>JAPDVU010000002.1:197794496-202594496 GCA_026230045.1 Corynorhinus townsendii
TTAAATCTCTTTGGGCTTGCTGTTCTTAGTGGCGCTGGCTTTATTCTTTCTCCTTCTCTGGCCCTTTCATATGGGAGCCGGATGCAAAGGCCTGGGCACAATTGTATTTGCCCAAGTGCAGATAAGATCGGTTGTGGCAGATCTGCTGAGCCCAGCTCCAGACAAGATATGGAACATAATACACAGGTACTGGGTTGTGGGGGGAATTAATAGGAAGGATTAAATCTGAACAAAGGCAGAAACATCTGGGACATACAAAAGCTTGTTCAGAGAATTGCTTGGGAGAGAAAGGAATGAAGGAGAAAGCGGCCCACTTTGCTCTCATCCGGCTCCTCGGCTGGGCTTCAGAGCACAATGCACCCAGGGGCGGCCTCTTGAGATGAGGCTGGAGCAGAGCAGAATCTGTGCTCCTGGAGGGTCCCAGGAGGCAAAACTCTGATCCCCCAGTCCCAGCTGTCCCTGCGGCAGAGGCCAAGGAACACCCAGGCCCCCAGCCCCTCCTGTCAGCCCTCATTGCTCCTCCCCAAGACTTATTTTACCCTCCATTGAGCATCTCTTGAGTTTTCCCTCACAAGGCTTTCTTAAGCTGCCTGGAGATAATCAGGTGGCCTCTTCTCTTCCCTGCGTTGAATTCCCTCTGGACCTGCTTGTCTGGTAGAGCATGAGCCCTATTTCAGCTCCAGGTTGACTGAGTGGAAATAAAAAAGTATGTTATACAAGTCTCCTGGATGGAACTACTTCTTCCCAGTAAGATTTTCTTAACTGTCCTTTTGCTGTCTGTCCCATCCCTCCAATCTGTTCTCAATGTGGACACCAGACAGAGCCCAACCAAATGAAGGTATGACCATGTTAGGCCCCAGGTAAGACTCTTCATGTGAGGAGGGCACTTGCAGAACGGCAGAGTGCATAACTCCCAAAATCTGCTCTTCCAAAGAAGCAATGAGAACACTGAAGAAATTGTCAAAATCAATATTTTCAGGGCTCTGGAAATTAATCAAAGGGTTGAAACAATCCAGAGTGTTTATTCAAGAAAAATGGCTTCCTCTCAGCAAGACCAATGAGCCCTATCACATTTTAACTTGTCCCATTCCCGTGTCTCTTTCCCCAGCTCTGAACCAGCAGCATTGTGATCATAAGTAGCTATGAAAGCCGGCAGACTGGCAGTCATCGTGTGGGGAAGTATGTGTTTGGAGCTCCCCAAAAGCTCTATCCTCAGAATGTTGTCACTATTTGACTTGTACAGCAGCTCCCAGAAAAAGCCTCATTCACGGCGCCTGTCTTTATTTGATTTGACTCAGAGCTTGTTCAGTGAGATACTTTATCAGCAGAGCGTTTGTCAAAAACAGTCAGAACAATTGTTTAACATTACCTTTACCTGATGTGGCTTAATACCTGTTGGGCAAATAAGAGGCTGGCAAAAATCCTTAACTCTGGTGAATAGGATGTCCGCAGGGAGCTTTGAAAAACTCTGACATATTTCTGGAGGTTTAGAAGACCAAATGCGCATTTAGGGCTGCGAAGGCCCCAATGTCTCATGTCTGGCTGCCCTTGGGACTCTTTAAAGCAGGAAAGGAAATGTACAAGCAGAGCCTTTAAGGTATGCATTAACATATCCACAGAGCACTGCAATAAGATTAAGGGCAGATACCTGATCAGAAACTATGGAGGCAAGAAGGTAGTGGGGTGACAACTTCAAGATGCCAAAAGAAAAAGATCAACTAAGACATTCCAGCAAAATCATGCTTCAAAAGTGAAGGAAACATCAACACTTTCCCAGATAAACAAAAATTTAGAATTTATTGGTAACAGACCTTTCCTGCAAGAAATAGTAATTGAAGTCTCCCAGGCTAAAATGAAAGAAGAACACTA
This sequence comes from Corynorhinus townsendii, assembly GCA_026230045.1. NCBI lineage: Eukaryota > Metazoa > Chordata > Mammalia > Chiroptera > Vespertilionidae > Corynorhinus > Corynorhinus townsendii. The sequence continues at coordinate 197,796,366 of JAPDVU010000002.1, forward strand.
GACAACAACCGGAATCCACACAAAGAAATAAACTGCACAGGTAAAGATAACTGCATAGGTGAATATAAAAACAATATTGCTTTTATTCTTCCATCTGATTTAAAACACAACTGCATAAAGCAATAATTTTAAAACTGTTGATGTGCTTATAGTTTGTAAAGATCTAGTTTGTCTAACAACAAAACAAAGGAGAAGGGAACAGAAATATAGCAAAACAAAGTTTTTGCATCTTATGGAAATTAAGTTGGTATTAATCCAAACTAAATTGTTTTAAGATGTCAATTGTAATTCTCATTAAGAAATAATTTAAAAATTTGATAAAAGAAACAACAATAAGGAATTAAAATAGGACATAAAAAATACTCATTTAACATAAATAGAAGATAGTAAGTCAAAAAACATAAGATATTGGAAACCAAATAGCAATTACAATAAAGGCAAGTAGACTAAACATTCCAATAGAAGGTAAAATGAATTTAAAAAAACATGATCCAAGTATATGCTCTCTACAGGAGACAAACTTTAGATTTAAAGGACACAAATAGGTTGGAATTAAAAGGATGGGAAAGATATACCATGCTAACATTAACCAAACAAAGCCTAGAGAGGCTATATTAATATCAGACAAACAGATTTCGTGATAAGAATTGTTACTAGAGACAGAGAAAGACATTTTATAATGGCAAAAGGATCAATTTCTCATGACATGACAATGATAAATATACATGTACCTAAAAAGGCATCAAAATACATGAAGCAAGATATAATAGAATTGAAGGGAGAAATAGAGAATTTAACAATAATAGGTGGAGACATCAATACACTCCTATCAATGATTGATAGAACAAGTAGGCAGAAAATCAGCAAGAAAACAGAAGACTTGAACAGCATTATAAGCAGACATCTGTAGAACACTTTCCCCCAAACAGCTGAATACACATTCTTCTCAAGTGCACATGGAACATTCTCCAGTGTAGACAATACATTGTACCATGAAACAAGCCTCAGAAAATTTAAAAGGATGGAAATCATGCAAAGAATGGTCTTTGGCCACAATGGAAGGAGATTAAAAATCAATAATCAAAGGATATGTGAGAAATTCACAGATATGTGGAAATTAAATGACACATTCCTAAATAACCAGTGGATCAAAGAAAAAATATCACAAGAGAAATTATAAAATGCTTTGATAGGAACAAAAACAGAAACACAATATACCAAAACTTATGGGATGCAGCTAAAGCAGTGCTTAGAGAAATTTATAGCTAGTAGTTCTATATTAAACAAGAGGCTAGATCTTAAACCATAACATAAGCTTTCACCTTAAGAAATAAGAAGAACAAAGTAAACCCAAAGCAAACAGAAAGGAGAAAATAATAAAGATGAGAGCAGAATAAATGAAACAGAGAATAGAAAAACAAAGAAATTCAATGAAATAAAAAACTGGCTTTAAAAAAATATCAACAAAGTTGACAAATCTTTAGATAAACTGGCCAAAACAAAGAAAATAGGGGAGATTCACACTAGTAAAATCAGGAATTAAAAAGGGGAGAGATCACTACAGACCTTACAATCTTATATAATAAAAGCCTAATATGCTAAGTGTTCAGTTGTCCAGTCATCCGTTCAACCAATCAAAGCATAATATGCTAATGATATGCTAAGGCCTCTCAACTGCTTGCTATGATGTTCACTGACCACAAGGGGGCAGATGCTCCCACCGGTAGGTTAGCTTGCTGCTGGGATCTGGCTGATTGGGACTGAGAGAGACTGGCCAGACATGCTCCGGAGCCCTCCTGTGGCCCCTCCCCAGCTGGCCAAGCTCCCATGTCCCTCCCAGGCCCTGATCGTGCACCACTGGGGTCCCTCGGCCTGGTCTGTGCCCTCTCACAATCTGGGACCCCTTGGGGGGATGTTGGAGAGCCAGTTTCGGCCTGATCCTGCAGGCCAGGCCAAGGGACCCCACTGGTGCATGAATTTGTGCACCGGGCCTCTAACTATACAATAATACAATGAGCAACACTATCCTAACAAATTAGAAAATCTAGATGAAATCAACAAATTCCTAGACAATTATAAACTAGAGAAACTGACTTAAGAAATGGAAAATCTAAATAAACCTATTCTAAGTGAAGAAACTGAGCTAGTTAACACCTTCATCTAACAAAGAAAAGCCTGGGCCCACAGGCTTTACTAGTGAATTCTATATAACATTTATGGAAGAACTAAAGCCAATCTTTCACAAATACTTTGTGAGAAATAGAAGAGGAGGAAACACCTTCCAACCCATTCTATAAGGCCACTATCATTCCAAATACCAAACCCTGACAAAACATCACAAGAAAAATCTCTTGTGAATATGACCAAAATCTCTTATGAATATGAAAACAAAATCCTCACACTATAATAGCAAAATAAATCAAGCAATACATAAAAATGATTATGCCACCATGACTAGGTGGACTTTATTTCAGGAATACAAAGTTGTTTTAATATCTGAAAATCAACTCACCATTCTATATAATAAAAGGCCAGTATACAAATTGACTGACATGCCCTGACCACCAGGGGGAAGACACTCAACACAGGATCTGCCCCCTGGTGGTCAGTGTGCTCCCACAGGGGGAGCGCCGCTCAACCAGAAGCCAGGCTCATGGCTGGTGAGCGCAGTGGCAGTGGTGGGATCCTCTCCTGCCTCCATGGCAGCACTAAGGACTCCTCTGAGGCAGACATCCCCCGAGGGGTCCCAGATTGGGAGAGGGCACAGGCCGGGCTGAGGGACCCCGCCCCAGTGCATGAATGTTGTGCACTGGGTCCCTAGTATTAATAGAATAAAGAACCAAAAGTACACGATCATCTCAATAGATGCATAAAAAGTGTTTGACAAAACCCAATTTCCTTTCAAAATAAAATCACTCAAAAAAAAAGGAATAGAAGGGATCTTCCTCAACTTGATAAAGGTCATCTATAGAAAGGCCACAGCTAATGTAATGGTGAAAAACTGATTTCTTCCCCTTTAAGACTAGGAATAAGAAAATGATGTCCACTCTCACTACTTTTATTTAACATTATAATGAAGGTTCTAACCAGGGCAAATATGGAAGTAAAAGGGGGGGAAAAAGACATCCCGATTAAAAAGGAAGAAGTTCAACTATATTTGCAGATGATATGATATTGTATTTAGAAAATACTAAGGACACACATACACACACACACGATTAAATGGGTCCAGCATGGTTGCAGAATATAAGATCAATGTACAAAAATCAATTATATTTCTACACTCTATCAATAAACAATACAACAGTAAGATTAAGAAAAAAATTCTATTTATAATAGGATAAAATAATTAGGAATTAATTTTTAAAAAGTGCAAGACTTGTATACCAAAAACTACAGTTTAAAAATATTGTTAAAAAGTTAAATAATTGGAGAGACATTCCATGTTCATGGTCAGAAGACTTAATACTATGAAAATTGCAATACTCCTCAAATTAATCTATAGATTGAATATAACCCATATCAGAATCTAAGCTGCAGGGGCCTTCTCTGCAATCCTGTGAGCTGTTTAATAACTTTTGATACATCTATTTTCTTTTCAAAACCAGTGAAAGTGGGTTGTAGGTTCTGACTCATGCAACAGGGAGATGTGTAGGCTTTTGTTGTTGGTTTTGTTTGATTTGTATGAGTGTGTGTGTGTGTGTGTGTGTGTGTGTGTGTGAGAGAGAGAGAGAGAGAGAGATGCAAGCAAATTTTCCAAAGTATAGAAGGCTATAGGTGACAGTTTTAAACAGGTTTGTTCACAGCCCTATAAATTTGTTTACAAATTTGTAGAAATTGACAAGCAGATTCTAAAATTCACATGGAATGACAAGGGACTCATAATAGCCAAAATTACCCTAAAAACAAGAACCAAGTAGGAGAACTCACACTGATTTCAAAACATACCTCATAGCAATCATAGTCAAGACAGTGTGGTACTGGCTTAAATGTAAATGTGTTGATAAATGGAATAGTTTGAGTCCAGAAATAAACCCAATTTGAGACCAGTATCAATGGCCACTTGATTTTTGGCACAGAGGTCAAGACAATTCAATGGGGAAGGAATAGACTTTTCAACAAATGGAACTGGTTACTGGACAGCCACATGCAAAAGAATGAATTTGAACCCCTACCCCAATCAAATAAAGAAATTAACTAATAATGAATCAAAGGCCTAAATGTAAGAGCTATACCTATAAAACTCCTAGAAGAAAACATAGGGAAAATCTTCATGACCTTGGATTTACAATGGCTTCTTAGATTTGACACCCAAAGCACAAGTGACAAAACAAAACAAACATTAAATGTTATCAAAATCAAAACTTTGTGCTTCCAAGGATGCCACAGAGGAAGTGAAAAGACAACCAACACAACGGCAGAAAACACATCCCACCCATATATCTGATAAGGGACTTACATCTAGAATATATAAAAACTCTTACATCTCAGTAATAAAAAGACAACTCAGTTTTTAAAAAAAAGGGCAAACAATTTGAATAGACACATCTCCAAAGAAGATATACAAATGGACAAAGATAACTAATACCATTTGTATCTTTTAGTAACTTTACATTTTAATTAATTCTCACAATGATCTCAATAGGAGGCTTTCATTTTCTCCATTTTATTGAGAAATTCGAGGGTTAGAGAGGTTAAGTAACTTTCCATTCTATTCTTCACTCCACGCTTTAGACTCAAGACTTTCTGGCTCCTGTTCTTTCCAAAACACTGGACGGGGTCAGGCCATTCTCTTCAGAGAGCTCCCATCTGTCTACTTCCCAGAGTAAAATCTAGAGGTTTTTCCTTGCCGTTCAAGGCCCTCCACGGATCTCCAACTAGCTCGGCCAGCTGGTTGCTCATGTTTTCCTTTGTTCCTCTGAATTTTCACTTGTTTTTTTTTCACTCCACATAGGAGATTCTCCCTCTTTAGCAGGACCGGTCCCTGGGGTCTGCCTGTGGCGGGCTTTCCCTGAGACGAGCAGAACAGCTCCCTTCTGCTCTGCAGTAGGAAACCGTCTATCACATCTAGGACATGCTTCTTGGATGGGAGGAGGAGAGGACTGGGAAAGGAGGGAGAGTGGGACATTTGTGATAATTGAGCCCAACGAGTATTACTGGGAATTATTAGGATATCTGTATAATTTATGATCCAAGCTGAAACACTTTTGGGAGTAAAAAGGGTGCTATTGGGAATTAAACTGGAACAAAAGGCAAAAATGGAGACTCTCCTAAGCAACCAGGAAGTGTGGTCATGCTGGTAATGACCTTGATTATGAATCCCACCTTCCCAGGAGAGAAGTCAGAACTTACTACCCAGCCTCCATGCTGGCTGCTGGGTAGGCCTGAGACCTGGGCTCCTGCAGTCTGCAGCATGGACGAGAAGCTTCGGTTCAGAAGAGAACGGTAGCTCATGGGGGAAGAGGATGGCAGAGGGCCATTGAACTTTCAAAGGCAGCAGTGACAGAGGTCCTGGGTGGCATCCCCTGCTCTGGGTCTACAAAGCAAGCTTCAGTGCCTGTGCTCTGGGGAGCGGGTCCATATCCCCAAGTGGGCCAGCCATAGTACTTGAGTCCTGTTCCTGGCAGCGTAGTCCAGGTCTCTGGCCTTCTCTGCAATCCTGTGAGCTGTTTAATAACTTTTGATACATCTATTTTCTTTTCAAAACCAGTGAGAGTGGGTTGTGGGTTCTGACTCATGCAACAGGGAAATGTGTAGGCTTTTGTTGTTGGTTTTGTTTGATTTGTATGAGTGTGTGTGTGTGTGTGTGTGTGTGTGTGTGATGCAAGCAAATTTTCCCAAAGCATAGAAGGCTGTAGGTGACAGTTATAAACAGGTTTGTTCACAGCCCTGGGCATCCCTGCAGGGGCTTCTGCAGGTGCTGAGGCAGCTGGGCTGAGCGTGGCTTCCCTGAGACCAGCAGGAAGAGCAACTTCCTCTATCTTTTTTCTTACATTGCTATTCTGTGAGCTTGCTCTTAGGCCCATGGTGGGAGCTCCCTTGAGGGCAGGGTCTGTGGAAAGGCCCTTGCCTAGCCAGTGTGTACGGTCGCCTTTGTCTAGTGGCCTCCAACCCTGCACAAAGCTGATGGAGCCTTTCCGGTCTCAGTGCCCAGGGCAGCCCTCCCCAGCATCAGTGTAATTTGGCCCTTGTCACATCCTTCAGAATCCAATTCAAATTCCTCCTCCTGGCTCATCTTCCTTGCTCATCCAGCTCAATGACCTCCGACCTGCTCCCACCCCTGCCCTCTGTAGCTTCCATCAGCTTGCCCACTTATTTACAATTAATCACATTGTCAGGTTGGGAATTGTACTATAATCTCTTACCTTAAAATGATCGAATGTGTCACCTGATACTGGTTGGTTTTCCTGACTGTATGCGCGCTCTTATCCTCGTAATTTCCTCTTCTTATTTCCCTTTGTAGCATTAACTGACGGGCTTCCTTACAGGAGATGTTCAAATATATTTGTTAAAAAAATAAACAAACTAGTATGAAGTAGAAAAAAATGAAAAGTGAGGAGAGCTTCTAAGCTGTTTGCTTTGGTTCCCTCTGCTTATTCCATTATTGGCTGCTTTAAATACTTGGAGGCCCACTGTTTACAACCGTGTTCAGGCCAGTTGCTGTGTATGGACATGTGGGGAAGGCTCACTCTCCTCTGAAGTCACAGGTCACCAGCTCAGAGGAGGAGCTGCTGCCTGCTTCACGCCTGCTGGGATCCCCATTTTCTTTAAAAAATATTTTTATTGATTTCAGACAGGAAGGGAGAGGATGAAAGAGATAGAAACATCAATGAAGAGAGAGAATCATTGATCAGCTGCCTCCTACACACCCCACACTGGGGATCAAGCCTGCAACCCAGGCATGTGCCCTGACTGGAATTGGACCTATGATCTCCTGGTTCACAGGCTGATGCTCAACCACTGAGCTGCGCTGGCTGGGCATGGGATCCCCACTTTCCAGAGCAAGGTGGACCTCTCTTCTGCTGCACACTCCATAGCAAGGGCAGTGTGAGAGCAGGGGTTCCAGAGTGAGCCTCCCTGAGTTTGAGTCCTAGCTCTTCCACTTTCAGCTGTTACATTTCAGTTATTTAATCTCTCCGTGCCTCAGTTTCCCCACGTGTAAAATGGTCATGATGCTAATATTTATCTTACAGGATTGTTGTGAGGATTAAATGATATGTGAAATGCTTAGACGGTACTTATAAAAGGGCAGCTATAATTAGTATTGAAAAATGATGTTATTAGCAAAAGCAAAACTTTGTGTGCAGAACAAGTGTCAAATAGAAAGATCCCATAATAATTCAAGAAGGTTTACAAAATTCTTCAGCGCGTGCATGTACTTATCCAAACCTCAGAGAAAGGCAAGAAAATTGATGGAATATGTCATGTGACATATTGGTAAAGGGTGCCTGGAGGTAAGTCCACTTTCCTGGCATTTAGAACTCTAGTGGCCAACCTCCCAATACTGAGCGCCTTCCCCTCCCATTGTGCACCAGCCAGACCCTAAGCAAGTGTTTTTGCTCTCAAGTCACGTTGGCTATCCCAGTGGAAAAGCAGCTCTGTTTTTCCTTTGGCCAGTTCTTTGGTCTCTCATCCATCTTGTCATGGCTCTTTTCTATGGATTCCTCCCACCCCCACCCTTTTTCTTTAACTAAAGAGAACTCACTTCAGATTTCAGGTCCTTGACAGACATCGCTAGTGCCAATCCATATTGTTTCCTTTCCTTCCAGCTTCTTTGCAGTGACATGAAAACATGGCCAAGGAGATGTGAGAATAGGCGCAGAGGTGTATGTAAGCTCTCTATGCATGTCTTCCCTGACCTGCCTCAAGCAACCAGGAAGACTGGGCTACAGAGGGTGGTGGCATTGTCAGCCTGGGTCCCTTAGTGACTGTGAGGAGCAGAGACCCCAGGCTAACCCACAGTGAGTGTGCACTGTGAGCAGGAAATAACACATGGTTTATGAAACCACCGAGGCCTGGGGTTTAACCTGGTGCTGTGGTGTAGCCTAGGATATCCAGGCTGATACAAGGACCTTAGAAAGACTCTAGGATTTCACAGACAAAAGCATCCTCCGGCCCCTGGTCATGTCACTCCCTATGGTACCAGCAGCATCTACCATCTGCAACAGGAACTAACGGCAAGGCTCTCTGCTGGCTGTTTCATTCCTGCTGAAGTAGGAATTGTATTTGCTCTGTTATTACCTTGCCCCCTACGACCCACTCTCCAGCAGCCAAAGTGATCTTTTGAAACCACCCCCCCCCACACACACACACAAAAAATCAAGTCAGATCATGTCACTCTCTTGCTGGAAGGCAGGTAGTTCACCTTCCCCCAACCTGTTGGACTCAGAATCAGTGGGATTCCTTGCTGTGACTTGAGGACCCCCCACCTGCTTCTCTGACCTCATCCCCTCCAGTTCTCCAGCCTCACTTATTCCTCCTCTAGAGTCTTCTCACCTGGCTGTTCCTCTGGCTAGCTTGCTCTTCCCTCATCTTATTCATCATATTTCAGCTTAAATGTCATCTCACAGGAGAGAGCTAACATGCCCCTCACCCACACCCTGGCTGCTCTGTTGTGCCATTCTGCTTAACACCTTTAAAGCACTGATCGCCATCTGAAAGCATCTCACTTAATTATTTATCTACCTAGTTCTCCTTTTCCTTCCCCACTAGAATATAAGCTCAGAGAGGACATGGGCCTTCTCTGTCTTGTTAACCATCCTATCCCCAGTGGCCAGCACAGTACCTGACTCAGAGCAGTTGCTTCATAAATATTTCTTCAATGAATGGATATAAATGAGTGAATCATCATCAGTATTGCTGCTGATCATCCCCTCCTCTGTGAAACTACCCTCTTTGAATTTGACCTCTTGGGTGGAACAGCTATTTTCCCCTTGAGGCTTGCTGATCCAATGCTCCTTCTGAAGCGTTCAAGGCAACCCTGCTTCCTATGAGCCGAAGAAAGGACCAAGAGCTGTGGGTGAAGAGCCCTCCTGTTTCTATATAGCAAAGCCCCTTATTGGGGCAGTCTCCTCTGGGAGGTTCAGTCCCTGGGATTTGGGATTAATTTGGAATATAACCAGGCTGTTCTGATGGACAGAAGAGCTTTCGGGAGATTCCCCTTTCTCTAGAGCAGGTTGTGCCCTTTGTGCTATCAGGCTGTGGATGAATTAAACAACTCACACCCAGAACCCTAGAATGTTAATGCCAGAGGGGAAACTGCAAGCCTATCACTTTCCTTTTTCAGAAGAGGAAACTGAGGCAGCGACAGGGGAGGGAAATGGTTGCCTAAGGGCATTGGCGTAATGGCTGATGCATTTGATTATTGTGGTTGAGGTTTCCCATTCTTATGAACTAATCAGCAGGTGTGCCCCATTCCTAGGAATGCCCCTTTCCTAAGAATTTCCCACCCAATGGACTCTCTTTTTTAAAAAAATATTTTTATTGATTTCATAGAGGAAGGTAGAGGAAGAGATAGAAACATCAATGATGAGAGAGAATCGTTGATTGGCTGCCTCCTGCACTCCCCACACTGGGGATCGAGCCCACAACCCCGACATGTGCCCTTGACCAGAATCCAACCCAGGACCATTCAGTCCGCAGGCTGAAGCTCTATATATGGAGCCAAATCGGCTAGGCTCCCAATGGACTCTTGATGGAAAACAGAGCCCATCCCCCACTCAAGAAAAAGAAAGTCCTCTCTTTCGCAGGCTCCCTTGCAGCTAGGATCTGTACACATGACCCAGGCTCTGCCCATCAGGCCACCAGCCTTAGTCTCTCAATCAAGAGTTAATTACGCAAAGAAGCAGGAGGGAGGGGCAGCCAGTTCAAGTGTCCAGAAGAACAGGAGTACAAATGTTGCTGGAGGGGCCAAGAGTCTGTGGTTGGGGCTGGCAGTTATCAGCTGTGGGGGCTTGCTCCCACAAAGGTGGCAGTGGTGTCCTCACCAAACAATTCCTGCCCTGTGCTTGGCCATTGTTCTGCTGTGTGACCCTGAGCCTGGCTCTCCAGAACTTGCTATGATTCTGTGACGAACCAAGAACCTTCTAATAAGTTGCTTTTCTCCTTAAGTCAAGCACGATTGGTTTCATTGCTTGCAACCAAGAATCCTGACTGACTTGTTTAGTCATTCACTTATTCATTATATACCTTTAGGACAACTACTGTGTGTCAGGCACTGTGCTAAGTACTAGAGAAACAATGGTGAGCGAGACAGATGAAATGCGGCCCTCTTGATTCTTACATGGTAGATGGTTAATACATTAAATTACAATACCTACTTCACTAGAGGACATCTATTAGAAACTTGACTTCATCTAGGTATGATGGTAATAAAATACTTCCTGGAGGAGGGGACATTTAGGCTGAAGGATGAGTAAGGGGTTTGGGGCAAAGAGGGAGGAAAAAGAAAACTCCAGACACATCTGTGAGGGTCAGAAGTAGGAGAGAGAGCATGATTTTCAGAGGAATGGGGAGAAGCTCATTGTGGCTGGAGTGGAATATTCACCAGAAGAGCCATACATGAGAAATGGCTGTGCCCTGATGGTGTAGGATCTTGCTCATACCCACCCTTAAGGCGTTTGGTAAAAGGAGCCACAGAGCCACTGAAGATTTTTAAACAGGTTAATGACAAAGCTGGGATTGGAACCAGGTATCCTCACTCCCAGTCAGCTCCTTTCCCTGTACCAGTTGCCTTCAAATAGTCAACAAAAATGGAATCTTGGTCCTGCAGGACACAGCTAAAGCAATTCAACACAAAAGTGGCAAGTCACGTCTCACAATGTTCTCAAAGGAAATGCAATTGCTTTGCCTATTTTTCCCTGTGCCTGTAGGACTGTTTGTACCTTCCAGTCCAAGGTGACACTGCCAGTGCTGAGGAAGTACGGTGACACAGAGAGGAAGATTGAGGGTCACTCTTGCTGTGTCTGAAGGATTGGCTGGAGACAGACAGTGAACAGCCATCCTGCGTGCCTGCTCACAGCTGGGAGAAGGGACACAGGCCAAGAGGACAGGCCCTGCTGGGAAGACAAGTGAAATATGCTCAGCCTTGGGCCAGAGACTTGTGGGGGGTCTCTTCCCTAGAGCCATGGACACCGAGGGCTGTGGGGGCCTGGGAGGCGGGCCCTGGGAGACTAGTCCACCATCTAAGGCCCTGAGTCCAATACTGTGTAACACATTTGAGTTTAGTTCAGGGAATACCAGTGTAAAGAAAAGGCTTTGGAGTTAGTCTGCCCTATGTTCAAATTTTAGCACAGTCACGACTTACTGTGTGACATCGGATAAGTCACTTAACTCCTCTTTTTCTCATCTATAAAAGGAGAAGAAGAAAATGATAACAACAGCTTTCACTTCAAAGGGTTGCTGTTCAATTTCAATAAGAAGAACTTGGCTTTTGCCTCTTGGGACCTAGAGGGTGAGGCCAGGCAGGGAGAGTCCAGGGACCGAGGTATTCAGCTGGAACTCAAGTCAACATCAGCATCTTGCTTATGATCAAATCAATCCATTTGCAACTGGAAACTGACGCTCTGGGGACCAGAATACAGATGTCTGCTCTGCCCCAAGAGAAGGAACAGAAATGGGCTTGGTAGGTCCCAGAGCTATAGTTAAGAAGGGCAGAGTTTGGGGCAGGCAGACTCCTGGTCTAATCCGGGAAACTGAGGTACAGATTGAGCAAACATGGTGGGAGGTGAGGGGGGATTGCACCACATACAAGGCAAGGAGCCCTCTAAGCACAGCAATTCATTCACTCATTCATTCAGAACAAATTAGTTGAGCCCCTGCCACATTCTAGTGTCTAGACTAGCATTGCAAATAAGAGACCACAGTTGCTGCCCTCAGGAGTTTGCACTCTAGCAGAAAAGGATAAATTGCAATTACATGTGGTGGCAACAGTGCCAAGAGAAGTAAAAGATGCCATGGAGCACATGGCAGAGGGACCCAATGGGGTGTGGGAGTCTGGGAGGGCTTCCTGGAGGAAGTGATGTTTTCATTGAGAACTGAACAAGGTGCAGAATTCACTTAAGCTAGTAAAGAGGGTATGGAGGGGAGCATTGCAGGCAGGAGCTCCGGATGTGGGTAAGGCATGGCCAGAGAAAACATGCTTCTTTGGGAAAGGGATATAAATCTAGTGAGTGCAGGGCTAGAGATAAGGGGGACAAAGCCTAAGTTAGCTGGGTAAGAAGGCCAGGAAGGGTCCTGGGAGCCATGCTGCAGAGTTTGGACTTTATCTGCAGGCAATGGGACATTAATCAAGAACTGATTTGAAATAGCAGGTGGGTGGCACTAATGGGGACACATCTATAGAGTTGTGCAATGGGCAGCCAACACAACTGTATGCGGCTGCCCTGAGTGACACAATGGGCCAGAGGTTCAGAGTGTCTTCTTGCCCCGGTCATGATGTGCTCAGGGCATGGACATGGTCAGAAGGACAGTGAGGGGTTTCTTAAACCCTCCCAGGAGAGAAGCTGACAGCCACACCATGCAAGGGTTGATCCTCATGTGCCTTCCTGAAGAAGAGCAGGAAGGTTCCTCTCTTTGAGGTGGTCACTGCTGGGCCAGGGAGTGGGGATCAGCTCCCTGAGCCCCTCCTCCACCATACAATAACACCAATGGAAGTTACTATGACACTCGTGGTGAATGACTTCTGGGATCAAGACATTTCTCAGTTCAAAACCCAGTTAAAAAAAGAAATCGATGTTTCGCATTCAGCAGTGTTTGGTTAAAAGAAGAAAAATAGCTACAGCTTGTGCTTTAAAGGCAGAGGAGAGTGAGCCCCATCCATTACAGCGGGAAAAGCAGCAGTGTCCTGCGGTGGTTTTGTTCCTTCTACTCAAAAAATATGAAGTCATTTAGCCCTAAAAACCATCCGCTTGGCAAGTGGCAATGTCTTCATTTGAAAATCACGGGAGCTGGGACCTTGAGGGTCAGTGTGCTTTCTCCCAAACCCGGGTTGTGGAGGGGCCCAGGCCTCTGCCTCATGGTCCACAGGCAAAGGCTCTGGGGGCCAGTCACCTGCCTGACCTGTGAGCCCCTCTGAGGGAACCAGGGGTTGTCCCACAGGGCCTAGCCTATGTGCGCCTCCCAGGACATTGACCCTGAGAGATGCCCCTTCTATGCCCCATGTTTAGTGTCGACTTCAAGTCAAGCCCATAGGAAGTGACAGGCACCTCCCCTTCTTTAGCCTCAGCCCAAGTTCATCGTGTTCTCAACCATGGGACACATGGAACCACTGGGCTTTTAAAAACACCAACACGCAGGCTACACTCCAGACCAACTCAATCAGAATATCTGAGGGCGGGACCTCTGCATCAGTGTATTTTCTTCTTCAGTCTTTTCAGTTGTGTCTACTACACAGCGGAGGTTGAGAACCCAACAATCTAGAAATCTCCCAGGGGTCTATTCTCAGTCAAGGTCCACCCTTCATTTTCAGTGGGGCCTCTTTAACAGGGCCAGTTTCCCAGGGAAGGCATTTTGGGAAAGCCAGACTAGGGGATCTTGAAGATTACCTTATGCTCTGAGGTTCCTAGGCTTTGTGAGCCAATGAACAAATCCACCTTTTGCGTGGAACTCCAAGGCTAGTTCTTAGTCAATTTCCTCTGACACTGTCATCCGCCAGGCCTTCACTTTCTCTCACGTGAACTATTCCAATAGCCTCCCACCTGTCGCCTCTTCCCCTCTGCTCCGCCCTCCACAACTTGGCAGACCCACCTCTTCAAACTCAGCTCTGATGATCATCCCCCTGTTCTCCACCTCCCCACCCAGCCTTCTGAACCTGCCTTCTCTGAGAAGGCTGCCCCATTCTCAGCACCCATTCAATCAGCATGCCAGCCTGCATGCTGTGCCAGGGCCACTGTCCTACGGAGCCCTGGCCTTTGGCTGCCCAGGGAAGTCCTGGAGGTGAGCAGGAGCAGTGAGGAAGCAATGGGGAGATGGGGTGAGAGCAGTGTTATCTCCCCACTCCATACTTCTTAAGTTGGGTGCAAGCAAGAGGAGAAGGTGCTGCCTCTGGCAGAAAGACCAGTGTCGGGGTCCAAGCTCCCTCATCTTCATGGCGACCAGTGTGTTGGCTTCAAGGAGGCTCCTTGAAGGGACTTCACTCCTCCCCTGGAACCTGATCCACAAGGGCTCCTAGGCCCTGACTCTGGCTTTGCACTTCCTACCTGTGCTCTCTGCCTTCCTTTCTTCCTACATTTATCTACCAACACATAATTTTTGAGTCTCTGCAAGTGTGGTTCTTTGCCTTAAAGATCAGAAATGGTGTAGGCCTGGTCTCTGGATCCAGCCAAGCATTTATTAGGAGCTCCCATGGCACGTGTAGAGCAGAAGAGTAATAATGGAGCCCATTTATTTCATGCCTACCATATTCCAGGTCTCCTTCATATATATTATTTACTCATAAACCATAAAATGTCAGAGCTAGGAGGGGTCTTAAGGACTATCTCTCCAGTGGTTTTCAAATTTGCTGTTAGCGATGAACTCCCCTTATCCTCCCTTTCTGAGGAAGCTCTATGTGCAGAGTAGATAAAAGAGATGCTTCTTTGGTTGAAGTGGGGTTCAGAGAGCTCAAATCTTTGCTCCTTTGCCTCCCCTTTGCCTTTAGGAGATGTTAGGCCCATGGAAAACCAACAGAAAGCCACTGAGTTAGCCCAACCTCTCATTCATAGAGGAAAACTGAGACTTGTAGAAAGGAGGACATTTCTGAGGTTGCACAGTGAGTTAAGGCTGCCTGGACTTGGTCATGTGTCTCCTGACTTGGTCCTGTGCCCTGTTTCATGCTTCTCCACCCTGTCTACAGATGTGCAGGAGTGGGCAAGGCTCTGAAGCCTGTTCAAGCTTTCTCTTTACTGTAACCCAATCGTGTGCAAGAGGGAGAGATGTCTGTTGAGCAAGGTGGTATGGATAGTAGCCTTTGGGAATGACCAGATATGTGGGCATCAGATGCCCTCACAGGGCAGGTTAGCCTTTTGTGCTATGGAGATCCACCCAATGCAAGGCTACAGCTACTCTGAACATTTCTAGCACCTCCTGGGAGATGGGGTCTCCTCACTGCCCCAGAATACACATGCTTGCTTTATACAGGATGGGAAATAGCTGTTCTTTGCCCTGGAAGTGGCTGGTCCTGGAGTAGCTCTTGGCTATTGGGAAGTCCAGGTCCCACTCCCAGCCCCAGGCTCCTCACCAACTTGAGCTGACATGCTCTCCAGGCCTCCTCCAGGGAGTGTCAGCTGGCTGAGCCTGTTGAAGGAGAGTGCGGGAAGTGTCAGAGTAGGAGGGAGGTGGATCCTTGGCTCATCCGAAAGAAACAGCTTTCTTCTCAGGCTCATGCAAAGGTTGCCCATGCCACTCTTGTGGGAGGAGTGAAGGATAGGTAGACTGATTCTGCTGCCAGACTGACACTTGTTTGGATGAAGTGCACTTTGAGGCTGGCTTTGAGATGGGGACTGATTGTGGCTGAAGGGATGGAGCAGGTGATGAAGATTGGTAGACAGGTGACAGAAAACACTCCATAGTCACTCCACAAACAAGGCCCTGGGAACAAAGCAGAGATGTTCCCATCTAGGGGCTTCCTTAAGCTTTCCTTGACCCCAGGTCCAGGTCAAGACCCCTGCTACTTGCTCTTGGGAACCTTGTACTTTTTCTTCAGAGCACATGGCACTGTATGCATTTAGTTATTTGTGAGATTATTTGGTTTCTGCCTGTGTGGTTACTTCTAAACTTCCAGCTTTGCTCACTATTGTATCCTCAGGCCAAGTAAGCACCTGACACATACTAGATACTCGTAAAATGTTTCCCTGAATTACAAAAGTGGCTTTTGGCTATCACAGAATGGATTCCTTTCAATGTCTCAGAATTACCCATTAGATAAAGATTATATACACCCAGTCCTGGCACGTGGATGGCTAGGAACAAACAAGTGAAGGCTTTTGGAATAAGGGATGTAAAACACTTCAGTGCTGATGGGCAGGGTGGAGCGGCATCAATGGCAGACTTGTGGGGTAGATAGACAGCTGGGGAGGGGAAGGCTGTGGGCCTTATAAAATGGAACCCTGGCTTTTCTTCTGCCTCCATTTAGATCCTTAGTGGAAGAGATTCAGAGGTGGTAATAGGTTGTGCATATGTCAGAAAACCATGGATAAGTCTCCTACTCATTTGGACTTTAAGAGAGTGTTGAGGAAACTGAGGTTCCAACCTAGTAGATGACACACCATTGGCATCTAGATTCTCAGATCTGGGAGGGCATAGAATTGGCACCATGAGTAGAAAGCAGGGAATACTCCTGTCCAGTGAGGACAGCCATGTGCCCATGTGTCCACTGTTGTGTCCAGCTCCAGAACTTTGCCCCACTCCAGATGAGCCATGGGCTGGGGGCCCCACGGAAAAGCCTGCTGTGAGGATGCAGGTGGGCAGAGGGGAGAGTCTTCCTCAGGTGGCTCTTGGCAGTGACTTCCTAACCCCAGAAGCTTGAGGAAGCATTGAGACAGACACTTTGAGAGGAAGTGTGACACCTGGATATTACACACTGTAATGGAACCAGCCAAGTGGTAAATGTAGCTTTTAAATAGGTTTTGTGTTTCCCATTAACTGCCCTGATGTTGATCAGCCCTGACAGTCAAGGAGAAGGGGCTGGTCAGCAACTTTCCCCTGACAAGGCCTCCCTGCTCCCCAGCACGGTGAGAGCTCAGCCTACCAGTTTGGCCTTGCACTGGCATTTACATGGACATGCTGGGGATGGGGTGCTTTCTGAAAGGAATCTGGTGGGCAGGCTGGTCCCAGGCTCTTATTCTCTTTCTACCTCTTCCCCTACCCCTGTACCTCTAGTAAGGTTGACCATGGAGATTTAGAGCTGGATGTGGGAGGAAGTTCTCCCCTTACTACAGAGGTGTGGGAAAGTGGTACCCTGTTGAAGTTTTTCAGTCTGGAAGTGCCCTGGAAACAGAATTAACCTCTAGAGTTTGAAATACTTGAACTGGTTCTGACCTATTTAATGGCCTTCTCTAGATGCACCTTCAAACTTGGGGCTGGAGACAGGTAGGTCCACGTTCAAGAGTCAAGAGGGATTCATGGGGGTCTTCTAAGAGCCAGATTTAAGAATGATGACTACAATCATAGAAGATTCCAGAAATCTGGTAGCTTATCTGCCCCTGGGAAGTAGTAGAAGAGATTATAATAAAGGAGCCTATGAGACTGTCCTCGGGGAGAAGAGCTGAGGAGATTGGGTCCTATCTGTAGCTGTTATCAGGGTTCATAGGTGGCTCCAGAAGAGGGATGAAGCAGGATGTGTCCCTGGAATTGCAGGAAGACAGAGCCCAGAGAAAGTTGATTGAGAGCAGAGAAGTGACTCCAGGGTCTTAATCCCAGGCTGTGGAGCCTAGAGGAATTGGGAAGAGGGCTGAATTCACATTTATATATTGCCTAGTTCAGGCCCTGTGTTCAGAGTATTTAACCAAAGGAGAAATAACCCCTTCATGTACCTACTTCAGGGTGAACTGCCTTTGCTCAGCCCTGGACTTGAGGAGGTAATGTAAAGTCCTGGAAGTTTATCATCAGTAGCTCCTATCTCCCTTTGCATGTCTCTGTGTGTTGCCTGCCTCTACCTCATAATCCTTGTCCCCACTGCTCTGGCAATGTCTATACCCCCATTCCCTAAGTGAAACTTCTGAGAACTCTTTCAACTCGTTGGTGGTAAACTGCAGAGCTGAGTTTTAACTAGTCTGTCTGACTCCATGGTCATGCTCTTTCAATCACCCCATGTGATTTTCATATAAAAATGCTTATCATAGCATAATCTAGGAAATAAAAAACTGGATATAACCCTAATGTTCCACAATTAGGGGGTTGTTTAGTAAATCATGGTGCATCCATTTGTTAGAACATTATACAGACATTAAAAGTGATCATTATAGAGACTGTATAGCAACTCGGGGAAAGGTTTATAATAAGACACTAAGTGAAAATACTACAATTGTTTCGACTGTAATGATAGAAAATATGTCAGTGTGTCAACAAGGGCTGGAAGATAATATACAGAAGTGAAAAATGGCTGTATTAAGGTGAGGGGATAGGTTTTTTTTCTTTTAAAATGATTTGCTTCTCTTTTATTCTTTTTGTTTAGCCCTTTTTACTCTGAGACAAATTTCCAGGGTTGGTGTAGAATATAAGATCAGAATCTGAGAAATTTCCACAATGGGAAACCCCATAGACTGGTGACGCTGACTTCTTCATGATAAGGGGCCCCAGCTCAGATACAGAAACTATATATTTTGGTTAATATCATGAATGTAGAAGTCAGATAGAATCTGTTAGAATAGATTCTAACAGATTCTGTTAGAATCCAAGATCTATTTGACCCGGCCCAGAGCAAACGCTGTTAACTTTGCAGAGTGCAGAGTCAATGCAACCAGATATAGAAGATGAACTTCTCAATACATTTAGATGCCATAGAATGTCTTTTAAACCCCTCCTCCAGTAGTGATTATTGGTACTAAGTGTTTAAATATCCCTACTCTCTACCAAAGCAAAACCTAATGTTCTGGGCTGGCTTCACTGTCGCTGTCCATGGTTCTGAATCAGCGCTGATGCATGTACATGGACGTTGATATCCCCTCTGCCCTATCCCCTTCCTCCCTGAAATTAGATTTATGGTATCAACGTCAATATGGTATTAATAGACGGGACAATGAAAAACATTGGGATTTTTTGGAACTGGGTAGGAAAGGGAATTATAATAAGTTACAGTTGGGAACAGGAAAGTAGATGACATGTTAGACGTGACTGAGCTATATCTTGGTTAATGGCAGTAAGACATATCATATATTGGGCAGAAAGTGAAAGTTTCAAGTTATAGAGGGCTGTGTAAGCATTGAAACTGGGAGAGAAAAACCATAGGACCAACAGTTGATGCTGGTGCTGCTTCCCTGATCTGCAGTTGTCACAGAGTCTTGGCATATTTTATAAAGTACAAAAAAGTGGCGTTGATGATCGATTAATGTTGCTTAATAGCAACAGAAAACAGAAACTCTGATAGAAATGCCCACTCTATCTCCATCTCTGTCATATTCTTTCTCTATATATCTCTGCCTTTCTCTGTTCTCTCTTTCTCTCTCTCTCTCTCTCTTCTTCCCTCCCTCTTCCCCTTCAATCTATTTTTGCTTGTCATAAAAACATTATGTAATTTTCTTTAAAAATTAATTGTGTTCTACAAAATATGTCTAAAATATTCAGGAGGAAAAAAAGTTTCCTTCAAGAGTAGCTTGCATTAACACTCTTTCTTCCAGCACAATGGAGTTAATGAGTACCCCTTCAAAATGTAATGCAAATAACATTGGTGGTGAGCTTCAAAGATAGAATAATAAAAAACTAATAGCATGGTTCCCCTTGGCAACCAAAGTAAACTTTGATCCTGACTGGGCAAAAATAGTCAAGAAAAGAAGGCAGTTAGGTATGAATAGCCATATGTGTCAGTAGTGTTCTTTGAAGCAATGGGAAGAGAAGGAAGGCGATAATGAAAGGCAGAAGCAGGTGGGGATGGTTAGCTACAGAAGTTTTCTTTTTGGACTATGGAATTTGATCTGGACCTAACTGGAGAAACTAGGAGGCAGGAGTGACACCCAATTCCAGTAAAACCAAGAGCAAGCAAACATTCGTTTCAGTGTGCCTGCATATAAAGGCTGGCCAATCCGTGAGTTGCTAGAGCAGGCCCTCAGGTAGAGGTGAGTTTATTATGAGCCCTGAAAGCCAGAGCCCAAGGCAACAGCAAACACATCCCAGGCAGGCTGCTGACATAAGGATGTGTTCAAAGAAAATTTGCAACCCAGCCAGTCTTTGAAGCTTGTAGACTCTTTCTACTCAATACCTTTTTAATTTGTCCATTTTTTCCCATCCCCGCTGCCTTCACTCAAGCCTTTATCATGTCTCACCTGAACCACTGCAAATCTTCCTAAATTGTTTTCACATTGGCCAGATGGGTCCTACTCATCACTCCAATCCTGTCATGCCATCCCCTGCTTAAATCTCCTTAAAGGGATAGGCATACTTAACATAACATAAGGGTACATGCTATACACTCTCTAGTATTGAATACATGATCTTACTCCAGGTCCCCTTGCTAGCCAGCCACACCTCTCTCATCTCTCCCCTACCTACCACACTCCTAGCTTATTCTTACATGTTCTGAACAACCTGCCACTCCACTAGTTTTGTGTCATGCTCTCCCTTTCTCTGGGTCAATCATTCTGATTGAAATTCTGTCTTTCTCTCCTACCTTTCCCCAACTATCTCATGTCCTTTAGGATTTAGGGAAGTTATTTACTCCTGCTTTTCCTGACCACTACCTCCTTCGAAGGCTTTTGCCCTTACTATGTATTTCCTACACATTCACCACATCACTATTTCAATGCCTATCACCTTGCCTTGTAACTATTTGTTTACCTGTCTCTCTGTCTTTGCTACAGGCTCCTAGAGGGCAGGGGCCATATCCTACTTCTTGGGAACCCAGGCTCTTAGCATGGTGCCTGGCATATATTAGGCACCCAGTAAATGTTTGTTGAATAAATAAATGAACCCAAGATTTCCAAATAGAAATTAGTTATAAACAATGTTGAAAGTGAGAAGGGAATACATTGAGTGGCCAGATTATTATGATCACTGAACACATAATAAACTGGCCACTCAGTGTACATCTGTCTCTTGATACTGCATTTATTTAGGTCTTTCTTCAAGCAGAATTTCCTCCTAACTTTAATATACAGTTGGGGAGGTAATGTGACCACTACTTGTGAAATTTCATGCTCTCAATAGAAAAGTAGCACTTGTGCACAAAAAGGAACAATAAGTGAAATGTGAGTGGTGATTAAGACATAGACATAGTGCTTTGGGAAAACAGGGGAGAGAGAGAGAGAGAGAGAGAGAGAGAGAGAGAGAGAGAGAGAGAGAGAGAGAGAGAGAGAGAGAGACTGTTGAGCATGATGACAGGGAGGGCACCTCCGCATGTAGCAGTTAGGAATTGTGCACCCTGACCCCGTGCCTTTCATTCACATGGTGCCCACTCCTGCACTGCGACTGGTGACTGGAACACTGAGGTCTGGTCCTGTTGAAGAGTATTTTTTCTGTTCCCTAGTTTGGTGTTTTCCTCCTGGTTGCACACTTGCTTGGAAGATATACTGTCTGTTTGTTTTCTTGGAATCCCCTGGGATTTAGATCCACCTCCCTATTCCTGATGGTTTTGAGAGACCTCTGAGAGCTTACATGTGTTATCTAATAGGCTCTCTGAAATAGGGGATGGGAAGAAAGTGAGTTTTAAAGGGTGGTGGGGCCTTAATAGGCAGAAATGGAGGATGGAGCATAAACTTTTCAAAGTGAGGGAAGGAGAGAGTAAGTGCATGCGTGGGAGAGCAGCGATGGAGTGCTGATTTGGCCATTGTGTCTGTTCCAACCTCGCTGGTGCTCAGTGAGAGAGCCTGGTGTGAGTGGGCAGGGGACGAGAGTAGTGAGTAATGCCTTGGTGAATGCCCATCACATTCCAGGAGGCCTGAGACTGCCCCTATGGGTACCGAACACACCAGACAGACAATTCAAAGTTTTCTGGATCTGGGAAGGCAGTATCCACAATGCTAAATGCTAAAGAGACTTGCGTCTGAAAAAGTCATGGGCCTAGCAATTTGGAAGACAATGGAGGACATTCAAAGAATTGTTTGAGAATAAAAGAGTAATGAGTCAAGTATAGAATGTTGGGGAAAAAAGAGCCACTCTCCCTGGACAGGCATACCCATGGAGGAAGGTGAGAAACTAGGACAGTAGCTAGAGGGCTAAATGGATACTGTTATTTTTTATTTTTGACAGTATTACAGATGTCCCCCTCTCCCTTTCTGTCCCCCTCCTCCAAGCCCCTGCCCCACCACAGGCCTTCACCACACTTATTTTAATAGTTATGGTTTGCATGTAAAAAGGCTACTCAGGTAGATGCTGTGCATTCATTTTGGCCATGCACTCCCAAGGAGGAAACCCACATAACCAGGACCTCAGCGGAGGTAGGGAGCCCAGTGTCTGGTAGGTGAAGGAACTGACTGGGACTGTCATCTGAAAATGGGGCCCTTGTATGCACAAGAGTCTGTGAAGACAGCAGGGCCTCTCTTTGTGTCCTTTGAACTGTTGTCAACATCCCTCCCAACTCAACACAAAGGATGCACCTACCTGTGATCAGGCTGCACAAGGCCCATCAAAGCTCAAAGGGCAGACATCTTTGCTTTTGCCTGGAAGTACCACAGCTGAGCGTGGCAGCACGAGTGTGCCCGCTGCTCTGAAGCCCTGATCGCCAGTTACAGGCGTCTTTGATGAATAATAAATGGGAAAGCAAATTAATTGTTACTTATGAAATGCAGATTGTTTGGTAGACAAATATCTTTCAAACTTTAGGGCCCATCAGGGAGGATAATAAGAGTAATAATGAGAAGAGATAAGAAGGTTGGAGTTCATAGATCGTGGAGCAACTTTGAAAACCCAATTCCATAATCAACGATGACAATAGTTGACAATAGTCTCCATCTCTCTCTCTCCCCCCCCACCCCCAACCACTCTCCTTGGTCTACTCATGGTCCATATGACATTTTCTGCCTCTTTCCTATTAGCTCAGTCTCCTTGGTCTTAGTTTTTCTATCCCCTTGCCCCATTTTATTTTCATGTTGTCACCTGAAATGGCCATTTTGGGGGGTGCTGGCACACTGTGTGCCTCTCTGACCCTGACCGTTGCTCCACTAGATAGAAGGACCTGTGAGAGCAGAGCTTTATCTTACGGTTTATCTCCTCCGTGCTTGGGACAGGGCCTGGCACATAAGGGGGATCCATCAATATTTGTTCATTGATTAGGCTCTAGGTCTCGGGGTCTCTGCTTCCATTTTTGTTTATCTGTCTAGATCTCCATGACTCTCATGATCTGTAACTCTGTCTTGATCTGTTCTGGGCTTGCTGTCTCTCTGACATGGTCTCACGTTCTCCCTAACTCTGGAACCTTTCTCATGCTCTCTGTCTCACCTGGCATTTCCCTCATGGTCTGCATCTGTCTCCTCTCCCAGAGGTGTGAGATGGGGTTGGAGGGCAGCCTGGGCCAGTGCAGAAACCAGGCCACTCTGCCCAGGCCTGCCCCATGTGCAGCCTGCTGCTGGACTGCGCTCCTGAATCCTCAAATAGCAAAGAGAGAGGATGCCTTTGTTGTAAGCAAACAGTGGTATCCCCCGCCCCTCCGCCCCCCATAAGACAAATGCGCTGCCTCTGAGTTGATTAGTCACCTCCTCCCTCCCCGCCACGCTGCTTTGACCAAGAGCTCTGAAGAGCAGCCCTGGGCAGGACTGCAGCTGGCTCACCCCTGGCTGAGTTGTGATGTGGGGGCCACTTTCTGGGCAGATAGATTCTTGTCTGCTGTGGGCTAAATCATAGACAGATGATGTTGTTATTAGAGCTACAGCTGTCTCTCTGGACCTACAACTCTTGTTGACTTCAGTCAAACATACTACAGGGGCCCAAACCCTGGGGAAGGGCAGACTTGGAGCTATGAAACCTGTGGGTGAGGTTCCAAGCTGTCGGGGTTAAAAGCATGAATCACACAGACAGGGTTGAAGTCCAGTTAAACCACTGACCTTGCGTCTCAGTTTTCACATCTGTAAAATGGGAATGGTACCCTTTATCTTGTAGGGTGGTGAATGGATTAAAGGAGGCCGTACACGGCCTGCACAGTATCTGGCCTGCATAAAACACTCTGTAAACCACTGACCTTGCGTCTCAGTTTTCACATCTGTAAAATGGGAATGGTACCCTTTATCTTGTAGGGTGGTGAATGGATTAAAGGAGGCCGTACACGGCCTGCACAGTATCTGGCCTGCATAAAACACTCAGTAAACCATAGCCATTAGAAATGGTGGAAGGCAGGGAGTTCTGCTGAAGAAAGGAGGCCTGGGTGCTAGCTTCTGATGGTTCTGTGTATTTTTAGCCGCAAGGCTTCTAGAGCTGAAGAATCCTAGAGCAGGGAAGGGACCTCGGCTGGCCATCTGGTCTAGGCCCCTGCCTTAGGCAGATGGCTTTGCAGGCCACTGGGGCAGAGGGAAGGTGCGCTCTTCTGAAAGTTCCGCAGGGGTAGACACTGCAGTCTCCTGCCACCCCCAGCTTTACTTCCTACGACCCCGGACCCTGACCCCGTGGAGAGCCTCTTGCTTTCCCGCAGGCCTGCTGGCTTGTGGCAAGTGCTCCGCAGGCCCGGAGAAGAGCCCTTCTGCTGTCAGCCGTCACGGCAGCCCTTCAGAGAGTGTCTCCCAGGCGGTGGCGGCAGCAACATCAGATGGAGCCTTCGCAGTTCCCCATTGCAGCAAATTACAGGAAGGCAAAGATGACAGGGAGTCTGCAGTGCAGAGCCAAAAACTCAATTGAAAAAAATCTCCAAGGCCTTTTCCAATTTCCTGGAAATTGACAAGTGTTTCCAAGACTTAGCCTTGTGAGTGGGCCAGGCCGGTCCTGCCTTCCTCTCCACCGTCCCTAAACGTGCGAGCCCACCCCACGGCCGAGACAGCCTTCACTGTGGTTCCTCACCACCCCTGGGCCCACCGCCTGTAGCTCTCTGATGTGGCCCCGGGGTGGGGTGGGGGTGGGGGGCGCGCACCTGCAGATGCTGGCGGAGTGGGAGGAGAGGTTCAGGCGAGACTTGTTCCTGACTTCACTCCAGATGACTCACCACCTGCCTTCACTTTCCTCTTCCCATCATTACGTAATCCCGACTCCAGGATTAAAAATACTCCACTGACTACCCCATCCATCTGTCATCCCCATTCGCTCACATATATGATCTTGCTTTAAAAATACTTCGGAAAGAGCACTTCCATCATTCACATTATATCAGAGATGCGTTTCCAAGCCAGCCCTGCTTCCTCCGGAACAGCAGTCCTGGAGGAGTGAGATTCCCCCAGATCTCTAGGATTCAGCCTGCTTTGTGCCTTCACTCTCTAGTAGGTTTGCCTCATTCAAAGGCCCCATATCCAGAGCTGCCCAGTACTTTCTCAGAGCAGCTCCTTGTCCCCTGTAGAGCCTGGGCTGGCATTTCCACATGGGGGTGTCTTCCTCGCCAGCCTGGGAGTTAGAGGAGGTGGTGAGCTGGGTCCTCTGGACTAACTCAGGGTTCCTGGGGCAGATGGTGTAAGTCCAGTCACCAGGATGGGGGCCCCTGTTTCCTGCTCTGTCTCATTCATGACCCAGCTCCCTTCTGTCTCCAAATACCAGGAATCACCCCTGGACGGATACAGAAAAAGTCTAAGTGTTGATCTCAGTGCTCCTCATTGTCATACAATCTGAGGGCTATCTAGATAGAGCCAGAGGGACGAGCGCTCATGTTGTCATTCGCTCATTTGACACATACTTACTGGGATTGCCGTGTGCTTGGCAGATACAGTACCTTACAGGGCATAGCTTAGGTAGGGAAATGGCTGCGTAGACCAGAAAATGTAATGTCACAGGACCTGAGTCCAGTCTCTGCTGGATTCCAGTCATGTGACAATCATTGGGGCTCCGAGAAGCTCCGTGTCCTCATCTGTGCAGGGGGCACATCGATTCTGCTCCCAGGGCTGGTCCAGCGAGAGTGCCTGGAGGCGGCAACGCTGGGCAGGGGGCTGCACTCGGTGTACACGCTCACACAGCTGAGGCACCTGCAGAAGCCGGTGCCTGGGGAAGCTGTCCCCTGGGACTTGCCCCCCCCTCCCCCGGCTCTGCCTCCTCTGAGCCACCCTCTGTGTGGGCCACCGGAGAGCTCCATTCAGAACTTAGACTGACCTTTCCTGGTTTAAACGTCTCAGAATGACACTCAGTCCTCCTACGCTGTTCCTTTTATGGTTGCAGGTCAGAGACTAACTCTTTGTGTCCCAGTTCCCTCATCTGTAAAATGGGCAAATGAGAGCATATACCCAAAGGGCATTGATGAGCGAGCACATGAAGCACTTAGAATAGTGCACGAGAACCAGTGGGTAAGGGTTTGTTAGTAGCAGCTGTGGTAGCGCTCAGCCTCAGTGCCTTTGGAGATGTTTCCTTTGCCTGGGATTCTGTTTCCACTATACCCCGCCTCCCAGCGAATGCCCACTGGCTTCGAGATTCCTTTTAAAAGGTAACTCCTGTGTGAAAGCTGCCCTGGCCCTGGCCTTAGCGATGCTCTGGTTCTTGGGAAGGGCCCAGAAGGTACCTACCTGAGCCCTTCCCAAGGCCCTGTGTCCTCCCTCACCCCTGCACATCAGCTTTCTTGGCGTGCTGCTCTCCGCACATACTCACTGAGCACTTGTCATACACCAGGCACCCCCCCCACCCCCACCCAGCCTGGGTCCCCATTCTTTGGTGCTTACCAAGCAGATTCTGTGGGCTGACAATTGCCTCCTTTTTGGCAAAATCGGGTTGAACACTTCCCTTCGAATGCAACTATCGGGATCTGTGAGCTCCTGCCACGTGTTAGGTGATAGGCAAGTGGTGCCTCCCAGTAGTTTCCTGAGACTGCGCCCATTGCAAGGGTGAGGAAAGTGAAGGCCCAGTGAGCTACCACTCGCCCCACTGCTGATGCTGGCTTGCTTTGGCTTTGGCATCTGGTGTGGCCTTCTGCCTGCATGCTCCTGACTTCTCCATGCTTGCCCCAAACTGAAAGGCCAGCAGGAGCCCAGCTCCATGGCCTGGGCGGGGCAGGGAGAGAAGGGCTGTCCTTCTCTCTCTGTGCACACAGCCACGCTCTCACATATGAGAGAGAGAGAGAGAGAGAGAGAGAGAGAGAGAGAGAGAGAGAGAGAAAGAGAGAGAGAGAAAGAGAGAGAGAGAGAGAGAGAGAGAGAGAGAGAGAGAGAGAGCTAGACTTAGAGCTCACGTCACTGAGCAGAAACTCAGGCCCAGGCAGCTCAGGCTGTCATTCCCTCCTGGGCTAAGCACTTTGTCTGTCCTTCCAATAGTGTCCCCCACCCCACCCTAGGCAGGACCAGCACACAGGTGGATCTGAGGATGGTCACGGAGCACAGGGATATCAGATCTGTGGACAGCATGCCCTGGCTGCCATGCAGGGCTGGCCTTCACTTGGTGGGGAGGCCCAGGGAAAAAGCAGAAGAGGAAAATTGCTTTGTTGCTGGTCCAACTACAATCACTTCTGAACTATTACTTAGTCAATAAAATGTCAGCGCCTGTGAGTGAGCCCCAGCCTTGTTCCTAGGCGCTGCTCCGAGATCTGCTCTGTGGTTGCTGTTCTGCCAGATGGGATGGCTTTGGGGATGGTTAAGCTGGTGGTGGAAGGCGACCAATGTGCCAACTCTCCCAGCACGTGAGCTTGCTGCCTTTTCTTCTCCTTCCAGCAGCCTCTCCTCCCCCGCTCCTGTCCTCTCTGCCTCCAAAGGCATTGAAGGGCCAAGATGAAGCTCAGCTTGCTTGTGCCATTTGTCCTGGGGTGAGACTGTCACAGTTG
Source organism: Corynorhinus townsendii (assembly GCA_026230045.1). NCBI lineage: Eukaryota > Metazoa > Chordata > Mammalia > Chiroptera > Vespertilionidae > Corynorhinus > Corynorhinus townsendii. The sequence continues at coordinate 197,823,856 of JAPDVU010000002.1, forward strand.
ATGGAGCCAGTGCGCTCACAGGTGCACATGCACAAACCCACTCAGATGCACACACACATGCTCCCTGTGCACACAGCCACACTCTCACACACAAAGAGACAGCCCGTCTTCTGCACACATTCTAAAAATCACAGTTTCTCTCGAAAACCCACCCTAGAGCTGTAGACAAACCTATACCCCCCACACATCTCTCTCTCCTCTCTCTCTCTGTCTCTCTCTCTCTCCCTCCCTCCCTCCCTCCCTCCCTCCCTCCCTCCTCCCCCCCCTCCAGATGAGGGGGATTTGGCAGCAACATCTCTTTGTCTCTGACTTTCCTCCGGCAGCCTCTCTGGCTTGCTCCCACCCAGCATCTGCACACACGGTACACACGGCACCCGCAGGCATGCGAGGCTGCACACGCTTCCCCCTCACATGCAGACAGGCAGGCCTCAGTCGCAGAGACTCTGATTTGTGGGTGCAGGGTGTGGGGTGGGGCAGGGAGGGATTCAAGAGGGAGGTCCAGTTCAGAAGCCTGGCAGACAACCTTGGCATCAGGACGTCTGACCAGTGAAACAACACCCAAATGGAGGCGATGGCTTCCACGTAAAGGGGAGATGCAGTGTGGTGCTTGGGAGCAGACTCTCAAGCCAGCCTCCCTGGGTTGAATAAGTGGCTCCACCCTCTTGCTGTGTAGCTTTGGGCAACTTAAAAAATTGCTCTGTGCTTGGTTTCACTGTCTGGAAAATGAGAGCATATCAGCAACCCCCTCATAGGGTGGTCACGAGTTGAGTGAGTTAACATGCTGAGAATACTATACGTGTTAGCTACCATCATGGCATGCTGTACTAGATACTGTGATAAGCACCATATACACTGAGTGGCCAGATTATTATGATCTCTGGTGACTCAGTGTATATTCTATATAACAAAAGGCTAATATGCAAATTTTCCCCTCGACCAGGAGTTTGACCAGCAGGCAGGCTGGCCAACCGCCCATGTTCCCTCCCCCTGGCCAGGATGGCCGGACCCCACCCATGCACGAATTCATATATACTGAGTGGCCAGATTATTATGCGTTCAGAGATCATAATAATTTGGCCACTCAGTGTATGGGTGATCATATTTCATTCTCCCATTAACCTTGTAAAGCAGGTATTTCCCCAAAGAGATAAAAGGACCTGCTCAAGGCCTCATGGTTATTAAGGGGGAAGCTAGACTTAGAGCTCACATCACTGAGTCATAAGCTGCACACTATGCTCTCCCCTCCATGATAGTGCTCTTTGGAGAGACAGATTCCAAGATAAAGAGACAAAGGGCAGTCCAGGGAAGGACGGCTACAAGCAGGTGGGAACTAAGACCCCATCAATGACCAAGGTTAGAAACTCTAGGTGGATGGAAGGCTGAGAACCAAGGCAAAAGCCCCTGAGTTGACTGACCAATAGAAGAGTGGAAAGAAGCTTGGCAGGCTGATGGGGGTGGGGGGCGGTGGAGGCTCTGGTACTGGGCTAATGGGGATGGGGCGGGAGAATTCTGGTCCTGAGACTGGCCAATGAGGAGGAGATGGGCAGAGATTCTGGCTTAGTGATGGTGAAGGCTCTTGGGGCCAGCTTTGGAGTGCCCGGCAGGGTCAGGTTGGCATGGAGAGACTTGGGGCAGCCCACAGGAGTCCCCCAGGCCTCTGTGTGAGGGCAGGACAAGGCATAATTCTGCTACTCTTTCTTCAGGGGACAGGTGGGCACCTGGGAAGGCCGGAACCTGCAGGGGTAGAGTCGAGCATCAGCAGGGGCAGATGAAGGACGAAGGGAGGACACAGGTGCTCGGTGATGTGCACTAAGCCTGCTCGTATGTCACCTCTGTGAGTGCTTATCAGGACCCACCAGGTGGGTATTCTCATTTTTATTCACAAGAGCAGAAACTCAGGCTCAGGCAGCTCAAGCTGGCCCCAGAGTACCCAGTGGGCTCTACTTAGGTCCCTGGACAGTACTTGGTGGAAGGATGGCTGACCAGCTTCCGAGGAGCCCCAGCCATGAGAAGCAGGGACACAGGCAGAGAGTCAGGTGCAGCAGGTCCCAGAGGGATGTCAACAAGACACAGTGCCCACTGTGGCACTGGTGCCCCTGGGTCCTGTTACCCAGCAGTAGTGGCGTGGGGCTGGACAGGAATAAAGGTGGTTTTGTTTTTAGTGAATGGACACCATCTCCTCTCCTTAGCTGCAGCCTCCTTAGCTGCCATGGGCTTTTTTCCATGTGATTTTGCCACGGCTTTTTTTCTTTCCTTCCCCTTCAGCAGCAGGCCCTGAGCTGTTTTTTTGTCCCAAGTGTCAAGAAAAGTCAAATTCCACAGGGCGGCTTGGAGAGAGGGAGTGAGTGGCAGGCAGGAGGGCCGAGTCACCTGCCTGGACACAAGATGCAAGTTTGGATGGATTAACACTTGGGCTAATTAACATTTTTTTCTAATTAACATTTCGCATGGAAAAGCAGTGCCCCTGCACTAGCCCAGGAGGAAAACGGGTCTCTTGGCCTTCAGCTCTGCATAAGTGGGTAGTGGGCAGGGCAGCGCTGGGGGGCAGTGAGGGACAGTGCTGATGCCCTGGGTGCCAGGGTCTGGGCAGAAAAGACGTGCATTGGGCATCCACTGTGCTGGCAGAAATGCTCTCACAGCCACGCTTCATAGGTGAGTTCCTCTCTCAGCAATTTTCAACCAGTGTGCTGCAAGAATTTTAAAAACATGCAATACCCAACTATTTAGTCAGGGCCACTGACCTCTTTTCCCTTAGCTTGTCAAATACAAAAATGACAACAGCCAACACAATAATAGCCGTCCAGTATGCTTGCCCTGTCTTGAACCATAAGTATATAGGTCATATTATAGAGTCGCATCTTATTGGTCATATCACATAATAAGGCTGTGTCTGATTGGTTAATTTTTGGTGCCAGAAATCCTTGTATACAAGTATAGGCACCTGATTATTTTTTTTAAGTCACTTTGGAGCAAAAAGGGTAGGTAATTACTATTATTACTATAAATCAATCAAAATTATGCCTATTTTTGTCAAATTGGCAAAAAATATATTTTGTGTTGTGTCACAGAATTTTAGTAGTTAATGTGTGCCGTGAGATGAAAAAGGTTGAAACTGCTCCTCTAACTGTTCAAAACAACTTCATGTTCATCCACTCAGGGCAGGGACTGTGTCTTAGTCATCTCTACCTCCATGGCGCATGAAGACCTACTATGTGCCCAGAACTATACTAAGTTCTTTGACCTGTGCCCCTATCAAACTAGCAGACTGGGAGGGGAAACAACCCACAGTAACAATAAACTATACTCCACGATGTAGAAATATGGGAGCTGTGCAAGCATAGAGCAGACACATGGCTCTGCACCGCGGCCAGGCTGTAAGCTCTGTGAGGGCAGGGACCATGCCTATCTTGTTCCCACTGGACCCCCAACATCTAGCACAGTGCTTTGTACATTTCAAAGGTCAACAAATATGTGTCAAATTAGTAAGAAATGAAATGAATTAGTAAGAAATTAGTAAGAAATGACACAAGCTGAGATGTGAAATATGAAGAGCTAGTCAGGTGAAGGAGAGTGGAAATGTTCTGGGCAGAGAGAACAGCATAAGCAAAGCTAAGAGGTACGTAAGAGCATAGCATTGGTTTAGCAGCTTTAGAGGAGTGAAGGTGGGTATGGGGTAGGCAGGGAGGGTTGAAAGGGCCAGGAGACTAGGCTCCAGAGGCAGACAGGGCCAGGTGATGACAGGCTTGTGACCCTGTTGGGAATTGTGAGGGATGTGTGTGAGTTGCCTGATGAGGAGTTAGTTGGGAGTAGGGTAGCTTCAGGGTGCTGTGGCAGCACCTGAGGAGGGAGAGAATGTCGCCTGTTTTGGGGATGGGAGGTGGCCATGGAGATGGAGAGGAGGGATGAAAGGGCAGGGCATGGAGGTGGAATGTTTGCAGGGGTGAGAGAGGGAGTAGAGTCCTGGGGACTCCAAGCTTCTGGTTAGGACCATTGGACAGAAGATGGTGTCCTTCCCTGAAATGGAAAATGAAGGTAGAGGAAGAAGTGTGGAGAAGGCATAGGGAGCAAGCACTATTTATTGCTCAGTGAATTAAACAGAGATGTCTCTGGCTCAGGGATCAGACTGAGATGTGTCTTTAGTCCGGTGTCCCCCATTCTCCTCCCCCAATCTTCTCCACACAGAGCCAGAGGGATCTTTCTAAAGCACAGACCCAACCATGTCACCCTTCATCAAAACCTCTCAATGAGTCCCCAGTGCTCCTACAATGAAATCTAAAATCCTTGTCATGGTCTCAAAGACCCTGCATGATGTGGCCAAGCTTATTGACCATCCCCCCTTGCTCAGTACATGGCAACCACTAGGCCTGGCTCCATTTCCCCCTCATCTCAAGCTTCTTCCTGCCTCAGGGCCCTCACAGGTGTTGTTCCATCTTGTAGCATGCTTTCCCCCGTACTTCCGACTCCTGCTTGTTCTTTAAATCTCAGCTTCATCAGGGAAGCATTCCTTTACCCCCAGACCAGGTTAGTGCCCTCAGATAGAGCACCACATCCTTCCTTTCTTCCTCAGTCTCCAAAATTATAGCTAAACCAGTATTTGTGTAATTGCATCTGCCCCCTCTCCCCCACTTCCCACCAGCTCCAGGGGGCTGTGACCATGTCTGTTTTATTGATCTCCAAAGCTCAGTGCCTAGCCCAGTGCCTGGCACATACTTATTTAGTATATTTGTCAATGAATAAATGTAATATATTTAAGATTATTTATAGCATGATGAATGTTTAGCAACAGCTAATTTCCAACATTAGTCAAGTCAACCGAGACCAAAATAGCAGAAACATCCACTTTAAATATAAGTCTCTATGGAGATGACACCCGGGCCTGTACCTCCAGCCCAGGAGGATCTTCCTCTACTTCCAATCGTATCTTCAACTGCCCACTGGACATCTGCCCTGATATCTTTGTCAAAAATGCCTCAAAGCCCTTTGCTGGCTTCTCTGCTTTGGTCACTGGCCTCTCTTTTTTCTCTCAGGTGTCCCAGTCCAAACCTGGGCTGAACCTGGTCTCCTCAGGCCCCAGATCCCTTCCAGGGATGGAATTGGTGACGTCACACCTGGGTCTTCCTTCCAGTTCTTTCCTTCCGTGCACTCTCATTTGGAGAGGGGTGATATGTGGGGCAGGGCACAGAGATGTCAAGCAACAGGGAGTGGCCAAGAGTGCAGTGGACTACTTGCAGGACTGGCTAATACTCCGCCAAAGGGGTGGGGGTCAGGGCTGGGCCTCAGGCCACAGCAGGGGGACAGGAAGAGGCTGCAGCTAAGGAGGCAAGTGGGTCTGCAACAGAGGCAGTGACCGAGTGGGAGTGCAAAGGCGTGGGCTGAGAGTACATTCATTTATTTCTCTATAATTTGTGGTCCTGGCTACATCCAAAAATGATGTGAGGTCACTTACTAAAAGAAAAAAAATGCTAGTAAAATTCTACAGGGACATTCAAAATAGATGGTGGGGCGATCAGCCACCAAACAGATGTAGGGGAAGAAATGGCATCAGGTATAGGAGTGTCACCTCCTATTAGAACAGTGCTCATGGCTTGCAAGGCTCCGTGTGACAATCCTGGCCTCATTTGATCCCCATAGTCTCCTCATTCTATGGACGGCCAGAGAGGCAAAGCCACTTGTCCAAAGTCACTCTGCTGGCCAGTGGCTGGAGTATGCCTGTGCCCTGGGGGAGGGTCCAGTGGAGCTTTTCTGGAGGTCCCCTCTCTCCTTTATCTTGACATCCCCTCCCAGCTCCCGGGTGCTGTCCCTTACCCCTGTCCCTGCTGTGCAGAAGTGCCCTGCATCACTGTCCACCCTGGAGCACCCTGTACAGCAGGACCAGCTTCATTTCCCTCAGCCTGTGAGCCTGGGACTCCTCTGCTGCTTGGTCAGAAACCCCGGCAGCTCTCCAGCAGCTGCAGAAAAACCCACATTCCCTACGCCACACCCTACTCAGCTCAGACCCCACTTGGAGGGCCAGCCTCAGGGCCTGATCCCCTTCCTGTCCCACCAGGTAGCAGCCACAGTGGCATCTGAGTTGATTCCAAATCCATGCTGGACTACGAAACCCACATTCTTTCCCCTCTCCTGCAGCTGGCTTGCCGTGCCTATGCATGTGCCTGTGTGCATGCATGCTCTTTATTCCTTTCCACTGGAATGGGAACACAGCTGAGTGGTCAGGCACGTGGGCCCTGGAGCCAGACTGCGGGCCTCCAACCCCAGGCTCCTCCTCTAGCTGGGCAGCCTGAGACAGGCTCCATCACCTCTCTGCTCCTCCCACATGGGAGTGTTGTGAGGATTAAGTGAGGAGGTCATGTATGTCAAGGGCTCTGAGTTCTGCCTGGCCCTCTAAGGGCTGTTAGTGGGAGCCCTTCTTATTACTCACCCTACTTTCCTGGTTTGGGGCTCCAACTGCCTCCCCACCACTGAAATCCTGAACATCCTAAGCAGACACTGTAGCTGGACCTCCCCTCCTGCTTCTGTGGGCCCCTCTGCTTGCAGGGACCGGTCCAGCTATGTCTCTCCCACAGTCTGAGCATCCCTTTGAGTCATAGGACACTGCCTTTGACCTTGAGGGTTTTTTCTTTCTTTTTGTGAGTGTCTTAATCCTCAGAAAGATGGTGAATTTCCAGGGCAGGGACCCTCTCTTATCTCTCGCTGTGAGTCACAGCAGGTGCTTTGCAAAAACACTTGTTAGGTTTACCCTTGGTATCATATGCCCATCCGCCCTGATAAATCACTGCTCGCTCTTGAAGGAGGATTCTCTGGGCTGGGTATTGAGACAGTGGAGGGTGTCCTACAGCTCATATACTAGTATATGCTGCTATGAGCCAGGTGATGCAGTGGGGTTGGGGGTGGAGGTGGGTGAGGGGAGCAGCCGGCCAGCCAGGACTCAGAAAGAAGGAGATAGGCTCCCAGGTCCACAGGGTAACATGAGCTGGAGGGCAGGACTAAGGCCAGCCAGGACAAGTTGTCTCAGCCAAGGACATGGGAGCGGAGGAGGCTGATCCAGGGAAGGAGCTGGCACATGACAGAGAAAGAGGAAATGAGATGGTCCTCTCTTAATGCTCCAATCTTTTTACCTACTTCTTTCATGTTGGGCATTCCACTCTCGCAAGCATCTCTCTATCTCCCTCTCCCGCCACCCCAACCTCCCTCCCCTCTCTCTGACCCCAGTCACAGCCCCAGGCCTGCCACCTGCTAGCTGCTGACCTTGGGAAAGCACCCGCCTTCTCTAGCCACACCTGTGCAGAGGGACTAGCTGCTCTCTTCATGGCATTCTAGTGGGAGATGTGATACAAAGCCTACTGGGCAGGGGAACCCCCAGGGATCACCTACTAAAGCAGGTCCCAGGCCCCACCTGAGTCCAGCTACCCCAGAATTCCCATGGCATGGAGCTCAAGAGTCTGTAGCTAAGAGGGAAAAACCCACAGGGATTTCAATGCAGCAGGTCCATGGTGAAGAGAAGTGACTTATCCAAAAGCTACCAAATAAGCCAGGGAGATGGTCTCTAGCCTCCGAAACCCACATTCTTTCCCCTTTCCTGCAGCTGGCTTGCTGTGCCTATGCATGTGCCTGTGTGCATGCATGCTCTTTATTGCACAAAGCCATTGTGTTATGTGTGCTGTCAAACATCCTATTAAAAAGCAAAGTGGAACAAACAGTGAGCAGTCTTCCTCTGCCTGAGCGTTTACTGATTACAAAATTAAATTAAGCTCTGTGGCTTGCTGCTGCTGTTCGATGGGGAATACAATGAATTGCTCTTTGCATCCCTGTGAGAAGTCCCAGAGAACAGAGCTGGGGGAGCTCAGCCCAAGACAGTATTTTTTCCTCCCAATGCCCCGGGGGGCAGAGCCTTCCTCTTCCAGAAATGTTAAGCCCCTGGACCAGACTGCCTTTTTATTAGGTTAATAAAACACCAGGCCCATCAAGTCTCCAGCTTGTAAAGGTCATTGAGTCACGTTTGAGTGCCAGGGAGAGCTGGTAGGGCAGCGCCTGCTCCTCAGGGGCAGGGTGAGAAGGGGGGAAGCTCTCGCCCCAGGCCAGCACTGACTCAGGCCAGGACTAAAGACATGAGCAAAGAAGGACAGACGGGTGGGTGGGGATCCTCAGTGTTCCTCTGGCTTCAAAGGTCACAGCTGAGCTGGGCCCCCAGGGAAGGGTCAGGACCAGGAGATGGCTGATGGGAGTCAGAGTTGGCAGGAGAGTGGGACCTGAGTCTGAGAGACAAGCAGGCAGAGGGGCAGGAGAGTTAAACGAGGGCACCAGTGATCAGACAGGCTTTATGTTACATAGCGTGGTGGGTGCAGAGCAGAATCTTGGAGTCACTGAGTTCTAGGTTCAAATGCTGTCTCTCCATCGGCTTTTGCCCACCTTCTATCTGTTCTGCATGTTTTCATTATCTATTGTTGTGTAGAAAACCACCCTAAAGCATAGTGGCTTAAAACAACAAGACCCATTTGTCTCTCAAAGGTCTGTGAGTTGACTGGGCTCAGCTGAGTGATTCTTCTGCCCCACATGCGGTTGACTGGGCTGCAGGCATCTGCAGCTTGACCTGCCTGGCTATTGGAAGCTCAGCTGGCACTTTTAACTGGAATGCCTCCATTTTCCAATAGGCCTCTTCTCATGTAGCTCAGGCTCCTTACCAAGGCAGTTGGGTTTCAATAGAACACATTCCAAGTGGCCAAAACAGAAGCTGAAGATCTTTGAAGAGCCACCTTGGAAATGACACATTGTCATTTGTGTTGAATTCTATTGGTCAAAATAGGCTAAAGGCCTGATTCAAGGAGAGGGGAAATAGGCTTTGCCTATCCATGAGAGGAACATCAAAGAACTAGTGGCCATCTTTAATCCACCACACCTCCCAAGGCAAACAGTGATTTCCTTAAAATGTAAACAAGAATGTACTACTGTCCTGTGCTCCATCCTTGGCCTCCCTTCGCTCTTGTTATAAACAACCCTGGTGGCTTCCAGGGATCTGACCCCTCCCTCCCTCCCTAGACTTCATTTCATGCTATTCATTACTTTGCTTGCTGGGTCCTGGCTTCACTGGTCTCCCTTCAGTTCCTCCAACATGCCAAGTTCTTTTTACCTCAGGGCCTTTGCACATGCTGATCACTCTGCTTGAAGCTAGCCTACCTCTTTCTCTTTCCTCAGGTGCCAGCAAAAACAATACAACATGATCTCATTTTTCATTTAGCCAGTCAGCCAATATTAATTGTGAGCCTCTGTGTGCTAGGCACTGATCTAGGCCCCATGAAGTATAGATCCCATATTATTTTACACATTAATGTCCTCCCCCACTTTTGTTTTGCTTTAATTAAAGCCAACAATAATCTTGTTTTATTTTCTGGTTCATTATCTGTATCCCCAACTAGAATTAGAACAGGTCTGTCTGTCTCACCCTGGTTTCCCTTGACACAGAGTGCAACACAGAGTAAGTACTCAACAAATACGTGTTGAATGAACGAATACCATTTACTTAGGCTTGTGACCTTGGCCAAGTGACTTGACTGCTCTCTCAGCTTCAATTTCTCCATATGAAGCAAGTAGTTACAAAGAATACCTCATAGGAGTAAAGCTATCTGGTAAAGATAAAGATAAGTTAATGCAAATAAAGCACTCTGACCTAGCTGGTTTGGCTCAGCAGATAGAGCGATGGACTGTGAACGGAAGGGTCCTCAGTTTGATTTCAGTTAAGGGCACATGCCCAGGTTGTGGGCTCTATTCCCAGTGGGGGGCGTGCAAGAGGCAGCCAATCAATGATTCTCTCTCATCATTGATGTTTCTATCTCTCTCTCCCTCTCCCTTCCTCTCTGAAATAAATAAAAAAAAAAATTAAAAAATAAAGCACTCTGTGTTCTGCATATAGTTAAGTCCCAAATAAGATGGTCTCTGAAACTGTTACTATCCTATATAATAAAGATATAATATGCAAATTGTCGTTACGCAGTGAAGCGGAATGACCGACCATATAATGATCGGATCACGGATCAGCAGGAGGGTGGGGCAGCAAGCTACAAGTGGGCAGCAGAGAGCTACAGGAGGGGGCAGGGCAGCAAGCTTTGAGGGGGTGCGGGAGGAGCTACAGGAGGGCGGGGCAGCAGGCGGAGAGCTACTGGAGGGCGGCAGCAAGCTACTGGCGAGCTACTAGTTATTCATGAAAGATTTTGGCTCTGCTGTAGTGAGAATGAGCTTGTGAGTTACGTGACAGTGAGGGGACCATGTGGGGCTTCTCAGTCCTTGTGTTAAACACCTAGCACTATGCCTTGTGCTCACCAGGTACCCAGTTAATGTTGGTTGACTGATGCTCCTGAATGGACTCCCTGTGCTGGCTCTATCTTCTCTCCTACAGCAGCATGGAGTACTTCTGGCTAATATCTACCTCTGTCCTCTACTGGCTAATGTCTAACATAATTCAAATTCTAGGAAAGTCCCCAGCAGGTGGATGTCCTTCTACTATGGAATTGTCTGGTCACCATGTATCCTGGTCAATATGCCACTGACCCCTCAGAAGGAGGGGCTGCCTATATCTGACCTTGTTCCTAGTTAGGAGTAATAAAGAACAATAATCATGATTTACTTGGTGCTTACTGTGTGCCAAGGAGTGTTACTGCTTTTGTATCTAATTTAGTCAGGCCAATAAGCATTGTCTGACTGAGGCTCAGAGAGGTTGAGCAACTTGCACAAGGTCCAACAGTCAGAATCTGCTTGATTCTATGCCGAAGGTCTTGTCCACTGTACTGTGCCACACGCCTAGTCCCTGGTCCCATCCTGCCTGGGGCACTCATACATTGTCTATAGCCACCTCTGTTGTCTATCTTTTGTCTGTAGCCATAGGGAAGAGCTGGCTTCATGGGCATCCAGCCTGTGCTGTCACACAGGGCCTTGCTTGACAGTCCCCATGCTTGCTTTATTGCTCTGCTGCCCCATTCTCAAAACCCTTAATAATTTGTGAGCCAGGTGCCCTGCATTTTCATTTTGCACTGGCCCCCCTCCCCCCAAATTATGTGGCTGGTCTTGCCATAGGATGTTCATCTCGCCATCTCCCCGATGGGCTATGGAATCTTACAAAACAAGACGTGGGTTCAGTTCCTCTCTTTGATCCCCTTGCACACAGCCTGGCCCCACGTTCAGGGACAGTGGGCCGATAGAAGACAGGCGAAAGGGACCACGCCTTTGACTGAGACACTCCCCGGAGAAGCAGGTGTGAGACTTGGTTCCACCACTACTGGCTGTGTTAACCCTGAAAAGTCACTTCACCTCTCTGGGCCTTAACTGTCAACAGGAAATAGTAACTGCTGTCCTTCCTGTTTGGCAGGGCAGCTGTGAGTCAGGACAAGAACAGGACACAGTGTTGCATGGCCACGGTGCTGTGCTGTCTCAGCTTTCTGGGGCTGCGGAGCTCAGCCAGCCCAGGAGGTGGGATACAGATTCCAGCTGCAGGATCTGCACTAAGGAATGATGCCAGAGTGGCCCCGAGGCTTTGGTCGCATTTAGGAGAAGCGGATGCTGAGTATGTGTGAGGGCGTGTCAGTCACCCACTCTTTCCCCACCAGGGCTGATCCTTGGGTGTAAGTGTCCAAGTGGGTACTCCTCACCAGACTCATGCCCACTTCTCCAGGCCCACCCCGGCTGGATGCTGGTCTTCAGAGGTGACAGCAAGGTTTGCCCACCCAAAGAGAGGAGATACTAAATATGAGAACCCTCCTACATTCCCGGGGACCGGCCCGGCCAGAGACGGGCTCTCCTCCTTGGCTAGCATGCCAGCCTCAGGCGCTAAGACTGCTTACCTCCACCCGGCCTGTGTAAATGTTAAGTGCTGCAGAGGGCAAACACGTTCAGGAAGCCTGAGCTGCCTTTCCATTTACCTTCCCCTGCTGCGGAGATCAGCCAGCCCAGGAGACTGGATGCAAATTTCAGCCACAGGAGCTGCAACGAGGAGTGATGCCGGAGTGGCCTTGAACCTTTGGTGGCAGTGAGGGGGAGCAGGGACAGATTGGTGGGAGGACTAAGTTTGGGGCATGCACTTCAATCCAGGCACCCTTTTCCAAGTTCCACAAAGCACCTAAAAAAAGTGTCTTCCTCCTGTGGGCCATGACGATTTCTCTCATGAGTCCAGTCCTCACACCTCACTAAAATTTCCCAGCTGAGCTTCACCAGCATCATTTAGGGTTGTCACATGTCCCTGGATGGATGGGGAAACTGAGGCTCCCAGGCCCAAGGGCTGGAAGTTGGAAGTGGTTCTTCCTCCAATGCTCTTTGTACCACATCACAGCCATCTGCTCAAGTGGTGGTACAGCCCGGGAGAGAGACTCAAGATCAATGCCTCAGGACAGACCATTTGGGCTAATCATGTGGCCAATCTCTGCTGGGCAGTGCTTTTAGGGAATTAATGTTCTAGAATGCCCTCTAGAGTTGGCGAATCTGGGGAGAGGGCAAGGACACGGTGGCATATGGATGGGAAAGTGTCACATAGACTGTAAGTGCGTCACTTTCAGGAAGCCAGGTTATTCTTAAGAACAGCAAGTTCCCAGCAAACAACATTTCAAAGGTCAGCGTGGAGCGGAAATTTTTCTGACTCTGCCGCCCACGACTCTCTCCAGTGTGTCTGTCTCTGTCCATCTCCGTGAGGGCATTTCCCCCCACGGTTTTGTGCCTCTGTCTCCAGCACCATCTCTCTTGGTCTTTTCTTCTGTCTCTTCCATCTGTCTGTCACATCTCTGAACTATCCTGTCTGTCTTTCCTTTTCCCCAGGCCCCTCGCTGTCCCTCCCGCCAAGTCCCCTGCTGGAGTCTGTTTCCAAGGCTGCACACAGGTTTTCCCATCCCCGGTGACCTGTGGACCTGGCACAGCCCGTGAAATGCTGAGTGGAGCCTGTGCTGTTACAGGTGCTGTTTCCTGCAAGACAAGCGTTCTCTCGGTCCCCAGACAACTGTCGCCAGGACACATTCTGTTGTCTTTGCTTTCTGCTGGTGGTTTGGGCCCCCAACCTAGTACTCACAGCCAGATGCCCAGGTGTGAGCTGCCTGCTCCCTGGCTGTCTCTGCGCCCTCTCCGTGCCTCTGGTGTAACTTTTGGCTCTGCCTTCATGGTCTCTGCTTCAAGTTCAGTGTCTATCTCTCTCCGTCCCTGCATATCTCTCTCTGTATGTCCGTCTCCACCTCTGAGCTTGGTCTATGCCTCCATATGCCCTGGTCTCTCTCTGGCTTTGCCTCTGTCTTGGCCTGTGCCTCTTGGTGGCTCTGGTCTCATTCTTCCTGAATTTAGCATACAGCATTTAAGGGATGCAAAGGCTGCAAGGACAACCCCAAGCATGGTCTCCAAACCAGATTACCCTCAGACAGCTGGGACCCACCCCGGGACCCTGGGCCATGCAGCATCCACCCCTGCCCTCCCCCTCATCTTTCATGTCACATCGAGGAAGTCTCCTGAACTCCCAGTGACACCGCTGTCAGGGCCTGACTTACTAGGAGAGCATGAATAATTAAAAGCTGTAGCTGAGGCTTGTTCGATTTAAACTGTATTAGTGTTGCCAACTGTCCTGACCCATTTAATATTCATGCCATTCTTGGCTCTTTTAAAGAGGGGAGTTTGCTACCTGCTTTAAATTGTGCCTGTCAGTTTCGATTAAAGATCAGGTTGACCACAGTTGCAGGGAAATTAAGTGAACATTCTCTTAAGTAATATCATAGAATTTAATGTAGCAATTAATATCCACTGCAATGTGCTGGTGCCACGAGCTGCTTGGAGTATAATGTAGGGCCCACAGGGTAAGGCCAGCAGTGCCCCAAAGTTTCCATCTTCAGAAATGGGACCCCCAACAGGGCCTGGTTTTTAACTGGCTTCTTCCTTCAAGACAAGCAGAAAGCACAGGAAACAGATGTTGTTCTTTCAGGCTCAGGATAGATCTTGCAGCCTTTTAGCCAATTCACATTTGGGAAAACTGAGGCATGGGGCATCGGAGGCTCGAGGAAAGCCAGTTTTGATTTGTAATGGAAGTGGAGCACTAGACAGAGGGAGGACCAGCCCGTCGGGGCCAGGAGTTCCCCGGAGGCAGTTAGGCACCCAAGGGAGACATGGAGGAAGAGAGACAGAGCTCTTTCAGACAGAAGGGCTGGGAGCCTGTGAGGACCTGTGGGAGCAGAGGCCATTTATAGCTGAGGGGTGGCAAATAGGCTTCAGGGTGTGGGTGACTCTGGTTGATGAATGGCACCTGCCTACAGGGGGGCCTGAGTTTATGCCATGGCAGTAGTGTGCAAATGTGCTCCCTGTCTGCTAGAGGAAGCGTGGTTCCTCTTCCAGAAGATGGGAATGGTCACCTGCTCCTAAAAGGGCCAGTGTGTGAACTGAACAGGTGAACCGAGGCAGACCACCGGCTCAGGGAAGGCTGTGCTCTCCATTGTGAGAAACAAGGTTTGGGAGTGGGGTAGCCTGGGTGTGAATTCTGGCTCTGCCACTTAGTATGTGCCTGTCCTTGGGCAAGGGGACCTCTCTGTCTCAGTTTCCCCATCTGCAAAATGCAGTTACTAATAATACCCTACCTCATAAAGTTTTCCTGTAAGTTAAATATGTTAGTACATGTGGAATGTTCAAAACAAGATCTGGCCTCAGTAGTCATATGAGTGTTTACTGTCTTTAATGTGATGGCTAGGACTCATTGGGCAACTGGGTGGGGTTTGTTGTTACTCTTATGTGAAATTGCTTGTATGGCAATATACAAGAACAAAGCGTCGTTTATTTTCTCTTTTTCTATTTCACCTAATTCATATAATAGCATATATGTGTGGATGTATGTATATATGTGTATATGTACATATATGTTATCTACACTAATAAAAGAGTAACATGCTAATTGAGCATACCTTCGCGATGCCCACTAACCAATCAGGAGTGGGTATGCAAATTAGCCCAACAAAGATGGTGGGTTAATTTGCATATGCAGGTGTTCCATACCACCCCAGCCACTCTGGGCCTCTGGGCAGCGTGGGAAGATGGAAAGGCGACTCCGGCCAGAGGGAAGGCAGTGCTGGCAGCCAGGGGAAGGAAGGCCCATTCTTGCATGAATCTTGGTGCATCAGGCCTCTAGTAAAGATAATAAAATGAATGCTAACATTTCCACTCCAACCTAAGAACTAGAACAAGACTATTCTGCTGAGAGAAAAGTTAAGCATGGATTAGGAGTAAAAGATCAGTAATGTGCTATTATCCCAAGTGGCTTCTCTGAATTCAAGCTAGTCTCTGCATCCTTTTTATGATAAGATTCCCAGAATTAAATTCAACTTTGTAGATGTGGGCTGATCAATGTATAATGAGGTTTCTATCTCCCTCTTTCCACCTCTGTTAATACAGCCAGTGACTATGTTAGCTTTTTGGTGACATCACCCTATGGCGCACATTGATCTGTTTCCTAATCCCACAGATATGTCTCAGACACGGCAACCAAGCCCTGCGTCTCAGCCTCCCTGTCTTTGTTCAGATTTTCTTTACCTGAGATTAGGACTGTGCATTTACTCCTGTTTCACTTCATCTTGCTCAATTCACCTTGCAGATTGCCAAGGTCTCCTTTTCTATGTGCCATGAATGCTCTTTTGTCCGCTCTAAAATTGACTTTTCACAACCAGTGCAAAGACTGGGTTGGCTGGCAAAGAAATTCAAGTACAAAAAAATAATAATAACAATTGTCTATCCAGCACTTGCTACATGTCTAGTATTGTGCACATTACATACATTTATCTCATTTGAGCTTCATAACACCATGAGGTACATATTATCATTGCCATTATTTTATAGGTGGAGAAACCAATCTCAGTCCCAAGTTCTGAAAATGATAGGTGTGGGACTTGAACCAAAGTCTTTTCACAGCCAGAGTGGATGCTCCTAAGCCCTGCACCATCTGCTAGAGTAAAGGGAAGACAAAAGCTGAGACTGATACCATCCTCAAGAATCTTAGTGGCAGACATCATCTACTCTAGCTGGTTTGAATAGAAAGAGGTTTGTTATAGGAGTCAGGTAGTAAAAAGAATATGTGGGAAGGCCGGGAAATAAAGCCAGGAGAAATGTCCTGCCATGAAATAGAGCTGTTCTATGGAAGCCCCATGGCCACCACCTCCCACTGATCAAAACTAAGACCAGGAAATGTAGTCTTAGTCAAAGCTTCTCCAGAAGATCTCAGAGCTGCCACCTTGCCTGGCTCATTCCACCTCCCATGTTCCATCCCATCTGTCTTCTTGGCAAAACCTAGGTCACATGCAGAAACCTAGTTAGCAGAGGATGTCAGAGAAATGTAACTTTTAGCTTTACAGTCTCTACTGGACAGAAAGACATGTCTAAGAGTGAGTATGAAGTATCTGGGTAGCTAAGGGCACTCTGGGAATTTAAGGAAAATCCTGGGATCTTATCCTCTGGACAAGCTCACATATTACTTCTCAGGTGAAGCTTCCCATAGTCCCTCAGGCCAACTTACCATGCCTTCTATGGCTTTTTAGACTTTTTACACACACCTCTGCTGAAAACTACAGCACTATATTGTACTTAATGTCTCTATGCCCCACTAGCCCGAGCCTTCCTCAAGGCCAGGACCATGTGCTTTTATCCACATCTGAGGTGTCAGCGTGTGATCTATCACACAGTAGGTGCCAATAGACCTGTTTTGGTAGCGTGGATGAGTATGTGAGTATTTGAAGAAGACCCGCCTCCTATCCTAGCTATTTTCTGAAGTGCATGTCCTGCAGGGGAGAGAGTCTGGGATGCTACTGGTCTCTGGGCAAGAGGACAGTACAGAGATTTAGCCACTTTTCCCAGGAATGTGTTTCTTCTTCATTGTACTCAGGATACTGCCCCACTCCTTGGGAACCCTGGAGTAAAGTACACAGCGGACACAGAGGTCAGCCTGCCTCACAGAGTCTTAGAACACTATTGACCTAAGGATGCACAAGAAACACAGGTCTAGGCAATATAACATCCCAGGACCAGTTATGGGAATGACTTTCATAAACAGTAGAATCATCCAGCCCTTTCCTCATCTCTGATTCCTTACCAGGCCACTCAGTGGTCTTATATTCCTCTTGTAGGTCTTTGCTGTGCACTGGTATCTGTCTGGGTTCTAGCTTGCAAGTGATAGAAACCCAGGTTCAAAATGTAACAAAAAAAGAGACTTTGTTTTTTTTTTTTTTGTTTTTTTTTTTAATAAATCTTTATTGTTCAGATTATTACAGGTGTTCCTCTATTTTTTTCCCCCATAGCTCTCCTCCACCTGATTTCCCACCCCACCCCATGCCCTTACCCCCGCCACTGTCTTCATCCATAGGAGTAAGATTTTTGTCCAATCTCTTCCCGCACCCCTCACACCTGCTTCCCCTGAGAATCGTCAGTCCACTCCCTTTCTATGTCCCTGATTCTATTATATTCACCAGTCCATTCTGTTCTTCAGATTTTTTATTCACTTGATTTTTAGATTCACTTGTTGGTAGGTATGTATTTGATGTCATTTTGTTGTTCATAATTTTTATCTTTACCTTTTTCTTCTTCTTCCTCTCCTTAAAGAATACCCTTCAGCATTTCATGTAATCCTGGTTTGGTGGCGATGAACTCCTTTAGCTTTTTCTTGTCTGTGAAGCTCTTTATCTGACCTTCAACTCTGAATGATAGCTTTGCTGGGTAGAGTAATCTTGGTTGTAGGTTCTTGCTGTTCATCACTTTGAATATTTCTTGCCACTCCCTTCTGGCCTGCATAGTTTCTGTTGAGAAATCAGCTGACAGTCGTATGGGTACTCCCTTGTAGGTAATTAACTGTTTTTCTCTTGCTGCTTTTAATATTCTCTCTTTGTCTTTTGCCCTTGGCATTTTAATTATGATGTGTCTTGGTGTGGTCCTCTTTGGATTCCTCTTGTATGGGGTTCTGTGCGCTTCCTGGACTTGTAAGTCTATTTCTTTCACCAGGTAGGGAAAGTTTTCTGTCATTATTTCTTCTAATAGGTTTTCAGTATTTTGCTCTCTCCCTTCTTCTGGCACCCCAAAAATTCGGATGTTGGTTCGCTTAAAGTTGTCCCAGAGGCTCCTTACACTATCTTCATATTTTTGGATTCTTTTTTCTTTTTGTTTTTCTGGTTGGATGTTTTTTGTTTCCACATATTTCAGATCTTTGGTTTGATTCTTGGGGTACGTTGATCTACAGTTGAGTTTCTGTATATTCTTTATTTCAGACAGTGTATGCTTCATTTCTGACTGATCCTTTTCCATTTTTTTGGCATTCTCATTAAGCTCCTTGAAGGTCTCATCAAGTTTCTCAGCGGTTTTAAGAAGATTCTTGAGTAACCTTATAAATGTGGTTCTGAACTCTATGTCATCCAGTAGTTTGCTTTCCTCCGTTTCTTTCATTCGTGACATGTTTCTTTGTCTCCTCATTTTGGCTGCTTGCCTGTGTTGATGGAGTAGCTTTGTGTGGTAGGTGACCTATAGGGGGCAGTAGCTCAGCCTCCCCAATCACCTGATGTGGACACTCTTGGTACACCCCTTTGTGGGCTGAGTGCAAAGACTTGGTGCAGTTAAAGCCTTAATTGCTGTTGGTATACTGGGAGGAATTGACCTCCAGGCCAATTAGCTGTGAGCACTCACTGTGTCTATAATAGAAGAACTGCTGCGCTGAAGACACACTTATGGGCCAGGACTTGTTTCAGTGGGGCTTTGGTGCTCACTGAGTCTGCCTTTCAATGTGTCACTTATGGATGTGAGGAGTTGAAATCTGGTGTCTCACTCTGACCACTAGGTACACTGGCTTCTGGATCTCCAATGGGGTGCAGGTCAGCTACTGTCTGAGGCCATCCAGCAGGATCTACAGTGAGAGCTACAGTTTTCTCCTCTTTGCTTGGGGTTTGGAGGTTTTGGAGCTGTCTGACCCGGGCTGCAAGTTTGCTAGGTTAAGCTGCGATAGGGCGGGGCTTTCTTCTGCTAACGCTGCTGCTTGGAGCTTGGGTGGGTTTGTAGGTTGTGCAGGGCGGGGTCTCAGGGTGTCACTAGGCTAGGGCGTGGCAAACAGCAATGGCTGCTAGTTAGCCGGCTCTGTGTCCCCAAGGGCGTCCGGGAGTCCCGTGCCCCAGTGCCGTAAACAATTATTCCTGCGCGCAGCTCTGCAAGTAAGCCCCCCTCACTGGCAGACAGTCCAGCTTCTCCCCGTAGGAGTTTGGATCCCCCGCGTCTCCCCAGAAACTGGATTTCAGAGTAATCGGGGGCTTGTCTCCCTTTGGGTTGAAAAAAGCAACGCCCGCCGCCAGCCCGGCTCACGCGGCTCCGTACCTCAGCTTTTCAGCGCTCGTGCACGTCTCGATGCTCTTTTCTCTTTCCTTCTAGTTGTAGAACTTCCACTCAGCCAGCTTTCCTGTGGTTCTGGGTGATAGACGTTTTGTCTTTTAGTTGAATTTTTGAAATTGTTGCGCGAGGCAGCAGTTTAGGTGTTTACCTATGCCGCCATCTTGGATTCTCCAAAAAAAGAGACTTTGTTAGAAGACTCATGTGATTGTTGAAGGTTTGGCCCCAGGGAGAATCAGAACTACCAGGTTCTCTCTCTCTCTCTCTCTCTCTCTCTCTCTCTCTCTCTCTCTCTCTCTCTCTCCCCTCCCTCCCTCCCTCCCTCTCTCTCTCTTTCTCCTCTTCTCTCTATATGTTGGCCTATCTCCCTCCAGCCCAGGCCAGGCCTTTCTTCCAACCACACATGCCCCAGAGTAACAGGCTCTCTGCCCCAGGCTTGGATGGGCAGACTACAGACACCTCACCTGAACCTGCACCACCTGGTTTTCTAAGCCCTTCCCTGGGGCAGTGGGCCTGAGCAGAGCCATGATGCCGTATTTGGAGCATCTGGGAGAAGGCCTGGTCCCAAGAAGAGGGGTGCCCATGAAGAGCTTTCCAAGTCCCGTGCACAGTGGGTGGTGGAGTCAGGTTTGTTTACGTGTGAAAGTGGTGTGGCCGTGCACTAACTAGAGAGTCTCATAAGGTTGTGAGTTCCTGTCATTGGAGGTTTGCAAGAAGCCCTGGCAAAGGGTTTCTTGGGGATGTCTCTCCTGGCAGAGAGCCAAGTGCCCCTACTGTCGTGTGTGTAAAAGGGGCACAAGGTTGTGTGTGGATTAATTGAACTGTGCTCATAGGGTGCCTCTGGTCTCTGCAGAATCTGGTGGCCCCCTCTGACTATTCAGCCCCCACCCTGGTCCTAAGAGGTCACCCAATTTGGCCCTTCTGAGCCCTTCTGGTTCTCACTGTTCCAGAGCTTTTACTCAACCAGTAGCGAGGATGCTCCAAACCTCATCTCCTACAGTCATGAGCTCAGACCTGGCTTCTGGCTCCTTCCCCACTCTATCTTCTCTCCTCCTACTCCTCATTTTCTTCCCTCCTCCAGGCCTTAATCCTTCACCCACTGTTTTGCTTCCTTCCAGTCAATCTCCAGCCCACTCCCAATTTGCATTTGCAATCAACCTCATCTGCATAGAACACCCATCTGGTGGCTCCTGGATAATGGGAACAGGTGTGCACTGTAGCACAGGCTTCTGGGAAGGGGCTTTGCACCTCACTTTTTTGAGCTCAGGGCAACTCACTTTCTTTATGGCAAAGCCCAGTTGGCTAGTTGATATTGATGTTTAAAAGATGTGGGAGGCAGCTTTGACTGGAGTTCTCAGTGGTTGGAGCATTGACCCACACACCAAAGGCTCATGGGTTTGATTCCATGTCAAGGACATGTACCCAAGTTGCAGGTTTGTTCCCCACCCCAGGTTGGGGCACGTGTGGGAGGCAACGGGTTGATGTGTCTCTCTCGCATCAATGTGTCTCTCCCCTCCCTCCCTTCCACTCTCTCTGAAAAGCAATGGAAAAATCTCTTCAGACGAGGAAAAAAAAATGTGGGAGGTGGAGGAAATTATTAGCTTTATGTGAACCAAGGAAGTGACATGGGATGTGAGGCTGTATCAATAGAGGTCTGATTTTCAGAATGAGGGAGGAGATTACCCATTTTGGTCCTGCCCTTGTCTGGGGATTTGATGCCATATTCTGGGGCATATTGAGAGAAGAAATATCAGGCCCAGCATGGCAAGAGCTATTGGAGCAACTGTCATATCCCCATTTTAAGGATAAGGAAATAGAGATTTAGGGAGGTTTATATACCAAGCCCAAGATCAATAAAAAATTAAATGACTGAGTCAGGATTTGAACCTGGCCAGTATGACCCTGGCCAAATTGGATGGAGAGAGATCTAGATAGGACTGGGCACTCTGGGTCCCCAGTGACCTGTTTCTGGAAAACCCTGTTAGGAAAAGCAGCAGGAAGTGCTGTGGAGGGCTTCACTAAGATATACTGGGCTCTGAATCCTATCTCTGCCATTTCCCAGCTGGGTGACCTTGGGCAAGTTCCTTAACTTCTCTGAGCCTCAGGGCCATCATTTGTAAAATGTGGATAATAGTATGAACTCATGGCTGTTTTGAGGATTAAAAGGGCTTTGTGTGTCTGGGACTGGCACAAAGCTTGGCCCTGGAGCATGAGCTGCTGGGGTTGGAGGTTTGTCCCTGCATTGTCCCATTGCTCAGCTTTTTTTTTTTTTTTAATTTCTTTATTGATTAAGGTGTTACATATGTGTCCTTCTTCCCCCATTACCTCCTCTCATGCCCCCCACTCATGCCCTCACCCCCCTGTTGTCTGTGTCCATTGGTTAGGCCCATATGCATGCATACAAGTTCTTTGGTTGATCTCTCCCCCTCACCCCCACCCTCCCCTACCTTCCCTCCGAGGTTTGATGGTCTGATCGATGTTTCTCTGTCTCTGGAACTGTTTTTGTTCATCAGTTTATGTTGCTTTTGTTGTGTGGAGGCTGAGAGCAGGAGCCAGAGTGGGAGAGGGACAAAGAGGCCCAAATGGACAGTTGCTTCTCCCTCTCCATCCTGCAGGCACCTGAAGGCACGGGAAGCCTTCCTCTGAGGGTCTGACAAGTGTGATCATGGTTTAGCAGTAACACCAAAGAGTCTCTAGCTAGTGTTTGTCGCTGGCTGTGAGCAGGCTGGCTGCAGGCATTGCCTCCAGAAGATGCCTGCAGGAGATTCCCACCCGGTTCCCAGAAACTCCCACCCTATTCCCAGCCCATCAGAGCGGCTGGATGGGTGGGAGGCAGGCTGTATTGGGGGAGGGGACGTGGCAGGCACTCTGAGCCCTTCTGACTTGTTTCTGGAAAACCTCACCAGGAAGCGTGCTAAGAGGTGCTGCTGTGGAGGGTCTGGGTGCTGGTGGAGCGCTCTCAGAACGCTTCAGGGTCCTGGATAGATGTGGGAGGGTAGACAGCTCAAAGCAAAGGCAGCTGTGTCCTTCTTCCCCCTAGTAAGTAGGTAGGATGCAGTGCGGTCCAAGCCCTGGGCTGCCCAGGAGGAAAGAACCTCAGGAGAAATCACCTCCGACCCCTCCTCCTTGTTCTCCGTGGTCAGATGAGGACCTAGCTTTTACTTCCCTGAGAAAACAGAAGCCATCAGAATGAGCTTCACTAACTCTACCACCGCTGCTGCAGGGCTCCTTGTGCCACGAGTGTGCTCTTTCTCCTATGACGGTGGAGGAACCGGCCTGCTCCCGGGCAAGACCAAACCCTGTACCTGGACACACATGGGTGTGGGACCAGTCCCTCCCAGGCCTCCACCCCTCCTACCAGTTCTGATGTGCTTTCTTCTTTACTTCTCTAGTTGTAGGACTTCCATCCAGCCAGCTTTCAGGTGGTTCTGAATGAGTTGTTCTGTATTTTAGTTGTAATTTTGATGTGGTTGCGGGAGGCAGTGAGTACAGGAGTTTACCTATGCCGCCATCTATTTGTCCATGGAGTGGGTTTTGTTTACAGAGGAGTGATCTTTGATAAGCAGCTAGGGGTATGGATGGGTGGGAAGTGAGCCTTTCACAGAGAAAGGAGAATAGAAAGATTTGTTATTTTGGGGCTTTTATTTTGAGAGGTAGGATGCAACAGTGGGGGCAAAGGACTTGGGGACAGGCTGAGCCTCCCATCAAAGCATATCAGTAACATTGGTTTGAATAAGGTACCACATATGTCTTCTGGGGGCTCCTCTGGGCACCCATTTAGCCCTGCTTGCCTGCCCTCTCCACTCAGAAGCCAGTGAATGGGAAATTCTCCATTCACTTAGCATCTTCTATGCCACTAAGAACTGCTGTGCACTGTGACCTTCTGTTCATACTTCCGTCTCTCTCCTAGGCTGCAGTCCTTGGAGGGCAGGGTCTGTGTCTTTATGATCCTAGCTATTAGCATAAAAGACTGACATGCAGTAGGTGTTTAATGAACATGTGTTGATTGGTTAGCTGGATTTTTTTCTTTCCACCCACATGTACACAGGCTGAATTTTCCCCAGGCCTGAGACTCGAGGGCTAGAATCCATCCTGAGCTATGTGTGTCATCAGCTTGCAGGTACACAGATTAGATCACACATATGTCACAGGATGGCCAAGGGGTGCCTGAGAGGATGCTCTGCGTTCGGGTTCGGTAAACATGGGGTCCCCCTCATTGTGTGAGATGGTCATTTTTCCTATAAGGTTCTTTCTTTCCATGAGAAAGAAATTGAAATAATGGCTGCCAGAAGTCCTCACTCTGAGAAAAGCTATGGCAGTAGTGCAGGGCTCTTGAGATTTGGAGTAAAAAAAGTCAGCTCATCTTCTGCAAGCCTCAGTTTCCTCATCTCTGAAATGGGGGCAGTGGTGAGGATTTAAGCTAATAGGTGTAAACATGCTCGGGAGCTACATGGACTTATATTCCTGGAGGGGGTTATAGACTATGGTTGCTCCTCGTGATCACCACTTGCTATCAAGCACCTCCTGTCTTCTTTATAATCTAACCTTGATTCATATTGCTAAAGACCTAGGAGATCTTCATTCCTACTCTCATTCTATCTTCTATATCATCATTCATTCATTCTTTTATTCAACACTTTTATTGAAAGCCTGCTATGTGTCAGGCCCTGGGGCTACATTTGTTCAAAATTGAATAAAACTAGGAATAGCTCTAGCCCTTAGGAGCTAATGGTTTAGAAGGGTGGTAATAGTTATTACCATTTGTTGGGGCTTCTATGCCAGACACTAAGGGACTTTCATAGTGATGATCTCATTTCATCCTCAGTATCACTGTCTCCATTCTGCAGATGTGTAAACTGAGGTGCAGAGAGGCTAAGTTATGTGCCCAGCTAGGAATGGTGGAGATAGGATGAGAATCCAGGTCCTTTGATTTATTATGAGCTCCCCCACCCCTCATTAAGCCATGCTAACCTACTGGGCCCATGTTCACACCCAGTCCTTAATGATGGAGGGACATGTGACATCTGCCTGGAGCTCATGTCCCCCACCCCAGAGGAAGTGAGGAGGGTCCCACCTAGCCCAGGGGCAGATGTCACTCAGGGCCTTCTGTGGGATCAGTCTTACTGAGTGTTTGGACACCTGCTTCCCTGGCAAACCGCCCAGGACACAGAGTGAGCGGACCTAGGGCCCATGCCCTTGATATGTCCCCACGGGCGGAGCAGCCCTGCCTACCCTGCCCACGCCGCTATGCAGTTCCCTTTGTTCTTGCTCCCAAGTCACAAGGTGACAACCTGTTCCTCCTTCCTGAGGAAGCCGAGATCTGAGTCAACACTGGGGCTTTTGTCAGAGCTGCTCTGAAAAGGCTCTAGAAAAACCCTGCGACAGGGGGGTCAGAGGCTGCTCTGCTTGAAGTCTGTAAAAGACTTTTGGGTCAAATACTATTCACTTGCTGACTCTCCACTGACAGCAAGAAAGAGCCTCCCAGAGATGAAGGTGGCTAGGACAGGGTTTAACTCTCACTGATGTCCTCTATAAGCCTTTCTGTAGGTAAGCTGGTGCCTGTGTTTGAAAATGTGCTTGGCAGAGGGTGCCTGTGTGTGCAGGTGCACACATGTGTATGCGTATGGCCATTTGGGTGCATGCCTGTGTCATGCATGGGACTTCCTGGATGTGTCTGTGGGTTAGCTCTTGCTGCATAACAGACCGCCCCATTTATCACTGCCCATGCATCTGTGGCCTGCCTAGGCTTGGCTGATCTGGGCTGGGTCTGCTGGAGTGGCTCTGCTGCACATCTCACGTCCTCCTGCTGGGACCAGCAGGCTCGCCCAGGCATGTTCTTCTTATAATGTTGGCATAAAGGCAAGAGGACAAGTGGAAATGTGTGAGGCATCTTAGGACCTTGCCTTAGAACTGGGACTTTATCACATCTGCCTTATTCCATTGGCCAAAGGAAGTCACATGACCTAATGCAAAGTCAAGGGGCAGTGAAATATATTCTGCTCTCCCCAGTGGGAAGCACTGCAAAGTCACCTGAAACAGGATGGGAATGCAGGGAGAGGTGAAGAATTGGTGCCAGTATTATGCTCCACCATGTATGCACACATATATGTTTGCATATGCTCATGCACATGTAAGCAAAATATTTGGGTATGTACATGAGAGTATATAGCTGTATGTGTGCATAGGTACCCTGTCACATGTATGCCAATGTATGTATAGCTGTGTGCGTGCATGAGTGTCAAGCTGAACATGTACCTGTGTTCTGTGTGTATCTGAATAACAGCATTCCTCAGACACATACAGACAGCACCTGGTGAAAGAGGGGACAGGCCTACCCAGTGAAGTGAGGCAAACCCTCACAGGATGCCTGTGGGACTCCTGGTGAGTCTTGTGCCATCTGCATGTGCTCAGGTAGACCTGGCTGTGTTAGTGGCCCTGAGAAAATTCACTGGTCACTTGTCTTGTAGTCTATTATTACCTCGATGTCTGTGTGTTCCAAACAATTGTTTTTAAATTGCTTCATTAGTCTGTCTCGACAGACCCAATCCTGCTACACTTGACTGGCTCGGATTCTCTGAGACAGAGCTGGTGTGAGCTGGGCAGGCTCCTTGCTTGCTGATGTATTTCGGATGCATACACAGAAGGATGTGTAGAAGGGGACACCCCCAGAAGAGATGAGGAGCCCAGCCCACAGAAGAGGCAGCAATGAAAGGTGTGGACTCACCCAGCCCACAGAAGAGGCAGCATTGGAAGGTGTGAACTCCAGAGTTAGGGACCACTGGTTTCAAGTCCAGAATCTGCCATTTACAAACCGCATGACCTTGTGTAAGCTCCTTGAGCCCCAATTGTCCCTTCTGCAAAATGGAGTCATTGTCCCGATATTGTAGGTTGGTGTGAAGAAGGAAGGAGATGATATGGTGTGTAAAGAATCAGGCAGTGTCTGGCCCACCTGCAGGGACCAAAACATGGGTGTCCCCTTCCCACTGCTTCCACAAAAAGCTGCTGCTCTCTGCAGAGGCTGGGCCGCAATCAGCTCTGAGCCACTGGCTGGTGGCATCAGTGGCCCCCAGAGGTCCATTGAACTCAGGTGAGTCATTGATATTCCAGGTATCTTTACCAGAGGACTCACATCTAACCATCCCTGCCTTGCCCAAGGACAACCCTGTAGGCAAAGGTCAGCACTCAGGACCCAGAGTGCCTGGGCTCAAACCCAGTTTTCCATTCACCAGCGGTGTGCCAGGCTAACAACCTGTCTTCTCTAAGGCCTGGTGGCTCCTCTGAAAACAGGGCTGCTAACAGCACACAACCCACGGGACACATTGTCTGCATCACTGAAGCTTTTCCCTGCAACCCCAAACTCCATCCTACTCTCTGGGATGGGAATCATCCAGATGTCTCACTGCGGCCAGAGGTTCCTGAAGACGAAGTCTCTCTCAATGACTCGGCATCAGCAGCACGGCCCCACCCGAGGGTGCAGGTCAGCAGCCCGGCTTCATTTCCCTCCCTCATTAGCCATCACTTCCCCAGTA
Source organism: Corynorhinus townsendii (assembly GCA_026230045.1). Lineage (NCBI taxonomy): Eukaryota > Metazoa > Chordata > Mammalia > Chiroptera > Vespertilionidae > Corynorhinus > Corynorhinus townsendii. The sequence goes on from JAPDVU010000002.1 coordinate 197,850,723, forward strand.
GCCAGGGTGTGACAGCGATGCCCCTGACCCTGCTCCTAAACCCCTGTGGGAGCTTTGTCTGTCGAGGGCCACACAGTAAGTAGTTAGACTCTGTGAATCATGTATGGTCTCCATCACATATTCTTCTCTGTGTGTTTTTGTTGTCTCGTTCCAATCCTTTTAACATGTAAAACCCATTTTTAGCTTGACAGCCACACAGAAACAGGCTACCTGGGCCCCGGGTCCTCTCTCTCTGTGTCCTGGGCAGTTTGCCAGGGGAGCAGAGCTGGATATGGTCCCAGAAGAGACAGGTAAACACACTAGTTAAACATGCATGTTACGTAAATGTTATGCCGGCTATGAGGGAGAACGCTGTGTGGCTTTGGGTCAGGGATCTTAGTTGTCTACAGGCATTTCCCCTCCTACCAGTGGGAGGCTGTGCTCCCAGGCCTTCTGAACACAGGGGATTCTCATTAGTGTGGTGTGACAGGCACCAGGCAAGCATGCAGGCAGCACTGACTATGTGTGAGGAGTGGCCCAGGTACCTGCACACAATTGATCTCACTTATTACTCAAACAACTGTGTCAGGTGGAAATTCTCATATCCATTTTAGAGAGGGGGTCGGTGCTGGCATTCCAGGCCTTGTCACTTCACTCCACAGCCATCCCAGCAGAGGGCCCCAGCCTGAGAATTTAGTGGGGACACAGGGAAAGGGCCTGGGTGCTGTCTGATTGTAAACACATATGTACGGGGTTTTCCATGAACGGGAGCCGACGCCACATGTTGTTGTGTAAAATGCTTTCTTTTTCTCTCGACAATATGTTGTGGACATCTTTTCATGTCAATAAATAGAGAGCGACAGCTTTGTGTTGAGTGGCTGCATGCTATTCAATGGCACAGACAGATAGGACTTGGGAATGCAGGGAGACTTGGAACGTGGGTGTCTGTGGGCGGGGCTCAGACAGAGCCCTGGTGCCTGAGTCACGGCACCCTGGCTGCCAGGACCCGGGTCACAGATTTATCTTGAGAGGCCAAGTCCAGGATGGGTTCCAATAGCCTTAGACCCCTGGCACAGCCTCAAGCAGGGCTGTGCACGAGGTCAGTGGCCTCAACTTGCTCCATGGAAAGTCATTGCCTCCTCTCCCAGGGCGTCTTCATGAGGAGCCCCAGTAAGGCACGCGGGCACCTCCGCTTTCTGCAGAGACCATGATAATCCCGTCTACGCATCAGAAAAACGAAGACAGTTATTCCTTGGGAGATTATGGTTAGTCATTAAGAGCAACTCGCTGCTTTTGTGATCCTGGGCAAGTTGTTGAAATCCCCAAGATGACGTTTCCCCGCCTGTAAACTGAGGATAATAATGGTCCCTAAATCACGGAGCTGTGTGAGGATTAAGTGAGATAAGGGGAACAGACTGAATGCAGTGTCTGTCTGGCATAAGTAACTGTTCAGTCAGCGTCAGTTCCCTGCTGCCCCCATAATCCCCTCCCCCTCCTCTTCCCCTCCCCCTCCTCTGCATTCTCTCTGGAGACCATCAGCTTTCCTCATCACCAGCCTAGACAGCCAAGGGTGGAGAGAAGCCTCTCTTTCGAGTGGGACAGGCTCTCAGATGAATGGCTGGGGTTTCGGAGGTCAGACAGAAGAATAGAAGCCTTGGGGATGATCTTGGTTCTCCAATCCCTGCAGGAAGCTAAATGAGTAGGGGAGAGGGGGAGAGACTCAAATCAATGGCAGAAGGTGCTGGGACACCCAGCATGGCTCACCAAGGGCAGGTGTCTCTCACAGGAGAGCCCAGGGGAGCTGCCCGAAGAGTAATCAGCACCCATCACCGAAGGACTGTGGGCAGAAGTGGGGTAACCTGAGCAAAATCTTTCCAGATCAGAGTCTAGGATAACAGAGGGCAGCCGGCGATACCCCGCAGCTTGATGCAGAGGTGAAGAGGACAGAGGAGCAAAGGTAGGCTTCTCACCTGTGCCCTGGGGTAGGGGGCCCAGCTGCCGCCTCTGTGATCTGCATGCAGCCCTCGCCTCCGACTAACTCTGAATGCAGCAGCCTGCTCCCAGAGATGAGCTATTTTCAGTGCTTCCCCTCCGCCCCTAAGGGTGCCATGTGTTTATCTTGCTTTCTAGTTAAAAGGGAAAATCAATTTCACTCTTACCTTAGGAAGGTTTGGGGGTAGGGGTTGTGGAGTGCCTTCATTTCATGAAAATGAAAGTGGGAGTCGGGACAGGAAGAGCTTCAGATTCCTGTGTGACATGCCAGTTATGAATACACAACAGCCCGGGTCACAGCCCGCTTCTCTCCCTTCAGCTCAGGCTATGGGGGCCAGGAGGCCCAGGGCTCACTGGCAATGGGAGACTGGACTGTGGATGACTGGTGTGTGTGGGTGTGTGTAAGAGAAAGAGAGAGAAGAGAAGAGGAGAAAAATAGATATTAATTATATATAATAATGTTATATATACACATATATATATAATGTATATCCTATATAATAAAAGCCTAATATGCAAATTGACTGGACAGCGGAATGACCAATGAAACAACTGGTCGCTATGACATGTGCTGACCACCAGAGGCAGATGCTCAATGCAGGAGCTGCTCCCAGCCTGCAGGCCCCAGGCCAGCCAAGGTGGGTGCCAGTGGGGGTCCCCTGATCCCCCAGCTGGTCGCCCCGCAGAGGGAGGCGACTGGCAGTGGCAGCAGCGGAGGGTGGGGCCAGCCAGCAAGCAGGCTGGATGATGGGGGGTGGGGCTGGCTGGCAATAGGGCTGGCGCCACGCCCCCACACTCCCCTTCACCCTGGTAGGAGGTGATGGGTGATGGCCAGCTCAGCCCGATCGTCCCGCTGGTGGGCAGGGCCGGTGAGCAGGCAGCACAGCAGGATGGCCAAAGCAGTGCCAGGGGCGTCCCCCCCATCAACCTGCTGGTCGTCCCACAGATCAGCCCTAATTGCCAGCCAGGTTTAGGGACCCTACCCATGCATGTATTTCGTGCATTGAGCCTCTAGTGTATATGTGTGTGTGTGTGTGTGTGAGAGAGAGAGGGAGAGAGAGAGAGAGAGATTGGAAGAGGGAAAGGGAGAGGGAGATGTTTTTGTGCTTTGGTCCCCTGAACGCCCATTTAGAGAATAAATTCAACATTTATTGAGCACCTATTGCATTCCAGGAAGTCTGACAGGGGAAGATTTGCAGCCTCTGTCCTTGAAGAGCTCTCTGGGAAAGAAGAAAGGAGGCCAATAATTACTAAGCTCCTAATGTGCGCTGGGATGCCCAGACATTTAGCATTATCATCTTATTTAATCCTTGGGTCATGATTTCCTCTCTATTAAATGTAAGGAAATTGAGCTGTGTGTTCCTTGGGGAGGACAAGGGTCTCTCCTGTTTATGGCTGTGGGCCAGCCCCTGGAATCATGTCTGGCACATGGTGCTGATGCTGAGGGAAAGAGAGAAGACAGGGAGCAGGTACTCTACCTCTAGAGGCCGGAGTGAGTGCTGTATGTGTGACCTCATGTCATCCTTACACCTGCCTGAGGAGCTAGGCCCTGTCATCCTTATGAGGAGACTGAGGTCCAGAGGGAAGCTTGCCGGGCCAAGGTCACACAACTGGACTCTGAGGCTGTTGTTCCAAGCAGCCGGGCCGGGCTGAGGCTGAGGGAGGAACACAGTGCTGGGGGAAGGGGAATGCTCAATCAGTCCCTTCCCAGGGCTCTGAGAATCAGCACCAGGCACAAGAGTCAGGGCTGCTGCTGCAGATGGCTGGGGCCTGGGCTGGAGGGCAGGGGGCTGTAGAATGTGAGTGGTCAGGGCTGCGGTTTAGATCTGGACCTCTAGGCCCTGAGTCAGGTTCCTACACCTCCTACTCCTACTGTAGGATGAAAGTCACGACTGTGTGAGTGTGTGTGTGTGTGTATCTTGGAGCTAGTCCATGTATGTATGTATGTATGTATGTATGTATGTATGTATGTATGTGTGTATGTATAGGACTGGCAAAGTTCTGAGCTCTGGCCACCATTCTCTTGGATGGACATGGGCTCTGGCCCAGGCTCCAGATCTTGGTTGGGCTGTTTCAGGCTTGGCTGGAGTCTGGCCACCCCCTTTGCCTTCCCCTTTTATAGCCCCTTTGGTGGTCTGCATTTCCACCACAAAGCTTCTCGGCAGCCCAGGTGGCAATGGAAATGGAGGGTCAGAAAACAGGGCTTGGTGAGGGCGGGGTGTGAGTGCTTGTAGAGCTCAACTGGACAGGGATTTCCCCACCATCTCACAGAACCCATGGACTGGAAGTGCCCATATGGTCATGTGGTCCATACTCCTGCCCCTGCTTCTGGTGCCTGAATTCCCTTATAAACTACCTGGGCTTTGGGAATCCGGTAGATGATTCCACCAGGATTCAAAGTCACCTCAGCACCCAATCACATTCCTCCAAGACAGGGGGTGTTCACTTCCTTCTGATTCTTGGATGCTTTGGGCTGTTAGAAAGATCTCCTTTCAATTAAAAGGAAACTTATCTCTAAGCAGCCTCCACCCAGCCAGCCCAATTCTGTGTCTTGGGACAAGCCAGAAAGGGTCTGATGCATATTTCATATGCCCAGCCATCAGATACTTGATGTCCATTCCCATGTCCTCTCAAACCCTTTTCATCTCTAGGCTATATAGTAATAATGGCAATAATGTGAACATTTATTGTACCTTTTCTGTTCCGGGCACTGTGCTAAGAGCTTTGCATATGCCATTTCGGGGGCTAGATCATAAATAGCTTTGAAATGTCTTCGTAAGGAGTTTCATTGTAACCCCAAAGGCATGAGGGTTCATTGCTGAATTTCAAGTAGGAGGGGGGTATCTTTGGAAGACCACTTAGGTGGCCAGTGTGAAGAATGCCCTGGCTGGGAGGCTGCTGGAATAGCCCATGCGAGAAATGAATAGAATCTGAACCTCAGCCGCGATAAAAGATATGGCAGATGGGAGATGATTGGACAGACATTCAAGGGTGAAACCAATAGAACCAGGGAATAGTTAGACATGGGAGGTGAAGGAGAAAGAAGACTCCAGGGTATCTTCACAATTTTGTCCCAGGTGGACTCTAGGACTTTCTGTTTCAGAAAGTCTATGAAGAGTATCTGTATCACTTGGGGGGGGAGGGTGTTTAGAGGGGGTAATTAGAAGGATAAATTACATTTAGCTTTGAACACATGGAGTTGTAGATGCCAGTGGGATAATATTCATTGACTTGTTAGTTTGTTCATTCATCCATTCCACAAGCTTTTATTAAGGATCAACTATGTACCAGGCACTTTATTAGGTGCTAAATTTATGAAAACTTGGTCACCCCATTCTTGAAGGACTTACTGTCTAATAGAGAAAGACACATGTAAACTGAAAAGTGTAAAATGTTTTACATTTACAACTTCTTTTTAGTTGGTGAGTGAATAAACAAACTGTGGTACATATCCACACAATGAAATATGTTTCAGTGCTATCAAGAAGCCAATCTGAAAAGGCTACAAACTGCAGGGTTCCAGCTATTTGACATTGTGGACAAGACAAAGCGATGGAAAAGTAAAAAGATCAGGAGTTGGGGGCAAGGGAGGAATAAATAGGTGAGGTGCAGGGGGTTTGTAGGCAGAGAAACTACTTTGTGAGATATGATAGTGGTGGATACATGTCATTATACATGTGTCCAAACCCATAGACTGTACAACACAAGAGTGAACTGTGATCTAAACCGTGCCTTTGGGTGATAACGTTTTGTCAATGTAGGCTTATTGCTTGGAACAAATGCATCATTTTGGTGCGGGAGGTTGCCATGGGGGAGGCTGTGTATGTGAGGGGATAGTGGATATATAGAAACTATCAGTACGTTTTGCTTAGTTTAGCAGTGAGCTCCTAATGTCTCTAAAGATAGAATCAATTTTAAAAATGGTATTACAAGATGCTAAGACTGAAATCTGTATAGGGAGTAGAGTTCTGGGTGGTCAGGAAGGGCTTTCTTATGGAAATGACCCTTGACTTGTAAAAGACATTAAATGGCAATAATGCATCTTCCAGTCTATAACTGGAGAGCTCTCCAGGTTCGTGATAATGATTCAAAATTCATTGGATCATCAGTGAGCACCAGGGAAGCCAAGGGAACTCAGGGAAGAGTGTGCCAAATTCAGAAGAAAAGAAACAGGAAGGTGGGGCCCCAGCTATGGCAACCCAGTGCCTGAGGGCAGAGAAGACCTTGGCAAAGAAGGCAGGTTCTGAAAGGAAGGCAAAAAATAAAATAAAAAGAGAGGGATACTGGGCAAAAGGAGAATGAATGCTAGGAAGTGGAGAGAGAGGCTAATTGTGTATGCGAGTGGGCACTAGGGAACTCAGAAATGAGGGAACTAGATAAGCCTTTGAATCAATGGACTAGAGCAGAGCTATGCTGGGTCATCTGAAAATGAAAAATAGTTTGGGGGCCAGGAGTCCTGGACTGTAGCTTATTTTGTGTGTCTAGCAAATCTAAAATAAGAATATGTTGGTCAGAAGAGAATGGGTCACAGAGCAGAAGAAAGTGAGAGCCCCCAGGGCAGAAATGGGCAGTGCCCATCCCAGGGCTGTCTAGCAGAGAGGAAACCTTGGCCTCCATGCTCAGAAAATGTTGTCCCTAAGGACAGACATAAGGGCTCAAGCCTGAACAGCAGCAGTGGGGATCATGGGTGCCATCCTAGAGTCAGTCCACCGTAATGTGTATTAACTTGTTTTAATCTCACACAAACAATCTGAGGAGGATGTTATTCTTACACCCATTGCATGGAGTGAAATGATGGTGCTGAGAAAGAAGGGATGCCTGATACACAAGACTCCAAAGCAATTGGGAAGGAGACGCTGTTGAGCATAGCTGAAGAATCCTCCTATAATCAGAGGAGAGACAATTCAGTCTTTGATGCTGGAGAGGAAGGAGGGAAGGATCCAGATTAATTTGTAAGATTGGACCAATATCCTAGGTATCTACCCAAGAGAAATGAAAATACATTTCCATACAAAGATGAGTATGCAAATGTTTGTGATAGCATTATTCATAATAGCCAAAAAGTGAAAACAACTCAAACATCCATCAGCTGGTGAATAAACAAAATGTATTATATCCATACAATGAAATCCAATCCCACAATAAAAGGAACCAACTACAGTTATACGTGATAAATGGATAAACTTCAAAAACATTAATGCCGTGTGAAAAAAGTCAGACACAGGAGGTCACATATTGCAAGACTCCATTTGTATGAATTATCCAAAAAAGACAAGTCTATAGAGACAGAAAGCAGATTAATGGTTGCCCAGGGCAAGAGACTGCAAATGGACACAGGATTTCTTTGGCAGGTGATGTAAATGTTCTAAGACTAACATGTGGTGATGGTTGCACAACTCTGTCAATACACTAAAAACCATTCAATTGTACACTTCAGATGCATGGATTTTATGGTATTTAAATTACATCTCATAAAGCTGTTTAAAAAAAACATGATTGGAGCAATACGTTGACAAAGTATATCTCATCCCTGAAAATCCGCATTTTTCTCTCCGGTGGAGGTCAGATCATACGCGTCCTGTGGTGCTGGGGTGAGGGTGCTTGTCCAGAAGGGAAAAAGTCAGTCGGGGGACTGATGTGTAGAGGTCCTTGCTGGCAGAGCTGAGTCCAGCTCAGGGGAGACTATGAACTAGCCATGTCCCCAGATGACGGTATAATATTTTCCAACCTTGCTCCTCTAAGAAACCCGAGTACCTAAGAAAAAGAAAAGAGTTACTGGGTTACACCAGGCTTGGCATCTTGCTGGATGGGCTGGGAAAAAAGGACAAGGAGGTTGAGAGCGTTGGCAAGATTGGGATCAATATGATGGTGGTAGCATTTCAGATGGGGAGGGAAGGGTACTGGGAGGGGCTGCTGGACAAAGACACTTGGGAGGGCTCAGGGATTAGAGGTCTCAGGAAGGTCAAGGGCCAGGCACAGTGGGAACAAGGGTCTTCAGAGGCAGTCAGAGGGGGTTTTACGTCCTTTACCCTTCACGTCCTCAACCATCAGTGTCTTTCCGGAAGCCTGGCACCAAGGCCTGAGCATCCCACCCCGGAGGGCCGTGGCCTGAGCAGCCAGAACAGGTCACCTTTCCTTTGGACAGGTGTTAGGCTTCTGGGAAGCAGCCCGAGTTTCAATAGTCTTTTGGGGCGGTTTGGAGCAGCCCGAGCTATGGGCTTTGCCACCAGCTTGTCTGTATTTGTCTCTAATTCAAACCTTGCTTTCCCTAAGTGTGGTCTTTGGAGAAGTCGCTGAACTGCTCTATGCATTAGTTTACTCGTCTGCAAAATGGGGATAATAATGGTATATATCTCCCAGGGCCCTTGTGAGGATCGAATGGGACATTGCTGTACAGCACCGAGGATGGTGCCCGGCCTGCAGAACACGCGTGAAGTGTGTGTGCTGTTGTTGGTACCCCTGCAAAGAGCTGACGGACGCAGAACACGCTCTTAACTCACAGCCCTAGAGCGAAGCGGCAGGCGCTGCTGTGAGCCAGCAGCTGGGTTTGGGACCCAAGGGGCAAATTGCACATTTATACTTACGACACTTCATCTTGTAAATCTCAGTCTCTTGGCCCAGCCTGAGGATGTCTGTTTGATGCTACCTCCTCGGCAGTGCCTCCTCCGTCTCCTGCAGCTGCGTGCTGTGTACCTATTGGCAATCTCTACGTCTCTGGTGGAAACGCAGGCTCCTGTGTCACTGGAGCCTCCTGCCTGTGACTGGGGCCCTTGGATCATGCCTTTAAGGAAGGAACATACAAAACACACAAGCCCTTGGGTCCTCCCAACACTTGCTTGGGGACTGGGGCAGAGAGAGGGAGGGGCCAATCTTTTCTATCAGCTGCCTCCCTGGGGCTCAGAACGGCCTCTCCTCAGCCAACAAGGCCCCTGGGAGGTGAAGGTGATTTCGATTTTGGCCCAGCCTCCTTCCTGGGGCGCCTTCCATGGAGGATCGATGCTTCCCACGTCTCTGGGAGACAGACGGCGCATTCCTGCAGGACTATTGACAGCTTCGCCTCTGTTGCGCCTCTTCCATACTTCATTTGTGAAAAGAACTGTAATTACCCTCGAGGAGTCATTGGAGAAAAGTGTACAAATTGAAAGGGACTGGAAACGGGCACCTCTGGCTGCGGAGAAAACACTTTCCATATTGAGCCGCTCTCTCCCGGGCCTGTGTGTCCCCGTTCGGCTGGCCCTTAGCAGTTCCACCGCAGACTGTGGCAGCCTTTGTGCCCACCCTGACAATGGGCATTTGACACAGAGGGCAGCGAGATTAATGAAAGACCAGAGTTTTCCACTTCCTCCTCCAACAGCTAACTACTTTCTTTTCAACTCCTTCTGCTAAATAGCTTGGACAATTAATAAAGCTTTGGTTGTACTTCGTTTTTCCTCTTTCCTTCCCACACAGTTGGTCGTTCACACTGCCTTAACCTGACCGTCCCGTGGCCCTGTAAACTGGTCCAGAGACTTGGATCTTGCCAAGTGTGGAGAGTCCTGGGATTCATGGAAGAAAAGGTCCCTGTTATGGGCCAGTTATCTGAGGACAAGAGGCTGAAAGCTTTGTCTCAGGCCCTGAAAGGTGACCCTGGGCCACATCCAACTGCTGAGTTCTCCACCCAGCTGTCTGGTCTGGTGGTGCCTCTTGACCTCGAGGCCTTCCTGCCATGGGAAATGTATTTGTTTCCTCGGGCTGCCATGACCAATGACCACATACCTGCTGGCTTACCACAGCAGGCTTTTATACCATCACAGTTCTGGGGGCCAGAGACCTGAATCAAGGTGTCAGCAGGCTTGGCTCCTCTGAAGCTCTGAGGGAGCATCTGTCCCAGGCACTTCTCCAAGTCTCTGGTTGCTCCCAGCAAACCTAGGTGGTCCCTGGCTTGTCGCTGCATCCCTCCAATCTCTGCCTCGTTGACACATGACCTTCCCCTCCCTGCATCTCTGTCTTCTTTTCCATCTCTTACAGAGGCAGGGTTACTGGATGTAGAGCCCACCCTGATCTAGGATGATGAACTCATGTTGATATTCTTACCTTAATTACATCTGCAAAGACCCTTACTCCCAATAAAGTCACATTTGAAGGTTTGAGGTAGACATATATTGGAGGGGGGGGGGGGCGCACAATTAAAACCATTACAGGACCCAATGCAACTCTTGTGCTCCCTAGAATCAGAGCTTGAGCTGCTTCAAGTCCCATTTTCTGCCCAGGGCTGGAGGCCCAAGACCATCCTGTGCCCACTGTAGCTCTCATGGGACAAGGGGGTGGGCATGGGGCCGGCAGGGAGGAGGAGAGTGAGTACAGACCACAGTAGCATGGGCTGCGGGGGGTCCCTCCCACTCGCCTGCTCCCTGGCTGTCTTGCCCCACATTGAGTCAACCCTCAGATACCAGCGGGGTGAGGCAGCTGCTCAGAACTCTTCTCCCTCAACCCATTTCTTCTTCATCTGGCCTCCCCAGCTCTGACCTCTCCACTCTAGGACACTGAATTCAACCTTGCCTCTGAGCCCTCCCCTCATTTTTGCACTTGGACCTCTATTCTTGCACAGACTCTGCGGGGCTCCCTCCCTTGGCCCTGGCTCCTTCTACTGTCCTGGGTGACAATCATAGCCTTACCAGCAGACATTTGTAGTGCTGTTTCTGTGCCAGGCTCTGTTCTAAGCACTCTGTGTACATTAGTTCATTCCATCGTCACAACAGCCCTTTGAGGAGGGTATGGTTAGTGCCACCCACATTGCAGAGATTAGGAAATGGAGGCCCAGATATGTCCAGAAATTTGCCTAAGGCAGGGTTTCTCAACCTCATCATATTGACGTTTTGGGCTGATGCTCCTCCATTGCGGGGGCTGGCTGTCCTGTGCATTGCAGGATGTTTAGCAGCACCCCTGGTCTCTGCCCACTAGATGCCAGGAGCACCCACAAGCCCTCAGTCGTGACAACCAAAGATGTCACCAGATATTGCTGAAATCTCCCAGGGGCAAAATCACCCTCAGCTGGGAATCACTGGCCTCAGGCCATCCAGTGGCCAAGCCAAGGTTAGAGCCCAGGAAGGCTATATCCGCCTGCCCTCCACTTCCCTCTATCTGATGCCTACTCTGGGCTTCAACCCCAGCTGGCACTGTGTGTTCACAGTTCGGGCTAAAGCTTTAGCCTATACCTTAGGAATCTAATGCCCATCTGGCCTCTCCCTCAGTGCCCAGCCAGGCTAGCCAGGCACTGGGAGGAGGGATGTGCACCTTCCAACCCCGCATGGCTCCTGGCTGTGGCCGTGTCCTCTGGCTGCCTGGCCAGGCTCAGCATTTGGCCTGAACATGGCAGCTCCATGTGCACTGTGACCCTGGTTCACAAGTGCACCCCTGGCTTCTCCCTGGCCTCCTGTTCTCAGGGCAGGGGGAGGGGATTCACCCCATACCAGCTTCCTAGGGCAAGTGCAAGGATTCCACCTTCTTCCTGAAGAACCGGAGAGGCCCCCGCTGTGCTCACAGGGGAGGGGGTGACCTTTCAGGGTCTTCAACTCTGGCTTTTGTTGAGTCTGGAAAAGGTGAGGGTTTGGGGGTCTGCGGAGAAGCACTAGTCATTAAAACGCCGAGTTAATGGCCCCCGGTGGCCATGGCCCTGCCCTTGGCTTATGTCCATCTCTTTTTCTACAAAGAAGAAAGGAAACTATTAAACTAGTAGAGCCAGAGAGGGTTGTTTGTTTATTCCGTTCTCTCTCTCTCTCTCTCTCTCTCTCTCTCACACACACACACACACACACACAGTGACTGTGTAAAGCTCTGCCTTTGACAAGAGCCCCTCTTTTCCTGATTCCGTAATGAACGAGAAAGGACCTGATCGCGTCACTTTCTAAACATACAGTGGTTGGAGGCACTCACTGCTTTTCATCGTCTGCTATAATTGCTTGTTTTTTATTGGCACATAAAAGGGCTTCCTGTACAACATATTAAAGCTTCCAATTCTGGGTGAAAAGCGCTTGGTGTAAAATCTCTCCATGAGCAGGAACCACAGTCCTTGTGGGGCTGACAGTGGCATCTCCCCGGGAGGAAGGGACAGAGCACCTGGGGTGCATTCTGCATCACCCTTCAAAAGCTGGGGCTCAGCAATCATTGTGGCTGGGGAGCACACAGCCTACCAGGGCCCCCGGAACCTGGCATCTGCCCGTCTCCTATGGCTGAGCCCTCCCCAGATGTGTTGACACACGTACCGAGGAGGATCTGAAGAGGCCCCAGGCAAACACGACACACAGCTCCCAGATGCCTGTTTTATTAGAAGATTCAGGGGGGAAAGTTATTGTCTTCATGTGCAAACAAACATGGCAATATTAGGGAGTAAAATATAAAACATGTGTGCATGTTTAAGATTAAAACATAGGATTTCAGAGAAAATGCCTGTCTTTGAGCAATGCTTCCTTGTACTAGGACCCCACGAGGAGTCCTTTATTTATTTATTAATTAATATATTTTTATTGATTTCAGAGAGGAAGGGTGAGGGAGAGAGAGATAGAAACATCAATGATATGAGTCAATCATTGACCAGCTGCCTCCTATACGCCCCCCACTGGGGATCGAGCCCACAACCCAGGCATGTGCCTTTGACTGGAATCGAACCTGGGACCTTTCAGTCCTCAGGCAGACGCTCTATCCATTGAGCCAAACCAGCCACGGCATGAGGGGTCCTTTAATGGAAAAGTTTGAGCAGCATTGACGTGTGGGTCCAAGCCCTGATTCCTCAGCTGTCAGAATCCTTTATGATCTGACTCCATCACTGGGGTGAAAAACTTTACCCACTTAGAGAATAAGCTTCCCCAAAGCAGGCCCTAATTTTCCCAGGGGGGCGGCCTCAGGCTCAGAGGGGAAACCGACTTTTCCAGTGCCATATGGCTAGCAGCCATGTTAGAACTCAAGCCTGGAACTGCTGACTCACCCCCATGCTGCCTCTGGAGGCTGCTGCCCTGGCTGAGGGCAGACGCCAGCATGGTTAGGGCCACAAAAGCTAGGTGAAGCCTCCACTTACCACCTGTGTGAACATGGACACTTGTTTACCAAGTGTTTCCCATGTGCGGGGCACTCTTTGAAGAGCTTTGCATATGCTAATTGATTTGCTCTTGGTAATAGCCCTGTGAGGGAGTTACTGTTATTATACCCATTTTATGGATGGAGAAACTGAGGCACAGAGTGGTTAAGTAACTTGCCCAAAGTCACACAGTCAGGAAATGAAGGGATTCAGGATCTGAATTCAGGTAATCTGGCTGCAGAAGAAGCAGAGAAGTGCCTTTTACGCTTGACTGTACCTACTTTTCTTCAGACCAGTGTTTTCAAAGACTAGTCCTCAGACCAACAGCATCAGGGTCACGTGGGAACTGGTGAGAATGCACATTCTCAGGTCACACCCTGAACCTCCTGAGTCAGAAACACGGGCTGGGTTGCAGCCGTCTGCGGCTTAGGAAGCCCTCCTGGTGATTCTGAATCACGCTCACATTTGAGGATGACGGCTCGAGAGGGTTAAAATGAAATAACGTTTATGAAATTCTTAGCACAGCATTCAACAAATGTTAGCTATTATCATGACCAGCTTTATTTGATAAGAGTGGAAAAACTGTTGTGGGGAATATAAAAAAAAAACACCTGCTCCTTGGTAAAGTGCCACAGAAAGCAACTTAAACTGGCCAAAAAAAAAAAAAAAAAAGTGTTCAAGCAAAGACTCGGGGTGGGAGGTAGAGATATTGACAAAACCATCATGCCCCACCTGGCACCTGGCACCTGATCCAGTCCAAATGGAGGCAGCCCCTCCTGAAGGGGCAGAGCCCCATTCTTGTCATTTGAAGGATACCTTTGCCTCCTCCATGGACCCAATATGGTTTGGTTAATATGCTGGCCAGCTGATTCTTTGGCTGGCTTCAGATCTAGGCCCGACCTGGTCCCCTCCTGGGCACCCCCACCATTGCCCACATGGCTTCCTGGCTCAAGGACAAGGCTGCCACAGCCCCTGGCCACCTGTGCTTGCCCAGGCATCAGGAAGACTCTTCCCTTCAGACGTGAGCTGCCCCCTCATCGCTGAGTGTCACCCGCAGTGGTTCCGTGCCTCCCCTTGCCTGGGCCGGGTGTGTGATTGGCCTGGCCTTACCCAGCAGTCTCTGGGGAATTGCTTCTGTCAGGAATGGAGCAAGCTTATCTGTTTTGCCTGAATGATGTCACCATGTGCTCAGTGTAAATCTGACCTCCTTCCACGAGCCCTGGGCCGGCATGGGTTTGAGAATAATTTCATCACCACAATTATTTTACAATTTTGAATCTTCACTGGCAATTTAATGCATAGTTTGCAGGGAGACCCTGCCTAAATCAGGAATTCAAAGAAAGGCTCTCCAGTCAGGCGAGGGGCTGCTCCCAGTCACACCTGCCAATCTGATGAGCCTCCTACTGGGGGATGGGAGCTGGGCTTCCACCCTGACCGCTCCCGGGCCCTGCCCCCAGCTGAGAGTTTCCACCTGCCTTTCCACAGGGACCTTTGCAGGGCTCTCCAGGCTGGTTTTTTTCCTCATGATCTTAGTGCTTTCAGTTTATTTCCACTTTCATGAATGCGAGTGGAGGTTGATGATGGCTCTACCTCCGCTCTTCCTGCTTCTAGCTCCACCTCCCTAACCCCAGGACCCTACAGGACAGGGTGTCCAGCTAGCAGGGCCTGGTCCATAGAGACGGTCTATTCCAGCATTTTTAAATGTCTGTTCCCCCACTCCACCCCACCCCAAGTCCCAGAGATGCCCAGGGGTTGCATTGGGGAGGCAGTGAAAGGGTTGGGGAGGCTCTGGGCTCTGCCACATTCACCAGGGCAGTTCCCTTTTCATTTTACACATTGGGGTTCTGTCTGAACAAAAGGGTTCAGCTGCTAAAAAATTCTAAAAACCCCTGATCTAACTAACCCCTTTGTTTCACAGAATGGGAATTTGAAACTCAAGGAAAAGTGGCTTCACTACGTAAATTCGCTGTAAAGCACGCGGTCAGAAAGTGAAACCCTGGGGCAGGCCCGCCAACCAGCTTCTTTCCTTCACTAGCTTATTTGATCTAGAACTAAGGCTACTTAGCCCTTTAAGACTCAGTTTCCTCATGTATTAAATGGGAATAATAATAGATTTGCTCTGTCAATTAAAGGAGGTCATATGTAAAGCCCCCAGCCCAGCATCTGGCACATAAAGGTACTCAATACGTGTTAGCTAATATATTAACTTAAGTGTGCTAAATCCCAACCGCAAGAAGACACAGTCAAAACTATTTTGGGCAGAGTCTGCCTTTACGGAAAGAAGGAAGTGGTGTGGACTGAGCACCTAATACCTGCAGGCCTCTTACCGGTTCCTCTTGACAGTCAGCACGTGGGTCTGCCGTAAAGGCAGTCGGGTCTGCATTTTGCAGGGAAGGAAACTGCAGCTCCAAGTGGCAGGCTGGCCTGGACAGCCTCCCCATGCGATTCCACCTTCCTCTGTCCAGGCACTGGCTGGGTGGAACGGCTTATCGAGTGCAGCTGAGAGGGTTCCGCTGGCGCTCAGGCTGGGCTGTTAGCAGTTTCTGTAAACCCTGTTAGCTCTTTTTCCCACGTCTGTCTTACTGGTAGACTTTCGTCTCTGTGCTGCCTTTGACCGCATTTACGTTTATAGCATTCTGCTCCTGCTCTGTGCGGTTCTATTAGCGGCCTTTCCACCGCACCCCCAATTGTGTTTTTACGCACTTCCCACCTTTTTAAGTGATGAAAGAAACTCGTGAAGGTTCTGCCACTGGGGAGGGAGCACCCAGCAGCCTGGATGATGCCATTCTTTGTGAGCTTTGAGGCTGGAGACCAATGGAAGTTGTTCTTTCTCCATACATAGGGGGAGGGACTGCCCAGGCCTTTATTCATTCAGTTATTTAACTGATAGCCATCAAGCTCCTCCAGGCATGGAGGGTATACAGTAGACAGGACAGACTTGGTCTTGAGGAAGGAAAGCGTTCCATACATTCAAGGAATCAAAAGATGGAATCATCGTTCATATGAACACAGACCACACATACATGCAAACAGAGAAATCTACACACCAACGAGTAAGCGCACCAAACATGCATGCTACACACATCGCACGTATGCATGGGGCCCAGAGAACTCACACACCCTGAGGCACATACACCTGCATGGATGAACACACGAACACACACACTTACACAAACACACAGGGGTACCCAGCAGAACACAGAGCTATGTGCTTCGGGACGATCTCGGTAGAAATAAACACTAACAGGAGAATGCACCAACAGGCCCCGGCACACGGAAGGGTGTATACACACAAATACTTATACAATTGCCTGTATGCACAAAATGAGCATACACTGTATCTGCTCAGGTCTGTGCACACTCACCCTCCACACGTGGTGGGCATGCACACATACACATGATTTGTGCAAGGAAACAGCACGTGCTGCAGAGTGTCATAAAGCTCGGGGGTTTGTGAGCCAGATCATCAAAGTCAATGGCCAGTAAGTAGCTAATCCCTCATTTAATTCTCGGAACATCTAGGGGCATACTCCGTGGCTTCCTCCATTTCTGCGCAG
Source organism: Corynorhinus townsendii (assembly GCA_026230045.1). NCBI lineage: Eukaryota > Metazoa > Chordata > Mammalia > Chiroptera > Vespertilionidae > Corynorhinus > Corynorhinus townsendii. Next base: position 197,867,301 of record JAPDVU010000002.1, read on the forward strand.
CTCGGTAAGGATTCTGGAGGGTGAGGACAAGCTGAGGGAGTCTGGGGTCTTAGAGTCCTGAACGTTACTAAGCCTTTTCCTACAGTGGCATCTTCTTCCCTGGGCTGTAATACTGAGAGGTTTTGGCTCCGTAATCCATTTCCCGCTGCCTTTCTTTGGAGATTAGACAAGCGCTCCACTGGCCACTGAGGCCAGCCAAAGCCCCCTGGGGCCTGGAAGCTTTCTTTTTCCAGTGAACACCCCTCCCCCTTGCTGGGTGTACAAGAGAGGGTCTGGGGCCCTGATCTCTGGGGACACATGGCCAAGCTGAGGTCCAAAAGATTTAGACAAAGTAAATTAATTAATTAATAAAATAAACCTTTAAAAAAGCAAGTGAGGCCTGTATGGGAGCAGTGCAAGCTAAGTCCCGGCTGCTCAGACAGAGTCATTATACTGTGCCTAAGCCTCAGTTTGGTCATCTGTAAAATGGGTTTTGTCATCTAATACCTTGGCTCCACCCCACTGGGAAGTTTGGAAGACAAATAAGATAAGGTTTCTTTGCTAGACCTTCGAGGCCCCTCCTGATGTCTCCCCACTTACTGTCCTCTCCAACCTCATTGCTAGCCTCTCCCTCCACCCCAGCCCCCTCTCCACTACAGTCTAGTTACACTGAACAACTTGACATTCTGCAAACGCACCCTGTTTTCTCTGCTTGAAATGACCTTTCTTGACTTGTTTCCACAACACATTTCTTCCGACTTATAAGACCCACCTGAGGTGCGGCCTCCCCCATGGAACCAAGCAGCACAGGGCATTTCCTCCTCTGGGATCCTGTAGCTCCTTGCTCAGGCCCCTGCCCTAACATCTCCCCTTTGCTGTAACTGGTCCCCGCACTCTCCTACCCCATTGGGACCACGTCCTGGCCATCTCGGCATCCCCCAGTTTTCCAGAGCTTGTCGGATGCCGAGTGGATGGTAAAGTACAATAAAAATGTAAGGTCAGGGTGGTTTTTAAAAGACAACCACTTATTTTAAAAGCCAGATGCAGAGTTCCTCTTTAGGAAAAAAGTGGCCATTGTTTGGGAAAGTGCCTGGAGGCCCTTTTGGGAGTATAAGGTGAAGCCCACCGCAGTCCTCCTCATCTCATGATATGGACAGAGCAAGCCAGAAAGAGAAAAGGAGAGGGGAAAAGAGGCGAATTGCTCTGCCAAACCAAGTGGAAGAACTTGGAGTTTCAGGAGCAGCTAGGAGAGAGGCAGGCCAGGACAGGAATGGAGAGGAGATAAGGCTGGGCGGTGGGGGTTGGGCGGGGGGGACCTAGCAATACAGTGGGATACTGGGTTCCCGGGAGGAATGGCCAATGTCTTTCAGACGTTTAGGAGCAGACTTTGAATTTGTGCGCTGTGCTGGCCAACATGCAATTCCTCTCATCCCCCGCCCCAGACCCCAGGGAAGCCAGTGCACACAAATGCCTTGTGTTGGTGGTGCTTAGAGGGAACCAAAGAATAGAGGTTGTGCTCGATGCCAGTGGGGAGAAGCCAACAGGTCCGGAAGAGAGATGCCAGGCAGAACGAGAGTTCAGCGGGAAATCAGAGGGAGAGGTGGCCATGAAAACCTGTCTGCAATAGGCAGGAATCTCCCTGACCGGTTTGGCTCAGTGGATAGAGCGTCGGTCTGTGGACTGAAGGGTCCCAGGTTCGATTCCGGTCAAGGGCATGTACCTCGGTTGAGGGCACATTCCCAGTAGGGGGTGTGCAGGAGGCAGCTGATCGATGTTTCTCTCTCATCTGTGTTTCTTGCTCTCTATTCCTCTCTGTGAAAAATCAATAAAAAAAATAGGCAGGAATCTAGGGGTGTCTCCTGCCCCCACTTCCACAGTGCCCACCTCCACAGTGGGTGGGTGGAACGCAAGTCCAGCCACCAGCCTGGAAGCCTTGGGGACACTGGGCAGCGGAAAAGTCAATGAGGGTGATGACAGGAATCACTGGTCTGAAGCATTGCTGTGGCCTGGGCAGTGGGAAGGAGGTGGGAGGAGGAGCAGGGGAGGTTCCTGGGGTGGGGAGGGCTGGGATTAGTTTTCGGAGAGGAGGAGGATTTGGAGGAACACTGCAGGTTGTCTAGAGATCGGGGGAACTATGCAAGGAACCTGCAGATTCAGGGCAGGGCATCCTACCAGGGCTGGGTCCATACCTGTGCCCTGGCCAGAACGGGCTGAGACTCTGTTGAGGCAGCTGTGACTGTGCAGGGACCTCTGCTACAGCCCATGGCTGCTGCCTCCCTCCCTGAGACTCCCATGGGGAGCAGGAGGCTCCAAACATGCCCATCAGGCCTGCCCCTGGGGAAGCAGATCGGTGTTCGCTCGACTCAGTCATTCGGCACGTCTATTAAATTAGATTGAGCAATTACTCGCAGTTAGAGGCAGAGTGATGGAGCTGGAGGAAGGCGTGTCAGGGAAGCGGGATGCAAATGTGTCACTCAGGTCTCACGTGCTGATCCTTACTTACATGGCCTGGCTTCTGACAGCAAAGCCCACAGCCACAGGGCCATCATCCTGCCTCTCCAGTGGGGCAGCTCAGGCCAACCTGGGGCAGAACTCTCAGAAATGGGAACGTGGGAAAACATGAGCAGTGGAGGGAGACAGCTGGAGGGTTTGTTGCTGGTTGATAGGAGAGAAAGGCGCAAGGAGTGGGCCTAACATATGGAGCAGTTTAGGAGAAACTCCTTAGGGACCGCATGCCCAGGAAAGGGAAGGGAAACAGCTCATTCATTCATTCAGTAAATATTTACTGGGAACCGGCGAGGTGCCAATTCTTTGCATGCATGGGGGAGTATGAGAGCAATGAGGTTGGAATTTAAATGTCTGCACAAAGAGCAGAGACCCGAACCTGAATGGTGAACATGGAGTCCCAAGTTCAAGGGCTCTTATGTCCTCTTGATCAAGCTTGGAGGAAGAATCCTTGACTTGACAGGGCGGTGGGGACAGGGAGAGGAGCCAAAGGTGGAAGTAGGAAATGAACTTGGAGATGTCTGTAGCAGTCTGACTAATGAGGCTTTGGTGCCAACCCAGCAGAGGTGCCCGTGCCCGTGGCTGGCGCCAGCTACCTCTGCAGACAGTGATTGAGGCCTTTGTGCTCTGACCAGCTGAGCAAGACCATGTGTGTGCTGGAGGAGATGCCTGGGCAAGAGGGGCCTGTCCACCCACCCGCCATGTCCTTACCGCGTGTAGTGGGGTTGGATTGGTGGGTCAGACTCCCCAGGGCTCTTAAGAGCACGAGGTGGGCTGGTTCCCTGAGCTGGACTGGCCCTGTCCTTCCTCCCACATCGCTGAACCGGACCCGCGGGTGGATGGGGAGTGGGGAAGCGGATGGGGTGTCAGATAACAGAGTGGGACCAAGGCTCAATTTGGGCAGCAGCAGCAAAATGAAGGCAGGGCTCCCATGAGTTTGGGGCCTTGGTGCAGTGTTCATTGAGGGGTGAGGAGACCTGGCATCTGCTTTCAGCTGTGCTACTGCAGAGTGAGGAGGGAGCGGTTCAGCTCCTGGCCAGCAGTGGGAGCCTCCAGAGGAGTGGACTGAGACGCAGGGCAGGCAGCTAGATGCCACAGAGCACGCCCCTGGCCTGACTCCTTCTCTCCATCGTCCTCGGCCAGGCCTGGTCCAGCTGGAGTCGGGGGCTCCATTGAGCAGAAGGGACCAAGGAAGGCCAGGCAGATATGAGGAAGGGATGTGGCAAAACCCAAAAGACAGAGTGAAATGGATCTTCCGCCTAAGTGATGCTGTTTAGAGGGCCTGTGGATGAGGCAGGAGCCCTCTCTGTCACTGGCATAGCCTTTGGCCCATTTTCGTTAAAATATTCACTTGGATGAAGGAGGGTGCAAGGGTGACCAGGAGAGAGGGACTATGTGTGGCTCCAGGAGAGGAGGGGAGAGAGAGAAAAGCCTCATACGCCCAGAAGTGTGTGTGTTCAGGTCAGGGCGGGGCGGGGCGGGGGGCGGTTCAAGGCATCCTGTACTAAGATTGGGGGCGGGGGGGGGGTGCGCCTGGGCCAATTTTGGGTCAAGGATTGAGGACTGCATTAGGCAGTTAGAAAAATGAACTGGCACACGCCACCCCCCGGGCAGCAGCAGAACTGTGAAGATGGAAGGAAGTGTGAAGGATTTGGGAAAGACCACATTGCACCACCGTTCATGCCCATTCAATCAATCAAAATCAAGAAGCCCACAATCACCTGCGGACGAGGATGTGGACTGATGCAACGGCACACATTGCTGAGTGCATGTTGGCATGACTCCCCTGGAAAAGCGATCTGACATTGTCTTGTAAAGCCGAGCAATTGCAATGCCTCTGGCCCAGCCATCCCACTCCAAGCTCTGTGCACCTGGGCCCCAGGGGACACATACAGGGAGGCTCAGAGCAGCAGTGTTCATAAAAGTAAACATAAAGACATCGAAACCTGGAAACAACCCAAATGTCCAATGCTGGAAGAATGGCTAAATAAATGGTGGTAAAACTCACACTATAGAATGATATAGGGCAATGAAAAGTGAATGAACTGCGGCTCCACACAATAACTTGGTTAAATCCTGGAAACATAAAGTAGAGTGAAAAAGCAAGTCTCAGAAAGCTACATATCATCTGATACCCTGTTTATAACCACCAGAAAGAAGGCAAACGAAACGATAATTGTTTAGGCATGTATCATGTGTCAACACGAAGGAAAGAAGAAAGAGGGTTAGGGGAGGGAGGGGGGAGAGAAAGGGAAAGAAAATGAGAAACTATCTAAAGGGGGAGGGCAGGATGAAGGGTTAAGGAAGAGCACTCTAGTTCTAATTGGTGTTGAATAGTGGGTTCATGGTTGCTTATTACATTACTAAACCGAAAATAAATGCAACGGTCAATAAAAGTGGGTCACGATGAAACAGAGTGTATCAGGAACAAAAGTTTCTAATATATCTGCACTCTGAGAGACAATAAAAAAAGTGGAACTCCCTTGGAGATGCCTTTTAAGACCTTCCTCCAGCCCTCCCAGGGTCCTCGTGATGCCCCCAGGTCCCACACTAACCCTTTACTATTGACACGTCCCTCCTACCATCACCCCATCACTTCCTCAGGGCATCTGTCTGAGCTCAGCCTGGAAGGGATGCTAGAAAGCAGGGCCATGAAAGAGGGGTTCCCTAAGATGAAGGGCCAGTGTTGGATTTATCACTGTGTCCCAGACCCCAGCACAGGAGAGCTGCTGGACATTCAGCAAAGAGTGGATGGAGGATGGCTGTTTCTGTGTCTGCTTTTGGATCTTGCCATCCTCCTGCTCTTAGCAACTTCCCGAGCTCCCTGCTGCACCTCTCTGCCCATACTGGGGATGGGAGAACTTACTATTAAAGATCTACGGCCTCAGAAATCATAGAATTCCCGCCACCCCTGTTGCCCCAGACACACCAACAGCTCTTCTTCTGTTCATTCATTCACTCAATTACTGTATGCCAGGCACTGTCCTAGACACTGAGAACATAGTAGGGAAAAGAAGGAACAAACAACCTTGCCCTTGTGGTACTCATCTTCCTGGTGGGAGGAGGGCGGGCAGGGTGACAGACAATAATAAGATAAACTTGAACAAGACCTAGTGTGGTAAATAGGTGGGGATACATCTTAGGTGGGAGTCAGTTTTCCATAGAGTTCAGGAAAGGACTTGTTGAGAAGGTGGCATATGAGTGACATCTGAAGGAGGTGAGAGAGTGAGCTATGGGAAAAGGAGGAGGGAGGGAAGAGCCTTCCAGGTAGAGGTAACAGCCAGTGCAAAGGCCTGAGGTGGGCACCCCTGGACAGAGGAGAGCTGGGTAGAGGAGAAGGAGGTGATGTAAGGCCAAGGCTAGGGACAGGTAAGGAGGCTAAGGTGACCTCCTGGTGGGAATCAGTGGTGAATGGGGCCAGGATGGTGGCGGTGGAGGTGGTGAGAAGTGGTCAGGTCTGGATGCACTTTGGAGGGACTGTGCATCCAGGGTGGCTGTGATATGGGGGGTAAGCGAGGGGCCAACAATCACACGAGGGTTTTGTCCTGAGTCATCTGGAAGGATGGCGCTGTCGTATACTGTCTGGCCCACGACAGAGTCTGGCCCATAGGCCATGTTGAATGAATGTACAAATGAATGAATGAATTCACAAAGAACAGGAGGGTGTCAGCTTATTGGTCTGACACAGACTACCCTGTATGAACAAAGGGGAGGAGCTGAAGAAACGTGTCCCATAGCTCCGGACGCATTTTCTGAAGGGTTGTCTGGAGACTGGCCCATCTACCACAGGGGACGAGTGGCAACTGACCAGGAGGGGCATGCAGGTCAGGCGGCAAGAGTAGAGTTGGGTTCAGGCTGCTCCTTCTGACACCACCTTCCCCTGCAGCTGCTTGTCAGCCTCAAGGAGGGGACGGAGGTCTCTGGCTTTTGGGCAGACAGCACCCCACTTGCCAGGGGTCTTCTGGGGCCTCCCTGCCTTCTCTTTCAGAAGCTTTGGTCCAGCCCAGTTGTCTTCAAAGGTTCTTTTTTAAAGTCCTGGGACCCTCTAAGGAAACCTCCACTGAAGTAGGGAGGGAGGCCCGGGACTCCCCCTGTGCATGGGACCCTGGGCTGCACAGAGTCCAGTTGGAAAACGCCAGTGTCCCCACCTAGGTCCCACCCAGGAGAGTATGAGTCCACAGCTCTTTGCTAAGGTCTGTGATTTGGGCAAAGAGCCTGCCCTCTCCTCATGTAAAAATAAGGATTGTGCGAGCACCTTGTTTGTAGATGAGGATTCAACAAGAAAAAGCCCTTAAAGCTGGGACTGTTCTCTGTTGTGACTATCAAAGGCTTCTCCAGGTGGAACCAGGTTTGGGGACAAGTAGCTGGAGGTCACCGCTACCCTGAGGATGCCATTGTTGCAGGATTTCACTGAGCTCTTCCGCCATCCTGTTTTCAAGCACTTTCCATGCAGCTGCGACTGTCTGCTTCCCCCCCGCACCCCCCCGCCCCGCCCCCAACCTCTCACCTGCCCTTCTCTCCTCTCCCTGCCCCCACCCTGGAGAAGGCTGCAGCGATTCTGCACAGCGTCCCCCATGAGACTAGCAGGTGCTGTGGGGACAATGGGCTTCTGGCAAGTCTCCCCCTCCCCGCAGCCTCTCGGAAATTGGGGGCAGCTTCTGAAGGCGCTATTTTGGCCCAGGCACCATAGCCCAAACACAAGCATTTCCTATAGCTGCTGGGAAGGCGACAATTGTTTCCATTTAGCAAATGTTTGCTGCCAGCTCAGTGTTTTCTCTTGGAAGCCAACATTTGGTTGAGAAGACAATGCCAAGCTAAATATTGTCTCTGCATAAAAATCCCTTTAATTTTTTAATCATTTGGCAAACATCTCCTCCCTCCCACCCCTCACCCTTCTGTTCCTCTTCTCCCCCTCACTCTGTCTCTTGCTGGGTCTCTGCAACACCCAACATCTGGGCGGAAGGGAAAGGCTGGGTGGGCTGCACAAATGTCGCGAGACCCACAGATGGTGGGCTTCGTGCAGACACACATCTGGCTGGTAAACTAACGTTTTTTGGGGTGTTTTATCTGGAATTTTGAGGTTGATGCAGACATGGCCTTTTCAGCCTCTGCTCTACCCTAGTCCCATTCTAGCTGCTGATATCAGACACTGGTTAAGAGAGGCCAAGCAGACAGTGATGAGGGGCCCCTATGCCACCCTCGAGGGCCGGTGGTAACCGTAGTTCTCCATCACGCTATAGCTGATGGCTGCAGCAGCTGTGGGTCAGCCAACCTTTCTTGCCTTCTGAGTGCCCTCTGAGGAGGATGCCCCTCAGCTCACTCTTGGTGCCAAGGTCCAAGGGTTCTCAGACATTCCGGCCTCCAAAATTCCATGGATCCAGGAGGGAGTGTTGCCTGTGCCAGGTTCTGCCAGGCCTCTAGGGCTGGACCACTGTCTCCCTCCTGACGTTGCCCTCACTTCATACCATCTGCATCAGGCCTCCTCCCCACTCCCTCTGGAAACTAATGCATACCCGGAATACCTCACTTTGGACTTGACCCAGGCCCTGCTCCCTGGAAACTTAAATTTCCAAACCACAACCCAGAGGGTGAAGCATATCTGGGCAGGACTTGTCGAATAAATGGATAAACGGATAAACAAATCAATGAATGAATGGGTGGATGAGTTAGTGGACATGTGAGCCAGTAAATGGGTGAGCGAGCAAGTGCCTGAACGTGTGAGGGACCCAGTAAATAAATGGACTCATCCCTGCTTCTGAGCCCAAGGGCACAGCGTGCGCACTGACATTGGAGGTGAGTCTGACAAATGTGAAATTATGTGGAATGCGTCTCCATGGAGCACCTCACTGCTAAAGGCCAATTGTATTATTCCTCGTCGATGATAAAAGCTCCACCACCCACAGGAAGAGCTCCAGCTTTGGAACCTGGGCCGTTCTTCTGGGTTTCATTTCTGGCTTTGCCATTCCCTGACTTGTGGCCTTGAGTAAGTTGCTTCATTTCTCTGAGACTTGTTCCTCATCTGAAAATTAGGGTGAATGAGTGCCTATTTTTTGGGTTGTTTGGAGCATTTGGGGATTTGTACATAAGGCACTTGCTAAGTGTTAGTTCTTCTCTCCCTAAAGGAGGGTGAGGTTTTCAAGTCAGTGGAAAACATCACCTCTGGGGCCAGACCAGGAGTGGCTGGCAGCACCATGGGCAAAGGCCACCTTTGGGCCCCAAGGGAACGTCTCCGCTCTCTGTGAAAGGACATCTGGGTACGAGGACCTCAGCAGGAACATGGGTATACCCAGAGGGGCCCACCAGACTCCTCCGTCTTCCCATCCCTGTCCTAACTCCTGGTGAATGTTTGACATCACACAGATCAGACCAGACTGGATGGATTCAGGAAAAATCCTTCTTGGTATGAAGGAGGGAACTTTCTACATAGAGTCACTGAATACTAGCAGGGGCGAGTCAGAAAGAATGTTCACTGGGGCTGAGCATATTTCACCCACGCCAACGCCATGGTTAACCAAAGATCAGGCAATGATGGAGAGCCCGGGTGATGCTGATGAGGTGCTTACTGGCTGTGGCGTTGGCCAAGTTATTTAACCTGTGTGCTTGTTTCCTCATCTGTATAATAACAATAATAGCATCTATTCCGAAGCTTGGAACAAAGCCTGGCAGTGAATGAGCAGCATGTAAATGTTAGCTACTGTGGTAGACCGGATCATGATCCTCAACCATTTGACCCCTTTCTTGCAAGAGGAATGTACAACCTCTCCTCACGGACTTTGGGTTTGGCCATGTGACTTCCTTTGACCAACGGGATACAGGCCAGTGGGACCATGTTCTAGTTCCCAAAGGAGCTTTTATGAGCATCCTCTGCATGCTCTCTTACTCCTGCCTCCATCACCAGAACAGCATAGTCTAGACCAGTGGTTCTCAACCTTCCTAATGCCGCGACCCTTTAATACAGTTCCTCATGTTGTGGTGACCCCCAACCATAAAATTATTTTCATTGCTACTTCATAACTGTAATTTTGCTACTGTTATAAATTGTAATGTAAATATCTGTGTTTTTTGATATTTAGAGTTGCCTAAGACCATCAGAAGGCACGGATATTTACATAACAGTAGCAAAATTACAGTTATGAAGTAGCAACGAAAATAATTTTATGGTTGGGGGTCACCACAACATGAGGAACTGTATTAAAGGGTCACAACATTAGGAAGGTTGAGAACCACTGCTCTAGATAATGGTTGCTTCTCCAGCCGAGGACCGAGGACCTAGGACGAAAAGATAAGCGGAGCCCCGTCAAGTCTGGCCAAGTGCAGGTGAGCTGCAGTCCTTGTGTAATGAAAGCAAGAAACAAATATCTGTTAGTATGAGCCATGAGCTCCTGGGGTTAGCTCTGCAGCAAAAGCTGACTAATACAGCTATTATTGCTATCATTATCTCCATTTTATAGGTGAGGAAACTGAGGCACTCAGAGGGCTTAAATGACTTGCTGGTGGTTACGCAGTAATTAAGGGGCAAAGATGGAATTCAAACCCAGAATCATTCATTCAACAATTAGCAGCAGGCATTGAAAAGACAGCGAGAGCCCCTGCTCCCAGGGAGCTTACATCGGAAAGAAATACAAGTCGACCAGTAAATAAACAGGAAAATTTCAGGCAGCACTTTGTAAATTTCAACCAGTAAATTTCAGGAAAATTACATGGTTTGAAGGATATAAACTACAGTGATGTGACCAAGACTAAGGAAGAGGTGAGGGACTAGCTTAGAAAGGGTGGTCAGAGAGGACCCCCTAAGAGGTAACATTTGCGTTGAGATGTCAAGGATGAGAGAGGCAGCCAGCGTGGAAGGAGCTAGGAGGACCCCACAAGCAGAGGGAAGAGTCAATGCAAACCCGGAGTCTGGAACAGACATGGGAGTGTTCCAGGAACAGAGGCCTAGAGTGCAGAGTGAGAAAGGCAAGGGAACATGGAGTTGTCACCTACCCTAAGTAAGGAGTCTGCCCTGCATTCTGAGTGCACAGAGGAGTTAAAGCAGAGGAGAGATGGCTTTGGGCTTGTGTTTTAGAATTATCGTTATTTTGTTTAGGATTGCAGGAGGCCCTCTGGAGACTGGGCAGCAGCATAGGAGGGAAAGGGCGGCTCGGCCCCGAGGTGGAAATAAGCAAAGCCAACTGACTTGAGATATATTTTAGAAGGAGACACGTGTTCATTAGAGCTGGGAATGAGATAATGACTCAAGGATGACCTTTATGTGATCTTGGGTGGGGATGGTATCGGATTCTGACCTGGGGAAAGCTGGACTTATGCAGATGGTTGCGGGGGGGGGGGGGGGGTGAGGGGGGCGGAGCGAGGGACTTGTGCGTAGACCGTGTGGGGGAGGGGAAGGGGGGGCAAGAGAGCAGGAGTTCTGCATTAGATGTGCTTACTGTGAGAGGCCTATTCCCCATCCAGGGACTGTTCTGGGCTGCAGTGCAGGCATGGAGGCATACATGTGGGCTTCTTAGGTACACAGGTGTGATTTAAAGGGACAGGATGCAATCACCAAGGGCGTGAAGCTGAGTCCTGGCCACCATGCATCTGGAGTTCCAACTGACTTGAGATATATTTTAGAAGGAGAGGCCCCATGTTCAAGGAGTCAATAAAACAGCCTGAGGAGGAGTTAGCAACATACCTCCATCCAATACCAGAGGTAGAGCTCATTATTAAGTTTCTGTGACCTTGAAGCCTGAGACCACACTGTCTGATCGATAACCACGCACAGAGGTGGCTCCTGAGCACTTGAAATGGGGCGGGTCCATGCTGACATGCGGCGTAAGTGTAAATAAAACTCACCAGGTTCCAAAGATGTAGCATGAAAAACGGAATGCACAATATCTCAGTAATAATTTTGATATTGATTACACGTTGAAATGACAATACTTCAGATATATATAGCGATATAATCAACTTTACCTGTTTCTTTTACTTTTAAAATTTTAGAAAGTCTCAATTTATGATGGGGCTCACCTTTGTGGCTTGCTCTGTCTTCCTATTATTGAGCAGCGTTATCTTAGAAGGACAACAATAGGGTGTCTCCCCACATAACAATGTAATTGCCGAAGCACTGCCCAGAGCTGTCCCCAAGACAGTCTTCCAGTCCTCCAGGGTCCCTATGCTTCCCCAACCAGGAGTAAGTGTCAAATTTATCTGGAAAGGTTCGACTGACAAGTTCTCACTCCAGCCCATCCGGACCTGTATTTGCCTAGAAACCACATGCAGTTTTCATCAGGAAAAAAATGCACACAACACGAAACTAAAGAAAGGAGCAAAATTTCCCTGACGCACTGCCAAGCAACTGTTCCGTTTCCCACAACTCCCTGCAGTTTCTTCAAACACAAAGACGTTTGCCACATGGCCAATGAAAGAAAGCATTTGGAAAAGTGTGAACAGACCATGCATGGTGTTGGGAAGTTGGGGAGCCATGAGATTTCCCTGTTCCCCACAGTGGCCTGGGAGTCTGTGCCCATCTCCCTAGCTGAGAGCTCCCTGGGGAGGGGTCTCTGATCACATACCTATAAACGCATACAGCCCCTTAGAACACTGAGCTCACAGGAATTGCCACTGAGGGTCTGTGGAGGTCCCGGGGACACCTCGGGGCTTGAGCAATTGCCATTTCTCCTTTCGTGGAGGAAATTTGGGCTCAGCAGGGTCAGGCAGTTTTTGGAAAGTACATCTTCCCTTGCCTGCACACAGCCCAGACTGGCCGTGTCACCTTGGCCTGAGACCATTAAACAATGTGGACCTTGTTAGAGCAAGGAGGACCCTTGGGTACTCAGCAGAGTTAGGCCTGAAGAAAGCTCAGAGAAGAGAGTGCATTCATCCATCCATTCATTCACGCATTCGTTCATTAACTCACAAAAACATATCTAAGTACCTTCCATGGGGAGGGCACTGCACTGGGTGTGGGGAATGCTATGGTGAGTGCACTAAATCTGGTGTCTGGCCTCATGGGCTTTCAGTTCAGTTGGGAAGACATTAAACAAAGAATGTGTGGATGCACTTATCATTCCAACTGCAGGTGCTATGAAGGGCAGGGATATGATGTCAGGAAATCCCCAGCAGAGACATTTGAGCTAAGCTGGGAGACCAGGAAAGCCTTCCTGGAGGAAATGGCATTTGAGCTGAGATCTGAAGGGTGACTTGGGGTAAACTGCACAAAAGAGAAACTGAGCATGCCATGCAGAGAAAACAGCATATGCAAAGGCCCTGTGGCAAAGGGAGCAGAGTGAATTGGAGGAATGGAGAACAGAGTAGCTAGAACAGAGACCACTAAGGAAAGCATGGGAGGAGATGGGTCTGGAGAAGAAGGCAGGGGCCAGACCATCGGGGGACTCCTGGAGACATCAGAATCAGGCTGAGAGGAAGAGCTGAGACTATGAGGCCAGAGGCTGGAAAGAGCAGAAAACTTGTTCATTGCCAAATTTCAAGGTACATGGCGACACGGTTGAAGCAATGCTAGAGGTGGTACGGAACCTCAAGTCAACCAGAGTCAACCTTCAGCCACCTGGAGTCAATTAGATCTCACTTCACACCCCCATGATAAATTTTGCTTTGTGGGATCATCATGAAGATTCAATGAATTAATGCCTAGGATACACTTAGCAGAGTGTTGGCATGTGGCAAGTAAACACATTATAGTTATAATTAGTTTATTATTGATATTGTGGAAATAGAATGGGGGACCCAGGCAGGGAGCCCCGCAGCAGAGCTGAGATGTAGGGACAGAATAGTTTGGGTCCATGGAGGACCAAGGTTGGAGAGAGGCAAAGCAGGAGTTAGGGGCAGCCTGCTGGCAGGGCACTGCCAGGCTCCATGCCCTGCCACCATAGACTGGGGACCTCGATTCCCATCTCTCCTCCCTCCTGCCAAGCAGCTAGGGGAACACTAGTGCTTGGGCTGCTGGCTGGTATTTGAGGGAGGTGGACAGAGGGGGCATCCTGGGCTCTCTGCCCTGGAGCCCCTTCTTCTCTCCCCCCTCCCCCCCCCCCCACAAAGGCCCTCAGCTTTGGAGCTTGAGTTGAAGAAAGAAGACCCTTGTTCCTCATGCGGAGACCCTGGCACCAGCTCCTGAGGCCTTCTCTGTGGAATGCACTTCTGGGCAGAGCCTTGGAGGGATTCTGGGAGGTTAGCATCAGAGGACCACAGGCCTCAGAGCTGGGAACACGGGGTCTGGAGTATTTTCTGCTTCTCAAAGATCCCACATGATTTAAAATTATTTTTTTCCAATTTCAATAGTTTGGGGTTGTTCTTAAAATGCTGCCTATGTCTAAAGAAATTTGCACAAGAGAACTTGGGGATTTGGGAGGTAATTAGTATACATGTAATATTTATTGGTTTTCTCTTAATTATTAAAGTAACACCTGCCCAACCTAGAAACTTGTAAAACACAGAAAAAGGCAAATAAAAAATAAAATTGACCTACAATTGCTATCCACAGGCAGACACTATTAATAGTATATGTCTAGTACATCTATATTTTGAGCTCTGATTGCAACATACCAGCCATTGCCCTTGAGCTTTCCACGCATGCTCTTAATTTGTCCTCACAGCCACCCCGTAAACTCTCAATTCCAATAATTACAAGCTGTTGTTCCTTGTAGTGCTGTTATTACTATTCCACAGATGAGGAGAGTGAAGCTTAGAGCAGCCACACCATTTGCCCAAAGTCATTCACACTAGCTGAAAAGTAGCAAAGCTAGACTCAAACCCATGCCTGTCTGACCCTGAGCCCATCCAGATCCCCACTGTACCCTCACTTCCGTCTGGAGCCCCATCCTCATAGTCTTCCCCTCTATGCAGACACCCGCATTATAGTTACATTTACAGACATACTGGTGGCATCACCCAGACTGTTTTGCAACCCACCTTTTTCACTCAGTAAGGCATCATGCAAATTTCCTCAAGTCCTTCTACAACATTATTTTTAATGTCTGCATGGTATCCTGCAGTTTAGACTAATAGTGGTTCTCAGGCATTGGTTCCAGAATCCTCTGGGAATGTGTTGGGAATGCAAATTCCCAGGCCCTACCCCAGACCTACCACACCAGATATTCTGTGGGTGGTGCCCAGGGATCTGTGTTTTAACAAGCTCTCCCATGACTCTGATGCAGTGGAAATTTACGAGTAAGAAGGGATCCTTTACATTTTCTGTTTTTCTTAACTAATACCCTGTAAATACTACATTTAGATTGTTTTCAGGTTTGGGCTGTCAAATAAGCATGCTCATTTGCCCATATGGGTGAAAATCAAGAAAGTAATCCTATATAATAAAAGGCTAATATGCAAATCGGCCAACAGGCAGAATGACCCACAAGGGGAGTGCCACTCAGCCAGAAGCTGTAAGCTATCAGTCGGACATCCCCTGAGGGCTCCCAGACTGCCAGAGGGCACAGGCCGGGCTGAGGGGACCCCCCTCCCAGTGCACAAATATTGTGCACTGGGCCTCTAGTTTTAAAATAAGACAGGTGTCAAAACAAACCAAAACAAACAAAACCCATAAATTAATAAGTTTATTATTAAAATAAGGAAACTAAAGAAACACAGAAGAGATTTTGGTCAGACCTATGGAAGTACTTTCTTTCCTTGAAGTCACCTGTGGGGACAGCTCCATCCTGCAGGCAGCCCAGGAGGTCCCCCTCCCCCTGCACTGCTGATGAGCTCAATTTCTGGGCTTTGGAGCGTAATGGCCAAGATGGTTATTGAAGAGACAGCTGCTGTCTGGACCCACCCAGCAGGGGGAGGGCAGAGGGGCTCCGGGGCTGGGAAGATGGATCTAGAGGGCAGACTGGCCATTCACCTCCCAGCTTGTGATTTCATTAAGCCGGGGCCTGCTGAGAGGGCTCAGCCCCACTCCTCACTGTTGCCCTGCCAAGCGGCATGGTCACGAGCCTGAGGCCAACCAGACTTCTGAAATAAACTTCAGGCTGTTCCCCGGGGTCTTGGAAGACACCCTCCCTCTGATGCCAAGTGGAGATCTGTCAGCGGGGCATTTGCTGCCAGTTCCGGGGCCCAGGCTATCGGAACGCCTGCCAGTTCTCATTTCCTGTCCAGCTCACTAGCCTGCTTGCTGCCAGAAAAAGTTTCCCGGAACCTGATGGGCCTGGGGAACGCCTTAGCTAAAAATGAAGAACAGCAATCCTAATGCTTCAGCACACATCGTTTTCTGGCCTGTAAAATGGGAGTAACAGTCCTGCCCAGTGATTGAAGGGGCTGGGTGTGGGTTGTAAATGGTAAGTCTTACATATTAAAAGGGGTTTTGCTGTGTTTTTTTGATTCTGGGAACTGCTGCTGCTGGCTAGTGCGAAAGCACAGGGAGTTGGGGACATACTGACCTGGATCAAAGTCACAACTCTTGCACTTAGTGACGGTGCCACCGTGGGTGAGTCACAGTCTTCTTTCTGAGCCTCCGCTTCCCCAGTAGTGAAATGCAGTTAGTAACATCTACTTCCCCAGGGGAGTGTGAGAACCGAGTGGGCCAGCAGGAGAGCGTGCCCAGCATGGTGTCTGGCGCACAGCAGGCCGCTCAGCGAGTGAGTGTTGAACTCGGGACTCCATTCTTCCTGCTCTGAAGAGCTCATCCGCCTTTCTGCTTGGGAGATGGTGTGGTCAGCACTTTGCTTCGATGTCAGATACCTGCAAGTTCCCCGGTAGCCTCGGATGCGTCACTTCACCTTCCCGTGCCTCAATTTCCTCATCTGTAAAATGGGGAAACAATAGCACCTACTTTATAGAACTCTTGAGAGAATAAAATAAAATCATGTTCTTAAAACGTGGGAGGTTGGCAGACATCATTATTACCATTTTCCCAGATGTGGCGAAGTCTGAATCTCTGAGCCATCAAACATCTGGAATGTGGAAATGCCAGGAGAGGCGTCGACTGCTTTTCAGTTTTATTTGGACTTTTTCTTCAGACCGGCAGATACTTACTGAGCACCAGCTGTGTGGCAGGCCACTTCCTGGCGCATCAGTCCTTGACCTTGGGGTTTGTGGAGATTTTACGCATGGCAGAGAGCCCTTGGGACAGGAGGTGAGGCAGGGTGGAGGGGCCGCGGTGAAGGTCAGAGGAAGTGGTGGCCCTCTGCCACCTTCCAGGAAGGAAGCCAGCTTCTCAGCCATGTGGATGTGTCTCAGAACAGTGGCTATCTCCAGCAGCCCCTCTCCCACCACCTCCAGAAAAGCAAGACCTGGAGAAATTTCAGGTTAAAAATCAGCCCTCAAATTCCACTGTGGTTATTCAAAGGAGAAAAAGAGTGAAAATCAATGCCAACCGGGTCTCTGGTTCTGCAGAGCAGTCGCTTCTTGTTTATAACCTGAAGGGATCAATAAGAGATGCTTCTTCTGGTCCATTTTCAAAGCTCGATACCATGGATGTAATCTGGCTGACAATTATGAACAATCAGTTATCTTGTACCGTCGCTCCCACCGCCAGCCGCCCATTTAGGCAATCATGAGCTGTTACCCAGGGGGGTGGCGTGGCAAGGGGCTGGCTCCCATGACACATTCAGCAAGGATCGCTCAGATGTAAACAGGATGAGTCATAGGATGGAGAAGTTATGAATGCTTCAATGCAGAAGCCCGGCTTCTGGAGTTTTCAGACCCATCAGCCCCAGCATAGGTACCTATCCCTGGCGTTGGCAGTCTCAGGGGCCACATGACTAGGTCAGGACTTGCAAGAGTTCAGAAAATCAAGTGCCCCGTGTTGCCATTAAGCATCCAAAGGGACAGCTGTCTCCATGACACAAACATCTGAGCTGGGTGGTGAAAATCTTGGGGTGCTGGGTGTCTGTGCCTGAGCTAGAGCTTGGAGCAGCCCCATGCGGAGCGGCTGAGTGCCGGGGACCTCAACCCCTCATGGGTCATGGATCGCTCTGAAAAACTGGTGCAGGCTCTTCACCCTTCCTCTAGAAAATTGCTCAAATACCCCAAGTTTTGCATGTGATTTTAGGGGGGGTGTCTATGAAACCTGGGATAAGAATATCAAGCCAAGGTTTTGGGAATCAGATCCATCTTAATGCCTTCGCTTTTGAAAACTGTGTGATCCTGGGCTGGTAACCTTAGTTCTCCAACCTGCAGTTTCCTCCCTGTCTGGGAATGGTACCAGCGTCAACCTAACAGAATTGCACGATGATCCATGTGAAGCAGTAACCCATATGCCGAGCATGTAGCAAGTGCTTAACGAACACTAACTAGTATCACAATTAACATGAATAATAACGATTAGTAAGAGACAGCTTTATATCCTGTACTCTCTGTATACTGCATCCTATATAATAGGATCTCTCTCACAGACACATTTAAGGAAGTGTTACTTCAAAGGCTGTGCATGAAGCACTCGCCCAGATTTGGCACACTGTAGGTGTTCATTAAGTAGCTGTTTTTTGTGATTATGGTTGTTTACTTGTTTTTTACTAGTGAAGTTTACTGATTATTTCCTGGGCACCTCCCATCTACCCAGGGCTGGTTTGGGGCTGAGGGGGATTCTGAGAAGTCCTTGGCAGCAGGCCAGTGACAAAGATCGTGGTGCTCATGATGGACTCTCTGGCAGGGCGGTGGAGGATGAGGAGACCACAAAGCAACCACGTGATGCGAGCTGCTGGTCCACCTCTGTAATGGATATGCTGTGTGACCTTAGCTAAGCTTGTTTCCTTCCCTGGGCAGCACTTTCCCCAAATGCATGGTGAGAGATTGAGGTTGATGCTCTCCAGTGGTCTAGGCTTTCGTTGGCTCAATCCGTCTACCTAATTGGTAGAGAGATTTGCTGTAGCTGACACTGAGTGTGGACAGGTGTGGTCTGACACTGAGAGTGGATGAGGAAGAAGGGACAGATTGGGCAAAGGCAAGGAATTCTTGTCCTTGGCCTTCTCCTTTTCTTTGGAAAAGCCAGGCTCACTGCAGCAGGTGTTTCCCCACACCTCCTGGCCATTGTGGATCGTCCCCTTCCGTCACATCTGGAAGCCTCCGGGAGGCCAGGGGCCATATGAACTTGTTTGTGCACCTTTGTATTTACATCTCTTGCCCACATGCTGCCACATAGCAGGTAGTCAATATTGATTTATTGAAGATGTGAATGAATGGGTGGATGCTTAGATGGATGAACAGATGGATGGAGAAGTCAAGAGGGAAAGTAAAGGCTTTCTATAGAGCCAGCCCATTACAGTTGTGAGTTCAAAGGGCGTTAACGGGGGGTGGGGGGGGGGAGGAGCCCTCTACTGAGAGGTCAATGTTTTGTGCCTGTTGGGAGGCATCCCATCTCTGAATCAGAACCCAGGTCTCCTCCCAGGGCATTGCCAGTGGGAACCAGAGGGACCATGGGGTCTGGACTTGCCCTCCCATACACCCTGCCCCGCCCTTCTTCCCATTGGATAGCCACCTTGTGCTCTTATCTGCCTCTCAGCCCTAAACCATCTTGCTTTTAGGAAATGATCTAATCCTTTCAGGAGCACCCGAGACTTAACTAGATTCCTTTCTTGGGGTTATTTGCATTTTAATGACCAGGAAAAAAATACTTTAAGTCCAAGAGGTGATGCAGACACGGTGTGACAGCCAGCCCTGCGTGGAGGTTCTTCCTGGTGTGTAGAGAGCAGGCTCTGGTAAGGAGGGCTCGGCCCCTGCTGGTTGATGTCCTACGGGCAGGTTTGTGGGCCGGGCAGCTTCTCTTTCCATTCCCACCCCCAACACCTACTGTTCCCCCCAAAAACATTCTTTATCTCCAGAATAGGGCTCAATGGGAGCATCATGGCAGCTTCCAGAATCCAGTTGCAGGATGCCTGTACGCCCCCTCCCCAGCCTCGGGTCCCTCTACCTCCCCAGGTCACCAACCTGGCAGGAAGGCCCCATTCAGCACCCTCCAAGGATGAGCTTCTGCAGAGATGGGACAGGAATAGCCAGATTGCAAAGAAGCCAGAGTGGGTTTGCAGGCAACCCTCAGCCCCTTCCTGTCATCAGGCAGGTGCTGGTGGGGGAGGGGGAAGGGGTGAGAGCAGGCATGCGGTACCAGAAAAACAGCCACATGAAGTGTCTGTGTATTCTCAGTGTAAGCCGCCTTCCAAAAGGCCCAGATGGATATCAGCGACCCTAAAGGGAACCCTGGGGTGGAGGAGGTGGATGGGGATGGGTTGAGAGGAAAGAGGCCTTTTCCCAGCCTCCCTGGCCTGGGGAATTGCTCTCCCGATGAAGAGTAGGCCCACTTTAGCCTAAGTAGCTGGTCTGTGCAGTGCATTCATCTGGTATTCATGAGCCTGGCATTAACTCTAATGGCAAGGCACCGCAGACTCTGGCTGTGATACTCAGCATGGCCTTGCTGCTCCCTTCCCCGCCACTCTGTGATTTCCCATTAGTGAAATGAACACGCAGAACGCAGATGACAGTAGCTCAGATTGCCAGGTGCGGGCACACACACACACATGCACACGTGTCTGCACATGCAGTCACATTAGGCTGTGTTCTGTCCCGGTGCCTGGGTGAAGGTGGCAGGAAAGTCACCTCCAAACCCAGCTAATGATTCTCAGGGTTCTGCTTGAGAGCTACCACATCACAGAAAGCTAGTGAGCTACAGAGGAAGCATGCTGACCGGAAGTCAAGGGATCTGGGTTCAAATCCCAGCTAAGAGCTGAGATCTGCTGCGTGTCACTATGCCCCTGGCACCATGCCACGCACAGTATGAGCTTTACCTCCTCAAATTCTCGCCACAAATGTTCAAGTAGATAATATTATCACATTCTACAGATTAGGAAACTGAGACCAAGTAACTTGCTTGACAAGCTAAGAGGCAAAGCTGGGATTCAAACAGATCGGCCAGATTCCAGCCAAATCACAAGCTGTTACTGTCACTGTTCTACTCATTGACCTCCTGACCTTCTTGAAGCCTCAGTTTCCTCATCCGCAAGAAGGAAGCTCATTCCTCCCCTGCTTCCTACTCAGCATTGTTTTGAGGCTGGCAGGTTACACGCACACATGCAAACACACACACTCACTGAGATTTTGAAGCCTCTTGGTTCACGTTGTATTCTACACCAACAGGTCAGACGATCTGAGATACCAGAGAGCATTCTGGATGTTCTCACTATGCAGACTGATAACTTGAGAAATGCCCTTTTCTGTGTGACCAAGAGCGGAACGGATATGTTGTGGAAGAAGCAGCTCGGGGAGACATGGCAATGCCTGTAACGACTCAAGGTACGGCGTTTCCGAGAACTTGCACCTTGGCTTCCCTGACTCATTGCCTGGATGGAGGATAAAGCCGGTGAGAGGCATCTGACCCCAGCCCTGGGCTCATGTTCACAGAAAAGCACTGGCGCCCCCCCTCCCCCCGCCCCCCGCTCCCCTTCTTGCATCTAACCTCCTTTATCTTGTCGCCCACCTTCCAGGTCTGTTTTCCCAGGGCCCAGACCACCCGAGTCAGAGCCCACGGAGAAAGCATGAGTGGGTTTTCTGAGAAGAGGCACTGGGAAGCAGGAGGCTGGCCTTGCTGTGTCTCAGAGGCCTGGCCACATGACGGCTGAAGCCACCAGCTCTAGGATGGCCTGGTAAGACTGAGGCAGCAGTATTCCCATTCCACGTAGCAGCGTCCCTCCCGCCCCCCCACCCCGCCCCCAATCACGCTACGCACAAGCAAAGCTGCAGCTACCTGCGTGATGGGGTTGGAGGGGTGCCCAGCTTGCCAGTCTGTCACCTCCACTCGGAAATGTCCCAGCTATGGGCACACGGAGACATGTGCCTTCCAAGTGAAAAAGGCGCCGGGAGACAGTCGGATGATAAAGTGGATCTGCGGGGCCCTTTGGCCCACCACTGGGCCTGTCACAGGAGGCATGAGTGCAGGCCCCGAGGAAGAGGAGCCCCTGGAGCCACCATTTGGGGGAAGCTCCTCATGCTCCCTCTTTCTGCTCAGGCCCCAGGAGCAGAGGAGCCACAAGCCTCCTTCCCTCTCTTTCCCTGCAGGCCTCTTCTCATCTCTTTCTGTGAGAGATTCTGCCCCAAGCCCTCATGTGGTCACATCTGGGTGTATGCACCAGAGAATATTTATAAAGATGTGTGTATGCATATAAATACTTGTGCATGCATATGTGAGCACGTGGAGATGTTTGTGAACATGCACATGTGTGTGTAAGTATGTGTGCATGCTTATGAGTGTTTAATCCAAGCAGGAGCCTATGTATTTGCACGTGTGTGTGCATTCTCAGCCGACCCTCGTCCTTACTTCTTTCCGTGCCTGGGTAATGGGGCTTCCTAGACCCTGTTCTTGGCTTTTCCCTCCTGAGTCTACACTCTCAAAGGAGATCTCATTTTTGTTCATGGTTTCTTTTCTTTTCCTATAAGGATAAAAGTCCCAAATCTATATCTCCAATCTCTGACTCTTCCAAGTTCTAAAGCCTTGTTTCCAATGGATGATCTATGCACATCTCAGAGCCAATGATCCCCAACTGTCCCTTATCACCTTCTTCCCCAAAGCAGTTTCCCTCCAGCCCTAACTATGCCCGAGACGGGCATCACTGTCCTCCCAGCCTCCTTCGTCTCTCACATATTGCAGAGGCTGTGACTCCTTCCTGTGCACATGACCTTCTCTGTCTTCACCCCCACCATCCCCCGCCAGCCTTTACCACCACACGCTTCTTCCACGCACCAGCCCCTAGCTGCCTTCCTGTATCCAGGCTTTCTGGCCCCAGTGCACAGGGGAGAGTGGAGTTCTTTTTAGAAGCATAAGCTGGATTATATCACTTTCAATTTCAAAGCTTCTGCTGGATTTCTGTGGCCTTGGGAGTCAGCTACACCTAAACCAAATCTCCCTTCTGCTGTTTGCTACCTGTGGAGCCTGCCATGTTACCAGTCCCCTCTGAGCTACATCATGGATTTCACTGAGTTCCAATGAAAACGGAGCAAGACGACATGCAAAAGTACCGCCAAGTGTCCTTTATGTAATATATATGTTATATTAATATGTTTTATTCTCTTATATAAATATCTATAAGTATTATATAAAATATGTATTTTCTCATTTTCAGTTCCTTGGTTTGGGGGAGAAGTTGTGTGTGTGTGTGTGTGTGTGTGTGTGTGTGCTGAATTTGCAAATATGTAGGAAAATGAGGGCTGCATGTAACTGCATGAACAGAAATACTTTTATTTACCTATTTTGTCATTCATTCATTCAGCATTTCTTGACCTTACTTTGTATCACGTGTTGGTTCAAACGTAGCAAAAGACCCATGTTCTAGCCCTTAAGTATTTGACACCATTTATGAATTTCCTCTCAAGTCATAAGCCCTAAGAAAAGTCCGGATTTGTCTGTGAAACCCGAATTCCCTTGTTCAGTTGGAATTCGTGGGGATGTGACAATGTTTTCAGGGAGGACAGACTGGCCCTGGCCCTCCGTTACCGAGGGACCCCTCCCTTGAGTTATTTGCCCTGGACATCAGCAGGCTCCACAAGGCCCTTTTGCAGCCCGGCAGGCCTGGCCTCTGCCCTGCTTTGCTCTGCTGAGTGTGAAGCCCTGGCCAGTGCAGATGGCATCTGGGCAGAGGTGGGGCAAGGCCCCTGCCTGCAGCCCCCGGGAAAGCCATGCTTGCCTTTGTTGGGGGGTAGGAGGTGGAGGTCGATGAGACTCCATCAAACTGAAGTCTCTCCAATTTACTTTCAGGAAGGAGCTCCATTAACATGAGCGTTTGGGGGGGAAAACAAAAACACTAATCACCATTCGAAATGTACATGCTATTTCCCATCTGGTGTGTGGAATTGGATCGCCTCGGAGTCTCGGGAAAATGCAGCAGATGGGCTGGGTTTGGAGCTCATCTCCCTGCACGCAGTGGGGAGAGAGGAAGAGACTTGGCGCGGGGAGCTGGCCTGTGTGAGGGACAGTGGGCCCTGCTGGCCCATCAATGGGCCCTGGAGGAGCCCTCCCCATCAGATGCCTGATGCCGCCCACCCGAGCAGCTGTGCTGGCTGCCCCTGCGGCTTCCTGTCCATTCTGGGAAGCAGCGGCCGCTCTCGGCTTGCAGACACTCTACTACAACTCCGGCTGCGTGGTGCCAGGGGAAGATTCAGGGGATCAAAGGCTTGTGAGACCTGCTTCCTCCTGTGCAGAAGGGGCCAGTTGCTCACCAAGGATCACAGTGAGTCCTCCCAGAGTCACCAAGAGGCTCGCCGAGGTCCCCGGGAAGCACCTGGCACGGTGCCTGCACTCGTCATTACTTGGCTTGGATGCCCCCAAGCAGGAGACTTAGGGGTGTTCCAGACAGGATGGGGGTGTGATGGTAGCCTTCTGCAGGGGGCGAGTGGGGGGCGCGCACAGGGAGGAAGCCCACCAGGTCTAGGGAAGAGGAGTCCCCGTGCTGCACCACTGCAGAGGAGCGTGTGTGGCACAGACAATGGCTCACCCTGTGACCTTTGAGTCGAGTCAGGAGAGGGGTGTGTGCAGCAGGCAGGAGGCTAAGACAGCTCCCAGCCGTGAAAAGAGAGAAACTGGAAGGGAAAGAATTCGGTGGGAAAACAGGGCTCTGGAGAGAAGGACTGAGACGGAGGGCTTGAACATTCCTCTTCGACTCCACTGGCCGCATCTCTTCCAGAGAGGATGGCCCCGCCCCCTCCTCCGTCTGACCTCGCAGATGACTGCTGTCCTATCAGATGGCAGGATGCCACCAACACCTTTCTTGTCAGTGGTGACTTTCAGTTAGCATCTCTGGGGCACCCCTCCCCTCCACATCTAATTAAAGGGAGGAAAGTAATTAAGGAAGGGCATGTAACATTCCCTGTAACACTGAACAAATGGCGCCCCCGGCCCCTCCCCCACTTCGGATCCATAAATATGACATGCAGAACAACGCACTGCAACACCAAATTGTTTATTGCTTGCTAAGCTGGAAAGCACTTGAATTAACCTCCTGCATAAGAGGAGTTAGGAAAGATCCAGGCATCTGTAAGTGGAAAGAGGACGTGAGCCAGACAGAGTCCTTGTCAGGGAATCCAGAGGATGGGCCCTCCCTCCCTCACTCACTCATTCCTAGAAGCATACGCTAAGGGAAGGAGTGTTTGGTAGTTCTCAGGATATACAGGAGGACAAACCAACGTCACCTCTGTAGTTGGAGACCTGTTGTCCTTTGCAGTTTTAAATGTGGCAGCTGTGACTCGATGAAGAGAGAGCCTGCTATGCTGGGAGGGAACCCGTCTGGGGCTGGAACCTAACATGAGATGGCAGGACAGCCCTCCAACTTCTGGCTGGACCATTGCTCTTTAACAAGCCTACTACATACACAGGCACTGAAGGGGTAGAGTGATAAAGCAGTTGCTACCCTGACCCAAAGAAGCTCACAGTCAAGGTGGGGAGATGGGCTGGGCCGCAGCATGAATTGCAGCATTAAAAGAGCCACTCCTTAATCGAGCTGTGTGCCAAGGGCAAAACAAACAGGGACAGGAAGAGGAAGAGACTGCATGCCCCGTGAAGCATGAATGATATGGTCCAGAGGCGGGGCTGCCTGGAGTCAAACCTGAACTCACCACCTCCTGGCCGTGCCTCAGTTTCCTCATCAGCAGAGTAGGAAAAACAGTACCTATCTGACAGGGCAGTTGTGTGGATTAAAAGAGATATCACCTGTAAAGTGCCTAGAACAGTGCCTGGCACATAGCAAGCACCAACAAATGCCTATGATCACTATTTACTTCTTACCACCACTTGCCCCGACATACGTCCAGGAGCCAACAGAGGGTTTGGAGCAGAAGAGCAGCACCCCCTCTGCACATACTGCATTTGGGAAAGATCTCTCCAACGGTGGTTTGGATCCAGTATGTCCCCAACCACCACTGTCCCAGAATCCCCAGGGAAACTTCTTCAAATACCTATTTCCACACCTGCCCCAGAATTACCGAGCCAAAGTCCCTCAGATAAATGATCACAAAGGATATTTTGGGGATGATGGAAGTGCTCTAAAACTGGACTGTGGTGATGGTGGTGCAATGCTGTAAATTCACTAAAAATCATTGAATCGTGCAGTTGAAATGGATGAAGTTTATGGGATGTAAATGATACCTCAATAAAGCCATTTTCAAAGACATCCCCCTGGTGATTCTGTGAGACAGCTCAGCCTTGGAGGCAGGGTCATGCTGGGGCAGGGACCTCTGAGCCTGACTCCGAGGGCTGGGGGTTGATGTCGGGGAAGGGACCTGGAGGCCCAGTAAATCCTATGGGCATGAGGCTTGAGCAGTGCTCTCCCGGATGTGAGGTCGCTTCTCTGCGCCTACGCTGCTCTCTCATCTTCGTCAAGAAAGCCTTGGGTTTCCCTGAGGGCTCTCCCTCCCTCAGGGCTCCCCGGGCACCAGCTTCGGCCTGCCTGCCATGACAGCACTCGGAGTGCGCTGCTTCCAGGCCTGGCTCTCCTGGAGTCCTGAGAGTTCAAGGGCAGGTACAGAGGTGCACGGACTAGGTGGTTATCTAACACACCGTGGTGCAAGCACCTCCCCTGCTTCCTCTGGGCAGGCTGGATGTCGCTTTAGAACCCAGCTGGGGCTCCAGGGCTCTGGCCTTGCACAGGTCTTCCCGGGAGCAGATGCCAAACACACCCTTCAACTCTTGGTTACTTAGAAGCTGCTCTTGGGCGTTGTCTCCTCCTTCTCCTGCGACCAGCCTTCATCAGTGTCTCTTCTCCTTTGCAAGGCTGGGAGCTGCTTATAGGCCCAACTTCTCCTCCTGTGCTCCCAAGCCCTCCACTTTGCCCCTCTGCTCTTCCTGAGTCACCACAGCTCCTACCTGTCTTCCTTCAACCCTTGTCTGGGTTTCAAGAGTTTCTAGCCTGTCCCTTTGTCCCCTATGTGGGTTCTCAAGCTCTCATCTGTCCCATCGAACTCTCCACGTATTCCCTCAGTCCTTTGCTGTGACCCCACGATCTCTATTTGCATCCCCCCTGTTGCTACCTGTGCCCTTTGACCCCAACCATTTAGAACCATAAATTCCACCTGTGACCCTGTATCCTCTCCGTGTCACCTCAGCCCTTCCTGGTC
Source organism: Corynorhinus townsendii (assembly GCA_026230045.1). Classification (NCBI taxonomy): domain Eukaryota; kingdom Metazoa; phylum Chordata; class Mammalia; order Chiroptera; family Vespertilionidae; genus Corynorhinus; species Corynorhinus townsendii. The sequence continues at coordinate 197,893,803 of JAPDVU010000002.1, forward strand.
ACCCCTGGACAGTAGGTCACTGGCAATGCTTGTTGGAAAAGAACAAATGAGTGCATGAGGGGAGCAGCTGTGCAGATATGTGGAACTAGCTTGAAGTATGATTGGTGTAAAAGTGGTTTCCCTTGAATTATCTGGAAAATTGTTTCTATTTTTTACTCAATGGTATGTGCACAGACGCAGCACAGCCTCCCTCCCTGCCACAAGCTGTGGCATTTCTGTCCACACCCCTACCCTTCTGTCCTGGCCTCTGACCACAGGAGCAAGAACCAGCATGGTAGTAGCCAACTAGCAGTCTCCGCACATCCCACACACAGGCTCTCTCAGGGAGAGGGGTAGTGTAAAAAGCCATCGGGCCCCAACTGAGCTACGCTGTCATGTCCTCTCTTCCCTGGGGCAGTAAGGCCACCATCAAAGGCCCAAGTCTCCTGACCTGATGCGAGGAATCCTCTGCCCTCGGAAAGCCAGAGGGTCATGTCAGATTCCCTTGTACCTGAAGAACAGCCACCAGAATCTTGTTCTCTATCCCCATCCCCTGGTTCTCAAGCTCCTTTGGGCTTCTCTGAGCGTCTCTGAGCATCCTGGTGCTTGGTAGGGACGTTCCTGCATGCTCAAGAGCTAAGGGACTGGCTGAGTCAATAGCATGAAATGAAGCCAAATCAGAGCAATGAGGCTGTGGCCACTGGCACCTGTCCCAGTCTGCCCATTTACTCAACCCAGCCCAGGTGGGGGATGAGGCTGGGATTAACTGATTGGCAGCCGCCGTTCCCCATCACACAGTCCTCCTGGCACCTCAGAGATAACACAGAGCTGTGTCTGGCTCCTGCAGCTGGGCCTCCTCTATCCCTGGTCCAGGGCCCCCGCCAAGCCTCCTCTCCCTGCTGCCTTTCACAGCTGTAGGCTTCTACCCTCTGGGAGGCACGGCTAAGCCACTAGGCTTCGGAGCCTCGGAACCCTAGCCCTCCGCGAGGCTTCTGAAAGCTCCCAGCTCTGCATGGGGATGGGGAGGGGTTGTCCCTTTCTAAGTGAGACCTCCTGAATTATGTCTCAGGTCAGAGGCTGGGAGAGTCCCTGGGGATGAAAGGATGCTGGACTGAGATGCAGAAAGGGGTCAGGCTTATCACCAAGGTCAGGACCAAGAGGAAGCTCAGGTGGGTAGTGGGGAGGGCTTGATGGGGAAGAGGCAGCCTGGAGAAAAATGTCCCAACCTGGCAACAGGTGTGGGGTGAAAGCCCTCGGCTCCCTTCCTCCTGGCAGCCAGCCGGCCCACTGCATGAGCACAGAGGCACCCCCGCCCCCCAATACACACCCTCAGTGACCCTACAACTTCGGTGGGCCCGTTTCATGTAGTGTTGGGTGTGGGGGGATTAGAGAGATGGCTTGGCATGTATCATTTCCTTCTAAGCTCCTCCCCAGCCCATTCACACACATCCCAGTGGGCCCTGGAAGGCCGGCAGTGAGTGTGTGTGTGTGTGTGTGTGTGTGTGTGTGTAAACACATCACCCTTCCTGCCAGAGGCTCACAGGAGAGGGTTTTCTTCAGGGTCTGTTCAGGAGTCTGATATGTTCATGCAGCAGAGAGCGTTAATCACTAAGTACAAGAGGCCCTGACCATTTGCCAGGTACTATGTTATGCACATTCCATGTATTAATTTATTTAATCCTCACAGCAACCCTGCAGGCCAGATGCTGTCATTACTGCCATTTTACAGTCAGGAAACAGAGGCAAATAAAGGTAGGCAAGTTGCCCTGGGGTAGTAGGCTGGTAAGAGACAGGGCAGATGTGAAGCCAGCCTGCCTGACTCCAGAGTTCACACTTTCACTAGTCGTAGGATGCTAGAGGGTCTGTGTACGTGCACACGCATGCACACACACAGTAATGTAGGCATGTTCCTATACTCGAGTGTTTCCACTCGAGTGTGGAAAGGCCTGGCACCAGGGACAGGTGCCCTCTTGTGCAGGCCTGGCCAGCTCCGTTTGGTGACACTTGCGGAATTTGCCCCTTCCCCTCCCCACAAGGAGCCTGGAGCTCTCCTCTGCCCAGGCTGCCCCACCAGCTTCCAGAGGTGGGTGCTCAGGTCCTCTGTGTCTTCCCTGCCCATGGATGAGGCATCAGGAGGGAGAGCAGCAAAGGCCCATTTGAACTCTGAGTGCTTGGGTGTTGAGGGAGTTGATTTCTGGGACCGGCTGCAGCTGGGTATTTGACCACTCCCAGTCCATTCTGGGCACAGACACCAGGACTTCATTTGGCAGTTGCTGGAGTGAAGTCTCCTCTCCCAGAGCACGACAGGATAGGGCTGTACCATCAGGGAGCCGCTGAACCAGGAGGTGGGGGCTGGGACTGGCCTGATCAGACACCAGGTCATGGGGTGTCAGGCCCCCAGCTTCTACTCTCCTCTGGAGCTGGGTCAGCCAGGAAGCATCCCTTCCCAACAGCCTGCTGTCCCCATCTCCCCCTGGGTCCTCCTCCTGAGTGCTGAGGGCACGTGCTCCTCTCCACTCCCAGCCTGGCTGCCTGCCGCCTTGCCTGTCTTTCGGGCAGAGAAGCGCCATACCTGCGTGCCAGAGAGGCACAGGTGTGCCTGCGCCGCTCACACAGTGTACCACCTGCTGGAATCTTGGCGGAGGGCGGACTTGGGATAGGATCCACGGGAGAGACAGTCTGTGGCATAATTAAGAGGGAACAAAACACAAAACAATGTTTTCTATCACTTGCCCTAATTGTTTTCCCACTTTAAAATTCCACATCAACTTTAATTAAGCTGGCCTCAGGCAGGGAAGTCTGAGAAACTTGGAGAAGTTCACGTGTTTATTTTCTTATCACTCAGTGATTGCATTTCGTGGCTCCATTTTTCTCTCTAAGGAGGAATGGTGGCAGCCTTCTGCCCGCGGGAGGACAGGTGCAGACAAGAACTGCTCATTGCAGTCTCTGAGGGAGGCACTTCTCCAGAAAAATCTACCGTTGGCCAACTTCTGCTCTAGTTTTGGCTCACCTCCCCCTCCAACCCCTGCCTCCTGCTAGACCCTGCAAGGGCAGGGTGTGGCAGAGGGGAACACTTGTTAAGCAGCTGAGAGAGCTCTGGACTTGGAGTCCAGAAACTTGGGTCGGAAGCTCGGTTTTTCCACTTATTTCTTGGGCACAGGCCATTCATTCATTTATTCACTTGTTTGTTCATTTGCTCATTCTCTCATTTATTCATTCATGCAGTCACCTCCTTGCTTACTCACCATGCATTTGCTCATTTATCTGCTTTCTCCCTATCACACTGAGCAAAGGTACATGCCTGCTTCTGCCACCACCAACCCCACCCTCCACCCCCAGCCCCAGAAAGTTATTTGTGGGCAAGTTATTTGACTCTGAGCCCATTTCTTCATCCCTGGGTTGTTTCAAGGACAAAGAGATCACGTGAATGAAAGTCATTGTGGCTCCTGGCTCAGTGTGGTGGCATCGCCTGGCAGCTCTAAATTACACCTATCACCAGGCCTGGGCTCAGGGTCTTAGTGGACTTTGGTTTTGCTAGCAAGTCAAAGGCCCAGACCATCTCAAGCAAGGGTCAGGAATGTTAGCTAAGTCCTGAAGGTTGCTGAATTTTGCCATAAAGTGGACGAGATGAGAGCTGGGGGCTCTGAAGGAGCCAAGACACCTGAGTGGCTGACTGGGGCACCCTGGCCTGGACCAGGAGGTTGGATGGTGTCTGAGGCTCAGCCTAAAAAGTGGCTGAGGACAGGAGAAGCAGGCAGGTGTCTGCTCAGTCTTGGGGGAAGGCAGTGGATGAATGGCAGAATGAGTGAGTGAGTAACTCAGCCAATGAGTGATTAGGTAAAGGACAAATATGAATGAAAGAGTGAACAATTGAGTGATTGAATGAAAGAGTAGAGGACTAAGAAAATGAATGGATAAATGAAAGTAAGTGGGGGAATGTGAGTGAATGAATGAATAAGCAAGTAAGTAAGGGAATGTAAGCAAATAATTATGCAAACAATTGAATAAATAGATGAATGAGTGAATGCCTGGGTGATTGGGTAAATTACTTAATTAGGGAACAACTGAATGAATGAATGAGTAGACAAATGGACAAGGGACTGAGTAAATGAATGAATGGATGATCCTACGAAAAAATGAATGAATGGATGTGACAGAATAAATGTCTGAATGAATGAATGAGTGATTGCATGAATACATTAACCAGGGAATGACTGAATGACTTGAGCGAGTGAAGAAGTGACTCTGGTCCCCACCCCTGGTCTGGGGAAAAGGGACCTGCTGCCAGGGAGAGAGAGGTGATGTTTTCCTGCAGGCAGTCCTCCCCTCCCCCTACAGCAGCAAAACCCTGCCGGCTCCCAGACCACCGGCGACTGTTCCATTATGTATGGATACAAACAGGATTGCCATGTATCATTTATCCGCCACCAGAACTGCGCCCGGACTATTGAAACGCAGATGTCAGTAAAGTAACGTATCTCTGGTGGCTTGTCTACCTGTCTCCCTCACTGCTGAGAAATAACTCCCAGCAGCCAGTTAAGCTAACAATAAACACAGAAATTGACTTCAGTGGGAATGAACTTGCTGGACTGTTGACAAAAATCTAAGGTGATGCAGTCTTCACTGGGCTTATGGCTTGCTCAAACGGCAGCCAGCTTGCTGCCCTGCTTCTTCCTTCTTGGAACAGGGATGAGGGACAAAGGCCCCAGGCTGATAAAAATGTCCCTCTCCCTGGGCCCAGGGGCAGGTCACAGTATCCTGTGAAGGGCCAAGGCTTGGATCCTTCGGTTGGCACCAACTTTGATGGGGAGAGGCTGTTGAGAGTAGGTATGAGGGAGGCCCCTCTTCTTCCTCCCTGCTCAGGCAGTTAGCAAAGACCAGGCAGCTAGCAGCTGCTGCTTTCTAGTCCTGGCCCCCCTCCAGGATGAGCTGGGGGCGAAGTAACCTCTCCCCTCATTCACACCAAGGCACAGCTGTGAAGGTGCAGGCTGCTACTGGGACATCAGGGGAGTGGCCGGAGACCCCTGGCTTCAGCGTCCAGCCACCACCAGCTGCCTGCCCACCAGGCAGCCTGAAGGGAGATGAAGGTAGGCAGGCTTCGGCAGAGGGCACTCAAGTCCTAGGAATCTGCACTCAGCTAACCGCACGCGTGTGCTCCTCGGTTTCCCAGGGAAGCGGAGATCATGAATCTTGGTAACTCGAGCCCAGGGCCTCATCACTCACAGTGATTGTGGGGGGATTGAGGGCTGGAGTGGATGAGTCTAACAAAACACGCACACGGGGGACTCATCCAAGTGAGCCTGCTTGGCCACCACTACACTCCCCACCGCACCCTGCCCTGCCCCCACAGAAGCTGAGGGTGAGGCGGGGGGTTGGGGAGTGGCCCAAAGAGGCCACAGCCTAAGGTTTCTTCTCCCCCTACCCCCACCTGTGAGCTGGTGGGAGACATGAATCTGGCTGGCAGCGACTTGGGCCAGCTCGGGTTGTGTTTTTTTGTTGTTGTTGTTGTTGTTTTGGAGATGTTAATGAAATGCAGGAGTACTTGTCCTTTCAGACAGCAGCCCCTTTTATTTTGGAATGAAAAGCTGCATTAGTCTGAATGAGGTTTGGAGGCCTCATAAATCCAGTGCTGGCTGCCTCCTGGGGGAGCGAGAAGCCCAGGCTTGGCTGGTGGGTAGACTTGTTTACCAACAATTTGAAAAGCCAGGATTGGTGGCTCCCAGTCCCCAGAGATGCAGCTTGAGATTGTGCCAGTTCTGGTGCCTGCTGGTGGCAGGACAGCCTGGACAGGCGCACGAGACAGGGAGAGAGGGCTGCAGGTTTCCGGGGACTACGGAGCTCCCCAGTTTGCTCCAGTAAAGGGCCCAAATCCTATTCTACTTTAGCCTTTCTACAAGCAGCCAGACGCCCCAGTTGGCCTCCAGCAGAGGGGACAGGTGACGGGATCTTCTTTGAGAGCCTGTCCCTGGCTCAGCCTATGCAGGATAGGGGTTAAGCCTGCAAACTTAGGAGGCAGATAGGCCTGCATGTATATACTGGCTCCTCACCGCAGCGCTTGGTAGTGATGCAATATTAGAGGAAGGAAGGAAGGAAGGAAGGAAGGAAGGAAGGAAGGAAGGAAGGAAGGAAGGAAGGAAGGAAGGAAGGGGAGAGGAAGGCGGGGAGGGAGGGAGGGAAGGAGATAGGGAAAGAGGAAAGGAAGGAAGGAAGGGAGGAAGGGAGGGAGGGAGGGAGGAAGGGAAGGCCATATACTGTACTAGCTGTGTGACTTTGGACCTCTAATATCTATCTGAGTCTCAGAGTCTTCATCTGTAAAATGCAAACAGCACATAGATCCTATCACAGCCAGTTGTGGAGAGGGTTAGATGAAGCGATGCATGCAAGGCGCGTTGAATGAGTATGTCATCCAGAACATAGAAAACATGTAATAAATACTGGTGGTCATCATTATCATTGCTGTTGTTTTTGCTATAAAGCTTCCCACCCTCTACCACACTGGGAGGAGCAGGCTGCTGTCAGTCTGGGGAGACCTCTGTGTTACAGAATGGCTTGCAGCTAGGTCCAGAAGAAGGTCCAGTCCTGGGCTGGGGGCAGCAGCTTCCCTCTGGCCCCAGGCTCAGCCACTGAACCCACAGCCCCTGCAGCTGGAGACTTTCCCACCGAAGCAGAGGAGAGCCTCCTTCCACGCAGCTCGGGCAACCTCCTGCCCACTCTGAAACGCAAAAGGGCAAGGCCCAGCCCATGCTGCTTCCCTGGGGGTGGTGAGGGGCCCCCAGGTGACAGGGCCTCAGTCCCACCCCACCCCTCCACCCCCCACCCCCGCCTTTATCCATTCACTTCTCTAGTACCACTCTCCTGCTGCTTTTTTGGAGGCTATTTCTCTTACTCCTGCTCCCACATTCATCTCTCCCTCCCTCTGGCCTTTCCCAGGGTTTCTGTCTGGGTTGCAGATCTGTCCCCTCCCAGGAGTCACACCTCTACCCTCTGCTTCTTCAGTCTCTCAGCCAGGCCATTGTTCCCTGCACCCTGCCCCTCTTAAGGCAAGAGACTGCCTGCAGGACAACCCAAACAGAACTAGCATCCAGGCTCCCCTCCTCTCCCATCCCCTAACCATCCTTGAGCACTGCTGGTGATTTAGCCCTTTTAGGCCTTGAGTTCAGGTGCTGCCAATCCCCTTTCCATGCCCCCTTGGGGCACTGGGATGTTCTTCTTTAGAGAACAGCCTGGACTTCTGGGTTCCTTGGAGCAACTAAACCAGCTGTGGAAGCTGATAGGTGATGGAGATGAGATGCCCAGTCCTGAGTGAAGAGGCTCCTCCAGCTTCCCCCTGGAGGGCAGGCCTTCTGCTCCTCTCCTGTGCTTCTGCTTGCTGGTGCCCACTGCAGGTAGTTACTCTCTATCAAGAGGTGGCAGCTGCTGCTTCTCTGGCTCTGGTCTGCATGTCCTTCCCTCTGGTCTCTTGGGTAACATTTTCCAGTGGCTGCTTGGGAACCCAGCAGTTCCTGCCCAAGGGTGAGGAAGGCCCAAGTCTGGTAAAGCCAGACCATAGGTAACCCCCCTTTGCAGGCAGAGCTTTGAAGGTGGCTGGAAGACCAGCACACCTTTCTCTTCTTAAGAGGAGAGCCCTGGGAATCTCTCCTCCTCCTCTCACAGCCACTTCAGGTGGGGGTGGGGGGTGGGGGAGTCCCCTCTTAATTGGCAGGATTGGCCACACTGCAATATTCACATCCCCACACAATGCCCTGGTCCCCTATGCCCAGACAGGGAGGGAAAGAAAAGACAGAGAAAATTAATAGACCAGAGAGAGCTCCACTCATAGCCTATTTGTAAGAAAATTAAAGATTTGCTTTTCAGATGTTGGGGGCCATGCTCCTACCAGACAGCTGGCAAATGGGAGAGATTGGGAATGATGGAATAGATCAAATTATTTAAATGAGAAAAATAAATTCACACACAGCCTAGCCGCTGCCTGTGACAGACCCGTTTATTTATCTACTGTATCGGTACCGCTTTGTCTCTGTCAAAAAGGTCATTAAACTCGCCTAACTGCGTAATTCCAGCCTCCTGCTCCAGACTCGCTCCACAGCCCTTCCCTTCCCTTGACACCCGGTGCCACTTGAAAAAAAATTTATTATTGTTAATAAACAAGGTGGTTGTTGTTTTTTTTTAACCCTTCCTAGCTTGCTCCCACACGGGTCCTCCTCCATCCCACGGAAAATTACAGTTTCTCTTTATCCTTTCTCAGGAGGAATGGGGGAGGGGGTACCAGCCCCCCTGCCTTGCTGGAAGAGAGAGATGGGGAGCACCAGAGTGCATCTTAGCTGCCCCTCTGATTATAAGGTTTAGCCTTCTTCCTCCGAAGCCCCTGTCATAGCAGAGCGCGGTGCAGTCCTGCCTTCACAGTAGAGGGTCCGGCCCGGGCTCTCACGCCCCTACCAGCTTGCAGCTCCGTAAGCCCAGCTTGGGCAATTCGCTTTGAATTCTGTCACCCAGCCCCAGCCCCAACTCTGATTCCATAAGGGCTGGGGTTAGGGAGGGAAACCCGTTCCTGGTCAGTCTCCGGCCGCCGCCGTCCAGCCAGCCCCAGCAGCGTGCTAGCTGGACGGCGAGACTCCGCCGACGGCTGGCTCAAGGTCCCTCTGCTCCCGGCGGGCGCGTCTCCTCCGGCAGGTCTGGCAGGTCGGGCCGCTGGGCTGCCGCCGTCTCCCAGCTCCTGGTGCCAGCTCTCCCGCTCCACGCTCGGCTCCCGGGCTCCCTGCCCTCGCAGTTGAAGGGACTAGGAGCGGCAGGGCGGGTGGGGACGTCTGGGGACTGAGGAGAGTCCTTGTTTTCGGGGCGTCCCCCCAAACCGCGTCCAGGATCCCCTTCCCCGCCCCCTGCGCAGGTGTGAGCGCGCGAGTGTAGCCTTGGCTGGTGTGAGTGTGAAGTGTGTGCGCGCGAGGGAGTGCGCGGAGGGAGCGCAGGCGGCGCGGGAGGCGGGAAGGAGGGCGCGGGGAGGGGGCTGGGAGGGAGTGTGTGCGCGCGTGCAACTCCACTCCGGGGCTTTGTGAGAGCCGGGGCGATAGCATCGGCGGCGGCTGGAGGAGGAGCGGCCGAGACGCGTGCAGCCCGCCCGCCAGAGCCCGGCAGCCCGGGCAGGTGGGAGCCCGCGCGGGAGCCGAACCGACGCGAGCAGGAGCCGAGTCCGAGCGGAGCTCGGGCGGAGCACAGGAGCCTCGCTAGCGGGCGGCCCGTGGGCGGCAGCCGGGCGGGGCAGGCGCCGGTGGGGCGGCCCCCCAGTAAGATGTGCGCGGCGCTGCGGGGCTCCCCCTACTCGCTTCGGCGCTCGGGAGCCGGGCAGCTGGGCCAGGCGGCGCCTCGGGGGCTGCAGCGCGCCCGCGCCTAGAGCTGCCGCCCCAGGGAGCCCGCCACGGCCGCGCCCCGGGCACGCTCGGCGGCGCCCAACGATGACCGCTCCCTGGCGGCGCCTCCGGAGACTGGTTTGGGAATACTGGGCCGGGCTCCTCGTGTGCGCCTTTTGGATCCCGGACTCGCGCGGGATGCCCCACGTTATCCGGATCGGTAAGAGCTCCCGAGAGCGAGGGGTCTCCGTGCGCCGGGCGGGGGCGGGAATGGGGGCCTCTGGACACGATCCCAAGGAATTTTTTCAACCTTTCTTGGCGGTCAGGGCCGGGTGACCACCTGGAGCTCTTTCTGGTGAGGACAAAGTTCCAAAGCCGGGGTCACAGGCCTTACTTACTGGGAAGGAGGCAGCCGGGCCGCGGTGGGCGAGGGGACGAGGGCGAGGGGCCCTTGGCGCGCTCCTGGGAGGCCAGACCACGCAGAGTGTAGCGAAGCGTTCCAGCCCCAACCCGAGTAGCGGGCGCAGTTCCCAGCGACTGCCAGCACGACCGGCTGCAGACCGAGTTCTGGGACCCGCTTCTCTGCGGAGCCGGAGCCCTGGGGAAGGCGCCAACTTCTCTTCCCTCCTCGCTCCCCCTGGGCCCCTCGTCCCTGCCTAGGGCATGTCTCTAGCGGCCGCTGCGGGTACGCAGGGTACAGCTTCGCATGACGGGGCAGCCAGCTCCTCGCCCGGTGGCCGCCCTTGGCGTCGGTGGCCCGCATTCAGCCCCATGGTGTGGGGCAGGGGAGCGGCAGCCGTGTTGTTCGCTCCGGCCGCTCCTCGCGGCGGAGGCCTCTCGGGCCTGGGGGCAGCGCAGGTGGGGGAAGGGAGCAAATGAGCCTGCCCAACGCGAAGAGAGGGAAGGCGAGGAGAGGGACGCGAGTGGTTTTTAAAGTTAGCGGAAATCCCTCTGCAGCTGGCGGCTGCTGGCGGGGCTGCGCGCAGCTTTCTGGGGCTCCTGCGTCTCCGCATCTCTCTTCGCCGGAGATTCTCACTCGGGCTTTAACTTTGTTGTGGCCGCCCCAGCACCTTGAAGGCATTGCTCTCGGCTGTGCGGAGTGGGGGTGGGGGGTGGGGTGAGGTTTGGGAGATTGGGGAGCTGCTTGTCCCAGGGCTGGGCCGGGCCTGGCCACGCGGGCGCCTCCATCACGAAGGCCCTGCACTCGCCGCCAGGCCGGAGACCTGGGCCGCCTGGGTTCGTGAGGCGCCACCACCAGTATCTGGCACGAGGCGGGCAGAGCTTTGCTGAGCCAGAGCTACCTTCCTCCCCTGTGGCTCTTCTTCAGGTGCGGCCCCTGGGTTGCCAGAGGGTGCAGGGAACCAATGTCGGGTTTGGTTTCGTACTTGAGGATTTTCCCAGGAGGCAGTCAGATCGTGGGAATCTGTCTCCTCCGTTGCTCTCTCCCGGATCCCAGACACTCTGGAACTCGCTGTCTGGATGGTGGTAGACACATTGCCCTGGCTGGGGCTTTCATTCCATGCCCAGGATCCCAGCAGGTGCACACGGGAAGGCAGAGGAGTCCAGTGACTGTGCTCTGGGGACAGCCCTCACAATCAGGATTAAACCCTTTGCAGTCCAGAGTGTTCCTGGCAAGCCAAAAATATCTGTCTCTGCCCCAGTGCCCAGTTTGGTCACCATTCTAGGGGCGTGCAGCCCCTTGGTAGTGGGCCAGCCCTTTCTTTATTCCCTGCTTCCTTCCCTCTGTTTTGGGGGGGGGCCTGCATGGTAGGGTGCCCTCGGGAGAAAAGGGGGGAGGAAAGGTGCTATGTGCTCCTTTCACGCATTGCAGGATCCTCTTTCCTCTGCAGGGGTAGGATGGGCATGCTCCCAGCCCAGCCTTAGGGATGGAGGTCTTTGGGGGCACAGGAAGACAGGAGCAGGGGAGACCAGCCCCAGAGGAACCAGCGGAAGGGGGCACGAAGATATTCCCTCACCTGCCCCTCCCACTGTGAAATTGACTTGCACCAGGGGATTCCTCAGGGCCCTGAGGGGAAGCGCAAGCTCCGCCTGCCCTTTCTTGGGTTCAGCGTGTAATAATGCAATTAAGGATGGCAAAGCCCTCTTCTCTTCTAATCTTCTTCGTATTAAGCCCCAGGATTAATTAGCGTGTCGGCCCAGGCCATTTATATCAGAGAGTCTGGCCCCATTTGATTTTCAGCCCGAGGACTGGGGTGTTGTGCGGACGTCAAATGTGACCACCGGAGCCGTGCCGGCTTGGACGGAGGATGGGAAAGCTCTGGGGCCACTGGGCTTCTCTGGAGCGTCCTGGGGAGTTGAACTTCCATCCTTCTGAGCCCAGGCTCAAGGCTCAGCTGGCGTCAGGGAACTACAGTGGACACAGCACAGAAAGAAAGATTCTCTTGCTAAAACCCAAACATACCACCCTGGCTGGGCCCCATGCCATCTCCCTTTTCTCCTCCCTCCCCACCCCTGTGATCTCAAGGCTCTGGCTGGAGCTGCAGGAATTGAGGTCCCAGAAATTGGGCTTAGAGGTGTGCTGTGTGCTGTGGTTCCCGAGACCGGTGCCTGAGCTGCTTGGAGCCAAATCCTTCTCCAGCAGGCAGGCAGGCAGGCAGGCAGGCAAGCAGGCGTGGCGAGCACCGGCCAGGGAGAGGGTTTCCTGCAGGTGTGCAAAAGGCTCCGTGGGCTGGGGAGCAGTGCACCACCCCCTCTCTTTGTGCCTCTTTTGGGGGCTGAAATTTCCTCTTAGACAAGGAGATGGATAGCTCAGCAGTGTGACAGAGTGTTCAAACAATCTGTCTTGAATAGATGAATTGCATTGCTCTGTCTTTTTGTAATTGTGTCTATCAGAGGGAGAGGTCAAGGCATTGATTGCTTGGATGGTTTGCAAGTAACAAAGGAGAGTGAGGGAGAGAGAGTAATTGGATTGTAGTCTGCGGGTGGAAAAATGATCATTGATTATTTTATATGAATATGTGGAAGATGTATTCTGTGTGTGATTATCAGGTACTTGCTCACTGAAGGTTTTCAAGGCATACTGTTCAGCATTTTGTTATTATTATTATCATTGCTATTATTGTTTAGATGGATGCTGGTCTTAACTCATGGAAAGCAGTTTAATACATGGGTCTTCTCAGCCAAAAGGGCTCAGTGACCTCATTTGGGGACCTGGATTTTCTGGTTACATGACTCAGAACCTGAAGTGGAGGGGCCCTAGCCTGGGAGCCAGGAGCTCTGGGTTTTTTGCTCTATCATCTGCCAGTTTCCTGGGCCACTTTGTTCACATTGTACTCTCCCCCAACCTTGAGCCTGCTTCCCTAGCTGTAAACTGTTGGGTTGGCGGTGATGGTTCCCTTTAGTGCAGGCTGGCGGGGATGTCAGCACCATTGTGGATCTGTTGCTTAGATTCATCGTGTTTCATGAGGCTTCCTCATGTTACATACATACTGTAGGATCGAGGGCCAGCCTGGAATTTGAAAAGGGAATCAGACAGCGGTGGCAGCAGCTGGGGAGCTCGAATGGATGGTGCGATCTCTAGCCAGCCAGGGGTGAGGTTCAGAGCCAAATGACTGCAGAGACATAAAGCAGGTGTGCGTGCATGTTTTTGTGTGTGTGTGGCAGGGGGGTGGGGGGGAGCAGGGGTGGAGGGAAGGGCTGGCTCAGCTCCCAACTCTCTGAGCATCTACAAGCGAAGTAGATTGGAGCTATGAGGCCCCCTGATCCACGGTTGGGGGGCCCAGCTGGCACCTGCAGTCTGTCCCAGGGGAGTGAGGACCCCTCCCCCAGAGTTCCCAAACAAGCTCCATCTGCACCTCCTCCCATGATTTCACCCAAATGGTCCTGAACGTTTGTCTCCTGAGTTTGGGAGCTGCTGCCTGTAAAACAATGAGAAATTTCTCGCAGTGACTGGTGATGCGCTGAAACATCACCGCCTTGTAGAAGCAGACAGGAGCTGAATGAAGATCAATAGGGGTTTCCCCCCTGGAAGTAAATAGCTTCAGACAAGACCTGGGAGTGGCCGGAGGGGCCTTAGAAAGCATTAACTTGAGGAATTTCTGCCTCCACTTTCTAGCCCAGCTGCTCCTGTCAGCCCAGGCATCTCTCCTTCTCAAGCTGGAGTTTAATTTCTTCTTGATTTCTGCCTTGCGCTGTGCTAAATAGTCTTTTGATGTCAGGATGATCTGGGTTTTTTCGAGGTGGTTTATGCAGGGTGAGCCAGGCGCCGAGTCCTCACTAGACCCTCCCAAGGTCACTTGCATCCCCCTCCCTGGGCACACCAGCTGATTTCAGAAGTCAGCCCTGCTGTGTAATTTGAAGGGACCTTTCAGGGGCCACTCATTAGCCCCTCCCCCTTCAGGAAAACAAGGCTGCTGAGCTGCTTTTAGGATCCTTTGTGGGGCCTGTGGGCCTCACTGAGTCACTGCCTTCCACAAGCACTCTCTGTCCCTGCCCCAGGAAACAGAGTCCTCTCCGTGGCAAGGGGGGGTTGGGGAGGGAGAGGTGGCATGGGTGCCCCTGTGGGCACTAGAACAACCTCTTGTAGAAGAGGCTGCAGGGCTGCTTGGGGTGCTCTTTTAGGGGGAGATATGGTTGTGCTCAACCATGGAGGCCAAGCTTCCTCCACCCTGTAACATGGGTAGGGTGTGGGGACCTGGGTTTTAGCCTGAGCCCCGCTTTACTTGCTCAGGACCCTGCAGAGGGAACAGGAAGCTGCTGTTCCACTTGGCTGGGCAGCAGCAGAGAGGAGCCCGGAGCTCCCAGGCCCTGCCTGGCAACAGGACTGCAGCTCCAGGCTTAGGGCTCATCCTCTGGGGCCAGCACCCAGCAGGTCCCGTTTGCCGTCCCCAGGCTGGTGTGATGGGGTTGGAGCTTTGGCTGGGTGGGTGGGGTGGGGTGGGTGGGCCCAGGGCCTGGGGCCTGATTGATGCAGATGGGGGCCTCGTGTGAGCTTGTTGGCTTGAATAGCTCTTCTCCCAGGTGCTGATCCCCAGCAGTTGCACCAGGGGGCAGTGTGTCTGTGCCCAGGTGGCTGGTTGGGCCATGTCTCCTGCCTGGGAACCCACCTTGGTCTGGAGCACAAATTAATAAAATGACAATAATACACTGGTCCCACGTTATTTGAGCACTTAGCCACTGCTAAGCACTGTGCTAAGTGCTTTTCACACAATGACTAGTCATGTGGGTGAGTAGCACATGTTCAATAAATGTAGCTGTTGCATTTTCCCCATCAGCTTATGTAGTCTTCACCACCCTGCAGGCATTATTCCCATTTTGCAGATGAGAGAACTAAACTTGGTGAAGTCACTTGCCCAAGCTCACACAGCCAGTAAGTGATAAGGCAGGATGAGAACTCCCCTCCTGTCAGCCTGACTCCAGATCCTGTGCTTTTAGCTGCCTGTGTAGTTGGGAGATAGAAAACAACGATTTCCCCATGGTTCTGGGTGCTGAGTGGGGCAGGACTGGGCTGATTCACCAGCTGTAGGGGATAGCTGTGGGCTATGACATTAACCCTACCAGTGCCAGGGAGACTGCCCTTGCTGATGGGCCATGTGGCAGATATGCTTTCTTGAGAGGAAAGGTATGGGTGGTATTTCCCACCCTTGCTGCCAACACACGTTCTTTTTGTAACTACACCCCACCTTGTTCAGCCTTCTGCACTCTGCCCAGCACTTTAATCCAAGCCTGAAATAAAGCTTGGGTTTTCCCTTGAGTGTGGCCAGTCTCCTCCCCGCCCCCCCCCCCCCGCCCCCCGCCCAGGAATGCCTCTGCATTGAGAACATCTGATGATGTTCTCAAAGACATCATCAGAGCCTTCAGGAAACCCCAGGGCCTCATGTCTGTGTCTTCCCCTCACCTCCTTCCCCATCTGCTAGTGACCTGGCCAGAGAAGGTAGCTGGTGAATTAGTTTTTTATTCTCTACTCCTTCTGTGACCTCCTTTGCCCCTCCCCAATCCTGTCCCCTCTCCTCTTCAACATCCTTTCCAGGCTAATAGGTCTTATGGTCATTTTGTTTGTAAACAAAAGTCACATCCCAATCTTCTAAATACAGCCTGCCTTGCTGGGAATCAAGTTTGGGGGACAATATGAGGGTAAGGCCCAATGACACTGGACCTAGAATATGCATTGCTGTCCTACAGACAGCATGGGTAGGGTGTGGGGACCTGAGTACAAGAGCTTCCCAATCCACCCTTCCCCATCAGGAAGGCCTTCTCCCGGGGGACACGGAGTGACTGGACAATGGTGGTTGCCCGGGACTGAACTGTTCTAGAAGTGGGGGAACCTGCACTGCTCAGAGCCCCTACAGAGGTGACAGATTTGAGACAGGCACAATCAGACAGATCATGTTATTCTCTAGGGCCTCAGTTTCCTCATCTGTAAAATGGGGATGATACTGCCTGCCTCATAGAGTCAAATAGGTATGATGTCTTTTCAAAAAAGCGTAAATGCTGTCCTAAGATCAGCTTTTCTCCTTTTGTTGTTTGAGGAGTCTGGCATGCACAGGCAGGACTAGGGTGAGGTGTGTGAAGCAGCTAAAGAACAGGATTTCAGGAGGCTCTCAAGCGGCAACTTTGCATTTGCATAGCTGGACATGAGAGCGAGTGCCTCACTGGCCTCCACCATCACCTGTGTTTGCTATGGAGTCCATGTTTTCTTGTGCTCCAGAGACAACATCTTAACTGAGTTGCGATTGGGAGAGTGGAGATTGAATTGGGGTGGGGGGGCAGTTTGAGGACATTCTGAGTTTGCTTTGGTCTCCATTAGCCACATTTTGTAGCAGCCATGCCCAGAGCACCCTGCCCACCTTATCTTGCTGTCTTTCCTTTGGGATTACCTCCAGGGTCTACACTGCTTCCTGCTCCAGCCTGTCACTCTCCTCTCCTCAAAGGTCACCTTCCCACGTCCCTCTCCTTGCTTCCTGTGACCTTTAGACCTTGTTTACTAACGCTTATCGACCTTGGTTATAGTTTTGCTTGTGGGTGTCTAGGGCTTTCTCTAGTGCATATGTATTATGCCATGGAGCTGCCCAGGGGTACCTAAGGCCACCTCTCCCTCATCACTACCAAGAGGCAGGATGAAATAATATGTCTTATTGATTCTAAGAAGAACACACACACACACACAGTTTCACATCTTTAAAATCAGTGTGTCTCACAAGTCATGTCTGAGTTTACTTGCAAGATTTTTTTCTTTCTTGGCACTTCACTTTGATGAAATGTGGTGGACCTGAGTTTGAATGTGAGTCTAATATAGCCCTGCTGTGTGACCTTGGGTAAGTCACTTTACCTCTGAGCTTCCATTTCTTCATCTGTAAGATAGAATTATTAATATTAGTTTAATCTATATTCAGATGTTTTTGACCTACAAAAATGTCGTATGGTTGAATCTTATAGTACCATCTTCATCAGGTTAGTGTGAGGATTAAAGGAGATAAAAGTATATACAGCTCTTTGCACAGTGCCTAATGCTTAATAAATGTTAGGAGAAGAGGATCCCCCAAGGGAGGAGGCCATGTCTCCACCATCAGACTGTGAGCTCTGAGGCTGTCTGCTTCTCATGTATCCTCGCCTTATGCCAATCCTCATGCTCAATACTCCATGCAGCTTAATAAGTGGTGTTTTCCCACTACCCACATGTGCCTGCAGTGGAATTAGCAGCCTGTGACAGTTATCCACCATGCTAGGGAGCAGGCGAGGTGTCCTTCCTGGATGTCAGCTCCCAGACTCCCCCGGGACTGTCATTTCTCACACACCTGCAGCCACAGGGTGCTGGTTTTCCCCTACATTTGCAGCATTTTCACTGAAATGCATTTTGCATGTATCTAGAGATTGGATGATTTTGGTTATGGGATGCTCTTGAGGGATTGGTCCAGGGAGGCCTCATCAGTCCTTGGATGGGTAGTCCAATCTGGCTTGCTGGGCAGGCAGCAGGTGCATCCCAGAGAGGGTCTATGGCTGGAGGCTGGGCCCCCGGGGATGAGACACTGCTGGCTCTGCTGGGCAACACCAGGTAATGAGGCTGCAGCAAAAGCCAGGGAGGAGAGAGTCCCCATAGTGATAATTCAGATGGGAGAAAATGAGATGGAGTGAGATTGGGAGGGGCAGGGGAGAGTGGCTGCTCGACTCCAAATCCTTTGGTTCCATGCTGAATGGTGGTGAAGAAAGGCAGAGGGGAAAAGAGGAGCAAAAAGGAGCTAAGATTCTTGTTTGTGTGCAGAGGGTTCCGATCCATAGGAGGCAATTAAGTCTTGCACTGTTAAAGGGGCTGATGCAGACAGGCTGCCGATGGAAGGGGGTTTATAGAGTTCTCAGAACAACTGCAGGGATGAGCTCTTTAAAGATGCGAACAAGGGAGACCTCTGCAAAGCCTTCCTGCATCTGCTTTGCAGAACTGAAATATGCTATTCCGAAAAGCCTGCCCAATTGGGCGGAAAAGCAGGAGCAGGCAGCCACGGACTTCCCAGGGCTCCAGGCATCACATTTCCCTGCTATGGTGAAGCATTACAGAATCCAGGCTGAAAAGAAACCCAGGGGTCATTCCAGGCCTCTGATTCCCAAACATTAGCATGCAGAAGAATCACTTGGTGCGTTCAGTAAAATACAGATTGCTGGGCCCCACCCTCACAGCTTCTGATTCAGTGCATTCAGGCCAAGGCTTAGGAATTTGCATTTTAACAGGTTCATAGATAATGCCTGATGCTGTTCATCGGAGGACCACACTTGGAGAACCACTGTTCTAAGTCCCAGTACCCTTAGTAGGTGCATGTCTCATCTCTGATTAAATACCACCTGTAAAAGAAAGCTCACCACTTTTGACCTTGCTCTGTTCCTGATTGCAAATGTTTTGGCCCCTTCCAATCTTCGTTGCAAATTTCCCCTTCAAATTTGTCTCTTTAGTTCCAGGGAAGGCAGTGTAACTTGGACATTGAAAATGTAGGTTCTGAAATCTGTCTGACTTTAAGCTCATACACACACACACACAGACACTTGGGGCCCGATGCATGAAATTCATGCATGGGTCGGGTCCCTAGGCCTGGCAGGCGATCAGGGCCATCTGTGGGGGCGACTGGCAGGACGATGGGGGGAGGGGGAGCGAGGGGAGGGCCCCCTACTGGCACCCGCCTTGGCCAGCCTGGCGCAGCCTGCTGGCTGCCTGGCCCTGCTCCCCAATTGCCCTGCCACCTCTGCGGGAGGTGACCGGCAGGGCCAGCGCTCGTGTGTGTGTGTGTGTGTGTGTGTGTGTGTGTGTGTGTGTGTGTGTGTGTGTGTAATTTTTGACAGTATTACAGATGTCCCCCATTCTCCCCTTTTTGCCCCTCTCCACCCAGTCCCTGCTCCACCCCAGGCCTTTACCACACTATTGTCTGTGTCCATGGGTTCTGCATATATGTATATAAGTTCTTTGGACTTTAAACTCTGATTCTCTCCCTCCAGGCTCTGCCACTTTGGGTAAGTCACTTCACTTCTTTAAACCAAGATGTTCTCATCTGCAAAAGGGGGATAATAATAGATTTAATCTTGTGGGATCGTGTGAGAATTAACATACCTGGAACAAAGGAAGCTCTTGGTACGTTTTAGCAATCTGGCATTGTGGAGAAGCTCACAGGTCCTGCAATCCAACAGCCTGAGTTTGAAAGCTGCCTCCATTCCTTCTCACCTGTGTGAACTTGGGCACATTATTTAATCTTGCAAAAATGGTAGAACCTGCCTGCCTCACAAGGTTTTTGTAAGGATTAAATTAGTTCATGCATGTAAAGTTTAGACCATAGCCATGTAAGAGCTCACTGAATGTTACCCATTATTCTTACAATTATGATCGCCCTGCCCACTGATTCTGGTTCCAATTTGCTCTCTGTCCCACAGTGAAGCCCTACAGAAATGTAAAGGCATTTCTCTGGATTACAGATGCCCAATTCTTCCGGCGTGGTGTCGAGAGCTAATCATAGTACTGCTTGTGTATTGAAACCAGTAGACTCATCACCTCCTCAGATCTGGTTATACAACCCCAGATTGTTTTAGCCTTTCAGCAGCTGTTTCAGTCTGTTGGTTTACACTGAGCTGGTGAGCCCATGAGATCACGAGGTCTTTTCCACAGGCATCGCTGATGATCTATAACTCCTCTCATCCTCTCTTTGGCAGTTGATCTTTTGAGCCTAAAGGCAGGACCTGTCATTTATCCCTAGTAAATCCTATTATTGAACCCTTGGGTGATTATTCTTCTTTTTGTTTCTGGAGCACCAAAGCCTGTTCCCTTCCCTCTATCCTCATGAGGTAGGCATGAATTTCACCATCTTCTTCCTCCCTGACCTCCCTCTGAGGGTCCACTGTAAAGAGGTCAGTTGGTTATTGGCCTGCAGTGTGGTTGGGGTTGGGAACCACTGCTCTGGGCAGTGATGCTTCTGTGGCTCCTTTTCTGTTGTCTGGTATGCTTTGTGCCATCTGAGCCTGGGATGAACATCCCCTCTCACTTCAGCTGTGTCTGCCATCAATACGTTAGTCAGGACATGACCAGTGTCAGAGTCTGTTGGGTTTATTCAGTGGTCTTGGATCCATGACTACCTTACACTTTAACCAGCTTCGAAATCCCATGGGCTTACTCGTGTTCTCAGGCCCTTTAGGACCTGCCCTGGTTGGCACCTCCAGACTCACACACTGCTCCGCTTTCCCTCACACAACTTCTCAGCTCCACTGTACTGAACATTCAAGTCCCCAGGAAGCATTGTGCCTTCCCTCATACTCTGCGCCAACTTCTAGTTATCTCTCAGGTCTCAGCAAACACGTCTTCCCCTCCAAGAAGCCTTTCTTGACTCCCACCTCTTTCTGTGAATCCCACAGTGCCCTGAACTTCCTTGTCATAGCACTTACTATGCTGTAATTCTTGGTTACCTGTACATGCGTGGGCCAAAGCTGACTTGTCCAATGCATCTAACACTATGTGTGGCACATTGTAGGTGATTAATGACTATTTGTTGAATAAATGAATGCATTGATGAATACAGTCATTTGAATGTAAGACAATCTAACTACCCTGTCATTCAGCTCAACACGTTTTCCACATTGTCAACAGGATTTCATGGAAGACATTGTTAGCATCTTGGATGAAGTCTGTGTTCTGATAATGTCCATGTGTTCTTCCGCTACCTCAGCTCATCTCAGACCTTTTCCATGTAGACTGTTGGGGATAGCTGGAGAATACAGGGCAGTGGGCTCTTCTTTCTCAGGCTTGGCCTAGGCTTGGTCTTCATATCTGTTGTCTGGTTCGTCTCATGATGCTCCTCTTGAGAGATACACACATTGTCTACTTCAACAAAAGATAGAAGAAAAGACCATGCTCTACCTGCCTTTTCTGGCTTCAGCCCTCCCTCCTCCCACTCTCCCCTCAGCATCTCTGCTGCTCACTCACGGAAGGGAACATCTGCTGTTCCTTCCTTAATAGGCTGGTCACTCAGGACAGCTGCCTGGCAGGGCTGTAGCTGTATCACTGAGCTGCCACCAGGCATGGGACAGGCCTCCTCTTTCCTGTTGTCCCCATATCACTGGATCCCGATAGGATGTATAGACAACAGGACTACATGACAGCTTTATGGAAAGCGAGGTTGTCACTTAACTTGGAGCTTCAGGCTGTATAGACAGTCAGCCTGGGCCGTTTAACACCGGGAACATATCCACCATCCTCCCTGGGTTCTGGGGAGTGTGAATGTGTGCACATGTATGTGTCTGTGTACTTGAAAGAGGCAGCCAATTGGAGGTTTGTTTCTGTAGCACAGGCTTCCAAAATTGGGGCTCAACAGCCATTCTTTACCCCAAGCCTGGGGAGTGAATACAGGAACTTTCTTTTAGATCAGTGGGGAAACTGAGGACTTAAGTGATGGCCCCAATTCCTGATGGACGGGGCCCATCTGTGCACCACACAGATGGTATAGCTGAGAGTGAGGGCAGTACAGGTTTGCAGTGCAGCCTCCTGAACATGACAGGACCGGGACCACCCCTGAGGCCAGGCCCTCCCCTTTCTTGCTTTCTTCCCCAAGGAAACAGATGACACATTATAAGCAGAAAGAGCCTGTTGCCTACATGGCCATTTTTCCTGCTCAGTTTAATAGAGGTGACAGCCGTCTATTTTACTTGTCTCATAACATCAAATCAGTAAATAAAATATGGGTGAACTCGCAGGTTTAGCTGAATTATGGCTGGTCCATGGGGACCGAGGGTTGGGGAGAGTTGAGCAGAAATAGCATCCCCGGCTTCTTGCAGGAGAGGCTGAGCCTGTGTCTTTCTCTGGATCCAGAAAGTCTTTCTGTGTTGGAGGAGGCCAGACAAGACCATCCTGTTGGACAGTCTCTGAGCCCATGGGGAACATAAGTGGAGGCACCCCAAATATTGGCCTACAGGAGTGCATTCCCTGTCCCCACTCTTCTATCACAGATTGGGATACAGAGAACTGAAGGGGAGAATGACTGCAGTCCACACCCGATGAGCCATGAGGAAAATAATATGAAAACATGGGTCTCTAACCCCCAGTCTATTAGGAAAATTCCATCCACTTCCCTGTTACACCCTCTACACACACACACGTTATAGGTTTTACATTTTCAGCCTTAAGAAAAATAAGGAGACTAGATCTTTCCACTGTGGCAAAAAAAAAAAAAGACTTATAAAACAATTTTTTCTATTTGAGGGAGAAGTACAAGTCAGATTCACACGTGTTTATAAAAGCTCGTAGATGATGATACACCCTGTGCGGTTTGGCAAGAAGCAGGGAAATTAAGGTTCACCCCTAACCTCTGAATTCAGCACCACGGAGAGCAGCCAGGCCCTCGGGTAGCAAGTGGGCGCCGCCTGCACGCTGACTTCTCCAGTAAGGGTGATGTGCTTATTGTAAGGTCTTGCTAAACAGG
Source organism: Corynorhinus townsendii (assembly GCA_026230045.1). Lineage (NCBI taxonomy): Eukaryota > Metazoa > Chordata > Mammalia > Chiroptera > Vespertilionidae > Corynorhinus > Corynorhinus townsendii. The sequence continues at coordinate 197,916,019 of JAPDVU010000002.1, forward strand.
CATTCTTTTTCCAAATGCTGTTCCTCTAGGACTCTGCTGTTCATAAACCAGGCTGAGGCGTTTAGCAGACACAGTGGGCTAGTAAGAACTGTTATTTGTGGCCGTTCAAATTGAGTATCTCACAGAAAAAGAAAATGAAGCAAATGGATAGAATTTTCTCCCTCCCTCTCCCCCCCCCCCCCCGCCCCTAATAAATTGTTCTTAAACCTGTTGTGCCTTGTACGGATTGTCTGCTAGGGAGCAGTAGCAGATGACAAAACGAGTGAATATTCTGTTGTCAAATATCACACCTGATTCCAAGAGTCTTCACTCAGCTTGTCAGCATCATCTCTCGCATTGCATTTGGTAAGTAGGCATGTGTTATCTGTCTTTATCCTGCTAAATGTGATTTCTTAAAAGTATTTTGTGTGGTATTATTTTTTGAGTTGCAGAGCCCTGCATACCTGTAATAGAACTGTTTTCTGCTAGTAGTAAATAAAATTACTTTTTCTTCAGGTAATGGGAATTAAATGTGGCACTCCCCAAAGAACCCAGCGGTACCAGGTGCTCCACCACCTGCATGTGTCTGAGAAGCCTTGTGACTGGGCTGGGCATTGACAAAGGTCTCTCCCACATAGGAAAGTGATCTCAGCATGCCTCAGAGAAGAGGGGAGCTTTTGTCCACCACTGGGGACTGAGAGTTGGCTAGAACTCCTGGACTAGAAGCCAAAGGGCACAGGAGGCTAAGATCTTGGAAGGATAAGAGTCAGAGGAATTGGCTTTTGCCTCTGAACAAGGAGTAAGGTTTAGCTGAATGGGCTCCAGAGATTTAGGAGGCAAGATGGCACCTTGAAGTCATACAGCAGCTGGAACGATTTGAAATGGGCAGGGAGGAAGGGGGCCTACAAAGTAGGGTACTCCAGGGGCCCTGACTTGATCCAGCTCAGTAAGAGGGGACTGGGGTTTTTGCTGCTCCTGCTTGGATTCCCAGAATCAGAGAAATCTGCTTTGGAGATGTGGCTATTTTTATGCTGTTTGTAATTGTTTGTTTCCTGTCTTCTTCACGTGGACTCTGGGCTGACTCATTGCTTCACTGAACATTTTTGAGTGTCCACTCTGTGTACTGCAGAGCATGCAGAGCAGGGGATTGTGGGGACCCGGGGGCACGGAGCAGTGTTGCTGGACCTGCTGGCATCTGAATGGCCTCACGTAGGTCCAAGAAGCTGACCTGCCTTGATAGCGCTGGCTCCTTGAACATTTAGGTCCATACAGTTCAGACCAGAGCCCTGCACTGGATCTTCCTCATTCTCCTGTGTGCTGGGGAGGTGTACTGAGGCTCAGAGAGGAGAGGCAAGCTAAAACCCACTCAGCACAACCACCACTCTTCCCTGTCACCCTCCTTCCAGCCCTCCTTCTTGTCCTTGCTCCTTTGTAAGCATTCTATCGCTGCTATTGTTCTGAGAACTCTTTCTCCTAACCTGTCACACACCATCCTCAAGCCCCACTCAGGGTTCTTTTTGGCCAGTTCTCTGTCTTCTGGCAGAACTGGACCTTAACATCTCCAAATGAGGTGGGTACCAGTATAAGGAGGAAGGGGAATGGTAGTGGCAGGGGTTAGTATCCTATTTGGAGTCTCTGAAGGATATGGATCTGTCTCCTGGGTGGGAAAGTTTTTCTTCCTGGCTGATCCAGAGTCTTCCTGCTGCAATGTAAATCCGCCTCGCCCATGACCTGACATGGTTATTTGTGGAGTTCAGGAGGGAACAGCTAGATTGGAAGCCAGTAGCTTCAGGGACTTTTCTTCTGGGGCCATAGCAAAGAAGCTCTCAGACAATTAAACTGAAATGGCTACAATTTTGCTCACAAGGCCTTGGACAGATTTATAATATTTTCTCTTTTAAAAAATTGGGACTTTTTTTCATGGAGACAGTAATTTATGGAATAATCAATTTCTTTATCTACCTAATACATTGGAGTGATTCGTCAGTGTGGGCATCAATCTCTCCCAGAGGCCGGGGAGGGCAGACAGTCTTGGAGCTTAACTCACCCGCCAGAAGGTGGCTTTTCCTGTGAGCTACTTTGATTCCAGACCTGGATCTAAGGCCCGTAATAAGAAAGGTCTGGGGCTCCTGCAACCTCACTCAGAGCAAAAATGCTAATGCTTTCTCCTTACCAGTCTCAGCCCCACCCAGAGAAGTAAAGTACAGCACATGCTGTCCCCATTGTACAGGTATGGAGATGAAGTGCCACAGAGGATGCTCAAAGACCAGAGCTGGGAGATGTGAGGGCAACAGTGGTCATCTCTAAATCTCTGAGGGCTGCAGCATGGAAGAGGGAGCAAACCTGGTTTCAGAAGTCCCAGTAAAGAGAATTGGGGCCAGTGAGTGATGGTCCAAGAAGGCAGACTTTGATTCAATACAAGCTACTGAAGACTTGACCAACTGGAAGTCAGTGCTGGGTTGCCACGACCCAGCACTGACTGCCAAGGGGGCTGTGGATCAGGCCCAAAGAGAGGTCTGGAGAGAGAAGCAGGGTCTGATCTGTAGCCTCTGTGGCAGCTGTTGATCAGCCCTTGCCTCTCTCTTTCTCTCAGGGCCTGGCCAGCAGCCGCGTCTCTCTTTCTCTCAGGCCTCCTCTGGGGCTGCTGATCAGCCCTGCCTCTCTGATCAGGCCCATTGAAAGGCCCAGAGGTGCTGACTGGCATAGAAACCGACCAATCAGAACCTAATCTGGGTGAACTGTGAAGGCAGAACCTAAGGTGGGGGCTGAGGAGGGGTTTTAAGGGCAACAGCTGTTTGGTGTAAGGTGTAAGAAAGCGGTTCAATTTTTTAATGACCGGTTTGGCAGTATAGTGCTATCAGTGCAGATATAGTAATTTTGTCTGCCAAGAGCATTTCCTCCTGCTGAAAAAGGCTCCTCCCTCCCCATTTAAGCAATCCTATCCTATATAATTTATCTATACTACTAAAAGGGTAATATGCTAATTAGACTGGGCCGACCGGCCATCTTCCAGACATCCAACTTCCTTCCAGACAAAGCCATGGTGTGGGGGCCAAGGCAGAGGCCGTTAGGGGATATCAGGCCAGCAGGGGAGGGAAGTTGGGGGTGAGATCAGGCCAGCAGGGGCAGGCAGTTGGGGGCAAGATCAGGCCAGCAGGGGAGAGCAGTTAGGGTTGATCAGGCAGGCAGATGCAGTTAGGGGCGATCAGGCCAGCAGGGAGAGCAGTTAGGGGTGAGATCAGGCTAGCAGGGGAGGGCCATTGAGGGCGAGATCAGGCCAGCAAGGGAGGGCAATTAGGGGTGATCAGGCAGGCAGAGGCAGTAGGGGGCGAGATCAGGCTGGCAGGGGAGAGCAGTTGGGGGTGAGATCAGGCCAGCAGGGGAGGGCAGTTAGAGGTGATCAGGCAGGCAGGCAGAGGGGTTGGGGCAGGCAGGCAGGCAGAGGCAGTTTGGGGCGATCAGGCAGGCAGGCAGGTGAGCAGTTAGGAGCCAGCAGTCCCAGATTGCGAGAGGGATGTCCGACGCTGGTCGGACATCCGCCAAGGGGTCCCTGATTGGAGAGGGTGCAGACTGGCCTGAGGGACCCCCCCCCCCTTCCCCGTGCACGAATTTCGTGCACCAGGCCACTAGTTTGAAGATAAAATAAGATACCATGGGGAGTAGTGAGCTTCCTGTTATAAGAGATATTTAACAACAGATTGGCTAGGGATGTTAGAGGGGCCCTGGTTTGCTTTCACTCTGGTGTTCTAGGCATCCCCAGCTGTGCAGCTAGAGGTGCTATAAAAATCCAGGCTTCCTCAGCTCCCTGAAAGGCCAGGGCCATGCCTGCTCCATGTTATACAAATTCCACGAAGTCTGAGCTTCATGGTTGCAAGGAATACTCTTACCAGGCTCTTCCCTGCATGTCTCCTTCAGTGCTTCATCCCTTGGCAGTGCCATGGGTCAGGTCAGGAAGGAAACTGAGTGCTGCAGCCAAGTGCAGAGAAAGCCCTGCCATCATCGTTTTTAGCCATATAATGCCAAATATGCCGGAATTCCTGATTTCATTTATTTTCATATCTCTCTGAAGTATGATTAACTTTTCTGTAGATGGAGAAATTGATGTCTAAAAATGGTGGCTAGTCCAAAGTCATACAGTTGGTCTGGGTGGTGCTGTATCCACTCATTCCTACAGGCAATTTCCTCATCAAGACCTTATTGAGCACCTACTATATGCCAGTCCTGTGCCAGGTGCTGTGATTATAAGAGTGAGTAAGATGGGCATGATTCTTGCCCTCATGGAGCTTGCTATCTAGCAGAAAGACAGACATAAAAGCCATTACAAGTTCAAAGGGAGTTACAGAAGGGAAGTGCAGGCTGCCAGGGGCATCAGGAAAGACTTCCCAGAGGAAGTGACATTTGGGCTGAGACCTGAGGGACAGTTAGGTGAAAGCAATGGGGAGGAGGGAGGAATGTTTTCTAGATAGAGGGAATAGCACGGACAAATGCCCAAGGGGCAGACAGTTGTGTTAAGCTGACCACATAAACTACCAACTTTGTAGGTCAAACATGGTCAAACATCAACAATTTCATGTTTCAAACTAGTGTTTAAAAACCTCAAGAAAGTCCAGTGTGAATGGAGTGAACAGAAGGGATAAGGCCTGAGTGGTGGGCCTCATGGAAGGCTGTACAAGCCAAGGCAAGGAGGCTGGACTTTATCTCCACTGAGGCACTAGGCAGCCATGGAAGACTACATGAAGGCTGCCTAGTGCCTCAACTGAGACCTTATTGAGTTGATCATGGTTCTGCCTTGAGCTGATCAGATTTATGTATATGAAACATAATCAGATATATATATATATATATATATATGAAAAGTTGTCCTGATGTCTGTGTGGTGTGCAGCAAGTGGGTACAAGTGGAAGCTGAGGAGCCATCAAGAAACAGTTTAAGCCTAGCCTGTGTGACTCACTGGTTGAATGTCGACCTATGAACAAGGAGGTCACCGTTTGATTCCCCGTCTGAGTACATGCCCGGATTGTGGGCTCAATCCCCGGGGTGGCGGGGTGGGGTGTGCAGGAAGTAGCCAATCAGTGGTTCTCTCTCCCTCTCCCTTCCTCTCTGAAATCAATAAAAATATATATATTTTAAAAGAACCTGTTTAAGTAGTTCAGGTGAGAAAGGACAGGAGATGTGGAGACAGAATGGAGGGTTGGTTAGACACCATGTGTCCTGACTCCTGACTCTGCAGCCGTGTCAACCCCAGGGTCTCCAGACCCTCTGCAGAAGCCTGGCAGTCCCCTTACCCCAGGCCTGAGCACTGGCGGCCAGGCCATGACACGCATGCGTGGGCCATTCCTGAAACTATGTATCTGTTTTGTGAGACCTCCATCAGTGAATGCCACATTAGACTATCCACAAGCTCAGCTGGGCCTCCGGCACCATTTCATGCTTCTCTGTTTTGACCAGAAAACCCTAGTTGTATTCTGTCTCCTTGCACCCAAGGTGGTGAGCACTCCTCGGGTGGTGACTGCTCTCCTCAACGCCTCCTCCAGCAGGCAGGCTGGTCCTGGGCGTCTGGTTGCCCAGACAGACCTTCTGCAAGTCCTACACCCCACTGACTATGTGGCAGCGAGGCCCAAGGAAGGGGCTCTATTCTCAGCTTTTTCCTTAGGAGTCTCCAAGGACCAGGAGCTTCCCTGTGGCGGAAGCCCCTTTGCCTACTGAGGTGGAGACGCCGTGGTGGGAGGAGGGAAACCTGGGCCTGCAGGACAGGTGCAGGGGTCCCTATACCCAGGACGGCTGCAGCAGGGTGGGAGTGGCAACCTACACGGATCTGTTGGGCTATGCTTCCCTTTAGTTTCAATTTCCAGCACCCTGTTCTTGTACAGAACCATGAGCAACTCAAGGCAGGCAGAGCTGTTTGTGACTCCCATGCTTCTGCATTCTATGCTTCCCACCTGGAATGCCTTCTCCTTCTTGGCCTCCTGCTGAATTTCTTCTGTCTCATACATCATGTCCTGTTGCAAGTCTCACCTCCTCCAGGAAGCCTCCTCTGATGCACTAGGCTGTTGGTCATGACCTTCCCAAGGCCCCCTGGAGCCTTTTCCCCACTTCCTTTTTAGGGCTCTTCTCACTGGTGCAAAAATAATTTCCTTCTCCACTAGTCTTCCTTACGGCCCTGGAGCTCACAACATTGAAGCTTATGGACCTATTTTTGCATTTTCCTCGGACTGCTTTTTCATTTTGTTATTAAAGTAATACCAACAGCAAAACCTACTTACTCTCTTGAAAACAAACTCTTTAGCCTAAAATTCAAGGAATTCTCTTTCTGAACTCTGTTTCTAGGCTCTGCCCCCCGCCCCCCTCCACACACACACATAAATTTAAACTTGAATTAGTTTTTTAAGGTGAGTTAGCCAACATTAAAAAAATGGAATTTTTTTAATAAAATTTTGGATTTCCAGTTTCTTTTCCCATATTCCCACATGCCATAGGCCCTACTTCGCTCTATAGTGCGTCCTCTGCATCAGGGCCATTTACTATCATGCATGTGCTGTTTCTCTTGCAGTAGAGTTAAGAAGGGAAAGCAAAATATTTTGTGTGCCTGTGTTTTATGATCAGGAGTAAACAAGAGAGAGGCTAAGAGAACCACTCATTTCAAATATTTTTCTCTCCCTCCTGGTCCTGCCTCACTGTAGGCTTCCCATTGGCTCCCACAGGCACTGAGTCCCTGACCCCACTTGGACGGGAGCTTCTCAAAGGCAAGGCCCTTAGTTCATTCCTATTGGTAATAGCAGCTACTGGCCATCGAGGCCTTTTCCATCTCATTTAACCCTCACAACAACCCTACCGCGGGTGCAGTATTCCCACTTAACAGATGAGGGGTCTGAGCCCTGGTGAAGTGTAGGCACCAAGGTTTGCACGTTGGTCTGCCTGGCTCCATCTCAGTTCCCTGTGTAGTCCAGCAGCTGCCCCAAGCCAGGCCCACAGTAGCCAATTAGTAAGTGCCCCACAAATCAAATTGAATTCCTGAGGGGCTGGGCAGAGCCCCGTGGGGACACCCCTCCCCCTCCTCAAGAGCGGACAATGGTCTGTTTAGGATGCTTCTGGTTCTTTCTTCCTTCCCTGGCGCCTGGCTGGCTCTGTGCTGCTGTGTATCTCCAGGCCAGCATTACCCGGAGTTAGGTTAACATGTGCCGGGCAGAAATCCCGCTGCGAGTCCCTTCACGTTCCCATGTTTTTGAGGCGCCGGGACCTGGTGCGGGCATCAGAGCTCTGCAGGAGCATTTTAACAACCTCTATCCTTGTTCACTCCCTGCAGTCCTCGCCATGGCCGCGGGCCCATCACTCCAATGACACAGTCCTAGCGACTAATTGGGCTTGGATAATAGGCCACACAGACACAGTCCTTACCCACTCCCTCCAGGCTCCAAGGGGCCATACAAAGTAGGAAGCGCCACAAAGCTGCAACTTCTGCTTGACTGGGGCTGGGAAGGAGGGGAGAGGCTGTGCCCCCCACCCAGGCAGGCGTGAGGTGCTGGGCACCCTCACCCTGGCCAGGCTACAGGTGGGTAGGGGGGAGCACCTATAGTGAGAGTGTGGGCTATCTGGTGTCATGTCAAGAGTCCCTCATGGACCTTGTCAGGAGGTGGCTGCAGAAGAAAAATTTAGCAAAGAAGCAAGTGCCAGCTCCGAGCCTAGAAGTGCTAGTAAACTTAGCCTCGCCCAGTTCCCGAGATGGCATTATCACAGGGCCCCTTGGAGCCAGGTGGTAGGGGAAACAGATGAATTTGGGAGATGTTTTCTCTGAAGAACCTCTAGCTTTCTAAGCAAGCAGATTAAGTTCTGGACCAAGTGGGACTCCTGCTTCCTTGGTACTTGGGGCTGGCCATGGAATCGTCTCTGGAATGCTAAGTCCACTCACTCTGTGTCCTTCAGTGTTCTCTACAGTGAGCTCAGCAGACAGGACAGGACTGGGACTCCCCAAATTGCACATGAAGAACCTGCGGTTCCAGGGGCCAGGCCACCTATCCAAAGGCCCACAAGTGAGAGCTGGATTGTGAAAGTCCTGGAGTCAGATCTGCATGTGAATCATTCCTTCACCTCTCAGGGGCTCCGTGACCTTGGGAACACAATGCCAGCCTGGTTTTGCTCGTCTGAAAACATGGAGAAATATGGTGTGTGTCAAAGCACTTCGCTCGGGTCATGGTCAATAGTAGGTGCTTAGGAAGTGTGCAGCTCCATTTCCTGGGCATCTTCTACCCCATCACCTTTATCCCTGCCTCGAGGGTCTCAGGTTCATTGCTATGAACTTGCACAGAAATGTCTTGATATTTGCTGCCAGGTAGACTGAACACCTGGAAGACTGGTCCATCTTTCTTCTCTCCATCCCAGTGTTTTGGTGTCATGAAGATAAAGCCACAGTGATGTAACTGCCAGGGCCCAGTTCCCAGAAGGCCATAAAACACAGGTGATTCTGCCCGGCCCCGCTCACCACACTCCCATAAAGTGCTCCTCGAATCCAACACATGGTTATTTTTTTTTCAAAATCGCTGAACTAGCCATGTTGGCTGCATTGATCAATACATTACTTTGAAGAAAACTCAATAGGCATTGGCCCCCTGGCACTCATTCCCACACAAAGGAAGAGCTTTATACTTTATACATCTCAAAATCCTTGGTGCCATTTCCCATCCCATTTTTCTTCTCTGCGTACCACTCCCAGGGGCCGCTACTCAGGACAGAACCTGCCTGGTCAGGACTCAGAATTTCTGGGACTACCGCCAGAGCTTCTTCTGGCCCAGGCCATGGGGGTACCCTGAGAGGACAGCTGATCCATTGACCCAGGCCTCAAAAGACAGTTTTGCTTTCAGGGCACACTGGACCCACAGCCACCACTGCTCCTGGGCATCCTCCTATGCCCCTGAGACCCTCATTAGCAGCCCTGCTGGGGGAATGACAGCCAGTTACAGCACCAGCCTCCCTGCTTGGAAGAATCAGGAGCGAGAATAGTCCCAGGGTATTCTTAAGCTCACTCACCTATTCATTCACTCACTCATTCATTCACTCACTCACTCATGTGACAGTTTTTGAGCCCCTGTTGTGTGCTGGGAGCTTTCCAGGGGTAACGTTATTTAATGCTATGTTTGAAGTTAACTTTTCACCCCCTTAGCCACAACAACATCCTATATTGCATGCTCAGAAAAGGCAGGTGCTGTGCTGAGCATACGGGCGTTGAATGAAGCAGCAGAGCTGTTTAGAGTCTAGACACTGGGGCCCATGGCCTGGGTTCAAATCCTGGCTCTTGACCTTCGGAACTTCTCTGCGCTTCAGTTTCTCTATCTGTAAAATGCAGATGAAGAGGGGTCATGGAACAGATTGAGTTACTGTGGATAAGCACCATGTGCCTGGCACATATGAGTACTGTATAAGCATTGGCTGCTTTTAGCTGGTGAGGATTAAATGAGCTAATATATGTAACGTGCTTAGAACAGTGCCTGATACATAGAGCTCAGTGCTTATAAGCTAATATCATCATTGTCTTAACAATTTAATCCTCACAACAATGTTAGGAAGCAAAAACCTATTAGTCTTTCCATTTTACAGATGAGAAAACTGAGGTCAAGCAGATCACCTATAATCTCAGAACGTGGCTGGTCTGACTCAAGCCCCGAGCATTTTTCTGTAGTGCTGGACTGCTTGGTGCAAACAATGCTTTGGATTTGGAAAGCATCTGGGAGCTGCCTGGACCAGCAGGATCAATGTAGTGCAAAGGGGAAAACTGAGGCCCGGAAAGTACTTGACAGTCAGTCAGGGGAGGTGACTCCTGGGTGCTTCCTGTGTACATTATAGCTGGTGATCACGCATGTCCCCAGCTTCTCTGATTGCCCTGGTTATGTCTGTTGTCCTGTGTATGTAAGAATCGTGCCCCTTCCCTCCGTCTCTAAGAGCTCTCTCAGCATAACTGATAATCGAGTAGGTTCTTGAGTCAGACTCTCTGGGCTTGAATCCTGGATTCACCACTTCTCATCTGTCACCCTTTCTGTGTCTCAGCTTCCCTGGGTCTGTAGAAAGGATCGAGTTGGATACATTGCCCGATACATAGAAAGCACTCAGTAGACGTTACCTCTCATGTATTCTTCTCAAGGACAAACATTTAAATAAAAAGAACAAACATCCGTTTGCACAGCTCTAAACTAGTTTACAACTCCTCTGGCCCTCCGGCAGCTCTGAGGACTGAAACAGTCTGAAGTCGTCTCTTCTAATTTGTACCTGAGCAGAGAGAGGTCCAGCCTGGGTGGCTGGTCCAAGTCACACAGTTGGCCGGTGAGACAGGCAAGACTCGAATTCACATCCTTGGATCTGAATTCTGCAGAGCCTCCTCTTCCCTGTGCTACAGCTGCATCCCAAACTCCCCGTTTCAAAGGCCCAGCTGCAGGGAAATCCTGCCCACCCTGCCCCCCCCTCCAAAGAAGCTGGACTCCAGCAGAGCTGGCCCCTCCCCCTAGGTGTAGGCGCTCTCAATAAGCACATGATTGCCATGTCACTGGGGGTGGCCCTGCTGGGCAGTCCTAGTACTTGCCCCCTCTGCTTCATTATCAGGACATTGGCTGCTTCCCTCAAAGCTCCCCCACTCCTACCCTGCCCCTCCCCCCTCCCATCAGCATCCTTGGGGCTGTGGCTGCAGGCCAGGGACATTTTTCCCAATTACTGCGAAAGCCCAACTTCCTGCCTCAGCCCAGCCCAGCCCGATTTGCATACCATTAGCTATGATGCCATGCATTATGGATTCATATTTAATTTTAGTACTTTTTGGAGACAACTCTAACCTAATTAAAATCTTCTTCTCTGAGAATCTGACATTTCTTCGAACTCTGGTAACATGGGCTCTGCACAGATGGACCACACACACACACCCCTCCAGCCATAGGCACACGCTGCCGTGTCAGCCACCAGTCCATGGACTCCTTTTATAAATGAAAATGTGAAACGGAAAAAAGGCCTTTTCCTCCAAGTCGATTTGTATTCAGACAGCTCTGTGAGCCCTGCTTCCCCAGCTATCGTTGAAGAGGCTGGAGTCAGGCTCCGCAGAGAATCTGGGGCTGGGGAATATGGGGGCTCAGGCCCAGGCCCCGCCCCCACCTGTCTTCCTCTAGGAGTCGCTGAGCTTGCCCAGGCCTCAGTTTCTCTCACTTTTGAGCTCTTCAGAAGATAAAAATATCAAGTTCCACATCCTATCCTTATCCTCAGTGTACTCTACTCAGGCCATCTGAAATGAAGTCCAAGGAAAGCTTTTTCCTTAATCAAACAAAACTAACAGAGTAAAGTTGAGGGAGGGATGAACAGTGGAGCATGGGGGTTTGTCAGGGCAATGAAACTTCTTTGTACAAGACTACAGTGGTGGAGACATGTCATACATTTGTTAAAACCCAGAGAATGTACAACAGCAAGAGTGAACCCCAAGGTAGACCATTGACTTGGACGTATGTGTCCACGTAGGTTCATGGATTGTAACAAATGCATCTCTCCTGTAGGGGATGTTGATAATGGGGGCAATCTATGCCTGTGTGGGGGTAAGGGGTGTATGGGTACTCTCTATACATTTGGGTTTTTTTTCCTGTGAACCTGAAATATCTCTAAAATAAGGTTTATTAAAAATAATAAATAAGGTTAACATTTTTTGAATGCTCACCATATGTCAAGCACTCATGACAACAATTTGAGGTTGATAGTATTATAATTATTGCATCCCCATTTAACAGATGAGAAAACTGAGGCCCAGAGGGGTAAGTAGCTTGCCCAAGGTCACAGCGAGTAAACAGTGGATATTGGATTTGGACCCAGACTATCTGGCTTCTGTGATTATAGCTGTATCATAGCTACCTCTTCCTTTTTATCAAGGAAACAATCCAGGAGATGGGCTGGAATTACTTCATTGTTCTAATCTATAATAATAAAAGTATAATATACTAATTAGACCGGACAGCCAAACGACCTTCCAGATGTCATTCCAGATGTCCTTCTGGATGAAGCTGCTGAGGTGGGGGCTGAGGCAGAACCAGTTAGGGGTGATCAGGCAGGCAGGCAGAGTGGTTAGGGGTGATGAGGCAGCAGGCAGAGTGGTTAGGGGTAATCAGGCAGGCAGGCAGACCAGTGGTTAGGAGCCAGCAGTTCCGGATTGTGAGAGGGTGCAGGCCTGGCTGAGGGATCCCTCCCCCACCGTGCACGAATTTTGTGCACTGGGCCTCCAGTTCTATGATAATGACTTAATTCTTGCCTGACTCAGGGGCAAGGTATGGGCCAACATCCAATTCCCTGACATTCTCAGTAATCAGCAGGTCAGAGTTTTCTGACCAAGTTGTACTGGACGAAGTGGAGCTCAGACCACACCTGGGCAAACTGGGCCTTCTCTTGGCCAGGGCTGTGGGTGGCGGGAGCACAGAGCTCCCCAGGGATAGAGGACACTGGCCCTGTGCCTCCCAGTCTCTCACCAGGACCTGCCAAATCCCCTCTGTCTGTTTCTGCATGTGGATAACTGAAGAGATGCATCAAGGGGGGTTGCTTTGTCTGGGTTCAGAGTGTCAGGGGAAGAAAACATTAAATTATGAGACATTTTAAACACATAGGAAAGTTGAGAGAATTTCACAGTGAGTGCTGTAGTTCATGTGGTATTTATTCAGCCCCCTCTGCCTGTGCTCTGGCACTGCCCTGGGGGATCTCGGTCCTCACACAGAGCCAGCAGAGTGGACTTCTCACTCCTGTGTACAAGCGAGGATGCTGAGACCTAGGCACATGAGAAAACCTGTCCAGGGCACCCAGCTCTGCAAGGGCTGGGCCAGGAGTGGCAGCCAGAGCCCTCGGGCCAAACCTGCTCTTTTTACTACTCCGTCCTCTGCTGTCCCCACAAGAATCTGAATGTCCCATTTACGGTGGCAGGCAAAGCCTGCCTGGCCCAGGCCCTTCTGGGTGCTAAAAAGAGATGCGCATAGTGGTCAGAGGATGGAATGAGAACTGGGGTAAGGTGCGGGGCGTTTCTCTCCAGCAAGCTTGTGCTGGGCGCGTTAACCTCTATGGCTGTGGCTCCTACTTGTGCAGCTGATGGCCCACATGGGACCCACAGTATGAGGAACAATCGAGCCCTCAGTAGGGCTACGCGGCCCCAGGGCCCTCGCTGCCCGAGGTCCACCCTCCTCTTCCATTGCTGCCTGCTTGGTGTGCCCTCCCCAAGGAAGGCTAGGTTAGGTTGTGTCCCATCACGCCCTCCTCAGAAACCTTCCATGGATCCCACTGGGCTCAGCCCCCTACCTGGGCCTCCTCAAACAGGTCACTGTTATCCAGGACTGCCGTTCTCCGATGGGGGACCAAAGAAACAATGCACATGGCTGATAGTGTCAAGAAAAACTCTTGAAGGTGCTCGGCTTGGCGCACAGCTCCTCCATCTGGAGCTCCCAGCACGATTTGTGCCCCTGTCCCCAGTGAGGCCCTGGGGCTCCCAAATGCCACCGCACACTCAGGCCTCCTCACCTTCTTTCATTTGGTCCACTCTGCCTGGAATACCCTTCCCAGTGTCCATCCAGGTCAGATCCTACCTCCCGAAGGTTTTCCAGAGTCCCCTGCAGTAATGACCCTCCCCCTCTCTCAGGCACCTGAGCTCTGTGGTCAGAAGCGCAGAGGTTTGCACGAGGCTGTCTGATGTGACTTTCCGGTCTGTAAAATTTACTGGTTGTGTGACCTTGGACAAGTTGCCGATCTATTCACTGTCTCAGTTTCCTCATCTGCAAAATGAGCATGATGATAGTACCTACCTCCTCATGAGTTCCAAATGAGGTGCGCCATGAAGAGAGCACTGCACATAGCGCCTGCACATAGCGTCTCAGAGCTTTGCGCACAGTGGGGCTTCTCGTGCTTGTTGGTGGAATGGAGCGCTGACCTTGAGTTCAGTCTCCATGTGTGAGAGCAAGGAGGAGATGCTGCGGGTGCACAGGATGCTCTGAGAGGCAACATTCCAGGCAGCTGGCAGACTGGGGTGGGGAGTGGGCATAGCGCAGAGCTGAGGCAGGGGCTTCTGCCTTACTTGGGGGGCATCTCAGTGACGTGATGGGCTTGCTGGGCTGCAGCGCCTGTGGTTGGGGGCTGTGGAAGAGTATCTTGGTCATAAGAAGCAGCCCGGGTTCAAATCCTGGCTGCACCACACTTGCACAGTTTCTTAGCCCCTCCCTGGTCTGTCTGCTGTCCTGTGAGGTGGGGACAGCAGTCGTGCCCTCCTCCTGAGGTGCTCAGCACTGCAAAGCCACAGCCCTTCCAGCATTCATTCCATAGCCATGTCAATTCATCACAGCCCACAGCCCCACCAGTGCCTGGGAACTGGCCTCCGACGTCTCAGCCACGTGCCTGGTTTGCATGGAGACTGCTCTTTATCCAGAGGGTTTTAGGTTTTTAACGAATAAGTTCACCTGAGTCCTGTGGGGCATCGACCAGGAAGGTCTTTGACTTGAACCTCCCATTAGCCATTCCTCCTCACATGCTGAGGCTTTTGCAGAAAATCATTTAATGTTTTCTCTGTGTTTAAAGAAGGCTCTGAGGGCCCATCGCACTCGGCCTGGCTGGCCTGATCTTGAAACAAAGTGCGGTCCCCAGAGGAACCAGCCAACCTCTGCTCTTAAGTAAATTCAGGGAGCATTTCTGCACAGGGCCTGGCAGGCTATATTTAGTCTTGGCCAGGTCTTTGAGTCCCCCTCAGCTCCCCTCACAGTCTCTGTGAGCAGGAGAGGGCTAAGGCCTGGAGGGCAGGGGAGCAGCCCCACCCTAGTGAGCAGCTGGAGTTTGCAAGGGCTGGGATTCAGACTTGGTTCTGATAGTGGTGTGTTTAGGGGAGGGAGAGAGAGCCCCAGACTCCACGAAGCAGAGGAGGCTTCATCAGCCTCGGGTCTCCTGAGTGCCCACCTTGCTCCCCGCTGACTCACAGCCAGGCCCTTCTCTCTGCAGCTGCATCTTTGTTCTTGCTTTGGCCTGTATCACCTTTCATGTCAGTGGTTCTCACAAACTCCCTTATGTCTCTACATGTGACCTTACCCTCATTCAGGAACCCTCAAGGGTTCCCCAGTGCCTGCAAGATGAAACCCAACCTCCTTAGCCTGGCATTCAAGGCCCTCCAGGATCTGTCCTCCACCTACCTTTTCATCCTCATTAGCAGCCATGAATCCCCTTGAGTGTGAAATTCTTGGGGACAGGGGCCTTTGTCTGCTTTATTGACCACAATATACCCAGTGCCTTGAAGAGTGCCTAGGATCTTGGAGAGGTGCTCTATAAATATCTGCTGAGTGAATGGCTGATTAACTGAATGAATGACTGAATGACTGAATGAATGACACAGTGATTTACAGGTTCCCCACTCTCATGCCTTTGCTCTCACAGCCACTTGCTGCCAGGCAAGACCTGTTTGCTCACCTGCATCCCACCCTTTAAGGCTTCCTCTGGAATACCTTCCCTGGTGGCCCAGCCCTGTGATCCCTCCTACCAGCTTTGGCACCCTCTGGTGTTACACACTGTTGGTTCCAAATCTCCTCCGGAGCTTCCTGGGTATCATCTGAGACCGAAGAGAAAGGCAGGCCACTCCAGATGGGCAGGTGGCAAGTTTAATAGGTGAGGGAACTTACTTACAAGGCTTGTCTTGAGCAGCCACAAGGCATCTCTGTACCCGCCCACCAGAATCTAAAAGTTTATAGAGGTCCTGACTGGGTTCAGTCACATACAACATCTGGCACCACATTTCTATCTCAAGGCTGCATCTCTGGGGCAGCTTCTGGGACCAGGGAGACAAGCAGAAGCCACAGCAGAGGAGGTGGAGCCCTCGATTGCCCAGGTCTGGCTTGTAGGTCCACTGTGGTCACATCTCCTCCATGACCTCCTCCCACAGACACCCCTTTGTTACCTGGCTCTCCTGCGTCTGTGTCTGCTCTTAGACTTGGATGCACACCCCCAAGGTCTGGAATGGGTAAGGTGACCCCTTCACAGAGTTCTGTGTGGCTTCTAGAGGATGCAAGAGAGATTGGCTGGGTAGTGTGGGACTCGGGCTGCCCGGTCACCAAAGATGCAGCCACAGCTTGTGGAGGGCCTGGTCCTTTCAGGGCAGAGTGTTAGGTCCAGACAGGCTGGCATCTGATGTCAGGCAGGCATGGGCATGAGGGAGGTACAACACGGGGCCAGGGAGTGGCCAGAAAGTGACAGATCCCAGAGGGGGAGTCCCAGCAGCAGAAAAAGCTCAGAGGTCTAAGGCAGCAGGCAAAAGTGGGCCAGGACTGGGGGCCCTGTCATGGGAGAAACTGTCCTTAGATGGAAGAGGCCACTAGGCAGGGGTTGGAGACAGGCAGCCAAGGCCAGGAAACAAGGCAGGGACCCTGTGCCACACCTGGGAGGGAGGTCAGGGGTCCGGCTGGCCAAGAGGGCTTTCTGGGTGATGGAACCGTTCTCTGAAGTGCTTTAAGGAACACACACACACACACACACACACACACACACACTGTTAGTTCAGTGACAATAAAGGAACACCAGGCATGGAGCCTGGGGAGGGGCCAGATGACCTCTCAGTGACCTCTGGGCACCCCTTTTCTGAAGACTCAAGCCTGTTGATTTAAGGGCATGAATGAAAACAAAGGGAGTGGTGATTGCATGGGGGGGGGCAGGGGGAGCTGGGAGCCTTTGGCCAGATCTCAGACCCCTCGCCCCACCCACTCCAGATCCTGAGGCTCAATTTCTCCCGTTCTTCTGGGGGTCACTTAGCTCTCAGAGGGAACAATTGCAGCAACAATTCTCTTCTGCTTTGTGTGATTCTTTATCCTTTTCAAAGCCCTTTTGTGCACAGTTTTCCATTTGATACCCCCTGTGACATAGGCTGGTATTCTTATCTCTGCTATATAAGATAAGGAAATAGAGGCTCAGAGAAGGGGCCCGGCTGGCCCGAGCCCCCTGAGAGGCTGGGCTGTGGAGCGGGATTAGAGCCAGGAGCGGGTGACTTCCTGCCCTGTTGCATTTTCCTCCATCCTCTGATGTGTGGTGGTTTTAGAAGACAGCTTCCTTTGGCCTGCGTGAGTCCATGCTGCCCTGATGATTTCCGGTGTGTGTGTGTGGGGGGGGTTGGGGGGGGCAGGCGGTGCTGAAAGCAGAGGTTGGCCAAGTGCTGCCTTAAGTATTTCATCTCCCCTCTTCAGCCCTTCCTCAAGTTGGCTTTGGGGGCCCTGATGTGTGGTAGGCTCTGTTCCCAGCTCAAAAAGCTGGACTCAGAATTTGCCAGTATGGAGGGAGCAGTCAGGAGAGTTTGGTTCCCTAGTACCCACTGAAGGGGTCTGTTTTGGGACCCAAAATGATACGTTTCAGATTAAGTTCAAAGGAGAGGTTAAGAGGAGTTTGGACAGAGTATGGGTTTATGGTCAATTGCTCAGAAAGGCCAGGAGTTGATGCAGGGGTCCAAATGAAAAGAAAGGGGGTGGTGATTCCATTCAGGTGAAGGCCAGGGAGGGGGTGCGGGAGACCTCTTGGCCAGATCCCAGGCCCCCAGCCCCTCCAGATCTTAGAGCGTAGACACGTTGACCTTCTGAGGCTGAGATCCTGGAGGTGGAGCAAAGGACCTTTGTCTTGCTCTTGTCTGAAGCAGACTCGGTGTCTGAGACAGCAGGCACTGACCCAGCAGGGCATCAGTCACGTTTCATGTCTGAGTCAAAAAATGATATTTGGGCTATCGGCTGGCCTTAATTTTTAGTCAATGACTTAGTAACTATTCCATCTCATACCACAAAAACTATTTGAAGTTGTTTATGAGAGTTACATTTAATAAGATAGCTTATTGTTCAAAGAATTCAGGACCAAGAAAATACAAATTAGAAATAAAATGTGTCCTAGGAGGAAACAGAAATGTTATGTTTAAGTCATAATGTCCATTACAGTTGCTATAATTGGACCAAGCATTTGACTTTGTGCTCCCTGGTGGCCAAAAAGAACAGAGAAAAACTACTAGTTACATCCATTTTACCTTTTGGATGTGGAAAACCACCCTAGTATCTCAGGGACAAAATTAAACTTTTATTAACCCTTCATTTTAAAATAATGTTTCCATCTAGGGCCTTATATAGAAGATGCTGAGAAGTGCAACGTCCTTTTAACAAATGGCAGCGGCTGATTTCCTTAGACTGCGTCTGGTATTGTCTGTTCTCTGTGTCAGCTGAAGGCATAATGACAAAACACATAATGACACAATCAAGCCAAAAGCCTGGGCACCCGGTCCAAGTGCACAGCTTGGTCCAAGGATAAATCCTAGAATAGCTGGAGAAATCGGCGGCCGGCCTGCTCCTCTGTCCCTCCTCCCAAGTATCATTTCTCTCCATCAGACTTCTGATAGTGTTGGGCAGTAGATGGTCCGGGCGACCATCTCTGGCAAGACCTGACATTGAGGTGGTTGGTTGGCTGGGAGGCAGCTGTTGGGAGCAGCTCCCATTTAATTTAGAGCAGTGACCACCAGGCTTCTTTGATTGATAATGACCACCCACGAGTGACAAAGTTTAGCATGCACCCTCATAGATATAATTAGTTCTTTATAGGTTGTATCTAAGTATAGCAGGTCAATCTACGATGCACCTTATACATCAGTCATGAAAATAAGTAGCTAAAAGGGGTGAGATTCAAATCAACATAGGTAGGAGTTAAAGGTTCCGTTCCTTCCCCTCTCAGTGGGTCCTTCTGTGCCCGCCTTAGGATGGCACCTTTGGGTTCCTCTGCAAGCCTGGCTGCTCGCTGAGAATACCTGCAGCTGTGCCTGAGAGCTGGACGGTGAGGGGTGGATGCCTCCTCCCACGACAGGCGAGACCTTCTCCACCCCCACCCCAGCTTCCTCTCCCCCCCAACCCCCGTGGGGGTAGCTCTGAGGCAGGTTCCGCACCACCTCCCAGGAGTCCCAGTGCAGTGCCTGTGGCCGGATTGCATTCCAGTCATCCTCAGTGGTGATTTGCTGGATAACACACCCCTTACCAGCTACTCTCCTTTCTTGGTCTTGCTTCCTTCTCTCCTCCCAAACCAATGGTGGTGAGCTCCCAAATACACTAGCGCACTCAGCTCTGTCTCCTGTCCTGCCTCGGGAGATCCCAAGGAAGACAGCTTTCTTCGGAGGGAATTGGGGGACCGGTGAAGACTGTCTTCTCACTTCAACATGGATAAGGGCCCCGGGTTTTTTCTTCAAAACTAGTCCTGTGTCTCCACCTGGTGCGATGACTCTGGTCTGCGTCTGCGTGAGCTCCCGGTCAGCCACACCACGCCCCCACCGTGAGCAGGAGGAATTCCATAAAGCTCCTGAGGATGCCTAAGCCTGGAGCCCCTGACTTTCCTCCAGGGAATCAGGTGCAGACTGTCCTCCAGTAACTTCGTTACACTCCCTGCTATGTAGACTTATTGAAGATAAACTCGTTACATTTGAGAGGACAGCTGCAGAACGCCATTGATTTTTGCTTTAGAACAGTTGATCTCAGACCATTCTTTCTGACAGTAGGCAGACGAAGGACCACTTGCCTGCCACAGCCACTCCTGGTTGGTGACCATAAAGTGGAGCCTTTGGCCTATGGGAGCTCATCTCTCCAAGTGCTGTGGGCAGCGGGGGTGGGAGACAGGAGACATAGATTTGCAGCATCTAAAGGCATTTTGATTCTTTAAGTTAGAAGTGGAAATTACTGGCTGGCAACCCAAGGGATATTCTTGGAGAGTTACTGACAGAAATTGAAGCCGGAACTGCTGCAACCATAGTTGTTTCATTCCCTAACCTCTGCAGCCAGGTACCGCTGCCACTTCCCTGCCTGGGGGTTCAGTGATGCGAGGGCCCAGCGTGCTGCTGTGGTACATGCCGGCAGCTGTTTATTGGATGTGGATTTCAGAGATGGAAGACTCCCATGAACATTTTGACCTGAGGACGGAATTGGGATCTGGGTCACTGTTTCCAAGTCTCACTTCTCTCCCACTCTGATTTCAAGTCCCCCTGACTGCCCACTTCCGGGGAGCTGCTTCCTGCCCCCGTGGGCACAGGGGGAAGGAGACTGGATTTGGATTCAGACAGAAATGGGCTTGAATCTTGGCTCTGCACCTGGCTCGCTGGGTGACCTGACAAGTTACTACATCTCTCTGGGTCTCAGTTTTCTTTTCCATAAAATAGAATTATTGTTCGGTAAGATCACTGTAAGCATGAAATGACATAATCTATGTAAAGCACTCAGCATGGTGCCTGGCACATGGCTGTGTGACTTTGGGCAAGTGACTCTACCTGTCTGAACTCCATTTTCCCCACCTGTCAAATTGGATTAATGACACCTCCAAAGGTTGTTATGAAGATTACATTGATGAAATTTATGTGTGTGAAGCATTTATTATAGGATCTGGCATATAGGAGATGCTCAATAAGAGTTGGCTATGATTACCATAATTATTATTCATTCATATATGACAGAGGTAATAAAAGTAACACCTGTCTGTCCACTTTACTGTAGGAGGGCTGAAAGACCAAATGAGACAGTGGATTTCTGAAGGTCATTCATTCATCCATTCAACAAACATTTCTTGAGCATTTACTGTGTTCCAGGCCCCGCTCTAAGCATTGTAGCAAAGAGCAAAACAGCAAAACCCTTGCCTGCAGAAGCCTACCTTTTGATGAGGACACTACCCACAGCACGATGATTACAGAAAAATATAGAGTGTGCTTGATAATAGTTCCTAGGGGACAGAATAAGCAGGGGTGGTAAATAGAAGGTGGGAGGAGGGGTCATGTGACCTGTGGTCAGGGTCCCCAAGGCCTCGGGCCTCATGAGAAGACTGTTTGACCAAAGACCGGAAACAGCGCTGGGACATGTCACCCACATGCTCAGGACTGTGACTGGCCCCTGCCCTGCAGGTGCCTTCTGATAGGAGTAGTGGGCTGGGACATGTCACCCACATGCTCAGGACTGTGACTGGCCCCTGCCCTGCAGGTGCCTTCTGATAGGAGTAGTGGGCTGAAAGTGCTCCTGAGGCCCAGCCAGGGGCCCCTGCCCTGGCCTGTGATGTCCGTGCTTGTGGGAGAGGGAGCTGAAAAATCTGGGGTGGAGTGGGTGACCATTTCCTAAGGCCTCATTACACTGCCTCAGGCCTCTGGGTAGTGAGTGGGGAGACACAGACTAAGACTTAGGGCCTCAGGGGGCTTTCCAGAAAGGATCATTTCAGAAAGCACCATCTGGCCCTGGTCAGGGAGAGATGGAACGCTGCTCCCACTACCCCTGCAGCTGCCTCTCTTGCCTCGGCGCTCCTGAGCCCCTTCCCTAGACTGTGCTCCGCAGCCCAGTAACTTTGTGCTCTGAGGCCCCCTCCCCGACTCCTGGGCTGTCCGCCCACATGCAGCTGACTCACCTCCCTCCCCACTTCATGCACTCAGGCCCCAACCTTGGACACATGAACCTTTTACTCTGTACCCCAGGTCCCAACAGTTCACCTGAGCTGCCCTCCCAGGTCTGGTACCTGTGGGGGGCCCTCATCTCCCTCTAACCTGACCCCCACTTCTGAAGTTCACCAGTGTAGGGCAGGGCAGGGTTAGGGGTGTGATGGGAGCTACAAACCCTGCAGGCAGACGTCCAAGGAGCCTCAGGAGCCCTTTGGGCTCTAGCCATGGGAGGGGCCCTTCAGTGGTTCTGTGGGCCCAGAGATTTGCCTTGGGCCCCTTACTGCCTTGAGCTGAAATTCATGCTGCTGTTCACAGGCTGGGAGCGGGGCTCCCTTCAACACTAGGATGAGAGGGAGCTTTGGAAGGAGCAATGGAGTGGGATTAAGGGGCTCCTTTGAACTTCAGTCTCCTCTTCTGTAACATGGAGCTGATAACCCCCATCACAAAGCCATCTGGAGGGCTCGGTGAGATGGTGCGAGCGAAGCGCGGAGCACAGGGCTTGCCATGTGGGAGGGAGTCCAGTAAATTACAGCCGTGATGAAGATGCTTCTGGCACTTGCACATCAATCATCAGTGCGTTCATGAGTCCCCCGATGGACACTTATTAAACGTCTTCTGCATGCAGGCCCTTGGCCGATGCTGGGGGCACTAGACATGGGACTGGTTCTTGGGGAGGCACTGCCTCACTGGGGAGACAATGTGAAGTTACAAGGGCTGTGGGCAGGCCCTACCAGATGGTGCTGGGAGCCCAGCCCTAGGGCATGGCCAAGGAAGGCTTCTGCGGGAACCTGATGGAAAGGGCCCATTGGAGGGGGCGGGGGGGGGGGAGGGGGGGTTAGGCCACTTTCCCAGCAGGAAACAGCACATTGGCCAGGGCCTTCCATTCTGAAATCTGGACCAGATTAACCGCCACCTGTTTTACGGATGCCTTGGTTCTCCAATCAGAAACTTGGGTTGGGGGAATGGCATGGCCAGCTTTGGTCCCTAAAAGATGGGCCTGGGCACCACCACCCCCTCCCAGTCACTCATTCAGCTGTGCCCGCTCTGTGCCAGGCATTCTATGCTCTGCAGGTACAGCAGGAAACAGGCTAATCCTGATCCTTGGGTTCAGAGAGCTTCAGTTCTAGGTGGGGAAACATCATCATTAAAATGGGCCCAGTGCCTCCCGGGCTGGGCTTGGCCACTCCTGGCTCCTCCCAGACTATATTTGGTCACTGCCCCTCCAGGACCCAGGCTGGCTTGGCCACATTTCACACCACCCAGGTTAGGCCTTATTTAGGGCCCGGTCTGGGCCTGACCACATGGCACCCATCAAGCTGGCTGTGGTCACCACTGGCCCCTTCTGGGCTAGGCCAGGCCACTCTCTTTTCCCCAGAAGCAGCCTGAGAGGCAGCAGCCGGCAAGGGCTCTGGACTGAGTGCCTCCACCAGGGTGACCTCTTCCGATCCCAGTGTGGTTGCAGCCTGCCCCTCCTGGCCAGCACTGCAGAGTGGGGGGCTGGCTCCCCCTCCTTGTGTGTGGCATTGAGCTCTGGAATTAATATTTTTTTCTGATCTAACAACTGCAAGTGTTTGCTGCAGCTTTACGGCCTTAAAAATGTTTTCTAATAATCCCCAGGTGTTTCTCTTGCATACAATAGCCTAGCTTGTTACAGCCCAATTAAATCCTTATTTGAGACGCTTAATTAAAACTCCGAACAGAACAAGCCATAAAGCTTGCTCCTTGCCAGCCTCCTGCCAAAAGTGACTTTCCCAGGCCTGCCCCTGGCACTTGCAACTCCCCAATTTTTGACTTGGTGGGGGAAGGGACACCCAGCCTCCCACCTGGGGGCCTGTGGATGCTGAGCTTGAGACACAGGGATGCTGAGCTTGAGACAAAGGGTCCCCAGCCCCCCAGTTGGCCTCTTCTGGCTTCCCCGAAGCAAGATTTCTCTGCCTCGGCACTATTGACATGTTGGGCCGGATGTTTCTTTGTTGTGGGAACTGTCCTGTGCACTACAGGACGTTAGCATCATCCCTGGCCTCTACCTACAAGATGCCAGTAGCACTCTCTCCCCACATTGCGACAACCCAAAATATCTCCAGATGTGGCCAATGCTCCCTGGGGGGCAAAAATGACCCCCTGCCGAGAACCACTGTCTTAGAGGGAGTCACCATCTGAAACCCAGGAGCCAGGGCACCGGTGGGCAGCCCCTGGCAGCTAATTCCTGCTCCCCCCCAGACCTCGTTCTAACAGAATGGGGAGCTACAGGTGACAGAGACACCTCTGTTCCCCCTCTGGGAGTTGAGGTGCCCCAAGACACCAGCAGGGTGCCTGTGAGGGGCTGAGAGGAGAGCCCTGCTCTGGAGCCACAGACACACATCTCTGCGTGAAGAACCAACTTCTCTTCACATCCTCTTGGTCTTCCCTCTCTTCCCATCCCCTGCTCAGCTTAGGACAGCATGGAGCCAGGTCCCTGTGAGCAGAACCTCAAGGTAGGGGACCCACTTGTGCTATTGGCTGAGACTTGTCTGGGTTTAGCACTGAAAGTCCCAAGTCCCGGGAAAGCCAGTCTGAGCAAACCGGTTGGTGGTGAGGCCTGACCATTGGTCATCCCACCCAGTGGTCCCTGAGTGCCTAAGAGAATTGCCCTGGAAGAATGAGTTATCACCAATGAGCCACGTGCCCAGCCTGTATCATCTCATCTCATCCCACGACCTTGTGCGTTGGTGTCATTAGCTCCATTTTATGGGTGAAGAAACCAAAGCCCAGAGAGACTTGCCTGTATGCCATGGCAACTGGAGAGCGAGGCTTTGAATCAGCCTTGCCTCTTCCCACTTCACTCTCAGAAGCCTTTTCCACAAGATCCTGGAAAGGGAGGACTTGGTCCCTTGGATTCTGGTGCAGGAAGAGTCTCTCTTTGACCTTGGCCAGGCCATGGGGGAAGTGGGGCTGTTTTCCTGGTCCTGATGCCTGCTGAGCAGAAGCAGGAGATGCTGACCGAAGGTTGAGGCAGAGGTGGAGGTTGTGATGATGGGAAAGCTGGACCTCCAGACATCAGCTGTGAGGTCCTTGGTCTTGCTCAGAGCCTCCCATCAGTTCTTCACTTGCCTGGTGACAGTTCCAGCACCCAGGACAAAGACAGTGTAAGCAGAGGAACTGCTCATTCTGACCAAGAAGAAGGCGGTGCGGAGGCATGACAGGAACCGGCTCTGTTGGTGACGACTGGGGAGTGTGCAGCCTGAACTTTAGCAGGTGACATTTTGAAGCAGGGCTACCACTCTGAGACAGGGAGCTCAGAGAATTGGGGAAATTGCAGGCTCCTTTTGCTGACAAGAGTCGTTGGCAAATCAACCCAAGGAAAGAGAAGGGTGTGGGGTGGTTCCTAAGGAAACCTGTGGTTGCAGAGGTAGCTTTTGGAGAGATTATATTTCTAGTGGTTGCATCCAAGGGTGGGAAGCAGGGAGGTTAATTAAGAAGGCACGTCAGAAAGGATGCGATTCCTAGGACATAACACTCCCAGGAGGACTTCCAAATGCTGGGACTTTAAGGCAGCATGTAGACTCTGCTTAGAGAAAACCTCCGTAAGTCTTAATAGTGGCTGTTATTTATTGAGTGCTTACTAGGTGCCAGAGACAGTGCTAAACACATAGTAAGTAGGGGTCCCCTGATTTTTCAGACAAGGACACTGACACCTGCCAGGGGCGCACACATAGTCAGTGGTGGAGGCAGGATTCAGGAGCCACACAGACCTGAGGTCAAGGCATGTTTCGGCCACTTCCTTGCCCTATGGCCTCTGGTCAATTGTCAGTTTCTGTTTTCTAGAAAGGAGCTTGTGAGATCTGAAAGATCACCTATGTGATATGTCAACACAGTGATGAGCATCCAGTTTATGTCCTAAAACTAGAAGGTCCCTTTCCTCTAAGACAGTGGTTGGCAAACTCATTAGTCAACAGAGCCAAATATCAACAGTACAACGATTGAAATTTCTTTTGAGAGCCAAATTTTTTAAACTTAAACTTCTTCTAATGCCACTTCTTCAAAATAGACTCGTCCAGGCCGTGGTATTTTGTGGAAGAGCCACACGCAAGGGGCCAAAGAGCCACATGTGGCTCGCGAGCTGCAGTTTGCCAACCGTGGCTCTAAGAGACTTGTAATAATGGTAATGGAATGAGAGTGTTGGGAACCCCTAAAGGGCTGTGGGGTGGGGAAAGAAGGGAGCAAAGGCAGGCCAGAGGAGAGTAAAGTGTCTGGTCCATTTCTGTTGAGGACAAGAGAAGGATTTCACGTGATGGGTGACAGGGACACCGAGGTGACACTTTACTCCTGTTCTGCTTTAAGATTGAGGTGAAGGATCATCAGCCTTAAAGGATCAGCCCAGACATCAGGGAGAGCAGCAGCCCGGAGGGCGGGGGTACTGGACAGGAGTCCGTGCCTGGGCACTGAGACACCATCCCGCTGAGGTTCTTGAACCACTGCTGGTGACTTTTGGAGACCAGCGGAGACTCCTGGGAGGCTTTGGACGGACAGATTCCAAAAGGAGCAGTGGTTTCTAGAAACTCCAGATCCAGGAGCTTGCTTGAGGCTGAAATTTGTGAGCACCTAGACCCAACACAGGTTCACCACAGACAAAAGTCAAGCTTCCCTGAAGACCTATCATGTGTCATTTGCTATGTGAGGTGTGAGGTCAAGTCCTGTCAGACTTAAGCTTTCTTTCTTGGACAGGGTCAGTGAACTTCAGAGCAGGGGATGCATATACCTGAATAATGACTGGATGTGCCTGGGTGTGCCTGGACAACCTTCTCAAGCTTTCCTTCTGAACGAGATGAAGAAATGCAAATATTAAGAAAGGAATTAGGTGGATTAGAAACTGGTCCGGTGATTGCATCCCAAGGTGCTTGCTCATTCATGTTTCTGTCCATGCGTAAAGGGGTTTTGTCAGAGCACCACACTGCTCCGTCCTTGGCTCATAGCCATAGGGCAGGGCTCACTAGGTGCATGTGTGTAGGACCCAGTCAACGTGAAAGCATCAGGGCTCTGGCAGAGTATACGCCAAAGGGCAGTTTGGGTCTAAGATGTCCCACTGCAGGAGTGCCTCATAGATTGGATTCTGGATCCTCTTCTTTTTCCCTGCTTTCCTGACTGGCCAGGCCCTCCTTCCCCTACCCTCTGCCTCAGAGCTCATGCTCACACATTGTTCCTGCCCCCACCCTGTGCCTGTTACTTGCTTATGGTCTGTCATGACCCCTCCATCCTCTCCAACCCCCCACTGCCAGCCGCTTCATGCTCAGCATTGCCTCGTTCTGATTCCCATGAGAAGGAATCTGGCGGGACTGTCAATTTTTCATGTGAGGCCATTGTCATGGGCCTCGGCCAACCTGTAGATGGGCTGAGAGCCGTAGCCAAGCATCTGAAGCCCAAGTGGAGGTGAGCAGGGGGTGGGTCACAAGATGCAAACAAGTGGTGCCCAAGAACTGCCCTTTCAACTGGTGCGGTGGATTGAATGTGAGCACCATGAACAATGGTGATCATTGTTATTATTGCTAGTGTGGCAGGGATAAATATGCTTATTAATTCCATGTGTAACGTGAAATTGTGGGAAATTACAATTACAATGGGTGACAGCAGCAACAGTTGCAAGGGTGTTGATGACTCTGTAGTTTCACAGCGCTGCTCCCTCCCTCTGCGGGCATCCGCGCACCTCCAGTCTTCCCCATGCTCTTTGTCCCCAGTGCTCTGCAAAAGTCGCGGGCACGTCTATCCATCTCATTGGTGACTTCTCTGTTACAGAGATAAAGGTGGTGCGTGCACACGGGTGCAGAATCCAGCCTGAGTCAGAAGGCGAAGATGCGCGGGAGAGCCTGTGTGGAAGAGCTGTAGAGCTGCTTTAGATTTTGTTGCCAGAAATCTTAGAAGGATGCTCAGTGTGGTGCAGTGACTGAAAAGAGTCATTCTCCAAAAATTCTGGGCAACATTAGTAGAAGTCAAGGATCTAAAGTGGGAGGTAATGGGGCCATCTTGCTGTGCACGGGATAGGTCATAGCCCGTCACATAGTGTTTAGTTCTTGGTACCAACTAACTGCTAAGAGAGTCCTGACGATAACAGATGATGTTTATGGAGAACCTAATGTGTACAAGACACTGTTCTGCAAGGGTCCCATGGGTTAAGTCGCTCAGCTTCATATGATGTTGATGCCAATTCATAGATTAAAATGCTGAGGAACAGAGAGATTGTCATGCTTAAGGTCGCTCAGCTTAAACTAACTTGAAACCTGGACATGTGTATAGTTATTTGAGAAGCTGGGAATGAGAACATGTAATGGTCACATGGCTTGAAGGCAGAGCCCATGCTGTACACCAGGTGGTGCAAGGGGCTCTTTAGAAGTGTTCCTGGTGTCACGCCACACCTGTGTGCCGAGGGCGTTTCTGTGCCCCTTTGATGGGTGACCAGACCAAAGCTCAGAGTGAACTAACTTGTCCAGGCCACGGAGCTAAGCAGTGGGAAGGGAGATAACCCTGATGGGTGTTGACCACACAGCTGGACGATGTGTGAGATCCCCAGAGAGGCCGACGCAGCTCCCTGGTGAGAGAAGCAGAGAATGGCCAGCACCGTCCACCGATGGGCTGGGCTGCTCGGGGAGGTGGAGTCCCTCTGTCACTGATGGTGTGCACGCATGGGCTCGGTGACCTCGTGGCCAGGTATTTCTGAGGGAGTGTGCTGGGGACCATCCTGTGGAAGGGAGGCCTGGAAGCAGGATTCGGCAGAGAGATGTTGCTGCAATGCTGTGGCAACGGGCCTCTGCAAACCCCCTGAGTTGCCCTGGAGCCTGGCTGCCCTTCCCAGGTGAACTGCATTAGGACGAGAGCGTTATTCTACACGGGCCACCCCTGGAAGGAGGCATGACTGTGGGTGAGGCCGTTTCTTCAGTTGATCCAGGCCCCCAAGCAGGCTGCTGGCTGAGGGCATCCTGGTGGTGGGAGGACAAGCCTTCCTGAAGGGGGTCTGGGCGGTGCATCATAGCATCCACCACACCCCCTCTCTGCCTCTCACACGTCCCTACATGTACCTTGCCCAGACTCACATCACATTACCATCACTGAGGGCGCTTATTAATATCCATCAGATTTCCTGCTAACAAAAGGCTTTTGAATGTTCTGTTGCATTTTATCCTCCTAAATGCCTGGTGAATGGAGTGTTAAAAATGCCCCTACTTGATGGAAGATGAGTTCAAGTGCTCAGAGAGTTAAGATACCGGGTGGCTCAGTTGGTTGGAGCATTGTCCTATACACCAAAAGTTGGCGGGTTTGATTCCTGGTTAGGGCACATACGTTGGTTATGGGTTTGATCACTGGTCGGGACACATACAGGAGGCAACCCATTGATGTTTCACTCTCACATTGATGTCTGTCTCTCTCTCCCTCCCTCTCTCTCTCTCTCTCTCAAATCAATAAATACGTTCTCAGGGGAGGATTAAAAAAGAAAGATATTGCTTCAAGGATGTACATCCAGCAAGAGGCAACTCAGGACTCACCAAATCTGGCTTCGTCCGCAGGTGGAGTGCACCTGGCACCAGGCCTGGGCACTCTCCCATGGCACACATGCAGGGGGCACCCTAGATTTGCCACACTTGGTCACCCTTCCTGGCTCTTCTTCTGTGGCCGATTCTTTGGATGTCCCTTTATGACCCCACCACGGTGTCACCTCCCATGCCTCACTAAGCACCTGGCGTCTCCCTGGCACCTCCTTTCTTATGACTCTCTCACCTGGGTGCTCTGCCTTCCACGAAATCAGTCTCCCTTACTTCCTTCACCTCCGGGAAGGGCAGGATGTGGCATCTTGTTCACCTCTATGCCCTGGGGCCATCCACTGTAGATGTTCAATAACCTGGAAAAGCCAACAACAGGAAGGGTGCCCGCTCCACCGAGAGCAAGAGTTGAGCTTTCTTCTGGGAGCCACACTTCAGACCTCCTCCTGCCCAGATTCCCAGGCCCTGTCCTCTCGCTGTCTGCCCTCCCGGGCAAGCCACACACTGCCTGCTGCTGGGAGCAGCTGAGGACCGCTCGAGACCTGTTCTGAGTGTTTACGTGCATTTACATTCCTCCCAGCCCGAAGCTCCACGCTGAGCCTTTCCCATCAGGGGCAGCTCCCAGACAATGCCAAGATACAGGCACCTGTGCATGAGACTTGCATACTGGTCCCGGGGCATCCCCGCCACTGGCGGACAGTCTTTGCTGTTTTGGTCACCTTTTGCTCCCTGGGCCGTCACTGGGAGAGGCAAAGGGCCTGAAACTGTAGCCCTCAAGGACCCAAGTTCAGTCAGGGAAAGGCAGGTTCCTAGGAAGAGCTGGTTTTTGAGTCTAAGGGACCCAGCTTGGAAGCCTAGCTATGGACAGGAAGCTCATACAGCAGCCTTTTGTGGAGGTGACCCGAGGGGACAGCCAGGGAAGGTCAGGACCTGGGTTTGAGTCCGGCCTCTGCCACGGTGTGACCAGGGCCGGTCATTGCCCCTCTTGGAGCCCGTCAAATGCAGGAGTTACAGAACATGGTTTGTGTGGCCCCTTCAGGCCCTGACCTATGCAGGTCTAGGACGCCTGCAAAGGGGAGTCCGAGAGAGGAAAGAAGAGTCCAGGAGCTGACACTGAGGAAGCACCTATGAGGTACCAGTGCTGTGCTAGGCGTCTCCTGGCAACTGGGTGAGGCAAGGGCTGCTATTCCTAGTTTACAGACCAGAAGATGGGCTCAGAGAAGTGACGTTACTTGCCTAAGGTCACACAGCAGGGGAGTGGTAGTGCTGACTCTGGAGCCCATGTGCTTCCCTCAGGGAACTCAGGGTAATCTACAGCCTCCCCCCTCCACCCCAACACACACACACCAGGGAAGGAGCAGCTGAGGTGCAGGGTGCTAGACAGGTGGGTTGGGGCCCAGGACCCAGTCTCCACACCCACCAGAACTGTGGAGGCAAAATCATTGCTCCTAACCTGGAAGCTCATGGCCCCAGCAAGAGCTGGACTGGAGCCTGCAGCTAAGCAACAGTCCTCCTCTGCTCCCAGTGGCCCCGGGGCCTGCCCTCCCTGCCTCTGGAACTCTGGCTACCCTCAGCAGCCAGGCCCTGGGCTGGGCAGTTTGTAGCTGCCCATCTGCTGTAGACCTCACACCAGGCCCTTGTGGTGGCATCCAGGCATACCCTCCCATTCCTGTAACAAATCTCCAGGTCCTGTCAATGCCTTTATTTGCTATTAGAGAAGAAGGAGTTTTGTTTTCCTTCTTTGGAAGCTGGGCCCCAGCCCAGGCAGCTCTCTGGAACTCATATATTAAAAACAGCAAATGAATGAGAACTTGTCTGGGTAGAGCCTTCAGGGATCCAAAGCTTCTCTGGAACTTCGGGCCAGTCCTCCCAAAGCCCTCAGAGGCTGTCTGCCCCCAGCAACCCCTGGAGTTCTCCCTGCCCCCACGATATGGGGGCATGACTGGTGCAAGGGTACTGGCTCTTCCAGGCTGAGGAGTAAAGCAGGATCCAGTGATGGGGGCCCAGATGAGGGGCACATGGCTGTGCAGGAGAAGCCCAGCCCAGGGGACACAGCAGGGTGGGGTGAGGACAGGTGGTGCCCAGGCAGGTGGGACATCATGACTGACAGGGCCCCAAGTCTAAGGGAGGCAGCTGGGAGGGCTGGGCAGGGCTCAGGGCTCAGCCTGGCAGCTGTGAGTTCTGACAGCTGTGGTCAGGACAGGGACCTGGGGGGCAAGCAGCGAGGGCCTTGTGATGGTGCAGTGGTTAAGGCGAGCACCCTGAAGCTAGACTGCTTGGGATCGAATCCCTACCGCCCTCTTCCTTGGTCTGAGATCTTAAGACAAGTTACTAACCTCCCTGTGTGTCATTTCCCCCTTCTCAAAACTGAGGAAGAATAACATCTACGTCATAAAATGTCAGTGAGAGGCTTAGTTTACAGTGGTGCCTGGGGTGAAGTAACTGCTCAGTGAAAGGGGGTGTGGTTGTCACTGCATTGTGGGTGCCAGGTGGGAGAGGCTGTGAGTTAGGACTACTTCAGGAACAGGCTCTGGCCCCCAGCAAGATAGGCAGGAGGAGGACCTATGGACCCCAAGTGGGTGAGCAGGAGGGCAGCCAAGCTTTCCGGGCCAGGTGGGGACATGGCCCCTGTCCTTTGTGTGGTAGGTGAGGCCAGGAAGTGGTAGGGGCCCAGGCTCCCACACAAGGATCTCAGAGATGAGCTTGTGACTCCGAGAGGCCATTTTGCTGACAGCTCCCTCCACCACACCAGACTCGAAGCAATTAACTAGCCAGGCCCCTGAGAGGAGCACATGGAGGCAATCAGAGGGTGACCTTGACCTCCTTCGCATGCACACCGCTTCAGCCTCCTCCCTCCCATCTCCAAGGTGCTGGAGTCTTGCTGAAGGGCAACTCCTCCCAGCACAGGACGCTCCTCCTCTGCCAGCCAGAGGGGTGGGCAGGGCTCCTGAGCCACAGACGCTGGCACCGGGGTCTCCCACCAAGACAACTGGCCTCATCTGACCTTTAGCCCAGTGCACCTTTCTTGGAGATGCACATATCCCCAGCTCTGTGTGTGTGTGTGTGTGTGTGTGTGTGTGTGTGCACGTGCGCGCGCGTGAGCGCGCGCGCACGCATGTGAGTGCAGGGGTGGAGGCACCTGTATGTATATGTGTGAAGGGAGGGGCGTGGGTGTGCTCAGCTCAAATAATATGGACAAAGTGTGCCAGAGTATGAAGTGGGGTGAGGGGAGAGGGTGGGGAGCATGTTGAAGGGATGGGGAGGCACCCTCCTGGGAAGGAAGGGCAGCCTTGTGAGCATTATGTGAGCGGGAGGCCTGGGAGAGGGAGGGGAGGTTGAGGGGTGTGTAGCGCTTGGGTTTGAGGATGTAGTGACAGTACACTCCCCAGCACCCCCTCTCCACCAGCTCGGGCCTGTACGTTTCAAATGCCTCATTGTCAGCCCTGGTAAAGCCTTTATTTATAAAGCGCGGGTGTTTCATTCAGCTTAACTGAAAAGGCCTTTAAATCACCGCAGCTGGGAAGGACTAATTGCAGTTAGAGTTGTCAAGGACTCTCTTGTCTGCTTTTGCCATCTGTGACACAGTGAATGCAAAGATCATTTTAAACATAGGCAGTTAATGTAGAGAATGATTTGAGAGCTTCAGATATTTATGGTAAATTATTTAACTTTACAGTTGAGTTTTATTGCCTCATTATTCTGTGCGTGAAGAATCTTGGCGTTTTCTGTGACTCGGCACTTTGCGGAGTTTCACTCCACAGCACTCGGAGGAAAGTTACCCTGCATTTCCCCGAGATCTGGGCCTGGCACTAGTCCTCCCCCGGAACAGACTCTCTGATCTTTGCCCATCTGGCCCAGGGCCACGGCTTCACTTACCCTGCCATCAGGGGCTCTGAGAGGGTTTGGGTGCTTAGCAAAGATTTCCGGGGCTTCTCACCACCAAACCAGCTTGACTGCTTCCTGCTGCCCCGTAGGTGGGATGACAACTCTGCCAACCATAGCTTTGGGCTTGGGGTGACGTCCAGGGGGGGCTCTGGGAGGCTTTCCATTTGTGTTAAAGCTCTTTGGAAGCTGTCTTGGTGCCTCTGTACCCTGCCTGAGTTCTGTTAGGGCAAGCACTTGACAGCTAGATGTCATTTAGCTGTGTGAGTTGCCACTGATTACTGTTCAGAGTCGAACCTTCCCAATTACTTAGGTTTCTTTTGAGTGTCTGAAACTTAAGACTTTCCTCATCCTAGAAGACAGCCTGTCCCTTCCTGCGTGGTCAGGAGGGGCCCTGGCATGGGCGTTGCAGCAGACCCTGTTGGTGCTGTGCCCGCAGCCCCATGGCACTTACCATTCCAGTCCCGCTGGTGGGGTTTGGGGGCAAGCACCCGAGACTCCTTCCCCTGGTCAGAGTGCTGGGTGCTGATGCCTCAGGAGCAGCCTGCAGCTACTGGTGGACAGGAGTTGGAGGATATAGTGGGCTTCTTTGCTCTTCTGGTCGAATAATCCTGGGCATGGTCTGTGCTGTCTCCCAGGACATTTCCACAGGACCGAGCCTGAGTTGCCCTTGGCTATAATTTACTCAACAACACTCCCTTTTGTGGCTTCCTTCCCTTCCCTGCCTCACTTCCCTTTTCTTCACAGTGTTTCTGGCAACAGTTCCTAAATAAACTACCCGAACTCAAATCCTTGTTTCAGGGTCTGCTTTTAGGAGAAACTCTCCTAGACAGACATGAAGTTGAACCACGCACTGACCACCTAAGGGGCTTGTAGCTGTGACCCTTGAACTTTGCCTCCTCAACCCACTGGCTTGCCTTTGGACTTGGCATGTCTCTTGCTTTGGGCTCAAACAGTTCCACCCTGTTTGGAATTTTTGTGAGAAGGGCAGGGCATGCCCAGCTAGCCAGAGCTATGCCATAGCTACCCAAATGCATGTGTTGGAATTCCTCTGGGGAGATTGTGTCCTTGAGAGAGGAGGAGACTTTTCTGTGACGTTCCAATTCCTAGTTCAAAGACTTAAAGGACTGCATCAGGTTCCAGCTCAATTGCTGGGAGGATTTCGTTTGAACCCCAAAGTTATTAGTTATAGAGCTAAAACTGTCACAAGCCATCTCTGAGGAATGTAGGAATGAGCTCTCCCCCACATCTCCAGCTGGAAGACTGCCATTCATTCTTCAAGACTCAGTTGAAATGTCACCTTCTCTGCCAAGCCTTCCCCAGTTCCTCTAGGCTGTGGCCAATGTATTGCCACATTTCTTTGTTCATAGCTTGGTAACTGCACTTATCACATTGTCTTGCCATTTATCTGTCTCCATTTGGTCCCTGACCAGGCTGGGAGCTTCTTGAGGGCAGGGACTGTGTCAATTCATCTTGTCTCCAGAGCTCATGGCCTGGCACAGCCACAGCTCAGGGGACATGACCTGAATTATTGGGTGTGTGGATGGATGGATTTATGGGTGGACGGATGGATGGATGGATAAATGGATGAACTGAGGGATGGATAGACAGATGGATGAACTGAGGAATTGATTGATGGACTGAGGTATGGACAGGTGGCTAGGTGGCTGGCTGGCTGGCTGGCTGGATGACTGAGGGAGGGAGACAGAGAGGAAGGCAGGGGTGAAAGGAGGAAGGGATGGATGGGCTGGTGGGTGAGTGGGTGGATGGATGGGTGGACAGACTGTTGAATGGATGTTGAAGAACCATAGCATTCTGTGCTCAAGTGGAGCTTTGGAACTAAGTATTATGCACGTTCTCCAATGACCCTGTATTCTTGGGCAGTTGGCTCCTTAGGATTCTTCCTAAAAGCTCAGCGAGGAGGAGACGGTGAGTCTGGGTCCCTGTGGGTAGGGTGAGGGCTCTTCTAGGCTGCAGGGTGACACAGGTTTTCAGCACTTCAGGCAGCTTTATTAGGGACAGGCAGGAACTGCCCTGGAGCCTGTGGAGGGGGACAGGGCAGGGCAAAAGCAGCACCCCAAACCCCACCCTCAACCCTCACCTCACCTTTATCCCAGTACTCTTAAGAGAAAGGCCCTGCCTGTCGTCACCTGGCCCTCTGTTTGTTCCTTCCCTCATCCCTTCCTTGGCGATCCCAGTCTTCTCTCTGCCCCCCTGGCCTACCTGTGGTGTCCAGAGCTGGAAGCTGTCTCTACCCAGCACTCCTGAACACACGCCATGGGAGTGACCCTGTTTGGATGTGCTCTGGATGTCAGGGGCCAGCACATTCGTCTAACTCCTGCCCTTGCTTCGTGGAGCCTTTGACTACCATGCTAGTCCCTGCCCAGCTTCAAGCCAAGTCCCAGCCTCTGTCCAGCCTGGTCCTGCTGCTTCCTCAGCAATCTGTTCTGCATGCACCAGGCTCTGCCCAAGATGTCCCTGCGGCCTGGAATGCCCTGATTCATTCTCAGCCAGCTCTCCTTGTCTACTGTGGTGCTCCTGCCCTGGACCCCATGCCCTCACTGCCTGCATGGCCCAATGATTCTGCTGCTCAAGTGGCCCCAGGGAGGCACTGCCCCTTCAGCCAGGCCAGAGGGAGTGCTGTGGATGGGAGGGGGATTGGTGCTTATCCCAGGGAAGCCCCCGACAGCAATTCACTGCCTTCTTCTCCTTCCCTCCTGGCTGCCAAGCCCAAGGCTTTGTAGCTACCCCTGACCCTTTCATGCCTACACCTACCCTTTCCTGCTAGACCCAGGCTCATGTAAAATAACATCCCAGAGCGCCTCATTATCCACACTGACTCAAACTTCGTGATTCTCAGAGGCCCTAAAGCACTGAGTTTGGGCAAATAGGAAGTAGCCATTTAGGGATCTAGGGGCAAGATCTCAGGCTGCCTGAGAGGGTCAATTCCTGTGGCCAGATGCACTGACCACCATGCCAAGACAGTGTGCGCGCGCGCACATGTGAAGGTTGGGGAGGCAGGGAAGGGAGAATCTGCCCACTGCCGGGTGTGCACGTGCACGGGGCACTCCAGTGAGTGTAAGGATTGAAGGAAACATGTGATTGTGTCACTGTGCAAGAGAGCGTCACGTATGCCTCAAGAAGGGCTGCAGCAAGAGCCACCAGCAGCAGGTGGGCCGGGCTGCCAGGCTCACTGGGAAACGGCAGCGTTTTAATCGTTTTAATTGTCCGTGGAGATGATGGGACTCTGGGGAGTCATTAGAGGCCCACCGAGAGCTGCAGTCGGCTCCTTGCCCTACTTGTTGGCCAACATTCTTCAGCTCTGCTGGCAGCCACTTCCCCTCCTCCCCTGCTTCCTGTTTGCCTCCCTCTCTCCCACCCCCTTCATCCTCAGAGCCCTCTCTATCTCTCCCTCTTTGCTCATCTTCCTCACTGCTTATAGGCACTCAGGCCACTGGGCTGCCTGTCTACCCTGGACCTGCCCTCAAAAGACTTGGCCAGTAGGTCTGGGGGTGAGCACTGCCCCCTTCCTGCCTCCTCCCTGCATTTCCACTGGATGTTTCTTTTAGGCAAGTGACAGAAGGCGTTGCTTCTCTAACTTGAACAAATAGATTGTTCATAGATCTGATTCTGTGGGCCCGGGGTGGAACCTGAGGCTCCACATTTCTAACAAACCCCAGGCAGTGATGGTACATGTGTTCTAAGTACCATACACTGAGTAGTAAGGACCTGAGGCCTCCAGGGACCAGCTGTGGGCCAAGTGGTCTTTCCCAAGGGCTCTGTGTCCTCCCCACTCATCCTCTCTGGGTGGTGGACCAAGCCAGGCCACCACCCACGAAAGCTGTAGGAGCAGTAGCTGCATGTGGGACCCCAGGTACATGGCACAGCCCCTCTTTGGGGAGCTGCCTCCACCAGCACCCACCTACCCACTGTGCCTGCCCCAGCCAGTTCAGCTGGACAAACGGGCATTGCCCTGAGAGTGTTAGGAAATATGCCTTCTGGGGTGTCCTCACCTGTACGGGCTGAGCTAGCTGAGGCAGTGATAGCAAGAGTGGCATGGAGGAGCTGGGGGGAGTGGGGAGGACTTGGGAACAGGTCAGGGTCCCCAGGGAGGACGTCTTCCCACCCTCTGCACCTCCTCTAGCCCTGTTTGCAGCTTCATCTTCCTTTGGAGACACACTGCTCTCCTGCAGCTTGGTTTGGTTCATTTGTTACTTGACATTATGTTCTATGTTTATTGCTTTATCATCTGACCCCCTCAAGGAGACTCTCAGCTCCGAGAAGAATTGTGTTCAATGTCATATCCTCTGAGCCTAGGACAGTGCCTGGCACATAGCAGGTACTCAAAAACCTCTACCTCATGAATGCCATAGGCACAGCCCTGTCCCTGACGCGCCTGCACAGCCTCCTAGCAAGAATACATGGAGTAATAAAGACATGGCCTGACTCACCCCTCACTTCGATCCCTCCCAGGGGGATGACCAAGCTGACTTCTGGGAGGTGAAATGGAGCAGGTGACAAGCAGAGTGGTCAGACAGGCCTGCCTGCACCCCCTGTGCACTATTAGACAAACTCTTCTCTCCAGCACTCAGTTTTCTCAGTTGTGAAAAGGGACCAATAATAACCACCTCATTGTTAGTATGAAGAACCTCAAAGCATCATCTAAATGGAGCTCCAGTGGTGGTTCCTCTTACCTGCCCTTTTGGCACTCCTGACCCTGGCTGGCCACCTCCCTGATCACTAGGCAACTGAATATGGTGACAACGGGACCCCCTCACCCTTCCAGAGACCCAGCTCAGAGCTCTGTGGTGATAGCAGTTGAGCACCAGCTGGCTCCCTCTCTCTTCACACACCCTCCAGCCACTGGCTTCCATGAAGAAGCCCCAAATTAGCTTGAGCTGATTGAGGCAGCTCTGGGGAGTGGGGCAGGCACCACTGGAGCAAGACTGCCTGGGTTAAACACCACCACCAGTGAG
This sequence comes from Corynorhinus townsendii, assembly GCA_026230045.1. NCBI lineage: Eukaryota > Metazoa > Chordata > Mammalia > Chiroptera > Vespertilionidae > Corynorhinus > Corynorhinus townsendii. The sequence continues at coordinate 197,953,782 of JAPDVU010000002.1, forward strand.
CGAGGGAGGGACCGCAAACCCTCCTGAGCCCCGGTGTCTTCATCTGGTTAATGTGTTATTGTGAGAATGAAGTAAATCACCCTCAGACATTTATCCCGGTGCCTGGCATATGGGCAGCACTCAGTAAATTGCAGCTGTGGTCATCATTTTCCTGGGATATAGCCATCAGCTCATTGTTCTTATGGCCAAGCCAGTGGGACAGGAATGGGGAAGAAGGATGGATGGGTGGTGGGAGCTTAAGTTTCTTCATCTGTAAATAAAAGAGCAAGATAGTCCTTCACATGGCCCCAGGCTGGGATTTTGTGAGTTTATCTGATGAGTGGACATAATCAATCAGGGATCCCAGGGAGGAATTCTTTGCTGTATGGACCCTAAACGTACTCTTCTTATTCATTGCCGAGATCTTCGTTTTCTTTCCCAGGAGTCCGGTTGGAAGTGAGAAGAGCCTGCCCCACTGAGGAAAGCCACTCTGGGTGGGCAGTGGTGGGGCTGACTCTGGGTGGGCGGGGCCCACTCCAGATGGGCCGAGTCTGGAGCATTCTTGGTGCCTGTTATTAGCATGTCAATGTGATTGAATTGAGTCCTTGAGTTTGCATAGGAAGGGTTCAGGCACCCTTGAGGATGTCCTGGCATGCCCATTATCCAAGCCACACAACTTGATCCCAGTAGCCAGAGGGGCAAATAGCACCCCAGGAGGAAGGAGGGTGCTGTCGGTGGAGGGGGCAGCAGGGGCAAAGACTCTGTGCAAAAAGGAACATGACACATTCATGCCATGGGGAGCTAGATGTCAGCGTGGAACCACTAGCAGGGTAGCGGTAGTATGGTGGAAGGTGGCCTGAGGGGTGAGCAGGTGCCAGACCACACTGAGTTCTGTAGGCCTCAGGAGGATTTAGGGTTTCTCTTAAGAGCAATGAGCAGTGTCCACGGGTTTTAAGCAGGGCTATGGGCTGCTCAGGTTTGAATCTTAAAAACATCCCTCTGGCTACTGTGTGGAGAACAGGTTGGCCCTGCTGTTTCTGCTACAGTGAAGTCAGACTCATTCAAAGGGATCTTTACTAGAAAACTGAGACCCAGACATGCTGAAGCTTGTGGAGTGCTGTGGTCGGGTGTCTCGAGTTGCAAGGAATAAAAGCCCACTTAAGTGAGCTTACTGTCAAGATGCATGTGGATTGGAACTGTAACTGGAAAGCCTCCGGAATCCATGGGCTCTGAAGAGCAGCCTCTCCCTCTCCCTCACCTTCTCCCTCCCCGACTCCCCTCATTCCCTACCCCTCTCATCTCAGGAGCAATGTGGTTTCAGCCTGTGAAATGTTACTCCTCCCTATTGGCCTTCCTCCGTCCCCTTCCTCTGCAGGCCCCAGCTTCTGTGCCCCATCACGTGGGCTCCCTGTGGCCCATCATGCCCTTGGTGGCCTGATGACACTTTATCATTTCATCTGCAGCTCCTGCCACTGACCAGCAAATTTTTTCTGTGTTTCTTTTCTCTTTTTTTTAATCATTAAAAATCATTATTATTGAAAGTATTACATATGTCCCCCTTTCCCCCCCATTGACCCCTTCTAGCCCATGCCCACCCCCATACCAGGCCTTCACCACCCTATTGTCTGTGTCCATGGGTTATGCATATATGCATACAGTTCTTCATTCAAATTCCCAAGAGAATACATCTGATTGGATTAACTCCTCTTTATGACCCAGTCATAGATTGTCTTTGGGTCAAGTAACTGCCCTTTTTTCCAAAGAGGATGTGATCTAAAACATGACCTCTGAGGCAGCAAGGCTCTGAATGGGGCAGCTCCCCTTGGAAAGGGTGTAGGTAGGGCAGGCACATACCAGCTTATTCCAGACCTAGAACATTCCTGCACCAGAACTCTAAGCTCCGGACCTTCTAGATCTGACTGTGCAGGTGGTTGTGCTAGGAGGCTGCTCCCAGACCTTTGAGGTGGGTGGAACAGAACTGTCCAGCCTTAGGCAAGACCTAATTCTGACCTGTTGGTTCCCTAGCCCACGCCATTGGTTCCCAATAAGGGAGGGTGAATGGTTCCTTGAAGGCCAGCCCTACAGTCAGAACTCATGTTAAGGTGAGGGCTGGTGTATCTGGAGTCCTCTTCTGCAGACACCTTCAGTAGTAGGTTGCTGGCAGATGGCTACATGTATTTATTCCTCCCTGTATCCACATCTATGCAATGGGAGATGACTGCAGATCTCCCATCAAGATTTCATTCGTCTATGCTGTAGTAGGGAACACTGCCTTAATCAGTGGACATGATGGTGGGGGGAGGGCAGGATGTATAGAGAGTGGCCTCCAGAGTTGGGGGCTCTGGCAAATGGCTACATATATTTATTCCTCCCTGTATCCACAATCTGTGTAATGGGAGATGACTGCAGATCTGCCATTTTGGCCAATAGAGTGTGGCAAAAGGGACATTGTGCCGATTCTAAGCCTAGACTTCAGGACTCCTTGCATGATTTCTCTCTTACCCCTTACCCCTGTCTCTTAGAATCCTGCTACCACTGAAAGATGAGACAGAGGGCCGGAGACCAGGACACAGGCTTTATTAGAGGAGAAGACCCCTGCCGGGCTATCTTCCAGAAGGAAAAGAGCACATGTGCTGGGGTGAAGGCACCTTTTGAGGGGAGGAAAGGGAAGGGATGGGGCTTAGGGTACTCGGCACAGGCTGCTTGGTGGTTTCATATAAGGCACATAATTAGGGACTTAGAAATCGGGGGTTAGGGTATTTGGCAGGTGCTGATTGGTGGTTCAATGTACAGTCCCTATAAGGTGCCTGGTTAGGTGTTCAGGAATGTTCGGGCTATAGGTGGAGTTTACATCATTCTCCATCCATCAGTTGGGAGAAGGGAGGATCTATCAACCACCAACTGAACAAGACTGGTATGTCTGCTGGATGATGAGAGACAGGTGTCCAAGTCAGCCCCATTCTCCCAACTGACAGTAAGCTAATTTTCAGAGATTAAAGAGGCCATTGGAGAACAGCTAACCCCTACAGATCACAGACACATGAATGAGCCCAGCCTAATGCCACCTAGCCTGACCCACATCAGTTGAACTATCCAGTTGATCTCTAGACTGCTGAGCAACAGCAAATGCTTATTGTTTGAAGCCAGAGTTTTGTAGTGGTTTGTTACACAGCACTAGCTAACTGATACACCTTCCTACTGGGAGACCTCCAAAGATGTGTTGATATGTGTTTTCTAGTTCAGTCTCTGAGCCTGGGAGGTCCACTCCTCCAAGGCAGAGCTCAAAATGTGGGCGGACTCAAGTTGCAATGATGACTCTGTGTATTGGTAGATGCCCTGGTAATCTGGGTGCGGTGTGTACCAGGCAGCTGCACTTCCTGCCACTTACAGAGAATTTGCTGTAATGCATTGTGATGCATTAGCATAATAATTGCTAAGCATTCACAAATGAATAGCTCACTGACTGATGGATTTTGTACAGAATCTGTGAAGGTTACATCGAGGGTGAAAACATTTCACTGTGTCAATGAACATACTTAATTTTTCTGGAAGTGCTATTTAAATTGCGTCGTGCTATGACATTAGCATAACAAAGACATAATGCATTCGTTTATGCTGTAGTAGGGAACGCTGCCTTAATCAGTGGACATGATGGTGGGGGGAGGGCAGGATGTGTAGAGAGCATCGAAAGGCAGCCCATTGGGTCCCTGTAGCCACACAGGGGCAGTCCCACCCCTGCAGGTCCACCCCCAATTTGCTTCCTGGGGCGCTGGGGGCTCTGGCAGTGGGTGGACTCTGTTTATTGGCTTGTTTCCTTTTCACTGATTTTTCTCTTCTCACTGTGTTGGCCACTGAGTCCCTGCTAATGGGTGGGTGGGTCTTGGCTGTCAGACATGAAATCCTCAGGAGAATTAGCAAGCATTCAAATCTGGCAGATTTACCCACCCTCGTCAGCAGGGCAGGGCAGCCTCCCCACAACCAGCCAGCTGGTCCCAGGAAGCTGTGCCTTGGGCCCGGGCTCTCTCCAGCCCCTCTCTTAAAGGGGCTCTCAGGACTGACACAGAAAACCCATGAGGAGGCCGGAAGATCACTCTATTACCTTCGTTTCTGCATATCTGGCCCTTCGAGGAGAAAGTGTTTGGAGCAAACAGATCCTGCTAATTGAGCACCTACTGCCTGCCAGGCACTGAGCTTTCTCTACAGACACCAGCTCAGAGTGTCTCGGCCAGCTGTGCACATAGTCCAGCCCTGAGTTAAACAGCGTGAAGCAGCTTTCTTTTATGTGAAGATCTCAGAACCTCTGGTATAACAATGAGCCTTCTGCAGCTCCAAGAGGAAGATACCAGGGTATCAAACCTTTAAAACCATGCAACCTGTTCTGAGAAAGGTGACATGATTTTGTTACTTTAAAATTACTTGATAAAATATGGATTATCAATCTTATTTCAAAGCTAAGGAAATGGAGGCTTCACCATGAAGTGATTTGCACAGAGCTGGCAAATGGCTTAAGATGGATTTTAATCCACATCTCCCTGGATCAGACACCAAAGAGATATGTAGACTGTCTTCCTGAGGGACTGATAGACAGCCTTTGGAGGGAGAGACCAAATTGAGGACAACCCACAATTGCTGGCCACACCCACTCAGACTCCTATGATCCTGAATGTCAGAGGGAGCCCATTCTGCTCACACTGGGCTGAGGTCAGGACACAGAGAGGAGTGATTCTCATGTGTCCTGCGGCCAGGGGTCCTTCTGACAGAAAATCTGTAGTTTGGGAGTATGAGCAACTGGGGAGGGGCTTGATCAGAGAATTTGCTGTAATGCATTGTGATGCTACTGCTGTGTAACAAACCCTTGCAGTGGGGCTCCCAGAATAGGTCCCTTGGGTGTCCTGGTACTTTGGGACTGGGCTGGTATGGAGTGAATAGGACGAAAGGCTAATGGGGCTCAGAACCCCAGGAGAGGAACTGGGGCATCCAGGAACCATGAGGAGGGCAGTGGGATCAGCTCCCCGTCATCCCCGCAACGAATAGGGGTTTAAGATGTAGTTGATTTATATCCCCTGAGTCCCAATCCTCTATCCAGATGGTTACGAGGTGTGGGTAGTGGCTGAGCTTGCTGATTGGGCCAAGGCCCATTGGGGTGAGGAACAATTTGAGTGGGACCCTACCCAACTGGCTTTCCCTCCAGAACAGTGGTTCTCAACCTTTCTAATGCCGCGGCCCTTTAATACAGTTCCTCATGTTGTGGTGACCTCCAACCACAAAATTATTTTCGTTGCTACTTCATAACTGTAATTTTGCTACTGTTAATGAATCGTAATGTAAATATGTGTGTTTTCTGATGGTCTTAGGCTCTACAGCAGTGGTTCTCAACCTGTGGGTCTCGACCCACTGGTTGAGAACCACTAGCAGGGTCGCCTAAGACCATCGGAAAACACAGATATTTACATTACGATTCATCAGGTTGAGAACCGCTAGCAGGGTCACCTAAGACCATTGGAAAATACAGATATTTACATTACGATTCATTAACAGTAGCAAAATTATAGTTACGAAGTAGCAACGAAAATGATTTTATGGTTGGGGGTCACCACAACATGAGGAACTGTATTAAAGGGTTGCGGCATTAGAAAGGTTGAGAACCGCTGCCCCAGAACCAGGAAATTCTCACTCCTTGAGGGATCACAAATTCCTTTTAGTTTGATAAAAGTTACAGAACCTTTCCCCAGAAAAATGCACATTTATACAATAACTTGCATACAATAGGAAGGGTCACAGATGCCCTAAAGACCATCCCAGGTAGAGCCTCCTGTGTTAGAGAGAAAGTAGCTGAAACTTGAGACTCTGGGAAAAAGAGGCAGGAAGCCCTCCTATTGGCCTACAGTGACTCATCCAAATGCCCTAGGTTGGCATTCCAGGGCTCATTTCACCTTCCATCTTCCTCTCCATCCACTCCAGCACACCCCTCCTCACACCCACCGCACTCCTGTGCTCTGCTAGCCCAGCATGTCAGCTCATTGTCCCTGAATACAGCACAGGTCTCCTCCCTTGAGTTCCTATTTGAGACTCTACCTTTGCTGCTTGAGCAAATCTTATTCACTTTTGGAGTCCTTCCTCTTCCAGGAGATCTTGCTGATAACTTCGAATCCCAACCCATTCAGTTGAGCATTTATTTATGGAGCCCTCCCCACATGCTACCTGCTGGGATACAGAAAGGAACAGAAGAGGGTGGGGTGGGGTGGGGGTGGGTCACTGCTCTCACCTAACCTACAGGCAATCTGGGGCATCAGACAAGAAAATAAGTACTTACAGGTGTGTAGTGAGTATTATGAAAAGGAGAAAGGGGGAGAGGGGAGAGGCAAATGGGGGTGTGAGACAGTGGGGATTTTATTTCATTTAGGGCAGAGTTTCCCAAACTTTGATCATTTAAATTCTTTCTACCTTTACAATTTTTGTCATATCAACATACCATCTGTGCTCTTATTTACTTCTCTTTTTTTTTCTTTAAATAAACTTTACATAGACTCACTGATCTTCTTAGCCTTGTCCTAAGCAATATTATCTCTGACATCATGGGCCTTAATGTGTTATGTATTTTTAAAATTATTTTTATTGTGGCAATAGATGTATGGCAGAAACTTTACAATTTTAATGAATTTTAATGGATGATTCAGAGGCATTAACTACATTCACATCATTGTGCAGCCGTCAATCACTATCCATTTCCAGAACTTTTTCATCATCCCAAACTGAAACTCTGTCCCCTTTAAGCAAGTAACTCCCCATGACCCTCTTCATTACCAGTCCCTGATAATCTCTATTCTACTTTCTGTCTCTATGAATTTGCCTATTCTAGATCGCTCACAAAGGTAGAAGAATACAATATTGTTCCTTTTGTGTCTGACTTATTTCACTTAATATAATGTTCTCAAGGTTCATTCATTTTGTATCTAAAGTTCATTCCTTTTTAAGGCTAAATAATATCCCACTGAGTATATATACCATATTATTTACCCCTTCATCCATAATGGACACTTGGATTGTTTCCACCTTTGTGTTATTATGTGTGCTATTTATATTTTAATATATGTTAAAACATAGACATAACTATTAAAGTAAAAAGATTTTTTCGTAACCACTTGTGCTGAGGCAAAGACTTGAGTACAGGTAGATTACTTGGGAAGTGCTTCCAGGAAACAGGAGGGAGTGAGTGGAGAAAGTGAAACAGGGAAGGGGTCGAAGCCAGTGAAATAAGAAGAGCTGGTTATTGCTGTGGGAAGTTGGTGCTCAGTCTGAAGAACCAAGTAGGACCCACCTCAGAACGATCCCATTGGAGGATAGGGAAGCTGGGCACGTTTCTGCAACTCCCAATACCATTGCTTCATCTCCCCTCACACTTCCTGGTTGCTCCCCAGGAGCTCAGCAACATTCTCAAAGTTAGTATGATGCAGGCCTGGGCTGGGGCAGGGGCTAGGTGGATGGGGGCAAAGGAGGGGAGGACTGGGGGACATCTGTAATACTGTCAGACAATGACCTGAAGTCGCCTATGGGGACTCTCCATAGGGAGAGTCTGTGTCTTATGCTTGAAGTGGGATATGCACAGGGAACTGTCCGCTACAGCGGTGCTGAAATTAGAAAGCTGAGAGGATGTGGCACGCTGTGTCATCAATGTCAGCTACATCATGTAAAAACTTTTTTTATACCTCATTCTATGTTATGAGAGGGTTGGCTCTGAAAGAAAATGATGACTAATCTGACACCTGAATAAAGAGGAGGAGCCAGCCAGGCAAAAAAAGTGTCTGGAAGGAACAGATGGGGCAAAGGCGGGGAGTACAGACACAGCAAGACATTCTCAGAAGGCCATCACTACTGAAGCTGGGAGGAGGAGTGGAAGATGGCTCTGGGGAGGTGGGCAAGGGACAGGTCATGGAGGATGCTGACTGCCTCTCTGCTGTCTATGTGCTATCCTTGGGGTCATGAGAAGCCTAGAAAGGATTGAAACAAGGTTGGGTGTGTATGATGCGACCACCAGTGCTTTCCCTTTCTTCCATTTTCTGAGGGCAGAGATCAGACTGCCATGAGTCACTCACTAATAATAATAGCTGGATGTCTTTCCAGGGGACTGCAGTGGAAGCCCCTCAGGTTTATGCACTCCCAGGGCCCAGTTTGCACCTGGTACATGCTCAGAGTTGGTGGTGATGATGGTGGAGATCCTGGGCCAGGCTGCTAGGTGGTTTCCTCAGCCAGCAAATCTTTTTCTGGACACACACATTCAACCCCATCCTCTGGCTTTTAGTGTAGTGGTGAGGAAAGAATCCCATGGAACTATTAGCAGACTAAAGGACCTCGGGCAAGACACTTTTCTTCTCTGAGCCTCAGTCTCCCAGTCCCTTAAATGGAAGTAATAATGTCTGTCTTGCATGGTTGTTGGGCAGATTCCCATGAGAAAACTTTTCCAATGGCACAACAGCATGCTTGGAAGACAGTAAGTGCTCAAGATATGGGGGTTTCCTTTCCTAGTACCCTACCCCCATGAAGGCCTGGGCTGGGCTCTCAGCTCCCTGAACATAACCTGGCCTGCTGAAGGGAAAGGTCACATAACGGTGGCAGAGGAGTCCCTGGAGATGACAGAAGCCCTTATTAGGGCAGGGCCCCTTTCCCATTTCTCAAGCATCTGCTTCTACCTCTTCCATCCTCTCTACAGTGTAACTAGGGGGCAAGATCATTGTCTGTCATTGTATTTACTCATCCAGGAGCTGGATGCAGTTGGATGGGCCTGACACTTTTCTCCCTAGGTGCTGAAATCAGAGAGGGTTGGACCATTCCAGCATGACCTGTCCATTTCAAGCCTGGGCTGACTCTTTGGGCCTGGACAGAGTGGGCTCCTTGGGGGCTCCAAGGCAGCTCAAGCCCAAGAAAGGTTCTGACAGGCAACCCCCAGGGCTCCCAGGCTCTGTAGGTTCCCCTTCAGAAATAGCTACCTCATTGGGATGCTGAGCATATGGCAGAGCCCATGCCAGAGATGGGTCACGAACCTCTGCGTGTGGCCCGGCTAGGCTGATTACTGATGCTAAGTAAATTGCCAGCTCCTCCTTGAGCCCCTCCTGACTGGCTTCATGATTCATTTTCATTTGGAAAAGTTTAATAATTAGCAAAGGGGATTTCTAACAACAGATGGTGCCTGGCCCCAGGGAGTATTTCTGCCACAGACATACTTTGCAGAGAGCTAAGCTGGAGGTGGTTCTCCTGCTCCCTCCAAATGGGTGTCTCCGGGGCTCTGTGACTACTGAGCCCATTTGCATAATGTGGCTGCAAGAAGAGCAGAAGGAAAGGAGGGTGTCAGCTACAGGCACATAGGTGCTGGTGGCTCTGCTAGAGAGGGGACGCCAGGCAATGGTCTTCTTCACTCTGCTACGCTTCTGGATGTCTTTAAGGATAGAAGGTCAGAGCTGCTAAGAGCCATGAGAGAACACTCAAGAGCCTGCTGGAGATCAGATAGAAGCCTCAAGAAATGTCTACAAGATTTCAGATGTCCAAGCATTAACTTTCCCCCAGACCCCCTCTAAAAGCAGAGCAATTTGCTCGTATCCCACTCCTGTCAGAGTGCAGAGAAAGAACTTAGATCTTGCACTTCTTGATTGTAGAAGCACAGCTCAAAATATTGTTTGATTTTAGAAGCTCAGCTCAAAGTATAAAATTCCACAGTCTAGGGCTAGACTGGTATCAGACATGGCTAGACCTAGGGGTTCAAGCCATGCCATCCCTGGACTTTGCTTCTGTGAAGCTTAGATGTGGCTTCATCCTCTTCTGCAGCATAGGCTTTCTTCTATTTGTGTGGGATGGGTGTTTCCCCTGCTAGCTCTAGTATAAACCTTCCAGATTGGCCTTGACTCAGTCACGTGCCCATCCTGGAGTGGATCTTCTTTGTGACAATGACAATGACTCTGTTGGTTAACCAGCTTGGACACTTGCCCATCCCTATGGCTGGAAGAGATAACACCATGATTGACAGACTCACCAGGACCATGAAGTATAGGAGGTTCTCCAAAGGAAGAGCCAGACCAAGAATGTCCTGAAGGGCCTGAGAGAAGTGGTCAGCCCAGGTCTCACAGCAGCAGCGCTGGGATTAGGCAAGTTATGCTTTGCTTGGCTAATGGCTTCTCATGGCTCAGCATGACCTGCCCAATAAGGGCTTGTTATGATCACACATTGCCTAGTGAGCTCTTACTGGGACTTGCCCAGTGGTCCAGGACTGTCTTGGAACAAAACACAGGGTCTTTCTTCTTGTGATAATTGTAAGCCACTTGGAGAACAGACATGAAAAAGCAATTGCAAAATCAAGAGGAATGTAAGAGACATTGCAGAGCAGTCTGTGGAATCAAGACATGATTCATTTCTCATTCCCAGGAATTAAGCGGAACAAGTACTAGCAATCACTGTGTGATGGAGTGGACTGGGGGAAGGAGGATCCTGGAGAGGTCTTATGATCCAAGTTTTCTAGGATAAGCTGGATTTAGATAGGGAATTCCAGGCAGAACAATGACGTGATAGTAGGACCTAGCCAACCATTCATCAATCCATCTGCCCTTTCATTCATTCTACAAGATATTTGTTGAGTACAATTTATGTGCCAGGAATTGAGCTTACAATGGTGATTAAAATGGTCTAGCATGTAGGGTGAATGGTGAATTGAATGACCCAGCTAGATTAGAGCATATTGTAGTGAAATTTGAAAAGGCTGAAAATGGAGTTTGGGTCAGATAATGGTAGCCTCAAATACCAGGCTCAGATGTTGAAAGGTTTTCCTGAGAGCAGCCAGGCCTGGCATGATAAGGTGACCCCCTCACCACCCATGAATGTTGTGGAATAGCCTCCTGGTCGGATTAGGGGTTTCAGGAGCAGAGAAACCCTAAACTGCTCTAATCAGAGGGCTCTTCCCAAATCAAAGAAGCTGTGCAGTTAGTTGAAATTATTTTCTTAATCATTGCAATCCTTATGCCTTTTTATTAAATCTTGGTGGCTGCTAACACTGGTCCCCAGGACAGAGTATCACGTGACAGGACCAGTGACTGCCCGGTTTTCAGGTATCACCTGGTATCAGGCATCCTTGCCCAGCCTGTTGAGCTCATCCTTCACATTTTGGTTGGTAAGAAGACTAGTGTTATGTATTACTCCCCTGCCAAGATGTGATTTCTTCACAGCAATTCATACCGATAATTTTGATGCAGTTTTTATTTCTGTTAGCTGAATTGTTATTAGCTCATGCAATGGAGTTCCACCCATCCACTTCTCATAGCATTCCATGGAGAGCACTGTGATTTCTGGGTGTTCCATGTGCAGAGTGAGTTTTAAAAGACTTTGTTGCAGCCTAAAGCCAGGACCCATGGTTTTATTGAACTCTGAGCTCTATGTCCCACTTGATGAACTCCTGCTTATCCTACAAGTGCCTCTGCCAGTGTCCCCTCGGCTATGAAACCCTTTCTGATACCCTCAGAAAAATCATTTACTTTTTTCCACCATAGGCTTTCAGGGGACCTTGCACATAGCTCTGCCCTAGTACTCATTAGCATTTTCATTTCTGTTCCTTCAGGCCTGGCACATGGTTGGTGCCAACAAATAATGAATGAATGAATGAATGAATGAATGAATGAATGAATGAATCTATTAGTGATTGTCAATTTGTTGAGATTAAATATTTATAAACTCTGTTCCAAAAAAAACCCCAACCAAACACAAGCCAACTCTGTTCCCAGGTGGCAGATTCAAACATGGGTCCCATTCTTGTTAACCCCCACCGCTGGTCTCACATGCTGTGTGCTATCCTTGGGATACAAGAGACACAAGTGTGTGAGGATGACCAGACACAGCGCTTTTGCCAGGAGCAGGGCTAGTCTCCTGGGTTGTTGGGGTCCCTTCCTTCCCCTTCTTTCTGGCTGTCATGACAGGCTCCTGCCATTGGCAGGGACCTGCTCAGCCCCACAAGGAGGCTGTTGGCAAGGGAACCTCCAGGGCTGATTGGGGAGATGAGCATGAGGATGCTCATCTGGTTTTCTGGAAAGGTTGCTTTGTCTTGGGAGCCAGAGTAATTTGGGAGAAGAGAGGGTGGCATTTGCAGTCAATTCCACTAATAGGGTCTCCTCCTGGGTACCAGAGGGAGTGGAAAGTGGGGCTGGCTGTGCAGAGGGCACACTGGTGAGGCCACTTAATTAGTTTGCCTCCCTTGGGAGAGCGCTGGAAAGGCTCTCTGCCTTGGTTTTGTCTCCAGGATGAGTCATTGTTTGCTCAAATTGTTGCCTGTCTAACAGCAGTCGAAATTGCATCCTGGTTGGGGTGTTGAGGCTGTCCTGACAGGCACTTCTGTTCCTATGACACCCACTGTTGGGAAGTGGGGACCAAGTTGCTACCACATTGCTGACCTGAATGCCTTGGCAAGGACCCCATGAGGGCCTGGCTGGCCCCATATGGGGCTATGCTCAGGGATCGGTAGTGAGGGGCTCCAGGCTGAGATGAGACTGCAGCACCCGTGACTGAGTCCCAGTGCTAGTGGACTGGGGAGGGTCTGCATCTGTGTAAAGAGGGGGAGGATCTATACGTCAGAGGTGTTTGAACCGGCAGGTGGAAATATCTTCTGAGTGCTGGCAGCTGGACTGGAAACAGGTTTAAAATGTTCTCTGCTCTTGGGAGCGCTCTGGGGGAAGAATACCCAATCAACCTCCTTCACAAAGGGCTTCTGACTTGCCGTATGGAAACATGTGTCAGTTTCAATGGCCACCAGTTATCCTGCCCTACAGGACAGCAGTAATGATGGGGTGGTGGCAGAGACAGAGGGAGAAAAATAAAGTGAGAGAGAGAGCCTGGACAATAGGAGACAAAACAGAAGGAGACAGAGTCATGTAGAGATAGATGGGCAGACAGAAAGATGTGGAGCAGGGGAAACTATAGGGAAAGGAAGAATAGTGCTCCCATGTCTGTGGTAGAAGTTTCTAGGGAGGTTCTAGCTGCAAGAGACAGATGTAGTGGCTGGGGCGCTGGGGGCTCTGTTCCCATTGCAGAGTGCCTGCACCTACCAGCTCAGCTCCCCAGCAGGACAGAGACTGGAGCTGAGTCTGGGCCTCTGTTCCCAGGTGTCTGGGACTCAGGCCCTCACAGGGAGCTCACTGGCCAAGGATCAGCCATCATGATCCACATTATTACTTTTATTTATTGAGTGCTTACTATGGACCATACATTCATTATCTCAGTTCTCACAACAAGGATGTATTTTTGCTATTATTAATCCCATTTTGTGGAAGAGGAAACTGAGCCTATGAGAGCTCAAGTAACCCGCCTGTATGTAGCAAAGCCCATCTGGCACCAAAATGCATCTTCTTTTCTCTTCTGTTCTTCACCACTCATCACATACCTTGTGTGGGCACTGCCTAAGGACTTCTGGCCTTGCCCTTATCACTCTGTATGTCAGCCTGGATTTACTTCTTGGTTTTCCATCTTGCTTCCTCTTTACTTCCTATAAACCCACCTTCGCAGACCATAGGCTGTGGCTCTGTGTCTTGGGGTTGACTTTTCCAGCTAGCCAGAGATGACCCAGGAGTCTCTGCTCCCTCATTTCCAATTACACGCTCAAGGGGCCTGAGCTCTGCATTGAGGAGTGATCCTTAGGCAGGTAGAAGTCAGGTCCTGCTGGGTGTGGAGGTGGGAGCAGAAGTCAGGCCAGGCCAGAGGAAAGCAAGAGTCAGAAGCACTTCTCAGGGCTTTGTAGAAGGACTCAGGCCTGAGCCCTGGTCTCCCAGGTCTCACTGGAGAAGGAAGGACCAAGGGCTGGGGAAGAAAACTGAGGATCAGAAAGACTCTTCTATGCACTAACCTGCCTCTTCCATTCCATCACAGAACTGATTAAACTACATTGTCATTATGTAGTGATTAAGAAGTCAGGCCCTAGAGTTAGGATGCCTGGGTTCAAATCCTAGATCCTACCCTTGCTAGCTGTGTGACCAGATAATAATGACACCCACTTTATAGGGTTCTTTAGAAGATTAAATGAGATATTGACTATAGAGGGGCTCAACACAGACTTGGTACTTAGTAAGAATTCATCAAATATTAGTGATAATTATCATAAATTTATTTGTCCCCACTTATACAGATAAGGAATACATATCAAAATTATATGTAAACATTATATATAGATTTTTCAAAATATGTATACACACACTTTAAATAATTATAAAGGCTGTGTTTATTAAAATAGATTTCATTTGCCCGGCCAGCGTGGCTCAGTAGTTGAGCACAGACCTATGAACCAGGAGGTCACAGTTCCATTCCCAGTCGGGACATATGCCTGGCTTGCCAGCTTGATCCCCAGTAGGGGGCATGCAGGAGGCAGCCAGTCTATGATTCTCTCTCATCATTGATGTTTCTCTCTCCGTCTCCGTTTCTCTCTCTGAAACCAATAAAAAATAAAATAGATTTCATTTTCAAAATTGAGCTATCAGTTGTTAAAATGTATATACATATTTTGGGATATATATATATGAAAGCATATACTCTGGAAAACAGTGGGTGTTAGTACATATGTTGAATGAATGAATGACAGTCTCACCATGCCCACATCTATTATTCCTTCCTTCCCTGGGGTCAAGTCTGAAGGTCAGAATCCTCAAGCAGGTGAGAGTGCTGGGGGGGAGCAGGAGGGTGGACTCTACCTTGGAAGAAGGTTCTCATGAGGAGGATCTTGGGAAATAAGCTGCCCCTCAATACATGAAGGATCCATACTGTCCATAGTGACCATCAGTGTCCAGAGTGACCAGCTTCATGAGGAAGGGAGAGAAGGCTCTTGTGTTGATGAGGACGATTGGGATCCACCTTCCCAGTTCAGCTTTTTCAAGCTAGGAATTTCTCTCACCTGCCCTCCAATGTAGGGCTAATCTGAACTGTGGAAAGTCAAAAAGCTGTGGTCACCCTCAGCCTTCGCCCTGCAGTCTTGTCAGGTGCTGTCCCTGGTGCTGACCTCCAAGCCCTACCTTGGTCCTGGCAAAGAGGCTGTGGTCCAGCTTGTTCTGTCGACCCTTCCAAGGCCCCTGTTGGCTTGGCAAAGTCTTTAGGCTCAATCTAGGCCAAACTATGGCATGTATGTCTGACACTTGTCTAGTAGCCTGTCTGGTCTCATCTCCTGCTTGAGACATCACAGGATGCAAACCTGGCAGATGCAAACCTCGGCAGATGCAAACCTGGCCTGTGGGGAAGGGGCTGGGGTGATGAAGGGAAAACACACTAGTTCTCCTCTATCCTCTCCTCCCAGTATTTCACTTCACCAACAGTTATCCAGGCTTCTGAGGACATCGACTGGGTGCCCTGCAATTTAACCCAACACTGAGACTGCCTACCTGGAGTTAGCATCAGATCCCATAAACTAAGGGCTCAGTCCCAAAAGATTGCCCTACTTCAGATGCCAATCACAAGGAGTAGGTCCCTAGGTTACCCACACTTATGTTTGATTTGGTATAAACTGGGAGTTCCCACAACCCCTCCTCTGGTTTGATAATTTTTCTATAACAATCCACACTACTCAAAGAAACACTTACGCTTACTGGTTTATTACAAAATAAAGGCTATAGATGAGCATCCAGATGAAAAGGTATAGAGGGCAAGGTCTGGGAGCATCCCCAGGGCAGGGACTTCTGTCCTATGGAGTTGGGGTGACCACCCTTTGGCACATGGATGTGTTCATGAACCTAAAAGTCCTCTGAATCCCATATTTTAGGGATTTTATGGAGGCTTCATCACATAGACATGATTATTAACACTCTAGCCCCTCTCCCTTTCAGGAGGATAGGGGGCAGGGCTGAAATCTCCAAGCTTCTACTCACGGCTTGGTCTTTCTAGTGACCAGCCCTCATCCAGGAGCCCACCCAGAGTCTCTTTATTGGAACAAAAGACCCTCCTGTCACACTCCTAAGGATTTAGGAGTTCTGCATAAGATACTCCTATTACCATTATAACTGAGTCAGTTACAAGGATTTTGTGAATTCTGTGTCAGGGACCAGGGTCAAAGATCAATATTAGCAGGAACTGGGGGCAGAGATGAATATGTTTCTTATTGTGGTACAGGTGACCCCTCAGGACAAAAGATAGGTTGCATCAGTGCACAGCTGGCTGGCCCTGCACCCTTACCTGGGCCTCTCACTGGCCAGCATGCCTGTGGCCCACAGTCTCTTGGGACATGGGACGTATTTCTCTTCCAAAACAAAACTCATGTTTCAGGTGGGGCTGAGGCGGAGTGCCATCCCAGCACGAGGCTTCCCAGCTAATAGAGCAGTGTGAAGGCTTATCCTGGAAGGGCAGATTAATCATTTCTGCCCCAAGTCACCATCCTGGCCAGATTTATGGTGGCAGGAGCATGGGAGCCCCCGACTTTATGGTCTTGTAAATTACAGAGCTGCTTGTGCAAGAGGCAGGCTGGGCTGTAAATCATGTGTAATTGCTTGTAAATTGGGAAACAAATAGTATTTTTGCTTAAATTACCCTCTTTGCACTGTTTCTTAAGGCATTGTTGTTTCACAGAGGACCTTTAACCTCCCCGGGACCAAAATTCCCTTTGGGACTCAATACCGAGCATGGTAGAGTCTCTCAGAGCCCGTCCCAGCAGGTCTGGAGGCCTTTGGGTCAAATGGAGAAGAATTGACTGCAGTTGTCATAAATTCCTCTCTTAGGCAGGCTTAATCCCGTTCTCCTGGGACCTCCCTCCCTCTCTCCCTCCACTTTGAATTAATCCCAAGGGTCTCATCTTGCCTCTGGCTACTGCCAGTCCTCTGCAAGGCTCTGGGAAGACCAGCCCACATGAGCTTCAGAGAATCCAATTTTATTCCTCCCTTTCCCCTATGCAAAGGCAGTGACTCACTGTATGCTGGTAAGTATTGCCTCTGTGTTAAGATGTTATTTGCTGGCTTCTTCTCATCTTTTCCCATTTCAATGAAATTACATTTAATCTTTTTGTCTGCCTTGGTCAACTTTAAAGAGTCATTAAATTTGCTGATAGGCAGCCCGGTAAACTTTAATTGAATCACAGGCTCCCAGAAGGCTCAGCCTTCAGGGGACCTTGGGGACCACATAATTCAGCTCCTTCAGTTGACAGACGAGGAATAGAAATCTGGCGTTGTTAAGTGACTTGCCCAAGGTCATACTCTGAAGGAGAGCAGCTCTGGGGTGAGAGCTGAGCCTCCTTTCTCGAATGCTGCCTGCTTTCCGCTCTGCTGTGCCCGCCCTCGGGTTTAGCTGTCACTCATGCGGCTCTGCTGTGTGATCAACCTTGACGAGATCAGTAGCATCTGCTTTATAATTGGGAGAATTAGCAGCATTTCAAAACCTTCCCTAGGAAACTGAGTCAGCTAATGGGGCTTGGGCTGTGATGGTGGCACCTGGCAGCTATGAGATCTCCCTTAGGGGCTCTGGCATAGGACTTTTGTCAGATCCCTTCAGGCTCCACTTTTCAAAGTGGCATTTGAGGCTTCCATTTGATGCTGGTTGTGAGCACACAGGTCATATCACATGGGGTAGCTTTGGGGGTGGAATGGGGGTAGTGGAAACGACACAAATAGAGCTGGATCCCAGCTAGGCAGCTACTCACTAGGTGTGGTCTTGGCCAAGTTGCCTCACTGAGCCTCAGTCTCTTTATCTATCATCTGGGCACCAGGCGCTTTCCCATGCAGGGTTTCTGTGAAGACTATCATACAGGAAGCATGGGCAAGCATCTCGGCCAGAGCCTGGTGCATGGAGAGCCTGTGCCCAGGCTGGCTGTGTCAGAAGGGCAGAGATGTGGGGCTTTGGGTTTTAAGTGACCTGAACTTGTCTGTGGATGACCTATTTATAAGGAGAGGGAGAGAGGTCGCTTGTGGAGGCCATCCCTGCTCACATGGAGCCTGTGGTCCCATTTCCTGACGTCAGGGTCCTCACCAGCTGTGCTAGCCAAGGCTGCCAGGTCACAGCTCAAAGGTACCCTCCACAGGGAGGTCACCTGAGCTCTGACAACTTCTGAGCTCTCAGCCAGCATCTCTCTGGGCAAGTCAAAGGGGAACATCCTCTGGGGAAGGACTTCAGTACTGTCCAGAAGGCAGGGATACAGCTGCCCCACACACCTGTTCCATCTGCTCTAGGTCTCACTTGGGTGTGGGAGCAGCCTGGTGCCCCCAGACTCACGGTTGGCTCTCTTCCTGCTCAGGAGAGGCCCATGGCATCTCAGGACTGTCTGCCTCAGCATGCTTTGTCCCAGGGGCTTCCAGGACTAGGGTGGTTCAGAGAGAATGGTGGTAGGCCTCTCCTTGGGAGGAGAAGGCTTCAGGCTCTAAACACTGTCTTCTCATTCTCACCAGCTAACTCTTTGTCCCTAGAGCACCCTCTCGCTCTTCTTTATTAGTCATAAGATGGAGAAATTAAAAGCAGAGATTCAAATCTCGGCTCTACCCCTTCCCAGCTGTGCAACTTTGGGCAAGTTCTTAAACCTCTTTGGGCCTCCAATGTTTTGTTTTTTGTTTGTTTTTAAACATATTTTATTGATTTTTTTACAGAGAGGAAGGGAGAGAGATAGAGAGTTAGAAACATTGATGAGAGAGAAACATCGATCAGCTGCCTCCTGCACACTCCCTACTGGGGATGTGCCTGCAACCAAGGTACATGCCCTTGACCGGAATCGAACCTGGGACCCTTCAGTCCTCAGGCCAACGCTCTATCCACTGAGCCAAACCGGTTAGGACAAAAGCCTCCAATGTTTAAAGGGAGTGAATAATGGTATACAGCTCAGAGTTGCTGTGTGGACCCAAGGAGATAATGTAGAGAAAGAGCATAGCACGGGGCCTGCCACCCTGAAGGCATTCTTCAACACGGCGGTTTTTAATGCAATCCCAAGCCTTCTTGTGGCCACACAGAAACCATCTGGAAGCGTGACGGGTGTGACTTTCATGTTCAGCCTGGTGTCCTGAGTGTCCTGGTCTCGGGAGGCTGAGCAGGATTGTTTATTCCTGGAGCACTTTTCTCCACCACCCGCCTCCCCCAGACATACTTAAGGAGCCAAGCGTGCAGGAGACTTGCCAGTCCGATGGAGTGGAAGACTGGGTGAGCTCCTGTGGACAGATAGATGGAGCAGAAGACACTGGGCACCGGCCTCCTGCCCAGTGCCCTGACCCCAGGCTGGGCCTGGCCTGGCCTGGATGGAGCCTCTCCTCCCAACCCCCTCCTGCTTCTGTTTCCTCCCTGATGCTGGTTCTGTCCCCCTCCATCCTTCCTGTCCCTGCCATTGCCCCTCCTCACCTCCACTCACCCCTGACCATTTTGGGCTGTTTATCTGTCTCTCTAGCTTTTTGTTTGTTCTTCCTCCTTTTCTTATCCATGCATGTTGGTCTTTCTCCATCTGGTTTGGCTGCTCTCCTTGCCTCTCCATTCCCCTCTCTCTCCCTGACCTATGCACTCCCGTCTCTGTCTCTTAGCCTCTCTGTCTCTCTGGGAATGTGTCTCTTACCCTTCGATTGTTTTGTTCTTTCTTTTCCTTTCTCTCTGACTTTTTCTCTAATTTATTGATATGCCCTCCTTTCTTCCCTTGCCCATTCCTCTGCACTGACTCCTTCTCCAGCCACCCTGCTCCCCAGGGTGAATCGGTCTCCACGGTAGGCTTGTGGGCTCTGCTCAGGACTCCCCAGGTCTCCGAGACCTGCTGGATTGCCTGGCTCTCTCTCCTCCTCTGCCCCTTCCCCAGAAGCTGGAAGCATCATTTTCATTCCTTCTTGAAAAGTGCGTCTGCAGCTGGGTCTCACCTCTTGGGGGCTGGACCTGGGGGGAGACCTTTGGAGCTGAGAATGGAAGGAAGCCCAGGACCTCTGTGGCCCTTTTCTGAGCATGGACAGAGCTTCCATTCATTGGGGGAGGGGGGGCGGTAAGCCCGTTGTGTGACCAGGACAATGGGAGATAGGCAAGCAGTGGGAGAGGCCTACTTGCAGGATCTTTCTGTCTAGTTGTAAAGCTAATACCGGTAAACTTGTTCAGAGCCAGGTGCTGGGGGATTAGAGAGCAACAGCCATCGGCTATGATGCTGGGAGTATCTTCCCCCAAAACCTGGATCCCGTGTCTCAGGCTCTCAGACCAGTTGTCACAGTATTGAAATCACCTGATGGGTTTCTCTGTCCTCCATCAGGCTGAGAACCCCCCAAGAGCAAGGACAGTTGCCCTCCCGGTCCCTGCCGAGTCCCCGGCGCCTAGCACAGTGCCTGGCACAGGGGAAGGGCACATTCTGGGCTTTTTCTAAGAGATGGTGGGAAATGAGGAGATGTGACTTGAATTACAACAGAACAATGACGCAAGGGTCTTGGTATCCTTTGGTGAAATGGTTTTGTCCAGCACATCCCAGCTCTGCCGCTTTGAGGCATTAACGTTGGAGCTGGCAGGACCTTGGCAATCACGTTGTCCAGCCCTCCCTGTTTACAGATGGCTCCTGGAGCCCACACTGAGCCTGGCCTGCCATGGGAGGGGTGGAGGGAGGGCTCCCTCGGGGCCCTGCCTGGTGCTGGCTGCTGCTTTCCTGAAGGTGCCAGCTCTCTGGGTGCCTGTTGCTGTCTTTGTCTCTGCCCCCGCTATCTCTCTGTCTGCCGCGGTACTCGTCCTCTCCTGTTTTTTTTTCCTTTTTTCCTCTCTGATGGGATAATTATGCTAATCAGCCTGTCAGAACAAAGATAATTTGTGGTGGGCTATTTCAGACTTTGGAATTCAGGCCGAGACCCCTTTCCTGCTTGCCTCTGCTTGTCCCTTAACCCCCAGCCCAGGCAGGTCTGTTGTGGGTGGGGGGTGGATGCTTGGGAGCAGGGAAGGATGAGGGTGTGTGTGAGTGTGTAGGCACATTGCACAGGGTGACCTCTGAGTACATGTACACTCCACACCAAATGTCTGCAGAAACAGCAGGACACAGGGCGGGTAGTCAGAGTTGCCATTCCTACACATGAGAGCTCAGGGCCGGTCATTTCTGTGTGTCCGGCTCCTGCTGAGGGGTGACCGCTGACCGGCCCCAACACTGCTATGGTAGTGACATGTACATGGCTGTTCCCTGGCAAAGGCCAAGTCAGCACCCCTTCTTCCCTGTAGGTTGGTACCCACCTACACTCCAGTTCCCCAGTGCGTCCTGGGCTGGAAGGAGGTTGGGGTACTCACTCCCTGGCCATAGCTGGCCATTACTGGGTGGGGGAATTAGTCTGGTGTACAGGCAATAGGGGTGACCGAGCAGTGCCAGAGGGTCTCCAGGAGTAAAGGGAATGATTTCTGGGAAGCCTGGCTAAGCTAAAAATGGGAGTTGGACAGGAAGGACTCTAGGGCTGGATGTGGGATTCTGGACCACCCTGCCTGTCAGTCAGGATGGATCCAGAGCCCCTGAGGCCACTTCTCAGCCAGCCAGGCCATCTTCACACATCTCATGCTAGTCCTCAGGGTCCCCCTCTTTCTCCAGTGGCCCCCAGTCCCCTCACCTGCCTCCCACTTCATTGGCTCAGCAGTGTTTTCGAGCATCTAGCACGTGCCAAGCACTGTGTTCAGCACCGGAGTTACACACAGGTCCTCATCAGGTATCCTCCTACTTGCACTCCAGCTCCAGCACTGGGGTCTTGTCTGTTGTACCCTCATGGGTGCTGGACCTCACCTAGAGGGATACAGATGAGTCCACTGGACCTCCTTGAAAACGATGGATTGAATGAATGCACGATTAAGTGAATAATGGTGAATGAGTGTTATCTCTAAGAAAAGGGATCCAAAGCTTAAACAAATTTTATTTCAGAAAATTGTGAAATATGCCAAAGCAGAGACCAGACCAGCGAGCCCTTGTGCCTCATTGCCCTGTCATCAGTTGTCAGCTCATGGCCGTCTTGTGGGCTCCATCCCCGCCTACCTCTGAGTGACAGGAGTGTTTGCAGGAGCGTTTGCTCAGTGCTCCCTCTCACCTGCCCAATGGTGCTGGGCTCAGGGTCAGGCTCTTTTAGGAATCTTTCAAGACCTTGCCGGGATGGGCCATGGCGTGCATGCGCTGGTCGCAGGAGCGGTGTAGGAGCGGGCGTGGCCCTGGGCAACCCTTTTCCTGGAGATGGAAGCCCGCCTGCTGGCCTTTCTCCCTCTCTGGTGTGTGATTGGAATGCCGCCTTCCCAGTAAATTCTGGTGGTTTTACAATCGAGGCTTTGAGTCACTTAAATGGCTGCTGGTGAGATGCTACACTGACTCATTTAATCTTCCTAAGTAACTTTCCTCTTCTGGGCTTGTGCTTACACAGCATCTCCACCCAGTCTCCACCCAAGGCAACTGCCAGGCCCCACCAATCACATCGCCTGCCCTCCCTCAGCCCTCTCTTCCCAGGGCCTCTTCCCTCTCTGCTGCCCTGATGGAGCCTTGAAATGGTTTGTCTGGAGAGAGAAGAGGTGGTTTTGAAGGAGTGGAGATCAGAGCTCCTTTGGTCCCGCTCCCCAGGCTGAGGGCTGAGACGGGTGAGCAGGATGCCATGGCTCAGGACTCCTGCCCAGAGGCCTTTCACGTGCCCTACGGGCTGCCAAGGCAGCCTGGGAGAGGAGGTGACATCTAGACTCTGCTTCTCAGCACTGCCACCTATCAGTTCGAGAATCCAGTCTAAATGCTAGACCTTCGTCAAGGAGGCTTTGGCCTTGGCCATGTCTGTGGGCCAGCAGGGAGGGGAGAAGAGGCAATGGGCAGGGGGCCCTCATGCAAAAGGTCAGCACACACTGTGGATGCGTGTGCGTGCCTATGTGTACATGTGCAAGGTGTGTTTGCGTGCATGTGTCTTTGGTCTTCAATGTCTTGGTGTATTCGATGCATCCATGTCTATCCAGTATGTGACAGGATGTCTGTGAGCCTCTGCTCTGTGTCCATGAGCATGTGGATGGCAGTGTGTGAGGGTTTGTGTGCTCTGTGTATGACTGGAGTATTTGAGCACGTGTGTGCTCTGTGTTTCTCTGGATATGATTGTGTGTGGATGTGTGTGCATGTGCCCTGCTTTTCCATGGATCTGGGCAGCGTATGTGTGTGTGAGCATGCATGTGCTCTGGAGGTGTACCTGTGTGTGAGCATGTGTGCCATGCATCTATGCCTCTCTGTCTGGGTGACACAGGGTCTTGGATGACTCAGTACCCTGTTTCTGGTTATCGGTGCCATGCATGTGCTCATACTTCGGTCTGTTGGCCTCTGTGCATCTGCCCACCACATGTGTCCTTACCTACAGGAACACGTGTGCATATGTGTGCTTCTCAGGGTGCTTGGAGATGGGCAGTGTGAGGTCAGACCCAGCTTCCATGTCCCATGCCCTCCCCTTTCCATCCGCTGGCAGGGTTGGTGACAGCCTGGGCCAGACCCTGCCATTAGCCAGGTGGGCTGTCACGTTTATGCGGCTGCTATTTTGGAAGGGGAAGCAGCTGGCTGGCGGGCTGACCTGTTCCCCCAGCCTCAGCAAATTGGTGCATTCCAGAACCTTCCCAGCACCCCTCACTCTGCTGAGGCCTGTTTAGGGTTTCCAGGGCCCTCTGCCTGCCTCTGCCTGAAACACCAGACCCAGTGCGCAGCCAGTTGGCCTTCCTGCCTGTTCTGAAAGGAGTAGGCCTTGGCCAGGTGGTTTCCCTGGCTGTCCCTTCTCTATAGGCCTGTGTATGTGCATGTGCAGGAACACGTAGCACTGTGTCCCTTTGTGCACATCTGTAGACACTTGTCCATTCTACCCTTAGGTGTTGAAGTGCCTTTGTGTGGCCCAAACTTGTGTAGCCCTGTGTGCCTATGCCAGGTTTTACTCATGATATGTACGTGTGTGTGTCCTTGTGTGTATGCAGGTGTGTACATGTGCCGCTGAACACATGTGTGCACAGGTGTGTGCATGTATGCAGGTGTGTGTGCGTAGTCTCCCCCGTCTTCTTACACTAATCTGGTTAAGCCTTGGGGACCTGTGTGTGTGTACATGTATGTGACTGTGTGTGCACTGTTTCCCCAGCCTCCTTACACTAAGCAGGGTAAGCCCGGGACACATTTTTAGAACATAGATGTGTCCTCCCACCTGTTTTCCTGCCTCCAGCCTCTGCTCATCTCCCCATCTCAGAAATCCTGGAGACACACACACACGGCTCAGTGATGCCCCTCAAACCCTGTAGTGGCTCCCATTGCTCCCTCCAGGAGGACCGCCTCCTGTATGTGGGCCTTCATGGCAGGGCCCAGGCTCCCCTCTCACTGCCCCTCTGATGAGCACTTGGGCCTCTGCCTTTGCTGTGGCCTCCACAACAGAAGGGCATCCTGAACCCTTCTTGAGCAAGTTCTTGGGCGTGTTCTGGGTCCTGGGAGATGCAGGCAGGAGCAGTCTCTGCCCTGCACCCATTCTACTCGGCTGGTGCAATGGTGACACCTCAGACCTGGGATCAGCTAGGCGAGGTCTTCCCAGCAGGAGTGGCCTCCCTTCATCTCAGCCTGGAGAAGCGCCTCTGTCCCTGCCACGGCCCCTCATCCAGGTATTCTCTCCTGACTCCCTAGCTGAAGGT
This sequence comes from Corynorhinus townsendii, assembly GCA_026230045.1. Lineage (NCBI taxonomy): Eukaryota > Metazoa > Chordata > Mammalia > Chiroptera > Vespertilionidae > Corynorhinus > Corynorhinus townsendii. Next base: position 197,978,301 of record JAPDVU010000002.1, read on the forward strand.
ACGCTCTTCATCCTCCTCATGCCTACGTGGCAGCATCAGACTCACTCCTGGGAGGCCCTTTTCCTTCCTGGGACAGCTTGTTTCCTGAACCAGGGCTGGGCCTGGCAGCCAGCACAGAGTCAGAGGAGGGAGGCCCAGGTCATTCTGCCTGACTGGCAGCAGCCTGGGAGGCAGAGGCCCAGCTATGGCTCCCATTGTCCTCAGCACAGTCCTGGGGGTGGGGCCTCTTGCCTCTGGTTATTTTCCCTCCTGCAGTTTACCTTATTCAAGCGGTGTCAGGGTTTGCCCAGTGCCAGCAGGAAGGTGCACAGTCTGCAGAGACCGGGAGCTCAGTGTGTGCATGCTGAACACATGGAAGGGTGCAAGGAAGGAGAAGGGAGGGCATGCAGGTGGCTCCTCTTCCGCCTCCCCCATGCAGTCCTGGGTCAGCCTCCAGAGCCCCTCCAGAGGACAGTGGATGCTGGATGGTAATACCGACATCCACCTTGTACAGTATTGCTCATGCTGCCCCTCTGCCTGAGAGCTTTCCACAATCACACATCTAGGCTCCTTCTCAGTCTCCAAATCTTAGCTTTAAATGTTCCCTCCTTAAAGAAGCCTTCCCTGAGCACCACATATGAGCTAGACTCCCCCGTTCCCCATTCTGTCTGATCACACCTTTCCTTTTTCATTTCTAGCACTTATGCAATTGAATATTCATTCACTACCTTTTTATTATCTGTATGCCCCACCAAGCCATGGGCTCCATGAGTCACAGGCCATGTCAATTCATTCCCACTGTTTATATATCCTAGTGTCTATCCCAGAGCCTGGTTGGCATGCAGTAGGTGCTCAATAAGTGTATAAATGAATGAATCAGGGATTGCATTATGGATTCATCCCCAACTGCTCCCACCTCCGCAAGAGATCCATTTGAGAGATGAGAAAACTGAGGTTCAGAGAGGCTCAGAAACTCACCAGTGGTCACAGACCTAATAAGAGATGGAGTGGGGAATTCAACCCACATTTGACCCCAGAGCCTCATCTCATTCATTCTTTTATTCATTCATTCAGTGCCTGCTGTGTGCTGGGAACTGGGACATGGAAATGAACTGTCAGACGCTGCTGGCCTGTAGGAAGCACTATAGGAGGTCATGGGAGCCCAGAGACTTCCTGGAGGAGGGCTCTTTGAGTAGGGTTTTGAGGGATCTGTAGGCTTTTGTCACTGTGTGGTACATATTGTACAGCAGAAAGAGCAGGGGAGTCAGGAGGCCTGAGCTACATCCCCTACTGCTCCCCCCTCCCAAAACCTGGAAAGTCACCTGCTTCCACAGCTATTAAGCAGAGCCTTCGGTCCTGAGGGTGCATGGTCTGAAGTGGCTAATTGGCAGGGACATCCATTGAGAGAGAGAGAGAGAGAGAGAGAGAAAGAGAGAGAGAGCCAGCCTTCCAGAGGGGCTGTTTGGTGGGGTGGGAGATGCATGGAGCAGCCACACGTGTCCTGCCCCAGGACACTGCCCTTCTGCATCCCTGCCTCCTGTCCCTCACTGCCCTCTCCTCCCTCTCTCGTGCCTCCAAGTTCTATTCCCTTCTCTCCCTCAGCCCTTCATTCTCCTCTTCCTCCTCCCTCTTTTTTTTCTCCTCCTCTTCCTACCCCATCTCTGCCTCCTCCCCTTTCCTCTCCTCCTGCCCTGCCCAAGGGGGAGAGCACAAAGGGTAGTCAAAGTTAATTTAGGTTCAAGTAGCTGGTCACCTAGAAACAAGACCAGTCCCTGGGCACAGGGCCTCAGCCGTGGCCTCATTAATCTGCACGAGCCCGGCATTGGCGGTGCCGACATAAGTAGGACAGGAGCCACGCAGCATGGAGAGGCAGCCTTGGGCTCAGGCCACTTGGCCCCCAGCAGTCACATGGCCACCCCCAGGTGTGCAATGGGAAGAAGACAGAGGAGAAGGAAGGAGAAATGAAGACCTCAGGGCATCTGCTGTCCCTTGCTCCGTGTGTCCTTGCTCTCAGACCAAGGACCCCTGAGTACCTGCTGTCCTGGTCTTGCATATGTCCTTGATCTTGGTCCACTCTTTCTCACTCTGAAGGCAGGGCTGTGCTGGGCCCTCCAGAGGGGCTGTGGAGCTAATGGTCACCGGCCCCAGCCTCTGCTTGCATACACTGACCCTCAAAGGATGCCAATGCCCTGCCTCACAGCTGGGTGACCTGGAGCAGCCTGGCCTCCTAGCCCAGCTAGCCCCTGCCCCAGAGCCACCTCTTCCCAGGTGCACACTCCACACCTTCTCCTTTCGTGGATGCTCTGGGAAACATTTTACTTGGATCTGAGTACATGTGCTTTGCCCCGCCTTGGCTAACCTTTAGAAACACCTTTGACTCAGCCCACAGCCATGCCTCCCAGACTTTGCCTGCTCGCCTGCCTGCTGCCCTCACTGTAGCATCATAGGCCCCCGACATCCTGAGGGGGTCAGTGTGTCACTGGTAGGTGAGAGCACATGATCATTCATGAGATCAGCTCCCACAAATGATGACCCTTCCGAAGTCACACTTCTGTTCTCCAGCAGGAGAAACACTGCGTTCCCATCAAGACAGTGATACTAAGCGAAGTAAGTCAGATGGGAAAAGTTAAGAACCATATGATTTCATTCATATGTGGGATATAAAACCAAAAGCAACAAGTGAGCAAGTAAGATAAAAAAAAAAGAAACAAACAAAAACTCATAGACACTGACCGCAGTATGGTGGATATCAGAGGGAAAAGGGCATGGGGGTAGGTAGCAAAGGGTAAAGGGGGTCAAATATATGATGACAGAAAAAGACTTGACTTTGGGTAGTGGGCACATAATGCAATATACAGATGATGTATTCTAGCATTGTACACTTGAAACCTATATAATTTTGTTAACCAACTAGAGGCCCAGTGCACAAAATTCATACATGGAGGGGGGGTCCCTCAGCCTGGCCTGCACCTTCTCCAATCCGGGACCCCTTGGGGGATGTCTGACTGCCTCTTGCAATCCAGGACTGCTGGCTCCTAACTGCTCACCTGCCTGATTGCCCCTAACCCTTCTGCCTGCCTGCCTGATTGCCCCTAACTGCTCCCCTACTGGCCTGATCGCTTCTAACTGCTCCGCTGCTGGCCTGATTGCCCCTAACTGCTTCTGCCTTGCCCCACATCTGGGACCCAGGATTCCCTCCTCTGGCTGGTCGCAGGCACCCAGGACCCAGTCTTCCCTCCCTCTGTCCAGCAGCAGGCACCCAGGACCTGGGCCAGCTTTGCCAGGGCCAGCTGTAGCCCCAGGGGACCATGGACGGGCGGCTTCGCCCGGGCTGCAATCACAGGTGCCCAGGATCACAGGGTGGACAGCTTGTCCCTCTCCTGGGCCGTAGACACAGCCGCTGGTGCCCAGGGCCACAGAGCGTGCGGCTTGTCCCTCTCCCAGGCAGCAGGCACAGCCATTGGCACCTGGGATTGTGGGGCAGGTGGCTTGTTCCTCTCCCAGGCTGCAGCCTGGCTGGTCCCCATTCCTCTCTCCCCAGTGTTGAGTGTTTGAGCAGAGGGCGCGACGACCATTTGCATATTTGCTCTTTACTAGTGGCCCAGTGCATGAATTCATGCACATTGAAAGGGAATTAATTAAAAGAAATATTTTAATATCACTATTTGCTAAGTCCTGGGTGCAGGTATCTGGCTCCCTCCTGTCAGAGTCTGTGACAGCGCCCATGGGACGCAGTTTCAAAGCTGGCACCCCACAGGGCTGCGGGACTCCCCTGAGTCCTAGAGTCCTGCAGCCCTGCAGGGCCAGCACCCCAGGGGACACGGGGCTGGTGAGGGGGATGAGAGCGGTGGCCTGGCTCTAAGAAAACCGCCCTGAGCCTCCCTGGATTACCTCTGGGTTCCCCCGTGGAAAGGGCCAGAGGCGTCGGGGCTGAGTGCGGAGCCAGTGGCGGCAGTGGTAGAAGAAGCTGTCATGGCTGGCTCTTTGCCTATCACGGCAGCGGGACTGCGGCAAACAACAGAACATGCCTTGGTGGGAATGTCTCTATCAAATGAGCTGGGTAGGGGCTGTTTTAGAACGTGGCTGCCTGGCTACCAAGGTTCCATGTTCTGTTGGGCTCCACCGTCAGGAAGTGAGGTCACTGCTCTTGTCAGGAAATGAAATCACTGCTCTTGTATGGGGAGAAGCTCAGAGTAGGGGACCAGGCAGTGACCAGGGAGGTTTTCTGTCATGTTCATAACCCAGGTCAAGGCTGGGAGGTGGACGTGGATTGTGGGCAGCTCCCGCTACCCCAGGTTTATCCTGACACTGGAGCTGAATCTCACTTCCCCCAGGTGGAGGTGGCGTGGGGGTGGTGCCCTTTTCTCTGATGTTTAGCCCCTCGGGGCTGCAGGACTCCCCCGAGTCCCGGAGTCCCGCAGCCCTGCTACCAGAGCCCCATGGGACTCCCCCGATGCACCTCTTGGTCAACTTCCCTCCAGCACCCTCCCATGCAGCATCAAGCCCAGCCCCGCCCACCTGCCCATGCCTGCTATGCACGCAGCATTTTGTGACAGTGTGAGGGCATCACAGTGTGACGGCATGAGACTTTTATTAGTAAGATTATATAGGATGTTATCCCAATAAATTTAATCAAAAATGTTAATAGACTCCCTAAGAACAAGTAAACAAATCTTGTGGAGCTTCTTGCCTTTACCAAAGAAAATTGGGCATTGGGATGAAGGGTACCAACCAGGCCACCATCTTTCTCATTCCTGGCCTCTGTTCTGTGCTGCCCAGCCAAAGACTGACTCAGCTAAGCCAAGAAAGAGGTTGCCAAGTCGGTGCTAGCTTTGTCATCCATGAATGTGGTCTGTCAGGGAGTGTGGGAGATGGGTTTAAATACTGGCCACAGCCTAACTGCCCAGCTGTTAGGATTTGTCAAGAAAATCATGGAGTACCCACATTTTTTTAAATGGAAAAATGTTTTATTTTATTGGAAAAATATTATTTTACAAATGGAGAAAAGACTAGAAGGACCTGTACCAAAATACAAACAGTGATTTTTCTGGATGGTGCAATTATAAGTGTTGTTGATTTTTTCCTTTATATTATTTAGTAGTTGTGTGTTTTGTAAGCAAAAATGAGTATATTTAAAGATCAGACTTGGAAACCAACATGATCGAGTCTCAGCTGTGCTATCTTTGGCAAGCCAGTTCCCCTTTCAGAGTTCCAACTTCTACGCCGCTAGGAGTGGGGTAATAAAAATTATTTCGTAGCATTGTTCTGAGAAAGAAAATGTGTGTGTGTGTGTGTGTGTGTGTGAAGCAAGAGCTTATACACATTTAGAGCAACTTCAGTATCATGGGCACACTCCATTGCCAGGTGACCTGGATTCGAATCCTGATACTTACCAGCTGTGAGACTTGGGACAAGCTGCTGAACCACTCTGAGTCTGTTCCTTGTCTGTAAAATGGGGTCTGGGGCATGCTTCATGCTGCTGGCTGAGCCTTTCCCTCGGTCCCTCCCTCATCCCTCTGGCGAATCATTCTTTGGGCCCATTTCTGCCTCCCCACAGACCTTGTGGGGCCTTCCTCCAATCTGAGCTGCCCAGCAGTGACCTTGACCCATCCTCCTCATGGAGACTCCAGGAGCTGCCCTCTGTATCCTGGTCCCTGAGCATCTTCCAGCTCAGGGAGTGGCCATCTCAGCTCTGGCAGGAGGGGGCAATACTACCACCCTACCCGTGGTCAACTTGGCTGTATTTTTAGAATAGCCCACATGTCCATCTGGTGGGCAGTGGGCTGCAGGGCTGGAGACAAGGAAGCTGGGTGCCCCTTCCCCAGGGCTGTGACAAGTTAGTGGAGAGCCCAGCTGCTCCCCAAAGCTGAGCTGGGCTCCTTTGCTGGGCCTTGCTTGCGACGACAGGCAGGAGCTATGTGCACAGATGGCCCTCCATGCGCTCATAATTTGCCAGAATAAATAGTTATTATTAATCTCCCTTGTGCTTTCCTTCTTCCCCTTCCTCTCCCATTTGCTGCTCGTCCCAGGCAATTGTGAGGCACTTAAAGGCAGAAGCTGACTTTTATTTATCTTGCTGCCCTAGTGCCTGGTTCAGGACCTAGCACATAGTAGGTGCACTTTCAGCATGAAACCAAGCAAATAGTTGCCTTCTTTCCCAACATAGGATCTCATCCAAAAGAGATCTATACACAGTAGGGTTTCAGCCAACTCAGTCTGGCACATAGTAGATGCTTTCTTAGCTTGGAGCCTGGCACAAAGTAGGGCCTCTCCCAATATAGGACCTGGCACACAGTGGAACTCATCCAGCCTGGCTTTTGGCACACAGCAGGGCTTCAGCTAACCCAGAGTTTGGCTGGGAGTAGGTAAGTTTCAGAAAAATGTTTGCTGAACAAGTTCTCATTCTCTCTGCTATGCCCAAGAAATGTTTACTGAGTGCTTAATATGTACCCAGTTTTGTACCAGGTACTGTGTGGTGGAGTGGCGTAACTCATAGACCTTTCATTCTTTTTAAAAGAGCCTACATTAAATAATATTAAATACTAGCCCTTTACAAATGCCTCATCACAAGGCTGCCTGAGGTAGGTGTAAGGAGGGAGCTGCCTGGAGGAGAAGGGACTGGAGGTAGGTAAGTTTCCCATTTCAGCTAACGTGCAAAGGCGAGTGATGGAGTGCAGGGGACCCATGAGGACAACTGTGAAGTGTTACTGGTCACTGGGTGCAAACTGGGGTCGCAGGGCAGCCATTCATTTACTCAACAAGAATCAAGTGCCCGTGATTCTGCTGGCCCTGCTCTGAGTCCTGACCACAGGGCTCTGGATAAAACCATCGCTGGTTTCCGGGGGACAAGAGGATGGAAAGTCCATTATGTTAGATGTCAGCTGTTGACAGTGCTTTAAGGAAACATAAAGGAGGGTAAGCGGGTGAAGGAGACCAGGGCAGGTGAGCCCTTTTGAAGGCGTGACACGGTGTGACATGATGATATTTGAGCTGAAACTTGAGTCCAGGAAAGGAAAGAGCATGTGGTGACAAAGAACCTGGCAGGCAGAGAAAGGGAGGGTGGGGAGGTGGGGACCAGATTGCCAAGGGCCTTGAACGCCAGGGTGAAGAATTTGGACTTGATACTGTAGGTGGTGGCCAGCTTCCCAAGTCCTTCGAGCGGAGGAGGGGCATGACCAGAGCCTCAGGAAGAACTGGGCAGAACTGGAGGCTGAGGCCAGAGGCGGGCGTGGTAGTGGTCCAGGTGGGAGATGACAATGAGGATGATGACAGGGCCTGAACTCAGGTAGTGGTGGGAGAGGGGGAAGAGGAGGGCCAGATGCCATTTTATTTTTTTATTACCGGTGGAACTGAGTTGTCTGAGGTTGAAGAGCATGGATGAGGGTGAAAGAGGCCCATGATGAGAAATGGAAACACCAGGCCTGGAGGTGGGTTGGGACAGCAGATGGCGAGTCCCTCCTAAAACTGTTGCTACTTTTTCTCCTCCCCTTGTGCCCCCTTTCTCCCCTCCCCCATAGCCTCTTTTGTTCTCCCCAGTGCCGCCTCCTTCAGCCTAGAAACCACAATCCAATCTTCTCCTCTTTCATCTTATGTGTCCTTTCTCTCTCACCTCTCTCCTTTCCTCCTCCTTCTGAGCCTATCTTCCTGTTTGCTCTTCTGACCATCGCCGGCCAGGCTGTAGGTTTACTGGTGGCGTTTCTGTGCCCGGCCTTTCCACTGACTGTAGGCCAACATCTCTCCTGGCTGCACCTCCTCAGCCTGCCTCTCCAAGTCCTGCCCTCCCTCTCTTCACCTGGGCCAGAGATCCTCCTTCCACACCAGACAGGGACTTCCTGGCAGCCAGGAGTCTTGTCCTGGGGAAACCAAGGTAGCCCAGAAGGTGGGACTCCTTGGGGCACAATAAGGCTTTGTCCATCGGGCCTGAGGAAAATGTGAGATACATCCCCGTCCAGCAGGGGATGGTCAGAAGAGCAAACACCCAAAGCTACCACTTATCAGCTCTGTGACCTCGGACAGGTCACCTAACCTCTCTGAGCTTCTGTTCCCTCAACTCTGAAGACTAGTCATTCCATCCCTTGGGGCCAGTGTGCTGATTAAGTGAGATGATAGACACCAGAAGCACCTCGCAAGCTGCGGCTTGCAGTGTTACTGCCTGAGCCAGGAGGCGCAGGCGGACGCCAACCTGATGGACAACGTTGAGCCATCCATCATCTCTCGGGTCCCAGGGTCCTCTCTGTTGCATAAAGGATCAGTCTAAATGATGTTGCAGGAGCAGTCCTCACAATGTCACAAGTCCCTGCCGGCTCTGAAAGTCTGTGATGGACACCTGGACTTTTCCAATCCCTGGCGGAACATCAAGGTCTGAAAGCCCATCCCTGCCCAGGCGGGGGCCCAGGTCCCGGGTCCCTGAGCTGGCTCAGGCTCTTCTCTAGATGCCCAGCCCCAGTCCACTCCCCACAGCCCCTCTGTACTCCACTTAAATTGGCCCAACATCCAGAAAACTAATTGCTGTGGCTCCAGCGTTTATTTGGAGACAGTACTTCAATTGAAACTGCCGAATCAGGAGAAATACGCTCCACTTAGATCTTTAAATTAGCTCGGCGCCTGCCTGTGATGAGGCCCGCTTGGGAGAGGCATCGGCCCTCCTGCCCCACTGATCATTGGCCAGTGGGGGCCTTTTGCTTAACGAACAGTGTGGCTGGGGGTCAGGGGGTGGGACCAGCCAGGCACACCTGCCTACAGGCTGGAGAGACTGGGCGGCCTCACTGTGCCATTGCCTTGTCCCTCGGCTAGGCAGCCACCCCTCTGGCTGCAGAGGGTGTCGGGTCCGCTCTGCTGCTGCTGTGGCCATAATAGAGAGGTGGCACCAGCCACAGGTACTAGGCTCTTCCTGCGTCCTCTCCCAGGCTGAGTCTCTGCAGAGATTACCTCTCTGAGAATTAGGGCAGCCTTGCGAGGTCCAGGCTGTGCTCCCATTTTACAGACAAGGAGACGACTTTAGACCCAGATCTCTCTGGCTCCGTAGCTGGGGAGTTCAGGGGAAGAGGATGAGAGGGACATGCTGCAGTGGATGATCAGGTGCAATAAGTAGGAGATTTCTTTCCAAAAATTGAGATCACAGGAATCAGAACCGATGTCTCAAGTCTCACTTCCCTTTTGTTCCTGTGGGTCCTGGGAGCAGATTCTCTGCAGCCTGAGAACATTCTGCTGCTTCCCTCACCCCCTCCCCTCCCCCTGCTCTGATATCCTGTAACCCTCTATTTCCTGCCCCATCCCCACATTCCTAACTTGGGAGACAGCAGGAAGCCACGGGAGGCCTGTGACTCTTTAGCCTGAAGGGCCGTTGCCATCTCTAATACAGATCTCCAGGGAAAGACATTCTTGATGTTCAGAATTCGCCTTCCAGCTGTGCCTTCCAGCTGTTGTTTCCTAGGAGAGCTGGCCCCGGGAAAGCTGCTCTGCTGCTCCCCTCCTTGTTGCCTCCCTTTGCTGGTTCAAGGCCCTCCTCCTGTGGGGGTGGGATTTTTAAGTCATGATTGCACCCTCTGAGGACCCCTAGCTGGACGGCTCTGTGTATCCCAAGTGGAAGGGGTTGAAAAGGGGGTCCTAAGCCCCTGAGACACAGGTCTCAGATTTCCTCGGATGCACAGTATGGGATGTGGGTCCTGAGCTGGCCTAGTGCCTGGGAGAAGATACTAAGAGGCAGGGGTCTCCCCTTCCCCAGAACTGCAGGCCAAGCTCGGGTCTCTGTCTGAGAGTCAAGTCTTCACCTGCACCAGGGACCTGGCAGGTCCCTGCAGGTCCCTCACACAGAGTGGGCCCAAGGCCTGAACCAGACCAGGCAGGCCTGTTGGGCAGCAAAAGGCAAAGATGGCACCCTTGGCTTTTGCAGGCTCCCCCTGGACTACTAGCTCCTTGCATGCAGAGCACGTGCCTTCGCCTCCTTGAGTGCCCGGGACTGCTGTCCTGCACAAGGCTTGGCAGGTTAGACATGAATGAATGCATGATAGCTATCATTTATTCACCCAAGAGTCATTCATTTTTCTTTTAGTCATTCGCTTACGTATTGTCTACTCTTGCCAGAAATTTCCTGTTCCAGATTCTTAACATGTAATTATCTCCAGGGCCAGAACTATGGAAGGACTAATGAGGTGCCCCTGGCACAAAATTTAAGGAGTCACTTGTTTTCCGGGTCATGCAAGTGTCTGATTTTTCAGCTCCTGAAAATAACCATGCTGGTAGGTATTGCCATTTCTGCTTTAGAAGCGAGGAAATGAAGTCATAGAAAGGCTAATTACTTCCCGTGGTCACCTGGCTTGCAGAGATTTGTTGCCAGGTCTACATGACTTCATTGACTCTGTTCTTTCTCCAGACAGTCCTTGGTTTCCATGCCTGGCCTGACCCCTGAGCAGGGCCCTGGCCCGGGGGAGGGAGGAAGAATGGCAGCCACTCATTTCTTTCTGTGTTTTATGCCCGCCCCCCCCCATCCTCTGCGCCCTGAGCTAGGCCTGGCTGCCTAGAGTTTAGTCCAATCCACCCTGCTTAGCAGAGGACAGTGACCTTGGACAATTAAATCTTCACAGCCTCAGTGTCCTTATCTGTGAAACGGGATAAAATACTCCCTGTTCCCTGGGTTGCAATGAGGATTCTAATGAGCAGGGATACTCAGTATGTAAAGCACTTGGCACAGTGCCAGCCACAGAGCAAGCTTCATGGAACTTAGCTATTATTTTTCATAGCTGGGCACTCTATTATCACCCAAAGGCAGGTGGAGTCCGCAGGGAACCCCGAACCCTCAGCCCACGGAGCCCCAGCTGCAGTTCTTGCCTCCTCTCAGTGCAGTCCCCACTTCCCCAGAATTAACAGCACCCAGGGTGTCACCTCAGCTCTCCTGGGATGACCAGTCCCCATGAGTCCACGGGAGGTGAAGCCAGGGGTGGGGTTTGGTCCCTGCCATCCCAGTCTCCCTCCAGCTCCAGGCAAGGGAACAGCCTCCCTGCCTGGAAGCAGCAGCTTGAGCTCTCCTGGAATTCACAGGAGGTTTGGAGAGAGAGAGAGAATTCACACTTCAGTGGAAATGTGTTTCAAACAATTAGCAGGTCTTTACCGGAGCAGCCTTTTAAGTAGAAGCCCAGACTCCTCTCTGTAAAGGATTCCAGAACTGCCAGGCTGCCAGGCAGACCAGCCACCAGCTCAGCCCTTCCTGGAGCGCCAGGGCTCCTGGCTCTGGGCTGGCACCGGGGGACTCATGCGAGTCCCTCCACGGCGGCTGCTCCAGGGTCCTCTCCAGCATATGTAGTTAGCGCAGAGGAGCTGGGCTGCCATTTGCTGCGTCAGGTCCCGGGGATTTTTCTGTTCTCCAGATTTCACAGGCTGGGGTCGCTGAAGCTTTTGACTATGAACTTAGAGCTCTTGCATCCTGGAACTGTGCCTGAGACTGTGTAACGATTGGTTGAATAAATGTATCAGTTCCTCCAATGATTGGCCCCGTGCTCTGGAGACAGGTAGGGTGGGAGGGGAATGGGCCAGCTGGTTTCTAGGACCCTGAGCTAAAATCACTTTCCTTGTAAGGGCTTATATTGCAGTGGAATGAAGGGTGGGTCCTAATTCTGCTCCCCTTCTAGCAGCATGAATTTGATCGAGTCAGTTATGGCATCTTAGTTTCTCCACCTGTGAAATGGGTGAATTCAGTTTCCTTTTGCACAGCAGTGTAAAAATTAAATGAGAGAATGCCTGGGAAGTGCCTGACACAGCAAGTATTGAGTACAAGCTATGCCTCTTGTTATGCCTTTTTCAACCTCTTCTTACAGAGCCCAGGTGGACTGTTAGCTGTCGTGGGAGGGGTCTTTACGCAGCATCCCCACTCCACAAAACGGAGGAGAGAGGGAAGGCCAGACAGATAGCCAGGATGGGACCTGAAAGGGCCTGTCCCCCCCCTCTTCTGCTCCTGGAAGCTGCCCCCTCCCCCCAGCCTCTGGTTTCTGTTTGATTCCCTTTCTCTGACATTCCATCCATCATCATAATTGCTTCGCCCCAAAAATGAATTTGTAGTTGATTTCTTCAAAAGAGGGAATCAGCCAACAGATAAGAAGGTTGTTTTATTTAATTTGCATGAAGAGGCCTCCTGCTGCCGCCCTGCTGTGCCGGCTGGGCTGCCGGGAGGGTGCTGGGCGGTGCGCAGATGATGGGCACAGGTAGGCAAGGCTGTTCCCTGGCTCAGGGCCTGCCCCCAGGTGGCTTGGATCCTCTTGTTAGGCCCCAGAGATCAGAACACACTGAGCTGAAACGCTGCTATCAGAGGAGACCTGTGTCTGCCCCTGCCCCTTCTGGGGCAGGACAGGGCGTCTAGCTCCAGAAGCTGAGGGCCAAGACCAGACACTCCTGGGGCAGAATGCAGGAGATCAGGGCCTCTATAAGGCTGGGGCCTGATGCACATGGCAAATGTCATTCAATCTTCTTGGGAGGAAGAGGTATTTCAATTGCATGTGTGCTTGGGTCAAACTGGGATGTAGTCCACCGAAGGGTGTTGTGTTTTCTCTCCAACTCAGCAAACACTTAGTGATGCTTCCTTGTGTACAGGGCATTGCTGGTTCTCTCCAGAAACGTCTAATGCCGAGTGTGCGCTTTCTTTAGGAGAAATCCTTGGCAGGGGCAGGGGTTCATGGGCAGGGCAGAGCCATGGCTGGAGTGGAAGGGGGTCAGGCAGGGAGGGCCATCTGAAGAGATGCCACCCCCTCTCCCACGCCTCTCAAGCTGGGTAGTGTCCAGGGAGGTGGGCCCCAAGGTTTCCTGGGGCAGAATGGGGCAAGCCTTCGCATGTTGTCCAACATCTGGAAAAGATACCGAGATACAAAGCATGTGGTCTAGCATCAAGATGCTGCAGGGATTGCCTGGCCGTCATGGCTCAATGATTGAGCATCAACCCATGAACCAAGAGGTCATCAGTTCGATTCCTGGTCAGGGCACATGTCCAGGCTGTGGGCTCGATCCTCAGTGTGGGCCTGCGGGAGGCAGCCAATCAATGATTCTCTGTCATCATTGATGTTTCTCTCGCTCTCTCTCCCCCGTCCCCCCTTACTCTCTATAAAATCAATAAAAATATATTATTTTTTTAAAAAAAAAGATGCTCCAGGGATCCAGACATGGGTACTCCATGAATGAGGCAGAGGGGATGGGGGGAGGGGGTAAAGAGAGCATAAACTTATTTTACCTATTTTGCAAGTGAAGTGGTTTCTATTGATAATATTGATATGATAATAATAGTAATGCATTAATAACAACAGGTATAAACCTGTACTGTCCCTGGCAAAGCAGACATATGATTATTACCTTAACCATGTACCAGACACAGTGTGGACTTAGGCCAGTGGGGCATCCTCTCAGAAATTGCCAAAAAGATCATGGACAGTTCTGGATAGAGCCACAGTGCATCCTGCGGCTCCTGGGGCCATAGAATGGAGGCGGAAACAGCTGGGGTACAGCCGGGAGGGGCAGGTCTCTCCCTCTCTCCCCAAAGGTGCTGAAGGTGACAGAACCTTGCATACCTACTCCAGTGCGTACTTGCCTTGCTCCTTGACTTGTTTATTTACTTATTGTCTGTGTCCCTGCCTGTCACACGAGTCTCTTAAGAGGCCTTGTCTGTTTTATTCACCGCCACTCCTAGAACAAGTGGACACTGTGTAAATGGGATGCAGACTTGGGGGGGGTCTGCAAGGGTCTCATTGGTGGGTGCTGTGTCAGGATGGTCTGGTACAGCATTAGTGGAGGCTGGCAGTAGACCAGCTCCCCTCCGGAGTCCCTACCTGGCCTCGGCTGCTGTTTCCTGGCCTCCCTCTCTGATTCGCGTGAAGTGCCTCTGCCCGGTTCTGTAAGAAGGAGCAGCATTCTGGGCACATGGTCTAGGCTGCCTTATTAAGGTAGGCGTGGGGTGGGTGGGCCAGGCGGTTCCCTGGCTTGAGACTTCATGAAGATGACCAGAGGCTTGTTGACAATGACTCAATACTGTTAGGCTCTTCTACCAGTTATCGCAGAAAGCATCATGAGCAGCAACGGCAGCCCACCCTTCGACTTTCTCCTCTTTCCTCTTCGGTGAGGAGCTGGCGAGAACCTCTGCCTGAGAGAGTGCATGGCACCATCCGAACTGTTCTTCCCGAATCGTCCCTCCTGTGTGAACCTCCAGTGCGAGCCTCGGCTGGGCTGGGTGGTGCAACCCTGTCCGCGTGGCCCTCTCTGCCTGCAAAGCCCAGAGCCCAGGGCAGGGCCTCTGCTGCTTTCTTCGGGAGAGTTTCTGTCTCTGCAGCAACCGCCCCTCCCCCCCCCCACCCCCGGAGAAAGCTGCTGTTCTGATGGCCTTACCTCCCCACCGGGGTCTGCTTCCCCTGGGACTGTCCTCCCCCACCAGCTCCCTCTGCGGGTGCGAGATCAGCTTTTCATGTTCCGCTTTAGAGGGACATTAGGCGTGGATTGCCAGCGACAGAAACCTCCTCTCACGAAGCTGGCGGGTCAGTGGTGGCATCTGTTGGCTCACAGAGCCAAGTGTGGAGAGGACGGGGCTGGCTTAGCCTTAGGGTGGCTCGAACCAGGGACACATGTGTCTCTCTCTGTCTGGCTCTGACTCACGTCTGCTGCTTTTCCCTGTGAGTCCCTGTCCTTTCCTCAAGTGGCTTCTGCAGGAGATCGGGATCATCACCTCCGGAGCGCCGGGCTCTCTGTCTCCCGTGTTCCATTGAGACAACTGCCTTGTCTCCCACCTCCTGTTGAAAGACCCAGGCGAGGTGACTCGGTTGGCCAAGCGTGGGGTCAGGTGCTGGCCCCTCAACCATTACTGTGGTTGGGGAGTGGGCACAGGTTAGAGGACAGCCGAGCGGGGTGGGTGGAGGGTCCCTGTCCTGAAAGAGGTGGCTCGTGGGGGTGACACAGATGTAATTGCAGAGGCCTGGGGTGAGCCCAGCAAAGTCACGAAGCGTGTGACTGGCACAGGAGAGGGTTTCATCTCCTGGGCTGTCAGCAAAGACAACTGAGAGAGCCAGTCCAGGCTGCAGACAACGGTTCTCGGGGGCTGGGGGGCGCGCGCAGGAGGGCAGCACCGGAATTCCTGCCTGTTGATTGGCGGCTGCAAGGGGAGGTTGACTGTCTCCCATTAGAAGCCCTGGTGTGCAGCCAGCGATTCACCAGGGGGACTGCAGTGAGCAGGAAACCCCCAAACACCCTTCCTGAGGAGGGAAATCGGGTCTGGACCTCAGAATGGGTCTGACACAGAATGGGTGCTGTCTCCCATCCTCTCCCTGGGTTAGAGCCAGAGCAGTGGGCCCACCCTCCACTTCTGCCCTGTCTCCCACCCTCAGCCCCTGCCCTGTCCCACACTCAGCCCTGCCCTCTCCCCATGCTCAGCCCTGCTCTCTCCCCCACACTCCACCCTGCCCTGTCTCCCACCCTCAGCCCCTGCCCTGTCCCCACACTCTGCCCCTGCCCTGTTCCCACACTCAGCCCTGCCCTCTCCCCATGCTCAGCCCTGCTCTCTCCCCCACACTCCACCCTGCCCTGTCTCCCACCCTCAGCCCCTGCCCTGTCCCCACACTCTGCCCCTGCCCTGTTCCCACACTCAGCCCTGCCCTCTCCCATGCTCAACCCTGCCCTCTCCCCCACACTCAGCCCTGCCCTGTCCCACACTCAGCCCTGCCCTCTCCCCTACATTCAGCCCTGCCCTGTCCCACACTCAGCCCTGCCCTCTCCCCTACATTCAGCCCTGCCCTGTCCCACACTCAGCCCCTGCTTTCTCCCCCACACTCAGCCTTGCCCTCTCCCCACACTCAGCCCTGCCCTCTCCCCACACTCAGCCCCTGCTTTCTCCCCCACACTCAGCCCTGCCCTCTCCCCACACTCAGCCCTGCCCTCTCCCCACACTCAGCCCCTGCTTTCTCCCCCACACTCAGCCCTGCCCTCTCCCCACACTCAGCCCTGCCCTCTCCCCACACTCAGCCCTTGCCCTCTCCCCACACTCAGCCCCTGCCCTCTCCCCACACTCAGCCCCTGCCCTCTCCCCACACTCAGCCCCTGCCCTCTCCCCACACTCAGCCCCTGCCCTCTCCTCCACACTCAGCCCTGCCCTCTCCTCCACACTCAGCCCTGCCCTCTCCCCACACTCAGCCCCTGCCCTCTCCCCACACTCAGCCCTACCCTCTCCCCACACTCAGCCCCTGCCCTCTCCTCCACACTCAGCCCTGCCCTCTCCTCCACACTCAGCCCTGCCCTCTCCCCACACTCAGCCCCTGCCCTCTCCCCACACTCAGCCCTGCCCTCTCCCCACACTCAGCCCCTGCCCTCTCCCCACACTCAGCCCTTGCCCTCTCCCCACACTCAGCCCTGCCCTCTCCCCACACTCAGCCCTGCCCTCTCCCCACACTCAGCCCTGCCCTCTCCTCCACACTCAGCCCTGCCCTCTCCCCACACTCAGCCCCTGCCCTCTCCCCACACTCAGCCCTGCCCTCTCCCCACACTCAGCCCTGCCCTGTCCCACACTCAGTCCTGCCCTCTCCCCCACACTCAGCCCTGCCCTGTCCCACGCTCAGCCCTGCCCTCTCCCCACACTCAGCCCTGCCCTCTCCTCCACACTCAGCCCTGCCCTGTCCCACGCTCAGCCCTGCCCTGTCCCACGCTCAGCCCTGCCCTCTCCCCCACACTCAGCCCTGCCCTGTCCCACGCTCAGCCCTGCCCTCTCCCCACACTCAGCCCTGCCCTCTCCCCACACTCAGCCCTGCCCTGTCCCACGCTCAGCCCTGCCCTGTCCCACGCTCAGCCCTGCCCTGTCCCACACTCAGCCCTGCCCTCTCCCCACACTCAGCCCTGCCCTGTCCCACACTCAGCCCTGCCCTGTCCCAGGCTCAGCCCTGCCCTGTCCCCCACACTCAGCCCCTGCCCTCCGTCTCCCTGAGATGCTTCTATCCTGACCTACTTCATCCCTCTGGCTTGTGGATGCTTTTCTTTTGGTGACAAGTTGGAGAGAAAAAGAAAGCCCCCTAGGTCTCTCAGCTCAATGTGTATTTTCCAATAGAACACTGTAGGGGACATCCAGAAAGGGCTAGGAACACCAGCACAGCTGCTGCCTGAGAAAGCAGTGTGTCCTTTCCTGTCTGACTCACATGCGTGTGCACTGCTTCAGCCAGGTCCCCGGGACGCAGGCACCCCAGGTCTAGACTCCTTCAGCTCCATCGCCGGCCTGTGGCTATGGCTCTCGCTGCCCTGCAGGCCGGCACACTTAGCGCACGGGGTGGCGAGAAGGAGGCTTTCTCCCGGGGCTTCCTACACAAGAGTCTGCATCCAGTCTGCACCACTGCCCTGTATCCAGCCTCCTTTTCCTGGCACGACGTCCAGACAAATGTCCAGGAAGCCTGTCTGCCGCCTGGCTCAGCCCCTCGCCCTCCTGCCTGCAGGCTCCCATGGCATCACCCTCTTTCCCTGGTCTCCCCAACACCTTTCCGAATCTCATCTTCTGTGGATCCCAGCCCCACAGTGTTTTCGGCCCGGCCATGATGACTTTCAGCTCCTGCACGAGCCAGGTTCCTCCCCGTCTCAGGGATTTGCCGATGCTGTTCCCTCTGATAGAGCTGAGCCCAAACTGTCCTTCTCTAGGAACCCTGCAAAGAGAGCAGCTCTCTCCCAGGGCCGGCCTGAGGCAGCAGGCGGTCAGCGTACACCACCCAGCAAAGCTGCTCCCACCCTCTCTCCTCTGTGCTCTCACCTCTTTCCTCGCTCTCCTGGCTCCCCTTCCTGGCACCTGCCCCTCCTTTTCTTCTCCTCCACATCTGGTACCTGCCCTTCCGGGTCTTGCTGTCCCTATCACAGATAGAGTAGGTTGGCATTCTTTTGATTTTTACATCCCTTCCCCTCCATTGCCCACCAGCCAAACAAAGGTGTAAAAGGAGGAAGAGGATGTCTAACGAACTGATTAGTCCAGGAGTCCGCCTGATGACTGACACAGCTAAGTGTGGCATGCTTTGTAAGTTTCATGACACGCACATGGCCTCGTGGATGCTTCCTTCACTCTGTGTACCCAGCGCCCAGCATGGTACCAGCACATCAGTACTGGCAGCATGAATATTATGTTTCTCCAGTGAAATTCATTATTGATCTCAGTGTAAATGTGGGGAGCCCCTGACTATCCAATGCTGGGTGCCTCGTTCGAGTGTCATGTGGTGTGCGTGATAAGAGATGTGGTCTTTGTCCCCAGTTCCTGAAACTCCTGGAGTTTCCTGAGCGAGAAGGACCATAGGAGCATCTTTTGTTCTAAGGAGGCGACTCTTGGGGGACCCACAAAGAGCTTCAGCATGGGGGCTGGTCACCAGAAAGACCAAGACTTGATTGGAAACTTGGAACTTTCCCCCCACCCCCACTCCAGCCTTCTGCGAAGGAAGAGGGGCTAGGGCTTGAGTTCAATCACCAATGGTGAATGATTTAGTCAACGCTGCCTCTATATTGAAACCTCCACAAAGACCCCTAAACTACTAGGTGAGGGGCTGGTGAACACATGGAGGTGCCAGGAGGAGGGGGCGCCTGGAAAGGGCAGGCAGCTCCATGCCCTCTCCCACACCTGGCCCTATGCACCCCTTCCATCTGGCTGTGCCTGAGCTGCATCCTTTACAATAAACTGGTAAGTGTAAGTAAACTCTTCCCCTGAGTTCTCGGAGCCATTCTAGTAAATGAAGGACCCCAAGGAGGTGTTCCCCACAGCCAGTGTGTCAGGAGTACGGGTGGCCCAGGGCTTGCAACTATCATCTGAATGGGAGAGTCTTGTGGGACCAAACCCGTAACCTGTGGGGTCTGTGCTAACTCTGAGTAGTAAGGGTCAGGATTGCATTAGACTGTTGGACACCAGTTATTGTTGGAGAATCAGAGAACCGGTTGGAGAGGAAAAAACCTTCAGACTCACCATACTGTTGCACATGCCTGGCCTTCTGAATCTCTTGGTACAAGCATTAGACTCCAGAACAACCACCCTGGGTTAGACTCCTCCCATTACAGCAGGGGGTCCTCTGGAACTGGAGTGATGGGGAAGACCATCTCCCTGTCTTCTTCACTCCCCCAACGTCACCCCCCTCCCCGGCCCCACACCCAATAAAGATGAGGAGCAGGACTGAGTAGCATGAAAGATGTGGGAATGTCCCTCCTGAATGATCCTGCTAATGGTGAATTGATGGAATTGAATACATTCAAGAGGGAAATGATCCAAATATATGCTAATGAAGCTGAATATGCATTATTTAGACTAAAACAAACTAACTGCGAGAGTCAGGAAATAAAGTAGGTGAATTATTAGTTTGGCAACTCAAAGAATCGGAAAACTCAAGCACCGTTCCAGCGATGGGAAGAGGCGGGCGGGAAAATGTGGTTAATGAATTCTAAACCAATTAACCACAAATTGATGTGGCCCTGGAAGATGCCACTCTGACTCCCTCAGATGGCTTCTTTTTGCAGGAAACGCTGTTGCCATGCACTTTTCTTATTTCCACTTCCTCCGTGTGCTCTCCTGGAAACGTGGTTCTCACGGAAGAAAGAAACCTATAAACAGATCCCAGAGATCCAGAGACGGGGGATGAACGAGGCTACTTCAGCCACCAGGCAGCTAAGTAATGTAGAGAGGAACTGCTCAACTCTTCGTTGTCAAAGCGGATCATCCTCAGACTGAAGAGGAAGGCGCGCCTGGACGGGAGGGCACTGGCCCTGAGATGGGAGAACATAGGAGAGCATGCCTTGCCTGTCCAGAGGCTAGAACTCGACTGTCCTGGCTGAATTGCGCTGCAAGGCACAGAAGATCACAAACGAGGTCCCCATGAGACTATGAGACTGAGGTGTCACGAGGAGGGGGTTAGAAGTGTTTTCCAGAGATGGAACCTATAAAGTCCAAGGAAGAGTCACAGGTTCAATTCTGAAAAGGTAATCCTGTGTGAGATCTTGGGAAAGTTAGCAGGAGCAGCGTGGGTTCACCATGAACTTGATCTTTGCTGGAAGGGCACCTCTGTGGATGAACACTCTCCTGATCGCCATAGAAAATAGCCCCACCCACTCCACTTACCCCTCCCCATTCCCCGCCCCAGCTTTATTTTTCTCTGTAGCATAGCACTCAATGCCAAAGCACTCAATACCGGCTTCTTTTCCTCTCCCCCCACTGAATGGTAAGCTCCAGAAGTCCAGGTTCTTGCCTGGCACATGGTATGGAGCTCAATAAATACCTCCCGCATTTCACAGTAACCTCATAGGGCCAGTCCCTCAGGCAGACCTGTCCCCACCGACTCACCCCTCACAGAAACGCTGAAACAGCCGGAGGGGACCTCCTTGGCCGTACTACTCAGGTCCTGACCTCTTGGGCACATCCCTGCCACTAGGAACTATGGCCCAGTGGGCTCTGAATACTCACGTTGACAATTCCTCATCCCATAGCAGGGCACAGGGAGGGGGCAGAGGAGGGAGGGAGAGCAGCCCAGGGAAGGAACAGAAGCCTGAGGGGAGGGCCAGCAAATGCATGGCTCACCTGTCTAACAGGCAGGGGAGATGAAGACGCAGTTAGTGAATTCTGACTCACAGTCCCTTCTACTCAACCTGGCCGCCCGTGAGCTTGGAAGTAATGTTGGAGAAAAGTATATAGGACACATGCGTGACTTCCCCGCCTCAAGCCAGCCAACGCACCTAGAGACCTGTGCCTTTTGTAGGATTTGGCCACTCAGTGACATGGGAGGTGGGGGGAATTAACTGCCTTGTAGATTAAAGGGGGGGGGGGGGGCAGATAATAATGAGGAAAATGACAGCAGAGGGGAGAGATGTGAAAAAAAGTCAAATTGATTACCAATTGGTGATAGCATCCTTCTTTCAGAAGATGCCGAACGGATGGAACGCGTTACCTTCAGGTCCACACTGGGTCCTCGGCAACATGAAAACATTCCCCCATCAGCGGTCTGTTCAGACAGCCTGTGGATGAATGTGGGACAGGGAGCACGCTGATGAAATACCTCTCCAAGTGACACCCTGTGACAGGTGTGGACTGAGGTCTGGCACCTGGAGCAAAGTGAGGTCACCTGTGGGAGAGGCGGGGAGTGGCACGGGTCGGGGAGGCACTGCTCACAAAATCAAGACCCTGAAGCTGCGGGCTTCGTCTCCTTGGCTCACGCGAGCTGCCAGACTGTTTAGGAAGCAAGGAGCTCAGCCTGCTCAGTGACAAGCTGTGTTAGTGCAGGCTTTGTTCTCTTGTCGCACAAAAAGGAGAGCTCCGGCGGAAACAGGAGGTAGCAGGCTGCAGGGTGAATGGCAAATGTGTTTCTACATATTGGATGTGATCGTACCAGCATCCAAATGTGTCGCTTGGCATGTTTTGATTACTCGTGTTAGCAGCGATTTGGGGTTCTCTGTGACCTTCCCCCCCTCCCCCCATTATCCCGGTGCATTCATTCCACATAGATTCACATGCCAGGCAGGAGGCCAGAGAGGCCGCAGTGAGCACGCTGGCCTGTTACCTGGCCTCGGGGTGTTTATAGGTGAGAGCTGCCTGAACATACCCCAGTGGGAGTGACGAGGTATGACCCCCCTCTCTACTCCTCTTCAAAAATGTTCAGCACGAAAGGAAAAGGTAGATCTTCTTCAAGAGGTGGATTGGGTGAATACGAAGTACTGTTGGGAAAATAAAAAAAGCTCTTATTTTAGCCAAGAAGCTTCCCAATGGAAGAGGTGCCACTGGCTGGAAAGTGGGCATCGTGGCTGCCAGACCGTCATTGGCAAGAAAGGCCCTGGGAGTGTCGCCACCAGGTCCTCTGACTTCTGACCCCTGCAGAGGAAGGACACAGGGCTCCACACTTCCCTGGCAGAATGCCCCAGAAGTGCTGGGGTGTCTCCTACACCCTACCCCAGCGGAGGAGAGGACTGCGACACAACCAGGTCCCCAGGGACAGAGCAGACTGTCACTTGCTTGGGAGTGGCATTCACCGGGTGTCCAGATTTGGGCACTCACCAAAAGCCAGGGCTGGTTTTCTACACCTGGAAGGTCTATAGCATGATACAAACTAAAACAAGACTTAGATCATCAGTCAAATTGGCGTGAAGGTAAATCGGCAGGAAGTTGTCAGCATCAGAATTCACTGCTAAGGAGCCTTTGTCTCTGCCCTGGAGGAGGAGGGAGCACCAAGCTGTGAGGCCAGGAGATACGTGGGATGTTGGCCCCAAGGAAGCCCCAAGCATAGAACTCGGTCACCCAAGGAGGGGAGCGGCTGATGGATCCAGGCTGACCCAGCAGCATCCAGGCCGGAGCTGGGTCCTGTCTCAGGGGCAGGGCAGGACCAGAGGGAGGAGTGGGCTGGCAGAGACTGATGCAGAGCCTCTGGAGCACGACGATGCGCTAGACAGTCCACTCCTGAGAAATGGGGGCTGACAAGAGTGGGGTCAGCCAGTCGGCCCAACCCACCAGCTGGGGGACAGGCATGGCTCATTGCCAGATGCTTGAGACACCGCATCTGGGACCCAGACAGAAGGGATGTGCACGCCACGCTGTGGGACTGGGTGGGAGATGCTCTCGTCTGGTCCTAATGCCAAATTAGGAAGATGGACTCTCCCACAGATGTCCCAGCTCTGGAGCATATGGCAGCAGAAAGCGCTCCTCCATGGAGGCAAGGACACCCGTTTCTTCAACATCATTGGTATCCTCATGAAATTTGCAGTCTCGTAAGAGAGAGAGAGACGATCAACAAGCAAATGAACCTATGGGTAATGACAGATAATGATCAAGTGTGTTACGTACTCTGAAGGAAACAAATAGTGGAAGCTAACAGGGTGACCAAACCTTAAAGACGGTGATCAGTGAAGGTTCTTTTAGGAGGCTGAAGTTGAAGCTGAGACCTGCAGAATGATGGGGACCCACTCATGCCTCCCTTTGGGGGAGACTGGCACTGGAATGAGCTTATTTCAGCAGTGACAGAGGCAGGTTGCTATTTCTATTCAGCTTTGCTCTTTATTGCCTTTCCCTGTTTATCCTGTTTTTATTAAGTGTCATCTCAGGTCTACTACAATAATTGGACAAATTTGCTTTGTAGAGAAAGACCATGCTTACAGAAACGTGTGATAAATGCTTTGAGTCCAACAGACTGTGGAGGGGAGACCCTGCTGAATCTGGCTCTACCAGTCACCGGCGACAGTGACCAGAAAGGCAGACCCCGGGCGAGTTTCTCTACCTCTCTGACTCCGTTTCCTCATCTGCAAGTTGAAACTAATAATGATGGTATCTATCCCATAGGAAAGATTTTAGGATTGAGTGATGTAATATAGATGAAGCACTGATTAGGTGCCTGGCGCATGCTAAGTGTTGAATAAATGTGAACTACTCTCCTTATGATTATGATCCATTCTGCAGATTCAACTCCAATGCTCTCTCCTCCAAGAAGTGTCCTCTGACACCTATACCCCCAAGCTGACTAAGGTGCCCATATTCTCTCGTTCTTTGAGAATATCCTGACCTTAGCTGCATCGTGCAGCATTTTCCTACTTCACGACTGCAGACAGTGAGGGGCCTGCTATGGCCACACAGAGAGTATAAGATAATAAGGCTAAATTCCCTGGGTGATGGGAAGCCAGGCAGAATTGTGAGGAAGGGTGTGGCCAGCAGGCCCTCCATCCCCAGGTCTGGCTCAGCCTGCTGTCAGGATCATGTCCCACGGGCTATCTGTATGTGTGCACTTATGAACAGAACACTGCTCTAAACCCTGTGTTGGGAGCCAGCGGTTTTGTGTGGTGGTGGGAGGGGGTGGGGAACATCATTGTCCCCACCACCCCAGCCAAACCACTGCCACTTTGCGCTGACACATCTGGCATACAGGTATCACCTCCTTTGTTTACCTGGCAGCCACAGGGAATGGTTCGTGTGATGATGTGGAGTTTGCTTTAGGTCCCTCAGACCTGCATCCCTAGTGGAGGGAGATGTGGGCTAAACCGCGGCTGTAGGAGTTCCTTGTCTTATTACAGATGCATTGCACACTCAGAGGGATTTTGCGGATACTTTGGCATCTGCCTCCCCTAGCCCTTGCTTCCACTCACCTCTTCCCTTCCCCCACCCCAAGTAGGTGGCTGCTTCTCCATCAACACACACTTTGGAGGCGCCTCCAAGAGGACTGCAAGGCCTTCCCAGCTGCCAGAGGCAGTTCCCAGCCAGCAGGCCCCCTCCTGACCCCCTCTGAGCAGGACAAGTGGCCACGTGCCACGTCTAGGAGAGGCCTGCTCTCTTTCCTTCTCCCTCACAATTCCGGAGGCGGAATTCTTGACAATCTCTTTTTCTTCTTAAATCTGTGAAATCAGGGACCAGAGGGCAAACTAGGGCTCCAGGGCTCCAATTATCCCTCTCCCCCTGCCTCTCAGGGAGCCCCGCGCTCTCCCACTCAGCCCCAAGCAGTCAACAGCCTCTCTGGGAACCTGTTGAAATCTATTACAGACCTTTGGTCTCATCACCACAAAGGAGCTTTCTGCAGCTCGGAGATGGATTAAACAGGAATGAATTGACCGTCGGAGGCTTTCCGACCCTCTCCATTCTCGCCTCCCTTTCCCCCTTCTCTCACTTTATTGCACTTTTATTTTTATTTTTTTATTTTTACAGAAAGCCAGCTGGGCCGAGCCGAGATAAGGCAATGTGGCCCCAGTGGGCTGAGGTCACAAACACCTGCATGAAATTCACTTGGTTCGTTTTGCAAACTAGGGCAGGGGCGGTTCTGAGGCACTGGGGCCTGTTAGCGCCAAATTCATCGCGTCTGGCAAAAAAGAAAATAAAACAAAATGAAAAGCCCATAAGGTTGAACCGTTAAATATTTAGGGCTGGTGATGAACAGTGTGTCATAATATTTGTTGAATTGCATTTGCTATTCAAGGCATCTTTTCCACTTAAGGTCCGGGTTTTGGGAGGTAGATGGGGGAAACTAGAAGAATTGGGTTGCATCAAAAATGAAACGTGGGCTTTAAATTAACCTCAAAAGACAAATCTCGCTGTCGGTGCGGCCTAGGCTGCACGGCTGTTAGCGCTCTGGAACAGGGGTCTCCGCCCCCCTAGAGCCTGTCTCTTCATGTTCACGCACAGCTCCATGCGTAATTAAGCAGATGCTCTTCGACATTCCACTTAAATTATCAAATGTCAGGACATGACACTTTATTTGTATATGTTTTCCTTGCTTAGCAATTCAGGCAGTATCTGGGGAAGGGAGACGTATCTGTTCAGCCCTCAGAAGGAGCTGCTCCTTGTCGTGCTGCCTAAAATTCTACTCTTAGAGGGTCACTTCTCTGG
This sequence comes from Corynorhinus townsendii, assembly GCA_026230045.1. Taxonomy (NCBI): domain Eukaryota; kingdom Metazoa; phylum Chordata; class Mammalia; order Chiroptera; family Vespertilionidae; genus Corynorhinus; species Corynorhinus townsendii. Next base: position 198,003,574 of record JAPDVU010000002.1, read on the forward strand.
CTCATTACCTCTTTTCATGCAAATTCCCCAGGAGAACCCATGCAGATTCAGTTACCTGATCAGAGGGGGGTTAATCAGATCTTTTCTTGAGAGCCCAAAATGAGAATGACTGCAAGAACTTGGAGAGGAGGAGAGGTGGGAGTCCCTGGCAGGGGCCTGGGAGTAGATTTCTTCTCAACAGGCCTGGAAGATACTGCTAAAAAGAGGGGGTTAGAGGTGGCAGAGGAGAAGAAGCAAGGGAGGAAGCGGAAAGGAGGGAGGGGTCTCAAGGGTGTATATCGTGTGTAAATTACAAAGTTTACCTGAAGCATATACCACCTTCCCAATCCCCCAGCCCCTCACCCTCCACCCCACCCCCACCCCCCTCTCCGTGGTGCTAGCCATCTAGTCAGAAGTTTGCACTGCTCAGGAGACTTGCCTTTTTGACAGGAGCCAAATAACCAGGGCAGAGGAGAGAGCTGAGTCTTCCTAACATCAAAGTGGGGCCCCACGAATGCCTGGGGCTGCCCTAAGAATCACTGTGATCCAGGCATCAGCAGGAAATGGTCTTAAGGATGTCTGTCCAAATCATTATGCAGTGACCTTGTGTGTCAATGACCAATGACCTTGAAAATTAGTGAGAAGTTGGCCTAAAGCACCAGTCTTTAGTGACCTTGAAAACCAGCAGACAGTGACCTTGGAAATCAGTGAGGAGAGATCTGGTGAATTAGTAGTGATGACTCCCCCTGGAGGGCTCAGAGAAGCCTGGAAGCAGCAGGTCAGGCCTGGGAGCCCAAGTGGGCCAGGCTGATGGGGGCTGAGACCATGGGTGATACTATTGTTCCCTAACCAGGCTCCCACCACACCAGCACTGAACTCCCTTGGCCTCTTGGACCCAAGTAGCCTCTTGCTGAGCTGCCCAAGGCTCCGGAGAAATCTGGGGCCTGGAGCTGAGCCTTCACCCTCTGTTGCCAGGCTTTTGTGCCAGGCTGAGCCCCAGCCCTTGGGAGGACCACTCCGCAGTGCTAGGCTAGAGCCAAGTTCCCAATTTCAGCAGGTTTGTTTGTTTCCATACAACATCTGGGACTTCCTGCCACCATCTGGACTTGCTCCCCATCAGAGCCCACTCTCTCTTGCTGGCTGCCCGTGCTGTTATCAACATCAGCCAGGTAGCCTGCCAGAAGCTGGGCAGCTGGCAGGCAGAGGCCTCAGAGGGCATAACTGACTCCCTGGGGCAGTGTGTCTGGGAGCCTGGGGGTGGGGGCGGGGCTGGGAGGGAACTGGTTGTGCTGTGTGTATATGCAAGTATGTTTCTGTGAATTCGTGCTTGTGTGAGTTCAAGTTTGCCTCTATGTGCTTGTGTATTTGTGTGTGTGTGTGTGTCTGAATGTCCTGTGCCTTTGGATGGGCAGGTGTGTGTCAGTGTAGTGAATGGTAAGAGCACTAGCTCTGGAGTTTGCCTGCTGCAGCCTCATTCTATCATCTGAAAAATGGGAGCATGATAATGCCTATCATTTAGGATTGTCAGGAGTGTGGGATTAGATGATCATATTCATAGCTTGGAAATAATGCTTGACATACAGTAAGTGCTCAATACATATGACATTATCCTATTACACTGAGAGTGTGGCGTTGTGTGTGCATATCTTCATGTGAGTATCTGTTTGTATATGGATGGTATGTGTGCCTCTGGGTCTCCGTGTGTATCTGGGGAGGAAGTCTGTGTGGATGTTTGTACTTGTGTGTTGGCATGCCATGCCCCGTGAGAGACGGTGTGTGCACGTGGGCTTGAGAGCCAGGCACCTGCTAAATGTTTGTTTTGTTGGACCCTGGGGACTGCAGTTGGCAGAGCTGCCAGCGCTGCGTGCAGTGCTTCTGACAGCTCAAGCACCGCCTCTGGAAGTGTGAACTTTCTCAGAGTAAACAGTTAATGATATTGTGGTGTCAGCGCTGACCCCCTTGAAGGGCCTCCTTGCAGGCTGGGACTCATTAGGAGGCTTCGGCGGGCGCTTCCATCCTGCCCCCCCCCCCCCCCCAGTGTGGCACACAGTGACTGAGAGTATATGATAGGACCATGGAGTTGGCACCCAACACCCCCCCACCCCACCCTACCCCCCACCAACCACCCTCCCAGCAACTGGCAGGCCAGCAGTGGAGGAGGAAAACAACTTCTCAGCCCAGCTCTCTATGCCCCCGGAGAGCTCCTAAAGCCCCTTTTTGGGGGCGGGGGTGGGGGATGGAGTGGAGGGGGCACTGTTTGCCGAGCAGACAGCACTAGGCTTTAATGCAAGTGCCTTCAGGACTGGGGTGTGGGGCTCCATCCACCCCAGGTCCCTGGATCAAGGGAAACCCTACTAGGGATGTGATTATCTGGTTAATTTATGCAAAACCTCACTCTTGTCTGAACTGGGTCACAGCGTCTGGGAGCTCTTAAAACCCTGGCAAAAAACCTATTTCATTGATGACAAAAGTAGCCCTTGATCCTCTGTCCCAGCTGCACCCTTCCCATCCTTCCCTCCAGCACTGTCTCAGAAATGTGCCCCACCTGCGTGTGCCCTATACCCTCCTGCCTGTACACAACCAACAGGACTTCACCTTTCCTTTCAGCTATGTGTGCCCTCGTGTGGGAGCTCTTATTATCATGTATCTTTGTGCAGGCTTGCTAGTATGTGTGGGTTCCTGGATGCAGATGTGTGCCTGTGTGTGTCAGCCAGATGTGTGCATATTTATGTATACATGTGTGTGTGGTTGGTTATATGCATGCATGCGTGTAACCAACTGCATAGACATGTGAGTGCCCTTTCATGCTTATGTCAGAACATAACTGTTTACTCTGAGAAAGTTCACACTTCTGGGATTTCCCAAAAGCCACACAAGGGCAGGGGGTGTCTGGATACACCCCAGATGAGGCTAAGCAGCCACTAGGTAATCAACTGAGGGTAAGGACAAGGTCAGCACTGGGGTTTACCCTAGAAGCCTATGATGTGAGAGAAGCAAGAGTTAGAAGAGGGCCTTGAAGACTGTCTCATTCTCCTCCCCAGTTTACAGATGAGGAAACTGAGGCCCCGCCAGGAACTTGGCTTGTGTAGAGTCTGCGGGGGCAGAGCTGGAGCCGTATCCCGTGATCCTGCTTCCGATGCAGTGTTCTCCACCTCACCAACCCCCTCGTGAGAGACTGCTGCTTCTGCCTTGAGCCCTCTCCATGGGCTTCAGTCAATCCAGATTCCCCAGGTCTCCAGCAAGGCTGGAGGAGCCCCTCGGGCCTCTCTTCCCCGTGCTGCCAATCAGTTGAGGTCCCTTTAACAGATGGATCAGGCCTCCCGCCTCCCCACCCCCTGCTGCTCCCGCTGAAGTGAGAGAACCTTTCCAGACAGCCCCTGTCTGTGTTTCATTACAAAGACGCAGCCATATTCCATTAATTCCTCATTTGCTGTGGGCAAAGCGCTGATACGTACATTTTTACCTGGGGTGGTTTTAATCAGTTAATTTAACCAGAAACATTAATAATGTATTTCCTTGCCACTCGACTGCCCATCTGTTGAACAACTTACCTGTTGGAGAGCAATGTCACCTCCTGTGACTCAGAGCCCTCGGCTGCCCAAGAACAAGATGAGATTCTGCATATTTGATGGCCTTGCAGACCAAGGGTGAGGGCCGGGTGCCGCTCCTGGCCCGGTGCGGCCTGCCTTTACCCCCAGCTCCAGACAAGCGCCATCGCCAGCCTTTGATCATCACTTTGCTGGCAGATTCTGGGTTGCAGGAGAGATTGGAGCCCTGCTTATGGTGAGAAATCGAGGTGGGCTGTGTAAACGGAGGCGCCACGGGCAGACACATCTGAGCTCTGAGTGCAGCCTAGCCACTTCCGGGGCAGGCAGCCGAGCCTCCTGAGCCTCAGTTTCCTCATTTACCTCTTGGATCTGTGGGGAGGATTCAGTGAGAAAGTCCACGTCAAGTCCAGCCCCAGAGGCCAGGCTGGAGTGGGTGCTTCCTCAGGAGGTGTCCTTCCTTGAGGTTAAATAAGTTCACGGCCCCACACCATGGACCATCCCAAGGAGGCTGAAGGTCTGCATTACTCTAGGCCAGTGGTCGGCAAACTCATTAGTCAACAGAGCCAAATATCAACAGTACAACGATTGAAATTTCTTTGGAGAGCCAAATTTTTTTAACTTAAAGTTCTTCTAACGCCACTTCTTCAAAATAGACTCGCCCAGGCCATGGTATTTTGTGGAAGAGCCACACTCAAGGGGCCACAGAGCCGCATCTGGCTCGCGAGCCACAGTTTGCTGACCATGGCTCTAGGGAGTTGGAGGTGATGTTCAGTACAAGTGGCCACCGATCTGGCAGGAGAGGGGCAGCAGCCAGTAAAAGCCTCCAGTGGGGCCAGGCATCAACCATGTAGTGGCTGAGTCATGGGAAGTTCAGGGAGGGGAATCCCCTGGGAGGAGGATCCTGAAAGGAGGGGTAGGGGGAGGCAGTTTGAGGCAACTGAGGTGGCAGCAGACGTTTTAGAGGTCTGGGGATGCCGTTTGGCTGAGGGGGACCGGGGCTGCCAGCAATAGCACAGAACCCACGACCTGACCGCCCCTAGATCTTGCCTTTCCTGGGCTTCTCTACTTCCCCTTCCTTCCTCAGAAACCAGGAAGCAGCCGGAGCTCTGGGTGCACTGTTCCACGTGGGAACATGCCCCACAGGGACAGGTACTGAGCCGGCTCAGGTTTGTGTCCTGCCATCCCACAGTCCTGGGGTGACTGGAGGGGCAGAGCCCCTGTGCTCCCTCCTAATGACACAGTGAGGACTGGATCACAGTGCACACCCAGTGTCTGACTGTACAGCTCTCATGACCCTCAGCCTGGTGTTGTGGCCACATGGGCCTTGCTCTCTGCAGGGTCCTTGTGAGCTGCATAAAAGCAGAGCAATACCTATCTACCTAGGCCCTCAAATGTCCTTGTCTAGAAGGACATCAAGACCTCACTCCTGGCAGAAAGAGAGAGCAGGTGTCAGGGAGGGCCAGGAGAGGCAGGAGGGGGCACTGGGTGGCCGAGGCAGGCAGTATCCCCGCAGGACACAGTAGGGCCAGCTCCTCAGTGGGAGCATTCCCTCTTGCCTTGGTCTGCTTTGATTTCATACATTCTAAATCACCACTGACTGTGAGATTCATAATTTTATGTACTCCCCTAAGAAAGAAAATATGCCACCAATTAAACTATGACACTGTGTTTTCTTATCATCTATTGCAAGACCCATCTCCATTTCAGGGATGTTAAAATGCAGGGTGGGAGTGTGGTTTGTAATCAATGAAATATGGTAACAAAACCCTCTAGCTGCCATTTCTCAGCCTTCTCTGTGCACCAAGTTCTCCGCTGTGGGCTCTACATGCAGCACCTCATTCAATCCTGACAAAACCCTGTGAATCCAGGTATCCGTTCAGAGAGGTTAAACAATGTTACGAGGTCACACAGAAAGGCATATAATTACATAGTATTGGGCTGTGCTCATATACCAGCAAGATCACCGCCCAGATCTGCAGTGAAGGACTTGAGACACACCGAGTGTGACAGGCTGATTTTTGTTCATGCAGCCTGCAGGAGGCAGAGGAGCTGGGAACAGCTGACCACTTTCCCACCCTGCTTCCAGCCGGCAGGGCAGAGCTGAGCCTCAAGCCCGGCTCCGTGTAACTTCAGACTGTGCACCTAACCACCAGGCAGAATTGTCTCTTTACCAGAGCAAAGGGCGCCAGAGGGGGTGATTCTGCATCAGCAGTCCCCCAGAGGCTGCCTCCGGGGCCCACACTGCCCCCGTCCCACACCTCCCACCCCCACCCCCCCACCCCACCCCGCCTCCGCTCTGGCTGGGCATGGCTTTCACTCCTGGCTGACTGGCAGACACTGAGTCCCACCTCTCCAGCCTCTTTCAGAATCCTAACAGCCAGTGAGTGGGAGCAGCAGGCAGGCAGAGATAAGGCAGAAACGGAGAGGAGAGCTAGAGCTGCCTCCAAAAACTCACAAATTGGTCCCAGAGAGAAATGGAGCCTCTTTTTTGCCCATCAGCTCACTCCCCCCAACCATTTCCAGGCAAGCAGCGTGTGGGCCTTGGCTGGAGCAAAACCCAGGCGTGGGTGTGGGGAATGGCATCGGGGCAGCCATGGCTCCTCTTAGAGGGGCTCAGAGACCCCAAGGGCCAGCCTAGGATCAACCCCCTCAGAGGAGAACTGGGCTGAGCACGGAGCTTGTACATGGGGGAGACTTGGCCCCCGGTAGCTTCAGGTGGACGGGAGAGGCCAGGACCCACCCGATGCAGGGAGAAGGGGTGGTGCTGTATAGATAGACCCAGGGCTGGGGGACCCGAAATCTGTCCCAGTAGCCGATAGGGATCAGGCATGGGCAAAAGGTGGGCCTGGCCCAGGAGCTGTAGATTCAGATGCAGACCCTATTCTGAGCCTGAGGCAGAGAAAGCAGGAGGAAGAGTCAGAGGCCACATACACATCCACCACACCGGCACTGGGCCAGTGTTCCATGTGCATCATGTCCTGTAGACCGCCCAGCAGCACTGGGAGGCAAAACTCCCATTTCACAGGTGTGAAACCTGACACACACAGGGGTACCAGCTGGTTAGTGGCTGCGCCGGAATGTGAACCGCACCAAATCAGTCTGGCTCCAGACCACATGCTCTGGTCCTTCTAGGGAAACTGAAGCAGAGACAAGGGAGCCAGGCAGGGGTAAGCATAATCAGCACAGGCAGGCTTTAGGCTGCAGCTCCTTTGTTCCTTGCCAGCCTGCTCAGCCATGGTTAGTTCTGGGGCAGGGCTGAGCAGGGTTGGGATAGAGGCCTTGCTTTTGAAAACTGGGAACCAAGCTGCATCCAGCGGAAGCAAGAAGGCCAGGATGGAGCCGGTGTCTGGCTAGGAGGGGTGTTCCATCCTTTACTCTGCGCCGTGTGCCTCTCTCCAGGGACCAGGATGCTGACTAGCAGCGGGCAGGGCCTGGGAGGGCCTGGGCACTGCACTTTCTCACAAGACTCTTTGGCGCCTGCTGGGAGATGTGGGGAGACACGGTCACAGTGTGTCTGCTGTGAGCAGCACGCAGCAGCGCCGGAGAAAGGAGCAGCAGCTCCTCAGAGCATCCTTCTGAGTCAGGGACTGAGGAACACCGATGCTGAGGAGGAGAGGGCTTAGCAGGCGGGGACTGTGCATCGCCACACCTGGCCCCTGCCTGCTTGCCCAAGTCACCAGGCTCCTTCATGCTCCGCTCTGGCTGTTCCTCTGCCCATTCAGGGATTTTACTCCTCTGCACAGCCAGCCGCTACTCACTTTAACACGCGGTAGGCATTCAATGAATTCTTGTGGAGTCAATGCGTGAGTTAGAGAAAGGCTGCTGTGAGGGCTCAGTCACACAGGGCCAAAGAGGTGGGGCTTCGTTCCCTCAGGCTCAGTTTCTGAACTGCGCTGGGCACACTCCCAGCATCCCTCGAAGGCCCTGAAGTCCAGTTGGGGACCGACATGGAAAGGGTAACGGGTAAAGGCCTCACCGAAGGTTGAACCAATCAGTGTAGTATGGGGAGGACATTCCTGGACACACCTGGGTTCCAGGGATGAACCTCTGCGGGGAAGTTACAACACTATCTGAACCTCGGTTTCCATATTTGGGATATGGTGGGATGTTGTAAAGGTTAAACAGGATGATGCTTGTAAAGCATTTGGCACGGTACCTGATGCACGAGAAGGGATCAAATACTCTGTCGTCATTAATAAGAAGCATAACGTCATGAGCAAAGGCACAGGGATGTGGCCGTTCGTGGCGTAGTTGAGAAACTGCCTGATGTGATGGACTGCGCGTTGCCCAGAGAGGTTTCCTGGGAGATTAGGCAGTAAGGTCGATGGGGCCACGTTTGTGCAGATGTTGGAAATAGGTGGAGTTTTTTGTTGTTGTCAATTATAAGCGTTTAAGGCAATGAAAGCATGAGTTGGAAATGACTGAGCCCATACTTTAGAATGAGAACCACACACCATTTACTAAATAGTTAAACATAAATCTAGCAACACTAATTTATGAACCGCCTACAGATTTAAGGACTGTGGGCCCTGGTGTTAACCACCGGGTGAGAGGCTTTCCCAGGGGAGGAGGTGCCAGATGGGTTCTGGCGAAGATGCTATATTTCATCACCAGCGTGCTGTTTACGGCCGTAGGCTCTGACTCAAACCCCAGAGCAGAGCATGGCTCCTGGATCCGCAGAAGCTGTGTGATTGAGGGCAAATCACTAACTTCTCTGAGCTCCCGTTTCCTCCTCTGAGAAAACCAAAGAGAGGATCATTGTGGAATCCATCTTGTAGGGTTGTCGTGAGGATTAGAGGAGCTAATCAGTGGAGAAGGCTTAGAACACAGGCCCGGTCGGTGTTTGTGATTCTCGATACTATGACTCCTGAACTGCTCTGGGTCCCCCTGCTCATCTATGCCAGATGGTTATGCAGAAAATTCCGTGTCCACGTTTGTTCAAAGTGCAGGGTTTAGCGGACGGTGTCTTTAAACCTGTATTTAAAAAATTCAAGCACCTCCTTTTCTCCGTGGCTGCTGACAGTGCATGCAAATTGTCAGGTCATTCCTTTGCTCCAGTTCTGCAAACGCACCTGCTGTCCTGCCCGTGACAGACCGCCCTGGGCCTTCTGAGTGGCTGTGACTAGAGGGGATGATGAGTCTTGCTGGCTTTGGGCAAGAAGTGCTCAGCTTTCTGATCTGGAGGCTCCAATAAGGAATCTCCTCCCACTCCTTAAAAGCCCCAGATTATTGTCTTGCTCTTTGTGGTATCCCCGTCTGCCACTCCGAGGCAGCAGCTCTGGTTCAAAGCTGCCATCCTTGGGTTCCCTCTCTGGAGTTTTGCTGTGTAGCCATTTCTCACTTGTTTATACATGTATGTCTCATACATGTTGATTTATAGCTGAGAAATATGTATTGAGTGCCTACTATGTGCCAGGCATTGTGCTAGCACTGGAGAGAAAGTGACGAACAAGCTTATATTCTAGTGGTGGGGGTCGGGGGCTGAAGCAGACTATAAACTAGATAATAAATGGGTGTTTGAGATTCTTTCAGCCTACAGTAAGAGCTTTGGAGAAGTAAACAAGGTGTTCCCCACTGTTTATGTGCTGTGTGTAGGGGCCAGACACACAAGGGGTGAGTCCTGAGTGTTTGTTGAATGAGGAAGTGCTGAGTGGATGAACACCTCTATCAGCGGTGGCGGTGGGGACAAGGTCTCTGGGGATTCCTTTGTTGAGCAGAGATGCAAGGGGTTTCATTGGCTAGTGATCAAAATGAAGACAGAATCTCTTCTTTCAACCCATTGCCTTGGGAGAGAGGCACACAGCACTGAGCTGATGAACTGGCTCCCCACTGTCCTTTCCTGCTGTGCTCCGACCCAGGTGAGAGGAGTGCCCACACCTGCCCAGGTGCGCGCACAGGCGCCCTCACACCAGTCACATGCTGATCGGAAGCTAGCGGGGTAATCACACCTCTAAACTGTGTTGACACAACCAGTCACTGGTGTCCCAGAATCAACCCAGTAACAAACCAGGTCAGTCACACTGGGCCCTGGTGTGAAATAGATCGAACACTTTGGCTGTCAGACTTTCTTCATTCTTTCTAGTTTCTGGTGCTCAGGGCTGGGGGCCAGGTGTGTGGGATGAGCTGAGATGAGAAGGCTCCAGCCTCGGACTTCAAATAGTTCACTTCTCAGAAGGGAAAGACCTCTTGTCCACACCACTGTAACACAGCGATTTCCCAAAGCCTATTTCCGGTGAGACACTCTGCCAAAAAAGGTTGCCATGGTTGTCAAGTAAGTTTGGGAAATGTTGCTGGCTCCGCCCCGTCTCCAAGGCTGCACGTGAGCGGAATAAATGCCCAGAGGAGTCCTGCAGGAAAGAAACCTGCTCAGCCTGGTTTCGCTTCTAATTTCCCAAGCGAATGGGAGACGTTAGTCTGCCTGCAACGGACTGCCAGAGCAGGGACACAGCGGCCCTCCAGCCAAGCCAGAGGTGCCATGCTCTGTTCTACAAGGCAGCCAAGTGGATGGAGTCAGAACCCCGGCAAGGTGAGAAGAGAAAGTGGAAGAAAACCAAAAACCACCTCTCTCCAGGCAGGAGAGGAATGGATTGTTCCCAGCAGAGGAAACCCAGGCTCCCACACTGTGCGGCTGCAGCACGGGCCTCCCTGGTGAGCAGGAGCCTTGGGAGGGACCAGAGGACACCAAGGGAAAGCCAGGCTGTACGCGTATTCCTAGGAGGTCAGTGTGAAGTCACAGGCTGAGCGCCCACAGGGGGTCAGCGTGTGTGACTAGGAAGTGGACCTGGAGCAGCTTTGGCCCCACCTAAGTTGGGTTTTTGTTTTGTTCTTTGAGGGGTGGGGAGGTCCCTCAAGGAAGGTGTGCTGAGAGCAGACAGCTATCGTAGATGTTAACCACTGGTGACCTGTACTATTTTCAGCATCTTTTATTTTTTTATTGAATTTATTGGGGTTCCATCGATTAATAAAATTATATAGGCTGCAAGTGTACTATTCCATCACACATCATCTGTATATCGTATTGTGTGTTAAGTATCTGAAAGCTCTGCCTGTGAGAGCTCCCAGCTGGGACAGGTGCACCCAGGAGGCCCACCTGGGAGACATGCCAGAGTCAGGGGCCCTGCTGGGAGGGGCGGGCGAGGCTGTGGGGCGGGGTGTGTAGTTGCAGCGTAATAAAAGCAGCACGGGTTTCTCTCCCACCGCCAGGCCCTGTCTGTCACTCCAGCAGTATTGTCAGAGAAGAAACAAAACAAAGTAGAGAAGTGGAAGTTGATTCGATAATTAGTGCAGTTTCTTCACTGTTCATTCAGGATCTCCAGAGATCAATTAGCTTGCTTTTAAGCTAAAAGACATCTGAATAAGTATTTAACCTGCATAGCGATTGATATTTAAAGCAGACGAGGATGGGAGTAGCAGTGCAGAGCCACTGCCTCTTTCCCCTCCACTGCTTCCCGGGCTCCTGCTCCCTGCCCCTGCCCATGCCATTTCCCAAGCAGCCTTAGTTTGGGCCTCCTAGCATTCTCAGGGCAGGGCTGTGGGTGCGCAGGCGGCACTTAGGGACTGCCAGAGACAGGGCTGTCTTCCAGATGCTGGCACCGCTGTGGAGCAGGTGCCCCAGGTTTGGAGATGCGCCCCAGTTAAGATGGTTGGAGAGTCCACCTGCAGCCAGGGAGAACCAGGGCGCCTCTCCTCAGTCACCCAGCCACATTGGCAGGCACACGGCCCTCCATTCACCAGTAAGAGACAGGGGCCTGGAAGGGTGCCCACTGAGGCACCTCAGCTGCAGCTTCCTCACCTAGGCAGAGCGACCGTTGCTGGGGCTGGGGCTGGGGGTAGGGCTGAGGTGGGGCCTGGGGCTGGGGCTGGGGCTGAGGCTGAGGCTGAGGCTGGAGTGGGGGGTGAAAGCTGCAGCACTAGTATCCTCCTGGCTGGGCATCTTCGTGGCAGATCATCTGAAGGATATTTGTTTGTTTTTTGCTTTTTCACTTAAGTATCAAAATCCTGAATGGGAATTAGCTTCGTCAAACAAGTAGAGAGAGAGAGAGAGAGAGAGAGAGAGAGAGAGCGTGTAAACGCGCGCGTACTTACATATGTGTTTATTTTACAAACTTCTTTTGACGTTCTCCTGTGTCAGGCCCTGGGGACAGGAAAGAGGCAGCAGGATGGCTGTGCCCACCCTCCCGATGACCACAGCCTGAGGGGGAGGGCGGCACAGGAGACGCCCTAACGTGTGAAGATACAGAGGGGAATGAATTCAGAGCTCAGGGAAGGTGACTCAGGCAGGGACCTCCAAAAGCAGGCCCCCAGCAAAAAGGTTAGGGTGCAAGTAGTTCATCTGGGAGGTGACCTCAGGACCCTGGGATCCACGGGGAAGGGAAGGAAGGCCAGAAAGGTGTGTCCACAGGCGACTACACTGTGAGTGACTATAGATTGTGCCTAGACATTGTGCCTCTGAGGGGCAAGGAAACGGGGGTTCCGGCTCCTGCTGCCTGGCCCCTGCGGCTATCCTGCACTAGGCCTGCCTCCCCCACTTGCCAGAAAGGGCCCGGGCGAGCAGAGAAAGTGTGTGCAGGTGGCCCTCGGGGTGGGCCAAGGGCATAAGGTCAGTGACTGCTGCAAGGCTCAGAAGAGGAATATGGCAGCCAGCTTTGCACGGGTGAAATGGAGAAAGAAGGAACGTTGATCCAAGCAGAGGAAGAGCACCTGCGAAGGGACAGGCGTAAAGGGAATGGTGAGACGGCGGAGTGCGTGGAGGAGGACTGCCCGGAGGAGCCGAGGCTGGAGAGGAGTCAGGCTGGACCGAAGGGCCCGCAGTGCCAGGCTCAGGGCTGGGCTTTCTGCTGTGGGCATGTGTGTGAGGGTGAGTCGTATGTCTGGCGGTTTTCAGTCTTCACTCTTCCAGCCCCTCCGGCAAGGGCGCTCACTGCTCGCTGGGCCCTCCGCAGCCCCCTTCCCATCCTGTCCCCAGCTGCTCAGCCTCCTGCTCTCTGCTCCTCCACCTGATGACAGCACATCGGTCATCAGCTTCTCTGGGCAGCTCGGGAGCCTCCAGCCATCCTCCCAACGCGGTCGATTCTGCAATATTTGACTTGCATGTCCCTGAGTTGTATAGACAAAGCTCCGCATATCACCAGATCAATTAAAACAACTGCCACCAGGCCCTGGACTCAATCAGCGGCCCCTCCCCAGGGACCCCACGGGAGTGCACACCCTCTCTGCAGACTTGTGCTTTCTCTGGATGCCCCCATCTCAGTTAAAGGCCCCCCAGCTTCCCTGTCACCTCATAATAATAATGTTTTACCTTATCCAGGGCTTATGACATGCCTGATGATTTATGCCATGGGAGCCTCCAAATAGCCCTATGCTGCAAGTGCTATTAATATCCCTGTCTTCAGGTGGTGACGCAGAGGCACAGAGCAGGGAAGGGACTTGCCCAAGGTCATACATCCGGCAAACAGCAGGGTCAGTTAAAGCCCGGGCTGTCTACGAGAAGCTGCAGAGTCTGTCTGCATGCTGGACTGGACTTCCCTCACTGGCCAGACTCCAGGGTCATTTTCCAGGCATCTCTCCTAGACCCACCTCCCTCCATCTTTTCATTATTGCCCAGCCCTTCCCCTCCACCCTGGCCCCTCCATCCCCCCCCTCCACCCTCCACCCCGGCCCGGCCCTGCCCTAGCACAAGTCCTCATCTCCCTAATCCCCACCTCAGGTTCCCACCCCCACCCCCCACCCCCCGCCACCGGCTGCCTTACTCCCTACACCCCTCAGATGCTGCCTCCTCCATGAAGACACCACTACCTTCTACTCTCAGAGTCTCCCCAGCTTTGTCTGCTGTTCTTACACGTGGAGAGTTTTTACCCCTGTAGTGTTTTTATTTGTGCCCCTCCCCTCCTCTCCACTTCCAAGCTAGAAGCTCCTGAAGGGCTGGGCGTATGCCTGATGCCTCTCGGACTCACCCAGTGCCCAGCATAGAGCCTTGTTCCCAGTTGTAGCCAATAAACTGTTTGGGGAATGGGTGGATAGATGAACGAACGAATGCATATACTCCTTGTCACCCCTCCCTTCCCTTGCCCAGGATCCCAGAAAGCCCATGACCTTTTCTGCTGGGCACTGCTCACCCTCAGAAACCACATACTGTGCCTCGTGGGGAAAGCCAGCCAACGGGTTCCCTACTCCTCTTCCTGCTGACACAAGGGCCCAGAGAGGCCCAGAAGGTAAGGTTGAGGCCCCGCCAGGGCTCCAGAAGGGCTGGCAAAGGTGCAGCCGGGAGCAGAGCCTGGTTCTTCCTACCCATGGGCTGCACAGAGCCTCAAGGCCCTGGCAGAAGAGAGAGCCCTGATCAGAACAGACAGGGCAGTGGCCCCGGGAAGAGGCTGTTAGCCATAGTAATCTCACTGATCAGCGTCTCAGTTAATCTCTGTGAAATCTTAGAAACTTCAGAAGAAGAACAAAGCAGACTAGAAAGGAAAGAGCGTACTCAGGCCCCAGAGAAAAAGACAGTGTCTGGGCCGGGTGCTAGAAATGTAAGTGTCTCTTGGGCCTTGGCTGCCAGACAGACGGTGGTGGCATGATACAGGCCCTGCCTGAGTCTCCCGGGCTCACTGAGCTCAAAGCTGGGCTGACCCAATTGCTTTTGCAAGGACCAAATTCAAGAAGAGCCCAAAGTTGTTCAAGAGAAAGAACAATCTCAACAGACTCTGGACCAGCCCTCGACAGTCATGAGGTCTTGAGCTTAAGCAAGGGACTAAGCCTTCTGCTCCATCTGCCCTAGGACCTGTGCCTTGGGGGACCTCTAGGGCCATCTGCCCAGAGGATGGGGTGGGGAGACTGTCTCCAGGACCCTGGCCCTGAATGATGAGGTGTGGCAGAGCGGCAGTTACAACCCTTAGTCCTGGTTTTTGAGATCACATTCAGCTTAACACAGGACACCATCGCATGCTCACCGGGGAAGCAAGGACATTCCACCATTTGGACACATTTCCAGAGATATAAAAAGAGCATACTTAGAAAGATGGGCATTTATGCTGAGGGTATTCAGAATGTTCTCAAAACATACGACAACATGTCTTCGTAGAAGGAGTAAGAAGGAAGTTGGTCCCAGTTGGCACAGCCAGTTCTGTCCCTGCTTCCCCTTCCCCAGCCCGAGTTCCTCTATCTGTAGATGAGGTTGGGTTTGAGCAGCGGCCTTCCTGCTGTGCTCAGCGGGCCCTAGGGCGACAAGCCTTCTTAGGAACTGTGGCATCTAGTCTCTGAGAGCCCATGCGGTGGAAATGGGCTTAGGCAGTGGGCTTGGGCTGGTGAACATGCTCTTCAGGGGAAAAGTCCTCATTTGTAGCATCTGCTTATCTCCGTGGTGCAAATACTCTCACTGTGGTAGATTGCAATCGCCAATGTTTTAATACCTGGCTTTCAGAATTCCTGAAAATGTATTTGCTCTAGCAAGCTGGCCAGTTGGTAGTTTTAACAACATCCTTGGCTTCTCTGGGCCTTAGTTTTCTCTTATGTAAAATGGGGTAATAATTGTTTCTCTCTAATGTGGCTGTAGAGGTTCTTGTGAGTATTAAGTGAAGCGGGTAGAGAGCATTCTGCAGCACCCCTGACACGTGAGCAGCTGTTTGTTGCTGTTGTTGGTTCTACCCATTGGGATTCCACTCAAGATTTTGTTTGAGGAAATGTCCCAGTGGCTGGTGCTCCACCCCTGCTTACATCTCTGGGATCCATCACACACACACACACACACACACACACACACACACACACTCATACCCTGTCCCATTTCCTCAGCAGCCCTGGTGTCTCTGCTCCATTTTATTAAAGCAGAAAGCAGTGAAAATTATTTTCATAATGAACTGGCTCTTCAAATTAATGCCAATTACACTATGCAATCATGATTAAGATTATGCATTAATCAACAGTGCCAACCTACTTATTAGCCTCTTTAAATACCGATCATGAGGAATGTATGGGAAGGGAGAGAATGGAGAGGAGCCAGTTGAATGGGGGAGCTGCCTCTAAGTGGGGCGGGCTGCTCTCTCCAGAAGCCAAGACCCAGAGCAGCCTTTCTTCCATGAAGCAGAGCTGGAGTCAGAATCCAAGCCCGTCAGACCCTGAGCTTCTGAAACCCCTTGCACAAAAGAGAGAGGGGGCGAGAGGACCCAGGAGGGAGAGGGTAAAAGGAAGAATCCTTGATGGTTTATCAATGGATGGGTTTAGTTCCCCCTGGTCTTCCTTCAAAAGCATCAATTATGGTTGTAACATCCCCTCTCCCCCTCAAGTAATGTCATCCCAGTCTTAGGCCAGGACCTCTAGATACAGAGCCTGAGGTAGGGATTTGGATGCATGGAGTTGACAGAGGGGATGAGCATTCTTTAAGAAAAAGCAGTAGGGGCGTGAGCACAGCAGGATGGGGAAGGCGAAAGGACTGGGGCCAAGGATGTGTCCTCAGGTGAGATCAAGGTCAAGGGTGTTGGGAGGGTCTCGGAAGCATACCTGCCACAGAATGATCCCCACCCTGAGGCAAGGGGACCACCCTTTTGAGCTCCAGTATTAGTCAGTCATTGGCTGCAGACTGCCCCTAGGGCAGATGTGAGTGGTGTAACCTCTGACAAGGAGGCTTCCTTCAACTCAGAACAATTCTCTAGAGAAAGGAGCAGTCTATGAATGACTGGAATCAAGACTCAAACCCAGGTCTGCTGCATCCAGAATCCACTGTCTCTGAACTCTACACTTTACTAAATATGTGCTGCCTGGGTGTCCCAAGACATTCAGAATACATCTCTCCCACCTCTGAGACGCTCCAGGGCTTCCAGTTTCGCCTGATCACTTCTTTCTCTACCAAATTTTCCGTCTCCTCTCTCATTCCACCTCCTGCACCTCTTGTCCTCTTTCTGCCTTGATTCATCCTGGGCTGGCACACTGCCCCCCTTCCTTCACTTTCCCCAAAGAGCACAAGCTGGTGTCAGTTTTCAACAACAGACTTTGTATTATTATTATTATTGATTAAGGTATTACATATGTGTCCTTATCCCCCCCATTGCCCCCCACCCCACTCCCATTCATGCCCTCACCCACCCTGGTATCTGTGTCCATGGGTCATGCTTATATGCATGCAAACAAGTCCTTTGGTTGACCTCTACCCCTTACCCCCACCCTCCCTTACCTTCCCTCTGAAGTTTGAGCATCTGATCAATGCTTCTCTGTCTCTGGATCTGTCTTTGTTCATCAGTTTATGTTGTTCATTATAATCTGCAAATGAGTGAGATCCTGTGGTATTTATCTTTCTCTAACTGACTTATTTCACTTAGCATAATGCTCTCCAGCTCTATCCATGCTGTTGCAAGACTTTCTTAAATGCCGGTCCTGTCAGGGAGGGAGGAGATAGCACAGTGCTGGCGAACGAAAGCTGAGCACCAAGTGTAACTGCTCACACGCCCAGTCCAGCACAGAGGACTTCTTACCAAGCTTTCCTGCCTTTGGGCCTGGGTTATTTTCTCCTCCTCTTTTTCCCTTTATTGAGCCCTCTTCATACCTAGTCCCTTTCTCTTAGGCCCTACTCTCCCATCCTCCCCATTCAGAAACTCAGCATCTCATCTGTCTTTTTTTACACAGCAATTTAGAACTATCATAGTCATATCTTCTCTATCCAGGCCCTAAGGTGCTTTTACCTCGGAGATAAAGGCTGCCCTTCCCCTAAAACAGGGGTACAAATGACAGTCCATGTGTATGGATTCCCAAAACTGTTCATCACCTGTTTGTGTAAATAAAGTTTTATTGAAACCAAGTCACACCCATTTGCTTACATATTGTCTATCGCTGTTTATATGCTACAATGGCAGAGTTGAGTAGACCATGTGACCCACAAAGCCAAAATATTTGCTATTTGGTACATTACAGAAAAAGTTTGCAAACCCTGGCCTAGAATGTGGAAACTCAAAATTTATTTTGTTTTTTTCTAGACAGCATTGCTTCTAAGAATTCCTCACTGTGTACCATGCATTTAGTTACAGTTTCCTTTCTTCCTTGCAAAAATCAACCCTTTGAAGTACTCACCCCATTTTACAGATGGAGAAACTGAGTCTCAGAGAGATCAAGTAATATCAGTGACTATAGCTATGGTTTGAACTGAGGCATGGCTGCCCCTGGAGCCTGAGCTGGGAACCTCTTCACTACGGCACCACGCATCTGCTGGTTACTGTTGGCCGAGTCCTCCGTGAGAGCAGGGCCCCGGTGCTGACTTCTCTTGGTATCCCAGCTCCCACTGACAGCTTAACACATGGCAGAGATCAGTGGTGTTCATGGAACTGAATTGTTTTCTGAGACTGAGCCTGGGCCTGGGTGTCAGTGGTTGAGACATGCCATCACCATTGTGAGATATTAGCCCCTCTCTCTCTCCTCTCCTCCCCACCTGCCAAGGTGTGAGAAGTCAGGAAGAAGGTGTCAAGCCCTAGGAAATGGCCTTGTCCCACAACCTTTGACCCTCATTTGGGATGGGATCTGTAACGACCAGAGACCTCTCCCCAGGCTTCTTTAGTTTCTACATTTTTAAGTAACCAAATAATACATTATTTGTTGTAAGTCACTTGGAAATATCAAGAAAATGCAAAAAGCAAGATTAAAAGTATCCATAAACCCCTTCTACCCAGAAATACTCACTGGTAACATGCTGATACAAATCCTTCTAGTCTTTTTTCAATAATATAAATATGTGCTTTTGGTTTGATAAATAGCTATGACACTGTAATATGATTTTGTTGCTCAAGGATGGGGGAAGAGAGAGAGGATGGGTATTTCCTATGTTATTAGGTATTCGTTAAGAGCATCTTTTAAAGCTTTTTTCCTTATTGCCAAAGCTATCACTCAATGCAGAGGACTTGGGGTGGGGGAAGCACCAAGAGAAGCAATCCATTATCTTTTCGTTTCTAGAAAGAACCTCTGTTAACATTTTAGTGTATGCCCTTCTGCATGCCCTTTTTGATTTTAATTGGAATTCCATTAAATTTATAAATTAATTTGAGGAGAACTGACATCTTTACAATACTGAGCCTTCCCTTCCAGGAGAAAGTTACGTCTCCCCATTTATTCAAGTCTTCGTTTATGTTCCCCTGTAAAGTTTTGAAGTTTTGATGATATAGGAATTGCGCATTTATTGTGAACTTTTTATTTTTTTGTTCTTGCTTTTGTGAATAGGGTCTCTTTCTTTCTTATAATTTCTCACTGTTTATTGCTGGTGAAGGGGAGGGTTGTACATGTTCCTATGTTTGCACATGTGCCCCATCATGAGCTCTCTTGTCTAGTTTCTACTGGGTTTTCAAGAGCAAACCTAGCAGAATGTGGCAGATGTCTGTCAGATACACTGAGGGAGAATGGTGTCATCGATCCCTGTGGACCCACCACCCAGCTCCAGCAACCCGCTGCTCAACCTGCCAGACCCACTCCCCCTTCACACGCGATATTACTTAGAAACACATCCCAGACACCATATCAAGCCATCCTATCCCCTGACTATTTCATTTAATCTTTATTGTTGAGATTATTACAGATGTCCCTCTTTTTTTCCCCCCATAGCTCCCCTCCACCCAGTTCCCGCCCTGCCCTAGGCCCTCACCACCCAATTGTCTGTGTCCACAGGTAATACATACATGCATATAAGATCTATGTCTAATCACTTCCCACCCCTCAGCACACACTCCCTTCCCTCTGAGAATCATCAGTCTATGCCATTTCCATGCCCCTGATTCTATTCCATTCACCAGTTTATTCTGTTCATCAGATATTTTATTCATTTTATTTTTATTTTTTTAATATATTTTATTGATTTTTTTACAGAGAGGAAGGGAGAGGGACAGAGAGCTAGAAACATGGATCAGAGAGAAACATCGATCAGCTGCCCCCTGCACACCCCCCACTGGGGATGTGCCCACAACCAAGGTACATGCCCTTGACTGGAATCGAACCTGGGACCCTTCAGTCCGCAGGCTGACGCTCTATCCACTGAGCCAAACCGGTTTTGGCATTCATTTGATTTTTAGATTCAATTGTTGATAGATATGTATTTGTTGCCACTTTGTTGTTCATATTTTTTATCTTTTTCTTCTTCTTCCTCTTCTTCTTAAAGAATACCCTTCAACATTTTTTATAATACTGGTTTGATGAACTCCTTTAGCTTTTTCTTATCTGTGAAGCTCTTTATCTGACCTTCAATTCTAAATGATACCTTTTCTGGGTAGAGTAATCTTGGTTGTAGGTCCTTGCTATTTATCACTGAATATTTCTTGCCACTCCCGTCTGGCCTGCATAGTTTCTGTTGAGAAATCATCTGACAGCTGTATGGGCACTCCCTTGTAGGTAACTAACTGCTTTTCTCTTGCTGCTTTTAATATTCTCTCTTTGTCTTTAGCCCTTGGCATTTTAACTATAATGTGTCTTGGTGTGGTCCTCTTTGGATTCCTTTTGCTTGGGGTTCTCTGCACTTCCTGGACTTGAAGTCTATTTCTTTCACTAGGTAGGGGAAGTTTTCTGTCATTATTTCTTCAAATAGGTTTTCAGTATCTTGCTTTCTCTCTTCTTCTGGCACCCCCATAATTCGGATGAAGTTGTCCCAGAGGCTCCTTACACTGTCTTCATATTTTTGGATTCTTTTAACTTTTTGCTCTTCTGGTTGGGTGTTTTTTGCTTCCTCATATTTCAAATCTTTGATTTGATTCTCAGGATCCTCTGGTCTACTATTGAATCCCTGTATATTATTCTTTATTTCAGTCAGTGTATGGTAAGTTTCTGATTGGTCCATTTCCATTTTTTTTGGCATTCTTACTAAGATCCTTGAAAGTCTCACTTAAGTCCCTTGGAGGTTTCCAGAAGATTCTTGAGTAACCTTATAACTATGGTTTTGAACTCTATCCAGTAGTTTACTTTCTTCCATTTCTTTCATTTATAACATGTTTCTTTGTCTCTGCATTTTGGCTGTTTCCCTCTGTTTGTTTCTATGTATTGGGTAGAGCTGGTACGTTTCCTTGAGTTGATAGAGTAGCCTTGTGTAGTAGGTGTCCTATAGGGCCCAGTGGCTCAGCCTCCCCAGTCACCTGAGGTGGACACTCTCCGTACAACCCTTTGTGGGCTATGTGCACAGTCTTGTTGTAGTTGAGCCTTGATTGCTATTGGTGTCACTGGGAGGAATTGACTTCCAGGCCAATTGGCTGTGGGGACCAGCTATGACTACAGTGGGAGAGCTGCTGTGAAGGAGACACCCTTATGGAGCATGACTTGCTTCAGTGGGGTTTGGGTGCTCACGGAGTCTGCCCCTTGTGTGTGTCACTTATGATAATCTGGTATGGTCCTACACTGACCCCTGGGTACACTGGCTCTTTGGTCTCCAGGGAGGTGCAAAGTCAGCCACTGCCTGGGGTCACCCAACAGGAGCTACAGAGAGATCTGTAGATTCCTCCTCTTTCTATCAGGTTTGGAAGTGCCCAGATAAGGCTCAGCTATGAAGCAAGGCAGGCTAGTGCTGGTGCCTGGTCTTGGGCCTTTTATTGATTGGTTTGGGGCTCCCTGACCCAGTTACAGCTTATTTGACAGGTTGTAGCCTGAGCAAGGACAAGCCTTTCATATGCAAAAGCTGCTGCACACAGCTTGGGTGGGGTTGTAAATTGGGTGGGGTGGAGTCTCAGGGAATCACCAGGGCAAAGCAAACAGAAATGGCTGCCAGTCAGCCCTGCAACTGGGGAGGTCCCAGCACAGGAACAATGACCCCTGTGAGCACCTCCATCTGGAAGAAAGCTGCCCCAAGTTCCTGCCCTGTGATGCCAGACAGTCCAGTTCCTCCTCGTATGTGTCTGGGTCCCCCAGAGCCTCACCCAGCACTGGAGCTCTGAGGAAGTGCGAGCTTGTAAGTTCAATTCATGGTGCCGGCCTTTTAAGAGGAGCAGCTTGGACTCCAGCAGCCTCTGTGTCACTGAGCCTCAATCCCCAGTGGTTTTTACAGCCCATAGTTCTTACTGCCTATAGGGACTTCTTTTTGCAGCTCTGGGACCCTGCGCTGGGGGTCTGGTGTGGGGCTGGGACCCGTTGCTCTTCTGGGTGGCCTCCGCAGAGATGATCTCTTTCCTGATTAAAAAAGCAGCACACCTGGGTGCCAGACCAGCTCGTTCCACACCTCCACGCCTGCTAACCGTCTCAGTGTGCTTTCTTCTTTACTTCTCTAGTTGTAGGACTTCCATTCAGCCAGCTTTCTAGTGGTTCTGGATGATGGTTGTTCTATATTTTAATTGTAATTTTGCTGTGGTTGTGGGAAGCAGCAAATACAGGCACTTGCCCAGGCCGCCATCTTGGTCTCTTATCCCCTGACTATTGATGCCTGCAAGATGTTCGGCCGTATGGACAGGTTTTCATATATTGAGTGACCTCCTACTTTTGAACATTAAGTTGTTTGTGTTTTT
Source organism: Corynorhinus townsendii (assembly GCA_026230045.1). Lineage (NCBI taxonomy): Eukaryota > Metazoa > Chordata > Mammalia > Chiroptera > Vespertilionidae > Corynorhinus > Corynorhinus townsendii. The sequence goes on from JAPDVU010000002.1 coordinate 198,025,532, forward strand.
CCAATACTATGTCAAGCATATCTTTATACATAAATGTGTTAATGCATCTCTAACTTTTGCTAAATTTATATCCCTAGAAATGGGTTATAATGTATTTTGATCATTTATTGTCCTTGCAACACATACACACAATCACATGATAGCTTTTCTGATAAGAAATAGAACACTTGTTTACTGTAGAACTCTAAGAAAGTACAGAAAAACACAAAGAAGGAAATTAAAGTCACCCATAATCCTACCCTTTTCGTGTTTGGGGGTGCATTCTTCTTGTTTTATTCGTGTGTTTGGTAACCGTCTCAGTGTGCTTTCTTCTTTACTTCTCTAGTTGTAGAGAAGTAAAGAAGTGTATATCCACACTCAGTGTATATCCACACTCACATTCAGACATACTATGCGCTACAAATTGTGAGCCTGCTGGAATACCAGGGCGGGAGGGGGGAGGGGGAGGCAGATTTATTTGTCCACTTTTTAAAACATTCACTATTTACAAAATTTTTTCAGAATGATTGAAACAACCCAAATATGCATCCGCTGGTGGTGAACGGGTAAATAAAATGTGGTAGACCCATAGAAAGTAATATTACTTAACAACAAAAAGGAATGAAGAGCTTACATGTGCTGCAACATAGATAAACCTTAAAAACATGATGCTGAGTGAAAGAAACCAGATGCAGAAGACCACAAATTGCATTATTCTAGCATCACTCCATCTATATGAAATGCCCAGGAAAGACAAATCTCTAGAGGCGGAAAGTGAATCAGTGGTTGCCTGGGGCCGGGGGTGAAAGCAATGATGGAGTGTAAGTGGGCACGAGGGAGCTTGGGGGTGGTGGAAATGTTCAGAGACTGGATTGTGGTGATGGTCACACAACTCAGCACATTTTCTAAAAATCATTGTGCACTTAGCATGAGGTGAATTGTGTGGGATTTCTTTTTTTTTTAAATATATTTTTATTGATTTTAGAGAGGAAGGGAGAGGGACGGAGAGAGAGAAACATCAATGATGAGAGAGAATCACTGATTGGCTGCTTCCTGCATGCTCCCTACTGGGGATCAAGCCTGCACCTCAGGCATGTGCCCTTGACTGGAATTGAACCTGGGACCCTTCAGTCCACAGGCCAACGCTCTATCCACTGAGCCAAAGCAGCTAGGGCTGTGTGGGATTTCTTAAGTAATACCTCAATGAAGTTTATTTTTAAAATGAATAAAGGAACAAAAATAAAGTTTTATTTGGAAAATATAGAAAAGCACAAAGAACAAAATCTCCTTCCTTCCATTACTTTCTTGCTCTTTAATCTTTAATCCATCTGGAACTTATTTTGATATGTGGCTTAAGATTAGAATCTAACTTAAATTTCTCCCTAATCATTGAATAATTGTCTCAGCATAATTCCTGAATAATTCATCTTTTACCTACTAATTGGAAATAGCCACTGTTATTATATCTTAAGTGCTTATCTCTACTTGAATCTCTTTCTAGGCACTTTTTATCTCATTCTATTTATCTATCTGTGTTTTCATGTACCATGAGGAAGGACATAGTTTTAATTATTTTGGCTTTATGATACATTTTAAATCTGGCCGTGCAAGTCACCTCTCATCCTCTTCTTAGACTGTTATCTCCTGTTTAGTCTTCCAGATGCATTTTAGAGTCACTTTGTCAAGTAAAAAAAATATCCTTCTATGATTCTAATTGGAGTTGAATTAAACTGAAAATCTAATTTGGAGAAAACTGACACCTCTACTCTTTAATCTAAATATCCAGGAACATGACATGCCTCCTCATTTAAGTCTACTTTTATGTCTCTCACTTAAGGTGTTTTTCTCATTTCGATTACTAGGGATTACACACTTATTATTTGGTTTGTTGTTAGCTATTTAATATTTTGTTAATATTGTAAAGGATATTATTTTGCCATTGTTTACTTACTGGTTGTTGCTGATATAAAGAAACACTTAATTTGTGCTAACTGGATCTTTAAATGGAATCTTCTATTTCCTACTAGTTTTCATGCTTAGGGATTATTTTAAGGTTTTTATTTAAGGAAGGCATGTACACTGAGTGGCCAGATAATTATGATCTCTGAATGCATAATAATCTGGCCACTCAGTGTATATCCTATATAATAAAAGGCTAATATGCAAATTGTCCCCTCGACCAGGAGTTCAACCAGCAGGCAGGCCGGCCAACCACCCATGTCCCCTCCCCCTGGCCAAGCTGGCCAGACCCCACCCATGCACAAATTCATGCACCGGGACTCTCTCTATATATACACACACTGAGTTGGCCAGATTATTATGCATTCAGAGATTATAAAAATCTGGCCACTCAGGGTATATCATTTTCAAATAAGAAATTTTTTCTTTCCAAGAGGTATGCTTCTAAATTCTTTTTCTCTCTTATTTCATTGATTAATGGTGTGGTGTGAATTCTTCCCCTCCCCCTTTTTTCTTTAATGAGAATGTCTTCAGTGTTTCACCATTTGTGAGATATTAAAGACTGATTTGAACTAAAGATGCTTCAAGGAAGTATCTTTCCAGGTTCTAGTTGATTAAGCATTCATAACAGCAGTAAGTATTGGATTTTACCAAATGCCTTCCTGTGTTTTGTGAGTTGGTCATACTTTTTTTCCCTGTGAATTATTGATGTGATGGAATGATATTCATAGATTTCTTTATATTGAACCACACTTACATTCCTGGAATATAATTCTGCATGGTCATGGTATGTCATCCTTGTAATATTCTGATAGATTCTACTTGCTAGCACTCTATTGAGAATTTTCATAGCCATATTAATAAGTTGGTGATTTTATTTTGGCTCTGTTTGTCAGTCTCTGTTATCAAGAGGTTGCTAGCTGAATGAAATGAAATAGGAGGATTTTCATATTTCTTATGCTCCAGCACAACTTCTGTATATGGGAATTATCTAGGGCCGTGGTCGGCAAACTGCGGTCGACTAATGAGTTTGCCGACCACTGGGATAGGGGCTTAATCACAAGGAACAACAACAGCCTGTAATTATTGGAATCAAGAGTCTAGGTCAGTGGTCGGCAAACTCATTAGTCATCAGAGCGGCAAACCGCGGCTCGTGAGCCGCAGTTTGCCGACCACTGATCTAGGGTATTATTGAACACTTGGGTGGGGGGAGCTTGTCCATAAACCTTTCTGAAGTCAAGCATTTTTATTAGCGCCCTTTCCTTCCCCAGCACATACAATTTTACTTATCTCTTGCAGGAGGAATCTTTGAGTATGCAGACGGTCCCAACGCCCAGGTCATGAACGCCGAGGAGCATGCCTTTCGATTTTCTGCCAACATCATCAACAGGAACCGGACTCTGCTGCCCAACACTACCTTGACCTATGACATCCAGAGGATTCACTTCCACGATAGCTTCGAAGCCACCAAGAAGGGTGAGTGTGCTGCCCTGTCTGCTCTCTTCCCTGCCTGAGCAGAGTAGGGTGATGGGTTGCTGCCCAAGGTGCTGAAAATAGTCCAAAGTTTTGGGTGGACTTGAGGTGTAGATTCGTTTCCCATCTGGTTCTGAGACCTGTATCAGTCCCAGTTCACTTTAGGATGACTCACCCCAGGGCCAGTAGGTTATCCATCAGGAATTCCATGCCACTGTGAGAGGCCATGAGGGAATGAGGGCCATGGGAGCATGGGAGGGGCATGAGGGGTGGGGGGTGGGGCCTGAGATGGGGCTGGGGAGCTAGCAGTATGGAGGGTAGCCCAGGTCTCTGACACCTCTAAACTGAAGACATTTTCAAACTTGTCTTTATTTCATTGAAATTCTACCCAGAATATAAAAAATTGAAATGCATATAAAACAGAATATGTATAAGTTCAAATATGCAACATTTACTTGCCATAAAAAGACTTACTAAAAACAGCAAAGCTGATTCTATGACTTCAACAGTTTGACCCCAGAGGCTATGGATGACATTGAAGTCTGACATTGACCTCAGCATTCAATGTTTTCATATTTTGTTTTGGCTACAAAATAACAAGAAAATCGTAATTCATAAAAACAGGTGGTGTAAATTCAATCAGCATTTCCCACACCTGAATTTAAAAAAAAATTTTTTAATGTTGGACATCATCCTTCTTTATCAGTGAGACATTTACAGTAAACTTCAATCACTACACAGAAAAGACTAGGGAATTTTATTCCAAGGAAAAAAGGTAACTTACCAATACCTGAATGAACTAGCAGTTTCTAGTGTGGCACATTTGAGTATACAAATATGCTCTCTTGTTACTGTTTTTAAAAATATGGTTCACATACATATTTAATTGAAATTTAGCTTAAATGTTTAGATAACTCTGGAAATGATTTCCCTAGAACCCTCGAGTTCCATGGAACTTCATTTTAAAATCTTAGGTCTGAGGACTCTCATTCCCAGGGTAGACTAGGTCATCCTTCCTATAATATCCCCTTGCTTTTCTTCTTCAAAGCTATTATCTCAATTAATAGTTAAGTAATTGTATGTGTTTAATGTCTTTTCCTTTCTCTCCAACACCATGAAAGGAAGGCTCCCTCTTTTTAACCAATATAGCCCTGGCAACTAAAAGCCTGGTGTGTAGTAAGTGCTCAATGAAATGATCATCAAGTGAATCAATGAATGAATGGTGTGAGAACAGGAAATGGGAGTGTGAATAAGACCTCTGTCAGTTGAGCTTAGGGACAACATCATCCATATATCTTGGGAAAACTGAGGCCCACCCACAGGGGACCCTTGGTCTTTCTAAAGGATTCCCAGTCACTAATGAAGGTTTCCTGAGCTCCCAGGAGCAGATTTGCCAAAGCTATCTGCTGCTGACTCTGTTTACCCACAAAGCACCATTGTGGGTAAACATTTCAGCATAGAAGAGCAGAGAGGCATGGGCTTGCAACCAGACTGCCTGGATTTGCACCCTATTCACTGTGATATTAGTTGTGTGACCTTGGACAATATGTGCCTCAGTTTTCTCATATATAAAATGGGCACAACTTTGTGAAGTGCTTTGATCCATGACTGGCACATAGGAAGTACCACATTGGACTTTGCTTTTATTACATTGATTGGCTTGCTTTCCACGTCCTGAGCCATCAAGTCAGGGTCCTCACTCCTATAAGCCCTTTCCTACTGCTGGCCCTTGTCCCTCCCACCCTGTTTCTCCTTGCCTTGTGCAATGAAGTTTGGAGGGTCCCTGACAATGAAAACAGCCAATGCTGATACTTTTGAGGCCATTGCCCTGAGTCTCAAGGCCAACCTGTATCCAGAGTAGAGGCACCTTGCCCTCTGGCCATCCCCCTTCCCCCCAACAACCTCAAAGAGTGGTCCATTGCCCATCTCCCCTCTCCTATGCTGGCATGCCCTCTGCTCTGGCCATGTCCTTGCTACTCCCTTCCCAGCATGCCCTGCAGCCAACACTGTGTAGTCAGGTGTCCACCTCCCTGCTGAAAGTTCGTGCTGGCACCCTCTGCCCGGCCTTGTCCATATAGAAAATGACTGAACTCAAGGAAACTGCTCAATGAAAAGGTCAAGACACAGAACAAACACCTGGAGCCAGAACACAGGAGGCCCACGTGGGCAGAACCACCCCAAAGGGCTAAACAGAGTCTTCTGTCCATTTTTCTAAAAACCACTAAAATAATACAATGACTGTCTAGTGGTGCACTTGCAGTTCAGTGCAAGAACCTTCTCCAGGCAGCAGTGAGCCTGGGGCAGAGCTCCAGAGCCTTCTGAGGCACTTCCTCCAGTAGGAACATCCAGTCCTGCACAATGCAGAACTGCCCAGGTGGGTGAGCAGGCCGGAGATGGAAACACCCAGCTCAGGAAATCCAGCCAGGCTGGTGCAGGTGACCAAAGCCACAGCCCTTCTCCATTCCACACCAGCTCACCTGACTTGTTTGCTTAAAACCCTGGGTGGTATGTCCTACCTTCTTTCCCTAAATCATCATTGGAGCCCATGTGGGCATGTGCAGTCTAGCCCCAACATGACCTTCCAGCCACATCCATACTACTCGCTAGCTTGGCCTCTGGGTTCTAGCCATCTGCAGGTACCAGGCTTCCTCCCACCTCAGGGCTTTTGCACATGCTATGCCCTCTGTTTGTAATTCCCTTTCCCTTGTAAGTCCCACCTCTGCACTTCCCTTTGTCTAGCTAACTCACCCTTCTCTCAAACCTCTGGGCCTTAGGGCAACCCTTCTCATGCCCCCAGATAAGGTCAGCTCTTGCAATTCTATCTTACAACACTCTGGACTTTTTTTTCCACAATTCTGAGCCCGTGTGTGTGTGTGTGTGTGTGTGTGTGTGTGATTATCCATCTCTTCTGTTCTTTGCTTTTTCACTGCTATACTTAGCACCATTGCTCTGACTTCTACTGCCATGCCCTAGTGTTGCCTAGTTTTGACCTTGACATACATAGAATTCCAGAGTGTGCTTTTTTGAATCTTGCTTCTCCCACCCTATGAGATATCTGTGAGATTTGTCTGTTGTTGAATAAAACAGTAGCCTATTGTTCCTCAGTGTTGCATAGCATTCCATTATACAAATATACCCCAGTTTTTCAAAATAAAAAATAACTGTTGGGCATTTGAGTTGTTTCCATTTGTGGCCATAGAATAGCACTGTAGGTGTCTTTCGGTGTGCCAGTGTGCACATTTTTTGATGATGTGCACCTAGGATTGGAAGTGTGAGGCCATAGGATGTGCAAACAGCCAAACAGTTTTCCCAGGTTGCCACGCCGATGTGCACTCCCTCGGCGGTGGATGGCACTCGCCTGGCTCCATGTCTTTCCCACCTCTTGGTAAATCACTTTTCTTTTCGTTTTGGCCATCTGGGTGGCTTATGCAGGAGGCATCTCATGGTGGTGTTATTTCCCCGATGACCAGAGAGGTTGGGCATCTTTTCATATGCTAACAGGTTGTTGGAATCTTTTCGTCCCTGGAGTGCTTTTTGAGCCTTTCAACCACTTCTAAAAATCCAGTTGCTTGTCATTGTCTTATTGATTTGTACAAGTCTTTTATAAATTCTGGATAAGAGCCCTTGGTTAAATGTACATGTGTATTGCATATATCTATTACAGATGACTTTGCCTTTTCACTCTCTTAGCAGTATCTTTGGAGGAGCGAAGTTCTTCATTTAAAGTATTGATATTTCTCATTATGCCTTTTGTGTTCTGTTTCTGTCTATCCCAAGGTCAGGAAGACATTCTCCTAGTTTCTCTGCTAGAAGCCCTCTGGTTTTGTCTGCCATGGTTCGCTCTGTGATCTGTCTCAAATCCATGTCTCATGTGTGGTGGAAGGTAGGGGTGGAGGTGATTTTTCCCTGCACCAAGCTGGTGGAAGTGAGGACTGCTTCAGCTGCTCAGGAGGGCTCTGTGGAAGTATCTCCTGATGCTAAATGTGTGCCTGCAAGGATGTTTCTAGCCACTTTATTGATCATAGCCAAAAGTGGGAAATAAGTTAAAGGCCTCCATCAGCAGGAGAATGGATAGATTGGGGTATAGTTATACAAGGGAATTAGAATCAGCAATAAAAAAAGAACAAACTCTTGCTATGCCCAACGTCGTGAATGAACCTCACTACTGAGTGTATACAAAGTGGTTACCTCTGGGGGAGGGAGCAGTGTACTACTAGTAGTAGGATACTAACTGGGAAGGGGCAGGGAAAACCTTCTTACGTGTTGGACATGTGCTATATTTGATCCAAGTAGTAATTATGTGCGTACAGTTCTATGTAAAAATTCATAAAAGTCTGTGCTTAAAATGAATGCACTTCACTATATAGTGTTGTTATCTCAATTTTTTAAAAACTGAATAGCTCCTCTCTGCCTTCACTCTCCCTCAATGTCCCTCTGATAATATGCCAAGGATGGACCCTTGCTGTGATTGGAAACTCCACTCTGACCATGGAGGCATGCCTGCTGTTTGATCACGCTCCCCACTAGGCACCCTCCACCCCTTGGGGAGCCCTTATTCTGTGATCTTTATTTTTCCTTTGATCTTTGGCTTTTTCAAATTCTCAGGAGCATCGTTAGGCCTCTTCCAGGGGCGTGACATTGGGCCTAATTCTGATTAACCCAGTGATAACTCATTCTCCCTAGGCAGAGGTGCCTGTCAGTCACCACTCCCTTTCGCAGCAACTAGATCCAGCCATCCCGGGCCATGCGGGTGCGGAGATGCAGAGGCACGGAGCCTGGCACCGCCTGCCCTGTCAGCTCTGGTCGAAATAGTGCTTCCCTCCACAGAGGCCCAGGAGGCCTTTCCCCATTAAAAGGGACTTTCACTTTTTGTCTTTATTTTTCAGTGTTTTGTGGAAAATTAAAAGATAAGTGACTGCCAGGCGGCGCCTGAGCCTGCAACCCAGAGATCGTCTGTGTTTTCTTCCAAGCCCGACCAGAGCAGGCCTGGAATCGACCCAGCACTCCCCAGGCTCCTCTACCTTCACTTATTCTTTGGGCTGCTCAATTCCTTTTAAGACACAAATTGATTGGGATAATTTTTGCTATAACTACAATTGCCATGGAAAGGAGGAGGGGGGAAGTGCATTCAGGCTGTGGACTCCTGCAATGACTGTGAACCACTGAGTTACTGTAAAATGACCAGAAAATGGATTTAAAATTGAAGCCACAAATAATGTAATTACTGCAGTATGTGCTCAGGGCTGCCAGAATAAGGGTTGTCTGCTGCCCTGGAAACATCTGGAGATAAAGCTGCTGTTGCTGCTGCTGCTGCTGCTGCTGCTACTGCTACTATAACCCCTGCCATGGTCCCTTTGAGAAAACAGTGTTCTTCCAGACTGGGAGATTATTAGAGGGTGGAAGGAACATGAAGGGAACAAGAAAAGGGGTGTGAAGAAAGGCCAAAGAGCAGAAATAGGTGAAAGGCAGAACTGATGCCTCCTGCCACCCAATAGTGAGATCTAATCACTACATCTCTGGCAGAATGAAACCCAGTGTGGCCATCATCATATCAACATCACTGTCAACACCAGTGCACCATCAACACCGTTACTGTCATCACCATCAACACTGGTTTCATCTCCACTCTTAGCCTCAACACCACCATCACCACCCCCACTGTCATCATCACTATCATCTGCCATGACAGCAGCCTCTCTATCATCACCAATCTCATCTTCACTAACATTACCACCATCATTTCTTACCATCATCATCTTCAGTTACAGTCATGGCATTGACATCTTCATCATCACCAATCTTATCAACACCATCAAAATTTTTATCCCCTCCCCTCTTATCCACGTTTACATCACCATCATTATTTCTACCATCATCACAGTCACTGTCATGGCATTAACATATTTATCACCATCCATCCCATCATCATCCCACCATTATGTCACCACATCGTTGTTACCATCAATTCCACCCTCATGAATGGCATCACCAGGATCAGCAACAGCTCCATGATATGGTCTTCACTGTTATAACTATCATTACAGTTACCTTTACCATTATCACTACAATCAATGTCAAAATCCATTGTATAACTATATTCCAATCTATCCATTCTCCTTCAAGATCACTCTTACAATCCTCCACATCATCATAATTTGTGGTTGGTCCACTCTCGCCTACCTCAGTTAAACAGGGATACCCAGACCTTGGACCCACAGGGGGCCATGATCTAAGAGGTTGAGCTGGATGAGGGTGGGGGTGAAAGGACAGCATTTGCCTGCCTGCCTCAAGACTTAGATCAAAGTGGGAAATCCAAAACACAGATTCTGGGAGGTGGTAGTGAGAGGAAATGAGACACACAAGTCATTTGACTAAGTCATCAATTAGAAGGTCCTAGAGGGAAAAGAGAAAGGAGTAGAGACAGGAGAGGATGGGATGGAAGCCAGGGATATCAGAGGACAGCTGGAAGGTTCAAAACAGAGGCAGGAGGTAGAGCATTAGAGAAACCTGCAGATTTTATCAGGTTCCCATGACCTCTGGCTTGGGAACCTGATAAAAGAAGGAGTAACCAGACCTGGGCAGCTGTCACTTCCTCACTGTCACCATCTCCTCCATGTTGATTTCCAGCCTCTGTGGCTACAAATTGACTCATACATGGTCTCTTCCCTCAGGCAGCAACTGCTCTTAAGGGACAAAGTGGTGAGAGCAGACATCCACACATGCAGACAGCAGGAGAATACCATGAATGGGTAGTGAGAGTACAGGTCAAGGATCAGCTTCCTTGGGACAAAGACCCTGAAAAGAAGAACTGTCCCTAAACAGGACAATTTACCAACACACCCAGAGTTCCTATTTTTGAAGCATTTATTATCACTGGAGTTTGTCTCTCACACACAGTCACCACACAGAGTGCTGCTAAAGTTTATGGACTCTAAGGCGACAGCAGCTATAGGAGCACAGGAAGGCACCAGGAGCCCCACTGTGCATCCTCTCCCGAACATAGCATTGGCCAAGAGGAGTCCTGGTGACCCAGGAAATGCTCTCTGTACAGGCCCTGCTGCTTCCCATACAGGGTTGCCCTGTCCCACGTTCCAGGTGGTTCTATAGACTCCTAACAATCGCCAGGCCACCTCCCAGAATGCAGTATATTTCATGTAAGCCATGAATGGCATTCTCTGGTGTTCTTGGAGGGGGGGAGATTTTCAGGGAAACTAAACGCTTTATATAGTATCTCCTATTCCCAGGAAGCAGTGAAGGAGGAGGGAGTACATCAGTGGAGAGGGAAAATACTCAAAGATCACACATTCTGATTGATTCTAAACTACCCTGGATCCCTGGATCCATTGGTACCACCCTCAGCCTAGGCAAGAGGGGTCCTTTCTCAGGGCCTGTGCTTTGGAGATGCTGCCCTCGTCTTCTTCTGGTTGACATCTCCTCCCAGAATAGGGGTCAGTGGGACCAAGGGGACTTGCCTATTAAGACTCTGTGCCCTGTCCCTCTAACCTTTGTTCCAAGTGTCCAGAACCCTGAATTTCCTGCCCAGTAGCCTGCATGAGCCTCTTCCCTGAGCTGTCCTACAGAGGGGAGCCATGCTACCATGGTTGCACTTGGAGGCCCTATCTAAGCATGACATGGGAGAGGTGTGGACAGCCCCTTCTGATACAAGGGGGAGCAGGTTGTCAAAGAGAAGGGGACAGGATGGGAGGGTGCCATCTCTCCCCACATTACTGCATATGATAAGTCCCCATCCTCACTTTCCAGGCTGTTCTATCCTGACTTTCCAGGTTGTTATGAAGACATGTTGTCAAGTTGGGGGTGGGGCAGAGCATGTTTTATATAACAGTTTGTCAGCTTATAACATTTAACTATTCAGCCATATGGTATATGGGCCTCCATTTGTACTCTGGCCTTGGGCCCTACAGATGTTAGGGGTGGACCTAAGGCCAGAGGTCATTCCCAGAGGTCCTTGAGGCAGCCAGGATGCATCTGAATCCACTGGGTATCCATGCACTCTGTCTTGCCTTCTTCTACAATCATCTTATGTTCATACATGTGCATGTAGTTCGTTCCCGTGGCCACAGGCTGGTGAGTTTGCTGATGCTCTTCAGTTAAGACTCGTCTGGTTGCAAGTGACAAAAACCAAATCCTAATAGGTTTAAGCAAAAAGAGAATGTATTGGCTCATGTCACCAAATTCCAAGCTTCCACTTGATCAGGGGCTCATATTTCTTTCTCTGTCTTGGCTCTGCTCATCTCCACACTGACTGTGTTCACAAACAAGCACCACACTTTTTTTGTACAAGGTCGCTACTGTACTCCTGATCTTATCTCCTTCCAGATCCAGTTACAGAGGGACTGTGCCCCCTTCCCAGTGCCTGAGGTCTCATGGCATCCCATCAGCTCTGACTGTTCACATGATCATTCTCTAAACCAATAGTTATGGCCTGGGGGAGGTCAGCCTAGGCTCTAAGTCACTAGCCCACCCCTCATGGGTTGGGAGTGACAAAAGCAATGGAGCCCAAAGGAAAAGTAGGGACAGTTCCCAGAAGAAAGGGCAGTGGCTCCTGGGGAGCCCTCCCCCTGATGTCCCTGAGAGGTTCATTTTATGGATCTTTCAGGCACAGTCCTTGTATGAGCCTACGTCCCCCTGTGAGCCCCAGCTGTCCTGGGTCTGCTCAGTTCATGCTGTGCTGTGCCCACTGAGGTTTGGCCTTCCCAGAAGCATCTGCTGTCTGATCTGCCTGAGCCCTTGGGCCTCCCCCAAGAATGTGAACTGTTTGAAGTCAAGGATTCAGCATTTGTTCACTCAGCAGATGTTGATTAAGCACTTACTCAGATCAGCAGTTTAAAGCACTGTGGGTATGGCAATAAACAGCATAGATCAAGCCCTTGACTCCTTGGAACTTATTATGTTCAAGTTGGAAAAGAAGTCAACAAATGAACAAGACTTCTGGTGGTCTTTAACCTAGAAGTAAAGCAGGGTATGGGGTTGAGGGACTGTGGCTGGATGGGATTGCTATTATGGCTTGGGTAGTGATGCCTCTCTATTAAGTCGCACAGACACAGATACCTGAAGGAAAGGAGTGAGGGAGTTGTGTGTATCCAAAGGAAGAATAGTCCAGCCAGAAGGTACTGCAAGTGCAAAGGCCCTCAGGCAGGAGTGTGCTTAGTGTGTGTGAGGAACATCATGGGAGCCAGTGGGGCTTGAGGGCTGTCAGAATGGGATGGAAGGATGGAAGAGGAAGTCAGAAAACTAGTGGGTGATGTTGGGGACAGAGGTGGGGAGGAGCTACAACAAATAGGGCCTTGATGGTCGCCATTAGGACAGGCTTTTCCCTGAGTGGAACAAAGGAGTGATGCAATTCACTCTCAAGTTGTGAAAGGCTCACTCGAGCTGCTGAGTGCAGAATAGATGGTAGAGCGGGTTACTGAGGAAGCTGGAACCAGCGAGGGGCCTTCTGCAGGAATCCAAGTGAAAGATGACGATGGCTAGGATCAGGGTAGGAGTGGGGAGAAGTGGTCGGATTCTGATATATTTCAAAGATGAAACAACAGGAGTTGCTGATGGATTGGGATGTGGGATATGAGAGTATGAGAAGAGTCAAGATAGAACCAGGTTTTTTGACATAGGGCACTGGGTGGGAGTGTGGAATTGCCATTTACCAACATGGGAGAGGTTGGGAGGAGAAGAAGGGGTTGCATTTTGGACACATTAGGTCTGAAGTGCATCATAGACAACCAAATGGCAGTGTTGAGCGAGGGATGAGACGACACGTTGGATTTTAAGTCACCAGCAAGTAGGTATTTTATTTATATTTGTTTCTCAAGTTCCCACCAGAATGGGGCATAATACAGAGCTGGGGATGCTAATGACAATGAGGATATCAAAAGTAATCATTTCTCTTTCATGAGCTCTGTGCTGAGGGGCTTAGGTGCATTATCTTGTTCAACTTTTTATGAGCCCATGAGGCAGGCACTATTGCGACTCTGGTTCCAGATGAGGAAATGGAGATTCAGAGAGAGTGTCAGTCATCCAGCCTCAGAGGGTTTGCAGGGGCTGTTTGCCCATGTGTTTATGGGACCATCAAAACCATTGCCCAAGGGCCCTGGACCCCAGCTGCCTGACAAGGCCCAGCACTGACGCCTGTGCATCCTTCCCTCCCTCTGCTGCAGCCTGTGACCAGCTGGCGCTGGGCGTAGTGGCGATCTTCGGGCCATCACAGGGCTCCTGCACCAACGCCGTCCAGTCCATCTGCAATGCCCTGGAGGTGCCCCACATCCAGCTGCGCTGGAAGCACCACCCGCTGGACAACAAGGACACCTTCTACGTGAACCTCTATCCTGACTATGCCTCTCTCAGCCATGCCATTCTTGACCTGGTTCAGTACCTCAAGTGGCGGTCGGCCACCGTGGTCTATGATGACAGTACAGGTGGGTTGCCTGGCCTGACCAGGCTGGGGTGAGGATGCAAGGGGGGCAGAACCCCAGGATCAGGCTCCTCATTGCTCGCCCAACTCAGCTGCCCCTGGGGAAAGGGTCCTCTCTCACCCTCCAGCTTCACTCAGTCACGTCTCTGCTCATCTCTGCTCACTCAGCCCTGTGCACACCAGCTACACACCCACTCACCGAGCCCCAGCCCACCTCACATCTTCCCACCCACCTGCCTCCACCCAGCAGCATGCTCATATCTGTACTCAGCACACTCACCCCACTCCTAGCACCCACACCTGCCCAGCCGCGCCCACACCTGCCTGCTTTCTTACACTCAAACGTTTCCCTCTGTGCAAGCATTGAACTCAAACCCACCAGTGCATATGCACCAGCTCTGATGCTTACTAGCTGGGCAGCACGGACCTGTTTCCTCTCCTCTTTCCTTCCAAAGACTCAAGTCCCAAATGTTTCTTAGTCCCACCTCTTAAGAGAGAGTGACCTTGGCAAGTCACTTAACCCATCTGCCCCGCTCTCCATGCATCAAGCAAGAGCTACGGCATCCAGTCTGGAAAGAGCTCTCCAGCTCACAGCAGCCTGCGATTCAATGTCAGCTCGATTACCTCCACATGTGGAGTGGGAATCAAGCACTCAGAAAAGACATTCCGAAGTTGTTGATTTTGCTCAGGATTCGACCACCATCTGTTGAGGTCCTGCCATACCCAAAGCACCAGGCAGAGGATCCTGGGGACCCCCACCCCTCTCAGGGCCTCCCACACAAGTTCCCTGCCATTGAGGGGCACTCCTGCCCAGCTCCAAGTCACCCCCAGCCCTGTAGGCTTATCTGTCTTTACATACCACTATGAATGGTTGTCTTTGAGCCTGTTTCTCCTTCCAGAGCAGAGCTTTCTGTGCCTCCAGGGTTTCGCACAGGGCCTGGTACAACACAGATGTTTATAAAGTTTATTGAACTGAATTGAATTGAATTGAATCAAATTGAAAATCAAGTTGAAATAAACTATAATTAAATGTTATTAGGAAAGAGTGTGTTGGACACTGGGAAAGAAGAAGAAATGGGGATGCAATTATACCATCTTATTTTGAGAAGTTGATCATGTTACAAGGGATTGCCATTGACTGGTTCCTCCCAATCTCAGGTCACCTCATGGGACTGGTGCATGGTCACCCAAACAAAATCATGGTTCTCTCGGCATGCTACAAGGGGTACGCCAGCTACCTTTGGACAATACAGATGCTGCTTGGCTTATGATGGGTTTATGTGCTAGTAACTTGGTCTAGAAGCCAAAGGATGGATCTCTAGTTTTGACCCCATTGCTAGCATGCTGTGAAACCTTCAGAGGGTCGCTTAACCTCTCTGGGCCTCAGTTTCTTTGCCTGCCACATTGGGACAGAAGCCCCTAATCTGCATGCTTTCTAGGACAGGGAGACGGTTAAGTCGGCTAATGAATGCGGAAGTGCTTTGTAAGTGAAAAACATGATCCCAGCAACATGATTTCACTGCAGATATTTATTCCAACAACATGATTCACTGCAGATATTTTGAGAGAGATTGATTAGGGAAGCAGCCAGGAAGGAAAGCTCATCACAGGCTAACAGAAGAGCCTCATCTTCCATTGGGTTGGCCGAGACGAGCTTCTGGGCTCCTTCGGGAATACACTGATGGGAAGGAGCTCTGACACTTGCTGCTGGAGAATGTGGGTCACTGACTATTACACGGAGCATTGCACCTGCTTGACAGAAAAACTCTGGTGAGCTCTGCTCCAGCACCTAGGCTGTCCCCGCCCTCCTGTCCTGGGTCCTCAAAGCCCGTGTGCCTGCGGATGCTGTGCGTGAGTCTGAAAACCGAGCACGTGGGAGCACAGTGTGCACTCTGGGTCTTGTGGGGATCAGGTGCGAGTAGGCAGCATCAGTCAGCCAAATGAAGGGGTTCTGAGATTCAGTTGGGTGGAGGGGAGGCTGGGTGTGTGTTTGCGGGGAGCTGTGACCCCCCTCCCTCCACTGCTGAGGTCCCCTGGTATCCTCGCCATCTTCCCCATCAAGTCTGATATGAGGAGGCCCTGGTCCCTATGGATCCAGCCACTCAGGACCCCAGAGCTCTCTCCCAACCCAGCCACCTGTATCTGAGGCCTTTGGGGGGCTGGGCTCCTGATCCCACAGCCATGACAAAGCTTGTTTGGGAGGTTTAGGTCTCTGGGTTCTATTTCTGTCCTCCCCAGCGCAGTGACAGGAAGGACACCAATCAGATCGCTTTCCTGACTCCAGCCCTCAGGAATGGGAATGAGAGGCTGAACAGACCCAGGCGTGTGTACCCGAAATAGCTTTGGAAACAGGGACTCTGTTGGAAGGCATCTGAAGTGGGCTGTCTATGGGACAGTGGGGAGAGGGGGATTGTGTGGAGAGCATAGAAAACTCTGTCCAGACAGCAGACACTGTAACAGTTGATTGCAAGCTTTAATCCAACACAAACTAGTTTAAGCAAAAAAAAAAAAAAAAGGGGGGGGGTGTTGTTAGCTGTTGTAACTAGAAGTTGAGTAAATTTGGCTTCAGGTACTGGTTGATCCAGAGTCTTGAAAGGGTATCATCTGGCCTTATTTTCTCCCCATTTGGCCTCTCTGACTTTGCCCTGATGGAATCCTTCTCGGGTCCCATGTGGTGACTCCCAGGTTCACGTCCTCCTTATTTGGAATTGAATGAAAAAGGGGGCACATCTCACCATTTACTTTGGCACTGGACGTCACTCTGAGGACCAGTTGGGGGCACTTACCCTCTCTAAGCCCATACTCCTGCCTGATTGGCCAGGCTGGGGCTACATGCTGAGCCTTGGAAGCTGGAGATGGGTCCTTCCTGATCATATGGCCTGAGGGAGAAGGGGGTTGTTCCCCGAAGGAAAATCAGTGTGTTGTCATTGGGGGCATGGAACACACTGAGTGCACAGTGCAGGCAGGACTTAAGCTCAGCTCGGGCCCTGAGTATGAGCAGGGGGCCCGCAGGTGGTGGTGGTGAGTACGGACCTGCTTGGGCCCTGGCCTGATGCTGGCTTGGTCCCTCCTTGCTTTGGGGTTGGAGGTAGAGAGAGCAGCCAGCAGGCTTGCTTCCAGGCTAAGCAGAGAGATGTCAGCAGGAATGAACCTTGAAATAGGGACAGGAATGAACTTAATTAGACCTATGCAAGCCATTTGTCTCTAGGAAGTGACATTTAGTTTTCCCTGGAAGTCCCCAGATTAAGTGGTTTTGCAAAATGCTAAGGTGGAGGATGGATTTTTCAGTGTGGGGAGAGAAAAACAGTGAGTCAGTCTAATGGAAATTTGTGTTGCGTATCATTTAAGTGCCAGGCCCTGGGCTAGCCCCTCATGTTAAAGAGTTTGGGGCAGGACCAGGGGGATGAGATGAGTCCAGAGGAGGCTAGTGCTGAGGAAGAGGCCACTGAGTTGGGGGAGGGGAGATCTTGTCTGGACAGAACAGTAGGGGTAGGCTTCATGAAGGAGCTGGATGCATTGAACTTGGAAGGTGGGTTAGGTTTACTGGGAGTCTGCCCTTGTGGGGGAGGAGTGGGAATGGGGACTGGGCACAGACACCACCTGGACCTACCCAGGCCAACTGTTGGTACAGATGAGTGTGGAGCTGCCACGTGTGCCTGCATCCTGAAACAGGTTGCTAAGTGTGGTTAAGAGAACTATGCCCCGTGCCTCACCATGTTGCAGGGGGCAGGGGATGAAGAGGGGATGGCATCTGGTTCAGGCTCTATCAGTCTCTACATCTATTCTGGGTTGGAAAGAAGCAGGTGGGCATGGTCGGTGAGAATCTGCTATCCATGCCTACTTTTGAATCCACATGTGTGTATATGTATCTGTGTGCACACATGTTTATATACATATATACACATATATTACCAGCCCAAGCATATGCCCTGTCTGTATCGACATGCATGTAAACATACCTTCATATGTGTACACACATTTGTGCATGTGCAGGTGTGTACAGTTGAGTGCACATCTCTGTGTCTGAGGTGCTAGTGCCTGTGTCTGGACGTGTGTGGCTATGAACATGCTCATGCACATATCTCTGGGGGCCACCAGTCCCTATCTGCAGACCTGTGGCCACAGGCATGTATATGAACGTGAGCCTGCAGATGCCTGTTGCTGTGTATGCATGTGTGTACACATGTCTTTTATGCCCCGTGGTCTCTCAGGGCTCATCCGACTGCAGGAGCTCATCATGGCCCCTTCAAGATACAACATCCGCCTGAAGATCCGCCAGCTGCCCCTGGACTCTGACGACTCACGCCCGCTGCTCAAGGAGATGAAGCGAGGCCGGGAATTCCGCATCATCTTCGACTGCAGCCACACCATGGCTGCCCAGATCCTCAAGCAGGTGTGTGAGTGCTGGCCAGGGGATGGCTGCTTGGGATCTGCCTACCCACTTCCCAACACTCCTTCCCCAAATACAGGCGTGATATCAGCCAGACCTCAGTTTGACCCCCAGTCTGCCTCTTGCTGGCTGTACGGGCCTCTCTGAACTTCTTTTTCACCAGCAGCAAAATGGACACAGTGGTCTTTATGTCCGACTTGGTGTGAGGATGGACTATGACGATGGATGAGCAGCCACAGGCTTGGCACATGAAGGGTGCAGAGTAAATGCTGCTTTATGTGCCACCTCTGTGCAGATGGGAGGCCCGGGCTGCAGAGAGGGGTCTGAAGCCTCACAGGACAGAACCCTTCAGGAAGCACGGAGACCTGGGGGTCTCGGGAACAGCCCCCAGAGCCGCCTCACTGCCTCTTGCCGAGACTGATCCCCATAGCCTGTGGCATTGGTGTTGCTCTCCCATAATTAGGTTTATCGAGGTTCCTCCAACCATCTGCTCAGCTTTGCAGCAACGGTGGGAGAGGAGATTGGCTCCCGGTCCTGGATGGGCCTCTGGTGCTGGACACAGCCCAGTGTGACATGCTGGGAACGAGAGCCAAGCTCTGTCAAACCTCCAAAGAAAGAAACACAAATGGCCCACAACCCCTCTGAGGGTGCCCCAGAGAAACCAAAACACTCTGATTGGAGCCAGTGCTTTGTGGAAAGGGCAATGATGTGGTCCCAGGAAGCATCCCTGGTGATTGCAGGACATATTCTGTGGGTCCTGACACATGACACCTCGACAGGCAGGTGGGAGGGAGGGGACACGGAGGACAGGGAAAGAGGTGCTGAGCAGGGCCTGGGAGTGGTTCAAGGACTGGTCTGGGGCCTACGTATCACCCTTCCGTTGGGCCCAAAAGGGGGCTCAAGCGAATGGCTGCCTCTGCCTTCCCCTGAGGAGGCCCCATACCAGCCTCTTCACCTGATGATGAAAAAGCTCATTGGAGAACCTGAATCCTTCTCCTGCCAAGAGCAAGCGACCTGGTCATCCCCTCTCTGTGGGTGGAGTGAGTGGTCCGTGCCTCACATGGTCATGGAGGATTCAGTGAGATGAAGAAGGGAGGCTCTTTCTGGTGCCGTCTCATGGTCAGCACTGGTGGGGAGCATCTTTAAAGTCGCCGTCTAGGAGACACCACTCCCCAGAAACCCCTTAACCCTCACTCTCCTAGCCATCTGTGCCCAGGGCACCCCTTCTCCTCCTGGCATGTGCAACAGTAATAAGGAAAGTTGTGACTTTGATTTACCAAGGAGTCACTCTAAGCCAGTACACGTAGCTCCTCAGGTACTGCCACCCTGGGAAGTAGGCTTGGTTACTGTGCCCAGTCCACAGGTGAGGAAACTGAGGCTCCCAGGAAGGCCGTGGGCCCTCGGTCACCCAGCCTGCATATCCCAGGTTGGTCTGGCTTGAAAACGTCTGTAATTTAAAATGAAGATTCTGGGCTCTGCTGAACACCGAGCTAAACAAAGATAAGCGTGACTACCTTCTGAGGACTTCTCTGAGCCTCTCACCTGCGCGTGTGGGTTGTAAATCCCTAAGAGGGGGCGAGAGCTTGCGGCATTTTCCAAGTGGACTTGACCAGTGACGGTTTTCGCTCAGAGCACTTTGTGGGCCAGCATCCTGAAGCGCTCCATAGAAAACGCATTACAATCATTAGTATTATAGATCACAGGCTTCTCATACAATACACACAGTGTATATACTGTAGACTTCACGGTGGCGTGGAGTCATTCCACAGCAGCCACGTGGCCTGCTCTGTGGTCAGCCCTTCCTGAGAGGCAGAGGCGGAGGCAGAGGACAGGCCCTCCTCCAGGGCCGGCGGGGCTGCGGGGGGCCGGGCACCTGGAGACCTCTCTCCAGAGTTGTGATGCTGGCCTCAGCCGAGAGCAGTCAGGGCACTTGAAAAGACATCTTGGATTGTGTGGCAGGCCCAGAGACGCTTCCCACAAAGACGGACCGCCGGCCCCGGCCCGCCCCACAGGATTTGGAATCTTTGGAGAGAGTGGCCCGAGAGCGTGCATTTAATCTGTCCCAGGCAACTTGGCTGCTCACACCCAGGTGAAATCCACCGCTGTCTGCCAGCCAGTCATGCTTACAGCGTAGAGGGGTCTCAGAGAATATCACTCTGGTGGCCAGCCTCCCCCAGTCCACGGCCAGTCTGTCCCCTGCCCAGTCCTCCGCCCTGGGGTGGTGGGGTGTTGGGGTGGTCGGGGGGAGGAGCTGCTCGGGTGTTCCCTGCAGGTGCTGACTCTCTGCTTCCCCGCAGGCCATGGCCATGGGCATGATGACCGAGTACTACCACTTCATATTCACCACTCTGGTAACGTACCTCGGGGCCCCGGCGTGGGTCAGGGTGGGGCTCCCTTGGAACCAGGTCAGCCAGCGCAGCTAGAGGAGGTCCAGGCTGGAGCTTCCTTCCTAGGGCTGCAGGTGTGGCCCCAGGTGAGGGCACAAAGATGTCTCAGTGGCCCGCCCACTTGGAGAAGTGACATTACCTGTGACGAAGGGGGCAGGGGCTCTAGAACCTGACAGCGCGGACAGAAGCCCCTCTGCTTACTGGCTGTGAGACTTTGGGGAAGTCATTTAACCTCCCTGCCTCAGTTTCTTCCTCTGAAAAATGGGCATAGTAATGGCTTCTGGCTCCCAGGATGGCTGTGAGGACCCAGTGAGTTAATAAAGTAAATGCCGAGAGCAGTGCTGGTCATGAAGGAGCTAGAGGAATACTAGCTCTCATTACGCTGACCCTTGCTCCTAGCCCACCCTTCCCCACGCATGTCTCAGGCCTCTCGAAACGACAGACATGGCCACTTTGGGTTCCTATAGCAACCATGCCAGAGTCTGCCCACTCACTGTCAGCCAGGCCAGCCCACCTGCGGGCTCCAGATGGGTCCTGTCCAAACTCTGAGAACATTTGGGGCCATTTAAACCCATTAGGATAATTAGCTGTGGTCTGAGATCAGCAGAATAAAAAGATCCCTGTGCCAAAGGGGCACCAACACCCAGACACCCTGCCTTGGGTCCAGACGCCTTCTGACCTTACGGGCTTGGGATGGACTCTCCCACCCAGCCCAGGTCTGGGGCGAGGGACAGAGCTGCTCACCACCCTGGTGCTGAAACAAGCTCACGCAGTCAGCATCAGCCTTGCTGCCACAGCCCTGCCGGCCTCCGACTGCGCTCCTTCATGCATCCAGCACCCACCCTGTGCTCAGCTGAGTACCTCAAGATGACTGGCACTGAGGTCCTGCCCTCAAGGAGCTCCCATCCTGTCCAGTCTGTGTCTCTATGTCCAGCTCAAAGAGCAGGCTTGTGCCTTCACAGGCCTGGACAGATGCCCGTGGGGCACAGTGGAAAGAGATGCCAGATGCTGAGGGCCTAGTGGAGGTAGAAAATGTGATGCAGGTTTTATTGGAAAGGAGATGCTAGCACTGGGCCTCAAAGGATCAGTGGGAGTTTACCAAGGAAAAGCAGGAAGGGTATGCCACATAGAGGGAACGGCGTAGGCAAAGGCTAAGGGACAGATTAGCTGCTCATTGGAGTGCTGGAGCTGGCTCGCTCTGGCTGATTGTGAGAGCTGACTGTGTTAATCTCTTCCCAACTCCATACTCAGAAATATCACATAGATGGCTTGAAATTGGCCACTGTGGGAGCATTCAGACTACAAAAGTTGGCAAAAGCTACAAATGAGGGTTTTTACCCCCTCTCCCCTGAGAGCTGGTTATTAAGCATTTACCAGCACACCACTGCTTGTCACCCTCCCTCCATCCCCACCCACTGCCCCATACCTATGGCAGAGGTCTGGAGCCACCCTGCTCCTTCTCCTGATCCAAAGCTCAGACTTGGGGACCTGCCAGGGTGGTGTAAGGAGAAAAGGATCCCCCAAGCTGGTGACCGAGACCCTAGTCCCTGGATTCCGTTACCCATTCGCCTCTATATGTCCAATGCCCAAATAGTGCCTGGCACATAGTAGGTGCTCACGAATGTCTGAATGAATGACTACAATACCAAGGAGCAAGTAATCAGTGAAATTATCAATATCTCCATCACAACAACAGTTAAGACCTGGACTCTGGGTCCAGGCTGTCTGCCTGAGTCACAATTGAGGTTCTCTCGTTGTGCCTCTCTGTGCCTCGTTTCCCATGCTATGAAAGTACGCAGTAGCAGTACTACCCGTAGGATGGCTATGCTGAGCATTAAATATGTTGAAATCAGTAAAGCACTTAGAAACGTGCTTGGCATTTAGTCTCCTGTATGAGTTAAATCAATTAATTAAATAAACTCCTGCTTACGTTTTCTGTGTACTCAGCATACTTCATCGCATCCAGACCCAACTCTTCAAGGGAGGTCTGTCTCCCCCAGTTTTACAGAAATGTAGAAACTGGTCACTCAGCAAGAAAGGGGTGGAGCAAGGATTGTTCCCAGCGGGGCGTGCCCGGGTCCATGCGCTCTGCTGAAGCCTGTGCAGCTGAGAGCCTGCAGGAATGTTGCCCAACCTCTGGTCGGCTCTGATTCCACGTAGCTGGCTGTGATGGTCCAGGCCTGGTGATTGACACTAATAGGGGTAATGGAGCCTCCACAAATCCCAGCAGCACCCACACTTCACGGGTTCCAGAGCCCTTTCTCCACATCACTGATTTTCCTCTTCACAGAGCAGAGTTTGTACTCCCCGTTCATTGATGGGAAAGCCTGGGACCAGAGAGGTTGAGTGATCTGCCCAGAATCTCACAGCAAATCAGTGATAGAGGCCTGGGCTCCAGACTTCCGGTCTAGCCCATGGCTGTTCCAACCCACTGCCCCTCCTCCCCACGCCTCTCTGAGAGTCCAGGAGAACAGACCCCTCCAGGGAAGCACAGCCCCCGCCATGCAAAGAGTTCTGCAGTGGAGTATGTAAGGGGGAGGGGAGCTACCAGGGTGTCTCCCAGCAGCCCCCCACATGCCAGGGCATTGGCTGTGTCCCCTGGGTCCCCTCCCCTGCCCATGTCCTGCTTCTAGCTCCAACTCCAGCACCCTCCTTCCAGCCCTGTTAGCTTAAGTATTGCCCTGGTGATTCTGCCTCCGCCCAGCGGTCAGCAGTAGCTGTACAGGAAAGGCAGTGGCACTTGGCATTTATCTCCTTCCCGTTAGGAAACCCAGGTCACCAACTCTTCGTCTCTAAAAAATCCTCCCAACTTGCTTCTCCCCCACGGAAGACAGTTTAATTACCCCAGCTGCCATTATCTGTCCCGGCCAGCTTTGAGCCTTTCCCAGATAACCCTGCGTTCACCAGCCCCAGCTGAGCCCCTGGTACATGGCATGTGTAGGTAAAAGCCTGGAGGTAAAGAAAGAATTATAATAAATTAATAGATAAGCAATCACAATTAATGCCACTTCCCTGCAATAACAGTTATATCATGGGGAAGATATTTTCATCTGTCATTCCTTACGGCGATATTTTCCGAGCTTCAGCTTCCACCCAGTCAAACCCATGGGGTGCTAATGAATTAGCCTATTATGTTATGCTGAATGTTTCTAAAAGGTCCCTCGTCGATACTGAATTCAGTGTGTCAACATTTGGCACGGAGAACAGCAACTTTTTGCCAAGCAGCAAGGTTGCACACGGTTCGCTGTGTACAGCATTTGGGGTCTCAGCCTGGGGCAGTTTGGATCCAAACATTGGAGCTGGACAAAGAGGCCTCTTTACCAGTGTCCTGTTGTCACTGCCCTCATGTCACGGGGATGGTGCACTTGGTGCCACAAACCCCACAGCACTTTGCAGCTCAGCCCAGGTTTGAGGGGACAGGAGGAAGGTGACCCCAGCATTGCCGCCCCCTCGCGCCCCCTCCCAGCCTCTGTGTAAGGGTCAACAGGACGAAGGCTGCAGCTGGAGACCGGAAGGGCTGTTGTCACCAGTACACAAGTGGCCACCGAAGCCAGAGATGTTCCCTTTCCAGGGGGTCCAGCTGTCATCTGGTCCTAGAGGAGGGAGGCCCAGTCGCAGAGGCCCGAGGCAGGCGAGTGCTCTGGCATGTTCAGGCCTTAGTGTCAGGTCCACACTGCATTGGAGAAGAGACTGAGCCTGTGCAGGGCCAGAGCAAGGAGGGCGCCCCCTGGGGGGAGAGCTCAGCTTCTCTTCCGTGGCCCCAGCAGTTCAGCTCTGGCCCCAGACTTGCAGACACCCCTTGCAAAACAAAATCCCTCCATCTTCCCTGACCCACTTCCTTCAAAAGTGGTTTCGGTAGGATCTCTTGTTTCTGAAGCAAGCCCCTTGAGGGTCTCATCCTTCATCCCAGGGATTTACCAAAACACGCCTAATGTTCAGCCCCAGAGGAGCTCCCCCCGAGAGGAGGATGGGAAGCACTAGTCTTTCCACTCAGGCTCTTCCCAGCGATGGGTGGTGCCCCAGAGCGCTACCCGTGCTGAACCTTACCTCTACTTCGGTTGACGAGCGTATTTGGCTCAAGGGCTCATAGGGGAGACAGACATAGACATAGACAGTTGTTTTCGGGGGGGGGGGGGGGGGTGACATCCAGAGGCCCCGGGAGAAGAGCAGAAGCACCCCTGACCCGCCTGACCATACATGTGTAGAGGAGCAGTCAGGGAGGTCCATAGGAAGCTTCCAGTGTGATGCCACTGAACACAGAGCCGGGGAGAAGGGCTAGCAATCCGCTCTCACAGCCAGGGTGAGCCAGCTCCATCACACCACTGAAACAGACCTGGGTACACATTCTGTTCGCCTTCATGAGCTTTATGACCGTAGGCAACTCCCCTCACCCCTCTGGCCTTGTTTCCTCATCATCTAGAGCCGTGGTCAGCAAACTGCGGCTCACAAGCCACATGCGGCTCTTAGGCCCCTTGAGTGTGACTCTTCCACAAAATACCACGGCCTGGGCGAGTCTATTTTGAAGAAGAGGCGTTAGAAGTTTAAGTTTAAAAATTTTGGCTCTCAAAAGAAATTTCAATCGTTGTACTGTTGATATTTAGCTCTTTTAACTAATGACTTTGCCGACCCCTGGTCTAGAGCAGTGGTTCTCAACCTTTTTAATGCCGCGACCCTTTAATTCAGTTCCTCATGTTGTGGTGACCCCCAACCATAAAATTATTTTTGTCGCTACTTCATAACTGTAATTTTGCTACTGTTATGAATTGTAATGTAAATATCTGTGTTTTCCGACGGTCTTAGGTGACCCTGCTAGTCGCCCCACAGGTTGAGAACTGCTGCTGTAGAGCCTAAGACCATCGGAAAACACAGATATTTACATTACAATTCATAACAGTAGCAAAATTACAGTTATGAAGTAGCGACAAAAATAATTTTATGGTTGGGGGTCACCACAACATGAGGAACTGAATTAAAGGGTCACGGCATTAAAAAGGTTGAGAACCACTGGTCTAGAGGGAATACTATTGAGTTCCCCCTTTACAGGTGACCGTGAAGATTCAATGACAGCCTGGCCAGCGTGGCTCAGTGGTTGAGTGTTGATCTCTGAACCAGGAGGTCATGGTTCGATTTCCAGTCAGGGCACATGCCCAAGTTGCCAGCTTAATCCCCAGTGTGGGGCATGCAGGAGGCAGCCAATCAATGATTCTCATCATTGATGGTTCTATCTCTCTCTCCCTTCCTTCATGAAATCAATAAAAAATATTTTTTAAAAATGTTTTTTAAAAAGATTTGATTATATACTCCAGTGCAGGATTGAGCATAGTCAGCACCCTCCACTTCCACTGATATTAAGGCCATATACACACCCTTGGGCCAGTTCAGTAGCCATCGCCCATCTGCTCAACACCCTGCATCCTGCTGCCACCCAGTCCCTTCCCCAGTCCCCATCCTGGCCTAGAATCAGGGCCATATTTGTTTGGGCAAGGCTGGGACTACACTGTCTAAGCCTCTCCCCTACTCCCTAACCTTCCAAGAGGAAATTAACACAATGCCTTCCAGAAAGAGGCCATCTGGGGGGTTGAGGAAGAACAGATTGAGTTTATCATCGATTAGGAAGATCTCAGAGACCACAGGCAGCCAGCACAGGGTGAGAGCTGCTCCGTGGCTCCAGCTTGTTATCACTCATCATCTTTCCCTGAGCCATCGTCCCCTTAACCAGAGCTGGGACCATGGTGGGTCTGGGTGCTCTCCCCGATATCTGTACCACGGAGAGGCATGGCCAGGGTCCCGGCCACCCTCCCAGGATGGGATGGAACGACTAAGCCCGAGGACCCATGAGTGAGGATGGCGAGGGCAGAGTGTGGGGAAGAACAGACAATAGATGAGGAGGAGCTCAGACAATGACCTTTAGGCTCAGTTTCCCCACCAGTGGGATGGGACCAACCTCGAGTGTCAAAGTCTAGTTTTTCGAACAGTTAAAAACATAGACTCTACAAGGAAACATGTGGCAAAGATGCAATCCACTCATCAACAAGGGCAGCAGGAGGATGGCAGTGTTGGCTCAAAGAACAAGTGAGGGCTAGTGCTTAGGTA
The DNA here is from genome assembly GCA_026230045.1 of Corynorhinus townsendii. Taxonomy (NCBI): domain Eukaryota; kingdom Metazoa; phylum Chordata; class Mammalia; order Chiroptera; family Vespertilionidae; genus Corynorhinus; species Corynorhinus townsendii. The sequence goes on from JAPDVU010000002.1 coordinate 198,052,239, forward strand.
CTTGATGAGAAAAAGCATAGAATAAGGCTGCTAGGTTAGATACAAAATGGATTAATGTCCTGCAGGGCCATAAAACCACAACCATGGCGATTATCCTTTTTATGGGCAAAAATCTACAAGTGAACCCAGAGTCTGGGCCTTGACCCAGTGGCTGAGAGTGAAGGCAACCCCAGGTGTGTTCTCCGGGAGAATCGCATAATCCCAGGTAGGCAGGTAAACCATGTTTCATGCTGCTCTCCTGCCTTATTTCCAAGTTTGGGGTAAGTGTCTGCTCTGAGGACAGAGTTCTGCTCTGCTCCTCATGCTACCACCTCCCAAACACCACCTCTTTTCAGTTAAGCACCCAACTTCTCCCTGTGTCTGCACCCCCTTCCCTGGAGCTGCAGGGGGGAGGGCGGGGGCTAGAGCTGGGCTGCCCCATGCATTCAGGCCTGTTTCCCTGGCCCTTAGGCGAGGGCCTGCCCACGCACCAGCTTGGACGTGACCTGGCCCCTAAACAGACAGGCTGGCCACCGTCACTACTCCCAGGAGGCAGAGGTGAGGATGGAGCCTGTCGTGTGGGGGGCCAGGGGAGAGAAGAGGCCAAGCGCAGCTGTACTCTGAGTCTCTGGCAGGAGACTTTTAAAAATACTCTCCTTTGGGGAATAAAATCCTTCCTTTAGCCTCACTCAGGGTAACATGGAGATGCCCAGACCCAGCAGCATGAAATGACCATCCAGCTACTGTTGGAGGCCGGGTATGAACTGCTGCACCTGGTCCTATAAAGGAGGCAGATGAAGAAATGGTCAGAGCTGCAGGGAACTGCAGCAAGGGCTCTGGGAGACAGCAGGGAGCATGGGCAGTGGGCTGGAGCTTATAGCGGACACACCTTTATTTCCACGAACCTCTCTCTGTCAGGATCTTTATGCACTAGACCTGGAGCCCTATCGCTACTCGGGGGTGAATCTAACAGGGTTCCGGATCCTCAATGTGGACAACCCCCACGTCTCGGCCATCGTGGAGAAGTGGTCCATGGAGCGGCTACAGGCAGCCCCCCGGGCCGAGTCCGGGCTGCTGGACGGCGTGATGATGGTACAGCAGCAAAGGGGCCAGGCCAGGGCTCCCCTTTCCCTTCGCCTTTCTCCCTCCCTCCCTTCTTTCCTCCCTCCCATCCCTCCCATCCCTCCTTCCACTTCTCCTCCTTCCCTATTTCTTACTTCCATCCTACCAACCCCCTTCTTAGGTCAGCAGGACCTTAGGCTAGGGGCTAGGTCACAAGGGAGTCAGACATAATCCATCCCAAGGTTGGGAGTACAGACATGTCAACAGCTGGTTACAGAGAGCTGGAATTGCTCAGTGGATCCTCGGGGTGACCAGCAGAGGCTGGGGAGGCGGGAAGGAGATGGTGTGGGAGCCAAGACAGCAAGCAGCAGGGCATGGGATGGGGCAGAGGGACTGCTCAAAGGTCTGAGCTGCAAGGATATCAGGTGTCTGCAGAGCAGCAGGTCACCCAAGCCTGGCCTCTCGCCAGGACCCTGTGTGCCTTTTTGGGGGAAGAGAAGGGGATAAGGCAGAGGGAGCAGAGAACTCAGAGGCTGTTCTCAGGCCCTGCGCCCTCCCTCCAGACCGATGCTGCCTTGCTGTATGACGCCGTGCACATCGTGTCCGTGTGCTACCAGCGGGCACCCCAGATGACGGTGAATTCCTTGCAGTGCCACCGGCACAAAGCATGGCGCTTCGGTGGCCGCTTCATGAATTTCATCAAGGAGGTAAGTGCCCCCCACAACTCCCACCGGGGCCATCTCCCCAGAGGTTGTTGGTGCTGCAGAGGGGTCAAGGGCCCAGGTTTGGGAGTCAGGTTCAATGTTCAGTCCACCTGAACTTGAGCAAGCCTTACATCTCTGAGCCTCAGTTTCCTGGAGTGAAAATAGCCATGATAAGACCAATCTTACAGGGTGATGGAGAGGCTGTCCTTGGCACATAGTAGGTGCTCAGGGGATGGTCAACATTGCCAGCAGGACACAGCACAGGCTTCAAGTACAACAGGTGAGGGGCTTTACCTCGGGCTGTGTGACCTTGGGCAAACTCAGGAACCATGCTGGGCCTTGGTTGTCTCGTCTGTGCAATGCGGTGCAGAGATGAAAGGTGACCACATGGGAGGTGCTCTGTGCAGTGCAGAAGGCAGAGGAGGCTCGGTGAATAGCAGTCAGTCCCTCAAACGCCTCTTTACGTCATGGGCCCTCCAGCCAAATTCCCAGCCAGGGTCCCCATCAAGACCAGCTCTCCTGGCACCATGGCGACTGTGGAGAAGTCCCACCCACAGAGCTGATTCCAAGAAACCAGAGAGCAGAAGTCTGTCCTGCTGCTGAGAAGGTGGCTGTGGAAAGACACAGTGCCTGCCCAAAGGGCTCTCTCCAGCACGGCTATCCTGTAAACTGTGGAGGGCCGTTTACTGTTCTCATTTTACAGATGGAGGAAGCTAAGGTCTGGGCTTGCACCCTGGCTCCATCCCAACGGCCTAAGTGACTTTGGCTGAGATGACGAACTCTTAGATCCTTAGTTTCCTCGGCTGTGTCCTGAAGATAGTAAGAATGTGTGCCACAGAGCGTTGTTGGGAAGGCAGTGGAAAACTATGCACAAAGCCCCCAGGGTGGGGCACAGTCAGGTCCCAGTATATGGTAGGTAGATGAAGAAGGTTTCGGGGGGGATGAGATCTGGGCAGGGAGATCCTGGGTCAGAGAGAGTGACCGTGTCCAGGGCAACACCAAGTGCACTTAGGGCTGCAGGAGGGCTCCGTATAGACCATCCCTTTGTAGCAATCACAGTGGACCAGAAATGAAGCCAGCTGCCTTGGGAGTTCATTTATTCAACAGATACCTGTTTGGGCCTGCGGGGTGCCAGGCAGGGAGCTAAAGCAGATGAGCCCAGCACTCTCAGAGCTCGCCCCCAGGCAAACGTCCATCACATCATCGCATTAATGCCTGTATCCCTACCCCAAGAGGAAGGCAGCGCTGTGAGGGTGAAGAGCGAAGGAAGCCACCACCCTCCTCAGTGGCAGGGCTGCTTTCCTGGAGGCCCCTCCCTCCCTCCTGTGACTACTTAGGATGAGGCCAGTGACAGCTCCTCCTGCATTTCAGAATGACGCTAACAGGAACGTGGATGAGACACAGGCTGGAGAGTTTGACGCGTGTGCCTTTGGCGTTTCTCTCTTCCTGGCTGTGTGGCTTTAGACAAGTTCCTAGACATCCCGAAGCGTCAGTCCCGTCACCTGGCAAACACCTTCTCAGAGTCGTTGCGAGGGAGCACGTGAGGCCTTGGCGCCAGTTCCCTCCCTCCTGGAAGGGAGTCCAGTGCCCGTTGTTTCGGTACAAGAGGACCACGGTGGGCCCTTCTCATTCATCCCCGCAGCATTGCAGAGGGAGTTTGATGGGCCACTGCCCTGAGCAAGGCCTGGCTGGCCCAGGCGATCATCGTCCTGTTCTCAGGACTCTCTGAGGCCTGACTCCTGCCTCCCAGACCTCCTTCCTCAGCAGGCCTCCAGCTAAGTAGCCACAGGCCAGTGTGTGGATCTGCTGACTCCGGCCACAACCCTGGGACCCTTAGGAGCCAGACCAAAGTGACTTTGAAGCTTAACCACTTTGGGGCTGCGTGACCTTAGACAAGCTACTGAACCTCTCTGTGCCTCAGGTTCTCCTCTGTACAATGGAGATAATACCGGGGTTGTTGTAGGATTAAGTGAGTTATGTGTGTGTGAAACCAGGACACCACCTGGAATAGAACAGTGCTGAACAGATTGGCTGCTATAACCATTGCTTCTGCCATCACGACTGTCCGCCCTATGGCTTCTTATCTCCTGGTGGGTTTTTAGCTAACGAGGCTCTCTAGGCCCCACTCTGTTCACCCTCACTCCTTGGAATGCTTGAGGCTCAGTGGTAAAGCCCAGATGGGAGCAGAATAGCCACTGTCCACGCCATAGAAAGGGGAGCCCCCTTCTCCCTCCAGGGGCTGGCAGGCCTGGGGAGGTGTGCCCAGCTCCCCTGTTTCCTGGCCCCGGCCCAGCAAATGGCCCCACCACTCACATCCCTTTACAGAGCCCTTTCAGAAACATCTTTATCTACCTTAGAGTGTGGAGACTGAGGCCCAGAGCAGCCACGGGGCTGGCCCATGGTCCCACAGCTGGTCACGACCAGGCCCCAGGTGCCCTGCTGGAGCCCAGCACAGTCTATCCTTAGACCATTTCCAAGTTGCCCGCCTCCCCATCTGACTGCGTGACAGTAAATCATTTTAAAGACTTGGCATTTCCGAGAGGAGCTGGAAATGCCAGGCCGGAGTTCAGAGCGTGTGAAGCATCTTTCATTTAGCGAGTCCGGAGCCTCGGCTGGAAGGGGCTGGGGGGGCCGCAAAATGTCACAGGGAGGAGCTGCCAGTGGCTCCCTGCCCAGGCCCTGCCCCTGCCCACCGCCCACAGACAGACAGCGCACCTGCTGGCATTTAATTCCTCTGGAGCTGACAAGGAGGAAGGCTCCCCTCCACAGTGCAGGTTTGAAGGCACCTGCTGTGATTTCCCCGGGGGCCCGGAGAAAGCCTGAGGGGTGGGCACCCACTGGGCCAAAAGGGAGGCGGAGGGACTGGGAAGCCGGCCTGAGGGCAGCTGAGCCTCCCCTCGAGGTCATACACAGTGGTGTTTACCTTTTCTGATGCATCTCTAATCTCCATCCCCAACCCCCTCCAGCTCCCTGGACTCCATAAATCTCCCATTCGACCTGGAAGCCATGACCCATGCTCTCCAGCCCTGCCCTGCCCCTGCAACGGGCATCTGCACCACCATTGCTTGGGGCCTGCATAGCTCAGTCCCTCTTTGAGCCTCAGTGCCCATAACTTTAAAATGGGGGCAGTGGTGACATCCACCTGGCAGGATCAGGATGAGAACAGAATGAGCTCATGCAGGGATCAGTCCTCTGTGCCAGGGTTTTTACTGAGGCCTCAGGCCTTAGCCCAGAGGCTAACCCCCCACCCCGCAGCCAAGGCCCAGCCCTAATCCAATGGAGCTCCCACAAGAAAGCAACAAGGAGAAATCATAGTATATACCACTCAGTCAGGACTGTACACAGTAGCCCCCCTTATCTGCAGGGGATACGGTCCAAACCCCCCTCCCCAGTGGATGCCTGAAACCGCAGACAGTATCGAAACCTACCTGTACTATGTTTCCCCTATGCACACTGTGATAAGGTTTCATTTATAAATTAGGCAATGTCATGGTAGAAGATTCCTTCTTACCATAGATCTTAGCAAGCTCGGCATATAATTTTTTCCTTTCCTTATTAAGTTGAGAATGTTCACCATGTCACTTAAAGGAAGCCCTTGCCGCTCCTCTTTGGCGTATAGAATTCCCAGCATCAACATCGCTACTCTTGCACTTTGGGGCCCTTCGTAAGTAAAATAGGGTGCCTTGGACACAAGCACTGCGGTGCCTTGACAGTCGATCTGATAACCCAGACCACTGCTAAGTGACTAACAGGCAGGGAATGTACACAGTGTGGATACGCTGAGGAAAGGGAGGGTTTCATCATGCTACTCAGAATGATGTGCAATTAAAAATGTGTGCATTGTTGCCCTAGCCAGTTTTGCTCAGTGGATAGAGCATTGGCCTGTGGACCAAAGGGTCCTGGGTTCAAGTCCGGCAAAAGGCACATGCCTTGGTTGCAGACTCCTCCCGGGCTTGGGCCCTGGTCAGGGTTCTTGCAGGAGGCAACCAATCAATGTGTTTTTCTCACATCGATGTTTCTCTGTGCCTTTCCCTCTCTCTTCCACTCTCCCTAAAAATCCATGGAAGAATATCCTTGGGCGAGGATTAACAGCAAAAATAAACAACAACAACAAAACTTATGAATTGTCTATTTCTGGAATTTTTTATTTAATATTTTGGGGCCGCGGGCAACTGAAACTGTGGAAAGCAAAACTGCAGATAGGTAGGGACTACTGTATGTCAGGCCCTGTGCTAAGCACTTTATTCACCTTGTGAACACCTGTGAAGTAGGTAATTTTCCCTGCCTGAAGCTTGGAGAGGGAAGATTCCTAGCACAAAGCCCACATTCTGACCACTTTTGTTTGACAGCCTCTGGGAGCCCCAGGGCGCCGGCTAGTGTACCCATTTGCCTGCTGGGCGCTTGTCAGGATGATTTTCCAGCGCCTTTGAGCTGCTCCGGGGCTTATGGATGCCCAAGAGTTTTCCTTTCAGATCAACAGATAGGCGTCTGTGAACCCATGAGCTTGTGTGTCCCAGTGTGAGTGTCAGCAGGGGTATAGCCGACAGTCAGCTGGGGAGAGGCTGGGGCCTTTCTCAGAACCTGTAAGGGACCCTGACCCCAGCATGCAAGGATGAGCTCAGTGTAGCCAAGCAAGGACTCAGTGTCAGACCTCCCCTCCCATCCATGCTCTGGGCCCTCGGGCTAGGCAGCCCCAGAGTTGCTTGGGCTGTGTGAGCCCCAGAGTTGCTCTCTCCCTGAAACCCCAGCTCACCTTTGTTCCCAAGGACTCCAAGACAGGTGGGTTTGTTGTTTCCCCAGACACAGAAAGCCACACGTCCCAGCTTTTACCTGTGTGCCTGCTGTGTCCTAACCCCAGTAACCCCAGGAGGAGGGAGAGGAGGAAACCACTCCGTCTGGGGTGGTGGGGCCCTGGGACCCTGCCTCCAGTTTGGCTCACCCTCTTCTTGACTCTGAGCGTGGGGCCCCTCTGGGGCTGCTTCCTCATCTGTAAGACAGACGCATCACCACCAGGATTGCTGTGGAGGTTACGTGGCGTGCACAGTGCAGAGTGCCGCGCAGAGCTAACTCTCAGGGCCCACAGGCAAACGTTCCCTGCAAAGGGCCAGATAGTAAATATTTTAGGCTTTGCAAGCCAGACAGTCTCTGTAGCAACTATCCAGCTCCGAAGGTGTAGCGAAAAAGCAGCCAAAGACTAGACGTATAGGTGAATACATGTGCAAGGCTGTGAGCTAAGACCCTGTTTTCAAAAACAGGCATCGGGCAGGTGGTTTGCCCACCTCTGATCTAGAAGATGGAGCTATTCTCAGTTTTGGTCCTGAGCCTGCTCTGAACTGCTGTCTGCCTCTTTGTGTGAATGATGCTCATGAAAAGCTAGCATTTCATTCAGGGCTCAGGTTGTACCGGGCACCGTTCCAAATATTTCACAGACTCACCTCATTTCACCCTCATCACATTTTGGTGAGATGGCTACTATTGTTCCATTTTATAGATGAAGAAACTGAGGCTGAGAGTTCAATGAAACTCCCAGGGTCACACAGCTAATTGTGTTTTGAATCTAGCATTCTGATGCCACGGGGCTGGGGTGGCAGGAGTGACCTTCTCTGTCTCCCTGGCTCTCTGGAGGCCACTCCAAGCATCTAGTCTCCCGCCGGCTTGGCCCCCTTGGCCTTTCTGCCTCTCAGCAGGTCATGCCTGCCCTGCCTGCCTGCCTCCCCACCCCTCACCGGGGATCTGACGCGGGCTTCCCCTTCTCATGGCTTCGAGGCGGGGGCTCATTTGAGTGTGCCTGAGATCGATGTTGTACACGGGAAGGTGCAAATGTAAAGCTGGCTAAAGAGCATAATAGAATTTATGAAAATCGCTGGCTCGCACCACAGCCCGAGCAATGATGGAGGTGATTATTAATTAATCATGGTCTTGGGGGAACAGTATCAGTGCAAGGAGTAATTAAAATGAAGCATTGTACAGTTGTACCGAATGATGATTTATGAGCCCAAGGAATTGCCGCTCTGCCCTCTCCTCTCCGGCAGGCTCAATGGGAAGGATTAACTGGACGGATTGTTTTCAACAAAACCAGTGGCTTACGGACCGATTTTGATCTGGACATCATCAGTCTGAAGGAGGATGGCCTAGAGAAGGTGCGTGGGCGCCAGAGCGGGAGGGACGAGGCCTATTGTAGCCGCTGCTTTAGGGTTCAACAGGACCGGTGTGGCCTGTGCCTTGGCCCTTCAGAGAACACGAAGCCTTGGTCACACGAGGGATGCAGAACCCAGTGGCCTGGCCACGGCAGATACCCAAACCCTCCGAGCAAGGGCCTTCAGGGGTGTTTAACCTAGAAAAGGGATAGAAGGCTCGTGGGGCAGGCAGCTGTCTCTAAGTCTCTGCAGGGCTGTGTGGGGCAGAGGGACAGCCATATCCTTGGGTAAGAGAAACTTTCTAAGGACCACAGGTGCCTGCCTGTACGTAGTGAGCTCACTGTCACTGGAGGCGTTTAAGCAAAAATTGAGCAGAGCAGTTGCTTGTCTGGGACACTGGAGGTGACTCTTACTCTTGTCGAGAGGTTGAAGCGTGTGGTTTCTGAACTGCCCTAGGTTTCTGAGGCTTGGATGATTCCAGGGAGTTTGGACAAAATAAGCAGGCCCACCAGGGCCTGGGGACTCCCATCTGATTGCCATAGAAATGTCTGTAAAGGGGCCAGTTCTGGTCCTGGGAATCTTCAGCACATTCTGACATCAGACTGCTGGACTGAGAAGTGGGATTTAACATTAGCCCCTAATTCTCAGTGTTCCCTGGACTCGGGGCCTGGAGCTCAGCCACACTCTCATCCCACTGCAGGCTGACCCCTGGTAGCCCCAGGACACCTCTCCAACCCTGGGAGTAGGGTGTATAAAATGCAGGAGCAGAGGCCTGGAAGTGCAGGGCCAGCTCTGGTGCCTGTGGGCCGGCAGGAGTCCCTGAATCCTCATCTCCCTGACTTCCCTGGGTCAGGCCGCTTCCTCAGATTATTTTGACACTCCTACCTGGCTTTCTTTCCACCTCCCTCCTGAGCCCTCCAGCCATTCGAGTGTACACACAGGTGACGCTTCCCAACACACAGCTCTGCCTTGCTCTGAACCTGCCCATAGCTCCCCAGTCCTAAGTCAGTAAGCTCCACCCCTCTCCCAGCCTCTAAGGTTCTCGAAATGCCCCAGCCTTCCTCTCTAGGCCTGGTCTCCACTGTCCCCAACAGCACTCCCATGGTCCAGTCATGCCCCCTCCCTCCTGCACCTCTGGCCTTCACCCCTGCCATCCACCATCCTGTCCTGGTGGCGGGAGTGGCCTCTGACTCCTGGGTTGTACCTTATGGCCAAGGTTTACTCCATTCACTCCAGTTTCCCACACATACGTGGGGTCACCATACTGGGGAGAAGTAGCCAGGGAAATGTCACCATCACTGTGTGACTCTCTCATGCCGAATGTAGAATCGGTCCCTAAGGACGGGCTGTGGCCTCTGCTCCTCATTTCTTCGAGGCCAGTGGGTCATACACAGCATGTGAGTTCCCATTCTGCAGTCTCCCCGCTTCAATTTAAACTCCGCCAGGCTGGGGCGCTCCCTTCCTCCTGGGGCAGCACTATTGCAATACAGAGTCCATTCAGGTAGCCATCTCATCTTTGCTCTCTCAGCTGTCCATCTCTGAGGATAGCCTGAAATTTGAAGGATGGCATGCATGCCCCACTTCTCACTCCTGTGCCTGTGGCTGGCAGCAGTAAGTGCTAATCAGAACACTCTTTCCCACTGAGCCCACCACAGCATCCTTTTGCCCGCAACTGGCACAAATTTGCCACAGCTTACACTGAAGAAAAACTCTCTGCTGTACCTGGACTGAGATGGACCTGCAGAGGCCTCCCTCAGAGGCTCCTGATCTCAGGCTCTGGGCAGAGAGCCTCTGCAGGCTGGGTGTTCCCCCACCCCCACCCCCCTCCCCCCTCCCCCCGGTCCTCACTATCTCACATCCCCATGGCATCTAGTGTCTAGCAGGGCATGCAGTTGGAGCTGAATAGATGCTTCCTAGGGCAAAGATTCCTGCTCTTCATTTGGCCTCTAGACAGATGTTTGCTGAGCAGCCCCGCACCCAGGTGTGCTGCTAGGGCCCCTCGTGCTGAGCTCGGGCCCCTTGAGAGAAGAGCATCTTTCAGGCTATCTCCTTTCCTCTGGCCCTGGGGGGTCTGCGAAGACAGAGATCCTGCCTGGAGAGGACACAGAGCCCCCGACAGAGCCGCTCTGCCTCCCATACCATCACTTCTGTTTGTTAAGCTGGGTCACAGCTGATCCCGCCAGTTCCAGCCAGTGGCTTTGGGAGGATTAAGGCAGAATTACCCGAGCATAATTACGCATCTCGCTGCTATCTTCCTGGCACAGCTCTCTTAATGGGATGTTTGCACTCAGCTTCTCTGTTTAATTGATTAAGTTTCTGAGGAACCCCCAGCTGGGCCAAGGCCAGGGTGGACGTGCCGAAATCGTCCTTGAGAGAGAAGAGCTGAGATTGGGGCAGGGCAGGGCAGAGTTGGATCCAAAAGGACCTTTAGGAGGCCCTGGGCTTTAGAATGATTTGTAAACTTGATCTTCCCTTGCCTCCCTCCAGCTCAGGCCTGATAGCAACAAGGGCACTGTGTGGACAGAGATTAAGCCGCCTTTCCCAGGGTATCTGCCAATTTTGGAAGTAAAACCACAAATCCCTGCAGCATCTAAGGCCCCAGTGAGGGTCACCCACTCTGTTCCGCCATCCTCCAAACAGCTACCAAGACCAGTCTCCTGCCCAGCCTGCCGTCCCGTATATGACCCATGTCATTGTGCCTTCACTCATTCCATAGATGCTATGAACATCTCCCTCCCTCGCTCCAGGTCCTGTCCTGGGCTTTGGAGCTGCCGCTGGGGCTGAGTCCCAGTGAGTGAGCAGCTGGCTGCCTGGGTCTTCCCAGGGAGGTGGGAGGCCCACCAGACTCAGAGTAACTGTCCCAGGACCTGACAGTTGGGGTCAGGACCTGACCTTGACCCTGACTCAGGACGCCTGACTTCCTCATAGCATCTGCTCCACCCAGGATGGTTTCCACTGGGTTCTCTCTGTGTTCACCTCTCCCTCTGCATCTCCCCCTTCAGCTGTGAAGGGTTTGCCACCAAGGGGATGTGGCAGAATTCAGGAGACTCACCCACTTGGGGGCCTCCTCCTGGGATGAGGGAGGCAGTAGGCAGTCAGAAAGATTAGTTTCAAACATGTTAGCCATGGCCGTGAAGAATGGGATCAGGACTATGGGATTGTTGATGTGGGAACAGGATGGAGAGACTGAGGACTCAGCTCCCTGCTTTCTGTCTGTTTGTCAATCCAGGTTGGGGTGTGGAGTCCTGCCGAGGGGCTCAACATCACAGAGGTCCCCAAAGGCCGAGGCCCTAATGTTACCGACTCTCTGACAAATCGGTCACTCGTCGTCACTACAGTGCTGGTAAGAGACTGCAGCCCTGCAGGAGGGACTGTCTGGCCTGGTGGAGGGCTGGCCATCGGGGCTGGAGAGATCCCTCCATCGCCCCACCCAACATCAACCGGGTACCTCCTATGAAGCTGCTGGGAGGCTGGGAGATGGTGGAAGGGAACTGGAAAGTGGATATATTCAGGGTTGCTCCAAACAGCCCTCTGCGGGTGGTTGGGACACAGCAGCCCTGCTCAGGGCCACAGGCCAGAGGCCTCCTCCCAGAGCCAGAGCACTCAGCCCTCCAGCCTGCCTGAGACCTGATGGTCAGTCCTGCAGAGGCCTGTGTGTTTCCATCTCACCCACCCACTCCCTGAGCCCCGAAGTCTGAGTAGATAGAGTGGAAGAAAGGAAGTAGCCCTGATGTCTGAACCAGGACTCTGGTCTACCTCTTCCACCTCAGTCCCCTGGGCAAAGGCCCTCCCGCTGGGTCTCCCCTGTCCTATTGCTCTTGGCAACAGTCACTCTACCTGCCATCCTCCCTCCATGCCCAGACTAAAGAGTGCCACTTCCTTCTGATCATTTCGACCCAAGGAGTGGCTTTGGGGATCTGCTGGGGTCTCTGGACTCTGGAGCTCAGCCTCCAGTGTGACCAGAGGCTCAGGACCCACCCTCTCAGAGATGCAGAACTGCTCTGGGGGCCCACATTGGGCCATGGTGCAGGGAGGCAGCTGGGGCACAGCCTGGTAGATTCTGACCAAAGAGCCTTTGAGGACAGTTCTCGCCCTGGTCAGCTTTTCTTTACAGTAAAGCCAAATGTTTACAAGGGCCACGTGGTAAGATCATTCTCTATAAAACAAACCAATAAAAGAACTCTGTTTAGAGTGCATAGATAAAGTAAGGCTGCACCCCACACTGGTCCTTCCACAGGGCTCATGCAGGCTGGCCACTCCCACTGGAGGCAGCTCAGCCCCGCTGGACGGTGCTATGTCCTCCCTCTGGTGGGATTCGCCTGCAATGTGCTTGGTAGCTGGGTGGTGGGCACCACGGAGTGGGAAGGGATGTAAACCCCATCCTCCCAGGAGGCCCAGTGAGCAGCAGACGCCAGGAGCATCTGGACAGGCCACTGAGCCAGAACGAGAGGACTGGGGAGACACCTACTCACGCCAATTTGGGGGGAAGCCCCCCCGGCATCTTCTCCTGACAACTGTATTTCCTGCCTGCCTGCCTTTACTGATCAACTTTTTGTTAACTAAAAAATATATAAAAATTAGACTTTAAAACCAGTAAGTCCAACGGTCTCATTAGGAACAGGGGAAAAATTGTAAAAAAACAAACAAACAAAAAAAGAAACAACACAAAACTCTAAAAGATTAAAAAGAGCAAAGGAATTAGAGTGAAGACTGATGATCAATTAAAGGAATACTGATGTAGATAAAAATATAAAAAATAAAAGGAGATTGGAAAGAGAACAAAAATAAAAAGGTTAAAAGGAAAATAGTAGAGAAAAATGAGAAGGAACGCTATCAAGAAAGATGAAAAGGGAAAATAAATAATTAACACTCCAGCTAGACATGGTAAGAAATGTAAAACCCGAATGTCAGGAAGCAAAAGGATAAAAGTGTGACAAAGCTAAAATATAAAAGGGTAAAAATGAAATAATAAGGTGGTAAAAGATTAAAAGCAGAGCCGCATGGAACGTGAGCTATCAATAAATAAGGCGCTTTCCACACGACAAGATTAAAAAAGGTAAAACTAGTATTGCTTTGAGAAATTAGGAGAGGTGATAAATGAGCTAAGATGACTCAGCCTCAAAACAATATTCTAGCGGTCTGAGGCGCGCTGCAGATAATACACCAAAATGATGCCAAATCTACCTTGAAAGACACAGGCTTCTCTTATTAAAATGGCAGCAGCCTGGTTTCAAGGGCAGAAGTCCCTTCGGCAAGACCACGAGGGATTTTTCTACCCTAGCAGAGGCAAAATCCAGCAGATATCCCCATTCTTCCCGAAGTTTCTTGGTCAATACTCGAAGCTTCTTGCAAAGCTTGCGGACCTACTTGTACTCAGCTGCTCACCAGAGGCCCCTCCCACCTGCAGCAGCAGCTGGCTCCCAGGCTCCCAGGCTCCCAGGTACAGAGAAGGAGAGAAGCCCCTCTTGGCCCACAGCCTGGACACAGCTCCATCAGTCCCACTGCCAATCATCCAGGCCAACATGAGCCCCCCAGCCTTTGGGACAGGCAGTGTGAGCAGGACAGGGCCAAGACTGTGTGATGATGGTGAAGAGCCCAGATCTGTGGGTTTGAGTCCTGGCTTGACTGTTCATGAGCTCTGTGACCTGGAAAATCATTTAACCATCCTGTGCTTCAGTTTCCCAACTGAAAAAGAGAGGTGGTAATGATTGCACCTACTTCCTAGAGTTGAGAGGAATAATGATTAATAAGTACCAACAGCACAGAGTGTGTGCTAACTGATAGCTGCCGTTGTTCTTAATTCATATTATTATTGAGTGCAAATCCAGTCCCCAGGAAGTGCGGGCTTAATACAGTATGCAGAATGACAGTTCTAGAGAAAACCTCTGCTTCTGTCCCTGAGCCTCACTGCAGATTGACCCCTGACCATGGTTGCAGAGGTTATCTCTAGCACAGGGTGCATTCTAAACTTTGAACTTGCACTTGAATGCCTTCCAGGCCTGGTGGGCACTCCCTGGCTCTCCACAGACCCCACCACTCTATTGTTTACATGTGGATGCCTCTTATCTAGTTGTTTCCTGATGGCCCCTGAAGGCAAGGCCCTCATAGCTCTAATCTCCTACCTATAGGTAAAACTCCAGGTCCCAGCCACCACCTCATCCCCTGCTTTGGTCCACATCTGAGCTCCCGGCCCTGACACCACGATTATCCCCTAGTCCTGGACCATGGCCTTGACCTCTTGCATGGCTGCTGACCCAGATGTCCTTCCTCGGAGTCCTCCAAGAGACTGAGATGCCCACTCCCACACAAGGACTAATCTGAAGACACAAGAGCTGGTCCAGACCTTCCAGAGAGTGAAAGTCTCAGTGTGGTTCGCATGTCCCCAAGCGCGTGGTGCCCCAGGCTTGAGCTTTTGGAGGCAGCTGTGCCAGTTGTGGGCAGAGGCCCAGCCCTAGCTGCTCTGGCTAAAAAACCAGCCCTGTGCTTTGGCAGCCTGAAAGCAGGGCCAGCATCACCTGCTGAGAGCACTGGGCCCCTGCCCTTCTGCAAGTGTGTTGCCAGGGCAACAATGCTTTGAGTGACAGGCAGGTAAAAGCAAGAGTACAGGAAGATCCGACTGTTTGCCCCTCACAAAGAGGGCTGTCCCTGAGACCTCTAGAATCTTGATGTGGCTGAAGGCAGCATCTCTGTGTGTGCTACCCTCTCCCTATCCAAGAGCCTAGGGTTAGTTGCTAGGGACGCCTTAGCCTGGACACAGATGGGCAGAGCCCTGGCCCACCCTCTCTGGCCCCTCCTTGCTGCAGGCAGCCTTCCTCACTCCTGAGGCCAAAGCGGCTGCAGCAGGAGCCTGGAAGCCTGCCCTCCCGCCTGCTCCCTGCCTGGCTCCTGCCTCTGTCCTGGTTCGGCTCTTTCATGAATTCATGAAAAATTCATCCACCCAAACCTCAGCTCACACACCGCGAAAATACACCCAACTCATTCCTGGGGCCCTGCTTTTGAAGGTTCAGTGTTCTTTTGGCTGCTGAAGTGAGCAGCGGTGTCAGTATGCATATCAGCACGTGAGTGGGTGTGGGACCGTATGCACGGGTGTCTGGATACGGGTGTATGTGTGCCGTGTGCACATCGTGACCCACATAGATTCAGCGGCCAGGCAGGCGGACCGTGGTATCCAGCAGCTGGAGAAAGAGGAGAGAAGGAAGGCCAGGATGTGGGCTGGGATAACCATCCCAGGCCAGGGACCACTCCAGGCCGCCCCCCCACCCCGCCCCCCACCCCCCGGCGAGGGCAGTGCACCCCATACTCTGTCCTGGTTTTAACTGGCAGAACCAAGGCCTTGGGTCCAGGGTCCTTGGCCTCTTTGTCCGAGCAGGGCTAGGCAGACAGGATATTCGAGAATGTGGTGTGTTTGTGCCAGTGGCATTATGTGCACATGTGTGCACATTCTGTGTGGATATTATGTGTACATGTGTGGATAACACCTAAGTCAGAAAGGAGAGTGGGAACATAGCTGTGAGGCAGTTAACCCCTGGATCCTTTCCCCAAAGGCCCCCTCCCTCTTTTAACTCCACAGGTCCTGTTGCCGGGAGAAGCTCAGGATAGGGCCTGGCTCTCACGTCGCTATAAGTGATTGGAGAGAAACTAGACTAAGAGCCCTGGCAATGAAAAGTCAGAAAGGTTATTTTTCTGGACCTCTGTTTCCTGTGACTTGTTGAAGAGAAATATTACCCCTGCTCCTTTAGCTGTGCTCCCAGAGCAATAGGAGAGCATGAAGTTATGAAATTGAGGGCACCTTCACCGAGCAATCGATTAGCAGCAGAGAGAGCTTGTGAATTGGCTGTCTGGACATTTCCAGTAATAAATTGTGAAATAGTCCATGAATAAGTAGTTGGCGGAGTTCAGAATTACCCCCTAGGAAATGTTGAGGTCTAGAGACACATTACCAAGGCGAGCACCATTTTAATGCTCTGGGCTTTGGCTGTTAAATATGTATGCCATCCGCAAAGCACTTCCCAAAATTAATGGCATTTTACAGCTGCTCCGAAGGCAGCGTATTTATATGGAGATGTATAGATTGGGGGCTGTGGTAGCTTCACAAATGAAGTGCTAATTTTAGAGGATAATGCCGGGAGGGGCAGGCATGGAGAGAGGGTCAGGAAGTGAGCTACCTCGGGGCCTTTCCCAAAATTGATTTCCGCTGCCAGCTATGATTTTTAACCTTCGGTGACATTGGGCATGGTCTCTAGGCTAGAAAGGTCACTGTAGTAACAAGCCACCCAGTACACAGAAAGAAGATAATAATTATATTAACAATAAGCCTATCTAATAAAGACAGAATATGCAAATTGACCATAACTCTGCGACAAAGATGGAGGCACCCACAGCCAATAAGGAAGGAATATGCAAATTGACACCACAAGGCAAGAGGCAGAAGGCGGCTCCGGGACAGAGCGAAGGCAGAAAGGCAGCCAGGGGAAGGAAGGCCTATTCTAGCACTAATCTTTGTGCATGCGGCCTCTAGTAATAGTAATAATAATAATAATGGCAGCTTCCATTTGCCAGGCACTGTCCTACGTGCTTTTCATAGTTTGACTCCTTTAATCCTCATTACAACCCTATAAAGTAGGTTCTACTATTCTCCCCCATTTTACAGAAGGAGGTGCACATTGTCTGGGAATCTAGTGCAGTTGGTAATCCCCTGGGGAAGATGGCACTTTCTCTCCAGTTATTTTCTGGAGCCAATAATAGGGCCACCAGGTACATGGGCCAGTTTGTTCACTGCATAAGAGCATGTGATCAGACGGATAAGTTGGGCCTGAAACTGTCCCCAACCCCATGCTAGGGTTACAGGCAGCACTTCCCTGAGACTAATTAGCACATAAGGTGACCTGTGCACTAGCCAAAGTCGCCTTTCCTCCAGGTGGCCCCAGCGCCTTCTCCCTACCTGCACCTTCTCCACCGCCCCTGGATTCTGTTCTCCGATCTTGTGATATGCCTCCTTGGTTGGAGAGTGGGGACAGGCAGCACTGAGGTTGAGCATGGATCATTGCCAAAGGACCCAGCTTTCTACCCAATTAGACTGAGAAGTAGTTTTCTCAGAATCCCTGGAGAGACAGGAACCTCTTACGGACTTAGACACTCCCCAACTCCTTCTCTGAAGCATCCCAAAGGACTGTTGAATCTAGAGTAAATCAGTCATGGGGTGGGGTAGGATTTTGAAAGGCAGTGTGGCCAGGGACCAGGGCCAGAGGATCAAGCCCACCTGTAATGGCGGGAGCCTGGCAAGAGGTTGCTGGTGGGTTTCTGCACCCAAGGACCTCCAATGAGGGTCTTTGCCTGAGGCTTTCATTGCTGACCTCACTCCAGAGGCCCACATGTCAAAGGAATGGCCACACCAGTTGAGAGAATGATGAGATACCTGCATAATCAGGTGTGTGCCCTTCTTGTGGGCTTGTGTTCATAAGATTTTTCAATACACATGCATTCTTTCAGCTAGTGGGTTAGTGAGGAATATCACCCCTCAGCTGAAGGTTTTGGGCATTCGTACATTTGGGGGTGCCGAGATGGCTTTGAAGAAGGTTACGGCCCAGAAAGAAGCTGAAAGATTGGAATGGAATTCTGTCAGACTGCAGTGCAACTCCTGGGCAACCTTGGGCAACTTCTTGACCTTCTCTGAGCCTCAGTTTCCTTATCTGTCAAATGGGGACAATATCATCTAACTTGCATGTTTGTGAGGCTTAAATCAAACAGCCTGTGAGAAAGAGTTGAAATTAGTGCTTGGTGTATGTATAGCAGGAAGGCCAAGAAAGGTTGAGTTTGCTAAGCATTCAGCTCACTCACCACAGACTCTGGATAGAGATGTGTAAGTGAAGCTGGATGGGTGGGACCAGCAGAAACATAGATTTGCATGGAAGACCTGGATTTCAGACACTGTATGGTGCTGGATTCGGACATGTCAGATCCCACAGTTCCTCACACTGTGTCTCTCCAACTAGATGAGGTCAACAGCTACTTTCCACTATTTTCCCTGCCTCTTCTCCCTGCTATACTTGGTAAGGCTGCCAGGGGGTTGTTTCTAAATGAGAAACCAGAGCCGTGCCCTGTTCAAAGCCCTTCACTGACTCCCCATCACCAGGGAGGGAGGGAGCCTGACATGGGACAGCTGTCACCTGTGCTCTGGCCCCATAGCTACCTTCCAAGGATCCCTGCCCTCCAGGGAGAGACATCTTGGGATTCAGGGCCTCTGACACGATCAGGTGGAGCGGGGAGGAGGCTGGAGCTCAGAACAAGAAGGCTCCAGCAGAGCGTGACAGTTTCCTAGGCCCCAGGAAGTAACACCCAGGAAAGGCTGATGGGAGAGGCTCTACGGTTGCACCAACCTGAGTTCAGGTCCTCTCTCTAGAGGAAGCTGAGCTCATCCATCACTCATCCTAGGGAATTCACTTTCTGCACCTATAAAATGAGATTTTGAGTACCTACCCCTAGAAGGTTGAAATCAAGGTTAAATGAGGCAATGTCAGCTACTGCTTTTTGAGCCTCCTACTCTGCTGGGCCCCATCCCAGGCCCTCCACTGACACTGTCTCATTTGCTGATTTACAAGTGCCCTGCACGTCAACAAACAAATGCAAGCTATCGCAGTTATCAGGAGTCACTCACCTGGCAGATCCTGACTCTGGGGGCTGAGATCCTTGGAAAGAGAGCGGTATCGGGAGCATGTAGATCTAATCTTTTAAATGGGAGCTGGGAAGGTACCTGATGACAGAGTGTGCGCACACTTGAGCCAGCATCAGCATCCCCTGGAGGGCTTCTTACAACACAGACCGCCGGCCCCACCGAGTGTCCGGTTCAGTGGTCTGGGTGGGGCCTGAGAATGTGTACTTCTGGAAGCTCCCAGGTGATGGTGATGCTGCTGGTCTGGGGACCACACTCAGAACCACTGGCCTGCATTGAGGGTGTAGCAGACAGAGTGTGTGACTCACAACCAGACGGTTTGGAGTTCAAATACCTGGTCCATTGCTTACTAGCTCTGCAACTACTGGGCACTTAATCAGTAAATATGGCCTGAGCCCCCTTGTCTTGCCAGGGATACCCGTAGGTGGCCATCCGGGAGGCACAACGTTGGCTCTCAGGAAATGTGCTTTTCCTCCCTGACTTAGCAGGCCTCCCTCCAAGCCGCCCAGAGGATTTTTTTTAAAACACAGGAGCAGAGGTTTCAACCCAAGCTCTCCAGCCCCAGCCGGCCTCTCCCAACCCCCTCAGCTTTCCTCAGTGCCTCTCCTATCTGCCCTGCAGGAGGAGCCCTTTGTCATGTTCCGGAAGTCTGACAAGACCCTGTTTGGGAATGACCGGTTCGAGGGCTACTGCATTGACCTGCTCAAGGAACTGGCCCACATCCTGGGCTTCTCCTACGAGATCCGGCTGGTGGAGGATGGCAAGTACGGGGCACAGGACGACAAGGGCCAGTGGAACGGCATGATCAAGGAGCTCATTGACCATGTAAGTGGGGCTGAGGAGCCCTGGAAGGCTTGGCCAAGTCCCATTTGTCTTGCCGGGGATACCCGTAGGTGGCCATCCAGGAGGCACAACGTTCAGGGTGGGGCATCTGGCAGACGAGGGCCCTGGGGCAGGAGAGATGGAGTCACAGGCTGTGGGGAGGGATGAGTGAGGCGCTTCCTCTGGCCTGCCTTGTTCATGCTCCCAACTCCCAGATACTCCCTTCCATGTAAGCACACACGCACTGGCTCATCCCACTCAGAACCATTCCCACCAGAGTCTTTGATGAGCTGCCTTCTGTTCCTTTAAGAGCTACCAAAGGATGTCCCAGCCATGTGAATGAGCTGGCATGTAAAACACCTCACCAAACCCTGGTATGCCGAGATAGATCCTACACTGTCTTGAGTGACTTTGGGTCCAGTGGGCAGATGTGTGGTCCAGGAAACCAAGGACTGGGATGAAGGGATAAGCAAGGCTCAGCTGGGAGGTACCAAGGAGGCAGATTCATACTCAGTCTGAGATGGAAGAGGACCCAGGGGAACAAGGAGCAGAAGCAACAAATGGAGCTTTTGAGAGAGGGAGCAGGTGGTGGGAGGGTACTGGGTTTGTAGGACACTGGGGGCAAGATGAAGAAAATACAGTCTAGGGATACTACAGTAGGGGGAGTCAGGAGGGTCTGGGTTCAAATCCGTTTCCTCATTCATTGGCTATGTAAACAGGAATGTCACTGGCCTTCTTCAGTGGCTTCCTTCTCTGTCAATGGGTGTAATTCCTCCCTCCTCATAGAACTGTTGATACGGGGCATGAAATACTAGGTGCAGGGCCTGCCCACAGGCAGCCTTCAGCACACATACCACCATGGTTAGGAGCCTAGGCTGTGGACTGCTGGGCCAAGGTTCAAGTCCTGGCTTTCCCAGTTGATAAATGAGCAACCAGGTAAGTTCATCAACATCACCGAGCCTCAATTTCTTCACTTCTAAAAGGGAATGATCAGCAGCTACCGTAGCTCCTACGGTTGTTGCGGCAATAAATGAGGCACCACTTCTACAGGCTCACCTGGCACCTACATTACCTGCCTTCAGCGCAGGGCCCTCCACTCTCCAGAAGCGTTCTCCATCAAAGGCCTGCTAAGGAAGGCAAGAACCTGATCTGTACTAAACCCCTTATGTTCCTCTCTCCTTTATCCTGACAGTGCAGTGAGGTAGGGACTGTTGCCACCTCCCCGGGTACAGACCGGGAGGCTGAGGCAAAGGGAGGTGAAGGCCCCACAGTAACCCGTCTCTGGAGGCCCTCTACTTCCAAAGCCCTGTGCTCTGACCTCTGCAAAGAGCCAGGGCAGAGGGAGGCTCATGCAGTTGGTCTTTGCAACCTGAACAGTACCAGCCAAAGGGATTATTCTCACTTTGCTTCAGAGCGGGGGCAGGCAGCAGTAGGGTCTCCTGTTAGTCTTCCTGCCCCTGGTGGAGGGGCTGCCACATGGGGACCTTGGAGGTTGGAGCGGGGAGGAGGCTGGAGCCCAGCGCAAGAAGGCTCCAGCAGAGAATGACAGTTTCCTAGGCCCCAGAAAGTAACCCCCAGGGAAGGCTGATGGGAGAGGCTAATGGTAAAGAACATGAACTCCACTGGGCTTGATTCCCACTCTGCCACTTATTAGCTGTGTGTTCCTGAACAAGTTTCTTAACTTCTCTGTGCCTCAGTTTCCTCCTCTGTAAAATGGGAGTGATAATAATAGAACCTCCCCCCATAAGGCTGCTGTAAGGACTAAGTTCACACATAGTTGGCACTGTGTCAGTACTTGCTCTTTTTTTTTTTCCACTGAGGCTGGGAAGGGGGCTTCAGAAAGTCCCATGATCTCCCTGAGCTCATGACCTAACTCACTGAGAGTAACCATACCTGCCCTGCGTTCTTCCCAGCTGGTTTGTGCTGCTCCTCAGAGACAACTGCTAAGGAAGCAGCTCCCAGGTTGTGGAATTCAATCTAAATGGAAGGGTGTGGTGTTGTCACCTTTATTAGTAATAACTGTAATTATTATGGAAATGAGTCAGCAGGGCCCAGAGGCATCTTCATTATGGAGCCCCGTACACTTGTGAGCAGAGCTGTGGAGTGTGGGGCTTCCAGTGGTTCTGAGCCAGCTGTTTGCAGAGGTGAGCTGGGCAGGGGAAGAAGAGAGATCCCATGGAGGGGAAGCCACGTGCGAAAGTGGAAGCGAGCAGGGCAGAGGCCGGTCTTGTCACCACAATCTCCAGGAGTCAGAGAGCTCTGAAGAGCTGTTTGCAATGGGGTGGGTCAGACAAACCCTGCAGCAGCCAGACCTTCCCAAGTAGACCCTTGGCAGAGAAAGAAGGAGGCCTCATCCATGGCCCCCATGCAGCCCCATCTCCATAGAGGCCAGAGGCTCTAACGGGACATGCAGGTGGCCTTGTTAAACTAGAGTCCCTACAATTGATGAGTCCATTAATCCTAGCTTGGTGCCAATTTTAAAATCATCATAACCATTTATTAGTGTCGTCAGATAATTAGTCTTCTCACTAGCTCATAGAAAACATGGTAAAAGCTTGGCAATATTATTACTTTCTTATTAGGGATCTGATCGTAAACGTAAAAGTGATGAATGCTAACTTTGCAAGGATCTGCCCCCAGAGGCCCATTCGGAGGCCCTGGGTGGAGCCTCTGACCAGCAGGACTTAAGAAGTCCTTCCCTGACACTCTGCTCACCTCTGTCCCATGACACATGGCCTCTCAGGAGCCAAGGTTGTAGAGGAAAATGGGGCACCTGGAGAGTGCCCCCACCCCCAACACACTCACCTTCCCCAAGTCACTTCCAACTAAGGGAGCAACAAATGCAATTAGGCAGAGCAGTGCATTCTCCATCCATCACACCATCCCTCTCTCTCTCTAATCATCACTGTTGTCAGGCCATGACCCCATCACCCATTATTATGTCTTCTACCTTCAAACCAGGAACCAGATCCAAGTCCTGGCCTGCATGCATTTGTGTCGGAAGGATTCTCAAACCCCTGTTTGTGTGACCAGGAAAGGTTCTGCCAAGCCACCTCCTTCAGGCTGGGGCAATGCACTTTGAAGCAAGGCATGCTGGGAGCTCACCTGGGGCAGGTCAGAATCCTGGATGGGACAGGGCATTTGAGAGTAGGGGATATGGATGGACTGCAAAGGTGGACTCTTGTTGGCAGCCAGGTTGATCAGAGCTCTGGAGAAGCTCAGGGTCTGCCTGAGGATGATCAGTAAGCAGGTGAGGAATTCAGAAAGGACTTAGAGCCGCATTGAGGTTCACCACAGAACTGTCAGCTGCTAGGGGCTCTGCAATCAGCCTGAAAAGAGCCTGGCAGGGGTCAAGGTTCAGAGAACCAGGTGCAAGAAAAGACAAGGTGCAAGGTAGCAATAGAGCTTCAGGGGTGAAGGAGTGAAGGAGAGAAACTGAGGTCAGAGGGAGCACATGGACCACGCTTACACTCCTGCGGATCATCTGTTCCTCCATTCAATCCACAAAACTTCCAAGAGCTAAGTCGCAGCCTGGGCTCCTGGAGGGCAGAGCTTGAGGCATAGGCTCAGATGCCACTGCTTAGTAACGGGATATGATGCGGGCAGAGAGTGACGGGCAGCAAAGTGGAGCAGGAGGGAGGGAAAGCCAATACCAGGATGCATTACTGAGCCATTGCCACTGAGTACAACTAATGGCTAGATCCACAAGTCTGTGCCCCAAGAAAGCCTTGCAAAATGTATCTCAGGACCATCTCTTGGAGTGAGGGGGACAGGCTTATTAACTGACTCCTGCCTCCCATGCATTTCTGGGCTTAGCATGGAGGCATGGGAGCCAATCGAGACCCTACAGCAGTGTCCCTGGGAAGTCATGGGGGCAAGAAGGGCCCAGGTGGCAGGAGGTGAGATGCTGTCAACTTGTACCTTTGTGAGGTTATTCACAGCCAGAGGGTCTGTTCCAGCCACCCATGCCGTGCCAGACCTGGACGGTGACTAGAGATGTGGGAACAACTGAATCAATGGAACATGCTGACCTCCTGCCAGGACTCAGGAATCAGCCATTCTCCAAGGCCTGGGAAAGACAGAGGCTTCATTTCTCACCATCAGGCATCCAGGAGGTCTGTGTGTGAAGCACAGGCAATGACCCCCTCGGTCAACACTTAGGAATTTTCTAGCACTTGTACCCATCTCTTTAGATATATACAGGCTGTGCCGAGGTTGTCAGTGGCTACAGTACTGATTGGTAAGTGTGGTGACTGGCTGGTGGGTCATCAGACACCACCTGTGATTCAGTGTCCCCACCCCCGTAAATTGCCATATGGCAGACCATGCGGTAAGCTCCTAAACCTCCAGTGTTCCCATTGATCAAGTTAATCATTTAGTCAATAAATTTATTAAGGTAGGTCTCATGCCAGGTGCTGTGAATACACAGCAGAATCCCTCCCCTGAGCATCAGGCTCTGACCCTCTAGTGGAAGAAACAGACAATAATCCATGAAGGTATGGAGAGATGCAACTATTAAGCCAGAGTAAGTATTCCAAGAGAGGAACAAGATCAAGTGAGAGAGACGCAGGCAGGAGAGGTCAACAAATCACCCATAAGACCAATAAATGTGTTGAACAAGTCAGAGGTTTGAATATTATTCAAGGATGTGATTACTATAAATATGAAAGCAAAGACCTTGGACCTTCTTTGAGCCTTAGTTTCCCCTCCATAAAAAAATTGGGGTTGGAGTAGATATTCTCAAAGTTCTCCTGTCCAGTTCTGACAGCCTATGGTTTTGTGAATCATCCTCAAAGAAAACTTGCATGAGTGGGAGGAACCTGCCAAGATTGGGCCTTTCATTCTGAGTAATGAACTGAAACGGAAAAGGCTTGACATCTGCTCTGCTCTTTCAGGAGAACTTGGACAAAATAATGCCTTTTTCAGGGGGGGGCTGGAAACAAATGGTGAAATGTAGTGTTTCTTGCCTTAAACAAAAGTGAAGAGAACACCTGCCTTCTTGAAGCCCAAAGAACACACATTAGAATTCCCCATGAAGAAGGTCAGGTTGACCAGTTGTCTTGCTAATGTAGTCAAAGAATACCAAAGATGTCCCTGTGCCTTAACCCCATTATAGCAGAAAGTAGAAAGGCTGGTAGGGACATTCTGATGGTT
The DNA here is from genome assembly GCA_026230045.1 of Corynorhinus townsendii. Classification (NCBI taxonomy): domain Eukaryota; kingdom Metazoa; phylum Chordata; class Mammalia; order Chiroptera; family Vespertilionidae; genus Corynorhinus; species Corynorhinus townsendii. The sequence continues at coordinate 198,076,766 of JAPDVU010000002.1, forward strand.
CTGTTTGGTTCTTGAGGAAGAAAGAGGGCCTGTAACCCCATGATTAGCTTCCTCATCAATCCTGAAACATTTCTGGTAGATGGAACAAGCTCTGGCCACAAACACCTTGTTCCCCCCAGTAACAAATGTTCTCATCCAACTTGCCACCAAAAGCCAAAGGAGATTTGCCTCCATTGACTTTGAAGTTCTTCCCAAGAATCCACTTCAAGCCCCAGAGGCCATTCCCAGAGACCAGTTTCAAATGCATTCTGAACAATGATGATGACTTCGGGTTCATAACAGAGCCTCCCAGAAAGCATTGTGTTTTGAAGGGACAAGTCCGGGGGAGGCCAACTTTGAGAATCAAAAGCCCATTTCAACCCTGTTATGCCAACATTATAGAGGATCCTAGAACTTCAAGATTGAAGGGACTCTCTACGGTGTCAGGCCCCATTCCCACCCTATTCAGGGTCCTATTCTCATCCCCCAAAAGGGTCTCCCTCTACCAGAAGCTCCATGAGAGCAGGGGCTGGGTCTCTTGCTCACCTCTGCATGCCAGCTAGTGCACAGTATGTCTTGAGCAAATACATGTCAGTCCCTCTGCACCTTCCCAGATAGTTCTGTCTTTTGTTGCATTCCTGAACTGAAAGGGCTTCTTGGAGCTGGGGTGCGTGTTTCTTTTTATCTCTGCCTTAAGAGCTAAGCAAGTTCCAGCTCACACACTCAGAAATATACAAAAGGAATGTCCCCGTATAAAACAATCCTTTGTAATAGGCTCCTCCTCCCTAGCTTTCCCAGGTTCTGAGGTTCATTGAATCCTTGTGCTCCAAGTGTCAATAGTCGGGTGTGGAGATGCTGTTAGAAGGAGAAACACTGGGGTAAGCAACATCATGGTGTGTTTCCCACTCTCCCCAATCTAGGACATTTGCAAAGCCATTTAGAAGCTGGGGTTCCTCCCATATCAGTCCTCACCTCTTTGAAGTCTGATTTCAACTTGGTTCCTGGTTTCTATTCTAGGATTAGTGAAGTCAGAGATAGTGTTAACAGCTGCCATTTAGTAAAGAAGTTGATTAGTGTCCACTTCCCTCGCTGCCTGTATTCCCCAATGCTTTGTGGATCTTATAAATAATGGATGGATGGATGGATGGATGGATGGATGGAGCTGGACAAAGCCAGTGGATAGCTGCCTAGGGGCATTGCCTTGGGACGGGGTCTCACAGCTTAGCAAAAGGGTTTTTAGTGCTGGTCTTTAGGACCCCAACCTCCCTTTCTGTCCTGCCCCATCAGAGGAAAGAAAGTAATAATTTGGTTCACATTCTAATGTGTAAATATCCACAGGAATCTAAGGAGTAACCTCTTAGAGAGAAACATTATTAATTAACAAATAGTACAGAGGCTGAGATGGGATTAAAAATTGAGAAACGGAAAAAGTGTATCAGCTACAGTCCCAACTGTGCTTAGAAACTCACAGGTAAATAAGCAGATAAGACAAAAGGTCACGTGGCCACACATCCTGTTATTCAAACTGAGTAGGTTAGGATCTTACCACAGGACAGAGCAAAATTCGTGGGAGTTTAGAATTGGAGGCTATCAGAGAAGGTTTCTTTGAAGAGGGAGCATGTGCAAAGGAATATGGAAAGTGGTAAAAGGCCACAGGGAGAGGGCATTCTCAATAGGGCACAGTGTGTGCAAAGTATAGATGTGGTCAATGGGAAGAATTAAATGGCGCCTCACTTAGAAATAGAGCAGTGGGGTAAGGCTGGACAGAAAGGAATAAAGAATTATAGATTTTTAATTAGGAAAAGCTCAGACCCAAAAGATAGAACTTTTATTATTTCCTTCAATAAAATTGTGATGGGCTAAGATTTATCAATATCTGAGCATTTCTAGCCTCCCCTACCCCCCTGCTTTCTTTCTCTGCTCTCATCCCTCCCCTCCCTGATTAAAGGGGGCTCTGGATTTGCCTGTTTATTTTGTTCCCTACCTTCTCCCTCCAAAGAAGGTCTTGTTTTTGCCTAACTGGTTTTGGGGGCTTTTAGGATATATAGAATATCTAGAGTGTTGTGAAGCAGTCAAGAAGTGGATAGGAGCCTTGGCCAGTGTTGTTCTATGGTTGGAGCATCGGTCCGCACACCAAAGGGTCAAGGGTTCAATCCCCCATCTAAGGCATGTACCCAAGTTGCAGGTTCAATCCCCAGCCCCAGTCGTGGCATGTGCCAGAGGGAACCAATCAATGTGTCTCTCTTACATCAATGTTTCTCTCTCTCTCCTGTTCCCTCCCTTCCTTCCTCCCTCCCTCTCTTCCACTCTACCTGAAAGTCAGTGAATAAAATATCCTTGGGTGAGAATTAACCAAAAATTCTCAATAAATAAATTTAAATTATTTATTTAAATAAATAAATTTAAATTATTTATTTAAATAAATAAATAAATTTATTTAAATAAATAAATAAATAGTGGATAGGAGAGGAAAACATTTAGATAAGGATTGTTGTGGATTCTGTGTCCTCTTCATGATGTTTGAAAGTCACAAATAAAGAGCATGAGTGATCTTTAAATGTTTTTAGGTTATGAACTGTATTTATTTGACAAAGCACCATTTTTAGAATAGAGCACATGGTTATAGCTTTAATAGGGCTCCATTCTCTTCATGTTTATGCCGCTGTCCTTTTCCTCAAGGTAATGAGCTCTCAGAGAACAGGGTTAAGTTTATCATTGTCTCCCCAGCACCCTGAGAATGGCTTAGCCCAGCAGAAAGGTTCACAAACATTGAAACTAAAGAGTGGTTGAGTAATCCAGAGCTCAGGCAACTGAATCCACTCCAAGGAGTGTTTTATCCACTGTCAGTCGGAGGCTTTGCTCATAGTCTGTTTGTCTCTCTCTCTCATTGCAGAAGGCGGACCTGGCCGTGGCCCCCCTAACCATCACCCATGTGCGCGAGAAGGCCATTGACTTCTCCAAGCCCTTCATGACGCTCGGTGTCAGCATCCTATATCGCAAGCCCAACGGCACCAACCCCAGTGTCTTCTCCTTCCTCAATCCCCTGTCCCCTGACATCTGGATGTATGTGCTACTCGCCTACCTGGGTGTCAGCTGTGTCCTCTTCGTCATCGCCAGGTAAGGGCAATGCCATGGCCAGAGCTCTGGCCCAAGGTTGGAGGTTTGGGGAGCCATGCATGTCTCCACTCATCCACTGCTATGCATTCTCCTCTCTCCTCTGAAGCTCGGATCCCTCGGGGAATATTCATGGCCCCCAAGCTTGAATCCCCTGTCCTTACCCTGGTCTGTGTATATGACTCTGAAAAGCAGCTCTTGCACCCCAGGCCCTATGAGCAGGCTTGGAGAGGTGAAGTCACTGCCTGAATCATCTGGGCCAGGCACCTAGTCCTGCAGACCCAAGTGCATTGGGTGGCCCAGCAGGCGGCTTGACACTTGAAAAAAGGACTGTGTCCATTTAATCCACAACAGCAGGGGAAACGGTACCACACAGACTCACACACATGCACTCATGCAGAAACATACATACCCACCTGTCTGTAAGACACACTAGCAATACCTTGCACATCTGGTTGTTCAAATGGAAGATACTAGCACATCCTTGTGGTCAATGGTAGAAGGAGATAACAAGGGACATGTTGACTGAGCTCAGTGTTTGCCAAGCACCATGCTCTCTCTGTCTGGTACAGCCATTATATTAGTTACGTCTCACAGCCTCCCGGGAAGAGGAGACATCTGAGGCTCCGCAAGGCTCATACTCGCCAAGGTCATCCCAGCAATAAGTGAACTCGGGTCCCCAAGTGTTTTATCTGTGACCCACATCTCTGGCCACCTGGACATCCGTCCTCTGCCTGGACCCCAGCTCCCCCTCCCCTTCACAGCTGGGCCCTCTGGCCCCTCCCTCCAGACCCCAGCCCAGACTCTGCCCTGGTTATTTTTTCTCTAAACCCTAACAAGGCACGAAGGGAGACTTCTCTGGAGAGGCAATTTGAGATCCAAGGACTTGGTGTTTCAGCCTTTTTTTTCTCCTGGGATTTCTTTGAAAACCTTTCCCCCACCCCACTTCCTTCGCTCCCTCCTCCCACACAGAGAAAGACCAAAGGGAAAGATGGCGGGACGAGATTGTCCTGCCTCCAAGCCCTTTGCTGCCTGCCAGCCTGGGGCTGCCTGCCTGCTCAGCCCAGCCCGCAGCCCAGCCTGCCACTGCCACCGCCACCACCACAGCCTCTTGTCTCTAATGGTCTAACAAGCCTTTCACTCTGCAGCTCTCAGCATCATTTTAGCGGCTCCAGGGGCCTCTCAGCCCCCCATGCCCTGGAAAACAGCTCAGGTTTTCCAGCATCACTTCTGCCCTTGTGAAGTGTGGGCCCCCCCCCCCCCCCACCTCCCATTCCTGGCCTTTCATCAGCCGCTGGCAACCAAGCCTGCTTCCCACCAAGTCCCTCCTGGCCAGGACAGTAGGAACCCCCTTCCCAAGGTTAGGCTTGGGATACTTTTGGGGAAAGACGGGATTTCTGGCACTGCTGGAATGATGACACAGGACACATGAGGTGAGAAAGGAGGAGCAAGGGTCTTGGCCACGGAGCCACAGACAGCATCGTAGTACAATTGTCACATTGTGTAGCACTCACATAGCACAATTCACACACAACCTGTCGAAATCGTCACAACAGTCCTGTGAGGCAGGTATAATTATCCCCACTTTACAGAAGTAGAAACTGGCTCATAGAGGTAAAGTCATTGCCCAAAGTCACAAAGCTTTTTCTTGCAGAGTTAGGCTTCAAATCATGACCTTTCCGAGCTTAAATCAGGGGTGGCAAATGGAGGGGCCAGAGGGACCAGGAAGGAAGCATGAGAAAGTGAAGCAGGCTGAGTGGAGGGAATAGGGAGCGCGGGGATGGAAGCAAACCAGAGGCACACACCTGGCGAAGGGGCAGCCGCTACTCAGCTCCCACAGCAGCGCTCGGCAGGATGCTGTGCCAGCACTGCAGGGTTCGTGATTTTTAGAGAGATTCAGACTTTAATGTGACTCCTCTTGGCTTTGATATGTAGCCACTCATTCAATTTTTTACAACACTGCCAGGGTCAAGCACCACACATCTATACGGGGCATGTGGCCCTCGGCCCCATTCTCCACGTGGCCTGTGTCCTTTGGGCCACTGCATGCTGGTTGCTGGAGAGCTGGACACAGTGCCCAGAGCTGGGGCCTGTGAAGGTGGCGAGTTCCCAGATCCTCTCCACGGCATGTGGCTCAGCACAGGGCTGTCTGCCTTGCAAATGGCCTGGCCTGACTCATGGCACGAGCATTGAGTAAGGCCTTTTCTTGCCACCAGGATATTCTGCTTCCGGACACACCAGCCGTTCCAGCCTCTTAGGGACTTCCCCAGGGTCTCTCTGTCTCTCAGAGGCTCTAGCTTCCCCCACCCTTCATTTCCTCCACGGGAACTTGGGCCATACACAAAGACGATGCCCCCACCTGTCAGGAGGACTTCTCCTCCTCAGAAGGCCGTGGGGGGCTTAAAGTAACAATTTCTCCCTGTCATACATGCATTTGTATCTTCAGAGAAAAAAATATTTAAAATTTGATAGCGCATTGTTCTCTCCAGCAGGGTGGGATCCTGGAGTACTTTTACTTTCTCACTGTTATTCTATGCTATTTGGATACTTTACGAAGAATGTACTTTACTTTTGTTTTTACTTTAAGTTTGTAAGTAATATATGAATAGTTAAAAATATAAATAAATAACAAAAAATAGTAATAAATAATAATAAATGAATAAATACTATTACAAATAATTCAAAAGCCCATTTTCATTTTTTAAAATTTATACTATACGCCTGACCGGATTGGCTCAGTTGGTTGAGCTCTGTCCTGTACACCAAAAGGTTGCTGGTTTGATACCCAGTCAGGGCATAAGACCAGGTTCCAGGCTTGATCACCAGTCGGGGCACCTATGGAAGGCAGCCTATCCATGTTTCTCTCTCTCCCCCTCCCATCCTCTCTAAGCATGTCCTCGGGTGAGGATTAAAAAAATGAAAATTTATATAATACATATAGAGCAAAAGGCTTCCCTGAAATTCCTCTGCCATTCTGAATTCCCTCCACAGAGGAAAACAACTGATACTTTTTAGAATTGGATTCTTCCAGATGTTTTATAAGCATTTAAATACAAATGTACATAAAGAGGTAGATAGCTGTGTCTTCAGGACTCTATTTACATAAATGAGACCCTATTGTTCGTATTTTTATCACTCTGTTTTTAACCAAACGTGTGTTGGAGATCTTTCTCTGTCGGTACATCTAGCAGTATCTCATTCTCCCCTATCAGCTGCATGATATTTCAGAGCAGTGTGGCACAGCTGATTTCATCATTCCTCTATTGAATGGCATTTCAGTTGTTTCCCGTTTTTTTGCTATTACAAGCAGTGCTTTGATAAACACCTCCGTGCACTTCTCTTTATGCTCGTGTAGTCGTGTTTTCTCTAGGATGGATAATGAGTCTCAAAATTGCTAAGTTGGAGGGCCTGTGCACTTTTAATTTTAAGAGATGCTACTGAATTACTTTTATAACCAGCAAAAGCCACTAACCATAAAGAATGAAACAAAACGGCCCTGATTTCCCATCCCTGCCTCCCCAGCAGAACAATGAGGAAATGGATGCTCAAGTGGTCAACATTTCAGTGTTCGCTAAACCACCAGCTGGTGTGACGGACATCCCTCCCTCCTGCCCTGCAGCTCAGCCTCACTGCCCCCCTGTCATCCCCTCAGGTTCAGCCCTTACGAGTGGTATGATGCTCACCCCTGCAACCCTGGCTCCGAGGTGGTGGAAAACAATTTCACTCTGCTGAACAGCTTCTGGTTCGGAATGGGGTCCCTGATGCAGCAAGGTATGTGCGCCCTCCCCAGGGGGAGTCTCCACTCCCCAGAGGACCTCTCCTCCCTGGGTGTGCGGGGGGATGGGAGGGCTCAGCCTTTATGGAGTCAGCCCACCCTCCAGGACAGCCTCAGACCTGCTGAGCCATCACTGGGTTGGCGACACCTGGGCACCCAGGTGTGTGCCCTTGCCCCAGGGCCCCACCCTTCAACACTGCTGTTTCTGGGCCAGCTCAGGCTCTAGGGTTAAAGCAGATAAGCTGCCCCCACCCATGTCATGCAGGACTCATACCCAGCTCCTCCTGCTCCAACTGAGGTGGACATAGAGCATCCTTCTTACTGAGGCTGACCCACTGATGGCCTCATCACCAACCATAGCATGGGGCTGAACAAAGTTGGGCTGAGGAGGGGAAGAGTGGAGGCAGGGAGGCTGGATGGGAGGCCATTGCAAGGAGATGGTGAGATCTGAACTGGAGTAGTGGCCATGGGGGTAAAAGACAGAGATAGACTAAGAGGATGTCAGGATGCAGCAGGAACAGGACTCCATGACCGCCTGGCTGTGGGGAGCCTGGGAGGAGGAAGGGCCATGCCTGAGGTTGGACTTCAGCCTGAGTGCATGATAGGTGGGATACGTGGAAGGGCACCGGTCCTTACATCCTTTCGAGGGAGGGCCGTGTACCTGGCCCTGGGCTGGTGGCCCAACCTTTGGAAACACGTGCAGCTGCTCAAATATCTCAGAAAGCAGAGCGTCAGCTCTGGCTTCAAGGATGTGGGAAGAGACACCCTGGGCTAGAGGTGGCACCGGGAATGGGGCCCCCAGCCAGCAAATACCATCCAGGAGAACATGTGCCCATTGCTTCTGCCTATCAGTCCAGAGCCTCATATCTCGGGAAATGGGGGAACCCAAACCTCTAGGGTCCCGCTAAGGGACATCGGGTGACAAGAGAGCGTGGCTCAGAGGGAAGAGGATCCCAAGAAAATGTCCTTGTCCCTCACTCATCCATGTGTATCCTCAAGGCCCAGCACAAACCCTGGTCCTCAGTAGACATCCACCAGCAAATGCTGAATAGGTGGATAAATGAGTGAGTGAATGGTATTATCCCAGTGGGTCCTGAGTGCCCACTACCTGCCAAGCCCTGAGCTGGGCGCTTGAATGAAGGATGAGGAAAGATAAATACTGCACCTGCCCCACTCCCCGATGATTTCCCATCCATGACAGAGCCGGGGGTAGGGACTAGGGCCTGGGTAGGGGTCCAACAGAGCCTGGCAAAGTTCACCAAGCAAACAACTAAGTCATTCTCCCCTTGGGGGCAGCTCTAGCCCCCCAGTCTGGGGGAGGGCCAGGCAGGGGAGACTTGGGGGCGGGGGTGGCTGGTGAGGCAGCTGAGGAGCTGGTGGGAAGTGACAGGCAGCTCTCAAGGGAAGTGCCTCGAGCTGTCCCCACTATTAATGAGTGTCCTGAAGCCTCACCTTGCTTCTTCGTCCATCATCTTTGCACAGTGACAGTTGGGAAAGACCTGGAAACCCCTCAGTGCAGTAATAGCCTCTCTTTTTCGTCTCCTGCTGCTATTCAAAGCCCTGGCCCCTTGTGTATTCCTGCAAGGTTTTCATTAAGAGGGAGAGAAATAGTTGTGTATTTGAAAACCTCTCCCTTGAGTGATTTCTTTGATAAAGAAAAAAAAACATCCATATCAAAGCAGACGCTTTTCAGATTGCAGGTCCAAATATTCTGAAAAGTTCAGGAGTCACTTGCTATTTAAATCTCTTGAAAGCCGCCCAGTTAATTACTTCAGTTAGAAGGTTTCGTCTAAATTGTGCTCCACACCCAAGGTCGGGGAGGAAGAGTTATCTATTTCTGCAAAGAGCTTCAAAAAATGTTGATTTTCTCTTCCTGCAAAGTCCCGCATAGCAATCTTGTATTTGTATACCAATTGTATTTCCAACACAATTTCTCCTCAAATTATATCATCGCAGCATCGCGGTATTTGTGTGAGGCTGGGAAGAGGAGGAACTGTTCCTCGTGCTTTGCAGAGTCCCAGAGAGGGGAGGTGTCTGGCCCAAGATCATGCAGAGAGTCAGGAGCAGAATTCACTACAGAACCTAGGGGTCCTGACTCCCAGGTGTTCAGAATCTGGGGCCATGCAGGGGCCCGTGGTCATGCATCAGAGGGTCTGGCAGGCCTGTGAAATGCTGTGCATGTGCCTGTGGTTCTAGAGCAGCAGTTCTTAAATTTCAGCCTGATTGGATTGGAATCACCTGGAGGCCTCATCAGGCCCCGGTTGTGGAGCGCCACCCCTGAGGTTACTGGTTTAGTAAGTCCTGGGATGGGGCCTGAGAATATGCATTGCTAATGAGTTCCCAGGTGATGCTGATGCTGCTGGCCCAGCGCCCACAGTTTGAGAACACTGGTCGAGGGTAAGGGCCTTGGCTTTCATTTGCTTGTCAGTGGAGTCCCCGACCCAGAGGACCTGAGCAGCCCTGGTCTGGACATTGTCAGAGACCACATGCCTCTTCCCTTCTCCCAGGGTCTGAATTGATGCCCAAAGCCCTGTCCACGCGCATCATCGGTGGCATCTGGTGGTTCTTCACGCTCATCATCATCTCCTCCTACACGGCCAACCTGGCCGCCTTTCTGACCGTGGAGCGCATGGAATCGCCCATCGACTCTGCGGATGACCTGGCCAAGCAAACAAAAATCGAGTATGGGGCGGTCAAGGACGGGGCCACAATGACCTTCTTCAAGGTGAGGCCCTCTCCCTTCTACTGCAGCACCACAAGCTGACCCTTTACTGGCCTTCCCTAACCACACAGAGTCAGGGCCAGAAATCCCCAGGGCTTCGTCCCTCCCTGTTGGGGATCATTAACTTTTGGGAGTGATGGTGATGTGGCCACCTGGGTTAGTCCCATCATAGATCCTAGAAGTTTCCATGCCTGGGACAAGCAGCGTGAGTGTGCATTATTTCCTTAAATCATCCGAGGGCAGGTGGGGAGACGAGGCTGGAGGAGGAAGTGAGGCCAGATACAAAAACAGGCCCCAGGGCCAGTGGCATCCTTGCCTTTGACTTTGGGTGTCAGTGGCATCCATCTCCACGAGGCTGGCCTGGGCGTGGGGTGAGCTCTTTACCACTTAGATGGCAGCTGGGGTCACGTCCTCCTCTATTCCTTGAAAGAGAGTGTTTACAAACATTCCTTAGCGTGTTACACTCTAAGAATACTGGTGTCCAGAAAAAGCTGCTGTCACCTGCTCAGGTTACTGCTCTTATGGGAATCTGGCCATGACTTTGCTGCTCCTCCTGCTTTGTAAGGTATTGGCTCAGTCCCAATGTTTCTATACCTTCTGCTGAGGATTGACAGGCTGGCCCTGAAAACCAGTAGCTGTAAATGTTATTCTGGAAATTAAAGTGATAATAACAACAGCTACCACCACAGAGAGCTCACAGCGAGCCAAGTGCTGTGCTAAATGGTTGCCTCATTTAACCTTCATGACAAATCCTGTGAGTAGGTACTACTTCCACTCTACACATGTGGAAACTGAGGCTCAGAGTAGTTAAGTGACTTGTCCAAGGACTCACAGCTGAAGAAGCCAGATGCCGACCCAGGTCTGCCTTCCTCCAAGGCCCATGGTGTAGGCCATGGCTCTCAGACTTGGGTGTGCATCCAAATCACCGGCAAGGCTGGGCAAACCCAGGTTGCTGGGCCTCACTCTCAGAGTTTCTGGGTCAGTGGGCCTAGGGTGGGGCCAAGAATGTGCATTCCTAACAAGTTCCCAGGTGATGCTGCTGGTCCAGGGACCACACTCTGAGAACCACTGTCCCAACTATTTCTCAGAAAAGGTCAGGATTAGGAACTCTGGGGCTATAGGTCCATTTGTTCATTCATTTATGTATTAGTCAGCTGTTCTCAATCAGTCTGAAAGTCTGGGGTATGTCCCTTTCCTCTGGGCCCTGGCTCCCCAGCCCCAGCCCTTGCCTCCTGCCAGGCTAATCCTCTGAGTGAAGGATTGAGCCTCCAATGGGGCCTGAGTGAGGAGAGAAGAAGGAGTTGGTGGGAAAGCCTTCTGCCTCCTGGGCACCTGGGCACCGGAGCCCCACCAGGACTCTGTCCCACCCCTACTCCCGCGGTCCCTCCTTGAGGATGGAAGCACCTGCTTAGCAAAGAGAAAAGAGGGAGGAAAGGGACTCCTGTCTCAGATGTTGCTCTGCCACTGTGAAACGCAGACGTGGCCTTCCTCAGAGGGCACTACCATGTATTGAGTGAAGGAGAGAGAAAAGTGTGGTCATAGGCACGTTAGGAGTTCTCTGGGACCCTATGCTTATTCATGAGTGTGAGCAGTATGTGAGCATGTATTACATGAATGTGTACATATAGCAATATATAATACATGTATGTGTGTACACTTGTGCCCATGCACAGAGTCTGCCCATGTGGGAGCATGTGTGTTTGTACGTGAACATGAGTGTCTGCACATGTGTGTGTGTACTGGTGAGCATATATGTATATGTATCTCTGTGACCTAGGTGTGTGGATATGTGCTTATAAATGTCTACAAGTGTGTGCCAGGGTGTCTATATGTATATATGTGTGAAGAATATATGCATGTCCATGTGTTTAAATGTCCCCATGGGTGTGCCTAAATTAGTGTGAGTCGGGGGATGTGCCTGTGTGTGTGTGATTGCTCATGTGTTGTGTAATGGCCCATTCATGTGTGTGTAATAGCTTTTGTGTGCGTGTGATGGCCCCTGCATGCATGTGTGTCTACATGTATTTGTAATGGTCCATGTATGAGTGTGCATGTATGCATGTGTGTGTGTGTGTGCATGTGCCTGCTCGTGCCTATCCTCAGGCTGTGGCCCAGCCCTTTGACTGTGCCAGAGCATCTCTCATGCATTTCTCATGAGCGCATCTCCAGGCAGGGCTCCCGATCAAAGGGAAGCAGCATAAATAAGGCCGGTCCAGGCTCATTGCCGCTGATTGGATGTCCTTGCCTCCCTCCATTCTAAGATGCTCAGATTGGCTTCCCAGAGCCTAGTCCCAGCTCCCCACTGAGCTGCTGTCCTCGACATCAAGCAGCACCTCCTGCAGCCTGCTCTGCCCTCACCCACCTTCTCTGCAAATGGCACAGTGAGGAGGACAGTGGAGGGACTCAGATGCTGCCACCCAGCTGAGATGCTGTGGCTCAAGGGCCTGTCCTCATAAGGGCCTTCGGCCAGAAACAGCAACTCCATGTCCCCCAGCAGGACCTACTCTACTTCCTTACTCTCCTGATCCCCAATTAATTCCTCTTGAAGTCCGGCCTTCCTGTCTCCTGCTTTAATTCCGGTGCAGCTCCCCTTGTCCAGGCTCCCTTTCATTGGCAGCAGCAGTGGGACTGCTATGTAGGCGGAGAGTACCTGAGTGTGGGTACATTAGCCCCGCCCCACATGAGGAGCTGAAAGCACACAGCACCCTCCCTGAAGATCCCTGGACAAACTTATTTCTCCCTGCCCCTCTTCCCTCCAGAGTCACACCTCCCCCATCCCAGGCTAGGCTATAGCCTCATTGTCACTTTCACGTTAGCACTGGAAGAAAACCTGAGTTTAACCTAGAGAAATGGAGGGGCTGGGTGATTGGCCCATGATCACACAGCAGATTGGTGGTGGAACTGGGACATAAGGTTGTATGTTCTGTCTGCACACAAGTGCCCTCTCTCACACCCACTCTGGGGTCTTCTTCTGGAGGGGTTGTCCCTCCTCTGCCAGTGAGTGGACATGGCCAGGTTGGCACTGGGTTTGAACAGGGATCAGTGCCAGGAGTACTCACAGGATGTCTAGGAGACATTGGCAAAGTCAACAAGAATGGTAACATTTATTGAGCACTTACTAGGTGCCAGGCAATGTCACAAGCACTTTGCCTGTACAGTGGTCCCCCCTTATTCACAGGGACACATTCCAAGACCCCCAGTGGATGTCTGAAACCACAGATAGTACAGAACCCTGTATGTACTATGATTTTTCCTAGACATGCATGTAATTTACAGCTTCTCTTGGGCGTATCCAAATTGGTAGCATCACTACTCTCGCGCTTTGGGGCCATTATTAAGCAAAATAAGGGTTACTTAAACGCAAGCATTGCGACTGGGTGACAGTCGGTCTGATAACTGGGACAGCCACTAAGTAACTGTGGAGCATATGCAGCGTGCGTGTGCTGGACAAAGGGACGACTCGTGTTCTGCACAGGACGAAGCAGGAACGCTCTAGATTTCATCACACTACTCAGAAAAATATGCAATTTAAAACACATGCATCGCTTATTTATGGAATTTTCCATTTAATATTTTAAGACCATGGTTGACCGTGGGTAACTGAAACCGCGGATAAGGGAGGACTATTGTTTTCAGTCATATCGTTCACTCAACAGTGTTAGAAGGTCATATTATCACCTCCATCTTGCACATGGTGAAAGTAGTACATGGTGAAAGTAACCTGATTAACACTGACTTGCCCAGCATCAAGCTAGTGAAAGGCAGAGCTGGGATTTGAACCCAAGCCCTCTGGCTCTAGTGCCTGTGCTCTTTGTCACTGTGTCCATAGCACCTCCCTAACGAGCCAGGCAGTCCAGGAGTCAGTTGGGCAAGAGTGAAACCACAGTCAGTTGAGCCAGATCCCCAGCCTAGAACAGTTGCTCAAATAATAAATGAGACTGTCTATCTGATAACCAAGTGTGGTGCGTGTGTGTGTGTGTGTGTGTGTTCATATGTGCCTTTGTTTAATTAAAGGATGGAATTAAAAGATGACAGGAGCCGAGTGGGGCAAATGCAGAAGGCCTGTTGAGGGCAGGAACCAAGCAGGGGGCACCCCTGAGCGTCCCAGAGTCCAGGGCAGATGAACTTCAATGCTGAGTTTAACCTGTGTTCCTGCTTAGGCTACAAACCACCTTAAAAAGCCCCCGAACGGAGAGTAGAACTCAGTGGGGAGAACCCATTCCTGTCCAAAGACAACGGCAGGAAGTGGGGTGTTGGGCTCTCTCGGGGGAGCTCCCCTCCCCCACCCTGCAGCCCAGGAGACGCATGGCTGGAGGCAGCCCCATCATTCCAAAGGAAACTTCATTTGAAGAGTTGTCAGGAGCAGCAGACATCACAAACGGCGTCTCCTGTGTTGTCCTCCCTCCGTCTTGGAAGAGGAAAATTAATTAGGAGATGAAACAGGAGGCCTTTGAAGGCACCGGTTGGCTGTAACAATATGTAGGCAAAATATAAAGGAGAACACTGGGGAAGCGGGCTCTTTGCGGGAGGGCTGGGCAGCTGTGAAGGGTGAGCCCTCTTTGGTGTTGGGGTGGGGGAGGCACAGCACACGTGGGTAGGAGAGCCGCTTTGGAAACGGGTGGGAGCTAGGGGCCATGAGTTTCAGGCTCTCTCAGTCCCTGGAATTGCCAAGCCCTCCCCCTTGTGCAGCCTTGCCCTGTCCTACCACCAGAGCCTGGCAGGCGCTTGGAGAGGCCATTCGGTCCACCACCCCCAGCCCCTCTCAGCTGTTTGGCACTCCTCTGTGAGGTGGAGGGCTCAGGGGCACTCCCCGGCCTCAGCTTCCCTTTCTTCCGCTCTGTCTGCCTGCCTCTCTGATGGTGCCTTCTCCCTGTTTTCCATCGATAGTGGGGTGGGAAGACCAAAATGCAATGACCAGGCAGAGCTTGGTGGGGTACCCCTGGCACAGTCAAGTCGCATCAGTCTTAAAGTCAGACAGACCAGGACTGGAGTCGTGGGTATTGTCTCTTCTGGGTGACCCTGGGCAAGTCACATCACTTCTCTGAGCCTGAATTTGCTCACCTGGATGACATGGATACTGATTCCCACTGTATGGCCATTAGCGAGAGGATTCAACGAGCTGCCGTGGTGCAGTGGTTAGCGCAGTGCCCGCCACACGGGAACACGTAAGTCCCAGGCTCTTTCCTCTGGATGTTGCTCCAGTTGGCTGGCCCAGCCGATAGGGAAGCAGGCTGGACCCTTTTCTCCTATTGCCCCAAAGTCCCAAAAGTACATTGGAAGGAGTGCAGGCAGGGGACACCTGGAGACTTTCCATTCTCCCAGGTCCTTCAGGACTGGGCCTTTGGGGGGGTCATGGTGCCTCTGCCACAGGATGGCCATCTGCCTCTGCACAGAGCTAAGCACTTGAGGAGGTGCCCAGAGGTCAAAACAGAGCAGAGCCATAGTGGGCAGAGGAGCAACGGCCGGTGCAGGGGGAGGGCCAGTGATGCTGGCAGTGATTGAAAACTCTCAGTTACTGAGGATCTCTCTGTGCCTTAGTTTTCTCATCTATGAAATGGGTGTAATAATAGTGCCCATCTCCTATAGTTACTGAGATGATTAAATGGGAGAATTCACATAAACAGCTTGGAACTGTGCGCGACACAGTACATGTGCCATAAACACTATTTTGATTGTTGATTGTTGGAACCAGTGATACATAGGCCTCTTCAGCCACAGAGATCTTTGCATTTAAAAAAATCACATTTCCAGCTTCTTGAAAACGTGAAAGACAGAGCATCACAGACGCGGCTCTTCCACGAAGCAACAATTGTCAGGAGCTGAGAGCCGATAGCTCTCTCCAGTTTATCAAAATTCCACTTAGCATTCCTTACTTATGACAATGCCATGTATGGCTCCTGTCAGCATTCGCTGAGTATTGTGCCATTGTAGTCTATAGCAACTCTGTGCTACAGAAGTTATTGTCCCCAATTTCTAGGTGAGAAAACTGAGCCTTTTAAAGAGAATTAAAGAGCCTTAAAGAAAATAGTAATTCCAGGCACTTATTGAGCACTTCATGGGCCAGGCTCTGTGCTAAGCTAACCCCCATTTTACAGATGTGCAAAGTGAGGCTCCGAGATGTGCTGTCACTTGCCTGTGGTTATAGAAGGAGCTGGCATTTAAAACCAAAGTTCATAACCGCGGAGCTGACCCCTCCCACCACCACCTCCACCCCCATCTGCAGCCCTCACCTCCTGACTCCCCCTTCAGGGCCCAGCCTGCAGCCCCACACGGGCAAGCCTGGGGGGCATGTGCAGACAATAGGGGCTGATGCTGGGCAGTCTCGGGGAGGAGGGAGGAGGCAAGTCAGCAGTCTGACCTGGCCAGGCAGGCAGAAGCAGCGGACTTAGGGAGACCTCCTGGTTCCCACAGAAATAAGCCAAGAGACATGATTAACTGCTTGAGTCGGAAGATCCGATAAAGCCAAAGACTCCACACTCAGGGCTAAGAAAGCTAATTACTGTAGGAAAGGTCTCCTTTCCAACAGGGGAAGTACCCCCGTCTCACATGGAATCACATTGCCGCACGCTCCCCGGGATTCAGCTCCCTTCAGAACTGATATATTTATATATATACACATACGTACATTTTCTTGTACAGAAATGTTAAATTCTCAAGATGAAGTATCTTCGGTTGGGGAAAATCAATTTACTCCTTTGAGGAGGCTGCAATTGAAAGTCATGAGCCTGAAACTTACTTTCTTGCCAATTTTACTGATAAAAAAGTCTCTTCATCCTGGCACATCTCCCTGAATAGCTGCTCCAAACAATTCCATTAATTGATTTGAGTGACTGGCCCTGAAGCAAGGCTTATTAAGGCTCCCCTCGGAGCTGGAGCAGGCATGATGACTCCGGAGCCATAGGTGTGTGAGACTCCATTCCCTCCCTGGTGGTGACCACAGCTCAGTCCAGTGATAGGAGCTCAGGCCTCTGGTGGCCGGGCCCAGGGAGATGGACAGAGGCCTGAGATTCCAGGAGGGACCCTATATGCATCCCTGCTTGTCTCAGACATGCCAGAGGGAAGCTTTTCAGGGATGTGTCTGGAATCACAGATTCACCGAAGGACAGAGCAGAGCGTAAGGGGGACAACGACCATGAGTGGGGGTGTTTGCGATGGGAGCCCAAGATATAGGACAAGCACAGTGGGTGGGCATGCTAGGGAAGTGGATTCAAGCCCTCTGCCTAAAGGTGGCCGAGGCAGTGACTTTGCTGACACTGGGGCTGGCAGAGAAGGGCCTCTTGAAACCAGCATCGCCTCTGGCTTCCTGCCTTATTGTCACTTCTCACCTTAACTGGCCAAGCTCTCTGGTGTCCTTTCCCATCTTCCTTATTCTGTTCCTTTACCCACGGAGGCTTTTATGTGTCTTTTCAAAAAGCCTGTCGCCTTAACACTCCCTCAGACCCCCACCGGAAATGTTGTCTCCTTTTATGGTTAGTGTGACTGGAAAGAGCCTGTGTCTTGATGACAGACAAGCGTATGCATAGGAGGAATGGGGTGTTGGAGGGAGGATGCAAGGAGGAGTTTGCAGAATAAGGAGAAGTTCTTGTTATATTCTGAGACACAAGGAGTAGGGCAGTGCTTCCTGAATGTTTCATTGTCAAGTTACTTTTGCCAGGCTTGAGATTTTACCTGTGGCTGACTATGTGCACAGGAGAGTAAGTGGGTAACATGGGTGAGGTGGAGAGGTGGATGGATGGATGGATGAATGGACAGATAGCTGGCTAGATGGATGAATGGAAGGATAAATAGGTAAAAGGCTAGGTGGGTGGTTGGAGAGTTAGTTGAATAAATTAGTGTATAGATAGTGTGTGAGCAAATGGATGAGAACATGAACATGATAAAGGAGGTTATGATGGATGGATGGATGGATGGATTGCATGCATGCACTGGAGGTATAAAGGAGCCCTGATGCCCAGCTCTGGTGGAAGAAGGAGAATTCAGAAAGCAAGAGGGACCTGGATGGAAAAGGAGCTGAGGTGCTGGAGTCACTGAAGGGAGAATAGTGTTTAGTTACCATAACCAGGTGGGTAGAGTATCTGAGGAGTATGTATACCTGGTAAGCAGGGATAATAGGACTTAGATGGGCTGATTCAAGGAATAGTTAGAATTGATTATCTGAAAAAACAGCTATTGGGAACAGAAATAGCTTGTGTGAGTATGTGTGTAAGAGAGTGTGTCAGTTAGCTATAGCTGTGTAACAAATGACCCAAAAGTTAGTGTCTTAAAACAACATTTATGATCTCACAGTCTGTGGGTCAGGGTTCAGCACAGCTTGATTGGGTCCTCTTGATTGGTTATCTCATGAGCCACATTCAAGGTGTTGGCTAGTGCTGCTCCTCTTCCAAGTTCCCCCATGTAGCTGTTGGCAGGATTCAGTTCTTCCATGGCTGTTCTCCACTGACCATGTGGAGGCTGTCCTTTGTTCCTGGCCATGTGGGCCTCTCCATGGGGCAACTCACAGCATGGCAGCGGCTTCCATCACAACAGCAAGCGGAGTGCAAGCAAGATGATAGTTCAGTCTCACTAACCTAATTCCAAGCGACATCCCATAATATGGGGTCGGGGGGTGGTTTCAAAGTAAGTCTGTCCATCCAGCCCCCATGTAGGGGTAGGGGATTACACAAGGACATGAGTCCCCCGATGGAGATCTCTGGAGCCATATAGAAACTTCCTGCCACAGAGAATCTGAGCAGGAAAAGCAGCACAGTGGAAAGGACCTGAGGGATAAAAGAAGCTGGAGGGTGGAAGAGTCTGGATATCAGAAATTATCTAGAAAATAAGAAATGTCTGGGGAGTCAGAAGAGCTGGAAATTGGGGATATATTTAAGGGTAATAGGAGCTCGTGGGGGGCGGGCATTGGGGCTGCAAGAGAAGCTGAGGTGGAGGAATAGCTGGGCGGATGGACTAGCTGGAGAGCACAGAAGGTCTGGAGGCAAGAGTTGCAGAAGTAAGAGAGTAACTATGGAGGTGGAGTAGCTGAAAGCAGGAAGAGCTGAAAATAGAACAGGCTGAGGCCCAGGAGGAGCTGGGAGTGGCCAGCTTGGAGCTCTGGTGGAACCATTTAAGCTCCAAGCATCTGAGCCCTTCAGGCCTTTGGCTTTGGGGGCAGATAACACTTGCAAGTGCGGAGGGGCTGCTTGTCTGTGAAGATACCCCAGACCCTGTGCCCAGGAGCTATCACTGGTACTTGACAGAATCTGGGCTCAAGTGGAACTCCAAGTGGGTTCCCCCCTGCTACTTCGGAGGCCTCTCCTCCTCCTGGCAAGCCTGTGTCTCCAGGAGCCACTGTCAGAGGGGACAGTCCTTATGGAGCTAGGGAACACCCCACCTCTACCCACCCCCACTGCCCCGACTCCTGGAAGTTTCTTCCCCATCTCCTGCCCATCTCCTGCCCATCTCCAGCCCCGCGCCAGCCTGTTTGAGCACACCCATGCCATCACGCACACCAGAGCTGGGCCGGGTGCCAGTCAGACAGGCTGACATCACAGACAGGCGCAGCCAGACTTGGAAACTGCCGGGTACAATGGGGCCCGCAGAGCCACCTGCTTCCCTGGGATCAGTGGGGGCAGGGCCGATCCCTGATCAGAGCAGGCAGCTGGCCGGCACTAAGTTCCCAAGAAGTCTCATTAAGTTCATGTACCCGGTCTGCCCAGTCTCCTCAGCAGCAGGAGACATTCGGTGTCAGCCCCCTCTCCTGGCCCCAGTGCCCTCTGACTCTCCCCAGCCAGGCAGTGCAAGCACAGCAGCCCGCCCACCAGGCCTGGTCCTAGAGATGCTGGTTCTATCCATGCAGCAGCATCTAGCCCAAGACGCTCAGGGGACAAGGGGGTAGGGAGCCTGCAGACACCTGCTCTGAAGGCTCCCACTCCGCTCCCCATTCTGCCGTTCTCACCCTGCTTCTCTCTCACTGTAATGAAGTGGAACAGAACCCCTCACCTTGGACAAAATCTCCCCCTGAGACACAGCACACAAGAGAAGCCCGCTGTGGTTGAAGTGGGGGTGGGAGCAAAACCTACCGAGCTTTGCCCTCATTGGCATCCACCTCTCCCTCTCTGCCCTCACAGTAGTTTCTGTGAGGCCATGCAAGTCAGTGGTTAGGAGCATGGACCCCGGAGTCAGCAGGTCTGGGTTTCAAGTCTGGCTTCGCCACTTAGTATCTGAGTGACCTTAGGAAAGTTACTTAGTCATGCCTCAGTTTCCCCATCTGTAAAATGGGGCTAACATACCTGCCTCCTAGGATTGCTGTGAAGACTCAATGAATAAATGCAGTGAAGCCCCTAGAACAGGGCCTGCACATGTATCATTCAGTAAATATTAGAGAAAGAAAATTAAATTTTTAAAAGTCAGTGTGGAAACCACTTGTGCCATGGTAAAGAGCCAAGGGTTTCCAGATAGGGGGGCCTGCATCTGGTTCTTGGCATTATCACTTCCCGGCGGTGAGTTTGGGAAGTGCCCTCCCAGGGCCTCAGTGTCCACATCTGAGCAATGGGTGGCATTCCCTCACTCTGAGGGCTGTAGACAGAGTTCTGTGCCCTGAGCCCTACTAGGCAAGGTCCCCAGTGTGCTCAGTAACTGTGTATCACCCCTCCCCTGCGGCCCAGAAATCCAAGATCTCCACCTTCGAGAAGATGTGGGCCTTCATGAGCAGCAAGCCCTCGGCGCTGGTGAAGAACAACGAGGAGGGCATCCAGAGGACGCTGACCGCCGACTACGCGCTGCTCATGGAGTCCACCACCATCGAGTACGTCACCCAGAGGAACTGCAACCTCACCCAGATCGGGGGCCTCATCGACTCCAAGGGCTACGGGATCGGCACGCCCATGGGTGAGCGAGGGGCTGCATGTGGGGGCCAGGGGACAGGACTGGGCGAGGCCCTCACATCCACTCCCACACAGTCTCCTGCTCCCACTCCCAGCTCCTCCCACTGAGCCTAGCAAGGTGGCATTTCCTTAGCCCAGAGATGCAGGGGTGGAGCAGTGTACCTTGCAAAGTCAGCCCTGGCCTAAGCAGAGAACTGGGGCCAAGAGGTGGGGGCAGTTCAGAAGTCATGCCTTCTCTTCCTGGCCTTACCCCTGTTGAGGCAGCCCAGACACAGTGATTCATAAGCAAGACTCCCCGCCCCAGGTGAGGACCCTTCCTCCCACCCAGGTGCCATATAAAAAGAGAGACTTCTGGCAATTGGGTGCCCCTTTTATGAGCTGACCAAGAGGGCTGACCAAGATGGTGGCTGACGCCGACCAGGGGCGCAACAGATGGGCCGAGCGCTGCTGACACGTGTCTCCGCTTCCCGCCTCAGGCTCCCCGTACCGGGACAAGATCACCATCGCCATCCTGCAGCTGCAGGAGGAGGACAAGCTGCACATCATGAAGGAGAAGTGGTGGCGGGGCAGCGGGTGTCCCGAGGAGGAGAACAAAGAGGCCAGCGCCCTGGGGATCCAGAAGATCGGGGGCATCTTCATCGTCCTAGCTGCCGGGCTGGTTCTGTCCGTGCTGGTGGCCGTGGGCGAGTTTGTGTACAAGCTCCGCAAAACAGCAGAGCGAGAGCAGGTGAGCCCCAAGCACTGGCACCTGTGCCAGAAAGGGAGGGATAAAAGGAGGGAGACGGAAGAATGGGGCTTATGCTGGGGTCACACCTCCTGCGCGCCAGGCCCAAGGTAGTGTCTGGCCCCATCCTCATCATAGCCCACCCTGCATCCCATTCAGCAGGAAGCCCGGCCAGGCCCACCTCTGCTCCGACTCTGAGCAAACCTCCCATCACTGTTGTTCATGCCAGGCCAAGCCCCATCATCTCCAGCCAGACCATGCCACAGCCTCCGGCCTGGCCTTCCTGCCTCCACACTTCCTCCCTGCCACCCACTCTCCATCCACAGCCAGCACCGTTTAAAACTTGATTCAAACCAGGCCATTCCCCTGCATAAAAACCTCCAGGGTAATTATGGGAGCTGGGTGATGGTTACACAGGGGCTCATTATCCTGTTCTCTCTCCTTCTGCATGTATCTGGAAATTTCCATAATCAAAAGTTTAAAAAAGAAAAGGGTTAAGAGAGAGGTTCGGCCCAAGCGTTCTGATGGGAGAACTAGACTCAACCTGTCTGATTAATTTAAGCATGACTCTGAGTCCCAGGAGCAAATTAGAATCACAGAAAGAGAGTTTTTTAAGTGCTAATATCCTGGCCTCCCTCTCGGAGACTCCGTTTTAATTGGTCTGTGGTAGCGCCTGGCATTGGTGTCTTAAGAAAGTGTACAGCGTGATTTGGCATCTTAAGAAAGTGTACAGCATGATTTCAGTGAGCGCCTGAGCGGGGAAGGCCGCTGTGCTGGGGAAAGCACCACTCACCAGTGTAGAAGGAGATGGTCGTTAAGTCGTGCGTACAGGGGACCATTGAAAACAGGCAGCTTTCACATCTGTCCAAAATGAGATGGCACCCCCTGTCACCAGTAAGCCTGAGTCAGCAGTACACCCCATAGAAGTGGCCAAAGATATGTGTGGTTATGTTTACAAAAATGTTCACTGAAGTGTTAATTATTTTGTGAAGAAAAGGAAGGAAGGGAGGGAGGGGGGAGAGAGGGAGGGAGGGAGGAAGGAAGGAAGGAAGGAAGGAAGGAAGGAAGGAAGGAAGGAAGGAAGGAAGGAAGGAAGGGAAGGAAAAAAACTAAATGTCCAATAATCAGGAATGGCTGAAAAAAATACATTTAAAAAAGAAAAAAACTCTTTAGGAATTTTCATTATAATTGGGATGAGCTCCAAATTCCACCAAAAAGCCTCCAGGATCTAGCCCTGGCCCACCCCTCTGACTTCTTCCTGCCCACCCCACCCCTCTTCTCTGCTGCACATACATCGGCCTCCTTTTGAGTCCTTAATGCGCCAGACAGGTTTCAGCCATGGGCCTTTGCACATGCTGTCCTAGCACCTGAAATGACCTCCCTGCAGGGTGCCATATTCTCGGCATCTTCCGCTCATTCGGTTTCAGCTCAAATGTCACCTCTCAAGAAGCCTTCCCACCTGTCGCTACTCCCAAACCCTCTCTGTCCCATTTCACTGCTTTATTCTTAACAATAGTTATCACTGAAATTATTTGCTTACATGTTTGTTATCTGTTTCTCATCCATCATTAGACCATAAGCTCCCCAAGGACTGGGGGCTTACCTGTCATTTTCCCTGCTGTATGCCTAACACCTAGAATAGTGCCTGGCACATAGTAGGGGCTCAATAACTATTTTCAGAATAAAGAGAGGGAGGTGAGGGTAATGTCCTGTGTTTCATGGGCGAACAAGAGCAAGCTTGGAGAGGTCCCACAGCTGGTAAGAGGCAAAGCCAGAATTCAAAGCCAGGTCCCGTTCCCCTGCACCACACAGCCTTGTACAGCTGTCTGGTACTGATTCCCTGGCCTCACTGGGCATCAGTGGTCCCCACTGCCGTCCAGTCAAGCTGCAGGACAACCTCTGCCATCATACACATGCAGGCAAGGCTGCACTTTTGCTGTTGATTTCGGTACTCACAGGGACCGAGGCCAGAGGAGGCCACTGCCACTCAACTGCCCTGCAGAAGCCTAGCTCCCCTTAGTTGAAGCCCTCCACACATTCAAGTCTTTCTTAAATCCTGACTCTGAGCCAGGACCAGGGCGGGGGCTGGGCTCATGTGGGGGGCGGTGGGGGTGTGCGGTGGGCAGGGGGAAGGCGACGGGGCGGAGCTGACTGGTTCCTGTTCTCAGAATCTAGTGGAAAAAAGTCAGACATGTCAACTCCTCAAACTTAATGTATATGCCAGTCAAAGCCTCAGTGTGCTCATCTGTAAAATGGGGATAAGATGATACTACCTGTCCTACTATCTTTTTTTCTTTCTTTTTTAAAATATATTTTTATTGATTTCAGAGTGGAAGGGAAAGGGAGAGAAAGATAGAAACATCAATGATGAGAGAGAAGCATTGATGGGCTGCTTCCTGCATGCCCCCGGGGGTGGATCGAGCCCACAACCCAGGCATATGCCCTTGACTGAAATCAAACCTGGGACCCTTCAGTCTGCAGGCCAGCGCTCTATCCACTGAGCCAAACCGGGTAGGGCTTAATCTTCAAACAAGAACATGATGCTCTGTAGGCTGCTACATAAACTGGTCATCTTGCAGGGAGGCAGAGGGTGAGTGGGATGAAGGGGTGACAGAGACCTAGTGGCCTTAGCACAGGCTCAAGAGGAAGGGCAGGAATTGGCTGGAATTGCAGGGCCAGGCCTCACCCATCTGCTCTTTCCGCCTCACTCCCACCGCAGCGTTCCTTCTGCAGCACAGTGGCCGACGAGATCCGTTTCGCCCTCACCTGCCAACGTCGGGTCAAGCACAAGCCACCGCCCCCCATGATGGTCAAGACCGACGCTGTCATCAACATGCACACATTCAATGACCGCCGGCTTCCGGGCAAGGACAGCATGACCTGCAGCACATCACTGGCCCCCGTGTTCCCCTGAGCACTGGTAGGGTGGGGACCGCAGGCCGGAGGGCAGGATGGAGAAAAGCAAAGGAGGCTGGAAGGAACATCCCTGTCCCCACACTGGGCTTGGGGGCCGGAGCTGCTGCCTGCCTATTGGGTCAGGAGCCCTCTGCCCTCACCTACTGGGAAACCAGCAGGCCCCCAGGCCAGCTGCTTGAGCTTCATCTCCTCTTGTTTCTTCTGTGGGTTTCTAAAGCTGCCAGCCGAGACAGCCAAGGCCAAAGGAAGCACACGCCTCTCTCAGACCACGCTCACCTGCGCCTCCACCTTCCTCTACAGTCAGAAGTTTCTGCCATGGCCCTACAGGGGCCAGAGAAAATAGGCAACAGCTCTTTTATTGCCACTCCTTCCCCATCAGCCCAGGTCTCCTGGGGCTTGACTACGAGACCAGAGACACATACCCCAGACATGGCAGGGGTGTTCTCATTTGGCTGATAGTGGGACAGTGGGACAGTGGGAGCTAAAGACAGAGGATGGCCATCCATATGCCTGGGCAGAGGGAAGACCTCATCCCCCGGGGGCTGCTCACATGCTTCTGAATTCCTAGATTTGGCACCAACCATGGTAGCCCTGTTTGGGCAAAGTTGAAGGCAGAGAGCCCCATAGGGGAAAAGGGGAAAAGAGGAGTTTGGGGTCTGAAAGAGGCTGCATTTTGAATTCTACAGTCAATGTCCAATGGCCACACTTCTTTAGGAGAGTGGGGGAAAAGTCAAAGCAAACTCTCCTCACTTTCTGGCCAGAGGAGAGCTGACCACCTGAAACTCTCAAAAAGGACACCCAGGGACTCAGCCAATATTTGAGACCCAGAGGAACAGTGGTTCCATGGAAATCCCATAGGCCTTCATGTCATGGGATCTTATTTTGCTGGTTACCAAGCTGTTTTTTAGACCCTGATGTAATGAGGGAGCTTGGGCTGTTTGCCGTCCACTCATCAGCAGCTACCATTGCTGGCCGGTTGGCCTTAAGATCCTTCGTCATCCTGGGAGAAGAGTAGCCTAGATCAAAGTGAAAGTCAAGTCACCCTTCCTCACAAGAGGGGTCCAGGTCCCATGCACAGGCTAACTTTGGGGTAGATGGGAAAACTAGAAGGGCGCTAAGAACTCCAGGCCTCCTGGTCTTGCCAAATCTAAAGATAACCCCCAAAAATGAAGTTTTGGGGGGCAGGATATCATGGCTGGTAGAGGCCCCAAAGGTGGGAAGATAGAAGCTGCTTCCTGGAGAATTAACCAAAGACCCCAAACAAAGACACAAGGTCATTCTGGAGCCTGGTCTCTTGTCCAGAGCAGCTGGGACCTTGTAGGGCTTGGGGATTCGGCAGAGAAGTAGTAGCAGATGGGGTGCCAGTGAGGGGTAGACCAGATAGTCTGTAGGTTCCAGCCAGCTGTGATGGATGTTCTAGAGGCCTGTGACTTAAAACGTCTGGGGAAAGAATGAGACATGAAAGGTTTAGGAGCAAAGTGTCCTTAAAGAGAACCTGATAGGGCCAGTAGGGCTCCCCACTGCCAAGGGCAGAGGGCAGTCTTCCAGCAGGGGACAAGGACTGAATCTGGACAGGGACCCAGAGGCACCAGCCACCTCCTCCCACGTCTCTCCTGTTTCTGCTTGAGGAGCTTGGTTAGGGAAGAGCTACATTTAGGTCTCAAGGACCTTCTCGGCTGGGCGGGGGGAGGGTAATCTCTAGGCCCCCCCAGGGCTTCCAAAGCAGGAGAGCACAGTGGGCTCATGTGACAAGCACTGCTCTCCTACAAATCAGAGCTGCTCCAACAGGCTGTGTGCATGGGACGTAGGAGAAGAGGCCAGACATGCAGTGTAGCCGACACATGTAGCAATAGGAAAAGCCATGCTGTCGTGAGCTCCTGGTGCAAGAGTGTGTGGTGCATATATGTGTATCTGTGTCTTTGTATGTGTGAGTTTTGGGGGCTGGGAGAGAAGGACAGATTTGGACACATACAGAGTCCAGGGCATGCAATAATAGGGAATCCTTTGGGTTCTGGTGTGTGTGTGTGTTTGTGTGTGTGTGTGTGTGTGTGTGTGTGTGCGTGCGCACACATGTCATGTGTGTGAATTGAGAATGAAGGAGACAACTCTGGACAAGCAGCAGAGCTCCATACATGTACAAACAGGAGAAGCCATGTCATAATGGGGTGCTGGTGAGTGTGACACACACACACACAATTGTGTGCGCGCGCGCGTGTGTGTGTGCGTGTGCATTTGTGCACCAATGGCAGAAGGTAGAGGACAGAATAAAACCTGCAGCATTGCCAAATATGTTTTAAAGGAGAAGCCATGTCATCAAGGGGTCCACATGTGAGCATGTGTGCACAGGTGTGTGTAGGCTCATGTGTGCAGCAGAGAGTGAGAGAGAGGACAGAACCAGACAGACATGCAGCAAGGTTCATGCATGTCATGTGTGAGAAGCTATGAGGAACTGGAGTTTGTGAGTGTGTGTTTGTATGCTCACATATGTGTTCAAGCACACACATGTTACAGCTCACTGCAGGAGCAGAAATGGACAATCAGGAAGGCAGAAAACCAGGGTCTGTTGGCACTTCTGTCCTGGGGAAAGATCTTTTGTCACAAGATTTGCAAGACTGTCTAGGCATAGGCACAAGTCGGGCAAAGTGCTTCAGGAGCTTGTGGCTGGTGACGCCTTTGCCCTAGGCAGAGTGCCCTGTTTGAAGGGGAAAATGACATATTTTTGCTATTTCCAGGTAACAGGATTCTCATGAAAGTATTTGCC
The DNA here is from genome assembly GCA_026230045.1 of Corynorhinus townsendii. Lineage (NCBI taxonomy): Eukaryota > Metazoa > Chordata > Mammalia > Chiroptera > Vespertilionidae > Corynorhinus > Corynorhinus townsendii. The sequence continues at coordinate 198,103,616 of JAPDVU010000002.1, forward strand.
CATTTGCTCTCACCAACCACGGATGCTAACCACTGTCTTTCTTCATCCAGTATAATTTCTTAGCACACACCCACATCTGTGCTCATATCACGCACACATGTGTGTGCTTCTGTGTATAACACTCAAGGGACATGTCACGTTTTTCTGAGGCTCTGCACGTAGACAGACTGTGATGAGAGAAAGAAAAGGAAGGGCATGGGTAGGAAGACTTTTCATCAAACGAGTGAAGAAGGGTGGATAGCAGAGGTCAGATTCAGTAAGGGAAGTCCCCCAAAATACTGAAATGGTTTGGGGGCTCCAAAACAGAAATGGGGTGACATGCTGCGTGACCTCCCTCCACCTTCCAGCTGATGTCTGTGTATGGCTCATGTTCAACTTCCGGCCGATGTCCTGTGTTCATCTTCAAGACCAGCCCAGGGTTCGAAGTGCAGTGGAAGCCACTTCAGCCCAAGTGTGAGCTGTGTCTCTCGAGGACTCCAGGGTCCACTACATCTGGAGGGGTGGGGTGGGAGAAAGTGTTCCAGCAAGGGGGGTCCTGTGCAATTCAAGTTTAGGCCTGCCTGCCAGTGGGGGTGGACTAAGCCATGGCGGGTGCACGTGGGCGCCTGTACAGAGGCACTGGGATGGGGGCTCGGAGAGATGGGGAGTGTAAATGCTGACATCTAGATGACATCAGATGGGGCAGAAGGTGGGACTTGCCTGAGCAGATTCTAGACTGTCCCTGTCTGGCCCCACATGCTGGCCCTAAACAGAAGAGTGCCCCACCTTCCACCCCTATCTCCCACCTCACATGCCAGTGCCTCCTCTCAACCTGCTTGAAGTGGCCAAACGAAGGGCAGCAGTGAGGGGACACACACAATAAGCCCTCCTCATCTCTCTCTCCCCCTGACCTGTCACTGGTCTCTGCTGGGACACAGCTCAGACCCCCCATGACAGCCTAGACTCCACCTGGCTCATGCTGGCTCTCTCCTGGGCACAGGAAGGGGTCTCTAGCACTATTAGGTGAAGACTCCAAATGGCTAGAAGTCACTCCCCCTCTCTAAGCTCTCAGAGGGTGGAAGTCAGACCAGGACAGTCAGAAGGTCCCCCTGCCTTCTTTTCTAGGGGGTGCTATGTGTGGGTCTGCAGCTGCTTCTCATCACTCAGTATGAAGCAGATCCCTCCCAGAGCCACCCCAGCTATATGCACAAACATCTGGAAACAGGCCAGACTCTGGCCCACATCTGGGATGGTCCTGTGTGGAGCACCATCTGGGAAGGGCCTAGCTCTGGTCAAACAGCTGTATGGACTTAACATCTGGGATTGGCCCAGCCCCCTAGACAGATGCAGAAAATGAGCCCAATCTTATAGACAGGTCTCTGGAATGGGCCCAGCCGCTTGGCATGGTGGAAGGGTCCTGTCCTCTGTCCCCATGCCATTTTTAATCAAGCCTTCATTCCAGTCCTGCTTTTGCCCTGAAGTTAAAATTTCAGAGCTGAGGCCATATGTGAAGTCACAAAACTGTTTTTGGTAGAAGGTGAATGTTCTGTACAATATATATATGAATGTAAAAAGACATATATATATATATATATATATATATATATATATATATATGCTGTATATATATATATATATGCACAGTGTATATATGACCTGTAGCCCATGTGTATATGCACCCCTCCCTGCACGTCTGCACACAGAGTGTACATAACCCAGCCAGTATGGGTGGGGACCAGGTGAGAGATGGGGGCTACAGCAGCCAAGTCTGGGACAGAGGCGCCCTGGGCCAGGGATGCAGAGAGCCTGGTGGGGGTGTAGCAAGCCCTGCATTCACCAGAACTGCAGACCCTGAGGAAGAGGGGGAACCCTGGAGGCTGGCGGATGGACCCTTGCACAGCAGGTGCCCCCTTGGGAGGGATGGGTGGGGGAGGAGCCTTGTCTCCCTCTGAGAGTGTCAGAAGCAGAACAGCAGGGCCTGTGACGTGGGAGTGATGTGATGCCAGTTCTGGGCTCCCGAGACCTGCTCTAATAATGCCTGTCTGCACAATTGGCAGGCAGATGTCAGGTTCCACCTGGAACATCCTCAAAAGGCCTCTGCCGCCGATTCTCACCCACACACCGGGCACAGCTCGTGGCTAGGGAAAACACTTTTTAAAGAGAATGGCCCGAGGATATTGCCAGCATGCCAGTATGATGCCCCAATTCCCTCGTTATTGACCTGCCCCCGTTCCCTGCTTTCTAGGACAGACCTCAAGTCACCCCGCAGTGTGTCTCTACTTTAAAGATCAAAGCTCTGAGGCCTCAGGTGCAGGGAAGCAGCTGTAGGCCCAGTGATGCCAGTTAGGAGTTTGTCCCACCTCAGATGACCTCCCAGCTCCATTTGACCCAGAGGCTAGCCTTCAGAGAGAGACTGGGGAGCTGGAGATGTGAGCAGGACAGTGACATGGGCACAAAATGAGAAACCAACAAGGCACTTCCTGTCCCATCAGGGCCCACGCCATCTGTCTGCCTTCTCTCCCCTGCAGCACCACCCCTAGCAGGGCAGTTGGCAGACAGCCCCTGGAAGAACCTGCAGACCTCCACCCTTGCCCCTCCCACATCTGTCTGTTCCTTGCAATTCTGATCCCTCAGCTAATGGTCCTGCTCTGTCACGGCCAGAGCACCTCTGGAGCATGCAGGCGAGAGAGATCTGGAGTGGGCTTCCGCGTGGCCAGCGGCCTGCCCTCTGCTTTGGCCCCGTGGGTCAGGCTGGTCTGCACTTAACTCTGTGTCTGCCCAGGGGTCCTGGACAGAGCACATCTGAACCCAGCCCCCTGAGGAGGGTCCTGTCACTGTGCTCCAAACCCCCACCCCATCTCTGCCTGGCTGGGCCTCCCATGTTAGGGACTTGGGTTCCCGGCCCCCGGGCTGAGCCCCCAGCCAGCACCATGCGAGACCCCTGGCCCATCCCAGCACCCAGACCGGAGTGCCTGGACGCCCCCGCTCCCACACAACATGGTTCCCACACACTGGTCTCTGGGCCATTCAGGGGATGCCCTTTGTGGACATGCAGAATTTCTATGAATATAGTTTTTTGTAAACATTTTGTAACAATTTGGGTTTCATAGTAACTGTGTTACTTGCCAATCATTCTAGGCTGATGTAAATAAATTTCCAAACAAATCCGATTATTTTCCTTTTTAAGACACTGTGATATATCCAAGTGCACAGTTTGCTGTATGAAGTAATATGGTTTTAAATTTTAAATAAAGAACTGTTTCTAGAAAACGGGGCCCCCTTGAGGTGTGTTTCTGCTTCTCTTCCCTCCCTAGAACCAGAGGGTGCTGGGCAGTGCAGTTGTGCACTCTTCACCCAGGGCTGACTGTGCCCCGGGGCGGAAACCCTGGTGAGGAGCAGGTAGGGGTGGCTCCAGCCCAGGCTCCTGGCTCCCAGTCAGATCTGGGGGGTGTCATGTCTGTCCTTGACATTGTCTGACCTCTGCCTTCCCTTCTCATGGGCAGGTCCCTCCCCACCTCATCTCCAGCCACATAGCTTCCTGGGGAGTTGCCATGTCCTTCTGTGACCCGTGGGGAGGCTGGGTGGGCCTCTATCTGAGCTTGGCTCATCAGGGGTCCCACCTGAGCTTTGTCAAACTGAAAACGAGAAAGCTCTAAGTCAACTACCCCTGGGAGACGGAAACTATACATTCAAAAAAGGTATAGGGCGGGACATTTTTAAAAACATATTTTTATTGATTTCACAGAAGAAGGGAGAGGGAGAGAGAGATAGAAACATCTGTGATGAGAGAGAATCATTGATTGGCTGCCTCCTGCACGCCCCGCCCTGGGGATCGAGCCCACAACCTGAGCACATACCCTAACCAGGAATCGAACCAAGACCTCCTGGTTCGTAGGTCGATGCTCAACCACTGAGCCACGCTGGCTGGGCCAGGGCAGGGCATTTTAAGCAGGATGGGATTGAACATGGATGCTTACAAAATCAATGAAGAGATGAAGACACGAGGCCAAGCTGGGCCTCCAGTGGCCGAGGAGCAGCACAGAACTGACCCACGCAGCGGCCCCCTTGAGACTGGTACTGGAACCATGAGGTGAAAACCCAGCCAGAGCTGCAGTCCAGGGCTCCGAAAGCCTGGCTCAGAAGCCTGCCACCACCACTGCCCCAGCACAGCTGCTTCTCATCGCCGGAAGCTGGCGATGGATACTGGAGTGACGCTCCGTGACAGAAACAGACCAAAGGGGGCAGGGAGATCGCTGCTGCCTTCCAAACTTGTGCAGACAGATTCAATTGGTAAGACTAATTTGCATCCAGAACCCCCCACGCTCCCCTATGACATCATCGCTAAATCGTGGCTAAATTGAGCATTTGCTATGTGACAAGTGCTATGCTAAGTTTTCGACACATTTTTTATATCACTGTTGTCTCAGACCTTGACTCCACATGACCTTTCAGTCCAAATGCACCACTTCCAATTGCCTGTCAAGTGACTATGATTAGAGCGTGGGTCAGTCGGTCACCTGGGGTTCAATCAGCTGTGACCAGAGTGAATGAAGAGCCACATAATAAATCATGGTACCTGGGTTCTTTGCTTTAGGAGGGGTGAGAAAACCAGAAAGTTCCATAGAAAGATATGTGGGCTGGGAAGATTTTCTAAACTGTGTACCCTCCTTTCCCATCAGCCGACAAGCCCAGGCCTCAGAAATCCCTGCACAATGGAGAGGAGTTCAGGACCCAGCGGCTACCGTGTCTGGAAACTCTGGTCCAGCCTGGAGCCACAGCCCAGAGAGAGGCTTTGGGTCCAGGCCAGGTCAGAGGCAGGGAGAGGTCCTGGGTTGAAAGTACCTGTCAGCCACTGAGAGGCAGAGGTAAGGTCCTTTCCGTAGGAGTGAACACAGCAGGGTTCCAGGTAGACTCCAAGACCAGCCCACAGGAGTGGGGTAATATGGACAAGAGAAAAGGAAGAGACCCAGTAGGAATGAGGTTCACAGTGGGGGTGAAGAAACAGAACAGCCACTCATCCATCTATCTATCCCTTTGTCCACCCATCCTTTCATCCACCCATTCATGCTATCCATCCATCCAATCACCCATGTTTACCTATGTATGTCTTCCCATCCACCTACTGATTCATCAACCAGTTCATCTCTTTATCCACCCACCTGTCTACCCACCCTCAATCCACCCATCCATCCATCCTCTCACAGAGTTAAACAAATATTTTGTGTATGAGTCCCAGCTCTGCCACCTACTAGATGTATAACTTTGAAAAGCCACTTCCCATCCCTGAGGCTCAATTTCCTCATCTATAAAATGCATGATCCTAAACCCCCTCCATCACCTCCTGTAGAGTGGTTGTGTGGGTTAAATGAGAAAAAGGCATGTTAAGTACTTAGCACAGGGCTAGGTGTATCATAAGCCAACAATAAGTGATAGTAATTTTTATTAAGAAAAAGGAGAATGAGGAGAAGGAGAATTAGGACCTCCTATATGCTGAGCCCTCTGGGAATAGAGTAGTGAGCAATGAAGCAAGACTCCTCCCCCAGGGCTCAGAGCCTGGCTCAGAAGCCCATCTGTGACACTCTGGGCTCAGCCAGACCTCTCAGGATATTGGGGTAGCCCTGAATGTCTCCAGATTGGACAGAGAAAGGAAGAAACTTCCTTGCCCACCCGCCCCGCCAACCTCGCTGAGAAGCCTCTGACTCTACCTCTCAGAGCCCATCTCCACCTGGGTGGCCCTCACAGACACTGAGCTCTCTCTCTCCCCAAGGAAGAAACTGGAACCCACATTATCAGGCACTTAGTATCTAAGTGAGCACTTTATACCCGTTTCCCAGGGATTAAACACCGCTCCTCTGAAGCAGGCACTGTTACATCGCATTTTACAGTGAAGGTGGCAGAAGAGCAGAGAAGGAAATGGACTTGCCCATTTTGACTGCCAAGGGAGCTCATGTGAGAAGGAGGGAGAAAGCTTCCCATGAAAGCATATGTTAAGTGTGAAGCATGTGCTTACTATTTGTGAGGGTTCCTCTGCACTTGTCTGTCAGTTTCCCCTTCTCCCTCCTCCATCCCCCAGGTCCATCGGCAGTGAGCCAGGAGCAGGAGCAGGTCAGGGCCCGGGAATTCTGGGATGCGGGTCCCCATGCTGAGAATCAGGCGGGGCCAGGGCACGCGGCTCCCTTGGGGCCTTGATGGCACTTCCTTGGAAACAGAAGCTGAGTATTTAAGAAGCATCTGTCATTATGGAAACAGAGTTGCCAGACCATTTTTTCCTTTACTATTTTTACTGCGATTTCATTATCTTATGCAAATGAGGCCACAGAAGAAGTCTTTCTGCAGTGTGGCCCATGCTGAGACCAGCCCCATCCAGGGATTTATTGCTGCCTCGGCCTCCAGACAGCTCAGGCATGAGGAGGCCACGTGGAGAGGGTTTCTGGAGCAGCCACCCAGCCCTGGAACACGCTGCTTCCTGCCAGACAAGCCCCCAGATCCTTCCTGTGTCCCAAGAGAGCCCTGTTCCCTTACTTCCAAAGATCTAAGTATCCGCTCAGCCTGGCTCAGGCTCTGTCCCCAATTCCTCAGTAGTTGGGGCCCCTTGAAGACTGAGTTGCTGGTACCCAGAGGATAGAGGAGGAAAGACGGGATGCAACAGGGCTTCACCTCCCAGGGGACTTCCGGGGGCAGGAGCTAATCTGCTACTCCATTTCCCATTCCAGGGGAGAGACCTGGGAGACCTACTAATCTTTGGGTCAGGCTGGTCCCAGGTTTCCAATCCCCAGTGCTTCTGGCAGGCCGCAGGCAACGAGGTCAGTGCTGGGGCAGGACAAAGCTTCAGGAAGAGCAATGCAGACGGTGGCAGGAGGAAGCTGGGCATTTTGTGCAGAAGTGATAGGGTAGGAGATCTATGCAAGACACAGCACCTGCTGCGACTCCATGTTAGTGATGAACAGCCGGAGGCTTAGAGAGACCAGTAACTTGCCCAAACTTCAGTGAGTAAGCCGAAGGGCAGAGCTCACTGTCTCCTGGCCCTCTCCCCCTCCTCACAACACAGGCTCCCCGCATGACCTCTTGCCCATGCCTCCCCCATGCTCCTTTCTGCAGCTCTGGCCTCACCGAGAGCCCCCACAGACCCTGCCTGTTCCATGCATCTCCCAGGCCATTTCCTCCCAGTGTGAGGTGTGCTGGTGAGGCACACGCTCTCCCCTGGGAGCCCAGCAGCTTCCAGATGTGGAGAGCTTTTCCTCCAGGAGGTTGCTGCCTCTGTCCCTCTGGCCTAAATCCTCTACTTTGAGTTTGCAGTGAGAATCAGCTTCCATTCCTTCTCCCCAATTCGGCCTCAAGGCACTAAGACTTCTCTAAACCCTGATAAAGCACCCTCTGGTCCAAGCATTGCACAAGAGCCTCTGCCCTGCACGCGGAGGTCCTTCTCGGGGAAGTCTGACTCAGCCCCACATGCCCAAGGGCCAGGCAGTGGGGAGACAGAAGATGTGCGAAACCACACATTTCCCAGCCCCACTCACCTATGGGGGAGGATGAGGTCACAAGAGTCGCCATAACCCAAATGTCAACTCAATTCAGTGTCCTCTGCATATCGCTAGCCTCCAGCCCCCGGCAAAGTCGAAGGGACAGACCCCCTCAGCACCCAGAATGGCCCTCTCATCTGATGGTCAGAGGCTTGAGAGTTCTTAGTGCTCAGTTCTTTCTTTTCATGGAGAAATTGGCATCAATAATAATAATGATAACAAGAATATGATGATGATGATGATGATGATGATGATGATGATGATATGCTCCAGCTAGATGAGTGACAAAGCCAGGCCTGACACTGTGCTTAGCACTTTGTATACCTCATCTCACAGAATTCTCACCATAACCCTATGAGCTCAGGGAGATCACCCCCAATTTACAGATGTGGAAACTGAGGTTAAGAGAAGTAAAACAACTCTCCCCCAATCACCCGGGAAGCATCAGAATGAGGCCCCCAGGATGGGACGTCTGTTCCACAGATTTGATAAATGAGTGAATGAGTAAATGAATGAGTGAATCAGAAAACAGTCAATAATCAATGCTGTTTCCATACACTGGGGAATTTCTATGCTTGTAGAAAAAAACAAATCCAAACTTGATTGGGCCAAAAATGAGAATTACTAATTACAGTCGCTTGCAGGAACAACCTACCATTTATGCCTAATTGTAGTGCAGTCCAATAACAATTATGCACATCAATAAATGTGTCAGATTAACGTGGTTGTAAGTTTTACTTGATTGCAACACTTAACCCTGTTGTGGCTGCTCAGACTTGGGAGGCTACGGCCATTCCACCCAGTTCCCATGGTTTTCCCGGAAACAGGGAGGGCTGTGGGCAGCGGGAGGGAAGTGGAAAAGAAAGAAGGGTCTGTCTCCCGGCGGCAGCGCGTCTGCCCTGGCAGGCTTGGAGAAAGCAGTCTGGCAGGGGGTCTTTGCAGGGCTTGCAACGTCACAAGCCTCCCGTCCTTTCCTCGGTGCCAAAGGCAGCTTCCTAATTAGAACATCCATAACCCTCAGCATCTGCTCCAAGAGAATTCAGCTGCTCTAAGATGGAGAAGTCCATTAACTTTATTGCACAAAACGTCGGACGTGCTTTTAGACAGAGGATCCCTGCCAAGTGAGATAAACTGCAGGGACCTGCCAAAGGGACAGACCGGAACTTCCTGCAGTCCCCAGCTGGGTCCTCGGGACTCCCTCCTCTCCCTGCCTGATGCCCTGGGTGGTACTCTGTCATCCTGGGAGGCAGGAGCTGGGGAAATTGTGAATTTCAAATACAGGTGTAGCCTGAGCACCCTGGCCATGTCATGCAAGCCTGCAGCCTGCTGAATGTCAGCACCAGACAGGCACCATCTGACTCCCAGAATGCATCGGGATTCCCACCCACAGTTGGGGAAACTCATTCCTACATCAGCAGGAGTTGGATGAGCTGGTGTCACCAGAAGCAGTGGAGCGAGGTGGCAAAGAATGGGCTTTGGAATCAGTTATTTCTGGGACTGAGTCTCATGCTTTGCCACTTAGGAGTTGCTGTGTGACCTTGCAAGAAGTGACTCAACATCCTGGGCTATCCTATAAACAGGCTGAGTCACACCTCCTCTAGGCAGGTTAAATGAGATGATACCTGAAATGAGATAATGCCAGAATCTTGGTGCAGTCCCTGACACAGCTGGGGTTCTGTAAATGAGAGCACCCTTTCCAAGTCTCCAGCATGGAAATGGAGAGGAGGCAAAACTCACGTAGTGTACAAGGGAGAGTAAACAACAGTTTGGAGTCAGAGAACCCTGGGTTCTAACCCCAGCTCTATTGCTTACCTTGGTCACCTGGGCCCTCAGTTTTCTCATCTGTAAAATGGGGTTGATGGTCCTGTCCTCAGGAGAATCAAGAAGACAGGAAAGGCTTTGAGGCCACTAAAGAGATGTTCTAATGTGCAGCATTATTGCTCCTGCTACTTTGGTTGTCAACCTAATGCCTAGTGCTCCCTGGGACATGCCAGGCCCAAGGTTGGCCACTGGCTGGGCCCTCCCCAGTTCCCCAGCCTCACCTCTGCCTCTGCACACTCCAGACCACAGCCCTCCCACCTCATCCGGAGCAGCCACCAACCTCCCAGCCCTCACGAATATCTCAAGTGGGCCTCCTGGGCGGCCTTCTCAGACTCAGATTCTTCTTAATATGAATAATTAGCAGAAAGAGTTTGAGGGGGAGGCAGCAGCCACAGAAATCGACCCCACTGATTTCCGAGCCTCAGGGAGAGCCCAGTTTCGCTCCCATCCTGGTGCTGTAAATTCCCATCAAGCTAAGAAAATATAGTGCAATTTAGAAACACTGATACGGCAATAAAACACAGATCTCCAGCAAATGGAATTCGGCAACATCTAAAAATGGAGCCATACATTACTCCGCTTGCTAACTGCCTCCGGGGACGTGATGCTGGGAGAAGTGGGGGAGTTTTATGTTCAAGTTGATCTTTCTTTTCTGGATGAAGGCAGGGCCACCCGTGGCTAGGCCCTAGGTGGCCCACTGGGATAGGCTGCCTTCGTGGGGCCTGAGAAGGGCCCCAGGAGAGCTCCCCAGACAGAGAGGACCTCTGGCCTGGGCTCTGTTACCCAGGGGCTCTTACTGATGGGAGCATTTCCTAAAGAGTGGGAAAGGAGGGAGGGAAAGAGAGAGAAAGTTGCTAGGTGCCATTTAGTCCTCAGAAGTGCCCTTCAAGAGAAATGTGATTGTCCTTATTTTATCAGATGCAGAAACTGACAATCAGAACTAAAGAGACTTGTTCAAGGTCACTCAGGGGCAAGTGTAAAAGCTGGTGTGAACCCAAGTCTGTCTGCCTCTTTCTATTCCATCTGCTGTCTTATCCCCACCTCAGAAATCAGCCCTTTACAAAAGCTAAAACTGAGCCAAATACCCACTGCTCATTGCCATCTGAGAGTGTATACAGGACCGAAATCCACAAGTGGGGTTTATCACTCAGCTTACTGGGGATGTTAGCCCCACTCTATAACTCAAGAAGCAGGAATAGACACACCCCCAAGCAGATGGTCAGGGAGACCAGGGTCCTTTGGGAAGGGTTGACGAGTAGAGGGCAAAGCCATAGCCCCCAGTTAACCCCCCAGTAAACCCAACACACCTCTACTTCTCCCGGTAGAAGCCAAGGGGGTTCCCTCTGATCTGGCCTGGGGGCATACCCTCTTCCCTCCCATCAGCACACTGTCCCCTCTAATCAGACCAGCCTCCTCACTGAATCCATTCCATCACACACACACACACACACCTCATTCCAACCACCACTTTTGCCTGGCTAGTTGCTCCCCAGACTGTAAACTCCATGGCAACAGAATCTGGTGTGCTTGTAGCCCTTGCTGACTTCACTCAGGAACTCCACTAATGCTTAGGACACTCTGGAGGCAGCTTTTGGGTACTCCCCTGGGTCCTACCTGGTGCCTGGAGCCCAATAAGGGCAGAAAAACTAAGGTGGCCTCTCTGGAATTTGTGTGTTAAGAATCCCAGCTCAGGAACCAGACAGACCTGGACTTGAATTCCAGCTCTGCATCTACTAACTGTGAGATAACTTGTGGAGTGACTTAATTCCTCTAAGCCTCCGTTTCCTCACCTGTAAAATGCAGTTAATTAAAGGTCCTAGACCAGGGAGGCAAGATGGCGACCGGCAGGAAGGTAGGGAGGGAGAGTATGTGAGAGAGTGAGGGAGTGATACAGGTGTGTGTGGACGTGTGTGGGTGTGTGTGTGAGTGAAATAGGGACAGTTAGACCCTGCAGTTCTTTCACAGGGTTGCCAATCCAGGCAGTCTTAGACGGCAAAACCCCACAGCCACCACAAACACTCCGGGGAGGACACTGGCGGCACAGAGACCACGCCATCTTGAAGAACAGAACTGCTTGAGACTAGGATCCTAGCCTCGCCAACACGTAATCTGGTCTCAGAAACAAACCAGGACCCTTCAGCCACTCTGGTAGAAGACTTGCCACCACAGCTGCAGACCCAGAGCCACCAGGACTTCAGGCACCCGGCCGCAGATTTCTGTGAGTCACAAAGCCAACCCCCCTCCCCCACTGCCCCCGTGGCAGCAACATAGAAACTATCAGACCCCAGCCTCACAATAAGGCTTTCTGCACACACAAAGCAGTGGCGACTCTGCCTGCCTTTGAGCCTTGGTGTCAGACACGGGAAGTTTGTTTCCCACGACTAGTCTCTGTGCCCAGGCAGGGACACTGAGCAGAATTCGAGCCTAGCCGCTCACCCCTAGGGAGGTGGTCTTCTGCGACCAGATCCCACACCCACGCAGGACAGGGAGACAGCGTTGAACTTGAGCCCGGACTTGCAAACTCGGGGAATTTGTTTCCCGCGACTCATCTCCATGCCCAGGCAGGAAGGCAGTCCTAAATTTGAGCATAGGTGCACGACCTTGAAGAGATTATATTCTACAACCAGATCCTATGCCCACGCAGGGAGACAGCACTGAATTTGAGCCTGGGGGTGCAAACCTGGAGAGTTTGTTTCCCATGACCAGACCCTGTGCCCACACAGGACGGCAGCGCTGAATTTGAGCCTGGGTACATGGATACAGGGAGTTTGTTTTCCACAGTGCACACCCGCATGACCAGACCCCACACCCACACTAAGGGACAGAGCCACCTGACTTTGATTCAGGGCAAGCGCACACAGAAGGCTGTTTACTGCAGGGCAGAAGTGGACCTCCTGCCAACACAGTGCAACTGAGCAACCCGGTCTCCCAGGCAGATGGGAGACCCTGAATCTCCACAAAACAGGCAGCATTGACCACCAGTGACTAGACTCTGTTCCTCACTATGTGTGCCTGAGATCCTTGATTCCCAGTACATTCACACTAAGAGCCAGTGACTCCAATTCTTGGCACATGTGCACACAGGGACCTGATTCTCAGTGTGAGGTAGCACCAAGAAACAGAGACTCTGATACTCAGTTCTCGGCATGGACACAGGGAGCCTCTAACTCCTAACACGCAATAGAGGATTTTGATTTTTGGCACATGCCAGTGGGTTCTCTGTTTCAATGTGGCACAGGCAGGGTCCCTGATTCTAGGTGCATACACGAGGCCACACTAAGCGCCTGTGACTCTGACCCAGGGCGAGTGTGATTCCCACCAACCCACAGCAACCACACATCTTGGTATCAGAGTTCTTCAGTGACACTTGGGGGGTGCAAAACTCCCACTGCACACAGTCCAGGCTCCCGCAACTTGACATCTGAACCTTTTGGTGATAGTCAGAATGGGGAGACAATAAAGCAATCCCCAGAGGAAAGAAAAGGAGGAATCACCAAGTAAGGAAATAAGTGAAACAGAAGCATGCAACATGATATAAAAAGAATTTAGAGTAATGGTCATACAGTTCATACACCGGATGGACGAGAAAATCAATAACCTATGCAAAAATCAGGAAGAAATGAAAAATGATATAGCTACAATCAAAAACAACATGGAAGGCTTCAACAGTAGACTAGAAGAAGCAGAGAACTGAATCAGTGAGTTAGAAGATCAGGTACAGAAACAAGCCCAATCTGAACAGCAACTAGAGAAAAAAATTAAAAAGAAGGAGGAGAGCCTAAGGGAGCTTTGGAACAATGCAAAATGAAATAACATACGTATAATAGGGCTGCCAGAAGGACAAGAAGAGCAGCAAGGATTAGAAAATTTATTTGAAGAAATAATGACAGAAAACTTCCCTGATATGGGGAAGAAAAAAGTTACTCAAGTACAGAGTCCCAAGCAAGATGAATCCCAAAAGACCAACACCAAGACATTCTAGAATTACGATGGCAAATGTTATCGACAAAGAGAGAATCTTAAAAGCTGCAAGAGAGAGACAGAGAGTTACCTACAAAGAATCCCCCATCAGATTATCAAATGATTTCTCAACAGAAACACATCAAGCTAGAAGGGAATGGAAGGAGATATACAAAGTGATACAAAGCAAGGGACTCAATCCAAGAATACTCTATCCAGCAAGACTATCAATCAAAATTGAAGGGGAAATCAGGAGCTTCGCAGACAAAAAAAGGCTAAGGGAGTTTATTACCACCAAACCAGCAATGCAAGAAATGCTAAAGGGAATGCTGTAAAAAGAAGAAACAAAAAGGTAAGAAGGAACACAGCCTCAAAAAATAAAAACGGCTACAAACAAGTACCTTTCAATAACAACTTTAGATGTAAACGGACTAAATGCTCCAATCAAAAGACATTGAGTGGCTGAATGGATAAAAAACACATGACCCATATATATGCTGTCTACAAGAGACCCACCTCAGAACAAGGGACTCACACAGACTGAAAGTGAGAAATGTCACTTTGAGGCAAAATAACTTCCAGGCAAATGGAAATGGAAGAAAGCTGGGGTAGCAATACTTATATCTGACAAAATAGACCTCAAAGTGAAGGCCATAACAAGAGATAAGGAAGGCCACTGCATAATACTAAAGGGATCGATACAACAAGAGGATATAACCCTAGTAAACATATATGCACCCGATGCAGGAGCATCCAAATACATAAAAAATCTCCTGGAAGATAACAAGAGAGAGATAGACAACAATACAGTCATAGTAGGGGACTTTAATACACCACTGACATCACTGGATAAATCCTCTAGACAAAAAATCAGCAAGGAAACAACAATCCTAAATGAATCACTAGATCAGATGGACTTAATTGACATCTTCCGAACATTTCACCCCAAAGCTGCGGAATATACATTCTTCTCAAATGCACATGGGACATTTTCAAAAATAGACCACATACTGGGTCACAGCAAAGTCTCCCCAAATTCAAGAAGATTGAAATCATACCAAGCATCTTTTCAGACCACAATGGCATAATATTAGAAATAAAAACAATCCAAAACACTCAAACACTTGGAAGCTGAATAGCATGTTATTAAGTATTGATTGGGTTACCAATGAGATCAAAGAAGAAATTAAAAACATTCTGTAAACTAATGACAATAAAAATACAACAATCCAAAACCTATGGGACACAATGAAAGCAGTCCTGAGAGGGAAGTTTATAGCTCTACAGGCCTACTTCAAAAAAAAAAAAAAACACAAGAAAAAATGGTAGTAAATCATCTAATGTGACAACTCAAAGAATTAGAAAGAGAGCAACAAGAAAAGCCCAGAGTGAGCAGAAGGAAGGAGATAATAAAGATTAGAGCAGAAATAAATGACATAGAGACCAAAAAAAAAATACAAAAGATCAATGAAACCAAGAGCTGGTTCTTTGAAAGGATAAACAAGATTGATGAACCTCTAGCCAGGCTCACCAATAAGCAAAGAGAGAGGACTCAAATAAACAAAATCAGAAATAATAGAGGTGAAATAACAACAGACCCCACAGAAATCCAAAGGATTGTTTAAAAATATTATGAACAACTCTATTCCAACAAACTAGACAACCTGGAGGAAATGGACATATTCCTAGAAAAATACAACTTTCCAAAACTCAATCAGGAAGATTCTAAAAATCTCAATAGGCCAATAACTATGGAAGAAATTGAAGCAGTCATCAAAAAGCTTCCAGCAAACAAAAGCCCAGGCCCAGAGAGCTTCACAGGAGAGTTATACCAAACATTCAAGGAAGAACTAAAACCTATCCTCCACAGACTATTCCAGAATATTCAAGAGGAAGGAACACTTCCAAACTCATTCTATGAAGCCAGCATCACCCTAATACCAAAACCAGATAAAGACAGCACAATGAAAGAGAATTACAGGCCAATATCCCTCATGAACATAGATAACAAAATCCTCAACAAAATCCTAGCAAATTGGATCCAACAGTACATCAGAAAGATCATACACCATGACCAAGCAGGATTTATACCAGGGATGCAAGGATGGTACAATATCCACAAATCAATAAATGTGATACATCACATAGACAAATTGAGGGGGGGGGAATCACATAGTCATATCAATTGATGCAGAAAAAGCACTTGACAAAATCCAACACCCTTTCTTGATAAAAACTCTCAGCAAGGTGGGAATAGAAGGATCATACCTCAACATCATAAAAACCATATATGATAAACCCACAGCCAGCATTACACTCAATGGACAAAAACTAAAACCATTTCCCCTAAGAACATGAACAAGACAGGGATGTCCTCTCTCACCACTCCTGTTTGACATAGTACTGGAAGTACTAGCCATTGCTATCAGACAAGAAGAAGGAATAAAAGGCATCCAAATTGGAAAAGAAGAAGTAAAACTGTCCTTATTCACAGATGACATGATACTATACATAGAAAACCCTAAAGACTCCTTCAAAAAACTATTAGACTTAATAAATGAATTCGGCAATGTAGCAGGATACAAAATTAACGCCAATAAATCTATGGCATTTCTATACATCAATAGTGAACTTACAGAAAGAGAGACTAAAAAAGCAATCCCATTTGCCATTATACAAACAAAATTATGATACCTAGGAATAAACTTAACTAAAGAGGTAAAAGACCTATATGCAAAAAAACTACAGGACACTGAAAAAAGAGATAGAGGAAAATATAAACAGATGCAAGAACATACCGTGTTCATGGATTGGTAGAATCAACATCATCAAAATGTCCATTCTACCCAAAGCAATCTATAGATTCAATGCAACCCCCATTAAAATACCAACGGCATATTTCACAGACCTAGAATGAACTCTCCAAAAATTCATCTGGAATAAAAAAAGACCCCGAATAGCTGCAGCAATCCTGAGAAAAAAGAAAAAAGTAGGTGGGATCTCAATACCAGATATCAAGCTGTATTACAAAGCCACCATTCTCAAAATAGCCTGGTACTGGCACAAGAACAGACATATAGATCAATGGAATAGAATAGAGAACCCAGAAATCGATCCAAACCACTATGACCAATTAATATTCGACAAAGGAGGCATGAACATACAATGGAGTTAAGACAGTCTCTTCAATAAATGGTGTCGGGAAAATTGGACAGATACATGCAAAAAAATGAAACTAGGTCACCAACTTACACCATACACAAAAATAAACTCAAAATGGATAAAGGACTTAAACATAAGACAGGAAACCATAAAAATACTAGAGGAATCCACAGGCAGCAAAATCTCAGACATATGCTGAAGGAACTTCTTCACTGATACTGCTCCTAGGGCAATGGAAAATAAAGAGAAAATAAACAAATGGGACTACATCAAAATAAAAAGCTTTTGCACAGCAAAAGAAACCATCAACAAAACAACAAGGAAGACCACTACATGGGAGAACATATTTGCCAATGTTATCACTGATAGGGGTTTAATCTCCAACATTTACAGGGAACTCATACAACTCCACAAAAGGAAGATAAACAATCCAATCAAGAAATGGGCAAGGGACCTAAATAGATACTTTCCAAAGAAGACAGAAGGAAGGTCAATAGACATATGAAAACATACTCAAAGTCACTAATTATCTGAGAGATGCAAATCAAAACAACAATGCGGTACCATCTCACACCTGTCAGAATGGCCATCATCAACAAATCAATAAATGACAAATGTTGGCGAGGATGCAGAAAAAAAGGAACCCTCGTGCACTGCTGGTGGGAATACAGATTGGTACAGCCACTGTGGAGAACAGTATGGAGTTTCCTCAAAAAAACTAAAAATGAAACTCCCATTTGACCCAGTAATACCACTTCTAGGAATATATCCCAAGAAGCTAGAAACATCAATCAGAAAGGATATATGCACCCCTATGTTCATAGCAGCACAATTTACCATAGCTAAGATTTGGAAACAGCCTAAGTGCCCATCAGCAGATAAGTGGGTTAAAAAACGGTGGTACATCTACACAATGGAATACTATGCTGCACTAAAAAAGAAGGAATTCCTACCATTTGCAATAACATGGATGGAACTGGAGAGCATTATGCTAAGTGAAATAAGCCAGTCAGAGAAAGATAAGTATCACATGATCTCACTCATTTGTGGAATATAATGAACAACATAAACTGATGAACAAAAACAATTCCAGAGACAGAGAAACATTGATCAGACCATCAATCCTCAGAGGGAAGGTAGGGGAGGGTGGGGGTAAGGGAGAGCGATCAACCAAAGGACTTGTATGCATGCATATGGGCCTAACCAATGGACACAGACAACAGGGGGGTGAGGGCATGAGTGGGGGGATGAGGGATAATGGGGGAGGAAGGACACATATGTAACACCTTAATCAATAAAGAAATTAAAAACAAACAAACAAAAAAACAGAACAAATCAAAGTCACTACCTCTATGTACGGAATTAAACACTTTTTTGGCATAAAAGTAATAATAAAGGTCCTACCTGGAAGGGGAGCTGCAAGAATTTGGTAAGATGATACAAGTAAAGTACTCACTATAATACTTAGCACATCATAGGTGAGCCATGAACTGTAATTGCATTAGTCAGGATAGGCTAGGATGTGCTGCAATAACAAACAGTCTCAAAGTCTTGGTGGCTTAGCATACAATGTTAATTTCTCGCACACATTTATTTCTCTGTGGGTCTGGCAGCTATCTGGGATGGCTGTCTTCCATTGTGAAAATTGGTGATCTAGGCCAGCAGTCACCAACCTTTTGGACCTCATGGACCACCAGTGGTCCGCAGACCACCAGTTGGCGACCACTGATCTAGGCTACTTCAATCATGTGGCTCCACCATTGTAACACAAGGCTTCTCCATAATTCATTGACAAAGAAATAAATGAATCATATAAGTGCTCTTTACGGCCTAAAAGTGCCACACATTCCTGCCACTCACGTTTTATAGACTAAAACTAGACATATGACTCTGCCTAATGGCAAGCAAGAGTAGGAGTGTATCTCCCATGTACCTAGGATGGAGAAAGGAACTGATATTGCTGAGCACAGCAACATCTTCCACCACCCTGAAGTCCTTTGCCCTGTTCTGCACTCATATAGTTTGTTTTCCTAGACCCAGAGCCAGCTCACACTCTGCCTAAGATTTTCATAGTCTCTCCTTCATTTCAGCCATGAGGCCTGCTACCCTGGCTGCCCTGCAGCTGAAGCCCCGCCCTGGCTAGGGAGCTGGTTCTTGCAGAGGATGGGCTATTTGCAGCTCTCCCAACCCGCTCCTCTGGCTCCTTTCTACCCACTGAAGAGCCCTCATCAATTTGTTGACAGCACAGAATTCAGGCCTCCAGCATCTGATTACAATTGTGCCTCTGACTGTCAGGGATAAATGTCTGTTGTCTTTAGGAAGGTCTATGTTGATGGATGTGTCAGCCAAGACAGTGGTGGCAAACCAGATCCCTCCCCAGTGAGATGTCTGTCATTTGTGGACAACTCAGATAGTTCCAGCTCCTGGCAGAACTCAGGCTCCTACAGCTAGTGGAGGTAGGACCAGGGGCAGATGTGGGGTGTAGGAAAAGCAGGGAACCAGAAACTAGAAATGAGTGACCTCTGTGGATGAGGATGGCATGTAAAGTGGAGCCAGCGACCCAGAAGGGGAACTATTTAAGGTAGAAGATGCTAAGCAGTTGGGCCATGGGAGACAATGAAGGTCCCCCAAAGTGGAATCCGGCAAACCTAACAAACACATGGACCAGAACACAGTGTCAGATGGTCTTTGGAAATGAGATTTGAATCCTGGTTCTACCACCCAACAGCTGTGTGTCCTTGGGTTAACTGCTCAACCTCCCTGAGCATCCTTATAAACCCATGCTCAGAAGCCCTGCCTGTGAGCTTCTTGTGAAAGTGCAGTGAAATGGATATGAAATGTTCAGCATAGAGCTTGGCCAGCAGCAAGGCCTCAATCAGGGGTAAGTGGAAGCCTGAGGGGGAGACAGATGCCCATTCTGGAGATGCTGGGCCACTATAGTAATCAAAGTAGGTTCTCCGCCCAGGTCACCTTCTTCTGGATGATGCACTCATCCTTCTGCCTCTGTGAGAATTGGCTGGTAATAGCCCCCACCGTCCCCTTTTCAGCTACTCCCTCATCCATGAGGTTATATTTCCCATCTCCCAGCACCTGGGGCAGTTCATAGCCAATGCCAATGACCTCCAACATGGTCCTTAAGATGGGACTAACTTCGCAGCGTTCTCTGTGCTCCAGAGCGGGGCAGTGGACCAGCCTGAAGCTAACGCCTGCTGAGACCATGGCCTTACCCCTGCCTTAGGCTGCTTCTCCACTTCCCTTCCACAAAGAGCATTCGAGTCCCCAGCTCAGGTTCTGCTTCTAGATAATCTGATCAAGACACACACCAAGCAGGAGCCCAAGAAACAAGATCTAAGGTCCTGGGGTGGCCTGGGGTTGCCCATGACCTAGGGCGGGTCCAGGCTGAGCGGCCACATGGGTCTCATTCCCAGACCGTGAGCTCTGTATCCTCAGATGAACGTTGATCCCTTGCCTGGGGAGCCTGGCCCAGATCTGGTGGGCCAGACATTTGGTATGAACCTCAGAGACACGGGAAAACGAAACTCACAACCCTCCCTATTTCTGTATTTATTGCTCCATTCATTGATGCCTTATCCCCGTGTACTTAAACAGGATTTGAGAAGCTTAAAACTAAATGCACTTGAAAGGGAATGGTTGTAAAAGCAAAACAGCACAAAGACTGAGTCAAAGGAGCAAAATGTTTTTATTTCCTTGGAGGTTAACTGGGATAATGAGGGCAGAGCTTCTTACTTAGATCATCAGGAAAGCAGGTTGTTGGAGACAAGGCCCCTGAGGAGTCAACAGATCCCTCCGTTTCCTGCAAAGTTCCTTCCAGAGTGCTAGGTCCCTCTCAGATGTTCTCCCCATCTAACCCCAGAACTACGGGTCCTGCTTGTAGACAGAGGAGGCGAAGGATCCAGACCCTGTCCTGGCACTTTGCAAAATCCAAGGAAAGTCCCCTTGCTGTCCAGGCATTCTGTGCCCCTCTGAAAAATTACAGGGTTGAGACTGAAGATCTCGGGGTCTCTCCAGCTCTCACGTTCAAGAGCTCTCTCTAAAAACACCAGTGGCCAGCAACCCCCGGGCCTCTGGCAGGTGGTGTGTGAATTTGGCATTCCTAGACCTGGGGTGAGAGGCACGGGCACCAGGAGATGCTGAGAGCCCAACAGTGAGTCAGGAACTGCTGGACAAGGGCTGGGGGAGTAGAAACAGGCTCCAGCTGAACCAGAGACGAAGAAAGCCCAGGAGAGGGGGATCCAGACAGGAGAATGGCGGGGCCACGTGCCATCTCAGAAGAGGGCTGGAACAGCTAAGGAGCCGGGCTACACTGGGAAAGTTTGGCCTGAGCTGGGGTTACAGCCAAGAGAAACAAGCAGAGAAATAGAGGACCCTGTCCTGGGCTGAGGGGGCCTACCACGGGCAGAAGAGGACATGGGGCCCTGGCCGGGGGCTCCAGGGTTCCAGCCTCTTCTTGGTCACTTAGCAGGAATCAGGCACTGTGCTAAGCATTCTCCCACTCAGTCTCCCAGCCCTTTGAGGTGGATCCCATCACTACCTCCATCCTAGAGATGAGGCAAGGATTAAGATGCTGGCTCAAGGTCACTCAGCTGGTATAAGTCAGAGTTGGGTTGTGACCCTGGTTACTTCTGACTCCAAGCTCTGCACCCTGCCTCCCTCAGCCTGACTCTGGTTCCCAGGCCTGGGAGCACCCAAAAGGAGCTGGGCCCTGCTTTGTCATCTCCCGCAGTTTAGATGCCACATATGCATTCTAACTTGCCATTGGGAGCTAAGCGCTGAGGACCCAGTGGGGGAAGGTAAGGCCCTGGATCAGGCCTGGGATGGGGAAGGATTGGTATCCACGGATGTCAGCCTGTCAGCAGGAGCCCCTAGCTGATCTAGAGCCTGACTCCACCCCACCTCGAGCTCTCTGCCCTAAGCATTTGCATCTCCAGGAACAGGGAGTCTGCCTCTGAGTCCCTCTAGTGCCCTGTTGGCGCAGGGGAGACAGAAGCTGCATCTGCCACTTTAAAAGCATTTCTGAGAAGTGCAGAGGCGGAGGAGTGTGCAGAACTGTCTGGGTGCGGGGATTAGTGGGCTGGCTCACGTCACTCTGCAGGCAGCCTGCTCCGGGCACTCAGAGACAAACAGCATTTCACAAGGAGCATCATCCAGGCGCACAGCAGCCCTTGAACCTAAGCCCAGAACGGCCATGGGAGACAGTGGATGTTTTCTGGGAATGGCACCTTCCAGGCCAGGCAAGCAGGGTCCCTGAGGAACCCGAGGCACCAGGGCCCCGCCCAGGCTGGGGCCTGACATTGGGGGCCACCCCCCTGACCCTCTGGCTCTCTGAGAGCCCCAGAAAAATTCTAGTGACCAAGGTGGCAGGCCATGCAATTGGTAATGTCTTATCCCCTCTCAACAGAAGGAAACTGAGATTCAAGTGAGAGAAAGTAATTACCAATGAAGTTAAGAACATGAGGCACTGGCCTACTCTAGTCAGTTCAAATTCTAGGTCTACCACCTTCTGGCTATGTGTTTTTGGGCTAGTACTTTGACGTCTCTGAACCTCACTGTTCTCACCTGTAATATGGGAGAAATACTAGTACTTCTCCCAGAGGTCACTTGGGAATCAGGTGAGAAATGTAACTGATGTGTCAGACCCATAAATCCTGATATGCAATAGCTTTGGTTATTAGATTATTCAGGTCAATTCAGTTCAATATTTATTGACTCCTTGGTTGAAATCATTAAAGTATATATAGTCATAATAAGCCAATTCTTTTCTCCTGGTTAATGATAATGCCAAATGTTTCCCTCTTAGGCAACTTGCTCTAGTGTTATGTGGATGCAGCTACTAGACTATAAAACCCTAGGAGGGCAGGGCCACCCCGAAGTCACTGCCCCACCACCACCCCACCTTCACTCCATCCTCAGACTAAGAACCATTCACACATAGGGCTCTGCCCCTGCTGGACTCCGGGGCTCCTGCAGGAGACCCATGTTGGGGTGGACCAAGCTCAGGAGGTCAGAGGCTGGAGGTCAGCACCCAAAGACCAGAAGTTGGGAAGAGCAGGGACAGGTCAGAGTTAGGAAGCGACCCTCAAGAGGTGAGAGATCAGAGGTAAATTTGGGGAGATACAAAGTCAGAGAGGAGACTCAACAGGAGAGTTGGAAGGGAGAGCTGAAACGGGATTCCTTGAGGGCAGCTGTTGGAGGCAAGCATCAGTAGGTCAGGCTCAGAGGTCAGAGGTTAGAGGGTGGAGGTGAGGTCAAATACGCATCTCAGAAGCTGTGTCAATTTCCTATTGCTGCTATAACAATTACCACAAATTAATGGCTCAAAAACAACACAAATTTATTTTCTTGCCGTTCTGGAGGCCAGAAGTCCAAAATCAGCTTCATGGGTCTGAAGTCAAGGGGTCAGTAGGGCTGGTTCCTTCTTCAGGCTCCAGGGGAGAATCCATTTCCTGTTCTTCCCAGCCTCAGATGCCCCTGCTCCTTCAGTGCATGGCCCCCTCCATCCTCAGTGCCAGTGGAGTAGCATCTTCAATCTCTCCTCTCTGTCCCCTTGCTCCTTCCTTTCTTCCTTCCTTCCTTTATTCCTTCCTTTCTTCCTTCTTACCTTCCTTCCTTCTTTCCTTGCTTCCTTCCTTCATCCCTTCCCTCATTCTTTTCCTACCTAATTTCTCCTACCACATTGAAGTCTAGAATCCAAGGCAGCTTAAAACAATACATATATCAGCTGGCCAGTGTTGCTCAGTGGTTGAGCATCAACCTATGAACCAGGAGGTCATGGTTCGATTCGTGGTCAAGGCACATGCCTGGGTTGCAGGCTCGATCCCCAGTGTGGGATGGGCAGGAGGATTCTCTCTCATCATTGATGTTCCTCTCTCTTCCTCCCTGATATCAATAAAAAACAATACATATATTTTTTAAAAAACAGTACATATATTAAGTGAACATTGAGATAAGGAGAAATGAGGGCAGAAAAGTTCAGAGCATGGGGTCAGGATAAAAAATACAAACCATAAATTACTAGAAGGAATTTGGCTCCAGGCCACAGCAGAGGGACATGGGGTCTGTCACTGGGGATCCACGGGATAAAAGTAAATGTTGCCTCCATGTTCTTGGCCCAGAGACCACAGAGCCATTTGAATGCCCTCAACGACAGCCTAAAGCACTCCACCCTAAAAGCCCTGCCCAGGCCTGCAGCCTGACGCCTCAGCAGACAGAGGGAAGGGACCCAGACCCTAGGCCCCAGCGAGGAGCCTGAGCCTGCAGTGACAGCCTCCCTCCCTGGCCTTCCAGCTGGGACCAGCCCACTGGGCCAGTGCCTCTCATCCAGGGCAGTTGCTGCCCTGCCCCCGTGGACCTACTGAGAGTCAGAGTGGGGAGAGGGAAAGGAAGGCACATTTGCTGACCTCCTACTGTGTGCCAGGAACTTGTGCCACCCTTTTAAATTCCCAACAACACTTTTCCACATGGGTCTTTGCTGCCCTCTCTGCCTAGAATGTTTTTCCTCCCACTTACCATTAAACAATTCCTCAGGTTCAGCCTGCATACTGTTTCCTCCTTAGAGGTTCCCCCTGACCCTCTGCTTCATGCTCCCCATTACTCTCTCCATTCTCTTTCTGCCTTCTCTTTTGTGCTCTGTTCTTTTGTGTGTCTGCAGCATTTATGGCAGTGCCTGGCACCTAGTAGGGGCTCAGGGAATACTGGTTGAAGGAGTCAAGGACAGAGGATGAGATCATTTCTGCTTGTCTGATGTATCTCGGAGAAATTAGGTAACTTACTCAGGGTCACACAGCAAGGAGGAGCTGGAGCCAGGATTTGAGTCCAAACTGCCTGGCTCCAAAGTCCACTGTCTTCTGTAGCATCAGCTGCCCTGAGGGGAGCAGACCCCAGCCAGGGATGTGCAGGCAGGGACAGAGGAGGAGTTGGCCTGGTGCAGTCCCGGGCGATCTCCGGCAGCTCCGGGCAGGAGGAGGGAAGAGCTGTTTCGCTTTGAATCAGTCCTGCCACAGGAAGGAAGGGACTCCCTTGCACTGCAAGGGACATTTCCTGCCACCTGTTACTCATAAATTCTAGGAACAGCTATTGAGCACAGAACACTGAGCTCAGTAGCAAGGACCCAACAGTGAGCAGGACAGAGGTTGCCCTGCCTCTGGAGACTTTGGGACCCAGCAGGATGCTCCCAGACCTGCTCCTAGTGCTGTGCAGCAGCAGCGATGGTTAATTTTTCAGGACTTTTCAAGCTGGCTGTTAAACAGTCCTTATTGCCCAAGCTGGTTTTGGCTCAGTAGGTAGAGTGTCGGCCTGTGGACTGAAGGCTCCCGGGTTCAATTCTGGTCAAGGGCACGTAACTAGATTGCAGGCTCAATTCCTGGCCTGGTCAGGATGCCTGTGGGAGGCAACCAATCAATGTGTCTCTCTCATATTGATGTTTCTTATCTCTCCCCTTCCTTTCCACTCTTTCTCTAAAAAAAAAAAAAAAAAATCAGTGGTTGAGGATTTTTTTAAAAAATCCTTGGGGCCGAAACCAGTTTGGCTCAGTGGATAGAGCGTCAGCCTACGGACTGAAAGATCCCAGGTTTGATTCCGGTCAAGGGCATGTACCTGGGTTGCGGGCACATCCCCAGTAGGGGGCGTGCAGGAGGCAGCTGATCGATGTTTCTAACTCTCTATCTCTCTCCCTTCCTCTCTGTAAAAAATCAATAATATATCTATTTTTT
This sequence comes from Corynorhinus townsendii, assembly GCA_026230045.1. Lineage (NCBI taxonomy): Eukaryota > Metazoa > Chordata > Mammalia > Chiroptera > Vespertilionidae > Corynorhinus > Corynorhinus townsendii. The sequence continues at coordinate 198,128,787 of JAPDVU010000002.1, forward strand.
TTAAATCCTTGGGTGAGGATTAACAAAAAAACAAAATTAAAAAAACACAATCATAATTAAAAAATAAAATATGTAAACTCACAACTAAATAAACTATATTATAAATAAAGGTAATAGATGTTCACCATTCATTGCATCTCAGTTATCTTACTGATATCTATGATCTTCAGGTAATTTACATCCATCAAATCTGGGAATACCAGATAATGATGTATTGCCACAAATCTCTTCCCAACCCCATGTTCAGTGAAGTCACGTTTGTACTTAGAAATTGGTGGTATTTAGACCATGGAACCTGGTAAATGCTATACATCAGAGTTTTTTGTTTGGTTGGTTGGTTTTGTTTGGCCTGGTTTTTTTGAGAGCCAGTTGCTAACCATTCCCCACTACACAGTCCAGACCACCTTGGGCCATGCTGGCTCTTAGCTGAGTGGCTGTGATTTGAGGTGGGAGGTGGGGACCTCGGCGGGAGAGTATCCTGAACCCTCATTCCCTCCTCACTGGCCTGTGGGTGAGTTCACAGACATGCAGAGCCTCTGTTCCCTGCCTCCTCAACTCCTCGGCATAAAATCTAAGCCCGGCGGCTCGATCCGAAAACAGCTGTTCTCACGAAGCTTTCAGGCTTATTTCTGATCCCGGACACAGCTGGACCACAGCTCCACGCTGACATGTAACTAACTCTCACTTTACTCACATTCTCAGGAAAATTGACGGTTTTCTGCCGTCTTATTACACTTGACGATAATTTAAAAGGCAGGTTTAGTGCATCCATAAAACCGACTTTGCAACAAGCTTGCGATGGTAGGGAAATATATTTGGCTGGGGCCTACTGGTTGTTGCAAAACAGGCCAGAGAGGGCCCGCCAGAGGAGCTGTGCCCTCCAGCATTCCTGCCTCTCCCCCGCGCCCCCCCCCCCTCCCGGAACCCCAGCCCATCACTGTCCCAGTTCTGGAAGGGTCTGGGCCAGCCTGGGTCTTCTCCCTTCATGTCACCATCTCGGCCTGAGCAGGACGGCCCCCTGAGTCCATCCCTCCACAGGTTCTGGGACAGTCATGCACCGAAGGCTCTCCCGGGGCCTCCCAAGGGCAACACTGGCTTCCGAAAAGGAATTTATAGGCGGCTAATCAAAGCTTAATTACAGCAGCTCAGCGGGCGACAGCAGGAACTCAGGCCAGAATGGTTTTGCTAGGAAACTTTTTACGAGCTTAAGCAGAAGCAGCAAATTAGCAGGAATGAGAGGGAAATTGCCCTGCCTTAACCGTGTCCTCGAACTGGGGATCAGCAGAGTCACCAGCAGAATGTGGCTCTGGGAGGACCAGGGAGGTAGAATGGGGGTGGGAGGCGCTTGGAGTGTGGTCCCCCAGGGTCAGTGGATGGAACCCATGTGACCCCTGCAGAAGCAGATGGCCAGCACTGTCCCTCCTCACCTGCTCCACGGCTGAAGGCCACACAACCATGCGGCCTGGAGTCTCTCCTCACTCTCAGGCATCACCCTGCCCTCCATTCTCAACTCCTTGCACATGCTTCTGGTCAATAAACCTTCCCGCCTTCCTTACGACGTATTTTACAATTCTTCTCCTCTCCACAGGTCTCCAATCCACCACTTAACTGCTTCTCTCTTGCTCAGCCAAGGACCTGCCTCCAAATTCTCAGAAAACCCAAAAGCCCTTAGCAGTGCCTCCAAAGCCTCCCTCCTCGACACCTCTGCAGGCCCTCTGCCCTGCACGCCACCCCTCCTGCCCTCCTCCCTCACTTCCCTGAAGAAAAGCTATTTTAGAGTAAGTGAGAGCCAGGCCAACCCAGGTTCGAACCTTGTCACAGCCACCAACTAAAATGCCCCATCTTGGGCCAGTCATTCAGCTCTCAGAGCCTCTGTGTCCTTGTCTGTAAAATAAAGTAATAAAAATTCAACACAAGCCGGTTGTGAGACATCACATTGAATAATCCTTGAGCCGTTAAAAGCCACACCGGCACATTGTAACACTCAGTCAATGATGTTATTAGATTTAACTACAAAAGGGACAGCAGAAATCTATAGAGATACTTGTTGCCCCCCAAAAAGCAGGCCTGGGGTTCTACAGCTTTTAGAACCCTGTGTCAGACCCAAAAGGCTCTAAGTTTGCAGCCACGCTGGGGAGAGGATACCCCAAAAGGGAGGGGATGAGAGGAGTGGTAACGATGAGTAAAGCAAAAGCTGGGGGCCTTAAGACAAAGGCAGGGCCCCCCGCCCTGAGCTGGCCGTGGACAAGCAGGGCACGGGTGTCCTGCAGGGCTGGGTGGCAGCGTGTAACTCCCAGGGGGTGGGAGCAGAAAAGAGAGGGTGTGCACAGGGCTTATTTCCATTGTCAGTTACAGTAGGCACCGGGAATTAATCATTTTGTTTACAAATTAAGAAAGGACTGAACATGCCTTGTGCTGTTCCAGCCCACATAGATGCTTTCTTTCAACTTTATGAACTCCTCTAACAATGAATAAAACCACTCTGGCGTGACAGACGCTGTATTACTCCGTGCGGCTTCCTTATTCCTAATGTCATCAATTACAATAATCAGATAACTGTAACACCGGTTGGAGCAGGGATGTCGCCGAGAAGCAGGCGGGCGAGACCGCGGCGCTTTAGAACCACTCGCTCGTACTTTTAAAGCACCAGAAGATGGCTGCAAATGTGATTGCCCTTAAGTTTCAAATTGCCTGCAATCATTAAAATAATCTAGTCCATATTCATCAAGCTGCGATTCTATTTTACATACCTGGTAAACACCTTACAAGAAAACCCCACAATTCTGCAGCGAAATGAAGAGGCTTGATCTTGTGGTGGTAAAAATGCTAACACATGTGGTGTGAAGTCAGCCAAAACACCGAGTCGGAGACTGAATTCTATCCATGGCACATATTCCTTGCCTCTGTGTGGGTGCTGGGGAGAGTTTGAAGGATATTAGGGAGATAGGAAGAGAGAAGACAGGGGAGAAGAAGACAGCCTACTTCCAGAGCTCCTAGAATTGTGCTCAACCCAGAGCTCCAGGCGAACTTTGTCCATCTGACCTCTCTGGTACCAGTGGTGAAGGTCACCATTCAGTATGCCCAGCACTAGGAGGTGCATGCTGGGATCCCCTGGAGGAGGACCTCTTATTATTCTCATTTGATGGGTAGGTTAACGGGAGCCCAGAGACATTAAGTGATTTTCCTAAGGTCACACAGTAAGTAGAGAAGCCATACTCCAAACCCACATCCCATGCTTTTGCTTAGGTGCCTTGTCCAAGGTCTTGTGACAGTGAACAGTCATATGAGGTGACATGTCTGGCCTGGCCACATTGAGGCACTCTTTATTATGCCCAGTCGTAGTGTGATGTGGGTCAGTCATTCTCCGTATTCAGTGGGGTGTCCTGTGTGACGTGTCAAGCACAATGCCCATTGGGCCCTCGTTCTAAAACCAAGCATTTTGCAAAAATCCTCGACTTTTTAAAAAAATACCCATATTTTTTTTTTTTGTAGCAAGATGCTTTTCTTTGACGTTAACGAGGCTTAAGAAAGCCCAATAAATAACATTCATCTCTTCCCACCAGAATTAGACAAATGGAGATCAAAATATCAGCTGTAGTACATGAAAGAACATGGTCTGGGTATAAGAGCCGTGTGGCCTTGTAAAGGTGAGCCCCTGCATCGACCCTCTCCCCTGAACTGCAAACCTGCAGCTGTGTGCTTCACATCAGAAGGCGGGAGGGTGGGAAACCTCTGAGCGGGTGCTGAGCTGGGTCTAGAGGGTTATTCCAATGGAAACAGCTCCTCCTGGAAATCTGGGTGCTGGTAAATGAGTTCTCCTCCCGCCCCACAAACAATAAAGAGCCTGTAAAAGAAATGAAATGATTTCATACGCCCTGGCCCCCCAGACCTTCCCTTGTGCAAGTTCCCCTGGCCGCCCTATACACTTTATGTAACCGCTGTCACCGGGCACCTTGGTGACATTTCAGGGCCACTGTCACGATGGTTTCCCACGGCCGCTCAGGAATCGTGAAGGCTGTCTATTGGCTAGGAGAGGCTCCACGGGGCAGGAACGCACGACGGAAGCACCCTCCACGCCTCAGTGAGCCATAGACTGCTTCCAGGAGTCATTACAAATAGCTCACGGTGGGTACTGAGCTCCTAACCTCGCCCCGTCCATTCTTCCTTCCCCAGGTGCACTGGCCACCCTGATTCCCACCAAGTCCCGGCATGACTTTGGTTGGGAAATAGCCAAAGGGCCCAAGAAAATTCCATTCCGTTGAGTCCCAGGGACAGATGTGGTTTTCCAGGTGTGCACTCACCTGGGGTCTTAGCAAGTAGTGGTCATTAGTAGGAAGGGGCTAGGGCAGTGGTCGGCAAACTGCGGCTCGAAAGCCACATGCGGCTCTTTGGCCCCTTGAGTATGGCTCTTCCACAAAATACCATGTGCGGACGCGCATGTACAGTGCGATTGAAACTTTGTGGCCCATGCGCAGAAGTCGGTTTTCGGCTCTCAAAAGAAATTTCAATCGTTGTACTGTTGATATTTGGCTCTGTTGACTCATGAGTTTGCCAACCACTGAGTTAGGGCATCACTGGGCACAGTCGCCTCTGCATTCCCCACTGAAAGTCAAGAGCCTCTCTGGAGTCTTCTCCTCTGTTAGGTATCACTCCACATGGCTGCAACCTGCTGTGAGGTCCTGGGACCCCAGTGTTGGCACCTGGAACCCCAGAGGGTGCACAGAGCAAGTTCCATCCAATATGTGTGGAAGGTAGGTGGCCAGGATGGCCTGACACCCACCTCACATGCCAGCTCAGGAAGCAGACTTGACACCACTCAAGAGTGTCAGCTAGAGCTTATATTTTGCACCAACTTCAATCCCTTAGGGTTGGCTGCCTGGGAGCTGTGTTAAAGGGGTTTCTGAGGATACCCAAAGGAACAAGACAGGGCCCAGGTTCTCAGAAATGAGCCCAGGTTCATAGCTAGGCCAAGGTGCCAAGTGCTCATCTAAAGGGTCCTGCGTTCTCTGGACTCCTGTCTGTCCCTTACACTACACCCAGTCCACCATCAAGTCCTGTTGACTCTACCTCCTAGTACCTGCCTCTCAGATCACTGCCTCTCCCCATCCCCATGGCTTTCCCGGCCCAGACCACTTGGACCCCTGCCTGCCACAAGGGTCCTTTAGATATTTCCCAACCAAATATTGAATGGGCAACACCTAGCTATTCTCTCTGCTTCCACTCCTGACTCTTCTAATCCACCCTCCTTCCAGAAATATCTTTAAAAACACAAATAAGAACATGTTTTAAAAGCCTCCCTTACAAGGCCCAACAGAATCTGAGCCCTGCCCATCCTCATCTTCATCACTCCCCGCCTCCAACACTGGACCAGCTCCTCACATACATTACAGAGGTCTGAGGGGAGCATGAATAGTAGCAGCAGGGGGCAGAGGACAAGGCTACTGTCCCTGGAGAACAGTGTCCCTCAGGGAGGTCACACATGCTGCTCCCACAGCCACCGGTGTGCTTCCACCCTGACCCTTTACCTACCTAATTCCCCCTCACCCTTGAGCACCCAGCTCAAGCACCTCTTCCTCCAAGAAGCCTTCCTGATCCCCCATGTAAGGTCCTCTCATGGCTCCTCACAGTCTTTTTCAGATCATTCCTCAATTCTAATTAGACACATAATTGAACAAGCCATTGTTTAATGTCTGGGTCCTCATTAGAATGGAAGTGCCCTGAGGTCAGGGTCCTTTGGGGCTGTGTTTCTATTTATTATTTCTCCAGGCTCTTGGTTTCAGGAGGCACTCACTCAATATTGCTGACTGAGGAACGAAGTCTTCAGTTAACCATCCACCCATGGCAGTGAGGAACAGTAACATTGTGCTGCAGTAACAAACAACCCCAGTGTTTCAAGGGTTCAACCAACAAAGGTCTACTTCTCACTCATGCTATGGGCTCATCTCAGTCATCAGGGTCTTTGGCCTCACTCTCTGAGACTCAGGTGGACAGAGCAGCCCCATCCGGAGTATTGCTGGTCACTGTGCTAGAGGAAAAGAGATCATGGTGACCTGCACACTGGCTAAAGCTTCTGCGTAGAGATCACACATTCCATTCTACTCAACTGCCCTGACCAGGTGAGTCCTTAGATCACATCTACGCTCAGAGGCTCAGAGAGTGCAGGTCTACCCTGTACCCAGGAGAACTGGAGATATTTGCTGGGCAACACCAATGGCTGCCACCCCATGCAGTCAGTCCCTGATGCCACCCTGGCCCTAGCCCTCAGACAGAGCTCTCTAGACCTGAGCCGTCCACTGTGGTGGCCGCATGTGACTGTGGAGCCCTTGAAAATGGCTGGTCCGAAGCTAGGTGCACTCAGAGTGTAAAAGCACACGCCCAATTTTAAAGACCTCACATGACAAAAAGAACTTAAAACGTCTCATTCATAATTTTTAATTTTTATTACACATTGAATGCTGATGTTTGGATTAAATAAAAGATGTTATTAAGTTTAATTTCATCTAATTAATTGGGGGTTTTTACCTTCTATAATGTGGCTGCTAGAAAATGTTACGTTACATATGTGTCTCCCATGCGTGGCTCGCATTATGTTTCCGTTGAACAGCGCTGCTCTAGAACCTCTGATCCCAGGTAGGACGTGGCCGAGAGTGGGTCTGAGCTTGCAAATGAAGTGAAATGGGCCAGGAGAGAGAGAGGAGAGAGAGAGAGAGAGAGAGAGAGAGAGAGAGAGAGAGAGAGAGAGAGAGAGAGAGAATGCACCTAGGTGGACAGAGCCAGTGGGCGGGATGGCCCAGCCACAACTTCACTCCTTCACTAAACCTCAGGAGCCCCCCACCCCACCCCCACTCCCCCCCACCCCGAGATGATGAAGCCACTTCTCAGCCCTGGGCCACCCCTCATTTCCTTGTCTGCCTGGGGCCCCCTTGCTTTCTCACAGGCAAGCTGGGGGGTGGGGCATGAGCATGGCTGCCACAGTCTGGTGCCCGAGGAGCTGCATCCAAGCAGGAGCTCTCGCCTGCAGAGAAGTGTTAATAAATATTTACAGAGCCCTTTGACAGCGCCGAAGGAGAGAGGGAGAATACAAGTCAGCCCCAGCAGGCGCTGACACCAGCCAGCCTCCGGGCTGGCAGCAAGAGCCGCGGCCACGCAGGGCCGGGCAGCCCACTGACCTTCGCCGGCCGGCACCTACCGTGGAGTGGCCCGCCAGCCCTGTTTACAGAAGCCGTGAAATAGGACAATCTCTCACTATTGATTTTGTGCCTCTCCCTGCAACCACTGCCCTGGATAACTCACATCATATGGATTTTTCTCTAAACCCCCAAATTAATATCTGCAGTGGGAGGAATACATTGCTGTTGGATGTGGCCAAGCCTTCTGGCCCCATGGGGCTGAGGGTTGGAGGCCATATGGCGTATGGCTGCCCCTGCCAGGCCTGGGGCCACAGCTGGACCTCTGCTTTGTAGCAGTCAGCAGACTGAGGGCATGGAGGCTGCCCTGCTAGCCTACCCACCCACTCGTCGGGCCTCGAAGTGCACCCTGGGTTTGAACGAGCTTGTGCACACAGGCGTGTCCCCTCAGAACCCTACGTTAATTTGCAATGACTCCAGGAATGGCAAGGAAAGAGCCATCGCTTTGCTTTCACTGGATTTCAGTTCACTACCAGCTCTACCAGCAGCCTGCTGTGTGATCTTGGAAAGTTACTTAACCTCTCTGTGCCTCTGTTTCAGTAAAAGGAGGAATAATATAATATTACAGAGTGGTCATGAGAATTATTTACTTATTCAACAAATACAAAACACTATAATGTTCACTTGGATAACAGCTATGAAGGAAACAAACAGGGTGATGATAAAAATAAATAAATAAATTGGGGCCCAGCTGGGGTGGCTCAGTGGTTGAGCATCAACCTATGAACCGGGAGGTTGCGGTTCTATTCCCAGTCAGGGTGCATGCCTGGATTGCAGGTTCCATTTCCAGTGGGGGATGTGCAGGAGGCAACTGATCAATGATTCTCTCTCATCATGGATGTTTCTCTCTGTGTGTCCCTCCCCCTTCCTCTCTGAAATCAATAAAAATATATGTTTTAAAATAATAATAATAACTTGGGGAGGTCACTTGAGGTAGAGCTGTCAGAGTTGGTGACTCTGAAAAAGTGAGGTATGAGCTTTGACTTGAGTGAGAAGGAGCTATGCAAAGAGCTGAGAAGAAACTCCCAGGCTCCCTTCTCTGGGTTCAGGCACAGACCTCCTGGGAGCCCGCTCTCCTTGTTAGGGAGACTGAGCGACAAGGTGCTGTCCCAGGGTGGTAGGAGGAGGGTGGGGGCAGGGTGAGTTGAGGTGAGAGGGAGAGGCAGTAAGGGTATGTGCAGCCAGTCCAACACTCCAAGGGCTGATGATTGAGCGAGGAGCAGACACATTAATGAAAAATGAACAGACTCCCCCAGCTCAAGCCAAGCAAACGTTTGCTGCAGACGCATCTAATTCAATTGTCTTTAATAAAACTGCTAATTGGGTTTGGGAGTCTCCGCGGGGCCTGGCCAAACCAGTAGGCTGCTTCCATTTCTCCCCACAAAAGTCCCTCCTCTGCTTCCATGAATTAATTCAACTTGACACTTCAGGGGATACAGAGGCAGGAGACAAGTTAGGGCCAAAGAATTCCCTCTACTTGGGCGGTCAGGCGCGTGTGCTTGAGTTAAGGTGAGCACACATGTGACACGTGAGTAGGAAGTGGTTACGGATTCAGACTCTTGAGCGAGGCTGTCTGGGTTCCACAAAACTCCGCGACATCCTTAACCTCCAGGTCTCAGTTTAGTCATCTGTAAAATGGGGATGATAGGAACAGTGCGATCCTCAAACTATTATTGTGAGGAATCTGCTGCCCCAGGCCCCTCCCTTGGAGGACTTTCATCATGGTGGGGGAGAGATAATTTAAAAAGCAAAGAAATAAAATAATTCCACTTACTGGCAAATCCATGAAGAAAATAAGGAAGTGATGGTCCTAGGGCCCAGGGAAGGTCTCCCTGCACAGGAACCTGGTGATGGGAAGAGCCACCCAGGCAGGGATCTGAGAAAAGGGCATTCCAGGCAAAGGCACAGGCAGGAGTGTGCCAAAGTGGGCTAACGGTGCAGAGGGAAGGCTCGGTGTGGCCAGAGTGCTGTGCGAGTGGAGCAGGAGGGAGGGGGGCTTGAGAGGTTGCCAGGGCCAGAGCTTACAGAGCCATTGTAGTTACAATGCACTGGAAGCTTTTCCTCAGGGGGAAATATATACCTTGATTCACATTTTCAGAAAACCACTCCAACTGCTGTGTGGACATGGGCGTGAGGAACAAGAGGAGGAGGCAGAGCAGGCAGTGGGGAGATTCCGGTCGAGTCCAAGGGGAGAGAGATGCTCGTGGCCTGGACAAGGGACAGGGAGGAGGGAGGGGATGGCATCAAATTCAGAAGATAAGAACAAAGAGGCATGACCAAGAAGCTGAGAGTCCCAGTGTCACCCTGTGTGCCATGTGTTTCTATCCATCATTCATTCCCTCATTCATGCTTATACTTAGTGAGCACCTACTAAGACAAGCAGCAAACCAAAGAGACAAAACTCCCCACCTCGGGGCAGCAAGAGCCGCGGCCATGCAGGCCGCTCCCATTCCAGAGGATGCAGACAATCAGCACGTACAATATGGACGGTCAGGTGGAGACTTACCATCAGCCCCGCCCACCCCCCCAGGAGGTGTGGGAGGACAGGGGAATGAAGCGCTTGGCCCATGGTCAAGTTGCAGCAGCCCCGGAGGCAGGATTTAAACTGGGCTAGTTCCAAAGCCAGTGCACTACCGCCATCCCTGGCTGTCATACACAGGGAGGGACAAGATGAGGGATGCCCCTGGCCACGAGTACCACAGGAGATCAGCAGACTGCTACTAGTCCAGGATTGACCCCATTTTATAGATGAGGAAACTGCAGCAGAGACCCTTTAAGCCACGTGTCTGAGGCCATGCAGCAGAGAGTGGTGGAGCCAGTCTTCAAACCCAGCTCTGTCTGACCCTGTGCCACACTCACACCAGCTGCTATGTTAGTTAATCCCTAAACTTGGAAGAGGAGGCTGGTAGGAATAGAGCGAAGCACAGAGTCCATGCTGTTGGGATATGGCCTGTACCCCTTTCACCTGTCCATGTATCCATTCATCCAGCCTTCTCTCCACCATCATGTCCAGCCGGCTCCGGACTGGGAACCTGCTCCTGGACCACCAGCAAAGGGTTTCCCTCCAGCTCAGGGGATGAGGTTAGGGCTGACCCCTGGAGTCACCTCTCTGCCATACTCCACACTCCAGAGCCAACCAACAGCCCTACCCACCAGCTGCCCATCAGAGTGACACATCCTGGGACTTCTTGTCATTTCTCATCCAAGATTCCATTACGAAGTGCGATTGCTGAAGTAATAGACAGATAAGGGATCTGTCCGAGCCCCGCCTGGCGCACCGGGCAGCTGCCAGGTTTTTCCCATTAGCCACAGGGCCTGACGGACAGTAATGGATTTCATAACTGATGCCGGAGCCTGCGGCGGATAATTCCATGATAACGGTTTATCAGGGCCTGACGGGAGGTAATGGGTAATCACCAGGCAGAAAGCAAACCAGTCGGGGATCCCTGGCCTCCGCCCAGCCTGGCCCTGCTTTTGTTGCACCAACGGCCACCTTCCCAACTCACAGGCCACCTCCCCTCTGTGTCCCGAAGGTCGCCAGAGCGCTGGACTCCGCCTGGGTCCCGGCTGCAGTCCTCAGGACTGTTTGCAGAGGAGATTCTCATGGTGACGTCCTCCCAGCAAGCCCCAGCCACCTTCCTGCCCACTAGGACTTGAAGCAAACTCAGAAGAGCAAATGGGGCTTCACGGACAAGACAACCCAGCGTGTCCCCAAGTTCCAGTCCTCCTGCCACACAAAGCCCCAGGTCCTAGTTCAGGATATCAAAGGGGAAACCAAGCCTGACCGGACTCTGGCCACTGTCCATGCACCCTGGTCAGTTACCCAACCTCTGTGCAACCCGGAAATCCCTCCCTGGGGCCCGAGGCTGCGATGGCCCTGCCACCACCTGGATGGCCCCACATCTCGTTCACACCTTTGCAAGTACCTGAGTGCCGTCTGTTTCTTGCCAGGATTGCCCTGATAGAGTCTGTCTTTCCCAAATCTGCAGGGGGGGAGGAGGGGGATGAAATAAATTATTACAGTTTTCCCCACTTTCTGGTTTTCTCCCTTTTCATTCTTTTTTAAACTATCCAGGTCCTCCTGTCTCCGCGTAAGGACTGAAAGAGAATGAAACAAATGAACAGGAGTGAATGACCATTAATGAGAAACTTGCAGGGGTTTCCCCATGCTCTGGTCCACCTGGGTTCCCTTGCGTGCTTCCTTGGGCATGGCTGGGATTTTCTAGAGCTTTCTTAGAGAGTGTACAGCTTGTTATTTCTAAGCCCCACATCTCCCAACACTGCCCGCCTCTCTCTGAGCACATCTCACAGCCTATGACTAAATACAGATTTGTTTGTGTGATTATTTGACCAATTATCCATTGCCTGCTCTAGACTGAAACTCCAAGAGGCAGAGCCTTCGCCTCTTTTGTGCCTAGAACAGTGGCTGGTAAACAGTAGGGGCTCAATTGTTATTTAGTGGGTGCATGACTGAGTGAATGAATGAGAGGCATGCACAGGCCCAGGGGAAAGCAGAGGTTGGGGGGCGGGGAGGTGATGCCTGCCCTTTAACCCTTGAGGGCTCAGCACAGTGGGAAGAAGGCCTGGGGTGAACAGACAGACAGGGACTAGCCCAGCTGCCTCAGAGAGACCAGCAGCTGAGCTAGAAGATGCTCCCACTCCACCCCAATCTATTCCCACCCCTGCAGAGCTGAGCACCAGGCTAATTAAACTGGGTTTGCTCAGCCAGGCCCTGGAGCGGCCGGCTCCAAGCACTCCAGATGGCCTTTATTTGTCAATTTGAAAACTAATCTCTGACTATTTAGACAGCAGTTTATCCAAGCCAGACTAGGATTAGCATTTGGCATCTTGGATAAAGAGAATGGGTGGTACTCCCCAGGTGCTAGGGAAGGATCTGAGGGTGAGTTTCTTTTTACTCTTTTTTGTTTTGTTTTGTTACTCCCCACCCGAGGATATTTTTCCATTGATTTTTACAGAAAATGGAAGGGAGGGGGAGAGACAGAGAGAGAAACATCGATGTGAGAGAGACACACCAATTGGATGCCTCCCGCATGTGCCCTGACCAAGGTTAGGGAATTGAGACTGCAACCAACGTACATGCCCTTGACTGGAATCGAACCCAGGACCCTTCAGTCCGAGGGCTGATGCTCTACCTACTGAGCCAAACCGGCTAGGGCTTGAGGGTGAATTTCCATCCAAAAGGAGGAAGAGCCCAGAGCACCCGTAGCCTGCCTGGCAATAGCTTACTCTGCAGAGCTCCCCTCTCTCCTGTCCCCAGGAGCCTGGGATTGCCTGTACCTTCACCTGGGGAAGCAGGGAGGGCAGGGCAGGTCCCCTGACTATTCCTTAACTCTAAGGCCCATGGCAGCAGGTGCCATAGGTCAGATGGCCGCTTGGAAATGAGCAGACGTTGTCCACAATGGTGGGCCGGCCTCACATTCAGCTCTCAGTTGTGGCGTCAGCCTCCCCAGCGAGGCTCTGGCTTCCACCTTGGGAATTCATGAAAAATTGTTACAGAGCCTCTCTCATGCACCAGGCACTGAACTAGGCCCTGAGAGTCCAGGGCTGATCAAAACAGACATGTTCCTGCCCCTTAGGGAACTCAGTTTGGTAGGGAAGGTAGACGTGTACAAATAACTCGGTAGCCCAGGCCTGGTGTGAAGGAACATCAAAGGCTGCTTTGCCCTGGCTGACCACCATAGAACCAAATCTATGGGTCAGTTCTCAGGCCTCATCTTGATCTCTCTGCAGCATTGAACCCAATCAGTCTCTCCCCCTTCACCCAAAAACATCTTCTCTGCTTGCTTCTGGGGCACTGTCACCTGGTTCCCCCCCCCCCCCCCCCCCCCCGATCACCCTCACCTCTGTACCCAAACCCTGCAGTGAGTTGAATGGTGTTTCCCAATAAAGATATGTCCACATTTCAGAACCTGTGAATGTGACCTTATTTGGAAAAGTGTCTGCAAATGAAATTAAGTTAAGGCTCTGGAGATGAGATAATCCTGTGTTCTCCTGTGGGCCCTAAATCCAATGACAAGTGTCCTTGGAAGAGATAGAAGAGGAGGTGCCATGGGGAGAGAAGAGGAGAAGGCCATGTGATGTTGGAGGCAGAGACTGGAGCAATGCAGCCACAAGCCAAGGAATGCCGAGTCCCCCAAAGCTGGAAGAGGAAGAAGGTGCTCTGGAAGGAGTGTGGCCTTGTGGACACCTTAATTTCAGACCTGTGCCCTCTAGGACAGTGAGAATGTCTCTGTTGTGTTAACCCTCCCCCCCCCCACTAGCCCCCCATTGGTGGTAATTTGTTTTGACAGCTCTAGGAAACTAATACAAGCCCCCTACTAGTCCTGACCTCAAAACGCTGTTGGCTCACGGGGCTCAGACCTTGGACCTCTCCTCTCCTCTCTCCATTTCTTTCCTTCAGTGCTCTCACCTAAGGTCATGGCCCTAGAGGCCTTCTATGAACAGAGGATGCCCAAATGTGTGTGTCCAACCCTAGCCCCATCCCTAAACTTCAAGCTCATATATGCAACCACCTATTGGACCTCCCCATTTACTGGAGAGGCATCCCCATTTTTATCCAGTTGATCAGGCCAAAACCATTGCCTGCTTTTTTATACACCATATCCAGTCCATGGCCAAAGCCTACTGGCTCTTCCTTGAAACTCTATCCAGAGTCCAACCCCTGCCAACAGCTGTTGCCCCGATTCCAGTGCCCATCGTGCCCATCGTGCCCGCCTGGCCCACCAGTATGGCCACTGCCAGTCTCCCTGCCTCCATGCTCTGCCACCCACACACCCTGTTGTCCACACAGTGCCTGGTGCCAGTACAGATTCTATAAATGTCAGCTGTTGTTACTTTTCACTATTTTAATTATCTGAGATAAAGATAGCCTGGGACTCCAAGACTAGAGGAAAGAAAGACTAATCACCATGAGAGAAGCAGAAGAATCTCCTGCTGAAGAATCTGAGAATTCCACTGCCCCAAGTTGACATCCAGGAGATGGGGGATTGGGACCTCCTGGGGCCCTGGGGTGAAGACCCTGAGAGGCTCTCCCTAAGGGCTGAAGTAAGGGTCTTGCCTTTTGAACAAGCCACAATTCGAATTTGAAGGAGACTTCCTGAGCTCTTATGGATGGCAGCACTGACACCACTTGTGACAGCGAAGGGGACCTTCTTTTTATATCTACCCTGGCCTGCACCACGGGCAGTGGGAGAACCCATATTTACCAAGCCACTGTCGGGGTACTGTGATGTGGCCCCAGATTCCACCTTCAAAAACAAGATGCCCAGCCTCGGTGGCTCAGGGGTTGAGCGTCAACCTATGAACCAGGAGGTCACGGTTTGATTCCTGGTCAGGGCACATACCTGGGCTATGAGCTCGATCCCAAATCATGCAGGAGGCAGCCGATCAATGACTCTCTCTCATCATTGATGTTTCTATCTCTCTCTCCCTCTCCCTTCCTCTCTGAAATCAATAAAAAGATATATATTTTTAAATATGACATTCATTCCCCTGGTCGCCTAGTATGTTGGCATCTGATGGCTCACAGCTGAGTCCATCTCTGAGACCTGGCCTCAGCCAAAGAGAGCCACCTTGCCCGGAGTTAAGTCCTCACCAATGTAGGCAGCCTACATTGGTGAGACATACAGGGCCAGCCCCTTCACTACAGGCAGACAACTCTGAAAGGCAGGATGACCCATATGTCCCAGTTTTCCCAGTAATTTTTCAGTTTCAGAATCAATCCTGCCTCCCAGGAACCCACTAGATCCCAAGCAAACCGGGTCAGTGTGTCCATCCCAGCTCAGAGCTGCCCAGGAGCTGAGGCCTTTGTAGCAACTCCTTCCTCTGCCCGCTTCCTTCCCCCACCACACTCCCCACTAAGCTTTCTACATGCAGCTCCCCATCTCAGAGTGTGCTTCCCCGTGCCAGGCTGGCACATGCCTTGTCCTTTTCAGTCCTCATCAAACGACACTGGAGGTGGGCATTGCTGTCCCTGAAAAAAACAGAGGCTCAAAGACGCTGAGTAACTTGTTCAAGTGACACAGCAAGTCCAAACTCTCCACAGCCACAGGCTTGCCCCAGTGCCTTTGCAATCTGGTTTTATTCCTCCAGGTCTGTCCCTAATGGTGCCTTATCTGTTTGAAAATAAATCAAACCGCTTGGGGATGAAAGTCCTTTCTTTGGGCCCCTTTGGCTAGGACTAGCAAGAAGAGTGAGAATGTGCACCTGGCACGCAGAAGGGAGCTGTGTGTCTACCTGCATCACCGGCAGCAGTGGGGCCAGCCAGGCAAGAGCCGCTGCAAGTTGGTGTCCAACTCTGCTTCCTGGCAAGCCTCCTGTAAACTCGGTCCTTCTCCATTGCCTCCTGAATTTGGAGAGATGATCTCAGTCTCCAATCGTAATAAACTCCCTGCTTTTCAATTTCTCTAAGAGGCAGCTGCCCTCACAGCGAGAAAGTTTGCATCTGCTCCTGGACTGTCCCTGCACTTACCCTCCCATAATTGTCTGCCTCTCATCTCCCCTGAAGATGTCGCTCTCAGAGAGAAGGGCCTCGCCCTCCTTCCCCTCTTGTCCCTTCTCCCTCCTCTACTCCCTTCCTCTCTACTGACTCCCTGCCTGCCCTTGCTCCTCTCCCCTCTTCCAGTCTTCCCATTGGCAGGGCACTGCTGTCCCCTTCTCCTGCCCTCTCCTGCCTTCTCTCTTCCTCTGTCCCCTCTTGGCTCGTGCCTTTCCTTCCTGGGTCTGTATTACCAAGGCCATGGCACCCAGGAGAGACCTGAGGTTTCCAAGTCAAACACATCAGGTGCAGACCCCGCTCTGAGGCTCAGCTTCCATTTCCTCACCTGTCAAATGGGACAAATGAGAAGTACTGCTCAGGGCTGCTGCGGAACCCACAGCAACCGTGTAGGTGGCAGTGCCTGCCCTGGGACGTGGCACACAGGAGGCGCACCATCTATTTTCATTCCAGTCTCCACAAGGGACACAGCACAGATTGGAGTTTCCCCTGAGAGGGAGAAGGAGATGGATGAGGGGGGTGACCCAGAAAGCCCCCCTCTTCTCATTAGCACTTTGCAATTTGCTGAGAGTGAGGCTGCCCCCAGGACTCATGGCCACCCCCGCCTGGCACCCCCAACCCTTCTCCTGGGATTGGGAGCAGCGTCTGGCACAGGCTCCTCCAGCACAAGCCATCAAAGTGCCACCATACCATCTGGCCTGCCCACATCCTCACACGGGATCTATTACTTATTCCCTTCCATTAGCATAAATAATATGGAGCTTGGGTTTCATGATGGTTTACATAATAAATAAAACAGGTCAATTGCCCACAAAACTAGTCTCTGTGAACAGTAACAGATTTAATTAGATTTATTTTACCCTGGGTTTTCTGGAGTAAAACGGATGTCTCTCATGCCAAGGATAAACTTCCCCATAAATTTCTATTTCTGGGAAGGCAGCTCCCCATCCTCTAAGGAGACAAAAGGGAGGAGGGAAGAGGAGGAGGGTGAAGAGAGAGAGGAAGGGGAAGGAGGAAGACAGAGATGTGGCCCTGTATTACCCTTCACCTTCCACATGGTCCCTCCCCTGCCTCCATGGCCCCCCAGCCATGTTATGAACTTAATGTTTGTGCCCCCCTAAAATTGATATATTGAAGTCCTACCCACCATGTGATGGTGCTTGAGGAGGGCCTTTGGAAGGTTATGGAGTTAGATTAGATCAAGAGGGTGGGGCCCTCATGCTGGGATTAGTGTCCTTGTAAGAAGAGAGAGAGAGAGATCGCTGTATCCATGCTCACACACCAAGGAAACGCCAGGTGAGGACAACAGCGAGAAGTTGGCCATCCAAAAGCCAAGAAACCAAATCACCTTGATCCTGAATTTCCTAGTTTCCAAAACTGTGAAAAATAAGTCTGTTATTTCAACCCCCATTCTAAGGTCCAGCAGCCTGAGCTAAGACACTGCCTCAGCTCCCTCAGACCACACACATCTGAGTGACTCGTCTCCTGCTCTGAATCCTTTACTGTCCTCCCATTGCCAGACATCAAGCCCAGCAGGGCCCTCCCTCCCATTACTTCCCTTTATCTTCAGCTCCTCTCTCCCCATCCCTCCCCATCGTCGGTACCCTCCTCGACCCTCCAGGCCCACACATCCACCTGAAGGAACTAGATGCCCTTTCTTCTCCCAGTCTCCGCACCTTGGCCCGGCTGTTTCCTCTGTCTGGAATATTCCCCCTACAGGCCCCTCCTGTCTCCACAACTCATGCTTGAAGTCTCAAAGCCTGGCCTCCCTGCCAGGGCTCACCTGCAACCTCTCTCCTCCCCTCCCCCCCTCCCCCCCCAAGTGCCTGTCCTCTGTACTGTCAGGGCACAGTGTGACCTGCTGGCTCTGACCATCCGATACCTCTGCATGTGTGTCCCCCACACAGACTGGAGGCTCTCTGAGACAGTACCTAGAGTGTGCTGCTCAATCTTCTGGGTCTGGAGCGGTGTGTGGCCCACAGATTCACTCTGCAGCCCAAGGGTCAGCAGCCTCTGACACACAGTGGTGTCCATTCCCTGTGCAGAAAGGAATGCTTCTCGCAGGGATTCTGGTCTTCCTTGGTCCTCTGCTCCTACCACATCACCACAGCCATTGAACGATTGCTTAAGACAGGGTTGGGGAACATCCGGCCCTGCAAAATCATTTGGTCCGGCCCTGGCAAGGCATTAGGGATGAGGTGAGTTAATTAAATGTTTGACCAAATAGAGCAGGCTAATTTTTAAGCTGATCACTTTGTATGGCCTGAGAAGGATGTTATAAATATCCAAATGGCCTTTGGCAGAAAAAAGGGTTCCACACCCCTAGTTAAGACAACATTTGATTGAAGACTGAAAGGTTAGCAATGTCCCTGCTCATAGTGGACATCTGTGGGGTTTGCTGTGCAGCATCTTTAGGTCACAGGAGCCTAGTTTCCCCTTGGGAAGCCCCCTCTCTCACTCTCCATGCCCTGGGTTAAGTTCCAGGAGGAGGTGTGTGGCCCAGGGCTGGCAATTGAATCACTGTGTCCCCCAGCCTTGGTGGCCGATGCAGGGACACCAGCTGGGCAATGAGACTCAGCCCAGGATGTGTGTGGGCTAAAGAGGAAAGAGATCTCCTCTTTTTGCAGATGCCTGAGCCAGCGGATGGAAGCCTGGTACTTTCAGGGACAGCGCAGGAAGACAGCTAAGCTGAAGATGACGGGAGAGAACACCAGCCCGGTGACACTGACCGAGGCCCGGATCCACCATGATGGAGGCCAGGTCTATCCCAGGGTTTCCCACTGCAGAACAGCCAGAAAACCTCCCCCACACTCGTTTGGTCATGATAAGCCAACTTGAGGGGGCTTCTGTCACCACAGCCAAAACATTTTCTAACGGATGCCCTACACTTTGGCACAGAAATTTCATTGCTAGCAATTTGTCCTCACGAAAAATAGCTTGAAACGCAGACAAAGGTTTCTGAACAAAGATGGTCACAGAGGTGCCCTCAGGGGTCCTCCCCGACCACCATCCCTGGAAAGCTTCCCTCCAGGGAAGGAGGCGCTCCTGGGGCCCGTGTGCAGGCCCCTCCCCGAGCTCCACCTGTGCAGCCAGAATGTCCACGCCTCCCCAGCTGGACGCTGCAAAAGGAACTCACATTCCTGGGAATCATTAAAAAGTATTAAGTGGTAACAACGTGTGCCACCCATAAGCCCTAGAGCCTAGCCCACCGCAAAATGCCCTCAATGCACACCCACCACCATCTCCCCTCAGGCCCCTTCCTCAAACTACCAGCCCTGAGAAATTCCCAAATGACTTCATCTCACCCCTGCACGGTGCCAGCCTCCCTTCCGGCCCAGCCTCACACCACCGAGGGGACTTCAGCAAAAGTGGGACCCACCCTCCCATCCACCACTCCATCCCAAACAGGGAGGAGGCTCTTTCTTCGCGTCCTCCAGCACACCTGAGACCAGGGAGTGGTGCCTAAGAAGGGGCCCCTGAAGTCTGAGGATAATGACACAGAAGCTCCACAGGGTAGTCTATGTCGCTATAGGATGTGGCTTCGCCGAATCAGCACATACATGACAGGTCCCTGAGTGAATGTTGTCTGCCTGGCTTCTTCCTGCCTCCAAGAGGCAGAGGCTATCTCAGCTTAGCCCAGACCCCATGGACAGGAGGCCCTGAGGAAAAAGATGACTCTTCCTCCCTCCGTTCAAGACCCAGCACCCCAGTCTTCATTTCTCCAGTTACTTCCCAGCTGGGGCTGATGGGTGAGGGCAAGGAGGGTTTCAGTTAAAGAGGAAATTGGACAGAATGAGGTCCAAGGGCTGGCCAGCCTGGAGAACTGCCCCTTGTGCTGCCTTTGCCGTACTCCTGGCCTCTCTTTGGGGCAAGGCCAGGGGATGAATTGTCCCTGTCTAACTCCTTTAGCCCTGTCTCCTCCGGTTCTACAGCTGCTTCAGGTTCTGCTATCACCCAGCCTCACCTTCAGGAGGCCTGAGTCTCTTTGTCCTGGAGCTCCTCTCCCCAGTGGGGTTCTCTTTCAAGCCTCACTAAAGGAACCACATGCCATCTCTTAAACCCAAACTCCCTGAACCTGGGACCGCTCCCTGGCACCTCCAGTGGTATTCCTTGGAATGTCACTATTTCTGCTGCTGGCTGGCCAGGCCTTGCCATGACTGACAGAAAAGCCAGTGCTAGAGATTGACCTTGTTTGAAGTCTGATAGAAAAACTATGATCAAGTAGATGGATAAGAACCAAGAAGGATCCACCCTCTCAAATTATAATTCCATGGTTGGCAAACTGTGGCTTGCAAGCCACATGTGGCTCTTTGGCCCCTTGAGTGTGGCTCTTCCACAAAATACCACGGCCTGGGCGAATCTATTTTGAAGAAGTGGCATTAGAAGAAGTTTAAGTTTAAAAAATTTGGCTCTCAAAAGAAATTTCAATCGTTGTACTGTTGATATTTGGCTCTGTTGACTAATGAGTTTGCTGACCTCTGTTATAGTTCAACACTAGATTTAGATAGAAATTTTTCATTCAAAACTAGAAAGGAAAAAAATCAACAATATAAGCTATTTTATAGTCTATATATTTCATAGTCTATATATGAAACAGTGGTCATATCAGTCTGTACTAAGGAACAGAGGCTTCTTATGAGTTTACTAAAGGGAATTAAAGGTGTTTGTAGAAAGTCCCCAGTTTTTGTTGCAATCATTGCTTTTAATTGACTCTCTGTTCTCTGTCGCTATGGTCTTTACTTTTCCACAATGTCTTATAAATGGGATAAAACAGTATGCAGCCTTTTGAATCTGGCTTCTTTAACTTAGCATAAGTTTTTCTATATCTTGGGTAAATACCCAGGGGTGGAAGTGCTGGGTCATATGGAAGGTGTATGTTTAACTTTGTAAAGCTGAACTATTTTCCAAAGGGGCTGTGTCATTTTGCATTCCTACCATGAATGTGTGAGAGTCCCAGTTTCTCCATATCCTCGTCAGCACTTGGTATTGTCAGTTTTTTCTTACTTTAGCCATTCTAAGAGTTGTATGGTAGTATATGGTTGTGATTTTATAAAGTTGACTCTTTGAAACAGCAAAAAAAGAATGAAGCAATTTGATTCCACTCAATTGATTTTAGCCTTGGTCATATGACTAGCTCTGGCCAATGGTATGTAGGTAGAAGTGACAACGTGTAAGTTCTGAGTCTCAGACTTAAGAGTCACAGAGTGGCCCTAGCTGGTTTGGCTCAGTGAATAGAGCATCGGCCTGTGGAATGAAGGGTCCCAGGTTCGATTCTGGTCAAGGGCACATACCTTGATTGCAGTCTTCTTCCTGACCCTGGCCCTGGTTGGGGCTCATGCAGGAGGCAGCCAATCAATGTATTTCTCTTACATTGTCATTTCTCTCTGTCTTTCCCTCTCTCTCCACTCTCTCTCTCAAAATCAATGGAAAAATATCCTCAGGTGAGGATTAAAAAAAAAGTCACAGAGTGTTCTTTCTTTAAGTGTATGTGTGTGTGTGTGTGTGTATATACACATACATACACACACATATGTGTATATACATACATACACACACATATATATATAGTGTAATATGTTAATTAGACCAGACATCCTTCCTGAGGAAGCCGGGGCTGCAAAGGAAGCCCAGGTCCTGGGTGCCTATGGTGGCTGGAGGGAAGCTGGTGCCAGCAGCCAGGGGAAGGAAGGCCTACTCGTGCACGAATTACACGCATCAGGCCTCTAGTATAGACAGATAGATAGATAGATAGATAGATAGATAGATAGATAGATAGATAGATAGATAGATAGATTTCAGAGAGGGAAGAAGAGGGAAAGAAGGATAGAAACATCAATGATGAGAGAGAACCATGGATCATCTGCCTCCAGCACACCCCACACTGGGGATCAAGCCGACAACCCGGGCATATGCCCTGACCAGGAATCGAACCATGACCTCCTGGTTTATAGGTCGACACTCAACCATTGAGCCACATGAGTCAGGCCAGAGTGCTCTTCTTGCATCCATGGAGCTTTGACTTCCATCATGAGAACAACATGCCCTAAGTTGCCCCTGTCCCAGAATGAAATATGGAGTAGAGCCACCCTAGTCAACATATAGGCCCACAGCCAGAGCAAAAGCACAGTCAACCTTCAGATTTCTGAGCATGAGAATAAATATGTATTGTGTTTTATCATGGTGTTTGGGTCATTTGTTACACAGCCTTACTATGGCAATAGCTGACCAACACACTAGATGATTTGGAAGTAGTATTTTAGGTTTTACAATAGAGAGTTAAGTGAATAAGTTCATTTTTTTGTTCA
Organism: Corynorhinus townsendii; assembly: GCA_026230045.1. Lineage (NCBI taxonomy): Eukaryota > Metazoa > Chordata > Mammalia > Chiroptera > Vespertilionidae > Corynorhinus > Corynorhinus townsendii. The sequence continues at coordinate 198,150,794 of JAPDVU010000002.1, forward strand.
GTAAATTGAATTTTTGAATGAGGGGAAAGTGATAAAATGAATGGTTTAGATGGAAAATAAACTAGGTGGCTGAGAGGCAGGCAGAAATATAAAGAGGGCTAGATATGGAAAGATTGTAAGATACTTACATCTTCATTAGAAGCCTATGAATTCAAGAAAGCCTAGGGCAGAAAAATGCAATCAGTGATGTGAAGGACACACTTTAAAAGTTTCCCAGAATGCAAAGCGAAAAGACAAAAGGATTCAAATAGTAAAAGAGAGATAATAGATAAGGAAGAGATATAACTGAGATTTAATATACAAGTAATTAGTGTTTCTAAAATACATACACTAGAACCAAAGCAATTATCAAAGATAAAATAGCTGAAATGCATTCTGTTAAAGAACTGAGTCCACACTTTGAAAGGAATCACTAAATAGCAGACAAAAATACTGAGAAAAAAATTAAGGCCTAAACATATCATAGTTAAATTTTTAGGATAAAAAAATTATCCTCAAAGGAGGCCTATAAAAAAATTAAAAAAAAAGACTGGTTCCTGCAAAGAAAAAAACAAAAATAGTCTTAGATTTATGCTCTAGATCTAGAACAATGCAAGCCAATATAGTAATTTACTGTCCACATGACCAGTGAGCACTTCAAATGTGGCTGAGCTGAACTAAAATATGCTGAAAGTATAAAATACAAACCAGATTTTGAGTACATGCTACAAAATAAGATACTGTAAAATATCTCAATACTTTTTATATTGATTATGTGTTTAAATGATAATAGTTGGGATATATTGAATTCAATGAAATATATTAATTTCATCTATTTCTTAAAAATTTTAAACTACCTATTGGCTTGCATTATATTTTTAATGTGCTATGCTGCTCTAAAACAAGATTGGCAAACAATGGCCTATGAGCCAAATCAGGCCCACCACCTGCTTTTGTAAATAAAGTTTTATTGCAACACAGTCAGAGTCATTTGTTCACATATTTCTACAGCTCTTTCACACAATAATGGCAGAGTTGAATAGTTGCAATCGAGATCAGAAGTCCTGCAAAGCATAAGATATTTGTTATCTAGCCGTTTAACTTTGTCAGCCTCTACTCTAGTCATAAAATGCCAAAAGATGGTGTGGAAAATTTCAAAAAGATTTTGAGATTCAAAGGTATTATAATGTCTAAATAGGGCCAAATTCTCAATCATATTCATTTTCCCCCTTTCAAATTGACTAAGAGATTTATTTCCTTCCTTGCTTCCTTTAAAAAAAAAAAAAAACAAAAAACACAGCCCTAACCCGGTTTGGCTCAGTGGCTAGAGCCTCGGCCTGAGGACTGAGGGGTCCTGGGTTCGATTCTGGTCAAGGGCATGTACCTTGGTTGTGGGCATATCCCCAGTGGGGGGTGTGCAGGAGGCAGCTGATCAATGTCTCTCTCTCATCAATGTTTCTAACTCGCTATCCCTCTCCCTTCCTTTCTGTGAAAAATCAATAAAATATATTTTTTAAAAATTAATTGTATTTTAGTCCAAAAATAGTCAAATAGACCAGAGCAATCTAGCATAAAGCCCAGCAACAGATCCTAGCACTTAAAACAATTCAGTAGGCCATCAGGTACCTTTTTGAATGTGTGGTCAAAGAATGGATTAGTTAACACATGATATTGGGGAAACTGATTGACCTCTTCGAGGGGGAGGAAGTTAAATATTTACCTCATTCACATTGAAATAAATTCTTGATGGATGAGTTGAAACTATTAAATTGTAGAAGAACCAAAAGAAAAATTGGTAAACATTTATCTGATTTTGGGAGTGAGGAAGTTCTTATTTCTAAGCACTAAAGCACAAAGGGAAAGGATGACAAATCTGAAAACATAAAAATTAAACCATTATGTAGATAAAAATATCATAAACAATATTAAAAATCAAACTAGGAAATAATACTTGTAACATATATGACACAGAAAGTGAATAACTCTTACAAATCAATAAGAAAATCCTAAAACCCCATTAGAAAAATGAACAGAGGACATAAATAAGGACTTTATAATAAAAAACTACAAATAGCCAATAAATACATGAAACATTTTAGCATCACTAGTAATAAAAGAAATTTGAATTAAAGCAAGGAGACGTACATTTTGCCTGTCATCTTAGCCTAGCCTTTAAAAAAAAATCACAGTACTGAGGGCTGGCAAAGGTTCAAAGAAAATGAAAATTTTTTACCCTACAGGGGGTGTGAATTATCACAACCATTCTGTAAGGCAAATTATTTATATGGATCAAAGTCTTTAAAACATCCATACTCTTTGATAGAGCAATTCCATTTATAGCAATTTCTCCTAAGGAAATAATTAGAGATGTGCACAAAGATTTATTTAGGTTCCTAGCAGCATAGTACACAATAAGAAAAAATTTTTTTAAATGAAGACAATTTACTTACAATCCCTTATGCTGGGGGATTTGCTAAATAAATTATATTAGATTCATATGATTAAAGGCTATGAAATCATTAAAAATCACATTTTCAAAACACATTTAATTTTAAGGGAAGATGCCCAAGGTCCAAAGTCAAGTGGAAATAAAAAGAATACTAGAATGTATCGGTAGTATGTGTGATCAATTTCACAAGAAAATCTGCTCAATCAGATGACACGTCCCCGTTTCCACCCACTCCCAACTTGCTCCTGCTTCTGCCGGAGACTGTTGGCTGTGGCTCCCCAGCACTGCTTTCTCTCCTGGGCTTCTGTCATTCCCCGCAGGAACACCACCTTTGCTGACATTGCCCCCCTCATCAGGTGCAGTTACCTTCACGGGTGTCCATCATCTCCAGCCAGAGCTACCATCGATGCATTGGAAATCAGCCAATACCAAAGCCTAATCGCAACTTTCAAATTCTAGAATCCCAGCCTGAAATAGCTCATTGAAAAGAAGAGTTTGTTAGTTCACATGACCAAACCATGGTAAGCAGAGGGGTGGATTTGGATTACAGAAATCACCCATGCCAGGAGTTTGCCTGCCCTCCAAACCCTCTATTTCTCAGCTGTTGGCTCTGGCTTCCCCCTCAGACTGACCTCTGACAGGGTCGGAGAGGTTGCAACCAATAAAGTCCTAACAGCTTAGGGCTCCACCCTCAGGAAAAATTGACTTTTTTCCCTTAGTTGCAATTTAAATTCTCAGAAAGGTTACTGAATGGCTGGGGGTAGGTCATGCACGCACCCAGGTGGCTGTAAGGTTGAATCCTGCAACTGGCAGCTCCCACTTGAACCGCGGGGTTAGAGTGGAGATGAAGCAGTTCCCCAGGAAAGGGAAGGGTGGCCAGCGGGCAGGTCAGATCCTCTCTCTTAGCAGAGCGCCAAACAGGGATGTTAATGTCCCCCAAGGTCTTAGGGCCATTTTTGTCAACTTTGCTCATTTTGGTTTTGCTGAAGTCCCCTCTCTCTTTCCCAAGCACATACACAGTTGTCCGAGGGACTGGGCCATGGGCAAATCTGAGTTACAATCCACAATATGCTCAGCCACCCTCTCCCGTATGGCCCCAAGGCTTTGAAACTAGCTACCATGCATTGCATGGCTTCTGTGTGCAAGCACTCTGAGACCTTAAGGTGCCTATAAGCAGTGTGGCCCCGCTCGGCAGATGGGGGTACAGATACAAACACATCTGTGAGTATGTCTTCAATTGCTAGGTGGCCACCAAGCTTAATAGTAGGACCCAGTGACTCCTTCAGACCTCTGTCCCCATTCCCCTGCATTACTCAAAAGCGCTCAGGGTTCAAGAGTCGAAGGGCGTCAAACTTACTTCCAAACACCAGGAGAGAGAGAAACAGGTGCCACTTCCAGTTGAAGGCTGGTCCTGCCTGCCCAGTGGAAACCCATCCATGCAACAGGTCTGAATCCTGCCAGCACCAGCTGGGCAGCCGGGCGCCAGCTCTTTGGTTATGCACATGTCACACACACACACACACACACACACACACACACACACCGAAAGGTCTGGTTACCTCTCAGTAAGTTTCCCACTAGCCTCATGTTTGCATTACTCAGAGGACGACTCAAGTCCCCAGACCAAGGAGCTCAGCTCCACTTTGGTGTCTGTCTACACAGAGAAATGGCTCGTGACTTCTGGACATGAACATATTGTCATCTGTACCTTGTCACGTGTTGTTATCCCCTTCCCCTGGGCCTGACTCACCATCACTCAGCATGCCCTCTATTCCTGAGGCCCGTGTTCACATCCCCTCTTGATTCTGAGAATCTCAAAGACTGGCCAATGCCCTTTGGCTTAAGTTGCCCAGAGTCCATTTCTGTTACTTTTAAACAAAAACCAAAGTGGCCCGACTGACCCTGGGAGGGCTGACCGTTCCATCTTCCATGACAGCCTCTACTTCCAACAGGCACGCACTGATGAGGTTAGTTGAGGTCAGAGCAAGGCCCTGTGTCAGGTCTGTTTTGAGAGAGGATTGGCTGCCCCTTCCCCACTGTCACCCCCATGCTTCTCACTGCCACTAATTGCCTCTCCGGCCTCCTCCCCAGAAGTGGGCGGTGTGTGTCCTTGAACGCAGGTTGTGCCTTCCCTGTGCCTCTTTCAAAGGCCTCTTCCCGCTTTGTTGTGCCGAGTTGTCATTAGTCTCTGCTGTCTCCCTTGGGGTGGAATCTGAAGGTTCTGCTCACCTTCTCGGCCCCTCCTCCTCCCATCTCCTGTTTCTCTGACTCTGGTGTGCTGGTGTTACCATCCAGCTCGGTGACAGACTGCCGGACGTGAGGAGAGCCCTCACCTGGACCTCCGGAGCCCAGAACTGGCCCTGTCTGCTCTATAACCGGGGCAAACCTCTGTCTCGCTGGCCTCGATGTGCATCTTCTCATCCTGGGTGGGGGACGTGTGCTGCTCTGCACCATCCACCAGAGAGATGGAGAAGCAAGCTGGGGTCCCACGATGGGATTTTTCCTTGGACTGTTGACCACAGTCTCCTAGACTGCTCCCTGCTCCTGCTCACTCCTGCTCCATCCTCAAGTTTCCACCCAGGTTTCCTTGCTCCTTTGCCTCCGCTCTCTCAGGAGCTCACCGTGCTCCAGCTGTCCCCATTTACCCAGGCCAAGGGTGCGCTCCCAAACACTGAAAGCGCACAAACCCGTCCAAGAAGGCCCTGGAGCAGGCCCTAGAAGCTCCCTGCTGTGCGTGGCATTGACCCTCTAGTGGCCAGAGCCTGGGGAGGTGGGAGGACATTAGGAGTGGCTGGGGGACACTTGGGGACTCACAGTAGCTCTTTACTAGCACAAATGTATTTTAATATATTATCTGCTGGTGCAGCCCGGCTATTTGGTTTCTCAACCTTCCCTCCTTTGTGTAACCAACGCCCTGCATTAAGTTCCTTCCGTCCTAAACATTTACAGAGGTTTCTCTGTTCTTGGCTGGATCCTGACTGATTTAGTATCTGACATCAGAATTCTGCTCAGGGTTTGGTCTGCATTGGGGGTGCCATTTGATGGCTTTAGGATGTTGAGTGCTCCAATTAGTGAGTACATGGGGTTTCTCTCATTTAGGGTTTCTACGATGCTTTTAAATAAAGTTTTATCATTTTCCACTGGGAGGAAAAGCAGACTTCCTCTTAGGGAAGCAAATAACTTTGTATAAAACAATATCTTGATAAGGTACATGGGGGGGTTGGGGGGGGACATCCTGAGGGTATGATTTGACAGGAGACAAGGAACTAAAAGAGATAGTTAGAGTAAACTGCTCTGCATGGGAAATGGTAGGAACTCAGAGGTGGGGAGAGAGGGGCAGAGAGCAAAGAGGAAGCTGATAAAACAATGTAGCAGGAGGCTGACGCTCAGGTGGCGGAAATGGTTGAGGGGCTTTTTAGGAATGAAAATGTCAAATAGGGGCTTTGACGCTGCTGGTGTTCTTGCAATCCATAAATCCCTTCTTCTTTCCGTCCTTTGAAAGCGGCTGCTACCCACAGGGACTTTGTGTGCCCAGCCATGCTTTGTTTTGGGGGAGGGGAGGTGAGGCTGATTTTTTTTTAATGGAACATAAGAAAAGGATTGAGGTCCTTGTCTGGGCTGATTCAGGATGCAACTGACTTCACCAGCAGGGGTTGAAAAGATGCACAAACTGAATCAATTCGATGTAAGCAGGAGCTCAGAGCTAGAGATGCTGAGAGTGGAGCGCTCACCTCTCAGTGTTTGCCATGTGCCTGGCTCTGCTCTGAGCATAGCACCTGCCCTAACTCACTTAATTCTCACAGCACCCAACGAAGTGGGGACTGTTGCCACGCAGCTTTTGGAGTGTGGAAACAGAGGCACAGCGCAGCTGAGGGACGTGGGCCTCTCTGGCTGGGCATAGAGCTAGCCAGGGTCTGACCCAGGGAGTCTGCCTCGAGCCTGCACTCCTAACCTCTTCCTGTGAGAAGCCCCCTAGGAAGGTGTGGGAATCCTGGGAGGTTTTCCGTGTGGGGCAGTGGAATGGAAGTTGAATTGATCTGACCTGGACGCTAAGGAACAGGGGAGCGCAGCTGGCATCCAGGTTTATCTATTTTCCATGGGTCTCTCTGACTAGCTCTGCGCCCCCGCCCCCCCCCACCCCGCCTCCCGCTTCCCCCAGGGCAGAGCCTGCATTTTAGTCCTCTGTGTCTTCAGATCTACCAAGGGGCCTGGCCCAGGCTGGAAGTGGCTGCGTTCCTGTCTATTCCAGTGGGAGGGACAGCCCCAGAGGGAAGCCAGGCTGTTCCTCTGGGCCAGGCTTGGGGCTGAAAGCCCGGCCAAGGGCCACATTGGTGGCCTCCCCTCCCCTCCCCATGCTAATGCCAGTGCTGCCACGTCCTGTGCAGGCACGGAGCTGTGGGTTTTTCCTAATTGAGAAGGAGAACATCTTCCCGTTTAGTCAAGGCAACATCCAGGCAGGACTGCGGAGGAGGCGGCGAGCCGCCAGAGCTGGCAGCAAACACGCAGCGCCTTTCAGAACCGTTTGTCTTGCCTTTGTGGCGCATTTAACTCTCCTTGTGTTTTAAAATGTAAGTGCCACGACAGACACCCCTTTGAAGGCCCCAAAGAGAGTGCTGGCATCTCAATGGGAACAGCCTTTTGGGGAGGGGGGTGCAGGGAGGGGGGCCAGGAGACTGCAGCAAAGGAGTCGTCACTCCACTGTATTGTCTCTTCGGGTCTATTCCGGCATCATTTATTTCATCTTCATGTGATAAAAATTGAGATGTACAACTTGTCTCCGCAAACACAGGCGGCAGTCAGCTGGAAAAAGCTTTGTTCTCCCGCGTGGGCGGGTGATGGGCAGGAAGCAGGCTCTTGGGAAACATCTCTAGGGACCGTGAGGATCGGAGCCCCTCCTGGATCACCTACTCCCAGCTCACACGCACACATGCATGCGATGCACACACGCACAATATGTACACGCGCACATACGCACACGCAATAAGGATGTGCATGCACACACATGTGCATATATCTCTTCTTCCCAAAGCCAGGCCTTGATTCACAAGAACCAGAACTCCAGATCTGTCCCTGGTTCAACACCTGGCCTCCTCCCTCGGGTGAGCGCTGCCGGTGTTGCTGGGGTCGGGGAACTGGCTGGAGACCAGTAAGGGGCTGTCAGTCATCTAGGCTAGAGGGACCACTGGCCTGGACTAGAGCGGCAATGCTCACAAACACGTGCAAATTCCAGAGGTGTCCGAGAGGTAGACCTGGCAGCCCGGGGAGTGGGTAGAAGCAGAAACATAGGGTGCCATGAAGGAATTCCTGCAACAGTGAAAGCTCAGACTAAGTGACCCCAGCTGCCCTTTTCACTCTGAAATCCTGTGGTTCCATAAAACACGGCATGTGATCCCAAACTCTCTCCTTCGCTCCCTCCCTCCCCCACTAGTCTCACACCCGCATCTCTATCCTTTCTTATGAATATTTAAATGTCTGCATTATGGGTCACAAGTTGGGGGGGGGGGGAAATAAGTCCTTAAAGGCCCCTCTCTGCCTGTCCCCTTTCCATTACTGCCTTGAAGGAGCCAGAAAAAGAACCCCGTCCCTAGGTCAGTTTCTGTAGGTTCCTTCTGCCCTCCCCTTCCTGCCCCAGCCCAGCCCAGCTCTCCTGGCAGCCACAGGCACATCAGGCAGGTCCAGGAGCCACCTGGTCCTGAACTGCTGGGGGAAGGAGGGGCAGGTCACTAGTCACAGGCAGTGGGGCCTCGAGATGCCCACGTGTTTTTTCACACAGAATGCCCCCCTTCAGGGTCACAAGCCTCCTTTTTCTGCCCCTGCCCCAGCACATGCCCCGAATAGGTCCCCACCACCATCCATCTGTGCCAGCCCTCCCTCTCCGCCTGAGTCAGCCCAGGCTGCTCTAACAAATGCCACAGCCAGGCAGCTTATAACAACAGATAGTTGTTCCTCACAGTTCTGGGGGCTGGAACTTCAGGGTCAGGGCGCCAGCATGGTGGAGTCCTAAAGCAGGCCCTGGTCTGGGCTGCAGGTTCTCCTGGGCCCTCCCCTGACCGAAGGGGCAGGGCCTCTCCTCAGGGCACTGATCCATTCAGGCAGGCTCCACCCTCATGTCCTGCTTGCCTCCCAAGGCCCCACCTTCTGATACCATCACCTGGAGGGTCAGGATTTCCACATGTGAATCTGGGGGGTACACAACATTTAGTCTAACACACTCTCTTTGTGGTGATCCCAAGCTAGGTGCAGACAGCAGCAGCCTGTCCCCAGGTCTCACCTCGGTTTTAGTGAAGCCATTCTCTAAACAGGTAAAAAAAACGGGTAAAAACAAACAAGCAAAGCAAACAGCAGGTCTGCTGAGCCAGGAGGAAAGAAGCACAACAGTGATTGCGTGTGATGCTGCAGAGGAGGGGGCCTTCCAGGGCACCTGTGACTTCCCACGAGATAGGAAGGGAGTGGGGAGAGTCAGGGAGTAAGTACCCCAACCTCTCTCCTCCCACCCTCTGTTCTCCTATCGGTACCTCCTGTTGGCCAAACCCAACCAGAAGCCAGAAGGGAGGAGCTCCGTGAGGTCATAGATGTTCCTGGGAGGGGCAGGCTTGGGGCCCAGGCAGGATGGAGAAGGGGGACAGCATATGGAGTGGCGAATGGCATGGAGATGCCCAGCAGGGCCAGCTTCTGGCTCTCTCCCTGGGACCCCTCCTTCGTGCCTTTCTTCTCTCTCCTTTCCTCTCAAGAGTAAAGCTGGTTCCTCTTACTTCTCATGCAGAATCATTTAGCCAATTTGTTATCCTTATTGCCTTGGCTCCTGCCAACTCCCTGCCCAGGAGGCTAGCTGATCCCAGTATCTCCCTAAGCAAAGGCCTGCTGAGGGATTGTGCTGTGAAGTGATCATTTTTTCACCTTACCTATGAAAAAGGAGGCAGGGAGGGAGGGCCATGCTCCCTAAGGGAGGCTGGAATGGTGGCTGAAGCCCTGCTTCCTCACCTACGCTCCCCAGAAGAAGTGGGGTGCTCCTTTGAGCCTCCCCAGTCTCAGGATCTTCACCTTCCCACCCAGAGCCGGCCATGACCCCAAAGAGCCTGCCGCTGCCCTGAGGGCTTGTTCCCAGCTCAGGGCACACCCTTCCCTGGAGGATGGAGCCTGCTCCCCTCCTCTTCCCGCTCCAGCTCCAGCATCAGGGACCCAGGGCAGCAGATGGGACGGTAATAAAGACTCACGCTGAGGTCTCAGGCTCTCCTCTGGAAGCCACCTCACTGGCTAAATACCACCTCTCTGCCTGCCTCGGTATTTAGAGAGCAACCTGGTCCCTGGGGAGGGAAGGAAACTGACTGCTTATTCATGGCACTTCAGAGGCTGGCCCCGAAAAGAGAAAAAAGTCTCATCTCTCCCCTCGGGAGGCTGGTGCAGCGGAGCATCCTTCTCCTGGCCACAGCAGGACGTGGCAGATGCCAGCCGTGCTCAGCCTGACAGCTGTCACTCAGGCTTCCCATGACCATGTGCACGTGAGCATGTGCAGGAGCGGTCTTGCATGCTCCTGCATGTGCTAGTGGGAAGCCAAGCCCCACCGTGTGGGCACGGGCCGATGGGGATGGTGAGTGTGGACACAGGCCCTGGGTGTGTGCTGGGGTTGTGGCACACCCATTCATATGTCTATGGCTGTGAGGAACACAGACTTGCTCATGTGTGTGCCTGCGAAGGAACTGCAGGCATAACCATGTGTCTGTGCACATGGGACACAGGTCTGCTGATGGGCACATACATGTATGTACATAGGGGCCAACTTTACTGAGACATCAGAATTGTAGGCCAGTTTCCACATGGGCCACAGCAGGTAGGTGTTTGAGGGCTCTTCAGCCAGGGGTTACATGGGGTGGGGGGTTCCCTGCTCCCCTGTGCCCAAGTCCCAAAAATCTCGCCTGTTATCTGAGCCTCTGCTTGCCCCAGGCCCCAGACCCACCCCTGCGACCAGCCCCCTGGGGTCCCATTTTTCCTCCCTCCCATTGCTGGGCTACCAGAAGCTTCTAGCATAGGTGAGCATGGCATTGCCCAGGACCTGGTAGCTCTGAGCTGCCCACCCTGCTGTGGGCTGGGACAGGGCAGATTGACTCCAGGCCTGACCTCCAGCAAGCCACTAGCCAGTGCCCACGTCCGGGCACAGTGCCTGGCACAGAGGGGCACTTAATAAGCAAGTGTGGAATTAGTGAGTAGACAAATGAGCCCATTGTGGGCAGAGAGGAGAGACGCTTAGGAGCAGTGGTGTGCATAGCAGGTTGCATTCGGGAACTGTAGCAGGTGAATACATTCAGCGGTAGTTAGAGACCTCAGTGTGGTAATTGCTCAGAAAAAGGTCAAGGCTACAAATTTAGACTTGGGATTGCATCACGGATGGTGTGGTGCTCCCACTCCCCTTCTGCATGAGGTCCTCGTTTCCCCAGCTGAGGGGACGTTGGCAGCTGCCTGCTCTGGCTGGGCTGTTCTTCAGGAATTGCATTTGGCAGAAAGAAACTGCTTTCTTTCACCCACAACTCAAGATCCAAGACCCAAGACCCAAGACCGTGGTCGGCAAGCTATGGCTCGCGAGCCACATGCAGCTCTTTGGCCCCTTGAGTGTGGCTCTTCCACAAAATACCATGGCCTGGGCGAGTCTATTTTGAAGAAGTGGCGTTAGAAGAAGTTTAAGTTTAAAAAATTTGGCTCTCAAAAGAAATTTCAATTGTTGTACTGTTGATATTTGGCTCTGTTGACTAATGAGTATGCTGACCACTGACCCAAGACAAGGCCCCTTCCCTGGCTCCACCATGGGCCAGTGGGGATTGTGAGTGTGACTTGCACTCAGGGCACAAGCGCTGGGCTCCCTTGCCTATTTAGGGATAACTGTGAAGGGCCATTCCAGATCCTGAGACTGGGGATCGGCGGAGGCCTCACTTGCTTGCTGTCCCCCTTTCCGGGGGCTCCTGGTCCCCCACATGTTGTTTCCACGAGCTTTCTCAGGAAGCTTCCTGCCAGCAGTTCTCCACCTTAGATTCTGTGTCTGGGGACCTTGACCTGAGACAGGCATTATGGGTTAATGGTGTTAGATAAACCGGGGAGTGAAGACAGAGCCTGAGGACAGCGTGTTCAGGGATTCGAGAAAGGAGGAGGGGCCAGGAGGAGCGGGGTAGAGGGGAGGAGACCAAAGATGAGCCTCGGAGGAACAAGGATTGGTGACCCTCAGACCAAAGAAGGATCGGTCTGAGTCGTGGAGAGTAAACCTAAAGGTCGTATTGTCCCTATTTCAAGGGAAAGGGGGTGGATAGCAATATATTCTACAAAGACGTCCAATAAAATAAACACTAAAAGATAGTCATTGGGTGAACAACAGGAGGTGGCTGGTGACTTAACCAAAGCAGCCCACGGGTGAAGGAGCAGAAGTGGAGCCACTGGGTCAGCTGTAAGAGGGAGGGGAGGAGGAGGAGGGGCTTAAATTATTCTCTGAAGGAGGGAAAGCAAGAAGAAATATGGTGCAATGGCTAAAAGTGATGTTTTCATCATCATCATCATCATCATCATCATCATCATCATATCTTCATTGTCATCACTGTTTTTAAGATCAGAGAGACTTGAGCAGAAACCTCAAGAATTTTCTAGCCAGAAAGCTGTATCCATTCATGGCCCCCAGAGAAGTCTCAACGTTTGACCATGTATGTTTTTCTTTTGCCAAAAACAAAATTAATCCCAACCATTTAAACAAAAGGGGTCCATTGCTTCGAACAGAAAGGGCACTTGTTACTGCAGGAACACCCTTCACATGAATAAAAATGGGGTACCAGCTGGTAACAGCCTTGGCAGACTTTGGAGGTCTCCCTGAGAACCCCCTCCATGTGGGCATTATCACAGGCATTGTTTATCTGTCCTTTGACCTTGGAGGGCAGCCGGGAAAAAGAAGCTCACTGGCTACTGTTCTTTTAATGAGATGGCATATGGGACTGTAGTCCCTCACCAACGAACTCCTGAATTGTCCTTGCCGGGGTCAGTTCTGTTTTTCCTGTAGACCTGGAAGGCAGCCACTTGCTCATTAGCCAGTCCAAGCATGTGGTACAATTGCTCCTCCACTGCCAGTAGGCAAGGAGCGAGTGGGGACACCAGCTTCAGGCAGTAGGGAAAGTCAGGAATTGCTATGGTACTGACTGGAAGGCTGGGCAGGGGCATCACCTAAGAGTCCCTGCTCAGGTGTCAGGCAGACTGAGTGTGAATCCTGGCCTCACCACTCTATCAGTGACAGGAACAGACAGAACCCTGACCTCAACACCTGTGGCTTACTAACTACCATAACAGAAGCCTAACAGAAAGTGGGTCAGGACTGGGATGGTGGATCTACACACTCAGAAAATCCGTTCCTAGCTTTCTGTTCAGACATGCATGGCTTCCATGCTCAAGGTTTCTTCGCGGTCCAAAGTGGCTAACAGAACTCCAGCCCTTACATCTGCATTCCAGGCATCCAAGAAGGAGGACAAGAGAGGGGGAACAGGACCTGCCCCTCCACTTTAAGGAGCTTTTTTAAATGGTCTTTATAGCCACATCTAACTATAAAGGAGGCTGGAGGAAATGTATTCTTTTATCTGAGCACAATGTCAGTCTAGATAAAATGAGGTTCTGTTCATTATGAGGAAGATGAGACTAATTGGTAGCAGTTCTTCCCACAGCCTGTGACTTCAAGGCAATTTACTTGAGCCCTCTGGGCTTTAGTTTTCTTACCTATAAAATGGTCATAATGGCCCTTTCCTGGTGTTTTTGTTGACTGGTATTACCGGTAAGGGTCAAGACCTCAAATGTCGGCAGAGCTCAAGAAAGTTGTTTAGATAAGAGGCAATTGGGAGAGGTAGGGAGTGGGGCTAACTAGAGTCATGAGCTCTGTCTAGAAAGAAAGGTCCCTATTCAACCTCAGCCTCCTGTGTGGATGGAAATGCTGGCTCAGCATTTCCAGATCTTCTGGGGTTTTTTTCAAAGGAAACTGAAAATCTGGATTATAGGTTAAGTCTCTCTAATTTTAGACTTTGCAATTATTCACATTTTTTTGACCCGGTAAGAGTCAAAATACACACATATCTGTTGGCTAAATATGGCCCTAGGGTGTTGGTTGCTCTGACCTAGGGATAATACCATCCCAATTTTTCACCTTTTTTCTCAAGACATCTTGACCACTTTGGGGTATGATATACATCTGCTCTCTGATGACGAAGGCCTATTTGAGCAAAAGGCAGTGTGGAGGTGCCATCCAAAAGTCTATAATGACAACATTTGGGTTTTGTGGGTCTGACTGCTACCTTCCACGCCTTGCTTATTACAAACATTGGGCACTGGGCACAACCACACAGATATTGTCAGGAACAGCACAATTCTGCATGCATGTTAATCCTTTGAGGAAACAATTGGAGCAAGTCAACAAAAAGTTGGATTGGAGACCTGATTGCTGGCCACAATTTAAGTGTGAGCTTCCAGCCATGTGGCTTGATCAATATCCTTCTGTAAATCATATTGAAAATTGATGGTCTGCATTCCAGCTTCCTCTGGCAGACTTCCTATTCATTTCCATTTTTCAATAGTTTTATGGACTTAAGCACTTTCATGGACTTAGTTTGTGTCACTTGCTCATAAAGACTGATTTCTATGCTCAGATGGTCTCTGTTTGGTCATCCTGATGGGAGGGAGGAGGAGACCCTTTGGCCGGCCTCTGTGCACATTCCGGTTTTCCTGCAGGAGAGCATCGCTGCCTTCCAGCACCACCTCCCCCCCCAAGATCAGCACAGCTTCCCCCTCCCAGGACCCCTGCTTCCTTCCAGAGCAAAGCAGCTCGGATGACTAACGCGTGGTCAGTGGGGCTGCAAGTACCTCACAACACCTGCATCTGCCCAGAGGCCGCCTGTTATTTCAGTGACTGAGCAGAATGTTAAAGTCATAGTTCATACTCTTCTTTCCAATTCCACTCCAGGGCTTCTGACTTCCTTCCTATCACGCTCTGATGCACCTTTCTCAATTTCTATTCTCCCTTTCCTCTCTGAGCACCTAGCTGGCCCTTCTCCTCTCTTTTTTATATGGCACACTCATCTCGGATTCAACATCTCACCCTAAACGCTGTCACACCAAACCATGTGTTGAATCGCAATACTGCCCAAAGCATGAGAAACATCAACCCTTAAATGCCAATCTGTTAATATCCCTTTGGGCCACTGGGTCCACTCCTCTAAAGCTGCCTTTAACGTCCCTACTTCACTCAGTGTATGAAGAACCATTTTTTGTAACCCATGGACTCGGGATGGTTTGTTATGGTGCCAATTCTACTCAAGGCTCAGGATCTTCCTTGGAGAAGACTGGACCTTATCCACATGTCATGAGGTATGTGTCTGTGTATAATGACAGCACTGCAAAACTTTACACATTTAAAATCCTCTTAGAAGGTATGTGACACGGTCAGAGTGGCTGCCAGATAAACAGCATTGGGTATTCCGGGCAGGCTGTGTGCATTGGCAGCTGGGAGCTGTGGCAAGTTTGGTTGTTGCTAGCGACATCTGCTCTAAACAAAACCAGAGTGATCATTTCAAAAGGTAAATCAGATCCACGCCTCTCCCCTACTCTAAACCCAATGGCTCACATCCCACTCAGAATGAAAGCCAAATTCTTCCTGCTGACTTAAGGGCCCTGTGCAGAAGCTGCCTTTGACCTGCCTCGCCAGCCCCATCCTGCTCCTGGCTGTCCCCACCACTCACTCTGCTCCAGCCAGAGCTCATGTCTCTGCTCCCTCAGCCCTCGTGCTCACTCTGCCTGGGGCACTTTGACCAGCTGTTCCCTCTGCCTCGGGCTGTGTCCACGGTCTACACCAGGCCTGCACCGTCTTGTCATTCAATGTCACCTCCTAAGGTACACCTCCCTGATCGCCTACACTATGTAGCCCCTTGCTCACTCCCTCACACTCTGTTTGGATTCTCTTCACAGCCCTCATCACTCTCTGAGGTTTTATTTAGTTCTTTATTGAGTCTGTTGGCTTCTGCCCCCACTAGACTGGGAGCTACGTAAGGACAGGCATCTGGGGATCCTGTTCACTGCTCTGTCCCCAGCATCTGGTACAGTGCCAGCCAGTGGTGGGTGTTTCATGTTTGTTGGGTGGATATATCATTGAAAGAAAGCAAGGAGGTGAGAGAGAAGTAGGATGGGCTCTGCCCGCTGCAGTGCACTGTGCAGGGAGGGGGCATAGACTGTCAGGAGCGAGGGGGAGCCATGCACACCAACCTCCAAATCCCTTCTCCCATTCGGGCCAGGCTCACCATGCCAGCTCCAGCCTTGCCGACCGATCAGGTTGCCCCAGAGGCTTAGAGCAGGCACCTCCTCTGACAGAGTCTCCAGGAGCCAGTCCATCCATCACTCAGAGGGAAGAGCCACAAATTCTGAGGTCTCTGTCTGCATCTGTCATGCTCAAGGGTAAGCTTGCCGTGGCTGCGGTGCGCAGCCACTCCTCCCTGCTGAAAGCTGCGCTGGCTCAGGACTCGCTCGGTGACAAATCTGTTGTCTGCTTAGCGGCATCCGCTGACCGAGGCTGGGGCCAGGGCCAGTGGTTGCGGAGCTGGAAAAATTTACAACCAAGTTCTCCTTGGAGAAACTCTACTGAGGACATGACAGGGAAGTCCCACCCTGAATGCCAGCCAAGGGAGGGGCTGCCCAGTCAGGGAGCATCAGCACCACGCCCCAGTGGTCCCACTTGATTTGTCCTGGATGGACAGGTGGCTCTCTTCGGCAGCCCAGACCCCCTACCAAGGGCACGCCTAGACCCCCAGGGGCTCCTCAGGCCATGCCCCCCTGTTGACCTTTTCCATTCATTTGACCCTGAGTGGTGGTCAAGCATATCCACTTTGGAGGGAGACAGACCTGCACATGAATTCCTGCCCCTCCCTCCACTCACCACATGACCCTGAACAAGTTCACCTCCAGCTCATTTGTAAAATGGGGTGATGGCACGGTTTCTGTGAGATTATGTGAACTATGTGCGATATGCTTGCCAGTGCCTGTTGGAAAGTAAGTGCTCAAACATGGCATTCATTGCCATCGTTGTTGAGATGTTATCATCATCGTTGTTGATGTCACAGTCTACCATCTCAGCCCAAAATGATCTTGCCAGTGGGGAAAGGAGGCCAAGAGGCAGGACTCCTCTTCCCCGATCACAGCTCTGGTGGCCAGACAAGAGTCTGCTACCAGGAGCCAGTCCAGGGGCCTCATGGCAGCCTCTGAAGGTCTGGGGAGCACAGAGACTTTCTCAAGGTGTATGTGTCATTGAGAAAACAGCAGGCAAAAAGGGTGCCTTCAGGCCCATCCCTGCCTGCTTTGCCCCCTTCCAGAGCCCATCTCCCTACCCTGGAGGTCACATAAGCAGCCTGCTTCCCTCATCAGCTTCCCCACTTGCCCCCTCCCCATTTGTGTCACTCCCATCATGTACACACACACACACACACACACACACACACACACACACACACACTCCTACCTCAGCTTAGCTATGCCTTTTGCTCAGACCAGTCCATCCTCTTCCATCCCCTCCCCCACTCATAAAACCCTTCCCCTCTCATATCTTGGCCCCTCAAAGCCCTGCCTTACAATAATACCTCTGATAAAGGGTTAATATCCAAAATATATAAGGAACTCATACAACTTAACAAAAGAAAGACAAACAATCCAATTAAAAAATGAGCAGAGGACCTAAATAGACACTTCTCCAAAGAGACATACAAAAGGTCAAGAGACATAACAAAAAATGCTCAAAGTCACTGATCGTCAGAGAGATGCAAATTTAAACAACAATGAGGTATCACCTCACACCTGTCAGAATGGCTACCATCAACAAATCAACAAACGACAAGTGCTGCTGGTGGGGATGTGGAGAAAAGGGAACCCTCTTGCACTGCTGGTGGGAATGCAGACTGGTGCAATCATTATGGAAAACACTACGGAGCTTCCTTAAAAAACTAAAAATGAAACTGACATTTGACCCAGTGATCCCATTTCTAGGAATATACCCTAAGAAACCAAAAACACCAATCATAGCAGCACAATTTATAATGGCTAAGATCTGGAAACATTCCAAGTGCCCATCAGCAGATGTGTGGATAAAAAAGCTGTGGTCCATTTACACCATGGAATACTATGCAGCAGTAAAAACGAAAATCTCTTACCTTTTAAGACAGCATGGAGGGACCTGGAGAGTATCATGCTAAGTGAAATAAGTCAGTCAGAGAAAGACAAGTATAATGTGATTGCACTCATATGTGGAATCTACGTAACAAAATAAACTGATGATCAGAGTGGATCCAGAGACATGGAAGCATGGAACAGAGTGCGGAATCTCGGAGGGAAGGCAGGGGAGGATGGGTGGGTGGGAGGAAATCAATTAAAAACCTTGTATCCATATATACATAACTCATGGACACAGACAATAGGGTGCTGAAGGCCTGGGGGGGGGGGCTGGAGAGGGTAAATGGGGGAAAGGGGGAGGACATAGATAATATTTCAACAATAAAGAATTTTAAAAATAATAACAAACGCCCTGCCTTAGGTACTTTCCAAGTGGCAGCACTTGATTTACGGAAGCCACACAAAACGATGCCTTCCCTCCCCAGGGAGCATACACATTTTCTTATGGTTCTTCCGGAGCCCAAGGGGTGATCCTAATGTTCATGGCATAGCAGGGGTGTGAGAAGTGGGGGAGGGGGGGCAGATCAAGCTGCCCCTACAGTCATAGTTGGCAAGGCGTCGCCTTCTTGACCAAAGTATATGGCCCTGAGCTTCTTGAACAGGATTTTCTCTGCCTCCCCTCCCCACCTCATGTGAGTACCTTAGATCAGGGGTGGGGGACATCTGGCCCATGGGCTGTAGAACGCCCGAGAAATCATTTGGTCTGGCCCTGCCAAGGCATTGGGGGTGAGTTAATTAAATGTTTAACCAAATACAGCAGGCTAATTTTTAAGTTGATCATTTTGATTGGCCCATGAATGTTGTTAAAAATATCCAAGTGGCCCTTGGCAGAAAAAAGGTTCCCCACCCCTGCCTTAGCTGAAAGAGAGCTCCCAGAGCCCTGCAGGAGCTGAGGTGGGGCTGAGTCCCACCCGCCCAGCACACCAGGCAATGGTGGGTTTTCCCTGCCTCTTGCTGCCAGACCCCAGAGCCATGGTCCATCCACTCAGCCCTGCCTCCCTGTAGTTTTCTCTGAGTATCAGATACAAGAGGGGTGAGTGGAGCTCTGCCTGGATAGCTCCAGGCCTGGGGGAGTTACAGCCTTGATTTTCTTTTTTTTTTTTAATGTTTTATTGATTTTTTAGAGAGAGAGGAAAGGGGGGGGGGGAGAGAGAGAGAGAGAGAGAGAGAGAGAGAGAGAGAGAGAGAGAGAGGGAAAAGCATCAATCGCTTGCCTCCTGCATGCACATCCCCAACTGGGGGGTTGAGCCCCCAACGTGGGCATGTGCCCTGACTGGGAATGGAACCGGGGACCACTCGGTGCATGACCACACCAGCCAGGGCTGGATTTGCTTTTTGACAGCACTGTTCTGTCCCCTTCTGAGCAAGCATAGTGGCTCTAATGAGGATCCAGAACCCCACACACTCCAGGGCTATTGGCCATGGTCATATAGAGGCCCAAAAAAAGGTGGGGGCTCACTTTTCATGCAACCGGCTCAATTAATACCACCCATCCCAACCCACATCCTGCCTTCCTTCTTACAGAGTGGGCACAGGGTGCCCCTGGGCCAGGCAATGGCACCTGGAGCTGGTTCTGAACTGTGTCTCTCATCGAGAACCCCTCAGTTGAAAGGACCCACGGGAGATCCATCAGAATGCCCCCTGCCTCCAGCACATGCACAGCCAAATAGCCCAGCCCCAGCGGAATCCTGAAACTGAACGTTCTCATTTGTTGAGAATTTGCCGCATGTCCTGCAGCTGGGAGAGACCCTTCCCTTGCAACCAGACCTGGGTCCCCTCGTTGGTACAGTAGAGGGATGTCTCAGGGTGAAGCCTGAGGTCCTTTACAGCCCTGACAGCCAGCCGCTCCACTCTCCCAGGTCCATCATGAACTTGTCTTAAACAACCCAGTTCCTTTAAACCCTCAAAGGAATCCCCACTATCATTCTAGTGTCTGGGATGCAATGCCTAGGCTCCAGCTCCCTCTGGCAAGACTTTTTCTGACTTTTGCGGCTACTAACACCTTTTATTAACATCTTTGCTTGAGATTGTGAGCTTGGATTGTATACCTATTAGAATGTCAAAAGTTAAAAAAAAAAAAATACTGGCAATCCCCAAGCGCTGGAGAAGATGTGGGACAGCTGGTCCTCTCCTGCATTGCCGGTAGAAATGCAAAGTGGTCCAGCCACTCTAGAACACAGCCTCTTACAAAGTTCATCACAGGACTCAGCAACCTTACTCCTGGGTATTTATTTACAGGGAAATGAAAACTGATGCTCACACAAAAACCTATGCACAGATGTTTATAGCAGTATTACCCATACTTACCAAAAACTGAAGACAACCCCAACATCCTTTAACAAGTGAATGGAGAAACAAAATGTGGTACAGCTGTGCGATGGACTATTACTCAGCAATAAACAGGAAGGAATGAGTCACAGGCCCAACACCATGGGTGAATCCTAAATGCTAACGTTGAGTAAAAGAAGCCATCCTCAAAAGATTCCAGGCTGATGACTCTATTTGTAGAACATGCTGATGGAAAGCAAAACTAAAGGCATGGAGAACAGATTTGCTGAGGCTGGAGAGGGACTGATGGTGTACCTAAGCTTTGCAGTCAGGGAAACCTGGCTCTGAAGTCTATGGGGGGTTGGAATTGCTCTGGGTCCTGTTTGTGGTGGTGTTTCCAAGACTCGAAGCATGCATTAAAGTGCTCAAAATTGAACAGACAATTAAAAGGTTAACTTTACTGTAAATAAGCTACACATTTAAAAATAAATGGAAAGTTACCTTTTAAAAAAGTCCATGCTTGCATTCTTGGGAGGTGAGCTGCGTGGGTTCAAATCCCAGGTCATCTACATTGGTGGTCACCTGTTGGTTTGTGCCTGCTCAGCTGCAGGCGAGGACTGGACTTCTCTGGGCTCCAGGTGAGCATGTGACCAGGCCTAATCAGCATATTCCCTCCCCCAGTCACAGTGATTGGTTTAAGAGGAGGCACAAGATCCCAGTCAATCAACCTTTTTCAGACTGGGTTAGAGGAGGCACTCTATCCACTGGAATTTCTAAAGACGGTAACAGCAGGACATGTATACTGATTGTCAAGTCCTGTTCCCAGCCTTTTACACTTAAGAACTCAGCTAATCTTCACAACAGCCCCACAAACTAAATACTACTCTTATTCCCATTTCACAGACAAGGAAGCTGAGGCCAGAGGGGCTCATTAACTTGCCCAAGGCTACCCAGCAAGGCTAGAGTTTGACCTACATACTCTGACTTGAGATATGGAGCCTTTAACTTCTACATTATTTTTCTTCTTGGAGGGCTAGTCCACACTGTTCATAGCCACAATGGTGCACGCATGGGAGAGAAGAATTCCTTAAGCCATAATTTGAGCTCTTGGGAGAAGATTTTGCTGGGGCGAAAGCTGTCCCTTGGCACTGCCTCTGAAGTGGCTTCTCCAATCTGCCTTGGAAATGTTCTGTTTGACTGCTCTCTGAGCTGAAAATGAGAAAAATACCTCCTTTAAAATATGGGTATGGCTGTGGCATGTGAAGCAAAGAGCAAAGGGACTTGGCCTCAGTTTCCACTCTGTAATTGACTTGCTGTGGGACCCAAGATAACCAAGCACCTCAGTTCCCTCTTCTACAAAATGGGGGTCATAATAGAACCTACTTCAGAGGGCTTGGGGGAGATTCAATGAGATAATACATGCAAAGCACTTAGCACAGCGCCTGGTACAATAAACTCGAGAATAAAGATTATGATTAAACACATGAGCTGCACACGGATGTGTAATCTGTGTGCACACTTGTGAGGTCCAAGCATCATATTTCTGGGGCTGTCCCTTATGCACCCTCTATCTAACATAGATAATTTCATGATTAATTGAAAAACATTAGGCATTCATATTTAAACTGTGTTCTACATTGCTGATGTTTGATCATGTGGGATTGACTTAGAGGTTATTTTTGGTCTGAGGACCAACACGGCAGAAAACATTTTAAATGAACCCTGGTTCTTGTTTTACATGTTTCCTCCCATGTCCTGAGAGGCAGTTTTTGATGAATTTAGACCATTACCAGGTCAGGCCACAGGCCTGGGTCTTTGAACCTGCTTTAAGCTCCCTGCTGCTGTAGGCTGTGCAACCAGTCTCTGAGATGATGGAAGAGATTGCTGGCAAAGGAGAGGCAGGGGGTGTAACGGGTGAGATCCTAAGCTTTGCAGTCAGGGAAACCTGGCTCTCCCACCCTGCTCTGCCCCACCAAGCCACACCGAGGTTATTGTTGATCAGCAAAATGTATGGCCAAGTGCCTAGTGCCTGGCCAGTCCCCACAAATAGTAACAGTAGTAGTAGTATCACTGAGTTTTGGCCTCTTCACAGCATCAGGAGCAAACCTTGGAAGGGGGATCAGCAGCCCCCTTTCCATGCAAAGAGACTCCCGCACTTCCAGCCCCCAGGGCTAGAGGCTCCAGGGGCAGGTGCCAAGGGTGCTAATGCATGTGAATGGTGCCTGGTCCTGAGATCACCTCAGAATCAGATCCAAATAAGTGTGGGTCCATTGGATACCAACCACACAACAGGAGACTCTCAGTACTCTCAGGCAGTATTTTATCAGTCTGGAGTGTCTGATCTCGTAGATTCTTCTTTCCACCCTGGGCTTGCATAACACTACATAGTGAATGATCAGTGAATGTTAGCTATTACTTTCTTCCAACTTCCTTTTCAACAACAAGACAGAGCATTTGTATAGTGTTTATTTTGTGACAGGCACAGTCCTAAGAACTTTGTACTTATTTTACTGATAATCTATAATATAATGCTCTTAAGAACCACTGTGATTATCCCATTTTACAGATAAGAAAGGCACACAACATCACACAGCTAAGATACAGCAGAGCTAGGGTTCCAACCCAGGCAGCCTGCAGAGGGTAAACCTCTAATTCGAGCATATGACAGGAACGGCCACACACTCCCTGTCAGTCTCAAATGAAGCATGAGCAGCCCTCCCTTTATTTCTCTGACACTCTGTTCATGGGCTGAACACTCCCCAGCTCTCCGTGCCTTCTGGGACAGCACCCAAGACTGCTTCTCTCTGGTTGCTCTAAGCAAGCAGGAGCCGCTCCAGAAAGTATGGGGTCACCTTACCTAGCCAGCTGAGCCCGGAAACTGTGTCCCCAGGAATTACAGAGAGAGGACAGAGAGAAGGAGGAGGAGAAAGAAGAGGAAGGGGAGGGAGAGCACAGTGATGTCCAAGTGGTCACAGACACCCAGGATAAACAACCAAGTGGTGCCAAGTCCCTTGTAATAAAACCCCAGAGGATTTTTTCCTTCTGGCTCCTGGTTGATTTGAGGTTGCTGAGGAGAAACTGGGGCCCCTCTCACATTTACTGCAAACTCAGGGCAGAATTATTAGACGTTAGGAGGGATTCGAGCAAGCAGGGTTAGGAACAGTCCCCTGCCTTTGGAAGCAATGTTTTGTCACAAAGGAAACGGAAACACAAAAAGGATTCCAAGCACCTGTGGCTCACTCAGGCCCTCCACTTGTGCTCCTGCCCAGACGCACTGCCCACCACCCCCCCTCGCCCCCCAGCACTGCAGTGACGCCTCTGCGGAGAACCAGGCGAGGCAGCCAGCTGGACCGCTTCTGTCTTGTGTCAGAGAAAATCCCTCAACCCAAAGACCCCTGCTTCCTTGGCCTCCAGTGAGCAGAAAGCACACTTCAGACCCAGTCACTTCCATCTCCATCCGGGACTCTCAATTTCTTCCCTCTCTTCGTTCACCAAAAACTTCAGTCTCTTTCTTTTCTCTTTAAAAAACAAACAAACAAAAAACTTTATCATTGCAGCAGGCAGTGTGAGGGGATTTGCCAAATTAATGGCAATTTGTGGTGCTAATAACGTGTCAATTAAGACTGATGGTGCTGCGCGAGGAGGTCGGTGGTGTATGCTAATGTTTTAAAAGTCTATTTCATGTGCCTTTTTGCGGAGTCGTTTCATTAGGCTTATTAAGAGCCCAATTGATACATTTCTTGTTGATTCCAAATATTCCTGAGGTGATTAATTCTGAACAATGGGGTTAATTAGTCAGCAGACTTTGGAACACTTCTTCAGACTGTAGCTTAAGAACCAGTTTCCAGGGAACGTAATCTCCAAAAGAATTACATTCCTTTCTTCTAAGGAAAGGCAGGAGGGGGCGGGGGGGTGGGGGGTGGGCAGGACTCTCCCTTGGGAAGAAAGGATGGCTGTGATCTCTCTGAGAGTTAAATGAGTGTTAAACGCTAATGGGCGGGCCTCTGTGGTTTGGTGTTTAAATGCCCCTACCTTTATTTTCTAACTAGGAGCTAAATAGCTTGAATTTGGGAGGCGAGTGTATGGGAGGTGGCATGCATGGACCCATAGGGAGGCCAGCCTGGGGAACAGAAAATGGGGGCTTCTTTCCTCCCCCTGTGAGTAGATGTGTGATCTCACCGCCCCCCGCCCCCCGCCCCCCGACTCTGGGGCATTCCTTCATCCATAAAATGGGAACAAGGGCACTGCCCTCCCCAAACACCGCAAGCTCTGTGAGGGTGAGATGAGATCACGTGTGTGAAAGCCTTTTGAGAATAAAACCCTTTTCTGTTTTTAACCTTTGAGAGGGTTTTTTGTGTGTGTGTGTGTGTTTTTTTAAAGCACCTATTTTAGAAGTGGGCTTTTTTAAACTCTTTTTTTATATTATTATTCCCTCATGAAAGGGTTTCTTCTTGTAGCTGGGATTTTTCATCTCATGTTGAAGAGACGAGAGAGAGAGAGAGAGAGAGAGAGAGAGAGAGAGAGAGAGAGAGAGAGAGGTAAAAATAGCTATTTTAATGAAAAGAACAGCTCCCATGAAGGACTGGGCAGCCCTTTCTGTGGGCTTTGCTGCCGAAACTCACGGTCCAAATTGATTTTTTTTTTTTTTACCCTCTTCTTTAAAGGTAAGTGATGAAATACTGTGGGTTTGAAAGGGCTGACATTTTGGGTAGCAATTAAACTCGGTCCTATCTAGCCGCACGGCAGCGGGTGGCGGCCGCTTGTTAAGGCGGAGAGGCAGGCAGAGGAGTACTCTGCCGGGCGGCTCTCAGAAGAGCCCAGGCCGCTGTCTGCAGCCAGGTAATTAGAGGTAACAAGCTAGCCTGGCACCCTCCTCCCCCGCCCACCTGGGAACCCACCCCACACCCCCAGGCCCAGGAGAGCGGGCAAGTCCCGGGTCCTAAGCCCTGCAGTGACGGGCGTGGCGGATGTTAATGTTGAGTTGCTAAGGACCACACCGCAGGCAGCAATAGTTAGGAGTTCGTGGCAAATGACATGGCAGGGCCGCGCGTCATTAGAAGCAGCCGAAGGGCAAAGGGCGAGGCGCTTCCCACAGGTCAATGGGATGTGATTGGGAACACGCGCGAGGGAGGGACCTGCTGGGCCACTTGGCACGTGTTCCCCTCCCTGTCCAGGTTGGGTTCCCGTGGAAATGCAGCTATAACAAGTCACACTTCCAGCTGTTCTTCTCAGGAAAACCCATTCCCACACCCCCCTCTGGTGGGGACCTCATGATCTCCCCCACAGACCCGAAGACACACGTGGCCGTTACGGAATCCCTGTGGAGAGGGCTTCGGAGAGCCTGAGCTGGGCGGGCACCCTTCTTTTGTTCTGCTCTCAAGGGGACTCTAACCTGCAGCCAGGACCAAGAACCCCCTATCTAGATACAGGTCAATGGTTTGCCCGGCATTCGGATCCAAGATGGGCCCACACCTGGCAGACCCTGGCATGTCTGTGTCCTTGGCCTAAAGGTCCCAACTTCATCTGAGTGGTTACAAGCCTCAACGGACAGACAATCCGATCAGTCTGCTCTAGTCTCTCAGCTGCACAGATAGGCTTGGGGCAGCAAGATCGATTCAGCTCACATGCAAGGCCTCTGGAACTGGAGGAATCTGGACAATTCGTATCTGAGCCCTGAACTGTCCTAAACCCCTTTGCAGCACTGGTGGCCCTGCCCCTCCAAGTCTCAGTTTGCCCATCTGTAAAAAGGACCGGTCGGCCAATGTCAGCTCTCCATCCTCCCCAGCCTGAAATACCAGTGGCTGACTCTCCAAATAGGCTCACTCCTCGGACCCCTCCTGAAATAACCCCATGCGGAACTCCTATCACTAGGTGGCGCACCTCAACACTCCAAGGTCCACCTGCACCTTTGCCCTCATATGAAAGCTTGCCACACCACCCACGTCTTTGCTGTTGAAGATCTGATCCTTCTCCAGGGCCCAGCCAGTGGGTTGAGTCCCTCACCTGCTCAGCTGTCTTCCGGGATGTTGGAGGCAGTGACGGGTGCAGATTGCCAGCTGATGGTGACAGTGGCAGTCACAGAGCACCTGGCTCTTCAGGGCTCCTGCTCAGCCCTGACGCCATTGGTTGCCCCCAGGAAGGAAACACATCTGCTGTGCAAGCACCCACTGTACAGTGGGGACAGTGACCTCCCAAGGTGAATTGACTTGCCCAAGTCCATGCAGTTACTAATGGTCGGAGCCAGAACTTGAATGGAGACTGATCCTAAGTCCAGAATTCCCCTCTCTTTACCCACAGGCTTCTAGATGTTATTGTCTGGTCAGTTTAAAAGCTTTACCAGATTGTGGCTCTCCCCCCACTCTCCCCCCACACACACATACACCTCCAACTATATACACACATGCACAAATACACACACACTCAGCAGGTGCTGCTTGAGTCCCCCTTCTAAGAGTTCATTAATTGCTGGCTTTGTCCCAAGTCTCTGACCTGCATTCACCACCCCTGTCACTGAGAGGCATGGGGGAAAAGAGGTCTGGGTTATGAAGGAGGAGGATCACCAATCCCCATCAGCTGCCCAGAAAATGAGTCACTGCGAATGCTCCCAGATTCCAGCCAGCGGGAAGGGGGTGGGAACGCCACCTGGAGGGCCCTGCAAGAATGAGGGAGGGCACTGAGGCAGGATGGAAAAGGGGAGCCCAGGAAGGAAGCTGGTTCCAGCATGGACTTAGCCCTCCAGGTGCTGGGTCCCTTACAGACGCCCCCCTCCCCTGCTCTTCACTGAGGGGAAGAGAGGATGGGATTGGAGGCAGGGACTTGCCAGCCCTCAGAATCCATTGTCTTCCCCCTGCTCCGTGCCTTAGGGGGGACAACAGGCCCAGTGGGAGCGAGATCCCATTTGAGAGGACTCCAGGAGACGGGTGGGAGTAAGATTAGGTGGCAGTGTGGAACGGCCTCTAGAATGATTAGAGGGATTAAAGGTGGCCAATTTCAATTCTCCCCAACCCAGCAGCATTTGTTCAATGAATTGAGTGCTCACATCATGCACTTCAAAAGGAGGTTATTTCTCATTTTTTAATTTCCTCCTAAGACCCAGTCAGTGAAGTGGGAGTCTAATCACTGTTCTCTCAACTTCTCTCTATCACCTGGGGTGGGGCCAGGGGTGTGTGCTAAGACATCACTTACATTTTTACTTTTACAGCCGTGTCTTGCTCAACCACGAGGGGCCAAGAAGTGCAGTCCTGCCGTGTGCCCAGAGGTGCTGAATGAGAACTAGCGCATCGACTTCTAGAGAATAATTCATCTGGTGGGAGATTGGGGAGAAGGAATGTGGGCCCTTGATCACCCCCATGGGCTGCATCTGGAGGAGAGACCTGCACTTGTGCAGTTCTGTCTGTGCCTGGAGAAGGGGGTCTTAGGGGGCCCTGTGGCCACACTTCCAAGCCACATTCTCCATGACGTCTATCTGCCCAACTTCTGAGTCCACTGGTTTCAAACCAGCTTGACAAATGGAGTATAATTATTGTCCCAAGGCCCAAACAAATAAATAAATAAATAAAACTCATGCTCTGTTTTCTCATCCACTCAAGGTGAGAAAATAACAAACAAAACATGAAGAAATATTGTGTAATGACTGTGGGATGGGCTAAGATGGCAGAGGTTTGGAGATAAGAATGAGGATGTGCTAGAATGGGAATGTAAAGGTGTAGGATGATATTAGGAGTGGATTGTTTGGGATGGGATGGGATGAGATGGGATGGGATGGGATGGGATAGGATAGGGAACCAAGGCCCAATGGCAAAGAGGCCCCTCTGTGCAGAGCTAGCTCCCATCTCAGAATGCACCCTTACAACTCATGTTCCTGGTCAACCTGGGTGCTACCAGGCAACCCCTTCCCCAATTACTCAGCAAGTGCCAGAACCAGGAGAGGGAGCAGACAACTCTTCCGGAGGTTGGCACTGGTCCCAAACAATCTGTTCCCAACTTCCTTCTGCGTGGGCAGTGGCGGCACGTCCCCAGCCAGCCCCCGTGCCTCTCACCAGCCATCAACGCACCCTCACTCTCTCCTTGTGTGTGTTGTCAAATCTTCCTAATATAGCAGCCTGGAGTCTGTCAACAGTTCTGTTCCATGCCTACTTCCCCTTCCCAAAGGATGCCAAGTCTGCTGTCCCCTCCCTCCATGTGTGTATCTCCTGTCAGGCCTCACCCTCGTCCTGACAAGCAAGGACACGCCATCTCCCCAGAGGTAGTGTGCTGGGAGAAGTCATTCCAGCTTCCGTGGGTTACCTGGCACAGGATAGGACCTTGCCAGGATGGGACCTGTGCCAGGATACATTTGAGTGACATTAAGGAAGAAGAATCTGGGATACTAGAAGATTGATTGGATGGGGGAGGAGGGAGAGTGAAGTTGAAGGTGATGCTCCGATTTCTGACTTGAAATGAAGATCCTAGTCACTGAGCTGGGGCATCCCAGAGAAGGAGGGTCCAGGGATGGAGAAAGGGACAAGAGCTTGAGATCTGGGGAGTCTGAGATGGCTGTGGGCTCCTAATGAGGGTGACTTGTGAGCATATGCAGACCAGAAGTTCAGGAGGTCTGGGCATGACAAGGTGCCAGAGGTGAAATGCAATTATCCACAGGAAATTCAATACACACCCATTGGTCCAACAGAATCGGGCACCTAGGCGTTGTCAGTACAGCAATCCCAATGACTCACTTTGCAGAATTCCCCTATGCACCTTGTGGGGGCCTGCAAGGCGTGGACAGGCCTCCATCCCCAGATGTCTGTGACTATGTCACATCAGCTGCCTTCTCTTCCCCAGTGCTGTCTTGGACAACAGAGAGTGACTTGGGCGGAGCATCAGGAGCCCCGGGTCCCAGTGCTAGTTCTGCCAACTATTGTCAACAATCTCTCAGCTTCAGTCTCCTCAACTGTAAAATGGGACCAAGGACCATTAGGGTCAAATAAGGCAGTGCCTGCAGGTACTTTACATGTGTAAGGAGTTAGAGTGAAAACTGCCCAAGAGTCTGACCAGGTCCTCTCAGTCCTGGTCAATCCTGTCTCCACACCCTGACTGCCGTCCCACCCCCACTGGACCCATAGCACTTCCTGCTCCAGGTGTGTGTGGCACTCTGTCCTACCTTTTGTTGCCTCTTCCAGGGAGGCTCCAGGACAATGCATGGGTCTCCTATAGCTTCCACAGACCCCACCCCTGCCATCCAAGTTTCACCAGATGCCCCCACAGGTCAGAAGACACCACTGCTAATGCTCAGGTGGCGACATTTATGGCAGCAGGAGGCAGCCCCTGCTTAGCCTCCAAGGTTAGCAGGAAATGAAAGGCAAAGTGAATCTTGGGCAGAAAATATGTAAGGATCCCTTCTTTGCCGATATTAATTGAGACCCCACTGAAGTGGCCAGACTCCTCCTCTCCTCTACTTCTCCCCACCCCGCCCCTCCCGCCCCCCAGCTCAAACACTGTCTCATGAGTCCATGTATTCACCAAGGGGCAAGGGTAGAGGCGAATTTAAGGCAGAGAGACAGGCTGCGATCCTCCTGGGACACTGTCTTTTCATCACGCTGCCTCTTCATTTCAGGAAGGGGGTGAGGTGGAGAGCTGCTAACCTGGGCCTCCAAGGTCCGCTATCGAATCTGAGAAACCGGTTGTTGCCTTTGTGCCAGAGGGAAAGTGTCACATAGCTCCGTGGCTGTGGCAGGTGCATGCTGCGTCGTCAGTCTACAGAAGAGAAAGCCCTTCATCTGGAGCCGTGGTCAGCAAACTGCGGCTCGAGAGCCACATGCGGCTCTTTGGCCCCTTGAGTGTGGCTCTTCCACAAAATACCACAGCCTGGGCGAGTCTACTTTGAAGAAGTGGCGTTAGAAGAAGTTTAAGTTTAAAAAATGTGGCTCTCAAAAGAAATTTCAATTGTTGTCCTGTTGATATTTGGCTCTGTTGACTAATGAGTTTGCCGACCACTAATCTGGAGGATGTTACCTCCCCCACACCAAAACACAATCCTGGCTGCGATCAGAGGACCTTAACCCTGGCCACCTGGGCCGGGTATAACCCAGTGCAGGACAATAAAAAGTCTTCTCTGAGGTTTGTCCAATGAGAACCGAAGGAAGACGGTGAATCATGGGATCTGTGAGGCAAGAGCTGCTGATGGCCATTGGTTCCAGTTCCTGGAAGGAGCCAATCTTCAGGAGAAAAATAAAAATAAAGCCAGCACAGAGAAGAAAGAGGACCAGAGAGGAAGGAGACAGTCCTATGCCTTTGGAGTTCCTGGTTGCGATTGTCCCTGAGACCCAAGGTCTGTGAGCCAATGAAGTCTGCTTGTTAACTTGGCTGGTTCCAATGGATTCTCTCCAGTGTTTTTCTGGAGGCTATTCCCACATCTTTGCTGTCTACTCCAGACCACTCCAGACGGTATGGCCCAGAAACTTGGAGTGGGACAGACCCAGTAACCAGACCTTGCACTCAAGGCCCCTCTTCCAACAGCTTTGGAACCACCTGCCCTCCCTGCCAGCCCCTTCTAGTTTCTACTCTTCTGCCCTGTGCTGCTCCCTGCTGGCCACAATTGTCAAATGCTCAACTCCCCGGGGTCCAGGATGGGTTGGGAGCTACATGACAGGGACAAGTATTAGGACACAAAAGGCACAAGTCTAAACAGAGGCAGCTTCTCACAGGTCCATCCCAATAAGAATCTTATTTCTGGAAGTAAAAGCTTGAAAAAATTCCTACTATTACATGCAAACTAAGAGTACTCCTGTCTTCCCGGGGTGAAGATAACATCTATAATAATAAAAGCATAATATGCTAATTAGACCAGACATCCTTCCGGACATCCTTCCAGATGACCTTCTGGACAAAGATGCAGCAGCGGGGGGCCAAGCCCCTTGCACGAATTTCATGCATCAGGCCTCTAGTCCTATATAATAAAAGCCTAATATACTAAGTGTCCGACTGTTCTTTCAACCATTCAACCAGTTGCTATGACTTGCACTTACCACCAGGGGGCCGATGCTCTGACAGGTAGGTTAGCTTGCTGCTGGGGTCTGGCCAATCAGGACTGAGCAAGAAAGGCCGGACACACCCTGGAGCCCTCCTGCAGTCCCTCCCTGGCCTGACCATGCACCAGTGGGGTCCCTCAGCCTGGCCTGTGCCCTCTCACAATGCGGGACCCCTTAGGGGATGTCAGAGAGCCAGTTTCGGCCCGATCCCCACAGGCCAGACTGAGGGACCCCACTAGTGCACGAATCTGTGCACCAGGCCTCTAATAGTAACATAAATTGGGAGTTGGGTATGCAGATGTTTTCTTCAAGTGAGAACCTCTAGGCAGGTCTCCCAGGAAGCTGCAATAATGGAACAGGAAGAGAGAGCACCACGGGGGTGGAGGGATTTGAAGGCTCAAGAGAGAAACTGAGTCAAGAAAAGAAGAGGAGCTAAGGGGAGAGAGAGAGAGAGAAAGCTAGAGTTTAGGGTGAGAAGGGTGGGGTGGCACAGTAATCCCGGTGCTGGAGAGCACTCTAAGAAGCCGATTGAGCCTCCCAAACAAAGCAAGCTCTTTGGACCCATACGGCCCACAAATGCTGAGGGAGGAATGGATAATTCATGTGTTTACAGTTTGCAGAACACATTAGCACAGAATATTGTATTAGGTCTCACACCACCTGGTGAGATAACTGCTATTGTCTTCATGTTATTTCTCACAAAGTAATAGAGATCCCGAGAAATTTAGTGGCTTGACTGAGGCAATCTCTCTAAGCATCAGAATTTAGACTCGAACCCAAGGCCAACTCCAAGGGCAGGCCACTGAATGTAACCGCCTCCATGTAGATGGTGTTGACTCCATGTTGCTCTGTCCACACAAAGTGAAAGCTCAGGGTTCTATGGGGTCAAGGAATGGAACCAAGGTTCAAATTTTGACCCTGCAGTTTTGTGCTGTGTGCCTTCAGACAAGTTACTTTACTGCTCTGAGTCTCTTGCATACGTGTATCTCATGGGTTTATGTTAAATATCATATGACAATATAGGTAAATCACCTAAGTCGGCTTCACACTTAATAGATACAATTATAATGGTCATAAAACTTAGCACATGCCTATTTCCATATGTAATTTTCCCATGATGTTGAGTCTGGTTTGTCTTTTTTGGTGAAATCAAGTCCAAGGATTTGACCACAGCCCCATTCTCTCATCTTAACTATAGCAGAGAAGACCCTAGGGATACCTTATCACCAAAGCAAGTGGATTGCTTTAATCCTTATTTCACAATGAGACACTGAGGTTCAAAGAAGTTAAGTCATTCCTTCAAGATCACACAGATAAAATGTGGTAAAACCAGGCTTTAAACCCACATCTGTCTAATAAAAAGCCCTCACTCTTTCAGTAACACTCACAGGTTTAGTCTATGGCAATGGGAAGGAGTGTACGGAGCAAGCAAGGTAGCAGACACCAGCTTGGGTGCTGTGGCATTGGTCCCATTGAGGGGTGATGGTGGCATGACAGCAGAGGAGATGGACAGCAGGGGTAGATTTGGGTTACATTTAGGAATAGAGCATACCGGGCTCACTGACTGTTAATCATTATTAACAGATTAACAGACATTATTGACAGATTGACTTGCTGAAGTTTTTCGGCTTGAGTGACTAAGTGAGTAATGGTGCCATTTTCCGAAATGGAAAGACGAGAGAAGAACCCATTTGGGGCGGGCAGGACCAGGGATCCTGCTTGGGCAGAGTTAGGGTTAGAGGCCTATCACACACCCACGTGGAACTTCTGAGTAAATGCATGTGGAGTTCAGTGATGGGGGCAGGATGGGATGTATCAGCATTGAAATGATACTTAATGCCTGTGCATGGGAACAGATCTCCTGGGGGAGAATAAACATAGAGAAGAGGCCCAGGACTGAGTGTCTGGGCCCTCCAATATGTGGAGATCCAACGGGAGAAGGGAAGGACCAGTGAGCCAGAATGTGGTGTCCTAGAAGCCAAGAGGGAATGATGTTTCAAGAAGGAGAGAGTGGGCAATTCTGTTCAATGCCCGTGACAGGCCAAGTGAGACAAGGACCCAACAATGAATAGTGGAGTCTGGCCCATGACCTTGATGAAGGCAAATACCAAGTGTAGCACCCACCCCTGAGCTCACCCATTCCCCATTTTCACCACATCCCTCATCCTCTCATGCACGCTTCATTGGTAGAATAAGGAAAGCCAAAGACATCATGGGCTTGGGACTTAAAACCCACCAGAACGTTATATACCACTCCCAGCTCCTCAGGAAGGCTTAACCAGAGAAGCAGATGACAAGGATGGAGGAATGGAGATTTTCACTGCAGATCTTGGCAAGGGAGATTGGGCCACCTCTATCATTAAGACTGGAAACATCTCCATTTCAACCCTCATTCATGCCATTTATTCAGCAAGTAAATATGCTCTCCCACTCTGTGACAGATTCTGTTGGTCACTGGAGACACAGCCATGAATAAGAAGTCACTTTGACCTTGACCCTGGGGAGCTTAAAGGGAGGACAGACACATGAACAGCTCCTCCCAGCAGATCATGGTCATGTCATGGAGGAAGGATATATCAGGGGCTCTGGGACCACAGTTGAAGGGTCAGGAAGAGCTTCATGGAGGAGGTGATATTTGGCCTTGGCCTTGGCCTTGGCCTTGAAGGATGAACAGGAGCTCAGCCAGCAGACAGCAGGATCACCTACATCCTGACAGAGGGAACGGAGGCATGAGAGAGTATGTGATAAGACTTCACCTCATTGAGTAGGCTGGAGCAAAGAGTAAAAGCCTACAGCGATAAGAAAAAGAAAGAAAAGATGGAGGGAAGGGGGGGAGGAAACAAAGAAAACTTACCTTTTAGTTTTCTAAATGGATGTCCCTCACCACCCTTTGCTCATGCAGTGCCACTGGCATCCCCACACGATTCACACTCCTCAGTCACAGTGGGAAGAGCTGAGCCGGAATTGGAATGCTGGCATGTTAAGTGGGTGAGTGATTCCCCTGGAGGCAGGAGGATGGGATGATGGCAGTTAAGGAGCCTCATTAGCTCCAGAACCAGAGATGGGGTCCAAGTTGACACCTTTTGAGACCAAGAGTCTCTTACCTCATTTCTTTAGCAAATATATAGTGAGCACCTTCTCTGGGCCCGCTGTGCTGTGCTGGCAATACAATGGGGCGGGGGCGGTGGGGAGGAACGTGAATCAAACACACTGGCTTGCAGACATTATTCACACCGTTGAGATTTGAAGGAAAAGAACACAATCTGTAAGAAGGGAACCTGGCATCGAGGTGGATTTTCCTTCATAACCATACCTGGGCTGGATTCGAAGGGTGGGTAAGAATTAACCAGGCGAGGAGGGGCAGTGTGGAGCAAACAGCATTCTGGGTAGAGGGACTAGCCTGTGCATGGGCCCTGTGACTGGACGGTAACACTGCAGCTATAAGAGATGGAAGAACAAGCAATGGTTGTATCCTGATCATTTAGTAACTTCATTTGCAGCCCTGCTCGTGACTGTATAGGTTTGGCCACAAATTAGAAATAAAACATCCCCAGAGTCAGGGTTCAGACACTCTGGGGAAAAAAAAAAAAAAAAAAAGGATGTGCACAAAATTGACCAGAGGGGCAAACAGCCTGCACTGGAGTTTCCTGCTCAGCAGAGGTGAAGGTGAAGCATGAAGAGGACCCCTGGGGCCTGGCAGGGATGGAGGGTGGGAGGGGTTTCAGCCTGTCCTGTTAACCCCGCTGTTTCGAAAGCTGCTGGACGAGGCTTGTCTTGGTGCAGAAAACCTCCTTCCCCTTTCTCATCCCAAAGCAGCGATGATGCTTTGCATACATAACCTCTCATCGTCAAGCACGGGGCCATCCCCACATTGTCCAACCTTGTGGGCTCACCCTTATTTTAATACCTGAGTAAACTGTCCCTGGCATGCATCCTACCTGTGGTAGGACACCTGCCCCTCCAGCAATCCCTGCAGGACTCACTTTCTCCTGGATTTCACTCAGCAGAATCCTCATCTCACCCAGGTCCTGCCTTCCGCTGCTGGCGGCTCCTCTCTGCCCTGAGCCAACCCCGACAACTCTGTGGCCTTTCTTTCCTTTGATTCCCCACAGCAACCACGGACATAATGCTGTTCCACATGAGTGAGTTTTATTGACAATTTGAAGATAATGGCAATGGGGATGCAGCACAGGACATGACTTAGAAATGACCTCATGCTCTTGCACCTCAGCCATTCCTGGTAATACTTCATTGCCCTCTCTTACCATCAAGCCCATGGGTTCTTGCCATGTTGCTCAGACTCCGTTTTTCAAAACCCCCTTCACATCCCTCCCTCACACCCAGGGGAAGCACCCATCATCTCAGATGTCTTGAGCTGGGTTCGCCAACAAGCAGAGTTGAGATGAGGATTGGGTGCAAGGGGTTCATTTGGGAGGTGCTCCCTGGAAGCAAAGGTCAGGGAATGGGGGAGACGGGGAGGGAGGAAGCCAATAGGAGGAATGTTATAGAGCAGGTTACCAGGGTGGACACCCGGGGCTCAATCCAGCCGGGAACCTCTGGGAGATGGTGCCACATCGGTGACCCACCTGAGGGTCAAAGTGGCTGTATTTACCCTCCATTCCCACCCAGTGCTGGCTGAGGGCGGCTCCTGGGGCCATTCACTCCAACCTGCACCTAGGGCAAGGCCAGAGCAAGCCCTCACTCAGCAGGAGGATTGCAGGACCCCAGGGGAGTAGGGCGCTGACTGCCGGGGCATAGGGGCAGGCACTGCAGCATCTGCTCCAACAGGACAAGCTAGTGCACTCACAGTCCATGCCCAGGAGGGCAGAAGGGCAGGCAATTCTCGCTCCAAGAACAGCCCTCACGGTGTGTCAGTAAGCACCAAGCTATGCTGCTCCACTTGTCCACCTTGGAGACTAGCAGTGGCTCTTTCCCAAATGGCGGAAGGGTGTGTACGCCACTGAAAAGAGCACTTGCTTCTCTGCACCACGAGGTAGGGACTGTCGTGACCCCATTTTGTAAGTCAGGGAACTGAGGCTGGCAGAGTCGCAAAGCCAAGATTCTACTTCCAGGGACTGTCATGACCGCACGCAGTGTGCACTGCTGCGTCGCTTTGTCTCCAAGAGCCTGGGTAGCACTGGGGTTCGCCGCCTGTAATAACAATAAACGTGTCAACAAAGCTGTCCCTTTGCAATTCCATCCTACTCATCAGCCAGGCGGGGTCGGGGGGGGGGGGGGAGGCAGGCTATCATTGTGCCCATTTCATTGACAGGAACCAGAGGCACGGGTAGATTTAGGTCACGTGCCCAGGTTCCTACGACTTGCACCATGGTTGTCTGACCACAAACCTCAGGCCCTGCAACTGCCCCCTTAACGCCCTTGAAATGCCAAGTGCTGATGGCTCCAAGGCAACCCCATCCCCAGCAGCCCTCAAAGAATGTGACTGCACCAGAGAGGGGTCAGCAGCATGACTTACGGAGACAAAGGCCACCCTAACTGTCCCCACCACCACGGGAACACAGGGGGCAGGTGCTGGCCAGCCTCCCCGGCATTGGCCTCCATCCTGCAGCCAGAGTGATCTTCCTAAAACACAGATATGACCAACAGCCCTTCTGAAGTCTGTAGTGACTCTCCCTTTGCCTCAGGACAAAGGACAAACCAGGGAACATGGAGGCTGAGAGCTTCTCACCGTCTCCGTCTGCCTCCCCTCCTGCCTCCTCTCCTGCCTGCCCCTGAAGCCACATTCCAGGTGGCGGCCCCAGGATCCACCCTCCCAAGTGCCCTGCCAGGTAGGGCTAGGATCCCCGCCATCTGGTGTCTTGGAGGGACCACAGAGAGAATGAAGAAACACATGTGGCAGATCCCGAGCTGTGTCTTCTTAGATGAGAGGGTTTCCATGGGCTGAAAGGCAACTGGTGGGGAAGGGGAGGCCAGCACCTTATCTTGAAGGAGAGAAAGCTCATGCAGGAAGGACAGGTGCTGTCAGCGAGAATGCCACCTCCCTCCTGTGACCTTTACCAAAGACATTTTCTCTGAATGTCAGATTCATTAGATATTGTGAATAGGATTGAGGGTGGAGGAATTGCTTTAAAATGGAACTAAAGACAGGACGGACAGACAGCCATCATTCATGCTGGTGGTGACAAGCCAGCCTGAGAGACATGCCCTCTCTATGGCCCATGTTTATTCTGACAGGGTCTCCCAGTCGGGGCCATGGGAGTAGGGCTCCCAATGCCTCCATACTGTCCTCCACCGCAGGTCCTGGGGCAAGCTGTGCCTAGAATGGGCCCCCAGTCCATGGTGCTCACCAACAGTCTCACTCACTAAGATCCAGTGCCCTGGGGACCCCATCCCTCAGACCTATGTGACTCAGAACCCACTCTGGGCCCACCCTGTGCTAGACTGGGGACACAAAGATAAAGGAAACATTTTCCCTAGCCTCCAGGAGCTCCAAGTTTCATGAAGAAGACATGTAAGGGGACAAATATCATCAAATGGTGGTCTTAGAGCTGTGACAGGTTCAAGGTAAGACATGACCCAAAGGGGAGTGTCTCTAGATAGTCATGAAGGGCTTCTTATGGAAAGGTAACGTCTTAGCTGGGTTTTGAGGGATGAATAGGAGTTTGTGACCTGGTTTGTTCTTTCTAGGGGACACTGGTTTCCAAAATCGAATGGGTGGCTTGTATGAGCTGTGAGCTCCCTGGCACGGAAGGGTGCAAGGTGACTCTGAGTCCTTGACCAGCAGGTCATCTTCAGAGCTGTGTGTAGCTTGGTCAGGGCACTGGCGAGCAAGGGGTGAGCATGGATCTCACTCCGCTTGCTGCTTTCCAGTTCTCCTCCACAGTTCCCTGGCATCACTGATGCAGTAATGCATGCTAGGCACCTTCTGCTCCCCAGCCAGCAGGCCTCTCCCGGTGTGCTGCCGCCACACTCACAGGAACTGGGCTCCTGTACCATCTGCTATTGCTCTGTAAGTGCCCAGACCCAGGTGGGCTACAGTAGACAGGAACAAGACCCCCCAAAGCAGGCTTCTTTCAGTGAGCTTCCCGGCTTCACTCCTCACCGCCACCTACCCACACCCCCACGCACACACATGTGCACACCATCCACAGAATCTCATCCCACACCCTCTGTCTGCAACTCACTACAGACCTTGGTCCCCTCCCAGGGCTGACCTGCCTCTTCTCCACAGCTCTTCCTGGCTCCTCTCCTCCCACGGACACTGCCATTCACACCACCACCACCCCCATCCTGAATGTAGAACAGCCCCCACCCAGGCTCCTGGCTCGGCACCTCCACAGCGCCTCCGCTGCCAGCTCTGTCTTCACGCCTCCCAGGGGAGCAGCTGTTAGCGAGTTCTGGTGGCTGAGATGGGAGGGACAGACAGAGAGACACAGTGCGAGCCAGGAAGGGAGGGACAGCAGGGGGACCGAGGGGAAGCTGAGGCAGAGATGGAGAAGAAGGGCAAGGGAGGGGGTCAGAGACAGCCATGGAGGAAAAGGGGAGGACAAGGCAGAGGGAAGACAGACGAGGTGAGAGGCTGGGCAAGAGGCAGAGGGCAAACCTGGAAAGAAGAGAAAGCCCCATTCCCCTGCTAGTGTCCATGCCTGCTATTCAGAGAATTGAGTAAGAAACCAAAGAAGCAGAAATGCCAGCTTTTTCACTCTCCACTGAGGAGTCGAGAGGTGGCCAGACATGTGTGCCTGAATCAGGGCTGGGCTCACACAGGGTTTCCAATGTCCCAAGGCCGGGGGGGGGGGGGGGGGGGCAAGAGAAGAAGCATTTAAAGCTTAGCACACGAGCAGCACACACAAACACCTGCGCACACACATACACACACAGAATAATACACACATGCACAGGCACACACATATACACAGAAAGACATATACACAGAGACGTGCACATATATGTGCAAACAGACACACACGCATAAAGAGAGACACAAGTGCACACATATACCCTTCAGGGCCTGAGTGGGTCAGTGGTCCATGGTGTGTTGGGGAGGATTCTTCTTCCTCACGAAGATCAGAGGCCAGGTCAACCCAGGCTCCCTACCCCTTTGAGGTGTGACTACACAGGGCACAGGGGTGCCGGACAGTGTCACATCCATCAGAGTTGTGGTGAAGCGGCTGCAGAGGATAGGGAGACCCCCAAGGGGGCACCTGCCCAGGGCCCCTCACCCAAGCTCATGAGGCAGCAACTGGAGCCAATCTCCTGGCCCTGGCTTCCATCTAGCCGCAGAGCCACCCCGGACCAGCCTGGGGGTGACAGTGAGAAGGGGGCACTAGGAGAAGCCTCCTTGCCCAGCTCTCTCTCTCACCCCAACCCCAGCACAGCTCCCCTGGTGGGGCCGGAGCCCCTGAACCCTGCAAATGCAGCCGGCTCCTTTCCTCCCAGCCCTCGGCCTCCGCCGAGTGAGGCCACCACCACCGACAGGGGTGGGTGAGCAGGAAGCACGCCCATCCGCTCAGAGACTGCCTGTCCCGCCCAGGCCTGGACTAGTTCTGTTCTAGAGTGGCTAATGGGGGAACAGGAGGCACTGCAAAGAGTGGCCTCTATGCCCCTGAGGATGCCACAGACAGGAAGAGGGGGCCTCAGGGTGGGAGAGGACCCAGCAGGGGCAGAAGCATGAACTGATGGAGGGAAGAAAGGCTACACACAGCAGTCAGCCCTGAAGACACAGAAATGCTGCCCAACAAGCTTTGCCCGGTGTGACCCTGCTGACCCCACGCTAGAGCTGGGCACAGAGATGCTGATCTGGGCACCACCTGTGCAGTTAGAAGCCGTTTCGCTGGAGAGGAAACAGCCTGGGGGAGAGGAGGGGACTGACCTAGAGCCAGGCCTGGAATTCCAGTCTGAGCAGCATCCAAGCCAACCCTTCCTCCTGCACCTCCCTGCCTCCGTGTGCAGAGACTCCGATGGAGGGCACAAGTTAGAGCAGGGGTTCCTTCAGGAGAGAGGGTGCTTGTTGGGAAAACATTTTTTATAATCTCACATAGTTATCAGGTGAGCCCCAGAGCCTGGAGCTTAGGTTTCAGAAAAGCCAGGCAATGCAGTAAATGGTGGGCCTGAACTCAGGGCCAGCCTGACTGCCCCTTGAGCATGTCCCCCCGAGTGGGGACAGGAAAAGCAGATACTCACCAACGTCTCGCGAGGCTTCCATGAGGTGACTCTGCAAAGTGCTCAGAATGGTTCCTGGCCTGTAACGAGTGCTGGAGAAATGAGGGCTCCTGTGGGACTCAGGGGAAGCCCTCTGCTTAACCGAGGGAGAAACAGGATGTTCAGAGGATGACAGGGAAAGAGCTGGGCGGCAGCACCGCGTGGGGGAGCTGGCCCTCGTGGCATCCTGCCGCCCCCTGCAGCCACCACTCCTAAAATGCTCAGTGAGACCGGTTTGTTTGAAAAGCAGCAAAGTAACATGTGAATTCTTCAGTCGAGTGGACTCAAGGTGAAGTGATAGGAACAGGAGACCCACAGGATGTAGCAATCCTGCCAAGGCATTGGACTTCCCCAAGTGATAGGAATTGGGAAATTCCCCAAATTTTAACTCAGTGCAAGAACAGGGAGGCTTCTGGCTGACATCTGGGTTGAACAAACCAGCAAGGTTTATACAGCGCCAAAGGGTTGGTAGTAATAGTAATGCCAGCTGACCAATCCAGCACTCACCACGTGCCAGGCACTGGGCATAGCATTTAGACATATTAGTTTATTTAATCCTAAAAATAATCTTATGCCTTGACACCATTATTAGTCCCATTTTACAGATAAGAAAACCTGGGAACAGAGAGGTTAAAGGAGCTGCCTAAAGTTGCACAGCTAATCAGTGGTGAGGCCAGGAGGCAGACCCAGAAAGTCAGGGTCCAGGCTGCCTTTTCAGCCACTGCTCTTACCCCTCATGTAGCATGCGGGATGGTTAATGAGGGGTGAAGTGAGAGAGAGACACACTGGTCTCCCAGGAGCTGAATGGCCCTGGAGCCTCGCCTCAGGTCTATAGGCATGGTCCAGCTTAAGGTGAGGACCCAGCCAGGAGCCCTCATATCCCTGCCTCCAGGTTTAGCATCTCTCAGGAGCGCCAGTGAGCTCAGGGAGGAGTACCACTCCCTGCAAAGCACTGATCTCTGATCCCTGCGAAACATCAAATGCCAGGGTCAGGGCAACAGTGCCAGCCTCGGCCAAACCTGCCACAGCACAGTTCTGAATCCGCAGGGCATTATCGCTCCGGCCTGGGCCATGCTCGCCACGCACACTTGGCTGACCAAGACTGGCCACCACCCTCTCCCAGCACCTCTCCCCTGGCTCCATCCCGCTGCTCAGACACTGCCACCATCTGGGGCCCATCTGCAGGGAGCCTGCCCGCTTGTCAGAGAGGTGGCCTCTTCCATCTGTATCCCGCAGGAGCATCCTGGAACTCCATACTCTCAGGGCAGGCAGGGCAGCCCCTGCCACTGAGAGATCGGGACATAAAATACTGCCCTGTTAGCATCCTGCTAGAAAGGATGCAGGCTCCACGCTCAGCACGAGGCAAATCCATGTGGTAGAAGGAGCATGGACTTTGGAATGGTGTGCGGTCAGGCTCCGAATTTACCCTCATTAGATGAGGGCTTTGGGCACGCTGGTTCAGCTCTCATAACATCAAGATGAGACAGAACAGTCACCACAACTCTATCTTAATCATTTGCGTAACCCCGTGGTCAGCAAACTGCGGCTCTTTGGCCCCTTGAGTGTGGCTCTTGCACAAAAGACCACGGCCTGCCGAGTCCATTTTGAAGAAGTGGTGTTAGAAGAAGTTTAATTTAAAAAATGTGGCTCTCAAAAGAAATTTCAATCATTGTCCTGTTGATATTTGGTTTTGTTGACCGAGTTTGCCGACCCCTGGCGTAGCCCTTGCACTGGGAAGAAGGCATAGGAAAGATGTTTGTGGGATGAGTGAACACAGCCATTCTGCCTTCTTTCTTGCTGACAGGTCCCAGTTCAGGCCAGATGCCAATTGTGCCTGATCTCTCTAAGCAAGTCATGGCAACCCTGTTCTCCTTTACGGTGATTGGTGAAGGGGTGGGCATGTGAGCCATTTCTAGCCAATGAGATATAAGGAAAAATATGCTGGAGGTCCTAGGAAAGTTTCCATCCCTGACAAAAGGAAGGGAGTGCGTGAGAAGAGCACCCTGCCCGGTACCTTTCTCTTCCTGATGCTTTCAGGGTACTTCAGAGGAATAAGGTGTTTGGAGATGACAACTGGCAAGTATAAGTCTGCATTTGAAGAACGCAGAAGAGAAAGAAGCATGTGGATCCTCCGTGATACCACTGGGCTGCCAGTCAACCTTGCAACCTCCTACCATAAAATTTCCTGTTAATTAACAATAAGAGTCCACTGGGTTCAAGCCACTTCCAGTTCAGTACACAGATGCTTGCAGCTGCAAAATATTCCCATATGATCAGTGACCACGGAGTGAGTGAATGAATGAATGAATGAATGTTTTGTGGCCTGAAAAATAATTGTGAAAATGTTTGTCATTATCAACAATATTAATACGGTAACACCTCATTTATTCAACATTATCAGCAATGGGCTGTGCTCAGAAAAAAACACATTTTCAAGATAATTGAAGTTTACCCCCTTTAGGCACCACAATATTATTTTAATGGTGGTTTTTTTTCATTTTTAAAAAATCATCTGAAATGTATTGCATTCCCATATAACTCTCCCCTCTCTCTACAGCCCCCCTAACACACACACACACACACACTCATACGTACATACTCAGAGGATGCTGAGAGGAATTAATTAAACTTGGCTTGGATACTGTGCTCATCCCTGAAGTGAGGTGCCGCCCAGCACCACCCTGGGGCGGGCAGAGTGGGGGTGGCAGGGTTTTGCTCTGACTTCCAGAGTCATCACCCCGCCGTGCCATGTCCCATGGAGCTGCCAGCTGTCACAGAGTGACCGCCTCTTGCAGCCCTCCCCACTGTGGGTGGATTTCTCAGTCCTGAGCTGTGAAGCCAGACTGCCCATTTGCTAGACTTGTGTGCAAATGGATTCCTTCAGCAAGCCCTGGCTGAGGCACTGCTGTAAGGAGGTGAGACCCCGGGGGAGGAAGGCTGGGCTCCCATCCTAAAGAAAGGACCATTCATTTATTTGACAAATATTTACCAAGAACCTGTCTGAGGCAGTAGAAGCTAAGAAGGCAAGCTTTGGAGTCAAAGACCCGAGGTCCAGCCCTGCCTCTGTTTACTAATGGCACAACCCTGAGCAGGTTGCATTGCTCTCTGAGCATCAGTTGCCCTCATCTGTGCAGTGAAACTCATAATACCTTCCCCATAGGATGATGCAAGGAAT
The DNA here is from genome assembly GCA_026230045.1 of Corynorhinus townsendii. Taxonomy (NCBI): domain Eukaryota; kingdom Metazoa; phylum Chordata; class Mammalia; order Chiroptera; family Vespertilionidae; genus Corynorhinus; species Corynorhinus townsendii. Next base: position 198,194,043 of record JAPDVU010000002.1, read on the forward strand.
TAATAAGGTGCTGTGCTTACTGCTGCTAGAACAGTGCCTTGTAAATTCTCAACTAATGTGAGCTATTGTCACCATGCTTACCATGTACTGGGCTTTTCTTCTGGGCACTAGAGAACAATGGTTCATAAGAATGCCACGGCTTCTGCCCCCAAGAAAGTAACAACTGATCAGCTAGATCAATTATACTCCTACTACATAGGAATCAGGATCCCCGCATGTGGAGGGGTCAGAAGCTCAGACTGGAGAAACCAGACAGGCCTCCCAGATGTCCGAGCTGGGACTAAAAAGTTAATGGGTGTCTTAGCTCCTTTGGGCTGCCATAACAAATTAGTCGGTAGCTCACAGCAGCGAAAATGTATCCTCTCAAAGTTCGGGAGACCAAAGTCCAGAATCAAGGTGACAGCAGAGCTGTGCTCCCTGCGAAGGCTCGAGACCACCCACCCCTGCCTTTCCCGGATGCTGATAGCTGTTGGTGTTCCTTGTGGCTGCATCACTTCAGTCTCTGCCTCATCTCCACACGGTCTTCTCCTCTCCACTGGGTATATGTGTCTCCACCTCTTCTGTCTCCTATAAGGACACCTGTCATTGGATTTAGGGCAACCCAAAATGATCTCAAGATCTTTAACTTAATTTCATCTGCAAAGGCCCTTTTTCCCAATAAGATCACAGTCACAAGTTCTGGGAGTTAAGATGTAGACATATCTTTTGGGGGGACACCATTCAACCCACTACAGCAGGAGGGTGCCAGGCGAATGGGGCAAGATGTGGCTCCAAAGGACAGAACCCCCTGCAGACAATGTGAAGTGCCCTGGAGAGGGAATCCGGGGTGAGAGAGAAGCTTGCCTGGCCTGGGCACAGTCAAAATAGACAAAAGCAGCCTGAGCTTCCAGGATCCAGAGAAGACGCTGGGTGCTGTCGCCAAAATCACCAGGGAGCCCCCTATCCAGACTGTTGATAAGAGGTGGGGTCGGAGAGGGCTGCAACCTGCTGGCACCTGAGTGCCCAGGGACTTTTTTAGACACTGGTTGCCAGTGTTAGGGCAACAGGCTAAGCCTAGACTCCTCTCCTTTCCCTGGCCTGGAGTGGAAGTGGGCCTCTGCTGCCTCCTGGCTGCCTCCTTGGCACAGAGCCTGTGGTCTGGCTCATGCCTGGGAAGCCTGGGGGCTCCTACCCCTCTGCCCTCCGACCTCCACAGAGCAGCCCCTCCCTCAGCATCCACCAGCACTGGCTCCACAGGCGGCCCCATCCCAAACCCTTTAATCCAGCCACTCCACCAGCTCTTCCTAAATGAGCACATGCCTGCATCCACATGTTTATGTATAGAATGTACCCCTGTGTCACTGCGCTGATATTTTACATGCATTGTAAAACAGAATTTAAATTATTCCAACGAAATATGATAAGATGAAGATACAATATTTTAAATTATTTTCCTTTATCGTATTTATCAATGGTTCAAAGCATTTTTGCTCTCACTAAAAATTTTAATGAGATCCACATGCTTGAAAATGGTTTCTTGTTAAAAAGCAAGGCTTTATGATACAACGGCTCAAAGGTCTGGTTCTTAATTCAAATTATTTTGGTGCTTGGTTTTAATTGCTGCTATAGCTGGGATAGAAAGAAGACACCGAGCAACGATGCATTAATCCAAACAGAAAAATAGCCATGCTGGCTGAGCTGACTAAATCTTCACAGTTATTTTTCATTTCCATTCACCAATTATGCAAAGGTTTTTGTTGAAATTCAGCAAGCAAATTTCCATCTTTCCTGATGTCAATCAGGGGTTCGTGCAAACTAATCAAAAGGTGTTACATTTTTATATTTTTAGCAGATAGGTTCTGAAACACTTTGAAAGATTTTTTAAGACAGGTTAAAATGTTCTGTTTTCAAGTTTTTTAAGTATACATACATAGGAGTTGATACAGCTGGTAGATGGACATCCTTTTCTAGCACAAAAATCATGAAACAATGGAAACATTTCTAAAGGTTTGTTTTTAAAACGCTCTCTCCCTAACTTTGGTCTCTTTCAGAAAGCCATTTATCTATCATTATTTACATATCAAATATACACTGAATGGGGGAGAGGGGGAGGGGAGGGGAGGAGAGAGAGAGAGAGTTTCTTTCAAAAATATCTATTGCCTAACTGTAATGTGAGATCCTGAATTGGAGTCTAGACCCCAAAAAAGAGAGAAACAGTGGAGAAACTGGTGATATTCTAATACAGTCTGGAATTCTGTTAACAGTCATTTCTTAGTTTTGACAAATGTATGCTGGTTATGCATGAAATTACATTATAGGAAATGGGAAAGAGCACACTGGAGCTCTGTCGAATCTTTGCAACTCTGCTGTAAATCTAAAATTATTTCCAAATTAAAAATGCATTTTTAAAAAGTTGTGGTGGTATAGCAGGCTATATTGATAGCCAGTGTCATTATAAAAATAGTCAGCAAGTGTCAAAACTTCTCTTTTTGTAAAAGAAACACGCAGAGTTCATCTTCAAGTCCCCACCTCTTTAAAGTCCTCTGCCATATGATAATCATCAATCCTCTGTATCTCATTACAAAATAATCAAACCTCTATGTCCGGGTGGCAAAATGCTGTGAGGATTCCACTCTATATTAAAAGTGTTATTTTTAGCCTATAAACCACATCCTTGGCCTCATTTTGTGCACCTCTGGCCTCAACCGCATTGCCTCAACAGCTAGTGTTTGAGTAAATGTCATATTTGGAGTGATCTCTGTAACCTTAGCCTAGAATCCTCTAGGAATTGCAGTTAAAGCATCCACTCTATCAGTGGTTGTGTTCATACTGTTTTTCCATAAAACATTGTTTTGATTAAATAAGTCATTGGTTATTGAAACTACATCTTCTCCGGTACATCTCATAAAAAAGTAATTCTTTGTGTATTTCATTATTGAAGCCCAAATCTAGGGCAGACCATAAACTGAGACTACCTGTGCTTTCATCCAATCACAGAGCAGATCTCCCTTCTGTGTAATTAGTTATAGTTCTTGTTACTTCACCTCCTGGGCAGTACTCTGTGCCCTCCAACCACAGTCACTGGCAAAGAAATGCATTTTAGCCTGTCCCTGGATTGTTTTCTGTGGGTTAGTTCACCCATTTTGCTCCAGGGAGGAAGAACAAGTGTTTTCTTGATGGTACCTGGCTTGTTAGCTTTCACTAGGAAGAGTATCTCAGAAGAGGCATCTGAATACTTGTCACAAAGTATCAAAACTTATGTAAAGAACCAGAGGGAGCAGCACATGACTTTAGACTTCCCTGAAAAAAAATGACAGATTTGTCTTTGTGCTCTGGGCCTTCACTTCCAAGGCTGTGACTGCAGCAGTGAGGAGAGGCTGGGCTGTGCTACGGTAGTGAATGCTCTGATACCTGTGACTGAAAGCGATACAGGTTTATTGCAGGCCACAGGCTCATCCCAGGTCAGCTGTGGCTCTGAGTCCCAGTGTCGTCATCCTGGGGCCCAGACTGACCAAGTAGCTTCTTTTCAGCACATCCGCAGCCCTTGTGGCAAAAGGATAAGAGAGTGTGGTAAAATTATGAACAACAAATACATATCTATCGACAAGTGAACCTGAAAATCAAGTGAATTAAAAACCTGAGGAACAGAATAAACTGGTGAATATAATAGAATCAGGGGCATAGAAAGGGAGTGGACTGATAATTCTCAGGGGGAAAGGGGTATGGAGGCGTGCAGGAAGAGACTGGACAAAAATCGTACACCTGTGGATGAGGACAGTGGGGGGGGGGGAGGTAAGGGCAGAAGGTGGGGTGGGAACCGTGTGGAGGGGAGCTATGGGGGGAGAAAGGAGAAACAAGTGTAATAATCTGAATAAAGATTTATTAAATAAAAAAACAAAAAAATAAAATAAAATAAAAAGAGTGTGGTAAATTGTCCATGGGCTCTAAAAGCTTCTGCCTGGAAGTGACATCCATCAGGTCTGCTCACATTTCAGTGACCAAAATAAGCCTCAGGGCCACACAGCTGCACCCAGGCCAGGCAGTCATGTGCCTGAGAATCACAGATCTCCAGTACATGGCACCGACGACACCATGCTTGCTAACTGCAGACACTCCACAGTCGCATAGCAAATGCCTCAAGGTTTACTGTTAATGGCCATGTGTGTAAATCTATATAGCAAAGTCTTCTTCAACATTTCCTCCGTTTTTGTCAACTAGCAGTCAGCAGCTGTGCGTCGCTGCAGGTTGCCCAGGACCAAACCAGAGAGGGTCAGACCTGCATTACCACCATTTGTCCACCATCCAGAACTGAAATATCATTGCTGACATGTACACATAAGGAACTGTTTGACATTGAAATTGGGACTCAAAGAACTGTTGGCCCAGGAAGAAACTCACTACAGACTGATTCATTTGCCTCTCAGCATAACCATTATTGCTTGTCCCATTTTCAGTTCTTATAAGTGTATTTGTAGTATCACGTGATCTCGCTCATCTAGGGGAAATGATGAGCAACATAAACTGATGAACAAAAACAGACCCGGAGACAGGGAAGCATTGATCAGACTGTCAGACCTCAGAGGGAAGGTAGGGGAGGGTGGGGGTAAGGGGGAGAGATCAACCAAAGGACTTGTGTGCATGCACATAAGCCTAACCAGTGGTCACGGACAACAGGGGGGTGGGGGCATGCGTGGGGAGGGGTTTGGGATGGGAATGGGGAGATGAGGACAAATATGTGATACCTTAATCCAGGGGTCTTCAAACTACGGCCCGCGGACCACATGCGGCCCGCCGAGGACATTTATCCGGCCCGCCAGGTGCCGCTGCCTGTCCTGCTTAGCAGCCGACTCGTCCCTGGCCCGCAGTGCGCTTAGGAATTTGTTCATAGTTTTGTTTTTTTAACTATAGTCCGGCCCTCCAATGGTCTGAGGGACAGTGAACTGGCCCCCTGTTTAAAAAGTTTGAGGACCCCTGCAAGAAATTTAAAAAATTTTTCTTATTAGATCTGAGGAAATCATTATTGGCCCAAAATTTTCTTTTTGAAGCAGAAACATCAGCCTTTCCATTTTTAAGCTCTTTGCTTGTGTTTGCATTTATTAGCATTATCTTCAATCCCTAGTACCTTTGCAAAAAAAAATTTTAAAGCCACGTGCCCATTTTGTGAGGATTACTTTAGTTAAAATTCAATTATCTCATCAAAGGACATATATACAAAATGTTCTTAGTGGTGTTGCTTATTATATTCAAAAACTGGAAGCCCCCAAATTGTCCATTAACAGGAGAATGGAGTATGCAGGCAATGGAATGTTTTACAGTGAGAATGAACTCCAGTAACAATGCGCCATGAAGGAACCTCACAAGTAACGCTGAGTAAAAGAATTCAGCCCTGGCTGGTATTTCGCAGTAGTTAGAGCATCTGTCCAAGCACCAAAGGGTCATGGATTCGATTCCTGGTCAAGGGCACATACCTGGATTGCAGATTCAATCCCTGGCCCTGGTTGGGATGCATGTGGGAAGCAACCAATCAATGCCTCTTTCTCACATCAATGTTCCTCTCTCTCTTCCTCCTTCCCTCTCTCCCTCTAAAAATCAATGGGAAAAGTATCTTTGGGTGAGGATTAACAAAAAAGTCTAATTCAAATATATCATTTTGTTTATACCAAGTTCAAAAACATGCAAAACTAATATATAGTGCTAAAAATCAGGATGAGGGCTACCAAGGGAGAGGTAGTGACTAGAAGGAGGCCCAAGTGCTGGCAGCTTTATGTTTCTTAATCTGGGCTCTGGCTATCGGATGTGCTCACCTCATAAAAGCCTATGGATGTGTATCCTTATCATTTGTATACTTTTCTGTATATAAATTATATTTCAATTAAAAGTTTGCTTAAAATCAAACTGGATGCCATAATACCTAGATCCCCTAACTGGCCGCATATAAAATGGAAATATACAGCCAGCAGTGACAAATGAGGCCAGGCACCACCAGGAACCCCCTTGCCTGCAGAACTTCACTTCTCCCTCAGTGTGCCTTGCCTGCTCCACACCCCATAACTACCTGACATGTGACGGACGCCAGTGTCAATCTATATATTAATTATTAGTAAAGATGAACTTGGCTCTTGTTTTTAAATAAATTAACATAGCCCTAGCCAGTTTGGCCCACTGCATAGAGTATTGACCTGTGAAGGGTCCCAGCTTCGATTCCAGTCAAGGTCATGTACCACTTGTGGGCTTGATCCTCAGCCCTGGTCACTGGGGTACATGCGGGAGGCAACCAATCAATGTGTCTCTCTCACATTGATGTTTCTCTCTGTCTCTTCCCCCCTTTCCACTCTCTCTAAAAACTAATGGGAAAATATCCTTGAGTGAGGATTAACAAAAAAATATATAAGTAAATAAGTAAATAAATAAATAAATGTAAATTGCAGTTCTAATATTTTCTTTCCAAAGGATCATCTTGAAAAACCCACTTTGGAGACAGCCGCTCCTTGGTGCTAAGGCCACACAGGACCATGGACAGAGTCTACAGAGCCAGGTAGCTGAGAGGCCTGCAACTCCAAAGATCAGATCCTCCCAACCCACCCCTGTCAGCAAGCAATGAGGGCCCCATCCCACCCAACAAGGGCTCCAGAGGCCTCGTTATGCACAGATGCTCTGAGAATTTTAAATACAGGGAAACGTGGCCTTCAATAACGCAAAACTAGCGGTTCTCATTAAACAAAATCTATACGCACACTGGTAAGTCTCTGGTATCCCATCTGATCATGACACAAATGGTCTGTTGAAGCAAATATCCTGCACACTAGAGCATACATACATGGATTAATAATTTTAAAGAAGTCAGAGTAGCATGTGATGAACTTTACACTAAAACTACACTAACTGGGGAAAGCGGGACGGGGGGTGTATTTTGGATGATTCAGAAGACCCTTCAGTGACTCATATGCCTTAACACACAATTTGTAAGAAATTGAATTAGCATTTGAACTCATGCCTTACGAGCTCCAAAGCTCATATTTTTTCTACATTACACAACTGTTAAATAATACAAGTGTTAAAAATAGAAAGGTCGGGGAGAGAAACCAAGATGGCAGCATAGGTAAACACCTAAACTGCTGCCTCACACAACTATTTCAAAACTACAACTCAAAGACAAAACGGACACCATCCAGAACCACAGGAAGTCTGGCTGAGTGGAAATTCTACATCTAGAAGGAAAGAGAAAAGCACACTGAGACTTACAGGAGCTGTGGAAGGCAGAGGTATGGAGGGGGGTGCACAGAGAGGGCTGGCAACTGAGTATGCTGCAGGCTTTCTCAATCAGGAGGGAGACAAAAGCTCCCGACAGCTCTGAACTCCAGTTCCGGGCGAGACTCTGGGGACCCAGACTCATACGGGGAGAAACTGGACTGTCTGGCAACAGGCAAAACTCGAAGGCGGCTTTCTCTCAGAGGTGCTTGCAGTGATCACTGCAGGACACTGAGACCCAGGGGCCTCTTAGGGCAGGGCTGACTGGAAGCCATCGCTGTTTGCCCCGCCCTATGATCCCGCCCCACAAGGCCATAGCTGTTTGCTCTGCCATGAGACTCCGCCCCATCCAAGCTGAGCACAGAGGCTTTTGCATATGAATGGCCTGGTCCTTTGAATTTTAAACTTACCTACACCTGAGTAAGTGAGACCTAAAACATCCAAAAGAAGGCCCAAGGCTCCGCAGCAGCAGCTTGCATTGCATCACAGCTGGGCCTCATCTGGGCACCTCCAAAACCCAAACAAAGAAGAGGAATCTGCAGATCTCTCTGTAACTCCTGCTGGGTGGCCTCAAGCAGAGGGTAAATTAGCACCTACTTGGAGATCCAAGAGCCAGTGTACCCAGGGATCAGAGTGAGACCATCCAGATTACAACTCCTCAGATCCATAAGGGACACACTCAGGGGGCAGACTCAGTGAGCACCAAAGCCCCACTAAAGCAACTCTTGTCTCATAAGGGTGTCTCCAGCACAGAAGTTCTCCCATAGTAGACACAGCTGATCCTCACAGCCAATTGGCCTGGAGGTCAATTCCCCCCAGTGATATCAACAACAATCAAGGCTTAACTACAATAAGACTGTACACACAGCCCACAAAGGGGTGCACCAGGAGTGTCCACCTCAGGTAACTGGGGAGGCTCAGCCACTGGGCCCTATGGGACACCTAGCACACAAAGCCACTCTATCAACTCAGGGAAGCAGCCAAAATGCAGAGACAAAGAAACAGTTCACAAATGAAAGAAATGGAGGAAAGCAAACTACTGGATATAGCGTTCAAAACCACGGTTATAAGGTTTTTCAAGAATTTTCTAGAAAAGGCCGATAAATTTAGTGAGACCCTTGAGGATATGAAAAAGGACCAACTAGAAATTAAGCATACACTGACTGAAATAAAAAATATTATAGAGAGATCCAACAGCAGACTAGAGGATCACAAGAATCAAGTCAAAGATTTGAAATACAAAGAAGCAAAAAACACACAATTGGAAAAGAAAAAAGAATCCAAAAATATGAAGATAGTGTAAAGGAGCCTCTGGGACAACTTCAAGCATACCAAAATCTGAATTATGGAGGTGCCAGAGGAAGAGAGAGAGCAAGATACTGAAAACCTATTTGAAGAAATAATGACTGAAAACTTCCCCCACCTGGTGAAAGAAATACACTTACAAGTCCAGGAAGCTCAGAAAACCCCAAACAAAAGGAATCCAAAGAGGACCACACCAAAACACATCATAATTAAAATGCCAAGAGCAAAAGACAAAGAGAGAATATTCAAAGCAGCAAGAGAAAAACAGTTAGTTACCTACAAGGGAGCACTCATACGACTGTCAGCTTATTTCTCAACAGAAACTATGCAGGCCAGACGGGAGTGGCAAGAAATATTCAAAGTGATGAATAGCAAGAACCTACAACCAGGATTACTCTCCCCAGCAAAGCTATCATTCAGAATTGAAGGGCAGATAAAGAGCTTCACAGACAAGAAAAAGCTAAAGGAGTTCATCACCACCAAACCAGTATTATATGAAATGCTGAAAGGTATCCTTTAAGAAGAGGAAGAAGAAGAAAAAGATAAAGATAAAAATTATGAACAACAAATACATATCTATCAACAAGTGAATCTAAAAATCAAGTGAATAAAAATTCTGATGAACAGAAAAAAAATAGAAAGGTCAAGGACTGTGAAGAAGGAGAGTGAGGCAATTGTACAATAAGTCTAGCTGATATGGTTCCTGTTTCAGTTTGGGTTTCCTCCAAAACAGACCCTGAGACAAGGCTTTGGGTGCAAGGAGTTTATTTGAGAGGTGACCCCAGGGAGCATGTGGCCCCACTCATTGTTTGGGGGAAAGTTTGCAAGGCACAAGGCACTAGAAGCCAATGGAGATGCCACTGTGGGTGAGAGTGGGGTAAGCCAGGCCCACCAGCCAAGGAAAGGAGCGGATTATGCACGTAAGGGGCCAGCAATGTGCCTTGTTTCCCACATGGAGCCAGGCATCAAGTGTATGGGTTGAAAATCTCCCCCAAAATGCAGCTCTGGCTCTGCTCAAGGATCCCAAGGAGGACTTGACAGAAATTCCAACCATGACCCCTGAAAAGGGAGTGTGGTTGAATGATTACAAAAATGTCCCCCACCCTGGACTCCTCTCTGTACCAATGTCTTTGCAATGTGACTTTGCAGCTCCTTCCAACAAGAAATGGAGTCTGTTTTCTCACTCACAACCTGGGTTGGCCTTGTGACAATTTGCTTTGACCAAAAGAATATAACATAAAGGACAGTGTACCAGTTTTAAGCTTAGGCCTCAGGATGTTTGCATCTCTCTCCACCCAGCCATTCCTCTCAGAATCCTGATGCTGCCATGTGAACAAGCCTCCTGGAAAAATGTGAGAGATATAAGCAAAAGGCCCCCATTTGGGCCAATTTTTCCAATTCAGGCCATCCCAGGCCAACCAGTTGGCCATAGATGCATGAGTGTGTCCAGCTAAAACCAGTCAGACCTGGCTCAGATGAGAATCATCCACTTGACCTGTAAACTCATGAGCAATTATAAATGTGTATTGTTTTAACAAAGCTATGAGATAGTTTGTTATGCAGCAATAGCTGATTGATACAGCAAGGCAGGACTTGAGTTCCCAAACTTGTCCAGGGTAGTGTAATTAGGAAGAAGTTGTCAGTTTTACTCTAATGGACAACATCTGCCCTCAAGTAGTTATTCCTCTGCCTTTGCTGCCCCGAGCACAGCCAGGCTGCAGGAGCCACCAACATCCCCATGCAAAAGAACCCACCACCCTACACATGGACTATTTGAAATGGATCTTTTGGGATTTACAGGATATTGGTCAAAAGAGACTTCTGTTCAGACGAAGCTCAGCAGAGGTAAGATCAGCAAATAAGAGTAGCTACACATCAAACCATGATCAGAGAGGAAGAGAGATAGGTCTCCATTTGCTCCCGCAGAATGGAAGTCTGGATACCTAAATACCAACTCAAATCAGAGTCCACTAAGCAGGAAGATGACTGAGGCGCCAGCCTAGATCATGCCTATCTCAATGGAAGGCTGATCTCTTGAGATTCTTTCTCCTTGCTCTGATTCTCTGGTATATGAATCCAGGACACCTACACATTGAATATCAGACTAGAGCTAGGGCTGCGTAGTATGGAATTTTGCTACTTATAAATACATTGGGGAGGGGTTGGCTTATTTGTTTTTCCTAAAAATATACAGAGATTTTATAGGCGTCTCAGAAAATCTATGACTTAAAAAGGGTAAGAACTCCAACTACAGAGAGGATGCTGGATGCAGCATCGTCTGCCTGTATCTGTATTCCTGAGGGTCTGTAACCGTGTGTTACTCCTTCTACATGTTATTGCACGACACACTACATTCCTATAAGAAATTGTAACCATGTTATAGGATCCGTGTATTACTGTAGTTATCTACCCTTTCAGAGTGTCACTTAGCTGTGACTTATGGAATCTATTTTTACTGTATCTAACTTAATGTGTCTATATATTACTGTGACATATATATTACTGTAGTTGTGTGATACCATATCTTGATACTGTGACTCCAATATTTTATTTGTTATCTACCTTACTGTAGCTAAACGTTATTGTGTGTGTGTGGAACTGTAGCTGGGTGTTACTGCTATTACATTACTACATCCGTATTTTACTCTATCCATGTAACTGATTCTGTTATTGTGTGCAGGGCTCTACTTGTATTACTATATCTATGTGTTGCTGCACTTATGTTATTGTATTTAGGTGTTACTGCATTTATTACTGAATTCACTCTTTACCGCAACTAAATGTAACTGTGAATGTGCATGTACTTCAATAATAAAATAATAATAGCTACCATCTGTTAAGCACTTTCTGTATATAAGACCCTCTTCTGCTGCATGCTTTTCATACATTTATTTACCTTACTGAATCATACAACAGCCCTGCAATGTAGACATTATTATACCCATTTTATAGATGATGAAACTGAGGTGCAAGGAGATTAAGATACTTGCCCACAGTCACACAACCAGTATGTGGCAGTGGAGGGCAGGGAAAGAACCTTGAACCCAGGTCTGTCTGATGACTGTAGCTATTTATGACAGCAGCTGTATAATTCCACAGACTGTGTCCTGAACTTGTACATTTAGGGCCTAAGAACAGAAAATGGTTCATTGTCTAAAGATATGAAAAGATAAGTATTGAGCATAGATATAGAATAAACTTTTTAAAACTATCAACTTCATATGACATTTTTGTTGAGTTAGGAGTCCTGAATTCAGAAACAATTAAGTTACTGAAAGAACCTTGATTGAGTTAGCAGACAATAAATGTAAAGAACAATGAAATTCATTCTCCTAAGTTTCCATGAATTTATAAATAGAGAGGTGGTTAGATGAGCTTAATTGTTGAGTTCTGTGCTTATGAACTTGATCAATTCTAAAATCGCCTGCAGGCTGGGAAATGCTTGGGCTTGTGACAGATGTCATTCAACAAAACCACCACCACCTGTCCCAATCCTTGCAACCTGTGATGACCTCAGGAATCTCCAGAAAACCCCCTCTACTTTCAGAGCTTCCCATCTCAAAGCTGCAGCCCCACCCAACCCCAACCAGTTCCTCTTGGCCTTGGCTTCCTGCCCAAGTCCAGGAGTGAGTTCTGTGAAGAGGAGGCCAGTATAGCCAAGGTCTTGAGCTAGAGTTTATAGGAGGAAGTTCCCAGAGAGGCTGCCCATGTCCCAATCCCACCTCCAGCCCTGCTCTGGGCAGACCCAGCCCCTGGCACACCTGCCAGGTCGCTCCCTTGGTCTCATTGCTTTCCCCCTCTGGCCCCATGTAACTCTCCCAGGCCTGCCTGGCCCTTCTGTGATGCTTGCTGCCTGACTCCTGCCCAGGCTTGTCATTGCCTGCCCACATGCTTCCAAGCCTCTTGTGGGTTCCACTTTCTAGAGCCAAAGTCCTTCTTCCTTTCATAGTGACGACCAGCTGCATTTATGGGCCACTGATACAGAGCTTCAGAAGACTGCTTCTCCCCTTAAACCTGAATAATACTGAAGCATATGACTGGGGCTTCCTGGGACTAATGCCTAGATTACATTGTTAGTGAGTCTAATTTTGAACATGCATAGCACTGAACAGCTTTAGATCAAGAAGCTGAACCCCTTAGAGATCAAGCACCTAGCTTAGGGATGGTAAATATAAGTCTCACGGAATACCACTCTGCTGGACATTGGAGCATCACTTAATGCCAGTGGTCTTGATCTGGCATCTAGAAGGGTTCAGGAATCTGGAGAAAGGGCCGTGCATAGATTAAATTAGAGTCCAAAGACGAAAGATAATTTTGAAAGGCATTGGAGGTCAGATGAGCCTGGCTGAAGAAACCAAGTTCTCCTTGTCTCAGGACCCCTTGCTTTTTATTAACACAAACTGTCCTAAGGCAAGGTGGAGATATATACTTCAAAGGGTAGTCCATTGTCAGAGTGGGGAATAGCCTACGGCTGTACAGGTGTTTGGCCAGTAGGAGGCAATAACATGTAGATTAAGATGCCTTGAGCTGTCTGGCAGCAAACAATCAATTTAATGCATCCTTTTCGGGTTTTGGGGAAATGCCTTTAGCCATTTCCAATAGGCAACAACATATGTGATTCAGCCCTTGTTGAGTCCCCAAGTTCCATCAACCTTTTGATGAAACTCTTGCAATTATGACATGCTGGAATTGGCTTCCAGCACCACTCCTCCCTCCTATGCCCATTGCTGACATCACTGATCAGTCACAGACACTGTTGCCTGCGACACATACACAGCTTCAGAATCTTCACTCCCAATCTCTAACTACCACCAGTGGCATGTGCAAAAAGTTCATTTCTCTTCTAGGCCTACTCCTCCATTGTGCAGATGGAGAAACTGAGGCCCAGGAGAAAACCAAGTTGCCCAGATTCATACAAGTCAGAAGCAAAACCAGGATGAGAATTCAGACTTCCTGGCCTCCAAGTCCAGCCATAAAGGCAGAAGATGTGGCTCCACGGTGGGGCGAAGCTGGGGAGACTCACTTCTAAGGAGGCCCCAAAAGACTGACCAAAGAGGAGCCAATGAAAACCCTGTCCTTCAGTCCCATGGTTTCCATAGAAACCCTCTGGCCCCTGGTTTGGGGTGGGAAGAAAGAGTAGGGCTTCTGAAGTATTTTGATTTCAATAGAAAAGGACCTAAACCAAGACTTTACCTACATTAACCAACCTGCTAATAATAAGCTATGCGGAGGTACTCCTATTATCCCTACTTTACAGATGAGAAAACAGAGGCACTGAGATGATGGTAAGTGGCTAGTCTGAGCTCACACAGCCGTCAAGTGTCAATGTTGGGATTTTAACTCAATCTGGGCTCCAGAGGTGATGAACTTAACCCTTCATGCTAGTAGATTGCGCACACATGGACATGCACACACACATACTCACATCTACCTCTGCCAACAATGCATGTGCGTGAGTGCCCAGTTTCCCTGCAGCACCAAATATTATCAAATGCTCCAGTTTTGCCCATCTGGTAGATGAGGAGTGGCCATCCGTGAAGAATTGGTCCTGGTCTCAGTCCAGGACTTAGCCGAGCCAAGAGCCTAACCAGGGGTACCATTCCAAGCTGTGGGTCAACTGCAGGAGGGAAGGGGGAGGCCCCCTCCGCCTGTGGGATTTCTGCCTCTGCAGAGGAAGGCCAGTCCATCAGAGGCCTGAGCTGGGAACGATAGATCATCCCTTCACTGGGATTAATGAGGCTTCCCCATGTTTGTGGAGAGGTGATTAAGGAGCTTGTAGCTGCTTCGCCTCCTGTCAACAGAACAAAAGGCTTAGCAGTTAATATTTTCAGAGGCTTTGAGCACCAACAAAGAGGTTCAGGGGTCTGCACCTGACTCTACTTTGTGCTTTTTCTATGTAGGCACCAAACACCAGGGTATGTGTCACCCCTTCTCCTCCCCAATATAGAACCTCTCCCCATTGCTGCCCATGCCCTCCATACATTATTGAGCCCCTAACATATAACAGTCAGAATGCCAGGTACTGAGGAACGAGGGACAAGAAACAGCCCCTGCACACAGCCTGCCAGGAAGATCAACACTCAACAACTAAGTATATGATGATTTATTTCATTGCATGTGTGATTAAGTGCTGCCCGCAAAAGGGCTGAGAACCATAAATGCATGTGACATGGGCCCTACCTCTCCAGTGGGTCAGAGAAGACTTGGCAACTGATAACATGGTGGAGGTAAAGATGAGACCTCTGTCCCAGAGAACATGAGGGAGGCACCGCTAATCTAGGTCCAGAGCACAAAGGGCAGAGTGGGTTTGGAGGAGGAGGATGCTATGCCCAGGCACCCATGATGTGCCCAGTAGGCAGTTGGCTGGATGGGCCTGGGGCACAGGAGCTAGGTCTGGACTGAGGAGGTAGATTTGGAAGACAGTGGAGAGGTCGAAAGTAGTCAATGATGTGTGGCCAGATGCCACTTTCAAGGAAGAAGACAAAAAGGGGCCAAGATCCCTGAGAGGAGCTAAAGGGACCAAAGAAAGAGGCCAACAGAGGGAGGGGGCGATATGGAAAAAATAAATGTCACAGAATGGGGGAAGAGGAAATTTGCAGAAAGCAAAGGAGTTGACAGTGTCAGATGCTGCCATGTGATCTAATAAGATTGGGACTGAGCTGGTCGTTGGCCTTAGTAAGTGGGTCCCTGATGGCTTTGGCAAGAGTGATTTAGGTGGAGACAGAAGCCAGAATGGAGTAGGTGAGGGGAGCGTGGAGGTGAGGAAGTAGGAAGTGTGAATGAGCCTTTTAAGAGTGTTGCTGAGAAGGGAAGGTGAGAAATGGGGTAATACTTAGGAAGCACTTGAAGGGCTCTTCAGCTGGGAAAAGCTTGAGCAAATGTGCCAGCTGAGAGCTTAATCCAGAGCTGGAGAAAGAAGGGGAGATGTTAAATGAATGAACACATGAATGAAGAAATAGAGACTTAAAGAACTAATTAATAGATGTGGATCTTGGAGCTACGGGAGGGAATATGACCCAAGGTACTCATGGAGAGAGCGGGGACCTGACCAAGAGATAGACCCTTCCCTCTGAGCATGGTGG
The DNA here is from genome assembly GCA_026230045.1 of Corynorhinus townsendii. NCBI lineage: Eukaryota > Metazoa > Chordata > Mammalia > Chiroptera > Vespertilionidae > Corynorhinus > Corynorhinus townsendii. The sequence continues at coordinate 198,209,657 of JAPDVU010000002.1, forward strand.
GAGTGAGAACATGAGGGGGAATGTAGGGAAATAGAGGGATCCCATGTCTGATGACTTGACCTACACAGTACAGGTCAAGTTGAGATTGCCTGCAGAGTGTGACAGTGATAGAAGGAAGGTGGAGGCGGGAGGAGGGTAGAAAGATATGGTGAGCAGCTGGAGGTGGGGGTGAATAACAGGAAGGTAGACAGCGCTGGGTATAATGATGATGTAGGTCAGTGAGGGTTCAGATGATCTTGGAACCCATTCTTATTACCCACAACTACAGTAACCGCCCTTTCTTGAGTGCCTCTATGCACGTCATTTCATCTTCATAAGAATCCAGTGAGGGAGGGAGGCCTCATTATTCCAAAAACAAAATAAGGCTCAGAGAAATTAAGTAACTTGTCCAAGGTAACTCAGCTGTTAAGCAGTAGAACTGGGATTTAAACTTGAGTCTGTTAGTTGCAAAACCCCATGCTCTTTTCACTGACCTGTGAACCAGACTCTGTAATTATCCTCAGCACCACTGGCAGCCAGGAGAGGGAGGGGAGACGTTGGTGTGGAATCTGCTCAGGAATGGGGACTGTGCTGGCCGGTGATGTCATGGAGCCAGGAGACCGGAGAGGTGGGGAGATCAGAAGAGAATGGCTGCCCAGGGGTCTGGGACAGTGCTGGTAGATACGCAGGACTATGGGGGCAGAGAAGAGCACAGGGCCTATGGCCACATGGAGGTGAGAGGAGGGAGGGAGAGAAGAGGGAGAGAGAAGTAGTCAGTACCAAACAGCTTGGAGACAGGAACAGAGAATGTCACACTGTGAAACTGAGGTATTGAATTTGACCCAAAGGGGAGAAATTCAACCATAGTGGCTCAGACAGATGATCTCTGTGCTATTGGTCCACTTGCTTACATTCGCTGGACCTTATTTTCTCCTATCTATACAATGGGATCAATAACCCCCATCTATACCCTTTACCTGTAAAGCAAAATTTTTAAAGGCTTCTCATCCAAACTCCCTACCATACCTTGACAGATGCTGCACACACTGGTCCTGCCACCTCTCTAGTCTCACCCCAACCTACTGTCCACATCTCTCGCTCTGCTTCAGTGTATCAGTAAGTACCACAACAGTGCTGTGTAACAAACCATCCCCAACCTCAATGGCCAACAAGTCTGTGGGTTAGCTAGGGTTTTCCTGATCTAATCTAAGCTTAGCTCTAGGCCAGGACTTGAGTTTGGGTCTCCTATACCTGTTTCTCATTCTTTTGGGGCATGTCCTTCTCTTAGCAATGACAGAGCACAAGATCACAAGTCCAACCACACAAAGATTCTACTTGGATCATGTCTACTAACATCCTGTTGGCCAAAGCAAATCACATGGTCACGCCCTAAACTAAAATAGCAGAGAAATATGCAAGTGCCACCATGAGGCCACCATGAGTATATGGGTGTATAATAAAACTACAGGAGAATGAGGGATGAGACAATGATTCTGTCTTCCACATCCAGTCATCTCAGCTTTTGTTGGCCCCCAGATCCAGCTGTTCCCTCTTCAAGCCTTTATGACAACTGTTCCCTCTGCCTGGGAAGCTCTCCCCCACCTCCCTATTCATCTCAGGGCTGGCTTCGGTTCATCTTTTGAGCTTCCACTTAACATTACCCCTTTTTTTTAGAGAGTCTTCCAATTTTCCCAAAGAGGGAATGAAATAGGATTGAGTGAGCATGTGGATTATCTCAGCCACAGCCCTCGGATCACAGACTAGAGGCCTCCACCCACTGAATGAGACAGCCACCAGAAGTGAGCACAGAATGAAGCAGAACCCTAAGAAGGAGAAGTAGGAGTCAGAGACAAGGAAACAGGGCACCAAGAAACAGAGGGAGAGAGAGCAGGGTGAGGGGACCAAGGGAAGATGCCCAGGATGCAGGCTTTCAGACACAGGCCAAGGGAGGTGCAGAAAGAGAGTGACCAAAAGATCACTGAGCTAGTGGCAAAGGCTGTTGCAGAGAAATAAGACCCGGAGGGGTGGCCCAAGAGAGGGCAAGCAAACCTTCCTCTTGCAAATGCAAAGTTCACAGTTTCCTCCCTGCTACTCCATTGCCCTCACCTGTCACAGACACACAGCCATGGAATCTGAAATCTAATTTGGCCTTTGTCAGCTCTGTAATGGTGTTCTTTAGGGGTGATTCCCTGGTAAATGGACGGAAATTTTACATTAGAAATCCACATTGGCCATCCAGGACCGTTCTCTGGAACTCCAGACAGATCGTCACGTGAGTGCTAATGCCGGTGACAAATGGGAAGGCACCAGGCTGCTTAGGCAGCGACTTCAGGCAACCCGGCCCACAGCCTCGGCCCCAGAGATCTAATCAGCCCAGGCCTGCTCCCCGCCCCCGCCCCCCGCCCCCCCCAATTGCTGCGGCAGCAGAGGCAATAACTAGGCCCTGGGAGGACGGGCCTGGGACTAATTATTAGAGCAGGGGAGGGAGGGATATGGCCTTCAGCCTTCGAGGGGTTTGGGGTTCAAACAAGACTACCGCCTTCCCTCTTCCTGGAGTTGTCTCTGGCCCAGTCCTCGCCAGCTGCCAGAAGGAAGTCTCCAACATGCAGAATGACCCTGTCCTGTCCCTCCGCTGCTCAGAAGTCAGCCCAGGAAGCCTCTCCCCATGTCATCACCCCTGATTGCAGCCTCCCTGTGGTGGACAGTTCTCTGTGGCTCAGAGCCACCTGGCTGGCATTCCAGCATTTTTCCTCTTGTGCCCCAGGACCTTCTCGAACATTCCAGGAGCATGAAATTTGAAATTCAAGAGAGCTTGTGTCCCCAGGGGCAGCTTGCAGCCAATGGGGGAGGGGAGGTGGTGGAGAAAGGCCTCAGCTCTCCTCTCTCAGGAGGAGGATTCTCAGGAGGTCTGCTGGGATCCTGCTCCCGTTGCCGCCCCCCACACACACTCACCACCACCACCACCACCCCCCGCCACACACACACACACACACACACACACACACACACACACACACGCAGCCTTGGTAACTCACTGTGACTGTGGCCTCCCCTCCTCCTGCTTCAGTGTCCCTGCTCTCACTCCTACTTCCTGGGATCACCCCTCAAATAAACCGCAGGCACCCAGCTCCTTCCAGTATTTTTCCCACTGTACTTCTCAGGACCCCAAGGTGCCTTGGGATGCATCTAGCCTCCCTCTCACCCAAATTTGGTTCAATGTCCCTCTTGAAATGTTTAATAATTCTTAAACAAGGGACCCCACATTTTCACTTTCACTGCACCCCACAAATTATATGGCTGGTCGTACTCCGAATTTCAACACTTTGCACGAAGCCTGGCACTTGGCATGTGCTTGGCAAATATTGAACTAAATTAAATTGAGCTGAGCTTGGAGCCTCTGTCCCCCCTCTCTCCATTCTTGCTCATAGCTCCTTCCCTACTTCCCTCCTGACCTGGGACTTACAGAATGTCAGGATCCGGGGCAGACAGCAACAAAAGCAGCTCCTATGGTTCTTCCCTGGGATGAAGAGAGAGAGAGAGAGTGTGTGTGTGTGTGTGTGTGTGTGTGTGTGTGTGTTGGGGGGGAGGGTGTCTATGGCCAAGCCCCCTGGACTAGAGCGCATCTTTCATCAAATCAGGAAATCCCTATAGTCACTGCTCCCAGGAGGAAACCATGCGTTTTCATTTTAAAATGCCATTACTCGGTTTTTCATCATGCGTCAGAAATCTAAGTCTGAGCTCCTGTGGAGTTGCCCTCTCTCTAGGCCGCGATGACAGAGAACAGGGGCCCACAGAGAAGAGGTGGCATGACCCAGGGTGCCACAAAGACACAAGGTTAATGGAGGACCTCGAAAAGGGGAAGCAGGCTGGGACTTTAGACAAGGCCCAGCTCCAAAGGTTGAGGAGTTTGGCCTGGAGAAGGGGTCGGGGGAGGCCATGCTTTTGTTCATTGGAAAAAGAGCCAACCCCAGGGAGATGCAGTGCGGGGTGTACCTGATCCTGCTCTCGTCTGGCTTTCACTGTGAAGGGAGAGGGTGTAGGGATGTGAGCACAGACAAAGGGGACCAAGGCCTTCCCAGGGATTTGCAGAAAGCAATCACAGATAAGGGGCTTTCTTGCCAGGGCAGTTAAAGCCGCACAAAGCAAAGGCGCGGGGTTTAACACTCTCGCTGACCAGAGGTCTCGGGGCTCAGACACACCTCGGAGAAGCCAAAATTAAATTGCCCGGAGAACAGGAGAAGTTACGAGTTGAAATAACAGTATGCTTAATTATTAGCAGTTAAGGGCTAATGAGGAGGCCTGATTTACCTAAATGTTTGGCTATTTCTACATCTTACTCTAAATTAGCTATCACTTTTTATATGCAGTCATTAGAGATTAGTTGGTTGTTATGCTTTGTTATTTAATAAATTCTACTGCGCATACACACATAGGCACATACACTTTCAGTTTTTGTTTTGTAATTGCAATATGTAGCTTTGGGAAAACATTACATGTCCACAATTATCCGCAACCATTGGGGGGGAAAAAGGCTTTTTGTTCAAGGTGACTTTAGCCCAGATCCCACAGGCCACCTAGTGGCCGCTATCCAAATTGCAGCATGATGCCAGAAATGCATGCACAGCTTCAAATGGGGGTGTGTCCCTAAAGAGAGGAAAAGGGAAGCATCAGTCTGCTGACCCACATGGGACACGTTTTATTCAGGGGAAGGGGGCCTGAAGTAGTCACCAGGGACGAATGCTTTATGTTGGTAGCGGGGGAGCTCTCAGAGGGCAGGGAGGGCCCAGTGGCTGGAAGAGATCAGAAGCAAAGAAGCCTTCCAGAACCAAGAGCAGCCCCTTCCCTGGGCCCAGGGCCCAGAGTGGGAGACCCTGCCCAGGTGCTGGAAGGACGATGGCAGAAGTCGGAGCCCAGACCCAGCGTAAGGAAACTGCAACTCCCGCTGGACCGCTGAGGAGCCAGAGGGAGCAGGAGAGATGCAAGGAGAACTCCCCAGGAGGGGTGGGAAAATGGTCTGCGCAAGGTGGCGGGGGAGGTAGAAAGTGGGGGGAACGAAGTTCCTACTGATCCCATCATTCAAAACACACACCCGGGCGTGGCACATAGATAAACGGGGAGGCCCTGAGCCACCGAGTTAAAGAGAGCGAGGACATCCCTGAGCACGGTAACCCTCTGCTCAGAGCACCCAACCTCCACAGCTTTCCTCATCCACAGCAGATCCAGACCCCATCACAGCTGAGCCCCAGCAAAGAACAAAGTTTCAGGGGGGCCTGAAAGTGCTTCCTGGGTGGCTGCCCCTAGCCCACATTCTCACAGGGTGGCTCATTGATTAAATACCAGTGAAGGTGGCCTCTCTTGACTTCATCCCTGACCTGGGTCCAAAGCGGAAAGACATCACCGCTGGCACCTTTGGGTGGGTCTCAGCAGCACGGGAACCTGGGAGAGGAGATGACAAGTGCACCTGAGGAGCTGGGGGCAGGGGATGACACACCAGGAGCCTTGTCCCACTCAGACTCCCACAGATGTTTCAGGAAGGTGTCCCCGGTGCAGGAGGCCCGGCGGCTACACAGAAAATCTCAACATGGGTTTGGATTGAACGGACCCAAGGAAAGGGCAGCCTCTTCCTGGCCTCCATGCACAACACATCTGCCCACACCTCCCAACCCCTGGCCCCTGAGGCACCACAGCCCTTGAGTCGTCATGGGAGCCAAGCCACTCGGCCCACACTTGGGGGGTTGCAACACTGCTTCCCCGGCCCAACCAAAGCCTGCGCTTGGGCCTCCACAGCCACCGCCGTCTTAGTCACAGCCCCTTCGACTTTCCCTCTGAGGCTCTCTGTTCCCTCCTTGAGCAGTCTTTTCCCCAGCCTGGACCCTCACCCTCCTCAGAACTGCCAGGTGCAGGGGAGAGAGGCGACTCTGGGCCTGCTCTGGGCCTGCCTCTGCTCCTCTGAAGGATGAGGTGAGACCAGGAGACTGTGAAGGGCCCTCTGCTGGGGCCAGACCTGCAGCAGACCCAGCAGGAGGGGCCCTGCGGCCAGAGGCTGGGCACATGCTCTGCATTCCGGGGACAAGTTCAACCCCTGCACTGGCCTCACCTGCTCCATGCGACACCCCCTCCATGGCTCCCAAGGCGGCCTCAGGGCGACTCTGTAGAGAATCTTCTCCATCACCCCAAGGGCCAACACAGGCTCTGGAGCCAGACCTGGGCTTATATGCTGACTCTGTCCCTCGTAACTGTATTATCTGAGATGAGTTTTCGCCTACCTGACTCCCAGTTTCCACATCTGTGCACTTGGCACAGTCGTTGGTAGAGAGGCAACAACCAGACAGGGCCTCAAAGGAGAGAGAGAAAGAATGAATAATAATAAGGGAGAGATTCAGAGATGCCCAGAAATGAGCATCCTGAGGATAGAGGCCCACAACAGGGGTTTAGGCCCGCACACCAGCGGCAGAGGGGTGCTTGCCGAAGGGGAAATAGCAGGCAGGTTTCGGAAGACGATGGCAGACGGGGAGTGAGTCAGTTCTCTCGGCCGCTGAATAATTCACAGGGCAGCCGGATGGCATATGCTTCCTCTAAGCCCTCCCCAGCAGGAATACCAGCCTTCTCCCCCTCCCCAGTTCCCCACCGGTCGTTGCCCAGGAAACCAGCTTCGTCCTCCTGGAGGAAGGGCTGCCTGGGGGCCCAGAGAACCTGGTGGTGGAGGGTAGAGGGAAGGTGGAAGGGGAGCCGGGGGGGGGGGGGGGGGGGTGTGGCGGTAGGGGGCAGGGGAGAATTGGTCGGCGCCACCAGTCACTATCAGGTTGGGAGGGCAGGAAAACCTAAGTGAAGAGGAGGCAGGGGTCCCTGGATGCCTCAAAATGAAATAATAAAGTACAGAAGCAGAGACTGCTGACAGGGAAGATGAAAAGGAGACGGTGCCCAAGGGCAAAAGGTCAGGACTTTGAACTTTTGTGTCTGGCTTCCTCCGGGACCCCACTCTCCACCTTCTCCTGTGCCGGACTCTCTCTCCATGGAAAGTGGGCATCTCCTAAGCTTGGAAATATAGCTTCTTCCCAGCTCACCTCTGGTACATGTTCCATCATCATCCCTGGCCTGGCACAGGCAGCCCCCTGGCCCAGCACCTCCTGTGGCACTCCCTGGCAGCTGCTTCCCTGTGAGTACCTGGCCTCAGGACCTCACCCACCACCTGAGGCCTGGCTGCTCATTTCTTGCATTTTCAAACTGCCTCAGGGCCCCAGACCCATGCCTTGTTCCCGCCCTCGTCCCTGTAAGATCCCAAGGTGCCCTGGTGTTCTCAGATCACTTCCAAATGCAGAAGACATCCATATCCGCCTCAGAGAGTAGACAGCACTAAAACCAAGAAACAGAACCTTCTGTGGCCTGACCAGTGCCGATGGCTCTCCAGTGTTGTGACAGGAGGTCTCTACTAGTAAATGAACTGCATTTCAGCTCCTAAAGCATCTGGAACCACAACCACTTACCGGTTTGTAGAACCTCGTGCAAGCGGCTTAATCTCTCTGAACCTCAGTTTCCTCATCTATATAATGAGGACAGCCCTGTCTCATAGGATCAAGTGAAATGAGAGTATAGCACACACTTAGTAAGTCCTGGTGTTGTTTAATATGGTTATTATTGTTATGATGTTATATATAACATTTGTATTATATACAACACATATATGTGTTGTGTTGTCATGTGTTAGTCCTTCCTCCTGTCACACTGGTATTTTTTTCTGCTCACCTCAAAGGAGCTCATGCTTGGAGTTCAGCTGCACAGAGTTCCATTTGTCACAAAGTCTAGAACATTGAAAACTTCACACAATTAGCAAATTTGTCATTATTGTCTGAGAAAGCTATACTTTTTTATTGAATTTGCCAACTATGATCATTTTATTGAGCAAACCAAATTACATAAGGTTGAATTTGCACTCCCAAATTAGGAGAATGACTTTAGATATGAAAAATGGTGCTAAGGATTGCATATGTTTCAATTTTTCCCACAATTTCTATTTTTCCCCATAAAGAAAAAAAATAAAAGGTTTAGGTTATATTTTTTTTAACCTAAGCTTTCCAAGTTTTCAAAAATGTCATATTTTTCTCCAAAAAAGTGAGGGAAATACGCCAGAAACACAGGTTTGTGTCTGTAGGATGCCCTCAAGTTTGACGGCCCATTTCTGAGTCACCCAAACTACAGCCCAGCTAGCTGGGGTTGAGCCGGATGCCCTGTGACTCCCTCCCCAGGATCAGAGCCTCAAAACAAAAAGCCAGATTTCGCCTGGCTCTAGTCCCAGACGGGACTCATGTTTTCTCCCTGTCTTCAGTGCCAAGCCTTTCCCTTCTCATTTTTCCTCACACCAACTCTAGTGGGTTGAACTGGGCCCTCCAAAAAGGCGGATTGGAATCCTAACCCCTCAGAACCTATGAATCTGATCTTATTTAGAAATCCGATCTTTGCAGATATAAGTTAAGATGAGGTCATGCTGGAGTATGGTGGATTCAATGCCATAGGACTGGTGTCCTTAAAAGAGGAGAAGAGACATACAGAGCGAGGCAGAGATTGGGATGACACAGCTACAGGCCAACACGGGCCAGGGATTTCTGAGAGTGATGAGAACTCTACTGGGGATGGGGTTCAAGACAGCTGTATCAAGGAGCAGACCATTGGATGGGCCTTGCAGGGTAGCTAGGAGTTCCCTGGGACCACACTATGCCAGGGTAGCAATGTTTGGCCTTGCACTGGCAGGTGACAGGGACCTGCTAAGGGTTTCCAACAGAGGGGTAATGACAGAATCAGATTTGTGCTTCAGAGAAATTTCTCTGGCTGTTGTGATCAGATGATGGACTGGAGGGAGTGTTGGGAGGCAGGGAGAGCTGGGAAGGGTCTGTATTAACAGGCCAGGTAAGAGATGATGAGGTTGTATTGTCTGGGGTGGAGAGGAAGGGACTGATTCAAATGCTCAACCTGTTGGACATCGGAGGTGGACGTTCTCTCATGAGAAGAAAGAGAAGTCTACGCAACAGAGGGGAGCTGGTGGCACCATTCCAGATGTCCTGTGGGATGAAGGTGGGCTCCAGTCAGATGCCCACTGGCTGGCCCATTGATTTTGACTGGCCCAGGCCAGTGTCAGGACAACATCACATTTCAGCAGACCTTCCCAGCACCCAAGGCGGGTGAGAAAGGGCATAGCATCAAGGGTCCAGAGCCCCTTACGCTGGACAGTATGGGGAGATAATCTCCGTGCTGACCCAGAAAATGATGGAGGCGGTTGCTTTTGGTGACCCTCCGCCCAAGGAAGCAACCCTGAGATGGATCCTTGGGAGCTGTCATCTTGGAGTCATTGGTGAGCAGCCTCGGGTGGAGGGGTGGGCACAGAAAGGCTGGAGAAACAGAACAAGTGAGTGCATGGCTCAGTCAAGAAGTCTGCCTATTAAGGAGCAGGGGATGAGGGGATGAAGGAGAGATCTGTACATGATTTTGGACTGAAGGCAAAGAGTACATAAAGAGGAAGTTAAAACAGTAGAGTACCCGGGGAAACTATCTGAGAAAGGATACAGGGCAAAGGTGAGGGTATTTGTCTTGGAAAAAAGGATTCATAAAATACCATCCTCCAGCTCGGCCAGCATGGTTCAGTGGTTGAGTGTCAACCTATGACCCAGGAGATCACAGTTCGATTCCCAGTCAGGGCACATGCCTGGATGCAGGCTCGATCCCCAGTGTGGGGCATGCAGGAGGCAACTGATCAATGATTCTCTCTCATCGTTGATGTTTCTGTCTCTCTCTCCCCCTCTCCCCTCCTCTCTGAAATCAATAAAAATATATCTTTTTTTAAAGAAGAAAATACCATCCTCCAAAGATGAACTGAGGCGGGTGAGAAAGGGCATAGCATCAAGGAGCATTCCCAACCAATGGCCTCTTTTTCTGATGAAGCTGAAGGTGGGTGTGTCTGCAGAGAGTGAGGGGGTCGGTGGGACCAGGGCTCCAGGAGGGTCAACGTGGCTGGTGTAGCTGTGAGGAGAGGGGGGTGCCAAGGTGGAGGCGGTCCTCGGTGGGCACATCGTCCCCAGTGCCCAGGCCCAGGGGGCAGGGCAGGGCAGTAACGGCAGACAGACGTGGCCTGGGCCCTGTGCCCTCCAGTCCCGCTTGGACTTGTCAAGCGTGGGCCCTGGGTTTTAAGTGGGAAAATATGCTGCCTGCTGTCACAGTCAGGGTCTCGACAGGAAACAGATGGCACGCTCAGACCGGGGAGTTTAAGGGGAGTTTGTGGACCAAGGTGTTGGCAGGGCTTAGGGGAACTGCAGGGCAGTGCCGTTTGCTCAGGTGGCTCAGGCTTGTTTGGGGGGAACTGGTGCTATGTGATCTCTAGTGTTGCCGGGGCGGGAGAGGGATGACAGGGGGCCCAGAGAGAGCGCCATGACACTGGCCAGCCGGCAGAGACTCAGACCTGTGGTCAGCCCGCAGGGAGGACCCCAACCTCACTCTCCTCCTCCCTCCACTCTCCTGCTGGGGGTGCCCACGGGCTGAACCCACAGGAAGCCACAGGGCAGAGGAGCCCATTTAGGGGTCCTACGGGTCAGCAGGCTGGAGAAGGACCGAGCATAGGGGCAAACGGAAGACATCGAAGCCAGGGGTATGGGGTCCCCATCTTCACAAATGCTGTGCTGCCTGTGGAGGGCTCAGGCGACAAAGGCGTATTTTGTGTGTCAGGAGGGGAGGGTGTAGTGTCGGGGAGAGACACCTCTTCGTCTCGCAACTCGCCCCCGTCCTCTTCCTCCCGCAGCACCCGATTTCCCTCTGGAAGCAGAGTGGCTACGCTCCTGTTTAGAAAGTTAGTGATCAGATGCTGTGATTAGGAGGAAAAGGGTGGGAGGGAGGGAGAGGGAGAGAGAGGGAGAGAGAGGGAGAGAGAAGGAGAGAGGAGAGGGAGAGAGAGAGAAAAAAAGAGAGAGAGAGAGGAGATACTACAAAGGGATGGAGAGGCAGACAGACAGACCAGGGACCACCCTGAACTGACCCCTGCCCTGTTCTTGCCTCATCAAGTACAATTGAGTCAAAGGTGCTAACAGATCCCTGAGAAAGATAGATGGCGCAATCAGGGTAAATTAAATTAACATGCACAGGGCAATCAACACTCATTAAGCCAATTTAGTCAAGTGATGACCTCAGTCAGCTTTTATTTAATCATATACTTAAATGTCAAATCAATATGCAAATCTCACCCAGGCCCTTTTCAATTATAACCCATTAAAACCTTTCCAGTAAATCAATGCACCCAGGCAGGGCGGGCGAGGCAGGGAGAGACAAGCTGGGCCTCAGGTAGCTGGACAGTGGGCCTTTGGCTACAGCACTCTCTCCGCCCCTTCTCCCAGCGCCCTCGCTGGTCCACCCCCCACCACCTACCCTCAGAGTTACCCTCCTTTGTCCCCTCCCATGCCCCTGAAATAGCTCTAAGGAAAAGAATGACACGGAACTGAATCTTCCCTGAAAGTCACGTAATAACCACACTCCCACACCTCCACGCACACAGCACCTTGCTTTTTGCAATGAGTGCTTGTGCCCATCATCTTGTTGGAGCCTCCCTAAGGCCCTGGTTAGGTAGCTATTCATATCCCCAATGTATCAATGTCTAAATGGGGGCTCAGAAAATCCTACGGGCTTCTCCCAAGACCCCAGCTCACCCCTAGAGAAGGGGGAGTCAGGAGAGCACCCCGAGGTCATGCCCAGCCTGAGGTCAGTCGGCCACCCCAACATTGAGACAAAGGGCAGAGAAGGGGATGAGGGATGTGAAAGAGTCCCCCTCTTCCCTCCAAGACCGAGTCCCCAAAGTCCTGCGTCCCATCCCCATGTCCTAGTGAAGCCGGCTGCGACTAGCCCATGTTTAAAGGGCTGGGTCACATTTGGGTAATCTGTGCCAGGCCTGTGAAAAAAGAAGTCAAATCATGACAGCCTCTGCTTGTAATTATCTCACCTGCCTCTGACACTAGCAGGTCTTAGAACACCAGTGAGACGAGAAACAGACCAAGTTCTCCCGCACGGGAAATAGGAAAGGGCCAACTCTCACCAGATCCTTGCTCCGTATGCACTGCCACATGCCAAGGGCTCTTCCTTCGGTGGTCTTGTGCGGAAGGTATTACCACTCCCCCACTACAGCTAAAAATGGAAGCAAGCTCAGAGAGGGTGGTTTCTGGCCCTGAGGCTGCACAGTGACTTAGTTAATGATGGAGTTGGGAATGAAAACTGGGTCTTTCCGCGTCAGAGGCCTCGAAGTCCACAGGTATCCATGCCCAGGGACTTACTCACATGGGCCCTTTCCCCGGGGGTTGTACCACCAGCCAGCACAGGCCGGCTGCTGGGCTGGGGCCCTGGCTTCCTGACACCGATATGAAGAGTCGAGGGGACAGACGAAAGCCCTCCCTGGCCCAGAGGCTGCAGCAGCAGAAGCGACAGCTGCTTCTCAGAGACCTGCTTCCGAGGTCGGCCAGGAGCTGACAGGTACAGCACCAGAAGAGTCTTGGTAACATCCCAGCAGAGCCAGACTGAGGATGCGGTCTGGGGGGATGCACAGTAATTGACTCGCATATGGCACAGTGGTGGCGGGCGGTGACCCCAAAAGTGGCTGGAGTGTCAGTGATCGACCACTGATGCGAAGGAGCTGACTGACACTGGTGCCTGTGACAGTCTCGGGGCCACGTCTGCAGCTCTGAACTTTTCCCAAAGGGGGTGGAGATGGGAGCCCCTGGCTAAGGAGGGAGAGAGAAAAACAGGAACCCAGCTGGCAGAGCCAGGAACCAGTGCCTCCGGCCAAGGCTGGAACCAGGAGAATTAGAATGTGCCAGCCCCACACACCTCATCCAAAATGGGTCGGAATAGACAGTGCAGGGAGCCTGTTCTGCTGTTAGCACCGAAAGTCCTGTGTCTCCAACTCCCTTCCTTCCCCCGCCCCCCCACCCCTCCCAGTTCCAGGCAAACACAGATGGTTGGTCCCCCAACAGATGAGCCATCCAGGACATCGGCCTTTATCCTCCACCCACCAGCGTGGGCGGCTGCTTAGGTGACTCCTGGCAGTTTCCTAACCGGGAGGCAGAGGAAGACAGCAGCAGCCAGGCAACCACTTCTCAGTGCCTGCAGGTCTCCAGAACTATGCCAGGAGCATCCAAGTACATGCTCTCACTTCATCCTTGAGACAACCCCAGCAGGTGGTGTCATGATTCTCATTGTAGAAGTGAAAAACCAAAGCTCGGGTCAGCTAAAGAACTGACAAAAGTATGTAAATGTATCAAATCACATGCTGTACACCATAAACTTACACCATGCTGTCAATATAAATCAAATATATGTCTATCCTTTTTTTAAAAAGTAACTATTTTTCTGGAAAGATTTCAACCAATAAGTCAAGGCCAGGGAAGCAGAAGTGAGAGACACAAAGGGGGTTGGCCATACCAGGCCCTGTGGACCAGAGGAAAAGAGATCTTAGTCTGACAGATGCCCCTCCTTCTAGGAAAAGGCAGGTTTTAAAGCATTTTCCTCATAGAGAGGTGCAAGCCCTTGTCAGGTCTTCCAAGGGGAAAGGGACTCCACAGGGGGAAATGGGAATATAAAAGCGCACTGGGACCTGGGGCGACCGTGAGAGAGAAGATGAGGAGTCCAAAGGTGTCAAAGAGGCTGCTCCAGGGAAGCCCGATTTAAAGGGGATTTGTGCAGAAGGCAGCAGACCAGGGCAGAGAGCGCCACAGACCCAAAGGAACCACCAAAAATGCCTGAGACGTAAGAAAAAGCTTAAAATCCATCTCCAAACTCCAGGAAAATTCCCGCCTGGGAGGGTGAGAGAGCACAGGGAATCCTGGAGGCCAGAAGAGGGTCGAGAAAGTTCCAAACAAGCAAAACGTCTTCATTTCGCAAAATGAAGAAAAGGTGCATTTTTCTGACTTCCCCTCCACCCTGGCAAGGATCTAGGACAGTGGTCGGCAAACTGAGGCTCACGAGCCACATGCGGCTCTTTGGCCCCTTGAGTGTGGCTCTTCCACAAAATATCACATGCGGGCACACACGTACAGTGTGATTGAAACTTCGTGGCCCATGCACAGAAGTCAGTTTTCGGCTCTCAAAAGAAATTTCAGTTGTTGTACTGTTCATATTTGGCTCTGTTGACTAATGAGTTTGCCGACCACTGATCTAGGACATTGGTTTGTGCACACATGGGAGTTACGTCCTGTGTGTGGTCAGCAGGGCCCAGCATGGGTCCCCCTAAAACCAAAAAAAGACTTGCTGAACTTGCCTCATTTCTCCATCTGTAGAGTAACCCATCAACCCTGTGAAACTCAGGGTGGGGGTAGAGGGGCGCTGAGAAAAGGGAGCTGAATGGCAGAGCTGCTCAGGGACTCACAGTGGCTGGGAGGGGACAGTGAGCAGGATTTGCCCCAGTGGGTGGAGCCATACGAGAACTTCAGGCAGAGGAAACCACAGACACAGAGGAAATGAAGGAAGATCATTCCTTCCTGGACAGTAGGTAGGTGTCTCCCGTACACAGGATGGCCCTCGCCTCACTCACACCTCTCACTTCCTTGACCTAACCAACCCCTACGACACTCACTGACCTCCTTCCTCATGAGCCCTTACTGAGCACCTACTACATGCCAGGCACTGTCCTAGGCACTGGCACCCAGCCACGCACATGGCAGTGAGGAGAGCAGAGTTAGCATAACTAGCTCCAACTTGAGTTTGAGCCTTATCATCTGAACACATAGATGTCTGGGCCAACAGCCAAGTCCTGGGCTGCCAGTCACAGGGAGGCATCCCACAGGTGCAAGTGATAACAGTGGCCAAGCACCTCCAGGGACGTTGCCAGGTATTTTGATTTGGACCTCGAGGGCCAATCTCGGGAGACCACAAGCTAATCTAGCAAGTGCAGACGAAGGGAGACACGGCCTCAAGATGGATCAGAGTGAAACTAGGAACAGGGACACGTGCTATTCGCCCTACTGTGAAGGAGCCGTGCTGACAGCCCCTGTGTCTGGCTTGGTGGCCGTGGATTATTCCGGGGCCCTGCTGTCTTGAGCTGGTTCAGAAGTCTTCCTTGCAAGACGTGGGCCCCTGGACATCAAGGCTTCTGTGGCTCTGAGTGACCAGTAACCACTGCTGTGCAAATAGCCCGAACCAGAGCACATTTGAGACCCTTGGACTTTCGGTTCGTTAACCCCCAATACCTGTGAGTGTGTGTGTTCTGATGTGTTTGTATTTGGATTAAACCTGCAAGGAATAAAAGCTAAGCTGATGGCACAGTTACCTGTGTTTGCTCACTGTTGTTACCTGGTGTCGGGAACCAAAAGGGCCAAGTGACCCCCTAAGATCCCGGCCTCGATCAGGCACCCCTGATATTATCCAGGGGTGAGTGACTTACCGGAGAGGCTGTCCTCACAGCCAGAGAGCTCGTGACAGGCTGACAAGGGCTGCTTTCATGGCTGTGGACTCTAATGGAAAAGGCGCCGCTGCCAAGTACATCCAGGGCCACTCTCTCCCCAGGAGCTCTGACCAGCCCGCGATGGGTGCTCCGTGTTCACGGACGATTCCTGCATCGCCCTCTCCAGCCCCAGCCCCTCCCAGAACACTAGATGCGAGTTTTTAACTGATCTTGATACCTAAATTTGCATTTCTAACAAGTATGTTAAACTCAGCATCTCTAAGACAAAATTATTCCACACCTTCCCCCTCCACAAAACCTGTTCCTGCTCTAACCAGCCACTCAGGCAAAAACCTGGAAGTCACACTTCATCCCTGTAACTGTGAGGATGCACACACATGCACACACACGCTCGCACACACAATCCCATCCACAGCCAAGTCCTTCTGGTCCAAATGTCACCCAAAAAGTCCCAAATGTGACCACTTCTTACTACTTGCACAGCTACCACTCTGCTCACGGCCACCACTGTCTCTCTTCTGAACCATTAAACAGCTCTCATAACCAGTCCCCCCATCTCCCAATACATACCACCCTGCAGTCCAATAGCCACGCTGATACCCAAGTGGTTTTTTTTCAAAGATAAATCAAACCACTTCTCTCCTCTGCTCAAAGCACTCAACAACAAATCATGCCTCCGTCCCTCTAGCCTACAAAAAAGCAATGCCCCACCCATGCCTGCTCTCTGTTCCCCTCCCACCAGCCTACTTGAAAGGGTTTTCCTTAACTCGGTCTCTCCACCCCCAACCTCCCAATCCTGCCCCATGTCACTGCCACTGCCTCCAAAACTGTCTCTGCAGGGTGACTTAGTCCTGTCCACTGGCCAGACCTTAGGCTCACTCCACAGTCTCCATGGTCATCTGTGACATTCTGCCCATGACACTGCTGACCATCTGCTCCCTCCCCCTCCAAATGCCCCCTCCCTAGTTCTCCTGTTTCCTCTCTGACTTCTCCTCCATCACCTCTTGGGTGCTACCTCCAGCTCCTCCATAAGTGTGTGTGGGTTCTCAGGCTCAAAACTTGGCCTCTTCTGCTTACGATAAACACCCTCATCTGCTTTCACTAGTTCATCCCTAGTTCACTATCACTCATTCCCTGATGGTTCCCTGGTCGAGGTCTCAGACCCGGAATTATAACTGTGTCCAGGCCACAGCCCTGCAAACCAACATGTGGACCCTATTCCAATCCAATTTCCAATATCAGAAATTTTGGCTTCATCTAAATCTCTCTCCATCAACGCCCATGTCTAACTTGTCACTTAACTTTGTGGTCTAATCTGCCTCCTTAATTGCACTTGTACTGTCTCTTCTGTCCATGCCCCTGCCTCACGGAAAGCCCCCACGGCTCTCACCTGAATCTCACATGGTCAATCTGCATCATTCCGTTGTCCAAGGCAAGACACACAACTGAACTAGAATTGACAGGGGGAAAGTATACTCTGTCCTTGATGGGAGTTCATGCAAAGTCACCTAGCAATGGGCACCGGTACAGGAAGGGGTAAAGAATCAGGGCCATTAACACAAGTCACCACAATAGCTCCCCACTGCCTGCAGAGTCAAGTCTCAACTTCCTGACACGGAGACGCTCCAGGAGCTGAGCCAGCCACCTCTCCAGACACAACTCCTATTGTCTCAACTTCCACCCACTCCCCAACTTCCAGAGCTCTACAAATATGTCTTCTATTTCATACTCCAGGTTTGCCTGTGCACATGCTATTTTTCATTCCCACGGCTCCTCTCCCCTCTTCACCACTGTCTGCCTGGAGAATCCTTACCCATTCTTCATGACCTAGCTCAGCAAGCAGCTGCTCCTGAGGCAGGCCCTCCCAGACCGTGTCCCCCACTCCTTCCATTGTATCCCTATTTATACAAAGGTGCTCATTTCCTCCCCTGGGGAACACCTTAGGACAGTATATTAGTTTGATGTTACCATTATATCAAAGTGCCACAAAATTAGTGGTTTAAACAGCACAAATTTGTTCTCTTATTGTTCTGGGGGGGGGCGGGGGAGGTCAGAACTCCAAAATCAGCCTCCTTGGGCTAAAGTAAAGGTGTTGGCCGGATTGGTTCTTTCTGGAACCTCTGAGGGGAGAATCTATTTCCTTGCATTTTCCAACTTCTAGTGGCCGCCACCTGGATTCATTGGCTTGTGGTCCCTCCTCTATCTTCAAAGAGCAAGAGCATACCTTTAGTCTCTGCTCAAGTCACCTGCTCCTCTTCTGTGCCAAGTCTCCTTGGCCTTCATCTTGCAGGAACACTTGTGATTACGTTTAGGTTTCACTTGGATATCCAGGATAATCTCCCCATCACAAGATTCTTAACTTAATCACATCTGCAAAGTTCATTTTACCATAAAGGTGACAGTCACTGGTACCAGGTATCTCTGAGGGCCACTATTCAGCCTCCCACCAGCATTTGCCATGTTTTGTCTCAGGCCTCTGCTCCACCTGGCTCAGGACCTGGCACAGGATGGGTGTTCAATGCATTTGATGAATGAAAGAATGAATGAGTAAAGGGATGAATGCAGTACGAGAGTGACCATTGGAAGTGCCAGGGTCCCTAACAGACAGGATGGCAAAGTCAGCAGTAAACTAGGACTCCTGAAACTGCATCCCCTACATTCCTATTACAGAATATTCCCTGTAATAAATAAGAGATCAAACCAGGCCTCTGTGCAGTGCAGGAGCCAGGCTGCTGCCTGAGCTAAAAGGGGAAGCAGTTCCTCCCAGGACAGCAGAGGCGGGGCTGCGAGCTCGCCCGCTGGAAGCATCGACCCCCCGTTTCTTGGCGTAACTGCACAGCATTGGTTCCGTGGGAACATTCACACTGCTTGTGTGTGTGCAGCCGGAAACTGTGGAAACTGCTCTGTGCTGGTCAAGGAAACATGTCCCCGGCCCTCATGGGTCTGCCAGTCCAAACTCCTTTCAAACGTCTTTGAAATGGCCAATACTCAGCCTGTCACAAGTTCCAAAGCCATTGGAGCTCATGGAAGGCCTGTCCCTTACACTTCAGAGCTCCTCCTGAAGGTCCTCCTATTCATTCAACAAACACTGAGCACCGATGACTGACAAGCCCTGTATCAGCCCTTTCTTCATTGTTGGGCTGTCCCATGAACTGGCTACTGGCCACAGCTTGGCATCCCCACAGGATTTCTGGAAACTTCCACCTTTCCCTGATAATTCCCACTGCAGTATCCAAGACTGCAAAGAAGTTGGGAGGTTGTCTAGGAAGAGAGCGAGGGAATGGCCACTGGAAAGTCATCAGTGATTCAAACCAGAGAAGTTCTTGTTCAAGTGGGGAGGAAGTCAAGCTAATGGAGAACAACATGGAAAACAGGGGTATAAAAACAATAATAATAGCCACTAGTTGTTTAATTAGTTCTTACTATGTGCCAGATTGTGCTGCATACTCAACATGGATTATCTCACTTAATCATCTTCATGTTCCTACAAAGTAAATATTATTAGACCCACTCTACAGATGAGAAAACTGAGGCACAGGTAAGTAAAGAAACTTGCACACAGCTGCAAGTAGCAGCAGGATTTGAATTCTAGACTAATCTTTCTAAAAACTTGACCATGAAGGAAAGGTAAGCCATGGGTGTGAAGAGGGAGGTGCTATGTTCAAGGGACTTGATGATTGGGGGAAGTTGTTTTATACGTAGAAGAACGTAAGCGTGTTTGTACATAAAATTACTGGAACTACATTGATGGGTGCGGCTCAATTAATAGAGGAGGCAGGACCCAGCACATGGGCAGGGACTGGGCCAAGCCCATGAGAGAAGGAGGTGAAGGTGGAGGATGACCTAGAGATCAGTAGATGCCCAAGAGCCTGGGGGCAAGTTCAGATTCGCGACAAATGGCTGCAATATTCACCATTCACAATATTCCCTCATCTACTTTATTGCAAGATAGGTCCTCACGACAAACTATGAGTGTATGTGAGACAGCAGAGGTTTGGGGAGGTGACACAACTTGCCCAAAGCCAGAAAGTTGGTGTCAGAGCCAGGACTCCACTTGTTCCACAGACATAACTCTAACCCATGACACACCCTGTGCAGGGATTCAACCCCATGAGGTGGGTGGATACATGGACTGGAGCCCACATTTAAAAAAATCAGAGGGACACTGAGGTCGGAGCTTGAGCCAGCACATCAACAGGAGAGGCCGCAGATGTCTGGGGTCAACTCCTCCTCAAGCGAAGTACAGCTCGTGGTGGATGGTTGGACCACCCTGCCATGCTCACAATTTCCATTCAAGGCTGATACTTGGAACCAGGGCCCCCAGAGATCTCCTCCCACCCCAGGCAGGTGAGGGAGACACTTCCAAGAAGACACATTCATACATGAGAGTGTCTGAAACCAGAAGATTAAGCCAAGGAATGTGTGGAGAACAGTAGGAACTAAAAGGATTGAGGAGGTGCCACCTTCGAATAAGACCCACCCACACGGGCTGAAAACACGGATCTAGGGACCTTCCTGGGTGAGCTACTTCCTGCCTGTGTGTCCAGCTGTGAGTCTTACTTGCACCTCTGGTCCCCCAACTCCATGTCAATACTTCTCCCCCCCCACCCCCGCCCCTTCCCCAGCTTTGGAGCTCAGAGAATGACATTGGGGAATGGACTGAGGAGCCCAGGTCTGATGCAGCCCCTGAGGAGAGGGAGCCTAAACCAAGAGCTGGACAAGACAAGGAAGGAAGAGGGTGGCCAGGGGCCTTCATTCATTCATTCATTCATTCACTCCTTCATTCAACAAATAATTGTTGGGCACCTACAACGTGTCAGCACCAGGAGTAAAAAGATGAGCAAAAATAGACACATCAGTGATTTCATGGAGTTTACAGTTAAGGAAAGGAAGGAGACAGCCTTGAATCAGATAATCACAGAAGTAGAGGTGGAATGATGATCATAAACAGTGCTATGTACAAAAGCACATGGTCTTCTGAGCACATATAACAGGGACTGATGGATCAAGGACTCAGAGAGGCCTCCCTAAGGAAGCAGCTTGTGGACTGAGATCAGAAGCATGAAGGGGACATCCAAGTGAAAATTGGCAGAGCACCGGGGGGGGGGGGGGGGGGGGGGCGGGGAGGCGACAGGGATGACATAGTGGAGCACTGTGGCGGGGCAGTGGTTCCAACATCTGGGGTTGGTGAGTGGAAGGATTCCACCCAGAAGAAATGTAGTGAGTAATAGTAGCTAACACTTGTGTAATTATAATTAACAATATATATGACACTGGTAATAATGTGACCACTAATAGCTAACACTTGCATAGAATTTACTGTATGCCAGACACTAATCTAAGCCCTTTTAACATTAAACCTTTTAATTGTCATAGGCATTCTAGGAGTTGAGTACTCTTGGTATATCTATTTCCCATATAATGCCCAGAGATGTTAAGCAACCTTCCCTAGGTCACACAGCTAATGGTAGTATAAACTCAGAGAGTTGAGCTCTAACCACCTCCCTGTCATTTGAGCTCCTACTCTATGCCATGCCCCTTGTTCAGTGCTTTACACGTATGTTCCACTGGCCCTATGGGGTGGGTACTGTTAGTACCACCTTTATTTTGTAAATGAGAAAAGAGAGAGGATGAGACTTGCCCAAGGTCACACAACTAGTACATAGAACAGCTGAGCTTAGAACCTAGAACTCCAGAGTTGTCAGGTGGGTTGAGGGAATAAGGAAAGGCTGAGGGAGACATTGGAAGTCAGCACAGGAAAAGAGGCTGCGTGGGGATGTTTCAGCAGCAACAGACAAGACTCATTCCTTACCCCAGGGCAAAGGGGATTTACTGAAGTTACACATGTGCATGGGTGTGATATAATAAAAAGTAAATATGTGGTCTTTGCCCTGGTTCCTGGCATATAGCTCCTAAAACCAGTTGAATCTCCAGATTAACAATGGCTTTTTTGAGGGGTCCTTAATCAGAAGAAGTTGGGCCCTCAAAGAGTATCCTTTGTATGCAATGAGATGTCTGGTGATTGGGGGCCTCTAGATAGCATCAGGATGGGGCTGGTTGCCTGAAAGACTAAGGCAAGATAAGAGGGCTGGTACTTAAGCACCCCTCTCCACTTCCTTAACCCCCCCCCCCAACCTCTGGGAGGGAAAGGGGCTGGAGACTGAGTTCATCCCCAGTAGCCAATGATGTCATCAATTACACCTACACGATGAATAAACCCTAAATGACCTGGTTTGGAGAGCTTCGGGTTTGATGAACACAGGTGCAGGGAGGGCCACAGGCTCTGAGAGGGCACATGAGCTCCATGCCCTCCCCACACCTGGCTGCACATCTCTTCCATTTGGCTGTTCCTGAGTTGTACCCTTTCTAATAAACTGGTAGGTGTAAATAACGTGCCTTCCTGAGTTCTGTGAGCTGCTCTAGAAAATTATCAAACCTGAGAAGGGCATCATGGGAAACCTCTATTTATAGACAGCCGGTCCAAACTTGAAACTGGCATCCGACATAGGGGGCAGTCCTGTGGGATGGAGGCCTTGCCCTTGCGGGGTCTGATGCTAACTCTGGGTGTTTGTGTCAAAATTCAATTGAACAGTTGGACACAGCTGGCATTAGAGCATCAGAGAATCAGCTGTTGGTGTTGGAAGACATCACATGCTTAGTGACAGATGTGTCGTGAGTTTAAGCAGTTCAGCGGGGCACCACCAGCCTATAGGAAGGCCTCCCGTGGGTAAAGTGTCGGTTCTGGGTTGTAGCAGAGGCGGCTCACATGGGCCTCTGCACACTCAGCAGGGATGACGGATGGGCAAGCGCTTCCCCGGAAGGTTGTGTGAGAGGCCTGAAATATGTCTGGTGTATTTGGTTAAACAGCAGTTAGCAGAGGATATCCAGGGCCGGGCGGAGGGATCATGGGTCCAAGCAGGAGGAGGTGATGTGGGTCAAGGTCAATGCCCAGGTTTACAGGTGAGGATGAGCAGAATGAAAGTATGGGGTAGAGGGCAGGCTGGAGGACCAGGCTAGCAACACATACAGAAAGAGAGAAACGCACAGGACACTCATTAGCCGGTGAACTGGGAAGGCTGACCAACCCTGACATCCCCACAGGAAGGTCAGCATATGGAGGGGTCCGTGTGGCAGAGCGCCACGAATGTCCATGGGGCGAGGTGTCAATGTGGCAGAACACGGCCAGGGAGGAGCGCAGCTGTGGCCACAGTCCACGTTTCTGAGCATCAGTTTTGTGGAATTTTGCTGGAGCAAAATGTAAGCGAGGCAGACGTCCGAGTGACAGGGTGGCGGCACACCTGTGTCAGAGGGCCGCGTGGTGGAATCACCGTGCATTGGAGTGTCAGCTGGGGGAGTGCTGCTTTGACAGGCTGTCATGGATGGAAATGTCAGCACTGCCCGCCCGCTGCTGTGAGCTGGTAACCTTGACCTCTATTCCCTAGGACCCAGGGGGTAGGGGCTTGCCGAGCTCCCAGCAGGCGAAAGAGAGCCCATGAGGCATTGCTCCATCAGAACAGGAATTTGGAAAGGAAAGAGATGGCTTCGTTTGCTAGGGCTACTGTAACAAAGTTCCACAAACAGGGTAGCTTAAACAACAGCTATTTATTGTCTCACAGTCCTGGAGGCTAGAAGTCCAAGGTCACGGTGTTGGCAGGTTTGGTGTCTTCTGTGGCCTCTCCACCTGGCTTGTAGAGGAACATCTCCCCGCCCAGCCCCCACCCCTCACTCCTCCACCCGTGCTTTCACATGGTCTTGCCTCTGTGTGTGTCTGTGTCCTAATCTCCTCTTCCTGTGAGGACCCCGGTCATTTAGATTGTGGCCCACTAGCCACCTACATTCTGAGGTACTGGGGGTTGGGACTTTAACATATGACTTCGGGGATGGCAGAGACACTTTGCAGCCCAGAGCAGGAGGCAGTTAGGGAAATGGGATTAAGGACCTATTCAATGTCAGAATGGGGCACATACAGTGTCAAGAACTCAACCAGGGAAGGTGTCTTGGGGAGGCAGAGTGGTAGACAGAACTTGGTGTGGACCCATGGCGACTCCGAGCAGCCAAGGGTGCCTAGGTCCATGGAAGACAAGAACCCCTAAATGCAGAGATGGGGAAAATTCAAGAAGAAACTGCCCAGAAAGCTTTGACCCTGTCATTCCAACCCTATGGGTTCAAGTCTTCCCAAAGAAGGACTAAATTTAACTAAATATTTATTTGTTTGCTTATTTATTTATTTCAGGAATTTGTCTGTCACTTTATTTTATTTATGTTTATTAAATATGTTTTTATTGTTGATAGTATTACAGATAACTCCCATTTCATACCCTTCCCCCTCTCCTCCTCCAGGTCCCTACCCACCCTCCCAGGTCTTCACTACCCTATTGCCCATGTCCATGGGCTATGCATATCCTGTATAATAAAAACCTAATATGCTAAGTGTCCAATCGTCCAGTCATCCATTCAACCAATCAAAGTATAATATGCTAATGATATGCTAAGGCTCACTATGACATGCACTGACCACCAGGGAGCAGACACTCCGACTAGTAGGTTAGCTTGCTGCTGGGGTCCAGCCAATTGGGACTGAGTGAGATGGGTCGGACATGCCCTGGAGCCTTCCTGCATCCCTCCCCAGACCAAATCATGCACCAGTGGGGTCCCTTAGCCTGGCCTGCACCCTCTTGCAATCCGGGACCCCTCGGGGGATATCGAAGAGCTGGTTTCGACCTGATCCCGCAGGCCAGGCCAAGGGGCCCCACTGGTGCACAAATTCATGCACTGGGCCCCTAATAATTATATAAGCTCTTTAGTTTATCTCTTCTCATCCCTCCAACCCACATTCGAGGTATGTCAGTCTGTTCCATGCCTCCCTGCTTCAGGTCTTACTTTGTTGGTCAATTCATTTTGTTCAATGGCTTTATTTTTTATTTTTGAGAAACTCTGAGGTTTTAAGAGCACAGGATTCTAATCAGGGCTCCATTGTGGTCTGTCACCTTAGGCAGTCACATGACCTCCCCAGCCTCAGTTTTCTCATCTACTCAGTGGGAATGATCCTAGTGCCAACCTCCCATGGTGACCATGGGATTGTTAAGATGACATTGTAGAGGCACCTAGAACAAAACTTAGCCAGTAACAGAGCTCAGTAAATGGCAGCAAGATGATGAATCTACAGGCCTTTGACTTTGTAACTCCCTCTTTCCCAGGTCCCAGCCCCCGACAGAGAGGTCTCACCTCGCCTTGTGCCCAAGAAGACTGACAGAAGCTACCTGCCCTCTCCTTCCCCTCCTCAGGTCTGAGCTCACATCTTCTCCCGGGACCACACTAATTAAAATCGCAACCTTAACACTCCCCATCCTGCACCCTGGCTCCATTTTTCTCATGAAACTTGTCATATCTAACATACTCTCTCCTTTACTTATTAGTGTTTGTGGTCTATCTGCCCCGCCTCGAGAATGATGGTCCCAGGAGTGCATGGTTTTTATGTTGTGCTCTTTCCTTCGCACCTAGAAAAGGACCTAAATCAAGGGAAATGTTTACTAAGTACTTGTCACCTGAGTGAGTCAAGGTGAGGGGACGATGCTGCGGGGCAGGGGCTGCAGGACACAGCCAGCTGTGGGGGCCACCGGGTCTGCAGTTCTGTAGGAACTGGGGAGATGGATAGCGCTTAAGTCCTGTCTTTTCCTAGGGGTTAAGGATGGTCGGGGCCATGACCCCAGCCCTGCCCAAGCCCCTCTGGGCCAGGCCATCCAGCTTTGCAGGGAGGATGGAAAGTGGCTGCTCAGGTGTAAAGCCTCCAGCTGGAGCAGCTATATCTGAAAAGCAAATCACCCTCCCTGTGGCTTGCCCATCTCTGGCTCAGAGAACTGAAACACCTCATTTCACGGCCTCTGGTTACCAGGGGACAGCCTGGGATGGGAGGCAGCAGTGTGTGTCACTGAGGACACACCCCCATCCCTGACCCCTGACCGTAACCACCCTCTGTACCCAGAGCTGGTGACCATGGAGCTTGCTGTCCATGGTGCTGAGCATGAGTTCCTCACATGTTCGACAGGGTGAGTCCCCTCCATTCCCCAGTCTCCACTCCTCGGGACACACTCTACGGCCCGGCTCAGAGATAGGCTAAAGCCCAGGTGTGCTCTCTGTAGTGCAGGTGCAGAGGCACACATGGACACATCTGGACAGATATACATGTATGTGTACATATTTAGGTTTACACATATGTTCACATACACCATCAAAGCATACATGCTATCCCAGACCTCAGAATGGTATCGAAGGGCAGACTTCTGTAGAAGACGGTTGGCCCTCAAGCCTGGAGAATGCCTGGACCAGCTCCCAGAGGTGGTGAATCTGAGCCCCTGGAAGAACTGGCTGGATGCAGTCTCCGTGTTCCCAGACTGGCCTTTCCAGGAGTGATCCGGGATTCCTCTGTTTGCAGGTATGGCTGTGGTGCTAGTGGGGCCCAGGGGTCAAGTCAGTACTCAAGAGAACCCAGATAAAGCAAAGCCTGAGCCCAGGGCCTTTAGGATACTGTGGCCAGAGATCCTGGTGCCTTCAGACCCCAGAGGGTAGAGAGGGGTTGGGGTTGGGGCTGGGCCAGCATGAGGATGGAGTTGAGAAGGAGCTGAGGTTGAGACTGAAGATGAAGCTGAGAGTGAGGTTCACCTTGGGGCTGGGCTGGTGGATGCCTGGGCCCTGACCCCGTCCTGGGAGCAGATGTAAGTTCCTGAGGGTCTTCGGCTCCAGCAGAGCTGGAAAGCCAGGGGACGAGGACTTGGTTGCAACTGGCCCAGTTCTACATTAAGTGGCAGCTGATAAATCACTTGCTTTTCTGGCTAATGAGGTGAAATGGGGATGAAGCAATGACAACCTGAGCCTGAGGTCTGCCTTCTAACCAGAGAGCCAAACTTCTAACCAGCCCCTGGCCCGTCCTGGCAAACGTGCTCTTTCCTGAAGCAGGGGGAGGGTCAGGATGGCCCCTAGATTTCCTATTCAGTATCTGTGACTGAGGTATCAGCCTGGTGTCCCCAGACCCTCCCCACCTCTGTCAGTGGGGGAGCCTCCGTGTCTCCAACCGAGCAGGACTAGCCCCCTCACCAGGAAGGGCCTGTAGGCTGGGATCATCTTGAAACAGGGGAGGGAACGGAAGAGAACTGGAGTCAAAAAGACCTCATCTAAACCCAATTCCATCAAACTGTGAAAAGTCCCTTTAGAACATAAATAAACGCCAACAAGCAGCTGTGTGTCACTTAGACTTGCTGACGGTCAGCTTCCTCATCTGTAAAATGAAAACAATGCACTTTGCCTCTCAGACCCTCTGCCACATTACAGAGGCTTCATTGGGGAGGGAAGGCTGGAGAGGGGCAGTCAGGTAGCCGACGCAGCATGGCTGGGTGGGAAGGATGGTGAGGCCTGCACTCCGGCAGGGGCAGGGGAGGGAGAGGCGGCCCCTCTGCCAGAGACTCCAGGGGACAGGCCACTGGGCAGTGATGGCAGGAGGGTGTTAGGGGAAACGTCCACGGTCCTAATGGTGGACTGAATGGTGAGTGGTCTGAGACCATATAAAGGTAAAGGGGGAGATGGGCAAGCATCTGAGGGTCACAGGTCATACGTGTCAAGGGGGCTGGGGAACATCGCCAGACAGGCATCCCCTGGGGCTCCCCTCCAGGAGAGAGGATGCAGGACCGTCCTTGGTCCAATGGACCCTGGACTCCAGAGAGCCCCAGGCCTGCAGGAGATGCGGGACTGAGCCACCCAAGGGGGAGAGAGCAGCTCCATTTCCAAGGTCAGGCCCCGCCCGCTCCACCAGGGCCTCCTCCCCTGCTTCCATTTCAGCTGATGTAAAACTAAATGGTGCCCGGGCTCTTCACATCAGCACAACAAGATGCTTAGTCAATAAAATAGTTGAGCCAAGTGAACTCAGCATGTGACTCTAGGAGGAGTTTTTTCCAGGGGAAATGTTATCCTTTTCCATTCCTGTTTAATGAATCATGGGAATTACAGCAACATTACAAATGGCTTTCTGCGCAGACTATTACTTTGTTTCTGCGGGGTTCTAATGGCAGCCCTGCCTCACTGAGGGCTCAGCCTGCCCCCGGCGAAGGAGAATAATGGTATTATTATAAGCGGTCCCCTTACAAGGCCCCGGCCCAGGAGGGGCGGTTGTCTGGGACCTTACGAATTGGGTCTGAAGTGGGAAACCCTGAAGAGATTGATTTGGGTATTTCCCGAGAGTCCGCACTGGATCGGAGATAGGTTTCCCAGGGCTCAGGCCAGAAAATCTGAGGGGGTGGGAGAAGAGGGGGAGTGGGGGGTGCATGGGCCTTTTTTCTGAGCTGAGTGTGGAATGGGAAAGCAGCAGGGAACAGGACAGACCCAGTCCCCAGGAGCCATGGGGTGCTCAGAGATGGGGTGTGGGAAGCAGACATGTCACAGCCCTCACCAAGGCTGCCCTGAGCCCTCAGCTGGCTCCTGCCATGGTGGATTCCAGAATGGGCAAGCCTGGCACCTGTCCATGGAAGCTCCCTGCCAGAGCAGGGGCAGATGAGAAGAGAAGGGCGTGAGGTTCAACCCCCTCCCACAGTCCCCGACTGAGTCAGGTCCATGCATGGAGAACGCTGTAGGTGTGGGTGGCCCTTCCCCAGCGCCCTGCCCCTCCCACTTGGAAGTAGAGGATCCAGAGAGCCTGGGGAATGCGCATGGATAGATGGCTCCTTGAGAACAACCAGAGCAAGTGCTCTCTGCCTAAGAGTGAGAATGAGCTCCATGGCACCTCGCCTTTTAAGCCCACTGCCTGCTTTCTGCAACGCCAATCAAGAGCTGCTGTGTGTCTTAAAGGGCTCTGTGCTCACTGCAGTAGAACCAATTTGGGGTGGCCTCCTGGCTCATAAACCCCTCCTGACCACAGCTGATTGGCTTAAGGTAGATACCTAACCCAAAGTGAGCCATTCAGAGTCTGTCCCCACCGCAGTGCAACATACAAGAGAATGACTTCGTTTCATTTGGTCACTGCTGTATCCTCAGGGCCTGGAAATCTGCCTACCACACAGGAAGGGCCCCATAAATACTGAATGAATTAACTAATGAACGAATGAATAAGCTTCTATGGGGAATTTGGAATTTTTAACTTGGAAACAGAGAGACTAGACTGTGGTCGTGACATTGAGTCATAGAGGCATGAACTGCTGCCTGGAGAGAAGACCCAATCTTAACTTCCAGGATCCTTGGGGCTGCCTTGTTCCTGACTCCCCAAAGCTGCTAGTTCTCTTCTTGTTACCTTGTGTTAACAATGAGATGACCCAGCACTCTTACCATACCGCCCCCCTTTCTTGCTTAAGTCTCTTTCTGTTGCTTGCAACCAAAAGCCTTCACCAACATGATGAGAAATGTTGCTCCCAGATTTGTCCTGTTCCCCACATGACTGCTCCTCTTGGAGTCCTACCACCTCCTGGCTGTGCCTGGGGCTGTACCCAGCACTGCTCACCAGCTCTGAGGGGCTCTCCCTCTGAGGCTGCAGGGACCCAGAGGCAGGGAGGGGAGGCATGCTGGGATACCAGGTGCTTAGGACAGGGGGAGGTGGAAAGTCCTGTACCCCCTCCCTCCATGACCCTCACCCCATCCATTCTCAGGTGTGGTTCTCAGGCCCCTCACTCAGGTAGAAGGCTCCTCCCTCTGTGTAAACTCAGGGCCAGGCTGAGCAGCCCCTGACCCCTCCCCACCTCCCAACCTCCACACTCGGAGGGGCAGGGTGTGGTGGAAGCAGCCCTGAGAAAGCCCCAGTTACAAGCTGAAGCAGGAGGAAGGGGCATCCGAGTCCCCAGCCCCCAGCCCCTCTAGGAGACTCTCCGCCTGGCTGGATCCACTCTCTTTTCCTTCCTTCCACCCTCGCCCCGGGTGCCCAGATACTAATTATAATGACCCGGTGAGTTACAAGACGGTGAAATTGCTTCCACCTGAGGTTGTCACGGGCTGGGGAGAAATACCAGGGCTGGAAATTAAACTGTGCCAGCAGGCCTGAGGGGGTGGAAGCAGGGGGCAGGGGGAGGGGGAGAAGTACCTGCAGCTTATAAAGTAGTGTTTATGGAGTGTCGGGAGAAGCATCCTTGGCCCATGTGCAGAAGAGCCTGGAGGCTGCCTGTCTGCCGCAGGTCCCTGGACACAAAGGGCTGCAGCAGAGGGTGATGTGACCAGGGCCACTGAGCACCCAAGGAGAGAGGACAGCAGGCTACTGTCACAAGGACGGGTCAGGGGCAGGCCCAGATACGGACACACACCCTGATTTGTGAAACTCCTCTGTGGCCGGCTCTGAGAGAGAGGGAGGGGAGATGCGGGTGGCTGGAGCCCAGCCCAACCTCAGCAGCTGCCCCATCCCCAAGCCCAGCCTGAAGAAATTCTCCCCTCCAGATCCAGCCTTTGCACCCTTGGCCGTGCCCGCCCACCCAGCTTTACTGTGACCTTTTCCTATGGGACGCTTATAGGCCTGCCCAGCAGGGAGATTCAGGATGGTGGGAGGGAGGGTCCCACCCTGAGGACCTGGGAGTCTGCATCTCTGAGGCCTGTGGTCAGCACCACTGAAGCTGTCCTGCTGGACCAACTACAAAGGTGACAGAATCACCTGAGTTACCAAGACCCTCTTCTCAAGTGGCAGCAGCAGGTTGAGGTGGTGCCCCTCAAATTCTACCAGATCTCTAAGGGATGGTCTCTCCAGTGCTGTTTAAACTATTCCAGGGCATAGAAGGAGAAGGGAAGTTTCTAGACTGTGCTCATGAGTGAGCATAGGCCTAATAGTAATGCCCAACCCCAACAGGAAGAGCACAAAACAATAGCTCAGTCTCACGGTGAATTTCCCTGCAACAAGCCTAAATAAAAGAGTAGCAAACAGAATCTGGCAACATGGGAAAAGCACAGCGTCATGATCAAGTGTGGTTTAAGGATGCTAGGTCAGTGGTCGGCAAACTCATTAGTCAACAGAGCCAAATATCAACAGTACAACGATTAAAATTTCTTTTGAGAGCCAAATTTTTTAAACTTAAACTTCTTCTAATGCCACTTCTTCAAAATAGACTCGCCCAGGCTGTGGTATTTTGTGGAAGAGCCACACTCAAGGGGCCAAAGAGCCGCATGTGGCTCGCGAACCGCAGTTTGCCGACCACTGTGCTAGGTGGTTAGGGTCAGGACATCTACTAATACAATTCACCACATCAGATTCACCACAGCCATTCTTAATTTTTTAAATTCTTAATTAAATAAGAAGAACCAGCTACTTCCTAACATGATAAAATATATCCATCTTGATCCCAAATGAGAAGATTTTCAAAGTATCCTCATCGAGGTCAAGAAGACCAGGACATCCAATGGCTTTACTATTACCTGACTTTTTATTGGTTTGGTACCAGCTAATGCAATTAAATAAGAACAATTACTTTACTATGTGGAAATTGGAAAGGGTAGGTAAATATAGCATTATTTTCAGAAGTACCATAAAAACAAAGAGAATCAACCAAAAAATTTTTGCCGACAATAAAGAAATTCAATAATGTGGCTAGCTATGAAATTTATATGCAAATAGCAATGGCCTTCATACTTAAATATGACAGCCAGTTGGGGCATAAAATGGGAGAACACATTTATAACTACAACAAAAATAAAAAGATAAAATGCCCAGGAGTATGCCTAAAGCATTTATAAAGAAAACCCTAAAATGCCACTGAAGGACCCAAAAGATGACTGGAACAAATGGAAAGCCATTCCATGTTCTTGGGCAGGAAGAACTGACATCATAACATTACATCAGTTTTTTCTTCGTTAATCTATAACATGTACAGGTTTCCATGAAAATGCCAATGGAATTTTGAGTGTAATACGATGACTGTGAAGTGCATGTGGGAAAATGAGCTTGCAAAACTGCCAGGAATTCTGAAGAGTAATGAGGGGAGGCTAGCCCTGTCAGTTATTTAAATACATGCTAGAACTTCAATAATTAGAATAACATGGTAGTGGCTCATGAGTAGACACTTCATCAGTGGAACAGAGTAGAAAACATAAAAATCTACACTAATAAAAGAGAAACATGCAAATTGCCATCACTCCGCTATGCCCAACAGCCAATCAGAGTGAGTATGCAAATTAAACTGAAAAGATGGCAGCAGCCCTGCCCCCCAGCCGCTCTGGGCCTGTGGGAGTCAGAGAAGTCAGGCGCCAGTGCCTGAGGCTGGCTGCAGCCAGGGAGACCAAGAAGCCACCTGCCCCGTGATCCCAGGCCGCAGCCAGCCTCAGAAGCCTCACGTCCGCCTGCCCCACGTCCTGGGGGAGACTGAGAAACTGGGTCCCAGCGCCTGAGGCTGGATGCGGTCTGGGAGACAAAGAAGCCGCCTGCCCCATGATCCCAAGCTACAGCCAGCTGGAGAAGCTGCCCGCCCCCTGTCCATCCGCCCCACATCCTGTGGGAGACAGAGAAACTGGGCCCTAGTACCTGAGGCTGGCTGCAGCCCAGGAGATAAAGAAGCCACCTACCCAGTGATCCCAGGCTGCAGCCAGCAGCAGAAACCTCACATCTGCCTGCCACACATCCTGGGGGAGACAGCGCCTGAGGCTGGATGCTGCCTGGGAGACGAAGAAGCCGCCTGCCCCATGATCCCAGGCCGCAGCCAGCTGGAGAAGTTGCCCCCACTGCATCAGAGGGAAGATGGAGAAGCCACCCGCCTGGGGTCCAGGCACCAGCACCTGCGGCTGGCTATGGCCTAGGAGATGGAGAAGCTGCCCACCCCGCGGTCCCAGGTGCCAGCACTTGCAGCTGCAGCCCAGGCGAAGCCACTTGCCCACCATCCCCTGAGGCTGCAGCCATCCTGGGCATCTATGGCTGACCAGAGGGAGGGAAACCCGGATTCAGGGTGCCTGTGGTCAGCTGGAGGAGGGAATCCTGGGCTCCGGGTGCGGGATGGGGCAGAGGTGGTTAGGGGCAATCAAGCCAGCAGGGAAGCAGTTAGAGACTATCAGGCTGGCAAGCAGAAGCAGTTAGGGGCAATCAGGCAGGTAGGCAAGCAGTTAGGAGCCATCAGTTCTGGATTGTAAGAGGAATGTCGGACTGTCAGTTATCCCACGAGAGGTCCCAGATTGGAGAGGGTGCAGGCCAGGCTGAGGGACACTCTCCCTGCACAAATTTCGTGCACCAGGCCTCTAGTAAATACATAAAAATAAATACACTGTATGCATTTATTCCATGTTAAAGGTAGCATTTAAGTCACTGAAGAGAAGATGAACTAATCAGTAATGTTTTGGACAACTGGGAAGCCGAAATATTAAATTAGATCCATACCACACACGTATATCAAAAGTAACTCCAGATGGATCAAAGATTTAAATATTTTTAATTAGATGAAAAGTAGCCTAGGAGAAACCATGAGAGAATTATTTAAAATAATCTTAACGTACGAAAGGCCTTTGGCAAGGCACCCAGAAGCCAAAAAGAAAAACACTGATAAATTTGGCTACATAAAAATAGACAACTTCTTCATGGCAAAAATCACGCATTAGCAAACTCCAACGACAAACAACTAGGAGAAATAGCTGGTGCTTATCACAGAGAAAGTGTTAATTTCCCACTTGTATAAAAAGATCTTACAAATCAATAAAAGAAAGACCAATCACAATCCAAAATGAGCAAGAGATCTGAAGATAGTTTATGGCAAAGGAATTAGAGATAGTTCTTAAACATTTGAAGACATTCAAACTCACCATTAAAAAATGCAAAATAAAACCACCTGATATACCTTTTACCTATCCATTTGGCAAAGATTAAAAAAACTGGCTAACACACTATGTTGGAGAGATTGAGAGGAAATAGGCATCTCACATATAGCTGCTGGTACAATCTCTATGAGAGGTGGGGCAATTTGGCAAATCTATCAAAACTACAAATGCATGTGCCCTTTGGCACAACAGTCCTCTTCTGAGAAATATACAAAAAAAAATGCTGCATATGGACATGTGTGAATTGATGAATGTACAAAATTATTCCTCATATCATTGTTTGAAATCATTACAAAAGAGGGATGAGCCATCAACAGGTGATTGCTTAAATAAATGCATACAATGAGAGACTAGGTGGCTGTTAAAAAGAATGAAGTTATCCGCTCCTAAGTACATACCCAAGAGAACTGAAGACTTATGTCACACAACACCTTGCACACGAATGTTCATAGCAGCACCATTCATCATAGCCAAAAAGAAGAAACAACTCAAATACCCAACCACAGATGAATGGATAAACAAATAGGTTATGCCTATATAACAGACTATTATTCAGCAATAGAAAATAATGAAGTGCTGACACATGCTACAATGTGGATGAACCTTGAAAACATCATGTAAGTGAAAGAATCCAGACACACACAAAAACCACATATCATATGATTCCATTTGTAATAAATGTGCAGAATAGGCAAATCTCATGAAGACAGAAAATAAATCAGTGGTTACCAGAGGCTGAGGGAGAAGGGAATGGGAAATGACTGCTAATGGGCATGAGGTTTCTTTTGGGGGTGATGGGAATGTTCCAGAATGAGGTACTGGTGATGGCTGCATAACCTTACATGTATTGGGTGTCCCCCAAAATGTATACACACACTGTGTGTATAATTATAAAGGCGCTGTTCATTAAAATACATTCCATTTTCAAAGTTGAGCTATCAGCTGTTAAAGTGTATGTACATTTTGGGGAGATACCCCGTATATGTATTTTAAACCACTTAATTTTACTCTTTAAAGGGGTGAGTTTTGTGGTATTTAAATTATATCTCAAAAGAAATTAAGAATGAGGTGGCTCTTTCTATCTTGAGAGAGTCATCTCCACGGTACAAAGTAACAAAACAAATCAGGCCATGTGGATTACCTGGTTCCATTTGTGAACAAAAGAGGGAGAAGGTCCATTTTCTAAAACTCCGGATGCATATCCATGTATTTGCCTGGCATGCCTAGCCTATCTCTGGAAGGCACATCAGAAACTGGAAACTGCCCTCGGGGCGGGGGGGGGGTGGAGCTTAGATGCCCTTGGACCATGAGGATTTATTACCTATTCCAATGTTAAATTTAATTACATGTTTAAAATGAAAGTGACCCCTCTGTCTATCAGAGGTGGGGCAGAAGTAGCTGTGAGGAAAGTGGGGCTGCCATGGCTGCCTTAGCACGACAAGGGCCTGGGGCAGAGGTACCTGTGCCCAGCCATCCTGGGGGAAGTTCCCACGATAGACAAGGGCTCAATAGACAAAGTTTCAATTATAGAAGATAAATAAGTTCCCATGACAGACAAGGCCCAACCGGATTCGTATGAGGAAGAGAGTAGGGGATGGGGGGAGAGCCTGGCTCCCGTGCTTTATCCGGAGCCAGCTGCTCAGAGCTATAGGAATAGCAATGCAATGGCCTGGATCAGGATGAGGAGATGGGAGGGGCAAGGACAGAAGTGGGCTGGGAGGCCATTTGCTGAGCCAGCTGAGCCTCTTTGTATCAGTGGCAGTAAAATGCATGTGCCCACTCTGTGCTTGGCATGGGATAGAGGGATGGAGTAGACATGGCCTCTGCCTTCCAGAAACCTCTAGTCCAGTGGTTTCTGCCTATAACTGTTCCCCAAAGTCTACCCAGGGACAATAAGGTAGTGCATCCATTCCCACCTGCACAGAACCCACAGTCTGAGAACTGAGAAGGGAAATAAGCTGGGACAACAGTGGCTTCACACCCAAGGACACTGGGGCCTCCTGCCTTGGGTGTAAAAACCCTTTCTCCCTTTGCCAGTGGTGTTGGTGATGGGGGTGGCAGTCGAAGTCCCTGGGCCATACTGCTTTGAGCGCCACCTCCTGTGCCATGTTCAGCTTCTTTCTTTCAGCCAGAAAGAGGACCCCCATTCACAGTCAGTGCAGGGACTCGGAGAACCAGGGCAAAACCCTCAGGAAAAAGGATGCCGAGAAGCCCAGGGATGAGGGTTCCAGGGAGCTGGGAGGACACTGTCAAGGCACTGGGTGTAAGAAACCCTCCTGCCCTATCCTCATCTCCCAGATGTGCCTGGCACTGGTGGAGAAAAAGAGGCCTCAGAGAGGAGCCTCCAGAATCCCAGAGTTAATGGCTTAAACAAGTAACCATGTATTATTTCTCACTAGAGGCCTGGTGCACGAAATTCGTGCACGAAATTCGTGCACGGGAAGGGGAGGGGGGGCGTGTCCCTCAGCCCAGCCTGCACCCTCTCCAACCTGGGATCCCTCTCACAATCCAGGACTGTTGGCTCCCAACTGATCACCTACCTGCCTTCCTGATTGCCCCTAACTGCTTCTGCCTGCCAGCCTGATCACCCCCTCATCACTCCCCTGCCAGCCTGATTGATGCCTAATTGCTCCCCTGCCAGCCTGATTGATGCCTAATTGCTCCCCTGCCAGCCTGATTGCCCTTAACTGCCCACCCTCTGCAGGCCTGGTCACTCCTAACTGCCCTCCCCTGTAGGCCTGGGTCCCCCGCACCTGCCCTTCCCCGCAGGCCCAGTCGCCCCCAACTTCCTTCCTCTGCCGGCCTGGTCACCCCTATCTGCCCTCCCCTGCAGGTTTGATCTCCCCCAACTGCCCTCCCTTGCAGGCCTGGTCCCTCCCAATTGCCCTCCCCTGCTGGCCATCTTGTGGTGGCCACCTTGTGTCCACATGGGGGCAGCCATCTTTGACCACATGGGGGCAGCCATCTTGTGTGTGTTGGAGTGATAGTCAATTTGCATATTACTCTTTTATTAGATAGGATAGAGGCCTGGTGCACAGGTGGGGGCCGGCTGGTTTGCCCTGAAGGGTGTCCCGGATCAGGGTGAGGGTTCCCTTGGGGTATGGGGTGCCTGGGCAAGGGGCCTGTGGTGGTTTGCAGGCTGGCCATGCTCCCCGGCAACCCAAGCGGAGGCTCTGGTATCTGGGATTTATTTATCTTCTACAATTGAAACTTTGTAGCCTTGAGCGGAGGCCAGGCTGGCCAGAGCAGGTGGAAGCTTGGCTTCCTCCATTGCTGGGGAAACCCAAGCCTCCCGCTCGCTCCGTGGCTACAGCCATCTTGGTTGGGTTAATTTGCATACTGGCTCCTGATTAGAGGGTGGGCATGGCTTGTGGGCATAGCAGAGGTATGGTCAATTTGCATGTTTCTCTCTTATTAGTGTAGATTAGTCTGGCTTGGCTGAGCTCACATGGCTGAAGCATCTTTAGCAGCTCGGTCGGACACTGGCTGGACTAGGAAGGCCTCAGCTGACAGCTCTGCTCCCCATGGCCTCTCATCTCCCAGGAGGCTGGCTTTGAGTTGCTCTCGTGGTGGTGGCAAGGGCCCAAGAGAACACTTTTTCAAACTATTGCTTCCACCAAGTTGACTGCTGACCCATCTTCCAAAGCCAGTCACATGGTCAAGCCCAGAGCCATGGGGATGGGGGCTTCGAGGTTGTAGGACATGGGGTGGTTACAGGTAAGTAATTTATTAGCGTATTAAGGCCATCAATTTCTCACAGCACAAAGCAAGGAAACATAGCACCTCCACCCAGAAGAGAAGTAAGGGAGGGGAGGGCCTGTGATGCTCTCCAAAAGCTACCTCTGCCTGTTTCTCTTGGGAGGGACAGAAAAGGGACAGGGAGAAGCCAGCCTGCCACCTGGGTCTGTCCCCACGCTGAACAGCAGGCATCCGGAGAACTGCCTTTTGCCTATTCCAAGCCCCTCCCCACCCCCACCCACCCAAGCTCCCCACTGAGCCTGACTTCATCTCAAAGAACCCAAGAAGGTAGGCAGAGAAGGCACAGGGACTCAGAGCACCGAAAGGCCTGGGTTTGAATTCCTGGCTACCTCATTCAGACTGAATTTGAGCAAGGCACCTCACCTGTCCGAGTCTCGGTTTCTCATCTGTGGAAGAGAGATGCTAAGAGAAGCTGTCTGTGGGCTTCTGGGAAAACTAATGAGATCCGGCACATGCGGCTCTCAACACAGCGCCTGGCACCCGCGGTCACCACAATTATTACCCCATTTTACAGACAAGAAAACTTAGGTCCTAAGAAGAGAGAAGGGAAAGCTAGAGGAGGGTCTGCCACATATGACCTCTGACCCCCAGTAGTGAGGGTCTCCCTCTGCCCCCAGGTTGGGCAGGAGAGCAGCCCTTGGAGGCCCAGACCACGAGCCCCTTTCTATCATCCCCCTGCTCCACAGGACCACAGGCTCGCTTGGGAGCACCTCTTTCGTGGTCACGGCTGGTGTATCAGGAATGAGATGCCACATTAAAATTAAACAGAAATTAATAAAGAGGCTCTGTACGGAGACGTGGGCAGGTTGTAGGGAAATCAACAAGACGTGGCGTGGGAACCCTGTGCCTGTAAGAACGGGGAGCTGTTACCACCCCAGGCCTGCAAAGGCTGGGGTTGCAGGGAGAGGCTGTGTAGCAGGAGCTGTGGCCTGATAGAGGCGCATAACCAACCTCCAGTCACAGGGAAAGAGCGGAGGGGCTGGCAGGGAGTGGGGGATGGAAGCCACGCCCCACTTTCCTCCCTGGGATGCCTCTCATTGACCCAACCAACTAGCCAAAGGCCGAGGAAGCCTGTTGAAGTGTCCACACTGACCAGCCGTCTACAGCACAGGGCAAGGGCAGAGAGGGTGGAGAAGGGATCTGGACACACGTGGAAGGTCCGGCGTGTTTCCGGCCCTTTGTCTGGGAGCTCCAACCAATCAGGCTTCTGCCCAGAACAGCAGCAAAGGCAGCCCCAAAACTGAGATTCACTGGGGCTGGGAACCTGTCCTGCCCCAGCTCCCAGGACCAGGTGGCCCGGGTCACCGCAACCCCTCCTCGGCACTAGGACCCAGTCTCCTGGCTCTTGGGCCCTTTTCAAAATCAGGACGCAGAAGGCAAAACAGCCCTCTCTGATCCCCGTCAATCCTGTATCTGGGCCCAGGACTTATTTTCAAACCAACCAATTGTCAGCAAGTCACACATCAGGCTTATCTCTCCTGCCACTCATCTCCTGAAAGCCCTTCTCCCCGTCCCCAGCATCCCCAGACAAATAGAATTCCTACCCCCACCCCCGCCCCAAATTCTAATAACTATCTGAGCTCAGGGAGCAGCACCCAGCCCCACAGAGCCCCTGCCGCCCCAGCTGTGCTCGGAGTAGATAGCAGATCCATCCACGCCTGGCTCTAGTAGCCTGGAAGAGGTGAGGGGCCCAGCCCATGAGTGCAAAGGCAGTCACCACCCCTCCCTGGCCACTACCTCTGCCCCACTGCGCAAAACTGGTTTCTCTCTCTATCCACCCACCACAGGAAGGGCTGGGTCTGAACTTCAGCATCTTTGACTTAATGCTGTTCATTTGAGAGCTGCAATTAGACCTAGATGGGTCTGTTAGGACCCCAAACCAGAGGCGCCCACTCCATGTGACGACCCCTCCCTCTATCACACTGCTTTCCCTTTGACAGTGACAGGTGGCA
Source organism: Corynorhinus townsendii (assembly GCA_026230045.1). Lineage (NCBI taxonomy): Eukaryota > Metazoa > Chordata > Mammalia > Chiroptera > Vespertilionidae > Corynorhinus > Corynorhinus townsendii. The sequence continues at coordinate 198,248,507 of JAPDVU010000002.1, forward strand.
TTGGTGCGGTGGCTGCCAGCAGGTAGAGTTTTCTGAGCATGGCTCCTGGTTGGAAACCTTGCTTTGCTATTATTAGGCATGGGCATTCATTCTTTCATTCATTCATTCTTTGATTCACTCAACAAATATTCATCATTCAAAGCACAGTTCTAGGCACTGTTTCAGGCTTGGAGACACAGAGAGGAAGAAGACAGGCATGGGCTTCTGGTCTCATTGAGCTTATACTTTAGTGGGGGCAGGCAGGCAGGCAATAAACAAGGAAAATGTAAAGTAATAAGACAGAGATGTGGGATGGAAGTGGAGGAGGAGAATAACATAAGTGGTCAGGGAAGGATTCTGACATTTGATAAAAGACCTTGAGCAATGAGCCAGCCTCTTAGAACCCATTCTCTAAAAAAATTAGGGTAATTTTAATCATGTCTGTCTCTCCAGTTTGATAAAGAATTAAATGAGTTAATATACATCAAGCACTTGGCCCAGAGCCTGGCGTATAATGGCGCTTAAATTGTGTCTAGCTAAGGAAACAGGGACTTGAGGAGGCAATGCAGACCCAGGAGTGACTCCAGGCCCAAAGGGAGGGCTTGCTGACCGGATTGCATCCAGGTAACCTTCCTGGAGGAGGCTGTCAGCGGGCCAGCTGCAGGCCATAGGCCGGCCCAGAGCTCTAAATCAGGAATGCTCCTGCTGAGGCTGAGAGGACCCCAAGGCCCTGTGTCCTTGAGCCTGGGGCCTGGACCTCTGTAGTGCCTAAGTCACAGCCTCCTGGGCCACTGAGCTGCTGCCTCAGTTTCCCATTGAGACTGGAGTTTGCTATGAGCACCCACATTCTTACTCTGAATCACCCAGAGTCACAAAGTTGAATGAACCCAGAATATTAATGACTTATCTCAGGAGGGCGCACCCAGATATAACTCAGTGCCCTTTGGACCGAAGGCCCCACTGCTCTGCCACCTCCTCACCTGTCTCAACTCCCCCACCCCCACCCCCAGTCCAGCCCAGCCCAGGTTCCTCTCTCCTCCCGCCCAGGAACCAGAATCCCATTTCTCTTCCATCCTACTGGCGCTGGAGCCCAACCAGAGGAAGGGACATACCGACCTGAAGGACAGAGGGCAGCCAAGGGAGGATGGGATAGACACTCAGTCCCGGAGAGAAGGAACCACACGTTCCCTCCTTCCCCTCCCAGGCCTCTGCGCTGCCCTACAAATGCCACCTCTCCTGACTGATGGCAGGAAATTGGTCCCGGCTAAGCCCATCTCTGGAGAAATGATAAATACTCACTAGGAAGGGGGAGCAAAGGGGAGTGAGGGGAGAGCCAGACAGGGAGTGGTGGGGGAGGGGAGGGCCTCCCCTCTGCCTCTAGGGGAACTGCAGTGGGGACAGCCAGCAGCAGACAACCAGCTCCTATGTCTCTCTTCACAAACACGGGGCATTCCCTTGCCTTTTCCACTGAAGTCCTTCCCATCCTTCAAGGCCGAGCTGGTGTCCCCACCTGCTCTTGGAATCCTTCCCAGACCCTCCCGGTGGGATACCAGCTCCACAGCTGAGCACTTACTGTATGCTAGGCTTAATACTAAACATTTTATCTATAGTATCTCTGCAATCCTCAGAATCCTTGAGAAGTAGAAATTGTCACACCCATCCCACAGGTGAGCAAAGTGAGGCTCAGAGAAATGAAGTGGCATACCCAAAGCCACACAGTTGCTAAGTAGTTGGTGGTGACACTGGAGGTTGAACCCAGGTCCACCTAAGAGCTTCACCATGATGCTCTCCTGCCTTGCTTACTAATCAACACTTAGTCTCTGACACAGACCCTGCTCATAGACAAGTTTCAGGTTGCCTCCCCCATTAGAAGGTGAGGTTTTCGAGGGCAGAACCACATCTCACATCACCTCCAGCCCAATGCCCTGGAGGCCAATCTTGGGCCTGCACACAGTAGGCATCATTACTCCTTTGCTAGTAGCGCTCCTACAAGACCCAGAGAAGACTGCTGGTTGCACCCTCCTCCTGCCACCCTCCTCCTGCGTGTCCTGGGCCCTTTCCTCGCTGGAGCAGAGCTCCCCTGCCCTCCACGTTCCCCCAGCTCCACATCAGGGCCTGGAAACCTTCCTCTGGGCTTCACTGAGACTCTCCTCACAGTGTTTCCAAAATCTCGATGAGCCTTTGCATTTTAAGCAGACGCGATTGTATCAGACTTCCCGTCTTTCCAGCAGCTCAGCTCTGCCCAAGTTTGATGAACTGATCTCAGTGAGATAAATCGCATCGGCTGTCGGCTTTGCTGAGACTCAGCGAATGACATTTCCCCGGTTTGCTCAGGTTTAATGCAAAGGAAACATTCTGCCGCAAACCTTCAAGGCCAGGTGAGTGGAATAAAGAGTTTTATAGGAACGCCCCGCTCCACCGGCTGGCTTCTAGCTCCCAGTGGTTTCTGGGAGGCTGGGAGCCAGCAGACAGCAGACCGTGGAGGGCGCCAGGGATGCAGCCTCTCTCTTGGCTTGATGGTAATTGGCAGCATTTCCATGCATTTCCATACGGGATTATGCCATAAATTTACTTGATTCCAAACTGGGTTGCTCACAGCAGGGAATGCAGTAGGGGAATAGGAACTGGGTGGGAGGGGTGTGGGAGTGCCCCCAGGCTCTAGGCCTGAGCATCTCAGAACACCCCCAACTCCTCCACCCCAAAACTCTCCATCTCTGCCATCCCTGTCACAGGCAGCCCTGCTGCTGGCTGGCTCTCCCTGAGAGGGAGGCCTGGGCATCGCAGCAGCCGGGAGAACAGAGGAATTAGGTGGGACAAAGAGGGGCAGAGGCTGGGGACATCAGGGGTCATCATGATGCATGTAAACCAATACCCAGCAGCCTCTTCAAACCCTCAAACTGGACCCAAAGAATGGCCCCAACAGTGGGGGCCCTGCTGTCCCCCAGAAGCTCAGCTGGCGGGGACAGGCTTTAACAGGCCATCCTTGCCCTGAAACCCAGAGCTGGGGACCCTGGGGAAGCAAGCAAGCAGGACAGATGTGGGCTCCCCTGCCATTTGGGTCCATGAAGAGGAATGACTTGTGAGGAGGGACTTTAGGGAGACCTTCTGGGGATGAAGGAGACATGTGGACACAGACACGGGCATTCTCACACGAGCGCATTGGTTCAAGGACACCTGCAGGCACACGCACGCCCACTTACTCACCTTCACCATCACACACACATTCTCATTCACAGGCGCACACGTGCACAAAGACACACTCCTGTGTATTCACATCCACAAACTTAGCAAGGGCCTGTGTTTGACTTGTGATGAGTTTGGGTTATTTTCTTTTTTGTGTGAATATATTTTGCAAAACTAATTAAGAGGGATTAAAGCCTAGACAGAGCTAATGAACTGTTCAAATACCCTGGCAGCCGCCCCTCTGCTGCGGTTGAGAATGTCTCCGGTTGGAGTCAGAGCAAAGAGACACCGCCTCTGGGGTCCTCTCTATAGCATGAGGCTCGTCCCGCACCTCCTCCTCTCCAAAGGGCCCCCAGGTGGGATGGGGTGGCAGGAGGAGGGGCACCATGTGGAAGGGACAGTGCCTCTGAGCTGTGGTTCTCAAAATTCAGCATCTGATCACCTGGAGGGCTGGGCTCCCTCCCAGAGTTTGAGTCGCCAGGTCTGGAAGGGAGCCTAAGACTTGCATATCTGACACACCCCCAGGTGCTGCAGCGGCTGCTGGCCCAGGGTCCACCCTTGGAGAACCTCTGCCTTAGAGGCATCCAGGTGCAGCCTCTGCTCCAGGAAGTGGCCTCCTGAGATGTGTGCAGCCACGGGGCTTGAGTGAGTAAGAAGTTGATGGGCAACACCAAAGACTCCAGACTCTGCCCTTGACAAGAAAGGACTCGTCACACCAAAGAGGATGACAGCCTTCCCGGGTTCCAGAGAGAACAGCCCTCCCACCCTCACCTGAGGTCCTGTCCCCTAACCCAATGGTTGGCAAACTGCGGCTCGCAAGTCACATGCGGCTCTTTGGCCCCTTGAGTGTGGCTCTTCCACAAAATACCACGGCCTGGGTGAGTCTATTTTGAAGAAGTGGCATTAGAAGAAGTTTAAGTTTAAAAAATTCGTCTCTCAAAAGAAATTTCAATCATTGTACTGTTGATATTTGGCTCTGTTGACTAATGAGTTTGCTGACCACTGCCCTATCCATCAGCCCACCTGAACCTACCTGGCCTGGCAGCCCAGCAGCCCCTTTTGACAGATGAGGAAACTAAGACACAGAGAGGTGAGGTGATGCCCCCTGAGGTCACCCCAAGGGAGCTGGGGTTCTAAACATGGGTCTCCAGCCCTATTTCAATGAGCTTCCTGCTCTGTCCCACAGGAAGAAGACAAAGCACAGCAAAGTCCTATGACGGTCTGGAGAGGGAGTTTAGTGATGGGATGTGGCACAAAAAAATGTCACATGAGTAGCATTAAGCCGGAAAAACTGCACTTGCAGGTCTTTCCCCAGTCCCTCTAAGATCCAGAACTGACTGTCAGGAAAAGCCCAAACATGGCCCGCTCCCAGCCCCCACCGCCTTGCCTCGCCAGGGAGAGAGGCTGATGCCAAGTCAGCACAGAACCTGCTCAGCAAACCCAGGTAATTTCCCTCCGACTGCCCACCGCACCCTGTTCACTGGCCCTGCCTACGACAGATGTGATGCATTGATCTCCTACACCTAAACAGCTGCCTACAGAATGCCAACTTTCCCAGGCCAGAAGAACCAATAAACAGGGCCAGTGACTGCGCTGGCATAAGGGCCTCAGACGAAATCCATCTATGCAGTTCTGTATCTCCCTCTGGTTAAAATCCCTGTCCAGGGATCTGACTCGGGAGCCACAGGCTGGGGAGACCGCTGGCCCCTCCTCTCCTGCCCTCTTAGGCTGCAGAGGAGGCTGACTGGGACTAGATTCTTCCATTTATAATTGGTCATTATCAGCTGATCAACTCAGTGAGTGCAGTGAGCTGGCTGGGCAAGAGATAGGAAACAACATGAGCCCCATGAACGTGACTGAGCCCACAGAATCTCCCTCCATGCTCCAAACACGGCAGACCCTTTCGGGCCTCACACTTCTGAACATGGACCCCCACGAAACAGGACTTGTTATTTCTCATTTATTGAACACCCACAGTCTGCCCAGCGTCTCCCATGCACTATCACTCGTCTTTGCGGGATCATTTGTTTTACTATCCCTAATTTCTAGATAAGGAAATGGACACAAAGAGGGGGAGTGGCTTGCACACTGACATGCATTGTCACACAGGAGATCAGAGGCCCACAGCCATAGCCACAGACTCACATGCAGACACTAGCACACATATAGTCACATACCCAGCATACAGCATCACTCATATAGTCTCACACCCATAGACACAGAAGGCACACCTCTTCCATTCCCTCCCCACTTACCCACACATACTCATTCACACACAGCCTGGTTCCAAGTGTTGTTAGAGGTGGCTTCTAAGAGCCTTGGGCTGAGACAATCCTTCTCAGCTCCTGGATCTGAATCCCTTCCCAGGGCCCTCCAGAAGCCTTCTACCCCCTTCCAGCACGTTCTGCCCCTCCCTTGGCCATCTGCCCAGCCCATCACAGCTCCCAGACCGCAAGTTCAAGGCCAGAGCAGATGTGAGAGGCATGACTGAGGGTGGATAGGACCCACTCAGCAGAAGTTTGCTACTATACAACCACTGGTAATGACTGCGCTCACACTTTTTTATGCATTTCCATATAAAATTACCTACTCTGATTCTTGGGAAGAATTCAAATGAGAACATCCCACGAACAATGAAACCGGCTGGGTAATGAGGAGCCATTGTCTATTCTCAGGATCTGAGTGTTTCTCACCCCAGAAAATGGGAATTTAATTATGACACACAGAAGCCTGATGTTGCTATGGGGCGTGCTGAAAGCACAGGAATCAAAAAGAGACCTGCGAGCATGTGAGTGTGTGAGTGTGTGTGCGTGCGTGCATGTGAATTGCTTGTTCTGTGAGTGTCTATAAGGATGTGTGTTTGTGTTGTGTATGTGCTGATGTGAATGTGTGTATTCTACTTTTCTACACCAGTAGAATAGTGGAATAGACTCAAATTCCCCTCAAAAATTAGTGGCTTAAAACAACAATCATTTTATCATAGTTCACGGTTTTGTGGATGGGCAATCCAGGCTGGGCTTGGCTAGGAAAATCTCCTCTTCCATGGCACGAGAACAGAAATGGTGATATTTAGTTGGGAGCTGAGGATCCCAGATGGCTTCACTCACATGTGGGTACCTCGGCAGGAATGAGAAAAGCTGTCCTCTGCCAGAACTCCCTGCAGCAAGATGGTCTCAGGTGTTACACCTCTCCAGGATGGCTCAGAGCTCCCAGGGAGGTTCCTAATGGGGCGGAAGCTGCAAAACTTGTGGCTGGGCCTCTGAAGTGCCAGAATGTGGAGAGCGGCTACAGCATTTGGACAGGTTCAAGCCTCGGACTAATGAGAGGGCATGATCCTCTCGTGGCAAAGCTGCGTGCAAGTCCCAGCACAATTATAACCAAAGGCTATAGTTGTAAGCTTGACCTTATGGTCCGAACCTGTGGTCCCCCGTGGCTGAGTGATATAGGTTGAGGGAGGTGCAGCAAGTAAACAAAGCTTAATCAGGTGCATGTAATTGAGTAGATTCAAAACCCATGAAAACGTTGTAAACACCTTGACCACACTCTTACTTTGCCTCATGGAATCTGGCTATAAAATAAAGACTCGGCTTGCAGAGAGCAGCATCCCACCTAGCCCCAGCTTTATTCTCTTGTCTATCTTTTCTAATCCTTCACCGTCCCGCGCGCCGCCCCACCCCCACCCCCCCAGGTTCACTCATGGCTATGCTGGAGTGGCACGCCAGAACATACATTGCCACATTCTATGGGTAAGGAGGTCTCTAGACCCACCCAGGTTCACATGGGAGGTAATTGGGTGCCACACTTCTCAATAGGAAAGGTGGTGGGAACTTTGCAGCCATCTGTAATGCAACGCTCTGTGATTCATACTGCAGAAGTGATTGCGGTGTGGTGAGAAGAACCTGCGTTTAAGAGAGGGTTAGGGATGGGTTTGTTCCCAGTGCCTCAACTCACCAGCTGCACACCCTTAGGCAAACTATGGAATTCCTCTGAGCTTCAGTGTCCTGATCTGTCAAAGTCTGTTGTTGTGAGGACTTGCATGTAAAGTTCAGGCAATGGCGTTTAGTGAGCATCTACTATCTGCTAGGTACCCAATTCATGTCCATTTCTTCCTGCTTTCCCTGGTCCTCCTGCCCGGGGGCACACACCCTAGGGGACACTTGGGATGGGGGATGGGAAGGAGAGACAGACACTCCTCTGAGGCCTGCGGTCGCATCTCTATGTGACCCACAGCATCCTGGCTCCTGCCAGCCTTCTGATGAGCCTGTTTACACCATTACCAAGGCCCAAGGTGCACCCTGGAGCGTCCACCATCTGCTCCAGCTGGGCTGGCTAGGGGCGGCTTCGTCAGCTCAGGGGCTCCCTGGCCAACAATGGCGTTAATTTTTCATTTGTTTGTTTGATTTTCTGCAGTGAATGAGGAATGTTAGAACAACATCTGGCACCGCCCCAGGCTGAGGCATGCAGAGCTGCAGTGGCAGCGGTGACAGCTCACAATACAGCACTCTCATGGCCTGCACATCCACACATCCACTGACATCCACAGACTGTCTACACACATGCACACACATCGGCATACATGAGTGTCTGTCCACATACACAAACATAGAATGTGTGTGTCTATGTACACCATGTGTTCATATACATGCATGCATGCCTATAAACCCATTCATGTGTGGACATGCTTACATGCATAGGCACACATGTGCCCACAAATAAGCACGCTTAGATACACAGCCTTGCACACATACTCAATCGTGATCTATCACCAGGATTGGGCCAAGGGCTCCTAGTTCTGAGCCAGAGTTTGGGAAGGTCACAACTACAGGGAAGCCCCTGTCACTCTTGCTCTCTGTACCCAGTTCAGGTCAGGGGAAGCCAAGCCTGACCTACAACCTGAAGTGGGAGGCCAGCTCCCCTCCCCTCCCATGGGGACGCAGGTTTTGCTTCTCCCCTCCTGCCCCTGCCTTGCTCCTCCCCAGGTCTGACCCAGCCCCTCCCTCTCCGGCAGCCCAATGTGAACAGTGACCCTCTCTGCTCCCAGGACCCTGCTCACCACAAACCCCATGCTTAGAGACAGGTGCACAGGGGACAGTCACCTCCCTCCGTAAGTAATTCTTTTCCCAATCATAAGGGAGGGGGTTTCCTGGAGAACAACACCGAGTGCCCAGCCAGGGTGGACCCTTTCTGCTACCTCAGCCCAGCTCCCCTCAGGTACTGTCTGAGTGGAGCTGTGGGGCTGTGTGTCTGCATGTCTGTGTGCTTGCGTCTATCTGCACATGTGTGCTTATGTTTGTGTGTCTGTGCTGCCGTGTCTGCCTTTGCATGTCAGCAAGTGTCTGCATATCTATCTGTATATATCTGCGAATCTGTGGGTCTGTGACTCTAGATGTATATCTGTTCTCTGCATTTGTGAGTGTGTCGGTGTGCTTATATATCTGTGCTTGTGTGTTTCTAGACCATTGTGTGTCCTTGTGTCTGTGTGTGTTCTTATATATTTATGTAAATCTGCAAAGCTGTGTATGTCAGTGTATCTCTGTGCTTTGTACTTATGTATGCCTGTGTGTTAGTGTGTGTGTGTGTGTGTGTGTGTGTGTGTGTGTGTGTGTGTGTTTAAGAACATATCAGTGGGGGTTGGGAGCTGGGGCCAAGGCAGGTGGTAGGTCAGTGGCAGGCCTGGTCACTGGTTTCTCCAGCTCTGACTCCACCTGGACCCAACTGAACCACCAGGTAGGTGGGAAGGGGGCAGCTGGAGAGAAGGGAGCTGCACAGACCAGAAGTGGGCTTCTGCCAGCTGTGCAGTGTGGCCACAGAGGCAGAAGGCATGGGGGTGGGTCTGTGTCTCTGAGACCCCTGAACCCCACCTGGCCATTGGGCACCAGGGAACCCTAGCACATTGCTCTCTGCAAGCCCCCACACCTTTTGTGATCTTCTTGCTGCCCCTCTTACAGGGCCTCCTCCTCTTCACTCTCATTCTCCCTCCCTACACATATGTGTGTGTCATTGATCAACTATGCTTCTCTCTCATTCAGTCTTTCCCTGGCAGTGTGTTTGTGAGTGTGTGTGTGTGTGTGTGTCCACATCTCACACACATGACCCATAGACCATGGGTCTCTGTCCTATGACCACTCCTTATGAAATATTTGACATACACATTTCACTGGGGCTCCATTATTCTTTCTTTCTCCATCTTCTCATCCTCCTTCCCCTCCCAGTGTTGGCAAGAGCAAGATCCTTGTCCTAACAGCTGTAGTGAAGGTTTTGGATTGCTAGTAATAGAACCCAATGGACAAGCATAGAATATTTGTAAAGCAGGATGTTATAAGAATATAGAGATGTCTTGTGAAACTCAAGGGCAAAACCAGAGCTCAACCTCAAAAGGACTGTAAAATTGTTGGGACCCCAGCAACTTCTCTCTTTGTTGTCTTCTCTCTATGTCCCCTTCCTTCTTCTCTTTCAGCCTCTCCATGCACATGACTAACCAAAGTGTCTCTGTTTCAAAGATCACCCAGACCGACCAGCATGAATCAGCTTCACAACTTTTGAGAAAATCTGAGTGGCCACACTTGAGGCATGTGTTCCCCTTTGGTCCAATCACATTGGCTGGGGGCGGAGTCACACAGAAATACGGTATGCCCAGCAGTTCTCTGACAAAAGGTCTAAGGCAAGAGGTTTTGTGCTAGGCCAGATGATGAGATGCCCAGGGTCAGCCAGGTAAGAAGTCCTGCTGACACCTGGATGTACAGGCCTAGAAGTCAAGAGCATAGATAATAGTGTGTGCTGTGAACTAAATTGTGTTCTCCCCAAATTCATATGTTGAAGCCTTGACCCTCCCAGTGTGGCTATATTTGGAAGTAAGGCCTTTAAGGAAGGCAATTAAGGTGAAATGAGGTTTTAAGATTGGAACTCTAATCTGATAAGATTGGTGTTCCTATAAGAAGAGATATCAAAGAGCTCTCTCTCTCTCTCTCTCTCTCTCTCTCTCTCTCTCTCTCTCTCTCTCTCTCTCTCTCTCTCTCCATGTGACAACACAGCAAGAAGGCAAGCATCTGCAACCCAGTAAGAAAGTACTCACCAGAATCCAAATTGGCCAGAACCTTGATCTTGGACTTCCAGCCTCCAGAACTATGAGAAAAATTTCTGTCATTTAAGCCACACAATCTGTGGTATTGTGTTATGGCAGCCTGAGCTGACTAATACAGTGGGTTTGTCCATTTAGAAGCCACCAAAATGTAAGTGAGGTTGACACTAAAAGAGCCCATGAGATCATGGGCTGAGGATGAGACCCGGTTAGCACATTTGGAGCCTAGTCTTCAAGAGCACCCTGTTTCTGATTGGATCTGCACCCTCCACAGTCCATGGAACTACAGCTCAATGGCAGCCTTGGACCCTGCCCCAGTAGCACCACCCTCCTCTGTCCACCTTCTAGGCATACACCTCCCACCCTCCCTCTACAGTGTACCAGCCAGCCCCTGCACGCCATGTCACCTCTTTCTGGCCTTGGTCTCACCTCCACCTATCCTGGCCCCACACTCCTGTACATCACCATTTAAGAAATTCCCCAGATTGGGGGCCACAGATAGTGGTGCTCATATAAGCACCAGTGCCCTCCTAGGCAGGTGAGCCTGTTAATGGGATCCAAACCATGCAAGAATAGGAAGAAGGGCTTCTTGCATTCATAGATCCAGTCCTTGAACATCTTTTCTTTAGATGAAGCAAGAACAATGAGAGACTCTGGTCCCATTTGTGGTCAGGAGCACAAACACATCAATCCCAGTTCCTCTGTTATTTTTACTTCAAGACACAAGAAAGACCTCTCCGCCTCAGAATCTCTAAAAACAAGCTGGCTGACAGCACACTTTCAGTGTATCCCTGAGAGCAGTCATTTCAAAGCACATGATCTCTTCAGCCTCAGATTAAGAACTAAGTTTGCTGGTTTGCTAGGAATCATCTTGGCAACTGACAAAAATAAGTACTATAGCTGACACTTAATGAGCACTTACTATGTGCCAAGTACTGTGCTAAGCACTCTGCAGGCATCATCTCACTGAATTCTCACAGCCTCCTTATAAGGTAAATCATCTGAGATCTATTTTCTACAAGAAAATGAAGGCTCAAAGTTTAGGTAACTTGCCCAATGACCCTCAGCAAATTAGTAGCAGAGCCAGGATTCAAATAGAAAGCCTGTTCAACTTCCAAACCAGAACTCTCAACTTCTGTGCCCTGTCCTCACCACAACAGCATGCACATATGGTTGGGACAATGGTCAAGGCATGTGACTGAAGGGTCTGCCCTCTGTTGCTAGCAGCTGACAACTATAGGTATGGGACAGAAAAAAGCTAACCAACCCCAACAAGAACAAACAGTTCTGATCAACCAAAGGACTTGTATGCATGCATAGGAGCATCACCAATGGACACAAACAGTAGGGGGGTGAGGGCATGTGCTGGGGGGTGGGAGTGGCCGGGGAGAGGTCAATTGGTGGGGGGGGGGAAGGAGACTTATGTAATACTTTAAACAATAAAGAATTTAAATTTTATAAAAAGAACAAAAAGTCCTGAGACTATCCAATCTGTTCTCATGTACTCAATATTTCTGTACTGTCTTGTTCTCTGCTTCAAGTTCTATGTCCCCAACTAAACTGTAAGCCTTTGGGGGACAGGCCCTGTGTCCTTTTGTCACCTACATTTGCCCTGCTGCATAGAGTAAGGAATCAGTGCAATGTCTACTGGTTGGTTAGGTGGGTGGTGCGTGGGCTGTTTGCTTGGACTGTTAGTCGGTTGCTTGGATGGTGAGATGGTCAATTAGTCAAACGTCAATAAGCTGATTGGATGATATCAGCGTATGGAATTGAGGCCAGGGGTTGTCTCTGTATGGGAAACTTACCATTTTATCCCACAGGAATTTCCTTGGGGCCAGAAAAACACTCCCAGAAGGAAATATAGAATCTTCAAATGCTTGTCCCTTCCTTCCTTCCTTCCTTTCCCTGCCCAGCCAAGCCAAGGCTCGCAAGGAGGACCAAGGTGGTCTCCTTCCCCATCATTAGCCCCAGATGGTACCATGAGAAGGACCTGGTCCCTGGGAGGGGCACTCAGGAGCCCGGCATGGTCACCCTGGGAAGCACATAGGTAACTGGCTGTCCTGGGTTGAATGTGTGGGCCACTGTGAGGTTCGGAGGGCTCAGCTGCCGCAGTGCGGAGAACAGGGAGTCCAGCTTTTAGGAGCAGCTCAGCTCATCCTGCCTGAGAAAAGGTCATGTGCTCCGATATGAGTAATTAATTCTCTCTGAGCCACATTGAAAAGGTTAACCTGATTTATGGGACGCAATTGAGTGTAGAATGGGTTGTGTATCTTGTGAAAGGCCCGTTCTGGCATCTGAGTCCATAGACTCGCCCACAGCTCAGCACCAGCTGGGAACTGGCCCTGCCTTTTATGCCTTTATGCAAAATCCACATGAAAGTCCCAAAGAGAACCCCACTTAGCCAGGAAGTTGCTTCCTGGACTCCACACCCTAGTGAAGGGACATCAGAGCATGCAAAGGAGAGTGTCTTCTGCTCCTGTTACAACTTCCTACTCAGCTGTATGCATCTCAGGTCCACGAAGAAAAGCCCAGCCCCTAGTCTGAGTTCTGAGTTCAAGGCTACTCTCCTCCAGTGACTCCCTGGCCTTGAGTCTAGGCTACACAGTTTCCCCGCCTCTAAAATAGAGTGAAGATTCCTTGCCCTCTCTCCTTGCTTCTCACCATTTACTAGCCATGTGAGCTTGGGCAAGTTTCCTGACTTCTCTGTGCCCTGGTTTCCTCATCTGTAGGTGGCAATAATCCCTACCTTTAGGGTTGTTATGAAGATTACATGAGTGAATATTATAAGAACTTAGGATGGGGTGGCTAGGTCATAGTAAATGGCGCATAGGGTTTCTTCCATAAATGAATAAAGTCTTGAGATGAAAGGTGACCAGGGGCTCAGATGTCTGGATGTCCTCAAGGAAATGTCAAATGAGGCCATGGACTAGACAGCTGGGAGCCATGGACTGAGCCTTGACTCCCAGCTGAAAAGGGCACCAATGGTCCTGCAGATCCAAGAACATGTTGAATGATGTTGGATAGAAAGGGAGCAGATGGAGAGTGTGTTGTAGCCAAATAAGTCTTTTCTTTCTCATGTCTGTCTCCCCTCACCAAAAATGTAAGCTCTGCTCCCCAGAGCTAGCCAGGAATCTGCCCATCAAACCCAAAGATGCTGGTCTAGCACCACCTAGTGGAAAGACTGAAGTCAGCGCGGGATGGCTTTTGGCCCTTCTTGGGAAGACAAAAGGAGCAAAGGTGACTAACTTATCTACTTGCTAGGCACTGGGAGGAGAGGGGAAACACTCCACCAGAACCTTCCTGAAAAATTGCTCCAGCTGAGAACGTCTTCACCTGTGTCCTGCAGTGCATGGTGCATGGTATTTTATAGCACATTGGGGAGAGGTAGGTCTGTACGCATGTATTGTGTATGCTTCCATATGTCTATATAGTTATTGATCAACTGGTTTAACCTATGTAAAGAACTTAGATCAGTACCTGCATTTGCTGGAGAAATTGGCTGCTTTAGATTCTTTTTCCAACCAAGAGTCTATGCCCTTAAGAACATAAGGGCAAAGGTGAGATGGCTCCTGTCACGAAGACAAAGGCAGAGAAACATCTGGCTTCTGGTGGCACAGAAAGGTGAAGGGAGGGGTGCAGCAGCCGAGCTGAGCCCTCAGGGGCACTTAGGGTTAATCTGTTGTGTGTAGAGAATAAATCTGGGGGTGGAGCTGTACACCAGAGCCGGGGATATGGGGTCGGGAACGCAGGAACACATCTGTGCATCTCCCTGTCATCTAGCATTTTATATTTACTTCTGTTGATGAGATTTCGTCATGCTCGATTACGATTCATAGACTCGTGTTTCCAGATTTTATGCATCAAATGCTCTGATTTACAGAGTCACCCTAAGCCTGACACTGGCCCCCGAAGTGCTGCTTCTGAGTGTGGGCACTGAGGCTTGTCCTAGGGTCACACAGAGGCCTCATTTCTGGATACAGTGGCCTGTGGAGAGTCTCAGGAGGGCTGTGGCAGGTTGGAGAGACCACCAAACACCCAGGTTTGGGCCATGCATGGGGGCAGAGGAGCAATGGGGCTCTAGGGGAAGCCACCTGGCATCATAGATAAACCCACACTGACCCCATACCCCACCTTATCCTCTTCCTCCTGCCCTTCCTCAACCCCCTCCCATCTGACCCTGAAACCTTCTCTCCCTTGGTAAGCTTTGACGAAGCAAGGGTTGCTTCTAACCAATAAAATATAGCAACAATGACAGGAGGTTGCTTCTGTGATTATATTACATAAGATGGTTATGGTGATTAGAAGCAAGTCGGAGGTGTGCCCCCACTCAAGGGGAGGAGTTTATGTGAGGGCATGAAGTCTCAGAGGGCGCGAAGTTATGTGGGCACCTTAGTGAGTATCTGCTGCACAATCTTCACAGCAACCTGTGATGTCGGAACACTGCCCCCATTGTACAGGAAAGGAAACATTGCCCACGGTCACCCAAGTAGAAACTGACAGGTCTAGAACTTGAACCCTTGTCTGTTTGCTTCCACACGTGAGCTCTTCGCCACAGGACAATACCACAAAAGGGAAAGCAGGTGTAAGCCCAAGCCGCCCTACTTGGCAGAGTCTGGCGCTTTCACACAGAGACTAGGCAGCACCCTCAGCCTCCTCTACAACACGGGCCTCTGAGTCTGTTTGAGCTGAAAATAGGCCCCAGGTACTTGATCATTCATCTGACCTTGACTCCAAACTTCTCTAGAGGAGCAAAGGGTGAAAAGGGTTGGAAAAGCTCAGAGCACCAGAGTACAGGCTATAGGAGATGCCAAGCCCTGTATATGGCAAGCCCAGGGGGCATTTTCACTTCATTCTCAGGCCGACATCTTGATCATGACTGTGAGGATGGGCCCCTGTTGATTTTGCTGACTTGGGACTCTTCTTGCCAGCTCTTCCCAGGAACAAGAGTCAGAGTCTGTCCGTTAGCTCCTGCCTACCTACCTGCATTTTAGGTCTCATATAAGACCCCCTTTCCCCCACTGGATAGATTTTAGGGCATTTATGAAGGAGCATTGCCTTGAAGGAATTCAGGATAAGTCACCTCTATTGGGTATCTATTTTGTGTCTTGACACATATTACCTTATGTGACCCCTCCAGTATCCTTTCAAGGTAGGTATTACTATTTCCAGTCAACGTAGAAGAAAAATGAATCTCAGGGTAACTTGCCAAGGTCATATTACTAATAAGTGGCAGAATCTAGATTCACACTCAGGGCTGTCTGGTTACCAAACCAGTGTTTATTCTACTCTGCCAGTCACCTCTCTGTGAGGCTTCTCTCATCTACCTCTTGGCTTCTCAATCTAGACCCCATTCTTGTGGGTCTCAATCTAGACCCCATTCTTGTGGATCTCATTCAGTCCTATGTCCACACCCCTACTTCTGAATACTTTTTCAAAAGTTATCACCATCCTTCATTACACTATTCATCATGATCACACGGTAATTACTATCACCCCTCTCACATCACCACCACCACTGCCATCAACTTAACCATTGCCACCAAAAAAATCATCACTCTCATCACAATACCCCAAAACCATCAACATCATTATCTCTGATTTCATAGTAACCATCACCACCTCACTTTCCTCATATCACCTCTAATAATAGTATATTTTCATAATAGATAATAGCATAATCCCAACCCCACAATTCACCTCCTCATCATTGCCATTCTTACTATATCCACCACCACCACCACAATTACCACCAAAGCTCTTATTAAGCACTTAGCCTCCATATATCTTTTTTCCCCCCTGGGAGAGTGGGAGACAGGGCCGAGGCACAGACACAGGTATGGATCTCCCTGTGAGCCCCTGCAATGAAACATCTAGGGCAGTGGTTCTCAACCTTTCTAATGCCGCGACCCTTTAATACAGTTCTTCATGTTGTGGTGACCCCAACCATAAAATTATTTTCGTTGCTACTTCATAACTGTAATTTTGCTACTGTTATGAATCCTAATGTAAATATCTGTGTTTTCCGATGGTTTTAGGCGACCCTGCTAGCGGTTCTCAACCTGTGAATTGCAACCCACAGGTTGAGAACCGCTGCTATAGAGCCTAAGACCATCAAAAAACACAGATATTTACATTACGATTCATTAACAGTAGCAAAATTACAGTTATGAAGTAGCAACGAAAATAATTTTATGGTTGGGGTCACCGCAACATGAAGAA
The DNA here is from genome assembly GCA_026230045.1 of Corynorhinus townsendii. Lineage (NCBI taxonomy): Eukaryota > Metazoa > Chordata > Mammalia > Chiroptera > Vespertilionidae > Corynorhinus > Corynorhinus townsendii. The sequence continues at coordinate 198,264,966 of JAPDVU010000002.1, forward strand.
CTGTATTAAAGGGTCGCGGCATTAGAAAGGTTGAGAACCACTGATCTAGGGGGTCTCCCCTGCCAGAGCACAGAGCTCAGCTGTTCCCAAAAACAGGTCAAAGCCCCTAAAGGAGGAGTCTATTTCCGGAGGCTGCAGCTCTAATGACTACAGACTGACCTAAAGAAACAGGAACATGTGCTCTCCCCGTTCTGGGGCAGAATCTGAAATCAGGGTGTCTGGGGCTGCACTCTCTCAGAGGGCTACAGGGGAGGGTCCTTCCTGCCTCTTCAGCTTCTGGGGGCTCCTGGCTGCATCCCTTCTATCTTCACATGGCCCCTCCTCCATCCTCACGTGACCACTTTGGAGTGATCACATGGGCCTGCCCCCTTATTCACATGCCCACTTCTGGCTGATCACGTGGCCCCACCCCTTATTCACATGCCCACTTCTGGCTAATCACATGGCCCCGTCCCCTTGTTGATGTGACCACTTCTGCTTGGTCATGTGGTCCCGCCTCCTTGAGACCTTGAGGGAAGGGTGGTGGGGCGGGGGTGCTGATTAGAGAGCAGCAAGCCCTCAGGGCAGGTGGGACACACACACAATCACCCCACACTCTTGTGAGGAGCAGTTGTGACCCATTGTACAGGTGAGACTACTGCAGCACAGAGAGGGCAAGCTACTTCCTCCAGGGAACACAGCAGTGAAAGGACATAGCTAAAAATGGAACCCTGGGCTGCCCACAGCCTGCGTCTCCTTTACCTGTGACCTCCGGGTAAGCGGCCCCTCACCCTGTGGCCATTTGCTCTGATGGGCTTCACCTTTCCCCCCACCCCCTCTCCACCCCCAGCGGATGGGGGTCCTTTCATTGCACCAGTGCCTCTGGGTGGCTGCTCTCTGTCCCATGATCCCTCCCAGCTGGTAATCTTGGTGGAGTCCCACTGCATTGGGGCATGGGTCTTATGTGGAGAATGTCCCGCCTCCCCTCGCCGTCTGTGTCTTAAATTACACATACCATTATTTTTCCTGGTCTGGTTTCCACCACCTGCCTCCCCTGGCAGATTTTGTTTTACCTCAAAAAGAAAGTGATTTGGGGTCTGCATACCAGCTGACTTCCTGCATTTGCTCTGTGAGAAGTGGCTGTGCCCCGATGCCTCCTGGTGCAAGTCCCTGATGCCACCCCCCTTTCATGGCAGCTTCTCTCATCCCCTGGAGCCCCATTCAGCACACAGCACCCTCAGCACTCCCCTGCAGCTCCAGGGACCTACTGAGCCCAGACCCCAGCCTGCAACTAGTCCCCCAGGTCCTGCCTGCAGCCCCAGGGTCCTCAAACTAGTCTGGGGGAAGGGGGGGGGCGGGAGTGGGTTGACCAGCTGGACAGAGGGGTGCAGACACCAGGTGGACACTCCACCCCCCCCACCCACCCACCCCCCGACACATCACGAGCACTGAATCTGTGCTGACATCCAGCTCCTATAGGGCTCGGCCTGCGCAGTGTGGCCACCAGAGGGGACCCATCTGCAGAGTGGCAGGCGGAACAGGCCTCCCCGGGCAGCTGGATACCCACCTGGCCAGCCTCCAGATATCTTAACTGGGAATCGGACTAAATTAGGAAAGCAAACACTTCGTAAGCTGGTGCTAATTTGTCACTGACCCAAGATTAATTAGCCCACTCCTGTGCTTCCCTCGTATCCATTCTCAACGCTTTCCCACAGTCCCCTTGGTTTCTCTATGTCCTCCAGCCAATAAAATACCTGTCCTTTCTGGGGCCACTGCCACCCTCTGCCCCTGAGCCTTTCTGGGAGACAATGGCTCAAACACCAACTTCCTTCCCTCCAGACTCCTCCTCTATCTGAGTTGGAGGCCTGAACCCCAAAACTCTCTTCCTCCCAACTCCTCTTCTATGAATTGGAGGCATGAACCCCCAAGTTTTCTCCCTCCCAGCTTCTCCTTATCTGAGTTGGAAGCCCGGCCCTCCTGATCCCAACTGTTAGTACCATTTCCAGGCTTTCCTGCAGCCCAGGGAGAGCTGGCCTCTGCCACCCCCACCCTGGGCAGCCGAGGGTCTGGCATTGATCACCAGCCCCATAATTACCCTGCAGGCACTAGCAGGGATTTCAAGGCTGGTTGACTCCAAATGAGAAATCCATGGGGATTTGAAGAAGGCGGGGGACCCTTTGCTAGGGGGAGGGGCATGGAGAAAGCCACCCTCACCTGCATGGAGTCTGTGTCTAGAACCACAGCTTCAGCCAGGAAGCATCTACCATCTATCTGGGTCAGTACCTGGAGGCCTCACCTGGAATCTGACCAGCCATGCCCCCCTGCCCACAGTCACATCCGCCCTCAGGGAGGAGCCGTCATGAGAGAACCTGGACAGGCTTGGGGAAGGAGAGCGATGCTGAAGACCCTCCCCAGAGCACACAAATCGAGGCCTCTCCTCCCTGGAGGGTCAGGATGAGTGGCAATTCAGTAAAGCTACTCAAGGCATTAAAAGACACTGTTCCAGGAACCAAAGGAATTCAGAGGGGATGCCCACCAGGAAATGCATTCTGAAACGAGACACAAATACCCTCTCTGATCCCACGCATGTCCTCGGGGCACCTGCACACACATATTTCCTCTTGTGAACATACTCTCGCCTGTCTCCTACATCCATGCACTCACATGCTCAGAGACAAAAATATAACACAAAAAGGCCATCCCATGTGTCCCTTCTCACACACACATTCTCACACACACACCCCTTCCCCCATCCTCGCACATACTCGCTAACACGTTCCACACCGTCACACACTCACATCCTCTCACACACATATGCTCATCCATCTTCAAACACATTCTCACATACGCAGAAGCCAACACCCAGGGAAAAGAGAGATGTCACCTACACACTCATAAGCTCTCTGAGGAATTGCGCTACGAGGTGAGCCACTTGTTCTTCTCTACCTCTCCCCCCGTCGCGGAGGGAATTTCATTTAGAAGTTGCCCGAGCCCTAGCTTTCAGATTACAGTCTAGACCATATAGGTTTCCTAAAGATAAGGCTGAGAAATTGATTTCAATTACCCAAGTGGAGAGGCTGCCCTGCTCAGCCTCCTGAGTGGAGCGTTAACCCTGCAGGTTCGGGAGCTGGAACAGAGGAATCCCGCACGGCAGGCACACGGGAAGGGGGGGCGGGCGGCAGCATGCACGCGCACTTGGAGCTCACATGGCCCTTTTCCAAGAGAAGCAGCAAGAAACGGCCTCAGAACCTCCGTCTGCGCTTCTCCTTTCCAGGGCCTCCCAGTGGGCTTTGCAAAAGTGTGCCAGTCGGCCAGGGGGCTGAAGACCCCTCCGATGAAGGCCACCTCATGTGTGTCATCCTCTGCTGAGTTCAGGAGCTGGAAGATGAGTTGAGAGTCCCCCTTGGAAGCACCTATTATGGAGTACCTAGGAGTACCAGCCCTGGGAGTCCAGCGGGGTCCTCTCGGAGAGTCAGCCTGCCACTAAGTGCCATGACCACTTCTCTTCTCTTCCCCAGAGCATTGCTGACCATGACCTCATCTCTCTTTATCATCCCTCCCACCCCCCACCCCCTTGGAGGCTGACCACAGAGCTGTGTGGCCCAGGGGAACTGAGCTGTGGCAATGTTTCTCCAGTTCCTGGGCTTTTACATGTGGGCGCTTGCCTTTCCAGCTGCACCGAGCACTGGCTTTCGGGCCCTGCTCAGGGCCGAGAGCAGGGAAAGCTGGGGCTACAGGGCTCAGCTCTTCCTCCTGGAGCACGGGAGAGGGTCTCCCTTCCATAAGCACTTCCCATCGTAGGGGATTTTGAGCCAAGAAGGCTTTCCTTGCTTTAATAGTAGAAATTCAGGCCCAGGAAGTGTGTTTTCAGGCTGTTCCTCCTGCTTACCACCCTCCCCACTGCCCACGGCCAGGGCCAGGCTTGCTTGGGGTGGGCGTTGGTGGACAGTGAAGAATGGGCATTTCTGCTTGGGGCAAATTATAGCTCAGACCCAGACAGCAGGATCCCCTAGAGTCTTTTTCATCTTTAACTCCTCCTCCTCTGCTGTCTGAGCATAGTGGGGTCCAGGGGACTCTGCTGCTGCCCTGGGAGGGGTGTTGGGGGAGGCGAAGGGGGAGCCAAGAGCCAGGGAGGACGCAGTGTTCCCTTTCCGCTCCTGTGCACCTTAATTAAGTGCTTTCATTTTCCTCCTTTCGCTCCACACAGGCCCGGCTGAGATAAGGCATTGATCCCCTCCCAGAGGAGGAGAAGCCAGCAGGAGGCCTGCAGTGCTCTCTTTGTGGGACAAGAAGGATGGCTTATTAGGGAGCCCTTAATTGTGTAATTTGTAACTTGGGGAAGTTCAAAGGGAAAAGAAAAGAAGGCTGAACTAGGAACTGCCTGAGGTTCCATTTCTCCCTTCAAGGGGGGTTCTGCTCAATATCCCAAATAAGAGAGACCAGCCCAGATCAGCCCAGCCCAGACTTGCCCCACCGAAGGGGGAGCTAAGAATCAGGATGCTCCTGAAGGGCATCATCTCACGTAGCCAGAATGATGCTCTGTATTGCCTGATGCAGCCAAGGACAAGGCCCTGAGCTGAGAGTCCAGAACCCCGAGTCTAGGTACCAACTCTGCCACTAGCTAGCTGCATGACCTTGATCAAGTCTACACCTCTCTGGGCTTCAGTTTCCCTTTTCATCAAATGTGAGGGCTGACCTGCATCCATGTGTTTGAATTATGGGCTAGGAGGAACCAGAGCCCCAGCTTCTTCAAGGCCCATTTACATCTTCTCTATGTATTGGAATTTCATGTCAGCTCTGTGACATCACTCACTTACTTAACCTCCTGTCTTAGTGCTTCAGCTGCAAAATGGGCCTAAGAATAGAATCGCAGGATTGTCGGGCATTAATACATAGTAAGAACTCCATTGTTATTGTTTCTTTTTTGAAGTTTCTTGCTTTAAAAAAAGATTGGATTCGATTTCACACAAAAAGCCAGGTTAGGTTATTGTCCCTATGTTACAGGTGAGGAGACTTAGCTCAGAACAGTTCACTATCTGGACAACAGACACACAACTGCCCTCAGTAGCCCTGGACAGAGACCCTGAGTCCTTTCCCTTCCAGGGCCCAGAAGGGAGGGGTGACAGTGTCTCATGGACCAGCTTTCACCAGTGTCTCACCAAGGGGAGACCCTGACCATGCCCAGCTAGAGAGAAGGCGCCTACCAGAGTGGATGTCCACCCACTCAGAAGCTTGGTCTCTTCTTGACCACATCTTGTGAAACAGGACAGCTGCCCTGTCCATTCTTAGTCAATGCCCACACACTGGGAGGAGAGGCAATGAGCAGCATCCCAAATCCCTGGTCAGTTTCAAAACACCTAGAGTCCAAAGCTCCAAGTTTCCTTCCTGATGAAGATGCTGAAAATCAAGACAACAGGTTTTACTGTCGGGTTTTCAATTGGGTGCCACAAAACCCTACCGGAGTTGTAAGGGTCAACCAGGGTATAGGATGTCAGTAAATTGGGCTCCTACTCCTCCATCCCCCCAGAAAATCACTTTATCTGTTTTATGTTGGGTTTCCCTGCGAGGTTTCACTTTCTGAACGACTCCAGCTTTCTTAAAGTTTGAAGATCCTCGTTTAGCAGGAAAAGCATGGAGTGGGGAGCCAGAAAGACTGGTTTCAGCCCCAGGTCTGTGCTGTGAACCTGGGTGCAGCCCTTCCTCTAAGTGTACAGAGGGAGTTTGTGTCCAAGGGGTACTTCCCCCTGTGGGTCAAGTCCACCTGGACTCCCTGGGCTGCTCTGTGGGTGGGATGAGATCAAGTGGGCGGGGAGCCACACCCCCAGCAATCCTTGCTGTCTATCTTGCCGAAGCCACCAGAGGCCTAATAAAACCCGGCATTGTTTTCTTCCTCTGATCTCTCTGAAAATATTGATACTGGCTTGCCAAACAGAAAGCAATTCTTTTCTCCTTATGGCGGGAGGAGGACAGGAAAAATGAGCCTGCTCATTAGCTAGGCAGCGGAGATGATTCCCTCACCTCCCTGCTCTCCAGCCTGGCTGGGAGACTCAGGGTAAAACACAGATGAGAGAGATTCATCTGTTTGCATTTAATTTGAGGCTGAAGTTCCCCTGCTCTTGACAATGGGGAGCTGCATTCCAGCATGCAGGACCAGGATGAGGGTGATGGAGGAGTGATTACTGCCTGTGAGGTACAGTAATTATAGATCAAGGGCTTCTTGGTACTATCTGGGTCCCATCACTGTTTCCTTGGTGATTAAAGCAGCACAAGTAAGGGAGGGCTGGGTGCCGATGTGAAGGGGTATTGGTGAGGACTGGCACTTCTGAGACCTCCAGAGAAACCTATCTCCATCACCAATAGAACACAGTGGCCGCCCTTCATCAATTGCCTCCTCTAAGCTAAACCAGGAGCTCAGAGCACTAGGGACTTTATCTAATAAATCCCCCACAACAGCCCTGAAGCAAAATGGGGAGAGTGAGAGCTTCATTTTACACCTGTGGAAACTGAGGCCCAAAGAAGATTAGTAAATTGCTTAAAGTCACAAAATCTGAGCCAGATGCTAACCAGATCCTCACCCCAAATTCCACAGCCTATGCTTTTAACCATTCCCCGGTTTCCTCCCAAGTTTCAGAGTTTATAGATTAACTAGAGGCCTGTACACTTTGTGGGGGTGAGAGGAGTCCCTCAGCCCGGCCTGCGCCCTCTTGCAGTCCAGGAGCCCTCAGGGAAGGTCTGCCTGCCGATTTAGGCCCGCTCCCTGCGGAGAGCAGGCCTAAGCCATGAGTCAGATATGCTTAGTGGTGCTGCAGAGGTGGGAGAGGTTCCCGCCACTACCGCTGTGCTCGCCAGCCACGAGCCGGCTTCTGGCTGAGCGGCACTCCCCCTGTGGGAGTGCATTGACCACCAGGGGGCAGCTCCTGCGTTGAGCATCCGCCTCCTGGCGGTCAGTGTGCAGCATAGTGACTGGTTGTTCAGCCATTCCGTTAATCTGCATATTACCCTTTTATTATATAGGATAATAATAATAATATTTACTGAGTGGTTACTGGGTGCCAGGCACACTGCTCTAAGTGTTTTTACCTCATTTCTTCAACAATCGGGGTAAGTACGACTATCCCATTTTACAGGTGACAGAACTGAAGCAGGAAGAACTTCATTCAGCTGCAGGAAGTCACACACCTACTTAGGAATAGAGCTGGGATTTAGTATTCTGTAGTTCAGCCAGATTGACTATTTCCTGTCTATCTGATGGCCCCTGGGAGGGGAAGGGCTGAACTGGGGCCCATGAGCAGCTGGACATGTTGCTGACTCGCTTGGTGACAGGCAGGAGACAGAACAGCCCTCTCACTCATATAACAGGGAGCTAAAAAAGAAGCTTCACAGAAACATCGCGTTACAACACACGCTGCCTGCCCAAGTGAGGGGCCTGACCAAGACTCCATGCTGGGGTCCAAGTCCCATCTGAGAACTGGCATAAGACTGTAGTGGAGAGGAAGCAGCTGCCTGGGGGTGGCCTGCGTGTCCAGGGTGTGTGGGGCCAAAGGCAGCGCCAGTGTTTACTGCAGAGCCAAGGACAGAGAAGAGCTTGGGGCCACGTCACGTCCTACCGGGAAGAGCAGGGACTCAACAGCAGGACTTTGTGGAGAGGCCCGTGGAGACGGGAGCTGAGCAGAGTCAGGGGCATCCACCAGCCAAGCCTCATGCAAACCTGCACCCACTTCCCCAGCCCTGAAGCGGTCGGTGGCAGCAGCCCCATTTCTGTCCCCTACAACCCAAAAGCTGCTCTGGCTGAAGGAAGGAAGAGATCTGACACTGACTCAAATTTGAAATGAGAATTATTATCTGGGACTAGACATTCTAATTTTGGAATAGAAACCTGTTTCATACCTGAAAGTAGCTCTTTTAAATGGACTCTTTACCCAAAAGGGAGCCAATACGCCATGGGGAGAATATTTAAAAGGACAATGGGAGACACAAATAAGATTGCATTTTGTTTCCATCCCATAAATTGCCATTTAAAAATTTTCAATGCATCAGTTATACCTGCCAGATCCACGATTCTGTGGGATGAGCAGCCAAAAAGTGCAGAGGGAGAGATTCTGAAGTCCAGCCTAGAGCAAAAGTAAGGCCGGATTTATCCTCTAATGGAACCCTACAGTTTAGCCAGACTCTCTGGTCCAGGCCCTGAGCTGGTGTGTGAGAGGAGAAGTAACAACATCAATACCAACCATTTCAACAGTGACACTGTCAGAGGGCCCATGGCGCTGCCAGCCCGGTCCCGGCCCCAGTCTGGGTCTCTCCTGGAGACCTCTGACCTCTCACAAGCCCTAGGGGCTGAGTCAAAAGAACTTTGGAATTTATATAAAGCCTACACCAGGCAACGGTAAAATCATTGAAAGTGTTTAAGCAAGAAGGCAGCCTGGGTCTTGCCTGGGGCCCTGGGGAACAGGTGGGCTAGAGAGGGGGCCTTGGTCTCTCAGGAATGGCTTCTGGCTGCTTCTGGGCCACACCCACCCATTCACCCTCTGGCTGCAGGTTACATGCTTTTGTAACTTCCCACAGGAACAGGACACAGAGATGTCCATAACCTCAAGCATGCTATTCTGCTGAAGCTGCCCTCGCTGCATCAGTCCCTGAGACCTCCCAGCCCAGAAGAGAACCAAATGCCCAAGATAGTCTCTGGGCCTCGAGGCAGGCCAGGGTGAACCAGGAGAGGTGGCGCATCTCCCAGAGCCCATGTCCCTGGAGACTCCACGGGTGAGCCTGGTGTCTCCCACATGGGCCTGTTGGACACAAAGAAGAACCGAGACTGTTCTCTCTGAGCATGAGCTCCAGCGGCTCCCAGCTGCCCGGGGCAGCCCTGCTCCACCTCAGCACCAGCTGCAGATTGATGGCCACTGTAGCTCCAGCTCCTGCTCTCGTAGCAGGCCTAGAGCCAGGCTGCCGGGTTCAAATCTCTGACCTGCCACCTAGCCCTGTGACCTTACGCAAGTGACTTACCCCCTCTGCTCTCATTCTCCTCCCTTCATACAGGCGTGGTAATAGAACCTACCTGCCAGGTCCTGCATGGTGAAGCGACTGAGGTGACAGAACAATGCCTCGCTAGCCCGACTCCAGCGCTCGCCCTCTTCCCCGGCTCCCTGGGCTGAGGGCTGATTTAGTGCACTGCCTTCCTCTCCACTCCAGGGTGGATTGGTTTGAATGCGATCTGTAATCTCCTGAAAGGCCCCGAAGGGACCCATTGGCTCCTTCTAAGGAGCATTAACTCACACTGTAACCAGCTCTCCGCCCGCAGGAGGCCAGGTCCTCGGGGAGCCCTCCTGCCGGCCCTGGAGGAGCTGGCAGCCCAGTTTCCAGCCTGGGAGTAGGAGTCGCCTGGCAGCAGCCCCTACCCAGCCTTATGCATGTCCAGGAGCCCGCTATCCCTCAGAGACCCCACCCTACTGCCAGCTGAGTCCTCCTTGCAGGGCCACCAGGAGGAGAAACGGCCGCAGGGCCACTCAGGCAGGCAGCACAAGATGGCCCGGATCCGTCGCCTTACTGTGGCTGAGAGCAGCCCTCAAGCTCCATTAAACAGATTCCCTGTGGGTCTGATCCCAAGTCCTTGACCCCTGCCCAGGAGCCCCTCCTCCTCCCGTGGGGGAAACAAGGAGTCCCCTAGCAACTAGCTCCCTGGGGCCCTCGTGGTCCTGGCTGCTGTCCCATGTCCACCTCTCCAGGCCAGTCACAGGTCCTGGGCATCGGTAGTTCCCTCTTGAGCTCCTCCCTCACCAAGACCAGCAGCCAGGAGTAAAAGAGCAGCAAACCTCGGGGTTCACTCCCCATCGATGAGGTCCTGCCTGAGCCTTCAGGGTGTTGACAGCCTTAGCCTCATTGATTCCTCAAACCTCCCCATGCGGTGAACACAATCATGTCATTGTAAACAGTGAGAGCACTGAAGCTGAGGTTCAGGAGCAAATGCTACGTAAACTCCATGAAGGCAGATGTGTCCCTGTTTAATTCACTCCTGTATGCTCAGGCTCCAAAACCACTCCCGGTATCAAGGAAACACACAGACTTTTTTCTTGTATGAATGAATGATCTAAGAAACAAATGAAGAATTGCTTCTGGGATCAGCAGTTGACAGATTATCTCCCATCAGCCCAACCTGCCAGCAGCCCCACAGCTGGAACACAAAGTCCCAGCCTGTGGCCCCGGAAGGTCTAGAAGATGGGGACCCCTATGCTGAGCTGGGGCTTCCATGGATTTGACGAGTGTGGCTGAGTCAGAAGAAAATGCCGTCGAACCAATGCCCCGAAAGTCAGTCTAGCAGAACAGTATTGATGCCAGAACCCCAGCCTCTCTCGTCTGGGGTGAGAGAGGGCTTAGGAGCTCTGCCCACCAACAGGCAGGCCTGCTACACAGTCTGCCAGCCTGTCCACTGACCCCCTGGCCAGGGCCTGCCCACCTCACCCAGCTCCCAGCAGCAAGAGGTCACAGGCTGAACCCGGTCAATCCCCACTGTGTCCAGACTTCTCTACCTCTTACTCCAGGCCTGGGCTGGGGTCCTGCTAAGCCTAGAAGTGACTGAGCCTCAAGGAGGAGAGAGAATAAAGGAAATGATTCTCTGCCCCACCCCCTCCCGATACTCACAGATGCAGGTTGCCACTCAAAAAACAATCTCTCCAAATGTTTAAAAACATGCCTGCAAGTTATATCTTGTGCTTGACAGAGCACCTCGAAGTCATTTCCTGGCTCGTACAAGTACAGACTCCTAAGCCCAGGGGGCTGTTCTGCCCCGCTAGGGCTCTAGGTTGGATACCCCCGAGGGAGAGGGGAGGGAATAAGATGGGAAATCCCCTTGGATCTCCTTCCCACCTCAGAAGCCCTCAGAAGGGAGTCTCAGGGGCCAACAGCTGCAGTCCCAGCCAGTAGTCCCCAAAGATTACAAAGCCAAAGAAAAAATGGGTGTGTTCTTTGATTTTTCAGACATCCTATATAATAAAAGCCTAATATGCAAATTGCCCCCATGACTGGGAGTTCTCCCACTCGCTATGATGTGTGCTGACCACCAGGGAATGGTGTGGCTCTAGCAGCAGGCGACAGTGGAGGCACTGCCAGCCCCGATGGGCCCTGATGAGAGCGAGACTGCAGCGGGATGGTGGGGCAGGTGAGAGGGCGGCGCCAGCTACCAGGCACAGGTGGAGGGGGGCATGTGGGGGCCCAGGGGCCCAGGTGCTGCCCAGGGCCCGGAGGTCAGCTGGGAACTGCCCTCCCACACCATATGCTCATGCTGTGATTGCCGGCCAGGCCTAGGGTCCACACCCATGCACGAATTTTGTGCACTGGGCCTCTAGTTTACAAATAAGCTCCCTGCGATGGGAAGCAGGCGATTCTAATGAAGTGTGTCCTGTGCTCTAAGACAGGGAGCCTGGGAACTGAGGGACTCAGAGGAGGAGATGCCAGCCTTCCCTTGCCAAGCTGAGACAGAGAAAGGAACTCCAAATGGAGGACACAGCATGGGCAAAGGCCTGGGCATGTGAGAGAACCTGAAGTGTAGAGTATAAAGCCCTGGGGTGGCAGGAGACGCTGGGGGTTGGGGGGCATTGGTGCTCGGAAAGGGCAGGGATGGGAGGGATTAGGGAGTCCCCTGGCTCCAGGAGCTACGTGTGTCCAGAGAGCCTTAAAGGAGGAAGGGACATCGATGGTGGGACAAAGATAGGCAAAGAGGCCAACCTGAGAGGAAAGAAGCCGCTCAGAGAAGAGAGAGTCACTGTGGAGACCTGGAAGATTGTGAACGTCCCCTCCCCTCCTCTCCCCCAACCAGGGGCTGGGCCTGAATTCCCACCCCATCTCCTTCCACCCTCTCCTTGCGCACACTCACCTTCCTTTGGTCTGTTTGTACAACCTGCCAAGCTAATTCCCTCTCCAGACCTTCCCCCACCCCCATGTCTCCCCTGCCCGGAACACTCTTCCCCCAGCTCCTTGGATGGATGTCCTCCTCCTAATGCAGGTCATCGTTCAAATGCCGCCTCCCTGGGGAGGCATCCTCTGCCCTCAGTGTCTAACATCGCCTCCCTCTGCTCCATCAGCCTTTTTCATTGTCTTCAGAGCATTTACCATCTGAAATTGGCTTATCATGGCTTTATGCCATTATTCTTCGTCATCTGCTTAGAATTTTAAACTCCATGGGAGCAGAGCCCTTGTCCGGCTGTCCCCAGAGATAGCACCAAACACAGAGACCAGTGCCTGCCACATAGTAGGTGTTCAATAAATATCTGCCCAGTGAATAAACAAACAAGCCCTTCATCACAGCATCTGAGATTCTGGCTCTGTTCAGAGTGGGGCCCTCCCACCTACAAACTCTAGCCGGGCTGCTGTGTAGTGCTTTCTGCAATTAATCATGTTCTGTCAGTGGTACCCTTTGTGTTGTCATTGGAAGCTGCACCTCATTCATCTCTGTCTCACCCCAGGGCCCTGCGCATAGTAGGTGCTCAATCAGGGGTTCCCCATCATTAGCCCTCACTACCTCCCCGGGTGAGTGATCGGGGCAGAAGCAGTGGGGTTGGGCAGATACCTCCCCCGCTTCTCCACTCCCATAGGTCCCTTTGGGCAAAAAGGATAAGCAGAGAGGAAGCAAGTCACAGAGGGGTGGCTGGGAAGAGTGGTTCAACAGGGACTTACCACCCTGCCCTGAGGGAAAACTCCCTTTGGGCAGGAAAGCAGTTTGTGTAGCCAGAAGAACACGGTTCTTGGTCTCAAAAAGACCTGATTCCAGCAAACGTCTATACCACTCAAGAGCTGGGTGACCTTGGGCAAGCTGATTCACCTCTCTGGGCCTCAGGTCTCTCATCAATAAAAACAGCGTTGTTGGGGAGATCACATGTTATCATGGATGAAGAGAGCCTAGCACACACCTGGACAATGCTAGCATTGAAAATAATAATAGTGATAACCAACGGATATCAGGAGCACACTCCATGTGAGCCACCTTTCAGTGTGTGCTTGTCTCCACAGCAGCCCTGACATTGGCACTATCACTAATACCATTTTGCAGGTGGGGAAAGGGGAGCCAGCAAAGTTAAGTAACTTGCCCAAGACCACAGAACTGGCAAGTAGAGGAACTACGATTCCAACATAGGAAGTCCGCCTTCAGAGCCCACCCATCTTCTTAAGTTTACTACTATTATTGCTAGAACAATGTAAAACGAAAGCATCGCCTTACCTCTCTACGCCTCAGTTTCCCTGTCCAGAAAATGGTTGTAATTACACTGCGTACCCATAGGGGTATTGGAAGGATTCAGTAACATGCAAGAGGCGTCTGGCACACAGTGGGCACTGAATAAATGTCAGCAGCCTCTCCTTCCCCTGCCCAAAGGGCCGGCAGCCCACGCGAGCGCTCTGAGCAGAAAGGCACATGGAGAACAGAGCCAACTGATGAAACAAGTGTCGGCTGCTCATTTGGTAAATGGGATTTGGTTAGAAAGATGAACGCTGCCACTTCTGGCTAATGTGTCATGTAAATTCTAATGATAATACAGCTCCCGCACCCGCACCCGCCCGTGCAGCAGCCTCTGCCGCTGCCGCTCAATTATCTCCCGAGGCTCCTGGCAGAGTCCATGCCTCACTGGGATCCTCGCCCCAGCCTGCCTTCCCCAGCCACAAATAATGAAAACCCGCCTCGTCCCCAGATTGCTCACTTACATTTTCTATTAATTTTTTCCTTTCAGAGGAAAAATGAGAGGAGCTGGAGGGAGAGGAAGCAAGGGAAGGGGTGGGGGTGAACTGCAGCCTTTCCAGGCCCAGTCAGCTCTGTCCCAGGGACCAACACAGGCAGACTGGGGAGGGGTGGGCAGACTGAGGAGGCTGCCAATGAAACCCTGGGACAGAGGAAGCATCCTAGATCGGTGAGGCCCAGAGGGCAGAACCAGGACCCTTGCCTGGGGGGAGCACTGGACTAGGAGTCAGGAGCAAGGGTTCCAATGCTCGTTTCACTTGCTGTGTGACTTTGAGCAAGTCGCTTAACCTCTCTGGAAGCAGTGCCTTCATTTGTAAAAGATGGGTTGAGTTGGTTGGCTGGTGCCCAGGGCCGATCTGGGGCTGACTGGCTATGATTGTCCATCTCAGAGATTTATAAGCACCTCTTTTCCTTGCTAATAAGGACTTCTCAGGTGACAGGCAGGGGCTCTGTGAGTGCTAGTGAGTTCCCCGTCAAAGAAGGTGTTCAGGCTGTGACAAAGATGTAGAGATTTGTTGTTCTCTCTGGCAAGGTTCTGAGTCCACTTATGCAGAATCTGATAGCTGGGGCAGCATGGAGCCTGGGGGAGGGCAGGGACAGTTGTCCCCATTCTAGAGAGAGGAAAAGAAAGGCTTGGGGAAGAACAGCTCTGCCCCAGGTCCCACTCAAAGTCTTGCAAGTGTGTGGGGTCAACGGGAAGCCACAGTCATGTTTGGAACCAGTGTCTTCCATGTGCTAGACATGGTGGGTACAGCCTTAAACCTGACTACAGTCTTTGTTCCCCAAGGAGCTGTTTACAGTCTAGCAGTGTGGGGCAGAACCCACAAACAGGCCATGGCCCTGAAGGGTGGCAAAAAAAAGTGAAAAAATCACAAAGGATCCTAGCAGCAAGAGAAATTCACGCACATAGCCACGCCCAGGGGCGGCTCCCACGAGGGGGTGGTGTTTATCCAATAGTTCTAGAATGGGCAAAGGCTGCCTCGAGGATTCATGGACATGTAATAAAAAATCTGCACACAGTGGACACTCAATAAATGTGGTGACCCCACTCCCCCAACCCAGCAGCCCAGGACAGCTGGCTTCCTGAGTCCATGAAGTGAGCACTATCCTGCCTGGCTAGAGAAGAGACCATCGTGGCTGCCCCAGACCCCGTCTGGCCTGGACTCTGTTCCCTGCACACACCTCCGGGCCATCCGAGGAGACACCGGCACCACCTCACTGTCCTTGATGAGGCCAGCACAACCTCTTTACCCCCCTCTCTGCTTCAGAGACCGCCTGGTGAGGCCACTGCCCACCAATCCCATGGACAAGTGGCCTTCTCCAGAGACACCAGCCTCTCCGAGAGTCTGGGGTGGCCTCCCCGCCCCAGTCCCATTAGGGCATTCACACAGGGAGGGCCATGCAGGCGCCCGAGGCCCAACGCGGAGCCAGACACAGAGCAGAGGCTCAGTATGGGCCTGGAGAGTGAGTGGTAACACTGTATTTATAACTAGAATGTGATCCCATTTCCATAAAGGAAAATCCTATAACCTTCCCATCTTATTTGCATGTATCCGGGGAGAGGCCTGAAAGGACACACGCTAAGCCGCCGCCTGGGGCTGCCCTGGCCAGTGGGCCTGGAGGAGGGAAGGATGTGCACTCCACTCTGTAAACTTCTATATTTGTTGCATTACTTTTGTGATATTAATGACTTTTCAAATGTGAGAAATGGCCCTGGTCAGTGTGCTCAGTGGGTAGAGCATCAGCCCTCGCAATGAAGGGTCTCAGGTTTCATTCTTGGCCAAGGGCACTTGCCTGGGTTATGGGTTCAGTCCCTGCACCCGGTCGGAGAGTGTTTGGGAGGCAACCAGTCAATGTCTCTCTCCCCGCGATATTTCTCTCTCTCTCTCTTCTCCTCCCTCCCTCCCTTTCATTCTCTCTGAAAAAAGCAAAGAAAAGAATATCATCAGGTCAGGATTCTTTTATTAATGTGAGAAATGTTTAAGCATTGTACCTAATTAAAAATTAAATCAGTCTCAGAGATTTTCCCATCCTCCTTTCTCCCATCCAGGAACTGCCCTTGCCAGGAAGTCCTTCCCAGCGTCACGCCTGAATCCCTGGAGATACAAAGCTCACTCCGTGGCTGTCTCCAGGTAGGAGGGAGAAGAGCTGGCAGGACCTCAGCCCAGCCACAGCCTGATGCACCAGCCCACAGGGCCCCCAGCCCCATGGGAGGGAAGAGGAAGTGGAGCGGTGTGGCCTGGCCCCACTCTGGGAAGAGCGCTTCACCTCCAAGGAGGGATTTTCCTGGCAGAAGCATCAGCCCCTTCAGCTCCCAGGACGCGTGGGATGCCTTCAGGCCCAACATATGTGGGATCTTCTAAAACAGGGATAGAGAAGGAGGCAAAATAAAGTCTGTTCCCCCAGGTCTGTTGTCTCAACACACAGAGGCCGCCAGAAACACTTCCCACAAGAGGCAGTAGGGGCCAAGATTCAGAGGCAGAGTCCCAGTGTACAGATGGGCAAACTGAGGCCTACTGGAGGAGGGAGGCGAACTCCGGATCACCCAGCACAGGGGGTTAGGAGCAACGCCAGGACTAGCACCTAAAGCCCCTGGATTGGACCTTAAGGATAAGGAGATGGTGGGCCTAAGAGAGGATCAGGATAGGGAAGGGACAGGTGGGGAGACCCAAAGTTGCAGAAACAGAGATGGGGAGACTGGGTTGGAGAGGGGAAGAAGGGCTGCCCAGGTTGGCACTCTAGAGGGCCCTTGTTGGGGTTACCTGTCTCATGCGATTAGCAGAGAATAGAAAAGATTCACTAAATGTTTCCAATTCTTCCCCTTCCTGGCAAGGGTAGTTATACTTCCTGTTGTTGGAAGTGAGGCATGAGACTAGTTCCGCCCACCAGTTGTGGTGTGCTCACTGCTGGGCCAGAGCACATAAGTGCCATGGCACCTTCAGAGCGCTCTTTCCCTCTGCCCAGCAATTGGCAAAATCCAAGGTGTCAGCTGCTCTGTCAGCCAGGCGACTAAGATGGATGGAGTGACATGGTGAACAGAGGTGCTGCTGACTCTTGTTAGCCACTGAGGACTGGGGAGTGTATGTTATGGCTGCACAACTTGACCTATGCTGACTGATACACAAAATAGGACCTTTGGAACCAGATGGCCCAGGTTCAAATCCTACCAACACCACTGATTCTCTGAATGGCCTTAGGCAAGTCCTTTTCCCCATGGTTCTCTGCCTCCCCTTTTATAAAAATACAGGACCAAAGGAAACCAAGATGGCAGCATAGGTAAACATGTAAACTGCTGCCTCGCATAACAATTTCAAAACTACAACTAAAAGACAAAACGGACATCATCCAGAACCACAGGCAGGCTGGCTGAGTGGAAATCTACAACTAGAAGGAAAGAGAAAAGCACATTGAGACTCAGAGGAGCTGCAGGAGGCAGAGGTACCAAGGCGCACGTGTGGAGAGGGTGGACAACTGAGTATGCGGCTGGCTTTCTCAAGCGGGAGGGAGACAAAAGCTCCCGACTGCACTGAACTCCAGTTCCGGGCCAGACTCTGGGGACCCAGACTCATTTGGGGAGAAACTGGACTGTCTGGCAATGGGCAGAACTCAAGGGCAGCTTTCTCTCAGAGGTGCTTGCAGCAATTACCATGGGACACTGAGACACAGGGGCCTCATAGGGCAGGGCTGACGGAAAACCAATGCTGTCTGCTCCACCCTGAGACTCCACCCCATCCAAGCTGAGCACAGAGGCTTTTGCAAGTCTTGTCTCATAAGGGTGTCTCCAGCACAAAAGTTCTCCCAGCATAGACACAGCTGATCCTCACAGCCAGTTGGCCTGGAGGTGAATTCCTCCCAGTGATACCAACAACAATCAAGGCTTAACTACAAAAGACTGTGCACACAACCCACAAAGGGGTGCACCAAGAGTGTCCACCTTACGTAACTTGGGAGGCTGAGCCACTGGGCCATATAGGACACCTAGCACACAAAGCCACTCTATCAACTCAGGGAAGCAGCCAAAATGCGGAGACAAAGAAACAGATCACAAATGAAAGAAATGGAGGAAAGCAATGACTGGATATAGAGCTCAAAACCATGGTTATAAGGTTTTTCAAGAATTTTCTAGAAAAGGCTGATAAATTTAGCGAGACCCTTGAGGATATGAAAAAGGACCAACTAGAAATAAAGCATACACTGACTGAAAAAAAATATATTATACAGAGATCCAACAGCAGACTAGAGGATCACAAGAATCAAGTCAAAGATTTGAAATACAAAGAATCAAAAAACACCCAACAGGAAAAGCAAAAAGAAAAAAGAATCCAAAAATATGAAGATAGTATAAGGAGCCTCTGGGACAACTTCAAGCGTACCAACATCAAAATTATGGGGGTGCCAATAAAAATAGCAACAAGACAAGAAACCAAGATGATGGCATAGGTAAGCACCTAAACTGCTGCCTCGCACAACAATTTCAAAACTACAACTAAAAGACAGAACGGACAACATCCAGAACCACAGGAAAGCTGGCTGAGTGGTAATTCTACAACTAGAAGGAAAGAGAAAAGCTCACGGAGAATTGGAGGAATGGCAAAGGGTTGAGGTATGGCAAAGGGTCTTTGTGGGTGCAGAGAGGAAGAGTGGCTGAGAGCCTGGCTGACTTTCTCTGGCGGGAGGGGGAAGGAAGCCCCTGACTGCACTGAACCCCAGTTCTGGGCAAAACCCCATGGACCCAGGCTCATACGGGGGGCGGGGGGTCTGGACTGTCAGGTAGAGAGAAAGGCACTCGGAGACTTGGAGACACAAGTGAGTACGTGTGTGCTCAGGAGAAAGGGCAGGGGACTGGAGGCGCGTGTGCGAGTGTGCACAAAGGCTGCAGAGGTTGCCACAGGCTTTCCCTAGCAGAAGGGAGTCGGAAGCTCCTGACTGCACTGAACCCCAGTTCTGACTGCACTGAACCCCAGTTCCAGGTGAGGCCCTGCGCTCAAGGGCAGGGCTAATGGGAAGCCAAGACTGCTCTGCCCTGAGACTCCACCCCATGCAAGCTGAGCACAGAGACTTTTGCAATTTGGCAAGTCTAGTCCTATAAGGCTGCCTCCAGCACCGAACTTCTCCCAGTGTAGACACAGCTGATCCTCACAGCCAACTGGCCTGTAGGTCAATTCCTCCCAGTGATACCAACAACAATCAAGACTTAACTACAACAAGGCTGTACACACAGTCCACAAAGGGATGCACCAAGAGTGTCCACTCAGGTTAACTGGGGAGGCTGACCCACTGGGCCATATAGGAAACCTAGCACACAAAGCTACCCTACCAACTCAGGGAAGCAGTGAAAATTATGGGGGTGTCAGAAGAAGAGAGAGAGCAAGATACCGAAAACCTATTTGAAGAAATAATGACTGAAAATTTCCCCCACCTGGTGAAAGAAATACACTTACAAGTCCAGGAAGCACACAGAATCCCAAACAAAAGGAATCCAAAGAGGACCACACCAAGACACATCATAATTAAAATGCCAAGAGCAAAAGACAAAGAGAGAATATTAAAAGCAGCAAGAGAAAAACAATTAGTTACCTACAAGGGAGTACCCATACGACTGTCAGTTTATTTCTTAACAGAAACTATGCAGGCCAGACGGGAG
Source organism: Corynorhinus townsendii (assembly GCA_026230045.1). Classification (NCBI taxonomy): domain Eukaryota; kingdom Metazoa; phylum Chordata; class Mammalia; order Chiroptera; family Vespertilionidae; genus Corynorhinus; species Corynorhinus townsendii. Next base: position 198,284,306 of record JAPDVU010000002.1, read on the forward strand.
TGGCAAGAAATATTCAAAGTGATGAATAGCAAGAACCTACAACCAAGATTAATCTACCCAACAAAGTTATCATTCAGAATTGAAGGGCAGATAAAGAGCTTCACAGATAAGAAAAAGCTAAAGGAGTTCATTACCACCAAACCAGTATTATATGAAATGCTGAAAGGTATTCTTTAAGAAGAGGAAGAAGAAGAAAAAGGTAAAGATAAAAATTATGAACAACAAATACATGTCTATCAACAAGTGAATTTAAAAATCAAGTGAATAAAAAAATCTGATGAACAGAATAAACTGGTGAATATAATAGAATCAGGGGTATAGAAAGGGAGTGGACTGACAATTCTCCGGGGGAAAGGGATGTGGGGGGTGCGGGAAGAGACTAGACAAAAATCGTACACCTATGGATGAGGACAGTGGGGGTGGGAGGGTGGGTAAGGGCAGAGGGTGGGATGGGAACCGGGTGGAGGGGAGCTATGGGGGAGGGGGGGAAGAGGAACAATTGTAATAATATGAACAATAAAGATTTATTAAATTAGCCAGAACCGGTTTGGCTCAGTGGATAGAGCATCGGCCTGCGAACTGAGGGTTCCCAGGTTCGGTTCCGGTCAAGGGCATGTACCTTGGTTGCGGGCACATCCCCAGTAGGGGGTGTGCAAGAGGCAGCTGATCAATGTTTCTCTCTCATCAATGTTTCTAGCTCTCTATCCCTCTTCCTTCCTCTCTGTAAAAAAATCAATAAAATATATTTTTTTAAATTTTTATTAAATTAAAAAATAAAAATACAGAACCCATGCATTAGGTTCCTTCCAGCCCTCAGAATTCCAGGCCTCTCTCTGTTCCTTGTGTAGAAATCTCCCTACCCCAGCCCACATCACCCAGAGTCCTAAAGAGAGGAGCCTCCCAGGAGAGGACACACTTCTGGGGATCCCCAAAGGGAGTCTTTCTAGGGCAGTGGGATGTTCTCCATCAGGGGTTCCCAACCTTGCTGCTCATCAGAATCTGGGGAACTTTAAAAATGCAGATTCCTTAGCCAGATGCCTCACGATTCAGATGCAAGAGGTCTGAAATGGCGCACCTGAGGCCAGGTTTGGGAAGCCCCGATGGATCTCCCCAAGTCTGGCAAGGGGTAGACTGGGCTGAGTAGGCCAAGCCCAGCCATGGATCCCCACAGAGTGCACTGCACCCCGTTCTCCCCCTCCTGGAGGCCTGGAACAGCCACCTCGGGCAATCCTGGCTACGTTTTAGATGAAAGCAGAACAGGGCACTCAATAATGTAGCCGATCCCAGCTCATCTGCACGGCCACACATCTCCCCAGCCAGGTGCCGGCTGGGTGAATGTAGCCTGGAGGCCTGACTCCTTCCACAGGGTCCCTGGCCATCTCCCCATCCCTCCCCGCACTGTCCTCCCCAACCCCCCACAGGGCCAAGGGGAGAAAAACACCAAGGTTTGAATTTCCGATTAAAAACCAACCTCTGCTTATTGCCTTGGCTGTTCTTGCAGGAGAAAGGGAAAGTGCACACCTGTGTGCTCAGGAGAAAGGGAAAGTGCACACCTGTGTGCTCAGGAGAAAGGGAAAGTGTACACGTGTGTGCTCAGGAGAAAGGGAAAGTGTACACGTGTGTGCTCAGGAGAAAGGGAAAGTGCACACCTGTGTGCTCAGGAGAAAGGGAAAGTGTACACGTGTGTGCTCAGGAGCAAGGGGAAGTGTACACATGTGTGCTCAAGGGAAAGGGAAAGTGTACACATGTGTGCTCAGGGGAAAGGGAAAGTGCACTCCTGTGTGCTCAGGGGGGAGGGAAAGTGTACACGTGTGTGCTCAGGAGAAAGGGAAAGTGTACACGTGTGTGCTCAGGGGAAAGGGAAAGTGCACTCCTGTGTGCTCAGGAGAAAGGGAAAGTGTACACATGTGTGCTCAGGAGAGAGGGGAAGTGTACACGTGTGTGCTCAGGGGAAAGGGAAAGTGTACACATGTGTGCTCAGGGGAAAGGGAAAGTGCACACCTGTGTGCTCAGGAGAGAGGGGAAGTGTACACGTGTGTGCTCAGGGGAAAGGGAAAGTGTACACATGTGTGCTCAGGAGAAAGGTAAAGTGTACACGTGTGTGCTCAGGGGAAAGGGAAAGTGCACTCCTGTGTGCTCAGGAGAAAGGGAAAGTGTACACATGTGTGCTCAGGGGAAAGGGAAAGTGTACACGTGTGTGCTCAGGGGAAAGGGAAAGTGCACACGTGTGTGCTCAGGAGAAAGGTAAAGTGTACACGTGTGTGCTCAGGAGAAAGGTAAAGTGTACACGTGTGTGCTCAGGGGAAAGGGAAAGTGTACACGTGTGTGCTTGGGAGAAAGGGAAAGTGTACACTTGTGTGCTCAGGCATGTGTATGGGGGTTACTGATTGGGGAGGGGCTGTGAATAGGTATCTGAGAGCATCTGTGTGTCCATTGGAGCCTGGGGTGTGAGAGTGTGTACAGCCATATGTCTGTGTGTAAGTACATGGTTTGGTTGAGTGTAAGTATGTGTGTATCTGTGTGTTCGGGGTGTGTGCAGGCATGGGTGTGGGTGTGTGCGTGCATGTGTGTACATGGATACAGTTAGGAGGGTTATGTGACAGTGAGTGTGTTCTTAGTGCAGGAAAAGCCTTCTGGTTAAGCTAACACCATTAGTTCGGGGTAGTGGGTTAGTCACAAAGGCTGGTTCTGGGAGACATCATTAACAAAATTACACACCTTCACAGCTCCACCTTTTTTTTCAACTTTCAGCATCTACGTTGTTTGCCTTTTTAAAAAATATTTTTATTTGATTTCAGAGAGGAAGGCAGAGGGAGAGAGAGGTAGAAACATCAGTGATGAGAATCATTGATCATCTGCCTCCTGCACGCTGCACACTGGGAATTGAGCCCGCAACCCAAGCATGTGCCCTGACCGGGAATCGAACCATGACCTCCTGGTTCATAGGTCGATGCTCAACCACTGAGCCACGCCAGCTGAGCAAGTTGTTAAGCCTTTTTGTTTTCTTTGGTGCAGTCTCCCCTCTGCTTATGAAGCTGCTGATGGCAGCTGGCTCATCTTTCTTGGGTAAACTAAACCCAGAAGACATCATTCCCAGTTTCCTATTTCAATTTCTCTAAAGTGGAGCATGAACTTAAAACACTCTTGTAAAGCAAGGTGAGTGCCGAATCTAGAGTTTTGCAATATTGTTTCCAATCTTGGCTTACAGTTGCTTATCCACATCTAATTTGATAGCAATTTTTTTAGCAATTCACCTTAATAGAGTCTTTCTAAAGACCTCGATTTTGTTTTATAGGAACAAGAACTTTTTGTGTGTTCACAATATTGGGATTGACTCATTACTTACGTAAATTACACAATTTCAATGACAAGTGCCACTGGCATAAACAGGTTTGGAAACAAGGGCAGCTGGCCCTTTGTAAGCTCATAGCCCCGCCTGTGGGAGCAGAAGCCAATGGACCAGAAGCCAATGGACCAGAATATGAGAGAGAAGCCTTGCTGATGAGCGAGGTCTGTGCAGGGTGCACAGCAGGCCGTGCGTTTCACAGAGGAAAGGGTGGACCCAGGCAAACTTCCTGTGTGTGTGTGTGTGTGTGTGTGTGTGTGTGTGTGTGTGTGTGTGAAAGAGAGAGAGAGAGAGAGAGAGAGAGAGAGAGAGAGAGAGAGAGAGAGGGAGGGTTTGAGTCCAAGTGTTGGTAGGGACATCTGAGTGTCCCTGTCACTCACCCCCTGCAGGCAGGTCTCACCCCAGACCACGAGGAACCACCGTTCTCCACTCAGTCATCCCCCTACGGCAGAGGGCAGTGATGATGGTGGTGGCCGGCTCCTCTGCGTAAGTGAGCTGGCCCAGGCTGTGACATGGCCCGAGCCCTGGCAACACGACAGAGCTGGGGTGGGTCCCCGCCAGCCCCTCCTGAGCATCACTCTCTGGCATTTCTTTGCAGTCAACAACCTGTGAGCTAGGGACCCTTCTACCCTCACCACCGATGTGGACACTGAGGCTCTGAGAGAGGCGGGGTTTGGGAAACATTATGCTGCCAACATGCCTCTCAGGCCCATCTCACTGCCTCCCTGTGAAGCATGGCCGAGCCCTGTCCTCATGGGCTTCTGTGGAGCTGGGGGTGGGGAAGGGTAGGGAGGCTCACTGTTGAGTACCAAGAGATGGGGAGGGGCTGGGACAGGCTGACATCCACTACTCACCCCATCAGGGCTTGTCTTGGCAAAGTTCTCTGGATTCTTCAAAGCCACCCACACCCCCTTGGGCCCTGGATGCTCCCATCCCCTCAGGAGGAAGGAGGAAGGGGTTCTTCTTCCCCATTTTACAGATAAAGAACCAACCCAAAGAGGTGCCCCTAGCAGCTCATGAAACCTGGGCATGACCCACACTCTCCCGGCTGGCAGTTAGTAAGTGCACAATGAAGTGCATTCGACTGACCAAGGTTGCCAGATAAATCTTCTAGTGTAGGTGTGTCCCAAATAGCGTATGGGATATTCTTACACTTAACATTTTTATAGTTTCATATTGAATTTAACAAAGCATCTTTTACTTTTTTTCTTTTTTATATATACATTTTTATTGATTTCAGAGAGGAAGGGAGAGAGAGAGAGAAATAGAAATATTAATGATGAGAGAGAATCATCCATCAGCTGCCTCCTGCACGTCCCCCACTGGGGATCGAGCCTGCAACCCGGGCATGTGCCCCTGATCAGAATCGAACCCGGAACCCTTCAGTCCACAGGCTGACGCTCTATCCACTGAGCCAAACCAGCGAGGGCGAGTCTTATACTTTTATCGGCTAAGTCTGGAACCCTACAATGACACCTGCCTCCCGCTCATCCACTTTTAAGCCTCCTAGGAAACACCAGGTAAGAAGTGTCAGCCCCCTCCGCCCCACCAGAAAAGGAGCTGATGACCCAGCGAAATGACTGGGGAGTCCCAGGCCTTGACCTTAGACAGCTCTGGGCCTGCGCTCTTGCTCCCTGGTGTGTTTTGTTGGCCGAGTCACTCACCCACTCCGAGTCTCCATAAGCTGGTTACAAGCATTAAATAAAATTGCATGTAAAATGCTGTGTCCTGCTTCAATGCTCAATGGAAGGGAGCCATTATTTTCATTTGTGTTGTTGTTTTATTGTTATTTACCAGGAAATGAAATTAAGACTGAGAGAAAGTGACTTACTCAAGGTCACGAGGAATCAGAAGCAAGCCAGACAGATGCCCATGCTCGGGCCTCCTGTGTCCTGGCCCTCGGCACTGCCCGCTGCCCAGCTGCTTCACTGCTTCACGGCCAGAACGCTGGCTGATCTATCCTTGAACATTCTCCATCTCTAAGCAGCTGCTTCCTCCGCGCCCTGGGGCACAGCAAGCAACTCAGAGCCCCACAGTCTACACTCACCCTCTGCCTGCGCCCAACACCCACAGACTGAGGATGGCCCTCAGTCCCACGGGAGCCCCCCCCTACCCTCCCCTGTGACCTGGGGGTGCCTCCCAGCCCCCACCACCACCCAAGAAGTTCAGAGAGGTGCTGGGATGACAGGAGTGAGGAGGGGCATCCCGTCCAGATATCTCCAGGAGGTCAGGAGGCCTGTGGCTGCTCACCCCATCCTCACCCCCAGGTTTCCTTCAGATGCAACTGCCCAGAGAGCCCGGGCTTTGCCTGGGGTTGGGAGGAACTGAGAGAAGGGAATGCGGGGGCCATCCGCAGCCCCGTTGCCTGGGGCTCCACAGGGGGGCTGGCCCAGAACTCTGCCCACTCCAGCTCCCTTCCTGCCCCCCCTACTCTGGCCCCTATCTGTAAACCTAAGGAGCTGCTGGGCTGCTGACAGGCCCCATCTGCTCCTGCCTGGCTCCCTGGAGGAAGGGAGAGAGAGGAAAGGACGCCGAGAAAGGTGGGCTGAGCAGAGAGAGGACGGTGGGCTTTCGATGCTTGGCCCTGGGCCCTCAGGCTGAGGCTGCTGGGCATCTCTGGCCTCCATGGGAGCCCCTTGCCCTGCTGCCAGAGACTTCCTCTCACCCTCACCTCCCAAGGGTGAGAGGGTTTTTGGGAGAGGAGGTTGCAGCCACTTCCTGTCTTGCCTGGACCCCTAGACCCAGCAGCTGGAAATCTTTAACCCTCGAGGACCCACCTCAAGAAGAAAAGGGACAAGTCTTCCTCCCCAGAGGAGGAATTCCTGAGGTACCTCCTCCATGCCCCACCCCTCTCCCCCACCCTAGAGGCTCTCAGTCCCGGGAGGGGCAGGGGCTTGAGGACCAGAGGGCCCTGACAAGCCCAGCCCCCTCCCATCACCTCCTCCTAGGCTCCTGCTCGCCAATGCTGCCATCTAGAGGGGAGATGGGGCACTGCAGGAATTGATGCTGGCCCTGAATCTCTCCCAGGCCCACATGGAAGGATGAAACGCAAGCCCAGATCCTTCCCTGCAGGTGCTGGGAGACACCTCATCCATGCCCAATTCCAGGCAGTCATGTGGCCACGAGCCATTTCCTGGCTCCTGGCTCACTGGGTGACCCCCTCCAGGAAACCCAGAGGCCCCAAGAAGAGAAAACCGTGTGCTGGGCACTTCTTACACATCACCTCCTCTGAGAACCCACAGAGCCTGACACACAGTAGGTGCTCAGCCTGTTTGAAAAATGAGTGAGTGAGTGGATTTGGGGCTGTTCACATGGGAGCCCCCAGCCATATCAGGTCAGATCTACCTCCCCGTCCACTCCTGGCTGCCCTCACCCAGGTGGCCAGTGAAGCCCTAGGGGAGAGGAAACCTAGATTCTAGTCCAGGTCTGCTTCTCACCTGCTGTCTGAGCCATGGCAAGACTCCCCTCTCTGGGCCTCAGTGTCCCGTGTGTGTGAAGGGGAGCTGCACTGGCCAGGAAGCCTCCAAAGCACGAGGAGGGGCCTTGGTATAGGAGAGGAGGCCTAAGCCCACCCAGCTGCCCTGACTCTCTTGCCCCTTTCACCCAGGGTCAAAGGTGAGGCCATGAGCTGGTGTCCATGGCGATTCAGAGGAATTGCTGCCGATGCACATATGTGTACCCCCCACATACACAAAGCATGCACATGTGTACATACAAGCATGCACATATGTGTGTACAAGCGCCCACATACACACATCTGTGTCCACACACCGCGCACTCCCACACACGCCCTCTGCCAGCGCTGCAGAGCCTCAGGAACAAGTGTAGGGACGCACTAAAGTTATGAAATTGATTTCTCTGGGAACAGTTGGAATTAGTTTTAATTATCTTTATCTTTCTTCCAATTGTGCCCTCAGCCTTCTCCTTGCTGTTTAATCCATTGCTATTGACTTCCCCGCAGGCGCCGGGGAGGGGAGTTGCAGGATGGGGTGGGCAGTGTGTTCACTTTCAGAAAAATAAACAACAGCAACAAGTACCCACCACCCCCCTCTTCCTCTGCACCAGAGTGACCAGCCTCTCCCTGGCAGTTGGCAGGGCTTCCTGCACACACACACGTACACATGCACACACACACACACACACACACACACACACGTACACATGCACACACACACACACACACACACACACACACACACACACAAGGCCAAACCTCATTCTCCAAAGAAGCCCCATCCAGAAGCCATCCCTAACTGAGACAGGGAGCTGAGATGTGATGTGTTCAGATCTCAACATCTCACAAGCTTGGTGCTCCAGAGTGGTCCTTTAGGAGGCTGCGCTTCCTTCAGGAGTCTCAAACCCCCTTTCCCTCTCACTCTCCAGGCTCCCTTCTCTGAGCCCATCCCCAGAACATGTATGTGGGCCAGGTGGGGGCAGGGGGGTTTGCCTCCCTGGCCATGGTACTTACCGTGGTGACAGCCACGCCTTGGTCAGATTCACCTGTGACACCAGGTACATAGGCTATCAGTAAAAACTTGCTGAATAAATGAATGAAAAGCTTCTCTTTGAAACCTGCGTTGAGTCTAGCACATTCGCTCATTCATTCATTCAGCCAATACTGAGCGCCAGCGAGGCTCCAGGCGCTGGGCCAGGGGCTAAAGATGCAGAAATGCTGCCACCTCATCCTGTCCTTACGGACGCCCCACCTAGGAGCCTGGACAGGTGGGTCGCAGTCCCCAAACCGAGCAAGGGTGAAGGATGTATCTGGAAGAGGAAAAGACAAAGGCAAAGGCTTTTATCGTAAACACCCTCAATGAAGGCAAATCTCCATCTTTGAGGATGAGTTGATTTCCTTACTCCTGCTCTGCCTCTAGAACTGGGGGCGGGGGAGGCACTGATCCTAGGATGCTCTGTTCTCCAGGGACGCCCCCAACTGCACCTAGGCCTGGGCCAATTCCACAGCAGGCTCCTGGCAGCGCTGCAGGTCTGCGTGTGTGTGTGTGTGTGTGTGTGTGTGTGTGTGTGTGTGTGTGTGTGTTTGTGTGTGTGTGTGTGTGTGTGTGTGTGTGTAGGGGCTATCGGCCCCTCCTCCACGGGGCACTCCCCTGGGAGCCGCAGAGGGGGCGGAGGGCCGTGCCTCACCAGCAAGGTGTCCACGCTAAGTGCCCTGCAGCGCTAATATTTTATGATTAAAAACCATTAAGGTTTAGACCGTGAAAATCCAAGGGACACAAAATCAATGGCCCAATATTGCTTCCCCTGGTAAGTTGTGTAAATATTGTGTCTTTTATTGTTTGGCCGATGGCAAGAGCAGAGATACAGGTACAGATTATACTAATGAATCCCCTCCCGCCCCAGCCCTGATCTGGTGGAATTAGCCCTGGCTTGGAGAGACCTGGAGAGCTGGCCACTGTGGACTATCAGTCCCTCCCCCCACCCCTCCCACAGACTCCCCACCCACACATTCTAGCCCCATCCGCCCATGCTCCTCCCTCCCCCACACAGTGTCCCCCACACTAACCAGACAGACACACACACAAGCTCACACATCACAGGGTGACATGCTCTCCTGACAGCCCGTCCATCACCGTGCTCCGCCATCTGCTTGAATTTGCATATTTAATCAGAATCTGTCTTTTCTCCTCTGGGGGTTCAGATTAGGGTGGAGACAATGATTTCAGGGGTTGTTCCTGTCAGTGTGGGGAAGAGGATGATGAGGGGGTGTCTCTCCTGTCTGCCTGGGGTTCCTCCTGCCCTTTGGGGTGGGGCAATGCCAGGTGCTCTTTTTGCTCTGGAAGGGGCTGGACAGGATGCCGTTGTCCTTCCTGTCTGGGGGGCTGGGGATGCCTGCATTCTCTCCAGCTTCTTCCAGTCTCCGTGCTTCCTTCTCCCTGCCCTGCCCTCTCAGAGAAGAGCAGGGTACGACCCTAGGATTAGCAATCACAAGCCATGTCCCTGCTTCCCGCATGGAGGAGAACGTTGGAACAGAGTTGGGGGGACCCTCTAGCAATGCCAGAGAAGCCACCTGGGAGAATCCAATCTAGCCCTTCCTCTCCCTGAGAAGGCTCAGAAAAGAGAACCGCTGACCAATATAAGGAGAAAAAAGCCAGCTGATGGGGGCAGGCAACTGGGCTGATATGATGGGGGACAGAGGCCAAACTGCTTTGGGGAAGCACAGCTGGGTTGACCTGAGGAGGAATGGCTGGGCTGGTGTTTGGGGAGAACATCTGAGCAGACGGGTTGGGACACCAGGCCTGATGTGAGGGCACAACCACTGCTCTAATAAGGTTGAAAGCAGGGTGACATGGGAACATCTGACGATAAGAAACTGGGAGATGTGAGAGAATGACTAAGTTGGTGTTGGGAAGCAGCTGGGCTCACATGGGAAGGTCATCTTGACCAATGTTGGGAACAGACAGGCTTCTGCTGGAAATGTAGTTGCTTGAAGTGGGGAACAGTGGGGCTGAGATGAGGGAACAGCTGGGCTGAGATGAGGGGACAGCTGGCTGAGGTGAGGGGACAGCTGGGCTGAGATTGGGGGACAGCTGGGCTGAGGTTGGGGGACAGCTGGGTTGAAGTTGGGGGACAGCTGGGCTGAGATGAGGGGACAGCTGGGCTGAGGTTGGGGGACAGCTGGGCTGAGATGAGGGAACAGCTGGCTGAGGTGAGGGGACAGCTGGGCTGAGATTGGGGGACAGCTGGGCTGAGGTTGGGGGACAGCTGGGTTGAAGTTGGGGGACAGCTGGGCTGAGGTTGGGGGACAGCTGGGCTGAAGTAAGGGAATAGCTGGGCTGAGATGAGGGGACAGCTGGGCTGAGGTTGGGGGACAGCTGGGCTGAGATGAGGGAACAGCTGGCTGAGGTGAGGGGACAGCTGGGCTGAGATTGGGGGACAGCTGGGCTGAGGTTGGGGGACAGCTGAGTTGAAGTTGGGGGACAGCTGGGCTGAGGTTGGGGGACAGCTGGGCTGAGGTTGGGGGACAGCTGGGTTGAAGTTGGGGGACAGCAGGGCTGAGATGAGGGGACAGCTGGGCTGAAGTTGGGGGACAGCTGGGCTGAGATGAGGGGACAGCTGGGCTGAAGTTGGGGGACAGCTGGGCTGAGATGAGGGTACAGCTGGGCTGAGGTGAGGGGACAGCTGGGCTGAGATTGGGGGAGAGCTGGGCTGAGGTTGGGGGACAGCTGGGCTGAGGTTGGGGGACAGCTGGGCTGAGGTGAGGGGACAGCTGGGTTGAAGTTGGGGGGCAGCAAGGCTGAGGTGAGGGGACAGCTGGGTTGAAGTTGGGGGACATCAGGGCTGAGGTTGGAGAACACCTGGGTTGAGGTTGGGAGAGAGCTGGGCTGAGATGAGGGTACAGCTGGGCTGAAGTTGGGGGACAGCTGGGCTGAGGTTGGGGGACAACTGGGCTGAGATGAGGGGACAGCTGGGCTGAGGTTGGGGGACAGCTGGGCTGAGATGAGGGAACAGCTGACTGAGGTGAGGGGACAGCTGGGCTGAGATTGGGGGAGAGCTGGGCTGAGGTTGAGGGACAGCTGGGGTGAGATGAGAGGACAGCTGGGCTGAGGTTGGGGGACAGCTGGGTTGAAGTTGGGGGAGAGCTGGGCTGAGGTTGGGGGACAGCTGGGCTGAAGTTGGGGGTCAGCAGGGCTGAGGTTGGAGGACAGCTGGGCTGAGGTTGAGGGACAGCTGGGCTGAGATGAGAGGACAGCTGGGCTGAGGTTGGGGGACAGCTGGGTTGAAGTTGGGGGACAGCAGGGCTGATGTTGGGGGACAGCTCAGCTGAGGTTGAGAAACAGCTAGGCTGAGGTTGGGGGACAGCTGGGCTGAGGTTGGGGGACAGCTGGGCTGAGATGAGAGGACAGCTGGGCTGAGGTTGGGGGACAGCTGGGCTGAGATGAGAGGACAGCTCACGTGTGTGTGTGTGTGTGTGTGTGTGTGTAGGTGTGCACATGTTATATACGCATGTATCATTCACTTTTGTGTCAGTGCTGGACACGCCAGCATCACTGCTGTTTTGCACCTGGCAGCATGAGGCCTAGTGTGGCATGTTGCTGTCACTCAGATGTGGCTGCTGCTAGGTGCAGAGTGTATCTATAGAAGGTGGCTCAGTGAATGTGTGTTTGTATGTGCATCAGTGTTGTGAATGTGTCAGCACTATGAGCAGGAATGCATCAGCATGTGTGTATGTAATGTCAGTGTATGTGTGTGTATCGCATGAGAGTGTGTGCCAGGGTGTGTGTGTGTGTGTGTGTGTCTGTGTGTGTCTGTGTGTATGTTGGCAGCATTTGGGGTATATGTGTGTCTACAATGAGTGTGATTTCAGTGTTGAATTTTGTGTAGATGTGGGTCAATAATGGGTTCATATGTGCATCAGTGATGAGTGTATGTTTTTCAGTTTTTCATTTGTGTGTGTCTGCATCAGCCATGGGCATGTATGTATGCCAGTATACTGTAGTGTGTGTGTGTGTGTGTGTGTGTGTGTGTATGTGTGTGTGTGTAACGGATTTATATATGTGTCAGTATTGGGGGGGGAGGGTATATATGTCACTGTGCCCATGACAGTGTGCATACCTGTTTCAGTGTTAGATATGTGTGTAGATGTGTCATCTTCTGGTGCACATGTGTGTCAGTGCTGTTCGTGTGTTGATGTTGGGACTATGTGTGTGTCAGCACTGAACTCACCTGCACACCAGTGCGTGCACGTGCATCTCTGCTCCCTCACCCCCACCCCATCCACCTTGAGGCAGGAGGTCAGGAGGGCTCTCTCACCCCTGCATCTGAGCCTGGACCCCTAGTGCCCCTGGGGCCTGGCTTGCCACACCTGGCACCTGCATCCCCCCAGCCACTGCCCCCACCCCAGCCTCTCCCTGACTGGCACTCAAGTTAATGTGCTGCTTCTCTCCTATTCTACTCAGGCCTGTGATGGAGAATCCTCGGGCTGGAAGTGAGCCCCGAATCGATAGTCCATTCCATTTAACAGGGTGGCTGTCACCATAACGAGATAAAAGTGGATTGGCTTCTGTGCTGCTGCCGCGTCCGCAGGAAGCCCATCTGTTCCCTACACAGCTGGCCCGGCTCAGTGGCAGCAGGGACAGGACCTGGCTGCGGGTCCCGCCAAGGCCTGGGAGGCATGGAGTGCGGGTCAGAGATGGCTCAAGACTGGGATCCAGGTGGGGTTCAGAATGGGGCGCAGGACAAGGTCCAGGCAGGATGAGGGTGGGCTCAGGATGGAGACGGGACCAGGATGAGGCCAGCACCAGATGAGGGCCCTGTGTCCAGGCTGAAGATCCCTCGAACCCCTAAGAAGCCTTACCTCTCCTGGGCTTTACATGTGGATGAAAAGACCCCCAGGAGCCCTGAATAGTGTGTGACATCACCCCAAGGAAAGACCTTCCCATTCCCTAAGGACTGAAGGAGAGGCGAGACTGCAGCAAGAAGGATGCAGGTTGGACACCATGAAGAACTTCCGGATCGTGAGGGTGAGCACTTTGACAAGCAGAACACCAATGTTCACGTTTTCAGGATTTGTGCTAGCTCTGGGTGACTTTATTAATACTAGGTGCCAGGTGCAAACTAAAATGGAGATTGATTCAATGAAGCCCTACGCAAGTTCTTTTTTTCTGTGGTACATGCTACCCAGGCATTTTCCCAGTTGCTCTGCCTTTAACTTTGAGGTTCTTTTCATGTTGTCAGTTCTCACAATCTTGTCTGCAGGGTCTTCCTTTGTTTCCTTGGGAAGGCCCACCTCATCCTGAGATAATCACCTTCGCTTCTTCTCTGTGATTTCATTCTTTATATTCACCTTTTTACCCCCCTGGAATTTGCATGAGGCAAGTCTCTTTATTTCTTCCAAGTGGTTAACTAATTATCCATCTCCAGTTCTTGCCTAACCTGCCCTTGCTACACTAATTTGAAATGCCACGTTCATCTTTTATTGGGGTCCTATTTTGGATATCTTCTGCTCAGTTATTAATTCTTGCACTAATCAATCAAGTTTATTTAGAAAGCTCAGTGGTATATTTTGATACCTGGAAATGTCTCTCTTTAACATCAATGGCCTTGTATCTGTCTCATTTAATAGCTGTGTAAATGTACAACTTTAATGAAGGTTCCAGAAAAGCATACTAATTGAAGCCTATGGTGACTGCTTTTGAAATGTAAGCAGTGGTTCCTAATACTGTATATATGTTCAGGTTTTGTGGGTGCAGATCCCCAGGCACCAGGAAGCAGTCCCCTGGCTGTAGCAGCCCATGGAACCCAGTGGAGGCCCTGAGGACACACCCACCCGCCTTGCATCCGGAGGGGAGTGAAGGAATCAGACCTGCATATCCCAAGGCTCACTCTTGGATGTGCAAGATGGACAGACCACAGTCCGGTCCTGACTGGGCTCCTAGAAGCTGACTCTGCGACAAGGAATTTAGTGCAAGCCTCATCTTAGGGAGGCGATGGCTGGAAACCCCAGCAGGGGCGTGGGGCATGAGGCAGGGAAGGGAGGAAGGGAGGAAGGGAGGAAGGGAGGAAGCGGATAAGTGTACCTTTATCAAGCCACCATGGGGAATTGGAGCTTTATTCCACTGGGACCTTGGGGACTTGAGTAGCCTGTGGGTCTCAGTTATCCTGCCCACGGGGGGGAAGAGCTGGGGCATGTATACACCAACTCCCTCGGAGAAGCAGGGCAGGCCATCGCCTCTGCAGCACTTCCTGCTGAGTGCATGGAGCAGGCTGCAGCCCCAGAGACATTCCGGGCATTTGGAAGTAGGACCGGTATGTACCTCATTGATCTGGGCCTCATACCGACCAGTGGGGACATAGATGTGGTGGTCCAGTAAGAGGGGACAAGACCCAGATGAGGGCAAGGTCATTGGAACAGGATAAAGGGGAGAGACAAGAGGCTTTTGGGAAGCAGAATAGGCAGAGCTTGGGAGCCAGAAACTGAGAGGGGGTGGAAGGGAGCACAAACTAGGCCACCCTCAGATTTCTGGCCTGGGAGACAGATGGATGATGGGCAAGGTGACTCAATGGACAACTCAAGAGGAAGAGCCTAGGTGGAGTCTTCGGAGCATCAGAGAGGACCTTTCCTGGAGGCAGGTGGGGGGGTCTGGCCAGAGCTGGGAAGTAAATGGAGAGTTGGGAATCGTCACGGAAGCCAGGATGTGGTGAGGTAGGTCCATGTTGCAAAAGGATCCAGAGATGGGGCGTGGGGGGCCTCAGGGAATATTCCACAGATGTGCAGGAGGGACATGGGTGAAGCTTGACATGGGCCTGTCTCCTCCTGGTTCCCCAGTGACAGAGAGGCCCCTCCCACCCTCCTGGAGCAGGGAGAGGGGACTCAGAGAGGGAGGATGGGAGGAAGGGAGGAGACGGGGTGAAATGGATTCCAAAGGAGCCGACAGCTGTCAAATAATATAAAACCTCATATGTTAATAATTCTTACAATTTTGCCAAAGACTTAATGGCTGGCCTGTCAAGAGCGGTGACAGAAGCTATTATGGAAACAAGATGGGAATATTTGGAGGCAGCATCAACATCAAGGCCCCGTGCTGGGCCTTCAGGGATCGGGAGGAAGGCAGCCAGGCCTTCTGCTCAGCCAGAGGGGACTGGGTCATTGAGGATTCAAGCCATTCACTGGGGATTGATCACCTGTGAGGACATTTTAATTAAGCATCAGATCTTGGAGCTGCCCCGTCCTTCTTGTCCCCACGCCCTCTCTAATCTGCAGCCACCTTCACCCCAACACACAAAACAGAAGAATCAGCCAGCAACACAGCACAGCCAGAGGCACAGCATTGGGGGTTCAGTGGTAAGAGGGGCAAATGAGAGGATCTAAGGGGTCCCCAGGACTAGACCCAGTGCAGCTGCTGATTTCACTAAATGAGCTTGGACTAATCACTTGGTTTTGAAATGCCTCGATTTCTCGTGTTTAAAATGGGAACAATAGCAGGAAGCACATGCCACAGCTCTCTGAAGCACCTTCAGCTTCATTTATTTAAAATATATTTTTATTGATTTCGGAGACAAAGGGAGAGGGGGAGAGAGATAGAAACCTCCTGCACCCCCCACACCGGGGATCAGGCTTGCAACCCAAGCATGTGCCCTGACCGGGAATGGAACTGTGACCTTCTGGTTCTTAGGTCAACACTCAACCACTGAGCCACACCGGCCGGGCCACTTCATCTTGTTTAACTCTCCAATCAGCTCCAGGAGATGGCATTGTGACCTCTGTTTTACCGATGGGGACCATGAGACAGGGAACCAGGCGGAGGTGGGCACACAGGGCTAATTGGCAGAGCCAGTATTGGAGCCCCATCTTCCCTGCAGCGCCAAAATCTGCCTGACGTTAAAGGATGCCTTTAGACTAAATTATGACAGCTCCCACCTTTGAGTGCCTACCTTGTGCCAAGAAGTATGCTAAATCAGAGCTTCTCAAACTGGACGTGCACGAGGAACCCCTGGCATCTTGCTGACATGTAGCTTCGTGTTCAGCAGGGCTGGGGCCTGAGAGTCTGCATTTCTCATATGCACCCAGGAGGTAGCACTGCTGCCATGCTTTGAGTATCAAGGTGCTAAATGCTTTACCACATGTAATTGGCACAATGCCCTATGAAATACGTACTGTTATTTACCATCCATTTTACAGAGGAAGCTGAGGCTTGGAGACACAGAATCAGGCCACGGCACTAGGCAGAAGAACCAGGATTTGAAGCCAGGTCAACCACTATCCTGATTCTGCCCACTTACCCCAGAGCTACCATCTCCCCAGCACAGGCTGGGTTCGGGGGGAGTTCGGGGGAGTCCTGAGAGAGGTGCGAGGGAGAGCAGGTCTGCAGACGGCAGTCTGCGGTGGAGAACAGAAAAAGGAGGCACACTCTCTCAGGCCTCTTCAAACAAGGGCACGAATCCCAGCACGAGGGCCCCTCCTCATGACCTAATTACCTCCCGAAGGCCCCATCACCAAACACCATCACAGGGAGATAGGGCTTCAACATCAGAATTTTGGGAGGATGCAGACCTTCAGTCCATGGTGCCTGGGATGGGAGGCGGGTGCTTCCCACAGCAGAGGTCCTCAGGGTCCACTTTCCCACAAAGAACAAAACCACAGAGTTCCAGGCAGTCCCCAGTGTTCTGTTTCACGTAGCCAGGAAGCACACAGACATCCTGGCTGGGCCCTCCTGGTCCACACCCAGTCGCTGCTCCCAGGCCACTGCCTATAGCCGCCCACCCAGGAGCATTAATTGAAAATTAATCCGCTCGGTGCGTGCTGATGTGCAAATCAAAACTAAGTGTCTCAATTAGGAAGAGAAATGGAGTCAGGCACTCGTCTCAGGCACCGGCTTATTTATGGGAATAATATCATTTTTAATGAGGGGAGCTAATAAAAGGCACAACAAATGCAACGTTTAATAGAAAAAAATTACAGCATTCCATCAGCTGAACGCTGGTGCGAGGGTGGGTGCCAGGGACACTCGAACACCCGGGAACCTATCTATGGTTGTGCGGGCGCCTCTGTGCCACAGCATCTGTGTGTGACATGTGTCTATAGGAGCTCACATGTCCATGTGCACACACATGTCAGCACACATGTCCACTTCTGAATATGTATATGTGTGTATATGTGTGTCTGCATCTAGGGGAAGAGTGGACATCCCTGTGTTTTTGCTACAGAAGGTAGATTTCCCACCTGCTGCCTAAAGTATCCCCATTCAGCATCCTGGGCTAGTCAACGAAGGGGCCTGGTCCATTTAGCCCCCGGAGAATTGTAGGTCTCTGCCACTATCTCCATGGAGGTCATAAAGGGGGAATTAGACCCGTGGGGCCCAGCCTCCTCTGGGCTCTCCCTGCCGCACGTAGGCCATGGTCATCCCAACCAGCCACATCACTGACAGATGCAGGACAAGGCCCTCTGGACACCACCCCACTCCCAAGATGGCACTTAGGCCCAGCCTGCCTCCCCTTCCTGCCCCCCCTTCCCCCCCCCCCCCAGCTTCAGGCTCAAGAGCCAAGGACTTTGCTTGCCAGACTCAAGTCCAAGGTAGCGCAGCCCCAGACCCAGGCTCTGCAACCCCAGCCCAGGATGGCTTCAGCGTTAGCATCTGTGGAATGGGGAACTGTGGAGGTGAGCAGCTCAGAACCCAGCCTGCCTTCCCAGCACCCCAACACAATATGCACACATTAACCTCCCCACCTCTGCTCCTGTGGGACCCTTCCTGGGATGCAGGTCCAGATACTGCCCTCAAGTCCATGCCCAGAGCAACCTCATCACCCCCACCCCTCCCCTCCTCAGGCTCCTCCCAAGAGGTCAGTGTCCTCGCCCATCAGTTGGAAATTGCAACAGGGCTTGCCTCCCAGGCAGGTGGCTTGCCCTGAGGATGGATGGGACATGTACATAGTACACTCAGTGTGCACCCTCAGCACGCAGGCCAGAGCAGCCCACCCTTAGGACTAGCTTTACCGCTGTGATCAGGGTTACAACAGCCACTTCTGCCACCTCTTCCCAGCTCCATACAAAACCTGGGAGGCACAGAGTAGTGATTTTTATCCTGTTTCTCAAAAGAGGAACCTGAAGCTCAGAAAGGTTGAGAGACTTGCCTGAGGCCACGCAGCATGTGTGAAACATCAAAAGTTCTGCAGAGGTTCCAGAGGGCACTGGAACCCAGGTCTCCTGGGACCAAGATCGGGGCCCTCCCAGCTCAGAGGAGCCTGGGGGCTCTAACCCAGGGGACTACGGTTTAACCTAGCTATGCCTCCCACTCACTCTGTGACTTTGGACTCATTACTTAACCTCTCTGTGTTTCTGTTTTTTCAACAATAAAATGAAGTAATAACGGCACTTACTAGCGGGATTGTGTTAGGGTTAAATGAGCTAATACCCATAAAGCACCTAGAATCCAGCCTGGCACATGATAAATGATCAGTATGTATTGAGATGTTGTTACTAATATTAGTCCACCCTACCCCAAATCATTCTCTCCCTGGTCAGGCAGCAAGGTCATCCATCAAGCAGCCTTCAAAGGTCCTCATGGCAGGGCCTTCCCCTCCCTCACCCGCCCAGCATGGGGGCTGACACAGATTCCCTGGCCTGGGCACGTGCCTTCCTGTACATGGTCATCATTCATTGAGATGCATGCTTGTGTTTTGTGCCTCTTTCTAGATGTGTGTTATTCTTGAATTTTCAAAAGTAAATAACAATAATAATCAAATGAAACTAAGCATGGGAGGAGGGCTTGTTCCCGGTAGAAGGGTACCAGCTGGGCAGGGGTATTGATGGTCATTAGTACCTTGACCTTATGCAGGAACAATGTCTGTCTCCTTCCCTGCAATACCCCCAGCAGTACCTGGACATGGTAGGTAATCAATTATCACTAAAGAGAAGGGGGGCTAAGGGGGGGGGGTGCTCTGCCCTGGGTGGAGATCAGAGTCCTTTCACCCTCAGTCTCAGGAGTAGAGACCCCCCTCCCCCGCAATGCCAGACGCTGGAACTGGAGGCTTTCCTTCCCTCACAAACCCCAGGCACCTCCAGATGAACGACATTTGAAAGTTAACTTCCCACAAAAGTCACTCTCCAGGATTAATATTTATTTCTTATGAAATTTAAATTTTTCAGTGTAATTAAATTTTTATTCGTCATGAGTTATAGATAAAAATATTTATAACGTTCCCTTTTGTGCCACTGAGGATGAGCCTTGGATGGAACCAATTACCCGGCCTCGTCCTGGGGACTGCTCCCAGGTCAGGGGCAGGGAGGAGGTCAGAGGGGCTGGTGGGGGCACAATGAGCACCTGTCACCCAGGCAACCGTGTCAGCTCTGCCTCCCATATCTAAGCACTGGGGGTGAGAGGAAAGGTGAGGACTCAGACCCACTCCACCCCCAACTTCCTGGCAAATAACTCAGTGGGAGTTGGGAATCAGGGCCAGAGAGGGAGGCCAGAAGAGGCTGGGAAGGGACAGGAAAATGAGACCAGAGAAGGAGCCAAAGAGAGAAGGGAGAGAGAGGGCCCACATCCTCCCACCCCAGCACAGAACATGGTGGAACTGCCTGTCAGAGGCAGTGGATGTTGCCAAGGAGATTGCGGCTGTTGGCTCTGGGGCCTTTAATCACTTGTGCCCAGAATCATCCCGAGTGTCCTCTTAGGTGAGGAGTAGCCGGCAGGGCACATCCTCGGCAGAGAGGGGAGGCGTGGCGGGGTGGCCACAGGTGCAGAAGCCAGGCAGGCCAGCATCAGACACCGGCTCTGACTGACCTGGGAGCTGCTCCGGAACCACTCTGCACATCAGTTTCCTCGTCTGTAAAATGGGGGCCTGAAGATTACCTCAGATGATGTGGAAAGGGCCTGGCGCACAGCGGGGGCTCCATTAACGGGAGAGGATCCTGACCGGAAGCTCATGGCCTCACAAGGATAGTCAGCTTGGCTGAAAATCCGTGTTCTCGTTAAACCTGAACCCTACACCCTTAAAAAGAGGGCTCTCTGGACCCCCTCTGATTTCATGGGTGTCGCTGTGAAACACAATCACCTCAGGCACTGGGAGAGCAGAACCCACCCTCAATACCCACCACCCAGGCTATCATCAGCACAGCCTCAAATCTGCCCACAACTTGCTGCCCCACTAGGGGGCGGCCTGGGTCCCACATGGCCCTCGGAGCAGTAATGTTACAAGTGGCACGCAGGACAGCAGCCATACAAACAGCGACCTGGTGAGACAGCACACCCACAGGGCTGCATTTACAATGAAAGTCAATCAGGCTCCTGCCACGCCCTCCTCCCCTCCTCCCATGACCAGAGCCCAGACTGCACAAGGGCCAGGACTGCCTCCCTATCACGGGGGCAGGGACCAGCCTCCACTGCTCTCCTCACCTTGCCGGGGCGCTTCCTAATTAGACCTGTCACGGGCCCTGAATCATTCCCGGGCTGGGCTGCGGAGGTCATTAAGCCAGAGATGGATAAGTGCTAAACCGGCCCGCTCTGGAGATTTACAAGGCTCGGGCTGGGAGGATTTATAAGGTTTGTTAAATTTCTAATTGAGTTTAGAGTGCAGTGCCACGGTCTCAGTGACCAAGCCGCACAAACGAGAATTAAAACAAGTGCACCCATCCCTCACGCTCCGGGAAGGCAGTGGCCTCCTCACCTCTCCCCACCGCCCGCCAGCCTGGCTGCACAGGCCACGGGCTGCCAAAAGGCAGCGAGGTCCAGTGGGTAACCCCAACCCAGCCCACTCAGCACCCCCTGCCCAACTCCAGGCCCGCAGACCAGCCTGGCAAAGGGCGGCAGGCTCAGTGTCCATTTGGGGTTGGTTGGTTGTCTGGATTTGTTGTTTGTTTGTTCCTTTTTTTTTTTGAAAAGCTAATACACCCACATAGTTCAAAATTTAAAGAGCATAAAGGATATCCACAGTAAATCTCTCTTCCGCCCTGTGTCTCACAGCCACCTGGTTCCCTTTTGGGGGGGCGAGGGGGCGGGGGAGCCTGGCTGACATGGTTCAGTGGTTGAGTTTTGACCTATGAACCAGAAGGTCACAGTTCCATTCCTAGTCAGGGCACATGCCCAGGTTGTGGGCTCAATCCCCAGTGTAGGGTGTGTAGGAGGCAGCCGATCAGTGATTCTCATCATTGGTGTTTCTCTCCTCTCTCCTCTCTCTCTCCCTTCGTCTTTGAAATCAATAAAAAAATATCTTTTTCATAGTGATGTTACCAGTTTCTGGCAAGTCCTTCAAGATTCACACACACAGCAAATATATACATACATATGTATACTTTGTATGTACGAATATTCTTTCTCCACTTTGCTATACACCCTTAGGTACCTTGCTTTGTTCACTCAATACCAGGTCCCAGGGAGCTAGATTAGAATGCCAGTTGGTCCGCATCACACAGGCCTGGGTTTGAATCTCAGCTTTGCCCCATGATGTGCAGAAGCTGACTCACACCTGCTCACAAAAGCCAATTGTGAGCATCTCTTCCCAACTTCAAGTTCAGTATTGTCATGTTGGTAGCTTGAAGTTCCATGGCAGTATTTACACCACAGAAATTGGCAAAACACCACAAATGGAGGCTTTTTTGTTTGGAGAGCTGGCTGTTAAACACTGAGCAGCACACTGCCAGCTTTGCCATTTGAGAGCTCTGTGACCTCAGGCAAGTCACTTGATCTCTCTTAGCCTCAGTTTTTTCCTGTCTAAAATGGGTATAAATGTAAATATAGAAATGAGTATATGCTATCATATCATAGTGAGGATTAAATGAGATATAATTCATGTGGGTACTTAGCACCATGTCTAAGTGCTGCTGTCAATGACTATGTGATCTCACTCTGGGCAGCCCTAGGATGAGGTAGAGGAAGGCAGAGGATGCTGGATGGGCATCAGATTGGAGTGATATGGATGGCAACTTTGTCCTGAAGGATCTTTGAGAATAGAAATCAACCCAGTTCTGGATCCAATTCATCAGTATCACCACCATATCTGTGATGTGCCTGTGCCCGTGCTGGGCATGAGGGATGCAGACATGAAAAAAACTCCAGGTCTGCCTGCAAAGGACTCTGGTCTGGTAGGAGGGGGCAGACATCTAAACAGACAATGCCATCATGCTGTAGGTATAGGCCAACAGGGTGATTCCAGGGGAGGAACCTCACTCCCCAGGTGGGGTGGGAGGGGGTTACCCAGAGGAGATACCCTTTATGCTGGGCATTGAAAGGTATCCAGGAACCCCAGACAGAAAAGGTTTGGCCTGGAGGGCAGAGTTCCAGAGCCAGTCCCAGGAAGCAGAGCTCACATCTTCTTAGTTCAGAGAGAAGAAGCCACTTGCCCAAGGTCACACAGCATGGAAGCGACTGAGCCAGGATTCTAATTCAGATCTCCTTGGCCCAAAGCAAGACTGAACCTCCTGCTGCATGGGCTGCTCTCCGCCCAGTCACCAGGCCATCCTGCAAGTAGGCTCTTGTGGGCTGGGAGGGTCTCCGGAGCACTTGGCACTCCACACAGTGTGGGGCCGGTGCACTCCACACCTCCTGACAGGACTGGTGCACTGACAGGGACCTCAGTGCTCACACAGGGCAGTCCTCGTGGTCAGAAACACACACACACATACACACACACACAGCCTGCGTTTGGAAAAGCAAAGGCACCCATTACCTCTGTGGGCCCCCTCCCCAGAGACCACCAGGTGCTGAACCCCACCCTCAGGGCCCACTGCTCCCCTCTTTCTTCTTCCCATATCTTGGCTTTGGTTCTTAAATCAAACACTACATGGCTGCCTGTCTGAGACACATGCACATTCATGGGGAACAGATGAGGGAGCAAGGAGCCCAGAGAGGAACTGGCACGTCTGCCCCAGAGTGTCCCGGAGCCTGGGGCCTGCAGGGAGGTCCCTGTGTGAGTGACAGGCAGCTCTCCATCCCCCTCATTCACTTACTCAATAATACCCACGTCTTTCAGCGAGCCCTCCTACTGTGTGCCATGTGGGAGACGTGGTCCATTGGGGAACACGGCGGGCAAGGTCCCTGCTTTAGTGACACTTCCATTCTAACAAGGGAGACGGAGCATAAACCATAAACCAGGAAAACTGGCTAATTTCAGATGGCGGTAATTTCTTCTGCTCTAGGAGAAATTCTATAAGCTAGTGAGAAAGAGAGGGTGGTCAGGGGTCTTCTCTGAGGAAATGACATCTGGCCTGTCACCCGAATGACAGGAAGAAACCAGCCACGTGGGGATCTGAGGGAAAGATGTTCCAGGCAGAGGAAACAGCAAGTGCAAAGGCTCAGAGGCTGTTTGAGCTGAAGGAGGTCCCTCTGTGGGAAGGGAATGATGGCCCACGGGGTACTGGGCTCACCCACAACAGAGGGCGCAGTGGAACCAAGCACACCAGATGCCCGTCTGTGACCTCTCTGGGCCTCAGTTTCCCCATCTGTGTACGAGTCAATAGCAAAAACATTCAAATTTATTGAGAGAATGAAATGAGCTTGTGTGTATATGAGTCACCCATTTCTGAGCTTGCCCTGCTAGGGCTTTGGGAGACTGAGGGGCAAACTGAAGTCCAGGGTGGGAGCCTTCCCTGACCTAAGGAAGGCAGTGAAGGGCCCATCCCCGGAGGAAGACCAAGGGCTGGGACAGGTTGGCCAGTTTTCTGGCTCCTTGGAGAGACCCCAAGGATAATAGGGTCACCCTGTTCAGTGATGCCAAAAGGTTTTCTTGTCCAAAGGCACAGGTGATTTGTGAGTCTAGGCCAGTGGTAGGCAAACTGCGGCTCTTTGGCCCCTTGAGTGTGGCTCTTCCACAAAATACCACAGCCTGGGCGAGTCTATTTTGAAGAAGTGGCATTAGAAGAAGTTTAAGTTTAAAAAATTTGGCTCTCAAAAGAAATTTCAATCGTACTGTTGATATTTGGCTCTGTTGACTAATGAGTTTGCCGACCACTGGTCTAGGCCATGTGGGAAGCCACTGAGCACTTTCCATCTCAGTGGGCCTACCTCTTCCCTACCCCAGGGAGACACAGGTGAATCATTTCCTGAGGTTGAGCCATGAAAGGATAAGCAGCAAGAGTTGAGAGCCACCCCTTGAGCCCCAGAGTCAGCAATCCTAGAACTGCCTTCATATTCTCCACACACATTTACACCACCTGCATACAGGAGTCCAAATAACGAAGCACAGTCACTTCCACCCACCAGGAGAGAAGCTAGGGCACAGCACCTCTGGTCCAGAATCTAAGCAACAAGCGCCCCCTGGTGGTAATCATGACAATCCAAACCCTGGAACCATCAAACTGGAAGGAGAACGTCTGGCCCAGCCCTGCCAGATGAGATAAATGCAGTATATATATATTTTTTGAGTTATATATATATAAAATTTTCAACAAATGTTCAAAGTCAATTTAGTGGAGAAAGTCCAGTCTTTTTAAGAGAAAAACTAGTCTTTTGCATATCTAGATACAAAATAAAATTATCTATATTTCAAACAATATATAATTAATACCAGCCTTAGAAGAGCAAAGGCTCACCAGGCACAATACAATGTTCGGGGCAGGAGGGTGCTCTGACTTTTAGCCAGCGCTCACTAGAAAAAGGACATGCCCTGAGATGACACTGGATATGTTCACAGTCACACAGCAAGTGGATCGTACCTAGTAGTCATGAAGAGCTCTCTTTCATTTATTCATTCATTCATTCAATCTGCTTTCTTCAGCATCTTTCACTCCTGTTTCCCTACAGTCTCTTTTTCCTTTAGCAGCCAGGGAGCCCTTACAGATGCTCCATCATGATGCTTCACAGCCCTCCAACAACTTCCTAACACAACTTAGAATAAGGTCCAAGATTCATACAAGGGGAACAGGACTCTATATGATACAGCCTTCCCACCTCTCTCACCTCATCTTCTCCCCTTTCTTCTTGCTCACTCCACTCCGACCACCCTTAGGCATACAAGGCACTATTCTAGGCATAGGGAACCCAAGAGTGACCCAGCAAAAGTTCCTACCCTGTGAAGCCTGCATTATACTGAGGGAAAGGGATGATAAGCACATGAGCAAACAAATATTCAGGGTGTCAGGTAGGAATAACTTGTATAATGGGAAATAAAGCAGAGTAAGGAGAGAAGAATCCGGGGGCTCTCTAGATCGCATAGTCATGGAAGGGCTCTCTGAAGAGATGGCATTTGAGCTGAGGCCCAATGAGGAGATAGGGAAATACCTAGGGAAGCATCCATACAATGGAAAGAGGATGTATTCCCTGAATCAGAGGCATCCTGGCATGTTCCAGTAACAGAGAGAAGGCCTGGGTGGCCGGAGTGGAGTGAGCAAGAAAAAAGGGGAGAAGATGAGGTGAGAGAGGTGGGAAGGCTGTATCATATAGAGTCCTGTTCCCCTTGTATGAATCTTGGACCTTATTCTAAGTTGTGTTAGGAAGTTGTTGGAGGGCTGTGAAGCATCGTGATGGAGCATCTGTAAGGGCTCCCTGGCTGCTAAAGGAAAAAGAGACTGTAGGGGAACAGTAGTGAAAGTTTGGAGTTAGGAGGCTACTGAAGATCCAGATGAACGATGATGGTGGCTTGTGGGGGGATGAAAGGGTCTCAGATTCGAGATACATTTTGGATGTCAAGTCAAAAGGAGTTGCTGAGGTACTGATATAGGAAGTGAGGAGAAGCGAGAAAGAGGATGAAACGAAGGCTTTTTGCCTGAACATATGTTGAATTATCTCTGGATAAGGAGATATTTAGCAGGGGAAGGAGATCAAGAGTTGCATTTTGGATGTGGTGAGCTTGAGATGCTAGCCATGAGTATTCCCAGTTGGATATAAGAGTCTGAAGTTCAGAGGGGAATGTGGGAGTCATTAGCATATAAATGCTATTTAAAGGCATAAAGAGACTTCTATTTCCATCCAAAATGAAGAAACAGAGAACAAATTGACCCTTCAACCTAAAATAACCAAAATAAAACATACAAAATATATGAAACAATGGTTTTCAAAGTTGAATACTTTCTCCCTAAAATTGGGAACTAGGTAACCATGTCTACACTCACTTCAAATTAGCATTATACTAGAGATTCTAGCCAGTGCAACAAAAGAAGAAATAGAAATAAAAGTATTCAGAGTGAAAAGAAATAAATAGAATTGTCTTTATTCACAGATGATATGATTATCTATATAAAAAGTCCAATGGATCTACCCAAAAAAGGCTACTAGAATGATTGGGTTTAGCAATGTTACAAAATCTATATATATAAAAGCCTAAGTGACTGTGACAACTGAATGACCAGAATGACCAGAACGACCAGTTGCTATGACGTGCACTGACCACCAGGGGGCACACGCTCAATGCAACAGCTGCCCCCTAGTGGTCAGTGCACTCCCACAGCCAACCTCCCTTGGCCAGCCAACCTCCCAGCAGGCCCTGATCACCCCGGATCGGGGCCAGGGCCCAGGCTGGGACAGGGAACCAGGGGTGGGTGGCAGTGGACATGGCCCCTTTCCCAGGGGGACCATTGGCTGGTGGCCAACCTCCCATGCCTTATCCCTCCCCCTATCCAGCAGGCCCTGATTGGCCTGCTGCCTGCCCACCACAGTGGTGGTGCGGCGGTGAGGGAAGGAGGAGGGGGCAAGGGGGGAACCATGGGGTGGCCTAGGAACCCCATCTGTGCATGAATTTCATGCACTGGGCCTCTAGCAAATATATGAAAATCAATTATATTTTTACATACTAACAATTAACTATTGGAAACTAAAATTCAAATATTAATACCAGCCCTAGACACTTTTGTTCAGTGGACAGAGCATCAGCCTGCAGATTGAAAGGTCCCAGGTTCAATTCCAGTCAAGGGCATATGCCTGGTTTGTGGGCTCGATCCCCAGTAGGGGGCCTGCAGTAGGCAGCCAATCAATGATTCTCTTTCATCATTGGTATTTCTATCTCTCTCTCCCTCTCCCTTCCTCTCTGAAATCAATAAAAATCTATTTTTAAAAAATGCTTTAAAAAAAGAGAAACAAATATCAATATCACTTACAATAACATTTTTAAATTATAATATACTTAGAAATAAATTTGACAAAAGGTAAAGCCTGTACCATGAAAATACAAAATATTACTGAGAAAAATTAATGAAAGCTTAAATATATCAATATACCTTGTTCAAGGGTTGGAAGATTCAATATTGTTATGATGGCAATTTTCCTCAAATTGATCTATAGATTCAATATACTCACAATGAAAATCCCAGCAGGACTTCTTTGTAGAACTTGAAAAATTGATTCTAAAATTTATATGGAAGATACAAAAGACCTAGAATAATTAAAAAGAACAAAGTTGGAGGAGTAATACTGATTTCAAGATTGGTTATAAAGCTACAGTAATTAAGACAGTATGGATTAAAGATAAATATATAGACTTATAGAACAGAATAGAGTTCAGAAATATATATACCAATATCCTGCATAAATATAGATGAATATATATATACACACACATACACACTGAGTGGCCAGATTATTATGATCTCTGAATGTATAATAATCTGGCCACTCAGTAAATATATATATATATTAGGGTCCAGCCAGCCTGGCCAGGGGGAGGGGACATGGGCGGTTAGCCGGCCTGCCTGCTGGTCAAACTCCTGGTAGAGGGGATAATTTGCATATTAGCCTTTTATTATATAGGATATACACTGAGTGGCCGGATTATTATGCGTTCAGAGATCATAATAACCTGGCCACTCAGTGTGTGTGTGTGTGTGTGTGTGTGTGTGTGTGTGTGTGTGTGTATACACACACACTAACAGCCCGGTGCATGAAATTCATGCACGGAGGGGGGTTCCTCAGCCCAGTCTGCACCCTCTCCAATCTGGGACCCCTTGGGGGATGTCCAACTGCCAGTTTAAGCCCGATCCCACAGGCAACCACTTGCCTGCCTGCCTGCCTGCCTGATTGCCCCTAACCCCTCTGCCTGCCTGCCTGCTCACTCCTAACCCCTCTGCCTGCCGGCCTAATTGCCCCTACCTTGCCCCCTGCCAGCCTGATCACCCCTAACCTCTCTGCCTGTTGCCTGATCGCCCCTAACTGCCCCTGCCTGCATGCCTGATCACCCCTAACTGCCCTCCCCTACCTACCTGATCTCACCCCCAACTGCCCTCCCCTGCTGGCCTGATCTCCCCTAACTGCCTCTGCCTCGGCCCCCACCACCATGGCTTTGTCCGGAAGGAAGTCAGACGTCTGGAAGATGGCTGGTCTAATTAGCATATTACCCTTTTTTTTAGTATAGATATATGTGCTAAAGGCCCGGTGCACAAATTCATGCATGGGAGAGGGGTCCCTCAGCCTGGCCTGCACCCTCTCCGATCTGGGACCCCTCAGGGGATGTCCAACTGCCGGTTCTCGCAATCCTGGACTGCTGGCTCCTAACTGTTCACCTGCCTGCCTGCCTCATCGCCCCTAACCGCTCCCTTGCCAGCCTGATCACCCCCTAACTGCTCCCCTGCAAGCCTGATCACCCCTAACTGCCTCTGCCTTGGCCCCTGCCACCGTGGCTTTGTCTGGAAGGATGTCTGGAAGATATCTGATCTAATTAGCATTTTAACCTTTTATTAGTATATATTTTTTTTGAGTTATATATATATAAAATTTTCAACAAATGTTCAAAGTCAATTTAGTGGAGAAAGTCCAGTCTTTTTAAGAGAAAAACTAGTCTTTTGCATATCTAGATACAAAATAAAATTATCTATATTTCAAACAATATATAAAAATTGACTCAAAATGTATCATAGATCTAAATGCAAAACCTAAAACGATAAAACTTCTAGAGAATAAGGTAGGAAAAAAATCTTTGTAACCTTGAATTAGACAAAGATTTCTTAGTCACAACACCAAAAACACAATCTATAAAAGAAAAAATTGCCAAATTGACGTTCACAAATACTCGTGGCAGTGTCTGTCAAGGGATTTTTTTTTTTTTACAACAGCATTAATTGCCACTTGTTTGTTTAACGAGGGGGATGATTCTATAGCAATGCAGCTGTGAGGTTGAGCCCCCTGCCTCAGGAACACCCTGGTGGAAGGTCAGACCAACAGGCCTCAGAGAATAGCGCAAGGCCCCCATTCCCAGACCAGAGTGATTCCCTGGGGTTTGGGCCACACTCAGCGACTGAAACTATTAGAAGGCCTGGGATGTTAAATGTTTCCCTGCCCCAAAAGAGTCTCAGTCTCCAACCACTGCTTAGGGGCCACTGTCCCCCACCTCCACCCCTCCTCCCAGCCTCAATGAACCAGTAGATCCTCCTTTAGGAACTTGCCCTCAGAGACAATTAAATCCTAGTGGAGGCAACTGATGCAGATCACTTCCTCAGGCATATAAATGTCTACTCACTATATACCTGAAACTAATATAATGTTTTAAGTCTACTGTAATTGAAAAATAAATTTAGGTAAAAAGAGGAGAAACCAAGAAGGCAGCATAGGTAAACATCTGAATTTGCTGCCTCACACAACTTCAAAACTACAACTAAAAGACAAAACAGACATCATCCAGAACCACAAGTATGCTGGCTGAGTGGAAATTCTACAACTAGAAGGAAAGAGAAAAGCACATTGAGACTCAGAGGAGCTGCAGAAGGCAGAGGTACGGAGACACACACGCGGAGAGGACTGGCAACTGAGTGCACAGCTGGCTTTTTCAACCCGGAAGGAGACACAAACTCCCGACTGCTCTGAACTCCAGTTCAGGGCGAGACTCTGGGGACCCAGACTCATACGGGGAGAAACTGGACTGTCTGGCAGCAGGCGGAACTCGAGGGCAGCTTTCTCTCAGAGGTGCTTGCAGCAATTACTGCGGGACACTGAGACCCAGGGGCCTCTTAGGGCAGAGCTGACAGGAAGCCATTGCTGTTTGCTCCACCCTGAGACTCCGCCCCATCCAAGCTGTGCACAGAAGCTTTTGCATATGAATGGCCTGTTCCTTTGAAATCTAAACTTACCTAACAAACTGCAGCTGAGTCAGTGAGACCCAGAACATCCAAAAGAAGGTCCAAGGCCCCACAGCAGCTTGCATTGCTTCACAGCTGGGCCTCATCTGGGCACCTCCAAAACCCAAACAAAGAAGAGGAATCTGCAGATCTCTCCATAGCTCCTGCTGGGTGGCCTCAGGCAGAGGCTAAATTAGCACCTCCTTGGAGATCCAAGAGCCAGTGTACTCAGGGGTCAGAGTAGGACCATCCACATTACAACTCCTCAGATCCATAAGGGACATACTCAGGGGGCAGACTCAGTGAGCAGCAAAGCCCCACTGAAGCAAGTCTTGCCTCATAGGGGTGTCTCCAGTACAGAAGTTCTCCCATAGTAGACACAGCTGATCCTCACAGCCAATTGGCCTGGAGGTCAATTCCTCCCAGTGATACCAACAACAATCAGGGCTTAACTACAACAAGACTGTGCACACAGCCCACAAAGGGGTGCTCCAAGAGTGTCCACCTCAGGTAACTGGGGAGGCTCAGCCACTGGGCCCTATGGGACACCTAGCACACAAAGCCACTCTATCAACTCAGGGAAGCAGCCAAAATACAGAGAAAGGAAACAGGTCACACCCCCATTACCTATAATAGTACCTCGCACCCTTGGGAATCAATAAAAAATCATCTTTTTGGTGCTTGGAGACAAAGGTAACACATCTCTTGATATTTTAGAATCACAACAGCATAATGTACAATTATCCCAAATAAACTTACAAACTAATTCTTTGAATGTCTGGCAGCAATTTAAAAAGGACACGAAAGGATTTAATATCTTCCACTGTGTAGAGGGCCCCCCAGGAAGGCACTTGAGCATTCTATATTGGCCCCTCTTGCCCTTTTGGCCAAGAGGGACCCTCTTCTCACAATCCAATTGCCCACAGCTGTTGCCTGAGCTTTCTATTCATGCTGAGGTTGAAGCCTCATGGTGGCTGGTACCATGGATCTATCTCTCACCCAGTGGGGTGAGCTGGGCCCTCCCTGGAGAAGAAACCTGGGTTCCCCAAGATATGTGATTAGTGCTGGGCCCCGCCAGCTGGTGAGGGGATCCCAAGGCAGGTGCTGGGTATGGAGGCCACGGGGGCATAGGCTACCAAGGAGACAGAACTGAACCTCACATCACCCTGCTTGGCCCCAGAGGATGGCTGGTTAGCCAGAGACAGGTAAGATTCCTCAGGGAAGGAACAACCTAAGACAAGCACAGTCACAGAGGGGCCATCAGGAGAGAACTTGGGAGTCAACAGAGGTGGGGCACAAACCCTCACCCCCCCAACTTTGCAGGGGCCTGAACCCTCACCCCTTCTGAGGGAGGTCTCCTGCCCCCATGGCTGCTTCGCTTTCCATGCCCAGCTCAAATCGGGACCCAGGTAACAGACAGAGACTTGGCTGCCAGCAGCTGCCCTCTCACTGCAACAAGACTTGTTTGAGTTGTCTTGTACCCATGGTGTGGGGAAGTGGGTTTTTGATATTTAAATCCAGCCTAGCACCAGGAATGCTCAGGGCCTACTCAAGAAAGCAATTAATCCTTTCCACTAATATTTACAGGGTAAAATAAGATTGTTGTTAGAGTATTAAATTTGACAGTGAAATAGTAGTCAAGTTCTCAGACTGATTTAAATTGGCTAATTGAAATAAGTGAATATTCTAGAAAAATTAATGGTACTGGACAAAAAGCTGTTCCTAAAATGTTAACTAAAATTTTTATTGGTGGTAAAATTGCGTAACATGTAATGAACCTAAAGCAGTCATATTTTAGTGCAAAAAATTAAAATTTAAAAGCTATCAAG
Organism: Corynorhinus townsendii; assembly: GCA_026230045.1. NCBI lineage: Eukaryota > Metazoa > Chordata > Mammalia > Chiroptera > Vespertilionidae > Corynorhinus > Corynorhinus townsendii. The sequence goes on from JAPDVU010000002.1 coordinate 198,315,906, forward strand.
ACTACATTATAAAACTTCCAAAAGCCTCTTAATATTTAAATCAAAAAGGGGGGATTAGTAGAAGAATCTCATGTAAGGAAAAATATCCTGTAAGTAAATTACATCTAAATTTTTACTTTAGAAAATTAACTTCCATTTGTAATGCTAACAGCAAGGCACCCATGAAAAACACACGTGGTGTCAAAACAAGCCAAAGGAAAATCATTTGGGCAAAAAATGAAAAAGGATCCCAAGTCAAATTTATAGAAAAGATTCCTTTATTGACTTTTGGTCAAGAATATGTTTGTATATTTTCAGAAAACAACTCCAAGACCATGTGGATTCCTGCAACAGAGAGAAATTGACAGGACTGCTCCAGCCATGAAGACAGAAGAGAAACAGTCCAGAGATGGAAGACGCTGACGATGCCTTGCCATACTAGCAGTCAGCAGCTGTGCGTCGCTGCAGGTTGCCCAGGACCAAACCAGAGAGGGTCAGACCTGCATTACCACCATTTGTCCACCATCCAGAACTGAAATATCATTGCTGACATGTACACATAAGGAACTGTTTGACATTGAAATTGGGACTCAAAGAACTGTTGGCCCAGAAAGAAACTCACTACAGACTGATTCATTTGCCTGTCAGCATAACCATTATTGCTTGTCTCATTTTCGGTTCTTATAAGTGTATTTCTAGTATCACATGATCTTGCTCATCTAGGGGAAATGATGAGCAACATAAACTGATGAACAAAAACAGACCCAGAGACAGGAAAGCATCAATCAGACTGTCAGACCTCAGAGGGAAGGTAGGGGAGGGTGGGGGTAAGGGGAAGAGATCAACCAAAGGACTTGTGTGCATGCATATAAGGCTAACCAATGGACACAAACAACAGGGGGATGGGGGCACGCATGGGGAGGGGTTTGGGATGGGAATGGGGGGATGAGGACAAATATGTGATACCTTAATCAATAAAGAAATTTTTAAAAAAAGAAACAGGTCCAAATGAAAGAAATGGAGGAAAGCAAATGACTGGATATAGAGTTCAAAACCATGCTTATAAGGTTTTTCAAGAATTTTCTAAAAAAGGCCGATAAATTTAGTGAGACCCTCAAGGATATGAAAAGGGACCAACTAGAAATTAAGTATACACTGACTGAAATAAAAAATAATATACAGAGATCCAATAGCAGACTAGAGGATAGCAAGAATCAAGTCAAAGATTTGAAATACAAAGAAACAAAAAACACTCAACCGGAAAAGCAAAAAGAAAAAAGAACCCAAAAATAGGAAGATAGTGTAAGGAGCCTCTGGGACAACTTCAAGCATACCAACATCCGAATTATGGGGGTGCCAGAAGAAGAGAGAGAGCAAGATACTGAAAACTTATTGGAAGAAATAATGACTGAAAACTTCCCCCACCTGGTGAAAGAAATAGACTTACAAGTCCAGGAAGTGCACAGAACCCCAAACAAAAGGAATCCAAAGAGGACCACACCAAGACACATCATAATTAAAATGCCAAGAGCAAAAGACAAGGAGAGAATATTAAAAGCAGCAAGAGAAAAACAGTTAGTTACCTACAAGGGAGCACCCATACGACTATCAGCTGATTTCTCAACAGAAACTATGCAGGCCAGATGGGAGTGGCAAGAAATATTCAAAGTGATGAAAAGCAAGAACCTACAACCAAGATTAATCTACTCAGCAAAGCTATCATCCAGAATTGAAGGGCAGATAAAGAGCTTCACAGATAAGAAAAAGCTAAAGGAGTTCATCACCATCAAACCAGTATTATATGAAATGCTGAAAGGTATTCTTTAAGAAGACAAAGAAGAAGAAAAAGGTAAAGATAAAAATTATGAACAACAAATACGTTATCTATCAACAAGTGAATCTAAAAATCAAGTGAATAAAAAATCTGATGAACAGAATAAACTGGTGAATATAATAGAATCAGGGGCATAGAAAGGAAGTGGACTGACAATTCTCAGGGGGAAAGGGGTGTGGAGGGTGCGGGAAGAGACTGGACAAAGATCATACACCTATGGATGAGGACAGTGGGGGAGAGGGATAAGGGCAGAGGGTGGGGTGGGAACTGGGTGGAGGGGAGCTATTGGGGGAAAAAGAGGAACAATTGTAATAATCTGAACAATAAAGATTTATTTTTTTTAAAAAAGAAAAAGAAATTTTAAAAAGAGAGAAAGAGAGAGAAAAGAAACTCCAACTTCAGATCTGCAGGTCTCCAGCCTGAGCTCAAGTATCAGCTCTACTCTCACTGTAGGACCCTGGGCAAGTCCCATCAGCTCCCTCAGCCTCCATTTTCTCTTCTATAAAATGGGGGAGTAATCCCATCCTCCTGGCATGGCAGTAAGGATGACAGGAGATAACACACGTGCTGATCCAGGCACAGAGAGTCCTCTCCCTTCAGCCTGCTCCCTGTAGTTCCTGGGGGCAGGGGGCTCTCCTCCTCCCCAAGCTACTCCCCTCTTGGGTCCCTATTTGACCCCAGGGGCTCTAGTTCTTCCCCTGCCTTTGCCCTGATGTGATAGTATCCCCTGGCTGGACCCAGCAAACCCATGGCAGCTGCAGCAGGGGCAACAATCACTGGCAAGGTGTGCCTGACAGAGGATGTCTCCCAGCTCCCCAATGTCTCCGGGTCCCCTGTGAGGGTGGATGGGAGATGGGGAGCCCCACCCCAGGGGATGTTTAGCGGAGTGTTTAAGGCTCTGGCTCAGGACCCTGGTTTGGATCTAAGCTTCCCACCTCCTAGCTATGAGACCTGAGCCAGCCATTTCCCCTCCTGAGGTTCTCGATGTCCTACTCTGTGACGTGGCACCTACTTCAGAGTTGTCCTGAGGATTAAATGAGATAATGCATGAATGTGCTGCACCCAGTGCCTGGCCCACAGTGAACCCAGTACTATGGGCTGTTGTTGAGGTATTGTCCCCCTCCACCTCCCGCCCCTCGGCTCACCAGGAGGCTGGTGCCCCTCACCCACTCGACCAAATCAGTTGAGTATCTTAAGAGCCTGGGGTCATAAAGCCAGAGATGGGCAGGGTCCCATGATGCTTTCTCCCCAAACACAGTCACAAGTCCATCCCTCAGCTCAACGGGGGCTTTAAAATAATAGAAATCCCGCTAATCACCTCTCTTGTGTCTGGACTAGCTCTGACTTCTCCAGCCCAGCTGCTGCTCCTCTCCCAGCTGGACTTCTCCCACCTTGGCCCTGCTGCTCCCAGATTCTGTCTGTCTCCTGAGCTTTAAGCCTCGGCAGCCCAAATGCCTGGTCTGCCTCCTTCCAGCTCTGTGAAGTTAAGCAGGTCACTTGACCTCTCTGTGCTTCAATTTCATAATCTATGAAATGAGGCTAAGAGTGGTATCCCCTTACAGGGTTACTCTGTGGATTAAGTTAGCTAAATGTGAAGTGCTTGCAGTCATGCCTTTTAAGCGTCCTTTAAGTCTTTGCTATTATTATTGTTCTCTTTATCCAGCACATAGCCAAGGGCACAGTCAATTTCAGGGCCTGCTCATTGAAAGAATGGATAGAAGGGTGGATTAATTAACGAACCAACCAACCTCTCAGGTTCTTTAGTTCACTGGAAACTAATAACAATGGCTATCAGTTTGAGCGTCTAGCAGGTGCCAGGTGCTTCATACCACGTGACCTAACCGACTCCTCACAACCATCCAAGGAAGTGTATCATATGCCTGTTTCACAGATAAGGAAATCCTGACTCTTAGAGGTTAACATGTCCAAGATCACACCATCATTTTTTTCCTCCCCTTTAATTTTGAATTATATATGATACAAAATCGCTGAAGAAAGAATTTCAAAGAGAGGCAAAATAAAAACAGTAAAGATAAAACCACCGGAGATTACACACCCTGAAATCTCCATTGCTAAGTGTTTGTAGACTATTGTGTATATTTTTTATGCAAATGAACATATATATATATTTTTTTTTAAATGAAGATGAGCTTGCATTATGCATACACTGCACTACAACAGTGTGGCTCTCCTTCTGTGTCAATAAATCCGTCCACCGGCAGCAGCTAGTATTCGGTCGTAGAGCCGAGTCACAATTTATCTAGCCAATTTGCTGTTGTGGGATATTTAGGCTGATCCAATTTCTCACGTTTTATGTGATGAATATCCTCCTTATCCACAGAACTTTCTGAACTTGTCCAATTATTTCCTTAGGATAAATTCCTAGAAGTGAAATTTCTGAGTCAAAGACAATACATTTATTTAGGGCTTTTCATATATACATGCTGCCAAATTGTCTCCAAGAAAGGTTGTGCCAATTTATGCTCCCACCGGTGGTGAATAAGATATGGGCCACTGCTATTAAAGATTTACAAAGTGGATCAGAAATGGTGCATTAGTCAGCAAAGGCTAGGCCAGGCTGCAGTAACAAATTAACCCCCAAATCTCAGTGGCATAACACATTGAAGATTTACTTTGGGCCCAAATTGCAGGCTCAGTCAACCTGGGTCAGCAGAGGGTCTCTGCCTTGCACAGTGAAGTGCAGGGACCCAGGCTACTGCCCCAGCACTGAAAGAGTAAGCGCTCAGATTTTCAAATGTCTGGGCTTACAAGAGACACACATCACCTCCACCCCCATACTGTCCCTCTTAATCTCACTCCCCTAAAGTAAACCCCAGGACAGAAGGAAAACAAGCTCTCTTCCAGGCATTGAATGCTATTTGCAATGGGGATCAAGCAGTGTAGAGATTGGAGACAGGCTCAGTCACCCCAGACACATCAACCCAGACACGGGCCAAGATGGAAGTTGCCAGCAACTCTGGGTGCCCCTTTCCCTTTGCATTATTTAGGAGAGTAGAGGTGGGGAAGAGGAAACTGGAGGGCAGAGAGGGAGGATAGGGAGAGCCATGGTCTGGGGGAGGGAGCCAAGGGCCCAGGAGGCTGGCATTCTCTAGTCACTTAGAGAGTACCAGGCCTGATGGGAGTCAAGGCTGTGTGTCCTTGCTCAAGGTCATCCAAGTAATATGAACAGTCTCTTCTCCGCACCACCACGCCCCCCCCCCCCCCAAGCTGTGGAATATATTGGGCAAGGGACGGGGAGGGGCATTTCCTAATGTCTGCTCCTCCCCAACACCTAGATGGAGAGGGACCTAGGAGTGTTCCCTTGGGAACTGTGGGGGAGGGGGCTGTTTCCTAATAAGGGTTCCTTCCCTTCTCCTCAGCTCTCTTTGATCTGCACACACACACCCCAGAAGCTCACACAAACACACTTACCCCTTAGAGACAAGGGAGTCTGCTAGGGAAAAGAGAAGCCTTGAAGCCAGATGCCATTTTAAATCCCACTCTACCCCTCACTGCTGAGTGACTTCTCCTCTCTGAGCCTCCCCTCCCCCGTTTCCTCACCATGGACTGCTGTGGGGAGTAAATGAGTTCATTTGTATAGTAGCACCTGGAACAGTACCCAGAACATCATAATCAGTAAGAGCTGCTAGTATGTTCACACAGGCCCTCGCAGAGGAGCAAAACCTAACCCCCTTCACCCGCCCATGTGCCCTCTCATGGGTATGCAGACATGAACAGATAGATACACACAGACACAAGGGCCATCAAAACCCAGTGCCACTGCACACTCTCAAAGCAAGAAGGCAGGGGAGTGGTCCTCCTGGGCCCAGCAGCTGTGTCCCTGTCAGCCTGCGGAGACCCAGGCCACAGCACAAACTCTCCCACTGGCGGCTCACCAGCACCATTGCCCAAATCCCCCACTCCCGCCCCAAGGTCGCCATCACTTCCCTTCCACAGGCAGAACGGCTCCAATGCAGCCCACAGCACAGCAGCAAGGGGTGGGACACGGATCTTAGAAACGGCAGGCCAGGTGCCCACCGTCTTCAGTTCCAACAGCATCACCAAGCCCTTTGCATACTAACCTCCTTGCTAGGCCCAGACCTGCATAGAGAGAGAGCATAGGGGCTTTGGGAGAGGAGAGACCAGGGGGGTGTGATAGGGACCTAGAGGCCATGCTAATGGCCCTGGAGGCTGTCAGCCAAGACAAGAAAACAAACAAGACTACAGCCAAGGTTGTAGACTAGGACCAGTGGGGAAATCCTACAGAATGAGAGCTCGGCTTTAGAAGCTTTTGAGATAGTGAGCTGGTCCCGCAAAACGCCCACTTCCACCATCTGGCTGGGAGTAGAGAGGGTCCCTCCAGACATGCAGGTACCAGAGCTCCGCTAAGAATCCCCGACTGGAGTAAGCCAGCTGTCATCTCGTTCTCCCAGCTCAGGGCCAGGGGTGGGGCCTCAGAGTTGATGGGAGATGAGCAGAGAATAAAAAAAGCAGGAAGGAATGTTCCCAGGGAGCCCCGAGGGAGCCCGGCAGAGAGAGAAGCTAATCCTGCAAACCTCTAGCAGACTCCAGGGCAGACCATCAAAGAGAGACTGTGAGGACTCAGAAAAGTGTGATCACACCTTCTCCAGTGATCCCCATTTGCTATCTTGTGAAGGAGCCAGCCAGCCAGAGAACTTTTTACTCAGAACCTCATGTTCTCCTGGGGGAACTGGATACAAAGGGGATCTTGGCTGCCGATCTAGTAAAGCACCCCACCCCCCAATCCATCCCTGGCTCCTCTCTCCCTTGGCCAGTCCCCACCCTCACCTCCTTAATGAAGTTCCCAGCTGACACTTCCTAATTCCTCGATGATTAACTTCCGGTGGAATAGAACCAGGACAGCTCTTTAATTAACACGCATGTCTGAGATTACTCCGGACTCATTAAAACTCTGAGATTGACTGGTGCAGGAATTCAATTACTCATGACACTGAAATCCTGACCAGCGGAAGGGAGCGGGGCAGGCAGGCAGTGGCAGGGATGACAGATGCCCAGCCAGAGAGTCCCAGCCTGAGGGAGCAGACACACTTGACCCCCAGGGAGCCCACTCTGAGCAGGAAGTCACAACTCTTGTCCCCGAGAGCCCAGACAGAAGGGGAAGAGACAGCCTCTATCTTTGAGCATCTCCAAGCGTGAGAGGGGAGATACATTTCTGACCCCCAAGGAGCTGCCCTGGGGACCCCTGGTCTGGAGTGGTACAGGCTTTCTCTTTGGGTACCCCCATTCTGGGGACATGAGACAGCAGTCAGCCCAGGTAGCCCCCTCCCTCTTGTGGGGGGCAGGGGCTCAGTGGAAGGGAAAGAAACACAGCCATCATTGGAGGCCCAGTCAGAATGGAGAGATGTGGCCAAGGCCTTGGGGAGTCTAGTCTGAGCTTCCAATCCAAGAAGTGACACAGGCACAAGGCCAGTGTGTCCATAGGAGAAACCCAGAAAGAACAGCTACAGGAGGGACCAGGGAACCACATGCTGGCGAAGGGACTGGTAGAGGCGGGTAGAGAACAAAGACAGCCAATCCCAAGCTCCCTCTCTCCAGGCCTGGCTGCCCCACGCACCCCACACTGGGAGCCCCAGAGGGAGGGACCAGGACTGTTGGTCTCTGTAGCCACTGCCGCCTGGGACCTGAACCACATGGCTGGAGAAGGACTCCTGAGGAAACTGAGGGAACTGAAGTCTGCCAGCTGAAGCTGGGGTGGCCACAATGTGCTGATAGTGAGTGCCTCCTTGACATCGAGTGTTTCCCACACATATTCTCAGTTATTCTCCCCACGTCACAGATACGGAAACTGAGGGCCAGACAGGTTAAGTAACTCATCTGAGGTCACACAGCAATGGCAATGAGGTTAAAACCTCGCTGAAAGTCAAGTGGTCTGCGTCATTACCCTTTCCTGCTCTGAGCCCAAGCCCCTTTAGTCCTGGTGGCCCGTGGGATGGCCAGCTCACACCTGCTGCTGTCATCGCTGTGAATTAAAACTCTTTCCACAAAACTGCATAAAGGAAATTCAGAAGGGTGGGCCATGAAGCCTGGTAAAGAGGAGACGCCATGAGGAAGCCTGGCTCACTATGCCAAGCAGGCCCAACAGAATGGTGGTCGAATCTTGGTGCCAATCCCTGGCAAAACTCCACGGCACATTATCCAGCTGATAACACCAAACGCAGAGTGGGGAAGCGAAGAGGGTGGGCTCTGCAGCCTCCAGACCAGGACTTCAGGCACTACTCCGCTTTCTACAAGCTGTGTGGCCTCAAGCAAGTTACTTCACCTCTCTGTTTCCTTACCTGGAAATTGGGGGTGGTAATAGTACTTTTCTCTTTTTTTATGTATTTTTATTGATTTCAGAGAGGAAGGGAGAGGGAGAGAGAGAGAGAGAAACATCAGTGATGAGAGAGAATCATGGATCGGGTGCCTCCTGCATGCCCCCTACTGGGGATTGAGCCTGCAACCCGGGCCTGTGCCCTTGACCAGAATCGAACCCAGGACCTTTTAGTCCACAGGCCAACACTCTAACCACTGAGCCAAACCAGCTAGGGCAGTGGTCGGCAAACTCATTAGTCAACAGAGACAAATATCAACAGTACAACGATTGAAATTTCTTTTGAGAGCCAAATTTTTTAAACTTAAACTATATAGGTAGGTACATTGTTATTAACTTAATTAGGGTACTCCTAAGCTGGCCTTTGCTAAAAACTCAAGGGGCCAATGAGCCACATGTGGCTCGCGAGCCGCAGTTTGCCGACCACTGAGCTAGGGCAATAGGACCTTTCTTATAAAGTGACCTGGGGTTCAGAGTAAACCATCTAATGTATGAATGGCTGGCAGGTGGACAGCGCTCTCAGTATGTTAGCTGCTCTGGGGACATGGTCATTTGGTAACATTACGGGAGAGAATAGAGAAGTCACCAGGAGCTAACGATGGTTCACTTTAAAAAGTTATGTCCCTCCCGGCTCAGCATGGAATGGCATTTCTGAGACGATGAGCTGAACCAGAGAGGGCCGCACGGACTCGTGTGCAGGGTGGGCCAAGGTGCTGCCGTGCTGAGGGTCCATTAAATGTCGTGGAGGCCATGCCATTGGAGGTGGTCATTGCAAATACATGTGTAGCTGACACAGTGTCAGGAAGCTGGAAGGGCCAGCAGAGGAATGTCAGGTGACCCCTAAAGACCAAAAGAGTGCATTCGGGCCAAGAAGACAGAGCACAACAAGAAAAGGTGAAAGATCTTTTCTTTGAAAGCAGATAGGAAAAGAATTCCACTGTGTGCTGTTTAGCAAACCAAGCACTAAGTAAACTGGTGAGTGGGGAGAAAAAAGTGTGTGTGTGTGTGTCCTTTAAAATCCTTTAAAATAGCCTGAAAATGTCTTTTAAAATCTTAACATCTTAAAACATCTCTGGAAATATACATAAGAAATTAATAACTTTTTTTCCTAGTCTGCGGGGAGGAAAACTAAGGCTAGAGGACAGGGGGGTGGGAGGGAAGTTCTTCCCTGAATAATACCCTTTTATAGTTTTTAATGTTGAACCCTGTGAATGTATTGCCTATTCAAAAATTAAATTAAAATATGTTAACACTGGTTATCTCTGGTTGCTGGGGTGATGGGTGGTTTTCCTTTCTCCTTCATATTTTCCTGTATTGTCTGAGTTTTTAATGGCCATGTATTACATTTTTAAATCAAGAAAAATAATAGCGTTATTAACATTTGCTTTAAAAGTCTGCCTCACTTGGATAGGCTAAGGATCTCGCTGGGCCACAGCTCATGTGACAGAAAGGAGGCTTTCAGTTCAAGGGAAACTCTTTAGAAATGGGAGCGAGCTTGCTGCATGGCCACAGAGGCAGGAGGAGGAAGCGTGGGCAAAATGACATACTGCCACTCAGGGCAGCAGCCAGAGAGAACTTTCTATCAGGGTTGCTCTGAGAGGAAATAAGCTCTCCATCACGGGAGGTATGCAAACAACCCTGAAATGTTTGTCAGGGGGTTCCAGAGAAACTTCCTGCTCAGCAAAGGAGTTGTATAGTCTAGGAGCTCTGAATTCAAGGTCATCTCCTTGGGGACAGGTGTAGATACAGTCTTCTAAACCAATCAGTACTAAGCAGAAAGCCCACCTCAGAGGTTTGGACTTTCTGCTTAGTACTTGCTCACAGTCCTGGCTGCCTGGACCTACCATTCATTACAGGTGCAGCATCACCTATAATGTAGCAAATGTAAAACTCAACAACATATAATAATCAATGATCAACAACACAGCGAATGTGTATTGAACAGTTACTGTGTGCTGGTTACCACCCTAAGCACTTCCATGGGTTACACTCTATGAGGTAGGTGCAATTACCCCATTTCACAGATGAAGAAACAAAGCAGGGCTGGGTCAAGGTGTTGTCTACAGAGAACCCAGTGTTATGGGCTGAATTATGTCTCAAATTTTTCTATGTTGAAGTCCTAACCCCCAGTACTTCAGAATGTGACTACATTTGGAGATGGGGTCTTTAAAGAGGTACAGGGAGTAAAATGAGGTCATATGGGTGGTCCCCAATATAACTGATTGGTGTCCTTATGAGAAGAGGAGATTAGGACACCGACACACACAGAGGGAAGACTCTGTGAGGACACAGGGACAAGCCGGCCATCTCAGAAGAACCAGCCCTGCCGACACCTGGACCTCGGACTTCCAGCCTCTAGAACTGAGACAGTGGATTTCTGCGTTGAAGCCCCAGTCTGTGGTGCTCTGTTATCACAGCAGCCGTAGCAGAATACACCCGTTAGTTATAAATGGGCATTTGGGCATAGCCTGTTGCTTAGCCTCCGTCAGCTGCAGTGGGTGTGCCCGGGCTAAGGAGCGGTTGTGAGTGAAGGTGTGGATGGAACAGGCCACTGCCAGAACATGTGTGCGAGTGTGTGCCTACACTTTTGTGGGGTACCCAGGTGAACATGCACTGACTCAGGTGTGCAGGTGTGAGTGCATGTGTGAAACCACAGGTGTGGCCACATGGTGTGTGTGTGTGTGTGTGTGTGTGTGTGTGTGTGTGTGCGTTAGCTGGGTAGGACTGTGTGAACACAGGTGTATGTTCATTCAGCCCAGCCTGGAAACAGATTCTGAGAAAACCACTGCGCTGTGCACATGCAGGCACGTGTGTACACCCCCAGTGTCCTCCCCTCCCGAGTGCCAGGACATTTTGGTTGGCACCAACCCTGTGGGGCAGTCAGGACCACACTTATTATCCCGGCACATAGTAAATACTCGTTAAGCATTGCTATGATCTTCATTATCATGCGTATCACAATATTACAGGTGAGGAAACGGGAAATGGCCTGCTCGGTGTCATTCTACATAATAAAACCCTAATATGCAAATTGACCAAATGGCGGAACAACCAGTCACTATGATGTGCACTGACCACCAGGGGGCAGATGCTCAATGCAGGAGCTGCCCCTTGGTAGTCAGTGCGCTCCCACAGAGGGAGTGCCACTCAGCCAGAAGCCGGGCTCACAGCTGGATGGGGAGCCCAGCAGTCGGACATCTCCCAAGGGGTTCTGGATTGTGAGAGGGCACAAGCCAGGCTGAGGGACACCCCCCACCCCAGTGCACAAATGTCATGCAGTGGACCTCTAGTCCATAGTAAGTATAGAGTAGAAATAGAAACCAAATTCAGAGAACCCAATTTCAACCCAAGGGTTTTCTCCTTACACTCTGCTCTTTCATGCCCAGATCTCAGCATGCATAGGTGTCATCACATACACACACACACACACACACACACACAGATGCCATCACAACACACTCATACACAGGTGCCATCACATATACACAGGTATCTGTCACATATGCACACCTACACAGGTGTCCATCACAACACACACACACATATACACATATGTGGGTATCTGTCACACACAGAGATATGCAGATACCTGAACATACAACATAATATTAGCTAACATTTTGCTGAACAATAGACTTAGTACTCTGTATGCATAATCTGCTTTCCTGCTCCCAAAAACCCTGAAAAGTAAGTGCCATTCTTATCTCATAGACAAGGAAACCTCTGCACGGAGGGCTAAGTGACTTGCCCGAGGTCACCTGGCTGTTAAGCAGAAAATCCAACTTCCTCTCTCCCCCACCCCCGCCCCCCACTTTTGACCCTCTGCACTATGCCTCCTGCCCACACTTTCCACTTTCATTGGCTCGATGGAAGGATAGAATTATTCATCATACAATGGCCTAATATTAAAATGAAATTAGCAGTGACCATGCCCAGACACTTTCCAACTTGGCTCCCTCCCCCATTCTCTTCTGGAGAGCCAGAGTGGTTTTAAACGACCATACATCTACATAATGGCTTTCTTTTGTTCTTTTTCTCCCGACTCCACTGGCCAGGATACACCCTTAATCCCTGAGGCTCAGACAGGGGTCCAGCTGCGGCTGCCTGTGCACATGGCTGGGGAAAGGTGGGAAGGCCAGTCTCTCTGTCTGGCATGCAGCCCCGAGTTGGAGATAGATATTCAGGTTTGGCTGAGGGCACGGAGAAGGTCACCTCACGGCCTATTGAAAAGACTGAAGGTTGGGCTTAGAGCCTCCCGGATGAGGAAAGAGAGTCACAGCCTCAACCGGCCTCTCTGTGGAGGCCAGGACGTGGGATTGGATGAAAAGGACATTGGTAGGAGCTGTGGAGGGTTTTGTCCCTTTAAGACTTATGAAGGCTGTGAAAGCTTTTCTCGCTGAGCCAGGCTGGACCCACGGCTTTGGTTCATCCTGTGGAATGTGCCGCCGCTGGTGAACGTTCCAGAACGTGCTGGCAGCCAAGCAATCTCGGTCTTGATTTTCCCATGCCGTTCGCCTCCTGGAAGCCGCCGCTAAGGGAGAATGGACCCAGTATCAACAAACACCTGAAGCAAGTATTTACTGAGCCGTACCTGAGCTGTGCCCGGAGTGGGTGCCCAGAGCTGAGGATGTCAGTGTGAAGAGACCATGGCCCAGGCCCTCACAGGATTCATGGTCTCCTGGGCTCCAAACAGGGCACCCCCCCCCCTGCCCCGGGACAGGCCATGGCCTGCTTAGGAGCAGAGATGAGCTCTGTCCCAGGCCTCGGGCCCTTTAGGACTTGCTGTAGGGAGGCAGGGCTGTGGCCTCAGCACACAGCCTGGAATCCTGTGTGCACAGAGAGATGCAGGAACAGTCCCAGAAAGGGCCATGGACACCCCAAATATGTCTCCAACAGAGGAGAGGACCCAGCTTGAGGGAAGAGTCAGTCTGTCATGCCCCCCCACACACACACACACCCTACCCTGTCCCTCCCTGTCTCTCTCTCTCTCTCTCTCTCTCTCTCTCTCTCTCTCTCTCTCTCTCTCTCTCTCACACACACACACACACACACACACACACACACACACACACCATCTCTGCCTCTAAGGAGAGATGGCATCCCCCAAATTAAATAGGTGAGACCAAGAAACCAAAGGGTCCCCCATGCAGCTTTCAGACCCACAGACGCCCCCACCCTCATTGTGGTGTTTGGCCCCTGCAGTGCCCACCAAGGGCCAGGCACTGAGCAGCGCTTCCCACAGCCGTGGGGTCTCATAGTCCTTGCCACGTCCTCGGTGCACACCCACTGCAGGCTGTGCTACTGTTTGGGGTGCTGCTGTTTGGGGTGAGTTTTAGCAAGGCGCCCCCTTGGGCTGGTGGATTAGAACGGTGCTGCCTGGGAGGGCACACGGCTTAGTGGGCAGAGGCATGTTGGTGATACTAAAAGGGCATCTCATTCAGCCCTTCGGCCAGAGCCACAGCAGCACCCCGACTTTGTGGAAGCTGTTCCTCTAGCCACTCTTTCCCTGAGGGAGGAGGTGGAAGGGGCCTCATTGAGGGCACAGCTAGTCAGTTACCAGGGGTGGGATTTGAACCCAGGATTTGAAAGCTGAGGTCCTGCATGGATACCCATGCACATCCGATCGCATATGCATGCACACTGCGGCAGCTGCAGGGTGCCTGGGGCGTGCCCGGGGCCACTGCCACTCACCTGAAGGGTCTCCCAATCTCAGAGAAAACATCCCTACCCTCAAGGGACCCGACCTCGTCCTCAGGGAGCCCAGGCCGAGAGCATGTCATGGGGGAACATAGCCCTATTTGGGGTTCTCCATTCTGAGAAGGGTGACAAGACAAACATGAAGCAAAGAAACCCTGACCGATCAACCCTGCCTTCACCCCTCAAGCAGGCCGTGGCTAGGGGGACCCTGAGTCTCCCCATCTGTGGGTCAGGAGGCGTGGCATCAGCCCCAGGGCCTGGCAGGGAGAGCCTGGCAGAGGCGGGAGGGGAGCAGCTGTCACTCAGCCGCCGCAGCTCCCCGGGGAACATTTACAACTTCACCTATTCTGCATCGCCTGCTTGACGGAGCATCCAAAGCAATTCCAGGACTATATTTCATTGTCACATTTATTTGCAAGGGGTGTCAGTCAGGCCCCGGAAGTCGGCTTCCCTGCTGCTCCTCGCTCTTTGTTACACACGCACACACAGAGGCGCACCCTCGCGGAAACCCACGTTCAGGTGCACCTCAAGACACCCAGAGGACACCCAAAAACACACAGCCATGCTCACGTTGTGGACACACAAACTTGGGGTCCATGAATCAGGGCTACCAGGTTGCACAACCTCGGGGAGCACCATGGGTATTGCTGTTACTCTCGTACATGGTCACTAGGTGCACACAGCAAGGCACAGTGTCCCTGTGCGTACAGGCACACGCACACACACACAGAAGCACACCCTCAGTCACACACGGGCACTCAGAGAGCCAGGTCCTCAGGCCAAGGACTGCCAACTCGCAGCCTTCCGGAGCCCTGAGATCACGAGACACGTGGGAGCAAAGAGCAGGGAGCTCCCTGAAGCCCCCCTCTCCTTATCCTATGAGTCTCCCAAGCTGAGAAGACCCTCTACACCCACACACACGCGTGCAAACATACACACACCGCAGGAACCTCTCCAGCCAGCAGAGTTAAAACCCAGCCATTTAGCGGTAATTAGCACACTTGTTGGGAAAGGGTTTCATTAACTCCGCTGGGGCTCCAGGGGAGCCAGGGCCATGGCAGGCTTGCTGAGGCTGGCCTCTCTCTCCTCCCTCACATGGCTTTTTAGGCGTGGGGGGAGCGTCTCCAGTGAGCGGTTCACATGTCTGGACCCCTGGATATATACTGACACCTATTTGACACATTCAGATGTATGCACATGTGTGCACAGACATACATGGAAGCATCCCCGCAAACATGTGACCCCAAACTTTAGAAGATGGTAAATGACGGATAGACAGATAATGAGTGGATAGAAAGATAGCTAATGGATGGATAAATAATAGATGGATGATGGATGGATGGATGGATGGATGGATGGATGGATGAATGGACATCTGACTAGATAGATAATAACAAACTGATGGGGAAGCATTATCTCAATTCATTGAGGTTCTGCTTCCTGGCATTGTCGACAGTTTGGCTCAAATAAACTCACGAAAATTCTTTAAAAAAAAAAAAAAACTGACGGGTGGATGTGTAGATAATGAATGGACAAACAGAAAATAGACAGTGAGTAGATAGATGGATAGATAGAGATGTGAGTGGGTAGGTGAATGGTAGACAGATGGACGGATGAAATATAGTTACATACAGTCACATACATGAGGAACACACAGTATGTACTATACACAGTCCTGCACATGGATATACATTATCATCACTTACATCCTCACACATGTGCATATTCTCTCTCCCTCTCCCACCCTTCTCCCCTTTCCCTTTCCAAGAATGGAGGATTGATAGCTTAGTGGTTGGGATGTGAGCTCTGAAGTTCAACAGAGCAGTTCTGCCGGTGTCTAGCTGTGTAAACTTGCACAAGTTCCTTAAGCTCTCTGTGCCTAGGTTTCCTCATCTGTCAGATGGAGACAACGGTGCCCAACAAACAGGGTGGTGTGAGAAATAAAGAAGACGAGTCCCTAGAACACGTGAAGAGTGCTGGGGGGGGGGGTACGTGCCTGGCACACTAGCAATGCTGAGGCGGTTTTCTCCTACAGGGAACAATCTGGAGGTCTCAGAAATATCCAGAATAGGCCCATGTCCCCAAGGAAGGAAGCTGAGGGCCTCTGGCTCCACCTCTGCTCCCCTCTCCAGCCTCTTAACCCTCACACCCTGGAGACCAGGTCCTAGACAGAGCCCAAGGGCATGAGGGGATTGCCCTGGGATCCCATGGGGCAGAGAAGCCACCTGTGCCAAGATGGCCTAAGCCAGGCCCCACACAGTCAGCCAGGGAGAAACCAGCCTCCAGGGCCCCCGAGCCCCCGGCCCCAAACAGTGATAGATATTTTCAATTTTCTCAAAAACTACATATTTTTTTCCCTCTAGACGTTCATCTCGTGCTTTTTGACCAGGATAAACGGAAAAATAATAGAATCCAGATGGGAAAGAGATAGTCATTTGTCCTGCATAGATTGCGATGCTAGCACAAGACCCCCCAACTCATGGTCGGGGGGTGGGAGGTTGGTGGGGAAGGAGAGACTAAGCCTGAGCGGGATGGGACTTGCGGCCCCCTCCTGGCTCCTCACAGCCTGGTGGTGGGGAAAGAGCTGGAGTTTGGAGCCGGGACAGTAGGGTCTTATCTCACCATGTGACCTTAATTCTCTCGCTTGGAGACCCATTTTCCTCACCTGCAAAATGGGGGCAATAAGTACTCAGTTGTCTACCCAAAGAGAGGATGGGAGGTTTAAACGAGCTGCCTGTGGGAGGGCTTTGTGAAATTCGGCCCCACCCACACAGGTAATATCTGTATGCTGAAGGGCCCTGGCTCCCCGCACCCACACTCCAGGCGCTGGGCTCAGGGATGGGCCTAATGAGGGGGCCTCCTGTGTCTGCTGCATTTGCCCCGTCAATTCTCCCTGACTCTGATACATCCTAATCCCTGATCCTCAAACTCCACTGCATGGATTTCCATAGCTCCAGCACCCTATCTAGCAGAGAAACACTGCCAAGATGGTCGCTTTTGTTCTGAAAGATCATCAAAGAAGACAATTCATTCATTAGCGCCCACGAAGTCCTTCCCAGCATCTAACGCAAATCCACTAAGGAATGCACCTGCTTACTCTTATTATGGTCCCAATAGGATCAAAGCCTGGTTGACCAAGGTGTTTCATTTTCTGCCAAAAAAGAAAAAAAATATTTCTTTCCAATGCTCCTTTCATTGAGACAAGGGTGACTAATAAATTTAAAAGACATTAGAGTTGCTCTAGCCTGTTTGGCTCGGTGGATAGAGCCACGGTCCACGGACTGAAGGGTACCATGTTCGATTCCAGTCAAGGGCATGTTCCTTGGTTGTAGGCTCCATCCCGGCCCTGGTCGGGTGAATGCTGGAGGCAACCAACCAATGTCTCTCTCCCACATCGATGTTTCTCTCTCTCTGTCTCTCCTCCCCTCCACTCTCTCTAAAAGTCAATGGAAAAAAATGTCCTCAGGTGAGGATTAACAAAACAACAAAGACATCAGCGTGTGGAGTGTAAGCACCAGCTCCGACACTTATGGCTGTGTGACCTTGGACAAGTTACTTAACTTCTCTGAGCGCCAATCCGCATAGGGCTCAGAATCCTACCTTGCTTGCCTCCAAAGCTGCTGGAAGGGCAGAAGGCCTGGGTAAACTAAGGTGATCCCTGCAGACTTGAAGGATGCCTGGCTTCCTGGCTTGGCTGGCCCCTCCTCTCACATCCCCCAGCTCCAGCCTCCCTGCCAAGGGTGAGACTTTATCTCCCCAGAGCAGAAGCGGGTGGGGAGGAGGGGGTGATTCAAAGGAGAAAGAGGAGCTGCTTGCTCTCTGCCCAGAGTAATTGGTGGTAATCCCACAGCCAAGCCTATCGCCTCCCTCCCAGCTGTGGCGAAGCTGCGGCCTCATCATCCGTCATTAGCCGGGCTCATCTCTCAGCTCAATTGTAGAACATGATTTTAATAACCCTGGCAGGAGGGATCATTTTTCTTTTGTCACTTAACTCCAATTCTGTTGGAGAGACAGAGACAGGGAAAGAGAGAAAAAGAAGCTGACAGGGTGGCAGAGACAGAGTGAAAGGGAGAACTAGGGACAGAGAGTCAGGAAGAAGAGGCATCGGGATAGCTGAGAATGGGAAACATGGTCGGGAAGAGGAAGAGGGAGGAGCGGAATGGAGCAGAGCCCTTTCTGCCCTGTGGTTCCCACTGTTGCTTCCCCGTCCTCACCCCTACCCTCTGCACTGGTCAGGATAAGACAGCCCCCTGACCAGGCAGGCCCAGGTTGTTCTCTGGGCTGACCCCTCTGGCTCAGCTGAGGGCCTTGAGTGGATGGTCAAAGTGCTCCCGGACTGGGGTGGAGGAGGATGGGAGGAGGGTCCCGGATTTGGGGCCCTATGCCTAAGAGCAGCAGTTCCTCCAGGACATGCCTACAGTCCATGCAGAGGGTAAAACCGCAGGTCTGAGTCACACAGATGCCAGGCTGCAGCCCGACTCTGCCACATGCAGGCTGAGTGGCCTTGCCGGCCTTCCTGACCTTGATGTTCTCATCGGTACAGTGGGTACCTACTTCACATAGTTGTATATGAATATGTGAGCTGATGTGTGTGCCACGTGCAATGCAGTGCATGGCAGATAGAAATAGGTGGGAAATGAAACACCCAGGACACAGAAAACAGCCTGGGCAGCAGAGAGGCCTCCGAGGATGGCAAGGAGCATGCCTTGAACTGTGTTCAGACATCACACCCCACCATAAACTACCAGCAGTGCAAGGAAAAAAGCCACAAAGGGGCTTTGGCTTCGTTCACGGGACCCTCTAGGGTGGCAACCACCACGATGGGAAGAGCCCAATTACACAGACAATACCTGTGGTCGGCAAAACTGAGGACACAGCGCCACCTGTTGGCTGTTGGGGAAACATACAAGAGCTCCGCAGGAGAGGAGAGGTGTTGGAAGAGGAGGGGTGCTTCTCAGCCCCCAGGGAGGACCAGGTTTGGGGAGGCCTAGCCCAGGAAGGCACCAGTCTGGGTCCCTGAATCCTTCTCCCTGCCTCAGAGCCCACATAGATCTCCTGGGCAGGCCCAGGAGAAGGTGGTGACCAGGCTGATGGGACAGATCCCAGCTCTCCAAGTTGAGGACTACAAAGGCAGCTCCATTTTCTAAATGGCATGTTTTCTGCCCAGCCAGTGTGGTTCAGTGGTTGAGCTTCAACCTATGGACCAGGAGGTCACAGTTCCATTCCAGGTCAGGGCACATGCCCAGGGTTCCATCTCCAGTGGAGGGTGCGCAAGAGGAAACGGATCAATGATTCTCACTTGTTATTAATGTTTCTCTCTCTCTCTCCCTCTCCCTTCCTCTCTGAAATATATGACATGTTTTCTTACAAGCCCCAGGGTCTGCCCCTCCCCCCCAAAAAGAAAATCTTCAACTCAAGTCTGCAAGACTGTGCCATGGACTGGGGGTCTCAGAGAAGGGAACTGGAGGTCTCAGAGAAGGGAACTGGGGGTCTCAGAGAAGGAGGAATCCATTTCCTGGCCTGGGGAACTCAGTCTCGTTGGGATGAGGGAGCTGAAAGCAGCCCCTGCAGTGGGGTGGAGGGTGTGAGGCATGCCGGCCAGAGACCACACGCAAAGGCCCGCAAATGAGAAAGCCTGGGCTTTGGGGGGCGGAGGGCAGCTGGGGGCTCTAGAAGTCAGAGGAACTTCATCGTGGCTGTCATTAACTCAGTGAGACTGTTTTTCAAGGGCCAGGCCTGTGGATGGGGATATTCCCAGCTCTATTCAGTGACAGCAAATGCCGTCCCCTCTCTGGACCTCTGTGTTTCCCCATCTGTGAAATGGCCCGTGGAAGATGGAGCTAGGTCTGTGTCCTGGGCCCAGGCTTAACGCCCAACGGTGCCACCTCTCATTTCTGCTTTCTCACGTCCAGGAGGAAGCCCTGCTGCCTGAGATCTGCTGCTGATTCCTCTTTCCCAGGAATGGCAGCGAGCCTGGCCGTGAGCGCAGAACCTGGGCAGGAAGATGAGCACTGATGTCCAGGTGGGGTTAGAGCGGGGGCGGGAGGAACTGACCAGCGCATCCTCAGGCAGTGAAGCAAAAGCTCACGCCTTGGAGAGTTTTCAGGGTCCACCTGAAGGACAAGCTCATGGCCAGCTGAGGCCTTTGTCCTCAGGCACAGACTCGAGGGGGAGGCCTTGCCCTTATCAGAGCACCAAGAACACCCGCCACTCTTCCACTCTGGACACCCCCACTGTGCCCTGACTGCAGGGTCTGGCAGCCTGGATGAGGGCAGGAGGCAGCCTCCACAGTCCCCCCCCCCCCGCCCCCCCCCCCACACACACACACACACACAGCCTGCTCACTGCTTGCCTCTCCCGGAAGCCTTCTCTGGACCAGGGCATGAATTGCAATGCAGGGACTTGCCCTCGGAAAACCCCCATGTGTGGCCACCACATCACACTTGGGATCATCATTATTTCCTCCTCCCATTGGAGAGAAAATGTGTCTCTTGTGTGTGTATTGTGCCCCTGGTCACATCCAAGTCCTCCTGATTGTCCCTCTTAGAAAGTTCTCAAGTCCATGCTTTTCTTTTATCCCCAGGGCCTGGGCCACCTATAATAGCCTCTGCATGGCGTCCCCTGCCTCATCCACACCCCTACAGCGAGCAGTACCATCCAACCCATGCGCCCCTCTCTAACCACAAAGGGCAGCTCCAGGAGCTCCTCTACCCCCTGGAAGGAGGCCAACCTGGAGGACACAGGAGCAGTAGGGTTACTGTCCCCTTACCCGGGAGCAGAGCACCAATAAGGTGCCCCAGACACTATTCTGGGCTCGGTTCTAAGGTCCAGACATTGGCAGAACGCCCCAGCAGCCCAAGTGCAATGCACAGCTAGCAAACCACTACCAGATCCCAGCCCCAGGGTCCAGCCCAATCCCAGCTTCTCCCTGTGCTAGTCCCACTCCTGTTTGCCTTCAGAGCCCTTCCTTGTTCCTTGCACCGAGGGGCTGGCCCTGTGGGCTGTGTTCCAGATCCTGCAAGAGGCATTGGTGGGAGCCTGGAGGGTGGGAGGAAGGTTCATTTCTGAGCCTTGTTTTGACACATGTGAAAGCCCAGAAGTTACTGGATTCAGAACCGGCCCCTGTCCCGAGCTGCCCGTCATGTGTGTGGGTCCATAACCATTCTGTTTTGAGACCTCACCCACCTGTCATTACTCTTCACCTGAATGGAATTCACACTCCCCTCATTTGTCACATCCCTGCTTCTTAGCTATTTGGCCTCCCTAGAGGACACCCCTGTGTCCCCCGTGGGCACTCATACCCCTAAGGGCAGCAGTAACCACTTAGCAGGGTGGATATGGGGGAGTTGCCCTAGATCCTAGACTAGGGCTGTTAGTGCACCTGAGCCAGGTGACAGGCTGGTTGTCTGTTGCCTGGACTCATCCAAATGACCATGAGCATGCAGGTCTTGCTGCAACCCCTTTTCCTGTGTCAGCATCTCCAACAGAGACCCAGCCACAGCTCTCCCACCCCCTCGCCTCCTGCAGGCTAGAAGGCTGGGGCAGAGAGCAGGGCTGGCACTCTCCTGCTGGGTGGCGGCAGGGAATTGGCTCGTTAGGATCAGCACTGGGAAAGGTAGAGATGGCTCAAAACCTCAGCTAGAACCGGGGGAGCTGTGCAGTTAGTGGCATGGGGCTCTGTGTGAGATGTGTTGGAACCTGAGTCGAGCCTGTTTAACGAGAAGCCATGAAGAGTGAACTACAAGCTCTCTCCATCACCAGAGGGATCTCATTTCCGGCTGAGAGAGTTTTGTCAGATTAATTCAGAGTCTGCCCGGTGGGTAGACCTGGGCACCAACATCCACCCTCCACCCGGTCCTCCTCCTTTCCCTTCCTCCTCCCTTCCCTTCCAACGCTGAGACGCTTTGGGAGAAGTTGAGAGTCCTTTTTTCTCCCTTTAAATCTCAGTCTGTTGCTTATCTTTTGACTTTGTTTATGGTGTCATTTGTCTCACAGGAGATTTTTATTTTTATGAGCTCAAACCTGACAGTGTTTTCCTTTATAGCTCTGAGTTGTGGGCCTCACTTAGAAAGGCTTTCCCTCTCCCAAGGAGACATTTTTCAAGACTTGTCACTCCAAGTCCAAAGGAGGCACTTGAACCGTTTGCTAGTGCAAGACAGGTGCTTCAGGGCCTGCCCCGGGGCCTGACGGGAGGCCTCGGGGCCCACAGCAATGATGCTTTAGTGATGGCAGCAGAATGGCTGTGTGCTTCTTTTCAAAAAGCTTTTTCTTATGGAAAATTCCAAACAGAAGGGTAGCAGAGGGCTCTGAGCTCTTATGTTATCCCTGCCTCCACATTTCTCTGGTCAGGTCCTAGGGCTAAAGTCACCCTCTTGTTACACCCACACCCTTCCCCACACCCACCTTCATACCCTGTCTGCAGTGTAGTGGCTTATACTGGCCTTCCTGCTCAGGTCCACTCTGACACCCAGCTCTTTTTCTTCTCCCCTTGTGTCTGGCCCTGGAGCGCCCAATCTCTGCCCCATCAAGGACCTCTCTGGTTGCTTTGTTCCCCACATGTCACCTGTTGGAGAATTCTGCCTCCTGAGCACCAGGGCTGGGCCCACCTCTGACCTGTGCTGGATTCCTCAAGGCGCCAGTGCTGCCAGTCACAGAGGTGCTGGCACTGGTTTTCCAGGAGCCCATCTAGCCATCAGACAATGAATGAAAAGCTTTGCAGCAATGGAGAGCCATTGAAGGTCTGGGCTTGGTAGTAAACACTTGGTAGTCCCAGTGCTGCTAGGACCTTGGCTGAGAGCTATCAAAGCAAAGCCAGAGCCCGGCTGGTGTGGCTCAGTGGTTGAGCATCAACATATGACCAGGAGGTCATGGTTCGATTCCAAGTCAGGTCACATACCCAGGTTGCAGGCTCCATCCCCAGTAGGAGGCGTGCAGGAGGCAGCCAATCAATGATTCTCATCGTTGATGTTTTTGTCTCTTTCTCCCTTCCTCTCTGAAATAAATTTAAATTTAAAAACAAAATTTAAAGCAGAGACAGAAAGATGTGGGCCTGACCCTCTCTATCAGCCCTCAACTCCTCCTCCCAAGTGCCAGTAACCCTTCCAAATAAGCCCATACCTGGGATTCCCCACCCTTCATCTCAGCTCTGAGCCTGGTTTGCAGGGACCTCTCAATGGGACAATGTGACCATTCTCCTGCCCTTCCAAATCCTCTCTTCCCTTGCCCTGGGCCAGTCCCCACTCCATCAGGTTCCCCCTACCTCCCGGCTGCTCCTCCCCTGCCTTTTCCCACAATTTCTCCCTTCTCTAATTAGGGGTCTCGCCAAGGATCATGGATTCACCCTCCACTCTTCTCTCCCTCATCTACTTTCTCTCCTGCAGCCCCACTTCCGGGCAACGCACCCCCAAAGCCTGTCTCCAGCCCTTTCCTCTCCCTGACCTTGGGACCTTCCCAAGGTCATCTCTTCCTGACCTTGGGATTGTCAGTAGTAACCAACTCCAGCCTGAGCTCAGTCCTCCCCTGGAGCACAGACACACCTGAGGCAAGATGCCATCATGAGAGGCAGGCATGGAGCAGAAGGAATCTGTGCTGCCAGGGAGAGGAACCCTCAGGAGGGTCATGCTGAGGCTGCTGGTGCCCAGGTCCATCCTCAGACTCCCATCAGAGCTAAGAGGGGCCACACGGGTCACTAACGGAGCAACTTCCACCAGGATTTCTGTGAGACACTGGGACAGAAGCAGTTTAGCTTCAGTGCCCATGCAGTGAAGTGTGTCCCAGACTGGAAGTCAGGACCAGCCCCCCACTTCTCCAGGGAACTCAATGTAACTGTGATGCCACTCGGGCTCTTGGGATTGTCCGGAGGAAGCACCAAATGACACGAGGGACCCAGGTGCCACATGGAGGGCCCTGGCAGCTATAATGTGGTGAGGAGCTCAGGCAACCACACAGACGGTGGACATCAAGGGGGCGGGAGCCAGAGAACAGAGTGGATGCCACGAGGTAACTCAAGCTGGGTGGCTCTTTCATAAACACCAGGCAAAACTCCCCGGAGGCTTCCAGAAATAACTGGACGAGACCTGCAGGCTTCTGAAAGTGCCGGTGAACAGATGGGGATAGAAGCCAGCCAAGGACGGGTCGTGACTGTCAATGTGACCTCATTGGTACCTTGCCCAGGCTGGTGAGGTCTTGAGGGAAATTAGACAAAGTGCTTGTGTCCAGCCACTGCCAACATCACAGTTCCCTCAAACCATAATTCTTCTTCCGAGGAGGCTCAGTCCAGCCCCCCAGACACCAATGCTCAGTGCGTCTTCAGACCAGTCCACGTGTATTGAACACTTACTCAGTCATTTACAGGAATTACGTTCATTTATCCCCAGGGTGACCTTTTAAAGGTAGATACAATGAAGACCCTTATTTATAGCTGAGAAAACTCAAAAAAGTTTTGTAATTTACACAAGAGCCCTGAGCAAGTGACAGGCAGAGCTAGGGCATGCATAGAGGCAGTCTGACACCGAAGCCCCAGCTCTTGACAAGCGTCTTCCCTTGCTCCCCCTACACCCTCTTGTTGTTGCTGTTGCTGTTGTCCTTGCTGCTGCTGTCGTAATTTAAAAACTCGTGGGCGCTTCATCTTTTTCCCAAGAGGACATGAGAAAGCTTTACAACAGGCAAGATTAATTCATTCGACAGATTCATATTGCTCAAGAAAACAAATAGCAATCTTCAAGGTTGCCATGGTTGCTGTGATTGATCCTGAAATTTAGCATTGAGCTTCCTGGCAGCCAGGGCAAAAAGTGAAACACTAAGTTCCGAACCTCTTACTATCAGAAAGGAGGAAGCAGATCATTTCCCACCACAGGGACAAATATTTCCAGGAACTAATTTTGAAATGGGCTCCTCATCTGGGGCCTCGTGTCACAGACATGGTATGAAATCATTAAAAAGCAATCTTCTATATGATTTGATGGCAAAACCAGGTAAAGGACTTTCTGTATAAACAAAGGGGGCAGCATGCAGTCTTGGACACAAGAGATTCACGTGGATTGCCTGTAAGTTAGAGCTTAGTAGAGCTAGAATTTTCGCCATGAGTCTCAGCTCTTACTGGGTTTTCTGACAGGTGCCAAAGTACTGTGAAGTGGGGGTGGGGTGGGGCAGAGCCCCAGGCTATGGAAACTAAAGATGTCCCATGAAGTGTAGTTCTGTTCTAAAAGTTGAGACTGTGCACATTCATTTAT
Organism: Corynorhinus townsendii; assembly: GCA_026230045.1. Lineage (NCBI taxonomy): Eukaryota > Metazoa > Chordata > Mammalia > Chiroptera > Vespertilionidae > Corynorhinus > Corynorhinus townsendii. The sequence continues at coordinate 198,340,999 of JAPDVU010000002.1, forward strand.
CAGATATTTATTGTGTCCTTTTTTGTGCCAGATTTTGCACTAGGTGGAGTGAAAACCAATGAAATAAATAGCACAGGGTCCCTGACCTCAAGGAATTCAATCATTAACAGAAAAAATAACTTACTTTTTTTTTAAGCACCTACTATGTGTCAAGCACTAGCTGGGGCTTTGCATTTAGCATTTCATTTAATATTTATAATAAACCTATACAATAAATATTATTATTGCTGACGACAGCACAGGACTAGAAAGAAGCTGAACCCCACAATGGCACATACCCAACAAGAAGGCCAGAGACCCATCAGCCTCTGTGTATCCAATAGATTCGTCTGGTTGAAGGAGTTTTTGTATCCCTAGTCCTGGTGTGAACCCCACATCAACAACATGAAATGATGTCCTAATACATAAAAATTCTACTAATCAACAAATAATTTCAGGCAAGAGAAACTTCAGGGTGGGAAAAGGGGCTTCTGTTCGACAAATGTTTATGGAGCAATTTCTCTGTGCCAGGACTTGTGCCAGGCAGTGTGGATACCCAAAAAGTGAAATACCCTCTCTGACCTCAAGAAGATCCCCTCCCTAGTGAAGAGAAAATGCATAAATTAACCTGATTTGTTGACTGCTAAGAGTGAGGTAAGCCCAGGGGACTTTGGGAAGACAGAGAAATCTTCCCTAGGGGAACAGAGGGGTTCTCCAACCAGGAGGAGGATCTGGGAAGACTTCCTGGAGGAGGTAGCATAAAAGATGAGTCTTATAAGATGAATAAGATGTATTTCAGGCAGTAGAAAGAGTTTGGGCAAAGGCAAGGAAATAAATAAACATAAAACAAGACTCAGCAGAGAGAGTAGGAGCCACAAAGAAGTTAAGAATTGGTGGAGCATACAGTTTGTTTAAGGATAGGAGCCATTGGGAGGAGACTAGAAAGCTTAGCAAGAGCCAAACCTTAAGGAGCATGGACTTTACCATGAGAGATGTGGGAAGTGCTGGAAGGTTTTAACCAGGCAAGAGACTCGACCATATTTATGCTTCGGGAACTCCTCTCTGGCATCAGTATGGAGGATGGTTTAGTAGCCTGGCGACTGGAAGAACATACAAATCACAAGAGAGAGCACAGGGAGTTGCAAGGAAAGGGGGAATCCTTTTCTAGTACTACAAATAAGACCTGCTATGTAACGTACAAATCACACCACACATAAACCAGTTCCTGGAAAGAAACTACCTTTTAAAACATTGCTAGGCACACAGAAATTAATGGACTGCTCCAAGCCCACCAACACCATCAGCAGAAAAATAGAGAAAACAGAGAGTTGACAAGTGAATGGGAAGGGGGGCTGCAAAGAAAACAAGTGAATATTGCCCTGAGAGCAAATTCTACTGTCCCAGGTTACTGGTATCCCTTGATCCTTAACAAAAGCAAATAAATCCTCTGGAGGACAGAATCCCCGAATTAGGCACTCAGAATTCCCAAAGAAAACACATATAAACCCACTTTTTAAAAAAAAAAATCAAATATTCAAGGAGGTGAGAGTGAACAGAAACAACAAACGGTAGATTTAGATGCCTAAGAATGTCAGACATTGTGATTGTTAAAATATATAAAATACTAATTGAATTTTTTTAAAAAAAGATAAAAGTGATCTTTTATAAAAGTGATCAAGTAATACAAAACAATAAAAACAGACTAGTCAGATCTGGACTAGAACAAATTAGAACTTTTGGAAATGAAAACTGTTGAATAGCATATTCTATACAATCTAAGAGATGAGTAGGTTAGAAAATCGAGCTGAAAAAATTACATAGATTGCAACACAGAGGTGAGAAAATGGAAAATATGAGAGAAATGAAAAGCTATGGTGGACAGAATGAAAGTCCCAGAAAGAGAATAGAGAAAGAATGGGAAGAGGCCATTTTTTTTATTTAAATTCTTTATTGTTGAAAGTATTACATACGTCTCTCTTATGGGAAGAGGCAATATTTGAAGAGATAATGGCTGAGAATTTTTCAGAACTGATGAAAGGCATGACTCTGCAGATACTGGGAACCTAATATATATCTAATGAGGTAAATAAAAATATATAAGTCCACATCTAGTCACAGTATGATGAAATTGAACTAACACCAAAGACAAAGATCTTAAAAGCAGCCCTAACCGGTTTGGCTCAGTGGATAAAGCGTCGGCCTGCGGACTGAAGGGTCCCAGGTTCGATTCCAGTCAAGTTGTGGGCACATCCCCAGTAGAGGGTGTGCAGGAGGCAGCTGATCGATGTTTCTCTCTCATCGATGTTTCTAACTCTCCATCCCTCTCCCTTTCTCTCTGTAAAAAAATCAATAAAATATATTTAAAAAAAAAAAAAGATCTTAAAAGCAGCTGCATAGAAAAGACAAAGAAAAGATAATTAGACATCAACACACCTTGCCAAAGCATTTGTGAAAGCCAGAAGTCAGAGAATACCTTCAGAGCCCTGAGAGAAAATAACTGCCAACCTAGAATTGTGAACTTACCAAAACTGTCTTTCAAGGTTAGGGTGAAATTGAGGTTTTTCTTTTTTTTTTAGAAAAACAAAAGTTTGCTATTGGGAGACAATAGAATATATATATGTACACACATATATATGTGTGTGTATATATATATACACACATACACACACACTAGAGGCCGCCCAGTGCATGAAATTCATGCACTAGGGGGTGTCCCTCAGCCTGGCCTGCACTCTCTTCAATCTGGGACTGCTGGCTCCTAACCACTCGCCTGCCTGCCTGCTTGATTACCCCTAACTGATTCTGCCTGCCAGCCTGATCATCCCCTAACTGCTCCCCTGTCAGCCTGATTGCCCCCAACTGCCCTCCCCTGCCGGCCATCTTGTGATGACATGGAAGCGGCCATCTTGTGGTGGCCATCTTGTGATGACATGGGGGCAGCCATCTTGTGACATGAGGACATGAGGGTCAATTTGCATATTACCTCTTTATTATATAGGATATATCTGCCATAGATTCCTAAGCATTAGAAGCATCTTTTGTTCTAATGAGGTGATTCTGGGTGAGCTCCTGGATGGTTCCTGGATGCAGATTGGCCACCAGAAAGATCATGCTTTCATAAGGAGCCTCCCTGAAATCCCCAAAGTCCAGCATCCAGCGTTTGGAGAGCTTCCAGGTATGTGGACACATCTGTGTGCCAGAGGGTGACACACCCCAATTCCCCAGACAGAAGCCCCTGCACTCAAGACCCTCCCAGACCTCGCTCTATGTATGCTTCACCTGGCTGTCCATCTGTATCCTTATCATCTCCTTTTCTAAACTGACTAGAGGCCCGGTGCACGAAATTCATGCATGGGGGTCGGGGAGTGTCCCTCAGCCCAGACTGCACCCTCTCCAATCTAGGACCCCTTGAGGGATATCTGACTGCCCGTTTAGGCCCGATCCCACCGGATCAGAACTAAACGGGCAGTCGGACATCCCTCTCACAAGCCAGAACTGCTAGTTCCCAACCACTCACCTGCCTGCCAACCTGATCACCCCCTAACCACTCCCTTGCCAGCCTGGTCAATGCCTAACTGCTCCTCTGCCAGCCCAATTGCCCCTAACTGCCCTCCACTGCTGGCCTGGGTCCCCCCCCCCCAACTGCCCTCCCAGGCAGGCCTGGGTCGTCCCACAACTGTCCTCCCTTGTAAGGCCTAGTCTCCCCCAACTGCCTCCCCTGCAGGCCTGGTGCCCCCCAACTGCCCTCCCCTGATGTCCTGATCTCCCCCAACTGTCCTCCTCTGCTGGCCCCATCACCCCTGACTGCCCTCCCCTGCTGACCTGATCGCCCACAACTGCCCTCTCCTGCAAGCCATCTTGTGGTGGCCATCTTGTGTCCACATGGGGGCAGCCATCTTTGACCACATGGGAGCAGCCATCTTGTGTGTTGGAGTGACGGTCAATTTGCATATTAGTCTTTTATCTGATAGGATAAATGTGAGTACCTGTTTCCCTGAGTTCTGTGAACTGCTCTAGCAAATTAATCGAACCCAAGGAGGAGGGTCACAGGAACCTCTGATTTGTAGCCATGTCATACTGAAGTTGTGGGTAACCTGGGGATCTACTACTTGTGATTGGCATCTGAAGGGAGAGGTGCAGGTAGACTGAGCCCTTAAGCTGTGGGATCCAACATTATCTCCAAGTAGATAGGGTCAGAACTGAGTTAAATTGTAGCTGGTGTCATGGACAATTGCTTGGTGGGGGTTGGGGAACCTCCACACTTGTGGTGACCAGAAGTGTCCAAGTAAAGTGTTTGGCGTGAGTAGGAAAGAAAGACACGGGAGTAAGAAAAACTTACGGGTGGTTTTTCCTACAGCCATCAACAAGTCTTTGCCAAAGGAACCTCCAAAAGGTGTGCTATAAGAAAAAGTGAAATCAGACCTCCCAGAAAAAGGTCTGGTGTGCAAGAAAGAATGGTGAGCAAACAAATTGCTAAACAAGTAGAGAAATCTACACAAGCATTATATAAAATAATCACAACACATGAGAACAGAAAAAAAAACTAAAATACTGCACAAAAAGAGCATGCAAATCTGGAGATCAAATTTAAAGGTTTCAAAAGTCATTGAATGATTTGGGAAGGGGTTTTAACATACCCATAACCTTAGACTTCATTAGGTATGCAGGACAGAATTTCAAAAGCAACCACTAGAAATACAGAAGTAAAGTATATAAACTCCAAAACAATAAAAAGGATAGGAAAGGACAGAATAAGAAAAGAAACAGACTCAGTAAATCCAAAGTGGGGAGAAGCAAGAAAGGAAGGGGAGAAGGCATTGGGGTTGGGGGGGGGGGGGGAGATAGGATATATAAGAAAACAAAAGCAAGTCAAAAATATCAATAATCAACAGGAGAAACCAAGATGGCGGCATAGGTAAGCACCTAAACTGCTGCCTCGCACAACAATTTCAAAACTACAACTAAAAGACAGAACAGACACCATCCAGAACCACAGGAAAGCTGGATGAGTGGAAATCCTACAACTAGAAGGAAAGAGAAAAGCTCACAAAGAATTGGAGGAACAGCAAAGGGTTGAGGTACAGCAAAGAGTCTTTGTGTGTGCAGAGAGGAAGGGTGGCTGAGAGCCTGGCTGACTTTCTTTGGCAGGAGGGGGAAGGAAGCCCCCAACTGCACTGAACCCCAGTTCTGGGTGAAACCCCATGGACCCAGGCTCATACAGGGGGAGTCTGGACTGTCAGGTAAAGAGAAAGGCACTCGGAGACTCGGAAACCCGGGGGAGATCTGGGGGAGCTCCTGACTGCACTGAACCCCAGTTCTGACTGCACTGAACCCCAGTTCCAGGCGAGCCCCTGGGGACTCACGCTCTTATGGGGGGAATCTGGACTCTCAGGCGGAGGCTCAGGAGCTGGGGAAGGCAGAGGTCTGGAGGCACGCACATGCAAGGGCAGGGCTGATGGGAAGCCAAGACTGTCTGCTCCACCCTGAGACTCCACCCCATCCAAGCTGAGCACAGAGGCTTTTGCAATTTGGCAAGTCTAATCCTATAAGGCTGTCTCCAGCACCAAACTTCTCCCAGCGTAGACACAGCTGATCCTCACAGCCAACTGGCCTGGAGGTCAATTCCTCCCAGTGATACCAACAACAATCAAGACTTAACTACAACAAGGCTACACACACAGTCCACAAAGGGATGCACCAAGAGTGTCCACCTCAAGTTAACTGGGGAGGCCGACCCACTGGGCCATATAGGAAACCCAGCACACAAAGCTACCCTACCAACCCAGGGAAGCAGTGAAAATGCAGCATCAAAGAAACAGATGACAAACGAAAGAAATGGAGGGAAACAAACTACTGGATATAGCGTTCAAAACCACAGTTATAAGGCTTTTCAAGAAATCCTAGAAAAGGCCGATAAATATAACGAGACCCTCGAAGATATGAAAAAGGACCAACTAGAAGTTAAACATACACTGACTGAAATAAAAAAATATTATACAGAGACCCAACAACAAACTAGAGGAATGCAAGAATCAAGTCAAAGAATTGAAATACAAAGAAGCAAAAAACACTCAACCGAAAAAGCAAAAAGAAAAAAAAATCCAAAAAGTTGAAGATAGTGTAAGAAGCCTCTGGGACAACTTCAAGCATACCAACATCCGAATTATGAGGGTGCCAGAAGAAGAGAGAGAGCAAGATACTGAAAACCTATTTGAAGAAATAATGACTGAAAACTTCCCCCACCTGGTGAAAGAAATAGACTTACAAGTCCAGGAAGCTCACAGAACCCAAAACAAAAGGAATCCAAAGAGGACCACACCAAGACACATCATAATTAAAATGCCAAGAGCAAAAGATAAAGAGAGAATATTAAAACCAGCAAGAGAAAAACAGTTAGTTACCTACAAGGGAGCACCCATACGATTGTCAGCTGATTTCTCAACAGAAACTATGCAGGTCAGACGGGAGTGGCAAGAAATATTCAAAGTGATGAATAGCAAGAACCTACAACCAAGATTACTCTACCCAGCAAAGCTATCATTCAGAATTGAAGAGCTTCACAGATAAGAAAAAGCTAAAGGAGTTCATCACCACCCAACCAGTATTATATGAAATGCTGAAAGGTATTCTTTAAGAAGAGTAAGAAGAAAAAGGTAACGATAAAAATTATGAACAACAAATACATATCTATCAACAAGTGAATCTAAAAATCAAGTGAATTAAAAACCTGAGGAACAGAATAAACTGGTGAATATAATAGAATCAGGGGCATAGAAAGGGAGTGGACTGATAATTCTCAGGGGGAAAGGGGTATGGGGTGGTGCAGGAAGAGACTGGACAAAAACCATACACCTATGGATGAGGACAGTGAGGGGGAGGTAAGGGCAGAAGGTGGGGTGGGAACCGGGTGGAGGGGAGCTTTGGGGGGAAAAAGGAAACAATTGTAATAATCTGAATAAAGGTTTATTTTAAAATAATAATAATAAAAAATAAAAGAGAAAAAATAATAATCACAATAAACTTCAAAGGACTAAATATGCCATTTTAAAGACAGAGTTAAACTGGATATTTTTTAACCCAGCTCCTTCTTGTTTAGAGTGGCATATCTAAAACATAAGGAGATAGGTAGAAAGACCACACAAACACTAATAGAAAGCTGGGCAGCTCCATTGGAGTTGGAAGGAAAAAAGATAAAAAGCATGATTTGGTATAGGAAGGGCCAGTGCATAAAGATCAAAAGTTCAGTAGGAGACACAATTCTAAATCTGCATGTACCTAATGAAATAGTCTCAAAAATCAGAAAGCAGGGGAAATAGAAAAACCTACACTCATGGGAGTAGATTTGAATATTCACCTCTCCATTCGGTCAAGTAGAAGAAAATTAGCCCAAGAGGATTTGAACACGATAACAAGCCGGGTTTAATGGAAATGTATGGAATGCTGCATCCAAGAACAGAGACCTAACTTCTCAAGCACACAATTTAAGAAGTTATTTTAACTGGTCACATATGAGGTTATAAAGTAAGTCTTAATTACCAAGCATACCCACACAAGTTCTCTGACTACAGTGCATTTAAATTAAAACTCAATAAGGAACAGGTCTATTTTAAATTCCCATACTTTTGGAAGTTTTAAAGTTTTCTTCTGAGTAATTCATAAGTCAAAGAAGAAATCATGACAGAAATTTAAAAACACTTAGAACAGAATGGTAATGAAGATAGTGCCTATCAGAATCATGGGACAGAGCCAAAATAGCACTTTCAGTAAAATGGACAGCTATGAAATTTCTGTTAGAAAAGATGAAAACAAAAAAAAATTAATGAACTAAACACCCAACTTAAGAAGTTATAAAAAGAACCATAGAATAAACCCAATGAAAACCAAAAAAAGTAATAATAAAGCTAAGAAGAAAAATTCATTAAATTGAAGCAGAGACTAAAAAAAATCAACAAAGTCAAAAATTGGTTTCTCAAAAAGACTAATAAAAAGACAAATCTTCGGCAAGCTTGATCAGAAAAAAAAAAGAGAACTCACCAAAATTTTGTATTAAAAAATTTTTAAGGAATATATTTAGAAATTAGAAAGACAGAAAGTGAACACTATGAATGACTCTGTAAAGGAACAGATCAGTCCAACTTATACAAAGTCTTTCAGAGAATAGAAAAAGACAGCACACTCCGCAGTGCATTCCATGAGGACAGGATAACCTGGATTCCGGTATCTAACAAAGAGAGTAGGAAAAAGGAAAATTACAGGCCAATTTTACTCAAGAGCATAGATGAAAAAAATCCTAAACAAGGTAATAACATAGAGACTATAAAAATATTGTCTCATTTTTCAGCACTGAATCCAGCAATGCTGAAAAATTAGACTATATTATGAGCAAGTTGGGTTTATCCTACAATTGCAAGGGTGTTTTAATATTATAAATCTATAAATGTTTTTCATCACATTAACAAACTAATTTAGAGAAACTACACTGTCTTTTCAATAGATGCAGAAGAAGCATTTGCTAGGACTTAACACTTGATTTTTTTTTATTTATTTATTTTCAGCTCTTAGCAAACTAGGAATAGGAGGAACATTTCTTAAATGATAAAGTTTATCTATCTAAAACCTTTAGAAAACTTTATTCTTAATGGAAATTTTTAGTACTTCCTTTAAAATCATGAACAAGACAAAGATGCTCACTACCACTGCTTCCCTTCAAAGCCAAATGGGTAGTCCTAGCCAGTGCAATAAGACAAGAAAATGAAATAAAACATGTAAAGATTAGAAGGGAAGGAATGTGCATCACCCACAGATGATATGTTTATTTACATAGAAAATCCAAAAATCTACAAATAAAGTGGTAGAATAAGAGATTTAACAAAGTTGCTTCATTTTTAAAACAATACTAAAGAGGGAAGGAGAAAGATATCTTTTCCTGTAGGGGAAAAAGGTCAATTATACTTAAGAGGTTAATTTTAAAATATACATTCTTTCAAATTGCAACAAAAACATAAGGTGATCAGTACTAAAACACCTTCATGAATAAGGAAACTCAGTATGTAAAAATATCAATTCCTTCTATAAAACCAATGCAATTCCAAACAAAAACACAAGAGGATTATTGTGAATCCATACAAACTAATTCTAAAATACATAGGAATAGCAACAGCCCAAGAATAGAAACTGCTGGCAAAAATAATAATAATAATAATAATAATAATAATAATAATAATAAAGTGAGGGGACTTGCTCTACCAAATATCAAGACTTACAAAGGTAAAGCAATTGAGATAGTGTGGCATTGACACAGGGATGGTCAAATGGACCAATGGAAAAGTATGGAGAAGCAAACCACAAATATATGGAAATTTTACATATAATATTACAAATTCCCAGGGAAAGGGAGAGCTTTTCAATAAGTGATGAATTGCACATCCACATAGAAAAAATGAAATAAGATCCTTGCCCCAATCAGAAATTATATCAGTCCCAGATGGATGAGAACCTTAAATATGAAAGTTAAAACTTTTAGATTCATTGAAAAAAATACAAGAGAATATCTTTATGATCTCAGAACAGGACAGTCTTTTTTCAACAAAATAAAAAGCATCAACCATAAGAGAAAATATTCATAAATTCAATTACATTAAAATTAAACTCTTCTCCATAAAGACTTCACAAAGGAAATGAAAAGACAGGCCACCAACTGGGGAAGTTATTTGCAACATACACTACTGACAGCCCAGCTGAAAACATGAGCTAAAGACGTGAACAGGCATTTCTCAGAAGTGGAACATGAAAGACCAATCAACATATGAGAAGATCAACCTCATTTATGCAAATTTAGACAACGGGAGCTACAATTTTACACCATGTTAGCAAAAATGAAGAAGTTGGACACACTGGAGGTTTGTAAGGATCTCATCACAGGAATTTTTACACTCAGCTGGTGGGAATGTAAATCAGTGCAAGCATTTTAGGAAACAAGATGGTGCCATGTGTAACTGTGAACATTTGCATATCCTACCTGCCCAGCAATTCTTCTAAAGAAACTCATGAACTTATGCATCAAGAAAGGGCCCTGGCTGGGTAGCTCAGGTGGTTAGAGCATCGACCAATACACCAATGTTGCGGGTTCAATCCCGGGTCAGGGCAGATACAAGAAGCAACCAATGGATGCATGAATAAGTGGAACAACAACTGTTTCCCTCTCTCTTTCTAAAATAAATAAGGAGATAGATAGATAGATAGATAGATAGATAGATAGATAGATAGATAGATAGACAGATAGATAGATAGATAATATACAAGAACACCAGTCATATTGGATACTGATATTAACTGCTTCAAATTAACTTAATCACCTATTTCCAAATACAGTCTTTTTCTGCTGGAAGTTGGGACTTCACAAAGGACTTTGCAGGAAGAACACAATTCAGTCCATAATAGATAGATACATACATGATAAAAAGCAAATTTGGTAAAATATTATGGATTTGGGTGAAGTGTAGACGGAAGTTTTCTGAACTATTTCAAGTTTTCTACAAACCTAAAATGATCTCAAAATTAAGAGCTTAAGAATACATACAGCCCTAACCGGTTTGGCTCAGTGTATAGCACGTTGGTCTGCGGGGTCCCAGGTTCGATTCTGGTCAAGGGCATGTGCCTTGGTTGTGGGCACATCCCCAGTGGGGAGTGTGCAGGAGGCAGCTGATTGATGTTTCTCTCTCATCGATATTTCTGGCTCTCTATCCCTCTCCCTTCCTCTCTGTAAAAAAATCAATAAAATATATATTTTTAAAAATACATACATACAAAAACACACACATACATACTAGTATATAGCTACCATACACTTATATTATGACTAAAAATTATAATTACAAGTTTATTTTTTAATATATTTTCATTGATTTCAGAGAGGTAGAGAGAGATAGAAACATCAATGATGAGAGAGAATCATTGACCAGCTGCCTCCTGCATGCTCCTCCCCACCCCCATTCAAAGGGATAGAGCCTGCAACCCAGGCATGTGCCCTGACCAGGTTCATAGGTCAATGCTCAACCACTGAGCCACGCCGGTCGGGCCAATTACAACGTTCTAATAATATACTTCAATACAAAGTTTCCCTTTAAAAATCCATTAAGTCCAGAGGAACGGGAGGTTGACTGGCAAATCCAGCAGCCCGCTGAGTAAGGACTGAGAAGAAGGTGGTCATCAGAAGAGAAGGTGGGTAATCTGGAGAGAAATGTTCCTATGGAGAGATGTGGGGGAAGCCAGGTCAGATTGGGTGGCAAGGACGTGGAAATGGCAAATGCTGACAATTCATTACAGTATTTTGGTTGAGTGGGAGGCGAAAGATCAGGTAGTATCAAAAAGGAAATTGTGCTGAAGGAATGGAAGAACTGAATCAGGGCAAAATGCTGCTGGCAGAGGTGTGAAGCAGGAAAGCCGGCGCAGCATGGGACAGACCCCGTGGTTCTGCATACGAAGCAGCAGCATCGAGCTGCCAGGGTTCGGAGCCAGGCTGTGCCACTTTCCAGCTCTCTCAGGCTTCCCATCTTTGGTATGGGATGACAACAGACCCTACTCCATCGAGCAGCCATCAGCATTAAGTTAATGAATGCAAAGCGCTGAAAGCAGTGCCTAACACTCAGGAAGCACTCAGTAGAGGAAGTTATGCTAGTTACCGTTAGTACCAAAGCAGGGGGAGAAATGATGGTGAAGATCGCTAGAGAGATGGGAGGTGATGGTAAGGTCCATGTTGTTACCATGCTATTGGTGGCTGAAGTGGAGAAGCCCCTGGAGATGACTGGGCAAGGAGCTGGACAGCCAGGGTGTGGTGCCTTATCCATGTGGCCAATAAGGCCCCCAGCTGGTGTCAGGCTGATAGTGGAGAGGAAGACTATGGGGCAGCTCTGGCCAGTGTGTTCAGGGGTTAGAATATGGCCTGCACACCAAAGGATCGTGGGTTCAATTCCCAGTCAAGGGCAGGTACCTGGATTGTAGGTTTGATCCCCAGCCCTGGTTCAGGTGTGTGCAGGAGGCAACCAATCGATGAGTCTTTCTCACATCAATGTTTCTCTCTCTCTCTCTCTCTCTCTCTTTCTCTCCCTCTCTCTCTCTCTCTCCCCTTCCTTCCCTCCCTTCTTCCCGCCCTCCCTCCCTTCTACTCTATCTAAAATCAATGGAAAAATATCCCCAGGTGAGAATTAACAAAAGAGAGAGAGAAACCATCACAACCTGGCTTCTTATTCACACACTATCCTCATATCCAAGTGCAGGGTCTGATTGATAGGAGGCGCTCAAAATTATTTGCTGGGTTTGATGAGTCGCTCATTGGATGGATGGGTGCCAGATGGATGAATGAGTGGGTGGGTGTGATGAATAGATAGATGAGGAGATGGATGATGAGTGAGTAGGTGGATAGATGCATGAGTGGGTGGATGGATGGATGAGTGAGTGAAATGATGAATGGAAAGAAGAGTGAGAAAGTAGGCAATGGGGTGGGTGAATAAGTAAATGAGTACATTTAATAAACAGGACATTCCAGGAAATGTAGGAGAACAGCCTGGGACGTCAGAGAGGTGATAGAGATAACATATCAGGCCTTGCCCCAGAAGTCTAAGCCACTCATAAGAACAGCTATAACCACAAGGAGATTGCAAAAGCCACCATCTCTCTGCTCCCTGGTGCCCTTCAGCCCAAAGGCTTATCTGTGGGCAGAAACCCCTATCTGTGGTCCCTGGGTCTAGACTGGAGGACAGGGGACATGGGACTGAGGGAGCACTGGCTACCTCTGGGGACCCCTCTTACCGCTCAAGATCCAGGCTGGACCCCTCAGGAGCAGGGGATAATGCACACCCCAGTCATCACAGACGTTACAGACCTGCCTTCACCCCTCTTGCCTTAAGCCGGTCATTGGACTTCTCGCCACTACTCCTGGTAGGACTTCTAGGGAAAATGCCCCTGTCTTCTCCATCCCCCTACCCACCTCAGTGCTATGGGGACATGAACCAACTGCCTGGATCCAGCTCCCTCACCAAAGGAAGCCCATGGTCAGGGCAGAGGCTGGCCTGGCCTGGGGACTCTGCTTTATCGGCTGCCCCCTCTCCATCGGCCAGCCACAGGGCTGCAGAGGAGAGAGGCTTCCTCCAAGCCCAGATAAGCATCTGAGCTTTTTTTTAAACCTAACTTTTTTTAATTTCTTTATTGATTAAGGTATTACATATGTGTCCTTATTCCCCCATTACCCCCCACCTCCCATTCATGACCCCACCCTCCTGTTGTCTGAGTTGATTGATTAGGCTTTATGCATACATATAAGTCCTTTGGTTGATCTCTCCCCCTTTCCCCCACCCTCCCCTACCTTCCCTGAGGTTTGACGTTCTGATTGATGTTTCTCTGTCTCTGGATCTTTTTGTTCATCAATTTATGTTGTTCATTATATTCCACAAATGAGTGAGATCATGTGATAGTTATCTTTCTCTGCCTGGCTTATTTCACTTAGCATAATGCTCTCCATCTCCATCCATGTGTTGCAAATGGTAAGAACTCCTTCTTTTTTACCGAAGAGTAGTATCCCATTGTGTAGATGTACCACAGTTTTTTAATCCACTCATCTGCTGATGGGCACTTAGGCTGTTTCCAAATCTTAGCTATGGTGAATTGTGCCACTATGAACATATGGGTGCATATATCCTTTCTGATTCGTATTTCTAGTTTCTTGGGATATATTCCTAGAAATGGGATCACTGGGTCAAATGGGAGTTCCATTTATAGTTTTTTGAGGAAACTCCATACTGTTCTCCACAGTGGCTGCACCAGTCTGCATTCCCACCAGTAGTGCACGAGGGTTCCTTTTTCTCCGCATTGATTTGTTGATAATAGCCATCCTGACAGGTGTGAGATGGTACCTCATTGTTGTTTTGCTTTGCATCTCTCTGATGATTAGTGACTTTGAGGAGGTTTTCATATGTCTCTTGGCCTTCCTTCTGTCTTCTTTCAAAAAGTGTCTATTTAGATCAGTTGCCCATTTTTTGATTGGGTTGTTTATCTTCTTTTTGTTAAGCTGCATGAGTTCCCTGTAAATGTTGGAGATTAAACCCTTATCGTTAATATCATTGGCAAATATGTTCTCCCATGCAGTGGCCTTTCTTGTTGTTTTAGCATCTGAGCTTTATCTAAGCTCAGCCTCTGATCCCACCACCACCAGGACCATCCCCCTCTCCAGCCACACCTTGGCAGGCCAGGCCCGGAGAGCAGAGATAAGGCCCTCCTGGTAGCGAACCACAGACGGGGGTTGGGAGGTCTTCCCTTTTGCCCACTGAAACTAGAGCTCTGCTTCCTTCCCTAGAGGTAGGCCCCAAGGGAGCGTCTGGGCAGCCAGTCCAGCCTCTTGGCAGCCTGGGGCCTGCTTTTCACCCTCCAGCATTCAGCATTGATTACATCCTAATTGACTCATCTCTCATTTGGGGGGCACCAATCAGAGAGAGAAAACCTGCCTGTCTGTGCACCAGGGAAGCAGGAGAGTGTGGTGCTGGCTGCCAGTGGCTGGAAGAGACTTCTCCAGACATCCTGGCAGGTAACCTGATGGCCACTGGGGACCCCAAGTCCAACATCCAAATTGTCCAGCACCCTTTCACAGAGACCTCCTCCATGCCAGGCCACAGGATACTGGGGCCACAGATCCAGTCCCTGCCCTCACAGAGCACCTTGGAGCCCAAGTGAGCAGCACCGTGGAAAATCCAGGGAGTCTTCACAGAGGAGGTGACATTCAGCTGAGTTTGTAAAGGATGAAAGACACAGAAATAAGGAGAAGGGCACTCCAAGCAGAGGGAACAGTGTGGGAAAGACCTGAAGCCATGAAAAAGAGCACATGCATGATTGGACAGTGATGGTAAATGGAATGGCTGGAATGAAGGGGAAGGGGAGACTGGGAAAGGGAGTAGGGAGAGATGAGGCCCCAGCATCAAGGAGGATTAGGGGCTGGTTTTGAAGGGCCTCAAGGACATGAGGATGACTGGAACTTTATCCCATGGTAACGAGGAACCAATGGAGGTTTTTCGGCTGGACAGGGACACGCTAGGACTTGTGTTTTGGAAGAAGCTCTCCGGCTGAGTATAACAAGGGTGGTATCCCAGGGATAAAGTCCGGCAGATCAGGAAATGGGCCCTGGGTCATCCTGAAGAACACCAATGGCGGCCTGACTGCTGTGATGGCAGTGAGGTGGGAGAAAGAGGGCAGAATCCGCAGGGAGGGCGGCGGGCCGGATGTGGGGCAGAGGGGCCCAGAGAAGTCCAGGTCAAGTCCAGGTTTCTGGATCCCACTCGCCAGGACAGAAAAGCAGGTTTTCAGAAGAAAATGTGGAGGAGTTCAGTTGGGGGTGTGTTTGGGTTGGATTATCTGTCGAGTACCAAGGGGGAGATGAGAATCCGAGAGGCAGGGCTGTCCAAGATCGTGCAGGGTCCATGTCATCTCTGGGTCTAGAATGCAGACTTGCCCCTACCTATCCCCACCCCACCATTCCCAGGCCTGTGCTTCCTCCTCCTGCCTCTTTAACGACCTCCATGCATACTCTTCCTATCCTGGCCTCCGTGCCTTGTCTCTTGCTGTTCCTTTGCCCAAAACACTCTTCCTTCCTCTCATCCCTCAAGTTCCAGCTGGAGGCCCAGCTCACCCCAGTGCCTGGAGTAAAGATCCAGAGGTAGCTGGGGTATAAAAGAAGGTGGTGATTGTGACAGCAAGTGCAGAGATTTGATTTAGAGCCCAAGCTGCTGCAAGTTGGCTGTGTGACATGGGATCGGTCACTTTTCCTCTCTGAGCCTCAGTTTCCTACCCCTTCAAAGGAGAATAAAGAAAGACCCTTGTCCCCAGGGAGCACACAGCCTAGAAAGGGCCATTAGGTAAAACATGACCAGTGACTTCAGGGGTGTATCAAAGGCCTTGACTCTGCACCTGAGAAGAAGCTTATGAAGAAAGACTGGGTGTTGTTTTTCTGAGCTTTGAAGAATGGATAAAATTACAACCAGTAGAGATAGAGGCAGGGGAGAGCACCCCAGGCAGAGAAAACAGCCTGTGCTGGGAGGCAGAAAGTTCGGGGTGTGTTCGAGGAAGAATGAATGTCTAGATTCTGGTTTCTTTCTGACTCACAGCTCAGACGCTTTTTGTAAGCTGACAGCCCAAGCCAGGCAGCCTCCAGTAAACACCTGTTTACACAATCGAGGTCACACACAGGGACATGTTTGCACAATGACCTGTTTGCACAATCTCAGCCAACAGAGAATCCCAGCCAGACCAACCCCTGCTGGATGAGCACAGCCACCACTTCCGGGTACTCACCCTGGCTGGCCCACCCGGCCCCAGCCCGGCCCCCTCCAGAACAGACGGCCCCCTTGACCCACCCAGCAGCCCCACAAGTCAGGGCAATAACAGAAACTGAAACGATCTGACCCTCATCAGGGCTGCTGAGAATGGGGTTCCCTCCCAGGGCTCTCTGTGGGGTTTCCAGCCCACAGAGGACACCCTGTCCAATGGAGGAGGGGGTGGGGCAGAAGAGGTAGAGGAGGAAGTATCCACAAAGCAGACACTGGAGGGGCGTGGAGGGGATGACTCCACATCCGTCTCCTGCTTTTCAGCTCACCAGAGTATAAACATTTATTGAGCATTTACTATGTGCCTGGCTCTGTTCCACGGGGCCTCACATGCATGATGTCACCGATTTCTCTCAAGAATGCCATGAAGCAGATTTTATTATTATCGTCATTTTTAAAATGATGAAACTGAGGCTCAGAGAGGTTGAACAACTTGCTCAGGGTCACACAGCGTGTGTGTGGCAAACCCAAGCAGACTGAGTCCTTAGCCTCTGCTCTTAACCTCTCTCCATACTAATGACTCTCCCTTTAAAAAGTTCTTCCTCAAATCTAACTTTCACTTGAGCTGCTGCAGCTCCACTTCCTGGTGCCGGTCGGCAGTGGAGAATGAAGCACAGATGAGATCAGTAAAATTGCGTTCTGAAATATTAAACGATGTACGCAGGGGGTAAAAAAGAAAGGGCTTTTAGTGAACACCTATTATATGCTGGTTAATGTGCAAGGCTCCCGTAGCTCATTGAATTCTCACAAAACCCGCAGGAGGAGTTAGTATCCCTGTGGCAGATGATGAAATGGCTTAGAGAGGGCAGACAGCTTCTCCAAGATTCCGCAGTCCAGAAACCATGCACTGAGAATCCCCTGTGTGGCCTGCCCTGTGCAGAGGCTGGAGGCAGAGATGAGAATATGGTTTCTGCCTTCCAGGTGTTCACAGTCTCATAGAGGAGGCAGGCAGCCCACGGCCCACCGCAGGCTCACGGGAAGGACGCTCAGCAGGCTGGCTGTCTGAGCTGTGTCAGAGGCAGGACTGGCTAGCCTGGCCGGAGGTGATGGGATCAGCCAGAACAAACAGTGTTCCAGAGCCTGAGGCAGGCAGGGAAACAAGCAAATTCTGCATGGAAAGCATAACTAGAGCATGAAGTGTCCACCTGGGGACATGGAGGCAGAGAAGGCAGCAAAGGGAGGCAGGGCTGGAGGAGCCCAGTGGGCAAGCTGGCATATCCAGGCGAAGGATGTGGAGACCTGACAAAGGCAAGGAGGGGAGATGGACTCAGCGATGTGGACAAGACAGAGCTCCATAAGGCAGGAACCGGAGCTGCTTTTGCAACCACTGTACCCCTGCACCTGCTCTAGGCCATGTTTTCTGAATGATGAACAAAAAGCCCACCCATTCTCCTTCATTCTGAACTGACTGGATGTGGGAGTGTGGAGAAGAGGTGTGAGGAATGACTCCTGGGTCCCTGGTCAGGTGACTTGGGGGAATGGGGACAGTGGACTCATTTACCAAGGTGAAGACAACATGGGGGTTGGGAATAGGTTTGGTGAATTAAAGGAAGATTCATCCAGTCAATCCATTCATTCAACAAATATGAACTGAGGGCTCACTGTGTGACAGGCAGTGTTGTATACACAACAGATAATGTTTTAAACAAAACAGACTAAAAATCCTTGCCTTCATGGAGTTTCCATTCTAATGAGAGATGAGGACAGGGGCAACTGATGTCAGATGGTGAAAAGGGATATGGGGGGCGGGGAGAAGTAATGAGTGGAGCTTGCAATTTTGTGAAAGGGTGGTTGGAGAAATCCTTGATGAGAAAGTGATATTTGAGCAATGACCTGTAGATGGGGAGGGAGTGACCCATGTCATTGTATTTTGGGGAAAAGAGTCCAGGCAGAAGAAACAGCAAGTGCAAAGGCCCCGAAGCAGGAGGGAGCCTAACAAGTTCAAGCAACAACAAGGAAAGCAGAATGGCTGAGCGGAGCAGAAAGGGAGAGAATTATAGGAGAGGGATCAGGGAGCAAACGGGGGTGCTCCAGGTTGAATAGGGCCTTGTAGATCATAGGCAGGGGTTTGACTTTGACACTGAGTGAGATGAGACCAACTGGGGGTTTGGGCAGTGGATGATGGGAACTGGCTTCTGTTTGATCAGCATTGCATGGGTTGCTGATGGAGCTTTAATAAACATGTGGAGGGGCGAAGAAGAGTGGAAGTAGGAGACCTGGGAGGGGGCCATTGCAATCTTCTAGGTTTGTGTGATATTTATATCTTCCAACTATTTATCATGAAAATATTCAAACAGAGCCATGTTGAACTTTACAGTGAGTATCTGTCTACCCAGGATTCTGGTTCTATTTTGAAAGAAGAATCAATGGGATTTGCTGAGCCTGCAGGGGCCTATGGGACGTATCGGGGAAGTAACCGCAGACAGCTGGACATTTCTATCTGGAACCAACACTGTAGCCCAGGTCTACCCCCTCACACCAGACGCAGAGAGCCCATTTTTTCTAAAAGAATCCTGTTAGGGACACTCTGCTAGTCAGTTGGAACCTAACCTTCCTGCATCATAAATCCAATAAACTATGAACAGAAAATTATAAACAATTGCAGAGAAATCATGGATATAGACAATGAAAGACATAAGATGTAGTCTATTCCACTCCCTCAAAAAAATGTCGGTTTAGCAGAATCCTTGTGAGTAAACATGACTAGTTTCTGGCGAGCCTATGAAGACCCTGAACCTCACAGGTCTTCCCTCTGGGGTCCCAGAGTCCCCATTTCTCCTCTGCTTGGCCACAGGCAATGGTAGGGAATACGCAGTCAAGAGAGAGCAGTGAGGAAGGTGCTGCATTACTAAATGCCCTGTAACCTGAAGGCTGCCCCTGAGTATTGTGAGGATCAGGGCCCCCAGGCTGGTGCCAAAAAGAGGCCCAGAGCTGAGGGAACCTTCCAGCCAGGGTCTGTTCTGAGCGATGCTCCCCAAGGCAAGGGACATGGGAATGACACCCCAGCTGGGTTGGAGCCTGGGCCCGGCTGGGCCTCAAAGCTTTGAGGTCAGGAAATCCGGAGACAGAGGAGGGGGACATCGTTGCCACATCCCCCAGCCCCTTTAAGACCCCCATGGCAGGAAGGCTGCCCAGCCTCACCAGCTTCCCCCCCAGGCTCCTTCCTGGGAGGAAGGGGCTGCCTGTGCCGCAGCAACAGGGCAAGGGAGGGAAGGAGGCTGGGCAGGTGTTGCAATCCACAGCCCCTGGGTCTGTCAGAGGCCAGGAGCCATTAACGACAGGCTGGGGAGAGAAGTCAGACGGCGCTGTTTTCAGGAACTTGCAGAAGAGAGCAGAGAGCCGGAGGCCAGGCGGCAGCGGCAGAGGTGGCGGGGCTGCAGGCTGCAGCGTGAGTAGGGGACCCCCAGGGAGAGCTGAGCCTTGGCCTTGATTGGGGCTTGGAGTGCCGTGGCCATCCCCTCCTGCCCATCCCCGCCCTCCAGCTCTGCCAAGTGCCAGCATTCAGGGCCCCTTGGCCTGGGACCAGAGCTCCTGCCTTTAAGGTTTGTCCCTTGGACCAGGGACCCTAAACACTGAGTCTCTTTTCCCAGAGATGTCCCTGCTTGGGGGTGGGCATCACAAACAGTGGGGCTCAGGGAGTGACCTCATTGTTAGCCCTCTCACGCCTCTGCCTCTCAGAGGTGTGTCTCCACCTCTCCCTGTCTCTACCTTGTCTATTTCACTCTCCATTTCTCTCC
Organism: Corynorhinus townsendii; assembly: GCA_026230045.1. Taxonomy (NCBI): domain Eukaryota; kingdom Metazoa; phylum Chordata; class Mammalia; order Chiroptera; family Vespertilionidae; genus Corynorhinus; species Corynorhinus townsendii. Next base: position 198,361,079 of record JAPDVU010000002.1, read on the forward strand.
CCCCAGCCCCTCTCTGGCTTGCCTGGGCTCCAGCCTCTCTCTGTCTGCCTCTCTCTGTCTCTCACGTTTCCCTGTCTTTAAATCTTAAACTCTCGTGGGTATCAGAATGCTTCTCAGCCTCCAAGTGCCTCAGTCTCTGTGTCAACATCCTTGTCTCTTGGGCTCATCGCTCCCCGACTCTCAGCGGCTCCCCTGCCCGTCTTTAGTCTTTATCTCCATCGTGCAGGTCTGCCCTGCGTAACTTCACTTTCTTACTCTTTCTGCCTCGGTCTGTCTCTGAACCACACCTGGGAAGGCCTCTCCCTCTGTTGGTTCCCAGCTCCCTCCTCCCTCTCATCCTCCTGCCATAGAAACACCTCCCCTCCCGGTGACCTAGAGTAGAAAGAACGGGGGAGAGGGATGGGGATTGGAGAAGGTGGAGTGGAAGGAGAGGAGAGGGAAACGGAAAGAGGGGGTGTGATGCAGGGCTCCGGGGGGCAGCGGGTGTGCTGGGACCCAGAAAGAGCCAAAAGTGCCCAGCGAAGATGGCTGGAGCGAAAGGGAGACTTGGGGGGCCAAGGAGCTGGAAGTAGGGGACCCAGAAATGAGGCCTTGAAGCCATGCAGCATGACATAGACAAAGCAAGGTGGCCGTCCCAGGAGGCTGTGACCACGCAGCCTGCAGGCGGGGGAGGGGCACTAAGCCCTCCTGAGTTCCGTGAGGTGGTGAAAATAACTTGGTTATTGAGTTCTTTCACCTGGCGGCTCCGGCTCCGTGCCAAGTGTGTTCATCAGGGTCGTCTTGTTTCCTCCTCACCACAACCCTGAGAAAAGGGTGCTATTCTTATTCCTCCTTCACAGATGGGGAAACTGAAGCTCAGAAAGTAACTTGTCCAAGGTCACAAGGCTGGTAAGTGGCAGAGCTGTGGTTCAGACCAGCTGGTCTGACTCACAGCTGGGCTCCCAACCTGTCTGCACACTGACCCCAAGCAAGGAGCCCATGTTCCCACGGGCCCCAGTTCTCACTCACCCGGGCTGGGAGGCACCCGGGCTGCCATGGGGGACCAGGGACGGATGCCAGGGTCCCAGTACCCAGCAGCCCAGGGGGAAGGATGACTGGCCTCTTGGGGTTTGGGGGTTGGTTGCTCACTCTGAGCATGAGCCAGTGGTGAAGTGGTCCCTCATCGCCACAGGCTGGGCCTGAAGCTGACCCTGCTAGGGAGCAGGGCTGGGTAGCAGATGGAAATGGAAACCAGTGCCCCAAAACCTGGGTCAAAGAGGCTAAATCTTCCCCAACAAATGTGGGGGGAGGGAGGATTAATCAAACCGATGTGGTCTAGGGAGAAGGTTGCCAATCACTGAGTGGTAGACTGGGGCACTCTGAACAGCTGTCCACAAAGCTACAGGGCTGAGGGGCAGGTGGAGGCTGAAATCCAGCTGTTCTCCAGTTACCAGGTCCTAGTGCAGGCTAGCCACCTGGTATCCTGCTACTGTGATACATGTGGGGAGCCTGGTGGGTCTTAAGGCCCCTACAAGCGGAAAGAATCTTAGGAATCTGGGCAGTTGTTAGTCACACCTCTGTGTGGGAGGGAGAGAAGCTCTTGCCCTCATGAGCACAGAGGATCTGCTGGGGCACCACCTATGTTTTTGTGAATGTACGTGCTGGCTGGGCAGCGATTCCCACTGGCCTGCCACCAAGTGTCAGTTAGTGCTGGAAAATCAGATGTCTGGCCCCCAAACCCCAATGGGATCAAGTGGAGGGTTAGGCTGGAAGCCCACCCCAGCATTCTTCCTGAGACTGGAACTAATGCTCCCTCTACCCAGGCACTGTCGCCGTGACTATAGGACGCCTGGCCCCAGAAGGCCTCCAAAGGTCTGTGCCCAGAATTGGGGGTATATGACACCCCTGTGTGTCCCACCTTTCAGCCACCTTTCCCTTCAGCCATTGCCATGGCAGCCAACTTCCCACAGGTGTAGCCTGACAGCCCCTTGCCTCAGCTGCCCAGGGAGCTGTCCCTTTCTGCCAGGGAACATCTCTGACACTTCTGGCATGACTCACCCAGCAGAACATGCCTCACACTCATGCATGTGCAACCTGGATGTGCCAAGCAGTTAATACCCCAAGGGACATCCCTAGACCAATGGGGACAGGAATCGGTGCATAAGTATTCCCAACCTCCCTCCTGTTCAAAGGTAAACTGTCCCTTGGGTGGACAGTTCTGAGGCATGTACACAGCTCCTTGGAAAGTTCCAGCAGGATTGAGTCCTGGTTGTCCATAGAGGTAACATGTTCTTTGTAAATATTTCTCTCTTTTCCGCATCCAGCGCAGCTAGAGAGCGGTCCAGTTCCTGAGTAGGGGTGACTGGGGATTGAGAAAATGAAAGAAAAAGACAGACACAGAGATAGAAGTAAAAAGCTGGGGCCAGCTGGGACCACTGCCCTCTTCTGACAGAGACAGTGGCTCCGAGCCCATACAGCGTGTTTATTTTATACAGCGAGAAAAACAGCAAGTTTTACTAAAAGTCAAGACAAAGGAGATTATTTGCATTCTAGGGGCCCAGGTCGTATTCCCCGACACCTGGGCAAAAATGAAGGTCAGGCTGACAACACTTCTGCCTTTTGGCAGAATGTGTTTCCAGGGAGTGGCTTTGCCTACTGCCCTGGATTCAGCTGACTAAAGAAATGCCCATGTTCCTCCCCCGGCACTCTCTACATCTCACCCTTTTTGTTGTTTTTAAGCTACTATAATAAAAGTAAAATGTAAACATCAAGAACAAAGCTCTGATATTAAAACAATTTCAAACAATGCCAATGCAAAAACCAAACTACTTAAATGTTATCATTTTAAAACTTGAACGTCAAGAGCAAAACTCTGGCTATTAAAATAATAACAAAATGATGCCAATGCAACACAGCAATAAGAGAGAAATCAAAACTACAGACATTTTAACATTTTTAGCTACTAAATGAAAGTTTCTTTTGCTGCTGGTGTATATTTACTCAGAGTCCTCGGACTTGGCTGAACAAGACTTTACAGAAGACTGGAAGTGCTAGCATAACCAGAAACATGGTTGAAGAAGTAGCTTTCACTTCTTGCTTTTCAACAATCTGCTGGGCTTCAGTCGTTAACTTCTTCAGATGACCCCATGTTGGCACCTCGGTCCCTTGCGTAGCCTTCAGTTTTCTTCTTCTTCCACTTTGCTGTCATCAGGGCAACTCTCAGTCTTTTTGGGTGAAGGGACACAGGAGCTTCTCTGGGTCCATTGTGGTGATGCACGTAACGTTCTGGCACCCACATTGGCTGCACTGCTCCTTCTGGAAAGATACAAAACACAGCTTCTTCCCCACATTATTACTGAATCTGATAAAACTCTTGTCTGGTTTGTGCTTCCTTCCACCTAGCTAACTCGGCAGAGGCTATTGTGCAGGAGGTCTGATGCCTTTCGGCTGCTATACGACCCCCTGCATCGCAATTCAAAAAACTTAAAGTATAAAGAGTATGACTGAGTTTGTTTTGAGGTGACACATAACATCCATCTCCCCCTTTTTGTTTTAGCAATTGCATTTTAAGAGTATGATTGGCTCTTTCCACTATTGAGTGACATCCATTTTGCCAGATTTGATTAGGTTTAAGTCCTTGGGGACTTAAACCCCTAAAGCTGGCACAGGGAGGTGGATAACACACTGAGGGCATTGCTTGACAACTTGGCGAGCCTGTACTCGGGAAATATGGAGTACCTTGCACAAGGCAGAGGCATTTTGATGATGTAGGGCATGCAAGGCCTGTGCCATGGAAAATGGAGTGACCTCCTCTACTGAGGCAATGAGGCAATCTACTTCCTCATTACCTGCAGCCAAGGAACCTGGAAGGCCAGAATAGGATCTAATATGGCCAATAAAACATGGAAATTGTCATTCTCAAACAGCATTTTGAAGGCTGAAAAATAAATTAAAAAGCTCCTCCAAATTAGTGTGCCCTACAGTAGCTGTTTCAATAATTTTGGCCATACTTACCACTTAAGCACTATCACTATAGGTTGATGGGCTCCGTAGTAAAATCCGTCAAGGCATAAATAAGAGCTTGTATTTCTACCCGTTGTGCTGAAATATAAGGGGTTTGAAGGACCTTTGCTCCCCTGCTGCAGTAGACCCAGCCTTTCCAGAACTGGATCCATCTGTAAAAATGGTTAATGCCTGAGGTATAACATCTCTTTTAATGTGGCAACTAATACCATTCCCTGTGTCAGAAATAAGGCGAGCCCCCCAAGTCAGGGGTCCTGGTAGAACACAAAACATACTCGGGAGCCAGGCAGCGAGGCAAACATCGTGACTTCTATGCAGAAAGGTGCGCACACATTGTCTGGAAGCACCTCTTGGTTGGAGCTCAGGTGCACAGTCTTTCGCGATTGGCTAATTCAAAGGGAGGGGTTGGCCTTTGCTGTTTCAAGATGGTGTTCACCAGGGGAGCTGCAAGCCGTGTGGCCAACATGGCGGCTGTCTAAACTGTTTGACAGAAAAGATGACTTGTTTATTCTCACACCTGAACGTAGGCTGGTGTTTGTATTAAAAATTTTGGATCACAGAATCAATCCTCCTTTTTTAATCAGACCAATAAGCAACATATTTTGAATTCCTAATTATTTCAGAGAAAACACAAAAATTGTTATCTCAAAAATAAATTTCTATACTCCAGGCATTTAGCTACCACAACTAGACAATTTCTCCCAATTTAATTTGAACCTTGAACTTTTTTTAGCGCTGGCAAGTCAAATATTTAGCATTTCTTGATTAGTAATACCTTTATATTTTTAAGAATAAATTTCAAAAATGCAAGATATAATCAATTAATAGATTCAATTTTATCCTCTAGGTTTTATACAAGGCATACTCAGGTTAATATTTCAGTATTATGTCAAATTTTAGATATAAGTTTTTATCATTTGATTTAGTAAACTTCAAACTCTAAGTTTCCAGCAGTTCTGGACAACCCCGGTTCAGGCTGGCAAAACAGGCCTGGCCAAGCCACTTGACTTTTAAAATGACCATAATTTTTTCTGCTGGGGAAGTCAAGAAGCAAACCTGTAGCTATTCCAATGCAAAATTGCTATCTACTTCCTGCTGGTTATTTGCCTCCGAGTGGGAATTTTAAAAGAGCCACATTTTTTTCCTTAGAGATTGCCTTGGGAAGCTAACCTTCTCAATCAACAAAGGGCATAGCCAGTTTTCACCTGGGCCACTTAAATTTCTATAACCAATATATTATTTATCTGTTTCAACAATTTTTGGATTCTAAAGTCAATTATAATTATTTTAAGGCATTTCTTTGGCTAATTTTTGTAACTGAGACAATTTACTGATTTTCCTGGAGGCCCCAAAGTCAACTTTTGAACATGGTTCATTAGCATTTAAAAAACCACTCTTTATCATGGAAATACCAATCTTGTTGCTAGAACCAGCCTGTATTTTTTCCTGGGTCAAATCCACCATCTTTCTGAGGAAAAAAAACAACAGTCTTTGAGGTTTTATCCTATATATCACAAAGAGTTAAGCTTAGCTCAAAAACGCTATCTAAATGTCCAAAAATCAGACAGTTGTGAACATTTGTTTTAAGCTAGCTTTTCTCTTTACACGTGCACAGAAATCCCAGACACATTTCTAAATTTTGTAAAACTTTTAAGTCACTAGCTGAAAAAAAACATGGTGAAGATAAGACCATTTAAAATGGCTTTCTCAGGGACGGGGTATCCATATTGGATCTCTACATGTCTCCCTTCCCCCACCTCCTTTTTGCTTTGGTGGAAAATTCAGTCACGGCTTGGCGTCTACTGTTTTTATTTTTATTATTTATTTATTTATTTATTTGGGAAAGAAAAAGATTTTTTAAGATAAAGAATTATTGGCAGTTGCTGAGAAATTCCTTTAATCCTTTCTACTTGGTTCAGCCTAGTACAAGTAGTTTGAGCCTTCAACAAAATGAAATATGAAGTCACTTTCGACCAAGCACCTGCATGCAGCCATAAATGCTGGGCAGCTGCAAGCAAAACCTTTCTTATCATCTGAGTCATCCCGCTCATAGTGACACTTGTCCTGCTCTGCCTCAAACTCTAGCTCCTGCTCATAATTACGAGGTAAATCTTTATCAGGTGGGCTCTTAACTGAGGTCGAAGGAGCGACACATGGAGGCGGAGGAGGCACAGAGGGGGGAAGTGGTATTTTTAGAGGTTCGCATCCCTCCATTGTAGGCTAAAGCCATGGCTACACCCTGCTTAGACATTCTTAAACTCTCCTGTGCTGGATCAAGGCAATCACAAATTAAAGACCATAATGTGAATACAGAAATGGGAATCTTCTCTGGACCTTCTGCTGTGTATCGGTCATGCAACTGCTTTCCAACCTTTTCCTACGTTTCATTAACAAAACTTAAGAAATCAAGAATCTGATTACGCTTAACTGAGCGTCCTTGAGCTTCAAGCATAGTTTTAAGCATTTGAAAGTAGATATCTCTTTCCTGAGACCCTGAATTACCCATGTTTTACACCCAGCTAATACAACTTACAACAATCCACTCCTTACCTTACTTGTTTAATCTTTTGCGCGGCGCACTTCTTGGAGCGACCTCCTCGCCTGACTTTTGTGAATACCCCTGTACTCAGTCCCTGTTTCTGGGGCGCCAGATGTAAATATTTCTCTCTTTTCCACATCCAGCGTGGCTAGAGAGCGGTCCAGTTCCCGAGTAGGGGCGGCTGGGGATTGAGAAAATGAAAAAAAAAAGACACAGAGATAGAAGTAAAAAGCTGGGGCCAGCTGGAACCGCTGCCCTCTTCTGATGGAGAGACAGTGACACCGAGCCCATACAGCGTGTTTATTTTATACAGCGAGAAAAACAGCAAGTTTTACTAAAAGTCAAGACAAAGGAGATTATTTGCATTTTAGGGTGGGCCCCGGTCATATTCCCGGCACCTGGGCAGAAATGAAGGTCAAGCTGACAACGCTTCTGCCTTTTGGCAGAATGTGTTTCCAGGGCGTGGCTTTGCCTACAGCCCTGGATTCAGCTGACAATTTAAAGAAATGCCCATGTGCCTTCCCAGGCGCTCTCTACAGTCCTTGTGTTGGCTTTCCCTTCTTACCTGTTTCATTCTCCCTCCTCCCTTGCTCTGTTCCTGGGATCTTCCTAAAATAAACTGCTTGCATTCAAGCTTTCATCTCAGGCTCCTCTTTGTAGGGGGAGGGGGAAAACCCAGGTAAGGAAGAAGGGAAGGAGGAAATGCTGTTCCTTGCTGCTCCTTTCCCTGCTCTCTCTGGAAGGCAATACAATAATAACAGTGCCTGTCACTTACAGTCATTTCCCATGTGCCAGGACTCCTTCTCAAAGCCCTGAGGAGTATAGGCTGTTACCTCCATTTTACAGACAAAGAAACTGAGGCTCGCAGAGGTCAAGTAACCTAGCCAAAGCCACACTGCGGCAGAAACGCATTAAGCTCCGCTCTGACTCCAAAGTTCAAGGCCTTAACCGTGCCCCTCTGCTTCCAGGTAAACAGCAAGTTGGCACGATGGTGGTGGGGCTGGGAACCTGGAGCCTGGCCAGAGCTGCTCTGTTCATCCTGCTGCTCCCCAGAAGTGAGTGTGGCCAGGGTGGGTGCTGTGGTGAGAGGGGAGCTACAGGGAGATTTCAAGGTTGGAGGAGAGAAGCATCTTCCTGCACTGCCACACGCCCCTGGGGGTCCTAGAGAATCCCAAGAGAATGAGACTGGGCCACAGATGTGGGGTAGCTGGGCTCCCATCACAGACTTCTGCAAGCCGCCCCCCAGGAGGAATGGTGAGGGGACCTGAGCTGGTCAGCCTGGAAAAGGCCGGTCGGGGGTGGCAATCTTTCTGCTAATCTCTGCCAGGCTGTCAGAGGAACCTCTGGCTTCTGTGCAGTCTTCACAGGCAACAAAGGGGTCAGGTAGGTTTCATCCTGAAATAAGGAAGCCCAGGCAGAGCCCTCCTACTACGGAAACTCTGTCTTGAGAGGTGAAGACCCTCCCATCTCTGGGGGCGTCCAAGTTGAGGCCAGGATTGACAGAGATGCTGCACAGCAGGGCTTGGCAAACTTCATCTGACAGTAACATTCAGGCTTTGCAGGCCATGGGCAGTCTCTGCTGCATGTTCTTATTTGGTTTTGGTTTTGTTTGTTTTTAACCCTTTAAAAATGTAAGAACCCTTCTTAGCTGGCAGGCCATACACAAACAGGGGACCCTGGCCCTGCTGTAGAAGACGTAGCACCAGGTGGTGCCTTGAAGTAAACAGTTTTGCAAGGCTCCTTCCAGTCTGAAATTCTGAGTCCATGAAGTGCTAGGAGTCCCACAGACTTGCTCTGTGACCCTGGACAAATTGTTCCTCCTCTTAGGGCCTCGACATCCCATCAGGAAAATGGGCCAAAGGACACCTGAGAGAGGAGAGAAGGCATGGTGGGCAAAGCGCAGCGCTTTATTCTATACATGTCCACCTTGGGCTACTCTGCTAGGCGCAGAATATAGCAGTGAGCAAAACAGCCAGGTCTCTGGCCTCACTGAACCGCTGGTCTAGCTGGGGGGACAGACAAGCAAATAATCACATGGCTGTAATTATGAAGGATAGTAAGAGCTCTGGGAAAGTTCAGGGGGCTTGGCCTGGTCTGGTTACATCCAAGATGCCTAAATGTTAACCAGGTGAAAGAGAAGTGGGAGGAAAAGAGCCCCTCAAAAAGCAACAGCAGGTGCAAAGATGCTGAGATTGGAGAGAGCCTAGTGTTTTCAGGGAATTGCAAGAAGCCAGGGTGACTGCGGCTGAGAGAGGGCGGTCTGAGCTGGAAGTGGGAGGATTAGGCGGAGCCAGGCCTCGCGGGCTGTGAGAGGCTCTGAGTCTTTTTCCTGGCAGCAAACACTCACTGTTCTAAGTGCCTTACACACGTGATCACACCTAATGCTTCCATACAAGCAGTAGGACCAGGCTCTAAACCTAGGCAGTCTAATTCCCACAGCCTTGCTCCTACCTGTAAACCGTACTGCCTTTCCGAGCAACCATGTGCCACTGCAGTGCTGAGATGGAGGTGCGAAACAATCAGAACTGAATTCTGAAAAGACGGCTGTGGTTAGGGCTGTGGGACTCTTATCATTCTAATCACTGCTTTTGCCACCTTGGGGGGGGGGGGGCGCGGGTGGTGTGCGCAGCAGGCCTGCAGGAGCTAACTGCACAACTCTCCCCAAGTTCCCACTCAGGAATTTCAGGGATGTCACACTGGTAGCTTGCCACCAGCCACGGTGGGAATATTCCACCAGGGAAAGCAGTCTGTACTACAAATCAGGATAGGTCTGCACAGCCGGTTAATAAACTCTTAGGCACACACCGCTGTCTCTGTCTCCTCCCCAAGAGCCTCTCACAGTCCCAAACACAGCACCCCACTCCAGCTCCCACGTCTTGGGATGGGGGAGGCCCTGAGTCTAAGAGTACAAAGACCTAGCGTATAGCCTGGCTCTGCCAGGCAGAGGAATCACTCATGGCCCATTCTCTCCCATCCCAGGCCTGGAGGAGTGCGGGCGCATCAGTGTCTCAGCCCCCATCGTCCACCTGGGAGATGCCATCACCGCCTCCTGCACCATCAACAGGACCTGCAGCCACCTGGATCCAGAGTCACAGATTGTGTGGAAATTGGGAACAGAGCTTCATCCCGGGGGGAGGCAGCAGCGCTTGCCAGACGGGACCCAGGAATCCACCATCACCTTGCCCCACCTCAACGACCCTCGGGCCCTGCTCTCCTGCTGTCTGCGCTGGGGCAACAGCCTGCAGATCCTGGACCAGGCTGAGCTGCAGGCAGGCTGTAAGTCTCCTGCTCTGCCTCCAACCCCTACCCCCCCCCCCCCGCCCCGAGAATACCAATAAGAACTGCTCTTCCTGGAGCTCTTGCTCAATAGCACTTTATGGGCTCCATATTAGATCATCTTCCCTACCAGTGGATAGTGCTGTTTGGCCCCATTTTACAGATGAGAAAACTGAGGTTCAGAGAGGGTAAGTAATGGAGGGAGGTCACAAACTGAATAAGGATGGAGCGAAGATTTATACCAGGCAGTGTGGCCTGAGAACCAGTGTAGTAACTGCTACTCTATATGGCCGCCCAGTAAGCCCAACTCCCCAGCCACAGGAGGGTGTGCCCAGAGAAGACATTCTCTACCAGCTGGAATTGCTCCCAGCTTCTCCCCCACCCCAGTCTCAGCCTTCCGCACAAGCTGCAAAGAATGGAGTTTGTGCCAAGCCAATGCACAAGAAAAAACAGAGACAGACCAAGGTTCTTGTGTAAGAATCAATAATAGTGCTCGGAGCACTTTACATAGGTAAGTCATTCTGCCTTCACAGTAACCTAGGGGGCAGGTACATTACCATTACCCCCATTTTACAGATGAGGAAACAGAGCTGTTAAGTGACTTCAAGATCACACAGCTCATGAGTGGCAGAACCAGAGTGAAACCAGACACTGCCTGTCACTGTGAAAGGGGGTAGAGTTGAGGGGTTTGAGGCTCTGTGAAGCCTGTCCCTGTGCATGCCTGCAACTCAGTGCCCCCCCCCACCCCTCCCCACACGGAGACAGGCGAATAAACAAAGTGGCCCCAGAGCAGGGAACGACCCAGAGCAAGGAAACAAGCCGGTTGGTCCCAGTGGGAGCTTTCTGAGTGTCCTACCCAAAGCCCTCACTCTCCCCACCCTGTGCACAGACCCTCCCGCCACACCCCACAACCTGTCCTGCCTCATGAACCTCACCACCAAGAGCCTCACCTGCCAGTGGGAGCCAGGACCTGCCACCCACCTGACTACCAACTTCACCCTAAAAAGCTTCAAGTGAGTAGGGTCTCTATTCCAGCCCCATTCCTGGGGTGGGGCATAGGTAGGACTGTAGGGATGGGAGAGACAGAGACAAAGACGGGAGGGAGAAGGGAGCGTTGCTTTCTTCCTCTGCTTGACACCAAGCCTGGCCTATTGGCAGGAGCCGGGGCAACTGTCAGGACCAGGAGGAAGCCATCCCCGACTGCGTGCCTGAGGACGGGCAGAGCCGCTGCTCCATCCCACGCAAACACCTGCAGCTCTACCAGAGTATGGGCATCTGGGTGCAGGCAGAGAACGTGCTGGGGACCAGTGTGTCCGCACAGCTGTGCCTGGATCCCATGGATGTTGGTGGGTGATGCCCTGGGTACGGGGGAGGGAAGAGGCTCCCACAAAGGGTAGACCCAGAGAGGCACAAAGAGGGAAACACAGACCCAGAGACAGACAGACAGACACTGGAAGACCTAGGGATGGAGGAAGAGAAGAGAGACGGAGACCAGGTAGGATGCAGAGCTATGGAGACACAGACATGAAGAAACACAGACACAAGGAGGCACATTCATTCCTTCGGCAGATTTCTTGAAGTGCCCACTAGGTGCTAGGCACTGTTCTGGGTGCTAGGGATGCAGCAGTGAACAAAAGAGCAAAAACCCTGCCCTGGAACGTTACCTTCTAGTGGGCAGAATAAATAAAACAGACTGTCAGCTGATGGTAAGTGTGATGAGGACATGGAAGCGGAGAAGGGTGTGAGAGCTGGGGGTGGGGAGCAGTTGCTATTTCATTAAGGTGGTCAGGAAGGCCTCACTGAGAAGGTGACATTTGAAAAGATCCTTGAAGGAAATGAAGGAGCAAGACACTGAGTCTGTGGAGGGAAAGTGTTCCGGGAACAACCAGTGCACCCTGGGGTGAGAGTATAAAACAGACCCAGAGAGAAACAGACACATACACAGAGACAGACCCACAGAAACACGGTAACATAGAGATGAAGAGAAAGAGCAAGAAAGGAAGACACAAGACCCCACAGATGGAGACCCAGGGAGAAAAACAGAACCACAGAGAGAGAGAAGAGGGAGCTAAGGCAGGGCCTATCAGATGGGGGAGGGAAAGGGTCTGACAACCCATCTCCCTGCAGTAAAACTGGAGCCCCCCACCCTGTGGGCCCTGGACCCCAGCCCTGAGGTGGCCCCACCCCAGCCAGGCTGCCTACAGTTACACTGGGAGTCATGGAAGCCAACCCTGTACATAGACCAGAAGTGTGAGCTGCGCCACCAGCCACAGCCTGGAGGAGCCAGCTGGACCCTGGTGAGGTGGAGGGCAATCTCAAGCGCCTGAGGTTGTGGTGGCCCTGAAGGGCACAGGAATCCAGGCTCAGAGCCACGCCTTCCTCCCCCAGGTGGGCCCCCTGCCCTCCAAGACCCTTCAGCATGAGCTCTGCGGACTCCTCCCATCCACAGCCTACACCCTGCAGATGCGCTGCACCCGCTGGCCTCTGCCTGGCCACTGGAGTGACTGGAGCCCCAGCCTGGAGCTGACCAGCACGCAACGGGGTAAACTGGTGGTGAGGGGCTGGGAGCAGCCGTCAGGACCCAGTCCCACCTCCAAAGCCCTCCCTGACCAGCACCCCCTCCTCTCACTCCATCCACAGCCCCCAATGTCAGACTGGACACGTGGTGGCGGCAGAGGCAGCTGGACCGCAGGACAGTGGACATGCAGCTATTCTGGAAGGTGACCCTCTGAAGCCACCCCTGAGGCTTCCTTCAACCCACATTGACCCCTGTGAGCTGGGGCTCAGGACTCCACCAGCTCTGGGTAGCTTGGATGCATTTGTGTGTGATTTGCATGCACTTTGCAAGTGCCTTGGAGACTTCTTGAAGAAGTCTCTGCTAGCAGACACTGAAGGATCTACCTGGCACATACTAAGGCAGGACTCACCTATGGCAAAGGGTTGGCTCCATGGATAATTAAGTGCCTGCTGTACACACCAACTTGCTTCTTCCTTCTCTCCCTTCTAGGACCTGGCACAGGGCAACAGAGGGAAGCAGGGAGGAAGGGAGGAAGGCTGGCCTTCCAGGGTGGGGCTCAGCTCCTGTAGTCCATCCACCCCGTCAAGAAGCTCTCCCCCACTCAAGATGAGATGTGCATCCCCCTATCTTTTTCTTCCTATGCCCACCACAGCCAAGGCCCCTGGAGGAAGACAGCGGGCAGATCCAAGGGTACCTGGTCTCCTGGAGACCCCCGGGCAAGGTTGGAGCAGTCCCACCCCTCTGCAACACCACCGAGCTAAACTGCACCTTCCACTTGCCTCCAGAAGTCCGGGAGGTGGTCCTTGTGGCCTATAACACCGCCGGGACCTCCCACCCCACCCCAGTGGTCTTCTTGGAGAGCACAGGTAAAGGGGGCTGCCCGCTAGTAGAGCATGGTGGTTAAGCATGTACATTTGAAGGCTCAACTGCCTGGGTTCAAATCTAGTCCTGTTACTTGCTAACGGTGTGACCTGGGCAAGTCCTGGCCTCTGTTTACTCATCTAGCAAATGGGGAGAATACAGCACCTACCTCAAAGGGTTGTTGTGAAGATTATGAGTTAAGACATGTGCCTGGCACATAGTAACTGTTCAGTATGTGTTAGCTATTATTATCATGAGCCAGAACCAGGTTAAGCGATGGTGGTGCCTACACACACACACACACACACACACACACAGTCCATTCTGCCAAGGAAGAGGGTAGAGAAAGCCCTACATTTTTCCAACTGGAACACCTGAATTAATGGGCCATTCTCCAGGGACCAGCCACCACCACCCCCAGGTTCCCCTGAACATGGGTCCTCATAGGTGTGACTAACAATAACAACAGCTAATATTCCCACTGTCTAGCTGCATTCCTCAGCTGTTACTTCACCTCTCTGTGTCTGTTGTCGCATTGATAAAATGGGGACAGCAGTAGTGCCCCTGTCATGGGACTGTTAGCAGACACCAAGGACTCTGCCTAGCACATTCCAAGAACGCCACAGCGTTAGCTTTTGTCACTATCAAGCGGTACCCTACACACTTCATCTCATCGCATTTGCCCCAAGACTCTATAAGGCAGTGGTTCCCAACCTTTCTAATGCCGCAACCCTTTAATACAGTTCCTCATGTTGCGTGACCCCCAACCGTAAAATTATTTTCGTTGCTGCTTCGTAACTGTAATTTTGCTACTGTTATGAATAGTAATGTAAATATCTACAGCAGCCCACAGGTTGACCCACAGGTTGAGAACCGCTAGCAGGGTCGCCTAAGACCATCGGAAAACACAGATATTTACATGACGATTCATTAACAGTAGCAAAATTACAGTTACGAAGTAGCAACGAAAATAATTTTACGGTTGGGGGTCACGCAACATGAGGAACTGTATTAAAGGGTCGCGGCACTAGAAAGGTTCAGAACCATTGCTAAGGGAAGAACTTTTATCATCATTTCCATTTCACAGATGAGGAAACTGAAGCTCAGATATTGACTTGTAAGTAGCAAAGCCAGGATTTGGACCCAGGCTTCTGGCTCTAGGGCCTGCATTCTTTTCACCTTCATCCCATCTTCTCCTACTCTGTCTCCAGGCCCACCCCTGGACAGACTCCATACCGTGGCCCGAGACCCTCACAACCTCTGGGTGGGCTGGAAACCCCCCAGGCCTCCACCTCGGGGCTATGTGATTGAATGGGGCCCGGGTCCCCCCAGCCCAAGTGGCAGCCATATGACTTGGAAAATGGAGCATAATGGAAGCATTGCAGGGACCCTGCTACAAGGTGAGGCAGGCCTCGGGGAGCGGGCAGGTGGGCAGGGCTGGGAGAGGGGGAGGCAGTGGGCCAGGGGCGACCTGAACCACCCTACACAAATAGATTCCCAAGTCTTTCTTGATCCTTCACTGGTCTCACCTCATGTCCTCCGAATCAGGAAGTTCCTCTTATAGTCTAACTGGATCCTCTCTTGCTACAGCTCTGACTCTGCTGCCACCTTTCTAGCTCTCTCTTCCACTTTTTTCCCCTTACCCCTACCAAATGATCTGAAGAAGAGGCTAGGCCCAGGTTAGCCCCAACTAGAGGTCTGGTGTTAGCTTCTGATCATTAGCAGAGGTTGCCCCTAACCAGGGTGCCTCCCCATTTTCTCTCCACAGAGAACATCCGGCCCTTTCAGCTCTACGAGATCACTGTGACCGCCCTCTACCAAGACACCATGGGACCCTCCCAGCGCATCTACGCCTACTCCCAAGAGATGGGTTCGTCAGCCACCAGCCCTTCTCAGAATCTCCTCTCCTCTATCTCAAGGCCTGCCTAGGTCCCACCCACCGGGAGCAGGAGGAAGCATTTCCTTCTTCCTTGACCTCTGGCCCTAAAATCACCCCTGGCTTACACTGGACCCCTGCAGCTACAAAGAAGTCAGGTGGTGGGGTGAGAGAAATTAGGCAGTGAGTCTGGGAGCAAGTCTGGCAAGACTCAGTCAATTGTCCTGACAGAAATAAGGTGTCACATGTGATAGAACTAGAGAGAGGGCCTGGCATAGATTCGGAGAGTGAGCGGCAGAAATCGAATAGTGAGTAGGATAAAATCAGGCCTGGTAGAAATCAGGGAGTGAGGCTTTGGAGTCAGAGAGAACCAGGTTCAGATCCTGACTTGGCCACTTATTAGCAGTAGATGGGATACGGTCCAAGTTCCTGAGAAAATGAAGCTTGGATGGGCATCCCCTCGGACTCTGGTGTCACTCACGTCGCAGTATGTCCCAGTTCTTGGGTCTGAGGAGCCACGAAAAGTCCAGCTGGGCTCTCCACCCTGCCCCTGTCAACCTGCACCTCTCTCTTCCGGCAGCCCCCTCCTACACCCCAGAGCTGCATCTAAAGCACATTGGCAAGACCTGGGCCCAGCTGGAGTGGGTGCCCCCAGCCCCTGAGCTGGGGAGGAGCCCTCTTTCTCACTACACCATCTTCTGGACCAATGCTCAGGGCCAGTCCTTCTGTGAGTCTATCCTCAGCCCCAGAATGCCGGGAGGGAGCAGCCTTAGAGGGAGCCTCGGCATCAGGGCCCAGGCTGACCACTCTTCTCTGTTCCCAGCCATCATCCTTAATGCTTCCTCCCATGAGTTTGTCCTCCCCGGCCTGGAGCCTGCCAGCTTGTACCACGTCTACCTCATGGCTGCCAGCCAGGGGGGGGCCACCAACAGTACAAGCCTCACCCTGATGACCTTAGCCCCAGGTAAGGGGAGGAAGGGGCTGGCCAGACAAGGCTGTTGGGAGGGTGCCTCTGACAAAAGATCTCCATTTTTAGAGTAGGGGAGGCTTGCCTGGATCTCCTCCAAGTCCGAGGGAGGAGACCAAGCCCTACCCGTGAATCCCAGTCTGAGAGAGGAGGACCAGCCTTACTCGCACACACTCTAATCTCTCCTGGCTTTCTCCTCACCCCAGGGGAGTTCGAGCTGCACACCTTCCTGGGCCTGTTCGGCCTCCTGCTCTCGCTCATCTGCCTCTGTGGGGCTACCCGGTTCTGCTGCAGACCCAGGTGAATCGAGAGATCTGACACCCAGATACCCCTCCCCACAAGGAACTGCAGGCCCACCCGGGCCTTTCAGGCCTCAGGGCCCGTGTCTGGGAATCAGGCCCTCCCCCTTCTCCTCTCTGCACTACTGCAGCTATGCCTTCAGCTGTGGGGGGATGGGTGGGAGACCCGCTGAAAAGATGGGAGGGCATGCCTGGCCCTACCTTTACCTGTCCCCTTCTCCAGCAGGAAGAATTCCCTCTGGCCAAGTGTCCCAGACCCAGCCCACAGCAGCCTGGGCTCCTGGGTGCCTAGCATCCCTGCGGAGGTGAGAACCCTGGAGGAGGAGGGACATGGGACTGGAGGTGTGGGCCCAGGTTCAAAAAGAAGAGCTGCCCCTCTGAGGATGAGTACTCAGGCCTTCCCTTCACTTCCTAGCAAGATCCACTCCCTTTGGAGTAAAGCAGACCTGAGTTTACCCAGTTTATCCCAGCTCTACCCATTTCAAAACCTCAGACAGCCCACTGTGAAATGAGACGAATCCCACACAGAACTGTTGGAGAGATTCACCAAGATGAGTCTGAACAGCACATAGCGCATAACACGAACCTATGAGGTGCTTTGCAGGTGCAAATCTTTGAGTTTCAATAGACAGCCACAGGAAGGTCCTCGCACTGACCCAGCTCGGGAAGGGACAGAGGCTGGGGCAGACATCTGAAATGAATCATGCCCTCACCCCATGTCCTGTGTCCAGGAGATCTTCCAGCTGCCCAGCCTTTGGGACACCAGCATGCCACCCATCACCAAGATCACGGTGCTGGAGGAGGAAGAGAAGAAGCCAGGGCCCTGGGAGTCCCATGAGAGCTCAGGAACCTGCGGCCTTCCCTCCCTGGTCCAGGCCTATGTGCTCCAGGAAGACCCAAGAGCATCTACTATCCAGCCCCCGTCCCAGTCAGGCAACAGTGACCAGGTCCTTTACGGGCAAGTGATGGGCAGCCCCACCGGCTCGGGACCAGCGGACTACATCCGCTGCGACTCCACTCAGCCCCTCTTGGGGGGCCTTACCCCAAGCCCCAAGTCCTATGAGAACCTCTGGTTCCAGACCAGCCCACTAAGGTCCTCAGAGCCTCTAGTCCCCAACCAGGAGGATGACTGCGTCTTTGGGCCACTGCTTGACTTCCCTCTCCTGCAGGGGCTCCAGGTCCATGGGGTAGAAGGGCTGGGGGGCTTCTAGGGCTTCCTGGGATGCCCCAGCTGGGTCTGCCTCTTGTAAGGCTTGGGCCATCAGAGAGGAGGCTAGGGTCAGAAAGCCTGTCACTAAAAAACCACCCTGCTCCAGGAAAGGCAGAAAGACTCCCTATTTCCCGCCGTCTGAGGCCCCCAGCATCCCTCCCCGTTGCCCAGTACCCATGGGCTGGGCCTCCCACTTTAAAGCCCTCCCGGCCTATCCACTATAGTGCCTTTTGTGCCTCTTTCCTGTCATTTCAGTCTCTTAAACTGGTTTATGGTTCCGTTTGATTTGGTTTTATTTTAAGAAACTCTTGTGTGTGCCTGAGTCTCTGTTCTTTTTCTTTTCAGGGCCCTGGCAGTTGGGGGCGGGGGTCTGTACCTCTCAGAATTGTTGGTTGGTTGAGTTTTTTCCTTCATTCATTCAACCAGAATCCTACTGGCAGCAGGGACTCAAAAATGCCTTGGCTTAGTCCATTCTCAGAGAGCTCCACTTCAGTGGAGAGTTGAAAACTGACCACTAGGACATAGTGGCCAGGGTTACCTGGAGGGATTCACAGAGCACAACATAGGGATACAGACCTCAGAAAAAAGTAACTTCTGTTGGGGAAATATAATTCAAAACAAAGTCTCCCACCAACCTAGAAAAACTTCTCTACGAAGGCAGAAAATGAAGAAGCCAGTTTTCTTACCGAATGAGCATTAAACCAGAATGTGATGTGCACCACAGGCAACTAGCTAAAGGGCTTGCAAAGACAGGAAGCAATCATACTCTTGCCCGGATGGTGTTGCTCAGTACGTGAGCGCTGACCCATGAACCAGGAGGTCAAGGTTGATTCCTAGTCAGGGCACATCCCCAGTGTGGGGCGGGCAGGAGTCAGCTAATCAATGACTCTCTCTCATCATTGATGTTTCTATCTTTCTCTCCCTCTCCCCTTCTCTCTGAAATCAATAAAATAAAAAAAATACATTTAAAAAGAAATCGTACTCTTTTATATAGCCAAGTGGATCTGACTTAATGCATATATTTTCTCAAGATAAACAATAACTAGTTCTTAAGCAAGAGGACTTGACAGAACCATTTGTCACACAGGGGTCATTCTAAAGTCACCTGATAAATGGGGTAGTCACCTGTATTTGCTAACTGCATTTATCCAAAAGAAAAATAAATTTCTCATATCTTTATGAGAGGACATAGGTTTGCAACTTGGAGCTGGGCACTAGCTGAAGTTAGGCTCCTAGCCTGCCTCCCACAGAAACTGGTGGGAGATAGGAGCACTGTCCTCCTTAATGACTGCATTTCAAAGAGATGGCTCCGAGGTCCTAGAGAAAGGCAGTCCTGGGTTGTAAAGCTGACAAGAGGCTTACTTAGCTTTTTAAAAAATGTACACACATTTCAAAAGGGCAGAAAGAATTCACAATTAACGAGTATTCTTTTCTCTTTTTGCAACAGGCAGAATTAAATTTTATTTTCCCTACTTTTAATTTGGATTTGTCCTTACATTTCACAAGTATTATCACTGCTACTACTTATTGGATGTTCACTATATACCAGGTGCTTCGCACACAACTGCCTCAATTAATCCTCTAACAACCTAAAAGATAGATACTGTTATTGCCATCCTCCTTTGATGGATGAGTACACCCTGGCCCAGAAAGGCTGGGTGACTTGTCCACAGAATCACATGGTGAGTAAAGGGCTGAGGTAGGATTCCAGCCCAGAGCTGTCTGATTCCAAAGTCAGCGACCTTAACCACCAGGCTACGAAGCTGCCAGAGAGGAGGCTGAAACCCAGGGCCTCATCCTGGACTTGGGGGGTGGGGGGCCGGGGGTTGAATACTAGGAGAGAAGGCTACAACAGACCCCACTGAAGCCCCCAAAATAATCGGGGCCGAGATCAGAAAGCAGAGTGGGATTAAGGGCGGGGTGCGTGCCCGAGAAAAAGGGGCACCTTAGAGTGTATATGGCACCGCACACGACTAACGGGG
The DNA here is from genome assembly GCA_026230045.1 of Corynorhinus townsendii. NCBI lineage: Eukaryota > Metazoa > Chordata > Mammalia > Chiroptera > Vespertilionidae > Corynorhinus > Corynorhinus townsendii. Next base: position 198,380,609 of record JAPDVU010000002.1, read on the forward strand.
TCAGGCAAAAACCAAGTCCCCCATCTCGAGCGACCACTAACCGGACCTCTCCGCTCGCGCCCGCCCTACGTCATCACCGAGTCCCGCCTCTACCATCAGCTGCTCGGTCCTCCTCTGCTCCGGTCTCGCGGCTGCACTCGATTGGTCGAGCCTGAGCCAGCATGGCGGCGCCCATGTAATCCGCTCAGCACCGCGAAGGCCACGGCGCTGCCGCCCGCTGGGGTCAAAAGCCACCATGCTGAGGGCGGCGCGGAGGGTACTGAGTGCCATCTGGACCCAGGTCCCAGTCCTCGGGCTGCCAGGGGGAGGGTGCGCCCGGCTTCCTTCCGACCCCCGGGTCCTCCCCTCCCCTCCCCGCGGTGAGGAGCTGAGAAACGGGACTGCAGGAGTTAGGGAAACGGTTCGGCGGAGGTGGAGGAGGGTAGGGGAGGATTGAGACGAAGTGGGAGAGACACAGGCCGCGGGATGCAGGAGAAATGGGACGGCGTTTAGGCGCGGGGGTGCAGGCACCATGGAGGAAGGTCCATAGAAAGGAATCGAGGCTGGATTATTAAAGCGATGGCCTCAGCCCTCTCTTTTGCACAGGTCTCCTCCCGGCCGCCCGCGGATATGCCGTCCAGAAACGAGGTAGGAGCTCTCGGATGGGACTCGGGCAGAACTTGGGGCGGAAGAGAGAGTGCCCAGAAGGTTTGGGGTGGCGGAGAGGCCGGAGGCGGCTAGGTAGCCACGAGGTGGGATGGGCCCAAGGTCCTAAAACAACCGCGTCCACCTTGTCACAAAGCTTCAGCTGAAGCCCGCGTACGGGGCAGGGGAGCAGGGGCGCGGCTGGGTGAGAGTGGAAGTGAGGCAGGCAGGGGGAGCCTTCCCAGGCCTACCTAGGATGCAGCACCATGCCTTTCTGAGGTGCAGGGGGCATGGTTTCCCCTCCGAGGCAGTCTGCACATTGATTGGTGAAGAGCTCTCTTACTAAGTTAATGATACTAGGCAATCACTTCCTCTCTCGGTCTCATTCTAAAATGAGTGTAGGAGTATCTATTTGAGCGGATCGTTGTTAGGACTCGATGGTAACACATGAAAAGCATCCTTCGTACTGTGTGCAATAACGGTAGTATGTACTTGTATTTATTGCTATTCTTTGCATAGCGCAGAGTAGGGTCTGACTGGAGGGGACAGGTTGTTCTCCCCCATAGCTCTCCCTCACCTCCAAGAGAAGACACCAGGGCTGCACACACTAGAGCTGAGGGTCTCCTGTATTTGGTGCTTACAAGTGTCCTAAAGCTAGGGTTTCCTCCTCAACCCCCTTACTTCATTCATGCAGTCAGCGGGCAGTTGTTTTGTTGAGTGCCTGTTCTGTGCTGGGCTGTGGATCAGTCTGGGGGTTGTGGAAGGGGGTTCAAAGGAAGTCACATTCAGTCCGCATCCTATTGGGGATGTGATGACTGTAGAGCCAGACAGATGTGAGAGGTGACAATACAGGGTGTTGGGAAAGGCCATCTACTCCCAGTGTGAAATATCGGGGCAGGTGCCCAGGGAGTTTGCAGAGGAGAAACCAAGCCCACAGATATCCATGCCTTGCTGGAGACCCTGGGTGTCTCTGATAGAGATGGTGAGAAGAGTGAAATCTGGGAGAATGGGCAATAGGAGTTAACTCTGGTTTTCCATCCCTCCACTTGACAGTCCGGCCCAGCCAAGATGATGACCCGCCCCCTTCCACGCTCCTCAAAGATTACCAGAACGTCCCTGGAATTGAAAAGTAAGCAGGAAAAAAAATCTCTTTGGTGAAGCAGGGGGCCCTGGGAGGATTGGCGAGGAGAGGGGGAAGACAGTGGCTTCGAGTCCCAGCCTGATATAGAACTGTAGCAGCCCAAGCATGGTGAGGGTGAGTGGGCAGCAGGGACAGGTGGAGCTTATGGGGCTTAACTGATTACTTTTGTTGTGCTCTGGGTGAAGACCCTATCTATTAGATACCAAGGAGGCAACATGCCTCAGGTTTTTTTAGATATCTCTCATGTCTTGATCCTCCCAAAAATGTCATGTTATAGATTATCAAGCTGCCCAATGTCATACAGCTCCGATGGGGCAGAGCTAGGGTTTGAATCCCGAGCCAAACGACACCAAGGCTGGGATCCTTTTGCTCGGCCCCTTGTTGTAAGGTCGTAGCTGGGCAGTCCCTCTTGCCCCTCCCACTGTGCAGTGTGACTTGAGAAAGAAACAAAGATTATAGAATTGAAGTGTCTCAAAACAGATTGAACCATATTCTAGCTAAATGATATCCTCCTCTTACCCTCCCGACCACCAGCCTGGAACACTCGAGCTGACAGCCTCAATTTTCTGTAGTTATTACATCGTTCCATGTTCTCAGCCCAGCAGATCAGATGCATGTTGACGTCTAATCTGTAGGAAATGGCTCCCGACCTCCAGAGAGACTCATTTGTTGTAAAAGAAGTTTTTAATCATCCTTGCTTTGCCAACTAAAATGAAAACAGCATTGCTTCCCTTTTCCCCTCTACCCCAACATCTTTCTCTCATTGCTATGACTTTTCCACAGGGTTGATGATGTCGTGAAAAGACTCTTGTCTTTGGAAATGGGGAATCAGGTGAGTGGCCTGTGCCAAAACTTGGCCTCCCTCAGTCCTCTCCTCTGGCACTCCCTCCTATCCTGGTAACACCTCCCATCCCATGCTTTTCAAGTAGCAGCACTTACACCAAGGTCATTCTGTGTCTGCTTGTTAATGCCTCGAGACTGAGCGTCTCAAGAACAGTAACAGTCTTGTTCCCCATTACACCCCTAGCACCTGACAAACAGTAGGTGCTCAATAAAGATCTGATGTCTGAATGAATGAGCAAGCTTTAGGGACATTCATCAAACAAGCCATTTCTCCTGTCAGTAGCCTTGGCCTTGGGCTCACCTAGATGTGAATAGCCATGTGGTTGGCCAGAGGCCAGGCCCTGGTAGCAGAGTGAAGTCGGGCCCTGAGCTTTATGGCCTCGTTGCTATGACCGAAGCCCATAGCCTTGGGGGTGTGAGGACCAGTTCTTATGATGGGGTAGCAGACTTCATAGATTCTCTCTATCTTCAACAGAAGGAGAAGCTAAAAATCAAGAAAGAATTATTGATGAACAAGGTTGTGGCAAACCCCGAGGACACCAGCTCCCTGGAGGCTCGAAGTTGGTTAAGGGGCTCTTGGGGAGCAGGGGTAAAGGGGGGGTGGGGGGAGCTGCTAGCTGGTACTTGATCCAGGGCCTTCATCTGCAAGTACATAGGGATTAGATGTGGTTTATTAAAGGAGAGACAGGAGGAACCATGGGTAATGAAAACTGGACTGTGTATCCTGAGCTGTGTGATGTTGGAGTCAGTGCCCAGGTCCTGCCTCAGCTCTGAGTGAGCTCAGGCAAGATTCCTCAGGAACCCAAGTTTGTCTCTCTCTCTCCCCCCCTCTCTCCCCCTCTCTCCCCCTCTCCCCCCCCCCCCCCCTACTCTGCAGCTAAGGTGGTGTGAAGGGACCGTGTGGTCAGAGCCAAGGTTCCCACTGCCCTGAGTGCTCCCAGAACTCAATGTGTGCACAGAAAGGGCCTACCATAGTTACAACCTCTCCTTGGGGCCACCTTCTGCTTTTGCCTTTGCCCATCTTTGCAGGAATCAAACAAGAGGATACCTGAGGAAGGATATTCTGGGGCTTTAGGAGATGAGTGGGAGTTGATAATTCTGAAAACTCATTAGTTAAAAACATAGATAAGGGTGGTAGCTAGAAGGGCTCTGAGGCAAGGAGTAGACCCTTGACAGTTCGGGAATTTCATCTTATTGCACTGGCTAGGACCTCCAATGCAATGTCAAATCATTAGCCATGATAGCATGCATCCTAAACTAATTCCTGAATTTAATAGGAGTGCTCTAAAGTTTTACTGTAAAAATGCTATTTGCTATGGTTTGGGGATATACCTTTATAAGATTAAGGAGCTTCTCTTCCTTAGGCTTTGCTTGCTAAAGCAAAGATAATCCAAAATCTTTTCAGATCTTAAAAGTCAGTGCTTTGGGAATTACAGAGAGCTGTACAAAAGCCTTGGTGATTGTTATTCCTTGAGGTCTTAATACAGAACCCAGGCTCCAGGCCCGGGCCGTTCCTTCCTCTGTGCCCAGTTCTCATCCTCTGTGGTTTGTGGTTTCAGTTGTTGCCTTGACTGTGAAGATCCGCAATTATGAAGAACACATGCAGAAACATCGAAAGGTAAGCCTTGAGCATCACACAGCTAAACACCAGCAGCGGGGCCAGAGGAGTCTAAGAGGTAAAGGGCTCTGGGTCCTAAGAGTCAGCTTAAGATGCCGGGAGGCTATAGCACCAGAGTGCCCACTCCTCAGTGAGGAAAACATTTCCTTTCTGCCTCCAGTAGAGAAATGGAAGCCTTTCAGGGCTGTGCTGCATGTCACCATGGTCAAATACACAAACTTTAGAGCATCGTCACAGTGTCTGGCACCTAGTGGATGCTCAGTAAATATTTGTTGAATACATGAATAGGGTCAAATTGCTCTGGGTTCAAATCCAAGCTCTGCCACTTCCACTTAGTTAGGTGATTCTGGGAAAGTTATTTTACATGTCTGAACCTCAGTTCTGTCCATAAAATGGGGATCATAATATCTCCTGACAGGATTACAAGGACTATCTATAATAATAAAAGGGTAATATGCTAATTAGACCAAATGTCTTCCAGTCGTTCCAAACATCCTTCCTGACCAAGCCAGGGCCAGAGGGAAGCCAGCCCGGGTCCCAGGTGCCTGCCGGTGGCCAGAGGAGGGAAACCCAGGTCCTGGGTGCCTGCCAGCAACTAGAGGAGGAAAGCCTGGGTCCCAGGTGCTGAGGGAAGCTGGTGCTGGCAGCCAGAGGAAGGAAGGCCTACTCTTGCACGAATTTTCATGCATCGGGCCTCTAGTATGAAATAAAAGCAGCCAATGTGATGCAAATAAAGTATTTAGGTTCTTCCTAAATATTTTACATGCATTAGCTCATTGAACCTTTATATCCATCTTTCTATCCCACTTTACAGAGGAATAATCTAGGCCTGGAGTGGTTAAGTTATTCTCAAGGCACAGCACTAGGAAATGAGTGCTAGGACTTGAAACTAAGTGGTCTGACTCCAGGGCCCATATTCCTAACCATTATGCCATATCTCAGCACAATGTCGGGCACGGAGCTGCTGTAATTAGGCAGTTGCTAGTATTTTTAATAAACACAGTTTGTGGATACAGACTGGTCCAGCTCCAGGCTGGCATCTCAGTGTTCTCTGGAAGCTGGTTGAGCCTGTTCCTTGGAGGTCAGAGTTTTGTTCTAGAGTGTGGAACACCAAATTTTCTCATGGAGCAGTACCTGGCTGTGGGTAGGGGGTCTCCAAGAAGAGTGAAAGTTCTTCCCTCTTCTCCACTCTATCTGAAAGTTTGCTGAGCTGTGGAGAGGCTGAGTGAGTAGTGTAATGTAGGGAAAGAGCATGAGATTTAAAGTGAGACAAGTATACCAATATTCAAGACCTAATAACATTGTTGAGCCTTTATTTCCCGTCTGTAAAATGGGAATAACAATAACAATACCTACCTCAGAGTTGCACTAGTATTTGCAGGAGATTGTTGGGAGAATTCAGTGAGATAATGAAATTACTATATGAGTAGTGTGTCACTTTTATTGTTACTATAAAGTGGCACACCACTTATTTATATAATACTGAAGGATACCAACCTTCTTACAGGACAAAGCTCTCAAGCGCTATCTGATGATGAGCATTGACCAGAGGCAAAAGATGCTCAAAAACCTCCGTAAGACCAACTACAATGTCTTTGAGAAGACGTGCAAGGACCTGGGGATTGAGTACATCTTCCCCCCTATGTACTACCGAAAGGCCCACCGCCGCTGGGTGACCAAGAAGGCTTTGTGCATTCAGGTATGAGTCCAAATTGCTGCTTTGGTTGGTCCGTTCTGGGACTGTGGTGGAAAAGGCAGAAAGGAGAGGTTATCTCTTTCTGATAAAGGCATGGAACTGGCACCAAGGCCTTAGCCCCATGGAGAAAGGCTGTGTTGACCAGCTGGGGAGTCAGTTCCCAGCGCATTTCCTCCCAGTCAGAGGTTTTACATAGAATTACAAAGTGTTTTCTTTGTAATCTCCAGGTTTACCAGGAGGCTCAAAAGCTAAAGAAGCAAAGAAGGGCCTTAAAAGCAGCAGCTGCAGCAGCCCGGAAACAACGCCAGATGAACCCAATAAGCTCTTCCAAAGCTGAATCAGAGGCAATCAAGGAAAACCAATAAATTTTGTTCAAGTTTTATCTTTCTGTCTTAAAAAATAATAGAAGGTGGGGCTCTTTGTGGCCTAGGAGGAGTTCATTCATTGTCATTCAGCTCTAGGATCCAAGGGTTGTTAGGCAGAGTCCCTGCCCTCCCACATCAGGGAGGACACACTCTCAGCACCTCACACACGCACAACTCCCTGTCAGCCAGGTGGTATTTCAGGGGAGATGAGACCACAGCAGCACAGAGGAAGCATGCTGGCTGGCTGCTGAGTGAGAAGGCCAGGGAAGTGTAGATGACTCTAGAAAGGTAGTTGGAGACAGTGGAGTGCCCTGAAGGCCATCTTACCAAATAGCAGGAAGCCGCTGAAGGGATATGTCATATTGAAAGTGGTGTCTTCTGAAATTTCGCCTAGCAGCCAGTATGGCTGCAGGAGAGAAAAGAGCATTAATATGGAGGAACTTAGCAGTGCAGACAGATAAAGAAATAGAGGAAAACGGGAGAAAGATTTTGGTGGAAAAAGCAGAACTTGGTGACTGATAATAGGACCCAGGGCAATAGAGTTGGAAGCCAAGGCTCAGGTTTCAAGTCCGAATGGCTGGAGGGAAAAATGATTGGGTCTTAAAAATATTGAAATTTTACAAAAATGGTTGCTCATCAACTTAAAAATGTGCAGCAGATGAAGGAAAGGTGATCCTGGAACACAAGATGGGGGGTGAAGGATGGGAAGCTGCTTAGCAGCTGGAAGGAGGGGCGTTTGGGAGTTCCCAGCAGATCCTCCGGGCACGGAGCAGACAGGAGCGCGCCTGTTTGCTTCAGGGGATATAGACCAGTGGAGCTCCACTCCAAGCGGCACTAGGGAGGAAATGCAAATAATTCAAAGACTTCTTATCCTTGCCCCATCTAAAAGAAGAGTCAGTTACCATTAGTGCTTTCATGGCACTTGACATGATCTCATTGATTCTTCAGCAACCAAATGAGCTGGGTGTCCTTTCCAATTTAAGAAAAAGGAAGGTCCACCTCTAAATGGCTGCGCGGTCGCACCCTCAGCTCGGAGACTGCTCTAAAGATTCGCCAGGGTTGTCCTCGTTCTCGGGCACCTGAGCACGCGGCCGGGCTGGATGAGGGGTGTCACGTTCCTCGGCGCCAGCCCCTGTCGCCCACCAGCCTTGCCCGGCCCTCGCCCCTCGGCACAGCTTACGAAAGTCAAAACCAGCGCTCCCGGCCGGTTCGGACCAATCCACCTCGTAGGTCTCGGGCACCCAGCCCAATAAGCGTCCTCCTCCGGGCGCCTCCCAACAAAGGGCCTGCTGATTGGCTAGTTTTTCCGTCCGCTGCGTTGCCCTAACAACCAGGTTACGAAGACGCGGTGGTCGGGCCTCCAGGTTTCTGGCTGCCCAGCTTTGGGTCTCTTCGCCAGCTCTCCGTGCTTTCGGCATCATGTCGGTGCGGACGCTACCGCTGCTCTTCTTGAACTTGGGCGGGGAGATGCTTTACATCCTGGACCAGCGGCTGCGGGCCCAGAACATCCCGGGAGACAAGGCCCGCAGAGGTGAGAGACGCCCGGCCTGCACAGCCAGCCCCATTATAGACTGACCAACACCCCTGCACACTGCACTCTTATAACCCGGGACCCTTCTCACTACGTCCACAGGCCCATCCAGTCAGGCCCCCTCAGGAGTCAAATTCCCCAAAAGTTCTTTTCACAGCAGAGGGATTTAATACCCTCATTGGATATTATTACGGTACCTCATGCCCCATCCCCCAATTCCCTCCTCCCCTCAAATTGGCGAGGTGATTTCCCAATCTCTCTTGATAATCGGTCCCTCCCAAATACCTGGTGTCATTCTCTTTCCCTGCATGGGACAGGTTCTGACTCTCCATTCCTCTGTGGTATCCTCCTTTATAAACTGGAAGCCAGTCTTACTAATTTCAGAAGCTATTTCTAGAAAGGTGAGGTCCTGAGATAACATAGATAAATTAGAAAACATAAGAAAAGTATAATTTTTCCCATCCCAACTGTTGGAAAATAATACAATTGTGTAAATAATTATATGACAGTTTCTAAAATGTAAAATCTATCTCCCATACACACCCCATCTAATCCCCAGAGAAATGGCCACCCAGAACTCTCTGCCATCCTTTTTCTCTGCCTCTTTTCTTCCCTTCTCAACCAACAATTGCTTTCACCAACTTTCCTAGGATTACATATTATATTTCAAGGTAGAGGAAGAAAAGTTGATATAAAGGTAACTGACATGGTCACAATTAAAACATTTATTCCCTTCAACAGTATCTGTATGCTCAGTTGACGTTAAGCATACACATTCAGATATTCACTATTGGGTCTGTGCAATTGAGTCCAAGGCCATTCATAAAGAGATAAAAAGAGCTCCCTATGGCACACCCCCTCCACCCATTTCATACCCTGTTGCCAGTGAGCTTTTTGAAATGTAAATCTGTCCATAGTCCCTGCTACTTAAAACGCTTTGTCAGCTTTCCACTGCTGTCTGAGCAGAGGCCAAGTCCTTGGCAGGACATTTCAGGACCCTTCCTGATCTGATTTCTGTCCACCTCTGAAGTCCCACCTTCCACCACTGCCTGCCTGCCTCCTACTTTGTATATTAATACCAAACTGCTTATAGGTCTCCATTTAAAGCATGTTCATTCCTGTTTCCATGCTAATAATCTCCATTCTAACCCCAAATCTCCCACTTCTGTGCTAGTAACTCTCTTTTTGTTCTGCATTATTCTGCTTAAGATTTCTTTTCTTTCCCACATGGGAAAGAGTCTGCACGTACTCCCATAGCACCCGTACGTGTCTCTCTACCTTATCACTGAGCATTTTACCCTGTATTGGTCTATGTATGTGTCTCCCCCACATGATTCTTATTCATCTTTGTACTCCAGCTCCTAGACCAGAATAAATTGGTGCTCAGTAAATGTTGAACTGATTATTTAAATTCATTGTCTTGTGTAACATTGCCACTTCTTCCTCTAGAAGGTTCCGTTTTCCTTGGCACCTATGTTGTGTGATTTCATTTGGGCGAATGGCAGTGAGCTCGCAGTCAGTTCTTAGATGGGTAGTCTACATCTTGGAAGGCAATGTAAATTAGCAATTAAGAGCATACTCTCTGGAGTCATATAGACATGAGTCCCAATTCCAGCTTTGCCATTTAACTAGTTGTACGACCTTAGAATGTACCCTGTTTCTTTTTCCATAAAATGGGAATAATAATACATAGTATATAGCAAAGTCATAAGGACTGAATGAAATAATGTATGTATTTAATATATTTAGCATAGGAAGTAGCAGATGTTGTCTTTCAAGAGGAGGTCTGGGCAAGACCTTGTGAATACTGGGGGACTGGCTTCTTTGTCTTCAGGAGATGTTGTCCTTAGGGGTTCGCTAGATATAGCTTAATGGGGTGTCAGCCATCTTTGGTCATTCACATTCACAGACTGATTCCTTCCACAGTTGGGATGAGTGTCAGAATACACGTGAGATGCTGAGTGGAGCATGATCCAGCCCTTCTGCACATTCACTGGAGGTAGTGCTTTTGATCAGTCTGGTTCAGTAATTGATTCTAAGAACTAGAGGACATAGCTTCTTCATGACAACAACAAACATCAAGCACTTACCATGAACCGAGGACTTCCCTGAATACATTAATCCCCACAACTATCCTATCACATAGGTAATACTACTATCCCCATTTTACAGATGGGGACACTAAGGCTAATTTGCCCGGGGTTACATAGCTGGTAAGAGGAAGAGTAAAGAATTTGAACCGAGGCTAGGCACTGCACTATACTTCCATATCTGATGGTTACTGTACCAGAATCTTTGTGGAGGTTGGAAGGTGAGAAGGAAAGGGAGAGGTTTTGGGGAAAAAAATATATCCAATTGGTTTTCTAAAACCAATATCCAACTGGTTTTCTAAAAGAAATGATAAAAAATATCATGGTTGGCTGATTGGGACTTGTAGAAGATAGAGTGAAAAAGCAGGATTGAGAGTTTGGGATTCAAAATTGAGAAACACTAATCCATGCCACTATAGAGATGGTGTAGCTACAGGAAGCAGGAGCCGCTGTGACAGATGCCTGTGCATAGAGACCCATAAAGCACCCGACACAGTAAACTAGTCTTCGTTGAAGCTTCGAATGGAAACCGTATTTCTTCTAGATGTTTTCATTATCTTACGCAACTAAGCGGTCTCCTGGAGGCCATCCTGCTCCCACAGGCCAGTACAGATAGTGCAGTTTCCCCGCACAACGCAGCCTCTGGCTTAGCATTCAACAGAAAGGAAGTGCTCTCTCTCTATGGAGCAACTTCTGAGTGTTGCCTATTGAAAGTTGTCCCACATTTTAAGCAATAGTGAGAATAATAAAACCTGCCTTTGCCTCATTCCCATCCTCTTAAAAATACTCATAAATAAGACCCAATTACATTTTGTTTACATTCCTCATCTTATAGAAGGGGAAACTGAGGCATAGAGCCATTCATTGATTTTTCCAGTACATGAAGATCACAGTGTAATACTGAGCAACCAAATGGTTGAGGTTCTGTTTTTATTCTTCTAGTTCCAATTGAACAGGCAGCTCTGGAGAGCCTTGGGCATGCCCCCCACTCAAAATATAACTAAAATGGGATTGTCACAAGCAAGTCTTCTGGAGAAATGATGGAAAAATAGGACATTATTTAACTTCTGGATCTTCAAGTGGACAGGAGCCAGGAGCACACAGCACGGCAGAGACCTCTGCTGGAGCTGAGCTTCATTGCCTGTGGGAATGCCTCCTACCCCTGGGCATGCACTTGCCAGCTTCATTTTGTCAGCAGCCGTAGTCACTGTCCCTTGGAGTAGGTGAGCCCCTTGCAGCATTACTGTTCCCAAACACACCTTCACGAGGGTCGCAACTCCACCTTCCTGAATTCCCACAAGCCTGTTAGGCAAGACCACCTGTAAAATAAATGCCGCAGCAAGATAGCAGATGTGGGCATTATGCTACAGAAGCTGGTATCTGCTTTAAGAAGGCCTGACTCTGGGTGCTGCTTCCCCAGTGTTTTCTCTCCAAACACTTGTAATGGTGCATTTTCCCAGAGGAGTCTGATCTTACAAAGGGAGCCTTTGCAGCCAATAAGGGCTCAGTACTGGCTGTGCTTCCAGACTGGTCTCTTAGGAACTATTGTTATTGTGCATTGAAGACACATGTTTGTTTTTTTTTTATTATAACTGCAGAAATTACCTTTGAAACAATCTAGTGGCAGATGTTTTCAAGGGAGACTATTAGTTATTATATGTTTTTTAAATGTGGGTGTGTGTAGAATTCTGTTTAGCTGGCAGTGGTTTTTCTAGATTGAAATCTCCCCAAAATATAAAGAAAGCGGCGGGGGGGGGGGAGTCATCTTTCATTCTTTATGGGTAGTGTCCAATGTCCTTCAGTAGAGAAAGAGGAACTAAAAGAGAAGCCAGCTAAGTGCTTGATGTTTCATATTTCATCCTCACAACAACCCTATGAGGTAGGTTCCATTATGATCCCATTTTACAGATGAAGAAACTGAGGTTAAACAAGTTGCTTGAAATTATATAGCTAGAAAATGGTAGAGCCAGGTCTCAACCCATAAAGGTTCTTAGCTCTTACGGATTTCTCTGGACAAGTACATTTTTCCTTATTTGCTTTCCTTTTGATGTCCCCTGATTGCTTTTGTCCTCAAGGCTTTTCTTTACAGTGGCTCCATCATTACCCCCCTCTTTTAACCTGGAAGTCACACATCTGTGTATAAAAAGTAAGTCAGAAACAAATAGACATTTTTTCTTTTTAATGCACATCTCATGTTTTCTAATTTGAGCAGTTCCGTCTGTACTCTAGAAAGGGAAATCTTACTTAATAAAAAAGGAACTCCTTTGTCTACCTGTTCTTGGAATTACTCTTCCTCGTGGAAGTCAGTGTTTTTTGAAAGCCTTATTTTGAATAATATGTATTCTCGTGGCATTAGAGAGGATGTCTTCTTGAGCCTTTCAAGACAAACTCCAGGGTAGCTAGTCGATCTGAGTTTCCCCTCCTCCTAGGCCACTCTCTGTAAGATAGAGCCTCTATGGCTTTTTTGGAACTTCTTTTTCCATCATCCTTTTATTTTTTTTTTAATATATTTTTATAGATTTTTGACAGAGAGGAAGGGAGAGGGATAGAGAGTTAGAAACATCGATGAGAGAGAGACATCGATCAGCTGCCTCCTGCACACTCCCTACTGGGTATGTGCCCGCAACCAAGGTACACGCCCTTGCCCAGAATCAACCCTGGGACCCTTGAGTCCGCAAGCCGACGCCCCATCCACTGAGCCAAACCGGTTAGGGCTCTCCATCATCCTTTTAAAAGTTTCACATGGAAGGTAGAGTATTCGCATTAGACAATGATGCAAACATGACAAAGTTTCATAGACCAGACAGATCATTGGAATTGGTATTTTTAAAGCCTCCTTGAAAATGATGTTTTTGCTTCATGAACTGGTGTTTTCTTTTTGTATGCTTCATGTAGATGAATGGACAGAGGTGGACAGAAAACGAGGTATGCTATCTTTGGGTTGCATGTATTCAGTCTGCATCCACAGTTCAGCCAGTCCTTTATCAGTGGGGTTTAAAGTGGGACCACTCTCAATATTTTAAAGAAAATAGTCATGAGTTTCTCTTTAGCTAAGACATTGGTTATATATTTGAACCTTTTATGTAAAGACAGCGTGTAAGATAAGAACCAAGCAAACTTAGGCACAAGGCCATATTGCACCTGAGGTACCTTTTCTCTCTCCATCTTCTAAGCTTTGTGGGGACAACTGGGGCAGTAGTTACACTTCCGGGTAGGTTGTCCTGTAGTGTAGTCCTTAAAGCAATTCTGTGATAGTATCATGTTACCAAAGAATTGTGGTTCAACATGAGTGACCTTCCTTGAACCATTCTCCTTAGCACACAGAGATATCTGTTGAGCAACTGAGGAAAATGGAAGCATGTGGCTGCATGGCTGGCAGGGCTGTGGGCAGAAGGCATGATATCACGCATGCAGTATGGCCCTATCATGCCAGATCTTCAGTTTCCCCTTCACCTACAACCAGCAGCAAACCTGGAAAAGTTGCCAGTTCCTCAGAGCAAAGCCTTAGCCTTTCTCCTCTTTAAGTGTCATGAGTAGCTCTCATCATTCGACATTTGGGTGTGATTTATGCATGTCATCAACCATCATCCTCAGTAGTTTAAATGCTCTCACCACACCGAGTATGCTGAGGAGATAACATAAAAGATTTAAGAGAAAGGGAAGTAGAATCAAACAGCCCCATTCTAATTTCAACTCCAGCACTAGCTGTGTGACCTTGGACTTTAACCTCTCTATAAGACTCAGTTTTCCTCCTTGATAGAATAAGGATAATAATCCAGAATTGTCTTGGGGCGGTTAAATGAGATAATGCATGGAAGGTTCTAAGCCCAGCGCCTGGAACATGGTAAGGATTTGAAGCATCGTAACCCTTCAGAAGTAATAGCTTCTCTCTTTTACCCTAGGTTCCAAATTGCATGTTCCCATAAACAACAGAGGTTTCAATGAACAGAGATTTATTAAATACTCAGTTGCTTTCATCAGGCCAGGCTCAGAGAAAAGCCCAATAGGAGTGCTTGATAGGCTTTTATCATATTCACAACCATCTTTGGCCACTTCTCTTGAGCAGGTTTTTGCCCACCCCTTGATGTGTGGCAGAATTTCAGATGAGAAGTGTGGATTTTGAGGGCTTTTTGCATACATAACTGAATCACTGGAGCTTATTTTAACTTAAGCATTCCAAGATAATGAGCAGAAACGAATTTCATAATCTAAACTCAGGATGCACCTGTGAAAAGTCACTTCACTCCCTGGCCTTAGTCTTTTCCTGATGGAGCCTGGCTCCTAGAACGTTCCGGCCTCGTGAAATGATGCAAAGCTCATGTGACTGCTAAGCACTCACACTGAAAGAGACTGACAGGTGTGGTCAGACCCATTTCTCAGGTTTAACTGAAATATGACCTGAACTGCTTCTCCAGATGAAGGACATGTCCTTCCTCTGCACCCTGGTGTTTATCTCAGTGTCTGGTACGTAGTAGGCCTGCCTCATCCAAGTGCGAAGTGAAACGTTGTGAGATGCAGGCTTGTTCCCCCATATTCTTTTGTGGCGCCCACATTCTTTCCAAAGAATTGTATGAGAGGGGGACCCTGGGTTCTGGGGCCCAACCATAGAACTGCCGTTTTCTCCTTGGGGACATTTGTGGTCACTGCTCTGCCCACAGGGAGAGGGCCTGCTGTACTCTCCCTCCAGCCAGTGAACTTCCTGGACATTCCTGTGCAAAGAGCCATGGTGGCATATAGCTTATTCCCTTCCCAGAGGGAAAGGCCTCGTTTTGCTTTGCCAGAGTGGCCCCAGCCTCCTTGTGACTTTCTTTCTTCTAGCACTGACTTACTTGGGGGTAAGCTATTTTCCTAGATCCTGCTAAGAGCTGATAGATAGCAACACTTAGCACCGAGGTGAATGGCAGCTGTCTGTAAGCATTAACACAGCCAGAGCAGTGTGATTCTTTGCCTTGAGTGCTTCCTCTTTGGCACTCCTCCCTGGCCTACAGAAATCTGTGGAAAGTTCAGACTCTCTCCTTGGAGGCCTTATGTGTGGGTTTTCAGTTGCACCTGTTTCCTTGCAAATCCTGTATTTCATACAGGCTGCTGTAAGAGATCAGGAAATCCCGTTTACCGTACTGCAGGTCCTTGCTTGTTTAGGTCAAAGGTCAAAGGACTTGGAGGCAAGTCCGGAAGACTTATGTCTCTAAGCTGTTCACACTGGGGACATGTTAGTGTGCATTAAGGGCAAGCTGTGGTGGGTTGAAATGATCAGAGGTGAGGAATACCCTGTTTTGGAATGGATTTGGTTCTTCCTCACTAATAGGAAGGAGTCCAGAATCAAGTCCAAAGGGCAAGTGTGAGTTCAACACATCAATAAGAAGTGTTAGTTCTTTTGTGTCAAGGTCCTTTCCCCCTTCTCCCCTTCCTCCTCTCTCTGTAGTTCTTCCATTTAAGATTTAAATACATATAGAATTGTATACCTGAAACCTTTATAATGTTATTAACCGATGTTACCCCAGTAAATTCAAAAATGAAAAATAAAGATTTAAATACAACCAGCCCTGAGCTTCCCCTGCCCACCCCAAAAAAATGCTCTTTGACATGCTTAAAAATGCTGGCCTGAGCCTTCAGGGTACTTCTATCAATTACTTAAAGGTAGAGAGGGTGCCTTTAAGTAATTGATAGTAATCGATGCTCCACCTTGCCTTCACTCTCTTAGATATATGGCCACGGCCAATGCCTGGTGTGTCCTTTTGTGGCAAAAGAAAGAGGCATTTGTGTCTTTCAGTAATAATCACTCATGATTAATAATTGATTCTGTGTAATTATTTTAAGCAGCCTATTTTCTTTCAAATTTTAATTTCTATGAATGTATATATTTTAGGAAGAATATACATGGTTTCATTAAGAATAATCTGTGTTCAGCCATCCTTGTTTCTATTTCTTGTACCAGAGGGTTTTCCTAGCCCTCAACTAATGATATTTGAGTAGCAAAAAATGTCTTAATGAATGAGTGAATGAAGGACTAGGTTTATAGACACTTTGGTTTGCACACATCTTAGGACCTTTTATTCTCACTCGATGAAAGTTTTCCATTTGAGCAATAGTCTGAGACATAGCACTACAGTGTAATATCAATATTATAAATCAAATGCAAAAATTAAGACATTCTAAAATGGTACTGATCTGAAGTACATGTCTTGTAGAAACATTAGAAACATTTTAATTTCTAACCAGTGGGTAGACTTGTCGATTTTCATAAAATGTTTTGCCAAAAATAGTCAACTTACCATTGTTGGTCCCATTTTTATAAAATTTAGTTTTAAGTAAACATGTTATAAGTTTGCTAAACAAACAACAAGAGTGATGTTGTTTCCCGCGTTAAGGAAGAGATCTAACCTAAAATGTTCAAAGGAATATTTTTTAAAGAAAGAAGAAACATTTCCTCTATCACCAAGTGAGAGAAGTATGTAAAAGTGATTTGTAACCTCTCACGACACAGTTGTACATTGTCACATTTATGTTTGCCCTGAGATGGCCTCATCAGGCACTCTGGACCCTGCCTTCTATTGGAACATCCGTGTGCTTTCTCCCCAGGGAGCAGATCTCACCAAGCACATCAGCATCCCGCTCTGAGTAGACTGGCTCCTCCATCCCATTTGTACACAGAGGGCATCTCCTGAATTAAGCTTCCTCCAGTACCTTGCTTAGCTGTATATTCTCTCTTGTCGCTACAGTTCTTCATGACATCGTCTTAACCATGTTCAACAAAAGCTTTATAGAGGAATTGTTAAAACCCCAAGAGCTCTACTCCAAGAAGGCCCTCAGGACCATCTATGACCGCCTGGCTCATGCCTCCATCATGAGACTGAACCAGGCCAGCATGGATAAGGTGAGCAAACAGTTGCCTCTAGCCCCTTGATTGTATGTCTTGTATCTTTGGTGGATGATTGTAGACTGGAATCCAATGAGATGATGTACACAATGGTGCCTTGTAAAAAAAAAATGGCCTTGTAAATATTAGTTGTTGAGTTTCAGAGTTGGAAAGTACCTCAGACATCATCCACACCCGTCCCTCTATTGTTTATGTCACTTCATCTGCCCAAAGAGAGTGCTGGTCTTCATGCCATATTTATGAACACCTTAACCCAGTGGTCGGCAAACCGCGCCTCGCGAGCCACATGCGGCTCTTTGGCCCCTTGAGTGTGGCTCTTCCACAAAATACCACGGCCTGGGCAAGTCTATTTTGAAGAAGTGGCGTTAGAAGAAGTTTAAGTTTAAAAAATTTGGCTCTCAAAAGAAATTTCAATCGTTGTACTGTTGATATTTGGCTCTGTTGACTAATGAGTTTGCCGACCACTGCCTTAACCCAACCCTAAAAACTTTAGTTCTGCTTCATTCTTGACAAATCTCAGATCTGACAACCAGGAAGTTTTTGAAGCAAATTCAAAACTGCTCAGCCTTTACTTATAACAGGGACATATATATCTTTTTGGGGAACAAATTATTAGGGCATTCTGATTTTTTTAATTAAGCCCATACATTTTTAAAATATGTTTTTATTGATTAGAGAGAGAGAGACAAATATCAATGTGAGAGAGAAACATCGATTGGCTGCCTCCCACACAAACCCCAGCCTGGATTTGAGCCAAGCCTACATAGATTGGGGTTGGCAACCTGCACATGTGCCCTGACCAGGAATCGAACCAGCGATCCTTTGGTGCATGGACGATGCTCCAACTGACTGAGCCACCCAGCCAAGACAAAAACCCTTTATTCGTTAATGTCTTTTCCGCAGCTAGTTTTGTAATATCTTTTTGCCATTTTTAAATTAAGGCATAATTCATATGACATAAAATTCACCCTTTCATAGTGAACAATTTAGTGGTTTTTAGTATACTCATAATGTTGTATAACCATCACCACTATCTAATTAGAGAACATTTCCATCAGTCAGTAGTAATGTCCTTTGTTTCATTTCTGATTTCAGTAATTTTAGTTTTCTCTCTTATTTTCTTGGTCAGTCTAAGTAAATAATTAATTGTCAGTTATCTAGCTAAAGGTTTGTTGATCTTTTCGAAGAACCAACTTTTGGTTTCATTGATTTTTATCTACTGTTTGCAACTCTTCATTTCACTGATTTCAGCTCCAAGCTTTCTTATCCTTCTGTCTCCTTGGTTTGAATTTAGTTTGACCTTCTTTTTCTAGTTTCTTAAGATGAGAGGTGAGGTGTTGATTGGAGAAATGCAGGCATCTACTGCTGTAAATGGCCCTCTGAGCACTTCTTTAGCTGCATTCGAGACTATTTTTTATGGATGCAAAAACTCAGGCTCAGAGAGATGGGAGGACTTCACCAAGCCCATTCACCTAGTCAGTGGCAATGGAGGGCTTGATTTCGGGATTTTGCTCTCCAACTCCAGCACCCAGTGCAGGGCCCCACAGCTGCCAATATTGTTTTAAACATTTTCCATCAGCAATAAGCTGATCAGAAATCCTGGTTTGCCCAGGAATGTCCTGGTCTAACCCTGTTGTTCTGCCTTAATTATTAATATCGCCCCCCTTTTACTCCCAAAAGTATTTTGGTTTGCTCCGCTGGTGTGGCTGAGTTGGTTGAGCGTAATCCCATACAATGAGAGGTTGCCAATTCGATTCTCAGTCAGGGCACATGCCTGGGTTGCAGGTTCGATCCCTAGTATGGGATGTGCAGGAGGCAGCTAATCAATAATTCTTTCTCATCAATGTTTCTGTCTCTCCCTCTCCCTTCCTCTCTCTATAAAATTAATGAAAACACATTTTTTTAAAATAACTCGGTTTGAGGGATAACTGATATCGTCGCCTGAGCTGTATGATATACCCAGTACTGGTTTTCAATAAATGCTTGACTGCTTCATTGTGTGAAGGTTCTGACATCTGCTTTTATGATCCCATTTATTTTGTCCGTGTATCGGTCGGCAGCTCTATGACCTGATGACTATGGCTTTGAAATATCAAGTACTGCTGTGTCCCCGTCCCAAGGATGTGTTGCTGGTCACTTTCAACCATTTAGATACCATCAAGGGATTAATCCAAGACAACCCAGCTCTTCTGCATCTAGTGGATGAGACTCTCCGGCAGCTGATTGAAGTAAGACACCATCTGTTTATCACCTCGGAGCCCCATACTTGCTCTCATTCCTCTGTTAAGAACGGAACAATTCTATGGCAGAGAGAACAGGATGAGGAATGGCAAAGCCTGCCTCTCTCCCAGAAAACCCTAAAAATCTCCCAAGTATCCATTTTGGTCATACAAGAGACGACCTCTTACCAGTTGCCTTCAAAATTGGGAAAGCAATGATCCAGAGCCTAGCATTTTCTCCTAACTTTTCAGAACATCCTTGGTGGTGGATGTTCTGCTAAATCTTGGGGAATGGCTTCTCTGGGTCTGTGGGAGACAGGAGAGGTAGTGTGCCCTTCTGGGTGTGGCACGATGGGATCTGTGAGGTGGCAGTGCTGGCTCTCCTGCTGCCCTTCTCACCCCAGCAGCCAAGTCCTCACCTTGCTATGGCTCCCATCCTACCCCTACCTGTCTGCACTTCCCACTTCTGAAAGTGAATCGCTTTTTGCTGCTTTACCTCTGCAGGTATACGGGCGTCTCTCTGCGGGGGAATTCCAGCTGATCCGGCAGACGCTCCTCACCTTCTTCCAGGACCTGCACATCCGGGTGAGTGACGGCAGGCCCAGGAGCACACAGCCAGGCAGACAAGGGCTGAGCTTGCCCAGTTAGTGGTGTCCTCAGTGTTTGGCTCCATAATGTGCAACTTTCTTTTCTTTTCTTTTTTTCTTTTTTTAAAAAATATAATTTTTAATTGTTGAAGGTATTACATATGTCTCCTTTTTCCCCCCATTGACCCCCTCCAGCCCATCCCCACCCCAGGACCTCACGCCCATTTTCTGTGTCCATGGGCCATGCATACATGCATACAAGGACCTTGGTTGATTACCTCCCACCCTCCCCGCCTTCTCTCTGAGGTTCTGCACGCTGTTCCATGTTTCGAGTCTCTGGATCCACTCCATTCATCAGTTTATTTTGTTACTTAGATTCCACATATGAGTGAGATCATGTGATACTTCTCTTTCTCTGACTGACTTTTTTCACTTAGCATCGTACTCTCCAGGTCCCTCCATGCTGTCTCAAATGATCAACTTTCTGATGCAGATCTCAGCAGTTTGTTGTTTTTTTTAATAAATCTTTATTGTTCAGATTATTACAGGTGTTCCTCTATTTTTTCCCCCATAGCTCCCCTCCACCTGATTCCCCACCCCACCCCATGCCCTTACCCCCGCCACTGTCTTCATCTATAGGAGTAAGATTTTTGTCCAATCTCTTCCCGCACCCCTCACACCTGCTTCCCCTGAGAATCGTCAGTTCACTCCCTTTCTATGTACCTGATTCTATTATATTCACCAGTCCATTCTGTTCTTCAGATTTTTTATGCACTTGATTTTTAGATTCACTTGTTGGTAGGTATGTATTTGATGTCATTTTGTTGTTCATAATTTTTATCTTTACCTTTTTCTTCTTCTTCCTCTCCTTAAAGAATACCCTTCAGCATTTCATGTAATCCTGGTTTGGTGGTGATGAACTCCTTTAGCTTTTTCTTGTCTGTGAAACTCTTTATCTGACCTTCAACTCTGAATGATAGCTTTGCTGGGTAGAGTAATCTTGGTTGTAGGTTCTTGCTGTTCATCACTTTGAATATTTCTTGCCACTCCCTTCTGGCCTGCATAGTTTCTGTTGAGAAATCAGCTGACAGTCGTATGGGTACTCCCTTGTAGGTAATTAACTGTTTTTCTCTTGCTGCTTTTAATATTCTCTCTTTGTCTTTTGCCCTTGGCATTTTAATTATGATGTGTCTTGGTGTGGTCCTCTTTGGATTCCTCTTGTATGGGGTTCTGTGCGCTTCCTGGACTTGTACATCTATTTCTTTCACCAGGCAGGGAAAGTTTTCTGTCATTATTTCTTCTAATAGGTTTTCAATATTTTGCTCTCTCCCTTCTTCTGGCACCCCAAAAATTCGGATGTTGGTTCGCTTAAAGTTGTCCCAGAGGCTCCTTACACTATCTTCATATTTTTGGATTCTTTTTTCTTTTTGTTTTTCTGGTTGGATGTTTTTTGTTTCCACATATTTCAGATCTTTGGTTTGATTCTTGGGGTACGTTGATCTACAGTTGAGTTTCTGTATATTCTTTATTTCAGACAGTGTATGCTTCATTTCTGACTGATCCTTTTCCATTTTTTTGGCATTCTCATTAAGCTCCTTGAAGGTCTCATCAAGTTTCTCAGCGGTTTTAAGAAGATTCTTGAGTAACCTTATAAATGTGGTTCTGAACTCTATGTCATCCAGTAGTTTGCTTTCCTCCGTTTCTTTCATTCGTGACATGTTTCTTTGTCTCCTCATTTTGGCTGCTTCCCTGTGTTGATGGAGTAGCTTTGTGTGGTAGGTGACCTATAGGGGGCAGTAGCTCAGCCTCCCCAATCACCTGATGTGGACACTCTTGGTACACCCCTTTGTGGGCTGAGTGCAAAGACTTGGTGCCGTTAAAGCCTTAATTGCTGTTGGTACGCTGGGAGGAATTGACCTCCAGGCCAATTAGCTGTGAGCACTCACTGTGTCTATAATGGAAGAACTGCTGCGCTGAAGACACGCTTATGGGGCAGGACTTGTTTCAGTGGGGCTTTGATGCTCACTGAGTCTGCCTTTGAATGTGTCACTTATGGATGTGAGGAGTTGAAATCTGGTGTCTCACACTGACCACTAAGTACACTGGCTTCTGGATCTCCAATGGGGTGCAGTTCAGCTACTGTCTGAGGCCATCCAGCAGGAGCTACAGTTTTCTCCTCTTTGCTTGGGGTTTGGAGGTTTTGGAGCTGTCTGACCCAGGCTGCAAGTTTGCTAGGTTAAGCTGCGATAGGGCGGGGCTTTCTTCTGCTAAAGCTGCTGCTTGGAGCTTGGGTGGGTTTGTAGGTTGTGCAGGGCGGGGTCTCAGGGTGTCACTAGGCTAGGGCGTGGCAAACAGCAATGGCTGCTAGTTAGCCGGCTCTGTGTCCCCAAGGGCGTCCCGGAGTCCCGTGCCCCAGTGCCGTAAACAATTATTCCTGTGCGCAGCTCTGCAAGTAAGCCACCCTCACTGGCAGACAGTCCAGCTTTTCCCCGTAGGAGTTTGGGTCCCCCGCGTCTCCCCAGAAACTGGATTTCAGAGTAGTCAGGGGCTTGTCTCCCTTTGGGTTGAAAAAAGCAACGCCCGCCGCCAGCCCGGATCACGCGCCTCCGTACCTCAACTTTTCAGCGCTCGTGCACGTCTCGATGCTCTTTTCTCTTTCCTTCTAGTTGTAGAACTTCCACTCAGCCAGCTTTCCCGTGGTTCTGGGTGATAGACGTTTTGTCTTTTAGTTGAATTTTTGAAATTGTTGCGCGAGGCAGCAGTTTAGGTGTTTACCTACGCCGCCATCTTGGATTCTCCCTCAGCAGTTTTTAAATGGACCAGGGAAGACAATGAGACTGCCACTCCTTCCCAGTTACCTGTGTTCCTTGGTTTCTTCCCTTCTCCAGAGGACATGTGCTCTCAAGGCCACCAGCCTGATGTGAATTGCACAGCCTCCCCCAGACCTGTCGTCATAGTGACTCTCCAGTATCTGAGGCTGTGAGAGGCTGCCCTCCTCCAGGAAGCTCTCGCCTTCCCTGGTGTCGGGCACCATGCCATCCTGGCCTTCCCTTACCCTTTCCATCTCTGTGCCTCTCACCCTTTCTTCTCCCTCTTCCTGTCTCCAAACCTTCTCTCTTCCACCCACCCCCTGCTCTTTCAGAATCGCTTCCCTCCCCACTTTCCAGCCCTTTCACCCAGAGTCTAACCTCCAGCCCACCCTTGCCCTAGCCCTGCCATCTAGACCAGCATCTCCACCTGAAACTCTCCACAGGGATGCCCACCGGTGCCTACAATTTCATGTCTGTACCTAAACTCACCTCCAGAATTCAAGTCCTGCCTCAACTTCCTGATTTCTTTTGAGAGTAACGTCATTCCTTCACTCACTTCTCTCAGAACCAGAGCGCCGCCTGCGATTCCCCTTCTCTGGTCTGTTTTCCTTTTTCTTTTTTTTTGTTTTGTTAATCCTTACCCAAGGACATTTTTCCCCATTGATTTCTAGAGAGAGTGGAAGGGAGGAAGGGAAGGAAGGAAAGAGACAGACAGATAGACATCAATTGGTTGCCTCCTATACACACCCAAACCAGGGCTGGGATCAAACCTGCAACCCAGGTACTAGCCCTTGACTGGGAATAGAACCCGAGACCCTTAGGTGTGCAGGCTGACGCTCTGATCACTGAGCAGCACCGGCCCAGGTTCCCCTCTCTGCTCTTCATCTAATTGCCTCTGAGGCCCCTAGAGTCTGCCTTTTCAATGTCCATGCCCTCTTTCCATTCCTGTTGCCACCAGCCTGGCCAGGCCCTCATCCTCCTTGTTGGCCGCTACCTCCCAGTTGATGCTGCCTCCTCCTGTCATGTCTGCTCCAGACAATTGTACACCCTAACTTTTAAAAACCTATTTCTGAGCTTCTGAATGTGGGGCCTGTCTCTCTTGGACAGGACTTTGTTCCTTCCCATCATTTAACACACTGATGTGGGGAAGATGGCTGATATGGCAAAAGGATCCTGGGCTCTGGAGTCCATCGCTCTCATGTTTGAGTCAGCACAGCTCCATGGCCTCGGGCACATCACTTCTCCTGATGACATGATGGTGGTGACCATTTAGTGTTTGTTGAGAGGATTAACTGATGCAACGCATGTAATGTATATGTATTTGCCAACATATGCATAGTATAGAGTGCTTCTGGAAGGATGGGCAAGGAACTAGTCACAGTGGGTGCCCTGGGGGTACAAGAGAGACCTAGGTTCCATTGTATTCCCTTTGAACCTTTGAATTTTGTCCATACGCATGTGTAACATACCCACAAAACAGAATTCAAAGAAAAAGAAGAACTAGAATATGTCTAGCCCCTGATTGTTATTTCTCTTCCATGGACTGGGGAAGACAAATAGATTTCAACTCTGAGGCCAATTTTATTATTAATCCTCATGAAAAATTATATTTGCTATGGATGGAGCAATAATAGCATCAATATAAATTAAGATCTCTAATCATCATTGACTAAAATAAAAAATAGGAAAGTACAAATATGATTAAGTTTTGCATTGCTTTAAACTAAAACTCTGCATCATGTTATCAAGACTGCACGCTTGGACGTTATTTTATGTGCTGTAGTAACATAGCCATAATGACTTCTCAAGTCTGACAAGATCAAATTAATTATAATGAAAAGACACTCTTAATAATAAGTCTATAACAAAAATATTAAAATATATTAAACCACAAAATATATTAAGTTTTAATTGCTAAAATGGACAAGTAATGAAACATCAGAACATTCATCAAGAGAAATAGGATTCCCACCTCCTGGCAGAATTCAGCCACTGATCTGTAGCATTTGGCTGGTCTTTCAAGTCTGGTCTTGAATGGTATTCAGCTCAGCTGCAATTTGTGATTGCCTATACAGATTTTCTCTGTTTTCAGCAGTCTTAATAGTCTTTAGATTTGCTAGCAAAACCAACTAACTAAATGAAGAAAACACAGCTCTGATCTAACATTCCCTTGTTCATTGTTTAACCAAAACTCCTCCTCCGTTCATCAAAGCTTTCTGCATTATCACGAGTCACTGGAGTGCTCTAATGCAGCCCAGGCCCTGCCCTGCCCTGCTCTCGGGCCTGGCCGGAGAGCCTGCCCAAAGACCACTTCCATTTGGAATCCTGAGCAACCCCTCTCAGCCCTCCAGAACTCCTCCAGAGTTACCTCCTACAGGGTGGGCCCCTCAGGTCACCCACCCTCTCCTGCACTCTCATTCCCATGCACACATCTTTCCACCGTGCACTTTCCTTGTGTTCTTCTGTTGTTGGAAAACATCGTCGCCTCATCCTGGAATGTTCCTTATATCTCCACTCCACTATCCACGCCACTTGGAAATGTTTCATGCCTGGAAAACCAGTCTAACGAATATTTCCTAAGTGCCTACTCTATGCCAGGCAGTTTTCAGTGTTGGAAATAAGTAAGTGAGCAAGAAGGAGGCCCTACCTTAAGGGGGTTCTCTGCTAGCGGGAAGAGACAGAGAGGACAAGTCAATAATATTTTGGTTCTGACAACTTCTAGGAAGACAGCAACATAGGATAAAGTCATAGAGAGCAACTGGGATGGGATGTTGATCAGACCAGCACTGTACAATAGAGCCTTCTGTTGGGATGGAAAGTCCTATATCCCTGTTGTGCGGTATGGTTGCCTTTAGCCACGTGTGTCTGGTGTGACTGAGAAACTGAATTTTCAATTTAATTTTAATAGCCACACTTGACTAGTAGTTACTATACTGGATAGCACATCCTTAGATGACAGAATCAATTACAGCCTTTCAGAGAACAGACTTTTTTTAAAAATATATTTTTATTGATTTCAGAGAGGGAAGGAGAGGGAGAGAGAGATAGAAACATCAATGATGAGAGAGAATCATTGATCGGCTGCCTCTTGCACGCCCCCCACTGGAGATGGAGCCGACAACCCTGGCACGTGCCCTTGAGTAGAATCGAACCCGGGACCCTTCAGTCCACAGGACCATACTCTATCCACTGAGCCAAACCAACTAGGGCTGAGAACAAACATTTTAATTGAGACTGTGACTAACAACAGAGATCTCAGGAAAGGGCACCTAAATGGAGTGACAGCAAGTACGAAGGCCCTTGGATGGGAAAAAGCATCAAGTGTGCCTTGGACAAAGAGGAAGCCAGCATGATTGAAGCGTGTCAAGGCCAGAATGATGGTCCAAGTTTACAACCTGTGCAGCATGGGCACTGACTCGTCATAGAAGATGCCAGTTATATACAAACTGGTCCCTACAGTTGACTTACCTTTAGACCCTAGTGAGGAGTTTATTCTAAGAGTAAAGAAAAGATTTGAAGCATTTTAGGGTGATCTGATTCGTGTTCTGAAAGATGAACTACATGAGATCAGGGCAGAGGTAAGACAGCAGTTGGAAAACTGTTGCGGAAATTAGGTAAAAAATGAAAGTTCTTGGATTTGGTGCTACCAGTAAAGACAGTGAGACATGTTCACATTTAGGATACACTAGTACCTTCAGAGCATGATGAATAAGACTTACTAAGAGATCAGATGCATGTAGGGGGGATAAATTGTGATATAGAATTGATTTGGAGTGGTGAACACACCATACAGTGTAGAGATGATGTGTAGTAGAATTGTGCACCTGAAACCTGTATAATTTTGTTAACCAATGCCACCCCAATAAATTCAATAAAGGCTCTGAGAGAGAGGGGGGCGGGAGGTCAGGTGTGGGGAATGAGAAAAAGAAGAGTAAAGAATGAATACTAAGTTTTTGTCCTGAGCAACTGTCATGCCTATTAGGCATCCAAGTAGCAATATCAAATAGGCAGTTGGTTATGCTGCAAGCAATTGAGCTCGGCTGGAGCATGGGGTCACGGACGAGCATGACTGCAGAGAAGATCGGGGGCCAACTGAAAGGTGTATAACTTACCAAAAACCCAGAGCCGAGGAATGGCCCAGCTAAGATGTACCCTAGACAGTCCACTGTCAGAGCCTAAACTGGCAGCTTACAAATTCTTGTCACTTTGCATTTTCTTTTTTTTATTTTAATTTAATTTATTGTTTAGATTATTACAATTGTTCCTCTTTTTTCCCCCATAGCTCCCCACCACCCGGTTCCCACCCCACCCTCTGCCCTTACCTCCCCCTCCCTGCCCCATCCTCATCCATAGGTGTACGATTTTTGTCTAGTCTCTTCCCGCACCCCCACATCCTCCCCCGCCGAGAATTGTCAGTCCACTCCCTTTCTATGCCCCTGATTCTATTATATTCACCAGTTCATTCTGTTACTCAGGTTTTTTTTATTCACTTGATTTTTAGATTCATTTGTTGATAGATATGTATTTGTTGTTCATAATTTTTATCTTTACCTTTTTCATTGCTGGCCCCTTACCTGCATAATCCGCTCCTTTCCTTGGCTGGTGGGCCTGGCTTACCCCACTCTCACCCACAGTGGCATCTCCATTGGCTTCTAGTGCCTTGTGCCTTGCAAACTTTCCCCCAAACAATGAGTGGGGCCACATGCTCCCTGGGGTCACCTCTCAAATAAACTCCTTGCACCCAAAGCCTTGTCTCAGGGTCTGTTTTGGAGGAAACCCAAACTGAAACAGGAACCATATCAGCTAGACTTATTGTACAATTGCCTCACTCTCCTTCTTCACAGTCCTTGACCTTTCTATTTTTTTTTCTGTTCATCAGAATTTTTATTCACTTGATTTTTAGATTCACTTGTTGATAGATATGTATTTGTTGTTCATAATTTTTATCTTTATCTTTTTCTTCTTCTTCCTCTTCTTAAAGGATACCTTTCAGCATTTCATACAATACTGGTTTGGTGGTGATGAACTCCTTTAGCTTCTTCTTGTCTGTGAAGCTCTTTATCTGCCCTTCAATTCTGAATGATAGCTTTGCTGGGGAGAGTAATCCTGGTTGTAGGTTCTTGCTATTCATCACTTTGAATATTTCTTGCCACTCCCGTCTGGCCTGCATAGTTTCTGTTGAGAAATAAGCTGACAGTCGTATGAGTGCTCCCTTGTAGGTAACTAACTGTTTTTCTCTTGCTGCTTTGAATATTCTCTCTTTGTCTTTTGCTCTTGACATTTTAATTATGATGTGTCTTGGTGTGGTCCTCTTTGGATTCCTTTTGTTTGGGGTTTTCTGAGCTTCCTGGACTTGTAAGTGTATTTCTTTCACCAGGTGGGGGAAGTTTTCAGTCATTATTTCTTCAAATAGGTTTTCAGTATCTTGCTCTCTCTCTTCCTCTGGCACCTCCATAATTCAGATTTTGGTATGCTTGAAGTTGTCCCAGAGGCTCCTTTACACTATCTTCATATTTTTGGATTCTTTTTTCTTTTTTCTTTTCCAATTGTGTGTTTTTTGCTTCTTTGTATTTCAAATCTTTGACTTGATTCTTGTGATCCTCTAGTCTGCTGTTGGATCTCTCTATAATATTTTTTATTTCAGTCAGTGTATGTTTAATTTCTAGTTGGTCCTTTTTCATATCCTCAAGGGTCTCACTAAATTTATCGGCCTTTTCTAGAAAATTCTTGAAAAACCTTATAACCGTGGTTTTGAACGCTATATCCAGTAGTTTGCTTTCCTCCATTTCTTTCATTTGTGAACTGTTTCTTTGTCTCTGCATTTTGGCTGCTTCCCTGAGTTGATAGAGTGGCTTTGTGTGCTAGGTGTCCCATAGGGCCCAGTGGCTGAGCCTCCCCAGTTACCTGAGGTGGACACTCCTGGTGCACCCCTTTGTGGGCTGCGTGTACAGTCTTATTGTAGTTAAGCCTTGATTGTTGTTGGTATCACTGGGAGGAATTGACCTTTAGGCCAATTGGCTATGAGGATCAGCTGTGTCTATGCTGGGAGAACTTCTGTGCTGGAGACACTCTTATGAGACAGGATTTGCAAAAACCTCTGTGCATAGCTTGGATGGGGCGGAGTCTCAGGGCAGAACAGACAGCATTGGTTTCCCATCAGCCCTGCCCTAATAGGCCCCTGTGTCTCAGTGTCCCGTGGTAATCGCTGCAAGCACCTCTGAGAGAAAGCCGCCCTCGAGTTTCGCCCACTGCCAGACAGTCCAGTTTCTCCTCAAATGAGTCTGGGTCCCCAGAGTCTCACCTGGAACTGGAGTTCAGTGCAGTTGGGAGCTTTTGTCTCCCTCCTGCTTGAGAAAGCCAGCTGCATACTCAGTTGCCCGCCCACTCCATGCACGCACCTTGGTACCTCTGCCTTCCACAGTTCCTCTGAGTCTCAGTGTGCTCTTCTCTTTCCTGACAGTCCTGTTTCTCCCCATATGAGTCTGAGTCCCCAGAGTCTCGCCCGGAACTGGAGTTCAGCGCAGTCGGGAGCTTTTGTCTCCCTCCCGCTTGAGAAAGCCAGCCATGCACTCAGTTGCCAGTCCTCTCCAAGCACGCGTCTCAGTACCTCTGCCTCCTACAGCTCCTCTGAGTCTTTGTGTGCTTTTCTCTTTTCTAGTTGTAGAATTTCCACTCAGCCAGCCTTCTTGTGGTTCTGGATGATGTCCGTTTTATCTTTTATTGTAGTTTTGAAATTGTTGTGCAAGGCAGCAGTTTAGGTGTTTACCTATGCTGCCATCTTGGTTTCTCCTCCCACTTTGCATTTTCACTGCCTGGCATACAATATCCTTGATGTTATTACAAATATAGTCTCAGAGTATGAAAGGACTTTCAAGTTCATCTTATTTCACAGATAAGGAAGCTGAGATCCAACAAAATTGATTAACTGCAAAATGTTTATGGGATTTAGTCTGACCAAGACCTCAATACAGAGTACACAAACCCAGGAGTAGAAATAAGCATATATGGTGTTTTCAGGCACATAAAAGACCTTC
This sequence comes from Corynorhinus townsendii, assembly GCA_026230045.1. Classification (NCBI taxonomy): domain Eukaryota; kingdom Metazoa; phylum Chordata; class Mammalia; order Chiroptera; family Vespertilionidae; genus Corynorhinus; species Corynorhinus townsendii. The sequence continues at coordinate 198,410,044 of JAPDVU010000002.1, forward strand.
AAACCATTGCCAGCTGGATTCTCCCTCTCCAGCCTCTTCTCGCCAATCCAGCACAGGCTAAGAGTTTGTGCTCCAGAGTCAGATATACAAGGGCCGGCCTGAATCCTCAGCTCTGCTCCATGACCTGGCTGACCTTGAGTAAGTGTCTTAATCTCTGAGCTGCCGATTCCTCATCTGTAAAATGGAGATAATGAGGTTCTTACAGCTCGAGCCTCGCAGCTATATGGAAAGTTAACAGGGAACCAAGGAATGGGTGTGGAATTTGGAGTCAGCCTTGGTTTTGAATCTTTGCCCTGTCTCTTATTGTTCTCTTTGGGCAAGTCACTTTACTCTGTGACCCTCGGCTTTCTCCTCTTTAAAACGGGGGTAAGCCAGACCATGTGGCACAGTGGTTGAGCATTGGCCCATGCACCAAGAGGTCATTGGTCCGATTCCCAGTCAGGGCACATGCACAGGTTGTGGGTTGTAGGCTTGATCCAGAGGGTGGGGGGGCGCGTGTAAGAGGCAGTCAATCGGTGTTTCTCTCATCGATGTTTCTATCTCTCTCTGTCTCTTTCTTCTCTCTCTAAAAATCAATGAAAGCATATTTTAAAATAATAATTGCTAAAAATGGGGAGAGGGAGTAATGCACCTCACCTAGATTTTCTGTGAGGCTCAAGCGAAGTTTTGTTTGTAAAAGCACTGTAACTCGGCAGATGTTAGCTATGGGGAGTTTTCCTCTTATTATTATAACTCACTAGGTAACATTCCCAACCCACTGCACACTTTCCATCCTCACAGTGCTGTCTATGAAAATATACCAGGAAAAATGACAATAAGTGTATTTTTTTTCCAGGTGTCCATATTTCTAAAGGACAAAGTTCAGAATTCTAATGGTCGCTTTGTGTTGCCAGTGTCTGGGCCTGTTCCCTGGGGAACTGAAGTTCCCGGACTCATCAGGTGAATTCTCAGTAGTAATTGTCAGACCATTGTTTGGGGTTCTGTGAAGCCAGTATGTGGGCCTCCACACAGAGTGCGGCTCAGTGGGCCCTTCCTTTCCTCAGTAAAGCACAGGAGTTTGGGGGTCAGGTTCTAGTCCCAGCTCTACCACTTGGCAGACACTCACAGCAAAACACCCCACCCGCCAGCATTCATTCCCTCATCTATTAAATGGGCTCATCATTTGTCTTCCCAGACCTGAGGATGAATAAGGTAATGATGCTCTCACATGCTTACATAGCACCTGGCACATAATAAATATTATTGCATCAATATTATTACCACAACTGGCACCTTTATCTTGAAAGAGCACATGAACTCCTTTTTGTCCCACAGTATAAAGAATAAAGACGCCTCCAGGACTACCCAGGCATGGAGAACGTCCCATCATGTCATACTTTGTATTGCAGAGTGTTCAACAACAAAGGCGAAGAAGTGAGGAGGGTGGAATTCCCGCACGGTGGAAACTATGTTACTGCGCCAAAGGAAGGTTCTTTTGAAGTTTATGGAGACCGAGTCCTGAAACTAGGAACGAATATGTAAGCAAATCCTCCCTCCCTTGAATGAGTTCAAGTCCAAGGGAGTCACCTCATTTAGAAAGCCAACCTGACTTCTATCATGAAATCCTGCTGACAATTGCAGTGATTTCCCCTCAGACACAATGCATGCCACGCCCTCCCACTTTCACAGGGCACCTAAGATTTCCAGACATCAGGTCACTCTATAGGTTTAAAAGATAAATAAGTTTAAGCCCTAGCTGGTTTGCTCAGTGGGTAGAGCATCAGCCTGTGGACTGAAGGGTCCCGGGTTTGATTCTGGTCAAGGGCACATGCCCAGGTTGCATGCTCGATCCCTAATGGGGGCATGCAGGAGGCATCCGATCAACGATTTTCATCAGTGATGTTTCTCTCTCTCTCTCTCTCTTTTTCTCTCTCTCTCTCTCTCTCTCCTTTCCTCTCTGAAATCAATAAAAAAATATTTTTTAAAAGGATAAATAATTTAAGTGGCCCTGGAGATTCAGAAAGGCGAGGTACTTCCACACAGCTTACCAGGTATTTTTCTTTGGGGAAAAAGTAAAATTTGAGCAGTTGACAAGCACTTACTTGTATTCTGTACTCCCAGCACCTTTCTGGATACTTTTAAACATCTCAAAATAAAAGCCGCGAGCTAGCCCAGCTGGCATGGCTCAGTGATTGAGCATCCACCTCTGAACCAGGAGGCCACGGTTTGATTCTGGTCAGGGCACATGTCTGGGTTGCAGGCTCAATCCCCAGTGTGTGGCATGCAGGAGGCAGCTGATCAATGATTCTCTCTCATCGTTGATGTTTCTATCTCCCTTCCTCTCTGAAATTAATAAATATTTTATTTAAAAAAAAAAAGCCATGAGCTATACTTAAGGGTTAGAAGGAAGTCAGTTTAAAGGGCTAAACAACCTTTTCACAGTTTTCTGTTGACGACCAGGTACAGTGTGAACCGGCCTATGGAAACCCATACATCTGGAACATCAAAGAACTTAGCTTCACAGACACAGGTGAGCCTCTGCCTCCTGTTTTTATCTTCTGAGCTTACTTCTAGATACACAAGTCTGAATGGGGAGAAGGGTGGGAACTCTGGATTTCAAAGCTAGCCAACATTTCCCTCATTGTTTGCAATCTTCTTGATTCAGCCTTATAAGTACACAGGTTTTTAATTGTAGTTTCCCATGGAGACCTCCAGTGATCTGACTAATTAGGTAATTTTAGGCTTGGCTCAATCACCATAATTAAGTGGAACCACACAGCAGGACATGTGAAATTAGCATCAAACCAGTGCCATCAGGTCCGGGACTGCTGACTTCAGCACCTGTGTGCACCCTGACCATTAAAACATCCCTTTCCAGTGCTCCCCTTTATAGTGAAAGCTAAGTTCAACATGGGTTTTTAGGTTCTCTGAATTCCATCTTTACGAATTCTCACCGAACTACCTACCAGCTAGCTACAGCATTCCGTTATTCAGAAAACATCTGTTGAACTACTTCCATGGGCTGGGTACCCAGGGACACAAAGCTGGCTTAGATGGGGTCTCATCCTGAAGGGGCACATATTGCTGGGAAGACAGCGATAGAACAAATAACTACCCCTCAGTGGAGGTTCTGAACCAAGTGCTGTGTGTCCTGTCCGTTGGGCTGGGAGCAGGGGGCCGGAATCGGGAAAGCTGTTCAGAGGGAGTGGCATGCAAGTGGAGTGCTAGAGAGGGTTAGACACTCAGCAGCTGGAAGGAGAGATGGGCGTGCCGACCAGGTGACAGTTCGGGCAAAGTCACCAGAGGCAGGAGAGCATCGTGTTGGGGGAGCAGGGAGGCAGCGTCTCTCCCACATGACTAGATCACGGCCTACTTGAGGCAGGTGGCCCTAGGTTCAGCTGTACAGGGACACCCGTACGGGGCCTGATTAGGAAGGAGCACAAACAATTTGGACTTTGTCATTTAGGCAGGAGACAGGAGGGTTTATTTCAAGCAAGGAAGAGGTGAGAAGAGAGCTGTGTTTTAGATAACTGGCGGCAGAGTGCTGGAAGAGGCAGAGCAGGGGAAGGCTGGGTTAGAGAGCCATGTTAGAAGGGGGAAGGGGGAAGAGGGCAAGGCTGAGAGGAGGGGATGGACGCAGGGTGTGTTCACCATGGTCACCACCAGAGGGCAGTGTGGTAGCTCCTAGGCAATGAGTGCCCTGGGACCTGGGGCCCTCAGTTTGAGGGAACCAAACTGACTGGAGAGGAAGCAGTGTTCTTCTTCAAAGAGGGAGGGAGTTTGAGGACAGTGGGATCCCTGGGGCCTTCCACTCATCCTGAAAGCGTGAAAGTGTCTGGTTTGCTGCCCTGCTAGAGTCCCTCTGCTTCAGACGCAGATTGTTCCTCTGTTGGTGAAGCCTGTTTTCTATGCTTTATTTGGACCTAGTTCTTCCCAGAAATAATGTAAATAGTATTGCTTTGCCTTGGTTTATAATACCACCCTGGATCTCTGGGTCTCAGCAGGAAACATGATCACTTTCATGTGGCTAAAAATCATGACATTTTTTCCTGCAGCAAAGCATTGCTCCAAACCCTCTTGCTAAAGAAGAGCTGAATTTCTTGGCCAAGCTGATGGGAGGAATGGAGATTAAGAAACCCAGCGGCCCTGAGCCAGGATTCCGGTTGAATCTCTTTACCACCGACGAAGAGGAAGAGTATGTTTTAAACCCGTTTCTTTAAAGACTTATTTATATAAAAATCCTGAGTATGCTAAGCCAAAAAAGTGACCACTCATAAACCAGCGACACTTATAAATACAAGTGTAAAGACCACAAATGACATGCCGGCAAATTCAATAACCTGGTTAAAGAAGAGCCCCCCAGTGTGAAACAGCTGGAACCTGCTGGATTCATTCACAGCACAGCTGAACAAGAAGTATTAGAAGTCAAGATAATCAAGTCAAGGAACATCTGTTTAGAAGCCGGAGGAGGGAGGTCAAAGAATGATATCTTTGAGATTAGATGGCCTCCCCAAAACCAGTAGCAGTAGTAATTGACTGGGATTTATAGCGCTTTACAGTTTACAGAGCACTTTTGCATTCATTATCTCATGTGATCCTCCTCACAACCAAATATTTGGGGGTGGGGATGGGGTGCCTTCTATTTCCCTCTCCACTGAGCTGACTTCTTTTGTGTATGTCTGTGTGGTAGGTACTATGGTAAGTGCTGGGGACACAAAGATGGAGCATGTGACCTAGGGCCTGTCCTCAGGAGCTCCCTGCGTAGTAGGAGAATGAATGTGTACATAGGTCATGTCAGTGCCAGGTCATAAGTGTGATTGAAAGAGTTGGCCTCTGAGCTGGGTCTTGGAATTTGCCAAGTAGAGGAAGGGAGAAACATTCTTGGCAGAGTTTAGTATGTGCAAAGGCACAGAGACAAAAGAATGTGACTTTCTGGAGTGCGGAGGGCTTTGGTTGGGCATATAGGAAACAAAGTTGAAGGGAAATGGCAGGAGATTAGGCAGGAAAAAAAATAAGTTGCCAAATTATCAAGTGCCAGTTTGTCACGCTGGCAGGGAGAGAACTCTAACCTTTGACCTATTTCTCTACCATCTCATACAGACAAGCAGCGCTAACCAGGCCAGAAGAGTTATCCCATGAAGTTGTCAACATACAAGCTACTCAGGTGTGTCCAGGGGACTCCACACCAAATCTTATTCCCCTCCTCATCCTGTAATAACTTTGATCTTCCAAGGCCGTACCTTCTCTCTAATCAGTATGATGAGCTGAAATGCATCACAGTGGTGGGATAAAAATGAAATACCAACTGCATGTCTCATTTCTCGAACAGGACCAGCAAAGGAACCAAGAGCTGGCTCGGATCATGGGGGAGTTTGAGGTCATGGACCAGCCAAGGTGGAGTGCCAGCAAGGGGGATGACTTGCTGGCCATGATGGACGAGTTATAGCGGTGCGGACCAGGCACACCCCTCCGCTGCGGGAGAGGCTGCCTGATGCGGACCCTGGGGGATGCAAAAGGATGCTGCTAGTTTCCTGCTGAGTGAAGAAGCCATTACCTCTTGTTCCTATTCATGTTGGAATGGACTGCTCAAGTCTCTCAGGAAGCACACTCTCTGGAAGGCTCGCACATACACATCTGTTCCCATTTTCCTTCTGGTTTAATGACAACCGTGCAAGCATCCTCGGCCACAGGTTCAAGCCTCGGAGTTGGTAAGGGGCACTTCCTGCTTTCCTGTGGGGACCTACAGCTCACAGATGCCTGTGAATCGTCACCAAACTTTAGAGGTTTCTAGGATGGATCCTGCCTTGTGAGTCTGAAATAAGTGGGAAAGGCAGTTGCCTCATGCAGTTGGGGCCCAGTTTAGACAGCTCTCCTCTCCCTGGCACCCTAGGAACTGTAACCTCAGGGGCAGGGGAAGCAAGGCCGTGTGACGGGAGCACGCATCTGGGTCCCACACAGAGCCCGTGGGCACCCGCAGTTCTCTGCACAGCTCTCCATCCATACGTGGTGGGGGCTTCTCCCTTATGGAGATGTGCACCAAGGAAATAGTGCTGCATCCCCAGAGCCTTCCTCGGCCACTTAGTGTCTTTGCCTCCTAAAGCCACGCAGCATGGTGTGCCAGGACACCGTCTCCTCTGCCTCTCCACCGTGGCCAAACAGAGCCTTAAATTGGATTCATGGGAGGCGCAGGTGGTGAGTCATTTTACCTTTCGTGTCCCAGATGAGCTACTTCCCTGGGCACAATGCCAAGTGTAATTGGGATCCACGTAAAATATCAGACTGGGGCTGCCTTCATTGTTTCAGGAAGGCCTGGGACTGAGTAACTGGTGGGCTCAGGGCCAACTAATGTCCAGAGGTCAAGGTCCATCAGCCCTGTGGAAGGAATATCCAGAATGGCAGAGGGTAGGAGAGAAACGGAGCTGCGACGGTCATCACCTGAGATTGGACCAACCACAGGGAACACTCGGGCCCTCGCACCCTGGCAAGAGGGGAGGCATACACTTCTGGGATGTGAGGGCCAGGAAAGCTGTCCCTTAGCTTGCCTAGTGTTTGGTCACAAACAGGTAAATCACCAAATAAATGTAATTTGCTGCCTGCCCGTGAAAGTTACACTTCCTACAAAGACCCCCCCCGAAAGGTCCTTTGGGGAGGAGAGACGTTTGCTGTAAAACACCTGTTACAGGCTTGCAAACTCCTTTCGTCTCTTTCAAGCACTCTGGGTGCTGGATGAAAGGGAAGCTTCTGTCCAGATCTGGGTCTGGCTCCACCGAGCTGCCACAAACCTGAACTTCACTGTCTGCTCTGAGCATGTCCCGGGACCTTGGAGGTCAGCCACAAGCTGCTGAGAAGCAGCAGCCTCCTCCCTCCACCTACTGCAGAGCAATGCTGAGGGTTTCAAATGTATCTGTCCTCTCGGTAAATAAACAAGATACGAATCTCGGGTAAGGCAGCCTAGTGATGAGGCAATCTGAGTTTCATGTCTCTAGACTTGCACAAATATTGAGACAAACAAGTTGATTGGCATGGTGGTGCAGGGCAAGCAGAAAAAGCAGGGGAGTCGGGAGGAGGCAAAGAAGAAAGGAGATGGGGAAACGGGCAAGTGTGGGAACTGAGGACCAACGACACCTCAGTGCTGGTTTAAAACCAGGCCACGGGGAGCAAGGGTGTCACACACAGTGCCCAGTGCGCTTCAAGGGGAGGCATGCTGTGGTCAGAGGCAGGACACTGGGTTCAGGTTCCATTCCTGCCCCTAAATCACTAGGCAGTGACCCTCCCGAGCCTCAGTGCCCCCATCCGTAAGAATGAGAAGGAACTAGTTCACAGGCTGAAGCAGGCTCACCCACGTAAGTCATTGACTAGTTTCCTAGGGCCTGGCCCAGGTGGGACCTGGAATTAGAATGTTTACTCGTGCTGGCCCCAGCTCCGTGCTTCGGGGTTTTGTCTGCTCTCTCTCAGCTCCTCTGTGCCTAATCTCTTCTCAACTAAGTTTCAAACTGTGGCGCTCCGTGTCGGAATGCCCTACAGATTAGCAGGCAAAACTCTAGAAAAGCCTTCAGAATAAAAGTTCTTTAATGACTCCCAGAAGAAAGATGTAATAAAAATTGAGACTGAAGGGGGAAGACAAAAGGGGGCAAAGTGTGTGTAGCCCTCAGTTGTAAGAGGAAGTCACCCCATGTAGCCCACATAGGCATCTAACAAGTTTTAAAGTGAACTCACTTTTTGCGTTGTACGAATCTAGATGCTGGTGGGCAAGGAACGAACCTCAGCACAGTCACCAGACCCTGGAGACCCCACGTCCAACCAGGATCAGGCTCCCTCACCCACTTCATCTGGTTTATCACTCTGGGTTGCATCCCGTGAGACCAACTCGAGCCACAGGAAACCGCAGAAAGAGAAATGCAAATTTTAGAAAAGATTGATCACCATAACTAATCATAAAGACCCAAATGAAAATGTGAAAAGGAATACTACCATTACCTATCCCTAACTCCCTTTACATAATGCCCTGGAAAACGCCTCCTCGGGTGCTAACTTCCTGGACAGCTGATCACAGAGTTCACAGGGAGTGGGCTGGCCAGGAAGCCCCTCCGCAGCTGAGGCTTCTGCACAGTTTCGGCATTTGGTGAGAAGTAACTTCTCAGATCCTAACTGGCCCCTTTTCAAATGAGAATGTCAAGATGCATTCCAAAGACCAAGGGAATTACTGTGGATTGATTACCTTAACCACCACCACCACACACACACACACACACACACACACACTCTACATTCTTTTTGTTTCTGGGGAGTGGTGCCTCTGCTGACAAAAATAATATTACCTTCTCTGTTAGTTCCCCAAACTGCATGGACCCGCACCACGAGCACAGCCCGGAAGAGCAGGGGCCAACCCAGGGCTCCTAACTCCTGGATGCGCATGGTTGTCTCAGATGGCTCTGCCTCCCCTTTATAAAACTCCCTCCCTTCCTTCCGAAGCGCTGGGCCTCCGTGGTTTCAGGTTTTCCCTCTGGGGAGTCGTGTCCGCAGAGAACGTTTGACCCAGGTGTCTGGATATCCCAAAGTCCTGTCAGGTTCATTTATCATTGAGAAAATAACACTTGTTTTGTGTGATCTCCTTCATCTCTCTGCCTCAGCATAATTTTTTTTACACTCTTCCCCTCCTCAGTCACGCCAGCCTTCTTTCTGCACCTCAGACATTGACCCAACGGCTCCCCTCCCACGGCGCCCTCACCCGCACCTTCAACCTCTGCTTCTCCAGGGCCGCTCCTCTCCATCCTCACTCTCTGGCTGCTCAGTGTTCCTCTCCCTCCACTCACCAGCACCCCAGGAGTCCTTGCTTCCTCCCCCTCCCTCCCTCCTACACCCTAGAGCTCCTGTCACCACACAGACCCCAATTCTGTTGTCTCCAGGCCCTGGCTCTACTACACCCCACAGCCTTTTCTCCTCCCATTCTCCTTGGCTTTTTTAAGGCCCTAGGCCCTGCCAAACACCCTTGTCTTCCTAAAACCCTCTCACCCTTCGCCCCTAGTGGCTCTAATCATACCACTTTCTGATACATTTTTAAAAGCCCGTCAAAAGGCCGGGTCATTTGCCAGATGACCTTTTATTTCATGCCTAGCTTTCTTCCTGTTCCTCACCCTGATCTCATCTCTCACTCTCACTCCATTTCTCTCCCTCACCCTCTCCCTCACTCTGACCCCACGACTGCCCAGATGTTTTATATGCCCCTCAGTGCTTAGTTTGCATTTTTCTGCAAATTATTTTGCATCCCTTCCCCCCCACCCCCACCCCTACCCCCCAGAGAGGCCATTACTTTCAGCCATTACTATTGACACACAAATCCCTGCCCCCCTCTCACCTAGGCTGCAGGCTCACTTTCCCTGGGATGTGCCATATCACCTCACACATCAGTGTCATCTTTATTCAGTACATTTACTTCACTTCCAAAAGGCATGAAAGAACCTAAATATGATAGGAAATATCACAGTTTTCCATTGAAAAGAACTGAAAGTGATGGATACCAAACACTTCATAACAATGGAGTCAACCCAGTGAAGAAATGAGTTGCTGATCCCTGGAGTGGATCAGGTAGTGGAATCACGGCTGCTGTGGAGGGGATTTGGGCGCTGGGTGGCAAGTTGAAGTAGGAGACCTGGGAGCCTCCCTAATTCAGGATCCTGACCATTGGAAACCGAAGCACCACTGAGTTCATATAAAGGGAATGAGAAATTCAGTCTCCCGAAGTGAACCTAGTTCAGGTGGGCCTTGTCCTCGTCTGGGTGGCCAGTTACAAAAAATTGAGACCAATTCTGGCTACTTAAGTAGAAAAGGAGTTTACTGAAAAGGGATCAGGCAGCCCACAGAGTTGTTGGGAAGACTGGAGAACCATGAGAAAATGGCCAGAAACCAGGAAAGGGTAGGCAGGTAGGGAAGGACTGCAGCACGAGCAGCCCCCCTTCCCGGGATGAGGCCCTGAATGACTCAGACACCAGGACAGAGCCTAAACAGTCCCTGCTGGTTTGTGCCATGTGCTCCAGATTCAAAGTCAGATAACATCTGAGTGTAGGTCACATGGCCTTGTTCACAAGAATCAGAGACAACGTCTTACCTTTAAATCATCTGTAGTGGGAAGCCGATTCTCACCTGCCACCAAAATTCACAGAATGTCAGATTTCCTCAAACATGGGGAAAGGAATGCAGTGGCTGAGTAGCCAAAAAACGAGGTCTCCTCCACAGGCATGACCCTCATCCCACCCCAACGCTCTCACTCCTATCAATGGGCCACCATCTCCTTGGATACCCAGTGTTACCATTTAAATAATTGATCCCTTCTCTTACCACCCACACTGATGAGCTGTTTTTAGGGTCTTTAACATTCATCCCTTTTTTCCATTCCCACTGCTGTCTTCATTCAAATCCCTATCTTCTCTCCACATTCATAAAACCAAGGTTCCTCATGCAACTGTGGTTTGTAGTATAAAGCCATCTGTGGGGCCTCCTAAGGCTTCACTGTCCCAACACCCAGGACACCAGTAGGGGAGGTAAGATTTATGCAAACAACTATTAAGAATCTGCATGCAACAAGCAAACTGATAGCAAGCAATAAACTCTAGGGATCATAGAAGAGATATCACTCCCAACTGGAGTAAGCAGTGAAGACTTCAGAAAAGTATAGCAATTGAGATAGGTGGGCTTTGAAGGAGGGATTGGACTTAAGATCCAAAGATAAATGAGAGAGGACTCGAGGCAGATGGAGGAGACAGGACAGCAAAGGCAGAAACAAGAGTGTAGGGCCTGTCTGGGAGTTGCTGAGTGGCTGAGTCTGACTAGAGAGTAGGACAGTGGGTCTCAGATTTTTGTGCATACTGTGAGACGTGCAGATTCCCTGGCCTCCACTTCTGATTCTGTAGGTCCGGCGTTGGGTTTAATAGGTTTTCCAGGTAACAATGAGGCAACTGGTTCCCAGACCACACTTTAAGAAACATCGGTTAAACTCGGCTGGTGTGGCTCAGTGGTTGAGTCGACCTATGAACCAGGAAGTCACAATTTGATTCCTGGTCAGGGCACATGCCCGGGTTGCAGGCTGGATCTTCAGTAGGGGTCTTGCAGGAGGCAGCTAATCGATGTTTCTCGTCTCATCAATGTTTCTATCTCACTCCTTCTCCCTTCCTCTCTCTAATATCAATAAAAACATAATTTAAAAAGAAAAACACTGGTTGGAGAGTTTGTGCAGAGAACCTGAAGCAGCTGCAAGGTAGGGTGGAATCAAATCATGGAAAGCCTTACATGTCAGTATCAGAAGCTTTATTCTGCCGGCTGATAAATGATAAGATCATACTTACATACTTTGAATCTGTTGGCAAAGGCTCATGAAACACAAATGCTAGTAAGATGGTTTTTATAATGATCAAATAAGGGAAAAAAGGATCGCAACTCGTATGGTGGCAATCAGAATAAAAAGGCAGGTAAAGGGTGGGAGACAGGCTTCAAAGAATCTGTAGGGTTCAGTGGCTATAACAGGTGTGGGGGAATCAAGAACTGATAGAAGTTGCCAAGTTTATTCAAGGTGCCCAACATTGATAGCTGAAAAATGGTGGTAGCAACCATAAAGATAAAAAAAAATCCAGAGCAGCAAGCGATTTGGGAAGGCCTTGGTGAATTTGCCTGTAGACATGCTGAGTTTCAAGTACCAGTAAGACATATGGGAATAAGTAACAGACAGATGGAAAATGGCGCTCTGTGGAGCAGTCTGGGCTGGAGACGTAGACAAGAGACTCAGCATGTAGTAATAAATGGCATGAAGATATATGTGACCATGAAGACATCTGGGCTGGGAATACAGCCCCAGAGAAAGCACATTTGGGAGCAGGAGAATGAAGTGGAGGCGGTGGGGTAAAGAGAGAAAGAAATGGAGAAGAAACCATCAGGAAATGTGGAGGTGGGGGAGGGGGGGCAGAATGATACAATGCCCCAGAAAAAAAATTATCAAGGAGGAGGAGGATGGGCAATATGGTCAAGCAATGCGGAGGATCATGGAAACAAGATCTAAGAAAGGAGCTAACAGTTTTATGAACACAGAATCATTAGTAATCTTTGCCAGAGAAATTAGTGGAATCTTGGGAACAGAAGCCAGATTACAGTGAGTTGAGAAACTATGTGAAAATTCTCGGACTAAAGCAGCAATTCTCAAACTTTTCCATGTCAGAAACCCTTTGTAATCTTAAAATATATTGGAAACTCCCAAAACCTTCATTCAGTTTAAAATAACAATAAGAAACACATTTTCACATTTTATACTAAAAATAACTATTTTCTCCAAAAAAAATTGAGTGAGAAGTGACATTGTTTCATATATTTTGCAAATCTCTTTAATGTCTGTCATACAGCTAGAGTCTCATATATGCTTCAGCACTCTTTTTTCCCAAACAAACGTGAAAAAAATATTTCATGATATATAGAACCAAAATGAATCCATCCAGATTTTTAATTACAACTATTTTACCCTTTTGTCTTTTTCATTAATAGATTTTCTCTTTTTTTTAAATAAATCTTTATTGTTCAGATTACAGGTGTTCCTCTTTTTGTTTTCCCCCTATAGCTCCCCTCCACCTGATTCCCCACCCCACCCTACCCCATGCCCTTACCCCCTGCCACTGTCTTCATCCATAGGAGTAAGATTTTTGTCCAATCTCTTCCCGCACCACTCACACCCGCTTCCCCCTGAGAATTGTCAGTCCACTCCCTTTCTATGTCCCTGATTCTATTATATTCACCAGTCCATTCTGTTCTTCAGATTTTTTATTTACTTGATTTTTAGATTCACTTGTTGGTAGGTATGTATTTGATGTCATTTTGTTGTTCATAATTTTTATCTTTACCTTTTTCTTCTTCTTCCCCTTCTTAAAGAATACCCTTCAGCATTTCATGTAATCCTGGTTTGGTGGCGATGAACTCCTTTAGCTTTTTCTTGTCTGTGAAGCTCTTTATCTGACCTTCAACTCTGAATGATAGCTTTGCTGGGTAGAGTAATCTTGGTTGTAGGTTCTTGCTGTTCATCACTTTGAATATTTCTTGCCACTCCCTTCTGGCCTGCATAGTTTCTGCTGAGAAATCAGCTGACAGTTGTATGGGTACTCCCTTGTAGGTAACTAACCGTTTTTCTCTTGCTGCTTTCAAGATTCTCTCTTTGTCTTTTGCCCTTGGCATTTTAATTATGATGTGTCTTGGTGTGGTCCTCTTTGGATTCCTTTTGTTTGGGGTTCTGTGCGCTTCCTGGACTTGTAAGTCTATTTCTTTCACCAGGTATGGAAAGTTTTCTGTCATTATTTCTTCTAATAGGTTTTCAGTATTTTGCTCTCTCTTTTCTTCTGGCACCCCAAAAATTCGGATGTTGGTACACCTGAAGTTGTCCCGGAGGCTCCTTACACTATCTTCATATTTTTTTATTCTTTTTTCTTTTTGTTTTTCTGGTTGGGTGTTTTTTGTTTCCTCATATTTCAGATCTTTGGTTTGATTCTTGGGGTAGGTTGATCTACAGTTGAGTTTCTGTATATTCTTTATTTTAGACACTGTATGCTTCATTTCTGACTGGTCCTTTTCCATTTTTTTGACATTCTCATTAAGGTCCTTGAAGGTCTCTCTAAACTCCTCAGAAGTGTCATCAAGTTTCTCGGCGGTTTTTAGAAGATTCTTGAGTAACCTTATAAATGTGGTTCTGAACTCTATGTCGTCCAGTAGTTTGCTTTCTTCCATTTCTTTCATTCGTGACATATTTCTTTGTTTCCACATTTTGGCTGCTTCCCTGTGTTGATGGAGTGGCTTTGTGTGGTAGGTGACCTATAGGGGGCAGTAGCTCAGCCTCCCCAATCACCTGATGTGGACGCTCTTGGTACATCCTTTTGTGGGCTGAGTGCAAAGTCTTGGTGTAGTTAAGCCTTAATTGCTGTTGGTACGCTGGGAGGAATTGACCTCCAGGCCAATCGGCTGTGAGGACTCGCTGTGTCTGTAATGGAAGAACTGCTGTGCTGGAGACACGCTTATGGAGCAGGACTTGTTTCAGTGGGGCTTTGGTGCTCGCTGAGTCTACCTCTTATGGTTGTGAGGAGTTAAAATCTGGTCTCTCACCCTGACCACTAGGTATACTGGCTTCTGGATCTCCAATGGGGTGCAGGTCAGCTCTTGTCTGAGTCCACCCAGCAGGAGCTACAGCGAGAGCTACAGTTTTCTCCTCTTTGTTTGGGGTTTGGAGGTTTTGGACCTGTCTGATCCAGGCTGCAAGTTTGCTAGGTTAAGCTGAGATAGGGCAGGCCTTTCTTATGCTAAAACTGCTGCTTGGAGCTTGGGTGGGTTTGTAGGTTGTGTGGGGCAGGGTCTCAGGGCGTCACTAGGCTAAGGGCGTGGCAAACAGCGATGGCTGCTAGTTAGCCAGCTCTGTGTCTCCAACTGCGTCCTGTGCCCCAGTGCAGTAAACAATTATTCTTGCGTGCAGCTCTGCAAGCAGATCCCCCTCACTTTCCGACCCAGTGGCAGACAGTCCAGCTTCTCCCCGTAGGAGTTTGGGTCCCCGCGTCTCCCCAGAAACTGTATTTCAGAGTAATCGGGGGCTTGTCTCCCCTTTGGGTTGAAAAAAGCAACGCCTGCCACCAGCCCAGATCCCGCGCCTCCGTACCTCAGCTTTTCGGCGCTTGTGCACGTCTCAATGCTCTTTTCTCTTTCCTTCTAGTTGTAGAACTTCCACTCAGCCAGCTTTCCCGCGGTTCTGGGTGATAGACGTTTTGTCTTTTAGTTGTAGTTTTGAAATTGTTGTGAGAGGCAGCAGTTTAGGTGTTTACCTACGCCACCATCTTGGATTCTCTCTATATTTTCTAATATATATTTTAAATTATAATGCCTTCAAGATATATAGCATATAAAGCAAGATCATTTTTACCAATAATTTCTCTTAGCCCTCGGTGGTTGGGCTAAGTGGATAGAGCGTTGGCCTGTGGACTGAAGGGTCCCAGGTTCGATTCCAATCAAGGGCACATGCCTGGGTTGGGGATTTGATCCCCAGTAAAGAATGTGCAGGGGCAGCCAATCAATGATTCTCTCTCATAATTGTTGTTTCTATCTTCCTCACCCTTCCTCTCTGAAATCAATAAAAATATATTAAAGAAAAAGTAATAATTTATCTTGGGGGGAGATAAAAATCTTAAGGTATAACCCTACAGAGAAGCAAAGTAAACTATGAAGCAAAGAATAATCACAAAGTTCTCAAAGTAGAAACGTGTGACTTAAAAACAGCGGCCCAGCCGGCCAGAGTGGCTCAGTGGTTGAGCATCGGATCTATGAACCAGGAGGTCACAATTCAATTCCCAGTCAGAGAACATGCCCAGGTTTCGGGCTCCATCCCCAAAAGGGGGCACGCAGGAAGCAGCCGACAGGAGGCAGTGAATTGATGCTTCTATCTCTCTATCCCTTTCTCTTCCTCTCTCTTTAAAATCTATGCCACTACAAACTGGGAACAAAGTCTAACTTGTTCCTAATTAAATGTGTCATAGACACACTAATAAATGTCAATGAACTGATAAAATGCTAAATTTGGTCTTCCACATAAATTAAGATGGAAGGGGAGGCACTGGTCAAAAGTACTTAAAACTTATTTTTTTCCTAGAGATTCCTTTAACACCACTTTCAGCATTTTTGCACTAATTTACACAGGGCACGTTACCATTTACTGTGTAACATTAAATTTCCAGTTAAGAAAACAGTCAGCAATGAGATGAAAAGCAGGGGGGAAAACCAACCTGCTTAGGAGGAAAACTGAAGGGAAAGACAGAAGGAGGGAGGATCCTTTATGATATAGTTTAGGCACTATACTGATTCTGGAACAATCTACCTCCAGACTCCTTACCATGAGAGATAATTAAATGCCTTTGGGTTGGTTTGTTGTTGTTTGTAACCAAAAAGAAGAAGAAGAAGAAAAGGAAGAGGAGGAGGAGGAGGAGGAGGAGGAGAAAGTAACTGCCATAAACGTTTATATGACTAGAGGCCCAGTGCATGAAATTCGTACATGGTAGGGTCCCTAGGCCTCCAGTGATCAGGGCCGATCTGTGGGGTGACCAGCAGGGTGATCAGGAGGCCCCCATTGGCACCCACCTTGGACAGCCTGGCGCTGCCTACTTGCCAGCCCTGCCCCCCGCCACTGGTCACCTCCCTCTGCAGGGCGACCGGCAGGGCGATGTGGGGGTGGGGGGGCTGGAGAGGGAGCCCACTGGCACCCGCCTTCACTGGCCTGGGGCCTGCAGGCTGGGAGAAGCTCCTGTGTTGAGCATCTGTCCCCTGGTGGTTAGTGCATGTCATAGCAACTGGTCGTTCTGCCTGTCATTCTGCCATTCAATTTGCATATTAGGCTTTTATTATATAGGAGTGATTTTTGTTCTTGATTTTATTATTTTTAAAAATATATTTTATTGATTTCAAAGAGTAAGGAAGAGGGAGAGAGAGATGGGAACATCAATGATGAGAGAGACTCATGATTGGCTGCCTCCTGCATGCCCCCACTGGGGATCAAGCCTGCAACCCGGGCATGTGCCTTGACTGGGAATCAAACCATGACCTCCTGGTTCCTAGGTTGAGGTTCAACCACTGAGCCATGCCAGCCAGAAATATATAAGATTCATTTTTAAAATATTTCTTTTCTTGGAACAAAAATGGTTAAAAACTTGAGTTTTCTAAAGAGACTTGTATGAATATAGAGCTGGGAAGATACACAAAGCTGAAGTATCTGGAATCATTTTGCTGCCTGCAGTCTTCAGAAAGATCACAAAGTGCTCAAAAATTCTTTGACCTTTTCAACCAGACTGTTTGTCTTTAACGTCTTCATTAACATTCAGTGTTAAGATGGGCATTTCTGTAAATCAAAGCTGTCTTTCAGCATTCTGTCAGCAGCCAGCTTCCATGCCTATGGTGAAGCTTCTGTATGAGAGTGAAAGACTCAAACAAGCCTAACTCACTGAGTTTCTCCTATGTGCCAGGTGCTGAAGGCCATTCAAACCTTGCAATTCTCTGAAATCAACATTAATTTTTTTCCTAATGAGAAAGTTGAGGCTGAGAGAAGACAGAAACTTTTCCAAGGCTATACAGAGTGACCTTTCAAAAATGTGAATCAGGTCATGTCACTCCCCTTTGATAGCCTATCATTGCACTTCTAGTAATAGAGGAAGAAAGCGGGGCACAGAGAGAATAATTAACTTGTCTGAAGTCCATTTGCAAAGAGCACATTTGAACCTTGGCACTGCCTCCAGAACCTACATGCCTAACCAAGAAAGCCAAACGCCTTACCTTGGCTTACAAATCCTGAATACCTGGCTCTTGTCTTCCTCTGTGATCTCTTGTCACACCGCTCTCCCCAGTCTTACTGGCCTTTCCGTTTTTCCAAGTTGGCAAGCTCATTTCCACCAGGTCTTTACATAAACCATTTCCTCTGCAATGCTCCTCTCCTAGTTTTCACCAGGTTGACTTTATGTCATTCATCTCAGTTCAGATGTCAACTTATTAGGACATCCCTGACCACCCAATAAAAGGCCACCTAATCTCTATCACTTTACCCTATTTCAATGCTCTGAAGGACTTTTATCATAATGTTCTTGTTTTCTAATTGACATCCCTCCCTGGCCCCGCCAGTAGATTTAAGCGTCAACATATTAGGAAGTTTGTCTCTTTTGTCACCGCTATGGACGGAGCCTTGGAAGGAGCCTTACACAATGAATATTAGTTGGATGAATGAATGAATGAATGAATGAACGAACGAACGAACGAACGAACGAACGAACGAACGAATGAATGAATTACTCCAATGAAGGAGACCTTTCAATGAGGTAGGCCGTGGGTTGCAAAAGCGCGAGTCGCGCGGCGCTCGCGGGGCATTCTGGGGATTGTAGTTCAGGCTCGGCCCGCGGTGGCGCGGACCTGCGCACTGAGCGCTATCTATGTTCCCTGGAGCCAGAGCGGCCTGGTTGTTGCTATGGTTTCTAAATCCCGCAGCTGGAGTAAGGCCGCCCAGCTAGGCGCCCGCTAGCTTCCGCTTGCGTCCGGGGAACCCGGGGGCGGAGCCGGGGGGGGCGGGGAGGGTATACGGAACCGCGGAGGGCCGTGGGGAGCAGCGGAAGCAGCGTCTTGCAGATTTGCGGAGCGTAGCTCATCTCCCCAGTCCTCTCCCAAGGCTCTGTGAGTAAAGGCTCTTCACCATCCTCATTTAACAGTGGGCTAACTGGCTTGAAACTAAGTGGCTTGAGAGAGGTCTCCCTTCCGGAAAGCGGCTGAGCCCGTCTTAGAGCCCATGCCTGACTGCAGTCACTGTGCAGCCCGGGCGTGTGTGCTTGGGCGCATGCTCCTGGCGAAGCTGGTGGGATGCTAGACCCTTCCCGCCCAGCTCCAAGCCTACCTCATCTGCGGCGTGGGCTAGCTTGCCACACAGTGCCACCCTGTCAGCCCTGTCGGGATTCTGAATGAGGTCTTAAAGTTCCACCACCTTCCACTCAGAGTCTGAATGTAAGGATAAGTAAGGCAAAGTTACATTAATAAAATATCAGGGCATGTTGAAAGCAAAGGCAAGTACATTCAATGTGGTGAGATTCTGTTAGTCTCAGCCTATGGTTTAATAGATGGAGGATCAGCCCTAGCCGGTTTGATTCAGTCGATAGGGTGTCGGCCTGCAGACCAAAGGGCCCCAGATTCCATTCTGGGCAAGGGCACTTCCTTGGTTGCAGGCTCCTCCCGGGTCAGGGAGCTTGCAGAAGGCAACCAATCGATGTGTTTCTCTCATATCGAAGTTTCTCTCTCTTTCCCTCTCTCTTCCACTCTCTCTAAAAGATCAATGGAAAAATAGCCTTGGGTGAGGATTAACAACAACAACAAAAAATAGATGTGGAAACAGGTGTTCAGAGACATTAAATAACAGTCCTAGGTTTACAGAGTTTGTGGGTGGAGTGGAGATTCCAACCTAGGTTTCTCTGCCTTCAAAACCTGTGCTTTATATGCACTTTTTTTTAAAATTAATGAGCTAAATTTCTACTTACATGGCAGCTGCATTATGTAGACCTGAGGATCTCTTAGAAATGCACATTCTTGGGCCCCACCTCAGACCCTCTGAACTAGAAATTGGGAGTGGGGCCCAGCAATATGTTTGAAATAAGTCCTCCAGGTGATTCTGATGTTTGAGAACTACTGGTGATTTCACCCAGGGTTCATGTTAAAATGCATGTCAAAAGGTCTTGGGAGAGACTGGAGATTCTGCATTTCTAACAAATGTCTGGGTAATGCTGAAACTGCTGGTCCATGGACCCGTGTTTTGAATAGCAAGAGTATAAACTACATCTTAGAGCAGTGGTTTTTAAACTTGGATGCATATTAGAATTACCTGGGGAGCTTTTAAAAGATAGGATACCGGGGTCCCACCCCTGACCAAATGAATCAGAACCTCTGGGGTGCAGCGGCTAGGTAAAAACCCACTGGGTGATTCTAAGCTATGGTGAGGGTTCAGAACCCCTGCTGTGTTTTGGAATAGGGTAGCTATGGATTTGAATCCTAGCACCTCCATTTATCAACAGTTTGACCTTGGGTAAGTGACTCAACCTCTCCTGGCCACATTTTCCTTGTTTATAAAATGAATATAAGTAATCCTTGGCTTGCAAGGTGGTGAGAGGATTCTCTGAGGTGTGTACATGAAGCACCTGGCTCATAAGGGTGCTCTAGACGCAAAAATTGGGAAGGTGGGCAAACTTGGGGAAATCTGTGCTGGGGATTTTATACTATAACCTGATGGAGGTGAGTTGGCAAATGCACCCCCCCAGCCTGCTAAAGCTCCCTTCTGTGTGCTCCTCCCTCACGCAGCCAGCAGTGTGGGGAAAATGGCAGTGAGCCACTCAATGAAGGAACGGACAATCTCCGAGAACAGCCTGATCATCCTGCTGCAGGGCCTCCAGGGCCAGGTAACCACTGTGGACCTGCGGGATGAGAGCGTGGCCCGTGGACGCGTAGACAACGTTGATGCTTTCATGAACATCCGCCTAGCCAACGTCACCTACACGGACCGTTGGGGGCGTCAGGCTGAGCTGGACGACCTCTTTGTAACAGGCCGCAACGTCCGCTATGTCCACATCCCAGATGATGTGAACATCACCGAGACCATTGAGCGGCAGCTGCAGATCATCCATCGTGTGCGCAGCTTTGGCAGCCTGGGACAGGGCCGGCGGGAATTTCCCACCAAAAAGCATAAGTGAGCCTGTCCCTTCGGCAAGCCCTAGTCACCACTCAGGTTCCTCCAGAGTTCTACTGAGCCAAGTGCCTGCCATCCATCCCTGCCCAGAAACTGGTATCTGGCAGACAACACCTATCACAGCTGCCTTTCACAGTGTTACACCTCCCAGACTCACCCTGGGATCCACAATCCTATTTATCTGTGGCCTTGGGGTAGATGACAATGCCCCCTTTTGACCATTTGCATCTGAGTCGATGATTTACTGATTCAGGGAATCTGTCCAATTGTTTTCAACCCTCTCCCAGTGAGGATTATTATATATGCTCAACCTCAGCCACCCTAAGTGTCCCCATTTTTCTTGCAATTGTGTCTTTTTTCTTATAAAATTAAACTTAGACAAAAACAAGGTGTGCCTCATGCATTTTCTGATGAGTATGGGCTCCCTGTTGGTCCTGTGGGCAGTGGTCTGCAAACTCAGTCAATAGAGCAGCAAACCTCGGCTCGCAAGCTGCAGTTTGCCGACCACTGTCCTAGGGTGCTGAGTCTCAAACTTGGCTGCACATTGGAATCACCTGTCCTACCTTCATCTATTCAGATTTCATTGGTAACGGGGACGGCCTGGGCATGGGATTTTTGTAAGTTTCTCACACAGTACTAATAGTCAGCAAAGTCTGAGAGTTGTGATAGGAGAGTCCCTCAGTCTGGTTAGATAGAAATTGGCTTTTCTGTTCAGATTCCCTGCTGAGGAGGCTGTTAGTTTCATTGCTGTTTCATGAGGTGGAGTAGATGGAGTAATCCTGAGCCCTCCTCCCCAGTGTGGGAACGCATCCAACAACAGCAGGAAATCAGGCTCCAATTCTGAGAGTCTTTGGCTCTTCAGGGAAGAAGGGTCCTGGAAATTAGAACCCAAGTCTTTGTTGTCACTGCTTTGCAACCATACCAGCCCTCCCACAGGCAAACAACCATCTCAGTAAAAGCAGCTCTGTCCTGTGGCACTAGCAGGTTTGTCTTCATCAAACAAACATCAGTGCAGCTGCTGTGGGCCAGGCCTTATGCTGAGTACACATGGACAGTAAGATGTGGTCCTTTCAGGAGAGGGGCTCATAATCTAGAGGCCCAGTGCACGGATGCATGCACGGGTGGGGTCCCTCGGCCTGACCTTCGCCTTCTCGCAATCCGGCACCCCTTCGGGGGATGTCGGAGACCCGGTGCATGGATTCAGCCTAATGCCTACAGGCCAGGCCGAGGGACCCCACTGGTGCACAAATCTGAGATTCATCAGTCTGTTCCATGTTTCCATGCCTGTGTGTTGAGCGTCTGCCCCCTGGTAGTCCGTGTGTATCATAGCTACCAGTCAAACAGTCACTTAGGCTTTTATATATATATAGATGGAAGAGGTGGTCAAGAACCACAAAACTGAAATCCAGTCTGAGTTGAGTTAGGCAGGGCCCTTCACCTTAAGATGCTGTTACTTCTTGAGGGAGATTTGATAGGAGTGTTCATTTGGGCACTAGCAGCCCAAGGTCACTGCATCCCCTTCCAGCACAGTCTTGGTCAAAGTGTTGTCCTTGGACTACCTCATCAGAACCACACACACACACCACTACCACCGCTTTTCTTGGAATTGGTTGAATTCTAGGGCACTTCCTTTCAAGATGCCAAAGCATGGGAAAGGTAGTCTGATCTGGTGGTCACCCCGTCACATTAGCATCCACTGAGATGGCCCGTGTTGTTCTGGCCTTTTGTTTTTGATGCACTCAGGTTGCATAGGTCCACGAGGGTTCTGTTCTGGTGTTTTGTCACCAGCCCACTCAGGTTGCTGTTGAGTTGCTCCTCCCTGACCAAAAGACCTCCTGACTTCCCCTTCAAGTATACCCCATCCCCCTCTCAATGTTCAGATTTTTATCCTACTTTCCTCAGGCCAGCCAGGCCTAAATTCTTTTTTTCTTTCTTTATTGATTAAGGTATTACATATGTGTCCTTATCCCCCCATGATTCCCCCCTCCCCCAGGCCTAAATTCTTAAGGTCTCGTGTTAGTTAGGCCCTGTGTGCCCAAATGCAACATACAGCTGTTTCTTGAGAGGGTTTTGTTACTTCTTGGCACTCCACCAGGAAAAGGGGCACAACTTTTCCTGCTTTCCCGTCCCTGAGACCTAGCTGATCCCCTCCAGCTACAAGGCTGAGGAGAATCTTTATTCTCAGGGACTACTGCCCCCAAGTCAGTCTCCCAGAGCCCCTCTTACATGGTTTTCTAAATTTGTATCTGCTCAGAAATTCTTCCCATTCCTCCCTGAAGGCTAGGCCTTTAGAATTCAGAAGCTAAAAATGAACTCTGCATTCTGTTGTATCAGTTGTTTCCTGACGTAAGGAATGCAGATTAACCTAACTATCTGCATAAAGGCAAGGCCCAGGGACACCGAGGAAAAGATAAAAGACGTATTTCAAATGTCATCACCCCATCAGAGTTTGGGTTTTGTGCGACTCATGTAGCTTTTGTGCAAGCCCGCATGTACATCAATGTGGGGGTCCTCATTGATGACAGCCCTCAGGAATTCTGAATGTTCAGGTGGTACAGCATGTCCCCTCCCTCTCCTCCTGTTCCTGGAGAGAAGAGCACAGGGGTCTCTCTCTCTCATTGGCGGGAGGGGACAATTACCATGGCTCAGAGGAGAGCTGGGTGGGCAGGCAGCTTGACATTCACATCTCGCTGATACAACAGCTCTAGCTCTCAGCTGGAGGGGACTTGAAGGAGAACATCCAGTTCAGTGAGTTCCAGTCTGGCATCCCTAGCTGAAGGATCCCTGAGGGCAGTAGGGGTTCCTTGAGTTCTTATCAATGTTCCAGAGGGACCCAGAGAAACAGTACAGCGTAAGTGAAAAGTAACCAAGCTAGCTTGGTCTCTGCTTTGGGCTGGAATTCCACCAACAATATGGTGGTCACCTTGCTTGCTCCTCATGATCACAAACTCTCACGGCTGTGATACGAGGCTTTAATTAATAAAAAGGGAGAAATGGCTTGCTGCAGGTTGTACAGGAGACAAAATCTTGCCCAAAGTGAGGCTCTTGTGGAGAGAGAATACTAAAAGAAGCTTTGAAGTGAGAAGGTTGGAAACCACTGATCCTGTCTGACTCTGTCATTTCTGTGTGTGTGTGATAGATGCTCAATATAGCTTTACTTTACATATCTTCTCAACCTAAACTTTAACAGTACCCAGGAACAAGCACTACAGAAGGAAACAGCTTTAAAAGATTAACTGCATGCCTAAAAGATTAACGGTATAGCTCTGTAGTTACTAGTAAGCGCCGACCCATGAACCAGGAGGTCACGGTTTGATTCCCAGTCAGGGCACATGCCTGTGTTTCGGGCTTGATCCCCAGTGTGTGCAGGAGGCAGCCCATCAATATCTCTCCTCTCCCTCCCTCTCTGAAATCAATAAACTATGTATTTATTTTTTAAAAAGAATGAGACTGGTTGTTGTTGTACTTGGAACCTAGCAAATGCAGTTAATTTTGCTTTATGTTATTTTAATTGATTTCCGAGAGCAGAAGGGAGAGGGAGCGAGGGATAGAAACATCAATAATGAGAATCATCGATCAGCTGCGTCCTGCACACCCCCTACTGGGGATCGAGCCAGCAACCCAGGCACGTGCCCTGACTGGGAATAAAACTGGGACCTCCTGGTTCACAGGTTGATGCTCAACCACTGAGGCACACCAGCCGGGCCATTCACCTTCTTTCTTTTTTTTTAATATATTTTATTGATTTTTTTTTTTTTTTTTACAGAAAGGGAGAGGGATAGAGTTAGAAACATCCATCAGCTGCCTCCTGCACATCCCCCACTGGGGATGTGCCCGCAACCAAGGTACATGCCCTTGACCAGAATCAAACCTGGGACCCTTGAGTCCACAGGCCGACGCTCTATCCACTGAGCCAAACGGGTCAGGGCCCATTCACCTTCTTGAGACTCCACCGTGTTAACTCTGACCCTGTTACCCACAGTTGCAGGTAGGTACCTCACCTTTGTATTTCCTGTGGGTCACCCTGTCATTTTATAGTTGAAGAAACAGGCCTAGTTTCCTCAGGGGAAGGCACTCTCCTCAGCTCCCATGATTAGGTTAATGGCAGAATGCCAAGATGATTATCGTAAGTAGCTATGGATTGTTGAGTCTCACTGTGTGCCAGGCCCTGTGCCATGGCCCTACATGCTACAGGAGAACAGAGTTGTATGTAGTCTGTTTGGTCCCACTGGATCACCAGTATCTGGCTCTGTGCTTTGTACCTAGCAGGCTCCCCCCCCCACTTGCCGGAAATCTTTGTGGAATGAAAGAATCATCTCATTACATCATTATAACAACCCTGGAGGTATATATTAATAGCCCCATTTTACAGATGAGAAAACAGACCCAGAGAGATTAAGTGACTTGCTCAAAGTCGAAGAGCTAGTGAACAGCAAAATGGGGATTGGAACTCAGGTCTGTATGACTCAAACTCCATGCTACTCCACTACATTATTCTGCTCCCCTGCACCCCTGACATCACACAGATGACAGAGTAAGAAAAGCAGTGCCCTGCTCATCTCAGTGCTGGTTCCCAGTCACTCAAAACTTGCCATACCCAGGCCTTGGGGCTTGGCCACAAAGAGAAGCCAGAAGCCAGCCAGTAAGAAGGATTTGCTGGGTTTAAGAAGACTGAGTAAGCTTGTCGGGGTGAAGGTCTCCTCCTCTCCTTCTGTGATAAGCAGACCTGCCTATGCCTCATCAAACAACCATCTCATGCTATTGTCACAGGCATCACTTTGTTTTGGCAGCATTGTCTACCAGGATGCCCAGAGTTGGAGAGTATGTCACCGTGGTTTTGTGTGTGTGTGTGTGTGTGTGTGTGTGAGACACAGCAGTCTCATGATGGTGTCCTTTCATTTCCTCTGGCTGGCACCTTTATTTTCTATTCACGACCTCTTCTCCTCCCCACTTTCTCTTCCTCCTTCTCTCCTTCGCTAAAATCCTATATTTTGAATCAGCTGAAAGTCTCCTGGGGGTGGGGGGTGTCAGCTCCTAGTGATTCATTAGCTGATAATTAGAGCTCTGGAAAACCCAAAACTCATTCCTGTCAGAGTCAGGGCTTCCGGAATCCCTAGGCTTTTCCCTTTGTCAAAGAGGAGAGCTTTGGGGGCAGGGGCTGGCTTCTTTGTGCCTGACTTTCTGTCATCCACTTCATCAGAGCTCTGTAACTGAGGTGCGTATAAAGCACTCTTACTCGCCAGGTCCTGTAGGAAGCTGTTTCCAACACACTGAATGCTCACAGTGATCCCATGAAGTGTTATCCCTCTTTTGACAGGTGGAGAAGGTTGAGGAACTTACACTCATCAGTCAGCTTGTAAGGAGTGAAGTAAGAATTCAAATCCAATCTTTTCACAATCTGCCAGAGTTGGTTCAGATCACAGGCCTGCCATTATAAGCTGTGTGTCTTTGAACAGATTATTTCCCATCTTAGAGATCTAGATTCTTCATCTGTAAATAGACTCCTAACCTGATGTCTCTAAAGTGCTCCACACGGGTTGTGACCCCCAGCGGGAGTTGTTTTGATGACTGTTGTTATTCAGCCCCATCAGCTCAGTGAACACCAGGCATTCAGATAGACACAGGAGGAGGCAGTCAGATTCATACACCAACTCCCATGTCCTGGCACTGCCTATGTAGAGATGACAAATGCACATACAGGTAAGTGCCTGGCCACATGCCCTCGTAAAACCCAGCAGTGCACACAGGTTTGGACACGTGTGCTCACACATGAGTGCAGAGTGACCCAAGGGACAGCTGGCAAGACACCCAGGAATCAGGCAATCATATGCAGCAAGGTCCCCAGCTCACACCTCTGAAACAAAGAAGTGACGGCCATGGTCGCGGGTGTTGCTGCCACTGAGCCCTTTTAGTTGCTTCTGCATGCCAGGGGAGGGAAGCCAGGCTCTCAGAGGGCCCCAGTGAGTCACCAGCCTGATGCAATCAATCCCTTTAAAGGGCTCATCTGCTGGTGTAAGAAGCTGATTCATGGAGGGCGTGGTTGCTGGAGGAGGAGGAGAAAGGGACCGAAACTGCAACAGGAGGGGCTGAGGTTAGGTGACTGGAATCATTAATAGAACTGTTCACTGTAAACCTCCCTGGTCAAGACTTCAGGGATCTTCAGGTTGAAGCGGGTTTCAACAAAAGCGAGGGGCCCAGAGGAAAAGGAATTGTGAGGACTTCGACAGGAATTCCTGTCATTTATTGAATCTAATCGCAGCGCTCTCCGCGCAGAACTCCAGAAACCGAGAAATGGGGATCTAGGGAAGAACAATTTTTCTGATAAATACACTGCAACTGGCCGATCTTCCAACTACTGGAGACTTCTCCAAACCTGGCAGGGCGACACTGTAGGGCACGCGAGGTGCGGTGGAGTCGGGGCGGGGGCGGTGCCTCAGGCCGAGCCTCTCCGCAGACTTAGATAAGCGGTAAGTACCGCCCCTTTAGCATCTCAGCCTCCAATCGTTTCACAGGTCTCGGCCGGACCCCACCCCGAACCAATCCGCATTTGGAATCTGGCCTCTAGCCTGAAGGCTTCCGCCCATCGTCAAGATGGTGCCCAATCCCAATGCCGTGAGGCCGAAGACACAGCCGAGGGGCGGGGCCCAGAGAGGGGGCGGGACTGCGGTTAGGGCAGGGAGGAGGGAGCTGTGCGTCACTTCCGTTGTCAGGTGGCGGCGCCGCAGCCATGGAGCGAGGCGGCGGCAGCGGCGGCGGCGGCGGCTCGGGCTGCTGCGCTGGGAGGCGGCGGTGAGCGGGTCCCACGCCCCCGGCCCGGCCCCGGCCCGGCCCCCCGCGACGGAGCTCTGAGCAGTCCCGGCTCCGGGCTACGGACTATGGGCGAGCAGCGCTGAGCAGCGGGGGAAGGTGAGGGCGGGGGTCCGGGAGCGGGGAGCCGGGCGGAGGGTGCGGGTTTTCTGGGCGGGCCTCAGCGGCTGTGGTGATGGGACTGTGGTGACAGCCAGAGGCCGTCTGGCTGTGACAGAAATGGCAACAGAGAATCCCCCTCCCTTCTGCTGGGGTCTGCAGTTCCCGGGCTGCGGGGGCGGGAGCTGCTGCGCGCCGGGGCCGGGGGCCTCGGGGACCCTATTCCTGCGGAAGCCCTGGGAGGTGGACACTGCCAGCCTTGCCCGGAGTCACTCCGCCCGTAAGTGAAGGCATCGGCGTTTGAACCAGCCAGGTTTAGAGATCCCTCTGCCTCTCCATGCTTCGCTCCCGATCCGAGAGTGACTTGAAAGTTAGGACGAGTCCCCAGGGTGAGCCAGCCAGGGCTTCCTCCGGCAGCCCTCACCCGTTGGCACGGGCACCATCACTACTGGGGAATTTTCGCTTCCCCGGGCGGCGTTCAGGTGCAGGTCAGAGCTGCCTGTTTGCTAGTGCTGTTTTGATCGGCCTTTTTCAAGGAGAGTGCTGTGGTCACTCTTTCACCTGTCTGGCCGGGTCAGGCCCGCCCATTCCCATGCCACTTGGCCTCACCTTCCAGCCAGTAGGTGGGGGCGTTGGATTTCTCTGCGCACCCCCACTCCGTAGGTTTGATGCCGGTTTGTTGGCGGAAGGAAGAGATGACAGCCGCCTTCTGTGGCAGCATAGACTTTGCTCTGTTTTAAGTCACGGGAGGAAACCGGTTGGCTTTGCTCGGTTTTGAGAGCAGTGGAGAAGAGGGCAGTCCCTCTGGGCTGGGCTCCTTTCCCTCTTGGCTTAGCTGTCATGAGATAAGGAAGAGCAGAATATTGTTTGTAAACAGTGCTTCCGAGCTGCTGCAGCGCTCTGATGGCCCTGCTGTGCCAGTTGTTTGGGGGTTAGATCTAGACAGTCTGGCAATAGCCCTCGTTCGTTCATTCATTCATTCATTCCCCACATGACAACAACAGTATCCTTGCCTGGAGAGGCAAGTAACCTATATTATAGTGGTTAAAAGTGGGCTTTGGAAGCCCTGGCCAGGTAGCTCAGTTGATTAGAGTGTCCTCATTATATGCCAAGGTTGTGGGTTCAAACTCCAGTCAGGTACATACAAGGAGCAACCAAGGAATGAATAAATAACTGGGACAACAAATCAGTGTTTCTCTCTCTCTCTCTCTCCCCCTCTCTTTCTCTCTCT
This sequence comes from Corynorhinus townsendii, assembly GCA_026230045.1. Classification (NCBI taxonomy): domain Eukaryota; kingdom Metazoa; phylum Chordata; class Mammalia; order Chiroptera; family Vespertilionidae; genus Corynorhinus; species Corynorhinus townsendii. Next base: position 198,438,414 of record JAPDVU010000002.1, read on the forward strand.
TAAAAAAAAAAATCAATCAATACTTTTTTTTTTTTTTTTTTAAAGAGATGCCTTTGGAGCCAGATTTCCTGAATTCAAATTCTGGCTCCACAGCTTTCTAGCTGTGAGACCTTGAGCATGTTGTTTAACCTCTCTGTGCCTCATCTCTAAAATGGGCAGTAACATAGGGTTGTTAGGAATATTTAAAAAGTTAATACATGTAAAACACACAGAACCACCGTCTACCACATAAGAATTCAGTAAATGTTAGCTATTATTCTTATTTGAAGAAGCCTATGATCTGGTAAAGGGAGATTGCCCTGTAGACAGATAGTTGAAGTGTGGTTTGAAAAAGCTAGTAGCAGCAGGAACAAGAGGCTTGTGGGAGTCCAGCAGAGGAAGCTGCTCACTCAGCCTGGGTAGGGGGAGGGTCTTGGGAAGGTTTGGCCAAAGTGATTATGTGGGAGCCGTATCTAGAAGGATGGGAAGTCCGAGCCAGGTGAGAGTGAAGAAGCAAGGTGTCCTACTTAGAGAGAGACCAGTACACTCATAGTTTATTCCAGAAACCTCAGACTGTTCCATATGGTGGCATGAAAGTCAATATGGTGCAAGGTAAAGCAGTATAGGTTGACAAGGGAACACCACATTAACAATTTGGGACTTTATGCCAAGGGCCATGGGGAGCCTGTGAGAAAGTTTTAAGCAAAGGAGTGTCATAATTGGATCTAGTTTTAGAACTGTCTCCTTTGAGTCCCAGCAGAAGAGGAAGGAGGAGGAGAGACTGAAGGACTGCAGACCTCTTCGGAGGCCATTGCAGGCCTCTAAGAGTGGAGTCTTGGTGCTAAGGTGGTGGGTCTTTGCTGAGAAAGCACTGTATGCTACCAGTGGCAGCTGACAAGCTCCCTTCACTGCCCTGGACTGCTCTGCTCATACAGAAGTGCCTGGTACATGTGGCCCTCTCTTCCTGGGATTGCAGGTTGCTTGAGCAGCTGGAGAGGTAAGCTGCCCTCTCAGAAGGCCAGTTGTAGGGGGTCCTGCATTTGCTCCATTGTGCCTTTAATTTGACGTTTTGGGAAGGCAGCAGTTTGTAGTGGTTAAGAGCCTACATGGCTCTGCAGTCATGTCTGGGTTCTAATTCCCGTCCTGCCAGTCACTAGAGGTTACTTACTCTCTCCATGCCTGGCTTTCTCATCTGTGAAACAGGGACAGTCCTCAGAGCCCCTCCCTAGTAGGGCAGTTGTGAGGGTTAGTAAGATGTGGCAGGTTGTGCATTTAACACACACTGAGTGTTAGCTGTTATTACAGGCTGCAGAAAAGAACTTCCAAGAACTATTCAATGCAATTAGTGGCAGCTAGAACTGTGTCCCATTGAGCTGTCAGAAGTGTCCTAAGTCATCACAAAATCACAGACTTTTATTGTATTCCTTTTGAACAGAAAATCTGTGGGGAGTTTACCCAGTCTGTATAGGAGCCATTCGAATGATTCAGCTTGGCTCTTTAAAAGAACCATTTTTTTTTAAATAGAAATAGGAATGCTGAGAAAAAGTATTTAGAATTTCTTCCATGTGTGTCCCTATTAGTGACCTAGTCTGGTGTCTGAATTAGTATCAGCAGGAAACATATTGCTGTGTGTGATGGCTCAAAATCCAGAACTTGAGTTCCACACACACAAAGCTCCCATGTGTTGCTGAGGGTGTGCTAGGTATAGGGTGGAGGGGTGATGGGGGCTGAAGGAGAGCAGAGCGGTAGGCAGCAGGGACAGGGCAAGCTCCTAACCAATTAACACTTGCATAGAGCTTGGCAAGTCTCTCACAGAAGTGTTGCAGCATATAGTGGGAACCCAGACAAAAGACTGATTCCCCTGGAAGATGAGATTGGGGAGAACTTTGGAGAGCCCTTCGAGCTTAAACTGGATCTTGAAGGGTGAGCAGAGTTTTCTGAGGGTGCATGAAGCACTCCAAGCAGGGGAGCAGCAGGGCACAGTCCTGGCTATGTGCTGGTGTGTGTGTACTTTGAGAACCACAGAGGTTCAAGCACAGGGTGTGAAGGCACCTGGCTGTCGGACATGCTGTTAGGAGTGGGCACCAGGGCTAAATTGCTTGAACTAATTATTCTTTTGGTGATGGGATGCTTTAAGTGGAGGAAACATTAGACTTGCATCTTCCCAAGAGCTGCCTGGCTGTGGGTAGAAGATGGGTTGGGGAGAAAGCAAGTCTGGAGTACCCATAAGAGGCTGTTGCAATATTCAAAGCAAGGATTAGTGTGGGGCTGGATCAGGGCAGAGGCAGTTGGGATGGAGAAGAAGGACAAAGAGGGCTGTTTCAGGGGGAAATCAACTAGACTCTGGGAGTATTTGGAAGTGATGATTAAGGGAGGAGCAATGATGGCAGGTGACTCAGAGGTTCCTGGCTTGGGTGACAGAGTGAATAATAGTGTAGAGATAGGATGGCTGGGAGAAGACAATGACCAGTGAAATCGGCCAGCTCTATTCGGTAAGCCCTGCACACACTCTCACGGGACAGTTGTGAAGTCTGTGGCACCCTGTCTGGCTTTGGGCCAGGCTTCCCTCTGGTTTGGCGTGAGTCAGTGCCTGAGAGAAGGGCAGCTTCCCTTCTTTTGCCTTCCCTCCATGCCCATTTGCCTGGGGAGGTGAACTCTTCAATGTTTCAGAACCTCAAGTGGCTGAGTCTAAAAAGCTCCCATAATTTCTTCTGCCTTCAAATGGCCCTTCAGTCTGATGCCATCCAGACAATTCAGCAAAGGACAGACTGATGAAGTCTTGCACAGCAGCTACCCCCCAGGGAGGGATGGCTTTCCCAGCTCCCTGGAGCTCTTATCCAGAAAGAGACTCTGAGATTGCATTTACTCCAGAGGCTGGGTCAGCAGACTCAGTTCCTCTTCTCAGGAAGGTGAGGTACCAGCCAGAGGCTCCCTGGGACTCACTCAACCGTAAGGGAAGTGTCCTTATCCCCCTGAGCTCAAGGGGAGTGTAGAACTAGACTTGAATGGGATTGGGCTCTGGAGAAGGATGTGCTGTTCTGCAAGGCTTCAAACAGGCCCTTTGGAATTGTGGAGCTCTCCCCAGAATTTCTCCTTGCATTTGTGGTGTGGAAAAGAAAGTGGCCTGAATAGGACCATATCTTTCTCTTCCACCTGCTCAGGTGAGACTGTGGCTTTGAAGGTCACCCGGCCCACAGCAGTGCTGCATGTCCTCTGGGATCTGTCATCAATATCCCCAAAAGGAGAAAGGATGCTATTGCTTACTATGTTAGAGATGGTGCCACTTTGGTACATGTACGTCTGGATCATTTGAGGCTACATTGTGTCTTCATCTGTGTGTCATTTATTCAACAGGCTCTCTGCTGATGTACTTAGGTTATTTTCTGTCTTTTGCTCTCCAAACAAAGCTGAAGTAACTATCTGTATACATGTGATCTTGCCCCACTTAGATATCTGCAGGATAAATTCTAGAAGAGGGGTTGCTACTTCAGAGAGGTCTCACAATCCGGGACCCCTCAGGGGTGTGTCAGAGAGCCAGTTTGGGCCCGATCCCCACAGGTCAGGCCAAGGGACCTCACTGGTGCATGAATCCATGCACTGAACCTCTAGTATGCATATAAGATCTTTGGTTAATCTCTTCCCGCCCTCTCCCCTGCCCCGCTTCCCTCTGAAATTCATCAGTCTGTTCTATGTTTCCATGCCTGTGGTTTCCGCTCCTGCATTGAGCGTCTGCCCCCTGGTGGTCAGTATGTGTAACAGCTACTGGACTGTCAGCTGGTCGGCTGGTCGCTTAGGCTTTTATATATAGGCTATTAATAGAATTTCTAGTCATCCCCCCCCCCCCATTTTTTAAGGATTTTTAAGAATTTATCTGAGCCAAAATAACAACATTTGCCAGGAAGCAAAATCTCAATGGGTTGAGAAAGTGCTCCCTGGGCCCCTTTTAATAAGCTGAAGCAGCCTGCTTTTCCCCCAGCAAGCAAAAGTAAACTTTTAGGGTTGAGGTCCTCCTTCCTAAGGGGGCTACAGCCTAGTGATAGTCATTCTCTTTTGGCTAATGGCTATCTGTCCTGGGTGTGAGTCTAGACTCCCTAATATAGCAGTATACAGGCCTGATTGATTCAAAGAAACTCTAATTGTCGGAAAGCATAGAGGTAGCAAAACTGAGGTCTCTTGTCATTTAGAATGAAGCTGTCCCCTCTAAATATGTTGATACACTGCTGTCTTCTTGGCAAATGAGATAGAGGATCTCTAGCCTTTAGGGAGTTCCTGACCCCAGGTACCAGATGGAAGAAAAAGTGGTGTGGACATTGCCATGGAAGTGTCAAGAACAGGACTGGTGTTCTTTTGTCATTTGTCTTTGGGTTCAAGTGTGATCAGGGAACAGCAGGTGCTTTGGGAAGAGGCTCAGTCGAATTCATCCCCTTGGGAAACCTTTGGAGTGCTGTAGCCCAAAATTCTGTGGGGCTTTTGGAACCCCACTGCTGGCATCTGCCAACTCTGGGGGCAAGAGTCCTACTCCGTTTTGCAGTTGATAATGCACTCCTGGCATTACTGCGTTTGGGGCAAGTTCCACAGGGTGTGTTCTGTTCTGACTCCGCTCTCAAGGTGGTCTCTCCTGAAGGAACAAAGGAAAACAGCCAAAAAGAAAGTATCCCCACCATCTTCCAGGTCCTTGGCTAAGTACTCTACAGTACATATTGAATTCTTCTCACATTTAAGGAAGAAGGAGTTCTTTCTCTTACAGAGAACAACCCCCAGGCTAAAAGGGGTTAAAAAACCTGTACACTGTTACACAGCTAGCAAGGAAGAGCCAGCCCACACTTGTGTGACTCTGGAACTCATGCCATCCCATTTCTCCATCCTAACCAGACTCTGGCCCCAGGGAGCCAGCCACATGGAACCTGGACTCATAGAGCCGTAGAGCTGGAAGGGACCTTGACAAAGCTGAAGGATTCCCTTCTTTGTCAGAAAATGGAAACCGCCATTGCCTGGAGACAATCTCCCCCCTCCTCCCCACCCTACCCCTACACCTGCCTGGCCCTTTGACTAGTGGTTTAGGAGACTTTCAACCATGTCAACCAGCAGTTCTGCTGCTTGCTAGTTGAGTGACCTTGAACAAGTCACTTCCTTTCTCCAGCCCCAGTTTCCTCCTCTATAAAATGCACATAATGCTTTTTGCTGCTAAGGTAGTAATGAGGATTAGACACGAGTGTTACTGTCTATAGCAGGTTCAGCTAGTGTCTGGCCTGCAGTCAGCACCCAGGGGTTAGCTCTAGTGAGAGGCCCAGATGAGCTCTTCGCTGGCAGGTCTGTAACTGTCCCAAAAGCCATGTCATGAGCCAGCTTCCAGGTATCCTGTTTAAACCATTGGGCGGTCCTCCCAGCCTTTTTGGATACCAGGTAACAAGCAGGAAGTTCCTTATGTTTGCAAGTTACCTGGGAGAGCTTAAGTGTACCAGCAGTGGTGATTTTGTCCCTCCCACCCCCCACTCTCCTGACGTAGTCTGGGGTCAGCACACAGACCTGTACATTTAGGGCACTTACACTCACATGTGCCATACTCCCTCTGTGTGCCTTCTCGGAGGCCCCGCCTCCCCTGATTCCATTACTGCTCTTAACAATTTTAATGGATTCAGAAAATTTTTAGAGTTTTAAAAATTATTACTATTATAGTAGTCTATGGTAAAATAGTTATGGAAGCATATAAAACAACACTCTCCCTCCTCTCCTTAAGCCCCTACTACTGCGTGGAAGTATCCATTGTTAAGTTTCTTCTAGAAATTTCCTGTGTATATTCAGAGGTGTATATAACCTTTATTTTAATCAAATGGAATTGTATTATACAAATAGTTCTGTATTTTGCTTTTTAAAAATGTGGTGTGTCATAGACATCTTTATCAGCAGGTGTGGCTTTAGTCCTAAAGACTACATAGTATTCCATTGTCTGGATGGAACACGATGTAGTGAACCAGTCCCTTCTTGGTGGACCTGTCTGAAGGTGTGTGTATGTGTGTGTGGTTTTGTCTTTTGTGATTTTTTTTATTGCTACACATGAAGACCCTGGAGCAATTAATCTGAATTGGTGTGAATATATTTGTAGGATAATTCCCTAAAACTGGCAGTGCGGGGCCCCAGGCGTGTGCATTTTCTTTTACTTTGTTGGCTGTTATTTCATGCATGTCTTCTGCATACCTATTGGGCCTGTGCAGTATTCTCAGGTGGACAAGGCTCCAGGCCTTGCCTGTGTCATCACCCTCTCGAGAGACACAGGCAAGCAGACATACAAGGAGCATTTGCTTGCCATTGTCTGTCCATGGAGGCTTGCGGCCCTTGGGATTGGCCATGGCTGGCCTCCCAGGGACGAGCAGGTGAGGCCCTCGTGTTGGCCCACCCCTCTGAACGGCCTGCTGAGGGGCACTCTGATGGCCAGGCCTGCCGTCTGCCTCTGTAATCTTGCCCTCTGAGCAGCCACTGCTAGCAGCATTCAGTAAAACCACAGTAAGTGAACTGTATTGTTCATTGTCAAAATTGTGGAGTTTAATTGAATTTAATTTTTGATAGAGGCAGTTAAGGAAAGGCAGTTTGCTGGCCCCAGTCCTAATTGCCTTTCTCACCGGATGATTGTAGTGATTTCTGCTATTAAAACCAGTAGAAAAAGAGAGAATCGTTGCACCTAGGCCAGGCCTGGGTTCTCCCGTATGTCTCTAGAAATCTGGGGTAGAAGGAAACTTAGCATTTGTCAAGTGCCTCCCACACTCTGGCTCCCAGCAGTCCTCAGGGAACCCGTGTGAAGCATCACTGTCTCTCTAGGTGGGAAACAGGAGCAGAGAAACACATGTCCAGGTCACACAGTGGACACAAAGGTGGCCCTCAGACTCAAGCCAGCCTTCCTTTAGTCGCTTGCTACATACTCCTGCTTGATTTGGACCATTGTGAGTGGCAAGAACCTGAAGTCCACATGGGACCCTGTGGCAGGCCTTCTTGCTGGGCTGAGTCACTGCACTAAGTAATAAGTGATGGTTTGAGTTGAGGGACCTCCCTGTCATCTGTTCATGCCAGGGTCCCCTAGTTGTAGGGAGGCTGGCATGCTGGTGAGGGCTCTCAGTGACTCAGTCTGCCATCACTGATCATGGCAGAAGCCCCCCTCCCCTGCAGAGCCAAGAGGCCGCCAGGAATGTCTCCCAAAACAGTGTTCTTCACTGTATCCCCCGGCTGCTTCGCTGTAGGGGGAGATACCAGGGCAGCACAGCTCAGAAAGAGCTCTGTTCCTTCCTCCTCTGACACCCACTCACGGTGACGAGTTATTTGTTGTCACATCAGCTGCTTCCGGAGGCCCTTGGGAGGGGTGAGCTGGTGATGCTGCCCTGGATTCTGCTCTGGTGGCTTTTTGAGTGGCTGCTGGTGAGGTCCTGTGACCCATCTGCAGGAACTGATTTCTTATACTGTTTATCTTTTCCCCAGAGGGGTCTATGGGTCCACCTCTGTGTGCACAGCCCTGGAGCCTTTTCTCCCAGAATCACTCTGAGACACATTCTCCTGGACAGGGGCCTTTAGCCTCCCGTCTGTTCCCCCAGCCTTCATGGAACTCACAGAGGAGCCCAGTGAGGACTTCTCGGGGCAGTGGGGTAAAGACGGACATCACTGATTACGATGTCACCTTATGTGTGTAACCTTGCCTCCTGGAGGAGACTAAAGCTGGAGCGCCGGGGTCTTCAGGCCCCTGCAGGCCCCCAGGACTGCTGAACTCAGCATGCTGTAGTCCTATGAGGAAAGGCAGTGACCGAGGACTGAGGGGGAGCAGCTGGGCACAGAGCCCTCTTTCTGACTGCCCCTCCCACTTCCCACTGGCTGAGTCATTTCCTCTCTGGCTGCTGCAGGTACTCACCCCCAGGCCAGAGAACAGGGCTTCAGGGGGTGGGGTTCACCCTGAGCAACAAGAGGGAACTCTAGTTGAATGCAGCAGTGCACTCCGTACCCCGAGGCAGTGAAGCACGGCGTTGAAGAATGATGTGATGTTATATATTCTTGACAAATTGGAGCTATACATATCCTGCATTTTAAAAAGGAACAAAGTCATCACACTGTTTTGGAACAGTGAAGATGACAGCACAGGCATGAATCTTTGTCATCAGGGAGTCCTGGCTGTAGCCTAGGGACTACTAATCCACCTCCCCACCCCCAGCATCCATCCTGAGCGCAGAAGCAAATGGCTTCCAGGGACTTCCTAGGGAGATTGCTTATAGCCTTCAGGCTGCCTGGGAAAAGGTTCATGCCTGCTTCAGAGATGGCTGTCACTCAAACTCAAAGAAAAAGCCCTCAGACAGAGCCCCCTTCCAGGCAGCTAGCGGGAGTAGAGAACAGACCGCAGACAGCCTCCTCCAGGCAGGTGAGCTGGGCCAGGATCCCTGGGCTTTGACTCGTCAGCAGTAAAAGGGGGGAATCTTTCCCTGATAAAGTTGTGAGAATTGAAGAAAATCTCAGGAACACTAAGAACAGTTCTTGGCAAGCAGTAGACGCCCATTAAATGATAGTTCAAAAGGTATTTGCTTGGAGAGACTTGTCACCAGGAAGGTTACTCAGCATGGAACAGGGAATGCTCACCTTTCATTCAGCATAGCCCTTGAGACCACCACCCACAACATCCTGTCTGATCCTTCAGTCATCCCACTTTAGAGATGAGGAAACTGAGGCCCACAGAGTGGAGGTGACTCTCACAGAGAATTGGTGACTATTTCAGGGTCACAAAGCAAGTGAATGAGGCAAATTGAAATTTGAAACCAGGCCTCCCTGACCCCAAAATCCAACTTGCTTTCCCATCTGGCATGTGAGTAACTGGTCCATCTGAAACACTTGGTTCTGTCAATTCCTCTTGGTTCTCTGGGCTGGCTTTGTCGACGGGGAATAGGCCTGTAGGGAAGTTGGTGGCGCTGGTGGAAGCACCTATGCGTGAATGTTGAGGTGCGGTGGGGGTGCCTCCCAGAGTGTGTGAGTCAGGGAGTGGTGTAGAACACTGCCCTGTTGGCTGGTGGGAGGATGTGTCAGTAACCCTGCCTTGCACTCAGCCCTTTTCTCCAGGGGGGGGGCGGGGCCTGAAATGCACCTCCTTCAGGGATAAGCATGACCCCTCTCTCCCTGCTCACCTGCAGCTTTCTGGCTTGACAGCTCCCTGATTCCAGGAGAATAATTGCTTATAAGGAAGTCCAGAGGGTGCTGTCCTCTCTGGTTGGCATGCTAGAACCACAGCGGACATCAGGTGGAGAAAGCACCTAAGGAAGCAGTGTGGTCATGTAGAAATATGTGGGATACAGAGTTGGAAAACCTGTGTTCACATAGGTGAACTCTTTCAACAACTAGCCAGGAGACTAAGCAGGTCTCTCAGTATTTCTGAGCTTCGTTTTCTTTTTCTAGAACATATTCTGGGGGTGGGGACCAGTCAGTTACAATAGTGTATCTGAAAGTGCTTTGTAAGCTTTTAAAGCCTTGTACAAAGTTAGTTAATGTCAGGTGGGGCTTCCCAGTAGGTTGAGCCCAAAATTCACCATCCAGAAAGGGGCATAGGAAGTTTTCGAAGGAACTGTTTTCTCTCTCGTGTGGAGGGGTCTGGTCTATAAAGCATGGATCCACAGATCATCTTAGTTGGACTGTGTATTCAGGTTTCATCCTGCTCACCTCAAGTCTCATGATTCATTGCAGGTACAGTCAGCTAAACACAAAGCTGGGCCAGAAGTTCTCTTTTCTGGGGGAAGTAAGAGTGGTAGAATTTTTCTGACCAGCAGAAGAGCCTTCACACTGCAAACCTGGAGTGGCCAGGAGGACTGTCACTGGTGGAAGGGGCAGGCCACGCTGTCACGCTCCCGCTCCACATCTTACTGTGGGAAAGCAGATCTTTTAGCTGAATTCAGCAAAAAGGGGGCTGATCTGTCCTTCTGCCTGTGAGGGGGTGGCCCAACTGCAGTCATGCTGTGAATGGACTTCATTCCTCAGTGGAGGCTGCTCTCCAGCAGCAAGCACTATCTAAGCACAGCCTCTGGCCATCAGCCAGCCTAGAAAGCCTTGCCTCAGGCACCCAGACATTTCTGACACGAGACTTTTCCTAGACAGACTCTTCCCAGCACCACTCCAGCCCAGTTGCCTACCACTATGTCGTCCCCCCACCCCCCATCTCTCTGATCCTGGATTCTGTCTCCTGCCATGAGCTGATAGACCATCCATGCTTTCTTCTGGGTCCCACTCGAACCCCTGGCTTCTAGTTGGGTGATCTCAAGCTCTGTCCTCTGCCCCATATGGGCTTTAGTGCCTTCTGGGTATACAAACAGTTCTGCACCCTTCGTTTTCTCATTCAGCAGTTTTCCAGGCACTGGGTGAGGTGCAGAGAAGCAGAGATGAATTGGGGTTGCTCCCAAAGGGTTGCATACAACCTGGGGTAGGGGCAATCAGGAAGGTAAGCCAGTGGTACAGCACAGCAGGAGGGGACAGGTATGCTCAGGTGCCCTGGGAGCTGGAGGAGTTGAGGACTTGGTGCAAAAGGTGACAAGTGAGGACTAAGGGAGAAAGACAAACCAGACAGAAAGAATAGGGCAGGCAAGCCTGTTCATTGCAATCAAGGAATTGTGTCATTTGGTGCAGCTGGATGTAGGAGGCATATAAGAACAGTGACGCTGGAGAGGTAGCCTGGGTCTAGCCAGGCTCACTGAGGAATTTGTTTCTTCCTGAAGACCACGGGAGTATTGGAAGACCCCCACAGCAGAGACAGACAGATACTGCAGCTCCAGGTCCCCAAGCAGGGGACCAAGTGCAGCCTGCTGGAATCTGTTTGTCCAGCCCCAATTACATAGGCAGCTGAGGTGGGGTCTTCTAATGGAGTCATTCCTGCATCTTTCCTGATCAGCATCCTGGAGAGCAGTGCCCCATCCTGGTGCCAAGAGAAACCCTTTGAAGATGAGCTGCAGAAAGACGCCACCAGGTGGCAGACCTGGAGATCTGCACAAAGGCACCTCCCCATTCCTTTAGCACAGTGTTTGGGGTGGGGAAGAAAGGGGGTCAGGACAGAACTTCTGTTCATGCCGGGCTGGCTCTGCCCAATAAGTATGAGATTCCAAGTTCTGCCACTGTGGCCTGTGTACCCACCAGAAATCCCTTTGAACCTGTGAATCTGGACAGCATATTCCTCCAGGATCAGGGGAGCTTTTTCAGGAGGTTGCACTTTCTCCTCTGTCTCCAGGCACCTGAAATGAAAGTAAATTACATCATGACCCTTCACCCCCATACACTAGCATCTGTTGCCTAAAAAACAAAGACAATCTCCTACATCCTGTGCTATTCCACAATACAATTTTCAAATTCAGGAAATTTAACATTGACACAATACTGTTATCTAATACACAGTTTATATTCAAATTTCTCCAGGTGCCCCGTCATATTCTTTTTTTAAATTTTTAAAAATTTGAGAGAGAAAGAAAAACGTCAATTTGTTGTTCTACTTATTTATGCATTCATTGGTTGATTCTTATATGTGTCCTGATCCGGGATCAAACCCACAACCTTGGGCTACTGAGTCACATTATTTATAATTCCCTCCGCCCCACTCCCACCCCAGGATGACCCATCGCATTGACTTGTCATATGTCTTTAGTCTCCTTTAATCTCAAATAGTTCTTCCGCCTTTTAAAAACCTACCCAACATTGATGTTTTTGAAGCATATAGGCCTGTTTTGTTGAATATCCTTCAATTTGGGTTTGACTCATGATCAGATGTGGTTTATGCATTTTTGGTTAAAAAAAGTAACATAAATGATGTATCTTTCTAAGTGCATCGTATTAGGAGTAACATGATGTCAGTTTGTTCTGCTATTGGTGGTATTAACTTTGACCATTTGGTTAAGGTTGCAGCTTGCTTTTTTATTAATTTACTTACAGTGACTTTCACGGATCTTTTAATTGTACCATCCAGTCATTTTGACAAATGCAGAAAATGACAAAAGTTATGTCCTTAGATAGTATAAGTTTTGTGGCCCAGTATATGTGCTCTGTCCCACTCCCCCAGTCCTGCTCCAGGAGATCTTGGACTAGAGGCACTAGGTCTTAATTCCATCACCGGATCATAATGAAGGACCCATTTGAGATGGCCTCATCCTCCTGGGGTCCCTTACTGTGCCCAAGTTGATAATTGCCAGCTGGTGCTCCAGTCTTTGCTTCCCCCATAGACCAGTGAACAAAACAAGATGATGAGATGAGGTATGCCTCTGCCCAAAAGAGTAGGCGCTCCTCTTGGCCCACAAGGCAACTGTATTCTGCCCTCTCCTACAGAATGCACTGGCCCTGCCCACAGCGCTCTACTCCTCTGCAGTGCACTTAATGCCCAGGCCTCTCCTTTCCCCCACACTGAGTTGAGCATGTCACTCAGGCTGGCCATCAGACCCCCAGCCTGTAGTCTCAGGCTAGCAGGCAGCAGGTTTAAGGTCTCTTCAGTCTTTAATCTGGTTACCTTCCATCTGCTCACCACCTTCCTAACTCAGTACTTAACTATCCACTTCTCTTTGGGCAGGAGAAATTCAAAGCTACTGTGTTTTAAGCGAACAGCACAATTCATCAAATGCTTACAATGTGCTAGTAGGTACTCTGCTGAGCCTGTTGTGTGGACTATCTCACTCCATCCTTAGACCAACCTTGGAAGGTAGTATTGCACACCATTTTGCAGATACAGAACAAATAATTTGTCCAAGATCTCATCACTACTAAATAATGGTGCTAGGCCTTGAACCCAGGTTTTGGCTCATCCAACCCTTGCTCTGACTCAGAGGTTCCCATCCAGTTGGCTTATGTAGGTCAAGATGGTGATCCCTTCAGCTTGAGGCATAAGACGGGGCCACCCACAGGACAGCTGGAACACCCAGTCCTTTCACCCCCATGTGCTATACGAGTTTCTCTTTGTTTGACAGGTAAAAGACCAGCACACGTTGCTCTAACCACTTGGTTCTGCTGCCCTGATGTCCTTTCTGGCCTCCTCCTGGGAGCTGCTGTGGGTTTGGACACGCAGCCCCTTTACCCGTAGCAAACAGGATTGAGGCTAGGGATGGGTGGGAGTTCTGTGTGCATTTCCAGGTGCCAGATAGGCTGGACAGAAGTATGGGGCCCTGCTTCAGCAGGCACTGCCCCAGGTACAGTCCAAAGGACAGAAGCCTGTACAGCTCAGGAGCTTTTTGTTTGTTTGTTTTATTTTGACCGACCCAGGAAACATGGGAGTAGGGATAGGGGCTACTGACAGAAACGGCTTGAACATTGATGGCTTTGGCTCAGCCTGATCCTGCAGTGTAGGCACAGTCCTTTGGCTCCTAGCAGGAGCACAAAAAGAGGCTGCTGACAAATTGTGGATACCAGCTGCTGTTGTCACACATGTACACACAGCAAATGCCTCCCTGGGCCGAGGTCACAGGGACTGCCCTTGCACTCCGCCTTTACCGTTTGGTTTGCAAGGTCACACATCTCTCCAGCAACCCAGAGCAAGAAGCCTAGGATGAGGTTGAGTGCAGAACTTTCTGCACATGGAAGCAGCTTTGGGGTGACATGACCTTAACCCCCCTCTTCTGGGCATGCCATGATGGCTGTCACAGAGTTTATTCTAAGGCCCACAATTTGCTCCCTAGGCTGGGCCAAGCAAACAACCCCCCTCCTCCTCCCCCACCCTCTCCCGCCAGCTCCCACTATTCAGATTGAGGAGCGCAGCCTGCAGGAGGCAGGGCTGCTACGCTGGGTTCTCTTTCAGTGCCTCCTTCCCAGCCTCCACCCCTCAGCCCCATTGCTGCCTCCCTGAGCTTCCTGTTGAGTCCAGGTTCTAAGGGAACCAGCCATGATGTGGGAGGATACCACACAAATAGTTGACAGATTTAAAGCTCCAGAGACTTCCAAGCCAAGATTGCTAAATTCCTGGGGAGCTGAGCAGTGTACCCAGGAAGCACCAGCAAATGGATACCCCTTAACCAGGCTGGGCCAGAGCTCTTTACCGCACCTGAGGACCAGTGTTTCTGGAGGAGCCTGCCCCCAAGTCCTTCTGAGACCAGAGTAGCCAGAGCTTCCACATTGCAGATCTTGCTGTGAAGCCAGAATACCCCCAGAGAGCATTGGTACCATTTGCAGGTGTGCCTCTGAAGGGGGACACATCAGGAGGATTTGAAAGTGAGGCACATCCTCCCGTGCATCAGTGAGCAGGGGGGGAGGGGAGGCGCGCACGAGGGTCTGTCCTCAGTCTTTGCTCACCTCATCAGTGAGCCTGCAGCAGCTTCCGCTTTTCTAGGCGCCCCTCCTCACGCTGCTTCCTTTGCATCTGCCAGCTCTGCTTGGCAAGAAGGGATGCTCAGGAAGGGAAGCAGCCTTGCTACCCCTCCCCTGCCAGCAGCATCTTTTTCCTCTCCCTGCCCGTCTGCTCCCATCCTTCTGTCTGCCTACATTTTGGAGCAGTTCCCATGCCATTTGCTTGAGTTGAATCTTGAGTGGGGTGGGTGGGGTCAGGCTGAGCCAACTCATTGTCTGTGCTGCAGCTGCTCGCAGCAAACTGTTGTCTAGTCTAGACCATGCCTGTGCGTAGGCGCCTCAGCAGCGTCTATACAGATATGATGAGGCCTCTGAGGTGCTCTCAGGGAACCAGGGAAAGAGGGGAGGCGTAGTGCTCCGTTAGAAAGGGGACAGGACCACAATGGCGTGAAACCAGCTTATCTACCAGGACAGGGGCAGCTCCAGCTCAGGGCTGCTGACCTGTGAGAACCACCCATACCTGGAGGGAAGGCATCCAGCCATCGTGGAGTATCTGCAGGGCCAGGCACTTGGGGTCCAAGAGTGTATTTTTTTCTTATGGAATTTTTTGTCTGGTGTTGGGGGTAAGACATTAAGCATATAAATACACAAATAAATATATAACCAAAAAATATGGTAAGTGCTACAAGTGAAAATTACAGGATGCCAAGTGAGACTGGCTGGGACCCACTGGTGGTGGGGCTGTCCAGGAAGGCTTCTCTGAGGAAGTGATACTTAAATTGAGAAGGACGCAAAGAAGTTAGCCAGGCAAAGAACAGGATCGCTGTTCTAGACACATGTGCCCAGCTATGAAGTCTAGAAGCTGTTTTATTTTCCCCTGCTTTTGTGTGAATGATTTTGAATATGTTTCCAGCATGAGCTTTGGCAGAAGTCAAGGCTGAGCCTAGCCTACTGGCTTCTCCATCTGTGGACTGTCAGGGCCTACTGAGTTACACGGTCCCAGCTTCTCTCATAATGAAACCCTGGGACTGCTCCTCAGTGACACAGCTCTGAAACAAACGGGCTTGACGGGAAGCCAACCTGAGAGGGGCTAGAAGTACATTAGGCCATCTCTCTTACTTCAGTTCACTGCTGGAGTCAGTCTCCTGGGATTTGGAAGAAGGACCAGAATGACAGCATGTAAAGAGTTAAAGTAACCTGACTGGTGGATCCACACCTATTCTCAGAGTAGAGATGGTCTTCTAGGAATAACAGCAAAAACAAGCTAAAGGAAAAGAGAACTGTTTAATTACATAGACATTTAACTTTTTTTTTTCATTTTAAAAAGTTAAAAGATTAAGAAAAACAACATCCTGTGCCAGTTACATTCTTTTTAAAAATTCTTTATTGTTTAAAGTATTTATTACATGTCTCCTTTTCCCCCCATTGACCTCTCCCCTGTTGTTCCCAGTTATAGTCTTAATGTATAGTTTCTAAAAACAAGTGTAACTAATACACAGCAATAAAAAAATATATATGAACTGGAAATTCATAAAAAATAATACATACAACCAGTAAGCATGTGAAATAAGTGCAATCTCATGAATAAGGAATTATTAATTTAAACAATGATACACTTTTTATTGCCCATCAAATTGGCAGTCTTTAAAATAAGGACATAGGTGGAAACCAAGATGGCGGCATAGGTAAGCACCTAAACCTCTGCCTCGCACAACAATTTCAAAACTACAACTAAAAGACAGAATGGTCACCATCTAGAACCACAGGAAAGCTGGCTGAGTGGAAATTCTACAACTAGAAGGAAAGAAAAGCTCACGGAGAACTGGAGGAACGGCAAAGGGTTGAGGTACGGCAAAGGGTCTTTGTGCACGCAGAGAGGAAGGGTGGCTGAGAGCCAGGCTGACTTTCTCTGGTGGGAGGGGGAAGGAAGCCCCCGACTGCACTGAACCCCAGTTCCAGGAGAAACCCCATGGACCCAGGCTCATACAGGGGGAGTCTGGACTGTCAGGTAGAGAGAAAGGCACTCGGAGACTCATACACCCGGGGAGCCCCAGCAGGCAGGGGTCTGGAGGCGCATGTGCCAGTGTGCACAAAGGCTGCAGAGGTTGCCACAGGCTTTCCCTAGTGAAGGGAGTCGGAAGCTCCTGACAGCACTGAACCCCAGTTCTGACTGCACTGAACCCCAGTTCCAGGCGAGCTCCTGGGGACCCACGCTCTTGCAAGGGGAATCTGGACTCTTGGGCGGAGGCTCAGGAGGCGGGGAAGGCAGAGGTCTGGAGGTGCATGCATGCGTGCAAGGGCAGGGCTGACGGGAAGCCAAGACTGTCTGCTCCGCCCTGAGACTCCACCCCATCCAAGCTGAGCACAGAGGCTTTTGCAATTTGGCAAGTCTAATCCTATAAGGCTGCCTCCAGCACCGAACTTCTTCCAGCATAGATACAGCTGATCCTCACAGCCAACTGTCTTAGAGGTCAATTCCTCCCAGTGATACCAACAACAATCAAGACTTAACTACAACAAGGCTGCACACACAGTCCACAAAGGGGTGCACCAAGAGTGTCCACCTCAGGTAACTGGGAGACCAACCCACTGGGCCATATAGGAAACCTAGCACACAAAACTACCCCACCAACTCAGGGAAGCAGTGAAAATGCGGCGACAAAGAAACAGATCACAAACATAAGAAATGGAGGAAAACAAACGACTGGATATAGAATTCAAAACCACGGTTATAAGGCTTTTCAAGAATATCCTGGAAAAGGCCGATAAATATAACGAGACCCTCGAAGATATGAAAAAGGACCAACTAGAAATTAAACATACACTGACTGAAATAAAAAATATTATACAGAGACCCAACAACAGACTAGAGGAACGCAAGAATCAAGTCAAAGAATTGAAATACAAAGAAGCAAAAAACACTCAACCAAAAAAGCAAAAAGAAAAAAAAATTCAAAAAGTTGAAGATAGTGTCAGAAGCCTCTGGGACAACTTCAAGCGTACCAACATCAGAATTATGGGGGTGCCAGAAGAAGAGAGAGAGCAAGATACTGAAAACCTATTTGAAGAAATAAGGACAGAAAACTTCCCCCACCTGGTGAAAGAAATAGACTTACAAGTCCAGGAAGCGCACAGAACCCCAAACAAAAGGAATCCAAAGAGGACCACACCAAGACACATCATAATTAAAATGCCAAGAGCAAAAGACAAAGAGAGAATATTAAAAGCAGCAAGAGGAAAAGAGTTACCTACAAGGGAGCACCCATACGATTGTCAGCTGATTTCTCAACAGAAACTATGCAGGCCAGATGGGAGTGGCAAGAAATATTCAAAATGATGAATAGCAAGAACCTACAACCAAGATTACTCTACCCAGCAAAGCTATCATTCAGAATTGAAGGGCAGATAAAGAGCTTCACAGAGAAGAAAAAGCTAAAGGAGTTCATCACCACCAAACCAGTATTATATGAAATGCTGAAAGATATTCTTTAAGAAGAGGAAGAAGAAGAAAAAAGTAAAGATAAAAATTATGAACAACAAATATATATCTATCAACAAGTGAACCTAAAAATCAAGTGAATTAAAAACCTGAGGAACAGAATAAACTGGTGAATATAATAGAATCAGGGGCATAGAAAGGGAGTGGACTGATAATTCTCAGGGGGAAAGGGGTGTGGGGGGGTGCAGGAAGAGACTGGACAAAAATCATACACCTATGGATGAGGACAGTGAGGGGGAGGTAAGGGCAGAAGGTGGGGTGGGAACCGGGTGGAGGGGAGCAATGGAGGGAAAAGAAGAAACAATTGTAATAATCTGAATAAAGATTTATTTTTTAAAAATAAAAATAAATAAGAACATAGTCCTGGGGCAGTTCCTGGGCCTTCCTTACCCACACCGCTGATGGGATATAAACTGGCTCAGCCTCCCTGAGAGCAGCTTGGCAGTGTATGTGAAACACCTTTAAAACATGCTCCCGGGGGGGTAGGGGGAGGGCGGCAGGTGAAGGCATGTACTGGGGGGTAGGGGAGGTCGGGGGGAGGTCAATTGGGGGGAAAAATAGGAGACATATGTACTACTATTTGTAATACTTAAAACAATAAAAAAATAAATTTTTTAAAAAAATGCTCCCCTTTTGACCCTGCAATTCCACTTCTTAGAGTTTATCTTGAAGGGAAGAGACAAGTATGCCAAGATGTAGGTATATGGCTGTTAACAAAAATATTTAAAAATGGAAAGAGTAGATGTCCATGAATAGGGGTGTGGTCCAATAAATCATGATATATTCTCACCAAGGAGACTGTGCAGCTATTTCAAGTGATGCTACAGAAGAATATTGTCATGCGGGGATGTTAATATGGTGTTTTAGTTTGTTTACAGCTTTAATGAGTTTACATACCATAACATTCACCCTTGTAATGTATTTTAGGTAGGAGAAATGAAGCTTACAAATGGTATGGCAGAGTGGTCCAAACTTTTGTAATGAACACTGTAAGCACACACCTATACAAACATATCCAGGAAAGTCTGCTTGAATGTTAACAGCGATTACATCTGGGTGGTGAGGTCAGGGGTATCTTACTTTCTTATTTTTGTATATCTGTATTTTTCAGTGTTCTGCAGGGGATGCCAATTACTTTTGTATGAAGAAAAAACTACAGAAGTTTGGGGCTGAGTGTTAAACCTCTAAAGTTTTCACTCCTGACTTGGCCATCAGGTCCCCTAGATGTGGTCCTGGCCCCTCCTCTGGTCACCTCTCTTCACTCCCTGCTGCACAGTGTGTACTCCAGTGACACAAACTGCTTGGAGGGGGCTGCTTATGTGCCATTTCTTACCTTCGTACGTTTGCTCACCCAGGTTCCTCTGCCTGGCCCATTCCAGTACCACCTCCTCAGAGAAGTTTCTCCTGAGCTCCCTCACCTACCCCAGGCCAGAACCCCTCTTCGGGATTGGGCAGCCGGCCTTCCCTGGGCATCCCTGTGGCCCTCTGCCCGCTCTGTGGAACTTACTTGTGTGCATCCGTTTCCCCGCCCCACCTCCAGGACGCTGCCTTCCCAAGGTGTTAACTACAGAGAGCTAGAAGGAGTGACTCCTTTTTTAAAATCCATTCTAGCGGGGCCAGTGAGGCTCAGTGAGCATCAACCTATGAACCAGGAGGTCACGGTTTGATTCCCAGTCAGGGCACATGCCCAGGTTTGTGGGATCAATCCCCAGTGTGGGGCATGCAGGAGGCAGCCGGTCAATGAGATTCTCTTTCATAATTGATTCTTTTTCTCTCTCCCTCTCCCTTGCTTTCTGAAATAAAAAAAAATACATATTTTAGAAACAAATTAAAAATCCATGTATAGAGGTGTACATCTTCTAGCATCTGGCTCCTGTGTCAACCTTTTGTTTTAACCCTGGAGGAGATAGGGATTACTAGGCAAATCATAGTGATCGTGACCTCCATTGGTGTTCTTTATCTGGCTCCTGAATGTACAGTATTTTTCTTGAAAAGAAGGTTAACCCTCTCCCCTCCCCCCTTCCCCCATTGACAACTTTGGGATGTTCTTCCATCTGAGAGGACTTAAGGGTCAAGGGGAGTTGGAAAGAGATTCTCAGTAGTAACCTGTATACTTTCTGGGCATAAGAACCCCTGGGCCTCATGTTCACCATTTCCTGGGGCCCACACCCCACCACACCGCAGAGGTCATAACATTGGGGGTGGAGTGGGACCCAGGAATCAAGCACCTCAGGCCACTGGCTATAAGAAATTGGGGGGAAGGTCTTTTTGGGAATCGTAAATTCCCAGCCAGCTCTCCTCTCTGTGGTGATCTCTTGGGGAACCCAATTTGCATCTGCACAAAGCCCGGTGTTCTCTTCTCTGCATTTTACCAGCCCCTTTGAGGCAAGCTGGCTGCCCACCTCTGTAAACAGTACACTCCCTCAAGCCCCTAATTAATCCCAAGTAAAGGAGCCCTGGTTCTTTGTCACCAGGAACCTTCAGTTCTCCTCTGGGAGGGGGAGGAGGTGGCAGCGACAGCAGCAGCAGCAGCAGCAGCTGTGTGACGCATCCCCAAGTGAGAGACTTGGAGGCTGGGTTAGCATAAGGAAACACGCTGGCTTGCTCAGTGAGAGGGGCTCTTTCTGTCTTGTCTAGAGCTGAGGATGAAGCGGAGAGCATCAGACAGAGGGGCTGGGGAAACGTCGGCCAGGGCGAAGGCTCTAGGAAGTGGGATTTCTGGAAATAATGCGAAGAGAGCTGGACCGTTCATCCTGGGTAAGCCTCTCCCCTCTGGGTGAGCGGGTGCTGGGGCAGGGACAGGGCACACTGGCATGCACAGTCTGACCTGGGATGTACAGAGTGAAGTGACACACCCACCACAGTATGGGATCCTGACCAACCCTGGGTCTGGCCCAGCCTCACCGCCTTAACTAGAGTCTGTTTATGCCAGTAGAAGATCCGGAGCTTGAGGTCACCCTGTACCAAGAGTTGTCACCTTTGTTGTAGAGGCACCAGCCTTAGATCAGTCTTAGCTGAAAGCTAGACTATATGTTCCCCTACGATGTCACCCACGGGAAACATACAAGCTGCATTGAATCCCAAGGGCCATCCAAGTCACTTTGTGGACCACTCTTGGAGAGCGCGATTAATTTCACAAAGTGTTCAGTATAGTCCCTAAAACTTATTGGAAAGTTGGCACAGAAATCCTGTAGAATTGGGTATTCCCAGTGGTCCAGAGGAGCAGCTGGGCCTTCTGCGTGATGTTAGAGGTCCAGCAAGTCCCGGTTGTTTATGCTCAGGGTTGCAGGTAGGGTGGGCTCTGGGGATCCTGACTCCGTAGCAGCCAGAGGCTGGGTGTGAGTTTTGCTGGGGGAACAGCATCTGGACTTATGGATACAAGAGAGTTCCAGCTGCAGTCATTCAGTGAGTCAGTGGTGCTCACTCTGGGCCAGACCTGTGCTGTTTGCAGGGGTGCAGCAGTGAATGTGACAGACCAGTCCCTGCCCTCACAGAACTTAGCACTCTAGTTGCAAAAAGAAACAGTAAACAACACACAAGATCATCACTGGGAGGCCCAGTAGGTGCCTTTAAGGAAGTAAGCAAGGTGATGTGAGAGTAAGAAGGGCTGGGAGATAGTATAGATCAGGAAGATTCTGTATGAGGAGATGACATTGAGCTGACACCTGAGGATAAGAAGGAGCCAACCATGTGAAAAGCAGGGGTAAAGCATACTAGACAGAAGGAATAGCAAATGCAAAAGCCCAGAGGCAGGAAAGGGCTTAATGTCTTAGGAATTAAGAAGCCAGTGTAGCTAGAGTATGGTGAGTGGAGTGGGGAAATACAACCAGTTAGAAAGATGGGTAGGAACCAAATCACGCAAGACCTTGGATGTAAGAGCTGTGGAGCACTGTTACGAGTTGTTAGCAGTGCAGTGACATGTGACATCATCTGCTTTATGCCCTAAAAGCTCAGGCAGGGTACTGTCACAGGACAACAAGCAATATACTCTCCAGAAATACGAAGTTCCCAAAAGCTGGTCCTTGGACCCGGGCCAGATGGCTCAATCAGGCTACCGTGGGAACCTGTCAGAACTGTGGTTTCCTGAATTCTCACCCTGGAGTTGCTGATTCAGAGGGGCACATTGCAGCCGGGAGCTCTTTTTGGCACATGCTCCTCAGAGAGTCCAGCCTGCACCCACTGTTGAAAACCCCTCTTTTTTAGAATGGGACTATAAAAGCCAAGTTCACTTCAGGCAGATGTACACATACCCTCCATTTTTGGAGGGAAGACTGAAAACTCTCCCCCAGGAGAGCTGTTGTGGGGTGAGTTCAGTGGTGCCCACTGAGGAGGAGAACTAGCCAAAGACCACGTGGTGATGGTGCCACTATAGATAGGCTTTTGAGCAGTAAGCCAGCTGCTCTCTGTGCTGCAGGTCCCCGTCTGGGCAACTCACCGGTGCCAAGCATTGTGCAGTGTCTGGCGAGGAAAGATGGCACAGATGACTTCTATCAGCTGAAGGTAAGTGAGGCACTGGGGCCAGGGTACCGGGGACTTGGGCCATCCTGCCAGCCTGGCTCCCTTTTCTCTCCCTTCCCACCTGCACCACTTGTGAGCAAGAGTGGCACCATTTCTTCCTGAGAAGCAATCAAGTTCACAGCCTCTCTCTGAACAACTCTTGATTAAACGAGCTTTATCTGTACATAAATTACGTTGCCATCACATTAAGAAAAACTGTTGCACTTTGTACTTTGTGTGTGTGTGTGTGTGTGTGTGTGCGTGTGTGTGTGTGTGTGTGTGCAAGTATTGCATGGGAGAACGTGACTCCCTGCTTTTCCTACTCTGGTCACTCTGCTCTGTAAAGTAAGGTTTTTTGGGTTGTATTTCTTTTTTTTGTTTGTGTGCCTTCCTAAAGATCCTTACCCTTGAGGAGAGGGGGGACCAAGGAATAGAAAGCCAAGAGGAGAGGCAAGGCAAGATGCTGTTACACACCGAGTACTCTCTGCTCTCCCTCCTCCACACACAGGATGGCGTGGTTCACCACCACGGGCTCTTCCAGGTGAGTGGCTGCCTGTCCCCTCCTTTCCCTGGCCCCCGCATCCTGGGCTGGCACTTGCTAGGGCCACACCTGTACTTGGAGCAGCTCACCCTTGGGACCCTTGCGTGCTGGATACATCATGACTTTCTGGGCTGGGCGGGCTAGAACAGCAGTTGCCAACATTTCAGACCTCACGGGCCACCAGTGGTCCGCGGCCAGTTGGCGACCGCTGGGCTAGAGGTCAGACTGGGTCGGCCCCATAGTCCTGCTGTGATGATCACAGCCTAGCAGGAAGGCACACAGTTCGCATCTTAAAGCCTTTCTTTGAAAAGCTGATTTTCTGAGAAAAGAAGAAAGCAGGAAGTCATTTAAAGACACAGGCTCTTTCTACTGTTTTGTCAGGATTTGGCCTGGCCAGGGTAGAAGGGAGGGCTGTGAGGAAGAATGGGCACTTTGAGCCACCTCAGTTGTTTTGGTGCCATCAGTCCTGTCTGCCCAGGCATTCCAGTTTGTTCAAGAAGTGTCCCTGAGCCCGTGCTCCGATGTCCCAGGTCCCTCAGGAAAGGTGCTAATTAGCAATGTGTACCCTGAAAAGAGCCCTCAGGGTGGAACTGAAATTGTGTCTTCAGAAGTAGAGAAGCTGCTCAGATGCCCAGGAGGCCACCTACTCAGGACTCAGCAGGGCCTCTGCAGTGCCCTTAGCCAGACGCACTGGCCAGGGCCCCTTCTTGTTCCGATGGACCTGGTACAGGAGAGGCAGCATGGTGGCAGGGGGTGGTGCACACAAGTTTTGGAGCCAGCAGTCCTGGGGTCAGGTTGTGTGACCTCGGGCAAGTCACTCAGGTCCCCTAGCCTCAGATTCCTCATCTTTGTCCTGGGGATAATGACATTGGTGCCCACCTTGTTCGGTGGTGGGAAGATGAATGAGTGTGCAAAGCACTGAGCTGCCCTGTTTGCACTCTCGTCGTGGCTGTTATTTCAGGCAATAAAAACTCCTTGTCGGCTTGATTTCCCGAAATAAAATAAATTAGAATGCCTCTCACCCGCACACATACACTCCACTAAGGTCTTCATTCTGAAGTGCACAATTACAGGCAACTCGGTATCATTAGGCAGCTCTGAAAACTAGTGTTTCCCTTAAGCATGAAGTCGAACTGAGGGAGATTGTGATTTCTTAGTACTTCATTTCTGCCAGCTTCCAAAGCTTGGCCTTGGCTCATATCATTGTAGACAAGGGAACCTGGGTGATTAGTGTTTCTAGAGTTATCTGCATGTCAGACCCTGTTCGGTCTCTAGGGAAGGGAGAACAAGAGGTGTGGATGTTCAGTCCCGGGAGCTCTCAGGGGCTGGATGACACTGAGGGCCTCCTCAAGCTGGTAGGATAAAGGTCCCCATGTTGTACCTCTTTTTTTCTTACTTGAAATGCCTTTTCAGCACGGGAGTAGGTCCAGAACTTGCAACCGCAAGTTGTGCAGTGTTGGTAGCAGGGCCCACCTACTGAGTCCTGGCTGGGGGCGGGGAGAGGGGGGTCTAGCACTCAGCCTGGTTGTCTTACTCCCAGGGACCTGTGAGGCAGGGCTTACCGGCTCCCATTTGCAGGTGAGGAACCAGAGACTGCCCCAGGTCCACAGCCATGCTCTTACCCACTGTTCCGTGGCTGCCCATGAGTCCCTCTTTCATGTGAATCAGTTGTCTGGGACACACAAAACACTTCACAGCCACCACTTGGACATTGGAAGGAAGTGTGCTGTGGTCGTTGCTGGGATCTCTGGAGTGCCGCGGAGGGGAGGGTGTCCAGGGTCCTGGGTTTACAGCCTGTACTTTGGTCTCGGGGGACCGTTTGGCTTTAAATGCTCAGCCCTGATCCAAACCCTTAGTATTAGAGTCAAAGCATGAAGCTTGTACCTGAGCTACTGTAACCTCATCCCCTGCTCGGCCTGGCACTGGTACATGGAAAGCCAGGCTTTGCCCCATGGTCCATGCTGCCCAGGCCTCAGGCCTTCATCGCCTGCACACATGCAGGCTTCTCCCAGGCTCCCTCATTGCTTTGTGTGTTTGGCTCCAGAGGAGAGTCCCAAAGCCCTGGCCCCAGCTCCATCAGCCCCCTTGCCTCCCAGGACCGTACCTGTGAAATCGTTGAGGACACAGAATCCAGCCGAATGGTTAAGAAGACGAAGAAGCGCATCTGCCTCGTTCTGGACTGCCTCTGTGCGCACGACTTCAGCGACAAGACCGCCGACCTGATCAATCTGCAGCACTATGTCATCAAGGAGAAGAGGCTCAGTGAGCGGGAGACCGTGGTCATCTTCTACGACGTGGTGCGCGTGGTGGAAGCCCTGCACCAGGTGAGGCTGCGCCCCTCTGCAACCCCTCCTTGGGCCCGAGAGCATCCTGGGTCCACAAGCCACAGAAAGCCACCTTTCCTGCTGCTGCTGAGTGGAAGCAGCTCTGTCCCGCCCTCACCCAGGTGTGCTTTGCAGCTGGAACAGCTGGAAGTGTGCGGAAGGAAAGTGGCTAGATGACATGTATGCCTGGGGAGGCACGGTGCTGCAGGCTTCAGCCCACCATCCGGGGGATTGGGGGGCGGGGTTGCTGCAATGGGCACGGAGCAGAACCCAGAGCAGGGATCCCTCTCGGGCGAGGAACTAAACATGAACCTCCCATCTTCGGTGATGACTGTGAGATATCTACTGGGGCCACAGCCTACCTATGAGCTTTTCCTAGGATTGGGGCTGTCAGATACCCCAATGCCCAGGTTAGGAGAGCTTCTTGCAGGCTCACAGCTTCTGTGGGCCAAGCCTGCAGACTTGGTCTCCAGAGTCAGGAGAGTTCATCTCTGACTCCGGCTCCAGGCAGATGCTTAGTTTTTTGTTGTTGCTTTTCAATAACATGTTTGATGGAGGTGGAGAGAGAATTGGGTTTTCCCACTGGCTGCTGCCCTGAGGGGAGAAAGCTGGGAACCCATCCTGGGTGGGGCAGTGATTGCCTAGACTCACCTATTACCCCACCCATACACATGGCTGATGAGGTCTTAGAATGGTCCTGGTCTGCCTGTGGCTTACAAATCAAGGCAAAGCCCTGGCCAGTTTGGCTCAGTGGATAGAGCGTCAGCCTGCGGACTGAAAGGTCCCAGGTTTGATTCCGGTCAAGGGCATATACCTTGGTTGCAGGCAGATCCCCAGTAGGAGGTGTGAAGGAGGCAGCTGATCGATGTTTCTTTCCCATCAGTGTTTCTAACTCTCTATCCCTCTCCCTTCCTCTCTGTAAAAAATCAATAAAATATATATTTTTAAAAACAAAACAAAAAAGCAAATCAAGGCATAGCCTTAAAAGGCATGTCACAGTTTTATCCTACCTTCACTCACCTTCATGATGCAAACCATTTTGTTGTCTTCCAGAAAAATATTGTGCACAGAGACCTGAAGCTCGGGAACATGGTGCTCAATAAAAGGTGAGACCTGCTTTTCTTCCTTTATGAGGTAACCGTGGGGTTGGAGCAGGCTACATGCTGCAGCTACCAGCTATCCCATGCCCTCAGGATTCCCGTGGGGATTCTGGCTTAAAACAGCCCACTTCTCCCAGGAATCCCGGTGGTGGGGGCGGGATGCCTGCTTCTATTTTATTGCTGCATAGAATATGAGGAAGGAGTCTTCAAGGCCACAGACAGAGCTCTGGGAAGGAGTGCAGAGATCCTCCCTGGTCCATTCGTTGGCCATGCCTGGTGGGTGCTCAGTAAGTGACTGTAAAAAAGGACACATGGGTGAAGGAATGACAGATGAGCAAAATAGGTCAAGGTCCCAGGAAGCAGACTCAGATGTATGTGCAGTGTTACTGGGGAGAGCTCTCAGGAAGGCGGGGCGGGATCGGGCAGAGGCAGACGCTGAACTCTGGTGCAGTCCTGACATGGTCTCAGCCTGGAAAGCTTGAGAGCCAGGTGGCCCTTCAGATGTCCCAGATCAAGGCAAGGGGCACAGGGCCCTGCACCCACAGCCACTGAATGTGGCTCATGCCTGGGGTGGGCATAAGCTTAGGCAGTCTCCTTTGGATAAGGGCACTTCCCAGAGAAGGACACAGCTATGAGTAGTCAGAAACCAACACTCCCAGCAGCTGGAGAGAGTGCCTTGATCTTGGAAGGGATCTGGTGGCTCACCCCGAGGGTGGCAGGAATGCACAGTCAGGGCTCCTGCACTGTGACCACCCCAGCGCCTCAAGCCTCTTAGTCTCCGCAATGGATTTGTTTCCGCCTCTCAGCTCTCTAGGCCCCTTCAGTCAGGGAAGGTAGTCTGAAGGTCACACCTCTCTTGAGTAAATGCCAGTGTGTGTGTGTGTGTTTCCTCCAATTGCAGAGCACCAGTACCTCATTCAGACCCTTCATCTTGGCTGCAGTCCTTTAATCCAGTGGCTGGCAAACTGCGGCTCGCGAGCCGCGGTTTGCCGCTCTGTTGACTAATGATTTTGCCGACCACTGCTTTAATCTGACAGTCCCTTCTGTGCCGGGCAGACAGAGGTTCTGGCCACCTCTCCCTTGACTCCCAGCTGTTCTGGAAGAGGGCAGAGTGGTGTGGTGCAGAGAGACCCACACTGGGAGTGCAGGGCCCGCCCCTCTCCTCTCCAGACCTTGCTTTCATCCTTACAAAGTCAACCTGGAGGCGCTTCCAGCCCTTCATGCCCCTCAGGCCAGGCCCTAACTCCAGTTGGAGAGGCAGGCGGACAAGCTGGAGGCCTTGCCCGGTCCTCACAGCAGAGGGTGCTCCGGGGGAGGAAACGGGAGAAGTGTTGGCCAGCGGCACAGTGGCAAGTTCGCCCTGCTGTGGCTGAAAGGCATGGGTTGAAATCTGAAATCCCCTTTTGGGGTTATGTGAGGTTTGCTGTGGGTTCCTCTTCCTCCTTTCTTTTTGGGTAGTCAAGTTGCACACCAAGTTCCTAGAAAAGGAGAATAACACTGTGGTAGCCCAAAGGGCCATAGCTAAAGAGTGACTCACTCAGAGCGGATCCTGCTGACACAGAGCTCCCTTCATCCCTCACTTCCCTCGCCCCTCTGCCAGGACTGACGAGCCTGGGGGGTCTGGACTCCCAGGGATCTGTGCACTACCCAGCCAACTTGGGAGGTGGTGGCCCGGCAGGGAGTGTCGCCAAGTTTCAGGAGGTCTTGGAGCTGACCATGTGGTTTCCTGTGGGAGAGGCTCCAGGGTCCTCAGCGGGCAGAGCAGTGCAAGCCAAGTGGACCCTGCTGCCCGCCCTGCAGAGTCTCTGGCACGTTTTCCTCCAGCCCTCCCACCCCGCCCCACACATACTAGTAGAGGGCTGGCAGAGGCACATGGACTCCAGGGCCTGTGGACACAAAGTGGCACCTCTCTCCTGCCCCCTCAGACATGGTGCCTTTCCCGGGGTTCTCCTTTGGCAGCTTCTGCCCACTGTCGGGGGATGACATGCTCATCTGAGCTAGCAGTTAGCAATCAGTGACTGTTCGCCAGGCCCTGGGCCCAGTGCTTTCCCTGGGATTAAGTTCTTATCTTTTTAAACCCTAACACAGTCCTGGGAGTTAGGTGCTAATATCTTCCCTCTTTCACAGATGAGGAAATTGAGGTTTAGCAAGAGACTAAATAACATGCCCAGGACACACAACCAGGAAGTGGCAAAGCCAGGAATGGACCCGGGATCTGACTCCCAAGCCCACCAAACTGCCCGCTGCGCTGTCCTCCCCCAGTGTCCCAAGCCTCAGAGAGCGCCGCAGAGCGCTGCAGCTGCCGAGCCTTCTCTGAGCAGAGAGGAAACCCAGTGCCTCTGCTCGGGGGACCGTGCACTTGAGAGGCTGAGCAGTCCCATGTTCAGGACAGCGACATGGCGGTTCAGAGCGGGAGCGGTCCGCGGCTTGATGTACCGTGATCCCTGCCTGGACCCTTTGCCTGCTCTCTCAGGCTCCAGCTGCCCTAGGGCCACTAGTCCGACTTCTGTGGCATTTGACGGGCGGGCCTGTGTGGAGAGGAGAGTCGACATTTCCATTTGGAATGCAGAGCACAGACTGGCCTTTGTTTTGCACCAAGCCCTGTGCCAGCAGAATTCCCCAGAGAGCTGAAAGGCTCGGGAGCCTTTTGGACGAAGCTTCTGGGGAATTCCGCCCTCAGCCCCACACGACCTGCACTGAGCCGACTCTCCTCCATCCTCGAGAGGCAGCCCGCAGCCCCTCGTGTGCTTCCCTGCCAGCGGCTGACATCGGAGCCGGGCAGTAGCCCCTGCTCATCTGTGGGCAGAGAAGCACCCTTCCTCATTGGCCGTCCCCGCTGGGGCAAAGAAGCCTTTCCTGGCCTCTTGGAAGGGGACTGCCCCCCGTAACCCCTGCCCCCATGTGATATGAGATGTCCTCTCTGGGCCATTTTGCTCACACTGTGAAGCTCCTAGAAAGGATCAGAGCCCAGAGCTGCTCTCAGCCACAACTCCAATGGGGGGATCCATGGCTTTCTAGGTCAGGGGAGAATCTGAAGGGCAAGGCGGGGAATGAGAAAGTTAGGGCCTGGAGTTGTCCAGGACACAGTGGGCACCTGGATATGTTAGTCTACAGGGCAGGCCCTAGGGTCAGACAGACCCGGGTTTGGATCCTGTTCACTGCACACTAGCTGTGTGACACTGGACAAGTTCCTGCACTTCTCTGTGCCTTGGTTGCATTGTCTTTGAAATCCTTCCTAGGCGTGTGAGTGGAATCCCTCCCAGGCGTGTAAATGAAATCCCTCCTAGGGGTGTGACTGAAAACAGTAATCACCAGGCACTGAGGCCAGTGATGCCGATTGATAATGACATGGGAGTAACCAGAGGGCTCAGCAAAAGGAGACAAAAGGGGCACCTAAGGGTGGGCTCCACAGCTCTGCTGGCTTTTCCTCGTGTGGAAATGCGGGAATTGAACTATCCCTGGTCACTCCTAATCTAGATGTGATATAAGGTTGTTTGGGGACTCCCTGCAAATTGTTCTGAGCCCTAAGCTGTCCCCCCTGAGACTCAGCTAGGGCAGCATGTTCAGGGGAGCCCCCCTTAAACACTCACCAGGTCAGAATGACTCAGACATTCTGAACCTGGACGGCTCAGCAGGTGGCAACCAAGAGTGAATGGCCAGAGTCAGCACCACGGGCACTCTCCACACAGTCCCGGGAAGGCAGCGAGGGCCTGGGGAGCAGAGAGGATGTGGGCAGGGGTGCCATGGGAACCAAAATGTGTTCACTCTCTGCCTCCCACTCCCAGGACACATCGGATAACCATCACCAACTTCTGCCTCGGAAAGCACCTCGTGAGCGAGGGGGACCTGCTGAAGGACCAGAGGGGCAGCCCCGCTTACATCAGTCCCGACGTGCTCAGCGGTAGGTGCGGTGCGCAGGCAGTGGGCCCAGGCCAGCGCACAGCCAGGCACCGCAGCAATTCGCTCCTTCCGCAAACCCTATCTGTGGGCTTCCTAATGGCTTCGGCCAGTACTGTCCTTGGGGCCTTATGGAGGAGGAAGACAGCAGTGACCACACAGTGCACATTTAGTTACTCTCCGAGCTTAGTGCTTGACAGGGAAGATTTCTGTGCGTGTAAATAAGGCACTTGAAGTACTTCCCCAAGGAAGTGACATTTGAACTGAGATGGGAAGGATACGTGGGAATCCTGGGGAGTGTGATAGGTGGAGGCAGCACAGCACATTGGAGGAGAACCGACTGAAGGCCCCTGTAGCTGTTGCTTACAAAGTGAGCCTGGCTCAAGGCCAGAGAGGTGGGCAGGGGCCAGACCATGAAAGAGCTGATGGAAGCCTTATTGAGAAACAAACATCATCCTTCATTTCAAGTGCAAAAGGAAGCCATTGAACAGGTCTTCACGAGGGTGCCAGGATGGGATTTGCATTTTAGACATCATTCCCTTGGTTCCGTCATTCATTCACTCATCCTGCTGGTATTCCTTTTTACAGATGAGAAAACCAAGGCTCAGAGAGATTAAATCTCTGTCCAAAGTCATAGCTAATAGTAAACCCGGAGGCTGGATCCCACGTCTGCCTCCTGCCCAAGCCCAGGCTCCTGTTTCACCAGAGGTTTTCTTTCCTTTTCCCGCTCATTCTTTACCAAATTGGGTCTCTCCTGATCCCGTAGGGGACCCAGGGCTTTGATCAGCGGAGTCTCCCATGTGAAGAAGGCCCAGGGTTGGCCCCGGGGTGTGTAACCACTAGCACACACAGGTGTACCCTCCTCGCAGTTGCAGAGTCGTCCTTGCCTCCTGGGAAGCTGGCTGCTGTAATTTACCGGAAGCATCTGTAGTCCCTTTGGAGGCCTCCCCAGCCCAGGCTTTTGCTGGAATGCCAGGGCTCCCCGTCTGTAGAGGGTAGTGGTACCATTCCCCAGACCTGGGGTAGGGGGTTGGAATCCCTTCAGCCTCTGCTGGAGGACTCTCTGGGCAACCCCCAGTCCAGCTGGACACCCTCCATGAGACTCCCCAAAGCATCTCTATAGGTGAAAGGAGCCAGGAGGGAGAACCAAGTGTATGGGGTGTGCAGGCCTGAGGGTGACAGGGCTCTCTGGTCAGGACTTCCTTAGCAATGCCAGGCTAAGGTGGCTTCCATGTGCAGTCACTGGCTACTGCCCGTGGCTTCTCTCTCTGGTCCTTCCAGACTCATCCCCATCTTGCAGGATAAAACAGAGACACCCACTGCACCAAAAAGAGACCTAGACTAGGAGACCAGGGCCCGGGCTCTGACACTGGCATTGCCAATTAACCAGCTGTGTGACTTGGCCTTCACCCCCTCTCTGAGCCTCAGTCTCCTCATAGAAATGGTTCTGCTTCCCACATTGTTCAGAGGATGAAGTGTGATGCTTAAGTACAAGCCTGCATGTGGGTTCTGGTCTCAGGTCTGCTGCTCCATTTACACTGAGTGGCCAGATTATTATGATCTCTGAACACATAAAAATCTGGCCACTCAGTGTATATCCTATTATATAATAAAAAGCTAATATGCAAATTATCCCCTTGACCAGGAATTCACCAGCAGGCAGGCTGGCTAACCACCCATGTTCCCTCCCCCTGGCCAGGCTGGCCAGACCCCACCCATACACAAATTCATGCACCGGGCCTCCTCCAATACACACACACACACACACACACACACACACACACTGAGTGGCCAGATTATTATGTGGCCGGATTATTATGCTTTCAGAGATCATAATAATCTGGCCACTCAGTGTATTCTGTGTGCCAAGCACAGCCTGGGCCTTGGGTGTGGAGCTGAGGGAAGGCAGTCATGGCCTTGCCTTCGTAGAATTTATGGTCTGGTTAATAATTGGGACCTTGTGAAAGTTACTGACCTCTCTGGACCTCAACTTTCTCATCTGTAAAGTTGGGAAGCTAATAACACCTACTTCATTGGGTCCCTGTGGGATTAGATGAGGCCTTGACCTCATGTCTGGCTCAGTAAACATTAGCTGGCATCATCGTTACTAAAGGAAAGCTTGAAGGTTAGTGTTTCCCCAGAAGCCAAAGCATAGGGAAAGGTCGCCTGATGGTCAGAGCTTGTCTGCTGAAGGCGGCGCCCGGCTGTCATCTCTGTCCAGGGCAGAGCGGAAGTTCCTGCTCTTCCTGCGGGGCAGCTCAGGCTGGCACAGTTCCCCTCCCTCCTTGGCTGAGGCTCCATCTGGGGCATCTTGGTGGAGACCACCTTCCTGCTGCTGCAGGAGAGGTAATACCTTCTGTGGAGCTGCACAGAGCTAAGCGCAGTGGCCCAGTGGACTCTGTTGGTTTCCCATGTGGTGGAGCAGGGCCTGGGAGCAAAGGTCAGGGTTGGAAAAGAGTGGGGCCGTGCTACCTTGGGGAGAGAGCTGGGCAGAGGCTCATCTCCACACAACTGCCTGCTGCGCCAGCCTCAGCGGCCTCATGGGGTCAATGTCTCTCTCCCCCACTTAGAGAAGAAGTCACAGGCTTGGTGAAGGGGGTCCATGGTACCTTCTGAAGCGCAGGCTGAGGTCTGACAGCGCCTCTGTGCACAGTACCACGCCCTTAAGCTTCTTGACCTTCAGTGGGCCTGGGGGGCCCTTGGAACCAGTGTCCTCCACCCCAAAGGCATCTCCAGCTACCCAGGAGGCTTGGGGACCCAGCAGAGGTTGTCCTGGTGCCCAGCAGTATCTCCTCCACACGGGAGGGCTGAGTTGTGTCCAGGGAACCTGGTGCCGCGGAGCCTGCTGGTGTCCCAGGCACTGGCAGCAAGGGCTTTCTGAGGCTGGCGTTGTTCCCACATCCTAGGTGTGGAGGTCAGGCAGCGGCTGCGCGTGGGAGGAGCTCTGCTGTTGAGGGTGGATGGACAGATTGCCCTGGCAATGGGAGAAGCAGGGCTTTCCATCAGCCATGTGACCCTGGACAGATCACATCCCAGGGCCTCGTTTACTCTGTGGACAAACAGAAAATATCTAACTCACAGAGCTGTGGTAGGGGTTTAATAAGATGGAAGTGTTTCTTCCAGGGTTAGCACCGAGAGTTGACCCAACTGGACAGCCATTCCCTTAGCCAGTGAGAGCCCATGCTGGGTGCAGGACTCGGCAGGAAGCGAAGCAGAGGCCCCTGCATGTGAAAACTTGCCTTCCCTGGGGAGACAGGGAACAGACAAAGAGAGGGGTCCTTACAGTGCTCGGTGCTATGAGGGAATCGTGGGAGTGGCTGACTGACCAGAGCCGCGCAGCTTTGTTCCACACGCACATTGCCCGCCTGCTCTGTGAGCCGCTCTGCTAGGAGCTGGGCCGAGAGCTGGCAGCCCGGCTGGTACTTTCAGGAAGAGGCAGGAGGCACGCCCGTGGTGGGGTATCACCCTGCCGAGCTGGGTCTCCAGAGCAAGAGCTGAATCTGCCTGAAGAGACGGGACGGTGGGGTGGGGGGGAGGTGGAGACTGGGTAAGAGCTCGCTCTGGGAGGAAGGGTGACTGGAAGTGAAGGTGGCAAGGTAGAGGGGTCCCTGGATAGATTTCAGCAGGTAGCTGTAAGCGGTGGGAGGCCCAGGGCTGTCTCTTTCTGGGGTTTGTGCTAAGTGGGTGCATCTGTGTGCCCATAGGCCGGCCGTACCGGGGCAAGCCGAGTGACATGTGGGCGCTGGGCGTGGTGCTGTTCACCATGCTCTACGGCCAGTTCCCCTTCTACGACAGCATCCCCCAGGAGCTGTTCCGTAAGATCAAGGCCGCCGAGTACACCATCCCTGAGTGAGTCCTGGTCCCTGGGGAGGGGAGGGCGGCTCTGCCGCTGAGGTTCATGGGGCAGAGACAACACAATGAGTCTTGGAGTCCTGGGTCCGAGAACCAGCCCAGCTCACCCACCTGAGCCTCCCCCTCTTCCCCTCCTGCATCAGGGACGGGCGGGTTTCTGAGAGCACCGTGTGTCTCATCCGGAAACTGCTGGTCCTCGACCCCCAGCAGCGCCTGGCTGCCGCCGACGTCCTGGAAGCCCTCAGTGCCATCATCGCTTCGTGGTGAGTGGACTGGTGCAGGGCTGGGTCCTGCCCATCCTGCCAGGAAAGAAGCCGGAGGTTGGGCCTGTTTCTCTGCCAGGCAGAGTCCAATTTCCAGATTTTCCCCAGGGGCAAGATTGGGAGGGTCCTGGCAGCACTTGGCTCTAGCACCTCCTGTCTGCCATTGATGCCAGGGATGGAGGGCATTATCTCACTGAGTTCTAACCACACACAGCCTGTAAGGTAGAAATTGCCCCCATCATTGGATGAGAAAACTGAGGCTTGGAGAAGCAGAGATGATCACATCAGGAAGGGGCTGAGTTGGGACCCAACCCAGGTCTTTTGACTCCAACCAAGTTTTAGAGCAGTGAGGGCCAGGGAGCAGGGCCTGGGGGCTGCTTGGAGCCCAGCTGACGTGTGATGTGACTGCCTCCCCTGCAGGCAGTCCCTGTCGTCTCTGAGCGGGCCTTTGCAGGTGGTCCCTGACATCGACGACCAAATGAGCAATGCCGACAGCTCCCAGGAGGTGAGTTGGGAAGGACAGACAGGCTGCCACCCAAGTCCTTGGGGGACCAGCCTGCAAGGCAGGCAGACCAGGAGGGACAGAGGTGGCAGCTCCCAGCAGGCTGCAGGGGGCCTTCTCAGCTTTGTCCCCAGCTCTTAGAGTGGGAAAGGGAGACCTCAGTCCTCTCCTTGTGCTGCCTGGGGCCTGCCTCGTGTCCAGCTCAGTTGGTGGTTCTGTGGCCTGAGAAAGGGCAGCTGAGGTGGAGGCCCCACAGCAGCCCAGCCTGGCCCTTCCTCAGCTTCCTCTTCCTGCCACGGGCTGGTCCTTTAAACAGTCACATTTCTCTGCCCCTCTGACTCACATGGTTCTCTCTCAGCCTTCCTGCTTTTCATTTTCCACATGATTCATTTTCTCCCCGTTTTCTCTCTTCCTCTGTTCTCCACACTGGAGAAAGTGCTGGGCCCAGAGTGAGGGCAGAGACCTGGGCACAAGGCAGCAGCGACTGGGTGATCTTAGGGTGCCCCCTGGAGGACAGAGCTTGGCCAGGCCCTTGGGAGGGATGCACTGGGCAGGGAGCACCAGGAGGCCCCAGCCTGGGGCCACAACAGAGCCTCCTGGCCTGGGAAGAGAGCCCCAGGCTACCCCCGAGCTCCCACCGCCCCGGGACGTTCAGCAGCTGAGAGTGATCACTAGTGGCATATGAGGAATGTCCACACGCACGTCTCCTTCAGTCCTGTGTGGCCACGTTCTTATCCACGTTTCACAAGTGGGAGCTGAGGTTCAGAGGTAAATAGGTTTCCCAAAGTCACACAGCTTGGAAATAGTGGAGCTGAGCCTTGAACCCAAGTTGATTCCATAGTCCTGCTTTCCCTCTCAGCTGATTAACACCAGAACCTTCCACTTCAGTTGGTCCCTGTCTACCTGGGCCACTCCGGAGGCTCGGTGTGGGGCAGGATAAAGAAGCACAGCTGCCCCAGGCCTCTTTTTTTGTTAATCCTCATTGAGGGTATTTTTTTAGAGAGAGTGGAAGGGAGAAGGGGGGTGGGGGGAGAGAAACATTGATATGAGAGAGACACAGATTGGTTGCCTCCTGCACATGCCTGGACCAGGGCTGGGGATCAAATCTACAACCCAGATTTGTGCCCTTGACCGGAAATCGGACCTGCAACCCTCCGGTGCACAGGCTGATGCTCCAGCCACTGAACCACACCGGCCAGCCTCAGGCCTCTTTCTCAACACTCGCCCTGCACCAGCCCCCCTTAGGCTCTTGACAACCTCTCTGAGGGGAGATTATTGTCCACAGGCGAGGAAGCCGAAGTTTTGGAGTCAGTGAGGGGGATCTGGCTCAGATGCCAGGTCTGCTTCAGTTGGAATGGCACCCAGGGTGGCCAGCAAGGCGAGATCCAGGTCGGCTGGGGGCTTCAGGGGCCCACACATTGCCTCGGCAGGTTGGGGTCCAAGGTGTGGGGCCTGGGGATGGACCTCTGGAGCCAGGCGATCTAACACTCACTCCCTGCTCTTCTCTGTCCATCGCCCCACTCCTCTCTCTCCTGTCTCTGTCTCTCTGTGCCTCGCAGGCGAAGGTGACAGAGGAGTGCTCCCAGTACGAGTTTGAGAACTATATGCGGCAGCAGCTGTTGCTGGCCGAAGAGAAGAGCTCCATCCACGAGGCCCGGAGCTGGGTGCCCAAGCGGCAATTCGGCAGCGCACCACTGGTGCGCCGCCTGGGCCACGATGCACAGCCCATGAACCCCTTGGACGCAGCCATCCTGGCACAGCGCTGCCTGCGCAAATAGCAGCCTCAGGCTGGGGCACCGGCACCACCCAACACCTCTTCCCGGCCCCCAGCCAATGCCCTGCTTTGGGGCGGGGCCCTGAAGTGCTGAACTCTCTCCAGGCTGGCACAGGGCCGCCAGGGACAGCCCAGGTCACACATGGGTCAGCAGAGGTACCACGAAGCTACCTTTTGGAATGATTGCTTGATTGTTTGGTTTTTTAATCAGAGAAGCCTAGATAACTAATCTGCTTTTAATCATGACGTTTTAATCTACCTCTGTCTCTCCAACCATGCTGTCTCTGGACTGAGTGAGAGGGAGGAGGAGGGAGCCCACCAGCCGCCACCCCGGCAGCTGCTCCCCACAGTCCAATAAGCTGGAAGTGCAGCTCGCTGCTGGCTCTCCAAACGAATGCCCACTCCCCACCGCTCTCCCTGGCCCCTCCCACAGTCACTTTTCCTTCCTCCCCTCTGACCCCAGACCCCTCAGTCCAAGCTTGGAAAACCTTCACCTCATCTTAAGTGGAATTCAAATATATTTATTTTTATACTGAAACCAACTTCTCTCCCATCGTCAGGTGGCTCGGACCATGGTTACTCCCTGCCCCCAGCCTGGCTAGACAGCAGGGTGTCCATAGCTCGCAGATGGGCCCTCCTCACCCCTAGACTCAGAAGCCCCTTCTTGCCGGCCCCTCTCCACCTCCAGCCCACCAGTCCCTCCTCGCTTCTGGTGATGGGGAGGCCTTTCTCCACTTGGCTCTCTTTCTCCCATCAAAGTAGCTTCTCTGAGGTGCTGCACACTCGCATTAACCCTGGTTTCTTTCTCCACCCTCAGCGCGGGTACCGAGGTAATGCCAACATAGATGTGAAAGAGGTGCCGGGGGTGGGTTGGGGAGGGTGCGCAGGGCTGTCCATGGACAGGTGCCCTGCTGGCACGCCCTCTTGCTCCCCACACCCCACTCTGTTCAGAGAATGGAGGGGACATCGCCCCTCCTGCCCTTGCCTCGTAACAGATGTGGTGTTGCCCAGCAGACTCCGGCCAGGGTCCTCCATGGGGCTGCAGGGCTCTTGGGAAGACTTGTGGGAACTGGGGGCCCTGTCTGGCTTGAGAACAGCCCTGCTGCCCTTTTTGAGCCGAGATTTTGAAGTGGATGCCTGTCTTGCCAGAAATGCTGTTCTCACCAGAATGCCCCCATCCCATGCTCCCTCACTGGACTTGGCCCTGCCCAGTGCCAAGCAAAGACTTTCCCCCAGCCTCCCCACCATCCTCCTTGGAAAGGCCAAGTGTTCCCCTCCAGGCAGCCCTGGCCCTTGGGCTCTTCCTGCCTGTCCTTGCTCCCCACTGGGAAGTGCAAGGTCTGTGTGACCTTGTTTCCCAGTGTGAGCTGCCCTCTCCCAAAAGCTGACTCACTGTGAGTGACTTGGGCAAGTTCCCAAACCTCCTCGTGCCTCAGTTTCCCCATCTGGAAAAAATGGGGCCACCTCTTGCCAGCAGTAGCAGGGCCACCCATGCCCCTTCCTCCCCATACCCCTCTCCCAGCACTTGGGCATCTGGTGCCTCTGCCTCAGTGGGTCTGAGGGAGCCCGCCTGAGCCCAGCACTTACTCCCCGTGGGCACCAAGCTCTGCTCTCTCAGCTGTCTCTGCTGAGAGCCAGGGTGTCCTGCTGTGGGGTCGGGATGCCCTCTTTCTATATTTATTTCAAAAAGAAGTCTCCTAAGGGAGTAGAAATGCAGTCCAGCCCAGGGCTCCCGCCCCTGTGACTCCCTCCTGTGAGGGCTCAGCTGTGCCCTTGCCCAGCAGCCGGCCAGACCCTCTGGGCTGCTGGCCTCGTGTGGTCTTTCTCCTCCCCTTCAAAGCAATATCCTCCAGGTCTACAAAGCCCTATCAGACAGAGTTCAGCCACGTGGCTGATTACATTGCTAGCAAAGCAGACAAGAGGAGGTTGGGCCTGCCCTCACTGACTGTCACACGCTGAGAGAAGTCCAATTGTAAAGAAACAAAACAGAAAAAGTCACAAAAAAAATTTGTATAAAGACATATTTTTGTACTACATGGGGACTCTTCCTGCATGTCAGCAATAAAACTTCCTGATCTGGAGCCACCCTGGCTGTACCGTCTGCTGTTCTTGCCTTCCTCACCTGCGTCTCTCCCGCCAGCCGTTCTCCCTCCATCCCAGCAGGTGGGGCAGGATTCCTGCAGCTCTTGGCTCTGCCACCAGGTGGACTGGATAGGCGTCCCCCCGCCCCCCACCACCACCACCACGACAGCCACCTGGCCACAGACCATCACTGGCTTGAATGAGGGAAGGGCCAGAACTGCCCAGCATTCTCCTGACAGGCTGGTCCAGCCTCCCCCAAAGTGCCCAAGGGGAAGCTCCCTGCTTGGCCTGGCTCAGCCGGGACCTGTGCAGGAAGGAGGCATGGCTGCTGCTTGCAGAATATTGATCCTCTCTCCCTGCCAAACCCCCATCTGGGATGGGAAGGACTTAGCCAGACAGAGACCACCCATATGCTCACATGCCCATCCAGGGCAGCTGGAGTAATAAGGGCCAGGCCAGGCCCTTTCCTGAACCGCCCGCTCCTTCCCCCTCCCTCGGAAGCCAAGGGGCTTCCTTCCTCTCTTCTTTCCTTCCTTCCTTTGCTTAA
Organism: Corynorhinus townsendii; assembly: GCA_026230045.1. Lineage (NCBI taxonomy): Eukaryota > Metazoa > Chordata > Mammalia > Chiroptera > Vespertilionidae > Corynorhinus > Corynorhinus townsendii. The sequence continues at coordinate 198,477,521 of JAPDVU010000002.1, forward strand.
ATTTAGACTTTGCAGATTGAGCATTGGCGCAGTGAAGCTAGAGGTAGTCTGGCTCCTCCCCAAGCCAGCACGGGGCCCAGGCAGACTTACCTTTGTGTCCAGGATCCACAGGCCCTGTCACAGGCTCAGGTCACAGGAGGAGCAAAGGTCCTCACAGGAGAAGCCCCTTCCCAGTCAATGTCCACACAGCCAGAAGGGGGCACCTCTCCAAGATGTGAGAAGACCCTGCAAATACTTCAGAGCAGACCCCCAGGCCTCATCCATGCCTTCACTCACAGCCCCATACCCAGCCTAGCATCCATGTGGCTCCCCATCTTCCTGTGCCCTCCTGCATGGATGGGAACTTTGCCCACTTCACCTGGCCCACATCTACCTGCCCTACATCTACCTGCCGAGCTGCCCTGGCCGCACCTCCCTCCCAGCCCAGCACTGCCAGCTGCCGCCCTGGCCTTGGCTCCATTTCAGCCTCCCTCCCGTCCACACCTGATCAGCCTCCGTTCTGTACCTGGTATCTCCTAAGCTCCTATACATCAGGCTTACCTTCAGCAATACCCAGACGGCAGGCTGCATGAGGGCAGGGACTGTCTTTATATGTATATTGCTTTATTGATCTCGGAGAGGAAGGGAGAGGAAGAGAGAAACATCAATGATGAGGGAGTCATTGATCGGCTGCCTCCTGCATACCTCCTGCTGGAGATCGAGCCCATAACCTAGGCATGTGCTCTTGGCCGGAATCGAACCTGGGACCCTTCAGTCTGCAGGCCAATGTTCTATCCACTGAGCCAAACACGCCGGGGTGGGCAGGCACTGTCTTGCTCACTCTTGTATCCCAGCACTTAGAAGGGCACGCAGCTCACACGCCAGAACCGTGTGGTCAACAGCCTCGTATGCTCCTAAGAAGTCAAACTGAGAAGCTTCCGCCAGTTGAAGCCACTGCCTGGTCTCCTGCCCTCAGGGGAAGCAGTTTCAGAGAGAAGCCAGCCAGCTGCCCTGGGAAAGGAAGTCAGGAGATGGCATCTCTCTCCACAGCTGAGTTGTTCAGGCTCCCAAGCCAAGTCAGCTGTGATCTTTGGTCTCTCTCTCCCCCACACCCCCTGACCTCCCTGCGACCACCCATCTGAGGTCTGAGCCCCTTCTCTCACTTCCTGTCCTCCCTGCTCTCTGTGGCAGCCCAGCCACCCAACAGAGTGAGCCTTTAAACGGATTATTTCCCTCTCCTCTACTCACACCCTTCTGATGGCCTCTGCCCCGTGCCACCCAGAGGCCTGCCTGAGGCTTAGAAAGCTCTACATCACCAGGCTCTAACCTCACCTCCTCCCTAACTTCTCAGCCCCTCAAGCCTCACCCGCGACCCAGCCACATGGGCCTTCTTGCTGATTCTGACCAAGCCAAGCACAGCTTCCACAAGGGCTTTTGCTGGCTACTCTCTCTGGAAGGCTCTTCCCTGAGATTTCCATGGCTCCCTCCCTCACTTCCCTCTGCTCAAAGTGTCAGCTCCTCAGAAATGCCTTCCTGGCCACATCCACCTGGTCTGTAGCCCTTTACCCTCCTTTATTCTTCATTGTGCTCAGCATAGCCCAACATTATATCATCTATTTGACTAGTGATTGCATGTCTCACCTGCTCGAATGTTGAGCTCCCGGCAGGCAGGAATCTTCTCTGTGTGTCCATGTGGGGCTGGGGGTTTTGGGGGCTGGCCGTCACTGTGACTTTGCGGGGGAGGGGTGCCACTGGCATTGAGAGGGTGGGGACCAGGGACTCCAGACAACCCTACAAGGAAGGCAGATTCTACCTCCTGCATGACATGGGTGAAAACTTGTTTATAATCTCCAGAGCCAAGAATCTAACTCCACTTTACACATAAACACACAAAGGCCTCGTGTGTACATAATGTACACTGAATTCTCGAGGAATGCAACTACCGTGCAGAGTGGAAGAAGTCTGTACTTTATGTTGTTCAGAATTTTACCAAGAATTCTTCACCATTTCAGACACTACCACCTCCACAGTATCCCAGTAGGAGTGAATCTGCAATCAGAGCTGCTGCCTTCCCCACAATTGATCACTTCACAGACATATCATTACCCTGTATTTCGTTTATATTATGACATACGTGTGTGTGCATTTTATTTATTTTTTTTAAATAAATCTTTATTCAGATTATTACAATTGTTTCTCCTTTTTCCCCCCATAGCTCCTCTCCACCCAGTTCCCACCCCACCTTCTGCCCTTACCTCCCCTGCACTGTCCTCATCCATAGGTGTACAATTTTTGTCCAGTCTTTTACTGCACCACCCCCCCACCATATCCCTTTCCCCCTGAGAATTACCAGTCCACTCCCTTTCTATGCCCCTGATTCTATTATATTCACCAGTTTATTCTGTTCCTCAGGTTTTTAATTCACTTGATTTTTAGGTTCACTTGTTGATAGATATGTATTTGTTGTTCATAATTTTTATCTTTACTTTTTTCTTCTTCCTCTTCTTAAAGAATACCTTTCAGCATTTCATATAATATTGGTTTGGTGGTGATGAACTCCTTTAGCTTTTTCTTGTCTGTGAAGCTCTTTATCTGACCTTCAATTCTGAATGATAGCTTTGCTGGGTAGAGTAATCTTGGTTGTAGGTTCTTGCTATTCATCACTTTGTAGATTTCTTGCCACTCCCATCTGGCCTGCATAGTTTCTGTTGAGAAATCAGCTGACAATCGTATGGGTGCTCCCTTGTAGGTAACTAACTGTTTTTCTCTTGCTGCTTTTAATATTCTCTCTTTGTCTTTTGCTCTTGGCATTTTAATTATGATGTGTCTTGGTGTGGTCCTCTTTGGATTCCTTTTGTCTGGGGTTCTGTGAGCTTCCTGGGCTTGTAAGTCTATTTCTTTCACCAGGTGGGGGAAGTTTTCTGTCATTATTTCTTCAAATAGGTTTTCAGTATCTTGCTCTCTCTCTTCTTCTGGCACCCCCATAATTCTGATGTTGGTACGCTTGAAGTTGTCCCAGAGGCTTCTTACACTATCTTCAACTTTTTGGATTTTTTTTTGCTTTTTGCTTTTTTGGTTGAGTGTTTTTTGCTTCTTTGTATTTCAGTTCTTTGACTTGATTCTTGCGTTCCTCTAGTCTGTTGTTGGGTCTCTGTATAATATTTTTTATTTCAGTCAGTGTATGTTTAATTTCTAGTTGGTCCTTTTTCATATCTTCGAGGGTCTCGTTATATTTATCGGCCTTTTCTAGGATATTCTTGAAAAGCCTTATAACCATGGTTTTGAATTCTATATCCAGTCGTTTGTTTTCCTCCATTTCTTTCGTTTGTCATCTGTTTCTTTGATGCTGCATTTTCACTGCTTCCCTGAGTTGGTAGGGTAGCTTTGTGTGCTGGGTTTCCTATATGGCCCAGTGGGTCGGCCTCCCCAGTTAACCTGAGGTGGACACTCTTGGTGCACCCCTTTGTGGACTGTGTGTGCAGCCTTGTTGTAGTTAAGTCTTGATTGTTGTTGGTATCACTGGGAGGAATTGACCTCCAGGCCAGTTGGCTGTGAAGATCAGCTGTGTCTATGCTGGGAGAAGTTCAGTGCTGGAGGCAGCCTTATAGGATTAGACTTGCCAAATTGCAAAAGCCTCTGTGTTCAGCTTGGATGGGGTGGAGTCTCAGGGCAAAGCAGACAGTCTTGGCTTCCCGTCAGCCCTGCCCTTGTGCGTGCGTGTGCGATGCACCCTGCCTTCCCCGGCTCCCGAGCCTCTGCCTCAGAGTCCAGATTCCCCCCGCAAGAGCATGGGTCCCCAGGGGTTCACCTGGAACTGGGGTTCAGTGCAGTCAGGAGCTTCCAATTCCCTTCTGCTAGGGAGAGCCTGTGGCAACCTCTTCAGTCTTTGTGCACACTGGCGCGCGCATGCCTCCAGACCCCCTCTTCTGGGTGTCCGAGTCTCCGAGTGCCTTTCTCCCTACCTGACAGTCCAGACTCCCCCTATATGAGCCTGGGTCCCCGGGGTTTCACCCAGAACTGGGTTCAGTGCAGTTGGAACTGGGGTTCAGTGCAGTCGGGGGCTTCCTTCCCCCTCCCGCCAGAGAAAGTCAGCCAGGCTCTCAGCCGCCCTTCCTCTCTGTGCGCACAAAGACCCTTTGCCGTACCTCAACCCTTTGCCGTTCCTCCAGTTCTTCGTGAGCTTTTCCCTTTCCTTCTAGTTGTAGAATTTCCACTCAGCCAGCTTTCCTGTGGTTCTGGATGGTGTCTGTTCTGTCTTTTAGTTGTAGTTTTGAAATTGTTGTGCGAGGCAGCAGTTTAAGTGCTTACCTATGCCGCCATCTTTGTTTCTCTGTGTGTGCATTTTAAATTAGATGTGGAGGTGGATATACTAGCCATAAATTTCATTCAGGAGCATAAAAGGGGCAGCACAAAGGATCGTGATAAGGCAGCACTGGGGCTGACGGTGGAGAACCGTGACCTGTGAAGATGGTTGGGAACAGAGCTCTGAGGTTTGAATTAAGGCCCCATCTCTTACACCCATGTGACCACACATATATGACTCAACCTCTCTGAACCCCACTTTCCTCGTATGTGAAACGGAGTCACCCTACAAACTACCTGGTTCCTGGGAGGTTGTGAGGGGTTGGCAGCGCAGCAGTTAGCAGAGTGTCAGGGGCCAAGAGTTTCCTCAGTAGCCATTACTGTTCTTCATTTTGTAAACTCTCAGGCTGCCCTCCTCCCAGCAGCTGTCCTGGGTGCTGGGGCGGCAGTCAGAGGATGGGCTGGTAGTAGGAGCCCTTGAATGAGTCTCTTTCTCTCCCCATTCAAGACCTAGGCAGCTTCTGACCCGCCAGTGAGGTGAGGCCCCAATGTCAGGAACAGAGCAGCCGGGCCAGCCCCAGCTTGGCTGCTGGGGAAGGGAGCAGTCGGCTTGGCATTAGGCCCTGAATATGCCGGCCCCCCGAGGCCCCACCCAGAGACTCTGGCTCTCCCAACCCTTGACCTCCCACCAAGACCTCTTTCCCTTGGTTCATCTGAGGATCACTCTCTGTGCCTTCCAAGGTGACAAATCTCTATTCTCACACCGACAAGAGGGCAGAGAGGCGGCCAGCAAGTGGGCAGGTGGGCAGCAGCAGGTCAGCCATAGGCCAACAGACAGGACAATCAGCAGGCAGATAGAGGGGATGCGAGCCAGGCAGGCAGGTGACAGACATGCACAGAGATCAGAGAAGTCCTGGTCAGCAAGCCGGGAAAACAGGTGGCTGGGCAGACCCACAGACGGGCCGGCGGGCAGGGAGAGGCAGGCAGAAAAGCAGATAGGCAGGTGGCCAGGAGGACACGTGGACTGCGCAGATGGCCACACGGGCCAAAAACTGTGGGCATCTCCCCCTGGGTCCCTAGGAGCAGCCACAGCTTCTTCCAATCCTCCAGGGCAAGGCGGTCACTTCTCCCCCTGGCCTGGCTTGGCCACATGCATTCCCCCTGCCTTGTGTCCCTCCCTAAAGGGACCAGCCACCATCTCAGCCCCCACTCTGCTCCAGCATGGCCCCCTGCCTCACCAGAGCTGAGTCATACCTGACCACGCCAAACACATGCCACCACCAACCAGACACAGCTTTGTCTGTAGATAGTGATGCCAAGAGATCTGCACAGCACTGGGACCCACAGAAACAGTTTAGCACAAATATACCCAAATCTCACAGCTGCCACTCACAGAGAGGCGCAGAGACGCATGGAGACAGGCACATGTATGTGCCACGCAAAGGCACACACCCCCAACACCCAGGGGAGGTCACAAGCACAGCAGAAACACATTAATCTTCACATCGATGGTAGGCATTGAGCACATTGGTACAACCACGGACACCCACCAATATCCCAGCCAGGGGTCAGATTCTGGCCTCGCCTTCGCCTCTCAGCCCAGTTTAACATGGCTGATGGCGTCCTGGTCCTGGCCAGGTCTTCCTCCCCCGTCACTCATCTCTCCTGCCTGACACCTCCTCCCCGGGACCCCTCAAGGCTGGAGCTTCCAGGGTTCAGGCTTCAGACCCCTTCTCTTCTCACCCACTCCCACGGTGTTCAGTCCATCTTGGATGTTAAGCTCGCAAACACATTTCCAGCCCAGACATAGGGCTTTACCTCCCTGCCTCACCCGGTATCGACTGGACATGTCAAATCTATCTAAAAAGAAACTCAGATTGCCCCAAACCTGCTCCCGTCTAAACTTTCCTCAGGTGTGTGGGCCCAATACCAAGCAGCTGTCCCATATTCCTCTTTCCTTGGCGTCCACATCCCATGCAGGACATCCTGTTGACACTCCCTTCAGAACGCTGCCTGAATGGATCCTGTCTCCCTCCTCCACAGCCCATCCCGGTCCAAGCCCTCTGCCACGGCGGGCCTGGAGGGCTGCCAGCCTGCGCACAGCTCTGCTTCCATTCTCGTCTGTGTGGTGCATCCACGCTGAGCCTCTACAAGGATCTCTCCAAAGCGTGTCACCAAACCATGACACTCTCCTAACTCCAGGGGCTCCCCGTGACACGCACATCTAGCTCCTCCACAGGGTCCAGGGATCCTAAGACGTTCTACTTTAGGCCCTCGCCCTCCTTCCTGCCCCACACTCCGCCCCAGATCCTGCATGGCTGCCCCCACAGGATCTAGCTCTCACCTCAGATGTCCACCTGGAGAGCTGCCCAGGAGCTCCCCATCACATGGCCCTGTTCCATCATCCTCTGAGCACTCAGCAGCACCGGCATCTCTCCCTCATGTACTGTCTGTCTGTCCACCTTAGTGTCAGCTACATGAGACAAAGATTTGTGTCTGTCTGTTCACCACTGACCTCCCAATTGCTAGGAGATGCTAACAGGGCGCTCAGTTGGCATTTGCTGACTAGAGGCTGTATGGATTTCTACACAGACATGCCCACCCCCACAAAAACGCTCAAGCAGATACAACATGAAAATAGACACACCAATATACAGATATGGGCAGAAATAGTGCCACATGCTCACTAAACAGAGTACACAGTCACAGAGATACCCAGGAGTCCCTCTCCCACCCCCAGGGGAGCCAGTCCTAGTCCTTTCTCCACTTGATCTGCCCTCTGCATGAACCCAGTCTCAGGACTTGGAGTGGGGGGTCTTCAGCCTGGACAGAGCGGGGGGGGGGGGGGGGGGGGGGGGTCACTGGCCCACAGGCCTCAGGCAGCGCCTTCAGCTATGTCTGCAATTTCCTCTCCCCCCTTCCTTCCCTCCTCCTCTCTAAGGCTCCCGCCAAGAAGGCCTCCCCCTCACCCCAGCCCCAGCACAGGAAGGGGGGCCCAGAAGGGGGGGCTGGGAGTCTGGGCAGGAAGAAGACCTGGGCCCACACACTGATCACACCGCACATTGCATGCACAAGCCCTGAGCCCATGTGGAAACGCATGTGCACGGGCAGGTTTAGCCAGAAGGAAAAGGCATTTTCGCCACACACTCTGGTGCAGAGCACAGGGGCCCTCAGAGGCCCCAGGCTGGGTTCTGCAAGGCTGGCCTTGCAGCCTGGCTTGAAGCCTGAGTCCAGCACTCATTAACCCTGCTGACCAGCGCTCAGCCAGCTGGACACACTCACCGCTGGGCCCTGGGAGGAGGGGAAGAGAGTCCCTTCCCTCGGGTGTGGCTTGAGGGTCTGGGGGAGCGCTGACAAAGCAGGCAGTCTTGCCTGGGTGAGGGAACCTCCTGGGAGGAAGAGCAAGGCAGAGGGACAGGGTTAGGAGCCCAGTCAGGCTCTAGGTCAGAGAACAGTGGGTTCAAATCCTGACCGTTTGGTAGTTTTTCAATCCGTGACTCGGTTTACTTATCTGCCAAGTGGGGATGACACCGCAATACAGGATTATTAAGAAGGATTAAATAAAATAATATTGTAAAGGGTTTATTTAGCCCATTGCCTGGCACCTAGGCAGAACTCCATCCTTCTCGTTATTATTATTGTTGTTGTTATTAGTAGCCTGGGGGCGGGCCCCTGGAACCCGCCTCCCCTGCAGTTTCCTGCGGGGGTGGGGGGACAAGACGCCCCGCAGGCCTCGCTCCCCCTTCTCTCCCCTTCCTCTGCCGGCCCTTTCCCTCCCCGCCTCCCCCGCCCCGCCCCGCCCCGTCCCTCCTCTTTCCTCGGAGGAAACTTTCCGCCGGCTGGTCCATCGCCCGTGTCCGGCCCGCGCTGCCGCGGCCTGGGAGCCAAGCGGACCGGACGGGGCGGGAGCGGCCGGGCCCCGGGTGTGTGCGGCCGCCGGAGGCGCAGGGGCTGGTCCGCGGAGAAACGGGGCATTAACGGTGAGTGAGCCCGGGCCTGCGGGCCGGCGGGTCCCCGGGGGCGGGCGGGATGGGAGAGGGAGTCGGCCTCCCCTCCCAGGAGCTCGCCCTAGGAGGCGGAAGGCACCCGCGTTTCTCCTACATCTCGTTCTCAGGACAGCGAAACCGGCCCTCTTTGGGGGACCTCACGAGGGGCGGAGCCTCCCGCGGCCCACTCCCTGACCCCAGGTTGGAGGGGTGTCGGTGCGCGGGGGGAGGATCCTCGGACAGGGCCCAAGTCAGCGAGGAAGTCGGGACGCGGCGCTTTCCAGGGTGGAACCTGGGGCCGCTCTTCCCGGGAGAGGAGCTGCCGAGGAGAGCGCGGGGTCAGGGTCAGCTTGCGGCTGCGGAGTAGGATCTGATCATACTCACCTCGCAGGCTGCCAAGGGAGCTGCCCCCGGAGCAGCATGGATGCCCCCCGAAGAGACATGGAATTGCTCAGCAATAGCCTGGCGGCCTACGCACACATCCGCGGTGAGGGCGCCCGAGGCGTGCACCTCTCCCTGCCCCTCTGAGGCCCCACTACGCCCCTTCCCCCCCTTCATTATAATCACCCCCGCCCCACAGCTAGTCACTTACAACCAATTACCCCAACCTCACGGTCCCCGTTGCCCGATGGCCTAATGTCCTTCCAATAGGAGGCACTGTCCTCGCCCCCAAACTTTAAACCTGGAGTCTTTTCAAGATGGAGTGACTCCCATCCGCCGGGGCCCCTCCGTGACTTCTGCCTCTGACCTCTAGCTAACCCGGAGAGCTTTGGCCTGTACTTCGTGCTGGGCGTCTGCTTCGGGCTGCTGCTCACCCTGTGCCTGCTGGTCATCACCATCTCCTGCGCGCCCCGCCCGCGGCCGCGGCTCCTCGCGCGGCGCCGGGACCCCCGGGGCGCCCTAGAGGAGGACGATGACGAGGAAGACGAGGAGGACACCGTGACGCGGCTGGGCCCCGATGACACCCTGCCCAGCCCGGAGCTGTCCGCGGAGCCCGATGGGACCATGAGCATTAACGTCTTCACTTCGGCAGAGGAGCTGGAGCGCGCGCAGCGTTTGGAGGAGCGGGAACGGATCCTGCGGGAGATCTGGCGCACCGGGCAGCCGGACCTGCTGGGCACTGGCACGCTGGGGCCCAGCCCCACGGCCACGGGCACGCTGGGCCGCATGCACTATTACTGACCGGGCCCCGTTCACAGCCAGGTGCTCTGGGTACTGGACGTGCACACGAGCTCATAGCTGACGCAGGACCTTCCTGCGGCCCTGCCAGCGGTGCTGTGTCGGCCCCGCCCCCTCGGCTCCCACGGTGCTATTGGGCGTGAATCCCCACCCTCTGGGAGGCGCCCTTCCCCAGTCCTGCCTGAAGACCCTGGGGGGAGGGCAGGACACAGGGTCCCCACCCACGCTCTAGGGGACGGTTAAGAGGTGAAGTGACCAATGAAAGCTGCATTCTTAGTGACTCAGTCTCCCTCTGTTACCCCAGCCTCCAACGTTCCCCAGGCTCCTGCCCTGCAGAGGGCCCCAGGGCTGAGAGCCGTGCCCACCACTCACCACTCCGTCCTCCGCACACGCGCTTGCCTTCACTTCACAGACGGCAAAAACACACTCTACCACGTCACCATTCTCACACAGAACAAGTATCACTCGAATTCCTTACTTACAAATGCACTCTTTACGCGCATGCTCCCGGGCACACGTCACCCCTGTCCCTACAAATGCCCAGGGTTCATGCATCACTGCAGTCACACAAATACCAGGCCTGGGAGCCCGCCCTTGACGCTAAGGTGCCCCAGTGTAACCACGCGTGCCTGAGCTGGGCTGTGGAGTTCGTGTCTGAGCTGAGGTGCGTTTCTGTGAGTCCTTCTGAAGGGACAGTGGGGCCAACTGGGAGGAGTCTGGGATTGGAAAGCAGGGCTGCTGGCGCACAGCTGGATTCCGGAATCCGGCCGCAGGCAAAGCCTGACCCCGCCTGGGCCTGGGCCCCTCCTGCTTGCTGGCGTCCGAAGGAGACGCCCACCCAACCCCCCGCCATCCGGTGGGTAAAAATAGCCGTGCACAGAGAGGCCTTGGGAACGGTAATGAGAGCCACATGTTGGCCAGATGTGCCAGGAAGAGACTGCCAGGAATGCAGAGCACCAGCCCCGCCCCGCCGGGAAGGCCCCGCCCCCGCAAGGACCAGGCAGGCGCGGTGAGCGTATACAGCAAAGTTTATTTTCTTGGCTATCCCAAAGTGGTGTGCGAGGACTTCGGTGCCCGGAGGCAGACTTCCCTCCAGGCTCCACCTTACTGCGGCTGCGTGGGGCTGGAGCTTGGGGTCAGGGATTCCTCGGTCCTCAGGTTCATCTGAACCTGGTGGGGAGATGGCGTCAGGGGAGGGCCCGCCACCAGCCCCCTTCCTGCCGGAATTCAGGGATTCGCACAGCACCCACCTCCAGCAGCTGGCGCCTCTCCCTCTCGCTCTTCAGTTCCTCCCAGATGTCCATTAGCTTACTTCTGCAGACAAGAGAATGAGGGGAAGGGGTAGGTCAGCCCTGCTCTTCTCCTTCCCACACCCTCCGAATCCTCCCCGACTTACTCCAGCTGCTCCCCCATCAGCTCCAGGGCCTTCCTTAAAGACTCCACCTCCTCCTGTAGCTTCGTCACCTCCTCTTTGTCATTTTTGCTGACCTTGGGATTTTGTGGGACCCGTGAAGGAAGGGTGGGAGTTCCTTGAGGGCCTGGAGTTGGCTTGATAGCATGTGGATTCTTCTGAGCAGGGGCTACCTTTTTGGGGGGTGCCTCCTCTTTGGGGGTCGTTTCATCCTTTGCAGGAGTCTTCTCCTGGAGGATGGTGGGCTCTGCCCAGGGTTGGACCAGATTCCCAAGGGCCCCTGGCGTAGCCTCCAACTGGAATATAGAGCTGTCCCTCTTATCAAGGGGGTGTTCCTCTGGCTTATGGACCAAGGAAGACTTGTTCTTGATATTGGACTTGGACGGGGCTGCTTCCGGAGAGGGATGGAGCTGAGTGTTGTCCCCAGAAGAGGTCTCTTCAGAGAGCATCTGCTCGAAAGTCAAGGCCTTTTCTAGAGATGAGGCCTCATCCCCAGAAAAAGCCAGCTTTGAGTAAAGGGCTTCATCTTCAGGTGGGACACGTAGAGCAGGGGCCTCATCTGCAGAAAAGACCCCTTCTGGAGTGGGGGCCTTGCGTGGAGACAGGGTCTTCTTTGGGGTGAGTGTCTTGCCCAGAGTAGCAGTTTTATTCACAGGAGGGGCCTTTCCTCGGCTTTTCCGCTCTTCCTCCTGTGGTGATGGGGGTAAGGTCTCAGCTGAGGGCTCTCCTCGGCCTGGGATCCTTCACCCACACATGCCAGACCCCTGGGAAGCAGACTGCTCAGCCTCCCACGCCGCCACATTGCGGGCCTCTCACCTGAGTGTTTGCAGGTCGTTGCCGGGTAGCCTGCGTTCTGGATCGCTTTCTGCCAGTGTGGCCTGGACCCCCACCCAAGAGGCTAGCACTGGAGCCTATGAGAGCAAAATGTCAGGGGTCCAGGCGTAGTAGGACGCTGAGTCTCTCCCCATCCGTCACCCAATCCTCACCCAACTGAGAGAGGCAGCCAGGCTTACCCAAGTCTCGGGAGGGGCGCTTCTGACCATCTCCACCAGGCGGCCTGCAACATGTCCCCGTCAGGCCCAGGGGTTTGACAGGCACAGCATTTCCTCTGCACCCTCATCCTCCCCAACCCCACCCTGCTCCTTACTTGGCTTTGCTGGGCCCAGTGTGGAGTGTCATCAGCTTCTTGACTGCAGGGAGGGCTGTTTTGGGCATCATCTTTTTTGATTCCTTAACAGGAGCTGGGAGGGAAGAGGTGAGTACAGAATTTGTTCTCACTTATCCATGCACCTGGAGCCCCTGGCCCTGCCCTGTGCTGTGCACAGGGATCAGGGATAGGTGGTGAATCATGTGTGACGCCGCCTCTTGGGAGCTCTGGGGAAGCTGACCATCTTCATGCCACAGGGGCATAGGGAACTGCGGGAGCACCCCAAAGAGCGGTCAGGGAAGGCTCCAAATACTGGCAGTTTTTCAATCCATGCTTTTCTAAGCCCTGTCCCTGCTTAGTGCCATGACTGGTTCAGACTTCATTTCTGTCCTGGACCGTGGCAAGACCTTCTAGTTCACCTTCCCTTAAACTTCTTCCTCTTTCCATCTCATTTACTCCCTAAGAAATCCCACCCAGTCTCACGGGCTTAATTATCAGCAATAAGCCAAGGACTCCAACATTTCCATTTCTAGTTCCTCCCTCTTCCCTGAACTCCACACTCAGATCCGACCGTCCTCCCGTTATTTGCACTTGGAGAGCTCACTGGCCTCACACACTCAACATCCTCACAACCTGTCTCTTGCTTCCCAAACTCCTTGTTCCCTGAATCTGCCCCTTTCCCAGTGTTCCCCATCTCACCCAATCGCCCACTTGTTCATACGACAAAGTGAGGAGTGATCCTTGACCGCTTTTATACCTTTATGCTGCACACATCCAACCCTTCAGGAAATCCTGTCTGCTCTATCTTTAAAACATGTCCTACACCCACCTCTTCTCACTACCTCTGCCACGAGGCACTCCTAATCAAGTCACCACCGTCTCCACCTGGACTGTTCCAATGGCCTCCAGCCTGGGCTTTGGCTGTACTCACCCTGCCTCTGGTATGTTCTTCCCCCAGCAGCCTGAGTGAGCTCATGTTCTACTGGGGAAGAAGACACAAACAAAAGAAGGAAAACATGCAGCGTGTTAGAGAGTAGAACATATTATTGAGGAAGAATAAGAATAATTTTAAATGGGGTGGTCAGAAAAGGCCCCACTGAGGTGACATCAGAGTGAACATTTGAAGGCCGTCACACACGTTGATATTCACATCCATAGGTACGCACGCAGCCACCTGAAGTTTTACCCACACGTGCGTCATCACACAGATACATGCACAAATCCACAGACGCCATGTTGCAATGGGCAAGAGCATGGGTTCTATAACCAGACACCAGGCTTTGAATTCTTGCTCCATGACTTGCCAGTTATGACAAAACCTGGGTAGGTAAGTTAACCTGTGGCCCAATGTCCTCATCCATAAAGCATGGATGACCACAGTACACATCTTGTAGGGTTATTGTGAAGTCTGAGGGACTTAATCCATATGAAGTACTTAGAAGAGTGTTTGGCATATAGTCAAAGCTCGTAAAAATGTGTTTTTTAAGCCCTAGCTGGTTTGGCTCAGTAGATAGAGCACTGGCCTGCGGACTGAAGGGTTTGATTCCAATCGAAGGCATATGCCTGGGTTGCAGGCTCAATCCCCAGTAGGGGGCATGCAGGAGGCAGCCAATTGATGATTCTCTCTCATCATTGATGTTTCTCTCTCCCCCTCTCCCTTCCTCTCTAAAATCAATAAAAATATATTAAAATATATATATTAAAAATGTGGGGGTTTTTTAATCAGGGTGACATTGGTTAATAAAATTATATAGGTTTCAGGTGTCTAATGCTATAATACATCATCTGTATATCATCCGGTGTGCTCACCATCCCAAGTCAAGTCTCCTTCCGTTAAAATGGTAACTTTGACTTCTGCTTCCTTGAAGAATGACTGATAAGGTGCCCTGTGGGGCTCTTCCACTAGATATAATTGCTATTATACCCTGCTTTGCTATTATACAATTTTGGGGCACTGTTGGACTTAAAAGAGGTAGGAGAGGGACAGAAAAAGGGAGAATTTGGGGCCAGAAGTATAAGGCAGTCCTCTCTGAAAGAAGTCTTCCCCAACCAAGGCGTGCAAGACTCCCACAGACTGCGATCAAGTCACGCGCTCCCACACAACGATCATAAAATATAAGACAGGCCAGTGAGAGCAGAGTTGGCAGACACAACACACAACACACCTGGAATTGTCAGGTGGAAAATACAGCACAACCCTGTATAACATATTTGAAGAAATACAGGATGAGCCTGCAACAAAGGAGCCATCAGGAGTAAACAGGCAGATGTGAGGAAAGGGGGGAAAAAGACAGAAGAAAGCTAAACTACCGGAGGTGAAAACAGCACTCCTGAAATAAAATGCAATGTATAAATCAAACAGCAGATCAAACATAGCCAAAAAGCTAGAGAGAGAATTACTAAGCTAGAAGTATAGTGAGACAAGAAGTGAAAAACTTGAAAGCAATGTTTAAAAAAATGGGTAATAGAAACAGGGCTTGACTGTGGCTGAGTTAGTGGACAAATTTGCACCCCACACAGCTATAAAACGACAAAAATGACAAAGCAACCATTTCAGTGCTCTGGAAATTGACCAAAGGCTGAAATAATCAGAGAAGCATGTATGCTTGGTGGGTTCTTGCCTACTCCTGCCCTCCACCAGACTCCTCCCCATTCCCCAGCCCACATTGACTTTTGAGTGTGGGGCAGATTGAGGATCAGAAAGTTCCTCAATCTGGTGTCATCGTTGAAGGGAACTCAATCCATTTGAGATATAACATTGGATTTTCCATTGGTTTCATAGATATGATACCAAAACCACAAGCAACCAAAGAAAAAAATAGATAAATGGGACTTCATCAAAATTAAAAATTTTTGTGCATTAAAGGCCGCCATCGTAAAAAGTTGCCCTGGGTGGGTGGCTCAGAGCGCATACAGGAGGCAATAGATCAATATTAATGTTTCTCTCTCAAGTCAATTAAAATATAAGTAAATAAAAATGCTAAAGGGACTGCTATAATGAGAAGAAATAGAGAAACCTAGGCAGAATTAAAACGGCAATAAAAATAAGTACCTATCAATAATAACCCTAAATGTAAATGGATTAAATGTTCCAATCAAAAAGCATAAAGTAGCTAAATGGATACGAAAACATGACCCAACAATATGCTGTCTACAAGAGACCTACTTCAGAACAGAAGACACACACAGGATGAGAATGAAGGGATGGAAAAAATGTTTTCATGCAAATGGAAAAGAAAAAAAAGCTGGAGTAGCAATACTCATATCCGACAAAATAATTTCAAAATGAAGGCCATCACAAGAGATAACAAAGGTCACTACATAATATTAAAGGGGTCGATCCAACAAAAGGATATAACCCTGGTAAACATATATGTACCCAATACAGGAGCACCTAAATATATAAAACTTCTAGAGGATTTTAATTGAGAGATCAACAACAATACAGTCATAGTAGGGGACTTGAATACCCTGCTGACTTCACTGGATAGATCCTCCAGACAAAAACTTAACAAGGAAACAGTGACTCTAAAGGACACACTGGACCAGATGGATTTAATTGACATTTATAGAACATTTCACCCCAAAGCTGCAGAATATACATTCTCCTCAAGTGCACTTGGATCATTCACAAAGATAGACCACATGTTAGGACACAAAACAAGTCTTACAAGTTGAAGAAGATTGAAATCATATCAAGCATCTTCTCAGATCACAGTGGAATGAAAGTAGATATCAACTACATCTTGCCCTAGCATCGGCCTATGGACCTAAGGGTCCTGGGTTCGATTCTGGTCTAGGGCACATACCTTGGTTGCAGCTCCTCCCCAGTCCAGGCCCTGGTCAGGGCTTGTGCAGGAGGCAACCAATCAATGTGTTTCTCTCACATCGATGTTTCTTTCTCTCTTTCCCTTTCTCTTCCACTCTCTCTCAAAATCATTGGGGTTGGGAGGGGGGTGTGATATCCTCGGGCAAGGATTAACAAAAAAAAGAAATCGGCTACAATAAAAACATCCAAAACATTCAAACACATGGAGGTCAAATAGCATGTTATTAAACACTGGAAAAGATCTAAATATACTGATAGTTGCATTCTCAAGACATACAGAGAAACATGAACATATTGATACATAAAAACATTGGTCTACATACATTCCTATCAGATCCTTAACTCAGGAGGATGTAGCTCCTAAGTGGGTGTACTAGACCACTGGGGAGCTGTGGGTGTTTATGGACTGATGGGTCTCCCAGACAATGCCCCTCCAATCCCCGGCCTCCAGGGCACCCACCTGAATCTTGCAATACCATTTTTCGTGGGAGAAGCTTCTTGATCTGTGCAAAAAAGAAGTTTCAGAATCTAAAGAGAAGCCCCCACATTTCTAGGTCCACCCTCATTTAGGGGTGACCCTACAGCTGTGTCCAGTGAGCATCATGACCCCCAACTTTGTCCAGAGTAGCCTGCCTGCCCCCTGCCTCCCTCCACACACACACACCTAAGTGTCTAGCTCTGTACTCACTGGGGGTGGTGGGAGCACAAAGTTGTCTGGGAAAACTCCTCTTCTGCCTTGAGACTCTCCTTCCCACCAGCCCTCATCCTCTGTGATCTGGGAGAGAAAGATGCTGGGAAGAGGTGTGCCAGGTCCTCAAGCTCCTTCCTCCCCAGGGCCCAGCCCTTCTCAGCATGCCCTTCCCTACCTCCCCTGCCTGTGCCTTTCATACCTTCCTCAGTACCTTCACCTCGTCCCCCCTCCGCAGTGCCAACTCATCTGGGGCCTCCGGCTGGTAGTCAAACAGGACCCTGTAGGTCTCAGGGTAGAAGACTGAGGGGAGGTCAGTCCTCTGAAGCCAAATCCCCTCCCCCAATCAGTCTTCAGATCCCTCCTCCATCAGCCTAGCTGGATCCTCACTTCCGGAAGTGAAAGTGCTTTGGGAAGGGCTACCCAAGGGATTATTTGGCTGGGTGCTCACCTGTCCGCAGGTAGTCTGGATTGTTGTCACAGGTCAGGCTGTTCATCTAGTGAGAGCAGGGAGAGGGAGGAACAAGCTGAACCGCCAATCCCCCCTCCCCAACCCTCGCCAATGCCCCTTGAGGAACTCCCCACCTCTTCACCCACTCCACCCAATTTACCTTGGGAGGTTGTTGGGAATCAAGGCAGATTGAAGGCATACCTGGGTTATCAAGGCCTGGTGAAGGAAAGGGAGGTTAGGGGGTGTGTGTGTTAATTCATAGGTTAGGTCATAGAAGAGGTCAAAGGGGTCACAAGGTCAAGATGTGTGGATCACAGGCTTCAGCCACTGGGAGGGTCATGGGAGACTGCAGTCTGGTCACAGGGTTTCACGGGGTCACCGGGTCCAGGTCTCACTTGGGGGCCCACTGTCCAGCAACTCCACAAAGTTGGATGGAAAGGCTCCCAGCTGCCCATTCTTCTTTCCCAGCCACCAGCCGTCCTCAATCTGGGGAGGGGGAGGACGCAGAGGTTTCTGGTTTCTAGAAATCACTCTTGGTTCTGCCCTGATTCTGCCCGATGACCCCTTCCATCTTTGCT
Organism: Corynorhinus townsendii; assembly: GCA_026230045.1. Taxonomy (NCBI): domain Eukaryota; kingdom Metazoa; phylum Chordata; class Mammalia; order Chiroptera; family Vespertilionidae; genus Corynorhinus; species Corynorhinus townsendii. The sequence continues at coordinate 198,495,071 of JAPDVU010000002.1, forward strand.
CCCTCACCATTCCCATCACCCACACCATCACTTCACCCACCTCCCCTCACCCGTGGGTGTGCTCCATCATCTCCCTCAAATCCTCTCATCACCTTATCCTCTCACCTCCTTTATCACTTCCACAATCTCCCCAGCTTGCAACTTCAACTCGTCTGCCTGCTCCGGGCTGTAGCTGAAGTTCACTTTGCACCATTTTTGGGAGCTCCGAGATTTGGCAGGGCGACCTGGGATGGGACGTGAATGAGAACGCTTAGGCAGAGTGCCCGGGTCCGCTGAGCTGGGGGAGGTGCGTACCTCCAGCCCTGCTCAGGGCGGAGCATTGTGCTTGGGAACCAATCACAGGCCACAGAGCGGCCAAGCAGATCCGCCCACAGAGACGCCCGTGAGGCAAGAGTGGGCTGGCGGAACTGCGATGGCTCCGCGCTCCAGCCCGGCGGGCTCTTACCTCGGCTTCGCGCACAGCGTGGTCTCGGCGCCTCTCCCGCGCCGCGCAAAGTCTCCGGGATTTCCTGGAAATGAGGGCCCGGGAGAGGGGGCTCTCAGCTCCCGAGGGTGAGAGCTGAGACGCCCCACCAAGTAGACCCCCAGGGCTCACCTGCACCAGGCGCTCCGGGAAGAAGCCACAGTGGCCCCCCAGCTCTCCGCGCAGCCAGCCACGTGCGGGTCCCTTACACACCTGTCGGACCACGTCCCCGGGCGCCAGACTCAGCTCACCCTCCTTCTGCGCACGGTATCCGGCCAGAACCAGCACCTCTGCGGGCGGAAGCGCGGCTCAGAAGGGCCCAGTCAAGGCCGCCTGGCCCTGGCGCGAGTCCGGGCTGCGTGTTGGGGAGAGCTGGGTGGTGGTGGAGGTTTTTGTTGCCATTTCCACACGGTTGTGTAGAGGACCCACCCCAAGCCTTCCGCACATACCCATCGCTTCCGGACGCCCTCGAGCCGGGCAGGGAGGATAGAGCGATCCCGCGGGCAGCTGAGTACTGGGCTGGGTAGGCTGGGACGAGCTGCGAGACTGAAGCAAAAGAGGCGGAGACACAAGCGGATAGGATAGGTCTCGCTCCAGGTGCTGAGAGTGGGTGTGGGAGAGGGGGCGGCCCGGCTCAGCAGGTTTGGCCCCCAACCCAGGGGTGAGGAATCCATCCAAGGTCTCCGGCCAGTGCTGAGGTTACAGCTCCCCCACTTGCTTTTTCCTGCCTAAGCGCCTCAATTTTCAGTCCAGCTCCCTCCAGTCCTCTTAACCTTAGCCCTGAGGCTCCCACCCACCTTTGGCAGAGCCTTCCTGGCCTATCCTCTCCCTGCTGGCAAGCCTTTAGCTGCAGGGGAAAAGGTGGGGAGAGGCACATACCTGGGTGGGTCCCCCCTGCAGGCAGGAACCGCTCCTTGGCAGGAGCTGAGTGGAAGGGGTGGTTGTTCTAGTGCCCACAAAGCTACTGCTGGTATGCTCTGCTTTCCCTGGGAGGCGTATGGGCACCCGGCTAGTGCAGAGGAGGAAGAGCGCAAAGACTTCCTTTGGTTTCAGAAAACACCTCCAGATTCTCCTTTCGGTGCTCCTGCTGGTTACAGCCAGCCCAGAGCTGGCAAGGGCTGAAAGGTAGGGTCCACCTAGTGCCCATCCCATGTGGGCTAGGCTCACTTCCAGGTAATATTTCTTAATGTATTTTTATTGATTTCAGAGATGGAGAGGGGTAGAAACATATCAATGAGAGAATCATTGACTGCCTCCTGCATGCCCCCCCCACTGGGGATCGAGCCAAGCCAGGCATGTGCTCTGACTGGAAATCGAACTGTGACCACCTGGTTCATAGGTCGACGCTCAACCACTGGGCCACGCCAGCCAGGTGCTTTCAGGTAACCTAGCTGCTCAGTGGAAAACACACAAGGCGGCGTCTGTTATTCACACCCCTTGGCCCTCGCCCCACCACCTTGGAAGCCAAAGTCCTTGCTCATGCATGACACGCCACAGTGAAAAAATCTGGTTTCTCCTGGGGCAGTGGTTTGCCACTCTGTTGACTAATGAGTTTGCCGACCACTGTCATATACTACCCTTTATTTCTTTGCACATAATTGCCTAATCCTCACAGCTTCCAACTACACGGTAACATAGTCTAGTCCAGTGGTCGGCAAACTCCTTAGTGAACAAGAGCGGCAAACCACAGCTGGCGAGCCGCAGGTTGCCGACCACTGTCCTGGGGTGCCCAAGATGTAGGATAAAGTAAAACCATTGGAATGAGAATGCAGTCATAAGCTCCTCCCCAGGACAAGTGAGTGTGAGACTGGTGAGGATAGGGCTGGGCAACAGTTTTGAGTCCAGCCCCCCCAAGACATTTTACCTTCAGGTTCCCTATAGGAGATACCCACCCCCGCGCGCACACACACACCCCACACCCCACCCCCCCCAATAACCAGAGTCCATTTACATCTGCCACTTCATTTATTGATTTTTATTTGCAGGAGGAGTTGAAACAAATCTTTAAGGGGGGTTTCCCCTTAAACATGAATCAAGTAAAACCAACTTAACTATAGAAATGTAGCAAAGTAAGGGTAAAAGCAGCACAACAACCCAAGAGGCAAAGGTTGGGGGGGCGGGGGGAGAGGTGGGTGCAGTCCGCATATACCATATGCGTAAGTGCCATATGATTCACCTGCTCAGGACCGCCTCCCCAGAAGGCAAGCACAAGGACCCATTTTAAGAGGATGTTTCCCCCCGCCCCCAAACATCTGAGAATGCTTCAACTTAAAGCTTAAGGTTAAAAAGGAAAACAAAGGAAAAAAAAAAAAAAGAGAACCCCACAAACCACCCAGCCATACCACCTTCCTTAATCAATCATAGGAGTTTCTTTTCATTTTATAAAAAGATTAATAAAAAATATTGAAAAAATTATTTTCTCATCTTATATTTGTAAAGATAATAGAATTCAGAAGTTTCTTAGAAAACAGACCAGAAACCGTCACCCAGTTTCCACCGCTGCTGCTGAGATCAGCAGGGCTAGGAAATTGGGACACCGGAGCTGCTGGTGGAGAACGGGAAGCCCAGCCCAGAAGAAATGAGAAAATACTGGGGGAGGGGCACGTGGGGTGTGGTCAGGAGCAATACCATGTGACACATGGCTACGCAGAAAAGGGGAACACAAGGTGGTCAGAAAGGCCTTGAACTCCTCCTCTACATACAAAACCAATTTTTACAAAGATCCAAGCAGTTGGTCCCAAACTGAGATGAACACTTCAATGTTTATTCACATGCTTTGTTTTCTCTTTTAAGAATCAGAATCAAAAGTTGTCCAAATTAAATCTTTCTGCTAATGTTACTATATATGCCTAAAAAAAAGAGGGCTTTAAAAACCAGGAAAAGAAATTAAAAATCATCAAATTAGTCCTCTTAGCTCCAAATGAAATGAAATTAAGAACAAAACTGGTTTCTAATAGGGAACAAACCAAAATCCAAGTATCGCTCTCCCCTCCCTGCCCCAGTCCCCACCCCACACACCAACAACAAATGAGAAACACAGCTAAAGCCCAATGTGCTGTGTTCTGCTCAAAAACTGGGCCTGACCCAGGCTCCATGGCCAGCCGCCTCCGTCCAGTGGGACACTGCGCCAGGGATGCTTTCAGCTATAGTAGCATTCTGCAAGGCTGGTGGGGGGATTTCCAAAATCTTCTTGAGGCTCTTCTGTTTAGTTCTTCACCAGCCATTTCCTAGCGCCTGTCCCCCCTGGGTAGGAGCTCCCATCAGAATGGCCCCTACTCAGTGGTGGGTTGTAAATTGTCCTTCTCTTCTCGGTTCTCAGTCCCACTCTCATCATCTTCAATCTCCCCTTCTTCCCCACTGAACTTGTCATGGGCCCATTTGGGGCTGGTGCTGGATTTCCGGAACATGAACCTGCCTCGACCTCGGGGAAAGGCTCCTCGGCCCCGGCCCCGGCCCCCCCACTTCTCACTGCCTTCGCCTTCACGGTCGTCATGCTAAAAGGAAAGAAAACTCCATCAATGCCAGAGTTAACAAGTAGACAGAACCCTCCTCCTCTGTACCTACCCCCAAATGTGACCTCAAACGAACCTATGTCCAGACCTCCCTTTTGCTCCTTTTCTGTCCTCCTCCCTATTCCCCACTCCAAAGACACTACTGATTCAGATCCAACAGAATATTCAGCTGGGTACGCTGGGAATGCTAAGGCAGTAGCTTGGGCTTTATAATAATGATGATAAAATCTTCACTGAGCTTTCAGAAAGACCTGTACATGCATTATCTTATTTAACCCTTATATCTACCCTATCATTACCACCCTCCACTATGCAAATGAGTAAACAGGCTTAGGAACTTTAACTCATTATTTATTTAGTACACCACCTTGAAAAGGATGAGTTTGAGAATGCCAATCACACCAAAATATGAAACTGTGTCTGATCTGGGTTGTCAGGTAGCTCATAGAAGCAGCAACCCTCAAATACACATAGCTACACTACAGTTCTTCCCACCCCGCTCCACCCTCAGCCCAGAACAGACAGCAAGACCAAGAGTAAATTCGTTGTTCATGGTCTCAGACTTAGTGACCAAGTCAGGACCAGAACCCAGTCTCCTGTCTTGTATCTCCCATCTTTAGTTTTATGTAAGGAGGCAGTGTGGCAGAGTAGAAAAAACACAACCTACATCTCAAACAACCCTACTCTGACCATTTCACCAGAGAGGAGGCATGAGAATTTTGAAAAGTAGGAGTCGTGGCTAAGTCATCAGCCCCATGGCTTCAAAGAGTCTTAACCACCCACCCATGCAACAGGGGCAGGCTCCTGGGGGTCAGCCAGGGAAACGGCCAGCTGCTTCCTTCCAGGGTTGCTTGTTTACCCAGCTAAATGCATCAGGTGGGTGATGCTCCCTTAGATGGCAAGTAGGGGCAGGAAAAAGGGCTCCCCCCTATAGCAATCCCACTCTAGGACCTATCCTGGACCCCGTCAACAGTTCCCTAAATACAGACTCGAGGGTCCTTGAGGAATCTCAAAGCAGCTCCCAGCAGCCCTAGAAAAGGGAAGGTGGCTGTGCAGAGCCATCCACACAATAGCCTGTTTCCTAGTTGTGCAAATGACAACTCAGACCCATGCCAGCCCTTCTCCGACACAATGGAGGCTCAGCTCCGGGTTACCTTGATCACAACACTCAGAGGCACATCTCTCTGCTGGGATCTAAGCCTGCGATTGGCATAGCAAGGCCAAGAGAGTTGACTCACTAGCCAGTAATTCAGCCCGAAGAGCCCATAACCTGAGGGAGGGGAGTGAGGTCCAGAAGGTGCCTGGTACCTGACACTGACCAACAGCTTCGATGAGAGAAGCCCCAGTGGCATTTCATTTGGAGACAGAGATCCTGACCTGTCTTCCCTGTCAATCTTGCACTGGCAAGTGACAGAGTGGAACTGTGGCTTAAGGGAAGGGTTTCAGCTTTATTCCTGAGTAGAGACTGAAGGGAGGCCGAGATTGGGGTAGGTGAGCAATAAAACAAGTCACAAACTAAAAAGGAAAGAGCAACCCTTCTTGTTTATCCTAGAATCCATATCTGTCTCAGGTGATAAATCCTTCAGGGGCCAGGGCTGCCTCAGAGAATACTCATCTTGCCAGCACTCTACTGCCCCCCAAGGACACATCCCCCCAGTGCAAGATGCCTCCACACATATTCAGTAAGTTCTGAACAGACCGAATATACCAACCAAAGCCTTGGTATCAGGTATCATGTGTGCCAAAGGCCCTGGCCCTTCCTGGTTATCCGACACATACCAGATAATACTTCTTGCTCTTGGGCGTGTACTCGGGGTCCCACTCCTCTTCCCGGCTTCTCTTTTGAAAATCATTGTTGCTGCTATTGTTGTTGTTACCAGAGTAGCTGCCTCTGCCCCAGCCTCTACCTCTGGCTCTAAATTGCTGTTGCATAAAGAGGGAAAAAGGAACAAAGGACCATGTCAGAAACGGAGAAAATCAGTCCCCTGCATTCTGTTCAAGCACATTTCTGGCACAGAATACTGTTGTCCTGCAGTCAATATGCTGGTCCACTGGTTTCTAGCCAATTCCTTTCTGTTCACCTAAGGTCTATAGCCTAGATAGAGAACAATATGGCACCAGGCACAGCAGGAGTCAAGGTAAGTTGGGAAGTTCTGAGACTAGAAGTCCTAAGAGGCTTTCTAGTGTCTAGCTCAGCAATTATGATCAGTAAAATAACTACAAGTAGAAAGCCTGGGTAACGAGGAACCACAGGTTCTGAGGTCTATAGACTGGATTACTTAAATTAAGGGTAACCAAACTGGTATTCTGATAAACACATAATAGAATTGGTGGGAGCAGGAGGTGAGAGAGAAGGGGTGACAGCAGGGTCTTACAAAGGTCCCTCGAGCTCTGCCTCCTCTTTCATTTGGACCCACAAAGTCTTTGGTCCCCAGTCTTGATTTGTCAAAGCCGGTGGTGCTCTCCTCTCTCTCCTCCGTTTCTTCAGTGTACTCCTCCGCTTTGTAGGAGTGGGATGACTGGGAGGAAGATGATGATGACCTGGACCGGTCTCGTGTTCTCCGGTGCTTCCTATGAAAACAGAAGAGCCAGAAAAGGCAATTAACCCCTTGGCTAGGAAGCACAGGGCAATCAGGAATGTGTCTGTGATGAAGGCATTGAAGATGAGTAACCTAAAAACCTCAATTCATCCCACCTTACCCACCCAGGGTACCTGGGGAGGTCCCAATTCTGTCAGTCATGTTCACTAACACATCTATGCCTGATCCTGTAATGAACATGGGACATATACATAAGAAACAAAACAGTGCATGGCCTATGGCAGCTCAGTTTAATGCATATGCATGAAATAGAAAGGCAGAAGAAAACTAACCCTGTGCTGAGAGTCCCATGTATATGGTACTGGGACAGAGGCTTCATATATTAGCATGTGTCTGTGCTTTCTAGGACTTTCTCATAGGAAGAACACTACCTATCTCTCTCGGGGTTGCTCTAAAGATCGAACACTTTACACTGACAAAGCAAGAACACAGTAAATGGCAACTCTGATTATTCAGTAGTATTCCCTCATTTTCCAGGTGACAGAGCTGAGCAGAACCTGGATGCAAATCTACTTCTAATTATACTACTGTTCTACATGCCATCTCACACTGAGCTCAAACAGGTTGTGTTATTAAGCACAACATCTGGCAGAACCCTTCCCAATGATTTCCCTACCTTCCCTTCATCTGGTGGAAATTACAGACTACAGCAAATTAGACTACTGCGATGAGTCACTGTCTATGTACTAAAGGTCAGGGCCAGCCCTGCATCTAGGGGAGGGTGCCTCTAAGGTAGCAGAAAGGCCAGGCTCCCAGGGGTGGAAAAGAAGGTACAGGGAGAAGCCAGCCAAGTGTCAGTGGCCTATCATTGTCCTCCCTTCCCTCATCCTCCTTAGGAAAAGCACCTTGCCCTGCCCCCACCTTCCACATGCGACAAACTCAAGAATTTAACTATTTGACTCCTAGGAACATTTACTCATGACAAGGGAAATCTAAGTTATTGTCATAGGATTCATATAACTCAGAGGTAGAACTCTTGACTTCTAGAAATCAAGGTTTCCAAAAGACTCCAAAAGCTCCAGATTTGAATCCTAGCACTGCCTCTCCATGTGTTACAGGGGAAGGAATCAGTCAGTAATCCCAACCAACCCGAAACACTTGAGGTTCTGCTCCCTTTCCACCAGGGAAGCCCTGAGAACTACTGTTACCACTTCCATTTCCTATTGAGGAGTAGCAGGTCCTTTATCTATGGCAGCCCCAAAACTGCTGGGGCTCCTAATACACAAGTAACACACTGGAAAGAGACAAAGTAGAACAGAAGATCTTGAGTTTTGATGTCAGCTGGTACTTCTATCATCTTGGACCAATTGTCCTGAGCTTAGCTTCTTTACCTTCACACCAACTATCCAACTGTTCTCAAAGGATTTGATAATCAAATGGATACAAAAATGCTGGCCAGCTGAAGTTCAGAAACAGCAAAGATGGCATTATTTCTTATGGGAAGGTCTGGGGCTTCAACTCAGCTACATTTAATGAGACAGGATTGATAAGTCATGGAACCGCCAGGCTGGCATGGCTCAGTGGTTGTGCATTGACCTATGAACCAAGAGGTCACAGTTCGATTGCTGGTCAGGGCACATGCCCAGGCTGCAGCAGGCTGCGGGCTGGATCCCCAGCGAAGGGCATGCAGGAGGCAGCCAATCGATGATTCTCTCTCATCACTGATGTTCCTACCTTTCTCTCCCTCTCCCTTCCTCTCTGAAATCAATAAAAATATATTTAAAAAAAAAAAGAAAGTCATGGAATATCAAAATGCACATAGAAACAGGACCTTAGCATAAATGTTGCCCTATTAAGTTCAACAATGCTACCTTTGTTTAAAGAATAATTTCGCCCTGGCCGGTTTTGCTCAGTGGATGGAGCGTCGGCCTGCGGACTGAAGGGTCCTGGGTTTGATTCTGGCCAAGGACACGTGCCTGGGTTTGTGGGCTCAATCCCCAGTGGGGGGTATGCAGGAGGCAGCAGATCAATGATTCTCTCTCATCAGTGATATTTCTCTCTCTCTCTCCCCCTCTCTCTGAAATCAATAAAGAAATATATTAAAATAAATAAATAAATAACCTCTCTTGGCCCTAGCTGGTTTGGCTCAGTGGATGGAGTGTCAGCCCGAGGACTGAAGGGTCCCAAGCTTCGATCCCCAGTAAGGGCGTGCAGGAGGCAGCTGATCACTGACTCTCTCATCATTGATGTTTCCATCTCTCTCTCCCTCTCTGAAATTAATAAAAATATATTTTAAATAACAATAATAAAAAATAAAAGGTTGTCATTTTCAAAAAAGAAAGAAAACAAATAATCTCTCTTGGAAATGTCTGCTTAGTTTAAAAAGCATTAAGATCAACAATCTTGTCCTATCTAGTTCCACAGCTTGTTTGACCAGTGTTGTTACCTGATAATGACTTTGAGCCAGTTCTAAAACATAACCTCCCCATGAAGATTTGTGACGAGAAAGAGTATGTCTAAAACAGCTACAAAACGAATCCCCAATGATTTCCCACACTCCCATAGCCAACTTAGCTGGCCATCTCCCAGCAGCCGGCCTTCTTTGGAGAAGGTTAAAACCCACTTGGATAGGTTTGGTGTAGAGCCTAAAAAGGGGGCAGATGAGACTCCACTCAGGAATCTGAATGAGGTGACAGGGGCTCACGTACTTCTGCTTCTTTGATCCTTTATGGGTTTTCTCTGTTTTCTCAGCTGATCTTTCCCTCGAGTGGCTTGAATCTCGGGAATCCACTGATTCTCTTGATTTACCTCGTTTAAGATCTCTCTCCTTATGTTTTTTACGACGTTCAATATCAAGGCGGAGATCAACAGGATCATCTTTATATTTTCCCTCAGCCTGGCAAAAGAAAATAAAAATGAAGTTTTTTGGGGTTCAGGGCTGCCAACTCAACCACCCCATAAACTGTGGTTACCACTCCAATGGAGTGATGCAGGAGAACTGGGAGTCTGAGGCACCTCACCCAAGCTTGGGAGGAATGCAGATGTCCCAAGAAGTCACTTCATAAGGATCCTTCCCTCAGAACCCAAACCAGTTCTCTAAAATAATAATGGTAGCCCTTCTAAACATGCTCTATACTTGGGAGATAAGGACACATAGGGAATACCTTAATCAATAAAGAAAAAAATTTAAAAATAAATCTAAATATGTTCTATATTGATCTTGCTTCGTTTCCTCCGCAGTCCCGTAATGATCTGGCTAGCCTTCAAGTTGAGAAGGCCAAATCAGCTCTAGAAAGTGCTTGGTTAAGGCTGGCTCCTGCTTACTCACCAACAAGAGTAGAAATGCATGTTATCCTTTTCTACCTAAAATGTAGCAGCCACCCCAAGCTTATCCTAGACTTGGAATCATGTCTGAGTACTGGGTCCAAAGACAGACAGACAGTGGGAGCCTTAAACAGCCTGCCTAAATGGTTGGTTATACTGATAATTTCTCTAGAGAAGAAGTATCAATAATGTGGGGAGTACCATAATTTCCATAAACTGGCAAAACCAGATTAAAGTTTATTTTTTAAAAAAAAGGAAAAAGAAAAAATCTTCTGTTAGGAAGTGTAACCACCAGGGCAGGGGAGCTGCAGAGACAATATGACCAGCACTCCAGGGGTCCCACAGTTCTCGGGGAAACTTAGTGAGAGCAGAGATGCAAGGTGATTTCAAGAACATTATACACTAGGACTTGTCTCCAGGGACTAACATCTCCCTAGAAGAGCAAGAACTGAGCAGTTCACTCTGTATTATAAACATGTCACTTACACTAAGCTTTTTGTTGAAATAAAAGTTTAATTTTAACAGGAGTGGTAGGTATTAAGTTTATTTTATTTCCATTGTTTTTTTTGGGGGGGCGGGGGGAGTCTCTGCACCCTCCAAAGACTAAAGAAAAACAAGACAAAAGCAGGCGCTGCTCCCTCAGGCGGTGCACACAACATCTCTAATGAGCTGGCTTTGTGAGGCATAGATGAGATGTCTTCTGGGTTTCAAAAACTTGCTTTTCACATGTCAGTGTCAATCTGGTGGACACTTCAAAAAAAAGAAAAGGGGATGGGAGAGAAGAGAGATTGTGCAAGAGTGCCTCTCATCACATTCAACCAACAAGACAAATTTGTTTAGAAAACTTGAAGAGTAATTAAAATTTTTAGAAAGGTTTCAGTAGCATTGGAAGAGCCATCTTTGATTTTTAAATTTCAACTGTATATAAATTTCAACTGTATATGTGAATGAAGGTCAATAAATACTAAGATTTTTAAAGCCCCAAATCTAGTATTTCACATTTAAAAAGCGCATATAAGCTTTAATCTCTTAATAACAGAGTTTTTACGTGCACATCAATGCAAATGTAGCTGGGCTATCAAAGTAATGTTTAGCTTCAAAGTAACAGTAATCAACAGATGACAGATATGGTACAATGTTAGAAAAAACTGGACTAGCTGTTTAAAACAGTCTACTAAATTAAGATATGAATATTTCACTCTCCTCTGACATGCATGTCTTTTTTAAATCATGGTTGGAAATAGTGCATGTATATAGTTGATTTGATAATACTTACAAGCAGAAAAATATCACAAAAAGTTTCTTCTCTCATCATGGGCACTTGTTCCAAAACTCCTTTTTTTTTCTCAAGCTCACCTCAATAGACTTTGGGGTCATTTACCATATTCTAACCACTTCACAAAGGTTGTTGATACATTTAATAAAAATTAACCCTTTGTAGTTCATTTTTAGAATTATGCCCATCCTTAAAAGAAAAACACAAACTTAAGTAGAGAGTAATTTAAACAAACACATTTCTGTCAAGTTCATGCCCAACGCACTCATTTTGTCGGAATTACTGATCAAAGCAACAGTTCACCTTGTAGCCAGGTTCCCGGGGACTTTTCATTTCATCATGAGCCAATCCATGTTTCCTGAATGTACTGGGGGAAATGTCTATCCTCCTAAAATTGAAAACACGAAAAATTTTAAATATCCACAGTGTGACTATAATACAGGTAATATTTTAGTTTATAAGTTGGTAATGGAGTCACAGGCATTCCTTTTTATTATGTTTCATAACTTACATACATATTACTTACATTCTTTGCATTCTTACCCTCTCCCACAGGTGTGCACAAAGCACACAAACTCTAAAACTTCTCAAACTCAAACAGTAATGTTACATCCAGGAAGGCAGATTCACAGACAAGATTATGATTTCAAGTTCATATCAAGATTATCTATAGAGCCCTAGCCCGGAAGCTCAATTATAGTTAGAGCATTGTCCTGATAAGCCAAGGTTGTGAGTTTGATCCCCGGTCAGGACATATACAAGAAGCAACCAACTGACTGCATAAATAAGTGAAAAAACAAATTAATGTTTCTCCCCACCCACTGCCTTTCCTCTCTAAAACCAATCAATCAAGTTGTTTTTTGTGGGGTTTTTTTTTTGAAGGACTATCTATATGTCCTACTAACGAGTTTCACCTTGGAAATTAGAATGTAATGGCCCATTATTCACCAATGAGATAGGTCTAGAGGAGAAACAACTGCCCGGCATAACCCTAAATCCAAGACTACTGTACAGACGTGGTCCTACCTACTATACAAACACATTCAAGAGTTGACTATTCCTTTCCATTCACAACTACAAACACCCACTTCTTTCCTAGAATCTGCAGGATGTTACCTTAAATTCTATTGCTAATGTGGCAAAGATAGTTTAATATCTGATGATCAGTCTTTTATGATCACCTCCAATGTAAGGTTGAGGTCCTCACCTGTGTATCTCTGGGCTTTTCTTGTTCTTAGCTGCCTCTTGCTCAGTTCCTCTCTTTAGGTATTTAGTAAAGCGTTCATGCAATGTCATTCCTGAGGACCCGAAGTGATGTTCTGTGGGGATTCAAAGAAAAACACATTATATGCCATCAAAGGCAGACATAATATTCATAATATTCAACTCTTTTATATGAACCTGCAGCTACAGAGATATGACTAAAATACCCAAATCTATATAACAAACATACTGAAAAGAGAAAAGGAAAAAAGGTTGGTTTGCACAATCCAATGTTGGGCACTAGAATACCACTGTAGCTCCCTTATCTTAAGACATGGATACAAAGAAACCTGGAGCTTACTGTCACTTGAATCACATCACCAACTCCTGCTTAGGTTTAAATTTCAGAGGGAACCTATAACTGGCACAACCCAGCTTCTACATTACCTCTCTGCCATTCCCTAACCCGCCCACCTCCATTTGCCCTTATGGTGGAGAAGAAATTCACACACAGCATGAGGTCAACAAGAGGCTTCCACTTACTGGACAAGAGAAGACAGAGGTGTGGGTAAAACCACTTTTCATACTTCCTTTTTCAAGCATTTTAAGCCTTCATGTGGAAGATTTTACCTATTCTCATGATCACAGACCACTACTAACAATTCAAAATGTTCAGCTCTGTAATTAAAAAATGGAAATCCTCACTGAAATGGATTTCCTTCCAGTCAGTCCCTCGCTTCAAAGGCCCTTTCAATAAGATAAAGGGTCTGATAAGGCTCCCTTATTCACCCGCTCATCCTTCTGCTTGTAATAGAGGAAGCTAAGCTGTGGCAAGGGATCCTGAGCAAACTGGGGTTGGGACTTACCTTTAACGTGGTGAACAATGGTCACTATGTGCTGGGCAAACAGTTCCGAGGGGCTCCGCTGAGACTGAGCTGACTGTATGTGCTGGAAAATGGAACGAAATTCTTGTTCCTTTTTGTTGCTATGAACTAGATCCCGACAAAGCTTGCGCTCCTGAGCCAGTAATCCACTGGGTCTGGGGGGGGGGGGGGAAACAAGGGGGCTCAATTTAACAAGATATACAGAAAGTCAGAACATTTAAACCCTAAAAATGCCATGCATTTGTTCAGAGTTTTAATTTTATCCACAAAGCTCTTTTTTAAATTCCCTACCAAATTTCAAAGTAACCTCAATGCACAACTATGGAAAAAGGCATCCAAAATCTATCGCTTCCCTTTTTTCAGTGGTAATCTTTAATAGAAAGGACGAGTGTTAAACCTCAGTGATTCTGTTTTTGGCGTCACTGCTGGCTTTACCATACACAACAAATGAGAATGTATTTAAAAGATCAACTAGCTTGGCCAGCCAGAGCCATTCAGTGAGTCAACAAAATGAAGCAGGAGTGAAATGTGGCTCCCGCTGACTTCCAACAGGCTGCAGAGTTTTTACATTACCCCAAGTAAAAAACAGCCTGGCCTCGCCCTAGCTGGTATGGCTCAGTGGGTAGAGCGTCAGCCTGCAAACTGAGAGGTCTCAGGTTCACTTCCGGTCAAGGGCACACACCCGGGTTGTGGGCTCGATCCCCAGTGGGGGACTTGCAGGAGGCAGCTGGTCCATGATTCTCTCTCATCATGGATGTGTCTATTTCTCTCTCCCTCTTCCTTCTTCTCTGAAATCAATAAAAATGTACTTTAAGAAATCAACACCAATTTAAAAAAAAATAGCCTGGCCTCTTCCTCCTCCAAAATGCAGCCAGACGTGACCTCTGAAAATGGTTGCTATTCACTTGACCCAGAAACACCCCGCCCCCCCCCCCCGAAATCATGCAAATCAAGAGGTTCAAATCTTCGTGTTCACTTTAACACTTGTGAAACTGCCCAGGCCATCAAGGGTATGCATGTCCAAAAAACCACCAAGTATCTGAAGGATATCACTTTCCAGAAGTAATGTGTGTCATCCCGTCGTTACACTGTGGAGTTGGTAGGTGTGCCCAGCCCAGGTGAAACAATGGGGCTGGACACAGGGTCGGTGGCCCAAAGAGTGCTGAATTTTTGTTGCATGTGCTAAAACACTCAGAAAGCCTCTAATGCTGAGCTTAAGGGCTTAGATGTAGATTCTCTGGTCATTGAGCACATCAGGTAAACAAAGCTCCCAGGATGTGTTGTGGAACATACAGAGCTCATGGGCATATTAACCCATACATGAGCTCTCCTTGCCTCATTGAGAGGATCCTTATGGAAAATGTGCAGATTATTTCTAAACCAGAAGAGGTTGCACAGAAGAAACCGAAGAAACAAAACTTATGGCCCAGGAGTAAATTCAACATAAAATAAATACTAATAAAAGTAAACAACAAAACCAGCCTTGCCATCACCACTCTAGGAATTCCTAAAGTTCTCTTACCCACAGCCCCAACTCTAAAAACTGCCACATTATTTCTTGGTGAAAGCCTGTAATAACAGAATCTAGGAGCCTACTAAAAATGGAAAAATGGATCCTGGATGGCTGTACAGGCCAAAGGCATCTTAAGCGAATTCATGGGAGGGAAAAGGAGGGAACAAAACAAACAAAACAGGATGAAGGCTGGGAAGGCGAGGAGGGGCTGGGGGCTGGATAGAGGGCCAGAAAACAGCAGAGGGGACCCAACACCAAAACCAGTCACTGAAGAAACACCCTTCACCACTGTGATACTGACTTCAACACTTAACAGCTCAGTGACACACACTCCCCACTGACAGGTGTGGACCCGAGGGTATCAACTGTGAAACTTGGACAGTGGGAAAATACAAGAGGGGCCTGTCTTGGTTCCAGAATGTCCTCAGGAAGAGAGGTTAGGAGGCACCATTTAGGCCACTGATGAAGGACTAAACCTCACCTTGCAAGGTCCTCATCAAAAGAGTCCATCCGGACATTGACCTGGGCCTCTCGAGTAATAGAGAAGGAAGACTTCCCTGTGGAAAAGTCTCCTTTGGCTCCTAGCTTCTCCCGGCTCTCAGAGGTCTTTCTTGGGGGAGGTGATGAGCTTTTCTCCTGGACTGCTTTGTAAGCAGTCACTCGGAAATTCTTTTCAGGCACAAACCCCCTGTGCCCACTTTCGGTTCTCTTGAGTCCTCCCCGATCCTCCTTTTTGGATCTCTCTGAAAAAGACTCCTCCTCCAGCTCCTCTGTTTTCCTTTGCTTTTCCTTCCCTGGAGGTGCATACACCTCCCATTTGCCCGACTTCTCATCCTCCTGGTTTTTGTTTGCACCGGCTATGACTTTTGACATAAATTTGGGTTCATCATCAAACTCAGATTCCTTCCTTCCTTTGGCTTTGTCCTTATCTTGATCATCCATGTCCTCCTTGTGGAAATCAGCCATCTTCTTCTCAAAGTCATCTCGGAGCTTATATCTTTTAGGAGACTGGCTACCTCGAAAAGGCTTCTCAGAATCAGTTTTGGGAGCAAACATATCAGATTTTATTTTCGAATCACTCAAGCCTGTGTCAGAGAAGCTCCCTTTCTCTTTCATTTTCTCTTTATCAGTATTTGTTTGTTTCTGTTCCTTATCTTTTCCATTCTCTGTCTTCTGCTCATCTAGATACCTAGTTATAAAAACAAAAGGGACACACAAGAGGCTTCTTAAGCAACCTGATCTAAAACAGCACCACTGGTCTTGGGTTTTTGAATCTCTGAATAAACATGTCTCGTGGATTCCAGTGTTACCAAAGGACTTTCTCCTTGGCTACTTTCTAGTAATTTAAGAGAAAAATACATGGTCCATGGAGTTGTCTTATAAAAGCAACCAAAAGAAAATAACAAAGGTAATTTTTAGGATACTAAAAAACAAAAACCTACTTACCTGTAAGTGGTCTAGGAAAAAAAAAATTAAGGTCTTATCCAACCTTCATTCAGTCACTTATAATCTGCTTTCAGCAAAATTAACATAGAATGTTCAACCTTGGACTGTTTTGCTTTTTATACAACTCACATTTGGAAATACAAGTCTCAAAAGAGACTTCAAATTTGCTTCAAGTCACCTAGAAGATCTAAATATGAAATATACTGCAAACACAAATAAAAACAAAACATGTGTTAATTGAGAACAGGGAGGGAAAAAATCATCCTATTCTATCTTATGGAAAAGCAGAGCTCATACCCAAGTCTTCTAAAGACTTCACAGTTCTGGCAAGGAACCAAACTTACATTTTAAAGTAGACTTACTTAAGGCTGGAAAGTAGATTCTCAACATCTCATTTGTACCATTAATGGAGAATATGGTCAAACAGAATCAAAGGACAGCAGGATATCAAAGAATAGTAAAAGAAATCCCTCTTGACAACCTGGTCCCAAGCCAACGTCCCTGTTATGTCTCTGCTGTCCCAATCCATCCAATCACACAAAGATTCAGGTTCCAACTCACCATGTCTCCCAGAGTATAAAGACGAAAGCATTGTCCCATCCTCTCCTAACATGCAGCCCAGTTGGCTTCTACTGGGAATACACCCACCTTGTGATTTTAAAACAAGGCCTTCCTGGACTAAGCCTTGGACTTTCCCATTCTGCACAGTCTCCTCAACTGGAGGGTGTGAGGGTGCAGCTCTTCACCATGATGGGCTGATGTAGATCAATCACAGTAGATGGTGGTTCTTAGCGGGTCTAACAGCTCCAATGGCCATTCATTTTGGCAAAGATCATATTTTTTTGATAGCTGACCCACAAATCTCTACTGTTCTCTGGCTTACATTGGTAGAATCCAAGGCAAATTTTTAAATGTGAAAACATCATTTCAGAGTAGTTTAAAGAAACTTTATGCTGCAATACAAATTCAGGAAGGTAGGAAAGCTAGAGTTAAGCTTAAGATGACCTTAGGTGATGCTTTTCAATTTTGCTAATGAAAAGTTTAGGAAATGGGGATTATCTTTTTACCATTAATCACAGCCCTAACTTAGATTACATTACAATCAAACTGCCAGCTGGTGAAATAAAACACAACCAGGCCAGGGAAACAAGGTACTTGCCTCTTTGTATAGGCTGCCCCTCCTGAAGCAGCTTCCTCCTTCTGAGACGAGCCATATGTGGAGCCAGTGGCCGGTGGACTCTTACCCACAGGGCTCTTCTTGGATGGACTCAAGGACCCAGAGCCATGGTCAAACTGACCTTGGTGTGTCCCAGGTTGGTACCCAGAACCACTCTGCAGACCTGAGCCCAACTGGGATGTGCTGGAAAGTGGAGGGCTAGGCTTTGGCACAGGGCTAGGACGGGGAGACCGCCGCCTCACAACCACAGACTGGAGGGGGCTTTTCAGAGCCGGGCTCCGCTCCCGGGGACTCAGCTCAGAAACTGCCGATGCCCGTGATGCAGAACCAGCACTGTATGTGCTGGCATCTGCCCATGGCTTCGAGCTCTCAGATGCTTTTGTATCTTGAGAGGTGCCTCCAGAGAATGTCTGCTCCTTGGCCTCTTCTTGGTTATCTCCAGCGGACTGAGATGGACGGCTATCCTTAGAAGAGGACTTTTTCTCCTTTGCAGACTTGCGCTTGGAAGATTCAACTCGGCTGTGGTTGGAGGAAGAACGAGAGGACGAGGAGCGCCTTGACCTGTCAGAGGAAGACTTATCGGAGTTTCTAGAATGGCTCCTGGATCTTGGTGAAGGAGACCTTCTCTTTGGGGACCGGGATCGGGACCGGCCCCGTCGAGGACTGTATGCCTGCCGATAATTCTGCCAATTTGAGCGGTAGTTTCCATAGCCTCCTCGGTTATACTGGCCCCATGGATAAAAGCCTCTGTTGCGCCCACGGAAATAATAGGGCCTTCTATAGCCTCTGTTGTGACCTCGGAAATCCCGATTCTGATATACTCTTGGGTGATTCCTCTCTCTGTTATGAGCTGGAGAATATGATCTGGAACGAGACCTAGAACTGAAAAGGGAATAAAGGGAGAAGAAATGTTAGCATTTTGACACAAGCATATTTATTCTTGAAAAACCTGTCAAGAAAAAGTAATGTTTTGAAATTCCTGCTCATAGGGAGCACACTTAAATATTTAATCCCCCTGCTTATGAACCATATTAAGTACAAAAAGACAAATAAGAATCATTTTAACAAATGAGATGCCAAGGATATTTATTATAGCACATTTTTATAAACCTTTATTGTTGAAATGATATCCAGACAGGTAACTGTTCAGGTCCTTTGGCCCCAATACTGTTATAACACTCTACTCCCCATCCTATTCACCCCTGTCTGTGCAGGGCTAATTTCTTAGATTCCACTAATGCCTAGAATTGTAAAAACACTGTAACAGGTCTAAATTAGAGCCACTTAACTAGTGACTTAGAAAAGCTTTGTACACAAAACTTAAGAGATTTTTAACTGAAATCAGCAAGGTATACAAGTATTAGTTTTTTACTGAGGACCTGGAAATGGTCTCACTCTTTAGGCCAGTTTCTGTGGCTGAACTACAGGAGATTAACTGTGTGCCACAAGAGGGCACTACTGACTGTAAGACACACAAGTGCACTGAAGATTAGCAGAAAAACTATAAAACAACCCTTCCTTACCATGCACGTCTCTCAAGCCTAAGTTTTGTTATTGTTTAAAAATATAGAACTCTAGGAGAAACCAAGATGGCGGTATAGGTAAACACTGAACTGCTGCCTTGCACAACAATTTCAAAACTACAACTAAAAGACAAAACGGACACCATCCAGAACCACAGGAAAGCTGGTTGAGTGGAAATACTACAACTAGAAGGAAAGAGGAAAGAACATTGAGGCTCAGAGGAGCTGCAAAAGGCTGAGGTACGGAGATGTGCGCCTGGAGAGGACGGGCGGCTGAATGCACGGACGGCTGAGTGCACGGCTGGCTTTCTAAAGCGGGAGGGAGACAGAAGCTCCTGACTACGCTGAACTCCCGTTGCGGGAGAGTTTCTGAGAACACAGACTCATTCGGGGAGAAACTGGACTGTCTGGCAGCAGGCAAAACTTGAGGGCGAATTTCTCTCAGAGGTGCCTGCAGAGATTGCTGAGGGACACTGAGACCCGGGGGGCCTCATAGGGCAGGGCTGACGGGAGGCCAAGGCTGTCAGCTCCGCCCTGAAACTCCGCCCCATCCAAGCTGAGCACAGAGGCTTTTGCAATTTTGCAAGCCTTGTCTCATAAGGGTGTCTCCAGCACAGAAGTTCTCCCAGCATAGACACAGCTGATCCTCATAGCCAACTGGCCTGGAGGTCAATCCCTTCCAGTGATACCAACAACAATCAAGACTTAACTACAACAAGGCTGTGCACACAGTCCACAAAGGGGTGCACCAAGAGTGGTCCACCTCAGGTAACTGGGGAGGCTGAGCCACTGTGCCCCAAAGGACACCTACCACACAAAGCTACTCCACCAACTCAGGGAAGCAGCTAAAATGCAGAGACAAAGAAACAGGTCACAAATGACAGAAATGGAGGAAAGCAAACGACTGGATATAGAGTTCAAAACCACGGTTATAGGGTTTTTCAAGAATTTCCTAGAAAAGGCCAATAAATTTAGCGAGACCCTCAAGGATTAAAGGACCAACTAGAAATTAAACATACACTGACTGAAATAAAAAATATTATACAGAGACCCAACAGCAGACTAGAGGACTGCAAGAATCAAGTCAAAGATTTGAAATACAAAGAAGCAAAAAACACTCAACCGGAAAAGCAAAAAAAAAAAAAAAAGAATGCAAAAACCTGAAGATAGTGTAAGGAGCCTCTGGGACAACCTCAAGTGTACCAACATCCGAATTATGGGGGTGCCAGAAAAGAGCAAGGTACTGAAAACCTATTTGAAGAAATAATTATAGACAACATCCCCCACCTGGTGAAAGAAATAGACTTACAAGTCCAGAAAATGCACAGAACCCCAAACCAAAGGAATCCAAAGAGGACCACACCAAGACACATCATAATTAAAATGCCAAGAGCAAACGATAGAGAGAATATTAAAAGCAGCAAGAGAAAAACAGTTAGTTACCTACAAGGGAGCACCCATTCGACTGTTAGCTGATTTCTCAACAGAAACTATGCAGGCCAGACAGGAGTGGCAAGAAATATTCAAAGTGATGAATAGCAAGAACCTACAACGAAGATTACTCTACCCAGCAAAGCTATCATTCAGAATTGAAGGGCAGATAAAGAGCTTCACAGAGAAGAAAAAGTTAAAGGAATTCATCACCACCAAACCAGTATTATATGAAATGCTGAAAGGTATTCTTTAAGAAGAGGAAGAAGAAGAAAAAGGTAAAGATAAAAATTATGAACAACAAATACATGTTTATCAACAAGTGAATCTAAAAATCAAATCAAGTGAATAAAAAATCTGACGAACAGAATAAACTGGTGACTATAATAGAATCAGGGGGATAGAAAGGGAGTGGACTGACAATTCTTGGGGGGAAAGGGGTGTGGGGGTGCAGGAAGAGACTGGACAAACATCGTACACCTATGGATGAGGACAGTGCAGGGGAGGTAAGGGCAGAGGGTGGGATGGGAACCGGGTGGAGGGAGCTATGGGGGGAAAAAAGAGGTACAATTGTAATAATCTGAACAATAAAGATTAAATTTAAAAAAAACATATATATATATATATATATATATATATATATATATATATATATATATATATGTATAGATCTCGAACTTGGCAAAGGTACATTTCCAGGATCACGGGTATTCAACAGTAACCTCACTTTGTAAAAATTGTATGTCCATGAATACCAGGCTTATCAATGACAGGGAGCTTTGGAATAAAGCTCCCTGTCATTGATCAAAAAGCCAAAAAATGTATTTGTTCATGTAAAAATCCACTGGGGTTCTTAGATAACATCTGTCTTGTCAACTATAATACAGATCATTAACCACTACTCATAAGTAGTTAGCTAGAAATATGTAAAATTGCTAGAAAATGCTTTCCAAAAATATTTCTTTACATACAGAATAAAAACCCTTCAGTTACTCAGCAGGCCTTACAGCAGGTCTGACTGGAAAACGATTGTTTTATAAATCACTCCATTTAGCAAATGTGACAGGTTTTAACAACAAAATGACACTTAAAAAAAGAAATTTACACTTAATTTAATCTAAAGACAAAGTGGGCTTGGTTTTCTACTACTTGTTACCTCCTGTGTTCAGGTTCTTTATCTATCCCAAGAACAAGAGCAACTGGCAAGATGCATGATAATGCTGGTCATTCATGGTTGCTACTTAAGTACAATTTTAATAAAAAACAACTTACCTTCCACACTTTTTATTCGAAAACAGTACAATCTAAGAAAAGAAGGAAGAGGCAGATGCAGGCTATGCAACTGAATGTGACCGGATTAAGTGGCTACACTTGAGGGAGGTACTGTACCACCAAACTAAGGAGGGTTTAATTCAGAGGCTACTGTTGCTTCTGTCACCAATTACTAGTGAGGGAGGGCCCTGTGGCATACTGCATCCAAAACCCGCAGTCACTGCACAGATGCAGGAACATGAGTCTCTGCAGACTGCAAATGAAGTTATTTACAAAAAGTCACTTAAAAGAATACAGTCTGTGAAATACAAGGAAAATAATAAATTTTCTCCAATTCTAGAGAACTCAGCAATTAAATTAATTTAAAGGCATGGTTTCTCAAACTCTCTGGATGGGTAGTATAATATCCTTGTAGAAGAAAAACAAAAAGGAAAAAAAATCATGAAACAGATAAGCCAGAAGTAAGAACTGAATATCCATGGCAAATTTATCTGTTTCTAAAAAGAGAAGTCACACTAGAATCAAGTCTAAAAACATGTTTTCTAGTGGAGAAATTCCTCCAAAACAATAATTTTCTAGGTATAAGATAGCACATAAAGGGGCTCTACACCTACCCCAACACATATTGCCTGCCTATATTTTTCCTCATTTGTCAAGTTGATGACCATGCCAGCCAATGATTTGTAGAATAAGCAGAAGAGATCTGTCCAGACAGATCCTCCCAGTTCTATTTATCACAAATACCTCAGAGGCGGTTAACATTTTTCAATTTGACTTGTGTCGGTTCTATTTTGTCTTTGAGTTTTGGTTGTAGAGCCTCTTATTTTTGAACCAATTACTTAGTTTCCGTTTATTAAATAAAGTTCTAAATTAAAATGTTACCTTTCAGAACCAAATAGGCTAAAACAGATTTAATCAGCCCAAATAAAAAACTCTGGGTGCTAGGTAGGAATTACTAAGAGTCTTTTGCTCAGTCCTAAGGCCTTGATGGTAACTTCCCAAGGTAGATATAAATTTATTTAGTGGGTTTTCCCTCTTCTTTTTTGGAGGGGTTGAGAAGGTGGGATAGAATTTTATTCATATAGACTCTGACACGATTGGACAACAGACAGACACTATTTAGTCTAGGGCTTGAACAAAGTTTGGGGGGAAAATGCATGCCCAATAAACATGAGAGGGAGAAAAGCTAAGAGTGGTTACCCTCAAGGTGTAATGTTATCTTTAAAAAGAAGAAAGAAAAATCTAGTATTTATTTTGTTTGAGGGGAAAACTACAGATTTATAACTTCCTGTTCTATATTGTATTGGAGTCATCAATACTTATGCACACTTACTTTTTGTTCCTCTGGTCTGAAACTAATTTTTAGGTAGGCTTCTCACAGATTCCATTTAAGAAATTAACTTGTTCTTTTTTTTTGGGGGGGGGGGGAATCCCACCAACCATTTGTTTAAGACTCTTATAGAAGTACTATGAAACTATAAAAAAAATAAAGCTCTTAATAGCACCTTTTCCTGAGGCTTAAATTTCATAATCAATTCATTTAAAAGAAAAGGATTATAAAGACTTATCATAAATAAACAGCAAGGGTCCCAAGTGGAAAAATTGAAAAATTATCTCCTTGCCTAATGAAATTCTGACAAAAAATGTAATTGTGCAAAAATTCCCCTTTTGGTTTAAATACATCAGTATTTTCCTAATGCACATACAGAAACTTGTATCTACTGAAAGGTTCTTATCTATTCACAAAAAAAAACTAAAACAGTTTTAAAGTCTGAAAAACCCAACTCACAACACATTCAGAGGAAAAGATGCCAGAGGTTTGGCATCCTATTCCAGGACATAATTGAAATAGGGAAATCCCACTCAAAGGTGTGAAAATGACTGAATTAAAGAATATTGGTAATAAATTCAAAAGAATTACTTGCACATTTAGTAAGAAGACCAGGTGATGTCTACATAGTGATTTTTAGATTAGTTTTAAGATGTGTTTACTAACTAGATACAGTTTATTAGTAATTGGCACATCTGGTGTATACAAATGACTCCTGATACATTTTTTAAGGTTTATTTAGTGAGTTAACGCTTCTTTTCCTTGCAATGTTGCTCATACTAGTAATCCTCTTAGCTATCTTTTCTTTCCCGATAAAAATAAACTTTGGTCCAAGACTCCAAAAACACTTCAATGAAAAATCATCAGATGTAGAGATTTAAAGTAAGCAGCTCAAATAAATATAAAATGTTCTTTCTTCCAAAGTAGATGAGAAACAGTATGCGCTCTGGCAGAGGAGAAAAGGAATTAGGCAAACAATATGGCAAGAAGAGCTGATTTAGATTTGTAGCATTCAAAGAAACCTGGAATAACTTACAGCTCAGCTCAACCTC
Source organism: Corynorhinus townsendii (assembly GCA_026230045.1). Lineage (NCBI taxonomy): Eukaryota > Metazoa > Chordata > Mammalia > Chiroptera > Vespertilionidae > Corynorhinus > Corynorhinus townsendii. Next base: position 198,519,017 of record JAPDVU010000002.1, read on the forward strand.
CCTCCACCTCAAGCCAAATCCTACCCCCTGTCCCCACCATCTGACATTCACAGAAAGAATCTAACAAAAGCCCTGGCCAGTTTTGCACAGTGGCTAGAGCGTTGGCCTGGGGACTGAGGGGTCCTGGGTTCGATTCCGGTTAAGGGCATGTACCTTGGTTGCGGGCACATCCCCAGTGGGGCGTGTGCAGGAGGCAGCTGATCAATGTCTCTCTCATCGATGTTTCTAACTCTCTATCCCTCTCCCTTCCTCTGTGAAAAATCAGTTATTAAAAAAAAAAAAAAAAAGAATTTAACAAAAGATCTTCAAAAACCCATCTGGCCCGATACTAAGATAATCTCCAGACAATCACACCCGCTTACCTCAGCCTTCGCTTCCTTGAACGAGAGACAGATCGACTTCGGGATCGAGACTTCGAAAATGAACGAGAACGAGATCTTGATGCAGATCTTGAGCGAGAAGAACGAGATCCAGACTTGGATTTGTTTGTTTTTGACATCTCTGAAGAAAGGATCAGTCACTTTTCAATTACACCTAATGTAACAAAACAGATTCAAATAATGAGTCCCTTTGCAAACCTGAACTTCTCTTAGAAACAGGCTTGTTTTTTTTAAATGCAGATGAAATAACTGGTTCTCTCCCCCCCCCGCCCACTTTCATCAAGAATTTGTGTTCTAAGCAGTACAATCCAAACAGACCCAAGCCATAGCAGCAGATGGAAAACCTGACATATAATACAAACTGGGTAACACTATAAAATACTGGCAAAACGAGGAGAGTTAACAATATTTAGTGCACAGTCTTTTCGCAGTAAGCAAACAAGCTTTGCCAACTAAGTCAGCTAACCTGAAATGACCTGAGACAGGCTTCCCAGTTCTAACAAAAGAAACCATATGCAATAATATCTTGGTTATGGTCTATCTTGGAAATGGTACACACCTGACCATTTCTCTAATCCCCAGATCTTGAAGTCATGAGGCATAGCCTTAATATTTATTTCCAAGGAAAAGGTTTTAAAAGTGCAAGAGTGTTCTCAAATATTTTAATACCACAACATATATGTACTATATCTTATAAAATACAGGATATATTGATCCATAAACATGGGACTAAAGTAATTTAAAAAGTGACGATCCATTACTTTCTTCTAGTTAGTATTACCTTCCTTTTAGGGTCATTTTCTCCCATTAAAACACACACACACACACCCCTCCCAAAATTGTCTTTTTCCTTTTCTTTCTCCTCTACAGGAATGACTAGAGAACCTCAAAGATGCTCTGACTGCTGGGTTTGGTCAGTAAGGTGCACTGTCAAGCTAACTCACTTATTCTCTTTATATCCTACTAGAACTTTGGGCATCTTCCAAGTAGCAAAACATTGCAGTGCTAAAGCATGTGTCTACCAAAGACCAGGAAGAATAAGGGATCTCTGTCAAAGATCACAAAGCTAGTAAATAGCCAAACCAGGCCAAAATGCCAGGGCTTTTTCCATCACACCTCGCCATCTCACTGCTTAGCAAAAGCTTCTAAGTGGCCCTGGCCGGTTTGGATAGAGCGTCGGCCTGCAGACTGAGGGTCCTGGGTTCGATTCCGGTCAAGGGCATGTACCTTGGTTGCAGGCACATCCCCAGTAGGGGGTGTGCAGGAGGCAGCTGAATCGATGTTTCTCTCTCATTGATGTTTCTAACTCTCTATCCCTCTACCTTCCTCTCTGTTAAAAATCAATAAAATAAAATATATTTAAAAAAAAAAAAAGCTTCTAAGTGATGCTGCTCCCAACTTTAAGGGAAAAATAATAATAAATATTTCACCCTCCCCTACACACACATTTTGTTACTCAGATCTCAGCTCAAAAGCTATCTGCTCAGAGGTTTGCCCTGGCCACCCAATCAAAAGCAGCCACCAGTCATTCTATAGGATCTAATCCCATACACCTTGTTTTTTTTTCCTTGAGAATTCAGTACTTGAAAAATATCTTGCTTACTTTTTTGTTTTCTATATTTACCCAACTAGAAGGTAAGCTTTCCACCAGCAGAAATCTCATCTTTCTTCAGTGTTAAAATAAAAAAGGGAGACCAGCTTTGAAATTTCACTAAGCAGACAAAACCAGTTCAAACAAATAAAGCTTAATTTAGCTTATTTTGCAAGTCTACCTTGACATGTGCATTTCTTGCTTATGCCTCTGAAAATCATAAACAAAACAAACTGTTTCCCAAGGTTAATAGGAAGTAATCACTGAAAATTCTATTATTATAATCAATCACTGTGAATCATAGTAACTGCTTTCTCACTATATAATAAGCTGCTTTATAACAACATAGACCTGAGCCTCCTTCCATGTTTTGGTTTGAGTCCCCCCAGTTTATGAACTGTGTTTTTGGTGTGTGCACAATAAACTTTTACTAATAACTGCTTCAGTAATTCATTGGTTTTATTTCTGCTATTTATGAACTACTAGAGGCCCGATGCACAAAATTCATGGCAGCGTAAGCCCTCGCAGCCCCGGCTTTGTCCAAAAGGTTGTCTGGACAGTTGTTTGGTCTAATTAGCATATTAGCTCTTTATTATATAGGAGTGTTAACAAATGCTTTAAAATGGTTTTTTATGAACTTATTTTATCCTCACTAGAGGATATTTTCCCCATTGATTTTTATTACTTATTTATTTATTATATTGTTACTGATTTCAGAGAGGGAGGGAGAGGGAGAGATAGAAACATCAGTGATGAAAGTCATGGATAGGCTGCCTCCTGCACGCCCCCCACTGGGGATCAAGCCCGCAACCCAGGCATGTGCCCTTCACCAGAATCGAACCCAGGACTCTTCAGTCCAGAAGCTGATGCTCTATCCACTAAGCCAAACCAGCTAGGGCCCATTGATTTTTAGAGAGTAGAAGGGAGGAAGAGAAGAGGAGGAGGGAGGGAGAGTGAGAGAGAAAAATATCAATGTGAGAGAGAGACAATGACTAGTTGCATCCCTGCAAACCAGGTGCCCTTGACAGGGAATTGAACCTGAGAACACTTTGGTTCATGGGCCAGCACTCTAACCATTGAGCCACACCAGCCAGGGCACAAAGAGGGCATTATGATGTCCCATTTTACAGATTTAAACCAGCCAACCAGGCTTCAAGCCAGTGTTGGTTTTTTTTGTTTTAAAGCCAGTGTTCTCAACCACTATTATTCCACCTCTGTAGAGCAATGTCTGGCACACAGAAGTCATTCATAGACCTAAGTCTTTTCTCCGCTCTTACCAAGTTTAGGATCTGGTAAAGGGCAAGAGTTAGGCAAACTGAAAGATCATATTTGTTTCTAATTACTACATTCATAATTTTAATAACTTCTGGAAAGGCAAAAGTCCAGGAAGCTACTATAACTCCAGTTCATAGGAAACCACCATAATCTCACAGACACAATTTGGAGGTCTGAGAAAGTGTCAGAAGCCAGAGACAAAGGGTGATGAGTAAGAGATAGCGTAATGAGGACACCAAAGACCTACAGTCTAGATACTGCCAAAAGATCAAACTGTTGTGTGCTCTACCAAGGTCAAAGATACTTGTATTTGGAACTGACTTTTGGCAACAGTATTGTTCGTTATACAAAGCCAGGGTAGAGGAATAAGTTACTTGGGAATAGGAAGTGGAGATGTACATGAACAATTTATAGAAACTGAATATTGAAAATACATTTTGTTTTGCTAGTTGGCCTTAAGCATATTTTGGGATTTTCTCTCTGGGTTCACTCTTACTGAATGGCTTTCTTTTGTTACAATTTTAGGGATAGTCTTGCCTAGCAACATCTCTGTCCAATCTTCAATTTTAGTTTGGGCCAAATATAAAAATCCTTTTAGATCATTTACACAACAGGTGGACAATATCAGACTTTAGAACAAAAAGAACAGGCAACAGTTAGTGAAAAAGGAAATACTCATTACAACCACCAGAAATTGGAAAATTAAGAAGCTCATTTTCATTCAGATAAAAAGTTGTCAATTAAATACATACAGAGCCAAAGTTAACACGTCGACATATACTAAACTTACTAGAATTGACAAGTATACTGAAGAGTGGCAATACTGTGATACCATCCCCAATCCTACTCCTGCAGAACTTCTTTAATGTGAATTGAAACTAACAGTAAAAACATCACTATACCTTGAGAATTACATGGAAGAACTTTGGATGATACAAATCACAGTTGGAAATAAATCAATGAAATACTTAACTCATTCAAGTGGACTCTATCTAGACAGTGGGTAAGCTAACGTAGACTTGGTCCTTGCCTTCATGGAACTTATAATCTAGACGCACTTAGACTAATAAGCAAGTAACATCATAGTTATAAATTCTGGTAAGTACTAGGAAGAAGACAAAGAAAATACTATGTTGGCATATACATATGATCTCTGAACACATAATAATTTGGCCACTCAGTGTACTTATGTATAAGGGAAAGCTTGCAAATCTTGATATGTCAAGGGACCTGGAGATAGTGGCCCCTGCCTCTGGCTAGTAAGTCCTCTGCTTCTTTCTAACTACCCACAATTCAGTTCTTATACATGGAAAAACCTTATTTTAAAATCCCAACTCTGTGGTCAGTCTACACTGAGTGGCCAGATTATTATGCATTCAGAGATCATAATAATCTGGCCACTCAGTGTATATGCAGCGTGGAAGTTATTTAGATAAGATGGTCAAGAGATGGTATTTAAGCTGTCACCTGAAGAACAAGTCACATGAAGAGAAGTGTCCAAAAGACATGTAGTTTCTTCTCTCAACAAATATACATCCTATCTAATACAAGAATAATATGCAGATTGACCATCACTCCAACACACAAGATGGCTACCCACATGTGGTCAAAGATCCTGCCCCCATGTGGACACAAGATGGCCACCACAAGATGGCCAGCAGGGGGGGGGCAGTTGGGAGGGACCAGGCCTGCAAGGGAGGGCAGCTGGGGCAATCAAGCCTGCAAAGGAGGGCAGTTAGGGGTGACCTGGCTGTCAGAGGAGGGAAGTTGGGGGCAAACAGGCTGGCAGGGGAGTGGTTAGGGGGTGATCAGGCTGGCAGGCAGAAGCAGTTAGGGGCAATCAGGAAGGCAGGCAGGTGAGCAGTTGGGAGCCAGCAGTCCTGGATTGTGAGAGGGATGTCCCAGATTGGAGAGGGTGCAGGCTGGGCTGAGGGACATCCCCCCATGCATGAATTTCATGCACCGGGTCTCTAATATATTTATATATATGTATGTATAAGGTAGGGATGATCATAACTAAAGCCAGCTGATCAAATTACCAAAATTCATTCAAAACAACTCTCAATTCTATTTTGAAGATCTACAAACTTCATATACATACAGCTTTTCCTATTTCTAACATTTCTTCATTGTTGATGCTCTAAAAATATAATGGGAAGTGAGATAAACAAATACTACCTTGGAAATCAATTTAGCACCTCTTACATGTTACAAGTACGTGTTATTTATTTAGCTTCTGTTCGAACTAAGTTTTGCTTCTTCAGCAATGCTGTTTGCTTCTTCCTGGCTGACCATGCTGTTTCATCATTTAGAATATTATGAAAAAGTGCAGTCCCTACAGAACTATGGTATAATATGACAGCTCATGGCTATATGTGCCTGGGGTAAAAACATGTCTCCTCAAAAAAACACTATTTTGGACAAAAAGATTCTCAGACTTAAGATAGCCATGTTCCTACATCAGCATTATGAAAGAATCCACCTAGTGACCAATACTATCTATTTGATAGGAATGATCAATACTTAATATCTATTGATAGTAATAATCAATACTTACTATTTATTATGTTAGAATGCAGAAATATAGTAAGAACTAGTTCCTGAACTCACAATTAAGAGCCTGATATGATCCAAATATCCTCAACTTTCCAACATTCTTCAGATGTCATGGTTTCATATCTCACATTATTACCCTCTTCACCGTGGAATCAATTTATGTCTGTTCTCTTTCATTGGGATACACTTAATGTGATTCTCAAAATGTGGCCTAATATAGAACTACTAGATGCATGAAAATTCATGGAGGGGAGGGGGTTCCCTCAGCCCGGCCTGCCCCCACTCACAGTCCAGGAGCCCTCAGAGGTGGGAGGCAACCTGGCAATCAGGAGAAGGTGACACCCCCATCACACCTCTGCTGCTGCCACTGCCAGCAGAGCAAGCCTCAGCTGGCCCTGGTTACCTGCGCCTCAGGCCGGCCCTGGGCAGCTGGGAGGCTGAGGGCAGGTCCAGCCGTACCATGTGCCTGCCCCCCGCACACACGCACGCACACAGGCGGGGCTGAAAGGACTGGGTGCCACCATCTTGCGGCTATGGGTGCCGCCATCTTTGTGACAGTGATGGTCAATTTGCATATTCCCTCTTTATTAGATAGGCTTTAGACACTATTAGTGTGTTTAAAATTTTTCTTTCTGGCAGCCACATTACATGTTGACTCAGGGTGAGCTCTGAGTCACTAAACCCTGAAGTCCTTTTTCATAAACCCTTCTTCAGCTGCAAGATGTCCTCCTCCTCCATCTTATATTTATACAACTGTTGTTTTATTCCTCACCTTTTTTATTTAAAACCCAAGTGTAGCCTTTTGAAATAATTTCAGATACAATTTTGTCACATGGAGCAAGGGTTCGTTTTTAAACTATTCTGCAGAGCCACTTGAGAGGAGTTTCCCAACCCATCACCCTTTCAAAGACCAGCCCTCTCCACCTAAACCACTTGTCTAATTACCAAGCACATCAACAGTCCTTGAAAGAACATAGCTCTTGGGAGAATAGATGTGTTTTACTTACAACAAAACACAACAAAGGTACTAAGATATATAATTACTTGGCTTTAATATCACTAAAAACACAGATCTTATTTTTCAACTCCAAGAAAAAGGAATATTGGCAGAGAAAGCCAAAGAAGTTTCTCTAAATCAAAACCCTCAAAGATAGGAAAGAATTAAATTACTCCTCTTCCCTCTCACTCCAGATTAATCTCGGGGACTCTTCCCCCAGATTAAGTTTCTTCTTAGTGTCCCTAGTGTTATGCCAGCATTGTGCTTGGCACATGGTAAATGTTTGTTGAATTCACCAGAACAAACATTTTAGGAGTATTTACTACAGTTTGCCCCATGTTTGGAACCCTGTGGGTTATACTTGGTAGGACACTGGGTTCCTAAAACTAAGTAGTGCCAAATAAAGCCTCTCAATTGACCACTCAGGGGTTCCAACTGTGGCAGCCTAAATGGCCAGGTTATATAGAAACTACACAAGTATCCTTCAATCCCTAAATACTAGGTTCATATTCTAAAAGGTCTTCTCAGAAAATACTTAACTGTATTTTTTAAAAATATGTTTTTATTGACTCTAGAGTTAGGAAGGGAGGATAGAGATAGGAACATCGAGGAGAGAAAAACATTGATTGGCTGCCTCATGATGCATGCCACAGGGGATTGAGCTTGCACCCAGGCATGTACCCTGACCAGGAAATCACACCGGTGACCTCCTGGTTCATGGGTCGATGCTCATATATATTTTTTAAATATATTTTTATTGATTTCAGAGAGGGAGAGAAACATCAATGATGAGAATCACTAATTGGCTGCCTCCTGCATGCCCCACACTGGGGATCAATCCTGCAACCCAGGCATATGCCCTGACCGGGAATCAAACTGGGACCTCTTGGTTCCTGGGTCGATACTCAACCACTGAACCACACCCAGCTGGGCTGTTTATTTTTATAGAAAGACTAGAGGCCCGATGCATGAAATTCATGCAAGATTAGGCCCTTCCTTCTCCCAGCTGCTGGCATTGGCTTCCCTCACAGCCCTGGCTTCATCTGGGAAGTCATCCAGAAGGACGCCTGGTCTAATTAGCATACTATGCTTTTATTATTATAAATGATTTGGTGGCTCCTCCTCCCAGGAGCACACCCACATTTTCCCCTTCCCCCTCCTCTTCCCTCACAGTCCTGCATCTCCTAAACTCTAAGGGTCCCCTAGTAGACTTGTAACCAGGAAAGCAACCCCCTGACCCTTTCTCCAAGGCCCCTTTTCTTTAACTTCTCAGTGAGCCAAAGCAGCCTGCCTAGACCCGTGGTCGGCAAATTGCGGCTCACGAGCCACATGCGGCTCTTTGGCCCCTTGAGTGTGGCTCTTCCACAAAATACCACTGCCTGGGCGAGTCTATTTTGAAGAAGTGGCGTTAGAAGAAGTTTTAAAAATTTGGTTCTTGCCGAAACTGTTTTGGCTCAGATGGAGCGTCGGCCTGCGGACTGAAGGGTCCCAGGTTCAATTCCAGTCAAGGGCATGTACCTTGGTTGTGGGCACATCCCCAGTGGGAGGTGTGCAGGAGGAAGCTGATTGATGTTTCTAACTCTCTCTCCCCCCTCCTCTCTGTAAAAAATCAATTAAGATAAAATAAAAATTTGGTTCTCGGGCACTCTTCCCCCACGTGAGAGTGAGAGTCAGTTCAGGGACTCTTTTCCCCGTCCCCACATGGGAGTCTGTACATGTTCTTCAATAAATCTCCACATTTGCTATACAAAAAAAAAAAATGGGTCTCAAAAGAAATTTCAATCGTTGTTGTACTGTTGATATTTGGCTCTGTTGACTAATGAGTTTGCCAACCACTGGCCTAGACTCATTTTATTTCCTGTAGCATTTCTAGAGAACCAAAGCAGCCCACCTAATCTCTCTCCTGTTGCTTCTTCTATCCTAAGCCCTTCCTTGTTCACTGTCTCCAGCTTTAATAAACGTACTCTCAAAAATAAAAATAAACTGAAAATAAAATAACATAAAACAGACCCACAGCCACCCTAACATGTAAAATAAACTCAAAACCAAGTCTTTTAAAGCTCTCTCAACCCATGGAAGGATATGGAAAATTGAGTTGGGCCAGGGAACTAATGCCTATGGGATAGTTTTGAGATCTTAATAACTCCTAAAGGTTTTAACTCGATTATTGGGGTAACATTGGTTAATAAAATTACGTTTCAGGTGCACAGTTCTATAATACACCTGTATTGTGTGTTCACCATCCCAAATCTCCTTCACCATTTACCCCTCCTTACTCTCTTCCACCTCCCTACATCTAAATGTTTTGAATAGCTTCACTGCTGTTAATGCCTGCACAGGGCTTTGCTGGGCAAATCACTCTTATTTCCTTTTCTCATTCCCATTAATATCAAAACTTATTATCTCACAGGATACATTCAATTTCTTCAAGAGATTTCCTGTACCTTAAAGGGCATTTTCAGAGCATTTCTCATGGTGTTTAACTCTCATTTCAATCTCCACATTACAATCAATTTAAGACCAAACAAAGTTCGAGGTATTCTGATGAACACCAGCCTCTTTTTTTATAGCAACATCTAATGCCCTGTAGCAATGAAGCATAGAAGTTATCTGATTTTCTTAGGTTATTAGACTGCATTGACATCACAAAACTTCCAAGGGATCAAGACAGAAGAGCCAAATGTTAATTCAAAGAAGCGGGAGTGTTACATTTAATATTTGAGTTACAAGACCCAAATAAGACCTAAGCCTAAAGAATTTCAGGACAGGACAAATAAATATCACCCTTTAAAAGGAAGCTAATGGCCCTAAGCAGTTTGGTTCAGTGGCTAGAGCATCTGCCTGCAGACTGAAGGTTCCTGGTTCAATTCTGGTCAACGGCACATGCCCGGGTTGCGGGCTTGATCCCCAGTGGGAGGCATGCAGAAGGCAGCTGATGAATGATTCTCTCTTACCACTGATGTTTCTATCTCTCTCTCTCCCCCCTTCCTCTCTGAAATCAATAAAAGTATTTTTAAATAATAATAAATAAAATAAAAGGGAAGCTAACGGTCAAAACAACGGAGAAGAACAATCACGTATGGAAATCTTCCCAAGAAATAGCCCTACAAAAAGAAACACAAAAACCTCAACAGAATTGGGTCTCTAATTTATGATGTCAATACCGTAAGATACACTAACTGTGTATCATCTATGACATGAGTTTATAAATATACAAGTTTTCCTAACAAATACTGAATACTGAAAGTGGGAAATTGCAATTCAGAGAAAAAGAATGCTATCGTTTAATGACCCATAATAAGTACCTAAAGAAAAATATCTACCTTCAACCTGAAAGTTAACATAGTCAAGATTTTTTACCTGCTTCTGGTTGAAACAGACTGAGGGTCTGGGGGTGACATTAATATCTACCAACGTAAAGTTTATAGAACATTTATGCTGACAATGGGGAAAAGGATTTTAAATTAGGGCTCTCCTGAATGGCCAGGATACATCATTTCCTCAAGTAGTATAATTTAGCTACACTGATTTGATGGACTTACTTATAAACATCTAGCTCCTCTTGCTCTGTATCTTGAATATGTTCAAACACCTTCTTACTTGGAATCTGGACTCTGGATGGACGTCTACCAGAAAAGACTACCCTAGGCAAATCTGGCTTTCCTGGTAGATCTGTATCCATAGGAAATTGATTCCCTGCCACTTTATCAATAACAATTGCTAACACTAAGATGTGACAGACAAGGAGCTACAAAACATTCAGCATTGTATCATTTATATACACAAACTTCATTAAGTACTATGTTCTGTACCGGTTCTACAAAAGAGGAAATGAGGACTTAGAGTTGGTAACTTGCCCCAAAGTTCTACAGCTGCTTAAGTTCAGAATTCAAACATAGACATTATGGCAGAGTAGCCATTACCTTATGGGCTACCCCTATGGTATACCCCACCCATCAGTCTCTTGTGAATTTGATCAGTTAAAAATAAAAATAAATCAATCTCAGAAGCATAATTATCTTGAACCAAGACAGTTCAGATGCTTAACTAAAGCAGCCAACAGCTCTCTTCCCCAACCCTTAACTCTTAACATACACATATATTGAAAACAGGCTCTGCCTGAAATCCGTTTGAGAACTTTAAATGCAAAACACATCCCCTGCCAAAGACAGCAGGAATGTTTCTGCGATAGATGATTTCAGAGAGCCTAAACTAAGAATGCTACAGCCAACTGTAGAGAACAAAGAGCTTTGTGTAACAAGAGACTAATAACAAGAAACATGAACATAACAACCAAGGGTAATAAAATAGTTCTTGCTTGCCTGTGGCACCAGGCTTTTCAGTGCAGCACTGCTCTCAAGATAAATCAGAAAAGCCCTAACTGGTTTGGTTCAGTGGATAGAGCGTCAGCCTGCAGACTCAAGGGTCCCAGGTTCGATTCCGGTCAAGGGCATGTACCTTGGTTGTGGGCACATCCCCAGTAGGGGGTGCACAGGAGGCAGCTGATCAATGTCTCTCTCTCATTGATATTTCTAACTCTCTATTCCTCTCTGTAAAAAATGAATAAAATGTTGAAAAAAATAAATAAATCAGAAAAAGCGTGAAAAATTAAAATAGTTAAGTCTTGCCCTGACCAGTTTGGCTCAGCAGATAGAGCATCGGCCTGCGGACTCAAGGGTCCCGGGTTCGATTCCGGTCAAGGGCATGTACCTTGGTTGCGGGCACATACCCAGTAGGGAGTGTGCAGGAGGCAGCTAATTGATGTTTCTCTCTCATCGATGTTTCTGGCTCTCTGTCCCTCTCCCTTTCTCTCTGTGGAAAATCAATAGAATATATTTAAAAAATAAATAAATAAAATAGTAAGCCTGGTTTCCATGCACACCCCCTCCCCTTACAGTGCTAGGCAACCACTAATCCATGTTCTGTCTTTACGTGTTTGTCTATGCCTGATACTTTCAGGGGTTTTGTGACTGGCCTCTTTCACTAGCATGTTCTCAAGATTCATCCATGTTGTAGCATGTTATCAGAACATTCCTTTTTCATACCACAATATAACCCACTTTATTTCTTCCTTCATCAGCTGATGGGCATTGGGATTGTTGCCACTTTTTTCCTATTATGCGTAATGCTGCTTTAAACATTCATGTACATGTTTTTGTGCAGAGATGTTTTTCTCTCTTGTGTACATACCTGGGTGTGGTACTGCTCAGTCATATGGTAACTCTATGCCTAACTTTGTGAGGAACTGCCAGACTGTTATTCCCAAGCAGCTATACAATTTTACATTTCCACCAGAATTGTATGAAGGTTCCCAATTCTCCACATCTCCTTGTTGTTGTCTTTTTATTATAGCCATCTTAGTAGGTATAAAGTGGTATCTTACTGAGGTTTTGATTTTTTTTCTCTAAAAACTAGGGATTTTGAACATCTTTTCGTGTGTGTGTTGGCTATTTGTGTAACTACTTTTGGATCCTTCATTTTTAAATTGAATTATTGGATTTGTCCTTTTATTGAGCTATAAAGTTCTTTATAAACTCTGGATATTAAGTTCCTTATTACATACATGTTTTGCAAAGTCTCTCCCATTCTTGTAGGATGTCATTTTCTTTCTTTTTTTATTTTTTATTGATTTTGTAGAGAGGAAGGGAGAGGGAGAAAGTGAAACATCTGACTGGTGACTGGCTGCCTCCTGCACACACCTCTACTGGGGATCCAGCGCAAGTGTGCCCTAACAGGGAGCTGAACCAGCAACCTTTCAGTGCACAACCAGTCAGGCCTGTCTTTTCATTTTGATGTTGACCTTTGAAACAAGAGTTTTTGTATTTTATTTTATGAGGTCCAATTTATCTTATTTTTTGTTTGTATTTGATGTCATGTCTAAGAAGGGTTTACACAAAGTCACAAAGATTTACTCATAAGTTGAAAACTAAGAGCTTTACACTTTTAGCTCTTACATTTAGATCCATGATCCATTTTGACTTAAATTTTGTGTTATAATGATAATGTGAGGTATGGGGTCAACTTCATTGTTTTGGATGTGGATATCTGTATGTCAAACAGTACCATTTGTTGAAAAGACTACTCTTTCCCTACTGAAATGTCTTGACATCTTTGTCAAAAATCAGCTGACTATAAATGTGAGCGTTTATTTCTACACTCTCATTTTATTCCATTGATCTGTCATGCACAGTCTTGATTACTATAGGTTTATAGTACATTTTGAATCAGAAAGTGTGGGTTCTCCAACTTCCTCCTTTTTCAAGAGTTTTGGCTATCCTAGTTCCCTTAGAAATCTTGTGGTGAAAAAGACACAAATGACTAAGATAAAGAAAAATTAGGCGCACAAATTAACCAAGAAAGAAATTCACTATTCACAAAGGATTATAGACAAAGCAGTGGGCCCAATTTGTGCTCTGTATGCCTCTGGGTAGTTGGGGGGAGGGGGAGTATGGAGGGGGGAGAGAGCTCAGGTGAAATATTAAACATGTTTACTGTTTTATGCTTTTCTCAGATTACCCTCTCCTGTGTAAGAGGAAGAGAAAACAGAATCAACAACAACTGTGCATATCTCTAGCATTAAAAAAAAAAAAAAGTGCGGCTTAGTACTAAAATCCTCAAACTTTAAATACTGAATTAGCCCTGGCCAGGTAGTTGTTTGTTAGAGTGTCATCCTGATATGCTAAGGTAGCAGGTTCGATCCCTAGTAAGGGCACATACAAAAATCAACAAATGAATGCAAAAATAAGTGGAACAACAAATCAATGTTTCTCTCTTCCTCTCTAAAATAAAAAAATTTTTAAATAATGATAATAATTATTGAATTATATGGAATTTGGTAGAACTTGCTTTAAATATGTAACACGTAGGGATATATATGAATGATTCAGTTTTCTTCCTTTTAAAAAAATAGATGCATATAAGTTTCCCTAGGAAATAATTAGACCTTCCCCTAGAGATATAGAAGCGTCTGGAGTGAACTGAGATTTTAACTGCCGACTATGCTATGCAGTTCATTCTGTTTCTCCAATGATGAGAGTTTAATTGCATAGATGATCCTGAGCATAGTAGACCTCCATTGAGCAAATTCTCAGAAGATACGAGTTACCTGCACTGGGGATATTGTGATGAATGACTTCCAAATGAATGGCCCCTCAGGTTGCTGTTGATTTTCCAGCAGCAAAAGGATTTGTTCTCCAAAAGTCATGACCTCAGAATATGCCCTTCTCTTGCTTCTATACACCTCTTCAGTATAGCACACGCCAACTTAGCCAGTAAAGGTATAAAACACTTTATTCTGTGTAGGAAGATCTGATTATGTATTACTAATATTAGGAAAATGGAATCAGTGGTAAAATCTGTTTGCTCTCAGAGAAGCTCAATCTGTTTGTTGTTATAGCTAACATACCTTATGGAGCCCACCTGCTGTATGCCAGGCAGTTTACATACACTTACTAATTTAATTCCCATGCTGGTCTTGTGAGGTATAGGTCCCTTTTTTGTAAGATTGGGAGAGTATCTTATTCAGTTAATGAATGGAAGAGCCAAAATTTGAACCCAGTTCTTTTTTGGTGGCAAAGCCACTACCACTTACAGAACCTGGTCCAGTATTATAAAGTGACTCAATAAGGGTTCTATTTGGAACAGGGCATTTTAGGTTGAGTATTTGCTTCAGCATATTCCTTCACTTATATTCACTTTTATGCTCACATCTTGAAGTAACATATTAGGGAAAACTCTGAATGAAAACTGAATTCTAGTCCGAGCTTCGTTGCTTACTGTGTATTGGGATTTGGGGTTCCCTTCCAGCAAGCAGGGATTTCCCAGTTATCTGTCTACCTTGGTCTTCAAATCTGTAAGATATGGACACCATTACTCCTTTTTTAAAAATAAACTTTTTGGCCCTGGTGCTGTGACTTCGTGATTAAGTGTCCACCTATGAACCAGGAGGTCACCAGTTCTATTCTCGGCCAAGGCACATGCCCAGGTTTTGGGCTCAATCCCTAGTAGGGAGCATGCAGGAGGCAGCCGATCAATGATTCTCTCTCATCATTGATGCTTTTATCTCTCTCTCCCTCTCTAAAATTGGTAAAAATATATTTTTAAAAATAATGAACTTTCAGTGTCAGATTTACAAAAAATTGCAAGGATAGTATAAAATTCCTATATTAGTCTGCTAGGACTGCTGTAACAAAGTACCACAAACTAGGTGGCTTAGGCAATAGCAATTTATTGATCCACTGATCTAGAGGACAGAAATTTTTAAAAAATCAAGGTGTTGGCAGAATTGGTTCCTTCTGAGACCTGTGAGTTCCAGGCTTCTTTTTTGGCTTACAGTCATCTTTTTTCTACGTCTCTACACATCGTCTTCCCTCCACATATCTCTATGTCCAGATTTCCCCTTTTTATAGGGGCACCAGTCCTATCTGTGAAAAGACCCCATCTCCGAGTGATAGCACACTCTGAGGTACTTGGGGTTAGGACTTTAGCGTATAAATTTTGGGAGTGGGCAACACAGATTAAAGTCCAGTGGTCGGCAAACTGCGGCTCGCGAGCCACATTCACGAGCCACGGTTTGCCGCTCTGTTGACTAATGAGTTTGCCAACCACTGGTTTAAACCATAATAGTTCCTATATTCCCTAGCCCGATTTCCCCTATTGTTAACAACTTACATTTGTATGGCACACAATGATCCAATATTAATACATCATTAACTAAATTATTACCTTATTTTTAACACATAAGAAAACTTCAGTTCGAAAAGAGGCTGTGACTTAGAAGGTTCTCACTACTTTCTGACTTTACTCCCTGTAAAGCAAAAGAAACCTTCCAAAGTCACATTATGAGCCTGAAGAGATAATAAAAAAGATAATTTTCTACCTATAATTACAACAAGCTAGGCATTTACAGTCTCAGCACCTTTTATACTTAGCATTGTCGCCACATAAACATTTTCTACAGCCTCTAGCATGAGGCTCCTTTCTCTCTTCAGATCTCAGCTCATCACCTACTTGAAAGGTCTTCCTTTAATATATTATCTAGTGAAACCTCACTGCTCCCCCCCCCCCAAGTTATCTTGTGGGCCTATTTCTTTCCTAGCATTTAGGAAAATCTGAAAGTATCTTTCCTCCTGCCTCCCCAAACTAGAAAGCAAGCTCCTAAGAACAGAGGTACTGTCTGTCTTGATCACTGCTGGTATCCCTAGCACAGAGAACAAGCATAGTAACAAGTGCTCAAGTACCTACTGATTGAATCAAAAACAAAAGCAGCCTTGAAAGACAAAGATAAGAACTTTAAGTGGTTAAAATCCAGTATTATGTTAACTGATTTCCTATGTAATGGTCTTCCTAATCTTTATTTTTAAATTTCCAACACTTAAGTTTCTTGAAGAACTGCTGTATTTTCGTATGGATAAAAATGAGTATGAAAATAATAAATTACATTTTGTTTGCTTAGCTGAAGGGGGAAAAAAGGCTTGCAGCACTAAGTATTTAAAGATGAATAAGTTTACAATAATAAAAACATTACGTATTAGCACAAGATTAGACAAATAGGTGAAACAAAATACAAAGTTTATAAATATACCATATAATATACCCTTACAAAGGTGGTTTTCAAACCACTAGGAAAGAAAATAAATCAATAGTTGGGATAACTAATTAACGACATGATAGAAAAAGTTAGATTGTCTTTTTTCCATGAACAAAATAAAATACCAGTTATAGTAAAGAAATGTAAAAAAAGCA
Source organism: Corynorhinus townsendii (assembly GCA_026230045.1). Classification (NCBI taxonomy): domain Eukaryota; kingdom Metazoa; phylum Chordata; class Mammalia; order Chiroptera; family Vespertilionidae; genus Corynorhinus; species Corynorhinus townsendii. The sequence continues at coordinate 198,535,560 of JAPDVU010000002.1, forward strand.
AGCCTTCAAAAAAGAAAAATACCAGTGTCTATTTGTTGAGCCTAAGCCTATTACAAAGTTATCATTAATTTCCTGAGCGATAAAAGGTAATTGTATCCACCACAAAAGAACAGAAACACAATATAAACCGCTCAATAGGAAAAATGAACAGGTAATTCCTAGAAAAATAAAACCAAGCGGGTAGGCAAATAAACAAACATGCTCAAATTCATGATAGTCATGGCAAAAGCGAAAAAGTGATGACATTTGCCTAATAGAACTCTAAAATATTTCATCATTTCAGTAAAGCAATCTGATGCTATTATATTAAAAACTACATATTAAAATAATAATAAGACTAACCAGCCAGGCACCTCTCTAGGTCCTTTTCTTTTTTTAAAAATGTATTTTTATTCATTTTTTTACAGAGAGGAAGGGAGAGGGAGAGAGAGTTAGAAACATCGATGACAGAGAAACATCAATCAGCCGCCTCCCGCACACCCCCTACTGGGGATGTGCCAGCAACCAAAGTACATGCCCTTGACCAGAATCGAACCCGGGATCCTTGAGTCCGCAGGCCAACGCTCCATCCACCGAGCCAAATTGTCCAGGGCTCTAGGTCCTTTCATGTTCACTTAACTTACAACACTGCTATGAGGTAGATACTACTTACTATTACCCCCATTTTACATAAAATATCCACAGTCATAGTCTATGCTATTTCACCTCTCTACTTTGTTCAGATAACAAAAAGGAGCTCTTAAAATTAACAATGTAAGAACAACCCTGGCTGGTCTGGCTCAGTGGATAGAGCATCGGCCTGCATACTGAAGCATCTCAGATTCAATTCCAGTCAAGGGCACATGTACCTCGGCTGAGAGCACATCCCCAGTGGGGGGTGTGCAGGAAGCAGTTGATCCATGTTTCTCACTCTCTATCCCTCTCCTTTCCTCTCTATAACAAAATCAATATATATAAAAAAAGAAAACTGAAGCTTTAAAAAAAATTCGTAACTTAATTTTTACAATATCCTGTTATACATAATATATATATAATCTTATTAAAGAGTAACATGTAAATTGACCCTCACTCCAACACACAAGATGGTTGCCCCCATGAGGACACAAGATGGCCACCATAAGATTGACAGCAGGGAGGGCAGGTGGGGGCAATCAGGCCTGCAAGGGAGAACAGTTGGGGGCAATCAGGCTGGCAGAGGAGCAGTTAGGCATTGATCAGGCTGACAGGGGAGTGGTCAGGGGGTGATCAGGCTGGCAGGCAGAAGCAGTTAGGGGCAATCAGGCAGGCAGACAGGCGAGCAGTTGGGAGACAGCAGTCCTGGATTGTGAGAGGGATGTTCCAGATTGGAAAGGGAGCAGGCTGGGCTGAGGGACACACACCCTCCCCATGCACAAATTTCGTGCACCAGGCCTCTAGTCTGTATCTATAAAAAAGCCTCAGCAACCCAATGACCTGTCACTATGATGCACACTGACCACCAGGGGGCAGACAACAAAGGAGCTGCACTCAGCTGAAGGATTCGTCCCGGTGGCCCACCGACCCAGCGGCAGCCAGTCCTTGAGTAGTCCTGCAGGTCCAATCTCCGGAGAAGGGGCGAGGCACAAATGGACCAGAGCCACCCCATCTGCACCACCCTGACAGCACCGCTGGCCTCCTGGAACTTGACCTCGGGCACCTCGACCGCTTCCCCTCCCTAGAGGCTCCATGAGGATGAAATGATATAAAAGTGGCCGCCAGCCCTAGCTGATTTGGCTCAGTGGATAGAATGTCTGACTGCAGACCCAAGGGTCCCAGGTTCAATTCTAGTCAAGGGCACATGCTTGGGTTGCGAGCTCGATCCCCAGTTGGGGGTGTGCAGGAGGCAGCCAATCAATGATTCTCATCACTGATGTTTCTATCTCTCTCCCTCTCCCTTCCTCTCTGAAATCAATAAAAATATATTTAAAAAAATAATAATAAAAATAAATTAATAAAAGTGGCCGCCATGTGGCTCCTGACAACTGGCACGATTTTCAGCAGGATGGATCCAGATCCCAGGCCGGCAAGGGCGTCCCACTGCCTGCCTGGAGGGTGGATTGCATCCCGGCCGCCCCCCATATCCCTGTCAGGACCCCACCCATGCACAAATTCATGCACTGGGCCTCTAGTTATTAATAACAAACTACAACGTTTGCTAATGACTGATTACTATAATCGTGTTGCGTTCATTTCCCTTACACACAAGCACACCATTTCTCTCCACTAATACTACCAGCGAATATTTTAGCAGCCCATTTCCACGTCATTAGTCTTGGACTGACTTGTTTGGTGTGGGCAAGAGGAAATATTTTGCTTTTAGAGAACAAAAAAAGGTTTATTTGCGTTATGCATATTAATTTGTGTAGTTATTCAGTGTCCAGTAAGTAATTGTTCAAGAAAAAATATTAGCCCTAACTGGTTTGGCTCAATGGATAGAGTGTTGGCCTGCGGACTGAAGGGTCCCAGGTTCGATTCTGGTCAAGGGCATGTACTTTTGTTGCGGGCGCATCCCCAGTAGAGGGTGTGCAGGAGGCAGCTGATGGATGTTTCTCTCTCATTGATGTTTCTAACTCTCTATCCCTCTCCCTTCCTCTCTGTAAAAATATCAATAAAATATATTTTTTTAAAAAAGAAAAAATATTTTTATTAAATGTTCTATTTTATGTTAACGATGACTTTTATTTCAGCCCTTTGTATTCAGCATGTCTCTATTGAAATAAACCTACATTTCTATGAAAATTGAAGCTTTTGTGTGTTTTTTTGCAGCCCACATAAACTTAAATCTTATTTGGCCTGTGTTTGCCTTTTTGAGTTTGACATGGATGCTCAAAAAACTATAAACCTACTTTGGTCTTCCCTGTATACATGAATTTATTTATATCCACCACATAGTTGTCTAAGACAGGGAAAAATGAGAGAGAAGTTTAAATGTCTACCAAAAAGAACTAGTTAAAATTATACAGCACATCAATGATGAAATGCCATCAGTCATTTAAACATGAAAATTAGGCCCTGGCCAGGTTGCTTGTGTGGCTGGAGCATCATCCTATACACCAAAAAGGTTGCAGGTTCAATTCCCAGACAGTGCAATCCCAATCTTGATTAAACACACACATAGCCAAGTAACATATGCATGAAAATAGACGATGCACCAAAACATTAACCATAATTACATATGTCAAGTTTATAGATGACCTTTCTTCAATATTTCCAAATGAATAAATGTGTAATGAATTGAAAAGTTAATTAAAATTAAAAAGTAACTGCATGGGCTAGGAGAGGTCAATGGGGGGGGGGGGAGGGGAGACATATGTATTACTTTCAACAATAAAGAATTAGCCGAAACCGGTTTGGCTCAGTGGATAGAGCGTCGGCCTGCAGGCTGAAGGGTCCCGGGTTTGATTCCGGTCAAGGGCATGTACCTTGGTTGCGGGCACATCCCCAGTAGGGAGTGTGCAGGAGGCAGCTGATTGATGTTTCTCTCTCACCAATGTTTCTAACTCTCTGTCCCTCTTCCTTCCTCTCTGTAAAAAAATCAATAATTAAAAAAATAAATAAAAAATAAAGAATTAAAAAAAAAAAAAAGTAACTACTGTCCTGTCAGGGCACATACTGGGGGGTTGCAGGCTAGATCCCCAGTATGAGGCATGCAGGAGGCAGCCAATGGATGATTCTCTCTCATCACTGATATTTCTGTCTCTCTCTCCCTCTCCCTTCCTCTCTGAAATCAATAAAATATATATGTATGTTAAAAAAATACTGCTAAGTTGTTGGTTGAGCATCCTCCCATGCACTGAAAGGTCAAGATTCAATTCCCTTGTTAGGGCACATGCTGATTTTACAACTTAGAAAGGAATCAAAGAGGAGAGCTGGCTACCATCTTATTTCAGTTGATTAAGCTGACAAACACTGCTTAATAAAGTCCCATTAAGGACTCTTACGAATATACAACTCTTAAATAATATAAGACTGGCTTTAGAAGTCAGTGAAGTTATTAGTTCCTTTTACCACCATGCATTTACCTTATATGAATAATAATTCGACTTGCAATGGATCCCAAACAGACACTACCTCAAACAAACACGAGCAATGCTGCTGGCTTCTCCAATGTCCAAAGTCAGGATACAATTCTGGAATGAGAGGAAATAAGCAGTGATAAAATAGCTACACAATCCTTGCAGATTGTATCTTGAAATTCAAACACTTGAAATCTATAAGCAAAAATTCTACTGTAGCCCTGAATTTCACTCCAAGTGAACACAGGCTTCACTCTAAGTATACTTACTGGCCTGAGAGTCTCTGTCTGCCTGTCTCTCATACAAGTTTTAACCCATTCAACATCTTCCACTAAGGATGCAGAAAGCCAAAACCTTCCTTCTATAACTTGATACTTTCATTGGCAACATTTCAGGTGTTAGTTTGCATTATGCAAGGCTAATTAATTCACACACTCCATAATTCAACCTGGAAAATTACTTCAGAATAATTAGATATTTGAAACAAAAATACTTAACTGAGGTAAGCTAAATTTAATAAATACATTTCAAATTAAAATAACTCCCTATCCTCATCCCTCAAACACAAAAAAAAGACCCTTCTGATCCAGTTGTTTAAATATTCCCAGACCTAAACATTACAAACATGGACATACATCAAAGCTTTGTAGGGAGTTATCTAAAACAAGAAATCCAAGATCAACAATCTCATGAATGTAGTTAATGTCCTCACTCCTAACTTATTAAAGCTTTATCATTCATTCACGTTACTATAAAGTAGAAAGGCACCGCAAGTCTAATCATCTAAAGATGCAGGCTTGACTTTTTTTTTTTCACTTAGTATTCACTCTAAGATACCCACCTTAGCTTTTTCTGAAACTTGTAGCTTACACAGAGCTGAACCCTTGCCTATTTAGCCAGGAAGAATGTGATGTATTTTCTTAAAGAATGGTCTCTTGGTACATGTGGAACCCTCAGCTTAGAAAGCCTTTTCCAAACCCATTCCTATGAGGGTCTCCTCCCCCAGACAGCTGTCCCTGGCTTACCCAGGCTGGGTTAGGTACTGCTTCTCTGTGTTATCCTAGACATGTCTCTCCTTACACTCATCTCATTCTATCTGTTAATATGTCCATTTTTCTAACAGTGATACATCTGCTGATAACCCAAGCAATAAACTCTTGACCTATACCAAAGGTAACCAGGTCATTTACATTACAAAGAGGCAACAAAAACCTACCCTTAAAACTAACAGGATAAAACTGTTCTATACAGATGAAATTATTACTCAGTCAGCCTGTTACCAAATTAGTGATAATGTTGGTCTATATTTTACTTAATTGATAAACAGTAAAAATATAGCACTTTCAAAAACTCATTCAAAATACTTGAGCATATATATATTTTTCTTTTGCACATATTCTTGCAGCTTATTCGCAGAATTCATCCTAGGTTACAGCATCCAAAACCTCTTTCCCTATTTCTAACTCCAGAGGCACAGGGACTCACATCAGTTTGAGGGAAATCCTGATGACAGTTATAGGACTGAGAACTGCTTACTCTACACCTCACTGAATTAAGGAACTATTCCAGTTCACCCATCCTTAAAATTCTAGCCAAACACACACACATCTTCCATTTTAGTATCCCATCCTGTTTCTTTCTTATGAACCTCTTCTTGGACATTGGCAAGAACTTTATCATCCCAACAAGTCTTCAATTTCCCATTGTCCTAATGGGTAGAGATACAAATGAGGCTCTGGCCCTTAGTTAATTCTGTAAAAGGAGACACCTGAAGCCCGGAGTCAACCCTGCCACCACAGTGTTTATGCATCACCACCCCAACTTATCCTGCCTGTGTCATTTGGACAGTCATAAGTATACTTCTCGGCCTCTTATCTGTTAACAGGGGAAATGCACGTGTGGTATACTTATACTATTTTCTGATTATCTGCAACTGTTCCAAAATTAGGCATTTGTTTAAAAAGAAAAAAAGGCAAATGATTTTTAGTGGTGTTCTCTGGCTCTTGATGATTCGAAAGATATTTTTGATACTGCTCAGTTGTTTATTGGAGACGTTAATACTGAGTTTGAGGTGACAGAAGAATTAGCCTCTATGAAGAGTCTGTGTGGGACAACAGGCAAGAATTTTTTAAAAGTTGAGAGCCCTAGCCAGGTTTGCTCAGTGGATAGAGCATCAGCCTGTGGACTGAAAGGTCCCGGGTTCGGTCAAGGGAATATGCCTGGGTTGTGGGCTCGATCCCCAGTAAGGACTGTGCAGGAGGTAGATTCTCACCACTGATCTCTCTCTCTCCCCTTCCTCTCTGAAATCAATAATGTACATATATTAAAAAAAAAAAATTGAGAGAACACTAATTCAACACAACCTGAACTTAAATCTGCTAAAAATGTGTCAGAAATGATGGTGGTAAAAATGTGTGGAGAGGGCTTAGACAAATTTACAAAGCTTGTTAAAATGCACAGTATTTAAAGCATATGGTTAGTCTGTATTATTTCTGCCAGCAGGTACTCTGCAAAAAAAATTTTAAGCTATCCTATATTGAGCCAGTTTTGTCAAGAGTGACTCATTCACTCTCAATTCAATTTTATAGACTTTACCATCATCAGTCAATAATAGGTGAATCCTAAGCTGCTCTACCAAAGAGCAGTTCGATTGGCTCAACAGAAGTAAAATTTTATTGTGATTCTTTTTTAGCTCTGGGCTGAATCTGAAATTTTTCTGAACAAAAAGAACGGCCTTTAAACACTATTATTGAATACTGAATGGCTATGGAAATTAGCTTAAGCTGCAGATTTGATGTCTGTAAGTTCATTCAATTGAAAATCACAAAGAAAGCCCTAGCTGGTTTGGCTCACTGGATAGAGCGTGTCAGCCTGAGGACTGAAGGGTCCCAGGTTCAATTCCAGTCAAGGGTACATGCCCGGGCTGCAGGCTCAATTCCCTGTGTGAAACGTGCAGGAGGCGGCCAATCAATGATTCTCTATCATTGATGTTTCTATCTCTCTCTCCCTCTCCCTTCCTCTCTGAAATCAATTTTTTTAAATATATTTTTTAAAAAAAGAGAAAATTACAAGGCAAAAGAGCACTTCTTTGGAAAAAACATGTTGCAGCAAATAAATTTCAAAACTGTTTAAACACCCGTATTTAAATCACAAGTAATGTCAAGTTACTTTATTCACTCCCGTGCTATCAAATGTTAAAACAAGCAATGAGATCTCCACTCCCACACAAATTTGAAGCAAACGTATTTTTAGCTCAAACTACAGTTCCAGAATATTTCCAACTTCAATGCAAGTATAAAGGAAATCTCTATATTTCAAAATCCATCTAACTGTGCAACTTCTATCTAATTTCCAATTGGAAATGACCAGCATGCAGTACGACATGCTAAAAGGCAAATATCAAAAAAAGAATCTAACAGAATTCTATAAATGCCTTCCAAGTGATGAATATACTATACTAAAATCATACTCAAAAAATCATATGCTCATGAATTAATATTAGTTTTTGGCAGTGCCTCTCTCTGTAAGAAGACATTTTCAAAGATGATGCATAAACGGTTGGTACAGACTTCAGCATTCACATGAGTACAGTCAAACCTCTTAAATGTCTCCCATCTTGAACAATTCAAGTCTCAACTAAGTTGTTCATGAAAAGAATGTCTCTGTTGTCAAACAAAACTTCAGTTCTTGACCCAACCCTTTCATGTTGATACAGTGAAACCTTGGTTCTCGAACTTAATTAACTCTGGAAGGCTGTTCAAGAAGCAATTTGTTCAAAAACTGAGTCATTTTTTCCCATTAGAAATAATGTAAAATGAATTAATCCATTGCGGACTCCCAAATGATTCCTTTCTCAATTGCCTACGATCCTTCTTTCCTAAGTCTTTTCACACCCTTAACAACATCAGCACTCTTGACAGCCTCTTCATTAAAGTTTTTAAATCATGCTAATCGTCACCCTAGCTGGCTTGGCACAGTGGATACATCAGCCCATGGACTAAAGGGTACCAGGTTCAATCCCAGGCCCAGGGTGGGCCCGTGTGGAAGGAAAGCAATCAATGTGTCTCTCTCAGATCGATGTTTCTCTCTATATATCTCTCCCTCTCCCTTCCACTCTCTCTAATAATCAATTTTAAAAAATATCCTCAGGTGAGGATTAACAACAAAAAATAAAAATACTTTAAATAAAATTGTGCTAATCATCAATTTCACCATGACATACTTGATAGCCAGATCAGACAAACACTTTGCAATTTTTTTAAATGTTTTTATCGATTTAAGAGAGAGAGGAAGGAGAGAGAAACATCAATTAGCTGCCTCCTCCATGCCCCCTATTGGGGAAGCCTGCAACCCAGGCATATACCCAGACAGGGAATCTAACCATTGATGGTGCATGGGAGAACACTCAAGCCACACCAGCCAGTGCTGCAATTATTTCTTTAAGCTCTATCATTGTTCTCACAACTTCCCTTTTCACTTTGCTGCTATCACTAACCTTCTTGGGACCCATGGTGACTTACTGTACATATTTAATAATACTACGCAGCAAAAACAAAAAACATGAAAATATCCACAGCACAATTTCCTGAGATCGTTAACAAGAGGTTTTATCAGTAAACTAACTCATACTGGAGCACTCTCTCCTTTGTCGTCTGACAGACACATGTCTGATCATACAGGTATCATCATGGAAGGGTTATCGGGTCTCAAACCGAAGTTTTGTTCAACTACCAAGACATTTTTCTGTGAACAACTTGATAAAGAACTGAATTGTTCAAGATGGGAAAGGTGCCCTAACCGGTTTGGCTCAGTGGCTAGAGTGCTGGCCTGTGGACTGAGGGGTCCCAGGTTCGATTCAGGTCAAGGGCATGTGCCTTGGTTGCAGGCACATCCCCCGTGGGGGGTGTGCAGGAGGCAGCTGATCAGTGTTTCTTTTTCATTGATGTTTCTAACTCTCTAGCCCTCTCCCTTCCTCCCTGTAAAAAATCAATTAAGATTATATTAAAAAAAAAAAAAAGATGAGAACCCAGGTTTGACTGTACTTAATTAAATCTCACTATCTGTTTCCTCATATGTAAAACTGGTTCCTACTACACAGGATTGCTATGAAAATTGAATAAGTTAACATGTATGTAATGTTCTTGAAACCAAGCTTAGCATGTTAAGTACTTCATAAACATTATATTATCAATCTGGCCAATGTCAAAGCGATAGTTAAAAGACAAAGACTTCATCCAGAGGGAGAAACCAAGATGGCGGCATAGGTAAACACCTAAACGGCTGTCTCGCACAACAATATCAAAACTAAAACTAAAAGACAAAACAGACACCAATCCAGAACCACAGGAAAGCTGGCTGAGTGGAAATTCTACAACTAGAAGGAAAGAGGAAAGCACACTAAGACTCAGAAGAGCTGCAAACGGCTGAGGTACGGAGGCTCGCACGCAGAGAGGACGGGCAGCTGAGTGCGTGGCTGGCTTTCCCAAGCGGAAGGGAGACGGAAGCTCCCAACTGCGCTGAACTCCAGTCCCGGGTGAGACTCTGGGAATCCAGACTCATTCAGGGGAATCTGGACTGTCAGGAAAGAGAAAGCACACTGAGACTCAAGGGAACTGCAGAAGGCAGAGGTCCAGAGGCGCGCGCATGCAGAGAGGACTGACTGCTGAGTGCACGGGCAGTTGAGTGCGTGGCTGGCTTTAAAAGCGGGAGGGAGACAGAAGCTCCTGAATGCGCTGAACTCCAGTGCCGGCCAAGTTTCTGGGAACCCAGACTCATTCAGGGAGAAACTGGACTGTCTGGCAGCAGGCGAAACTCAAGGGCGGCTTTCTCTCAGAGGTGCTTGCAGCGATTACCGAGGGACACTGAGACCCAGGAGCCTCACAGGGCAAGGCTGACGGGAAGCCAAGGCTGTCTGCTCCGCCCTGAGACTCCACCCCATCCAAGCCGAGCACAGAGGCTTTTGCAATTTTGCAAGTCTTGTCTCATAAGGGTGTCTCCAGCACAGAAGTTCTCCCAGCATAGACACAGCTGATCCTCACAGACAACTGGCCTGGAGGTCAATCCCTCCCAGTGATACCAACAACAATCAAGACTTAACTACAACAAGGCTACACACACAGTCCACAAAGGGGTGCACCAAGAGTGGTCCACCTCAGGTAACTGGGGGAGGCTGAGCCACTGGGCCCTATAGGACACCTACCACACAAAGCTACTCCACCAACTCAGGGAAGCAGCAAAAATGCGGGGACAAAGAAACAGGTCATAAATTAAAGAAATGGAGGAAAGCAAATGACTGGATATAGCGTTCAAAACCACGGTTATAGCGTTTTTCAAGAATTTCCTAAAAGGCCGATAAATTTAGCAAGACCCTCAAGGATATGAAAAAGGACCAACTAGAAATTAAACATACACTGACTGAAATAAAAAATATTATACAAAGACCCAACAGCAGACTAGAGGACCGCAAGAATCAAGTCAAAGATTTGAAATACAAAGAAGCAAAAAACACTCAACCGGAAAAGCAAAAAGAAAAAATCCAAAAACTTGAAGATAGTGTAAGGAGCGTCTGAGACATCCTCAAGCATACCAACATCCGAATTATGGGGGTGCCAGAAGGAGAGAGAGAGCAAAATACTATGAAAACCTATTTGAAGAAATAATGACAGAAAACTTCCCCCACCTGGTGAAAGAAATAGATTTACAAGTCCAGGAAGCTCACAGAACCCCAAACTAAAAGAATCCAGAGAGGACCACACCAAGACATATCATAATTAAAAATACCAAGAGCAAAAGACAAGGAGAGAATATTAAAAGCAGCAAGAGAAAAACAGTTAATTACCTACAAGGGAGCACCCATACGATTGTCAGCTGATTTCTCAACAGAAACTATGTAGGCCAGACGGGAGTAGCAAGAAATATTCAAAGTGATGAATAGCAAGAACCTACAACCAAGATTACTCTACCCAGCAAAGCTATCATTCAGCATTGAAGGGCAGATAAAGAGCTTCACAGAGAAGAAAAAGCTAAAGAAATTCATCACCATCAAACCAGTATTATATGAAATGCTGAAAGGTATTCTTTAAGAAGAGGAAGAAGAAAAAGGTAAAGATAAAAATTATGAACAACAAATACATCTATCAACAAGTGAATCAAAAAACCAAGTGAATAAAAAAAAATCTGAGGAACAGAATAAACTGGTGAATATAATAGAATAAGGGGCATAGAAAGGGAGTGGACTGACAATTCTCAGGGCGAAAGGGGTGTGGGGGGTGCGGGAAGACTGGACAAACATCATACACCTATGGATGAGGATAGTGGGGGGGGGTGTTAAGGGCAGAGGGTGGGGTGGAAACTGGGTGGAGGGGAGCTATGGGGAGGAAAAGGAGGAACAATTGTAATAATCTGAACAATAAAGATTAAATTTAAATAAAAATTAAAAAAAGACTTTACCCAGCTGGCATGGCTCAGTGCTTGAGCATCAACCTATGAACCAGGAGGTCACGGGTCGATTCCCAGTCAAGGCACATGCCCTGGTCACGGGCTCCATCCCCAGTGGGGACTTGCAGGAGGAAGTAGTGATTCTCATCATTGATGTTTCTCTCTCTCCTTTTCCCTTCCACTCTGAAATCAATTTAAAAAAAAAAAGGACAAAGACTTCAACCAGCTGGTAGGGGTAGTCAGTCGTATGGTCATTTAAACAATTACCTTCTTTTAAAAATTCAGAATTCGGTTTTATGGCAGAATCAGAATATATGATGCTTATTACATCTTCAAAACCTCTGAAGCATTATACTCTCGTAATAAACACAAGCCTATACTTGACTGCAGGCTGAATGAGTCTGCCTCCTAAAAGATACCATTTTCTGTGCCACAGGTTCTCAGTTTACAGAAGGATCAACATGCCATCTGTGCATATGACAACTTGAGTGATTTTTAAAATCATGCTCTCACACAATGCAGACACACTTAGGACCAAATAACAACTCATTTGCGTCCTTCTAGTCATCCACCAGATGATAAGACTATCTTATCTGAAACCAGAACAGCTATCTTCCCAGAATTTATCATCTTTTTAATCACATTACAAACTTTTATAAGCTACCACCATTTCCCTACAACTTAAGCCTCTACTCCCTAGAAAACTATTGGTCCTGCAATATTACTATGCTAATATTGGTAGTAATTACCAGATCAAATTCCTTTTTGTATTCCCGGCGTCTAGATACGTTTGTTGAATGACAAATAAATAAATTATAGTTTCTTTTTGTTATCATAAAGTATACCTAACCCAAAATTTACCATTTTAAACATATTTTTAACCCTCACTTGAGGATTAAAAATATGCTTAGAGGAGAAGGGAGAGAAACATCAATTGGATGCCTCCCATGTGCCCCAAATGGGGACTGAACCTGAAACTTAGGTATATGCCCTGACCAGGAAACCTTTTGGCGCCTGGGATAATGTTTCAACCAAATGAGCCACACCGGCCAGGGCCATTTTAGCCATCTTTAAGTGCATAGTTTAGTTCTGTGGCATTAAGTATATTCACACTTACATAACGATCACCATCATCCATCTCCAGAATACTTTCATATTCCCAAACTGAAACTAGATACCCATTAAACAGTAATCACCCACAATCACCATTCTACTGTGTCTCAATGTGACTACTCTAGTACCTCATATTAGTCATACCATACAATATTTGTCCTTTTATGTCTAGCTTATGTCACCTAGCATAATAATGTCGACTCATCTATGTTGTTATATATGTAGTTTTAAAAAAGGAAAAAAAACATACACAGCAAATACTTCAAACTGTACAAGAGCATATAACAAAGAGATCTCTTTCTTCCCTCCCTATCCCCAATTTCCAGTCCCCGTCGCTGGTTTTAATGTTTTATTTTGGAACACAGTTTATTTTGGAACAGTTACCAACCACTGGTTGCCTTGAGATGTCCTCTTAATAATCAGTTGGCCTGTAAGGACTGGCTATTTCTCTTCTAAAAATACTAACATCAAAACCTGAAACAGTAACCATAGAAGATTTTTAAATATTTTACAATTATTTCACTAAGTTAACATTCATTGAGTGCACTCTGAAAAATGTCTTTGTAAAGCAGTTATGTTGAGGCAAGAAAGATTACAGGCTCTGGAGTCACAGAAAAACGAATTTAAAACATTTTGACTCTTGCCCTGGCCAGTGTGGCTCAGTTGGTTGAGTACTGTCCCTGCACCCAAAGATTACCAGTTTGATTCCTAGTCAGGCATATGCCCAAGTTGCGGGCTCATTCCCCAGTAGGGAGCATGCAGGAGGCAGCCAATGGATGTTTCTCTCTCCCTCTCCCTTCCTCTCTTTAAAATCAGTTTTTAAAGACATATTAAAAAACAAAACACATTTTTACTCTTTTAAGCCTGTTTCTCAATCTATAAAAAAGGAGCAACACTATCTCACAAACTGTTGCAATGATTGAGAACAACATCAAAATTTGAGTACAGTTCCTAATAATATAGCAAGCACTAAAATAATAACTAATTGTTAATTTCCTTCACTGGGCACTGTTGAAAGCACAAAGATGAATCAGAAAACCTCCCAGGTACTTACAATGCAACAGAGTTTATCTCTGCTCAGTAATATTCTGCTGAGAACCTGGTTAACACAACTTCTAGTCTACACTTATAACTTAAATGAATCTATTTCTAATCTCACTGAAAGTTATTTGTAAAATAGAAATATGACTTGAAGTGCTAGAATAAAGAGAAAGTTCATTATCTTCAGATCATGTATAGGGTGTATAACTTTGAGGGGTATACAACTGGCTTTAATCCAAGATCCAGAGCCCTGTGATTAAGAGACCATGATGCAACCCAATCTAGATGCAAACACACTGAACCAGGAGAACAAAGTTTTGAACAAATATGACTAAAATTATAGTCATAGAGAATTAAGAACTGGAAGCATTCCTAGGGATATTTCACACAAACCTAGTTTTGCAGGAGAAAAACAGCCCCCAAAAATGAAGGGGGGCCCTAGCCAGTTTGGCTCATTGTGATAGAGCGTCAGCCTGCAGACTGAAGGGTCCCGGGTTTGATTCCGGTCAAGGGCACATGCCTGGGTTGCGGGCTCCATCCCCAGTAGGGAACATGCAGGAGGCAGCTGGTCAGTGATTCTCTCTCATCATTGATGTTTCTATCTCTCTCTCCCTCTCCCTTCCTCTTTGAAATCAATAAAACATATTTTTTTTTAAAAAAAAAGGGAGAGCTCCTGGCTGGGTAGCTCAGTTGGTTAGAGCAGTGGTCGGCAAACTCATTAGTCAATGGAACGGCAAACCGCGGCTCATGAGCCGCAGTTTGCCGACCGCAGGGTTAGAGCATCATGCCTAAACACCAAGGTTAGATCCCTGGTCAGGGCACATACAAGAAGCAACCAATGAATGCATAAGTAGAAGGGGGGGGAGTGCAGATGGGGAGGATGGGGGAAAAAGAATAAATGTAACCACAAATCGATGTTTCTTTCCCTTCCACTCTCTAAAAAAATCAGTAAGTTTGATAAATGAAATTTTTAAATAAACATTAAAACCAAAAAAAGGAATTTGCCCAACAAGGCACTGACTCTGTGTCCCAGTTCTTTCACATCATCATGCAACCTTTCACCTGTTAAAGAACCTTAAGCCACAAACTCCATCCTGTCAACTCTGATTTCTGACTTTTCCTGCCAGTTACAATCTAAGGAAAATGTTTTTAATGTCTTATGAAATCAGTGATAAACATTCCTAAATAATCTATTATTTGGCTAAAATGTGCTCTACTGCAAGCTACAGGGAATGCTAAGAAATAATAAATCTGCCCCGGCCCAGTGGCTCAGTTGGAGTATTCTCTTGTACACCAAAATAGTGGTGGGTTCGCTCTGGGTCAGGGCACATATCCAGGTTTCGGGTTCCATCCTCCAGTTGGGGTGCTTGTAGGAGGCAATTGATTGATGTTTCTCTCTTCCTTCCTCTTTAAAATACATTTTTAAAAGAAATCTGTGAATACAACATGCTATTTTACTTATTTATTTGAGGGAGGAATAGAGAAACATCAATGATTGGAACATCAATTGGCTGCCTCCTGCACGCCCCCTACTGGGGATCCAGTTGCCACCTGGGCATATGCCCTGACCAGGAATCAAACCAGAGGGCTCTTGGTTCCCGGGTTGATGGTCAAACACTGAACAAGATAGCTGGACTAAAATAAAGTTTATAAATTGGGCTGTAGCCCTAGCTGGTTTGGCTCAGTGGATAGAGCGTCAGCCTGCGAACTGAAGGGTCCCGGGCTTGATTCTGGTCAAGGGCACATTCTAGGTTGCAGGCTTGCTCCCCAGTAGGGGATGTGCAGGAGGCAGCCAATCAATGATTCTCTCTCATCATTGATGTTTCTATTTCTTTCCCTATCCCTTCCTCTCTGAAATCAATAAAGATTTTTTTTTTTAAATGGACTGTAGCCCCACCAGTGTGGTTCAGTGGCTGAGTGTCCACCTACGAACCAGAAGGTGATCGGTACGATTCCCCCTAAGGACACATGCCCAGGTTTCAGGCTGGATACCCAGTGGGGGACGTGCCAATCAATGATTCCCTCTCATCACTTATGTTTCTCTCCCTCCCTCCCTCCCTAAAATCAATAGAAATATATTTTTAAAAATTGGACTGTAGTCTCCAAAACTGAAGAGCTTTCTCTCTTGTGAAAAATTTAAAAAAAATAGAATTGTACTGGACATAAAGGTTTTTTGTTAGTTTCTCATAGGAACTCCAACTCACCTCTTGTACAAAATACAAGCAAGCCTAAATAGCTGCCGAAAAACGTTTCTGATATTGCTACAGTGTGTACACTAGGTCATGAAACACATTTCCCCAGTGAAGAACAAACTAAGCCCAATTTGCTCCACAAGTTGTTCAAGGCAGCAGCCGTTTTTGAATCTTTATAAGGCTGTCTAGAGTCCAGATAACGGGACAGACTACTACAGACAATATTTTTACTACAGACAGTATTTTCACAAAGAGAGGACCACCTGAAAGGGAAGGAAAATGATGGTGTGATACATGCCTTTCGCTCTGGACCCACAATCTAGAAATCCTATAAATGTTGGTGACAATAATAATAGTGTTTAATACATATTAGGTAATGAGCTAAGAGGTTTTCAATTTAATCTATTTAACCTTCATAATAATCCTATAAAGTGGCCACCGTTACTCACAGCTATTTTGCAGATAAGGAAACTGGGGCACTTGGAAGAGAAGCCCCCCGACCTAAAATCAAAAGCTAGCAGGGCCAAATTTTGAATGCAGGCACGCTGAATCTAAGATGTTTCTGTTAATGCTGCCACAAGAAGCTTCACTGGCTCTCTTCTGCCAGGCTTTCCACACTCTCAAGAGGCTTTTCTTTCTATCCAATTAACCACCTCCCCGTAAACACCGTACTACCACTGATGGCTTCCAACTTCGGAGCGCCAGCGCTACTCGCCAGCTTCGGCCGCCATCCTCCTCCCCTAAGATTCACAAAGGCAAATAGAACAGCTGATAAAAGTTGGTTAGATGCTAAGGAAGGCAAAAAAAAAAAAAAAATTGCCTCATGTAAGCAGAACACACGCAGATTATTACTGGAATGCAAGTCAAGTCGGCCTCACCTCCAGCTCGAGAGATTGAAATAAACGTGGGCGTATAAATGTTCCCGAGGAAGATAAATTTGGACCATGCCTCCTCTGGCCACGCGGCAAAAAGGACGGAAGAGGTACTAACATTTACTGAGTGCCAGCCACATGCGCCCTAGGGGAAGACAGAACCAGGCCAATGGAGACTATAGGGGGAGGGGGGAGAGACGGGCACTTAAAGAGTTCCGGGAAAAGAAATCCAAATAATCTGGTTCATGCGACGGGGGGCGGGGGAGGGGGGGAGGCCGCTCCCAGACAGCTTGCAAGGAAGAGAAAGAAAAGTAGAAGCTGCTCCGGAGAAAAGGAAGCCCTGAGCGTCGAGAACTAGGCCGGAGCGCAGGGGAGCCCAGTAGGGCGGGGAGGGGGAGGAGCCGGAGGACGCGGGCCCGCTCGGAGGCCAGGGGGTAGGCGCGGGGGAGCGGCTCCGCGCCAGGCGAGCCTGGGGACGCTGACCCAGCCACCGCAGTGAAAATGTAAAAGATTAAGTGACTGGAACCAGTCAGATGGCCCTACATCCCACCCGGGACCCTCACTCACCTGGGCCCACCGCAGCGATCGCAGCGGCAGCCTCGCAACGGCACAACCGGCCCAAACCTCGCCTCCGCCCGACAGCGCGCCCGCGTCCCCGCTCTCCGACGGCGGCAGCGACAGCGTCGCCTCGCTCCCTCCTGGGAAATGTAGTCGTAGACCCGCCTTTCCTCGCCCACTTGACGGTGCGCTGAACTACGTTTCCCACAAGGCAGATCAAGCGTTGGGCCCGCCGTTTGCGTCACGCGCCAGGTCGTTGTCGGTCACGTGGGTTGCCCGGTTCCATCCCCTCCCCCCGCCTGGGTGGCCTGGGGAAGAAGGGCGGAGGTGGACGGAAGGGGCGGAGGTGTTGCTGACGCTACAGCCCGCACCATTTTGGAACCAGCTTGGAGGGAGGGAGGGCCGTACCCCACCCACCCGCGGCCTGATTTAGCTGTTGAAAGTCTTAGAACTCAGAATCCCGTCTCCTAGCTTTTATTCTATACGGATTCCTTATCGCTTTGTGACCTTGAGCAAATAGTCTGCCTGCCCTGAGCCTCAGTTCCCTCCCCATGAAACGAAACTCGTAATTTCGACCCCACAGACTTGTGAGGCTCTCACAAAGTAAGGCACGTGAGAGCGTAGTACCCTGAAAGCGCGATTCAAAATGGAGTTGTTTTTATTATGATAGTGACCTTCCGAGATCCAGGAGCTGGGATGGGCTTCATCTCCCGCCACCGCGCCCTCCCCCATCCCCGCCTTCAATAACAATGGGAGCCCTGAAAGAGGTTTTCCGATAAAGTGGGGTCCTGTGAAGCTTCTCAAAATGGGTGCCAGAAGTTTCCCGGGGAGTGTAGCCTTGGAATCTACATTATAAAGAGACTTCTCCGGAAATAACAGGGTTTTGCACAGGCTGATTTGCGCTGGAATTCCTGTCCTAGTGAACTCGAACTGTTAAAGACTGAGCTCAGATGTCACCTCTTCTGTGAAGCCTTAGAACTTTACGAGCTCCTTCCCGTCTCTGTACTCTTGCAGTACCTTTGCACTGCTCTGGTGTGGTTGTGCTTTTAGGGTTCCTGTATTATTCTATATTATCACCTGTGTTTGTCTTCCCTACCAGGTATGAGCTCTTTGAGAGCAGAGATCAGTTTTGATAGATTTCTGCATCCCCCAAGGCAGAGTAAACAAAGTAAATATGAATAAATATTGAAGGAAACTACTGTTCTTTTGGGGGGAAAGGTCACCAGTGTCAACTCAAGTCTCAGACCCTGCCACATCCTTCCTTGCCCATCTGGCCTCAGCAACATTCCTTCCACACTGCTTACTCTTGCTTCTTTGAGCACTTCCTGTGGACTGCTTTCTGTGTGGTGCTTCTTGAAAGGTTCTGAGTGAATTTAATTTTAAATTCACAGATTTTTCTGAGTGTCTAGTATATGCCATCCCCAGTACAAAATACTAGGAACAACAGAGGTAAACCAGATGGATACAAAAATACATAGTCATTCCACTTGGTTTCTAAAATACTCTGTGCTTGATCTCTTCTTAACTCTGTGGATGAAAAAGGGACCACATATTAAACCTGACAAGCTCAGGGAAAGCCAGGCAGGACCCCTGAAAGCACAACCACATCAGAGCCAGGAGACCACAAATCCCCTCATTGTTATTGTTATCGCGTAATTGTTAACTATCCTGTACCCATCAATGGAAAAGAAGTATGTGTCTATTAATTTTACTCTTTATCCAATCCCAGAGGTCCCCTCCCTTTTGCTTTTGTTGTGGGGTCTAACCCTGGAGTCAGAATAAGACCACCGGAGGCAGATGCTCCAGCTAAGGTCCCCGAAAGGAGGGAGAGCCTCCAGCCCCTTCTGGGGGGTCCCTCTCTCCTGCCTCTCGGGTACCTCGCTGGGGCCCCCAAATGTTGTGGGGCGACTGGCGAATGAAGACCGCCAGGCAGCCAAATTGAAATTTAGGAAGCCTTTATTACGAACTTGAGCCTGGGCCCGCGTCTCCACTGACACAGCAGGGAGCAGCGCGAGCCCCGAACACTCGGAGCAAGCAAGTTTTTATCCCCCACACGGGGATTTGGCAGAACCTGATGGGTTAAACTTGGGTCAAAAAGTCAGTTACATTACTCACAATAATGGAAGATTTTCGGTTGAACAAGCAATTACAAAAGTTACAAAGCATGGGAGAATGTAGTTACAGCGTAAGTTGCCTGTTTGATCAGCCTTGCGATTTCCTTTATTCTAAATTCTAAATTACAAAGGCTGGGCACAGCCCGCAGGGTCGCTCCCAGCCACATCCTGCTGGACATAGAATTGGAATGTAGATCTATCTTACGAAAGCAGATTGTACAGAAGCAGACTTGAGCAAAGGTAATAATCTCCAAAAGTTATTTACAGTTTCTACTCCTGGAGCTACTGAGTCAGTGGGAATCGATCTCCTGCAGTTCTGGTCCACAGGCACAGGAAAATTACCTTTGTGATGTGGGATGGATTTACTTTAAAACAAAGGGCAGGAGTCATGCCTGGCTGGAGCATGACGAACCACATGCTTCTGAGCGTGGGTCACCTGCCAAACCTTAATATACAGTTGGGGTCTCTGTCCTGATTTGGGGTCACTTACGCCAGAACACTTTCTCCTGCCTCCCTAATCTATCATCAGTGGATTTCATGTAACCCCCTTAGGCCTCCTCTCTTGGTTGTAATGTATAAAATAAGATGTATAACTATCATTCTCCAGAGCATTTTCTCAATCCCTTGAGATTTTGCTTCCCAGCAATTGTCATCAGTTTGGCTCAAATTAAAAAAAAAAAAAAAAAAAATCTTACAGGTTTGGTTGTTTCTTACGTGACACCTCCCACCTCTGCCCCTTCCCTGGCCCAGAGACTTACCCACAGTTCCAGCTTCCTCCCTCTCCTCTCCTCATTCAGCCTTTCCCCCCGAATTATATGGCATGCTCAGGTAGTTTTTACACCTCTCCTATACATTTTACTCCCTCTCTACATCTCAGCTTCCACTCAGTTCCAGATGATTGGGAATCACCATACCCTGAGTTCCCACTGGTATCAAAGAACTAAACCTGCCCGAAACTCTTCTTCCTCCAATACAGCATTACCTAGTTCATTGTGGAGATGTTTACATGTCTGTATTCTCCTCCACTAACCTTTGAGCTCCTCTCAAGGAAAAAAACTCCTTATCCTCCATTCACTTATTGAGCACCTACTATGGGCAAGGCCCTGTATTCGAAGCTAGGAGGAAAACAGTAAACAAGACTAATGTGGTCCCTGCACAGAGCTTACTTCCAACTGGAGAGGCAACATTAAGAAGTCTATCATATGCATAACTAATTACGATTGTGATAGGTGCAACACAGGAAAGTATATGGTATATACACTATTGTTACCGTTGTAAGTAGCTAGTTATTAAGAACAGGAAAGGAGCAAAAGGGAAGGCCAGACATAGTAAGCATGGCCATCTGGGCTGCTTCACCAAAAAGCTGCAATTTCATAATCCCCAGGGAAATCACTGGGTAAAGGGACTGGACAAAGGGGAGATGGATATGGATGCATGTGCAGTGAAGTTAGGGTGTCATAGGAAACGTGCCTGCTGGAGAACCATGGATTGCCTGGAGAGGGGTGGAGCCAATGCAAACCCTCGAAAATTTGGGAATACATAATCCCCCAGACAAAGGAGTTCCTCAGGCTCTTGGCTCTCTTGTTCCTCTGGTTTTGCTCTTGTCCATGTTCCCTCCATAGTCTGATGCTGGACTGGACTATGCTCCAACATGGAATGGAAACTCTGAGCAACGCTTTAATCTTAGCCCTGCTAAAGGCACAGCTGGATTTCTTCCTTGGTGGGATGAAGGGAAATGGTACCTTGGAAACTCAGGGATATAATTTCACACAAATAAAAATCACTTGTTCACCCTGGCTGGTTTGGCTCAGTGGGTAGAGCATTGGCCTGCAGACTGAAGGGTCCCAGGTTCAATTCCAATAAAGGGCACAAGCCCGGGTTGCAGGCTCGATCCTCAATGGGGGACGTGCAGGAAGCAGCCGATCAATGATTCTCTCTCACCATTGATGTTTCTATCTCTCTCTCTCTCCCTCCCCTTCCTCTCTGAAACCAATAAAAAAACATTTTTAAAATATCACTTGTTCTCCCATGCGAGTCTCAGAAAACCTTTTCTTGTGACATTACAAGACGCCCATTTCCACTGGCAACAGATAGGGACAAGGAGCACTCCCCACCAATAACACTATGACAACTGACAACATAGAGCAGGGATAGCAAACTTCAGCATATGGGCCGATTCCAACCCGCCTCCTATGCCATAGCCAGAAGCTAGGAATTGCTTTTACATTTTTAAAATGTATATATTTATTGATTTCAAAGAGGAGGGAAGATGGAGAGGTAGAAACGTCAATGAGGAGAGAGAATCATTGATCAGCTGCCTCCTGTATGCCGCCCACTGGGGATCAAGCCCGCAACCCGAGCATGTGCCCTTGACTGGAATTGAACTCAGGACCTTTCAGTCCGCAAGCCAATGCTCTATCCACTGAGCCAAACCAGCTAGGGCGCTTTTACATTTTTAAATGGCTGGGGGGGGGAGGGGGGAGATCAAAAGAAGATTAATATTTCATGACATGTGAAAAATACATATGAAATTCAAAGTTCAGCATTCATAAATTCATTTATGTATTGTCTGTGGCTGCTATAATACAAAGCAGTTGTGATATTCTATGACAGGCAAAGCCTAAAATATTTACTATCTAAGCGTTGCAGAAAAAGTTTGCTGACTCTTGGCATAGAACCTGGAGGTTTTGACTTAGGTTAGAAGGTCCAAGGAGGTTTCCCTGAGAAAGTGGCCCATAAACTTGTAGTTAATCAGGCCAAAAATTGGGGAAGAGCATTCCAGGCAGAAGGAAGAACACATGGGAAAGCACTGTGGTCTGAAAAAACCTGGCACATCCTAAATATTGTTAGGCCTGTCATTGACTCTAGAATGTAACAGGAACTAAAGCTCATGAGCCTGGTGAGGTCATAAGGAGCCAGATCCTTCTGGGTCTGATAGTCCAGGTCCAGGATATTGGCTCTTACTCTGAGAGCAATGGAAGCCATTGAAAAGTTTATAAGCAGGAGAGGGATTCAGATTTTTTTTTTCTTTTCTTTCTTATTTTTTGGTATGTTTTTTTAAAGATATATTTTTATTGCCCTAGGGAAAAACACTTAAAAAACATTTTAATGCCAAAACGGGTTTGGCTCAGTGGATAGAGCATCAGCCTGCGGACTGAAAGGTTCCAGGTTTGATTCCAGTCAAGGGCATGTACCTTTGTTTCGGGCACATCCCCAGTAGGGGGTGTGCAGGAGACAGCTGATCGATGTTTCTCTCTCATCAATGTTTCTAACTCTATATCCCTCGCCCTTCCTCTCTGTAAAAAAAATCAATAAAATATATTTTTCAAAAAACCATTTTAATAATGTACTAATGTCTTTAACCTGAGGTCAAAACTTCTGGGTAAGGGTAATGTCTTACAGCAGTGGTCGGCAAACTCATTAGTCAACAGAGCGGCAAACCACGGCTCTCGAGCTGCATGTGGCTTGCGAGCTGCAGTTTGCCAACCACTGCCCTAGCTGGTTTTGCTCAGTGGATAGAGCTTTGGCCTGTGGATTAAAGGGTCACGGGTTTGATTCCAGTCAATGGCACATAGGTTGCAGGCTCCTCCCCGGCCTGGGCCCTGGTCAGGGCACGTGCAAGAGGCAACCAATCAATGTGTTTCTCTCACATAGATATTTCTCTCGGTCTTTTCCTCTCTCTTCCACTCTCTCTAAAATCAATGGAAAAATATCCTCGGGCAAGGATTTAAAAAAAAAAAAAGATATATTTTCAGAGAAGAAGGGAAGAAGGGAGAGGGTGAGAGAGATAGAAACATCAATGACAAGAGAGAATCATTGATAGACTGCCTCCTGCACACACCCCCACTGGAGATTGAGCCCTGACTGGGAATGGAATCTTGACCTCCTGGTTCATAGGTTGACGCTCAGCCACGAAGCCACACGGAACAGCCAGATTTCCTTTTTTAAAGGATTATTCTGGCACAGTGTGAGAATAGGTTAGGGCAAATCAGAGTGAAAGTGAAGAGATCAATTAGGAAATAATATTACAGTAGTTCAAATGAGAAGATACAGTGGCTTGATCTAATGTGTCTTCAATGGGGATGAAGAAAAGTTGGCAGATTCAAAAGATGCTCAAAAGATATTTAGGACATCATATCTACTGGACTTGGTGATTAACAGGGTGAAAGAGTGGGGGAGAAGTCAAGGTTGACCCTCAGGTTTTTAGCTTGAGCTGCTATGTGGATGGAAGTACTATTACTGCCTCCCTCCACTCTGTGCTTGTACAAATCTACACACATTCATCACAAGGTACTGAAATCATCCATTATATTTCTTTGTCTCCCGCAGAGAGCCATCTCTCAGATGGGAACAACTAGCTTGTTTTTTTGTGTGTGTTGTTGTTGTTTTTTGCTTGTTTGTTTTTTGTTAATATATTTTCCTGATTTTTTTACAGAGAGTACGGGAGAGGGACAGAGAGTTAGAAACATTCATCAGCTGCCTCCTGCACACCCCCTACTGGGGATATGCCCACAACCAAGGTACATGCCCTTGATGGAATCGAACCTGGGACCTTTCAGTCTGCAGGGTGACGCTCTATCCACTGAGCCAAACCCGTTAGGGTATTCTGGACAGTACTCTGGGCTTCCTGCCTCCTCCTGACTGCTCATGCCCTTCCTCCCAGTTGCCCCACCTATCAAAGGCTTATCTCATCAGTTCAGGGTCCCCCTCTCTCAGGCATACCCCAACTTCTCTTCATTTTTCTTTTTTTTGTTAATCTTCACCCCAGGATATTTTTTTAAATTGTTCAGATTATTACGGGTGTTCCTCTTTTTTTTTCCCCCGTAGCTCCCCTCCACCTGATTCCCCACCCCACCCCAGGCCCTTACCCCCCGCCACTGTCTTTATCCATAGGAGTAAGATTTTTGTCCAATCTCTTCCCACACCCCTCACACCTGCTTCCCCTGAGAATCATCGGTCCACTCCCTTTCTATGTCCCTGATTCTATTATATTCACCAGTCCATTCTGTTCTTCAGATTTTTTATTCACTTGATTTTTAGATTCACTTGTTGGTAGGTATGTATTTGATGTCATTTTGTTGTTCATAATTTTTATCTTTACCTTTTTCTTCTTCTTCCTCTTCTTAAAGAATACCCTTCAGCAATTCATGTAATCCTGGTTTGGTGGTGATGAACTCCTTTAGCTTTTTCTTGTCTGTGAAGCTCTTTATCTGACCTTCAACTCTGAATGATAGCTTTGCTGGGTAGAGTAATCTTGGTTGTAGGTTCTTGCTGTTCATCACTTTGAATATTTCTTGCCACTCCCTTCTGGCCTGCATAGTTTCTGTTGAGAAATCAGCTGACAGTCGTATGGGTACTCCCTTGTAGGTAATTAACTGTTTTTCTCTTGCTGCTTTTAATATTCTCTCTTTGTCTTTTGCCCTTGGCATTTTAATTATGATGTGTCTTGGTGTGGTCCTCTTTGGATTCCTCTTGTATGGGGTTCTGTGCGCTTCCTGAACTTGTAAGTCTATTTCTTTCACCAGGTAGGGAAAGTTTTCTGTCATTATTTCTTCTAATAGGTTTTCAATATTTTGCTCTCTCCCTTCTTCTGGCACCCCAAAAATTCGGATGTTGGTTCGCTTAAAGTTGTCCCAGAGGCTCCTTACACTATCTTCATATTTTTAGATTCTTTTTTCTTTTTGTTTTTCTGGTTGGATGTGTTTTGTTTCCACATATTTCAGCTCTTTGGTTTGATTCTTGGGGTACGTTGATCTACAGTTGAGTTTCTGTATATTCTTTATTTCAGACAGTGTATGCTTCATTTCTGACTGATCCTTTTCCATTTTTTTGGCATTCTCATTAATATCCTTAAAGGTCTCATCAAGTTTCTCAGCGGTTTTAAGAAGATTCTTGAGTAACCTTATAAATGTGGTTCTGAACTCTATGTCGTCCAGTAGTTTGCTTTCCTCCGTTTCTTTCATTCGTGACATGTTTCTTTGTCTCCCCATTTTGGCTGCTTCCCTGTGTTGATGGAGTGGCTTTGTGTGGTAGGTGACCTATAGGAGGCAGTAGCTCAGCCTCCCCAATCACCTGATGTGGATGCTCTTGGTACACCCCTTTGTGGGCTGAGTGCAAAGTCTTGGTGTAGTTAGGCCTTAATTGCTATTGGTACACTGGGAGGAATTGACCTCCAGGCCAATTAGCTGTGAGCACTCGCTGTGTCCAGAATGGAAGAACTGCTGCGCTGAAGACACGCTTATGGGGCAGGACTTGTTTCAGTGGGGCTTTGGTGCTCACTGAGTCTGCCTCTTGAATGTGTCACTTATGGATGTGAGGAGTTGAAATCTTGTGTCTCACACTGACCACTAGGTACACTGGTTTCTGGATCTCCAATGGGGTGCAGGTCAGCTACTATCTGAGGCCACCCAGCAGGAGCTACAGTGAGAGCTACAGTTTTCTCCTCTTTGCTTGTGGTTTGGAGGTTTTGGAGCTGTCTGACCCAGGCTGCAAGTTTGCTAGGTTAAGCTGCGATAGAGCAGGGCTTTCTTATGCTAACTCCACTGCTTGGAGCTTGGGTGGGTTTGTAGGTTGTGCAGGGTGGGGCCTCAGGGCGTCACTAGGTTAGGGCGTGGCAAACAGCAATGGCTGCTAGTTAGCCGGCTCTGCGTCCCTGTTGGCAGCCCCGTGCCCCAGCGCCGTAAACAATTATTCTTGCGCGCAGCTCTGCAAGCAAGCCACCCTCACTGGCAGACAGTCCAGCTTTTCCCCGTACGAGTTTGGGTCCCCCGCGTCTCCCCAGAGACTGGATTTCAGAGTAATCGGGGGCTTGTCTCCCCTTTGGGTTGAAAAAAGCAATGCCTGCCGCCAGCCCGGATCACGCGCCTCTGTACCTCAGCTTTTCAGCGCTTGTGCACGTCTCAATGCTCTTTTCTCTTTCCTTCTAGTTGTAGAACTTCCACTCAGCCAGCTTTCCTGTGGTTCTGGGTGATAGACGTTTTATCTTTTAGTTGTAGTTTTGAAATTGTTGTGCGAGGCAGCAGTTTAGGTGTTTACCTACGCCGCCATCTTGGATTCTCCTCCCAGGATATTTTTTTCATTGATTTTCAGAGCAAGTGAAAGGGAGAGGGAGAGACAGAGGAAGAGAAAAACATCGACGTGAGAGAGACACATCCATTGGTTGCCTCCCACACATGCCCAACAAGGTCAGGGATCCAGCCTGCAAACCAGGTACATGCCCTTGATTGGAATCAAACCTGGGACCCTTCAGTCTGTGGGTTGATGTTCTATCCACTGAGCCAAACGGGCTAGGGCATCAACCTCTCTTCTGCGTTTGTCAGATTCTCCCATACATTGTTGTGGTTTCTGCACATCAATTCCTCCTCTGACCTAAAAACAAAGAGAGTGGCCATCTATTGCTGTGCCTGCTCAGCATCCTTCCATTCCTCCTCCTCTGGTACAGCACTCTGACAATCCTTCACAAAGCCTTCCCTCCCCCACCCTGGCTCCAGAGTGATCAGGTGACTCTGGCTGATCAGCACATTTCAATACTTTGACTTCATTGATTGGCAGGTGACTCAAACCAGGCAAGCAGAGGGAATGAGCATCAGCCTGAGACCTGTGCTGGAACACTGAGGAAGGGACCCTGTCTTCCTTCTGGGATTGTTACTGGTCACCTTTGCTGCTCTTGGAGAGAGCCTTCCTGAGAATGAAGCCTAACACAGTTGGAAAGCAGAGCCATGAGCTGAAGAAGACATATTCCTGGTAATACCACTGAGCCCTTGGATTCAGCCATGCCTGAAGTCAACAGCACCTCTGGACTTTTCCATGCAGGAGCCACTAAACGAATTCATTTGAGTTGGGTTTCTGTCACTTCTAAGCTCAAGCCATGACTAGCAGGGAGGAGTGGTCGGAACGATCTACGGTACACAAGAGGCTTTCAGGGCAGCAAGGAAGATGGGAAGGGGAATCAGAACAGCCTGAGACCAGCACCATGTGTGACCCTCTAAACTTGAAGGACCCCATGGGAAAGAGGAGCAGTTACTGCTGCTATTGCTCAGACCATACAAAATACCTTTACCTCCCTCTCTGCTCTGCAGAAGAACCACACCAAACATTCTGGTCAGGGTAACAGTTGGTCTGAACTCAGGAGAGGGTGGGAAAGGGGTGAGAGGTAAGTATCACTCTCAAATCCTAATACTAGCATTTGTACCATCTTCTGTTCATGGGTTCTTCTCACAGAACTGGACAGTGTATCATGTCCTGTGTCCTCTGTATTCCCCTGGCATAGAGACCGCCACAGTTCTCAACATAAATAATATCAATTACTCAGATCTTGATGGAATTCCTGCCCCATTCCTGAGATAGGAAGGGATACCAAATATACAGATGAGATGTAGTATAATTTCGGTTCTCAGGGGTCTCCAGTGAGCAACAGCCTCAGAGGAGCAGGGAAAGCCTCCCAAAGAAGAAGCATTTTAGCTGGTTCTTGAAGGATGAGAGGGGTGTTGCCAGAAAGGGCAAAGGTGTGGAGTTATGACAGGTTTACTCAAGAGAATGTTGTGCTCCCCTAAGGAAACTTGTAAAGACTGTTCTGTATGACACCCCCCCCCATACATATGCACACACACATGCACACATCTCTGAGCGAACCAGAGAGAAGGGTTTCCCTTCAATCAGCTCATGTGGGCAGAGTAATGGAGACTGAGCACTCAATGCCAGACCCTTACAGAAGGAAAAGAGGCTCAGGGAAGAGGTCCTGTGGAAAAGCAGGATGTAACACCAACCACCAGTCACTACTCTTTCCTATCTTTGACTCTGAGCAAGTTCCTCTTGCAGTTGGGGCGTCCCCCTTTGGAGTAGTTGTAAGTGTAACATCAATGACCCCTCTTGGACTCAGAGTTATTCCCAGGAAAGTCCGAGTCAGATCTCAGAGGATCGACACAGGCCCCACTCCAGACCCTGTCTCCCCTCCCCCTTCTTGCATCAGAAGCAGAAGCCT
Organism: Corynorhinus townsendii; assembly: GCA_026230045.1. Lineage (NCBI taxonomy): Eukaryota > Metazoa > Chordata > Mammalia > Chiroptera > Vespertilionidae > Corynorhinus > Corynorhinus townsendii. The sequence continues at coordinate 198,563,901 of JAPDVU010000002.1, forward strand.
GGACCTTAAGGACCTTACTCTCCCAAACAGAACAGGGGACTTATTCCTCGTTAGCACCTTTTACTTACTCCTAAGACCTGCTTCTTTGAAACAGCTGCCTTTTTATCTTTGGTTTAACTTAGTGTTTCTCAACCAGGGGTGATTTTATCCCACAGATGATACTGGACAATGTCTGGAAACACTTTTGGTTGTCACAACCCGGAGAGGAGGTTGGGGGGAAATGAGGAGGTGCTACTGACATCTGGTGGTCAGAGGCAAGGGATGCTGCTAAACATCCTACACTGCATAGGGTGGCTCCCGCCGCAAAAAATAATCCGGCCTCAAACAGCAGTTAAGTGCTAAGGTCCAGAAACCCTTTATCTTGCTTAGAGAGAAAAAAATCAGTAACACTGAGCTTTAAAATACCCTTAATGTCTGACCAGCAATAACTAGCACAAGGTTGTTGTTTTACAAACCATCAATAAATTCATACTTGCTCTCCTTTCCCCAGCTCCTGTACAGGGAAATGGTGGAGGTGGTGGGGGTGGGGGTGCTGCAGAGGTAGATTAGGGTTGGGTGGAGATGAGAGATGGAGGTCACATAGGGAGAACACAAGCTTTAGGGTCACAACTGAGTTCACATTCCAGCCTCGACTACTTCTTTAGTGTGTGCTTTCAGGCAAGTGACTTTCTGAGCCCGTTTTCTCATCTGTAAAAGAGGACCACTCCCACTTTCCAAGGTCCAGGCACTCGGCTAGTAACATGACTTCATCCTGAGGCTGTGAGGGAGCCATCAGAGGACAGAAGATGGGCAGGCAGTGTGTCAGCTTTGAGTGGTGGCTGGGGCAGCCTGGCAGGAAGACTACTTATCCTCACAGTGTGTGTGTTAATTCCCTCCAGACAGGTCCGAAAGCCCTTCTTGAAGTCTAGCTGGAACCTCTCCTTTTCCTTCTGTTTAGTTCAGTGCCCTCAGCAGGTTGTTGCCACCACAATGGTCTGACTGTGCTGCGGAGAAACATATTGAGGTTATCATTTGTATTTTGGTCTCCTTGCTGTCGGTAGGTTTCCTCCTTTTTTGCCTGGGGTGAGGACTGGGGCTCTTGCAGGCTTTGGGGTTGCCAGGCCAAAAGCAGAGGTTGCCAGGCACGGAAAGACATCCCTCAGCCAGGGCTTTTGTTTACCGAGGCCAGGATCTGGGAGACATGGAGCAGGGTTATTCCAGAGCACAGAGCTCCCAGGCTTGGGAGGGGCGGAAGTGGGCCCATCCAAGAAGGCTTGAAGAGTTTTCCCAAGGCTGAAAAAGTGGTGTCTTTGCTGCTGCTGTTGTCTTAACTTGAGTAATAGCAACTTTGCACCACTCCCACACGGGTCTCCCAGGACCTTGGATGGCCTGCCCAGATGCTGTTTGGGAGGAGGGGATGGATGTGTGAGTGTTGAGAGGGGTGGTTTGAGAGTCACAGCAAAAGAGCACCGTGGCCAGCCCTCAGGGGTTTCAGAGAGGGGGGCGGGCGTTATAAAATATTAAATTATGGCCCAGCCAGCGTGGCTCATTGCTTGAATGTCAACCTATGAACCAAGAGGTCTCAGTTCAATTCCCAGTCAGAGCACATGCCTGGGTTGCGGGCTCGATCTCCAGTGTGGGGCATGCAGGAGGCAGGCGATCAATGATTCTCTCCCCCCATTGATGTTTCTCTCTCTCTCTCTCCCTCTCTGAAATTGATAAAAATAAATATTTAAAATTTAAATTATGTAAATGTAAAACTAAGTAAAGTATACTCAGAGGTAATAGCATTCCAAGTGCATCACTTCCTAATTATTTTACTATATTTTGCTATTATCTATGCTCTTGCAAATACTGCATGATGGTGCACTGCTGCCCACCTCTTCCAGCAATACTATCAGTGAAATCATGTTGGCAGTTTGAAATTGGCCCTGGGAGTATTTACACCATAGAAATTGGCAAATGCTACAAATCAAGTTTCTTCCTAACATCCTCCCTCCCCCAAACTGTTTGTAAACATTTATACCACTGGGTAGAGGATTCCAAAAATATGATTGTGATTGAATTTTGGTGGGTTTTGGAGCAGATAATGTGATTTAGAAAAATAAATAAATGAGACATGTTTTACAGGTGGATATTGTGGATAAAATGTGTACTTACTATAAATACCTAGTCCAAAAATACTTGGGGGCTCATCTCTTCCTCCTCTGTTGGAGACAAGAGTGCACACACTCACAAAGCACCCCTAAATACACCTGTGGCGCCTTCTGGATGGAACAAGACCAGAAACGTCACGAGGGCAGGGGCTCTGTTCACGTGGCTTTAGCAGGCCCTCGGACCCCTTCTCAGTCGCAGCAACTTCCCCAGTTTCTCTGGCTTCTGAGGCCGTGCTGGGGGCAAGGCGACGCACAAAGGCTGATGGGAGAACCAGGAGTTGCTTCTTCTCAGCCCATGGATCTACTTGGGAGCCAGGAAGGTTGTCAGTTGGGGCCATTTCTGCCCAGGGAACATTTGGCAATGTCTACAGACATTTTCATTTGTCACAACTTGAGGGAAAGGGTGCTACTGGCATCTGATGGGCAGAAGCTGCTAAACATCCTACAGTGCCCAGAACAGCCCCCCTAGCCCCTTTACATCAAATAATTATCGTGCCCCAAACATCAATAGTGCTGAGGCTGAGAAACCTTGGGGTAGGAGACACAGTGGGGAGAAGTTCCGAGGTCCTGGGAGAACCAAGCGGGGGTGGGGTCTAGGAAGAGATAAGGAAAAGGCCTGCCTGCCTGGTAGCTACTGATCCCTTCCGCCCCCATGACACCCATTTCTCTGTGTGGGTCATGCAGTCTCTGATTCTGTGTCTTGCCCTGCTTCTCCAATCTGTCTCTGGTGTTGTCCCAGTTTATCTCTTCTTTATCTCTTGGTCTCTTTTTCTCACTCTCAGTCATGCCACCGACTCTGGCTGGGTCCTTGTGTTCTGAGACATGAGACAAGCCTTTGGCATTCGTTCTCCCTCAGCCCACACTAATCACTCCAGCTGCCTTGGTCTGGGAACTGGGCCAGGAGGCTGGTGAAGGGGGAGGGTACAAAACAGGGAAGGGGGCCTAAAGGTTCCCATTCTCCCACCACCCATCCTGCCGTTGACTCTAGGGCCCTACTGCCTGCCTCCCAGAGGCCTAGAGCTCCAGCCTGCTCTCCTTTTTTTTTTTTTGGCTTCCAGGGCCTGGGATCAACGTCAGCCTGCCTAAGTGGCCTTGCCCTGCCCAGAGACCCCTCCCACCCCGCCCAGCTTCTTAAATTCCTCCTCTAGCCTAGTCCAGCAGCTGTTACAAAACAACTGGGGGCTGGGCAGCTCCCGTCTGCAGTCCTGCCCTGGGCAGTAAGGGATACTAGGCTCATGACTGCTTTTGAGCCCAGAGTCCTCTGCCCAGTGCCTAGTGGCCTCTGCCCTGGCCCTGGTCCAGCACTCAGAGCCAGGACATGGTCCTCTGTGCTTGGAACCCAGTGCTCAGCATCCAGGCTCAATTACCAATGCCCGTCACCAGGACCAAGACCCAGCCTTTAGTGCCTGCTGCCAGACCTGCCACCCTGCCCCTTGTGTCACCTCACCTGCAGTCTCCCCAGGGGCCTGGGCTGCTGTGTGCTGGGCCAGCAGCACCCATACATGGGCACTGTGTGAGGCCAGGGACCCTACAGAAAAGCTTGGTGGAAAATTTTATTTTTATTTATTTCTTAAATATATATTTTTTATTGATTTCAGAGAGGGAAGGAGAGGGAGAGAGATAGAAACATTAATGATGAGAGAGAATCATTGGTCATCTGCCTCTTGCATGCCCCACATTGGGGATCAAACCCACAACCCTGGCATGTGCCCTGACCAGGAATCGAACCGTGATCTCCTGGTTCATAGGCCGATGCTCAGCCACTCAACCACACCAGTAGGGCCTGGTGGGAATTTTTAAAACAAATGTGAGTGACTTTTAAAGTAAAAATCATTCAAATGAGGATTTAAAATAAAAATTGGGGAAAGGGCAAAGGGAGCTGCCAGGTAAAACACAGGCTGCCCACTTACATTTGAATTTCAGGTAACAACACAGATAATTTATTTTGTTTTTAATTTTATTTATTGATTTTTTTTTGAGAGAGAGAGACATTGATTTGCTGTACCACTTATTTATGCATTCATTGGTTGCTTCTTGTAGGTGCCCTGACCAGGGATGGAACCTGCAGCCTTGGCACCAACTGAGCTACCAGGACAAATAATTTTAAAAAAATACATTTTATTGATTTCAGAGAGGAAGGGAGAGGGAGAGAGAGATAGAAACATCAATGATGAGAGAGAATCAGTGATTGGCTGCCTCCTGCACACCGTCTCCTGGGGATCAAGCCCACAACCCAGGCATGTGCTGTTGGCCAAAATCAAACCTGAGACCCTTCAGTCCGCAGGCCAACGCTATATCCATTGAGCCAAACCAGCTAGGGCAAGGACAAAGAATTTTTAAATGTAAATATGCCCCATGCCATATTTGGGACATCCGTCTACTAAAAAATTACTTATTGTACTAAAAATTATTCACTGTTTATCTGAACTCTGGCTTTAACAGGGGTCATGTATTTTGATTTATAAAAGCCAGCAACCTAATCAGGGAATAAGCTTCACCCCCCAGCCCTCACCCCAGTTATCTTCTAGTACCTTTAGGTGAGTAAACAGTATTTCTAACACAGCTCACTTTCAGGTAGAAGGAAATTCAGGGGATTCTACTTTTATTTTGATTATTTCTACTTTTATATATCTTCTCATTTTCTTTAAGGAGTCAGCATTCGTGTACCATTAAAAATCAAATAATATGGACTTTATGTCTTGCCTAGATTTTGCAACATACCCCTTTGTCCATTCTTGAAAATGATGTTTTGACTAAGTAATATGGTCACATGATTCAAAATTCCATGGGTACAAGTGAGCATGCAATGAAATGCCCCTCCTGCCCCTGTTCCTCTGACACCCAGCTCCCTTCCCCACTTCTGTCTCCTTCTAGAGACATTTTGTTGCCACAGCCTTAAAACTGTCTTCAGCCTTCAGCCTTGCTGAAGTGTTCTACTTCCAATCATGTTACCTCCTGACTTAAAACCTTTCTCTACCCAGCCGGTGTGGCTCAGTGGATTGCATGTCATCCCTTGTACCAAGAAGTCACCAGTTCCATTCCTGGTAGGGCGTATGCCCGGGTCGGGGGCTTGATCCCCAGTGTGGGATGTGCAGGAGGCAGCCAAGAGATGTTCCCATCTATTCCTCTCCCTTCCTCTCTCTCTAAGACCAATAGAAACAGATATTTTTTAAAAAATTAAAACCCTTCTGTGGTTTTCCATGCTGTTGGAGAAAGAACAAATTTCCCTGCTACCCAGGACAGACGGCGTTCAGGGCCTAATTCCTGTCCAGCTTCCGGGACACTTGGCAACCCCCCAGCCCGTCTCACATGGCGCCACAGAAACATGACCTGCCTAGTAGTCCCCCTTCCTCCCCCACCTGTTCTGGCTTCCATGCTCTTGCTCATGTTTCTCCCTGTCAGACATGTATTGCACGCAGACAGCATCTACTGTGTGCCAGGCGTGGGGGCTAGGACGGACACAGCGAGCAGACTGAATGGTCATGCTTTTGTGATTCCGGTTCTGGCAGAGGAGCATTTAATGGACAAATAGTTACAATGAAGCCTTTGTTGCGTTAGTGTAGGTACAGAGCTCCAGGTCAAAAAAGGCCTCGGGGAAGAGGTGATATTTAAGAGTTGAATAGTCATCACCCAGCCACTGGTTGGGGGTGGGGCAGGCAGGGGAGAGTGTCCAAGCTGGGGAAACAGTTCATGCAAAGTCCTGGAGACCAGAGAAGTCACAAATCCAGGATGGTGGGCACACAGAGAAGCAAGGAGGAGAGGGAGAGCCTCAGGGTGAGAAGCCCCAGCAAGCCTCTCTACAGAGTGCATTGTATCCTGAGGGCCGTGAGAAGGCCTGAGGGGGCTTAGCAGGAGAGTGTGTGGGCAGGTTTGTGGCTGCTGCACAGACTAGACTGGGGAACACGTTGCTGCTCTTCCTGAGATGGAAGAAATGACCGTAGCCTTGGCTGGCATGAGGGTACTGGGGACAGAGTCAAAGATATTTCATTTTTTAAAAAATATATAATTTTATTGTTTTCAGAGAGGAGAGAGAGATAGAAACATCAGTGATGAGAGAGAATCATGGATCAGCTGCCTCCTGCATGCACCCCACTGGGGTTAGAGCCCGCAAACTAGGCCCAGCCGGGGAATCTAACCGCGGCCTCCTGGTTCATAGGTCAACACTCAACCACTGAGCCACAGCGACCGGGCAAGTCAAAGGTATTTCAGAGGTGAGGTAGTGTGAGGAGTGACTTCCCAGGGATCTATCTGGCTTGGGAGACTGGTGGATCCTGATATTTTTTGGGATGGAATTTCTGAGTCCAGTTTGGACTTGATGAACTGGTGGTGCTTGCACGATGTCAAGTAGATAGTTAGATATGCAGGCTGTCAACCTCAGGAAAGAGGTCTGGACCAGACTCTTATTTGGCACTGTCAACTTAAAGGTAACAATAAGCGTGCTGCCTGGCTTTTATTGAGCACTTACTAAGTGTGCGGCACTTTTCTAAGTTCTTCACATACATTGAGTTATTGATTCCTCACAACAACCCAACGAGGTGCCTTCATTTCAGAGCCAGGATTTGAGCCCTAGCTGCCCAGCTCCAGATTCCAAGCTCCTAAGCACCCCATACAGTCTCATGCCTAAACTGTAGCTTAAGCCCCAGAAATGGATGAGATCAACTTCAGAATTGTGAGGAATACGAGCATCTAAAGCCAAGGCTGCAACCTGGTGGCTCAGGGCCTGAATCTTGTTCTTGGGTAAGTTTTCTCTGAAATGCTTAGTCACCAGGGGATCCTACTTTTAATTTTTAAAAATGAATTGCCATACAAAAATTAACTCAAAATGGATCAACGACCTAAACAGAAAAGCTAAAACTATCAACTCTTAGAAGAAAACATAAGGGGAAAGCTTCACGGCATTGAATTTGGCAATGATTTCTTGGCTATGACACCAAAAGCACAAGCAACAAACCAAAAAATAGATAAATTGGATTTCATTAAAGTTAAATACTTTTGTGCATCACACACTATTAGCAGAGTGAAAAAAACAACCAATAGAATGGGAGAAAATATTTGTAAAACATGTACCTAATAAGTGATTTATGTCTAGACTAGATAAAGAACCCTTAAAACTCAATAGTCCATTAATAAATGGGCAAAATACTTGAATAGATATTTCTCCAAAGAAGATATACAAATGAAAATATGCTCAACATCACTAATCATTAGGGAAATGTAAACCAAAATTACAATAAGATACCACTTTATACCCTTAGGATGGCTACTAGGAAAAAAAAAAGTGTTGGAGAAGATGTGGAAAAATGGGAATTCTTTTGCACTGTTGTTGGGAATGTACATGGTATAGCATTTTGGAAATCAGTATAGTATGGCAATTCCTAAGAAAACTAAACAGGATGATCATATAATCCAGCAATTCACTTCTGGGTATTTACCCAAAAGAACTGAAAGCAGGGACTTGAACAGATATTTGTACACTCATGTTCATAGCAGCATTAGTCACAGTAGTCAAAGGTGGAACAAACCTAAATGTTCATTGACAGATGAATGGATAAACAGAATGTGTTATTTATAAACAATGGGAGATTATTCAGCCTTAAGAAGAAATGGAATTCTGGCCCCTTACAACATGTATATTCCTTAAAGACAGTCACAAAAGGACAAATATTATACATTCCACTTATATGCGGTACGTAAGTACTCAAATTCATAGAGACACAAAACAGAATGGTGGTTGCCAGGGTCTGGGTGAGGAGTTGGTAACAGTAAGTTAGTGTTCAATAAAGATGAAATTTCCATTTGGGAAGATAGTAAAGTTCTGGAGATTAATGGTGAGGATGGTTGCACCACAATTTGAATATACTTAATGCCATAGACCTGTACATTTTAAAAATGGTTTAAATGGTAAACTTTGTTATGTATTTTTTACCACAGTAAAAAAGTATGAAATAAAAAGATAACTTTTACTTTTAAAGATATTTATATCTTGAAAAACATGTTATGTTTGAATTAAATTTGCAAATTCCAAACAAAAATTACACTTTACAGTTCCCACTGTTTTAAATTTTAAACCCAAATTTTGGTTATTAAGTTTTGTAAGCTTTAAATTAGCACAAGTGATCACATAGAATGATAGAATTGAAGTAACTTAAGTTCTGTTTCTTAGCCTTTGCAGTCATTGTGTCATTGTTGTTTATTCTGAAACTACTGTTTAAACTCAAGAATATGTAGTGTCATAGAGTTAGAGACACCAACTGAGCCTAGAGCAAGCTGGAGTGATTCCAAACTATTAAGAAATTACTTTTTTTTTTCTTTTTGGTTAATCCTCACCTGAGAATATTTTTCCATTTTTTTAAAGAGAGTGGAAGGGAGAGAGAGAGAGAGAGAAATATCGATGCAGACATATTGATTTGTTGCCTCCTGCACACCCCTGACTGGGGCTGGGGATTGAACCTGCAACACAGGTACATGCCCTAGACCTGAGACCCTTTGGTCCATGGGCTGACACTCTAACCACTGAGTCAAACCAACCAGGGCAAGAAATTACTTTCAAAATGAACATGTATATCTGAGTCTGTGCATGTGAAGAAGGGGTTAAGTGAGATTTCTCCTAATTAACTTCCATTGTGGAACATAATGTTTATTTTATTTATTTATTTTAAATATATTTTCAATGATTTCAGAGAGGGAGAGAGAGATAGAAACATCAATGATGAGAGAGAATCATTGATTGGCTGCCTCCTGCCCCTATTAGGGATCAAGCCTGCAACCCGGGCATGTGCCCTTGACTGGAATCAAACCTGGGACCCTTCAGTCTGCAGACTGATACTCTATCCACTGAGCAAAACCGGCTAAGGCCATAATGTTTATTTTAAAAGGTAAGTAATAAATTTGTGCTAATTTGAAACTTCTTTGCTAAAACTCAACAGTATCTGTAGCAGCAATTTAGAACTTAGACCAATAAAATATTTTTTTCAGGGAGAAATATTTTTTGACTGACGTTTAAAATTGCCAATGGGTGGTGATAATAAAAATCAACCCACTTCTAGTCATTTTTGTTATGGTGCTTAAATTCTCTACAGACAATGCACCTGTACTGCCCTTCACTTGGGGCAGACCCCTGCCATCATCCTACCGTGGTAAGCCACTCCCAACAATATGGAGTCCAATTCCACCTGTGGACCAATTACAACTGTGAACTGCCAGTATAGCTGAGTGCCGGGGGCTGCCCTTGGGAGTCATTCCAGTTCTCAGTCCTCAATTTCAAGGACTTCTCAGGTGTTGTTTCCCACAGGAAGCCTCCCCTGACATTCTCTACCTCCTTGAATCTGGATGAAATATTTCTCCTTTATGTCCCCGTAGTACCCTATGCCTGGTTCTGTCACGGAACTCTTAGATTGTATTATAACCGTCCCCCTTCACTTCTACGCTGAGCGCTCTTAGGGATCCATCAGTGCTCAAGGTTGTATCTAACGTGGCTGTCCCGAAGTGAAGTGGTTTGGGAAGGGGCTGGTAGTGAGTACACAGGAGTTGGGCTGCCCAGGAAGTCAGGGCCCCCTGAGGAGGAGAGAAGGCCTTGCAACTAACAAATCTCTTCTTCTAGGCATTAGCTTAAGAAACGGATCGCCCACTGGCCCTCATTTTCACTAGCTCACAGTCAGGGGCATTGCCCACAGCTACGGAGCGAGTGAGTCAAGCCTGGATGCGCACTTCCTGACCTCTCAGCAGGACCTCCATCACCCCGAGCCCGCGCCTGGACCCTGCCGCTCCGACCTCGCCTACCGGGCCATGTGCTCGTTTAACCACGAGGGGGCGCCGGACGCACGTTCCTGGGGAAGCCGGGCCGGGCCGGGCTTGGGGGTGGGTGGTGACTGCTCTGAGCGAGGCCCACGGGACTCGCGCCGGCCGGTCGAGCTGGGGAGTCCCGGTAAAGAAAGGGTGTCGGGGGCGGGGGCAGGGGTGTTGTAAGAGCCGCAGTTCAGGAGCGTTGGCGGCAGAGGGAGGGAGGCGGAGGGAAGAGCAGTTGTTGCCGCCTCTGGCCCTGCCTTGTCTGGCCTGTTGGGGGAAAGGGCAGAGATGAAGAAAGGGAGGGCTCTCCAGAGAGTAGGGCCGCTGCCTTCGCCTCCCTGCTCCTCAGTCTTGCCCAGGAACAGACCGGACATTCCTAAGTCTCCGGCGGAAAACCTGGAAATAGACCCGGAGGCCGCCTCCTGCAGCCCGGCCTGTTCTTCCCAGCCCAGCCCCAGGGCTTCCCGGAAGAGCCCTGCTGCGCCCAGGCCCGGCCCAGCCCTGAGCTGTGCTCCCGCCTAGAACTCCCCCTGCACTGTCCCTCCCTCCCAGCCTGGGACCAGCCCCCTGCCCTGAGCCATCGACCTTATCCAGCCACTTCTAGGTCAGGGTCATGATCTGTCAGTGTCCATATCGTTATTTGGCCACGAAAGCTGGGAATCATCCTTGACACCTTTCTTTTTCATTCCCCATGTCCAATCCATGTCTTCACCTCCTCTTTCTACCTCGGTTTCCTTCCACCACTCACTGAACCAAGTGTCCATCATCTCTCGTCAAAACTGGTGCTCTAGTCTGGACTCCCTACTTCCAGGCTTCACCCCTTCTCCTCTTAATCCTTTCTCGGGGTGGTAGGTAGCCTTGATAATATTTTCCAACCCCGTCTTCACCCCCTTTTGACATCTTTCAATACCTTTCCAAAGTCTGAGCATGGCCCACAGGACCCTAAATGGCCTGGTCCTTCCTGCCTTTCTGGCACCACCTTCCTTCTCTCTATGCTCCAACTGCACTATCTGTGCTCATCATGAGCCTTTGCAAATGCTGCTACCTTTCTGCCTTGGTAACTGACTTCTGCTCCTTCAGATCTCAGCTCTAGCATTGCTTTCTCAGGGACACCCTCCCTGGCCTCCCTGAGCAGGCCAGGTCGCCTTATTGCTGACTTTCCCAGCACCCCATACTTCTCCTTTATGTATCTGTCACAGTTACCACCCCCGCCCCCGCTTCTGCAGTTTTGCTTTCCACAGTTTCAGTTAGTTACCTGCGGTCAACTGTGGTCCAAAAATATGAAGTGGGAAATTCCAGAAATAAACAATTCATGAGTTTTAAAATGCATGCCATTCTGAGTAGCATGATGAACTCTCGCCATCCTGCTTTGTCTGCATGGGATATGAATCCTCCCTTTGTCCATGTATCCACGCTGTATGTGCTACCCACTCATTAGTCACTTCGTAGCTGTCTCGGTTAGACCTCCTGTCATGGTCTCACAGTGCTTGTGTTCAAGTAGCCTTTATTTTACTTAATGGTCCAAAAGCATGAGAGCAGTGATGCTGGCAATTTAGATATGCCAAAGAGAAGCTGAAAAGTGCTTCCTTTAAGTGAAAAGGTGAAAGTGTTTGATTTAATAAGGAATGGAAAAAAATCCTATGCTGAGATCTACAGTAAGAACTAACCTGCCTGGGAATCTCTGAAGGAAAACGAAATTGGTGCTAGTTTGCTGATCACGATAATTATTCTATTTTATTAGTTATTGTTGTTAATTTCTTACTGTTCCTAGTTTACACTGTATCATAGGTGTATGTATAGCAAAAACATAGTATATACAGAGTTCAGTACTATCTGTGGTTTCAGGCATCCACTGGGGTCCTGGAATGTATCCCCTGTAATTATAATCGTCCATTTGTTTGTAATTTTATTTAATTAATGTTTGTTTCTTCCACTAGACTGTAAATTCCATGAGGGTAAGGACTACATCAATTTTTGCTCACTTGTAAATCTCCAGCAACCATGTGCCTGATGCACAGTAGGTGCTCAGTATTCCTTGAATAAATAAATGTTGCATGTTGCACACTTCGATGTTTCCTGAGCCCAAACCTCTATCATCTTCTATCCGGACCTCAGCAATCACTTTTAACTGATCTCCCAGTTTACAGTCAAGTCCCTACTGGTTTCCTACCCAACAGCCAGAATGGTCTAATAAAGACGCCAATCTGACTCTGTCACCCTTCCCACCCCCTTTTTAATAGCCTTCAGTGGCTTCCCATGACTCTTGGAATAAACTCCAAACTACTGACGCAGCCTTACAAGGCCTTGTATGGTCTGGCTCACCTCATGCCCAGCTCCAACTCCTTGACAAACCTTTCTTAATTCCACGAATATTGAGCCTGTTTTCCCAGGCACTGAGGATTCAATGGTGAGTGAAAACACGCTCCTTCAGGTCTTACAGCCCTCCAGATCTTTGAACACAACTCCTTTCCATGCAGGACCTTTGCACATGCTTTCCCCTCACCCCACTGGTGCTTCTCTCTCCTTTCTTTGTCCTGACTTTGCCCCAGCAATCTATCAGATATCTGGTCAAACACCATGTATTCAGGGGTAGCTTATTTGACCCCCAACGTAGTTAGTTCCCCGAGTTAGATGCTTTTACTGTTTCTTATAGTCCACCTCATAGCCCTGACCACATTTTTATTTTTACATGTTTGTGTGGTTATTTGGCTGATGCCCATCTTCCCCACCAGGGAGCTCCAGGAGCTTCCCGTCTGGTTTTTACTTCCCATCACATCTCTGTGGTGCTTAGCTGGTCCTCCACAATTTATTGAATGAATTAATGAATTAAGTGATTCCCTTGCAGAGTATTCAGAGGGTGCTGCCTTCAGGGACATGTTGCCTCAGCCTCGTGAATATGAGCTGGGGGCTGGAGGGGTGTGTAAAGGAGCTCGCACCGAGGAGAGGGCCTAGAAGCTGTTTTGTTAGTCCTTTCCCTGCCCCTCCTCATCCCCAACACATGTGACTTGGCCCCACCTTCCTCTCCTCCTGCACCCATCCCTGCCCTTGTTCTTGAAGCCACACTGACCCCTCCAGGGCTTCCCACATACTAACCCCTCTACCTGCAACTCTCCTCCCTGCTCTTTCACATGGCTGGTTCCTCCACATCCTTCAAGTCAAGTTTAATTGCTGCATCTGTAGAGGACACCTTCATTGTAGCTCACAATGGAAGTACATTTATATACTTATCATCTGTGTCCCTAGATGCATTAGAAGCTTTTGACCACACAGAACAGAAAATCCAACTCCACTGGCTTAAAGAAGAAGGAAGTTGTGTAGGGGTAGAACTGTTTCTGAGGTTGGTTAATTCAATGATGTTCTCTCGGATCTAGGTTCTTCCCCTCTTGCTGCTCTGGCACAGGTTGGTTAGCAGGATGGATGCAGCAATTCCAGGCATCATAGTCCGACCTCATATCAGACAAGCAGGGTTTTCCCATCATTATGTGTCTTAGTTGTCTCTTGCTGTGTAAGAAATTATCACAAAACTTATCAGTTTAAAACTACCTTTATTATCTCAGTTTCTGAGGGTTAGAAACCCAGGAGTGGCTTAGCTGGTTGGTTGAGGCAGAGGGTCTTTCAGGAGGTTATTGATAAGCTGTGGGCCAGGGCCGAAGTCGTCTGAAGGATTAACTGGGGCTGGAGAACCTACTTCCAAGCTTATTCATGTGGCCATTGGCAGAGGCTTCAGTCCCTTGATCAGGTTCCTCCATTAGGCTGCCCATGATGTACCAACTGCCTTCCTCCAGAGGGAGTGATCCAAGAGTGATAGCCACCAAGACAGAAGCTGCGGTGTCTTTAATGACCAAATGTTGGATGGGACACACCATCACTTCTGTTGCATTCTGTCAGTCACTCAGCCCAACACTGGTACAGCATGGAAGGGACTACACAGAGTGTGAACACTATGAGGCGGGGACACTGAAGGGTCGGCTGAGGCTGACTACCATGGCATCTTTTTTAAAAGTGAGGAAGTCGCCGCCGGTTTACCCAGTGGATAGAGCGTCAGCCTGCTGACCAAAGGGTCCAGGGTTCAATTCTGGTTAAGGGCAAGTACCTCGGTTGCAGGCTCCCCCCGAACCCCAGGCCATGGTCAGGGCGTGTGCAGGAGGCAACCGATCAATGTTTCTCTCGCATTGATATTTCTCTCTCTTTCCCACTCTACCTAAAAATCAATGGAAAAATATCCTTGGGTGAGAATTTAAAAAATAATAAAATAATAAAATAAATAAATAAATGTCAGGAAGCCTCTCCTAGAAGCCCAGACGGCTTTTCTTTCTTTTTTTGGAAGGCTTTTCTTTATATGTCTGTGGCTGGAATTGTGTCACAGGCCCATACCTAAGCCATCACACAGGAGGGCACTGGGGCCACCAGTTTTGGCTCATTACAATCGTGATTCACCCTGGGGCTAGGTCCATCTCCACTGGAGCACAGAGTGGGATCCAGGAGGAAGATGGCCACCTGAACAAAGTCAGGATTCTGTTTGGAATAAAGAAGTGGGGACAGGAATGGATGTTGAGTTGGCAACGCAGTGTCCATGACACTCACCTGCTCCCTCAGAAGAGAGGCTACATCTTTTCCACTACTGTATCCCCAGCATGTGACCCACTGCCTGGTACAGAGTAGATGCAACATCCTTGTGAGATGAATAAATGAATGAATTCATGACTAAACTGGAAGACCACTAGGACTACTGTCAGGCAGGAGTAGATATCCCCAGGCCCTGGCTCCTTAAGTTCTTCTTAGAACTCGGGAGGTCACCTGCTACCACCCCCACCGCCAGCCCCAAGGATAGACAGGACTGGCAGGATTATTCTCACTTTATTTCTGGAGAAGTTTGATCAGATGCAATAACACTGATTCCAGGCGAGGGCAGGGGCATGGGTACCCCTAAAGCAACCAGCATCCTGTGGCCCAAGGTGCTCCCCATCCCCAAACCTGGGCTCCCCCTCAGTTACAGTTAAATAGAGAGGAAGATCTCCCCAGGGAGTCTTGGGAGGGTCTGCCTCCTGCACCCGCCCCCTCTAGGCAGAGGAGTCTGAGCACAAGCTATTTACAGTATTCACATCCACTGTACCCCACCAAACCAAGGCAAATACTACAGGTGGCCCTTCCCCAAGGAAGGAGGCCAGAGAGGCTGTGAGTGTATGTGTGTGTGGGAGGTTTCTGCGCGTGTGAGCACACAAATGCACTGAGGGGCAGGGCCTGGCTCCAGCCAGAGACAACAGTCTATAAGGTGCTGATTAAAAATAACAGAGGACCCACCCCCAGGGGCCCAGGCCACTTCCGGCTTTGTTCTGTTTCTTTCTTTCCCAGACATCCTGGTAGACGATGCAGAGGAGCCCTCATAGCTGTGCCTGGATCCAAGGCAACCCCTTAAAGGACTTCTGGGGAAAAAGCGGGAGGGGAAACAGTCAGGCAAACTATGCCTCCAAGCCAGGCCAGCCGGGGTGGGGGTGGCATGTAGAGTGTGAGAAGGCCTCTGGCAGAGCTGGAACAGAGGGCAAGGCTGGGGAGTTCTGGGAAGGCTGCTGGGAGGGAAGGCTGTGGGCCTGAGAGTCAGGGGTCCCTACCTGTGACCTGTGGGGGCTGCACCACAGCTTTCTTGAGGAAGGCTTCTGCCTCTGCGAAGGGCAGGAGTGCCTCTGGCGTTCGGCCCAGACTCTTTTCACCAGAGGGTCCCTTGGGGGAGAAGCCATTCTCCTGGTGTGCTGGGGGAGGCTGCAGGCCATTCACCAGGGACTCCTTGTTAGGCAGGCTGTGGATGCAGGAACACACTCAGGCACCTCACATCCTAGGACAGCCCAGGCACCCCCACAGCTCCAGCCTGCCCAGGACCCCGGGATTGGGAGCTGGTACCTCCACTGAGGCTCCTGAGGGGCCAGCTCCTCTTTCTGCACAGCCTCCTTCTGCAGCCCCGAGGACCGGGAGTCTTCAGCTTTGACAGTGTCTATCACAGGAAAGGAATGGCCATCAGTTGCTGGCTGGTGAAAGGAGGAGGTATGATGATGGGGTGGTGAAAGGGGCAGAGGGGAATAGGGCCTTTACCTGGGCTACAATTGTTGGTGTTTGCCTCCTTTCTTTCCAGCTTTTGCTGTGAAGAGGAAGACCAATCAGACTCAGGGTGTATCTGGTCCCACCTGACTGAGGTGCTGAATTCTTCCCTCCCCCAGCTGAGTCCCTGAGCAGCCTGCCTCAGCCTCCTTCCTCCACCCTGAATGCTATTCCCCAGCCTCCTCCTCACCCGACCCCCACTCCCAACGCTGCCCTTTGGGGAACCCTGACCTTGGCTTCAGCAGCTTCTGACTTCCGAGTCCTCTTCATGATTTCCTCCAGACGCTGTTTGGAAGCCCCACATCGGTTAGGCCCAAGCGCCGCCCCAATCCTAAACCTCCCACCATCCAGCCCCAGGCCTGGGGTCTCAGGGCCCTCCCAGCTCACACCTGCCCTTTACAGGCCAGGAACCAGAACTCACCCCAATACCCTCGTGTCCTACCCTTTTACAAGTCGAAGGCAGCTCCCACTCCCCTAACCCTACTAGTACCATTAACCGAAACAGGGACCGGGTCCAGAAAGGCTCCGCCCCAAGAAGCCCCACCCCGCCCACCGGAGCCCCGCCCACCGGAGCCCCGCCCACCGGAGCCCCGCCCACCGGAGCCCCGCCCACCGGGGCCCTGGCTCCGGCTCCAATACCTTTTTGCGCTCCTGTCGCTCCTGCTCCTCGCGCTGGAAGTGTTTTTCTCGCTCCAGACGCTGCCGTTCTGCCTCCTCCCGGGACCGGGCTTCAGCCTCCTCTTTCTGCCAAAGACCCCAGTGAGCTTTAAGCAGCTGGACTCCAGCCTTCCTTCCAGGCCAGCCCTTGGCCCACCAGCAGGAGGCGCCCGCGCCCAGTCCTGCCCTGCTCTGCCCGCCCTTCCGGGGACCTGCTTCTGCAGCCGCTCCTGCTCTTCCAGCTCCGCCTGCGCCTTCTCTCGGGCCTCTTGCTCTTCCCGCCTCCGGGCCTCTGCCTCCCTCTCAGCCCGGGCCTCGGCCTCCCGAGCCAGCTGCTCCTCTCGCATTCGCCTGGGGGACAAAGGAAACTCGTGTTCGGTCCGCGCTTCTTTAGCAGCCTCCATATGGGTCCCCTTTATCCCCCTCTGTCCCACGGGTGCACGCACTTGTCCCTTTCTGCCTGCAGCCTCCGCTCCTGTTCCTCGCGCTCCCGCTGCTCCCGGGCCTGGCGCCGCTTCTCAGCCAGGAGCCGAGTAGCCTCTTCGCGGTCTGTGGTGCCAGCCATGGGTTTGCTGGGAGTCACTGGGGGAGCAGGGGCTGGGGGGGCCGGGGCTGGGGGTGAGGTCAGGACAGCAGTATCTGGAGTGGAAACAAGGTCCAGGAGTCAGCTCAGGCACCTCCAGCACCCCTGCATGCCTGCTTCCTGGACCTCAGGGTGACCTACCCATTCAACTTCTGCCATCAACTTAGAAATGAGCTCCTCTTCTCTGGCCTGTGCCCTGGGACTGGACCTGCTGAAGGTCCTAGCTTCCAAAACCCAGTCCACAGTCATCTCTGGGCCCACACCTCTGACCACCTATCCCCGTGGTGGGCAAACTGCAGCTTGCGAGCCACATGTGGCTCTTTGGCCCCTTGAATGTGGCTCTTCCACAAAATACCACGGCCTGGGCAAGTCTATTTTGAAGAAGTGGCGTTAGAAGAAGTTTAAGTTTAAAAAATCTGGCTCTCAAAAGAAATTTCAATCCTTGTACTGTTGATATTTGGCTCTGTTGACTAGTGAGTTTGCCGACCACTGACCTACCCCACACAGGGCAAGCTGTCTTCTCTTGCCCTGCCCACCTTTCCACCTCCTTTCTTCATGCCCACCTGCAGGGATCTCGGCTGTGGGCTGTTCCTTCTGGGGCTGGGCTGGGGTGGGTGAGGGCACAGGTGAGGGTGCCGGTGAGGCCAGGGCTGCAGGCTCCTTCTCTTCACTGGTCTTGCCCTTGTTCTGGTTCTTGTCCTCAGGTCCTGCCGCACTGGGGTTCTCCTTTGCCTCATCCTTCCTCCGAACCCGCCCCTTGGGTGATGCAGTGGTGCCTCGAGGGGATGGTGGTTTTGGGGGTAGAGCATGGTTGGGCCCTGGGCTGGGGCAGGGAGAGGCAGGCCTGTGCCAGGATGTAGAGGGAGAGGATGGCCGGGCCTTAGACTTGGGACTGAGGAAAAAAGGGAAATGTTAAGCCTGGAGGGCATAGAGTCCACACATATAGATATACACACACACCCTGGGGATGTCATTCCTCAGGGAACTGTCCCTTCCAGGCTAGGCCAGCACCCCCACCTTATATGCTCTCACATAACCATGTATTTCCTTTGAGAGTATATATCCCAGTTTGCAATTACATATTCTTTTTAAAATATATATATATTTTTAGAAAGAGAGAGTAAGGGAGAGAAACATCGATCTGCTGCATTCTGCACACCCCCTACTGGAGATTGAGCCCACAACTTGGGCATGTGCCCTGACTGGGAATTGAATGGGGACCTCTTCATGCATGGGACGCGCTCATGCACTGTTCCCTGAACCTCATCAGCTAGGGCTACACATTCATTTGATAAAATGTCTGTTTCCCCAGTAGTCAGCAAGATTAATAAGAGCAAGAATGAGGCGTGGTTTGGCTCACCAAAGTGTCCTTAGCACCCAGGACAGTACCTGACAGGTTCCCTTCATTCACTCAGCAGGTATTTGTTGAGAGCTTACCAGGTGCTAGGCACTGTTCTAGCTGCTAAGGTGCTTCGGTGATCAAACACTCAAAAGGTGGGTGCCCACCTGAGTTCAGAGGCCGGGCCAGCAGAGAGGCGAGGGCGTGGAGAGGCAGGCAGTGACTGACGCTTCTTGCTGCGCTCCCGGGCCAGGGCACTCTTTTCCTTCTCATTTTCCCGCTCCTTGTCCTTCTTCTCCTTTTTCTGCACCTAGAGAGGAAGGGGATGGAGAGTGGGAGGCAGGGAAGAGAAGTCAGTGGTGCCCACATTCCCAAGCTGGGCTCCCTGTGCCCACCTGCACGGCTACTTACTGGTGAGGACTGGGGCCTGCGGTGGACCGGGGTGGGGCTGCCCATCGAGCTGGGCTTACGGCGCTCCCCACGCTCCCCGGAGGAGGGGGTGCAGCGGTGCGTGCTGCTGCGGGGGGCGCTGCATGGTGGCATCAGGGGACTGGCAGAGGCCGAGCGCGGGCACACCGGCACGGCTGCAGAAGGATGAGTGTGGTTGGGATGTGGCCCACACGTGAGGCTGGCCACTGCCCGGCCCCTCATGGGGGCTCTCCCAGGGCCGCTGCCCCTACCCTGGTCCCGGCCATTGCGGGGCAGTGTGACTGCACTGCGACTCCGTGCCAGGAAGGAGAGGGTGGGCGTCATGAGACGGTCCACGATGCTGCTCTCCCAGGCGCTCAGCTGCAGGCTTCGATCTAGGGGGAGAATGCCAGGAGGAGCTGGTTACCGCAGGGGAGCTACAGGGCATAGGCAAAAGCAAAAGGGGGTGGCCAGGTACCATCCCATGCCAAGCCCAAGGAGTCTCCCCAGGAGGTCTCTATCTTGATCACCCCTGGCCACACTTCTCGCCCTCGAGTCTGACCCCCACTGCAGACCAAGGCAACAAGACACTTTCCAAGGCAAAGTGCTGTATAGCATGAAGGTCTGCTCCTACCACTTCCCGCAGATGGAAGGGCTCTGCACTGAGAGTATAGCAAGGAGCCACCAGTAAGGGTCCCGCCGTAGGGCCCTTTCCCTCCTGCCATCAGAGGGCTGGGGAGGCATGACCCCAAGGATTTGGGACAGTAAGGGTCCTTGTGCTCCTCTGACTCAGGAGAGTCCTAACTTTCACGCATCCCATGACAGGGTGAGGCTGCTAGGGGGCCTGGCTGCCCTGGGCCACCCTCCTCTGTCCCCTCAGCTGCTGAGATATATTTAAGTCTTAGTCAGGTGGGTTTGGTACAACAGCTGATTTGGTTGCTAGGCAACAGAGCAACCAAATAAAAGCTGGAGAAACTTATAAATAGCTCCTACCGTGGCCTTCACATGTGAGCACCAGGGCAGTGAGAAGCAGGGGCCATGCCACCCTGGTTGGCCACAGCTCTGGAGCCAGCCAAGGCCATGGCTGGGGTTCTAAGGCAGAGAGGGCAGGGTTGCATGGACCCTCTAGGGTGGAGCCAGAAAAAGGGGCCTCTCCACACACAGGCCAATCTGGTACTCAAAGGCAAGGCCACCTGCCTAGGCCAGCTGGCTGTGGTTAGAGATGAGGCTGCCTGCCCATTCCCACCCCCACCCCCACCTGCTCTCTAGGTCCCTGCCAGGCTCTCTGCCCTTTGTCTCTGTTCTCCTCCCTGCAGGGCACATCTCTGTCCTCAGGATCCAGACCCAAATGCCGGCTCCCCCGAGGGGCACAGAACCCCAGGTGGGGTAGAGTGGGGATGGAGACCTAGAGTATGTGAGGACTCCAGGGACCTGGGGTTCTTGCTGAGCTCTGGAGGCTTGTTGGGAGCTACAAGGGACTCTGGAGGGAGCAGGGCTAGGCCTTCTCTTACTTCTACTGGGGGAGTTCCAGAGCGTGGCAGAGGACTTTGAGAGCCGCTTGTTGATTATAGAGTCCACGTGTTTGGGCAGGTTTACTGCCGACACAGAGCACCTGCTCCCACCTAGAGGGGAAAAGACACGGCATTAGGGCCGGGCCACACAGGAGCCGGGCACACTGAGGCCTTCCATGCAGGATGCTCCGCGGGCAGGTGGGAAAGGGAGGAGTGGGCAGGCTAGGAAGGGGAGAAGGAGGCAGACTTGGCTCTGGGAGGAGGGTTGGGATAGGTGATCAGGGACAACCTGTATTGGGGGAGCCGACGGAGACGGAACAGAAGGAGGAGATGGAGTAAAACTAGAGAAACTACAGACTTCCTGGCCCAGAAGCCATTCCCTAGGGCTGGGCGCTGCAAGCCCTCCCCAACAGCCACCCAGTGCTGCACTTGCTGACACTGCCCAGCCAAGGCGCTCTGGCCACAACACCCACGCACTGGGACGATGCAGAGACGTTCCTCAACAGAGGAACCCACAGTCACAGTCCTTTGCACAAATCCACGTATTCATACAGACACAAAAGACATGCAGGCACAGGCATATAGAGTGATAGGCATTTTTGCATGCACACGTGTGTGCAGACATGCACAGTTATAGAAACACAAACACTGAGAGAGAACATGTCAGACCCAGATGCACACAGGCACGAACACATCCAAGCAACTTAATTATGGTATTTGTAACAGCTAACATTTGTTGGATGCTTACCATGTACCAGGCACTGTGCTGGACACCACACACATGTTACCTCACTTGATTCTCCCAAACATCTACCTACAACCTCGGAGGCAAGTAGTATTGTTATCCCCATTTTACAGATGAAGAAAGTGAGACATCGAGAAGTTAGAGGTCACACCACAAGTGCCAGAGCTTGGAGTCCTCACCAAGGTCCACAAGGCCACGAACACACCAAGGCAAACATATTAAGACACACAATGCCCAGATCCATGAGCACATACACCAAAAGATACACAGCTGGAAACACTGAACCTTGCCATTACATTAAGATATCCAAACATGCCAGCAAAGAATCAGACCAAAATCCATGATGGCCCTACGTGAAAAAAACTCAGAGACAAAAATCTACCCTCCAAGACAGGTACATAAGGGGTGGGGGGGTTGGGGAGTGCGACATTTAAAAAAAAAATATTCCATGTCTACAGGGCATTAGAGTCCTCTTTTACATATCATCAACTAATAATTGTCAGGAGCAAAGAAGGCTAAACCTAAAATGACAGGTTTGACGACCAAACCAAATGAAGAGAATCCATCTCTGACTGGATAATGGAAGTCTTTAAGAAGGGACAATTTGGTCCATAGACCATTCCAGAAGTCACAAGAAGCAAGGCATACCTGCTGCAGGGAGCTGCCAGTCCTTGCACTGCAGCTGCTCCCTTCCCCCACGCCTCAGGTCCCAGCCTCGCCCACCCACCCACCCACCCACCAGCCCCTCCAGCCAACTCACTGGTCTTACGCCCCGGTGAGCTGTGGTGCAGGGCCCCTGCCCAGGACCAGCGCTGCTGCCGGATTTCAGCCCACGTTTTCTTCACTGACCGCTGGATGGCTGCTTCGTAGCGCTCCTGGTGGGGAGGGCAAGAAGAGAGAAGTCTGGGTTCAAAATCCTTCATCGTACCTGGGAGAAAGAGCCCTTTCTCTCCTGGGATATGCCCTTCCCAGAAGTTTTCTCTGACTCATTGCAGGTAACCAAGGTTACTGCATCCTTGCTATGATTAAGGACCATCTGCAGCAGATCCCTTGTTCTTGGAGAGCTTTTCACTGTTCCTGAGTCATTTCCTGAGTGTATGAGATGTTTCTCGGAGCACAGGGTGGGACTCTCCCTGCCTGGGGCTCCCAGGTGGGGTCATGTCCCCTTGGCACTGCGGGTCCTGACCTTGAGGCAATGTTTTCCTTTCAGCCTGAGGTCTATGGGCAGAGCCAGGCCCCGCTTTTCTTTCATTTCCTCACTGATGCTCAAGTCAAGGCTCTCCTCACTTGTGGAGCTCAGCACACTCACCCAGACTCATCTCTGCATGCAAACACCCACAGACAGGGGGAGCGCGCACGCACGCGCGCGCGCGCGCACACACACACACACACACACACACACACACACACACACACAAAAATACTGTCTGATAGCACACAGTTACAGGTGCCCACCTTGGCAAGTACTGACCTGACCATGTCTGCTGTTGCACAAATGTCCAGATATCGAGCCCACAGAGACCCAATGAGAGGTGTGCACACAGATATAACCATGTAGACAGAGGTGACTCAGAGGCGCAAACACAGATGTGTACACACTGAGCCAGTGTACAGATGTGTGCGCACATGGGTATGCAGACCCATGCACAGAAGTCAACATAAACGCACCTTGTTTTTCTCCAGCTTCTGCCGCTGCCGCTCCTCCAGAGCTGCTCGGCGCTGCTCGGCTTTGAGCCGCTGCTCCTCCAGCCGCCGCCGGCGCTCCTGCAGCTGCTTCTCCCGCAGGGCCTTGGCCTTCTCTTCCTTCTCCAGCCACACTGCCTTCTTGGCCGCTGTGGGAAACGGGCCCCAGGGGGTGTGAGGGATTCTGCAGGAGGAGGACCTTCCTGGGTGGGTCTTTCTCCTGCCTGCTTTTGGGAGGTGCCTCTGCACTCAGAATCCCCCTCAAATTAAAGGGTTTCCTGCTGACGGGCTCAGGCCTCAGAATGGGAGGCCTAGTTCTCCCCCACTGGCCTCACAGTCACTTGGCACTGAGAACAACTGAGTTCTTCAGTGCCAGACCCCTGTCTGACTTTGGGGCCTGTTGGACTGATTTCCGTGGGCTGTGATTAAAAGCATGAGCCTCTGGTCTGAATCTTGGGTATTCCATGAGCTATGTGACTTCAGCAAATGACTTCATCTCTCTGAGCCTCAGTTTCCTCATCCTCAAAATGGGTTGAGAGCATCAGCTGGCATAATCCAGGTACTGCTCTCAGCACAGTCCACATAGTTCAGTCTCCAGAAGTGTTGATGTTAATAGGGCATTGATGAGGAGGAGGAGGAGGAGGAAGATGATGTTTCCTAAACACTCACCCAGGTACTTGGCCCGCTCTTCTCGCCGCTCCTTTGCCAGTTTGTGTCTCTCTCCTGCCTTCTTCGCATCTTAGTAGAGGGAACAAGAATAGATTTAGATCAAGTGGCTCTTCCAAAGGATAGTTAGCCTCAGGGACCCTCCCCCCCAGGCCTCCCCCCATCCCTTTCCCCATCTCCTCCAGGGCAGAGATTCCCTTTGGTGGTGTCATTAGGGATGGAACCCTGAGCTAAGGGGTCTGGGCCAGGACTAAGGACATCACACACACCTTGCTTGGCAGAAGGGCTGTCAGAGGCTGGCCCTGCCGTTGGGGATGGCTGGCTGCTCCTTCGAGGAGGCCTGGAATCCCGTGGGCCTGTGCCTGGTGGGGTGGGTCCCCTGGTTTTCGCTTCTGAGAAAGGGGACTCTTCCTGCTGGGGGGCTGGTCTAGGCCCGACCGGCCCTGGGGGGCTCTCTGGTTCCAGAGGGAGCTGCTTAGAGCTAGTGGCATTCTTCATGGCAGGAGGGGTGTCCGGGGGAGTGTCGGGCACCAGGGCTGACATCGGTGGTGGTGGTGGCGGCGGTGGAGAGGGATCACCTTCTGGAGAAGGTCTTGGCTCTGGGGGCGTCCTGGCTGCCATAGCTGGAACACCAACACAAGAGAGGAGAGTCAGACAGTACATCTGCACCATCAATTCAATTCGAAGCTCTTTCCTTGCCCAACCGACTTGTTCATTCATTCACCCAACATGTTCATTGAGTTCCTTCTATGTACCAGGCACTGTTCCAGACACTAATGATATAATGGTGAGAAAATAGCCATGGTCCCACCCTCAAGCAGGGCAGACAAAGAGCCAGGCAGTTACAGCAGAGAGTAAGTACTCTGTCGGGGATAACATAGCAGAGATGGTTAACCTACATTTGGGGGTTTCCTGAAGAAGTAACAATGAAGCTAAGCTCTGAAGGATGAGCTGGAGTTGGCAAAATCAGGAGGAGAGGGTTCTGGCAAAAAGAGCGTTTGCAAAAGGGCAGAAGGGAGCAGGCTGTGTGCTGGAGAAACTGAGGAGCCCTGCCCAGGTAGCTCAGTTGGTTTGAGTGTCGTCCCGATACACCAAGGTTGCGGGTTTGACCCCCAGCCAAGGCACATACAAGAACCAACCAATTCATACGTAGATAAGTGCAACAACAAAGCAACGTTTCTCTTTCTTTCTCTCCCCCTTCTTCACTCCCTAAAATAAAATTTTAAATCCCACAAACAACAACAAAAACCACCTGAGAGGTTTGTAGCACTTTTTGCCGCACCAAATGGTAATGACTGGTTTCCAAGTCTGCCTCCCTCACCTTTCTGCTTTACCTCAGGGTCCCAGAGCCCAACCGCAGACTGGTTCTCAGAGGGTGCCAGTGCTGGGCACATGGGACTGGAAAAGAGAAGGGACATAGCATGGGCACAAGTAGGATTCCCAATTGGATGGGCAACCAGCTATGTCCACTTTGTAATCTTTTCTTCTTTTCCAACCAAACTCAGATTTCTTCTTTTAAGACATTAGTATTTCAGGGACTCTGTAGAAGATACCAAAGAGCCAAGGTAGGAAGCCACATGACTTGGTATGCACCTGTATATGCACACATGTGAGCACATGTACACTATGGGGCAGCTGAAAGACAGGCCTCAGCTTCAGTTGAGGGCCCAATTCTGATGTCACTATCCCAAGACAGGATGGGAGGGCCCACTTCCCTGGTAGGTAGCCTTGGGCAAGTGAATCAATTCCTCTAAGCCTCAGCTTTCCTATCTGTAAAATGGGGCAATGATCCCAAGCCAGCAGGGATGTCAGTAA
This sequence comes from Corynorhinus townsendii, assembly GCA_026230045.1. Taxonomy (NCBI): domain Eukaryota; kingdom Metazoa; phylum Chordata; class Mammalia; order Chiroptera; family Vespertilionidae; genus Corynorhinus; species Corynorhinus townsendii. The sequence goes on from JAPDVU010000002.1 coordinate 198,589,318, forward strand.
AATGCCAGGAAACAGATTTCCTCACTTTCCCTGTGGGTCTTACAAAGCTCCCAAAGAGAAGCCTCTGCGTGTTGGGCCCTAGTGCCATCTGCTGCAACTCTGGGCACTGAAGAGACCAGTGGGGGACACAGCCACTGACCTGGGCTTAGGCAGCAGGGCCAGGGTCCATGGGAGGGTGAATCTAGGGAAGCATTGCTTGCTCCTATTAGGTGCCTTCACTAAACTAGGTCCTCTCTTCTGGGAACTCTGGCCTTTTCAGGAGGTGGCAAACTCCCCATCCTTACGGGTGGCAATGTGTGTGCAGGGACTCCCAAGGTACCGCCTTTGAGATGGGGTGCCTTTTTTAGAGGAGACAGATGTCCAGTGGTTGAGTATAGGCGGTAAAGGCAGACTATTAGAAGGTGAATTCCAGCTTTCCCATTAACTGTGTGACCTTGGGCTAGTTACAGACCCTCTCTGTGCCACAGCTCCTCTTCTGTAAAATGCAGACAGTACCTACCTCACAGGATTGTGAGGAGTGTTAGTGATAAGAATAACCACTAACGCTTATTCATTTCCCAAGAGCTTCCTAAGTTGAAAGCACTTTACACATATTAGTTTAGTCCTCACTGAAAATACTTATGAAGGAGGCACTATAAATATCTCTCTTGTACAGATGAGGAAAGTAAAGCAAAGAGACATTGAGTAAAGTGATTTGAGGTCACTCAGCTGGTAAGTGATGGAGGCTGGACTTGAACCCAGCATCTGTTACCAGAATCCATGCTCTTACTCATTTCACCAGCCTGCCTCTGTTTAAGCAGTATGAGGTCATACATGTTACACAATGAAATTATGTAAGGCTCACACTATTTTCCCCTCATTTCTCCCCTCCTAGCTTCCTGGGCTCCAGGCAAGAGCCTCAGCTGATGCCCTGTCTCCCCAAGAGCCCTGAGACTCCATGCCAGTCCAGCCAGCAATCTCCGTGCCAGCTCCCGGCTGCCTGGTCATGGCTGGTCTATTTCCCGGCCACCTGCAAACTCCCTTCCAGCTCTAATCAGCAATAAAACTACTACAGGTCCTGGAATACAGTAGTTTCATACAACATCATTTTGTTATAACATTGATGAGGTACCACAGGAATTTAACTCTTGTTTATATCAATTAACCTATGGTAAAATTGGTCTCATTATATGTTGTTTTACTTCCAGTCACAGAACCTGCTGACGGCGTTGAGGACTTACTGTAGTGGGAACTATTCAGTGAGTGCTTACTACCCACCAGGAGTTGAGCTAGACCCTCTGTATCTCCATCCTGCATCTTCACATGAACTCTGAAAGATGGAGATTCTGATCCCCACTACACACGAGATAATCAAAGTTTACCCCACTGAGCAGATTTGCCAGGGTCACAGAACTAGTATGGGGCAGCATTTGAACCCAGAACTGTTTGAGGCCAAAAGGCCTAGGCTTGTAAATACTAAGCTTGAAGGCTGAGGGTGAGGCCCATATGTTGCCATTCTCCTACCTAGCACCTGTGCGTGTTGCAGGTGTTGCAAGGAAAACTCGTAGGCCGATGTTTGTCTACACCTAGGCAAATCACACCCACCAGGCAAGACAGAATCTCCAACTAGGTCCTGATAAGCCGCGTAGAGGGAACCTGGGAGGAAGGCAAGAGGGAGGCTTGAACGACCTGGACCTGGTGTCTGACGCAGGGAAGTAGAAAGTCTTAGAGTCGAATAGGCCTGAGTGGGGAATCTTAGCTCCGCTGTGGGACCTGGGGCAAGCCCTGAACCTCAGCTTCCTCAGCAAGTTGTTGGGACTGATGGTAAGTAGGTATATTGTGTCCACACCTGCCCGATAGAATCTGTCCGCTTCTTCCCATCTCTGCCACTAGAACCCATGTGGTCAGGCCTCCACTCCCATTGCTCCACGACACTGCTTTTCTCAAGGTCACCAGTGACCTCCACATTGCTAAATCTAACCTGTCAGCCACATCTGACACAGTGGGTTCTTGCTGCTCCTTGAACACTTCCTTGATTAGGCTTTCAAGACACCTACTCTCCTGATTTTCCCTATCTTGCTGGCTGTGACTTTTCAGACTTTGCCGATCCCTCCTTAACTTGCTAACCTCTCAGTGCCCAGTGCCCCAGGGCTCAGTGGAGGACCTCATCTCCCTTTTGTCTACACACACTCCCTTGCGTGACCTCATCCAGACTCACGGCTTTAAATACCAGCACTCTGCTGACAACCAAATTTGCTTCTCCAGCCCAGACCTCTCCCTTGAGTTCCAGTTTCGCTCATGCAACTCCCTCCTTGATACCCCTGGATGTCTTACAGACACCCCAAATCTAACACATCCAGAACTGAGTTCCTGATATTCCCTCCCCCAAATGCGGCTCCTCCCCCAGTCTTCCCCATCTCAGTCAATGGCAACCCTGTCCTTCAGGTTTCTCAGGCCAAAACCCTTGGAGTCATTTTAGAATCTTTTCTTATCTCACATCCCACATCTAATCTCTCAATAAATCTTTTTTGGCTCAATGTGCAAAATACATTCTGAATCCAATCGCTTTTACTAGCTTCACTTCTAGTGTTTCAGCCACTACCATCCCCTATAAAAGCCCACCCAGTGCTATTCTTTGTTCCTCTTTGGCCATTTCTCAACACAGCAGCCAGTGATTCTGTTTAAAAATAAGTCAGATCAAATCACTCCTCTGCCAAAATTCTCCAAGATGCCCCATCTGCCCGGGAGGCAAAATCAAAGGCATCACATGGCCTCCGGGGCACGTCAGGATCCTCCCTCTCCAGCCCATTGCCTCTTAGACCTCGTCTCTTCCTCCTCTTTGCCCCCTGCTCAGTCTATTCCAGCCACTGTTCCTTAAATGTGCCAGGCGCGCTCCTGCCTCAGGGCTTTGCACTTGCTCTTCCCTCTGCCAAGAATCCTCTGCCCCCGGTTTATGCAGGTCTCACTCCCTCACCTCCTTCTTCAGGTCTTGACTCCAATGTCCCTTCTCAATGACGCCTTCCCTGACCCCCTATTTAAAATGACAAACTGCAGTGGATGGCTCCTTTCCCTCCAACAGTACTTTCTTCTTTCGAATTCTATTATTCTCCACAACATTAACACCATTTTAACAGTCTCTTCCATTGGCAGAAGATAATCTCCACAAGGGAACACATTTGTGTCTGTATTTTCAGCCGTTCTAGATCTAAGGCCACAGGACGCTGGCACACAGGTGCTCCACAACTGCCTGTTGGATGAATAAATCGATCTCCCCACTGCCAGATAGCATCAGCATCTCTCTTACCTGGATGATTGCAAAGTCCTCCCACTGCTCTCCCGCACCCATTCTCACTCTGCTCTCCATGGAGCAGCCAGGGCAATTGTTCCCAAATGCAAATCTGATCAGGGTGCTCTTGCCACCTGAAACCTCTCAGTGGCTTCCCCCTGCTCTGAAGATAAAGATAAAATTCTTGAACCCAAGCTGCAAGGCTGGCATAGTTTATCGCCAACCACCCCCAACCTTTTGAATCTCCACTCCATGTCACCTACCTACTTGCTCTCTGCACTCCAGCCATACTGACCTTTTAATCGGACAACCACCCATGCTCCCTCCAGCCACGGGGCCTTTGCACATGCTCTTCCTCCTCTTTTCTTACACAGCTCCCACGTCCCCTTCAGCTCCCACCCAACTCAGTCACCGTTTTCTCAGGGAAGCCTTCCCCAGGCTTCTCTGATCAGGATAAAGTCCCTCATTATATAAGGTCATTGCTTCATGTGTCTCTTGTCTGGCGCACTGTGACCGTTACAATTTTAAACGTCCTCATGTGGTTCTTTTTAAACTGTCAGCCCTACAAGGGCTGGGCTATGTCTGCTTCGCTCACTGCTGCAGCACCAGCAGACACCACATCGCCAGGTACCGAGATAGTCACAAAAGCCTGTTGAATGGGGATCAAGGGCTATATTGGAAGTCACCCTTGCCTAAAGCGGGTGCATAGAGAAGGAGACTTGTACTTTAACAAAGACTAAATCCAGGTGGCAATTTATTGCAAAGAAATGAACCTGGAAGGAAAGCAAAACAACAGGCAATTCCATCTCAGTTGAGTTTGGGCAACTCACTGGGTGAAGGCACTCAGGTAGAAGTTACTAGAATAATGAGTGTTTACTCCAGCAGCTCAACAAGAAAGACTTTTCGAGAGGCAAATAGGACTTTTGGAACTCTTTTTTGGACCTGGCGGACTATTGACCTGGAATACAAATATTTTCCTCAGAATTATGCCAGCCCGAATGAAATGTCATTGGGACAGTGTTATCCGGAACAAATGATATTAAGCTAAATTATTTCCTTGGTTAGTTATCTAGAAGGTATGATTAAACCAAGTTCTGGTTATCCCCATTATTGATCCTGAAATGTGATCCTTCATTTTATGTTTGGTTTGTGTCAAAATGTGAGCTTTTAGCCACTGTGAGTTTTATTTGGCTACATCGATATCTCCCAGAAGTATTTGTTAAGAACTGGATAAGAGGCAGACAGTTTGTATTTCTTTCCTGGCACAAATTCACAGGGCAAAGGTGCAGGCGCTGGTCGTAGGGTCAACAAAGCTCGTCTTCTCAAGAGCCCCAGGAAGGGATGAACCTGGGGTCTGCAAAAGACTCAGCCGAGTCTTCAGAGGGCCTGTCACATAACTCGCCTTCTCCACCCGCTGGGAGCTGGCAGTCCTTTCCTCTTGTCCCTCTCTCCTCCCACCCCAACAACTGCTGCCCGGCCAGACACTCCCAACATGATCACTCAGTCTGGCTTTTCTGTTTGCCTCCCTGCCCATGTGAGAGCTCGTGGAGAGAAGAGATGAGGGTCTCGATCCTTCTCTCAGCCCTATGCCTTATATAGCACCTGCCCAGCACAGAGTAGGGAGTTCTACGTCTGTTTATTGAACACCTGGATGGATGGATGGATGGATGGATGGGCGGACAGATTGCGGAAAGCTACTTAGCCAGCACACAGTCAAAACCCCGAGCTGCTCCAAAGCCTAGCCTCTCTAATCCTAACATCTTGATCATATCAGAGCCCTGTGTATGCCCTGCCAGCTCCTAAGTCCAGGAAAGGAAACAAACGAATTTATTGAAGCCCGACCATACACTAGGCACTCTCCCTCATCTCATTTAATTCTTATGACAACCCTGAAGGGGAAGTACTATAGATGGCCCTCGATTTGCAGGTAAGAAAACTTACATAGACAGATTAAGTGAATTGCTCATGTCGGTGTCAGAGGTAGGATATAAATCCAAGCTGTCTGATGACAAAACCCTTATGTCACACTGTTGCTGATAGGCATCACCCCTCCCCTAGGCTCCTGCCTGTTCCTTGAAGAAGGAAATGATTCGGTGTTCCCCAGGGAGGTTTCCCCCAGACGGTGAAGGGTGCAGGTGGGGCCCGCAGGCACTGAGCTCAGAGTGCAAGAATGCAGGGAAGGCAGGCTCCTGCCCAGGCTGGCCACCAGGAGGCAGGAAGTGAGGCAGCAGGGCAGAGGGTGGGGAGAGTGCCCCTCCTGCAGGGGGCAGAGCCAGGGAGAGCTGGCGGGGAGGGGGTGCACAGATAGCACCCCTGAGCGGGGAGCACGGGGAGGCACAGGCATGAGGCAGAGAGAGGAACTGGGACAGAGATCAGCACCCCTAGCCAGAGGCCCTCCTGGCTCTCACAGAAGCTCCTTAGGTGGTAGCACTGGACCAGACAAATGAAGACAGTGAGGCCAACAAAGGGGCAAAGACACACAGAGAGACAGAGAGTACACACCACAGAGAGAGAGAAACACTCCATGTGGACAGAGCCCACACAATGGCAAGAGACAAGACACATTCCTCTCTCTCTCTCTCTCTCTCTCACACACACACACACACACACACACACACACACACACACACTCACACACACACAGCCAGGGATCCCCTCTGTGTGCTTCAGAGACACCCACACAGCACTCAAAGACACAATGTCCCCAGTATATTTACACAGCCACATCCTGGTCACTTCTGCCTTGCCCCTTGGGACCCAGGGAATGGCCAGTTAACAGCCTCAACAGCTAATGCTGTGTCAGTTACCACTGAAGACTTTAAGCACATCAGTCCATTTCATCTTCACCACAGTCCTATGCGGTGGATACCATTACTCCATTTTACAAACGAGGACATGAATTCAGAGAGGTTGAGATACTTGCTTAAGTCACACAGCTGGTGTGTAGCAAAGCTGGGGTTTGGACAGGAATCGGTTGGAAGGTTTGTACTTTCACTCTGCTACCCTAAGGGGCAATCTCCTGGGTTTCCTCTCCTTCTGGAGAGATCTGCTGGGAGGATGGGGGTAGGCAGGAAGGACAAACCCTGGGGGATGCCTGACTGTGGGGCTGGGACAGAGGGGCCCTTAGGGGGCAGCCTCACTTCCGGCTGAGCCAGGTCTGAGGGAGTGAAGCTGGAGGGCCAGCCTGCTCCAGAGGTCCTGAGGACCGAGGCCACAGACCCTTGGCAGGACACTGGAGCCAGGACACGGGACTCTGTGCATGATAAAGCCGGGAACCCAACTGAGACTGCAGAGCTGAAGGAGCTCTCTAGACGGGTTGGCGGCCATTGTTCCCAGCCTCCAATCAGGAGCACCCACTTCCTGTTATTTTAGGCGGCAGGAAATGACCCCATCCCGCAGTCCGGCTCCACCATGGCCCTCCCTCAGCCCCGGCAGGGCCGGCCACACTGAGGCCTAGGTGCTGAGGGCAGAGGCCCAGCCTTAATCCAAGGCCTAAGGATGGCCCACTGGCTGGACTGTCACCACCGCTGAGGGCCAAGGCCTTCTCTGGTCAGACACCAACCTGGCAGGATGTGTGTGTGTGTGTGTGTGTGTGTGTGTGTGTGTGTGTGTGTGCGCGCGCGTGCGCGCACGGGGCGGTGGGGGGGAGGGGGGGGGAGAGGCACATGCTCTATCTCTGCCTGCCAGAGAAAAAAGATCATGGGGTCCCCAAGACCAAGATACCCACAGAAGACAGGTCATGCAAGGGAAGTGGCCAGACTGTCACCAGCTAGCTGAGGTTTGGTGCACAGGCTTTAAGAGTCAGACAGACCTGGGTTCGAGTCCTAGCTGTGTAGCTTTAGACAAGTAACTCTGCCTCTCTGAGCCTCATCTGCGAACTGGAGATAGCACTAGTTTCCACTTATGTTTTGAGGATCAAATGAGACAATGCATGTGACATGCTGAGCACTGTGCCAGGCACAGAGAAGGCCCTTCATGGATAGGAGTAGGAAGTAAGTTGGTTCACCAGGGAGTCTACTGGTCCACATTTGCTCTCATAGTAAGGAGTGCTGATGGGGGCAGCTGAGAGGTGATGGAGAAGCCGCTGAAGGCTGTGCCCGGGGTGCCAGGCAGAGCTGCCACTGTCAACAAAGCTGCATTATCTGGGCCTGGCTCCTTGGCTCCCTCACTGGCCCCAAGGCCCAGCGGGGGACCCAAGGACACAGCTCCCAGCTGCTTGCAGCCTAACTTCCAGCCTAGGTCAGACCTGAGACCTATCCTGACTGCCCTCAAGTGCCACCACTTCTATTCTGGGCCTGCTTTCAGCTCCTTTCCCCACTCCCTCAGCCCTGCCCCACCAACAACAGATGCCCATCCTGCGGGCAAGCAGGGAGTGAATTGGCCTAGGGATATTTCTTTCTCCTTTGCATTTGTGTGATTACACATTAGAGGCTCATCAGAGACCTCATTACTGGACCTACCAGTCCATTTAGGGAGGAAGCCTTCAGTGGGAGGTGCTGGCACTGACAGGGCTGGCTGCTGTATGCAGAGATGTGGACCACTGTGCCAGCCTCATCAATGGCTACTCACCCTTTCAGGTCCCCTCAAATGCCTCCTCCGCTGTGAAGCCTTCCACAAGTGGAGCCCTCTGGCCCCTGTAGCACCATTATACCTGGGTTTCCCTGCAGTGAACACATCTGCCTCCCCCACTGGGTCAGTAGTGACTCCGTCTGATTCACTTCTTTGCTGTCAGCACAGCCAGCAGCAAGCTGGCACATGGCAAGCATGGGTGTGCTGGATGGGGACTGCATCCATCTCCCGTGTCCTCTCCTGCTCCCACTGCCCCATCACACCCTGCCTCATGTCCATCTAGAGCTCCCACCCCCCCTTGCCCTGTCCCACATTTACCTCCTGAAGTTCTAATTACCCTCTTCCTCAGGCATCCAAAGGAATTAAAAATAATAACGACAAGAAAACAAATAGTGTTTATTGAGCACTAACTATGTGCCAGGGCCTAGACAAACTGTTTATGTGTTCATCTAATTTAAGGACCCTAATGTCCCTAATTTCTAGCATTATTCTCACTTCATGGATGGGAAAATTTAAGACTTAGGTTAAGTAACTTAACCTGAGGTCACACCGTAATAAATTACGAAGGGGAGACTTAAAATCTTTGATTCTAGAGTCTATACTCTTAAGCAAACTGACTCCCAATTCCTGCCCTCTCCTCCCCTATACGTATTTCATACCTCCCTGCTGGCACCAGTTCCGATTAGCATAACCATAATTATGGTGATAACACTGTCCTGAGGGTGTCTGTGTGCCAGGGCCCTTTAGGTACCTCACCTCTAACCCTCACTTGACCCCACTCCCGCACGATTGATAACACTGCCTCCATTTTTCAGGGGCATAAACTGTGTGGGGAGCAGGCAAGTCACTTGCTCCAGTCCAGTTGCCAGTAGATGGCTTGCTGGGATTTCCATCCCAGTTCTGACCCAAAGGCAGGTGCCACACTTGTCCCCTGTTCCATGCTGCCTCCTGTAAATGCTCAATGTGCAAAAGGAACTCATAGGGGGCAGGGATCCTGTCACATGCACTCAGCCTCGCAGCCATGTCTCAGACTCTCACAGGGCACATAAAGTGGGCAGGACCTTTATTCCTAGGAAGCCCTTGGCTCAGAGGGGGCCTCTATCACCTTTGACTTCTCTCTGTGACGGAACAGCAACATTATGATCCAGGTTCTCGTGTTACTCCATCCAGATCCCTGAACATAGAATAGTCTTCCTACAGGCCCCAGGCATGCTTCCCAGTACAGTCAAGCATCCCACCCATTCCCTCATACCCAGTCTGGGCATCCCACTCATGTCCCCTAATTATAAAGGAGCCAGCCACTCAGGCCCTCATCTGTGGCCTAGTCACCACCCCCATTCAGGCTATGATGAACACACTAGTGATGGGGACCCTGAGGTGCAGAGGGCCAGTCACCAGAAGGAATGGACCCAGGCTGGGCCTCGCTGCGTGTCCCTTCTCAGACTCAGCAGAATCATGATAGACCCAAGCACCCTTGTTTCAGCACAGCCTACAAACCTTCCGAACCACACAAGTCTAATAGCCTGCCCTCTGTGTCCTCCAGCTCCCACGCCTGCAGGGTCTCCCTAGAAGCACCACACTGGCATGGGGAGGTGCCCACTCACAGCCAAGCGGCTCCACCTTGTCCTGGGCTCTCCACACCCAAGACACTGTTTCATCCTGGGCCCACGCCCCAGGGGCCAGGGAGGTGGCAATGGGATTAGGCTCTAGGACTCTATGGAGGTGTGCGGATGGGGCCACCTCCCCCCTGACTCAGTGGGAACAGAACTTGGGTACTCAGTAATCATGCTCTTCCCTCCCCTTCCAGGAAGAAAAAGAAAGAGAAATCCCTCCCTCCAACGCCAGGCCCAACCAGAAATCTGTCCCCACCCCCTCATCAGCTGCTTCCAGATCCGAATGGGATTTGCAGAAGTCCAGGGCGCTGGTGGTTGGTGGGGTGAGGGGAGGGAGAGCTTTGATGGTCGGGGGCCTGGAGAGAGAGAAGAAAGAGAGAGAGAGAAGAAAGAGAGAGAGAGAAAGAGAGACTATGTGTGTGTAAGGGGGTATGTATCCAAAGTCTCAGGCTGAGGAATGATGTGGTAGGTCGCCGGAGTGCAGGCCTTGAGCCTTTATATCATTCTCCAGGGGGAGACTGAGGCCCAGAGAGGCTGGGAAGGAGGACGAGTGGGATAAGCAGATTTTTCTGTCCCCTTCCTCCCCAAATCGGGCTGGGTGAGCTCCAGAATAAGCCAGGCTGCAGGGGAGCGGCCCACTCCCCAGCTCCCGCCCTCGCCCCAAACAATGCTGCCTCCCCCTCCCCCTCGCCTTTATCCGGCGGGTTACTTGGCAGCCTCTGCTCGAGACCTCCCCTTCCCTCCCTCCCTCCCCTCTCCGCCCGCCCGCAGCAGCAACAGGCCCTTTGCGCGGCAGCTGGAGGGATGGGGTGGGGGCGAGGTCTGAGCTCGGGCCTGGGCGTGGGGGGCGCCGGGCCTTCGCTTCGGTATGCAGGGCTCCAGGCCTGAGAATCTGGACCCTCAACACACACATTCAGGCTGGGGTCACACGTGCCTACTGGGTGCGAGGGCTGACGCCCCGGCTCAGCAGAAGAGGATCTTCAGGGCCTGGGTGGATGGGAAGAGGGTGGGGGCGGGGAAGTCGAGGTGGCACTGGGCTGGGGCGGAAGGGTCACCCGACGGCTCCGGAGCGGGGTCCTAGCGGATCCCGCCGCCCAGTGCGCCCCAGCGCTCGGGTTGGGGGAAGGGGTAGCTGTCAGAAGATGCATCAGTGACCCCAAGTCGCCGCCGCCGCGGCACCTTTATTTTTAAACTTCAAGTGGTCGGAGGGCGCGGAGGGGGGAGGGGTCCCCGCCCAGCGGGCCAGCCTCTTCCTCGGCTTCCCCGAGGCCCCTCAATCTCTCCCCACGTTGCCTCTGCGTGGCTTCCGGCTTACCTGGAGGTGCGCCGGCACCCGGCTCCGCATGTGGGCCGCTCTCCATGGCTGCAGCGTCACTAGGGTGTCTTGTGGGGTCTCAGCGGCGGCGGCGGCGGCGGCCAGCGGCCAGGACGGGGGTCCCGCGGCACATCACGCCCAGCCCGCCCAGGCGGCAACGGTCGGAGTGGGGGGCAAGGTGGAGGCTGGCTCGGCTGGGGCCTGCGAGGCTCAGAGTCGCCGGCCGCCCCGAGTCTGATGGCCCAGCCGCGATCCTGCTCCCTGCCCCGCGCCGGCCCAGTCCCGGCCCCGGCCCAACCCTATTGTACCGCCCCGGCTGGGCCTGGCCTCGCCGCTGGCGCGTACCAAGTGCGACGCGGGGAGAGTCACCCCCGCAGTGCCCGGGGAGCGAGCCGCCGCGCGCCCATCCCGCCCTTCCTCGCCGCCGCCTTGACCGCCGGACCTAGAGCTTCCGGACGCCCTTCCTGTGGTCGCGGCTGCGGGGCCACTAGGGCTCCGGGAGGACCCCCATCGAGCTGCCTCCCCTGCGGCCGCGCCTTGGTACGCGCCGCGGCGCGAGAGGACTATGTAGGGAGCGCTCTGTGACTCACCCGCCGCTAGGAGTGGGGGGAGCGGGGATGGAGCCCCCAATCCCACCTCGGAGCCTGGGAGCTCTGGCTCTGGGGCCCTGGCGGTAGCTTCAAGTCTAAATTGCCTCCCAAACCCACCTCAAAATCCACCCGGGGGACGTCGGGAGACCTGAAGTGGGGTCACAGGGAGACCCCTGAAAGAGCTAGGCTTTCTCTCCCCTGGTCACGGCTGGATGGGGGAGGCCCGAGAGTGCCGCCGCCCTTCCTCCAGCATCCCATGGTGGTGTCCTCCCTGCTCCTCTCGGGTAATTACAGGCCTGCACCGCTGCTTACCCAGGTCTCTAATCCGCTGGGTCCCTCCCAGCTCCAAACTGGGTGGTCCTGGCCCAGAACCTCCCCACCCCCATCAGACTCCTTAATCAACTCCGATTTTTCACCCTGTGACCTGATGAAGGAAGGACTGGACCCCTTCTGACTCCCCTCCACCAAGGAACCCTGCTGCCTAGCCCTTGGAAGTGGGTCCCCCAATTCCTGTTAGTGCCAGCTGAGGTGGGGCCTACAGCCCAGTCAGACTGCAGCCGGGGCAGACAGGGGGAGCTTGCTGGGAAGGTGGATCGATATGATGTGGTGCTGCAGACTGACAGAGGTGGGAGGAGGTGCAACCCGCCCTGCCCACCCCAGCCCTGCCCTTTGTCCTGACCTCTAGAAGGTCAGCTCTCCAGTTCTCCATTGTCCAGAGATGAGGCCCAGTGAGTTGTTGTCCTCCTGTCCCTCTTACCAGTGTCTCCTTCCTTTGAGCATCTCCAGAGAGCAGCCATTTCAAGGGGGAGGGTGGAGAACAAAGGGGTGTGCGTCTCCGGCAACCTAAGAGTGAGTAGTTGGGGACCTGAACCCTCTGGGGAGGGGATGGGGAAGGAATAGTTCCCCCTCCAGCCCAAAATCATTAGAAGATGATAGAAGGCCTGCGAATGAAGCTGGTAATCTTATGTGAGTGTCTTAACTTTTCTGAAACCCACTGTGCTCACCTATGACATACTCAGGAAAATAATGGTTTCATGGGGTGGTTACAAAAGTTAAAGACTGTAATACAGATGAAGTGCTTAGCATGGAGCCTGGCACATAGGAAATGCTTAATAAATCAGCACGACGATGATGATGATGGGGCTTCAAAGGTGAAAGCAAATTATGGTGAGGAGCAGATTCCCGTCTTTGTTGTCAGTTACTCCCTCTGCAGGGTGAGGGTGAGGGGACCATGTGGGCAGTGGGGATGAGGTCAGAGAGGCCTCAAGGCCTGCATCTTCCACAGCTGAACAGGCCCACCCTGAGTCAAGTAGTGAACTAGACTCAGGAGAATTCCTTAATGGAATCCAAGAGGGGGAGAGCCCTCTTTGATGGATCTTTCCCCAACCCCACCTCTGATCTGGAGCTGACTGCTAAGATAAAGACATATACTAGTACATGGGAGTAGTGAGATACCCTCATTGACTAGAGCTCAAGAATAGTGAAAGGGAAATGGTAGCTAAAAATGAAAAGATAGGCCAGGGATGGATTTTAATGTACAGAAACAGGCCCCCTGTACAGAAACAGGCATGAATGAGCTTGACATTACAATCTACATCAAGCATGTCAAACTTGCAACCCACAATGAATATTTTTGTGGCCCAGCCAATATAACAATATGTAAGAAACTTTTTAATAAAAATTTTGTAACTTAATTTTTACAATATCCTGTTATACATAATAATTAATAACAAACTACAACGTTTGATAATGACTGATTACTATAATCGTGTTGCATTCATTTCCCTTACGCGCCTTATGCACAAGCGCACCATTTCTCTTCACTAATACTAGCAGGGAATATTTTAGCAGCTGATTGCCACATCATTAGTCTTGAATTGACTTGTTTGGTGTGCGCAACAGGAAATATTTCGCTTTCAGAGATCAAGAAAAATATGTTTACTTGCATTATGCTTATTAACTTGTGCAGTTATTTAGTGTCTGGTAAATTAATGTTCAAGAAAAAATATTTTTATTAAAATGTTCTATTATTTTATGTTAATGATTACTCATTTATTTCAGCCCTTTATAGTTAGCACGTGTCTATTTAAATAAACCTATGTTGCTATGAAAATTGAAGCTTTTGTTTTTTTGCGGCCCACATAAACATAAACCTTGTTTATTTGGCCCGTGTTAGCCTTTGAGTTTGACATGCTTGATCTACATGGAGATTCTTCAGAAGGAGAAGGGTAAGCAATGCTATAGAACTGGAAATCCTCTGTTGTGTCTAATGATCTGAGATTGACTTTGCAGAACTCACTGCAAAGAGACAGTGTATGGTATTAGCCTCCATCAGTGATTCTCAATAGGAGGCAGTGTATCCCCCTAGAGGACACTTGGCAATGTTTAGATGCACTTTTGGTTGTCACAACTGGGGGTGGTACTGAAATCCAGTGCTTAGATGCTAGGGATGCCACTGAACATCATACAATGCATAGGACTTCCCCCAGAACAAAGAATCATCAGGCCTCAAAACATCAATGGAGCCAAGGGGAAGGAACCCTTCCGTAGATTGAGGGTGGGGGCACATGTACCCCCTCACAAGATGCTAGTGGTGCGGCTTCCTGAATGCTGAGGGGTCCACAGTGAGTACTGGGAGGATAGAGCCTGGAAAGTACCTGTCCTGAGATTGCTGCCATCAGAAGACATAGATAGAATGGACTTCTCTTCATTCTCCCCCTAACTGACCAGGATCCCTGTCAGATCCCAGGCCTCGGCCACTGAGAAGGTTTAGAGTGGGCGTCTCTCTTTGAGTTGGACTGAGTGACAGTGCTTGAGGGCCCCCATTTGCCCCCCAAATATGAAACATCCTGGAGTGAGGGCACTTGCAACATCCAGAGCTAAAGCTCGAACAAGCTGCCCTGACCTCTTAGATGAGGGACAGGGAACTGTGGCCCCTCCAGTGCCTGCCCTACCGCCAGGGCTTGCTCCCTGTATAGAAACAAGCATGAATGAGCTGTTCGTCTCACCACAGCCTGGGCTCCGGGGCAGGTCCTTAAATGAGGATCAGAAATATGTTCCCTTTCTGATCCTCTTACAGGAGGGCAGGAGTTTATACAACCTCTTACTAGTAGGTTTGGTGAGGCAGGGTTCAGGATGAGCCTGATGGAGGGATGAAGGAAATCACTGGGAGATTTGACCAGGCTATGGACCAAGGCCCTGGAGGCTGCCTTCACACCCACAAAGTAGGAAGTGGGAGGGGCTTTATGTTGGGGTGGGGACAGCAGGGAAGAACAGACACCAGATTCTCCTACCCCACCCCCAAGGTACTACTGCATGAAGGGGTTCTCCAACCCAGACTGCTTTCCTGGGGAGTCATAGCCTCTACTACAGCCCACTCCCTGGCGCTGGGGGTGGAGAATGTCCTCAAGGATGTTGGTGATATCAGCTGCAATAGGCCTCCCTCTCTCCAGCTCTTGGGATGAGAAGAACAGGGAGGGATGGGAGGGGGCAGAAACTCAGATCCAAGACTAAATAAGTTCAACCCTTTGGGTTCCTGGGAAGAGGTCCTTGTCTAAAGCCTTTGCTAGCGATGGGAAGTTGTCCTTGCTGTGTTCTTTCTAGAAAGAAGGAGATGAGGGTGGGGAGGGATGCCCAGTGTTCCTAAATCCTGGCTCTGAGGGGTGGTGGGGAGGAATTGGGATTTGGGAAAATGATGGAAGCGGCACTGAGAGCCTTTGGAGTGGCTAAGGAGCCTTTAGTAAGTTTTATTTTTTAAATCAATTTTAGAGAGAGAAAGAGGAAGAGATAAAAACATCAGTTTGTTGTTCCACTCATCTATGCATTCATTGGTTGATTCTTATATGTGCCCTGACTGGGGTGGGGAGGGTGGGGTGGTGGGGATGGTGTCGAACTGCAACCGTAGTGTATGTGGACGATGCTCTAACCAGCTGAGCTACCCGGCCAGGGCTTACTAATATAAGGAGACTTTAAATTCTCATGTAAGCCAGGAGGAGACCCTATAGATCAGCCTGAGATGGACCCTGCCCCACCCTCAAGTTAAGATTGATGACACTTCTGAAGAGTCCCCCCAAAAAAAGATGCCAAGAGGAGGAATCACATACACACACACACACACTAAATAAAATAAAAGGATTCACAGACAGGAAGAATCTCAGAGGTTGAAAGACAGGCAAGGAGAGGCTCCACCTCCAGTCTCTCCAGAAGCTCCCCGCTTGACAGCAGGCTGGGTGGGGTGGGGCGGGTGGCTGGCTGTGACTGTGACTCAGGTTTCTGTGGGCAGCCAAAGGCAGCCGGCAGGGAGGAGCCCAGACCAACAGGCAGGCCAGCCAACTGCAGCTTTCACCTCAGCTGTCCTCTCTCCTGGGAATTCGGGATGCTCTTCTCTGGCTGTGCTGGCCTCTGGGGATTGCTGACCCCTGCTTTCCTTACCCCCAACCCCCATGTTCCTTCCCAGAACCCTCAGCCCTTGACCCTCTCCCCTAAGCACTGACACAGGAGGGAGAGTCGAGGGGCACTGCCTCTCAGGAGGCCCCAGAATGTCTGTGCCACAGGGAATAGGGTATCATAATAATCTGGCCTACACCCTGAGGGGAGACCAGGGGAATCCTGGGCACTAGCTTTCAGCCTGAGCAGCTGAGCCCTCCAGTCTTCCTCAGCCCGCTTGGCTCAAGTCTGGACAGGCTGGTTGTTATGATGAGGGTTAGGGGCTAGAATTCAGCTTCTGCAGAGTCAGGCCTACGTGAGGAGAGGGTGCTCAGCAACTCCAGCCCTGCCCCTCAGAACTGACCAGCCAGGGAGGAATTGTTGGAGCTGAAACCAAAGAGCTCTTGGTCAGGGACAGTAGGACTTCCCCTTGGTGATGGATGCGGGTGTGGCCAACACATTCCCCTGTTGTTTCTGGGACCTGTTTCTTGGGCTGTTTTTTGTTTTGTCTTCTTTCTTTCTATCTTTCTTTCTATCTTTTTTTTGAGAGTGGCGAGAAGAAAGGGAATACACACCTTGAGTCCCAATGCTCTGTATATGCCGCTCACCAGTCTTCATAACAACTGAGAGAGATCCAGTAACTTGCCTAAAATGGCAAAACTGGAATCATAACCCAGACTGGCTGCCACCAACACTGGTGATCTTTTCTGGAAGCCAGGCAGTTGTTCTAGGGAGGGAGCCAGAAGAATGTGACCTGAACTTTATGGAATACACTGGATAGTCCATCACAGGGTACAGGTGGTAGGATGCAGATGCTGGCTTCGTTTGGAGTTTGGGAACAGATGGCAGTTTGAAGAGAAAGCCACTAGCAGAATGTTTGACACATAGTAGGTGGTCATTAAATATTTTTTGTAGTGAAGGAGAGAGATTTGCATGTGAGCCATTGCTAGTTTTTTGGGACATCCTGGGATCTTCTAGCTCTGAATTGCAGCAACAGCATAAGAAGCTAGTTGGAAAAGGGACTTTCCGAGAGACCAAACCCGGCGAGAGAGGAATTTGTGGAGCATATCTGAGTAGGGGCCGGGGTGTGGGGAAGAGGGGTCAAGTATGTGGTTGATACAGAATTACCGTAAGGTGTGGACGCCACCCAGTGGCCAGTATGCAGCCCAGGGGAAGACAAGCTCTGCAAATTAACCGCACGCGGAGTACTCTGGGAGTTGTAGTCCAACTGAATAAGGGGCGGTGCTGCCAGAGGGGCTGTTGGGTGTTGTAGTCCGACATTTATGGGAGGGAGGGTGCAGTTACCCTCGTCGGCCGGACCACGAGTCCCGTGGTGCCCCGCGGCAGGCCGCGCAGGCGCCGTGTGTCGGTGCTGGTCAGTCCGGAAGGCTGAGGGGCCGTGGTTGGGTTGAACCTTGTTGGAAGGGGTCGTTGAGTGGGCCTGAGGCGAGGTGGGTTGGGGCTTCCGGCACCATGTCGAGGCAGGCGAACCGTGGCACTGAGAGCAAGAAAATGGTAACTTGGAGCGCGTGACTTCGGCGGGCGGGCAGAATAGAGGCGTTCTGGGGAAGGGGTCTGGCTTGGAGCGCAATTGGGAAAGGGTCCTCCTTTGAGCTCTGGAAGGAGGTGGTTCCGCTGGAGGAAGGAGGCGCTGCTTGGTGGGCTGAGAGGGGAGAGTCCCTCCGGGGGCGTTCCGGGCATGGGGCCGGTTGGAGGGCCGCTGGAGTGGCTCAGAGACCCCTTCCCCCGCCTGAGTGCAGCAGAGCAACTGTGTGCTAGGCCAACAACAGCGACGGTAATAACAGTCATGGGCACCTATTACTCTTTGTGTTAGGCCCTGAGCCAACCACTTTCCGTGTATTCTCTCACTTAATCCGCAAAATAATCCTCTCCGATGGATGCAGTTATTGCCATTTTACACCTCAGAGAGGTTACCTAACTTGCCCAAATTTACAGCTGGGAAGAATTAGGATTTGAACCCCTGTCTCTCTAACTTCAAAGCTAATGCTTCAGACTTCTAGGCCACGCTCTCGCGCACTTGCCTTGGCGTTGTAAGAGATGCTCAGATACTGCTTTTGTCAGAAGGGAGCTTTCTGTTCCGTGGAGTAAGAGCAGGCGATAAGTGGTGTCCCTCTGGTAGGGGGAGGTTCTCTTCTTGTCCTGGGAATAGTGGGACACCATAGAGTCCCATAAAGTTTGCCTGTGGATGGGGTCTGGGCCTGGAAAGTAAGGTAGATAACATTTTTCTCCAAAGTTAGGGGACTTTCTTTGGCATACTCTTACTTCCTCCAGTTCCCCATGCTGCCTTCCTTTGTTTTCCAACTTAAAAACCGAGTATTCAAGGTTGCATGATGGACAGGTCAGGGGCCTTTTGTTGACCTTTAGCTCTAGAGGGGATGATTAAACTTCCCTCATACCTTCCAATGTGCTGCAGGAGAGATCCTGTTACTCCTGAGGAGGACTTAACTTTTTTTCTCAATCAGACCCCTTTTGAGAAGCTGATGATACCTAGCATGGATCTTCTCCCCAGAAATATTAAATAGAAGAACATATACACAGACCTTTAGTTACATTTGAAGATACTTCGTGGATTACAGGTTAAGAATTCCTGTTTTGGAGGAAATATCAGTAGTTTAAATAAAGAAGAAAAAGAGAATGTTTTACTAGGAAATTGTCATGTAGGGAGAAAAGCATGAGCATTGGTTGGAATTCTGTCTTTCGCAATTGATCCTCAGTTTCCTTATGTATAAAATGGAGACAATAATGCCCACCTAGGATTAAGTTAGATTTCAGTGTAAATTGCATGGGGTATGGTAAATGTTTCCTCCTCCTTAAGATATGAGAGGTCTTCCTGCTTAGTTTTCATAACTTGTATTTATTTTGTGCTTTTAAAAAATAGATATTTTTACTGATTTCAGAGAGAGGAGGGGAAGGGAGAGAGAAACATCAATGATGAGAGAGAATTATTGATTGGTTGCCTCCTGCACACCCCCTTGGATTCCTGCACACTGGAATCAAACCTGGGACCCTTTAGTGCACAGGCTGATGCTCTATGCACTGAGCCAAACTAGGGCTGTACTTTTTTTTTGAACCTGAAATCAATATTGAAATCTTTAATATGAGTTCAGTAGGAACTTGCAGTCTTTACTTCCACCCCCAATATTCACTCAGCTTTTTTGAAGGGAGAGAATTATGGAGGGGCTACAGCACACTCCTGCCTCAAAGCTTTTGCAACAGCTGTTACTGCTGGGAACTCACTTTATGCACAATTTTTCAAATGTCACCTCAGAGAGGCTTTCCCTGATCACATGATTAGTTCTCTATTCTGTTACTCTGCTGTTTTTCTTCATAGCACTATTTTGTTTAAAACATTTCATTATAAGTTATATATTTAGTTGTATATTTTCAGTCTCCCCCATGAGAATATAAACTCCATGAGAGTAGGAATTTTTGTTCACTGCTCCATTCTCGGCAACTGAATGATGCCTTGCACTAGGCCGTCAGTATTTTTGAATGAATGGCATAAAGCTTTGGTGTGTCCTCTCATTCAGTTCCTGCTGGTACCTACTTGGGGCTTGTCACATGATCCTCTTTGTAGCCACCTGGCTTTCACATGCTCCTTTCCTCTCTGCTTCGGGAGTCCCCTCCAGCAAGGTCTTGCCAGTCAGCCCAATCTTCTGTAATCAGCAGTCTTCTAATTGCTGTGTTCCCACTTAGACCTTTCAAGACTTCAAGGTTTAATATGCCCAAGTAACTAGATCTCTGCTTTTAGTTTGTGCAAACAGAAATAGCCATTTGTCCGGCAAACTTTTCTTGAGTCCCAACTTTATGGAAAGCTCTGTGCTAGGTGTGGGGGGAAATGCAGAGATGAAGTCCTAGTCCTTAATTCGAGAGGTACATAATCTATGAGAGAGTTGGAAAAATACCAACAAAGGAATATAGTACTGTCCGGGATTGAGTCCTGACTTTCCTGCTTACTTGTGTGACCTTGGGCAAGTTTATTCATTGTCCTAAACATCAGTTTCACCAGCTTTAAAATAAATTTTAAAAGGTAATAATAGTATCTATATCATAAGGATGTTCTGAGTATTAATTGAGGTAGATAATGCAAAGCGATGTCCCAGGGTGGTTCAATTCCGAGTCAGGGCACATGCCCAGGTTGCAGGCTTGATCCCTGGTGGGGGGCATGCAGGAGGGACCTGACCCATGTTTCACTCTCACGTCAATGTTTCTCTATCTCCCGCACCCTCCTCCTCTCTCTAAAATATAATAATAATAACAAATATTTTTTTAAAAAGAAGAAAATAGTTGACCTCAGTAAATGTCAGCTAGCATTTTTATTAGTAAAGATACTAGTCTTCCTGTGTCTGCATAGTGTTTGGGTCTTGAATCTCATGGACAATCAGGCCAGCCCTTCTTCTGTGTTGTGTTGCTAGTAACCCAACCCCAGCTGCTCAGGTGAATTACCACTTAGCAGCAGCACTCAGAATCTCCATGACAGGAGTCTGGAGAGGAAGAGAGAGGTGGACTCTGTCCTGTTACTGACCTTCCTTCTCCAGCTGCTGGGGACAGTCACACTAGATTACTTCTGTTGACAAAAATAGTAAGTGTGACTCCAAAAATCAGCCCCCTTAAAGGAGATTTGGTGTTTTTTTTGGCGGTGCTAAGTAAAAAACCTTTTGAAAACTATCAAGTGCAGTAGCTCACCTGAGTGTAGGGCTTCGCTTAGCTTACTCTGCTTGGGTTGTACCTGAGGTACTTGGAGAAGAACTTGGAGATCACACTGTCTATGCCAGTGTGAAACCACTCCTATGGTTTGTTGGTCTGCAAAGAAAGCATATTTAAGTCCATTACCTCATTAGATCCTCCCAACAACCCAGTGATGAGCATGACAGATTCTCCTGTTACTGTTTCTGTGTGAGGAGATTGAGGTTTCGTCAAGTGATGACCTAATGTCTCACATCTAGTAAGTGGCAAGCTCAGACCCAGAAGGAGGTCTTCTGACTACAACCCAATATTCTTTCTACTTGCCTTATTGGTTGCTACAAAGTTCTTTATGTGGATCAAGATCTCCCTCTTTGAGCCTAATTCAGGGTGCTCTCTGACACACCACAGAGAACCAGTTTAAGAATAAAAATAATTACTTGAGTTCATACTATGCCCCAGGCACTCAACAAGCATCTTGTTGGAATCTCACAGTAACCTTGAAGGGCAGACAGTATTGTTGTCATTGTATAGATGGGAAAAACTGGAATTCAGAGATATTAAGGAGTGGATTAAGGTCACGAGTTGTTTTTAAAAATATGTATTTTATTGATTTTTTACAGAGAGGAAGGGAGAGCAGAGTTAGAAACATCGATGAGAGAGAAACATCAATCAGCTGCCTCCTGCACACCTCCTACTTGGGAGGTGCCCACAACCAAGGTACATACCCTTGACCAGAATCAAACCTGGGACCTTTCAGTCTGCAGGCCGATGCTCTATCCACTGAGCCAAACCGGTTAGGGCAGGGTCACATGAGTTTTTATGAGACAGTGCTCAACTATAAGAAGACTGCATCTCAGCCCTGGCCAGTGTTGCTCAGTGGTTGGAGTGTGGTCTTGCGCATCAAAGTGTCATAGGTTCAATTCCCAGATGTTTCTATCTCTCCCTCTCCCTTCCACTCTGAAGTCAAGGAAGTAAGGATAAGCCATAAAAATAATATCCTGGTGAAAAATTGTAGGAAAGTGTAAAGGCCCTCAGGTGAGAGTATGCTTGCTATGTCTGAGAAACAGGTAGGAGAGTAGTGTGATGAGAGAGAGAATAGCCCTGGCTGGTGTGACTCAGTTGGTTGGGCACCGGCTGTCGCGTGCACTTTAGGGTTGCCAGTTTGATTCCCATTCAGGGCATATGCCCAGGTTGCAGACTCTGGTAGGGGGCGCGCAGGAGGCAGCCAATCGGTGTTGCACTACCATATCAATGTCTCTCTCTCTCCCTCTCCCTTCCTCTCTCTTTGAAAATCAGTACAATTTTTTTTTTTTTTTTAAAGAAAGGAGTGAACAAAGAGAACTAGGGAGGAAGTCAGAGAAATATAGGGGAGGTTGCAGAGTCTGAAGACCTGGGTTTTCATTCCTGTAACCCTTATAACAAAAGATTCCATGGGACCGTAAAGGTCAGCTATTCAACCAGTCCAATTTCTTCACTGATCATAAGCACCACATTCTCCCTCCCAACAGAAATATGAATCTCTTCTACAACACTTCTACTTTACAATTGCTTTAATTATGTTCAATAATAATGGTCATTAACATTTATAAAACTTGACTTATCCCCATTTTATAGGTGACAGGTTAAGTAACTAAGACTCAGTTTTCTTTCTTTTTTTGTTAATCCTCACCCGAGGATATTTTTCCCATTAATTTTTTAATGGCAGCACTCAGAATTTCAGAGCGTGGAAGGGACGGAGGGAGAGGGGGAGAGCGAGAGAGACTGATCAGTTGCGTCCTGCAGGCACCCCGACCAGGGCCAGGGATGAACTTGCAACCTAGGTAGGTGCCCTTGACCAGAATCAAACCTAGGACCTTTCAGTCCATAGGCTGATGCTCTATCCACTGAGCCAAACTAGCTAGGGCAAATGATTCTTTTCTATGCCGCAGCCCCGTTCCTATTTTTAAAGTATGAAGACCTTTAAGTTACATACTTACGTTGCACACTGTTCCACATAGGCTTGGTTCACAATGGGAGATGGAGACAGACTTGCAATCAGAGGGTAGAGAGAGCCTGGGTCAGGGATCCTATTCCCATATCCCAGGAACGTTGATTCTGTGACCGTGCACTGATCTGTCTAGGACCTTGATTTTTCTCATCAGTAACTTGGGGGCTGCTGCGTCTATAAGGAGCTTGATAACATCATGATATGCTTGTTACTTGGCATCACGGTGGGCTGAGGCTCATTAATAATGGAAGGAGAGCGCTCTTGACTTAATGCGGTGATGCCAATTCTATGGACTGGTTACTGCTGGATTGTCTCCATCCATTCATGCCCAAGTCATTCTAGTGCCAAACCTTAACCTGACGAAAAAAAATCATTCTCCTCCTCAATAGCTTCTCTTAAATTGCCGTAGTTGATAAATGGTCTCTTGGAGATACCCTGATCTGGCTGTTTTAGTTGAGTTCAAAGGACTTCCTAATTCTGAAACAGATTCTCTTTGACTTCCTAGTGCAGCTAAATGTTTTGTTTTAGGGGAGGTCATTAATGCAGTTTTGGGGAACAGTGTGTAGAATGAACATTGGTTTAGAAACTCTTGGTTTTTGTCCTCCAAAATTACTTTTGTCAATAATGAGCTGTTTGTCCTTGGGAAAATTACTTAACCATTCTGAGTCTCAGTTTCCTCATCTCTAAAATGAAATTAATTCCTGCCCTTTCTGCTTTACAGAGTTATTGTGGGGTAGAAAATGAGGTGATGAAAAATAGAATACAGTATGGAAGCAAAAGACATTCATATGTTATTCTTGCGATGGGGACGAGGTGAGGAGCACCGGGTCCTGAGAGCCTGGGTCTTAACCTGACTTGGACTTTATTCCCCAGAATACTGAAAGACAGAACGATGCTCTGCTTCCACTTTGACAAGCCTCCCTTCTGAAGGGAGTGGTTGAGTGGCAGTCTTATTTTTTTAGTCTCCTATCTGTGTGAATCCATTGGTCCAAATATACTATTAACATGTATCTCACTTTGTTTAACTCTGATAATGCCTTTCCCCCAACTTGCTGCTTTTATTCTGTCTTTAGTTTTGTACTCTACTTATTTATTTTGAAATTTATCTTTATTGTTGAAAGTGTTACAGGTGTGTCCCTCTCTCCCCCTGTTGACCCCTCCCCTGTTGCACTTCTTTTTACCTTCCACATCTCTGTTTCTTGGTAAGAAGGTGACAGGATTCCTTATCTGAGAAAGAGTTTCTGTGATTTTTAACTGTGATTATAATAGAAACCAGTCCAGGTACACAACAGAATGTATTCCTTTCAGAATTATCCCCTTTCCTGGAAACATTCTAGCTATGTGTCAAAAGGAAAATGATGTTTCCCATGCCTTAGAAGAGGGGTTATCATCATGCAATGGACTTCATCTTAGACTTCCTTCCTTCTCCATGGAGAGGGCCCCTTGGGTCCTCTGCTGTTCCTGGGTGGGGCCTTGAGAGTGGGAGTCCCTTGGTCAACACTTGCCAACCCACAGAGGGTTATTTGTAAATGTTTGCTTTGGGCTCGTCTCTCACAGGGGCTAGCGAATGACTGCTGCTCCCACACCAGATTCTGGTGACTGGAGCTTAGGCTTGGGAGCTGTAGTGGGGTTCTGGATTTGCAGGAGCTTACCTTGGTGTGTTGGAAAGTGACTGCTCAGTGTATGAGTGCCTTTTACAGCCTGTGTTGTAGTGGGTTTGGCTGCAGCCCTGCCACATTGACTCTGGGGAGCCAGAGTCCTTGACCACTCCACAGCGGGGGATGTTCCCTCCCACCAGACACAGTGACCTTCCTTTGAATCCTGACAGTTGAGGCCAGTCCAGACTCTCACCAAACTTTCTCTTTTGTGTGTCCTGACTGCGTTTTGAATCTCTTTTAGAGCTCTGAGCTCTTCACCCTGACCTATGGGGCTCTGGTCACCCAACTATGCAAGGACTATGAGAATGATGAAGATGTGAATAAACAGCTGGACAAAATGTGAGTGTGCTCCTCTGTGGGAGCAGCAAGAATGGGGCTCCGTAGAATATGAACCTCCCTGGTCCTTTGGAGTTCAGAACAGGGTCGTCACTCTTAGAACCAACGTTTTGGTTTCCACTGAGCTCATTTATTGGGATGTTTTGGAATTATCTCCATTTTTCTTTTACCACCAACAGCCTTATATACAGACTAGAGGCTCAGTGCATAAAATTCATGCACGGGTAGGGTCCCTAGGCCTGACCGGCGATCAGGACCAATCAGGGCCTTCTGGCTGCCAACCAGGGCCTTTCTTCCCCTGGCTGCCTGCCTTCATTCTGCACCACCCGCTGGTGGCCAGCACACATCATAGTGAGCGGTCGAACACCCGGTTGGTCAAACTCCCAAGGGGAAAATTGGCATACTAGCCTTTTATTATATAGGATATAAAACACTCAGATTCTGTAATACAGTCTGTTCTCTCATTTCCTTCCCAGGGGCTATAACATTGGAGTTCGACTGATTGAAGATTTCTTGGCACGGTCAAATGTGGGGAAGTGCCACGACTTTCGGGAAACTGCAGATGTCATCGCCAAGGTCATTATCCTGGGTGGAAGGATTGTCTACTCTCTCTGTCTCCCTTAGAGAGACCCTTAGCATTCCAAAAGACTAGTTAGGCAGCTGTTTGGGCCAAAGAAGCCCCCCTGATGGTTTGGGAATAGTACAGATTATGAAAAGGGAAGAGTAGTTGGGGTGATCCCTGTGTATTACAGCCCCACTGAAATCGGAGCCAGGTCTCAACTGTGAAGATGTAGCAGAGTAGCATGGTGGTTAAAAATGCAGACACGCCTGGCCTGGCTGGTGTGGCTTAAGGGTTGAGCATCAACCTATGAGCTAGGAGGTCAAAAGTTTGATTCCCGGTCAGGGCAGATGCCCAGGGGGCGTGTAGGAGGCAGCTGGTCAGTGATTCTCATCATTGATGTTTCTGTCTCTCTCCCTTTCCCTTCCTCTCTGAAATCAATAAGAAAAAAGAAAAAAAAAAAAATATATATATATATAAAAGAATATAGACACACCTGGCTTCATATTCTGGCTCCAGTATTTATTAGTTCTTAGGTAACTTACTTTAACCTCTTTAATTACCAGTTACCTCATCTTTAAAATGAAGAAAATAAGAGCTTCCTCACAGGGTTGTTGTAAGGAGTAAATGAAAAAATGAATATGAGCATTCAGGTAAAATGAATGCACTTAATGTAGTGTAGGTATAGTAAATGTTTGCTATTAATAATGTTAGTGTTACATAATATCTATATATATAAAAGCCAAGTGAACAACAGAACAACTGGAATGACTGGTCACTATGAGGCCCACTGCAGCGGCCAACTGGCCAGATCAGCCCCTCCCCTGAGCTGGCCCCGCCCCCAATTGCACCCCCCCCCATCAGGGGCGGGGCCAGCCAACCTCCTGCCCGCTGGCCCCAATGCTGGCCGGACCCAGGCCTCTAGTAGGATTAGTAATAAACGATAAAACACCTATAGAATTGTAGTGTCAGTTATCTTGCCCAAATTCAAGAGAGGGCTGACTGACAAGTTTCGTGAGGGTTGGAATTAGGAGGGTAGGTAGAGGGAAGGCTGTCTTCAGAGTAATTCTGCCCCAGTGACCCGTATTCCCATTCAAAAAGAAGGGCTCAGTTACACACACAGGACAGGGAGGTGGGTTGGGGCCTCTATGCACTCAGATGCTGGTTCAGGGCAGGCATCCTAATCAGAAGGTCAGTGCTTCCTTCCACTACAAAGTGCAGGTGGATAGCAAGTTGTTGCCTGAGCATATGATACCTTGGAAGAGAGGAGTATGGAATTGTGCACAGATGCCTTTTTTTGGCCCTGAATGCCTAAAGCTTCAATGTCTTGCAGAGCCACAGTTTTGTTCCTGAGTCACTTGGTTCCCCTTTGCCAGCCCATCACCTTCCTATGTACAGTCCCTGCCACTCTTCCTACGGTGCTCTTGTGTGTCCCCTGACAGGTGGCGTTCAAGATGTACTTGGGCATCACTCCAAGCATCACCAACTGGAGCCCAGCTGGTGACGAATTCTCCCTCATTTTGGAAAATAACCCCTTGGTGGACTTTGTAGAACTTCCTGATAACCACTCATCCCTTATTTATTCCAACCTCTTGTGTGGGGTGTTGCGGGGAGCTTTGGAGATGGTGAGTACAGCTCTTTACCTTCTGGGACACCTGAAACGTGGTAGGAGCTTGATAAATGCTTGAATGAATAAGAGGGAGAGAGAGAGAAGAAAGGCCTTTGGCTCACCTGGCACTTCGCTGCCTGAGATGGTGCTGCTGCTGAGTATAGGATGCGCGTTGGCTGTCTCTACATGGTGATCCTCCCTGCTAGACTGAGACGGTGCTGTCAGCACCAAAGCCCAGAACATCCACTCCCAGATTAGCTTATTTTATTTGGTGACAGTCTCACTCGGGTGTGTTCTTTGCGAAGTCTCTCCTTATGGGTCGGGGTCACTGCCTTCTACAGGAGAACATTGGAATTGACAGCCTTGTCCTGTGGAAACCAGCCCCCTATTTTGGCTGCTGTGGATGAGCCAATTATATAGCCCTATCCCCAGAGGCTCCCCAGAGGCCGTGGCTAGGCAGTCACCCTTCATTTTCCCACTGTCCCCCAGGTCCAGATGGCTGTGGAGGCCAAGTTTGTCCAGGACACCCTGAAAGGCGACGGCGTGACAGAAATCCGGATGAGGTTCATCAGGCGGATCGAGGATAATCTCCCAGTTGGAGAGGAATGACCGTCCCAGGACTTTAGGGCTGCCAGCAGGAGCACTGGCTGGAATCAGAAAGCCTCAGTGCTCCCTCTGCCTCTGGAACTCAGTGACTCTTTAACACGGACGTTATATGTTCTTCTAACCTTGTTTCCATCCTCCATGCTAGACTGTGACATAGTCCATTTGCCCCACAAGTGTGTACATTCAGGAGGGAAATCCTTTGCTCCCTTTCCCTTCAAAGGGGATGGAGGTAGTCTTCCTTAGTTGGACTAGAAAGAGCTCAACCATTTTACATTCCTGTTTGAATTTCTGAAGCAAAACGCACTTTGACCCAGTAAGAGGCAAGCCTGGCACATCTATCCCTGGACCTTCAGAAAGCCATTGGTACCTGGCTCTGGGGGCCCAGGTTATGGGGCGGGAGGAGAGGCGGGGAGGGTGGGTGGGAGTTGCTAGTGGTAGTGTGACACGTCTAGTGCTGCCAGGGGAGGGGAGCCTGTCGTGCTGGAAACACTGACTTCTGGGAAGCCACCCAGGTCTCATTCCTCCCTGCTGTTTGGAGGCAACGTCTCCTCTTTTTACAGAGGGTTCATCCTTTTTTCTTACAGATTCTTCAATAAAGACACATTCTTGAGTGAAGTCCCAATCCTGTCCTGTTTTCTTTCTGCTCAGCCCTGGGAATTTTGTTACAATGGGTGAGGAGACCAGCTGAGTTCCTGGGCCCTGCCTTGATTTTATCTGGTCCTGATAGACCAGAGAGCCTGGGAAACCTGGGAGCAAACCGGGCCCGTTCAGAGTCGTTTTTGGGTTTACTCTCTAGTAGAATACAGAAGCAGACCGTTATCCCAGGCATACCCTGGGCTCTTGGCCACCAATTCGGGGTTTTGGCTTAAAAAGACCGTGTAAACCCTGGTGTTGGGTACCATTTATTGTGCTTTCCATGTGTCAGACTGTACTGAACTCTACGTATTATCTGATTCACAGGAATTCCATTTGTAGCGGGGAGGCCACAAGTTGCTCAAGGTCATACAGCTAGTAAGTGGACATGATAGGGTTCAAAGCCCCTGCCAAATCCAGAACCCATGTTCTTAATGATAGCAGCGTGGGAGGAGGAGAGCAGGCCTGTGGCTTCCTCTCCTAGCCTTCAGAGCCTAGGATAGCTTCCAGAGGGCTTGGGGGGGATCAGAGCTGTCAGGCCTTGTTTGGTGGCACTTTACTTGGCGCTATCTAGGCCCTCAAGGCTCAGATACTCAGGTTGTTGGGGGGTGGGGAATGGGGCCCCTGGGCCTTTGCCAAGGTTAGTAGACAGGCCTGAGATGAGGAGTGGTAATGATGCATTGTGCTTGAAGAGTGTCTTGGTTGTAGGTTGGAACCAGGGTTCTGGGACAGCAAGAAGAGAGGCAGTTTGTACATGACCTGCCTCTTCTAGCTCACTTTTAAAAATTTTTTATATTTTATTTTTTATTGATTCCAGAGAGGAAGGGCGAAGGAGAGAGAGAGAGAGAAACATCAATGATGAGAATCATTGATCAGCTGCCTCCTGCACGCCCCCTACTGGTGATCGAGCCTGTAACATGGGCATGTGCCCTTGACCAGAATTGAACGGGGACCCTTCAGTCTGTAGGCCAACACTCTATCCACTGAGCAAAACCAGCTAGGGCTATTTTATAAATTTAAAAAATTGCTTTCAAGAGGGAGGGAAAGGGAGAGAGAGAAGAAAAAGCATGAATTAGAATCATCGATTGGCGCCTCCCGCATGCCCCCTATTGGGGATGGAGCCCACAACCCAGGCATGTGCCCTGACTGGGAATCAAACTGTGACATCCTGGTTCATAGGTCAACGCTCAACCACCGACCCACACTGGGCTCACTTTTTTTTTTAATCTTCGCCTAAGGATATGTTTCCATTGATTTTAGAGAGAGGAAGGAAGAGAGAGAAACATCAATTGGCTGCCTCCTGTAAGCACCCTGACGGGGGCGTCAAACCCACAGCCTAGGTATGTGCCTTGACCAGGAATTGAATCCACATCCTTTTGGTGGATGGGTGATGCTCCAACTGACTGAGCCACTGGGCCAGGAGGAGGAAAGGTCACTTTTGTGTTTCCAAGTATAGGGGGGGCTCATGTTCTCTCTGGGATCCCATCCTTCTCTACGTCTGTACTTCCCCCTCCAGGTACAATTTGGGGCCCAAGGCAAGCACCTCATTTTGGCCAACTGTATTCTTAGGACGCAGTATGAGGCTGGGCCCAGTTGCACTAGGTTTTGAGTGAGTGAAGGAGAGGGGAAGGAAATGAAGGCTGGGACCCAGACATGGAAAGCGTGTGGCGTCCAGGCCCTACCAAGAAAAGTGAGCTGCACCACCCTTCCCCCTCTCCAGGGCGGCCCTCGCCCTTCCTCCCTCTTCCTCCCCTCCCAGTACCACAACGTACTTTCCAGCAGCCCTTTATATGGCGTGGGGTTTTAGATATTTCCTTTCCCAGAGTTAATCTTGGGCAACATTACAGGGTCTGCAAGCTGTGGAAACAAAGTCCCTTAGTGCCTTTCCCAGCTCCAGCCCCACCGTGTGATGTGCAGTTGTGTGAGGGAAAGGAAAGAGCTATTCAGAACATCCCCTCCGTTACCTTTCCCAAATGAGCCAGACATACTGCTGGTCCCCCACCCAGAGTTAACCAGTGTAGATTACATCTCCCTGTGCTCTGCTGGGACGTGAGGCTGGGACCTCCCCTGACCCCAGGCTGGGCGATTCGCATTCCCCTTGATGTCCTGGCATGCAAGATGGGGCAGGTGTGTCGGGCCACGTGGGAGGATTGACTAAGGGGGGTTCCCACGGAGCCTGGTCACAGTGGCGTTCTGGGGCTGGAGGGGTCCTGCTGGACAGACCTCTAAGGAAAGGCCTTGTTCTGTAAGCCTTTGGCCACCAGGGGTCTCCAGATCACCACTTACTGTTCCAGAAAGTGACCATTGGACCCCTGGTTTTCAGAATTTGCTAGAAGATGCACCTGATGGAGCAAATCTCAGAAGCTGGTCTGAGCCAGGAAGTGCCCCCTTCCTTCAGTCATGCCCGCTGGACCTGAATACAAAGCTCAGAGGGTTGCCAGGCTGAGGGCTTGCCTACTATGCCCAGGGCATTGGAAAGAAGTCTGTGGCCCCCATCCACACCCCAAACGCTCATGCTAACTGCCGAGTTGCACAAGCTAGCTCCGAGCACTCCCCTAACTGACCCCCTTACCTCCTGAGTGGAGACCAGAGCACCAGCCTGGTTCCCCTGATGTAGGGGAGTCCTATTTCTGCTCCGGGCTCCCACCAGTGATATTTTCATACGCGGGTTATGCCTTCCCCTGGTGGACTGGCCTCCTTACATTTGTACTGGGCATCCAGGTCTGAGAAGGAGGTGGCAACAGAGGCCCAGGAGCAGAAATTGCATTAAATAAAATTAAAATAGTCTCCTAACAAGTAGTTCATTGTGGATGGTGGGGGGCGGGGGTGCAGGAAAAGCATCCTCCCTGTTCTCCCAGAGCTTAAGTGCTACCATGTGCTGTTCCCTGGAAGCCAGAGGGCCGGTGGGAGGCGGGGGAGGGTGGCAGCAGGCGAGGAGCCTCGCTGTGATGGATCCCCAGCCTTTGATGTAGGGCCAGGCCTGACCCCAGGACTGTAGCCGGCCACTGCCAGGGGAGCTGTGGGATGCAGTGCATTCCTGGGGGCAATTTACGCTTCTGGCAGGAGGAGAGGAAAGTTTCTACTGTGGGGAAGGGGGTGGAGAGAGGGCGCTGCCGCAGCGGTTGGGGGGTGGGTGTTGTGAGGAACAGTGGAGGGAGCCAAGGAACAGGGCAACACCCTCCTGCTAAGCCTGGCTCAACCGGCTTGGTGGAGGCCTCCTCCAGGAAGCCTTCTCTGATAGACCCAGAGCTGGTGAGGAGCATCACATGCCCAGGCCCCCCTACTCCCCCTCCACACCCATGAGCGGGTCCAGGTAAAGCCCTGGGGGATGAAGGATGCCGGGAGAAGCGGCTGCTCTGCCCTCCTGGCTCTGGGGCCTGGACTACCAGCCATGAGGGTATCTAGGACTGAGCTAAGCTAGGAGGGGGCTGGGAAGATGGAGTGATGGGCTTGAGAACCCGTGTGAATGCGCACAAATGCTATTCATGGCAACAGCTAACATTTATGGAAGAGTGACTGTGCCAATGAAGTCTAAGCACTTCACCGGCATTTCTCATAGTATTCACAACAACCCTGTCACTGTCCTCGTTTTGCAGATAAGAAAACAGAAACACCCCTAATACGTAGTAGAGTCAGGACTTGAATCCAAATAGTCCAGAACACTTCTCATCCAGTACATTATGTGTTACAGACTTATTTTTTGTGTTTCAGTGTGTGTCTCTTTCCTTATGTTTCTTGGGAAGTATGTCTGTGTCTGAATTCTTCCATTTAACAAAAAATGTAGCCCTGTGCTGGGGGCCGGGGACATGGGATGCTGGCAGCTTCAGTCCACGGGGAAGCCACTGAACGCAATGTGTGTGGTGGGGGAGGAGAGAAGAAGTTGAAGATGAGAGACCAGGGCAGGTCCTTGCTCTGCTGCTTATTGGTTATGTGACCCTGGACAAAGGATTTGAACTCAGAGCCTCAGTTTTTCCATCTGGAAAATGGGGATCATAATGTCTACCTGGCTGTCGGTTGTGAGGATGAAACAAGATGAAGTATCTGTATTTCCTGGCATGGGCTGAGTGTTCCTTAACTGGTCGTTATGATGACTATGACTATTATTAGGGGAGCTGTCTTATAAAACTGTGAATAGATGAGTGTCTGAGTGTGTGCAGGTGGCAATTTTGTGACATCAGGGCGTTGTCTGTGTTGTTCATCACCGTATCCCCAACTACTTACCACTACTTTTCAGCACAAAGTAGGTCCCCACTTAGTTTTTATTGCGTGAGAATGGAGTGCGGAGGGCCCAGAGAGGGAGGGGTATGTGGGCAATGTGGGCCTCCACGGGACCAGCTACATAATTTATGGGGTTCCAGGCAAAATGAAAATGCAGAGCCTCTTTGTTCAAAAATTACTGTGAAAGGAATTATTACAAATTTCAAGTTGACCCAGCAGAGTAGTAAACCGAGCCCTCTGAGCATGGAGTTTTGTGTGACTACACAGGCTACCCGCCCATGGCGCGGCCTGGCATCTCCCTGTAGTGGAGCCTCACCAGCCCTCAGCCAGCTGTGTAGGAGGGAGGATGAGACTCCACCCTGGCCTGCCATGCTTCCTGGCTGCCTGGGAAAGGTGAGGAAGGGGAAGGATCACTCAGCGTGGACAGGTCAGGAGAAAGCAGGGGGAGGGATCCCATGACCTGCAGACCTCTCCCCCAGCGAGGCCTCTACCACCCCCCAAACCACCAGCCAGGCTGCTGGGTGGTCTGGGCACATATGGTCACATTTAGATGCTGATTGAAGCAAAGTTGTTATAAGATTAGACTATTTAAGGTAACTTTAATTTCTACTGCATTACTGGGATTTTTGAAGATGGGGCTGAGCGATCCCCTGGGGTGGACGTGAGGAGAGCAGGGGCTGCAGGAGGTAGTCTTCATTTCTCTGGTCCTGTAAGTGAGGCCTCTGGCGACTATAAAGAAGGAAGGAGGGCTAGCTGGAGGGTAGGACTTCCCAGGACTTGAACCAGGAGTCTGGTCCTCTAGCAGATGTGGGCAGTCAGGGGTGGAGATGGAGGGTGCAGTATTAGCAAGGCCCTGGTGGAGCAGGAATTTATCAGCACTGCCCCCCAAGGGTTTGCACACCCCTGGCCACACACATGTGCAAACACCCCTCCCTCCCCTCAGCTTGCTAGACAGGTGAAGGGTGGCAAGAGGAAGGTTCCACCCAGGCCCTCCCCAGGCTCCAACCCAGGGTAGGGTGGTTGGAGCCCAGAGTTCTCTTATTTCTATAGATCAAGATAGAAGTTGAAAGCCAGGTAGCTCAGTTAGTTAGAGTGTTATCCCAATACACCAAGGTTGTGGGTTCAATCTCCAGTCAGGGCACATAAAAGAATCAATCAATAAATGTATAAATAGCCCTGACCAGTTTGGCTCAGTGGATAGAGAGTCGGCCTGTGGACTGAGGGGTCCTGGGTTCGATTCCGGTCAAGGGCATGCACCTTGGTTGCAGGCACATCTCCAGTAGGGGGTGTGCAGGAGGCAGCTGATTGATGTTTCTCTCTCATCGATGTTTCTAACTCTCTATCCATCTCTCTTCCTCTCTGTAAAAAATCAATAAAATATATTTTAAATAAATAAATGTATAAATAAGTGGAACAACAAATCAATCTTCCTCTCTCTCTCTCCCTCCCTCTCTCTCCTCTCTCTCTCTCTTTCTCTCCCCCCACTCCTTTCTCAAATCAATAAAACAACAAAAAGAAACTTCAAAGGTAGAAATTGAGAAGGAATGGGAGGATTGTGGTAATAGTGATAACAATTCTTCAGTCGTTCCTATGTGCCAGTCTTGTGTTAAGCCCTTTCTATTCACTGTCTCTTTTGTTGTTAATCCTCATCTGATGATATTTTCTCCTTTTTTTTTTTTAGAGTGGAAGGGAGGGAAGAGACAGAAGAGAGAAACATTAATGTGAGAAAGACACATCAATTGGTTGCCTCCCACACAGGCCCGACCACGACCAGGGATCAAGCCTGCAATCAAACCTAGGACCGTTCAGTCCACAGGCCGATGCTCTATCCACCAAGCCAACCTGGCTATGGCTGCTGTCTCTTCTAAGAGGCCTGATAGCACCGTGGGAAGAGGTCTGACAAGGGAGCCAGCCTGCCCGGATTCCCAGCTTACCCACTTCCTGGCTATATGGACGGGGGCGAGTCAGTTAACCTGTCTGTGCTCAGTTTTCTCATCTGCAAAGTGAGGACAATAATAATATCAATGTCAAAGGGTTGTTGTGAGTGTTAAATGAATTAATTTACGTAAAGTGCTCCGACTAGTGCCTGAGTAAGAGCCCTGTGCGGTTCAGCTGTTGTCATTAAGGACTATCATTATCCCCCTTTTGAAGAGGCGGAATTTGAGGTTTGGAGAAAGGAAGTCACTTGCCCACAGAGAGACAGAACTCGGATCCAAACCCTGGTCGGCTTGACTCCTCAGTTCATGCTCGGAACCACCGGGCAGGTGCCAGTGCCGGCTTGGCCAGGGGCTGCATGAGCAGGTTACATGCCTCATCTGATTCAGCTGAACCCCCTCCCCATTGGATACCTCTGCTCAGGCCTTGAACCATCCTTAAATCCTTCCTGGCCAGTCTGTGACTCCTGTGGCTGAGGGAACTGAAGCCCAGAGAGATGCAGAAGCTTGTCCAGGGCCACACAGCAGGTAACCACAGACAAATCCCACCCCTTGAAATCCAGACCCCACCAGAGGCAGACCAAAGGCAGAAGCCCCTGGCACGTGCGATGGGGAGCCTGACTGGGCATCTGGGCTGGCTTAGCCCAGGGGTAAGCCTGGGTGGGAGAGGCTGCAGACTGCTGGCTCCAGGACACTCGTTTCCTGCCTTGAGGTTGGCTACGCAGAGGCAGCTGCAGAGGGTCAGGGCGTGTGTCTCAGCCTCTGTTGGAGGATGGGCAGCTGAGGCTCACCTGAAGGGTCTAGTGAACACTGGGCCACAGGACGATGGGTTAGGCCTCCTAGGCTGGTTGAAAGGAGAAGGAGCCGGAGCCCTCAGCCCCTGCAGGGCATTCGGCCGGGGAAAGACAAGGGACGGGCTGGGGAGGGTGTGTACCACCTAGATTCAGGCCAGGGGCCTCAGGAAAATTTATGAAGTGAGTCAGGAGAACTGAGGGTGAGTGGGTGGGGGACTGGCTGAGGACGTTTGAGTATCTGTGTGTGCGGAGCCCGGGGGAGCCCCTTCCTCAGCACAGTGCACCCCTCCTTGCCTGATTGCTTCATCACCTCCCCTTCACTGAGCTCCCGCCCCTCCCTGAGAACAGCTCGCCTCAGAGCTAATTGCTCTATGTGGATTCATGGATTTAATCTTCACAACAAGCCTATGAGAGCTTTCCAGATGCGAAACTGAGGCTCCAGCGGTAGGTAACTTGTTCAAGGGCATGCAGTTTTGGTTCTTGGACTTGAGCCCGGGCCGTCTAACTGGAGTCCACACTACCAACCTTCAGTCTCTGGCCTTAGGTCCCGCCCCTCCCTGAACAGTCAACCCCCATCTGACCCCCTTCAGGGCCTGGTTTTCACACCAGCGTTTGGGGAGGGCCGGGCTCTCCACCCCAGCCATTGTCCTCTTAGTACCTGGCAGCCAGGTCCCTCCCCTTCTAAGGCAGTGCCCCAGCCTGACTCCCTGTAGTCCCTCTGGGCTGGCTCAGGCCAAGAGACCAGATCCAAGACCCCTTTCTATCCCCCCAATCTGAGTGGCAGGGCAGGAGTGGGCCCAGGCTCTGGAGGTGGGCGAGGGTGAGAGGCCCCGCTGAGGAGTGGTGGGACTGGTGTGTACCTTGGCAGGGGGACAGCAAAGTGGGAGGCCCTCAGAGGGCAATGGAGGTAGGCCCAGACCCAGAGACAACAGCCTTGGGCCTTCCCTGCTCCTTTTCTGGACGTGTGGCGCGAGCACACACACACACCGCCCCTCCTCCCCTTCTCCTGGCCTCAGTTCCTCTACTCCCCCACTGCACTCACTGCCTCACCTCATCCCTGTGGCTGGCCCTCTGGCTCCTGGAGCCTGGCTCCTGCCCCTGCCTCCAGTTCCTAACTGCTGGTCCCAAAGGACCTCTTCTGTGACACCTGACCCTGGGGCCCTCCCTGGCCCTGGCAACATCTGCCTCTGTCTTTTGAGTCTTTAGTCTCCTGGTTCCTCCCACTTCCCAGCAGCACCTTCTTGGTCTGCTTGGCTGACCCTCTTCCTTTGAAGGTTGGTGGTGCCCACATCCTGGCCTGGGCTTCCTCTTCTCCCTGCACTCCTTCCCTGGCATTGCCCTCAGGGCACCAGTCACCATCTTACAGCATGAATTCCTATCTCTAGCCCAGAAGTCTCACTTCCCTCGTGGCTACATGCAAGTCCCACAGGCACCTCCAACTCAACGCATCCTAGCACCCTCCTCCTGGTCCGCCCTTCCCCACTGCCAACCAGAAGTGTGGGCACTGTCCTCATACCTCCCTTTTACTAGGTCCCTCACCCCCACATTCAAATCCTGCCCATTCCACCTCCTTAACTCCTCTTACACTTGACCCCGCCCCCTGGCCCCACCTCCCTGGACCAGTCAGGATTATTCCAGCAGCCCCCATCTTCTCCCACACAGAAGTCAGGGGGCTCTTTCTTTTCTTTAAATATATTTTTATTGACTTCATAGAGGGAGAGGGAAAGAGAGAGAGAAACATCAATGATGAGAGAGAATCATGGATTGGCTGCCTCCTGCACACCCCCTACTGGGGATGGAGCCCAAAACCGAGGCATGTGCCCTGACTGGGAATCGAACTGTGACCTCCTGGTTCATAGGTTGATGCTTAACCACTGAGCCATCAGGGTCTGGCTGATCAGGGTCTCTTTCTAAAGCTGAGCTGCTATGGAGTCTTCTGTGGCTCCCATTTTCCTGAAGGTGAAGCCTAATAGCTTCACATGGCCTACAAGATCATGCAGCCTCCAACCCCTGCCTGCCTGAGCACAGGCTCACCTCCCTAAACCCCAACGTGCCAATCACGACCACCCTCCTCCCTTTTCCCAGGAAGTTCTCCTCCCTTAGCCCAGGTCACCATTTGCAGGGAGCCTGCTGTGACTGCTCACTGATGGGCCACAACCCCGGGGCTGCCCCTTCCCGGCACTGAAAACCCCACGCTCTCCTCAGCGCCCGTCTGTGTCCTCCTAGTTCTTGAGGGCATGGGGCCCGTGGGCACAGGGTGCGTGAGGGTGACTGGGGGACAAGCTGCCTGGGGTGTGTGGCTGTGGGGATGTCTCGGAATGGGTCTCCGGGAGGGAGGCTGACGTCGAGGCCCGCTGGGTGCGAGGGCCAGGCGGGGCTCGGGCCTTGGCCGTGGCTGTGGAAAGAGGAGGGTGGAGGCCCCGCCCCGCCGCGCCCCTCCCGCCGCCCCGGCCTTCCCCACCCCCCCACCGCCCGCCCGCCCACTCCGGCAGCCGCAAGGGCGGCCGGCAGAGCGACGCGGAGCCCCGCCGGCGCGGACCCCGACGACGCCCCCTCCGCGGAGACCGCGCGCCCTGGGCTGCCCTCCAGGGTCCGGAGCGGCGCCTGGCGGCCCCCTGCAGGTAAAGGCGAGGAGGCTGGTGCGGCTGCCGGGTCTTGGGGGGCTTCCAGGGTAAGACCCAGCCCGTGCTTCCCCGAGGCTGTCCGGACTGCTGGGCTGGCGCCTCCGTGGGCACTGGGTGGGGACTGGATCTGGATGGGGACAGGATGAGGGAGCCCACCCAGTTAGTTCCCTGCGCCCCTTCCCCTCGGAGTTGCCCAGGCAGAATCCCAGATACGGCCCCTCCTCCCTCCTCCCAGAAGCTGGGCTCCACCATCAGACGACCTCCCTGACGATGCGACTTTGAGCATGTCACCTCGCCTCCAGGCGTCTTCCCACCTGAGACCTGAGAGTGACAAAGCCTCCTTGGCCAGGTGGAGGAGAGAGGTGGCGTGAGGGGCCTTAGAGCGCCCTCCAGTGGGCAGGGACGCCCCTCAGCCCGCCCCTCCCCTCACTCTGCTTTGGCTGGTCAGCTGGCCACCTCTCCGTTTCTCCCTCTTTCTGCTTCTGTCCCCGCGTCCCTCCTATTCTAGGTGTCCTGGCAGCACCTCCCCCAACAGGAGACAGTTTCTGCGGAATGTCCCTGCCCGAGGCTCAGCGCCTCCCCCAGCCCCAAGCAGACTTTGCAGGGGTGAGGGGGCCACTGCCAGCCCAGAGGGACTGGGGGCCCAGGGCCCCACAACAGCCTCCCCAGTGTGTCTATCTTGGGGCTGGAGACACAGTGGCCCCAGGAGGCCCTGTGCCATTTCTGAACAGAAATGCTGCTCAGACCTAGGAGCCCAGGAGTTATGAGCTGGGGACAGGCAGGCCCCTGAGTCTGCTTGTTGTGTGTGTGTTTGTGCCTATGAGCCTGTCAGTGTGTGCACCTGTGGGGTGAGGGGGAAGTGAGTGTCTGCCAGGATGTGCCCAATGAGCGTGTCAGTGAGTGTGTGAGACCCTCAGTGTGTGTGAGAGCATGCTAGGTTCCTGACACAAGTGCTGCTGACCTCCCTCAGGGGAACCCAGGCAACCCTCACATCCTTCCTCCCGCTTGCCGGGGTGCCAGGTGCTAGGCCTGCGCCTTGTCTGGTGCCACTCGGAGAGCCCTAGCCTTCCAGGAGCTGCGGGCGCACATGGAAGGTCTGGGGCCGAGGGGCTGAGGTGGCTGGAGGGGCAGGCAGCCTGGGGTCCCTCTCTGGGAATGGACCCGCCCTGTCCTGAGCCCAGGGGAGGAGGTGGGTCTGAGGAGGCACCCTGGGGAGTCGGCGGTCTCTGTTAGGGGGAGATGTCCCCACTGGCCTCCTGCTGGGCTGGCAAACACCGCCGGACCCTTGGACACACCATCACCCCCCAACGATAGTGAGGACACGCCAGGCATACACAGTCATGCACAGCTACACTCCCTCCCACTGACAGTCTCACACAATCACACACGTGAACATGCTCTACTGAAACACACTCCACCAAAGACACTGAAACAACGACAGGGCACGTGCACATACCTGCACACACTCAGACTCCTACAGACTCACAGCAGCCCGCACAGCCCAGCCAGACATACTCAGGCAGGACAACACACGCACATACCCTCACTCACACTCACACTCAGACACGCTCACCGGGGACTCTCTCTCCGGTTTCACATTGTCTACCCAGAGAAAATAAGTGCTTCCGCTCTTTGGCTCAGAGGAAGGGGAAAGAAAAAATGGAAGCGAATGTATCTGCTAGCAAGAGAGAAGGGGAAGATACCAAATAGGGCTGTCAGCCTGAGCACCCCCACTACCACCCCTGCCCCGGGCCTGAGCCAGACCAGACATGGGCGGGACCCCAGCTTCCCTGCCCTGCTGTTCCACCACTCCAGACCCCTACCCTCCAGGGGCAGGCCTAGGGCTTCCCTTGTAGGAAGTGGGGCCTCAGATGAACTGGTCCCGTTTGTGGCCCGAGGCACTTGCAAGTTGGGGTGGAAGAACTCGGGGCACAGTGACCTCTCATGTGGGGTGCAGCTGTGTCTCAGGGTGTCCGTCCAGGTACACCATGCAGGACGAAGTGTGTGAGGGAGCGTGGTCAGAGAGGCAGCAGCTGGCGAGAGCTTTCAAGAATGAGAACTTTGACAGGTGCAGGGGGTGGACAGGGTGAAGGGGAAGGTATTCCAGTCAGAGGGAACAGCATGTGCAAAGGTGCGGAGGTGGGAAGCTGCAGAGTTCTCTCAGGGGCAGTGAGTTGCTGTTGGCTTATACATCGGGGGAGTGAGTGAGAGGGACTGGCAACTACTTTGAGGTCAGGTTTCCAAAGGGCTTGTCCAGAGAAAGGATGTGAACTGCAGAGGGGTGCAATCTGGCTATCACTCTGGTTTCTTTGGGGGTCAAGGACAAAATGGGATCTTATAGTCAAGGAGACTATTGTCCTGGGAGGAAGGAGTGGTTGCCATGGGAATGAGAGGGAGAAATAGATGGAGAGTAAGAAGAGAGACTAGACAGGCCTCAGTGACTGGTTGGCAGGATGAACAGAGGACAGGCCAGGAGCTTTGCCTGGGGTGACTGTGGTCTGTCCCCGGAGGAGGCAGATGAAGGGGAGACATGGATGGCAGGGGTCTGAGTGTTGAGTGTGGCCATGAGTTGGGTGGGGGAGTAGTGTCTGGGAGGCCTGGTGTGTATACAGAAGCCCAAGTGGGAGTGGGAGGTCACGTGTGTACACATGATTACCCAGACATCAGCTAGGGAGGTCACACTCCAATAGGAAATCCCAGACTCTGTTCTGTGGGCATTTGCAGGGTGGTGGTGTGTGGACAGGGGCCTTGAGTGAAGGCAGTACATGCAGTGAGGGGAAGAGATGCCGTGGGAGCCAGACAGGCCGGGGTTACTTTTCCTGTGACCCTGGGTAAGGGACTTTCCAGCCCTGTGCCTCAGTTTCCCCACCTACCAAATAAGAATGCTATTACTTGTATTTTAGGGTCATTTTGCCTGCAGAGGGGTGAGGAGGGTCCCAGCTCACGCAGTGATCGGGGTGCAGCCCTTTCACCCAGACTTCTGATCAGTGTGTTAAACACTCTGATGAGATCTTGGGGAGGGACTTGGAAAGTTTTTAAGAGGGAGGTGACTCTCCCCCTGTAACCTGGATGGGCTAAGAGTCCTGGCTCTTGGAGGGCAGAAGAAGGGGGTGGCAGTGGGCTGGTGCCTCATGGGAGAGCTGGGCTCACTTCATGGATGGGCTTATAGAGACTCAGAGAGGAACTTGCCTGAGATCACTCAGCAGCCAGTGGGAGGACTGAGACCAGAGACCAGGACCCTGGGTTCGGGGCTCCCTTTCTCCCAGAGCCTGCACCCCCCCAACACGTGGGATGGAGAGAACCTTGTCGCCTGAATTCCCTAATTTCAATTCTTCTCTGTCCCATTGCGGGAGGGGACCAATAAGAGTTTATTGGGCACCTATTGTGTGCCAGGTCCCTGTCTCATTTAGTCCTTGTAACCGTGCTGCAGGGCTTGGTGACCCATTTAACAGAGAGGGAAGCGGAGGCTCCCAGAGGTTGGTCACTGGCCAAGTGTCACCTTGCTGAGGTCTGTGAGCACGCACAGCTCATGTTCTCCCCACTGAGCCCCTGGCCCCTGCTCCCAGCCCAGTGTGGTGGGAAAGGAAAGGAAGCCCAGCTGTGGAGCATGCACAGAGCACCGAGCCTTTTCATAGCACAGGGGGCTTTTCTGGGGAGGAGGACCTGGGGGACTAGCAGGCATGAGAAGGTCAGGCCCAGAGAGAGCCCAGAACAATGAGGGTTAGACCCTGTCCCCGTGGGCCCTGGGAGGGAGGCAGCCTCTGGGAGGAAGGGGCCCTGGTCTCTTCCGTGTGACCACAGGTGACTCTCTGGATCTCCAGAATCGGCCTGTTAGATGGGCCAGTGAGGCCATCCTGGCTCTCCTTAGAGCCTGGGATGAGGAGCAGTGGGGATGGTGGTGTGGAGGGGCCACTTCTCCTCTCCTGAAAGGTCTCAGGAGGTCTCCCCACATCTAACATCACAGCCCTCAATACCCAGAGGTTTTCTGTCCTTCCTCCCACTGTGGCTGCTCCTGGCTGCCCAGCAGCTCTGTGTGAGCCCTTCAGGCCATGTGCCCTCTGACAGGCGACCATGGCTCAGCTCCTGGCAAACATTCTTCTCATAGTTCCGGGAGCACATCAAATCCCCTGCTTAGCCAGGAATGCACAGCGCCCTCCTGCAGCGGTAGCAGGAGTGCGGATGCGGGAGTATCTGAGGGGGAGGCAAGAGGGGCTGAGGGCGTGTGGAGGACCCTCACCCTCAGCCCCACCCCCAGGCACACTATGCCTCAGCTCCAGGGAGCTGGGAGGCTGTCCCCACTATCTGTGGGTCATCTGTGAACTCACAGCTTGGGTCCAAACTCTGGGACCATCCATCACCGGCTAGCTGGGCGAACCTGGGCGTGACTTCTCTCTGAGCCTCGGTTTCTTCAGCTGTAAAAGAGGGCTTATAATCTAACCTCACAGGGCTTCGGGAGGTGTTATGGTAATGTAGTAATATAATACTAGTGAACATTTATTAACTGTTCCTTTATGTCAAGCACTGCTTGAAGTTCACCATATGAAATTAACTCGTTTAATCCTCACAAATGCTCTAAGAGGCTGAGGCATAGATGAGTGAGGTCACGTGCTAGTTAGAGGTGGGGCTGGGAGCAGAACGCATGAAGCTGGGCTCTTAACCCATCATGTGATTTGTAAGGCAAGACGGCCCAGGGCCTGCCCCAGGGAGAGGCTCAGAAAGTGGGGACTTCTCCCATGAGCGCGTCTCTGGGAGGGGCGACTGTTCTCCTCAGGGCCATCAGCACCTCAGCTTGGAAACTTGGGAGGAAGAAGCGGGACTGGGGCACTGGCCGTCCTCCCTGGGAGCCCTGCAGCTCTTAGAAGCTGGTGGGGCTGGGGGTGCATACTGTCCCACCCACATCTGGCCTGGAATTTAGCTGGTGGCAGGCTCTGTGCAAGGAGGAGATATCGCGGGGGAGAGGCTCACGGAGGAGATTAGGGAAGGCAGCTGGGGGTGGAGGTGAAGAGCAGAGTCCCACTGAAGTTGGCTCAGGCACTGCCCTGGCACACCAGCCCGCCCCAGCTTCCTACTGTGTAGGACCCAGGAGGGAACCTTGGTCAACTGGAGTGGGCCCCTGAAGCCCTCGATGGGAGCTGTTCCCGGCCTTGAGGGCCATGCTGCCATCTGGACTGAAGCAGCACCGGTGGGGGTGGAGAAGCCGGGACAAGGGCCCGTAGCTCAGGTCTCCAGGAAGCCAGAGGGTACATGGTTTGGCCATGTTGGGGGCTGGGCAAGCCCCTGTGCTTCTGAGTCCTGTAATCTTGGAGAATGGATGCCACCTGCTCCTCAGGAAAAGAGGACAGCAATTCCTGCCTTACACGGGTATGGGAGAGTGCGCTGAAAGAACGCCTGGAGCATGCCGAGTGCTGTGTCTGGTACATAATATGTACTTGGGATTTAAAGGGCTAACGTGGGTGGAGGGTGTGGGGAGCCAGCTTTGAGCTGGGCCCCGGCTCTCTCATCTTGATATTCAAGGCATTTCCCAGGCCGACCCCAGCCAGCCCTTCTCGTCTCAGATCACCTGTATAGTGGAGAAGTTAACAACCCAAGCTTTGGAGTCAACAGCCTAAGTTCAGAGCCAGACTCTACCCCTTGTGAGTGGTGTGACCCTGGGCCAGTTACTTAACCTCTCTGTGCCTAGATGTCCACTTCTGTATAAAGGGAAAACAA
Organism: Corynorhinus townsendii; assembly: GCA_026230045.1. Classification (NCBI taxonomy): domain Eukaryota; kingdom Metazoa; phylum Chordata; class Mammalia; order Chiroptera; family Vespertilionidae; genus Corynorhinus; species Corynorhinus townsendii. The sequence goes on from JAPDVU010000002.1 coordinate 198,632,469, forward strand.
AGCAGCTACTTCACTGGATTATTGTAAGGATAAATGAGATAATCCCTGAGAGATCTCAGGACAGTGCTTGGCATGTAGCAGATGCATAGTAAATGTTAGCTATGTTTAGTTAGTTCATTTATTTATTTTTTATTTCCATCCTGAGCTTTCACACCTCCAAACCCTCACACATGCTGTTTCCATGGCCTGGACTGATTGCCTCTCCTTGTTATCATGCAGTTAAGTCCATGTTTATTCCTAAAAAATCCAGACCCAACATGTCACTTTCCCTCCCCAAGCCTCATGGTGGGGTGGGGGTGGGGGCCAGAGCAGCTGGGGTTCAGTTGGGCAGTAGGACCTCCTACCCAGCTCCATCAGCCAGACTGGGCCCTCAGACCTACCTGTGCGGTCATGGTGTTCAGAGTGGAGGCAGGCTCAGCTGAGTTGGAGGGAAGGCCTAGGTGCCGCTGGCTTTAGTGTCTGGCTGCTTGTGCAGTGAGAGACGGGGCCAGGATGTCAGAGTTTCCATGGGAGCAGGCAGAGGCGAGCAAGCAGCTGAGGGAGAGAGTGACGCGGCCAGTGGGTCTTCTGCCAGGTGGGCTGGCTGGGAGTTCCCTCCCCATCCACCCAAGAGTTACACCTGGCCCTGGCCTATAGCCTCAGCTCCCCTGTGGACAGCTGTGTGACCTGGACTAGGGCTTGCAACCACCTGGCATCATGGTTGATTGAGGCAGAAATGGGGACCTGGCTATTCAGGGTCCTGACTATATCATCTCCCTGCTCAACAACCTTCCATGGCTCCCCATTGCCTTCCACAGGAATGCAAGCATGGCATTCAAGGCTCCTCACTAGGTTGCCTCATCTTTCTCGGCTCCTGCTTGTCCTTTCAACCCCACAGCACTTCTGGATCTTCCTTGTATCTGCCAAGCAGCTTCCTACTGCCAGAAATTTCTTTTCTCACTTTGTCTGCATTTCAGGCCCCTACTCACCCTTCAGGATCCAGCTCCAGTGTTCCTTCCACATGAGTCCTTTTGGGGAAACTAAGAGGGGAGGCAATGTTCCCTGCTCTGTGTTCCCACAGCCCAGAGACCTTCGCCATTTGTGTGGTGGCCACTTGTCTGATGCTTCCAGCTAAATCAGGGCAGGACAGGGCATGGGGCTGGGCTATTTCTGTGTCCCAAAGCCCAGCCTAGGGTCCCCCATACAGTAGGAGCTCCCCCAGACAGGAACCCTAGCTTGTGGAAGGGCTCCCCAGCCCAGGACCTGATACATAGTAGGGATTTCTCTAGCATGAATGCTGGCACACAGAAGGGGCTTCTTAAGCCTGGGCCGGGGACAGGAGGAACTCCATCAAGTCAAGGCCAGGCACCCTGTGGACACAGCTAAGTATGCATGAAATGAATGAAGGGAGTCACCTCCTGGCTTCCTGAGGAGAGAGACTGAGGTTGGGGCCAATGTTCCAGCAGGGGCTGTTGGTACGAAGCCCATGGCAGGCACTGCGGTGGCTGTGAGTTAGGGCAGAAGACTTCCCGGGCTCTGGCACCTTCCTCACTGTTTCTCTCTTTCGTCCTCAGGCCTCGCTTCTGCTGGGACCTTAGAGGCCCCTCAACCTGAAAGGTAAGCTATATTGAGGGCATCCAGCAGGAACATCCAGGCGGATGAGGCCATTGCTGGCTGCTGCCTAAGCTTGCTCCCTCCTGCTGCGCGGAAGCCCCTCCCAGCCCGGGATGTCCAGCAGGCAGCCCCCCTTGCAGGTGACCTCAGCTCCCTGCGGCCTGGGCTTTAAAATCTCGGCCCAACTCGGAAGCAGCTTTTTCTCATTTGTGAACTATTTCTCCCTGGCTCCTTGGCGTGGGCCTGTGTTTGCTTGGCCTGCCCGGGTGCAGTGGCCTGGCTGTGCTCCTGCCGGGCCCCTTCCCTGCCCAGCCGCCACTGCCGCTGCCACCACCGCGTGGGGAAGCCACGAAGGCCCAGGAATTTTGGCAGGCGTGGGGAGGCAGCGGGCGGCGGGTGGCGCTCCGGAAAAGGCTGCAAATGTGAACCAGAAGGAGAGGGATTGGCAGCGAAGAGGCCCTGCCTGGCCTGGCCTGGGGCCTGGGGGTGGCTGGGCCTGGGGGAACCCTTCAATGTCCAGGCCTGGTCAGAAACTCGCGGCCTCTGCTGGGAAGTGAGTGATGACACCAGCTGAGGCCTCAGCCTGGGGAGGGAAGGGCCAGTCCCTGACAACCTCCTGAGGATACATTGCTGCCCTGGTCCTGCCCACTGCTGGGCCTCTTCTGGGTCATCTGCCCTCATCTAGTTATTCCTACCTCCCTGGTCACTTAGTTGCCCTAAGATGCTCCTCCCCAGGGAAATTAGTTCTCAGAGATTGGTAGAGGCTTGGGGCCCACGTGGTAGACCTATGCTGAGTGGTCAGATTATTATTATTTTTAAATATATTTTATTGATTTTTTACAGAGAGGAAGAGAGAGGGATAGAGAGTTAGAAACATCAGTGGGAGTGAAACATCCATCAGCTGCCTCCTGTACACCTCCTATTGGGGATGTGCCCGCAACCAAGGTACATGCCCTTGACCGGAATCGAACCTGGGACCTTTCAGTCCGCAGGCCAACACTATCCACTGAGCCAAACCAGTTATGGGAGTGGCCAGATTATTATGATCTCAAACGCATAATAATCTGGCCACTCAGTGTATATCTTATTATAATAAAAGGCTAATATGCAAATTGTCCCCCCTACCAGGAGTTCAACCAGCAGGCAGGCTGGCCAACCACCCACATCCCCTCCTCCTGGCCAGCCTGGCCGGACCCCACCCATGCATGAATTCATGCATGAGGCCTCTAATATATATCCTATCTAATAAAGAGGGAATATGCTAATTGACCATCACTCCATCACAAAGATGACTGCACCCACAGCTGAAGCCAAGTTCCCATAAGGAGCCTTAACGAGCAATCAGCAGGGACCTGAGACTACGCCCTCCCCCGCCCCCATAGGGCTTGACAGGGGACCTCAGGCTGCGCCCCCCACCCTGGCATCAGGTTGGGGGACCTTAGGCCGTGCCCCCCCACCCCAGCACCAGGGCAGGGGACCTGAGGCCATGCCCCCTGCCCAGCGGGGCTTGATGGGGGACCTCAAGGTGCACTTCCCGTCCTGGTGCTGGGCTAGGGGACCTCAGGCTGCTCCCCCTGCCCCAGCGCCAGTCCAGGGGACCTCAAACTGCACCCCCTGCCTGGCGGGGCTTGATGGGGGACCTCAGGCTGCAATCTCAGTCCCAGCATGAGGCCAGGGGACCTGAGGCTGGGCCCCCCCTGCCTAGCTGGGCTTGACAGGGGACCTCAAGGTGCACCCCCAGTGCTGGGTCAGGGGAACTCAGGGCACACCTCCCACCCTAGCACCAGGCTGGCGAACCTCAGACCACACCCCCCACCAGGCAGGGCTTGACAGGGGACCTCAGGCCGTGCCTTCCACCTTGGCACCAGGCTGGGGGACCTCAGGCCACGACCCCTGCCCCAGCCCCAGGCCGGGGGACCTCAGGCCGTGCTCCCCACCCAGTGGGGCTTGATGGGGGACCTCAAGGTGCACTCCCAGTGCTGGGTTGGAGGAACTCAGGCCGCACCCCCTGCCTAGCGGGGCTTGACGGGGAACCTGAGGCTGTGCCCCCCTCCCAGTGCCAGGCCAGGGGACCTGAGGCTGCACCCCCCCTGCCTGGTGGGGCTTGACGGGGGACCTTAGGCCATGGCCCCCACCCAGAGGGGCTTGACAGGGGATCTCAGGCCATGTCCCCCACCTGGCAGGGCTTGATGGGGGACCTCAAGGCACGTCCCCCTGCCCCAGTCTGGGCTAGGGGACCTCAGGCCACGCCCCCTGTCCTGGCACCGGGCCAGGGGACCTGAGACTACATCCCCTGCCGAGAGGGGCTTGACAAGGGTGGGACTGGCCAGGTCTGGATCTAGCCCAATGGGGGCGGGGGCCAGCCGGGTCTGGGTCTCTCGCAATTTTGAGGTGCAAGTGGGTGGGTGGGGACTTGACTCTGGGTTCCATGGTGTGCCCCAGACTCTGACAGGAGGAAGGTTTTCATATACATTTTACTGATTTTCTTTCATCTCTGACACTTCTATTATAGAGAAAGGGCAAATAGCAATATTAAATTATTTCCTCTAATTAATCCCCTTTTAATGTGCATGAATTTTGTGCACCAGGCCACTAGTGTGTACACACACACACACACACACACACACACACACACACACACTGAGTGGCCAGATTGTTATACGTTCAGAGATCATAATAATCTGGCCACTCAGTGTAGTTGCCTGTGAGGAGGGAGGTCCAGCCCTGCCCCTTCCAGCCAGGAGCTGAGAACTCTGGAAGAGCCACAAAGAAAAAGGGGTCCTGTGAGCGGCCACCCTGCAGACTTGGCTGGAAGTGGGAGGTGGGTGGTTAGAGGTCTAAAGCCAGAACACCTACTGTATTGAGCACCTACTGTGTGCCAAGCCCAGTCAGGGATGAGGTGGGGGTGTGGGGAGAGATGCCTAGGAGGAGAAGGTTTTACCTGAGGGAGGCAGGGAAAGCTGCTTGGAGGAGGAGGACCTGGGTCTTAAATGAGGAGGAACATGTTTGCCTGGAGGAGAGAGACAGAAAGGGCAATCAGGGGAGAACATGCAGGAGAAGGCAGGCAGGCGGGTACAAGGAAACGCTGTGAGGTTTGGAGTGTGTGGCTATCAGGATCCTGGGGCTCGGGTGCAATGGGTTCCTCTCACCCCCTAAACGTGGATGTTTCCCCCAGGGTGAGTCCATGGCCCTCATCCAGGCTGCAGGAGCCCTGTCAGTGAAGCCCTGTTTTATCTCCAGCCAAAGTCTCTCTCGAGTCCCTACCCATAGATACTCTGCCTCCTGTACACCCACCCCAGACATGCCCCAGCCCCCAGGCTCCTTGCCCTGCCGTCTGCTCTGCTCTCAGTTTCAAATGTCCACTGTCATCCCACAGGGCCTGTTGAACTCTGACCTGTCCTTCAAGCCTCCTTCCAATGCGGCTTCCCAAAGTGAGGTCCCCTGGGGTCTGGGAGGCGAGGACATTGGGACTCTCAGTGGAACTGAAGCCTGGTGGGAGGCCCTCCTGTCTCACCACCTGCCCAGAGCTGAGAACTCTGGGTGATGAGGCGGCCCCAGGCAGCCCTGGCCCAGCCTGCCGCCCCCTCCCCACCCAGCTCCCGGATTCCAGGCAGCTCTTTGGCTTTGGAGCAGCCCTCACACCTGCCCATTGAGATTTGAGGGGGTCAGGGTCTCCTATTGATCCCGCGGGACTGAGAGCGCGGCTCATGGGCACTGGACCCACAGCCATGCAGATCTTGTGGGGTGGCCCAGGGATTGTCAGGCAGGTCAGACACAGACCTGAAGGTGGCATGGGCATCGGGGCTGTAAATGCTGTCTTTCCGAGGGTCCCATCAAGTGACCAACAGCTCGGGATTTACAGAGCCTGGAACTCAGGCAGGGATCTAGGTACAAGCATACAGGAGAGGACAGAGAAGGACAAGCAGGGCCACAGAGGCCGGCAGACAAATGGGATGGTACACAGAGGTAGGAGGCAAGACACACCAAGAGATGCCTGATCATAGGCAGGTGGACCTGGATTTAGGAACAGAGACGGAAGGAAGGGACACAGATGGGTGTGACACCCACCCACACGGCTCCCTGACACGTAACTGTTAGTGTGTCCCCTCCCCTCACCCCATCGTGATCTCAGGTCTTTTGTGAGGCTCACCATCAGTCTCTTTCCACCCTTTTTACCCACCTCCCATTTTAATTGATTCACATCCTATAGAGTTTAAAGTCTGCCTCCTCCTCCAGGAAGCCACAGGAGAATAACATGGGATTTACTGTGTTGGTATCAGGCAGCCACTGGAGAATCCAGAGCAGGGAGGGCCCTGGCAAAGCGGTGCCAAAGTGAGGTCCACAGACAGGCAGCCAGAGCTTGTTAAAGATGCAAATGTTGGGCCCTGCCCCACACCTACTGAATCAGGACCCCTGAGGGTGGTGGTGCTTAAGAACCTGTGTTTCAAAAAACCGTCTGATGTGCCCGGGCCACCGTGCCTCAGTGGTTAGAGCACTGGCCTGCACACTGAAGGGTCACGGGGTTCAATTCCGGGTCAAGGGCATGTGCCTGGGTTGCAAGTTAGATCCCTGGCCCCGGTCTGGGGGCATGTGGGAAGCAAACAATTGATGTATCTCTCTCACATCGATGTTTCTCTCTCTCCTCCTTCCTCCCTCTCTTCCACGCTCTCTAAAAATCAATGGAAAAAATATTCTGGGGTGAGGATTAACAAAACAAAAAACAGCCAACTGTCTGGTGCATGCTAGAGTTTGAGAAGCGCTGTTGCAGTACCTACGGGATGTGTCGGGGAGAACAGAGACGCTGAGGGCGAGGGGTAGGAGACAGGCTACTATGACAGTCCAGGTGAGGCGTTAGCCATTTCATCGAACAAATCTTTATGGAGTGGCGGGGACGTGCCAGGCTATGGGCTGAGTTTTGGGAGAGTGCAAGGTCTATATTAAGGCAGAGACTGCGGGGAAGAGGAGAAGGAACAGAAGTGCAAGAAGGAGGGGAGACAGGTTGGATTGGGGGTTGCGGGTGAAGGAACGGGGCTGTCACGTACAGTTGTGCAGTTGGCTCCTGTACAAGGACACCCAGGAAAGGCGGTGAGTGGGGCCTGGGTTGGCAGGAGGGAGAGTGGCCTTTTCTGATTGTGCTAAGGCGTTACGTAGGCTAGAGGGACTCCTTACTGCCGGGTAAGGAAGGAAGATTAGAAGTGACCCCGGGTTTCTGGCCTGGGCACCTGTGGTGGCAGCCCAGACAGAGGGGGGCGTCCCTGGTGGTGGGATGGGTGTGAGCTGCAAGTGCAAGAGGAACATGGAGATGAGAGAGAGGAGGCCGGAACCAGCCCCTTTGGGCAAGCCTGGGTCTGCACGGAGGCAGATGGGAATTCCAGAGGAACCTTCCCAGGAAGGAGGGGAGCAGGGTCCCGGATGAATTCAGTGTTGGAGAGAAGGAAGCACCAGGGTCAGAGGGTGGGAGTGAGCCCGAGTGGGACTGAGGGGTAAAGACAGGGCTTTCGAGAAGCTTGGCTGAGAAGGGCTGGAAAGAGATGAGGGTGGCTGGGGGCCGGGGTAGGAGTTAGGCCTGTGCGGACATGGGATGGAGGGGCTGGAGACGGGACGGGAGGGAGGCACCCTGGACAGCGAGAGGCCCCTAAGGAAGAGGTTTGGAGGGGCCTGGGTCTTGAGTGGGAGACAGGACCTCCTTCAGCTGAGACTTGGTAAAGGAGGCTCTCCAATTTCCCAAGCTGGGAGAGAGATGGGGGGTCGGGGGCTCAGGAACCCTGGAGAAGTCTGGAGCTACCCAGTTAGGCATTTGTGGGTGGGCATCATGCCCAGTGGGCAAGGAGGGTAGTGTCTCTGTTTCTCTCCAAGATCCATAATTCCATCCTGGTCCTGAGCAGGCCATGTGACCTGGGCAGTTTCATCTCAGAAGTAGTCTGAGAAAAGGCGAGAAGGCCAGAAAGTTGATTTTAGGGAACTTTCACAAGGTCCTGGTCTTTGGCAGCAAGTCACCTGAGTTGTGTAGGGTTGGAGGAGATATTGCTTTACAGCAGGTTAGACTGAAGATAGAACTTCCTGGCCATCAGGGGAGCAGGACAGGGCAACACCTGGGGGTGCTGTCGGCTCAGATCGTCTCAGTTAATCCTTTCACAGATAAGGACACTGAGGTTCAGAGAGGTTAATTCACTTGCCCAAGATCACCCAGCTGGTAAGTAGCTGTGCTTGAAGGGGAGTCCAGGGGCTGCCAGGACCTACGAGGGCCTTAGGGACTCCCAGGATGGACCTCTGATAGGGAGAGACTGAGCAAGAAATGCTGTTCACCTGTTGAGGTGGCAGAGACAAGGTTAGAGAGAGACAGACAGAGACAGAGACACAGAGAGAAACTGGTCAGGGGTAGAGACCCAGGGAGAGAGCAGAGAACACGGCTGGGAGAGCAGGGAGACAGGAGGCACGGGGGAGCAAGCGGGGCAGCCGATCCCGATCCCGCAGAAATGTCTCCACAACAGGAAGCGTCTCATAACATACCTGTGGTTTGGCCAGGCCCTGGGGCTGCCTGAGCGCTCCCCACTGCTCCCTCGGCTGCAGCCGCCTGCCCGTCTCGGGTCCCGGGCTTGGAGCCGAAGGACCTGCACAGGACTGTGGTCCGTCTGCCCACCCAGGAGGGGGCTACCAGGGCCATACCAGCCACACCTCTGCACAGTCCTCTGAGAGCCCCTCCCTCGGGCCCCTTTTACCACCTGGACCTCTGATAGCTCATCTGTGTAATGGGGTAGGGAATATGCGGCCTCGAAATTCCATAGGGTCACCTGAGCCCCTCTGCCAGGGGACAGGACCCTCTGAGGAGATTGGAGGAGAGGGGTCACAGTTAGCTGGTGCCCGGTCCACTCCTGCAGCCGCACGTGTGTGTGTGTGTGTGTGTGTGTGTGTGTGTGTGTGTGTGTGTAGTTGCAGCGGGGGGTGGGGGTTGCATTCATGCCACTTCTTCCTGCCCAGGGCCTATTCCTCCCCCACCTTGGTCTGAAAGACCCCCAGAGCACTACCCGCTCCCAGCCAGCCTCCTTGGCCGGCCGGGAGGAGGCTCAGGCTGCCACAAAACGCTGACTTGGACAAAATGCTGTTTTACGGGGATTTGTTGAAAAGGGGGGAAATCCCCGTTAAGGACTTGCAGCTGTCCAAACACCGAGTCCACCCTGCCGCCGCCACTGCTCAATCCCCTGAATCAGCGTCTCCTTGTGCACCCCACCTCGTACCCCTGCCGGCCCAGCCCCTTCCCAACTGCCCTGGCCTCTGCCTTTCGTCCGAAGAGGTTACCAGAGAGGGTGATGGCTTGCCCAAGGTCACACAGCAGAACCAGGCTTGAGCCTCAAGGCCCTCCCCCCATTCCTCTTGGAAAGAACCAGGGACTCGGGAATGAATCATTCTTCCTTTGCACCTCTGTTCCCTGGGCAGGCTTAGAAGTTCTTTGATTGAGGCCGTGGGGATGTCCTAGCCTCTTCCCCTCTGGCCTGGGGCGAGGGAAAGGGTGTGTGTGACAGGTGTCTGTGCAGACTGAAGAAAGGACTAAGAGCTATTGGCGTGATCTTTAAAGTTGATGGTGAATTGAGCTCATCAAACATTTATTGAGCATCACTGTTTGCCAGCCAAGTCCTGTGTGGGGCACAGAGTCGGGGGTATGTGGAAGGTGGAGAGAGTAGAGGAATCAAAAGAGAAATGAGAACTTTGATGGGGACCCGCAGGCGTCAGCAGAGTCCAGGAGGGATCCAGGAGGTTTCCCTGACATCCAGGAATAAGTAGGAGGTAAGCGTGGAGCCACAGGGGCCGGAACTGCACACAGAGGGAGAGCCTCGGGGAGCCTGGGTGTGTGTGTGGGAGGGGTGGCCGTGAGAAGGCGGGGGGAGGTGGAGGGGGGCTCAGAGGTGCCCAGGCACCCTGGCTCTGATGCATCATTTCTCTGTGCAGCCCCTGAAACAGGCTCAGCACCCCTTCTTCGGCCATGCGCTCGCTCCCATCCCCCAACCCGCACCCGGATTGGCACATGCCAGCCTTGCCTCTAAGAGCCGGAGTACTCCCCCCTCCAACCCACAGGCGACGCTTTCTCTCCGTTTGCTTCTCTCTCGGTCTGGCTTTCGCGCCCTGGCTGCTCCCTCCTCCCCGCCCTCCCCGGCAGGATGTCGCAGTGTGGTTAGAGCTCAGGTTCCTTACGGCCCTCTGTTCAAATATGGCTCCCACTCTAGACATCACTGCTTCTCCGAGCCTTGGGCTCCTCGTGCACAGAAAGAGGAACAACAGCCCCCCTCGCCCAGGGACCTGGTGGGAGTGAAATCTTCTGGTGAACATGAAGTGCCCAGGCCGGTGCCGTGCTGGCAGGAGGTCTCCGTGCTCAGTGGGAGCTGCCCCTTCCCCACAGACACTTGCGGCTCCAGAGGAAGTACCTGCTGGGGCCCTGCAGCAGACCTGCCCCACCTGGTGCAGGCGCAGGAGGTGCTGCGGGGGGTGGGGTGGGGGCGAGTTCAGGGAGCCACGGGGGCGGGGCAGGGACGCTGCCTGGAGAGCCCTATTGCCAAGGAGGAATGAAAGGTAGGGAAGGTAGGGAGCTCGTAGGAGGCCCTGTCCCGACTCAACTAGATTTGGCTCTTCCTTTGGCAAATGTCTGCCTGTGTCCCCCACAGTCCTCCCCGCTGAGCCTGAGGCGGCCTGTCCTCTCCATCACTCCCCACTCCCAGCGAGGCCTTGGGTCCCGTCCCTAGAGCCAGGACTGTCCTGAGTCCTCCTATGGTGGTGCCATGACATTGGCCTCTGGCCCGCTCAGGCCAGATGGCTCCCTCCCCTCCCGCTGCCTCCTGCCGCATTCCCTTCCCTGCCACCTGCTCCACCACACCCCCTCCCCCCCCCCCCCCCCCCCCCGCCATGCACCAGGCAGAACATTCTGGTCCTGTGAGTGTGAGCACTGCTCCCCCTTCACCTCTGTGGGCCCCCAGCTCAGGCGCCCATGCATGAGGGCCCTTTTTCTGCTCAGGGGATGTGGGATGGTGAGGTGGTCAGGGGCTGGGGCTCACGGTTCAGACTGCCTGGTTTAGCTCCTGATTGCATCCGTTTTCCTCATCTCTAAAACGGTGCCAGCATGCTTCACAGGCTGAATGCAGGGTGTAAAATGTTAGGCCGTGCCTGGCCAGCACCTCCATCAGCAGGACCCGAAGGCCAGGCCTGCACGGTCAGCCTGTGAGTGCTGGCGTCCATCACGTGGCGTCCAGGTAGAGCAGGGCCCGTGCTGAGGGTGGGCTCTGGATGAGGCCTCAGCTCTCACACCTTCCCAGGCATGGGCCCTGGGCAAGACTGGTGCAGCCTAAGCTTCTGCTTCAGGGTCTGTGAAATGAGGACTTGAATGCATGAGCCCCAGGGGTGGGGGTCCCTGAGAGGATCCCATTGAATGAAGCCTGCTTGGCCTGGCGTGTGGGGAGCCCTGCCGGTGGTAGGTATCACTCTCGGGCTGAGGCTCAGGGAGGCGGTGTGACCTGCCCAAGGTTACAGAACAGGTTGATGGCAGAGCTGGGATTTGAACCCAGAGCTGGGTTGGCAGCTTCCCCAACCTTCTCCAGAGCCCCGCACTCATGCCTGCAAAGCTCTGTATGAGACTGAGTTTAGAGGAACAGACGCACCCCAGTTACTAGGGAGGTTCTGCTCCCCACAGGCATCGCCAGTGTGCACACCCTTCCCCTGAACCCCCTGGAGGCCAGGCATTGGTGCCCAGAGACCCCTGGGTGGGGTGAGAGGAGCCCAGAGCAGATATTTGAGGGGAAATGGGACTTTCCTTGGGTGCAAAATGCCACGTAGTCCCCCATTCAAATATTGGTGAGTGCTTGCTGTGAGGCAGACAGTATCTCTATCAGCACAGCAGCCTAGAAGCAGGTTGTTAGCCTGTTTAAAGAAATCTTTATTGGGATATGATTCATGTATTATATAACTGACCTATTTAATGTGTATGTTTCAATGGCTTTTACAAATATATTCATGCCCTAGCCGGTTTGGCTCAGTGGATAGAGCGTCGGCCTGTGGACTGAAGGGTCCCAGGTTCGATTCCAGCCAAGGGCACATGCCTGGGTTGTGAGCTCGATCCCCAGTGTAGGGAGTGGTATGTGGGAGGAAGCCAATCGATGATTCTCTTTCATTACTGATGTTTCTCTCTCTCTCCCTCTCCCTTCCTCTCTGAAATCAATAAAAACATATTAACATATATATATATATATATATATATATATATATATTCAGAGTTGTACAACCATCACTACAATCAATTCTAGAACATTTTTATTGTCCCTAATAGAAGCCCTGTATCCATTAGTAGTCTCTCCTCATAACTCCCTTCCTCTGCCCTACTTTCTAGCTCTATAAATTTACCTATTTTGGACACTTCATATAAATGAAATTATATAATATGATTTTGTGACTGATAATAGCATAATATTTTCTTTCTTTTTTAAAAAAATATTATTGATCCTTTACAGAGAGGAAGGGAGAGGGATAGAGAGTTAGAAACATTGATGAGAGAGAAACATCAATCAGCTGCCTCCTGCACACCCCCTACTGGGGATGTGCCCGCAACCAAGGCACATGCCCTTGACCGGAACCGAACCCGGGACCCCCCAGTCCGCAGGCCGACGCTCTATCCACCGAGCCAAATTGGCCAGGGCTTAGCATAATATTTTCAAGATTCATGTGTATTGTAGCATGTTATCAGTACTTCATGTCTTTTCATTGCTGCATAATATTCCATTGTATGGCTATACCACACTTTGTCCGTCCATCAGTTGAGGCACATCTGTGTTATTTCTACTTTATGGCTGTAATAAATAATGTTGCTATGCACATTCAATACAGCGTTTTGTGTGGACACATTATCCCTTTTTACAGATAAGGAAACAGGTTTACAGAGTGGGACGCTCTAGCCACGCTCCCTCCGCTGGTAGGAGGAGGACTCAGGCTGGCGGTCCCCATCTAGAGCCCTTGTTTCTCCCCACCCAGGAGCTAAGCTAAAGGCTGTGACAGAGTTAGGTCGGGACAAAAAGGAGTGAGGGGTTGACTTTATGGAGAAAGGGGTGAGAGCTTCCCCTGGCCTTGAAGGAGGAGTTGGAGAGGGGAAGAACATTGCAGGCGGAGAAACAGCAGGTGCAAAGGCCTAGTGGTGTGCGGTGCCTGGGGTCTGGGAGCCGTAAGGAGTTCTGTGCTATTAGAGCAGAGGGCTGGGGGAGGGAGAAGCAGAGAAAGGCACAGGAGGTGGCAGGGCTGGAGACACAGGCACAGGTTAGGTTTATAAGGCCTTTATACCCTACTTTCTTGAGGAAACGAAGCCATAAATATACATTTTTAATTAAGTATATATTAGTGAGAGTAGGTTTATTTCAAAACTATTTCTAGCCAGTGAGTTATATTTTCATCTGCCTCATCTAAAGACAGTGTCACATTACATGTTTCCATAAATATGGTCATTTTCATTTCAGTGATTGTAACACAGGAAAACTAGATGGTTTCTGAGTTTCTCCCTTAAAGGACTTGTACATGGTTTGTGTGTGTCTCTATAGTAGGGATGATATTGATATACTAGGGGCCCAGTGCACAAATTTGTGCACCTTGAAAGGAGCTGTGGGCTGCAAGGCTGCGGTGGGCACAGGGGCGGGTCTTGGCCCATCCTCCATGCCCCCACCCGGCCCCTCCCCCCATGACCCCCTCCCCCTGCCTGGTCTGCCAGCAGCCCTGCTCCTGCTGCCACCGCTCCCACGTGCTGACAGCACTGGCCCTGCTTGTACACACTGATGGTGCAAAGTGATTGGGGCTGGCGCCCGCAGCAGGTACAAGTGCCTGGTGGGACCATGGCGCAGCACGGGAGCAAAGAATTTTCAGTAACCACCAGAGGCTCGCCCCAATGACCCACCTTGGTCTGGTGCCCCCACTCACCTGCTCTACCATCCTGCTGCAGATGACACCCACCATGTTTGGCACACACCCCCTGGTGGTCAGCACATATCATAGCAACTGGTTTTTCGGTTGTTTCGCTGTTTGATTTGCATATTAGGGTTTTATATATATATAGATGTGTTGCTACCTATTTAAGAATAAGTCTGCCTGGCCAGTGTGGCTCAGTGGTTGAGCATCAACCTATGAACCAGGAGGTCACAGGTTCAATTCTCAGTCAGGGCACATGCCCAGGATTTTGGGCTCCATCCCCAGTTTGGGGTGTGCAGGAGGTAGCTGATCAGTGATTCTCATCATTGAGGTTTCTAGCTCCCTCTCCCACTCCCTTCCTCTCTGAAATAAAATATACACATATGTGTGTGTGTGTGTGTGTATAAAGCCTAAGTGACCATTATGACAGAATGATGGGAACGACCAGTCGCTATGATGCGCACTGACCACCAGGAGGCAGATGCTCAACACAGGAGCTGCCCCCAGCCTGCAGGCTCGATTGCCAATGTGGCCTGCCAGCCAATCTCCTGGTCCCTCCCCCTGGCCAGCAGGCCCTGATCGCCCAATCAGGGCTGGGCCCCCAGGTTGGGGTGGGGAACTGGGGGTGGGTGGCAAGGGAAGGAGGGGGGGAGGTGGGGAACCTGATCAGCCCTGATCACTGGCCAGGCCTAGGGCCCCCACCCATGCATGAATTTCATGCACTGGGCCTCTAGTATACATATATGAATAAGTCCATTTCATGTTGACACTAGGCCACCAATTATCATTCTTTTGCCCAGTGCATTGAATCAGTGGTAGGGGGTTCATGTTCCACGTAGATCTTTGGTAGCTTCAGTAGGATGTGGCTCTACCAGGTCCTTTTATGGTTTGGATTTTTAGTAGGTGCAGCTGATGTGGTAGTCCATTTCTTTTGCACACAGGAAGCTTTATGAAATGTTAATCATAAATGCCCTATTTTGAGAAACTGTTTTGCAAATGAGACGAATACTGTTGAAATAAAACATTATTTTCCCAGAAACTAAAGCTTTGTATATTGATCAGGGTGATTCTGAAAGTTAGAAGTGTAAATGTTAGAATGTTATGTTATTGTTAATTGTACTATATTACGTATTCAATAGGAAATCATGGCTTATCAATAAAAATTTCCCTCTTGGGGAGGGAAAAGGCCTTGAATGCCTTACAAAGCACATGGACTTGATCGTGAGGGCAGGGGGGAGCCCCAGATGGGCACCAACGTCCTGTGAAGTCAGATCTAAGGCAAATCCCAGTTCTGCTTGCAAGAGGCCTTTGCTTTAGTTTTGTTATCTGGAAAATGCAGATGACAAGAGTAATACCTTGTGTAAAGTGTTGGGGGATTGCGTTCCATCTCTGGAGAGCTCATCCCAGTGCCTGGCAGAGCGCCGGCCCAGCAAATGGCAGTGGGTGCTATCATCATCAAAGGGTGTTGAGCCAGGGGGAGCTGCCGCAGTTCGAGCTGTGCTCTGAGAGGGGTCTGGCTGCAGAGTGACTGGTCGGGGGGCAGGCTGTTGTCCAGGGGAGGGGGCCCGAGACGCCAGTGGGGATGGAGAACCATGGCTGGCTTAAGGAGGTTTAGGAGATAACTCGTGCAGACTCTGAGACTTTGGGAATTGCTTGTGAATAATATCTAACTTCTGAGCTTTTGGTGAGTCCCTGGGCCTGGTGCCAAACCACCCAGGGGCTGGCTTGATGGTCCCTCTCGGTTCCTCCCTGCAGCTCGCTCGCGGACGCCATGCGGTGGGCTCTGACGCCATCGTCGGTGCCGCCTCTGCTGCTCCTGCTGGTGCTGGGGTGCGGGCCGCGGGCGGCCACCGGCGGCGGGGCCGGAGGGGCAGCGGGATACGCGCCGGTGAAGTACGTGCAGCCCATGCACAAAGGACCCGTGGGGCCGCCCTTCCGCGAGGGCAAGGGCCAGTACCTGGGTGAGTACCACCCCACCCGCTGCACAGGGCCTCCGACAGCTGGGATCCCTCAGCTCCCTGCCTCCCGACCTCCATCTCAGGCTCCTCTCAGGCACCTACGCCCGCCCCGCTCCCGCCCCAGATCACAGTCCGTCAGTCACCACCAAAGAGCCCATATCCACTTCCTTTCTGATGCTGGCCCAGGGCCTCCCACCCTCGAGGGCCTGGAGACGCTGGCGGGCAGCGAGGGTCTGTGGCTGAGTAGAGGAGGGGCGGGGTTTGTGGGGTGGGGGTGCGGACGGGGTGGGGGTTCTGCTCCGACCGGCTCTACGGAGGGCTGCTGGCGCCACCTGGCGGCCATTCCACTCTAGGGCATGCAAGAATGAGAGGCTCCCAACCGGGATAGGTTGGATGCTAGGAGCTCTGGGTGAGGAAACCCTGACGCCCCCAAGGTTGCCACTGGACCCCCCGAAACTCCATCTTCTGTCAGAGCAAGGAAGGGGAGAGCAGGGCGTGGTCTTCACGAACAGATACAGAGCCTTGTCTTCTCCCAGTGCACTCCACGCTGGTGTGGAGGAGTGGGTACAAGAGTCCTCGGTCCCCACTGACCAGGCCCCTGACTGCGTCTTCTCTCTCTCTTTCTTTCAGAAATGCCTCTACCACTGCTGCCGATGGATCTGAAAGGAGAGCCTGGCCCCCCTGGGAAACCCGGGCCTCGGGGGCCCCCTGGTCCTCCTGGCTTCCCAGGCAAACCAGGCACTGGGAAGCCCGGGCTACATGGGCAGCCTGGCCCCGCCGGCCCCCCTGGCTTCTCCCGGATGGGCAAGGCTGGTCCCCCAGGGCTCCCGGGCAAGGTTGGACCACCAGGGCAGCCAGGGCTTAGGGGGGAGCCAGGGATCCGAGGGGACCAGGGCCTCCGAGGCCCCCCAGGGCCCCCTGGCCTCCCTGGACCCTCAGGCATTGCTGTTCCTGGGAAACCAGGCCCTCAGGGGGCCCCAGGGCCCCCAGGATTTGGGGGGGAGCCAGGGCCCCAGGGGGAGCCTGGGCCCCCAGGTGATCGAGGTCTCAAGGGGGATAATGGGGTGGGCCAACCAGGGTTGCCTGGAGCCCCAGGGCAGGGGGGTGCCCCTGGACCCCCTGGCCTCCCTGGTCCAGCTGGCTTGGGCAAACCAGGTTTGGATGGGCTTCCTGGGGCCCCTGGAGATAAGGGCGCATCTGGCCCTCCCGGGGTGCCAGGACCCAGGGGGGAGCCAGGGGCATTGGGCCCCAAAGGGCCCCCTGGGATGGATGGTGTGGGGATTCCAGGGTCAGCAGGAGTGCCAGGGCCACAGGGCCCAGCAGGGGCCAAAGGGGAACCAGGGACCCGGGGCCCCCCTGGTCTGATAGGCCCCACTGGCTATGGGATGCCAGGAATGCCAGGCCCCAAAGGGGACAAGGGTCAAGCTGGGGTCCCAGGGCTCTTGGGGGACAGGGGTGAGCCAGGTGAGGATGGGGAACCAGGGGAACAGGGCCCACAAGGCCTTGGGGGCCCCCCTGGACTTCCGGGGTCTGCAGGGCTCCCTGGAAGACGTGGGCTCCCTGGGCCTAAGGGGGAGGTAGGGCCTGGAGGACCCCCAGGATTGCCTGGCATTCGGGGTGACCAGGGGCCCAATGGCCTGGCTGGGAAACCTGGGCTCCCAGGAGAGAGGGGGCTTCCAGGGACCCATGGACCCCCTGGACCAACTGGGCCAAAGGGCGAACAGGGTTTCACAGGTCGCCCTGGGGGGCCGGGGGTGGCAGGAGCCCTGGGACAGAAGGGGGACTTGGGGCTCCCTGGGCAGCCCGGCCTGAGAGGCCCCTCAGGAATACCAGGACTCCAGGGCCCAGCTGGCCCTATCGGGCCACAGGGTCTGCCAGGCCTAAAGGGTGAACCAGGCCTGCCAGGGCCCCCTGGAGAGGGGAAAGTGGGGGAACCTGGCATGGCTGGGCCAACAGGCCCCCCTGGGGTCCCAGGCTCCCCAGGACTCACAGGCCCGCCTGGGCCTCCAGGGCCTCCTGGCCCCCCTGGTGCCCCGGGGGCCTTCGATGAGACTGGCATCGCGGGCCTGCACCTGCCCAATGGTGGCGTGGAGGGCGCTGTGCTGGGCAAGGGCGGCAAGCCACAGTTTGGGCTGGGTGAGCTGTCGGCCCACGCCACGCCTGCCTTCACCGCAGTGCTCACCTCACCCTTTCCTGCCTCCGGCATGCCTGTGAAATTTGACCGGACTCTCTACAACGGCCACAGTGGCTACAACCCGGCTACCGGCATCTTCACCTGCCCTGTAGGTGGGGTCTACTACTTTGCTTACCACGTGCATGTCAAGGGCACCAATGTGTGGGTGGCCCTGTACAAGAACAACGTGCCCGCCACCTACACCTATGACGAGTACAAGAAAGGCTACCTGGACCAGGCATCTGGCGGGGCTGTGCTCCAGCTGCGGCCCAACGACCAGGTGTGGGTGCAGATGCCCTCGGACCAGGCCAATGGCCTCTACTCCACCGAGTACATCCACTCCTCCTTTTCAGGGTTCTTGCTCTGCCCCACATAACCCACAGGACCCTGCTGCCCTGGCCTCCTCCTCTTTAGTGGTAGAGAGAACTTCTCAGTTACAAAGAACCTGCATTTAAAGAAAAAACCAAAGGCTGAACAGAGGTGGGAACAGAGGTGGCCAGGCCTTGGCCTTGGCCCGAGGAGACTGACTTGGTTTCTCCCTCCATGCAGGCTGAGGTTGTTTCTGGAAGAGGCTGGCCTGAGTTTTCCTCTCCCCCCAGTGTCTGTGCAGTGTCGGGGTTGTGACCCCTCTTTTGCCCTGCCTGGCCTGCAGGCAAGGCCCCAGGACACTTGGTCCAGCTGTGGGAGACCCTGCCCTCCGAGTCCTGGGCTATCCTGGGTGGTGAAACGCTGCTTCTCTGTGCGTCAGAGCTGAGGGGACGGAGCTCCCCATCCATCCCCTTGGGGGACATATTCCCAAGCCCTGCCCTTCCTGCTGGCCCCCAGATGGCACCTGCTCAAGGAAGGGGGCATGGCCTGTTATTGGCTGGGGACCAGCTCCCTGGGACCTCCAGCATATGACAGTGGGTCCCCTGAAGGGTTTATTTCCTTCTAGGGGTAAGGGAAGGAGGGGGCCATGTGGACCCCCTGCCAGGCCTGCAATCCCAGGGGTGATGCTGTGGCATCAGGCATGCAGAGGTGTGTGGTCCCTTCTGCAGGCTCCTGGGGAGGGCCACCCCCCTCTCATGGTGCCAGCTGCAGCCATGGGGAATGGTGGTTTGTGAGGGGTGGGGGCATGGGGCTGGGGCAGGATGGCAAGACTTCACATGCTTTTCTGTCTCCTGGGCTGCCCCCACCAGCTCTGGCTCTGTTCAGCAAGAGGGCAGCTGCCCAGGCCCATAGGGAGGGGCACAGGCAGTCCTTTCACCTCCTGGGGGGAGGGCTGATTTTCTCACAAAATTATAAGGGATCCTTGCCACCCCCCAACCTAAGTGACCCCAAAGCACACCCTCTCGTTTAGCCCTCAGAACAAGGTGCACACAAGCTCAGGCATGAAGACTCCTCCTGCTTTTCCTTAATAAAAACCACATGTATGTGTGTGTCTACTAAAGGGGTTAATCTGGTGGGGGGGGGGGGCTTCCTTTCCTCCCACCTCTGGTTCCAATTTCCTGTTCTAAGCAGGATTAGGGCACAGGAGGCTGAGGCTCTGGGAAAAGAGGTGCCAACAGGCCCCTTTGGAATGAGCTGGCTCTGGATGTTCCTGCCCTTTTCCCCAATCAGAGCTCCCCTGCAGGAAACAGGCCGGATCCTCCCCCCCCTCCCCGCCCCTGAGCGCCTAGTTGGAGCTGAGTGGATAATGCTGGGATTCCTGCTGGGGGCAGGGAAGGTGTACACTTGGAGCCGCTTTATCAGCCCTCCCCAGCCAGCCCCCTCTCTGGACCAAGCGTGAGCCTGGGTCAGTCATCGTGACCTGGTTGCACCGCTCGGCCTGGCTAGGACAGAACGTTGAGAATGGAGGGTGACTGCTGATTTTGACTCGCTGAGCTGTGGCTCCCGCAGGGCCCTCGCTAGTCCTCTTCCCAACAACTTCTCCCAGCAAAGCAGACCATTTGACTGCTCATGCTAACTTTCAAAAGGAAAAATGAAAACCAATCTGCCCAAGTGACACTTTAAGAACAGGTTTTGGTAGGGGTTCACAGTGGGGTTCTCACTCCCCATCACCTAGGAGAGCTGTCTCAAACCGTACCTGGTAGGCCTTTTGCTCAGCCCCCTTCCTGGGTCACAGCCCCACCACCATCTGACCCGTTGGGGAGGGCTTCCCACGGGCAGAAATTCATCAGCTCCCAGTGAGAACCCAGGGCTCGAAGGAGGATATGGGGGCGCCAAGAAGGCTGTTTCACAAGAGAGTTTCTGCTAAATGTCACTCCTGAAGCCTTTGAAAGGGGTGGCCGGTGCTTCGAAATGTTATGTTCCAGGTGCTGTCTACTTAACTGGCTAGCTTTGATAAATGATGTCAGGTTTTAACAATGAAAACTACATTGTGCATTTTTATATTCTGATGCCTCACTTTTTTTAAGGTTAAGGTTTAAATATTTTCCATTAGTAATTTCATTTCTAACCTGATAGAAGCAGCTTAGTTCTCTACATACCTATTAAGTGCCCTGTGTCACAGAAGATTCAGAAAAATTGCACTGGGGAATCAAAGAAAATGGGACTTCTTTTCGAAAAGAAAACAACAGTATTGACTGTGTTGACACGGCCTCAATAAAACCTGTTGTGTAAAACAGCGCGTGCTGAGACTGGCATTGACGCAGAGGGGTCTCAGACTGCATTTCCTCAGGCACCCAGGGAGCTTGCTCTGTGCCCTCAGGGAGCTGCCAGCATGGTTTCTGTCACCACATCAGAAACACTCCACGCTCTTAAGCTGCCAAGGCTCTGCAACAAGTAAACGCCAAGAGGCATTTTCAGAAAGCAAAGCAAGCAGGGGCTGGGGGAGATGGATCAAGCTTCCCTGGAACATTCCTGCAAGCTCTCAGGGGTAGTGGAGCATGACAGCTGGCTCAGGACCCCAAGGGCCCAGTTTCAGCATCTGATACAAATTATGAATGAAATCATGAGTCTTTGCTCTTGGGGGTGGGGCTCGTGCCAGGCCCAGTGCTTCTAGCAGGGCCCACGGAGCTGTCCTGGGCAGAAAGCACCTGTCCCAAGCTGTGGGGATTGGGGTGGCCTATCTGAGACCAATGCATGCCCTGCAAAGTCCTGTGGTTTGCCCAGCCTGGCAGAACTCTCTCTTGGCTGAGGGCAGACCCACCCAGCAGTCCTGAAACCTCGGGCTAGCTGCAGAGGGCATGCTCCTCTCCCCGGGGCTGGAAGGGTGCTCAGAGAATGTCCCTGATGTTGGATGGACGTGTCTCCTACCTCTCAGTTTTCCTTTCTTTGAAATGGAGAGTGCGCAGAACTTCCTAACAGGCGAGGCCTGTGTCTGGGGCCCAGGAGGCAGATGAGGCACAGCTTTCAGTCCACCCAGAGCACCTGGGACGATGCACCTTCTCCACCCACAGGCTGGCAATCCAGTGAGAGGAGGTACCCTCTGCTTCCCCCTCCGGGCTCTAGTTTTTGGCCTGGCTGGGGCTGGGCCTATCTGGGAGCAACCTATGAAGTCAGGCTTTGAGAGCAAGAAAATGTGCCTTGTTCCTGCCCCTCCCCGGGTCACTCAGCGATCTCCAACAGGAAACGGCATCAAACCATGACTGCTCTGCCCTTCCTGGGTGAAGGACACTGCAGGAATTGGCCGTGACAGCCAGCAGCTCGTCGCCGTGGGGTCCTCGCGTTGGGGAGAGCACAGCCCAGAGAGGCACCAGACAGTAAAGGTCAAGGGGGGAGAGTGCATTCAGGGCAGAAGAGAAAAGAGGAAACTGGTGGGATTTACCAAAAACTGTTTATTGCTCTGTGGCTCCCGCTGGAAGCTGTTAACAAGCCTGAGACAGCCCAGGGCCAGGTGTGTACGGAGATCAGATGGATTCAAGTGCCCATCTCCTGGATCCACGGAAACCTGCTGCTCTCAGTCCTGCCCAGCCAAAGACAGGCTTTCTGGCAAACTGACTCAATCCCAACAAGGAGAATGGATGCTACTGCAGACCATTTTCTCCCCATCCCATGTCCTCGATAATAAGAAAAATGCCACGCGTACCCGCCGATATACCTGCCCTGCTTCCTCATGTCTGAGGAGCCAAGGGTGCCCAAGGCTCTGCAGCAAGCCAGAAACCCAGCACGAGGGAGGCCTCGGTCCCTCACTCCCTGCTCCAGTGACCTCCCTGGGGACCCCAGCCCCAGCGGTGCCTGCACCCACACTGCAGGAAGACTGAGGCCGGGGGCAAAGCCCAAAGAAATGCGGGGTCTCCAGCCTGAGCTGTCGCTGGCCCCACTGGATATGGTGGAGCCCCAGCAACTGGGGCCCTCACAGACTCTTCTGGAAGACCCGGTGCAGGCTCTGGGCCAGGATGTCGGTCTCCTCATAGCCCTCACAGCTTTGTTGCCAGCTTTCTGGCACCTGTTCCATCCCATAGTAGGCGCCAGCAATGGCCCCAGCCATGGTGGCAATGGTGTCTGTGTCCCCACCAAGTGAGATGGAATAGATGAGAGTCCTTTGGAGACTATTGAAGGTGGAGGGGATCTCGGGGTCGGGCTCCATGCAGCGCAGGAAGCAGTAGATGGCGGTGGGCACAGATTCAAAGGCGGCAATGCCATTCCCTGTGGGAACACCAGATTATGGGGACTTGACACCCCCACATGTCCCTGGGGTTCCTGCCACTTGCCACAAGTCAACACTCTCAGCTACAAGTTGGGCTGTGATTCAGGTCACAGGCTCTATAGGTAGACTACCTGGGTTCAAATCCTGCTCCCCGCCCCCTGGCTGGGTGACTGGGAAAGTTCCCTAATGACCAAGGTCCCTGCACCTTGGGTTTGACTCCTACACAGTGAATCAGGTTAGGAACTCTCACAGGGCTCGTGTGAGGATGAAATGAGACCAAACAGATACAGCACTCTGCAGTGCCCAGAGCACAGTGACATGCTATTAACTCACCAATGGCTATCAATAGCGGCTGTGAGAACGGTGGCCAGCTGCCATTGCTGGGGACCTTACCTGTGAGGCCGAAGGAGCTGCAGCCCCAAAGCAAGAAGGCGCTAAACTCCCTCAAAACGTGCCAAGGACCCTGCAGAGCTGGCTCTGCTGTCACAGCAGCCCCAGCAAACATGTGATGGCAGGTCTGACTCCTTGCTCCCCTCCCATCCTGAGCCCAAGCCTGCCCCTGAAGGATGATGGTGTGGGTGTGGAGACTACCCACCCAGCTCAGACACCACCTCCTCTCTGGTCACCGCGTCCTGCTCTAGAAGCTCTCCAATCTTCTTCAGTCGGCTGGAGTATGGATGCTCCTCCATGCCCAACCTGTGGGTCCCGCGGGGAGTGGGGGGCAAGATTGCAGGGAGAAGGTTGTGAGGGAGGGGGCTGGATGTGAGCCGCTCGTTTTGTGGGACCCTGAGCCTTGCTTGAAGCCCAGCCCCGGCCAAGGGACTCTCCCTCCCCTCCCTAGGGTCTGCAGTTACAGAAGGAAGGCTCTGGTGTGGCAATGCCAGAGGAACCCACTCCATAGGCATGCACACTCATAAACACACCTCCAGCCGTCTCCATGCCACATACTCACTCCCTGGCATCCGAGACGGACTGGACATCACTCTCCAGCTCTTCCATGTGGCCCAGGAGTTGCTTGAGAAAGAGCTCACTGGACAACTCCCCCTGCAAAGCCAGGTGCACGGCCAGGGCCTGCAGGATGGCACCGTTGTAGCCCAGGGAGGAGGCGTGTGTCAGCTGGGCCGAGAGCCGGGCGAACTAGGGCAAAGGCAGTGGAGGCTAAGACCTGCTGTCAGGGAACCTGGGGGGAGGGGGCAGGAGGGAGATGGGACAGCCCAGAAGCCTGGCTGCCCAGACTACCTTCTGCACATCCTGGATGCTGCTATAGGCCAGGGAGATGCCAGCCACCCGCATGGCACCCCCGTTGCCATAGGAGCCTTTCCCGTTGAACTGGGCCCGAGCAGGCTCATAGACATCTCGGCACTTGGGGATCAGGAGCTTCTTGAAGACGGTGATTACTCCAGCACCGTAACCCCGGTCAGGGTCTTTTTTGTACTCCTGAGCAAATCTAGGAATCGAAGGGACACGGGATGAGGCTTCGCAGATGCCTGTCAGGGCTAGAAGAGAAACCCAGCTGGTTTGGGAGCTGAGGAAGCCCTGGGGACCCCGGGAGCCTGAAGCAGCAGCGAGGACATTGCTAGCTCCCGAAGCTGCAGTGGCCCTAGAAACAGTTTCCTGCTGATGGGGGTCCCAGCATGCGTGACATCACTGCTCTGGTCAGGAGGTGCAGTAACTCGGCCCCCCTGGTTTGCCTCGCCCCAGGACCATTCCCCTCACCTGTGAGCCATGTCCACCTCGTCGAAAGCCTCCTTGGACAGCAGGGACTGCACGAGGGCCCTGGACATGGCGGTGTCATCTGTGTAGTACAAAGCTTCTGCAGGGACAGGTGGGGAGGGAGGGAGGGAGGGCT
Source organism: Corynorhinus townsendii (assembly GCA_026230045.1). Lineage (NCBI taxonomy): Eukaryota > Metazoa > Chordata > Mammalia > Chiroptera > Vespertilionidae > Corynorhinus > Corynorhinus townsendii. The sequence goes on from JAPDVU010000002.1 coordinate 198,656,534, forward strand.
TGCGGAGCTCCAGGGTGGCAGCGTTGGCCTCGCGCTCGTTCCTTTCATGCACCGCTTCTAGAATGCCTCACATCAGCCTCGCCCTCCCACCGTTTCCTGGGCTCTGGGTCTTGGCATTTTCAGCAATTGTTTGTTCTGAGACAGTGACCAAGTCCTGCTCATTTCTGAAGGAAATCCTTCCACCCCCTTCTGGATGCCATCCCTGCAGCCTACTCTTTTATCGGTGTTTAATATATTTTTATTGATCTCAGAGAGGAAGGGAGAGGGAGAGAGATAGAAACATCCATGATGAGAATCATTGACTGGCTGCCTCCTGCACGCCTTTCACTGGGGATTGAGCCCGCAACCTGGGCATGTGCCCTTGACCAGAATCGAACCTGGACCTTTCAGTCCGCAGACCACTGACCAAACTGGCTAGGGCAGTGCTACTTTTTTTCCCCTATTAATTTATTTCAATTTTCTTTTTTATTAATTTGAGAGAGGGGGAGAGCAATTTATTTATGCATTTATGCATCCATTGGTTGATTCTTGTATGTGCCTTGATGGGGGATCGAACTGCAACCTTGGTGTATCAGGATGACACTGGTACCCGGCCAGGGCCTGCAGCTCTGGTCTTAATACGACCTGCTTTGGGCCTCTCAAATTTCCTGCACATTTCCTACCCTGCAACCCATCCTACATGTGCAGCCAGGTAATTCTTTTTAAGACTAGACCAATGGTCGGCAAACTCATTAGTCACCAGAGCCAAATATCAACAGTACAACAATTGAAATTTTTGAGAGCCAAATTTTTTAAACATAAACTTCTTCTAACGCCACTTCTTCAAAATAGACTTGCCCAGGCCGTAGTATTTTGTGGAAGAGCCACACTCAAGGGGCCAAAGAGCCGCATGTGGCTCGTGAGCCACAGTTTGCTGACCAATGGACTAGACTATCACTTTCCTTATCTCACTCTCCTGCTCAAAATGGCTATTAGTTGACTTCAGGATGAGGCCCAAATTCACTGCTGTGGTATTCAAAACCCTACCCTCCTCACTCATCTTATGTCCCACCATTCCCCTACATGTTCCCAGGATCAGTCTTGGAGCTGGAGTCAAGTCCTTCCCAGCTGGGCTGCTCCCCTCCCTCCTCCCACCCTCACTCCCTGCTCTGGGTGCCCAGGAGTACTGCTCTGGCATTTTCAACACAGCACCATTGTTTATGTGGTGACTTAGCAAATAGGCCAAAAATGGGCTAAGGCTGAGGACTTGGTTTCATTTGAAGAATTGGTTACAGCCCCACCCGCATGGCTCAATGGTTGAGCATCAACTTAAGAACCAGGAGGTGGAGGTTCGATTCCCAGTTAGGGCATATGCCCGGGGTTGTGGGTTCAATCTCCAGTATGGGGCGTGCAGGAGGCCAGCCGATCAATGATTGTAATCATTGATGTTTCTCTCTTTCCCTCTCTGAAATAAAAAAAACAAAAACAAAAAACAAACAAAAAAAAAACGGTCCCTACATCTTGTCTTCAGCTCATCTCTCTCCTTCCCTTTGTACCAAATCATACTCTATTTTCGCATTTTCCATTTCCTCCTAAACCCACTGGAATCTAACTTCAACCTTCTACGAAAATGCTTTTCTAAATCCAGACTTCCCTCTCCTTACCGTCTCTGTAGCATACCAGTGACCAGCATCTTCACCTTGAAATGTTCTCAGGTTTTGTTGATACCCATGCCCCCTACTTCTCCTATCACACTGCTTCTCTAGCTCCTTTTCTTTTCCTCTTCCAGGCTCAGCCCCTTTTCCTTACTGTACTACATGTTCTCCAAGAAGCATCATCCATTGCTTGACCTCAGACGAGATCCTGAGCTGAGATCTGGGGGAGGGAGGCGTGGGTCGTGGGAGTGCCTTTACTAGTATAAGCAAGAGGCAACGCGGCATGGCCCTGGGCTAAAGGAAGCAGGATGTGCGAGGAGCCCAAGCACAGAAAGCACGTGCGGCGGTGTAAGAAAGAGTAAACTGGAGACGGAGAGGGCTTGGTAGGACACGCTGTGGAATTTAGCTCTATCCCACGGGCAGTGGAAAATCACTGTAGAGCTTCCTGCGAGGGAGGCCGCCATAAGGTCTACGTTTTGGGAAGAGCACTCGCTGCTGTGTGGAGTGGACTGAGGGCCCACTGACTTGAGACAACTGGGTTGAGGCAGGTAAAATCGAGAGGGTGTATATGCCGGACTAGCGCGACTTAGGGTTCTGGCTGGCGGGTCTCGGAGGATGGTGTTGCCACGCTCGAGTCGGGAAAGGTTCGGGCGATATGCGCGAGGATGGAGCTCGGATTTGGACACGCTGAGCCCGAGGTGCCCGCGCGAGCCGTGCAGGCCCCAGGTCCGCCCTACGGAGCCGCCTCTCCCCACACACCCTCTCCCGGCCGCGCTCCCACCGCTCCGCGTCCCTCCCGGGAGCCCCGCCGCTCGTGTCCCCCGAGCGCCCGGCCCCGCCCACCTGTCCGCGCGCTGCCCGCCGAGCCGGGGTCGGGCTCCAGGCTCTGGACGTGACGCAGCACTGACGTCAGGCTGACGGTGTCGTGCGCCTCGTAGATGGCGCCCACGCAGTCCCCGAGCAGCGCGCCCGCCAGGCAACCTCGGAAGCGAGAGAGAGAGCGGGCCGCCCCAGCCCCTCCGCAGCTCGCCGCAGCCATCGCCACCGCCGCCGCCATCCGCACGGGTGGGCCACCACTTCCGGTGCGGCTCGCCCGCGCCTCCCCGCGCCTCCCCCCACCCCCGGCTGCCTCGCGCCCCAGCCCCACAGCGCCCCCTCGTGGTTCTGAGTCACAGCGCCGCTTACAACCCACAGCGCCACCCAGCGGCCCGGAGGCGCAGCTCTGCGTGCGTGGGACCAGGGTAGGTCCCACTACGCTGGTTGGATTCCACCAGGCCTCTGCTTGTAGGCCTCGTTCTCCCCACCTGTAACCGGTGTCACGCAGGGCGGGACGGCCACTAAAGAGTCCAGGAGGGGACTGTCGGACCGCGGTAGCCCTGCCCTTCGGGCCACTGCCACCTGGGTCCTGCCTTTATGAAAGCCTCTTTCTTTGCCCTGTCAACCCAGCCCTCCGACGGCAGCCCCGGTTCTTGGTCCCCGACTCCCACTGTGATCATAGCCTCCTCTGGGCCTTCCCTAGGTATCAAGAGGGCAGGTAAGGATCCTGCTGGGGCTGGGCTGGTTCGAAATCATGCCATTGGAGCCCAGGGGGTGCTGGCCTACACCTGAGAGGGGTCCTTAAAGTGGGAGAAGGAATCGGATTTGGAACATGGAGCTTGGGGGATGACGGTCCCCGTTTATGCCTCTCCATTCACAGGAGGGCCAAGAGCCTTCTCCCTCTCCGCTGGCTACATGCAGGAGTATCAGAAAACCTTCTAGACTGAGAAACCCGACATTTATTAGATTCATTCTCTCCACCCCCCTTTTTCATTTCCCTCCTAACCTCCCTCTCACCCCCCTCAGTCTCCAAGGCTAGGCTAGCTGCAGCTGGCAGCTTTTGAGTGGACTCAGGGTACGGTTTGTGGTGCGGTTGAAGGTGTCCACCTCAGGCACAAACTTCTCGGCTGGCACAGTCAGCTTCTTGCGAGTGTCCATGCACTTGGTGTCCAGCAGCATGGAGTTGGCCTTGCAGGCGATGTCAGCCTGCAGCCGGGCCAGGTGCTTGTACAGGGCATCCAGAGCATCCCTGGGGAGGAGGCATCAACAACCCACCCCCCACATGAGGCTGGGAGGTGGAGGAAGCCAGCGGGGAAGCCGGCAGGCAGCAAGAGGCCCCATGGGCGAGAGGTGTCTTCCTGGCCCTCCGGTCTACTCCCCAAACCTACTGTGCTTGTGCCAACTTCTGCTTCAGGGCAGCAATGGTTGCCTCTAACTGGTGAACCTCGTCAGTGAGGCCATACTGTGCCTGGAGGCAGAGGGGAGGGTTGGGGGTCAGCTACACTAGCCTTTAGCCCACAGGCCTGGGCACCCCTGCTCCACCAGGAATTTGTGCTGGGGAGTGAGTGATCCTGAGGAGACCTTAGCAGGGGGGCAGTGCCCCACTGGGGTGCCCTCACACCTGGTCCCGGCAGAGTTCCACATTGGGCCGATAGGTTCTGGACTCGAGCCGAGTATGGCATAGCTTCAGGTTCAGGAACTTTCTGTGCAGATCTTCCTCCAGGTGCCGGATGTCCTCCTGCAGGTCAGCAATCTCCTGCAAGGTCTACAGGGGACAGAGGGAACGGTCTCCAGTGGCTGAACCCACCACGGTGCACCCAGGGCTTGCTGGACCGACATTGGTCTCCTCCTCCCACAGCAGGAAGTCCAAGCCCCAGGAGACTAATGGAGAAGGCTCACATTCTTCTCTTGCCACTTGAGCTCACTGTACAGTTTCTCCATCTCCCGCAGCCGCTTTCTGAAGGCAAATTCCGTTGCAACCCTCTGGGCCTCAAGTTCATTGTTGGTCTGAAGGACAAGATGTAGGCCGGGTAAGACCGGGTATAAGTTCATGACCATCTGAAGGATGTTGCTCAAGTGAAGGGTTGGGATGCCACACAGCCAACAGGGAACAGGAGCTAAAGGCCTGAGTGCATACTTGGGCCACCCATTAACCACGGAAGAGCAGGGTCAGGGGAGTGGCCAGTTACCTCAGCAATAGTGAGGGCGATGGCCTCCCTCAGGTCTGTGGCTTCTTTCATCTCAGCCTCTGCCCGGTTCTTGTTGAACCGACTAAATTCATCCCACTCTTGAAGTGTGGAGGAGCTGCAGGTGGCAGGAGATATGGGGGTCATAAGAGTATGGCCACTGTGGGGGGAGGGGAGGAGAGACTGAAAGACTTCTTACCCATCGGGGACACGTGTGGGATTAATCTTCAGAGAGATGTTTGGGGACTTGAGGTTGAGAGAGAGGCAACCTCTGTCAATGTCCAGTGTCTCCATTTTGCCCCGATGGTCAGAGTTGAGCTGCTGTCGGACTTCCTGCAGGAGGCTGGGGCAGGGACAGACTAGCTCCAGCTCCATCCCTCCAAGGCCCCACGGACTTAGCCCTCATTGTGCTCCAGGGCCTCCGTGGGATGGGGACGCTGGAGTGACAATGGAGCTGCTGCCACGGCAGCTGAGACAAAGACCAGCATAGTTGGATAAGCTCCTCACAGACAAAATTATGACACATGCTTATACACAACCACAAGGGCACACGTATTAGTTACACTCACAAAGGCTCACACACACAATAGGGTACTCTATCCGGGTGGTGGCAAATGGGCTATATCTCCCATGCTTCCCGTCAATGGACAATGGCTCCCTAGAGCAGTGTTCTGAGACCATGTCGAGGCAGTGGAAGAAGTGGTATCATCGGTTAGTGGTGTTTGCCAAGGGCACAGCAGGGACCGAAGGTCATCCATAGCACAAACATTCTACACTTAGGACACACAGCCCTCAAGTGCAGGTGAGCTTGAGAATGACGCCTCTCGCTTACCAGAGCTTCTCAAACGTCTGGCCAATCTTCTGTTGCAAGGCCCTCTTGGTGGCCTCAATGACTTCCACCTCTTTGTGCAGCTCTTCCTCCACAGGGTCCTTCACCACATCAATGTCCCGCCGGCTGTCCCGCAGGGTCAGGCACTGGATTGCCACATCCAGGGGCAGGTTCTTGGCCTGAAGGTTTTGCTCTGCTGACTCTTTCATCTGGAACAGAGAAGGCACCGGAGGCTGCTGGGCCATTCCCCGAGAAGCAGCTCTCATTCCCACTTTAATAGAGGGGCCAGTGAGTGACTCAGGTGGACATGTCACTAAATACCCCATGAAGGGTTCCCTGACCTCCAAGTGGGGAGGGGGGAGGTCCTGGCGGCAGGGTCTCCTGGCACCCTGCCCTAGCTCCCTGCCTGTGTCAGGGCGTCCATCTCTGCATCTAAATCCGTCAGACACTTGTCCAGCATCTCCTTCCATCGGTTGACCGTATCAACTCTCTCTGCCAGTCGAGTCCTATTGTCATGTTCATCCCAAATGGTCTGGAAGAGACAGAGCCAGATAAAGAGGGTCTTTGGGGATAGGGGCGATCCCTTTGCCCACCTGAGCTCCTGCTCTCCACCTGGTTGTTGGTCTCATTGCGGAGGACCCGGGCCTCCTGGCGGATCTGGTGTGACGCATCTCGCTGCCGCTCAGCGTTGGTGGACAGCAGGTAGCTGTTGGTATGCCAGTCCTGCAACTGGAAGCGTTGGCTGGGCTTGACGCTCAGCGTGGCCATGGTGCTGAGCCCCTTGGCCCGTTCCAAGACACCCACGTCTGCTGGAGAGGAAAAGCAAGGCTGCGGGGGGGGGGGGGGGGGGGGGCAGTTCAGTCAATCCTCTCCTAGATCAAAAGCTCCCTCCGGGGACCCGGCCACGTGGGAGGTTGTACTTGTTCTTTAATAAGTTTCCACCTTTGCTATAAAATAAAATAAATAAAATAAAATAAACGCCCCCCCAAAGGACCTGTCCTGTCCATTTTGCTCCCAAACCCTTACTGCAGAAAGCCTGCTAGGGAACAGCTCTCCATTTGCTCAACTTTGAGGCATTAACTAAGTTTCCTCCCACCCATCCATCCACAGACACACACTCCTGGACCCTGCAGGGCCTGGAGCAGGGTGTGGGTGCTGCCAAGTGCTTAGTGGGGCTGGTGGTGGGTGGGGGTTGGCAGGAATAATAGCCCTTAATCCAGTTTCCACCCCTACTTCCAGCAATCAAGTCCTGCGGAGCTTTCTTTTCTTTCTCCGCCCCAGCTTTGCTCAGGACCTGCACCGGTTCTAAGAAAACGAGCCCTGTTCTCCATCCAGAGAGGGCGGGCTCGTTTTGCAAGGGATATGAGCGGGCACAGGGAGTGTTTTTTTTTGTAGCGGGGATGCGCTGGTCCCCTCCCCACCTGGTCACCATAATCCCTCCCTCAGCCCCTGTTGGAGGAGCAGCAGCCGGGCTCTGTCTAGTTTCCAGGCGCACCCCACCACTCCCTTCTCCAGGATAATCCTTTTTGGTTTAAATTAATACCCCGGCGGCGGCGCAGAGAACGAAGGAGGAGGGAGAGAGGGAGGGTGCTCCTCACAGCGTCCCAGCTCCGCTAGCCTCTCACCTCATTCCCAGCTCAGACTTCCGCCAGCTCCTCTGTTGCGCACCCCGGTTGCTAGGCACCCGCCTACCAGCGCGCTGGTAACCACCGCCCTCGTGTTTACCTTGGCAACCGCGGGGCTGAGGCGAAGCGGCCCGAGGCCGCTGGCGGGCTGCGGCTGCGGCTGCGGCTGCGGCTGCGGGGGGGTGGGGGGTGGGGCGCGAGGAGGAGGGCAGCAGGATATGGCGTTCATTTCATTTACAAGATAAACGTTTTAATTTTGATCAAAGTTATGCATCGACATGATAAAACATACCTACATAGAAAAAATAATCTCCCGCTCAGGCGCATTCCCCAGTAGGCATCCTTCCAGAAGTGTAAATATATTTACACGCATTCCTTTGGTCTGTTTTGTCCAACATTTTCATTCATCTGCTTGACGACATAGAGGGAGTGATAATCGTATTTGGAGAGGGCACACGCCTGGACTATTAGAAGCAATGCTCAAAATCCAGCCATTTAAAAGAGAGAAGGAAAAATAATTCAACCGTGCCAGTATTGTTCTAGGCCTTGGGAAATGTTAACGTTTAATGTTCATAACTATTACATGAGGCAAGCATTATCTCCATTTCCACAGGTATCTGAAAAGACTGGCCCTGCTAAAGGCAGGGATGTCATCACCGGTGTGTCTGGTCCCCAGGTCCACATCCTCTGCGTTACAACTCCACACTGCCTCTAGTGGTGGCGCGGGAAATCCAGAGGAAGGCAGGGATGAGATTTCCAGCACATCCTTGATCCTCCTCTGGGGGCTGTGCAGAACCACCTTAGGAATGGCATGCTGTTACCTTTTCCGTCTTACAGGCAGGAAAATTGAGGCATAGAGAAGTGAGGAACGTTCCCAACGTCACATAACTAAGTGCAGAGTCTGTCTCAGAGGCCAAGTTCAGGCTTGATGGATGAGGGAAAGAGAGGAGTCCAAGAAGAGTCCTCAGTTTTAAAACCTCAGTGATTGATGGGATTGTGTTAGCCTTCCACAAAAGGAGGAGAGCTTGATAGGCAAGGGGAGGATAAAGTTGGCTTTTGGGAAGTTTGAGATGCTTGTGGTAAATCCAGGTGCTGTCCAGAAATGCGAGTCTGCAGAAAGACTGAGGCTAGAACATTTTCCAAATCTCTTTGACCACAGAATATTCCCCCTCCCATAGTATATTTTCTGAATTCTAATATATGGCTCATAAACCAGACATACATGGGACTTTGTGATATAGCTCTTTACTAGGATTTTAGAAGATAGGAAAAAAACCCCTACCATCTTGGAGATTATTTGCTGGAAGAAATGATCAAATTTTGGCTCATATGGTTTGAAACATAACAGAAAGAAGGAAACAAATATGGCAGAATGGTGATGGCTTTGGTGTATGTCTCTGACTGTGGCGACGCCCTTGGTGTTCATGACCCACGAGGTTCCACACATCTGGCCAAGGGAAGACGATATAGCAGAAAAGGTCAGGTGGCTGATGAATTGGAGCAAGAGAAACAGGGATAAGAATGAGTAAAGCTGTGTTCTATTATTTTGCAAGAAGCTATTATTGTGATGTTTGCTGCTGTCCAGAAGGTTAGATCATGTGTAATATGCAAGCACGCTGCTGAAGAAGTTTAGATCTCGGCATATACCTGGCCGCACTCCAGTGCATTCACTAGGAAGGTGTATTTTGCTATGGTGGATTATGATGAAAACCCCGAGGCCCTTCAAACACTCCAGTTCATACCAGTTTCAAGTTCCCACTATTTTTCTGCTAAAAGGAAATTTAGATGACATTTACCATTTGGAAGAAAGGGGTCTCATAGCTGAGCAAATGGCCAAATTGGTAGCTGAGAACAGAGGGAAGGAAGGTCAACATCAGAATTAGACAACTTATAATTTTTTAGGTGGTTGAGATTTAGCCAAAGAAGACATGAAATGCCTTTGTAGAAAGTCATTTTCTCTCAAAGTCTGTGCAGTCTTATGGTATGTATCTTCTCTGTTCTTCTCAATTTTCTCCTCCCAGTAAATGTCATACATTACCTAATATAGCAAATTCCACTGATTAAAATAATCAGAATACAACGTTTATCGACTTAGAGCAATGTTTAAAAGTACTTTAGCTCCGGCTGATGTGGCTCGGTTGGTTGGGCATTGTCCTGTGTAACAAAAAGTCAGATTCCCAGTCAGGGCACATGCCTGGGTTTTGGGCTCAATCCCTGGTAGTGGGCATGCAGAAGGCAGCCGATTAATGTTATGCTCTCACATCCATGTTTTTTCCTCTCTCTCTCTCTCTTCCTTTATCTCTAAAAATCAATAAACTAGCCCTAGCTGGTTTGGCTTGGTGGATAGAGTATTGCCGGTGGACTGAAAGGTCCCAAGTTCGATTCAGGTCAAGGGCACATGCCAGGGTTGCGGGCTTGGTCCCCAGTAAGGGGCATGCAGGAGGCAGCCAATCCATGATTCTCTCTCATCATCGATGTTTCTATCTGTCTCTCCCTCTCCCTTCCTTTCTGAAATCAATAAAAATATATTTAAAAATTTTTAAATAAAAAGAAATAACCCAATATAATAAAGAGGTAATATGCAAATTGACCCTCACTTCAATACACAAGATGGCCACTCCCATGTGGACACAAGATGGTCACCACAGATGGCCTGCAGGGGAGGGCACTTAGGGGTGACCAGGCTGGCAAGGGAGGGCAGTTAGGGGTGACCAGGCTGGCAGGGGAGGGCAGTTAGGGGCAATCAGGCTGGCAGGGGAGGACAGTTAGGGGTGACCAAGTTGGCAAGGGAGAGAAGTTAGGGGTGACTGGGTCGGCAGGGGAGGGGAGTTAGGGGTAATCCGGTCGGCAGGGGAGCAGTTAGGTGTCGATCAGGCTGGCCAGGGAGTGGTTAGGGGGTGATCAGGCTGACAGGCAGAAGCGGTTAGGGGCAATCAGGCAGGCAGGCAGGCGAGGGGTTGGGAGCCAGCAGTCCTGGATTATGAGAGGGATCCCAGATGGAGAGGGTGCAGGCTGGGCTGAGGGACACACACACACACACACACACACACACACACACACGCATGAATTTCATGCACTGGGCCTCTAGTTAAAAAAAATAAAAATCAATAAACTATTTTTAAAAGCACTTTAAACTTGGTCAGCTGATTTTATTCTAATATGAAAAAAAACTATCTTGTTAAGGTATCGCCACATCTAGCTACTGAAGCTAACCTTTCCTGGAGATGTATATTTGCACAGCCCACTTTGTGTGTTTTCCTCTGAAGTTTAAGTATCTTTCTTTGGGTTGCACTTCCAATGCCTAGAGGCAAATACAGTACTTAGTACTCCATCTCCTAAGTCTTTCCTACTGAAATGTGCTACTATGCTTCTTGATCATTACAGATATTATAAACTAACTAAATACTGGATTATGATTTCTACATGATTTTTTTCCCTCCCATAGCTCTCTACATGATTTTTAACTACCTTTTATCTGGATTCATTTCAGATAAGTTATCTTTTTGTCTTTCAAGTGGCCAATCTCTAACAAATAGTCCCTATTTCGATGTTGATTTTGAGGTCATTTTCTATTTTATTTATTTATTTTTTACTTTTATTATTATTTTATTAAATGTATTGGGGTGACATTGGTCAACACAAATAATTCTCTATTTAATTTAAGTCTAAGAGAAAAATAGATATAAAGACAATTCAGAAGATGAATAATCATTTTATTAATCCTTTTCTATTTGGAAGCATGTTAAAATATCAAGTTATTTCCAATATGCAGAAATGCAACACTGAACATCTTAAAAGCTATTCTTTTCAGCCCTTCTTCCCTCTTATGTGGAAAAATAACGTATAAATTTGAAGATTTTTTTTCTCCTTTATCTTCCTTCTGTCATATGTAGATCATTGAAGTTAAGTCCTAAACAGCTTACTAACATACTTGGCAAATGACAGCAAAGATTTAAGTTGTGGTTTACTATTAAACCACATTTTGGTCTTTCCTCTGGAAACTGCTATTTTACAAATGTGCGAACTGTGACTGTGAAAACGGTTTTCAAGCAACAACAATAGTGTCACTTTAGAAGATTTCTGGTTTAAATTGGGACTGGCTTGGGCTATTTACAGTCAAGTAACCCTCTCCCCACCAAGGTAGAGTGGAAGATCTTGAGGTTTTGTTTTTTGTTTTTTTAAAAATATATTTTATTGATTTTTTTTTTTTTTTACAGGAGGAAGGGAGAGCGATAGTCAGAAACATCGATGAGAGAAAAACATCGATCAGCTGCCTCCTGCACACACCCCACTGGGGATGTGCCCGCAACCAAGGTACATGCCCTTGACCGGAATTGAACCTGGGACCCGCCAGTCTGCAGGCCGATCGATGGCTCTATCCACTGAGCCAAACCAGTCAGAACATCTTGGGGTTTTATATGAGTTGTTTGCTAAAGGGGGTTGGGTGTCATTTCCCCAGAGTAAATTACATTTTTTAAAACATGGAGTGGGAGAAGAGTTGGCTTCTCTTACTTTAATTTAGACATTTTTGTTTGTTTGTACATCACTACAGAGGAAATTGCTTCACTCTGGCCTTGTTTCTAGCTTACTTTTCTGCTGATCTTGCACTTGCCTCAGGCCAAATAAATGCAGGTTGAGATCCTCAAGGTTGAGACTTAGGCGAGGCTAAGTAGTCTTGCATAGCACATTCGTTAAAAATATTATAGCAACTGCTGCTTTATAGCTACACAGTCCACTTGGTTTCCCTATCTTATCTTCAAAACCCACTCCTGTCTATGAACGGTCTCTCAGTTAAAATGAATGGAAAGTAGCTTTGTTAAATTCAAAGTTATAATTTTGTGATTTTCAAATTAATATCCAAAGGGCCTTAATGTAGATAATAGTACTATTTTTTTCATTAAAGGTTTAGATAGCACTTCTGAATATTTTTTAAAAATACTTTCAAAAGGATGCAACAGATGGCAAACGATTATAATCTAAAATCTTTATAAAAGTAGTACAAAAATAAATTGGAAAAATTAAACTCATATTAATTAAAATTAAGCTTTCAGTGCATGGGACAATGCGCAACCAATTGAGCTACACCAGCCAGAGTAGGAAAATATAAATATTTTAAAAATATATATTTTTTTATTTCAGAGAGGAAGGGAGAGGGAGAGCGAGATAGAAACATGAATGATGAGAGAGAACTATTGATTGGCTGCCTCCTGCACAGCCCACACTGGGGATCGAGCCTGCAAGCCAGGCATGTGCCCTGGACCAGAATCGAACCCAGTACTGTTCAGTCCCCAGGCTGATGCTCTATCCACTGAGCCAAACCAGCTAGGGTCAGGAAAAAAAAATTTAATAAAGTGCTGCTCTATAAAGGCATCACAGAAATCTTTATAGACTGTGGAAATTATAGAAGTAACAAAAGTGACAGAACATAGAAAAACAATCATCTTTCTTCTAAGATAAAACTAAATATTTCAGGCCCTTTTTCAATAAAAACATTTGATCAAATATTACAAAAACGATCACATCCTTTCCTGCCATTGATGGATTAACCTAATTAACTTTCCTGAAAACATCTTGGTTGCAAGTCTCAGCAACCAAGAGGAATTTGTCAAATGATTAGGCAACTGAAACATGAAGACCATGGAAACATGTATGACCACTCTTCTAACCCCCGCGCCCCAAACCCACCTTAGAACTTTACCTTGGTCTGCCACCTCATTTCTGTATGGTTAAGTGTGGTGCTCTGAGCACCCTTTTCTGAAGACGTTTCAATACCCTGGTTGGGTAGCTCAGTTGGTTAGAACATCATTCTGATACACCAAGGCTGTGGATTCAGTCTCTGGTCAGGGCACATACAAGAATCAACCAATGAATGCATAAATAAGTGGAACAATAAATCAATGTTCCTCTCTCTCAAATCAACCAATAATTTTTTTTTCATTCTCTCGCTCTCTTTTCTAAATAAATCTTTATTGTTCAGATTATTACAATTGTTCCTCTTTTTTCCCCCATAGCTCTCCTCCACCCAGTTCCCACCCCACCCTCTGTCCTTACCTCCCCCTGCCACTGTCCCCATCCATAAATGTACGATTTTTGTTCAGTCTCTTCCTGCACCTTCCACATCCCTTTCCTCCCAAGAATTGTCAGTCCACTCCCTTTCTATGCCCCTGATTCTATTATATTAATCAGTTTATTCTGTTCCTCAGATTTTTTATTCACTTGATTTTTATTTATTTATTATTTTTCTTTTTTTTCCCTTTTATTTATTTTAAAATAAATCTTTATTGTTCAGATTACAGGTGTTCCTCTTTTTGTTTTCCCCCTATAGCTCCTCTCCACCTGATTCCCCACCCCACCCTACCCCATGCCCTTACCCCCTGCCACTGTCTTCATCCATAGGATTAAGATTTTTGTCCAATCTCTTCCCGCACCACTCACACCCGCTTCCCCCTGAGAATTCTCAGTCCACTCCCTTTCTATGTCCCTGATTCTATTATATTCACCAGTCCATTCTGTTCTTCAGATTTTTTATTTACTTGATTTTTATTTTATTTTATTTTTTTAAAAATAAATCTTTATTGTTCAGATTATTACGGGTGTTCCTCTTTTTTTCCCCATAGCTCCCCTCCACCTGATTCCCCACCCCACCCCATGCCCTTACCCCCCACCACTGTCTTCATCCATAGGAGTAAGATTTTTGTCCAATCTCTTCCCGCACCCCTCACACCTGCTTCCCCTGAGAGTCGTCAGTCCACTCCCTTTCTATGTCCCTGATTCTATTATATTCACCAGTCCATTCTGTTCTTCAGATTTTTATTCACTTGATTTTTAGAATCACTTGTTGGTAGGTATGTATTTGATGTCATTTTGTTGTTCATAATTTTTATCTTTACCTTTTTCTTCTTCTTCCTCTTCTTAAAGAATACCTTTCAGCATTTCATGTAATCCTGGTTTGGTAGCGATGAACTCCTTTAGCTTTTTCTTGTCTGTGAAGCTCTTTATCTGACCTTCAACTCTGAATGATAGCTTTGCTGGGTAGAGTACTCTTGGTTGTAGGTTCTTGCTGTTCATCACTTTGAATATTTCTTGCCACTCCCTTCTGGCCTGCATAGTTTCTGCTGAGAAATCAGCTGACAGTTGTATGGGTACTCCCTTGTAGGTAACTAACCGTTTTTCTCTTGCTGCTTTCAAGATTCTCTCTTTGTCTTTTGCCCTTGGCATTTTAATTATGATGTGTCTTGGTGTGGTCCTCTTTGGATTCCTTTTGTTTGGGGTTCTGTGTGCTTCCTGGACTTGTAAGTCTATTTCTTTCACCAGGTAGGGAAAGTTTTCTGTCATTATTTCTTCTAATAGGTTTTCAATATTTTGCTCTCTCTCTTCTTCTGGCACCCCAAAAATTCGGATGTTGGTACGCTTAAAGTTGTCCCAGAGGCTCCTTACACTATTCTCATATTTTTGGATTCTTTTTTCTTTTTTTTTCTTCTGGTTGGGTGTTTTTTGTTTCCTCATATTTCAGATCTTTGGTTTGATTCTTGGGGTATGTTGATCTACAGTTGAGTTTCTGTATATTCTTTATTTTAGAGAGTGTATGCTTCATTTCTGACTGCTCCTTTTCCATTTTTTTGGCATTCTCATTAAGGTCCTTGAAGGTCTCACTAAGCTCCTCAGAAATGTCATCAAGTTTCTCAGCGGTTTTTAGAAGATTCTTGAGTAACCTTATAAATGTGGTTCTGAACTCTATGTTGTCCAGTAGTTTGCTTTCCTCCGTTTCTTTCATTCATGACATGTTTCTTTGTCTCCGCATTTTGGCTGCTTCCCTGTGTTGATGGAGTGGCTTTGTGTGGTAGGTGACCTACAGGGGGCAGTAGCTCAGCCTCCCCAGTCACCTGATGTGGACGCTCTTGGTACACCCCTTTGTGGGCTGAGTGCAAAGTCTTGGTGTAGTTAAGCCTTAATTGCTGTTGGTACGCTGGGAGGAATTGACCTCCAGGCTAATCGGCTGTGAGGACTCACTGTGTCTATAAGAACTGCTGTGCTGGAGACACGCTTATGGTGCAGGACTTGTTTCAGTGGGGCTTTGGTGCTCGCTGAGTCTGCCTCTTGAATGTGTCACTTATGGATGTGAGGAGTTGAAATCTGGTTTCTCACACTGACCACTAGGTATACTGGCTTCTGGATCTCCAATGGGGTGCAGGTCAGCTATTGTCTGAGTCCACCCAGCAGGAGCTACAGTGAGAGCTACAGTTTTCTCCTCTTTGCTTGGGGTTTGGAGGTTTTGGAGCTGTCTGCCCCAGGCTGCAAGTTTGCTAGGTTAAGCTGCAATAGGGCAGGCCTTTCTTATGCTAAAGCTGCTGCTTGGAGCTTGGGTGGGTTTGTAGGTTGTGTGGGGCGGGGTCTCAGAGTGTCACTAGGCTAGGGCATGGCAAACAGTGATGGCTGCTAGTTAGCCGGCTCTGTGTCTCTGACTGCTTCCCGTGCTCCAGCGCAGTAAACAATTATTCTTGCGCACAGCTCTGCAAGCAAGCCCCCCTCACTTTCCGACCCGATGGCAGACAATCCAGCTTCTCCCCGTAGGAGTTTGGGTCCCCCGCTTCTCCCCAGAAACTGTATTTCAGAGTAATCAGGGTCTTGTCTCCTTTGGGTTGAAAAAAGCAACGCCTGCCGCCAGCCCAGATCACTCGCCTCTGTACCTCAGCTTTTCAGCACCTGTGCACGTCGCAATGCTCTTTTCTCTTTCCTTCTAGTTGTAGAACTTCCACTCAGCCAGCTTTCCCGTGGTTCTGGGTGATAGACGTTTTGTCTTTTAGTTGTAGTTTTGAAATTGTTGTGCGTGGCAGCAGTTTAGGTGTTTACCTACACCACCATCTTGGATTATTCACTTGATTTTTAGATTCACTTGTGGATAGATATGTATTTGTTGTTCATAATTTTTATCTTTACCTTTTTCTTCTTCTTCCTCTTCTTAAAGAATACCTTTCAGCATTTCACATAATACTGGTTTGGTGGTGATGAATTCCTTTAGCTTTTTCTTATCTGTGAAGCTCTTTATCTGCCCTTCAATTGTGAATGATAGCTTTGCTAGGTAGAGTAATCTTGGTTGTAGGTTCTTGCTATTCATCACTTTGGATATTTCTTGCCACTCCCGTCTGGCCTGCATAGTTTCTGTTGAGAAATCAGCTGACAATCTTATGGATGCTCCCTTTAGGTAATTGTTTTTCTCTTGCTGCTTTTAATATTCTCTGTCTTTTGCTCTTGGCATTTTAATTATGATGTGTCTTGGTGTGGTCCTCTTTGGATTCCTTTTGTTTGGGGTTCTGTGCACTTTCTGGACTTGTAAGTCTATTTCTTTCACTGGGTGGGGGAAATTTTCTGTCATTATTTCTTCAAATAGGTTTTCAGTATCTTGCTCTCTCTCTTCTTCTGGCACCTCCATAATTCAGATGTTGGTATGCTTGAAGTTGTCCCAGAGGCTCCTTACACTATCTTCATATTTTTGGATTCTTTTTTCTTTTTGTTTTTCTGGTTGGGTGTTTTTTGCTTCTTTGTATTCCAAATCTTGACTTGATTCTTGTGATCCTCTAGTCTGTTGTTGGATCTCTGTATATTATTTTTTATTTCAATAAGTGTATGCTTAATTTCTTGTTGGCCCTTTTTCATATACTCGAGGGTCTCACTAAATTTATCAGTCTTTTCTAGAAAATTCTTGAAAAACCTTATAATTGTGGTTTTGAATTCTATATCCAGTCATTTGCTTTCCTCCATTTCTTTCATTTGTGACCTGTTTCTTTGTCTCCGCATTTTGGCTGCTTCCCTGAGTTGATAGAGTGGCTTTATGTGCTAGGTGTCCTATGGGGCCCATTGGCTCAGCCTCCCCAGTTACCTAAGGTGGACACTCTTGGTGCACCCCTTTGTGGGCTGTGTGCACAGTCTTGTTGTCATTAAGCCTTGATTGTCATTGGTATTACTGGGAGGAATTGACCTCCAGGCCAATTGGCTATGAGGATCAGCTGTGTCTATGCTGGGAGAACTTCTGTGCTGGAGACACCCTTATGAAACAAGACTTGCAAAAGCCTCTGTGCTCAGCTTGGATGGGGCGGAGTCTCAGGGCAGAGCAGACAGCAATGGCTTCCCATCAGCTCTGCCCTAAGAGGCCCCTGGGTCTCAGTGTCCTGTGGAAATCACTGCAAGCACCTCTGAGAGAAAGCCGCCCTCGAGTTTCGCCCACTGCCGGACAGTCCAGTTTCTCCCCGAATGAGTCTGGGTCCCCAGAGTCTCGCCCAGACTGGAGTTCAGAGACGTTGGGAGCTTTTGTCTCCCTCCCGATTGAGAAAGCGAGCCGCGTACTCAGTTGCCAGCCCTCTCCGCTGCACACACCTCGGTACCTCTGCCTTTTGCAGCTCCTCTGAGTCTCAGTGTGCTTTTCTCTTCCCTTCTAGTTGTAGAATTTCCACTTAGCCAGCCTTCCTGTGGTTCTGGTTGATGTCCGTTTTGTCTTTTGGTTGTAGTTTTGAAATTGTTGTGTGAGGCAGCAGTTTAGGTATTTACCTGTGCTGCCATCTTGGTTTCTCCAGTAATTTTTTTTTTAAAAGAAGAGTTTCAAGCAGTTCAGCTCTAATATAATTGGTTATTTATTCTGGCCAGTCCATCACATCTTAATCAAATCAATTATAGGAATGGGTTGATTATGGTCTGCCCAGATAATTGTAGTAATTTCTGGTACTACACTCTTCTGGCACTACATTTTTCAGAGCATAGCCTTATGTTACCATCACACATATTTCTCCCATGTAACTGTATGAATTTGGGCATAATTATTGACTTGTTTGAATTTTTCTATACTAGTGTAGTTACTGGGCAGTCTGGCAGTAGAGTGATTCTCTTCAATTTGTCACTTATCAACTCAACACATATAGTTTAAAAAACACACATTAGCATTTGTTAGTAAGCTAACTAGTGCTTCTTTAGGATTAGTTAGAACACAAACTATGTTGTTAGCGTTGTGCAGAGTCTGGGGGGCACTGGGTGATGACTGGGATGGGGAATACGTAACAGCAAGAAGGGATGATACTGAATTCTCTGATGTTCTGGAGAACATGAATAGGGTAAATGGAAATTATGAAAGAACAAGTTTAAAAAAATTTTTTTAACCTCACCCGAGAATATGTTTACTGATGTTAGAGAGAGAGAGGGAGAGAGAAACACTGATGTGAGAAACATCAATCAGTTGCCTCCTGTATGGGTCCCAACCGGGGATCAAACCTGCAACCTATGTATGTACCCTAACTGGAAATTGAACTCTCAACCTTTTGGTGTAAGGGACGACACTCCAACAACTGAGCCTCCTGGCCAGGGTGGTAACAAGTTTTTAACATTTCGGCTGGACTCCTTCAAAGTAGTTAGTTCCCCCTGGGTAAGGAGCACATCCTCAGAGGCATTCTTGCATTGGTTGGAGGCCATACCTCACACTTTGAGTCCAGTTATGGCAAAGGAAAAATGACAGTGCAGGCTGGGCAAAGATGGTGGGGGCTGTGGAGACAGTCTGCCCCATCCAAAGAGGGCAACTATTACTGAGCAACATCCCCCAACGGCAGCCATGAAGGAAGGAATAACGTGAAGTTGCTGAGTCTCCTCACTGTTCGAGGGAAGACATCTGGATTTTTATGAGGTCTTATGATTTTTAAAATGTTAGCAACTAGTAAAAATATTTTAAACACCAACATTTTTTCACAGGCCAAAATTGGCCTGCCAACTTGACACCTCTGATTTTAGTCCAGTCACTTCAATTGTACAATGAAATGATACACCTAAAATTATACAGTTATGACGGTTGAGAGCTGGTTCCTAAAATTTTAGTCCAGTGTTTTCTTGCTTGTTCTACCTGAACTGTCTCTCCACTTCTGGGCCTGTGAAGAGTCCCCCAGGTCATATCAGTTTTTCCCTAACTTTTCTTAAATTCTTTTACTGCCTGACTTCTTGCCTCCCCTTCTTTTCCCTCCACCCAGTGTTTTTTTATTTAAGGACAAATGGAGTGGGGGAGAACCTCTTTAAAACCTGAGCTCGGTCCACATGCCCAGCCCTATTAGGTACTTTCTGTATATTATCTCATTTAATGTCCCAACAGTCCCACTGTCATCTTCTTACAGATAGCATCAAGGAACTTGCCCTGAGTGTCATATAATCCAGGTTGGAGCCCAGGACTTCATGACCCGTAAAGCCTGAATTCTTCCCATTGTATCACCCTGGTTCCCTTTGCCTAAGAGCTGTAATGATGACCACACGATAGAAAGCTTGGAGCAAAGCTTTTCCGTTTATTGCAGTCATTAGTGAAAGTTACACTTCAGACTGAAGCTAAGCAACATTGAAACCAGTATTTCTTTTTAAAATCAAGGATTAAAAACAAATACAACATAGAACTTTTCCAATATGCAGCATGGCAGAAAAAGAGGAGTGGGGCTGTCACAGGACATTTTAGTGACAGTTTGGATCCGAAAGAATTATGATAATTTAACACAATATTGTAAGTGACTGAACTGCTTAAAAAGTGGCCTTTTTAAGCTTCTCAATCTCAACTCTAAGTTTTTTGTTGTAATTTTTTTGGAGGAAGATAAATTAAATGAAAGTAGAAAATTTACTACCAAACTTTAAATAGCAAAAAAGTACTTTTGTTTAAAAACTTTATTTGCCTTCTGCTCATCATAATTACATATAGTCTTCAAGGAATTAAAATAACAATCAAATCCAAAGCCTGGCCCCCAAGTGCACAGTGATAGGATTCAGCATTTGGTGTTTCTAATTATACAGTGATTACATATATATATCATAGCTTGCTCCCACCCCCACCACATTCCCTTTTAATAAATGTGCTAGTCAAGTTTAGTATAATTCAAGATCTTATCTGGTCCTATAGCATAATACAAACTCAGACTCACTCCATTGTTTTAACTGATGCTTCTGCGTAACCAAACACTAACAAAGGAATTATAGATAAACACTGTGAAATTCTGAAGTCTTTATATTACTACAGTAAATTGTTTTTACTTATGAAAAGCCAACAAAATACATAAGGCCAGGCCAGGTGTAAGACAGGGTAGGAAAGATGAAGAAGGAGGTTGGAGAATCCCATCATTGAACCACCCTGAAACTTGGTATCAGTAGAAATATTTGGCAAGAACAGTTAGTGTGGAAAAGGTGGATGGAAAAAGAAGTTACTTTGATTTTATGTAATAATTCAGTTTCAAAACATACTCATATCAACCCCCAAAAATAGTTCATATCTGCAATACAAATAGGCACACACGGTCAAGATGGTTAAAAAGGAAAATTTGAAAGGCTATTTGTCCATCTGCAGGACATCTGCAGGGGGCCCCACCCTCCCTACATGTCCTATATTTACATTTTATTTTCAGAAGAGCCCCTTTAGAAAGGGTACTATTTCCTCCGCCATTACCTAGGTTTTAAAAAAAGCAGCAGTTATCTACAGTGGGAGCAGTGAGCAATGCTTTAGGGGTGTGCATTTGTGTGCAACATAAATGTTCTCTAGAGTGAGTGGTCAGATTACACTGGAATGGTTATATTACAACTTTAGTCCCCCAAACACTAAAGAAACATTATTTTTTTTCTATATAAACTTATATAATACATAGTGTTATAAACATAGAATATTTACACACACACACACACACACACACACACACACACACACCACTGCTTCCCATAGCCTAGCAAGAATGATCTCTATTCACAAGGTACAGTAATACTTTTATGGGTCTCTCTGTAACTGAAGAGAGACATTAAAGCTACAAATTACAGCAAAAATCGTTTAAAAGTATTCCTGATATGTCAATGTTCTTAGCTGTCTCACTCAACAAGATGGATTTGTTTATTATTTTCCAAGCATGAATCTCTCCAACTGTTTACTTCCAGTCCCATTATTCTATAAAACTAAGACAGATACCATCAACTGCCTACAACAAGGGGATGCCAGCATCTACAGAGAGAAAAAAGTAAGTGTTGACTGTTTCCATACCCTGTGTACCTAAGATGCATTCTTTTTTTCTTAAACAGAAACAAAACCAAAAACTTGTTTGTTGCAACAAGGAATTGCTTACACGGCCTGTGGTGATGTGCCCTTTGTTATTTCCTAGAAACAAGACATCCCCCTGGAAATGGGTAAGACTATCAAAATGTAAGGTTCTGCCCTCGACCCATAAAGATAACTGGGTCAGACACAACAGGCTGCCTGGTATCACCTGCACAAGTTTAGAATTGAACTAAAATGAAGAAGAAAAAACTTTCACTATTTTTCAACTTTTACAGATACACTGTGATTGGAAAGCAAGGTTCAATTCTGCAAAGTGATGAGTGAAATAAGCACACTTTTCCTTCTTAAAACTTAACCCCCTACTCAAAAACAAGGTACCAAAAATTTGCCCAGAAACAAAGGGATAACTATGTGGTTGTACAGCAGCCTCTAATGGCAATATGCAGCAAAAATGCCTAAGGGAAAAGGCAAAGATGGTTTCTGACGATCTAATGGTTTCATCACATTAACCTACCTCACAATATAATTGCAGCTGCCATAGCACCACTACAAGGAGTTGGTTTTTGAAGCTATACTTTTTCTAAGGATTATTGTAAGGAAAATTCAGCCTGTGTGCTGAGTATCTGGCAGGGGAGAAAACAACAGGATAAGCATACCATGATAAGGCCCAAGTTTTACCTGTTTAATGACCTACGGTAATTAAAGATACTCTCATAGAGGCAAACTATAAATGAACCCTCCATACAATAGGATTATATTATCTTGAAACTTCTGATTAGCTTTTCTTTTGGAGAATTCAAGCACTGTCACAAACATCCTAGTCTTACAGCAACTGTGTGAGGTAGGTGAGGGTGGTTATTATCACTACCATTTTACAAGGAGAAACTAGGCAGAGAGATTAAGGAAATTGCCTAATGTCACAGAGCAAATCAGTGACAGAGCTTTGACTAAACTCCAAGTCTCTGGCTCCAGTTTTAGAACTCTCTCTAAATTCTCAAAGCAACAAGTTCTCAACAGTCTTTTTCCAGTTGTGATCTTTTAGAAGTTCCTGCAATTTGAAAACACTAAAATGCCTTCTCCTTTACAGCTCAGGTTTGACTAGAAAATGAGTTAAAAATGTTTTAATATGGAATTTTGCACACACCAAGAGGGATATGTGAAAGATGTATCAATTTAACTGAAGTCTAAATAAATCAATATGTAAATTAAGAGGAAAGACTAGTCTAATTGTTGTCCTGGCCAGGTGGCTCAGTTGATTGGAGTGCTGTCCCATACCCCAGACAGTTGGAGGTTCAATTCCTAATTAGGGCACACAGCTGGGTTGTGGGTTTGATCCCCAGTTGGGGTGTATATGGGGTGTGGGGAGCAACTGATCCATGTTTCTCGCTCATATCAATGTTTCTCTCTCTCTTCTCGCTCTAAAAAATTAATAAAAACATATCCTTGAGTGAGGAGTTAAAAAAAAAAAAAGTCTGAGTGTCCATTCAACTTTTTACATATTTAAGAAAACATGTATCAGAATAAAAGTCACAAACCTTTTAAAGTTTAAAGTTTAATTCATTAAAACCACAAGCTATATTAAATTTTCCTTAATCTCTGCTGCAGGTTGAAGTATTACTTCCAAGAATAATTTTATCACTTTTCTATCACATCATATTTCATATATATATCCTGTCCACACTATCACTCGCAAAAAAATTCTTTGGCTAGAGATCATATCTGCAGCATTAACACTTCAATCTTTATTCCCACTTAACCAAGTTCGGATTTCTTTCCATCTTTATTAACTAAAGTTACATTATAATGATTCTCATGGTACCTTTTTTGTTTTATCCTTCCCCCTTATTAACAGTGTATGTGGTGGTGGGGGGTGGGAACTGCACAATTCATAAATGGCATAAAACACTGATTACCTTACAAAACAGAATGGCCCTCAAGTAAATAAAAAAATGATATGTCAAAGGAAAAACTTTAGAACCCAAACATAAAAAAGTGCTCAGTCTTGCAATCAAGCTGTAACTTGTGGCATGTAATCCTCCTTCCCCAATTAAAAGACTTGATTATTTTCTCATAGTAGAATCCTATATAAACTGCCTTTAAATCCCTTTTCTTTTCTTTTCTTTTTTTTAAAGAGAAGAAAGGGGTTGTACCCTGGGCTAAGAAATGAGAAAGGTCCTGTAAAACTTTTAAAGAACCTAATAGAGACAAACTATGAAACGTTTCAGTTAGTGCTTGCTATTCCTGGCTTTTGATTTAGAAAAAGAGCATACACGTCCTAGTTGGTGCAGCTCAATTGGGTGGGTGTGGTCCTGTGCACAGAAAGGTTGTCTGTTCTATTCCTGGTCAGGTCACATGCCAGGGTTGCAGGCTCGAGCCCCAGTAGGGGATCTGTGGGAGGCAGCAGATCGCTATTTCTCTCTCTCTTTCTTCCTTCTTCTACCTCTAAAAATCAATAAAAATATATTTTAAAAAAAAGAAAGAAAAAGAGCAGGTGCACATTTGCAGGGTCATCAATACTCTGAGATCAATCACTTTCTGTGAAACGGAGATATTTGCAATGAATTGCCATTGGAGAGCCAAGTCTATTGCTATCTAAAACCAAAGCTTCCTCTTGTTATGCTCCCTGGCCTGGGACCGAACTGAATCCATTAACCTGGTTGGACTGTGTATGTGAGGCAAAATTCCTCCTTTTGCAGCCTACCAGTGATTTTCCTAAACCTTTCACCCAAAGCATTTTTGTTACAGGAAAGACTACCTTGTCTGGAAAGGCCATGTTGATAGCAATGTCATGGCTCTAGCTAAGGATAAATACTTCATTTAATTTTTTTATTATAATTCAGAAGCAACTGTGAGACATCTCAAATTTAATGGGGGTAGATGCAGTTTTACAACTGAGGGAACATGAAATAAACGGGTTACTGAGGCACTCACTCTTCTTAGGTCTCTTCTGTAGGTTCAAATAACAACTTTTACAATGTGATTTGAGGACTACACAAATATTAAACGACTGTAAGGTGTCTATTCAAGGATACTAGCAAAGAAACCTTTTCCTCACTCCTCCTCCCCCACTACATACTCTCACAATCCCATTAATTCATTTCTTTACAAAAGCCTCCTGCTTCCATAGGTTCTTATAATAAAGATTACAGGCCCAGTGCATGAAATTCATGCATGGGTAGGGTCCCTAGGCCTGGCCAGTGATCAGGGCCCATCAGGTTCCCCACCTCCTCCTTCCCTTGCTCCCTCAGCGCCTGGCCACCATCACTGGTTGCCCACCATGTTTCGTGCTGCCTCCCGGTGGTCAGCACACAACATAGTGAACGAGTGAACTCCTGGTCGAACTCCCGAGGGCACACTTTGCATAGTAGCCATATATATATATATATATATATATATATATAAATAAAAGATGGTCACACCTGCAACATCTTTGTAGAGAGTCTTTCCTTCTCTGGTTCTAAAAATGTTATTAAAGGGCCAAATTAATGGACTTCTCTGTTTGTCCTTCCAACTAAAGCCATCCTATATAATAAAAGGGTAATATGCAAATTAACCATCACTCCATCACAAAGATGGCATTGTCGCCGGAGTTCCCCCAGTCCCGGGTGTGGGGGGAGAGAGGGGCGGCCGCTGAGAGCGGGCGGCGTGAGCGGCCTGGCGGAATGCTTGCTTCAGTGCCACAGCAATGAGGCAAGCGTCCTGCGCCCCGGCACAGATGGGCCTCTGGGCCGCGGGTGTGGAGCGGCCCAGCCCCACTGCCACTGGTGCATGGGTTCGTGCGCAGGGCTACCAGTAAAACATAAAGATGGAAAGACTTAGGCATTAAATACTAGAGTAGTCTCCCTCTCTGGCACAGCCTCTTACACTGAAAACATAAAATTATACATGTGTAGACAGTCCATTTTTGGAAATAATGAAAAAAACCCCACAAAGTTCTAATGACCAACATTAGGACTCCCATCTGTTTTCTACTCATACAAGACTGTTCATGACAGTTCTTTTTGGGGATGAACTATTACTTAATACACAAATATTTCTTTCTGAGGAAGAAGACTGTAAACACGAACAAGTCACCTAGTACTTCACCGTGGTAACTCAGTACTGATGCCAGGTATCTTCATTTATGGAGCCAAACAGTAAAAAGAGCAAAATAAGCTCTATGTGTGAGGTTCCCATAAGCTTTAAGGAGGAAGAAAAAAAAAAAAAAGAAAGAACTATTCTACTCCAGGCTGCCTTAAAAATGTTAGTCTACAATTATATGCCTGCCAACCTTGGGCAATGCTGAAACATAATGAATACAACTATTAAAGTTATAAGCACAGTAAATATTCTTAAGAGGGAGGCATAATGAAGTCTTTTAATAATAAAGTATTTTCTAACTGCTTGAAACATATTTAGCTTTTATTTCATAGCAACAAATTGCTATAATCAGAGTGCCAATCTTCAACTGTGGGAGAGGGGGTGAAGGAAGTAGCTCAGATTAGTATAGAAAATGCAAAAAGAAACATGGCAAATGTGTATATGAAACCTCATGCTGACTCACTAAATTATAAAATTTTATGTAATATAAAATTAACTTTTTCCAAATAATAATTACTTGAAACTTTCTCATGTACCCCCTTTCAGTAGAAGAATAGGCTATAGTTCATCAAAATGCCATACACTGAGCCCTGAGGATGGGGTAATATTTATCTTCTAATCTCTTATAAAATAAAATAAAAAAGGCTTCCAAGCAAAATTACAGTGTAAAAATACTATGGAGCCTGGCTGAGTGTCAACCTTTGAACAGTTTGATTCCTGGTCAGGGCACATGCCAGGGTTGTGGGCTGTATCCTCAGTGGGATCATAGGAGGCAGCCAATCCATGATTCTCTCTCATTATTGATGTTTCTCTCTCTCCCTCTCCCTTCTTCTCTGAAATCAATAAAAATATATTGTAAAAAATACAGTGGAAATATTTTACCTGCTTTTCAATTGATTAATCCATAGATTATTTTTAAATTTTTAATTAACTGAAATACTACATTAATTAGTGTTTATCCCTAGCTCTACCTAGCCACTTAAACTCTATTTCTTCATTGCTGCTTAGTGTTGAATACACCGTAAAACATGCTAGGGAAAAGATCAGGGTAGCAAAGTTTCCATATGCTATAACTGGGGTAGGGGGGAAGGGAGGAGGAGAATCCCATTTCCAAAGTCACTTATCCATGACTTCTGGCCTATAAAAATGGTATCATAATCCTAATGCTGGATGATATGACCATTTTAAGCAGTTTCAATGCAGCTGAAGTTAAAAAAAGAAATACAACACTCGTTTGACAAGTTGCTCCAAAACTGCAGATCAGATCAAGTAAATCCAATCTGTGTTAGTTTGCTACTTAAGGTAAAGACATCTAACTTATAGAAAAGCCCCACCTCCCCTCCACATTTAGAAATCTGTCTAAAAACTGTCTTTAATGCCCATTATATAAAAAACATTGAATAATTCTAAGTTAGAAAATAGTGTTAATGGTTTATTGGTAAAAGTCCAAATTCTAGACTTCATAGAATTAGTAGTTTGGTTGGTATATTAACATTCCATCTTAATCTTTGCTAATAATATTACAAAGAAAGAGGAAAAGCTAGACATAGCTATAAAAATAAAATACCTTAACATCTAAGCAAAATATAAAAGTTGCACACAAATTGCCAATAAATATAAACATTAGAATAATATTAAAAAAATAAAATCATAATTGCTATTAAGACATTATAAAAATGAAAAAGTTTAATGTGCATGCATATTTGCAAACAGACAGAACACTCCAAACAAACAATATAATTTTACTATCATTATTACATAATGCAGCATTGAAGGTTACTGAGGTGTGGTGTTTTTTTGTTTTTAGTCTACTCCTTTTTGGAGAAATGCTCACCAAATTCACGAGCAAGAACTGGTTAAGGATCATTTACCGCTGTTTACTCTTTCCTAGTCTGGGGGAAAATTGCTTTCTGGTAGATAACCAAATTTCTAATAAGTGTGAATGGTCCCACTATTATCCTTCCTTTTACTTATTTCCCCCCAAAGCCCAATTTTGCATGTTCTATATCTAATGAACTGATCATAACCTTTTAGATGCACTATCATCATTTTTCTTAGTTCCCCATGTTAGAAAAAAGAGAGTAATTTAAAATATTTCTTGATTCCTAAAACAGAAAACTTCCCTAAATATAGAGACATAATCATTTTACTTTTTCTCTTATACTGATTTCCATGACTTGGCTGTCCCTTTATAAGCAGTCTTCTTTAATAAAAAATATTTAGAAGTGGTGGCCAATAGATATTTACAAAAGGGTCAGTCTATGCTGGGGGAAAAAAGTAAAGGTAGCCTATGGCATGTAATTCCTTTCCCTTTGGGCACTTGCTACTTCACCCATATTCTTGTTAAAAAAGTTAAGCAGATTTGCTGTTTTATGTGCCCTACTGATTACCTTCAACACAGCTGAGAACTGAAAGCATTTAAAGTTTGTTTTCAAACTTACAAAATATATTTGGTGAGCATTTACCTAGATACTTGACTGAATAAACGCTTTACTTCATTCCCTTGGACCAGATTCAGAACAACAAATAACATTATTTATATGAAACTGTCATACTCTTGGAGTTCTAAAATAATTTATTTTTAAAAGTGTTAGCCTCATGCTAGTTGAGAAATAAAAATCTACAGCACCATCTTCTGAAAAGGCACTTTCTAAGAACCGCCTTGCTTTAAAAAAAAAAAAGATTAAAAAATTTAATACAGTGTTCACCACAAAGAATAACTTTGTTTTACCCTAGATAAAAATTAGATTTTGATTACTTCAGACATTGATTACAGAAAGAAAGAAAGACCAATGGCTGGATATATGATTGGATAGGATTTTAATTTTGTCACACTGTTTGTTATCTAATATTTCAACAGGTTTCTTATTGGCAAATCTCAATCATCCATATTATATGTATTATCTATCTTTAATTCAATTAGAACCTTTGACTAAAAGATTCTTGAGGCTTAATCAACAATGTAAAAATCTAGAGTACTATCTTTGATGGGTAAATAAAAATAAAATTCAACTAGTAGTAGATAATATTAGTACAAGCCTTGACCATAATATCTTAGTTAAAAAAAATTATTTTGACTGACATGGTAACTTGTAAACTGAAATGTACCGTTTTTAAAAGCAGAAAAATGTAAAAAATATTTTTCCTTCGTGGTATTTATAGATATATGAAAAAGAGGAGGAGAAGGGGAGATATTATTCTTCCTGGGAGTCAGCTCAGGTTTCACTAATCACAGTATAATTTCTAACAGTGCCACTGATCAAGAATTTTCTTAGTATAAGCAACAAGATTTTTTTGGAGAAAATTCTGACTTTCACATTTCGTAGTACTGATTTTACCCATTTTTCTTGGCTTATCTTTTGACTCATATAGAATCACAAAAGTGCTTTATATGATTAAATGGGAGGGAAACAGGAAAATAAAGACAGAGTCTAGAGTCAAGGTTAGACTGCCACTCAGGAAGGCCTCACTTGATATAGTCTCCCAGCTATTATGATTGTAGCTTTAAAACATCCATGAATTCTCAAAAAGAATGAAAAGGATTAAAACTTCATAGGGATGAAAAGCCAAAATAAAGATGCTGGGCCAATGAATCTTTACTGGTAACTCACAAAAGGTAAGTAGCAAGTTACTGTTCAGGCAACCTGTCTTTAAAAAGTATTCAATAGGAAAACATCTAAGATGATGAGTTAAGCAAATATTTAACTCTGGTTTTATGATATTGAATAAAAATTATGCAGAGCTATCAAGTTTGACACAGCAAGCAAGACTACAAAATATTCTAGCTAAATCCAAGTGGCTGGCTTCATCGCCTTCATAAAAATCACCACCCCTGGTAAATTCATGTCAGCATGTGAAATTCACCACATTCCTTGAACGACAGTCTCTAATTCCTAGTTTATAATCCATCAAATTACTTCAGATCTATTACTGGCACTCTTGAGTGTTCACCTTTTCTTAAAACACCAAGATCCTATGTCAGCAGCTTCTACTAAATGACAACTCAGCTTTTACTTCCCTAGACATACCTTAGGTCTGTCATGAAGTCTAGCATACTAAAATCCATTTTAGGATAAATATAAAAGTAAACATTAGGCAGTGGTGGGTCATCAGAGAACCTAGTTTGGAAAACTAGTACAGGACTTTACTAGTAGAAGGCCAGGAGTCCCTATGCTAGAAGGAAGAGATGAATCTTTATCATGTGCCTTCCAGAATACCCAGTACATTCCTACTAGAATCCCTTCTAGATGCTCTTAAATAAATTAATAGGTTACAAACAGAAAGATTTCCATAGAAGAAAATGTTTTTTTTTTTTTTTCTGAGAAACATGTTAAAAGGTAAAATATTAAGAAAAAATAAAGGGCATCTTTACTGCTGTGAATATATGCCAAAACCAGTACTGAAGAGGTTGAGGTACCCTTTTTCCAAACTGCTAAAGTGAAAATCCATGTTTTGGTTAGAGGGGATCAATGGGGAAAAAAGGAGACATCTGTAATACTTTCAACAAATAAAGATAAATTAAAAAAGAAGTAGTGCCCTGATATTAAATTGAAACTAAAATGGCAGCACCCTTTGTTACCATATTTCATGTTCTTTATCTTGTTTAGAAAAAAAAAAGAGTGGGGAAGGGGTCTAACACTAGCCTTGAAACTTGCTCATCTCCTTACTGTTTAGTGCAGTAAGACTCTACGTAAATAAATATAGCAGCTACAGTATTATAAATGTATGGTCATCAATGCCAGTAACTTGCTACTGTAATATAATAACATGTATCAGCAATTTACACAGACCCATTTGCTATCCAGAGTATAATTAAACTTCCAACTTTTCTTCACATGAAAATAAAAATACCAGTTGCTGGCACTGACATTTTGAAGTCACTCCTACATCACAGAAAACAGCATTCATCACATAGTTAGTGAGCAAGGGCAGGAACAGAAAGGTCACTGTTCAGTTTCATGGCCATTAAATTCGAACAACCTTCTTTAAAAAATGAAAAAGATCAGGAATTCTACACCAGAAGTGCCATAATTAAAACAAAATTCAAAAAGGCATTTGTCTCTTAGTCTTTTATCTTAAAACTCTTAAGTACAAGGTTTCTTGTAATTAAGTTTGACATACTAATTTGTTAGTAAGCAAAGTAAAAATATACTATACATACTCTTTCAAGTTAACCAACCTTAAACTACTAATATTGAAAGTATAAGAAACCCTAAAAAAGAACTCACTTCAAAGGTAGATTTATATTTAAAAAAATTTTTTTCCCTTTGTAAAAGTCCTTCCAAATAGATGTAAATTATGGGCTTCACTCTAGCGCAAGTAAAATTAAGTAACTGGAAATTAGGTAAAGCAGGAAATAGAATAGAGTGCCTACAGTTCTTCCCTGGGCCCTAAAGTTTCCCACATGAATCTGTGTAACTCCCATTGATAAATGAAAATGTTTTCTCATACCGAGCAAGCACGCAACAATCAAGTTTTTATCATCTAGAAAACACTATTTACTTCTCTTGCCCATGTTTCTGACTACTATATTTAGTAAAATTTCAATGTAAAACCCCCAAACACCTTGCTTTATAGGAATTTTTTGGAGGAGAGCAGGGTGGGTTGGGAGAAAAAATGTATATACTATACAAATATTACCTCATGTAAAGAACTTTGAAACAGTGTTGTAAATTGCATTTCAGACACTTCAATATAATAAACATACAAAATACAGTACTTTCTTAGTTTTCTGGTAGAGGGACAAAAGATTTCATAACTACTAGAGGACATGGGCTCAGATTTTAGGCTCAAAATACAGTAAATTGGCAATAAGAGTAGATTACAGGTAAGAGAGAAACTATAGAGCTAATCCATTTGTTTTCATAAACAGATGGAATTTTGAAAAGTTAACAATGCCCATTGGAAACAATCTGTAATATTTATATTCTAAACCAGTGCAAAAAAAAAATTAAAATGCAGATTTCATGTGTTACAAAGTGCAAAGCTCCCCTGAAACCAATGTTACTGGTGAACTTGGTTTTGACGGCTTAATGGTACTTTTTAATATCTTAAAATGAAATCAATAAAACAAAAGTTTTGCAAAACTTTCCCCCACATTTCAGTGATTTAACACATTTAAAATAATCCAAGCCCTAACTTCCTTTGTCACCATAACCCTAATTTTAAAAGGAAAGTTACATGTGATAAAATAGCAAATTAAAAAGAGAGTATAATTTTCCTGATTCATTTTAATAAATGAAAATGGGCACCTAACCAGTATGATTCTTCAATAAACATGATTTATTTCCAAAGAATTTAAATATCTTCTAAATCCTAATATATTCATGATCATTTCTTAAATTAAAGTTCAATTTTATTTTTGATATTTAAGGTCAGGCTCAATTAGGATATTAATTTCCTTCATTTTCGTTATGATTTTTAAAGACGTGCTTTAGACTTGAAAATTATAAAACTTTCCTTCTGAAATTAAGGCTGTATTACTTTGCTCTTTTAAAATCATGTATGTGCCTGCTTCTCCCACTGTCTGTGGTAAAGATGTCAAACAGACACAGCTTTCCTTCAAAACTGCTTATTGCACTATAAGATAGCAAAAACAAGTTGTCAGTTCTTAAAATAAACATGATTATATTTCTATAAAAGACGTTGTCGATACAGTTCTATAATTATTAAAGCACTATTCTAATAAATATAAAATAAAAGGAAGCTATGCTTCAAAATACATACATATATGTTTATATATATATACACACATATATATATAAAATATATATATGGAAATCACATTAATGTATGAGAGGCAAGTAAAAGAGCAAAAAAAATATTTTTTTTAAAAACTTCCAACAACCCCTTCTTTTTCTCCATCCAATTTCAGAAGCTTCATCCTACAGAGTTCCAATCATTTAAAATATTTACTCTTTATAAAAGCTTCAAAGGATTTCCATGTATAACCCATAGGAACAGAAGGCTTTAGAATACATATCACTCATAGAAAGAGTTATAACTTCTGACAAGGTTTTATATTTATAGCAGCTTGAACAAACTCACTAGAGAAGGAAGAATAGTTTAGGTTGCTACTGCTTATTGTATACATTGCACAAACGGCAAATATAAGTTCAGAGCAGGAGGGAACAGACACAGATTCTCATAAAAACATACACACACACACACACACACACACACACACACACACACACAAAATAAGTTTGCTTCTTAAGAAAGCAATATCAAAAGTTGATGACTCAGAATTGTGTGTGAGACAAGAGACAGGAGTAGGTGTGCAAAATAAAAATAAAAGTCTAGTTTTCCATGCTTCATATTCAAATGAACCAGATACATGAACATTTGAATATCACTGGTAGCATTAAGAAAAAAAATGCAGGTGATGAGGCAAGGGAGGTGGAGCAAGAAATAAAAGTGGTGGTGAGAGGATAATAAAAGGGAAAGAAATTTCCCAATGAACTATAAAATATATACAAAGAACATATATATCATTTATCAATGCAGATCCAGATATATATGCATATGACATATACATGTATATACTTAAAGTATACACAGATACTTTACAAGAATACACGAATGCACATTAATTTTGTTGCACACATAATTGTGAACAATCATTGATTATTCATGTAGGTGTGTTTTTTTAAATCATTATTTACCTTTTCTTTCTTTCTTTTTTTTTTTTTGCAAAGATAGTTGTGCTGCCAAGCAACTTGAGGTAAAGGCATTAAAAGGGTTAGACTACAAGAAAGTGAAAACAAAACAATGGCGATACTTCCTACAGGAGACCGCACAAAAAAGCAGTTGGCTGGTTTCATATTGCATAATGGTGCTTGTGTCCCTTGATAAAGTAAACAATCTTCCTTGTATCAACATAAAAATCAGACCCTGGTCCCCATAGTGTTGGTTTCTGTATGGCTGGAGGCATCCTCACTCAATGGACTCCACTGGAAACATACGTTGTATGTCAATTCATCTTTCAATTGTTCCTCTCAGCGAATATTCTCAGACTTTTTAAGCAAAGTACATTGTGCGTAAGGTATCTTGGTGAATCTGTACAGCCTTGGCAAGAGCTTGTGGATCTCGCCCATTGCTCTGTCCTGAAACGTGACTTCCTTCAGCACTGTAAGAGAATTGGCAATGAACACACAAACAAACCCTATCCTGATGTAATAATTCTGAATATTATTTGTTGTAGAAAATTTCACAAATATTTTTAGAAACAGAGGCTGGTATAATCTTACATGTCTATCACCCAGCTTCAATAATTAATTCATGACCAATTTTACTTCTCTCACTTGCTCAGGATTATTTAGAAGCAAATCCAAGACATACTATAATTTTGTTGGTATATACCACTTTTATCATCAACAATCTTTCCCTTGAGTTAATTTGATAAGGCAAGTAAGTCACTATTATTATTAATGTGCAGTCTAGGCTTATTAGTAATTATTATTACTAATAAGCCTAGACTGCACATTTTAATGGGAACCCTTATCTCGGGCAGTCAGTTCTGACTATCACTGCTTTTCATATGGATCACTGACTCCTCTAGTAGGTAATAGAACTTTAATTCTAAATGGCAGTTCTTTATGGCAAATAGAGAGCCACATACTTATATGGAGCCACATACTTTCATGGAAACAAAAAAATGCCCCCAGAAAATCCTAATATGCAGGCCATGTGTGAATTTGGGTAAAAATCTGTATTTGTTACATTTTTATATTACCTGTCATGTTCTTTGTCTACGAGATGATATCTGGCTCTGAATGCCACCAGGTGAGCATAATACGCTGGTGCAGGTATAGAAACAGATCGCGTACAGCGCACGTAAGTGTGGCAAAGCTGGTAAGTTAGCAGCTGAAGTTCATCTGCAGTAAAGCAGTTATCATCCCATAAAACATGATAGTGGGAAGGACGGCTGGTACCCTATAGAGAGGCAATGACATATTCTGTTGATTTCTAAACTTTTAAATAACTATTTAGCATAGATGAAGTTATATAAAAAGTCAGCTTTCTACAATAGTAAAACATATTCTAATTTAGTAATGGATTTAAAAAAACATTCAGTTGGTTCAGGGTGTACATCCAAAAAAAGTGAAAGCAGGAACTTGAACAGTTATTATATACCTATGTTCAAAAGCAGCATTAGCCCAAAGATGGAAGCAACCCAAATGTCCAATGATAGATGGATAAACAATATATGGTATATACATTTAATGGAGTATTATTATTCAGCCTTAAAAAGGAAGAAAAGTCTGACACATACTACATGGATGAACTTGATGACATTGTGCTAAATGAAATACACCAGTTACAAAAGACAAATATTACATGATTCACTGATATAAGTACCTGGAGTACCTTATGTCATGGAGATAGAAAGTAGAATGGTGAGGCTGGGGAAAGGGCGGATGAGGAGTTAGTGTTTAATAGGGACACAGTGTCAGGAAAGATGAAAAAATTCTTCAGATAGATGGTGATAGGGCTGCATAACAATGTGAATGTACTTAATGCACTAGAATTATATACTTAAATATGATTAAAATGCTAAGTTGTATGTTATGTATATTTTACCACAGTAAAACCACCAGAACATTTACTTGAGCTTTTATGTATGAGTTACTATGTTAGGTAATACGGACTCAAAGAAACACAAAGTAAACATTTCCTGTCTTTTGGAAAACATCATTTGTAAAGGACTAGAGGAGACAGAGCATCTACAATTATAAAACAACTAGTAAGTGGCTACAAGACGTGGCACTTCATCCTGTATGAGAATACCAAGGCAAATAATTGTGGAAGTAAGCCTTGGTTCCTCACCACGTGGGGAATGAGTGAGATTTGGCCTTTTTGTTGAGGTTAGTGAGGAGACACTAGAATGAACCACCTTAACAAAAGCACAGGGGGCAAAATAATTCATGGTGTATTTGAGGAATGGCTAACAGACCAGTATGAACAGAGTTTAGTACAGGAAGGGAAAAATGAAGATGAAAAGAACATTTGGAATCAGACTGAATGACATCCTTAAGAATTGCAGCGAAAGTGATACCTTAATCAATAAAGAAATTAAAAAAAAAAGAATTGCAGCGAAAGCATTATTTTTATTTTTTTTTACAGTTTTTAGGTGTGATGAGATTGGGGTTTTCTAAGAGTAACATCAGCAATAATATGGAGGATGGATTAGAAACAGGAAGAGATTGAAAGCAAAAGGAGCAGTCAGGAGGCTGTTGCATTAATTCTGGTGTGAGATAATGAAGGTATGAACTAAGGAAAAGGCAGTGGAAAAGGTATAAAGGAGAAAAATTAGCTCATACTTCAACAAATATTTGTTAGACACTGTGCAAGATTTTAGAGATAAAACTCAAATTATTATAAAATCTACCCCCCAAATTACAGGTTTATAATGCCTATGTAATATATTATACATTCATATACATTCAATATTAGCTAATCATTCACTATATGCCATGTCCTGTATAAAATACCAGGCACACAGTAATGAGTAAGACACATTCCAGAGATGAGGCAGGTAATGTATAAATAAAATCATCAGAATTTGGACTATAAGGAGAA
This sequence comes from Corynorhinus townsendii, assembly GCA_026230045.1. NCBI lineage: Eukaryota > Metazoa > Chordata > Mammalia > Chiroptera > Vespertilionidae > Corynorhinus > Corynorhinus townsendii. Next base: position 198,692,323 of record JAPDVU010000002.1, read on the forward strand.
TTGAAGTTTTTGGTTAAATACATTAGGGAAATATTCCTGTTTTGAAGATCCATTTGCATTATCAGTAATATCCAAAAGTTCTAAAGTAAAAAAATCTTATTTCCAAATTTATTTGAACAGAGAAATCCTTTTTTCTCCTCTGTGGTATTTATAGCAGTCGTTTCTTGGTATACATGGTAAATATGTACTCTAATAATATAGATTTTTATCTCTAGAAGGTCCTTTTAACTTTATTTTTAACTACCTTCCATGAAAATGTACAACATCGATTGTAAAGAGGAGCATAGATAAATGAGTGGAACAAGAATTTTAAAGCTGTAAGAATGAAACTTGGGTTAGCGTATGTGAGATGTATATATATAAAGCATTAAGATACAGCTATACAGTAAGGTACATTTTCCTGAAATTTCTACTTTAATCAATGGCAAGCAGCCTAAAACAGTTTTGGGCTAGGAATACAGAGTCATTCTCTGCTGCTGGGATGTTTAAGAAGCACTGAATTAAACAGACACGAGTCTCAAAGTAAGAAAGGGGAAGACATTTATTTACTGAAAATTTCATCTGATTTTATGTGGAAACAATTTGGAGTGCATAAAAGGTTAGTTTTCCTTTTTCTGGCATTAAAAAAAAATAGATATTAATGGGAGTTCCTGAATTAAAACATTTCATCCAAAGTGTAGGCTTACCTGTATTCCAGCATGACTACATAGGTAAAAATCAAACTCATATGGGTGTGTAATGTCTGTATCAACTGTTGTTCCAGCTGGGATATTGCCACTTCTTCCAACCTGAATTTGTTTGGTCAAAGTTTAAACAAAAAAGACAAATGTAAACAAGGTGTCTGAAGGCACTTTTAAAAATGTATAAATATATAGGTGATCCCATGATTCACTACTTTCAGCTTGATATATTACTTAAGCAGGCATTAAGAGCAGACCTTATTCTAGTCCTGGTTCCTATTCTTAAATGCTGCTGAAAGTGAGAAATGATAAACAACAAAGAGTCTCTACTATATGTTTAGCTGGTAGTGGATCCCAGTATGGCTGGAAAACCTAAAAAAATTTTTTTTCAAGTTATGTTAAGTGCTCTAATTTATGATACCTATGCATAGCTGGTACTCTTTAATGTGTAATTTGTGAAAATTAGCCCTTTCCTTGTTGAACACTATATTTTTAGAGAGAAAGAATGCTGAAAACATCAACAATAATCACCGTTTGTTAACCATTTCCCCCCCCCCACATGTTCACAAGCCTTTATTTCCTTACACATATAAAAGTTATCTTAGATTCCGGTAATCCCAACATCTGGGGTATCTCATCTGTTGTTTCTGTGGCTCCCAAGGCGGAGTCTTTCCTTGTGTTTGGGGAAACTTGTTTTTAACCTGAAGGTGCTCATTTCCCTTGGAACTCCTCGGGGGCAAAGGTTATCATGGGGCAGTTTGCCCCGCTCCCCCTGCCCCCCACCTAGTGTCACAGACATTCTGGCTGTTTCTGGCATCTAGTGGGGAAGCCAGGGCCCCCCTCAGAGCACCGGGCCCCGGATTGGATTGCCCCGCCCTGAACACCACCATGCAAGCCTGAGGTACCTCTCCAGATGTTTGCCTCTGCCAGTGGCAGGGCCCTGCCAACCTGGGACCCCTGAGATCCTGCCCTTCAGGCTGCACGGGCAACTGATGCCACCTACATGGAACACCAGGGCCAAGGGAGGCCACCTTCCCTCTCCTTTGCGTAGCCAGGTTACCCCTCTACCTGAAGGGCCAGCTTCACGTGGGAGGTCGCCTGATGACAGCCCCCTGGGGCAGACCTAGGTTCTGTTTCCCCAGATCCCTGGCCGTTTTTACCCATCTTGGAGGGCCGGGGAGGAGCAAGCCAGGGGAGGCGGGGCGGGACGTTCCAGATGGAACAGAATGTGCAAAGTCCAGAGATGGGAGGCGGGCTGCACAGCTACAGCTGGAAACCAGAGGGTTGGGTGGGGGCTCCAGGCTGCGCCACTGGGGCCTGGGTCTGCAAGTGCTGGGATCACGGGAGGATTTGGAGCAGCGGACTGTGGGTTTCAGTTCTGGAAGTGTCACAGGCTGCATTTGGGGAGCAGAGGGACCCCAGTGAGGGTGGCTCAGGACCTGGGCTAGGTTGGGGGACTGGTCACAGGATGAGAGTGAGGGGCAGATCCAAGAACCATGGAAGATGAAGACTTGGGAGTCCTGTGGGCAGGCCCTCTTGGCTGGCATGGGAGCCCTGCAAGTCTGCCTGGGTGCCCGACAGAGATTGTCCTGCCCTCTGGACCTGCTCCTCCACCCCCCTCCCTGGAGGACCCGTCCCAGCCTCCTTCTGAGTCCCGAGCTCCCCTTTCTGAGCAACATGCTGTCTACCAGCCCAGACCTGGGGCCAAGCTGGGGTGGGAAGGAGGCCACAGGTGGGGTGCATGGCCCACCAAGCCCCTCACGGCACGTCTGGTATTCTAAGGCTCTCCCCTCCTCCTGGTGAGGGCCACACCGGAGCCACTGGTGATGACAGCTCGCCCTGGCCAGGGTGCCCCCAAGGCCCTGAGCCAGGTCACAGATTGCTCTTTGGGCTTGTCTGGGTTGAGTCTCGGCCAGGAGGGATGACGGCTAAGTCATGTTGATTTGGGGCCCGGACTCTGTGTGAAGGGGCAAGCAGGCCATCCTCCAGCCCGACTCCCGGCACCTTCATACATCCCGGGGGTTCCTGGAACCAGGTATAGGCAGACCCCATGGCCCCACCAGCGCCATCCCCACCCCCTCCATCTATTCCTGCTGAGGGGCCCCTAGTCTGGGTGTCCTGGGTTGACAGAGATCACCCGCTTGGCCCTCAGGTGTCCCAGCCCACCACCCCAAGGTCCCCTACTCCCAGCCCCCACGTGAGACCTCAGGGGGGACTTCAGGATCCATGACCAGCACGCAGGTGGTGCCCTCTGCTGGCTGCTGTCAGAAGTGCAGCCCCGCGTGACCAGGACCTTTTACTGGAGACGGCAGGCGGGGGGAGGGGAGACAGGCTAGCTGTAAACACTAGGCAGGCTGGACACCTGGACAATGGGAGGAGGGATCCACTGACCGCGAGAAAGGGGTAGCAGCAGCTTCAGGATGAGCCCGCACAATGGAGCCCTGGCCCAGGTCAGTCCTCATCCCCAGGCCAGAATGGAAGGGCATCCTGCGGGCAGCCCACCTGCCAGCTCCACCTGAGGCTGGGGGGTCCCAGATTGGGAGGCGGGAGAGCCGGGTCCAGGCCAGCCGGGTGGTCGTCAGCCTGCGAGGCTGGGATCGAGGGGCACTGCTCTGGGCCAGTGTCCGGCCAAGAGGCCATGTCCGTGCCTGTGGCCTTATTAGATGAAGGTGGAGTCCAGAGGCCCGGCATCCTTCTGGCTGAGGGCACGCGCCTCAAACAGTTGCTTGATGAGGGCAGACTTCTGCTCCAGCTGCGTGATCCGCTCGCTCTTGTCCATCACCTCCTGCGTGAGGAGCCGGTTCTGCTTTTTCAGAATCAGGATGGTCTGCTGCTGTCAGCCAGGCGCCGGCAGGGGCGAGATGGGGGCCAGGGTGGGGCACGGGGGCCCCCCAGGAGGCTGAGGGCAGAGCCATGCAGGCACAGGCAGCAGCCAGTAGCTCCCCCAGGCAACGGGCTACCTCCTGCCCCTTGGGCAGCAGTCGCCCCAGCGGGCGGGGGCTCCCCTCAGCCCCAAACTTGGGGCTGGCACGGCTCTGGCCAAGGCGGCGCCGGCGCTCCTGCACGCACTGCAGCTGCTGCTAGTACCAGTCTCGGCCCCGGGCCACCATCTGCAGAGCCTGCAGCAGCACCTCCTTCTCCTGCTCCAGCAGCTCACAGTCCACTCCTTTTGTGATGGTGTGCCTCCGCCGTTCGCCCCGGGCCCGGGGGTCCCCCATGCCCAGCTCCCTGCAGGTCACTGCACCGTACCCTGCCGGGACGCACAGCTTCTCCAGGCTCCGGGCCGCACCGCCGGAGGGGGAGGGGGGGCCGCTCCAGAATGGTCCGCAGCTCCTCAGCGGACGCGAACACCAGGCACTGCGGGGCCTGCCGCGGTGGCTGGCCCCTGGGCCTCGGGCGGCAGTCGGCGCTCCCCAGCGAGGCGCGTAGAACGGTCACGAAGCGCTCGCAGGTCAGGTAGCCACTGACCGGTTCTGAACTCCCAATTCTACCCTTTATTGTATTCTAGTGGGCAAATTATTTTATATTCCCGAGCCTTAGTTTCCCCAAAGGAGAATAATGCCTAATTGGCAGAATTACCAGGCTTAGAAATAATGTATGTAAAGTACCCGACATAAAAATTGTTAACAGGCTATTGTCGGGAAGGGCTGCGTGCGCCCGCCCGGGCCCGAAGCCCGCCTTCGGGCCGTGCGGGGACCCAGCCGAGGGCGGGCCTAGGACGGACCCCGGCCGGCAGGCCCATGGCCGGAGCCATGATGGCCGAGCCGGGCCGGACCGAGGGGCTGCCGCGTGCCTTCCTGCAGAGCCTGCACACCCTCTTCGACATCCTGGACGACCGGCGGCGCAGCTACGTGCACCTGCCCGAGATCGAGTACGGCAGGCGAGCTAACACGCGCAAGCTGCCCCGCGCGTGCTCGAGGGCCTGTGCCAGGTGGCTTGCCAGCTCGCCAGCGGGACTCGACCTGGCGCAGGTGCACGTAGCCAAGCCGCCTGTCGTCCAGGATGTCGAAGAGGGTGCGCAGGCTCTGCAGGAAGGCGCGCGGCAGCCCCTCGGTGCCGGGCGCGGCGGGTGGCGTGCGGCCCAGCTCGACTATCGTGGGTCCGGCCATGGGCCTGCCACCCGGGTCGTCCCCGCGCGCGGCCCGAAGGCGGGGCCGGGCGGGCGCACGCAGCCCTTCCCGACAATAGCCTGTTAACAATTTTTATGTCGGGTACTTTACATACATTATTTCTAAGCCTGGTAATTCTGCCAATTAGGCATTATTCCCCTTGGGGAAACTAAGGCTCGGGAATATAAAATAATTTGCCCACTAGCATACAATAAAGGGTAGAATTGGGAATCAAACACAGAAACGAGTGCAAAGGCCCTACTCATTTTATTTTATACTAGCAGTTTTATTAAAATAAATCTTTATTGTTCAGATTATCACAGTTGTTCCTCTTTTTTCCCTCCATAGCTCCCCTCCGCCCAGTTCCCACCCCACCCTCTGCCCTTACCCCCCACCCCCTCCTCATCCATAGGTGTACGATTTTTGTCCAGTCTCTTCCCACACCCCTTTCCCGCAGAGAATTGTCAGTCCACTCCCTTTCTATGCCTAATTCTATTATATCCACATTTATTGTGTTCAACAGATTTTTTATTCACTTGATTTTTAGATTCACTTTTTGATAGATATGCATTTATTGTTCATAATTTTTATCTTTACCTTTTTCTTCTTCCTTTCAGCATTTCATATAATGCTGGTTTGGCGGTGATGAACTCCTTTAGCTTTTTCTTATCTGTGAAGCTCTTTATCTGACCTTCAATTCTGAATGATAGCTTTGCTGGGTAGAGTAGTCTTGGTTGTAGGTTCTTGTTATTCATCACTTTGAATATTTCTTGCCACTCCCATCTGGCCTGCATAGTTTCTGTTGAGAAATCAGCTGACAATCTTATGGGTGCTCCCTTGTAGGTAATTAACTGTTTTTGTCTTGCTGCTTTTAATATTCTTTGTCTTTTGCTCTTGGCATTTTAATTATGATGTGTCTTGGTGTGGTCCTCTTTGGATTCCTTTTATTTGGGGTTCTGGGTGCTTCCTGGACTTGTAAGTCTATTTCTTTCACCAGGTGGGGGAAGTTTTCTGTCATTATTTCTTCAAATAGGTTTTCAGTATCTTGCTCTCTCTCTTCTTCTGGCACCCTCATAATTTGGATGTTGGTACGTTTGAAGTTATCCCAGAGGCTCCTTACACTATCTTCATATTTTTGGATTTTTTTTTCTTTTTGCTTTTCCGGTTGGGTGTTTTTTGCTTCTTTGTATTCCAAATCTTTGACTTGATTCTTGCGATCCTCTAGTCCGCTGTTGGATCTCTGTATGTTATTTTTTATTTCAATCAGTGTATGCTTAATTTCTAGTTGGTCCTTTTTCATATACTTGAGAGTCTCGCTAAATTTATGGGCCTTTTCTAGAAAATTCTTGAAAAACCTTATAACTGTGGTTTTGAACTCTATATCCAGTAGTTTGCTTTCCTCCATTTCTTTCATTTGTGACCTGTTTCTTTGTCTCCGCATTTTGGCTGCTTCCCTATGTTGATAGAGTGGCTTTGTGTGCTAGGTGTCCTATAGGGCCCAGTGGCTCAGCCTCCCCAGTTACCTGAGGTGGACACTCTTGGTGCACCCCTTTGTGGGCTGTGTGCACAGTATTGTTGTTGTTAAGCCTTGATTGTTGTTGGTATCACTGGGAGGAATTGACCTCCAGGCCAATTGGCTATGAGGATCAGCTGTGTCTATGCTGGAAGAACTTCTGTGCTGGAGACACCCTTATGAGACAAGACTTGCAAAAGCCTCTGTGCTCAGCTTGGATGGGGCGGAGTCTCAGGGCGGAGCAGACAGCAATGGCTTCCCGTCAGCCCTGCCCTAAGAGGCCTCTGGGTCTCAGTGTCCTGCGGTAATTGCTGCAAGCACCTCTGAGAGAAAGCCGCTCTCGAGTTTCACCCACTGCCAGACAGTCCAGTTTCTCCCCGAATGAGTCTGGGTCCCCAGAGTCTCGCCCAGAACTGGAGTTCAGAGACGTCGGGAGCTTTTGTCTCCCTCCCAATTGAGAAAGCCAGCTGGGTACTCAGTTGCCAGCCCTCCCCACACGTGTGCGCCTCGCTACCTCTTTCTTCTGCAGCTCCTCTGAGTCTCAGTGTGCTTTTCTCTTTCCTTCTAGTTGTAGATTGTCCATTCAGCCAGCCTTCCTGTGGTTCTGGTTGATGTCCGTTTTGTCTTTTAGTTGTAGTTTTGAAATTGTTGTGCGAGGCAGCAGTTTAGGTGTTTACCTATGCTGCCATCTTGGTTTCTCTTTCTATACTAGCAGTTTCAATATTTTGTAAGGAAACATGATTCTCCCTAAGTAGATATGTGAATGAAATGGTTCAAAATAACGAAAGGCTCCTAATAAAACACTTTCAAATACATATATATATACTCACCTCCACCTCCTTATACCTAACACTTTTAAAACCATTAACTAATATTATTTCTGCCATGTGAGGTAGTAGCTTGAGTCACAGCCAAGTAGACCAACCAGTTAGCCTTCACCAAGCACAAAACAAAGAAAACAGTTCATAATCTACTAAATTATGCTGTTTCATTACACATAAATCTAATTAATACATATAAAAATTTTTACCCTATTTAGAGAGGTAGCAGAATGCTTGTGTTCACATCACTGCTCTACGAGTTTCTAGTTGTGTGATCATGGTATTTTACTTGTGCCTCTGTTTCTTCATTTATAACTAGAGGCCCAGTACACGAAATTCGTGCATAGGTAGGGTCCCTAAGCCTGACCGGTGATCAGAACCAATTAGGGTCCCCACTTCCCCGCCTCCTCCTTCCCTTGCCACCCATGCACCGCTGCCATGTGGTTCCTTCCATCTCCCAGTCTCCTCCTTCCCTCGCCACCCACTTGCCACAGTGTGGTTTCCCCTGCCTCCTTTCCTCGCTCCCTCAGCACCCCACCACGCTGGTTGCCCGCCATGCTCTGCGCCGCCCCTTGGTGGTCAGTGCATGTCAGAGTGAGCAATCGAACTCCCGGTTTCCCAAACTCCCAAGGGGACACGTAGCATATTAGCCTTTTATATATATATAGATGATCTCTAATCTACAAGGTGTACCAAAAATGTATACATGTTTTAACAGCTGATCGCTATTAAATGAAAATGAAATGTATGTAAATAAACACTGCTTTTATAATTATTTGAAGTGTGTACTAGTATATATATATATTTTTGGGACACCCTACATTATCAGTAGTATTTAGAGCAAAACTAAAAGAGAAGCAAACAAATGGAGGACTGGCATAAACTAAACATCAGGTGCCAGTAATCATTAAATTTAACTTAGTTTTTCCTTATTCCTACTTTTAAAGAAACGTTTGATTTTCTAGGTGCAGAAATATACCTAGTAATTTGGGGTCAAAGGCCTTTAACAATCTGACCATAATAAAACTATCACTACTGCTATTAGAGAGGTGGTATTCCACTGTGAGAAGGGGTATACCACACTCTGGAGACAGACTGCCTGATTTGAATCCTAGCTCTATTAAATACCAGCTTTATAACCATGGGAGGTTATTTAACCGTCATGTGACATGACAATTTCCTCCTGTAGAACATGGGGATAATAGTATCTCATAGTGTTGTTTATGAAGATCAAATGAGTCCAATTTATAAAAAATACCTCAGACAATACTGACTATTGTTCTTTTTCTCTATTATTACCAGCATCACCACCACACATAACTAGCTAACCTTTATTGAGAGCTTAGTATGTGTCAAGCACTGTTCTTAGTGCATTAGATATTTTAAGTTATTTAATCCTCTCAACGACTAAATAAGGTAAATATTAATATGAGCCAAATCTTGTCGAGAAAGATACAGGCACAGCAGTGTTAAGCTACTTGCCAAACTTACATAGTGAGAGTAACCAAAGAGCAAATATACACCAAAGATAAGATACACTCCCCTCTCTCTTTCAGTCTTTTCTTTTTTAAAATATATTTCATTGATTTTCCACAGAGAGGAAGAGAGAGGGACAGAAAGCTAGAAACATTGATGAGAGAGAGACATTGATCAGCTGCCTCCTGTACGCCCCCACAGGGGATGTGCCGCAACCCAGGTACATGCCCTTGACCGGAATCGAACCCGGGACCCCTCAGTCCGCAGGCAGACGCTCCATCCACCGAGCCAAACCGGCCAGGGCTCTTTCAGTCTTTTCTACTGAACCTTTTCCCAAGGGGACACAGACATTAGCAATCTTAGATTTCTCTGTTCCAAGGTTAGCAGGATGGGGGGGCGGAGCACTGGAAATGATAGTAAGACTGCTACTTGCCTATATTACACACAGACAAGAAGACCTATTTCTTCCCAGGTATTTATACTTACTTCCCCTTCCTAATTATAAAAATACATCTACACAATGGAATTCTACGCTGCTGTAAAAAGGAAGGAATTTTTACCATTTGCAACAGCATGGATGGAACTAGAGAGCATTATGCTAAGCGAAGTAAGCCAGTCAGAGAAAGGTAATTATCACATGATTTCACTCATTTGTGGAATATAAGGAACAACATAAAACGATGAACAAAAACAGAACCAGAGACATAGAAGCATCGAACAGACTGTACAACCTATGAGGGAAGGTGGAGGCTGAGGGGGTAAGAGATCAACCAAAGGACTTGTATGCACGCATATGAGCAAAACCAATGGACACAGACGGGGGGGGGGGCGGTGAGGGCTTGGCTTGTGCTTGGGGGAGGTGGTGGCAGGGGAGAGGTCAATGGGGGGGAAAAAGGAGACTCATGCAATATTTTAAACCAGTGGTTGGCAAACCGCGACTCGCAAGCCAGGCTCGCGAGCCGCAGTTTGCCACTCTGTTGGAGCCGCAGTTTGCCACTCTGTTGACTAATGAGTTTGCCGACCACTGCTTTAAACAATAAAGGATTAAAAAAAAAAAAAAAAGAGCCCTAACCAGTTTGGCTCAGTGGCTAGGGCGTTGGCCTACGGACTCAAGGGTCCCATGTTCGATTCCGGTCAAGGGCATGAACCTTGGTTGCGGGCACATCCCCAGTAGGGAGTGTGCAGGAGGCAGCTGATCGATGTTTCTCTCTCATCGATGTTTCTAACTCTCTATGCCTCTTCCTTCCTCCCTGTAAAAAATCAATAAAATATATATAAAAAAGAAAGAAAGAAATCACCTTGCCATTCCTATCTAGCTATTTTGAAAAATCAGGAATGAGTATTGAATATGATCAAATTCTTCTACAATGCCTATGAAATAATAGTGCTTTTTAATACTTTCATTTTGCTGTGATACATTTTACTCATTTTCAGAAATAAAGGTAATTTGCTCATAAAAAAATACATATTCACATTATAAAATACAGAAAATAATTCTGTGAATTTTAAAGGAGGCATTGTTTAAAAGTTAGTTTGCAAGACTTTCCACTAATCACTCTAGACTAGTGGTTCTCAACCTTTCTAATGCCGTGACCCTTTAATACAGTCCTCATGTTGTGGTGACCCCCAACCATAATATTATTTTTGTTGCTACTTCATAACTGTAATTTTGCTACTGTTATGAATCGTAATGTAAATATCTGTGTTTTCCGATGGTCTTAGGCGACCCTGCTAGCGGTTACAGTTATGAAGTAGCAACGAAAATAATTTTATGGTTGGGGGTCACCACAGCATGAGGAACTGTATTAAAGGGTCGCGGCATTAGAAAGGTTGAGAACCACTGCTCTAGACAGTCCCTCGCTTTTAAAAAAGTTAATTTTTACAAGATATTTTAAAGGAGAATGTACCTTTTTTCTTTTGAACATTTAAGGGACATACAAATAGGAAGGAAAAAATTTAAAATTATGAGTTTCTTCACAACCAAAAAAAAAGTATTAATGGGATTTTGAACATTTGGAATGTTACTAGAATGTCTAAAAAGTTAAAAATTTTAAACAACCTAATTTTGATGCTTCTATACTCATACTCTGTTTTGCTGAAATCTGCTACTATATATTAGAAACTCTGCTGTTGGCAGAGAGTCTTTGTTAAGTGCTCTATAAACTATGTTAGGTAAGTCTGGCTTACGTTAGTATTACAAAAGATGTGATTACCCTTTCTGTCCGATCAGCACAAAATAATCGAGTGTGATGTCTCTTCTGAACTACAATGTAGGTTATTCCAGGTTGATAGTCTTTCTCCAAACTGATGCAGGCTTCTCGAATTGCTAGTAGTTCATAATATAATACCTAGAGAAGATGAAATGACATAGCCATTCTCTTATACAGACTTCAAAGTAAGATAATTATTTAGTCAAAGTATTTTTTAATGTCATCAGTTACAGCTAAATATACCTGTCTGCATGGTCTTAACAATCAAGGCTTATACATCCATAGTAAACATTTTAAAAGGACAATCTAAGGAAGCAGCAAATTTTGACTTTGGGAACTCTCAACTTAATTAAGGTTTCTAACTTCAGAGCTAGACACCATATTATAAACACAGTATCTGATTTAACCATAGTATGATGAGATCCCAGGCAACCAACCTGCCTAAACTGTCCCTCTGAAACACCATCCCGATAAAAGATGATACGAGTAGGTTTGAACCGAGTTGACTTATAAAATTGAATGAGAAGTTCTCGGACCATGGAGGCCAAATCCTGGATGATCTCCTGGCGGGGTCTCTGAACTCGTACTGTAGCACAGTATCTGCTAGGGTGGGCATCCATACTACCTACAACCTAAGTTGGAAAAGTAAAGAAAAATAGAAAATTAAGATAATTAAGACGACATGATTATGAATTTACTGCAATTAAAAAATTGAAAGAAAGTACATGGATTTCATTTAAATTTGTATTTTACTATAACCTTACTATTTACCACTGTTCATTTGGAGGTTAATAAAAAACAGATCATTCCCAGTGACGAACAGAACAAAAGACCCAGTATAGGGTCAAAAATTATTTTCCTATAAGAAGACTGTACTTTATATTTAACAATTAGATTCTAATTGTTAGATGTCGCTGGTAGACCTAATGATTAGTAAGGGGAAAAAAGAGACAAAAAGATGTACATAACGAGAATAAGAGAAAGAAGATAAGTAAAAAAGAGGACCCATGAAAACTCTTAATTTCTCTTTATATCTTTTACACTTTAGCAAACCACCCCAGAAGTCATACCGAAGACTCTGGCATCATCTTAGAACTGCTATACTTTATAAATTTTAAAAGAATTTTAATTCTATTACTGCAATGTCCTAGACCAGAAGGCTTGAATCCACAGTCAAGTATTCCTGCGTTGCATTTGTGTTTTCTGTCTGGTCTTGAGAGAAGCTAATCTTGGTTTTGAGAGTAGCTATCTGAATTTTCTCTCTCTTTTTTTTTATTGTTTGAAGTATTACAAATAGTAGTACATATGTCTCCTTTTTTCTTTTTCTCCCCCACTGACCTCCCCCCGGCTTCCCCTACCCCCCCGTACATGCCTTCACCTGCCTGCCCCCCCCCCCCTTTTGTGTCTTGTTTAATGCTATTATGTGTTTGGAGCAGAGGGAACTTTGAAGCATGAACTTGCAAGTGCACCATGACTATAGTCACTTACAGACCTACTGAAGCATGATCTCTGGAACCTGAATATTTTTAAAAAGTCTAAACATCATTCTAGGCTGAGAACCAGCTTATGGTAACTGTGCCTCCAGCTTCTCTCTCTTCCAGGGTAGTATTTATACCAAAGTCATGCTTCAAAATGGAACTCTACAGTGTACCCAATGTTCAATGCAGCATTATTTACAGTAGCCAATACATGGAAACATGTCCATCAATGGATGAATGTTACTATCATTTTCAAAGATAAGTAAGGTTTATCGGATTGTTAAAACTTAAAATTTATGTAAAATTATACTAGATAATAAAAAATATAAAAAATCTTACAGCTTAATTTCTAAATTTCATTAAGTATAACTAAAATATGTTGACATTTTCAAAAAATTTTTTTTCTTTCAATGTTCTAATGTAAGAATTTCCATTCACTCAAAATGTTGGTAGTTGTTAAAATCAAGCTTGGCTCAGTGGATAGAGCATTGGCTGTGGGCTGAAGGGTCCCAGGTTCGATTCCGGTTAAGGGCATGTACCTTGGTTGCGGGCACATCCCTAGTAGGGGGTGTGCAGGAGGCAGCTGATCGATGTTTTTCTCTCATCGATGTTTCTAACTCTCTATCCCTCTCCCTTCCTCTCTGTAAAATTAAATAAAAAGTATTTAAAAAAAATCAAGTAATGTTCAAGTTGGGTAAAATATCATATGGCTTTCTATAGTTTAAGAAATACACTTAAAAGAATGGACATGGAAAGGTTATAAGTATAGAAGTGGGCAAACCTACAGTAGGCAGATGTTAAAAGTAGGAGTAAAACAAAGAATTTAGGTCAAAATATTACAATGGACAAAGGTGGAAGATATTTTATATTGAAAAAAGTACAACCCATCAATCTTATATGTAATGCATCTTTCTGTATCAAAGATAGTACTGAAATATGTAAACAAACTTTTTGAATTACAAAGTAACTGAAATATACAATTATGGAGAGATCAAATAGAAAATTAAAGTAGAAAACAAATTAAAGATTTGAGCAATATCATTAATAAACTTGATTTAATAGCTATATATGGAACTTGTAGCCCTTAAATCAGAGCAAAATTATTCTTCTCCAAAAATCCAAAGAACATATGAAAGTTGACTTTCTCTCTATCCTATATAATCCTATATAATAAAAGAGTAATATGCAAATCAACTGAACGGTGGAACGACTGGTTGTTATGATGTGCACTGACCACCAGGGTGCAGACGCTCAATGCAGGAGCTCCCCCTGGTGGTCAGTGCACTTTCACAGGGTGAGTATCAATCAGCCAGAAGCCGCTAATGGCTGGCCAGCGCAGTGGCGGTAGCGGGAGCCCCTCCCACCTCTGTGGCAGCGCTAAGGATGTCCACCTGCTGGCTAAGGATGTCCCCTGAGGGGAGTGGGCCTAAGCCGTCAGTCGGACATCCGCTTGGGCTCCTGGGCTGCCAGAGAGATGTCTGACTGCCATCTTAGGCCCGGTCCCCTGGGGAGTGGGCCTAAGCCAGCAGGTGGACATCTCCTGAGGGGTCCTGGACTGTGAGAGGGCACAGGCTGGGCTGAGGGACCCCCCTGAGTGCACGAATTTTTGTGCACTGGTCCTCTAGTATATTTGTAAAAGTGGTTTCAAAGAAAATATCATTAAAATTAAAGAACTTGGAATCAAAATGGTGATCTTTTAAACTTTAGATAAGATAAATCTGCCTAATGACACTCACAGCAGCAATAGAAGGCTTCTTCCCATCACCAGCTGGTGGATGAGTGACATCTGCTCCCAAAAAGATCACTGGTTGCTGGAACACAGAAGGTCTTAAACACATTTTTTAAAAGAGTTAGATAATCCATTTTTTAAAATATAGTATTTTATTTTGATAATTCATTTTTTTAATTATCCATTTATCTGTTTCACACTACTGTAACAAAACTGGGAGTTGCTGACACAGCACAGAGAAGGTCCTATACAGACAGCTTCATAGGCTTGAAATACTGACAGCTTTATTCTCTTAATTCATGAATCCCTGGCCAATGAAGTAAAAGCTGTCCCAGTGGGTCTATCCAATGTCTTATTCAGAGCAGTTTTCTGCCTTAAGTAGTGGTGACGGTGGTTGCAAAGGGAAACTGCTGCCAGCATTCTTCATAATAGGCATTAAATGCTAGACTTCCTCATATTTATCCACCATTTTGTATCAATGTTTCTTCAATGTACTTATATTTTAAGCTTATGTAATCTCTCAAGGTGAAAAAAGATAATTAAACTATACCCTGAGAGGGATTATGAGAGTCTACTACTCTCCCGCCCATGGCCAAAAATATAAATTTGAGTGATGTATAGTTAACAGTTATAAAGTAGCTAGTTCATTTTATCTCTGCAACTATATCCTTCAAGTGATTATTTCTTAGTTCTTGGGCTTGTTGATAACATTCTATATTCATCTCACTTATGAATCTCTTCTCATATTTAATAGGGATAGAAGTAGAGGCAGCAAGGAAAAATAGGGAAAAAAGAGCTTTATGTCAAACACATATCCTTATTGTAATGCTTATCTGTGTGCATATTGGTCAAGATATTTTAAAAAGCCTTAGCCACTTCAACTATTAAAAGAAACCTGCTGTTCAATTCTTCAAATAACAGCCTCTTCCCCAGCACCTGTTCTAGGTCATTAGTCTTATACTTTCTAAGAGTTTAGACATGATGGCAATCCAACAGTAACATCCATTGTCCCACTGACTGCAGCAGGGGTTGATATGCTTTCTTAACTGATAAAATGAATTGACATCCCCTTGCCCATGCCCCCACCATCCATTCTTCCCTCGCTTCCTCAGTAAGTAGGCTTATAACTTAAGTTGTAGATGACTAGCAAATAATGAGAAAATTCTGGGCTTTCCAGTAAGAAATAAAGCTCTCTATACTTTCCAGCTAGGCAAGAAGTATTTTGCACACTAAATGAAAATGGAAGGGGGGGTGGATTTTCAAAAGGGAATTTCTTAATCTTGCTAATTCAAACTTTTAATTTTTTGCCAAAATGTCTCCTTATCTCCCATGGCAGGATTCATCAAAGCTGTTTCTAAACAGATTTTAGATATGACAATATATAGAAAAATTAAGCTAAAAAATAATATTTTATCAAGCAATTGGCTTCACTTACCTTTGATGAGGTACAAGAATATTATTGATCCCTCCGAGTTTAACATTTATCTTTAGGCACAGATTTGAGAGAGTTTGAGGGGATGTTTTTATTACATTCTTGACTTGAACACACTGTGTAGCCATACCCAAAAGTGTATCTCCTACACGTTTCACCTCCGCTATGGAACAAATGCAGATACCTCTAGTTAGAGAAAATGTTGAAATTCACTGAAAATTAAGCTACTGTGTTTCTCCCCTTTAAATAGATTACTGTATTACAGGGCACCCAAAATTCCACCAATACTAAAACAATGCTGTTAAAACTTAATGTATATTGCTTTGAAGATCAGCTTACGCATTTACTGATAATTTTTCGACTGTTTTCTTTTTTTGTGTGTGCAAAAATGTTTATTTTTATAATCCTGAAAACACTATAACCACAATAACTGAAAAACGATACAGAGAAAATATATAATCCCTTGTTAGCATTTTACTGTATTCTCTTCCAGTAATTTTCTCATTTATATGATTTTAATGCAGTTATAATCCTGATATATTTACAGCTTTTAATCCTATTCTCCAAGCGTTAATTTAAAAAATACAGAGGGACTACAGTGTAAAGAATAAAAGGGCCCTGTTCATTTTCCTCTCTCTGCCATTATAACTACCACAAAGAATTCAGTGTACTTAACTCCTTACACATTTTTATTTTAAAATAAAAATTGAGAACACACTATACATTCTATTTTGCAACTTGTTATTTTCATTTAATAATATAGTATGTTCTGAATCTCAATATATAGATTGCAGTTATCCTTTTTTAAATGCCACGAGGTATTTGACCAGTCACACACTGATATATTTTTAGCTTATTTTGGTTCTCATTATTTCAAATGATGCTGTAGACCTTGTATATTTACTTTTGGTTGGTTGTGTAACTATAGCCTCAGAATAAATATTTAACATTTTTAATTAAAAAAAATTTTATTGATTTTTTATAGAGAGGAAAGGAGAGGGATAGAGAGTTAGAAACATCGATGACAGAGAAACATCGATGAGCTGCCTCCTGCACACTCCCCATTGGGGATATGCCCTCAACCAAGGCACATGCCCCCGACTGGAATCAAATCTGGGACCCTTGAGTCTGCAGGCTGATGCTCTATCCACTGAGCCAAACCGGTTAGGGCAATATTTAACATTTTTAAACATGCTAACAAATTGCCCTCCTTAAATACTTATTAATTCATTCAACAAATATTTAATGTGCATCTAACCCATGCTAGTACTGTGCAAAGCTCTGGATATATAATAGTGAGTTAACAGACACACTGTTCCTGTCCTCACAAAACTTATAGTGTAGTCAGAGAAATAGGCATTAATTAAAACCCATAGACCTGTATAATACAAACAAAGAACCTTAACAAACTGTGACCAATCTATAGTAGTAAAAGCCTAGGTGGCCCTCATACCCTCGTGCGACTCCCTCATGTCATCACAAGATGGCTGCCCCTACATCATCACAAGATGGCTGCCACAAGATGGCCTGCAGGGGAGGGCAGTTGGGGATGATCCAGCCGGCAGGCAGAAGTGGTTAGGGGCAATCAGGCAGGCAGGCAGGCAGGCGAGTGGTTAGGAGCCAACAGTTCCAGATTGTGAGAGGGATCCCAGATTGGGGAAGGTACGGGCTGTGCTGAGGAACCCCCGCCCCCCCCCATGCTCGAATTTCGTGCACCGGGCCTCTAGTATATTAATAATAATTTATCAATATTGGTTCATTAAAAGTACCACACCAAGATAGTATTAATAATAGGGAAAACTATGTGCAGGGGAGGGGAGGTATATAGGAACTTTATATTATCTACTCAATTTTTCTCTAAATCTAAAACTGTTCTAGAAAATAAAATCTAGTTCTTTCCCTCTCTGGCTCCTTGAAGATCAGTCGCCATCATATATGACACAGTTAACTATTTGGACCAGGAAGTTCATGACCAACAAACTACTTCAGTGGAAACAAAGGGTCATTGACATCTTTCACCCTGGGAAGGCAACAGCATGTAAGACAGATATTCGGGGAAAACTAGTCAAAATGTATAAGACTACACCAGATGCCATCTTTGTGTTTGGATTCAGAGTTGATTTTGGAGGCGGCAAGACAACTAGCTTTGGCATGATTTATGATTCTATAGGTTTGCAGGACATGGCCTATATGAGGAGAAGAGCTCAAGAAAACAGACAAAGGAACACAAGAACAGAACGAAGTCAGGGGGACGGCAAAGGACAATGGCAGTGCTGGCAAAAGTGAGCTGAGAATTGGACAGTAGAAGGAGTAAGGATTCTTCAATAGCATCCCAATTTACAGATTGTGCAGATATTTCATTAGAAGATTCATAAACTAAGAACTTTAAAAAAAAGGTGGCTCTCTCTGCAACTACCCCTATCCCTTTCCCCCAGGCATTTTCCTTGCCTCTCTCTTTTTCCTAAGCTCCAATGGCCCTCCTGTAACTTCTTTCCTGAACCTCTTTCTTCTAGGCTCAATTATTCTACCTCTGTGACTTTCTAAATAAAATTTTTCCTAAAGATTAAAATAAAATAAAATCTATTAATTAAAAAAAAATCACTCTGGAAGCAGTGTAGAGAATGGACTAAAAGGAAACTAGAGGGAAAGCAGAGAACAGTTTGGAGGCTGGTAATACCAACTTTCCTTCAAATCAACAGTGTATGAGAGTGTATATTTATTCATATCTTTGTTAAAAAAAACTTTAGTTCATATTTATGAATTTATTTTTTAATTGATTTCAGGGAGAAAGGGAGAGATATAAATATCAATGATGAAAGAGAATCATTGATCTGCTGCTTCCTACACACATCCTACTGGGGATTAAGCCTGCACCCTGAGCATGTGCCCTGATCAGAAATCGAACCGTGACCTCCTGGTTTATAGGTCAATGCTCAACCACTGAGCCATATCCACCAGGCAGTTTATATTTCTTTTCTTTTTTATTAATCCTCACCAGAGGATATTTTTCCATTGATTTTTAGAGAGAGTGCAAGGACAGGGGAGAGACAGAGAGAAACATCGATGTGAGAAAGACACATCAATTGGTTGCCTCCTGTAAAGCCCCGACCAGGGCTCAGGATGGAGCCTGCAACCGAGGTATGTGCCCTTGACAGGGATCAAACCTCAGACCTTTCAGTCCGCAGGTCAATGCTCTATCCACTGAACCAAATTGGTGAGGGCTCATATTTCTTTAATGACTAATGAGGTAGAGCATCTTTTATAAGATAATCAACCATTTGTTTTTCTGTTTTATGTTTCGTGTCTTTTTTTTAGTTTATTAAGTTTTTTCCTTACTGATTTTATAAATTCTTTTAGTTTAAACCCTTCTGTATTTTGTCACAACTTAAATATCTTTTTAATTTTATAACCATCATTTTAAATCACTGTATAATATTTCATCAACATACTATAACTTACTCATTTAAAACCAATCCTTAATAGTTTTTAAATATCATTATAAAAGTTTTGTGCATGGAAATTTTTCTTTCCTTTGAACACATTTTGGAATTAGAGATACTGAACTGTAGATAAAAACACATTTTATACCTTTTTGATGGGAACGATGCTATCAATCTCTATATTCCCTGCATACTCACAAGCACTATTATAGTATTTAAATACTAGAGGCCTGGTACATGACATTTGTGCACTGAGGGGGGAGTCTCTTAGCCAGGCCTATGCTCTTTCACAGTCTGGGACCCCTTAGGGATGTCTGCCTGCCAGCTTAAGCCTGATCCCTCCTTACTCCCACCAGCCATGAGCCCAGCTTCTGGCTGAGCAGCGCTCCCCTGGTGGGAGCGCACTGACCATAAGGGCGCATCTCCTGAGTTGAGCGCCTGCCCCCTGGTGGTCAGTGCATGTCAAAGGTGACTGGTTGTTCCACTGTTTGGTTTATTTGCATATTACACTTTTATTATAGAGGATATTTGCTAATTTAGTAGCAGACAATTTTTCTTTTTTTAACTTTTACTTACTGATTTTAGTGGGAGGAGAAAGAAATGTCAATTTGTTGTTCCACTTATTTATGTATTCATTGCTTGATTCTTGTATGTGCCCTGACCAGGGATCAAACCTGCAACCTTGGCATATCAGGACAATATTCTAACCAACTTAGCTACCAGGCTAGGGCTAAATTAAAATTTTTTTTTTTTATTAATTTGTACTTTACTGGTGAAAACTAACATTTTCTTATATATTTAGTTGTGTTATTTTTTTCTTGAGAAATTTTGGTTTATATTCCTTGCACATTAATTTAAAAGAATATAATAACTTTTTCCTTTGTTGAACACAATAACATCTATATAAATATTTTAACTAATAATAAACTAGACTTTCATTGTCTCTATTTGCTGCAAATATTTTTCACTTTCTATTGGTTTAATTTTAGTTACATTTGTGACATACAGAAATTTTAATTTTTATGCAGTCAAATCTAATAATTTTCCTTTGTGAATTCCATAATTTCTAAGCTTAACTGATAATACTCCATTCAGCAGTTTGAAAATTATACTTTCTTTGTGTTTTTCCACAATTCAATGATTTATATTTAACTTATTAATCTCACAAAACTTTAATTGGTTTATAATAAAATAGCTAAACTTTACTGAGTTTTTACTGTAAGTATTCTTCTAGGTCATTTACATATGAACATTTATCTAATCCTTACAACTACCTTGTAGGGATTAGTTATTAGCATCCCAATTTACAGATAAGAAAACTAAGGCTTAAGTAACTTATCCAGATCACACACAGGTACTATATCTGGCAGTACCTGTGTATTAAGCAGCACAGTCTAAGTCCAGAACGATAGTTTGACTCTATAACCACTATATTATACTGATAATCAAGTTATCAATGGCATTTAAAATTCTTTTTTTTAGAGAGAGAAAGGAAGGGAGAGGGAGATCAATAGCATTTTAAGTAATAATTCTTCCCTTAACCATTGTCTTTTGTTGTTGTTGAACTGAACATAGCCTCAAGATTTTACTGTCATACTAGAAGCTCGGTGCACAAAATTTGAGTCCCTCAGCCTGGCCTGCACCCTCTCTAATCCAGGACCCCTCAGGGGATGTCCTGGACATCCCACTCGCAATCTGGGACCGCTGGCTCCTAACTGCTCACCTACCTGCCTGCCTGCCCAATCGCCCCTAACCGCTCTCCCCTGTTGGCCTGATCACCCTTAGCCGCCCTGTCCTGTTGGCCTGATTGCCCCTAACTGCTCCCCTGCCAGCTTGATCGCCCCTAACTGCCTCTGCCTCGGCCCCCGCCACTGTGGCTTTGTCCCGAAGGAGGACTGGACGACCAGAAGATGTCTGGTCTATCTGGCCTACTTAGCATATTACCCTTTTATTAGTATAGATAATAAAACAATATATGAAGTTTAGAACTGGATCACTTGACCCTTTCTCTTCTTATATCCTCCCAGTTCAAAATGCTTGCATCTTTTGATAGCCAGCAGTCTCTTAGATCTACAGTTGGGCTCAACACATTCAAGACTCAGCATAATCTTCTTGTAGTTTTAGCCTTTTTTGCAGAAAATTGGTTTAGTCTGCCCACCATAGCCACTTTGCTTCCCATCATAATGCCGCTTTCCCTGCATATAACAAAGAATCCTTGCCTTTCTTGTACTATGTGGTAACCTTGTGGGGTTGATGCTTGCCACACTTCTTACAGAATGTCCGGTGGTTTTAGGAACATTCACCGTGTTTGTGAAAGCACTATCGGCAGGGAAAGCTCAACCATTGTTTTATAATGCCTACTTTAACTACCAAAATTCTTTCCACCAGGTCTCTTCATAGACCATTTAGTTTGCTTTACTGATTTGTCTTTTAAAAATAACAATACATGGTTTTAAACACTGTAAGCTATAACATTTTTGCAAGTTTTAGGATATGTTTTAGCATCATTCTAAAAGGAACATCATATACTCGAGGAAAAATGCAATCTTAAGGTATTCTTACCATACACTGGCGTCTTCCCTGGCAGGATGACAATAATGAGCTGTAGTCCAGAGTACGTGTTCTTGAGATGCCGGAACATGGGCTCCACGCTGTCTGCCCCCTGCGCATATTTGCAAAAGCAAGGCTGGCCCTGGATGGGCATTCCTGCATCTTTAGAAATCTTACGCAACTGGTCCGTGAAACCCCTGGAAGGAGTAATCACTAAATATAAAACATTTGTCTAATCATTAATACCTACAAAGTAGTAATAGAAAGTTTGGGAAGGGAATGGAGAATGAAGCAAAGATTAATGTGCTTCATAAATGAAGAGGTCACCAGACTACTGATGTTTAGGACAATGTGGGTCAGTAATCCATTTTGCAAACTAACACTACTATACAGTTGTGTAGCATTTTGTAGTTTACAAAGGGCATTAGTAATAAAGTGTGCTGATTAAGAAAGAGCTCAGCTCTAGAGTTATCAGTTCTGTTACTTACTAGCTTTGAAATTTTAGGCAATTTTTTTCAGTTTCTTTTATTTGTAAAATGATTACTTCCTGGATAGAGTTCGTGTGCAAATAAAATGAGATAATACACGCAAAGCACTTAGCACACTGCCCAAGACATGGTAATAAGACTTTGATAAATTTAAGTTACTGTATATTTTCTAAATTGATCAAGATTCATAAGAAAGTGGTAGGTCATGAAAGAAAAAGTGGTAGGTCAGGTATTATTCCCATTTTATAGGTCAGAAAACAGTTTCAGAGACATTAAGTATTTGGCCAAGGTCAAATGGTTAGATAAATGGCAGAGTCAGAACTCTGACCTAGTCCAGACTTTCCTTCCATAATATTAGCTTTCTCAGAAAAGATTAAAAAAAAAGAAGCCAATATTTAAAAACAAATGAACCAGGCAACACTTTCAAGTATTTTTACCCACACTGAAAAAAAACCCCAAAAGACTAATAATGTCGAGGTTTAACAATAACTTTGTTTTTAAAACAAATAAGATCCTAAGTCAAGGATTTCAGTTATCTTTGATCAAAAACACTCTGATTCCATTATGGCAAAGATAAAGTTTGTAGGAATCCACTTCTTCTTCTTGAAAAAAATTGGAGGATTTTTCTTTGTTTTCTAGAGGTCACGTAAAATAATCGTAGCATTGTAGTTAAACTGTCCTATGACATTTTACTTGAAAGCAAGGGGATGAAAACTTTAGAGAAAAAAATAGTAAATGAACCTTAAAACATATATTTAGATATTTGGAGCTAATAAAAAGGAGTGAACAGAATTAAATAAAAATATTTTTATTTTTCACATAAGGAAACAAGGTAAATTCTGATTTGATCTGGGTAAATTGGTCTCTAAATCACTCAAGAACTATTCGTTATGGGCATACTTTATAGGACCTATTAATAGAGATTTAAATTAGACACTAATCATTTTTTTAAGAAAATTAGATTCTAGAGGGGAGATAAATTTAAATAATTATAATATAATTTTATTTTACGCAGAAAGTGACAAGTGTAAATAAAGAGGATATTAATAAATTCGTGTTTAGAATTAAGAAATTATTTCCAGAATCACAAATCACAGAAGATTGAATAGTATTTACTTTTTCTTTCTTTTTACCCTCATCCAAAGACATGGTTTTTTATTTTTTAAAAATTGATTTTAGAAACAGGAAGGGAAAGAGAGAGAGAAAAAAAAAATTGATGTGAGAAACATCGCTCCAGGGATGGAACCCAAACTAGGTATGTGCCTGACCGGGAAGTCAAACCTGAAACCTTCTGGTGTACGGGATGATGCTCTAACCAACTGAGCCACCTGGCCAGGGCAGAATGAATAGTATTTAGATGAGTAGAGATAGTAAAGAGTAGCATAAGTGGAAATGGAAAACAGTACCAGGGAAATATAAGAAATACAGTGCTTGCCCTAGCTGGTTTGGCTCAGTGGATAGAGTGTTGGCCTGTGGACCAAAGGGTCCCAGGTTCGATTCCGGTCAAGGGCACATGCCCGGGGTTGCGGGCTCAATCCCCAGTAGGGGGTGTGCAGGAGGCAGCCAATTAATGATTTTCATCATTGATGTTTCTATCTCTTTCTCTCCCTCTACCTTCCTCTCTGAAATCAATAAAAATATATATTAAAAAAAAGAAAGAAATACAGTGCTTCAGTTTTCTGTCCAAATATGTGAAAATGAAATGACTTAAGAGGCAGGTGAATTATTTGAAATGTCATACTGAGTTTTAATGTTATTCTTTGTCAAAGAGAAGTCTGAAAGTTTTGGAATGGGAGTAGTCACAAGAGGAATTGGCACTCTTTCACAACAGCACAGCTCCTCAAACAAAAGTGACAGCAGAAGCCCCTGAGACTGCCAAAGGCCCAAATCCTGAGAGTCCCAAAGGAGAGAAGACAGAGAAGAAAAGAAGTCAACATGATAAAAAGGAACAAGGAAGGCAAGAATGGAGAGAATGTCAGAAATAAGTCATTGTGCCCTAGCCAGTTTTGCTCAATGGTTAGAGTTTTGGCCTGCAGACTGAAGGGTTCAATTCCTGGGGAAGGGCACATATCTCAGTTATAGGCTCGATCCCCGGCTCTGGTTGGGGCACATGGGAAAGGCAACCAATCGATGTCTCTCTCACATCCATGTTTCTCTCTGTCTCTGCTCCCTTTCAACTCTCTCTAAAAAATGGAAAAAATATCCTCGGGTAAGGATTAACAACAACAATAAAAAATCTATAATAATAAAAGCACAATATGCTAATTAGACCAGACGTCCTTCCGGATATCCTTCCAGACGACCTTCTGGACGAAGTTGGGGGGGGGTGAGGGAAGCCCGGGTCCCCGGTGCCAGAGGGAAGCTGGTGCCGGCAGCTGGGGGAAGGAAGGTCCACTCTTGCACGGATTTCGTGCATCGGGCCTCTAGTTTAAAATAAAAAGCCCGGCTGGTATGGCTCAGTGGTTGAGCGTTCATCTATGAACCGGAGGTCACAATTCGATTCCTAGCAGGGCACATGCCTGGGTTGTGGACTCGATCCCCAGTGTGGGGCGTGCAAGGCATTGCAGATGTGTCTATCTCTCTCTCTCCCTTTCTCTCTGAAATCAATAAAAAAAATATTTAAAAAAAGTAGTCAACTGCACAAATTCTGAGAAAAATAATGGCTGAGAAGAGACCATTAGAACTGATAAGCACAAAGATACTGGAGATCTTCCAGAAACCAGTTTCGGCAGAGCATTAAAATTTCTAGGAAGGAGAAAGCCTTGGAAGCCTGAGAGAATAAGTTAGGTAAATTAAAAACTGAAGATGTTTTTGTTTGTTTCAAATTTACTCATTTCATTATTTTTTTTAGAGAGAGAGTGGAAGGTAGGGGGAGAGAGTGAGAGAAACATCGATGTGAGAGAGACCCATTGATTGGTTGCTTCCTGTATGTGCCCTGACCAGGGCTGGGGGTTGAGCCTGCAACCGAGGTACATGCCCTTGACCGGAATGGAACCCAGGACCCTTCAGTATGCAGGCTGACGCTCTATCCACTGAGCAAAACTGGCTAGGGCTATTATTATTTTTAATCCTCACTCAAGATTTTTTTCAATTGTTTTTTTTATAGAGAGAGTGGAGGAGAGGGAGAAGTGGGAGAGGGAAACATCGATGTGAAAGAGATACATCGATTGGTTGCCTCCTGAAATGACCCCAACCAGAGCTGGGAGGATTGAGCCTGCAATTGAGTATGTGCCCTTGACTAGGAATCTAACTGTAACCCTTCAGTCCATGGGCCTATGCTCTAACCACTGAACAAAACCAGCCAGGGCGTGTTTCTTACAAATTTATCTTTTATTAAAAAATATATTTTTATTGATTTCAGAGAGGAAGGAAGTGAGAGAAAGAGGTATCAATGATGGGAGAGAATCATTGATCGGCTGCCATATGTACGCCCACACTGGGGATCGAGCCCACAACTGGGGCATATGCCCTGACTGGGAATCGAACTGTGACCTCCTGGTTCATAGGTTGACGCTCAACCACTGAGCCATGCTGTCTGGGCGTTTCTTACAAATTTAAGAGAAATTAGTGAGCACTTACAATTGAGGGGAAAAAATCTGGGGAAGAGGGAAAATGGTGGAGATGGAGGCCAAACTTTGAAACATAAGGAAGTGGAAATGAGGAGTTAAGCCATTCTTTCAAGGAACTCAAATGAAAAATAAGAATCTTATTTAATACTCACTATTATCTCTATTCTAAAAAGGTAAAATTGAAACATAATGAGATTTAAAAAAATTATGCATGGTAATAAAGCTAGGAAGTAGCAAAGTTGGGAATTAAACCTATTTGCCACTACAGTCAGTAATGCTCCTCCTATACCACCTAAGCTAGTCTATTAGAATACTTACAAGAACGAATTAGTGAATTTATGATGACTAACAAATTCAGGAATCTTCATCAAAATATAGAAACATTTTTAAAGGCTCAGTGATTAAGTACACGTCCTACTGAGGCAACATTGGTTAGAACATTAGCTGAATAATTTAAAACTGAAATATAAAATTTAAAAACAAAACGGTTCCAAAGCCAAACTAATGACAAGACTTACTTCAGTATTTCTTCTCTGCACTGCCTCTGTGTGGCAAAACAAGCTATAGCCCACATTTTGATTTCAACTCCTGTGTGGAACTGTTTCCCTCGCATGTCCCATACTCCATGGCTTGGTGTTGCTACTGTTCGATTCTACAGAAAAAGGAGAAACAGAAATACAGCAAAAAAGAACAAACACTTAATATAGTTTATTTCAATAGCTGATATATATATATCTAATATTCTATGTGGAATAGGTTATTCTAAATCAATATTGTATTTTTAACATAGAAAAACAAAAATTCTGCTAAACCCAAGCGAAGACACCTTGAAACAAAAAAATGTTGAAACAATGAAACATTTTCAAATTCCAGACTTAGATATCTCCATACATAGAAACTGTATGTTTATAATTAAAAACTACCAAGAGGTTTACCCGTCCTCCATACTGGAGCATAGGTGCTGGAAGTACGCGTCCAGTTACATGGGCCATTTCATCCCGAACTTTAAATTGAAACTCCTGAACAAACGGGTCTGTTTCATAATTTGCACTTCTTACCTAAGAACAGAAAGTTAGTAGTTACTTAAAAAAAAAAAAAAATTCCTCCAAATCTCCTGCTTTACATATTAGAATTCTCTTTTTTTTTGCTTTCACTGTCTCAATATGCTTTACAATAGGTCTTGTTAATGGTACCCTTAAGCTATAGAGCACAGAATTGTAACCTGGGGTTCACAGATCATAAATGACTGCAGGAAGTCTGTGAGCCTCCTAGTAATTTATAGAAAATTTAAATGTATTAGGTTGAATAGTAAGAAATTTCAACTATTTATGGCATACGAAAATGGTAATTTTATATAATTAAACATAATATATTTTGGAGAGGGTAGTCTAGAAATTGCAAGAGAAAGAAATACCTAGCCTAAAGTATACTATTAAAATTATGTAGAATAGCAAATATTGATAATTATTTTTCCTCTAATTACTATGGCTTTCTCCCAATTATTTGATTTACAGTTTATATAAAATTTACTTTAAGCCCAGCTGGTGTGGCTCCATGGTTGACCGTGGGCCCATGAACCAGGAGGTCATGGTTTGATTCCCGGTCAGGGCACATGCCTGAGTTTCTGGCCCGATCCCCAGTAGGGGTGTGCAGAAGGCAGCCAAATCAATGTTTCGCTCTCATCGATGTTTCTATCTTTCTACCCCTCTCTCTTTCTCTCTCTAAAATCAATAAAAAAATGTATTTGAAAAATTTACTTCAATATTTTCAGATAAAAAGTACCATGTTGCAAAATTTACTTAAAGGGATACACTTGAGACAGATAAGCCAGTATGAAATACAGATTATAATTTTTATATATATCCATACATATAAAGAATCTGTCGTAATTCAGTGTAGACTTGGATCTCAGAGTGCAATTCATGTTTATAGCATGATACACACACACACACACACACACACACACACACACACACACACACACGAGGCCTGGTGCATGAAATTCGTGCAGGGTTCCCTCAGCCTGACCTGCACCCTTTTGCAATCCGGAATCCCTAGGGGGATGTCTGACTGCCGCTTTACGTCCAATCCCCCAGGGATCTCTGTGGGATCGGGCCTAAACCAGCAGTCGGACATCCCACTCACAACTTGGGACCGCTGGCTCCTAACTGCTCACCTGCCTGCCTGATCTCCCCTAACTGCTCAACTGCCTTCCTGATTGCCCGTAACCACTCACCTGCCTGCCTGATGGCCTGTAACCTGCCTTCCTCATCGCCCCTAACCACTCTGCCTGCCTGCCTCATCGCCCTTAACGGCTCACCTGCCTGCCTGATCACCCCTAACTGCTCGCCTGCTTGCCTAATAGACCCTAACTGCTCACCTGCCTGCCCGATCACCCCTAATTGCCTCTGCCTTGGCCCCCGCTGCTGCGGCTTCATCCTAAAGAACGTCTGAAATGACACAGGAATGACGTCCAGAAGGTCGTTGGGCTGTCTGGTCTAATTAGCATATTACGCTTTTATTATTATTAATATATATATGTGTGTATATATATGTATATTAACTGTTTTTCAAAACATTTACTTGGTCTCAGGGTAAAGATCAAACAAGGCCATTGTTCAAGTCTTTAAGTAACAATCCATTCAAAGTAACCTGTATAATCTAAATATGTAAAAAGACTTTCCTCAATGATTCTCTAATCAATGATGTTTCTATTTCTTTCCCTCTTCCTTTCTTTCTGTAACCAATAAAAATATATTTTTAAAAAAAGATTGTTTTTGAAAGTGCTCTTAAGTTATTTTAGGTAATATTCATATTGCCAGACTTTTTCTCTTCACTTGGACAATTTAAATGATGCTAAAGAAGAACATAAGATAGCCTTGGCTAGGTAGCTCAGTTGGTTAGAGCATTGTCCCAATACAACAAGGTTGCGGGCTCGATCCCTGTCAGAACACATATAAGAATCAACCAATTGCTGAACACAAATGAGTGGAACACAAATCTCTCTAATAAAAAACAAAAAAAAGAAGAAATCTTATGTTCTTTTTTCTTAGTTAAAGAAAAGATCCAGGTGCCTTTTATTTTTCATTTTGCCTTATTACGTCAGTTTTATAAAGTGGTATTGATAACTCTTCCTTCCTATTTAGAACAACGGGAGAGCTTAGAAACCCTATGTGGTGAGAGCCATCTGATATTTCTTGAAAAAAAAACTTTTATTTATTAAATTGACTGGGGTGACATTGGTCAACATGAATGTATAGGTTTCAGATGTGGGTTTCTATAAGACCTGTATATTGTACTGTGTGACCACCACCCAAAGTCAAATCTTCTGTCACCTTGTATTAGGACTCTCTTCTCTCCCGACCCATCTTCCCTGTCAATCACCACACTGCTGTTTGTGTTCACGAGTTTCAGTTTTATATCGCACATGAGTGAAATCAAATCGTTGTTAGCTTTTTCTGACTGACTTATTTCACTTAGCATAATGTTCTCAAGGTCTGTCTATGTTGTTGCAAATGGTGCTATTTCATCCTTTCTTATGACTGAGTAGTATTCCATTGTGTATATGTACATCTTTATCCAGTCCTCTACCACAGGAAACTTTAGTATTTCTTTGTTCATCCTGTGGTTGTCAGTCTGATACCAGGGGATAAGCAATCCTACGCTGAGTGTTAAACCTCTCACTCTCACTAATCCTTCACTTTTCTTCCTTTCCCATCCTCTTTTAGGTGGGAGGCAATAAAGTTCCAGTTCACTAAATTGAAACATTAGTTCTGAATCTGTTCTGTATCTAATTAAAGAGTTTGGGATTAAATTAGAAGGGTCTAACCTTTCTCATAGAACCTACTAAATTTTACCCCCAGAACACCACTATATTACTTCCATGATCCCTTGTAATTTTGATAGTTCATAAAATGGTAATTAGGTATAAGCTGATAAGGACATGGTTCTTTAGTAGCTTACCCTAATATATTTTTAATTCCCATTTCTAAGGTTAAGTACTAACCAATCTGCTAATTTCGTCTTGTCTATCTGGTGCAGATCTTGCTGTTGCTTTGATCATAGTGGAAGTCTGATTGTCCGTTAGCTTCTTGATACATCGTTGCCCTGCCACAATATTACAGACCTATAAATAAAAAAAAGTTTTATACTAGATGTATATGTCTTTTTTAAAATCTCAGTGCCAATTACATAGGAAATTATATTTTTAATATACTTCATTGAACTATTCTTTTTAATATCATATTAAAATAGTAAACAATACTGCTTTACCGTATGTTAAGAGGTAAAATTTATAAACTTGAAAAGAAGTGTACCAAAATGCTAACAGTGGTGACATTTAGACTGTAGGATTGTGGATAAATTTTTTCCATATTATTTTATTATAAAAAATTTAGAATAAAATAAATGTGAGCATATAAAGTTATAGGCCATAAAAGACCACAATAGAATGATGAATAAGAAGATATTAATAAGCAGCCTAAACACATTACTTCTAGTGGCAGATACGTATGTTTTTGCTCTTGCCCCACTTGCAGACAGGGAAGGTGTGGGTACTTCAGCTGAAGAGTATACTTTTCTCTGAAATACTGTGCTACTGTTCTCTCCACAGTTTGGCCATTTTCTAACTGCAAAGGAAAGCTGGGGAAAAAAAAGTACACATTAACAACTCTTATCTCATTATGAGCCAGCAATACTCCCAATCCTTTATAAAACTAGAGCAAGCCGCCTCACATCATCACTGCTGACAAACACCAGCTTTTCTTACGTTTGATGACTGGCAGGCCTTCTTGTTACATTACAAACACGGTATTTCCGTCTCATTGTTCCACAATGAGTCACTTCAACCTTCAGACCTGTTCCCAACAAGAAAAACAAGATTACAGAACTGTCAAATGTGAAATATTTATAGCTATCAAGTCTGTTCACTACTATAAAAACTCAAATAAATTCTAAACAGAAAACTTGTGATACAAGCAATGTGATATTAACAAAGGATTTTATATAAAACATTGCAAATAATGGTTACAATCAAAATAGACTTAAATCCAAACATCTTCTCTATCATGTCAAGCTCTACACATTAAAAAATAATATAAAATCTGCAAAG
The DNA here is from genome assembly GCA_026230045.1 of Corynorhinus townsendii. Classification (NCBI taxonomy): domain Eukaryota; kingdom Metazoa; phylum Chordata; class Mammalia; order Chiroptera; family Vespertilionidae; genus Corynorhinus; species Corynorhinus townsendii. The sequence continues at coordinate 198,722,928 of JAPDVU010000002.1, forward strand.
CTTGTAGATCATGGGACAAAGTTCTCCATTAATGAAAACCTTGTTCACTTACTAAGTGAAGATCAGAATTTCGTAAAGCTCAAGAAGGAAGTCCTTCAGAGCTTTTTAAAGAAGGAAGGGAAAAAAAATCCTGGCCCTTTTAACGTAAGTGGAGTGACAATTTTGTTGAAGTATAATATAGTGACACAGCTTTTACTACTATTAGAATTCAAATGCAACCAAAAGAATTCCTAGATCAAGTGATCCCTACTTTCTTATGGAATCACTGATTCCTTTGAGAATCTGATGAAAGCAATAAACTCGGGAAAAGGCACATAATTTAAAATGTGATTTTACATGTTCCTGGATTCTTGTAGCCCATTTGTGGACTCTAGGGGTTTGAGAATCCATATCTGCTTTAGAAAGGGAAAGAAGGACTTTTAAACCATTGGCTGAAATTCTTTGGAATATATTTTCTTAAGCAGTGCTGTCCAACCATTTTCTGAAATGATGGAATATTTGATATCTGTGCTAATATGGTAATCACCAGCAATGTGTTACCGAGTATATGAAGTGTAGCTACTTTGACTGAGAAACTGAAAATTTAATTTTAACAAGTTTAAATTCAAATAGCTATGTTGCCCAATGGTTTTAGAGCTACCTAGAGGAGTTAAACACATACAGTGGTTACTGCTCACAGATAAGCACTCCACTTCTATGGCCTGCACTCCAAAGGTGGGAATCTAAAAATGGGTAGATGGAGGGCAACTTTTAATTCCCTGGTAGTACTCATAGTTACTTTTGTATTATTTCCCTTTTATATCTGTGATTCCTATAGTGCAGTGATTCTTAACCAGAGGTAATTTTGCCCTCCAGGAAACATTTGGAAATGTTTGGAGACTTTAAAAAAATTATTTTTAAATTACAGTTTATGTTCATTATTATTTTTAGTTTCAGGTGTAAAGCATAGTGTTTAGGCAATTATATACTTTACAAAATGATCCCCCGATATTTCAAGTACCCACCTGGCACCATACATAGTTATTACAGTATTATTTAACTATATTCCCTATGCTGTATTTTACAGACATTTTTTATTGGCACAACTGCGGGGTGCTATGGCATCTAGTGGATGCTTGATTTAGGGACACTTTAGATCCAGGGATGCTTCTAAATATCCTACAATGCACAAGGCAGCACTAACTCCCACCTTCTGCCACTATAAAAAATCACCCCATCCAAACATCAACAGTGCCAAAGTTGAGAAACCCTGCTACACTATAACTTATTTTCCTAGCTAATTACTAATTATAGAACCAAACATAGAGTTCACTCATAGTAGTATTTTCTTCTGATATATCACCAAAAATTAAGATGTTAAATGAGCACAGTGTCACTGCACCAGATTGGTATGGGTTTTGAGTACCTAATTAAGTCAGTGAGAAAATAGTTTTTTAATAATTACCTTTATAAAACTAAAATTTCAGATCAACTAGAGCATTTACTATGCCTCTATATTATTAAGGAGAGCAGAAAATAAAATATTATCACGGAATGCCTTAAAAGAAGGAACTATCAATAATTTAAAGTATGTAAGATGTAAAAAATTATGTTCAGGGGAAAAACACAATAGAAAATTTAAAACCAATTTCTGTTATCTTACATCACTTAGCAATTTGTTTACAAGTCTTCCCCTTGAATTAAAAAATCCTATATAATAAAGAGGTAATATGCGAATTAACCCTCACACCCTCACAAGATGGCTGCCTACAACCAGGCTGGCAGGGGGGTTAATAAGGGATGACCAAACGACTGAACAAGCAGGCTGCATGGGGCGACCAGGCCGGCAGGGGGGTTAGTGAGGGACAACCAAATGACTGAACAAGCAGGCTGTGTGGGGAGACCAGGCTGGTAGGGGGGTTAGGAGGGATGACCAAATGACTGAACAGCAGGCTGCGTGAGGCGACCAGGCCAGCGGGGAGGGGTGCAGTTGGGGGCAACCAGGCCAGCAGGGGGACAGTTGGGAGCGATTAGGCTGGCAGGGAGGGCAGTGAGGGGCGACTAGGCCGGTGGGGGGGGGCAATTGGGGGTGACCAGGCTAGCGGTGGGTGGTGCAGTTGGGGGCAACCAGGCTGGCGGGGGGGGGGGGGCAGTTGGGAGCGATCAGGCTGGCGGGGGGGGGCAGTGAAGGGCAACTAGGCCAGTGGGGGGGCAGTTGGGGGTGACCAGGCTAGCGGTGGGTGGTGCAGTTGGGGGCAACCAGGCCAGTGGGGGGGGCAGTTGGGGGCAACCAGGCTGGCGGGGGGGGGGGAGAGGGGCGGGGCAGTAAGGGGTGACCAGGCTAGTGTGGGGAACAGTCAGAAGCAACCAGGCAGGCAGGGAGGGGGTGACCTGGCTGGCAGTGGGGGGAAGTTAGGGGCGACCAGGCTGGCAGGGGAGGATTCCCGGGATCGGGCCTAAACCGGCAGTCGGACATCCCCCAAGGGGTCCAGACTGGAGAGGGTGCAGGCTGGGCTGAGGGGCTTCTAGTTTAATAATAAGGTTCTATAAGCCTACTATATAAGTTTGGACAAAAAATAAACTGGTACTCTCACATATATATGGTAACTTTTACCATACACTTCCCCCAATATTTTGCTGTTTAACTATGAATTATTGCACAAAGAAACCACCTTAATATTTAGGAAAAAGTTCAAATGGAACCAAAGGAATATACTAAGGAAATTTATTCGTTATATCCTATTTTGTATCACTATTTAAGTTTTCATTAAATTCCTCTTGCCAGCTAAAAATTAAATGCAAATACATAGCACAAAACACATAACTTTGATGAAAAACATTTTTTTAAAATATATTTTTATTGATTTCAGAGAGGAAGGGAGAGGAGGAGAGAGATAGAAACATCAATAATGAGAGAATCATTGATCGGCTGCCTCCTACACACCCCTACTGGGGATCGGGCCCACAACCCAGGCATGTGTTCTTGAGCAGAATCGAACTCAGGACCCTTCAGTCCTCAGGCTGACGCTCTATCCACTAGGCCAAACCAGCCAGGGCATAACTGATTTTTTTTGAGTTACTGTGGTACTAATACTCAATGTACTTTGAAGAGCCATCTTTAAAAAAAAAAAAAAAAGTCTTCTTGATTTTGGAAAAAAATAATCATTCGTTTGTTAAATAGATTTAATTCAGATTTTTCTACCTCAAATCTAGGGATTAGACCCAAACCCAGGGTTAGGAGAAAGTTGAAATTTTAAAAAATGGATTACATAATTCTCTGCCCAGGTCCCCCCACCCCAAACCCTCCATCCAACAACAAAAAATTGGCTTTAATAAGTCAAATATTTAACCTATAAACTTGGCTTTACCTTCACTATAACATCAACTTTATAATGCTTTCTAGTCATTTTTTCAGTCATTTCTTTAGGCCCCTGAGCAGTTGAAGTTAAGATCGAGTCCATGCTCTTCGGGCAGCGGTTGAATCCTTGTTCTGTACATCTTGTATTTTCTGTGATAAAGTGGTGATATGAGTTGATAGCATAGTTACCGTAAAATAATCTAAGTGACTTCATTATATCAGAGGTGGTAACTAAGCAGCAACTCCACTGGAAACCATGGCATTTAGATGATCACATATTAATGGCGGGTAATGCACTATCTCCCAACAATGCTAACTGTGCAGTTAATACAGATTATGGAAGGATAATGGTATGATTGCAGTAGAGTACATTTTCTCATTTTGGTACTTCAATTACTTGAGATAAATGGATACTTATTTTCAAAGCAGGAAAGATTTTCCTTGTAATGCTTTATTACAATGATTACCTCTTTCCTGGTTACTAAATGGCAAACAATGATTGACTACTGGAGCAAGCAGATGCACTCAGCTACTACTCTTAGTCAAAACTGCTCTTGAAAATTCCCTTAAATTGCTGAAAAAATTAGTGTATGTAGGTCTGCATATAAAGCTGTATATGTATTTTTAAATGTATACAGGAATGTACATATATATATATAAAGTTAAATATATACAAAACATATACTTTAGAACAATATTAAAATTATTTTTTTATCTTTTGGGGGAAGACCATGTAGAGATGAATTAAATTAGTAAAACATATATATGATGCAAGATCACTATACAAATTTTAGCTACTAATTGAAAGAGGCAAGATTAATGATCCACTGTACAATGTACATGAAATAACTAAATTCCAACAAATTTTAGCTACTAATTAAAAGATCAATGATCCACTGTATAATGTACATGAAATAACTAAATTCCAACTCTAGAACACATGAAACAGACTAGCCCCTTATCCATAAATTTTCAAAGAAATAAAATATTCTGCTATCATTTCAGAAAAATAAGGAAGTCATTGTATTAGAATTTGTTCAAAGAATGATTCCAATTCTGAAGTAACTATGTTTTTGAAATAACCTTTCTACTTTTAATAGTATTATAGAAGCATTTCCCTATGAGACTCTTATACCTTCAGCTAATAAAGTATTAACAAAAAATTAGCTGGTATTGATAGGTACTTCTGTCACTGAAACGCTAAGCTGTTATTGTAATGAATATTTTATAACTGATCTTTATTTTACTGGTAATGTTACATGAATAAACTATAATTTAAAAATTTTTCAGTAAGTTTGTCATACTCATGAATTTTATAGTTAAGTTGTTCCAAATGCTAATTAATTCACCTTTTATCTCTTTGGTGAATTTTACCCGATGAGAATCAGTCAGAGGTCTTGGTTGCTCATCAATATTATGAATGTCAAGAACTTCACACATGAACTGAATTACAGGTTGTGCTTTGTAGAAGGCAGTGGCAGAAACTAGGAAGAAAAACACACATAGTACAAATTAATGCTTCCTTAAAAAATTTCAGATTCAATCTCAGCTCCATGATAATGAACTAATTATAGCATTAAAATCATCCTTTATGTATACTTATAAAAATATTTCCAAAATTAAGCAGTTTCAGTTTAACCTCTGTTTACTGAAAGACAAGCACAAGAACAGAAAAGCTAAACACCACAGTTTTTATAATCTTTCTTTCACCATGGTAACTGAATCATTCCATTCTCTACTACATGTACAGAGAAGTGTTCTGGGTGTGAGACAAGGCCTTGTAAAGGGACAAAGAAGGCCTGAGACCCTTAGCAAATGAGAAAATTATGTATTATTTCTTAAAGCTTTCTATGCCACTCCAGACTGTTTGTCTAGTAAGAGCTTTCCCTGTTTTGTACAGATTTGAGCAGACAGTGGTGTTAAATGTTATTATTAGTGCTAACGAAAGCTATAGGTAGTAACAATAGTAAGGGGTATCTGCCCAATGTTATCTAGATACAGTTGCAGCTTCTAACAGTCAACCGGCATGATTTCTTAATCTTTACTTTTGGTACTGGAAGAGCTTCACCAATGGTTAGTAGATCACCTTCACACATTTCTTAAACATATACTTACTGACTGCTATTATGTGCTACACTAGAAATTAAAAAACATGCCCACTGTCTACTGGTGAGGGTGGAAGGGGTGAAAGAGGGGGACATATGTAATACCTTGAACAATAAAGATAAATTAAAAAAAAGAAAAATATGCATTCCCATGTTCATAGTAGCATTATTTACAATAACTAAGATCTGGAAACAGCCCAAATACCCAGCAGTAGATGAGCAGATAAAAAAGTTGTGGTACATTACACAATGGAATACTGTGAGGCTGTAATAAAGAAGGATCTCTTACCCTTTGTGACAGCATGGATGGACCTGGAGATTATTATGCTAAGTGTAATAAGCCAGTCAGAGAAAGACAAATATCACATTATCTCAATAAATATCAAATCTAATGAACAAAATAAACTGATGAACAAAATAGGTCCAGAAAAGTCTTTAATAATGTATTTTTTTTTGCTATAAGGAAGGGAAATATACATATATATTATAATATAGGCATATATGAATAAACAAATAAATATGTATAAGAAAAAAAAAAAGACAAAATAGGTCCAGAGACATGGATGCATGGAACAGACTGACAGATTTCACAGGGAAGGGCGAAAGGGTTGTGGGAGGGCAGGAAGAGATTAAGCAAATAACATATGCATAGCCCATGGACACAGACAATAGTGCAGTGAAGGCCTGGGGTGGGGTAGGGGCAGGATGGAGGGGGGCAAAGGGCAGGAAATGGAGAACATCTGTAATATGTCAATAACAAAAATACATTTTTAAAAAGTTCTACCAAAAATTGATGGCAAATTTCAAATTCAACTTCAGTTAATAGGAAGTCCTACCTAGCACAGTAATTTAAGTTTAAAAAAAAAAAGGTAGCCCTAACTGGTTTGGCTCAGTGGATAGAGCGTTGGCCTGTGGACTCAAAGGGTCCCAGGTTCGATTCTGGTCAAGGGCATGTACCTTAGTTGTGGGCACATACCCAGTAGTGAGTGTGCAGGAGGCAGCTGATCGATGTTTCTAACTCTCTATCCCTCTCCCTTCCTCTCTGTAAAAAATCAATAAAATATATATTTTTAAAAAGGTAAAGAGAATGAAAAGGGAGAAACAAAATTATTCTCTACAATGATTGTCTACACAGAAAACCCAATATTCTATAAATTACAGAATTAATAAGGGAGTTCAGCAAGGTTGCTAGATTTAAAATCAACATCCTATATAATAAAAGGGTAATATGCAAATCGACTGAACTACAGAACAACTGGTCACTATGACACGCACTGACCACCAGGGGGCAGATGCTCAATGCAGGAGCTGCCCCCTGGTGGTCAGTGCACTCCCACAGAGGGAGCGCCACTCAGTCAGAAGCCAGGCTCACGGCTGGCGAGCGCAGCAGCATGGAGGGAGCCTCTCCTGCCTCTACAGCAGCCCTAAGGATGTCTGACTGACATGCCCAGAGGGTTCCTGGACTGCTAGGGGTCACAGGCTGGGCTGAGGGACCCCCTGCCCCCAGTGCACAAATGTTGTGTACCGGGCCTCTAGTATGAAAATAAATTTTATTCTTATATATTACTAACCAACTTAAAATGTAATAAAAAACACTTAAAATCACAACATAAAATATAAGGTACTTGAAATGAAATCCGAACAAAAGATGTATAAGACCTACAGAGGGAATATGTATCTTTACTATTGAAAGATATTACAGAAGATGTAAATACATGGAGTAATATACCCAATACATGTAAATTATCCCCAAATTAATCTGCAAATTCAAAGCAATTTTAATCAAAATACCAACAGAATACAACCCTCACAACCTTAAGAAGCTGAGATGGAAATACGAAAAAGCAATAAAACATGAAGAGCCAAAACCATTTTTTTTAAATTTAATAAATCTTTATTGTTCAGATTATTACAATTGTTCCCCCCCACCCCCCACATAGCTTCCCTCCACCCGGTTCCCACTCCACCCTCTGCCCTTCCCTCCCCCACACTGTCCTCATCCATAGGTGTACGCTTTTTGTCCAGTGTCTTCCCGCACCTCCCACACCCCTTTCCCCCCAAGAACTGTCAGTCCACTTCCTTTCTATGCCCCTGATTCTATTATATTCACTAGTTTATTCTGTTCATCAGATTTTTAATTCACTTGATTTTTAGATTTACTTGTTAATAGACATGTATTAGTTGTTCAGAATTTTTATCTTTACCTTTTTCTTCTTCTTCCTCTTCTTAAAGAATACCTTTCAGCATTTCATATAATACTGGTTTGGTGGTGATGAACTTTAGCTTTTTCTTGTCTGTGAAGCTCTTTATCTGACCTTCAATTCTGAATGATAGCTTTGCTGGGTAGAGTAATCTTGGGTGTAGGTTCTTGCTAATCATCACTTTGAATATTTCTTGCCACTCCCATCTGGCCTGCATAGTTTCTGTTGAGAAATCAGCTGACAATCTTATGGGTGCTCCCTTGTAGGTAATTAACTGTTTTTGTCTTACTGCTTTTAATATTCTTTGTCTTTTGCTCTTGGTATTTTAATTATGATGTGTCTTGGTGTGGTCCTCTTTGGATTCCTTTTGTTTAGGGTTCTGTGTGCTTCCTGGACTTGTAAGTCTATTTCTTTCACCAGGTGGGGGAAGTTTTCTGTCATTATTTCTTCAAATAGGTTTTCAGTATCTTGCTCTCTCTCTTCTTTTGGCACCCCCATAATTTGGATGTTGGTACACCTGAAGTTGTCCCAGAGGCTCCTTACACTATCTTCATATTTTTGGATTTTTTCTTTTTGCTTTTCCAGTTGGGTGTTTTTTGCTTCTTTGTATTCCAAATCTTTGACTTGATTCTTGCGATCCTCTAGTCTGCTGTTGGATCTCTGTATGTTATTATTATTATTATTTTAAAATATGTTTTATTGATTCTCTACACTCTACAGAGAGGGAGAGGGACAGAAAGCCAGAAACATTGATGCAAGAGAGACATAAATCAGCTGCCTCCTGCACACCCCCCACTGGGGACGTGCCCGCAACCCAGGTACATGCCCCTGACTGGAATCGAACCTGGGACCCCTCAGTCTGTAGGCCAATGCTCTATCCACTGAGCCAAACTGGTCAGGGCTCTGTATATTATTTTTTATTTCAATCAGTGTATGCTTAATTTCTAGTTGGTCCTTTTTCATATACTCGAGGGTCTTGCTAAATTTATCGGCCTTTTCTAGAAAATTCTTGAAAAACCTTATAACCATGGTTTTGAACTCTATATCCAGTCGTTTACTTTCCTCCATTTCTTTCATTTGTGACCAGTTTCTTTGTCTCCGCATTTTCGTTGCTTCCCTGAGTTGGTAGAGTAGCTTTGTGTGGTAGGTGTCCTCTAGGGCACAGTGTCTCAGCCTCCCCAATTACCTGAGGTGGACACTCTTGGTGCACCCCTTTGTGGACTGTGTGCTCAGCCTTGTTGTAGTTAAGTCTTGACTGCTGTTGGTATCACTGGGAGGAATTGACCTCCAGGCCAATTTAGCCAAAACAATTTTTAGGAGTAAGGTCAGTGCCCGGCCAGCGTGGCTCAGTGGTTGAGTGTTAACCTATGTACCAGGAGGTCATGGTTTGATTCCAGTCAGGGCAAATGCCCAGGTTGTGGGCTCAATCCCCAGTGTGAGGTGTGCATGAGGCAGCCGATCAATGATTCTCTCTCATCATTGATGTTTCCATCTCTCTCCCTCTTCTCTCCTTTCCTCTCTGAAATCAATACAAATGTATTAAAAAATAAAAGAATAAGGTCAGTCTTGTCATTCATTATGCTTTTAATAATCCTATTCAAGTCAAGAGACTGTGGGGACAGACACATAGACCTGCAGAATGGACTTGAAAACCTACCTCATACTCTACACAAAAGCAAATTCCTATGCAGAGAACTAAATATGAAAAAAATAAAGTTTAGAGTAAAATATAGAATATGTTGATATTGGAGGTAAGAATTTCCTAGGCAATATATAAAACTATAAACCATTAAAACTATATGTAAAAAAAAGATACGATTTAGAAAAGTGAAGGAAAAAAACTAACCACCAGGTTATAGATTGATAGAGGATATGTGTAGTAAACATAACAAATGATTAGTACCTAAGTTCTTATAAATTAAGATAAAACAATAAAAAACCCCAATAAAAGTGGTAGGCATTTTACAGAAAAGCTAGATATCAAAAATACTGAGCTATCATTTTTACATCAATCAAGATGGGCAAAAAATATTAAGATCAGTAACACAAACTGAGAAGCCAATGGAAGAATGGAAGTTCTCATAAAGATTATAGGAATATAATCTGATACAATCAGTCAGGAGAACAAATGATTATAGTAAATTTGAAGAAGTGCATAATTACCAACTCAGCAATTCCACTATATTGGAATGTATACAAGAGAAATTCCTTATCTGCAAAAGGAGATATAAGAATGCTTATTGTAGCATTGTTTTTATTTTTATTTAAAAATATATATTTTATTGATTTCAGGGAGGAAGGGAGAGGGAAACATCAATGATGAGAGAGAATCACTGATTGGCTGCCTCCTGCACGCCCCACACTGGGATCAAGCCTGCAACCCAGGCATGTGCCCTGACCAGGAATCGAACCATGACCTCCTGGTTCACAGCTTGATGCTCAACCACTGAGCGACACTGGCCAAGCTGTAGCATTGTTTTTAATAGTAGAAAGAATGGAAACAACCTAAATACCCATCAGTTGAACGGATAACTGTGTAGTATATTCATTCAATTATAATTAATGGGCAGGTGCTAGATTTCAGATAAAAAATTGAGAAATAAAATACATATATTACTTGAGAGGAGTTTGGTGGAAATGAGTTATTATCAACAGTTAGATTGCTAGAATCTAGATATGTATAAATACAACTAAGGAAAGTTTTTAACAAAAATTGACTAGAAATCTAGAATACCAGTGAGATAGTCTTTCAATTTATGAGCAAGCCTATTTCTGAATTTATTAAAGTCATTTAAATTTCATTAAGGTTTTATAATATACCCTATAAACTCTCATGTATCTTTCAATAGACTTACTAAAATTTTTGTTGCTATTGCTGTTAGAAATGTATCCTTTAATTTTTGTCACTTACTAACTGCTGCATGTTTGTTTTTCAACTATGTTTATTTTTTTTTTTATTCATTGGTAGCAGTGTTAGGATAATTTTGAAAAAAGGACAGGCGTGGAAATAAAATAGATTTTAATCCTAGGTCCAGCATTCACTAATTTCTCTGAATTTCTATCTGTTTATCTGTAAAATTAGAAAAATACCTACTACTCATAGTATTAGGGTGGAGATTCAATGTAAGGTACCTACTGTGCCCAGATCATGATAGCTTAATAGAGCTCCTTTTCTCATTTTTGAAGAACTGTCTACTTATATCTTTTGATCTACTGAGGTCTTAATTCTAGGCAAAATCATTTTGTCAATATAAATACCTTAAAGGTGTTATATGAGAGAATGTTCCACAGAGAAGAGGTTAGGATTTTTAAGTTTGCTTTTTTGTGTGTCAAAATTTTAAATTTGTTAGGACACAGCTGAAATAACAAATGTGGAAAAAAAAGAAAATAAATATTTGCCATATTTAAAAATAACTAGGAATACATGTATCAAAATAAGTCTAGGTTCAAATGAATAGTATAAAACAAAGCAGTAATTAATGTTGGATCATGGCAAAAACATAACCACAATTATACTTTAATGTTGTACACATACTACTTCCTGAGAGGTTACATGGTATGGCTGTTATCTGCCTCAATTTTATAGTTTACTTACATGGCTTTGAAGGTATTGAACAGAAACTATGATCATTCATTACACAATGCCTTTTTATGGAAATCATCAGTGAGCAATTTAGAGGTGACATTACACATCTTTGCATTTCCTATTATCGCCTAGCAAAATATTAACAACATAGTACTCCAGAGATATTTATAAATTAAAAAGTTAATTAAAAAATTTTAATGTAAGAGATCACATATTTACTACTCTCTAAAACATGAAATGTGCCACTTAAATAATGTGACCACCACATAACCAGCATCCAGATACGATCCAAATAATGCCAATATCCTAGAATCTCTTCCCTAGCCCCTTCCCAACTGACTTCCTTTCTCTCCTTTAAAAGTAACCAAAATCCTGGCTTTTATGGTATCACTTCATCCCTAAATAACAGTTTAGTTTTCCTAGTTCTTGAACTTTAACTGGAAACAAAGCATATATTCATTTTGAGACTTGTTAAAAGTTGTTTCTAAATCATCTATATATTAATTAAATGTAATTACTTTCTTTATTTTCATTGCTCTACATTCTTGTTGAAGAAATATACAATTTATCCATTCTAATATTGGTAGATATTTGGCTTGGTACTTTGGTTATTAGAATAATGTTATGAACATTCTCACAGATGGTCTTTTTGCTGCACATACACAAATTTCCCTAGTAGAAAAGGTTGTTATCTAGAAGAATTGTTGAGTCATAATGGATGTGTGTCTCTAACTTTTCTAGGTGATGCCAAACACTTGCAAAGTAGTTTTAACAACTGACCCACAGCAGTTTGTAAGAATCACTCTTGTGCCAAATTCTCAACAACTATCAGTATTGTCAGACTTTTAGCATTTCTGGTGGGTGTGTAGTGATATCTCATTTTTTAAAAGCAATTTTGAAGTATAGTTTACATACAATAAAATACATCTTAAGTGTAAAGTTCAATGATTTTGAAAAATGTATACACTTATGCTACTACCAGCCCAATTAAGACAGAACATTTACACCACCCCAGTAATACTGATTCCTGCCCCAATGTAATCATTTCTTCCTCCATCTGCCCCAGACAACCACTTTTCTGATTCTTTTTAGAATAGATTAACTGGTTCCAAAATTTCATATAAATGCAATTTTTTATATAAATGCAATTTATACTGTATGTACTACTGTGTGTCTGACTTCTTTTGAACATTTTAGCTAAGATTCATCCATACCATTGTATAAATTATTATTTTTTGTATCAACCTAATTTTTCGTTTCTCTTGGGGAAAGACCTAGGAACAGAACTGGTGGACCATAAGGCAAATGAATATTTAAATATGTTAAAATATGCCAAAATATTTTTCAAAGTAGTTGTGTAATTTTACATTCCTACCTTTTTTAGTTACTCCAATTTAGTGGGTGTGAAGTGCTTATTGTCCATTCACATATTTTTTGTTAAGTGCCTGCTTTTGACTACTTTTAAAAATGGTCTGAGTTATGCATTTTTCATATCTTCTTGATACAAGTTTTTTGTCCAGATACAAGTTTTGCAAATGTTTTCTCCTGGCATCTTAAGTGTAAAGGTAAAGTAGCTTGCCTTTCCATCTTAATTGTTCTTAGGAGAGGGTTTTCATTTAGATGAGGTTTCCAGTATACATATGAAGAAATCTGCCTACTTTAAGGATATGAACATTTTTCCTGTTAGTTTCCCAGTGTTAGTTTTTGTTCTGATTGTGATACACTTTTAATTAATTTTTTAGTATGGTGTGAAACAAGGGTTAATGTTTATTTTTCATACAAACATCCAGTCGTTCTAGAATCATTTGAATAGACTATTCTTTTCCCCATTGAATTATGTTGGCCCCTTTGTCAAATATCAATCAGCCACATGAGTGGATCTATTTCTGTAGCTATTCTAATTGCTTCTCAGCCTTTTTGGCCAAGTGTTGTATCTGTAGCTATTCTATAACTTAATTTATATGTCCATCTTTTACCCCCCTTTCACATTTAAAAAAATTTAATTGCTGTAGTTTTAAAACATGTCTTGAAATCAGGTCATATAAATCTCTGTTTTTCAAGATGGTTTTGGCTATTCTAGGTTCTCTGCCATTTGCACGCAAATCTTAAGAATCAGCCTGCCAATTTATATTTTTTAAAAGCCTTATGAGATTTTGAGATTGTGTTAAAGCTATAGATCAACTTGGGGTGAATGGACATCTTAACAATTTGAGTCTTCTGGTCCAAGAACATGATATTTATCTTTGTCTTTTCTAGGAATGTCTTAGAGCTTTCAGTGTAGAGGCCTTGCACACATCTCTTTAAACTTATTCCTAAACGTATTTTTTCATATTCTTATAAATGGTACATACATTTTTTTCATTTCCCCCAATTGTTGAATACTGACATTATTTCTTGTTATATTGCTAGTGTTAATTTTTGTTTATGCAAACTGTATCTTATGACTCTGCTAATAAATAAGTTCATCTATTTAATTCTAATAGTTTTTTTGGAAGGTAGATTCCTTAAGATTTTACATGTAGACAATTATGACTTCTGTAAAAAGAAATATTTCTGCCCTGACAGGTTTGGCTCAGTGGATAGAGCATTGGCCAGCGGACTGAAGGGTTCCGGGTTCAATTCCAGTCAAGGGCATGTAACTTGGTTGCAGGCACATCCCCAGTAGGGGGTGTGCAGGAGGCAGCTGATCGATGTTTCTCTCTCATCAATGTTTCTAACTCTCTACCCCTCTCCCTGCCTCTCTGTAAAAAAAATCAAAATATATTTAAAAAATATTTCTTCCTTCACAATATTATGCCTTTATTTATCCTGCTTCACTGCACTGGTCTGGACCTCCAGCACAATATTGAATAGAAGTAGTGAGAGCAAGGATCCTTGCCTTGTTCTTGAACTTCAAAAGCATTAAATCTTTTTACTATTTACTATGATGATGCCTGTGTATTTTTGTAGAGGCTTTCTTTGATCATGCTCAGGAAGTTTACTTTTATTGCTAGTTTGTTGTAAGAGAATGTTAAAATGTGTCAAATGATTTTTCTGTTAAGAGGATTTAATATTTTTTTCTCAGGTGTCAGTATCAGAGGTATAAAATTGAGTTGACAATAAAGTATTATTTAAAAAATAAATAAAATAGAGTTGAAAGCCTTTCCTTATCTTGTTTTCTGAAAGAATTTGTGCAAGATTGGTATTTTTTCTTAAATGTTAGAGAAGATTCTAACATTTAGCAAACACTGAAATAATTTGGGACTGGGGTTTTGTTAGAAAGAATTATGAATTCAATTTAATAGATACAAGGCTATTCATATTTCCCTTTGAGTAAATTTTTATAAAGTTGTGTTTAAGTTGTATTGCTAACAATTTATTGATTTTATTAATATTTAAAGAAGAACCAACTTTTGGCTTCTTTTGTTTGTACTGTTTGTTTCCTATTTAAATTTTGCTCTGATCTTTATTATTTCTTACCTTCTGCTTACTTTGGGATTTAATGTGTTCTTTTTCTAGTTTAGAGTAAGAGCTTTGTGTGACAGTCTCCAAAGTGGTCCCTAATAAGTCTTGCCTTGTAGGATATGCAGCTTTTTGTAAGTCTCTTCTACAATGAATACATCTGATCTGTGTAACTAACAGGTTATTATGAAAATGGCAGAATGTAACTTTCAATGCTAGGCCTTAATGTCATTACAGCTTCTGTCTTGCTCTGTCTTAGATTACTTGCTCCAGAGAAAGCCAGATACGACGTCATGAGGAGACTTAATCAACCCTATTGAGCGGTCCATGTGACAAGAAACCAAGCCTCTAGTACAAATTTGTTACCAACTGAGTTTTACAGATGTCTTAACAAGACTTAATCATCCAGTTAAACATTAAGTACCTACTAGACAGGGTTGGAATTTAGAAAGGAAACATAAAAAGCCTCTGCCTTTTTAAGAATAGATCTAGTTAACTATAAGGAGCTCATTTCATTCCTTCCCAAACTCCACTATAACTATAGCAAGAAAATAAATAAATAAATAAATAAATAAATAAATAAATAAATAAATAAATAAAGACATGAATCTAGAAGGAGGGGAGAACAGAAAACAGGAAGTGCATCAACATTTCAGAAGATGAAAAGCAAGTTGACAAGTTGTAACTGACAGCAGATCCAAGAAAATGAAATTCTAAGCCAGCTATGTTGGGAATGATAAGAAACAACTGCATTTACATTACAGAATTCTCAAAAAGAACAAGATGTGGCAGTACTAGCTAGGTACCTCTGAAACTGATGACAGAAGGATGGGGGTGCAGAAAAACACAGAGAAAAACTGAAGAACAGGTGAAGTCCTAGATCCCTTGTCTAGCTCCACATTACTGAGCAACTGCCTCTTCATCCCTGCATAAGTCTGGAGTTTTAATGTCTGGAAAAAGTAAAAGGTTCTTTGGAGAGAGGATATCTGGTACAACTGAAAGCACAGGACTAATCCAAAAACAAGGAACTAAGTAACTATAAATAGTAAATGCTGAATGCAGACATTCCCCAAGCCAGAATCCCCAACTTGGTTTCCAGAAGATAGGCAATAAGGTAACCCTCAGGCAGGAATTTGGAAGACTCATGTTTGGGTAACTTTGATTAGCCAAGAGGAGAGGTCCAAGTGTTCTAATGTTATAGGTTCCCCATTGAAATCACCCAACGAAGAAACTCAGTCAACAGGCCCTACAGATGCATTCAAAGTTTCTAGTCGTGTTTATACTCCCACTGAATCATGAGTAAAATATTCAAGGCTACGACATATTTGAGAAAAGCCTCCAAAGTGGAAGACAAGTTAAAAATATATATATTTGGAGGAAAAATAAGAATGTGAACGATAGAGACACCAAAATAAATTATTCTCACAGGTAAGATAGGACACTACATTTATGAAACAAGAATAGTATGCGTAATAAAATAACATTCAGGAAATGAAAAAAACTATTAGAAATTAAAAACATATTAGCATAAAAGAAAAAGTGAATAGAGGGTTACAAGATGAAGATGAGGAAATTTTCCAGAAAGTAAAGCAAAACAGGGGAAACAAAAAGACAACAGACATACACTTAAAATGGGTGAATTTTATGTTATGTAAATTAAGCCTCACTAAAGCTATTCAAAAATGGAGCACTGCTTTAGTTGCGGCTAGGTGGTTCAGTTGGTTGGAGCATCATCATCCCATACACCAAAAGGTTGTCAGTTCAGTTCCTGGTCAGGGGGCAGGCAACTGATGGATGTTTCCTTCTCTAAAATCAATTAAAAAACAACAAAAATACAATCCTCAGGTGAGGGTTAAAAAAAAAAAGAGCACTGCTTTCAAATTTATGAAGGAAAATTATTTCCAACATAAAAACCCAGCTAAACTACCATCTCAGTTTGTGTAAAGTGTCAAAAAAATTGCCTGCTGTTGTGACCTTTTCTCATGAAACTTCTAAATATTAAAAAAGGGGGTGGAGGAAGAAAGGGGATGCAAAAACAGATTAATTTAGGAGAAAGACAAAATTCCCCAGAGAAATAGTGAAGTGTTATCCCAATAAGACAGTTTATTGGGATCAAATATGAAGGGCATGCTTGGACCAGACTGGAACAGGGTGAATCAAGAAACAGATCTAATGAAGACTGTCATTGAGAATCCTGCAGCCATCATATTGATCTTCTAATATGAGGACAGACTGGGTAAGCCTGATCAATATCTATACTTGGCCCTTCTTGACCTCGTGTAGAAAGTTCAGACTTTATTTTCATCCTAAAGAAATGCTCTCCTTTGATCTACTTCTGAGAAGACTAATATGAATAGTGTAAAAATAAAAATACTTCTTAATCTTAGAGATGCTATACCTTAATTCAAGGCAAACATATGAAGCAAGCAACACTAATATTGTGATTAATAAATTACTAAAAATTTGTTTTCCTTACAAAGAACTTTTGACTATTAAGCAGAATATATTACAATTTAATAATATATTAGCCACTTATATTATACAACCACTTATATTTTCTGATTACTTTCTTCTAGGAGCAAAATACAGTGAATGTGTTATAGAAAGCTACTTTTTACTGAAAAGCACAGAAAAAAGTAAATAAAGATAAAATAACATTTCTCAGTTTAGTTGTCCTGGGTCTGACATTTGTCTGCCAGAAATCTTGCTTCTTAAAGGAATACAGCAGAGAGCTGTGAATATTGAGAGCATAAGCTTTGGAGTCAGAACAGTTGACCTCAATCTTTTAAATATCAACTAAGTGACTTTGAGCCTTAAATGTAAACTTCAGTTACATTCAAGTATAGGTTTAATAGGTTATATCACATGTAAACTATTTAAATATGAAATATAAACTATGTGACCTTAGAGAGAGAAAGCCATTTTAGAGAAAGTTTAGAGATTTTTAACTCTCTAAACTTCAATGGCGGTATCACCTAACTCATACAACTGTGGTGGAGTTTGTATGAGATAATTCATGTAAAACCCTTAGCATTCTATCTGGTATATAATAAGAGGTAAATAAAAATATCTTAAGAGAGAAAACACTAATGAACACCAGATTTATTGTGATGCTCTTAAAATGTGTGAATTACAATAGTAAAATGAAAGTTGAAAATGAATTTGGCCCAAAAGCAGGCTAAATTAAAAATAAATTCCACATTTCATTGAATCTAAGATGCTAATGAAGGTAGGGCATGTATTGATTCTATGTAACCTGATAAAGAAACTTGACAATTACTAGTAAACTGACAAACCATCAACTGTAAGACATCTCTCAATTTCAGAGATGAAAGGTGAAAAAAAAACCTTCTTTGAATCTTAGATAAAATTAAGTAAGTTTAATTTTAATTATGCAGTTGAGAGAATATTAAGTACCATGAGAACAATCATTTTGAAGATAAGATTAAGTCACATAATTAGAATTAAATTGCTCTATTTCTCAGAGTATTCTTCCATGCTTATCTTTACCACCAATTTCACCTAGCTCTCATCTGTCACTTCTTTAAAGAAATGTTCCTGAGAATAGAATGGATTCATGTATTATATGCTCCTACTGCACTCAGTACTTTTTCATAGTACTCATTATATTGCTGAATACCAGTCTTCTCCAATAGATTTCATGTTCAATAAAGGCTGTTTTAAACTCAGTGCAATATACCAAATGTAAGGTTTGCAAAATCAGTATCACATAGAAACAAAAAAGGAAATATAAGCAAGTAAGGTGGTATGTAGAGTATTTTCACAGCATTATATATTACTACAATTAAAAAATAAACTCATTTACAATTTTAGGCTTTATTTTCATTTCATTAAAATTTCATATAGATCTTTAAAAAATACTATTGATCTTCTGATTTCTTTGCTTTACAATGGCACAAATAAATATATTCTCATATTTTTCTTGAAATATGCAGCCTTTCAGGTCTATCTTTTCTCCCTACCCCAACCAACCTATTCCATTCCTCTTTGTACTTTCTACTTAAAGGGAACCAACTACTATCCAGAAATTGGGATGTATTTGTCTCATCTATGTTTTGATCATTTTACTGCATTTGTATGTACCCAGTATATACTTTTTTCTGTTTTGAATTCACTTAAGTAACATATCCTTTTGCTATTTGTTCTGCCCCAACTTTGTTTTTAACATTGATGGATTAATGTAGCCAAGTTTATCTGTATTTTCTATAATGATTTATAAATTTATATTTTAATGTTAAGATAGACTTTACAAAGTTTCCATATAAACACACGTGGTTTATTTTTAGGTTCTATATTCTACTTCATTAATTTATCTGTCCCTGCACTTAAAAGCTGTATGCTATAATTGTTATAGTTTTAAAATAAGGAGGGCAATTCCTTCCTCTTTATTCTTTTTAGAAATTATACTGGCTTTTAATTCAAACTTGATCGTATTTTTCACAAGTATAATATAAAGATTCTCACAAATGCTTTAAATATCATTAAGGAAAGACAAATAGGGGTAATGTGATTATCACATTGGTTTCCTTATATTAAACTGGTCACAAAAGTAAAATAAAATTATACTGGCTTTTCCTGGTCATTAGTTTTTTTTCATATAAATCTCCCCCCCTCCCCACCAACTACCACAAATTATGCAGTCGAGTTTCCCACATTTGGGGAAATCGCAGGGGTCAACACATCCGGAGTGCTATAGATAAGGCTCGCCCTGGGAAAACCACCTTCGTGATCATGGTCTCTCTTCTGCCAGGTAAGTATCATATAAATCTTAACATTAACTTTTCAAGAAATCCCTATTGGGATTTTAATTAAAATTGTATTCATAGATTAATTGTGGGAGAACTAACATATCAAATCGAGTCTTCTCAATAAGCTACTACATTTCATTCATTTAGTATTTCTCTTATGTCTTTGAATAAAATTTTTTATTTCTGTGTACCTCCTTTTCAATCCAAATTCTTGATCTCATATTTGTTAGCGCTCAGTTAAGACATCATTTACTTCTACAAACATTGTTTTCTAATTTTCCAGGCTTATTTGGATGCTCCTCCTCTACGCTCTTGGTTTTATTTAGTCTTTGCTTAATATGACCAAGAGCTGTGCTAGGCCTGGAGGGTACATACAATGGTGAAAAAGATTAGCTTCAAAACGCTTTAATTCTAATAGGAGACACAGAACAATAAAACTTGTCATTCAGGGTGACATGCTATTACAGGGCAAGTACACTGTGCTATGGGAATACATAAGAGAAATACCTAACTCAGACTTGGGGGGTGAAGGGTGTCAAATACTGCTTCTCAAGGAAGTAACATGTAGACTGAAACCTGTAAGAAGAACAGAAGTTAGCAAACACAATAGTTACTAAATATCATTGTACTGACATCCTTGTCTTACTCTTGATTTTGTTGGAAAAGCTCCCACTGCTTAACTGTGAATTCATCTACTCTGAATGTTTCTTCTCTTGAAACCACTTTTTTGGCTCTCATACTGCCTGTGGGAAATGTTAATTGGTCACTGGTCCTTCTTCCTTCCTTAAATGCCAGGATTCTCCATAGCATTATCCTTCTCATATATTTTTAATCTAAATACTATCCTTAAGAAGTTTTTCCATTTCTACAATTCAAGTATGGGTTTATATACTGAGGAGTCCCAAAATTTTATTTTTAACTCCTACCACTACAGATTTTCATACCTGCATTTCCAACTACATACTAAATTTCTTTATCCATATGTCTCAAAGAATCATCAAGCTTTAGATATATAAACAATTTATCTGTTTTTATACATGGTGTACACTGCCAACTAACCAGCAATAGCTTATCTATCTTCCATATTCAGTTGACAGCATAACCATTGATAACTGGTATGAATGAGTCACTATTCTGAAAGTATGATGGCGAGTATGCCCTTCTTAGAAGCTAGTTTATAACACAGCACAGATACTGAGCCTGAGATTTGGGAACATAAAAGCTGTTTAAAAGGTTGAATAATCACAGGATTTTGCAGGCAAGGCATGTTTTTCCCCCAGTGTGTCCATTTGGCTAAACTAGTTGCCAG
Organism: Corynorhinus townsendii; assembly: GCA_026230045.1. Lineage (NCBI taxonomy): Eukaryota > Metazoa > Chordata > Mammalia > Chiroptera > Vespertilionidae > Corynorhinus > Corynorhinus townsendii. Next base: position 198,743,676 of record JAPDVU010000002.1, read on the forward strand.
TTATTCAATCAAACACTAATCTAGCTGTTGTTGTGAAGATATATTACAGATGTAATTAAAGTCCATAATTAGTTGATATTAAGGAGATTATCCTGGAATAATATAGGTGGGCCTCAATCAGTCAGTTGAAAGGCCTTAGAAGCAGGCCTGAGGTTTCTCCCAGAGAGAGAAAAGAAACTCTACCTATGGATAGCAGCTTCAGCCCATGCCCATGAGATGCAGCCTGCCCTTCCTGACAGCTTACCCTAAGGATTTCAGACTTACCTAGTGTAAGCCAAATCTCTTTCCATATATATCTCCTACTGGTTCTGCTTCTCTAGTTGAACCTAAGTAATAAACCAGGCTTGAGGTTTATTTCCAAAAACAATTCCTTAAAGAAGCTAGTAAACCCTCTGGTCTATTCATTCCAATCAGTTCCATGTGCCAGTAACTATACCCAAGTTTTTTTCTGGACATGGTTCTTAAAACTCTTTTTTTTAAACTTAATTCTTGTAATATGTTCCTTCCTCTCCATCCCACATTAGACCATCACCATCTCTTACCTGAACTAGTGATTGAAAAAGCCTCCTAACTGGCTTCTCAGATTAGTTTTTTCTCCTCTATCTATTCTCCACACTGCTGCCAGAGGTCTCTTTCTGGAAAACAAATATGATCATGTCACTATCCTTCTTAAATACCTTTGAAGTCTTCCTACCTACAGAATAGAGGTAAATTTGTTTACTGATTCATTAATTCTGTTTTTAACTCTTATTTCCTTATATTTTTCTTTGCATTTTTATTTCCTTATATTTTACTTTTCTGTTATTTTTCTAACTTGTTGAGATGAATGGGTATGCCACTGATACTTTTCTTCTTTTCTAATAACATTTAAGGTTTTAAATTCTCTCTAACCATTGCTTTAGCTAATCATATCAGTATGTACATTTTCATTACCCTTCAGTTCCAAATATTTAAATATTTCATTGTGATTTCTTTGACCAATGGGTTATGTAGAGATTATTTATTAATAATATCCAAAGTTGGACTTTAAGTTCCAGTAGGAAAATAACATCAATTTATTTCCAGAATTCCCCACTTTCTTCAACACAGAGCTACAAAGAGAATGTTAAAAAAAAGAAAAGAAGTCTACATCTTTAGTGAACTTTTAAGACAATAAAAACCTGAAAATGCCAAATTATAAGTAAATATGGCCCCAAGTGCTTGCAAATATGGCCCCAAGAACCTATGCAAGAGAGGACAGGAAGTATAAAAGGCGTCTAGTGGGCAAGCAGTAAATTTTCATTTCCAGGAGGAGTCCTATCCTAAATGGGAACTGTAATGTTTAGAACTGAAATTGAATGGGGGAAATCTCAGAAGGAAGTAGAGAAAGGAGGTGTAGAAAGTGTCATGAAACTAAGTGACAGATCTCAGACAGGACTACCCTTCTAAAAGCAAGGCATGCACTTTTCTTTCGTAACATCAAACTTACAAAAAGTTAAAAGAATAGTACAAAGACCTCCTGTACAACCTCCACAAATTCTCTAATGGTTAACATTTGGGCAGGCACTTTAAAAAGCAGAAGTTGTATTAGTAGAAGCTAGAAAGGACCTAGTGGAACTTATGGCTGGCAATGCCTATCTTTTAAATGCCTAAATTACTGAGAGGCAAAGGAAATGTGGTTATATTTTGAAGAAAGAACCCATCAGAGGAACAGGACAGAGGTCTTGAGCAGAGAAACCTGGAAAACTACCTTGCTCCTAATGTTCTATCCCCCCTCTCCTTCCCACCTAGTCTCTTCTAACAGGTGGCTTGGAAAAACTAGTATCATTTAAATGTGAGTAACAAAAAAGTGATACTTTCCATACAAAAATACCGAACGAAAGTGTAAAGAAGCAGTACAACATTCCTGATGAAGAAAATGCAACAGAAAATATCACCACAAAGTAGATGAAAATTAACTCAAAGATTTTTAATGCAGCTATGATGAAAGATCTCAGTGCAGAAATTTAAGAACTCAGGAGACAGCCAGTCAACAGGAGAAAATAAAATAAGCATTACAAACTCATGTAAGAAATGAAAGAAAAAAAATTTTTTTAATTAAAAAGATGAAGACTAAACTACAACTAGTACATGGTAAAACTTACACCACAAAAGGCACAGTAAGGAGCAAATAGTACAGAACATTTTTAAAAGAAAATTATAGATTTTATTAAAAAAAGATAAAAGATTTAAATTTACATTTTCAAAGGAAATCACGTTTTAAAATAAAACTGACCCAAAACAGTCAATACTGAGAAATAATCTAATAAAACAATTATGAAAAATACTTATAAAAGGAAAAAAAAAATCAAGCTGACATCATACTTCTCTACTGAACATTCACTGTCAGAAGACAGTAGAAAAATACCTATAAGGTAACTCAAGAAAGTAAGAGTCAATAATTTTATGGCTAGCCAAGCAGTCCTTTAGGAATAGGCTATAGACAAAACGCAAAAACTCAGCTTTTATTCTTATTAGCCCTTCTTGAAGAAACAACTTGAGGACACACTGCAACTAAGAGATGACAGGAAAATGTCAGGAAAAGACTGGTAGTGACCAATATATTTAATTGTAGATTTAAGATTAAAACAAATGGAAATACTTATGACAGAATGGAATGTAATGGTTACACAATCTAACAATACAGAAATCATAATACATACAAAAAATGAATGACAGTAGAAAACATAAAAGTAGAATAAACTCACTGATCGCACCTTATAGTAATAGATAGTCAAAGTTGAGAGTCAAGTAGTAAAAATGTAAAAAAAATTAATAGGTCCAGAGGCATGGATTCTTGGAACAGACTGACAGATCTCAGAGGGGTGGGGGTGGATGTGGGGGACAGAAAGAGATTAACCAAACAATTTATATGCATATATTCACAGCCCATGGACACATACAATAGTGTGGTGAAGGCCTGGGGTGGGGAGAGGGTGGTTGGAGGGGGACAAAGAGGGAGAGGGATACTGGGGACACTTGTAACACTGTCAACAATAAAAAAAAATTAAGCAAAATTATGAGGAATAAAACAATGCTATAATGGCTAAAACTAGTTTGTAAAGGAGAGGGAGGAAAGAAAGAGAAGAGAATAAAGCTAATATAATTGTTACTCAATAAGGAAAACAAAAGATACTGCTTTAAAAAAGAAAGCTGAAGACCAGTTGGTGTGGCACAGAGGTTGAGTGTTGACCCATGAACCAGGAGGTCACGGTTTGATTCCCCGTCAGCGCACATGCCCAGGTTGTGGGCTCAATTCCCAGTAGGGGGGTATGCAGGAGGCAGCTGATCAATGATTCTCTTTCATCACTGATGTTTCTAACTCTTTCTCTGAGATAAATAAAAAACATATTAAAACAAAGAAAGTTGAATATTATATGAAGTTATAAGTATAAAGGTAACCACTTGTAGGAAAAAAAACCTTCTTAATTCAAAACTATAATTAAAAAAGCACAAAATAGACCACTTAGTTTAAAAAACATACATAATCAGAAAATATAACAAAATAATTTGACACAACTACTATGAAACATGTATGTTATTCCTATCTATCTGGCTCAACTGATCCATTAACAGAAAAAAAGCTTTGGACTGACCCCAAAGCAAAAAACCCCTGCATGCTGTTGTCAAGATGTATTTGTGATTCAAAAAATATTTAAAAATTTAAAAGAAATGAAAATTTAGGGCCCGGTCTAGTAGCTCAGTTGATTAGAGCATCGTCCCGACAGACTAAGGCTTTGGGTTCAATCTCTCGTCAGGGCACATACAAGAAGCAACAAATGAATGCATAAACAAGTGAAACAACAAATCTCTCTTTTTCTCTCTCTCCCCTCACTTCTTCCCCCCTACCTAATCAATAAATAAAGTAAATGAATGAACAGAATATGGTTCACAAAAACATAGATTATAATCCTTTATTTAGATAATGAAGACAGACTTTGGCCAAAAAGTACTAAAACAAGTCATTTTACCATTGTAAAAGATACAATTCACAATGAAGAAAACATGTATGTTTATGTTCCCTATAATACTATTATACCAACAACATTAAGAAAGGAGAAATGATAGCAGATTAAAAAAAAAAAAAAAAAAAAAAGAGCAGAAACACGCCCTGACCGGTTTGGTTCAGTGGATAGAGCGTCGGCCTGCAGACTGAAGGGTCCCAGGTCGATTCAGGTCAAGGGCATGTACCTTGGTTGCAGGCACATCCCCAGTAGGGGGTGTGCAGGAGGCAGCTGATCGATGTTTCTAACTCTCTATCCCTCTCCCTTCCTCTCTGTTAAAAAATCAATAAAATATATTTTTTAAAAAAAAGAGCAGAAACACAACAATAAGAAATTTAAATTTATTTTTCCCAGTCTGAAAGAACAAGTACACAAAAATAAATAAGGGAATAAATGATCTAAATAACAATCAAAATGGTAATGCTGATGGATATTCACTTAACCCTACTCAAATAACTGAATATCCCTTTAAAAAAAATACATATATATTTTTACTGATTGCAGAGAGTAAAAGGATGAGGGAGACAGAAACATCAATATGAGAGAGAATCATTGATCGGCTGCCTCCTGCATGCCTCTCACTGGGGATCGAGCCAGTAACTCAGGAATGTGCCCTTGACCAGAATCAAACCTAGGACCCTTCAGTCTCCAGGCCAATGCTCTATCCACTGAGGCAAATGAGGTAGGGCAAATATTCTTTACTTTTACTTTTTGAATGTTTTTATGGATTTTAGAGAAAGAGGAAGGGAGAGAAAAACATTGATTGGCTGCCTCCTGCACGTCCCCTACTGGAAATAGAGCCCACAACCTGGCATATGCCCTGACTGGGCAATCAAACCAATGAACTTTTGGAGCATGGGATGATCCTTAACCAACTAACTGAGCCACACCTGCAAGGGCTAATACCTAATTTTTAAATAGCTATTGGATTTTTGTAAAAATTGACTACATATTAGGCTATAAAAATATCTCAACAAATTCTAAAATTAGAAATTACAAAACACATTCTCTGAGTAACACCACAATAAAATGAGAAATTTATAACAAAATCAGAAAATAAAGAGATCTTCAATCTGAAAATTTAATAAGTCTCTCAAAACACATTTAGGTAATAGGGCAAATACAAATAAAATCTGTGGTGTTTGGAATATAGCTAAAACAGAGATCAGAAGAAAATTTATTATTTTACATACTTTTATCAATAACAAAAAAATGAAAGTAAATGAGTTACTAATATAGCTCTAAAAGTTACAAAAACAACTAAATTAACTGAAGTAGAGGGGAAAAATATAAAGCTAAAAGCAGAAATTAAGAATGTTTTAAAAAAGCCAGAAAACTGAAAACAATTTTCCAGAGTTCTTGCTGGTGGGGGTAAAATAATCAATTGATTAAAATCACTACCTCTCCAAATCAAGAGTAAAATTAAGGACAAAGTACAAACATACAAAATAAGAAATGGGGATAAATAACAAAAATAGACAAAATTTCAAAAAATAGGAAACTAATTAATAGGAACCAACAGATCCTCCTATACATACATACATGTATGCATTATACTTAATGCAGAAACTTTGGAAGTATTCTTTCTAAAGTCAGGAATAAAAAGAGGATGCCCACTAATCACTAATGTTTAAATTGTCCTGTCTAAATATTTAGTCAGTGTAACCTGATGGAGAGGTATAAAAATCCAAAGGAAGAGGTAAACCTATCACTATCTGCAGATGAAATGATGATAACCTAGAAACTAGGAAAGTCACTTAAAAAACTACTATAAACAATAATGGAATTCAGTAAGGCAGAGAGAAATATCAGTATATAGAACTTAAAAGCCTTCATGTATATAAACAATAACCAGTTAGAACCTATAAATTCATTTAGTAGCAAAAATGGGAAGGGGGATGTCCAGAAATAACAAGAAATGTGCAAATTTTATGTGAGAAAAACTTTAATACATTCCTAAAGAAAATAAAAGTAATCTTGAACAAATGCAATGACATACTATTTTCTTTGAAAGATTCAATATTTTAAATATACCAATTTGTCCTAACTTAATTTATAAATGAGATCTCAATAAAAGTAATAGCCCATCCTCCACTCTATTGGATCTAGACACGGTGTTTCTAAAGCTCATATGGTAATAAATAAAAATCGCCTAGAAAAACCTGGAAAAAAAATGAGACTAGTGCTATTAGATATTAAAAGTCATAAAAGAAATTATTGATCACTACTTTTTTAAGTGTTTGTCTACACACACACACACACACACACACACACACAGAGGGATACATTTCTATGTGGCAAAAAGCAAAAAAAAATCAACACAAGACTGTAGCCAAGGCCAAAAGACAACAACAAAGGATACCATCTGTAATTCACATCTCAATTGAGAAAGCTCAGTAAATGAGGAGACCAAACATCCAACAGAAAAAAAAGGGCGAAGGGTAAGAACAGTTAACAGAAAAAGAAAGGTGGCCCTTACATATGTGAAAACGTTCAAATGGAAAACAAACGTACATAGTGAAACTATGTCTTGTAAATCCGATTGACAAAAATCTAGTTTGACACCTGTAGAGGCAAAGGCATAAGGAAATAGGTAGTCTCAATCACTGATGCAAAATAAGTATTTACAATCTTGGTAGAGGGCAATCTGGCAATAACAATGAAAATTACAAATACATTTGCCCTTGACTCATCAATCTCACTCCTGGAATCTATCTTAAAAAAAAAAAAATACACACACACACACACACACGAAATGATGTTCTGAAATGGCATATAATTAAAGGGGACCCTTGAAATATATCCCCTCAATGACATATCTCCACAATGGCAGATGCAGCTGAAAATAATGAGGAAACTATGTACTGATCTAGAAAGAACCAAGGATCCTTGGAGGAATGGCTGATTCCAGGTATAGGGTAAGAAATATAAGATGAGCCTGGAACATCCTGCTGTGCCGGAAAGCTATCAAAGACTAATGAATTAGCAATAGGACATTATGATTTTCCACATAAGAATTCCATCTAATACAAAAGGAATAACAGAATTAGAAAAAATATCAGTTGACAGTGCCTAGTGAAATAAATAGTTCAGGTAAAATGGAATATTAGAAATTGAAAGGCTGATTGGGAAATTTTAATGGAGAGATCAGACCTATTGTATCATTTAAAAAAATGGGACCATTAAATACTGATACAATATGAAGCACTTATAAATTTATAAAGTATTTTGAACCAGAATTGAATCAAGCCTCAAGGGCCAACTTTCATCTTAAGGAAATATAAAGGACAGAGGAACAAAGTAATCACACCGCAAGAAAACAAAGACAAATCCAGGTTTTTGGATATTCTATAAAACACCTGACAACAAGCCAATAGAAAAAACACACACCAAAAAAACCAACAGACAAAATAAAACAAGAGGGAAAGAAATGGGACTACTACATTTTTAAAAGGCATAGAAAAAACATCGATGAAAGAGAATCATTGATCGGCTGCCTCCTGCACACCCCTTACTGGGCATCCAGCCCGAAACTCAGGCATGTGCCCTTGGCTGGAATCGAACCATGACCTCCTGGTTCATAGGTCCAAGCTCAACCACTGAGCCATGCTGGCCAGGCTAGAAACTGTATATTTAATAATGAAAAATTGAAACATTGAGAAGATGGATAAAAAATAGCTCAGTCGCCCTAGCTGGTTTGGTTCAGTGGATAGAGCATCAGCCTGCAGACTGAAGGGTCCTGGGTTCAATTCAGCCCAGATTGTGGGCTGGATCCCCAGTGTGGGGCATGCAGGAGGCAGCTGATCAGTGACTCTTTCTCATCATTGATGTTTCTATCTTTCTCCCTCTCCCTTCCTCTCTGAAATCATAAAAATATATTTTAAAATAAATAAAATAAGTAGATAAAAAAGGCATAAAGCCTAATGTAATGTGTGAATCTTATTTGGATCCTGATTAGAACCAACTAACTATAAATATATATTTGAAACAATTAGGGAAATCTAAGTCTAGACAGAGTATTAGAGGCTACAAATAAATTATTATTTTCAATTTTCTTAATATGAAAATGGCATTGTGACTGTGTAAGAAAACATCCACGTTTTTAGAGGTACATACTAAATTAGTAGGGACAAAATAAGAGTCTGGGATTTTACTTAAAAATACTACAGTAGAGGAAGAAATGGAGATAGTTTAAGCAAAGGTAGAAAAATACTGACAATTTGGATAATGACTATATATGTGGCAGTTTCTCCTACTATTCTCTCTTCTTTTATATAAGTTCAAAAGTAGATTTAAAAAACACCTAAAATTAATGCAATTAGCACCACATTAAGCATCAGTAGTAGGCATAATGCCAGGGGTCACCATGACCAATAGTCTTCTTTTCCTGTAAAATACGTATTTCATAATGAAATACTGACTTATATTTAAAAGGACAAAAGTGATTTATAATAGAAGATTGCTCAGATGATCATGTCAAAACTTTTAAATTTGCTTTAGTAGGAAACCAGTACTAGTTCTGTGTAAAGGCTTTCTGAATGAAATGTAATATAAATATAAGGGTTTTCTATTTTGTCTTAATGCAAGTCCAAATATTAATAGTACATATAATTATACATAAAATGCACATAGACACATTAAACACACAAACAGGCCATACAGAAATCAACTATCCAATACAGAATATGGTTTTATTCCCTTACCATCAATATTAAGCATCATTTTCCACATGGCAGGACGAACAGATTGATGGAATCCAAACCATACCTCCCTGCCCCCTCCCAGAGGGTGGTCATATCCTTCTGGAGCCGAGAAAAATGAACGCCCCACAGGTGTATATCTACAAAAATTAAAATGGCATGTTCAATCCTTTCCTTCCTATATAAGTATTTAAATATACAGAACAGGCGAGTCTACAGCACATAACTTAAATTATCATGCTTATCATTATGAATATATGAAACTAAACACTTTCCAAATTTGTAAAAGCAAAAAGCAGCTATCATAATGGAAAAAAAAAATGTATCCTTCACTGCTATCCTATACTGTTACAACTAATTTTTAGTATGAATAAGAACGAATTTTATTTGAAGTACTTTCTTAAAAATAAATTTTAAAAGTTAACAGCTCCAATCTTAGAAAATGCTAAATAATTACTGATCAAAAGCTATTTCTATAAACGTGTTTGTAAGACATATTTTTCTTTAAAAAGACATAAGCCTGCCCTAGTTGGTGGGGCTCAGTGGATAGAGCATCAGCCTACGGACTGAAGGACCCTGGGTTTGATTCTGATCAAGGGCACATTCCTGGGTTGTGAGCTCAATCCCCAGTAGGGGGCGTGCAGGAGGCAGCCAATCAATGATTCTCTTTCCTCATTGATATTTCTATCTCTCTCCCTCCTCTCTGAAATCAGTAAAAATTAAAAACCATTAAAAAAAAAAAAAGACACAGTCTATCTGAACCTATATAAGCGCAGGCACACACATACCCAGCTAAGTTGCTAGTGTGATTAAAACAGCAATTTCAACACAATTGATACTATTGTATAAGCAATGAAATTACCTTTAAAACAAGATGATTTAACTATAGCATTATATCTGAAAATACATCAGTTGCTCAAGATTTATAGCTCTTAGGAGAAAGGGTTAGACATTTTTCTAAAAAAATATCCATTAGAATAGCTAAACGAATAAGGTGCGTTTACTTTCAAACGTCAGAGAATTTTCTGTAACTTATATCTATCAATGAACTTGTATGCATGCTATTCTTTTTTAAAATATATTTTTATTGATTTTAGAGAGGAAAGAAGAGGAAGAGATAGAAATATCAATGATGAGAGAGAATCGTTGATCAGCTGCTTTCTGCACGCCCCCTACTGGGGATCGAGCCCACAACTCAGGCATGTGCCCTTGACTAGAATCGAACTCAGTACCCTTCCGTCTGCAGGCCGACATTCTATCCACGGAGCCAAACGAGGTAGGGCTGCATGCTATATTTCAACTGAAATATTCAAAATATACAACATCTGAACATTAACCAAAGGAGGCCTGCACAACTCTTGGGAGGAAAGCCTTCATACTTAAACTCTAAAGATGAAAAAAGCCAGAAGCACCCACTTCATGGAGGGCAGATGTCGTAGCACCACATCAACGGCATGGACAGGATTAGTGCTGATTGGCTTGTCTAATTCCAGTGGCTCAGGCAAGGTCCGTCCTGTCAGTACTTCATGTAGTAGGTGCCAACTCACCCGAGAGACAAACTTGATTGACACCTTGAAAGGTCGATCTTTTCCACCTTCCCCAGGGAGAGTAACATCTAAATCTACCTGTTAATGAGAAAAGAGTTATCTGGTGAAAGTTGAAAAAGATAAATACAATTATTTTAAAGTTTAACTTATACAAATATTTAAGAGAAAACAAGGCAAATATAAAAAACACACCAATCTCAATGTTAAATAAATAGTCTAACATTTATCCTAATGAGGTGGCGTTTTTGTGGTTGTTTTGGAGTCCTAGGGTTGCCATGGTAGACTTGGCAAATGTGAGTGTTCACTGAGTGCCAGGCACTGTTGTGAGCACATCTCTCTCTCTCTCTCTCTTTTTTTAAAAAAAATATATCTTTTTATTGATTTCAGAGAGGAAGAGAGAGATAGAAACATCAATGATGAGAGAGAATCATTGATTGGCTGCCTCCCGCACGCCCCCCCCCCCCCCCCACTGGGGATCAAGCCCACAACCCAGGCATGTGCTCTTGACCAGAATCAAACCTGGGACCCTTCAGTCTGCAGGCCGACGCTCTATCCACTGAGCCAAATCAGCTAGGCCAATAGTCTAACATTTAAATGACAGTTATTTATGGCAGCGTTATTTGTCATTAAAAAATACTGAAAATTGCCTAAATGCTATTAAAAAAATGCAATTAGCACCACATTAAGCATCAGTAGTAGGCATAATGCCAGAATATCTCTTGGAATTGTTATAGAATAATTTCCAAGCTATACTGTTAAGTGAAAAAGAAAAAAAGGCAAAGTATAGAAGATTACAAATAGTATGTCATCTTTTATGTGAGAAAAAAGGGGAAAATGGGAAAATCTTTTTGTACTTGCTTACTTATGCAAAAAGAAACACAAGAAGCATAAACCAGAAACAAAGAAATTGGTTACTTTAAAAGGATGGAAAGAAACAAACTGGGAAAAATAAGAGGAATTAACAATTCAGAGTGTATTTTTCAGTATGTTTTAACTTTTGGAAGCATGTTAAATAAAGTTCTATACATTAAAAACTAAATTAAATCAATTAAATTTTAACTAAAAAATTAAATCAATAAGGCTGGAAGGAAAAAACTAAACTAAATATAAACAAAACCAAATAAAACCAAATGCACTTCAAATGAATAATATAGCCATACCAAAAGAAGAAAAAAAACAAGAACGAAAACACTAATGCAAGTAACTCTTGAATACAGTATACTGACTACACTCTTAGTTGGGAGTGGGAAGGAGGGGTGAGTAGGAAAGAACTGCATACAAAATAAAACCTTAAACACTAATTAGCAGGGTTTTTTCCCCTGTAGTGGTATGGTATAGTAATTCTGAAACTATTTTACATGTACTCTAGGATTGAACAGATAAGTAAAAGTTGTGGTGTTTGGGGGAGCCAGGAGTTTAAAAAGGAAAGAAGATTCAAATATGCAATGTGGGGAGTAAAGGAAGATTTCTTAAGGGTAAAGTGGAACTGGAAAAATCAGTTTGAGCTCATGAGTTCCAATATACAGATTGTATGTATACAAGAAGTGGGACTTGCAGGATACCTAAGTTAGGTTTACTGTATGACGTATAATATTGTCGTTTTATTTATATACTAGACGCCTGGTGCACGAAATTTATGCGGGGGAAGGGGGCGAGCTGTGTGTCCCTCAGCCCAGCCTGCACTCTCTCCAATCTGGGACCCCTCGAGGGATGTCTGACTGCCCGTTTAGGCCTGATCCCACAATCCAGGACTGCTGGCTCGCAACTGCTTCCCTGCCTGCCTGCCTGATTGCCCCTAACCGCTTCTGCCTGCCAGCCTAATCAATCCCTAACCACTCCCCTGCCAGCCTGGTCACCCCTAACTGTCCTCCCCTGCGGGCCTGGTCGCACCCAACTGCCCTCCTCTGCTGGCCCAGTCACTCCTAACTGCCCTCCCCTGCCAGCCCGATTGCCCCTAACTGCCCTCTCCTGCAGGTCTGGTCGCCCCTAACTGCCCTCCCATGCTGGCCCAGTCATTTGTAACTGCTCTCCCCTGCTGGCCAAGTCACCCCTAACTGCCTTCCCCTGCCAGCCTGGTTGCCCCTAACTGCTCTCCCCTGCTGACCTAGTTGCCCCCAACTGCCCTCCCCTGCAGGTCTGGTTGCCCCCAACTGTCCTCCCCTGCAGGCCATCTTGTGGTGGCCATCTTGTGTGTTGGAGTGACAGTCAAGTTGCATATTACCTCTTTATTATATAGGATTATTATATAGGATGTATATGTATATGTACATTTGGATATCTCCATAGCAACTGCACCATTTGTATTTCCTACTTCTGTCCACTGAAAGGGCTTAGAAGCACATATAGCAATGAGCACACCCAGTTCCCATATTTTGATTTCTAAACTGCATTCCCCAACTAAAAGAAGTACTCCTTTCGGAAATAGCAAGTTGCAGGATTTCTGCAGGGAAAAATTAGAAGAGCCTGGAACATCTTGTGCCACAAAGTAGGGAAGTACTCAAAAGTAAGAAAAGAAAAAGCTGATCATGTCAAAAGGACAGAGAAACCAATTTGAGCTGTCAAATAAATAGAATAAATAAATAAGGGAAAAGAAAATGCTCTCTTGAGAGAGGAATCCAAGATGGTGGCATAGGTAAACACCTAAACTGCTGCCTCCCACAACAATTTAAACTGCAACTAAAAGACAAAACGTCTATCACCCAGAACCATGGGAAAGCTGGCTGAGTGGAAGTTCTACAACTAGAAGGAAAGAGAAAAGAGCATTGAGACGTGCACGAGCGCTGAAAAGCTGAGGTACAGAGGCGCGTGATCCGGGCTGGCGGCAGGCGACTGGGTGCGTTGCTTTTTTCAACCTGAACGGAGACAAGCCCCCGATTACTCTGAAATCCAGTCTCTGGGGAGACGCGGGGGACCCAAACTCCTACGGGGAGAAGCTGGACTGTCTGCCAGTGAGAGTGGCTTGCCTGCAGAGCTGCACGCAGGAATAATTGTTTACTGCACTGGGGCACTGGACTCCAAGACGCGGTCGGGGACACAGAGCCGGCTTACTAGCAGCCATTGCTGTTTGCCACGCCCTAACCTAGTGACGCCCTGAGACCCCGCCCCACACAACCTACAAACCCACCCAAGCTCCAAGCAGCTCAATTAGCATAAGAAAGCCTGCCCTATCGCAGCTTAACCTAGAAAACTTGCAGCCCGGGTCAGACAGCTCCAAAACCTCCAAACCCCAAGCAAAGAGGAGAAAACTGCAGCTCTCACTGTAGCTCCTGCTGAGTGGCCTCACACAGTAGCTGACCTGCACCCCATTGGAGATCCAGAAGCCAGTGTACCTAGTCGTCAGTGTGAGACACCAGATTTCAACTCCTCACATCCATAAGTGACACATTCAAGAGGCAGACTCAGTGAGCACCAAAGCCCCACTGAAACAAGTCCTGCCCCATAAGCGTGTCTTCAGCACAGCACTTCTTCCATTATAGACACAGGGAGTGCTCACAGCTAATTGGCCTGGAGGTCAATTCCTCCCAGCATACCAACAGCAATTCAGGCTTAACTACACCAAGACTTTGCACTCAGCCCACAAAGGGGTGTACCAAGAGCATCCACATCAGGTGATTGGGGAGGCTGAGCTACTGCCCCCTATAGGTCACCTACCACACAAAGCCACTCCATCAACACAGGGAAGCAGCCAAAATGCAGAAACAAAGAAACGTGTCACGAATGAAAGAAACGGAGGAAAGCAAACTACTGGATGACACAGAGTTCAGAATCACATTTATAAGGTTACTCAAGAATCTTCTAAAAACTGCCGAGAAACTTGATGACACTTCTGAGGAGCTTAGTGAGACCTTCAAGGACCTTAATGAGAATGCCAAAAAAATGGAAAAGGATCAGTCAGAAATGAAGCATACACTGTCTGAAATAAAGAATATACAGAAACTCAACTGTAGATCAACATACCCCAAGAATCAAACCAAAGATCTGAAATATGTGGAAACAAAAAACATCCAACCAGAAAAACAAAAAGAAAAAAGAATCCAAAAATATGAAGATAATGTAAGGAGCCTCTGGGACAACTTTAAGTGAAACAACATCCGAATTTTTTGGGTGCCAGAAGAAGGGAGAGAGCAAAATATTGAAAACCTATTAGAAGAAATAATGACAGAAAACTTTCCCTACCTGGTGAAAGAAATAGACTTACAAGTTCAGGAAGCACACAGAACCCCATGCAAGAGGAACCCAAAGAGGACCACACCAAGACACATCATAATTAAAATGCCAAGGGCAAAAGACAAAGAGAGAATATTAAAAGCAGCAGGAGAAAAACAGTTAATTACCTACAAGGGAGTACCCATACGACTGTCAGCTGATTTCTCAGCAGAAACTATGCAGGCCAGAAGGGAGTGGCAAGAAATATTCAAAGTGATGAACAGCAAGAACCTACAACCAAGAGTACTCTACCCAGCAAAGCTATCATTCAGAGTTGAAGGTCAGATAAAGAGCTTCACAGACAAGAAAAAGCTAAAGGAGTTCATCGCCACCAAACCAGGATTACATGAAATGCTGAAGGGTATTCTTTAAGAAGAAGAAGAAGAAGAAGAAAAAGATAAAGATAAAAATTATGAACAACAAAATGACATCAAATACATACCTACCAACAAGTGAATCTAAAAATCAAGTGAATAAAAAATCTGAAGAACAGAATGGACTGGTGAATATAATAGAATCAGGGACATAGAAAGGGGTGGACTGACGATTCTCAGGGGAAGCAAGTGTGAGGGGTGCGGGAAGAGATTGGACAAAAATCTTACTCCTATGGATGAAGACAGTGGCGGGGGGTAAGGGCATGGGGTGGGGTGGGGAATCAGGTGGAGGGGAGCTATGGGGGAAAAAAAAGTGGAACACCTGTAATAATCTGAACAATAAAGATTTAATTAAGAAAAAAAAAGAAAGAAAGAAAATGCTCTCTTGCCCTGGCCAGTGTTGCTCTGTTGGTTGTCCCATTCACCAAAAGGTGGTGGTTCCAGTTAGGGCACATACCCAGGTTGTGGGCTCAATCACTGGTTGGGGTGTATATGGGAAGAAACTGATAGATGTTTCTCTCTGTCTCTCCTTTCCTCTCTCTAAAATCCATTAAGAAAAAAAAGAAAATGCTCTTCCTTACTATAGGATATTACCTAGTAAATGTAGAAGGAAATCATCATTGCTATCCTATCTAATAAAAGAGTAATATGCAAATTGACCATCACTCCAACACACAAGATGGCTGCCCCCATGTGGACACAAGAAGGCCGCTACAAGATGGCCAGCAGGGGAGGGCAGTTGGGAGGGACCAGGCCTGCAAGGGAGGGCAGTTGTGGGCAATCAGGAAAGCAGGGGAGGGCAGTTGGGAGGAACTAGGCCTACAAGGGAGGGCAGCTGGGTGCGATCAAGCCTGCAAGTGAGGGCAGTTAGGGGTGACCAGGCTGGCAGAGGAGGGAAGTTGGGGACAACCGGGCCTGTAGGGAAGGGTAGTTGGGGGGGACCCAGGCCTGCAGGGGAGGGCAGTTAGGGGTGACCAGGCTGGCAGGAGAACAGTTAGGCATCAATCAGACTGGCAGGGGAGTGGTTAGGGGGTGATCAGGCTGGCAGGCAGAAGTGATTAGGGGCAATCAGGAAGGCAGGCAGGTGAGCAGTTGGGAGCCAGCAGTCCTGGATTGTGATCTGGGATCGGGCCTAAATGGGCAGTCGGACATCCCTTGAGGGGTCCCAGATTGGAGAGGGTGCAGGCTGGGCTGAGGGACACACCCCCTGTACACAAATTTTGTGCACTGGGCCTCTAGTATAGTAATAATATTCCAAGCAAGAATCATCAATTATTTAAAACTAGAGGTCCGATGCACAAAAATTTGTGCAAGAGTAGGCCTTCCTTCCCCTGGCTTCCCTCAGGCACCCAGGACCCGGGCTGGCTTCCTTTGGGCTGCCCACAGGCACCCGGGATCCAGGATAGCCTCCCTCGTCCTGGCTTTGTCAGGAAGGACGTCTGGTCTAATTAGCATATTACCCTTTTATTATTATAGAAGCCTAATGAGAAGCAAGATCCTTAAAAGTATCACCCATATCAATATTAAAAACTTCTGTACATCAAAGGAAAAAAGCAACAAAGTGAAAAGGTAACCTATGGAATATTAAGAAATATTTGCAAATCATTTATCTGATAAAAATAAAGAATAACTAAAGCCCGGTCAGTGTGGCTCCATGGTTGAGTGTCAACCTATGAACCAGGAGCTTACAGTCAGGGCACATGGCAGGGTTGCGGGCTTGATCCCCAGTGGGGCATGAAGGAGGCAGCCAATCAATGATTCTCTCTCAATCTCTCTCTCTCTCTCTTCCTCTCTGAAACCAATAAAATATATATATATGGAAAAAATAGCTAAAATTCAACAACAAACAACCCACTTAAAAAAATGGGCAAAGAACTTTCTCCAAAGATACACAAATGGCCCATAAGCACATGAAAAGATGCTTAATTTCACTAATAATTAGAGATATACAAATCAAAACCACAATCAGATATGACTTCATACACATTAGGATGGCTATTATCAACAAAATAGAAAGTAAGTGTTGACAAGGGTGTAGATGATTTAGAACCCTTGTAAGTACTGTTGGTGGGAATGTAAAATGGTACAGTTGCTATGGAAAACAGTATGGTAGTTTCTCAAAACATTAAAAATATAATTACCATTTATATGATCCAGCAACTCCACTTTTGAGTATATGCACAATAGAACTGAAAGCAGGGATTAGAATAGATATTTGTACCCATATTTATAGCAGCATTATTTGCAATAGCCCAAAGGTATCCATCAGTAGATGGACAAACAACAAAATGTATACATACATGCAAACACATGGAAATATTATTCAGCTTTAAAAAGAAAGGAAATCCCTTTACACGTGACAACAAAGATGAACCTTGATGATATTATGATAAATGAAATAAGCCAGTAACAAAAAGACAATGTACAATTCCAGTTATATGAGGTACTGGGAATAGTCAAATTCATAGAGACACAAAGTAGAATGGTGATTGCCAAGGGTTCAGGAGAGGGGAGAATGAGGAGTTAATGTTTAATGAGCATAGAGTTTCAGTTTTACAAGATGAAAAAAGTTATGGAAATGGATGGTAGTGACAGTTGTTGAATTTATTTAATTCCATAGAATAATCCTTAAAAATAGCTCAGATGGTAAATTTTATGCTATGTGTATTTTAGTAGAATTTTTTTAAAAACTATCTCGCCCTGGCTGGATGGAATGGCTCAGTTGTCCCAAGCACCAAAAGGTCACCAGTTCAATTCCTGGTCAGGGCACACACCTAAATTGTGGGTTTGATCCCAAGTCGGGGTGCATATGGGAGCCAAATGATCAATGTTTTCTCTTACATCGATGTTTCTCTAAAATAAATAAAAACACTTAAAACAAAAAGTTCTCTCCCAAGAGCAAAGAGAAAAAGAATAACTTGACGAGAGAAACATGGCAGATAACAACATAACCAAGTGATCAAAGTTAACATCATCATTAATGGAACAAATACATACTATGTGCTTCTTGATATGATACACTGATAAGGAAAGAACACATATTAATTCCTGCCAAGAATGCTTAATCAGAATTTAATAAAGAGGAAGTATCAGACAAACTCAGATTGAGGGACAGTCTAAAAAATAACTTGCCTGCAACCTTCAACCAACCATGTTAATGCCATTAAAGAAAGAAGGCAAGGCTGAGGAATTGTTCCAAAATAAAGAAAACTAGAGAGACATGATATCTAATCTAAATATAAACATGAACCTGGACTCGATTATCTATTAAAGGGAAAAAAATGCTAAGGACATTATTGGAACAAATGACAAAACTGGAATATGGGTTGTTGATTAGACAAAAGTATCACATATTAATGTAGAGCTTAGTGAATTTGGTAACTATACTATTTAAAAAAATTATTTTAAGTCCTCACTTAAGGATATTTTTCCATTGGTTTTTAGAGAGAGTGGAAGGGAGAGAGAGACAGAGAGAGAAACACTGATGTGAGAGACACATTGATTGGTTGCCTTTGTACACACCCCAACCAGGGCAAGGGGATCAAGTCTGCAACCTCTGTACGTGCCCTTGATAGAAATCGAACCTGGGACCCTTCAGTCCCCAGGATGATGCTCTTTCTGCTGAGCCAAACCAGCTAGGGCCATTATGCTTTTTAATAGTATAGTTATTGCCCTAGCTGGGTTGGCTCAGTGGACAGAGTGGTGGCCTTGGGACTTGAAGGGTCCTGGGTTCTGTTCCTGTCAAGGGCACATGCCTAGGTTTCAGGCTTGATCCCCAGTAGGGGGCATACAGGAGGCAGCCACTTGATGATTCTCTCTCATTACTGATGTTTCTATCGATTTCTCCCTCTTCTTTCCTCTCTGAAATCAATAAAAATATAATAAAAAGAAAAAAGCATAATGTATGCAACCTACTCTTGGATGGTTCAGAAAAAAATAAGATAGATATAATGGTATCTGTAGATAGAGACAGCAAAGGAGAGAAAGAGAATGCTAAAACAAATGTGGCAAATGTTAAGAACACTGGTGAGTCTTGAAGGGTACATGAGTTCTTTATATGATTGTTACAACTTTTCTGTAAGTTTGAAATTATTTCAAAAAAGTTAAAAAAGATAAATGATACACATACATATATAGACTGAAATAAAATAAAAAGTAACAAATGCATTTAAAATGAGAAATTGCAAAAAGTATAGCTTCCCAAAAAAGGAACACATATCTTACCCCAGTAGTTGCCACAGGAAGTGGATTGGCTGTGTAAAGGCTTCTTTTTCCATCATAAACTGGCCTACGGTCCCCAAATATAGTTACTTTAAAATGCTGAACCATTGAGTCAACCACCTCCCTACAAAAGGGAAAAAATACATTCACATAATCCTCTATGTGATGATATCTTAACAACTTAACTAATTTCTTAACACTATTTAAAGCTGTCAAAATTATATCCACCCTGCCCCCCTTTATTTTTGAGAGAAAGGGAGAGAAAGAAACATCAATGTATGAAAGAAATATTGATCAGTTGCCTCCCATACGTGCCCACCAGGGATCAAACATGCAACCTATGCATGTACCCTGACTGGGAATCAAACCGGCAACCTTTCGGTGCACAGGAGGACGTTCCGACCAACTGAGTCACATCCACCAGTAAAGCTGCCAACATTCTAAAAGACAATCACATGTGATAAAAGTTTTGCTTTCAGGACCAGGCTTAGGATACCAGAAAGGGATGATAGGAATTTCACACAAAAATAAAGAATGAATTCAGTGTATTACTTAATCATTCTGGGCCACAGTTGACCTGCAAAATATTAATCCTAGAACGTGATCTAAAAATCCCTTTCACCATCTGTAAGCACCATCTGATATATTCATCTTTCTTTGTCTAAGAGTTTGACACTCATTCCTCTGTGCTAATAGCACCTAATAAATATATCCATTAGAATACTTATTCCATTGTATTATCCTATATAATAAAAGGCTAATATGCAAATGGACCGAATGGCAGAACAACCGAACAACCAGTTGCTATGATGTGTGCTGACCACCAGGGGGCGCACGTGGAACATGGTGGGCATTGGCAGCAGGTGGCTGACCATGGACATGGTGGGCGTTGGCCGCAGCAGGATGGTGGAGCAGGTGAGTGGGGGCACCAGACCAAGGCAGGGCGCCGATCACTGTCATTGGGGCAAGCCTCTGGTAGTTACTGAAAATTCTTTGCTTGGTGCCGGCCCCAATTGCTTGGCACCGTCAGTGGGTGTGAGCAGCGGCTTCCGGCCCCAATCACTCCTCAGGGCTTCTCCACCTCCCCTGCTCCTGAGGGGTGATGGGGGCCAGTAGCCGCCTCTCACACCCGCTGACAGTGACAGCCCCACTTGCACCCACTGCAAGCCCTGATTGCCCCTGCGGGCTTCTCCACCTCTTCCTGTTCCTGAGGGGCGATTGGGGCAGCAGCTGCCACTGGCACCCACTGACTGCGCTGGTCCTGCTCACACCCGCTGCTGGCGCTGGCCCCAATTGCTCCATGCCGTCAGTGGGTGTGAGCGGGGCTGGCGCCATCAGCGTGTGGGAGCAGTGGCAGCAGTGGGGTTGTCAGCAGACAGGAGACTGGGGGCTGTGGCGGGAGGGGCCAGGCGGGGGTGTGGAGGATGGGCCAAGACCCGCCCCTGTGCCCACTGCAGTCTCGCAGCCCACCGTTTCTTTCAAGGTGCATGAATTCATGCACTCGGACCCTGGTAGTTACTCTATGCTTCACTTCTACTAGACCAGTGGTCGGCAAACTGCAGCTCGCGAGCCACGAGTTTGCCAACTTAGGGGCTTAATCACAAGGAACAACAGCCTGTAATTATTGGAATCAAGAGTCTAGGTCAGTGGTAGGCAAACTCATTAGTCAACAGAGCGGCAAACCGCAGCTGCGAGCCTCATGTGGCTCACGAGCCGCAGTTTGCCGACCACTGTACTAGACTGTGAGATTCTTGATGGCAATAAACACTTTGTACCACTCTTATCCTTTTACATACACCCACCCATCTTTACTAAAGTATTCAGGCAATAAGGATATTTTAAAACCTCCATTTTTATCCAGCAAACATTTTTATCCCATTAACTTATATGGGAAGATATTCAAGACATTTTTTTTAAGTACAGACTACAGAGAGAACAATACCAAATATCAAAAAATCAATATTTATTTTTGAACACACATCCTTAGTAAAAGCAGGGGAAAGATATCTAGAAAGATGGGTACCAAAATACATATAGTGGTTATCTCTGGAGAGAGAAGCACAGAGAAAAATGATTTTTACATTTTGTTTATATAAATCTAAATATATTATGATGAGATTATGCTCATATAATACTGGTATAATATATAATAGATTTAAAAGAATAAAAAAATTCAATTCTAGCACAGTCAAGTAAGTAGGTGATAGGAAAAAAGAGGGGAAAAAATTAATGTCATCTTTTCTAGAGTAAATTTTACAACAAAGATTTGAATCACTGCTCAGTGTTTAGGTATAAAACAAATTTCAAAGTTTTCCTGCCATTTTAAGTTTACATCTGTGGCCATTATCATTAATTCCAGTTTTTCAGGTGAAATTTTTACAGATCTAATTCATCAGGATGTTTTGATTATTTTTTCACTTTTTACTTAACAGTAAATTGGTGTTGTTTTAATCTAACCAAATCTTGGCAAAACACTCTAAGCATCAAAATGGTGGAGGAGATTTAAAATAGCAGGGCCAAAACATCTTAGGGCTAAAAAATATTTTGCTTTGATGCCTAGCACACAGTATATACATAGCTCATCTCTTTGTCCAATTAGTTGCTGACTCCACCTCTCTGCAGTGTTTCTTCTTCTTTCCTTTTCCTTTTTTTAAATTGATTTCAGAGAGGAAGGAAGAGGGAGAGAGACTCCACACTGGGGATTGAGCCTGAAACCCGGGCACGTGCCCTGACCAGGAATTGAACTGTGACCTCCTGGTTCATATGTCAACACTCATCTACTAAACAACACTGCCCGGGTGGTTTTTTTTTCCTTCCTCATCATATATTATACAGGTCATTTCACGTTCTGGAGTACTCTGTTCAATTTATAAAAATTTAAGATCCTAAAATATGAAACATAACCAGAAGATGATCCTGATAGAAACTTACATAATATGAGTAAAAATAAATCAAACTAAGGACTTTTAGTCTGGAATAGAAAAGACTCAAAGGAAATTATAGATGTTTTTGGCTATTTTGATGGACTGTCGTGAAAAACTGATTAGAAAACCTACCTTGTATGGGCTAACAGAACTAGAACAAATACTTGGAAAAATATAAGAAGCTTGATTTTTGGAACAAAAATTTCTAACATTTTTAAACACCAGAATTACTCACAAGTAGGTTATATTAACTTTTAAATTACTTGAGTTTGTCCTTGTTAGAACTGTTTAAAGAGCAATTATGTCAGGGAAATACAAACTAGAAGACTAAAATAAATAATATATACAATCCCCTCTAACAGTAAAATTTTAATTATGAGAATATAAAATAATAAAGCACTGCACATTTTATCATGGTATCAGATATAGAAACTTCTTTATCATATAATTGCACTAAAAACTGATTTGAACTTAAGGCTTTAGAGCAAGCATGTCAAACTCAGGGTCACCGGGCCGCGGGCCTCGAGTTTGACATGCTTGCCTAGAGCCTTAACGGAATCAAACTGGTGACCTCTTGGTTCATGGTTCGACACTCAACCACTGAGCCACTCCAGGCGGGCCTGATATTATTTTTATATAAAAATTTAAGCATAATTATCTCAAAAATTATATGGAAGTACAGTACTAAAGCTTTCCCAATCGATACACTGCAATACATTAGCATTAAATGTAGTAAATTAATACAAAAAGTGCATTCTGATAATTAACAGAAACTATGACTGAATTTTCTCTATACTGTAGTTGGGGAGCACTAGTCTTTTATTATAACATTGGGTGAGGATGGGGGCTCTTTGATCTTTTGTTCAAATATAGAATATTTTGCATCAAGATAACTTTTAAAAATACAGAGTAGAGATTATATTTAAGATAAAATTTTTAATACTTTATAACATCTGCAGTATAGCAAAGCATTTCACTATTATGTATCTTCATAGTCATTTCATATGGGTGAATGAATTCTTTCACAATCTTATATAAACACAATAGCTAACCCAGTAAACACTTCTAGTATTCACAAATAACTGATAGATTACTTTAGACTACAAAATAGATTTTTAACTCAATCTGGCTTATACTAACAACTATTCTCTAAAAGACTTCTCCCTCTGACCACCACTGACTTCTTAATAGATATGGTTTCAGCCTTTTCTTTTGGCTCTTTTAGCATTTGCCATTGTGATCAATCCTTGAATATCAAATCAAGATTCTTGTTTTACCTTCTCTAAAAAACCTTCTACTTTGTCCTGGTCCTCCTACCTTTTCAGTCTCTTAAGTGTCTTCACTGGCAAACCTGAAACAATAGTATACCCAGAGATCTATTCTCAGTCTTCTTATCTCAACTCTACTCATTTTCCCTATTAACTATCACCTACCTATATACTGACGTCTCAAATCTCAATCTCCATCTTGACTTATCTCCTGAGCTTTAGGCCTTTATTTCCAATAATCTGAACTCCATTTTGATGCTTCTTACACATTTTAACATCCAAATATCCAAAACAGAAAATAAAAAATTTGGTCCTTTCACAACCTGTATTTCTGTCAAAGCCATCACATTATCATCATCATTATACAATCTAGAGACTATGAAGCCTTTCTTATCTCTGCCCTTTCCTTACACACCTAAATTATTCATTCTTCTAAATCAACTAAGCCTTGTCTTTATCACTGCTGTTACTTAAGTCTTAGAACACACAACCTCTAATCTAGAAAAGGTACCAAAGTGCTAGGGGGTATGCTGAAGTATGAGAAAAAAAGGTTTTGTATTTTAATTTTCATCTAATAATCTGAATATAGATTGACAATGGTGCCCTCACTTAGCCCAGGTTAGATGGTCAGGTTTAACATATGGTATACCATGAATCCTAACAGAACAATGGGAGCTCTGCAACAAATAAGAGTTAACAGTGAACTCTTACTCATTTTCAGCATGTTGCAACTTACTTCAGTTCAAGTGTGTGGCACATATTCAGTCAGGTTTTTGGTACATTAGTCTGAAAATTTTAAATTAATATATTCTTAAAGAGTTTATTTCAAAACAATGTTAGAACAGTAGTATAAGTCTATAAATTAAAATTTTTTAAACATGTATGTGTATATACTTATCTATTAAGTCCATGGTCAAACATTTTAACTAATGGGGATATGTGATCAAAAGTTTGAAGACTACTGTTCTAGACTACTGCAACAGCCTTCCGAATGTTCTCCAGGACTGGTCTTTCCCTTCTCTCATTCATTCTACACAATGCCATTAGTTATGCTTTTAAATATAGATGTTCCTCATTTGCTCAAAAGCCTCCAATGGCTCTCTACTATTTCTGAATTCACAGGCCTTAGCTAACTTTTCAAACTCTAGCTACTCTATTTATACTGGCCTACTTTTGTTACATAACATGTCTTCCCTTTGCCCATGTTCTCTCTATATGGATTATTCTTTCACCTGGCCCATTGGGCAACTACTCAGCTCAGTTACCATCTTCTTCCCTAACCAAAGGCAGTAATCATCCTATCTAATAAAAGAGCAATATGCAAATTGACTGTCACTCCAACACACAAGATGGCTGCCCCCATGTGGACACAAGATGGCCACCACAAGATGGCCAGCAGGGGAGGGCAGTTGGGAGGGACCAGGCCTGCAAGGGAGGGCAGTTGGGGGTGCCGGGCCTGCAGGGAAGGGCAGTTGGGTGTGACCAGGCCTGAAGGGGAGGGCAGTTGGAGGGGGGGGGGGGCGCAGACCAGCAGGGGAGAGCAGTTGGGAGGGACCAGGCTGACAGGGGAGGGCAGTTAGGGGTGATCGGGTCGGCAGGGGAGGGCAGTTGGGGGGGACCAGGCCTGCAGGGGAGGGCAGTTGGGAGGGACCAGGCTGACAGGGGAGGGCAGTTAGGGGTGACCAGGCTGGCAGGGGAGGGCAGTTAGGGGTGACCAGGCCAGAAGGGGAGGGCAGTAAGGGGCAATTGGGCTGGCAGGGAAGCAGTTAGGCATCAATCAGGCCAGCAGGGGAGTGGTTAGGGGTGATCAGGCTGGCAGGCAGAAGCAGTTAAGGGCAATCAGGAAGGCAGGCAAGCGAGCAGTTGGGAGCCAGAAGTCCTGGATTATGAGAGGGATGTCCGACTGCCCATTTAGGCCCGATCCCGGTAGGGATCCCAGATTGCAGAGGGTGCAGGCTGGGCTGAGGGATGCCCCCTGTCCCGTGCATGAATTTTGTGCACCAGGCCTCTAGTTAATATATATATTTCAGAGAGGAAGGGAGCGGGAGAGAGGGACAGAAATATCAGTGATGAGAGAGAATCATTGATTGGCTACCTCCTGCATGTCCCTTACTGGGGACGGAGCCGGAACCTGAGCATGCGTCCTTGATCAAAATTGAACCTGGACCCTTCAGTCTGCAGGCCAATGCTCTATCCACTGAACAAAACTGGCTAGGGCAGTAACCATTACTTTAAAAAATTTATTGAATTTATTAGGGTGACACTGGTCAATAAAATTATCATTACTCTTTTATCACAGCACATAATACTCATCTCACAGAACTTGTCACTCCATATAGACTATGAAATCCTTACCAGGGATCATATCTTTATTTAACATGTTATTTCCAGAACATAGCACAATTCGTGCCTGACACAAAACAGCAGCACAATAAATTAAATAGTTAAATGAAAACATAGGAAATACCCAAAACGTAATCTTTAAGTTTTAAAAGTTACTGCAGGATTTAGAATTATAATTCCAGTTAGGGTCCATATATTTTTATTGATTTTAGAGAGAGGAAGTGAGAGGGATAGAGAGAAACATCAATGAGAGAGAAACATCAATGGGCTGCCTCCTGCACATCCCCTTACTGGGGATCCAGCCCACAACCTGGGAATGTGCCCTGACCAGGAAATGAACCATGACCTACTGGTTCATAGATCGATGCTCAACCATTGAGCTATGCTAGCTGAGCAGGGTTCATATATTTTTAAATCTACTACCAATAGCATTCTATTTTGGTACAACCATATGGTAAATTGAGATACCTGGTTTAAATGGATTTAACTTAATCTAAGAAAAAAAAAAACTAGAGCAGACCAAAAGTAAACAAAATCAAGGCACATCCATACAATGGACTATTATACAGCTGTGTTTTTTTTAAAGTATATATTTTATTGATTTTTTTACAGAGAGGAAGGAAGAGGGATAGAGAGTTAGAAACATTGATGAGAGAGAAACAACCAGCTGCCTCTTGCACACCCCCTACTGGGGATATGCCCACAACCAAGGTATATGCCCCTGACCAGAATCGAATCTGGGACCCTTGAGTTCATAGGCCAATGCTCTATCCACTGAGCCAAACCGGTCAGGGCATGTTGTATTTTTTTTTAAATAAATCTTTATTGTTCAGATTCTAACAGTTGTTCCTCTTTTTTCCCCCCATAACTCCCCTCTGCCCGGATCCCACCCCACCCTCTGCCCTCAACCCCCCCACACACTGTCCTCATCCATAGGTGTACAATTTTTGTCCAGTCTCTTCCCACACTCCTCCACCCATTACCCCCAAGAATTGTCAGTCCACTCCCTTTCTATGCCCCTGATTCTATTATATTCACCAGTCTATTCTGCTCATCAGATTTTTAAAAAATATTTTTATTGATTTTTTAAAGAGAGGAAGGGAGAGGGATAGAGAGTTAGAAACATCGATGAGAGAACAACATCTATCAGCCACCTCCTGCACACCCCCTACTGGGGATGTGCCCGCAACAAAGTACATGTCCTTGACCAGAATCAAAACTGGGACCCTCCAGTCTGCAGGCAGATGCTCTATCCACTGAGCCAAACTGGTTAGGGCTGTTCATCAGATTTTTTATTCACTTGATGTTTAGATTCACTTGTTGCTAGATATGTATTTGTTGTTCATAATTTTTATCTTTACCTTTTTCTTCTTCTTCTCTTCTTAAAGAATACCTTTCAGCATTTCATATTAATACTGGTTTGGTGTTGATGAACTCCTTTAGCTTTTTCTTACCTGTGAAGCTCTTTATCTGCCCTTCAATTCTGAGTGATAGCTTTGCTGGGTAGAGTAATCTTGATTGTAGGTTCTTGCTATTCATCACTTTGAATATTTCTTGCCACTCCCGTCTGGCCTGCATAGTTTCTGTTGAGAAATCAGCTGACAATCGTATGGGTGCTCCCTTGTAGGTAATTAACTGTTTTTCTCTTGCTGCTTTTAATATTCTCTGTCTTTTGCTCTTGGCATTTTAATTATGATGTGTCTTGGTGTGGTCCTCTTTGGATTCCTTTTGTTTGGGGTTCTGTGTGCTTCCTGGACTTGTAAGTCTATTTCTTTCACCAGGTAGGGGAAGTTTTCTGTCATTATTTCTTCAAATAGGTTTTCAGTATCTTGCTCTCTCTCTTCTTTTGGCACCCCCATAATTCAGATGTTGGTACGCTTGAAGTTGTCCCAGAGGCTTCTTACACTATCTTCATATTTTTTAATTCTTTTTTTCTTTTCCGGTTGAGTGTTTTTTGCTTCTTTGTATTTCAACTCTTTGACTTGATTCTTGCCGTCCTTTAGTCTGCTGTTAGGTCTCTGTATAATAGTTTTTATTTCAGTCAGTGTATGTTTAATTTCTAGTTGGTCCTTTTTCATATCCTCGATGGTCTCACTAAATTTATCGGTGGTTTCTAGAAGATTCTTGAGTAACCTTATAACCGTGGTTTTAAACTCTATATCCAGTTGTTTGCTTTCCTCCATTTCTTTCATTTGTGACTTGTTTGTCTCCGCATTTTGGCTGCTTCCCTGTGTTGATAGCGTGGCTTTGTGTGCTAGGTGTCCTACAGGGCCCAGTGGCTCAGCCTCCCCAATTATCTGAGGTGGACACTCTTGGTGCACTCCTTTGTGGGCTGTGTGCACAGTCTTATTGTAGTTAAGCCTTGATTGTTGTTGGTATCCCTGGGAGGAATTGACCTCCAGTCCAATTGGCTGTGAGGATCAGCTGTGTCTATGATGGGAGAATTTCTGTGCTGGAAACAGCCTTATGGGGCAGGACTTGCTTCAGTGGGGCTTGGTGCTCCCTGAGTCTGCCTCCTGAGTGTGTCCCTTATGGATCTGAAGAGTTGTAATCTGGATGGTCCCACTCTGACCACTGGGTACACTGGCTCTTGGGATCTCCAAGGAGGTGCAAATTTGTCTCTGCCTGAGGCTACCCAGCAGGAGCTATGGAGAGATCTGCAGATTCCTCTTCTTTGTTTGGGGTTTGGAGGTGCCCAGATGAGGCCCAACTGTGAAGCAATGCAAGCTGCTGTGGAGCCTTGGATGTTCTGGGGCTCTCTCACCCAGCTGTAGTTTGTTAGGTAATTTTAGATAGCAAAGGGCCAGGTCATTCATATGCAAAAGCCTCTGCACACAGCTGGGGTGGGGTTGTAAACTGGGTGGGGTGGGGTCTCAGGGAATCAACAGGGCAGAGCAAACAGCAATGGTTGGCCTTCAGCCCTACCCTAAGAGGTCTCAGTATCCCGCAGTAATCCCTGCAAGCACCTCTGAGAAAAAGCCGCCCTCGTGTTCCAGCCCGATGCCAGAGAGTCCAGTTCCCCTCCTCCCGCCCCCCGGATGAGTCTGGGTCCCCAGAGTCTCGCCCAGAACTGGAGTTCAGAGCATTCAGGAGCTTACATCTCCCTCCTTATTGAAAAAGACAGCCGTGTACTCAGTTGCCAGCCCTTTCTGAGCACACACGCGCCTCCATATCTCCGCACTTTACTTCTGCACCTCCTCTGAGTCTCAGTGTGGTTTTCTCTTCCCTTCTAGTTGTAGAATTTCCACTCAGCCAGCCTTCCTGTGGTTCTGGATGATGTCCGTTTTATCTTTTAGTTGTAGCTTTGAAGTGCTTGTGTGAGGCAGCAAGTTCAGGTGTTTATGCTGCCATCTTGGTTTCTCCCCTACAGCTGCTATTATAATTTAAATCTACACGAATGGATACATGTCAGGAATCAATCCTAAACACTAGTCTCTGATGTTTAGAAATATATTTATTTATAAATGTATCTTTGAATTTCAAGTATCCTATATAATAAAGAGGTAATATGCAAATGGACCATCACTCCAACACACAAGATGGCCACCACAAGATGGCCGACAGGGGAGGGTAGTTGTGGGTGATCAGGCCAGCAGAGGAGGGCAGTTGGGAGGGACCAGGTCTGTAGGGGAGGACAGTTGAGGGTGACCAGGCCTGCAGGGGAGGGCAGTTGGGGTCGACCAGGCCTGGAGGGGAGGGTCATTGGGGGGGACCAGGCCAGCAGGGGAGGCCAGTTAGGGGTGACTGGGCCAGCAGAGGAGGGCAGTTAGGGGCAATCAGGCTGGCAGGGGAGCAATTAGGTGTCGATCAGGCTGGCAGGGGAGTGGTTAGGGGGTGATCAGGCTGGCAGGCAAAAGCAGTTAGGGACAATCAGGCAGGCAGGCAGGCAGGCAGGCAGCCAGGCGAGTGGTTGGGAGCCAGCAGTCCTGGATTGTGAGAGGGATGTCCGACTGCCTGTTTAGGCCCGATCCTGGTGGGCAGTCAGACATCCCTCGAGGGGTCCCAGATTGGAGAGGGTGCAGGCTGGGCTGAGGGACACTCCCTCCGTGCACAAATTTCGTGCACCAAGCCTCTAGTATTGTAATATTAACCAAGATTATAATTACTATTGAGTAATTTACTTAGGTACAACTTTAAAAGAATTTTGATATTTGAAATAATCACTAACTCTTAGCTTTTCTATCTCCAAGTGATTAACAAGGACAATTAACTGACATTTATTATTAATTAACACTGTTTGTATAGTACAGTTTCCCCAAGACAGATAAACACTATCCTGTTTGATTTTTCACCAGTAGTGCTTTCTAGGGTACGTCCTCAAGTCATTTTAATCAGAAATATGGCTCTCTAGGTATGACACCAAAAGAACAACTGGCAAAATAAAAAACTAATTGGACTTCATCAAAATTAAAAATGTGCTTCACAAGACATCATCAAGAAAATGAAAACGCAACATGCAGGAAGGGGAAAATGTTTGCAAATCATTATTAATCATTATAATTATCAATCAAAAGGTCACAGGAGGGACTTTTAACTAGAAGGTATAAAGAACTCCAACAACTCAATGAAAAGACAAAAGATCCAACTTAAAAATAGGCAAAGGAACTAAACATACATTTCTCTGAAAATATAAACGACCAAAGATGCTCAGCATCAGCCATTGGGGAAATGAAAATCAAAATGATAATGAGATACTACTTAACAGACACTAAGATGGCTATAAAAAATAAGAGGATATGGAGAAATTGGAAACATTGCACCCTGCTAGTGGGAATATAAAATGATGTAGCCACTTTGGAAAAGAGATTGGCAGCTCCTCAAAAGAGTAAACATAGAGTTACCATATGATTTGACTCTTAGGTATACACCCAAGAGAAATTAAAACACATGTCCACACAAATCCTGTACATGAATGTTCATTAATTATTCATATGAGCCAAGAAGTACAAACAACTCCCAAGTCCATCAACTGATAAATCGATAAAATACCCATGCAATGGAATATTATCTATATACTAGAGGCCCAGTGCACAAATTCATGTATGGGTGGGGTCAGATCGGGGCCAGGCCTGTCGGGAGGAGGATACAGCGCGAGGTTGGCCAGCTGGCCCACCCCTATCGGGGCCTGATCAGGGCCAGGCCAGCTTGGGGGAGGGGCCGTGGGCAATTGGCTGGCAGGCCCCGCCTCCGATTGGGGTGAGGCCAGCCATGGGGAGGGGCTGTGGGCTGGCAGGCCCTGCCCCCGAATGGGGTCATGGGGGCTGATCGGGGGTCAGCGGCCAGGGGAGAGGCTGTGGGAGGTTGGCCGGCTGGCCCTGCCCCCTACTGGGATTGGGGGGAAATCAGGGGCAGGGCCAGCTGGGGGGGAAAGGGCTACGGGCCGATCAAGGTGGTGGGGGCCCATTGGTGGCAGGGCCAGCGGGGGGAGGGTCTTCAGGAGGGTGGCTGCTGGCCCTGGCCCCTATTGGGTTGGGGGGGGGTGATCAAGGGTGGGGCTGGTTTGGGGGTGGGGCCATGGGAGGTTGGCCGGAAGGCCCTACCACCCAATTAGGCCAGTTTGCTGGCCACAGTGGTTATCATAGCGACTAGTTGTTTCGATGTCCCAGCCGCTGGCTTTTTATATACATAGATATAAAAGCCTAAGTGACTGTCCAACCGGTAGCTATGATGAACACTGACCACCAGGGGGCAGACACTCAACACAGGAGCTGCTGAGCTGCAGTGACTTGGCAGCATCTAGTGATGCACCCCAGAACTAGAAAGGAGGGAGCCCGATTCTGGGGTGTGTCACCCAAGAACTGTCCTCTCGCAATCTGGGACCCCGCGGGGATGTCAGAGAGCTAGTTTTGGCCTGATCCCTGCAGGCCAGGCCGAGGAACCCCACTTGCTGGAAGGACCCCACTCACTCACTTGGGTGATCAGGTATGGGGCCGGCTGGGAGGGACCATGGGAGGTTGGCTCCAGGGTGTGTCCGGCCCATCTCACCCAGTCCCGCCCCACTGGCCACCTTCTAATTAATTTCCTTTTAATGTGCACAAATCCGTGCATCAGAGCACTAATTCAGCAATAAAAAGGAATGAAGTAGTAACACATGTCACAACTTGGATGAACCTTGAAAATATGTGAAGTGAAAGAAGTCAGTCACACAAAAGGCCACACATATTATATACAATTCCATTTACATGAAATGTTTAGAAAAGGCAAATCTAGAGACAGAAAGTAGATTAGTGTTGGCAGGGGCTAAGGAGAGGGAGACATTGGGTAGTGAATGCTAATGAATATGGGATTTCTTTTTGGGAGGATAAAATGTTCTAAAATTAGAGAGTGGTGATGGTTGTACACCATCTCTGTGAACATACTAAATACCACTGAATTGTACACTTTAAGTGAGTGAATTGTATGGTGTATAAATTTTACATCAATAAAGTTGTTATTTAAAAAAAGTATATCCCTCTCTTGGCATACTACCCAATTATAACACTATGCCACTGATATTCCTAACAGCAGAAAAGGAGTTCTCAAACACTCTGATTTGAGATTTCGATTTAAAAGCTAAAATTAAATCAATATAGATGTATTTTTTCCTTCTAAAATTCAATCATTAGAATTATATTATATCCATATACAATATGCACAAATACATGGCACTGTCCTTAATTATAATAACAACAGTAATTATAATAGCACAATTACTCTAACATTTATAAAAGAAAATTGAACCCCTTAAAAATTCAACCACATCTACTATCAACTATTTTAAGATTCTTTCACATCTTAATGTGTCCAAAATAGATTTTTAAAAATTTTAAATTTTATTTTATCTTTATTATTGAAAGTATTACAGATGTTCCATTTTCCCCCCACTGATGCCCTCCACCTGTCCCCGGCCCCATCCAGAGGCCTTTACCCCACTTCTGTCTGTGTCCATAGGTTATACATATATGCATATAAGTTCTTTGATTATTCTCTTCCTGCCCCCTTCCCTCTAGTTACAATCATACTGTATATACAATTTTTCCAAAGTATTTCATTATTCAGTGATTCTGAATAAGTGCATAACTCTCTACTGAAGGTTTATCCCCATATATATTTAGTAGCTGGACAAACTCACATAAAATCTCAAGTTACAGAGCTTATACTCTAGGTCAGTGTTTGGCAAACTACGGCTTGCGAGCCACATGCGGCTCGTGAGCTGCGGTTTGCCGCTCTGTTGACTAATGAGTTTGCCGACCACTGGGATAGGGGCTTAATCACAAGGAACAACAACAGTCTGTAATTATTGGAATCGAGAGTCTAGGTCAGTGGTCGGCAAAATCATTAGTCAACAGAGCGGCAAACCGTGGCTCGTGAGCCGCAGTTTGCTGACCACTGCTCTAGGTCATAATATATCTAAAAATATTTTATTTTTAGTTACTGAGAGCATTCACTTGTTTAAAAAAAAAACTAGAAACATTTGAAATTTGCTTAATAAACATGCTCTGTGAACAAAGGATCATTTTCAGTCAAAATCATTAAATAGGAAAAAAAAAGACACACATCACACACACACACAAAGGGGTGAAGAAAGGAAAAGAAAACCAATAGCCAAAGTCTAAAGTAGAGAACTTGAGTCACAAAAAGATTCACAAGAATTTCCTGGATATTTTTGTCCAAGAAAACTCCTCTAACTAAAGTGAAAATTTGTTTTTCTACAATACATCATTCTGCTTTTATCATTAATGCCAAAGTTCCAAATATTTGAGCTTGTGGCATGTAGACAAGAGAAACCTCATATGTGTTGATTTAAATACTGCTGCATTTTGGCCCATAACTGTTTAGCTAATATTGAAAAGGAATTGTAAAGTTCTATCTAGTTCCTTTTAAATTTCAGAATTCTAGTTATTGAAGTGTAAGAACTAAACTAATTTCAGAAGCCAACCAACAACCTTAACTGATTAGTTATGTAGTAATATTGCAAAAAAGTTAAGACAAAAGCTAGTCTTTTGAAGAAAATAAGGGGAGTAAGTTTTCCAGATGTTGATTTAAAATCAAGTCAATATTATTAACAAAGTATAAAGTTGATTTATCTTATTTTTAGATTCCACATATAAGTGAAATCATATGGTATTTATCTTTCTATGTCTGACTTATTTAGCAAAATTCCCTCCAGGTCCATCCAAGTTGTCACAAATAGCAAGAATGTATTATTTTTTTTATGGCTGAGTCGTAGTCCATTATATCTATCTATCTATCTATCTATCTATCTATCTATCTATCTATCTACCTACCTACCTACCTACCTACCTACCTATCAATATTCTTCTTTATTCATACATCAATAGTGCTGCCTCATCATTAAAAGGTGTTCCTTTTACTACAGTTATCCACAATTCTTCCAATTGTTTTAGATTAACTTAATTCCTTTTCTTCTTGCTTTACAAATATTTTTTAATGACTATCAAGTCAGGATTCCGGAGTTCTGTTCTAATTTTTGCTACCAAAATGTGTGCTTTTGAGTTGGCCTCTTAACCCTTCTGGATTTCAGCTATTAAAAAGGTTATCACCCTTGGCCAGTGTGGCTCAGTTGGCTGGAACGTCATCCTGTACACCAAAGGGTCCAGGGCTCAATCCCCAGTCTGGGGAAGTAACTGATTGATGTTTCTCTCTCTCTCTCTCTCTCAAATTATAAAAACATCCTCGGGTGATGACTTACCACAATTCCCTTCCTGACCTCAGAAAGAATTCTGCATTACATGTTAATTATAACATTCATATGATTTTTTTTTTACATTGTCACAACCTTTCTTAGTGCTCATTCACTTCCTATGTCTTATATGTCTTATCTCCACTAAATTATAAATTCCTTTACAGAAAGAACCATCTACGTCTTTTTTTAAAAATTGAGGTAACATTGATTTATACCATTAGATAAGTTTCAGGTGTATTCACCTTATGTCTTAAATGAAGGTTCTTAATAATACCTATTGAATAAGAAAAGCCTGGGGTATTTGATATTACAAACCAGAATGTTAAGTATCATTGTTTTCTAAATGTTTTATACATGAGTCTTCTTTTTTTAAACCTCTTTATGGGGTTACACTACATTATAATTTCCTTTTATATTTCCTGTATTACCTAAACTACAGCCATACACAAATACAGACATATAGTGTATTTGGGGAATGTGAGAGAAGAAACTTATTGAGAGCAGACTGAAAATCCTTTACATACTATATGTACTTGTTCAAGATTAAGAAACAGTTAGGAGTTGAGGATCAGAACAGAAAGCATGAAGCCATGACAACCACCATCTCTACCACTACCATCATCTTAAAGGGAACAAGAGAAAAGGGTAAATAAGGTGGGGTGGGGAGATAAAAGATATATTACCTAAAAGCAAAGGAAAAATATGCTCAGCCTGATTTCAAAAACATCTAAAAATAATTTGGACCTTTTCTATCATCGAAGAGAGAACAGATGAGTTCATGTTATAATGGAAAAATTTCAAGGCTATTAGAAGATTTTACCCACTAACACATCTCTGACGTGCAATAAATTTCAAAACAAATTACCATGTGTTCTTAGTCAAACTGCTAGACATTATCATTGCTATTTGGATATACAAGATAAACAATTAGAGGAATCCAAGATGGTGGCGTAGGTAAACACCTAAACTGCTGCCTCGCACAACAATTTCAAAACTGCAACTAAAAGACAAAATGTCTATCACCCAGAACCATGGGAAAGCTGGCTGAGTGGAAGTTCTACAACTAGAAGGAAAGAGAAAAGAGCATTGAGACATGCACAAGCGCTGAAAAGCTGAGGTACAGAGGCGCGGGATCTGGGCTGGCGGCAGGCGTTGCTTTTTTCAACCCAAAGGGGAGACAAGCCCCCGATTACTCTGGAATACAGTTTCTGGGGAGACGCGGGGGACCCAAACTCCTATGGGGAGAAGCTGGATTGTCTGGCACCAGGTCGGAAAGTGAGGGGCGCCTGCTTGCAGAGCTGCGCGCAAGAATAATTGTTTACTGCGCTGGGGCATGGGAAGCAGTTGGAGACACAGAGCCGGCTAACTAGCAGCCATCGCTGTTTGCCACGCCCTAGCCTAGTGACGCCCTGAGACCCCGCCCCACACAACCTACAAACCCACCCAAGCTCCAAGCAGCAGTTTTAGCATAAGAAATGCCTGCCCTATCGCAGCTTAACCTAACAAACTTGCAGCCTGGATCAGACAGCTCCAAAACCTCCAAACCCCAAGCAAAGAGGAGAAAACTGTAGCTCTCGCTGTAGCTCCTGCTGGGTGGACTCAGACAATAGCTGACCTGCACCCCATTGGAGATCCAGAAGCCAGTATACCTAGTGGTCAGTGTGAGAAACCAGATTTCAACTCCTCACATCCATAAGTGACACATTCAAGAGGCAGACTCAGAGAGCACCAAAGCCCCACTGAAACAAGTCCTGCACCATAAGCGTGTCTCCAGCACATCAGTTCTTATAGACACAGCGAGACCTCACAGCCGATTGGCCTGGAGGTCAATTCCTCCCAGCGTACCAACAGCAATTAAGGCTTAACTACACCAAGACTTTGCACTCAGCCCACAAAGGGGTGTACCAAGAGCGTCCACATCAAGTGATTTGGGGAGGTTGAGCTACTGCCCCCTATAGGTCACCTACCACACAAAGCCACTCCATCAACACAGGGAAGCAGCCAAAATGCGGAGACAAAGAAACATGTCATGAATGAAAGAAACGGAGGAAAGCAAACTACTGGATGACATAGAGTTCAGAACCACATTTATAAGGTTACTCAAGAATCTTCTAAAAACCGCCGAGAAACTTGATGACACTTCTGAGGAGCTTAGTGAGACCTTCAAGGACCTTAATGAGAATGCCAAAAAAATGGAAAAGGAGCAGTCAGAAATGAAGCATACACTGTCTAAAATAAAGAATATACAGAAACTCAATTGTAGATCAACGTACCCCAAGAATCAAACCAAAGATCTGAAATATGAGGAAACAAAAAACACCCAACCAGAAAAACAAAAAGAAAAAAGAATCCAAAAATATGAAGATAGTGTAAGGAGCCTCTGGGACAACTTCAAGCGTACCAACATCCGAATTTTTGGGGTGCCAGAAGAAGAGAGAGAGCAAAATACTGAAAACCTATTAGAAGAAATAATGACAGAAAACTTTCCCTACCTGGTGAAAGAAATAGACTTACAAGTCCAGGAAGCACACAGAACCCCAAACAAAAGGAATCCAAAGAGGACCACACCAAGACACATCATAATTAAAATGCCAAGGGCAAAAGACAAAGAGAGAATCTTGAAAGCAGCAAGAGAAAAACGGTTAGTTACCTACAAGGGAGTACCCATACGACTGTCAGCTGATTTCTCAGCAGAAACTATGCAGGCCAGAAGGGAGTGGCAAGAAATATTCAAAGTGATGAATAGCAAGAACCTACAACCAAGATTACTCTACCCAGCAAAGCTATCATTCAGAGTTGAAGGTCAGATAAAGAGCTTCACAGACAAGAAAAAGTTAAAGGAGTTCATCATCACCAAACCAGGATTACATGAAATGCTGAAGGGTATTCTTTAAGAAGAGGAAGAAGAAGAAAAAGGTAAATATAAAAATTATGAACAACAAAATGACATCAAATACATACCTACCAACAAGTGAATCTAAAAATCAAGTGAATAAAAAATCTAAAGAACAGAATGGACTGGTGAATATAATAGAATCAGGGACATAGAAAGGGAGTGGACTGACAATTCTCAGGGGGAAGCAGGTGTGAGTGGTACAGGAAGAGATTGGACGAAAATCTTACTCCTATGGATGAAGACATTGGCAGGGGGTAAGGGCATGGGGTAGGGTGGGGTGGGGAATCAGGTGGAGGAGAGCTATAGGGGGAAAACAAAAAGAGGAACACCTGTAATCTGAACAATAAAGATTTATTTTAAAAAAAAAGATAAACAATTATTATCGCAAAGACAAATACCAACAGCAAAAAATCTCCATGCTTCATGATTCTTACCTGTTCACTCTCCTAGGACACTTGTCTGGTTTAATATCTACCTCATAGAGGTAGACATCAATCTTTGGGATTTCAACTTGAAAACAGTTAGCCAGCAATTTAATGGGTTTGCCCATGGTGCCATAGCCAGGTCTTCTGGGCACCATGAGTAGGGGCTGCGCCCCAACAGGTCCTGGAACAGATGGGGGGAAATAACACTGTTACAGACTGCATTGGATAATCTTGTCAATCAGAGTATGCTAGAACTTTAAGTAAATCGGGTAATGGGTTGAAGACTATTGCTGAAACATGACAATTTCTAACATCTCTACTTCTTTCCTCCCAATTTATTCTCCTTATTAAAACAAACATACATATAAACAAACAAAACCCTGGGTGCTCCTGGAAAATTGTTTTGGAAAGGGTAGAAAGAAGGGAGAACAATCACACAAACTCAGGAGAGTATGTGCAAACACAAATCAGACCCAAAGAGTGTGATACCTAGAGCAAAACAAACTCAGAAAGTAGGATAAGAATAAATGAACAAAATAAAAACAATATACAATAAAAAGTATCAGCAAAGCACAAAATCAATTATTTGAAAAGATAAATAAAATCTATAAATCCCAGGCAACACTGATTTTTAAAGCAGGAGAACTGCCTTAAATAATCAATGGAAGTGTGTGGGGATCATATAACTACAGATACTGAAGATGTTATAAACACTGTGTCAATAAATGTAAAGGTTTGCTGAAAAAGATAAATACAGCTTACTTATACACAAAAATATGTAAAAAGAAATGAAAAATGGTATAGTTGCTTTGGAAAACCATATGGTGGTTCCTCAAAACATTAAAAATAGAATAGCCATAAGATCAATCAATTCTATTTCTGGGTATCTACCGAAAAACAATGAAAGCAGGGTGTTGAAGAGATCATTATA
The DNA here is from genome assembly GCA_026230045.1 of Corynorhinus townsendii. Classification (NCBI taxonomy): domain Eukaryota; kingdom Metazoa; phylum Chordata; class Mammalia; order Chiroptera; family Vespertilionidae; genus Corynorhinus; species Corynorhinus townsendii. The sequence continues at coordinate 198,782,219 of JAPDVU010000002.1, forward strand.
CACTTACTAGAGGCCCGGTGCACAAAATTTGTGCACTGGGGTGGGGGTGTCCCTCAACCCAGCCTGCACCCTTTTCAATCTGGGATCCCTCTCACAATCCGGGACTGCTGGCTCCTAATCACTTGCCTGCCTGCCTGCCTGCCTGATTGCCCCTAATAACTCTGCCTGCCAGCCTGATCACCCCCAACTGCCCTCCCCTGCAGGCCTGGTTGCCCCCAACTGCCCTCCCCTGCAGGCCTGGTTGCCCCCAATTGCCCTCCCCTGCCAGCCATCTTGTGACAATGTGGGGCACCCATCTTGTGACGACGTGGGGGTGGCCATCTTGTGACAGCATGGGGATGGCCATCTTGTGATGCAAGGGCATGAGGGTCAATGTGCATATTACCCCTTTATTATATAGGATTATTATATAGGATGCTCACAGCAGCATTAGTCACAATAGCCAAAAGATGGAAGCCACCTCAATGTCCACTGATGGATAAGTGGATAAACAAAATGTGGTATATACATACAATGGAATATTAGTTAGCCTTAAAAAGAAAGGAAATTCTGACACATGCTAAACATAGATGAACCTTGTAGATGTTACACTAAGTCCATGGTTGGCAAACTGTGGCTCGCGAGCCACATGCAGCTCTTTGGCCCCTTGAGTGTGGCTCTTCCACAAAATACTACGGCCTGGGCAAGTCTATTTTGAAGAAGTGGCGTTAGAAGAAGTTTAAGTTTAAAAAATTTGGCTCTCAAAATAAATTTCAATTGTTGTACTGTTGATATTTGGCTTTGTTGACTAATGAGTTTGCCGACCACTGTATTAAGAGAAATAAGTCACAGAAACACACTGTATGATTCCTATTATTAATACTACAAAGTGGAAGGATGGTTGCCAGAGACTGGGGAAAAGAAGAATGGGGAATTGATGCTTAATGGGTATAGTTTCAGTTTTGCAAGCTGAAAACAGATCCGGAGAATGGTTGTACAACAATGTGAACGTAGTATTTATATGCTATGAACTATACACTTAAAAACTGCTAAGATGGGCCCTGGCTGGTGTGCTCAGTTGTTAGAGCTTTGGCCCACATACTGAAGAGTGGAGGATTCGATTTCCAGTCAGGGGCACATATTTGGGTTGCAAGTTCGATCCCCCAGACCCCAGTTGGGATGTGTGCAATCTCTCTCTCACATATAAATCTCTCTCTCTCCTTCCCTCCCTCTCTTCCATTCTCTTTAAGAATCAATGGGAAAAAAATCCTTGGATGAGGATTAACAACAACAAAAAACAACTGCTAAGATGGTAAATTTAACATTATGTATATTTTATCAGTTAAAAAAAAACACTAAGTGATACCTAAAATTAATTTTTAAAAAAATATATTTTATTGACTTTTTACAGAGAGGAAGTGAGAGGGAGATTGAATTAGAAACATCTATGAGAGAGAAACATCAATCAGCTGCCTCCTGCACAACCCCTATTAAGGATGTGCCTGCAACCAAGGTACATGCCCTTGACTGGAATCGAACCTGGGACCCTTCAGTCCGCAGGCCGATGCTCTATCCACTGAGCCAAACCAGTTAGGGCTAACATTAAGTTTGTGAAGCTCAAAATGTTGTAGTTTTGTTAAAGTTCAAATGATAACTTCTGTTAATTAATTAATAACTATTATCTCTGAATGAACTTACATTTAAATATCTGAGAAGGCCTGTAACTATTTGAAAAAAATTAAATCCACAATTTAAAATATCCAGCAATTTCACTTTTGGGTATTTAGCTGAAGAAACTAAAAATACTAACTTGAGGCCCAGCCAGCATGGCTCAGTGGTTGAGCATCGAACCAGGAGGTCATGGTTCGATTCCTGGTCAGGGCACATGCCTGGGTTTTGGGCTTGATCCCCAGTATGGGACTGTGCAGAAGGCAGCCAATTCTCTCCCTCATCATTGATGTTTTTGTCCCTCCCTCCTTCCCTCTCCCTTCCTCTCTGAGATCAATAAAAACAGTTTAACAACAACAAAAATAAGAGAAAGCATTGGCTGTGTGACATAGCTTTGCTAAATCTCAAGTATTTGTTTTAAGCAATGGGTAGCCAAAGAAAGTCATTAATATTAACAGACAATGACAGAAAACTACAGAAACTCCAAATACAGAAAGGCTGTTCATACATCCAAACAGCATAACCATTATGGTTGAAAAACCACACAATATTCTTTCTCACATGTTTTGTTAATGAGCCAAGAATGAGGGTGTATTAAGTATCCTATACAACTGAAATAGAAGTAGGAATCTCTAGTGAATGTTGCTCATCCCCCAAAAAACTGAAACTAAACAGGTTTGGAAAGGACAGTATTCTTAAGTAAATTATCTTTTTAGTTTTACCATCATGAAAACAGAACTATCACTTGTCTTTTTTCTCCTTATCCATTAAGACAAACAACAACAAAGGAAATAAAACTTCCAAGTTACTTAAGGTCCTAATCCTATATAATCTGACATAATCAAACCCTAATATGCAAATCGACTGAATGGTAGAACGACTGGTCACTATGATGCGCACTGACCACCAGGGGGGCAAACGCTCAATGCAGGAGCTGCCCCCTGGTGGTAAATGCGCTCCTACAGGGGGAGTGCTGCTCAGCCAGAAGCTGGGCTCACACCTCTCCCGCCTCCGTGGCAGCAGGGAGCCGAGCAGTAAGGAGCAGCAAGCAGGTAGGTGGTAAGGAGCGGTAAGGGTCCTGGACTGCAAGAGTCCTGGACTGCAAGAGGGATTCCAGACTGCAAGAGGGATGTCTGCCTGCTGACTTAGGCCCAATCTCCAGGGGGACATCCCAAGGGATTCTGGGTAGGAAGACATCCCCCGCGGGGTCCCAGACTTCAAGAGGTTACAGGTCGGGCTAAGGGACATCCCCCCAGTACACACATTTTGTGCCCCGGGTCTCTAGTTTTAGGTATAAGAAAATCTTTTGTAAAATTAACAAAATATTTAATTCATCTTTCAAGTAGACCCTCAAGTATTTTAAGACTATGGAAATCAATGTGAAAAAAGACAGTTGTGATCTAAAGAAACATAGTATTAAACTAGAGTCTAATAGCTTATGACAATTTGGCAAGAATTCTACTCTGAGCTAGGGATTTTCCATATACAACAGAGAATTCTTCCAGGAAATGTGTTCCCTTCACAGGGCCTAGACTTCTATCTAGGCATACTATCAGGCCAGACTTACAAAATCAAATAAATACAATGTTCCCAGTGGAAAAAACTAGATATAAATTAACTCTAAAATAACAACATTATGTAACATTCAAAGAAAAATGAAGTAGTATCTAGAAACCATTTCATTCATTCTAACTGCTTTCCTAAATTACGTAATATCTTAAATATTTTTAAACTAATAGATTAGTTTGGAATTTGGTTTAAAAATTTAAAGAGTGGTTATATCAGGGGGATGGAATCATGAGGCTTGTTGAATGAATTATGTTTGAGAGTTACAAGTATGTTCTTTTTTTCTGTAAAGTCTGTTTAGAAGAAAAAAGTTATTACTTGCCTCCTTTTTACTTTTTCCCCAGAGTATTCTATCAACTGTCAGAGAAATTAAATTTTAAAACAAAAATTAAAGTAATCTTGTACATTTTTATAAATGTATAAATAAGTTCAATTTGCTGCCAATCAAGAGCAGCAAAAATAGAAAAAAAGTTTTAATGGCCACTTCAGAGTAGCACAAAGTAAAATTTAAGTGACAATCAAGTTTAAAAAACAAAAAAACAAAAACTCTCCATGTTCAAAATTCATGCCCTCCCAGAGCAGCATTTTTATATTTTTTCAAGGCAAATTCTACAAGAGAAAAATTTATGTAATAAAAACATTTCCCAAAGTGATTAAAGGTTTATTTTAAATATTCAACTGAGAACCTAACGGCATTATATTATTTTGTATTTTGAATCCACTTTTACCAACCTCATTCAAATCAAGCTTCCATACATAAAATTTTGTTTCTTTGGTAATTGTTCCCAAATGACTTTTCTTGATTTTTATTATTAAAGAATGCAGAGTCCTAAAACAACTATTGTTCAAACATGAATTTAAAATTACAACTAAGAAAGAGTCTATTCACTTTTGCAAGACTGTATAAGACAATTACCAAACTTTTCAAATCAATTTGTGTATCATTAACTTAAGGTAAAAATAAAAATTTTTTTCTTCTATTGGTAGACAAGTAGAATTCCATCGACCCTAAACAGTAGTCTGACTTTACCTAAAAATACAGACTAGAATAGTATGGTCTTAAAAAATAGCTCCTCAGGAGAAGTAAAACCTCAATGAATATTTCTGTTTTCCCTACCCCCACTTTATTTGGAAACTAAAACATAACATATACTCTTAGTCCAGCTGTAATTAAACCATAAAAAGTAGGATTTCATTAGAAGTTCTCCTAACTAAGGAATCACAGGCTCAAATGCTGTTGATTATTATTTAAAAACCAATTGTGCCAGTTTTGTTTAAATAAAAGTTCACATAGTACTAGGTCAGTAGTTTGTATAGGACATCCTTAAAAATCACTTAAAAGATTTCATGCAAAGAGAAGAACAAATATTAACTTTTAGTGAGGAATGATTCACCAAGAAATGATTACGTATTTGTATTCAAAGGCTCTAATGTGAATAAATTTAGGTTTTCTATGTATCCACTTAACAATTAGAAATTAAAACATCTTGTCATAAGAGGTCTGAGAATATTTACACATAAAAAAAGTTTAGAAAAGAATTGGAGAGCCAAGATCCAACATTGATTTCATAGACAATTAAAGAACATTTACATTTAAAATGATTATAAAGATTTTAGATGCAAAATCCACTTGGGGTGCTAAACACACAATACAATATATAGATGATGTATTGTAGAATTGTAATACAATATACAGATGATGTATTGTAGAATTGTATACCTGAAACCTATATACTTTTATTAACCAACTAGAGGCCTGGTCAACAATAGAGGCCTATGGGGAGTGCCCCCTCCCCCCCACAGGGGGGGGTGGGGCTGCAGGAGGTTGGCTGTGGGAGTGCACTGACCACCAGGGGGCAGCTCCTGTGTTGAGTGTCTACCCCCTGGTGGTCAGTGCATGTCATTTGGTCCTATCGGTTGCTTAGGCTTTTATATATATGTAGAAGATAAATGTCACCCAATAAATTCAATAAAAAGTAAATGCTAAGTTAAAATAAAAAATGTTTAAACCAAACAATATATCTGTTAAATTTTTTATTTAAAACTTAGTTGCACAATTCCCCCAATATATAGTTTTAATTTCATGTGCAGCAAAAACAATTGCATGTAAGTTTTGGGAAGAATAAAAATTTTGTTTCTGATGGACAACCTTAAGACAATTATACCTTATCTTCATTTGAGATTATAGTCAATCATGTATAAACTGCACTTAAAATAAACTTTGCATTTCAAGATGTCTAATTCTTAGCTCAAGAATTCACAGGAGCATTTACTGAATCATACTTGGCTAGTTGGACCAGTTGACTAGGTGGTTTGTCTTTAGAAGGATTTTCTAAGATGTTGTCCATATATTGGGCATAATTTCATATAAAAAACCCAAAGGAGAAAAAGAAAAATACCTTTGAAATTTTTTTTGAAATATTTTAAAAGTTTTAGGATGATTAACAAAGTGTTTTTAAGTTTTATGTTTTGTTTTCCAGGCTTGACATCAGGATAGCTACGTAAAAATCACATATATCCACAAATCATCACATTCTCTAAAAAGTATAGTAGAAAGTTAAAAAAAGGCAGGATACAGTTTTGGAAAAACACAAACCAATGATAAACGAATGAGAGTCTAAAACTTTTCACAATCTAGACAAACTTTCCCTTTTTAAGAAGATATGAAGCCCGGTTGGTGTGGCTCAATAGCTGAGTGAAGACCCATGAACTAGGAGGTCACGGCTGAATTCCCAGTCAGGGCACATGCTGGGTTTTCGGCTCCATCCCCATTGTGGGGTATGCAGGAGACAGCTGATCAATGATTCTCCCTCCCCCTTCCTCTCTCTGAAATAAATAAAAAAAATACATTTTTTAAAAAGAGTAGACACTTAAAAAAAGGATATACGAAGAAGGTAAAAAAATATATTTTTAATGGAGGATGCAAAAGAGAAATGGCACAAATTGATTAGAGAAAACTCCATATAATAAGACTTTTAATAAAAATCTTCCCCATCCCACCTCTACCATTGGAATGCTTTTGCACCTACTTTACAATTATACTCTTTAACCTAACCAATAAATTACTTAACATTAAACCATCAGTTTCTTTTATATAAGCTTTTCTTATCTCATATTTAGGCACCTCTCAAATTGGCAAAGTGAGATGTGAAATTCAGGGGCTTATGATACCATTAGTAACAAGACACCTTCTGCCCCACCAATATTTTGAAAATTAATTTATAAGTCTGTGACAATCTGGATGAAGCAAACTTTCAAATTTAGCATGTCAAGTATGATGATCCTTTGGAAAGCAAACTGTTATGTAATGTCTACTTTATGTTCCTCAATTACTTAAGAACCATAAAGATTGCTTTTTTCTTTTCAGATAAGTACTGCCCAAACTGCATTTTTTCCTCAAGACTATCGTTTTCCCCAAGGAGAGAAAGCGGTTTTCTTAAGTGCCAAATTTCCAGGAATATGACAACTCTTCTCTAGGGAACAGAGAATGAAAAATAAAATACTGTCAGCAATTTTAAGAATCACCTCTTCACGCCAGCAATGATCCAGCCTGATATAACATTCCCAAGAGCCTCAAGAACTACAGGGTAGGGCAAAAGCAGGTGTACAGTTGTGAGGACGCGAAAAAAACAGTTTATTCATGTATTATTGTATTATTTTCCATACGAACAACTGTAAACCTACTTTAGCCCCATCCTGTACATACCTGGCTATCACAAACATCAGCAGAAAACTCGGGGATGGAAGAAATGCCATCTTGCATTTGAGGCTGCACTAAAACCAAACTTAATTCTCATCAGTTACCTCACTCTATCTAAATAACTACCTTAAGAGGTCTAAGTAATAAGCGCCCAGCGCCTCTACGGGAACACACACCGCTACATCCCCAACCCGAATACGAAAGCGATGGCAAACCCTTCTAGACTCCAGGAGGTACACCGTCCGGAGAGCCCCAAACTTCAATACTGTAAGCAGTGTCCCCTCCCCGCAGTTTCGCCCACTCGGCTCCGGGGAACTGCGGCGGGGCTGCGCCGAGGCGGAGGAGGGGCCGACGGAGAGGAGGAGACGCCCGGACCTCGGACCTCGCACACCGAGGCCAGGGCTGAGGGAGCGACGATGCCCTACACCCCAGCTGGCCCGGCCAACAGCTCTGACACTCACCTGCGGAGCCGATTTCCATTCATGGAGCTGGGGGGAGTGCTTCGAGCGAGAAGGGCGCCCGCCACTGGGGGCAAGGAGGCGACGCAGGGGGCGACAGGCACTCTCACTTGGCCACGGGGCGGGAGGCGACAGTCCCTTCTCAGCAACCGCGGCGAAAGCTCTCCTCGGGAGGAGCCGCCGGCGGGAGGCAGCACGCGACTAGGAGAGAAGCGCGAGACGAGAGGTGAGCTCGGTGAGGAACTTGCGTCGCCCGTGTCCGCTCACGCTCCCACTGCCTCTCCACGACTGCGGCGCCGCCGCCGCCGACCTCCCCGGGGACCGGCCCCGGAAGTCCGCTAGCGTCAGTTCCGCTGCCCCGGCTATCCCGACGCCCAACCCTTGCAGAACCGCGCTGGGAGGGCGCGACGTCCGTGCAAGCGAGGCAGGAGTGTCCGGGAGCTGGCGCCGAATCTGGGCGGGGCCTAGGGCTCGAGCGGCGGGGTGAGGGCGGAGCCAGCCCTCCTGCGGGACTGCTCTCTTAGCTCCACCCGGTGCGGAGCCGGGTCTGCCTGAGGCGACGTAGCTTCTCTGGGGAGGAGCCTATCTGGAGTGGTTCTGGTCCGAGGTGCAGGGCCTGGACCTGCGGATGAGGGCCCCAGCACAGCAAAGCTTGGACTGGGCCGCCCTCATCGCCGAGTCCCTCCCTCCATGCCGTTTGGGCGGCCCCACGCGCCTCCTCCTCAGCAGGCGATCAAGTAACCGCCACTGCTAATCACTCTTCTTAATTCTATAGGGTTGCTTTGTCGACCATTTTTTGGGGGGAGGCGGGGAGGTACAATTTAGCTTGGGAAAAGATGATTAAGAAACAGGACATTACATAAAGATCAGATCGAATAATTTCCACGTTTAAAACTCTTTTAATGGCGCTTCGTCACACTGAGAAGACCCAAACTCCTTTCCAGGGTCCAAACGCTCGGCTTAACGGGATCCCTGCCTTTCTCAAGCAAAACTTCACTACGCTAGTTATACTGTCTGCTTCTATTTCCCCCAATGGCAAAGCGCTTCTTGCTGGCTTGGGGGTACTCTGCTTTGGGTTCCCTTGGCCAGGAATCCTCTTCCCACTCGTCTTTTTATTCCTCAACTTAAGATTTCTCTCTGAGAAGGCTTTTCCGGTATGGTGGGACACCCGTTTTTCTATTACAGTAATCCTGTCCTAATCTGTAATTTCTTTTTACTACTACCTCTCCCACTAGAATGTAAACGTTAATGGTGATACTATTTTATTCAGGCTGATTAATGATTCATGACTTTTCCCTATGTCTTTAAGCATCAGTAATGGCTAGACTTTTTAAAATCAAAGTTCATTCTTTTATTAAAGTTTGGGACAAAGAAGAAAAAGTATCCTATCTTAAGTGTGCTTCCCCCCACGCCCCAATCACTGTAGTACTTTGTATCAGTCACTTGAGTCTCTGGACATCAGTTTCATAATCTAAAAAATTGAGAGAATAACATGTACCTTAGAGTTGTGAAGTTAGGAAATGTATCTAAAGCACAAAGAAAACTCTCCCTAAATGTTAGTGAATTTTAAAAAAGTTAGTTTTGGTTACTCTTTTAGCATTTACTAATATGGTTACTATTATATTAACTATTTTAAAGCACTTATTAGATGCATCTACCTGTAAACTCTTTATAAGTGGGATTCAAACCCACATCTGATTCCAATTTCTTCCTTTCCATCCTTACACCTTTTACTGAAAATGCCCTCCCAAATTTAAAAATGTCAAATTAAGTGTCACCAGATGAAACACTGTTTCATCAAAATTATTTTCAATCCTTGACCATACACAATCCAAGTCTATGGGAGCATCAAACGGAGTAAATACCAACTGTTGTGCAAGGGTTTCTCACACCTTCAACCTTCATTCTGGAACTGTTCTCTAATGATGCAGGCTTCTTCGGTGTATCCGAGTAGACATGGTGATGGTGATGAACCCTGGAAGTGGGCCACTGTCGTCTTTGTTGACACAGGATTTGGACCTTCCAATTGGATCCAATTTAGTAAATGTCAATGATGCCTTACCATCTACTTATGCTATCCAGGGACCCCACCTCTTTATAGTGAGCCCATATGAAAGGCTCATGAACTGTAATATCAGGAAGTGAGAAAGCAAAAAAGTTTGAATGATTCTGCCAAAAGCAAAGTTGTATGAGGCTTACTCCTGACCACATGTACACTCTATTTTTTTGATAACCTCATTCCCAAATGAGTCTGCTCTTTAGGGCATACAGGAGTCTTTGTGCATCTTGTTAACTGTTACAGCCCCAATGCCTAGAACAGTGCCAGTGGCTGGCACATAGCAGCATTCTGTAAATAGCTGTGGGAGGGATGGATGAATGAGTGGGCTCAGGAAGTAGGCTAAAACTGCCCTTAACCCTCGTGGCCCTGGCTGCTCTCAGAAGTGGGTATGAAACAATACAGAAATCTCAGGGGCAACAAAATCACTGCCTGCTGAATGTTGCATTCCTAGGCTTCCTGTGCTAGATGAACACCATCACTGGATAAGGGGAACAACTGGATGGAATCATCTCCTCTCACATAGACTCAAGTTAGTGGATGTGGCCCTTGAGCTTAAAATCTCTTCTAGACCAGAAGTTTTTAAACAGCAGAAATCAAGCTACAGGTGACTCCTGAATAACACGGCATAGGAGCGCCGATCCCCACACAGTTGAAAACCAGCATATAACTTTTGAGTCTCCCAAGACTTAACTATGATCCTCCTTTGGGGATTAGTTCCAGGAACCCCTGCATATACCAAAATCCAAGAATGCTCAAGTCCCTTATATAAAATGGTGTAGAACAATGCATACAGTCAGCTCTCAAACATCTATTGAATTCCAATGGGGGATTGAAAATACTGTTTTCAATCCGCAACTGGTTGACTCTGCAGGTGGGAAACCTGAAAAATACAGGCGGCTATTTATTGAAAAAAACATCCGTATATAAAAAACAACAACACTGTGCATTTTAAGCCTGTGATGTTCAAGGGTCAGGTGTACTTTGTACTGCAGCAGGACACAATATAAAACATACTGGCTTTTGCCCAGCCAGTGTGCTCAGTGGTTGAGCACCGACATATGAACCAGGAGGTCATGGAGTTCAGGCTCGATTGCACATAGGAAGCAGGCAATTGATGATTCTCTCATTGATATTTCTATCTCACTCCTTCACCCTTCCTCTCTTGGAAATCAATAAAAACATATTTTTCAAAAAATATATTAAAAAGAAACACATACTGGCTTTAGGGATAGTCAGAGCTGAGACTGAAGGCTCTCGCCTACTATCTGTGATCCTAGAAAAGTCACTCTCTCTTAGCCTCACATTCTTGATCCTTAAAAACCCAAGGACCTATGGAGATCAGACACTGCTGGCTGGATACCTACCCAAACCCTTCTTTCTCACCTAATAGACATGACTTGTCTTTCTAATCCACATGATTTAGAGGGTAACCCTTAATTAATCTCAGCTACTCATGATGGATGATCTCATTTGCTCTGCCAATGACAGGAGTGAGAAGATGACCCATTTCTAGCAAATGAGACATGAGGCCAGATCTGCTGGGCTTCCAAGGATTTTCTCACTTTAAATGAAATACTGGAAAAAATTAGTCCCTCTTCTGTAAGACATTATTCTGTCAGCAATTCCTTCTGGGATTATGGTAGTCTTCTTGGGACTCTGAGGTGAACTAGCATGAGCATAAACCAACACAGAGGACAGCAGAGTAAAAAGATTTCACAAACCTGGTTTGTTGGTATTATCATCAAGCCACTGAATTAACCAAACTCGGAGCCATATTAAATGACCTCTTGTCATGTGGGTTTCCTTATTTAAGCCAACTTAATTGGGGTTTTGTTATACAAAATTGAAGTTAACCGATAAGCTCCTTCACATGAAGGCTGTGAAGATGCAATTAAATAAGACAAATACTGTACAAGACACCTAGATAAGCACTTCAAAGTACCCAAGCCCTCCTCCTTTCCCAGTGCACTTCCATTAACAATCCACAGTCCTTTTCCAAAAAACTGACTGGGAGCTCTCACTGACTCTTTTAAGAGGTAAGTTTCTTGCCTTCAGAAGGTGGGGAAGAGTGATGGAGGGCTCCCTACCAAGGTCCCTCAAGATTTCTTTGTCCCCAAAAGACACTATCAAGAGGGATAGTAGTGAAACTCCTGCAGCCCAGAGCAAGAGGACAGTGTGTAAGCCACGATGGCCTAAAAAACCTAAATATGCTATGCTGAGAATGCAGTTATGGTGCTTAGGTGGATAACTTCTAAAATGTTCCTCATCCCCAGCAAGTCCACTTTTCCAGATCCCTCTTCCTGACACAGCTGCTGTACCGGAGTGCTTCTGTCATGCTCTGTGCACTTTCTAAGCTTGCCAGGTTTCCTCGGCCTCGAGCCAGAGGAATAAATGTCTACAAAGTTAGAAACAAATAGGGAGAGCTATTTGTTATAATTCAATGTTACTTGCCATTCAAGCAAGTACAGACAGCAGTCTGGGAATGGCCCAGACTCATCACGCAAAAATAGTCTTCTCTTTGCACTACAACCCTTTCCTTTAGCCACCAAACCCTAATTGCCATGAGATTCTGCTGTCTGCTAAGCCAAGAGATTCCCAACTAATACCCAGCCTCACTCTGCCTCAAGCCACTTGTAGACAAGAATGTCCTACAAAAATACGTTGCCAATAGGGCAGAGGGAAGGCTCAACCAATACTGAAAAAGGGAGGTCTATGGGTGCAAGAAGCCTTAACTCAAACCCTTGAGCTCCCAAACAGGACAAATCAGGCCTTGGGATCACACTGTATTTTTCACTTTAGTAACAACCAACAGTCATTCCGAAACCTTCTTTAAAACATCCATCATTTTTTTAACGTTTTAAATTTTATTTTATTGAGTTTAGAGAGACAGAGGGAGGGAAGAGAGAGATATCGATGTAAGAGAGCAACATCGATCAGTTGCCTCCTGCATATGCTGCGATAGGAAATCGTACCTGCAATCTGGGTATGTGCCCTGACTGGAAATTGAACCATTGACTTGGACCTTTTAGCGCAGGGGACAATGCTCCAATCAACTAAGTCACATGGGCCAGGGCTAACATCAGTCATTTTCAAAACTGAAATTTATGGCAAAGTGCCATAATGATCATCCTCCCACTTGCTCTACTAAATACTTCACTTCTGTTTTATGAAGGGTCATAAATTTAAGCCTTACTTCAATTGGGAAAAATGTCCTCCATCTTCCAATCTGCTCTTTAAGTTCAACCAACCTAACGCTTGCTGCTGAAAAAGAACATGTGTCGGGCTGGCTTGCACTCAAGGGACTCTGGCAGGTGGTGGCCACAGGTTAGTTCTGCAAATTGAAAAGTCACAACACTTGGCATCCAGAGGAATGCTAGGCCCACTTACACACACTAGGTGCCACTGAACATTTCTCAATGGCTCTGTGCCAGAATCTTCTGTGAGCAATCTTCACTCAGAGTAACAATGTTTTAGCAGTACCAAGGAGCTTACATGCTTGACAATCGTGCCATCAGCTGAAGGTACAAAACCACAGAATCTCCATGTTGAGTGAGAATGAGAAAAGATTATGATAATCTGGTTAAGTTTCTGCTTACCTGAAGATTCAGAAATGCTGACTCCATCCTGTACACTCAACTCAGTATCATCTTGATTCCCCACTGTCCCCTCCCCCCTGTATTCATAAACCACATTTATGCTCATTTTAATTCTATTCAGATATGTTATGGCTCTAAGATGACAAAAGTGAATAGAATGTAATTTCTGCTCCTAGTTCACAGGCTCTGGGGGAAACAAGTCATGAAAATAAGTAGAACAAGTTGCTAAGTGCTATAGAGTGCACTGGAACATCATCTATGACACTGGTTAAGAACAAATTTAAGTTTGTTTATTTTATTCTCTTACAAGTATCTCCCAAGAACAGGAGGAAGCTGGAAGTGGTGGTGATGGTTTTGGTGAACAACTTGGAAGACCTAATCTTAGCCTTATTCAAATTAGTTTTCTCCAATGCTCATTTTCAAGAAATACTGGAGAATGACCATAAAGTTCTATAATCCCAGAGAAGATGGGGTAGAGGATGGTAAATTAAGTTGAAAAAATACCCCTTCTCACTGCAGCAGTTCATGTTGTTAATGATAACTTTTTTGGATTCTATTCCACTCTCTTTTTTTCCCACCTCATTAAATCAGCCAAAAAATACAAAATTAGTAATATGACAATCATCTTAGATTCTGCTTCCTCTCTTCAACGTTTAAATTGTGTTTCCTAGAGTTGTATACAATGTTTTTCTCACTCTACTCTTGTTCTAAACCATTTTGTTCATTCCTATGGCTTTAACTATCAACTATATAAGTATGAATCCCATATCTATAATTGCAGTTTTGTAGTTTTCCCTGAGTAACAAAACATAAATGTTTACTGGAAAGCTTAACCTCATTTCCCCATGGGAACCTCAAAACTCAGTCTATACAAGGCTAATGGTCTTTCTTCACAAAATTCATTAGCTTCCTTCTATAGTCTCCGCTCTGCCCATCTTGGTTAGAAGAATGCCCCAATACACTCACTTGCTCTGTCGGAAACTATTCCTCTCTTTCCCTTCCATCATCCATTCAGTCCTATTAATTCTATCTCCTGAGTGTTTCTCAAATCTGCCCTTTCCTATCTTCATGGCTAAAGCCTGACAGCCTTGTTCCAGTCCCTCATCTCTCTTATGTACCAGGGGTACCATTTGACTACTCATATCCTCAACCAAACTTTAAGCTCCTTATTTTTTAATTGTGCCTACCCTTCCCTCAAAAGTACTGCTGGTCACAGTACTTGTTGAAGAATAAATGGAGGCCCTGTGAAGTATGAATACATATAATATGCAGTTTCAACACTCTGGAATTTGTTCTATCCACTTTCCTCCTTTAGAAGTAATGGTTCGGCTCTTATAAAAATCTATTTTTCTAACCTAAAATCTATCAGAGATGTAATTAATTCCAACAATTTGCTTTGCTAATAGGAAAAAAGAGAGAGAGACCGCACTTTAGAAACAGAAGCCACTGTTGTTTTTATAAAACACAGAATTGTGCTGCTGCTGTTGCTTGGTTTAGAAGGAACTGTACATTACAGCTGCTGGGATATTTTACAATAGACTGGACAAGGTACAGCTCAAAGCAGGACACAAACACAAGTCTCAAAGGGAAACAAATGCAAACAAGTACACAGCTGTGGGGCTCCAGGGATATTTCCCTATCCATGCTGGACTTGAGAAGAATAAAAGTTCAGAAACTAAAGTGGAACCCAGAGTAGTCACACATGCCCACCAGATGGCTGCTAAGTGCCAACATCACACACCATTTCAGGTTGGACTGTGTGCATAGGAAAGTCATTTCATTTTTCCTTATTGCTACTACACCAGGGGACATGGTGCATTTGATATATTGTCTTTACTTGCACAATCCTTGGAGAGTTTATTTTCCTTTTTAAAGTAGGAAATTTGCCTTCCCCACCTTATTCTGATTTTTGTTTGTTTGATTTGAGCCATTCCCTCCGCTCCCTTTCTTGGGCTCCCAAACAGCAGCCAGAGGTTCTAAGTCAGTAGGAGTAGAGTAAGAAGAGAGCACCAATCTAGCCTCTCCCTGCTCAGGGAGAAGGCAAATCCTAATAAATGGGGGAAAGAGAAAACCAGAGCATCCCTTCTCCCCAATCTGCTTAGAAGGCCAAATAGAAAAGAGTGCCCTGCACATCCCTGCCATGATCAGACTTTAAAAAGGAAGGCATCCCAGCTACCATCCTGGATTGGCCTAGGCCCAATAAATATAAATAAAAACAGCTTCCTCCAATGTAGTCTCCAAAATTGCATTTTGGCTAGTTTGAGATGACTTTCTACCCTGAAGGAGAAAGAACTTCCATCTTTTGTTACACACGATTCAAGGTCTAAAACACTGCCCTACCTGCCTTAAAGATATTCCAGGGGCCAGCTAAGAAGTGTTTCCTTGGCTGCCCATCTTGAGTGCTGAGTCTCATTTACAGAATTCTAGACAAGAAAAGGAAAACTCCAAGAACACTGTTGCTTAGCCAAAGAGGAGTTATCTACTAAGTGGGAACCAGGAGTTTTTTAGGGGAGGTTTTACGACTTTACGTACCTTCTTCTTCAGCATTATTCTAAGCCTAAATACCCAGCAACAAGAGCCCAAGCTTATCTCCAAACACCAGTAATAGCACCCCAACTCTCAATCCGTCAGGCTGGACTGGAAAAATGATAAATGAGCAGTGCTTTCCTTTCCCACCTTTTAATCAAATTTCTCCATTCTCTTCCCATCACTCTCTTCTTCCTCTATGTCCATCCCCTGACCCTCAACCCTGGATACCCAAGTAGCTCAATCCTAACAAGTCCTTCGAATGGGGAAGCCCCAGGTAGAGAAAAATGAAATAATATCTAGGAAAAGCAATGAGAGAAAGCAACTCCAAGGAGTAGACAGATGTGGAAGTTGCCAGAAGCCTCTGATTTCATACCATTTGGGCAGGCCTGCTGCTCAGACCTTGTGTAAGTTTGACGGCAGTCCAGCCCAAAGAGGACATCACTGGGCTTGGGGAACAGATTCTTGGTCTTCTGTAGCCAAGGAGCTAATAAGCCTGACCTTGTCAGCTAACAGAGGGATCACTATAGCCATGCAGAGAATTCATCATCAGGCAAAATCAGCAAGCAAGCTGACTAAATAGAAAAGAAAAAAAAAAAAAAGAAGAAAAGAAAAGGAAGCCAAGGAAAGAGAGAATAGGAAAAGCAAGGCAAAAGATTGGAATAAAGGGAGCAAGAGACTTGTCTAAAAAGATGAGGCTGGGGTCATCCCACGCTTCCTCCAAGCTTAAGTGAGTCACACTACCTAAACCAAATCCAAGAAAGCCAAAGCTTGTTGCCAACACCAGTTCCCAATCTGCATGCACTACATTTCAAACAAGAATAATCCTCAAGGTCAAGGGTGTTTTTCAAGTCTCAAAGATTTAAAAAAAAGTCAAAGCAAGAAGTCATTTTCTTGCCATTGCCCAAGCTGCTGATCTTGCTTTTATTTCTTGAGTGGTATGTGCAATGCCAAAGGGCTAAAAAAATGCATTTCAAGCCCCAGCTCCAAACACAACTGGAGTGAGGCAAAAAGAAGAAGGAAAGAACACAAACTTGTGGACGAGAGTAGGTGGCTACCACCAGCTCCCTATGGATATTTGCAAATGCTGGTGAATGACTGGAACCTCCAGGAATAGTGCCCTGATCCTAGCCCCAAAATGCACCCAAGAAGAGAACATGCAGAGCCCAATGTTCAAAGAGAGCTCCCCTCCTCTAAGGGTGACTGAACATGAAGTAGACAGTATGTGAAGGTGATGGACAGGGCAGATGGGAGTGTTGGCATCACTCTCTTTAGGCACTTGTGTAAGGAATGTAGGCTGTCCAGTGAGCTAACTCCTCCCAGAGCCCTCCATTCTGTTTTTCAGCTGGGTTGTGCCCATGGGGCACCCAATGCCTTAGCCAGTAGGAAAGTAAAGGAGGAGTTACTCAACAGTCCTGATGCCTTCCTCTATAATCAATGTTTGTGCTACGTTTTGTGAAGTTATGGAACAAAGTAGCCAACCAGAATGGAACCTGCGAGAGACTATTTTGCATAGGAAATCTGGGTCTGTATTAGGGCTGTTGGGGAGGGGAAGTGGTAGCTCTCACTGCACAGGCCGGGATTCAGACTGGCCTTCCTCCGGCTGGCCTCCAAGTCTGAGCTAGGTCTGAAGTGTCATGGCTTTATCACCAGATTGGGGCAAACCCAAGCCCAAGCTCCTTAAAAAAAGGAATATCCGCACTAAAGCTGCAAGGTCTCATCCCAAACAATGGGAAAGGAGAAAATGAACAGTCAAGGAAAGAGGGGGCCTTGCCTCATGGCCAGCAGGCACCAAGCTACAACCCCCTACTTGTCCAGTTTTACAAGCCAACCAAACCCCATCTCTATGCAGGGAGAAAGAAAAAGAAGCCCATGCCACCCACTCGCATGCCCTAGTGGGAAACCAGGAAAAATTCATTTGTGTAAACAGAAGCAAAAGGGAGCAGCAAAATCCCCCAGCCTATTCACAGGACACACTAGAATCTGGGATGAGCCAAAGTGTCAGAAGACAGTCCAGAGGGAGAGGAAGATGCACTTGCAGGAGAGTGCAGGGCAGAGGGCAGTGCAGAGGAGGGAGCCTGTAGCAAGAAAAAGGTATTTTCTGCAGAGGAAAGATGGAGCCTGAGCCCCACATTGGGGAGATAACCACCCTTACTTAGCCAGGCCAAAGAACAAGTCAGGTACGTTGTTCTTTTTAATGGCTCGATGTTTCTGGGATGTAAACTCACCGGGCATTGGAAGGATATTAAGATTTTGGCAATAAACTCAAGTTATGGTATAAAAATAGCATTTAGTTTTTGCTCTTTTTTCTTATTTTAGACCTAAGGATCGTTTGTTATAAGACACCCCAATTTAAAAATATTGAAACATAAGAGACTTGACCATTGGGGGAAAAGCAGCCATGAGTGAGAAAAACTATGAAAGTAACTCCAGACCCAGGCAGGTGGGAGGGTAAGGGTAGGACAGGGAAGAAAGGAGGCATAGCCAGTCATCTCAGCAGCTCCATAGACTTGTCAGGTCTGAAAGTGCAAATGTCAATGGACTTTAACCATCTCGAGGTTATAATATTTTCAAAAGCTCAATGAATATGGAAGTCAATTGCTTTAAATGCAAAATAGTTGGCATTCTGGCTGGAGGCTTGTTGGGTTAGGAGTATTTCTTCCCCATTTACTTCCTCTCCCACCCCTACCCCATCCCCCCAAAGAAAGGTACAAAAGGTTGCAGTTCTGCAGCATTACCGTTACAGGGAAGGCACTGGTTACCCACCAGCAGGCGGAAGGAAGACAGGGTCGTGTCACTTCAGAGCTAAGTGCCATAGTGCCTTAAGTCTTATTAGGGGCTGGATGTCTGTCAGGGAGGTGTGAGGTAGGGTAGGAAAAGGTGGAAAGAAAGGAATAAGGGAAAGGGGGGTGGCAGCAGGGGGAGGAGCAACCAAAATCATTAGCATTAAAAAATCTTCCTACAAACTGGATTCTTAACCCATTAAAACATCTTGTATCCTAAAATATTGATCTGGGTCTGGTTTCATTTTTCTTCTTAAACAAATCTAGACCTTTTCTGATTAAGGCTCCTAAAAAATCCTTCCCTCCTCCCACCCACTTTTTCAAGCCCCTCACTTTCCCATCTGAAGTATCAAACCCAAACCTACCAGCTTTTGTCCACAGGAATGTAGAGCCGAGCCGACCTTACCAAGCTGTCAGGCATGAGTCTTTAGCACTGAGTCACGTGAGACACCTGTGTGTATGGTGGGCACTGGTGCTGCCCGTCTTGGTCCAGTGGGGTCAGGGTCAGATGTGACAAGATGGGGTGAAGGGTATGAGGTGAATATCAGAAATTTCTGGCTGGTGGTCTGGCTTACTGGCCCTGTTCCCCACCCTTTTGTCCCATCTGTAGAAGGAAACAAGGCCTTCTGCACTCCTCCCTACCCCACCTCCCTCCTCCCTGATTCCTCTGGATTTGGGTGGCATAGCTCTTGGGGCTTGGAAAACTTTCTTCTATCCAGTGAGGTAACAGCGTTCTGCCTTCAAGCGAAGTACATGGTGCGCAGAGTATCCTGGTGAACCTGCACGGCTTTGGCCAGGGCCTGGGGGTCCCGCCCATTGCTCTGCCCTGATATGTGGCTCCCCTCTCCACTGAAAAGGAAAAACGAAAGAAGTCCTTCCTGGTAAACTGAGCTGCTCCTAATCCCTTCCCCCATCCCTAGAATGCCAATTCCCATACCAGCTTAAGAAAAAAAAAAATCCAGCCCAGATTTGGCAGATGAACCCAGAGACACCAAATTGAACAATACCCATTGCCTTCTACCCAAGGAAAGTTGGGAAGGTCTGGTACCCAAAGGATGAGGTAAAAAGGAAGCCAGCCTGATCCCAGGCCTTACCTGTCATGCTCCTTGTCCACTAGGTGATATCGTGCCCGGAAAGCCACCAGGCGGGCATAGTAGGCAGGTGCTGGGATAGAAACGGAGCGTGTGCATCGTACATAAGTGTGGCATAGCTGGTATGTCAAGATCTGGAGCTCATCTGCTGTGAAACGGTTGTCATCCCAAAGGACATAATAATGGGATGGTCGGCTGGTGCCCTGGGAAGATAGGAGGGTAAGGGGCGCCAGATTGGGCAAAGGGGATGGCTGATGATAAGGAATAGGATCACTGTTAAGATTATGGCTAGGTTGGAAGACCCACCCATGAATAGGCAAACGCAAAGTCATCTATAATTTGCCTAAGATATTCAAAGTATATTTCTGGTCAAGTACACTGAGGGCTTATTAACAGAACAATCATGATTTGAATGTCACTCAGTGATGACATATATTCTAGAGGCAGTAGTAATAATCAACTAACTTTCGACTCATTGGAAACCCCAGCACATAGCCCAGCTACCTGGATGCCTGCGTGGCTGCACAGATAGAAGTCAAACTCAAATGGGTGCGTGATGTTGGTATCCACAGTGGTCCCAGCTGGGATGTTACCACTCTTTCCAATCTGCATAGAGACAAAGACAACCAAGATCCCAAGACCTGCCTAGCCTTAACTAGGGCCCCAACTCAATTCTACTCTGACTCCACCAGAATCCCAAGAGTAAAGCAGAAGTTGTGGTTCCCAGAGGGTAATGGGTCTTGAAATAATGGGTTCTAAAGTCACACAGAAATGTGTTTAAGAACTAGTTTCATCGTTTATTACTGTGTGATCTTATCAAGTCATTTAACCTTTCTGAGGTTAAACTGGAGATAATAATAGTACCTACCTCACAGGGCTGCTGTGAGGAAGACGCCTTGTACAGTGTCTGGCACATAGGAGAAGTTCAATAAATGGTAGTTCCCTTTCCCTTCTCTGGGAGCTGGTCTATATATGGGGTCTATAGGCCAGGGAGCTAGGAGGAGGGAGAGGAAGTATAAGGGAAGGAGGGGGAAAGGGGAAACAAAGGGAAGGAGGTGGTAGAGGAAGGACCACAAGAGCTCGAGGGAGGAAAGGGGCCCAAGAGGATGAATAGGCCAAGGGTTAAATCCCCAGATTTTATCTCAAGGGCTTCTTTCATATTAAGAGAAGGCAGACAGGATGGATGAGGGTATGGGTGGCTTCCTCAATCCCTCACTCACTCGCTCATTCTTGTCAGCACAAAAAAGTCGGGTGTGATGGCGTTTCTGCACCACAATATAAGTGATCCCAGGCTGGTAGTCCTTTTCCAGTTTGATGCAGGCATCACGAATGGCCAGCAGCTCATAGTGCAGAATCTAGGCACAGGGTGTGGAGATAGACAAAGAATATACAGCTCCTCTTGAGTTCACACATCTTTGTGCACTAACACTTATAATATGGCTTTTTGCTCAGTCTCCCTTTATAACCTGATACCCAACCATTAGAGCTGATGGGTCCTTCCTGATAAAATCAGCCTTATTGGAATTCACATATTTGTTCCCATAAAACCTTGGCTGGGAAGCTTGGCATCAGTAGAGAGCACTTGCCTGGTTCCTATGTGAAAAGAGACCTAAAATCAAGACACAGAACCAAGATTCACAGAGAAATCACTAAAATTATAATGCCCAAAGTAAGGTCATTTTCAGGATCAGGAGAATAATGGGAGTATCTCTGTGACCTCTACAAGCAGATAAGGATGGTACCACCAGAGAAGAGCAGACACAGAGTTCAGACACGGGTGCAGAGGGAGGGGATGAATTCTGGCCTACAAAGAAGCAGGATCCTAATATATAAAAACCCTGGGTCGTTACAACCAGTAAGGACAGAAGCTCGACCAACTGGAAGTCTATGTTTTGTGAAATCATGGTAGCTTTCACTGCACAGGCCCGATCCCCTCGCCCCCCCCCCCCCCCCAGCAAAGACTGCTGAGGGGGCTGCGAATCTGGGCCAGAGAGAGGCCTGAAGAGAGAAGCAGGGACTGATCCGTTGCCGCTGAGGCAGCTTTTAATCAGCACTTGCCTCTCTCTTTCTGTCCCAGTCTGGCCAGCAGCCGCGCCTTCATTTCTCCCCAGGCATTCACTGGGGCTGCTGATCAGCCCTGACTTTCTGATCAGGCCCCGTTGATAGGCCCAGATATGCTGACTGGCATAGGAACTGACCAATCAGAACCAAATGTGGGTGCTGTGAAGAACCAATGGTTGCCTAGGAGGCAGAACTTTTGACATTGATTGACATAGGAACCGACCTATCAGAACCAAATGAGGGTGCTGTGAAGAACCAATGGCTTCCTAAGAGGTGGAGCTTCTGATGCTGACTGGCATAGACACCGACCAATCAGAACCAAATGTGGGTGCTGTGGGGAGCCAATGGATATCTAGGAAACAGAGCTTCTGAAGTTGACTGGCATAGAAACTGACCAATCAGAACCAAATTGGCCAGTAGAGGAGGGCAGTTGGAGGCAAGATCAGGCCTGCAGGGGAGGGCAGTTGGGGGCAAGACCGGGCCGGCAGGGAAGGGCCGTTAGGGATGAGATCAGGCCAGCAGGGGAGGGCAGTTGGGGGCAACCAGGCCGGCAGGGACGGGCAGTTAGGGGTGACCAGGCAGGTGAGCAGTTAGGAGCCAGTGGTCCCCAATTGGGGAGGGTGCAGGTTGGGCTGAGGGAAACCACCCTCCGTGCATGAATTTTGTGCACTGGGCCTCTAGTTATAAAATAATGAACTAGCTAAAGAAGCAGCCACAGGTAAATAACCATAGATTATAGTTGCCGTATGGTCTTGGATATCAAGTATAGGGAGTCAAAACTGTATGGTAGAAGTGAGTAGAATTTACAAACAATTAGAATTAGATTTAAAACCAAGTTTTAGCCCTAACTGGTTTGGCTCTGTGGACAGAGCATCGGACTATGGAGCAAAGGGTCCCGGGTTCAGTTCCGGTCAAGAGCACATGCCCAGGTTGTGGGCTCGATCCCCTGTTGGGGGCGTGCAGGAGGCAGCCGATCAATGATTCTCTCTCATCATTGATGTTTCTATCTCTCTCTCCCTCTCCCTTCCTCTCTGAAATCAATAGAAAATATATTTAAAAAGAAAAAAAAAAAGGGCAGTTTAAAAATAAATAAATAAATAATAAAACCAAGTTTTATCTTGTTTTATTTTCTTGAGCAAGTTACTTAATTCCTCTCAGACTCATTTTCTCCACACCTACTAAAATTACTAGTAAGACCAGCCTTACAAAGCTGCTGTGAAGACTAAAATCGTTAACTAAGTAAATGTATAGAAAACCTAATAGGAGCTTAATAACTGCTGGCTGCTTTGCTAAGAAGTTTGAATTTTAACCCAAGGCTATATGAACTAGACATTTCTGAACAGAGAAGTGATATGATAAATATATCTGGTATTTTAAGAAACACTGGATGCCTTGGAAGAAATTGAGCACAATGGTTAATAGCATGGACTTTGGAAGCAGACCAATTTGTCTAAATCCCAGTTCCACCACTTAGTAGTTGGGTGACAATGAAGAAATCATTTAACATTTCCAAGCCCCAGCTTTCTCATCTGTCAAATGGAATAATTATTATTTCATAGGACCACTGTAATTACAGCATTAAATAGAACACATATGAAGTGCTTGGCATAGTTTAGGGCAGTGGTCAGCAAACTCATTAGTCAACAGAGCCAAATATCAACAGTACAACAATTGAAATTTCTTTTGAGAGCCAAATTTTTTAAACTTAAACTTCTTCTAATGCCACTTCTTCAAAATAGACTCGCCCAGGCCGTGGTATTTTGTGGAAGAGCCACACTCAAGGGGCCAAAGAGCCGCATGTGGCTCGCGAGCCGCAGTTTGCCAACCCACTGGTTTAGGGCACATAGATAGTACCCAGTAAATGGCAGTTATATATTACTATTAAATTGTAGTCAAGGAGACTAGTTCAGTATACAAGTTTAAACAACAGAATATGAAAGCTTGGCAGGCAGAAAGAATAAGAGGAACATTATGAAGAAAGGTCAATAGCAGTGGCCTCCAGATAAGCAGTACCATCTACAGACTTAACAGTATTACAAATTTTAGGACCCCATCCTAGACTCAGCTGGAAATTCTTTTTTTGTTAATCTTCACCTGAGGATATTTTTCCCATTGATTTTTTTTATTTTTTAAGAGAGAGTGAAAGGAAGGGGGAGAGACAGAGAGAAACATCGATTGGTTGCCTCCCCTATGTGCACCGGCCAGGACCAGGGATTGAGCCTGCAACTAAGGAACTAAGGTACATGCCCTTGCTGGAATTGAACCCGAGACCCTTCAGTCCGAGGGCTGACACTCTAACCATTAAGCCAAACCAGTTAGGGCTCTAGATCAGAAATTCTAAGGGTAAGTCCTGTTAAATGTTTTAACAAGTCCTCCCAATGATCTTGACTCATGTTTGAGAACCACTGGTCCAAAGCATCAGTCTTCAACATGAACCAACTACTAATAGGCACTGAGGGTCTTCTGTTACAAGAAAACAGGTCTACAGATGCTTGCACTTGCCACTTCTCAGTTGTGATGTCTGCTCTGAAGCTTTTCCATTTAGCAACCTTTCAAGTGCCAATAGCTTAGAAAAGCTAGCAGTACTCTCTGCTACCATTAGGCCCTCTGGCCTCAATATGAAGTTTTTCTAACTACTGTGGGCCCTACCTGAGGGAGCTGGCCTTCAGGAACCCCATCTCGGTAGAAGATGATACGGGTAGGCTTGAAGCGGGTGGACTTGTAGAACTGGATCAGCAGCTCACGCACCATGTAAGATAAGTCTTCAATGATCTCCTGCCGAGGTCGCTGCACCCGCACAGTGGCACAGTAACGGCTGGGGTGGGCATCCATACTGCCTACCACCTGTTAATCAAAGAGACAGG
This sequence comes from Corynorhinus townsendii, assembly GCA_026230045.1. Classification (NCBI taxonomy): domain Eukaryota; kingdom Metazoa; phylum Chordata; class Mammalia; order Chiroptera; family Vespertilionidae; genus Corynorhinus; species Corynorhinus townsendii. The sequence continues at coordinate 198,806,570 of JAPDVU010000002.1, forward strand.
ATAAGCTCCTAGAACCTCCACCCACCCAACACTGTCAAGCTGTGGGTTTGGGCAAAGGCTTCTCAGCAAAAAAATCACGCTATCAAAACAAGTAGAGTTTTGGAGTCAATGAGTCCTGGTTTCAATCTCTGTTCTATCACATATGCAGAAGTTACTTAATCCATCTGATCTTTTCTTTCCTCCTCTCAAATAGAGATAAGTATAGAACACCAGCTGTTTGCAGTGCTGTTATTGTACATATAAAGCACCTTGGACAGGGCCTAGCCCACAGAAGGTGCTTGGTAAGTTTGATTTCCCTACCCCTTGAAGAGGGGAACGTGAAGGTTTGGCATTACTAACTTAAAGAATAACCTCATCTAGCCACAAGTTTATCCTTTTTCATTCAAGTGCTAACCTACCCCAGAACAATGGTGAAAAGTATTCTTGCAGGTGGTGAGAGTAACATAATTTTCAAAGGGGACAGTGGCCAGAGCCTAGGATAGATGGCCACAAGGAAAATAGGGAAAAGCATAGTATAGGGTTTCCCTGCATTTACTGAGATAAGCCTAGTCTGCCTAGAGAAATATAAGGGTTGAGGAAAGAGAAGTGGGGAAAAAGAGCTGATCTCTCTAGCAATTCAGAAACCCCTAGGGAACAGGGAGCAGAGAAGTCAGGAGAGGGATTAGAGACAACTAATCTACTTATGTGGATCAGGGGTAGCGATGGGAAGAGGAAGTGACAGTCTCAGCAACTAAGTAACTCCCTTAAAAGGGATTTCTGAGAAGAGATATGGCCACCACCATATCCCAAAAATAGGTATGGAGAGAGAAAAACTTGAACACAGAGCAGAATTGATAGACACTGGGCCAAGTCTCTGACCACAACCTACATTCTCATTACTCTCACTGGAAAAAACACACACATTATACAATCAATTTTATGAAGATACCAAGGGAATGGTTAATGGGGATGATGAGCTGGAAGGAAAAAATTTTTTATGAAGGTCTAGAACCCAAGCTAAGGAAAGGAAATCATATGTAGCCTTGGAAACTCAAAGCTAAGAGGAAAACCTTATGAGGAAGCTGGAGTGTCACTCACTGCTGTGATAGACGGTTTTTTCCCATCCCCTGCTGGGGGGTGTGTGACATCTGCTCCCAGGAATATCACTGGCTGTTGAAAGACTGCAGAGCTGAACAAGGAAGAGAAAACAAATGGTGAGGAGATATATCATTTCTTCCTGGCACCATCTAGCACCCACTTTGGTCCTTTTTTCCTTATGCCTGACTCACTCTGCCTGGTCAGGACCCTATCTTTTCATCAATTTCCAGAATGGTACCTTGCATGACCAGGGCAGATGGACAACAGAGTTCATACCGCTGGTGTGGGACTAGGATGTTGTTTATGCCACCAAGTTTGACATTGATCTTCAGGCAGAGGTTGGACAGAGTTTGAGGTGAGGTCTTCACCACGTTCTTCACTTGCACACACTGTGTAGCCATTCCCAAAAGTGTATCTCCAACACGTTTCACCTCAGCTATGAGCAGGGAGAGAACTGATTAGTGCATTCACAAATACTTAATGAATGCCTACTAAATCCAGGCAGGAACCACAATGGTGACCAGAAACACACAGGATCCCTACTCTAATAGTGCTTACTACCTAGTGATTAATTTTAAAAATCATGAAAAGTACAACAATGATAAATGCTACAACAAAAAACTTCATGGAGCTATGACAGTATATAATAAGGAGTAATAACCTAGCCAGGAAAGGCCTAAGTATTGATTGAACTAAAAGGACTTGGAAGAGAGAGGGAGTTGGGGAGAGAGCAATCCAGGCAGAGGAAACAGGATGCCAAAATGCACTCTGATAGGAGATAGCATTATATGTCTGAGAAACAAAAAGGCCAAAGTAACTATAAAGAAGAGCAAAGGGACTGACATAGGGAAGAAATGAGAGTAGCTTATATTAAGAAGACAGTTCTTAAGACTGAGAGAAGCAAATAAATTCAAGAGAGACTATATATGTGAATAAGGGAAAAGAATATTTATGGATAACTTCTGTGTTTCTTGCTTTTGTATTAGAATAGATATATCATAAACTCTTTTTTAAACATTTTGAGTTTGAAGTGCTTTTTGGTCATTGCAGTAAGGATACCAACTAGGCAACTGGGTATACTAGTTAAAAGCTGAAGAGTAGTCAAACGGAGATGAAAATCTGTGAGATACTTAGGTAAAGACAGTAAGCAAAGGCATGATCTTGATAGGATTATCAAGGAAAGAATAAAAAGAGAGCTTAGACCTAAATCTTCAGGAACTCCCAATATTTGCTGAAGAAGATGAGTCTGCATAAGACTTTTCTTCTGTAAAGGAGGAAAATCCGAGAACTAGGAGGATGATCAAGATAATTGTATCATGAATGCCAAGGGAAGCGATAGCATTTCAAGCAGAAGCAAGTGTTCAACGAAGCCAAATGCTGCTAAAAGATTAGGTAAAATGAGGACCAGAAATGTCCTTTGGATTTAGTGTTATAAAGACGAAAAATTAATGTACAGAGAAAAAAACACTATTTTGGTGATCTGAAGTACAAAGAGCGAGATATAGGATCAATGAAGGGTCTGGTGTATTTTCAATGGAAGAGACTTGAGCATGTTTAAAAAGCTAACAGGATAATTTCCACTTCCAAGAGAGATGGAGTAGTTAGTGGTAAACCGGAGCTTCAACAGCAAACATTCATAAAAGCCAGATAAAATATAGAAATCCATCTTTTTAAAGGCAGCAGAAAGGTACCAAGAAGAACTGGAGGGACTAAAACTCCAGAGAGGAAATCTTACAGAGGTGAGCTATCTTCTTATATCCTGGGTACATTTGCTGATTCTAGGTATGAGCAGGAAGCTGAGATTCCAGGCTTTGTACCAGCAGAAGAACAACTAACAGGGGACAGAGAAAGCAACAGAGATAGACCAGTTCTAAATATGATAGGTTAAAAAAAAAATTGAAGAAAACAACAGATTAGTATCTTCATGACCTTGGGATTTCTTAACTAGGTCACAGAGTACAAGCCATAAAGGAAAAATATTGATAAATTGGACTACATTAAAAATTAAAATTTCTATTCAACAAAAAGACATCTTAAAAAAGTAAAAAGAAGCCCTGGATGTGTGGCTCAGTTGCTTGGAGTGCTGTTCTGTGCACCAAAGGGTGGTGAGTTCCATTCCAGTCAGGGCATATACTCAGATTGCAGGTTCCATCATGATTGGGGTGGGTATGGGAGGCAACTGATCAAGTTTCTCTCTCTCACCCTTTCCTTTCTCTCTAAAGAAAAAAATAAAAGAATAAGTAAAAAGGCAAGCCACGTAGCAGAGAAGATGTGCATATTCAAGAAAAGAATTATAACACTTAAAATCAGTAAGAAAAAGGTAGTTAAGTCAATTAAAAAAATGAAAAGTCTTGAGCACGCTTTACAAAAGATGCTAGTGAAATAGCCAATAGACATCTAAAAAGATACTCAACCTTACCACTCACTCATCAGATAAATCAAATTAAAAGCACAATGCATTATCACCAAATACCCACAAGAATGGCTAAAATGAAAAAGCCAATACCAAGGCCCTAGCCAGTTTGGCTCAGTGGATAGAGCGTCAGCCTGCGGACTGAAGGGTCCCGGGTTCAATTCCGGTCAAGGGCACATGCCCGGGTTGCAGGCTTAATCCCCAGTAGGGGTGTGCAGGAGGCAGCCAAACAATGATTCCCATCACTGATGTTTCAATCTCTCTCTCCATCTCGCTTCCTCTCTCTGAAATCAATAAAAAAAATATATTTTTAAAAAGCCAATACCAAGTTTGGTAAAGAAGTATCTAGAACTCTCATACACTCCTGGTGGAAAATGTAAATTTATATACTTAAAATCCCTCCTAGAAATACATCCAATAGAAATGTACAAGAATGTTCACTGAAGCATTATTTATAATAGTAAAACTTGGAAACAACCCAAATATGTCCATTAACAGTATACTGGATGAACCTAAGTAAACTAGAGGCCCAGTGCAAGGATTCGTGCCCTGGTGGGGGACATGGCCTGTGGGGATCAGCCCACTGCGGGAGCAGCCACTCATCCTGGTTAGCCAAGCGGTGCTCCCATTGTGGGAGTGCACTGACCACCAGGGGGCAGCTCCTGCATTGAGCGACTGCCTCCTGGTGGTCAGTGTGCATCATAGCAACTGGTCGACCAGTTGTCCTGCTGTTCGGTCACTGGGCTTTTATATAGATAGTGTTATATTCATATGATGGAAAATTTTAATAAACATGTATGAATCTCACAAACATATTGATTGAAAAAACCTGACACAAATAAATGTGATTCCATTTACATAAAGCTCAAAGACAGGCAAAACTAATCTATAGTATTAGAAACCAAAACAATAGTGGTTATCATTGATGGGGAGTTGTAGTAACTAGGTGCCTGGGATTGTGATAATGCTCTGCTGCCAGACCAAATTAGGTACTGTTTACATTGCTATAACACTTTGTGAAAATAAAATTTCTATATGTATATTATACTTGAATAAAAAGTTTACATTAAAAAATTACAACAGTATTAATTTAGTGAGGAGAAAAGAGTTAAAAATATTAAGGATAGGACAAAGTATGGCGGATCAAAATTGAACAAATATCACACAGTCCTTCTATACTCTCAGGGCAACTACAATGCAAATGGGCTTACATTGACCATCACAGAAAGAATTCCATTCACTTGGCCTCCAGGAAGGAAAGTGAAGGGTCTTTAGAGCAATCTGTCTGCTCCTATCTGCTGGCTGATAGCCCCACTGACTAAGTGGTGTAATCAAGGAACAGCATTTAAGTGGAAGAAAGCCAAAGCCCTAATAAAGGTATGAGACTGTAGAGAGGTACAACATTACTGACCCCAGAGAAGGGAAATTCTCTGAGTAAGCATTGCTTTTCGCAATCATGCTGCACTATATACACCCCAGACAAGCCACTGGATTCTCCCTTTATGGAGGGAACCAGAAACAAGGATAACTTCTCAAGGCAGTTCTCCTAATAAGTATCTTTATTTTCCCACCCAAGGACCACCAATTTAAGGCCCAAAAGGGAAATGGATCGGAGGTCAACCAATTTCCCTCCACAAATAATTACTGAGTATTTTATCACTAGAAAGCTCTCCCTTAGGTGTACATATTCAGAGGGAAGATTTCAAAACAGAATCAGACCTAATTCATGCTCAAAATAATATCAAGCACAGTAATAATTGATCAGCAACCTGATCATCTGCCAGGTGGGATGATAAGAGAAGGCTTCAAGAAATAAGTACATTTAAACTGGGACTTGAAGGATGGAGAGAATTTTAAGGGTAAGGTGGAGGATAAAAAGTAGATATTCTAGGCAGAGGCAAATGATGTGAGCAAAACCAGATATTGGAAAGTGCAGAAAAGGAATGAGCATTTAGAGTATCTACTACAAGCATGTCAAAATCAAAGGCTAACTTGGGCCAAATAAACAAGATTTAAGTTTATGTGGGCCGCAAAAAAACAAAAGCTTCAATTTTCATAGAAATGTAGGTTTATTTTGATAGAGGAACGCTGAATACAAAAGACTGAAGTAAATGAGTAATCGTTAACATACTGTAATAGAACATTTTAATAAAAATTAATATTTTTCTTGAACATTAACGTACCAGACACTGAATAACTGCACAAATTAATAAGTGTAACGCAAATAAACCTATTTTTCTTATTCGCCAAAAGCGAAATATTTCCTATTGCGCACACCAAACAAGTCAGTCCAAGACTAATGACATGGCAATCGGCTGCTAAAATATTCGCTGGTAGTATTAGTAGAGAGAAATGGTGCACCTGCGTGTAAGGCAAGTAAGGGAAATGAATGCAACACGATTATAGTAATCAGTCATCAGCGAACGTTGTAGTTCATTATTAATTATTTATAAGAGGATATTGTAAAAATTAAGCTATGAAATTTTTATTAAAACATTTCTATATTGGCTGGGCCACAAAAATATTTTGTTGTGGGCCGTGAGTTTGACATGTTTGATCTACTATGTGCCAGGCATTGTGTTAGAGGCTGCTTTTTATATAATTAATTCATGAGACTCAGAATAGTTAATTTGCTTAAGCCAGTAAACTGGCATAGCCAGGATTAAAATCCAGTTCTATCTAATTCCAGGACATGTGGTCTTTCCTGTATGTGTGGCAATGGGAAAAGTACAAGATAAAAGCTGTAAAGGTTAAACTAAGATCAGGGCTCTGAAAATCTTTTATTTTGTGAATAGGGAACAATGAAGGTTTTCTTGGAATCAGGGCTACAAAATGTCTCATCCAATAACATAATCTGGAAAGATTTAAGAAGAAATGTTAGAACTAAGTTGAAAAGTATGGGTGGAGAGAAGGAAATATATCTTAAAACTGAAAAAGAACAAGTGGAGCTGAAGCAAGAAGACAAGCTGCCTCCAAAGTCTGGATGAAGATTCAGAGCAATTGTGATGTCAAACACAGAAGGGAAAGGTAAAGAAAAAGGCTTACTTATAGACAGAGAAGACAAGCAACTAAAAAGATGGTCCACCAAAACACTTAGTACAGGCAGAGACTGCATTTGCTTTCATCGCCAAAGTGTTCAGGATCTAGGAGTGTTTCACACAGGAAGTCAAAAATAAAATCTTGATAAAATAATGGAGAGAGGTCAAAGGGAGAGACGGGAGAGGCAGAGAGATCAAGAGTTGGATCAAGATTTCAATAATACATTATCTCTCTATATAAAACCCTAATATGCAAATAGACCGAACAGCGGAACAACTGAACAACCTGTCACTATGATGTGCACTGACAAACAGGGGGCGCACACAGAACATGGTGGGTGTTGGCAGCAGGCGGCAGACCGCGGAACATGGCGGGCATCGACCGTGGCGGGATGGTGGACCAGGTGAGCAGGGGCGCCAGGCCAAGGCGGGGTGCCAGTCGCTGTCATTGGGGTGAGCTTCTGGTGGTTACTGAAAATTCTTTGCTCTCACACACTGCAGTCGCGCCCAGTGCTCCCACCTGCTGCTGTGCTGAAGCCACCATTCACACTTGCTGCCAGCACCCAGCACCAGCCCCGATCATTCGGCGCCGATCATTCGGCGCCGTCAGCAGGTGAGAGCGGTGGCTGCCAGCCCTGATCACTCCTCAGGTCTTCTCCACCTTCCCCTGCTCCTGAGGGGCGATCTGGCCCAGCAGCTGCCAATCGCACCCACTGCCCAGCAATGGCCCCACTCGCACCTGCAGCCACTGCTCGACCCTGCTGCCAGCCCCGATGGCTCAGCACCATCAGCAGGTGCCAGCAGCAGCTGCCAGCCCCGATCACTCCTGAGGGGTTCTCCACCTCCCCCTGTTCCTTAGGGGCAACTGGGGCAGCAGCCACAACTCGCACCGGCTGCTGGCACCAGCTCCAATTGCTACATGTGGTCAGCGGGTGAGAACGGGCCCGACACTGTCAACGCATGGGAGCGATGGCAGTGGGAGCAGGGCTGCCGGCAGGCAGGGGACCAGGGGTCGCGGTGGGAGGAGCCAGGCAGGGGCACGGAGGATGGGCTTAGACCTGCCCCTGTGCCTACTGCAGCCTCGCGGCCCACAGTTCCTTTCAAGATGCACAAATTTGTGCACTGGGCCCCTAGTAACATAATAAACTATGACTGAAGCAACTGAATGCATGAGAATTTCACTAGAATGTAAACAGAAAGGAAAGGTAGAGTACAAAAATCTGGAGAATAACCAGGCACTCCCGGTAATGACAAAAATAAGTAAGAAGAGACAGGAGAAATTATCTAGAAAAAAAAAAACTGAGAAAGATTACAGGTGACCCTCTGCAGAGAAGGTTTAAGAGAAAGAAGTAAAACAGATGAAAGAGGCAAAGGATAAATAGCTGGTGAAGAATTAGATATACTCATTCAAAAGTATGATTAAGCCCTTGCCAGTGTGTCCACCCATGCACCAAAAGCCACAGGTACAATTCCCAGTCAAGGGCATGAACCTGGGTTGCAGGTTCAATCCCTGGCCCTAGTTGGGTTGTGTGCGAGAGACAACCAACCGATGCGTCTCTCTCACATTGATATTTCCTCTCTCCTCTCTCTCCTTCTTCCCTCCCTACCACTCAAAAAAAAAAGCCCCGGGTGAGGATTAACAACAACAAAAAGTTTGATTATGAAAATAGGATGACAAAAGCTAAACGAAATAGTGGATTGTGGTAAAGTGCTCTAGGATGGGAAATCTGAAGATGTTGGAGGTTTAAAGGGTATGAGGACCCAGAGGTAGCAGAATGGCATAGGAACAAAAGCACACACAAGTTAAGCCAGGTAAGAAGAGAGACACCTCTTCCTTTGAAGCAGAAGAAGTACAAAGAGAAAAATGGAGTAAAGAGAAAAATGGAGTAAGAGAAAAGTACTGAGCCAAAGATGTATATAATCATTCCTATTCTTAAAAGAGAAGAAAAGGGAGAAAGAAAAAACTTCCCCAAAAGTTCAAGTCATTCCCAGGCAATAACAGAACCACCACACATTCTGCTTGAGTGTGCTGCACTATATCCTAACAGACAACATTCTTCTAAGGACAGGAAACTGGACCCACCCAGCTCTGTATTTGGCCCAGCTAACCTGGCATAAAGACCAACACACAGAGGACTCCAATAAATGTTATTGGAAAGGAGAGTGAGCAGGTAAGCAGGACCTGGGATGACTCAATGGCTCATACAAGCTGATTATTTCTCCTATAAGGGGAGGAGTGACATTAAGCAACAGCTCAGCTCTGGCTAGAGCCAAGAATCCACACTGAATCCTGCCTTGGAGCTTCCAGGGAACTACCATGAGAAGAGGTCTATCATCGTTATCACGGTTCCAAGAGAACTGTACCATACACTGGCGTCTTCCCTGGCAGGATGACAATAATGAGCTGTAGTCCAGAGTACGTGTTCTTGAGATGCCGGAACATGGGCTCCACGCTGTCTGCCCCCTGAGCATATTTGCAGAAGCAAGGCTGGCCCTGGATGGGCATCCCTGCATCCTTGGAAATTTTCCGCAGCTGGTCTGTGAAGTTTCTGCAGGACAAATATGGTCATGACAGGAGGCAGTAAGTCCCATTTTAAAACCTTTGACCAAATGCTTCCATCTTAGGTTACTATCACTATGACAGGCACTGAGAGATTCTGAGATGAATGAGACATGATCACAGCTAGTATCTAAACCATTTATATTTGAATAGGACAAGATAGAGTCTGCTCAATGGTATAAGCAGAAAGCTGAGGGAGCCCAAAGAAAGGACCTGTGGGAATTCTCAGCATCCTCACCAAGTCCCATTAAAGCAGTTATTCCTGTACTGTTGTAAGTACATAGTAATAAGCAGGTGTCCTCTTTGCTCAAATTAAAATAAGGTTCCAACAGCCCTGGCCAGTGTGGCTCAGTTGGTTGAGTGTTTGATTCCCAGTCAGAGTACAAGGTTGCAGTTGATCCCTGGTTGGGGGCGTGCAGGAGGCAGCCAATTGATGTTTCACTCTCACATCAATGTTTATCTCTCTTCCCTCTCCCTTCTTCTCTCTCTAAAAATCAATCTATATATATAAAAGGCTAATATGCTAAGTGTTCAACCATTTGACCAGTCGCTATGATGTGCACTGACCACCAGGGGGCAGACACTCAATGCAGGAGCTGCTGAGCTGCAGTGATTTGGCAGCAGCGGTTCTCGGGTGACGCACCCCAACAGAGAGGAGAGAGCCTGATTCCTTGTAGGGCCGTGTGATTCCACCTGTGGCCGTGGGTTACATTGTTTCTGGGGCACTATCGCTCCGAATCTGGTTTACTACACACCTGCATTTGTGTTCCACACTCTGTATCACAGCAACTTTGCAGAGTGCCCTCTTGCACACTGGGACCCCTCAGGGGATGTTGGAGAGCCGGTTTTGGCCCAGTCCCTGCAGGCCAGGCTGAGGGACCCCACCTGCTGAAAGGACCCCGCTCACTATGCAGACGCCAGGGAGGGACCGCGGGAGGTTGGCTCCAGGGTTTGTCTGGCCCATCTTGCCCAGTCCCGCCCCACCAGCCACCTTCTAATTAATTTTCTTTCAATGTCCGTGCACTGGGTCACCAGTTAAAATATATTTTTAAAAATATATAATAAGGTTTCAATAGTGATTGGAACATAGGAGGATGCTTAGTAGAAATGAGCTAACTCTTTTCCTCCTGTTCTTTGTGGTTGAGAAAGATTAAACAAGCCTCTTTCCTTTGGTTTTAGGGCTTTACTCTAGGAAAGGAAGACAAAGCTGGAAGAAAGGTCACACATACAATAGATTTAAAAAATTAAGCTACGAACGAGGCAGCGGAGCAGCATCCCCAGCAGATGCAGAGATACAGATCTTTGTGAAGACCTGACTGGCAAGTCCATCACCCCTGAGGTTGAGCCCAGTGACACCATTGAGAATGTCAAAGCTAAAATCCAAGACAAGGAGGGCATCCCGTCTGATTTTTGCGGGCAAACAGCTAGAGGATGGCTGCACTCTCTCAGACTACAATATTCAGAAAGAGTCCACCCTGCACTTGGTGCTTCGTCTGAGGGGTTGCATGATCGAACCCTCCCTCCGCCAGCTCATGCAAAAGTACAACTGCAACAAGATGATCTGCCGCAAGTGTTACGCCCACTTGCACCCCCGTGCTGTCAACTGCCGACAGTTGCGACCCAAGAAGAAAGTTAAATAAGGCCCCTCCAACAACCTGCGACCCAAGAAGAAAGTTAAATAAGGCCCCTCCACCAACTCCTTGGGTCCACAGGGCAGCCTTCTACCTGAACCCTGTGACGCTGGGGCCTCAACAAAGTTTCTCTTTTGTTGACTGGAGCAATAAAAAAAAAATTAAGCTACATAAATATAATTACAGACTGAAATGAACAGCAGGAAATTTAATTTGTAAGACTCCTATATTTAGATCAAAAGTAATAATGTACAAATAGAGAAAAAAGCAAATTGTTTAGAGCAGGGATGGGCCATATAAGGCCTGCGAAATAATTTGGTGTGGCTCTGTCAAGGCATTAGGGGTGAGATGTTTGACCAAATATAGCAGGCTAATTTTCAAGTTGTTAATTTTAAGTGGCAACCTTTAGGTATACAGGACAATGCCCAACCAACTGAGCCACACCGGCCAGGGCTGTTGGAACCTTATTTTAATTTGAACAAAGAGGGCTAATTTTTAAGTTGCTAAACATCAATTGGCTGGACCGTGATTATAAATATCCAAACCCCTTGTTTAGAGGATGTTATTATATAATGTGTAAATATCAATATGATTAAAAAAGCTATATAGTAAGAAAATAAGTATTTTTCACATATTTAGTTAAAAGAAGAAAGACAAATACTGTATAATACTGCTATGTAAAACTTAAAATCATTTATATCATATAGGTATTTAAAATGTATAAATTGGATAGAAAGATTACAATAATTCATGAGAGTAGCTGCATCAGAAGGGAGGAATGGGACCAGGTTGGAGGATATAAAGGAAATCTAAAATTTACCTATAATATTCATCTACTTAAAAAAAAAAGAAAAACTCGGGATGATAAAAACATGGGTGTCTGCCATATAATTCTATATATATTTTAATATTTCAAAATACATCTTAGAATAAAGAAATAAAACCTAACCATTTTTTCATGTAAATAAGAGCCAGGGCTCTGATGGACTATTAACAGTATTTTTCCATTTCTCTTCCATTATATACAACTGCAATGTAGTTACTAAAATAACCAATGTGTTAGTAGATTTCATTAATAGTGTGCCTTTACTTCAAGAAAAGTGGTAGTCCCAATCTTCTCTCTACTACCAGATCATCTGGGATATTATGTTCAGTGCTGCTGGCCAAAAAATGTTAGAAGTCTAAAATGGGGAAGGTCTTGAAATCCTATGCTAAAAGTGATATATGGCTGAAGTATAGGACTTCTTTAACTGAAAGAAAAATTCTAAGGGTTGACCCTATGGACTGATTGTCAAAATAATGGGACAAGAGAAAGACATGGGAATAGGAGAGAAGCACATGGAGAATAAAGCTATCAACAAGGTGACACAAAGGCATAAAGGCAGAGAGCTGGGAGCCTTTCTAATATTGCTAAGGACCAGCCAGCCCTCCAATGCTAAGCCAAGGCTAGAAGAAGCCTGACTTAAATGGGGCTAAAAAGAAACAACTGTATTGGTAGTAGTTGGGTACCTGTGAGGGGAAAAGGGAGAAGGGAGAGCAGGGCCGCTGGAGTCCCCACATTCATCAGGGGCTGCTGTAAATAATTCTTACGAAAACCCCAAGGCCAGCTGATACCACCAGGGCACACATCTCTATTATTCTCATAGCTGTCCAAAGTGGTCAATTCCAACTCTTCCTCAGCCTCGGAGTACACTGACCCCATCCCAGATCCACAGAAATAAGAAACTACCAATTCAAAAACTGCAGGAAATACCAAATGTTACACTTTAAATGAGTGACTTTTGTGATATTTGAAATATATCCAAATAAAGTTGCCTTTAAAAAGAGACTGCAGGGGAAGAGTCATTGATTTCTTCCACTTTACTCATTCACTCACTCAAGACTTTCTCCCCAACTTGTTCCTTTAAGCCATTTGGCTGTATCATTTTTGTCATTGCTGTCTATTCATGCAGAGACCTTTACAACTCATGTTCACCTAATTCAGGTTACTTGGACCTGACTAATACATTTTGTGCACAGGAGAGGACAACTCAGAGGATCAGATGAATAAGCTACTATTTTTTGTTTCCAATTAGGAATGTAAGCTTTGAAGCCTCAGATCTGATTTGATGTGAATATTGACACTTTTCTTAATATGCAAACTTTGTACGAGTTACTTAACCTCTTTGAGCCTCAGTTTCCTGAAAATGGAAATATCACCACCTGTCACTATGAAGATGAAATTAAAAAACGTAAAATGTTGGCATAAACATTATAGTCATTACTATTATTTATTACCATGTTAATAATTGTAACAAAATAATTCAGACCTGTCTTAGGAGGTTCATGCCTTGAAATCATCATCTCTGAACAGATAGGACTCCTTACCAAAACTTCTGACCACAGATTGGCAGAAAAGGAACAGGCAGAAGTTTGAGCCAGACAGCGCAAGGAAGCAGAGTCAAGAATCAGCAAGAGCATAGATCAAATCTTGGCCTCATAGGGAAAAGGGAAAGTAGGCAACTGTAAGGTCCTTTACCCACCCTTCTATCCATACACCTAGCCCTCCTTACTTGAGCACCTCTTCTCGACACTGCTTTTGGGGTGCGAAGCAGGCGATGGCCCAGACTTTGATCTCAATCCCATTGTAGAACTGTTTCCCTCGCATGTCCCAGACACCCTGATTAGGTGTGGCAATGGCCCGGTTCTGGAGATAGGCAAAGGGGGCGCCCAGGTGAGCCTCAGTAAAGCCAGGTGGGCAGGGGAACAGAAGCCCCTGGCTATACAACCCAACCGCCTCCCAAAATGCCCCAGAGATGTTGTCTGGCCCTGACCCTGCTCACCCGGCCGCCATACTGCAAGATGGGCGCCGGCAGCACTCGTCCGGTGACCTCCGTCATGTCATCCTTCACTTTGATCCCAAATTCCTGGATGTAGGGATCTAGGTTGTAGCTGGCATTCTTCATCTACGAAAGACAAAAGAAGGGGATCTCAGGAGAGTAGCAGCTTGGCAATAATGCTCACCCTCTGGGTCCCAAGTAGAATGCCCTGGGCAGCTGAGACTGGCGAGAAATAGCCCTAAAAAGGGAGGGAAAATGGAAGATGATGAAAGTGGGAGGGGATAACATAGGGAAGTAAGATAAAAGGGAAAGAGAAATAGGAAACAAAGTAGCTACAGGGTCAAGAAGCAAGAGCAGTCCTATGGAGTCCCAGGCAACAAATCTAGACATGTGTCCTCCCGAGAGTCCTGCCAAGGCAGAAAAGCATCTATGCTACCAGGGGCCCCAGTGACTGAGCAATCGAGCACATGTTTCTCTGCAGCCCCACTGACCAGGCGGCTGATCTCCTCCTGTCTGTCTGGGGCCGACCTAGCTGTAGCCTTTATCATGGTCGAAGTCTGATTGTCAGTCAGCTTCTTAATGCAGCGCTGCCCAGCCACAATGTTACAGACCTGAGGAAACAAGGAAGACAGTTAGTTCTGGCTTGAGTTCAGTCCATCCTATACTGAGTCCTACAGTAAGAGAAGAGACCTTGGCTATCAGCCTTGGGAAGAGGACTGCAAAATTCTTTAGGCATACAGGTAAGTTGGAAAATATCCATGTGCAATACCAAAGACAAAATAGCCATTTTGTGATTAAGAGCTAAGGATCTAACCTAGTATTGCTCAGTGAATGAGTGTTGGCCTATGAAGCTGGACATTATGGTTCGATTCCCAGTCAGGGCATATGCCCAGATTGAGGACTCCATCCCCAGTAGGAGGTGTGCAAGACACAGCTGATCAATGATTCTCTCTCATCATTGATGTTTCTCTCTCTCTCTACTTTCCTCTCTGAAATCAATAAAAGTATATTAAAAAAATAAAAGAGCTTTCTGTTAAAAGGATCCAGCACCAGATCTGGGCTCAGTCTCATATGTTAAATGGGGTGAACAGTAACAATCTCAAAGGGTTGTTTGGAGATTAAATAAAATTAAGCACTTAAAGGACTGAGTACCGTTACGGAACACTATAAACTCAATAAATTGCAGGATAACTTATTATTTACCAAAGGAACCAGTATAGAGCTCTTCTGAACACTAAAAAACTCAATATGGCCGGAACCGGTTTGGCTCAGTGGATAGAGCGTCAGCCTGCGGACTGAGGGGTCCCGGGTTCGATTCCGGTCAAGGGCATGTACCTTGGTTGTGGGCACATCCCCGGTGGGGGGTGTGCAGGAGGCAGCTGATTGATGTTTCTCTCTCATCGATGTTTCTAACTCTCTATCTCGCTCCCTTCCTCTCTGTAAAAAATCAATAAAATATATTTATGAAAAAACAAAAACAAACAAAAAAACTCAATATGCACAAACTGGATTCGTAAGGTAGTAAAGCAGCTCTCCAATGGTGGCAAGCAGGCCAGGAGTGCGAGTGGTGCTGCGCACCCGGCCCCGGCTCGGGCTCCTGCCAATTGGCATGCTGCTACATCCCTCGGGGGATGTCTGACTGCCAACCCGATCCCCGCAGGCCAGGCAGGGGTCCTGGATCACAAGAGGGTTCTGGCCAGGCTGAGGAACTCCCCCTCCCCCACTCCTCACAAATCCATGCACTGGGCCTCTAGTATTATAATATGATTTATATGAAATACCCAAAATAAACAAATTCACAGAGACAGAATAGATTAGTGCTTACCAGGGGTGGAAGGGAAAGTGTGGGGGCGAAGGAATAGTGACCATAATGGTTATGGACTTTCTTCTAGGGGTGATGAAAATGTTTTAGTATCAGGTAGTGGTGATAGTTGCATAACTGAAAATACTAAAAAACCACTGACTTGTACATTTTAAGAGAGTGAATTTTATGGTATGTGAATTATATCTTGATAAAGCTACTCTTTAAAAAAAATAAATTCCACCAGGCTATATAGCCTACATGATTTGACCCTGAAACTCTCCCCAAAATCATCTCCTACTACTTTTCCCCTCATATACTACATGCCAGCCACTATGGCCTCTATCTCTTAAAAAGATCCAAGCTTTCTGCTGCTTTGGATAGAGCCTTTGTACTTGCTATTTACCTCATGCATGGGAAGGCTCTTTCCTCAGGTTGTTACAAGGTTGATTCTATCTCATAACTTGGGACTCAGCTCAAATGTCTCCTAAAAGAGGCCTTCCCTGACCACAATAACTAAAGTGGCTCTCCAAACTCCTCCACCCGTAGTTCTATCCCCTTAATCTGTTTTATTATTCTTATAACACTTATCACCATCTGAAACTATCTTATTTATCAATTATTATCTATCTCCCCCTTCTAGAATGTAAACTCCATGACAGCAGGGACCCTGTCTAGTTAATCTCTACATTCTGGTACCTAAAAGAGTATATGACACATAGTAGGGGCCCAATAAATATTTGTTAAATAAACAATAGTAAAAGTCAAAATATAAGTCATTATATAAATTATTCACCTTGGAAAGTATTGTTTAAACAGAAGTAATATTGCCTAGCTGGGTGGCTCAGTAAGTTGGAGCATCGTCTCATACACCAAAAAGGTTGTGGGTTTGATTCCAGGTCAGGACACATACCTAGGCTGCAGGTTTGATCCCTGATTTGGGGTGTATGGGAGATAACTGAGAAATGTTTCTCTCTTTACTCCCTCTCTCTCATCAATAAACAAATCCTCAGGTGAGGATTTAAAAACAAAACGTAAGTAATGTCAATTTGCTAACAAATCTCAACTGGTAGTAGATATTATCTAAAGCCTATCTACTTAGCTGAGATCATCCCTAAAGACTTCTGTTTATATCTCAGAGAAAATATTGCCTTCATCCCACTTTCTCTGCATCAGCACCTATTAACTAAGTCAAAGTTCTTGGGTTTTGTGATCTCTTCTCTCTTCAGCCCAATTCCCTCTAGTTAGCTCTGAAATCCCAGAAGCTCACAGAAGGCTTGAGCTTTGGTCCTATTTGACTCCTGCTGCTGGAACAAACTAAGACAATAGCCTAGTAGTGCTTCTCCAACTTTAATGTTCATATGAATCCTCTTTGGATTCTGTTAAAAGACAGATTCTGATTCAATAGGTCTGATGGAACCTGGGAATCTGTATTTAAAATGAGCTCCTGGATAGTACCCATGTTGTTGGTCAACTGACCACACTTTGAGTAGCAATGGACTAGACAATGAAGCAGTCAGCAGTAGTTTCTCATTAGACATTTTGTCTGGTGTCTATCTAACCAAATGCAGCCCAATAGTTCTATATTTGTATTCTATAATTTAAGAAATATTACTATTGTCTTTAATTGCAGGATTTTAAACACCTGTTGAAACGTAAAAATATAACATCTTGGTCTAAAACTTTTTTAAAAAGAACACATTGATCATTAGGAAAATAGGATTCATGTTATACTGGTAGGTAACATTCTTCTTCATTTTCTATAAAATAAGGTACACTTGTATCTCTAGGTTTTTTCACATCCTGAACTTTGGAAGACAGGGAAAGAGAAATTAAAGAGTACATGAATGTGGATATTTGAAATCTTTGTCCTGAACAAACTTAATCACTTATTAGACAGTAAATACAGCTTTCACCTCTGCCTGGCAGCCCCAAAAACACATGAGAGCAGGACTGGAAATAAGAAAACAATTTAGCAGGTAAGAATGAAGCCTATATTTTACACCATGACCTCATCTCTCTCAGAATGTCAATTTCTCAAACTTCAAAATGAAGATGAGAGATTACAAATGGAAAACAGATCTCTGATGATCAGTGTGCAGATACAATGCTTGTTTCCCTGCCCAACCATTACTTGGCAGCCTCACCTCTAGGGGCAGGTAGGTATGCTTTTGTTCCTGGCCAACTTGCAAGCAGGGCAGGTGGGGATACTTGAGCTGAAGGTTATATTTCTGCTTGAAATACTGTGCCACTGTGCACTCCACAGTTTGTCCACTCTCCAGCTGCAAAGGAAACCTGTTTGGAGGAAAGAAAGGTGTCAAGAGCTCAGGACTGATTCCCACCTCTCCAGACCTACAACCATGAAAGCCCCAGACTTGGCTTTATCCCTATCCAGTCTCTTAAGAGTACTGCCATTCTTGGGAAAGCAGGCAATACAGGGTTCCAAAACAGAAGCCAAAGATTTGAGCAGCAAGTTCCACAACCAACAGGACCTGACCTTACTCATCTGTATTTCTAACGTTGGGCATAAAGCCTGACACACAGTAGGTGCTCACAGTCCAGTATAGTCTGAGGTCAAGAAGGTAGATGAAATCAGTGAGAGCTTTCCCAAGGTCTAGCCCAGGAGCTTTCTTTTTCAGGAGGAAATATAAGTTGAAAGAGATGCTAACATTTACAAACTGATAGAGGAGTCAGAGGAAGATGCCTGATCTATGGTCAAGGCCCACGGAGGAAAAGTGGAGACCAAGAAGGCACAAATGGTAGGGAGAGTATCAATGGACCTAGGAAGGTTGGGAGAGGAGTGACAAATACCCACAGCTTATTCAAAAACAGGGCCAGTCTAAGACTTATTCACAAGGTCAGTGGTGGGACAGAGGGAGTTAAGGGAGTGTGTTGAAATATCTGCCCTCTTCCACTAATGGTATGGCTTAGCAGCCCTGTCAACTTACGTCTGATGGCTGGCAGGGCGACGTGTAACATTACACACACGGTATTTCCTCTTCATCTGTCCACAGTGGGTCACTTCTACCTTCAGGCCTAGAATATACACACTGCTTGTCAGGGTTGAAATGGGTTGCTCATGTTCCCAGGCTTGGCCTCTCCCCTGGACATATCCCCAGGGGATTTTCTTTGAGGGTTAAAGAGAAAGTAAGGATGTTTCTCTTCCCTTCCTTCTTGGGTCCTCACCCTTGATCTCCTTGGTAAAGCGCACACGCTGAGAGTCCGTGAGCGGCTTGGGCTGCTCATCTATGTTCCTGATGTCCAGCACCTCACACATGAACTCAATCACCGGCTGTGCCTTGTAGAAGGCAGTGGCTGAGACTGTGGGGACAGAGTAGGTATAGCTCAGCTCAGGTTCTGTCTTCCATAATAAATGGAAGTACTGCTCTTTACACCCTCTTCCTTATAGGGTTATGGGTGGGGGAGGGGTACCAGGGCCATAGGAGTGTGGTTGCAGAGCTGGGAGGGATGAGGCTGGGAGTGTGATTAATGGACTCAGGGTACCCCTGGCTCCATAGCTCTCCCCACTCACCATCAATGTTGAGCATCATCTTCCACATGGCAGGGCGCACAGACTGGTGAAAGCCGAACCAGACCTCGCGCCCACCCCCCAGCGGGTGGTAGTAGCCCTCAGGCGGTGAGAAGAAGGAGCGGCCCACAGGGGTGTACCTGGCAGGGACAGGCAGAGAACTGGTCCCTCGGGCACAGGCCCCCACCCTGTGAGGCATCCTGGGCACGGAGGAGCCCTGGCCTGGAAGGCAGGACACCAGGGCTTTAATTCCAGCTCTGATCCTTTACTAGTTGTGTAACTGACCTTGTGAAGTCTGTACCCTTTCTCTGCCCCACAGGGACAGATGGGGTGCAGCTCAAAGATATCTAAGAGGGACAGGACCAATGATTTAACCCATCTAAATGTATATACACACTTGCTTGGCATATGACACGGTTTCAAAGAATATTTTGTTTGAATAAAACACTGTAGGACATTAATATGTGCTCATTCCCCTCCACCCCCCATAGCAGTTCTGACACCACTAGTAGCCCAGATACTAACTATACCCAGTACCTCATGGATGCCAGATGTCTCATGGCCACATCAAGGGCTTGCACAGACTCCAGGGGAACAGGGATCTGGCCACTGACCAGGGCCTCATGCAGCATGCGCCAGCTCACAATGGCTAGCCACTTGATGGAGACCTTGAATATTCGATCCTTCCCTTCCCCAGGGATTGTTACCTCAAAGTCAACCTTCAGTAGAAAGAAAGGGGGGAAGGACTATCAATGCTTTCTCATAGTCCAACATTCCCTGCCCTGCCCCAACTGTCTCCTACCCCATGGATTTGCTAAGAATCTGTCCCTTGAGCTGATAGGAGCTCACAATGAAAACTTCACAGTAAATGAAGCTACTTAGTCTCCAGCCACCTTGGCTCATTCTCCTTGGTTCAGTGCTTCTGTCTCTCTCAACCACACCTAGCAGAAAGTCCTTAAGGTCCAGGTCTATTTTAAGTCTACTCTCAATTTACCTGGAACAGGGATAGACATATAGTAGGCAAAACAAACATCAGCACCTATTCATCCCTCACCCTAGAACAGTGGTCAGCAAACTGCGGCTCGCGAGCCACATGCGGCTCTTTGGCCCCTTGAGTGTGGCTCTTCCACAAAATACCACGGCCTGGGCGAGTCTATTTTGAAGAAGTGGCGTTAGAAGAAGTTTAAGTTTAAAAAATTTGGCTCTCAAAATAAATTTCAATCGTTGTACTGTTGATATTTGGCTCTGTTGACTAACGAGTTTGCCGACCACTGCCCTAGAACACACTTTCTCAGGACAAAAGAATGAAAGGGATCTCTGGATTGCCAGACTGGAAACAGGCTTACATGAGCTCTGCCCCAGCCCAGACCCCGTGACACAGGTCTAGCCTGACTCCCACCTTACCCGTTCATTGCCAATGGGCAGTGCTGTGACAGTGTAAATGTTCTTCTTTCCATCATACACGGGCTTGCGATCACCAAAGATCTGAGGCTTGAAATGCTGGACCATGTATTCCACCACTTCCCTGTGGGAGATAGGAACAGCCTGTGGAAGCTGAGAGACTACCACTTCAAGCTTTTAGAATTAAAAGTTCAGGGAATGTCCCATCTACTACATTCTCTCCTAGCAGCTACTCTTTTCTTTTTCCATTCTCACACAAGGGGAGAGAGAGAGAGAGAGAGAGAGAGAGAGAGAGAGAGAGAGAGAGAGAGAGAGAGAGAGAGAGAGAGAGAGAGAGGGAGGGGAGGGAGGGAGAGAGAGAGAAACATCTATGTGAGAGAGAAACATCAATCAACCACCTCCCACATGCTCCACGACCAGGGATCAAACCCACAACCTAGGTATGTGCCCTAACCAGGAATCAAACCCCAACATTTTGGTGTATGGGATGATGCTCCAACCAACTGAGCCACCCAGCCAGGGCCTAGCAGTTTTAATCTCATCTGCTCTGTCACTGTGCTTCTCAACTTCAATGTTCATATGAATCATCTGGGGATCTTATTAAAATGTAGATTCTGATTAAAACGCAGATTCTAACTCAGTAGGTCTAGAGCAAAGCCTAAAATTCTACATTTCTAACATGCTCCCAGGTGATGCTTCTGGTCTTCACATCACTAAGGTCCTAAAGGACCTAAAAGAGTGAATGCCTTCTGAACAGAGAGGGAGGCTAAGGGGAGAAAGGCTTTATCTTAGGGTCTATCCAGAATCAGAAATAGAATTGAGGTTCCTCCAATTCCCAAACTGGTAATAAAATAATATGGGTGGGAAAGAGATCTAAATTGCGATAGGAATAAACTTTGGAAGAACATCATCTGCTCCATCTCTGAAGCCCCTAGGTCCCACCACCTATTGTCATCTCTTTCTAGATTTCACTTTCTATACTCTGCCACTTAGATACCAGACTATCATCTATCCTTCAAAATCCCAATCCATCCAACCATTTGACATCTTCACTTTCTAAACCAAACCTTTTGAATAGTACTGGATAAAAACACTCAAAATGTATATTGGGAGCAACTATAACCAGTTAAGCTTCAGTGCTACCCAACAATCTTTTCCATGTCCTGATCACTTCCATTCCTCACAGACTATGTCAAAATTTCTCAACTACCTCCTAACACTAGAACCTATTTCTAGCTCCTAACAAAAAGGAACCCTAGAAGATGGTGGCATAGGTAAACGAGGTACTCGCATCCTCCCAAAACATCAAGATTACAACTAAAATACAGAACCACCATCATTCAACCACCTGAAATCTGGCCTAATGGAAGCCCTACATCTAAAGAATTAAAGAAGAAACCACATTGAGACTGAAAATGATAAAAAGCAAGGACCTACAACTAAGGGTACTCTATCAAGCAAAGCTATCAAGAACTGAAGGTCATGCCCTAGCTGGTTTGGCTCAGTGGATAGAGCATCAGCCTGTAGCCTGAAGGGTCCTGGGTTCGATTCTGGTCAATACCCAGGTTGCTGACTCAATCCCCAGTAGGGGGTGTGCAGAAGGCAGCCAATCAATGATTCTCTCTCATCATTGATGTTTCTCTCCCCTCTCCCTTCCTCTCTGAAATTAATAAAAATGTATTTTAAAAAATAATAAAAAAGAACTGAAGGCCAGATAAAGAATTTCACCAATAAGAAAAAGCTAAAGGAGTTAATCACCACCAAACCAGTATTACATGAAATATTGAAGGGTCTTCTTTAAGAAGAAGAAAAAGAAGATAAAAAAATATGAATAAAATGGCAATAAATACATATTTATCAAAAATTGAATCTAAAAAAATCAAAATAAACAAACAGGAATCTAATGAACAAAATAAACTGATAAATAAAATAGAACCAGAGGCATGGAAACATGGAACAGAATGACAAATCTTAGAGGGAAGTGGGGAGAGGCAGGGTGGGAAGAGATTAACCAAAGAATTTATATGTATATATGCATTAACCATGGACACAGACAATAGGTAGTGAAGGCCTAGGAGCAGCAGGATCCGGGTGGAGGAGGGCAATGGAGGGAGTAAGGAAGAGACATCTGTAATATTCTCAACAATAAAGATTTTTTAAAAAGGCAACTTTAAAAGTCTGAACAATTATAGTAAACCATAGTATGCAAAGTCCCCTCCACCAAGTTCCCAGGCATACAATCATATTTATATATTCAAGACTCTTCATTTTCTTTCCTCAGATTTGAAACATCTTTCCATATATGATTTTTAAACATCTGAAAAGTATGTTCAACTTTACTCATTAGACCAAAATACAGAAAAACAGACACACATCAATGGAACAGAATTGAGAGGCCAGAAATAAACCCCCACATACAATGAACAACTAATTTACAACAAAGGAACCAAGAATATACAATGGAGAAAGTCTCTTCAATAAATGGTGTTGAGAAAACTGGATATTATTATGCAAAAGAATGAAACTGGACAATTATCTTACACTGTACACAGAAATTAACTAAAAACAGGTCAAAGACTTGAATTTACAACCTGAAACAATAAAATACATCAAGAGAATATAGGCACTAAGCTTCTGGACATTGGTCTTAGTGGTCTTTTTCTCTTCAAAGGCAAGAGAAAGAGAAACAAAAACAAAAATAAACAAATTGGACTATATCAAACTAAAAAACTTCAGCACAGCAAAGGAAACCATCAACAAAACAAAAAAGAAGCCAACTAAATGGGAGTAGATATTTACAAATGATGTTTCCAATAAGGGGTTAACATCCAAAATATATAAAGAATTTATAAAACTCAACAACAAAAAAACAAACAACTGAATTTAAAAATGGACAGAGGATCTGAATAGACATGTTTCAAAGGAAAACACACAGATGACCAATAGGCACATGAAAAAATGTTCAACATCAATAATTATTAGGGGAATGCAAATCAAAATCATGGGACATCAATTACCACATACCTGTCAGAATGGCTATTATCAAAAAGGAAATAATAGCAAGTGTTGGCAAGATGTACAGAAAAGGGAATTGTAAATTGGTACAGCCACTAAATTATGGAGGTTTCTCAAAAAATTAAGAACTACCATATGATCCAGCAATTCCTCTTCTGGGTATTTATCCAAAAATATGAAAACTAATTTAAAAAATCTATGTACCTTACGTATACTGCAGCATTATTTACAGCAGCCAAGATTTAAAAAAACCAGTTAGTGTCTATCAATTAATGAATATATAAAGGAGGTGTGACGTATATAGATATAGACATGTAATGGAATACTAATCAACCATAAAAAGATGAAATATTGCCATTTGCGAGAATATGGAGGGATCCTGAGAGTATTACGCTAAGTGAAATAAGTCAGAAGAAAAAAGATAAAACCATATGATTTCACTCATACATAGAATATAAATCAAAAAGTAACAAATGAACAAACAAAACCAAATTCATAGATTCAGACAACATATTGGTAGTTACCAGAGAGAAGGGGTTGGAAGAAGAGTGAAATGGATAAAGAGATCAAACACATGGTGATGGATGGAAACTAGGCTTTTGGTGGTGAGCAGCCAATAGCATATACAAACAGCGAATTACAAAGTTGTAAACCTGAAATTTATGTTATTGTTAATCGGTGTTAACTTATTTAAAAAAAAGAAGCCAGCTCGGCTGGTGTTGCTCAGTAGTTGAGCATCAACCTATGAACCAGGAGATCACAATTCAATTCCAGGTCAGGCCCTAGCTGGTTTGGCTCAGTGGAAAGAGTGTCAGCCTTCGGACTGAAGGGTCCCAGGTTTGATTCCGGTCAAGGGCACATGCCTGGATTGCAGGCTCGATCCCCAGGAGGGGGCAGCCAATCAATGAGTCTCATCATTGATGTTCTTATCTCTCCTCCCTTCCTCTCTGAAATCAATAAAAATATATTAAAAGAAAAATAAATTTTTTTTAAAAAAGAAGCCAAACGCTGGTGGTTAGAGAATAGGCCTGCAGACCGAAGGGTTGCAAGTTCTTCAATTCCCTGTCAGGGGCACATACCTCAGTTGCAGGTTCAATCCTCGGCCCTGGTTGAGGGTGTGAGCGGGAGGCAGCCAATTGATATTTGTCTCTCTCCCCTTCCCCCACTCCCTTTCACTCTCTCTAAAATTCAATGAAAAAATATCTTAAATATGGAAGCCAAACCCTGAATGAACTTATGAGATAAATATTTTTCATATGAATTAAAATTCTATAGTAAGCCCTAACCGGTTTGGCTCAGTGGATAGAGCGTCGGCCTGCGGACTGAAGGGTCCCAGGTTCAATTCCGGTCAAGGGCATGTGCCTTGGTTGCAGGCACATCTCCAGTAGGGGGTGTGCAGGAGGCAGCTGATCAATGTTTCTCTCTCATCAATGTTTCTAACTCTCTATCCCTCTCCCTTCCTCTCTGTAAAAAAATCAATAAAATATAAAAAAATTTCTATAATAAAAAATAGAAAAGTAATAAAAATTAAATTCAAGTATAATTTCTACTTATCAAAATGTCAAAGATAAAAAATACAATATATTAGATTGGTACAGATATGGGGAAGAGGCACTTTTTTTAAAAAGTTGATTTCAGAGAGGAAGGGAGAGGGAGAGAAACATCAATGATGAGAGAGAATAATTGATTGGCTGCCTCCTCCATGTCCCCAACTAGGGATTGAACCTGCAATTTGGGCATGTGCCCTAACTGGAATTGAACCTGGGACCCTTCAGTCCGCAGGCCAACACTCTATCCACTGAGCCAAACCAGCTAGGGCAAGAGGCACTCTTAATTCCTTGTCAAAGGAAGTAAATATTGGTACAGCTTACTTTTAAAAAACTAGCATTATCTCAGAATTTTTAACTGGTCTATGCCAGCAAATCCACTCCTAGGAATTTATCCTATACACACGCTCATACTTGAGTGAAAAATGTATATATATTTAATAATATTCAATAGTTTCATCTTTGTAGCAAAAGTTTACGCAACCTAAATATTCAATAGAGTTACTAAGTAAGTTATAATAACATCACATTCAATGAAATACCTATTGAGCAAAAGAATGAGGCAGATATGCATGTACTGATAAGTATTATTTTCCAACATATATTGTTGTGTTTTTTTTTTGAAGATAGGTTTTAATTTACTTTTTTATTGTTTTAAGTATTACAAATAGTAGTACATACCAACATATATTTTTAGTAGGAAAAAAAACAAGGTGTAGAACAAGGTATATAGGACTCTATATTCTATACATATGTATATGTTCTATATACATATATGCTTGCGTATATAGACAAAAATATCTGGAAGCATACTCAAGAATGGTAACAATCACACTCAAAAAATAGTAACAATAAATGCCTCTGAGGGAAAGGATTAGGACACTGGAGATGAGGACAACAAGAGAAATCTTTCACTGCTACTCTTTTTGTAATATTTTAAATTTATTTACATTGTATGTATATAATTTTCAAATATTACTAAAATGTAATTTTAAAAAAATATTGCTTCTTCTAAGGATAATCCCTCCAACTATGTATCCTATAATGTCCTCCTGCCTCAGCAAGGGCATCCCACTCATTCATCCCCTCTGTCATGTACCTTTAACCTCTCCTCCACTAGCTCCTTCTCTTCAGTTTATAAACATATCCATGTCTCATTCTTAAAAACTTTTCATTCATTCATTTCAACAAATATTGAAATGTACTAAGCTAGGCACTGTACTTGACCCCTATAATCCACTCTAGCCAACATATTCCCTCTCTCCCCATGTTTCACTGCTAAACTATCTGGGAAAAGTTTTCTGGGCTCATCATCCCTACCATATTACCTTTCACATATTTCTTAATTCACTATAATTAGATTACTAGCCCAACTACTTTAATAAAACTGCTCTGACAAAAGGTACTAATTAGGTCCTAATAGCCAAATGCAATGGTATTTTCCTTACTTGGAATCTCCTCCTCAAAAGCTTTCGTGTTGAATTTGGTAATATCACCTCTAGTAGTTTGTTTGTTTGTTTGTTTATATCTCTGGATCTTCTTTCGAGGTTCTGAGACTCAGAAAAGTAAAGACTCCTGCATTTGGTGTCTTAGATGTGCGTCACTTACCGGTTGACTCTGCGAGGACACTTATCTGGTTTGATATCCACCTCGTAGTGGTAGACGTCAATCTTAGGGATGTCCACCTCAAAGTAATTGGCCAGGAGCTTGATTGGTTTCCCCACTGTGCCAATGCCAGGCCTTCGAGGTGCCTGGAACACCTGCTGCAGAGGGGGCAGGTATGCACCTGCAGCTACAAGACAAAAAGGCTGGTAAGGGTTAAGTCTGGTCATCTCCTTACACTCCTATCAGAGAAGGCACAAGGTTCCCTAGAGGGGCAGCAGGAGAGTGCAAGGAGAGCTCTTTTCCTGCCTACCCAAGTCAACTGAGGGTTTCCATGGGCTCAGACATCCCAGGCTAATTTTTTTTAAAGTTCTCTCCAATTAGGAAAACTACCCTTGTCTATATTAAATTCAAGTGAATATATAATAAGTTCCTATTGCATGTTAAGTAGAGTGGATAAATCTGGCTCCCGGTAACAAAACCCTTCCTTCTATGAGGTTAATACACATGCCTCTACCAGGTATCTAACGGACCAAGAATGCCCTATTTTCTGTAGCAAGTGCTCACTTCATTCATCACCACCCCAAACACAAAACAGCATCATCTTAACACTCCTCTGTAGGCAGGAGGAAAATTTTTTAAAAGGCCAGGTTGGGGGTTGGGGCAGTGTTTGTTTAAGAAAAGATTAAGGAAACTAAATGGCTAAGGCTGGAGACAGAAAAGGAGAAAGGGCTAAAAGGATAGAGTTTGGAAACTAAGGAAAGGAGAGAGGCTGAAGTTGGGAGCTGGCCAAGAAACCAGACTAAACCAGAGGTTAGCAGAAAAAGGCGTGAATTGGGAGCCAAGGAAGGAAGGAAGGCTAGAGTTAGGAGCTTGGGTAAGAAGCAAGGCTGCAACTGGGGAAACAATGAAGAAAAAGTTCAAAAGAAAAAAAAGCTAGGGAATGAAGACAGGCTGCATATAGGAGACTGAAGCTAGAGTAGAGGACTTGGGAAAGAGAAGCAGCCATTAGAATGCTGAAGGGAGAGATACTGGCTCTGGGAAGGAGGATACAAAATTGTCTCCATGGTTCACAGCTCCTTCCATATAGAGAGCCCAGACAGTAGCAGGAGGGATCAATTTCAAGACAGATAGGGCCCTGGGGAAAGGGCTAGGGCAAGGCCACTACTTTCTCCTCTCTGCAGGCCACAAACATGATTGCAGCCTCTAGTTTTATTTTCTAGCTTGAGGGGGAAGGGAGGGAAAAACAGCCTAAGAGAAGCCTTTGTCTAGAGTTACTATTGTCCTGGCTGGTAGAGGACCAGCTCAGGTGGGAGATGAGATGAATAAACCAGCCCAGAACCTCCCATCACCAGAGCTCTGCTTTCAGTCGGTCTATAGGTGTGTGTGTGTGGGGGGGGGGGGGGGTAGGAGAGGGGATGGGGCATATCCTCATCTGGGGGGTCAGGAGGAGGTCAGAACCATTCAAGGGAGGGGCATGCTTCCCAGAGTTAAACTGCTGTCTCCTTCTAACCACCTGTCAAGCCCAGCCCCACAATGCAGACTGGAAATGCAGGCCCAGCCTGGGGGGCAAAAGGCCTTTAGGACTCAGCTACATGCGGAAGTGAAAGCTAACTACTAGCACCTGGCCACCTACCCCAAAAAGAGGTGAACAGAAATTACACACAAGGCATAGACAGACACACACACATAATGTGACATTCTAGTCATACACATCCAAACACTCACTTAGACCTAGACAAAATCTTTACACACATACCCCTCACTACCCTAGACTGTAAGTTCTTCAAAGGCAGGGACCATTTGCCCTGGTCACTGCTGAATCTCCTGCGTGAAAGCCTGGCACACAGGAGATGTTCAATATACAGATATTAAATGAACAAACTGATCTGCAGACTCACCACAAAGAACACACACAACACACAAACACACGAACACCTGCAAATTGCTCAGAAACAATTATAAATCCTGCACAGGACAAATGTGTACTCTGGTAGATGTATCTGGTATAAGACACCCTTCCTCTCCCCAAGTTCTTACTTTCCATTCACCTCCTTAGTCTCCCCCAGGTGGAATAACCATTTGGAGCCCTGAAAAAAGACATCCCTAGAGCTGGGCTAGGTAGAACTGATGGGGGATGGGATAAACACTCTAGCCTCAAAGCCTTCTTTTCCCCAGAAATAGGACTACAGACTAGACAGCCTTAGGCACCTGGCACCCTCTACTCCAAGGAGGCTTTGGGAAAACAGGAAAGCCCCCAAGCTCTCCCTCATCCCCAAACTAGGGAAGGCAAAAAGAAGGAGTAAGCTCTCTCCTATCCCATCCCCCTGCAAGCCTCACAGCTGTAGAAAGTCCACTCCTCGCCCCCCGCCCCTTACCCCACCCTGCCCCCAGCTTTTAGTCTGAGAAAGGGAGACACTTCCCTTTAGACCCAGACAGGGACAGACGGCCACTTTGTGATGCAGATGAGGGCCCCAGCAGAGAGGACAAAGCTTGGGCCTTCGGGAAAGGGGTGGGGTCCTTCCTTGCAGACAAAAGCAAGGAGGGAGGGGCTGTGAAAAGGACACTCCCCCTCCCCCATCCCCAACCAGCCCTGAGAAGAAAAAGTAACAGAGCTGAAAGGCTTGGCTCAGGGATTCCTTCCCTGCAGTTCAGAGGCCCACAACCTCCCAAGAAGCAGACTGCCTATTCAAAAGACAAATTCAAGGCTAGGTTAGCTATCAAGAAGCAAATACTAAGAGACCAATCTCTCCAAAAAGAATTTGTCCACACATGAGTATACACAGAGTACCTGTATTAAGTATCCAACTATGTGCTTAACAATTTATGTCACACTGGAATGTGATTCAATTTAATTAATAAACATATACTTTGTGTCAGGGCCTAAACACTTGCTGGTTCCACAGATAAATCAGTCCAGTTTATGTGCTTGGAACACACCTGAGCACAGAAGGCACACTTGAACATAAGCCCAGTGAAGCCAACAACAATACTTCAGTTTTGAGTATTGTATCCTCCAACTTCCATGAAGTTGACAGGGCTTAGCAAAGGGGAGTAATGAGGTACCTCCATTCACAGCTTCCAGAATGAATTTCAATTACACCCTCTAATGAGGCAAAGCCTGTCCCACTAGGCTACAGCCAACTCCAGATACCAAGCTCTAGTCCCTTTCCTAAAAGCTTATTTCTCGTATCAAACAAGTCCATTTTTTTCATCATTCTAGGGCCCATTCAGAATTCATCAGAATAAAACCATTAGCAGTCTGGTATGGGTGTCAGCTCCTGGCAATCTATCTGAACCTCTGTGACCTACTCTTACTCTAGTCCACAGGTTGTTGCAAATAGTCTCCAGCCTAGAAAACCAAGAGAGTTCCTGAAATGGAGAGATGGGCTTTAGAGAAGGAGGAAGTAATTTTCTGAAGTCTGTTTTTCGCTGCACTTCACCTTAAGACCTATACAGACTTTATAAGATTATTTTTGCTTGGGGGAAAGTACTTACAGATCACTGAATGAATGACTTGAATGAGTTGGTTGGTAAAAGCTATTCCCTTGAGATTAGATCTAGTATAAAAGAAAAAGATTCTTCCACCAGAAATAAAATTCATGTCCCAAATGAAAATCCTATTACCATTCCAGATCGAATGGAAGAAAGACATGAGATATAACCTAAAGGATTCCCAGGTCTAGGCTGCTCCTTCCACCAAAGTGCCACCAACCCAGTCTTCTTGGAAAAGCCCACCTTCAGTTTCTCTTCTATTCTCATCTCCTTTATTCCTGATTGCTCATGAACAAGGAGAAATTAAGGCTATCACCTGGGACTCACCAGGGTCTATCCCCCAAACAACTTATTTGTGACAAAAGGTTAGCTTGGCAACCTCGAATCTACAGTATTGAACCAGAAACATGCAAACCTGGCGGAAAACCTCTTCCAAGAAAACCTGGCCCTGGCCTTCATCCTTCAGTAACAAACACCTTTCCTAAGTCCTGTCTTTAGTGAAAACTCGCCATTGAATCGGTCCAAGTCTTTCCTCATCCAAGTGGCAAAATAAGGCAAGGCACTTTAGCAGTTTCCCTCAACCCATTCTTGGCAAATTGTGACTGAGTGTTTTCTGAGTCAAGAGTAAGAACCCCGAAGATGAGGAAGGGGGCCATTTCTATTTGCACCCAGCCAGCATAACCTTAGAGAGAATGCACCCCATCAGCGCGCTCCTTTTCCCAAGCCAAACCGCGCGGGATGAAGAGTGGGGGTAATTTGGGCAGCCACGCCCCCACTACCTAGGGCAGCCCCTTCTAGCGGCCACCTCTGCGCATGCTCCAGTGCCTATGCTCAGGCTCCCGGGACTCGCGGGGGGTGAGGGGGAATCCTGGGGCTGGATCCCCATCCACCGCCCCCTGACCCTCGCCCCCGCGTCAGGCCCGGCTGGGCGGAGCTCACAGTCCAGGTCTGGCGCCTTCTCCCAAGGGACACTAGCCCAGCCCAGACTGGCTGAACCCCCACCCCCGCACGCTACAGCTAGGGCCCATCTGTATGGACCTCCTCCTCTCCAGGACACCTGGAGTCCGCCTCCTGCCACCTGCCGGGACTCTCCTTAGGCCTCCAGGCATCTCCGGGAGTCGTTACGTGTGTTCAGGCCCTTCTCCCAGATTACTTCCCACCTCTAGGAGTGCATAGAGCCGCCTTTGATAAACGGCCCCCATCTCAGAACCTCCTTCACAAGGTTTCCCCCGGAACTACACACAGCCCCCTTCAAACTGGGCCCCCATCCCATAAGAGCCCCTCTCTTCACTCAGGAAACCTTTCCTCACTCGGAAATCCAGCTCCTCAGGCGGGAGTCCCCTGGTCCTTTGGAGTACGCACCGTTCCCCTCTCCCGCGGACCCTTACCTGCTCCCGAGGGTCCCGCTTCCATCCCATATACCCGTGCGGAGGTCAGGCGGCCCAGAGACTGTGGAATCCAGTGTGAGGGGCCTAGGTACCCCGCACTCTAGCTGCTAGGATTCCCGGGCCGGGCTCGGCTCCCCCCCCCAAGCCCGGCCGCTCGCACCGCCACCCCCGCAGCCTCCGTTGCAGCCGCCGCCGCGGAGCCTGCAGCAGCTCCCCCAGTGAGCGCCCGGCCAGTTGCCAGTGCGCAGGCGCGACCGCCAGGCCCAGGGGGCGGACGGGAACGAGTCAAGCGGGGCGCTCGGAAGGCAACAAAGGCCAATGGAGAGAGGCGGGGGCACCGGGGACCCGAGGCAGCGGCCCCTGGCGGTCACCCGTCGCCCTGCATCCCGGAGGAAAGGCTTCGGTAGAGGCGCAGCGTTACCGCGCAGTGGCGTAAGTGGGGCGGGGCGGGGTTGGGGTGGGGACACTCCCCCACCCCCTGAAGCAGCCACAGGCCCTGTCTTTTTTCCCAAATAGGTCCCTCTAATCCTACACATAGCCTCCCCTCTTCTCACAGAGTCACGCGCACATTACAGGAACCCCACCTCATTCCCTGGCCCCCCTCAACACTCCGAGCACCCCATCACCGAGGGGCCCTGCCTCCCACCTTTCCTCCTAATTTCTCTCATCCTTCACGCTTTGGCTGCGAAGGGACTACCTCCCCGAAGCCTTTCT
This sequence comes from Corynorhinus townsendii, assembly GCA_026230045.1. Classification (NCBI taxonomy): domain Eukaryota; kingdom Metazoa; phylum Chordata; class Mammalia; order Chiroptera; family Vespertilionidae; genus Corynorhinus; species Corynorhinus townsendii. Next base: position 198,838,600 of record JAPDVU010000002.1, read on the forward strand.
CTGTCCCTGACTCACTGAACTCCCTAACGCCACCCTCTTTTCCATGCTGAGTGCTGGGCGTTCAGACCACAGATATGAGAGACGACCCTGCCTACCCTGGAAGGTGTCACAGTTTCAACCTAAGTGCGGCTACAGACCTCTGTGGATGGGATCTGGAAGCACCCACTTTCTCACTACTGCTCGCTCACTCAAATCTGCTTCTGTCCTCACCACTTAAGACTTTTTGTGTCGAAATTCAAAGAATAATTTTCCATTCTTATTTATCTGCAGTATGTGACACTATGCCTCTCCTTCCTTTGTTAGCCTTCTCCTTGCCTTCAGCATTTTCTGGGATCTAGTGCCTAAGTTCATGTCAGTAGTGTTCACCATGGTTTCAAACCCAGCTCCCTTCTAATTCCACTCTTCATTTCCCCTTGAAGGCTTCATCCATTCTTATGGCTCAACCATCTTTCCAAATCTCCATTTCCATACTAGTCTCACACTCATATTTCCAAGTGTCTGCTGGACAGCTCCACCTGGATATCCTACCATCACTTCAAATTTAAAGAGTCCAAAATCAAACTCTTTATATTTACCCCACAAACGTGATTGTCCTATGCATCCTGTCTCTGCAAATGAAGTTTCTCTCTCTCCCTTCCTTCTCCCCGCCTCCCCGCCCAATTCAGCTGTTCACCAAAATCCTGACATGTTTACTTCCTTAACTACTCTCACATGATCCTCCTGCCATTCTAATGACTCCTCTTGGTAGTGCAGACCGTTATACTTTGCTCAAAGTATGTCACTTCCTTGCTAGTCTCACAGTTGCTGAGAAGATTCCTCTCATTTGGTCTGCTGCAATTGATAGGTGGTAAGAGACCCAGCTCAAACATCACCTTTCCCTTATATTCATTCATATGAATTCATCCATATGCATTTTTGATGCCTACTTTACATTAAATGCTGCGCAGAAGGCTAGGAACTTAAGACACAGACCATACCCACTCCCTAACCATAGAGAGATTAATTTCTGACCCACATCACAGTCTGCCTTGCTTAGCAGAGGTTCTCAGACAGCAGGTATCAGAATAATCTGGAGAACTTGTTAAAATACTGGTTTCTGAGCCCAGCTGGTGTGGCTAAATGGTTGAACATCAACCTATGAATCGGAAGGTCATGGTTTGATTCCCAGTCAGGGCACATGCCCGGTTGCGGGCTTGATCCCCAGTGTGGGGTGTGCATGAGACAAGCGAGCAATGATTCCCTCTCATTGATGCTTCTATCTCTCTCTTCCTCTCCCTTCCTCTCTGACATCAATAAAAATGTATTTAAAAAACAAAACACAGGTTGCTGAGCCCTACCTCCAGAATTTGTGATTCGATAGGTCTTGGGTGGGAACCAAGAATGTACATCTATAATAATAAAAGTGTAATATGCTAATTAGACCAGGTGTCCTCCCAGACAACCTCTGCAAGAAGCTGGGGCTGCGAGGGAAGGCCGGGTCCCGGGTGCCAGAGGGAAGATGGTGCTGGCAGCCAAGGGAAGGAAGGCCTACTCTTGCATGAATTTTGTGCAACCGGCCTCTAGTTTCTAATAAGTTTCCAGATGAGGTTGATGCTGCTAATCTGGGGACCACACTTTGAGAACTACTGCTCTACAGTACAAAGGTAAGAACAAAGACTTTAGAGCCAGTGTTTGGGTTTCAGCCCTGGTGCTGCCATTTACTAGCTGTGTAACACTAGGCAAATTACTTAACTTCTCTGTGTCTCAATTTCCTTCTCCCCCATTTTGAGAGGTGAAAAATAGTACCCACCTCATTGGGCTGTTGTTAATGCATATAAAAACCTTAGAATAGTGCCTGCTAGAATGTAGGCAAAGTGTTAGCTGCTGTGATAATTATCTGGCTCTTGCACTACATTCTAAGTTCTTTAAGAATAGAGACCATATCAAATGCATTTCTGTTCTCCTGTAGTGCCTGGCACAAAGCTGTGCCTAGAATAATCAGTAAATCTGGGTTGATCTGAATCGAAAAGATGGCATCAAAATAACCTCAAAAGTAGCAAGATCCTTTTTACCTTGGTATAACTATGCTGCAAGCTCAGCATTCCATAAGAAGAGTATGAAACCCCTGTTCTAAATACCAAGCCTCACACTTAACTTTGTATAAAGGCAATGGCCACTATTCTGACCCCTCTCCAAAGTAGCTAGTAGAGTCAAGCCTAGCCCTGGCCTCTCAGTGTCTTTCTGCAAAGTGTCTCAATTATCAGGGATTTCACTCTTGGCTAAGCAAAGTGGTAGGATATAAAGGGAATCCAGATGCATTTTGCTTTTTTATGCTGACCAGCTGCTTGCAGTAATTCTTGATGTACATTCCCAGGAAGCTATTTGCTCCTGTGTTTCTAGTTTAATCCTTGCATCTCAGTCCATAGCTGACTCATATCCAAGGGTCTCTGTTTTATGGGCCAGAGCCCAGATCTTTCCACTTTTACACTTTCTCTACATTCAGAGCTTCCTGGCCCCCAAAAATGGCCTGGAGAAAAAAACAAACCAAAAACAAAAAACACTGCATCTCCATCTATATTTTCCTTTTCTTAATATTTAAAAAACAGCCTGGGCCCAGCCAGTGTGGTTTGGTGGTTGAGCATCAACTTATGAACCAGGGGTCAAGATTTGATTCCCAGTCAGGGTACATGCCTGGGTTGTGGGCTAGATCCCCAGTAGGGGGTGTGCAGGAGACAGCCAATCAATGATTCTCTCTCATCATTGGTGTTCCTATCTCTCCCTCTCCCTTCCTCTCTGAAAGCAATAAAAATGCATTTTAAAAATAAATAAATAAAAAACAGCCTGGGAACAATAAAATCAAGGTAGTAACAAAGACATAAAATAGTCCTGGCCAGTTTTGCTCAGTAGAGTGTCGACCAGCAGGATCACGGGTTAGATTCCTAGTCAAGGGCAGGTACCTTGATTGCAGGTTTGATCCTCAGTCCTGGTTGGGGTGCAAGCAGGAGGTAACCAATCAATGTGTTTCTATCACGTGAATGTTTCTTTCTCTCCTCCCTCGCCATCCCTTCCACTCTCTAAAAATCAAAGGGAAAAATATCCACTCCTCGGGTGAGGGTTAAAAAAACAAACACATATATATATATACACATATATATAACAAATTATATATGCAACTATCATGAAATGAACCACTGACAGCTCTTGTATGCACCACCTCTTTTTATCTATAATAAATGTATTATATTTCAGAAGATAATTTTAAGAATCAGAAATCATGAACAACGGAGTTAATAAATGTCAGATGGTACTTTGAAAAGACATGAAATTGGTAGGCTTTATAAAATTACTTTTTTGAAAATTGAGGTATATATCATTGACATAATAAACTGCAAGTATATAAAAGTGTACAATATAATCAATTCTAACATATGTATCAACCTGTGAAACATCACAAGACAGTGAACAAATCTATCACTCCCAAATTTTAAAACTCATCACAGAAATTTAATAAACATAAGGGAATTTTTATATAATTATAATGAATTTGAAACCCTGTGTGAAATTACATTTTTTTTTCTTTAAAAAATTCAAAAGAAAAAAATACAAAACAAGGGTTAAGCAACAATTAAGGAGGACATTGAGAAAGTTATCAGAAATGACCAAAGAACACCTGACCCAGAAAATTCACTGTTTAATATTTCCAACCAATCCTGAAAGAGGTAATTCTGTTCCATGTTATATGAATGATTTTAGAATATGAGAAAGGTCCTGGCATGATAATCAGTTGCTTAGAGCGTCATGTCATTACACCAAGGTTGTGGGTTTGGTCCCTAGTCAGGACACATATAAGAATCAACCAATGAATGCATGAATAAGTAGAACAACAAAAATTGGTGTCTCTCTCTTCTTTCTTTCTCTCTAAAGTCAATCAATAAAAAGTTTTTAAAAAGAGAGAGATCAATTTCTTATTCCACTTATTTATGCATTCATTGGTTGATTCTTATATGTGCCCTGACTGGGATTAAACCTGCAACCTGGCCAGGGCTCTCTCTAAAAATCAATAAATAGAATATGGAAAAAAGGGGAATTTTTATAATTTGTTCATAACAGCAGATAAAGAGCCTCACCTCTAATTAAATGATGGTATTACAAAAGAGATCTCAGGAATATGGATGCAAAAATCACAAGTCCAACACTAGCATATAGAATTCTATTACAGATTAATTAAAATTATGATGATAATAGCTGACATTATTAGGGTTTACTTAATATTAAGTGCCAGGCACTGTTCCAAACGTTACATATGTTAACTCAAACCTCACAAAATTCCTGGCATATCATAGAGAAGATAGGTAGGCTTCAGCTGAGAGCAATCCTAGATAATAAAATAGTAATATGCAAATTAACCATCACTCCATGCCAAAATGGCGGCGCCCATAGACACAAATTGGCAGCGCCCAGTCCTCTCAGGCCAGCCAGAGTTCCCCAGTCCCAGGGAGGGCTGCTGCTGAGAGCAGGCAGCCTGTGGCCCAGGCCGCCCGCACCCCCGCACCCCTGGCGCAATCCGCTCCCAGCCAGGGCTTGGGCTGTGGCCTGGGAGGCGCCCATGCTTCCCGCCTCCACCTCCTCCCTGTGCAATCTGCTCCTAGCTGTGGCCTGGGCTGTGGGCCTGGGAGGCGCTTGCCCCGCCTATCCCCGCCTACAAGCAATCAGCTCCCATCCGCAGCCGGGGGTGTAGGCCTGGGAGGCAGCCACACCCCCCAGAACTATCCCCTCCCAGCGGCAGACTGGGGTGTCAGCCTCCAAAGGGCCTGCGCCCCCATGGAGTGATTTCTCCCCCCCCCTCCCCCCCACACACACCTATAGCCTTGGAACTTCCCTTGCCTTCAGCCGAGTGATTGGAGATGGGGGTGATATCTGGGCAATGCTGCCCAGCAAACCTCTCCCATTGGGTAGAAACTTCTGACCAGGTTAGGGAGGTAAATGGGTTTTGTTTAAAATCTTCAGAAACCGAAAAGGAAATGTCTGAGGTAGGGTTTCACATTGGAATTAACTTACAACTAATTTCTGAAGGCAAACGGGGACATTGCAGTTACATTACTGGAGAGTACCCCGAGGTCTGGAGGTTGGCTCTGCAAGGGCAGTGGTGGGTGCTCCCCGCCCTGGTTCCTCAGAACCTTGGGCAGGGCTTGAGCCCACCCAGGAAAGACTTTTCCCCTATAGTTTTCACCAAGGCAGGGAGGTTTTGTAGACATGAATAAGAAGTCCACACACAAGTCCTGAAGATGCCGGGCTGGCAGAAATGACAAACGGGGAAAAGAGCAAAATCAGAAACACCACCGATCCCAACATAGATCATCTTTTTCTTCAGATAACGGTGTGTTTCCCTCTTCTTCATCTTCTGAAAGCAAGACAGATTCAAGTACTGATGGTTCTACCAACGGAAAAGTTAACAGAAAGAGAGGACAGAAAAGGAATAAAAGGAGAAAAGAAAGAAAGGACAAAAGATGAAACATCAAGAAAAAGAAAAAGAAGGAAAAAAGGAAGAAACAACCACATGATATCACCTTTCCAAGGTTTCATGAAATTCCTATTTAAGGAGTTTATTTTATGACACTTTTAGTTTGGGTTTACATTTTTCCTGGTTTGTCAAGACCACGGCAGGTACACTGTCCAATATGTTAAAGAAAAAAACCCTATCTAATGAAGAGGGAATATGCAGGGGAGGGCATTTGGGGGTGACCAGGCTGTCAGGGGAGGGCAGTTGGGGGCGATTGGGCCGGCAGGGGAACAGTTAGGCATCGATCAGGCTGGCAGGGGAGTGGTTAGGGGGTGATCAGGTTGGCAGGCAGAAGCGGTTAGGGGCAATCAGGCAGGCAGGCGAGAGTTGGGAGCCAGCAGTCCTGGATTGTTAAAGGGATGTCCGACGCCCAAGGGGTCCCAGATTGGAGAGGGTGCAGGTTGGGCTGAGGGACACCCCCCTCCAGTGCACGAATTTCGTGCACCGGGCCTCTAGTAGATAAATAACCAGAACAGGCAGGGACTGTTATTTTAAAATCTGTAGCATTTACTCAGTAATAACTAATTATACACTATAATAAAATACCCAATTCAAAATACTTAGAAATAAACTTTATGAGATATTTGTGATCTATGAGAAAATCTATAAGAATCAATAAGACATATTTAAAAAGCCTGAGTTAAGATCGCACTCATTATGTGGAATCTAAGTAACAAAATAAACTGATGAACAGAGTGGATCCAAAGACATATAGATGCATGGAACAGAGCGGGAAATCTCAGAGGGAAGGCAGGGGAGGGTGGATGGGTGGGAGGTAATCAACCAAAGACTGTGTATGCATATATGCATAATCTGGACACAGACAATAGGGTGCTGAAGGCCTGGGGGGGGGGGGGCCAGGGGCGGTCTAGAGGGGGTAAATGAGGGGGGAAGGGGAACATATGTATTAATTTCAACAATAAATAATTTTTTTAAATCCTGAGTTAAGAGAGAGGCCAAGTTCCTAGATGGAAAAACCAACTAATGTAATAATGTCTGTTTGACCCTTGATACTCCAGCCCCAAGTTCTGAGAACTAGCATCAGCTATTCCCACCCATCCCAAGTATTATGCTCAAGAAATACAGAGAGACAAGAATGGATGAGAGCCAGTCTCTACCAACTAAGAAGAGACAAATATATATATCAGTGCTATCCAATAGAAATATCATGCAGGATAGATATGTAATTTTAGATATTTTAATAGCCACATTATAAAAAGGAAAAAGGGAAACAGGAAATTAAATTTAATAATATATTACTTAACCTCAGAATATTATCATTTCAACATGTCATCAATATAAAAATTATGAATATTTTACATTCTTTGTATATAGTCTTTGAAATATGGTGTGTATTTTACACTCATGGTACATCTCAATTCACACTAGCAACATTTCAAGTGGTACTGTACTGGAGAGCACAGATGCTGATTTCAATGTAATTTTGAATATGTGCTCAGTGGTTGAGCATCAACCTATAAACCAGGAGGTCATGGTTCAATTCTCAGTCAGAACACATGCCAGGATTGTGGGCTCAATCCCCAAGTAGGGGGCATGCAGGAGGAAGTCAGTCAATGATTTTCTCTCATTGTTGATGTTTCTATCTCTCTCTCCTGCTTCCTTCCTCTCTGAAATCAATAAAAAAATATTTAAAAAAGAAATAACAGAAGCAAGCATGGGAACTAAAAGGAGGTATGTCTAAACCAGTCTGGAGTAATCAGGGTAGGTTTCCTAGAAGAGATACCTACTTAAAAAGGCCTGAGAGGATGAGCAGAAATTGGCCAGGCAAAAGATGGGAACAAGGCATACCAAGCAGCGTTAGCAGAGATTGTGAAGGTGAATAACCCCACATATGCCAGGAACTATCAGTTGTGATATTCTAGCATAAAGAAGGAAGCAAGAAACAGTGAGAAGATGCTAGAAGAAGTACACCATGCCCAAATCTACCCACTCTCACCCCGGCCCAAACCAGCCAAGGGTCAGCAGGGGGAGGGACAGGAGGAGCTGTCCCTGGTTCTGACACCCAAAGCAAGTTCACAAGTGTAGTTCCACCCAGGCTGGAACTGAACTGACCCAAATAAAGCCCATTTCCCAGGTCTTCTGCAACACACATGGAGGACCCAAAACCCTAAACTTGGCCAGGCTCCATTATTTTTTTTTAAATTGTATTACATGCTCAATGATCAAGATATTGTAACTGTACACTGGCATTTTATATCGGTATATTCCTTTGGAAAGCAATTTGGCAATATTTAACAACAGCCATATTGTGTTCCTGTGCTTTGATTTATAATTCCACCTAGTTACATACTGAAACACTTGAAATCAGAAAAACCTGGGTCAAATATCAGCTCTACCACAAGTGGATATGTAACCTTGATCAAGCCATAGTCTCATTATGAATTGTCATTTCCTCATTCAAAGAAATCACACAGAGTTGTGAGAAGATTAAATTAATTAATTAATGGTAAAGGCCAAACACAGCAATTAGCACTTACAGGTGCTGAATACATGATAATTTCCATGGTCTTCTGATATGCTCATTTTCTTTCTACATAATCTCAATTATTATCATAGCTTTACTTTAAGAGTAAATAAAAATAGAAAATGAAGAGGAGAGCAAATCAATCATACCCTTTTTTTAAAAAAATATGTTTTATTGATTTTTTACAGGGAGGAAGAGAGAGGGATAGAGAGTTAGAAACATCGATTAGCTGCCTCCTGCACACTCCCTACTGGGTATGTGCCCGCAACCAAGGTACATGCCCTTGACCAGAATCGAACCTGGGACCCTTGAGTCCGCAGGCCGATGCTCTATCCACTGAGCCAAACCGGTTAGGGCCATATCCTTTTTTAACAAAATATATTTTTATTGATTTCAGAGAGGAAGGGAGAGGGAGAGAGAGATAGAAATATCAATGATGAGAGAGAATCATTGACTGGCTGCCTCCCATGTGCAGTGGGGGATCAAACCCACAACCCAGGTATGTGCCCTTGTCCAGAATCGAACCCGAGACCCTTCAGTCCGCAGGCCGACACTCTATCATTCACTGAACCAAACTAGCCAGGGTGGTCATACCCTTTTAAGGGAAGACACTTATATCCCTATCGCCATCTAAGTTGGGCTACAAGAGCCACCCACTAATAGGTTTCTGGCTTGAGCAAGTCAGAGGTTGGTTGGTACCATATTGTGAGATTAAAATCACTAAAGGAGGAGCAGGTTTGGCAAGAAAGATAATGACTGCAAAATATTCTACTACAGCCCTGACCGGTTTGGCTCAGTGGATAGAGCATCGGCCTGTGGACTCAAGGGTCCCAGGTTCAATTCCAGTCAAGAGCATGTACCTTGGTTGTAGGCACATACCCAGTAGGGCGTGTTCAGGAGGCAGCTGATCGATGTTTCTAACTCTCTATCCCTCTCCCTTCCTCTCTGTAAAAAATCAATAAAATATATTTAAAAAAATATTCTACTACAGTTGTCTCATACATGGTTGAATATATGATGTGAAACCCAGGAAAGATGTTTCACTTAAAGCTCCACATTTAAGAGTTAAAAGCATACAGATAGTAACTGGAGCCACAGGCATCAATGAGAACTAGCAAAGCGGGTGTGTTGCATGAAGAGAGAATAAAGAAAAAACCCTGCCCTAATCGGTTTGGCTCAGTGGATAGAGCATCGAAGACAAAACCCTAAAAAACATCACTTGCCCTAGCCAGTTTGACTCAGTGGATAGAGCCTCAGCCTGGGGGCCGAAGGGTCCCGGAATCAGTCAAGGGCATGTATCTCGGTTGCAGGTTTCCCTCCACCCAGGCCCTGGTCAGGGCATGTGCAGGAGGCAACCAATCAATGTGTTTCTGTCATGTCGATATTTCTCTGTCTTTCACTCTCTCTAAAAATCAATGGAAAAATATCCTCAGGTGAGGTTTAAAAAGAAAACACCAAAAAAACAAAATACCACTTAACTCATGCCCCATATAAAAATGGTAATAAAATCCTGTGGATTTAACTCCTAATATATTTTAATAGTCTCTACTTTTCTATATGCCTATTGCTATTATCCAAGTCTAGGTTACCACTAACTCTTGCCTTGATAAGTGCAACAGTCCCCTAACTCCCTACCTCTCGTCTTATACTCTTAGATACATCCTCTAATTGCATCAGAGTGATCTTTCCAAAATACAAATATATATTCGTTCATTCAACAAACATTTACTAAATGCCTGCCAGTTAGTGAACAAAGCAGGCTTGTATTTCCTTGCACTTACAAAGAATACAGTGATAGACAATAAATAAATTTTTAAAAACCCAAAATATATTCCAAGATAAGTGCTTTGGGAAAAAAAAAAAGAATGGGATGCTGTAAGACAGAGTAAGAGGATAATTAGAAATGGTGACTATATCAGTGGGGAAAAAAGATGAAAGTCCAGTCCAGGCAGATGACAGTGTGGTAGGTAACAGACTTCAGCACATGAATCATTTCCACAAGAATCATTTCGTTGATGAGAAGGGACAGCCCTCACCTGCTACGATGGTGGTTAGCAAGAGAAACAAAGAGATGCAGATAAGAGCAGCAATTAACCAAGAGTTAATAGACACTGCCGGAAGAGAATGCCTCAAAGAGTTGCTAAGAGCTAAATTAATTCAATGTGGTTGAAAGGATCAACTGAAGGCACACTGTAAAGAGGTAATTAAAGAGAAAGAACTAGAACACATTACTGTTGATAACTTGGTGGCTGAAATCACACCATAAGGAAGAGTCCTGGTACCTGACAGTGTAAAGAAGGAGCTTCTGCCCAGCTGGCATGGCTCAGTGGTTGAGCATCGACCTATGAACCAGGAGGTCACGGTTTGATTCCCGGTCAGGGCATATGTCTGGGTTGTGGGCTTGATCCCAAGTGTGGGGGGTGCAGGAGTGAGCCAATTGATGATGCTCTCTCCTCATTGATGTTTCTATCTCTCTGTCCCTCTCTCTTCCTCTCTGAAATAAATAAAAATGTATTTTTTTTAAAAAGAAGGCGCTTCTACAAAAAAGAAAGAACATCCCTAGCCAGTGCTCAGTGGTTAGAGTGCTGGCCCATGGACTGAAGGGTCACAGATTTGATTCTGGTCAAGGGCACATTGATCTCTCTCTCTCTCTCTCTCTCCCCACCTCCCTTCCATTTTCTCTAAAAATCAATGGAAAAAATATCCTCAGGTAAGGACTAACAACAACAAAAATAAGAACATTCCTTGCTCAGCATTCCAGCCTTTAAGATTGAATTAGATTGTGTTGTTTTGTGGCTTTATTTCTGAAAGTACAACCTGCCATAAATTAGAAATCGATTTCCCAATAAAATCCTTTTTTTTTTTGAGGGGGGGGTGGTTAATCCTCACCTGAGGATATTTTTTCCATTGCTTTTTAAGAAAGAGTGAGAGGGAGAGAGAGAGAGAGAAAGGAAGAGAGAGAGAGAGAAAGGAAGAGAGAGAAACATCAATGGGAGAGAGCCACGTGGACTGACTGCCTCTCCCATGAGCCCCAAAAGGGGGTGGGGAGTGAACCAAAACCCAGATATGTGCCCTTGACCAGGAATCAAACCCAGATCCTCCAGTGTGCAGACGGATGCTCGAACCATTTAGCAACACTGGCCAGGGCCAAAATGAAATCCTTTTTTGCATGATGGTATAGTTTTCTGTAATGATGTTCATTGTGTTGTTGTTCCCCCCTAAATGTTATTTTAATAAATATCTCATGAATAACATTTTAAAAAAGCTAAAATACTGATCATCAGCATGCAAGTTAGGAGGTGGGGTGATAAGACTTAGAGTTAAAGTGTTCTAAAGGTTCTTGCACTGTTTAGGACAAGGATAAAGGTATTGATTCACGTAGACTTTGGTAAGCAAACAGGATAAAACTTTTTTAAAAAGCTATTAAATGAATAGAAAAGGTCCCTGGCCAGCATGGCCCAGTGGTTGAGTGTCAACCCATGAACCAGGAAATCAGGGTTCAATTCCTAGCCAGGGCACATGCCCAGGTTGCAGGCTCAATCCCCAGCAGAGGGCATGCAGGAAGCAGCTGATCAATGATTCTCTCCCATCACTGATGTTTCTCCCTGTCCCTTCCTCTCTCTGAAATCAATTAAAAAAACACACAAAACAAAACAAGGTGAGGAATTTGTCCAATTAAGTTTTATTATAAAAATGTGGTAATTAAGACAGTGAGGTAAGTGGCCTAGAGTTAAATAAATTGGCTAGTAAAACAGAATACAGAGTCTGGAAACAATATAGAGTCTGGAACAATGACAAAGGTGGCATTGCAGGCCACTAGGCAAAGGACAAACTAATTAATAATGGAACTGGGAAAACAGATTAACTACGTGGAAAAATATAAAATCTGAGTCCTATCTCACCTCATTACACAAAAATGAATTCTGATGAAATGCAAGTCTTAAAACACATTAAAAAAATGTATAAGCAACTTGAGATGAGAAAGAACCATAACCATAACATACTAACCAAAAACATACTAAGCATTAAAAAATAAAAAGACCATCATTTCAACTAGATTAAAATTAAGAATTTAAATTTGCCCTAGCTGCTTTGGCTCAGTGGATTGAGCGTCGGACTGTGGACTGAAAGGTCCCGGGTTCCATTCCGGTCAAGGGCATATGCCCTAGTTGAGGGTTCGATCCCAGTAGGGATTATCTCTCTCATCATTGATGTTTTTCTCTCTCTCTCCCTCTCCCTTCCTCTCTGAAATCAATTTTAAAATATACATATTTTTAAAAAGAATTTAAATTCATCAAAAGAGGAGGAGAATCCAAGATGGCGGTGTAGGTAAACACCTAAACTGCTGCCTCCTGCAACAATTTCAAAAATACAACTAAAAGAAAAAACGTCTATCACCCAGAACCACGGGAAAGCTGGCTGAGTGGAAGTTCCACAACTAGAAAGAAAGAGAAAAGAGCACTGAGACGTGCACAAGCACTGAAAAGCTGAGGTACGGAGGCACGTGATCCGGGCTGGCGGCGGGCGTTGCTTTTTTCAACCCGAAGGGAGACAAGCCCCCGATTACTCTGAAATACAGTTTCTGGGGAGACACGGGGGACCCACACTCCTATGGGGAGAAGCTGGACTGTCTGCCAGTGAGGGTGGCTTGCTTGCAGAGCTGCGCGCAGGAATAATTATTTACTGCACTGGGGCACGGGACTCGGGGATGCCATCAGGGACGCAGAGCCAGCTAACTAGCAGCCATTGCTGTTTGACACACCCTAGCCTAGTGACGCCCTGAGACCCGCCCTGCACAACCTACAAACCCACCCAAGCTCCAAGCAGCGGCTTTTGCATAAGAAAGCCCTGCCCTATCGCAGCTTAACCTAGCAAACTTGCAGCCTGGGTCAGACAGCTCCAAAACCTCCAAACCCCAAGCAAAGAGGAGAAAACTGTAGCTCTCACTGTAGCTCCTGCTGGGTGGCCTCAGACAGTAGCTGACCTGCACCCCATTGGAGATCCAGAAGCCAGTGTACCTACTGGTCAGTGTGAGACACCAGATTTCAACTCCTCACATCCATAAGTGACACATTCAAGAGGCAGACTCAGTGAGCACCAAAGCCCCATTGAAACAAGTCCTGCCCCATAAGCGTGTCTTCAGCGCAGCAGTTCTTCCATTATAGACACAGCGAGTGCTCACAGCTAATTGGCCTGGAGGTCAATTCCTCCCAGTGTACCAATAGCAATTAAGGCTTAACTACACCAAGACTTTGCACTCAGCCCACAAAGGGGTGTACCAAGAGTATCCACCTCATGTGATTGAGGAGGCTGAGCTACTGCCCCCTATAGATCACCTACCACACAAAGCCACTCCATCAACACAGGGAAGCAGCCAAAATGTGGAGACAAAGAAACATGTCACGAATGAAAGAAACGGAGGAAAGCAAACTACTGGATGACATAGAGTTCAGAACCACATTTATAAGGTTACTCAAGAATCTTCTTAAAACCGCTGAGAAACTTGATGAGACCTTTAAGGATATTAATGAGAATGCCAAAAAAATGGAAAAGGATCAGTCAGAAATGAAGCATACACTGTCTGAAATAAAGAATATACAGAAACTCAACTGTAGATCAACGTACCCCAAGAATCAAACCAAAGATCTGAAATATGTGGAAACAAAAAACATCCAACCAGAAAAACAAAAAGAAAAAAGAATCCAAGAATGTGAAGATGGTGTAAGGAGCCTCCGGGACAACTTTAAGCGAACCAACATCCGAATTTTTGGGGTGCCAGAAGAAGACAGAGAGCAAAATACTGAAAACCTATTAGAAGAAATAATGACAGAAAACTTTCCCTACCTGGTGAAAGAAATAGACTTACAAGTTCAGGAAGCGCACAGAACCCCATACAAGAGGAATCCAAAGAGGACCACACCAAGACACATCATAATTAAAATGCCAAGGGCAAAAGACAAAGAGAGAATATTAAAAGCAGCAAGAGAAAAACAGTTAATTACCTACAAGGGAGTACCCATACGACTGTCAGCTGATTTCTCAACAGAAACTATGCAGGCCAGAAGGGAGTGGCAAGAAATATTCAAAGTGATGAACAGCAAGAACCTACAACCAAGATTACTCTACCCAGCAAAGCTATCATTCAGAGTTGAAAGTCAGATAAAGAGCTTCACAGACAAGAAAAAGCTAAAGGAGTTCATCACCACCAAACCAGGATTACATGAAATGCTGAAGGGTATTCTTTAAGAAGAGGAAGAAGAAGAAAAAGATAAAGATAAAAATTAGGAACAACAAAATGACATCAAATACATACCTACCAACAAGTGAATCTAAAAATCAAGTGAATAAAAAATCTGAAGAACAGAATGGACTGGTGAATATAATAGAATCAGGGACATAGAAAGGGAGTGGACTGACGATTCTCAGGGGAAGCAGGTGTGAGGGGTGTGGGAAGAGATTGGACAAAAATCTTACTCCTATGGATGAAGACAGTGGCGGGGGGTAAGGGCATGGGGTGGGGTGGGGAATCAGGTGGAGAGGAGCTATGGGGAAAAAAAAAGAGGAACACCCGTAATAATCTGAACAATAAAGATTTATTTAAAAAAAAAAAAGAGAGAAAGTAAAATAAATAAATAAATAAATAAATTCATCAAAAGATATTACAAAGAAAGTGAAGACAAAGCAAAAATTAGTATTTGCAATACAAATAACCATCAAATTATAAGTATCCAATATTTATTAAGAACACCTAAACATTTAAGAAAAACAGATAATTATATATTTTTTAAACTAGAGGCCTGGTGCACGAAATTTGTGTATGGTGTGTGTGTGTGTGTGTGTGTGTGTGTGTGTGTGTGTGTGTCCCTCAGCCCAGCCTACACCCTCTCCAATCTGGGACCCCTCGAGGGATGTCCGACTGCCCATTTAGGCCCAATATCGGTGAGATCAGGCCTAAGTGGGCAGTCGGACATCCCTCTCACGATCCAGGACTGCTGGCTCCCAAGTGCTCATCTGCCTGCCTGCCTGATTGCTCCTAACCACTTTTGCCTGCCAGCCTGATTGCCCCCTAACCGCTCCCCTGCCAGCCTGATCAATGCCTAACTGCTCCCCTGCCGACCCGACTGCCCCCAACTGCCCTCCCCTGCCGGCCTGGTTGCCCCTAACTGTCCTCCCCTGCAGGCCAGGTCGCCCCCAACTGCCCTCCCCTGCTGGCCAGATCACCCCTAATTTCCCTCCCCTGCCGGCCTGATCACTCCTAACTGCCCTCCCCTGCCAGCCTGGTCGCCCCTAACTGCCCTCCCCTGCTGGCCCAATTGCCCCTAACTGCTGTTGCTCCTAAATGCCCTCCCCAGCCGGCCCGGTCCCCCTCAACTGCCCTGCCCTGTAGGCCTGGTCCCCCCAACTGCCCTCCTCTGCAAGCCAGTTCCCCCCCAACTGCCCTCCCCTGCAGGCTCAGTCCCCCCCAACTGCCCTCCCCTGCAGGTCCGGTCCCTCCCAACTGTCCTTCCCTGCAGGCCCGGTCCCCCCCAACTGTCCTCCCCTGCAGGCCTGGCTCCCCCCCAACTGCCCTCCCCTGCAGGCCTGAGTCCTCCCCAACTGCCCTCCCCTGCAAGCCAGGTCCCCCCCAACTGCCCTCCCCTGCAGGCTCAGTCCGCCCCAACTGTCCTCCCCTGCAGGTCCGGTCCCTCCCAACTGTCCTCCCCTGCAGGCCCAGTCCCCCCAACTGCCCTCCCCTGCAGGCCTGGCTCCCCCCCAACTGCCCTCCCCTGCAGGCCTGAGTCCTCCGCAACTGCCCTCCCCTGCAGGCCAGGTCCCCCCCAACTGCCCTCCCTTGCGGGCCTGGTCCCTCCCAACCTCCCTCCCCTGCTGGCCTGATAGCCCACAACTGCCCTCCCAAGCCAGCCATCTTGTGGTGGCCATCTTTGTCCACATGGGGGCGGCCATCTTGTGTATTGGAGTGATGGTCAATTTGCATAGTACCTCTTTATTATATAGGATAGCTTTACAGTACCCAGAAAAAAAGTGCTCAGCACAGTGAGAGGGGAAAAAGAAACAAAGAAGAAAAAAAAAAACACCAATTCACGTAAGAGCACATCCTGCTAAAATTCCAAATTTTGAGGGGGTAAAAAAGAGATCTTAGAAGCTTCCTAAGAAGTTTGCACTTAGCAAACTTTTTTGTTATTGATTCTTTTACCTGTTTTATGTGAGTGCAGGGAATATGTCCACCTTCCTCAGGAATACCACCAGCGCCAAAGTGCCTGGAAAAGGGAAGGTGCACAGTATTTGTTGAACCAATGTCAAGTAATTTTTGAAACTACACCCCCATCTATACCCTCAGAAATGCCTCCTTATTGATGGCGGGCATTTTAGGGCTGACAAAGTCACTGCATGGATTAAAGGGATGAATCCGAAAATGAATACCAATTTTTTTGTTGTTAATCCTCACCTGAGGATATTTTTTCCATTCATTTTTAGAGAGAGTGGAGGGGGGAGGGGGGGGGAGAGAGAGGTGAGAAAGACACATGGATCGACTGGTTCCTCCTCTATGTGCGCAACAGGGCCGGATGGCACCTGAAACCCAGGAATTGAACCCGCAACCCTTCGGTGCGCGGGCTGAGGAGGCTCTAGCAGCTGAGACACACCGGCTAGGCCTACCAAATTTTTTTAGATTTCTTTCCAAGCAAGTCCTCAGGGTTTGAAGTCGAAAAGGCCTAGATCTGAACCCTGGTCTGACTTACAAGAGGCGTGATTGAGATTTCTCCACCTCTTCAACAAAAGTTTACTGACCAGAGACCAATCTTGAGGCAAAGGGAGCTTGCAGGGAAGGGATACTTGGGTGATAAGTACGAAATAGTCCTTTCCCTCCTGAGTTCATGACTGAACGGACAAGAAAACAAAAATTACCACAGCTTCCTCACGGGTTGTTCCCTACCCTTTCGAGCCCATTTTCCCCACAGCTTCAAAATATTGTTTCAAAGTGAACACCGCTGCAACTTACTTGCTTCATTACAGAGTCGTTCAGGGCTTCCCTGTGCCCTCAGGAGAAATGGCCATCGAGTTCTGTGAGACAATCCCGCAGGAGCGATGAGCGAGCACGCCTCGCGGCCTCGTTCTCACTATGGCGTCCCACCCGGGCTACACATGCCTCAGCCACGCCTCCCAACAAGGATGTGATTGGGGAGCGTGGAGGAAGGACTGAGCATGCGCGACTTAGCTCCTCCCCCATCCCTGAGTTCACATCCTCAGGCCCACAGAAAGCTTGCGTTCGTGCTTTTCCCCAACCCTCCAATTCAACTGAGGTTTAAATGACATTCAGTAAATTTCACATATTTAAAGTGTGCAATCTGATAAGTTTTGACATACGTATACACGTGTGAACCCATCACTACAATCAAGATAACGAATAAGCCCGGGGGCGGGGAGCTCATTGGTTGGACGCTGTCCAGTAAGCCAAAAGGTTCACACCCGGTCTGGACACTATCTAGGCTGCGGGTTTGATCCCCAGTTGGGTACATACAGGAGGAAACTGATGAATATTTTTCTCTCACATGGATGTTTCTCTCCCTTCCCCTCTCTTTGAAAATCAATAAAAACATATCTTCAGGTGATGATTAATATGTGTGTGTGTGCATGTGATAATGAACATATCCATCACTCTCAAAAGTTTCCTCCTGTTCCTTTATAGTTCTGCCTCTTTTCTGTCACCATAGACCCGTTTTTATTTTCTAGTATTTTGTATATCCGGAATAAATTCATTTTTTGGCTGCTTCTCTCACCAAAATTATTTTCAGATTCACCCATGTTGTGTGTATCAATAGTTCATTGCCATATATATATATATATATATATATATATATATATATATATACACACACACACACACACACACACACACACACACATATATATATGGATTTTTTGTTTGTTTGTTTTTAGGGAGGAAGGGAAAAGGAGAGAGAGATAGACACATTAATGATGAGAGATTCATTGATCAGTTGCCTTCTACACCTTCCCTACTGGGGATAGAGGTCACATATACTCTGACCGGTAAACCAACCATGACCTCCTAGTTCATGGGTTGACACTCAACCACTGAGCCACACCAGAGGGGCAGTTCATTGGTTTTTAATATTGAATAGCATTCCATTAAATGAATATGTGACTATTTTATTCATTCATTCACATGTCAATGGGCATTTGGGCTGTTTTCAGTTTGAGGCCACTGCAAATAAAACTACTAGTATGAACATTTGGACATTTGCTTAGGTAAACATCTAGGAGTGGAATGAGTGGGTTTTATGGTAAGTGCATAACTTTTATTTATTTATCTATATTATTGATTGAATTTTGAAAGAGGAGAGAGAGACATCCTCAGTTTGTTGTTCCACTTTTTTATACATTCATTGGTTGCTTCTTGTATGTGCCCTAGCCGGAAATTGAACCTGTAACCTTGGCATATTGGGAGGATCCTCTAATCAGTGGAACTACCCAGTCAGGGCAAACTGTTTTCCCTAAGTGACTAATAAGTTTACATTCTCACAGAGGAGTATGAGAATTACAGTTGCTCCACATCCTCCCAAACACTTGGTATGCTCAGTCTTTTTCATTTTAGTCTTCCAATGGGAGTATGATGGTATCTCCTTTTGGTTTCAATTTACACTTCCTAAATGACAAATTATGTCCAGCATGTTTTCAAATGCTTATTTTGCCTTTTCTATATTTTTTTAGATGGAGTGTCTGTTCAAATATTTTAACCATTTCTTACATTGGATTATCTTATTAAATTGTAAGAATTCTTCATATATTCTAGATACTAGTCCTTTATCAGATATATGTTTTGTAAATATTTTCTTTCAGGTATGGCTTACCTCTTCATTTTCATAGCAGTATCTTTTGAGAAGCAAAACATTTTAATTTTAATAAAATTCAATTTATTAACATTTTTCATTTACAGTTAATGCTTTTTGTATTATATTTTTTAAATCTTTTAAAAATATTTTTATTGATTTTTATAGAGAGAGAAAGGAAGAGGGAGAGATAGAAACATCAATGATGAGAGAGAATCATTGATTGGCTGCCTGCTGCACACCCCCTACTGGGAATCAAGCCTGCAACCTGGGCATGTGCCCTTGACTGGAATCAAACCCAGGACCCTTCAGTCTGCAGGCTGACACTCTATCCACTGAGCTAAACCAGCTAGGGTGCTATTTTTATTTTTAAAAACTTTACCAAACTCAAAGTCATTAAGATTTTCTTCCATGTTTTCTTCTAGAAGTGTTATATATTTTGCTTGTATATTTAGGTCTATGATCCATTTTGAGCTATTTTTAAAAAATATTTTTTTATTAATTTCAGAGGGGAAGGGAAAGGGGAGAGAGAGATGGAAACATCAATGATGAGTGAGAATCATTGACCGGCTGCCTCCTGCATGCTCCCCCACTGGGGATCAAGCCCACAACCCAGGCATGTGTCCTGACCTGGAATTGAGCTGTGACCTCCTGGTTCATGGGTCAACCCTCAACCACTGAGTCATGCTGACTGGACACATTTTGAGCTATTTTTGATCATGGTGAGAAGTAAAGGTCTAGGTTGTTGTTTGTGTTGTGTGTGTGTTTGTACAAAGCTGTCCATTGTCCCCATTAAATTGCCTTGGCACTTGTGTTGAAAATTACTTAGCCATATTTGTATGGGTCTATTTCTGGACTCTGTTCTGTTCCATATACATATCTATCTCTATTTTTATGCCCATATCACACATTCTTGATTATAGTAGCTTTATAATAAGTCATGAAATCAGGTAGTGGAGTTGTTATCTATTTATTGCTGAATAACAAATGACCACAAATTTGAAGGTTTAAAACAATACACATTTATTGTCTCACAGTATCTGTAGGTCAAGAGTTCAGGCATAACCCTGGCCAGTGTTACTCAGTCGTTAAGAGTGCTGGCCTGTGCACTGAAGGGTCACAGATTTGATTCCCGGTCAAGGGCACGTACCTGGATTGCAAGTTTGGTCCCCAGGCCCAATAGGGGTACGAGTGGGAGGCAACCATAATAGATGTGTCTCTCTCACATTGATTTTCTCTCTCTCCCTTCCTTCCTCCCACACTCTCTAAAAGTCAAAGGAAAAATATCCTCAGGTGAAGATTAACACACACACACACACACACCCCAAAGAGTCTGGGCGTAGCTTAGTTAGAGCATCTGCTTAACATCTCACTGGCTATAATCAAAGTGTAGGCCAGAGCTGGTTTCTTATCTGGAGGCTTGACTAGGAAAAAATCTACTTTTTGTTAGCAGCGTTCAGTTCACTGCAGCTGTATAACTGAGAGCTCTGTTTTTTGTTGGCTGGCAGCTAGAAGCTGCTCTCAACTCCTAGAGGCCCCTTACAATTCTCTGCCACCTGGGCATCCCCAACAGAAACATAAAGCAGAGTGAGAAAGGGAGAGAGCCAGAGAGAGAGAAGGACTTTAGAGTGAGTCTGCTAGAAGGACAGTCTTATCTAACTTAATGTAATCACAAATTTACATCTCATCACCTTTACCATATTTTATTGGTTAGAAGCAAGTCACTGGTCCTGTCCACACACATGGGGAGAGGATTATACAAAGGCCTGAATACCAGGAGGAAAGGACAATGGTGCCATCTTAGAATCTGTCCTCCACAGGTAGTATAGGTTCTCCAACTATGTTCTTCTTTCCAATGTTTTTGACTATTCTAGTTGGTCTTCTGCATTTCCGTATAAATTTTGGAATCAGCTGTAAATTTTTTACCAAAAAAAAAAAAAATCTGCTGGGGTTTTAATTGGGATTGTATTACATCTACAGATCAGTTTGGGTACAAATAATATCTTAACACTCTTGAGTCTTCTGATCCATGATCATAGTGCGTTGCTCCATTTTTGTTGGTTTTATTTAATTTCTATTGGCAATGTTTTCTAGTTTTCAATAAACAGACCTTATACACCATTTTTTCAAATTTATCCCTAAGAATTTTATACTTAAAATGGGATTTTAAAAAATTTCTATTTCATGCTCTTTATCTTTAAAGAGGTTGTAGAGCAACCTCCTCAGCAGACCCAGAGATGATGGTCTTTGTGAAGACCCTAACTGGCAAGACCATCAGCCTTGAAGTTTGACATTGAGAATGTCAAAGTTAAAATCCAAGACAAAGAGAGCATCCCGCCTGACAAGCAGCACCTGATTTTTGAGGGCAAACAGCTGAAGGATGGCTGCATTCTCTCAGACTACAATATTCAGAAAGAGTCCACCCTGCACTTGGTGCTTTGTCTGTGGGGTGGCATCATCGAACCCTCCCTCTGTCAGCTCTCCCAGAAGTACAACTGCAACAAGATAATCTGTCACAAGTGTTACACTCACCTGCACCCCTGAACTGTCAATTCCACAAGAAATGGGACCACACCAACAACATGTGCCCCAAGAAGAAGGTTAAATAAGGCCCCTACACCAACTCCTCAGGCCCACAGGGCAGCCTTCTGCCTGAACCCTGTGACCCTGCAGCCTCAATAAAGTTTCTCTTTTGTCCACTGAAAAAGAAAATTTCAATTTCATTCAAAATTGCTTAATCAGTAAACTTGGAAAAGTAGGTAACCAAGGTTGTCCTGTGCTTATTGTGACTAAGAAGGCAAGCATCTACACTATAAAAGGGAAAGATGCAAATTGACCATCACTTTATGACACCCACCAGCCAATCAGGAGTGAGTATGCAAATTAACCCAACAAAGAGGGAAGGTTAATTTGCATACACAGGTACCAAGTGGCAGGGGGTGGGGCGACTGCTTGTGCGCGTGCTGGCACCAAGTGGCTTGGGTCCCGGGGACAGGTGTCCTCGGGAGCCAGGCTGCTCTGAGCCTGTAGGCCTGCACGTAGGCACCGAGCGGCTAGGGGCAGCGTGGGAACATCACTGGGACCCAGGTGCTCTGAGCCAGTGCAAGCGCAATCGGCTGGGGATGGGACGGGAATGTCCCCTGCAGCGAGCAAGCAGTCAGCAGGGCCCTGCTTGCCCCTGGCCATGGCAGAGAGGGGCAAGCAGTCCCCCGCAGGACCCACACAGAGAGCAGAGAACCATGAGGAGTAGTCCTAAGCTGTCAGTAGGACATCCCCTGAGGGCTCCCAGATTGAAGAGGGTGCAGGTTGGGCTGAGGAACCCCACCTCCCCCGTGCACGAATTTTGTGCACTGGGCCCCAAGTGTTAAATAAAGAAGAATGTTGGACTACCATTTGTCTTCTAAGCAAGTCCTCTTATCTAACTTATCAGCAATAAAGTTGACATCATGCTTTTCATCCAACTGTTACCCTCTGTGTCTATTTTTCAGTTGGTTCTGAACTGGTGTAGGGAAGAGGGTATGATTTATTACCCCCCTAAAACCTCAACATCTTCAACTGACTGGTGAAACCTACTCATATTTCAAAACTCAGCTCAAAGCTTCCTGCCTTCATGACAACTTCCTGACATTCCCTCCCATGTGTCTCTGCTTGCACTTCCTGTGGTACATGTAGCAACTCTTAGCTATTCTCCTTTGTCAAAATAGATTTCCCCTTCCCCCTTCTCCTCTCTTTATATATGTAAAAGTCTTAAAGCATAAAATAAAACCATAATTTTTTGACTTAACAAATATCAGAACATACTATAAGGCCACTGAAATCAATAGGTAAAGGGGAAAAAAATTCATCAGTAGAATAAAACAGAAATCCAAACATAAAACAAACAAAGAAAAAACATCATATTTTCATTTTATCTTTGTAGCCCTGATGCCTAACACAATGCCAGCCAGGTATTCAGTAAATACTTGCCAAATTAATGATTATGATGACAAAATGACAAGACTTCAGTCTTTAAAAAGAATAAATGTTCATTTTGTAATAGTTAATAAAATAACATAGCATATTAAGATTATAACTATATAAAAATCTGTGTACAGCCCTGGCCAGGTGCCTCAATTGGTTGGAGTGTTGTCCCATACAAGGTTGTAGTTCAATTCCCAGTCAGGTCACATATGTAGATTGCAGGTTCCATACTCAGTCAGGGTGCATAAGGGAGTCAACAGATTGATGTTTCTCTCTCACTCACTCTTCCTCTCTCTAAATATATCCTTTGGAGAGGATTTTAAAAAATTGTGTGTATGTTGAAAGGTAATATGTAAAATAAATTGCCACTGTGTTTGGTATCTTTTTTAACAAGAATTTTAAAACTCTTGTTCATTATTTCTAATGTCTGACATGTAGTAGGTGTTCTTTAATCTGTGCTAAGCAGAAATCCTTAGCTTCCCACAGATATTTAAGGAAGCAAAGCTTGAATTCCCCTCCATCCTACACTTTGTTCTTCCAATGGTCCTATTCTGAAGTCCAGTCTCTGTGATTGTTTTTCTTTGACCCTGTTGCTGGTGGGGCTTGATGGGGGACCTCAAGGTGCACTTCCCGTTCTGGTGCTGAGCTAGGGGACCTCAGGCCACGCCACCCACCAGGTGGGCATTGACAGGGGACTTCAGGTCGCACCCCCCACCCCAGCACTGGACCAGGGGAACTAAGGCTGTGCCCCCTGCCTGGCGGGTCTTGACAGGGGATCTCAGGCCATGTCCCCCACCTGGCGGGCTTGACGGGGGACTCCAAGGCATGCCCCCCCCCATTCTGGGCTGGGGGACCTCGGGCTGGCTGAGTCTGGGTCTCATGCGATTTTGAGGTGCATATGGGTGGGCGGGGACTTGACTCTGGGTCTCGTGGTGTGCCCCAGACTCTGACAGGAGGAAGGTTTTTTTTTTTTTTCTTCTCTTTTTTTTAAATTTTTAATAAATCTTTATTGTTCAGATTATTACAGGTGTTCCTCTATTTTTTCCCCCCATAGCTCCCCTCCACCTGATTCCCCACCCCACCCCATGCCCTTACCCCCGCCACTGTCTTCATCCATAGGAGTAAGATTTTTGTCCAATCTCTTCCCGCACCCCTCACACCTGCTTCCCCTGAGAATCGTCAGTTCACTCCCTTTCTATATCCCTGATTCTATTATATTCACCAGTCCATTCTGTTCTTCAGATTTTTTATTCACTTGATTTTTAGATTCACTTGTTGGTAGGTATTTGATGTCATTTTGTTGTTCATAATTTTTATCTTTACCTTTTTCTTCTTCTTCCTCTTCTTAAAGAATACCCTTCAGCATTTCATGTAATCCTGGTTTGGTGGTGATGAACTCCTTTAGCTTTTTCTTGTCTGTGAAGCTCTTTATCTGACCTTCAACTCTGAATGATAGCTTTGCTGGGTAGAGTAATCTTGGCTGTAGGTTCTTGCTGCTCATCACTTTGAATATTTCTTGCCACTCCCTTCTGGCCTGCATAGTTTCTGTTGAGAAATCAGCTGACAGTCGTATGGGTACTCCCTTGTAGGTAATTAACTGTTTTTCTCTTGCTGCTTTTAATATTCTCTCTTTGTCTTTTGCCCTTGGCATTTTAATTATGATGTGTCTTGGTGTGGTCCTCTTTGGATTCCTCTTGTATGGGGTTCTGTGCGCTTCCTGGACTTGTAAGTCTATTTCTTTCACCAGGTAGGGAAAGTTTTCTGTCATTATTTCTTCTAATAGGTTTTCAATATTTTGCTCTCTCCCTTCTTCTGGCACCCCAAAAATTCGGATGTTGGTTCGCTTGAAGTTGTCCCAGAGGCTCCTTACACTATCTTCATATTTTTGGATTCTTTTTTCTTTTTGTTTTTCTGGTTGGATGTTTTTTGTTTCCACATATTTCAGATCTTTGGTTTGATTCTTGGGGTACGTTGATCTACAGTTGAGTTTCTGTATATTCTTTATTTCAGACAGTGTATGCTTCATTTCTGACTGATCCTTTTCCATTTTTTTGGCATTCTCATTAAGCTCCTTGAAGGTCTCATCAAGTTTCTCAGCTGTTTTAAGAAGATTCTTGAGTAACCTTATAAATGTGGTTCTGAACTCTATGTCATCCAGTAGTTTCCTTTCCTCCGTTTCTTTCATTCGTGACATGTTTCTTTGTCTCCTCATTTTGGCTGCTTCCCTGTGTTGATGGAGTAGCTTTGTGTGGTAGGTGACCTATAGGGGGCAGTAGCTCAGCCTCCCCAATCACCTGATGTGGACACTCTTGGTACACCCCTTTGTGGGCTGAGTGCAAAGACTTGGTGCAGTTAAAGCCTTAATTGCTGTTGGTACACTGGGAGGAATTGACCTCCAGGCCAATTAGCTGTGAGCACTCACTGTGTCTATAATGGAAGAACTGCTGCGCTGAAGACACACTTATGGGGCAGGACTTGTTTCAGTGGGGCTTTGGTGCTCACTGAGTCTGCCTTTGAATGTGTCACTTATGGATGTGAGGAGTTGAAATCTGGTGTCTCACTCTGACCACTAGGTACACTGGCTTCTGGATCTCCAATGGGGTGCAAGTCAGCTACTGTCTGTGGCCATCCAGCAGGAGCTACAGTGAGAGCTACAGTTTTCTCCTCTTTGCTTGGGGTTTAGAGGTTTTGGAGCTGTCTGACCCAGGCTGCAAGTTTGCTAGGTTAAGCTGCGATAGGGCGGGGCTTTCTTCTGCTAACGCTGCTGCTTGGAGCTTGGGTGGGTTTGTAGGTTGTGTGGGGCGGGGTCTCAGGGCGTCACTAGGTTAGGGCGTGGCAAACAGCAATGGCTGCTAGTTAGCAGGCTCTGTGTCCCCAAGGGCGTCACGGAGTCCCGTGCCCCAGTGCTGTAAACAATTATTCCTGCGTGCAGCTCTGCAAATAAGCCACCCTCACTGGCAGACAGTCCAGCTTCTCCCCGTAGGAGTTTGGGTCCCCCGCATCTCCCCAGAAACTGGATTTCAGAGTAATCGGGGGCTTGTCTCCCTTTGGGTTGAAAAAAGCAACACCCGCCGCCAGCCCGGATCACGCGCCTCCGTACCTCAGCTTTTCAGCGCTCGTGCACGTCTCGATGCTCTTTTCTCTTTCCTTCTAGTTGTAGAACTTCCACTCAGCCAGCTTTCCCGTGGTTCTGGGTGATAGACGTTTTGTCTTTTAGTTGAATTTTTGAAATTGTTGCGCGAGGCAGCAGCTTAGGTGTTTACCTACGCCGCCATCTTGGATTCTCCCCTAGGAGGAAGGTTTTCATATACATTTTACTAATTTTCTTTCATCTCTGACACTTCTATTATAGAGAAAGGGCAAATAACAATATTAAATTATTTCCTCTAATTAATTCCCTTTTAATGTGCATGAATTTTGTGCACTGGGCCACTAGTAAATAAAGAAAAGGGAAGGGTATTGGTGTGCTCACAGCAGGGACATTGTGCTGGGTCCTCTATCTTAAGGGTTTTAAGGTGGAGATTTTAGGGAAGGTCCCAGGGGAAGATCTCAATAGAATATTTAGCAGTTTTTCAGGGGTATCCTTCCAGGGTCTAGGTCTTCACTGATTTTTTTTTAAATAAATCTTTATTGTTCAGATTATTACAGGTGTTCCTCTTTTTTTCCCCCATAGCTCCCCTCCACCTGATTCCCCACCCCACCCCATGCCCTTACCCCCGCCACTGTCTTCATTCATAGGAGTAAGATTTTTGTCTAATCTCTTCCCACACCCCTCACACCTGCTTCCCCTGAGAATTGTCAGTCCACTCCCTTTCTATGTCCCTGATTCTATTATATTCACCAGTCCATTCTGTTCTTCAGATTTTTTATTCACTTGATTTTTAGATTCACTTGTTGGTAGGTATGTATTTGATGTCATTTTGTTGTTCCTAATTTTTATCTTTAGCTTTTTCTTCTTCTTCCTCTGCTTAAAGAATACCCTTCAGCATTTCATGTAATCCTGGTTTGGTGGTGATGAACTCCTTTAGCTTTTTCTTGTCTGTGAAGCTCTTTATCTGACCTTCAACTCTGAATGATAGCTTTGCTGGGTAGAGTAATCTTGGTTGTAGGTTCTTGCTGTTCATCACTTTGAATATTTCTTGCCACTCCCTTCTGGCCTGCATAGTTTCTGCCGAGAAATCAGCTGACAGTCGTATGGGTACTCCCTTGTAGGTAATTAACTGTTTTTCTCTTGCTGCTTTTAATATTCTCTCTTTGTCTTTTGCCCTTGGCATTTTAATTATGATGTGTCTTGGTGTGGTCCTCTTTGGATTCCTCTTGTATGGGGTTCTGTGCGCTTCCTGAACTTGTAAGTCTATTTCTTTCACCAGGTAGGGAAAGTTTTCTGTCATTATTTCTTCTAATAGGTTTTCAGTATTTTGCTCTCTGTCTTCTTCTGGCACCCCAAAAATTCGGATGTTGGTTCGCTTAAAGTTGTCCCAGAGGCTCCTTACACCATCTTCACATTCTTGGATTCTTTTTTCTTTTTGTTTTTCTGGTTGGATGCTTTTTGTTTCCACATATTTCAGATCTTTGGTTTGATTCTTGGGGTATGTTGATCTACAGTTGAGTTTCTGTATATTCTTTATTTCAGACAGTGTATGCTTCATTTCTGACTGATCCTTTTCCATTTTTTTGGCATTCTCATTAATATCCTTAAAGGTCTCATCAAGTTTCTCAGCGGTTTTAAGAAGATTCTTGAGTAACCTTATAAATGTGGTTCTGAACTCTATGTCATCCAGTAGTTTGCTTTCCTCCATTTCTTTCATTCGTGACATGTTTCTTTGTCTCCACATTTTGGCTGCTTCCCTGTGTTGATGGAGTAGCTTTGTGTGGTAGGTGATCTATAGGGGGCAGTAGCTCAGCCTCCTCAATCACATGAGGTGGATGCTCTTGGTACACCCCTTTGTGGGCTGAGTGCAAAGTCTTGGTGTAGTTAAGCCTTAATTGCTGTTGGTACACTGGGAGGAATTGACCTCCAGGCCAATTAGCTGTGAGCACTCCCTGTGTCTATAATGGAAGAACTGCTACGCTGAAGACACGCTTATGGGGCAGGACTTGTTTCAATGGGGCTTTGGTGCTCACTGAGTCTGCCTCTTGAATGTGTCACTTATGGATGTGAGGAGTTGAAATCTGGTGTCTCACACTGACCAGTAGGTACACTGGCTTCTGGATCTCCAATGGGGTGCAGGTCAGCTACTGTCTGAGGCCACCCAGTAGGAGCTACAGTGAGAGCTACAGTTTTCTCCTCTTTGCTTGGGGTTTGGAGGTTTTGGAGCTGTCTGACCCAGGCTGCAAGTTTGCTAGGTTAAGCTGCGATAGGGCAGGGCTTTCTTATGCAAAAGCCGCTGCTTGGAGCTTGGGTGGGTTTGTATGTTGTGCAGGGCGGATCTCAGGGTGTCACTAGGCTAGGGTGTGTCAAACAGCAATGGCTGCTAGTTAGCTGGCTCTGCGTCCCTGAGGGCATCCCCGAGTCCCGTGCCCCAGTGCAGTAAACAATTATTCCTGCGCGCAGCTCTGCAAGCAAGCCACCCTCACTGGCAGACAGTCCAGCTTCTCCCTGTAGGAGTTTGGGTCCCCCGTGTCTCCCCAGAGACTGGATTTCAGAGTAATAGGGGGCTTGTCTCCCTTTGGGTTGAAAAAAGCAATGCCTGCCGCCAGCCTGGATCACGCGCCTCTGTACCTCAGCTTTTCAGCGCTTGTGCACGTCTCTATGCTCTTTTCTCTTTCCTTCTAGTTGTAGAACTTCCACTCAGCCAGCTTTTCCATGGTTTCGGGTGATAGACATTTTGTCTTTTAGTTGTAGTTTTGAAATTGTTGTGTGAGGCAGCAGTTTAGCTGTTTACCTACGCCGCCATCTTGGATTCTTTTTTTAGGTCTCCACTGATTGATTGGACAGTCCCAGGGAAAGAGGTCATTCTTCAATGCTGCTGATCTTTTTTTTTTTTTTTAGTAAACCTTTATTGTTAAGATTATTATAGTTTTCCTCTTCCCCCCCCCCCCCTCTAATAGCTCCCCTCCACCTGGTTCCCACCCCACCCTCTGCTCTTACCCCCACACCCCTTTCCCCATGAGACTTGTCAGTCCACTCCCTTTCTATGCCCCTGATTCTATTATATTCACCAGTTTATTCTGTTCGTCAGATTTTTAATTCACTTGAATTTTAGATTCACTTGTTGATAGATATGTATCAATCACTTGTTGTCACTTTGTTGTTCATAGTTTTTATCTTTACCTTTTTCTTCTTCTTCCTCTTCCTAAAGAATACCCTCCAGCATTTCATATAATACTGGTTTGGCGATGATGAATTCCTTTAGCTTTTTCTTATCTGTGAAGCTCTTTATCTGACCTTCAATTCTAAATGATAGCTTTGCTGGGTAGAGCAGTCTTGGTTGTAGGTTCTTGCTCTTCATCACTTTGAATATTTCTTGCCACTCCCTTCTGGCCTGCATAGTTTCTGTTGAGAAATCAGCTGACAGTTGTATGGGTGCTCCCTTGTAGGTAACTAACTGTTTTTCTCTTGCTGCTTTTAATATTGTCTCTTTGTCTTTTGCCCTTGGCATTTTAATTATGATGTGTCTTGGTGTGGTCCTCTTTGGATTTCTTTTGTTTGGGGTTCTGTGTGCTTCCTGGACTTGTAAGTCTATTTCTTTCACCAGGTGGGGGAAGTTTTCAGTCATTATGTCTTCAAATAGGTTTTCAGTATCTTGCGCTCTCTCTTCTTCTGGCACCCCCATAATTCTGATTTTGGTACACTTGAAGTTGTCCCAGAGGCTTCTTACACTGTCTTTATATTTTTGGATTCTTTGTACTTTTTGCTTTTCTGGTTGGGTGTTTTTTGCTTCTTCATATTTCAAATCTTTGACTTGATTCTTGGGATCCTCTAGTCTCCTGTTGAATCCCTGTATATTATTCTTTATTTCAGTCAGTGTATACTTCATTTCTAGTTGGTCCTTTTTCATATCCTCGTGGGTCTCACTAAATTTATCGGCCTTTTCTTGAAGATTCTTGAGTAACCTTATAATCGTGGTTTTGAACTCTATATCCAGTCATTTGCTTTCCTCCATTTCTTTCATTTGTGACCTGTTTCTTTGTCTCCACATTTTGGCTGCTTCCCTGTGTTGATAGCATGGCTTTGTGTGCTAGGTGTCTTATAGGGCCCTGTGGCTCAGCCTCCCTAATTACCTGAGGTGGGCACTCTTGGTGCACCCCTTTGTGGGCTGTGTGCATAGTCTTGTTGCAGTTAAGCCTTGATTATTGTTGGTATCACTGGGAGAAATTGGCCTCCAGGCCAATTGGCTGTGAGGATCAGCTGTGTCTACAATGGGAGAACTTCTGTGCTGGAGACACCCTTATGGGGCAAGACTTGCTTCAGTGGGGCTTTGGTGCTCACTGAATCTGCCTCCTGAGTGTGTCCCTTATGGATCTGAGGAGTTGTAATCTGGATGGTCCCACTCTGACCACTGGGTACACTGACTCTTGGATCTCTAAGGAGGTGCTAATTTAGCCTCTACCTGAGGCCACTCAGCAGTAGCTATGGATAGGTCTGCAGATTCCTCTTCTTTGTTTGGGGTTTGGAGGTGCCCAGATGAGGCCCAGCTGTGAAGCAATGCAAGCTGCTGTGGGGCTGTGGCCCTTCTTTTGGATGTTCTGGGTCTCTCTGACCCAGCTGCAGTTTGTTAGGTAATTTGAGATTGCAAAGGGCCAGGCCATTCATATGCAAAGGCCTCTGCACACAGCTTGGGTGGGGCGGGGTCTCAGGGAATTAACAGAGTGGAGCAAACAGCAATGGCTTCCTGTCAGCCCTGTCCTAAGAGTCCCCTGGGTCTCAGTGTCCCTCGGTAATCGCTGCAAGCACCTCTCAGAGAAAGCCGCCCTCAAGTTCCGCCTGCTGCTGGACAGTCCAGTTTCTCCCGTATGAGTCTGGGTCTCCAGATTCTCGCCCGGAACTGGAGTTCAGAGCAGTCAGGAGCTTGTGTCTCCCTCCAGATCGAAAAAGCAAGTCGCATACTCAGTTGCCTGCCCTTCCCGCACGTGCGCACAGCTCCGTACCTCTGCACTTTACTTCTGCACCTCCTCTGAGTCTCAGTGTGCTTTTCTCTTTCCTTCTAGTTGTATAATTTCCACTCAGCCAGCCTTTCTGTGGTTCTGGATGATGTCCGTTTTGTCTTTTAGTTATAGTTTTGAAGTGGTTGTGAGAGTCAGTTTAGGTGTTTACCTATGCCGCCATCTTGGTTTCCTTCTGCTGGTCTTGAGGTGAGATTGGTGTCCCTGATCTGGTTTTGATGCTTTTCTGGGCTGGCCCATCATCATTGCTCTGCTCATGTCTGTCTAACTGCTGACCATATCACTGCTATGCTGTATACCTTTTAGCAGAAACTGGCCTCCATGGATTTGGTTTTCTCTGGAAGAAATGGTAACTTTTTAAAACTTCCCAGTGCTATGGATTATTGTTCATTGCCAGAGAGCTGTGGGTGTTCTCATTCAGCCAACTGTTTACAGAAAATCTGTGACTGAGACCATCGGAGAGTTGGAAATCCCATGGGCATAAAGCCCACTCTGGAGGACACCCTGACCCAGGAACTCGATGCTCCACTTGTGGCTTATCTACACTGAAGAAATAACTGGGCTATTTTAGTAAAACTCTTTTCAGCAGAACTTCAGCTTCAACCTACCCATCACACTACTGCCAGCACAACTAGCATGAATCAGATGAAGATTCCCCTGCACCTACGGGATAAGCTCTAAACTCCGTGGCATGCCATTCAAGTCCTATCCTGTCAGGAACTAGTGCTTGCCTCTGTAGTCCAACCTTATCACCTTCAAAGCCTTTCTCATCCCTCAAAATCTAATAGAACTGAAATTACTTGTAATTCATCCAAACAAGTCATGTTTTTTGTTTTTTTCCTTTCATGCCTTTGCCCATGATGAAAATTCCTGGAATACCTTCTTTCACCTTGTTCACTTATGAAACTCTTGTTTGTTCTTTATGAGACAGCTCTTCATCACTTCTCGTAAGTAGTCCTCCTTGATCCCCTAGGCTGGGTGAGGAAACTCTCTAATTGGCCCCCATGTTTCTGTGTATACATCCTCATAGCATTTAACCTTCAAAGCTACATTGTTACATGTGTGGCCCCCAATTTTAAAAGTGAATTCAATGGGCAGAACTTGGGTCTTTCATTTTATATTTCCTAGCACAAAATAGTAGCTCCAGAATTGTTTGTTAAACTTGTACAAACAATTGGTAATACAGTTGTCAGCTTTTCTGATTTTGCCCCTCTCCTCCTTAAAGATTTACCACTAGCTTCTGGAGAATAAAGTCAACATAGAGGTAATCAGAGTCAAGAGATGGAGAAAAATAGAGGAGGCACATGCCTTGTAATGGTACTGATCAGTCTCACTTTCCATCTTGCTGGTCACCCTCCCCACCCTCCAGGAGTGGGCACATGAGCCATTTTTGGCTGGTGTAACACATCCCCAGTGACTGATTCAAGAATGGACATGAACATGACAGAAATGGTGAGGAATGAAGAAGGAGAAGAACATATGGACTCACCTGAAACACACAAAATAATGGAGTTTCCATAAGAAAGGAATTCCATCATCCAAAGGAGTAAGGGAAAGCATTTGGGTAAACAAAAATTATAGCTAACATAATCTACTGCAAGGAAAGTGTGTCTAGTAGTATCTTGTTGTCCATCTGGCAAACTCCTGCTTCATGATCTTTCCTAAAATTCAACATCAGTCTTTCTGACTCCCCATGGCAAAAGTTATTTCCCTTTCCTAAGTTCCTGTAATTTCATGCTCAACAGCAGGTATAATGAAGTTTAGACAGGTGTGGATTCGAATTCTAGCTTTGCCACTCAGTAACTGTGTGTTACTTAACTTCTTTGAAGCTGACTCCTCTTTAAAATGGGGATATCTTGCCCTAACCACTTTGACTCAGTGGATAGAGCGTCGGCCTGCAGCCTGAAGGGTCCCAGGTTTGATTCCGGTCAAGGGCATGTACCTTGGCTTCCAACACATCGCCAGTAGGGGTTGTGCAGGAGGCAGCTGATCGATGCTTCTCTCTCATCAATGTTTCTAGCTCTCTATCCCTCTCCCTTCCTCTCTGTAAAAAAATAAACAAAATATATTTTAAAAAGATAATAAATAAAATAAAATGGGAATATCCTATTAACCTCAAAGGGATGTTACTGGGATAACAGGTGTCAGTATAAAGTGACTGGTGTATCATAGGCACTCAAATAATGTTAGTGTCAATGCCTACCCCCCTACCACATGGCATATTAGAATGAACTCTTTGGAGAATTGTTTTTACTCTTCTCTGTTCCTAGCACCGAGGCAGAACTTAACATATATTGGGTTCATGAAAAATATTTAATAATAGATATATATGGAAAGGGGGTATTGTGCTGATGGAAAAGACAATTACCTGTAGTAAAGTTAGTGTATGCAGGATTTGCTCCTCTGGTAAACTACAAATATGTGCAAATCTCTGTGTTATCCCTGCCATGACTTAGCCAGAGGGCTTTGCTGGTGAGAATTCTTTTAAAAGACATTAGCCCTAGATGGTTTGGCTCAATGGATAGAGCATCGACCTGCGGACTGAAGGGTCCTGGGTTCAATTCCGGTCGGGGGCACATGCCTAGGTTGTGGGCTCGATCCCGTGGGGGTGTGTGTGCAGGAGGCAGCCAATCAATGATTCTCTCTCATCATTGATGTTTCTATTTCTCTCTCCTTCTCTCTTCCTCTCTGAAATCAATGAAAGTATATTTAAAAAATAAAATAAAAGACATTAGATTTGAAAGCCTCAGGATGGGTGAATTTGGGCAGCTTCTCCTCTGGAGAAGTCAGTCTTACAAAGTGTGTGACCATATTGCCCTCTGGAGACTGCAGATTTTTCTAAAAAAAAAAAAAAATCACATAAAGGATCTTTCCATTAAGAGTTGTACCCAGCCCTGACCCGTTTGGTTCAGTGGACAGAGTGTCAGCCTGCGGGCTGAGGGGTCCCGGGTTCGATTCCAGCCAAGGGCACATGCCTGGGTTGCAGGCTCCATTCCTAGTAGGGGGTTTGCATGAGGCAACCAATCACTAATTCTCTCTCATCATTGATGTTTCTATCTCTCTCTTCCTCTCTGAATAAAGAAATACATTTTTTAAAAAAGAGTTGTACCCAGTAACCTGATGAATCTTGTAAAAGTTTTCATATGCGGAATGTTGTGAGAAGTTCTTCTAAAGTTCCTAAGTAACAATTTCTAAACAGAAGGAGACCCAGAAGTTAAAAACACAAAGTTTTCCCTCTGTTCTTCTTTCTCAAATTTTTTAAATTGAGGAAATTGCTTTCAAAAAGCAACCATGTATATTGCCATAACAGTGCACTCCATATTTATTAGACAATTAAGAAAAACAACATTTGGCACAAGAATGCCAATTTATTCTTTTTTGGACACATACACACAAAATATCCCTGCAAGCCAAAAAAAAAAAAAAATTTGTTTTTAAATAACCATCATCTTATCTCAACATGGGGCTATTACCCTTCCCTTAATAGTTTAGAAAGTACCTCGTATTGCTAGAGACTTACATCCAGTCCAAATTTAATAAAATACATTTTAAAACATTACAGGTTTAACAGTATTAAAAACAAAAATTACACCATTAGTCAAATGAACAAATGCAAACATTTTCAGCCACTAGACATAGAAAGAGCATGTATGTCAATAGCAAGGGATAAGGAAATGGTTGATCAATAACAAGATCTTCCCTTTAATTTTACCAGGAAAAATTCTTGGGGTTGAAGCCATATTGATACAATGCCCTCAGCCTCCACTTTCTTAAAATGAAAGCAGAGTTACCACCTTGCTATTGAGCAAGAAAATCTTACAGCACATCCACAAAGGGTCGCTAGGGCAGGGTGGGGAGGGTGAACCTTGTTAAACAGTGGATTACTGTTCCCACAGGAAGGGTAGGTAGCTGAGCCAGGTAGCTAAGCTTTGATATAGGCTGGGCACCAGATCCTAAAATACAGGCCATATAGTGTATGTCTGCTTGTAAATCATCACCTTTGGAAGCAGCAAATAGAATTTACAGTAAAAATGAGTATGTTTTGCCTGCCTAGAACTAGCTGCATTAAGCCAGCTAGTTCTCTTTATAAATCGCTCAGGGTTCAACAACTAACAACAACAAAATATAACTGGTTCAGCATTTGGATCTTCACCACTCTTAATGTCCCCCACACCTTGTCCCCAAATTGTTACTCTTTAGCATTGTTACATTTAAATCTTTCACACTACATGACAGTGCCTAAACAGGCTGCATTTGAAAAAAAACTAAGCACCCTACTTCTAGAGAATGCACACCTCCCATTGATTGACACATGCATAACAATTCAGTCAGTCCAGAGGGTTACAAATTCAAATTGTCAAGCCTAATTAAAACTATGCATTCAGACTTGCTTGCAATAGTATTGCTGCAACTCTGATTCTGCAGTGATTGCTTCTTAAAGATTCACCCCTCAGCAAGTCCCCCCCGCCCCCCACCCCAAATAATCCCAGTTCTTCCATATTTCATTCAAAATGACAGCCTTGCACCATTAAAGGTACTGGTTTCCTATAAAAATAGGCCTCCCGGCTTTTCCTCCACCACACTCATTTGCCCCAGTGTGCTAGGACTGACTGAGGTCATACAAACTGCAGAGTTCAAGGTTGAGCGTATAGCCCAACTGCAGGCAAGTGAATCAGGGCTTCCAGGCACTCTGCCTTGCTCCCTGTTCCATTCATGCCAGGAGATGGTGACCAGTGACGCTTCTTCTGTGCGTTAACAAGCATGCCCGAGGCACTCAAGTGCAGGTGTGGTGCCTGCTGGCCAGCCAGCCAGCCACCAAGAGTTCTTCACATCCTGGATTCCAGCGAGTCCTCCTCCTAAAAAGTTTGGTTTTCCTCCTCTTGGGTCCAGGGTGGCCATGCTGAAGGGTATATTCTGTGCTCTCCCTGATCAAGCGTGAATAAAAGCAGTAGCCAGTCCCTCACCAACATGTCCTGATTTGTAGCATCCAAGTGAGGTATTTGCAAAAAAGAAAAATCTTAAGAAATTAACATCTCCCATCTCGTCACTAGGTTGTGCCTCAATTACAGAGCTTGCTTTCATCTCACTATATGCAGAGAATTAAGATGTCTGCACCCATCTTAATGAGCTACAGGACTTAATATACATTATAAAAGTTTCAGAGACCAGTCCCAGCAAACAGTGCCACTGATCGAAAGCACATAGAAATGTAAACTTCAAAGTATGTACAAGCTTGTTTAAAAGACTGAAGAAAAACAGGGCTTTATATTGCTGGGATTTTGAGAAGGCTAGTTTAAAAGATTTGGACCGGCTAATGAGTTCAAGCAAACAACCTTCACTATCAGATCCAGTGTTTCCAGACTGAAGTGGCAAATTCAGTTTACCGCATTTTATCTACCTCTTCCCCCAGCACCTTCCTCATCCAGGTGGAGTGTGGCTCTGGGCCTTTTATCCCCTTTTCCAGCTCTCACTCCTGAGGTTCCAGGATAGAGAATTACAAGTCAGTGAAATCTGGGCTGGGCAACACTGGCTGGAACTACCAAGACTCTATGTAACTGTTGTCCATTCACAAAGTATTATCTACACTAAATACAAAATACATTTTCCCCTACTTTGTAACTGTTGCTTGCTTTAGATCAACTCCCTTTGAACAAGAAAAGAATCCTGTCTCCCTGTGAATGGAATCCAGAATCTATTAAGAAAAATCTTTGTATGCAGTTTTACTTGACTCAAAGGAAGGAAACCTCACCAAGTACATTTCAGGTCGAAAGATCAGCACAAAATTTGCACTGCAAGTAACTGTGTAAGTAACCTTGATTCCCAGGAAAACATTTTTAAATGCTAGTACATTTTTGCAAGTTGCAGCATCACTCAATGTACCCTAAAGATTGGCAAAGCCTATCCAGTAAGGAAGCATCCTGGTTCTAGCTTATTTTAAAACAACGTGACAGGACACCAACTATGATATAAAAGAGATAAAAAATAATTCTTTAAAAAGGCATGGAAATATCTGTATTTTCTGAATGATTTCAGGAATTGCCAGATTATGATCTATAAGAAATAGCTGATAAAATTATACCAAAATTTCATCTAGAAAAACTCATTGTCAATGCGGGTGGGGGAAGTGAAGGACCTTAAAAAATGTTTATTGCCAAAGTTAACTTTTTGTGAGAAAAGTTTAAAAATCATTTAGATCTGACAAATCAGACAGCAGCATAAAATGGGCACTTTTGCAAAGTTTGAAAAATACTAAAACCTAATTTTTTTCCCAAAAAGGGGGGGAGGGGGAAACATGGGTACTTTTTATTTTGGCAGTGTTATCTGTTACTGTGACATGTATTACATCTGTTTGTGTTACACATTCACAAGAGTCATCCAGATAAGAGAACTGCCTATTTGAAACTGGAGCCAAATATAGTGCAATTGCCTGGCAGCAGCCTGTACTTGCACCAGCACAAGTCTGTATAAGTCAGTAAGATAAAGTAGTAAAACTAATAAAACTCTTAAAACTTGAAAAAAAAAATCACTGCTCATTAAAGGCATTTACAGTGGCGAAATCGGAAATCTCCATTAAAAAGTCTATGGACCCACACAATTAAATAGTTATGCTAAACTGAAGTAGACTGGATTTTCTCTCCCACTGATGCATACATCCCACTCGATGAATACAGAAAAAAGGAACAATCTTCTCTTACAAGACTAGAGGGATGCGGTGAACACCACAGCTAACAAAATATTCCATAGAAACCCTTCTTGTAAAGTCCTTTAGAAAGTTCAGGCTGATCAGCCTGTGTATGTTGAGGTAAAAATTCAGTCCAGTGCATCAGAAAAGACAATCTATGAGTTATCTATTACTTTTAAAAAATGGCTCAATTTTGTTGATGCATCAGACAGTGCTGTGAAGTATTTATTCAGTGCAACTATTCTGAGCTGCTGGTAGAAGACAAACTGAAGTCAACTTGGCTCTCTCTGGTATTCTGGTAGGCGTGTGAAACATTTTGAGGCTGCATGGGGTGCCAAATTGGTTGAGTTCTTCTGAGACTCTCAGGCAAAATACATTGTGTGCTGGGTATCATGGTGGATTTGCACAGCTTTAGCCAAGGCTTGAGGATCTCGGCCGTTGCTCTGTCCTGACACATGACTGCCTTCTGCACTGTAAAGAGAATAAAGCAAACAAACAAAAAAAACAGGTGTAACAAAGGACCATGTCAAACTTCACGTTTCAAATCTCATACTGTGAACACGTTTCAAAATTCACATGTTTGCAGTATTAGATTCAAGATCTTAGGCCCAAGTTGTGGTTCCTTAAATAGTTTGTAATGTCTCTCTACACATCAGCTTGCTTCACTGAAAAATGCAATACAACTCATTTATTGTAACAATTAAATAATGTCTGCAAAGACCCAAATCCTTAGTGGTGTCTCCATAAGGACTTCCACAGGCCATTATGTCTGGTCAATGCCTACTTGCCTTTAGGCTTCAGTTAAATGTCATTTTCCCAGAAGACATTGACCTTGACTCCAAAGTTCGGCTCAGCCACCTAGAACATAGTTCCACAGAACCCTGTACTTTCTTTCGTTTGCAATAAACACAATTAAAATTAAATTAGTGATTGGATAATTATTTCTTTTCCCTCAGGGACATAAACTCCAAGAAAGCAACAACTTTGTCTATCTTCCTCACCACAGAATCTGTAGTACCTGGCATATAGTAGATATTCAGCAAATGTGATTATGACACCAGTTTCTTCTTGTCTTCCCCCTCACTAGCTATATGACCTTGCATAGGTAGCAGCTCCTTTGATAATAAGAACGTCTGAACAAACCGCGTATAGTACCATGTGCTATAAATGGCTTGGTCAACTGTAAATCACCACGCCTCTTCTGACTTCTCTCACCCACTCACACCCAATTAACTGTTAAGTACTGTCTAGTTATCCCAGGAATAGCTTTTTACATTTAACAAAGACAATCTTGCTCTAACGTACTTTGCAGCTTCATGCCTGCTGGTCCCCTTTCATATATTACAGCCAAAGAAAACTTGCTATTGTCCAAACATGTCACTTGCTTTCTCTCCTTTGTGCCCATTGATCCCTCTGCCTGGAAAATCCTTTCCTCTTCTTTATAGAGTCAAATCCTACCCATCCAGCTATGAAATCTTCTCAAACAGCTTTTCCTCTGATGTCCCACTGCACATTTGCCTATACTGCTTTGGGTGAATTGTCAGTTCTATGTTTACCTGTATTATCTCCCATCATGAAACATAAAATCCCAGGAAATATGTCTTCCTCACGTTAGCATTTTTAGTACTTCGCACAGTGCTGGGCACACATGAACGTGTTGAATGAATGAATGTATATCACAGAATGGAAGGTACAAAGTCATATCTTGGCATTTCCTATAATAGTGTATTTTCAACCCTTACAGAAATAGATTTGCAGAGGAGAGAAACTAAGATGGCGGCATAGGTAAACACCTAAACTGCTGCCTCGCACAACAATATCAAAACTACAACTAAAAAACAAAACAGACACCATCCAGAACCACAGGAAAACTGGCTGAGTGGAAATTCTACAACTAGAAGGAAAGAGAAAAGCACATTGAGAATCAGAGGAGCCGCAAAGGCTGAGGTATGGAGACTCGCACGCAAAGTGGATGGGTGGCTATGTGCACAGTGGCTAAGTGCGTGGCTGGCTTTCTAAAGCGGGAGGGAGACAGAAGCTCCCGATAGAACTCCAGTTCCGGGCGAGTTTCTGGGAACCCAGACTCATTTGGGGAGAAACTGGACTGTCTGGCAGCGGGCAAAACTCAAGGGCGGCTTTCTCTCAGAGGTGCTTGCAGTGATTACCGAGGGATACTGAGACCCAGGGGCCTCATAGGGCAGGGCTGACAGGAAGCCATTGCTGTCTGCTCTGCCCTGAGACTCCGCCCCATCTAAGCTGAGCACAGAGGCTTTTGCAGTTTTGCAAGTCTTGTCTTATAAGGCTGTCTCCAACACAGAAGTTCTCCTGGCGTAGACATAGCTGATCCTCACAGCCAATTGGCTTGGAGGCCAATTCCTCCCAGTGATACCAATGACAATCAAGACTTAACTACAACAAGACTGTGCACACAGCCCACAAAGGGGTGCACCAAGAGTGTCCACCTTAGGTGACTGGGGAGGCTAAGCCACTGGGCCCTATAGGACACCTAGCACACAAAGCCACTCTATCAACTCAGGGAAGCAGCCAAAATGTGGAGACAAAGAAACAGGTCACAAATGAAAGAAATGGAGGAAAGCAAACGACTGGATATAGAGCTCAAAACCATGGTTATAAGGTTTTTCAAGAATTTCCTAGAAAAGGCCGATAAATTTAGCGAGACCCTCGAGGATATGAAAAAGGACCAACTAGAAATTAAACATACACTGACTGAAATAAAAAATATTATACAGAGACCTAACAGTAGACTAGAGGAACACAAGAATCAAGTCAAAGATTTGAAATACAAAGAAGCAAAAGACACTCAACCGGAAAAGCAAAAAGAAAAAGGAATCCAAAAATTTGAAGATAGTGTAATGAGTCTCTGGGACAACTTCAAGCGTGCC
Organism: Corynorhinus townsendii; assembly: GCA_026230045.1. NCBI lineage: Eukaryota > Metazoa > Chordata > Mammalia > Chiroptera > Vespertilionidae > Corynorhinus > Corynorhinus townsendii. The sequence goes on from JAPDVU010000002.1 coordinate 198,879,122, forward strand.
AACATCAGAATTATGGGGGTGCCAGAAGAAGAGAGAGAGCAAGATACTGAAAACCTATTTGAAGAAATAATGAATGAAAACTTCCCCCACCTGGTGAAAGAAATAGACTTACAAGTCCAGGAAGCACACAGAACCCCAAACAAAAGGAATCCAAAGAGGACCACACCAAGACACATCATAATTAAAATGCCAAGAGCAAAAGACAAGGAGACAATATTCAAAGCAGCAACACAAAAACAGTTAATTACCTACAAGGGAGCACCCATACTATTGTCAGTTGATTTCTCAACAGAAATTATGCAGGCCAGAAGGGAGTGGCAAGAAATATTCAAAGTGATGAATAGCAAGAACCTACAACCAAGATTACTCTATCCAGCAAAGCTATCATTCAGAATTGAAGGTCAGATAAAGAGCTTCACAGATAGGAAAAAGCTAAAGGAGTTCATCACCACCAAACCAGTATTATATGAAATGCTGAAAGGTATTCTTTAAGAAGAGGAAGAAGAAGAAAAAGGTAAAGATAAAAATTATGAACAACAAATACATATCTATCAACAAGTGAATCTAAAAATCAAGTGAATAAAAAATCTGATGAACAGAATAAACTGGTGAATATAATAGAATCAGGGGCATAGAAAGGGAGTGGACTGACAATTCTCAGGAGGAAAGGGGTGTGGGAGGTCGGGAAGACACTGGACAAAAAGTGTATACCTATTGATGTGAACAGTGAGGGGGAGGTAAGGGAAGAGGGTGGGGTGGGAACCGGGTGGAGGGGAGCTATGGGGGGAAAAAAGAGGAACAATTGTAATAATCTGAACAATAAAGATTTATTAAATTTAAAAAAAGAAAGAAATAGATTTGCAGTGGAATGTGTACTATTTAGCAGCGGAATTCAGACTTGGGGAAGAGCCCAGAAACTGCTACACTTCACAGATGGTCATTTGGAAAAAGAAAATTACTGCAGGGAGCTTGTTTAGCTATTTAATAGCAGCTCAGTGATAGGTCAAAATGTCTGATTCTCTTGAGATCCCTATTTGGGGGTGAGAATGATATGATACACCTCCCCTCCCACACACAACCCCAGGTTCACTCCAATGCATTCTTCCAGTGAACTATGAAAGCAAAGTGGACTGTGAAGTCTTTCCCTTGTATGAAGTGGAATCCACAGGCCTGTGACTCTTTTGATTGGAGCCAGGGTACTGTGCTGGCCACCATCTGAGGCAGATGGACCTGAGGAGAACTGAAATGCATTTGGCTCTATAGGAAAACCACAGGGAACTTCAAATTAGATTCTTTTCCTTGGGCAGACTTTAGACACACCATACAAGTAAGTATAAACAGCCTGAGCACTTCTTGGACCAAAGTCACATTATAAACTCTCAAAGGCACATGCGATTTGATTCACTGCTTGCTATTTAAACCTTAAAAGGAAGACTAACTCCTCTAAAAATTTTTCTGCAGTAGCTCATTTAAAAATTTTTCTTTTTGTTAATCCTCACCCAAGGACATTTTTTCCATTGATTTGTTTTAGAGAGAGTGAAAGGGAAGGGGAGAAACAAAGTGAGATACATTGGTTGCCTCCCGAAGGTGCTGCAGCCAGGCCCGGGGATTTAGCCTGCAAGTGAGGTACGTGCCCTTGGCCAGAATTGGTCCCAGGACCCTTAAGTCCACGGGCCGACGCTCTATTCATTGAACCAAACCAGCTAGGGCACAGCTCATTTTTTTAAAACTTGCTGCTAACACAGACAGAAAGAGATTTTCTTATGCCTGAGAAACTTGCCTGTCATGATCTTTATCCACCAGATGATACCTTGCTCTGAATGCTACAAGCCGGGCATAATATGCAGGGGCTGGAATAGAGACTGAGCGTGTGCACCGCACATAGGTGTGGCATAGCTGGTAAGTCAGTAGCTGGAGCTCATCTGCAGTGAAGCAGTTGTCATCCCACAAGACCTGGTAATGTGAAGGGCGACTGGTTCCCTGGAGAGAGAGTTTTATGATGAATACATTTCTGATACTGGTTGACTACTTGAGAGAAGAACTGAAATCTACTCCTTAAACTCACAAGTATTCCTGCCTAGCACACCTACAAGCAGATACCTAGACCAAAAGATAACAGTTCTAGGATACAAGCATTAACAAAGTTATACAAAGTATATAATAACAAGTCTACTCAAGCTAGTTGCTGAGTTTGCAAACATCTCCCTATCAAGTGAAAGATCTGGACCAGCTCCCAAATTACCTGAATTCCTGCATGACTACAGAGGTAAAAGTCAAACTCGGATGGATGTGTGATGGTGCTATCCACGGTAGTGCCCGCTGGTACATTGCCACTTTTACCCACCTATTAAAAAAAATGTAATTAGTCACCAATAGGCCAACCTGAACTCAGGTCATTTTTTTCTATGTTAATTGGCAACAAGTTATAAGTTGCTCTTGCAAACCAGTTTAATTCAAGATGTTGAACTTTCTATAACTTTCCCTTACCCCAACCATATCATCCATAAATATTTTCTCAAAGAAATATACTCCATGGTTTCTCTAGGGCAGTGGTTCTCAACCTTTCTAATGCCGCGACCCTTTAATACAGTTCCTCATGTTGTGGTAACCCCAACCATAAAATTATTTTCGTTGCTACTTCATAACTGTAATTTTGCTACTGTTATGAATCGTAATATAAATATCTGTGTTTTCCGATGATCTTAGGCGACCCTGCTAGTGCCTATAGAGCCTAAGACCATTGGAAAATACAGATATTTACATTATGATTCATTAACAGAAGCAAAATTACAGTTAGGAAGTAGCAACGAAAATAATTTTATGGTTGGGGTCACCACAACATGAGGAACTGTATTAAAGGGTCGTGGCATTAGAAAGGTTGAGAACCACTGCTCTAGGGGGATCCAGACAAATAATTATTTTACTAGTGGCTTTGGGCTAAATGATTGTCCTCTATTAACAGACTAGTGACCCACTGCATGAAATTTGTGCACACTAAAAGGGGATTAATTAGAGGAAATAATTTAATATTGCTATTTGCCCTTTCTCTATAATAGAAGTGTCAGAGATGAAAGAAAATTAGTGAAATGTATGTGAAAACCTTCCTCTTGTCAGAGTCTGGGGCACACCAGGGGACCCAGAGTCAAGTCCCCGCCCACCCACATGCACCTCAAAATCGCGTGAGACCCAGACCTGGCCGGCCCCCACCTGGCCAGTCCCACCCTTGTCAAGCCCTGCCAGGCAGGGGGGGGGGGGTAGCCTCAGGTCCCCTGGCCCAGCGCCAGGATGGGGGGCATGGCCTGAGGTCCCCCAGCCCATACCGGGGCAGAGGGTGTGCCTTGAGGTCCTCCATCAAGCCCCGCCAGGTGGGGGACACGGCCTGAGATCCCCTGTCAAGCCCTGCTGGGTGGGGGGCATGGCCTGAGGTCCCCTGTCAAGCCCCACCAGGCGGGGGGACACAGCCTCAGGTCCCCTGGACCAGCACTGGGGCGGGGGTGGTGGTTGTGCAGCCTCAGGTCCCCCGTCAAGCCCCGCTGGGCAGGGGTGCAGCCTGAGTTCCCCTGACCCAGCATTGGGGGTGCACCTTGAGATCCCCCATCAAGCCCCACTGGGTGGGGGGCACGGCCTAAGGTCCCCTGTCAAGCCCCACCTGGTAGGGGGGGTGGCCTGAGGTCCCCCGGCCTGGCACTGGGGTGGGAGGCTGCAGCCTGAGGTCCCCTAGCCCAGCACCAGGATGGGAAGTGCACCTTGAGGTCCCCCGTCAAGCCTTGCTGGGGGGGGGGGGAGGCGTGGCCTCAGGTCCCCTGGCCTGGCACTGGGGCCAGGGGTGCAGCCTGAGGTCCCCTGTCAAGCCCCATGGGGGCAGGGGAGGGTGTAGCCTCAGGTCCCTGCTGACTGCTCATTAAGGCTCCTTATGGGAACCTGACCTCAGCTGTGGGTGCAGCCATCTTTGTGACAGAGTGATGGTCAATTAGCATATTCCCTTTTTATTAGATAGGATGACACATTGGTATGTTCACAGACAAAAAGAAAAAAAGATGGGTAAGATTCCTGAGAAAAACCACTTTTATTCCTTATTTGGAATTTTAAAAAATCCACAACTTGCAGTAAAAGTTAAGATGAAGCAATTTGTTGTTGTTGTTAATCCTCACCCAAGAATATTTTTCTATTGATTTTTAGAGAGAGTGAAAGGGAGGTGGAGAGACAGAGAGAGAAACATCGATGTGAGAGAGAGACATCAATTGGTTGCCTCCCACACACGCCCCAACCAGGGCCGGGGATTGAGCCTGCCACAGAAGTAGATGCCCTTGACCAGAATCGAACCCGGGTACCTTCAGTCCACAGGCCGATCGATGTTCTATCCACTGAGCCAAACTGGCTATGGCAAGATGAAGAGATCTTTGAACTGGTTCAATAAAACTAACACTTTTAGGGGATTAATAAAAGAAGACACTGGCAGAAGCCTTATCAGGAAGAGTCCACTGAAATGGGATCAGGAAACCAGAGTTTCAGATCTAGGCCTAACGTTGCAACTCCATACCTTGAACAAAGCATATTGTTGGGCTTCAATCTAATCAGCTATAAGATCCGGTAATAATATCTTACACTTCAAAAATTCCAAAGTTCTTCTATGGCCAAAACTCTAGGATCAAACTTCTAGAAAAGCAGAGGAAGAACTTTAGAAATGCATTTACAAGGAAAGAAATTAAATCTTGCTATTTGGACAATTTTCATTCTCTTCTGCTGTACAGCAGGGTTCTATGTGAGGAATTTTATTTGCCATCTAGGCACAAATTTGATGGGAGTTTATTTGGCTCCATTCTACTTGTGGTTACCTTCAGCTGAGGATCATACACCAATGCATACAAGTACATCTATGAGTATAGAAAAGTCTCATTCCATCAAATTCAGATGTGAACTCAGGTCCTAACTGAACAAGAGGAAATGTAACTTAGTTAAAATAGTTCTAGCACTGCTTACCAAAGTACAATCTTTAGGAATATTAGTTCAGCAGAACGCATTTGGGTGTGTTATGGTCAAACGAATTTGCAAAATACTGAGTTAAACAAAATTTAAATGATTTTTCCACTGCATAACTTCTCAGAACCTTTATTTAATAAGGTATAATCTTAAAGAGGGAGATGAGTATACGGCATTTTCCAAACTTATTGGACCATAGAATCTATTTTAAAAAAAAAATCTCTTAGACTCCAGAGATGAGAGCCTAAAGAGGTGATGCTCTGGGGAAAAGGGGTCTAGGCATGTTCAATTCAACAATTACTGCTTGAGCACCCATGTGCAAGGCTCTGCAGCAAATGTTTGGGAGGAAAGACAGAGGCACAGAGAGAACTAACAAACATGGCTTCCTGCCCTTCATGGAAACTATATACAATGAACTGCAAAGCAATGTGAAAAGGGCATTATGGAAGGCCCTGGGAAAAGCTGGTGGGAGGAAATAGTTGAGTCATGCCTTACAGGATAAGCAGCAGTTGAAAGGGGGCCTGGGATGAAAACAGGAAACTTTCCAAATATCCCTTCAATACAGAAATGGATAAACAGACTGTGGCTCATCCATATCATGATATACTACTCAGCAATAGAAAGGAACAAACTATTGATACACACAAAAACTTGGATGAATCTCAAGTGCATTAGGCTAAGTAAAAGAAGCCCAACTCAATAGCTATGGGAATCCATTTATATGACATTTTGGAAAAAAACAAAACTATAGGGACATAACAGTGGTTGCCAGGGACTGTAGGCAAGGGAAAGGGTTGACTACGAAAGGACATGAGAGACTTTTGTGTGTGTGACTGTTCTATATCTTTTTTTTTAAATATGTATTTTATTGATTTTTTTACAGAGAGGAAGGGAAAGAGAAACATCAATGAGAGAGAAACATCGATCAGCTTCCTCTTGCACCCCCCCTACTGGGGATGGCCCGCAACCAAGGTACATGCCCTTGACTGGAATCAAACCTGGGACCCTTCAGTCCGCAGGCAGATGCTCTATCCACTGAGCCAAACCAGTTAGGGCTGTTCTATATCTTTATTGAGGTGATGATTATACAACTACATGCATTTGTCAAAACTTGCAGAACAGTATATTAAAAAGGGCAAATTTTACTGTTTCTATATCAGACCTTAATCTATATATATAAAAGGCTAATATGCTGAGTGTCCGACCATCCGACTGGTCACTATGATGTGCACTCACCACCAGGGGGCAGATGTTCAACACAGGAGCTGCCAAGCTGCAGTGACTTGGCAGCAGCAGTTCTTGGGTGATTCACCCCAAAACCAGAGGGGAGGGAGCCAAATTCCTCGCGGGGACACGTGATTCTACCTTTGGCTGTGGGTTATGTTGTTGCTGGGGCACTGTTGGCCCCGAATCTGGTTTACTACGCACTTGCATTTGCATTCCACACCCTGTACAACAGCAACTTTGCAGAGTGCCCTCTTGCACTCTGGGACCCCTTGGGGGGTGTTGGAGAGCTGTTTTGGCCCAGTCCCCACAGGCCAGGCCGAGGGACCCCACCTGCTGAAGAGACCCTGCTCACTCCGCAGACGCAAGGGAGGGACCGCGGGAGGTTGGCTCCAGGGCGTGTTTGGCCCATCTCACCCAGTCCTGCCCCGGGCGCGGCCACCTTCTAATTAATTTCCTTTCAATGTGCATGAATCCATGCACTGGATCACTACTTTTTTAATAGAAAAATAAAGGGGGGGGGGGGACTGTTGAATGGATGTGGTCATGTCAGGGATAAAAATGCACAATGTATATGGGAAATGGAAGGTATATAAGGGTATGATGAAAGATGAGACTAAAATGTTATGTTTTGGCTAAGTGAACAGCACAGGAGAACATTTGGTGGGCAGTGGGTCGGAAGAGTTTTGAGCAGTGGAGTGGCAGGATAAGATTTGTATCTTAAAACCTAGCCCTGAGAGCAGCTGAAGGATACATTTGTGGAAGAATGGAGACAGGGAAACCACTAGGAGTCTCCTGCAATACAGAAGTCTGCCTAGAGTAGAAGGAACACACAAGAGAAAGAACCGGGATGAGAAATTTCAGGGCAGAACAGAGGACTCTTTGACTAACTGGATATAGGGGGACAGGAGAATAGTTTGAAGACAATTCTGAAATTTCTAGCTTGGCTGACTTAATATATACAGTTATGCCAAGTAACACAAGAGAAAAAAATTGGGGGAGGCACAAGTTTTGGATGAGGATAAAACAGTAGGTAAAAGGTTTAGACGTGTTTTGCTAGAAATGCCTGTGGCAGATTGTATCACTGGTGCCAAATCTTCCTGTGCCCCTCCCTAGGGAAGGATTATACTTCCCCACCCAATTAACTCAGGCGTGGCCATGTAACTGGCTTGGGCAGAATAAAATGTGGCCTGAAATGTGTTACTTCTGGGCAGACTCTTTAAGAGCCAGCATAAGGCTTGTCATGTATCTCCCAGCGCCTCCCGCCTCCTCTCCCTCCCTCCCCCACTACAATGACTGGCAATGTTCCAGACAGATGTTTCTCTGTCAGCCTAGGTTCTGAAGGGAGGACAATGGGGTCACAGCTGCTTGCTACAGAATCACAGTGAATGTGTAACATGAGCAAGAAATAAATCTTTGTAAGCCACCATGACTTTGGAGTTTTTTTGCATGGCCTAGCCTATCTTGACTGACACTATGCCTATAGGGCATCTAAGTAAATCTGTCTGGTAGATAACTGGAAGTGCCAGTTGGGAGCTCCATAGAAAAGTTTGGGGCTGTGAATACAGATTCAGGAAATGATAAGCAAATAAGTGAATCCAGAGAAGTGAGTGAGACTAAAGAGAGTTGAAATTGAGAAGAAGGAGAAGTGTGAAATGCCAGGAAACATCAGCATTTGATGGACAGAGGAGGTAGAAGAGTCAAAGAAAGCCTGATGAGAGATGGGTAGTGAACCTGGCCAAAGAAGGCAATCATTGTCAATGCTGCGAAGAGGTCAGTGTGGGAACCGGACGGGATATCACTGAATTTAAAATGAGCAAGTCATGAAGAGAGCAACCTCAGCGGAGTCACTGAAGTTGAAGCCAAGCTACAGGGAACTGAAGTATGACCTGAGGAGGTACAGATAGAAAGTCAAATCATTTTCTCCGAAAAGTTGGTCAAGAAACAAAGGAAAGATAAGGTGGCAGGGAGACTGAGGGAGAAGCAGAGAGAAGTTTCTTTGGGTGACTAAGGAAAAGTTGAGAAAATTTAGATGGTGAGGAGAAGGCAGTAAACTAATGGGAAAGATTAAACTTTTGAAAAATAAAGGGTGATTAATAAAGTGAGGCTGGAGAGAGCAGAAGGATTAGGAACAAAAGCATAAGCAGGGTAAAAAAAGGTTAGGTGGAGAGATTACCTCTAAAATGTGAGGAAGGAGATAAGATAAGATGTGAGGAAGGATTATAATCCATAATAGAAAATTTAACTAAATTTGAAAGTAGAGGAAGGAATGCCAAGAAAATGCATGCTTCTAGATTTTTATTTTCAGAGGGAAATACAAGATTGTTCTATCGTGGGCAATATAAATTGTTGGGAATAAAGGGTAGGAGAGCTGAGAAGAGTCCAAAAGTTTGGAACAGATACAATGGGGAATAAAATAATTGAAAAAATTACAGCCTCAAAGGCCTGGCTGAGATGTGCTACTATGAATTTGCATAATACACATCATTTTAAACAATTGACTCTTTTCTTCAGCAGTCTCCATCAACCTAAGAGTAGAAGCAAAGAAAATGGGCAAGTGGACCGGTTCAGAGCTGGAGATTAGCGAGAGGCATGTTCAGAGGAGTGAAGATGTTGATAAGGTCAGGGGTGCCAAGTAGACCTAGGACTGGGATTGTCAATCTTGAAAGGCTGGGAGTGACACTGGATAGTAAAGAGTAAACCTGTCACATAGCTTGGGGTTTCAGAAAGATAATCCAAGCCCAAAAGCTACATGGATAGCAAGTTGACAGAGGGATGAAAAGATGATAATGCAGTTAAGGAGAAGTTGGCAGGATGTGCCCAGAGCTTGGGCAAGCGTCCAGGAAATTTGTATTAGCAGAATCTAAGAAGTACTACTGAGTCAGGGTTTGGGCAATGGAACCTCAAGGAGAAAATCTTAGTTCTCTAATGATTTAGAAAGCACAAACAGCCTCAGATTAAAGGCAAAAACTAAGGGCATACTAGAAAATAGTGGGAGTGACCCACAAGATTACATCATTAGGCAGCAGAGAGAACTGGTCTCCCTGGGGTTGGATCAGGGAGGACCTGGAAAAGATGAAGTAGTGTCATAAAAATATTGCAGAAGCAAAGTCTCCAATATCATGTGCTTACCTGGCTTACACATAAAGATAAGATCATAAATAGAAACATTACACAAAATGCCTTTCATCAAGTGCTGAGAACTGTACCACAAGTCAACATCATTTATTAATTTAATCATTACAACAACCCTGTGATATAGGTATTGTTCTTCTTCTTAAATATATTTTTATTGATTTTAGAGAGGAAGGGAGAGGGAAAGAGAGAGAGAGAGAGAAACATTAATGATGAGAGAGAATTATTGATTGGTTGCCCCCTGAACGTCCCACACTGGGGATCGAAGCCACAATCCGGGCATATGCCCTGACCGGGAATCGAACCGTGACCTCCTGGTTCATAGGTTGACTCTCAAGCACTGAGCAATGCCGGCTTGGCCAGGCATTGTTCTTAATAGATTTTACAGTTGAGAACATTATGGCTTAGAGAAGTTAAGTAACCTGCCCATGATTAGTAAGTGTGACATCATAAATGTTCAAAGTTTGTACCCTAAGAATCCCCTACAATAATATAAAATAATTTAGAAGAGAAATTCTTCTTTGTACCCTGGAACCACGCCTCAGGCACTGGCAGCAATAGGTAGCAAATGGCAATCAAGTCCAGATGGATCAACCTGCCCTTTGAAGGTTGCCTTTATCGCCCTAGTGGACCCTGCATGTTTCTGACCTCCCCTCTAAAAACTCTACAAACAAGAAATATATTCAGTCTTGAAACCTGTACCATTCAGAATTGGTCATCTAAGATGAGCTGTAATTAGTATATTTATTAAATTATTATTAGGCACTTCTCCTTTTAGAAAAAAATTATCTGGATGTCCACTTAAAAAACACACTTACTTGTATCAGATAATAAAGTTTATCTTATGTTTTCTTACCCTTTCTGCTTTATCTGCACAGAAGAGTCGTGTGTGATGTCTTTTCTGTACCACAATGTAGGTTATTCCTGGCCGGTAATCTTCTTCCAAGCTAATACATGCCTTCCGAATTGCTATTAGTTCTGGCCAAGCTACCTAGGAGTTACAAATGGAATGACAATGAAATGAGAACTCACCTAGTATCTCTCAGATCTGATTTACTCAGAGTGGCAGATGAAAGGGGGCTTGGTCCAATACCTACAGGCCCTAAAAGGCAAGTATGGGATAATGAGAGTACCTGCTTCATTTGTCCCTCGGATACCCCTCCACGGTAATAGATGATCCGTGTAGGTTTGAAGCGTGTGGACTTGTAGAACTGGATCAGCAGCTCTCGAACCATGTTAGTGAGATCCTGAATCACTTCCTGACTATAGAGGAGCTCCTGGGAGACCTCCTGGCGGGAGGTCTGCACCCGAACAGTGGCACAGTACCGGCTGGGGTGGCCATCCATACTGCCAACAACAGCAGCAATGGAAGGCTTCTTCCCATCCCCTGCAGGGGGGTGGGTGACATCTGCTCCCAGGAAGATGACAGGCTGCTGGAACACTGATGGCCTGCTCAGATTTAAAGACACATTGCCACTCAGATATACAAGTGAAAATGTTTGGGTTTAGCAAGCTCACCAATACAATCACAGATATCCTATATAATAAAGGGTAACATGCAAATTGACCGAACAGCAGAACGACCAGTCACTATGATGCGCACTGACCACCAGGGGGCAGATGCTCAACGGAGGAACTGCCCCCTGGTGGTCAGTGTGCTCCCACAGGGGGAGTGCTGCTCAACCAGAAGCCCTGAGCTGGGCTCACAGCTGGTGAGCACAGTGGCGGTGGCCGGAGCCTCTCCTGCCTCCAAGGCAGCACTAAGGATGTCTGACTGATGGCTTAGGCCCGCTCCCTGAGAGGGCGCAGGCCGGGCTGAGGGACAAACCCCCTCCCCCGAGTGCACAAATTTCGTGCACTGGGCCTCTAGTATTCTGATAAGAGAGAATAAAGACTTATGCCCATTGGAAGAGAACTCTAAGGCCCACTGAGTACCAGTGCCACCCAGTACAGTGAATCTGAATTGACCGCAGAAATCAACATGGTTCTTCTGTCACAGTAGGAAGGAAAGAATTAAAAGAGGATCCATGCCCTGGCTGGCGTGGCTCAGTGGTAGAGTGTCGGCCTGCGGATGGAAGGCTCACAGGTTGTATTCTCCAGCAAAGGCAGGTACCTGGGTTGCAGGTTCAATCCCTGCAGAAGGCAAGCAATCAATGTGTCTTTCTCACATTGATGTTTCTCTTTCTCTCCTCTCTTCCCCTCCCTCCCTCACACCTTACACTTTTCTCTAATCAATGAGAAAAATATTCTCAGGTGAGGATTAACAAAACAAAAAAAGAAAGAAAAAAATTAACCAATGAGCCCTAACCCGTTTGGCTCAGTGGACAGAGCGTTGGCCTGCAGACTGAAAGGTCCCAGGTTCGATTCTGATCAAGGGCCTGTACCTTGGCTGCGGGCACATCCCCAGTGGGGGGTGTGCAAGAGGCAGCTGATCCAATGTTTCTCTCTCATCGATGTTTCTAACTCTCTATCTCTCTCCCTTCCTCTCTGTAAAAAATCAATAAAATATATATTTTTTTAAAAATTAAAAATTAACCAATGAGTGCATAAACAAGTGAAACAAATCAATGTCTCCTTTCTCTTCTCCCCCTTCTTCTCTCTCTAAAACAAATAAATAATTTTAAAAAATAATTATAAAAAGAAAAAGCAATCGAGCTGCATATTTGAGATTTGTATGCTTTGCTGTAAACTAAATGCTAGATCTTAATTTTAAAAAGTGGGAAAAAGTAGAGTTCAGAATCTTACCTTTGATGAGGTACAAGCACGTTGTTAATTCCTCCAAGCTTTGCATTTATCTTCAGGCAAAGGTTGGAAAGGGTCTGGGGTGAGGTCTTCACTACATTTTTTACCTGGACACACTGCGTGGCCATACCCAGGAGGGTATCTCCAACACGTTTCACCTCCGCTACAAAAATAAGTTAATTGATTTTTTAAAATGTTTAAATATTCTGTCAATTACTAAGAGTAAAGGGGGAAAATCCACACCCTGACATTTAGAGGGTGCCTACTACATACTGTACACTGTGCTAGATACTTTTCATGCGTGGTGTTTTCATTTGCTAAACCCCCAGGGCAATGTTTCTTTTCAGTTTGGATAGGCCATTCCCCACCCCTTTTCTTCACTCCCGAAGGCTTTTAAACTAGCCTACATTCTTTATTCTATGATGCTGCCTGCCACCACTCAGTCCTGTGAGGTTCCTTTTCCCACAGGACTAACCTGGCAAAGGAATCAATCTCCCTAGCTCCTCCCTCTCACTATACACATACCAGCCCTTTGAATTTTTTTCTCCTCCATCCCAACCCCCACTCCTCTTTTTTCCCCCTAAACATTAGGGAAAAACTGAAGGTAACAAAAGAAACAAATTTGAAGACATTTTATAAAGTTCAAACAGCTGGTCTATAGTTCCCAAATCCTTTGCTTAGATAATAGCCAAAAGGACTTTATATCATTCTTCTTATAACAGATACAAACTAAACACCTCCTCTTTCCCACTCTGATATTCCTAAGTGTTTTTAACCAACATTCCAGTCCTTCCTGCTTTGGGGCTAGGATAGAATTTCACTGCATGCCCAGTCCACTGCATTTCCTGGCCCCATTCCCATTTGCCTCACACAAGTTGGGTGGGCCAAGAAGTTGCAGATGTTAAGAACCCTCTAGAGCTCTCTTTTCTCTCTGCCATGGAGCCAGCAACATTACAAACAGTGACTGCTCTGCCAACCTGGGTTCCAGAGTGAAAATGATATGATGATAAGGAGTCACGGCTGCAGTCTACCCTCAATGATTACACAGCAGCAGCAAAAAGCAAACCTTTTGCTTGGGGACCCTGAGAGTCCGGGGTTGTTTGTGACTGAAGCATAACCTAGCTTATCCTGACTGTTCCACCTACTATTGAAATCATCCTTCATTCAGCATTAAAGGAGTCCATACCATATACTGGCGTCTTCCCAGGTAAGATCACCACTATTAGCTGTAGGCCCACATATGTCATTTTCAGATGTTTAAACATGGGCTCCACGCTGTCTGCACCTTGTGCATACTTGCAGAAACATGGCTGACCCTGGATGGGCATTCCTGCATCCTTAGAGATTTTACGGAGTTGGTCAGTGAAACTCCTGTTAAAACAGAACCAGTGGCACAGTGCTTTCATTTCAGAGTACATTCTTAACATCTATTTCCCTCTATGATACTTCTTTCAGTTCTGCAAATTCTTAGTCAAAATGAGACATAAAGAAATAAACAACAACAAAAATCTCTAGCTGGTTGCAAAAAATAGACTGGCAGTTGTATTGTTAAGCTATCAGATTATCATTTTGAATTTGTAAATAATTATGCCTCAGGCCCCAGGGACTAGAATAAACATTCCTGCCCAAAGATTTTTTATTTTTTTTTAAACATTCCAGTCAGTAATTTTGGACTGAAGAAAAGCAAAGCCAAAATGTCAGGTAATGTGTATTTTGGTAAGCCTGCTAAGAGAATAGTTGAGTAAGCTTTTGTAAGCTTGTATTCCATTCAGATCACAGATACACGCTGTTACACAATCAGCACATTTAGGACTACATTCAAACTAGTAACAGACTGAATCAATACAATATCAAAAGAAATCATCACTTCAGAAAAGAAAAACGCATGAAATTTTAAACTTTAGATTTAAGAAATTACTTCAATCTATGTATAAAGTTTTCAGAATAATTTCTTTTGTGTAATATTTGCCAATATTCTGTAGGATTCCTTTCTTTCATCCCAGTTCCCTTTTCCTGCCTTGATTTTTCCACCCTTCTCTCTAACTTCCTTTATATCGATACCTGAATGTGTATGACATGAAACAGAGATCTTAGTCAGTGACCCTTCAATAAAACATGCTTGCTAGTAAATCAGAATGATTCAAAATGAACTCATTTTTATCTTAGCTGAAAAGATACAATTAATACCAAAGGAAGCTTCACTAAGAACCCAAGAATTTGCCAATCGACACTGCTTCAACCTTGTTAGTCATACATTTCTGCTCTAAATGTAAGGAAGCTGAGTCAAATTCTTAATGCGATTCCCAAATTGGCAATTTACTATAATACAAGGTGTTTTTCCTATAGCCAGATGGTGCCACTATAGGAGGCAGGGATTTAGTGCCAGTGCACACAGCACATTCACAGAAAGATGGTGTTTTCATATCTGGAAGGGATATTACTAAGCTGAAAATATGAAGATACTCACTTTAGTAAATCTTCCCTACATTGTTTCTGAGGCGCAAAACAAGCAACTGCCCAAACTTTAATTTCAATGCCAGCATAAAACTGCTTTCCTCGCATGTCCCAGACACCCTGGTTGGGTGTGGCTACTGTTTTATTCTTTAAAAACAAAACAAAACAAAAAAAGAAACAAAAGAAAAGAGAAAAGACATTACAATCTAAGGCCATTTGAATATTGATGAGGGGACAAACAGAACTCTATTTGGTATTAGCCAAAAGATAAAGAGCAATCATAAGCAAAACTATGGGTAAATTCACTGTGGCTTGTAGAAAAAGTCCTCAATTATTCTCTTTTTGACTGGTTATTGGAAGAAGCTTGCTGAATAAAATAAAAAGCTTACCCGGCCTCCATACTGTAGCATTGGTGCTGGAAGTACCCTGCCTGTGAGCTCTGTCATTTCATTGTGGACAACAATACCAAATTCTTTAAGGTACGGATCAGGTCCACCCACCATGCTGTTACTCTTCACCTAAAGAACAGGAAAGCCTGCATATATAAAAACCAAAGAGTAACTGTGTCCCATCAGGAGTTTTTCTACTTTTTCATGTTAAAGCTAGCTTATCTTAAAGACCATGCCTTACTGACCAGTCTACTGATTTCTTCCTGTCGGTCAGGAGCAGATCTTGCTGTGGCTTTGATCATCGTGGAAGTCTGATTGTCTGTAAGTTTCTTTATACATCGCTGTCCGGCCACTATATTACAGACCTGCCAAGAGGCAAAGAGAAATTTCGTTTGTGCTATATCTTAAGTCTTTGCCAAACTATATGTTGCATCTTTCGTTTTCCCCCAAAATGAAAATTCTGTTAATCAGCCCAAAATATCTCAGAAATTAATACTAAATTCTACTGCTCGTTTAGACATGACTTTTATTTTTATTTTTTTTAACCCATTCAAGAAATTGGCAGATTGGCAAAAGAAAATTTAGTTTACCTCAAGTGGCAAGTATGTATGCTTTTGTTCTTGTCCCACTTGGAGACAGGGAAGATGGGGATATTTCAGCTGCAGACTATACTTTTGCTTAAAATATTGAGCTACAGTACATTCCATGGCTTGACCATTTTCTAGCTGTAAAGGAAAACTACAAGAGACAACATCTTTTTAGAAATTTCAAGTTCTTTTTTCTGAAACAAGCAAACAAACAAAAATTTACTAACATTTTCTACCTTGATCAGTCACTTAAAAACAAAGGGCAATCTTTATTTGAATATTTTCACCAAAGTCATTTTAGTATTAAACACATCTGTGATTATGCTGGAATTTTCCATGTTTACTTAAAGCCAAAATGAGAAAATAATTTAATTAAAGTTTTAAAATGACTTAAAACAAGAAGAAACTGCAGAATCAGAAATTACATAGACTCCTCAGAGGTCAGTTTAACACCTACAGACACAATCTGGTGGTAGCTTCTTATACATAGGAATTTTGTTTGCTTAGGAGAATGTTTTTGTAAAAGGAGTGTAGCATAGTTATTGGGCCCACATTTTCAGACCCCCAAACCAGGACAAATGTATGTAGGTTTGGAGGCAATAAGAACCAATACATGAAATTGAAACTAAGCTAGGATATTTGGTATAAACTGGGGAAAATGGCCCAGCTGGTGTGGCTCAGTGGTTGAGCATCGACCTATGAACCAGGAGGTCATGGTTCCATTCCCAGTCAGGGCACATGTCAGGTTGCAGGCTCTTTCCCCAGTGGGGGACGTGCAGGAGGCAGCTGATCAATGGTTCTCTCTCACCATTTATGTTTCTATCTCTCTCCTTTCCTCTCTAAAATCAATAAAATCCTCCTATATAATAAAAGGCTAATATGCAAATCGACCAAATGGCAGAACAACCAGTCACTATGATGCACACTGACCACCAGGGGGCAGACGCTCATGCAGGAGCTGCCCCCTGGTGGTCAGTGTGCTCCCACAGGGGGAGCACCGCTCAGCCAGAAACCGGACTCACGGCTGGCGAGCGCAGTGGCAGTGGCGGGAGCCTCTCCCACCTCTGCAGCAGTGCTAAGGATGTCCGATTGCCGGCTTAGGCCTGCTCCACATGACATCCCCTAAGGGCTCCTGGACTGCAAGAGGGTGCAGGCCGGGCTGAGGGACCCCTCCTCCCCCGAGTGCATGAATTTCATGCACCGGGCCTCTAGTAAATAAATAAACAAACTGGGAGCATGGTTTAATAGACTCTGTATTTGGGTCTTCTAGTGGGAAAATTATCTCAAATACTTGGCATAATATTTTTTAAAAGTATATTTTTATTGATTTAGAGAGGAAGGCAGAGGGAGAGTGTGAGAGAGAGAAACACCGAACTCCCAACCTGGGAATCGAACGAGTGATCTTTTGGTGCACGGATGACACTCAAGCAACGGAGTCACATTGCAAGGGCACTTGGCACAATAACTTTTTTTATATATATATTTTATTGATTTTTTACAGAGAGGAAGGGAGAGAGATAGAGAGTTAGAAACATCGATGAGAGAGAAACATCGATCAGCTGCCTCCTGCATGCCCCCTACTGGGGATGTGCCCGCAACCCAGGTACATGCCCTTGACTGGAATCCAACCTGGGACCTTTCAGTCCGCAGGCTGACACTCTATCCACTGAGCCAAACAGGTTTCGGCTTGGCACAATAACTTTAATCTTGCTTTCTTAATTGTTACAGCTCCACAAAGTAACAATGCAGTAAGGATCATATATCAGTGGTGGGGAACCTTTTTCAGCCAAGGGCCATTTAGATATTTATAACATCATTCACAGGCCATACAAAATTATCAACTTAAAAATTAGGCTGCTATACTTGGTCAAACATTGACAGGGTCAGACCAAATGATTTCTCAGGCCATTTACGGCTCACAGGCTGGATGTTCCCCACCCCTGATCTATGTAAAATTCATGTAACTCTCCTGGACAGTTAGGGGGCGACCAGGCCAGCAGGGAGGCAGTTGGGGGGCGGCCAGGCCAGCAGGCGATCAGGCTGGCAGGCAGGCAAGCAGTTAGGAACCAGCGGTCCCATATTGCAAGAGGGATCCCTGATTGGAGAGATTGCAGGCTAGGCTGAGGGACTCCTCCACCCCGTGCACAAATTTCATACACCGGGCCTCTAATTATATATATTAACATACGTTTGATGACTGGCTGGCCGTCTGGTCACATTACAAACTCGATATTTTCGCTTCATCTGTCCACAGTGAGTCACCTCAACTTTAAGACCTGAAGTTGAAAAAAAAAAGTTAAAACATTAGTACTAATAAAATCATAGTGATAAAATCAGATTCAAATGTCTTCAGAAAGGCATGCCATTGTACAGGACATACATTGCAAGGATGCAAGAACCCTTTTATCAAGTATAGGCAAAAAGCCTCAGCTAAGCAGAAAATATTAGAACCCAGATGACTTAAGATTTGTAACCACTGTAATTTATTACTTCAATACATAATTACTAAGCATCAATTATGTTCTGGTGTTAATGAAGTTTATATTCTAGTGAGAGAAGATAGCTAATAACAAACAAGAAGAAAAGAAATTCCAAAAGGAAAATAAATAAACTTGTGTTAGTTTATTAAAATGGAGGTTTTTAAGTGAGTAACGGTAACAGTAAATGTCTGATATGTGACAGGTATTGTGCCAGAAGCTTATACATCTGCTAGGGGCCTGGTGCACAAAATTCGTGCACAATGGAGGGGGGAGGTGCACCTCAGCCCAGCCTGCACCCTCTCCAATCTGGGACCCCTCGAGGGATGTATGACTGCCCGTTTAGGCCCGATCCTTGGGGGATTGGGCCTAAACGGGCAGTCAGACATCACTCTTACAATCCAGGACTGCTGGCTCCCAAATGCTTGCCTGCCTGCTTGGCTCCTAACTGCTTCTGCCTGCCAGTGTGATAATCTCTTACCCATTCCCCTGCCAGCCTAATCGATGCCTAACTGCTCCCCTGCTGGCCTGATTGTTCCTAACTGCCCTCCCCTACCAGCCTGGTCACCCCTAACTGTGCTCCCCTACAGGCCTGGTCCCCCCAACTGCCCTCCCCTGCAGGCCTTGTCCCTCCCAACTGCCTTCCCCTGCAAGCCTGGTAACCCCCAACTGCCCTCCCTGCAGGCTTGGTCGCTCCCAACTGCCCTCCCCTGCCAGCCCAGTTGTCCCTAACTGCCCTCTCCTGCAGGACTGGTCCCCCTTAACTGCCCTCCCCTGCAGGCCTGGTTCCTCCCAACTGCCCTCCCCTGCAGGCCTTGTCCCTCCCAACTGCCCTCACCTGCAGGACTGGTCCCCCCTAACTGCCCTCCCCTGCCGGCCCGGTCGCCCCTAACTGCCCTCCCCTGCTGGCCCGGTTGCCCCTAACTGCCCTCCCTGATGGCCTGGTCGCCCCAACTGCCCTTTCCTGCAGGCCTGGTTCCCCCCAACTGCCCTCCCCTGTCAGCCCAGTCACCCCCAACTGCCCTCCCCTGCCGGCCTGTTTCACCCCAACTGCCCTCGCCTGCTGGCCTGTTTCACCCCAACTGACCTCCCCTGTCAGCCCAGTCACCCCCAACTTCCCTCCCCTGCCGGCCTGTTTCACCCCAACTGCCCTCGCCTGCTGGCCTGTTTCACCCCAATTGCCCTCCCCTGCAGGCCTGGTCGCCCCAAACTGCCCTCCCCTGCAGGCCTGGTCACCCCTAACTGCTCTCCCCTGCAGACCTGGTCCCCCTAACTGCCCTCCCCTGAAGGCCTGGGTCCCCCTGCCAACTGTCCTCCTCTGCTGGCCTGATTGCTCACAACTGCCCTTCCCTGCCAGCCATCTTGTGTCCACATGAGGGCGGCCATTTTTGACCACACGGGGGTGGCCATCTTGTGTGTTGGGGTGATGGTTAATTTGCATATTACTCTTTTATTAGATAGGATTTGCATTTAATTTTCACAATGATCTTACAAGTTATATTACCTTAGAGATGATTAATCTAAGGCTCACAGTGGTTAAATAACTTGCCCAAGGTCCCAGTGTTAGAACTTTCTGGGATGGGATGGAAGCCCAGGTAAGTCTGACTCCAAGACCATGCTCCTCGCACCAGGCTGAATGGCCTCTCCAAGACTATGCTAATGCAAATACCTACCTCTGATTTCTTTGGTAAACTTGACACGCTGGGAGTCTGTTAGAGGTTTGGTCTGTTCGTTGATATTCTGAATGTCTAAAACCTCACACATGAACTCAATGATAGGCTGAGCCCGGTAGAAAGCAGTTGCAGATACTAACAAACAGAGAGGAAGGATACTTAGCTTCAGGGAAAGGGACAGGATTAAGAAAACCAGCCAAAAGACTAAAGGGTAAAGACAATTCCATCCTACCATCAATATTGAGCATCATATTCCACATGGCAGGTCTCACAGACTGATGAAAGCCAAACCAAACTTCCCTGCCCCCTCCCAGAGGGTGGTAGTAACCTTCCGGAGGTGAGAAAAAGGAACGGCCCACTGGAGTGTACCTGAAGAAATAAGAGTTTGCATGTTTCACAATAGAATTTGTCTTTGTAAATGGAAACCAAGTTTAAACTATGACTTATACAGAAAACGTTCAATAGCTCTAATGCAAACTATCAGAAAAAGGTCTGATATCTGTGGCAAAGAATTCAAACTAAGGTACTAACCTCATGGAGGGGAGGTGTCTTGTAATAACATCAAGTGCTTGTACTGAGTCATCTGGGACTTCATTCAAGTGCCCAGCTAAAGCTTCTAAAAGCATCTGAAGGCTCACAACTGACACCCACTGAACAGACACTTTAAAGGTTTGGTCTTTACCCTCACCTGGAAGAGTCACTTCCATATCAACCTAAGGAAAAATACATGTACGTGCATATTTACAAAGGCTGAGAGAAAGATCCCAGAAGTATTCAAAATAGTATATGCATAAAGACATTTTATACTTCCGTAATTGCAAAACATTGGAAACAACCTACATGTCCATCAACAGGGGAATATTTTAATACTAAATATGATGCAATAGTTTAAAAATAAGGTAGATGCTACAAAATGTTATGACCCTCAAAAACATTATGCTAAATGAAATAAGCCAGACACAAAATGACAAATATTGTGTGATTTCACTTAGATGAAGTGTACCTAGAATAGTCAAATTCATAGAGACAGGAAGTAAAATAGTGGTTACCAGGGACTGGAGGAGGAGGAAATGGGGAGTTATTGTTTAATGGGTACAGAGTTTCAGTGTGGGATGATGAGAAAATTCTAGAGATGGACAGTGGTCATGATTGTACAACAATGTGAATATACTTACTAGTAATGCCATAGAATTGTACATGTAAAAATAGTTAAAATAGTAAATTTTATATTATGTACACTTCACCACAATAAAAAATTTTTAATAAAAAATATAGTAAGGTAGATTTAAATGTACAGAAATGGAAAGATTTCCTAGGCCTATTGTTAAGTGAAAAAATATATCAGAACAATATGCAAATAAATAAGAATGTACATAAATAAATGCATAAATAGCTAATGTACATAAAAACATCTGAAAGGATACATACCAAGCTATTAGTTTCCTTGAAAAGGAAAATGGGATTGAGGACAGGTGCAGGAAACCATAGCATTTCTAGGTTGTCTAAATAAGTTTATAATGAGTATACAGTTGTATATTGCTTTTCTAATTTTAAAAATAAATGTTTTAAAAAGTTACTGTGGTATTATGAATACTTTCATAAGTGGGTGCTATACAATATGCTACAATTTATAAAAACTTCATTGTTTAGATTCAGGTAGAACTTTAACAATGTGAGAAATCTGGAATATGTGTAAAGATGGTGCAATCAACTTAAATTCTAATGCTCATTCCATTCAATTATCGATTAAGGGACAAGACAATATGGACAGAAAGACCTATCATCACTATGAGAAACAACTAAGAATTGAATTGTTATTAGAAAAGGAAACATTTTTGTCATATGTAATTACTACTACATAGTAAGTTTAGTAAATATTTCTTGCTGTTAACACTTACCCTATCCCGTCCAATTGGCAGTGGATGTGCTGTGTACATGTTTCTTTTGCCATCATAGCCAGGCTGCCGATCACCAAATATTTGCATCTTGAAGTGCCGCACCATTGTATCTACTACCTCCCTTAACGGTAATGGAGATAGTGGAGGTTAGCTTTGAAAAATGGTGAATGGTAAGGAAACTATCATCATACCTTAATCATCTAAATTCGGTTCAAAAGCCCTTAGAAAACATAAGCATTAAAGTGACCACTGATTCAACTAATTAAAAAAATAGCTAATAGGCCCAGCCAGCGTGGCGCAGTTGTTGAGTGTCGACCTAAGAACCAGGAGGTCACGGCTAGATTCCAGGTTGGGGCACATGCCTGGGTTGCAGGCTCAATACCCAGGGGTGGGCAGGAGGCAGCCAACTGATGATTTTCTCTCATCATTGATGTTTCTATCTCTCTCTCCTCCTTTCTTCTCTGACGTCAATAAAATATATGTATTTAACAGCAACAAGGAAACACAAGCAATTCCAAGATAACAAAAGGGAGGAATAAAAGAAAAGAGATAAAATTTATGGCATCCTCTCACACTCCTGCTTTCCAAATTCCTCCCGTAAGATAAACATAGCCTTATAAGAAAGAATAACCTCTGTTAGGTATCTAAGTATAGCAAGTTCCTAATTGAACCAGAGGCCCACTGGCATCCGGCTGGCCCGCCCCGCCCACCCCAATTGGTCCAATCGGCAGGTTAGCTGGGAGGAGGGGCTGTAGGCGGTCCGATCAGGGTGGGGGATCTGATTGGGGGCAGAGCCGGCCGGGTGGAGGGGCTGCAGGCGGTTGGTTGGCCCCGCCCCCTGATTGAACTCCCAGTTGAACTCCAAGTCGAACTCCTGGTTGAGGGGACAATTTGCATATTAGCCTTTCAGTATATAGGATGATAAGCTTGTTTCAAATATATGTCCTTATTAAAGTATACTGATTTTGGAAAAGAAAGTGGGCAGAAATTCAGGAACCTGATGATCAATAAATCTAAGATGCATCATTCTCAAAGGAATAAGTCAACCCCTTTGACTAATGATGGCTATTTATAATTCTGCAGACTGTCTTGTTTTATTCCAAAGTGCTCTCAAGCAGTGTAGAGAAGGGAATTGTGAAATATCCTCATCCTAAATGTTACCAATGTATTTTCTTTCTTTTTAGAATGAAAGCCTTTCTCTCAATCAAGCATGCATAGCTTTACTTAAGTGTTCATGCATATATGCCAGATCACACTGTATGCAGGCCTTGAAATAAATGCAGTATGCAGTTTAAGATGGAGCCTGTGAGATTTTGGAATGCTAGAATCAATGAAAAGTTGGGAGTTGCTTCTTTCCAATGTTAGTGATAGCAAGAGCATCCTTAGAAAAGCAAGAATCTTAATATTAAAGACTGTTTGAATATCAAAGTATGGAAACAATGAAAAGGAAGGGGGTGTTCTCAGCACCTTGTAAGAATATCTGCTACAGGACTATGACTTCACACTTGGTAAATTCCTGTCATAGAGACCACAATACTTAAATCACCTTATCCAGACCTCTCTTGGGTAATGCTAGCATTAAACAGAACTTCTCTCTCAGCTTACTTTTTTCAGTACTCTAAGATGATCCATCTGTCTTTACACATATTTTTCTCATGTCCATTACCAACACTTAATAATAAAATTTGAACTTCCAGGTAGTTCTATTTCCCATAGACACTAATGTCTTCACCTACTTTTATAAATTTCTGCTACCCTTGGACAATGAAAGAGTGAGCTCTCTTCTTCCTTCAATAAGTATTTACTGACTGAACAATGATGCATCCAGCACTCTGCTAGAATCTGTGGAGGATAACAAAGTATGAGACAGCAAAGGAACTTAGAGAAAAACAAAGCCTGCATACTGAAAGAATTAGAGAACAGTACATTGGTATAGAAGTCTAGTTTTTCTAATCCTTACCTGTTGACTCTACGAGGCCGTTTTTCTGGTTTAATATCCACATCATAGTGATACACATCTATTTTAGGAATCTGAACCTGAAAATGATTGGCTAACAGTCGAATTGGTTTTCCAACAGTTCCAAGGCCAGGACGACGAGGTGGCTGGAACAGGCTGGTTGGAGGTCCTGAAGAGATTGAAAGACATTCAATGTGCTACTTGGTCCTGAAGGATACCAGTCCCTTCATGATGATGATGATGATGATTATAGCTACGATTAACAAGGTCTTATTATTTACTAAACATAATATGATGTAAAGAGTTTGGGGTGTCTTTTGACCTAAGGTTTTCTGGATTTCTAGTATTTTACCATGCTGCCATTATTCTGAATATGAGGAACATCAAAATGAGATAGCATGATGAACTCCTCTCAGATGTCAGCTACCGTAGAAAACCTTTTATGAGCATTAGTAGATCTATAGATAGGCTCACACAATTATATGCATTTTTCTGGGTACCATCATCATGTTTGGGCTGGAGATGATCCACTAATCTTCCACAAATTAGCCTACATTATGGTAAATTGTATGGACAGGTGGAGGTTAAACAGCAGCTATATTTATCAATTTACTTACTAATTTAGATAGTGAAACAATACCAATAATGCTAAATTTTCCTGTTTATAACCTGATATTTTTAGAATCTGTGCAATCTGATATTTCCTGATCATAAGGTCTAGTTTTTTTACTTATTTACCAAACATTGATTCATGATTACATGTCTAACCTGCACTGTGGACTCAGGAAAAAGACAGCCTCTGCTTTCAAGAACCCACAGTCTAGACCAGTAGTTCTCTACCCAGGTGAGATTTTGTCTCCCAGGAAACATTTGGCAAATGTCTGGAGATATTTTTAATTGTCACCCTTGGGAGGGGGGAAGGTGCTACTGACATGTAGGTTTGGGGAAACACAGTCTGGAAAATTTTGTCTACAAAAAACCTAATTTCTTTTTTATGATAATGTCAAGTGAACACTGACCTAAAAAATATACATCTTTCCTGCTATATGTGTTCAGTAAAGTGAACTATGATTACAATGGAAAGTTATAACAGGTTCTTTTATTGCAATGGCATTTCGCCAAGAACAAAGACAATTCACTGAGGAAGCAAAACTTTGATGCAAGAAGCTGTGTGGTCCAATATCACTTAGGAACACTTTAATGAAATCTGTATTGGCAGATCACCATATACTAATTCTTCAAGTACTGAAATATTTTCACATATTAAATTCATTATTCATTCATCCCCTAAATTCTACTCATCGTTCAAAACCCAGGCCAGGTGTAAACCTCCTTGGAAAGCCTTCAGAATCTTCCAGACTGGAGGATGCATCCTCTTTGTTCCCAAGATGCTCTGCATAAGGGAGCACTTAGAACAAGTACATAGAAACAACCTGTTAAATGACTCGGTCTCCACTAGACTGTAAACTTGGAAGACATGGACCTCCAGTTCATTGTTATCTCCTCAAGACCTAATTCAATGACCAGTACATTGTAGAAATTCAATAAATGTTGAACTGATCACCTGTAGCAGTTCCAAATAGAAACTAAACAGAAATCCAGTCATTCCTAAAACCCAAGAACTGAGAATTATTTTTCATTAAAACATAATTTATCCTAAAAATATTATTATTGCTTAGAATCGAGTTCCACCTGTGGTATACAAGGGAATCTACTCTGGGTGTGATATTTACAAACAAGGTAAGAGGTAATGAATAAATAATATCAGATGTGATGGGCACATGGAATCAAAGCATACAGGTAAGTCAGCCATGCATATCCCAACATACACTTAAGCAATCATTATATCATAAAGTAGGATGAAATCCAGCTTGATAATAGAATGGGTCAAATGACATATGACTTTGATTTTAAATTGTGACTAGAATCCAGGTCTAGCACTTTTTCTTCCCCAGTGATATCTCTGCCTCTCTAAACTACTTGATACCAAAGGGACAGAGGCAGCGGAAATGAAAGAAAAGGAATTAAGAAGTGGAGAAAAGCAAATAGCATGTTTCTTTTCTTTGGCAAGAAAGAAAAGTCAGAAGGTGAGTGATCATTTCATTTAATAAGTTTAGAAGATTTATTTAGAAAACTATATTCTAAGATTTTCCACTCCAAAAGCTGCTTTCTTTGAGGTTAGCAAACTACTTATAAAAGAAAAAGCACAGTGGCTAAAGCTCTGGCACCAAACTGCCTGGGTTTCAATTCTGTTTATCACTCCCTACCTGCATGACCTTGGGCCTCTGTGCCTCAGTTTTCTTATCTATAAAATGGGGAATATGTGGTAATTATAGCATCTATCTCTTAAGGTTATTATGAGAATCCGTGAGATAACATATATCAGAGGCTTAACACAGTGTCTTATAATACTAAGTAATAAATGTAAGTTAGTAGGTTGTACCTGCATAAATATTACAGTGCTTTATATTGGGGGCATCCCAAAAATTTGGTGACAAGTCTGAAAATTACATCTTCCAAAAAGGAAACAAATTTGACAACATAGATTGAATAAAGTTAGCCTTAAATGAAAAGGAGGGCAGATGACCCAGACTCATCATCATTTCACCACTAAGCCTTGAGACCTGGTAGTCAATTAAGCTCTCTGCACCTCTTTTCTCATCTGTCAAACGGAGGTAATGCCTGCCTTGCCTACCTCACAGAGGATCAAATGAGCTAATAGCTGTAAAAACACTTTCCAAACTGTGAAACACTGTAAAATTAAAAGTTATCACTATTATAATAAAACTAAATGGTATTCTAATTAAATATATTTCCAAATTATTATCGCCAGAAACCGAAATGGAGTGAGGGGAGAGCAGAGCAAAACTAAGAATGCACCAATGATTACTGAAGTGAGGAGAGCACAAAGCTCTAGATCGGCTTGCTTTAACAAAAAAGCAGGAAAGCTTCTCTAGGTTCTAAAACAACCTGGGCAAAATATCCCACAAGACTATCAACTCCCTTTGCTCTGATTCTATGCTTGGCATGCAGCTTCTTGTTATTAATTTGGTTTCTAAGATACTGTGACACCAAAAAAGGAGCTTGCTAGAGAACAGACAAGAAAATATCCCAGTCAACAGAAAAGATCTATGTGACATTTTGGCTTATTCATTAACATCTTATAAATGTGGTTAGTGAGAATTAATTTTCCATAATCCTGGGTGAACTTACTGATAAATCCTCAAATCTGCAAAAGCTAAAATCAAACCAACAAAAAAAAGTCCCTGGGATGTTCCTACCACCAACAGGTTGATCTTTTCCATGAAATTCAGTTTGTACACACAATTACATAGTCTCTTTCAATACCAGCTCACAAATGCAACAGTTGCTTCAATTATGAGTTACTAGCAGGGGAGGGAGGGCAGAACATTTGTAAGTATCTCAAATGCATTGGTCTCTACAATAAGACTTCTCGCATACATTATCTCATTTCAGTCTCACAACAATCTGGCAGCACATAATTATTATTACTTCATTTTATTGATGAGGAAATAAAAGTTCAAAGGAATTAAGTAACTTGCCCAAGGTTATACAACTATTAAATTACTAGATTGGATTTGAACAGAAGTCTGTTACGTTCCTGAAGACATGGTCATGCCTTTAGCCAGAGGCTATAGCTGAAGTAACCCTGCATAACACTCACACTGAGGTTTACCAAATAATATTATGTTACAAAAGCAATTTATTTTTAAAAGGCATATGAAATTTTATTATAAAGCCTTTTTAAAAAATAGTTTAAGCAGCAAATTAAGGTAAAATTAAGTCATTCAGTGATGTGCACAAGTTCTAAGAAAAAAAAAGAAGTCTACAAAGTTTCCAAACTCAAACGGTAAACGCTCTACAACTAAGTCTACTATGTAGACAAAGTTGGATATTAAAGTTAATTCTATCACAGCCCCTAAACCCTGCCCTTCTTAGCCGAAGTATTAGAAACCTATTGGGGCTGGAGGTGGGAGCACCAAGCTGCAGTCTGTAGGCCACTTGTTACATCCTGGAAAACTTCCTCAGCTTAGGGCAGAGTGGGAGAGAAAGCCAGAAGCTATCCACAATGATAGGAAATGACAGTTTCCAAAGCACTTTCTCCTTCATTTGGTCTTCTTAACCACTCAGAACCCAGTTAGAAGAGAATTCAGGGCATCAAAGCCTGTGCTGGAGCGGCTGGCTGCTAACTCGCCTGTCACTCTGGGACTATCACACAGGCTGACAGGTAGAGGCATAGGACCTTATTCCCCGAGACTTCAGGGACTTCAAGAAAGGGTGAGCACTTTGCCCCTTGGCCTTCGAGGCAAGGGGTATTCCTTATGTAAGGCTCTGGACCTCTGCCAGTGCAAAGGAAAATAGGACTGCAGCCCCAAATCAAGAATACTCCTGGTAGTAGGTGGGAGACGTTCGCGGTCCGGTCCAGGCCAAGCCTTCGCAGCGTACCAGGCACAAATCGTCCCTTCGGAGGCCCAATCTGGCCTCATCTCAACCACCTCCCTGAGGTTGGGTCAGGTCTCCCCTGTACCTGGGGTGGGGTCACCTTTCTGGGCCTCCCGCCCTTAAACCTCAGAGATCGGGCTCATCTCTCCAAGTGGGGCGCGGTCCCCGCCCCCGGAGGCCCGGGTCAGCTCCCTCCGCCTTGTGCAATGAGGCACGGGTCGGGTTCCCCGGGGCCTGACGACCCGAACCCGGGGAGGGTACGCGCGAGCCGACGGGGGCTACCGAGAGCGACGGTCCCGCCCGCCCACTCGTCCGTCCCGGGCCCCATGCCGGCCAGGCCTGGGCGCGCTCACCTGGTCCCAGCGCCTCCATGGCGGCAGCGGGGGCCGCCTCTCCCCGGTCCCCGGCGCCTCCCGCTCCGGGCCCCGCCGCCGCCGCCACGAAGCGTTTGATCTCCGGAATATTGGCGCTGAGGAGGGGCGCCGGGGGCGCTGGGCGGGGGGCGGCGGCGGCGCCTGGCCCGGAGACAGGGACCCGGCTCCCGCGGCTCTTCCGGCCTCAGCGACAACAAAAACAATCCCCGCCACCGCCGCCGCCGCCGCCGCCGCCAGCTGGAGCGGGCGCGGGAGACTGCGCGCGCGCCCGCGGGTGGGGACGGGGCGCAGGGCGCGCGCCGTCCGGGGTCCCGGCTCACAGAGGGGGCGTGCGCGGCCCGGGGGGCCGGGTCCACAGAGCCCTAGGTGGGGGCAGGGGGCGTGGTTGGGACCGGGCGTTTGCGCCGGAGGGGGCAGTGCCCCAAGGACGTGTCGTGTGTGTGTGTGTGTGTGTGTGTGTGTGTGTGTGTGTGCGCGCGCGCGCGCGCGCCCGTACTGCCCTGCCTGCCCAGGACGGCCATCCCGGGCACACGGCTTTGAGGGACTACGTGGGATCCTCCCAGAGCCGCTGCCACAGTGTCCTCGAAAGATCAGGATTCCAGACTCCGCTGATCCACAGACACAGCCTCCGCTCTGTCCGTGAAAGTGTCCTGAGATTCACACCGGACACCTCTCCTTCCTCCCACCTCAGACTACTTCTTTTTCCTCTGTCAGCCTCCCCCTTCTCCACTGTCCTGGGACAGAGAACACCAGTCACCACAGATGCAGCACTTTGCCGCCTTTTCTTCATCCAACACCGCATGCCCAGTTGCCCATCTCTCCCATGCAGCCAGAAAGCACCACGGAATGGATCATGATGAATGATGCATTCATTCTCTCGTTGGTCCCATGACAAGCACCCTGGTCAGCAAGTCATTCAAAACAGAAATATCTTGCTTTCGCGGATGACTTCACCTTAGCAGCCAAGAGCTAAAGGAGCAGCGTCCTTGGAGTCATGGTCAGCCCAGCAGGCCCAGCCTCTTTGGGGCTTTTAATTAGAACTTTGAGTTGGAAAATACAGGACTACAGGTCAACAAGCAGTTTCTAGTCAGCAGAATGGGGGAGCTCTCTGTCCACTAGTTTAAAAAATGCAGTGTGCCCAGCCGGTGTAGCTCAGTGGTTGAACATCCACCTATGAACCTAGAGTTCAGGGTTCTATTCCGGGGAGGGGTTGAGGCTGGATCCCCAGTATGGGGCGCGCAGAAGGCAGCTGACCAATGATTCTCTCGCATCATTGATATTTCTATCTCCCTCTCCCTTCCTCTCTGAAATTATGACACAGGTCATAATGGATTAGGGTCTACCTTAACTTAATTGCCTCTTTGTTTTAACTGAATTGCCTCTTTAAAGACCTTATCTCCAAATATAGTCACATTCTGAGGTACCGAGGATTAAGATTTCAACCTGTGGATTTTGGGGGTTGGGGGGAGGCCCAATCCAGTCCATAACATGTGTAGTGAGATATTCATTTGAGCACCCACAATGTGTAGCCATAGTATTTGTATGTAATGATAAAAAACGTTAGGGGCACACCATGGTCAGGCACTGTATTATGGGCTTCACAGGTCATTGAATCTTTGTAGCCACCTATAAGGCAGATATTATTATGGGAAGTGAGGAAACTGAAGCTCAGGGGAGTTAAGGATGTCAGGCTCTGCATTATATGATATGGCAGTGAAGCATGAAAAAATTGGGAGTTCTATAACCTGCATTCTAATCCTGCTGATTCCATCCCTGCCTGGTTATAGCATTGGAACTTTTAAACCAGTGACTAGATTCTACTCCCAAGTTCTTTCTATAACATCCTGCTACTTCTCTGTGAAACCAGATATTAACTGGAAACAAAATAGGGGACAGAAAATTTGAAGGGGAGGAACTATGCACTAAATAGCAAACCAGTTTAGAGCTAAGAGGATAAAAAAATAAAAAACAAGTAGAGGTCAAGTTCTGAGTTGAACCTAGTAGCCACCTCCCTTCTTCTACACTTCAGGATAAATTCCCCCCGCCCCCTCCCACCCCCCGCCCCAGTCGAAACAGTGCTGGTGGCTTCCAGCCTGGTTTGAGGCTGCCTTTCCAACTCCCACTTCCTAACAGAGTTTCTCCATATTCTGTCTGGTACCATGAGCAGAGACCGTAGCTTGTTTCCTGTACTGAAAATAGCCTCAGGTCAGATATGAAATGTACTTACTCCAGTTTCAGTTGGTCTGCAATGCCTCATTCTCTCACCCTGTCATTCTTGAGCACTCTGATCACCCACATTCTCACTCCAAAACTCACTCCCACTCAGGCACCCACTGCCCCCTTCCTGAAGACCCTTCTGACTGAGCCCTCCCAAACCAAAGTTCTATGGTCAATAAACACCCCTAAACGTCAGCCTATTCAGCAAGCCCTCCCTCCACTTCCTGCTGTGGCTGAGAAGAAGCAGTGCCCCAGAATACCACTTCCCCCTCAGCTCCCTCTGACGGTGGCTGCTCACACCACACACATCTACAGGACAGGGTGGGGGTGGATGGGTAGAGAATTGGCAATATATTTGGCCCATTGCATCAAACCTTGAGTTCTCAGTCTCCTATAAAAAATCCCTTGTCGCCCTAACGGGTTTGGCTCAGTGGATAGAGCATCGGCCTGCGGACTCAAGGGTCCCAGGTTCTATTCTGGTCAAGGGCGTGTACCTTGGTTGTGGGCACATCCCCAGTAGGGGGTATGCAGGAGGCAGCTGATTGATGTTTCTCTCTCATTGGTGTTTCTAACTCCTTCTCCCTCTCCCTTCCTCTCTGTAAAAAATCAATAAAATATATTTTAAAAAATTAAAAAAAACACACACTTGTCTGTCTCTGGATCTGTTTTTGTTCATCAGTTTATGTTGTTCATTATATTCCACAAATGAGTGAGATTATGTGATATTTATCTTTCTCTGACTGGCTTATTTCCCTTAGCATAATGCTGTTGCAAATGGAAAGAATCGATCAGACCTTCAAATCTCAGAGGGAAGGTAGGGGAGGGTGGAGGTAAGGGGGAGAGATCAACCAAAGGACTTGTATACATGCATATAAGCCTAACCAATGGACACAGACACCAGGGGGGTGAGAGCATGAGTGGGGGGGGGGGGAGGCATAGGGAGGATAATACATTAATCAATAAAGAAAAAAATCCAGATTAAAAAGTAAACAAAAACCACTTGTCATCTGGCTGAACCACCACAGGACCTCACTTGGTGGAGTAATTAACTCAGCTCCCGGTCTTATGTCTTAATTCAGGCCTGGCTCCTATTACATTATAAATCCTTGAGAGCAGGGCTTATGCCTTGTTCAGGTATTCAGGCTTGTCTCTGTTGCCTACCATATTTCCTGGCACCAAATGCCTACTCAGGGAAACTAATGGAATGAATAATGAATGAATGAGCAAGTTGTATAAACAGTGGGAACTAGAACTGGTCCAGTAGAAGTGAACTTCCAGCTTCTCCAGAGCACAGATTTTATTTATTTTTTAAATATATTTTTATTGATTTCAGAGAGGAAATGAGAGGGAAAGAGAGCTAGAAACATCAATGATGAGAGAGAATCATCGATTGGCTACCTCCTGCATGCTCCACACTGGGGACTGAGCCCGCAACCCGCGCATGTGCCCTGACCAGAAATCAAACTGTGGTCTCCTGGTTCATAGGTTGACGCTCAACCACTGAGCCATGATTTTAGAATCAGATGGTCCAGAGTTCAAATCCCAGTTTCACAATATACTAACTTTAAGTACCTGGGACAAGTCTCTTCACCTACTGCTCAAGGATGTCTTGAGGAGGAAGTTAAATCATATATGTGCATATCCCTTTGTCTCTGACACAGAGTAAGTGCCCAGTAGTTACTAATCCTCTTCCCTTCTCTCCTTTCCCATAGCTAAAAGCTGCCCACTCTGCTCTTGCTGTTCCTTGAGAGACAGTGAGCTCAAGACCTCAGCTCAGTACAAGAGAGGGAGTAGACCCCAACCCCAACCCTGGTCAGGGCGCTCGCAGGAGGCAATCAATCAATGTGTTTCTCTTACATCGATGCTTCTCACTGTCTTTCCCTCTCTTCTTCTACTTTCCCTAAAAGTCAATGGGAAAATATCGTTGGATGAGGATTAACAAAAAAAGAGAGGGGGAGGGGGACTAGAGCTGTCAAGGGCAGAGCATGTTTACACATCCCGTGCCGAAGCCACCTGGGGACAAGGACTTGGCTCACCCACTGGGGCGAGCCAGGACATACTCCGTGAAGGTTTATGAATGGAACTGAACTTTTCAAATGCTCCTCAGATGGAGCCAAAAGGAGCCTCGCTAGTGGACACTGCCAGAAGGCAGGGCTCCAGCCACCCACACTGCTTGTGACACTCCAATGCTTGTCTGGGCTGCTGGTCTATCTATGTTCTGACTCAACAGTCTCTCCTTATACTAACTTTCCACAAGTCTGGAGCCTGGAAGTCGAGGATGAACTTCTTTACAGCTGATCTATCAGGCCAGGGCTTTTCTTCTTCTTTAGCTGGGGACCCCATAATTGAAAAGAAATCTTAAGTGGGAGCTGAAGAGGAGCCACTCTGGCTGAGGACAGGGACTTGCATTAAACACGAGTGAACTAGACCAACTTGCCAAGAGACACCACCTGGCATCCAAAGGACATTTCTGTCCACCTGCTCCTACGCAATCACCAGCCTTGCTCTTTTGGTTGAGGATATATACCATATTTTGCTTACGCATTCATCAGTTCATGGACATTTGGTTGTTACCACTTTTTGGCTATAGTACTAATGTTATGAACATTCATGTTCAAGTTTTTGTGTGGGTATGTTTTCAATTCTTTTGGGTTTATACCTAGGAGTAGACTTGCTGGGTTATAGGGTAATTCTCTGTTTAACTTTTTTAGGAACTTTTTTTTCATAGTAGTTATACTATTTTATATTCCCATCAACAATGTATGAGGGTTCTAATGTCTCCACACTCTTGCCAACACTTATTTTTATATTTATTATAGCTATCTTCATGGGCATGAAGTATTATCTCACTGTGACTTTGGTTTATATTTCCCTAAGGACTAATGATGTTGAGCATCTATTTATGTGTCTATTGGCCATCTGTATATCTTTGAAGAAATGTCAATTCAAATCCTCTTTTAAAATTGGATAATCTATATTTTTTATTATTGAGTTGTAGGAGTTTGAGTCCTTTATACCTTTTAGATATTAAGTCCTTTATCAAATATATAATTTGCAAAACTTCTCTCCCATATTGTGGGTTGTCATTTTACTTTTTTATGGTGTTCTTTGAAGCACAAAAGAATTTAATTTAGAAGTCCAACTTTTGTTTGATTATTTGTGCTTTTTTTGTTATACTAAGAAACCTAATTCAAAGTCATAAAGATTTATTTCTATGCTGTTTTCTAAGAGTTTTATAGTTTTAGCTCTTACATTTAGGTTTTTGATCTACTTTGTGTTAGCTTTGGTAGAAGATGTGAGGTAGAGGTTCAAATTCAGTTTTTTGTATATAGATACCCAATTGTCCAAGCACCATTTGTTGAAGGCTATTCTTTCCCCCAACAAATGGTCTAGCACCCTTGTCAAAAATCAATCAGCTGTAAATGTAAGGGTTTATTTCTGGACACTCAATTCTATTCTGTCAATTTTTAAAAAAATATATTTTATTGATTTTTTACAGAGAGGAAGGGAGAGAGATAGAGAGTTACAAACATTGATGAGAGAGGAACATCGATCAGCTGCCTCCTGCACGCCCCCCACTGGGGATGTGCCCGCAACTCAGGCACATGCCCTTGACCGGAATCAAACCTGGGACCTTTCAGTCCGCAGGCCGACGCTCCATCCACTGAGCCAAACCGGCTTCGGCTATTCTGTCAATCTTATATCTACTGTTATGTTAGTATCACACTGTCTTTTTTGTCTAAATATATTTTTATTGATTTCAGGGAGGAAGGGAGAGGGTGAGAGAGATAGAAACATCAATAATGAGAGAGAGTCCTCGATTGGCCGTCTCCTGCACGCCCCCTACTAGGAATTGAGCCCACAACCCAGGTATGTGACCTTGACCGGAATTGAACCTAAGGCATGTGTGTTTGATGGTGGAAATGATCCAGTAGAGAAGGAGAAATTGGTGACGCAGCAGAGATAAGCAATTTGATCCTTGAGAAGGCAGATGGACATGGGCTATAATGCCTACGTGAAAAAGCAAAGAATATAGATCCTGAAGCAGATCAGAAAAGTTGATAAATTAGGTGGGAGGAAGGTGAATCTGAATGCCTCTATTTTCTCAATGAATTATATATTGAGGTCCTATGAAAATGAAGTGGGGGGATTATGCCAGAGGTTTGAAAGAAGAAGAAAGGGTTATATTGAGTAGTGGAAACCCAAAACTACTGGGAGAGCATAGCAGAATTGCTGGGCAGTATTAAGTGCTCATTTAAAATTTGTAGTCAGAAATTTCATTTAAGAGAGCACAGTCGTGGGCTTCTCTCCAGCCATATCCAGCTGCTTAGGTGCAGACATGGACTATTCAGTTAATTGGTGTGAGAGGATTTGGAATTTTGTCAGTGAGCATAATGAAGAGAAAGTAATAAGAGAATCTGCACTAATAAAAGAGAAAGATGCAAGTTGACCATACCTTTGCGATGCCCGCCAGCCAATCATGAGTATGCAAATTAACCTCATCGCCTCCGTGGAGACTGACAGCAGGGTGCAAAGAG
Source organism: Corynorhinus townsendii (assembly GCA_026230045.1). NCBI lineage: Eukaryota > Metazoa > Chordata > Mammalia > Chiroptera > Vespertilionidae > Corynorhinus > Corynorhinus townsendii. The sequence goes on from JAPDVU010000002.1 coordinate 198,914,231, forward strand.
GCCTGCTTGGCCATTGCCGCAGTGACCTGGGAGGAGGCAAGCACAGCCGCAGGTAGCACCCAGCATGGCCTCAGAGACCTGGGAACAGTGAAGCACAGCCCACAGGCAGCACCCAGCATGGCCAGCTTGGCCATTGCCACAGTGACCCAGGAGCAGGCAAGCCTGGCCTGCAGACAGCTCCCAGCACGGCCTGCTTGGCAGTTGCCATGTGTGGAGCAGGAAGCAGAGAACCACGGGGAGTGGGCCTAAGCCATCAGTAGGACATCCCTTTAGGGCTCCCAGATTGGAGAGGGAGCAGGTCTGGCTGAGGGACCACCCCTGCCCCTGAGCATGAATTTAGTGCATCGGGCCTCTAGTCTATACATATAAAAGGCTAAGCAACCGGCTGACTGGTTGGTAGGTATGACGCGTACTGACCACCAGGGGGCAGACGGTCAACGCAGGAGCTGCCGAGCTGCGGTGACTTGGCAGCAGGCAGTTCTGTGGTGATGTACCCCAAAACCAGAGAGGAGGGATCCCGATTCTGGGGTGCGTCACTCGAGACCACCATCTCGCAATCGGGGACCCCTCGGGGGATATCAGAGAGCCGGTTTTGGCCCGATCCCCACAGGCCAGGCTGAAGGACACCACCTGCTGGAGGGACCCCACTCACTCCACAGATGCCCTTCGAGGTGCCACGCCAGGTGCAGCCGGCCAAGGAGGGGCTGTGGAAGGTTGGCTCTAGGGCATGCCTGGCCATCTCACCAAGTCCCGCCCTGCCAGCCACCTTCTAATTAATTTCCTTTCAATGTGCAAGAATCTGTGCACTGGGCACTAGTTAAGAATATTTACAATATGGTGATTTTGATGTACAATGGACTCTAGACTGGGAAAGAAAAAATGAGAACACGAGGAGCATGAGATAATTAGTGAAAAGTAATGACGCTGATGGATTAGAGGACTCCATGAGGCTCTGATTCAACAGTAGGAGATCTATTCATATTGTTCCCTACAGTAGTAGAATAAAGGAGGAAAATCATGCAATTATCCTAATAGGTGCTGGAAAAGCATTCAGTAAAATCCCACACTCACTCTTGTTAATACACGTGCACACATACAAACACAACTATTAATAAACTGCGAAAAGAAGGACATTTTCTAAATGAGTTATATATAAAGTACTTTTAACAGTAACTAGCACAAAGTAAACCTATAACGTTTGCTAGCATCATCATCATCATCATCATCACCACCACCACCACCACCATAATGTAATAAAAAGCATCTACAAGGAAAAAAAAAAAAGGCAAACATTGCATATATTAGACATTACCTATCAGGGATGCCTATAGTATGACTCCCATAAAGGCAATTATCCAGAGCTAAATAAGTACAAAAATGTTATATATAGATGTGTTCTATTAAATTAAGTGCTTTATGTTAAATACAGATGTATCCTGTTACATGGAACATCCTAATAAAAGAGTAATATGCAAATTAACCATCACTCCGCTACACCCACAAGCCACACCCACCAGCCAATCAGGAGCGAGTATGCAAATTAACCCAAATCAAGATGGCTGTGGCTACAGAGCGAGCAGAAGGCTTGGGTTTCCCTGGCAATGGAGGAAGCCAAGCTTTCTGCACACCTTGGCTGGCCCAGGCCTCCACTCAAGGCTACAAAGTTTCAATTATAGAAGATAAATAAATCCCAACAAAAATGGCGGCAGCCATGGAGCTGGAGAGAGCAGGAGGCTTCAATTGCCCCGGGAGATGGAGGAAGCCAAGCTTCCGCAGCCCTGGCCTCCGCTGAAGGCTACAAAGTTTCAATTATAGAAGATAAATAAATCCCAACAAAAATGGCTGTGGCCACAGCCACGGAGCAAGCAGGAGGCTTGGCTCCGCTGAAGGCTACAAAGTTTCAATTATAGAAGATAAATAAATCCCAGATACCAGGGCCTCCGTTTGGGTTGATGGGGGCATGGCCGGCCTGCAAACCACCACAGGCCCCTCGCCCAGGCCGCCCCACGTCCCAAGGGAACCCCCACCCTGATCTGGGATACCCTTCAGGGCAAACCAGCTGGCCCCCACCTGTGCACCAGGCCTCTATCCTATCTAATAAACGAGTAATATGCAAACTGACTATCACTTCAACACACAAGATGGCTGCCCCCATGTGGTCAAAGATGGCTGCCCCCATGTGGACACAAGATGGCCACCACAAGATGGCCAGCAGGGGAGGGCAGTTGTGGGCGATCAGGCCAGCAGGGGAGGGCAGTTGGGAGGGGCCAGGCCTGCAAGGGAGGGCAGTTGGGGGCAATCAAGCCTGCAGGGGAGGGCAGTTAGGGGTGACCAGGCCAGCAGAGGAGGGAAGTTGGGGGCGACTGGGCCTGCAGGGAAGGGCAGTTGGGGGTGACCGGACCTGCAGGGGAGGGCAGTTAGGGGCAAACAGGCTGGCAGGGGAGCAGTTAGGCATCAATCAGGCTGGCAGGGGAGTGGTGGGGGTGATCAGGCTGTCAGGCAGAAGTGGTTAGGGGCAATCAGGAAGGCAGGCAGGCAAGCAGTTGGGAGCCATCAGTCCCGGATTGTGAGAGGGATGTCCTACTGCCTGTTTAGGCCCAATCCTACCGATCCTAAACAGGCAGTCGGACATCCCTCAAGGGGTCCCAGATTGGAGAGGGTTCAGGCTGGGCTAAGGGACACCCCCCTCCCCCGTGCACGAACTGTGTGCACTGGGCCTCTAGTGTTACTATGATATGTACAAGCTGGGCTATCCATGCAAGGAAGAATTATAGAGCGTTACTGAGAAAGTATTTGGGTGGCTACTTAGTTTCCATGAAACTCACCTTATATAAACTGTTAACACCTTGGTCCCCTGGTCAGGACATATATATGGGACCAAGGGAGGTCAGCAGCAGAAGATCTCTTCCAGGATGTCTTGATGCCTGTTGACCGAAGCAGCTCTAAGTAAACAGTTTGTCTAGATAATACATTCATGCTTCTGGTAATTGAGAGCCACTCCATCAAATTACTTGTTACAATAAAAATGACAAACTGCAAACCCCACTAAAATAAAAAACAAGAAAAGCATGCCAATTGTTATTTTTACTAGTCAATGTCATATTGGAGTATTTATCACTGAGAGGCAAGAAAAAGAAATGATTATAAATATAGGAAAAAAGACACAATACAAGCATTACCTGAAGATGAAAGATACTTCCTAGAAAATCTAAGTGAACCAACTGAAAAATTATAAGAATGAATAAGACAGTTAATAAATTGGTTATATACAAAATTACCACATAGAAATCAATAGTTTCCATACAGACCAGTGATAACTTACCTAGACTATGTCATGGAAAAGAATCAATTCACAATTGCTACAAAATCTATAAAGAAGCAAGAAATGGAGAGAATCCAAGATGGTGGTGTAGGTAAACACCTAAACTGCTGCCTCGCACAACAATTTCAAAACTACAACTAAAAGGCAAAACGTCTATCACCCAGAACCACAGGAAAGCTGGCTGAGTGGAAGTTCTACAACTAGAAGGAAAGAGAAAAGAGCATTGAGACGTGCACAAGTGCTGAAAAGCTGAGGTATGGAGGCGAGTGATCCAGGCTGGCGGCAGGCGTTGCTTTTTTCAACCCAAAGGGAGACAAGCCCCTGATTACTCTGAAATCCAGTTTCTGCGGAGACGCGGGGGACCCAAACTACTACGGGGAGAAGCTGGACTGTCTGCCACCGGGTCAGAAAGTGAGGGGGGCCTGCTTGCAGAGCTGCGCGCAAGAATAATTGTTTACTGTGCTGGGGCACAGGACGCAGTCGGAGACACAGAGCCGGCTAACTAGCAGCCATCGCTGTTTGCCATGCCCTAGCCTAGTGACGCCCTGAGACCCCGCCCCACACAACCTACAAACCCACCCAAGCTCCAAGCAGCAGTTTTAGCATAAGAAAGGCCTGCCCTATTGCAGCTTAACCTAACAAACTTGCAGCCTGGATCAGACAGCTCCAAAACCTCCAAACCCCAAGCAAAGAGGAGAAAACTGTAGCTCTTGCTGTAGCTCCTGCTGGGTGGACTCAGACAATAGCTGACCTGTACCCCATTGGAGATCCAGAAGCCAGTATACCTAGTGGTCAGTGTGAGAAACCAGATTTCAACTCCTCACATACATAAGTGACACATTCAAGAGGCAGACTCAGCGAGCACCAAAGCCCCACTGAAGCAAGTTCTGCACCATAAGCGTGTCTCCAGCACAGCAGTTCTTCCATTATAGACACAGCGAGTCCTCACAGCCGATTGGCCTGGAGGTCAATTACCAAGAGCGTCCACATCAGGTGACTGGGGAGGCTGAGCTACTGCCCCCTATAGGTCACCTACCACACAAAGCCACTCCATCAACACAGGGAAGCAGCCAAAATGCGGAGACAAAGAAACATGTCACGAATGAAAGAAACGGAGGAAAGCAAACTACTGGAAGACATAGAGTTCAGAACCACATTTATAAGGTTACTCAAGAATCTTCTAAAAACCGCCGAGAAACTTGATGACACTTCTGAGGAGCTTAGTGAGACCTTCAAGGACCTTAATGAGAATGCCAAGAAAATGGAAAAGGAGCAGTCAGAAATGAAGCATACACTGTCTAAAATAAAGAATATCCAGAAACTCAACTGTAGATCAACGTACCCCAAGAATCAAACTAAAGACCTGAAATATGAGGGAAAAAAAAACACCCAACCAGAAAAACAAAAAGAAAAAAGAATCCAAAAATATGAAGATAGTGTAAGGAGCCTCTGGGACAACTTCAAGCGTACCAACATCCGAATTTTTGGGGTGCCAGAAGAAGACAGAGAGCAAAATACTGAAAACCTATTAGAAGAAATAATGACAGAAAACTGTCCCTACCTGGTGAAAGAAATAGACTTACAAGTCCAGGAAGCGCACAGAACCCCATACAAGAGGAATCCAAAGAGGACCACACCAAGACACATCATAATTAAAATGCCAAGGGCAAAAGACAAAGAGAGAATCTTGAAAGCAGCAAGAGAAAAACGGTTAGTTACCTACAAGGGAGTACCCATACAACTGTCAGCTGATTTCTCAGCAGAAACTATGCAGGCCAGAAGGGAGTGGCAAGAAATATTCAAAGTGATGAACAGCAAGAATCTACAACCAAGATTACTCTACCTAGCAAAGCTATCATTCAGAGTTGAAGGTCAGATAAAGAGCTTCACAGACAAGAAACAGCTAAAGGACTTCATCGCCACCAAACCAGGATTACATGATATGCTGAAGGGTATTCTTTAAGAAGAGGAAGAAGAAGAAAAAGGTAAAGATAAAAATTATGAACAACAAAATGACATCAAATACATACCTACCAACAAGTGAATCTAAAAATCAAGTGAATAAAAATCTGAAGAACAGAATGGACTGGTGAATATAATAGAATCAGGGACATAGAAAAGGAGTGGACTGACAATTCTCAGGGGGAAGCGGGTGTGAGTGGTGCGGGAAGAGATTGGACAAAAATCTTACTCCTATGGATGAAGACATTGGCAGGGGGTAAGGGGATGGGGTAGGGTGGAGTGGGGAATCAGGTGGAGGGGAGCTATAGGGGGAAAACAAAAAGAGGAACACCTGTAATCTGAACAATAAAGATTTATTTAAAAAAAAAAGAAGCAAGAAATGAACTTAACAGGAAACATGAAAGTCCTATATGAAGTTTTACTCTAATATATAAAAGAAAATAAAGACATATGGGAGACCACTTATTTTAAAGATGTCATTTCTAATCCAAATAATTACTTTTTAAATGAAATTTGGCATTGACCCAAAAATGTAAGAATAGCCAAGAATACTGTTCAAGTAGGAGGAAGGACTTACCCTAGCAGATATCGAAATGTGCTATGAAGCTACAATTTTTTTCAAATAAAATATTACTGACCAAAAGTATATGAGTATTTTAAAAAACATAAACAAAATAGAGGTCCAAAACCAGATTCTCTCTCTCTCTCCATATGTATATAATATATTTATCTATTAGAATTTAGTTAACGAAAAAGATGGCATTTGAAACTAGAGAGGAAAATAATGGTTATAAGAAATGTTGTTGGGACTATTGGCTATCTATTTGGGAAAAATAATATTCCAACCCCACAGTATTTGTCTTACTCTGTCTGACTTATTTCACTTAGCATAATACCCTCAGTGTATTATGAGGTATTAGCATAATACCCTCAACATCCATGTTGTTGCAAATAGCAAGATTTCAGTCTTTTTATGATGAATAGTATTCCATTCTGGAAATACATATATTTTTGAATTAGTATTTTCTTTTCTTTTTTTTTTCTTTTCAGATAAATACCCAGAAGTGGAATCTCTGGATCATATGGTAGTTCTATTTTGATTTTTTTTTTTTTCAGAAACCACTCAGACTGCATCCTCTCCCTCTTACTCTCCCAGTGGAAGAGAAGAGCGATCATCAATGGCTAGTGGCAGCTGCAAAAGCAACACCAAAAGCCAGCTTCATGCTCAGGAGCGAACGCTGCGCCTCCTCCTCCTCCTGGTTTCGGGTGCTCTACGCATTCAGAGAAACTTCTCTAGTGACGAACTATAGAAATGATCCCTGAAAGTATAGTCTTTTATTTTGAATTTTTGAGGAACCTCCATACTCTTTTCCATAATGGCTATACCAATTTACAATCTCACCAACAGTGCCAATGGGTTCCCTTTTCTCTACATCCTTGCCAACATATTATCTCTTGTCTTTTTTATAATAGCCATTCTAGCAGGTGTGAGGTGATATCTCATTGTGGTTTTGAGTCTATAGGCTTTTCTCTTGGCATGTTCTGTTTCCCTAGGGAAGATCTTCCAATCTTCAAATTGGGAGAATCTGGCCTTAGTTATCAAATACATATCCATACAGCCTCCTAAAAACTTGGCATTTCTAATAGAGTTGATATCTTTTAATAAGATAACAAGGTTATCTTATTAAATACATATTTAAATACAAAAAACAAACAAAAAAACCCCCCACAAAACAAAACAAAAACCCAAAAACAGCCTGGAACAGTGGAAAGAACACTGGGCTTGGAGTTACAGAGACTAGCTCAACTATTATTTAGCTGTGTGATCCTGAATAATAAAGCCTTTTTCCTTCTCTGGGTCTTAGTTCCCATCTATAAAAACGGGGATAATAATAGTATTGACACTGTAGGTTTGTTGTGTTGATTAAATAATATATAAGAAAGGTCTAATCTACTGCCTGGAATATCAGTTCCTTCTAAAAAATAATAGTTGCATCTGATGTCATGTGTTGGGAAAGCTAGAGGTAGCTCAGAGGGGAGAAACTAAAGTATTTTTTTATTCTCTTTTTTTGTTGTTTTTGTTTTAATTCTTACAAACCCTTATGTCAAGGGCTGACTTTCAATAGATCGCAGCGAGGGGGCTGCTCTGCTACGTATGAAACCCTAACCCAGAAGGAGGTCGTTTATGAATGGTTTAGCACCAGGTTCCCCACGTGCATTGTGTGAAATTAAAGTGTTAAGGTAGAAAAAGAATATTAAGACTGGAAGCTCCTTGACATCTTTATTTTTTTATCTTCTCTGTTCTTTGTATAGAACTAAGTGCTCTACTTAGCAAAAGTTTGTTGATTTGAAATGACCTTGCCAGGCAAGAAGAGCAAGAAAATTATAGCAAATTGTAATCTAAATGTTGCTTCTAATGTTTGGTGACAGGAAGAGCTTAAGCCCTTGATTAGGCTTAGACTAGTCTTTCTGCATTCACTCCGTTATTCCATCTTATGGTTTAAGTGTGATGAAAGGAATTAGCACTTATTTAGTGCCTACTGCATGCCACACAGTGAGTTGCCATCTCACTTAATCATTATTTTGATTGGGGGAAATGTACTAGTAATCTTCCCCACAGTTACGTGTTAAATGGATCTCTCTGATGCCAGTGCCCAGACTTGTTCTATTGCACCATGTTGCACCTCTGACTCTTGCCTCACCTGGGCTACAGCAACAATCTCCTCACTGGTGTCTCCGATGTTTCTCTTCCCAACCATTCTCTAGACTCCAGTAGCTAACTTCCTAAAACATTGCATTGTCTACTTTGACTCAACATTGGTTGGCTTCTCTTTTTATTAAGGTAGTGTAAATGATTTGTTGTGCATTTTATGGTGGCAAGAGTCAATTGTTATGTGACCTTAGGAAATTATCTTCTGTTGCAAACTGATCCACGCCAACTTGCTTATTTATTAATTATATTAATGAACATATACTTGCTAATTATTGAGTGGGTTTTTATTTGGTTGTTATTGCAGGGGTGAGAGGCAGATATCAGCAACTTCCAACAGTGGGAGATGGGTCATATATTCCTTCCCTAAACCTTACGACCAAGTAGTGTGCTACAATGAAAGCAAGTCCCACATTTAAATGTCACATGCTCAAATATTTATGAACAAGCAGGCAAAACCGGTCATACAACTTGCAAGCTCAATAAAGTCCCAGCTCTTGATCTTTTTAGACACTTTGCCAAACACTTTGCATGAAAAGTTTACTTTAGGTAAGTAAGATAATACTCTAGTAAGCAGGATTCTAGTCAGAATATTTGTAATTCACCTGCTAGTTGGAATCAGGTAACAGGATCCTCCACTCAATGGGGAGAAAAAGGCTGAATAAATCCTAAGCCCATAACATCACTCACTAGATTCTCATCTCTTGGTCAGGGTGGAAATGCTTGTATGATACATACAATACTTCTGGCCAAATCACATATCTTGACACCACTCATTTCACCCATGAAAAACCATATCTAACATCTAGCCATATTTAACAGTCTTCTAGTATTGATTGGAGATAGAGATAGCTGAAGTTCTTATAGCTGCTACTGGAATATGAACTATTGATTACTATTTCTCAGACACTAACAAACAATCCCTAGAGTGTATAATTCTTATTAGAGTACCTAAAACATTAACTAATAGCCATCAAGGTTTACACTAAAATTAAATAACACACATATATAAAACTTTCTGGTCTGAAATATTTTAATATATATACTTAACATATATGTTATATATTGTAATATTTAATATAACACATTCTCTGAGGTTCAGTTTATTTTATGAGATAGGATGAGTTGACTTCTAAAGTTTCTTACATGATCTTATAAATGGACTTTAATACCATTATAAAGATGTGGGTTAGGATCATGAAAAAATGTGCTGATAGTTGCTAGAGGATCATCAAGCATAAAACCACCTTTATAAAAAAATCCACAGACTAATATTTTCTTCAAAGGATTTACTTTTCTAAAATAGCAGTTCTTCTCCTTAGCTTCTAATCATTGTCATCTTCTAATCCCTCTTTTTAAATAAATATTTCAAAAATTATTGAGTTATAATTGACATATAACATTATATTAACTTTAGGTATACAACAAAATGACTCAATATTTGTAAATATCATGAAATGATCACCACAAGTCTATGTATCATCTGTCACCATACATAGTTACAGAATTTATTTTCTTGTGATGAGAATTTTTAAAATTTTATTTTTGAATTAAGAGAGGAAGGGAGAGGGAAAGAGATAGATACATCAATGATGAGAATCATTCATAGGCTGACTCCTGCACGCCCCACACTGGGGATCGAGCCATAACCCAGGCATGTGTCCTGACCGCCAATCAAACAGTGACCTCCTGGTTCATAGGTCGACGATCAACCCCTAAACCATGCCAACCGGGCATTGTGATGAGAACTTTTAAGATCTACTCTCTTAGCAACTTTGAAATATGCAACACTTATTATTAACTGCAGTCACCACATTGTATAGTGCTTTCTAATGATTTATTTTATAACTGTAAGTTTATAAAATAAACTTTTTGATCCTCTTCACTCATTTAGCCCATCCTCCACCCTCTGCCTCTGGCAACCACCAATCTGTTCTCTGTGTCTGTGAGCTCAGTTTGTTTTTTAGATTTCACATACAAATAAAATCATGTGGCATTTGTCTTTATCTGTGTGACTTATTTCACTTAGTACAATGCCCTCAAGGTCCATCCCTGTTGCTGCAAATTGCAAGATTTTATTCTTTTCTCTGGCTCAAAAAAACTAAAATTATATATACACCACATCTTCTTTATTCATTCATTAATTGATGGGTAACCAGGTTGTTTTCATATCTTGGCTATTGTAAATAGTGCTGCAGTGATCATGGGTTGCCTATATCTTTTCAAGTTATTGTTTTCATTTCCTTCTGATAAACACACAGAGTTGAAATTGCTGAATCATATGGTAGTTCTAGTTTTAATTTTTAAAAAAATATTTTTATTGATTTGAGAGAGGAAGGGAGAGGGAGAGAGAGACAGAAGCATCAATGATGAGAATCATTGATGGGCTGCTTCCTGCACACTCCCCACTGGGGATCTAGCCCACAACCCAGGCATATGCCCTTGACAGGAATCGAACCCAGGACCCTTCTGTCCACAGGCCAATGCTCTATCCACTGAGCCAAACCAGCTAGGACTAGTTTTAATTTTTTTTAGAAACCTCCATACTGTTTTCCATAGTGGCTGCACCAATTTACAATCCCACCAATGGTACACTAAGGTTACCTTTTCTCCACATCCTCACCAACACTTCTTATTTATTATCTTTGATGATAGCCATTCTAACAGGTATGAGGTGATAGATCATTGTGGTTTTGATTTGCATTTTCCTGATGATTAGTGAATTTGAGCACCTTTCCAGGTACCTATTGGCCATCTGTATGTTTTCTTTGGAAAGATTTCTATTCAATTCTTCTGCCCATTTTTCAATTGGTTTTTCTTTTGTTATTGAGTTGTCTGAGTTCTTTATATATTTTGGATATTAATCCCTCATCAGATATATTATTTAAAAATATTTTCCCATTAAGTAGCTTGGCTTTTCATTTTGTTGATGGTTTCTTTTGCTGTGCAGAAGCTTTTTAGTTTGATATAGACCCACTTATTTATTTTTCCTTTTGTTTCCTTTGCTTTAAGTGTCAGATCCAAAAAAGCATCACCAACACTGATGTCAAGGAATTTACTGCCTGTTTTCTTCTAGGAATTTTATGGTTTCAGGTCTTATGTTCAAGTCTTTAATCCATTTCTAGTTACATATTTTTGTTAGAGAAACCAAGATGGCGGCATTGGTAAATACCTAAACTGCTGCCTCGCACAACAATTTCAAAACTACAATTAAAAGACAAAATGGACATCATCCAGAACTACAGGAAGGCTGGCTGAGTGGAAACTCTACAACTAGAAGGAAAGAGGAAAGCACACTGAGACTCAGAGGAGCTGCAAAAGCCTGAGGTATGCAGAAGCGTACGCACGCGGAGAAGGCTGGCAACTGAGTACGTGGCTGGCTTTCTCAACCGGGAGGTAGACAAAAGCTCCCGACGGCTCTGAACTCCAGTTTTGGGTAAGACTCTGGGGAACCAGACTCATTCAAGAAGAAACTGGACTGTCTGGCAGTGGGCGAAACTTGAGGGCGGCTTTCTCTCAGAGGTGCTTGCAGCGATTACCACAGGACACTGAGACCCATGGGCCTCATAGGGCAGGGCTGACGGGAAGCCATTGCTGTCTGCTCCGCCCTTAGACTCCACCCCATCCAAGCTGAGCACAGAGGCTTTTGCAAGTCTTGCCTCAGAAGGGTGTCTCCAGCACAGAAGTTCTCCCAGCATAGACACAGCTGATCCTCACAGTCAACTGGCCTGGAGGTCAATTCCTCCCAGTGATACCAACAACAATCAAGGCTTAACTACAACAACACTGTGCACACAGCCTACAAAGGGGTGCACCAAGAGTGTCCACCTCAGGTAACTGGGGAGGCTGAGCCACTGGGCTCTATAGGACACCTAGCACACAAAGCCACTCTATCAATTCAGGGAAGCAGCCAAATGCAGAGACAAAGAAACGGGTTACAAAAGAAAGAAATGGAGGAAAGCAAATGACTGGATATAGAGTTCAAAACCATGGTTATAAGGTTTTTCAAGAATTTTCTAGAAAAGGCCGATAAATTTAGCGAGACCCTCGAGGATATGAAAAAGGACCAACTAGAAATTAAGCATACACTGACTGAAATAAAAAATAATATACAGAGATCCAACAGCAGACTAGAGGATCGCAAGAATCAAGTCAAAGAATTGAAATACAAAGAAGTAAAAAACACCCAACTGGAAAAGAAAAAAGAATCCAAAAATATGAAGATAGTATAAGGAGCCTCTGGGACAACTTCAAGTGTACCAACATCCGAATTATGGGGGTACCAGAAGAAGAGAGAGAGCAAGATACTGAAAACCTATTTGTAGAAATAATGACAGAAAACTTCCCTACCTGGTGAAAGAAATAGACTTACAAGTCCAGGAAGCACACAGAACCCCAAACAAAAGGAATCCAAAGAGGACCACACCAAGACACATCATAATTAAAATGCCAAGAGCAACAGACAAAGAGAGAATATTAAAAGCAGCAAGAGAAAAACAGTTAATTACCTACAAGGGAACACCCATAAGATTGTCAGCTGATTTCTTTTTTTTTTTTTAATAAATCTTTATTGTTCAGATTATTACAGGTGTTCCTCTTTTATTTCTCCCCATAGCTCCCCTCCACCTGATTCCCCACCCCACCCGAGGCCCTTACCCCCCGCCACTGTCTTCATCCATGAGTAAGATTTTTGTCCAATCTCTTCCTGCACCCCACCCACCTGCTTCCCCTGAGAATCGTCAGTCCACTCCCTTTCTATATCCCTGATTCTATTATATTCACCAGTCCATTCTGTTCTTCAGATTTTTCATTCACTTGATTTTTAGATTCACTTGTTGGTATGTATGTATTTGATGTCATTTTGTTGTTCATAATTTTTATATTTACCTTTTTCTTCTTCTTCCTCTTCTTAAAGGATACCCTTCAGCATTTCGTGTAATCCTGGTTTGGTGGTGATGAACTCCTTTAGCTTTTTCTTGTCTGTGAAGCTCTTTATCTGACCTTCAACTCTGAATGATAGCTTTGCTGGGTAGAGTAATCTTGGTTGTAGGTTCTTGCTGTTCATCACTTTGAATATTTCTTGCCACTCCCTTCTGGCCTGCATAGTTTCTGTTGAGAAATCAGCTGACAGTCGTATGGGTACTCCCTTGTACGTAATTAACTGTTTTTCTCTTGCTGCTTTTAATATTCTCTCTTTGTCTTTTGCCCTTGGCATTTTAATTATGATGTGTCTTGGTGTGGTCCTCTTTGGGTTCCTCTTGTATGGGGTTCTGTGCACTTCCTGAACTTGTAAGTCTATTTCTTTCACCAGGTAGGGAAAGTTTTCTGTCATTATTTCTTCTAATAGGTTTTCAATATTTTGCTCTCTCCCTTCTTCTGGCACCCCAAAAATTCGGATGTTGGTTCGCTTGAAGTTGTCCCAGAGGCTCCTTACACTATCTTCATATTTTTGGATTCTTTTTTCTTTTTCTGGTTGGATGTTTTTTGTTTCCACATATTTCAGATCTTTGGTTTGATTCTTGGGGTATGTTGATCTACAGTTGAGTTTCTGTATATTCTTTATTTCAGACAGTGTATGCTTCATTTCTGACTGATCCTTTTCCATTTTTTTGGCATTCTCATTAAGCTCCTTGAAGGTCTCATCAAGTTTCTCAGCGGTTTTAAGAAGATTCTTGAGTAACCTTATAAATGTGGTTCTGAACTCTATGTCATCCAGTAGTTTGCTTTCCTCCGTTTCTTTCATTCATGACATGTTTCTTTGTTTCTGCATTTTGGCTGCTTCCCTGTGTTGATGGAGTGGCTTTGTGTGGTAGGTGACCTATAGGGGGCAGTAGCTCAGCCTCCCCAATCACCTGATGTGGATGCTCTTGGTACACCCCTTTGTGGGCTGAGTGCAAAGTCTTGGTGTAGTTAAGCCTGAATTGCTGTTAGTATGCTGGGAGGAATTGACCTCCAGGCCAATTAGCTGTGAGCACTCCCTGTGTCTATAATGGAAGAACTGCTGCGCTGAAGACACGCTTATGGGGCAGGACTTGTTTCAGTGGGGCTTTGGTGCTCACTGAGTCTGCCTCTTGAATGTGTCACTTATGGATGTGAGGAGTTGAAATCTGGTGTCTCACACTGACCACTAGGTACACTGGCTTCTGGATCTCCAATGGGGTGCAGGTCAGCTACTGTCTGAGGCCACTCAGCAGGAGCTACAGTGAGAGCTGCAGTTTTCTCCTCTTTGCTTGGGGTTTGGAGGTTTTGGAGCTGTCTGACCCGGGCTGCAAGTTTTCTAGGTTAAGCTGCGATAGGGCAGGCTTTTCTTATGCTATCTCGGCTGCTTGGAGCTTGGGTGGGTTTGTAGGTTGTGTGGGGCGGGGTCTCAGGGCGTCACTAGGTTAGGGCGTGGCATACAGCAATGGCTGCTAGTTAGCTGGCTCTGTGTCCCCGACGGCGTCCTGGAGTCCCATGCCCCAGTGCCGTAAACAATTATTCCTGTGTGCAGCTCTGCAAGCAAGCCACTCTCACTGGCAGACAGTCCAGCTTTTCCCCATAGGAGTTTGGGTCCCCCGCATCTCCCCAGAGACTGGATTTCAGAGTAATCGGGGGCTTGTCTCCGTTCAGGTTGAAAAAAGCAACGCACCCAGTCGCCCGCCGCCAGCCCGGATCACGCGCCTCCGTACCTCAGCTTTTCAGCGCTCGTGCACGTCTCAATGCTCTTTTCTCTTTCCTTCTAGTTGTAGAACTTCCACTCAGCCAGCTTTCCCGTGGTTCTGGGTGATAGACGTTTTGTCTTTTAGTTGTAGTTTAAATTGTTGTGGGAGGCAGCAGTTTAGGTGTTTACCTACGCCGCCATCTTGGATTCTCCTCAGCTGATTTCTCAACAAAAACTATGCAGGCCAGACAGGAGTGGCAAGAAATATTCAAAGTGATGAATAGCAAGAACCTACAACCAAGATTACTCTACCCAGCAAAGCTCTCATTCAGAATTGAAGGTCAGATAAAGAGCTTCACAGATAAGAAAAAGCTAAAGGAGTTCATCACCACCAAACCAGTATTACATGAAAAGCTGAAAGATATTCTTTAAGAAGAGGAAGAAGGAGAAAAAGGTAAAGATTAAAATTATGAACAACAAATACATATCTATCAACAAGTGAATCTAAAAATCAAGTGAATAAAAAATCTGATGAATAGAATAAACTGGTGAATATAATAGAATCAGGAGTATAGAAAGGGAGTGACAACTCTCAGGGGGAAAGGGGTGTGGGAAGAGACTGGACAAAAATTGTACACCTATAGATGAGGACAGTGCGGTGGAGAGTAAGGGCAGAGGGTGGGGTAGGAACCGGTTGGAGGGGAGCTATGAGGGGAAAAAAGAGGAACAATTGTAATAATCTGAGCAATAAAGATTTATTAAAAAAATAAAATATCTATAAAAAAATAAATATTTTTGTTAATTTTCACTCCAGCATATATTTTTCCATTGATTTTTAGAGAGAGTGGAAAGGAGGAAAGGGAGGAGAGAGAGAGAGAGAAAAAGAGAGAGAGAGAGATATCAATGTGAGAGAGAGAAACATCGACGTGAGAGAGACACATCGAGTGGTTGCCTTCTGCACATGCCCTACATGGGTCAGGATAGAATCTGCAATCCAGGTACATGCCCTTGACTGGAAATTGAACCCGTGACCATTTGGTACGAGCGCTGACACTCTAACTATTGGGAAACACAGGTTGGGACTATTTCGTGCTAATTTTTTGGTATAGTGTATAGTGCACAGTTTCATTCTTATGCATGTAGCTGTCCAGTTTTCCCAACACCATTTATTGAAGACACTGTTCTTTCCCCAGTGCATATTCCTAGCTTTTTTGTTGTAAGTTAAAGGACCCTATGTATATGAGTTTATTTCTTGGCTTTCCATTCTATTCCACTTATCTATGTGTCTGTTTTTATGATAATATCATACTGGTTTGATTACTATAGCTTTGTAATATAGTTCAAAATCAGGGAGCATGATGTTTCTAGCTTTGTCCTTTCTCAAGATTGTTTTGGCTCTTTGGGGTGTTCCCTCTAACCCCTTAACATTCTTTATTTTTCTTCAAAACACTATCAATACCTGACATTACATATTTATTTTCTTGCTTATTGTCTATCTTCTGCTACAAGAATATAAGAGTAGAAACGTTGTTTAAAACTGTATTCTCACAGATAATAGGGTGGTGAGGCCTTAGGTGGGGTGGGGTTCGGGAGCAATGGGGGGAACAATAAAGATTAAAAAATATAAAATAAAACTGTATCCTCTATGCCTGATCCATGGTAGGAGCTTGTTTCAGTAGTCTATTGCTGCATAACAAACCAGACTAAAATGTAGTGGCTCGTGCATTTGCCCACAATTCTGTAGTTTAGCTAGGCTTAGTTGGACAGTTCTCTGGATCTCACCTTTGGTCACTCACATGGCTGCATTCACCTGGAGGCTCAGAGTAGCCGAAAGTGCCTTGAATCTCCTCTATGTTACCCATCCAACAAGATACCTTGGGTTTATTAAATGGTGGCGCCAGTGTTCTCAAATAATGAAGGTAAAAGTGGCAAAGCTCCTTATGGCTTATCTTCAGGAGCTATATATACACAATGTTACTTTCACTATATTCTGTTGACCAGTGCAAGTAACAAGGACAGCCCTGATTTAAGAAATTGAGAATTAGATTGCAAGTGTAGAAAAATCACATTGAAAAAGCAAGAGGAGCCCTAGCTGTTTGGCTCAGTGGATAGAATGTCGGCCTGTGGACCTAAGGGTCCCAGGTTCAATTCTGGTCAAGGGCACATACTTGGTTGCAGTCTCCTCCCTGGCCCAGGCCCTGGTTGGGGCTCCTGAAGAAGGCAACTAATCGATGTGCTTCTCTCACATCGATATTTCTCTCTGTCTTGCCCTCTCTCTTCCACTCTCTCTAAAGAATCAATGGAAAAGTATCCTTGGGTGAGGATTTAAAAAAAAAAAGGGAGCCCTAACTGGTTTGGCTCAGTGGATAGAGCGTTGGCCTGTGGACTGAAGGGTCTCAGGTTCGATTCTGGTCAAGGGCATGTACCTTGGTTGTGGGCACATCCCCAGTAGAGAGTGTGCAGGAGGCAGCTGATCGATGTTTCTCTCTCATCGATGTTTCTAACTCTCTATCCCTCTCCCTTCCTCTCTGCAAAAAAAAATTAATAAAATCTATTTTTTTTAAAAAGTGAGAGGACACAGCGTGCTGTGATAATTCTAACAGTCTAACAGAGTGCTCAATAAAGGTTTGTAGAGTGAATGAATGATATTACATCATCTCTAAAGGTCTGCTATAGTCTTGCTTCAGAGCATAGATCTCTTATCTTTCCTCTAGCACTCATCAAAATCAGCTTTGTAATTTATTTGTGCACATGTTTTATCCTCAAAGGAGTGTACATTGCTTTTTCTCTCTCTACCCCATTATCTAGCAGTTATTCAAGCTCCAAAAGACACTCTGTAGATCCTTACTGAGTTCAATTTAATTGAACAACTTTGACACTTTACCCCCTACCTCCTATTCCATCATCATAAAGCCACTAGTTGAGCAAGTCCCTGAAAATCTTACCATCATTCATGTCCCCATGCCTTTACCCATTCTATTTCCCGTGCCTAAAATACTCTCCCTCTTCCTCTTTGCTTATTTCAGTGTTTCTCAGATGTTTAGCAACCCTGGCCCTACCCATTAAATTCCAGTAGAGGCAGGGTCCTTATGACAACTCTGATCTGTCCTCTGGTTGAATACCACTAGTAAAACCATCCTTTGGGCCTACAGTGGGAACAATATTGTTTGTCTGCCTAGTACCACCGCCTATCTTAGGAAGCGTTCTTTCCCCTACTCCAACTATATTGTGCTTGAAGAAGTTACTTATTCCTATAAGACTCTGCCCTTCAAGGTACAGTTGAATTATCTGGTATGTCTTGAAGGGGGTCAGGCATTAACATTCAATGAAAAATTTAATACAAAGCAGGCGTGGAACAGAAACCACCTGTCCTATGATAGAATCCCCTGCCCCCAAACACACATATATGGACAGAGTCTCCCTAAGCTGGTTGAGTCATATGCATGTGATTGAGACATAATTGACCAAATCCTGAGGATGCAAATGTCCACATAAACACCACTGGCACCATCAAGCCACTCAGTTTCTATAGGGCTTTAGGCAAAGGTTGGGTCGTGAAAACACTTGGGTTTTTAGAAAAACTGAATAACAAAGCCTGAGGCAAAAAAAAACAAAAAACAAAACACAAAAAAACAAACAATGAATAAAGCAGGGTAGAGGAATTTCTCTTATAATTTCTCTTTCTGGTAGGTGTCCAGAAAGGAAAAGGGAATTAAAGAGAAAACATTTGAATGAAACAATGAATAAAGCAGGGTAGAGGAATTTCTCTTATAATTTCTCTTTCTGGTAGGTGTCCAGAAAGGAAAAGGGAATTAAAGAGAAAACATTTGAATGAAACAATGAATAAAGCAGGGTAGAGGAATTTCTCTTATACATTTTTCCTGGTAGGTGTCCAGAAAGGAAAAGGGAATTAAAGAGAAAACATTTGAGTGGAATTAAGGTTTTGGGTGCTGCATGGATGGCAGTTTGGAAACGGAATGGAGAGATGAGCCTGTGCCTGGGAAAACACCTCTTTAGGCACCAGAAAAGCCGGGGGTGAGGGAGTGGGGTGGTGGTGGTGGTGGAAAGGATGGAAGAGGAGAGACAATTGGTGGACAGGGGTGAGCTAGGAAGGGAAAACCTTTTGTTCCACGTATTAACTTGTACCAAGCTAAAGTGAGTCTGTATTTGGAATTCGTGACAAATATTCTCAATTTTGGCAAATGGCACCATAATCTGTCACTCAACCAATCCAGAAACCTGAGAGTCATGAGAGTCTCACTGACTCTACTGTCCCTTGCCCCTCAAGGTTAGTCGTCCAATGAGCCCTGTCCATTTTGCCTCTATTTCCCAATCTATCTCCTCCTCTCCATTGCTACTATCATTGACCTAGTTCAGGTCCTTATAATCCCCCACCTAGACAACTGGTCTTCCTGCCTCCAGTCTAATTGCCTTCCAATCCTTCAGATGTTACCAAAATAATCTTTCTCAGACATATATCTAACCATGTTGCTCTCTTTCTTAATAACCCTCCTACCCCCCAGCTGCCCAATTCATAGAGTCTGAAAGCTAAGTTCTAGGCATAGCATTCTAGACTTGTTCTTCCCTGTTTAACTTGCAGCCTTTGTGCTGGCCATCCTCACCCCCACCACACACACACACACACACACA
The DNA here is from genome assembly GCA_026230045.1 of Corynorhinus townsendii. Lineage (NCBI taxonomy): Eukaryota > Metazoa > Chordata > Mammalia > Chiroptera > Vespertilionidae > Corynorhinus > Corynorhinus townsendii. The sequence continues at coordinate 198,933,515 of JAPDVU010000002.1, forward strand.
CACACACATGCACACCCTATGTTCCAATCATACTGACCTACTTTCAGTTCCCCAAACACAACATGCTTTATCAAGCCCCTACACATACCTTGGCAAAAGGAGCTGGTGTTTCTTGGTTTTGTTTTTTAGGCCATGGTATCATTTATTCCACAATTATTCATGAAACACCCACTATGTGTCAGGTCCTGTGACATTTTTAAAGATCAGTGTGTACTACATTAAGCAAGAAAAACACCCTCGCCTTCAAGCAGCACACTCTCCAAAATAAGCTTCATAATTGTATGGAATTACAGCATGAATTTTTTAAGGCAGATTCTGAGAGATGCAATTATTTCACTGTACCAAAGGAAAGTTTAGACAACTCTTTGAATACCGTTTAAATAATAATTTTAAAAAAAAAGGTCTTAGGATAGGTGAACTGACATGACAAAATTCTGCCACGAGGTGGCAGTGCTTATCTAAAAATGAAGAAGGAGTATAAAAACTAGACTTTTGAAGCCCTTAGTGGCACAGGACTTTAGAAAAGCAAGTCGTTCTCATACCTTACTCCAGAGGAATGCTAGTACTAAAAATTTAATATGGTAGCTGTTCTCAATTTTCATAAAAGATCAACTGAAAGATATGACTTAATCAGCTTTCCCTCCACACTTGCACAAGATATGACTTAATTAATGTTTTCCCTTCAAACTTTCACAAGATATGATTTAATCAATATTTTCCCTTCAATCTTTCACAAGCCTTTGGAATCTGCTTTTGTTTGCCTTCCAGCCAACAAATATAAATTTAGAATGGGCTGAGCATGTTAAATTACATGCCTTATTATTTCATAGACATATTAGAGGCCTGGTGCATGAAATTCTTGCACAGGTAGGGTCCCTAGGCCTGGCTGGCAATTAGGGCCATCTGTGGGGCAACTGGCGGGGCGATCAGGGTCCCCACTAGCACCTGCTTTGGCCTGGCACCGCCCGCTCATCTGCTCCACCATCCCACCGCGGTCCCACTCTCATCGGCGCCCATCAGGGCCAGCAGCGCCTCCACTGCTGCCCGTGCCATGTCGCCAGCGCCCGCCATGTTCCGCTATGTTCCACCATGTTCATGGTGGTCAGCGCACGTCTAACTCCTGGTCAGTCGAACCAGTGGGGACAATTTGCATATTAGCCTTTTATTATATAGGATAATTTCAGAATTGATTTTTTATATTAATTTTGAATGATATACTAATAGATCCTACTAATGAAAATGTTTCCTGACTTACATGTCCAGATTAAATGTGTCAGTACTATGAAGTATTTCCTACAGAGGACCTTACTTCCAGGTACTCTATCAATTAAACCCATTTGAGAATCATGATCTAGTCCAATGTTTTCTAATTTCAAATGGAGAAAACAGGGTTCTGAGAAACTAAATGACTTCCCCAAGGTCACAAAGTCATTTGTGGGACAAGTTCAGGCTTATCCCTGCAGAGTGAACATTGAGATCTTTCCCTTGTTGCCATCTATCAACTTCATAAGCAGAGCTTTTTGTATAATTAACCTTGAGAGCCAAGACATAGAGAGGAGTCAAGATGACTTTCAGGTTTCTGAATTGGTGAGTGATGGGTTATGGTGCCATTCACCAAAATTGAGGACAGAGACTGCTCATTCCAAATATAGACTCCCTTTAGTGGCACAAGTTAATATATAAAATAAAAGGTTTCCCTTCCTAGCTCACCCCTTTCACCCATTGTCCAAATCAAGCTCTTTTTCTTAGCTTCTTTGGTGACTAAAGAGGTGCTCTATAGAAAGAGAAAAATGCTAATTAGTTCTGAAAAATGCTAATATCAGTAGTAGTATTTCATATATTCACTTCCAGAGGGGGTTCAATCTATAATAATAAAAGCGTAATCTGCTATTTAGACCAGATGTCCTTCCAGACGTTCTTCTGGGCTGAAGCAGGGGCTGCAGCCGCCACGCCTGTGAGGGAGGGATCCAGGAAGCCGTCCTCAGCTACAAGAGAGGGATCAAGGCTGCAGCTGTGAAGAGCTACTCTTGCACAATTTTCGTGCATTGGGCCTCTAGTAATAATATAACAGTTGACAAGTTCAACAAGTATGGATTGACTTTCTTACCATGAGCCACGTATGGTCTAAAGTGTGGTTCTCAAAAGTATGGTGTTCATATCAGCCGCATTAGCATCACCTGGCAACTTGCTAGAAATGCAAATTCTTAGGCCCCACGAGACACACTGAATCAAAGCTCTGGGAATGGGGGTCAAACAGTCTGTTTTTACCAGCCCTTCACATCATTCTGATGCATGCACAGCTTTGAGAAGGATTATTCTAGACAGTGAGGATATGGTACTACAGAAAAAGTGCTTGTCTTCTTGGAGCAACACTATATACATAGAAACTTTCAGGTAAAGGTGAGTATTCGCAGGGAAACCAAAACAGGGGACAGAGGGAGAATGTAGAGGGCACTCAGGCAAGATCTTTCTGAGGGGTATGAACTCCGGAGTCAGACTGAACCGGATGTGAATACTGGCTCCACCAGTTACTAGCATTTTAAAGGTTTAGTTTCCTCATCTACTAAAACGGAGATAGTAATATTACTTACCTTACAAAGTTACTCTGAAAATTAAGTAAAATAATGTTTGCAAAAGTCTTGCAAGTGTTTCTGTCACAGGGCAACTCCCCCATAAATGTTAGTCCTCCAAACATGAGGGAGGAGCGCTACAGATGTATATTTGGGAATCCTTAATGTAGGATTTAATAATAGAGTGGGTGAAAAGATGGATAGACTGAGATGTGAGAGAAGAGAATGGGTGATAGGCTCTTGTTGGGGGGTGGGGTGGTAGAAGTGGGTTGAGAAGTGGTGAGGAGGTGAAGGAATGAAGATGAGACCGTTTATCTGAACTCAGCTAACGGTGGGAACTTGGGAGAGCAGGCCAATGGATAGGGTGAGCAGCTATCCTGGTTTGCCTGGGATTGAGGAGATTCCTGGAAGGTGAGTCTTTCAATGCTAAAACCAAGAAAGTCCTGGGAAAATTGGGATGAGCTGGTCAACCTACCATTGGTTAGGATCCTGGGGGGTGAAGTGGAAGTGGTAACTGCTGTTAACTTCCTTTTTGGTGCCCTCTGATCTCCTCCTTACAGTAATCTTGTAAAGTACCTTCCAGTAGCTTGACTCCACCTGAAGTCAGAGGGCCAGGGTGCTCAGGAATGCAGTGGGGGAGAAGCCAGCCTTGCCTGGATACAGCAGGATAAGGAACGACAGAGAATGGATCTGGAGTGGCTAAAAGATAGTAACCAGCACAGGCACAAGAGGTTAGAAGTGTCTGGGATTAGTCTGATTCCATACTTTTTATTTTTTCCCCTGTCTTATCCAAAGAGCCTAGGAGTGGGATGAATGGGTCTTTTCTGCATCCTTGAATTCATCTTAAGTAGAATTATAAAAGTTACCCAAGGATATTCCTTAGTATCTGAGCAGCCCCCCCACCCCCCAAATTTTTCTCTTTTGATATTCACGGGTATGAGTGCCGTATACAAGAAGGAGCAGGTAGGATGGTCCTGGAGAAAATACTCATGGACACTGGACTCTAGTACAGGTTAGGGATGCCCTCTGGTGTCCACAGATTTTCTCACTTTTTACCTGGAGCAGGAACTTACTCCTCAAATCGCTGCTTGATGGAAACTATCGCGCTATGACAAGGTCAAAGGTCAAAGTCCACCACTCGAACGGTACCATCTTGCAAGGCCAGAGTGCCCGACAACCCAGTAGCCAGAACACCTTCAGCCTCCTCCAGGTTCAATTGACCTGAGGAGCCGCGACCCGCCAACCCAACCCACATTACACTTTGTGGGACTGGTCGAAGGTGCTTCGTGATTGGGAGAACGGTATGGGGGCGTGGCCTCAAGTGGAAAGCCGCCTATGGATTGGTGCAAATCGTCAAGGGCGGTACCTCCACGCCGGGTAGGCGCGAAAGCTCCTAAGTCGCTGCCGGGTTGAATACGGTGGGAGCAGCTGCTCCGTGGCTGAGGGAGCCAGGGACGAGTTTAGTCCCGAGCAAAGCGCTGGAGAGGCCGAAGTCATGACGGGCGAAGTGCCTTCCGAGGTGAGTTCATGCAAATGTCTCCATCGCGGTTGCGGGGGTCGGCACTGAAGGGGGGCGGGGGGCGGGGGTCCAGTGCGGTGGAATGGGTCGCGAAGGCTGGGAGAACTACAGTTCCCGGCGTGCACCGGGCGGTTCGGCCTCTCAGTCCCTGAGGGAAAACACCCCCACCCCCGGCCCCACCATCTCGCGGTCCTGTCCCCACGTCGGGATTTCCGCGCTTTCGTCCAGTAGGCCGTGTTGCATCGGGTCTTTGTGGCGCGCGCAGCCGGCCGCCCAGCTCCTCCTCAGTCTGTCCCGCCTTCCCTCCCCTTTGGCGCGTTTCCTGCCGTGGGTGCTTTTCCTCTTACCGCGTCCGGAAAGAGGAAGGCCCGAGCCGAACCGGGCCGCTGGGATGCGGGGCAGGACTCTGTAAATGGACGGCGGGAGTTCGTAATTGCGTCTGGAAGGGGCCTTTGCGGTCATCTGGAAGGGGCTGTACTAGGCTCGGGGCCTTCGGGATGGTGACTCGCGGGTCGCCGGCGGAATTGGGCACAGGAACTACTGTTCACAGTCCTATGTTCTTTTCTGGGGCGGGACTAGGGTGAGATACTCACCTTGGGAGCAAAATGTAAGGAGACGCCAAAAAACTCAGTAATCGAGATGATATTTTAAAGCAACGTTAAAAAAAATAAAAGTTAATACCAAAAAATCCCATGACTTGATATTGAATAAAATAACAAACTTTTAAATAAAGACAATATCTGACCCTGAACTTGCACTGCTCAGCGTCAGTCACCTCACCCTTGCTGATACTGCTGCAAACTGCTTAGAATAAAATGACTAACAATATCTTGTATTGAGTTGTGTGGCTGCCTATATGCAGTTTTCGGATCCACAAACAGAACGAATAGACTTAACTTTTGTATTGTTGGAAGGACCTTCAGCAAATACATGATGATTATTCAGTGCGTGTTCTCTTTAGCTATTTAGTAGTTGTACCAAGCATTGAAATCAATTTAATAGTTGTTGGAGCCCTAACCAATTTGGCTCGGTGGATAGAGCGTCGGCATGTGGACGGAAAGGTCCTAGGTTTGATACCAGTCAAAGGCATGTACCTTGGTTGCAGGCACATCCCCAGTGGGAGGTGTGCAGGAGGCAGCTGATCGATGTTTCTAACTCTCTATCCCTCTCCCTTCCTCTTTGTAAAAAATCAATAAAATATATTTGAAAAAAAAAACAGTTGTTGGAGAAGCATTAACGTGAGGCCTCGTTTCCTATTACATGACAGATGTTAATATCGTCCCCCTTATTAAGTTGATTCAGAGCCCTAAGAACGCCAAGGAGGTTGGAGACCTGGCATCTAGGGTGACTTGGTCACTAACTGTCCAAGTCACCCAACACACCTCTCCTTATATATATATTTTTTACTTGTAACTTTTAAAGTAGTTTTGTTTTAGAAATTTTCAAACATAAAAATCATGCCAATCTTATTTATATCCCCACCCATTTCCTCCTTACTGGATTATTTAGAAGCAAATTTTAGACATTATTTCATCCACAAATATTTCATTATACATCTCTAAGAGGTAGAGCCTTTCCATAAAAGATAACCACAATATTATTACAACACCTAAAACATTTAGAATTTTTGCTTGAATATCTAGTCACTCACACACACACACACACACACACACACACACACACACATACACACATACACATATGCTCTCTGAATTAGGATCCAAAGAAAGTCTGCACATTGCAATTGTTGATAGGTCCCGCTCCCTCTTGTTTTCTTCAAATTATTGTTAAAGAAACGACATAGGGTGGGGGCCAGTAAAAGAGGGCAAAGGGGGGATAAATGGTGAGGGAAACAGGTTTGACTTAGGGCAGTGGTCGGCAAACTGCGGCTTGGGAGCCACATGCGGCTCTGTGGCCTCTTGAGTGTGGCTCTTCCACAAAATACCACGGCCTGGGCGAGTCTATTTTGAAGAAGTGACGTTAGAAGTTTAAGTTTAAAAGATTTGGCTCTCAAAAGAAATTTCAGTTATTGTACTGTTGATATTTGGCTCTGTTGACTAATGAGTTTGCCGACCACTGACTTAGGGTAGTGAACATGCAGTACAATATAGATGATATTTTATAGAATTGTATACTTGAAACCTATATGATTTTATTAACTAGAGGCCCGTTGCATGAAGAGTCATGCAATAGGCCTTCCTTCCCCTGGCTGCTGGCACCGATTTTCCTCTGGCACCTGGAACCCGGGCCACAGCAGAGCCAAGCCTTCAGCCTTCAGTGGAGCCAAGCTTTCCGCCTTCAGGCTTGGCTCCGGCTGCAGCGGAGCCTTCAGTCTTCAGTCTTCACTCGGGTGGAGCCTTCAGTCCTCGCTCTGTGCCTGCATATGCAAATTAACCTGCCATTTTGTTGGGTTAATTTGCATACTCCTGATTGGCTAGTGGGTGTCGCGGAAGTATGGTCAATTTGTATCTTTTTCTTTTATTAGTGTAGACTAGAGGCCCGGTGCGTGAAATTCGCACATGGGGGGAGTCCCTCAGCCCGGCCTGTACCCTCTCGCAATCCGGGATCAGGCAGGCAGGCAGAGTGGTTAGGGGCAATCAGGCAGGCAGGCAGAGTAGTTAGGGGTGATCAAGCAGGCAGGTGAGCAGTTAGGGACGATCAGGCAGACAGGCAGAGTGGTTAGGGGCAATCAGGCAGGCAGGCAGGCAGAGGCAGTTAGGGGCAATCAGGAAGGCAGGCCAGTGGTTAGGAGCCAGCGGTCCCGGATTATGAGAGGGGTGTCTGACTGCCGGTTTTGGCCTGATCCCACAGCTAACCACTCTGCCTGCCTACCTGCCTGATCACCCCTAACTGCTTGTCTGCCTGCCTGATTGCCCCTAACCACTTGCCTGCCTGCCTGATCACCCCTAACCACTCTGCCTGCCTGCCTGATTGCCCCTAACCGCCTCTGCCTCAGCCCCCACCACTGCGACTTCATCCAGAAGGACGCCTGAAAGGTTGTTTGGCTGTCTGGTCTAATTAGCATATTACACTTTTATTATTATAGATGTCACGCCAATAAATTAAATGAAAATAAAAAAGAAACCACATAGTTTGCCTTATAATGAGTCCCACACCTGGATTGCATCTCTCTCTTTTTTAAAAAAAAATATTTTTATTGATTTCAGAGAGAAAGGGAGAGAGAATCATTGATTGGCTACCTCTGGCACTCCCCCTTTATGGCTCCTCTTTGGCATATCTGAATTGCCATCATCACCACTCTGGTGATATTATTAAGTAAACTAGAGGCCCAGTGCACAAAATTTGTGCACTGGGGAAGGGGGGTTGTCTCTCAGCCCAGCCTGCACCCTCTCCAATCTAGGACCCCTTGGGGGATGTCCAACTGCCAGTGTAGGCCTGATCCCTGCAGACCTACACCAGCAGTTGGACATCCCTCTCACAATCCAGGACTGTTGGCTCCTAACCACTTGCCTGCCTGATTGCCCCTAACTGCTCCCCTGCTGGCCTGATTGACACCTAACTGCTCCCCTGCTGGCCCGATCGCCCCCAACTGTCCTCCCCTGCAGGCCTGATCCCCCCAACTGCCCTCCCCTGCCAGCCATCCTGTGACAACGTGGGGGCGGCCATCTTGTGGCAGCCATCTTGTGATGTTGTGGGACGGCCATCCTATGAGGGCATGAGGGTCAATTTGCATATTACATCTTTATTATATATAGGATAAGGGTTATTTGAACACAAGTACTCTGGTACCATGACAGTAGATCTGATAACTGAGGTGGCTACTAAGTGGCTACTAGCAAAACGTGGATTGTATATACCAGCACAGATACGCTGGACAAAGGGATGAGTCTGTCCTGAGTGGGACAAAGTGGGATGGTGCAAGATTCCATCATGCTACTCAGAATGGTATGCAATTTAAAACTTATGAATTGTTTATTTCTGGAATTTTCTATTTAATATTTTCTGACCTCGTTTGACCATAGGTAACAAATTACAGAAAAGTGAAACTGTTGATAAGGGGGATCTACTGTATTCAATATAAAGAGTTGGTTTTGCCCTGGATGGTGTGGCTCAGTTGATTGGAGCATTGTTCCATACATTGAAAGGTCGTGGGTTCAGTTCCCAGTCAGAGCATACTAGTATACCTAGGTTGCAGGTTTGATCCCCAGTTGGGGCTTGTATGAGAGGCAACCAATTGATGTTTTTCACATCAGTGTTTCTCTCCCTCTCTTCTTGTCTAAAATAAAAAGCAAACAAACATATCCTTGGGTGTGGATTAAAAAAAACATTTGGGTCTATAGAATCCTTTAAAGGTGAACTATGATTTTTCTTTTGGTTTTTGGTCCAGTAATTCTTTTTTAAAAAAAATACATTTTTATTGATTTCAGAGAGGAAGAGAGAAGGAGAGATAGAAATATCAATGATGAGAGAAAATCATTGATCGGCTGCCTCCTGCATGCCCCCTATTGGGGATTCAAGTCTGCAACCTGGGCATGTGCCCTTGACCAGAATCGAACCCGGGACCCTTCAAGTCCCCAGGCCGACACTCTACCCATTGTGCCAAACCAGCTAGGGCATGTCCAGTAATTATTTCTTTTTCTTTTTTTAAGTATATTTTATTGATTTTTTACAGAGAGGAAGAGAGAGGGATAGAGAGTCAGAAACATCGATGAGAGAGAAACATCAATCAGCTGCCCCCTGCACACTTCCTATTGGGGATGTGCCCGCAACCAAGGTACATGCCCTTGACTGGAATCGAACCTGGGACCTTTCAGTCCGCAGGCCAACGCTCTATCCACTGAGCCAAACTGGTTAGGGCATGTCTGGTAATTCTTAATGTCACCTCTCTCTTTTTTATTTTTTTGGTTAATCCTTACCTGAAGATGTTTTTTCCATTGATTTTTAGAGACAGTGGAAGGGAGGGGAGAGACACAGAGAGAGAAACATCAATATAAGAGAGATATCCATTGGTTGCCTTCTGCACATGTCCGACCAGGGTGGGATCAAGCCTGCAACCCAGGTATGTGCCCTTGACCGGAATTGAACCTGAGGCCCTTCAATGCACACACCAACATCCTATCCACTTTGCCAAACTGGCTAGGGTTGTCATCTCTTCATTGAACCCTTGAATTTTTTTTTTCCTTATTTCAGCCTGATGATCCCATAATGCTATGTGAATCATAATGTACTTAGAGCTTTTTGTGACCTGCTGGTTAATGCAAAATTTATTCTCATTGATCTAGGTTCACCTAGAAATCAATGATTTAAAACTCATTTCACAAGAAGAAGCAGATAGTCCTTTTGACAGTGGACAAGGCAGCTGTGAAACAATTGGACCCTTGAGTGAAGGAGGTTTGTAATAGTACTTTTATTTTTAGAAATAGAATGTGGGGGCTTGGAGTTGTAAGTGGGTTGAATTAATATTATTATTCTCTTGATTTATTAGGTTATGCCCAACTTTATCATTTTTTATTATAAAAGCAAAATAGTTGTGTTGTACTCTTTTGAGAATGATAATTTCTGTTATATTACTGAATATATAAAATGTCAAGAAGCTACCACATTGCCTGGTTGAATGCATTCATCCCATAATAAAAGAATTTGTAACACCTTCCAGAATGATTAGAACAACTTTTCCTGTTGAAAGATATATACAGTAGTTACATTTTTTCAGTGAGACATTTTTCTAGTGAAAATGTTTTCTAAATGTACTTTTAGATTTGCTTTGCTACATTCAGTTCTTAGTGGTAGTTACATAATTTTACAAGGTGATACATCACTTAGATAATTGGATATATTTTTGGATGATTGAATAGGTTTAGTGGAATTAGGAGAAAGGCCAAATGACAGCAGACTGCTAAAAAAATTTTGTGTTTCCTTCAGATTCTGATGAAGAGATATTTGTGAGTAAGAAATTGAAAAGCAAGAAGGTGCTACAAGACAGTGATTCTGAAAGAGAAGAACCAAATGCCTCTCCAGAGAAAGCTAGCTATGACATTGTTGGAGAGGAAAATAAAGAGAACTTATATGCCAGAAAAAATGGGAAAGCCAGAAGGATGTACAAAACTCTGGCAGACAGTGATGAAAGTGACATGGAGAAGGAAGAGTCTTTGTACCAGGAAAATCTTGAAACCCAAGTGACATCTTCCTTAGAGCTGGGTCGTCAATCTGAAAATTCTGTGGATTTTACAGCTAGTAGAAAGATTTCCAAAAAACCCATACATGATAAAGAAGGAACTGAAGGGAAAGCAAAAGTAAAATCAAAGAGAAGACTGGAGAAAGAGGAGAGAAAAATGGAAAAAATTAGGCAGATAAAAAACAAGGAAACAAAAAATAAGGTACATTTTAAAATATATATATTTTTATTGCCCTAACTGGTTTGGCTCAGTGGATAGAGTGTCAGCCTGCGGACTGAAGGGTCCCGGGTTCGATTCCAGTCAAGGGCACATGCCTGGGTTGTGGGCTCGATCCCCAGTAGGGGGTGTGCAAGAGGCAGCCAATCAATGATTCTCTTCCATTGTTGATGTTTCTCTCTCCCTCTCCCTTCCTCTCTCTGAAATCAATAAAAATATATGTATAGAAATATCAATGATAAGAGAGAATCATTGATTGCCTGCCTCCCGCACACCCCCCACCGAGGATTTAGCCTGCAACCTGAGTATGTACCCTGACTGGGAATTGAACCGTGACCCCCTGGTTCATGGGTCGTTGCTCAACCACTGAGCCACACCGGCCAGGCAAATTAGGTACATTTTTAAAGAACAATTTGCTATTTCTAATGCAGATTAACATTTTGGAAAGGATTGTTTTTAGTTCTTGAGGTTTTTCTGCATTCAGAATACAGCTTTGAATTGATTGTTTTTGCATTGTGAGTAACGAGGTATGTGATTTAAAACTTGGTGTCATTTTCCATTTCATATACATGAAGGACACTTCCAAATATATGGGTTTCTGATCTCTGAAAGTTAATTTTCAAAAAAGGATTTTTTATGCATTTATCAGTCAGAAATGTTGCTAACTAGAAAACACCATCCTCAAGTTTTATAGACTAGCTGCTTAATAAGTATTTAATTGACTTTTCAAAAATACTTACTGTTTTGTAAGTTAGTTTTGGACAGTTTGCATAAAATCACAGCCTGGACTTCAAGGGATGACTATGTGTTAGGAACCAGTGAGGATGTTCTAGAATGCCATGTATTTGTCTGTTGGTGAAACAGACAAATTTCTGGCCTGATCCAGATTGCCTCGTGTTGTGAAATTGGATCCTGAAATGATTGGGTTTTGCTTTTTCTTCATGCATTATCCAGGAAGAAGATGTGAAACAGCCATTTACTGATAGTGGCTGTCTTCTTGCGGATGAAGATCTTTTTGAAACTGGGTTGGAGGAGGAAAATAACTCTGCATTGGAAGATGAAGAGTCGCTAGAATCCATAAGGGCAGCTGTGAAAAATAAAGTAAAAAAACACAAGGCAAGTAAAAGATTGTTGCAGTAGGAGCTATCCTATTGCTTCTAAGTTTTGCATTATTTTCTGACTTACTTTTGGAACCTTATTTTTTTTTAAAGTGATAGACATGCTAACTTGTTTGGAAACTAGTATTTTGATTGCCCTCATAGAAATGTTGAGGGGAGGGGGAATAAGATACTTTATGTTGTGTAAGAAGCAGTGAAATAAGGGGGCAGAGATGTAAATTTTATAACTGTGTGGCCTCTAAGAAACGAACCAATAGGGTTTCAGGAAGGGTATAAAGGAGACGTATCAGTCAAAAGCATTGTTATCCTGAGTGATTGGGAGCATAATTGTTTTTCCTAAGATTATCTTTAGGTGCCTGGGAATCATTGTCTCTCCTTAGGGGAAGATGTAACACAGAGGTATAAGAAACGAGAGCCCCAACTCCATTTGAGACATCTAATTTGTTTTCTAGGCATTATAGTGTTCTGTGTTTAAAATTTTCTATTTGATAATTATTGACATATTACTAATGTAGCTTGATGTAATGTTGGAGCACAAAAGCAATCTTTTAGTAAGCTTATTTCAGGTTCATTTTTGTCCATATTCTTTAACTTGTCATCTCTTTTAGAAAAAGCAACTATCTTTGGAGAGTGGCATTTCTTCGTATGAAGAAGAAAGTGAGTTATCAAAAGGCACCATGAGGAAGGTGAGGTAGAGCCCCATACTGTATAGTTGTCATGTGGTCTCTTTCCCCAGGAGATTGTGAATTTCTCAGGGATAATATTTTATCATGTTTATCATGTTTTCCTGGTACCCAAGATAATGCTCAGTACATGGGAGGGACACAAATATGGATTGGATTGAATTAATTCTTTGTGACTTGCAAACGAATGGACTCCTTGGGTTAATATTGTATTGAGTTTATTTGTGCTTACTATTACCTCTCCATCCTTTTTCTTGGAAAGAGCAAACTCTCTTTCTCAATGTCTGTGTGTAGCATTAATGTACTCTCACTTTTTGTTTTCTTTAAGGAAAGGAAGGCAGCCAAGTTAAGTAAGGAAGCATTAAAAAAACTACACAGTGAGACTCAGCGCCTTATTCGAGGTAATCCAAATCAGTACAGTAAACTTTGAGGCAAATCACAATATTTCTTTGTAAGCTCAATTTAGATGGGGATTTTTGCTTGTTTAACACTCCTAATATGAATTGGGTTGTAATATCAAGTTTAGAATGGATCTTGGTAGATGGCTATTGTTCTGAAGCCCCTGGGAAACTACTACAAACAGAAAATGTTCAGAACTATAGTAGTGGTAAGGAGGAAAGTCTTTTTTTGTTGTTGTTCTTTTTTTAGAAGTTTTATGAGTTTATTTCAGTTCATTTGAGCCAAATTGATGACATGCTGGAAAGGAAGATCTTAAATGCTCCTGAGAGGTTTTTTGTTTTTCGTGGTTTTCTATGGACCAGCTGCATCAGGATCCCTTTGGGAACTTGACAAATATGTAAATTCTTAGCCTCCACAGAAAGTCTGATTCAATAGGCTTGAAATGGGGTCCAAGAATCTGTATTTTTTAAGAACTTCCTGGACCAGTTTGATTTCACAACTAGGTTAAAAGCACTGGTCTATCTTGGTGGGCGGGGGACTGGGGGGTGCGGGGGGTGGAGTGGGGGGTGTTCCCCGTAGAGGGGAGATGGGAAGAGATTAACCAAAGAACTTATATGCATATATATGCATAACCAATGGACACAGACAATAGTGTGGTGAAGGCCTGGGGTGGGGCAGGGGCTAGGAAGAGGAAAGCTAAGGACATCTGTAATACTGTCAACAATAAAAAAATAAAGAATTTTTTTAAAAGCCATTGGTTTTCAGGGATTTCTTTTTTACTTAAATCCTGTCTTTATTAAAGCCAGGATTGTTTTCTATTTCTGGTGATGGCTTTGGCTTACTGTTTTGTTAACTGAATATAAAGCAACATTTCAGAATATACAGTATATAGATTTGCTTGTTTTGTTCCATTTTGTAGAGTCTGCACTTAATCTTCCGTATCATATGCCTGAGAATAAAACCATTCATGATTTCTACAAACGTAAACCCCGGCCCACTTGGCAGGGAAATGCCATGGCCCTACTAAAGTAAGAACCCTCTTTCCTGTGATTATAATTTTCATAAACATTCCATTTTGTAGCAAACAAAAAGTTCAGATTCCTTACACCCTTCATACCGATTTAACTGGTTCATTCTGTGCTAAAGGATGAGAATGTTTCCCATTTAGGATAACTTTCAACTCCTGCTTATTTCCCCTTCCCTAGGTCATCTAAGTATCAGTCAAGCCATCACAAAGAAATCACAGACCCTGCAACCACAACTGAGATGAGCAGTGACCATCATAGCAAAGATTCTGAGCCAACAACAGGTGCAGGATATGAAGTGGAAGCTAATGCACTCCCTGCAGTTTCAAAGGAACTCCAGATGACTACAGGATCAGATGAGTCTTGCAGTAAAGATCTGATGGTAAGTGAAGAGCCCGAAATTCAGGAGAAACAGGAGCAGAGGGATACTAGACCTTCTCCTGGGGACAGCTCAGTGGCACAGCCGGAATCCAGCTTCCTTGGGAACAAGGTCAATGACGGGTCTCAGACTGCAGGGCGTGTGGCACTTGAACCTGATGCCCTGGAGGGAGAAGGCCTGCAAAAAACAGAAGAAGCAGATGAGAAGGTGGAAGAGCCCAGGCAGCAAACCAAATCAGCAGCAGTTGTGCCACCTGAGAAAGTGAGGAGATTCACACTGGATAGACTTAAGCAACTGGGAGTAGATGTTTTCGTTAAACCTCGGCTGGGTGCTGATGAAGATTCCTTTGTGGTACTTGAAGAACCTGAACCCAACAGAGGTAATCCTTTGAATTGTGGGGGGCCTCTCCAGAGTGATTTATTCAGGCAGCATTCAATTACATGCCACCTTGGAGGACAGGGAATCCAGGAGAAGCCAATAATCAAACATTATCTTATTCTACAGATGTACAGGCACATCCTATTTTATTGTGCTTCACCTATTACACTTCACAGATGTTGCATATTTTTTTTACAAATTGAAGGCAGGACCCTTCACCAGCAAAATGATTATGACTTGCTTTATTGTAATACTAGCTTTATTGTGGTGGTCTGGAACTGAACTCGCAATATCTCTGAGGTATGCCTGTACTAGATAGGGTAGAATCCCATTTAGATGGATTTGGCAGTGTATCAGAATATTCGAAACCTTGTTTAAAACTGAAGTCTGTTTATAGGTTAATACATAAAAGAGGTACATTGCTATTGTGTTATGATATGACATTCATAAAAGCATTACTATTCAGTTTTTCACAAAGAAAAATATTTTGGTTTAGGAAATTACAAAACTGAATTTCTTTTATTATTATTATTATTTTTTTTTACTTAATTCAGCAAATATTAAACTATCCACCACATGCAAGATGCTATAGAGCAGTGGTTCTCAACCTTTCTAATGCCGCAACCCTTTAATATGGTTCCTCATGTTGTGGTGACCCCAACCATAAAATTATTTTCGTTGCTACTTCATAACTGTAATTTTGCTACTGTTATGAATTGGAATGTAAATATCTGTGTTTTCCGATGGTCTTTAGGCGACCCACAGGTTGAGAAGCGCTGCTGTAGAGCCTAAGAGCGGAAAACACAGATATTTACATTCGATTCATTAATAGTAGCGAAATTACAGTTATGAAGTAGCAACGAAAATAATTTTATGGTTGGGGGTCACCAAAACATGAGGAACTGTATTAAAGGGTTGCGGCATTAGAAAGGTTGAGAACCACTGCTATAGAGCATACCAAGGGAAATCTGACATTTATTCTATACCTAAGCTACTTACACTCTAGTAGGGAAGATAAATATGCAGAAGAGAAAGTGGTGACATCTTTTAAAACGTGTCACTGATTATGGAAAAAATTAAATAATGTGGAGAAAAGGGAAAAACGTTAAAATTTCTTTCTTTGCTGAAAGAAACTTTTAGAATAAAGTGCTTTGGGCCCTGGCTGGGTAACTCAGTTGGTTGGAGCATCGTCCAACCAAGGTTTCGAGTTTGATTCTTGGTCAGGGCACATAAGTAGGTTGTAGGTTTGATCCCCAGTTGGGGTGTGTACAGGAAGCTTGCTCTCTCTCACATCAGTGTTTTTCTCTCTCTCTAAAAATCAATAAAAACATATAATAATAACAATAAATTAAAAATAAAATAAAGTGCTTTTGGAATTCAGAGGAGGGATAAGTGTCTTCCAATAGGTGGTTAAAGAAAGGCTTGAAGAATAGGTGGATGTAATTTCTTGTTCACTGCCTTCCCCTACTTTGAGTAGGCTCTTCTGGCTTGTTTCCTACTCTATACTCAGTGCTTCCAGAGGGATGACACCTAGTAGGTATTCATATTTATTGCAGGAATGAATGATCTTTCAAATAGAACTCAAGTATTATTACCACTTTAGGTAAACTTCCTGACTCAGGTAGAATTGGGTGTTGCCTCTACATTAAATCAGTGTAGCATGGCAATTAAGAGCTTAGGCTTTATAGCAAGACCAGAGTTTGAATCTAGACTATGCTACTTACTGTTTAACCTTGAGTATGCTCTTCGGCCTCTCTAAGCCATCTTTTAAAAACAAAAATTGAAAAAATAGCACTCTTGTTTCACAAGGCTACTGAGAGGATTTGTTAAAATCATGAATACAATTAGATAGCATAAAGAAGCACTCAACTAGTGGCTGCTACTTTTACTAGTGTTATTAGCGAAATTAATACATCAAGATTCACTAAACAGTTTATGGTTGGCAGGTACTATGTTATCCACAGTATTTGGTGTGTAAAATGAGTCTTTGTTAATTGAATAGATGGGCTTTGTGGAAGCGGAGAGGACATTCTTAGAAGGAACAGGAAGAATGGTACATATTGAGAAGTTGTGTAAGTCAGAACAGAAGGTGGGAGGGAAGAGTTGTGTAACAGCCTAGTCGGTGTGGTTCAGTGGTTGAGGGTTAACCTATGAACCAGAATGTCATGGTGAAAGTTTTGTTCTGTTGGGCTAGAAATTATCCAAACAGTTCCAGACTAAGAGAGAGAACAAATGTATTTGGTGTTTTTTTTAATCTTCACTGGAGGTCATTTTTTCCATTGATTTCTAGAGAGAGTGGAAGGGAGGGAGAGTGGAGCGGGAGAGAGAAACGTCAATGTGAGAGATACATTGATTGGTTGCCTCTTGCACATGCCCGTACTGGAGCTATGGAACTGGCAATTGAGGTATTTGCCCTTGACTGGGAATTGAACCCGAGACCCTTCGGTTCTCAGACTGATACTCTAACCACTGAGAAAACTGGCCAGGGCGAAAACAAACATTTTTTGCGTACTTAGTATACTAGACACTGCTAAATTTTGTTGTATGGAACCTGAAGTTACCTAAGCAGTCCTGTACTGAGAGACAGGAAAGGGAAGAAACTTAATTTTGAGTACCTACTGTGATGATTCTTTATTAATTGTCTTGTATACAAGTTGGGTGTGGTTCAGGGACAGCCTTACGGAGAATTTCCTTTCTGATTGTACTGTCTAAGCTAGCATAACAGTTTCACCAAAAAACTTTTCCAGTCCTGCTGCTGAGTTACATCACTGATTGGATTGTCATTTTCTTTTTTCTGTTTTTTTAATTGACCTTGCCCATTTTTAGTAAGATTTTCAATAAATAGTGAAATGTTCCAAATAGGGAATTTTTTAAAAGGAGCCCTTGAGTAGTCAAGAATGATGGCATTTTTCCGATCAGCTTGTACTTTAAAAAAAAGAATTGCACATATTTAGAAACTTCATTTGTAAATTTCTACCCTAAATGACCTTTAAGTATGTTGAAGAAGAATTGCAGCAGTCATTAGTTTGGGTTAAGGTATATGAATTCACAGTGGTGTTAGTAGCAAAGGATGTTTGGTGTTTCTGCATTGTATGTTTTTTTCTTACAACATTCTTAAAACTACGTTTCTTAAAAAACTTAGCTTATAATTCCTAACTGAAACATAAAGGAAAGAGTTTGAGCATGGCAAACTGACATACTGGTTGGCACTTGGGTTTAGAACTGGAAGCCTTGAAGCAGCGTTTCTGGAAGCATGCTAATCCAGCAGCCACACCCAGGGCTGCTCAGAAGGTAAATGTGAGCATCGTCGTGAAAGAGGTGGGCACTGATGGTAAGGAAGAGCTGAAGGCCGATGTGGTACCTGTGACTTTGGCAGCTGAGAAGCTGGATGGAGTAAGCCACACAAAACCAGGTATTTGAGTTGACCTTTTTTTTCTTTGTGCCTTGTACTCTGTCCAGGCTTTATGCCACTGAAGAAATGGCCGTGAAAAGTTACAGGCCCTGGCCGAGGAGCTCAGTTGGTTCATCCCCATACCCCAAGGTTGTGGGTCCAGTCCCCAGTTAGGCCACATACAAGAATCAGTCAAACAACAAATCAATATTTCTCTTTCTGTCTCTGTTGAAAATCAATACATTTTTTAAAAAGTGATAGAATCTTTTTTCTTGGAGACTTGGGAGAGTGGACAGAGTACCTCTAGCATGATTCATGTGTAGCATTGTCTAGAGGTGTGGGGTGGGTAAGAGGACTTTATTCCTTAAAATAGCCTTTGTCTTATTTTTAAAAAACTAAATATCTATTGTAGAAAATGCATGAAAATAATAAACAAAAGTTCTACAGTCCTCTGTGTACCTATCCTTTTAAACTCTATTAACATGTTTGTTTTAAAAAAACAATAATGTGATAACACCATTCATTCTGCTTTGTAAATCTGCTTTTTTGTTTTCAGTATGTTAGGGACCAGGTCTGTTCTCACTCCCACTTTGAAAATATGAGTAATATGTCACATAGAAAATATTTAAAACACCGAGAAAAAGATATAAATGAAAAATTAGTCTTCCCAAAGGCAGCTGTTAACAATTTTTTGTTTGTCCTAGGAAAATTCATATGTATATACCATTGTGTGTGTGTGTGTGTGTGTGTGTGTGTGTGTGTGTGTAAGAGAGAGAGAGACAGAGAGACAGAGATTGACAGAAATTGAATATTCTGTGCCAGGCATTGCTCTAGGAGCTTTACAGAAAATAGTATTAGTATCCTTATTTTATATATGAGGAAATGATATACAAAGCATTTACACAACCTTCTTAAGTACTAGAACCAGCAGCCTAATCCAGACCCCTAACTCCTGAGTTTAGATACACATTTTGTTGCTTTTGAGGGTGTTTTTTTTTTTAACAGCTGCATAAAATTTCATTGTATGAGTATAACATGATTTGTTTAACCATACTCTTATTAATGGACATATTGTTTGTTCCAGTTTTTGGTATTTCATATAATGTACTTCCTAGTATGAGATATATGTTGGTATATCTGGATGCAAAATTTCTTACAGTGAAATCAAATTTTGATGTATATCATTTCATTGTTCTTCAAAATAGTTGTCCCAATTTATACTCTGAATAATATGAAAATTTCTGTTCCCTCCTGTTAATTCATATTATCAAACCTAAGTTGTGCTAAATATATAAAAAATGGTACCTCTTTATTTTGATTTGTAGCTCTTTAATTTGAAGTGAGGTTAAACATTATTTTTAACTCATTTATTAACAATATATTCACTTTCTGTGAACCAGTCCATATCCTATGCCCATTTTACTCTTGAATTGTTTCTCTTTTTCTTCAAAATAGATCAATTTATCAATGTTTTCTTTCATGGCTTCTGAGCCAGAGTCTATTGAAATCCCACTCCTCCTCCCTTTTTTTGCCCTTTTAATAATAAGTTTATGATCTTTGCATAGTATATTACCCCAGAGTGTAGAACATAATTCTGGAAGTTCCCTTTTACACTTGACTTCATAATAATCCCCATTTGTTAAAGTAACTAAAGCCTGGAGTACTAAGATCTCTGCCCTTTTGGGATGTGACTAGAACACTTCTGGAGTTGCCTAAAACGCACACTTCCATTATTGATGTGTGGAGTCAGTTATTATGTCTAATGAGCATGCCTTCATATTTCTGTTCAGGTG
Organism: Corynorhinus townsendii; assembly: GCA_026230045.1. NCBI lineage: Eukaryota > Metazoa > Chordata > Mammalia > Chiroptera > Vespertilionidae > Corynorhinus > Corynorhinus townsendii. The sequence continues at coordinate 198,953,123 of JAPDVU010000002.1, forward strand.
AAAAGCTTCAGGTGCTGAAAGCTAAACTGCAAGAAGCAATGAAACTCCGAAGGTTAGAGGAGCGCCAAAAGCGCCAGGCATTGTTTAAATTAGATAATGAAGATGGATTTGAAGAAGAGGAGGAAGAGGAAGAAGAAATGACAGATGAGTCTGAGGAAGATGGAGAAGGGGAGGAAGAGGAAAAGTTAGAGGAAGAGGAGGAAGAAGGCAGTCATGAGGTTTCTGGCAATTATGTAATTTTGTTACTTGGTCATGATGAATAAGGAAAAGAAAAGAATCCAATTTGAATGATTATAATAAGCATGTTCAATTGTATAAGAGATTTTAGAGGCAGACATGAATGCAGCTAGCTCATGTGTACCTCAGTCTTTGTGGATTCAGTTTAGTTGGCACCATTGAATACCTACAGTTCTCAGAGCCATGGCTTGTGTTAGTTTATATTATGTAACACAGTGCTGGTATGAAATGGCTTTGACTGAATAAGGACTTTTATCTTTGTTGTTTATTTAGGTTTCTTTGTTCAGAATAAAAAGCAGTTTTAACCTTGGCCAAGCTGAGGCCTGGAATCAATTCTCAGGCAGACCGAGACCTTCCTGTGTTAATTGCATTCTTGGTTGAGGAGGGTATTTGTAGGGTCTCCTACCCTTGTCCCATGGTATTCTGCTGAGGGAACATAGATGATGACACGATTTTTGGTATTAGAAAAATGAAAAGCTTCCTTGTTTGAACACTGGAATCACTTGAAAGAGCTGGTTAATAGTTAGCGTGGGGAGAGAAAGAAGAAAGCAATGGCTGAACTGGGTAGCATGTCACAGTCTGTCGTTGGTTTGAGGTCAGTAGTCATCCTGCAATCTCAGGCTAATCATTTAACCTCTCATTGCCTCAATAAAATGTTAATTCCAGTTTTCTTTCATAATTTTAAAGCAATTTTGGGAGGGTAAAAGGTAAAGTAAGTATAAAAGAACTCTAAAAGTGTAAGGGAGAATTATATTATTGATAATGGTGGGACCAAACTTCTTTCAGGTTTACCTTTTCAGGTATAAGATGTGACCAAGCAGCCATATTTCAGGCCAACAGTGTGTTTGCTTTAAAAATTTTTTGACGTGTATCATTTTGTTTTGGGGTGGTGTGATTGATAAAGACGGCAGAATTCCTTCTCGGTAATGAAGAAGTAGAAACCAAAGATGAGAAAGAAATGGACAAAGAAAACAATGATGACAGTAGTGAAATTGGCAAGTCAGTTGGCCTTCCGTCTGTTCTTAAGCCTCTCTCATCAGATTCTACCGTTCTCCTATTTAAAGACAACTCTTCCAAGATGGAGTAAGTAATTCTCTCTAAGGAGAGATAAGATTCCCTTGGATTTACCCCTCTAGTAAGAAGCAGAAACAGATACTCAAACAGTTTACTTTCTTGTTTTGTAATTACTTTTCTAGTGAAGAGAAATCAGAAACAGATGAAAACTCAAGCAAAAGGCCTAGCAAACTGGGTAAGTAGTGACTCTTTCACAGATCTGTTTGATCTTTCATTTTTGATACTTAAAGGACTATGATTCCATAAGGTTCCATTTTTTGAACCCTAGTGGAATTTTCCCAGTCTTACATGTGGCAATGAAAGCAGTTTATGAATGAGAATATATTTTTTTGGTCTGGTTTTTTAAAACTTATATGCAGTTTCTTTATAGTTGACCATGGACATCTAATAGGTCTGTAGTAAGTGTATTGATTGTGTGAGCCATGAAACATTTCCATGTAGATCAGAGGGAGATGTGTAAGTGATTGGATAATGGAGAGACTGATCATAGGCATTAGGTAGGGTGACAGGTGGAACTTTCAGGTGTTACTTAGCTCAGAGTGATAAGCCTTGATTAACTTAATGTTTGGGAACATATTTGAGAGACTTGCCTGTGAATGTTACCTGACAGTTTCATCCTCAATTCTTTTTCCTAAGCAAACCCACTTTATTTTCGGAATCACACACCTAAAAGTGACTTCTCTTTCTTTAGATGAAGAGGATTCATGCTCATTGCTAACAAAGGAGAGCAGCCACAATAGCAGCTTTGAATTGATTGGCTCCACAATTCCATCCTATCAGCCTTGCAACAGACAAACAGGCCTTGGGACCAGTTTTACCCCTTTAGCAGCAGGATTTAGATCTCCTTCCCCTGGGCTATTTCGAGCCAGTTTGGTCAGCTCAGCTTCTAAGGTAAGATGGTAATGGTTTTCTGATTTCCTCCCGCTTTTGCTTCCCACAGTGCTAAGGAAAATGTATCTGAGCCAACCAACTCCTACCCCATTATGTGTGTTCAGTTTAAAAATCCACCTGATGTATTAAAAACAAGCTTCATCCAGTGTTCTTACTTTCTTGGAGATATTTTTCTTTATGCTTCTCTTGGCTATTCATTGTCCTCCTCAATTGCAGTTGCCTGAGAACAGATTAAATATTGCAAATAGCAACTTCTGTTGTTGTCATGACAGTGAATGATATTTGTAAAATGTTATGTTTTTGTTTGGTTTTATTTTGGTGCCAGAGTTCAGAAAAGCTGTCTGAGCCTTCACTTCCCATAGAGGATTCCCAGGATCTATATAACGCCTCCCCAGAGCCTAAGACACTTTTCCTAGGAGCAGGAGATTTCCAGTTCTCTTTAGAAGATGACACGCAGAGCCAACTGTTGGATGCAGATGGGTTGGTAGTTTTATGTTTTTGTGGGTGGGAAGGCGCTGGGCACTGCTTAATTTTGTTTAAAAATAAAGTGAGCTTCTGTCACTCCATCTGTGCTTTCTCATCTGAGAAAGAGAAGATGTGCAGATCATTAGTATTACATTCTGCAAGCTTGAACAAAGTCTCTCCAGAAAGTGAAATGTAAATAGCCCTTGCTGGCATCCTTCAATCTCTGCCTCATTTGAAATGCATAGCTCTTGTAAAGGCATCAGAGTTCCATGTATCCATCCTACTATGTTATCATTGTTGGGTGGGATTGAAAATTGACAGACCTGTGGTGCATTACATGGCCATAATACCAAGCCCTACTCTAGCATCATCTGAAGCCAAAATTATCCCTTTACCCTTTACCTTCTGAATAGCATTTATTCTTTCGTAAAACTTTCCCCTCTTTAGATTATCACAAGGCTGAAGGTTGAATCTTTTGTCTTCTGGTTTGGGATTCAGCTTCTAACCTTGGTATTGGAGATGCATTGAGCTTTTCTCCCACTGCTTTGTTTTTCTCCCTAGAGCATTTCTTACACTCTTCATTGTGCTTGTAGATTCTTAAATGTTAGAAACCACAGGAATCAGTACCAAGCTTTGAAACCTCGATTGCCATTGGCCAATATGGATGAGAATGCCATGGACGCTAACATGGATGAGCTGCTGGATTTGTGCACTGGAAAATTCACTTCTCAGGCGGAGAAGGCTCTGCCCGGGAAGAGTGACAAGAAAGAGAACATGGAGGAACTTCTGAATCTTTGTTCAGGAAAATTCACCTCTCAGGGTAAATATCCAACAAAGTGCATCAGGCTTGCCACAGCCAACTACCTTAAACCAGTATCCTTGAAAAGAAGCCCCTTATTCTTGGGTGAAAAGTTTGCAGAAAACAGAGTGCAATGGATTCTTTTATGTAGATTGGATTCACAGCTTAGCTCCCTAACATTTAGAGCCCTTACTTTCTTAGGGTGGTAAAGTGTTGTCTTAAGATTTCTCTTAATATTTGTGCAAAGCTTAGAAAAGTGTCTGGGTATGTAGTAAATTTAATATAAAATTTTGTTAATTTGTTGTTCTTACCTGCACACCTTCTCTTCCCCCTGACACCCCTGCTAAAACGTAAGCTCTGTGGAAGTTGGGATCTTTGTTTTGTTCACTATTGTATCCCTGGTGCCTGGCACATGGTAAGCACTAAATAAGGATTTGTTGAATGAATGAATAGCTGGTGAGGTTTTTTTGGCAAGCGTACTTTAGAACTGTATTGAGCTGGCATGTCTCAAATGGCTGGGAAAAGAGGATAAAGCTGTCATTCCTTGGTGACAGATCTTTTTCTTTGTTGTGATGTAGATGACTCCGCTCTGGCTCCATCAGAGTTAAATAAACAAGAGAAGGAAAGCAGCATGGATGATCCGATGGAAGAAGCACTTGCTCTTTGTTCAGGCTCTTTCCCAACAGACAGGTGAGTCTCAGTGATTGGTGGGAACTTGGGAAGGCCTGGTCTTCTGATAAATTCTGGGGTCAGATTTTGTGAATTTAGCAACAGCCGGCCTTCTTATCTTGTTTGGGGGCTTCTTATCTTGTTTGAGAGCATTGTAGTGGATCTGAGTCTTATATTTGTATGTAAGGAAACTATAATGCTTTTATTTAGTTGGTGGAGAATAGGGGGAAAAAAGGTAAAAATAAGCACATGAAAGTGCTCAAAATCACTAATTAGGGAAATGCAAGTCAAAATCACGATAAGAAGCTACCTCACACCCATTAGAATGGCTACTATTAAACACACAGACATACACACACACACACACACACACACACACCTCCAGAAAATAACAACTATTGGTGAGGATATGGAGAAATTGGAATCTTTGTGCTCTGTTGGTAGGAATGTAAACATAAGCTGCTATGGAAAACAATGGCAGTTCCTAAAAAAAAATTCGAAATAGAATATGATTCATCATTTCCACTTTTGGGTTTATATACAAAAGAAGTGAAAATAGGGACTCAGATATTTGTATCCATGTTTATAATAGCATCATTTTTAATAGTCAAAGGGTGAAAACAACCCAAATGGATACAAAATGTGTTGTGTGTATATTATGTACATACACAGTGGAATATTATTCAGCCTTAAAAAGGAAGGAAATTCTGATAAATACTACAACCAGGATGAACTGTGAGGATGTTATGCTAAGTGAAATAAACCAATCACAAAAATACAAATACTATATGATTCTACTTATTTGAGGCACTTAGAGTAGTCAAATTCATAGAGACAGAAAATTGAAGATGATTGCCAGGGGCTAGAGGGAGGGAAGAATGAGTTGTTTAAAGGATATAGAGTTTTAGTTTTGCAAGATGAAAAGGGTTCTGAAAGCTCACAACAATGTGAATGCACTTAACACTAGTGAACTGTATACTTGAAAATGGGCCTGGCTGGTGTGGCTCAGAGATCTCTGTTCAATTCCTGATCAGGGCCTGTGCCTGGATTGCGGGCTCGGTCCCCAGGAGGCATCTGATCGATGATTCTCTTTCATCATTGATGTTTCTCCTTTTCCCTCTCCCTTTCTCTCTAAAATCAATTTAAAGAAAAACAAAAAAAATGTTGAAAAAAAAGATAAAGGTGATAAATTCGTTATGTGTTATATCACAATTTTTTTTAAATTAAAGGTAAAGTATCTTGTTTCCTGTTTCTTGAAGATACTTTGTCTTAAAATATTTTCAATTCTTAAATTCTTCTAGTTTGCTTTCAACAACGTATGGATTTGTATTTTAGGGAAGAAGAAGGTGAAGAGGAGGAATTTGGAGACTTTCGGCTTGTCCCAAATGATAATGAGTTCAGTAGTGATGAGGTGAGTTTGAAGGGAGCAAAGTAAATCATAACTGCACTTCATGTAGTGCTGCTATATGGGTTTCTTTCCTAGTCTGAGTTCTTGAAAATTTGGCATCTGTCAGAAGCAATTTCGTAGAATAAGATGTTTGGGCAGAAGTTCGTAAACCCTGTTTAAGTTGAGGACACATTTTACTCTGCCTGGCCTTGGGTGTGATCCCATATGATTTTGCAGGATGAACACAGTGATTCTGGTAATGAACATGAGGCCCTGGACGACCACGAGGATGACGATGAAGAAGAGCTCCTGAGGCAATCTGAGAAGTTGAAAAGGCAAATGTAGGTGTTATATTCATTCCTTCAGTTGCTAGAAGGTTCTGAAGGTTGAATTGTACTAGAAGCTTGTCTCCGTTTTATCTAAATTTGCTGGTTCTGTTTTTGTTTTTTGTGGTTAGCATAAAATCCATTCACATGTTAGCTCTTGAGTATTCAAAGATGGTCATGTCTTCCTTAAATGATTTCTATACTTAAGGAAGTATACTAGGTCTTTCAGCTGTTTCCCACATGACATTGTTTCCATGCTCCTCACATACTGGATATTCTCTTTACCTTCAAGTGTGTCTGGCCCTGTTCCTGGTTCTGGATGCATAGCATACTCCTTAGAACAAGCATGACAAACTCAAAGGCTAGCAAGGGCCAAAGGACCGCAAGTTTGACATGCTTGCCTTAGAATGTAACCAAAGGTCATAAAAGCTGAGTCACAGTAGACCCTGAGGATCTAGGAGTCAACTAGATTCCCTGGATCTTTTTCCTATGAATTACTGTCAGTTCAGGTTTTATTCATCCTAGTTTGTAGTACTGATCATGAAAGTAAGCCATTTATTTTAGAATATTTAAAAGAATATGGAAAGATTAAATTAAAAGTCGTCTGTGTTCACCATCCAGAATCTTTATGAAAGTGATGGGGTGGTTTTTGTCCCATCACCTTTTTTGTGCATATATTTTGATATAGTTGGAATCTGTACAATATTTTATATTTATAACTTTGCTTTCTTTCCCACTTAGCCTATCCATAAGCAATTTCCCAGGATGTTATAAGTTTTATAAAGAACATTTCAAAAGGTATTCAGTATTATATTTTATGTGGATGACTTTTGGAATTCACATATAGGACATCATATTGATCCCTATTAGATTTATATTATTGTTCTTAGCCCATCATTCCATTCTATCAAGATCAGTTTTGGGTCTAATTTATTATCTGTCAAATTAACTACCTCATACAGCTTTGGATCATCTATAGATTTTTTCTAAAGCAGTGGGTCTTAAACCATATTTAACTGCAGAATCTGAATGAAATCTTATAAAGAATGACAGCTAAAAGTTGAACTCCTCAAAGAGGGTGTATGGAAAGATTGGTATCCTTAGTGGCTAGTAGCCCCTGAAAAAATTCTGCAGAAATGCTAGGATTTAGAGAAACTCAGCTTAATAAATAAATAAATAAATAAATAAATAAATAAATAAGGCCCTGGCCAGGTAGCTCAGTTGGTTAGAGCATTGTCCCCATGCCAAGGTTGTGGGTTCAATCCCCAGTCAGGGCACATACAAGACTAAACCAGTGAATGCATAAATAAATGAAACAACAAATATAACTCTGAGCCTCAATCATGCCTGTAACTTGAGGTCTTGGTGGACTGTAAGAGATCCAAGTCTATTTCCTTTCTGTACCTTTGTGTCTCCTGAAGCTGGTGAGCTTAAAAAACAAAATAGTTTGAACCTTCTAGCAGGTATGTCTCAAATATAGAAGAGATTGAGAGTTCTGGCTTTAAAGTCACCAACTGATTGAATCCAGGCTCTGCTACCTCCTAGCTGTGTGACCTTGAGTAAATAGTTTATTCTCTGAGTCTCAGTTCCTTCAACTGTAAATTGAAGGGAATAATAGCACCCCCTACTGAGATAATGCAGCGATGTCTGTAAAGCACAGTTACTGGCACACAATATTATGAAATGATAGACTTTTAAGTATTATCAAAATGTATTACTTTAAAGTTAAATGTAATATTATTTGAGGTGGCTCTATATTCTACTTTCTCATTGCTTCCATATTCTGTGTGTGTGTTCATTGTTGCATTCTCTATTCTTCAAAATTATTTTCCAGGAGATTGAAGAGATACCTGGAGGATGAGGCCGAGGTGTCAGGGAGTGATGTGGGAAGTGAAGACGAGTATGATGGGGAAGAGATTGATGAATATGAAGAAGACGTAATTGATGAAGTACTTCCTTCTGAAGAGGAACTACAGAGTCAAATAAAGAAAATACACATGTCAGTATCCCAACAAGCCCTTCTGAGTAACGGGATATGTCTTAAGGCAGCCCTATAACCAGACATAGTGGTGCTCGATTTGAACACTATACTTCTCCTGTTGTAGGAAAACAATGTTGGATGATGATAAGCGACAGCTCCGTTTATACCAAGAGAGGTACCTTGCTGATGGGGATCTGCACAGTGATGGTCCTGGACGAACGAGGAAATTTCGATGGAAAAACATAGGTATCTTGGTAGTTGTCTTTTTTTTTTTTTTTAATTGATTTCAGAGAGGAAGGGCGAGGGGGAGAGAGAGATAAAAACATCAATTATGAGAGATAATTATTGTTTGTCTGCCTCCTGTACGCCCCCACTGGGGATTGAGCCACAACCCGGGCATGTGCCCTGACCGGGAATCAAGCCATCACCTCCTGGTTCATAGTTTGACGCTCAATCACTGAGCCATGCTGGCCCGGCTTGGTTGTTGTCTTTAGAAAGCAAATGGTGTAATGTGCATGTTTGTCCAGTTTAACATGACCATGAAAAGCAAAACCGTAGCAGGCTGTTATGAAGTACCTGGTTGTAACCATTATTTTCTGTTAGTGAATGGGAAGAGTTTGTACCAATATATGGTAAATGCTAAGAGTTCCTTTGTGTCTGTCCAGGTGTCCTCTCCTATGGGAATTACTGAGTGCTGATAGCCTTACCTCTTTGCTTTAGATGATGCTTCCCAGATGGACTTGTTCCACAGAGACTCTGATGATGAACAGATCGAGGAACAGCTTGATGAGACAGAAGCCAGATGGAGGAAGGAGCGAATTCAACGAGAGCAGTGGCTTCGGGACCAGGTAGGAAGTTTGCAAGAAATTCGCCTCTTTTGACCCTCATGTATGAGGAGAGGACCTAGTCACCTAGCTTGTCACAATAGTTTCAAAGTCTTGGGCAGTATATTGCTGTTCCTTTTAATCCTTGAATTTCCTTTTGTGCTTGGAGAAGGTTCATCATGGGCATTTCTTTATGTTTGTTTGTCCAGAATATATATATTTATATATATATATATATATATATATATATATATATATATATATATATATATTTATATTTATATTTATATTTTTATATATATATATATATATATTTTTTTTTGGTCTAAAGTAAGAAAAGATTGCAAAAAAGGAAAACAAATGCTATCCCAGGTATCTTCGCTTCACAATCCAGGCTATGCCAATTATTTGGGGGAGTTGTGGACTTCTGTTAATGCTGGTTTTTATCTAAAGGCACAGCAGGGGAAAATTGCACCTGAAGAAGAGGAAGAAATTGGAGAAGATAGTCAGTTTATGATGCTGGCCAAGAAAGTGACAGCCAAAGCATTGCAGAAAAATGGTGAGCTTCTGGTCCTCCTCAGGGTGTAGTCCCCTGGAGATGACTCCAACCTTCAGCGGCTGTTGTAGCTTAGTCATGGGCCTGTGTCTCATATTGTCTTAAAGAAGTGGGGAGCGACAGTGTTCTTAGATCTTTGTCTATTGGGCTGTGCATGTTGTACTTATGAGTGTAGGTAGCTGGTTTTGCTTTATGTTCTAAGGTAGTTCATAGGAATGAATTCTGGATTTTTTATTTAGTTGCCCAGAATTAAATACCTAAGTGTTTGAGCTGGAATTTGAAGCCAGATATATCTAACTCCAGAGCTGAAGCTCTTAAACATCCTCCACACTTTTACCATTCTTGTTTTTTCTTATTACTGTTAGTGATTAGTCAGTAAGTTCAGCTTGGTTGGCTGTCTTCTTGTAGCCACTTGCCATGGTTTCAAGTCACCATTATAAAGTAATCAGAGTTCCTGTGGTTTTAGTTTATTGGTTTAGTTAAAGACAATTTAAAAGTAATTCTGCCTAATTTTACCCAGAACAAGCCTGTCTGTCTTTTTTTTCTTTTCAGCCAATCGCACTGTGGTTATACAAGAATCAACACCTTTACTCAGAAATCCTTTTGATGCCATCAGACCTGGAAGTGCCCACCAGGTTGGTTGGGGACATTGTTAACCTGACATCATGATTTGCAGTGTTATAAAAGCCCAGGTCAAGCTAAGGGAATACTCTCGTTGGGGAGGGAGGTGGCTGCAGGAAATAGAAGTACCTGGCAAAGGACCCTGCTATTTCTCTTCTGCCGAGCGGGGTAGGAGTATGTCCCCTCAGGGAGACAGCGACTTCTCATTCTTTGGCACTTGGATTTTGATATCAGATGACTCTTCTTTCCTCAGCCAAAGACAGGCTCATTGCTAAACCAGCCCAAAGCTGTACTTCAGAAACTGGCTGCCCTCTCAGACCTCAACCCCAGTGCTCCCCGAAATTCAAGAAACTTTGTCTTCCATACACTTTCTCCTGTCAAGGCTGAGACAGCAAAGGAGTCGTCTAAGCCTCAGGTAGGGAATTTGAGAACTGAAAGCAGAATTTATTTATTTGTTAATTTAAAAAATATGTATTTCCGGCATAAAGGCTTATGCTGAGGTGTTAATCTTACAGTCCTCAGTAAGGTACAAGGGGATTGCTACCCCAATAGGTAATCAGTTTTGAAATTTGCATTTCTGTTTGTTTTTTTTCTGTCGTTAATCGTTTATGATTTAACTCTGAGTTAAATTAGCTGAAGAGCTGATTGAAGGTAAGCACTGCATGAGGGTTTGAGCTGGCCATGACTCTCTCTCTGCTCTCCAGGTGAGGAGAAAGGGCCCATCCATAATGAGAACGCCTTCACCTAAGCGCCTCAAAACAGGTGATAGCACTTCAGGATCGAAGCAGAGCATCTTCACATACTTGGAAAGCTAACACCATGGGGGTGCCAGTGCCTACTTTGAGACTGCTTTGAGAAGTTCTGGCACTGAAAGTTGGAATTGATGCTCACATGGATGGGCCTTCCCTTCCTTCAGAATCGATGCATTAAGATTGTTGACAGAGACTCCAGTTCTTTCCACTGCGTGGCTCTGGACATCTCTTTCCTGTCCCAGTATTATTTCCTGGGTTGGCCACTCATCTTAATTCTTTGGTGTTTATAACATTGACTCATGGGATACTTGGGTGAAGACTTAGTTCCTTCATTAAATATTTGACATTTTATCCTAGCAGCTTCCTGGGTTGATAACTCTTTGTGAAAGGAGGGCTTAGAGGAAGAGGAGGAAGAGGGAAAAGCGTGGCATTATAGAAATTTACAGAAAGCAGTGACTGTCAGTACCAGCATGACTCCTTCATGTCCTTCAGATTTATACCACGGTGACCAGGACCCAGGGAAAGAGCTACTTCTTAGAGGACCTAGGAACCTCTGGGCTGTCCATTAGTCTTGCCCCTTCCATTTTCCTGTTTCCTCTTCCCAAGACAGCCCCAGGTGTCCAACAAACCTTTGCTTCCTTTATCATATGGACTCACACTGGTACCTAAGTCAGAAAGACATTGGCCCAAATTATCTGGTATATGAGGATGAAGATGCAACATGAGATATCCCATGGGAAAGAGGGCTCTCTCCTGGGACTAAATTCTCAATTTGAAACACTTGTTCAAGGACGTCCCTTCTCATCCTGACAAAAAGAAGTATAACCAGAGGACAAGTTAATACTTCATTACCTATTTTGAGAGAAGATCATCATGAAGTTAAATCAAAATATTGTTAAGAGAGTCCTGGCTGGTGTGGCTCAGTGTGGAGCGTCATCCTGTGCACCAAAAGATTAGGGGTTTGATCACCGGTCAGAGCACATACCTGGGTTTCAGGTTCAATCTCTGGTCAGGGTGCATGTGGGAGGCAACTGATATCTCTCTCTCTTTCATGCTTTCTCTCTCCCCTCCCCCTTCCTCTCTCTTTAAAATCAATAAGCTGGCTCCTAACTGCTTGCCTGCCTGCCTGATTGCCCCTAACCACACCCCTCCTGGTCTGATTGACACCTAACTGCTCCCCTGCCGGCCCAATCACCCCCAACTGCCCTCCTCTGCCTGCTCAATCACCCCCAACTAACCTCCCCTGCAGGCCTGTTCCCCTGCAACTGCCCTCCCCTGCAGTCCTGGTCACCCCCAGCTGTCCTCCCCTGCTGGCCATCTTGTGATGATGTGGGGGTGGCCATCTTGTGACAATATAGGGACGGCCATCTTGTGACGACATGGGGCAGCCATCGTGGGTGGCCATCTGGTGACACAAGGGTGTGAGGGTCAGTTTGCATATCACCTCTTTATTATAAGGGATATAAGAATTGCCATCACTCCTGAGTTTCCCTAAACTACCATGAGGCTCTCAGATTTTAGGCATTTTCCCCTCCTCGGAACTGACCATCACTGCTGCTTTAGGAAAAACATTCCCTGTGAATAATGTGGTTTCACAATCCGCAGTTGGACTTGGGAAGTTGGATGAATTGTGCCAATTTTTTATTGACAGGTGGGAACACCAATTTAATTGATGAAATTAGGGAATAAGTTTTCTCCAGCTTCTAATGCACAAGATGCTGACTTTGACAGATTTCATGTTTGTATATTTGTAATCTTGTAATGAGGAAGATGTATGTAAAGAGGTTTTAATATGTATGTAGTTTTTCAATAAATCTCAGTGCCTGGAGGGCAGGATTTCCTTCCTGTCCAGATTGAATGCTCCTTCTTAGGTCAGTGCCTGTCTAATGTTGAGAGCACATTGTTCTCAGGCTGTCTCCAACGGAAGCCCTCTGGGTCTGGAGGGCTGCACTTGTTCCCTCACTGGCTTCTCAACTCCAGTGAATGGATCAAATTTACTTGCCAAGTGGTTTGGATTCAGTGTGCAGGTCAGGAGAGTTTACATAAATGATAACTGTCTTGCCCTAGCCTGTTTGGCTCAGTGGATAGAGCGCTGGCCTGTGGATCGAAGGGTCCTGGGTTCAGTTCTGGTCAAGCGCATGTATGTATTACATCAGTTGCAGGCTCCTCCCCCATCCCGGCCCTGGTCAGGGCCAGTGCAGGAGGCAACCAATTGATGTGTTTCTCTCACATTAGTGTTTCTCTCTGTCTTTCCCTCTCTCTTCTACTTTAGTGGTTCTCAACCTTTCTAATGCCATGACCCTTTAATACAGTTCCTCATGTGGTGACCCCCAACCATAAAATTATTTTCGTTGCTACTTCATAACTGTAATTTTGCTACTGTTATGAATCGTAATGTTATGAACCACTGCTGTAGAGCCTAAGACCATCGGAAAACACAGATATTTACATTACGATTCATTAACAGTAGCAAAATTACAGTTATGAAGTAGCAACGAAAATAATTTTATGGTTGGGGGTCACCACAACATTAGCAACTTTGAAATATGCCATATAGTAGTAACAATAATTACTATGCTGTGCATTATATCCCCATCACTTTATTTTATAACTGAAAGGCATTCTTGACACCTCCTTAGTCCCACAATCAAACAATCTCTAAGTCCTATTATTTCTACTTTCAAATTACATCCTAAATCAGCTCACTTCTCCCAGCACTATAGCCAATGCCTTTTTCCAAAATTCGATAACTTCTTTCCAGGGTACTACAGTGTGGTCTCCTGATCTCCCCATTCCTATTTGCTTCCCTTCTGTCCAATCTGTGCACAGCAGCAAGAGGGTCACCTTTGTATAAACATAAATTAGAGGATGCCACTTCTCCACTAAAGCCTTCCAATGTCTTCCATTGTACTCAAGTTCAAACTCATGACCTACAAGGCCCTCTGTGGTACAGCTCTGCCTTTCAACCTCCTACCCACTCTTGCCATTCACATTACACTCAGTTCAGGGCCTTCCACAGTGTCCTTCATTTCCCCAGAATGTCCTTCCCTCCACTATTCTTTATCTGGCTAATGTATAATTCTCCAGTTGTTAGCTTAGATCTAAAGATGACTTCTATTACCACCCCTTTCTTAATTAGGCTACCATGTTAGTTTCCTATTCTTGTTATTAAAATCACCATTTGCCACCTTAATGTATGTTTAAGTCTGCCCCAGACTTAATTCTGTGAAAGCAGAGACCATATCTGTTTTGTTGGAAATGTATACTTTGGGTAGTGTCATGCCTGGCACATACCCAAATAAGTATTTATTGAGCATTGGGTGATCTGAAGCCTGGAAGAGCTACTGGTGAAAAGCTTGGAGCTGAATGGTCTACAAAGCTGTCTAATGTGGGATAGAATTGAGGTAGTTGCTATGTGAGACCTTAAGTCTGCTCTGCAACTTACAAGTGGCTTGACCTTGCATAAGTCATTCTCTCTGTACTTTCCCCCTCAACTGGAAAATGAAGCTAAAGTGAAATGGCTTGGTTTAGCTCCCAGGGTTATAGTTAGGATCAAAGGGACAAATTAATGTGAAATGATTGAGGCTGAGCTAATGCTGGCTAGCTCACTGCCAAGGAAGGGTTGGTGCTGATGCCTCTTACGGTCTGGCTCATGAGGGAAGAGAGGCCAAGCCTTACCAGTCTCCACAACTGCCAGCCCATGGGCCTATCTCAGGTCCAGTGATGGCTAGCTGTGTCAGGATGGAGGTCAGCTGTGTGCCTGGACTCTCATAGTGAGCTAGGGAAATGGGCATGGCTTTGTATATAGCCAATGTCACCTTGGATTTTACCTTTTGATACCCAGGTGCCAGATCTCTGTCTCTAGTAGTTGTATTGTCTTGGTCTCTATTATCCACATCCTTTCCATTCCCTTTCTATCCTCTCTTCTTTCACGTTAAAGGTTTTTCATGTTCAGTTTATTTATCTAGGTTTTCCCTGTGGTGGGATACCTAATGGGAAAGGGGGGTTTGAAGTAGCTACAGCCCAAGGTGGTTGGCGGAAACTATGGGACTGGATGCCTGGGTTCTTTCCCTTTAGTTTAGAAGGAACCACAGTCTAGTATTCTCGATGGCTGGTGGGCTGGAGGTGGGGGTGAAGAGGCAGCTCCCAGCTCCAGGATGGAGAATCACTAAGGGGTGGGAAGTGCTGGGGCAGGGTTGGTTGGGAGTGAGTCGTGATGTAGGCTTTTTATCCCCCGTCTCTTTCTCAGAGGCTGAGGGAAGGGAAAAAGCTGACTGCCCACCCCTCTCTTTGTTTGTCTTGTCTAATTTAACTTATGTTATTTATCAAATAGACAGGTTATTTGGAAAACCAGATGGACCCAGGCAAAAATCATCTGGGTTTTCCAAATGTGAAAAATTAGGTTCTGGGGGCCCAGGAGGAAAGGCGCGCGTGTGTGTGTGTGTGTGTGTGTGTGTGTGTATGTGTGTGTGTCTGTGTGTGTGTTATTGAGGGCACTTTATGTCTCTGTAGTCAGACTTAGAAAGAAATTGTTCCATGACATCCAAGCTTTCCCTCTCCTTTTCCCTTCAAGTTCTTTATGACTGGAATCTAAATGAGAAAACTACAATCTTTATGTTGGTGGCTGGGAGTGCTGAAAGGTGTAATTGGCCAAGGATGGGAATATGTCAGGGCTACAATAGAGTAGCAGCTGACAGCTTGCTCTCTCTCTCCAGCTCTCGCCTCCAGCAGAACCAGTGCATTAGCAAAAGGCACAGAAACCTCCACCTCTTGTTCCTTCAGTGCCATCCCCAAATGATCACAGCAGTTGTGGAAGTTAGATATTAGGGGAAAACTTACCATTTCATACCTTTCTGATGATCAGATGGCCAAAGAACACTGAGGAATAAGGATTGTCTCTCCCTTAAATATCCAGGGAAGGAGCTAGCTGTGTATTACAACCAGGAATAGTTGTTTTTTTGTTTGTTTTACTCCTCACTCAGGGATATTTTTCCATTGATTTTTAGAGAGAGGGAAAGACAGAGAGAAATATGGATGTGAGAGAAACACATCAATTGCTTGCCTCCTGCACATGCCCTGACGAGGGCCCTGGCCGGGGAGGAACCTGCAACCGAGGTATGTGCCCTTGACCAGAATCGAACCGGGGACCCTTTGGTCTGCAGGCCGACGCTCTATACACTGAGGCCAACCCGGCGAGGGCACAACCAGGAATGCTTAAAGCCTGGAGGTCTGTTCCCTCTGGGTAGCAACATTAGTAAGGAATTGAAGCAGGAGGCCATGGAGTCACGACTCTTGGCAGCAATAGAAGTGTTCTGGCTGAGAGCGAGCGCCATCTCTACGTACACACATGCACACACAGAACAGAGCCAAGACCCTTTCTGGCCCAAGGAACCTGGCAGTGGCAACAGCACTTGTCCCATTGTGAGTGTCATTTTTTTTAAGTGTCATTGGACTGTGAAAGCCACTTAACTTGATCTCATCTGAATAATCTGAGTTAATACGAGCTCCACAGTGGTGAGGATTAAGTAAAAAGGAATTGTGAAGTGCCTGCCTCCAGGCCTCGCACATAGTAAACCTCAATGAGTGCTTGTTGAATGAAGGAACCCGTGGATCTGAGCATTAGGGCTCCTGTGACCATTTCCAAAGGTCAGTGTGTAACAGCTTGAATAACTGAGACTTATGTGCTGTCCCGTTGAGCCTGGGGCCTGAGACATGATCCTCTCCTGCCATTCATTTAGTACATGTTGAGTGAGTATCTGTGGTGTGTGGGGTAGACCCCGAGATGTACCACCCCGTCCTCCCTTCGATGAAGGCCTTTTGGCCCAGCTACCGGGAACACCGCCTTCAGCAGTCAGCCCCTTTGGGGATTGCCTCAGCAGCAAACGCCTTGTCCAAGATCATGCCCCTTTTCAGCACAGCCTACCTCCAATGACAACAGGGGTATTAATGCCTGGCCATCTCAGCTCATTTCCAGACAATTCTGATGGGACGTTCTATTTTCAGAGCCCCCTTAGAAATAGGCTGAGGGTATGGCAGTTCAGCTTCTGTCCCCTCCCTTCCACAGGTATTGATCCAAAGGCCACTTCTTAAAAAATAAAAATTAAAAAAAAACACTAAAAAAACCCACTTTTTAAAAAAATTGATTTCAGAGAGGAAAGGAGAGGGGAAGCGATATAGAAACATCAATGATGAGAGAGAATCATTGATCGGCTGCCTCCTGCACTACCCACACAGGATCGAGCCTGCAACCTGGGCATGTGCCCTGACTAGGAATCGAACCATGAGCTCTTGGTTCATCAGTCGATACTCAACCACGCTGACAGGGCTAAAGGCTACTTCTTAATAAACATTCGCCATGCTGAACTGTCTGAGTCTGCCTTCTGAATCCAGCCTGCGAGTGTGCTAGTCCTGGTGGCCAAGACTTTAGGACAGGAAAGGACCGAGATCCCTCTGCAATTTCCAGTGTTTCCAGCATGGGCAGTGTTGGTGCTATCTCTTTCTGTCCACCAGAGGGCAGCAGCATCAAAGCAACCTGCCCTCCCAGAGTGGGCTGGGCCTTTTCCTGTCCCCTCTGATTTCCCATCACCAGTATAAGTATTAGGCAGGCTCACCTCCCTTAGTGTGTCCACCTTCCTGTCTAAGGAAAGAAAACTTTCTGAAACTGTCTAGGCCTTAGTTTTGTCAGTCTCAACCTCCCTCCCCTTCTCCCCCAGCACGGAAGGCCAATCTGTCTTTCTACTGCAACCCCTCCCCCTCCTCAGCTGGGCAAACTCCTTGCCCAGAATCCCCCAGCCCACCATACTTACCACCCACAATAGATTTGTTTTCTGTGTGACAAGGTAATTATGAGCTTGGGGCCAGAAGGCCCAGGGGCCAGTCTGAAGATGGTCACTTCAATCTGGTTCTCCCTGTTCTACTAACATTATTGATTTTTAGTTTTATTTATTATGGTGATTTTTTTGTGTGATCTGGCCCTGGTGACATGAGGTATGGAGGCGAGAGAGCAAAACACATTTATTCTTGTCACAATTTATCTTCTTGAAACCATCTACCCACCCAACATTTTTTCCCCAAACTATAGATTTTAGTACCATTGTTTACCTGCCTTCCCTGAGTCCCAAAGTTCTCCCAAAGATTCTCCCAGGAAATGGAATCAGGTGTGGCTTGAGGACGGGAGCTGGGGAGAAGTGTGAGGACAGCAAACTTGGCACCTTTTGTTAGTGTCCATTAACTCATCCAGCATTCCTGGTACCTGTCAGTTATTTCTAGGCTAAGCTCCCCAACTTCCTGCTTCTTTCTCATTCCTTCCCTCAGTCCTGAGACAGGCCAAGCTCTGTGCTTTTTTCTTCTACGTCAGTTTCTCTTGCTATGAAATGGGTGAGAGAAAAACCCAATCAGGAAGCTTTCTGAGAGTGGGATTGTGACTGGATGGACCCAATTCAAAATTTGCCTGCCTGACCTTCAGGCTACTAAAGGCCTCCCATAATGTACTTTACTTCCTTATGGAGACGGGAACGGCAGGCTTTAGGCAATAAATTACAAGTATGAGGGTGCGTTCTTAAACAGAATGATTGCCATGGGAATCAGCAGAGGCCGGAGGCGATTTGTGGGGCCACATTCCCCGGCCTGTGTTCTCTGTGTGTGCCAGGAGAATGAATAAATCATTGTTCAGGGGCGGGATGCAGCTGCCGGGCTCCTCCCCTCGGCACATGCCCCAACTCCAGCTCCCCCATTGAGGGCTGCTGGAGCAGAGTGGTTTATACACCCAGCTCCCCAAATCCTATTGAGGCCTCCCCCTCTGCACGAGCCACCGGCTCCAAGCCCATTCAGGCTAGCCCTTTGTGCTAGAGGTTAAGTGGTTACATGTGGGGGGCACCCAGAAAGGACCTGTCAGGCCCTGAAAGGCTGTGCTGATACTGAGCCCTCCTACTGATGAATGGGGTGGGTGGAGGAGAGGTGGGCGGCCTGAGGATGGGGTGGGGGAGAGGGCATGGGGATTATGGAGCCCACAGA
Source organism: Corynorhinus townsendii (assembly GCA_026230045.1). Lineage (NCBI taxonomy): Eukaryota > Metazoa > Chordata > Mammalia > Chiroptera > Vespertilionidae > Corynorhinus > Corynorhinus townsendii. The sequence continues at coordinate 198,971,718 of JAPDVU010000002.1, forward strand.
GGCAGCTGCTAGGAAGGGGGTGGAACAGGCACCCCTTCTCTCATTCTTCCTTCAGATCCGATTTTCTATCTAGCTCACTCCCATTGCTGTGGGCTCTAGGGTATTCAAACAGCCTTAGGACTTTGGATTTGACTTTTCTGGACTCCTGGTAGAAGAGAGGTTTAGGAGAGAACATTTACTACTTGGGTGCCTTGAGGGAAAGGGTCTATTTCATTCTTCCAACAGCTCCAAAACACCCCTCAGTTTGCCCCTTTTCCCTCCAGGAGTAAAGGGAAAGGTTGGGGTGGGATTCATCTCCCAAGTTCATGTGATGCAGTGGACTTGAAACTGTCCACTGAACTTTAAAAACTCCCTGGGACATCCCCCCTCAGGAGCTGTTTAGGGTGGGGGTGTTCAGGGGAGAAAGAGACCTCAAATTGGGTGTATTGCAAATATTTTGCATGAAAATAAAAGATTCCAAGCCTTCAAAAAAAAATTTTAGCTTCAGACTTGATGTACATCCCCCTTATTTTATAGCTGAGAAAACAGCCATACGGGGGGTGGGGAGTGGACCTGTTTTCCCTAACATGGTCACAGGAATTTCTTGATAGAGTGCACTTTACCTTTAAGAGACTGAGGAGAAAATGGATGAACAAAACAACTAGGTCACCAGCTTTGTAGGCCTTTCTTTCCCTAGATGAGCTAATTCTGGGGAATGATTTTCCTTCTAATATGCCTTCAGGGCTCTCATACATCAAAGGTTCTCTAAGGCCTTGGGATCCCAACTAACAATGTTCACATTATAATATTATTTAATAATGTTCAAGGCATAATATCTTTATTTAACCTAAAAAGGTTAAAATGGTTTGATTTGCCTAAGTTCCCAAAGCCATGTGAGGAGGCTGACCAATGATATGAGCTCAGGAAGAAAATAAAGCAGGTGGCTGGTACCCCAGGACTGGGAGCCTGGGCTTTATTCTGATGAGGAACCTCTGGGGGCTCCCTGTTATTTCCCTGCGGCCCCCAGGAAGAAGCCCCAGCTCCACAGAACAGTGGTCAAGACCTTTCACCTCTTAGCCTACTTTATCCTCCAGCTTCATCTCCTACCTCTATTGCCCAACATATACCAGTCACACTGGCCTTCCCTGGGTTGTCTCAACACACTCTAAACACACAAACCACAGACGGTCTCCTGGGCCTTCTCCTGCTTTCTCTCGGTGAGCTTCTATTCATCCTTCAAAGCCTGGCTCTGTCATATACAATATAGACTCTAACTCAACAGTCAATCTATGATTTGTTGTCTTTTGTAGCCAAAACACATATGAAGGGGTTGAGTAGGTGTGGTGCCTTATGTGATTGTGCTTAATGACTTTCTCAAAGAGTTAACTTCCTGTCCCTGACATTCTAGGTTCTGCATGGCTTTAGCATCTAGGGAGGAATGTTTCTAACCAGGGAACACAAAGATGATTCCACTACATTCCAAGCTCCTCATAAATACTAGAGAAATAGAAGAAAGGAGGTCACCATGGAGGTGGGACTGATAATGGACACCAGGGGAAATAGAGTTGCTACTATTTAATGAGGACCGAGAGGTGCATGCGTGGGACCTGGAGATGCTCTATGAATCATGGTTCTTTCGATTGCGAGCGAAAGAAATCCCACTCAAGTTAGGCTTGGCAAAACAAGGGCCTTATTGGAAGGTGTACAAGGTCTCAGGAAACGGACTGGAACATCACCAGGACACTGTCTTTTGTCTCTGCTTCTGTGTGGCAGCATCATTTTCTCCTATTACAAACTGACTTCTACTTGCCAGGAACTGTGATTGCTACAGCCCTAGGCTCACATCTTCCCTGCTTTGTCTCCCTTTAATTTTATGTCAGCAAGTCCCAGAGAAAGACCGACTGACTCACCTGGAGTGGGCAGTCCTATCCTGGGACTCATCAGGCTGCTGTTTAACCCGTGTGGTTAGGGCTGGGAGAGACAGAGCTGAGGGAAAAGTGGGGAGGAGCTGTTCTGCGCCCACCAAACAATCAGGTGACTGTCTGGCTGTCTGGCATGGGGAGAGCTACATAATCCCAGAACATCGAAGCCCAGAGCCTTTAGGAGTAAAGACTTGGGTCACCTCACAAGGAAGGAAGCTCTGTGGCTGAAGGCCAGGGGAGCTTGCAGTGGGTAAAGGAAAAGGGAAACTCAGCTCAGACCTGCGGTCTCCACCTGTACATTCTAAGCTGGGGGAGTATCCAAAGTTTGAGTTATTTTTGCCTTCTCCCTTTTATTTCCTTTTCCCTCTTAAAAATAGGAATTGTCATACTCATGAAATGGTTTCTCTTCCATCTCCCTTATTTTTGTATATAGGGTTGGTTGGTGTGATTTAATTTACTTTTAGTCTCTCAGTAGCAGAATGGTGAGTTGGAATCAAGTTGAAACTGGAAGAGGACGCCTCAGCAGAGATCACAGAGTTGAATTCTTTCTCATAAAAAAAAAAAAAGCAATGGAAAGGGATGAAGGCAAGGTATTTTATTTATTTATTAAATTATATTTTTATTGATTTCAGAGAGGAAGGGAGAAGGAGTGAGAGAGAGAAACATCAATGATGAGAGAGTCATTGATTGACTGCCTCCTGCATGCCCCACACTGGGGATGGAGCCCGCAACCCGGGCAAGTGCTCTGACAGGTAATCAAACCGTGACTTCCTGGTTCACAGGTCGACACTCAACCATTAAGCCACTCAGGCCAGGCAAGACAAGGCATTTTATTTATTTATTTATTTATTTATTTATTTATTTATTTGTGTGTGTGTGTGTGTTTTTTAAAATATACTTTATTGATTTTTTACAGAGAGGAAGGGAGAAGGACAGAGAGTTAGAAACATCGATGAGAGAGAAACATTGATCAGCTGTCTCCCACACACCCCCTACTTGGGATGTGCCTGCAACCAAGGTACATGCCCTTGACCTGAATCGACCTGGGACCCTTCAGTCTGCAGGCCGACGCTCTATCTACTGAGCCAAACGGGTTAGGGCTATTTGTTATATTTTTAATAACCTTGTCAAACCGGGACCCCTAAGAATTTTGGTTACCTCCAAAAAAATTAGGAGAGAGAGATGGGACAAGGTATTTTAACTGTATTATTCAATAATGAATCCATAATAGTTTAGTTTTGAAATGGGGTGAATGGGGTTGGGGGTGCATGAGGAAGGTGTAGCCAATAGCATGTAGCTTGTTCAATAAAATGGTGTGGAAGGGGACCCCGCTGGAAGCTCATGTGCCCTGAAGGCTGAATTTGTCCGAGTCTTCTTTCTGGGGAACTTATTTTAAGAAGCCTTAACTTACTTAACACCAGCCAGTGCTTTTCGGTTTTATGATTGAAGCCAGAAATTCCTCTGTTCTCTTTGATTGCAAACTGGGCCCCAAATCCTATACGTTTCCCCCAAGGAGGAGGGGAGTGAGGGGTTCAGGCTTCAGCAAATAGAAACTGAGAAAAGCTCACTGCACTGGCACCCGGCCTGGCAGTAGCCCCATGCCTGTCCCGGAGCAGATTTTCTTTCTGCTCTTACAAATGTACCTTTCATAAGTGACTTTAATAAATAAGCACAAAATGAATACATAATTTCAAACGGTGATAGATGCTACGAAGGAAAGGAACAACGTGCTCAGGGAGAATATCAGAGAAGGTTGATCTGAGAAGAGGTCTAAAACGTGAGAGGGGGAAGGTCATGTTCAGCAGAAGGAGCAGTGTGTGCAAAAGCAGCATGGCAGGAAGGAGCCTCAGGCCGGGATTGCAGAGATGGAGCTCAAAGGCTGACGAGGGAGAGACAGGGCAGGATGCTCAGAGCCCGGAGGATGCTGCCTGAAGGATTTACCCTGCAATGGGGAAGCCATCACGGGGTTTTAGGCAGGAGGGCGGTGACATGACCAGATTTTCGTCTTGAGAATGTCACTCTATCTGCAGAGAGGAGCCCAGTGCGGGCATTAGGAACTAACTAATACTGGACCTGCAAGGCCTTGGTCAAGGCTGCGGAAGGCGCAGGCGGGGAGGCGGTCCAGGGGCTCCGCTTCTCCGCGGGAAACCGAACCGGCCCACGTGGGCCAGGCCGCCCCGCCCCACGCGCTGACGCCGCCGGCTCCGCAGTCCACGCCTGGAGCTGGGAGCGCAGCTCAGGAACCCCGCACCCCACGCCGGACCCGCGTGGACGCCCAGGCCAAGAGACCCCGAGCCCGGAGGGGCTAGTTCCCGTCGCGGGGCCAGTGGACCCAGAGCTGGCCGTGCCGGGGCGGGCGCCTCTAGGCCGTGAGTCTGGGGGGGGGGGGCAGGGCGGGGGGTCCGGGGGGTGGTTTTGGGGCTCAGCAGCAGGCGTTGGGGGAGATGGAGGGAAATCACAGCCTATGCACAAATGCCTCCTATGGGGAAATTAGGGAAGGACGGTGTCTACTCTCTGTCTTCCAGGAGTCTCCCTCTCCTGCAAGGCTACGTAGGGAGGCCCATCACCCCCATCCTCACAGAGTGACCTCCCCACCACCCACCCAAACTCCGGCAAATTGCGGATTAGAGAGAGAAACCTGATCCTGGGGTGTCTGGGTTCCCGTTTTACCGTCTTGGAGACCCTTGCTGTTCGTGACACCACCACCAACACATCCCAGCTTCCTTCATGGCCCCGCCCAAGTTTAGGAAAAAGGAAACATTCGGGTGGGGATCTCCAGGCACCTCCCTTAGCGGGGAGTTGTAAGGTTATAAAGGAACTGTCCCTACACCATCCCCCGTCCCCACCCCCACCCCACCCCACCCCACCTCCACCTCAGGACTTCTGCCCACTACTGGATGTGGGGAGGGTCCTTGTCACTTACATTATCTCTCTTACTGATACCCGGATTTTCTAATTCTAGTGATATGTGGTCAGTAGAAACCTCTTGCCAATTGAAACCCTACTTTTGGTAGAAGGGGGTTATTGAGGAAGTAAGAATAGTATTGTATGTCCTCCCTCCAGGGCATCAAAATGGAGCAAATTAGGGGCAGGGCCACAGGTTAGTAGCTATGGAGGGAAGGAGGCAAAGTCCAAGAGGCTTGTCCATAGGAAGGTGGGGTCCTCCTTGGGCAGAGGAAGGAACTGGACCCAGCGGGGCCAGCCCTGGGCAGCCGGCAGGAGCCTCCTGCTGCTCTTCCTGAGCATAGATATCCCACTGCAGGCCCTCCTCTCCCCCACCTGCAGGCCTCCCTCTCCCCCATTCACCACCCAGCAAGTATGGACTGACACCTGCTAGTGCCAAGCTCCATGCTGGCTCTTGGGAATATGATGGAGGATATATAGAGGAGCTCCCCATCTAGTCAGAGAGCTGGATTTGTAAGCTGCTATTACAAGAGAGTTTTTTAAAAAATTCAATAGACATTTACTGATCATCCATTATATGTTGGGGACAAGAAACAAACATGAATTAGACGGTGTGTACCCAGGGCAGTGGGACCCAGAGGAAGGCAGCTAGTTGTGTGTGTTTGTGTATATTGGGGCAGTGGGGAGTAAATCAGGATGGCATCAGAGAGGGGGGAGGGATATTAGAGCTGAGTTTTGAAGTATAAAAAGAAATTTGTGCCCTAGCTGGTTTGGTTCAGTGGATAGAGTGTCGGCCTGTGGACTGAAGGGTCCCGGGATCGATTCCGGTCATGGGCACATGCCTGGGTTACGGCTTCAATCCCCTGGGGGGAGGGGGGGGATGCAGGAGGCAGCCAATCAATGATTCTCTCTCATCATTGATATTTCTATCTCTCCCTCTTCCTTCCTCTCCGAAATAAAAAAAAAAAAAATTTTTTTTAAAGCAATTTGTGGGTGGAGAAGGAAGGACCTTAGAGGGGAGGGGAGAGGAAGGGTACCATAGGCCAAGGGAATTGTGGGAGGAGAATAATGGTGCATTTCTGAGGTCTCTGAGCAGTTTGGTGTGGCAGGAGGGGCAGAGTGGCAAGCGGCAAGTCTGGAGGGGTGAGCAGGAGCCAGATGAAGCACAGCCTTGTAGGCCATGTAGAGGTTTAGGGAGCTAGGATGAATCAAATTTATATTTGTAACTGGAGGCAGAGAGATCAGAGAAAAGGCTGTGGCAGTCAGTAGTCCAGGTAAGAAGAAATGGCCTAAACCAAGTGAAAGTGAGGAGAGACGTATGTACATACACACACAAAGGGTGTGTGTTTTTTCTCTCAGAATTTTGTGGCCAATGTGATGGGGAAAAGAAGCAGAGTGAGGGGTCCAGGATGCTCTCAAGTGTCTGACTAGAGTGCCTGATGGAGAGTGGGGTCACTTTGCCCAGGTCACTGAAGAGGAAGAGCTGTTTGGACATATAGAATTTGAGGAGCCTGTGGTTGGTTGCAGGGTTGGAAAGCAGTTGGATCTGAGCTGGAGGCAGATCTGAGTCACCAACACATGATGTTCCTTGAAGCTACAGCAGTCTGAGGTCATCTAGGGAGAAGTGCATAGAATGAGAAGACACTCTGTCTCAGAGGGCTGAGGATAAACCTCTGCAGGAGACTGAGAAGCAACAGACAGAAAGGGAGGAGGAAAACCAGGAAGGGAGGTGTTACCAGAGTACAGGGAAAGGGACTGAGAAGGAACAGCCAGGCTCACTTGCTGATTGCCTCCACTCTGTCAGGACACCCACCCTGTCCTGCTCTGACTCAGTCTTCTGCTTCCCCTCTACAGGCCAGATGTTTGCCATCCAGCCAGAGGTAGCTGAGGGGGGCCAGTTCCTGGGGGGGCCACCTCCTGGAGTATGTCAACCTGAGTTTCATCCAGACAGCAACTCCAACTTCATCGCGAGTGCCAAGGACGCCAATGAGAATTGGCGTGGGAGACCAGACCAAGTGGAGCCCATCCTGATGAGGAGCTCTTCTGAGTTGCCCTCTGACAACCAGGCCTTCCAGGACCCTGGGCTCCCTGAGGGGGAGCTCCGCAGCCCACCAGAGGGAGCAGAGATCCCCAGAGCTGAGACTGAGAAGATGAGTAGTGCTGGCACAATCTGCTCCCCTCTGGAGGACAACGGCTATGCCAGCAGCTCCCTAAGCATTGACAGCTTTAGTAGCAGCCCTGAGCCTTCCTGTGGGACCCCTCACAGCCCTGGGCCTTCAGATCCCCTTCTGCCCTCGGTGGCCCAGGCTGTGCAGAAGCTGCAGGCTCAAGAGCGCTACAAAGAGCAGGAGAAGGAGAAGCACCACATGCACTTGGTGATGTACCGCCGCCTGGCCCTGCTCCAGTGGATCCGAGGCCTGCAGCATCAGTTAGTTGACCAGCAGGCCCGTCTTCAGGAGAGCTTCGACACCATCCTAGACAACCGAAAGGAGCTTATCCGCTGTCTCCAACATAAGGCAGCACCATCCCGGCCCTAGGACCAGGACTAAGAGTGTGCCTCTCTGGGGTGCAAGGGTATTTGTATATATTTGCAGGCATGTGTGTGATTGTGCACAAGTATATGATTATTAGCTGGTATGAGTGCAGGTAAGCATAAGTGAGTATGTATGTGCTAACATGTGCCAGGCATCAGCTTATGCGTGCTGTATATATACACAGCCTAAATTATGTGCAGGCCTATGTGTGTGTCCATCTATGTATGTATGGTATGTATCTAAGAGAGTAATAACATTTTGGTTAGTTTACTTTATTATAAGAATACAGTGTATAATACATATAACATACAAAATATGTGTTAATCAACTATTTATGTTATCCATAAGGCTTCCGGTCAGCAGCAGACTATTAGTAGTTAAGTTTTTGGAGAGTCAAAAGTTCTACATGGATTTTTGACTGTTTCAGGGATCGACACTCCTAAAACCTTCGTTGCTCATGGGTCAACTGTACATACAAAAGAAGTGTGTGCCTATGAGTAGGTTTGAATGTTGAGGCTTGAGGTGGGTGTATATGAGTGAGTTCTTGTCTGTGTAGGCCTGTAAGTAGGGGTGCATGTATGCTGGTGAAGCCTGGGAAGTGTCTATTAGGAATATGTATTTGCAGGCAGACTCATGAGCAGGGGTGTGCAAATATATATTCAATTGCACATGTGGGGCATCCATCCACACCCAGTGTTACCCATGACCTGCTCTAGCTTTTTTTCTCCACAGGGCCCCACTGCTCCCTGGAAAGAGGGTCTCTTGGGGTTTCCCAGGCCACCCCTCCTTCGCCTTCCCCTCACTCTTCCTAGATTTTGCTCTGCTAAGGCTGTTGTCCCTGACCATGGATTTGCTGTAGATAGTAGCCAGTTTGGCCTGTCAAGGCTTTTGGCTGCAATTTTGCCCGAGCAATTGGTAGAGAATTAGTATCAGGCAGGGGAGCTGGGGGTGGTGATTGACACCGTGGCAGGAATGGGGGTGGGATCAGAGAAGAAGAAAGGGACTGTTTCTCTTGAACTCTGCCTCCCAGCACGTGGGAGATGGGGATGTGGAGATGATAATGGTAGAACCCTATGAAAAATAGGAGTTTGGGAATTCTTAAATGCCAGTACCAAACAAATCACAAACCAGGCCCTCTCCACTGCAAAGGAGCTGTTACAGACCATATTGATTTAAGCTTCTGATGAAAAGAAATGTGTGCTAATAAGCTTGAAAGGAATGGACAAGGCTGTTAGGTAAAATCTCACTTGTGTCTCTATGCCTCTACTTGCTGTGCCTCTCTGGATTTAGCAGCACTGGATGTTGAATTAGTTTGGTTCTTTTCCCTTAAATCAGACGGTCTGTGCCAGGAGGAGCCACAGTTCTTTCAAGGTCAGCCCTACCTCTGTAAACTCTTAGGGGGGCTGAATCATACCCCCTTTCATCACTGAAATGCCCTCTAAATGGGAGTTGACAGGCTCCAGCAGAAGCTCTGTGAGGTGGAGAGCTGGTGAATTCTGGAGACAGCCAAAGACTAAGGTAGCGAAGCTCTCTGTTTTGCTTCTGGGAGCCAAGAGGTTGCAAGATCCTAATGTGTGAGCAGTGGCATGGAGGTCATCGATACTAGTAGTCTGGCTCTCAGTCTTCCTATCTGTGAAATGTGGGGGGCTCTTTCTATCTCTAAGTGGGTGGGGGGGGGTGAAAGCAATGGGGAGTGAGGCTGAGACAGTGACCCTGGGGACTTGTGTCTAGCTCTTGCATGTTGAGTCTGAACCACGGTGAATAAACTGGAGCAGAGAAATGCATTTCTTGAGTTTGTGTTTCTGTTCTAGTCTTGGTGGCCTCTTTGTCACATCATCTGAGCCCCTTTTTGAGCAGGGTTCTGAGCTGGGAGTAAGGATGGGGAAGACACTGGGGAGGAGGAATCCAGCCTTCAATGGTTGACAGTCTGAAGGTGGGACAGAGAGGTCTCTCCTAAGGGGTTTCTCAGGTTGACAGGGGGGGGACTTGGCCTCTGCGAGAGCCCTATTTGGGTTGTCCTTGTCCTAAGGCACCTTTGGGCCTGAAAATGGGGGTGTTGGTTGTGAAAGACACCCCCACACAAAACACACAAACACTCCTATTCTCAACCCTGCTCTAGAGCCACTGCTTCCCTGAAAGGCCATGTCCCCCACCTGGCAGGGCTTGACGGGAGACCTCAAGGCACGCCCCCCACCCGAGTCTGGGCTGGGGGACCTCAGGCCATGCCCCCCCATACTGGCGCTGGGCCAGGGGACCTGAGGCTACGTCCCCGTCCCCTGCCCGGTGGGGCTTGACAAGGGTGGAACTGGCCAGGTCTGGATCTAGCCCAATGAGGGCAGGGGGCCGGCCTGGTCTGGGTCCCACGTGATTTTGAGGCACATGTGGATGGGCGGGGACTTGATTCTGGGTCCCATGGTGCACCCCAGACGCTAACAGGAGGAAGGTTTTCATATACATTTTACTAATTTTCTTTCATCTCTGACACTTCTATTATAGAGGAAGGGCAAATAGCAATATTAAATTGTTTCCTCTAATTAATCCCCTTTTAATGTGCATGAATTTCGTGCACTGGGCCACTAGTAAAAATTATATTCTACTTAAAATAATTGAAACATTTTAGAGAAAGGTATATATATTTTAAATCCCAGAAAGTATACTTCTAAGAAATAATGATCCAAGATATTAATAATTCTTATTATCTCTACATTTGATATTTATACAGAAACAATATTGAATCAGTTTTGACAAATTCCACTTATTAAGAGATCTTGTTCTAGCAAAGAGCTATAGCTAAATTTGAATAACTTTAACCATGGAGATTTCTAAGAATGAGACATCAAAACCCTAGAGCACAAGAGGGGGAATTTTTAGGAAGGACCCCTTTCCCAAACATGTGAAGGCTCTCTGGGCACAACCAATGGTTAAGAGCACAGACCCCTGGATTTGGATGTTAGCATCATTGTTCTCTGTCTCTATGACCTTGGGCAAGTCAATTAACTTCTCTGTTATCTCAATAATTAACTGTATCTCAATTTCCTCATTTTAAAATGAAAACATAGGGTTGTAACTACCTCATAGGGTTGTCTCAAGGACTAAATCCTATTTAATACAAAAATAATATGCAAATTAACCACCACTCCACTACATCCACAAGCCACACCCACCAGCCAATCAGGAGTGAGTATGCAAATTAACCCAACCAAGATGGCTGTGGCCACGGAGCTAGCAGGAGGCTTGGGTTTCCCTGGCAATGGAGGAAGCCAAGCTTTGTGCACACCCTAGCCAGCCCAGGCCTCCACTCAAGGCTACAAAGTTTCAATTATAGAAGATAAATAAATCCCAACAAAAATGGCGGCAGCCACAGAGCTGGAGAGAGCAGGAGGCTTGAGTTGCCCCAGGCGATGGAGGATGCCAAGCTTCTGCAGCCCTGGCCTGCATTGGCCTCCACTTAAGACTACAAAGTTTCAACAATAGAAGATAAATAAATCTCAACAAAAATGGCTGCAGCCACCGAGCAAGCAGGAGGCTTAGCTGCGCTGAAGGCTACAAAGTTTCAATTATAGAAGATAAATAAATCCCAGATACCAGGGCCTCCACTTGGGTCACCAGGTGGTGTGGCTGGCCTGCAAACCACCACAGGCCCCTCACCCAGGCCGCCCCACGTCCCAAGGGAACCCCCACCCTGATCTGGGACACCCTTCAGGGCAAACCAGCTGGCCCCCACCTGTGCACCAGGCCTCTATCCTATCTAATAAAAGAATAATATGCAAATTGACCATCACTCCAACACACAAGATTGCTGCCCTCATGTGGTCAAAGATCCTGCGCCCATGTGGACACAAGATGGCCAGCAGGGGAAGGCAGTTGGGAGGAACTAGGCCTGCAAGGGAGGGCAGTTGTGTGTGATCAGGCCAGCAGGGGAGGGCAGTTAGGGGTGACCAGGCCTGCAGAGGAGGGAAGTTGGGGGCTACTGGGCCTGCAGGGGAGGGCAGTTAGGGGCAAACAGGCTGGCAGGGGAGCAGTTAGGGGCAATCAGGAAGGCAGGCAGGCAAGCAGTTGGGAGCCATCAGCCCTGGATTGTGAGAGGGATGTCCGATCCCTGTGGGAACGGGCCTAAACTGGCAGTCGGACATCCCTCTCGCAATGCAGGACTGCTGGCTCCTAACCGCTCACCTGTCTGCCTGCCTGATCACCCCTTACCACTCTGCCTGCCAGCCTGATCACTCCTAAATGCCCCCCTGCTGACCTACTCACCCCCAACTGCCCCCCCACCAGCCTGCTCACCCCCAACTGCCCCTCCCCGCCGGCCAGCTCGCCGCCAACTGCCCCTCCCACTGGCCTGCCTGCCCCCAACTGCGCCCCCTGCCAGCTTGCTTGCCCCCAACTGCCCCCCTGCCAGGCTGCTTGCCCCCAACTGCGCCCCCCTGCTGGCCTGCTAACCCTCAACTGTCCCCCCCTGCCAGTCCAATCGCCCCTAATTGCCTCTGCCGTGACCCTGCCACCATGGCTTTGTTCAGAAGCTCTCCCGGTCTAATTAGCATATTACCCTTTTATTAGTATAGATGCTCTTGGGATGCATATTTCACTTTTTCACAGGGAAAAAAAAAATCAGAATTTTCCTTAAGAAATTTGAATCTAGCCCTAACCGGTTTGGCTCAGTGGATAGAGTGTTGACCTGTGGACTGAAAGGTCCCAGGTTTGATTCAGGTCAAGGGCATGTACCTTGGTTGCGGGCACATCCCCGGTGGGAGGTGTGCGGGAGGCGGCTGATCGATGTTTCTCTCTCATTGATGTTTCTAACTCTCTATCCCTCACCCTTCCTCTCTGTAAAAAAATCAATAAAAAAAATATATATATATATTTTAAAAAAAGAAATTTGAATCTAAAATGAAAGGCATCTTTTTTAAAAAAACTTTTAAAAAATAAAGGTGCCTATTATTCCTTTCTATAAAAGAGCTTTCTGAGCTGAGAAAAAGATGAAGGCCAAGACCAAGGAACCAGTGTGGTGAATTGTAGGTATATAGGACCCCTGCCAATCATCAAGAGTCTAAGGACAGCCCTAGCCAGTTTGGCTCAGTGGATAGAGCGTCAGCCTGTGGACTGAAGGGTCCCAGGTTCAATTCCGGCCAAAGGGCACATGCCTGGGTTGTGGGCTCGATCCCCAGTGTGGGGTGTGCAGGAGGCAGCCGATCAATGATTCTCTGCCATCATTGATGTTTCTATCTCTCTATCTCTCTCCCTTCCTCTCTGAAATCAATAAAAATATATATATTTTAAAAAGAGTCTAAAGACAGGCACAGCTCCTGGTGTAACGGTGGGTGAGGGGAGGAGTGAGCAAGAGCAGGGTGTCAGAGCCACAGCCAGGTCAGCAGAGACCCCAGTGGAGGAACCAACCCAGCCAAGCATTATTGTTTCCCATCAGGTATGCTGGCCATTGGGCCTCATTGTGGGAAGGGTGAGGTACTGCTATGCTTTTTGTGTGGGGCAGACCTGGTCCAGAACTCTATAAACTGTCTCCACCTGTGGCAATTGTATGGCTTGAATGAGGAAATGGACCTGAAAATGCTTTGTATGCATTAAAACTGACTGAGCACCTCCATACAAGGTCCTGCAGAGCCCGGTCCTGCCCTTGAGCAGGTCTTGCCTGCACTGATAGATGAGACTTGCATCTAAAAGATGAGTGCACAGGCCATTCTGAGCTCAGAAGAGGGGAAGCTGGTCCTAGCCCTCTGCAGATCTTTGCCTGAGACTTGATATATTTAGGAGTTTGTTTTAAAGTCATTGGGTGGTGATTTCTTAGTCCCTCGAACAGTAAGGGGGAGTAGGGAAGATTTATTTAGTAGGAGGCGTTAGCCAGTTAGCCACCTTCTCCTTCCCACCAGAATGAAATCTCATGACCAGAAGTAGGGAAGTCTGACTCAGGTTTCTAGTGCTACCTGAAGAGTCTCACTTAGTAGGAGGATTGAGGGAGGAGATTGAAGCTGAGCCTGGAGACCCACAGGGGCAGGGCACACAGCAGGGGCCTGAACACCCCCCAGGGACAGACCAACGCGGAAGGGATTGGCGGGGAAGTTGTGAAGGGCTAGATCCTCTTGGGACAGAAGGGGCTGGGTCCATGGAAAACTCTCTCCAGGGACTCCAAATAGTTCAGTCCCATCAAGCATTGTCAGAGCCTGGGGTACAGGGAGTGAACTGGCAACTGAAGAAGAAAGTAACGAGTTAGGGGGATAAGGAAGCTTCAGACTGTGGTGGGTGGGCTGCCCTGGAATATCAGCATTTTGTGTAGATTGAATGATTCCTGGTGGCAGCTCATGACTTGTCTTCCACCCTGTTTCCTACAAGCCAAAATCTAGTGTTAGTGTCTCCTAACCACATCAAGAACAGGTGACAGGAACAGGAAAGCAAGATCACCTGATCCAGGAAGGCTTCTTGGAGGAATAGGAGCCTGGAGAATGAGTAGAAGTTGAGGCAACAGAGAACTGTGATTTCTAGTGCAGACTAAACCCAGAAACCTTGGATCCTCCATTTAGTAGTAGCTGTGCCTCACTTTTCTCAACTGTGAAATGGGTTATGCGAGAGTTTACATGTGTAAAGGGCTCAGACCTGAGCCTGGCACATAGGAGATAGTCTATACATGTTATTATTTGATTAAGAGAGGAATGGGAGGTCATCAGAGGTAGGAAATGCTCCCAGGCAATTGTGCTATATATTAAAAAGTGTCGCCAAAGCACCTTGAGTCCCGGACCCATGACTTTAATGGATGCTGGTGGTGAGAAGAGGAGCATAAAATGGGGATGCTCTGGGGTCTGAATCAGGCCTCAAAGCCACACCCACCAGGCACCCACAAACACAAGACCACTGGACACCACTCCTATGCATGTGTGCACACGCATGCACAAGCTCTCACACTCACAGATGCACACTCCTGAATACAGACCTGCATGCCTGCTCCCTCCTCTCCCCTACCCCTCTCAGAAATAAGACTGCACCAGCCTGGGGCTGTTTTCACACCCAGCAAACCCCTGAGATTCTCCCAGCCCAGCGCGGCACAGCCATCAATGTGTCTGCTTCTGCTCTCCAGGACTGAAGGCTTCTCCAGCCCCTCAAAGGTTATCCTTGCCCCTCTCCTCTCCTCAGACCCCCGCCGCCCCCCTGTCCCCCCGCCGCTTAGGGCTCAGAACCGGTGGGTCCTCTGGTCGCTCCCCTCTCATTTATCACCAGTAGATTCGAAGAGAGAGGTGTCTGGTTGTGGGACTGGCGGGAGCTGGGAGGGAGGTGGCACAGGGTCAGGGCCGGGAAGGGGCTAGGTCCCTGAGGGCCTGCATCCCCCACCTACCCGGCGGGAAAGAGATATCGGGCCGTGAGATGGGGGCAGTCCGACAGGCTCGGGCTGGGGGCCGTGACCTTGCCCCGTAAGGGCGTGCAAGGTGGAGCTCCGCGCCGGGGAAGGAGAGGGCTGGAGGCAGGGGTTCAGCTGGTGTTCTGCGGTCTCCGGGCGGGGCTCATCCCCTCCAAAGGCGCAGACAAAGGGGAGGTCTTCTCGGAGCCTCGCAGGCCGGGGGTTCCCCCACAAAGAGTGGGTCTGGCGGGGCCGAGCCCGCCCCACGCACCGGCGCGCCCCCAACCGCTGATCCGCACGGCTGCCAGCGACGTTTCCTGGGCTTAATCCCAACAAGCATGAAAACGGCTCAGGGCGGCCCGCCAGCAGGCCCTTTGTCCCGGCCCCTCACGGGACAGCTGCAGCCGGGATCCCTCCCCACTTCTGTGTCTCCTCCCCCGCGCCCCCTGCCGCCCTCCCTACCTCAGCTGCTAGGAAGGCCGGCAGCCTTCCAGGGCTTTCGCCTCAGGCCCTTGGACGCACAAAGGGGGGCGGCGCCCCTAATCTGGGGGAGGTGGAGGATTAACTCTAGGGTCTGTAGGGAGGAGTGAGGCCAAAGTGGGAAGAACGTGAGAGGGTTGTGGGGTGAGCCCTCCGCTGCGCAGGTGATGGGAACCTGCAGGGGAGCACATAGATGTGGGACTGGACCTGTGGGTGTGCAGGTCTGAGTGTGTGCAAGTTAGCGGGCTGGAGGGGACTCGGATGGTTCCTGGACTCCTCTGGGCGGCCCCCACTATCCAGTGTTCAGGTAGCTCTCCCTAGACCTTGATGCTTCCCTGCCTGGCCTGGGACCTCCTCTCTCCCATTCCTCCTGGGGTCTCCTCCTTTCTGTGCCTTCAGTCCCCACTCATACCCTGGACTTCCAACCTCTGTATCCAGCAGGATCTCTCCCCCCACCCCCACTGCACATCCAACTGCCCAGTGGACAGCTCCACCCAGGTGACTCAATTCAGACTGCGCATTTCCCAATCTGAGCTCATCTTCTCCTCACCCATAAACTGGCTCATTCCATTTGGTCCTTTGGGGTGCGAGTCTAGCCCTCCTAGCCCTCCTCATGGCACTCAATCACCAAGTCCAGTTCCTTCCAACTTCTAAGAACTTCTGCAGCCCGTGCCCTCCTCTGTACTCCAATTTCCCCACCTTGGTTCAGGCCACCATCATCTCTCACCTGGACATCTAGAAGTGGTCCTGGTCTGGCTCCCTCCCTTCCATTCACCACACTGATCTAGAGTGGACTCCTGTAATATTCCTCCAATTTAAGATCTTTCCAAGGCTCTCCAGTGGTTCAACTTGCTTAGTTTGGCCTGCAAGATCTTCTCTGGCTGGTTCCTGCATCCTCGCAGGCCTGATCTTCCCCCAGGGTCGAGTGTTCCACAAGTTTCTGTTTGGTCTACAAAGACCTTCCTCAAAACACCTCATGGAGATTTTTCCATCTCAGGAAAGGGAATGAAATCAATGGCTAGACTTGTTCCTCACAGAACCATCCTTTAGAGCCCCAAGGTCCAGGGAACTACAGGGCAGCGGATGATTCAGGGAAGCCAGACCCACCAAAGATGGTATGTACTGGCCCAGTCTTGTCCACACTAAGTCTGCCACATGCAGGATAGCTGGGTTCCTTCCAAACTGATGAGGTCCTGCCCTTTGTTCAGCTCCCTCAGGCCACTGTGGTTATAGGACCCCCAGGGATGCTGGATACCCTGTCTCTGTCCCAAATCCCTCAGGATGGGCCACATCCCCAGAGGGCCCAGAATCACACAGTCTGCAAGCATGTGTGTGGCACTCTCTTGCTACCACCACTGTCACCAGACACCACCTCATAGGCACTGCCAGGAACCTGTCACTAAGGTGCTCTTCACATCTTCATCTTAGTCACAGACAGGACTAAGACAGGACTATTTGTTCTTGCATTCAACAAATATTTATTACTAGAGATTACTAGAGGCCCAGTGCATGAAATTTGTGCACTGGAGGGGGGTGTCCCTCCGGCAGGCCTGCACCCTCTCGAAGTCCTAGAGCCCTCAGGGGTTGTCCTTAGCACTGCCAGGGGAGGCAGGAGAGGCTCCTGCCACCACCACTGTGCTCGACAGCCGTGAGCCTGGCTTCTGACTGAGTAGTACTCCCCCTGTGGGAGCACACTGACCACCAGGGGGGCAGCTCCTGCGTTGAGCGTCTGTCTCCTGGTGGTCAGTGCATGACATAGAGACTGGTTGTTCTGCTGTTCAGACGATTTGCATATTAGCCTTTTATTATATAAGATTGTCTACCATGTGCCAGACCCTCCGCTAGGCAGTGAGGACACAGTGGATCAAACACAGTTCCAGCCATAGGGACTTCACAGTCTATCCGTGAAGACAGATCCAGTTCTGGATAATGAGAGTGTGCTAAGTGCTAAGAGAAGTACACGGTGCTATGGAAGCACTTTCCAAAGCATGTTTCAATAGGTGGGAAATAAAAGATTTCTGTGTTAAAGGGGTTTGGGAAACATTGGGTTAAACGATGTTAATTGGACTTCTTTACTGCAGGACTCCTCAGGGCCTTTACTGTGCAAGTCTGTGTTGTGAATTTCTAAGAGGAGGGCAGTGTATGAAGGGGGCTTCTCAAACTTGTTTGAGCATGGAACACTGTTTTGATGGATCGTCTTATAGATTGAGTGTTCCAGGGATCACATTTGGGAAACACATTGCCGTGGGAACCAAGAGAATGGAGAGACTAATTCTGTGTAGGGAGAGGAATAAGGGACATGAGGGACAATCAAGAAAGAGTTCATAGAGGAGCTCATGTCAACCTCAAGGATGGGTAAAAGTAGGTGAGGAAGAGAGCATCCTAGGAAAAGTGAAGGGGACCTGAACCAGGGGCCTTCAATGGTTCAGAAGCAGGGCACTATCCCAAAGACAGCAACTGCAGTGTGGACAGGGGCTTTATCTGAACAACCATTACGAATACTCTCTCTCATGAGCTTGGCCTGAAACATCACATCACTTCCTGGGATGCTAGGTAGTATACTAAGGTCAGTAAAACATCTCACTTGCCTGTGAGCCAGACATGCCTCTGTCTTCAGGTACACCCAGGACCTTTACAGTTTGGGTGAGTATGGGGTAGTAATGGGTGCAGACTGAGAACCCCAGGAGGCAGTTTTCTGAAGAGAGAGGTTCTCTACTCGGGCTTCATTATGGGAGCCAACAAAACTCCCTCAAAAGACCTTTCTTACTTTCTGTCAGCTGAATTTGGTTCTTCAGGAGCCATCAATATAGGCTTAGCTCAGAACATGCAGATGTATACAGGTGTATAAATGTGTCCAGTCCCTGTGAAGAAGTCCAAAGCTTCTTTTATTCTGGTGGGTCTGGTGGGTTTCAATGCCATGTTCACCCCCATGTGTTAATCCTATCACTGTAGCCAGCCATCCTCTTCCCATTCTCAACGCCACCTTTTCCAACTCACATATCCATGGTAGCCCACACCATCTCCCTAAACAGCAATAGCACCAGATGAGAAGGTAAAAGAAGAGCAGGGGAAGGCAGAAGGGGTGTAGGAGGAGAAGAGCATGACCACAGAGTGCTTACTTTGTGCCGGGGCGGGCACTGCTCTTGGTGCTCAACATGTGTGAACCCACGAAGGGCAGGTGCTACCTACTCTGCTTCCTGTGCCTAGAGTGCCTGAAATCCTCACACAGTCTCCTAGGACTCACAAACCACCTTATCCCTGAATTCTTTCCTACCCCACAAACTCACCCAGATAGAAGCAGACCCTTCTAAGTAATTGCCTGACTCCCTTTGCACCCCCCCCCCAATTTGTCTCAGGTACAATTGCCATCTTGCTCTCCCTAATGAAACTTGTTTTATATGACCCTCTTAGATACTCCCCTAATTCTAATGAGGTCTTCTAATGTGTGTGTATACATGTGTACACACCTGCACGATGGGCACATATGAGTTTTGGGGGATGGGGAGTCAGAATGTCTAGGTACTCATCTAACAGATAGAAAGACTGAGGCAGGGAGAGGAGAAGGGAGATCTTTCTGGCTCATCTGGAAATGGCAAATTACCTTATAGTCTTCTAGTATCTTGCCTCTTCATGATATGTAACATTTTTCAAATAACATTTTTCTGTTATTTGACTCTATAGTAGGTACAATCAACCCCATTTTTCAGTAGAAGTCAATCAGCATTAACTGTGGAAGTTGATTTTGTGCTTCTGAGCCCCTCATCCAGTGAGGCAGGAATGGTTAGGGTCTCCATGGTCTTATAAACCTCACACAGAGAAGGATAACTTTAGAAGTCCCTTACTAAATTTGCAGTCGATGTTCTGTTTTCCATAATAATAATAAAGTGTGAGCTCACACTTTTTCGCCATTTTACCATTGTTTTCTCGATTACACTGGGAGGTAGACTCTGGTATGCCTTTTTATGGAAGAGGAAATGGGGCTAAGAGAGGTTAAGCGATTTGTGCTTGAGATAGAGCAAGAACCCCGCTCTTCAACTAACTACCTACGCAACCACACAGGTCTCTCCCAAGTCGCTGTTGAATCTCATGACAGCAGTGTTGGAGGACTTAAAAGGAAGGCTTGCACCGGCATGCAGGGAGGGTTGCTAGCTCAATGGGAGTGCCTTTGGCATTTGGGTAATTCTTAAGAACTGTCCTAGGCAATGCAGAGTCCCAATTTAGCATCCTTGTCCCCTCAACATGAAATACCAATAGCCCTTCCTACCCAGTTATTGAGACAATCAAAAGATCTCTCTCACATTAAAAAAAATTTTTATTGTCTGAAGTTTTACATATGTCTCCTTGTCCCCCAATTGACCCCCCTCCCTAACCTGCCTCTGAGGCCTGAGGAGGCTGTTCCTTTAAGGAGATTGGTTCCCAGGACTGAAGAAGGGTGATTGGAGGTGAAGGTTGGGAAAGGTAGTAGAAGGAAAAAAGGGAGAGGACTCCCATCCCTGCCCCCTGCAGGCCTCACCTAATCGGCCACACTCTGCATTATTACCCGCCTAATGTGGCGTGCTTTTAAATAAAATATGCAAAGACTTCCCTCTCAAATTATCTCCCCAGGCAAGCTAGCTCAACTCCAAGCTTGTTAATAGAAAAAATGCAAATAGGGCCTCCCACCTCTCTCCCCCAGCCCCTAGGCTCTGGACTGCTAATGTGATTTCCTTCTTTTGGGGAATTTATCTGTTTTCATTGAAACGATTTTTTTAGGGGGACAAAGGTGGGTGCGTTTCCCAGGTGCCATCCAAAGGGAGAGTCTTGGGAGGGCGGAACAGCTCAGGTAGAAGTTTGAAAACATCACTCTGTTATGGAGCCTGTCCCTTTCTGAGCCTCCTTTTCCTCATCTGAGGTCTTAATTAGCGTCCCCCCCCCCCCCCCCTGCCCAGGACGGTTGTGAGCAAGGCTGAATGGTGGGCAAGGCATGGAGCCAGGCACCGGCAGGTACATCTTTTCCGTTTACACCTGCTACGCTTGGCTTCTGCTGTCATGAAGCTCACAGTCCAGCAGGAAACTAATAAACACCCAGATAATTTAAAATATCGTAAAGCAATTATAGGACACCTTAATCCAGCAGTCAAAAGCAACATCATTGTAGTGAGACAAATGAACACCCACTTCCTGATGTGAAGCCCTGAGAACACGCCATCCTGCCAAAGAGGCAGAGCCTGAGGAATGCAGAACCAGGAGGCAGCCACCAGACAAACCTAAATTCAGGGCCAGGCTAAGAAACAGTGGCAGGGGCTCTTGAGAAATACCAAGGTCACAAAAGAAGAATGAGCTCTTCCAGATTAAGGGGGCTAAAGAGGAAAGACAACAAAACGCAGTGTCTGATTCTGAATCAGATACTGGATGAAAATGTTGGAGAGTGGGAATTTTTGAGCACTACTGAGGCCATGGACTATGCCCCAGATAGAGTTGTCAGTGCTGACACCAGGCCAGGCCTTGAGATACGGTCTCATGGCCCCTTCCCAGCACGTAGGCCTTCTTTCATAGAACACTGTCAGCTTTCTGAAGAACAAGATGACTCTGTAAATAACATGGTCGTCAATGGCATGACTCTGAGGTTGCTTGGGAAAAACTGTTTTGTCTAGGGTTACTTGCTCTGCAAGAACAGGATGTGGTTAATGTGCTTAAAAGTGGTCCTGCACAAAGGGTGGGCGGCTGCTCTCTGGACTCCCTGCATGGAGAATGGCAGAGCAGTCGCCCGGCCAGCTAATAAAGGCTCTTTGCTATTGCATCAGAATCGGCTCCTTGGTGGGTTTTTGGGGATCCTGAACACTGGGCATAACAAAAACAAATTTCTGGAAAGGACAGCATTGAGACACTTGACAATATGTGACTATGGGTTGTATTATAGATATTTTATTGTATCTATTTTATTTATTTTTAGGAATGTGTAGCTTTTATTTTATTATTTTTTAAATAAATCTTTATTCAGATTATTACAATTGTTTCTCCTTTTCCCCCCCATAGCTCCCCTCCACCCAGTTCCCACCCCACCTTCTGCCCCTACCTCCCGCCCACTGTCCTCATCCATAGGTGTATGATTTTTGTCCAGTCTCTTCCTGCACCACCCCCCAATACCCCTTTCCCCCTGAGAATTATCAGTCCACTCCCTTTCTATGCCCCTGATTCTATTATATTCACCAGATTATTGTGTTCCTCAGGTTTTTAATTCACTTGATTTTTAGGTTCACTTGTTGATAGATATGTATTTGTTGTTCATCATTTTTATCTTTACTTTTTTCTTCTTCCTCTTCTTAAAGAATACCTTTCAGCATTTCATATAATACTGGTTTGGTGGTGATGAACTCCTTTAGCTTTTTCTTATCTGTGAAGCTCTTTATCTGCCCTTCCATTCTGAATGATAGCTTTGCTGAGTAGAGTAATCTTGGTTGTAGGTTCTTGCTATTCATTACTTTGAATATTTCTTGCCACTCCCATCTGGCCTGCATAGTTTCTGTTGAGAAATCAGCTGACAATCATATGGGTGCTCCCTTGTAGGTAATTAACTGTTTTTCTCTTGCTGCTTTTAATATTGTCTCTTTGTCTTTTGCTCTTGGCATTTTAATTATGATGTGTCTTGGTATGGTCCTCTTTGGATTCCTTTTGTTTGGGGTTCTGTGTGCTTCCTGGACTTGTAAGTATATTTCTTTCACCAGGTAGGGGAAGTTTTCAGTCATTATTTCTTCAAATAGGTTTTCAGTATTTTGTTCTCTCTCTTCTTCTGGTACCCCCATAATTCTGATGTTGGTACGCTTGAAGTTGTCCCAGAGGCTTCTTACACTATCTTCAACTTTTTGGATTTTTTTTTTGCTTTTTCGGTTGAGTGTTTTTTGCTTCTTTGTATTTCAATTCTTTGACTTGATTCTTGCATTCCTCTAGTCTTGTTGTTGGGTCTCTGTATAATATTTTTTATTTCAGTCAGTGTATGTTTAATTTATAGTTGGTCCTTTTTCATATCTTCGAGGGTCTCGTTATATATTTATCGGCCTTTTCTAGGATATTCTTGAAAAGCTTATAACTGTGGTTTTGAATTCTATATCCAGTCATTTGTTTTTCTCCATATCTTTCGTTTGTGATCTGTTTCTTTGTTGCCGCATTTTCACTGCTTCCCTGAGTTGATAGGGTAGCTTTGTGTGCTAGGTTTCCTATATGGCCGAGTGGGTCGGCCTCCCCAGTTAACCTGAGGTGGACACTCTTGGTGCACCCCTCTGTGGACTGTTTGTACAGCCTTCTTGTAGTTAAGTCTTGATTGTTGTTGGTATCACTGGGAGGAATTGACCTCCAGGCCAGTTGACTGTGAGGATCAGCTGTGTCTATGCTGGGAGAACTTCTGTGCTGGAGACAGCCTTATAGGATTAGACTTGGCAAATTGCAAAGCCTTTGTGTTCAGCTTGGATGGGGTGGAGTCTCAGGGCAGAGCAGACAGTCTTGGCTTCTCGTCAGCCCTGCCCTTGTGCACATGCGCCTCCAGACCTCTGACTTCCCCGGCTCCCAAGCCTCTGCCCGAGAGTCCAGATTCCCCCCGTAAGAGCATGGGTCCCCAGGGGCTCACCTAGAACTGGGGTTCAGTGCAGTCAGAACTGGGGTTCAGTGCAGTCAGAACTGGGGTTCAGTGCAGTCAGGACCTTCTGACTCCCTTCTGCTAGGGAAAGCCTTTGGCAACCTCGGCAGTCTTTGTGCACACTTGAGCGCCTCCAGACCCCTGCCCGCCAGGCTCCCTCGGGTCTCCCCTGGGTGTCTGAGTCTCCAAGTGCCTTTCTCTCTACCTGATAGTCCAGACTCCCCCTGTATGAGCCTGGGTCCACGGGGTTTCGCCCGGAACTGGGGTTCAGTGCAGTCAGGGGCTTCTTTCCCCCTTCCGCCAGAGAAAGTCAGCCCGGCTCTCAGCCGCCCTTCCTCTCTGTGCGCACAAAGACCCTTTGCTGTACCTCAACCCTTTGACGTTCCTCCAATTCTCCGTGAGCTTTTCTCTTTCTTTCTAGTTGTAGAATTTCCACTCAGCCAGCTTTCCTGTGGTTCTGGATGGTGTCCGTTCTGTCTTTTAGTTACAGTTTTGAAATTGTTGTGCTAGACAGCAGTTCAGGTGCTTACCTATGCCACCATCTTGGTTTCTCTCCTATTGTATCTATTTTAAATTTCCTGAATATGAGCATCATATTATGGCTCAAAGAATCTCCTTGTTTGGGGGAAATATGTGGAAGTGTTTTGGGGTCAAAGATTATGATATTTGCAATTTAGCCTCAGATGATTCAGAGAACAAAGGTGGCAAATATGAACAACTGGTGAATTAGGTGAGAAATTTAGGTTTGTTCAATGAATTATTTTTGCAATTTTTCCATAGGTTTAAACATTTTCATAATAAAAAGTTGTAAAAAAGAAAAATTCTGATTGGCTTTTTTAAAGCATGATAATACTATTGTAACTATGATTTTTACATGTTTATTAATTTACTTATTTAAGTAAAGTTGGTGCACAATATTATATTAGTTATATTAGTTTCAGGTGTACAATTTAGTGATTCAACATTTTTATATTGTGCAATATGACTATGATTTTTTTTAAAGTCCTTGTTTTTTAGAGACACTTGCTAAATAAAACATTTTAAGATGAAATAAAGTTATCTGTATTATTTACTTAAAAATAATACAGAAGGAGGGAAGTAGTTGGGGGGTTAGATGAAACCAGATTGGCTGTGAGCTGATCATTGAAATTGTATGATAAGAATATTCTCTTGTTTTTTCTTACATGTAATTTTTCTATAAGAAAATTTTTTTTCATAAAAGCAATTAAAGAAATGTGATTAGTGTCAGGAGAGAAGTGCAGGTCTAGCGGGGAACACAATCCAGGTGAAGGGTTTGGAGCAGACTGAGGAGCGTTTAAGCAGAGGCTTAGAGTGGGGTCAAACGGGGGTGAGGTAGCAAGTGCTCTCCCGGCCAGTGGTCCAACAGGGGCCAGAGTGAGGCAGCATGATGGGGTTTGTAGAGTCTGCATGTAAAGTGGAGAGGAGAGGCCTGGTGTAGGATGGAGAGAGATTGAGCTGGAGAGGTATGGACCTGGGGATTTTGTCCTGAGGGCAACAGAGAGCTTTAAGCTGGGAAGTGACAGGGTTGGATTTGCATTTGAGAAAGAGGGCACTGGTGTTTTGGAGGCTAATTGGAAGGTGCAAGGCTGTGGACAGTTAGAAGCTTCTGTCCCGTGAGCTGGATCTGAATTGCTTCCCTCCCCCCAGGCTTCTTGACTTTCACTCCTAACTGAGAGATGGAGCTTGAGGGATTTCAAACATATGACCAACCTACCCCCAAAGCCCTAATAGCTGTCCTCCCACCTCCAATTCCCTTGTCCTCCCTTTAAACATTTTATTTTGAAAATGTTTAAACCTATGGAAAAAATGCAAAAATAATTCCATGAACAACTCTAAATTTCTCACCTAATCATAGGGAAGCGAGGTGGCTGGCGGTTAAGACTTTCAGGCTCTGGAGCCAGGTTGTCTGGGTTTAGTTTCTACCTCTGTCCCTTACTAGCTGATGACCTTGCACAAACTTCTTTTTATTTTATTTTACAGTTTACATTCAATATTATTTTGCATTAGTTTTAGGGGTACAGCATAGTGGTTAGACAATCATATACTTTACAATGTGTTCTCCCCTGTATTTCCAGTAACCACTTGGCACTATATGAAAAGTTATTGAAACATTATTGACTATATTCTCTAAACTTAACTTTACATCCCCATGACTATTTTGTAACTACCAATTTGTACTTCTTAATCCCTTCGCCTCTTTCAACTAGTCCTCCAAATCCTCTTCGCTTTGGGAGCCACCAGTTTAACACATTTCTTTACTCCAACTTCCTCATCTACGAAACAGGGGTAATAATAATACTTACCTCACAGGGAAGTGGTGAGGACTAAATGCATTGATAAGCACCATGTGGTCAGAATAATGCCTGGCCCATCATAAGGACTTAATAAGTCTACTCTGCACCAACTACTGTCCTGATGGGTGGGGAGGGAGAAGACAGGGTCTCCATCCTCAAAGACGGCAGTCTTACTGAATAGATGGAACACGAAATAAAAAAAGAGCAATATCAAAGCACTGTGTTATTGCATTCTTTACAATATGAAATACAGCTGGAAACAACCAAGTGTCCATCAAGAGGAGAATGGCTAAGGAAATGGTTACGTCCAGCAATGTTTAAGAAAGAGGTTGGGGAAATTCCCATTTTGTTCATATTAGGTGAAAAGGCCAGAAGCAAAGTTGTAAGTGTCATACAACTTCAATCATATTTTTGAAAGAATAAAAAGAAAAAAATTTCAAAGGGAACACACTGAAAATTTTAGAGTAGTTACCTCTAGATGGTGCTATTTAGGTGTGTTTTAAAGTTTTTTTTTTTTTTTAAACCTGTTTCTAAAATATCTAATAAACATGAATTACTCTTATAATGGGGACATTTCAACCTTACTTTGTTTGCTTTGCGTTACAAACGAATACTAGTGAATATCATTAGCCAGCCATCAGGAAAATACAAATCTAACCACAATGCAATGCCTCTTCAAACCTGCAAGGATGGCTATAACCACAACAGATAATGTGTCAGTGAGGATATGGAGAAATTGACCTGCTGGTGGGAATGTAAATAATGCAGCTGCTTGGGAAAACAACCTGGCAGTACCTCAAAAGGTTAAACGTAGAGCTACCATAATCCACAAAGCAGCAATTTCAATCCTAATACATATATACTCACGAGAATTGAAAACCTCTATTCACACAAAAGCTTGTGCGTAAGTGTTCATAGTAGCCAAAAGTGGAAACAACTCAAACATCTATCAAATGATGGATGAATAAACAAAATGTGATATATCCATATAATGAAATATTACTTAAAATAAATAGAAATGATGCATTTTAATTTATTTTATTGTAATTATAATTATACTACATATCATATATCATATCATCATCCTATAAAAGTAGCAAGGCTACCAATTACAACTTTGAAAAATAGGGTTGTGGGATTATAGATGGCTGGTGGTGACTCCATAATTATTGTGTATGAGGGACTTAAGATAGTGATCTGATGAAGCAGATCTTGAAGTTGCATTTCTGTAGCACTTTACATACTAAGGAAAATCAAAGAATGAGGGGGAGGTTATGGTGGAAGGAGAGGGACTAAAGAGACCTAGGATGTCTTTGCTTTTCTCCAATACAAGAACTCTGAGCATGCTGGTGTATTTTCTTTCAGATTGTTTTCCCTAATCAAACTTTTTACACAGTTGCAATTGTAATGCATAAGCATGATGAATCTGAATGTTTGACTTAATAATCATTTTCCATGCTGTTACACAGACTTTCTGACCACTTTAAAAATTACTTCCTGTTACATAGAACTAACTAAAATTTACTTAACTCTTATTGTTAGATATTTAAGTCACTTCCAACCTTTTATTATAATGAATAATAATATAATTAACATCTTTGTTCGTATTTTTCCTCATATTTCAAACTATTGTTTGGGGTAAATTCTCAGTGAGAATCCCTGCATCAGAGGATCTATATGGGTCTTAAGAAATATTGTAGTCATTTTTAAAAGACATCCTTGCAAATTTAATAACTACCAAATCAATTGTTAGATATAATTGAATATATAACAATTAACAAAGTATACTATATATTGTTATAAATAATATTACAATTAACTATATACTATTAAATCTGTTATTTTAATTTCCTTCCTTTTTTCTTTTCTTCCTTCCATCCTGATTTCTAATGAGGCTATGGATCTTTCTCTTTCCTTTTTGTAACAGTTCCCCAATAGACCTTTATGTAGCACCTATTCTGTGCTAAGTGCCTCTTTCTGCTGAACCTGTTGGAAGGTAATTGAAGAACAAGGTTGTGCGGGCCTGAACCTGGTCAGTGGTGGTGGGAAGGAGGAGATGGGGATGCATTCAAGAGACTTTAGGCAAAGTCTAATATCCTCTATGGGATGAGGGATCAGCTGGATGTAGGGTAAAGTAGAGGGAAGATAACCGACTCAGACTTGACAAACCTAGGAGTTCGGTCATAACACTATTGAACCCAGAAAAGGAGCAGTGCAGTCTGAGGCATATTGAGTTTGAGATACCCAAGGACAGTGGTCGGCAAACTGCGACTCGCGAGCCACACGAGGCTCTTTGAATGTGGCTCTTCCACAAAATACCATGGCCTGGGCGAGTCTATTTTGAAGAAGTGGCATTAGAAGAAGTTTAAGTTTAAAAAATGTGGCTCTCAGAAGAAATTTCAATCGTTGTCCTGTTGCTATTTGGCTCTGTTGACCAAGGAGTTTGCCGACCACTGCCCAGGGACATCTAAGTGGTGCCTGATATAGTGGATGCTGGGGTACATCCCCCAGATTCCTCTCTCAGGCCCCAAACACTCATTCCCCCATTTCTGGAAGTGTTTGTGGCTGAGGGTTTTCAGGTGGGCCCCTTCTTGTGTTTGCCCTTAGCTGAGGAGTGGCCCATGGTCACACTGCCTTCCTACGCAGCCAACATCCAAGACCCACCGAAGTGGGCATATAAAGGGCGGGCACCTTTGCTCAAGGTAGGACAAATCTGAAGGCCATCCAGATGACATCCAGAGCTGATTATGGGATTGGTGTGGCTTTGGTTTTGACCATTCCGTTCCTTCATCTGCCCCATTCTACCTCCTTTCCTCCCTCACTAATGTTGACCCCAAGAGCACTCCCCAATAAACTTCCTGCCTGCTGATCTCCATTTCAGAGTCTGACTTTAAGGAACCAACTTTAGACCGTTGGAAATACATGTCTGGGCTTGGGAGGACAGTGTGTTTGCGGACAGGGATTCGGGGGCCATTTGTTATACAAGAGTGGTACATGGGGAGTAGTGGGTGCTATGATGGAGTCTGAGGGGCCAGAGAGCAGACACTACATCTCAGGGAAGGAAGGCCTACGTTGAGGGGGTGGAATGAGGAAGAATAGCCAGAGAAGGGAGCTGAGGTATGACAATGTAGGACTGAGAAGGCTGTTTGCAGGAGGCACAGCCAGTCAGGGCCTCTCAGAGGTTGACTGAGTCCAGGCCACTTTTGTTTATTTGGGGGTCGAGGGCGCTTTAAAAAATGTCTGATACCAATGCACTGTGCTTTTAAGTGTGGTATAATTTAAACCCTTCCATTAATAAATTATTTTAATCGTGATATAAAAAATACACCCCCCCCCCCAAATCTCATTAGAAATAAAAGTACAAAATTTAGACTCTTCATGGATAGGAAGTCTGGGCTAAAAGTCTCTCCTGGCCACTGATTGTCCCACCTCCCTCTGCAATAGTCACAGCAACCAGCAGAGGCTGACCTGCTCCAAATTTGGGAAACGAAAACAGAAAATAATAACTGTTGGCAAGGAGGTGGAGAAATTGGAACCTTTGTGCGTTGCTGGCAGGAATGAACAATGGTGCGGCTACAGTGGAAAACAACGCTAGTGGTGGGCGGTGCGATAGAGGAACATGTGAACGCCTCCCAAATCCTCAGAAATACATGGGAGAGGGATGCACTTCGTGGCCACCCAAGATCACTGTTACCTGAAGATAGCCTCGAAGACACATTAGGGAGTCTCCAGCTTCTGTGTAGGCAGATGCGTGTTTACCGGACACAAAGGCCGCCCCCATCGTAAACAGATGAGAGCAGAGGGAAGGGCTTTCTTCCCAGTGCCAGGAGCTGGGTGTGATGCCCTTGCCAGTTGAGACAGTGTCAGTATAACTCCCACAGATGTAGTGCTCTTCTAGAACAGATGTGAAGTACTCTGGGCTGTGAGGGCTGAGATTGGGTCCTGAGGTACTGACCTTAGAGGCAACCCAGCCCTTCCTGGCCCAGTGGTTCAGCTCAGCCCTGTTCCTATTGTCTCAATTCTAGGGTCAGAGAAGAAGACCCAGCACAGGAGTTAAGGCCTGTGGACTTAGTGAGTGCCCTGTGACCCTACTGTGTTGGGGAGGAGGAGGGGACACTGAGGAGACTTCTCAGACTGCAGTTAGGCCTCTTCTGAGGGCCTGAGCTGGGGCTCTGGAGGTTTGGGGTTCTGGCCACATGCCTGCTCCAGTGCTGGGCACCAATTCAGCCTCCCAGCCTTGTCCATGGTTCTCCAATTCCACCCCACCCCTCCCTTAGCTCAGCAAAGGCTTGGCTGGCTGGGTCTCCCCCAAGCAGATGTGTAGACAGTGGCAAAGCCCAAGGGAGAAAGCAACCCCATCCCTTCCCCAGGACCATCTTTGTCCCTTTTTACAACCCCTCTCCTAGGGTTCCTTTGTGGAATGGAGTGAGAGCCAGAACAGGTAACCCTCTGGCTTTTATTCAAGGTGTGTGTGTGTGTGTGTGTGTGTGTGTGTGTGTGTTGGGGAGAGAGAGAGGGAGAGCTGAAAAATGATCGTGTCCCTTTTCCAATTTCCCCACAGCTCCCATCTCCCAGCCCCGCTCATCTGTGCAGGTGGACCCCGGGCTTGTCATTAAGTCTCTGTCTCTGGCACCTCTGCAGCTTCCATGCCTGGGGCACCGCTGCCTCTCCCTCTCCATTGCCCGCCCCCTCTCAGCTTCAGCTCATACTGCCACGCAGCATCCATGAAGCTGCTGCCTCCCACCCCAGCACCCCACGCACCTGCCATAGATGTAGCAACTAGATAGCTAGAGAAGGAGACAGAGGGAAGAAAAAAAGGAGGAATACAGAGAACATAACTAAGTCTAGGAAGATCAGTTTTAGGGAGGAAAGAGTCAGTCAGTCTAGCTATTTTATGCTCTTCTCTTCACTTAGCCACCTGCTTACTGCCTGTCTCTCTCCCCCACTTCTCTCTCTCTCTCTTTCTGTGTTTTCATTTGATCTATTTATTATTCATTCATTTATTCTTTATTTACTGATCAAGTCCTGGTTAAAGAGAACTACAAAGTAATTTACATATAAGAAAAATTTTCCAAGCTCCGCTTTTGGAAAAGTTTACTTTTACCCAATACTCCTTGCTTCTACTCTCTGCCCAAGGATGGCTTGTACCCCATTGCCCTCCCCACCCTCAACCCCCCACCAAATCCTTACTCTACCCAGGTGCACTTGTGCCAGCTCTACCTTCTCACTAGCACCCAAATTCCCTCATCCTTGGCCTCCTGCAACACTTATCTGACTGACACCCACTTCAGGGTGGCCCACTGAGGGTTGTGGGAGGTTGGTTTTCCCCCCAGCGGTCACTCAGTGATGCCCCCTCTCCTATGCTCATATTATCCTGGATGATCAGAGCTCTCCCACTCTCCTACCCCAAGGCCCTCCTGTTCTGCTCCTTCTTATCCCCTCAATCAGGGCCAAGCTATGACTCCACCCCCACCCCCAAACCCAACTCAAATGACCTCTGTGTTCTCTCTATCCTTCTTTCCCTCTGGATTCTGAATTCTCCTTCTGGGAAAGTCCAACAACAACTTTGGTTTTTCTCTTTTTTGAATTGAGATATAATTAACATATTAATGTCAGGTGTCCAGAATAATGATTTGATATATGTATATACTGTGAAATGATCGCCACAATAAATCTAGTTACACTCCACACCATACATAGTTACAATTTTTTTCTTCTGATGAGCACTTTTAATCTTTACTCTCTTTGTAACTTTCAAATAAGCAATGCAGTATTATTAACTATGGTCACCACGCTGTACGTTACATACCCATGACCTATTCATTTTGTAAGTGGAAGTTTGAACCTTTTGTTCCCCTTCATCCATTTCACCCATACGCCATCCTCCCTCCCTTCTGGCAACCATCAATCTGTGGGCTTGGTTTTTGTTTGTTTTGGGTTTTAGATTCCACACATAAAGGAGACCATGTGATATTTGTCTTTCTCGGTTTGATTTATTTTACGTAGCATAATGCCCTTGAGGTCCATTCCTGTTGTTGCAAATGGCAAGATCCCACTCTTTTTTTATGGCTAAGTAGTGTTCCATGGAGTGTGTCTGTGTATCACATCTTCGTTATTTATTTTCCATCTAAATTTTTTTTTAAATTACTGTTTATGTTCAATATTATTTTGTATTAGTTTCAGGTGTAACACTACACCTTCTTTAAATATTCAGCCATTGATGGACACTTAAGTAGTTTCCATATCTTGATATATATATATATCTCAAAGGCTAATATGCTAAGTGTCTGACCATCCAACCAGTCACTATGACACGCACTGACCACCAGGGGACAGATGCTCAATGCAGGAGCTGCCGAACTGCAATGACTTGGCAGCGGAGGTTCTCAGGTGACACACCCCGAAACCAGAGAGGAGGGAGCCCAATTCCTCTTAGAGCCTTGCGATTCCACCTTTGGCTGTGGGTTATGTTGTTGCTGGGGTACTGTTGGCCCTGAATCTGGCTTACTGCACACTTGCATTTGCGTTCCACACCCTGTATGACACCAACTTTGCAGAGTGCCCTCTGGCACTCCGGGACCCCTCGGGGGATGTCAGAGAGTCTGTTTTGGCCCGATCCCCCACAGGCCAGGCCAAGGGACCCCACCTGATGGAGGGACCACTCCTGCCTGAGGGACCCTGCTCCCTCTGCAGATGCTGGGGAGGGACTACAGGAGGTTGGCTCCAGGGCGTATCAGGCCAGTCTCATACGGTCCCACCCCACCAGCTTCCTTCTAATTAATTTCCTTTCAGTATGCATGAATCCGTGCACTGGGTCACTAGTTGTAAATAATGCTGTAACGAACATGGCAATTCTACTTAATTTTTGATGAATCTCCATATTGTTATCTATAGTGGCTGCACCAATTTACATGCCCACCAACAGAGCATGAAGGTTCCCCTTTCTTCATATCCTTGCCAATCGTTGTTATTTCTGTGTTCTTTTTTATAATAGCCATTCTAACAGATGTGAGGTAATAGGACATCTTTGGGTTTGACCCCTGCCTTCTCTAGCCTTTGTGGGGCACCTTTTCTTCCCTGCATCTTCTGTCTCTTCTGCCTCCATTGTTTCCTTCCTTCAGTGCACAAACACCTTTCTCCCACTACCACAAGCTGTCTCCTCTCTGCAAAGTCCTGTTTCAGAAGGAGGACCTTCTATCTTCCTCTCTCCATCGCCTCCCTTTCATCTTTCGTTTACTACAATTAGGATTCCCCCACTACTCCATAAAATACCTGGGTAATCAATGACTTCCCTGTCTTCAAATTTAATGGTCCATTCATTCTCATTTCACTTGTCCACAATGCAATTTTTGATATGAAATGCTTGATCCTTCCCTTGAAACGTTTTCCTCTATTTTTTATATTAATTTTGTTATACATTCTAGAACTATATTTTTATTTTTATTGATTTTCAGAGAGGAAGGGAAAGGAATAGAGAGATAGAAACATCACTGAGAATCATCACATTCGGCTGCCTCTTGCCCACCCCCTTACTGGGGTTCGAGCCCCCAACCCAAGCATGTGACCTGACTGGGAATTGAACCAGTGACCTCTTGGTTCCTGGGCCAGTGCTCAACCATTGAGCCACACTGGCAGGGCCATTTTTCTCTATTGTCTTATGGGACATCATTGTCTCAATGTTCTTATTATACCTTTGTAATTTCTTCCTAGCATCTCTGCTTAAGATATCAGACTGAGACGCTGGCTGGGTAGCTCAGTTGATTAGATCATCATCCCCATATGCCAAGGTTGGGGGTTCCATCTCCAGTTAGAGCATATACAAGAAGCAAACAATGAATGCATAAATAAGTGGAACAACAAATCAATGTTCCTTTCTCTCTCTCCCTCCCTTTCTCTCTTTCTCTAAAATCAATTTTTAAAAAATATGTCAGATCAAGCTGATATTTTGATCCAAACACATAGAAATGTGGGATAGGAGGTTTTATGTTTTTCCCTTCCATTAAGTGGAACCACAAACCTCTCTCTCTCTCTCTCCCTCCTTCCCCCTCTCTTTCTAAAATCAATAAATAGTAATAACAATAAAGACCCCTGCCCTGGGAGATAAAGCCGGGCTCTGCTTGATGGAGCAGGGGCATGCAGAGGCTAACACTTCCTCAGAGATGATGTCCTGAAGCCCTGGGTCCTGGAGCACTTATCTCTGGCTTCTCCTGCCCTCCTGAATCTCCTGCGAGAGAGGACAGTTCAGAGGAGGTTGAGGAGGACAGAGCCCAGTAAGAGTAGTAGCCCAGGTTCTGGCCCCAGAGGATAGGTCCTGCATCTCCCATCCATGAAGGTAGGCAGGCAGGTAGAAACTTATGGCCAGAGAAACAAAGTGGCAACTTTGGGGGCAGTGAATGAAGCTGAGCGCTGTCAGGTAGAAGCTGAGCATTCTTGCATGCCCTCCTTTGCATTAATTACCTGCTGACATGGTTTGTGTGCTGTTCTCCCTTCATGCTATTTTAATTAACAGAGATCTCCTCCGAGCAAACCAGCTGCTGTGTAAATTGTCAAACTGTCAGCACACAGAGGATGGGTGCTATGGGGACAGTAAGTGTGGGCACTACCGATGGGCTCCCCACTCCTTGATGCATTTGAACCTCTCTCTAAACCCACCCCAGTAGTAATAATGGGCAGAAGAATGTCAAGATCAAGAACTTGGCTTTGGGTTCAGATAGACTTAGGTTTGAACGTTGACTCTGTCACTAATGTGCTGTGAGAATTTGGGCAGATCACTTAACCTTTCTGAATCTTATTGTCCTCATCTGCAAAATGGGAATAATACTTACCCTGTCACAAGGATTGTGGTAGATAATATGTATTACATACTTCACCTAGGATCTGTAGTGTCCAACAAACATGGCTTGTTAAGTTCTTTTTTTTTAAAGCCAATATAGAGTTTCCTACAGACCTTTATAAATTCGTAATGGCCAGAGAGAAACTTTTAACTAAAACATATATGGGAGAAATCCCATAGTTCTCATTGTTAACTATTTTATTTTACTATGTACTATCACTCTGTGCTCAAAGAAGCCTTGCTTTCCCCATAGCTTTGCCTTCTAACAAATCATTAGGACCTTGTAAACCTCTTCTCCCAGTTTTCTCCCTTCCCTAGCAGGTCCATGAGTGGACTGAGCATTCTCCTTGAGGCTCTTAAATCTCACATGCAGCTACCCTCATTGAATAACTGGACAAATAAATAAATAGATGGATGGGGGTGGGATCTTTAAGGAGGAGCCATTGTTCAATTTGAACCCTGAAGGGCAAGTTATTTAGGTAAGAGGAGGGATTGAGGGGAGGGGGGGTGTTCTAAGCAGAGATAATACTGCATGTTCAAATGGCCAAAGGCAAGAGAGAGCATGCTTTGAGGAGGTGAAAAGGGTTTGGCTGAACTGAAAAGGCATGTAGAAAGCAAGGGGGTAGGTGTGAGAGATGAAGCTACAGAGGAAGGTGGGGTCTGAACACAGAGGGCCTTGTTAAGTCCTCCTTCAGAGTCTGGATTTTATCCTATCGGTAATGAGAGGCCAATGAGGAATTTTGTGCAGCAAAAGGATATAGTCAGATTTGTATTTTAAAAGGATCGCTTAGATAAGGTGTAGAGAATAAGTTAGAAAAGACCAAGCAGGAGTGGATCTAGGGCACCCAGTTAGGTTGGTGTCATTTGAATTCAGGTTAAAGCTGAGAGTTTCATAGCCAAGCCTGGCACACTGAGCGCATGAGAGGTGTATGAGGATGGACTCGGGTACGAACTACATGTTAGAAAGTGCAATGCCATGTGCAGGGTCACACCCAACTCCAGAGAAGGAGAGGAGAGTTCCAAGCCATCTCAGCCAGTGGGCAAGGACTCTGTATCTACTCCCACCGCATCCTGGGCCCTGTGGAAGGAAAGCATCAAGAGGACAGATCACATCACATCAGAACTCAGGCTGACCTGGTTTGTGGCATCTTTCAGCTTGTCTCGCCCTGGTGTAGGTTGTCACAGAAGCCCCCTGGATGTTGCCTGGCGCCTCATTAATGGCATTGCTGAGCTCATTAAACTCATCTTTCTCCTCTCCTCAGTCTCCCAGCTCTGAGCTGTCGCCTCAGTCACGCCCAGCCTGGGGCTGGCTTACCCCTTGGTGGCTCCAGCACAGGAATTCTGCAGCGGTTGGGTTGCAGTTGGTCCCATGACACAGAATCAGAAAGACTGACCAGTACTCCCTTTGGGGGCAGATGAGTTTGCTAGGGCGACGGTAACCAAGTACCACAGGCTAAGTGGCTTCAACAACAGGATTTTCTCTCACGGTTCTAGAGGTCAGAAGCCTGAGATCAAGGTGTCAGCAGGGCTGGTTCCT
Organism: Corynorhinus townsendii; assembly: GCA_026230045.1. NCBI lineage: Eukaryota > Metazoa > Chordata > Mammalia > Chiroptera > Vespertilionidae > Corynorhinus > Corynorhinus townsendii. The sequence goes on from JAPDVU010000002.1 coordinate 199,007,170, forward strand.
TCTGAGGCCTGAGGAGAGAATCTGTTCCATGCTTCTCCCTAGCTTCTGGGGAGTTGCTGGCTCTCTTTGGCATTCCCTAATTCATAGGCATTCCCTCGCTCTTCTCCCTTTAGAAAAAAACCTGTTTTTATTGATTTCAGAGAGAGGAAGGAAAAGGGAGATGAGAATCATTGATCGGCTGCCTCCTGCATGCCCCCTACTGGGGATCTATCCCACAACCCCAGGCATGTGCCCTGACCGGGAATTGAACGAGTGACCTCCTGGTCGATGCTCAACCACTGAGCCACACCAGCCAGGCCTAATTTCCCCTTTTTATAAGGAATTAGTCATGTTGGATTAGGACGGACCCTAATGACCTCATTCTAACTTGGTTACTTCTGTAAAGACCCTACCTTGAGATAGGTCACATTCTGAGGTAACGGTGACTGGGACTCCAACATATCTTTTATGGAGGACAGAATTGAATCCATAACAGGGAACAATTTTTTGCCTTTCACTACACCCCTCTGAGCACCATATGTCTTTAGGAAATCCCTAAGCCTTTGCATCCAGAATGGTATGAACTAAAGCTCAGAAATAACTTTCTAATAGGACATGGTGACAGACATGACTACGGCTAGGGGAAGAGAAGGCAGAGGAAGAAGAGGAGGCAGAGAAGCAGAGGGAATGGAGAAGAAAAGTCACATCCAATCTCGTTTCCAGGAAAATACTATTAAGAAAGGAAATCTCTCCCTAACTGGTTTGGCTCAATAGATAGAGCGTCACCCTGGGGACTGAAAGATCCCAGGTTCGATTCTGGTAAAGGGCACATGCCCAGGTTGCGGCTTGATCTTCAGTAGGGGGCATGCAAGAGGCAGCCAATCAATGTTTCTCTCTCATCATTGATGTTTCTCTCTCTCTCTCTGAAATCAATAACAATATATTTTTTAAAAAGAAAGGAAGAAAATCTTTCTAAAGACTGGGGTTGAATCTTTCAACTGGACCCCAACCAAAGCCTTGGTCAGGGACTATGATTTATATTAAAGCACCTTTCCTCTCACAGACAAAGTGTTGACCAAAAGAAGTCACACATGAAAGAGGACATGCCACTTACATGAAAGTGAAGACTAGATAGACAAATCTATGGTGCAGAAGTGGTTATCTTTGGGAGGTAATGGCGGGGAGGGGGCACAAGGGAGTATATAGGGTACCTTGTTCTGGGTGGGTGACACCACTGAGCTTTATAATTAAGGTGATACCACATTACTATAAATGACACTGTAGACAAATAAGTAAATGAACCCATTCCTTACCTTTCTACTCACCACTGATCACCCCCAGGCGACTCTGTCAGCTCTCAGGCTGTTCCCATATGCTTTGTGCTCACAAATGTGAACTGATATAAACATCCAGCATAATATCCAGCACACAATAGGTACTCACAAAATGCACGTTCAGCCCAGCCGGCGTGGCTCAGTGGTTGAGCGTTGACCTTTGAACCTGGAGGTCATGGTTCGATTCCTGGTCAGGGCACATCCCTAGGTTGCGGGCTCAATCCCCAGTGTGTGGCATGCAGGAGGCAGCCAATCAACAATTCTCTCTCATCATTGATGTTCCTATCGCTCTCTCCCTCTACCATACTCTCTGGAATCAATAAAAATATATATTTTTTAAAATGCAAGCTCACATCATGCACCTGTGCACATTATGCTCTGGGGGTACAGAAGGGACGGTATCCAGAGAAGATCTGGGCTGCCTCCTCACCTCCCATCTGTGGAGCATGGCGCTAGGCCCTGGAGTCGAAGGTGTTCAGGCCTTGGTGGCAGACTAGTAAAAAATCATGTCCGCTGTCCCCAGAAACAGAACACAGCCCAGCAGAAACCCCAAATCATAATTAAAAGATGCCCCGCAACTCTCTTGGCAGCATAAATTTTGAAGATGAAAGTAAATGATTAAAATAATTAAACACTTCAAGCTGACAAGCTGGAGCAGAATCTTGCCAGCGGACATTTGTCAGTAATTAGCTAATTAATCCTGGCGCAGATTATAAGCCATAACAAACCAGTCAGGCTGAACAGAGCCGGCTGCTCCAAATTAGACTTTTAAAAAAGAGGGGGAAGGTGGGGGAGGATTGGGTGGATAAGGAGGAAGGGGGAAAAATAAGAAAAAGATATACATTTGCAGCCACCTGCCCTTACCCTAACAGTGGTGTGGGCCCAGCCTCCAGGGGCTTCCTGGAGAGTTCTGGGCCTGCATCTAGGCCAGAGACCAGCCTCTGCTGGGACTTCCGGCAGAATGGATATTGGGGAGTGCTCTGGCCCCCAAATTAGAAGGAACAGTGGGAAGAAGTCCAGATAGGAGGTGATGGCCACCTCAGGTGGGTACAGCATTATTTCATTCTTAATTTCATTCAGCAACAGACCTCAACAGGGGCCGGGGGTCCATTTCTGTGAGAGAAAAAAATTACAAGATCCAAGCAGGGGATCAGGGCCCAGCCAAGTAGTCTGGGACCAGGATAGGTTGTAGACTAAAAATATAAGGTGAGCCACAAATTTGATGAAAGAAAATAAAAAGAAGCAGATGGAATTAATTTTAATAATGTATTTTATTTAGCCCAGTACATCCAAAGGCTATCATTTTATTTATTTATTTATTTTTAATAAATATTTATTGTTCAGATTATTACAATTGTTCCTCTTTTTCCCCCCGTAGCTCCCCTCCAACCAGTTCCCACCCCACCCTCTGCCCTCCCCCTCCACTGACCTCATCCATAGGTGTAAAATTTTTTACCAGTCTCTTCCCGCACCCCCCACACCCTTTCCCCCTGAGAATTGTCAGTCCACTCCCTTTCTATGCTCCTGATTCTATTCTATTCACCAGTTTATTCTGTTCATCAGATTTTTTATTCACTTGATTTTTAGGTTCACTTGTTGATATATATGTATTTGTTGTTCATCATTTTTATCTTTACCTTTTTCTTCTTCCTTTTCGTAAAGAATACCTTTCAGCATTTCATATAATACTGGTTTGGTGGTGATGAACTCCTTTAGCTTTTTCTTATCTGTGAAGCTCTTTATCTGCCCTTCCATTCTGAATGATAGCTTTGCTGGGTAGAGTAATCTTAGTTGTAGGTTCTTGCTATTCATCACTTTGAATATTACTTGCCACTCCCTTCTGGCCTGCATAGTTTCTGTTGAGAAATCAGCTGACAATCATATGGGTGCTCCCTTGTAGGTGATTAACTGTTTTTCTCTTGCTGCTTTTAATATTGTCTCTTTGTCTTTTGCTCTTGGCATTTTAATTAAGATGTGTCTTGGTGTGGTCCTCTTTGGATTCCTTTTGTTTGGGGTTCTGTGTGCTTCCTGGACTTGTAAGTCTATTTCTTTCACCAGGTGGGGGAAGTTTTCTCGCATTATTTCTTCAAATAGGTTTTCAATATTTTGTTCTCTTTCTTCTTCTGGCACCCCCATAATTCTGATGTTGGTATGTTTGAAGTTATCCCAGAGGCTCCTTACACTGTCTTCATACTTTTGGATTCTTTTTGCTTTTCCAGTTGGGTGTTTTTTGTTTCTTCATATTTCAAATCTTTGACTTGATTCTTGCAATCCTCTAGTCTGCTGTTGGATCTCTGTATATTATTTTTTATTTCAGTCAGTGTATGCTTAATTTCTAGTTGGTCCTTTTTCATACATTCAAGGGTCTCTCTAAATTTATCCGCAGTTTCTAGAAGATTCGTGAGTAACCTTATAACCGTGGTTTTGAACTCTATATCCAGTCATTTGCTTTCCTCCATTTCTTTCATTTGTGACCTGTTTCTTTGTCTCTGCATTTTGGCTGCTTCCCTGAGTTGATAGAGTGGCTTTGTGTGCTAGGTGTCCTATAGGGCCCAGTGGCTCAGCCTCCCCAGTTACCGGAGGTCAACACTCTTGATGCACCCCTTTGTGGGCTGTGTGCACAGTCTTGTTGTAGTTAAGCCTTGATCATTGTTGGTATCACTGGGAGGAATTGACCTCCAGGCCAATTGGCTGTGAGGATCAACTGTGTCTATGCTGGGAGAACTTCTGTGCTGGAGACACCCTTATGAGGCAAGACTTGCAAAAGCCTCTGTGCTCAGCTTGAATGGGATGGAGTCTCAGGGCGGAGCAGACAGCAATGGCTTCCTGTCATCCCTGCCCCATGAGGCCCCTGTGTCTCAGTATCCCATGGTAATTGCTGCAAGCACCTCTGAGAGAAAGCCGCCCTCAAGTTTTGCCCACTGCCAGACATTCCAGTTTCTCCCCGAATGAGTCTGGGTCTCCAGAGTCTTGCCCAGAACTGGCGTTCAGAGCAGTCGGGAGCTTTTGTCTCCCTCCCAATTGAGAAAGCCGTGTACTCAGTTGCCAGCCCTCTCAGTGCGCACCTTCGTACCTCTGCCTCCTGCAGCTCCTCTGAGTCTCAGTGTGCTTTTCTCTTTCCTTCTAGTTGTAGAATTTCCACTCAGCCAGCCTTCCTGTGGTTCTGGATGATGTCCATTTGTCTTTTAGTTGTAGTTTTGAAATTGTTGTGCAAGGCAGCAGTTTAGGTATTTACCTATGCTGCCATCTTGGTTTCTCCCCAAAGGCTATCATTTTAGCATATGTCAGTAAACAACATCTTTTCAGGAGATATTTTACTTTTTTTGTATTAAATCTTTAAATTCTGCAATGTATTTTACACTTGCAGCTCATCTCTATTCAGACTAGCCATATTTCAAGTGTTCAATAGCCGCATGTGGCTTGTGCTCTTGTATTGGATGAAAGCTCTAGACATAAAAAGAATTTGGGAAGCAGGATCCTAAGACCTGGGACAATCTGCAGCAGGATGGAGGCAGACCAGGGTCACATGACCGTCTCATTGTCTGTGTTTCTTTCCTTAGCTGTTCTCCTCCCTAATTGCTCCTGCTGGCTACTTCCAGCCAAATCAGCCTCAGCTTCAAGGGTCTCCAAGATGAAGGGTCTGGAAAGTACAGAGGAGAATCCAGAGGGACTGGATTTCTGCCCTGGTGCACACACGTGGGACAGGGCTGTGGTAGTGCTGCACATGGACCTGTGCCCTGCAGCCCTGGAGTGTGAGTGAGTGTGTCTACTCACCTGTGTGTTCAGAGGTGCTCCAGTACATGAACACTGACCTTCTGAGAGCTCCCTGCAGCCTCAGTCATTGGCTAAAGCTCAGTTTCCTTTATAATAATCACATCAGTCAAGGGACAAGAGGTGACGCATTTCTCTCTAGTAGAATGTTTTGTAAAGACTGTCAGATGGAATCTGTCTCTTGGATAATTAACCAGGATCTTTTTTTCTAACTTTTTTTTATTGTGGTAAAATGCACATACCATAATATTTCCATCTTAACCATTATTTTTAAATGTTTTTATTGATTTTAGACAGAGAGGGAAGGAGTGGGAGAGAGAAGCATTGATATGAGAGAGAAACACCAATCATTTGCCTCCTGCATGCACCCCGACATGGGACTGAACCCACAACCTGGGCATATGCCATAACTGAGAATTGAACTGGTGACCTTTTGGTGGAGATCTGCTTCTAGCCAGAGACCAGTCCATTTTTCCCACCACCACCTAGGCTGAAGCTCTGTGAAAATATGGATTGAATCTCTTAGAACCCACATCAAAGCTCTGGTAAGAGTGATGGAGTAAAATGACACAGCCTCTAGACCAGTGACACAGACCTGTGGGTATAACCACACCACTACCCCTACTGCACGGAGGAAAGGTCTGGAGAGGGGAGAGGAGACAAGAGGGAGAAGCACAGAATGCAGGGCAACAGAAGCCACTTTAACTCCTAAACCTATCACCAAGGAAACACAACACTTTTCCCCCTGTCCCCCAAACCCCATTCTTGTTTAGACAAATCAGGGTCTCCTGCCTGTAGGAAGGAGGAAAGCTCTCCTATACTGAAAGATCTACATTTGACTATGCATATTAGCCAAGCTCTGTGCTTACAATAGAATAAAGCAGCATTGCTTAGGGCCAGGGGAGATATGCGTAGAGAGTCCTGTGGTGGCTCAGAGCTCAGGAACATCCGAGTTAGCTCAGTTAGGAGGAGATAAGCTTGAGTTGTACTTTGGAGATGGGGAGGAATCAGAGAGCAGCGACGAGGGAGGAGGGTACTTTGGTAGGGGAATTTAACATAGGCCCTCTCATTCACACAGCTCTTTAGATTTTACAAAGTATGTTCACATGTGTGATCTCATTTCATCTTCATTGGGCTATAGGACCCCAGAGGTACTGTCTCATTTGAGATTCAATATAATATAGTAATTACGAGTGCAGTCTTTGGCCCTAACCGGTTTGGCTCAATTGGTAGAGCGTTGGCCTGCGGACTCAAGGGTCCCAGGTTCAATTCTGGTCAGGGGCATGTACCTTGGTTGTGGGCACATACCCAGTAGGGAGTGTGCGGGAGGCAGCTGATCGATGTTTCTCTCTCATCGATGTTTCTAACTCTCTATCCCTCTCCCTTCCTCTCTGTAAAAAAAAATCAATAATATATATATAGAGAGAGTGCAGTCTTTGGATTTCTGCTTTAAAACGGCAGATGGAATGCATGAATTTGTATCGGCTTCCTCAACAAACATCACTAAAATAAAAGTAAAGGAATATAAAAGAGGCAATGGTGGACCACAGATGTCAACATATTTTTAGATGTCAAGTGAATGGAGGAGTTGGCAGAGCTGGGATTGCTGCCTACCAAGTGCTACAGCAAAGGATGCCAAAGGGGAGTCAGCCAAGTGGAGACTCAGGACCAGAGAAAGAACAGATATTGGAAGCAACAATTACCGCAGAAGGTGGAAGCAAAGCATGGGGACAGAGCAAGGTTGAAAGTCTGCATAAGAAGCAGGTCCCTTCTCTGTCACACACAGACAGCTGACTACATCTTCATTATCCTGGCACAGACTGAAGGTTTTGTTCCATTGAAAAAGTGAATCAGAAAGGCTCCAGCCAGGAATCCTAGGCACAGTGGAAATCAGAGTAGAATGTCGTAATGAAAGGAAGGGCATTAGGGAAGAGTTTGAACAGTGAGATTCTAGGGCCCATATAGATGTGGTTTCTAGATTGCAGACCCACCTGTCAGACAGACAGAGAGGAGACTGGTGGATTCTTCACTGGAGAAATGGAGCAGAAAAAAGACTTTCAGATATTGAAAGAGATATCTGATAAACTGGAGAGAAGAGATTCACAGCAATAATAAAATAAAATTAAGTTCCCAGAGTGAAAAGGCCTACAAAAGGTGTGATGGATATAATAAATGAAAATAGGCCCACACAAAATCCCATTAAATAAAGTTTTAGATGGTCAAGGATACTCATAAAACTCTTTTTCCATGTAGCAAGGGCAGGATATATGCAAAGGATAACACAGAACCAGGAATAGCAAAGGACTCTCAACAGCCACACTGAAGAAGATATCTTTAACATTCTAAAGATGCCATTCCAAGCTATACATTAACTGGCTAGAATAAAAAATTTTCTGAAATTCAAAATTTTACTTCTCATATATTCTTTCTCAGGAAGTTTCTAAAAGATGTGTGCCATCAAAATGAAGAATGAGAGAAACCAAGATGGTGGCATAGGTAAGCACCTAAACCGCTGCCTAGCACAACAATTTCAAAACTACAACTGAAAGACAGCACGGACACCATCCAGAACCACAGGAAAGCTGGCTGAGTGGAAATTCTACAACTAGAAGGAAAGAGAAAAGCTCACGGAGAATTGGAGGAATGTCAAAGGGTTGAGGTATGGCAAAGGGTCTTTGTGTGCGCAGAGAGAAAGGGTGGCTGAGAACCTGGCTGACTTTCTCTGGCGGGAGGGCAAAGGAAGCCCCTGACTGCACTGTACCCCAGTTCTGACTGCACTGAACCCCAGTTCCGGGTGAAACCCCATGGACCCAGGCTCATACAGGGGGAGTCTGGACTGTCAGGTAGAGAGAAAGGCACTCGGAGAATCAGACACCCGGGGGAGACCCAAGGGAGCCCTGGTGGGCAGGGGTCTGGAGGCGCGTGCTTGAGTGTGCACAAAGACTGCCGAGGTTGCCACAGGCTTTCCCTATTAGAAGGGAATCAGAAGCTACTGACTGCACTGAATCCCAGTTCTGACTGCACTGAACCCCAGTTCCAGGCGAGCCCCTGGGGACCCACGCTCTTATGGGGGGAATCTGGATTGTCGGGTGGAAGCTCAGGAGCCGGGGAAGCCAGAGGTCTGGAGGTGCACATCCAAGGTAAGGGCTGACGGGAAGCCAAGACTGTTTGTTCCACCCTGAGACTCCACCCCATCCAAGCTGAGCACAGAGGCTTTTGCAATTTGGCAAGTCTAATTCTATAAGGCTGTCTCCAGCACTGAACTTCTCCCAGCATAGACATGCTGATCCTCACAGCCAACTGGCCTGGAGGTCAATTCCTCCCAGTGATACCAACAATAATCAAGACTTAACTACAACAGGGCTGTACACACAGTCCACAAAGGGGTGCACCAAGAGTGTCCACCTCGGTTAACTGGGGAGGCCAACCCACTGGGCCATAGAGGAAACCTAGCACACAAAGCTACCCTACCAACTCAGAGAAGCAGTGAAAATGCAGCAACAAAGAAACAGATCACAAACGAAAGAAATGGAGGAAAACAAATGACTGGATATAGAATTCAAAACCACAGTTATAAGGCTTTTCAAGAATATCCTAGAAAAGGCCAATAAATATAAGGAGACCCTCAAAGACATGAAAAAGGACCAACTAGAAATTAAACAAACACTGACTGAAATTAAAAATATTATACAGAGACCCAACAGCAGACTAGAGGAATGCAAGAATCAAGTCAAAGAATTGAAATACAAAGAAGCAAAAAACACTCAACCAAAAAAGCAAAAAGAAAAAAGAATCCAAAAAGTTGAAGATAGTGTAAGAAGCCTCTGGGACAACTTCAAGCATACCAACATCAGAATTATGCGGGTGCCAGAAGAAGAGAGAGAACAAAATACTGAAAACCTATTTGAAGAAATAATGCGAGAAAACTTCCCCCACCTGGTGAAAGAAATAGACTTACAAGTCCAGGAAGCACACAGAACCCCAAACAAAAGGAATCCAAAGAGGACCACACCAAGACACATCATAATTAAAATGCCAAGAGCAAAAGACAAAGAGACAATATTCAAAGCAGCAAGAGAAAAACAGGTAATTACCTACAAGGGAGCACCCATACTATTGTCAGTTGATTTCTCAACAGAAACTATGCAGGTCAGATGGGAGTGGCAAGAAATATTCAAAGTGATGAATAGCAAGAACCTACAACCAAGATTACTCTATCCAGCAAAGCTGTCATTCAGAATTGCAGGACAGATAAAGAGCTTCACAGATAAGAAAAAGCTAAAGGAGTTCATCACCACCAAACCAGTATTATATGAAATGCTGATAGGTATTCTTTAAGAAGAGGAAGAAGAAGAAAAAGGTAAAGATAAAAATTAAGAACAACAAATACATACCTATTAACAAGTGAACCTAAAAATCAAGTGAATTAAAAACATGAGGAACAGAATAAACTGGTGAATATAATAGAACCAGGGGCATAGAAAGGGAGTGGACTGATAATTCTCAGGGGAAAAGGGGTATGGGGGGTGCAGGAAGAGACTGGACAAAAATCGTACACCTGTGGAGGAGGACAGTGAGGGGGAGGTAAGGGCAGAAGGTGAGGTGGGAACCGGATGGAGGGGAGCTAGGGGGGGAAAAAGAGAAACAATTGTAATAATCTGAATAAAGATTTATTAAAAAAATAAAATAAATTTTTAAAAATGAAGAATGAAATCAAGAAAGATAAAGATGTGGAGCCAGGAAAAGAAGATCCACCCAGAAAAATTACAAAAGTAATCCCCTGAACAACTGCTGTACAGAAGGCTCAGAGGGTAAGCACACATTGAGCAGGGAAATGGGAGGCTCCAAGAGAAATGCCTTCAGGAGGATCAAAGTGAGTTAATATATTACTTAATATGTTTCACCATGTGGAAATTACTATTCTGAAGATTTTTGCATTGTTAAAGAGTTTGGGAAGAATTCATGATAAGGGTATGGAATACTAAGAAAATAGGAGAAAGAAAGAAAAAAAGGCTATTAAGACAAGCAAAGACAAAAATATCTGTACAAGAAAGGTGATGCAATATAAGTTGCAGCAGCAATCCATGTGTGTAAAATCAATAAAGGAAAACTCTGAGTATTGATTTAATTAAAAATTGTGATATAATTACAATGGAAGAATGCAAGGGAGAGAGATGTGGGGATGGAGTGCCATAGAATATCAAATTATCTTCTTTCATAATAGATTACAAACTAGCATTAAAGTATATTATTCAGAGGTAAATACAACTAAAATCATTCAGCTAAAATGACTTTAAGTGGTTGCCTTGAGAACTGAGACTTGGGGATGGGAGATGGACTACTTTTTTGTGTGATAAGACTTAGTACTAGTTGACTTTTTAAAATCATGTACATGTATTAATTTGCTTATTAAAAATAAATATACCATGGAATATTATTCAGCCTTTAAAAAGAAGAAAATTCAGACAATGGATGAACTTTGAGGGCCTTATCCTAAGTGAAATAAACCAGTTACAAAATAAACAAACACCATATGATTCCACTTATATAAGGTACCTAGAGTAATCAAATTTAGAGAGACAGAAAGAAGAATGGTGGCTGCCAGGGGCTGGGGGGAAGGGAGAATGGGGAGATTTCATTGAAAGGTATAAGAGTTTTAGTTTTGCAAGATGAAAAGAGTTCTGGAGATGGATGGTAGTGACAGTTACATAACAATGTGAATGTACCTAATACCACTGAACTGCACAGTTAAAAGTGATTGATTAATGATTACATTTCATGTTGTGTTTATTTTACTACAATTAAAAAATAATTTAAACCTTGGTTAATATGGTATATTTTATGTAATATGTATGTTACCAAAATTTAAAAAGTTTAAATTAAAAAATAATTCTACCTATGATTCAGATTTCCAGAAGATTAAATATAGAATTACAATGTAGAGATTAAATGTAAACTCCAAGAGGGCAAAGAGTTTTGCTATCTGCTCACTGTTGTATCCATGAAGCCTAGTATAGTAGTCACTCAATACACAAGTTTAGTGAGCACTCAATAAATGTTATCTATTATTATTCTTTGTATATATCTTCAGGGTACATTCATTTATGCTGTGGCAGCAGCATTGCTTCTCATCATGCATGGGCACACATGTACACACATGCACACAAGTATACAGGAAAGCCGCAGGGCATATTCCTTCAAGTACATGCTGAATGAATTAAGAATGACTCTGAAAGGTAAGCATTATTACCCCATTTTTCAGATAAAGAAAGTGAGGCCATATAACCCATAAATGGATGACAAGCACTTCCAACCCTAGCCTTCAACTGCAAGTCTGGTGTTCTTCCCTCAGTAGCTGACAGCTGAAGAATTGTAGAAGCACAGAGCTGAGAAATCACCTAGATTTAATGGGAATTAAAAATGGACTTGCTGGCTGGAAAAGAAGATTCATGAAGAGGAAGAGCAGGCAATGATTCAGAAATGTGATTGCTTGTCAGATGGTGGGGGAGGGTTTGAATGTCAGGTGAAGGGTCCTGGAAATTATATGTAGAGCCATTGAAAGTCTTCATATAAAACAGGCCTTTTAGGAAGCTTTATTTGGCAGCAGAATACAGAGTGTACTGGAGTGGGAGGCTGGGGCATACTCTCAGAGGCGGCCATAATGAAATTATCATTTTCTAAACTGGCACAATGGAGGCAGTGGCAGGAATACTGAAAAAATCAATGAAATATATAAACCTCTAGTGACTAGTCAGACTAATCCGAAAAGAACGGAGAGAGAAGATACACATTACCAATATCAATATCAGGAACCAGAGAGGGATTCGACTACAGATCCTACAAAAATTAAAAGAATATTAAGGGAACACCATGAAGAATTTTACACCAATAAATGTGATAATTTTGATTAAAAAAAAACAAAATTCTCTTGAACTATTCAAGAAGAAATAGATGACTTGAACAGCCCTACTTCTGTTATGGAAACCACATCTTGTTTTAAGGTAAAGTGGGATGCACCTACAATTACCCATTGTTCATTTCACCAAGTCTTGGTGTTCAGTAACACCAAAGGTCCAATCTCACTCATCTGGTTCATCCAAAGCCTAGCTTAGGCTAGTTTGAAATAGGTTTTCATTTCTTGTAGTCAGAAGAATCTAAACTAATCCAGAGTCTTATTAAAGACTGAATTTCAAGGATAACACAGCCTGTGGTGTCTGTCCATGGTGCTGACTCTGTGCCCCCATTCTCTGCTTCTCCATGGAGTCAGAGCCACTGAACGCAGGCTCAACCCTAAGCACCTGGCACCCTGTGAATTCTGTCCATGGTCCTGAACACAATTCTTTTTGTCATTACAACCTTAGGCACCAGAGCTTTGGGACTCAAGAAGAATCTCCCCTCTGGCTATAAAATCACAGAACTTGGATGGTTCTGCAGTGCCCAACTCAGGAGAGAACTAAATGAGGAAGCCTGCCATGTAGAAGAGGCATAACTGGGGTAATGGAAGAGGTCACAGCCTGACAGGCATAAGAATGTCCAGGGCATCCTTAGATACCATGTGACAAGCTTAGGATAAAAACTCTAAGTCTAGACCTAGCCGGTTTGCTCAGTAGTTAGAACGTGGGCCTGTGGACTGAAGGGTCCCGGGTTCGATTCTGGACAAGGGCACATGCCTGGCTTGCAGGCTCAAACCCCAGTGGGGTGCATGCAGGAGGCAGTCAATCAATGATTCTCTCGTCATTGATGTTTCTATCTCTCTCTCTTCCTCTATGAAATAAATTTTATAAAAACCTCTAAGTGTAGATAGACCTTGGGGATCTGATGAATTTGACCCTGTCTGGTTCCCTGCTGGAAATTGACAGTTCACTCTCCCAAAGGCAACCCAATACTATGGGCTGAGTTTCCTTGGAGGCAGAACTTCTCCGGATCAGAGAAAACACACGAGGGTCTTGCTATCACTTGCACATGACACTCAAATGGTGAAAAGAGAGATAGAAATGAGATCGACCTAAAAGAGGGGGACCCAGAGTTGGGTGCCTCTTGAGGAGAGTGGAGAGTCAATTTTCAACTAACATTTTTAGTTCTCACTGTGTGCCAGCGACTGCAAAAATACTTTTACACACACTTCCTTATTTAATACAAACAATCCAGGGAGAAAGCTATTTTTAATCCCATGTGTATTAATCAGGGTTCTCCAGGAAACAGAACCAATAGGATATATATAGGCATACATATGAGGAGACTTATTATAGTAATTGGCTCACATGATTATGGAGGCTGAGAAGTACCACAACATGCCATCTGCAAACTAGAGAACCAGGAAACTGGTGGTACAATTCAGCCTGAGTCCAAAGACCTGAGAACAAGAAGCTATGATGTCCTAAGGTAAGAGAAAATGGATGTCCAAGCTCAAGAAGAGAGAGAAAGAGAGAACTCACCCTTGCTTTTTCGTTTTGTTCTATTTGGAGCCATCAACAGATTGAATGACACCCACCCACACTGGTGAAGGTGGGTCTTCCTTACACAGTTTACTGAGATTCGTATGCCAATCTCTTCCAGAAACACCCTCACAGACACACTCAGATATGTTTTACCAGATATCTGGGTATCCTGTAGCCAAGTCAAGTTAACGCATAAAATTAACCATCACACATCCGCATAGGGAAACTGGAGTCCAGAGGGCAAATGATTTGCCCAATGTCACATAGTTAATATGGGGCAGAATTCTTATGTTTTTCATTGCGTGCTATAAACTCCAAGCTAAACCCTGCACCCACTCAGTCACACTGGACCCTACAAGCAGGCAGTGCTTTTCTGAAAAGCCATCTTTCCTTCTGTCAGCTGCACCTAGCAGGGCTGAATAAGGATCCTCACTATGCCCTCCTCTTTGACTCAGGGGCAGCTAGAGGAGTTTTGAGCACCCATTAGGCCTGGAAGTTGGAGGAGGTTTGAAGGCTTAAGCTGGCAAGGAGGGGGAGAAAACCTCTGTGGATGGAGGTGAGAGAGGACTGGCTCCCTGCTGCTCCCAGAATGATTCTCACCTGCCAATCGATGGCTGGACACTCACGCAAGTGCTAATCAGCTTCGTTGGCGCATGCAGGCTGGGGCTACAATCCATTTTCACATCGAATGGCAGATCGATTCCTCATTCTCTACAATCCCCAACCAGCCTCATCTTTGAGGGGCTGAGAAGCTGGTTAACTCTGCCCCTCCAGCCACCTGCAAGCTTTGTCCTTCTCTATATTCTTCCCAGATACAATCTTGCTCCCCAAACCATTGTCAGACAGATCAGTACAGTAGAACTCTGGGTTGGTAGTCCAATAGACCTGGGTTCCAGTCTCAGATCAGCAGCTCACTTTGTGAGCTTGGAGAAGTCACTTCATCCTTCTAATTTCAATTTTCTCATGTAGGTAGTGGGGATAAAAATTTTAGCTGTACAGGGTCTCTGTGAGGATCCCAATTATATCTAGTGAATGTAACATTGGGAAACCCTGCAAAATGTAGCTAATGTAAAGAACAGGCTGCTGCTCCTAGAAGAATAGGTTCTTTCCCCAAATCTGGTCCTTCCCTTTCACCTCAAGTCCCGTCCTGGAGGTCTGACAATGCTGGGAGGGGAGTTCTGTTGACAGAGGCCCAGGAGAGGTTTTCTCCTCTCTCTAGTTATGTTAAGTAGCCAAAACAACTCTTGAGTCCTTGTTCTCCTGACATGATCACACTTTCTAGTGAGGGCTTCTGGGTTCTGGAAACTGAGCTTAGAAGCAGCAGAAACTGGACAGAGCTGGACTCAGCCAAGCCAGGTGGAGTGCCTGGGAAAAGGATGTTTCTAGGGCTCTGAGTAAATTTCTAGGCTTATTTTCTACTCTCAAAAATGAAATCTCACCCATGTTGGTAGATACTTTTACTCATCAGTTTTGTTTAATTTGTTCTAGAGATACCCTTCATATTCTACCTATGAATGTCCTCTTTTAAAAGGAGGAGTCCTCACCTGGCTGGTGTGGCTCAGTGGTTGAGCATCAACCTATAAACATGGAGGTCACGGTTCAATTCCTGGTCAGAGCACATGCCTAGGTTGCAGGCTCGATCCTTGCTGGGAGGCATGTAGGAGGCAGCTGATCAATGATTCTCTCTCATCGTTGATGTTTCTATCTCCCTTCCTCTCTGAAATCAATCAATATATATATTTTAATTTTTTAAAAATATATTTTATTGATTTTTTTACAGAGAGGAAGGGAGAGAGTTAGAAACATCATGATGAGAGAGAAACATCGATTCAGCTGCCTCCTGCATGCCCCCTACTGGGGATGTGCCCGCAACCCAGGTACATTCCCTTGACCGCAATCGAACGTGGGACCCTTCAGTCAGCAGGCCGATGCTCTATCCACTGAGCCAAACCGGTTTCGGCAATATATATATTTTAAAAGGAGGAGTGGAGTCCTCTGTATCCCTCAGTCATAGGCCTTGATCATAGATTATTAGACAGGTGTAGGTTTAGGTTTGTCCTAAACTGGGCCAATCAGGTGTTTTCTTTTCTTTTCTTTTCTTTTAAAGAAAAAATATTTTATTGATTTTTTACAGAGAGAAAGGGAATGGGAGAGAGAGTTAGAAACATCAATGAGAGAGAAACATCGATTAGCTGCCTCCTGCACATCCCCTGCTGAGGATGTGCCCGCAACCAAGGTACATGCCCTTGACCAGAATCGAACCTGGGACCCCTCAGTCTGCAGGCTGACGCTCTATCCACTGAGGCAAATGAGTCAGGCTTATCTTTTCTTTTTTATTGATTTCAGAGAGGAAGGGAGAGGGAGAGAGAAACTTCAATGATGAGAGAGAATCATTGATCGGCTGCCTCCTGCACGCCCCCTACTGGGGATCAAGCCCACAACCCAGGCATGTGCCCTTGACCGCAATAGAACCCGAGACCCTTCAGTCCACAGGCTGATGCTCTATCCACTGAGCCAAACCAGCTAGGGCCAATCAGTGTTTTCTAACTTCATGTGCACTGGGGAAGCCATAATAGTGTATGAGTAGTGTACGTGGGAACAGAAGAAGCCAGTTTGATGAGAGAAAAATGAAGCAGTCATGTAGGAAAATGTAAGGCAAGAAATAGTGGGGCCCTAAGAGACAACAATGGGGGAAGTTGCTGCTGCTGATTTTCTAATCCCAGCTCCTATTGACTGTACTTGTCAAGTGGGGTTCAGTGAGTTTCTCCTGTGTCCTTCCAATATAAATAACCCTTTATTAATTTGTCTTGGGTGCATTACTGTTCCTTGCTGCCAAATAGCCCTCTTCCTAGAACAGAGCTCAAGTGCACAACTGCTACTTTAACTTTTTAAAAAAACAAAATGCCTAATGTAAAGATTGACACAATTAAGTGGAACAATTACTAAAAACTGAATTAGAAACTATTTGGCCATGGAATAGGTCTTTCAAAGTGTTTCCAAATTAGCATCTGCACACCACACATATCCTTGAGGTAGAGTACCATTCATTCATTAAAAAATAATTAGTAAATAACAAGTAACACTATGTCCCAGGTACCATACTCCATACAGGGATACAAAGAAGCAATATAAACAAAGTCTCTGCTTATAGGAGCTTGCATTCTGTTGGGTTCACTTTTTTATATATATAAGGTGAACATAATAGTAGTATTAAAGAATTGAAACACATTTATCAAACAATTTAAATTTATAAATAATACCTAATATGTCTTAAGAACTGTTATACACTCTTTTTATCTATTAATTAACTCATTTAATTACTATGTCATCCTTCGGAGACAGACTATTATTATCTCTGTTTTTCAAATTAGAAAATTGAGGCCCAGAGAGGTTAAGTAACCTGCCTAAGGTCACACAGTTATTAAATGGTAGAGCTGGGATTTGAAATCAGTCTGCCTGGTGCCATGAATAAAATCCTAAGTCAGGGATGAATCTGCATTACTTGTCCTGGTCTCATCTGGGCCCATTTCCCCAAATGAGGGCCAGGAAGCTACACAGATCTAAACAGTCACTAAGAATAAAAAGCCTTATCAGACATCTCTGGAGCTAGAGCAGGGCATAGACTGAGGACCCAGGGTACTGGAAAGTAGCACTGGCCACTGCCTGTCCCACCTCAGGTTCTGCACAGCCATCTGAACACCCCCAGATCTGCCAGCCTGCTGAGCTCTGTAGGGAGATTCCTGCCAGGTCACTCACATGGACAGCTGCTTATCAATGTCTCAAACAGAGGGCCAGCCAGCCCAGGACCTGCATCTCCTGACTGTTCTCACAGTTTTTTCTTTTCCAGAGTATTCATAACCAGCTACTCTGGTATAAGGGTTTTCTCACATGCATGCCTTCCTTATCAGCCCCTGACCTGACTGCACCATTTCCCACTGGATGATGCTAACTACCACCCCCCCTCAAATTCTCCCACCTCACAATGGCTGCAACAACTTTGCTAAAACACATATCTGATTATGTCATGCTCTTTCCTTAAAAGCAATGGCTCCCTGTAAGATGTTACCATTAGGGGAAATTGAATGAAGGATATCTTGAAACTCTTAACTACTTTGCAACTTTTCTGTACATCTAAAATTATTTTAAAAAGTAATGGCTCGTCACACTCCTTATGCTGATATCCAAGATCCCCTGGCAAACCCCTGCTTCCCACTGCCTTCCCACCATTCCTTGAGGATGCCATTGTGTTGGAAATCTCAATACCATTCATTACATTGAAGAATGCTCTTCTTCACACCCTTAACTTTCCATCCGGTCAGCCTGGTGAGCTCTTAGCCAATTGTTTTCATTTATCAAACATTTAGGTAGTACTATATGTTACTATGTATGTAGTGCCAGTGCTATGTTCTAAGCATTTTACAAATATTAACTCATGTAATCTTTACAGCAACTCATAAGGGAAGTACTACTAATAGCCTATTTTATAGATGGGGGAACGGAGGCACCAAGAAATTAAGTAACATGCTCCAAATCACACGGAGTTTGTATTTTAACCCAGGCACTGTGGATCCAGACTCCATGCTCTTAGCCAGTACACTCTGCTGCCTTTTCAGCTCTCAGACCTCAGCTCAAATGTCACCTCCTATGGAAGCCTTCCTTGACTCCTTTCCCACAGTTACGCTTTTCCCCCACTGTCAGATTCCATAGCTTTTTGTTCATTCATTCATTCATCCATCAAAACATTTATTGAGCACTCACTATACTTTATCATTTTATAGACATTGGAAATCTATCCATCTACAACAGTCTGTAGGATCCTATTTTGGAAATTCTCTCTCTCTCTCTTCCTGTGGAGTACTCCTTGAAGGTGTTAAACTTTCTATCTCTTTTACAATCTTGCACAGAATCTGGCATGCACTTTGTCTTTAGTAAATGTGTCTTGCAGAAATAAATGAATCCTTATCAAGAATGGTGATGACAGTAATGATAATGTTAACCATTCAGATGAATCTGCTGTGTGACTGAGACAGTGTGGGCCAGGGGCCAGGTACATCGTCACAGTCGAGCCCCAGGCCAGGAGGCTCCTCGGGAGATGACAAGTACCTTCTGCATGTAGACCAAGCCGTTGTTGTCACTGTGATTATTTCTACCATTAGTGTTGGTGTTATGCGACAGTATGGCAGGTGCCAGCAGCGAGCTGGCCCGCCACACTTCCTCATGGCAGGAGAAGCATCAGGGAAGCAAATGCTCTTAGAAGATGAGCAGCAGGGATGATGGGCTTTCAGCCTGGAGTCTCCGCAGTTCGAACATCAATTCTGGGTGATTGGGTCAGGACATATTTGCGTTTTACTCCTGTCTCTAGGTACGTCAGAGAGTGGGGACTTAGCAGAGGAGTGCTATGGAGCAGGAATCAGATTAAAGAGCCCTAATCAAGTGAATTTATCAGCTTTCCTTGGATCAAAGCCTGAAGGGTGATGAGGTAATTAGGGGTGCGCTTCAGGTGGAAGTTGAATTTGGGATGAGAATGGGAGTGGGACAGATAAGGTAGGTCTTAAGATGGTTGTGAATTGCTTTATAGTCCCACACCCTGGGAGGAGCACACCAGGCTTCCTCATTCTGTATAATCTCCTTGGGAGCCAGAAGTCAGGTGGCACAAATGATTCTTCAGATGTTAGTGTAGCGTCCTCCTACGTTCTCTATGACTTTTCCTAAAGGACCCTGGAATCACAATCTTAAACGCTTACATGTTTTTTAGGCCATTAAAATTCTCCAGAAGTCATTAGGTCCATTCGCCTGCCTCTGGGAAAGAGGTTGAAACAATTCTAGATGGTAAATAGCAATTGTTTGCCAGTGATGCGCTTGGTGCAGTCAGTTTCAGACTGTACAAAGCAGCAACAGATCTCTGATCATGAACCACTTCAATTCTACTGGTGCTGAGTCAGCTCCTGTGGGACCTACAAACAGAGTTATGTGTTTGGCTATCAGCAGATATGACCATCCTGGTCCCTGGGATAATGAAACTGAGTATCAAAAAAAGACGCCCTGACCGGTTTGGCTCAGTGGATAGAGTGTTGGCCTGCGGACTGAAAGGTCCCAGGTTCGATTCTGGTCATAGGAGGAGTGCAGGAGGCAGCTGATGGATATTTCTCTATTCCTCTCTCTTCCTCTCTGTAAAAAATCAATAAGATATATATTAAAAATAAAGTTGAACATCTTGGTTATGGTCTCTCAAGTGATAAGGGGTAGAGCAAGGGTTCTAACTCAGGCTTGTTTTGTTTCCAAATACAAGCTTTTATTTTATTTTTTTGGCTGATTCCTGTGGCTAGGGCTTCCAATACTATGTTGAATAGAAATGGTGATAGTGGCA
This sequence comes from Corynorhinus townsendii, assembly GCA_026230045.1. Taxonomy (NCBI): domain Eukaryota; kingdom Metazoa; phylum Chordata; class Mammalia; order Chiroptera; family Vespertilionidae; genus Corynorhinus; species Corynorhinus townsendii. The sequence goes on from JAPDVU010000002.1 coordinate 199,027,059, forward strand.
TCCTTGGCTTGTTCCTGATCTTAGAGGAAATGCTTTCAGCTCTTTACCATTGAGTATATTAGGTGTGGGGTTGTCATATATAACCTTTATTATATTGAGGTATGTTCTTCATATACCCACTTTATTGAGAGTTTTTATCATAAAAGGATGTTGAATTTTGTCAAATTTTTTTCTCCATCTATTGATGTGATCATATGATTTTTACCCTTTATCTTTTTAATGTGATGTTGATTTATGAATGTTGGCCCATCCTTGAATCCCTGGAATAAATCCAACTTGGTCATATGTATAGTTCTTTTAATGTATTGTTAAATCCAGTTGGCTAATATTTTGTTAAGAATTTTTGCATCTATGTTTATTATCAATGATATTGCCCTGTAATTTTATTTTTTGTAATGTCTTGGTCTGATTTGGGTATTAAGGTAATGATGGCTTCTTAGGATGAGTTTGGAAGTGTCCCTTACTCTTCAATATTTTGAATTAGTTTAAGACAAATAGGTATTGATTCTTCTTTAAATGTTTGGTAGAATTCAACTGTGAAATTGTCTGATCCTGTATGGTTGGAAGTTTTTTAAAAAAATTATTATTGTTTCAATTTCATTGCTAGTAATCAGTCTTTTTAGATCATCTATTTCTTCCTGGTTCAGCTTTGGACTGCAATATGCATCTAGAAATTTATCCATTTCTTCTTAAATTTGTTGGCATATAATTGTTCATAGTATTCTTTAATGATTCTTTGTATTTTTGTGGTGTCACTTGTAACTTCTCCTTCACTTGTACTTTTATTTATGTGGGCTCTCTTTTTCTTGATATGTTTGGCTAAAGGCTTGTCAACTTTGTTTATCTTTTCAAAGAACCAGCTCTTAGTTTTATTGATATTTTCTATTGTATTTTAACTTCAAATTTTGTTTATTTTCACTCGGATCTTAGTTATTTCCCTCCTCTGTTTACTTTGGGTTTTGTTTCTTCTTTTTCTAGTTCCTTTAGGTTTAGAGTTAGATTGCTGTTTCTTGAGGTAGGCCTATATAGCTATGAACTTCCTTCTTAGAACTGCTTTTACTGCATTCCGTACATTCCTAGGATCATTTTTGCTATCAATTATTTGAGGTTGAATTTCCTAGAGGCAGAACCAAAATGAGAATGTTTACTCAAGTCATTTACTTGAAGAGTGTTCTTAGGAGAAAGGGAATAACAGAAGCAAGGGTGTTCTCTCAGAAGCAATGATTCTCTCTCATCATTGATGTTCAGGGGTTGGGGGGAGCTAAGAAAGAATGTGGTTTTGGCTGGAGATTGCTTTAGATTGACCCCTGGGAAAACTCTAGAAGACAAATGATCCCATTTTAAGTTAAGGAAATAGACCTTGTATCCTGTGTCAACTAGTCATTGGCTGGTGGTGGGTGTAGGTACATAGCCTCCCAGGCAAGGATGCCTCCCATGTGGTTGAGGAGATGCCTCCCATGTGGTTTATTCTTTGGTGAAATAAACAATTGTGAGTTATTGACCAACATTTATAGCAGCTGAGGGATAGCAACTACCACAGGTAGGTAACAGGGATATGAGCAAGGCATCAACCGTATCCAATACATTAACATCCCTGAATATTTAGGGATGAGCCTCAGATCTCTAGTCTAACAGTGTCCCAATCTTGCTGTTTAAGCTCACAGGGTCTTGTGAGTGTGAACTGCGCTGATGCTTCTATGTCAAGCTTGAGTTTGGGAGTCTTGACAAAGCTGGTAGCCTCCCATATTATGGCCATGTTCTCTAGAAACACTATAGTCATTCTTCTTTTTTTTAAAAAACACCTATTTTTGGAGAATCCAAGATGGCGGCGTAGGTAAACACCTAAACTGCTGCCTCCTACAATTTAAACTGCAACTAAAAGACAAAACGTCTATCACCCAGAACCACGGGAAAGCTGGCTGAGTGGAAGTTCTACAACTAGAAGGAAAGAGAAAAGAGCATTGAGACGTGCACGAGCGCTGAAAAGCTGAGGTACGGAGGCGCGTGATCTGGGCTGGCTGCGGGAGACTGGGTGCGTTGCTTTTTTCAACCCCAACGGAGACAAGCCCCCGATTACTCTGAAATCCAGTCTCTGGGGAGACGCGGGGGACCCAAACTCCTACGGGGAGAAACTGGACTGTCTGCCAGAGAGGGTGGCTTGCTTGCAGAGCTGCGCGCAGGAATAATTGTTTACGGCACTGGGGCACGGGACTCGCGGATGCCGTTGGAGACTCAGAGCCGGCTAACTAGCAGCCATTGCTGTTTGCCACGCCCTAACCTAGTGACACCCTGAGGCCCCGCCCTACAAACCCACCCAAGCAGCTCAATTAGCATAAGAAAGGCCTGCCCTATCACAGCCTAACCTAGCAAACTTGCAGCCTGGGTCAGACAGTTCCAAAACCTCCAAACCCCAAGCAAAGAGGAGAAAACTGCAGCTCTCACTGTAGCTCCTGCTGAGTGGCCTCAGACAGTAGCTGACCTGCACCCCATTGGAGATCCAGAAGCCAGTGTACCTAGTGGTCAGTGTGAGACACCAGATTTCAACTCCTCACATCCATAAGTGACACATTCAAGAGGCAGACTCAGTGAGCACCAAAGCCCCACTGAAACAAGTCCTGCCCCATAAGCGTGTCTTCAGCGCAGCAGTTCTTCCATTATAGACACAGGGAGTGCCCACAGCTAATTGGCCTGGAGGTCAATTCCTCCCAGCGTAACAACAGCAATTAAGGCTTAACTGCACCAAGACTTTGCACTCAGCCCACAAAGGGGTGTATGTACCAAGAGCGTCCACATCAGGAGATTGGGGAGGCTGAGCTACTGCCCCCTATAGGTCACCTACCACACAAAGCCACTCCATCAACACAGGGAAGCAGCCAAAATGCAGAAACAAAGAAACATGTCACGAATGAAAGAAATGGAGGAAAGCAAACTACTGGATGACATAGAGTTCAAAACCACATGTATAAGGTTACTCAAGAATCTTCTAAAAACCGCTGAGAAACTTGATAACACTTCTGAGGAGCTTAGTGAGACCTTCAAGGACCTTAATGAGAATGCCAAAAAAATGGAAAAGGACCAGTCAGAAATGAGGCATACACTGTCTAAAATAAATATACAGAAACTCAACTGTAGATCAACGTACCCCAAGAATCAAACCAAAGATCTGAAATATGTGGAAACAAAAAACATCCAACCAGAAAAACAAAAAGAAAAAAGAATCCAAAAATATGAAGATAGTGTAAGGAGCCTCTGGGACAACTTCAAGCGAACCAACATCCGAATTTTTGGGGTGCCAGAAGAAGGGAGAGAGCAAAATATTGAAAACCTATTAGAAGAAATAATGACAGAAAACTTTCCCTACCTGGTGAAAGAAATAGACTTACAAGTTCAGGAAGCGCACAGAACCCCATACAAGAGGAATCCAAAGAGGACCACACCAAGACACATCATAATTAAAATGCCAAGGGCAAAAGACAAAGAGAGAATATTAAAAGCAGCAAGAGAAAAACAGTTAATTACCTACAAGGGAGTACCCATACGACTGTCAGCTGATTTCTCAACAGAAACTATGCAGGCCAGAAGGGAGTGGCAAGAAATATTCAAAGTGATGAACAGCAAGAACCTACAACCAAGATTACTCTACCCAGCAAAGCTATCATTCAGAGTTGAAGGTCAGATAAAGAGCTTCACAGACAAGAGAAAGCTAAAGGAGTTCATCACCACCAAACCAGGATTACATGAAATGCTGAAGGGTATCCTTTAAGAAGAGGAAGAAGAAGAAAAAGATAAAGACAAAAATTATGAACAACAAAATGACATCAAACACATACCTACCAACAAGTGAATCTAAAAATCAAGTGAATGAAAAATCTGAAGAACAGAATGGACTGGTGAATATAATAGAATCAGGGACATAGAAAGGGAGTGGACTGACGATTCTCAGGGGAAGCAGGTGTGAGGGGTGCGGGAAGAGATTGGACAAAAATCTTACTCCTAAAGATGAAGACAGTGGCGGGGGGTAAGGGCATGGGGTGGGGTGGGGAATCAGGTGGAGAGGAGCTATGGGGAAAAATAAAAGAGGAACACCTGTAATAATCTGAACAATAAAGATTTATTTAAAAAAATAAATAAATAAATAAAAAACACATATTTTTATTGATTTCAGAAAGAGGAAGGGAGAGGGAAAGAGAGATTGAAATATAACTGATGAGAGAGGATCATTTATCAGCTGCCTCCTGCACGCGCCCCACTGGGGATCAAGCTCGCAACCCCAGCATGTGCCCTTGAGTGAAATCGAACCCGGGACCCTCCAGTCCACAGGCCAATACTCTATCCACTGAGCTAAACCAGCTAGGGCTACAGTCATTCTTCTTTAAGATGCTTTCAAACTCTCCAAGGTCATGAAGCATTAGGATATGGTCTTTTTGCTCACAAAACCAACCAAGAGAAATACAAAGCAAATCTCTCTTCTGAATGTCCCTTTTATAAATAAAGAAATTGAGGCTTAAAGATTTTTATACCAAGTTTGGAATAGGTAGAGCTGGAACCAGAGTTAGGGGTTAATTTGCAAGCCTCCTACTACATTAGGGGTCAGCAAATTATAGCTCATGGGCCATACCCATTTCTTCCCTCCCCCCATACCTGCTTTTGTTTTATTAGAATATAGAAATGGTCACTTGTTTATGTATTGGCTATGGTTGCTTTTACACACAATGGCATCATTGAGTAGCTGTGACAGATACGGTATGGAATGGAAAGCCACAAGTATTTATTATCAGGCCTTTTATAGAAAAAAAATTGACTGTGCATGCTATTTCTGGAAACTCCACACACTTTCTAATTCTAAGGGTCAGTTATTCCAAGACTTTAAGTGGAAGAGGAATTCTCCCTGATTCCTAGTGAGATAGCACAAGTTGAGTGTTGAAAACCCATTTTCTTCTATATTAACAAGAAGTTAAGAGAATATCTGGTGTAACTTAGCTAGAGGGAATTTCAAAAGAGTCCTGGAGAACAACCAGCTTAAAAGATCCTCAAGCCCGGCTGGTGTGGCTCAGTGGTTTAGCGTTGACCTATGAACCAGGCAGTCACAGTTTGATTATCGTTCAGGATCCTCAAATCCTTTTTTAAAAGATGGTGGATCTTCCATTCAGAATTCTGCAGTCTTAGTGGATGACTGAATGATTATTGGTATGTAGGAAGGGGGAAAGGTCTGGAAGGATACAAACATCTGGTGGATAGTTAGTTACCTTTGGTAGAAGGAAAGATATTTAACTCTTCACTTCTGTAATGTGTGTGTGTGTGTCTGTGTGTGTGTAGTATAACTATTTGTACATTTTGCAATTAAAAAACACACAAGCACAGAATGACAGAGAAAGAAGGAGGGAGGAAGGAGAGGGAGAGAGAGAGAGAGAAAAAAAAAACTTGAAAGACTTCTTTCCCAGTGGTGTTTAAGAAAAGGATTTCTAAGATGATGGATGCATCTGTGTTCATAGTGGGATGGTTGACTTAATGACCTCCTTGCCCCTGGCATCCATGCTATGATAGATGGGCTGCCCCAAACTCCTCAGGGACTCTGTTCCTTCATGGGCAGAGAGCTGGAAGAAACATTCAGAATAGAGTAAGGGCTACAAATTTCTACAGAAGCAAATGAACTGCATAGTTGCATTTGATATATAATTGAAATTGTGTTTCCATTTCTCAGGAAGCTAGTATGGCCAGTATAAAGACTGAATTGTGGATGTCAGAAACTAATCATGGAATATTTCAGCTTTTTCCAGAGTGGCTGCAAGATATAAAGGAATGGCTGTGTGTTTTCTTATTTTAAAAAATGAGTAATACTGGACATTGTAAAACAGACAAACAATACAGATGTATGTAAAATAAAAAGTGAAAGCCCTCTCTTCTAATCACTCTTTTTAAAAAATATATATTTTATTTACTTTTTACAGAGAGAAAGGGAGAGGGGTAGAGAGTTAGAAACATCAATCAGCTGCCTCCTGCACACCCCCTAGTGGGGATGTGCCCACAACCAAGGTACATGCCCTTGACTGAAATTGAACCTGGGACCTTTCAGTCTGCAGGCCAGTGCTCTATCCACTGAGCCAAACCAGTTTCAGCTCTCCTAATCACTCTTACTAGAGATAACAACCGCATATAATTTGAGGTTGGAACATCTGTAAATACATATTTTACATTCATATTCATATATATGTGTGGGGATTTTTGTTTTGTTTTGTTAATCCTCATCCGAGGATATTTTTCCAATGATTTTTAGAGAGAGTGAAAGACAAAAATATCAATGTGAGTGAAACACATTGATTGGTTGCCTCCTGTACATGCTGACCAGGGCCCAGGCAGGGGAAGAACCTGCAACCAAGGTACATGCCTTTACCAGAATCGAAACCGGGACCCTTTGGTCTGCAGGCTGATGCTCTATCCACTGAGCCAAACTGGCTAGGGCTAGTTTTTTTGTGTTTTTTTTTTAATGGCATCATGCTACACATAGGAATGCATTTTCACTTTCACTTAATATATCTGGGCCACATAGAATTTAGATTGATTTTATTCTTTTTAATGGCTCCATTATATACCATTGCATGAGTGTACAAAATGTACGTAACAAATTTCTTCACTTATGGACATTTCAGTTGGTACTCACCCCTCTTTGCTGTTGCTCTGCTGTAATGAATGTCTCTGCATACAATTATTTGGGTACTTGTGCACATGTTTGTGTAGGACACATATAAAAGTTATGTACATTTACCTTTTAAAAAATATCCACTTGACCTCTATAAGATCATGACACAATAAAAATAAAGTTTTTTTTAAAAAAGGTCATGACAATTTATATTCTTACCATCAATTTACAACTTCTCAGTGTTTTTTATGTCTCATGTTACTAATTACCAATGAGGTTGCAGATCTTTTCATATTTGTGTTATTTGTGTTGCTTCTTTAGTGAATTGCCACTTAAAAATTGTGCTATCTTTCCCCCATTGATTTGTAAGAATGCCTTCTAAGTTATAGATATTAACTATTTCATACGTTGAAACACATTCTGAGTTCATATTTATGTTTTAACATTATGATAACTTTTATCAGAGAGACTTTATGTAGCCATATTGCCAATCTTTTCCTGATTCTGGGTCCCCTGTCAGGCTTATAAACACATGTCACTTTCAAAGATTAACAAATTATTCTTTATTCCTCCATTGTTTTTATGATTTTAGTCTTTATTCTTATATATTTAACTCAACCATATTTTACTTTTGTGAAAGTCGTAAAGAGAGCTGTCAAGTTTATTTTTCTCCAATCTGATTTGTAGGGAAGGGCTTTTGGGAGATACTTTACCAAGCAACAGCCATCTAGGAACACACGCCTTTCTGGCATTCACATGTGCTCGGCACTTTACATCTAGTGTGTGACTTAATCTTCAAGCGAATTTTAAACTCAATTTATAATTATGCCTGCACAGCCGGAATCGCAAAGTTCTCCAAGGCAAAGGTCGGGACGCGAGCACAGGGTTGAATAGCCCGACGCCACGCCCACTTCCAAACTCTCGCGGTAGTTGTACGTCATTCGAGAGCGCCGGTAGCCCGGGCAGTCGCGCGGCCTACGTAGAGTGAAACTGCGGTCCGTGGTGCTGTCTCACCGGTGAGGCACAGAATCCGGCTAGTCCCGTGTCCTGTTGAGCCTCCAGCCCCCGGCCTCCCGCCACCATGGAGTACCTCATCGGCATACAGGGCCCAGACTACGTCCTTGTCGCCTCCGACCGGGTGGCCGCTAACAATATTGTCCAGATGAAGGACGGTGAGAGGAGACAGGGGAGGCCCGGCGGGGCCTGAGTGTAGGGGCATCCGGGAGGAAGTTCGCGGGGTGTTGGGTGAATACCAGGGAGGTCCGGGAGCTGGAACCCCGCCTGTCCTGATCACCACTTGCTTACTTTTTAGAATTAGGAGACTGGCAGACAAGCTTAGGGCCTTAACATTCACTCCTCTCAGGCCTCCTTGGTCAGTGCTCTGCTCTGGCCTTCGCTAAAAGCGCTCTAGGCGAGAGTTGCCTAAGGGAATTCCGTTTTTAAGTTTTTAGCACCTGGCGAGCACCAGCCTCCCTAGACCCAGAAATTACTTGATGTCGCTACTAATGAGGTTAGTTTGCTGGCAGCATGAGGTGGGATCATGAGCAGCGTGAGACTGTAGACTAGAAACTTGGCATTTCTCTTCCGCTGCCTGTATCCTCCTGTGTCTCACCTCAGATCCTCCTTTTACAGTTTTCCAGGACACAAGCTGTCGCGTTTTTCTTATATTTAAGTAGTTGGTGGAGCTCGGAGACTAGAGCTCTGTCATTTATTTACTTTATGACTGCATAAGTTATTTCGCAGTGCCCCGATTTCCTCATCTGTTAAATCAGGGAGCATTTGAGATCTTGCTTCCTGGCATTGTGGTCAATTTGGCAGAAACAAACTCATGAAAATCTGTTAAATCACAAGCTTGTTGGGAAGATTGCGTGAAAAAGTTTTGTGCAAATGCTTAGCACAATAACAAATACTTGGTAGTAATAACACTAAGCACTTATGTATCAGGTGCTGTTTTAAGTGATTTCCATTAATTTCATGTAACCTTTTAAGATAAACACTATTATATTACAGTTTAACAAGGGACTCAGATATGTGTATAAATAATCGATAGCACAAGCTAGAAATGTACGCTGCATAAGAAAAGTGCAGTCAAACTTCTGAGGTAGAGCAGAGATAGAAGAGATTGTTTTTAGGTAATCCAGAGTAAGAAGACATCTTTCTGGTTCTAGAGATTAGGGAAAGCTTTGAGGGCAGATAATAGTTCATCTTGGGTTTAAAGAAAGAAAAATTTACTAAATCTGCGGTTTCCTGAAGTATGTGAACAAAGGCTAAAAAGTGTCCATCACTGCTTTTGTAAGTGACAGGCATTTGATTGTCAGATTGGCATCACTTGGGGTGATGGAAAGAACCATGAGGGACTCTGTTTGATTTTTGGTCTTTCTGAAGAAGAGAGAGATCTGAAAGTGGTTTGTTAAACATCTATTTTATGGATTGTTCCTCAAGTCAAATTACTGTATAAAATTGCATAGCTAGTTTATAGAAGTTCTATTTGTAAACCATCCTTCCTAAGGGAGTAAATTTGTTTTGAGAGTAAGTCTGTCCATTTTCACTACTAAGACCTTTGGCATGCAAGTGATGTTAGCATGAAGTAGTGTCTAAATAGAACAATAACTAAGTTAGTACCTTTACAGGTTTCTGGTTTTGTTGTTTTTTAACATTTTTATTGGTTTCAGAGAGGGAGAGAGAGAAACATCAGTGATGAGAGAGAATCATTGATTGGCTGTCTCCTGCATGCCCTGTACTGAGGATTGAGCCCACAACCTGGGCATGTGCCCTTGACTGGAATCAAACCCCGGAACCTTCAGTCCACAGGCTGATGCTCTATCCACTGAGCCAAACCAGCCAGGGCTACAGGTTTCCGTTTTATTACAATGTATATTAAATCACATTGAAAAGTAGAATGTGCTTTAACCTAATATACTAGTATATACACAGTACTTCTAGGTGTTATAAGGGATGCAACGTATTAGATATAATCCATAGAGTGGTCTAAGACATTAAGAAAGCAAGGAAATAGCCCTGGCCATAGTGGCTCGGTTTAAGCATTGTCCCATGCACCCAGAGGTCGCAGGCTTCTGTTGATTCCCAGTCTGGGCACATGCCTAGGTTGTAGGCTTGATCCCCAGTAGGGGATGTGCAGGAGGCAGCTGATCTATGATTCTCATCATTGATGTTTCTATCTCTTTCCCCTACCCCTTCTCCCTCTCTCGCTAAAATCAATGAAAACATATTCAAAAAGAAGAAAACAAGGAAATAAATACAAGATGATTTTGTATGATAAAAGATATCACTAGTAAGTATTAGGTTAGGGTTTTTTTTTCCTTTTAAAATTTTATTTATTAAATTTATTGGGATGACATTTGTCAACATGAACATACAAGTTTTAGATTTGGGTTTCTATGCTACAAGATCTGTATATTGCACTGTATGCCCACCACCCATTAGGCTAGTTTTTAAATTGATGATTTTGGGAGTAAGTCCTATAGGTATTCAAAGAAAAGAAAGATCACTGCAGTGTGGAAGAAAAGTGAATTTGAATTAATTCTTTAAAAATATTTAGAAATAATTGCAGTCAACTCACTGTCTAATTTTCCATATGGTCTTTTCTGATATAACATTTTTTGTGTGTGATAGCCCTGGCCATTGTGGCTCGGTTGGAGCATTGTCCCATACACAGAAGGGTCTCATAGTCTGGGCACATAGCCGGGCTATAGGTTCCACCTGATCGATGCTTTTCTCACATTGATAATTCTCTCTCTTTTTCTCCCTTTCCCTCTAAAATCAATGTTTTGGAATTGGCATGTGGACTTTTCCCTATTTTCATTTCATGAAGGAATTCTTTCCTTTTTAATCCTTACCTGGAGATATTTTTTTCCATTAATTTATAAAGAGAGTGGAGGGGGAAGGGGCGGAGAGAGAGAAACATCGATGTGTCTCACATTGATTGGTTGCCTCCTACATGCATCCCTGCCGGGGCCAGGGAACCTGCCACCAAGGTACAGGCCCTTGACTGGGAATAGAAACCAAGACCCTTCGGTCCTTGGGCTGACACTCTAACCACTGAGCCAAAACGGCCAGGGCTCATGAAGAAATTTGTGTAGGGTAGGCAAGAAAGCTGAAAATGAATAATATTTTGGAATTATTTTTTTCCAAGTATAAAATGAGAATGATACTTCCAGTTTTCCCAGAGAGTACTTGCTTAATTAATGTGGCCTAGTTCTTTAATTTGGTTATATGCCACATTTCATGTCTCTCTCCTGGCCTATATAGAATTGTTCATAGTACTCCAACCCACACAGAATGCTCTTTTCTTTTTTTCTGAATTACTATAGCATGTATAATCGAACTGTATTGTGACACTGAATTTAATAATATTGTACATGTACAGTTTTCCCACCTATGAGTTAGGTCAGCGGTCATCAACAGGTGGTCCGCGGACCACTGGTGGTCTGAGAGGTCTGAAAGGTTGGCAACCACTGAGTTAGGTAGCAGAAAGCAATAGTGTTACCATTTTACATGCTTGGAAACCACTTGCCCAATTTCAGAGTGCCGAGCCCAGATTATAATTAAGTTCAATTGAGTTCTACTCCAGTTGGCTTTCCACAGAATTGTACATCGATGTTCATTTTGTTGTCCATTTGTTTCATGTATGTGGATCTTGTAAATTCTTTAAGGACCAGAAATTCCCTAGAGCTACATAGGCTGTTTTCTGCACAACTCAGGAAGCTGTTAGCATCTTTCACTTTTGTTTTCATATCTCCCTTCACTACTCACTGGACAGGCAGTAGGTGTTTAAAAACATTTTGGCCTTGTATTAAGTTCATTTCAGAGTTGAACAGCTTTGACATTTTAGCCTAGAATTTTGGCATCCTATATAATAAAGAGGTAATATGCAAATTAATCCTCATGCCATAATGCTGTCACAAGATGGTGGTGCGCACAGCGGGGGTAGGGCTGGCTGCTCTGTGTGTCTGCAGCCACAGTTCCCATGGCCCCGCGGGATGACCACGGGGAGGGCAGTTGGGGGCGATCAGGCCAGCAGGGGAGTGCAGTTGGGGCGATCAGGCCAGCAGGGGAGTGGTTAGGGGGTGATCAGGCTGGCAGGCAAAAACGGTTAGAGGCAATCAGGCAGGCAGGCGAGTGGTTAGGAGCCAACAGTCCCAGATTGTGAATCGGACATCCCCCGAGGGGTTCCAGATTGGAGAGCGTGCAGGCTGGGCTGAAGGACACCACCTCCTCCCCTCCCAGTGCACGAATTTCGTGCACCGGGCCTCTATAATAATAAAAGTGTTATGTGCTAGTTAGATCAGACAGCTGAACAACCTTCCGGATGAAGCCGGAGCTGTGAGGGCCGAGTCTCTTGCACAAATTTCGTGCATTGGGCCTCTAGTTTCTTCATAAATGCTTTGAAAACAAATTCCCCCCCAAAAAATAACAGCTTTTTTTCACACTATGAAAATAGTACAAACTTATTAAGTAACTAGAGGCCCGGTACACAAAATTTGTGCATGGGGGTTTGTGTCCCTCACCCCGGTCTATGCCCTCTCGCAATCCAGAAACCCTTGGGTAGGGTCCCTAGGCCTGGCTGGTGATCAGGGCCTATTGGGGCTTTCCTTCCCCCAGCTGCCAGCAGCTGGCCCCACCCCTGCCATTGCCACTGCTTGCCATCTGTGCAGCGCTGCCCCATCTCCCCCCCCCCCCCCCCCCCCGTCACCAGTTGCCTCCCTCTACGGGTAATAGGCATGGGGTGCAATCACTTGGCTGTCCTGGGCCTCCCTCTGCGGGGCAATTGCTGGCTGGTCCTGCACACCTGCCAGAGTGTTGCTGCCCAGGCCTCCATCTGCAGGGTCAATCATGGAGCCCTCCCATCAATCACCCCGCAGTGGGTGGCCTATGCCTCCCTCTGCAGGGCGATGGTGGGGCCCCGGACCAATCGCATCACACTCACCTTGGCTGGCCTGGCGCCAGTTGTGTCATAGCATGGTTGTCCGGAAGATTGTCAGGACAGTCGTTCTGCTGTTCGGTCAATTTGCATATTATGATTTTATTATTATAGATGTTTTCTTACAAAAATGGTACATATTAAATATAGACAGTTTAGGAAATACTGATAAGCAAATAAGGAAATAAAAATTGACCATACTTTTGCTACCAGCAAGAACGTAGATGCCAGTGGCATCTTAATACTTTTCTGGTCCTTTTCCTTTGCATAGATAATACAGTTATAGGTAAAAAATTTTTCTTTTTTAAAAAGTTTGCAAACTAACAGTTTTTAAATCTGTAGTCTGTAACAAAAGAAAAATGTGTTTGTTTAGGAGTTTCAAAGCAATTTGATATTGTCTACAAGCACTGGGTATGAGTGTGTGTGTGTGTGTGTGTGTGTGTGTGTGTGTGTGTGTGTGTTTGCGTGTGTTTGCAAGGTTTAAGCCATATTGCTGGTATCCACAACTCAAAACACTTGCAGTAAAGTACTGTATTTGATTGTAGCATTTTGTTCTTTAAATCCTGTTAAGGGATTTTGACATTTTAGAAGCTTTCAAACAGGAAACATGTCTCCCAGGGAAGATTATTCAGCACTATTTGAAAAATGAAAGTGAGAGTTAAGATAGGGAGATTTAAGCTTTTTCTGAAGCTTAAATGAATATGGAGTTTTCTTCCTTAGGCACTAATTGCTATCTGAATATTTATCTAATCTGAATGAGTCTGGTTCACCTAGATAAGATTAGAGTATTGGGATTTCTGAGGTGTTTTAAAATAGCTTAGTGTTGCAATATTTGTTAGAATTTTTGCTTTGGCAATCATTTTAATTTTCTCTTTGCTTTGGAAATGGAGGTGGTTTACTGTTTAAGGTGATTTATTTTTTTTCTTGAGGTGGCTCCTTAATTTTAATTGTAGTATCAGTTCTTTTTATATATGCTTTTGTATGTGTGTAAATATAATAACTAACATTTGTATTTGTAGAGACATTTTAAGACTTTGTAATCATGAGCCTAAAAATAGTGGCCCTTGGTTTGTGATTCCTTCAGTTTCTTTGATTAATTCTGTTCTTTGCATTTCAAATGCCTTTAAATGTTTTTAACTATATTTTTAATTGTCAGCTTTCATATATAGTCACCATCTGAAATTGACAATTAATAAAATATACTGGTGGTTGTAACATGGAGAGGGAAAGTGATTAATATGATTGCCCATGAAAGTCTTCTAAAACCAGTGATTAGTCAAATTATTCAATGTAGTAATTGATAAATGTTTATATATTGCTCTATAATAGTAAATTTTGGATAAGGTAATTTCTAATACTGTGTTTTTCTTTGAGCAGATCATGACAAGATGTTTAAGATGAGTGAAAAAATCTTACTCCTATGTGTTGGAGAGGCTGGAGACACTGTACAGTTTGCAGAATACATTCAGAAAAATGTGCAGCTTTATAAGATGCGAAATGGTGGGTAACACTTAGAAAGTAGCTTTGGTTGGTTTGTTTTTAACTTTGAACTGAATATTCTCTACTGGCAGTTCTACACATGAGCAGACCAATGTGGTCATCAGTTTATTTGAATCTTCCTATTTTTGAAACCTTACTTTTAGACTCTTCTTCAGATTGTACAGATTTTCTATAAAAATTCAGAAAAGGGAACCATTATAATTATTTTCCTTATCTCTAAAATGGAATTGTAATATTAATGAATAGTATGTATGAAAATGCTTTGTAAACCTAAAGCTCTATGTAATTTTAGGAGTTTTACTATGTCATAAAAGAGTCCTGCCTTGCCTCTTCAGCATGTTTTTGTCTAGGAAGATAATTAAGTTTTTTTGTGAGTTCTCTCTGGGGCTAATGAACTTTTATCCACTAGGAAAGTCTCCCTATCAAATAGTATTAGCCACTAGTCCTTTGATCCAGGAATATTTATAGTGACACTTTAGGAGAAAGAATCTTACTTCCAGTTACTTCACAGTTGAATAATACTTTATACACAGCACTGGTATAATGTGGAGCTGTGAAGGGACTTAATTTCAGTATAATTGTATGACTAGATATCCATTCGTGTAGTTTTTTAGGCAGCTAATTTAACATTTTGTAGTCAATTCATAAATATTTTTGAGGGCCTCATCTATGTTAAACATTCTGCCTAGTACCACAGAGAGTTCAAAGATGAATAAGGGTCAGTCCCCACCAGTCAGGAACCTAAAGCATATGTACTTAGGTTTAAGCAAGTAGAATCTTGTAAGAATTATTTTTTAGTGGTTCTACTTTATGCCTACATGGCAGGTGAAGGATGCCAATAATGTTTCTGAACCACAGTAGTTACAACAGTACTTAACTGTCTATCCTGGGAGAGGGAGGAACAGTAAACAAGAGTTGAGAGAGTTGTTTGTTACATAGGTTTTAGGGTCTGAAGTCTGAGTAATACAAAAATCATGTGTGGTTAAAATTTAAATTCTTTAAACGCTTAAATTACCTGTCAAGTATAGTTTTGTGTATGTCACCTTACATAGTAATTCTTATGCATATTAAAGTTTAAGAACTGAGCTAAAATAAGGGAAAGAGAAAAATCTATATGCTGTGGTCAGACATCAGACTTTTCTGCCTTTAAGGTAACTGTCAAATCCTTATTTGTGTTTAGGGGATTAGGTGGAGAATTGGAAAATATTCCTGCTTGTCCAGAGTTGCTTCCATTATGATTTAATATGAACTAAAAGATTTGTGAGGATGAAATTTATTAATATATGTGAAAGCTCCTAGAATAGACCCTAAAACATAACTGTTCAGTAAATATTTGTTAGAATTTTAATCTAAATCTTCCTGATATGACACCGTTGTTTAAAATGTTGTGGGGAATAATCTAATCATATGCTGGAATCGAACCCAGGACCCTTTAGTCCGAGGGTAGATGCTCTATCTACTGAGCTGCCTAGCTGGTTTGGCTCAATGGGAAGAGTGTTGGCCCCCAGACTGAAGGGTCCTGGGTTTGATTCTAGTCAAGGGCACATACTTCAGTTGCAGGCTCGATCCCCTGCCCTGGTTAGAGAGCGTGTGGGAGACAACCAATTGATGTGTCTCTCTCACATTGGTGTTTCTCTCTGTTTCTCTCCCTTCCACTCTCTCTAAAAATATCCAGTGAGGATATTTTTTTAACAACAAAAAATTTGGCATCTGAAGACCTCTTTTTTTATTTCAACACCTATGTATTTGTACTTTTTTTCCTTCTGCAGAGGAAACCGCAGTCTATTGATAAATAAATAGCTTAAGCAAACTAGAATAGTTAAATGTCACCTTGGTTCTGTTTTGTATCCAAGAATTATGAATCAGCTATTTCACAACTGTTAGATGGGGAAAGGGGCAAGAAGTGAGATTGTACAACTTATTCTGTGTACTTTATATATTCTCGAGTGTACAAAGGGTGGTAGACTGTAAGAATAGGAGTAGTGGAGTGATTTGGGATACTGTTATTCCTTCTGCCTTACTTTAAGTATGACTATTTATCTCTTGGACCAGGTTATGAATTGTCTCCCACAGCAGCAGCTAATTTCACACGCCGAAACCTGGCTGACTGTCTTCGGAGTCGGGTAAGCAATATAGCAGGCAGCCTGAATAAGAGCAGAAAAATCTTCTGTGCTTCCTTTATATCCTATTATATATGAGTAGTACTTTTGCCATTTTTTGGCTTTTCTGAGCCCGTCCCATTGCTACTCATTCATTATTTAGTCCTTTTGGATTTGTTTTCTCTTTCTTTTCTTTTTTCTTTTTTTTTTTAGTTTAATCTTTATTGTTCAGATTGTTACAATTGTTTCTCTTCCCCCCCCCCCCCATAGCTCCCCTCCACCCGGTTCCCACCCCACCCTCTGCCCTTACCTCCCCCCGCAATGTCCTCATCCATAGGTGTACACTTTTTGTCCAGACTCTTCCCGCACCCTCCACACTTCTTTCCCCCCCAGAATTATCAGTCCACTACCTATCTATGCCCCTGATTCTATTATATTCACCAGTTTATTCTGTTCATCAGATTTTTTATTCATTTGATTTTTAGATTCACTTGTTGCTAGACATGTATTTGTTGTTCATAATTTTTATCTTTACCTTTTTCTTCTTCCTCTTCTTAAAGAATACCTTTCAGCATTTCATATAATACTGGTTTGGTGGTGATGAACTCCTTTAGCTTTTTCTTATCTGTTGAAGCTCTTTATCTGCCCTTCAATTCTGAATGATAGCTTTGCTGGGTAGAGTAGTCTTGGTTGTAGGTTCTTGCTATTCATCACTTTGAATATTTCTTGTCACTCCCTTCTGGCCTGCATAGTTTCTGTTGAGAAATCAGCCGACAGTGTTATGGGTGCTCCCTTGTAGGTAATTAACTGTTTTTCTCTTGCTGCTTTTAATATTGTCTCTTTGTCTTTTGCTCTTGGCATTTTAACTATGATGTGTCTTGGTGTGGTCCTCTTTGGATTCCTTTTGTTTGGGGTTCTGTGCGCTTCCTGGACTTGTAAGTCTATTTCTTTCACCAGGTGGGGGAAGTTTTCAGTCGTTATTTCTTCAAATAGGCTTTCAGTATCTTGCTCTCTCTCTTCTCTGGCACCTCCATAATTCTGATGTTGGTACGCTTGAAGTTGTCCCAGAGGCTTCTTACACTATTTTCAAATTTTTGGATTCTTTTTGCTTTTTGCTTTTCCGGTTGAGTGTTTTTTACTTCTTTGTATTTCAAATCTTTGACTTGATTCTTGCATTCCTCTAGTCTGTTTTTGGGTCTCTGTATAATATTTTTAATTTCAGTCAGTGTATGTTTAATTTCTAATTGGTCTTTTTTCATATCCTCAAGGGTCTCGCTAAATTTATCGGCCTTTCCTAGGAAATTCTTGAAAAACCTTATAACCATGGTTTTGAGCTCTAAATCCAGTTGTTTGCTTTCCTCCATTTCTTTCATTTGTGATCTGTTTCTTTGTCTCCCCATTTTGGCTGCTTCCCTGAGTTGGTAGAGTAGCTTTGTGTGGTGGCTCAGCCTCCCCAGTTACCTGAGGTAGACAATCTTGGTGCACCCCTTTGTGGACTGTGTGCTCAGCCTTGTTGTAGTTAATCCTTGATTGTTGTTGGTATCACTGGGAGAAATTGACCTCCCGGCCATTTGGCTGTGAGGATCAGCTGTGTCTACGCTGGGAGAACTTCTGTGCTGGAGACACCCTTATGGGACAAGAGTTGCAAAATTGCAAAAGCCTCTTTGCTCAGCTTGGATGGGGCAGAGCCGACAGCCTTGGCTTCCCATCAGCCCTGTCTAATGAGGCTCCTATGTCTCAGTGTTCTGTGGTAATCGTCACAAGCACCTCTGAGAGAAAGCCGCTCTCAAGTTCCGCCTGCTGCCAGACAGTCCAGTTTCTCCCCGAATGAGTCTGGGTTCCCAGAAACTCGCCCGGCACTGGAGTTCAGCGCAGTCGGGAGCTTTTGTCTCCCTCCTGCTTTAGAAAGCCAGCTGCGCACTCAGCCACGGGTGCATTCAGCAGTCAGTCCTCTCTGCGCACGTGTGTGCGCGCGCACACGTGTGCGCATGCCTCTGGACCTCTGCCTTCCGCAGCTTCCGAGTCCAAGTGTGCTTTCTCTTTTCCTGACAGTCCAGATCCCCCCCACCCCCCCAAATGAATCTGGTTTCCCAGCGTCTCACCCAGGACTGGAGTTCAGCGCAGTCGGGAGCTTCCGTCTTTCTCCCACTTTAGAAAGCTAGCCGCGCATTCAGCCGCCCGCGCATTCAGCCACCCGTCCTCTCTGTGCACGCGTCTCCGTACCTCAGCCTTTTGCAGCTCCTCTGAGTCTCAATGTGCTTTCCTCTTTCCTTCTAGTTGTAGTATTTCCACTCAGCCATCTTTCCTGTGGTTCTGGATGGTGTCTGTTTTGTCTTTTAGTTGTAGTTTTGAAATTGTTGTGTGAGGCAGCAGTTTAGGTGTTTACCTATGCTGCCATATTGGTTTCTCCTCTGTTTTCTCTTTCTATGTGGTTGCTAATTAAAGCTTAGAGAGCAAATATAGCCCAGAGAATTTGGATGGTGCACACTGACACGAAGTCCTGTGATAGCTTTTTAAAATTCTTTTCTTTTTTAAAAATGTGATTTTATTGATTTTAGAGAGAGAGAAACATCATTTGGCTGCCTCCTACATGCCCCCTACATGGGATCGAGCCCAAAACCCAGGCACAACCTGGGCTTGTGCCCTGACCAGGAATCAAACCAGCAACCTCTTGGTGTATGGGATAATGTCCAATCCACTGAGCCAGATGGTCTGGGCTTAAAATTTTCTAAGTATTTTGATAGCAAACCATGTTGCTTAATTCCTGTGGTTGAAGATCCCCACATGTTAGTAGAGGTGAAACCTTAAAAATAATAATGGAAATTTTATCTTGAGGTTGTCTGTGTCTTTCTATGACTATTCTTGACAAAGCACACAGAATTGTTCCTCCTTGCTTATTCTGGCCTTGTTGCTATCTCATAGTTATCTTTGTTCCATTGATAGCATGTTAAAAGAAGCAATAGTAAGTTAGGGATTGAATGTATTAAAGTTTGTGCAGGATGTACCAGGAAAGTTCAT
Organism: Corynorhinus townsendii; assembly: GCA_026230045.1. Taxonomy (NCBI): domain Eukaryota; kingdom Metazoa; phylum Chordata; class Mammalia; order Chiroptera; family Vespertilionidae; genus Corynorhinus; species Corynorhinus townsendii. Next base: position 199,046,254 of record JAPDVU010000002.1, read on the forward strand.
ATGATTGCTAAAGGTGTGCATTATTTCCTTCCTACAGGGACTAAGTGAATGGAGCCTTACCATGTGACCTTACCCCTTGTGCCTATTTACTCAGCTATGAAATCGAGATAACTTCCTAACCCCATAGGAGTGCTAGGAAAATGAATGCTTGTATCATAATATTTAACTTTCATATGAATTGCCCAAAGCATTTTGCTTAATAATTTAATCTGTTCAATATTCCACTGAGATATATAGTGGCTAATTCTCTATCACTGATACGGAATGAAAGGTACAAAGTGGCAAAGGGACTAGCTCCAGGTCACATAGTGCTGGCAAAGCTATACTAATGGTGCCATAATTACTTGACAGTTCTGCCTTAATCAGCTCCTTAGTTTTTCAGTAGTGTTTCTAAAAAATTGGTGCTGTTCATTTTTTTTATTAACAGTTTTAGCTTTATCTGCACTTGCTTAAGCTGAGTTATGACAGAAATCTAAACAAGTACACATTTTTTTTTAAGTTAACTTATTACAGATCTGTTGTAAAGCAGTTTATTTTCTAGTGCCTAATAATACTGGATTGAGAACTTCTCAATAATAGGACTTTTTCTCAGTGCTAGCTTTGATCGAGGGATTTGTGCGATACGAAGGATCATAAAGTTTAAAGAGAAGCCAGAGACATGATGGATTGGGAGGAGGAGATAATTTTATATACTTTAGTTTTATCTGGGTGAAAGATCAGTGGGCTTTTCTTAGTCACTCGTTCATGAGAAAGGAAAATGGGTCAGATATGACTTTTTTTGCTACCCCGAAGTTCCTATAAAATTCAATAGGGTATGCTGTGGCTTTCTGTGTAAAATATTTCTCTGACTTGTCAGGCAGAACTGGAATAAGAATTCCAGCTTTGGGCACAATAAATACTTTTCATAAATGCTGCACATCAAGTGAATTAAGCTTCTTTTAGAATTAAGATAAGAGTGGTGATGTGCTTCATGCAAATGTAGTGAATCCACTTAATCTCCTAGCAGAAATGTTTGATGTCTTAACAAACAAATATTCTGTATAGACAGTGACATAGGGCTCTAGTAAATATTGACTACCTCTGCCTTGTGTTTCTAGGTCCAATCCCTGCTCCCCCACGCTTACCAAAATAGGTTATTTGTTCTAAAATATGAATTTATGGTTTAGTAATTTTGTTCTGGGGAGAAAGGCGATGATAGTTTTTCAGTCTTCCTGATAAGTGCAAAGTCATTAGATTTGGTACGTTTACACAGTCACACCAGTTAGGACATGAGATTTATTTTAGCATATGCATAACTTTGTCTCTATAGCTGAAATTGTTAGATTTCCAGTTAGTCATGTGTGTTTGGTGGTGGTATTTGGTTGGGAGGCATTTATTTACCATAGAGTACATAATCTTATGTAAACTGGTTCTTTAAGAGGAAAGCAGGTTAGCATGGTAGTTAAGTATAGTCTCTGGAATTAGACTGCCTAAGTTTAAATCTTTGCTCACTGACTTGCTGTGTGTCCTTGGACCGGTGCTAAGCTTAATTTTCCTACTTAAAAAATAGTAGCACTACTTCATAGAATTATTATAAATATTAAGTGGGATAATCATGCAAAGCTGTTAGCATAGTGTATAGCATATACATCTAATTAATAAATCACTTAGTGTATAGCATATATATCTAATTAATAAATCACAACAGCTGCTGCTGTTGTTTGGCTGAAGAAACAATTTAATAGCTATAAGTTAGTTTCCTATGGGAGGTTTTTTGTTGTGCTATTTTAGTTGAACTGATCTGCTAGTAAAGAGAGGGCTATAAGAAAATAATTGATGCCCTGGCCAGTTTGGCTCTGTGAATAGAGCAGCAGCCTATGGACTGAAGGGTCCACGGTTCGATTCCGGTCAAGGGCATATGCCCGGGTTGCAGGCTCAATCCCCAGTGGGAGGCCTGTAGGAGGCAGCCGATCGATGATTCTCTCTCATCATTGATGTTTCCATCAATCTCTCCCTCTCTCTTCCTCTCTGAAATCAATAAAAATATATATTTTTTTAAATTACTGATATTGATAGAGAAAATAGAAATAAACCAACATTGATAATCTTTTATGTGCTAGGCTTTGTTTTAGATCTGCTCGGCCCAGTGTGGTAACAAATAGTCATATGTGGTTATTTATATTTAAAATAATTAAAGTTAAATAATATTTAAAATTCACTTCCTAGGTGAGGGTCTCCTGAATTTTGAGTGAGAGGTAAACTTTTTTTTTTTTTTAATACTTTATTGATTTGTTTACAGAGAGAAAGGGAGAGGGAGAGTTAGAAACATCGATGAGAGAGAAACATCAATCAGCTGCCTCCCACACATCCCCCACTGAGGATGTGCCCACAACCAAGGTACATACCCCTGATCGGAATCGAACCTGGGACCCTTGAGTTCGCAGGCCGACACTCTATCCACTGAGCCAAACCGGTTAGGGTGAGTGGTAAACTTTTGTTTCTATAAAAAAGTATTTGTTCCTCAGTTACATTAGCCACTTTTCAAGTACGCAATAACCATATGTAGCTAATGGCTATCATATTAGACATTGAAGATAGAGAGCATTTTTATCTTCATTCTCTTGGACAGGGCTATTCTAAATAGTTATATTTGTGATCTTATGTAATGCTTATTACATAAAATCACCATAAAATGAGTATAATTCTCATTTTACTTACAAGAATACTAAGGCTAGTTAGTAGAGAGGTTAAATATTTCTCTTATGTGTCCAGGTACATCAAAGGCACAAAAGGCTGAGAGGTAGGATTCTAACTTCAAATACCATACTCTTTTATACTCTCTTCTGTATTAGTTATTGAACTAATGTTTGTGCATTTGGGAAAATATAAAATGTTCAGTTCTATTAAAATGCCAAGCTCTCCATATAGGATTATGTAGATAAGGTATAGATATGTACCCACTGTAGGTATTCAATAAATTTGGTAAAGAAATGTCATCCAATTACATTCCCATATACCACTGAAAGTGCTATTATGCATTCATATACTGGAAGAGAATTTTATTAACGTGTTCTTAATGAATGGATGTTACTTCATGAAGGAATTACAGATCTGAGATCAGCAGGAAGAGATGAAAAAAGACAGATTCAGGGAAATGTCAAGAGTGTTCAGTTTAGTTTTTATTTAAATGCATGTGTACATTTAAGTTGGTCTGCTCCTGGTTAGACCCTAAAGAGCAGGAAAAACGCTAATTAGGCTTTTGTTATGGGTTTGACTCCCCAATTTTGAATATTTATGAGGCTTTTTTGAGCATGGATTTTAAAGGCAAATATGCCAGATTCCAGTCTCTTCTCTGATTCGTACTATTTGTATGATCTTGAATAATTATGTTTGCTGAGTTTCACTTTTTTCATCTGTTAAGAAGGAAGGGGTGATCAAATGTGGCAAATTAGGAGAACTGAGAATTAACCATTGGTTTAATAAAATATATTTGTAATGAGTGAATGATATCTTCTTGGAAAAATAGTAGATATTTAATAAGTGACTCCATCATTTAAGAACTGCTGTTTGGGTTTTTAACAGGATTATTTTGAGAATTTTGTGATGGCTTATAGGGATAGTTCTCACAAGGCTTGTTTAAATTCTCCTTATGATTTGATTATTTGGCTATAAAAGGGAGAGTGATAAGCAGTGGAGCCATTTGTTGCTTGGAATGAATTATGTGGCATATTTGGTATAGCCCATCTTAATGCCTTAAAATTTTCTGTTATTATCTACCAAGATCTCTATTTTACATATGTGGAGACTGATATATGAACCAATGAAATCTAATATCCTTAGGGAATGTCATGTTTGTGGCAAGGCTTAGAGCAGCAATTTTCAACCTTTTTCATCTCATGGCACACATAAACTAATTACTGAAATTCTGCGGCACACCAAAAAATATATTTTTTGCCGATCTGACAAAAAATAGATATACTTTTGATTCTTTCACACTGAATGGTTATTGTTGTGTTGACTGTTGTCATTCTTTAATTTGACAATCTAAGGGAAAAGAGATCCGTGCCTCTAAGTAGTTAGTTAGTGTATGTTGTACAACTTCTTTCAGCGCACAGTGTGCCTCTTGGGACACACCAGTTGAATATTGCTGGCTTAGAGAGCTGGCTTAGAGCAGAATGCTGGCCTCCGTTGTGTGTAATCTTCAGGGCTTTCCTACTGCTACTCACTGGCCAAAGTATTTTCACAGCACTTTTTCTGAAGTGCTTGGTGAGCCTTTAGTAATTTGTCTTTTTATAGGTCCACTAGAGGCCCGCTGCATGAAATTTGTGCATGGGGGAGGGGGACGGCTCCCTTAGCCCAGCCTGCACCCTCTCCAATCTGGGACCCCTCGAGGGATGTCCGATTGCCTGTTTAGGCCCGATCCCAGTGGGCAGTTGGACATCCCTCTCACAATCCAGGACTGCTGGCTCCCAACTGCTCGCCTGCTTGCCTTCCTGATTGCCCCTAACCGCTTCTGCCTGCCAGCCTGATCACCCCCTAACCACTCCCCTGCCAGCCTGATTGATGCCTAACTGCTCCCCTGACAGCCTGTTTGCCCCTAACTGCCTTCCTCTGCAGGCCTGGGTCCCCCCCAACTGCCCTTCCCTGCAGACCCAGTCACCCCCAACTTCCCTCTTCTCCTGGCTGGGTCACCCCTAACTGCCCTCCCCAGCAGGCTTAATCACCCACAACTGCCCTCCCCTGCTGGCCATCTTGTGGTAGCTATCTTGTGTCCATATGGGGGCGAGATCTTTGACCACATGGGGACAGCCATCTTGTGTGTTGGAGTGATGGTCAATCTGCATATCACTCTTTTATTAGATAGTATAGAGGCCTGGTGCATGTGTGGGGGCCAGCTGGTTTGCCCTGAAGGGTGTCCCGGATCAGGGTGGGGGTTCCCTTGGGGTGTGGGGCGGCCTGGGCGAGGGGCCTGTGGTGGTTTGCAGGCCAGCCACGCCCCCCGCCTCCCCCCCCCCCCCAACCAAACAGAAGCTCTGGGATCTGGGATTTATTTATCTTCTACAATTGAAACTTTGTAGTCTGGAGTGGAGCCAAGCCTTCTGCTCGCTCCCTGGCGGCAGCCATTTCTGTTGGGATTTATGTATCTTCTGTCATTGAAACTTTGTAGCCTTAAGTGGAGGCCAAAGCAGGCCAGGGCTGCAGAAGCTTAGCTTCCTCCATCACTGCAGGCAACCCTAGCTTCCTGCTCTCTCCAGCTCTGTGGCTGCCACCACTTTTGTTGGGATTTAATTACCTTCTATAATTGAAACTTTGTAGCCTGGAGTGGGCCAGCCAGGGTGTGCGGAAGGCTTGGCTTCCTCCATTGCCAGGGAAACCCAAGCCTCCCTCCTGCTCTCTCAATTGCTGCAGCCATCTTGGTTTGGTTAATTTGCATACTCACTCCTGATTGGCTGGTGGGCGTGGCTTGTGGGTATAGCTGAGTGGTGGTTAATTTGCATATTACTCTTTTATTAGATAGGATACTTATAATGATTAGTAAGTAAACAATAGAAATAATAATTTGGAAAAACATACCCAGCCTCATATAGTGGTTTTCAAATTTTATTCAATGAAGCTGCCTCAGGAATCTCACCAAGGAAGGCCAGTGTGGCAAAACTTTAGTTCTACCTCACATATATCAACTCAACTTGTATCTATTTTATTTATTGGGATTCCATTCATGATTTTATTTGAAAAAGTGGCTTCACTATCCCCTTCCCATAAAAAGTGAAAAACTAGTGGTATAGTTGGAAAGAGCCCTGCTCCAGGAGGTTAGCACTAGCTCTCCTGCAGACTAGTGGAACACCTTGGGAGAAAGAAATAATTTGATTGGATAATGTTTTATGGTTTCTTCTACTCTTCTAAATAGTACCACTTAAAGATCTGCTGTCAAGACCATAATTAGACTTGAATTTGTTTTGTTTTGTTTTTCAGTGAAAGGAAAAGACTTTGTAGGAAAAAACTTCAGGTATAATTCATTTCCAGAAGTGACCATGATTTGTCCCAGGACCCTGGCCTGAATTTAAGTGTGTTTGATCTAGTTAATAGGCATGTATAGTGTGCTCCTATCCTGGAAGAATCCTGTTGTTTTGAACCTTCTATTCTGACCATTAGAGTTATCGTCCTCTTGCCTTTGGTGGCTGACACAAAGTCATCAACTGTTTATATTGATATAGTGAGGTCATATGACCTTATGAACAGATGGCCCAGATGAAACCTTGACTTTTTAGGTCTTGTCCCCTAAATACAACCAGCTTTTGTTACATGTGATTAAAATGTCACTAACAAGAGTAATTTCACATGCTGTTTGGCAAATGTGGTTAGCAGGATGTGACATGACACAGCACTGCCTTCTTCCCCCAAGTGCCATCTCCCTTGAGGCCTTATCTCCCCTACTCGTCCCTCTCTCACCCATGCCCAAGCTTGCCTTCCAGCTCACCTGCTCCAGATGGGCGGCACAGTGGGAGGACACTGGCAAAGGCAGATGTGTTTATTTTCCGGAGACAAAAAGTTGTGCTGCCGCAGATGGCAGTGCCTTGAAGCAAATGGCAGCCTTTGACACTGCTGCCACATAGCCTGGGCATCTTGACAGACAGAGCTGGCTTACTTTTGGTGATGGGGAAATTGAAAAAAGAAAATCAAGATTCTCATCATAAAACTCATGGAATTTAGTACAAATAGCAGTTCTGTTAGTCCTGGAGAGCAATTTTCTTTTCCATGAGACTACAGTTAATATTTTTACAATGGGCCAAAAGTTACGTGTCTGTTAATTATTTTTGTCTCCCAGCCCTAATAGGACATAAAGTAAAAATCAAAAACATATGGCTATATTTAGGTGGGTATTCAATGATATTGCAAAACACTTGTGCATCTCAGGTCATATCTCACAGGAGTCTCTTAGGATTGGCGGTAGGTCATGTGTGCCCCATTGGAGATATTTATATTATCCAAAGGCCCAGGGACAAATGTGCCTTGAAATTGAGATGCCTTAATTAATATGACAATATTTTATGCTTATAGTGTTTTTCTACTAAGAAGAATAAGAATTCTGATAGCTGCTCTTTTAAGCAGTTTGCTTATACTGTCATTAGGGCTTGACATAGTCAATTAGGAAGATAAAGACTTAGATATTGAATCATTGTACTTACTAGTCTTTCCTAAGAAAAAATGGCTTAAGAAGATGATTCTTTGAAAGTTACTGGCTTTATCAGGAAACCTTTTATTTTGCTCTTTTTAAAAAGTATGTGCTGTTTTTCCCAGCCCTAGTGCTGATAGAGTTAGGAGTTTGCAGGTGTAAAGTCCTCCCCCTCCCCTTCCCCATCTCTCTCCAGGGGGTTATATGTGAGAAGGTGTTGCTTTCTCACTCAGAGAGCATATATGTGCTACCCTGTTGGATGCCTGCTGTGAGCAGAGAGAACCCCTGTTCTGGTTGAATGGAATGATGCTATTGGGTGGTAGGGATTATGCAATCCCATAATGCCAAGTATCCACTTAAAGCACCTTTCCTACCCACACTGGAGGTAGAGCAATATAGGTAATTGGTCTAAATTTGTATTCTTTTGAAACTTGTGTCTTGAAAATTGTATGATTTCCTATCACGGTATGGGTTAAGCCAGGAGCAGCAAAGTACTGTGTTTGCTTAGTAAAAACCCAAGGATATGTTCTTACTGATTTTTAGAGAGAGAGGAAGGGAGAGAGAAACATCAGTGTGAGAGAGAGAAACATCTATTGGTTGCCTTCCACTAGGTTTGTGCCCTAAATGGGAATCATCCTGAAACCTTTCAGTATACGGGATGATACTTTTATTTTTTTTAAATAATTTTTAAAAAATATATTTTATTGATTTTTTACAGAGAGGAAGAGAGGGATAGAGAGCCAGAAACATCGATGAGAGAGAGACATCGGTCAGCTGCCTCCTGCACGTCCCCTACTGGGGATGTGCCCGCAACCCAGGTACATGCCCTTGACCAGAATCAAACCCGGGACCCCTCAGTCCGCAGGCCGACGCTCTATCCACTAAGCCAAACCGGTCAGGGCATGACACTTTTTTTTTTTTTTAACATATTTTATTGATTTTTTACAGAGAGGAAGGAAGAGGATAGAGACTAGAAACATTGATGAGAGAGAAACATCGGCTGCCTCCTGCACACCCCCTACTGGGGATGTGCCCGCAACCAAGGTACATGCTCTTGACTGGAATCAAACCTGGGACCCTTCAGTCCGCAGGCTGTCGCTCTATCCACTGAGCCAAACTGGTTTCGGCAGGGCATGACACTCTTAACCAGCTGAACCACCTGACCAGGGTAACATGCTTTTATTTCTTAAACTAGAGGCCTGGTGCAGAAAATTTGTGCACTTGGGGGGGGTGTCCCTCAGCCCAGCCTGTACCCTCTCCAATCTGGAACCCCTTGGGGGATGTCTGACTGCCTGTTGGGATCAGGCCTAGACCAGCAGACGGATATCCCTCTCACAATCTGGGACTGCTGGCTCCCAACTGCTCACCTGCCTGATTGCCCCTAACCGCTTCTGCCTGCAGGCCTGGTCCTCCCCACCTACCCTCCTCTGTAGGCCTAGTCACCCCCAACTGCCCTCCCCTGCCAGCCCGGTTGCCCCCAACTGCCCTCCCCTGCTGGCCTGTTCGCCCCCAACTACCCTCCCTTGCCAGCCATCTTGTGGTGGCCATCTTGTGACCACCTGGGGGCGGCCATCTTGTGAGGGCATGATTGTCAATTTGCATATTACCACTTTATTATATAGGATGTTTGCCATTGGAAGTTCCAGTTTACCTGAACTTTTAAGATTGCTTTAAACCAGTATCCTGGCCTGTGTGAGCATGACCTTACATACTCACAGATATAAATATACATACACCCTAGCATCTTGGTGCCTCTTTATCTGCCCTTGCCCAGGATCATGCAAGGATATGAACTTAGAAGCTGATCCCAAAAACTCTGTGAGATTTTCTTTATTCTCTCCTAAAAAATAAGTATCTAAAATGGAGGACAGTGGGGTCTTTGATGGGGAAGGAGCTGACTGTTTTGTTTCTTGACCTGGGAATGCATATTCACTTTATTCCTTAAACTGTGCATGTATATTTTATGCATTTTTATATGTATGTGTTATTTCATTGAAAAAGTGTAAGAAAATAAAAAGGAAGGATTAAAGGGCATGAAAGCACAACGTATTTTTTGAAAAAGTTAAAAATGAAAAAAGTAAGTGCATGGAATACTACTTGGCTTTAAAAAGAAAAAGAAGAAAATCTTAACCTTTTGTGACAGCATGGATGGATGTGGAAATTATGCTAAGTGAAAGAAGCAAGTTAAAGAAAGACAAATACCTTATGACCTCACTTATATGTGGAATCTAATCAACAAAATAATTTAACAAAAAAAATAGAAACAGAATCATAGTTACATAGAACACATTGGCAGCTGTTAGAGGGGTGGGGGATTAAGGGGCTGGGTGAAAAAAGGTGAAGGGATTAACCAGGAAAATAAACATGTATAGACACGGACTACAGTATAATGATAGCCAGAGGGAAAGGAGGGTGGGAAGAGGTGGAAGTGGGCAAAGGGAGGATAAATGGGGATGGAAAGAGACTTGCATTGTGTGGTAAGCACATGATACAGTGTGCAGATGATGTTTTATTGAGTTGTACACTTGAAACCTGTATGGTTTTATTAACCAGTGTCCCCATAATCCTCCCCTATAATAAAAGTAATATGGTAATTGACTGTCATTCCACAACACCCACAGAGGGACTATGCAAATTAGCGGGACAAAGATGGCTGCAGCCACGGAGCCAGCTGGAGCAGGAGGGATGCTTGGGTTGCCCCTGGTGATGGAAGAAGCCAAGCTTCCCGCCTGCCTGGGACGGCTGCCGAAGGAGGGGCCTGTGGGCAGCAGCCTCAGAGCAGGCCGGAACGAGTGGGAAGCTTGGGTTGCCCCCAGTGACAGAATGCATTGCACAGTGACAACTGCTATAATAGCCATACAGATGGATAGGTGCTCTGAGAACAGAGTCTGACCTGAACCTTGAAGAACCAGCTGTCAGTAGGGCAAAGATGAAACAAAAGGGAAAACTGAAAGTGCAGACCAAGGGGGTTTGTAAGAGAATGTGTTAGAGTTAGGCACAGTGGTTTTCTAATGATATTTGGGGCAGGGTCAAATAGTCCTTCTGAGACTCCTACTCCTAATTTTTAATCTGTTTTAACTGGTAAGGTACTACATACAAATCAGGACTCTACTGATTGAATAACAGACATAGATAAATATCTTTGTATAGTTTTTATTATATAGCTAACTTCCAAAATAAAATAGTTTGTTAAATGCAGCTGAAGTTTTTAGGGGAATGGTAAGAGAATGAAAAAGCTTTATGCTAACCCTGGCCGGTTTTCTCAGTGGTTAGAGCATCGGCCCATAGACTGAAGGTTCATGGGTTCTATTTCAGTTCATGATCCATACCTCAGTTGCAGGTACAATTCCTGGCCAGGTTGGGTTGCATGCAGGGAGGCAACCAATCAATGTGAGATCAGTGTTTCTCCCTTTTTGTCTATCCCCCTCCCTTCCATTCTCTTTAAAAATCAGTAGGATAGAAATGCCTGGGTGAGGATTAACAAAAAAGAAAAAGCTTTATGCTAAAAGCAGTGGGGCTCTCTGGAAACTTGTTGGCTATGAGGGGTTAACAGCAAACGAAATTTAGTTAGACCATTGGCTGCTCTTTGGTAGAGGTTTTGGGGAAAGAAGCAGGGAGACCAACGAGGAACTTCCATGTTCATTGAAAAAGCAGGAGTAACTTGTGTTGACCCTAGGCTGCTGATGGGGGGAGCACTGTGTTCTAATAGAAGGGATCCTTAAATAGCCTTCTCCCCAAAGTTTCCTTAATACTCTATCTAGTTGCTATGGACATCTGAAACATATACAATCGTGTATAGTCTTTTTTTTTCCCCCCAGCAGATTTATTTACTTGTTTGCTTATTTTTGTCCTCACCTGAGGGTATGTTTTTATTGCTTTTACTGGTAGAGAAAGAGGGAGGGAGAGAGAAACATCGATCCGTTATTTCCCTGTACCAGTATGTGTCCAAACAGGGACTGAACTTGCAACTTAGGTATGTGTCCTGCCCAGGAATTGAACCTGCAACCTTTTTGGTGCCTGTGACAATGCTCTAACCCAGCGGTCGCCAACCTTTTGGACCTCACGGACCACCAGTGGTCCGGGGACCACCACTGTCGACTGCTTCTCTTACCAATTAAGCCAACTGGCCAGGGCAGCAGACTTATTTATTAACTCAGGGAGATGCGTCAGCTCTGAAGTTCAACATTAATAGATACTCATGGGTATGTTTAGGATGTATAAATTAATATATGCCTTGTGTACAAAGCATGTCTTCTGCACTTGAATTTTTGAGAACTGCCTTAAAGGTATATGGAATCTTACATTTTCCCTGGAAACTGCCAGCTCATTAAAAAGAAAAATTCAAGTGGCCTTGTTGCAGACATGGTGTTGTTGGTTTTGCCATTGCACAATCAGCAATTTTATTTTGATGTTATTTGGAGAAAGCAGTATTTTTGATTAGCAAGTAAAATTAATGTAGAAAACAAATACTGTGTTAACTAGTTGGTATAATAAGGCATCTGTGCCATGTTGCATTTCAACTCATTAAATTTCTAAACTTCTAATTACAATAAGATTACAACTTTAATAGGAGAACGTTCAAACTTGGGGTTAGTCATGGCTTTAGAGAAGTAAAATTTAAAGAAATTTTAGAATTATTGAAGTGGAACTCTAAAATTTAGTTTTGCTAAAAATTGAAATATATACAATATTTATTTATTTATTTTTGCTCCTAAAATTCAGATTCAGTTGACACTTATTGGTCACCTATTACTTACTAGGCCATCATCCAGGAACTTTTAACACAGGGAGCATTTTTAATTTTTCACAGCTATCAGGCAAGCAGTGTTATCTCTTACATTCAGGTGGGCACCTGTTCATAATTATTATCTTTACCTTTTTCTTCTTCTTCCTCTTCTTAAAGAATATCTTTCAGCATTTCATATAATACTAGTTTGGTGGTAATGAACTCCTTTAGCTTTTTCTTATCTGTGAAGCTCTTTATCTGACCTGCAATTCTGAATGATAGCTTTGCTGGGTAGAGTACTCTTGAGTGTAGGTTCTTGCTATTCATCACTTTGAATATTTCTTGCCACTCCCTTCTGGCCTGCATAGTTTCTGTTGAGAAATCAGCCGACAATCTTATGGGTGCTCCCTTGTAGGTAACTAACTGTTTTTCTCTTGCTGCTTTGAATATTGTCTCTTTGTCTTTTGCTCTTGGCATTTTAATTATGATGTGTCTTGGTGTGGTCCTCTTTGGATTCCTTTTGTTTGGGGTTCTGTGCGCTTCCTGGACTTGTAAGTCTATTTCTTTCACCAGGTGGGGGAAGTTTTCTGTCATTATTTCTACAAATAGGTTTTCAGTATCTTGCTCTCTCTCTTCTTCTGGCACCCCCATAATTCTGATTTTGGTACACTTGAAATTGTCCCAGAGGCGTCTTACACTATCTTCATATTTTTAGATTCTTTTTCTTTTTGCTTTTCCAGTTGAGTGTTTATTACTTCTTTGTATTTCAAATCTTTGACTTGATTCTTACAATCCTCTAGTCTGCTGTTGGATCTCTGTATATTATTTTTTAATTTAATCACTGTATGTTTAATTTCTAGTTGGTCTTTTTTCATATCCTCAAGGGTCTCGCTAAATTTATCGGCCTTTTCTAGAAAATTCTTGAAAAACCTTATAACCATGTTTTTTAACTCTATATCCAGTCATTTGCTTTCCTCCATTTCTTTCATTTGTGATCTGTTTCTTTGTCTCTGCATTTTGGCTGCTTCCCTGAGTTGATAGAGTGGCTTTGTGTGCTAGGTGTCCTATAGAGCCCAGTGGCTCAGCCTCCCCAGTTACCTGAGGTGGACACTCTTGACGCACCCCTTTGTCGGTTGTCTGCACAGTCTTGTTGTAGTTAAGCCTTGATTGTTGTTGGTATCACTGGGAGGAATTGACCTCCCGGCCATTTGGCTGTGAGGATCAGCTGTGTCTACGCTGGGAGAACTTCTGTGCTGGAGACACCCTTAGAGACAAGACTTGCAAAAGCCTCTGTGCTCAGCTTGGATGGGGAGGAGTCTCAGGGCAGAGCAGACAGCATTGGTTTCCCATCAGCCCTGCCCTAATAGGCCCCTGTGTCTCAGTGTCCTGTGGTAATCACTGCAAGCACCTCTAAGAGAAAGCCGTCCTCGAGTTCTGCCTGCTGCCAGACAATCTAGTTTCTTCCCGAATGAGTCTGGGTCCCCAGAGTCTCGCCTGGAACTGGAGTTCAGTGCATTCGGAAGCTTTTGTCTCCCTCCTGCTTGAGAAAGCCAGCCACATACTCAGTTGTCAGCCGCACGCACCTAGGTACCTCTGCCTTCTGCAGTTCCTCTTGAGTCTCAGTGTGCTCTTCTCTTTTCTGACAGTCCAGTTTCACTCCGTATGAATCTGGGTCCCCAGAGTCTTGCCTGGAACTGGAGTTCAGCGCAGTAGGGAGCTTTTGTCTCCCTCCCGCTTGAGAAAGCCAGCTGCGCACTCAGTTGCCAGTCCTCTTCGTGCATGCGCCTAGGTACCTCTGCCTCCTGCAGCTCCTCTGAGTCTCAGTTTGCTTTTCTCTTTCCTTCTAGTTGTAGAATTTCCACTCAGCCAGCCTTCCTGTGGTTCTGGATGATGTCCATTTTGTCTTTTAGTTGTAGTTTTGAAATTGTTGTGCAAGGCAGCAGTTTAGGTGTTTACTTATGCTGCCATCTTGGTTTCTCCTATTTTGTTTTTTCCCACAAAAACACATACCTATCTTACAACTTACGGCATCTAAAAATCTAGTTTATTCAAATAATTTAAAGGGTGTTTTCAAATTTTAAAAAATGTTTTTAAATTGATTTCAGGGAGGAAAGGAGAGGGACAGAGAAATAGAAACATCAGTGATGAGAATCATAGATCATCTGCCTCATGAACACCCCTACAGGGGATCAAGTCTGAAACCCTGGACATGTGCCCTGACCAGGAATCAAACCATGACCTCCTGGTTCATGGGTTGATGGTCAACCACTGAGTTACACTGGCCAGACTAAAAGGTGTTTTAACTTTAAAGTTTAGAATGTGGGTTGTAAAAAAATAAATGAATGAATGAAAAAAACACACAAAATGTTGGTTGTAAATGCAGGAACATTCCTGAGCTTAAGTTCAAGAATGCAACCATTATAAGAATTTTTGCCAGTGTGTTAAGCAAAAACATTTGAACATAAGTTAATCATTATTAAAGAAAAATGAAGACTATTTTTACATTACAATTTTTGTATCTGCCAACATCAGATATACTAAATATACTTTCAGAGTATGACCTAAGGCAGAGAAAAGAAAAGGGAAACCTTGGTTAGACAGTCTCACTTTCCGAGTAATCTTTCTTTTATTATTTCTTGGAGTTTGATAATGAAAGATTTGCTTCGTTTGAGACACCTTTGCTTCCTCCTTTTCTCAGTTTAGTGTGAGGATTTATAAACATGGGCCAGTTTGGTTTTTAATGCTACAAAAGATAATTGTATCTGAAACAGGAGAGAGAAAGAAAAGCCAGACAGTTGGTTTAACTTAACTTCCTTGTTGTGAAGTTCAGTATAGTTTTCCCATCCCGATCAGTCACAGAATTAAAAGGAAACTGTTTTCATCTTCCAACTTTATAGCTCACTAGTTCACAGTCTTAGAGGGTAGCCTTCCTGCTTCATCTGTTTTCTTTCACTTCTTCACCTGCTCTCTCTCCAGTCCTACCTCTCACCTTGCTCACTCACAATCTCCTCTTCATACCAAATCACTTGCATTTCCCCTAACCTGCTGTGGTTCTCTCTAGTATTTGTGCCTTTGTCCATTCCACCACTTTGCTGATCATTCTCCCCTAAATATACTTCCACATTTCCCAATGGCATTCTTCAGGAACACTTTCTCTGTACTTTCCCACACACATACATCACCCTCACCTTTGTGTTCTCATGACAATCTAGGAATACCTCTGCCATAGTGTTCTTTTTATATTTGTTTTCTTCACTGCCTTACACATGTAAACATAGGAAGTGTGTTTGTGTAAATGAAACTTTTATTTTTTTCATTAACATTTATTGATTGTTATTTATTAAATTCTTACCTTGTAAAAGAGTTACTTTTATCAGCCCCATTTTCCTGATGAGGAGATGGAGGCACACACAAAACAACAAAGTTCCCAGCTCGTAAGTGGAAGGTCTAGGATTCAAACCTTGTAGGCTGAGTCCAGAGCCAGAGATCTCTGTGCTGCATCAAGTCTCTGCCAGAAACAGGGAGCATTAGGAGGGGCACAACAGGGCACCGTGGGAACTCTCACAAATAGTGATTGGATTCTGCCTTCCTTAGCTGATAGCCCTCCACTTCCCTCAGGGTAAAAGCCCAGAAGGCCACAAGGCCCTGCATGACCCCTCCCTGCCCTCACCTCCTCCCTGTCTTCACCTCACTCACTCAGTTCCATCCAGCCACCTAGGGCCTGCTGTTTCTCCAATATCCCAGGCACAGCCCAACCTCAAGGCCTTTGCACTGGCGGTTCCCTCCACCTAAAACACTTAAAAAAAAAAAAAATTCAGCATTTGGAAAACAAAACACTTCTGTGGGCTGATTGCTGTTTGAAGGAAGGCAGTTTGCGAGCTCATGGAGGACTTGGTAGTAAATAGTAAATGAAACTTTTTAATTGGCTGACTCTTCATTCAGACTCATGATTGCGGCTGTACACTGTTTTCTCTTTTCAGGTACCTCTGGACAGCTCAACTTAAGTTCATTGGGGCCACTTGAGTTTTTTCATTTGCTCTACCACCTTTCCCCTTATTGAGATTTCTTTTAGCAACTCTTTCTCCCTCCCTCATCCTCTAGTCTATTAGTAATTCCTATCAGTTCTCTCTTCTGATATTTCATGTCTTCCCCTCTATCCTTACTGATTCTACAGTGTTCTAAGACATGAAAAAGGCTTGGATTGGCAGGAAAGTGGGAATAGTTTTCACTGGCTCCTCCATGGATTATAGACTGAGGTTCATCTTCTTTAGGAAGCTAATGCCAGTATTCGTCAGTTCCTCTCATTACATTTTCTCTCTGCTTTGCTGCTGAAATTCACTAGGTATACATGTCCCATATTCATCACTACCCAGATAGTCCATGTTTCTCTGTTTATTGGCCTTCACATATGCTGTTTCTTCCATCTGGAATCCTTTGTACCCTGTCTACCTTGTGAGAACCTTCCAGATTCGGGCTTCCATCTCCATCACCTGGCATAACGCTTCTCAGAGTAAATGCCAAATAACGTTTATTGAATCTATAATATATTCACACTAGTGGCCCGGTGCACGAAATTCATGCACATAAAGGGCAATTAATGAGAGGAAATATTTTAATATTGCTATTTGCCCTTTCTCTATAATGGAAGTATCAGAGATGAAAGAAAATTAGTAAAATGTATATGAAAAATCTCCCTCCTGTCAGAGTCTGGGGTGTGCCATGGCACCTAGAGTCAAGTCCCCACCCACCACCTGCACGTGCTTCGAAAACACAGGAGACCCAGACCCAGCTGGCCCCACCCCCATTGGGTGAGATCCAGACCCAGCCGGCCCCACCCCCGTCAAGCCCTTCTGGGCAGGGGTGCAGCCTCAGGTCTCCCAGCCTGGCGCCAGGTGGGGGGGGTGCAGTGTCAGGTCCCCGGTCAAACCCACCTGGGTGGGGGGTGTGGCCTGAGGTCGCCTGGCCTGGTGTCGGGGTGGGGGTGCGGCCTGAGGTCTCCTGGGGCTGGGGGGCGTGGTCTGAGGTCCCTGTCAAGCCCTGTGGGGCAGGGGGTGCGACCTGAGGTCCCTCACCCCAGCCAGGCGCCATGCAGCCTCAGGTGCTTGTTGTTTGGTCGTGATGTCACAGCGTCCTGGCTAATTTGCATATTTATTATACATATATATAGATTACAAATGCAAACTGACATTGACTAGGGCTGTGGTTGGTAAACTGTGGCTCGTGAGCCACATGCAGCTCTTTGGCCCCTTGAGTGTGGCTCTTCCACAAAATACCACGGCCTGGGCGAGTCTATTTTGAAGAAGTGGCGTTAGAAGAAGTTTAAGTTTAAAAAATTTGGCTCTCAAAAGAAATTTCAACCGTTGTACTGTTGATATTTGGTTCTGTTGACTAATGAGTTTGCTGACCACTGGACTAGGGCATCTGTCCACATCATAGTCTCAAAGAAATCTTGCATGACTTGGTTGAAGCCTTTTATAAACTGTGTACATTTATACTTAAGGCATAGTCATTGTTATTAGGAAAAAAAAGGGATTGATGATTTCCTTTAAAAAGACTGTGTCAAAGAGGATACAAATGATCCTGTATTGCTTAGGCATTAGGGATAGATAGTTCTTCCCCAGCCCTATCTCCATCCAGAGAACCATAATCTTTTAGAGCTAGAAAAGGTACTTGCTAAATCAAGTTGGATGTTGCTGAAATCTTTGCGATCTTTTTGTTTGAAATGGTGAACATTGCAAGGTATATCATCAAACCCACCTAAAGCAAATAGCTAGTAAATTCTGCTTGTTATTGAAAATTAGGGGGCCAGTGCATGAATTCGTGCATCTTGAAAGGAGCTGTGAGCCATGAGGCTGTGGTGGGCACAGGGGCAGGTCTCGGCCCATCCTCTGCACCCCAACCTGGCCCCTCCTGCTGCGGCCCCCCCCCTCCCCTGTCTGCTGGCAGCCCCGCCCCTTTTCCTCCGCTCCCACATGCTGATGGCATCGGGCCCCACTTGTACCCGCTGACAGTGTGGAGCGATTGGGGCTGGCATAAGCAGTGGGGGCTGGCACCAGCAGTGGGTGCAAGCGTCAGCTGTCAGCCCCATTCGCCCCTCAGCAGCAGGGGGAGGCAGAGAAGGCCTGAGGAGCAATTGGGGCCAGTAGCCACACCAGCAGCAGGTATGAGCACTGGGTGGGACCACGGCCCATGGGAACAAAGAATTTTCAGTAACTGACGCCCCTCCTTGGTCTGTCGCCCCTGCTCACCTGCTCCACCATGCCACCGTGGCCGATACCCAGCATGTTCTGCGTGCCCCCTGGTGGTCAGCGCACGTCATAGCAGCTGGTTGTTCAGTTGTTCCACTGTTTGGTTTATTTGCATATTAGGGTCTTATATAGAGAGATAAGCACTTGATTTAGAGTTCAGAGCACCAGTATAAGAAAATAATTCATTCATCTTATTTGTTAATGACGTTGAAATTTTGGGCACTGCAAAGCAGTTAAGGGGATGGTATCTGTTTATCATCACATGTATTTATTGAGTACCTACTATATATCTTACATAGTTTTGGACCCCTTAGAGCAGCAGTCACCAACCTTTTGGACCACATGGACCTCCAGTGGTCCATGGTCCACTGGTTGGTGACCACTGCTCCAAAGGTTTCCTTAAACCAGCGGTTGCCAACCTTTTGGACCTCACGGACCACCAATTTCCAATAACAACCTGTGGACCACTGGTTGGTGACTGCTGCTTTAGAGGAGTCATAATGGTCTGGTGTGAAACCTGCCCTTTTTAAACTTAAAATATTATTGGTCACATAAGATGTAATGCATGAAATAGAGAACAATAGATACTGGTATGCAAAGTAGTACATTCTGAAATATTTGAGTGTGAAACTGACATTTACATATTGAATCATATTTTCACACTAATTTCCATTTTGTAGAGGCAGCATGGTTTCCTAGAAAAGCACACAAGACTTGGAATCAAAAGTCTGAATTCTGGTACTGACTCTAACACTAATTAGCTGTGTAGTTTAGGGCAAGTCACTATCTCTTCTTTGAGCTGAGTCCCCACATTTGTGAAAGAGATGTTAGATAAACCAATTGAGCTTTTAGGTCCCTCCTAACTATGCGCTGCATTTTTTGTGAAATATTCTCAGTGGTAAAGATCGAATTTTAGGCAGCTTTGACAATCGGCTGCACTAAAAGAAATAGCAGACACTTCCCTTCAAAGCCCAGTCTTTGTTTAGTGTATTTAGAAGCCTATTTATTAAAACACTGTCACCACTATATAAGTCCTTTGTCCCATTAATAGTTCTGCATCTCCTTCCAAATTACTGTCCCTCCAGGAATGGAAGTATGCTTCACACACTGCTTAATGTTCCAAGGTGCAGCACATTGCAAAAGAAGCTGCACTGTTTTCCAAGGCACCTCTCAGCAATGTAGTTCTATTCAATTAGAGGTGGCAAAGGCTGGCCTGGCTCCAAAGGAAGACTGTCAATTCCTCTCTTTTTCTGTGTCCACGCTCAGCAGGATGCTTCCTCACGCCCACCTCTCTCCCCCTTGCTGTGACTTTGGCTTCCGCCAGATGTCACACTGCTGCTTGTCACCACCCAGATTCTCATCACTGATTTTGTTGTTTCAGTGTATTTATCACAACTGTTTTCTTTAGCTGTAAAATTTATGGAATTTCACACTCTTCTTAATCACTACAGTGTTTCTTTTTCATGAAAGAGGAAATATGCAAGGAGTTGGAGGAAGGGAAATGTTTCATTTAACTTAAGGAAAGTTTACATGTGTGTCCCCATTTACATCCCCCATTTCTGAACGTAAGTGTATACCTCCCATTCTTGAATGTACAAGGGAACCGATCTCAAGTGTACAGGGTAGAACTGAGCTCAGTTCTGCAGAGCTCAGAGGTACTTGGGAAGTCCATTGCAATCCGAGAGACGTGCATAAAAGATGTGTTTATTGGCTACTTCCCCTGACTTAAATCATACTCATTTTAGCAGCTAAAAAAAGGTGAATAATATTATCTGCCCTCTGTGGAATATCTTCATAATCTTATTATCTATTTAGATCTGTTAAATAATGTAGTAAGATCCTAAAAATGATGATGTTGGTAGTAATGATGGTAATGATAACTAATTATATTATTAGTATGTAACAAGTAACAAGTATTACGTAGAGCACTTTATATTTATTTATTTAAACTTTGCCATAATCCTATAATGATGCACACTGTTTTGCTTTGTGTTTTTTATTGATTACTGGTTCAATTTAATTAGTAATTATCGGTCTGTGCAGTTTTTCTATTTCTTCGTGATTTAATTTTGGAAGTTTGTATGTTTCTAGGAATTTATCCATTTCTTCCAGGTTGTCCAAGTTGTTAGCATATAATGTTTTTATTTTATTTTAATTTTTCATTTGCAGTATGTATTCAGTATTATTTTGTATTAATTTCAGATAAATACACTGTACAGCATAGTGGTTAGACAATCGTATCTTTTACAAAGTGTTCCCCCTGATATTTCCAGTACCTACCTGGCAGCATACATAGTTATTACAATATTATTGACTTTATTCCCTATGCTGTACTCTACATCTCTGTGACTATATTGTAACTACCAATTTGTACTTCTTAATCCCTTCACATTTTTCACCCATCCTCCAACCCCCTCCTCCTGGCAACTATCTGATGTACTCTGTTTTTATCCTGTTGTATAGATGAAGAAGATCTTAAAATGACTTAAAGCTCTCCACTTTATTTTTTTATTTTTATTTTTTTCTTAATTAAATCTTTATTGTTCAGATTATTACAGGTGTTCCACTTTTTTTCCCCCCATAGCTCCCCTCCACCTGATTCCCCACCCCACCCCATGCCCTTACCCCCCGCCACTGTCTTCATCCATAGGAGTAAGATTTTTGTCCAATCTCTTCCCGCACCCCTCACACTTGCTTCCCCTGAGAATCGTCAGTCCACTCCCTTTCTATGTCCCTGATTCTATTATATTCACCAGTCCATTCTGTTCTTCAGATTTTTTATTCACTTGATTTTTAGATTCACTTGTTGGTAGGTATGTATTTGATGTCATTTTGTTGTTCATAATTTTTATCTTTACCTTTTTCTTCTTCTTCTTCTTCTTAAAGAATACCCTTCAGCATTTCATGTAATCCTGGTTTGGTGGTGATGAACTCCTTTAGCTTTTTCTTGTCTGTGAAGCTCTTTATCTGACCTTCAGCTCTGAATGATAGCTTTGCTGGGTAGAGTAATCTTGGTTGTAGGTTCTTGCTGTTCATCACTTTGAATATTTCTTGCCACTCCCTTCTGGCCTGCATAGTTTCTGCCGAGAAATCAGCTGACAGTCGTATGGGTACTCCCTTGTAGGTAATTAACTGTTTTTCTCTTGCTGCTTTTAATATTCTCTCTTTGTCTTTTGCCCTTGGCATTTTAATTATGATGTGTCTTGGTGTGGTCCTCTTTGGGTTCCTCTTGTATGGGGTTCTGTGCGCTTCCTGAACTTGTAAGTCTATTTCTTTCACCAGGTAGGGAAAGTTTTCTGTCATTATTTCTTCTAATAGGTTTTCAATATTTTGCTCTCTCCTTTCTTCTGGCACCCCAAAAATTCGGATGTTGTTTCGCTTAAAGTTGTCCCAGAGACTCCTTACATTATCTTCATATTTTTGGATTCTTTTTTCTTTTTGTTTTTCTGGTTGGATGTTTTTTCTTTCCACATATTTCAGATCTTTGGTTTGATTCTTGGGGTATGTTGATCTACAGTTGAGTTTCTGTATATTCTTTATTTCAGACAGTGTATGCTTCATTTCTGACTGATCCTTTTCCATTTTTTTGGCATTCTCATTAAGGTCCTTGAAGGTCTCACTAAGCTCCTCAGAAGTGTCATCAAGTTTCTCGGCGGTTTTTAGAAGATTCTTGAGTAACCTTATAAATGTGATTCTGAACTCTATGTCATCCAGTAGTTTGTTTTCCTCCGTTTCTTTCATTCGTGACAAGTTTCTTTGTTTCTGCATTTTGGCTGCTTCCCTGTGTTGATGGAGTGGCTTTGTGTGGTAGGTGACCTATAGGGGGCAGTAGCTCAGCCTCCCCAATCCCCTGATGTGGATGCTCTTGGTACACCCCTTTGTGGGCTGAGTGCAAAGTCTTGGTGTAGTTAAGCCTGAATTGCTGTTGGTACACTGGGAGGAATTGACCTCCAGGCCAATTAGCTGTGAGCACTCCCTGTGTCTATAATGGAAGAAGTGCTGCGCTGAAGACACACTTATGGGGCAGGACTTGTTTCAGTGGGGCTTTGGTGCTCACTGAGTCTGCCTCTTGAATGTGTCACTTATGGATGTGAGGAGTTGAAATCTGGTGTCTCACACTGACCACTAGGTACACTGGCTTCTGGATCTCCAATGGGGTGCAGGTCAGCTACTGTCTGAGGCCACTCAGCAGGAGCTACAGTGAGAAAGCTCTCCACTTTAAAAATAAGTTTATGTCATGTATTTTTTTAAGGGAGGAAAAAATACAACATTTGTCTAGGTTTTTTTTTTTCCCCACTTGTAAAGAGGCAAAATTTGATGGTACCTTATTTTAGAAGCTAAAATTCATTTTGAATACTCAGGATGGTTCATAAAAAAAATTTTTTTTTTTTTTTTTTTTTTTTTTTTTTAGTGTATCAGATACAACTTTAAGCATGTTGGTATTTGTACTGTGAACTGTTGCATGTTTTCAATGAAAACACTAAAAATGAGAGATTAGGTTAAGTGACTAACTTTTCTAAAGCCACACATCTGGTAATAGAGCCAAATTTCAAATTCAGGGTCTAATTCTGCAGTGTAGCCCAGCTGTTTCTTCTGAGATATTTATTTATGTTCTTATTTAATTCTAAATGCTTGGCCTGTATCCTTAATTTTTCTTTACTTAGCAGCCCATGTCTAAAGGGAGGTAGAAAGAGAAGAACACAAGAGTCTAGCAAAAAGCAACGATATTTGTGCATTCAGAGAGAGGCTGGCCATTGATTTAAACTTGAACCAGTTCTCAATAGTAGGACTTGTCACTTTCTGACATTTGTTTAGTGGTTTTCTTAATCTTTCCACTTGTGATACTAGGCATTAACCACATATATATATTAAAACACATATAATGCATTCTGGTATGATTATTATTCATTCATCAAATACTTATTGAGCATACACTATATGCTTATACATCCTTGAACAAGCCAGACATTGTCCTGCCTTTATGGAGCTTATAATTAATATAAATATTTGAATAGGTAGGTTGTGTCTTAAACATACTAAGTATTTCCCTAAACATACCACAAGCAGTCACATGTGTTGTATGTTGTAAGACTAGCACAAAATTGAATGTTTTGGTATTTGTCTCATTCCAAGAAAACACTAATGAATCAGGAGTATAACAATCAAGAAATCCATAACTATGGCTTAATCACTTGGAATGTCATGATTCTTAGAGGAGCAAGAGAATGACAGTACACAACACTTGATTTGAAATTTTAAAAAACTAGTGTGAACCAGAGATCTTTGATGGAGCATTGTCAGAAGAATTTCAGAAACTGCAAGTTGTTACACAGATGTATTGATTTAATTAGTCTAGATAACACCATTTATTTATGCTTAAGCATCTCACACATGCAAAAGTTGGTAATTCGAAGTCACACAATAATTTGTGAGTTATCTTCTGTACCACGTGTTGTAGCTTCTGAATACCAACTTTGACAAGTGTGTGTGTCAGATACTTAAGCATAAATAAATTATATTATATAGAACAATGAAGCAATAGAGTTTGCTTTAGGAATTCTGTTGACATAATTTATATATATAAAAGCCTAAGCAACTGTTACAACCGAACGACCGGTCGACCAGTCACTATGATGCGCACTGACCGCGGGGGAGCGGTGGGGCAGATGCTCTACGCAGGAGCTGCCCCCTGGTGGTCAGTGTGTTCCCACAGTGGGAACGCCGCTCAAGCCGGGCTCACAGCTGGCGAGTGGAGCAATGGCACCCAGCCCCAGTTCTGGCTTAGCACACTGGTATATCCCTCGTACCCTATAAGCCTACAGTTACAACCACCAGAGCAGGGTTGAAGCACAGATACTTGGAGTAACCAGGACAAGCCTGATATCATCACCACCGGGCTCCTGGAACTCTACCTCAGGCATCGAGATCCAATCTCATCTCTTACCTATTGACCTGGAGCTACAGAGGAAGACAGCAATATAACAAGGTGGCAACTGACAATCAGGGTAAAAGTCAAAGAGAGATGGATCTGAAGGGTGGGGACATGGGCAACAGAGCATCCCGCCCCCCATGATCCCCAACTTAGTATTGTTCACCTCAGAGCATCTCTTATCCGGCTCCAAGCAGCGGAAAGCATCCAGCATGGCCCAAGGCATCCTACCAGGTACCTCCTGGCGGGCAAGGCCTGACCCTGGCCGCAGAAGGGACATTTGGAAATATTTTTTCAGGAAGCTGCGGGGAGAAAGACAAACTCCCCCTGCAACTTCCCAGCGGCTCACAGGGACGTGGGAACTCCCTGGGCACACAAGCATGGGCTCCCAATTTCCTTTCAGTGTGCATGAATCCATGCACTGGGCCAGTAGTTTCATATAAAATCTTTTGGTGGTGACTTTTTAAATGACATTAATTGTTTTAAACACAGTGTAATCTAATAATAGTATAGGCAAGATCCTCATTGGAGACAGAACATACCTGGGTTCTGCTAGTTAGGCCTCTTTGGATATCTGGGTGGATTCTTAACATGCCATTGCATCTTGATAAAATTATTTTGGTTAAGCATACAATGGATGTTCTGGCCAGTGAGTGAAGAAGAGTAGAGTTATCCTTTTAGCAAAAAGATGAACTTATTTTGTGATAGTTATTTTGTGAGTGTATTATTAAATCTCTTGGGGAGAGAAACCTGTTAGAATATTCTCTCTCTCTCTCTCTCTCTCTCTCGCTCTCGCTCTCGCTCTCGCTCTATCTCGCTATCTCTCTTCCCCTGCCTCCTTCTCCCTCTCTCTCTTCCTCTCTCTGGCTCTTCCTCACTGCCTCCCTCTCTCCTTTGCTATTCTAATTTTACCTACAAGAATACCAAGGTATTTTGTTTGCCTCATTTTGTAGTACTGTTTTCACACTTTAAAAATGCTATTAATTATACTGTATATATTTTTTTATTTTTGATTTAAACAGTTTTGCTGTTGGTTAAAGTGGTAAGCTGTCAAAAGGAAATAGCTAATATACTAGGAATTTAGGTAGCATCTTTTCTTCCAAAGTTTGGGATACTTTATTTCTATTATTTTTTCTCACCATACTCCCTAGAAGATAGAAAGGGGAAAGATTAATTAATCCAGTTTTACACATAAGGAAACAGAAGCTTGTAGGGATTAAGTGTCTTACCCCTAAGGTCATATGTACTCAAAACAAAGTCACAGAATGCAGCAGAGAATTCCAGAGCCTGGCAGAGTGTAGCACACTACCCACTGGGATATGTGATAGGCAGGTAATTATTTTCTCAGAAGACTTGACTACTGCTGGTCAATTCTTACTCCTTGGAGATTATCAGCCATCTTATCCTCAAGGTAGAAACTTGTTTGCAGGTTAGATCTACTCTGTAATCTTGGGGAGGTGTTACTTAGCACAACTGGCTTGGAATTTCAAGTAAAATAATATATTTTCATGTGTTCTAACATGGGTTTCTTCAGGCTGCCAAGTGGTCAAAGAATGTAAGATGTCACTTTTATGACCATTAGCTGTTATTACTTTACTAGAGGCCCAGTGTACAAAATTTGTGCACGGGTAGGGTCCCTAGACCTGGCCAGCAATCAGGGCCAATCTGTGGGGCGACCAGTGGGATGATTGGGGGGGCCCCAACTGGCACCCGCCTTGGCCGGCCTGGCGCTGCCCATTCGCTGCCCCAATTGCCCCGCCACCGCTGGCACTCACCTTGGCTGGCCTGTGGGCTGGAGGCAGCTCCTGCATTGAGTGTCTTCCCCCTGGTGCTCAGTGCGCATCATAGCAATCGGTCATTCCGCCATTCAGTCGATTTGCATATTAGGCTTTTATTATATAGGATGCTGTATGATAGCGGGGCATAAAGGTATTCAATTTCATTTAATGTGCTCTTAATTGAATACTAAGTTTAAGGATGAGGACATAACCTTGGGCAAGGCCTGCTCACTGAGGCAAATGCAAGAGGGAAAACACATTTTGCAGAGAAAAAGGAAGCTATGTAAGATAAGAGTCATGCTGCTGATGCCTGGGGGTCTAGGCAGATTGAATTGCACATGGAAAATGCCCAGCTGATGTAGAAAAGAAGTAATCCATGTGGACATGAAGAACGAAGCAGACTTAGTCAAGGTTCTCTATAGGAACTTGCATTCTTAGACTTGCAGGTAAAAAAAGAAAGATACCTAAAAAACAAAACAAAAACATCGAGAGAAAGGAGATCTATAAATCCAAGTTATAATTACTTTTTACTTGTCTCATTGATAAAAATTACTTCTTTTATCTTACGGGAATGTTATTATATTAGAAAAATGTTAGCATTTCACCTAAATCTCTACAGTTCTTCTATGTTTTTTTAAATGATTATTCATGTACTTCCATTATTATTGTCTGCGTTAAAAGTTTAGTGATTTAACCTAAACATTTGAGACCTACTATCCTTCCCCTGCCCAATAATTGTTTCTAATAGAAGAGCATTCAGTTAACCACTTAAGATTGTGGTTCAGGTGCTCAGCCTGAGCCTGTTTATTTAGGATGATGTGGTTTGACACTCTCAGAATTGTGTTTGTTGGTTTCACCCATTAGGAGAGACACGAGAGCACCCATGCTTTGCCTTTGAAATGCTTTTGTAACAGATTCTGGTCCATAGGCTTTAAGAAAGCAGCTTTTTCATGTACCTGAAAGTGCTCCAAGTGTTCTTCTGTTCCAAGAAGACAAGTGGACCTTTCTTAAACTCTTACCACATTCTGTGTCCTTTAGGGTTCTTTAAATTTTACAAATTACTTAGTTGCTGCTGTTTTTTATTCATCAAGACTTAGATGTTCCCATTTGTCATAAGAAGCAATGTTGGTGTTACTCCTTTAATGGTCACTTTGCCATGTCTTTCTTTTGCAGACCCCATATCATGTCAACCTCCTCCTGGCTGGATACGATGAGCATGAGGGTCCAGCACTCTACTACATGGACTACCTGGCAGCCTTGGCCAAGGCCCCTTTTGCAGCCCATGGCTATGGTGCCTTCCTGACTCTCAGTATCCTGGACCGATACTACACACCAAGTAAGTTCCAGCAATCTAGGTAGGGAAACATAGCAGAGCTCTGTCCTCAGCTGCTTCCTGATTTTGTGCACATGGGTGGCCAAGGCTTAAATAGAGGAGAGATCCTAAGAAGTAAATTCAGGTGCCCTCTCAAAGCTGCTTTCTCCTGTGGATCAGTACAGTTATTGAAAAGCTGATAAAAGTCCCTCTTGAGCTTATGAGGATGAACAAGTTCCCCAGCATGACAACTGAGGATTTCTTTGTTTAAATGTCAGCGCTTTTGAAGGCCATAAGTCTTATCACTCAACTAGTGACCCGGTGCACGAAATTTGTGCACATTAATTAAAGGGGAATTAATTAGAGGAAATATTTTAATATTGTTATTTGCCCTTTCTCTATAATAGAAGTGTCAGGGATGAAAGAAAATTAGTAAAATGTGTATGAAAATCTTCCTCCTGTCAGATTCTGGGGCACGCTATGGGAATCAGAGTGAAGTCCCCGCCCACCCACATGCGCCTTGAAATTGCCCCAGACCCAGCCGGTCCCACCCCCATTGGGCTAGATCCAGACCTGGCTGGCCCCACCCCCATCAAGTCCCACTGGGTGGGGGTTGTGGCCTCAGGTCCCCTGGCCTGGCGCCGGGGGCGGGGGGGTGCGGCCTGAGGTCCCCCAGCCCAGCGCTGGGGTGGGGGATGTGGCCTAAAGTCCCCCATCAAGCCCCACATGGTGGGGGCACGGCCTGAGGTCCCCCAGCCTGGCGCCAGGGCGGTGGGTGTGGCCTGAGGTCTCCTGTCAAGCCCCACCAGGCAGGGGGCGAAGCCTCAGGTCCCTGCTGATTGCTCATTAAGGCTCATGGGAACTTGGCCTCAGCTGTGGGTGCAGCCATCTTGTTACCGCATGATGGTCAATTTGCATATTCCCTCTTTATTAGATAGGATAGCTGCCCCCTCCTGCAAGATAAAGCTGGCTCTCTACTTGTCAATAAATTGTCAACTTGGCAAAGCCTCTGACATAGAGTTGCTTTTGCGCTAAGTTCTAACTTCTGACCCCAATCCCAACTTTGACTTTAGCCACTGTGAGCATTAGACATTTGGGAATCTCAGCTTTTACAGGCTGTAGATGCAGTATTGATAACGACCTCTTTCCTTACATTCTGTTCTTCCCTTACTCAATCCGGCTTATTCATTCCTTTTTGGTGCTGCCCCCTCACTCAACCTCAGCCTTGCCAGAGCTCACATCCTAAGAATTAGCCTGGCCTCCTGGTGACTGTTTCTTGATTTGGCAGCTGTCAGTAATACAGCTGATTTACCCACCAATATAACCACCAACCACCCCTAACTGCATAATATGTCATCCCAGTTTGACATGCCCATGGGTAGTTCCTTTGGCTCCTATTTTATGAGAGTCTCAGCCCCATCCTATGAATTCTCTTTCCATTGTTAAACTGAGAACCAGCTGGGAAAGTGAGGCTGAAACTCCGGCCCTGTCCTTCCTTTTCCTGATTTGCAGCTGGCTAGAGCAGATGGAACTGGTTTAAGCCCTGGTCTAAAGGGGGTATGGGAGGTGGGGGGGGGGGAGGCCTATAAAAAAGAGGCAGACTGCTGGACTTCTCTAGAGGCAGGCCCCAGCCATGGGAGGCAGAATTCCGTCATGCTTACCCTTCTCTATAGCAAATCAATTTGCAATGGCTTGTGGCTGCCAGAGCATTGGGTCTGAGGCACCCTCAACTGCATATGGAATAAGTTTGTTGCAAGCTAGAAGGCTAGGCATTTTCCCCCTTTTCCGTTTGTGTGACATGCTGACCTGAGGAAGTTTGAAACTTAATTAATCAAAAGTTAATGGCAATACCTTGAGTGCTTGGCCTCTGTATTCTCTTGCAGATCTCTCACGTGAGCGGGCATTGGATCTTCTCAGGAAATGTCTACAGGAGGTGAGTAGCTCCCGTGGGATTCTGAAAGGACTGAAAAGAATGCTTTGTCTCTCTTTGCCAATGTTGTTCCCATTCCTCCATTACATTTTTTCTGATCCTTGCCAGAAGGTGTAATAAATACCCACTAACCAGATGTGAAATTGCTGCCAGGGATAGAGTTTGGTTAAGCTTATTTTTTCCTCTCATGGGTCATCTCATCAATGTCAGTGTTTTACAATTTAATTACTTTTCTTTTTGGTTCATCCAGACCAGTGGTTCTCAAATTTTAGCATTATAATAATCGTCGGAGGAACTTGTTTTTAAAAATCAAATAGATTCAGCCTCCCAGCCCCTTCTGATACATTTGTCCTGGTGTAGAGCCTGAGAATAGTTTAACTAGCAGGCCCAGGTGATTTTGCTGCAGGTGGTAACGGGGCCATTACTGGAACAACTGCTGCCCTTTATACCTGCTTTATTCTTGTTCCATCTGGAGTTGCTAGTGTCTGCTCCCCTTAACAGTGCATGAGTCCTGGAGAGGAAACCTCTCCTGAGAATTCCAAAGGCCATAGAAAGCAACTAGAAAGCTTTGGGCAGAAGCAGAGAGTAGCTTTTACTTTATGAGGCCTCAGACCCCACCCAGTCTAGTATTACTCCTAAGAGTCAGAGGCTTTGGGGTGTGTGTGGAGGATGAGAAGGAAAAGAAAGCAGCTCCCTTAGCCAGTGGTCGGCAAACTCATTAGTCAACAGAGCCAAATATCAACAGTACAACGATTGAAATTTTTTTTGAGAGCCAAATTTTTTAAACTTAAACTTCTTCTAATGCCACTTCTTCAAAATAGACTCACTCAGGCCGTGGTATTTTGTGGAAGAGCCACACTCAAGGGGCCAAAGAGCCGCATGTGGCTCGCGAGCCGCAGTTTGCCAACCACGGTCTTAGGCTTTTTCATTCTTTTACTGTTCTTGTGGCCTAAGGATTAACTTGAATTCGTAGTCTAGTGAGAGAGTGGGAGGATGAGAGCAAGTGGGTGGGAGGGATGCTTTGAACATAATGCCAGTTTGCCTCTTATACAAGCCTGTCATTTTCAGCCCACAGTGCCCCCTTCTTCCTCTTGTTTGTGAATCCCCTTTCCAAAGCCGATGCTGAGAATAAACTCATGTAATTTTCTTAACCATTCAGCTGAGGTCATATTAGCCTAGCCGCACAACCCCAGTGTTCAAGGAGCTGCCAGGAAGAAGCCACTGGAATATTAAATGCTTTGAGACTTTATTCCTCATAAATCCTAAAGGTGATCATATTAGAAACCCACACTTCCTTGTTGTTACCTTTTCTTAATCTTGAGTTGTGTTTCTGGATAATAGGAGTCATCAGAAAGAGAGGAGTCTGAAAGTGAACTGGTTGTTGCTGTCCAGTTCTCAGTAGTAAAGGAGATGGGAAACATCCAGGGAGGAATTGCTTAGGTCTGGGGAGGTGGACATTTCTGGGGTAGGCTCCTCAGGAAATAGGAACTTTGTGCCTTTTCTCTGGAGACTATTAATGAGGTGTCCAGGACAGGTAGCCACAGGAGCAAAAATTTCCTCCAGCTTGTCCCTCAGTAATCTCCAGCCAGGTTAGCGGGACTGTCTGCTTCCATGCACACAAGACCATGTAGCTCCTTGGAACAGTCTCTTAAGCAAGGAGTCTTATGAGATGCAGAATTGTTACTTTAATGATAGGTCAGCTTGGATTAGAGGAGACAGAAGCAGAGTTTGTCCCAAGAGCAGTTCTGCCAACATCCTTCCCACCACCCCTCCAGCTACACACTCAAACACACCAGGTCCTGATAATATGGGTGGTGACTGGAGAAAACTGTTAGGACCTAGGGTACATTGCTTTGGTCCAAAGCTTATCCTAGGGTGATCACTCTTTTGTTGGCTTATCACCTTGGAACATTTTAAAAGAGAAGTATGTGTTCAGGCTGATTGGTAAAAGACTGTGGGGAACAGACAGACTGTCTCATTCTTTCATCAGCTGACTGGCCAGAGACAGACTCCCAGCGGCATCTCTCAGTTCTTGCTCACCACCTTCCAGTCAGCTTTCAGCTGCAGTTTGGGCTTTCTTCAGTGTCCTAGTCCTAGCAGCTCCCACTGGAATATAAGCTTCACAAAAGCAGGGATTTTTATCTGCTTGTGTGCCCAGTGCCTCACTCAGAGCCTGGCCCATCAGTAGTGCTCAGTAAATGTTTGTTGACTGATTTCCTTTGTGTCTCTCTGCAGCTCCAGAAACGCTTCATCCTGAACCTGCCAGCCTTCAGTGTTCGAATCATTGACAAAAATGGCATCCATGACCTGGCCAACATTTCCTTCTCTAAACACGGCTCCTAACAAAATGCCCTCTCTCCCACTTGCCAGGGAACTTTTTTTGATGGGCTCGTTTATTTTTTTCTACTCTTTTGACGTGCACTCTTGATAGATGGTTAATTCAGAATAAAGCTGACTATGGATAAATTGAGCTCTCTGGTTGAATCTCAGTTTACCTGACATCACCTCAGGAAGGAAATGAAGAAAGGATTATCTGCTTGGACCTTTGTCCGAGACTGTCTTTCCTCCTGTTACTTTCCCTTTGATCATGCTGTAATTGCCCCTTAGCAGCCCAACACCCCCACATTCTATTTCACTGCCTGACTTCTTTCCCATCTAGCTCATTCGTATATCATGCTGGCTAATGTCTCATTCCTTCTAAAGCAGTGATTCTTTCTTCCCCCTAAGCTAAAAAAATGTAAAATAATTAATATGAATAGGTATTATATGCACTTAGTAAAAATATGCACACAGTACAAAGACACAGTAAAAAATGTTTCTCTTGTCCCTAAAATTTGATCACCTGCTTCCCCTCCCAGAGGAAACTTCAGACATGCTGTTCCAGTATAAAACGTGCACATGCACACACACCCTCTTTTAAAAATAAGGCTGCACTCACTCCCAGGTTTCAAGTAGGTTTGGGGTTAGGAATACCTAAAGCTTCCCAAATAATTCTTATCCTCAGTCCTGACAGAGAACCACTGGACTGAAGTTTCTTTGAGGCAGTGATCCTCAAACATTAGCACACATCCCAGTCCTCTAGTGGGCTTAATTAAAACATAGCTTTCTGGGTCCTACCCCTAACCTATAGCTTCAAATGTTTGGGGTGTGGCCTGTGATTTTGCATTTTCTAACATTTCCAATTGTAAGATAAACCCTATTTTATCCAATTCTGTGCTACTTTTAATACCACATAAAGATAGGGTTTGGGTTCACGTGAAGTGAAATATCATCTCTAAGATACTACCTGCAGATCAGAACATGTGTGTTAACAGTGTTAACATCAGATTTAAATGTCACACACTTTAATACACCAATGATAAGTGCTTGATACCATAGAAGAAAGTTAATTATTGTATAAATGAGGGAAAAGGTGATTCAACCTTCAGTACTACTGTTTGAAGTGGGTTGAAGAGTGAAGTGGGGTTAGGGGTATAACAGCCTTTCAGAAACTTTACTGCCAGGGAAATATATGGGGAAAGGATTTATATTTTGTAAGATAAGAGATCCTAGAACGTGTGCTTTAGGGAATGATCTAGTAAATTACTAAGAGGGAGAGACTGATGATGCAGGAAAGAAAAGATGCCTAAAGAGTGAAATCCTCAAGTAGATGAGAGAGCTAGGTTAGTATTGCCTCAAAACACACACGCACAGTCACACTGACACACAGACCCACCACCCATGACTGACACAGTCACACTGACACACATACAGACCCACCACCCATGACTGACACATTCACACAGGCCCACCAAGTCACAATAATGTACAAACAGACCCAGGAGTCACTTCACACACGCACATAGAACTAAAAGCCACACTGACAAGCCAGATAGACCCACCATCTGTACCCCATCTCACATAGGCCCTTCCTAGGACTCTTCCGTGGGAGGCAAACCCAGGCCTGGGCTGAAGGGGGACGGGGGAGGGAGGGTGGGGTGGGGGGCTTCACATCCAATGGAAAGGTTTTATTAAGAGAATGAGAAAGCATTCTGAGATTGGGGAGGTGCATCAACCCGCAGGGTCAAAGGAAACATCAACAAATACAAAATCCCAGCGACAGCCTCAGGGTCCCTCACACATCTTTCCTCCCTCTGGCTCCCCATCCCCCAACACTCCTTTGAACAGAAATACCTTCTCCATCCTGGTCTGGCTGGACATCTTGGAGCATGAGCAGAAAATAGTGAAACGAATCTTTAACTTGGGATAAATCAGTTGCGCTGGACATTTTAAAACTCAGATTTAATTACAACACACAAATAAATAGGGCAGACAACGACGGGCTGTGAAGTGCAGCCTGGATTCAAGTTCTACAATTTGTGCTTTGCCTTCTTTGTTCCTGCCCACTTCTTTCCAAGAGTGGGAGGGGTCCAAAGAACCCATTGGAGTTTTCCTGCCAGCACCCCTTTTTTGAGGGTCAAGATTCTGGCATGAAGGGTGCCAACTCCTCAGTAGCACCTCTGGTTTGTCAACAGTTTTCCTCCTGCCATCAGTAAAAACAGCAAGACCTTGGACCCTAAGAGTACCCACCACTGCCCAAGCACCCTCATGGGGTGGGCTCAGCCCCAAGAACCATGCCAATTTCCTGTTCAAGCACTTAGCAATCCAGGGTCAGAAAATTGCAAACAGGGCCCTTATCAAACCACCACAGAGAGGCCACCCCCACCTTTTCCAGCCCAGGCCTCTAACTCGGGGGTCCCTGGATGAATGTTCTCTTATGGGCCTTACACCAACTCCACCTTTTAATCCTTTCAGGCCCACCCCCAGGAGCTAAGACCTCATTTCAGGCCTTGGGAGCCCCTTCGAGATGGGGCCTGGGAAGCCGTTATTTCCGATGCTTGGCATCCTTCTCTGAAGCTTTAGTGTCACCATGCCCACTGCCCGCATTGCTTAGAAACATCTTGTCCAGCCCCTTGAGTGACTCCAGCAAGTAGTTCTGGAAGGCAGTGAGGGCAGCACAGATGGCTGGCCCACCGAAGCCATGGGTGATGAGGCTAAAGTGTGTCAGGCAACTCTGCACACTGGGCTCCAGGATGAGAGCTGGGCGGCTGTTGCCCAGTGGCGAGCGGTCCTGAGCCATCAGGTCTGCAAACTCCTTGCAGATCTGCCTGGTGAGGGAAAGAGGGTCAGAGGTTAGAGGTCAGAGGTCTGAGCCCAGAGAAGAACCTACCATGTTCTGGGTGCTTTATCTATATTATATTTATGATTGTTGACCCTGCCAATAGTTTGCAAATGATGATCATACCCATTTTACAGAAAAGGAAACTAAGGTTCAGAGACATTAACTGATTTGTCCCACAGCTAGTAAACAGCACATGCCAATACCCTAGGATCTTTCTTCTTGTGGACATCCTGCCCATATTCAAAGTCTAGCTCTACCACCTTATCCCGGAAACTTTCCTTGATCCACTCTCCTAATCCTCCTCCCACTCTAAATACCAGTGCCTCACAGAGCTTTGAAATTATCAGGGAACAATCTAGAATCTGCCTTGAATAATTGAAATAATAGCTCATAGTGAACACGAATTGAGGCCTACCATAAATGCTGTGACAAGTGTATCATCTCACTTAGTCCTCACAACAAATCTATACTCTTATTATCATCCCATCATATGATGAAGAAACTGGTTTCAGATAGGTTAGATCAACAATCACCAAACTTTCAGATCTCACAGACCCCCCAGGGATTCGCAGACCACCGGTTGGCGACCACTGGGTTACATGACCTGCCCAAGTGGCTAAGCTGGGATTTGAATATAGCTCTAGTTTGCAGCCATTATTTGTTTCTTTGTGCATCTTGTGTATGGCTCAGGCAGAAGAATCACCCCTGCCTCACCTTTGTGTCACCATGGAACCCAGTCAGCATCTTAGACATGAGTGGGTCCCAGGAAGTGCTTAATGAGTTGGCTAGTTAATGAGTGAGGTGAGTTCTGCCCTAGATGTGTTTCTTCAGCTACAATATGAGCAGTCTCAAAGGTCTCATGAGTCATGGAAGTCCCTTGAGTCTGTGATTCCATTTCTGCCTAGGGGACTTGAGGAAGCCTCAAAGAAGGGAGGGTAGAGTTGCGATTTGAAAGACTGCATTAGGTGGGGGTACTGGCTGGTATTCTAAGCAGGACAGTAAGCCTAAGGATGCGAGGGCAGGAGAGATCAATTGGAGTGGGTAGGGTTTGTGTGGGCTGGATTGTGGGGTCCTCAAAGGGTTCTGGACTTTACCAACTGGATTGGTGGTTTTCAAATTTTTTTATTTCTCTCCTCTCTGCGTCTCACTCTGTCTCTTCTTGCACTGGGATTCTTTCTAAAAACTAAATCTTAATGGAATAGCAGTTCATTAAACAGACCCCGAAGCATCCCCAAAGAACCTAGTTTGAAAATCAATGCAGTAGCAGTGGGAGCCATTGAAGGTTCTTGGACTGGGGAGCAGTGCATGTGCAGAGAATCTGAAGGAATAGTGGGGTGCTGGAGTGAAGATCCAGAAAAGAGATTAGAAGACTAGAGTTGAGGTGGCAGCATGTGAAGGGTGGTGAGGGAGGCAACAACTAGAGTTGTGGAGAGGTTAAATGTGAAGTAAGGACAAGGGGTGAAAAACCTGGGGCCTGGGTGGGCATGGGTGCTCTCATGGAAATCACTGGAACAGAAGGGCTGATGGGTAAGGCTCAAGCAGAGGGAGTAAGACCATGGAACCTCAGAGCCATGATGGGACTAGGGCTGGTGGTATCATGGCGCAGTGTATGGGAGCGTGGCACAGACTATGTAAGCCTGTCTGTGACACCATTTTTGCTGATTCACAGAACCCAGCTATATTCATATATGTCCATGTGTGCTCTGTAGCATGCACAGCATTGAGTGTAGGTGTGCCGTGTGTGGTGCCACTTGTGCCCATGCGTGGGGTCTGTGCATTGCACCTACATGTGCCTGTTCATGGCACTCACGACAGCCTGCGCATAGTGTCCAAAAGTGCCTACACTGCACCCTCACTCACTTGGCAGCCAGCAGCATGTTCTTGCGGCTGTGCAGTTCCCCAGGGTCAGCATGCTGTCGGCATAGGTACTCGGCAGTTGCCTTGGCTGGGAACTCGGTCTCACAGATGTAGCCAAAGTCTCGGGCCAGGTGTATGGCCTCTCCTGGGAGGAGGAGAGGCAAACAGATGAGCTGTCACTATAGCCAGGTGTACCTTTGAGAATGGAGCACCACCTTGAACCTTGACCCCCTGGCCAGGGCCCATCCTACCCCATCTTGCTTCTATAGATACTTTCCTCTGATTTCCCACTCCAGCAATCCCATTGCTGTCCCTTGGGGCCACCAGGGATGGACTCTGAGTTCAGGGATGGGAGCTGAGCCCACCCTGTACCCCAAAGCTTGAGCTCCAGATAACCAAACCCAGAGTCACCAACCTCCAGGGAAAGTACTCTAACCCCCTTATCCCTTTCCCTCATCCAATCACTGGCTACTCCTCCCCACCATTCACACACATGCTCTCTATTGCATGGGCACGTGCATACACACACACATACAAAGGCTGTACATACATATCATACACAGCACTTAGTCATACATGACAGAGAACAAACGTGATTAAACACACCCTCCTGCATTGGAGACAGTCACACTGGATGACACAGGTCCCCTCGTGCCTCAGCGCCCACCCTCAGGCCTCACTCACCCTCCACCAGCGAAGTGAGCAGCGTCACGTTGGCGGCCTTGCGACGGCCAGCTGGCAAGTTGAGCCCAATCTTCTCCAGCCGTTCCCGCAGGCAGCGGCCTCCGTTCTTGGACTTGGCCCTTCACGTGCACAAAGAGAGACAGACACACAATATGAAGACAAGAGAGAAGCATGCAGGCTAAGTGACCTTGCTGCTTCCACCAACCTCTGTGGAGGCGCGGGTCTGGCCCTGGGGACAGTCTGGGCCTCTTTCAGCCTGGCCCCAGCCTCTTTCTAACCTCACTGGCTTTGTAGCCAAGATGGAGGGTAGGGGGCCTAGCTCCAGGAGCCCCTCATTTCTCCCTAATCCTCTCAAAAGGCAAGATAGGCCTTTTTCCCACCTTTACATGCCAGCTAGGTCATACACAGCTACCCAGGGACCCATAGACCTTTAGACAGATACACTGGGACAAGCGACACACACAGATACATATAGATACATACACAGATGAACGCAAACCGAGGGCCAAGAATAAACACACCCCAATGGAGACAGACATACAGAGCTAGGCTCAGACACCAGGCACACATAGGGACACAGAGACAAATGTTCATACGAAGTCAGGATCTCAGGGACATGTACAGACACTCACACATTCACACAAGCCCCTCTGGGATGCTCGAAGAGACCAGGAATAAGGAGATACCCCCATACCTGCACAAATGCAACCCCCACACGGAGGTACATACACATGTCTAGCTCCAGATGTACATGTGATCACATACACACAGGGTAGGACACACTCCTTCTAACACATCCCACTGAAAATAACACAGGAAACTCACATTCATGGAACATATCCTCCTAGCCACCCCCTGCACCACACACACACAAACATGCATGCACACACATGCACGCACCATCCTCAGGCACACCAACACTCAGCCCTATCTAGGCACAAAGATATGCACAAAGAGAGACAGACACACAGCTGGAAGATAACTACGGACCCCAAAACGCACACATCAGAGAGGCCTTTGCTCCACAGGGGATGGGCTTTGGGTCCTGGGGGTCCCTTTTCTAGAGGAGGGGGTGAGGAGGGCACTCTTCTTCCTGGACCCAGCCTTGTCCATCCTGTCCAAGAGGGGTGACTCCTCCAACCCTCCTCTATGCCCAGGCTTCTTCCTCCACACCCCACCCTCAAGACCTCAGACCTGTAGTTGCTGCTGGGGACCTGGACTTCCCTTCTGGGAGACTGAGGCATAGGTGGCCCTGTGGCTTTGGGTGAGGCTGGACCCTCTTTGATCCCCTGAGGAGGTCTGAGATGGCCACGGATTTTGGCCCAACACTGTGCAGGGAGCTGTGGGTTGGCCTTCCTACCTGCGAAGGACACCACCCAGGAGTGAGGCGTTGAGGCACTCGGGAGGTGACAGTCGCCGCTGGACCTCCCCTACTGTCACCTTGTACTTGGATGTCGAGCTGAGCAGTGACAGCCGGCCTGGCACGGAGCAGAAGACCTCACTGGGGTTCGTGATGCCGCCAACCAGGCTGTCTCTGGCCAGTGAGAGGGCCGAGAGGCTGCTGGCTTTGGAGGGGATGGGGACTGTGGAGCAGAAGCAAGAGCAAAGGAGAAAGACAACACTGAGCCAGGGACTTCAGGACACTAGCAGCTGTGGAGTGAGCACTTTGATGGAGCACCCGCCTGATCTGGGCACCAGGCTACATGCTGTGCACACAGGCACATTTAAATGTCCCAGCATCTTTCAGAGGAAGGTTCTGCGATCCCTGCTTTAACAAGGAAGAAACGGAGGCACACTGACGTTAATATGACTCACCCAAGTTCACTCAACTAATGGGTGGTGGAAACTGAACCTAGAGCTGTCTGGTTCTTGAACCTGTGTTCCCTTCACTAAGCTGGGCTGGTTCCCTGTTAAAATTCAAACAGCCCCAGCAGACTCTTGGGGTTTGGGCATGTGCGACCAGAGAGGGAGTTGGAAATGAGGAAATGGGGTCTGAGCTGGAGGCAGGATTCCTGGGTCACTGTGGCAGGGCCCAGCCAGATCAGGGCAATCACAAGGAGTCCCCAACCTCCCTGCCCACTTGTGGTCCTATGTCTTCACCTCCCCCAGAGTAGTGAGCGGACAGGGAGGTTACAGCCCCATTAGGCCTCCAGCCCTGGCCCCTTCCTGTCAAGTCACTCTGGGATACTCAAGGAGACCATGAATAAAGAGACACCCTCTGGCCCCCTCCCCCAAATGCTCTTCAATTATCTACCAACAGCTACAAAGGGCAGAGAAGGGAATCTGAGAAGTTGATTTTCTAAAACCCACTTGGACATCCTTGCCTCTAAAAGAAAGTTCTTCCTGCAATGTAACCTCCATCTCCAGCTTCAGAGGGAAGGGAGAACACCTGAGACACTTATTTCCCCTGAGGCTTAGCTTCTTTCAAGGAAGTGAAAGCCTTGGTGTTAAAAAAGAAAAAAGCAGGTCTTATGTGTGTGTTGGTGCGGGGGAGGGGGGGTCATGTGAGGAGTCTGGGGCCAACAGTTATTGAGCACTCACTATGCTATGAGCTTATACAAACAACCTCACTGAATCCTCAGAACAACTCACAAGGGGACTACTAGTACATTTATTATTCCCAGTTTGCAGATGGGAAAATTGAAGCCCACAGAGGTGAAGTGGTGTGCCTGAGATCACACAGCTGGTAGACTTGGAACCAGCAGCAAGCCCTGGACTGTGGTCTCAAAGACAGCGCTTTTAACCCCTCAGCCATTCGGCAAGTATGTGTGCCAGGAGCTGTGCTGGGCCTTGGGAATGCAGAGGCAGACAAGGATGACCAGGGCCTAGCCTGGCAGAGCCCCTCCAGCTTTTCCCTCTCTGGGTGTGCATTTCCCCCTTCCCCTGTCCCCCACCCAGAAACCGCAGTGATGCCCTTCACACTGCCCTCTCCCACCACATCCCATCCACCACCATGTCCTAGGTTTCCATTTCTCCACGCGCCCTGAATGTGGCCACTTCTCCAGGTATGCACAGACACTCACTTCCTGCCTGAATTTCAGCACAATCCCTGCTCTGGTCTCCCTGCCCTGCTGCAGAGGGAACTTTCTTAAACACACATCACTCTCTAGCCTAAAACTGGTCAGTGTCCAGTCAGTTCCCTGAGAGACAAAGTCCAGCTCCATAGCTGGACACAATGATATCCCCTGTCCTTCAGGAGGTACCAACTCTATACCCAGTGCTTTACATTAACAGCTCTGGGGAGTGGATGCCATTATCCATCCCCATTTCAAAATGAAAAAACTCGGTTTTGGCACAGCAATCAGGAGCACAGACTCTGATCATGGACTCCAGGGCTCACATCCTAACCATCATCATACCCTCCTTCACCCTCTTTTGTAGCCTGCCCATGCCTACCCCTCTTGCCTGGTCCCCCACTTACCCTTTAGCCTCTTGACCCACACTGACCAATAGAAGTGTACTGTGAGTCACGTATGTAAATTTGCAATTTCTCAGAGCCCCATTAAAAAAAGTAAAAAGAAACATGCAAGGTTAATATATTTTATTTACCCCACTATATCAAACATATTATCACTGAAACATAATCACTATGTTAAAAATTACTACTGGGCTATTTTACATTCTTTTCTTATACTTAGTCTTCAAAATTCAATGCATACTTTACACTTACAGCCTATCTTAATGCAGACTAGCCACATTTCAAGTGCCCACTAGCCCCATATGGCTAGCGGCTCCCATTGTGGATAACACAGCTCTCGACTTCAAAGGGGAAGCACAATAGGTAACCCATGTCAGCGAGATGTGGGCGACTGGTGACTGGCACTGCCCTGTGCAAAGCTGCCACTTGGCTCTTACCATGTTGGGCATACCGACATTGCCGGATATCCTGGTTTGTTTGTTTGTTTGTTTGTTTGTTTTTGCTGGTGAGATCAGGACTCTGGATTTCTATGAGAAATCTCTGTATTTTTAAACATGAAAAAGTGCTCAATGTCATTAATCATTGGGGAAATGCAAATTAAAACTATACTGAGATACTACTAGGATGGCTATAATAAAAACAATAGGCAATATCAAGTGTAGGTGAGAATGTGGAGCAACTGGAGCCCTTACATTGCTAGTGGGAATGTAAAATAGAATAGCCACTTTAGAAAACAGCTTGGCATTTTCTTTAAAAATTAAGCACAAACTGCCCTGGCCAGTGTGGTTAAGTGGTTAGAGTGAAGCCTGTGCACCAAAGTTTCGAGGGTTCAATCCCCAGTCAAAGGCACTGGGTTGTAGGTTTGATCCTCAGTCCCGGTCAGGGCTCATGTGGGAGGCAACCAATTGATGTGTTTCTCTCACATTGATATTTCCCTCTCTCTTCCACTCTCCCCAAAAATCAATGGAAAAATACCCTCGGGTGAGGATTAACAACCAAAATTTAAACACAAATTTACCATAAAATCCGGCATTTCCACTTCAGCTAAAAGCAATGAAAATGTATATCCATACAAAGACATGTATGTGAATGACTATAGCAGCATTATTCATCATAGCCAAAAAGCGAAAACACCAAGTAATCATCAACTGATGAATGAATAAACAAAATGTGTTACATCCATACAATCGAATACTTGCTCAGCAATTTTGAAAAAATAAGTACTTATACATGCTACAGTGTGAATGAACCTCAAAATATTATGCTAAGTAAAAGAGGCTAGATGCAAAAGTCTGTATATTTATATGTTCCATTTATATAATATATCTAAAACATGCAAATTTGTAGACAGAAAGCTGATAGTGGTTGCCTAAGGCTTGGTGTGAGAATGGGGATTAACTACACATAGAGGAATTTGTGGGTGATGGAAATGTCTAAAAATGGATGAGGGTATGCCCTGGCTAGTTGGCTCAGTTGTTTGTAGTGTCATCCTATACACCAAAAGGTTGCAGGTTGGATTCCGGGTCAGGGCCCATACCTAGGTTTTGGGTTTGATCCCCAGTTGGGAGTGTATGGGAGGTAACTAATTGATGTCTCTCTTTCTCTTTCAAAAAAAAAAAAAAAAATCCATGAAACATATCCTCAGGTAAGGATTTAAAAAATGGATGTAGTTATGACTATACAAATAGAAATTTACTAAAAATCATCTTGATATAGTCTAACAATGGATGAATTTTAGATATGTAAGTTTTATTTCAATAAATGGGTAAAAAATGCAAGTTCCAGGGATTCTCATTCAGTAGATGTGAGGTGGTACCCCAGAAATC
Source organism: Corynorhinus townsendii (assembly GCA_026230045.1). Taxonomy (NCBI): domain Eukaryota; kingdom Metazoa; phylum Chordata; class Mammalia; order Chiroptera; family Vespertilionidae; genus Corynorhinus; species Corynorhinus townsendii. The sequence goes on from JAPDVU010000002.1 coordinate 199,088,276, forward strand.
TGCATCTTTTAACAAAGTACCCCCAAGGGATTCTGACACAGTGGTTCCTTAGACCACACTTAGAGTATCACTGTCAAAGCCTGAGGGGGAGGGACAGCAGAGGAAGGCAGAGAGGAGGTAGTGACCCTCCTCCCAGCCCACCTGCATTTCCTCATCTCCCCAAGAGGGGTCTGCTGCTTAAGTTTCCTTCTCACCAACTGCCAGAGGGGTTCTTTCATTTTATTATTTATTTATTTTACATATTTTTATTGATTTCAGAGAGGAAAGGAGAGGGAGAGTTAGAAACATCAATGATGAGAGATAATCATTGACCGGCTGCCTTTTGCATGCCCCACAGTGGGTGGGGATTGAGCCCACAACCCAGGCATATGTCCTTGACCAGAATCGAACCTGGGACCCTTCAGTCCACAGGTCGACACTTTATCCACTGAGCCAAACCGGCTAGGGCCAGAGGGGTTCTTTTAAATATAGTTCTTACCCTTCGCTCCCATGCTTTACACTGCCCTCAGGTACTGTCCAAACTCTCTGCATGGACACTGGTTTTTCAGCCTCTCTTTGGGGCAGACAGTGGCCTGTCTGGGAGGCAAATGAAGCAGGGTTGTGCAAGTGCAGGGTCCGATTCTGTTTTTACGTAGTAAAATTTTGATATTTTGTTTATCATGAATTTTTTGCTTATTTTTATTTTTAAAATATTGCATTAAAATATATTATGTATCTAAATCTTACTTCAGAGTAAGTACCTCACCCTAGGCCTGGCCCTGCTTAGATATTCATTTGGAAGCCCATGCCCTCCCCATCTCCCTTTCCTTCCCCAGAGCCAAGAGGAGCAGAGGGGAGGTGACTGTTTACATCAGCCCCCAGTTTTGTCCCAGAGTTCCCCCTGAGATTGGAAGATGGAGCCCAACAGAGAGGGATTCTCCACCCCCAAGGAGGCAACCCACTCTCCTCAGAGGGAAGGAGGAATATCTCAGCTCTCATCTCCAAAGTCTGTCTTCCTCTCCACGCCCGCCTGCTTTCTGTGCCCCTAGGACAGGTCACGAAACTGGAGGAGACAAATGTGGGCAGAAAATGGAGGGCTCCCTGCTTCCCCTGGGGTCGGCTGGGGCCCCACCTGCCATTCTCTAACCCACACGGTGGCCTCAAGGGGCTGCCCACCCGAAGTGTGCGGTGGGGGCGGGGCTTCGCCTCCCGGGCCCCCCAGGATAAGTGCTGGAGAGCCAAAATTTTACAATCAAGGTCTGGGCCCCGACAACTTCCAGACTCTCCTCCCCCGAGGTAGGAAGATCGCGCCGCTTTTGGGATAGGCCGAAGCCGCCTGCCTCCTTTCTCATCCAGCATCCAGAACTCCAACCGTCCTGTACACACAGTCGCCCCTCCCGCCGGAGCCGGGAGATGCTGGAGGGATCGGATGCTTCAGCTAGCCGAGACTGATTTCCCATAAATCCAGGGCCAGGCCGGAACGAGGTCCCCACAGCTGCCGGCAGGTGCCAGACGAATTCAGGACTCCCCAGGGGCCCCCTGTGCCTCGGAAGGGCCTGAGGGCGAGGCAGGACGCTAATTCACGGCCCACAAGGATCTAGTGGCGGGACCGAGTCCAGCATTGCTAGCGGAGGACCCCGGCGAAAACTGCCCGCTGCGAGCAGGGCTCCAGCCAGAGCACCTGTTCAGCCAAAGAGCACAGCCCCAGGTCCGGACCCCGGGGACCAGCCTCCGTATTTGCAAAGCCTGACCGCACCCGGCTTTGACGTCCAGGATGGGGTGCCCAGGGCGCCGGTTACCCAGCTCATTCAGCCACTGACCCGCTGCCACTGCGGTCCAGTGGGTGTGTGCGCCTGTTCCCGCAACACCCGCGTGGCACCGACAACCACATCTGCCTCCCCGCCTACCCCACCCCACCCCACCCCACCCCACCCCACCCCACCCCACCCCACCCCACCCCACCCCACCGCCCCCAGCCAGCACAGCAGGACTCTGGGCAGTCCTGGCCACACTCACCGTGTTCTTGGGACTGCCTTTGGGGACCGGCCCACACCTTGGACCTGGGATTTATGGAAACTGATGTCCCTTGAGAGAAACCAACTCCCTCCTCACAGCCAGCCCTCCCACGCTTGCTCCGGTCTGGGGATTGGGGTTTAAGGTACCCAGAGAACAGGCTGATTTTCTACTCTTCCCCAGGCAGAAGTCCCCAAGCCCCTTCCCAAAATGCAGGGGGCTAGTCTCCCTGCCCCCCCCCCCCCCTTAGGTCTCCCAGCCCCTCCAGCCAAGGCACTGGACACCAAGACCATGATCCTATCTCTGGGCTGACAGAGCTTTTCCTTCCGAGGGGTTAAAAAAACAACAGCCACACAACTAAGCCATCCCAGTGCCCACCCCAAAGACCTGGGTCCCGACTTCGGGCAGACAGGTTCCCAGAGTCCTCCCAAACCTCTGCTCCAGGTCACAGCCCCAATACCTGGAGCCCTCCTTCCTCAAGTTCAGGAGGTCTGTCCCCTCAGCTTGCCCACACACACTTCAAGCAGTCCAAATAATTCTCAGTCCATTCCTAGCTCCCCGAAGTCCATCCCCAACCCCCACCTCCACCTCCACCTCCACCCCAGCCTCTGCTGGGAACAGGTGGAGGGCAAACAGAGCCCGTGCTTGAATTCACTCTTGAAAAACAGCTGGAGCCAAATCCCACTGGAGCAGCACCTCAGATTTCTCTGTGTCTGGATTCTGCCCCCCCACCAGCCCCAAATCTAAAGAGCCCGCCCAAGGCCTAGACCCCTCAGAATCTCTGTCTCTGTTTTTCTCTGTCTCTTTCTCACCTTTTCCTGGCACGGCCAGAACTCAAGCCAGAAAATCCACTTGAAACCCCTTTTTCTAGTCCATCCCCCTACCCCCCCCCCAAAAAAAATACACAGGAAGTGACCCTCACATGCTGAGAGATCCTCAGTACTAAAGATCAAATTCCCAGACACAATGAAGACCCTGATACACATATAGAAACCCCCAAACACACGGAAATGTACACCAACATGATAGAAACGCACCACACACTCAACAACAGAAACACATATACCAAGAAATACCAGAAAGACAGGACCTGAACTCACACTGACACCCAGGAGCAGGCAGGCCTTCACCCTTGTACACACACCAGCTCCCGCTTGGAGAGAAAATTCCCCAGGGAAACGCAAGATTTACCACTCACTGCCTTCCCTCCCCCGCAACTCCCCAGCCCCCGCCAAGGCCCTGCAGGAAGGAAGGGGGCAGAAAGCCCTTGCCAGGCTAGCAAGTGGTAAGGCTCTGTAATGTGGGAGCAGCACCTCCATTCTCACCTCTTAGGAAACAGGGAAGTGGTTTAACTCGTTCTGCAAATGAACTCCAGATCCACCAAAGCGCCCTCCCCTCCGTAGGGAGAGGCCAGCTGTGAGGCTGGCCTGGCGGGCAAGTTGGGTGAGCGCTGATGGACTCGCTCACCCCAGGCCGCAGGCTCTGGTACCAACTCACCAACCTGCGCAGTTGCCCAAGCTCCGGCCAGCCCCCCGCCCTCCCCGCGCCTCCACTGCCCCTCTCCTGGGCCGAAGAATGCCTCGTGGCCACCAAGCGGGGCGGGGACGCACAGGAGGCACACGCTCCATGGGGAGAGGAAATGGGTCTTGCGCCCAGGGCCTGCACCATCTCGCCCGATTCTGCCCTGGCAGACGCACGCCATTCCTTACCTTTCTTGATCACAGACTGGTCCAGAAGGCTCACTCCCGAATCATCCATGGCCTGCAAATAGGAGAGACGGCGGAAAGAGTGCTGTGGACCTAGTGTCCTTTCGCTTCCCAAGCCCCGCGGTCTCTGGTCCCTGGTCCCTGTCCTGCCTGCTCCGGCCAACGTGCACTAGGTCGGGTCGCCTGGGGTGGGGACCAGCATTCGCCGAGGCTCGGCACCATCTGTGCGGCCCATCTGGGCCCTGGGTACCTCACCGTGGCCGTAAGGGAATTTTGAACCTTAGGGAATTTTGAATCTCTGCCTCTCTTCGCTCTAGGCTCAGGCTGCCTCAGCAGTCCCGACTCGGCATAGATGCCCTACGAGGCCCAGCCGAGAGGGAGAGAGGTGGCTCAGCCTCTTCCCATTTATTCCGCGGAGGGTTGCTGCCATCCAGGCAGGGCGAAGAGACTCGGTCCCCGCCGCCTTAAGGGCCAGGCAGCACCTAAGCAGGGACCTGGACACATCCTAGGAATCATGCGTGAGAAGAGGCAGGCTGGGAGAAAAGCTGGTTTCCCGTTTGGGGCACCCTACCTCCAGCCAGGGTCCTAAATCTGGCCCATCCTGGACAATTCCGGCCTCACCTGCAAGTCCTCCAGGCCGGGCGGCGCCGCCAGCCCGGGGAGGCCGAGGGGCGTGTCCGCCAGGCCGTGCGCGCCGTCGGCCAGGCTGTGCAGGAGCCGGGGCACAGCGGCGGCGTAGTCGCGGCGCGGGTCCAGGCCCAGGGAGCGGGCGGGCGGCGCCAGCAGGCCCGGCGGCTCGTTGTGGGCGCGGGCGGCGGCGCGGGGCGCGGCCCAGGCGGCCTGTGGAGGCTGCGGCTGTGCCAGGGGCGCCAGGCCGCCGTACGGGTCGCCCGCCAGGTGAGGAAAGGCGGCGGCGGCGTCGGGCGCCTGGCCGTAGGGCAGTGGCGGCTGCGGGTAGGGCGGCGGGAAGTAGGGCGGCTGGAAGTCGGCGGCCGCGGCCGCCGCCGGCGTGTGGCAGAGCGGAGGCGCCGGCCCGTAGGCCGCCTGAGGCAGGGACGACAGGCGGGCCCCTCCAGCCGCTGCGCCCAACCCGTCGGGGCGCTCCTGGAGAAGGAGAAGGGCGCGTTAGGCGATCGCCCGCAGCTGACAGGGGCCCGGCCCAAAAGGACCCTCCTTCTGGACAGCTCGCAAGGGTCCAGCTGCCGTCCTACACGCTTCCCGGGGCCCGAGGTTTATCTCTGCAGACCTGCGCTCACCGTCCTCAGCTGGCGGGGCCCCTGCCGTCCCCTCCCTCTGAGATTTCGTTGTAGGTGGAGGATCGGAAGGTCCAGCACTCAGGCCTCCTGCTGTCCCCGCACCCCGGGGCCCCCGACTACTCACCATGGGGGAGTAAGTGTGCACCAGCATGGGGCAGGTAGCGTGGGGTGCGAGGCGTGGCGGCGGCGGCGGAGCTCTCGCCCGACGGCCAGCGGGCGGGAAGAGGTACGGGAGCCTGCACAGCCCGAGGGGATCACTTGGTGGCGGGAGTGGAGGTCAACCCAACCTGGAACCCAGCGGGCGTCGGGTCCTCAAGTGTGGGCGATCCCGGGCGAGTCCATGGGGGCGGGACGTGGGCCAAACGGGCTCTGATCGCACTTGGAAAAGTCGGTCAACGGGTGCCCAGCGCCCGCCCTCCTTCCTCTGAGCGCAGCCTGCTCCATGCACTCCAGTTATAGTGGCGGGGGCGCGCCGGGCCTCTGGGGGCGCGCATTAAAGAGACAAGCTGTGGCCGCTTTCTCCCTTCTCACCAGCGAAGGCTCTGGGGGAGGCGTGGCTTTGGCGCGACCCCCTGGCGTGAGTAACGCCTGGTGAATCCATTCCCCGCGGGTCACCCAGCTGCTGTGAAGCAGAGGATTCCAGGCTGGGACGTAGGGGCTTTACTGCTTCTTTGCCTTTGAGCAAAGCACCACTGTGCCTCAACCTCAGTTTCCTTGTCTGTAAAATGGGTATCCGTCTTTTCTCTAACCACCTCACCTCACCTCTTCCACATTCACGAGGTGGGCGATCGTGAATGTGGAAGAAGTTTGTGAGCTGTAGACTCAAGGCCACCGGCTCACGTGTATGCGTGTGTGTGTGCGCGTGTGTGAGGGGGGGCATCTGTCTCTCTGAATGTTTCCAGATCAAAGCGCCTCTGAGGGTGCCCACTTACTCCAGGAGGCTTCCCTGGGGTTGGTCGTTCCCAGTGCCAAGCCAGCGTCTCAGTAAGCTGGAGAGGATCTCTCCAGACAGAGAGTTGCCTGGGACTTGGGTTGAGCATGAGTTCCATCTGAGGAGGGCCTAGGCTGGTTGAATGTGGGCCTGTTGAGTGAATCTGTGTGTAACTGACACTGTGTGGATGGTATGTGATCCTTACACTAGCATGCACAGGCTGTGTTACCATGGCAAACACTGGGTAGCTTTCAAACATGTTCCAGTCTCTGCGGTCACTCTTTCTTTTTCCCAAAACCCAATCCTGCCCTCCTGAGAGAAACAGGGACAGAGATGGAAGAAAGGGAAATGAGAGGAATGCTAAGGGGAATAAGAAGTAAGAAGTAAGAAGGAAGATGTTTTTTAAGAGCCAGAAGGTGCTCAAACCAGGGTATAATAGAAATAGTTGCAGCTAATTTATTACAGAGTGTGCCAGACTCGGTGCTAAGTACTTAATGAATATTGAGCTATTTAACCCTCACAACAGCCCTACGAGATAGAAAGCCTTATCACCCCCATTCTCAGGTGAGGAAAATGAGGCACAGAGAGGTGAACTGACTTGCCCAAGGTCAAGCAGCTAGTTAAGTGCCAGAGCCAAGATAGTCCGCTTCTAGCCTCCCTCTGTGCTCAGAATTCCTATTCTGTGTTGTCTGATACTCAGGTACCTAGAATTTAGTCCTGAGTTCAACTGACCTGTGATTCTTGGCAAATCCCTCTTCCTCTCTGGTCTCAGTTTCTGCAACTTCAAAAACAACAATAAAGTAGGGGAGGACAGAGAGGACTAGATGTGGGAGACAGAACATAAAGGTAAAAAACTTGAGATAGAGGAGAAGGGGGAATAGAGGAGACACCATTAACCCATGAAATGTAGGTGGAAGAGACTTGAAAGGGGTGTCCCAGGAGGTACATGGAAGGTGCAGAGCTCAGGTCTGGGTCCTCTCAGCCTAGGGGTCTGTGGGGTATGAGGAGGCTAATAACAGCTAAAGAGTCACCACTAAGAACTTTCCAGAGGTTGGCACCACCAGCTAGAGAGGAGGATGAAACAGAACTGGGCAGCTCTGCAGCCTTTGTGCCCAGGACAGATGAGAGGTCAGGAGTATGCTTGTATGTGTGTCTATATGTGTGGGTGTGTGAGTCTGTGGTGAGACCACCCTCAACTTCAGCAAAAGATCTCAGAAGTCAGGCTCCAGGACAGGTGTATGTGTGTTGATGCATGGCATGCAGGTAGGTAGACCTCTTTGGGAGAAGTCCAGGGAGGCAAGGCTGTCATGCCTGTGCCCAGCTGTGGGATCCCCTGCTTTCTCCAGCAGGCTTGGGGAGGCCAGAATGACAGGATGGGCTGCCTGTCCAGTGGCCTCCTTGGGTTTCCTCACCCTACTTCCCTGCAGTTAAGACACCCCTCTTTTTACCTTATTTTCCCTTCTTTTCTGGCCACTTCTCCTGTGGCCAGAAAAGAAGGGAAAACTTTAATGACTACCTGCTGTTTTCAGGTAGCCATTCTGGCCTCCGGTCTGCTGTTATCTCCCAGCTCTGTTATCTCCAGTCTGTATCTCTCACTAGAAATCCAGACCCTTAGATGCAATTGCCAGTAGGATACTTCCTCCAGACATCTTGTTGCCACCATCTGAAACTTGCCAAATCCAAAACTAAACCTCAACACCTCCTTCACCCCACCACAAACCCTACCTCCTTATTCTCCTGAGTTCTGTAGTTCCATAAATGGCACCACCATCCTTCAAATTAAAAATAGAGTCATCCCAGACTCTAACTCTGACCTCCCCCACCCATAAGCTGCTCCTCATGGAATGTTGTCATTTCTAACCCTTAAACGTATCTCTCCACCCCTCTGTCTGCACCTTAAGCTACACTCTTTCTCATATTAGACCACTGATTCTCAAAGTGTGGTCCCTGGACCAGCATCGCCTACATCATGTAGGAATGTGTTAGAGGTGCCAGCTCTTGGACCCCACCCCAAACATGCTGAATCAGTATCTGGGGGGTGGCAATCTGTGTTTTAATAAGCCCATATAAGGTAGATTCAAATATAGTATAGTCTGTGAACTACTGCCTAGACCATCATCACAAACCAGCTAACTGGTCTCCTGCCTTCATCCACATCTCTTCTCATCCAATTCCAATTTCATTCAGCAACAACAACAGTGACTAGACCATGTAAGCTCCCTACTGAAAACTCTGCTGGGGCTCCCCATGACCCATCTTCAGGGGGAAGCTTAAACATTCTAACCAACATTCCAGGCTTTTCGTAGCTGCAACAGATTTTCCCTTCCTGCCTCATGAAGCACTTCACAAGATGAAAGGAGAAAGAGAAAACATGCCTTGCACTGGGGTTAAGGCACGGCAGGTGCTCAGTGAATGCATATTAAATAAATGATAAATGAATCAATGGGCGAGTTTATGAAGCCTTCTGTCTATTGAGCATTCCTATCGGAAGCTTCCCTGCAAGCATGGCCCTGGGTAGCTAGAACCCAGATATAATCAAGAAAGTCATCTGAGAAAGAAGTGATTTTGCTTATGACTACTGGAGAGAGGGATGTTATCCATGGTCTGCTGCTGATTTGGGGGACTCCTAAAAATTTAAGGGTCCTATGGCTGCAGATTCTGTTGCCCTTCTCTTTCAAGGCCAAGGGACTCTTCATTCTGTCAGGCATGGACTGTGCTGGCTTCTCTGGACACATGCACACACGTGGAGGCCTGAGATATGCATGGGACATGCAACATGCACAGAGACACTCATGGGAAACACATATATCACATGGGAACACAGGACATATATTGACACATAGGTGTATATGTTCAAATATACATACATCCCCATTGGCATATTGCTCTTCCCCCAGGCTCAGAAATTTCCCTTTCTTTTCAAAAAGTGAGTTCGCATTTGGACTTTTATGTAAAAAAAAAACACACTCAGGCCTGCCTCCTTTATTGTGACACAGCCACCCTCCTCCCATCCTTTGATAACCTCCTGCTCTGGGCCTGGCTGAGTACAGGGTAGGGGAAATCTGGCACAAGGAGATGCTTAGGCTCCACCTTGTGGTTAGATCGCATAACTGCAGCTGGGGGTCTCCCTATTTCCCTGGAGGCTGAATTACCAGGTCTCTCCTAGTTAGCCTGACCCCCTCCCTATTCCAGAGGCCAGAATTCTCTGACTGTCCCTCACTAAAGTACAGACAGAACTCAATTGGCCTTGTATTGTGAGGCTTTCTTCAGCGTTTGGCTCCCCCACCCATGAGGGACAGTACTTTGAGAGCAGGGACCATGAGTGGTTGCCGCTTGCTTTGGGCCTCTTCTCTTTGAAGTTCCCCAGATGATCTCAATCACTCCCATGACTTTAAGGACCCTCTATAACAACAACTTACAAATCTGTTGCTCATCCAGACCTGTCTCAACTCCAGAGCTCAGAAAGCAACTGCCCCCTGGATATTCCACAAGTAGCACAAATGCACCCTTTACATTTAGAGCTTTTATTTTGCACCACCCTGTTTCCCAGTGTTCCTCATGACAGTGACTGGCCTTATCCACTCAGTGGCCTAGATCAGGAATCTGGAAGTCATCTTTGGCTCTTCATCCATCTTCACTTCCAATTTATCACCACGTCTTATTAAATAACTCCTACCTATATTTTCTGCATCCTCACTGCAGCTGGCTTAGTTCAGACTTACTACCTCCTCTCAAGCTCTGTGCTTCAGTTGTCCCTTACAGCCAAAATCATCTTGCTTCAGTGCAAACTGGATCACATTCAATGTGCTCAAAAGTCTGCAGTCTCAGCATGATCCCACATTTAAGCTTCTTAGCACAGCACAGCAGGACTTGTTAAGATCTGGTTCATGTCCACTCCTCTTCCACACTCCCCACTCACTCTCCACTAGAGCATTAATGACCTACTTGCAGTTCCCAAGCTTATATGCCTTACCTGCTGTTCCTCTGCTTGTCTACCTGGCAAGCCCTCCTCATCCTCAGGTCTCAGAGCAAGTACTTTTCCTGGATTTATCCAGCCAGGCCGAGGGGCTCTCAGGCTCCAGCCACACTTTAGTTCAAACCCCATATGGGCAACTGTTTATACCTTTAGGGACTGTTTGCTGCCTTGTCTGTTTCCCCTCTAGATTTTAAGCTGCTTGAGAGCAGCATTTGTCTTTTCGTATTTTTCAGGGAGTTCAGGGAATCCATGCTAAGAACGTGACTTTCTGTACATCCAGTAGGTAAGTAAATATCCCTCTTTGTCTATGCATAGCCAACCATAAGGAGGCATTTAGAACATGCTTAGAGATTGCTAGACTTGAGGGCCTCGATGGAGAAGAGTCTGCAGAGAGTATGGTCCCTGGGCTGGGCTGGCTCCAATCTGAAAACTTTGGCTCAGGCCTGGTGAGGCAGTGGGTGGTCTGCTCATCTCCTGCTGAAGTCTCAGGCCCTTCCCCTTTTCACGTGCATAGAACAGGTGAACAGCTGGTTGCTTGAAAGCCACATTTGGCCTGCAGATGTCTGTTGGGGGGTAGTAGTGATTGAATTTTAAAAATTATCAACATTTGAAAGTCAGATTCCACATAAAAATTAGAATTTATAAAATCTCTTTAAAAATTGGAGGATGTGGCCCTGGCCAGCTTGACTCAGTGGTTAGAGCACCAACTGGCAGACTGAAGGGTTGCAGGTTTGATTCCCAAACAAGGGCATGTACCTCAGTTGTAGGTTTGATCCCCGGTCTGTCATGCGCATTCAGGAGGCAACCAATTGATGTGACTCTCTCACATCAATGTTTCTCTCTCTCCCCGCCATCTACTCTCTCAAAAAATCAATGAAAAAAATATCCTTGGGTAAGGATTAAAAAAAAATTAGAGAATGTGGCATTGCCACTTGGCAACAACCTGCTGACATGGAGAGACAGCAATTCATCTGTACAGAAGGTCACCAGGATCCCACTAGGCCTGGTCACATCAACACGAGTTTGCAAGCCTACACTAGCAATGAAGGGTGTGGGCTAAGTCAGATGGCCTGCATGAAGTCCTGGCTCTGGCACTTAGTAGCTGTAACTTGAGCAAATCACCTACCTATGCCTAAGTTTCTTCATCTGTAAAATCAGGACAATGCCTGCTTCATAGGATTCTTGGGTGGGCTGAATAACATTTGTGAAGTATGCTTAGTAGGGCTTGTGTTCAGCAAATGGTAGCTGTGATCTGCTGGGACCTGAGAGAAGATGCAGGATAGACCACACAGGAGCCATCTTGTCACCAATGAACATTTATTGTGTCCACATGTGCACAGCTTTGAACTTGGCGATCACAGAACGCACTGGGGATAGGAGGGTGGGGGGAGGAAGGAAGCAAGGAATCAGGTGTGTGTGTTGGGGTCCCCTTGGGTTCCTAAGAATGGTAGTCCCTGCTAGAGCCGCCAGTCGCGTCTCTCTGCAGAAAGGAGTCATAAGCAGGGGTGGGATTTAAAGCCAGGCACCATGATGGCGATGGGGTGCAATCACTAGGCAAACATGCGGTTTCTGGGGAAGTGTCCCTCCCAGCCAGGCCAGACGGCACCAGCCGGACAGAAATCAGATGCTCAGGTGTCCAAGCAGATAAGGACAAGCAAAATAAATACCCCCCCAACCCTCATCATCACTCTGCTGCAACATGACACAAAAGCTTAGAGACCAGGACCCAAGGGCTTCTGGGTCCTCTCAAGGAAGCTCAGGTGGAAGGTTTGCCCCATCCAGGCCTGTCTGCCCAGATTTCCTTGGACGGATGGGGCATTTCAGACCCTGGGTCACTGAAGTTGATTGCAATGTCAATGGCCAGAACCTGCTCTCTGCCCAACAGGGCCAAGGGCAAGAATAAAATGGCCAATTTAAAGGATATGGACCTGGGAGGCCAGAGGGGCACCACAGCTTAGGGGAGCCCACACCCTGGCCGGCAGGGCATATGGGTTGAAGCAGCCAGCTCCTGCCAGCCCTGACACACCCTGGGGCCTCCCTCCTACGGGGGAGCCAGACATTGGGCACAATGACACCTAGTGCCCCCTCCCTGGGGGCTACTCCAATCTTCCCCGTCCTGGCGGGGACAGCCACGTTGATTTCCAAGACAACCCCTGCCCCTGAGTGGCCCCAGGGGGCGGGACGCAGTTCCTTACACTTGAAGGGTGGGCACCATGCCCTTGCCCTTGAAAAAGCCAGAAAGCTGGGGTGTTTGGGGGGGGCGGAATTTAGAGAGGGGAATCCAGTTTGGGGGCTTCAGGGAAGAGGCCTCTTCCCTCCTTCCCTCACTGCCCACCCCCAGGTCTGTCCCCAGTGGAAACCCCTCATGGCTCTGACAGGCATTGCTCCAGGGCAGCCATGCGGTAGTGGCTGGCCGTCTCCTCACCCGCCTGCAGCCTCATGGCCTCCCGGCACAGCCGGTTGGCCCGTGCCAACTCCACCAGGACACCCTGATAGGCGGCAACCATCTCAGGCTTGACGGAGGTGGGGCTGACGCTGCCGAGCAGCTGGAGCAGCTCCTGTGGCCAGCGGGAGCGCAAGGCAGCGGGGGCCAGCCAGGGCAGCAGTGGCACGCAGCCAGTGAAGGCCTGCATGCCCAGGAACCAGAGCTCCTGCAGATCGGCCCAGATGCCCTCATAGTCGGGGGACAGGGCCAGCACTGCCTGGTCTGAGCCAGGTGTGGCCCGTGCCACGTGGGACTGGGATAGAAAGAGGATGGCGGCTGCGAAGAAACCTCTGGATGCTGGTGTTCCCTGAAGAGCTGGAAGGCAAGGGAGTGGGGGCATTAACCAGAGGGGCCAGCTGCTTGGCCAGACCCTTACTTTCCCTTTCTATGTGGGCACTCAAGGAGCGAAGCATAGCCTGGAATGAGCCTTCCTGGGTTCAAGCCCCGCCTTTGATTTCACTGTGTGACCTTGGATAATTCACTTTTCTGGGTTTTGTTTCTTCACTTGTAAAATGGGACCTACAGTAGTACTATAATCTTAAATATCTGCTGTGAGAATTAAATGTAATAATCTTGGTGCACTCAACCTCATGGTCAGACCTTCCTATAGCCTCAGTAATGACAGGTGCTGGGCCTAGGGCTCCTCAACAGGCAGAGGAAGTTGCACCAATTTGATTCTTGGGCCAGAAGAGGGCGCCAGAGGGGACTGGGAGCTTGTGACCTAGCTTTGCTTACCTGCTGGGCTGGGGGTCACCCCTGCACTGCAGACTCTCTCCCAGAGGCTGTTAGTCTAACCTGGTGGCATTTGTGGGTGAACCAGCATTGGGGCTCTGCTCAGGGCCTGTGGTGGTGATGCTTGGGACTGAGGGAGTTCAGGGCTAGAGAGCAGGGGGGCTCTCCTTGTCCTATAGCTGGGTACGCCCTTGGGATCCTTATAGGGAACAGAGGCAGCTGAGGGTACAGGCTCAGTACACCCTGTTTCCAGGCATCTGCTCAGTTCTTCCAACCTGACAGATGGGCACAGGGAACAGGCAGGGACAGAGGGACCTAAGCAGACACCCACGGCCAAAGTGGGAGACACAAAGGGCTGGTAGGGGCTGCCCCTCCCCCCGCACACAGCCAGTGTAAAGCAGGGTTGGGGAGAGGGTATGTGCAGAGGAGCACCAAGCACTGAAGCTTGTCACAAGGGAGGTGAAGTGCCAGGCAGAGAAAAACCTCAATGGAGAGAAGTCAGGTTTCTGACTCAAGGCTGGGGGTGGCTCCACCTTGAAAACACTGGCTTCAGATTCCTTGGGCTGCTGAATTTCTGAGTAGGCCTGTACCTACACCCACCAGACCTTGCCTTAAAAGTCTTCAGAAAGAAGAGAATATTATCATTTTGCGAAGAAGGGTAGGGTGGGGTTGGGGATGGAGACATAATTTAGAGAGTTCCTGTGATTGGAAAATTCTATAAAACCATTTTCTGAAAATGGTGACATGTCCAGTAGCCAGCAGGTCCACCCAGCCGTCTGCCTCCATCCATTAGGACAGGGTCCCCAGGACTTACCTGGAGAGGTGCTAAGGAGCCGGGCCATGAGAAGGCCCAGGGTGGCCACGTTGGCAGCGAGAAGCAGCCTCCCCTGCTGCTGCACTAGTGCAGGTAGCGACGTCATCAGGGTGTTCATAAGAGATGTGAAGCAGGCATCTCGCCTGGGATGAAAGGGAAGTAAAGATGGGGGAATGGGAGAGAGTTGATAGAGTCAGACCAAACCCTGGGAAAACTTGGGATCCTGGGGTCCCGGTTTCACCAGGCCAGGATTTGGCAAAAAATTAGGCAGCAGGGTGGAGAGTTCATTTGGGCTCCATTCATGGCATCTGGGTTATGACTAGAATGGCAGATGTGCCCAGAGGGATTCCAGAGATGCCACATAATTGTGTGGGTGGTTCAGTATATTCTGAGACCCTTTCATGCTAACACTAACAGGAACACAAGGGCACAGGGAAGCAAAGAAGATGGAAGTTTGGGCAAGTTTGAGCAGTACCCCCTTTGCTTCCTCCAACCTGCTCCCCAGCCTCACTTGATCAATCCTGGTGCAGTGACCACGAGGTTGAGGAAGATGTGGCAGCAGGTCTGCAGGCCGATCTCCACGCTGTCAGGCAGCACTGAGGTGTCATGGCCAGGGGATGTGAGTTCCCACTGCTGTAGGAAATACTTGCACAGAAGCGAGGGTGCCCCCTCCTTGATCAGGATCTCCCGTGGTCCATCTTCAACTGTCAGGTGGCACCAGCCGGGCAGAAGGAGCCTGGGGATATGAAAGGACAGATGTGTGAGGAGTGGGGAGAGATTCCCTTTTTGGGGGCACCCCACTTAAGAGAAATGGAAGTAGGGGAGGAAGATACAACCTCATAGATACCACAGAAAAAGTACAAGCTTTGGAGATGCACAGGCCTAGGCTCAGACTTGGGCTCTGCCACATGGTGTGAGTGTGGGCAGTGACTTTACCCTCCTTGAGTCTCACTTTTCTCATCCTGAAGATGCAGATGAGACTGATGTCACAGATTTGCTCTGTGGATGTAATGAGATGATTTTTTGGTAAAGGGTATAAAAAAATGTCTGGCATGATATTCAATACGCAAGAGTTCTCTCCTAATAGAGCAATCTGGGGTTGACAAGTGAGACTTGGCAGTCCAGGAGTCCTGTGGAAACAAGCCTTCTCAGATAAATAGAAACAATCCTCAAGGCAATCTCCAGTCCAGGAAGTGATGACTAGAGAGGAGGTGTCTATGTGTTACACTTTTCTTTAAAACAGTCTGGCTGGACAAACTGCAACTACAAACTCACCGGAGAGCATCCCCTGGCCAGGTGGGCCCTGGAGTGGTGGGGGAGATGGCCAGGGTGGCCACCTGCTGAGAGAGGTCATTGGCTTCCTCAGCCTCCTCATAGAGGGTCTTGGCATAGCGAACGAGGAAGGGCAGCAGTTGGCAGACCTCCTTGCGCAGGGATGAGGTCTCCTCGGCCAGCCAGGCACCCAGGATCCGCACCGAAGCAAACACAAAGGGCTCCTTCTGCTTCTCCGGCCCCACCTGTAGCCACAGGACCCCCTTGAGTTGGAGCAGGATCCCTGCCTGGACAGCATGCCAGCCAGCTTTGGAATAACAACTAGAAGGGAATTCTAGCCTGGGCCCTCAAAGGCAGGCTCTCAAGGCATGTCTGCTGAGCCAACTGGATTCTAGATGTCATGCCCTTGTACTCGCTGGGACTCAACTAGTATTCCCCTTGTCCTGACTCCTCTAAAGTACCTCAGGGCTAGAAGGAAACTTGGAGGTCCAGAGCTAAGTAAACACTGCCTCTATAGCAGCTCTGAACTGGGAGGAATTAGCTGAACTTCTGCAGCGAGCAGGAACCAGGCAGCCTCGCTCCTTTTCCCAGGGTTTCAAGTTTGTATGTGCATGTGTGTAAAGCAATGCTACAGATTGAGCAGAACAGACTGCTTCAATCGTGTGTGTGTGTACTGGGGGGAGAGTTGGGAGTGGGAGGTTACTGTGTTATGTGCGTGTGTGTGTACCGTGATGTGAGTGCACATATGGTGTGTGGTATGGTGCTTGTGTGGAGGCACAAGGAGGGAGAGAGAGGAAGGCTCGGTCACACACTACATCCAGGAGTGCTGCAGGATCAGCCCTCGGTAAGAGCATCTTCACTGTCTCCCCATCACATGGAGGGGCAGGAGTTTTACTTTCCCCTTCCTCATGCCTACTGGCTCCCCCCACAGTGGGCTCCCTCTGGGTCACTGCACCCTCACCTGCTGCAGGTAGTGGATGACAGCCCCGATGGCCTCCTTCATGATGCTCACAAGCTGCACTTTCTGTGGCTCCTTAAGCAGTGACTGCTCACAGCGGGTGCATTCCTGGATCCCCAACTCCATGAGGGCATAGCAGGCAGTCACCACATCCTCTTTTACCTCTGTGCCTGTCTCCTCCAGTGCCAGCCGTACCTCCACACACGCTAGATTCACCAGCAGGGCCAGGAACTTGCTCCCGGAGCTGCCCGCCGGGATCCAAGTGGAGCCACAGGCGTGCGCCAGACGGGCTGCCAGCTTTAGTGCAGGGTTGCGCTGCCAGGAGCTCAGCTTGCTGCCGAGGATACGTGCCAGCCCGGCCTGCAGATCCCGGAGGCATTCAGAGGGCACGGTTGTCGGGGGCAGAAAGAGAGGCAGCAGTTGGCAGAGCTCAAACTTGCTGGCATCTTCGGCTTTCTGGAAATCTTCACTGAGGCCCCGCAACACCGCCAGCAGGTCAGGCTCCGCCTCCTTCCAGCACTGTGTTTCAGCAGCAGCCAGCAGCCCCACCAGAAGTGCCAGGGCTTGGTCAAAGCCATAGCCATGCCCCAGGTATGCCTGACACAGGGCAGACACAGTGCCACCAGCAATGAGGTGCCGGGGCCCACGGGGTGTACCTGCCACAGCTGTCAGGCATTGGTAGGTGTCATCGATCATGGAACGGCGGGCAGCATCATCAGGGTCCCCCCTAGCTGTGAGGAAGGTGCCAAGGATGGGGATTTTGTTTAGAACCTGGGGATGGGCGGCCAGTTCAGGATCACTGCAAAAGCAGGCCAGCAGGGCCACACCCAGGGCTCGGAGAACGTGGTCAGGGCAGCCATCCGGCGCCTCCTTGGTGGTCAGGAGACGATTGGGGAAGGTGAAGCCCACGGCATCAAAAATCCGCCGCCGAGTTTTGGCATCGATGTCACCTGCTTTGACTGCCTTGGTCACCTGAAGGGGGAGTATGTACTATCAGCAGGATGAAAGAGGTGGCAAAGACTGTCCCCTTGTACCCTGGGGTGTTGACTCTGGCAGGATTAGGTTAGTAATGGGACTCACTCTGGGATCAGGAAGCCTCCCAGAGATCATTTCATCCAGCTCCTTCCTTCTCCCTGGAGACAGACAGGTGTGACTTCTAGGATCCCTCATCTATGATTATCTCCGTGGAAGGGAGGTCCAGGCCTCCTCAACTAACTGTTCTGCCATTTCATCACCTGGTCAGTTAGGAATTTCTTCCTGATGTCGAATCTAGATGCCTACAACCTGAGTTGGAAGGGGCTTAGAACTCAGTATTTAAAATCCTCAAAGGATTTAGAGTCCCTTCCTAATTGCACCCTCCAGTAACGTCTCTGATCCATTCCCGCCACATTCTCAGGGGAAATGGCTCCTGTGTCTCGCCACTCTGCCTGTCAAAACATTTCCCCTTACATTTCACCTAAACACCTCCTCTGCTGCAGTGTGAGCCCTTGACTCCAGAGCCTTCTCCTTGTTGCCATGGCAAACAAGCAGCGGGCTGTACTCCCTCCTCCCTTCACTCCCCACACACCAACCCCCCTCTTCCCAGCACTGCAGCTTCTGCTCTGCTGTCCCCAGCTTGGGTTTCTCCAACAGGGTTAAGCCCAGAGCCAGTTCCCTTATCCTCAACCTCCCTACTGCCATCCTGGCCATCCCCCTGGGACCTCTTCCCAGTCACTTCCAGTCCTGCTATTCTTTCCACCCCTAGACCAACCATCCCCAGCAATCAAGTACTCTGCACTAGTTACTACCTGCTGCTGTTACCCTATGAGTCAGCTCCCATCTGCTCTGGGACACCCCAGAGAGCAGACCTAGGCAGCCTCCTCCAAAGCTCCTAGGGCTACAAGCATTATTCATCCCCATTCTCCCCCTTTGCCCCTCTATTCAGTCCAAAGAGGCATCTTGAGTCTACTTTGGTGACTCCAGGGTTGCCAGCACCACCTATATATCCTTGGGGATTTGCTGACCCCATTCCTAGGGGGCCCAATCACCCAGCCCTTCCCACCTCCCAATTTTCAGTTAGCTCCTTACTAGCAGCAGGGCTGCAAACTGCTCGCTGTCATTCTTGGCCTCACGGAGGGCTCCTAGGTAGCGCTCCAGGGTGGGGTTTCGGCCCTCTGCCTGGTTCAGAGCTGGCTCACAATCCGAGGCCATGATGCCCGTCTTGCCCAACTGTGAACACAAGAGGGACTGAGCATCCCTCTGCAGAGGAGGGGCGGGGGCAGGGGTGGGAGTGGAAGATGGAAGGAGGGATTAGCACAGTGGGAGGGATGGGCTCCTCAGGAATGACCTCCCTTTAAGGGGCTGGACCTTCAAATCTTTAGGGATGAAGGGACCCTGGTCCAAGGTCACCTCCAGAAAGCGGGAATGAAAGGACCATGCATCCTGCTGCTCAATTGGACAGCTCTCCTCACCAACCTCCTGGGAGTGGGAGGGAGCTGGCCCCACAGTTCAGCTGTCCCCTAGCACCAGAAGCCTAGTTTTATCTCACTCCACTAAGGCACACAGGGAGGGAGTGGTGAGGACAGACAGGTAGGAATGGAGACATATAAGAGTGAAGTTCGATTATCCGTACTCAGACTGACATGAGGGAAAAGGGCACCCTACGTTTCCTTTCCCCTCCCTTCTTCAAAAAAGGCAGGACAAGCCTCAGCTGAAGTGAGGATGCAGGGCGCAGAACACCGAAGGCTTGGAGGCCCCTCTGGGGACCCCACCCCTCCAGCCAGGGCTCTCGGTCGCTCCCGCAGGCTCCTAGCCTCCTCTCCTTTCCCTCCCTCGGGCTGCAGCAGCAGCAGCAGCAGCAGTAGCAGAATTAACCCCTTGCTCTCCCTCTCCTCGTCCTCCCCGCCTCGCTACCAGCCGCGGATGCCGGCAGGGGCTGGAGAAGCAAGAAAGGGTCCCGGGTAGCTCCCAGGACAACGGAGAATCCAAAAGCCGGATAATCGAAGAGGGGCTGCTGAGATGGGGAGATGAGAAGGGGAGAAGGGTTCCTGGCAGTCACCACCTGTCCGGCCGCAGCCAGGTCACAACACGACATTGATGAAGTCACGACAGGGCGGCGATGAGATCACACTTCACGATGGTGCGGTGATGTCACGGAGATCACGGCAAAATCACAAGGGACAGCCCTCAAAGATGAGAGGGCAAATTAAAAAAAAAGCTATATATTGAAAAGAGCTGTGACAAAATGGAGTCTCGACAGGGCACGATGATGTCGCGATATGGCGCGATGGAGTCACGATAGGGTCTCCGGGGTGTGTCGGCGTCGATCAGCGCCGGCTCGGAGAGGCCCCGGCTGGGATGCAGGGGAGGGCCTGAAGGGGGCTGAGCTCACCAGGCTGCGGCCCCGAGCGGCGAAGTCTTCTCCGAGCGAGCTCGATGCTCCAGGAGCCTGGGGCTGCTGCTCACACCTTGTTGCCCACTCCCAGCGCCCGGCGGCTGTAGCTCCACCCCCACCCCCGCAGCGCTCTCGACCAATCAGAGGCGTCTTCACTCCGGGCCCTGGCCAATAGCACGGAGGGGCGCTAAGCCGTCGAAGGTGCTGCCGCCATCTTGCTTGTGGGTATTGCCCGAGTCTGGGGCCCGGGCGCGCGCAGGGCAGGCGAAGGTGCAGACCGCCTCTGGAGTGCGGGAGGCGACGGCCTGGAGGCTCGGGTTCCTCAGCCCGTAGGTAGTTCTACCTCCCAGACCTGCCCCTCCTCCCGTCGGTCTCGCGGCTGGAATTGAGTTTCCTGGGGGGTAGGGTGGGAGGGCTAGCTAAGCATGAAGAGTGTATTTCCGGGTTGCGCCCGGAGGTGGGAGGAGGCAGCGTTTCCGGCCGCCGTCGCTGTCCGGGAAGGCTGAGGCGAGAGGGAGCTGCTGGGTGGGAAGCCCGTGCTACCTTCTTCCTCTTCCTCCCCCTCCGGGTGAGGGGAGCGGAGGTGGGGTCCCGACCCCATGGACCGTGAAGAGGCGGAGGCGCCCGATAGCCGGGGCCCCGCTGTGTGGCTCTGAGCCCTGGTAGGTGGCCCGAGGAGGCCGGCTGCCCGGCCGAGGACCACGAGTTCAGGGGAGGGGCAAGCGGAACGGGCTATTTCTGGGGTGCGCTGCGGGTTGATGGGACCCGGAGGTGGCGCTTCTGGCCCGGCTAGGACTGCCAGCTGCTTCTGGCTTTATAGATGCGGAGGTCGGGTCCCAGGCTGCACTCCTCTTCTCAGGCCGGGCCTGGCCTTGCAGCTCCCTCCATCCCCTGAATGACAGACCGGCTCGGGGTCTCAGCCCCCTCGACTTCTGCAGCCTCGCCCTTAGCTGCTGTCTCAGGTGTTTGGTGTTTCCACCTAGATAGAAAGTTGACGCAGATTAAGGAGGGCGGGGCTGAGCACGACGTGTAACTGCGGAAACCTGCCTTATCCAAGACTTGGACAATTATGCCCCACGGAGGGGTCCCTGGGGGCTGCAGGGAGCACAAAGGTGAAATGAAGGAAATCAGAAGAGAACCAGGCAGGATTCCAGGAAAGCTTTGCCTTCTCTCACCTCATGGTGGTTGTGCCCAACCGACATTAGATGCATCAGGTGAAGAGAATTAGCTGACTCGTGTGCTTATATGATTAACAGACTGGAAGCTAGGAACAAATTGGATAGACGACCTCCCCCCCCACCCGCCCCAACAATCTGTTCATTTCCCCAGCTATTTGGAAAACAATGTCTGCAAATATAAGCAAAGCTATTTATTCATGGCAGTCTGTTCTGTAACTTTCTCAAATATCTGAGACTTTTTTTTTCTTAAAAGAAGCTTTATTCTTGATTACTCACACCAACTGAATAGGCTGTTCAAACATATCTTATCGCTGTGTACATAAATGGAGATCCACGTATGTAGCTGACAGACTGAACTATGATACATTCCCCATCAACCTGAAGTATTAAGTAAACATTACCCCCTGCTCTGTCTGAACAGCTGCTGCAACAGAGTGCTTTTATTTCGGGTGTACTTGTCACGCCCCAAATGCCAGAACTGTTGCAAGCTTTTCTAGATTTTCATTTGTCAAGTATTGTGGGGGTGTGCGTTGTCTCCCGGGGCTGTTACCGTTGATTCTATAACCAACCATTTGGATCTTGGTGATGTGTTGTTCCTGCCCTGGTCAGCAAGCCTTCCACTAGACCCAGCAGTGATTTGTGCCCTTTGGCAATTGTAGGTTTCATAGGAGTGACTGGTTGGGAGTTCATAGCATAGCTCTGCCTCTCTTATGCACGGTTTGTAAGACATTGTACTTTTAATCAGCTTGCTAATTCAATAGTGTTTATTACTCCCATTTTCAAAACCTATTCATTTAATGCTTCTATCGCCCACCTGTCACACTATTACTGATAACAGGTGCTGAGTCACCTTGAGTTTAAAATCCTTTTGTGGTAGACAGAAATTGTTGTTTAAGATACATACATGCGCGCGTGCTCTCTCTCTCTCTCTCTTTCTCTCTCTCTCTTGCCTTCTCTCTCCCTCTCTCCCTCTCTCCTTCCCTCCCATTACATCTTAGGAGGCTAGAGAAGTTGCTGGATATAATAGTATTTTTAACTTAGGCTTTATTAATCTCTTGAGCATGTCTCTGGTGCACACACCTTTCTGCCCCCTTTCCCCTAACATACAATTACAAAACAACTAGAAACAGGAATGGATGGAAGTGAATGAGGAAGATGAAGTCCTTCGTATGTTTAAGGCTCAGTGAGAGCCTTTTCTTGGTTGGGCGGTATCTTAACTTTTGTAGCCGTGTGTGTTTCCTGATATTAGTATTCATATCCAACCCATGCAATGCCATTCTCCCTGTATGTTGGCTGGCAGCGGGGGTTGTCAGTCTGTGCCATTTGCCAGATGTAGATGACAGGTACACATTTAAGACAAAAGATTTTTTTTTTTTCAATTGGTCTAAGAGATGTGACTTGGTCCAAACCCTAACACTAAAAGAAAGGAAAGGAGGGAGATAGAGGGAAGGAGGCGAAGAGGGAGAGGAACATGGATGTAGGAGAGAAACATTTTATGGTTGCCTCCCAAACATGCCCTGATGGAATCAAACCTGAATCCTGGGTATGTGCCCTGACCGGGAATCAAACACCAACTTCTGGCTTAGGGGATGACTCTCCAACCAACTGAGCTACATAGGCCAGGGATTGGACAGAAAGTTTTTGAATGGCTTCTTCAGAACTTGATCAACTCTAATAATGTTGACAGGATTTATATAATTATATGATATAGGGAAGTTGTGTAATACAGAAGAAACTGATGGAAAATCACGTTTTCCTCCTGAAAGGGCCATAAGTCCAATAGCCCCTAGATTCTAGAGTAGCCAGCACAATATCTAGCACACAGTAAGGGCTCGGTAAATATTTGTTAAATGTATGAATTCAAGTCAGGAATTGCAAATTATTCCAGGGGTCAGGGAGGTGACATTGAAGTATACATTGGATAAAATTTTAAGATAATAGTGGTGGGGACAGTAGCAAACTGAAGAGTATATGTCCTGCCTAAAGACCATCACATTAAATTTAAAAACACACACACACACACAAAACATGGCTACATAAAACCTTCAGGTCCAACCTCATCTTTTCATAGATAAGAAGTGTATTGGTCAAAGCCACAAACCTGTTAGCAGAACTGGTACTGAAACCCAGATCTTTTTTTCAGGCTGGTATTCTTTCCATTTTTCCACATAGTTGATTTACTGTTAGACTAGAAAATAATGGAATATAAGGTGTTTCCGTTTTACAGTGGATTCATTTCACATCCCTTGCTATCTTTTTATCCTGATAATTATAGGCTATGTCAAAGCTTAGGTTTAAAATTTATGGGCAGAGATGAGCAGTGAAAGACAAACTTGAAATTTTTCTTCCCCCTAATTTATCATGTTCTCTATCTAGCATGCCACATTTCTAGGAATCAATTATTAATTACTTGGCATATTATTTCTTCTCTTTCTCTCTTTCTAGTGGACTGGTTCTGCCTATCTGGAAGGCAATGGAGAAGAAGCTGGGAGTCAAGCCAAGTTTTGCTTCCTGGATTTTATCAGGATTTTGTTGGCAGACATCTGTGAAGTGGTTGAGAAGCCTGCATCTGTTTTATATTTGCTTCTGCTTCAGTGTGCTGTGCTTGTCAACAGGTACCATTTTCTTTATAAATTTATTAAGGTTTTTAAAAAGGGCATGCTGTGTGAGTCCTTCAGTTCATTTTAAAGACTATAGGGAAGTTGGTAAAACAGAAGGAGGCAGAAAAGCAGTGGGCTAATTGACAGAAACAGGCTATTGGTGGACACTTACTTGGAATTATTTGTTTTGTTTTGGTACTAACAATTAAATTGGGTTCTTTCTCATATGAGAGAATTGGCACAGTCATTTGGAGATTTGTTGAGATGTAATGAAAAGAGAAAAGTTTCAAAATTGTACAGACCTGACACCTGGACTTGGAGCTGGATATTTCCACTTAATAATAATAAAACTTTGAGCAAATTACCTGTTGTCTATAAGGAAGGTAAGACCTACCTCATAGTTTGATTTGAGAGGTAACGTAATTAAAAAGTATGGTATAGCATCTGAACATGGGTGCTTAGTAAATGATACTTTGCTTCCTTTCCTAAAAGAATCAATGTTATAGGGAGAATGTGTTCCTTGCTTTTCCCATAGAAAGGGGTTATGCTGATAGATTTCATAAAGTATGTTCTCCTCCTAGAGATTATTTCACCAGCTTAGAGCTTCTTGCCAGAAAAGAGTGCCAAGAAAGCTAGATTTCAAAGGATATCCTTTCTTTTTTTTCTTCCCTTCCCCTTCAGTTGTTTACATTGTTTCTTTCAGAGTATGAAATGTGAGAAAATAGCAATTTGAGAAAGACTTCTGAGTATGCTGCCATTCTGGGTAGTGACCAAAAAAGGCTTCTGTTGTAGAGACCACTGTCTGGGATAACTAACCAGCCTTTTGCTCCTATAATTACAAAGGTTTCTATTGCTTTCCTAAAGGAATTGGTGGTCATGATCTTGAGACTCAAGTAATTGCTATATTTAGCAATTTCAGTAACATCAACTTTGGGGTTTTTGTTGTCTTGCAGAGGTGGTTGATGATTGCATAATTACAGCACTGGAAATTGCAGTTGACAGAAAGCTGACCTAAATGTTTTTTACCTAGATGATGCTTTGCTGGGACAGTTATTTCAGGCTAACATTTTATGTAAGATCATTTGAATTTAATAAGTTACTGATTTGGCACAATCAGAGTGGGAAAACCACGTTTTTTTGGAATGCACCTACAGTATTCAAAACCCCTGGTTACAAACCTTACATATCTTATCTCATTTAATTCTCAGGATAAGCCTAAAACCAATAGTTTCATTCTCATTTTATAGATAAGGAAATTGAGGCCAAATGACTTAACTAGGATAACATAGCAAGAGCATGATAAAGCCAGGATTCTGAACCCAGGTTTGTCTGCTCTAAAGCTCTTTTTCGATGCTACTGTACCTTTTAACTACAGGTGATCTTTTAGAGGACCAAAGACAATTTTTTTACCCTGAACCATGATATTTGAGGGATTCCAAGTACAGAGGAGGAAGAAGCATTTCCTAGTTTTTCTGTATTTTTGGGGCTAATACTTGATTAGATATTGTACTGTGGGCTCCTTAAAAACAGCATCCTAGTGAGCAGATTGAGTATTAAGGTACAAAGTTGGTATTGTTAGGAGTGGTTCTAGTGGGTATTAGATTGTACTACTTGTGTTTTAGGAAAGTTTGGAACTTTTACCATGAAAGAACCAAGAATCAGGTGTGTTCAAACTGAGTGAACATGCAAGCAACACATGACAAATTTGTTATATATTTTAATTTATCAGATCTCTTTCTCATCATTTAAAAAAAAATACAATATCCTAGTAGAAAAAAATGAATAAAGGACATAAACAGAGAGTAACATAAGTAAGAAATTAAAATGACTTATAAACATTTAAAAAATGTTCATTCTCATTACTAACTAAAGAACCATAGATTAAAGTGACATAATTTTTAATCCATCATATTGATGAAAATGAATGTAAAAATATCTAGTGCTGCCAAGGGGTGATGTGGTTGCCCTTATATTGTGCTTGGGAATTTGAACAGAGAATTTTTTGGCATAAATATCAAGATCTTCAAAAGTTTTATGCTCTTTGACTTAGTAATTCCCCTTCTAGGAATTTATCCCAAGGACACATTTAGAAGGAGAACATTCATCAACACTCACTTACTCTATGTTGCATAACTTCCCTACAATTGAAAGTTGTGATGGTTGGGCAGTTGTGTTCCCTGGCAATGGGAATGCAAGAACAAAGACACAAAAGTGTGAAACAGTCTGGTATATAGTGGAAATTCTACTAGTATAAGCAGTTTAGTGTTGCTGGTATATAAAGAGCAAAGCTGGAATGGCAGCTCCTGAACAGGTAGATGGTGGCCAGGTCACGAAGGGATCTTGTATGCCATGCAAAGAAGCTTTGATTTTAATCTTTTTAGGTAGGTGGTCTACAAATTTTCTTGATTATGTACTCTAATCCATAAAAAAGTTAAGGATGTACCCCAATATGTGTTTGTTCATATGTTATAACAAGTACCATTGTACTGGCAAAAACAAAAATTTAAAGGGCTCAACTAAAAAACATATAAATAGCACTAATATTTTCATATTCCAGTGATTTGTCTTGTACACCTCTTGTAAGCAAGCATTCTACCTTAGAGATCACTGCTTTAAGGAATTAGGAGCTATTGAAAAATTTAAGCAGAAGAATAATACTGGTAAATTTCTAGATCATTTTGCTGGGATATAGAAGAATGATAATAGTGGGGCTTGAAATAAGATGAAAAGGAGAGGAATGTCAGGACTAGAGTAGGATATCTATTAGGAAGTGATGAAGTAGTCCAGGAGAAAATTGATGAGGTTGTTTTTCAAGGAATTTCTCACTGAAGAGAGTAATTTCACTCAATATGAAGTAGTGCTAAATAGATGGGTAGAATTTAGGAGTTCTTCAGTAAGAAATTAGAGGAGGATATATATATATATATATTTATTGAGATATAATTCCAGAACATTTCTTTAAACGTCCCTCTGCTAAAAGAAATGCAGTACTAATTAGCAGTCACTTTCTATTCCTCCCTCTCCCTACCTTCTGGAAACCACTAATCTATTATCTATTTTCTGACTCTGGATTTGCCTGTTCTGGATATTTCATATAAACGAATTCATACACTATGTGATCTTTTATGTCTGGCTTCTTTCACTTAGCATGATGTTTGCAAGGTTCATTCATGTTGTAGCATGTATCAGTATTTCATCCCTTTTCATGGCTGAATAATATACCACATTCTGTTTTTATACCTAGGAGTGGATTTGCTGGATCATATGGGAATTCTTTAACTTTTTGTTTTCTACAGCACCTGCACCATTTTACATTTACACCAGCAATATATGAGGGTTCCAGTTTCCCTCTGTCCCCACTAACACTTGTTATTGTCTGTCTTTTTTATTATAGTACAGAATGTTACTGACGTTTAGAAAACTCAGGGAGGGCTTCATGGAGGAAATAGAACTTGGCTTATGCATAATACATATCCAATTTGCAGATAGACAAACAGTCACAGTAAGAAACAAGGACTGGTAAAATAACCAGATGGGTACGAACTATTCTTTTGTTCACTTTTTTAAAGTTACATATTTGTTCAACAAATATTTATTGAGCTAGACATGTTCTTTGTGAGGAATCTCTAGCCAGTTCCCTGACTTAGTCTTTCTTCCCAGCCAGTGAAGCTTCCTGAATGCGGATAGACCACACCAGACATCTAGTGAGGTCTGGCTTCTGCTCAAACCTTGGTTTTTGCCAAGGTAACCAGTGACCTTCTAGTTGGAGACCTTTAGGTTTTTTGTTTTTGTTTTTTTTAATATAAATATTTTTATTGACTTTAGAGAGGGAGAGAGAAATAGAAACATTGATGATGAGTCATTAATCAGCTGCCTCCTGTACGCCCCCCACTTGGGATTGAGCCCACAACCCAGGCATGTGCCCTGACCGGGAATCAAACCGTGATCTCCTGGTTCATAGGTCAACGCTCAACCACTGAGCCACGCTGGCTGGGCAGACCTTTAGTTTTTATTGTAGTTAACATCTCTGCTGCATTGCATACTTCTTTCTTGTGACTTTTCCTTGGTTACCTTAAGTTACACCAGACTTTACTTTGTTTTCCTTCCCGCTGAGGCATTAAGCTTTCTAATTATTCTTCCCTCACTCCCTTCTTAGCTTGTCCCTTAAATGTTTTGTTCTTCATGGTTCTGTTTATACCCTTTTTTGTCTCATTCTTGTGTGCTCTCTCTGGGCAATCTCATTTTCCCCCCATAATTATAACCTCTGTGCCCACTACTCCCATATCTATAACTGTTCATTCACTTCTGTCTGGGTTACAAACTATATAGCCACTTCTATGTTACACATCTGCAATTGGATGTTTCAGCTACCTCTAACTTTCTTTTTTTAAGATTTTTATTTTTGCCCTGGCTGGTTTGGCTCAGTAGATAGAGCATCGGCCTGTGGACTGAAAGGTCCCAGGTTCGATTCCTGTCAAGGGCATGTACCTTGGTTGCAGGCACATCCCCAGTGGGAGGTGTGCAGGAGGCGGCTGATTGATATTTCTCTCTCATCGATGTTTCTGACTCTCTATCCCTCTCTCTTCCTCTCTGTAAAAAATCAATAAAAAATATTTTTAAAAAAGATTTTTTATTTTTACTGATTTCAGAAAGGAAGGGAGATGGAAATAGAAACATCAGTGCTGAGAGAGAATCATTAATTGGCTGCCTCCTGCATGCCTCCTGCTGGGGATCAAGCCCACAACCCAGGCATGTACCCTGACTTGGAATTGAACAATGTGACCTCCTAGTTCATAGGTCAACGTTCAACCACTGAGCCACACTGACTGGGCACCTCTAACTTAATATATAAAAACTGAACCCATGATCTTTCAGCCCTCATCTTCCTTTTTTATCCCCTACAACCATGAAAAGGTCACCTTCACTCATATTCTGAGGTAGAAATCCCTGAATCATTCTATACCCCTTTCTCTCCTCCACATTCAAATCACTGTTTGAGGAGTACCATCTCACGTTTTCATGCAGAGTGTTCCATTCCTCTGCATGTACTGTTATCACTCTGCCTGATGTACTCTGATTCAGGTAAACATAAGCTCCTTTGTAATGCTTTCCCTGGGTACCCTCAGTTGAATTGTTCTTTAATGTTCTCATATAGTGTCTGTACATCTCTGCCACATTATAATGTGGGGTTTTAGACTTTTGAAGAGAGGTCTGAGTAGGTCTTGTTCTGGAGTGTGACCTACTCTAAGGCGAAGCCTTCCTGGTGTTTGTTGATCTGCAGTGTTAATGTGATTTCTTTGCTCTTGCAGAGCTGGAATTCCAAAATGCTTCTGCCTTCTTCCCCCAGCACTGCATGACTTCTGGTGATTCTGTTTCCCTCTCAGCCCTGTACCATCTACCTCTAATAAACCTCAGTGGTCTTGCCCTCTGCCTTTACATCCCACCCTCAGCCTGGTAGTGGACCCTCCCAATGGACTTCTGGGGCTCTGCCCCCTCTTTTCACAGTTCCTTCCTCTTCATTGTCTTACCACTCAGATTCTAGGCAAACTCAGATGTCTGCTTCTTGGTCTCAGTGAAGCCCCTGCTCTGTTTGGCTTCCAGCTTTCTGTGCCCTGGTTGGGAAGTTGTCCCCCACAGAGAAATGGGCAATTGTAGGGCTCACTTCAAGTGTCCCTTATTTCGAGGGTTATTGCCTTGCACTGCCTCTTATCTCCTGAAAACAGTTGTCTTGTATATTCTGCCCAGTCTCGTACTAGTTACTCCCTCATGGCTGTGAGTAGAAGTCTACTGTGATTACCTGCTTATGTATCTGCTTCATGAAACTGTCTTATTCATGAAACATGCCAAGCATCTGGCACATAGTAGATAACAATAAAGGTTTGCTGGTTTAGCTTAAAGATAATACTGAAAATAGCACCATGTTGGAATACACATGTTAAGAAGAATCATTCTTTCCTATTCTGGTTTTCAGTCTTAGCCCATTAATTAAGGATACTTCACTTCCCAGTAGGGAATAATATTTGGAAGGAAAGTCTTCTTTTTCCTGCCCTTTCTCTGGCTGTCATCATGAATGGAAGACTGATTTTCCTGATTGGTGAATTTGGAAAAGAATCCTGTTGTATGAAATGACCAGTCTTCCAGGATTTGTATGTGTTCTCTCCCTGCCATGTTCTAACTGGTTTGTCCAATTGGTTAAATTTCATTCTGCGTAGGAGAGTATTAGAAAGCCCATTGTGATTGTACATCTAAGCTATGTTCTCCAGTTACCTTAACGCTTCTTATAATGATGATATTTTGATCTCTGTCTACCTCTTACTGCCATGTTTTACTTTTTAATTAGTCCCAATCTCTGGGTGGAAGAGAATAATTATCTCCCTCAAACACCATAGAGACTACAGATGGGACAAAAACAGCTCCTGGTTGGGCAAGAGGTCTTTCCCCCACTAATTCTCGTTTTGATCTCATAACTGCTTATATTTGCCCCTGGCAGAAAGAAGGCACCTTCTTTGTACTTGCCCTTTGATTGTACTCTGAGGGCTGTAGCTCTTGTTGTACCAGTCAGACCAAGTGGTATCATT
Source organism: Corynorhinus townsendii (assembly GCA_026230045.1). NCBI lineage: Eukaryota > Metazoa > Chordata > Mammalia > Chiroptera > Vespertilionidae > Corynorhinus > Corynorhinus townsendii. The sequence goes on from JAPDVU010000002.1 coordinate 199,118,127, forward strand.
TTCTTTTAAGAGAATAATATATTTTGAACATGCATTGGTTTTATCTTCAAGAGAAAAGCATTTTCAGGAGACTTTTTAGGTGGCATTATATCCCTGCTCTTCTTGTATCTGCTGGGCACCTAATTTAAAATGAATGACTAATGGAATATGTCTCACAGCAATGAGCCTTCAGCAGGAATTTTCTCCTGCCAAACTGTCCCATATTCTTAACTACATTGCAGTATAGGGAGGTAATAAATTATTAATCCTAAATCTGTCTCCTCAGATTGTAGGATAATGACTTGAGTACATGGCAGCTGGGGGAAGGTAGTGTGTTCTGGTTGTTAACACAAACTATGCAAGCTTTTTTATTCTAAAAGCCAGCTAGCATTGAGTAAGTCAGTGGTATCTTGTTATATCACAATTTAATTGTGCTAAGTAAGACCAGTCAGAATCCTCTAAAGTTAGCTTCTCTCCCAGTGAAATGAAGTAATTGTCTCTTGTTTGAATACTTTTTAGTAAAAGATAATCATCTTATAAGTCCTTCTCTCTATCTTGGAAAACTGTAGTTTTGGTGTGTTCTTTTTGCCTTTTAGAAACATGCAAACACGTTTCCTAACAAAGTAAAGAGAGATAAGAAAATGGCATAATTGGCCAGTAAATCCATTAAACTTAATTTTCTTAAGTTGACTTTTCTCAGGAAGTCCTCAAGGGAGAAAATAATAATATAGTGGAGTAACTTAATAACAACAAAATAACAATTGCAGGGCCAAAGCAAGGCCTTTTGGCTTATTTTGGAGATTGTATAAAAATCTTACTAACTGGAACAGCTTCCAATTCAAGGCATTATTATGTGGAATTGGCCGGAACATGACCAAGAACTATGTGTCTGGTTAGTGTTTGGACATTTTTTTCTCAGCTGAGTAGTATTGAAGAAATTGGGTCAAAATGCATAGTTTTTGGTTTAAGGGCCTGCATTTTGAACTTTCTTTCTGATCCTTATATCTAAGAGCTTCCTTTAAAAAAGTCAGCCCATGTGGTTAGCATCCTTTAGACACTTTTGGTTCCTGACAGTACTGGATTAGTTTTAGAGAGAAGTTAAGAATTGATCTTGATCACCTACCTATTCATCAACTAAGCAAGAGACAGAAGGCACTCAGGAGTCAGACAAGCCTGAATGGGAGTCCTGTTCTGTTATACTAGAGGCCCGTTGCACAAAGATTCATGCAATAGGCCTGCCAGCACCAGTTTTCCTCTGGCACTCAGGACCCAGGCCTTTGCTCTGGTCACTGCCTTCCATCTTTGCTCCAGCTGGAGCCTTCAGTCTTCATTCCAGCCGGAGCGCCGCTCCTGAAGCTCCCTCCGCCCTCCCCCTCAAAGCAGGTGTCCTGCCCCACCCAGCCACTCTGTGCCTGTGTATGCAAATTAATCCATCATCTTTGTTGGGTTAATTTGCATACACACTCCTTATTGGCTTGTGGGCATCACAGAGGTATGGTCAATTTGCATATTTCTCTTTTATTAGTGTAGATACTGGTTAGTGTTTCTGAAACTCACCTTTCATCAGTTTCCTTATCTACAAAATGGGAATGACACTGCCTCTCATAGAATTGTTGTGAGGATTAAATAAAATGTTCATGCAAGTGCTTAATCTACTTCCAGGTGCATAAATAAAAATTCAGGGAATGTTAGCAGAGTCATTATAATATCTATATATATAAGGCTGATACGCTAAGTGTCTGATTGTCCGGGTAATGACGTCACATAGCAATGCCTGGTTTCCTCTCCCTCGCAACTAGCCTCCTTGCAGTTTCTTCAGCCCAGGAACATGACTTGCTTTGTAGCCAGGTGCAAACATTTCACACTTTAACCAAATGTCTGTGAAGCATTTTCCCGTGCTTCATCTCATTTGATCCTCACAGAAGTCCTGGAGTAGGTAGATAGGAGACTCGGAGAATCCTATTTTCTTTTCATTAGCTGGAAAACGGAGATTTAGAAAGCTTAGAAACTTGACCCAACTGAAAAGAAGTAAGAAATGGTGGACCTTGAAAATGACTTAAGGTTTTCTCACTGCACAGAATATAGTCAAACACTGCTGCAGTTAAATATTTTACCCTTTGTTCTGCCTGTGTGAACTACAATAATAATCTGCTTCGTGTTGATATTTACTGCTGTGTTGCTGACAATTACCTGAAAGAGAAGTTGGGGTGCTTCACTGGGCTGGAAAAAGTTTAGCTAAGTCAGAAAGCAGATCTAATCAAGCAAGTTTATTCTATATCTATAGAAGGCTAAGTTGACTCGCACATGCATGATACATATAAAGCTCTTGCTGGTGCCAGTTGCATGCGTGTGTTTCGATCTGTCATTGTCGATTGTGAATTTGGTTGACACTTCTATTATAGAGAAAGGGCGAATAGAGATATTAAAATATTTCTTCTAATTAATTTCCTTTCAGTGTGCACAAATTCGTGCACCAGGCCATTAGTGATAACATAAAATCCTGTTTGGTTAAACTCTTGTCTAATTCCAGGATGACCAAGTGGGCAACTGGCTTCTTTAAACCTCTTTCTAGTGGGATCTCAGTCCCTACATTTTTTAAGTATAATGTAGAGACCTAGCCTGCCTTCCTTTCTTTCTTTCTTTCTTTCTTTCTTTCTTTCTTTCTTTCTTTCTTTCTTTCTTTCTTTCTTCCTTCCTTCCTTCCTTCCTTCCTTCCTTCCTCCCTCCCTCCCTCCCTCCCTCCCTCCCTCCCTCCCTCCCTCCCTCCCTCCCTTTCATCTTTATTGTTGAGAGTATTACAGATGTCCCTCTTTTTTCCCTGCATTACCTCCCTCCACTCAGTTCCTGTTCTGCTCCAGGCCTTTACCACTCTATTGTTTGTGTCCATCGGTAATGCATATATGCATATAAGATCTTTGTTTGATCTCTTCCTGCCCTCTGGGAATCATCAGTCTGTTCAATTTTCATGCCTCTGATTCTGTTTTATTCACCCATTTATTCTGTTCATTAGATTCCTTATTAGTTTATTTTGATTTTTAGATTAAATTGTTGATAGATATGTATTTATTGCCACTTTATTATTCATATATTTAAAAAATATATGTTTTATTGATTTTTTACAGAGAGGAAGGGAGAGGGATAGAGAGTTAGAAACATCAATGAGAGAGAAACATCGATCAGCTGCCTCCTGCCCACCCCCCACTGGGACGTGCCCACAATCAAGGTACATGCCCCTGACTGGAATCGAACCTGGAACCCTTGAGTCCGCAGACCAACACTCTATTCATTGAGCCAAACCAGTTAGGGCTTATTATTCATATTTTTATCTTTATCTTTTTTTCTTCCTCTTCTTAAAGAATACCCTTCAACATTTCATGTAATGCTGGTTTGGTGGTGATAAGCTCCTAGCTTTTTCTTGTCTGTGAAGCTCTTTATCTGACCTTCATTTTTAAATGATAGCTTGCTGGGTAGAGAAATCAGCAGTCTAAAGGATGTTATCCACATGGGCTGACTTTTTTTTAAGGAAGCTCTAGATTGTAGGTCCTTGTGATTCATCACTTTGAATATTTCTTTCCACTCCCTTCTGGCCTGCATAGTTTCTGTTGAGAAATCAGCTGACAGTTGTATGGGTGCTCCCCTGGAGGTAACTAACTGCTTTTCTCTTGCTGCTTTTCAGATTCTCATTTTGCTCTAGCCAGTTTTGCTCAGTGGTTAGAGCGTCGGCCTGTGGACTGAAGGGTCCCAGGTTTGATTCTGGCCAAGAGCACATGTCTGGGTTGCGGGCTCGATCCCCAGTAAGGGGCATGCAGGAGGCAGCCGATCAATGATCCTCTCTCATCCTTGATGTTTCTATCTCTCTCCCCCTCTTCCTTCCTTTCTGAAATCAATAAAGAAATATCTTTTTAAAAATTTTTGAAAAAAGATTCTCTTTCTGTCTTTAGCCCTTGGCATTATAATTATGATGTGTCTTGGTGTGGTCCTCTTTGGGTTCCTCTTGTTTGGGACTCTCTGTGCTTCTTAGAATTATAAGTCTATTTCTTCTTTTTTTAAAATATATTTTATTGCTTTTTTACACAGAGGAAAGGAGAGGGATAGAGAGTTAGAAACATTGATGAGAGAGAAACATCGATCAGCTGCCTCCTGCACACCTCTTACTGGGGATGTGCCCGCAATCCAGGTACATGCCCTTGACCAGAATCGACCCTGGGACCTTTCAGTCTGCAAGCCGATGCTCTATCCACTGAGCCAAACCGGTTAGGGCATAAGTCTATTTATTTCACCAGTTCGGGCAAGTTTTCTGTCATTATTTCTTTCTTTCTTTTTTTTTTTTTAAATAAATCTTTATTGTTCAGATTATTACAGGTGTTCCTCTTTTATTTTTCCCCATAGCTCCCCTCCACCTGATTCCCCACCCCACCCCATGCCCTTACCCCCCGCCACTGTCTTCATCCATAGGAGTAAGATTTTTGTCCAATCTCTTCCCGCACCCCTCACACCTGCTTCCCCTGAGAGTCGTCAGTCCACTCCCTTTCTATGTCCCTGATTCTATTATATTCACCAGTCCATTCTGTTCTTCAGATTTTTCATTCACTTGATTTTTAGATTCACTTGTTGGTAGGTATGTATTTGATGTCATTTTGTTGTTCATAATTTTTATCTTTACCTTTTTCTTCTTCTTCCTCTTCTTAAAGGATACCCTTCAGCATTTCGTGTAATCCTGGTTTGGTGGTGATGAACTCCTTTAGCTTTTTCTTGTCTGTGAAGCTCTTTATCTGACCTTCAACTCTGAATGATAGCTTTGCTGGGTAGAGTACTCTTGGTTGTAGGTTCTTGCTGTTCATCACTTTGAATATTTCTTGCCACTCCCTTCTGGCCTGCATAGTTTCTGTTGAGAAATCAGCTGACAGTCGTATGGGTACTCCCTTGTAGGTAATTAACTGTTTTTCTCTTGCTGCTTTTAATATTCTCTCTTTGTCCTTTGCCCTTGGCATTTTAATTATGATGTGTCTTGGTGTGGTCCTCTTTGGATTCCTCTTGTATGGGGTTCTGTGCGCTTCCTGAACTTGTAAGTCTATTTCTTTCACCAGGTAGGGAAAGTTTTCTGTCATTATTTCTTCTAATAGGTTTTCAATATTTTGCTCTCTCCCTTCTGGCACCCCAAAAATTCGGATGTTGGTTCGCTTGAAGTTGTCCCAGAGGCTCCTTACACTATCTTCATATTTTTGGATTCTTTTCTCTTTTTGTTTTTCTGGTTGGATGTTTTTTGTTTCCACATATTTCAGATCTTTGGTTTGATTCTTGGGGTACGTTGATCTACAGTTGAGTTTCTGCATATTCTTTATTTCAGACAGTGTATGCTTCATTTCTGACTGATCCTTTTCCATTTTTTTGGCATTCTCATTAAGCTCCTTGAAGGTCTCATCAAGTTTCTCAGCGGTTTTAAGAAGATTCTTGAGTAACCTTATAAATGTGGTTCTGAACTCTATGTCATCCAGTAGTTTGCTTTCCTCCGTTTCTTTCATTCGTGACATGTTTCTTTGTCTCCACATTTTGGCTGCTTCCCTGTGTTGATGGAGTAGCTTTGTGTGGTAGGTGATCTATAGGGGGCAGTAGCTCAGCCTCCTCAATCACATGAGGTGGATGCTCTTGGTACACCCTTTTGTGGGCTGAGTGCAAAGTCTTCGTGTAGTTAAGCCTTAATTTCTGTTGGTACACTGGGAGGAATTGACCTCCAGGCCAATTAGCTGTGAGCACTCCCTGTGTCTATAATGGAAGAACTGCTGCGCTGAAGACACGCTTATGGGGCAGGACTTGTTTCAGTGGGGCTTTGGTGCTCACTGAGTCTGCCTCTTGAATGTGTCACTTATGGATGTGAGGAGTTGAGATCTGGTGTCTCACACTGACCACTAGGTACACTGGCTTCTGGATCTCCAATGGGGTGCAGGTCAGCTACTGTCTGAGGCCACTCAGCAGGAGCTACAGTGAGAGCTGCAGTTTTCTCCTCTTTGCTTGGGGTTTGGAGGTTTTGGAACTGTCTGACCCAGGCTGCAAGTTTGCTAGGTTAAGCTGTGATAGGGCAGGCCTTTCTTATGCTAATTGAGCTGCTTGGAGCTTGGGTGGGTTTGTAGGTTGTGCAGGGCGGGGCCTCAGGGTGTCACTAGGTTAGGGCGTGGCAAACAGCAATGGCTGCTAGTTAGCCGGCTCTGAGTCTCCAACGGCATCCGCAAGTCCCATGCCCCAGTGCAGTAAACAATTATTCCTGCGCGCAGCTCTGCAAGCAAGCCACCCTCACTGGCAGACAGTCCAGCTTCTCTCCGTAGGAGTTTGGGTCCCCCGCGTCTCCCCAGAGACTGGATTTCAGAGTAATCGGGGGCTTGTCTCTGTTCGGGTTGAAAAAAGCAAGGCACCCAGTCGCCCGCAGCCAGCCCAGATCACGCGCCTCCGTACCTCAGCTTATCAGCGCTCGTGCACGTCTCAATGCTCTTTTCTCTTTCCTTCTAGTTGTAGAACTTCCACTCAGCCAGCTTTCCCGTGGTTCTGGGTGATAGACGTTTTGTCTTTTAGTTGCAGTTTAAATTGTTGTGGGAGGCAGCAGTTTAGGTGTTTACCTACGCCGCCATCTTGGATTCTCCTGTCATTATTTCTTGAAATAGGTTTTCAATATCTGGCTCTCTCTCTTTTTCTGGTACCCCCAAAATGTTAATGTTGGTGTGCTTGAAGTTGTCCGAGAGGCTCCTTACACTACCTTCATATTTTTGTTTTCTTTTTGCTCTTCTGATTGGGTGTTTTTTTCTTCCTCATATTTCAAATCATTGATTTGATTCTCAGAATCTTCTACTCTACTGTTGAATCCCTATGTATTATTCTTTATTTCAGTTAGTGTATGCTTAATTTCTGACTGGTCCTTTTCCATTCTCTTGGTGTTTGGCTTTCTCACTAAGATCCTTGAAAGTCTCACTAAGTTACTTTCAGGACTCTTGAAGATTCTTGAGTAACCTTATAACTGTGTTTTTGAACTCTGTATCCAGTGGCTTGCTTTCTTCCATTTCTTTCGTTTGTGATATGTTTCTTTGTCTCGCATTTTGGCTGCTTCCCTGTGTTTGTTTCTATGTATTGGGTAGAGCTGCTATATCTCCTGGAGTTGGTAGAGTGATCTTATATAATAGGTATCCTATAGAGCCCAGTGGCTTAGCCTCCCTAGTCACCTAAGCCAGGCATTCTAGGTGTACCCCTTTGTGGGCTCTGTGCACAGTCTTGTTGTAGTTGAGAATTGATTGCTGTTGGTGTCACTGGGAGAAATTAACCTGTAGGCCAATTGGCTGTGAGGACCAGCTGCAGCTACAGTGAAGAGCTGCTGTGCAGGAGACACCCTGATGGAGCAGGATTTGCTTCAGTGGGGCTTTGGTGCTCACTGAGTCTGTCCCTTGAGTGTGCTTATGGATGTGTGGAGTTGTAATCTGGTATGGTCTGACCACTGGGTGCACTGGCTCTTGGATCTCCAGGGAGGTGCAAACTCTGCCACTCCTGGGGCCACTCTGTAGGAGCTACAGAGAGGGTCTGCAGATTTCTCCTATTTGTATTGTGTTTGTAAATGCCTAGGCAAGGCCCAGCTATGAAGCAAGGAAGACTGGTGCTAGTGCCAGGTCTTGGGCCTTTTATTGATAGGTTTGGGGCATCCTGACCCAGCTGCTGCTTGTTTGAGACATTTAGCAAAGTCTGATGCAGGAGCAAGGATAGGCCATTCATATGCAAAAGTCACTACACACAGGTTGGGTGGTGCTGCAAATTGGATCCAGTGGGGACTCAGGGAATAACCCGGGGAGAGCAAACAGAAATGGCTGCCAGTCAGCCCTCTGACCTGGGAGGTCCCAGAACAGGAACAATGACCCCTGCCAGCACCTCCATCTGGAAGAAAGCTACCCCCGAGTTCCTGCCCTGATGCCAGACAATCCAGTTCCTCCTCATACGTGTCCCTGATGCTGGAGCTTAGAGGAAACCGGATCTTGTAAGTTCAGTTCATGTGCCCGCTCTTTAAGAGGAACAGCTGGGTCTCCAGCAGCCTCCATGTCACTGAGCCCCAATCCCCTCTGGGTTTTACAGCCCTTAGTTATGGGGACTTCTTTTCCCAGCTCTAGAAGTCTGGGCTGGGGGTCTGGTGTGAGGCTGGGACCCTTTGCTCCTCACGGGGCCCTCAGCAAAGACGATCTCCCTCCTGATTTAAAAAGCAGCACACGTGGGTGCTGGTCCAGCCCATGCCATGCCTCTACCCCTCCTACCCGTCTCACCGTGCTTTCTTCTTTAATTCTCTAGTTGTAGGACTTCCATTCATCTAGTTTTCAGGCAATTCTGGATGATGATTATTCTGTATTTTAGTTGTAATATTTTTAAAATATATTTTTATTAATTTCAGAGAGGAAAGGAGAGGGAGAGAGAGATAGAAACATGAATGATGGAGAATCATTGCTCGGCTGCCTCCTACTGGGGATCCAGCCCGCAACCTGGCCTTAAGCCCTTCACTGGAATCAAACCTGGAACCCTTCAGTCCACAGGCCAACACTCTATCCACTGAGCCAAACCAGCCAGGGCTTAGTTGTAATTTTGATGTGGTTGTGGGAGGCAGTGAGTACAGGTATTTACTTACACTGCCATCTAGGTTCTCCTCTGGCCTTTCTTTATTGTTAGGAAAAGTAGACCTCCATTCATACAGCTTTACAGGTCTGAGATTGGTTGAAGCCCATGACAGGGTGAGCTGTCTTGTGCATTTTTCATAATTGTAACATGCCACTAAGGAGCATGACTGGCTACTTATTTCCTCCTTTAGCCAAGGATGCTTTCCCTCTGGAAGAGGACTCTTCTGCTGCCATGACACCACATGGCCCTCAGCCCTAATTTATTTCCTGCAGCACTGATGATGTGCCTGTGTTTAGCAATGCCTCGTGCTAGGCCAGGTTAGCTCTGTCTTTTGGTCAGAACAGTGTTTTGACTGGAGCTGATTCAATAGCACTTTTGGATTTTTGTTTCAGAAGTAGCTTGCAGAGTTAGTCCCTTCCTTCAAAATGTATTTACTGGGAGCTTACAATCTTAGGCATTAGAAATGCAGTGAAATGACAGACATGGTCTCTGTACTCATGAAGCTGGCAGTCTTTTGATTCCTTTGTCATTTCTAGGAAGCAGAAATTCTTTTTGAGAGGGTAGATGTTACTGGTATCAAGATTTCCTCCAAAAAGGCTGAGGCCTTCCTAGGGTCCCAAGGTAATTCAGTGACAGAGACCCATTCTTCTTTGCAGAATCCTAGGAATGTAAGAGACTAAGCAATCGATATCCTAAGCTGGTCTCAATAGAGTAACCTTCTGCTAAGATTTCTGTAGGTGAAGCCTCTATCTACATATAGTAGGTCTCCAGCTTTCAATCCAGCCCATCCTCTCCACTACTAATAACCCACATTCCTGAATAAGCAGTGAGGGTGGCTATCTGGAGATTTAGAAAAAGTGCTGCAGCTGTAGTCTTTATCCCCAGTGTGGAAGTATGTGTTCTCTGTTGATGTCATGGGTATTAGATGTATTCAGCCAGTCAGCTCTTTAAAATCTTCTTTGCATCAGGGTGCTCCTACCTTTTTGGCATCAGGTTTGTTACTCAGGCCCTCAGGTGAACAGTTCCAATGCTTAGCATTGGCAAACACCAAATTATATAAATCCTGAACTTCTCTGGTCAGTCACGAAAGGAAATCGTAAAATACCCTAAGATAAGAAGGAATTATAATGTCCCAGATGGTGCATTAACCATCAGAAAGGCTGGCTAGGAGAAACAAAAGCAGAGAAGAATGCTGGCCAAGGCCTCTCTGAAACTCCAACTACAGATTCTGCCCCTAAAGATAAGTGCCCGGTGTGACTCACTCCAATGCCCCTTTTACACTCTCCCAGCAAATTACAGGATTTTAAAGAATGCTCTTTTTCTTCCAACTGGCTTAACGTTATGCTTCTATTCTAAACCAAGTAGCACATTTGAGTTTGAAATAAATAGGTGCTCATGGATTTCTCTCTTTTAGGTAATAAAGGGAATGACTAGCATTATCAGACCTGGGAGATGGGGAGGTTTTACTTCTGTAGCTCTAATTTGAGACTCAAGCTTAAAATCTTAAAGAACTGCCATTCTGAGTGTTAAGAAATGCCCTTCCCGCCTTTTCTCTTTTTGATAACAATGTTTATTGTCCTTAACTGAGGGCAACCTGAGTCATCTGGAGGCTTATGGAAGTAGGCCTGGTAGAATGAGTGAGTCTTAATCAGATCAAATGAAGCAGCCTTGTAGAGAGAAGCTGAAGAGTCATATTCCATTTCAGAAAGCTGAGTAATCTGTATCCTACTGGGTCAGTCTCTGGCTTTTGGCCTGAAGCAAAACAGCCCCCTGTGCTGAAGCAGTGCAAGCTTTTCTTCTACCTGTGCATTCCACCTCATCAGTCTCATAACGGCTTGGTTTCAAAATTGCTCTCAGCTCTGCTCTCCAGAGTATGCTTCTAAGCTGAACCCTGACATTTCTCACAGTGCACTTTTCAAAAAACGGCACATTTTCATATTACCTCTCTGTGAAAGGTTAAAGGTTGGTGTTTGGCCTCTAAGCTCAGGTAAGCAGACCTTGAGCAGGATTATTCGCCCAGGACGTCAAGGCAGAATCACAAGTTCTCTGGCCTTTTCATGGAGACTTTCACTGCCAGGCATACCCACCTTTCCTTTCCCAAGCTGTTTTGATTGAGCTGTTTCGCCTCCACTCTCATATTTCATGTGGGGGTTGCTGTCTTGGCAGCATGGCTGCTTCTGTCTGTGGGGAGGAAAAGGTAAAGAATAAAGGCCCTCTGTGCACTGATGTATTTTCAGGGGTTTTTCCTGTGTGCTTATGGGGTGTGTGTGTGTGTATGTTCTGGGCAGAATATAAGGTTATCCAAGACACATTTGGATAGCCATAAGGCTTTATGTTCTGCCTAGAATTAATGTCACTTTTGAAGCAGTAGAGAAATATTGCCATTTTACAGATGAGGATAAGGAAAAACCAGTTTCTCTGTGGTTAGAAAGAATCCATACTAGGTAATTTGATAGTCAGAAGTATTGACCATTTGCCCAAATTTTTATTCCTGTCAGTAGAATGTGTGACTTACAATCAACTTGAAAATGGAGCTATAAGAGGAAGATACATATAGATACCTGTCATAAAAATGAAGTATATTAAAAGCCACACATTTGCAGTAAACTAATCAAAAATATCAAATTATCTGAATGTTAGTACTACATTATTATTATATGTGTTGTTGTTAATCCTCACCCCAGGATGTTTTTTCCATTGATTATTTTTTTTTAGAGGGAGTGAAAGGGAGGGGGAGACAGAGAGAGAGAAGCATCCATGTGAGAGAGACACATTGATTGGTTGCCTCCCGTACATGGGGCCGTGGATTGAGCCTGCAACCGAAGTACATGCCTTTGACTGGAATCGAACTTGAAACCCTTCAGTCTGGGGGCCAACGCTCTAACCACTGAGAAAACCGGTAGGGCTGCACTCAATACACACACACACACGTATATATATGTGTGCATGTATGTATATATATGCTGGAGACCTGGTGCATGAAATTCATGCATGGGAGGGGGTCCCCTCAGCCCAGCCTGCACCCTCTCCAATCCAGGACCCCTCAAGGGAAGTCCGACTGCTGTTATAGGCCCAATCCGGCAGTCGGACATCCTTCACAATCCAGGACCATTGGCTCCTAACTGCTCACCTGCCTGCCTGATCGCCCCTAACTGCTCCCCATGCTGGCCTGGTCACCCCTAACTGCCCCCCCCCACTGGTCGGGTTGCCCCCAACTCCCCCCCCCTCACTGGTCTGGTTCTCCCCCCCGCCAGCCTAGTCACCCCTTACTGCTCCCCTCCCCCCCACTGCCAGCCTGGTCGCCCCTCACTGCCCCCTCCTCCCCTGCCGGCCTGGTCACCCCCAACTGCTCTGCCTGCGGGCCAGGTCATCCCATGCAGCCTGCTGCTCGGTCATTTGATCGCCCCTCACTAACCCCCTGCTGGCCTGGTCGCCCCACCCAGCCTGCTGCTTGGTCATTTGGGAGGGTAGATGTTACTTGCCCCCAACTCCCCCCCTCACTGGTCTGGTTGCCCCCCGCCCCCTGCCAGCCTAGTCACTCCTTACTGCTCCCCTCCCCCCCACTACCAGCCTGGTCGCCCCTCACTGCCCCCTCCTCCCCTGCCGGCCTGGTCACCCCCAACTGCTCCGCCTGCGGGCCTGGTCATCCCATGCAGCCTGCTGCTTGGTCATTTGATCGCCCCTCACTAACCCCCTGCTGGCCTGGTCATCCCATGCAGCCTGCTGCTCGGTCATTTGGTCGCCCCTCACTGACCCCCTGCTGGCCTGGTCATTCCATGCAGCCTGCTGCTTGGTCATTTGATCGCCCCTCACTAACCCCCTGCTGGCCTGGTCATCCCATGCAGCCTGCTGCTCAGTCATTTGGTCGCCCCTCACTAACCCCCTGCTCGCCTGGTCGCCCCACGCAGCCTGCTGCTTAGTCATTTGGTCGCCCCTCACTAACCCCCCTGCTGGTGTAGTCACCCCATGCAGCCTGTTCAGTTGTCCATTTGGTTGCGATGGTTGCTTAGGCTTTTATATACACTGAGTGGCCAGATTATTATGATCTCTGAATGCATAATAATCTGGCCACTCAGTGTATATCCTATCTAATAAAAGGCTAATATGCAAATTGTCCCCTCAACCACAAGTTCGACCAGCAGGCAGGCCAGCCAGCCAACCGCCCATGTCCCCTCCCCCTGGCCAGGCTGGTTGGAACCCACCCATGCACGAATTCATGTACTGGGCCTCTAGTGGCCAGATTAGGCATTCAGAGATCATAATAATCTGGCCACTCAGTGTATATAGATAAGCCTAAGTGACCAGCCGACCATCCGACTGGTAGCTATGACGTGCACTGACCATGAGGGGACAGATGCTCAACCCAGGAGTGGAAACCACATGCATGGAAACATGGAATAGATGGATGAATCTCAGAGGGAAGCGGGGAGGGGAGAGGGCGGGAAAAGATTAACCAAAGCTCTTATATGCATACTAGAGGCCCAGTGCACAGACTCATGCACTGGTGGGGTCCCTTGGCCTGGCCTACGCCCTCTCGCAATCTGGGACCCCTCAGGGGATGTGGGAGAGCCGGTTTTGGCCCAATCCCCACAGGCCAGGCTGAGGGACCCTCTGGTGCACGAATCTGTGCACTGGGCCTCTAGTTTTATAATATATGTTTTTATTGATTTGACAGAGCATGGGAGAGAGAGAGAGAAACACTGATGAGAGAAAAAGAAATATGGATCATTAATCAGGTTCCTCCTCCATACCCCCTACTGGGGATCAAGCCCACAACCCAGGTGTATTCCCTGACCTGGAATTGAACTGATGACCTCTTGTTTTATAGGATGATGCTCAACCAACTGAGCCACACTAGCCAGGCCTGCATTATATTGATGACTTTAACTTGATTATACATTTCTAATATTTGTGATCCCTGATTCTTTATATGTATTGTCTTACATTCAGTGCCTTAAGATATGCATACAGAATTTTAATACCTTCTTTAGGATGCTTAATTCAGATGAATGATAATATCTGTGTGTTATGTGCACACTATACATATATTCAGTTTAGGTCCACAAATACTGTCCCCATCAAAATAAAACCCAGTTCCTGCCATCAGAGAATTCACACTATGGAAGCAGAGATAGATGTAAAAACTTAAAGTAGCATGATAAATTCCAAGATGCACTATGGGAGCACAAAGAGTGGGACAGGGATCATCTGATGAGCTTTCTGAGACAAGTGATATTCTAATCCCTTTGAACTTTCTTCTACCAGATTTACTTGAAGTGTTTTTTAACCTGCAGAGCTCTTTTTACTTCTTTATTTCTGAAGGAGGGAAGAGTATGTACAGGTCTGTAAAGTCTAGAGAATAAGAGCCCTAAGAAAATTATTTCTGTACAGACACAGATTGGCTTTGATTTCATTTAAATAAACTGGCTCCCAAAATTTCTAAGAATACTAACTACTCACATAATTTCGCTTTCATTTACACACAGATGAGAAAGCATCTGTAGCTCAGCGTTTTATTTGCAATAAGCAAAAAGTGGTTTGAGATATTTAAGTATTCGAAGCTTGGTTGTATTGAGTCTTTACATGTCCCAGTTCAGCCCACTGCAGTTTTTTTTTTTTTTTTACACTTACATAATGTTCCAAAACCAGAGATTTTTTAATGGATAAATTGACATAAACTTCTCCTCTATTGGCCAAATTTGCTAAAATAACACATCATGGTTTGCTGTATTACTTCCTCCCAAGCTTACTGCTATTTTATTTAATTTACATATCTCTGCCACAACCCTCTAAACCAGCGGTCACCAACTGGTGGTCCGCTAGGTCCAAAAGGTTGGCGACTGCTGCTCTAAATGGCCTTTTCTTTAGAAACAACAAAATCAGTCAGCACAAAAAAAAAGAAAAGAAAGAAAGGCCTTCCCATAAACAAAAGTGCTCTGATTCAAGGTTCACTGTGTGGGTTTCAAAAGAAGGTTGGTATGATTGTGGTGAATGCAAGCAATTTATTAGCCCTGCAGTGGGAGATAGCAATCAACTGCAGGTTTATAACAATAATCTACAGTGAGCTGTACAGGTAACTGCTAGATTCTTGACAGCATATCTAAGTACTTTTCTCTTTAGAAAAAACATTTTCTTTCTTTTTAGAACCATTTTTATGTACAGGCCAAAATTTATCTGTTATCATTTGATACCTGTGATTTTTAAAGTACAATGACGATTGCACAGAGAGGTGTGGGTTCCATCACGCTGTGGCTTGGAGGCGTGCTCTCCTTGCTGACAGCATTCTCCAAAATCTTTTAGTCATAAGGTGGTGGGAGAAATAAAGAAGCAGGAAATTCTGAGTATGTCACATGTAGCAATGTAACCCCGTATTTAGTTTTTTGTTGTTGTTTTTTAAGTACATGGTTAAGTCATTTGCCTTCAATCTGCTTTTATAATGCCCTTGATGACTGGGTAATTTCTGAGCAGATGACTTTATGGTAGGAGAGTTATTTTCAGCTATACCATTGTGTTTTTAAAAATATATATATTTTATTGATTTTTTACAGAGAGGAAGGGAGAGGGATAGAGAGTTAGAAACATCGATGAGAGAGAAACATTGATCAGCTGCCTCCTGCACATCCCCTACTGGGGATGTGCCCGCAACCAAGGTACATGCCCTTGACTGGAATCGAACCTGGGACCTTTCAATCTGTAGGCAGACACTCACTCCACTGAGCCAAACCGGTTAGGGCCCAGTGTTTGTATTAATACTCTTACTTATAACTTGGTTGTGAAAATGGCTTAACAGATAGGTCTTTTGAAACTTAATAGCAACTGTATCCAGTTAATGCAAACTTTTGATTAGTAAGGTATCAATCAGGTAGACACTAAGGCATTAAGATTATGATAGACTGGTTTCCATTTTGTCAATTAGGTGACTAGAACTTTGAGGGCTTTTGTGTAGGTTCTCCCCCCCACCCCACTGCCCCTTTCCCTTCTCATCATTACTCAGGAGAAGGGAAATTAAATGGATCTAGATGTCATCAGTAATGGATGGTTCTTTGCTTAGGTGAACTGGGAAGCCATTCTCCATTGTTGCTGTGTTCCATGATGAAAGCCCATCTTGATTGTGAGTGAAATGGAGTGGTCTGAAATAGATAGCTCAGGGAACTGAAATTTGGTTTATCCTTTCATGAGGAAAGATTGCTTTGAGATTTGAAAGGATTTTTCAGTTTAGTGTTTAGACAGGAAAGGCTGTTTCCTAGCTGGTTATGTTAGATGCAGTTATCTTTTTTTAACCCACTTAGATTATCTTCTGTTTGTCTGCACATCTCTCATCAGACCTCCCTTTCATTGCTCTCCCCAATTTAATGTGAAAAGCTCTTTCTA
This sequence comes from Corynorhinus townsendii, assembly GCA_026230045.1. Lineage (NCBI taxonomy): Eukaryota > Metazoa > Chordata > Mammalia > Chiroptera > Vespertilionidae > Corynorhinus > Corynorhinus townsendii. Next base: position 199,134,108 of record JAPDVU010000002.1, read on the forward strand.
GCCTGGCCAGTATGGCTCAGTTGATTGAGCATTGTCCCATGCACCAAGAAGTGGTCAGTTCGATTCCTGGTCAGAACACATGTCTGGGTTTCATGCTCAATCCCCAGTAGGGGGCACGTTGGAGACAGCCCATGGATGTTTCTCATCGATTTTTCTTTTTCTCCCTTTATCTCTCTAAAAAGTCAATAAAAACATTTTTTGAAAAAGGGAAGAAGAGCTCTTTCTAATTTTTTAGTGAACTGGGAACTTTTGCTTTGTTCTCCTGTGTCTCTTCTTTTATTCAAAGAAATTAACATTAAGGATCTGACTCAACTGACTAAAGTTCAAGTAACTCCATATTGGAACTGACATCTTTTGCTAGATTTTGTTAGTTTTAAAAAAAATAACAAATTTATTTAAATATTGGAGAAATTTAAAATTAAACAATTCTTTGTATGCCTGCTGTGTGCCAGGAGTTTTGCTGGGCCTACAAATACAGAAATGCAAGATAAAATCTCAGCATTTAAAGAGGACAGAGTGTGTGAGGTAGACAAACAAATATGATCCAGTGAGAGAAATACTATGATAGAAGTATATGTAAAATATGCAGAAGAGAAGTGGGATGAAGGTTTCATCAAGGAAAACTTTCTGGAAGAAGTGGTACCTGAGCTGAAATGACGTGTAATAACAACAAAAGTAATAGCAGCCAATATTTACTGAGCTTTTACTACATGCCAGGCATTGTGTTACTACTTTGCATGGCTTATCTCCTTTAATATCTATAATAACCCTATGAGTTAGGTATTGTTATAATTTCTTTCTTTCTATTCTTTTCTTTTTTACACATGAAGAAACCTGGAATTTTGACCCAAGATGATATAGTAAATTGACTGGATTGAGATTCAAATCGAGGTAGTCTTACTGCAGGGGCCAAAGCCTTACCCAGACTTGTGGGGTGGAGGCTAGAAGATAGAGTGAGATGGAATCATGGTATTGTTTGTCATATGGGATTTCTTTTGAAACAAAATTTTAAGCTCAGTCTTCTGAGGGTTCTCTATGACTCTCAACTTGGAGACTGGATATATTTTCTCATTAAACCAAGATTAAATGAGTGTTGTTTTCATAGTTTTTTTAACCTGAAAAGTATAGTTATTCTGCCTTAAGTAAGTAGATAACATTTCTCTCCTCTTTAGCCTGTAAATTTGGCCCTCTTTCCTTTTTTATAAATACATTTTTATTGATGTCAGAGAGGAAGAGAGAGATAGAAACATCAATGATGAGGGAGAATCATTGATTGGATGCCTCTTGCACGTCCCACACGGGATTGAGCCCGCAACCCAAGCATGTGCCCTGGTTCATAGGTCAATGCTCAACCATTGAACCACGCCGGCCAGGCTGACCCTCTTTTAAGGAGATGTTATATACTATTTTTCTCTTTGGCAATTTGCCACAATTCATTCAGTACCTTTGAGGTGTCTTTAGCGACAGTCTTATAGGAGAAGACTTAATCTTCTAAGTGTTCTTAACTAGAGGAGTGCTGCAAGGCCCAGGTTTTGTGATCAGTTGTTGGAAGCCATTTTCCCCCCCATTTAGCAGATGAGAGTTAATGTGAAGAGTGTCTGAGAGGTAATCTGTTGGGCAGCTAGTTCAATAGGGAGTTTGTCTGATCAGAACGGTCTTTGGGAAAAATGGAAACATTACAGTAAAGGGAAGGGAGTCAGACTATGGATACAAAGCCTACTCATTCTTATTTAGCAGTTAGTTTAGTTACAGCAAATCACTTACACCATAACATTTAACAAACTGTACTCTTAAAGCTAGGCACATAGCAAAGGCAATGAGTAGTAATTACTTTCTTTTCAAAGGACTGCTTTTGTGAGGTTCTGCCACCTTTCAATCTAACCTGTGTAGAGTTGAGGAAAAAGTGTTCTCCTTTTGAAAAGGAGAGAGGGCAGTGGTTATTATTACCCTGGTTTTTTCCAAACTTCATAAATACCTAATTGTGCATTTTAAAGGATTTAATTACCTCCTCTGCCTGGCTTTCTGAATATGCTAACCCCTGCAGGAGAGAATTAGTGTTGGAGAGTAATGTGAAACCATTTTTGTATTTGTTTACTAGTGGGTGTGCAGGTGACAGACACACTGACAGTCAAAAGGAAGGTGGAGGGTGCCCCCTGAGGTGGTTTGTTTTTGAGCAGTTCCTGTGAGTTGTTTTTGAGATTAATAATATGCCTGCTTATCTCATTTTCATATAGCAGCCTTCTTGGCCGAGACCTGCTGCTTCTGAGAGAATGCATACTTTATTTTACTTTAATTTTTCCATCACCATTGCATACTTTTGATGATAACTACAGGAAGGCAGATTATATGGAGCCATAGTTCAGTCGCCGACTTCACCAAATTTAAGGCTTCTGCTCTACTGTTTGGTAATAGTTTATTAAAGGAAAGCTTTGAATGTATTCTTGACCATATTTTAAAATTGTGAGAGTTCAAGAAAAGAATTTTAGTTCCAATGAAAGTTCAAAGTAAGTATACCTTTTACCTATAAAATGTCCTAATTATGTATTGTTTTCCACAGCAACTTGGTTCCCCTTGCTGCTCATTCCCACCATCTCAGTCCTTCCATTGGAATGCAATTTGATGAATTTGGTTAAAGCGTGAATTCTCAAGGACCTTAACAATATCGCTCCTAAAATAGGGGACATTCTGTCTCTGCTTTCCTCTTGGTTGCCAGCCAGTACAGTTTCCAAGTTAGCTGGAGAAGTCAAGCTTGTTACCTGAGATATAAGAATGCTAGAGGCAACTGCACTATATCTAAATAATTCCATTTTTTCACAGCTTCCTAAAAATACTTGGTGAATTTTCTAATGGCAGTAATTCATATATTCTATAGACTTTTCCACCCTGGGATTTGGAATTAGGAAACCTGGTCTGGACTTTGTGCCAGATTTATTAGAATTCTGTCTTTTGAGAAGTAATAAGTAAGCATTGCTAGTTCCACAGCCTTCTGTTTTGGGAATCCTCCAAGTAATGCATATGGGAGTCCTACAGTCTCTGCTTTGCTATGGTTTTGAACAGAAAAGGATTGGCTCTGCCCCCTGTTCTCAACTTGGTAAGCTTTCTACATGCTTGTACCAACAGTGAGTTTCAGACTTTCCCAAAGCGTTTTTTAGTCTAAGGTTCCACCTATTGTAAGCCAGGACCCCCCGTTCCCCCTTTTTTTAAGATAAGGATTTAGTATTGCTTTTGCTTAGGCCCTGGGAGCAGAGCCAGGCTATGGAGGCGTGGGCAGGGATCTAAAATTGGAGCTTATTTTCATCTTACCTTTTATCCATGTTACATCTAGAATCCAATATTGACTCTACAAATGATTCCCTGCTTTCTCCTCTGGTGAACTCTTTTTCTTGAGAATAACAACAATAAAAATTGAATCTTGGAGAGGGTAAATTGTTTTTCAAAGATTAAATTACTAGTAGCCCTAATCGGTTTGGCTCAGTGGATAGAGCGTCGGCCTGCAGACTCAAGTGTCCCAGGTTTGATTCTGGTCAAGGGCATGTACCTTGGTTGCAGGCACATCCCCAGTAGGGGGTGTGCAGGAAGCAGCTGATTGATGTTTCTCTCTTATCGATGTTTCTAACTCTCTATCCCTCTCCCTTCCTCTCTGTAAAAAATCAATAAAAATTTTTTTAGAAAAGATTAAATTACTAGTAAATGATGGAGCTAGAGCTGAAACCACAACCTGTGCCTTTTGACCATTTAAGATGGTTAACCATCTTTTAAACATCTAAAAGGAAGAATTATCCACTGAATGGATGAAAAAGAATTCTTTATCCCCTATATTTTTATTATTAAACATATAGTGGAACAACATTAAATAAAAAATAACTCAGTCAAGCCCTAGCTAGTTTGGTTCAGTGGATAGAGCGTCAGTCTGCAGACTGAAGGGTCCCAGGTTCGATTCTGGCCAAAGGCACATGCCCAGGTTGCAGGCTCAATCCCCAGTAGAGGGTCAGGATGCAGCCGATCAATGATTCTCTCATTATTGATGTTTCTGTCTCTCTCCCCTCTCCCTTCCTTTCTGAAATCAATAAAAATATAGTTTAAAAAAATAACTCAGCCAAATCCCACTAAACATGGGAAGCCAAGAGTTCATAGTACCTCCTTCCCTTATTGGGAACTATTGGGATTAATTTTCTTAGCAACACTGTAGCTATCTAACCTCCCCTGTCCTCATTTCTTTTACTCCTGGTCACTAAGTGCTTCTGACCATTTGTCCTGTCTTGGACTCTATTCCTTTGAGTTAAGACAAAGGATCACATTGTCAGATAAGATTCACATGAATTGCAGAGCTTACCATAATTAAACTTTAGTAATAATTTTAACAATACAACAATCAAAAGGTACAAGTGAGAAAAAAAGAAAAACAAAAGGTACAAGTGAAGTAGGGAGTCTGGAACATCGTGTATGAACCCCAGGTTTCCTTTCCCTCATTGAACGTGTTCTCTCCAGCCAGAGTGATGGATGAGATCTCTATCTGAGGCTTCCAGGCCACATTATAAAGCAGGGAGTGTTTGGTTTATGAAACATTTCTTTTATATTACCGGATATTTATATAGCTTATGTGACATTCTTCAGGGAGCCATGGAAACAAAAGAAGGCTTTTCTAGGACAAACCAATCTTGTAGCTTTCTCAACCCTGCTTTTATCTCCTTCTCTTTCAAAGATTAGGACTGAACCAGAGCTGTTAGCAACAGCCAGGGAATTACAATTTTATGCTATCTACCCTTTGATGGGAAATCCTCATAATCCCATTGACCATTTTCCCTGATTGTAAATCTGTTTCCCCGAAATTCCATTGTTAAGACATCCACCATGATTTGCCTCAAAGCTTTCACCATTTTGTACCAAAGATAGATAGGCAGCAATCATGTCATCAGTTCCTCATCATATTTTTCCATCCTTTCCTTTTTTCTCGCTATGAAGTGCCTTAACCATTATGATTTGTGTGAGTCAGATTTGATATTCCTGTATAACTTTGTGCTTTTCAACTCACTTGTACTTATCACCTCTCCCTTCCCAACGTTTTCACTGTGACAGGAATCTATTGAGTTATTAAATCCCCTTTTACTAAGACTTGTTAGTTAAGACATGAGAGAAGGCCCTGCTGGTGTGGCTTAGTGGTTGAACATCGACCTATGAACCAGGAGGTCACGGTTCAATTCCTGATCAGGGTACATGCCTGGGTTGTGGGCTCAATCCCCAGTGTGGGGCATGCAAGAGTCAGCTGATCAGTGATTCTCTCTCATCATTGATGTTTCTCTCTCTCTCTCCCTCTCCCTTCCTCTCTCAAATCAATAAAAATATACACATATTTTTAAAAAAAATATATGAGAGAAGGGGAATGTTCTGAGACCTGGCTTTTTCTTGGAGAAAGATACTGTTTTCCCTCTTACCTGCAGGCAGTGGTTACTCATTCTCCCATATTCCATGACCTATGAGTTTGGAGGTGGATCTGATGTCCTTATCATTCCTCACTGTCACTTCTTGAATGTTACTCCTCCACGTTTCATGTAAAAACTCCTGCTCTTTGAGGTTTATACCACTTCCTACCGCTAATCATTACTCATCTACCAACAATCATTCATCCCTCTGATTTATTGTGGCAAGTGGGGCTCATCTCTTGTTAAAGTCTTGTCGTCAGTCTGGATGTCTTCAGTATGACCAATGTGATACCTGGCCACCTGGTTTCCTGGCTGTTCATTCTTTTTGTTGTTATTGTTATTGTATTAATTAACAATAATTGGATATCACTGTGAGATTGTTATAATTTGAAAGAATTAAATGGAAATATTGAGGACTGCAAACAGAATATGGCCACTTCCCAGGTGCTCTTCTCTTAGCAGAATTATGTCTTTTTGCCTTTTCTCTGATGGATATTTTTTTCAGTAACCTCTGGAATTCTTTGAAACTAACTTTTCGGTCTCCATTTTTTGTCCAATTCTTTAAAGAGGTTCTCTAGGGTGCTTGGACCTTTAAGTAAACCGGGAAATTTATTCTGAATCAATAGCATCAGCTTTTTCTTCTACAGCTGGTTTGGATCACTTTCTCTGGCTATGTATTTTTCAAAACTGCTCTTCTGGTCTTTTTTGTTGCTTGTTTTTACCCTTGCATTATTATTTAATTGTATATTATTTTCCATGTGAACAACTTGAAACCTAGTTTGCCCAAACATGTATTATGCAAACATAAATAATTTTATAGTAATGTGCGGTAAACTTGAAGGCAAAAACATTACTAGAAATGAAGTACCTCAATAAGTTCAATTTACCAGGAATCTTCTTTAGAAAACATATTTTGAGCTCGTTTTGGTGCTCTCAGCTTCCTAGTTTCCCCTCCTAAAGACAGCAATGCCAATTTCTTGAATATTCTTCTAAAAATAGTCTATGCATAATATACATAAACATTATGTTCTTTTTCCTCCCAACACAAATTGTAGCACACTATACATACCATGCTGCACCTTTCTTTCTCATCATAGTGTATCCTGGATATCATTCCATATCAAGATGATATAGAGTGGTCTTATTCATTCCAGTAACTATGTGGATCTTCCTTAATTTATTTAACCAGTTCTCTATTGTTGGATAAGCTATTCCCAATATTTTTTGGTCTCAAACAACATACAGTGAATATCTTTGATATTATGTGTGATACTATAACTGTTCAATAAATTCTAAATTTAGCTACCTTTATTCTATAAGGCCGAATTTCTTTCCTTCAGAGCACTTCCATTAGTTTGCAATCCTACATTTATTATTATGTCTATTTAGTTTCTGTCTCCCTTTTCCAAGTAATGAGCTCCATTAAAGCAATGCCTAGCATGAAACAGATGCTTAGTAATATTTGTTGAATGGCTGAATGATTAAGGAGCTAAGGATAATATCTAGGTGGGATATAAGGACACCTTATTAATTAAACTTTAGAGGTTATCTTTTATACCAGTAAGAAATAATTTGCACCTCTATAAAAATCAAATTTGCAATTTATCCATTTTCTATAAGTTAACATATAAATTGAAGCTCTACTCAATAGTAAATAGTAAGTCAAATAAAAGTATATTTTCTTAGACAGGGGTTGGCAAACTTTCTTAAAAGGGTCAGATAGTAAATATTTTAGGCTTTGCCAGACTTAGGATAGCTCTGTTACATACAGTTACTTAAACTGTGCTATCTTAGAGCAAAAACAGCCACAGACAAGACATAAATAAATTAGTGTGGCAATGTTCCAATAAAACTTCATTTACAATAGTAGGCAGCATCTGGAGTTGACCCTTGGGCCATAGTTTGCTGCCCTTGGTTTACTGAATGAATAGGATATTTCTTTTTTCATTCCTGATACAGTTAATTTGTTAGTACCCTCTTTTTTTCTGTCATCAGTCTGACTAGAACTTTTATCAGTTTCATCAATCTTTCAAACAACCAGCTTTTGGTTTCTTTCATTTTCTGCATTGTTTTTTGTTTGCTTTCTGTTGCATTAGTTACTCTTATATCTGTCATTTTCTTTCTCTACTTTTTTGGGTATAATTTACTTTTCCTTGTCTAGCTTTTATAATGAAAGCATAGATCATTGATTTTTTTTTATTTTTGCTGTTAAAATTTAGTTTTTAATTTTCTAAATCTTTTTGAATGCATATAATATACCAGTGTCTTGGTGCACAGATTCGTGCACATTGAAAGGAAATTAATTAGAAGAAATATTTTAATATCACTATTTGCCCTTTCTCTATAATAAGAAGTGTCAACCAAATTCACAATTAACAATGACAGATCAAAACACATGAATGCAATTGGCACCAGTGAGAACTTTATATGTATCTCACTTGTGTGAGTCAACTTAGCCTTTTATCCTATATAATAAAAGCCCCATATGCAAATTGTTTGACTGGGAGTTCAACTGCTTGCTATGATGTGCACTGACCACCAGGGGGCAGCACAGAACATGGCGGGCGTTGGCGATGCGGTGCTGGCAGCGGGTGGCAGTGGAGGCGCTGCCAGCCCCAATGGGCCCCAATGAGAGGGAGTCTGTGGCAGGATGGTAGGAGCAGATGAGCGGGTGGCACCAGGCCAAGGCGGGTGCCAGCGGGAGACTGATTTTCCCACTGATCACCCTGCAGACAGGGACCAGTGGTGGCGGTGGGGGGGCAGGGCTGCCACCTGGCTTCCAGGTGCTGAGGGAGCCAGGTGGGGCCCCAGCCCAGATCAATCGCCTGCAGGCGGGATGGTGGAGCAGGTGAGGCGGAGGTGCCAGGCCACAGCGGGGTGCCAGGTGGGGCTGTGTGGCTGCAAGACTGGGGGCTCGAGCTGGGGCTTGTGAGCTGGGGCCCGATCCCCCGCAGGCCAACCCCGGGGACCCCACCCATGCACGAATTCGTGCACTGGGCCTCTAGTATATGTAGAATAAATGTGCCTAATTAGACCTGCTTTCTGATTTGGCTAAATATTTTCCAGCCCAGTGAAGCACCCCAACTTCTCTTTCAGGTAATTGTCACCAGCACAGCAGTAAATATCAACATGAAGCAGATTATTATTGTAGTTCACACAGGGGGAACAAAGGGTAAAATATTTAGCTGTAGCAGTATTTGACCTATATTCTGTGCAGTGAGAAAACCTAAAGTCATTTTCAAGGTCCACCATTTCTTCTTTTTAGTCGGGAAGCTTAGTCTACTAAGCTTCCTAAATCTCTGTTTTCTGGCTAATGAAAAGAAAATAGGATTTTACCGAGTCTCCTATCTATCTACTCCAGGACTTCCGTGAGGATCAAATGAGATGAGGCATGGGAAAATGCTTCACAAACATTTGGTTAAAGCGTGAAATGTTTGCACCTGGCTATAAAGCAAGTCATGTTCCTGGGCTGAAGAAACTATAAAGAGGCTAGTCACTAGGGAAAGAAAGCTGGGCGTTCCTATGTGATGTCATTACCTGGCGCCCACAGTGATCGTTTCTGAGCAGCATGGGCTGCGATTTGGTGGGGTGTCACTCTGGGGTGGTGGCTGGGCCTGTGTCCCACTTGGGGGAAGCTGAGTGTTGGCTTGTCGGCGCCAGGTCTGTGGCGCTGTTTATTCTTAAACTAGAGGCCTGGTGTGCACAAAATCGTGCGTGAATAGCTGGCCACTGTGAGCCAACACGCCACATGAGCCGCGGGCCCCACCTCACCGCACAAGCCACGGGCCCCGCCCTGCCACCATGAGCGGCTCATGGGCTGGGGGTAGAGGGTAAGGACGGAGAGGCGCTTTATGCACCTCCTGGTGACCAGTTGTTGGGTTGTTTCTGCTTGCCTCAGCTGGCCACCCCCGCCCATAACCACTCATAGCTCGTGCCCCGCCCTCCGCCTCTCATAGCTCTCTGCCGCTCATAGCCCTCTGCCGCTCGTAGCCCTCCGCCACTTGTAGCTTTCTGCCACTAGTAGCTTGCTGCCCTGCTCTGCCCACTGCAGGAGCCACTGCTCGTTTGGTTGTTATGGTGTCACGGCATTACGGCCACAGGCTTTTTATAATACAGATGGCGAGTGCACGTCATGGCTGCTCCTGGGTTGAACGTCTACCTCCTGGTGGTCAGTACGCATCATAGCTACTGGTTGGGTGGACGGACACTTGCCTTTTATATATATAAACTAGAGGCCCTGTGTATGAAATTTATGCATGGAGGGGTGTCCCTCAGCCCAGCCTGCAACCTCTCCAATCTGGGACCCCTTGGGGGATGTCCGACTGCCTATTTAGGCCCAATCCCTCATGGATCAGGCCTAAACGGGCAGTCAGACATCCCTCTCACAATCCAGGACTGATGGCTCCCAACTGCTCCCCTGCCAGCCTGGGTCCCCCCAACTGCCCTCCCCTGCAGGCCTGGGTCCCCCCCAACTGCCCTTCCCTGCAGGCCCGGTCGCCCCTATCTTCCCTCCTCTACCGGCCTGGTCACCCCAACTGCCCTCCCCTGCAGGCTTGATCGCCCCCAACTGCCCTCCCTTGCAGGTTTGGTCCCTCCCAACTGCCCTCCCCTGCTGGCCATCTTGTGGTGGCCATCTTGTGTCCACATGGGGGCAGCCATCTTGTGTGTTGGAGTGATGGTCATTTTGCATATTGCTCTTTTATTAGATAGGATAGAGGCCTGGTGCATGGGTGGGGGCCAGCTGGTTTGCCCTGAAGGGTATCCTGGATCAGGGTGGGGGTTCCCTTGGGGCCTGGGGCAGCCTGGGCGAGGGGCCTGTGGTGGTTTGCAGGCTGGACACACACACACACACACACACACACACACACACACACAGCGACCCAAGCAGAGGCCCTGGTATCTGGGATTTATTTATCTTGTATAATTGAAACTTTGTAGCCTTGAGCGGAGGCCAGGGCTGCAGGAGGTTGGCTTCCTCCATCTCTGGGGAAACCCAAGCCTCCTTCTCGCTGGGTGGCCGCAGCCATCTTGATTAGGTTAATTTGCATACTCGCTCCTGATTGGCTGGTGGGCATGGCTTGTGCGTGCAGTGGAGGCACAGTCAATTTGCATATTACTCTTTTATTAGATAGGATATGTAGAAACAAAAAGCTTCCTTTAAAACTGTAAGTAAGATCATAATATATAGATTTTCTGCAACTTGCTTTTTTAACTTAACAAGGTATTGTGGGGATGTTTCTATGGCTGCACAGGGTGGTGCAAAAGTAGATTTACAGTTGTTTGTATGGAAAATAATATAATAATATATGATAATACAAGAATAAACTCTGTTTTGCGTACTCACAATTGAAACCTACTTTTGCCCCATCCTGAATATAGGACTCTACCTTACTGTTTTTATTTTTAAAAATTATTGATTGATTGACTGATTTTTAGGGAGAGAGGGAGAGACATCACTTTGTTGTTCCACTTATTTATACATTCATTGGTTGATTCTTGTACTGTATGTGTCCTGATCAGAGCTCAAACCCACAACCTTGGCATATTGGGACAACACTCTAACCAACTGAGCTACCTGGCTAGGACTCTACCTCATTGTTTTTAATTGCAATAATATTCTTCTTCTTCTTCTTTTTTTTAATCCTTACCCAATGATATTTTTCCATTGATTTTTGGAGAGAGTGCAAGAGAGAGGGACAGAGAGAAATATTGATGTGAGAGAAACACATCGATTGATTGTCTTCTGCACATGCCCCAGCCAGGGCCTGGGCAGGGGAGGAGCCTATAATCGAGGTACATGCCCTTGATCAGAATCGAACCCAGAACCCTTCAGTCCACAGGCCAATGCTCTTTCCACTGAGTCAGACCAACTAGGACTACACATAATATTCTTCCAAAAATAGTCTATGCATAATATACATAAACATTATGTTCTCCCCCCCCCCCAACACATTGTAGCACACTATGCACACCATATTCTTTAGTAACTACTTCCATATTGATACACATTTAGAGTCTTCAAATATCTCACGAGTATGGACTATACTACAGTGAAATCCTAACAACTGCGAAGTTCCCCAGAATAGAGGTAAACAGATTTTATTTTTTTAAAGGAGTAAATACTTTAAAAGATTTTTTTTTTAATTGATTTTTAGAGAGAAAGAGGAGAGAAGAGAGAAACATCTATGTGGGAGCATAACATCAATTGACTGTCTCCTGCACATCCCTTACTGGGGTGGATCCTGCAACCTGGCTATGTACCTTGACTGGGAATCAAACCTAAGGGCCAAACTTTGGGGAAAAGTCTTCCTACATAAATGACATTCATGGATTCTTTGATGTTCAACAAGGCTTGAGCTATAATTGAAGACTTTCCCACATTTCTTACAGTGATAGGGTTTTTGTCTAGTATGAATTCTCTAATGTCTAATAAGAATTGAGCTCTTCGTAAAGGCTTTCATTACACCAACAAGGTTTATTTCTACCATGTGTTTTCTGATATTCAGCAAAGGATGTATACCTGAAAGATTTTCCTCATTTATTACAATGATAGAATTTCTTTCATGTATGCATTCTTTAGTGCCTATTAAGAGTTGCTATCAGGAGCTCTTGCTAAGAGGCCTGATGTAAGAACTCCTGCCTCCACCTCTCCCTCCTGCCTCCACCTCTCCCTCCTGCCTACCTGTTGTTTTGGGTGTGGGAGTTGTGATATTTTGAATCAGTCCTGCCTCTTTCGGCTTGTATCCCATTAATCACATATTTTTTCCTCAGGAGCATCTGTATCATAATCTTGAGGTCTGCACTCCTGTATATTAGTGCTACACCCTTAGCCCATTCCTCACAATTTATAAATTCCTTTTCTTATATTTTCAATGCCATTAGAAGCCAGCTGGCTTCAATTAAATAAATAAATAGATAGATAGATAGATAGATAGATAGATAAATACACTTTTGAAGTAATTTAGCACTGAAAGACTGATTAAACCCATGCTATCTTAAAAAAAAAAAGTTGAGCTCTCTTCCTAAACCCTTTTCCACATTCATTATATTAATATGGTTTCTCACCAGTATGGACTTTCTGATGTTCCAACATAGTTGAATTATCCCTGAAAGCTTTTCCAAATTTATACATTTAAAAGGCTTTTCTCCACTGTTTTCTCCCATAAAGAGTAAGGGCTACCTTCTGAGCAAAGGCTTTCTCACAGTCTTTACATTTGTAGCATGTCTGACTGTTATGAGTTCTCTGATTACTTAAAAAGATACCGTTCTTTCTGAAAGCGTTTTTCCATTCATTGAGTGGGGTTTCTCCCCATAGTGAATTCTGCGATAATTAATAATTGTTAAGTGTTTCTTAAGAGTAAATTTCCACATTCAATACATCTATAAGGTTGCTTGTGTGAATTTTTTGATGATTTAAAAGAAATGAGATTTTCATATAGGCTATCCCACATTCTTTACCTTTATAGTATTTCTCACCAGTATAATTTCTCTCATAGCTAATAAAGGAGGAATTAGATTTGAAGACTTTCCCACATTGTAGTACTACTTCTCTATGGAGCTTCTGTCCTCCCAGTCCAGACCAATATCAGTCATAACACTTTTTGTTCACTCTTCCAGAGCAGGTCCTTCAGAAGTATTTTGCTTTAGGGCTGACATCTTTGTTTCAAACAAGTACTCTTGGACTGCAGAACTGCTCCTACCTTCATTCAGGGCTGTGCCTCTTGCTCCAGTTGGGCAGTTAATTTTGGTTGGAAGAGAGACTCTCCACAGACACCAAATTCCCATAGTTTTCTAGCATCATATCCCTATACATGTCCACTGAATAGTATCCAGGCATCACCATTCAATCTGAGTAAAGGACATAGCCACATCCTCAAATGTCAAGTGATCCCTGCATCTAGGTACTTGGTAGTCTTGGAGCCATCTGTCTCCTGAACTGTTCTTCCAGGCAAGGGCAGAGAATCTTGCATAAACCAATAGTTCTTGGTGCTGGAAGTCCAAAATTAAGGTGTTGGCAGGGTTGATGTTCTGAGACTTTAGGTGGAATGCTTCCTTGACTCTTCCTGGCGTTTGGTGGTCACTGTCAAATCATTAGCATTTCGTGGCTTGCAGCTGATTCACTCCAGTCTCTGCCTCTGTTGTCACATGGCCTTCTCCTTGTTTGTCTCTCTAGATCATTGATTTTAGACTTTTATGAAATAAGCATTTAAACCTATAAATGTCCCTCTAAACATTGCTTTAACTATCCACAAATTTTGATATGTTTTGTTTCAATTTTCATTCAAGTATCTTCTAATTTCTCTCATGTAGTTTCAACTTACACATGGCATAAATTAGTGTTCAAAGATTAAAGGGGACCATTATCCAGATGTCTGGAGCTCTTTCTCTGTGGAGCTTTTTCCTTTCTGGTAGTTTGCTCTAAAATTCTATCACAGTCACTCTGAACTCTCTTTCCTCAGCAAGACCTCTCTATTTTGCTTTGGATCTCTTACTCTGTACCACAATTTTGAGCTTGCTTCTATATGGAAAGCCAAGGTGGTCATATCTTGTTTGTTTCCTCTTTTTTTTTTTTTTTTTCAGATCACAGCCCTGAACTGTCTGTTGTTCAGTATCCAAAAACACTTGTTTCATATATTTTGTCTGGTTTTCTAGCTTCTCATGGTGGGAGGGCAAGTACTATGACAATTTATTCTTTAAGGGCAGAAGTGGCGGGGCAGGGGTCACAGTACATTTTTCAAAATATAAAATAGTAGCTTGCAGAAAAGTACAATTTATTTTCATTTGTGTGGACCTCTTCAGTGTTAAACATGACAAAATTATTCTGAGAAGAATGATGAAAAATTGATATGAAGGTAACAGTAATTACTGATCAATATTTTGATTTCAACCAAGTCTGTACACTCAGCTGTTACCAAGATTCATACCATTGGTTACTTTGTGAGAAGATGAATGAGGAAATGAGGGGTATTTAGCTCTTGGTAACTTTGTTTTTGTTTCTTTTTTCATAGTTGCTATTTCTTCATTATTTAAAAAATATTTTTTATTGATTTTTAGAGAGGAAGGGAGAGGGAGAGAGAGATAGAAACATCAGTGATGAGAGAGAATCATTGGTGGGCTGACTCCTGCATGCCCCACTCTGGAGATCCACAACCCAGGCATGTGCCCTGACCAGGAATCCAACGGTGACCTCTTGGTTCATAGGTTGATGCTTAACCACCGAGCCATGCCAGCTGAGCTATTTCTTCATTTTCTTAAGGAAGTTCTGTCTTTTTATGGCCTTCCAAATTGCCTTGTTTAGTGTTAGGGTGGTGCTAATGTATCTCTCTATTCTTGTAAAGAACAATGGCAAGTTGGCTTTCCTAGCACTTGCTTAACTCAGTGATCCAGAAGCCTGTCTTTATTTTCTCAATCGCCTGGTGTCCACATTTAGTCTCTTGGACATTTAGTAGGTATTTTCTGGGAGTTAGGTTGGCTTTGGATGATTATCAGTTTGTTGCTTTAGCTAGTCATAGCCCTTTTTCAGTTATGTGTACAATGCAGACATATGATTATTCATCTCTTTAATACTTTGATTCTTCTGCATATTTTCTATATTACTTCTAAAATATACTTTATGTTATAGTCACAGGGCCAGGGCTAGGGTGAAGAAAGAGGCACATAGGTCATAAAATTTAAGAAGACACTCAAGGGTTGGGTAAGCCAACCTTGCACTTGAATGACTCTGAGAGTAAGCGCCTCCTTAAATTTTGGGCCCCAGGCACCTCTCTTGCCTTATCCTGGTTCTGGCTCAATATCACCCTGACCACAGTTGGTTATAGAGACCTATATAACAGTACCTTAAAATGAACTCTGTATAACAACTTTCATTTAGAGAATGCTCTGACTTTACTTCATCTAAGAATATAGAAGTGAAAATCAATGCTATGCCTTAAGTAATTCAGCAGCCCAAAAGTTCCTCCATAAGCAGCATTAGCCAGAATTTTGGACCATTTATCTAGGTTAACCACAGTAGGACATTGTTTTACCTATCATGACATAGCTTGTCATGATTAAAATTTTGTTAAGCTTGACTACTGGTCTGGCTGATACCATGATATACAAAACTACCTGACTCTGGCAAGCAATTGGTTAGAACATGATAAACCTGTAACCTGCAAAAGGTCAAGCATCTGTTTGTATTGCTGCTAGTTCAGTGGGGGACATATTCCAGCTTGTTTAGCTATCTGCTCTTCTGGTCTCTTAGTCTTCACACTGTTCCTGAGAAACAGTGCGCACGTGTGCCCCCCCCCACCCCCCCGCCACCCGCTTCCTCCATATACTGCCACCAGAATAGCTCTTTGGATTTTTCCCCCCTGTTTTATAAACTGGATGGAATTCTCTGTAAAAGGTCTACCTGGAAGGGAATTATTTAGAGAGGAACCAGCAATGAATGTGGAGCAGTACTCTACAAGCTAAATAATCCTGAGCCCAAAACACTCTTTTGCACCTTCTGTTCTTCTTACTAGATAGCTTTCCCACTCTCTTAAAAACCAGTTTTGACAATAGCCTCAAATGTTGGTGTTCAGGATTCTTTACAGAGTAGTAGTCTGCTTTTATTTCATCTTTAAATATTTTCATTCTTTATTTTTAGATGCCAGTGAGAGCAGGTGCAAGCAGGTGAAGACACAATTTGGAGTTGGCTTGAGATCTGGGGGAGAAAATTACCTCCGGCTTCTTAAAGGAACCCCTTCTCTCCAGGCATGTTGGGCTGCCTGCTGCCAGGACTCTGCATGTCATGCCCTTTGGTGGTTAGAAGGGATGTGCATTCAGGCAGACTGCAACAGTCCCCAGAGCTGCCGGACTTTTAGGACAGACTCTTCCAATTCCATGCTGGTGTTTTTAAAGAAATTCCAAGCTGCAGATGACTTGGGCTTTCTACCTGAAGATGTTGCACCTCATATTCTGGGGCTAGGTTGGAGCAGGGCATCTCAGAGGAGACAGAGCCTTCCCAGAGCTCCACTCCGACCTGCTGTATCTTCCAGTGACCAGCAGAACTTAATCAGGAGGCTTCAGAAGAGAGAGAGTCCCAGTGAAGAAGTTATACCTATAGTGACACAGCATTCTGAAGTGAATGACTCCAAGGAACTAGGTGATCTGAAAACCAATGGCTCCGAAGAGGTAAGCATATTATGAATAAGGAGCGGAAAATCTGTTAAATCTGTTTTTACATTTGGCACACATAGGTAATGAGGCTGTGCTTGTGGCTAGTGCTCCTAGGCTGAGTATATGTATAAAGCTGCTTAGTGTCATCTTTGTGGGTGCTTCCCAGATGAACAAGGGTAATTTGACCTTAGAGATATTCACTCCATGAAAGTCTGACATTGTTTTTGATAAAAGCAGAAAGTTGCTCATTATCTAGTATAAACTGGTTGTTGGCTGCAGGTAAGTGTCATTGTGTGGGTGTTAGTCTCCACCAACAATTCTGCAGTGATTTCTGCCAGATTGCAAAACACTTGATTGATGTGGTTGCAGTCAAGTTCTCCTCCTCCTTTTCCCCTATCTCCTGCCTGTAAACAAACATATTCCTTATGAGGTCATTTCTATTCCAGTCTGAAGTAACCAGGGCTGGTAGTGCAGATTAAGACCTGACCTGCTGGGCTAAGGAGCTGGATGTGGCCATTAGCCAAGAGATTTCTACAGTGAATTCTCACAAGCTTTGTATGCCAAAGGAGATACCACCAGTAGAGTTTATTCCGCTTATTATGTTTCTTCACTGTTGATCTTCCTGAGCAAATTATTAAAAGGAATGACTCATTCCATGCTCAGTCTCCCTTGATTCCCGTGACTTATTTTTGTATTTGTTTTGTCCTAGTTGTCTCTATCAAGTTGAAGCCAGAGTGGGGGGGCAGTACTGCATGCCTGGCACTGTGTGTGCTGATCATTTTGCCATGTCATTTTATTTAATTTTCATAGCAATATTTCCAAATAGGTGTTACTAACCCTGCTTTACCGTTTCAAAGTTTGTCAGGTGAGGAAACTGAGGCCTAAAGTTAAACAATTTGATCATGCAGCTAATGAATAGCAAACCTAGAATTGCAATCCAGATTTAATATTAAGAAAAGAACTTTCGTCCATTATTAGAGATTATAGACTTAGGCTTAATATGCCCATAAACATTTATAGACACCTATTATCAAGGTCAGGCACTTTTCTAAGCACTGGAGATACATAGGTAAACAAGATATGATCTGTTCCCTCAGGAAGTTTACAGTCTAGTGGAGACTCAGACATGAAAATAGATATTTACAATAGTGTATAATTATTGCATTAGTAGAGTTATATACACTATACAATAGGATCACAAAAGAGGAAGTGATTCACTTGAGCAGGGAGGTGATGTATATGTTCAGGGAACACTTTATAGAGATGTTTAACTTATTTCTCAAAGGAAAGTAGGCTTTCACTAAGGGATTAAAGATATTATAAGTATTCTGGACACAGGCACCGTGTATGCAAGGCTTAGTCTATCAGCAAATATTTATTGCACATTTACTAGAACAGGGTACTATACTAGGCACTAGGAATATTATAGTAAATAAGATAAACATGATTTCTGCCCGAATAGAGCTTACACTCTGGCAAGGAAGACAGATATTACATTTATAATAATTAGATAATGATAAGTTTGATGCAGGTTGTGAAACGATAAATGCAGATTCTTTAAGAGCATCTAGTAGGGACCTAATCAAGACTAAGGGGTAAGGTTAGGCTACTTTAAGAAAGGAAAGTTTAATCTGAGACTTGAAGTAGAAGTAGGAGCTAGGGAAAGAAACAAGCCAAGGATATTTCAGGCAGAGGGGATAACAAATTCAAAGTTTGTCACGTGGCAAGATCAAGAAGTTGAGAGACACTGGTCTTGTTTGTCAAACAGAGCAAGAGAGCTAGTGGTGCAAGGAAAGACTTGAGAGGTGTGCAGAGCTTTAAAGGCCTTCTTAAAATATTAGTCTTTAAGGAGGGAATGGCATGATCAGATAGGTTTCTGTGTGGTGAATAGACTGGAGAAGGGCAAGAATGTACATGGAGCACTCAAATAGGCTCTTCAAGCAAGGGAACCATTGAACTAAAAAAGGAGGTTGAAGATACAGGAAAGGGCATAAAAAATAATCCCTCAGAGCTGTGGTCCTCAAACTTTAACATGCATCAGAATCACCTGCAGGGTTGTTAAACATTGCTGGGCCCCAACTTGAGAGTTTATGATTTAGTAGGTCTAGAGCGAGGCCTGAGAATTTGCATTTGTAAAATACTGGAGAATGCTGAAACTACTGGTCTCAGAACCATATTTCAGGAACCATTGCCTTCTAGGACAGGGGGGTTAGAATCCAGAGAATGGAAAGTAGCTTTAAGCAGGAGAAACATTGTGATAGGAAGGAAGAAATGCATGGATATAAGGCAGCTAAGGTGGGTTTTGAGGTTTGGTAGAGAACATTGTGGTAATTTTAATCTTGTTCTTGTTTTTTTTCAGAAGTGGGATAGTTAACTGAGAGCAGAAGCAAAGATAGCTGGAGTGGGGATAGGTGAGTAGAGGCAGGAATATCAGAAGTTTAGAGAGAGCAGTAAAGGTCTGAAACAGTCATTGTGAAGCATAGGAGATGGCAGAATAGTTAAGGAAATAGAAGGATTGCTGGGCAGCATTGAAGGAGACCATGAATTTATAAGAGTGGTACTGATAGTTTGATTCATCCAAGATTGGAACTTTGCCAGTCTTGTGTAAAAGGAAACTGGGGCATGGAAATTGGGGTTATTGTCAAGAGAGAGGATGAAAGAGTGTCAGAAGATAGGAAAAGAAGCAAAGATAGGTGCTGACAGAGATATGATAGGAGAGATGTACCTGATATTCGTAGGTTTTGCTGATAGAAAGCAGTCATATGGGGCACAGGTAAATGTTAATCCTGCAAGGATAGGAGGTAGTAGTCAGGGATATTTGTAGTTAAGATTTAGGAGGTGGAGAAGTGCCTACAGGATCTAGGGTGTAGCTGTGGAAGAAGGTTGCTGGGGTAGAGTGGAGAAGAAATTTATTGACAGGGAGCTCAAAAGAACATACTAAATGAGCTATCCATGTAGACATTGAAATAGACTTTACCATGATGATGATAATAGCAATAGCTAATGTTTACTGAGTGAGCACTTAATATGTGCCAGATACCATTCTGCACCCTTTACATGTATTAACTCTTTTAATCCATACAACAAATCCTATGAAGTAGTATTATCATCTCTAGTTTATAAATGAGGAAACTCAAGAAAAGTTAAGAAGCATGGCAGCCCTAGCCGGTTTGGCTCAGTGAATAGAGCGTCAGCCTGCAGACTGAAGGGTCCCAAGTTTGATTCCGGTCAAGGGCATGTACCTACCTGGGTTGCGGGCACATCCCCAGTAGGGGGTGTGCAGTAGGCAGCTGATCGATGTTTCTCTCTCATCGATCCCTCGTCCTTTCTCTCTCTATCCCTCTTCCTTCCTCTCTGTAAAAAATCAATAAAATATAAAAAAATAAAAAATAAAAAATATTTTTAAAAAAACATGGCCAAGGCAACATAGCTAATATATGGTAGTATAAAGACTTGAACCCAGGCACTCTGCTTCTATCCAGAGTCTGTTCTCTTAATTAGGTATGGACTTGGGTTGAAGAGGAATTTTGAGAGCCAGATACCAAAGCCATCAGTAAAGTAGGAGGAGTAACTAGTATGTTGGGAGATGACAGCTATGATGAGAGTTGAAGTGTAGTGCAGCAAGATGGCAGAGGAGAAGAGGTTTTTACAAAGAAGATAGAAGAGTAATTGTTTGCAAAGAGAATTGGGAAGGGGAGTCAATAACATAGCAACCCACCTTCAATCCTAAAGTATGGGAGAATAAGTAGCCATCATACATGGAAACAGTATCCTCAAGGGAGGTCAGGCTTACAGTTAAAAATAGGTGGTCACTAGTTTATGGGCAGTTGACCTGTGTGTGGTTATACAAATCTCCACTCTTAGAAAGGCCCTGTTTTTGGTTTAATGCTCTACTGTTGTTGTCGCCTTAAAATTCTTAATAATTTTAATAGATTTTGAACAAAGGATCCTGCATTTTCATTTTACACCAGATCCTGCAAATTATGTAGCCTGTCCTGCAGGAGGTATAGGGAACAAAACATGAAACGACTGAGCATACAAGTGACTTATTAATCATGGAGTAGTAATTCCAAGACAATTCAATGGAATATTTGGGTGAAAGAAAAGGAGGTTGGGTCTCACAGGAGAAGAAGTATGGATGATTATAGGGATAACAGTTTAGTATGGTAAATGTTTAACAGCTGGGTTTTCCTAGAAAACAAAAACAAGCCTTGAATTGTAGACTTTGTCAATTTCATAGTGTAAATACTATCACCATAACCAGTTTCAAGCTACCAACATGAACTCACTGAACACAGAGTTAAGAGAGATGGGTACAGTCAGCACACTACAGGATATTTGTCATCAATAAAATTAGAAGTGTGCTGGGGCTGACCGGCAGACCCTGAACGATGGATAAATGATTACTCTAAAACACGTTTTTGTGAAAGAGAAGGGCTAAGGCACTACTTGACTATTGTGACTAAGTAGTCCCATTCGCCTGCCTCCTTAGGTTTTTATTGTCATAACCTGTGGATACAACTAGTAGGATAAATATCCTTGAGAAAGTATATGCTTCTACAAGGTCGGGTCTTTAAAGACTAAACAGAGATTCTAGCAAAACACCCCTGGGGATCAGACTTGTTTGGAAAAGTCAAGGTAGGGGCTGCCGCCTTCGGCAAGGTCCCCTCAGAGGCCCTGACCTTTCAGAGATTCCTCCTTATAGACATTCCAACCAAGTCCTGTGCTTCTCCACAGAAGTAGACCAGTAAAATGAAAATATGGTAGATTTAAACCTGATAATCTCCTGGAAGATGGTGAAAGCTCAAACTCAGCCCTTATAGGCTTCATCTGTATGCTTGAAGGAAGATCCTGTATTTTTCTTCTTGTTCACCAGCTGTGGGCAGTGGCAATAAATTGCTGCCAGTGAACAGGATCTCAGGTTTAATGGTCTAACATGGAGAATGGGTATGGGGGGAGGAATATTGAATTTGAATTATGAGCCCCAAAGGTGGGAGTGAGCCTTTGTGCACAGAGGCAGCATAGAATTTGGCGTCTCTTGAGAACTGCAAGCATTGTTAAAAAATGGGGCCAAGTGAAATCTTCAGATCCAGACAAGTTATGTTTGACCTTACATACTATGCTTAGGAAGGCCATGGATAGCTTTGGAAGGGTGGTGAGGTCACCTTCCTTGTACATTCAGAACCGTTAACTGGTAGGCATTTCTTTTAGGAGAGGACTTAGTGTTCAAACTTCTGTTTATGCACTACTAGGGAATGGAAGAGAAATGTATACACGGCAGATCTTCTCCTTCTAATTAGAGATGACTGGCTAGCAGCACTAGTTTCTAGTTTGTACTGTTTTCACTAAGGTAGGTCAAGCAACTCTGCATCCAAAATAGGAAGAAATTGTTCTTGTCTTGCCTGAAATGTCTGCAGAGCTCTAGAGGCCCTGTGTTGTCAGTAGCATTTTTCATTCTTTTGGAAATATACATATATTGTATCGAAGAGCAGGTATTGTGAATCTTTTGCAATTCCCAAAGTGCAAAGGAATATCACCAATTTATTTCCCTCTCTCAACTTAAAGAAGGAGAAGCTGATAATGCTTGCTTTAATTACCGCGTTGGCTCTATGCCATGAACCTCTGAATTGCTAGCAAGAGGAGCCTACAGGTTTGTTGATTTGGTACTGGAACATTTGCAGTATAAGCATTTCAGTTTCTGGCAATTAATTGCTGCCTTTGTGAAAGAAGAAGGGAGCATTCTCTTGAGCCCAGGAAATGCAGATCCTATTAGCTTATCCCTACACATAAGATTTGACTTTAGGAGCCTCTCTCTATCAACCATCTCCCTGTTTCCAGTCAATAATCACAGCATTTCAACCCCTACAAGCCAGGGGTTTTCTGAGGAACAAATGACTTGAGTGGGTAAATAGCCAAGCCCTTGGACACCTCTCTGCTGCCTTTTTTTTCACTGAGGAAAACTCTTGTCCAGAGCATACCTCTTACCAGGAGATAGAGGTGTTGAGTGTGGGCAGTGACACAAAAGAGCCTCTCATATCCAAGGACAGAAGCCCCAGCAGTTCTCTTTCTTCCCTTCCTTCCTGCTTTTGTTTTGTTTTGGTTTGTTTTTTGGGGTTTTTTTTTTTTGTTTGTTTGTTTTTGTTTTTTTTGCTTCGTTGCTTTGTTTTTGTTTTTGTTTTTAAATCTTTCCTTTAATCCTTTGGGCCTGTAAAATTTTTGCCAAGGGTTCATTTATTATTCTGACCATTATTTCCTGACAAATTTGGAATCCCTCAGGACCTAGTTTTTCCCAAATTCTCATCCTTAGTTATCTGAGCAGCAGACACCAAAAATATTTTTAGCCCTAGGCCCCCCTCAGCTCTTTGCCTGTGTAATTTGTATGGGTTTCTAACCCCTGAGTGACCTAGGCTTTTCCAATACTGTCTGTATGCATATATTCACTAAACACTCCTCCAATCCCACCTCCCCACCCTTCTATTCTTACATGAGTGGCTTATTGCGTGAAGAGAAAACCTGGGCAGCTCATTTCCTTGTGTGGGGGTGGGCAGAAATTCCTAGTATTAGTGCCTGACCTATAATGCCCTTTCTTTATTTTTTCTCACAATAGTTATTTACTTTCTCTCTTAGTATTCTGGTTCTTGAATCTGCTTATCTGATTTTACTATGTGAAATGAATTTGACATGTTTTTGTTGGCTACTTTATAAGCTAATAAGGCAAGAGTTGATTTTGGTGTGAATATATTAACAGATCCTTGCTAATTGGCCAAACTTGAGCCACAGTAAAAAAGTCTCAAAAGCTACTAAGACTTAGTTAACAAAACATCCCTCCCCATTTCTCCTTTCTGTGATGGTCTTAGTTTCTCCGGGGAGATCTGAGAAGACATAACTTTGAACAAACTACTACAAACTTAAACCCTGCCGTATCAGCCTCATCTTTAGTTGCTAAGAATTGGCTTGGGTTATGTCTTCACTCCCCACTGCCTTTGCTAGTGTAGGAAGACACTGTCTTTCATCTAGGATTTTTGTTTGTGACAATGGTAGTTTTTTTTTTAATACAGTTGTGTCTCAAATCAAAATGTTTTAAAAGCTGAATTTTTGCAAATCATCCTATATAATAAAAGCCTAATATGCAAATTGTTCGACTGGGAGTTTGACCACTCCCTATGATGTGTGCTGACCACCAGGGCGCAGTGCGGAATATGGCAGGCGTCGGTGACACAGCGCTGGAAGCGGGCGCAGTGGAGGCGCTGCCAGCCCCGATGACAGCGGGACTGTGTCAGGATAGTGGAGCAGGTGAGGGGGCGGCGCCAGGCCAAGGCAGATACAAGCAGGAGCCAGACCCACAGATGGCAACCAGTGGCGGCAGCGGGGGTGGGGCCGCTGCCCGGCTCCCACGAGCTGAGGGAACCAGGCATGGGCCTGGCCCCGATAGATTGCCCCACAGGCAGGATGGGGAAGCAGGTGAGGGGGTTGTCACCAGGCCGTGGTGGGGTGCCAGGCAGGGCTGCGAGGCTGGGGGTGCGAGCTTGGGGCTGCAAGCCTAAGGGCATGAACTGGGGCCCGATCCCCACAGGCCACCCCGAAAGACTCCACCCAGGCACAAATTCATGCACCAGGCCTGTAGTTCTTTAATATTAAGTAAACACCAGGGTAGCATGTATCTTACCAAGGAGGGTCTCTACCTGGATTGTGAAGTTATGACCCAGGTAAGTATCTGCATCCTGTGTGTAACCTGAAGTCTACTACTCAAAACAGAATAGCTCACGATGGAGGTTTTTGTTTTTTGGTCATCTTGAATTATGGTATTAATCATAACCAGTGGGGCTGGCTTGCTTGATTTGGAGAGGGTAGCTTCCAGACTGAGGGTGAGGAGAAAGGAGGAAGGAGCAAGAGGGAAAAAGAGGAAGAGAAACGAGAGATGGAGAAAGGAAACATGAATAAAAACCTTTCATCATTCTGAATAAAGCTTCTTTGAAGAAGAAATAGATGTACTCCTGGGGCATTATTAAATGACTTAGCATTTGTTCAGAATTGGGTTAGTTTTTATGATTTCTGTCAAATGCCAGAAAAAAATTGTCTTAAGAAAATTTCATCCAAGTGTCCCAATCCTATATCATCCCCTAAAATGTCACTATTATTTCAGAGTTTCTGAAGTAAAATAATTTGCTTCATATCTCCTTTTCCTGTTTCTTTAAAAATCATAATCCTGTATAATAAAAGGCTAATATGCAAATACACCGAACGGTAGAACAACCGAACAAACGGTCGCTATGACGTGCGCTGATCACCAGGGCGCATGTGAGGAACATGACGGGCATTGATTGTGGCAGCAGGGTGGAGCAGGTGAGTGAGGGTGCCACTCACTGTCATCGGGTGCCACTCACTGTCATCGGGGCGAGCCTCTGATGGTTACTGAAAATTCTTTGCTCCTGCACACCGTGGTCCCGCCCAGCACTCGTACCTGCTGCTGGCACCAGTCCTGCTCGTATCTACTGCTGGCATCAGCTCCGCTTGCACCCCCAGCTGGCGCCAGAGCTGCCGCAGGCCTGGTGCCAGTCCTGGTCACTCAGCACCATCAGTGGGTGTGTGCAGCGGCTGCTGGCCCTGATCACCATGAGGGCTTCTCCACCTCCCCCTGCTCCTGAGGGGCAATTGGGGCAGCAGCCACTGCTCGCACCAGCCTCATTTGCACCGCTGCTGACACTGCATCGTCAGCATGTGGGAGCAGCGGTGGCGGGAGCGGGGCTGTTGGGGGAGGGGCTGGGCGAGGACGCAGAGGATGGGCTGAGACCCACCCCTGTGCCTACCGCAGCCTTGTGGCACACAGTTCCTTTCAAGGTGCACGAATTCATGCACTGCGTCCCTAGTAAATAATAAAGCTGTTTCTTTAAAAATAAAACTCTGTCTTAAAAATATTCATACTTTTCTTCTACTTCTAGGAATCTTTTCTAAAGCAGTAATTTGTAAATAAAGCAATGTTTAGATGCTGTTTATTTAATAAAGTAGAAGCTGACTAGAAAGTGTACATTGTGCAGCCATTAAAAATGTATATCAGGTTGTATGAATGGCTTTTATGTTACTTTATATATATACTAGTGACACAGTGCACGAAATTCGTGCGTGGGAAGGGTGTCGCTCAGCCCGGCCTGCACCCTCTCCAATCTGGGACCCCTCAGGGGATAACCAGCAGTTGGACATCCCTCTTACAATCTAGAAGTGCTGGCTCTCAACCGCTCGCCTGCCTGCCTGATTGCCCCTAACTGCTTCTGCCTGTCAGCCTGATTGTCCCTAACTGCTCCCCTGCTGGTTTGATTGCCCCTAATCACCTCTGCCTCGCCCCACATCCAGGACCCAGGATTCCCTCCTCCAGCTGACCACAGGCACCCGGGATCCGGGCTTCCCTCCCTCTGGTCAGCCATAGGCACCCAGGCTGGCTGTAGCCACAGGGGATGGTGGGCAGGTGGCTTCACGTGGGCTGCAGCTGCAAGTGCTGGTGCCCGGGACTGTGGGGTGGGCGGCTTCTCCGTCTCCCGGGCCACAGCCAGCCACAGGTACTGGTGCCCAGGACACCAGGGTGAGCGACTTCTCCATCTACCAGGCTGTAGCCAGCTGCAGGTGCTGGCGCCTGGACCACAGGTGGGCAGCTTCTCTGTCTTCCCTAGGATGCTGTGTGGTCGACTTCTCCGGCTGGCTGCAGCCTGGGATCATGGGGCAGGCGGCTTCTTCATCTCCTGGGCTACACACAGCCTCAGGTGCTGGGGCCCGGTTTCTCCGTCTCCCCCAGGACGTGGGGTGGGTGGACGCGGGGTGGCGGATGTGGGTTGGGCAGCTTCTGCTGCTGTCTGCAGCCTGAGGTCATGGGGCAGGTGGCTTCTTTGTCTCCCAGGCTGCAGCCAGCCTCAGGCGCTGGCACCCGACTTCTCCAACTCCCACAGGCCCAGAGCGGTTGGGGGGCGCTGCTGCCGCCATCTTTTCAGGTTAATTTGCATACTCACTCTGATTGGCTGTAGGGCATAGTGGAATGATGGTAATTTGCATGTTTCTCTTTTATTAATGTAGATATATATACACACACACACACATATATGTATATATGTGTGTATGTATATGTATACACACACACTCACACACACACACTCTAGAGGCCTGGTGCATGAAATTCGTGCACGGGGGGGGGGTATGTGTCCCTCAGCCCAGCCTGCACCCTCTCCAATCTGGTATCCCTCAAGGGATGTCCGACTGCCCGTTTAGGCCTGATCCTGGTGGGTTTGGGCCTAAACGGGCAGTCTGACATCCCTCTCACAATCCAGGACTGCTGGTTCCCAACCACTTGCCTGTCTGCCTGATTGCCCTTGACAGCTTCTGCCTATCAGCCTGATCACCCCCTAACCACTCCCCTGCCAGCCTGATTGATGCCTAATTGCTCCCCTGTTGGCCAGATTGCCCCTAACTGCCCTCCCCTGCTGGTCTGGTAGCCCCTAACTGTCCACCCCTACAGGCCTGGTTGCCCCCAACTGCCCTCCCCTGCTGGTCCGATTACCCCTAACTGCCCTCCCTTGCCAGCCTCATCACCCCTAACTGCCCTCCTCTGCTGGCCTGGTCACCCCCAACGTCCCTATGCTGCAGATCTGGTCATCCCTAACTATCCTCCCCTGCCGGCCTGATCACCCCAACTGTTTTCCCCTGCAGGCCATGTTCCCCCCAACTGCCCTCCCCTCCTGGCCTGGTTCCCCCCAACTGCCCTCCCCTGCAGGCCTGGGTCCCCCCCTACTGCCCTCCCCTGCAGGCCTGGGTCCCCCCAACTGCCCTCCCTTGCAGACCTGATCTCTCCCAACTGCCCTCCCCTGCCAGCCATCTTGTGGTGGCCATCTTTTGTCCACATGGGGGTGGCCATCTTTGAATACATGGGGGCAGCCATCTTGTGTGTTGGAGTGATGGTCAATTTGCATATTACTCTTTTATTAGGGTCAATTTGCATATTACTCTTTTATTAGATAGTACACCCTATCTAATAAAAGAGTAATATGCAAATTGACCATCACTCTGCTAAACCACAAGCCATGCCCACGAGCCAATCAGGAGCAAGTATGCAAATGAACCCCAGCCAAGATGGCTGTGGCCACAGAGAGAGCAGGAGGGAAGCTTGGGTTTCCCCCGGGTTTCCCCCGTGATGGAGGAAACCAAGCTTTCAGCACACCCTGGCCAGCCCAGGCCTCTGTTTAAGGCTACAAAGTTTCAATGATAGAAGATACATAAATCCCAACAGAAATGGCTGCCACCACAGAGCAAGCAGAAGGCTAGGCTCTGCTCCAGGCTACAAAGTTTCAATTTTAGAAGATAAATAAATCCCAGATACCAGGGCCTCCGCCTGGGTCACTGGGGGGCATGGCCGGCCTGCAAACCACCTCAGACCCCTCACCCAGGCCACCCCACACCCCAAGGGAACCCCACCCTGATCCAGAACATCCTTCAGGGCAAACCAGCTGGCCCCCACCCATGCACCAGGCGTCTATCCTATC
Source organism: Corynorhinus townsendii (assembly GCA_026230045.1). Taxonomy (NCBI): domain Eukaryota; kingdom Metazoa; phylum Chordata; class Mammalia; order Chiroptera; family Vespertilionidae; genus Corynorhinus; species Corynorhinus townsendii. The sequence continues at coordinate 199,162,189 of JAPDVU010000002.1, forward strand.
TAATAAAAGAGTAATACGCAGATTGACCATCACTCAAACACACAAGATGGCTGCCCCCATGTGGTCAAAGATCCTGCCCCCATGTGGACACAAGATGGCCACCACAAGGTGGCCTGCAAGGGAGGGCAGTTGTGGGCGATCAGGCCAGCAGGGGAGGGTAGTTGGGAGGGACCAGGCCTGCAAGGGAGGGCAGTTGGGGGCAATCAAGCCTGCAGGGGAGGGCAGTTAGGGGTGACCAGGCCGGCAAGGGAGGGAAGTTGGGGGCAAACAGGCTGGCAGGGGAGCAGTTAGACATCAATCAGGCTGGCAGGGGAGTGGTTAGGGGGTGATCAGTCTGGCAGACAGAAGCGGTTAGGGGCAATTAGGAAGGCAGGCAGGCGAGCAGTTGGGAGCCAGCAGTCCTGGATTGTGAGAGGGATGTCCGACTGCCCGTTTAGGGATAGGGCCTAAACGGGCAGTCGGTCATCCCTCGAGGGGTCCCAGATTGCCCGGTGGGATCGGGCCTAAACGGGCAGTTGGACATCCCTCGAGGGGGGTCCCAGATTGGAGAGGGTGCAGGCTGGGCTGAGGGACACCCCCCTCCTGTGCATGAATTTCATGCACCGTGCCTCTAGTGTATGTGTGTGTGTGTGTGTGTGTGTGTGTGTGTGTGTGTATTTTAGAGGCCCAGTGCACAAAATTCATGCACAGGTAGGGTCCCTAGTGGCTGCCGGCTGCTGGCCAGGGCCTCCCTTCCCTGGCTGCCAGCTGTCGGCCAAGGCCTTCCTTTGTTCCACGCCACCCCCGGTGGTCAGCGCACATTATAGCGAGCAATCTAACTCCCAGTCAGTCAAACTCCCGAGGGCACATTTTGCATATTAGGCTTTTATATAGAGAGATTTTTATTGATTTCAGAGAGGAAGGGACGGGAGAGGGAGAGAGAGATAGAAACATCAATGATGAGAGAGAATTCCCGCACGCCGTCTACTGGGGATCGAGCCTGCAACCCGGGCATGTGCCTTTGACAGGAATTGAACATGGGACCTTTCAGTCCACAGGCCAACACTATATCCACTGAGCCAAACTGGCTAGGTCTCTCTTCTACTTTTCACTCCAGCTGTACTTGAATGTTTGCTCTTCTGTGGACACCATACTTTTTAAAAAGTTTTATTAAAGTATAATAGACATATAAACAGCTCATGTTTATATTATACAATTTGATTAACTTTTATATATGTATATATCCATAAAACCATACCACAAAAAAAGATATTCATTTCCCCAAAAGTTTCCTCTTGTCCCTTTGTAATCTGTCCTTATCCCTAGACAACGCTGATATGCTTTAGATTATTATAGAATTTCTAGAATTTAAAAATGAATGGAATTATATATTGTGTACTCTTTTTTTAAAAATATATTTTATTGATTTTTTACAGAGAGGAAGGGAGAGGGATAGAGAATTAGAAACGTCGATGAGAGAGAAACATCGGTGAGCTGCCTCCTGCACACCCCCTACTCGGGATGTGCTCACAACCAAGGTATATGCCCTTGACTGGAATCAAACCTGGGACCTTTCAGTCTGCAGGCCGATGCTCTATCCACTGAGCCAAACCAGTTAGGGCTGTACTCTTCTTTTTAACAGCATTATTGAGGAACAACTTACATCAAAAATTCACTCCTTTTAAGCACACAGTTCAATGATTTTAGTAATCATCACTATAATCCAGTTTATTAACATTTCTATCACTCCAAAAACTTTCCTTGTGCTAGTTTGCTTAAAAGTTCTCATGCCCAACTAGTGTGGCTTAGTAGCTGAGCATTGACCCACGCACCAAGAGGTCCCCAGTTCGATTCCCAGTCAGGGCACCTGCCCTGGTTGTGGGTATGATCCCCAGTGCAGGGTGTGCAGGAAGCAGTCGATCAACGTGTCTCTCATCAATGTTTCTATCTCTCTATCCCTCTCCCTTCCTCTCTCTCTAAAATCAGTAAAAACATATTTTTTAAAAAAAGTTTCCTTGTGCCATTCCCACTCCCACCCCCAGTTCCAGGCATCCACTAATTTGATGTCTCTATAAATTTGCCTTTTCTGGACTTTCTATAAATGAAACCGTATACTATGTAGTCTTTTTGTCTCTGGCTTCTTTCACTTAACATACATTTCTGATGTTCATTCTTGTATTACTAGAGGCCTAGTGCATGAAATTCATATACTTGATGGGGGGTGGGCCCTCAGCCTGGCCTGGGCCATCTCACTGTCCGGGAGCCCTTGGGGGATGTCCAACTGACAGCTTAGGCCTGCTCCCCAGGGGGCGGGCCTAAGCCGTCAGTCAGATATCCTTAGTGCTGCCACGGAGGCAGGAGAGGCTCCTGACACTGCTGCTGCACTCGCCAGCCATGAGCCTGGCTCGGGGCCTCTGGCTGAGTGGCACTCCCTTGTGGGAGTGCACTGACTGCCAGGGGCCAGTTCCTGCATTGAGTGTCTGCCCCCTGGTGGTCAGTGTGCATCATAGTGACTGGTCCTTCCACTGTTGGTGGATTTGCACGTTAGCCTTTTGTTATATAGGATGTGTTAGTAGTTGGTTCCTTTTAATTGCTGGATGGTATTTCATTGTATGGACATCTCATAATTTGTTTATGTACTCACTTGTTGATGGATTTTTAGATTGTTTCCATATTTTGGCTACAGATAAAGCTGCTAGGAACATTTATGTACCAGTCTTTGTATGGGCATATGTTTTAATTTCTCTTGGATATATGCCTGGTGGTGGAATGGCTGGATCATATTGTAAGGGTGTATTTACTATTTTAAGAAACTGCCAAACTCTTTTCCAAACAGTTGTACCATTTTACATCCCATTAGTAATATATGAAAGTTCCATTTGCTCTACATTCCCACCACCATTTGATATGGTGAGTCTTTTTCATTTTAGACATTGTAATAGATGTGTAATAAGATCACATTGTGGTTTTAATTTGCATTTCCTTAATGACTGATGATGGTGAATATCTTTTCATGTGCTTAATTGCTGTCCATATTTTTTGGGTAAAGTGTTTGTTCATATTTCCCCTGACTTGAAAAAATTGGGTGGTTTTCTTACATATATCTTATGCATATAAGTCATTTATCAGGTATGTGATTTACAAATATTTTCTCTCAGTCTGTCTTGTCTTTTCATTCTCTTAGCAGTATCTTTCGAAGAGCAGATATAAATTTTGTTGATGTCCAGTTTATCAGCTTTTTTAATGGATCACGCTTTTGATATTATATCTAAGAAAGATTTTCTCTTAAGTTTTCTTCTAAAAGTTTTATAGTTTTATTTATTTATTTTTAAATGTATTTTTTTTATTGTTGATAGTATTACAGATATCTCCTATTTTCTCCTTCTTACTTACTCCCTCCTCCCAACTCCTTACTACCCCCGCACCCCCACCAGGTCTTCACTACCTTATTGTCCGTGTTCATGGGCTATGTATATAAGCATATAAGTTCTTTGGTTAAGTTTTATAGTTTCAGATTTTAAATTTATGTCTAGAATTATTTTGTACATGGTGGGAGTTATGGGTGGAAGGGTTTTGCTGTGTTTTGTTTGTTAGCATATGAATATTCAGTTGTGCTAAGCATCGTAAGTTTTTTCCGTCATTTCCCCATTGAATTGCTTTTCATCTTTATTGAAAACTAGTTAGCCATATATTTATTCATCTATTTCTGGATTCTCTTTGGTTCCATCAATTTACTTGTTTATACTAACATCAACACCACACTGTCTTTTTTGTTGTTGTTGTTAATTCTCACCTGAGGATATTTTTCCCCATTGATTTTTTTAGAGAGAGTGAAAGGGAAGGGGGGGTTGAGAGAGAAAGAGACAGAGCGAGAGAAAGACAGAGACAGAGACATTGATGTGATAGAGACACATCAATTGGTTGCCCCATGCACTCATCTCACAGAGGCTGGGATGAACCTGACACACAGGTATGTGACCCTGACCAAGAATCAAATCTGCGACCCTTTGGTGTCTGGGCCTACACTCTAAACACTGAGCAACACTGGCCAGGGCAATACCACACTGTCTTGATAGCTTTGTAATAAGCCTTTAAATTGGATAATGTAAATCTTACAATTTTGTATTTTGTTATAAAAAATGTTTTCACTATTCTAGGTCCTTTCTATTTTCATATAAATTGTAGAATCATCAATTTCTTTTTATTTATTTTAAATCTTTATTATTGAAAGTATTTCGTATGTCCTCTTTTCCCTTGTTGACCCCTTCTAAACTGCCCCCGCTGCCCCAGCCCAGGCCTTCACCCTTCCCCATTATCTTTGTCCATGGGTTAGCATATATGCATACAAGTTCTTTGGTTGATCTTTTCCCACCCACCCACCTACTCCTGCCTTCCCTCTGAGATTCGTCAGTCTGTTTCATTTTCTTTTTTAAAAGCCCTCTAGGATTTTGATTAGGATTATATAGGGCTGTAAATCAACTGGGGAAAGAATTGACAGCCTAATAATAATGCCTAATAATAATAGTGAGTCTACTGATCCATGAACACAGTATATTTTCTCTTTTATTTGAGTCATCTCTAATTTCTGTCAGCGATGTGTTGTATTTTTTAGGGAACAGATCTCTCTTTTGTCGGATTTACCCCTAAGTATTTCATATTTTTTATGTATTATAATTGGTATTTTAAAAAATTTAGTTTCCTTTTATTGTTAGTTTACAGAAATATAATTATATTTTAGTATATTGATTTTGTATCCTGAAACCTTGCAAAACTAACTTATTCATTCTGGTAACTTTTTTTGTAGATTCCATAGGATTTTCTATGTGTGTAATCATGTTTCTTATTGTCTGTGAATAAAGACTATTTTACTTCTTTTCCAATCTGGATGCCTTTTCTTTTTCTTGCCTATCACATTGGCTAGAACCTTCAATATGTTTAATAGAAGTGATGAAAGTGTACATACTTGCCATGTTCTTGATTTTAGTAGAAATTATTCAGTCTTTACCATTAAGTATGATATTAACTGTAGGTTTTTTAAAGATGTCTTTTACTTGTTGGAGGAAGTTCCTTTTTAGTCCTAGTTTTATGTGCATTTGTATCAGAAATAAATGTTGGATTTTGTCAAATAGTTTTTCTACATCTATTGAGATTTATATAGTTTTTTTTTTTGGTTTTGGTGTGTTGATGATGGTGAATAACTTGATGATTTTGAATGTTAATCCAACGTTGCATTCCTGGGATAAATTCCATTTAGTCATGGTCTCTTATCCTTTGTATATTTTATTTAATAAAATTTTGTTAATTTTTGCATCTGTGTTCATGAGGGATATGTACTAGTAGTTTTCTTGTAATGTCTTTGTTGGGTTTTAGTATCGGAGTAATGCTGGCCTTATAGAATGAATTGAGCAATTTTCACTGTGCTTTAATTTTCTGGAAGGGTTTGTGTAGAATTGGTACTATTTATTACTTAAGTGTTCATTATAATTTTCTAGTGAAGTCATCTGGGCCTGGAGTTCTTTGTAGGAATATTTTAAACTCCAAATTTAATTTATGTAATAGCTATATAACTATTTTGATTATCGATAATAGCCCTTTTTGAGTGAACTTTGACAGATTGTGTCTTTCAAGAAATTTATGCATTTTATCCCAGTAGTCAAATTTTAATATGTTACCTTTTAATATGTTACCTCTCCTATTCCTGATATTAGTAATTTGTGTTCTCCCTCTTCCTTCACTCTCCTCTCTCCTCCTGATCAGACTAGCTTGATTTTCTCCAAAACAATCTCTGGTTTCATCCATTTTTCTCTATTGCTTTTCTATTTTTTATTTCATTGATTTATGCTCTAATCTTTATTATTTCATTTCTTCTGCTTAATTTGGATTTCATTTGCTTTTTTCTAGTTTCTTAAGTTATAATCTGAGGTAATTGATTTGAGACTTCCTTCTTTCCTAACATAGGCATTTTAGTGCTATAAATTTCCCTCTAAATACTGCTTTAGCCACATCCTACAAATTTTGATATTTTTTGTTTACAGTTTCATTCAATTCAGAATGCTTTAAATTTTCCCTTATTACTACTCCTTTAACCATTGAGTTGCTTAGAAGTATGTTATGTAGTTTTAAACTATTGGAGGGGGCTTTCTAGATATTATTGTATTATTGATTGATAATTTAATGCCATTGTAGCCAGTGAACATTGATGACTTGAATCCTTTTAAATTTATTGAGACCTGTTTTATGGCTCAGAATATGGTTTATCCTATTAAATATTTCATGTACAGTTGAAAGGAAAATGTACCCTGCTATTTGTTGGGCACATGTTCTATAAATGTCAATTAGGTCACATTTGTTAGTGTTGTTCAGATCTTCTATATCTTTACTTCTTTTCTATTAATTTCTATCAGTTATTAGAGAGATAATGAAATAATCACCCTGTATTTGTAGATATATATGTTTCTCCTTACTGTTAGATAAGCTTTTGCTTCATGGTCTTTGAAGTCCTATTATTAGACTAGAGGCCCTGTGCATGAAAATTCATGCACTGGAGGGGGCGGTCCCCTCAGCCCAGCCTTCCCCCTCTCACAGTCTGGAAGCCCTCGGGGGGAAGGCGGCCCAGTGATCAGGGGAAGGCGACGCCCCATCATACCTCTGCTGCTGCCACTGCCAGCAGCGCAAGCCTCAGCTGGCCCTGGTTACCTGAGCCTTAGGTCAGCCCTGGGCGTCTGGCGGGCTGAGGGGACTTGGGGACTCCAGAGGCAGGTGCGTGGAGTGGCTGGGCCCGCCTGCCACCCCAGCGGGGCTGAGGGGACTGGGCGCCACCATCTTGTGGCTGTGGGTGCCACCATCTTTGAGGTCGGGGCAGTCAGTTAGCATATTTCCTCCTTATTGGCTGTGGGCGTCACCATCTTTGAGGGTGGGGCAGTCAATTAGCATATTCATACACTGGAGGGGAGGTCCCTTATAGGCTGTGGGTGCGGCCATCTTTGAGGGCGTGACAGTCAGTTAGCATATTCCCTCCTTATTGGCTGTGGGCGCCACCATCTTTGAGGGCGGGACAGTCAGTTAGCATATTCCCTCCTTATTGGCTGTGGGTGCTGCCATTTTGCGATGTTATGAGGGTCAATTAGCATATTCCCTCTTTATTAGATAGGATGTGTACATGTTTAGGATTATTATGTCCTCTTGATGAAATGACTCTTTATTATCATCACAAAATTTCCCTCGTTATCTCTTATAATATACTTTACTCAAAATCTCTCTTGTCTGATATTAACATAGCCACTCAGGCTTTCTTTTGGTTAATCTTAGCATAATATATTTTTTTCCATCCTGTTACCTTTAACCTATTTGTGTTTTTATGTTTTAAGTAGATTTCTTACAGATTGCATATAGTTGGATATTACTTTTTATTCAGTTTGACAATCTCTGCTGATTAACTGGAGTGATTATTAACATTATTGGATTCAAACCTACCAACTTAGTATTTATTTTCTGTTTGTCCCATATGTGCTTTGTTTATTTTGTCTCTATTTTTATGCTTCCTTTTGAATTAATGGGGTATATTTTTTATTCCAGTTTATCTTTTGTTGATTTCCTAGTTGTGGTAAGCAGAATACTACCCCTTTCCCCCAAGGATGCCAATGTCCTAATCCAGGAACCTGTGAATATGTTGTTACATGGTAAAGAGAAATTAGGGTTGCAGATGGAATTAAGGTTATTAAACAGCTGACCTTAAAATAAGGATATTATGTTGGTCCAGTTGAATCACAAGCATTCTTTTTTTTTTTTCTTGCAGCTTTTTTTTTGTTTTGTTTTAAGTATTACAAATAGTAGTACATATGTCTCCTTTTTTTTCCCCCCATTGACCTCCCCACGACCTCCCCTACCCCCCCAGTACATGCCTTCACCTGCCCGCCCTCCCCCCCGCCCCAGTGTCTTGTATCCATTGGTTGTGCTTATGTGCATGCGTACAAGTCCTTTGGTTGGTCTCTTACAGCCCCCCTCGCCCACCCTCCCCTGTCTTCCCAATGTAGTTTGACAGTCTGTTCAATGCTTCTTTGCCTCTGTATCTTTTTCCCACCATTTCTTTCCTTTAAAAAGTTTTGCCTTTGCAGACTAGAAATAAACATATAATAACAAAACAAGACAAAACAAAAAAATGTTTGAGTCCCAATTTCAATGTCCAACAGTTCTGAGTCCCCGTTTCAATGTCTAACAGTTCCTTATGTGTACATGTCAGCAATGATATCTGGATGGTGGGCACATGGTGGCAATGCAGGTCCGACCCTCTCGGGTTTGGTCCTAGGTAACCTGCAGCGGTGCACAGCTGCTGACTGCTCGCGTGGCAAGGCGTTGTCAGTGTCTTCCATCTTTGGACTGTTTTTTCCTCTTGTCTTCGTGGTTGGAGCACACCTGTCAGTTCCTCTCTGTTGCAGGAATCCACCTGGTCTTGGGGTTGTTTTCTGAAAATATACAAATATATTCTCGACCACAAGTTAATAAAGGAATCTTTTCTATATAATTGATTTGAGATCCTTTTTATTTTTGTTCAAACGATTTTCCTTTGTCTTATTTAGACACCATGAATCACAAGCATTCTTAAAAGTGGAAGAGGAAGTTATAACTATGGAAAAACACAGAAAGATGTAACATTGCTTGCTTTGAATATGGAGGAAGGCAATCATGAACCAAGTCAGTGGGTAGCGCCTAGAAGCTGAAAAAGAAAGGAAACCAATTCTCTCCTAAAGCCTCCAGAAAAGAACAACCCTGCCAACCCCTTCATTTTAGCCCAGTGAAATCTGTGTTGGACTTCTGTTCTTTAGAACTGTAAGGTGACACATTTGTGTGGTTATAAGTGTTCTAACTGATGCCCCATGAATTATGAAATTTTTATTCTGACTTTTTGGAATAGGTATTATTCCTAACCCATGTAAACTCTGGATACTGTGCCCTGTAATCATTTTGGGTATTTCTTTCTCTGGACTTCATCGTTTTGACAGACATATGGGATGATCAATACTAAGTTGAATACTTTAGGGGGGATCCTCTTCAGATTTTTATTGTTCCGTTTCTTTGTAGTTCTCTGTTCTCCCAGACTTCCAGCTACACCTCTTCAACTCAGGAAGACTGCCAGTTTCTCTCTTGATTTCCTCTTTCTGTGCTGTGGCCTAGAAATTTTTTCTACAGTTTTCTGGGGCACTCATAGGACTCGTCTTATTTATTTATTTTCATATCTTTTTAAATTTTATTTATCTTTATTGTTGGATGTATTACAGATGTCCCTTTTGTTTTTTCCCACGTTGACCCCCTGTACCCCACACCCACCCCTCCCAGGCCTTCACCACACTATTGTTTGTGTCCATGGGCTATGCATATGTGCATATAAATTTCCAGGTTAATTACTCCCCACTATTTTCATTTCTTAGGAATTGCTTTTCATTGGTTAATGTCAGTGTCTTGACTGCTATTGTTTGATATATTTTGTCTGGCTTTCGAATTGTTGCAGATGGGATGATAAATCTATCTCAGTTACTCCATCTTTTTTATTTTATTTTTTATTTATTATTTATTTTTTAAATATATATTTTATTAATTTTTTACACAGAGGAAGGGAGAGGGATAGAGAGTTAGAAACATCAATCAGCTGCCTCCTGCACACCCCCCACTGGAGATGCGCCCACAAGCAAGGTACATGCCCTTGACCAGAATCGAACCTGTGATCCTTCAGTCCACAGGCCGATGTTCTATCCACTGAGCCAAACCATCCAGGGCCTTTTTTATTTTTTAATATGATCGAGCCTGCAACCTGGGGATGTGCCCTGACCAAGAATCAACTGTGATCTCCTGGTTCATAGGTTGATGCTCAACGACTGGGCTGGGCTGTTACTCCATAACAGAATTGACTAGAAGCAGAATTCTACCATATTTTTTGTCTTTTTAAAGTTTATTTATTTATTTTATCAAATTCATTGGGGTGATGTTGGTTAATATAATTATATAGGTTTCAGGTGCATCATACTGTCTTTATTTATTGGGGGGGGGGGGCGGGTAATTCACCTGATAACTACTATTCATTCTTCAAGACTCACCCCAGGCTTTACTTCTTCTAGGAAGCCTTCTCTGATACTCACTTTCCCAAATCGGGCTCATATGCTCTCCTAAATGTGCAGCAGCCCAAACTCTATCATTGTCTTTTCAGTCTGAGAACATGGCCCTTATTGTTCAGATTCAGTCCTTCCAAATATATCCTTGATCTTGTCCCCTTGCATCTTGAGTTACTCTTACATTGTTCACTCTTTTCATTTAAAATTTTGAAGGATAGTCTACACTTGCTTTCCCTTCTTCATTTGCTTGTATTTAATCCTCAGCCCTGTAGAATTTGGTTTTCAAGCTGCTCTTGCTGGAGTCACTGGTAACTTCACAATTGCCAAGTTTATTATTTTAAGTCCTTATCTAATTGAATCTCCCTGCATTGTTTCATATAGGTTGCAGTTGTCCCTTTTTTCTTGTTATAACTCTTTCCTGTTTTTTTCCTTCTCTCCAGTTATTCCTTTTTAGTCAGTTTTGTAGGTCATTTCGTGTGCTCACATCTTAAACATTGGTATTCCCACATATTCTATTTTTGATCCTGTTTCCTTTACTTACATGTTCTTCTTGGGAAGGCGCATTTATTCCCATGGCTTTAGCTACTATCTTTGGGAACTTGATTCCAACTCTGGGATCTCTGTTTGAATTTTCCAGAGGTACTTCAGATTCAGTATGTCTAAAATATAACTTGCCTGTTATTTTCTTAAAGCCAGTCTATCTTAGTTTTTGACACTGCTATAGTTAGGTCCTCACTCAAGCTAGAAACATGGAAGTCATCTTAAATTTTTTTTCACCAAACTGGGCATTTCAGTTTCACAAATATAGAAACTTAATATTTTAAAATCTCCATCCCTCAGGGTGAATTTTCAGTAATGATGGCAGAGTAAAGTGGTCTCCTGAACACTCCCACATATAATAATTATAAAATATGTAAAAATTGTATTTAAAGAAACTGGAAATGGTCCAGAAGCAGACAGAAGCTAGAGGAGGAGTTTACTCTTGAAAAACAGTAATTGGGTCCTGCGTTCTCCGTTGTCTGGGCCGGCTCTGGTGTCTGCTGTCTCCCCCTTGCTCACCTGCTCCTTCCTGAGTCACCGCTGCCACCATGGCCTAGAGTGGTGAAAGCAGTGAAAGGGACCAGGTGCCCCCACGGCCGCTCCTTCCACGGAACCCAAGATCATGAAGGTCACTGTGAAAACCCCAAAGGAGAAGGAGGAGTTCGCCGTGCCAGAGGATAGCTCTGTCCAGCAGTTCAAGGAAGAAATCTCTAAATGGTTCAAATCACATACCGACCAACTTGCGTTGATATTTGCTGGGAAAAATTTTAAAAGATCAAGATACATTGAGTCAGCATGGAATTCATGATGGACTTATTGTTCATCTTGTCATCAAAACACAAAACAGGCCTCAGGTCCATTCAGCCCAGCAAACAAATACTAGTGGAAGCAATGTTAACACATCTTCAGCTCCTAATAGTAACTCTACATCTGGTTCTGCCCCTAGCAACACTTTTGGTTTAGGTGTTCTTGGAGGATTTGCCTGTCTAAGTAGCTTCGGTTTGAATTCTACCAACTTCTCTGAACTACAAAGCCAGATGCAGTGGCAACTAATGTCCAATCCTGAAATGATGGTCCAGATCATGGAGAATCCTTTTGTCCAGAACATGCTTTCAAATCCTGACCTGATGAGGCAGTTAATTATGGCCAATCCACAAATGCAGCAGTTGATACAGAGAAATCCAGAAATTAGTCATATGCTGAATAACCCAGATATTATGAGACAAACATTGGAACTTGCCAGGAATCTGGCAATGATGCAGGAAATCATGAGAAACCAGGACTGAGCCTTGAGTACTCTGGAAAGCTTTCCAGGGGCATACAGTGCTTTACAGCACATGTACACAGATATTCAGGAACCAATGCTGAGTGCTGCGCAAGAACAGTTTGGTGGTAATCCATTTGCTTCCTTAGTGAGCAATACATCCTCAGGTGAAGGTAGTCAACCTTCCCGTACAGAAAATAGAGATCCATTACACAATCCATGGGCTCCACAGGCTTCTCAGAGTTCATCAGCTTTCAGTGGCACCACCAACGCTGTGGGGGGCACTGGTGGTAGTACTGTGAGCAGAGCTGGACAGAGTTCTGCACCAAGTTTGGGGCCTGGAGTAGGAGCTAGTATGTTCAACACACCAGGAATGCAGAGCTTGTTGCAACAAATAACTGAAAACCCACAACTTAAGCAAAACATATTGCCTGCCCCCTACATGAGAAGCATGATGCAGTCACTAAGCCAGAATCCTGACCTTGGTGCACAGATGATGCTGAATAATCCCATATTTGCTGGAAATCCTCAACTTCAAGAACAAATGAGACCTCACAGTTTTCCTCCAACAAATGCAGAATCCTGATACATTATCGGCAAAGTCAAACCCTAGAGGCAGTGGTTGGCAAACTCATTAGTCAACAGAGCCAAATATCAACAGTACAACGATTGAAATTTCTTTTGAGAGCCAAATTTTTTAAACTTAAACTTCTTCTAACGCCACTTCTTCAAAATAGACTCGCCCAGGCTGTGGTATTTTGTGGAAGAGCCACACTCAAGAGGCCAAAGAGCCTTATGTGGCTCGCGAGCCGCGGTTTGCTGACCACTGCTAGAGCATTGCAGGCTTTGTTGCAGATTCAGCAGGGTTTGCAGACATTAGCAATGGAAGCACCCGGCCTCATCCCAGGCTTTACTCCTGGCCTGGGGACATTAGGAAGCACTGGAGGCTCTTCAGAAACCAATGGCTCTAGCTCTGCCCTTAGGGAAAACCCAAGACCCACAGAAGGAACCCTGGAACCTGGACACCAGCAGTTTATCCAACAAATGCTCGAGGGCTTGCTGCAGTGAATCCTCAGCTACAGAGTCCAGAAGTCAGATTTCAGCAACAACTGGAACAACTCGGTGCAATGGGGTGTTTGGACCATGAAGCAAACTTGCAAGCACTGATAGCAACGGGAGGTGATATCAATGCAGCTATTGAAAGATTACTGGGCTCCCAGCCATCATAGCAGCATTTCTGTATCTTGAAAAAATGTAATTTATTTTTTATAACGGCTCTTAAATCTTTAAAATACCTGCTATATTTCATTTTGACTTTTGGAATTCTGTGCTGTTATAAACAAACCAATATGATGCATTTTAAGGTGGAGTACAGTAAGATAATGTGAGTTTCTCTCTGTGTGTGTTTTTTTTCCTTGTGGAACAATGGGAATCAATGCTTTTTCATTTAAGGCCACTGCATGCATCAAACACTTCTGCATTTATTGTAATTTTTTTTTTTTAAAAATCACCTTTTGTAGTGGGTGAACAGATTTTTGTCTTGCATCTGTCCAATTTATTTGCTTTTTAAACATTAGCCTATGGTAGTAATTTATGTAGAATAAAAGCATTAAAAGAAGCAAATCATTTGCACTCTATAATTTGTGGTTATAATATTGCTTCTTGTGACTTTGGCATGTATTTTTGCAAACAAAATGCTGTAAGATTGATACTACTGACAGTTTTACTTTATTTGTATACAATATATTATGCACATTTGGGAATGCATGTCTAGAAACATACTGCAGTAGATTATCTTGAGCAAAACACATAACTAAAAAAGTAAAGATAAGGCAATACTTTCAAGTTAAGTACTTTCTAATTGTAGAATCTTACAGCATCTTTGATAAACATCTTCCAGCAAAAGTGCCAGTTAGTCAGAAAAAGCTGATTATGGTTATCTCTTTAAGAACATTTAATTGTACAGACAACATAATGTAACATTGTCGCAACATTCACTGATTAATTGTAAATTACCTTAATTTTTGTGCAGACTGAAGGAGCACGGTAATATAACACAAAAGTGCATTTGTCTAGGACTTTACAGCTTCTCCCATAGATGGTTTAACAGGCATTACAGTTTGTAATTGAAATGTTGCTTTCATTGAAAGTGCCTTGATTTTTCAGTTATTTTTAACTGCCATATAAAAATAGATCTATCTTTTGGGTTTATCAGATTTCTCATGCACAGGCAATACATGAATTTAAAATGATTTGTGAGCTACTTGTTTCTGAAGTGTTTTGGTAGTTTATTAAGAAATAGGTAAATATTGTGCTTTTCAGAGCCTCAGAGAGGGGAACTTGGGGGAGGGGGAGGGATCTATCCTGGAATGGGCCAGTCTAAATAATACTGGTACCCAAGGTTCTGTTGGGATTTCTGTGCATATACTGTAGTAAACAGGTATCATTCAGGGGTGATAAACAAGAGCCGTTTTAACAATGTTGAGTACATTTGGCTGTTCTACAGCCTTTTTCTTTCCTCCTCAGAGAAGTTCTGTTTGCCTAACTCTCAAATTGTTGGTGTGGTACATTCCTTTAGGACCAATTAAACACAACTTTAGGTCAGTAATATATTTGGCTGACTCTGGTTCAGTATTCTCTTAGGTCATTATAGTCTCATGTACAGGAAATTAAAATGTTAAAGTTACCTAAAATGAGTTTAGACCAATAAAATCAAAGGAAATACGAGTTCATTTGCATTACTTCTGTAAGTTGCTTGCTATTAAAAAGGGTCAACAGCCATGCTCTGTTCTGACACTTTCCCCAGGAGGAAAACTTGTATGAAGGTCAAGGTGAAGGCATGGCTAGAGAAAGTTGTTCAGGATTACTCATGTGTCTTTGCTCTCTCTGCCTTATGCCCCAGTCTGATTTTAAAACTTGTACTGGCGAATGGTGGTATACAGTGTGGGGTAGTGTCATAACCAATTTGACAGTTATTAATCACAAAAAAACAATAAATCTCTAGCTTTTAAAAAAATAGTAATTGGAAATGATAAGTATTATGAGTTTGCAGCTTTTTAAGTTTTTGCCCAAGGGCATTTATAAGCCCCTACAGCAGAAGAAAGTGGCAGTGGAAAACCTCAGTCTTACTTTCTTATGGTGGCAAAGAACAGAGTGCAGGGCAGAAAAATTACCTGGAAATATCAGGGAAGGTACCCTTGAAAGTAAGTAAAACCATCGAAGAGGGTGAAAGCCATAACCTGACTATAAACACTACTAAAAGCCCTGGGGAAACCTCTAAATGTGGGAAGATTCCAGACAGCCTGGTGAACAAGCAGGCAGAAATCAGAGAGGCAGAATTCTGTCTTTGAAAGACTGAACCTACACCAGGTAAACTCTGTGAGTTTGCTGCTTTTTTAACAGTGCATTTCCCAATCATGTGTAGCTCAGATGGCAGAAATCTGAAGTCTTATAAAAATACATCTATCTTTTAGGGTTATCGAGGTGTGTGAGAAGACAGAGTCTAAGACTGAAAAATTAGGGAGTAATCTCTAGAATAAAGAAAGCACAGTGAGAGCAGGCCCCACCAAATCTGAGATAATCTATGGCCAAATTTTTGGCCAATCATCAGATTACTCAAGAAGACCTGCAGGGGGCCAGGCTAATAAAGGAGCTGAAAGAATTCCACAGTGTATCAGTTGCTGCACATTGCAGGGGAAGCAAAGTCTACAGTTTAAGTCCAGATAAGTTACTTAACCTACTAGAAAAAAAAAAAAAATACCCCAGACAATCCCAAGGAAAAACAAGTAGAATCTAGAAGTCAGTACATGTATACAATAGAATGTCCAAAATATTCAAAAAATTGTCAGACATGCAAAGGAATAGGAAAAGTGACCTGTACTCGGGGTGGGGGGGTGGGGGGGGTGGGGAAGCAGTCAGTAGAAATGGACTCTTAAGTTATTCAGATGTTCAAGTTAGTTGTCAAAGACTTCAAAGTATGTTCAGAGAACTAAAGGAAATTAAAGAAAAATGGTTTTGGTTTTGCCCTGTATGGTGTTGCTCAGTGGTTGGAGTGTCGGCCTCAGTACCAAGGGTGGGTTTGATTCCCAGTCAAGGGCACATACCTGGGTTGCAGTTTGTTCCCCGCCCTGACAGGAGGCAACCAATCCATGTGTCTATCTCACATTGATGTCTCTCTCTCTCTCTCTCTCTCTCTCTCTCTCTCTCCCCCCCCCCCCTCTCTCTCTCTCTCCTCCCTTTCTCTCCCCCATCCTCCCTCCCTTCCACTCTCTTTGAAAAGCAATGGGAAAAATATCCTCAGGTGAGGATTAGCCCCCAAAAAAGGAGGGATAATGGTTTTAGTGTGTGAACAGTTAAGGAATTTCAATAGAAATAAATGGAAACAATTTTTTAAAATATATTCTTATTGATTTCAGAGAGGAAGGGAGAGGGGGAGAGAGAAACATCAATGATGAAAGAGAATCAATGATTGGCTGCCTCCTGCATGCTGCCTACTGGGGATCGAACCTGTAACCCAGGTATGTGCCCTTGACCAGAATTGAACCTGGGACCCTTCAGTCCACAGGTCAACGCTCTATCCACTGAGCCAAACCGGCTAGGGCTCATGGATTGTGTTTTTGAAGTGAGCCTACCTGATCTGCAGAATGATGAAGTTGCATTTAGAAAACTCAAGCTAATTACTAAGGATGTTCACGGCAAAAACTGCCTGACTAATTTCCTGTGGCATGGATCTTACCTGTGACAAAATATACTTGCTCCTTGGGCAAAAAATGGCAGACTATGATTGAAGCTCATATTTATGTCAAGACTAACTATGGTTATTTCCTTCTAGTCTGTGTGAGTTTTACTAAATAAAGCAACAATCAGATTTGGAAGACCTCCTGCGCCCAGCATCAATAGGTCCACCAAATATAGAAGATAATGGAAATCATGACCCAAGAGGTGCAGACAAAGGACTTTGAAAGAAGTGGTCAATAAATTGATTCTAGATAGTACTGGAAAAGACATAGAAAGCATTTGCCAATCTAATTATCTGTTCCGTGATGTTTTTGTTAGAAAAATTAAGAATTTGGGCAACTGAGGCTGCAGTACATGGGGGATCCTGGTCAGTAAGCAACATGGGGAAGGAGAGGAACAAGGGTGAGGGGGCCACCAAGCACAAGTCACTGATGCCCACTGTCAGCTGGGAGGAAATTCAGAAGCACAACCTTGTGCACCACGTGGCTCATCATCAACTACAAGGTCTACAACATCACTAAATGGTCCATCTGGCACCTGGGGAGGCCACCAGGTCATTGAGCACTACACAGGGGAAGATGGTACAGATGCCTTCCGCACCTTCACCGTGACCTTGATTTTGTGTGCAAGTTCATGAAGCCCCTGCTGATTGGTGAGCTGGCCCCAGAGGAACCCAGCCAGGACCCGGGCAAGAACTCCCAGATCACCGAGGACTTCTGGGCCCTGAAGAAGACTGCTGAGGACATGACCTGTTCAGGAGAAACCACCTTTCCTTCCTCCTCCTCCTACTGGCCCACATCATCGTCATGGAGAGCATTGCTTGGTTCACCATCTTTTACTTTGGCAATGGCTGGATCCCAACCATCATCATACCCTTTGGCCTTGCTACTGCTCAGGCATAAGCTGGCTGGCTGCAACTCGATTACAGCCACTTCACTGTCTGCAAGAAACCACATAGTCCATACGTTTATCGTTGGCCACTTAAAGGGTGCCTCTCCCAACTGGTGAAACCATCACCACTTCTAGCATCACGCAAACCCAATGTTTTTCCGAAGGATCCAGATGTGAACATGCGGCACATGTTCGTCCTGGGTGAATGGAGCCCATTGAGTACAAGAAGAAGCTGAAATACCTGCCCTACAACCACTAGCATGAGTACTTCTTCCTGATTGGGCTGGGCCCTAGCTGGTTTGGCTCAGTGGATAGAGAGTTGGCCTGTGGACTGAAGGGTCCCGGGTTCAATTCCAGTCAAGTACATGCCCAGGTTGTGGGCTCAATCCCCAGTAGGGGGCATGCAGAAGGCAGCTCATCAATGATTCTCTCTCATCATTGATGTTTCTCTCTCTCTCCCTCTCCCTTCCTCTCTGAAATCAATTTAAAAATCCTATATAATAAAAGCATAATATGCAAATTGGCTGAACGACAAAACGACCAGTTGGCGGGGAGGTGGGCCTGGCGAGCAGGCAACACCAGGCCAGCCAAGGTGCATGCTAGTGGGCAGAGGGAGGGAACGATGATGGGGGGTGGGGGCGGCAACCAGCGGCTACAAGAGGGGCGATGGGGCTGGCACTGTCTCCTGATCGGCCCATCCGGTTGCCTCCCACAGAGGGAGGCCTAAGCCATCAGTAGGACATCCCCTGAGGACTCCCGGATTGTGAGAGGGCACAGGCTGGGCTGAGGGACTGCTCCTTCCCCCCCACCGCCGCACAAATTTTTGTGCACTGGGCCTCTAGTATATACATATATTTTAAAAATGCTGCTCAGTTGATGTGGCTCAGTGGTTGAGCAACAACCCATGAACCAGGAGGTCATGGTTCAATTCCCAGACAGGGCATATGCCCAGGTAGCAGGCTCGAGCCCCAGTAGGGGGCATGCAGAAGGCAGCCAAGTAATGACTCTCATCATTGAGTTTCTCTCTCTCTCTTCCCCCTCCCCCCCCTTTGAAAGCAATAAAATAAATATATTTTTTTTAAAAGAAAAGTCAAAATGCTGAAGAAGTCCATCTTTGAATTGGGAAAACTCATGGAACTTCATGATGAAGGTAGCAGTTCTAGAAAAGCTACTGAGGATGCGACAGTTGCTAAAGTTGAATGAGCTGATGGATGCGAGCCCCAGGTCCAAGAATCTGTTTAAAATTCGGACATTTAATGGTGACAAAAAATCCTATTTGTGATTTTAAAAACAAAACAAAACACCTGTAGTTTTACCAGTGTGTAGCTGGACATGAAAACTTGCAACTCTTCTGCAAGATGGGGTGGACTTTATTTGGGGTAGAGAGTGAAGACTTGCAGTTTTGTCAATTAAAATTGGCAAACTTGGTTGGGAATAAATGTAGAAAATCCCCAGCTTTGCTAGGCTGGGATTGCAGTGTCCATTGGGGTGAGTGGAGGACTTTCCAGAAACTTGCTTTATGGAGAAGATCCTGAAAATAAGAGAGCCAGCCTGGTCGGTGTGGCTCAGTGTTTGAGCGTCGACCCATGAACCAGGAGGTCCTGGTTCAATTCCTGGTCAGGGCACATGCCTGCGTTTCAGGCTCGATCCTCTCCCTTCTTTGAAATAAATTTAAAAATATATTTAAAGAGAGAGAGCCAAAACTGGTTTGGCTCAGTGGATAGAGCGTCAGCCTACGGACTGAAGGGTCCCGGGTTCGATTCCAGTCAAGGGCATGTACCTGGGTTGCGGGCACATCCCCGGTGGGGGGTGTGCAGGAGGCAGCTGATCGATGTGTCTCTCTCATCGATGTTTCTAACTCTATCCCTCTTCCTTCCTCTCTGTAAAAAAATCAATAAAAAATATTTTTAAAAAAAAGAGAGAGAGAGAGAGAGTCACAGAAGGGCTAAGGTAAGCTCTCTACATATAGCTAGCTGACTGAGAAACTATCTGCATGTTTAAGAGAGACCCAAGAGAGCCTGGTAAAAAGTAAAAATCAAGGGAGATTTAAGAATTGGCTGAAATTTTGAATACATGCCTCTAGCAATACACAGATGGATTAGTAGAGGGTGAAGCTTTATGAGCTTCAGGTGTTTGACCTCTGACTGCTAAACTGTGCAGATACTTAGGGTGATACTTAGAAACCCAGGCTAAAGAATTAAAAAGAAAACTGAGCAGAGACATCAGTGGCATCATACTGTGTGTGTGTGTGTGTGTGTGTGTGTGTGTGTGTGTGTGTGTGTGTGAGAGAGAGAGAGAGAGAGAGAGAGAGAGAGAGAGAGAGAGAGAGAGAGAGAGAGAGAGAGAGAGAGACGGGGGGAGGGAGAGATTCTTTAGTTTAAGTACAGGGAAGTTACTAAAAATAACAGCCCTTCAGAAAAATAAAACAGAATCCAGAGTTGCTACAATATGTTATCTAATAGTTTCAGTTTTTAACCAGGAGTTATAAGACATGCAAAAAAGTATCAGGAAAAGTGTGGCCCATGCTCAGGGGAAAAATAATAATCAACATAAATGAATTCAGAGTGGACTTGCCTGTTAGATTTAGCATACACTTCAAAGGAAGTTTTAAATATGTTTCAAAATTAAAAGAATCTGTGTTCAAAGTTTTAAGGAAAATGAGATAATAATTACATAACAAAGAATGGCTCTAACCACTTTTTTTTTCTAACCACTTTTATTCAGCATTGTACTGGAGGTCCTAGCCAATGTGATAATGCAAGAAAGTGAAAGAAATACAATTTGGAAATGAAGCAACAAAACTGTCTTTATTCATAGATGAAATGATCATGTACCTAGAAAAATTCCAGTGGATGTACATAAAAGCTACTGGAATTAAGTGAATTTGGCAAGGTTGCAGGAATATAAGATCAATATACAAAAATCAATTGTGTTTATATATTAGCAATGCATAATTGGGAATTAAAGTTTTAAAATGTATTATAACATCCAAAAAACATGAAATAGTTTTATAGAAAACTATAAAACATTGCTGAGAGAAAATAAAAAATTGAATAAAAGGAGAGAGATATACCATTGTAATGGGTTAAAAGTGTTCCTCCCAAAATCTGTACACCTGGAACCTCAATATATGACTTTATTTGGAACTAGGGTCTTTGCAGGTATAATTTGTTAAGGATCTTGAGATGAAGTCATCCTGTATTTAGAGTGCGCCCTAAATCCAGTGACTGGCAGAAAAAGGAGAGGGAAATTTGGACACAGAGACACAAGAATGAAGGCCAGGTGAAAATGGAGACAGAGATTGGAATTATGTTGCCAGAAGCTAAAGAATGCTAAGTGCCTCTGGGAGCTGGAAGAGGCACAAAGGGAGATTTCAGAGGGAATGTGGCCATGCTAATGCTTTGATTTTGTACTTCTGGCCTTTACAAGTAGGAGAGAATAAATTTCTGTTGTTTTAACTCACCAAATTTGTGATAACTTGTTCTGGCAGCCCTAGGAAACTAATACAATCATGCTCATAGATTGGGACTTAGAATAATTAAAATTATTTGAAAATGAACAATAAAATTGGAGGACTTCAATTATCTAACATTAAGACTTCCTATAAAGCTACAGTTATAAAAGCAGTGGTGTTGGTATAAACTAAATCAATGAAACAGAATAGAATTCAGAAATAGACTCACACAAATAAGGTCAGTTGATGTGCCAAGGCAATTCAGTGGGGAAAGAATACATGGTATTGGATAATGGTAAGGAAAAACATGAACCTTGACCCTTACCTCACATCACACATAAAAAATTAGCTCAAAATGGAACATAGACCGAAATTTAAGAGCTAAAACCATAAAACTTGTAGAAGAAAACACAGGAGAACATTTTTGTGATCTTGAATGAATGAATGAATGAGTCACTAAACGCATGAAACAAAAAAGAAAAAGTGATAAACTGGAGCTCATCAAGATTACAAACTTTTGTTATTTAAAAGATGCTATCAAGATATATGACAAGTCAAGCTACAACCTGGGAAAACATATTTACAAATTAAATGCCTAACAAAGGATTTATTTGTGGAATATATAAAGAGTTCTTGATAACTCAGTTAGAAAACTAATAATATGAACAGATTGTCCAAAGTAGTTATATAGATGTCCAACAAATACATGAAAAGATGCTCAACATCATTAATCATTAGGAAAATGCAAATTAAAACCACAGTAAGATGCTACTATATACCTCTATAATGGCTAACATTAAAAAGTCTTCCTGCCCAGCTAAGTGGCTAGGTTGGTGGAGCATTGTCCTGTGAACCAAAGGGTTGTCAGTTCCATTCCCGATCAGGGCATGTGCCTGGGTTGTGGATTTGATCCCCGGTCAGGGTACATGCAGAGGGCAGCCAATAGGTGTTTCTCTCTCACAATGTTTTTCTCTCTCTTTCTTCTTCTTTCTAAGCATGTTCTCTGGTGAGGATTATAATTTTAAAAAGACAAAAGACTTCCTACACCTAATTTTGGCAAGTTTGTAGAAAACTGGAATGCTCACACTCGTGGCAGGACTATATAATGATATAAAACTTTGGAAAATTGGCAGTTTTTTAAAAATCTAAAGGTGCATCTTTCATATGACCAGGCATTCTACTCATAGATATTTTTTCAAGAGAAAATAAAGGATATTGTCACACAAAGACTTGTAGAGGAATATTTATAACAGCTCAATTTGTAGTAGCCAAAAACTAGAATCAAATCCATTGTTCATCTGTTGGTGAATGAATCAGACAGAATGCTACTCAGCGGTCATAAGAAAAGAATTATTAATACACATAACAACATGGGTAAAGAGCAAAATAATTTTGCTGAGTGAGAAGCCATACTGTGTGATTCCATTTATATAAAAATCTAGGAAATGCAAACTAATCTATGGTGACAGGAAGCTGATCAGTGGTTGGTTGGGGAAGAGGGAGGAAAGAGAAGGGGTTACAAAGGAACATAAGGAATCTTTGAATGTGATGGATATGTTCATTATCCTATTGTGGTGATGGCCTCATAGGTGTACACACATGTCAAAATTTACCTAATTGTAGACTTTAAATATGTTCAGTGTATTGTGTTTGAGTTATACCTTACTAAAGTTGTAAAAAATTGAACAAAGATTTAAATAAACTTAACCAAAGAAAACATATGACTGGCCAATAAACACATGAAAATATGTTCAACCTCATTAGTCATTAGGAAAGTGCAAGATAAAGCATAGTGCGATACCATTAGAGTGACAAAAAATAAAAAGATGAACACCAAATATTGGTGAAGTTGTAGAGTAACTGGAACTCTCATACATTTTTGGGTGGAAATACAAAATGGTACAGCCACTTTGGATAACAGTTACTGTTTCTTATAAAGTTAAACATAACACTTATATGTAACTAGCAATATGTATGTCTAAATATCTACCCAAAATAAATCAAAACATGTTTACAAAAACGTGTATTGAAATATTAATAACACCTTTGTTTATAAGAACTGAAAACAACTTAAATCTATCAATAGAGAATGCATAAGTACATTTTGATATCTCTATAATGGTATATGTTACTTAGTAATAAAAAGGAATGACCTACTGATATGCACAATCATTGCTGAATCTTTAAAACATGTTGCATGAAAACAACCAAAAACAAAAATAGTATTTATAAGTGTTTTTAAAATATGAAATGTAAGAAAGCCAAACTAGTAAAAGGTGACAGAAAACAAATCAGTGGCTGCCTGAGCCTAAGGATTGAGGCAGGAATTTGCTGCAGAGGGGCAAAAACCAACTTTTGGGGCTGATAGAAATGTTCTCTCTTGATTACAGTTACATGGGTGTATACACTTTTCAAAACACATTGACCTATACACTTTAAATGTGTGCTGTTAATTTTATGTAAATTATACTTCAATTAAGTTGATTTTTTAAAAAAATCCATACCACCACCTTTGTTTAGGCACTTATCATTTCTCATTTGGAAGAACACAGTACTCTCCTAAGTGGTATTCCTGCAGTTGTCTTCTTCAGACCCATATACTAGGCAGTAACCTGAATGATCCATTTAAAACAAAGCTGAACTTGTCACTTCCCTGCATACAACCCTTTAATTGCTCACCCTTAATTGGCTCATTAAAGTAGCATATTCTGTCTTCTTTAGTCTGGCCCTTGACTATCTTTTTTTTTTTTTTTTTAATATATTTTATTGATTTTTTTTACAGAGAGGAAGGGAGAGGGATAGAGAGCTAGAACATCAATGAGAGAGAAACATTGATGAGCTGCCCCCTGCATACCCCCTAATGGGGATGTGCCAGCAAACAAGGTACATGCTCCCGACCAGAATCGAACCTGGGACCCTTCAGTCTGCAGGCCAATGCTCTATCCATTGAGCCAAACCGGTTAGGGCTTGACTATCTTTTTGGCTCATTTTCCATTACTTTCTGCCTGTCTTTTTGCTTATGATTCTCAGTTCCCAATACACACCATGTTAACCTCATTTTTTGTGCCTGTACTCATCTCTGACCTTAGCTTTTTGTCTAGTTTTACCCTTCAAAACTCAGCTCAGGACTCTCCTCCTCCAGATAGCCTTTATTTATTTATTTATTTATAATTTTTTTTTATTGATTTCAGAGAGGAAGGGAGTGGGAGAGAGAGATAGAAACATCATTGATGAGAAAGAATCATTGATCAGCTGCCTCCTGCATGTCCCACATTGGGGATCAAGCCCTCAATCTGGGCATGTGTACTGACTGGATAATTGAATTGTGACCTCCTGGTTCATAGTCAATGCTCAACCACTGAGCCAAACCAGCTGAGCAGGAGAGCCTTTATTTTAAACATCCTTCTTTACATGTTCCCTTTCAGAGTTAAATACTCTCAGATTATGTTTTTTGGTTCATCATAACTTTTATAAATATATTTATAATTTTGGCTTACTATGTTTTAAGTTCTCTCTCCTCCGCTAGATTGTGCACTTTTGACTACAGTGATTATGTTATATTTATATTTTGGATCCAGAAGGTCTGTTTCATATAGGTGCTTAATAAGTATTTTTAGAAAGATTGAGTATAAATGTTAAGTGAGAAAAGAAGATAAAAGTACTATACATAGTATGATTATTACTATTTTGTTTTAAGCAAAACTCTTTCCATGGAAAAAAGACTAGGAGAATTTATATCATTATTTTAACACTTTAGTTTGGGTGGTGAGATTAGTTTCTTTAATATTTTTGACATTTTTGCATTAAAAACATTTAATGTGCAATTATTTTATGAGACATAACCTAAAAAACAGGCTGTATAACTTTGCCTACTCAACTGAATTTTTGCATTTCTTTAGGTCCACAAGACAGTTACAATTTCCAATCCCCTAACCACAGATCTGGCTGGGGAAATTCCTGATTGGTCAAAGACTGTATCAGTCCAACTTGAGACGCCAGAGGATCTGGGTACTACGTCTAGCACTCAGCAAGTAAAAAACCTTGGGATAACCCAGATTGCTACCCCTCTGCCAGTGACTCCCTCCTACAGTTATGCCACCCCTACCCCACACACCTCTTTCCAGAGCACCTCTGCACCATTTCCAGGTGAGGCCCTTTGCTTCTGTCCATGGAGATAGGATGGGAAAGTAGAACATTTGATCAAAATGTTCCCTTTTAGTGGAAAGAAAGAAGGGAAGCATGACTTTTAATTATGTAGGTTAAAGAAAAAATAATCCTGTAAGTATCCCTGTAATCATAGGATTGGGGGCTCTGGGTCCTTTTCTCAACAGGCCCCAACCTATGGGAGTTTATGAAGCTCATTTTCTCAGAACCAGATTCCACTGTGCCTGGGACTTAAAGGCATAAAATTCAATTAAGAATGTTCAAGGAATCAAGCAAGCAGAGGCCACTGGGAAGAAACAGTTGGATCTGTGCACCTATTTGCCTTCTGTACAGCTGAGTATAGGCCAGATATTTATCTCTCTGATTTTGACAGCATCTTTATTTTTTTAAAGCAACCCATAGGAAGATTTATACTTAGAATATTGCCTGAACAAGTCTGTGCTTCATTAGTGCTGCTGTAAGGTATTAGCAGGAAATGGTTAATCAAGGAAACCAAGTTGATCTTCAACTCCCAAAAAAGTCAAAAGGGTGAAGCAAAGCCAGTAAAATTAATTTTTTGCCAATTTTTAATTTCCAATGGTCTTTTTAAATTGTAAACAATGTAAAATTATGGGTATTAATCCTAAGGCACTAAAGTAACTTTTTTATTCAGACAAAATGCCTGTAAATTTTGGTGTAATTGTGGAAGGTTTGGGCTGTATTGCATTTTTGTCCATTATACTTTCTCTGAGCATAGTGATTTCTTTCTTTTCTTTTTTTGAGAATCACTTCAGAGAATTCTTATTACACCTCCTGGGGTGTCTAAATGGAAGCTTCCATAATGGATGGTTTTATTTCTCCCCAATGCATGCAGTGTTCCCAAGCAGACTGATAAATTTCAGATTTCAGATTTGTCTGGGAAGCTTTCGCATGTCCAGTCTTGAAATGTAGGTGGACTAGCCAGTTATTTGATTTAAGCTCTCTAGTTCTAAGGTCCCATACCAAATGAACAATTATTGTCAGAGAAATAAGATTAATATAATCAGTGTTTCTCAACAGCCTGTAAATATATTTGGCTGTTACAACTATGGAGAAAGGGGTGCTGCTAACACCTGGTGGGTAGAGGCCAGAGATCCTGCTAAACATCTTAGAATACACAGGACACAATTTTCCCCACAACGAAGGATTATCTGGTCCAAAGTGTCAAAAGTTGAGAAATCCTAACATGTATGAAATAGCTGGTGAATAGTATAAAAGACAATATATAGCTATTAACTGATGTGGTGTTCCAAAAATGCTAAAGTAGTTCAAGAAGTAGATCAGTTTGAACTGAAATGGTCTGGGAAGATTTCTTGGAGAGAAGAGTGGCTTTGAGCTAAAAGCAAAGTACTGTATTTAGAATAAAGAAAACTCACACCCCAGTTGAATTCCCAAAGAGTATACTTCAATACCCCGACTGTGTGGCTCAGTTGTTTGACTGTTGTCCCGTGCATGGAAAGGTCACTAGTTTGATTCCAGTTCAGGGCACATACCCAGGTTGTGAGTTCAACCCCAGTTGGGGTGCAACCGATCCATGTTTCTCTCTGACATTGCTGTTTCTCTCCCTCTCCCTCACCTTTCCTCTCTCTCTAAAATAAACACATACATACTTTTTTTAAAAAAAGAATAGACTTCAATGGGAACACGAGACGGAAAATGAATATAACTAGAGACAGAATTGGGTAGAAAGCATGAGATGGTATGATTAGAGGATAATGATTCTCTAGTACCAGGTTATGAATTTGGCCTTAAACATGGTGGGGTGGGCATCTTGAGTAACATGGTGGGGGAATAT
This sequence comes from Corynorhinus townsendii, assembly GCA_026230045.1. NCBI lineage: Eukaryota > Metazoa > Chordata > Mammalia > Chiroptera > Vespertilionidae > Corynorhinus > Corynorhinus townsendii. Next base: position 199,189,134 of record JAPDVU010000002.1, read on the forward strand.
TTTAGAAAAACTAATGGTGGTGTGTATTTTAGGAAAACAGAATGGATTAGAGTGGGGAGAGCTAACGGAAGAATAGTGAAGATTCTTGGAATAATCTAAGCCTATGGTTGTAACAGTTGGAATGGAAATAAATTAAGGCTGGCTTTGTGATTGACACATGCTTTTCTTCTAGAAACTTCATATATATTTTTTAACTGAGAGAGAAATATTGATTTGTTGTTCCACTTATTTATGCATTCATTGATTGATTCTTGCATGTGCCCTGACCGGGGATTGAACCCACAAGCTTGGAGTATCAGGATGATGCTCCAACCAACTGAGCTACCTGGCCAGGGCCTTCATATGTGTATTTTATTTAGAAAATTATTTATCGTCATGAAGATGATCCTTGAAACAGGTAAGCTCTGTTTATTGAGCTCTATACAAACAGAGCTTAAAGGTAGACCACAGTTAAAATACAGTGTAGAAAACTTAGAGAAAAGGAGAATAATACGGTGTCATGATAGCAAAGTTTTAATATATAGAGGCAGTCAGCAGTATTAGATGCCACAGAAGTGAAGGATGAGGGTGGAGAAACAGCTGTTTGATCTGCCAAGAAGCAGTTTTAATGGCCTCAGAAGATCCTGTTCAGTGAAAAGTAGAGGCAGAATCAAATTTCAGGCGATTAGAGTGGATAAATAATGAGGATATGAAGGCAGTAGCTGAATATTGTTTATCAAAGAAATTTGGCCACAAAAGGAAGGATAGAAATGAGATAGTTTGGGTCTAATTTTTAAAAAAATATATATTTTTATTGATTTCAGAGAGGGAGAGGGAGATAAGAGAGAATCATTGATTGGCTGCCTCCTGCACACCTCCCACTGGGGACTAAGTCGGTAACCCGGGCATGTGCCCTGACCGGGAATCGAACCGTGACCTCCTGGTTCATAGGTCGATGCTCAACCACTGAGCCACATTGGCTGGACAAATCTAATTTCTTTTTTAAAAAAAATATATTTTATTGATTTTTTTACGGAGAGGAAAGGAGAGGGATAGAGAGATAGAAACATCAATGAGAGAGAAACATCGATCAGCTGCCTCTTGCACACCCCCCACTGCGGATGTGCCCGCAACCAAGGTACATGCCCTGGACCGTAATTGAACCTGGGACCCTTCAGTCCGTAAGCGGATGCTCTATCCACTGAGCCAAACCGGTTAGGGCAAGTCTAATTTCTTATCTCTTGTATATTTTCTTTGTTTACAGTTATAAAGAAGCTGGTCATATCTGCTGGAGACAATGTCCAGGTGACCCTGCCTAAGAATGCAGTCCAGTTAAATGCATATGTTCTCCAAGAACCACTTAAAGGTAGTAAAACATCCCCTTAAATTTGGGTAATGTTTTAACTTATAATGAAATGTTTTAATTTATAATGTTTTAATTTATAATCTATGTATCTTAACTCATTTACTCACTGCATCAGTCCTGTGAGAATAGGATATAGCATGCACGTGCACAAATATACAGTATATGTGATACGCGAGGGAAAAAAAATAATGTTTGAGATCATTAATGTCAAGCCTGGATTCAAATCCCAACTGAGCCAATCATTAGCTGAATGATTTTAAGCAAGTTATTTAGTTTCTCTAAGTTTCTATTTCTTTCTCAGTAAAATCAGATAATTTCTACATCATTAGGTTACTTTAAGGGCAAAATTAAATGGTATATAAGACATCCACTTCAGTGCCTAGCATATAGCTGATGCTCACTAAAGGTTGTATTATACCAAAAGAAGAAAGTGAAGCTTAGGTTGATCTCTTTATTTGGGCCAAACAACTAGAAAATAGCAGGTACAAAACTTACAGAGAAGTTACTCAAGACTACTGCTACTGCAAATTTGTTACTTGGAAAAAAAAAAGACAGGTCCAATACAATATAAAAACTCAAATTTATAAATATATAAATTAAGGTATGATTATTTCATTGTTTAAGAAAACTTTTATAACATGAACATCCCTTTCACCTTTGAAATATACATTAATATACCAAGGTTTGACTTATAAACACATACATATTCTCTTAAGACTGTCTGTGACATGAAGTGAACATACTGTGATGGAAAATGATTGCATTGGGTCTATATTACTGTCATTTATAAGGTTAGTCAAGTAGAATGTCGATTCTGGAAGGGATACTTCCATTTTAGGTATACACATTTCCAGTACAGTATTTCTACTTTCTGGGCCTCATATCAAATAGTACATTTATGCAAAAGGTACTTTTCCAGAACCTAAATGCCCTCCTACTCTGTTCTATATTTCTGTCCTCAAATTGAGTTTTCCTTGTCAATTCATTCCACCTTCCTCTAGGGAAGTTGTTTTTTTTTTTTAAATCCTCACTCAAGGATATACTTACTGACTTTAGAGAGAAGGGAAAGGAGGGAGGGAGGAGGAGAGAGAGAAACATCAATGTGAGAATGAACATCTATTGATTGCCTTCCATACATGCCCCAACTGGGGATCAAACCCACAACCTTTCAGTGTACAGGATCATGCTCCAACCAAATGAGCCACACCAGCCAGGGTAAAGAAGCTTTTTTTCTTCCCTCCTCTGGTGCTAAGATGAATGGGTTTGATGGTCTTTGAAGGTGGTGGTGAGGAAAGAACTGCCTTAAGCTGCCATTGCTTTTACTCTTTGGTGAAAGATATGCTGGGCTGTACTGTATTTTCTTTTCTAACCTCTGTTTGCATGTACATTTCTGTGGGTTAATACTGCTTTGTATTTCAATATTCTAAAGCACATCAGTTCAGAAATAGATCCTTTTCAACTCTCCATTCCCCAGGTTCTTCAGCCTTTAATCAGATACATAAAGTGGATGTTTGAAACTTTCAAAGGGTGGGGACAGGGAGGATAGGACCAGCTATGCCTGCTCTTCATCCCTCTTCTGTGGCAGCCCCTAACGCAACTCTAAGGATCCCTCCAGGGTTTGGAAGCACAGTTTTGAAAACCACTGCCCTAAATTATTAAAACCAGCAATCTGTCTAACAGACCTATACTTAGTCATTCCTACCCTTGGATAAATTTTTGGCTGTAAGTCATAATTCATCCCCTGAGTTTCTCTGTCCTAGGATTATTGTCCTTTTTGGAAGTTTGTGTTGTTAGCCTCATCCTATATAATAAAAGAGTAATATGCAAATTGACCATTCAGATGGTCAAGATGGCTGCCCCCATGTGAACACAAGACAGCTGCCACAAGATGGCCAGCAGGGGAGGGCAGTTGGGAGGGACCAGGCCTGCAAGGGAGGGCAGTTGTGGGCCATCATGCCAGCAGGGGAGGGCAGTTGGGAGAGATCAGGCCAGCAGGGGAGGGCAGTTAGGGGTGACCAGGCCTGTAGGTGAGGGCAGTTAGGGGCAATCAGGCTGGCAGGGGAGCAGTTAGGCATCAGTCAGGCTGGCAGGCAGAAGCAGTTAGGGGTAATCAGGAAGGCAGGCAGGCAGGCGAGCAGTTGGGAGCCAACAGTCCTAGATTGTGAGAGGGATCCTAGATTGGAGAGGGTGCAGGCTGGGCTGAGGGACACCTCTCCCCCCCCTCCCTGTGCATGAATTTCGTGCACCAGGCCTCTAGAATATTATAAAACTAGAGGCCTGGTGTACGAATTTATGCATGGGAGGGGCCCCTCAGCCTGGCCTGTGGGATCGGGCCAAAACCAGCTCTCCAACATCCCCTGAGGGGTCCCGGCTTGCAAGAGGGTGCAGGGCAGGCTAAGGGACCCCACCAGTGCATGATCAGCACTTAGCATATTAGTCTTTTATTATATAGGATTTTCCGTTCCCAAACTAGTGTGGGTCTATTTTCTGTGTGGAAAAATATGTTCAACTACAGTTGGAAGAAATGTCATCTCTTACAGCAGTTCTACTTTTACTGCTTCTTCCCTGCTCCTTATCTAGCCCAGCTTCTCCATGCACATTTGTGTGAGCTCCTGGGCTGAGAACTGGGGCCAAAAGAAAACTAGTGTTTTGGAGAGGAAGGTGGAGTAATAGATCTTGTATCTCAGGCTTGTAAAAGAATATCTGGTCTTAAGATGAAGGCTATCTTAGAATTAGGTTCTATGTGTTAACATTAACTTTTGAACTTGTGAAATAAGAAAAAGATGAGCACTCGAGATTTCTTATGTTTTCTTTTATTTCTTACTTTGGGTGTAACTTAAACTAAACTTTCCTTCCAAATCCCACTGTTTGCTAGCCAGACATGCATTTTGTCCCCCCAAATTTAAGACTACTTTAACTGGGAATGGATTCCATTTAGAAAATGGCATTCTATCTTTGCCTCACCCAGTCATATACTCTGAGCTACAAATGAGGACCATTTAATGCTTCATTTGATCTTAATTAACTTCAGTGGGGCCTGTTTAAGTGGGCCATCCTCTGCCATCTTCTGCAGTGTTATTTTGCTCAGCTGGAATGAAGCAGCTCTTTTAACTCACCAGGGTGTGATGACCTCAGTGAGTCGAGCATTGTTCGCATTCTATAAAAAGCTATTTTTGAACCATGTTATTTAGAAGTTACTGCTCTTCTTTGTTGCAAAAGAAATTTTACAAGAAAATGGCCTTTGTTTCCAATGAGTTCATCTATAGTGGCTGGTAGGGCATGCATTTTCTTTGGCATGCCACACCAGGAGGAACCTGGTATTTTGAGGGAGGATTGGTCCTGAGTAGGGTGGGTAAGAGGCAGGATTGAGCATTGCTGGGAGAAAGTGGAAGAAACCCTGACTAAAGCTGACTTAGCAGAACATACCCTTTCTTTCAACAGAATGTTTGGTTTCCCTATAGGTTTTGGAGCGAAATCTTAAAAACTAAGGCCTTGTCAAGATTTAGAAGAGATTTGTTATTGGCAGGCTGTGTGGCTGCCCTCTTTGTGTGTAGGTGTGTGTTTTGATGATTTTTGTAACTGTCCTTCCATAGGAGAAACCTACACCTACGACTGGCAGCTGATTACTCATCCTAAAGACTACAGTGGAGAAATGGAAGGGAAACATTCCCAGATCCTCAAACTATCCAAGGTGAATTCGTATCCTGTCATTTGCAGGACTGGGTTAGAGATGTTGACCATTTAAAACAGTTTATAATATAGAATTTTCTGTCAACACATAAGTCAGAAATAATGTTTCAGAAGCAAATCCTTCAAAAATCTTGACTGGCTGACATCCGGTATTTGTTAGTATGTGATTCTCAAATTTTCATTTATGATGAAAAGACTGTATAAGCATGGTGGTGATAGCTTTTGAGTGCAAATATGTATATATGCTCAACTGCTTTTAAGGGTAACATAAGAATTTTAGAATTTGGGAAATAAGGTAGACTATTTGTGGCCACATGACTGTAAATTGGTGCAGTCTTTTTTTTAATACTCACTGTAGTTATTAAGAGCCATAAAAATTGACATATTCTTTACTCAATCAATTAGCTTGCTTCCTCCCTCCCTCCCTTCCTTCCTTCCTTTCTTCCTTAACAACTTCCTTTTCTTTCTTCCTTCCTCCCTTCCTTAACAACTGTTTATTGTACACTAGTTATGTGGCAGGCATTGTTACCAGTGAGTTAATTTACCAGAGATACTGACTGAACACAAGTACTTATAACATGGGATTCACTAGTCAATGCAGAGGATGTTGAAACCCTGGAGAGTCAGAGTAGATTTTTTAGAGTTTGTCTAGTTGGGTCATAAAAGGTTACTAACTTAACTGGATAAAGGGTAGAGTGATAATACTATAAACAGGGGAGGTAATATGTCCACTGGGCCAAATATTAGACAGGAAATGTGGGAAAAAGAATTATATGTGTATGAAAAGAGCAGTGGCACAAGTAAGTTGGGGAGATACAGAGGCCAGATTGCACAGAGCCTTTGTAAGGACTTTGAATCTTATCCAGAGGGAACATGGAGCTTTTGAAAGGTTTCAAGCAAGGGAAAGACATGTTCATATTTTCAGCTTAGAAAGATCACTCTGACCACAGATTGGAGGAGATAAAACTCAAACCAGGAAGACCAGTGAGGAATCTGTTGATAAATGTAGGTGTGAGATGATAATAGCTGAGTAAAAAAACACTAAATAAATAAAAATTTAAAACCAACTATTGAGCTCATACCATATGCTAGAAACAGTACTTTAATGCAATTATTTAATCTTTGTAACACCCCAAGATCTAGATGTTAATATATGTTTTATAAATGTTAAAATGAAAAATTGGAAAAATAAAGTGGTTTGGTCAAAGTTTACAAAACTACTAAATGGTACTTTTGAACGGGAACTTTCTGTCTCTAAAGCCCTCCTCCCAGTGCCTTTAACTGTGCTATGATGCATTGTTAAAAACGAAGGTGATGGCAGTGTGAATGGAGAAATGATTGGATTGGAGAAATATTATGGAGGTTGACTTGATGATAAGACTTGGTGATCAATTAATTGGGTGAAGATACTGAAGAGAAGTCTAGGATAATTCTAGCCTTTGACTTAAGCATGGTGGTGGATATTGGTGCGAATGTGGTGATATTCACAGAAATGCAGAGCACAGAAAGAGGAGCAGGTTTAGAGGAAGTTTGTGGGTGATTATTTGGACAGAGTGAGTTTGAGATACCTGTGAAACATTTGAGTGCAGATGTCCAATAAAGGGTAATGGATTGGAGATCTGGGCTAGAGAGTTAAATTTACACACCAACTTCAAATAGATGACATTTGAAACCATGATAATAGATGAGATCATCCAGAGAATGTATAATGAAGAAATAAATGGTCTGTGATTGGATTCTTGGGGAACACTGTCATTAAGGGAAAGAGGAAATTGAAGAAAATGAGGAGTGGGCAGGGAAGTGAAAGCCAAGGAAGGGAAAGCATTACAAAAAGAAGGAAGTGGTTAAAAACCCTATATGCAGTCAGTTAGCATTTACCCAAAGAAGGTAATTCAAAAGAAAGAAAATCTATTTGCCCAAAGGATGTCACAGTAATAAGTTATAATAGTAAAAATTTGGAAACAATTCAAATAGCAAGCAATGTGGAATGCTTATGTGAATTATGGCACATTTATTCATATACTTTTCTGCAGCTATTAAAGTGACTATTAAAAAGACAATTATAATGGGAAAAGTGTTGATGCTAAATGAATGGAAGAAAGAACAATAAATAATTTGACTCACACTTTGATTTTTAGCTAGACTCTGAATACCATTGACATACAAGCTCCTTGAAGGCAGGGATCTGATCTTATTTATCTCCAAATCCCAGGACTTGGACAATAACTGGTACATAATTGGTTCTCAATAAATGTTTGTTGAATTGGATGAACTGTTTAAAACTATTGTTTTGTGTGGTGAAGGATTGGGAGGAAATAAGAGATATAGGATTAATTGATGTGTTAGGACAGTGGGATTTTGGGTGATTATTTTTTCTTTTATATTAAGTTTATACAGTTAGCGAAAGTCAATAGGGAAAAATAGTCAGATATTTGGGAGCTATTTGGTATTTTTACAAAATGTTTTTCGTTGCAGAGATGATTGTTTTAATTTCATAACGCTGAGAAGTAGGATGGTAGGGCCCTTAATGTTTTTCTTAAAAGAAAATGGGAGTACAGAGATATTGAAATCCCTTCTGTTGTTCCAGAGTCAGCTAGTAATAAGATTCACATTAAAAGCTATGGTTTTTTAGTTTATAATTCATTGTTTCATCTCTTTGGTTAGTTTACTTTCTCTATTTTGAAAACAGTGCAAGAAGAGAGTGCAAGGATCACCAGGGGAAAGTTCACATATGTGTGATTTTAAGTATAATTGCTCCTCTTTATGGTTGACTATAAGATTTTCTGTCTTTTTTGCAGCTCACTCAAGGCCTGTATGAATTCAAAGTGATTGTAGATGGTCAGAATTCCCATGGGGAAGGCTGTGTGAACGTGACGGTAAAGCCAGGTATGTTTCTCAGCCCTGACTGTGCCTCCATTGCTCCCTCTGAGGATCCCAAGGAGGGAGATTTGATTTTAGGGGTTTTTAATTTCCATTCTTTTTTAAAAATACATTTATTGGGCAATTCCTAATTCAATGTAGAAAAAGGTATAGGGTGGCAAAGTATATACTTTGGTTCTAGTTGAAACGCTTTGCTGACCTACAGTGCAGTATGGCACTGAGCGATAGCCTGTCTGCCTGAGAACTACTTTTCCAGTGGATCATGCTGCGCGAGGACCATGTGTGGTAATTAAGAGATACAAGAAAGCCAGGAGCCTAGGAAAAGTATGTAGGAGAACCAGCCACGTGGCTGGCCCTTTCTGATCTCTTTCCAGAAATGTGGGTCTTTGTACACAGACTTCCTCACAGAACCCCTAGATGTCTTATGTTAGAATGCCAACCTGGTCTTGTAACTTTCACACTTGACGATGCTTCAGACACAGGTTAGGTAATGGAAACATTTATAATCCACGCAGAGGTGGTCTGCTCCAAAAACCCCTCTTTTAATTTCTTCTGGGTCATTTTCTTACAGAGCCCCGTAAAAATCAGCCTCCTGTTGCCATTGTGTCACCACAGTTCCAGGAGATTTCTCTGCCAACCACTTCTACAGTCATTGATGGCAGCCGTGAGTACTTACTGGGCGCGATGTTGTAGAACAGCATTCACTGGGTATTCTGGTCAAAGATTTGGACCAGCATTCTGCTTAGGCTTCTTGACCACATTATGGGAAGACCAACCACCTGAAGCAACTGATTAGGAAGTAAAAACCAGACCGACCCTATTTAAAACCCCCATGTGGCTTGTTTGAAGTAACATTTCTATTCTGAGATGGTAAGAAAGTGGGATTATGCATGCATTTAGCATTATTTTAGTTGGAACTTGCTGGTTTTCAAATTCTTTTAGATAGAGTTGCCATTTTCAGTTATGGAAATAAAACTCTTTCCTATCATGGCAAGATGAGTAACTGAGAGTCTAAACTGAGGCGCTCTCATCCAGCCATCGCTGCCTAACAAGGCTGTCAGCCTTCTCCTGGAGAGGCTCACAGAATGTGCTCAACAACCCTGTTTGGCTCACTAACATTGTCCCTTCAGAGGACAGGAGAGGATCTCTGGGTCTTTCCCATTGATCCTGGCTATGTGTGTGCGGGAGGTTTCGGTCCTATCATCTCACCAATATTTGCTTGGCTTCTCTTGAGACCCATTAAGGCCCTGTTACCCTGAATATCTTGGCAGAGGTTTTGGCAGAGGTAGCCACTGCGTTCGCAGAGGAATCTCTAGCAGTGTTAGACTTTTCATGTAGCTCGTTCTGACAAGAGGAGGCTAGAAGAATAGCAGGCTGAGAGGTAAGAGACAGGACAGGAAGAGGCCCTTGTGCGAGAGGTAGAAAAGGTTCATATAGTACCATTTCATTTATATTTTTGAATAGGTCACAGTTACATAATATGTAAAGGTACAGGGCAAAAAGAATCTCTCATTCCTGTCTCCCAGGTGTCCAGTTTTTCTGCAGACAAGCAATGGTATTATTTTCTGTATCTTCCCAAAGATATCTTATGCATAGATAAGAAGACACATATACAGTCTTTATTATAAAACAGTATGTACAATGCCTGTTTCTATATGTTGGATAATTTTTCTGAATCAATATATGAAATACTTTATTCTTTTTTCCTTTTAATGATTACATAGCCTTCCATTATATGGATGTACAGTTTCATTGTTTGAATATATACTTGTTTTCAGTCCATCTCTATTGATGACCATTTAGATTATTTTTGGTCTTTCACTATTACAAATAATGTTACTGTGAATAATCTTGTAAGTATGATGATGAAGACATATGTAAGGATATCTGTAGGATAAATTCCTAGAAGAGGAATTGCAGGGACAAAAGTAAATTTTGCCAAATTGCTCTTTACAGTGGTTGTATCAATTTACGCTTCCACCATGACTTAAGAAAGTTCCTCTTTCTCCACACCTTTACCCATTTATGTGTCATGAAGCTTGGTCTTTACCAATCTGATAGGTTTAAAAATGGTATCTCAAGTGAAATTTAAATTTGCATTTCTTTTAAGTGAGGTTGAGTATATCTTTTCATGCATTTAAGAATTTTTTATTTTCCTTTTTTTATGCGGTAACTTTTTAACCAGAGTTGCCTGTGTTGGAGTCCTTGGAAAACTATGTAGTGGAATAGCCATTGAGAGGCAGAATGACCCAATATTCGTAGGGAAGAAATAATTTGGAGAGATAGCCTGTAATTTCATGAAGTTTCCCTAACCTCAAATCTCTATAGGTAGTTGCCCTCATTTGTGTAAACTGAGTAAGTGCTGAGGCCAGGCACTCTCATGTTGTAACCGATGTTTCTTTATGATCAAGAAAGCACTGATGATGATAAAATCGTCAGGTACCATTGGGAAGAACTAAAGGGACCTCTGAGAGAAGAGAAGATTTCTGAAGATACGGCCATATTAAAACTAAGTAAGCTCGTCCCTGGGAACTACACTTTCAGGTAAATTCAGGATCCTTCAAGTTTACCATTGGCCTTTATTTTCCTTATGGGTTCTGCATTCTTACAGGAGTAACTCTGACAGATACCAGTTTAATTGTAGAGTGGCTGAAATATAGCCTGTGGTTCCATTGGTTCTTTGAGCCCTACAGTAATTGTGGTCACAACACAATTAACTTTTTAGGGCAAAAGCCCTCACGTAATAGATTAGGATCCACCACAGTTAGTCTTTTTCAAAGTCTTACCTGGCAGTTCTCTAGACATTTTTAGGATTTCTGTCATTAAGTAAAGGACCCATCTTTCTTTGCCTTTTTTTCAGGAATAATCTAGCATGAACCTACTACCATCTTGTCTCTCCCCTATGAGAAATGCTTCTTTAACTTAATATCTTAAAACCTTTACTTTTTAAAAAAATACATTTTTATTGATTTCAGAGAGGAAGGGCGAGGGAGATAGAAACATGAATGATGTGAGAGGATCACTGATTGACTGCCTCCTGCAGGCCCCACACTGGGGATGGAGCCTGCAACCTGAGCACGTGCCCTGACCGGGAATTGAACCGTGACCTCCTGGTTAATAGGTCAATACTTTTGACACGTGGTTTATTTGAATATGAGTTGTAGGATCTTTCTCTATTAAGGCTTTTTGGAGAATTTTATTTAAAGACAGTCCTTGCCCCAACCAGTTTGGCTCAGTGGACAGAGCGTCAGCCTGCAGACGGAAGGTTCCCGGGTTCGATTCCCGTTCAAGGGCATGTACCTTGGTTGCGGGCACATCTCCAGTGGGAGGTATGCAGGAGGCAGCTAGCTGATCGATGTTTCTCTCTCATCGATGTTTCTGACTCTCTATCCCTCTTCCTTCCTGTCTGTAAAAAATCAATAAAATATATTTTTTAAAAAATAAAGACAGTCCTTTTGGGAACTAGTGTCAACATTCTAGAATATGATTAATAAGAGTGTGAGGCTGACTCTAGAGTAATCCGCCTTACATTTGCATAATTCCTTGTTACAAAGTACTGTATCATCCAAATACCACATGTACATGATACTGTCCTCATTTTATATCTGAGAAAAATGAGGCTCAGTGTATTTACTAAACTGCACTGAATTGCAGATTTTCTAACCCCCATGTCAGGGCTCATTCTACTCTGTTCCTTGACTTGACCCATATGTATTTTGTTTGCTTCCTAGAATGTTCTTCTCAGTCTGTTGGGAGTTCTGCCTATTCTTAGGGACCTACAGTTTTCTTTGAGGCTCTCTTAGATCCCTCCAGAGAGGAGAGAAGGTTGCACTCAGTGCCCTTATGTGGTGCCTACCACGGTGCAACAGCTTATTCTTGGGTGTTTGTGTTCCCCACCAGATCTGATATTAATCAAGTCTTAGACACTACCAGAGACACAGTGATGAATGTTGTAGCACCACACCTACCATATAAATACATATGCAGGTTCTGACTTAGCAGCACTGTCACTGACTCAAGACTTCAGGAGAATGAAAGGTAGTTGCCATTTAACAAGGTTGAAGCCTTTTCATTGGCTTAAAATGGAAAAGTGAATTGATTTTTCTTAGATTTCTAATATAGGAATTTTAACATTTATGGAATTTAACCTGGGCTAGGTTGATATTTTGAAAAATAACTACTGGTTTTTGAACATTTGCTATGTGTTTAGTACTGTTCTGAGCTCTTTGCAAGCAGAAGGCCATTTAAACCTTACAACAAATATTATAATTGCTCTTATTTTAAAGATTAGGAAATTTATGTACCAAGAGGTTAAGTAACTTGCCCAAGGTCATGGAAGCAGTCTGAGCCTTTTAAAAACAGCGTTTCAGGTAGATAGGGTATTAGGGATCTATTATTTTTTTCTAAGCCTCAATCTATGAACTGACGGGGTTGAGTTTGACATTAACATTAAAGTCCAATCTGATTCCACTCATTTTTCCTCTACCTTGCTTTTACATGGCAGTATCCTTTTTCCCCAGCCCTGCGGTCAGCTGCTGTTTGTTTCCAGCATTCTTGCGTGTAAGCTAGGGACCAAAGTGAAAGTTAGTAATGGGCAGCTTCCATTTTGCCATCTATCTATAACTTGCTTTTATTCTGAAATAGGAGACAAATAGTATATGTAAAAAACAAAAATATTGAAAACACAACAGGCAAACTGGAAAATGAAGAAAACTTCTGTGGATTTTTCTTCTGATGTTTGATTTGCATGTCTGTGTATCTGATGTTTTTGTGCTCTTTTTCTCAAGGCTGTAATACCAAAAATCCTCTTCAGACCATGGGAAAGGTGAGGCTGTGGGATAAAAACCCACAGATGCCTGGCTCTGTCTGTGGCTGGTGGTGGGATTTAAACAAATGACATGTCTTTTTTATGCTTTTTACCTTTCTGTCAGCAAAATGGAAGGAGCCCAAATCTCCTTGCTTGCTTATGCTCACATTTTGAGGTGGCAAGAGCAGCTTTAGGCTGTTCAGCTGGACGGCATCATTTAGGTAATGGCCCTGTTCTTATAAATGAACATTATTTTTCTCTTTCAAATCCTGTTTCACACGGGCACAAACTGTGAGACTGTTGCATAGGAGAATTCATTTCCATCTCGGGCTCCTGTCTTATCACAGCCAGCCCTCCTAGTCCATCCCAGAGGCTGTCTGCTCAGGATGTCCATTCCTGTGAGTGTACATAGCCGAAAAGGATGGTGGGGAGAAGAGCCTGTTGCAGTCAGAGCACTAGTTCATGTAGTGTCTCTGTACCCCATAGGAATAGGGACCAGGGACTCTCTCTTAAGACTTGGTTTCTAGGCTTGGGAGTCAGAGAACTGGGCTTGCATCTTGGCTCACAATGGGGTGCTGGACAGGTTACTTAGCCTCTCTAAGCCACTAGTAAATTGAGATTGATGATTGCTGTGAGGGCTAGATCAGACAGTGCTTGTACCGGTCCCAGCACATGGGTACATGCAGGCAGCAGAGCAAAACAGCGCTGAAGACACACTGCCTGGGCTCAGGTCCTAACTTCACTACTCCAAGCTTGGGCGAGTTACTTGACCTCTCTCTGCATTAGACCCTCATATGTGTAATGAGTAAAATGAAGATAGGACTTTATAGAGCTGTTGTTTATTGTGTTCTAAACCACTTGGAACAGTGCCTGGTACACAGTGAACCCTCAGTCAGTGTTAGCTTCTAGTGTTACTCTACCTTTCTAAGAGGAATGGTAAGAATTGGTTACTACTTAGTAACCCTTCCACTCTGGTATTTCTTATTCTTGATTTTCAGTCCTCTTACGTTTCTTCTTCTTTACTGAAAACCATCCCTGATTGCACTCCTCTCTCTACCCTGATAGCTTGACTGTAGTAGACTCTGATGGAGCTACCAACTCGACCACTGCAAGCCTGACAGTGAACAAAGCTGTGGATTACCCCCCTGTGGCCAACGCAGGCCCCAACCAAGTGATCACCCTGCCCCAAAACTCCATCACGCTCTTTGGGAACCAGAGCACTGATGACCATGGCATCACCAGCTATGAGTGGTCACTCAGCCCCAGCAGCAAAGGGAAAGTGGTGGAGATGCAGGTAGGAGGGAAGAGTTTCTGTCTTTTCTTGCCCAGGTGAATTAGAGCTACTGGACTGGATCGCCCATCCAGGGCTTCTTTTTGCTGTATTTTAATTACAAAAGTCAGATTTGTGCATAGAATATTTGAATTTTTTTTTAATCCACAAAGTTTAAGGAGCCTTTAATTAACATACTATCAAAAACCTATATCTTAAATATTTATTATCAGAAGAAAAGACTGGATGAGAAATGGTAGCTGCTCTAGGATGATTCCAGAGAGTCAAACTATTTAGAAGCTGCATGGGTGTGAATCTTACAAATTGGAGTAGATTGCCCAACTAGGTGGTGAGCTCTTCTCTGCAGATATTTAATAAGAGACTAGATCTGTCACCACACAGGTAACATAAGTAAGTAAAGAAAACCGGATGGGGCTGTAGGCCCTGACTAAGGGGCCAGCTGCTCTTCAGGCCCAGCTGGTTGTGGCTAGATGGAAGTACGGTCCCATTATTATCAGGAAATACAGACCTTTATGTGAAAGTTTACAACTTTTAAGAGATATAGGCCCAACAAACTGCAAGAGGCTGTTAGGTTTTCCCACTCCTGTAAAGTTCCTGCATTGGAGTTTGTCCTAAGTTATGTAATGTTCCTTGTGACACTCAGGAGTCTATGTTTCTAGATTTGAGGCATGACTTAAAGCTCATGTTTCACCTGGGTTTAGTTTAAGTATTGTGTTGGGTTTCTCTGCTGCTGCAGAACCTGCACAAATCTATAAGGGGACAGCATAGCGTGACATAGCATCTGGAATTGCTGCCATGTTTTACTGAGCACTTCATTAGGATCACTGTGTAACCTTCGTAGGAAGAACACTTAAAAAATTGTGTTATTATATATTCATGGTCTTCTTTCTGCCTTTGGTCTTAGAGACTGATCTTGTTTATCTTTGTACATTTCCCTGTACTCCCCTCCCTTGTGAGAGCTCTGATTTTATTTGAAACGGCGGCTGTATCAGGGAGGGTTGTTCCCTTTAGGGGGGAAACTTTTTAACAAGATGTCCCACAGCATCTGATCCAGCATTCACTAATTTTGCTGAACTCTAGGAGGTAGTAGCCTAGTACCAAATAGGTTTAGAAAACGGGTAAGTCTCTTAGACCCAAGCAGGACTTAGCGTATGATGTTGTGACTCTGGGAGGCTGCTTTTCCATGGTCTGTATTTCTATATCCAGGGTGTTAGAACACCAATCCTGCAGCTCTCTGCCATGCAAGAAGGAGACTACACTTACCAGCTAACAGTGACTGACACAATAGGACAGCAGGCCACCGCTCAGGTGACTGTTATTGTGCAGCCTGGTAAGTCCAACCTTGAGGTGCAGGCTCTGCTATTGGCTGGTTCCTTTAACCTTGGGGAGAAGAGGGTTTGGGTTCAGAGCTGTATGAGTAAGCAGTAGGAGGCGCCAATCCACTGAGCCCCTGGAAGCTTCTATTGTCCTGGTAACTTCTGTTGTCCATTCCCCTAGCCTTAGCTTATCCCTTGCCCTGGGCTAATGTGCCTTCAAGGAGACGTAACAGGTAGAGTCTCTGCCATCCCAAATCCTATCATGTGTCTTTTAAGGACCAGCTTCAAGCCTGCTTCCTTAAGAAAGCCCTGTCGTATCACTCATACCCTTTCCTTTGAACTCCTAGCCCAGTGGTCAGCAAACTCATTAGTCAACAGAGCCAAATATCAACAGTACAACGATTGAAATTTCTTTTGAGAGCCAAATTTTTTTAAACTTAAACTTCTTCTAACGCCATTTCTTCAAAATAGACTCGCCCAGGCCGTGGTATTTTGTGGAAGAGCCACACTCAAGGGGCCAAAGAGCCACATGTGGCTCGCGAGCCGCAGTTTGCCGACCACGGTCCTAGAGCATTATATTTCCCATTTAGCATGGCATTGTAACTTCATTAAGTTCTGCCATGTTCTTTCAGAAGTGTTCTATGTTTCAGTCTTCTATTCTGCATTGTGAGTTTCCTGATCACACCCCAGTACATATCTGTGGGCAGAGAGGCAGAGTCCTCATGGCTTCCAGAATATATGTCCCAATTGGATCCTCTCCTTTCCCAGCTGACTGCCTGCTTTTGATCTGTATGCTTCTGTCTTCTAGAAAACAATAAGCCGCCACGGGCAGATGCAGGCCCAGATAAAGAACTGACCCTTCCCATGGATAGCACAACCTTGGATGGTAGCAAAAGCTCAGATGATCAGAAAATTATCTCGTATCTCTGGGAAAAAACACAGTGAGTACTGACACAAAGCCTTACTTATGCAAAGGCTCCAGACATTTGCAGAGCAAGGTTTTACTTATTTTTTGAGGGTACTTGCTGTGCCCTGATTGGGTGGCTCAGTTGTTTGTAGCATCATCCCATACACCAAAAGGTTGCAGGTTTGATTCCCAGTTGGGGCATGTATAGGAGGTAATTGGTCGATGTTTCTCTCCCCAACCCTGTCGCTTCCTCGCTCCCTTATTCAGTCTCTAAAAATCAATAGAAATAAATAAATTTAAAAATCAGTTAAAATATTCTCAGGCAAGGATTACAAAAAATTTTTAAGTGCTTGCTCTTGTTGGCTTATTAAAGGGGGTTGTGACTGAGAAAGAAAGGTTTGCAATGCCAAACTTGAACACTACGAAAATTATATAAGTTAATTTTTGTAAGAAATAAAGAATGCTTACCATCAGCTAGTCCAGTGGTCAGCAAACTCATTAGTCAACAGAGCGGCAAACCGCGGCTCGCGAGCCACAGTTTGGCGACCACTGAGCTAGTCCCCAGGTAGTATTTTGCTGTCCTGTGCTTTTACAACTGTAATCCATCTGCTGAAATGCATAGTTTAATTACACTTGAGAGGCAAGATGGAAGGGGTAATGGAGCAGAAAAATACTGTTGCTCAAAATTAACTGGGTAAGGCTGGCAGGGGGTTGGGGCAGAGCAGCTATCAAGGAGAATTGAAAATTCATCTACAAAATGAAAGCATTGTTCTATTACTATATCCTTGAAGACCACACTTACCAATTACATTATCCAGAGGCGAAAGGCAGCTACCAAATAATACTAATTAAAATTTGAACCATTCCTGGCTCTCACAGTTTATTTCAGCTCCTTTAAACCTTAAAAACGGGAACTCAAAAGTAGTGAAAGAATTCCAAGGAAGAGTTAAAAGTTAAAAAGAAGCTAAATTTCTCTGTTTCCAAAGGTAGCAATCATAGAATAGACTGGGTGTTTTGTTTTTGTTTTTGGTCAGGGGCATTACAGGTGGATGGGAAAGGGCTGTAATTGGACTATAGAAACTACTTACCTTACTATTGATGAGTTGGATTCTAGAAATTATTTTTCTCAGCTCTTGTCTCTATCTTTTGGAGAACCTATTCTTTCTCTTCAGCCCCATGTGTTTTAATTATAAGTACTGAAGATACTAGAGATGAATCTTTTGGTTGAGTTTTATTAGTGTTTACAGCAGAAATAATGCTTATTAGCAAGCTTCATTGGGGAGAATCTGTTTCAGGAGAGGCTACTAGGGCCAGAGGTCATAAGTTTAAATAGCAAAACAAAACAGAAAAGTCTACAGATTTCTCTGGTTGTCCTGTAGTTTTAAGGAAAGCTCTGGGGCATTTTGACTCTTGAGCAGAAGGACTCAAGAGTGTGTGCAGCGTTGTGCTTGGGTGTTAGCACACAGCTCACTGGCCTGCTGCAGGCTGCTGAGTGAGGCCCCAGGGGAGAGGGAAGGGTGCCGGTGTGCCAGGTCTCCTGTGGTCCCTGTCTGGGAGCTTTGCTTCCAGAGCCACTAGGAAGAGGATGGTTTTGCCCTGAGAATTCCTCTGCAGCTTTGGCCCATTTCCTTTCTCTGACTTTTCAGCAAGAGTGAGTTTGTCATATGATTAAGAAATGTGTTGTGCTTCTTTGCTGGCAAGAGCTGGACGAACTACTGGGCCAGAAATACTTTTTAGAAACATCACTATGAAATCATTCTTTTGATCAGAGACCTGCTTAGAACACTTTCTTCCTTTTCCAAACTGGAACAGCGAAGAGTTTGACTGTTCTAGAAGCTCATATAAAGGATAAGGCTAGATCTGTTTGAAAACTGGTGAATGGAATTTTCTGATCAGCAGGTAGCCTGTATTGTGGGGCCAAATGACACTCTGTCCAAATGGAATATTTTAAAACTTGTCCTCTCAAGGTCTGGGAAACAATAAATAGTTCATGTCTCATCTGAGGCAATAATTGTCTGCACCTGCTGAGTCAGGGACAGAAGAGCAGCAAACAGGTACAACTCCAGCCTCTGGTTTCTCTCTTTGTCCAGGGGACCGGATGGGGTGCAGCTCGAGAAGGCTAACAGCAGTGTCGCCACTGTGACTGGGCTGCAAGTGGGAACCTACGTGTTCACCTTGACTGTCAAAGATGAGAGGAACCTGCAAAGCCAGAGCTCTGTGAATGTCATTGTCAAAGAAGGTACCTCCCTGCCTCAGGTTGTTGCAGCAGCCTCAGGGTTAGATAACTGAGGAATCATCATCTCTTGTTTGGCTGCAGAAATCGATTTAGAGACAGGGTGTGGGGAAGAAAGTTGGGGTAAGGGCAGCTGATACTTGCTTTTCTAAAACAATCTTCATTGACAGTGATTGTAAAGTGATTTTTCATTCTTGCATTCCCCTCTCTCCCTTTCTCCTTTCCTTCGTTCTCCATTGAATAGGGAAAGAACTAAGTTTTTTTTCCTTTGCATTTTTATTTTGCCTCTGTGCTGCTAAGACCTGGGGTTTCTGTGACTCTCCCACTAGCTACAGTGACACCTGCTGTCAGACTTCAGAATGACTGTCCTGCACTGTAGCTTTCTGTGCTTTTCCTGTGAACCTGCACACTGAAGCCAACGTGAGACAGGAGTTGATTGGCTTGCTCTCGTTTGCAGGCTCATGATCAGTAATGGCCTCGAGAGAGGGCTCCAAGCTGACAGTGGGAAAAACCATCAGATATTATCCATATTACCCATATTTTAAAGGGAACTGCTATCAGATAGATGAAACCTAAACTCCAAGGCTTTAATCCAACTGTGGGCTTTTGTTTCCAATTATCATATACCTCCAAAGGACAGAAATGGGTTCCTTTCGGGGAGGCTGCTGTGGGAATATAGGAGGAAACTACACTTGTCTCCTTTGTTGTATGGGTTAGAGAGTATTTCTCTCTCCATGGGACTGGAGCCTCAGGACCTGTGGCAGTGGTGGCTTTAAATCTACACCTTTAGCCCTGGTCAGTTTGCTCGGTGGTTAGTGTCAGCCTGTGGACTGAAGGGGCATGGGTTCAATTCCTGTCAAGGGCACACACCTCAGTTTCAGGCTCGATCCCTGGCTCCGGTCAGGATGCATGTGGGAGGCAACCAACCGGTGTGTCTCTCACATCGATGTTTCTCTTTTTCTTTATCCCTTCCTTTTACTCTCTAAAAAATCACTGGAAAAAATATCCTTGGGTGAGGATTTTAAAAAAAATAAAAAATCGGTGCTGTTATTTGCTTGCATGGATAGACTTTTAAAACAGTTCTCCATTTAATTCCCCATAAACATCATGAAAACTCACTTTTCCCCCCCTAGAATATTATATAATTTCAATGATTTCTCTTTGCTTAGAAACGAACAAACCACCTATAGCCAAGATAACTGGGAATGTGGTGATAACTTTGCCCACGGACACAGCCGAGCTGGATGGCTCCAAGTCCTCAGATGACAAGGGAATAGTCAGCTACCTCTGGACTCGAGATGAGGGAAGCCCAGCAGCAGGGGTAAGTGTGCCAGGAGCTGGAGAGCAGCACATGTTCCAGGGGTGAGATGGGGAGAGGGGGCTGAGCCAGATGGTCTACTGTTTTAACCAAGTGGTTTCTTATATCAAACCTGGATTGCTCTCTGAAATCCAGGGAGGTTAAATGACTTGCCTAGGGCCACTCTGCAAGCTAGCATGGCACAGGATGTTTCTCTTCCCTAACCCGAGCAGCCATGGGATGCAGTGCTGTTCCAGAGCAGAAGCTGCTGGAGGTGCAGCAGTCCAGGTCCCGCTCAGAGGGGCCTAGTGGTGACAGAGCAGCAAATGAGTCCATGGAAGGAGTTTGTTTTGTTTTGCAAACATAGCCATGTTATTCAACCCCACAGGAGGTGTTAAATCACTCTGACCACCACCCTATCCTCTTTCTTTCCAACCTGGTCGAGGGAACCTACACATTTCATCTGAAAGTGACTGATGCGAAGGGTGAGAGTAACACAGACCAGACCACTGTGGAGGTGAAACCTGGTGAGTTCATTTAGTGATGAGACTGAGTGGAATTGCTGGATAAGCCAAGCAGGGCCTCCATCCTGAGACACCTTCTCCCCAGCATGGACAGAGCCAGGTTTTTAAAAAAATCTAGAAACCCCAAGCTGAAAAACCCTTAGAGTCTGTCTTTTCCAACATTACCTCTCCTACCCACACAAGAATATGGACCTCCTCCTCCTCATCTCAGATGGAGAATCAGAAAATCAGGGTGGTTGTGTCAGAGCTGGGCCTTTGTGCCCAAGTCCAGCACTTCCTGCTTTACATGTGACTGACGGAAGAGGGTACCCTGGGGATCCGAGCACAGGAATAACTTGAGTCATGATGTCTCATCAGCACCCAAATGCAGAAAACATTTATTTTTATAAGTTGAGCCTCAGGCTTTTTCTGACAACCCAGGGAAGGTAAAGTAACTGGTGTCCTTTACATTTTTCAGATTTGCAGAAATAAAATTTCTTTCTTAAATAGAACCATGTTTTTATTTTGCTTTGAGGCTGATTTGGTTTTAGAGAGGAAGTGAGTGTGAAGTGGTGTAGAGCTTGATAAATTTCTGAGCATCTGATGAGGAGGGATTAACTTTAAACCCACTCTTTATTATCTAGGCCAAACCTGTGTCTTGGTATCTGAGATGGGAAGGATCTTGGCAGATCTTCCAGTCCTTGTCCCATCTCTCTGAAGGACGGCACCCAAGTCACTATAAAGTCTCTTCTGTGGCCCTAGCTGGTTTGACTCAGTGGATAGAGTATTGGCCTGGTGACCAAAGAGTCCTTGGTTCGATTCTGGTTGGGGGCACCTATCTTGGTTGTAGTCTCCTCCCCGTCCAGGGCCCTGGTCAGGGCGCACGCAGGAGGCAACCAATCAATGTGTTTTCTCTCACATTGATGTTTCTCTCTGTCTTCCCCTCTCTGCTCTAATCTCTCTAAAAGATCAATGGAAAAATATCCTCAGGTGAGGATTAAAACAAACAAACAAAATAAAGTCTCTTCTGTGTTTAAAATCAGATCACATTGTCCACTAATTGTGTAAATTATACATTAGAACAGGCAAATGTTGCATTCAAGTGTGTGAATAAAGTATTCTGCTAATCACTGAACTTCCAAGTGTAGAACAGTCTTTAGGACATAATCAAAAGTACAGCACAATGGTTTCCCAGTTCTAAGTTGTAAAAACACCATGTAGTTGTGTGAGGTGACTCTAAGGAAATCCTTGATTCTGGGATCCTTGTGCCTGATTTCTTTTGTGTTGACAGTTTTCAAACCTACAGGGCAGATGCATTCCCATTTTTTTTTTTAATTTAATAAATCTTTATTGTTCAGATTATTATAATTATTCCTCTTTTTTCACCCCATAGCTCCCCTCCACCTGGTTCCCACCCCACCCTCTGCCCTTACCTCCCCCCCCAATGTCCTCATCCATAGGTGTGCGATTTTTGTCCAGTCTCTTCCTCTACCCCCCACAACCCTTTGCCCCTGAGAATTGTCAGTCCACTCCCTTTCTATGCCCCTGATTCTATTATATTCACCAGTTTATTCTGTTCATCAGATTTTTTATTCACTTGATTTTTAGATTCACTTGTTGATAGATATGTATTTGTTGTTCATAATTTTTATCTTTACCTTTTTCTTCTTCCTCTTCTTAAAGAGTACCTTTCAGCATTTCATATAATACTGGTTTGGTGGTAATGAACTCCTTTAGCTTTTTCTTGTCTGTGAAGCTCTTTATGTGACCTTAAGTTCTAAATGATAGCTTTGCTGGGTAGAGTAATCTTGGGTGTAGGTTCTTGCTATTCACCACTTTGAATATTTCTTGCCACTCTCATCTGGCCTGCATAGTTTCTGTTGAGAAATCAGCTGACAATCCTATGGGTGCTCCCTTGTAGGTAATTACCTGTTTTTGTCTTGCTGCTTTTAATATTCTTTGTCTTTTGCTCTTGGCATTTTAATTATGAAGTGTCTTGGTGTGGTCCTCTTTGGATTTCTCTTGTTTGGGGTTCTGTGTGCTTCCTAGACTTGTAAGTCTATTTCTTTCACCAGGTGGGGGAAGTTTTCTCTCATTATTTCTTCAAATAGGTTTTCAGTATCTTGCTCTCTCTCTTCTTCTGGCACCCCCATAATTTGGATGTTGGTACACTTGAAGTTGTCCCAGAGGCTTCTTACACTATCTTCAAATTTTTGGATTCTTTTTGCTTTCTGCTTTTCTGGTTGAGTGTTTTTTGCTTCTTTGTATTTCAATTCTTTGACTTGATTCTTGCGATCCTCTAGTCTGCTGTTAGGTCTCTGTATAATATTTTTTATTTCAGTCAGTGTATGTTTAATTTCTAGTTGGTCCTTTTTCATATCCTCGAGGGTCTCGCTAAATTTATCAGCCTTTTCTAGAAAATTCTTGAAAAACCCTATAACCGTGGTTTTGAACTCTATATTCAGTTGTTTGCTTTCCTCCATTTCTTTCATTTGTGACCTGTTTCTTTGTCTCCGCATTTTGGCTGCTTCCCTGAGTTGATAGAGTGGCTTTGTGTGCTAGGTGTCCTATATGGCCCAGTGGCTCAGCCTCTCCAATTACCTGAGGTGGATACTCTTGGTGCACCCCTTTGTGGGCTGTGTGCACAGCCTTGTTGTAGTTAAGTCTTGATTGTTGTTGGTATGACTGGGAGGAATTGACCTCCAGGCCAATTGGCTGTGAGGATCAGCTGTGTCTACGCCAGGAGAACTTCTGTGCTGGAGACAGCTTGTGAGACAAGACTTGCAAAATTGCAAAAGCCTCTGTGCTCAGCTTGGATGGGGTGGAGTCTCAGGGCTGAGGAGACAGCCTTGGTTTCCCGTCAGCCCTGCCTTATGAGGCCCCTGGGTCTCAGTGCCCCTCAGTGATCACTGCAAGCACCTCTGAGAGAAAGCCACCCTCGAATTTCGCCTGCTGCCAGACAGTCCAGTTTCTCCCCCAATGAATCTGGATTCCCAGATTCTCGCCTGAAACTGGAGTTCAGCGCCTTCGGGAGCTTCCGCCTTCCTCCCACTAGAGAAAGCCAGTGGCACACTCAGCAGTCAGTCCTCTCTGTGTGCACTTGCCCACACGCCTCCAGCCCTCTGCCTTTCGCGGCTCCCCTGAGTTTCCGTGTGCTCCTCTCTTTTCCCGACAGTCCAGACTCCCCCTGTATGAGTCTGGGACCCCCGGGTCTTGCCCAGAACTGGTGTTCAGTGCAGTCGGAACTGGGGTTCAGTGCAGTCTGAGTAGCTGCCCATCCTCTCTGCACACGTGTCTTCATACCTCAGCCTTTTGCAGCTCCTCTGAGTCTCCGTGTGCCCCTCTCTTTCCTTCTAGTTGTAGAATTTCCACTCAGCCAGCTTTCCTGTGGTTCTGGATGATGTCTGTTCTGTCTTTTAGCTGTAGTTTTGAAATTGTTGTGCGAGGCAGCAGTTTAGGTGTTTACCTATGCCACCATCTTGGTTTATCCTGCATTCCTATTGATAAGAAGATTGAGATGGGTATTTTCCCTCCCATTGTTGTAGACAAAGTACACCAGTCCCTGAAAATCAGATGTGGATCAGGAGAGGGTGCTAGATAAACCTACCCACCCTGGAGAGTTCCGCAAAGCCAGTTGAGGAGAGGCTTTCAAAGCATGTTTCTCTCTCCCACACCCTTCACTAAACCCTGTTGCCTCCCTGACAACATACCCCCCACACCCCCCAGCACATAGTGGTAATTCTCAGGTTGACATAAGGACCAGGAGTCCTTTCGAAACTCCACCACCATTTCTGTATGCTCTCATTCCTTCCTCTCCTGTGCCAAAGCACATGAACAGTGGTGGTCTGTGTTACCTCTCCTGCTTCTAAAGCCATGACTAATCCACATGCTTTCCAGATCCCAGGAAAAACAATCTAGTGGAGATCATCTTGGATGTCAACGTCAGTCAGCTGACTGAGAGGCTGAAGGGGATGTTCATCCGCCAGATTGGGGTCCTCCTGGGGGTGCTGGATTCCGACATCATTGTGCAAAAGATTCAGCCGTACACGGAACAGAGGTAGCTGGGCAATGAACTGGGGGAGGAAAGACCAGCACCTCCCCCCATCCCCCAGGCTTTGTGACTGAGCTGAGAAATAGTGTGGGTAGATAGAGAAGAGTGGGCTCTGACCAGGAACCACTCATGGTGTCCGTTTCTTTAATGAGCTCCTCTCTTCTGATATGTCACATGCTCTGTACTAGACACTGCTGCAAGGTGCCAGGGCACCAGGTCAGAAGAGGTCCATTATGTTTGAAGGCCAGTCTAGTAGGGAAATAATCAAGTAAACATCAGTACAGGGTGGGTTTGATAGAATGTGTGGTATCATGGAGGCACAGAGGCAAGGGTAATTAATTCTTCCAGAGGTTGGGGTAGGTGATAGTCCAAAGTTTCTTCCCAAAGTAAAACTTGCATTGGTCAAGCTTAGGGAAATCAGGAGGAAATTCAGAATGGGAGAACAGCATGAGCAGTGGTCCTATGGTGTGAAAGCACAACGATCCCTCTGGAAGAAATCACAGGTACAGAGAGCTTGCTGGGTCCCAGAATGTGGTGGAAGGTAAGACTGCTGTGTAGACTGAGAATAGTCATATTCAAGTCAAGTTTATATTTTGGGCTGGAGGACTCAAGTTAGTTTGTTTTATGTACCTGAAGTTTTTGTTTTGTTATTAAAGCAAGGAGATTGGTGGTTGTTTTATAAGGGAGTTCAGTAGTGTGAAGGCTAGACTGAAATAGGGAGACCAAAGACTGGGAGACCAAGCAGGAAGCTTTGGAGTAGTCTAGTAAAAAGGTAATAAAACCTTAATTAAGGTAGTTACAATGGAAACAGCAGAAGAGGAGAAGAAACTAAGAAATTCAGGGATAAATCAACAGGACTTTGAGACCCTGTGAGGTATCAAACATGAGGCTTTGGGTTTGGGTGCCTGAATAGATGTGAATGCCATTAATTGAGATCAGGGATACAGAAAGAATCAGTTTCAAAGAAAAGATAGTGAGTTCAGTTTTGACTGTTTAACTTGGTGTGTCCATGGGTTGCATGGGGAGATGTTTCATCACATAGTAGCAAGTATGGGCAGGAACTTGGGGTGGAGGGATAGCCAGAGAGAGGGAGTCTGCATCCGAGCAGGAGTAAAAGCCATGAGGACAGATGAGACACACTGGGGAGTGTCAAGAAGGCTGAGGACAGAGCTCTGGCGAACCCATATTTAACGAGGAAAGTAAGAAATAGCAGTCAGAGGGGTGGGAGGAAAACCAGGTGGGGCTGGTCTGCTGTAAGTTAAGGAGGGAGGGAGAGGGGGACTGCCAAAGGATCCAAATGCTTACAGAGACGCAGGTGTGGTAAGAATACATTTTACTCAGATGTTGGGGGACAGAGGACAAATTCATTTTATGGTTTGAGGATACAGAGATGGGAAGTATAACACCTCTTTGAAGAGGTTGGTGCTGAAAATAACATGGGGGCTAAGATCAAAAGAACACCTTTAAAGACAGGAAATACTTGAATATTTTTACAGACTGAGGAGCAGGTGCAGGAAAAGTAGACCAGGGCGTTTAGAGGGTTATAAAGGGACGTAGGTCTTGGGGACTGGCCCTCGTCGAGCAGGAGCACCACTCTGGAGATAGAGGAAAGGAGGGAAGATGTGCTTTTAGGGTGAATTTATAGGTAGAGAGGATGAAGCTTGAGACCACTGGTGCCAACACCCTGTGTTTCGTCTCTGAAATGAGACAAGGCCTTCTGCTTGAGGAGGTGGGAATGAGATGGGCAGCATGAAGAAAGTGCTAAAGGTTGGGGGTAGCAGCTCCAGGAATGGGTGCTGGCTTGAGCAATGTTGGTGTCTCAGCCAAGGTGAGAGACCGGTGAGAGCAGTGGTTCCCAGAATCACCTGGGGCTTTGATGAACATCATTACCCAAGCCTCACCCACAGATGATTTCACTTGGTCTGGAGCAGCGGTGGTCTGTGAGGTCCAAAAGGTTGGCAACCGCTGGTCTAGAGCAATGGTTCCCAGTGTGGGTGGGGCACACACCCCACAGGGGGGCAGTTTGACTTTTAAGGGGGCAGTTCGAGAATGAGTTATTAACAGTGAATTTTTTGCATATCACTTCTTTATTATATGTTTTGAAACTTTATTTGCTATTTTTTCATATCTCTTCATATTCTTATTGTTGTTAACAATTTCTTAGTGATTTCTTCCTCAGTACTTCAACTGCCCTTTCATTCTTTTATTTTTCTCTTTCATGGGTGTCATGTTCTTTGGAAGCTTGAAGTTAATGGCCTTTTAGGCTTCCACTACGTGAATAGGAGTTCACTTTTTGAATAATAAGAATTACATGTCATGGTGGGGGAGCATCAGGATTTGAGAGATGCTTAGGTGAGGCATGGCCAGAAAAGGTTGGGAACCACTGGTCTAGAGTGAGGTTTGGGCACCTAAAATCTGAAAGCTCCCCAGGTGAACCTGATATGCGGCCAGGGTTCACTGGGTCAGAGGCAGCGTAGTGATTTAGGACTTGGTTTGTAAGCTCTGCTCAGCAGTGGGAGCAGGCAGGGATCCATCTAGCTGGTGCTGTTGGCTGGATACAGGCAGTGGAAGCAGTGAGAGTGCTGGTCAGAGCACTGTGGAAGGGTTTGCTCGCAGACTTGCTGGCCCCGCATCAGGCGTGAGGGAAAAGAGGAGCATCGCAGTGGCTGGGTTTCTGGCTCGGGTTTGGTTGGCTTAATGGAGGAATGTTGAAGGGATTGGTTACTGGGAGGGAGCTCGTTAATATAGTGGGAAAGAGCAAGGTCCTTCCACCAGACAGGTTACCTCCCCTCTCCAAACCTGTTCTAGCAGTAAAAATGCCAGTACCCATTTTTAAAAATATATATTTTATTGATTCTTTACAGAGAGGAAGGGAGAGGGATAGAGAGTTAGAAACATCGATCAGCTGCCTCCTGCATACCCCCTACTGGGGATGTGCCTGCAACCAAAGTACATGCCCTTGACCGAAATCGAACGTGGGACCCTTCAGTCCACAGGCCGATGCTCTATCCAAAACCGGTCAGGGCAACCAGTACCCATTTTATAGGCTTGTTTTTGAGGATCCAATAAAGTAATGTTTGTATAGTCCCTAATGCACAGTAAGTGCCCAATTAATGGGTGTTCTAAGTTTATTTTGAGACATGTTGGATTCCAGGTGCCTATAGAACATCTAGGACAGATATTCTAGCAAGCATTTAAAGATAAAGATTTGGTCACTCAGGAGAGACAGAGAAACGAGTTAAAGATTTGAGAGTTACTGGTATATAGACAGAAATTGAAACTACCCATGGATTAGGTCACGATAAGAAAATGAGAAAAGGACCACAGATCTTTTATGGTGAAGATTTGTTTCTTGATTCTAGAATTTATGTTACCCATTGTTAGCCTTTTTGTACAGCAAGCTTTTAGAAAGACTTTTATGCCAGTGCTACCCAAACTTTTATGTCATACCACACAGGAAATTATGCCATTTACATGGCACTTTGGGGTAAACAGAGTTACACTGTAAGCTACGCTGTGTGCGGAGGGCATCAGTATCTTGGGCACACCTATAAAGCTGTGTGGCCCACTGCTTGAGAAGGTTCGGTCTGTGAGACTAACATGAAGTAAAAAGGCAGGCTACCAAAAGTGGAGGCCAAGCCATAGAGAACAGATTTGGTGCCACCCAGGTGTGAGTTCAAACATGGTCTGCCTTGGACAGAAATTGACAGTCAGAAAGCAGATTCTGGGCCTGGAGTAACAGAATCTCATTCTAGCCACACCATCGTGTAGTCTTGTTACTGTCGTAGTAACGATCGTTTTGGCCTGTGGATAATTATTGGATGCTGTCTGATAATTTACATTTTACAAAGCATTGTGGTTTGTCATACAAGTAACGCAGACACAAATCCAACAGCACCACAGTCTTAGATGTTAAAAGGCTGACAGCAGGAATGTGGTCATAACCAAATCCCCATTTTCCTGGCCTCTGGTTATCTGTTTGGTATGGGGTCCTCTTGTTAGCTGGGGCAGCTTAGGGCATTTCTAAAAGCATAGGCTTTGGATCAGACATATCAGGGTTGGTATCTGGCTCTGTCGGAATTAACTGTGTGATCTTGGGCAGGTTACTTAACCCGAGCCCCTGTGTTGTCCTTTGTAAAATGGAGCTGACACTGATAAGGCCTTGCTGTAAGAGAAAGCATATAATACTCAGCACAGGCTCTGGCACAAGCAGAGGTGCTTGGCAAATGGTAGCTGCTGCTGTTGTTATTGACAGCTTCAGCTTATTCATATATACCGTTGCCTGTCTCTGCAGCACCAAGATGGTATTTTTTGTTCAAAATGAGCCTCCGCACCAGATCTTCAAAGGCCATGAGGTGGCAGCGAAGCTCAAGAATGAGCTGCGGAAACAAAAGGCAGACTTTCTAGTATTCAGAGCCCTGGAAGTCTACACCGTCAGTGAGTAATTCTGGGGTGCTGGGAACAAGACCTACCCAGTGCCCCCTCTCACCTGTCAGTCCTCACTGTCCTTGGGCCTCATCCCATTCTCCAGGAACATGGAGATAATTTCTTCCTTCCACTACTGTTACCATGAGGGTCCAGATTCATAGAGGTTCTTAACCAGGGGTCTGTGGGCCCCTGAGTGTTCAGAGGGCTGTACATTTTGGAAAAAATTACATCTTTCTTTTCATTAACCTCTAACTGAAATTTATTATTTTCCTCAGTTATGAAGGTAGGCAACAAACTACACTGTTAATAGAACCCATGACTTTGAGGCAATAGCAATCAGAGGTAATTTCTATCACACAACATGATGACATATTTTTACTCATCACCATTTGAAAGTTATCAGTTGTGAGACTCGCTTCTAGATCTTGCTACTTCATTTTTTGATAAAAGCATATATATTATTTTTAAAAATTATATTCTTAGATATTTTAAAAACACATTCAATGTAATTGCTTTCCTTTCTAATACTGTGCATTTTATTTTGCCAATTAAATTATTCAGAGAAGGGGGGGGTCTGCAGGACATGAAATATTAAGAACTGCTGATATACAGAAACAACAAGTAAAACCAGTCTGGAACCGCCCTGGCCTGTGTGGCTCAGTTGGTTGGTGGTGGCTTCCATTTCTGGTCAGGGCACAAACCCAGGTTAGGAGTTCAGTCCCAGGTAGGGGCGAGTATGGGAGGCAACCAATTGATGTTTCTCTCACGTCAACCTCTCTCTCCCCTCCTGCCTCCCTTCCTCTCTCAAAAAATCAGAACCAAACAGTTGGAAACCATGTTCCAGTGGCCTTTCTAACTGTTCCAGTTGTATCCAACCGTGATGATAGTTACGGGCAATGTGTGTAGCTCTTGGAGCAGGTCTTCAAGAACTGTCTCCCAGGCCACTGAATGGGGGTGCCTTCCTGCTTTCACAGGCACTGGACGCTGACTGTCCCCCAGCTCTGACTCCTGTTGTCTTTTCTCCCTTTTCTACTTTCAGCATGCCAGCTGAACTGTTCTGACCATGGCCACTGTGATTCCTTTACCAAACGCTGCATCTGTGACCCTTTTTGGATGGAGAATTTCATCAAGGTGCAGCTGAGGGATGGAGATAGCAACTGTGGTGAGTTTTCTGCTTGGCATTGTGCCAGCTGGTTTAGCACTGACTGGTTCTGAGTTGTGAGTGGGTGGGTGTTGGTGTTTCTGAGGCAGATGAGCAAGCGAGGAGAACTTTGTGTATTTTCTGTTTGCAGAGGATTTTTACTTCTTTCCTCTGCACTTGCTCAAGGTTAGAGGAAAGCTCTGAAGCAGTTGTGTAAGAACCAAGCTGAAATCACACCGACTGCTCACTGCAGCCTACATCAAACCAGCTGCAAGGCCTGTCTTTCTGCTCCCCCGTCCCTCCGTTATAGCTCCTTACAGCTGCCCCACTGTCCCAGGGTCTCAGAGAAGGGACTGGAAAGTGGGACAATTCTGAAGGTTTAAAACTTGAGCTGCCTTCAACTCTGATGTCTCACCTTCCCTGGGGAGCCCTTATCATTCTTATCTACAGAGTAAAGCCATCTCTTGCTCAGGTGGGGGCAGCCCAGACCTCCCTCTAGCCTCTCTATAACCCTGACCATTTTGTTTTTCTTGGCAGAGTGGAGCGTGTTATATGTTATCATTGCTTGCTTTGTCATTGTTGTTGCCTTCGGAACCCTGTCCTGGACTGTGATCTGTTGTTGTAAGAGGTAAGTTGGATTATCTTTGGAAATTCATTCAGGCTTCTAGTCACTGTAGTCACTCACCAGAGAGGTATCTGGCCCTTTCCACACGGAAGTCACTGAGTCCTGGGCTCCTCTCTTCCTGTCAATGTTACAGTGCTCTGGCCCACATCCTTGAGCCAGTGCTGTCAGTGCAGTGATATGCAACCTGGGAAGGGTAGCTAGGATGGGAGGGCCTGGGGATGGAACTCGATCACATCTTAGGATGTATGTCTTTTAACACTCCATACCTCAGCCATACGACCTTGGATCATTGTATTTTTGGCCTTCCTCACTTGTTGGGATTCACATGTGTACAAGTTTTCACATAGTTACAGACTTAGGTTAGTCATGGTTAAGGCTAATGGGTTTTTCATTTTGTCTTCCTATCTAGTCTTATAATACTTAATAGTAATGCTTATTATGTTTTTCATTATAAGTATGATTTCTACATTTACTGTGTGTTAAGCACCATGATAAATTTTATAGATAATATGTGTTTTAATGCACATGACAACCTTTCCTCGTCTTACAGACGTCACCTGTCCATGAACACATAGAAAATAAGTGGCAGAGCTGAGATTCAACCTGCAGTATAAGACAGAAAATTAAAAGAACTTTTAAAAATCCCCACCACCAAAGACGATCACCATTAACAACTTTCTTGGTTTAATGCTTTCCTCTCTACCCAAACCCCTCAAGCATACAGTTTTTATTTTCTTTACATTTTTAACCAATCTGCCCCTCGGTACCACGGTGGACTGGCGAGTCCACTGTAAGATATCCACGTCTCCCTTGCCCTTTCCTGGAATTGTTGAGGATTATTTGAATAAATTACAGTTGCCAACTTTCCTGGCTGAAAGGCAGGAGAAACAGCTCTCCTACTAGCATGGGCATGATTGGCATCCTGTGGGGTCTACCTGAACCTCATGCACAGCCTCCTTCCTAAGCAGGGGAGGGGATTGCGTTTTTCAGGCAAAAAGGAAAACCCAAGAGAAAAAGCAAGTACAAAATCCTGGATGCCACGGATCAGGAAAGCCTGGAGCTGAAGCCAACCTCCCGAGCAGGTAGTAGCCCTGGGAGCTGGGAAAGCATTTTGTGTCCTGCCTGATGAAGGCCGAGGGTGGGCTTGGCCCTGTGCTGCAGAAGCTGCCTGCTGGACCAGCTCTGATGCCAAGGCTCTCTCAGCAGTGCTTTCACTTTGCAGACAGGCGAGGCCTCCTGCTCTCCTTTGCCTGCTTATTCCCTGGAGTTTTGCTCCTCAAGCTGCCGTGTAGTCAGGCTCAGGGACTGTGGCTCTCCTTTCTGTGCAGACCACAAGGTGAGGCAGCGATGCGATTAAAGGGATGTCTGCCAGCTGACCTCCTTTCACTTCTCTCCAGTGTTTACAGGTAGATCCACAGGCTCTGTCCTTGTCTTAGAGCCAGAGGGCAGATTCCCAGCTGGTTCCAGGGGTGGGGCTGGGAGAGTCAGGACGGCAGAGGGCCTCCCTTTCTTGCTGGGCTGTCATGGGTGGTTTCCATCCATCATGGATGCCACAGGACAGGCAGCATCTATATCTTACTCATCTGTGAACATGGATTGAGACCACTGTGTACCAGGTCCTGTGCCAGACACCACTTGTATTATAGCAAACCAGACAAACACATAAATACACACAAAGGTGATAATGAAAGGTCTTTATAAAGATTAATAGTCAAGCTGAGCCCTGAGGGACGTGTAGAAGTTAGTCATGTAAAGACTGGGAAATAGCATTTCAGGCAAAGAGTAGTCAGTGAAGGTCATCTGCTGGAAAGAGCAGAGGACATTTGAGGAAGTGGAAGGAGGCGACATGATGATCATGGAGGCTGGACGAATAGGGAACTTGCTGTAGTTTCCTCCTAAGAGCAATAGGGAGCCACAGATAGTTTTTAAGCCTTGAATGGTGCAATATGATTGACATTTTAAGAAGGCTACTGTGTGAAGGAATTGGAGGGGGGCAAGAGTAAGTGAAAGGAGATTCGCTAGAATGTCCTTATGGTAGAGATGATGAGACAGAGGCAAATACACTTAGGGGGGAACTTAATGAGGTCCGTGGTATGTTGTCAGAGAGGTGTGAGAGAAAGGATGGTCCTCCCACCACGCTGCTGCTGTGAGCATCCTGGGTTGGGTGATGTTACTGCTCGAGATGAGAACGCCTGGAAGAAATAGAGATGAAGTGTTTGTTTCAGGACAGTTATGGATTGGGATGAGGAATTGAGGCTGGAAGATTGACAAGGATCAAACTGTGAAAAGATTTGTACATCAGCCTAAGGAATTAAGCATTTATTTTGATGTGATGAGAAGTGATGTCTTCAAAGTGCTGGCTTTGGGAAAATTAGTCTAATGATAACGTTTCATCTATTGAATGGGAGAGACAGCAGGAAAGGCCAGGGTTGGCTTCTGACCTGACAGAGAATGATAGCACTGTTGACAGAATATGGACATCTAGTGCAGTGATGGTTTGGGTGAGAGAAGATGAGTTACATTGAAGTCAACAGAACAGTTAAGAGGCGAAGTGTCAATATATAGGGATCTATATGCTGGTGGTATCAGTCAGCACCACATAAGTGGGTCAGGTCCCTGTGGGGAGAATGTTGAGGGATAAGAGAAGAGCCCAGGGCTGAGCAGCCTAAGGATGGTCATCAAGAAAGGAGGAGGGGCATCATGAAAGAGTGGTCAACAGTATTTGCTGCTGCAGGAAGAGAATTGAGGATGACAACACAGAGTAGTTTCTGGTCACCTAAAGAGCTAGATTGTGTGTGTGGTGGTGGGGGGTAAGAGATCAACCAAAGGACTTGTATGCATGCATACTAGCATAATCAATGGACACGGACACTGGGGTGGTGGGGGCTTGTCCTGCGGGGTGGGCATGGTGGTGGGGGATCAATTGGGAGAAAAAGGAGACATGTAATACTTAAACAATTAAAAAAAATAAATCTAGAGCAGTGGTGGATGACAGCAGAAAGTGCAGGCTTTTGGGTTGTTTTTTTGATTAATATTTGCCCGAGGATATTTTCCCATTGATTCTTAGGGAGAGTGGGAGAGAGAAAGACAGAAACATTGATGTGAGAGAAATACATTGATTGGTTGCCTCCTGCACGAACCCCAACCAAGGAGGAGCCTGCAACCAAGGTACATGCTCTTGACCAGAATCGAACCTAGGACCCTTTGTTCTGCAGGCCAGTGCTCTATCCACTGAGCAATACTAGCTAGGGTGAAAGTACATGTTACTTAGGAAATAGGCGGTGTGGAATTGGAGGCCCTAGCTATTTGAAAGTTCTCGTAGAAGCTAAGCAATGAAAAGTGGAGAAGCAGCAGGACAGGGCTTTGAAGGCAAAGTTTCCTCTAATGGGGTTCATGAGATGTAGATGGTACAGGTGCGGTTCTTGAGAAGGATGGAAGGAGTAGGGCAAAAAGGAGAGAAGAGTATAAATGGAACTACAACACCTCTTCTGAGGAAGAGAGGATGGCGGCACTAAGTGCTGGGTTGAAAAGGCAAAATGGGAAGGTGGACTGCAGTATGGCAGGCTTCCTGTGAAAGGGGAGGGTGGTGAGGAAGAGCCCGAGAGACCAGCATGACTAATCACATCTATGTAACTGAGACCAGGTGAGGCTCAGCAGGCCCTTCTCTTAAGGGCAGTATCTAACTAAGAGGGTGGTGAGAATGCCCTTGGATTTGGGGTGGCTGACCAGGCCACAAGCCCTGGCTCTTGTTTTGGGCTCTATGGATTAGCAGGAACAGCTTAGAGCAGGGTCACTAGTAGGATGAGGGAATGGGATTCGAGACTATATTGTACGAAGTATGGACTTGAAGTTCAGTTTGAAGAAGGGAATTAGTGGGGCATGTTGTGGATGAAGACATGTTGTATAGAAGTGTTTGCTGGGAGCCAGGGTAAGCCTGGGTGAGGGGTGACTGGAGAAAGAATGGTTCCACCTGAGGGAACTCTTGGGGACAAAGGCCGCCAGGTGGAGCATGGGGTGTCCCCCCTCTGGAGATGGGATTCACGTTTAGCAGCTGTTCTTTTGGATTTTGTTATGCTATTCTATCAATTAAAAAACACACATTTTATTGAAGTATATTAGGTTGAACCATGTGAAATTACTATGTAGCTTCTAAAAATGGCATTTTTGTGATTCAACACAGTTTAATGGGTTTTCACAATTGAACAGGCACATGTAATCAGCCCCCAAGAAGTGCCTCCTTTGTGCTTCTCTCCAGCCACTGTCCTCCCTCCCCTAACTTCTAATATCTTGGGAGTTTGATATAAATGAAATCAGTGTATTTGGCTCCTTTCACTCAACATTCTATTTATCACGTTCACCCACATTATTAGGCAGAGCAATAGTTCATTCATTCTTATTGCTGTACTGGAGGCCCGGTGCACGACATTTGTGCACAGACAGGGTACCTATGCCTGGCCGGCGATCAGGGCCAATCTGTGGGGCAACCAGCAGGGTGATCCCCACCCCCCACCCTCACTTGCTGGCATCCACCTTAGCCAGCCTAGCCTACAGGCAGCTCCTGCATTGAGTGTCAGCCTCCTAGTGGTCAGTGTGTCATAGCAACTGGTCGTTCTACTGTTCGGTCAATTTGCATATTAGGCTTTTATTATATAGGATAATTTCCAGTTTGAATATTTTTATTTGTCAGGAATACTGTTAATTGGCGATTGCTTTCTTTCTATTTTTGGCTATTGTGAGGAGTAGCATTATAGATGTTCCTCTGCCATGTCCTCAGTGGACATATGTATGCGTTTGTTAGGTGTAGACTTACGAATGGAATTGCTGAGTCATAGATGTCTGTTCACCTCCCATTGATGTTACCAATTTCCCAGCTTGTACTGTGTAGTGAGCAAAGGTCACTCGCTTCTTCAAGCAGAGCAGAAGCCCACAATGGGAGGGCCCTGGGTAGTGCTAAGTATTGTGGAGCCAGGAGCATTTGTCTCCCCCTCAGGCTCCTGTCCTCTGCAGCTATGGACTGGAAGGGCTGTGGGGAAGAAGGGAAGTTTTGAGTGGGGACTGGTTCGGGAAAGCTCCCAGAGGGCACAGAGAGGCAGGGGTATTTCATCTACCGGGGCAAAGCAGGGGTATGGAGGACCTTGAGCCTCACCTGGGCGTGGTTCTTATGTTGGCTAATCCCCCACCACATTGGAGAAGCCCAAGATACTGAGGGTTCTTCTTTGGCCCTGCTGCTCTGCAGTTATATCCCAGAACTGTACCTGAGATGGTCCCCAGATGCAGTCAGAGTCTGGTTGCCCTCAGCATTCACAGACTTCAGGAATGTCTGGTAGGGGAGGGGCACAATGGCTCTGAATCATGTGGGGATCTGAGCGGGACCTGGGGAGGGAAAGTGATTGTTGGATGATGAGGGTTGGAATACCTCATCTGACTAGTCACCTTTTTAGGAAAGGAGATAGGTTAGCTCTTGGGGGTGGGCAGTGCCAGGACTCGGAGCACTGCCAAGCTGGATTCTCATTGTTGGGAAAAAGTCCCATTTCTAATCCTGCTATACTGTCTCAGCCTACCTTTTGCTTTCTCTGGAATATTATTTGTACCAGTCAGAGCCCAAGCCATCTTGATGTTGGACAGGATCTGCCCTAAAGCATGGCCAGACCACATTGTACAGTGTGGCCTCTCTGCAGCCACAGGGACAGTAGTAAACGTGACCTCCTCCATGGCTTGGAGAATCTCAAGATATATTTTCTTACCTCAGGTGCTTCTTATAGGTCCTTATTTGCATATTCTGATGAGCTGATGGCTTGGAAAACTGTTTCAGGGTCCCTATTTAGTCAGGCTCTCCCAGCAGGAGAGCCCTCCCGAGCCATGTGCCTGCTCTCCCACCTCCAGTCCCGCTCAGTGAAGCCAGTGCAAACATCTCTGTAGAGTGAAGTCCAGGCTGACTCAGTGTCAGAAACTGGTGAGCACTTCACACCCATGCTGAGCCAGAACACGGAGAAAGTGTTAGAGCTTGCTTTCCTGCCTCCCAAGAACTCCATCCTATTCATAAAGGGAGATAAAACATTGCACATTTAAGAGAAAGAAAAAGTCATTGGGTGGCACTAAACAAAACTGCTGGAGATAATCAGTATTGGAACTGTTGGTCTCATTTACTCTGACTTCCCTTATAGGGCTGTTCCAGCTAGCCAGCACTGGGAAGACTCAGGAAGCCACCTCCTTCCCATCTGCCCCTCCCAGCAGGGAGAGGGGACCATGACTCCCTGTCTCCCTGCTCTTCAGGCTGGGAGGAAGGTGTGGCTCAAGCTGGGGAAGGTTGGTGCTCCTGATGTGGAAGTCCCTTATCTCCCTTGCAGGCATCAAACAGAAAGGCCCAATGCTGAGCAGCAGCCTGATGCACTCTGAGTCGGACCTGGACAGCGATGATGCCATCTTCACGTGGCCAGACAGAGAGAAGGGCAAACTCCTGCATGGTCAAAATGGCTCCGTGCCTAACGGACAGACCCCACTTAAGGCCAGGAGCCCACGGGAGGAGCTCTTATAGCCAGCCACCTGGTCTGTCTCCTCAGGGTAGAGGTTGGCAGTGCTGGGGTCCAGAGCATTGCCAGGCTGGTTCTCAAACCTCCCATTTCAGTGGGAAGCTGTTCTGCCAGCATTCGCTGGTCAACTCTCCCCATATCCACAACCAGAGCTGCTGATAATCTGGATCCAGAGACATTCTCCAGGAACCCTGAACAAAGCTGTGAATGAAGAGGTTTCCTCTTTAAACCATCTGGTAGTCTCCCCTCCCCTCTTACCTCTTCTTTCCCCCACATATCCTCACCTCAGGGCCTCCTTTTTTGCAAACCCCTCCCCTGCTCTGAGGGTGAACACAGCTAGCTCCCTGTTGGCAGTGTTGCACTCCCAGAGCACCTGCACAGCGAGGACTGGCTGTACCCCCAGTGCCTGGGTACAGAACCAAGCACTACCACTCTACAAGAGCCCGCCCTATATCCTTCTCTTCTTTGGGATCACTGGGTCCAGAGGATGTAGCACCCCACCCCTTTCTCCTCACCACAGATGCTGGGCTGGTGGTGCAGACATGGTGTCTGACCCAAGGGTAAGGAAGAGCTGGCTATTGTGTCAGAGCAGTGAGGCTGACACAGATTGCCTCCCCGTCTCCTCCTGACCAGTGCTAGCCAAGAGCAGAGAGGCACAGCTGACTGGAATGTTATGGCATGTGCGCGCGTGTGCAATTGTCCCACCACGTTCTTCTTTGTGTCCCGTGTGGGTGTGTGTGTGTGCGCGCGCACGGGTGCACTGGCTACTCACAAGGCGACCCTGACCAGGAAAGACTTTCAGCTCCTTCGAAGAGAGACTTCCTATGGTGTCTGGGTATTGAGGAATGGGAGCTTTTTTGGGGGTGGGGGGTGGGGTGGGGGTGACTTTTTAAAAAGCTTACAGTTTATACTACTGTCTGTTGTGAGATGATTAAACATGCTATTTAATTGTACATGTGCCCACTGACTGCTACTGTGCTCCATCACTGACCTGAGCCATAGGTCCAGCCGCCAGTGCATCCCTGAGAGGTGATGGCCTCCAGCAGGGAGGCCATCGTGGGACTGGCATCAACACTGTGGCCAATGGTGCTGGGGTTGTGCCTGGCTGCTGCTGGAGGAGTGCATCCCTCCCGGCCCCTGCTGGCCAGCTGCCCTGGCTTTTAGGGAGGGGAGTTTTCTGTCTTTCTTTCAATACCCAAGGTTCCCCCTTACCCCAGGGCCTGTCGCCAAGGAACGCCAAATAAAAGGCATCCTTGCATTTCTGGAACCCCACTAGGTACTGTGCACATAGAGGAAACTTACCGGGAAGCAAAACTCAAAGAAAACTCCTAGGGCTGGAAGGCTGCAGCCTTGGCCTTCCTGCTTGGGGGAGAGACTGATCTTTGTCCTTACAACTTCCCTTTGGCCCATCTGGTAAGTGGAAGGAGCTGAAGAGGTGGTCACATACACTGGGAGTTACTCTCTGAAAGTAGGATGGGAAGGTGCATGCAGTTGGGCCATCAGTCCCTGGAAAAGAGAGTTTCAGGAGCATGGATGAGGCCCTTGACTTTTGTGGATTCTGTTGATTGGTTTAAGGGGCCTATACATTCTTTCATTATGCCAAGACCATGATTATAACCCCTTCCAACTGTTACCCCTCAGTTTGGGGGTGGGGTTGGTGTTGGCTACCTAGTTTCCATTATTTCCAGCATTGGAGCTGTGGCTGTCTACCATTGTGCCTCCCACTGGAAAGTTGCTCAGGTTTGACATTGAAGGGTTGATCAGGCCTTTTTTTGTCACAACAAAAAAAGTAGTTACCTCTCATGCAAAGGACAGGTCTTGGCCAGTTTTCTATCCAATTCTCAGTGCAGATTCAAATTTGCCCTAGTCCCATGGTCGGCAAACTGCGGCTCACGAGCCACATGTGGCTCTTTGGCCCCTTGAGTGTGGCTCTTCCACAAAATACCACGGGCTGGGCAAGTCTATTTTGAAGTGGCGTTAGAAGTTTAAAAATTTTGGCTCTCAAAAGAAATTTCAATCGTTGTACTGTTGATATTTGGCTCCGTTGACTAATGAGTTTGCCGACTACTGCCCTAGTCTAACCCTAACCCTCCTCTACCCCTTCTCACTAATCACATTCTGACAACAATAGCTTGTGGGTCCTATGCTGCCTATTAGAATCACCTGAGCACGTTTTAAACCACACTAATACCTGGAACCCACACACAGGAGGTTTTGATTTTTGAATATTTAAGTGAACTTTTATTAAGTCCTATAATTTGTGAAGCCATACCAAGTCCTGGACTAGGGGGAAATAGCCAGTTGGGTTTGGTAGACAAAGAGGTAAAGTACCCAGACACCTGGTACCTCTTAACCACTGCAGGGAGAGGCCCCTGAAGTTGGGTGTGGCAGAGATCAACTGTTCACCAAACCAAGGTCCTTTCCCAGGACATACAGCTCATTTACATTTCCATATTTCTGCACAATGTGGGCAGAAGAGAATTCCATCTTCAGCCCTGGCATTGAAGTTTTCTGTGACTCCTGCTCCCTTCCTCTCTCTGCTGGCCAGAGCAGAGGCGCACTTTCGGAACCTTCTTCCTGAACCACCATCTGGAAGAGAGCTGCCCTACCAGAATGGCCTTTGGATTGTTAGGAGAGAAATAAAAATATATGTTAAAAAACTCATGTTAAGATTATGGGTCTAAACCTACCAGTTTGGTTCAGTGGATAGAGGGTCGGCCTGCGGTCCCAAAGAGTCCGGGTTTGATTCCAGTCAAGGGCACATACGTTGGTTGCAGGCTCCTCCACGCCCGGGCTCTGCTCTGGGTGCATGCAGGAGGCAACCAATCGATATGTTTCTCTCACATTGATGTTTCTCTTTGTTCTCTGTCTTTCCCTCTCTCTTCCACTCTCTCTAAAAAGATCAATGGAAAAATATCCTTGGGTGAGGATTAACAAAAAACAAAGAATAAAAATAAAAGATTATGGGTCTAGGCTCGTTTCTGTCACAGGTCTCCCTGGGCCCAAGTACATTACTAGGGTTGACAATTATGCCTCAGCTCAGGCTGCCCAAACAGATTTATGCTGCCCTACACGGCATAGTACTGACAGCCACTGCAGGCAGTGGGTAGAACCGTGAAATTACAAACCTGCCTCCATTGCTCCACACATCCCAGCACAGACTAGTAGAGGCAGTTGAGACACCTTTCCCTCCCCACCCCACCCCCCCAAAAAAACACCCAGCTGTGACAGCAGCCATTAGTGAAAAGCAGGGAATTCTGGGAGCTCAGATAATCAGTTCTCTACCATCCACCATATTCCTAGGGGTGCCCCTTAACTCATGTAGGTACATGGCATTTTTCTTAACAAAAGCCCTGCTATTCTATTGTGATTATAGAGGCTCAAATACTGCAGGTAAGAAAGAAAACAAAAATTTGTGCTATACCACCATCTAGTGGAAAATAAAGTGCCCTACCTATCAACATGCTGAATTGTTGAAAGCAAAACAGTAAAGTTCACTACCTCAAATGCACAGATAGAGAAACAATCCATCAAATAACATGACCAACCAAGGTAACTTGGGAGCACACAAAACGAAATGTCCAGAAACCAAACTCAAAGTCATGGAAGAGGATGATTTGAATGTCAGAATTCAAGATTGCAACTATCAAGAAACTTCAATGATCTACAAGAAAACTCAGAAAGACAGTTCAATGAGCTAATGAACAAAAGGAGTACTTGACTAAAGAGACTAGAACTATAAAAAGAACCAAACAAATTCTGGAGCTGAAGAACTCAATAAATGAGCTGAGGGGTGCATTAAACAGCAATGAAAATAGAGCAGATCAAATGGAAGAGAGAAACAGCTCAAAGATGGAAGTCTAGAAATGACCCAGGAGGGAGAAGAGAACCGAGAGTTTAAAATGAAAGAACTCTATGTCCCGGCCTATTTCAGTGGTTAGAGCATTAGCCCATGCGCTGAAGGGTTTCAGGTTTGATTCCCAGTCAAGAGCACATACTTAGGTTGCAGGTTTGATCCCCATCCTAGTTGGGGCATGTGCAGGAGGCAACCAATCAATGTGTCTCTGTCACATCAATGTTTGTTCACCTCCTTTTCTCTCTTCCACTCTAAAAAAATCAATGGAAGAAATATCATTGGGTGAGGGTTAACAAACAAAAAGAACTCTGAAAACTATCCAACATTAGGAAGAGCAATATACGGATAACAGGT
This sequence comes from Corynorhinus townsendii, assembly GCA_026230045.1. Lineage (NCBI taxonomy): Eukaryota > Metazoa > Chordata > Mammalia > Chiroptera > Vespertilionidae > Corynorhinus > Corynorhinus townsendii. Next base: position 199,230,388 of record JAPDVU010000002.1, read on the forward strand.
ATACCAGAAGAAAAAGGAACAGCCTACTCAAATAACTGAAGAGAACTTTTCCAAACCCCATGGAAAGAACTGGACTTTATAATAGAGGAAGTGAACATAACACCTAATTATATCAATGCAAAAAGACCTACATGACACATTTTATTCAAACTGTCAAAAATCAATGACAAAGAATTCCCAAGGAAGTCAAGGAGAAAAAAAGACTAACCTACAAAGGAAAGCCCATTAGATGATTAGATTTCATAGTAGAACATAACAAGACAGGAGTAATGGAAGGAAATATTCAAAGTATTGAAAGAACCATCAGCCAAGGGTAATATATCTCTAGCAAGTTAGTCTATAGATATGAAGGCTTTCCCAGACAAAAGCTGAGAACTTATCACCATAAGACCTGCATTGCAAGGATTGTTGAAAGTAGCTCTTTTATTGGAAACAAAAAGACAAAGGTATACAAAACTGACAGAAACAGGAAACTGAAAATCTACTTCAGAAAATGATATTAAACAGTTATAACAAAGGTTAATGGGGGGCGGGCACTGAAGAGATGCTACTGCAATGTGGTAGTATCATAAAAGGAGAATTTGTGACCACAAAATCATAGAAGTGGGGTGGAAAGTGACTTGAGTGGGTACAGGTGAAGGAAGAAAAGACTGAATGAGAAGAACAAGTACTACCATATGTATGAAACATTTTACATAAACCTAATGCTAACCACAAAACAAATATCCAGAGCTGAGATTCCAAACATAAAGAGGAAATGGAGAAAAAAAAACAACCATAGAAAACCACCAAACTAAAATAGCAGACAGAATCAAAAGGGGGAAAAAGAGAGATACAAAAGTAGCAAGAAAAGATAAATTACCTATAGTAAATTTAATACATCAACAATCCCCTAAATGTAAATGAACTAAACATCAATCAAAAGGCACAGAATAGTGGGACAGATTAAAAAACAAATCCCAACTATAATGTTGCCTGTGAGAGACCACTACAAAGACAAACAGGCTCAAAGCGAAGGAATGGAAGATGATACTTCAAGCAAATGGCATCCACAGAAAAGTAGGTGTAGTAGTACTTATATCGAACAAAATATTTCAAGATAAAAAAGTTAAGAGACAAAGATGGTTATTTTATGATAACAGAGACAACTCATCAAGAAGACATAACAAATATATATTTGGACCCAACCTGATGAGAGCACCAAAATACATAGAATAATTTACCAGCAGACCTAAAAGAAAAAAAACGTCTAAAACTACAATTCTAGCAGGGGACCTTAATACCCCATTGACAGCAATGAGAGATCACCCTGACAAAAAGTCAATAAGGAAATAGCATTAAATGACACATTAGACCAAATAGAGTTAGTTGATATTCTACAACTTTCCCTCCTAAAACGACAGAATACACATAATGCTTGTAATTGTTGGTCTTCAAACTTTTTCAGTTGACCTGGACGTTCTTTGTCTTTCCCATTGAAATCATCACTTTTAAAGCGTTTAACCAGTGTTCACAGGTATCTTGAGATGGAGCATGTTCACCATAAGCTTCCCAAAGTATACGATAACTTTTTCTTCAAAAAAAATGAATTAAAACTTCCCACAAATGCTCTTTTTGTGGCACAAAATTCAACATTTTTAAGTGTAAAAATATCTATGATGTTAATACTTTCAGCAAATTGACATATGAAGTTTTGAAGCTTCCTGTCAATACAACAAAAGAGCATACATATCAAATCGCATATATATCAACATATGTGTAAATCCATCTAGTGAAAAAAATCCGCATTATTAACTGGTACACCTGCTTATGTGGAGATTAAACATGCTACTGAACAACTAACTATAGATTCAAAGAAGAAATAAAAGAAGAGATGAAAAGATACACAGAGACAAATGAAAATACAACATACCAAGAGTTGTGGGACACAGCAAAGGCAGTATTAAGAGGGAAGCTTATATGTACAGGCAGTCCTCGAGTTACGTCGGGCTCACATCGTTTCGTCACCATCTCCCATTTACAGCACTAAAAATAAAAGTTTCGCCATTTTGACATATGTACATATGTGCTTTTATGTTTTTTATTATTTATTTACCACAAGTGAAGGTTAAGAATTTTTATCTTTCTTTTAAAATTTTTTTACTGTTTCACTTTATTACTGCTCCATGTGAGTGACGTAGATGCTTTATGTAGCTGGGTTCCGACTTACAGCAAAAATCGTTGCGCGATAGGGATGAATCTCCAACATAACCCAAGGACTGCCTGTATGCTACTGTTCCGGTGCATGGATTCATACACATTGAAAGGAAATTAACTACAAGAAATATTTTAATATCGCTATTCGCCCTTTTTCTATAATACAAGTGTCAACCAAATTCATGATCGACAATGACAGATTGAAACACACATGTGCGATTGGCGCCAGCGAGAGCTTTATATGTATCGTGCATGTGCGAGTCAACTTAGCCTTTTATAGATATAGAATAAACTTGCTTAATTAGACCTGCTTTCTGATTTAGCTAAACTTTTTCCAGCCCAGTGAAGCACCCTAACTTCTCTTTCAGGTAATTGCCAGCAACACAGCAGTAAATATCAACACGAAGCAGATTATTATTGTAGATCACACAGGGAGAACAAAGAGTAAAATATTTAACTGCATTCTATATTCTATGCAGTGAGAAAACCTGAAGTCATTTTCAAGGTCCACCATTTCTTACTTCTTTTCAGTTGGGTCAAGTTTCTGAACTTTCTAAATCTCTGTTTTCTAAAATAGCAGACAAAAGGAAAGAAATAATAAATATTAGCGTAGAAATAAATGAAATAGAGATTAAGAAGGCAATAGAAAAAATTAAATAAAGAGGTGGTTCTATGAAAAGATAAACAATAAACAAACTTGACACAGGTCTGGCTAGACTCACTAATGAAATAAAATCAAATAAAAGAATGAGAAGTTACAACAGACACCACAGAAATCCAAAGGAGTATACAAGAATACTATGAAAGTCTATATGGCACCAAATTTGATAACCTAGAAGAAATGGACAAATTCTTAGAAGCATACGAACTTTCTAGGCTGAATCATAAGGAACTGTAAAACCTAAATAGACCAATCACTATAGTAAGGAAATAGAAAGAGTAATCAAAACCTCCCCCAAAACGCTGGTGAATTTTACCACCCTTCCTCAACCTCTTCTAAAAATACTCAAGAGGAGGAATACTTCCCAACTCATTTTAGAAGGCCAACATTACCCAGATACTAACACCAGGCAATACAATACAAAAAAAAAAAAAGTTACAGGCCCATATCTCTGATGAACAAGATGCAAAAATCCTAAATAAAATACTAACAAGTCAAATCAATATATTAAAAGGATCATACATCATGATCAAGTGGGGTTCATCCCAAGGATGCAAAGATGATTCATCATCCACAAATCAATGTGATATATACCACATTAACAAATAAAACTTACATGATCATATCAACAGATGCAAAAACAAAGCATTTGAAAAGATACAACATCCATTTATGATAAAAACACTCAATAAAATGGTATAGAAGGAAAGTACCTCAACATAATAAAGGCCATATATGATAGTCTTTTTTTCCATTTTTTCTGATTTTATTACTCTTTTCTTTTTCCCCCTGTTGTTCATTCTTTAAATTATTGAACTAAATGATTGCTTTATTCATTCATAATCTTTGTTCCCTGAAAATGATTTCATGAAAAGGAAACATGATTTTAAATCTAATTTTTCCCTCTCGGTTCTGCTTCAGCTGTGTTCCCAGATTCAGACATAATAATTTTATCATTCATTAGTCCATTGTAGGTGCTTTCTCATTTCCCTTTTTATTCCAAGGGTTACCCATCCTCCCTTTTACCCAAAATTTCGTTAGTTTTCAGGCTGTGTATGAAGTACAGTAATATCCACACTTACAATTTTTCAATTCTATCAGTATATAATCCACCTTTTTTTGCATTAAATCCTTTTTATCAAATGCTATGAATATTGCTTCCCCAGATATCTCTTAATATTTGTCTAATAATGTTTTTGCATCACTTTTACCCTTGTTAGATTTTAATTTATCCAGTCTTTTAAATTTTTTACTCATTTATATAAATATCAACTCATGAATTCCTATGTTATTCATTTGATTGTAATCTGATACACAAATTGTCCTAGATTTAACCAATGGAAGCCTTTTCTGTCTGCCTCCTATTTCCTTCTGACAACGTCACTATCTTTTTTTGTTCTTTTTTTTATCATTTACATACTCAAAAGGGATTACAGAATTATCTTTTTCTTTCCCCAGTCTTGGAATCAGTCATTGAGCCCTCATGCAAGAGCTCTTGGTATGCTCATTGCTACCAAGGTAAAACTGTTTCTATACCATATCAGTGGATAGAATCAATCAATCCATAAGATACATATACACACTTGTGAGCCAGTGCACGGATTCATGCACATTGAAAGGAAATTAATTAGATGGTGGCCGGTGGGGCGGGACTGGGCAAGATGGGCCAGACACGCCCTGGATCCAACCTCCCGTGGTCCCTTCCCAGCTGGCTGCACCTGGGGTGGCACAGCAGCGGAGTGGGATCCCTCCGGCAGGTGGGGTCCCTCGGACTGGCTTGCGGGGACCGGGCCAAAACTGTCTCTCCGCCATTCCCGGAGGGGTCCCAGAGTGTGAGAGGGCTCTCTGCAAAGTTGCTGTCACACAGGGTATGCAATGCAAACACAAGTGTGCAGTAAACCAGATTCGGGGTTGACAGTGCCTCAGCAACAACATAACCCTACAGCCAAAGGTGGAATCGCCCAGCCCCGCGAGGAATCAGGCTCCCTCTTCTCTGGTTCTTGGGCATGTTACCCAAGAACCACCACTGTCAAGTCACTGCAGCTCAGCAGCTCCTGCATTGAGCATTTGCCCCCTGGTGATCAATGCGTGTCAGACCTACCAGCCAGTAGGACAGTCAAACGGTCACTTAGCCTTTTATATATATAGATACTCATATCACTATATACAACTATATCTATCTGTCTAAACCTATGAGGTCATACCAACTCTTCCAATTTCAATTCAACATCTCAGGGTTCTTCCTAGCCTTCTCCCTTTCCACGTTCATAAATCCTTTTTCAAACAGTGAGAAATCTGGCTCCCATTATGCTCAATATATGTAAACTTATTTCTCAATCATTTGACTTATTTGCACAACGTAAGCCGTCTCCTAACCATTCCAGCCACTCACTGCCTCACTTGCTCTGACGCTGCGCTGCTTCACTGTGGCACCTCGCACCAGCGGGCTTCCATGGCTCCAGCACACACCATTCCTCCATGCTTTTACTTCCTCAAACACTAATGTCTCTATGCAGAGAAGGGCAAGTAAATAAAGATGGGAAAACAAGGGTGAGAATCTATCTTCAGTTAAATTTAAGATGTTTACATTCACTGTAATTTAGAACTTATTTCTGCTGTTACTTCACAATTTCTACTTACTGTACTCCCCTCTCCACCTCCCTGCTGCTTTCCACTGAGCAGCAATGGGTAATTTTCTTGTTTAAAAAGTAACATATTCTACTTTTTTATATGGCTGAGTGGTATTCCATTGTATATATGTATCACAGCTTTAATTGTACATTGAAAGACTATTAGGTTGTTTCCATATCTTGGCTATTGTGAATAATGCTGCAATGAATACAGGGGTACATATATCTTTACTTAACATTTGAAAGCCAGGCATAAATGATAAGTTATTATTATTCCACTTTGTGAGAAAAACTGAGGCACAGGGAGGTTAAATAATTTATAAGCTATACAACCAGTAAGTGAAAAGACTAGCATCCAAAACCTTGGATCTTCCATTCTACAACAATACCTCTTATATTTTTTCAATGATAGTAACATATAATGATGATAGACAAAAAGAATTGGGGGTATTATTGCTTAATTCTTTCCTAAAATTTCAACTCAGTACCATAGGGAACCTTTCCAACATGGAAAATTAAGTTCTGAATTTAACAGAAAACTGGGATTCATTAGCAAAAATTCATTTTACTTTGGACTTTTCAGAAAAGTTCTATTTTACAAAATTAGTAATGCCACAAGGGCATTTTGATAGAGTGTTTATATGGAATTGAAGGTATACTTGTGAAGATAGCTCTAAAATCTAAGGAAAATACCACTTAGCCCCACATTCCCAAATTAAATACGTAAATATTCTTAAAAATGGACTTATTCTTTATTCTAATCCCACAATTTCAAAATTGTATAAGCTGAATGGATGCAAGCTTTGTAAATCTCAAAAGTTTGCCTGAAATGAAATATATACAATATACCTGATATTTCTAGCTTTCAGGGTTTTGAATATAAGTTAATAAATTAACTAAAAATGGGAACAAGTCTTTTGATGCACGAAAGAGAACCACCGAAAAGACTGGAATGAAACAATATGTTTACTGGACTAAGTAAATACCAAATAATTTATTTTATGAAAACTGCTTTCTTTGTTATATACCTTCTGTTGGTCATACCAATATTGTCAAACAGAAAAAAATATTTAAAATTATTTCAAGAAAATTATAAAGAAAAAGAATAACTCACCCATCAAATACAAATATACTATTTTATTCTAAGGGAATATTTCTGTGGTTTCTGCAAGGGGAAAACCCAAAAGTGGTTAAAAAAAAAAAAGAACAGAAAGGATAACTTAGTTGTTTCTCTGTGGTTTTTTTTTCTCCTGGAAAAGAATGTAATTTTACATAATTTTAATAAAATTTTTAAAAGCAAATAATTGGACACATATCAACAGCTATGCTTATTAGGAATGACCAATATTTTCTTGTAGGAATTAATTTAGGGTCTGAACAACTCTGTGATTTAATATGCAAATTAAATCCCAATATAATCGTTTACGTGGGGTATTGGCTATTCTCAGTTTAAAAATACAGAGTTTTTTCCTCTCTGGTGTTTTATAACATTTTCTCTACCGTGCCAAGAATATTTGTTTTTCATACAACTACAGAAAGGGAAATGTTAGTGTTTATACAAAACATAAAATGAATATATTGGGGACTATTACACCTGAAGTTTCTGGACAGTTTATTGGCAGACTTATGAGACAATTCAATTGTTTTTCCTCCATATTAAACAAGGTCTGGAAGTAAGAAGTCTTCCAATCAGAGATGACAAACACAGATGGAATTAAATCATACAGAACTGGGGCAGATTTACTTCTTTACACAGTTCTCATAACAAAAATGAAATTTGTCACAGGCTGAGGGACAGAACCATCAAGTACACAATGTCAAAAGGCCTAGTTTTAAATTTTTATTGTAGTAAAAATGACTTTCATTTAATTATTTAAAAAAAACCAAAAACCTGCCACTCCCACCTAAAAAATGGGACATATTGAAAAGAATTTCAAGGTTAAAATTTCTAAGAGGCTTTGGACTTCTCTCATTTCTATTAGGTTCAAATTAATCTCTGCTAAACAAGTTTTGTGATTAGCCAACATCATAAAAGCTTTGATTCAAAATTTTGTGGGGAAGAAACTGAGAATGGAGATGGGAGAAATGGATCGATATGTCAAACACACTATGACTTGCAATCCTCAGAAAACCACTAAAACAGCTAGAGTTTGGAATAATGCTATAAGAAGACCTGCTTATGACCATGAAAGACAGTCAATGTCTTTGTATCCTAGCCCCATTTTCCAGTTCTTTAGGACAACAAGGTCATCTTCCAAATGCTTTGTATAGGAACATAGTAAGATCTTTTCTATCATAATTCTGATAGCTAAATAATACTGTGTCTTTGTGGAATCATCCACAGGTTTGACAGTTAGGAAAGAGACTATCCTTTTTGCAATGACACAGGCCTCCAGAAACTGGTGCTAAAGACAAAATAAGAGGAATTATTTAGGAAATAGGAAGATAAAACAATGAAAGGAAAGCTGCCATTTAGGGATAAAATGAAAACAAAAGGAGAACCCCCATTTCTGTGCACCATAGCTCATGCCATGAGACAGCAGCAATAAAGGCTGACACCCAGAGAAGTGGGCATTTTAGTGGGTTTTCTAGAAACATTTCAAGACACCTGGGGTCCAATGGCTCCACAGTACTTCTCTGTGTGTAACTGGACTGCAGAATTTCAACCCTTTTACCTTAATTTACCCACATCGACCCACAGCTGAGATGGCTAGACCCAGGAAGTAAAAGGACACAGCATTCTGGGAACAGCAGGGAAGGCCTTGCTTCCTGATGCGAGGGCCAACGGCAAAGCACAGAGGCTTCGATCCTTCACAGAATTGGCTTGGCAGTGAAAATCAAAATCAAGACCCCTTCACTCTCTACCTTATAATAAAAGTTCAGTATTTTTATTAGGTCTTCAAGTCTGGGTCCCACAGTCGTCATCTGATGTCACTCTTAGCTCTGTACTATTGCTCCCCTGACTTTGACATAGGGCTCCTCCAAGTAGCATATTGCAGCCAAGGTTTCACTCCAAAGTTACCTCTCTAAGGTCTAAGGTTACTATGGTAGAATTTTATATAACTGTTTTCCTTAAAAATATTCCACAATTTGTTATTCCCAAACAAAATAAGACTATGCACCACTCGGAGAAATTGGTTAGTCATTCTGAAGATGTCTAAGAACTATATCACTGCCAAAGAACATTTCTCAGTTCACATTCTTTCCTTCAATTTTCATTTGTACATCCACACTGTGGTTCACGAGTTATCTATTTTCCATTATGTTATAATCAAGTCAAGGGGACTTGGACTTATACATCGTTTTCCAAAGCTTGGATGCATTCACAGTTTGGTGCATACCAATGTGTATGAAAATAGGAACCCCACTTCTGCTTTAATCTGACAATTCAACATCAGAGTCTTCAGATTTGGCTTTGGCAAGTTCTTCGTGTACCTCCCTCACCATGAGAATACGTGTTAACATGGTGTCCAGGGTCCCAGGGTCTATCGGGAATGTGGAGTACCACATGGGGCTATTCGGGACACAGGAACGCTCGGGTTGAAGGTAAAACACATCATTCCTCTGCTTCACACTTTCAGAACTATCCACAGGAAAAAGAGAAAAAAGAAAGAAAATTGGGGATCAGAGAGCAGAGGTAATACATAACTACTCTTTAATGTAATGGCTCTTAACTTTGCTCTGCTCTGACTTGTATCACAGATTAGCAATGTACCCACACAGTTTATAAACACTTCCCCGCAGGGGCAACCTATAACTCCACATCTCTTCTCCCACACTCAATAAATCATATTGATTTGGAAGTAATGTTAGTAGAAGTCACAGTGTAAATCCTTCACAGACTGTAGTACTTATAACATTTTTAGGAGCAACAAATTTAACTCACATGAGACACTATGGCTGAGAACCACGTTTCCTCAGCACCCACTATCCTGGAATGAACCCTATGAGCACTCAATATACATGATCAAAGGGCAAACACAGTCATCGTATTTTTTTGAGAGAAAAGTGCATTGGTGTGATCTTACAACTCTAAAGTCATAAAGTTTCTGTAAGAAAAAAAGCATTCAAAAATTTCCAAGACCTTAAAAACAAATTGTTTTTATACTTATAGTTTTAGCAATTTAAAAGCTCCTCTAAATATCTTTTCTATATAAATAATAAAATCACAGCAATTTAGATAACAGTTGCAAAGATCAAACGATGGCAGGGATTCTTATTCTTGCTTTTGAAGAGGTTTTTGAGAAAAAGATTATCAAGATAAAGCACTTTGTTTCTTAGTTCAAAATCCAGACAGATACAAGAACGGGGAAATAATGAAATAGGAGGTAAATCCATCTTTAGACTTTGACTTTAGTCACAGGCGAGCTACATTTCTGATATTCAAGCATCTGAAATCCAGAGTATGTTAACTCCTTTTTGAAGAGTACTATATCTAGTTCAGGGCAAGAGCACTTACCATTTTGACAGGTAAAACTCATAAAGTCTGACAGGGCATCTTAGTGGGTTGTCTGTATTCTCTGCCATTTCTACACCCACTGGAACCTCATCATCTTCATTTCGTTTCCTCTTGCCAACAGTTAGTTTATCTTGAGGCAGGAAATAATTAAAAATTTATATTTTTCAAGTATCAAGACACCCAACAAGCTTTGCTTCCCTCCCCTTTCCTTTCCCTTACTCATTCAACAAATATTTACTGAGCACTTATGGAGGTGGCTAGATATAATTTTAAGTTCAGGGTTAATAGCACTGAACAAAACAAAGTCCCTGTCCTGTAAAAGTTATGTTCCCCTGCTCACCAAAGTAGGGGGAACATGGTAAAAAGCACCGTGCAAGCGAGTATGTCTCACTTCTGAGCCTGACTTGAAGAGATTTTTAATAGGCACAGAGTTCTTAAGGATTTCAGGTGCTCTTCTCCTATGGTAGACATTAAGATAGAAGTTTTCACTTCTTTACCTAAAAATATTTATACTCTCCTGGCCAGGTGGCACAGATGATTGAAGCGTCACCCCACACATCAAAAGGTTGTGGATTTGATTCCCAATCAGGGCACATACCTAGGTTGTGAGTTCCATCCCTGGTTGAGGTGCATATTGGAAGGAGGCAACTGATCGATGTTACTCTCTCACACTGATGTTTCTCTGTTTCTGTTTCTCTCTCTCTCTCAAATAAATAAAAACATGCCCTCAAGTGAGGATTAAAATAAATAAATAAAGTATTTCCACAATGGGGCATCAGTGCCCTCTGGGCATTTGTTCAAATTTCTTTTATTTGTCATAGTATTATGAGAAATGGAACCTTTGTTGGGAAAAGAAATTCTCAATAAAGTGAGCATTTGCTAAGAAAAGAGCAAACCCTTTTCCCCTAACAGAATCCTGCAGAGGCCAAGGGTGAAGACATGGCAAGTGGGCTCTTTCTTTTCCACTTTGCCATTCAATCGTCAAGAGAGTAGTAGGTGGATCTGAGGACTTGAGGAAAAGGCTTTCTTTTTCTTTTCTTATAGTTGCTCTTACCAGCACACAACTTTCCCTGGCTTCCTGCATTAATTATTATTTAAACAACAATTCGCCCCCGTTTTCTACTTCGAGGCTACCTAAATAAGGAAGACTTTGTTAGTTACTCATTCAGAAAAGAAGCTGAACTTATTACGAATCTTATTAGGCACCTAAGATCAGAAAACAGGGAACTGTTACCTGACTGCCTCTCCTCCCCAATTAATATCAATTAAGAACACAAAGTGGGCCATCTATGAACAAATAGAAGGAAATAGGACAGACAGGTGGTGAACAATCAAATAAACCTTAGTATTTTTTAAAGCAGTTGTCGGCAAACTGCGGCTCACGAGCCACTGTTTGCCTCTCTGCTGACTAATGAGTTTGCCGACCAGTGTTCTAAAGGAGAAAAAAGTTAACACAAAGATGAATATCAGAACTATTCAAGATTTTACTTTGAGTAATTTTAAATTCTCACATTCAAAATATATATTTTACTCTTTTTAAAAAATGTATTTTTTATTGATTTTTTTTACAGAGAGGAAAGGAGAGGGACAGAGAGTTAGAAACATCGATGAGAGACAAAAATCCATCAGCTGCCTCCTGCACACCCTCCACTGGGGATGTGCCGGCAACCAAGGTACATGCCCTTGACCAGAATCGAACCTGGGACCATTGAGTCCGCAGGCCGACACTCTTCTCCACTGAGCCAAACGGTTAGGGCTATATATTTCACTTTTATCCCAAGAAAGTAACAACTGGATTTTTGGAATTTTAGAACTTACAACTTTGGTCAAAATCAATAAATTTAATTTCCAGTTTCATAATAATAATATTGATTTTTTAAATCTTTAAGACAAACTATTATTTAATAGACTACTACCGGAATGAAAAACCATAACCCTTCTAATAAAATTGTCATTGCTGCTATTATTATACTGTATATAAAAGCAGTAGATTCTAGGCCAGCTTTTAAGTTTCTTCAAAACTTGACATCTTATTGTCAACTAAAAAGAGGTGCTCTGATAAAAAAAAAAAAGACTTAGAAACAGGAAATTTAAAAGTTAAACAGATTCCTTTAACTAGTAATTGACCCATCTGTTGCCCCTAAATCAGTGATTCTCAACTTAGCTATATATTTAAATTCCCTGGGAAGTTTTAAAATAAGGATTATTTGAGCTCTACCAATGCTATCAGAATTTTTAACTTAAAGGCCAATGAAAGTAAGCGATTCCTCTTATTTTGAGAAAAAGCCTTGACATGACATAAAGCATTTAAATGTTAAACAAAAGCTACACAATTACCCCTCTGCAATGAGTTTCTATTTGAATACTGAGACTTGAATAGAAATCTTCTAAACGCCACACACACACCTGGTTCTGACTCTGGCTTCTGTAAAGGTGGAAAGAATCTCAGATATGTCATCTTGGTACTGTACTTCAAAATTCTGGTCCGTCTCATCACATGGGCAAAGGAAAGCTTCAAGTGCTCAGCAACATTCTTTAGTTGAAAGTATTTGGTATTGAAGAAAAGAAGGGTGTTCAAGAGGACAATTGGTGAATAAGCACCCAGCTGTTTGCACTCCCACAAATGTTCTTCTTCAATGCGAGAGAACATGTAACCTGGACCGAAGAAGGGGGGGAGGAGGGGAGGTGGAGAAACAGCATTGAGCTCCTGATAAATAAGACTAGTTTCTCAAATTCTCAGACAAGATATGGGTGCGAAGGGTGGGGGGGACTATTTGTTCCTCTCCTTCCCCCTCTTCCTTATACTGAAAAACAGAGAAGGCACTACAAGGAAAAGGTCAGATGATTGCACACTGAGCATTCTCCTGAAACAGCTTTAATCTACTGCTATTGTAGACCAAGAGCTGGCAAACTTTTTTTGTAAAGAGCCAGATGGTAAATATTTTAAGCATTTTGGGCCATGTAGGCCCTGAACAACTTTGTTGTTGTAGAAGGTAAGGAGCTGCAGACAAAACATAAACAAATAGGTATGGCTGTAATATACCATAAAGTTTATTTAGACACAAATTTGAGTTTCACATAATTTTCACATGCCTCACAGTATTATTATTCCTTAGAGTCCCTCTGCCCCAAAACCATTTAAAATGTAAAAACCATATTTAGCTGATGGACCACATCCAGAAACAGGCAGCAGGCCAGATCTGGCCCATGGGCCACAGATTACAGACTCCTGTTCCAGTTCAGTACGCTTCCTGTTAACTGGTTCAATTTTATTTAGGTAAGATTAGAAGAAGGTAGATCATGCCCCCCTTCTTCCTGTGCTCTCTTATTTTACTCTTAGTTTTAGCCAAAAGGCCAAGAAGTGATCCTCCTCTTATTTTAAATTTATATTGAGTAATAAAGTTATAATGACTTATTTGAGATTTTTCTTGAAAAGCAGAGGTCTTGCAGAATAACTAAAATAAGTATACCTTTAAAGGCACCTTCCCCAGGATAACCCTTAAGTGCAGGCCTTTCCTCATGTTCTCTACCCAACCTCTCTGTGGCTGATTCTACATTCTATTTTTAAAAGACTATCCACAAACATGAATTATTACTTCCATATATCTATGTCCCTAAGCCTCCTCTTTGAATGCTAAGTGCATCAAACCACGATGCTGCTCTTCAAAGGCACTCTGAAGCCCAACAGAAAGGGCGACAAATTCCAGAGCATCACATTCAACTCTCATTCCCAGCCGAGGAGCCTAAGACCAGGCATGAATTACGGGTTTGTCCCATAACCTATGGTCAAAGACAATTTGAAGATCAAGATTCAAGTCTCAATAACCAGTTCAGGGTACTTTATAAACAATTAAAGAAGGCCCACTGCTAACAAGTAGAGTCTGGAAGTAGAATATGTGGCAGTTACTACTACAGCATGCAACAATACCAGATTTACCAGAACAAAAACTGTAAATGGAACCTTCAGTAACTTTTTTAAAATTTTCAACAGTTAGTATGTATACACACACTGTTTGGAAGTTATAGTTTTACTAAAATCCTATATAATAAAAAGCTAATATGCAAATCAACTGAACAACAGAACGAATAGTCACTATGACATGCACTGACCATGAGGGGGCAGGTGCTCAATGAATGAGCTGCCCCCTGGTGGTCAGTGCGCTTCCACAGAGGGAGCACCACTCAGCCAGAAGCCGAGCTCATGGCTGGCAAGCGCAGCGGCAGTGGCGGGAGCCTCTCCCACTTCCGTGGCAGCACTAAGGATATCTGGCTGATGGCTTAGGCCTACTGACTGAGCGGTCCTAAGCCAGCAGTTGGACATCCCCCAAGGGCTCCCGGACTGGGAGAGGGTGCAGGCTGGGCTGAAGGACCCCCCCCCAAGGGCACAAATTTCGTGCACTGGGCCTCTAGTAATCAATAATAACCCCAAGACTTTCTCCTCAGGAGTTCAAATACATTAAAAATCAGGACAGAAATAGAAAATCAACAATTTATAAAAAGAAAATCTTACAACTTAAGCAATTTAAGAAAGTGTATCATGAAAAAAATCAAAATAAAAATTAATCATCCTACCATTAGGAAGTATTGTAGGTTCCCATATTTTCAAGAGTTTGGTAAGTTCAATCATAAATCTGGAATAGGGCTCTGTAAAAATGTTATCTATTCTACCATTTTCAAACAGGTACTACAAGAGAAAAAAGTGGAAACACATGTTGATACAAAGAAAAGACTTTTTAAAGATTATTTTAAGTAAAACTTATGTTATTAACCAATGTCACCCCAATAAAATTTTTTAATATAAACATTTTTTAAAAATTATTTTAAAGAACATAGGTTACCCTTTATTTTTACCCTTAGAAAATTATAAACCATTTTTAAGGATACATGTTAAAATACCAGGATCCAAGCTAAAGAAGACAGACCCCTTTCACACGAACTGACATCTTCTCGAACACTGAGCTCACAAGGTAAAATTTTCTATTTGCTTTGTAAGACACGGAGTATACAGAAAAATTCTAATAAATAAGTACCTTTACTCAGTTAAGGAAATTGATGTATTAAAAACTGGTCCTAATTTGTTTTTCCCAAATCATTTTTCTAACTCACAGTAGGATCAGAAGTTTTTGTCAGTCTAGCTACAAGATCACTTCCTGAAATAATACAGTTAGCTAGTGTCAGGTGACCTGAGGATGCCCAAATTAAAAAACTATTTATTTGGAGCCTTCTAATCACAGTTCTCAACCCTTTGCCCCACAACAATAGCCTTCAAAAAGTTCAAGTCTAAATGTAGGATATAAAACTGCTAATTATAACCATCAAGAACCATATCACAGGATGGGAAACAAGCAACAACTTGGGTAAAGTGCTGTTAAAAAAACATTTTGAGGGTGCAGATCAGGTAAAATCACTCAGGGGAATAAATTTGCATTCACACAAGGTAGCATTTAATTATATGCTAAAATTTTTTGTGTGTTTTTAAGATTTGGTATTTTAAATTTATTTGAAAAGATGCTTGATATTATTAGTCATTAGGGAAATGCAAATCAAAACCATGATAAGATACCACCTCAAACCTACCAAATGGTTATATAGAAAACAAACAAAAATTAGGTGTTAGCAAGGAAGTAGAGATAATGGAGCTCTTATACATTGCTGTTGGGAACATACAATGGTGCAGCCATTGTGGAAAATGGTTTGGTAGTTTCTGAACAAGCTAATCAGAGTTACCATATGATCCTGCAACACCACTCCTAGGTATATACTCCAAAGATTTGAAAACAGATGTTCAAACAAAAACTTGTACATAAATATTCATAGCAACACTCACTATTCATAATAGTCAAAAGGTAGAAACAACTCAAAGGTCCATCAACAGATGAATGGATAAGCAAAATGTGGTATATCCAACAATGGAATACTATTCAGCCATGAAAAAGGAATGAAATACTGATTCATGTTCCAACACTGATAAACCTTGAAAACACTATATTGAGTCAAAGAAGCCACGCACAATTATACTTATATTAAATACTCAGAATAGGCAAGTCCATGTAGAAAACAGATTTATGGTTGTCAGAGACAGGATGGAAGAGGTAATGAGGAATAATTGCTTAATGGATAGAAACGATAAAGTTATAGAACTAAATAGTGGTGATGGCTTCACATCATGAATGTACTTAATGCCACTGAATTATACATTTTTATGTTTTGTGTATTTTCCCATAATATAAATATCATACTACACAAATAGTTTGGCAAGTTACTTTTACTCCTTAAAATGTATGCCTGTTAAGAGTTTTCCATGCCAATATCTCTAGAAGCAACTCATTCCTTTCTTTTGTTGTATAGTATTCAATAGTATAGATTGATTTAAACATCATTCTTTTGATGAACATCTAGGTCAGTGGTCGGCAAACTCAATCAACAGAACCAAATATCAACAGTACAACGATTGAAATTTCTTTTGAGAGCCGAATTTTTTAAACTTAAACTTCTTCTAACACCACTTCTTCAAAATAGACTCGCCCAGGCCATGGTATTTTGTGGAAGAGCCACACCCAAGGGGCCA
Source organism: Corynorhinus townsendii (assembly GCA_026230045.1). NCBI lineage: Eukaryota > Metazoa > Chordata > Mammalia > Chiroptera > Vespertilionidae > Corynorhinus > Corynorhinus townsendii. The sequence goes on from JAPDVU010000002.1 coordinate 199,246,902, forward strand.
AAGAGCCTCATGTGGCTCGCGAGCCGCGATTTGCCAACCACAGATCTAGGGGATTTCCATTTTTTGCTGTTATAAACAATGTTATAATGGAAATACAGGTATATGCATGTACATGCCTCTCTTTGGGGAGAAATAATAAGCAATGGATTTGCTAGACTGAAGAATCTATATGATTTTGAGACTTAATAACCACTGTTAACTTGCGCTCTGAAAAGGACCTCCACCACTGCACATATCTTCGGTAACATTTGTATTATCAAATTTCTCAATCTTTCACATTTTTTATCTGAGAAGAAAAAACTTCCCTGATTACAGTTAAACACCTTTTTATATTAGAGAAGCAGTCCAACATGGTGTTCATAACAACAGACCCTGAAGCGGAACTACCTGGGTTCACATCTGGGCCCACCATTTACTACTTTTGAGACCTTAGGCAAGTGCCTGAAGTAATAGTTCTTAAACTTCATAGGCCACACTAACACTTAAGTGAATTAATATAGAAAATGGACTGATATTAATACATAACATGCATAGTACATGATTGTTAGGTGTTCATGGTACATTCCGTCTATTAGCAATCTGTTATTTTTCTTCTGTTATTTGCCTATTTGTTTCTTTTGCAATTATCACATTCCCAGCTAATATCAACAGTGGTGGTCCAGGTGTTAACATTATAGTTTTTTATGTATTTTCAAAATTCTTCACAATTAGCATGATTATTTTCATAATTCAAATGGAGAAAGCACATTTGAGATGTCAACATAAGCAACCTTTTCGCATTTCTTACTGTTAAGGAAAGTTTATTTCTTGCCAAAATAAATAAAAGTTTCAGAATGTTTACTTCCTGTAACAATTATCTGACAATCTGTTAACTTATGGCCTTTTTTAAATAGTATTATTATATGAAGTCATTTATTAATAGCAACAAATAAGAGTTGATAAACATATTAGAAAAAATTTCATAGCTTTAGTATTTGTCTCATAAATTAGAGTATTTCATATACAGAAGTATAACTGAAGTGTAAAGAACTCAAATGTTTTTGACTGAAATCATGGCAATGATCACAATGTTCTGATAATATTCAAATTATTAGAATATTATTAACTGCCTCAAAACATGTTATTTCTTGACATATGCAGTGGTAAAATTACAAAATGTTCTTTAGATCCAAAATATAAATGTCAAGAGTACAGGAAGTGTGCTAAGAATCTTCACTATTTTTACCTAAGCAAAATGCATAAAGGGCACATTCTCGGTGCTTAATAAAATTGGTTGAAGAATATATAGAAGTCCTTTCATAAGGCAATTTTTATCATTTACAGTGTAGAAACTGGATTAAATTACAGTAACAGGTGTCATTTTAATTCTGTGGAAAAATAAATGCTGCTTTCATGATTAACTACCCATCAAAATATTATTCATCAGAAATATATTGATATACAAAAATGAATTTCAGATGTATTAAAGATGTCAATCTAAAAACATATTTTAGACAAAAATTTATGAGAATTTTTTATTCAAGTAGGAAGACCATCCTAAGCAACAAGGAAAACCCAGAATCTATCAAGAGAAATTGAACTATATAAAAAAGGAAAACTTCTTGAATGGCAAAACATAACATAAAAACCAAAAGACAAAAACACACTAGAAACTTTTATTTAAAATGCTTATATTTAAGTTACCATCCCCAATATAAAAGGTTCTACAGATAGAAAGGAAAAATTCAAATGACCAACAACATAAAAAGACATTCTGATTTATAAAAGTTGGAAAAATTGGAGTCATTTTTTTAAAACTCAGAATAAATATTAAAAAGAAGAGTGGCAAAGAGGACTCAAGAAATGGGCACTCACTCACAATGCTAATAAAAGTGTAAATGACAACCATTTGTAAAGACAGAGCTAACTGTCTTAAAACTAATCTGCCATCTTGACCTCTGGGTGAATCTGAATCCTTGACTTCCTCCCCTTCCCCAGTGTGAGCTCTAGGATATGCACACAAAGCTCTGAACAATCTATCACAGGATTTCCATTAGTTCTGCCTCTGGGGTGAGTCGCCCTCAATGTTATCTATCTAACTGGCTCTGGCACGTGATCCTTTGATCACCCAAGTATTCTCTGATTTAGGAGATATAAGCAGGGGGGGGGGGCGGGAGTGGATGGCACAGGAGTCCACTTTGTCTTGCTGCCACCTAAGACTGAATTTCTGTAGGTAAGTTCCCTATTAAACTCTTTCGACCGACAAGGTGGACTTGTCTGCCTTGTTCTTTGGCCTTTTGGTTTCTTCAGTGTTTGAGGGCCACTTTACATATATGACCCTTTCACAAAATACCATTCTGAAAAGTAATCTGAAAATATCTTAAAACTGGAGGGGAAAAAAAAAAAAATATATATATATATATATATATATATATATATATGCGCTATAACCTAGAAACAAAAGGACCAATTCATTAGGTACACAAACAAAAGAAATTTTTTTTTTTTTTCAGAAACAAAATATTGACTGAAGCACTGTTTGTCAGAGTAAGAGGGAGGGGAATAATCTGAATATTAAAAAAAGAGAAAAGGCTGAATAAGTGGCATATTCATACTTTGCAATATTATGCCAATTTCTTTTTTAAAGGAAAAAGTTCTATTTATAGTCATCTGGAGAGATACACAGATTGAGAAAAGCAAATTGCAAAAAATGTGTATGGTATGGGTCCCATTTTGCTAAAAACCAAGCAAAACAAAAATTATTAAACAGGTATAGGTGAGTAAAGGTACAGCACAGCAGAAGGTAGAGAAGGACACTTCTGCTGCAGCACTGTTACCTTGGGGAATGGGAATGGAGGGAGAGAAATTTTTCCTACAGTTACACTGAGCACACATTATTTACCTAATTAAAAAACAAAACATTGCCCTAGCCGGGTTGGCTCAGTGGATAGAGCGTTCGGCCTGTGGACTGAAGGGTCCTGGGTTCAATTCCAGTCAAGGGCACATGCTGGGGTTGTGGGTTCAATCCCCAGTGTAGGGGAGTACAGGAGGCAGCCGATCAATGAATCGCTCTCATCACTTATGTTTCTATCTCTCTCTCTCCCTCTCCCTACCTCTCTCTGAAATCAATAATAAAATAAAAATAAAACTTTAAGAATGAATGCTTAAATGAAATACCCCAACCCCTATATAAGTGGAAGGAAATGTGGCAAAGTAAGAAAAGAAAAAATCAATGACATCCAGAGTTCTACCACCCCCAGAAGATAACCACTATAAACATTTTTGATGCACTACATTTTATGTGTTATTATGACTAGTTTTGAAACCACTATATGTTAATATACAGAGTTATGCATAAAATGTATACTCTGGTTCATTTCAATGCTTTAATATTAATATTTTTACATATTACTAGAAGTCACTTTGAACAATTTTTATTGGCTACATAATATATAACTTTATAATTTGCTTAACTATTACACTTTGATAAACACTGAAGTTACTTCTAATTTTGTGCAATGATGTCACAGCATTAGCTTTGACAGATTCCCAAAAGTGAACTACTTGCAAAAAGAGTATGAACAGCCCGGCCGGCGTGGCTCAGTGGTTGTGTATCAACCTATGAACCAGGAGGTCACGGTTCTATTCCTGGTCAGGGCACATAATTAGGTTGTGGGCTCCATCCCTAGTGTGCGGCGTGCAGGAGGCAGCTAATCAATGATTCTCTCTCATCATTGATAGTTCTATCTCTCTCTCCCTCTCCCTCTCTGAAATCAATAAAAATATATTTTAAAAAATGGTATTAATATTTAATTATATTCCTGAAACATATGCTCAAAACTGCTTTCTAGAAAGTATGTACTAATTTCCACCTGCTCTAAAGGTGAACTCAACTCACAGAACTTATATCAATGTTATAATTTTTTTATTTTTGCTAATGTGATAGACAAATAATGGTGTAACTATTATTTTAATTAGTATTTTAAAAAATGAGATTATATGATTTATATAAATACACACATACATTCACTACACAGACTCCTGTGTCACTTCTTATGTGGAATGCTATTTTTCTTTTTTTGTCCATTTAACAATAAAATGCACCATCCTCAATTTCTGTTATTCTACTAATACTCTCAATTCAGTATACAAAAGATTATATGATCAAGATTTTTTTAAATCAAGGTAAGTGCTTCATGAACAAGGGGGAATACTTTGTAAAGTGTTCTAACCATAATGCTGCACACCTGTAACTATTACAAATAATATTATAATGTTAAATGTAAAATGTCATTGAAAAAAAATTTTTGTAAAAAAAAAAAAAGGGAAGAATAAGAAGAGATTATAGGAACAATACCAACCAATCAATATACACTATAATTTTTCAAATTAATTCGCAAGTCCTATCAGAATTACTAAAAATGTAACATTTTATAACAATTATTGAATTTGATACCTGCTGAATTCCAAGGCACAAGTATAAGATACTGTCTGGATCATATTTTTCACCATTTGGTCTCCGCACCTCTTGGATAAATTGGCATAAGCCCACACTCAACTCAGCAAAAGTGCATGACAGAATATCTTCCTTCAGCTTGATGGAGCGGACTGTGGAAAGGTAGAAGACATATGAAATATGAACTTATAAGAAATATAATGCCCAGCTGCTATGGGTCAGTGGTTGAGCGTCGACCTCAGGAGGTCACAGTCCAATTCCCAGTTAAGGCACATGCCCACGTTGTGAACTCGATCCCCAGTGTGAGGTGTGCAGGAGGTAGCCGATTAATGATTCTCTTTCATCACTGATGTTTTTCTCTCTCTCCCCTTTTCCTTCCTCTCTGAAATTAATAAAAAATTACTAAACAACAAAAAAAAAGGAAATACAGTACCATTTACTTGATGCATTGAATAAACACTGACTACTGTGCCCCAGGTGCTATGGTGTACACTGGTGAATATATGGGTTACAGACAGATCCTGATCTCAAGGTTTTCTTAAAGAAATAAATACAATGCAGTATATATGGTGTAACAGGTGCTATGATAAAATGTTTATTTAAATGGGATTCTATGAAAATAAATGAAGGAAATCTACTAAACGAGAAGAGTCAGGTCAGATTCTGGAGAATGTGAAACTAATGCTAAACCTTGAAAGTTGAAGAAGAGTTAAAAAAGTAAATAAAGAATCTGAGCTACTTGTAAAGTTTAAGAAAAAGAAACAAAATCTCTTATATTAACATAATAAACTCATGATCGAAAGAAACAATTTTACCTTTATAACAAACCTTTAAAATTGGGAGTAGACAACAAAAGGAAGATAAACAACCCAATCAAGAAATGGGCAACAGACCTAAATAGAAACTTTTCGAAAGAAGACAGAAGGAAGGCCAAGAGACATATGAAAACATGCTCTAAGTCACTAATAATCCGAGAGATGCAAATAAAAACAACAATGCGGTACCATCTCACACCTGTCAGAATGGCTATCATCAACAAATCAATAAATGACAAATGTTGGCGAGTATGCGGAGAAAAAGGAACACTGGTGCACTGTTGGTAGGAATGCAGATTGGTACAGCCACTGTGGAGAACAGTATGGAATTTCCTCAAAAAACTAAAAATGGAACTCACATTTGACCCAGTAATACCACTTCTAGGAATATATCCCAAGAAGCTAGAAACATCAATCAGAAAGGATATATGCACCCCTATGTTCATAGCAGCACAATTTACCATAGCTAAGATTTGGAAACAGCCTAAGTGCCCATCAGGAGATGAGTGGATTAAAAAACTATGGTACATCGACACAATGGAATACTACGCTGCACTAAAAAAGAAGGAATTCCTACCATTTGCAACAACATGGATGGAACTAAAGAGCATTATGCTAAGTGAAATAAGCCAGGCAGAGAAAGATAAGTATCACATGATCTCACTCATTTATGAAATATAATGAACATCATAAACTGATGAACAAAAACAGGTCCAGAGACAGAGAAACATCGATCAGACCATCAAACCTCGGAGGGAAGGTAGAGGAGGGTGGGGGTAAGGGGCAGAGATCAACCAAAGGACTTCTATGCATGCATATGGGCCTAACCAATGGACACAGACAACAGGGTAGTGAGGGCATGAGTGGGGGGGTTAGAGGGGTAATGGGGGAAGAAGGACACATATGTAACACCTTAATAAAGAAATTTTTTAAAAAATTGGGAGTAGTACATCAATTTTTTTTTAACAATAAGACTTCAATTTCTAAACAATTTTAAATATTCCATTTATAATCTGAAATTGACAATGATATTACAAATGACCACAACAAAATGAGTTTTACCTCTACAGCCTGGCTCTGAGGAGTCTTGAGAGAGTGCATGGTCTTGAGCACTTCCTAAGGGGTCAGAACATGGGCTAGACGAGGCATGTTCAATTCCTGAAAGGGAAAATAAATAAATAAATGAGAAGTTTAAATAAAAATGGGGAAAAATTAAGTAAAGCCAAAACTAGAGTTTGATGAGACTTTTGACCTAGTATTTATCCTTTTAGAGTAGACTCATTAGTTAATTTATTTATATTCCCTGTATCCCCTAAGTCACAACACAAATTCATGCTGAGTATTTACCGCCACATTTCAGATCCCCCTGCTCTTCCTTGGCATTCTTCCACTGAACCCAGTTCTTCCAGGCATTTACCCCATACATGTATTTCAGTGTCATCCCAGACACTGAGCACCCTTGAAAGGCTCCTTGAATAAGACTCCTGGGCTCCACAGGTACTATAGACTTCTTTCGTCCCTGTCAGAATTCCAAAAATACAGAATATAAAATTTAGTCTTGGATCTTTAAGAATCGGTGTTCTCAAAGCTAGAAAGGGCATACATTTACAGACTATGGAAGTTAGTATTAGATCTGAAAGATTCAGAGTTCTTAGAGCTGAAACGACCTTTGGAGAAAAAAAAGAGAAAGTTGAAATTATAGAAGACGGCATGTGATTATTACTAGCATTTGAGTATTTACCATGGTCCAGTATCTGGACCTACCAACGAGGTAGAATAACATTTACTATCAGGTCTGTTTAATGAACATATGAACAGAATATATTCTGGGTATAAAAAAGCCTCAATAAGTTCTCTAACTATAATGTAATTAAACTAGAAACCAATAATGGAACGATGCTAAGAAAATACTCAAAAACTGGAAATTAAACAGCACATTTATTAATACCTCATGGGTCAAAGAAGAAACAACAAACGCAATTAAAAAATATTTTGAACGTAAGTGAAAATGTAAACAAAATACATCAAAATGTTTGTGATGATGCTAAAACAGTGCTTACAGGGACAGTTATAATATTAAGATGATTTATGAGAAATGAAAAAAGTCTAAAACCAATAATCTATCTTAAGAAACTAGAAAACGAAGAACACATTGAAACACAAAGGAAAAGAAGAACATAATAAAAACGAGCAAAAATCATTTTAAAAAAGGGTAGAGAAAAATGAATAAAACTAAAATCAGGTTTTTATAAGATAAAAATATTGATAAACATCTAGCTAGAATTATTTTTAAAAGGAGCAAACACAAATTACTAATATGTAATCCAACGGACATAAAAACGATAGTAAACAGATATCGTGAGCATTATCATTCCAATAAATTTGACATCTTAGATAAAAGAACATAAATTTTTTGGAAGACACAAACTGACAAAGCTTGCTCTAGAAGAAATAGATAACCTAAATAGCCACAGAAATTTAATTAATAGCTTAAAACCTTCCAACAAAAACATCCAGAGCAGGCCTCACTGCTGAAATCTACCCAACAGTTAAAGTACTACTCAGAAATAAAAAGGAATAAACTGCTGATACATGAGACACATGGATGAATCTCAAAAACAGTATGCTAGCCCTGGCCAGTTTAGCTCAGTAGTTAGAGCATCAACTGCCCACCAAAGGGCTGCAGGTTCTATGTCTAACTGGGTTACAGATTGGATCCCCAGCCCTGGACAGGGCTCATGCAGGAGGCAACCAATCAATATGCCTCTTGCTCTCTCTCTAACTCTCCCTCCCTTCTTGCTTCCACTATCTCTAAAAAACGAACAAAAACAAATTCATTATGGTAAATGAAGGAAGCCAGGCACAGAACACTACAAACGACATGATTCTATGTATATGAAATTTTAGGAAAGGCAAAGCAGTACCATTTCAGGTAAATGTCCTCATGCCCTCACCCCCCTGTACCATTTCTGGGCAAAGCAGACTGGTGGTTTCCAGGAGTTGGAGATGAAGACGGATTGCCAAAGATCACAAGGAAACCTTTGGTACTATGTAAGTGTTATGATAATGATGGTAGTCTATACTGCATACATTCAAAGGCCATCAAATTGTAGACCTAAAATTTTAAATGTAATTATAACTCAATAGAGCTAAAAAGAAATACAGCTATTATTCTTTTAATTTTGGTATGCGAAAGTCCATGTGGACATCACTATTATACTAGTGTCCTGGTGCACAGATTCGTGCACATTGAAAGGAAATTAACTAAAAGAAATATTTTAATGTCGCTATTCGCCCTTTCTATATAATAGAAATGTCAACCAAATTCATGATCGACAATGACAGATCAAAACACACACATGCGATTGGCGCAAGCAAGAGCTTTATATGTATCGCACATGCGTGAGTCAACTTAGCCTTCTATAGATATAGAATAAATTTGCTTAATTAGACCTGCTTTCTGATTTAGCTAAACTTTTTTCAGCCCAGTGAAGCACCTCAACTTCTCTTTCAGGTAATTGTTGGCAACACAGCAGTAAATATCAACACGAAGCAGATTATTATTGTAGTTCACACAGGAAGAACAAAGGGTAAAATATTTAACTGCAGCAGTGTTTGACTGTATTCTGCGCAGTGAGAAAACCTAAAGTCATTTTCAAGGTCCACCATTTCTTTTTTTCTGTCAGGACAAGTTTCTAAGCTTTCTAAATGTCTTGTTTTCTGGCTAATGAAAAGAAAATAGGATCCTAATGAAGTCTCCTATCTATATACTCCAGGACTTCTGTGAGGATCAAATGAGATGAGGCACGGGAAAACGCTTCACAAACATTTGGTTAAACTGTAAAATGTTTGGCTACAAGTTGGATTCCTGGGTTGAAGAAACTGCAAGGAGGCTAGTCGCTAGGGAGAGGAAACTGGTGTTGCTACGTGATGTCATTACCCAGGGCCCACAGCAACCGTTTCCGGGCTGGGCTGTGGACCACATTTTGCACCATGGAGTCTTGGCAGCATTGGCTGCAATTTGGTGGGGTGTTGCTCCAGGGTGGTGGCGGGGCCTGTATCCCACTTGGGGGAAGGCGAGTGTTGGTTTGTCAGGGCCAGGTCCATGCTGCTGCTTATTTTTAAACTAGAGGCCTAGGGCACAGATTCGTGCACCACTGGGGTCCCTTGGCCTGGCCTGCACCCTCTTGCAATCTGGGACCCTTTGGGGGATGTCGGACTGCCAGTTTCAACCCAATCCCTGCAGGCCAGGCCAAGGACCCCACCAATGCACGCATCTATGCACCGGGCCTCTGTTATGCATATAAGAACTTTGGTTAATCTCTTCTCACCATCCCCTCTCCCTTCTGAGATTCATCATTCTGTTCCATGTTTCCATGCCTGTGTGTTGATCGTCTGTCCCCTGGTGGTCAGTGTGCATCACAGCTACTGGTCGAACGGTCACTTAGGCTTTGATACTAGCACTAGAGGCCCGGTGCATGAAAATTCATGCGTTGGATAGGGGTTCCCTCAGCCCGGCCTGCCCCCTCTCACAGTCTGAGAGCCCTCAGGTGCGGGAAGTGACCCAGCAATTAAGGGAAAGCGACGCCCCAATCACACCTCTGCTGCTGCCATTGCCGGCAGCACAAGCCTTGGCCGCCCCTGGTTACCTAAGCCTCGGGCAGCCCTGGGCAGCTGGGCAGCCGCCATCCAAGGCTTCCCTGCACCTCGGGCACTGGCTGGGCAGCCGCCATCCAAGGCTTGCCTGCGCCTCGGGCTGACCCTAAGCGGTTGGGCAGCCAACATCCAAGGCTTGCCTGCACCTCAGGCATCAGCTGGGCAGGCACCATCCAAGGCTTCCTTGGACCTCAAGCGAGCCCTAACGGCTGGGCAGCCAACATCCGAGGCTTGCCTGTGCCTCAGGCCAGCTGTGGGCAGCTGGGGGGCTGAGGGCGGGTCCAGCCAAACTGTGCACCTACTGACCCCCCTGGTTGAGCTGAAAGGACTGGGGGACTCCGGAGGGGCTGAGAGGACTGGGTGCTGCCATCTTTGTGATGGCCTGATGGTCAATTTGCATATTCCCTCTTTATTAGATATATATATATCTATCCTATCTAATATTTATATAAATAAATATTTATATATATAAATAAACTAGTGAGCCTCATTATAGTATTTTTAAAAAGCTAAATTTAGACTTTAAAAAATAAAAATTTAATAGCAAAGATTATAAAAAGCTTTTTAAAGTAAACAAACAAAACAAAGCAAAAAACCTCAATTATAAAAACAATATCTAAAAAATCCCTGCTGAAAGAAATGTAAAATATAAGATAATGGTTGTCTTTAAGAAACGCGCGCGCACGCGCACACACCCGCACCATGAGGTTGTAAAACAAAGTATGGAAGTTCCTGATCCTGGCAATACAGAGTTTTGTAAACTACTGGAATTAATCAAGACTTCTAAAATAAAGGAACAAAAAGAAAAGTTAATCTACTGCTTACTCTTCGTCTGGGCTGGGGGAAGCCATCTCTGTGTCGTCGTCTTGTTCGAGAACGTGCCTGGATTCCCTGCCCTTTATTCAATGGGTCAAAAGATTCTATAAGAATCAGCAGAAAGCATAATGTGAGATAAATAACTCACAGACTTAAAAACTAAGACTGGAAAGAAAACAGCATATAATAATCACTATATTCATTATTTTATTTGTGATAACATAAAAATTTTACATATATACTTAAGAGAAATAAAGTATATTGCGTTTAAAGTAGGAGTTCATAAACAATCAAGAAAACCACCTTTATGGTTACTGTGGGAAAGCTTAAAAACACACACAAATTAACATCTTATAAAAACAACATGGTACAAATTAACACCTTCAAAGGCAATAACCATGTGTGCCCTAGATTATTATCATACATTATAATTGCTTCATAATGTCAATTTGGAGTTGTACCAATCTTCTAAAACAAAAGACTTTCAGTGGACAAGTTACATTGCACAAACCTGATGGAAAGTCTGCTTCCAGATCCTGTTCAGTTTCCCCTTTTGAGAACTGCTTCAATTCTGAATCAGCCTCTTGCACGGCATTTGACTTTAAGGCATAATGATTCAACTCTTCCTCCCAGCTATGTGGAGTAGAAACTGCCTCTGATTCAAGATCACCACTGTATGTGCTTCCTTGGTCTGAGATAGAAAACAGAGCCTCAAAATAAGATATTGTTAACACAGCCAGAAACCATCCTGAAACTCCTAAATACCAAAAACAGATATGGTTGAGGTACAATCACCCAGGTACACTAAACAATGAAGTAACTTATTTACCAGTCTCACAGAACTGGATTTGTATTCTTGGTATACACTTTAAAGTATTATCTCAATCTTTAAAATCAGTATTTGAGGGGGGAAAAACAAAACACTATTTGAGGTAGCTTTTATTATTCTCATAACAAATTAGCACACAATCATAGACATCCAGTACCCCTAAAATAGCAAAATTTTCCAATATTTAATCCAAGGATGCTAATATTTTATGGGTTTGTATTACTAACAGGACAGTACATAATTCTAAGATCCAAAATATATTTACAATTTACAAACCTTTTTCAAATATCTTAGTGTCTAGAAAGAGTTCTTGTTCAGAAGTTTGGGATCCTAAAGAAAAAGAGAAGCACATGATAAATAATTTATATGTATACACAAAGCAAACTGCATCAAAATAAAAGGATGGTACTACATACATGAATCACAGAGAGAGTTCTAAGAAAATAGCCTTCATATGCAGAAAGAGTGTTTCATTAATAAAAGTAGGCATAGTAGTAAATGAAGTTAAATTATGACTTATAACAACAGCAGTTAAACTTCTAGGTAGCAGTATGAAAGAAGTCATGACAAGAAACACCTTTATTTTGCATTTTGCACTCGTGTGCTACCTGAGATTCTTCCCCACCACCATGATACACACACACACACACACAACATATTCACAGATTGACAAATCTGTTTAAATTCCTTTCTACCTCTAAAATATAAGATCCTATAACACTGCATTGGAAAACCAACAGAATTAGAACGTGTTACATGAGCAGCCTACACATGGAATTAAACAGAACATAGTTCTATCAATTTTAACTACTTTAAAGGTAAGAAGCTAGCCCTGGTCATTGTGTTTCAGTTTTCTGAATATCATCTCATGTACCAAAAGGTTGGTACTTTGATTCCAAGTCAGAGCACATGCCCAGGTTTCAGGCTTGATCCCCAGTAGGGGCCTGCAGGAGGCAGCCAATCAATATTTATCTTTCACATTGCTGTTTCTCTCTCTTCCACTCCCTTCCTCTCTCTCTAAAAAAATCAATAAAAACATATTTAAAAAAAAATAAAAGAAGCTTAAGGATTCAAAGTAATAAAAACTATTTTTTTAAAGACCCAGGAAAATTACTTCTTTCCCTGAAATCAAAGACAAGTTAGCCAGATCCCTTCAATTGAAATTCATTTTTCCCTCCTTTATGTTTTTAAACTATTTTATTTTACTTACACTATAGTGATTACAACTATCTGTCTTGAAGCTTAGTTTTGCAAGTTCTTCTGTCTCACTCCAATTGTAGGCTAAGGCAAAGTCATTATATTTGTACAGAGGAAGCACTTGATAAATGTTAACTTTTAACATGAATGTAGAAGCCAATTTAAATTGAGGTTTACCATCAGGAATTGCTTGAACTTCCAAACTAAATATAATATGAGAAAGCTAGAAGATAAGCATAGGGACAATATTCTAAGATATTAAAATTCATATATAAATGGGTCAGAATTATGAGACCATACACTAAAGAACAAAATGAGACCAGAAACACTGGAATTAACAAATACGCTTTTTACTCATCACTCAGAACATATATGCCTTAAAAACTTACTGGCAACACAATAGAAAACTTAACAGTTTTTCAAATGCTACAGTGTTCAAAAAATTATCTAGCATTTGTTATGTAAAATCAAATCCCAGTTAGCTTTGTAAAAACTGTCACTGGAAAAAAAAAATCTTGTCAGGAAAGAATGATTTTTTGGCTCATCAGTGATATATTAAAAGGCCTTTGTGAAAATTCACTGATATATGTCAACTATCTTAATTTTATCTCTCTCTTCTTAGCCTTATACTAGTGGCCCAGTGCATGGATTCATGCACATTGAAAGGGTATTAATTAGAAGAAATATTTTAATATATTAATAAATATTTTAATAAATAAGTACTTGTCGATGACTGTTCTTCAGACATTTTCTGTCGACGACGCCGGCTTCTTTCAGCTTCAGAAGTACATTGTGCCAATAGTTGTTCTTCAGACATATTGTGTCGGTGACGTCGCTTTCTTTCAGCATCAGAGATACCTTGTGCCAATCGTTCTTCAGACATATTCTGTCGACGACGCCGGCTTCTTTCGGCTTCAGAGGTGCGTTGTGGCAACAGTTGGTCTTCACACATATTCTGTTGATGATGCCGCTTTCGTTCGGCTTCAGAATGTCAACAAAAACAACCAAATTTACGATAGACAATGACAGATCGAAATACATGTGTGCAACTGGCACCAGCGAGAGCTTTATATGTATCACGCATGCGTGAGTCAACTTAGCCTTTTATATCTACACTATATTTATATACTATACTAGGGGTCCTTCGGCCTGGCTTGTGGGGATCGGGTGGAAAACAGCTCTCCGACACCCTCCAAGGGGTCCTGGAACATGAGAGGGCGCAGGCCAGACCGAGTGACCCCAATGGTGCACAATTGGGGCCGAGAAGAGACCATGGGAAGTTGGCTGGCTAGGAGGGACCCAGCCTGTTAACACCCAGTCCCGAATGGCCGGACCCCAGCAGCAAGCTAACCTGCCCCCTTGTGGTCGATGTGCGTCATAGAAACAGGTCAAATGGTCAGAGAGGCAATTAGCATATTAGGATTTTATATATTAAAGGCTAATATGCAAAGTGTCCATCCTGGTAATGACGTCATTTAGCAACGCCACAGCTTCTGCTCCCTAGTGCCCACAAGCCTCCTTGCAGTTTCTTCAACCCAGGAACCTGACTTGCTTTATAGCCAGGTGCAAACATTTCACACTTTAACCAAAAATCTGTGAAGCATTTTCCCATGCCTCATCTCATTTGATCGTCACAAAAGTCCTGGAGTATATAGATAGGAGACTCAGTGGAATCCTAGTTTCTTTTCATTGGCCATAAAACAGACATTTAGAAAGTTTAGAAACTTGTCCTGACTGAAAAGAAGAAATGGTAGACCTTGAAATGACTTCAGGTTTTCTCACTGTGCAGAATACAGTCAAACACTGCTGCAGTTAAATATTTTACCCTTTGTTCTCCCTGCATGAACTATAATAATAATCTGCTTTGTGTTGATATTTACTGCTGTGTTGCCAATAATTACCTGAAAGAGAAGTTGAGGTGCTTCACTGGGCTGGAAAAAGTTTAGCTAAATCAGAAAGCAGGTCTAATTAAGCAAGTTTATTCTTTTTTTTTGTTTTGTTTAATATATTTCTTTATTGCTTTAGAGAGGAAGGAAGAGGGAGAGAGACAGAAACATCAATGATGAAAGAGAATCGTTGCTTGGCTGCCTCCTGCACGCCCCCCTACTGGGGATCAAGCCTGCAACCTGGGCATGTTCCCTTGGCCAGAATCGAACCTGGAACCCTTCAGTCCACAGGCCGATGCTCTATCTACTGAGCCAAATCAGTTAGGGCATAAGCAAATTTATTCCATATCTATAAAAGGCTAAGTTGACTCACACATGCACAATACATATAAAGCTCATGCTGGTGCCAATCACATGCCATGGGTTTCGATCTATCATTGTTGATCATGAATTTGGTTGACACTTCTATTATAGAGAAAGGGCGAATAGCGATATTAAAATATTTCTTCTAATTAATTTCATTTCAATGTGCATGAATCTGTGCACAGGCCACTAGTATATAAATAAAATCGTTATTATTGTAGAGTATGCAGATCTACAATAAAGGGTAAAATATTTAACTGTAGCAGTGTTTGACTATATTCTGAGTAGTGAGAAAACAAAGTCAGTTTCAAGTTCTACCATTTATTACTTCTTCTCAGTCAGGGCAAGTTTCTAAACTTCCTAAATCTCTGTTTTTCAGCTAATGAAAAGAAACTAGGATTCTACTGAGTGTCCTATCTACCTACTCCAGGACTTCTGTGAGGATCAAATGAGATGAGGCACAGGAAAACGCTTCACAGTGTGAAATGTTTGCACCTGGCTATAAAGCAAGTCAGGTTCCTGGGTTGAAGAAACTGCAAGGAGGCTAGTCGGCGCTAGGGAGAGGAAGCCGGGCGTTGCTACATGACATCATTAACCGACGCCCACAGCGACCATTTCTGGGCTGCATTTTACACCATGGGATCTTGACAGCATTGGCTGCGATTTGGTGAGGTGTTGCTCCGGAGTGATGGCAGGGCCTGTGTCCCACTTGGGGGAAGCAGAGTGTTGGTTTGTCGACGCCAGGTCCATGGTGCCATTTATTTTTATTCTTTTTTAATATATTTTTATTTATTTCAGAGAGGAAAGCAGAGGAAGAGAGAGATAGAAACATCAATGATGAGAGGGAATCATTAATTGGCTGCCCCCTGCACATTGCACCAAGCCCGCAACCAAGGCATGTGCCCTTGAATGGAATCGAACCCTGGGACCCTTTGGTCCGCAGGCCGATGCTCTATCCACTGAGCCAAACCAGCTAGGGAACTGTTTATTTTTAAATGGCCAATGCACATCATGGCAGCTCCTGCATTGAGCGTCTGCCCCTGTTGGTTAGTGCGCATCATAGCTACTGGTTGGAGGGAAGGAGGACACTTAGGCTTTTTTATATATATATCACTTCTTACATCTAAAATTCAGCAGCTGCTAATTAAGGCTAAAAACCTTTCAGGAATCTATATTACTGAGTTCTGATTAATATCATATATCATTTGCTTTGGAGTCAGACAGATCTGGATTCAACTTCTGGTTCATTTATGTCCTGATTGTGTAGCCTAGGCAAGTAAAATATCCTGTTTTCAACTGAGGAATCATAAGTAAACAGGAACCCCGCAACAGGGTTGTTGTGACATTAAACGGGATGAGTATATAGTGAATGTGGGACAATGCCTAGACTATGGTAAGCATATAAATGTTAACTATTGTTATTATCATTATTCTACCCAGAATAAGATTTATCTATTAATTACTTGAGCCAATAGCTTTCCATCCTGCTACTAACATGCTGGTTATTACACAACTAGAGGCCTGGTGCACAGGTGGGGTACGGCAGCTGCCCCAGCCTTGATCAGGGCTGGCCAGTGGGCGGGGGAGGGGAGGAGGGGGGAGTAGGACGTGGGAAGTTAGCCACCAGCCCTGCCCCCATCAGGCTGGTTGGCTGGCCATAGTTCATGTCATAGCAACCAGTCTTTCCGATCACTTGGCTTTTATACACAGAGACAAGAATTCTTATCTGAGGACCATGATTTCAATACAGGGATAAAAATCAGAAAATGATCATGAAAACTGTATGTATGGTTTTCTGGAATCATTAACACTAAAAACTGTAATGAATATCAGCACTTAGTTTCCTTCATTAAAAAAAATCAGAACTTTCAGAGATATCAACAAGGTTAATAAATCCACAGACATGGTATTTAAAAACAATAAAGTGTTTAGAAACACCTTTACTACCAAATCTCTAAAATTACTTGTTACATGAATATGTGTAGGGGTATTTTTTTCTTTCTTTACTTTAAATGATACCAACCTCCCTGAGATAGAGTCTTCTTCTCTTCATCTTCTACAATCATTTCTGCCATCTCAAGGAGATCAGCTTCAAATGGATGTGAAGGAAGCTTTTCGTTAAGGTCTTCAATACTCTCAGTGGTTTTATCTTCATTATCCGTTGAGGATGGAATAAGCATAGGGACAGGCATCTGAAAAATCAAGGATGGACTGAAGAGTTTCTTGAGCAATAGGTTCATCATCAAAAGTATTATTTGTGAGATGATTTAAGTTCTAAAATAATAAACAAATTTAAGATGTTTTTCTATTGCTGATAATTAAAGTACTATTGCTGGTTTGTTTTTAAAAGAATACAGCCATTTAAATAAAAATTTACTATGAGCTTTTCTGACAACTCAAAATGTGTGTCTGAATTCTCCACATGGATAATTATCTAACACACCTTTGTTTTGCTTTTGATTATATTTCTTGCTTAATATTTTCACACTACTGTTTCCCTTAAAAATTCAATACTGAGGAAAACTACATTTCTAATAACAAAATCAATACATTTTTCTTTAGTAAAAAGTAAGAATCATGTAAATCACAATGTTCATCTTTTCAACTTTTCTAGAATCTAGTGTTCTGACACACACACAATTTCTATTCTTTTTCTATCTGAGATTTATGGTTTTGTGGAATCTTTAACACTTAAATGTGTATTTAATATCAGTATTTAGTTGTATGAAACAATCTAAAAAAGCTACCTTATACCCTTCTCTGACATGGTAAGGTACAAATAGAAGCAGTCCTTTATATACTCCACATTAAATAATATGGTTATAAAATAACAGCTAACCAGAGTCAGGTGTATTTTACCAACAAGTGAAAAGTTTTTTATGAAATGGTTAAAATTTTATTAGAGGAAAACGTGCACTGACTTAATCTTAGCATTTGCATAATTACTCACTGGAACTGGAATTCCAAATGGGACAGGTGCATACTGAGTATACAGATGAAGAGGTATGGGCACAAACACTGGTACAGGAACTGGCACCACAATGACCTGGGATGGGCTTAGAGTGTCTTCTAATGAAAAAAGCACAAAAACAAAGAGGGTTAGAAACAAAATTTTAATAATTAATAAATATTTTTTAAAAGTATACAGAGATTTATAGTTCAAGAGAAATATAATCTGTGATACTAGGTGTTCATAAAAAGAAGAAATGCCCTAGCTGGTTTGGTTCAATGAATAGAACATCAGCGTGCAGACTGAAGGGTCCCAGGTTCAATTCCAGTCAAGGGCACATGCCCAAATTGTGGGCTCTATCCCCAGTGTGGGGTGTGCAAGAGGCAGCCGATAAATAAATCTCTCTCATCATTGATATTTTATCTTTCTCCCTCCCCCTTCCTCTCCAATATCAATAAAAATATATTCTAAAAAAAAAAGAAGAAGAAATAACTAAAGTAGCAAAGAAAGGTTTTGTATAGCACTAACAAAAAAGTGGGCAACACAACGATTATCAATAATATGAAGATAAAATTAATGGAAGATACAATGTGGATGAATAAAGGGAAGGATGGGAACAGTGATCACAGATGAGGGGTATGGAAAACTGTTAAGATGAATAAGTAGATTATGTTAAAGAGCAGACTGAATAAGTAAAAGGGCCATTTTTGTGAAGTCATTTCTACTAATAGTGGGGAGCAATTAAAGATCCTTTAGCACAAAATAATGTGACAAAAATAGCATTAAAGAGATTAACTTGGCTGCCAGCAATGCACAGAGTAAAAGTATATAAAGTGTAAAAGTAGGAGACAATTACAATATGTAGAGCTAACATGATAAAGGCTTGAACTAGGGTGACAATGATACCTAGAAAAAACTGTGTGTGTGTGTGTATGTGTGTGACTAGAGGTCCCATGCACAAAATTCGTGCACGGGTAGGGTCCCTAGGCCTGGCCGGTGATCAGGACTGTTCAGGGCCTTCCAGCTGCCAGCCAGAGCCTTCCTTCTGGTTGCCAACTGCTGACCGGGACCTTCCTTCATTTTGCGCCATCCCCTCGTGGTCAGTGCACGTCATAGCAAGAGATCGAACTCCTCATCTCCAGAACTCTTGCGGGGACACTTTGCATATTAGCCTTTTATATAGATAGATAGATAGATAGATAGATAGATAGATAGATAGATAGATATAGATAGATATGCTAAGGTATTAGAACTTGGAAACTAACCTAATATGAGCAGAGAAAAGTAGGAAGGATGGAGGATTCATTCAATTATTTCTTTGTGCCAGAAAAATATGCTAGCTAACTATAAAATCATGAAGGTAGGAGAAAAATCATGCTAGTCAAAAAAAGTGGAATGCTGACAATTCAAGTAGCGTTAGAAGTAGGAAATAATACAGGATCAGTTTTATTATGGTGCAGTGGATGTAAAAAGCGTTACCAGAATAAAGATGTCTGATAACCAAGGTACATAATACAAAATAAGAAACTATTGATATAATAAAAATATAGGACTAAGTCACTTATAGCCTGCTATGCAATGTGGTCCACGGACCAGTAGCACTGACATCTATACAAGAGCTTGTGAAAAATATAAAGCCTTAGGAACCACTGAATGAGAATCTACATAATAAGACCCCAACGTAATTCATATGCATATTAATGTTTGAGAAACACTGGCTTATAGGATAACTTTCCAGGATCTAGGAATATAAGATTCCTTTCCAGTTGAGAAATTCTGGGACTTTCTTTTAGCAACAGGAGGAGCTCCACAGACCCATTCCCTAGTGAAACAATCAAAGCTGGGGAAAACTGCTGAAAACAACCATTTACATTATTTGGAAATTGTCCTTAGGGCATACAGCAAATGGAGAAATATTTATTGAGGAATATCTACTGAAATTCAGTAAGAACAGTGGTAGTCTATTAACAGGTGATTCAACACCTGCATCATATCCCCATTCAATGGACTGAAGCTGCATTCTGGGTGGATGTAATCAGGAAGAATGGCTTCTCTTTAGTCAGCTCCCAATCAAGGATTACTATATCTCACCAGGAGGAGCAGGCCACCATTACTTCTCATCTTTTGCAACTACAAGTTTAAGAGGTTAATTTCCTGATGAGTGCTCCTTTCCTCCACCCAGCTCCCACTCACAAGATAGAAGCCCTACTATAGGAATGGCAGGCTAAGAATAATGGGGTCCAATCATCCTCACTCCAGAAGACTTATAGAGCAAAGATTCCATGCTGGGACAAGCAAGCTGAGAAGATCATAGGCTAGAAGTGGCTCAGAGATTATGCTGGGGGAGGGGATGCAGGGGGAAAAAAGGTAGTTTATAAGGAAAGAAGCCCTGAAGCTCTCCTCAAAGAAATTTTATTTGAAAAAGAGTATAAAAAAAGTTCAAGCCTAAGGGGAAGACAATACTCTTGAGGAAAACCAAGATGGCAGCATAACCACCTCAAAACTAGAACTAAAAGACAAAACGGGTATCATCCAGAACCATGGGATAGCTGGCTGAGTGGAAATTCTATAACTAGAAGGAAAGAGAAAAGTACACTGAGACTCGGAGGAGAAGCGGAGGTGCAGAAGTGAATTGCAGAGTTACGGAGGCACCCACACGTGCAGAAAGGGCTGGCAACTGAGTACGCTGTTGTCTTTTGCAATTGGGAGGGAGACACAAGCTCCGACTGCTCTGAACTCCAGTTCCGAGTGGGACTCTGGGGACCCAGATTCATAGGGGGAGAAACTGGACTGTTTGGCATTGGGCGGAACTCAAGGGCAGCTTTCTCTCAGAGGTGCTTGCAGCGATCATTGCTCCTGCACGATGCCGCAGGACACAGAGACACAGGACCTCTTCCAGGCAGGGCTGATGGTAAGACATTGCTGTTTACTCCACCCTGGTGATTCCCTGAGACCCCGCCCCACCCAATTTGTGCGCAGAGGCTTTTGCATATGAATGGCCTGGCCCTTTACAATCTAAAACCTAATGTACTGCAGATGGGTCAAAAAGCCCAAGAGCCTCCAAAAGAAGACCCAAGGCTCGATAGCAGCTTGAAGTGCTTTACAGCAGGGCCTCATTTGGGCACCTCCAAACCCCAAACAAAGAGAAGGAATCTGCAGATCACTCTGTAGCTCCTGCTGGGTGGCCTCTCTCCATGGAGATTCAAGAGCCAATGTACCCAGTGGTCAGAGAGAGACCATCCAGACTACAACTCTTCAGATCCATAAGAGACACACTCAGGAGGCAGACTCAGTGAGCACCAAAGTCCCACTGAAGCAAGTCTTGCCCCATAAGAGTGTCTCCAGCACAGAAGTTCTCCCAGCGTAGACACAGCTGGTCCCCACAGCCAATTGGCCTGGAGGTCAATTCCTCCCAGTGATACCAACAACAATCAAGGCTTAACTACAACAAGACTGTGCACACAGCCCACAAAGGGGTGCACCAAGAGTGCCCACCTCAGGTAATTAATAAGGCTGAGCCACTGAGCCCTATAGGACACCAAGCACACAAAGCCATGCTATCAACACAGGGAAGCAGCTAAAATGCAGAGACAAAGAAACAGGTCACAAATGAAAGAAATGGAGGATATAGAGTTCAAACCACGGTTATAAGGTTACTCAAGAATCTTCTAGAAACCGCCGATAAATTTAGTGAGACCCTCAAGGATATAAAAAGGACCAACTAAAAATTAAGCATTCATTGATTGAAATAAAGAATAACATACAGAGATCCAAAAGCAGACTAGAGGATCCCAAGAATCAAGTCAAAGATTTGAAATATGAAGAAGCAAAAAACCACCAACTGGAAAAGCAAAAAGAAAAAAGAATCCAAAAATATGAAGCTAGCATAAGGAGCCTCTGGGACAACTTCAAGCATACCAACATCAGAATTATGGGGGTGCCAGAAGAAGAGAGAGCAATATATTGAAAACCTATTTGAAGAAATAATGACAGAAAACTTCCCCCACCTGGTGAAAGAAATAGACTTACAAGTCCAGGAAGCGCACAGAACCCCAAACAAAAGGAATCCAAAGAGGACCACACCAAGACACATCATAGTTAAAATGCCAAGAGCAAAAGACAAAGAGAGAATATTAAAAGCAGCAAGAGAAAAACAGTTAGTTACCTACAAAGGAGCACCCATACGACTGTCAGCTGATTTCTCAACAGAAACTATGGAGGCCAGAAGGGAGTGGCAGAAATATTCAAAGTGATGAATAGCAAGAACCTACAACCAAGATTACTCTACCCAGCAAAGCTATCATTTAGAACTTAAGGTCAGATAAAGAGCTTCACAGATAAGAAAAAGCTAAAGGAATTCATCACTGCCAAACCAGTATTATATGAAATGCTGAAGGGTATTCTTTAAGAGGAGGAAGAAGAAGAAAAAGGTAAAGACAAAAACTATGAACAACAAAGTGACAACAAATACTTATCTATCAACAAGTGAATCTAAAAATCAAGTGAATAAAACATCTGATGAACAGAATAAACTGGTGAATATAATAGGATCGGGGGCATAGAAAGGGAGTGGACTGACAATTTTCGGGGGAAAGGGATGTGGGGGGTGTGGGAAGAGACTGGACAAAAATTGTACACCTATGGATGAGGACAGTGGGGGTGGGGGTAAGGGCAGAGGCTGGGGTGGGAACCAGGTGGAGGGGAACTATGGAGGGAAAAAAGAGGAACAACTGTAATAATCTGAACAATAAAGATTTATTAGAAAGAAAAAAAATGAATGAGAAATGAAAAAAAAATAGTTACTCTTAATTAAGTTCCTATCTATATAATTCCAAAGTCTATACTTACTCCATGATATTAAGGAAATTAAATGAAATGTTTACAGTGTGGTAAAATCAATTAACTACCTTCTCTCTGTCATAACTTGTTAAGTCTCAGATGGTGAAAATACCTAACTCATAGGGATGTTATGAGAACTAAATTCAACAATGTATATTAGCAACCAAACACATTACCTAGGAAATAGTAGGCACTCAATTAGTATAGGCAGACCCCACCTTCCTTTCCCTTAAAAAAATTTAATGAAGAAAGTACAAGAAATATACCTGTCTGGCATTCTTTGTTTTGGGTATGTGGTTTGCATGAAGTGGCTTTAGTCTGTGTGATGGGTTTGCACAATAAAGCTTTGTTCTTCAAAAGTCTTGGAGGCTGGGAAGGTGGCAGTTTCAGGGCATCTGTTTGTGTACTTGCCTAGTTAAAAACACAATCAAAAGAAATAAAAAATTAATCAAAGAAACTAAAGACGTTTTAAAAAGCTTACCATTAATTACAGAAAAGATTATCATTTCTAAAGGAATATTATATTAGAATTACATGGAAAACACAGTACACATTCCTGAAATAGCAATATAGCAATATTTTAATAACTACATATTGATTAAAAATATATCTATTTACCAATTCTGTTTACCAAGAAAAATACTATTTCTATTATTGTTAGCCATTGTTAATTAAGCACAAAGCTGGTAGAGTTTAAAATGAGAACTGTTTTTCTTGACTAAGTCTTAGAAGCCTTAGTTTCAAGATAACTAGAAATAATAGAATGATTTATGATCACTTCAGGGACTTGAAAATAAGATGACACCAATGGTATCCCCAGAGACCAGGAAACACTTAAGAAATGCCACTGTTTAAGTCATAAGATTTTCTCATTATTTAAGAGAAAAGCAAAATATATTGAGTTAAAAAAAAAAAAAAGTAATGCTTGTTTACAGCATCCTCTTCACTGGGTAGAAAACAAACTATATTTTATAAACATCTTATTTACAATCTGACTACATTACAAATACTCCCAAAACCTTTTATGCCTGACTTCTGTATAATTAACTTTAATTCTGTACAACAACAAAAAACTTCAGTAACTAGAAAGATAACAAAGAAATTAAAGTGTATAAAATACATAATTAACCAAAAATCCTACTCCTGAACAAATATTTAACCAGCTCACAAAATGTATTTTATATAATAAATAAATAATAATAAAGGGCAAAGTAGTTTAGACATATTTATCCGACATCAAAATGGAACATAAATACAGTGGCAATACTAATAAAAATAAAACTTACATCCCCAATGATTTTCGCTGTTACTGTTGGAACTGCACCTGATATAAATTAAAATATATATTTAGGATCTTACACAATTAAACATTAGCATTAAAAGCTGATTATTAGACAACTAGAGGCCCAGTGCACAAAATCTGTGCACTGATAGGGTCCCTAGCAGCTGCCGGTGGGCAGTTGGGGCCTCCCTTCCTTTCCCCAGCTGGCCCCGCCCCCTGGTCAAACCCCTGGACACAATTTGCATACTACTCTTTAAGTCTCTCATAATAAAAATATGCACTACCTTAATTTAATTCACGGAAAGACTAGCATCTAAAGTATCATATGAGAAAAAAAATCTGGAAATTATGAAAAGACTAATGCCTACCAGCCCACAGTGAGCCACCATTCCTAATATGAATACATCCAACATCCTATATAATAAAAGGCTAATATGCAAATTGTCCCCTAGACTGAGAGTTTGACCAGGGGCAGGGCCAGCCTGCCAACTGCCCGTGGGCCCTCCCACTCCCAATCGGCCCCACTCCCAATCGGCCCCCCAAACCCAATTGGGGCTGGCCAGCAGGACCCCACCCATGCAGGAATTTGTGCACCGGGCCTCTAGTATGATAATGACCATTGATGGCAAAAAGATAGAGAACCACTATATTCACCTCAAAAAGGCTAGATAAATGCTTTCAAATTAGGTCATACCTTGTAAAACGCTGTTAGAATTCACTGTGGGCTGAGCAGCAGGAGCACTTGCTAATGACACTACATTAGCTATAACTGGAGTTGAGTCTTTTCTTAATGATGGGGGCCCTGCTGAAGCACCTGACACCATGGAAACACTTGCTGATTAAAATAAAAACAATTTTAAAACTTAATGTAATTTATATGCACATACATAAAAACCAACCTCTCAAGGAGGTTAAACGATGCTTTTAAGTTAGAGTAAATTCTGCTGAAGCAGTCACCTCAGAACTAACAAGTGTGTTTTTTAATTTTTTAATTACTGACAATATTCTGTGTACTTTATCTTGCATAACTACGCAGATGATACATTTAAGAGGCCATTTGATTTTAGATTATTCTTTTTATACTCTCAAATCCTGTTTTACCGAAGTCAAGGTGTGCATATCCAATTATAATGCATCAATTGCCATTCTTTCCCATAAAGTTCTTAAAAGTTTATTTGATTCATTATGCTTAGAGAAAAATTAAATAAATAAATCATTTTTACTGGGCTTTAATCTCCCGGGTTAAACAGAAAAATTACCTAAATGTTAACATCATGGGAAAAGAATGAAATTTACGTTTCATGAAATTACTGACAATTATTTAATATTCCCAATCTGTAGACGTAGTTAGACCCTACCCCAATGAAAGACTAAAGTTTAATTTTACCTGCATTGTTTTGTGAAGGTGGGTCACTCATGCTTTGCTGATTACAGAACATCAAGATACAAAGCAGGTTACAGAAATGTTTCATTTCTCCCCGCCATTTCAAGGACTCACTGAGTTTACCCTGTCGCTTACAACCATCACATTTGGCCATCTGAAAAAGAAACAAAAGATGGCAAAAGAGTAAAAAACAAATTATATGCGGTCTGTCAGAATAAAATCAGGATACATGTAACAAGTGAGAAAATAACTCAGAATTTAAGTTAAAAAAATGAAGTTTAATTATCTTAAAGTGGTAAATATTTATCTATCAATGATTTTATACTAAGCACTAGAAAGTCATATTATACAGATGCAAATAAATTGTAATTAAAAAACATAGTGAAATAAGATCTATCTTCCTCAAAGACTTCAGAAAACAAATTAATTTTAGTTAAATGATAAATGAAAAAATTGTAATTTTAAATATTTAATGTCTTAAGACTGCTATGTCTTCTCCAAGGAAATAACAAAAGAAATATAACTTCGGTGACATTAAAGTCTTCCAAATCTTAATTTAATGCTAGAAAACATAATACATTTAATCTTAAAAGTTTAAATAATTAAATTGTCCTTCATACTTGGTCAAAAAATAAAATAAGGGAATAATGTATGCCCTAATTGAAAAAACTATGAATGTGAATTATATTTACCTGGTAAAACAGAACTGTATATTTGGACATACATTCTTCACAACAGAACTCTTCCACCTTCCCCCCCAAATTACTCTGTACCAATTTGGGAGATGACTGTAAACAATAACTGCACATTTTACAGTGATTTCCCCAGAGCTTCGCCAAGTCATGTTTATAAAGCAATTTGCAACCTAAAAAAAAATCAGGAAAGATAAAATTAAAATTAGGCAGAAATATTAAGTATTTCCATCTTTAATTTAAATGCCCTATAAGTGAAGTTTCCACAATTGGGTCTTAACCAATTTGATAAGGAGCTCAACATATAGGGCCAATACTATCATTTAAAAAATATTATAGTGCCTGGCCAGTGTGGCTCATAGTTGAGCATTAACCTATGAATCAGGAGGTCACACGCTTCAATTCCTGGTCAGGGCATATGCCTGGGTTGCGGGCTCGATCTTCAGTGTGGGGCGTGCAGGAGGCAGCTGATCAATGATTCTTCATTGTTTTTCTATCTCCCTCTCCTCTCCCTTCCTGTCTGAAATCAATAGAATAAAATAAAAACATTAAAAAATATATTATAGTGCATTTCATATAGTAAAAGTCAATTTTTTAAATTACTTTTTATTTGTAGCAGAGAAAGAAGAAGGAAGAGGGAGAGGGAGAGAGGGAGAGGGAGAGAGAGAGAGAGAGAGAGAGAGAAATCAATGAGAGAGACACATCAACACTGACTGGCTTTCTCTAGCACACCCCACACCAGGGATCAAGCATGTCACCCAGGCACTTGCCCTGACCAGGAATCACAAAGGCAACCTCTCAGTGCACAGGTCGACATCCAGCCACTGAGCCACACCAGCTGGGCTAAATGTCAATTTGTTTAATGAATCTTTTGTTTTATTTGGGTATGTGATATCACAATGTAAAATGTATTTTTGTGTGTGTGTTGTGGTCAAAAGGTTTGAAATCCACTAATCTAGTAGGCTAATCCTGTGCTGTCTTAGAATAATACAAAACATTCTAAACATTTAAGATAGTCATTTAAACGATGAAGAAAGTCTATCTCATACTGATTTGCAAATTCAGATTATTTATGTTCATAAATATAATGGCTATTTAAAACAATAAAGTATAATCTTAGGATGCTACCAAATTTAAGGAGTTCCCTTTGAAGCACCAGAATTGAAAGAACCCTATCAACCTAATATCGATAAATGTTTGTCACATTACCATCATCTTCTGCAATATACTTAGAGGATTGTTTCCTTCATTTTAACATTTAAATGATATGAAGAATTTGATCAGAAAAAATTGAACGAAGCATAAACGAACAAAAAGGGGGTATATACAAAGAGGATAAAATAAACCCACATAATTACAGCTTAAATCATCAACTACTGTTAAAAGAACCAACATGCTTAAGTAGGTAAGATAATCTGTCTTTACCTTCACTACAGAAAGACTTGTCAGCACCTGAGAATCTCACAGTCTCCTTTAAAATTTTCTCAATTTTACAATATTCACACATTGCCATTACATGATTTATTTTTTTATATTCATCAGAACAATTCTTGCCACAGAACTGAAACATTTTACCCTGAAAAGAAAAATCATCAAGTACTAATTAAACATTTATTTTACGGAAATCCTTATCCCTGTTATTTTCAAAACAAATAGTGCAATTTTGAGAAATAAAAAGCCAGAAACAATTTTACACATAGATCAGTTTATACTCAAAACCTTTATCATGATCCTATACTTTACCTTATAGTCAAGAAGTTCTGGTTTTGTGCCAAAAAGACGGGCGCAGTGCTGACACTTAAGTTTTACAACACTTCGTGCAAACCCAACATGTTGAGACTGGGCAGCAAGACGCTGGAGACCAGCTGCAGCAGAACTATTGATGGAGGTAGGAGAACCAGCAGAGGTGTTACCTCCTCCTGCTGACACTGTTGAACCTCTGGGGATGCTTACGATTACTTGGCCCTGAGACAAGGGCACTACTGAAGAATTCATTCCTGTTGGTTTGTTAAACAAATTCTGGAAAAAAGAGAAAAAACACGATCAATCTCATAATTTGTTCAAACAAGGCAGTACTAAGTATATCAAGCACAGTTCTAAGAATCTAAGATACATGTGACAATAGGCAAAAATTCCTGCCTGTGAGCAGCTAATACTTGAAATGGGGGGGTGTCATTTATAAATAAAAATAAAATAATTGAAAAATAATATATTCCCAAAAGATAATCTAGGAGATAATAGTACCATTAATTTTATAGAAGGCAGTTAAATGACATGCCTCCAAATACAGGATAGGATGAACCAAAGAATCCAAGTTTAAAAGGACTTAGATAGCAGAAATTTAGGCAATCCAGGCACTAGCAAACACCTAATAAGTTCACATTACTATACAGTTGTAGGCAACTCACTCACTGGAGAAGAGAAAGGTTCCTGAAGCCATACCTGAAATGCTACCACACAACTGTAGCTGCAGAAGTTGCGTATACTTCCATCTGACATGGCTAGGTGATACTGAGGGATTGCTGAAGTCTTACAACTGTTACACTGAACTTGTACACCTTAGCAAATCAAAATAAAATTAATGAGTAATATACATATGTGTGTGTGTATATATATATATAAATTTACAAAAATGTATGAGAAAACAAGTAAATATTGTGTAAGATATAAAAATTCAGGAGCAGATCAAGTTGCAGGAACTGAAACTAAACTTAATCACAGCACATAGAGACAAAAACTAACAACATAAAAAATATTTTTTTTAAAGTTGTCAGTCTATCTGGAAACTATAAGATATATAAATCCTGAAATAAATCAGGTGTGAAAAAGAAAATACATTAAAGAAGCTCCATGAAATTCTTTTGCTAAGGATGGATACACTAATAAACAAGCCAGTAAACAAACATAAAAAAAGCAATCAGGTAATAGGTGATTATTTTATAACACAAATCTGAAATTTTTAAATTTGCCTTAAAAGACAATCAAATTTGGACAAAAACCTGTACTATATAAACAAAGCAATAACTCTAGGTTTTCTAATGATTATATAAACATAATTTACAAAATCAATATTACCTGCAGAAGTAACCATTTTAACTCTGTAAGCAGATAAGCAATTAACAGAACAGAAAAGCTCTGTCTTTCCCAAACTATTGGTATTTTCAATCATTTCTGCTGAGGATCTCAATGATTTGCAAAGCGCACATGGTGTAATTTTGGCTGATTTCTATTAAGAGAATAAAATAACATTCATTTTTACCAAATTACAAGTAAAAGCATAATTCTTTGAAATGTTTATACTTAACACTGTTGAAATACTTTAAATTAATGGCTTTCAAACTTTTATAATTACAAACCTAAATAAGAAATAAATTTTACAGAGGCCCAGTACACACATATTTCTGAGGTTTTGTGTTTGCATTTTATAAAATGTGTCAGGTAATATACTAGGTGCTATCTCATTCTTACTTCATATATAACCTAAAAATATCTCAGTGACATAGGTATTTTAATACCTATTTACAGACAAGAAAATGGACTCAAGAAGTTTAATTGCTTTTCCCAAAGTAAAATTCTATTTGAATGTAATGTCTGGGAATCAAACATTATGTGCTTTACTTCTAAATCCAAGTTCTTTCTCTACACCAAAGTACATATTAATATGTCAAAAATTTAACGTATATTGGCTAAATTATAAGTAATAAAATAATTTAAAATTAAAATGTTTCAACCTATTGTTCCTTCTATTGTGGAATACAAACCATCTTTCCATTGAATGAATTAATCCAAGCAACTTTTATCACTTGATAAAATAGCAGGAAAACATTTGGATAAAGATAAAACACATGAAAATACTGTTTGGGTTTTTCCCCACATGAGAGCAAAAACTAAGGCCCCCCTCTTTTATTTTAACCCTCACCCAAGGATACTTTTTCCATTGATGTTTAGAGAGAGTGTAAGGGAGACAAAAAGAGATAAAGAGAAACACTGAAGTGAGAGAGACACACCAACTTGTTGCCTCCCACATGTCCCGGACTGCACCCAAGGTACATGCCCTTGACCGTATCAAACCTGGGACCCTTGAGTCCACAGGCCAACACTGTATCCACTGAACAAAACTAGCTAGAGCAAGAAGCAAGCCCTTTTAATATGTTTGTATATTAGTCAGAAATAAATGGAAAAACTATAATGTTTAAAATTCCAGAATCATTATAAAGTTTTAAGAACAATTTAAGCCTGGCCAGTGTGGCTCAGTTGGTTGAGCCACATGTCCCGGAATGCACCCAAGGTACATGCCCTTGACCGTATCAAACCTGGGACCCTTGAGTCCACAGGCCAACACTGTATCCACTGAACAAAACTAGCTAGAGCAAGAAGCAAGCCCTTTTAATATGTTTGTATATTAGTCAGAAATAAATGGAAAAACTATAATGTTTAAAATTCCAGAATCATTATAAAGTTTTAAGAACAATTTAAGCCTGGCCAGTGTGGCTCAGTTGGTTGAGCCTTACCCCATGCACTAGGAGGTCGCCAGTTCAATTCCCACTCAGGGCACATGCCCAGGTCACGGGCTCAATCCCCAGTAGAGGTCTTGCAGGAAGCAGCAGATTTATGTTTCTATTATCTCTCTCCCTCTCCCTTCCTCTCTCTAAAAAAAAAACAAAAAACACACACACACACATACTAAAAAAAAAAAAAAAAAAAAGGCCCCACCCGAGTGGCTCAGTGGTTGAGCATTGACGTATGAACCAGTTAGTCACAATTTGATTCCCGGGAGGCCCATGTTTTGGGCTCAATCCACTGTGTCGGGCACACAGGATGCAGCCAGACGGTAGTTGTCTCTCATCATTGATGTTTCTATCTCTCTTTTCTTCTTTGAAACCAATAAAATCTACACTAATAAGAGTAAGATGCAAACTGACTGTGCCTTTATGACACCCACCAGCCAGTCAGGAGTATGCAAATTGACCCAACAAAGATGGGGGGTTAATTTGCATACACAGGCATTGAGCGGCTGGAGGCGGGGTGTTCTGCTCTGTCCCCAGCCGCTCTGGGCCTCTGGGCAGCATGGGAAGGCGGAAAGGCAGCTCTGGGCCAGAGCGAAAAGGCGGCTCCAGCCAGAGCGAAGGTGGTGCCAGCAGCCAGGGGAAGGAAGGCCCATTCTTGCACAAATCTTCATGCATTGGGCCTCTAGTGTGTGTGTGTGTGTGTACACACACACACAAACACACACACACACACACACACACATACATATATAGAACAATTTAAATAAAGTTCCCAATAACATTAAATTCACAAATTTTAGTTGACTGTATAAAAATTCTCCTAAGAAAACGAATGATCAGCAAATGCACTCAAACAGAAAGCCATTGTAAAATTTTAAATTTAAAAAGTTTTTACTATTCTTTTGTACTTATCAATTTTAAAATCTAATTTTTTATCAAAATTTACTAACAAAATATAAATCAAGTACAATACTGCATTAGACATTTGTCATACTAGACTTCATCCAATTCATTCTCTACAACCCTTAATTCACAAAATAATATATAACCCACATTTATTTTTTTCTTATTTCATGAAGAGAAGAAAAAAAACTCTTAAATAATTAATGGTAAGATTTTTATTTTCTGAATTGCAATTTCAACCATATGGATTTGACTTCAAGAATACATATGCAGCCCTAACTGGTTTGGCTCAGTGGATAGAGCGTCGGCCTGAGGACTGAAATGTCCCAGGTTCGATTCTGGTCAAGGGCATGTACCTTGGTTGTGGGCACATCCCCAGTAGGTGTGCAGGAGGCAGCTCACCGATGTTTCTCTCTCATCGATGTTTCTAACTCTCTATCCCTCTCCCTTCCTCTCTGTAAAAAAATCAAAAAATATGTTATATAAAAAAAAAAGAATACATATGCAACTTTGACATTACCCTAGCAAGTAAAATGTGTGTATGTATATATGTAAAGCAAACTGTATTTCAAAGAATAGAAGGCTAACACCAAATAGATGGTGCATTATTTTTCTTCTTTGCACTCCTCTGCATTTTCAAAATATTCTTCATAAACACGAATCATATATGAAATAAAAGTCATACCTAAAAATATGTATTTCAAATGCATGAACAGAAATATATGCCACTTCCCTGGCTGGCATGTTCAGTGGTTAGAGCACTGGCCCACACACCAAAGGGACTAGGATAAATTGCCAGTCAAGGAATTGAAGGATTGTTCCCTGCCTTAGTTCCCAAGTCGGGGTACATGTAGGAGGCAGCCAACTGATGTTTCTCTCTCACATTGAAGTTTTTCTTTCTTTCTCTCTCCCCACTTCCACTCCTAGAAAAAAAAAGTCAATGGAAAAGATACCCTTAGATGAAGATTAACTAAAGAAAGAAATGTATGCCACTTATAAAACTCTTGTTATAAAGTTTTTGACAGGCATTCATTCGACAACTACTATTTATATGTAAAAATACCAATTAAGGTAATAATATCTTAATATTTTGTGACATTCTCATAAATAATTTCCACCAAAAAATTTACATACCCCTAAAATAAACAAAGTCATCAGGATTACATAGGGTCATGTACCTGCTTATATGCTGTAACACACGTTGAGCTACAAAACTTCTTAGACTGTCCCTCTATCTGAAGCATGTGGCATTGTCCAGAGCCACTGTAACAGTAACCCCCACAGTTCTCACAACAGTTCATGGTGAGGTTGTTAGCAGAGCGAAACTTAGAGAAGCAGGCATCACTGCAAAGTTTATGTACCACATTTTGGTAATTAACTTCATGTCGAATCTAGGAATTAAGAAATAACAAAATACAAACAACAAGCAGAGACCATCAAAACTTTCCTTTTAGCATAAGCATTAGACCTCTTGCCCCAATAAAATAAAAAGATAACTTACAACAGCATTCTTCTGACACATGCTGCATTTGGTTGATATGCTATTCGTATTTATGGTAACGACAGGTTTTCTTTTCAGTTCATATGTTGATAAACATGACTGGCTGCAAAAATCTTTACTACTGGTGGTATTTTCAAACTGGGCACTGATCACATCCTTCGGATTTAAAATGTCTCTAAAGATAAAATAAGCCACAGTATAATTAATATTTTTCCTTTTTGTGAGCTAAATAAAATGAAAGAGGCAATTACAGTATAAGAAAAAGGTAACTGATATTTAAATCAGAAAACCTGGGTTTTCTTGGATAAACTGATAAATTGCTTTGATTCTTAAGTTCTGTTCTATAAAATAGACCTAAGCTGACCTGCATGGTTAAGTGGTTGAGCATCGACCTATGAACCAGGAGGTCCAGTTTGATTCCTGGTCAGTTGCAGGCTCCATCCCAAGTAGGGGATATTAGGAGAAAGTCGATCAATGATTCTCTCTCATCATTGATGTTTCTCTCTCTCTCTCCCCCTTTCATCTCTGAAATCAATAAAACTATATTTAAAATAAATAAATAAAATAAAATGGACCTAATAGAGCCTCATTTCACAGAAATGTTGAATTACTACTATACATTGTTTCCAGATTTTAAAAAATATATACGTGAGTTATCATTCATTAACTCTAATAGGTAAAAATATAGGAGATTTTTACTTTTCTTTTTAAATATCAATACTTAAAAATTTTGTAAAGAAATATCTTATAAAGGTAAGAACACCTTTCAAACTACAATGTATTTCTAGCATGATTATATAATATTGAACCATTTCTATATCTAAATAATTTAATTTGTAGGCATCAGTTACAAAGGGAATAGAGATTAAAATCCTAGGGATTAAGGTTCCTTACCACTCCACTCATCTCACCCCAAATCAGTCTATCTATATAATAGTTTAAGTATAAAGCATTTTAAAAACCAATTTTTAAAAAAAGAATAGTTATTTATTGATTTTTTTAAAGAGAGAGGAAAGGAGAGGGAGAGAGAAACATGCATGTGAGAGCAACACATACACTGGCTGCCTCCTGCATGCGCCCCATATCCTTGGGTGAGGATTTAAAGCAAAAAAAAAAAAAGTCAATGAATGACAGGGAATCAAATCAGCAACCCCTTTGTACACCAGATGATCCCATCCAACTGAGCCATTCCAGCCAGGGCAAAAAAAACAATTTTTAAAAATACCTTGATAAATTTTCTAAAGATTATCTCTTTGCTATGAGTACATGCCCAACAATAGTGAATAAGCTATGTTCTATTAATTCCTGCATCTTTAACAGATTATACTAATCAAGTGCTTTTTAGAAAAGATTATAAATATCTCTGCTTCAATAAAAGGTAACAGTAAACATAATGAGAATCATCATAAAGAAGACCTGATACCACACTACACTGCAATACACAACTTCATACCTCATCTTCTATAGTTAATAGCTCCAGACTACTCTGCATTTTTTTGCCTTTATAGTTTTTTTAATTAAGTTTTACTGTATTTCATTTACAAGGGTATTTATTGAGCAGTTGTATTGAGCCAGACATTATCTAACTCCTTCCTAAGTGAAGATATGGTGCAAGCATGCACTCAAGGAGCTACTAGTATATTGGGACAAATAGACAAATTATATATAAAATAGCACAAAAGAAGCATCCTTGAAATATAAGAGTAATGTAATACTTTTGAAAAAGATACATATAAAGTGTTATGTAGAAATAGAAAGGAAGAAACAATTATTTCAGACATTATGTGACATGAAAGGCTACCCAAAAGATGACATTTGAACTGGACCTTAATAAGAATTTTCTAAAAGTTAAGGAGATAAAGAGTTGGGAAGTAGTATGAATCAAGGTAATCCTATATAATAAAGAGCTAATATGCAAATCGTCATCACACTCAGACACTCAACACTGGGGAGAGAGGAATGGGGACCAGCCAGGCACAAATGAGCTCGTGAGAGAGGAATGGGGACCAGCCAGGCTGTGGCCCGGGAGAAGGACAAGCCGCCTGCCCTGGGGTCCCGGGTGCCAGCAGCTGGGCCTACATATGTGGCCCGGGAGAGGGACAATCCACATGCCCCAAGGTCCCGGGCGCCAGCAGCTGTGCCTGTGGCCTGGGAGAGGGACAAGCCGCCTGCCCTGCGGTCCCAGGCAAAGCCGCCCACCCACAGACACCTGCAGCTGCCGTCAGCCCAGGCAAACCTGTCCAAGGTACTAGGTGCCTGCAGCCGACCAGAGGGAGGGTAGCCCGGGTCCCAGGTGCCTGCAACCAGTCAGAGGAGGGAATTCTGGGTCCCAGGTGTGGGGCGAGACAGAGGTGGTTAGGGGCAATCAGGCCAGCAGGAGAGCAGTTAGGGGTGATCAGGCAGGCAGGCAGAGGGGTTAGAGGTGATCAGGCAGGCAGGCTAAGGTGTTTAGGGGCGAACAAGCAGGCAGAGGTGATTGGGGAGTGATCAGGCTGGCAGGCAGAGGGGTTAGGGGTGATTAGGCAGGCAGGCGAGCAGTTAGGAACCAGCGGTCCCAGATTACGAGGGGCAGCTGGACATCCCCCTAAGGGGTCCCAAATTGCAAGAGGGTGAGGCCGGTCTGCAAGAAGCCCCCGCCCCCACCGTGCATGAATCTCGTGCACCAAGCCTCTAGTGGAAGTACAAAACATAACAAAAATGTAGGTATTTCTCACTGCTCTCAAGTATGCTCAGTGTCCAATTACATTATATCTTATTGTAGCAGAGTATATGTTATTCCAGAATAAGAAGCAAGTTCATTCAGATAGTAAAAATTCAGAAATGGTACAGAGAATCCTAAAACAGTTATTTCCTTGAGTGCCATTATATAAAGAAATCCAATTTTTCTAATAATACTAACAAAATTACCCTAAAAATTAGCACTTTTATGTAGGATTTGAAATACATATATATATTTTTAAGAAGTTTTTACTGATTTTAGAAAGAGAGGAAGGGAGAAGGATAGGGAGATAGAAATAGAAACATCAATGAGAGAGAAACATCGATCAGCTGCCTCCTGCATGCCCCCTACTGGGAATCAAGCCCAAATCCCCGGGCATGTGCCCTGACGGGGAACTGAGCCAATGACCTTTTGGTTCACAGGTGGATACTCAACCACTGAGCACACTGGCTGGGCAGAAATATACTTTTTAAAAAACAAATCATTAGGTACCTATGACTGAGGAAACTAAAAATTAAATGATGATCAGCCAAAATATATTCAATTTTAGTTAAATCCAAGATACTAAAAGATATGGTAAATAAAAGATTAAAAAAATAAAAATGTTATTCCAAACTAACGAGTTTCTTTCAGCCTAAATGCTGCTGCTATAAAAACAGCAGCAACTATCAGAAAGAAAATATTTCTGGCTCCATCTATTCAAACTAAATTGAAATCTTACTTATAGGGATTGACTTACAAATAAAACCTGTTTAATTGTATGGATTATTGGAGAAAGGGAGGATAGCACATGTGCCAAAATTAACCAGTTCTGTGCCACTGAACAAATATTTTACCTTCTTTGAATATAATTCCCTTTTTAGGTACAACCCAATAAATAATTTGATAATCAGATAACCAAATTATCCCAGACTGTTGTAATGACTGTGTAAATAACAGGGGGAAAAGGTAAAGTGGTGAAAAGGCAATGAAAGTGTAGTAGTTCAGGAATGGAAATTATATACAAAGAAAACCAAGACTGATCAGTGGCTGTGGACTGAGCCTTAGAAAGAGGTATTCTGCAAAATGAAGACGGGGAGGAGGCGGGGGAGTAAGAGAGAAAATGAAGAAGAAAGGACTGAGGTGATAGGTAGGTAAGAATACCTGAAAGAAGAACTGAAAGGGGCAAATGAAAAAGAACAAGGAATTAAAAAAATAAATATATAAAAAGCATAACAGAGTAAGTGAATGAAAAAGTACGTAAAACAAGAGTCCAGGAATGAGCCCTCGTCAGGTGGCTCAATTGGTTGGGGCATCATCACCCAAAAGGTGATGGGCTCAATTCCAAATCAGGGAACACACCTAGGTTGCAGGTTCAATCCAGGGTCAGGGTGTGTCCAGGCAGCAACGGAAAGATGTTTTCTCTCTCACATCGAAGTTTCTCTCTCTTTCTACCTCTCTCTCTCTCTTCCTCTTTTTAAAAATCAATAAACATATCCTTGAGTGAGGATTTAAAGCAAAAAAAAATTAATAAATGACAGGTTGAAAAAAAGAGGAAATGTACGGATAAGACTAAATAGCAATAAAAAATCTAATCTTAGCCCTAGCTGGTTTGGCTCAGTGGATGGAGCATCAGCCTGTGGACTGAAGGGTCCCAGGTTCTATTCCAGTCAAGGGCACATGACCGGGTTGTGGGCTCAATCCCCAATAGGGGGCGTGCAGGAGGCAACTAATCAATGATTCTCTCTCATCATTGATATTTATCTCTCTCTCCCTCTCCCACTCTGAATCAATAAAAAAATATATTTTTTAAAAGTGCAATCTTAAAGAGTAATTACATCACATAAGATCAAGACAGGTAAGATATGACATGTAGGTAAAAATGACCTATCATCAGAACACTAGGCAAACAACACAAACTAAATGAATATAATAAATTTATATGAAAATCATAACATACAAGGTGGGGCAAAGGTCAGTTTACAGTCATGATTATGAGTAACACAGTTTATTCTTATATAATTATTTTTTAATTATTGTATTATTTTCCATATGAACAACTGTAAACCTACTTTTCACCCACCTTGTATGTAGACAAGAATTAAGAAACACAGAAAGAGGGTATACATTTTAAAGCTTATCTGAGCCCAGTTGGTTTGGCTCAGTGGTTGAGTATCAACCTATGAACCAGGAGGTCATGGTTCGATTTCCCGGTCAGGGCACATGCCTGTGTTGCGGGTTCCATCCCCAGTTGGGAATCGTGCAGGAGACAGCCGAACAACAATTCTCTCTCATCACTGATGTTTCTATCCCTCTATCCCTCTTTCTTCCTCTCTGAAATCAATAAGAAAAATTTTTTAAATTTATCTGAGTTTTCTATGGTCATTTTGAAATCCACTCATTATTTTAAAGAAGTATCTATGATTGTTATGAGAAGAGAAATATTGTTGAAATTTTAAAAAGTGCTGATCACCAAAGAAATCAAGAAATAATAGTTATGTGACATTATTTCATTGCAAAATAAGAAACTATAAAAATTATAACATTAAGTTGATTTAATCTTTGAATATGATGATTAATATACCAGAATATAGACATTAGACATGTGGTATATTAAGTACTCATTTCTAAAAGCACGTTTCACAATTCAAACAGAAGAAAGAAGTCTATCTCTGCTAATTAAACTTTAAACATAAAGAGATGTGCTTCCAGAAAAACACCTAACCATATTCAACTTATTATTATTATTATTTGTCTATATGTCTTTTTCCAACTGAACCAGAAGAGGGAGCATCTTTTTCCACAGATGAAGAGCTGCATCCATGTGAGGAACTATAAACACAAATATCTAAACTAATAAAGCATGGTTTGCATAGGTTAATAGAAGCCAATGTGATTCTATTATTAGAACAAGGCATTATTCATCTTTTTCTGACTTACTGAAAATTTCTATCAATCGTCTTACAAAATTAGCCAAAATTAGTTCATATTATTCAAATATATCAGGATGTTCTTATGAGGTCTAAGGGCACACATACTTTGTAGTTGTTAAACACTGAAATGGGACCTCTGAAGTAATTCAGAGATATTGAATATATATAGATATATATATGTTTGTGTATACATATATTTGAATCCATGTAAAGAAGAAAGTATTAAATGAATTCTAATTATATAATAGGAAATATAACTTTAAATATTTGTTGGAATTAAGTATCTATTGCCTACAGTTACAACCAAAATATTTTGGCCATATAATACCCCTAAAATGGTATAGTTTTTGTTTCATAAAGCATCTCAACTAACAAGGATAAAAAGATTGGTTTCAAAAACATCTCTAATATATAAAAGGCACATTATTTAAAGTTTAAAAGAAAGCTGAATACCTGTCATCCAGAAAAAAGAAAGCCAACAACTTATCTGTTGGTACTAAATAATGTGATATTTCTCAAAAAACATGGAAACGTAGAAAATTAAACAATACATGGATAAGAACCAAGTATCTTAAAAGAAAGGAAACAAAGAAGATAATTTAGAATTTTGCTATACTTAGAGCAACTTGAACAAGTTTTCTTGGTGGGAGGAGGTGGTGGGCGGGCAGGTGGAACTGTATATCCAGTGAGGCACAGTGTAGAGCAGAAAAGCTGTGTAGACCCTTTCCTCTGATAAGCAGTTTGCCCCTTCTGTAGAATTTTTTTACAACCAGAACAGGAAACTCGAATAGCTGTGGCTGGAACTGAAGGTAGCATTTTATTCATGCCAGATGACGCCAGAGGAGGTTGGAAGCCAGTAGTCAACTGTGGAGCTTTAAAAAAAAATTTTTTTTGAAAAAAAATGTTTTACTTTGACCATGAATTTTAAGTATGAATCTTCCTTTCTTATCTAGAACTGGACTTGAAACTCAATACTAATTATGCAATATGCAGTTAAGGCCATTCTAATTGGGCAGAAAAAACTGCTTAGTTTACTAATACAAGTAGATACTTCTTACTCATGTTGGTCAGAATAAATAAATATGATCATTCAGTTCTGTATCTTACCAAGAGGACTGCCACTGACTGAAAACACAGCACTAATTTTCAGTTCCCCCTCTTGAGTTTTTTGCTGTTGGCCATGATTAAACTCCTTTAAAGAAAAAAAAAAGAAAAGAAATTAAAACACAGAGGAAAGAATAAATACATGTATCTAAAGAAATCCAAACATTGAAGACATTTCACTATAGCTATATAGGGGTGGAAAATGTTTATTTACTACATTAATAAAAAATAACCGCAGCAATATATAATTATAATAAGGAAGTAAATTTGAATATGCTGAGAGAGTAAAAGGCCAAATATGAAAGCAGTTACCTAGTTAGCTTATAGTGTGTACAACCAGATAATTACAAATAATTTTTTAATTCTTAATAAGAGTATTTTAAGTTGCTGTTTATCTATTATAAAAGTAATACGTACCCACTATACAAAATTTAGACAAATAGTAATAAGAAAAACATTCTATAATCATATTTCTATCACCCCAAAACAACCACTGTTATCCTTTGGGTATATTTTTCTCTAGTCTTTTCCCCTCTTGCATTCAGAGGTTTTCTTTCTTTATGATTATACGAAATACACCATTCTCATAAAATGATTTTTTTGACCACTTGAATTGACTGAACATTTGCATATTATTAAATTCTAGAGGTCCAGTGCACAAAATTCATGCACAGGGGAGTGTGTCCCTCAGCCCAGCCTACACCCTGTCCAATCTGGAACCCCTTGAGGAATGTCCAACTGCCCGTTTAGGCCCAATCCGGTGGGATCAGGCCTATTTGGGCAGCCAGACATCCCTCTCACAATCCAGGACTACTGGCTCCCAACCGCTCGCCTGCCTGCCTGCCTGCCTGACTGATTGCCCCCAACTGCTTCTGCCTGCCAGCCTGATCACCCCATAACCACACCCCTGCCAGCCTGGTCGATGCCTAACTGCTCCCCTGCCAGCCCAATTGCCCCTAACTGCTCTCCCCTGCCAGCCTGGTAGCCCCTAACTGTCCTCCTCTGCAGGCCTGATCGCCCCAACTGCCCTCACCTGCTGGCCCAGTAACCACTAACTGCCTTCCCATGCCAGCCTGGTTACCCTTAACTGCCCTCCCCTGCTGGCCTGGTCACTCCCAACTGCCCTCCCATGCCAGCCTGGTCACCCTTAACTGCCCTCCCCTGCTGGCCTGGTCACTCCCAACTGCCCTCCCCTGCAGTCCTGGTCTCCCCAACTACCCTCCCCTGCAGGCCTCATCCCCCCAACTTCCCTCCCCTGCAGGCCATCTTGTGGCGGCCATCTTGTGTCCACATGGGGATGGCCATCTTGTGTTGGAGTGATGGTCAATTTGCATATTACTCTTTTATTAGATAGGATTATTCCACATCTAGTGGTTAAGCATCAGTGCTTTTTAAGTAGGAGTCCAAGAGTCCTTGAGGTCTATAAATATACTCTGGGGAGTCTGAGAAGTCTAAAAGAATTTTTTAAAACTGTGTTTTTATTTCAATGACATTTTTAGTGAATGTAAACATATT
Source organism: Corynorhinus townsendii (assembly GCA_026230045.1). Taxonomy (NCBI): domain Eukaryota; kingdom Metazoa; phylum Chordata; class Mammalia; order Chiroptera; family Vespertilionidae; genus Corynorhinus; species Corynorhinus townsendii. The sequence goes on from JAPDVU010000002.1 coordinate 199,288,208, forward strand.
TTAAGTCATAAATAACCAAATATAACTGAGTTATACTACAAGTTTTCATTGCTGTTGCTTACTTCTATAATTATATTATTGCATTGTGAAACCGAAAAGTGGTAGATTAATTCATTGTTTATCACACTCAACTTGCAAAAATCCTGCAAGATTTCTTATTCTTGGACTTCTCAGGTAACTCCAACATACTCCCTTTCTTTGTGGTAAGGGGTATCTGTACATTACTCAAGTTTGAGAAATACTGATGTATTTTAACAGATGTACCAGATTATACAGGAAAGAGATTGAGTTGAAGTGAGAGAGGCACTTGACTTGGGCATAAAATTAAAGCACCAAAAATATCAGTGATCAAGATAAAAAATTATGTTAGTGCAATATTCTTTAAAATAAAAAATGTAAAATCCATGATGAACATAATACCAAAACTTTAAATAAATAAGGACAGTATCAGTATTACTGATTTTTCCTTTGGACTCAGGCTCCATTTTAATGGCCTGGCATGACACTGAGTTACATAACCCCAATCCAGTGTCATTCCATTTTTTTTCACATATTCCATGAAGAACATCTTTGTGAATACTCAAATTCTCATTTTTAGGATTAACGCCTAAAAGAAATAATCCTTATAGTGGAATTACTAAGTAAACAGATACATAGTAAAGGTTCCTGATACAAAATGACAGGTTTAAAAACAAACAAACAAGTATCACTTAATTATATTTCTTCTAGTAATTTGTGAAAAAAGCCATTTAAAAGTCTTTTCCCCTCTGGTGTTTCAATTTGCAATTCTTTTCTAATATCTATTTATAAAAAAGTATACTGTAACAGTATTAGTCCTCTGTAACATCTGTCATCAACATTTTCTCATTATGTACTTTGAGTTAAAATTTTATGTACTGAAGTTTCCATTTTTATGTCAAAATGCTGACATAAATTACTTTTGTGATTCCTTCTATTTCTTACAAATTCTACTTCTAAAACAAAACTCTAAGAATGTTTATAATACAGTTCTTTAATCCAGATGTCAACAAAATTTATCTGCAAAGGGTCAGATAGTATTTTTAACTTTGCAAGCCATACTATCAGAACCACTCAACTTTGCCATAGTAAAGCCAAAGCATCTAGAAATCACATGAAAATGAATGAATGTGGCAATGCTCCAATAAACCTTTATTTACAAAAACTGTATGCAAAAAAAAACAAAAAAAAACAAAACAAAACAAGACAGAAACACAGAGAACAGGCTGGGTTTAGCCCATTATTGATATTTTGCCAGCCCCTACTTTAAATCCACCTGGTATTTATTTATTTTTATGTATAATAGGCATTTTTCCTTTTTATCCCCTCTGAATAGCTGGTGAATTCCTTCCATTCATCATTTATATATTTAATTCCTTTAAATATGTCTTCTTTGTGGCAATCTATTCTGTATCATTATTGGCCACACTAACCTTATAAAATCACACTGTCCTAATGAAAATAATTGTGGAATGTTTGACCAATTATTAGAGTTTGCCACTATCTACCTATTTTTATAACATATATGTAACGTGGTATGTGCATGCCTATTTATTCCTTCAAAACATCAGAACCTATTGATATTTTCATCAGAATTATATCAAACCTATATCTTAATTAAAAATAACTGATATCTGATTTTTTTAAAAAGTCTCACCATTTATTGTCTTCATCTAACATAGTACATTGTACTTGCTTTGCTATAGAAAGTAGTGTATCTTCTTAAATTATCTGAGAAAAAATGATTTATAGAATATTGCTAACTTTTATTTAACTAATATTCAACTACCAAGTCCATTAAACTTTCATGACTTCTACTAATCCTATCTAATAAAAAAGTAATATGCAAATTGAATGTCACTCCAATACACAAGATGGCTGTCCCCATGTGGACACAAGATGGCCACCACAAGATGGCCAGCAGGGGAGGGCAGTTGGGGGCGACCAGGTCAGCAGGGGAGGGCAGTTGGGGGCAACCAGGCCTGCAGGGGAGGGCATTAGGGGTGACTTGGAAGCCAGTGGAGGGCAGTTAGGGGTGACCAGGCCTGCAGGGGAGGGCAGTTGGGAGGGACCAGGCCTGCAGGGGAGAGAAGTTGGGGGCGACCGGACCTGCAGGGAAGGACAGTTGGGGGGGACCCAGGCCTGCAGGGGAGGGCAGTTAGGGGGGACCAGGCCTGCAGGGGAAGCCAGTTCAGGGCAATCGGGCTGGCAGAGGAGCAGTTAGGTGTCAATCAGACTGGCAGGGGAGTGGTTAGGGGTGATCAGGCTGGTAGGTATACGCGGTTAGGGCAATCAGGAAGGTAGGCAGGTGAGCAGTTGTGAGCCAGCAGTCCTAGATTGTGAGAGGGATGTCCGACTGCCTGTTACCAGGATCAGGCCTAAATGGGCAGATGGACATCCCTTGAGGGGTCCCAGACTGGAGAGGGTGCAGGCTGGGCTGAGGGACACACACACACACACATGAATTTCATGCACTGGGTCTCTAGTTCTCTAATAAAGATCCTTATTAGCAAATGATGATAACTGTCTCCCCTTTTCCATTATTTCTAATTTCTTTAACATGTATTGGGGCAAAATCCAAGAGTTAAATAACAATGGTGAATCAGTAATTTGTGTTCTTTAGTAATTAATAAGTTTCCATCACTTTTAAATTCAATGACTATTATTGATCTGAAGTAGGTATTTCCTTACCACGATCAAGAGAGTATTACAAAAAATGCATAGTGGATTACATGAGATGCCTTCTGGTATCTATATATCTATCTATATAGTCTTACTTGACCTGTTGGTGAAGTTATATATTAAAAGGTTTTCTAACATTGACCAATCTTGACATTCCAATATTAAATACCACAATGTAAATTTTAAGTAAAAACAATATTTTTATCTCAGAAAATTCCAGATAAAAATCAATACTTATTGGCATATTTTAATGTTCTCCCATCAGCTCTTTCTCGCTGTCAGTAACAATTATTCCAAATTTCTGATACATTCTGTAAGCCTCAAATATACATTACTCATGTAATACAATAAAATATGTATATATCTTAAGTACTCCACTTCTTCACCTCACAATGCCTCGAAGGCCGAATGATGTTGTTTTTAAGATTCCCCTGATAAAAACTAAATTTACAAATTTAATAACAAACGAATGACTAATAATTTCAGAAGTGAAAATCTGATAACCCAAAAGCTTCCAGAAGCAGAAAAACAGGTTCAAAACAAAACAAAATCCTTCACCAATACTTTTAACTTCCCTTTGTTTACCAAAAAGGAAGATCCAGATCGCTATCCCAAGAAAGTATTTTAGAAATGAAGAACCCACTTCCTCCTATAGCCAAGTTAACTTGATATGACTAAAAAAATGCCCCAAAATTTAATTACTGAATTCCGACTTCCAAGACTATGTGACTCATTATTGTGACAAATAATTTGCCTTCCCATTCTAATTCATTTATTTCAATGAAAGATTATAAATGAGCTCTCCTTTTATTATGAGCAAAAAGAAAAGGTAAACAATTGATTTTAATGTAACATTTACTGATTTTCCAACTTTTAGAACCTATTAAAGACAAAATGGAAAAATGGAGTTCTCTGGCTCTTTAAAGTTTCTATTTTAAAACCGGTGTAGGCTTTTTTTTTTTTTTTAATTGAACAACTTTTATTTACAAAAAAAGTGGTAGACTAATGAAAACAAGACCTTGTGGCCCTAGATTGGCTCCTTGTATAATTAACTTATTCCTCTAGAACCTGTTTCCTCATTTACAAATAAAGTTAGTATCATCTACTCTGGCCTTCTGAAATAAGAAGATGAAACAACACAGCACACATAAAAATACCTTGTAACTGTAAAAATACTACAGAAAATACTATAGTGACATGCAATGGGATTTGAATGGAAATGAAACTGGCAGGCCAAATGATGTTATACCAGTAACAGAAACAGAATGATAACTGACAAATCCAGAAAATTGTAACAGAAGAAATAATCAAGAGCAAATAAACAGAAGCAGTGAAATTTATAAACACACATTTTAGTACTTTAGTGATTTATATGGAAAGTAAAGAAGTTAAAACCAAATGAATCATACAAGGAAAATTATAGAGTGAGCTAAAAGCAAAACTACAAGTTAAGCAAAGAGAAAAGCCAAGGGAGGTTTTGACAAGGTGCCATGACCTAAAGCTATGATCTTATTAAATCATGAGAAAAGCTACTACTAGTAATTAATGATCAAAATCTATCAGCATTTTATGAACCTCAGGTTAATAGTACCCTTTTAGTTATAATAAAACATTTGACCTCCCTTTTCCAGTCTATAGGAAATGAGTAAGAGTGATAAAGCTGATCCCACTTCTAGTAATATTAAGAAGCCTGAAACACCAATCAAAGAATATATGCACCCTGCACCTCTATGTTCAATGGCAGCATTATTTGCAATAGCTAAGATCTAGCAACAGCCCAAGTGCCCATCAGTATACTGACTGACGGGTTTAAAAACTGTGGTACATTTCACAAGGGATTACTATGCAGCTATACAGAAAGAAGGATCTCTTACCCCTTGAAGATAGTATGGAGAGACCTGGAGAGTGTTGTGCTAAGTGAAATAAGCCAGTCAGAAAAAGACAAGTATGTCACTTATATGTGGAATCTAATGAAAACAAAAAAAACTGATGAACAAAATAGATCTAGAGACATTGAAACATGCAACAGATTGATGTATTTCAGAAAGGGGAGAGAATGTTAATCAAAGAACTTATATGCATACTAGTGGGCCTGGTGCACAAAATTTGTGCACATTAAAAGGGAATTAGAGGAAATCTTTTAATATTGCTGTTTGCCCTTTATAATAGAAGTGTCAGAGATGAAAGAAAATTAGTAAAATATATGTGAAAATCTCATATTTTCTGTCAGAGTCTGGGGTGCACCATGGGACCAAGAGTCAAGTCCCCACCAACCCGCGCACCTCGAAATCGCGCAAGACCCAGACCTGGCTGGCCCCACCCCCATCAAGCCCTGCAGGGCAGGGGACACAGCGTCAGGTCCCCCAACCCAGACTCAGATCCCCTGGCCCTGATGAGAGGGCGCAATGACCATTTGCATATTAGCTCTTTATTATATAGGATATAGAATATGAATAGCCCAAGGGCAAACAATAGTGTAGGAAATGCCTGGGGAGGGAGCAGAAGCTGGGCAGAGGGGGTCAACAGAAGAAAAAAGGGGACATCTATAATACTTTCAACAATGAAGATTTTTTTTTTTAAAGTGATAAAGCATTAATAGTAGTGAACAGCAAGAAATACAGGTTTCTAATGATCACGGGGAAGAAAGACCTGAAACAACAGAACAATGAAGAAGGGAGAGGAGGGAGGAAAACAGAGGATAGGGAAAGTAGAAGGAAAGAAAAGGGGAGGAAAAAGAAAAGGAAGAACCAATTTAACATGAAGTCCCCTGGGGGATTTCTGGAAGAATTATCAAAGGTCTGCTCCTATAGGATTGGTACAACTTCTTAGAGAAAAGGAGCTTTACCCACTCACATACTGGGATACCTTATTGAAGGATCAGGGTAAAGAATGCTTCAGGGCCCTGGCTTGTTTGGCTCAGTGGACAGAGCATCGGCCTGTGGACTCAAGGGTCCCAGGTTCGATTCCGGTCAAGGGCATGTACCCTGGTTGCAGGCACATCCCCAGTAGGGGGCGTGCAGGAGGCAGCTGATGGCTGATGGATGTTTCTCTCTCATTGATGTTTCTAACTCTCTATCCCTCTCCCTTCCTCTCTGTAAAAAATCCATAAAATATATATTTAAAAAAAAATAAAAGAAAGCTTCAGGACCTTATGCCTAGGACCTACACACATTCCTACTTCATTCTCAAGAGTCCAATCAATCAGGTGGTGAGCCTTTGAGGAAGTTCTTCCCCATTATCATTATGAAACTTCATATTCAGCATTTTAAAACACATCTTTACAATCTAAGTAGAATATAAAAATGTAGATGTTTCTTTGTCTTATAAAATTCTCCAGCTACTAGAACCTCTGATTATTTTCAGAACAATAGCACAAATAACTCTTCCTGATGACCTCCTCCCCAATGTATTTGGTTTTTGCTAAAATTGACTTTTTGTCCAAGAAAAGTGTCACTGGATCATGTACAGTAAGAATGGGATGCCTTTGGTAACCCACCATCATGATTTCTTATGGATTTCCCATATCCACACTGGGGTGTGTAAAGAGACAAGAGACGTGCCCCATATACATACACGGTTGTAATTTTCTGAGGAATACACTGCCACATAAATTTTCCCTAGATGTCAAGACATTTCTCTATCCCTAATTCAGATATCCAAGATCTCCATTTTGCCTGCTTCTATTAAATATACCTTCACAATCTACATTCTATTCAAATATTTTCATGTTCCTTCTCTACCATCTTCTTTGTAGCCACTACATTCATACCTATCCAACTCCTACAGCTTTATCATCACTATATAGCTACCTTCCATTACGCATCATGAAATTCTTGCTTAACTGAGCAATCTGACCGTACAAATCACCTATTATCTATAAATTATCTATTATTCTATCTCCTTACTCTAAAACAGTGGTTCTGAATAACAGACAATTTTGTCCCCCAGGGGACATTTGCTAACATCTGCAAACACTTGGGCTGGGGGCATCATTGTTATAGCCATCTAGTAGGCCAAAGATATACTGCAAAGGACAGCCCCTCATAACAAACAATTATCTGGCCCAAAATGTCACAGTGCTGAGGTTGAGAAACCCTGCTCAAAGATATCTGAATGAAAAAATCTCTTACACAGAAGTTTCACATTCTCAAACCCCCTAGTGTAACAGGAAGATATGAAATGGCAGTTAATCTTCCCTCCAGATTAACTGCCATTTCAGAGAAAGAACTAATTCACACTATCTTTGCTTCTCAGCCTCTGAATTAATGTGATCTGTATAAACCATAGACAACCCTCAAATAATTGCTACTATTGTGTATTCATCCCTTGTTCTCCTTCCCATATTCCAGTATGATTACAGTGCCTGGTATAACTTCTTTCTTCCATCCTAACCACTGCAATGTCATTAACTGCATGAATAACTTCGCTGGCTTATAGGATAGCTCTATGACTTTTACCTCCAGAGATACACAATAGCAGAGCTCTATCCCTATCTTTATTACTCAACAGTTCTCAAATTTAGTATCCCCTATTACCCTTCTATCCACTGATCCAATGAACTGGTTCTTCAATCAATTAATCCTTCCCAAGATAGCCTGTACATTACTCCCTCCTGAAAAACATTTAAATCTATACATAGCCTGTACTCCACTAACAATAAATGCAAAGACTTATTACCTCATATAAGCTCAATCAAACCATAAACTAATAAACTACCATAAACCTTCAGCTCTATCTTCTATATCAATCTCTAATCCTTGAAGACTCACACTTTCCCTCATCCTGCACTGAAACTGTAAAAGTCAGAATACAATGGTATTCAGGAACAAACAGGATTAAAAGCCTAATTACTACTCAGGAAACATTTCATATAACTCCTTGTTGATTCCTTAGCATTATTCTCAGAAGATAATTCAAATTGTCTCAACTTTCATTAAGAGTCTCCTCTCAACCTGTCAACAAACTACTTCACTTTTTAATCAAGAACATCTGTTCTCAAATGAATAATTCATGTGTAAAACAAAAAGAAGGGGAAAAAAAAGGTGAAATGTTTACTTGAGCATTGTCAGGTTCGTCTTTAATTTTGTCTAGTAGTCCCTGCTGTGGTGCCATTGCTTTGTCATACTCATCATCCAAAGGTTCTTCTTTAATTCTAATATTTGATGCAAAGGAATTCCCCAGTTCCGAACCAATGGGTTCTTTATTGGCAAATGGATAGCTGGAATCCTAAAACACAATATAAAGGATTAATAAATATTCAGGTTTTAGATTTATTCCTCTTCAGGTTCAACACCCAAAGAAAAACTCATTGGAAATGAAGAACTCTATGGGCATTCATTAGAATCCCTACACCTAAAAGTAAATGTCTAAATATCAAGTACAAATAATCTAAGAGCTGAGACTTTATCTCCAAAGATGTCCTTTCCAAAATAATAAAGCAAATAAAAATCAGCGCTCTACCTACTACATATAGTTACAGTTTAGAAAGTAACATAAAGAAAACGTTGACACTTGACTTGCCACAGTTACAGCATTCTACATACACACTGAAAACTTACCCTAAAGTTTGTTTCTGGGGTTTGTGGTAAATGAGTATGTAATGTTTCTTCAACTTGATTAGCTATTGAAAGAAAAACAAAACAAAACAAACACATGTATATGAATAACAAAGCTTAGAAAAAGTAACCTAAAAAGCTATCATTTGATAATCACCTCTCTTTTCCAACAAAGATGCTCATTAGCATGAGATGGGTACCCCAAAAATGCCCAAAAGGTAGTTTCATTCACAGTAAACAATCTGACACCATCTAACTTTTAGCCTCATCTCACACTTTTCCTTGCTCAAATCTAAATAGAGTGGTTATTTTATTCACTATGCTCTGAAAATTGCTTGTTATTCCCCATTTCTGCTTATATCATACTAAGTCCCCTTTATCTATCCTAATCTTTATATAGTCTTCCAGACTCAGCTCAGGTCAAAATTCACCTCTCCTTTATAAAACCTTTCCTGGCCAGTAAGTTAAAAGTCATCTCCAGGAATATCCAAAACCCTATTTCAATAATTTGAAAATCTTCATGTACTGCCTGCCTTATGACAAACTCTTCCACCACTGTCTTTAATTATAAATTAAATCTATGATATTCAACAGGTCACTGACACTTCTAGTACTTGTCTTGTCCCTTCTACTACCAGACATTATGTTACTTGAGGATAAGTACCCTCATAATGTTCAATATCCCTACAGGGGATACTGAAAATGTATGCTGATTGGTCCTTTCTGCCGTATTTCTCCTAGCATTGTCAGAAGAAATTTAAGGTTGATAAATAATACCTTTCTTTCCCTCACATCTACTGAATATTTACTGAAACATTACTATTTTCACTATAACCAAGAATACAAAGATGAATAAGATACAATCTGACCCTCCATAAACACCTACACTAGTATGTAAGGCAAAAATAAATACAAAACTATAATACTGTGTGATAAGGACTGTAAATAATGAAGCATGAACAAAATGCTATGAAAATATAGATAAGGAAACAATTCATTCTTGATACAGAAAAGTTAGGGGTGACTAGAGAGTAGTAGAGGTTTATGAATTAGGCATTGCTAAATAAAAAGTACTTTTACAGACATATATACAAAGAGAGAAAATGGCATGCAGGCAAATAGAACAGTAATAGAAAAAGGATGCGTGAGGAAAATACATGATGTATTCAAGAATGGAACTAGAGTTAAAGTATAGGATACACTGAGCAAAGAGGCTCAAGAAGAGCCGCAAGAAACTTCTAAAACATAAAATAGAAATGTTATCAATAAGAAAAACCCTCCCTAATTTGGTGGGACAGCAGTTTGAATTAGTGCTTACAGCACAAAGAAGTTAAATCCAACTTCAGGTTCCAATGTTCAACCAAAGAAAATGAACAGGTGATTCGAGTATCTTGCCTTCTCATCAAAATATTGCAACCAGGGGAGGGAGAAATGAGGTTTAGAGCTATTTTTCAACCATTTATACCATTACCAAAAGTTACGGGGAGAAATTCAGTCACTCTGCAAAGAACAAGGATAAAAAAAAAAATGACAAGCTTACAATGAATTTAACTGTTCATACTTCGCTTAGCATCAGAAGTAATAAAAGCTATATTATTATAAGTATGTTGTTATTTATTGTGGTTTATGGCTCTATTCCAACAATTATTACCTGCTTTATCAAAAAAACTGCTTTTCAACCTTGCATCCACCTCTTTATGGGATTTGTCCAACTGTTTTTCATGTTCATAAGTTAGGTCTCTATTTTTCTCCTTTCCAGAAAATGTCTCTTTGCTGTTTTCTCTTACTAGACTAAAATCTTTCCGTATTGATTTAAAGACAGAAACCTGATCAAACTGTTTAGGAAAGTCTTTTTTAAATTTATTTTGAATCTGTATTTCATTTTCATGGTCTGATTCATGCTGTGTGACTCTTCTCTCTACTTCCAAGCTATCATCAGTATGTACTGAAGAAACAAGATTGTCTTTTGAACTAAAATCCTGTTCATCCTCATTGTCACTACCAACGACTGGAATTCCTGCAAGATCCCCAGAGTTCAAAAAATAATCATCTTCATCCAGCAATGAATTTTCAGATCCTGTTTGATTCGGCATTCCATAAGGCATGCTGTCAAGGGTAGGAGTTAAGTTGTGTTCTATATCTTCAGACATTTCTGTATCCATGATACCACCACCTTAAAAAGTAAAATACTGTTTAGACAAACGATAATGCTAAAGTTGACCACATTTATAAGGTCTGTCTGGTATTTAATCAAATATTTTTTCTTTCCAAACAAAATATAGGTAATATCACAGTATTCCATTAACACTTTAAGACAGGAGTGACAGATATGACTATCCCTATTTGACAGATATGGAAACAGAGCCCTGAAACTTGAAAAACTATTGTTAGTTAGAAAGAAAGGCAATGTGAGTTAGATAAATGTACCAACTTCAAAATCAGACATAACTGTGTTGGAATCATACCATGATCACTGAAAATCTATATTATCTTGAAAATTAAACTTTCAGGCTTCTTTACCTATAGAGAGATGTAATACTGACCTTGGCAATTAATTTATGTTGGGGATTAATGGCAGTGTGTATAAAGGACCTACTAACAGAGTATAAAAGTGATAATTATAATTAGTATAGTGATTATTCTGGGGACCTGATATTAGAACCCAGGTCCCTGGTCTAAGAGTCTCAATTTCTCTGCACTAATCCTAATAAACACAGCAGTTAATATTTATAACAATAAATATTTAAACATAAAAATAAAATGTATCCAAGCTAGAATAGATTTTTAAAGTGTTTACCGTTTAAAACTATATGCTCAAGTCTCTCTTATTCCAAAATAAACAACAAAAAATTTTCAGCTTTGTATTTCTTTGCCCTCATTCACCTTTCTTTCATAGTCAAACTTGTAAGGAAAAGTCTACAGTGGTTTATTCCTACTTCATCTTAATCCTTTAGATGAAAGCAATCTGGTTCCCAATTTTGCATTGGAAATGCTCTCACTGAGATCATCAATGATCTCCTAATGGTCAAATCCACTAGGATTTATGTGGCATACCCCTTATGTGGCATATCCCTCCTGGATAAAATTCCTTTGGTTTCTCTGACACTATTATTTCTTCCTCCCTTCTAAACTGGTCTATACTTCTCTTCCTCTATGCACTCAATATATCAGCTTTCTTCTAAGATTCCAGTTCTCTTCTCATTTTATACTCTTGGACTACTTTTTTCACCATCATAGCATGACTTTTGCAGTTGACTTCCTAAGTACTTCAGCTTAGACCCAAGAGTCAGATATTTATATTCTTCTAGGACCCTTAAGGACTCCAATTTAGTACCTCTAAAACCAAACTCATCCTGCTCCCATTCCAAGCATATTCTTCCTGTATTTCTTTTACTTGATTAACAGTATCATCAAACCAGCAGTTTGCTCAAGACAGAAAAGAGAGATACTCCAATTCCTGCTGACAGTGTACTAACTCAAACCACATAAGTATCTAAGAAGCAACCATATTCTTACAAATCTTAACCCTGAACCACATTTAATTGGTCCATGAGCAGCCAAATTGGAACTGACAAAAACATATAGTGAAGCAAACATTGAAAATAGAGGTACCAATGACATCCTTGCTTTTATTTGAAGCCCAGATGAAACCTTCAATGTGGTTGGTTCTTCAAATATTTCCCTGGGTATGATCCAGAATAAATTCCTCCTTATAATCAAGTCCTAACTGATACAGAGTCCAAATGAAAGTTTTCTTCAAGTTGTCCTCCTCCATAAAGACAACAGAATTCTCTTTTTAAACCATAAATCATTCTATATTATACTTTCCTCTGAAATCCTTTAATAGCAACCCACAGCCTAAAGTACTCATTCATTCAGCACATACAGGGAGAAGCAAAAGTAGGTTTACAGTTGTTCATACAGAAAATAACACAATAATTAATAAATAACACAAGAAAAACCAACCATGTTTTGGTTACACACAACTATAAAACTTACTTTTGCCCCACCCTATATTTACTAGAAAACCACTATGTAATAAGTACTGTGATAGCCCCCCCTCTTCACAGAACTAGGAAAACAGACAGAGGAAATAATTACCATTTTTACTTAACAAATTAATAATAAATTCAAACAACAGATGCTAAAATCTTAGGAATGTGTACAATTTACTTTCACACAGAATGCCAGAGAGAGAGAAGGACGGAGGGATAACAGCATGCACAGTATTACAGATATTAATGGTACTATTCTTTTCATGTTTTATTTATTTTTAAATTCTCATAATAGAAAGTTAGGGAGAAAATATAAATAAAAAGGCAACATATTAACACACATATATATTTACTAAAGGCCCAGTGCACAAAATTTGTGCACAGGAGGGGGGGGGTCCCTCAGCCCGGCCTGCACCCTCTCCAATCCAGGACCCCTTGGGGGATTATCCAACTGCCGGTTTGGATCCCTTCGGGATTGGGCCTAAAACAGCAGTTGGACATCCCTCTCGCAATCTGGGACCACTGGCTCCTAACCACTCACCTGCCTGCCAATCTGATCCCCCTCACGGCTCTCCCCTGCTAGCCTGATCGCCCCTAACCACCTCTGCCTCGGCCCTGCCACCATGGTTTTTGTCCGGAAGGAAGTCCTGAAGGTCGTCCAGAAGATGTCCAGTCTAATTAGCATATAACCCTTTCATTAGTATAGATAGTGCGATAAATCTACCAAACTATAAGCAAATAAAGGTCAGGGTTAGAGCCTTCTCTATACAACAGGTTATTCTTAATATCTGATTACATTGCATGTGCTCAGTAAGTGTTTAATGAATGGAAAGGATGTGTATTTTATATGGCCAGCAATTTAAGTTCCATAGCAAATGAGAAAATACTAAAAAGTAATATTGCAATCAACTTTCAAATTTTCTACATTTAAATTCAAATTATGGTACTGGGTGAAAAGTGTAGCCACCTGGAAAAAACTGAATCCCTAATTCATACCAAAATAATTCCCAGATTGCATTTAAAGTTTAGACATAAAACTTAAAGACAGTTGGGAAACCATGGAACAATTATTTTTAAGTCTTAAAGTGGAGAAAAGCCTTTATGATGACACAAAATCCAGAATAAATTTAACACAGTAACCAAAGAAAGAAACCACAAACCAAACCAAAAAATTAAGGATAAACTGGTTAAAAAATTATTTCACTGCACTTTATATGGAAAAAGGTCATTTCCCTACTATATAAAGACTCTTACAGTTCAATAAAGATACAAGCAACCAAATAAATAAAAGCAAAGGATTTAGCACGGCCAGTGTGGCTCCATGGTTGAGCCCTGACCTATGAACCAGGAGGTCAGGGTTCAATTTCCCGTTTAAGGCACATTCCCAGGTTGCAGGTTCAATCCTCAGTAGGGGGCGTGCAGGAGGCAGCTGATCTATGATTCTCATCGTTAATATTTCTATCTCTCTCTCTCTCTCTCTCCCTTTGTCTCTAAAATCAATAAAAAGATTTTTTAAAAAAAAGCAAAGGATTTGAACAAACATTTCACAGGAAACGAAATACTAAGGTTGAATTTTGCTCATAAGTGAAATGCAACTTGGTAATGCAATGAGATATACCATGTTCACATAGCAAGTTGGTAATGACAAAGGTTTTGGTAACAGCCTGGCAGGTATGTTATAGGCCAAAGTTTGTGAAAAGACCATATGTGAACTGCAAAGCCTAAAATATTTACAATCTGGCCCATAACAGAAAGAACGTATAAACTGTTACAATCCAAATAAAGAGCAGCTAGCAATATTTATAATACGTTAAATACACATACCTCTTGAGCCAGCAATTCTACCTCTAAAAATTTACCCTACATATATACTCTCATAAGAGATCTATGAAATACATTTTTGGCAGCAACATACTAAAAACAATCTGTCTATCAATGAGGCTAAATTAATCACACGACATACCTGCAATGGAATATTATATAGTTTTTAAAAAGAATGAGGCAAAAAAATAAAAAGAATAAAGCCACTTTATATAAATTCCCAAGGTTAAGTAAAAATTTTAAAGTGAGGAAGAATATACTTATATAGAGTTAGGGCATAAGTAGTTTTTCATAGTTATTCATATGGAAAATACAGTAATTATACAGTGGGAAATCAGGGGAGTGTTGGGGGTGGAGAAGAGATCAACCAAAGGACTTGTATGATGCATATAAGCACAACATATGGACACAAGACACTGGGCGGGTAGGATGAAGGCATGTGACAGGGAGTAGAGGAGGCTGGGGGAAGGTCAATGTGGAAAAAAAGGAGATATATGTACTACTACATGTAATACTATAAAAAATACAATAATAAATGATAATACAAGAATAACTGTTTCATGCAAACATGTTGTAAACCTGCCTATGCCTCAATCTATATTATGGTATCACTACTATATTTTTTTTTAATTTATGTGTATCTGTAATTATCCTATCTAATAAGAGAGTAATATGCAAATTGACCATACTTTCACTGCACCCACAAGCCACGCCCACCAGCCAATCAGGAGCTGGTATGCAAATTAACCCAACCAAGATGGCTGCGGCCATGGAAAGAGCAGGAGGCTTGGGTTTCCCCGACTATGGAGGAAGCCAAGCTTTCTACCTGCCCTGGCCAGCCCAGGCCTCTCTCAAAGCTACAAAGTTTCAATTATAGAAGATTAATAAATCCCAGATACCAGGACCTCCGCTTGGGTCGCTGGGGGGCATGGCCAGCCTGCAAATCACCACAGGCCCCTCGTCCAGGCCGTCCCACGCCCCAAGAGAACCCCCACCCTGATCCAGGACACCCTTCAGGGCAAACCAGCCTGCCCCCACCCATGCACCAGACCTCTATCCTATCTAATCCTCCAAGCTAATAAAAGAATAATATGCAAATTGACCATAACTCCAACAGACAAGATGGCTGCCCCCATGTGAACATAAGATGGCCACCACAAGATAGCCAGCAGAGGAGGGCAGTTGGGAGGGACCAGGTCTGCGAGGGAGGGGAGTTGTGGGTGACCAGGCCAGCAGGGAAGGGCAGTTGGGAGGGACCAGGCCTGCCAGGGAGGGCAGTTGGGGGCGATCAGGCCTGCAGGGAGGACAGTTAGGGGTGACCAGGCCGGCAGAGGAGGGAAGTTGGGGGTGACCAGGCCTGCAGGGAAAGGCAGTTGTGGGGGACCCAGGCCTGCAGGGGAGACCAGTTTGGGGGGACCAGGCCTGCAGGGGAGGGCAGTTAGGGGCAAATAGGCTGGCAGGGGAACAGTTAGGCATCAATCAGGCTGGCAGGGGATGGTGAGGGGTGATCAGTCTGGCAGGCTGAAGCGATTAGGGGCAATCAGGAAGGCAGGCAGGCAGGCGAGCAGTTGGGAGCCAACAGTCCTGGATTGTGAGAGGGATGTCTGTCTGCCCGTTCAGGCCCAATCCTATCGGGCAGTCGGACATCCCTCCATGTGTCCCAGATTGGAGAGGGTTCAGGCTAGAGTGAGGGACACCACCTACGCCCTGTGCATGAATTTCATGCACCGGGCCTCTAGTCTACACCAATAAAAAAGAGATGCAAATTGATACCCACCAGCCAATCAGGAGTAGGTATGCAAATTAACCAAAGATGTTGGGTTAATTTGCATATGCAGGTACCGCCCCAGGCACTCCAGGCCTCTGGGCAGTGTGGGAAGGTGGAAGGGGGACACCAGGCCAGAGCACAGGCAGAAAGGCAGCTCCAGTCCTTAGCAAAGGCGGTGCCGGCAGCCAGGGGAAGGAAGGCCCATTCTTGCACGAATCTTCGTGCATCAGGCCTCTAGTTTATGCATTAAAAATATATCCTATTGATTTTCTATGAGGAAAAGAATTGGGTGACTGAAAGACAAAAAATACAATCTTTTCAAAGCATACCATTTTGTACCTGAATTTTGAATCATATGTATCATCTATTAAAAAAAATTTTTATACTAATTAAAGCTTTTCAGAGATGGCAATTTCTAACAAAGCATCTAATTTAAATTTGTAATTTTGCTAGTTTACCACCCAGTAAGTATACAGGCTGCATAAAATCTTATGTGGTTAAAATATAAGTATTAGTATGTACTAGTACACCACACATTCCTGATCCCACCAAACGAAGAGCATTTTCTTCTTTCCGAAGCAATTTGGCCTTGCAGTCGATGTTGATGGTTGACCTGGATCAACCCATGATTTTGTGCGTTTGGGATTCTCAAAATAAATCCACTTTTCATTGCCAGTCACAATTCGATGCAAAAAAGACTTTCTTTCGTGCCACTGAAGTAACATTTTACTCATGACTTTTTGGTTTTCCATTTGTCTTTCGTTCAGTTGATGTGACACCCATTTTCCTTGCTTTAAGCTCTTTCCCATTGCTTGCAAACGATCGGAAATTGTTTGCTGAGCAACGTTTAATCTTTCTGCAAGTTGTTTTTAAGTTTGACGCGCATCTTCAACCAATAATGCTTCTAATTGTTGGTCTTCAAACTTTTTCGGTTGACCTGGATGTTCTTTGTCTTTCACGTCGAAATCATCACTTTTAAAGCGTTTAAACCAGCGTTCACAGGTATCTGGAGATGGAGCATGTTCACCATAAGCTTCCCGAAGTATACGATAACTTTCAGCAGCACTTTTCTTCAAAATAAAGTAATGAATTAAAACTTCCCGCAAATGCTTTTTTTTGGGGCACGAAATTCGACATTTTTAAGCGTAAAAATATCTATGATGTTAACACCTTCAGAAAATTTGACATAGAAGTTTTGAAGCTTGTTGTCAATACAACAAAATAGCATACATATCAAATCATTTATATATCAACATATGTATAACTCCATCTATTGGAAAAAAATCCACATATTAATCGGTACACCTGGTAAATGAGAAAAGAGAAAAGCCAAAGGATAACTCTATTAGGAATTTGATGATCATAGGGAAAAAATGCAATATATTTAAGTGTGAAAGAAAGTCATTGAAAGATCCTGAAGAGGCATTAACATGATTTGTGTTTTACAAGGATTGTCCTAGCTTCTGCAGGACTACTTAAAACTGTTAAATGTTACAGGGAATAAAGAATAGAAGCAAGAAGACCAGTTAAGAAGCTATTATAATAACACAAGGGAAAAACTGGTGCCTAAGATCAGGAGGATAATGGTAGATGAGCAGTAGTAGTCAATTTGGGTATATTTCAAAGGTAGAGGCATTTCCTGATCCAGATATATGAAAAACTGGATATGAAAGAAGTCAAGGATAATACAACAGGGTGCGATTTCTTAAGATGGGAACACTAAAGGAGGAACAGACTGAAAGGAATGGAATGAATGATTTGGTTTGGACCTGTTCATTTTGAGAACCTTATTAAATTTTCAAATGGAGATATCAACAAGGCAATTAAATATATGAAAGAGGAGTTAAAGAGGAGACTCTTGCCAAGAAATGGCATATAAATGTGCGACTTATATATGGTACCTAAAATTCATGGGAATAGTAAGATCACCATAGATGGAAAAGAGCTCAGAGTGCTGAAATACCTCAACATTTAGAAAATCGGGTAGAAAAGAAGGACTCAAAAAGAGATTAAGATGGAAAAGCCAAAGAGTTAGGAGAAAAACAAGGTGATAAATGTCAGAGAAGCTAAATGAAAGAAATACTTCCATAAAGGAGTGACCAACCATAATGAATGCTGAGATAAACATTAAAATGAAGATTGAGAATTGATTATTAATATTGGCAAAGCTAAAATGAACTTCTACCTTGACAAGAGCTGTATCAGTGGAAAATTTACTGCACAAACTGGAGTGGGGTGATCCCAATAGAGACTGAGAGGAGAGAACTTGGGAACAGCAAGTACAGACAACTCTATAAGAGAAGTTTTGCTCTAAATTAAAGAAAATGAGCACAAACTAGACTAAAATCTGTCTAAACTGTCTAGACTAAAATCAAGAGTTTTTCTTACTTGGTATTTATTGCTGTTTTCTTTTATTTGGTAAGTTGGGGGCGGTTGTTTTTTTATTTTGTCAATATATTTTTGATATCAGAGAGAAAGGAAGAGGGAGAAACATCAATGATGAGAGAATCATTGATCAGCTGCCTCCTACACACCCACTAATGGGGATCACCCACAACAAAGGCATGTCCCCTAACCTGAAATTTAACTGTGACCTCCTGGTTCATAGATCAACACTCAACCACTGAGCCACACCAGCCAGCCGGTGGTTTTTTAAAAAAGATGAACAATAACCCTGGTTGGCATGGCTCAGTTGGTGGGCATCTTCCTGTGCACCAAAAGATTCCCGGTCAGTCAAAGCAGAAGTCCGGGTTTTGAACACAATCCCCAGTAGGGGGAGAGAAGTTCTGAAAAACATCAATCGATGTTTTTCTCTCACACACTGCTTCTCTCCTCTCCTCTCTCTCTCTCTCTCTCTCTCTCTCTCTCTCTCTCTCTCTCTCTCTCTCTCTCTCTAAAAAGACAATAAAAACTTTTTTTTAAAAAGATGAATATGACAACTTGTAGTATGCTCATAGGAATGATCCAATAAAGAGGGAACACTAATAAGGAGTTCAGAAGGAGAATCTATGTATACTAGGAGGGATATGATCAGTATATAAAGAATGAAAAGAGTACACGAATTAAAAGCAGGTAGGTTGTTAGATCCTGTGAAAGGAAAATGCAAGTTTGTTGTAAGCAATTTGTATTTGATAATGAAAGTGAATTTCATGATGCCAAATTAATTTGTACTTTGTGTCCTTCTTCTGCTTAGTCCTTGCTTGAGTGGAATACTGATATTTCTATATGGTACCCAAGAGTCAATTTCATTTTAAAGTACAACCAACTATGGAACCCAATTGCTACATAAATAAACGCTGTGAAAGGGTTGTCAGTTACTTTCACTGCTAATACAGCATTTAACTCCTTTCATATATTTTAGTTTTTAATCAAAACATAATTTTCAGAAATAAGGTAATATCAGTTATAACTTTAGAAGTCATATTTCTCTAACAATTCCCTGCAGTTGCTTTTCTCTTATATAAAGGAACAAAGAATCAAAAGAAAACACAAAACTCCAAAGAATGCAAAACCAAACAAAAAGCATAAAAATGAGATAATCTTGGTTCATTTTGAATAAAAACTTAACTTAGCAGTTTGTCACTTAAATATTTCTAGGAGCCCTAGCCAGTTTGGCTCAGTGGATAGAGCATTGGCCTGAGGACTAAAGGGCCCCAGGTTCAATTCCGGCCAAGGGCACATGCCAGGGTTGCAGGCTCGATCCCCAGTGGGGGCGTGCAGGAGGAAGCCGATCCATTGATTCTCTCTCCTCATTGATGTTTCTGTCTCTCTCTCCCTCTCCCTTCCTCTCTGAAATCAATAAAGAAATATATTTTTTTTAATTTCTAGATGGCTTATTGTTATTCAAGAAAATATAATTTCCTAAATAACAAAGCCATTTTAAACTATAAAATCAGAAATGTAGTTCAACCATTAAGAGTCCCATAAAGCCAAGAGTCATTAAAAAAACAAAATGTACATGCCTTAAACATTTATTTTTATTTAGGATATATAAAAGCACATTAGGCAATCATGTGATAATCAGGCAAGACTTTAAGAAAGAGTACGTACCCTATTTGACTTCTTTCTTAAACAATCACAACCATAATATAGTATTCATTACTGCAATTTTGTTTTCGTTACAGTGAAATGAGAAAATAAAGACACTTGCACTTCCATATTTTTAATAACATACCTAGTAAGTCTTTCTTTCAAAGCATTCAAATTATTCACAGAAACAAGTAAATTTCACTAGTGTAAAAATGGTACAATTAAAATAATATAATTACAACTAGAGGCCTGGTGCATGAAATTCGTGCAGGGGGAGGAGGGAAGGAGTGTTCCTCAGGCCAGTCTGCACCCTCTCCAATCTGGGACCCCTCGAGGGATGTCCGACTGCCCATGTAGGCCAGTCGGACATCCCTGCCTGCTCGCCTGCCTGCCTTCCTGATTGCCCCTAACCACTTCTACCTGCCAGCCTGATCACCCCCTAACCACTCCCCTGCCAGCCTGATCATCCCCAGCTGCCCTTCCCTGACAGCCCAGTCACCCCCAAATGCCCTACCCTGCATATTCCCTCTTTTTAGATAGGGTTTTTTCTTTAACATATTGGACAGCCCTAACTGGTTTGGCTCAGTGGATGGAGCGACGGCCTGCAGACTCAAGGGTCCCAGGTTCGATTCCGGTCAAGGCCATGTACCTTGGTTGAGGGTACATACCCAGTGGGGATTGTGCAGAAGGCAGCTGATCGATATTTCTCTCTCATAGATGTTTCTAGCTCTCTATCCCTTTCCCTTCCTCTCTGTAAAACTTCAACAAATATATACAAAAAAAGAAATATTTAAGATTCCTCCATATCTGCCTGGCTGGTGAGACTCAGTGGCTGAGACCCCAGACTGGGGCTGGGACAGGATTGCTCCGTGGGGATGCACGCCCCTCCCAGGCTGAGACCCCAGGCTGGGGCTGGGACGGGATTGCTCCCTGGGGCCGCGCACCCCTCCCAGGCTGAGACCCCAGGCTGGGGCTGGGACAGAATCACTCTGTGGGGCCACACGCCCCTCCCAGGCTGAGACCCCAGGCTGTGGCTGGGACGGGATTGCTCTGTGGGGCTGCACGCCCCACCCCTCCCAGGCTGTAACCCCAGGCTGGGGCTGGGACGGGATCGCTCTGTAGGGAGTGAATTTTTGTTTTTTATAAAGGGTCAGGAGGGCCTCTGGGAAGCATTCTGCCAGGCCGCTTACTCTGCCGGGTCTCTGGCAGGGCTTAGAGGACTGGGCACCGCCATCTTGTAGCTATGGGGAGGCACATTTTTGTCGCGGAGTAATGGTTAATTTGCATATTTCTCTTTTATTAGATAGGACGACAATTAGAATAAAGAGGTTTGGGAATAACTGACTCTTGGTAAGCTTGCAATTAATCAATAGCTGAATCATGTGGCTTTGTCTGAAATGACCAGATAGCTTCTTAACAGCCATTCTAGCTTCCTTCCTTAATGACAGACCCTGATTCTTATCAGGGCACACTTACAGTAATAGGAAGAATTTTAATTCTTACTTACGATCCTAAACTGAAAAAGTACCTTAGCTATCAATAGGCCAGTGACCAGCAGGAAACTTTTCATGGAAATGGGATAATAACTAGAATACAACAATTCACTCTTCTTTCAAACTGCAGGTATCAACAACCCATTAGTGAGCCAGGGCCAGGATTTGTTTAAATAGGCTAGAACAGAAAACAAAGCGCATCATTCAGAGGGATAATAAGTAATACTACAAAAAACTTTTGTGTATACACATAGGTCTTGGCATGAAATATATTTCTAATAGTGTTTCAAAGTTTAAAAAACTAGCAATGGATGTTAACTAAACTTACTGTAATCATTTCACAGTATACATATAGCAAAACATTACGTTGTACACCTAAAACTAATACAATGTTTTATGCCAAATTTACCTCAGTTAAAACAAACTTAAACAAAATAAAAACAAAGGGCCCCTAGATAATTTTATGCATGATGTCCAATAATGCTTGAGAATCATTTAACAATAATTTAGAAATTATTTGGAGACTTAAAGAAGACGGAAATAAAAAAAATACCATTTTCGTGGTTATGAAGACTCAATACATTTAAGTTCCTAATTCTCCCCAAAAAATTGATCTATAGATTTAATCAATTCCAATCAAAGTCCTAGTGGCTTGACTGTATAATTTACATGTTGATTCTAAGTTGTATATGTGAATGCAAAAGACCTGAACAGACAAAACAATTTTTAAGAATAACAGAGTTGGATGACTTACACTACATTCATTTTATAAGTCTGTTTTTCGAGGAATTTCCCATTTTACTAAAGTGGTCTTTTGTCTTCTGAATTAGTTATTATATTGGGAAGGATAATGGCATCTCATTGTAGTTTTAACTTATATTTTTATAGTGACTAATGATGTCAAACAAATGTATGTATTGGTCATTCCTTTTCTTTTATGAAGTGTCTTCAAATATTTGCCCATTTAAAAATTTATTGTTTGTCTTTTCATTATTAAGTTGTAAGGATTCTTTATATATTCTGGATACAAGTCTTCTATTGTTTAGACCAATAGATATAAACAGATGGGATATAAACAGATGGGAGTCTATATATTCACTACCTATGTATCTCTCTGCATACCCACACATCCATCTGTTCATATACCCATCCATTCCTTTATCTATTCTATGGGTTGCCTTTTCATTATCTCAATGATGTTCTTTGAAAACCTCAAGTTTTTAATTTTGATAAAATCCCGTTTTATTATTATTATATCTTTGTGGTCTACATTCTTAATGTTCTAAGAAACTTATCCCAAAATCATGAGTATTTTCACTTGTTTTTTATTTAAAACTTTATAGTTTTAGCCTTAGCTTTATGATTAGGTTTGTCATCCATATCAAGTTAGTTTTTGGATGTAGTGTAATATAAGAGTTAAAATAAATAATTTTTGGATATCTAGTTGTATCAGCAACATTTATTGAAAATAAAAGTGATTTGTAAATATGGTAAGTCTTATTATCTACCATTATACCTCAACAAATTTAATTTTTAAAAGCATAAGAAATTTAAAATAGATAGAAATAATAAAATATGTACAAGACCAATGTTTTGAAAACTACAAAACATTGCCGGGAGAAATAAAAGAAGACCTAAATAAATTGAAAGACATTTCTAATTATAATATATACAACTAAAATAAGTGATACTAGTATAGAAATATTAATATTTAGTATTATTTACAATATAAGTATATATAAATAGAATGTAATAGAAATTTCAAAACGAGATTCCCATACCTACAGAACTTAAACATATTTCAGCAGTGCCAATTCAGTGATGAAAACATTAATATTTAGATGAAAAGATAAATTATTTAACATATGATAGCACAAACAACTACTCATCTAAAAATAATGTAGAAACAAATCTTACCCTAACTCTAAAAATAGATTTCAAATTAAATAAGACTTAACTGTTAAAATATAAAATAAAAAGCTTTATAGAATAGATTATAAAATTTTATTGAAAGGCATTACAGATTTTAATGAATACAAACACATGCCAAGTTCATAGATAGGAAGGCTCAGTATCATAAACATGCCAATTCTCTCTCTTGAATTATAGATTCAAGACAATTCCAATCAAATTCCCAAATTGTTGTTTAATTTTGTTTTGTCAGAGACTTGGTGAGGTATTTCTAAAATGAACAATGCAAGAATAGGCAAAACATTCCTAAAGAACAATTTTCAGGGTTGTGAACCATAAGATTATCAAGATTTATTATATAACTAAATAAATTAAGACAACATGGTACTGGCACAGTAATAAACAAATAGTCCACTGGAACATTAACTGAGAACATAGGAAAACGCCCACAGATATACATTATAGAATAACTTGGTAGATCACTGGGAAAAGGAAGTAGTTTTTGATAAATGGCAGTGAAATAATGTAAGCATTATGAAAAGAAATAAAATTTGTTCCCTAACCCAAGCCATAAAAGAAATTAAATATAGAATAATTCAAGAGCTATAGGTAAAAGATACAAACAATGAACATGTTAGGAAATAATATCAGAGATATTTCTAATCGGCCATAGTCTAGGAAAAATGTTCCTAAATATAATGGAGAAAAAAAGCAATCCACAAAGAAAGAGACTGATAAAATTGTTATCATTAAATTACATTAAAATTAATATCTGCTTATGCAAAGACTTTCTAAAAACCAGTCATGAATTAAGCAAAGTTATCTGTAGTATCTACAACTGACAAGTTTATTCTTCATAATATTTACAGAACTCCTACAAATTAAGAAAATACCAACAACACAATAGTAAGTAGACAATAGACTTAACTGTCATCTTACAAAAGAGGAATCTGAAATGACCAGTAAATATGAAAATGTATTCAACTAAATGAATGAGGAAAATCCAATTTCATAAAAATATGAATTCCATATTCACAAAGCTTAAAACTCTTATAATATCAATTGTTGGACAGATGCACAATGACCAAAACTCTAACCAACAGCGTAAGTATCCTATCTAGTAAAAGAGTAATATGCAATGGAGTAATGCGTTGCATCACTCCAGCACACAAGATGGCTGCCCCCATATGGTCAAAGATGGCTGCCTCCATGTGGACACAAGATGGCCGCCATAAGATGGCCAGCAGGGGAGGGCAGTTGGGAGGGATCAAGCCAGCACAGGAGGGCAGTTGGGAGGGACCAGGCCTGCAAGGGAGGGCAGTTGGGGGTGATCAAGCCTCCAGGAGAGGGCGGTTAGTGGTGACCAGACCAGCAGAGGAGGGAAGTTGGGGGTGACCGGGCCTGCAGGGAAGGACAGTTGGAGGGGACCCAGGCCTGCAGGGAAGGACAGTTGGAGGGGACCCAGGCCTGCAGGGGAGAGCAGTTGGGGGAACCAGGCCTGCAGGGGAGGACAGTTAGTGGTGACCAGGCCTGCAGGGGAGGGAAGTTAGGGGCAAACAGGCTGGCAGGGGAGCAGTTAGGCATCGATCAGGCTGTCAGGGGAGTGGTTAGGGGGAGATCAGGCTGGCAGGCAGAAGCAGTTAGGGGCAATCAAGAAGGCAGGCAGGCAAGCAGTTGGGAGCCAGCAGTCCTGGATTGTGAGAGGGATGTCCGACTGCCCGTTTAGGCCCAATCCTACCTGGATCGGGCCTAAACGGCAATCGGACATCCCTCATAGGGTCCCAGACTGGAGAGGGTGCAGGGTGGGCTGAGGGACACCGCCCCACCCCGTGAACGAATTTCGTGCACAGGGCCTCTAGTAAATGTATAAAACAATTTAGGAAAAAAGTTTTATATTTCTATTAAGTTGAGAGTGAACACACCCAAGGCCTGAGCAATCACCTCCCCATTTACCAGATGTACCAGTTAACAATGCGAATTTTTTTTCAATAGAGGGAATTACACATGTTGATATATATGTGATTTTATATATTGCTATTTTGTTGTATTGAGAGCAAGCTTCAAAACTTCCTATGTCAAATTTTCTGAAGGTGTTAACATCATAGATATTTTTACGCTTAAAAATGTCGAATTTCGTGCCCCAAAAAAAAGCATTTGCGGGAAGTTTTAATTCATTACTTTATTTTGAAGAAAAGTGCTGCTGAAAGTTATCGTATACTTCGGGAAGCTTATGGTGAACATGCTCCATCTCCAGATACCTGTGAACGCTGGTTTAAACGCTTTAAAAGTGATGATTTCGATGTGAAAGACAAAGAACGTCCAGGTCAACCGAAAAAGTTTGAAGACCAACAATTAGAAGCATTATTGGTTGAAGATGCGCGTCAAACTTAAAAACAACTTGCAGAAAGATTAAACGTTGCTCAGCAAACAATTTCCGATCGTTTGCAAGCAATGGGAAAGAGCTTAAAGCAAGGAAAATGGGTGTCACATCAACTGAACGAAAGACAAATGGAAAACCAAAAAGTCATGAGTAAAATGTTACTTCAGTGGCACGAAAGAAAGTCTTTTTTGCATCGAATTGTGACTGGCAATGAAAAGTGGATTTATTTTGAGAATCCCAAACGCACAAAATCATGGGTTGATCCAGGTCAACCATCAACATCGACTGCAAGGCCAAATTGCTTCGGAAAGAAGAAAATGCTCTTCGTTTGGTGGGATCAGGAAGGTGTGGTGTATTATGACCTTCTAAAATCAGGTGAAACGGTTAATACTGATGGCTACCGACAACAACTAATCAATTTGAACCATGCTTTGATCATAAAGTGACCAGAATGGGCCAGAAGACAGGGCAAAGTAATTTTGCTTCATGATAACACACCATCACACACTTCAAAACCAGTTAAAGAAACGTTAAAAGATCTTGCCTGGGAGGTATTAATCCACCTGCCGTATTCATCAGACCTTGCTCCTTCAGATTACCACTTGTTCCGATCGATGGTACACGCACTTTCTGAGCAGCACTTCAAAACGTACGAAGTGGAAAATTGGGTCTCTGAATGGTTTGCCTCAAAACAAGAAAAGTTCTATTGGAACGGTATCCAAAAATAACCTGAAAGATGGGGAAATGTGTAGCTAGCGATGGACATTACTTTAAATAAAGCACTTTTGATGTTTCTCTTGAAATTAATCGGGTTTTCTTTGATTACAAAACCCGCATTATTAACCGGTACACCTGGTATACCCTAAAGCAAGAAGAGATAAAACTATCCCAGCATGCCAAATCTAGAAGCAACCTGTTTTTTTTCATAACCCAAAAGAAACAAGTAATTTTCACAGTTAAAAGATTTAAAAAATCAAAAGAAAATGTTTCCTGACACATGAAAATTGTTAAATTAAAAATTTAGCCTCCTTTTTATATTGTCTATGGCGGCTTTCACACTACAAAATCAGAGTCGAGTTGTTCCAACAGAGACGGTATGATCTATAAAGCCTAAAATAATATTACTATCTGGCCAGAAAAGGTTGTCAATCACTGTCCTAAACC
This sequence comes from Corynorhinus townsendii, assembly GCA_026230045.1. Classification (NCBI taxonomy): domain Eukaryota; kingdom Metazoa; phylum Chordata; class Mammalia; order Chiroptera; family Vespertilionidae; genus Corynorhinus; species Corynorhinus townsendii. The sequence goes on from JAPDVU010000002.1 coordinate 199,315,024, forward strand.
AACAGACTTTAAACTTGTTTTTGACAGAGACCCACCTTACAGATTTTACATGAAATTACATACATGATAGTTTTTGTATGTATCAAAAACATAATCAAGAATGTTCATAGAGGAAAGATTTGTAATCAGAAAGTATATAAACAGTAAAATAACATTTTAAATTGTGACATATTTTTAAAATAAGACCTAAACTATAAAACTCATAGAGGAAAACATAGTGGAAAAGTTTCATGACACTGGATTTGGCAATTTCTTGGATATGATATCAAAAGCACATGCAACAAGTCCTGGCCTGGTGGTTCAGTTGGTTAAAGAGTCGTTCCATATACCAAAAGGTTGCAGATTCAAAACCCAGTTGGGGCGCACACAGGAGGCAACCAATCAATGTTTATTTTTCTCTCTCCCTCTCCCTCCCTTCCTTTGTCTCTAAAATCAATAAACATATCCTTGGATGAGGATTAAAAAACACACACACACAGGGAACAAAAGCAAAAATAAACAAATGGGACGTATCACATTTTTTTAAACTTCTGCACATCAAAAGAAATCATCAACATAATGAAAAGGCAACCTACAAAAATGGAGAAAATATATGCAAATCACATTATCACATAAGGGGTTACTATCCAGAATATGTAAAGAACTAGAAGTCAACAACAACAAAAAAACAAATAACACAATTCAAAAATGGACAAAGGACTTGAATATACATTCCTCTAAAGAAGATATACAAACGTGAAAAGATGCTCAACATCAGTAATCTTTAGAAAAAAGGAAATCAAAACTACAATGAGATATCACCTCACACCCATTAAAATGACTTATCAAAAACACAAAGTAACAAGTTGCAAGGATGTGGAGAAATTGGAATCCTTGTGCTCTGCTGGTATGATGTAAAATGATGCAACCACTACTAAAACATTATGGCAGTTCCTCAGATTCCTCAAAATAGTTGAAATAGAATTCTTATATAAAGTCCAGACACGGTGGCTCAGTGGTTGAGCATTAACCTATGAACCAGGAGGTCATGGGTGGATTCCTGGTCAGGGCCCACACACTTTCTGAACAGCACTTCAAAACGTACAAGAGGGCCGAAACCAGTTTGGCTCAGTGGATAGAGCGTCAGCCTGCAGACTGAAAGGTCCCAGGTTCGATTCCGGTCAAGGCCATGTACCTGGGTTGCGGGCACATCCTCAGTGGGGGGTGTGCAGGAGGCGGCTGATCGATATTTCTAACTCTCTATCTCTCTCCCTTCCTCTTTGTTTAAAAAAAAAAAAATCAAGAAAATATATTTAAAAAAACGTACAAGAGGGGCATGCAAGAGGCAGGTGATCAATGATTCTCTCTCATCACTGATGTTTCTCTCTCTCCCTCACCCTTCCTTTCTGAAATAAAAATATATTTAAAAATAAATAAATATATATATAAAGTTCATAAACAAGCAAAACTAAACTATACATTGATTAATAATGTTAATGTGGCCCTGACCGGTTTGGCTCAGTGGATAGAGCGTCTGCCTACGGACTGAAGGGTCCCAGGTTCGATTCCTATCAAGGGCATGTACCTTGGTTGCGGACACATCCCCAGTATGTGCAGGAGGCAGCTGATGTTTCTCTCTCATCCATGTTTCTAACTCTCCCTTCCTCTCTGTAAAAAAATCAATAAAATATATTTTTTTAAAAATAATAATAATGTTAATGTGGTAAAAACTATAAAGAAAAGCAAAAAATAAGCGAAGTTCAGGATAATGGCTATTTAGAGAGGAAAACAAAATTGGACTGAAGAACTGCTATCAAAGACATGATGATAATGTAAATTTTTTTAAAACTGGGTGGTGAATCCAAGGTTTTTTTGTTGCCATTTTATAAATATCTCACATGTTTTAATATTTTCCGTTTATTTACCACTTTATGAAAACAGCTTTCTAATATTCCAAGAAACTCCAGAATAGCACATAATCAAGATGTAAGGAAAATTTTCTTAACCAAGACGGAAAGCCCTGATGTTAAAATATCACGTTTATGTTAAAAACATTTGTTTCAGAAAAGTTGACACAAAGAAAAGAAAATAAAAGCAAGAGAAATCAAACCCCCCCACACTATATTATCAAAAGAACTTTAGATTATGCATTCTAAAAGTTAAATTTTCTGAATGACCCAAGTGATTGTCTATCTTTTAAAATGTATACCTGAATCTCGTTTCAGAATTATCCTTTACCATGCTTACTGTGACTCACCTTAACAACTCACTGCAATATAAAAGAAGGTTACAACTTGGCATTAAAAAATACTTTAATAATTAGGAAAGGATATTTTTTAAGTATTTTTATGTGTTTTTATTTATTTCAGAGAGAAGTAGAGAGAGAGAGAAAGAGATAGAAACATCAATGATAAAAGAGCATCATCGACTGGCTGCCCCCTGCAGAGCCTCTACTGAGGATCGAGTCCACAGCACAGACATGTGCCCTGACTGGGAATCGAACCAGTGACCACTTGGTGCATGGGTCAGTGCTCAACCACTGAGCAGCACAAGCCAGGCCGCTTATTTATTTAACAATTATTTATAACTACATAGTACAGAAGCCAGTACAAATGTTAAACTTACTAAAAGTTGCCTAAATTCAGAGCAAAAGGTGTAGGGGAGTGGGGGAAGAACTCATAGATAAAGACAAACATTGTGGTGATTGCTTGGTGGAGGGGGCTTGGGTGAAATGGGTAAGGATATAAGGGAGATAAGTGGTGATGGATAAAGACTTGAATTGAGGCGGTGAACATACAATACAGTGTACAAATGATGTTTTATAGAATTGTGCACCTGAAACCTGTATAATTTTGTTAAGCAGTGTCAATCCAATATATTTCATTTTTTAAAAAATAAAATAAAAACAAATACATTTTAAGAAGCTATTTAAGTTGAAATTCAATAGGAACTCAACAAAATGCAAACTAAAGTTAACACTGATATTTCACACCCATCAGATTGCCAAACATAAAGAACTACAATATACACTGAGTATAGCTGCCCTTATGCATTTCTGGTGGGAATGGGAAGCATTAAAAGATTTTTTGAAAAGTAAGCTAGCAACGCATTAAAATTGCAAATACCCTTTACTCCACAATTTCCACTTTTTCTATCCACAGACATAAAACCACTAATATATAGACATAGAATAAGAAATGTTAATATATCATTCTGTATCATGGCAAAAAAAAACACTAAAACAAGGATGCCTAAAAACAAGGCAAAAGTGACTTACTATATATATCTAAATCATGGAATGGTACACTATAAGAGTTGGAGCTGCCCTAACCGGTTTGGCTTAGTGGATAATGTAGGGAGCAGCTCTAGGGTTAAGCCTCGGACTGACCTGTTGACAAAGCCACAAACAAGTCCCAGCTTATTCTCTTTGTCTGTCTTTTCTACATCCTTTGCCACCGCCCCCTCAGGCTCACCGAATCCTTGGCTGTGCTGCCATGTAATATGTGGTGCCCAACACAGGGCCTGAGTTCGGGGGAACTGCAGTTGTCAGGTGAAAGGACACTCCAGTGAAGCACGTGCAGAAAGCAAAAAGGTAAGGAGCAAAGTTTAGTAATAACTGGGTGTAAAACATGGGAAATTCAGGATCACAGGGAAAGAATTTATATGTATCCATGCTTAAGGCTATGCTCCAAGCATGGGGCTGTTCTGTGAGGTATGAACAGTTTTTGATTTGTTGGATTTTGTGAGTAAAACCTGCCCATGGTTTTCTGAGGAAGGAGAAGTAAATATAGAGGCATGGGAGAAGGTAGAAAAACAACTCAGAGATCATTATATAGCTGAAGGTCCAGAGGAAATGCCTGCCTCTGCTTTCGGTCTGTGGTCCCTGATTTGGGACTGCCTAGAGCCCATTCCAGAAAGGGAGTGGATGAATGTGGCAGGGGAATCAAGACAGATGGGGGAAGGCTACCAGAGGCTTCCAACTCTGCCTATACCATCAGTGCCTCCGCTGCCTCATCCAGTCCCTGGGACTACAGCTCCTGTGGGAGAGAGCCCTCTGGATGATGCGCTTTCTCCCAAATATGAGTGAGGATTGGAGGAAGCAAGGGAACAGCGCCAGCGGGTTTGGGATGATGGGGGGTCTGATGCAAACATTTGGAGAGCTTACTGTTGCTCAGAAGCTTCTCCTTTTACCCCCTAAACAAGCAGAAATAAGAATGGTGCCTTTATCTCTACTCCAGCAGACTCTGCATGAGGTCAGGCAGGCCAGATCCAGTAATGAAAAACACAAAAAGGGGGAGAAGGATGTTATGTGTTACATTTCTTTAATTACAATGCAGATAGTTGTAATAGGCTCTGCCGGGTTAGCCTGTTGGAAGGATACAAAAACCAGACAAGAGTTTTACCAGATTCAGCAATGATGTGGGAAAGAGGTTGTGTTTTGTATCTTTCCAGAAGGAGCAGGATAGCCAATTTGGGTGGCAAAGTGTTACATGCGTCACCACAATGGACCCAGAGAAGCTCCTTGTCCCTTCATTCAAAAGACTGAGAGTTGCCCCGATGACAGCAAAGCAGAAAAATTAGAAACAAAGGCTACACAAGGGACTGAGGTGCCAACATGGGGTCAGCTGAAGAAGTTAACAACTGAGGCCCAGCAGATGGTAGAAAAGCAAGGAGTAGAAGCTACTCGCTCAATCATGTTTCTGGCTATGCTAGCATTGGTTAGCTGCCAGATTTCTATAAAGTCCTGCACAGCCATGTCCCAAGGACTCAGTAAATCAGCAAAAGAAACTTTAATTTAGTAGAAAACTGTTACTGTAGTTTGATTTCTCCTTTATTGCTGTGTTGCATTGGCATTGTTTTGTTAATAGCCATGTCTGGGTTTTCCATTGGCATTGTTTCGTTATTATTTTAACAGCCAGAGTTATGTTCTTAATGTTCAAGTTTTAAAATGTTAACATGTCTGTAGTTTGGGTTTTGCATTGGCATTGTTTTGTTATTATTTTAATAGTCAGAGCTTTGTCCTTAATGTTTAAGTTTTACTTCCATTATAGTAGCTTAAAAATAAAAAAGGGTGAGATGTAGGGAACGGCTATAGGGTTAAGTCTCAGACTAACATGTTGGCAAAGCCACAAACAAGTCCCAGCTTAGAGGGCACAGCCCTCTTAGCATAGTTAAGCTTGACCTTATGACACTCCCGAGATCTTTCCTGGGTAGCTAATGGGCTGTGAGAGGTGCAGCAATGCTGCCAAAACAAGTGAAACTCAAAAGAACATTGTAACTATGTTGACCACTACCTTGTTTACCTCTAACTATAAAATAAAGCATCAGCTTGTCTTCTGGATCTTTCTCTGTGGCCTCAGCCAGGCACAGGAAGATCCACCTAGATCCAGCTTATTCTCTTTGTCTTTTCTACATCCTTCGCCACCCTCCCTCAGGCTCGTCGAACCCTTGGCTGCGCTGGCACGGCACAGGATAGAGCATCAACCTGCAGACTGAAGGGTCCCAGGTTTGATTCCAGTCAAGGGCATGTACCTTGGTTGCAGGCACACCCCCAGTAGGGGGTGTGCAGGAGGCAGCTGATCGATGTTTCTATCTCATCGATGTTTCTAACTCTCTCTCTCTCCCGCTTCCTCCCTGTAAAAAATCAATAAAATATATTTTTAAAAAAAGAGTTGGAGCTGTCCTTGCTGAGGTAGAGGAATATCACAAACTCTTAAATGACAGAATAGAGGCAGAGAAATTTATGTATATGATAATCCCATTTGTTAAACAAATATAAAATAAAGACCCTCAAAATCCTAATGTATATAATAGTTTTATGAGCATTAGAGAAAAACATGGAAGACTAACTACAAAGCTATTGATATGGGTTTTGAGGGGGGATAGATAGAGACAATGATATGGGAAGGAAAGGCTAAGCCACAAGAAAAATTTTAAAGTTACTCTTTAAAAATTTATACATGTCAGATTCATGCAGCTGTGTTTATGATTACAGGAAGCCATTAATGTTGTGAAGATACAAATACATTTTCTTTTAAACCATCTTCTAGTTGAGAATAAAATATCCTATGACAGGATTTATGCTTTCATAGCTGATTGCATTTTCCAAATATGGTTGCACCAGTACCTCTCATCTACATGCTTTTCTACTATGTGCCCTTGATCATTCTCCTGTAAAGAAGTGAAGTCTGTTGTATCTTCTCCTGAAACTGGGCAGGCCTGGACTTGTTTGTAGCCAAAAGAATGTAGTGGAAGTGATCTCTGTGGCTTCTAAAGCTAGCTAGGTCAGAAAAGATGCACCAAATTACTCTTTTGCTTTTGGAGTCCTGAGCCAACATTAAAAAAAAGTCTGGCTACTCTTGAGTTCGCTACGCTATAAGGAAAGGAAGGCAATAGGAAGACCTTGTCTCCTAAGCCAGGCTAGACATGAGTGAATGAACTTCCAGATTAACCCAACACTAAGCCATTGAACTTTTCAAATCATTTCTGGAAAGACCCAAGACACTGTGAGGCAAAAACAAGGTATATCCAACATACCCTTTCTAAATATATGAGTCACAGAATCCAAGAGCATTGTCAAATTATTGTTGTGCCCTGGCCAGTATTGCTTAGTGATTACAGCATCAAACCACACATTGAAGGGTCCTGGGTTTGATTCTTGGTCAAGACATGTTCCTGAGTTGCAGGTTTGATCCCAAGCCCTAGTCAGGGTGCCTGTAGGAGGTAACCAATCGACATAATCTCTCTCACCTTCTTCCCTCCCTTCCACTCTCTCTAAAAACCAATGTGGAAAAAAATCCTCGAGTAAGGATTAACAAACAAATAAAACGTATTGTTTTTTACACCACTAGGTTTCAGGTGGTTATTATTTAAGCAGAACATACCAGTAATCATAATGCAAATTCAAACTATGTTTCATCTTAAACAATTCAGACAGTAGGCTCTAGAAAACTATGTTAATTGATTTAAAAAGTGACAATAGTGATGACAAGATCAAATTTCTAAAATATGCCCTTAGGTACTTAAAATTCTTCCATAAAATAATCGGGAGAAAAGCAGTATTTCCTAAGTTAATGACTTAATATAATTAGGTTTAATCATGTATATAATTAACAAATGATCAGTAGAAATCTGCCTTTATCCTTATACCTAAGAGAACAAGTATTTTAGAAGGCAACAATTTTAGCTTTTAGATCTTTTAATTGGAAAATGGGTGAGCACCCTATATGTGGAATCACCTTATATTCAAAGTAGGAGCTCACATTATTGCGCAGCGCCACCCAACCACTTGCAGCCCTGCCTTAACACCCAAACCTGTCCACGCAGAGTTCCAGCTCCTATCCTGGCTGAACCCTCAAACCCTCTGGCCTTCTCTGGCAGCTTCAAGCCCCAAACTCAGTCCCTCCAGTCACCTCAGGCTAGTCCCGCCTTCTCTGGGCGCCTCCCCGCTACCCCCATGTCTCCAGAGCATTGCGGCAGCTCCGCCCCATCATGGCACCAGAGGTGAACGTGGAAGCCTCCTGCCTGCTGCACTGTGCACCTTCCCCTGGCAGGTGGGCTGCAGGGCACTCAGAGTGTGAGTGGTGGGTGGCAAGGGACTGGTGATGGGGCACTATGGGCTCTCACCCCTGCCCTACCCGGCACGGGATAGTCCCACCTCCTCCTGGCACCTCCCCGCTTCTGACCTGTCTCACCATGTACCTTATAATATCCACAGGACAAATTCTCCTGAGAGATGATGAACTAGATGTTGAAAAACCCTACTTTCTCTTTGACTTGCATGAAATGTTGAAGCCTTTTTTCTTTTAAATCTCTTTCACTGAAAACACTACAATTTTGAAGGTCAATGCAGCTTCTTCATGTTTAAACCAAACTTCCCAAATTCCTCACTGATGGTGTTAAGCTCTATCAGTTTATGTGTACAAACAATTAGCAGATACTATATTTTGCTGAAATTTTCAGAAGGGCTATGCCCTAGAATGGCTGAATTTGATCGATAAAACAAATATCTGAAGCCCCATATCCTGGTGATCTTGGCCAATGAATACCTGGTAGGTATGGTATTATTCTTGACTAGTGACCCAGTGCACGAATTCATGCACATTGAAAGGAAATTAGAAGAAATATTTTAATATCGCTATTCACCCTTTCTCTATAATAGAAGTGTCAACCAAATTCACGATCAACAATGACAGATCGAAACACATGCATGTGATTGGCACTAGTGAGAGCATTACATGTATCACGCATGTGCAAGTCAACATAGCCTTTTAGAGATATAGAATAAACTTGCTTAATTAGAACTGCTTTCTGATTTAGCTAAACTTTTTCCAACCCAGTGAAGCACCCCAATTTCTCTTTCATGTTATTGTCAGCAACTCAGCAGTAAATATCAACACGAAGCAGATTATTATTGTAGATCATGCAGGGAGAACAAAGGGTAAAATATTTAACTGCAGCAGTGTTTGACTATATTTTGTGCAATGAGAAAACCTGAAATCATTTTCAAGGTCCACCATTTCTTCCTTCTTTTCAGTCGGGACAAGTTTCTAAGCTTTCTAAACCTCCATTTTTCCAGCTAATGAAAATAGGATTCCACCAAGTCTCCTATCTACCTACTCTAGGTCTTCTGTGAGGATCAAATGAGATGAGTCACAGGAAAATGCTTCACAAACATTTGGTTAAAGTGTGAAATGTTTGCACCTGGATATAAAGCAAGTCACGTTCCTGGGCTGAAGAAACTACAAGGAGGCTAGTCGTCACTAAGAAACAGAAGCCAGGCACTACTAGGTGACGTTATTACCCAGCACCCACAGTGACCGTTCCAGGGTCTGGACAGCTTCAGCTGCGATTTGGTGGGCTGTCGCTCTAGGGTGGTGGCCAGGCGCGTGTCCCACTTGGGGGAAGCCTGAGAAACAGTGAATATCCTTTTTCCTGGATATGCGCCCCAAGACAAAATGGTATACCTTGAATGACCATCTTTGGAATTAGATGCTTCCTAAACACCATCTATGTAGCAGTCTGCCTTTATATCTAATGGATAGGTAGCTATGTTCTTGAATCCCCTTCATGGAGAGAGACCACTTTCCCCTTCCAACCTACTCACTTCTATGCCTCAAAAGAAGTGGTTCTCAACCTTTTTAATGCCACGACCCTTCAATACAGTTCCTCATGTTATGGTGACCCCCAACCATAAAATTATTTTCGTTGCTACTTCATAACTGTAATTTTGCTACTGTTATGAATCGTAATGTAAATATCTGTGTTTTTCGATGGTCTTAGGCAACCCTGCTAGCGGTTCTCTGCTGTAGATCCTAAGACCATCGGAAAACACAGATATTTACATTACGATTCATTAACAGTAGCAAAATTACAGTTATGAAGTAGTAACGAAAATAATTTTATGGTTGGGGGTCACCAAAACATGAGGAACTGTATTGAAGGGTCGTGGCATTAAAAAGGTTGAGAACCACTGCTCCAGAGCCTTTAACAGCCCCTTAATGATAATCTACCAGAAAGGAGGAGATATAGGGCAATCTTTACTACACCATTTGCACTCAACATTTGGCATCAAGTTCCCTGCTTGTAAACCTCCACCCTTAAAGTGGGGTTGGAACAGAAAAGCACCAGGCATCAGTATAGGGACCCAAGTACAGGAGCTTGGTTAATACAATAAGAATCCTGCTACCACTTTAAGATAGTTGTTATTCAACATCTTTAACAAACAAAGCACCCAATTCAAACTTTCATTAGAACCCTATTTGATTAATTTCTATCACTACCAGTATACAGACTTGAGCAAAGGCATGTCGTGAGGAAGGTAATGAAAAATTATTTGATGAAAGTGAGTAGTAGAGACTGAGGGATACCTCCTATCAGCCATGTTTTAATTGGTAACCTTACTTTTCCTGACCAAAGATGATTGGGTCAAAATTAAACATCAAATCTAAGCTGGCACAATCATAATTTTTTTCCTAGGAACTTGAAATTTAAAATGGGCATAGGGAAGAAATAAGTCACTGGAACATAACTGCTTTTTGGCAGCACAGACAGAGCAGACACAAGGTCTCAGTGAGTTCCCTGGAGGAAATTTGTTCTCTACCCTCCCTAAATTCTGTGAAGTACTCCAATACACTTCTGAAGTTTCTTCTGGATAAGCTAGCTGAAGCCTAATTTACTTTCTTGCATGCAAGAAAAAGACAAATCTACTAAAGATCAGAAGAGCTAGTTACCTCTCAATATGTAGTATAAAAACTGTTATCACCCAATATTACCTAATTTCAAAGAGAAAGATGGTACTCACAAATCTTACTGGATGAAATAAACTTATAAAAAAAAATAAAAGAAATCACTTTTCCCGACTTAGGAATTATAGGGGACAAAATTTACCCTTCATAAACAAGTGCAGGAATATCCTATAATGATACATCAAGTACTTCAACAAGTACAGAAAGATGTGTATAGGGATACATACTGTATATTACTTATAATAGAGAAAAAATTAAAAATAATGTACACATGTATAAAATAGGACAGTAATTAAATTATAGTATAGCCATACAAAAAAAATACTGAGTAGCTGTTAGAAAGGATGCAGTAGGTAGATCCAACCCACTGACATAGAAAGCTAGCTAGGCAGTTGAGTTAAAAAATAAGAAAAATTCATATAATTCCCTGCATACATACGTAAACCGCACCGAAGATATATAGAAACACATACGTTCAAAGAAAAAATATTGGGGAAGATATATATTAAACTTTTAAAACTGGTTATTTTTGGAGAATGGTAAAAACAAAGGCTTGTGTTTTCAGCTATATTCATTTTTGTATTGTAAAATTGAATGTATTACTTTTATAATTATAAAAAAGATTTTTTTTGAAGAAAATCATGTACCATGAAAAAAAAAATATAAAGAGAAAATTAACGTACCCAGTAAACAAAGTAGAAACCTTTACTAAAAGGTATATAAACTTTCATATACTTCACACAGACACAAAGTGTGGCTATATGTCAACCTTAAAAATTAGGGTTTACAATTCAAATTAACTTGCTGAAAATACTAAGAAGGTGTGATGAGATCTCAAATAAATCAAACTGACTTAGATAAATCAGTTATACATACATGTTCTATCTAGGCTTATAATTATCTGTTATTATCTATATAAGTACAATTGGTTTTTTTCTAAAATGGTACTTACAGTTCTCTACAATTTCATCAAAAACTGCACCAGTTTTCTGCTCAAACTGAAAAAGCAAAAAGAGAATAACATTACCATCATATTCTTCTAGCATTTTTTTAGTATCGCTCCCAACTCCCCCAAAAGCTATTAATTTTCAACCCAGAGTACTCAAATTTACAAAAGCATAAATACCGTCAAATACAGTAAAATAAAATCCTATCTAATAAAGAGGGAATATGCTAACTGACCCTCACACTATCACAAAGATGGAGGCACCCACAACCAATAAGAAGGGAACATGCTAATTGACTGCCACGCCCTCAAAGATGGAGACACCCACAAAAACAAGATGGCAGCGCACAGTCCCCTAAGCCCCTCAGCCATCCAGGGCCAGCCCGAGGTGCAGGTAACCAGGATGTCAACTACCCCTGATCACCGGGTTGCATCCCATCCCTGAGGGCTCCTGGACTGTAAGAGACGGCAGGACGGGCTGAGGGACCCCCGCTCCAGTGCATGAATTTTCATGAACTGGGACTCTAGTTTAGAATAAACAAAAGAAGGTCTCAAGCCAAAACCCACAAACTAAAATTGAAGAGATAAATACATGCATTAACTATTAAAAAACACACACGAAACACCTTTTTTTAAAATCACTTTTATGTTACAAAATAGAGGACCATATATATTTATAGTAATAAATGTAGCCAATACGTGCTCTCAATAAACAACTGCTGAGAACTTACTAACATCTCTTGAGAACTATGCAAAACTCCAAATCAACACTAACCTGAACAATCAACATCCTGGGATATCCAAACGCCCTAGCACATTTTATATAAGTCTTCACTTAACATCGTTGATAGGTTCTGCAACTTTAAGTGAAATGACATATAATGAGACAAATTTTCCCATAGGCAGGTTGATGTATAAAAAAGTTAAGTTCTTATGGCATCTGAATGTTATAAGGAAATGATCTTGAATGAAATGAAGTCATTTGAGGATGTGTTATACTGCATAATCTCTCAATCTTTTTTATTAACCATATGCTATACTTTGTATTTCTCAGCATTTGTTATGCAAACCTGCAAGATGTTCTGAGAAAAGTTCTGTCATCAAATTAATGTAGAAATTACAAATATTTTTTTAGTAATTTATAATGGTTCTTAATTAATTAAACACTAAGAAGTCAAACTAAAGAAACCTGTACTACTTTGTTTCACCCAGCATTTCCCAAACATACCCGACCACGGTACTGCTTTCTTTCACACAAAATTTCCCAAACATTTTTGAACACAGAACCCTTTTTAAGGATAACATTTATTAACATACTACAGAAATCTATGAGAAATGATGCTAAATGACAGCAAAGCAGTTGTACCTGCACATTTTAATACAAGAAGGTCATTTTTCATTTAGTAATATACTCCAAAGTCATGTTTTTTTCCAGCTTTTCTTAATAATCATGTCATGTGACCATGTGTGGTTTTCACAAGTATTGTATAAGGGCTTTTCCACTTGATAGTTTCACAAATACATAGAAATAACTGTAATTATTCAACATTCTAAAGAATATTTCTCTCAAGTTACTAGTCAAATTAACAAGGAAGTCCTATATAATAGAAGAATAATATGCTAAGTGTCCAATTGGTTGACCATTTGGTTGACTGCTCAATCAATCGCTATGATGCGCAGTGACCACCAGGGGGCAGATGCTCCAACCAGTAAGTTAGCTTGCTGCTGCAGTCCAGCTGATCGGGGACTGGGCAAGAGGGCCAGACACTCCCTGGAGCTCCCCATGGTCCCTCCTTGGCCGACCAACCTCCCGTGGTCCCTCCCCAGCTAGGCAGCCCTGATCAGACTAGGCAAGATGGCAAGGATTGGCCCTGATCGCCAGCCAGGCCAAGGGACCCCACCTGTGCATGAATTCATGCGCCAGGCCTCTAGTATTAAAGAAGGATAGTCAATACTTGGTTCCTAATACTCTCTTCCTATTAAGACTCACCTTCCACCACAAATCATCTGCTGCTAATCAACCACAGCAATCTTTCCTACAAAGTATAGATATGTTATCAGAATTGTTCTCAAAGTTCAGGTGTTCATTTATTATCAATTGAAGTTGACAGGCAAGATCCAATATTTACTATTTAATTACCATTAAAGTGGTAATATTAGCACTATTTTACCTTGTTGTGAATGTTCTAGTCTATGCAATAAGAAAAATATATATAAAAAGTAAAAACAGAGAAAAGAAAAAAGTTTTTTTCATTTTTTTACAGGTAATATGCTTGTCTACTTGAAAAGTCCAAGATAAAAGAATAAAATGTATTAGGAATAAGAATACATTTCAATAGAGTGACTCTTTAAAATTCAACATTCAAGAAATCAAGAGCACTCCTATGAACCAGCAATAATTAGTTAAAATATAATGGGGGAAAAAACAATTCACAATAAAACTACATATAAAAAGTTCTGAAAATAAAGAAATATATAAAATCATTATGAAAAAGTTATAAAACTTTTCAGAGAATAAATAGGTAATACACCACTACAAAGGGAAAAAAATCACTACTATGAAGAACTCAATTTCCTCAGAAAATAGGGAAGGTAGGGTAAGAGGAAAGGAGACAAAACCATAATCAAGGACATCTGGAAGAATAAAAGTAAAAAGAATATCCAAATGTTGCATTATAATAGTAACAAGGAGAAAAATATGTCAGACCATATATTCAAGATATATACAATAAACTAAAATATGTGATACTGGCATAGCAATTAATAGATTTATAAAATGAAATTTAAAGAATTAGGTTATGACAAGTAACCATTTAAGGTGAAAATTTCAAATCACCACTTTACACTTGACACCAAAATAAATTTCAATTGTATTAAAAACAAGTTGAAAAAAAACAGACACCAGGCACTAGAGATAGGAACGTCTTTTATCCAAAAACAGAAACAAATCCTCATGAGAAAGTTTAATAAGCTTGGCATATTAAAAGTTAAAATTGTTCATAAAAACGTAGACAATCTGGGCAAATAAGTTTGTATTAATAACATTACAATGGTTAATATCATACCTATAGAGCAATCCTAGAACCCCACTAAAGAACAGCATCCCAATACAAAATGACCAAAGATCACAAATAAGCACCATTCAATCTCATCTGAAGTCAAAATTAAAATGAGATACCATTTTCTCTCAGACTAGCAAAGACACAAATAAATGGACATAGACATTTTTTTTTTAACCTAATGTATCTAGGAAAGTTCTCATTATACTGAGATCTAATTCACTTTTTATAGTTACTGCACAATTTTTTATTGTATTACTAGTGGCCCCATGCACGAATTCATGCACATTGAAAGGAAATTAATTAAAAGAAATATTTTAATATCGCTATTCAACCTTTCTCTATAATAGAAGTGTCAGAGGTAAAAGAAAATTAGTAAAACGTACATGAAAATAATATATAAACAATAAGAAAATAACAACAAAGACATTATTGCAAACAACAAAATCATGATATAAAAACCAAAAAAGAAAACAGCCCTGGCTAGTTTAGCTCAGTGGATAGAGCGTCAGCCTGAGAACTGAAGGGTCCTGGGTTCAATTCTGGTCAAGGGCACATGCCCAGGTTGCGGGCTCAATCTCCAGTAGGGGGCGTGCAGGAGGCAAGCAAACAATGGTCCTCTCTCATCATTGATGTTTCTATTTCTATCTCTCTCCCTCTCCCTTCCTCTCTGAAAGCAATAAAAATATATTAAAAAGGATAAAACAACAAAACATGATATAAAAACATTGATACAATGACTGATAAGTTGATTCAACTTCTTCTAATATCTCCCTGTATAACACATTGAGAGTAAAAACACTTTCAGAGTGCTTGACTAATTTCCCTTGTGATGAAGTATTTACAACTTTAACATCACACGCTCTTCTAACTCGAGAGAAAGCAACTTATAACTGACCATGTCCAAAAACGGGTTCAGGTAGGAATATTCCTACTCTGTCTAGAGTTTGTCCTTGTGATTTATTAATAGTTACCGCAAATGCTGGCTTCATGGGAAACTGTCTTCGAATTAATTTAAATGGGAGGCCTGTGTCAGACAGGGACAAATCAATTCTTGGAAGCAGAACCACCTCTCCTTCTGCAGATCTTGTTAATACTGCAGCCTCAATTATGCTTGGTCACAGTCTTGTGGTAATAAATCATTGAAGCAAAGGCAAAAGAACTACTTACCAAACTAATATTTCCTATAAAATTTTTACTGCCAGAATCTTCGTTTATCATTAATTTTTTTAAATATGCTGGGTATTCTAGAAAACTTATATCATTTGGAGAAACTCTGCCTTTGCTACAACACTGAGTAAATTTTCTATCAGATGGTTTTTCATCGGAGAAATTTAGGGATAGGCAAAATTGACATGTAACAGTCATTCCACCACAACTGTGTTCAGTAATTGCAACCAAATTTACCTCATTTCCGCTGTGAAGGCTGTATTGTTAGGACTTGTCTATGACTGTTTTTCAGACATATTCTGTCGCCGATGCCACCATCTTTCAGCTTCAGAGGTACACTGTGCCAATTGTTGTTCTTCGGACATATTCTGTCAACAAGTCACTTTCTTTCAGCTTCAGAGGTACGTTGTGGCAATAGTTGGTCAACAAAAACATGAAGTCATTACCAGGGGCACCTACAGCCACCATTTGCAGGCTGAGCTGGGCTGAGCTGCATTTTGCACCATGGGGTCTCAACAGTGTTGGCTGCGATTTGGTGGGCTGTCACTCCGGGGTGGTGACAGGGCCTATGTCCCACTTGGGGGAAGCCAAGTGTTGCTTTGTCGGCCAGGTCCGTGCTGCCATTTCTCTGTAAATGGCAAGAGTGCATATGCAGCAGGTCCTCCGTTGAGCGCCTGCCCCCTGGACGTCAGTGCTTGTCATAGCAAACAGTCCAACAGTGGGAAGGAACTTAGCATATTAACCTTTTATATATATAGATTATAGATGGGCACTTAGGTTGCTTCAAGCTTTTTTCCAAATATTTTAGTTATCATTGTATATATAAGCTGGTTTATATGTCAATGTGTGTGTATATGACTGTATGTTTGATTTTATATATATATATATATCAATTCCAAGGAGTAATGAAATTGAAGAACACAGGAACTTTTTTTTTTTTAATGTGCTTTTATTGGTTTTAGAGAGGAGAGGAGAGAGAGAAACATTGAGTTGCCCCGCCCCGTGCCACCACCACTGCCTCTTGCTCACCCCATACTGGGGATCAAGCTAGCAACCTGGTTATGTGCCCTGACCGAGAATCCAACTGTAGATCTCTTTGTCTATGGGATGCCACTCAATTGAGCCACACTGGCCAGACAGCATTTAAATTTTTTTTAATATATTTTATTGATTTTTTACAAAGAGAGGGAGGGAGAGGGATAGAGAGTTAGAAACACTGATGAGAAACATTGATCAGCTGCCTCCTGCACCCCCCCACTGGGGATGTGCCTGCAACCAAGGTACATGCCCTTGACCGGAATCGAACCTGGGACCCCCCAGTTGGAAGGCCAATGCTCTATCCACTGAGCCAAACCAGTCAGGGCCAGCACTTAAATTTTTGATAAATACTACCAAACTGCCCACTGAAAGCACTATATATATACACACACACACACACACATATATTTTCAATAACATGAGTTCAGCTGTTTCAAGAACTTCTCTACTATCTTCCTCAATTTGATAGGCAAGAAAAAAAATGTTATCCCATGGTTAAATTTGCATTTTGCTGTTTTATTTTATATTTAATTGTTTTCATTTTTAAATTTTGAATAATAATCCTTGTAAGTAATTACTAACCACCTGTGATTCTACTATTAACTGCCCAACTATAGAATTTTTTAGGTGACCTGAGGCAATGGTTCCTAAATCATTCTAATTACTGATTAACACTTATCAGGAACCTCACTCTCTGCCTGGCACTGCTTTCAACTTTTAAATTTACTTAATTCCATTTAGCCTCCTTAAAGTCTCATTAAATAAGTACTATTTACACCTCTATTTTATAAAAGAAATTTAGGTATTGAGGTTGGGGAATGAACACACACGTCTGAATAAGGATCCCCAGGAAAAAGCCCAAACGTCTGACTCTCCAAAATCTGGCCTTCATCATTTCCTGTCTTCATGTTCCAATTAAATCCCCATTCCCAATGCAAATGCTCTAGCTATTACTGTTATAAACTTGAGGCCCAGTGCAAAAAATTTGTGCATGGGTGCGGTCCGTAGGCCTGGCCAACGATCAAAGCATGAGCATCTGGCATGGAAGGGCAGGTCCCAGGTGACCTCTGGGCCCTAGGCAGCACCTGGGCTCCTGCACGCCCCCCCTCCAGCTGAGTCATCGGGCCCCTTCACCCCACCACTGCTGCTGGTCGCTGTCTGCAGGTCAATTTTTGGGGCAATTGGGTCCCGCTCGCACCCCTTAGCCTGGTGCCAACCACTCACCTCCTCCACCATCCCACATCCCACAGTGGTCCCACTCTTGTTGGGGCCCATCAGGACCGGCAGCACCTCCACTGCCGCCCATTGCCAGCGCGGCGTCGCTGACGCCTGCCATGTTCCTCACAACCCCCTGGTGGTCAGCACGTCATAGCAAGCAGTCAAACTCCCGTTTGAACTTCAAGTAGAGGAGACTATCTGCATATTAGGCTTTTATTATATAGAATGACCTGTAGCTCACCCAATCTCTCAGGTAGTTTTATGCCTCTGAATCACTGTGCACTGTGCTCAAGCATTTCCAGTCTTAATTCAATAGTAAACATCTACTCAGATTTCGTAACTAAGCTAATTACAATTCTTTAATGACGACATTTCACACAACCACTCACACAACTTCCTAAACAAATGAGAATTCACAACTCTCTTTCCTAACATTAGTACATCAGACCTGTCTACATCTGCTGACAATTAACCGGTTTGGCTCAGTGGATAGAGCGTCAGCCTGTGGACTCAAGGGTCCCAGGTTTGATTCTGGTCAAGGGCACGTACCTTGGTTGCGGGCACATCCCCAGTTGGGAGTGTGCAGGAGGCAGCTGATCAATGTTTCTCTCTATTGATGTTTCTAACCCTCTATCCCTCTCCCTTCCTCTCTGTAAAAAATCAATAAAACATATTTAAAGAAAAAGAAAAGAAACTCATAAAAAAAAATGAAGATTTTTTAAACAAAAGCCTTTAGAGTTATACAAAAATTAAAAATAATCTAGTTTCTTTCAACAGAACCCTAATGAAATCAAGATTCTGTAAAGGATTAGAGATTCCACATTTCTCAAAGCCGAGGGGGCAGATTAAAGCATATCCCAGTATAGAGAGATTTTGTTGTAAGCTTAGCACCTACAACAATGCCCACAGAAGTTCGATTAATGTTTGCTGAATAAAAGAATTACTATTATTAAGTAACTTAAAACTTGTCTATATTAACACATTAAGCGCCCTATCAGTCACCAATGATTGACACTATAGACACTATACTTTCCATACTTTTCGTTCAGGCTGCATCAGTCACTGTTGATTGACGATACATAATTTAAAAAATTATATTCTTATATTAATAAATTTTAAATAATTTGGAGGTCATAAAAGAATGTACCTAAATCTTACCCAAAAAAATTTTAATGAATATTATTAAAACACGGTCTACACAAAAATGGTTGTCCTATGCAGGTTTCCCAGAATGTTATAACTTGTTTTGTCAACTTTCTGGCAATATCTTGTCCAAATCGTGCGGCATTATCTTCATAGCATTTTTTACAATATCTTCAAACTTAAGACACTCTTCTAGGTTTTGTTGCAGTTTGGGACAAGACATTTAAGGTATATTTACAGTACCGCTACTTGGAATTTCTTCATCCTGACAATTTGTTAGATGGATAGCTAATTTCTTCCCAAAATTCTGTGATACTCATAGTCCTCTTGCAAATATTTTTAAATAAAATATGAGCATTGAGAAAACCAGTATTTAGTAGGAGCTCAAAGGCTAGCTTTTTATACCATTTCATGGGTTTTTGTAACGGATTATTATAGGCACTCATTTGATCAGATATATCAACTGCTGCTTTTCCTGCATTATAATTCACTACTATTTTTGGTTTCAAGTGGTGACCTGATCTATTTTCAACATTCACCACCTCTGACGTATGTTTTGTTGAAAGAAGATGTCCCGCTTATCTTTCCACTTTAAAATGGTTATTCCTTTTTTGTTCTCTTTTGCTATAATTTCTCTCCATTTTAATTTCTTTGCCGTTACTTCATGAGGATTTCCCTGTCAATTTGAATTTAATGTTCCTACTAAATGAGTATTATTATCGAGTAATTTATATGCTAAATCTAAACTCATGTACCAGTTGTCTGTGTACATGTATCCCTTATTGAATACATCTCTTCGAAAAAACATTACAACATTAGTTGGTGTATTTTCTTTTTCTAAACTTTTCCCTGCATATACACGAAAAGCATACGTATACCCAGATCCTAAGCGCAACTTAAATAATTTAATACCATATTTGTGGCATTTTTGTTTTAAATACTGCCTAAATATTATGCAGCCACAAAAGGGTATCAAAGATTCATCGATACATATAGTTTCAGATGGATCATAATATTTTTCGAAATTTATTTCCATGTTATCTATTAGTTGTTGTGTTTTGCATAAACGATTGGAAACATCTGTCTCCCTATTGTCTGAAAAATACAACATTCGTAATAATATTTCAAATCTATTTCTTGACATTATTTTTTTGAGGAAAGTTTGCATATATGCAGGATCATAGGACCAATATAAGTGTAAAGATGGTAGTCTAACTAGTCCCATCCATAGAATCAACCCAAAAAACCTTTTCATTTCATTTTTGTTTGTCACAATCCACCTACACAAATGGTGCAAGTTTTCAACCCCTAGTTTCTGCGACGCATATAAGTTCGTTTGTTTGGTGTTATCCTCAAGCAATTCATTAGGCACAAACAGTTCATAAGAATTCTCTACTGTTGCACATGACTTCACATTCTGGTCTTCAATCCTAAAGGCAGATGGATAGGTGAAAGCCATAATCCTTGGTTGATTACCTCAGGGATCATTGCCATTCTTCAAAATCCTCATCCTCATCCTCTGATGATGAAAAAGGAACGACTCTACGATGTGTTTTAGGAAACCTAATTTCACTTGAATCGCTTTCACACGCTTCTTCTACTGACACTATCACGGTTACGGGTAAAGAAAAATTTTTTAAACTGCACTGGAACACGAACCACAGACAACTGACTGAAGAGAAAGCATTTCTTAAAAAATACATAATACAGATTACAATAAATACATACAAGAAATAAATCTGAAGGTATACATGCAGTCTTATCGCAACCTTACACAGATCTCTAGCAGCCAGCATATCGGTGAAATCGGATATTGTGGGCTAAACAGAAAGGAAGACAAAATAGGCTTGGCGCTTAATGTGTTAAAAACATAAACATCCTAGAGTGCACTTTAAAATTAGCAAGAATCTCAAAGATTAAGCAGAAGCTTCAAATAGTTTTAATGCCCACAACAGACTACCCCAAATTAAATATCCATTCCTCTTCCTCATCCCCATAATGGTATTGAAAATCTTCTCCCATTCATACATCCCCTACTTACACTTTCAAGCTTATTCATAATAATGATCTTGAAATTCATTTTATCGTTGTAAAATATAAAAAGTTGTTGTCGAAAAAAACATTTTTCATAAACACAATACTTACTTTGCACTACAGTGCAAGACTATAAAATGACCTTGAAAATTGAAACTGAAAGAGCAGCCCTAGCTGGTTTGGCTCAGTGGATAGAGCATCGGCCTGTGGACTGAAGGGTCCCGGGTTCGATTCCGGTCAAGGGCATGTACCTTGGTTGTGGGCACATCCCCAGTGGGGGAGAGGGGGTGTGCAGGAGGCAGCTGATCGATGTTTCTCTCTCATCAATGTTTCTAACTCTCTATCCCTCTCCCTTCCTCTCTGTAAAAAATCAATACTATATATATATTTTTTTAAAGGTTTTAAAAAAATAGCTTTATCATGATTATACAGTGCTGGCCATCTTCTTTCTGTCAGATAACTTATGACACAAAATAAGCATCTTTTCTATTCCTTTGTAAACTGTCATAATCCTTTCCAAATGTGATTCAACTTCCAACAATTACATGCCCCAGCTGTGTGCATTTATTTAATCATGGTGACTGATTAATGCAGGCATTTAACAGACTTATTCAGTATAAATTTAAAATTACAGTAATACATATAGGAAACTTTTCTGTGAAACTAAACTTTTCATAGATACTTGATTTTAATTACACAAACGTGTTTACATAAGTAAAAACAGGTAAACTAATTTGTCAATTTTTTTAACCATATGCATTTGGAAAACCGATTTTATTATATAACAGACTCTCAGCTTTAACAGACACCCTCCTCACCCAAATTAGTCCATTTTAGTGAGGTTTTACTGTATTATGTGAAGTGAAATAAGCTAGTCAGACAAATACAAATACCATATGATTTTACTTCTTTGTACAATCTAGTGGACAAAACAAAAAAAAGTAAGCAAAATAAAAAGATACTCATATAAACAGAAAAAAAGACTAATAGCTGTTAGAGAAGAGGAGATCTGGTGAGGGCTGGGTGAAAAAGGTGAAGAGATTAAGAAAAGAAAAAAAACTCTCATAGACACAGACAACAGTATGGTGATTACCAGAGGTAAAAGGGGGTGGGGGAAAGTTGAAGAGCGTAAAGAGGGCATAAGGTGACAGAAGGAGACCTGATTTTGGGTTGTGAACACACAATATGATACAATATACAGATGATGTATTATAGAATTGTACACCTGAAACCTATATAATTTTATTAACCAATGTCACCCCAATAAATTCAATTAAAAAAAAATTTAAAGCACTGCCCAGTGTGGCTCAGTTGGTTGGAGCATTGCACACCAAAAGGTTACAGGTTCCATTCCCAGTCAGGGCACATACGCAAGTTGTGGGTTTGATCCCCATTCAGGGCATGTACAGAAAACAACAGATAGATGTTTTGTGTCCTAATGTGGTCTATCTTAGAAAAAGGTTCCATGTGCACTTGAAAATATTTCATATTCTGTGACTTTGGGATGAAATGTTCTGAAGACATCAATTAAACCCATCTGATCTAGTGTGTCATTTAAGGCCCTTGCTTCCTTGTTAATTTTCTGTCTAGAACAGCGGTCGGCAAACTGCAGCTCGCGAGCCACATGCAGCTTGCGAGCCACGGTTTGCTGCTCTGTTGACTAATGAGTTTGCTGATCACTGGTCTAGAAGATCCGTTGATGTCAATGAGGTCTTAAAATCCCCTACTATGGCCCTAGCTGGTTTGGTTCAGTGGAAAAAGCCTCAGTCCAGGGTCCCGGGTTCAATTCCAGTCAAGAATACATACCTCAGTTGCAGACTCATTCCCTGGGTGAGAATTAACAAATAAATAAATAAATCCCCTACTACTGACTGCATTACTGTCAATCTCTCCCATTGGGATATGCACTATATATTTAGGTGCTCCTATGTTGGGTGTATAAATGTTTAAAAGGTTTATAGCCTCTTGTTGGATTAATTCCTTTAACATTATGCAGTGTCCTTTCTTGTCGCGTTATCGCCTTTGTTCTGAAGTCTATTTTGTCTGATACAAGTATTGCTACCCCAGGTTTTATTTTTTCCATTTCTATTTGCATGAAATATCTTTATCCCTTGACTTTTAATGTGTTTTTTTGTTCTGAGGTAGGTCTCTCGTAGACAGCATATACATGGGTTTTGTTTTCTTATCCATTCTGCTACCCTACTTTTTAAATAAATTTTTATTTATTTCAGATAGAAAGGGAGAGGGAGAGATAGAAATATCAATGATGAGAGAGAATCACTGATTGGTTGCCTCCTGCATACCCCCTACTAGAGATCGAGCCCGCAATCTGGACAAGTGCTCTTGGCAGAAATTAAACCCGGGACTCTTTAGTCCACAGGCTGATGCTCTAACCACTGACACAAACCAGCGAGGGCCCTATGTCTTTTGATTGGAGTATTTTAGCCATTTACATTTAAAGTGATTATTCTAACAACAAATAATCAATTTGATACATGCTTTGATCGTGAAATGACCAGAATGTTCCAGAAGACATGGCAAAGTAATTTTGCTTCATGATAACGCACCATCACACACTTCAAAACCAGTTGAAGATACATTAAAAGATAGAGCCTGGGAAGTATTAATCCACTCGCTATATTCACCAGACCTTGCTCCTTCAGGTTACCACTTGTTCCCATCAATTGAACATGCACTTTCTGAGCAGCACTTCAAAACATACGAAGTGGAAAATTGGGTCTCTGAATGGTTTGCCTCAAAACAAGAAAGTTCTATTGGGACGGTATCCACAAATTACCTGAAAGATGGGGAAATGTGTAGCTAGCGATGGACATTACTTTGAATAAAGCACTTTTGATGTTTCTCTTGAAATTATCGGGTTTTCTTTGATTACAAAATTCGCTATTATTAACAGGTACACCTAGTATATTGGTTAAGGAAGCTCTGCCTACCTTAAAAGCTGTGTGGCTGCTCTCTTTTGGTATTACTATTGGGAATGTTATCATTGAGATGGGCTCTCTGGATTTCACTGAGGATTGTGGGATCCCAAAATAAGGCCAAGGGACAGCACATAACCCCACAGATAAGGGGAGCAGGGACACATCAGTATTAAGAATGCTTTGGCCCGCAGGGATCTTTGGCAGTGGCTATTTATCACAATGTTCCTAGGATTGAAATGGATGGGCAGTTTAATCTGAATAACACAAAAATGCCTAAATCTGGTGGCCGATCTACTTGAGTCATCACAGTGGAAATCACATATATTTGCTGTTTCCAGATCTAGTCAATTCAAAGACCCATAGCCACTTGACTGAGAAGAGATTGGGTCGCCATTATGAACTCTGCACTGTTACCACAAGTACACACCATAAATCATCCTTCAAGCCTTGTCCAGAGGGACTGACAGTGATTTAGAAAAGGAGTGCTTTTCAACCAGGGGCAATGCTCCCAAATCTAGAATTTGATAATGTCTGGAAGCATTTTTGGTTACCACAACTGGGGAGTTCTACTGACATCTAGTGGGTAGAAGCCATGGATGCTGTGAAACATCCAACAATGTACAGAAGAACAGTCATCACAGCAAAGGACAATCTTGACTTAAATGCCCCTAAAGGATTTTAGACAGTTATTTCCCTTACCTCATCTCCTACTACTCACCACTCTCTTGCTCACTCACCTTCAAACTACCACATCTTTGCTGTTCATAAACATGCACAGCACTCTCCTCCCTCATAGCTTTTGCCTTTTTTCCCTCTACCTGGAACATTTTTCCTCTCAGGTGCTGACATGGATCACTTTCTCATCTCGTTCAGGTTTTTTTGCTTAAATGTCACTATTTAAAATTGCAATGCCCTTTTCACCATAGCATATTGAATTTCCTTTTTTCTGCTTTCTCTACAGAAACACTCCATTTTAAATCCTCTACATTATTTAATTAGCATTTATCTCTCCCATCACAGAATGTAAACTCTGTAAGAGCAGAGATTTTCTCCATTTTATTGTTCATTACTATATCCTCAGTACCTACAATGGTTCCTTGGATAGACACTCAAGCATTCTTTTTTCTTTTTTAATATATTTTATTGATTTTTTACAGAGAGGAAGGAAGAGGGATAGAGAGATAGAAACACTGATGAGAGAGAAACATCGATCACCTGCTTCCTGCACACCTCCTAGTGGGGATGTGCCTGCAACCCAGGTACATGCCCTTGACCGGAATCGAACCTGGGACCTTTCAGTCCGCAGGCCGACGCTCTATCCACTGAGCCAAACCGGTTAGGGCGACGCTCAAGCATTTTAATGAAAGCATGAATGAATGGATGTGGAACACTGAGAAATTATAAGTTGACTCTTAACTTATAATTAAGTTAAGAGTCAGCTTATCTGGTTTTATGGTTATCTGGTTTTATCTGT
Organism: Corynorhinus townsendii; assembly: GCA_026230045.1. Taxonomy (NCBI): domain Eukaryota; kingdom Metazoa; phylum Chordata; class Mammalia; order Chiroptera; family Vespertilionidae; genus Corynorhinus; species Corynorhinus townsendii. The sequence goes on from JAPDVU010000002.1 coordinate 199,340,271, forward strand.
CCCGTACTCCATAGTTGTTTCCATTTGTTACATATTTCAAACACTTTTCCTTTTTAAAAAAGTGAAATGTTTGTCCTGGCCAGGTGGCTCAGTTGGTTGGAGCATTATCGCATGCACCAAAAGGTTTTGATTCCTGATCAGGGCACACAACTAGATTACAGGTTCAAGCCCCATTCAGAGGAAGTACAGGAGACAACCGATCCAGGTTTCTCCCTCTCATTGATGTCTGTCTGTCTCTCTCTCTCCCTCCCCCGCCTCCACACACACTTCTCTAAAAAAATAAAAAATCTATCCTTGGGTCAGAATGGAAAATAATTTTCTTAATGTGATAATTTTTTCAATGTAGTCAAACCTATCATTCTTTAAAATTGCATTATCATTATTATTATTACCTACTAGGAGCCCAGTGCATGATAATGTGCAAAACCGCCCTCCCACCCGCAGCCCCGCCTTAATACCCGAACCTGTCTACACAAAGGGCCAGCGCACCTGGCCCAGCTCCCAAACCCTCTGGCCTTCTCTGGCCACTTCAATCCCCAACCTCAGTCCCTCCAGTCACCTCAGGCTGGTCCCAGCTTCTCTGGGCACCTTCTGCTTCCACCCCAGCTCCCAAGCAACGCAGCAGCTCTGCCCCGTCATGGTGCCAGAGGAGAGCGTGGAAGCCTGCTGCGCTGTGCTCCTTCCCCTAGCAGGTGGGCCGCGGGGCACTCAGAGTAAGTGGGTAGTGAAGGACTGGAGAGTAGGGCGCTATGGGCTCTCACCCCTGCCCTCCCAGGCAACGGGATGGTCCCACCTCCTCCGGGCGCCTCCCTGCTTCCGCCCCAGAGCAATGCCCCAGCTAATATACTGACCTGGTCGTTACCTGTTACAGCATCCCATTCATTAGCATATTAGCTCTTTATTAGTATAGATGCTTAGAAATGCATTCCCTATATCAAGATCTAATTTTCTTTAGGTACTTTCATACTTTTGTTTTCTTAGATTTATATATTCAATCCCTCTCAAATTTGTCTTGGCATCTGGATTAAGAAGAAGATATAACTTTATGTTTGCCCAAATGACTGGCAGACTATTCAAACACCATTTAATGAATAATTAATAATTATGTTCTTATGTAAGGATATGAGTCTGTTTATTTGTAACTAGAGGACCGATGCACGAAGATTCGTGCAAGAATGAGCCTTCCTTCACCTGGCTGCCGGCACTGCCCGCACTCTGGCTGGAGCCACCTTTCCGCCTTCCCACGCTGCCCAGAAGCCCGGAGCTGTGGTGCAGTGCAGAATACCTGTGTCTCGCCCCACCCCAGCCGTTCAGGGCCTGTGTATGCAAAGTAACCCAACATCTTTGTTGGGTTACTTTGCATACTCACCCCTGATTGGCTGGTGGGCGTTACAAAGGTACAGTCAATTTGCATTTTTCTCTTTCATTTGTGTAGGTAATTTGTCTTAACATTTCCTATACCGGTATCATATTCAAAATTCTGTAGAACAAGGTACCCACACATTCCCCTATTCCTGCATTCTTCCATTATTCTTCTATTCAAAACTACTTTGGCTATCTTTCACATATTTATAATTTCAAATGAATTTGATTAGTTTTCTCAAATTCTACCCTCCTCACTGTCAAAAGAAAAAAGAAAATCAAAGCTCCCTTGTAATACTGACTGAAATAATATTTAGTGGGACATCCTATATAAAAGCCCAGCGACCATAATGGCAAAACGAACAGAACGACTGCTAGACAGTTGCTATGATGTGCATTTACCACCTTTCATTCCCTCCCTCCCAGCCCGCAGGCTCCGATCAGCAGATGGCGAAAAGAGAACTATGGGGAACTGGGGTGGGTGGTGGCGGGGCAGGACTGGGGACTGAGGAGTGGGCTGAACGGCTGGCTGCTTGGTCCCTCCCCCCGGCCCGCAGGCTACGATCGCCGGATGGCAAACGGGGAACCATGGGGAACCAGGGTGGGTGGCGACAGGGCGGGACTAGGGACTGGCAAGCAGGCAGAAGGCAGAACTCTTGGTCCCTCCCCCCAGCCCGCAAGCTCCGATGGATCGCCGGATAAGGAGTCAGGGTGGGTGGTGGCGGCAGGGCAGGACTGGGGACTGGTGAGGGGAACTGGGGTAGGTGTCGGCAGTGGGGCAGGACTGCGGGTAGAAAATGGCCCTGATCAGGCTAGGCCTAGGGACCCTACCCGCACACGATTTTGTGCGCTGGGCCTCTCGTATTTTTATAATATTGGGGTTTCCCATCCAGGAATATAGCATATCAGCCTATTTTTTCTTTTTTCTTTTTTTTAATGTATTTTATTGATTTTTTTACAGAGAGGAAAGAAGAGGGACACAGAGTTAGAAACATCAATGAGAGAGAAACCTCAATCAGCTGCCTCCTGCACACCCCCTTCTGGGGATGTGCCTGCAATCAAGGTATGTGACCCCGGCCAGAATCGAACCTGGGACCCTTCAGTCCATAGGCCGACGCTCTATCCACTGAGCCAAACCAGTTGGGGTTCAGCCTATTTTTTCCAGGAATCATCAAAGATTATTAACTAAAGATCCTCATTTACACAGCCTGAATGTGTTCCAATCCCATTCTTCCTCATTCTAGTCAGCTAAATAATCTTGACAAGTCACTATATCCTCAGACTTAACACTACATTACAGGGTCAAATGAGTTAAGACATAAGCTTAAAGTAAGGCTCAATAAAAATTTGTTGTTGTTGTTGTTGTGACTGCTGTCATTTTATTATCATGTCCTTAGGGTAAAGTCTTATGTTCTTTAAATCTCATATATTTCTTATTAGGTTTATCTCAAGGAATTTTAATTTTTGATTACTTTGTGAATCAACCTCTTTTAAAAACATATTTTCCAACTAGTTATAGTCCAATTATTGGGTTTTATAGGATTTTGAAAAAGATTTTTATTTTGTAATTAAGCATTTTACCGTTCCGTTATATTTTTTTCTTTTCCTCCAGATTGTTTTCTTTTTTTTGCATTTTTACTTCTTAGTCATATTTTCTATTGATATTCTTGAGGTTTACAGGTAAATAACTATATCATTGAAAATAATTTTATTCCCAAACTTTACACCTCTTATTTCCTTTCCTCATCTAACTATATTGCCTAAAACTAAGTAATTATGGTAATTGCAGGCATCGCTCCTAAATTTCCAAGGATGGTTGCTTGATTCTAATACAAATGAAGAAAATAATCCTCTATTCTTAGCTTCATTGAATAGGACTTTATCAGAAATGAATACTAAACATACCAAGGTCTTTCTTGGTATCTTACATGAGATTTTTTTGGGGGGGAGGGGGGTGTCAAATATTTTTAAAACAAAACAATAAACTGTTCCTCAAAAGTTACAAAAAAAGTTTAGAAACTTGGGGAGTTTTTCACTGACATTACTTACCATTTTTTAATCAGTTATTGGCCTATTCAGGTTTTCTACTTCTTGAATCATTTCAGTGACTTATGTTAGAAAATCTCCCACTTCATCTAATTTATATTTGAATCAGCACTGTTAGTTATGCATATACTTGTTCAACATATTATTCCAATATATTTATGGTTATATAGCCTTTTCTTCTTCTTAATACTATGTGTTTCTATTTTTTTCTTTTTTTCCCTCAATTAGACTTATCAGAAACTTGCTTACTGATCTCTTCAAACAAAAATCAGCTCTTATTTTTATCAATCTATAGATTTTCCATTTCTTAATTCATTTTTCTAACACATTATTTTAAACTTTATTAATTCTTCTCTTGTGCTTTACTGAGGTGTATTTCATTGTTCTAACACATAAAATTGAGTATGCAATTTATTTTTTTAAACTAAAAGTATTTAATGCTAAATCTTTTCTTTAGAGAATAGCTCTGCTCATATCCCAAGTTATAACATGGCAGACTCTCATTGTTATAATCTTTTTTTAATGGAGATACAAATGACATGTAACTCATTGTAATATTCCTAAGAGTTTTGTAATTAAAGTTAGTTTCAACTTCTTTAGCCCAAGAGGTGTTTAAAAGTTGTAAAATTTCCAAATGTTTGGGTTGTTTTGACACTTTACTCATTTCAGCTTCACTGCACTGTAATCAAAGAATGTAGTCTCTAAATTTTAAGGTTTTAAAATGAAGTATAGCCCTCACCGGTTTGGCTCAGTGGATAGAGCGTCGGACTGCAGACTCAAGGGCACCAGGTTCGATTCCAGTCAAGGGCATGTACCTTAGTTGCAGGCACATCCCAGCAGGGGGTGTTGCAGGAGGCAGCTGATTGAGGTTTCTCTCTCATCAATGTTTCTAACTCTCTCTCCCTCTCCCTTTCTGTAAAAAAATCAATAAAATATATTTTTAAAACTAATAAAATGAAGTATAAATTATGATTAATTTCTATAAATGCTCCATGGGCCAGTGTAAGAAGGTAATGTTTTCCCCATACTGTACCAAATTCAATTAAACTTTGGTTCCTCCATTAAATTTTTTGTTTTATATATTTCAATGCAAGGCTTTTTATAATAATGATCCACGGCTTTGACCATTATCAATGAATGCTTAATGTAAATCATATCTTTACAAAGTCAGAAATTCGTAGCAGTTAATTATTTTTGCCTTGAAGTTTTGTTTTAAAATTGAAATTCTAATTTTTGCTATATTACCTTTACACTTACTTTTATTTTTAATTTTTATTAGTTTCATTTAAATTTCTCTTACAAACAATAAAGTATAGATTATATTCCATCTGAGAATGTTCACTTACATTTTAAAATAGTCTTCAAAAGAGTTCAATTATATAACATCCAAAATCCTTAGGACAAAGATTTCTACACTGAGTAGAAACTTCAAAGACCCCTTCAAAATATAAAATTTAAGACCATTTTTTAAAAAAATCATCAAGCCTTTACCGGTTTGGCTCAATGGATAGAGCATCGGTCTGCGGACTGAAGGATCCCAGGTACGATCCCAGTCAAGGGCATGTACCTTGGTTGTAGGCACATACCCAGTGGGGAGTGTGCAGGAGGCAGGTGATCAATGTTTTTCTCTCTCATCAGTGTTTCTATCTCTCTATCCCTCTCTCTTCCTCTCTGTAAAAAATCAGTAAGATATATTTTTAAAGAATCACCAAATGTGATGGTCTCTAAATACCATTTTCCACTAAAAGCACAGGGTTCCTGATTTCACAGATGAGCCTAATTCATTCTATACCACAAAACAAGTAAGTTATCAAAGATTAAAGGAATCATAACAAAATTACTCAAGAGCTAACTTGGAGAGCCTCTCACTGACCAAAAATGGTACAACAGCCCTGGCTAGTGTGGCTCAGTTGGATGAACTTCCTCCCATTCAACAAAAGGTCACAGGTATGATTCCCTGTCAGGGCACATGCCAGGGTTGCGAGCTTAATCCCCATTAGGGGGGATACAGGAGGTTGCCAATGGTTATTTCTCACATCGATGTTACTTCTTTCTCTCCCTCTCCATTCCTCTGTAAAAATCAATAAAAAACAATTTTTAAAAGATGGCACAATAAACTGACACAAAATAAATATATAAATCCATATGTAAATCTACTTATAATGATTTATTATCCCTCTCATTCCCTTCAGTCCTGCAATAAAACCTTCACTGATCATCTGTGGAGGCTGCCAGGGCATCGACTCATTCTTCAAAATTACAAAGAAGCAAGCATTTATCTTGTCTTCTCTGTATTAACATATTTCAAGGTAATAAAAACAAAGTTGATAAGAAAAAATTCTTCTCTATAAAATAATCATAGCTAATAGATAATGGAGAAATAAAAGAATTAAAAAACAATCATTTTATAACACCTAATGAAATAGTGAATTAAGAACTAATTATTGGAAAGAAACCAAGATGGCGGCATAGGTAAACACGTAAACTGCTGCCTCGCACAACAATATCAAAACTACAACTAAAAGACAAAACGGACACCATCATGAACCACAGGAAAGCTGAATGAGTGGAAATTCTACAACTAGAAGAAAAAAGAACATTGAGACTCAGAGGAGACTTGCATGCAGAGAGGACAGGCAGCTGTGTGCACAGGAGGCTGACTGCATAGCTGGCTTTCTAAAGCAGGAAGGAGACGGAAGATCCCGACTGCGCTGAACTCCAGTTCCGGGCAAGTTTCTGGGAATCCCGACTCATTCTGGGAGAAACTGGACTGTCTGTCAGCAGATGAAACTCGAGGGCAGCTTTCTCTCAGAGGTGCTTGCAGCGATTACCAAGGGACACTAAGACCCAGGGGCCTCATAATGCAGGGCTGAGGGGAAACCAAGGCTGTCTGCTCGGCCCTGAAACTCCACCCCATCCAAGCTGAACAGAGGCTTTTGCAATTTTGCAAGTCTTGTCTCATAAGAGTGTCTCCAGCACAGAAGTTCTCCCAGCATAGACACAGCTGATCCTCACAGCCAATTCGCCTGGAGGCCAATTCCTACAGTGACACCAACAACAATCAAGACTTAACTACAAGGATGAGCACACAGTCCACAAAGGGGTGCACCAAGAGTGTCCACATCAGGTTAACTGGGGAGGCCAACCCACTGTACCTAGAGGACACCTAGCACACAAAGCTACTCTACCAACTCAGGGAAGCAGCAAAAATGCGGAGACAAAGAAACATCACAAATGAAAGAAATGGAAGAAAACAAACAACTGGATACAGAGTTCAAAACCACCGTTATAAGGTTTTTCAAGAATTTCCTAGAAAAGGCTGATAAACTTAGCGACACCCTTGAGGATATGAAAAAGGAACAACTAGAAATTAAACATACACTGACTGAAATAAAAAATATTATACAGAGACCCAACAACAGACTAGAGGAACGTAAGAAGCAAGTCAAAGATTTGAAATACAAAGAAGCAAAAAACACCCAACCGGAAAAGAAAAAAGAATCCAAAAATTTGAATATAGTGTATGAAGCCTCTGGAGGCAACTTCAAGCGTACCAACATCCGATTTACCGGGGAAGGGGGGAGGGGGTGTGCAGAAGATGAGAGAGAGCAAGATACTGAAAACCTATTTGAAGAAATAATGACAGAAAACTTCCCCCACCTGGTGAAAGAAATAGACTTACAAGTCCAGGAAGCGCACAGAACCCCAAACAAAAGGAATCCAAAGAGGACCACACCAAGACACATCATAATTAAAATGCCAAGAGCAAAGGACAAAGAAAGAAAAAGTTAATTACCTACAAGGGAGCACCCATAGAATTGTCAGCTGATTTCTCACCAGAAACTATGCAGGCCAGAAGGGAGTGGCATGAAATATTCAAAGTGGTGAATAGCAAGAACCTACAACCAAGATTACTCTACCCAGCAAAGATATCATTCAGAATTGAAGGTCAGATAAAGAGTTTCACAGATAAGAAAAAGCTAGAGTTCATCACCACCAAACCAGTATTATATGAAATGCTGAAAGGTATTCTTTAAGAAGAAGAAGGTAAAGATAAAAATTACGAACAACTACATGTCTATCAACAAGTGAATCTAAAAATCAAGTGAATAAAAAAAATCTGATGAATAGAAAAACTGGTGAATATAATAGAATCAGGGGCATAGAAAGGGAGTGGACTCACAATTCTCGGGGGGGAAAGGGGTGTGGGAGGTGTGGGAAGAGACTGGACAAAAAGTGTACACCTAAGGAGGAGGACAGTGGAGGGGGGTTAAGGGCAGAGGGTGGGATGGGAACCAGGTGGAGGGGAACTACCGGGGGGGTGGGGGGAGGGAAAAATTTTAATAATCTGAATAAAGATTAAAAATAAAGAACTGATTATCAATGAACGCTAAAACCAATACATCAAATACTGAAAGGAACTTTTAATATATGAATTAGGCTGACATCACCTGCACTGGAATGAACACTAAAAGTGATGTGCTTCTACTAGAACACAGAATATGAAGGGGTCCAGCCAGCCCGCTCCAATCAGAGCAATCTGGCTGGGTCAGCTGCGGTGAGGGGACGCGGGAGGTTGGCCAGCCAGCCCCAACGCCTGGTCAAACTCTGGTCAAACTCCCAGTCAAAGGGACAATCTGCCTATTACCCTTTTATTATATAGGAGGATTATTAAATTACTGCTACTTTGTTCTGTGTGATAATGGTATATGTTTATGGTGTTTCTTTAAAGACGATCTGTTAGGCCCGACTAGCTTGGCTCAATGGTTGAATGTCAACCTATGAAACAGAAGGTCATGGTTTGATTCCCAGTCATGGCACATGCCCAGGTCGTGGGCTTGATCCTCAGTGAGGGGAGTGCAGGAGGCAGTCATCATTGATGTTTCTCTCCCTCCCTCTCCCTTCCTCTCTAAAATCAATAAAAATATTTTTAAAAAAGAAAATGTTACTGAAGATACTTCATTACATTACTCAGTGTCTCCTACTGAAGGTTCACACCTGAAATTACTTTCGGAATCACTAGCTATAAAATGCTGTTTCTTCACAGATGTAAATGTTTGCTCCATTTTGATAACGGGGTATACTTAACTAATCATATTATCTAATCAATGGCAACATTAAAATGATCATATCTGTAATTTCCTTTACCATGTTCCTTAATTCTTTTCATCTTTTTAAATAAGTCTTTTTTTAAAACTGCCTAAAATTCATTGTGAAAAGAAATAAAGTTGAGTAAATATATACAGAGAAATTATACCTAGCATAATAAGCTTTTTCCTTTTAATTACTTCTTGGGAATGAAATGGGAGTGTTTTTCCTTTTGTATACTTTGCTTTAAGCTTTTTATGAAATAGAAAAGTGTTAAAGGTAGTATGTTCTTACTAAAATTAATATGTTTAAAAAAACACCCTATAGGCAAATATTTATAATGACTTTATTCATAATTATCAAAAACTAGAAACAATATTGTCTTGAAATGGGCAAATAGATAAACAGTGGTAAATCCATAAAATGGAATATTAGTCACAAATAAATGCAGCAACATCAATGATTCTCAAACGTATTATGCTAAATAAAAGAAGCAAAATTCAAAAGGCTGTGTACTTTGCGATACCATTTAGTATATGATTTTCTGAAAAGGCAAAATTACATAACAGAAAATAGATCAGGGGCTAGAGATAGGGGAAAGGCTAGCTATAAAGAGTCATAAAAGAATGGAGGAGGTGATGAAACTGTTCTATTTCTTCATTGTAGTGGTAGTTACCATACTATATGCATTTGTCAAAACTCTGGACAAGTCTAGGATATATGGCAAAATAATTTTGACCCATCGACCCCCCATTCACCCCACTCCCTAGAGCCATTTGGCAATGTCTACACATAGTTTTATTAGTTTTCACAAATATGGAGTCAGTGCTACTGGCATATAATTGATAGAAGGCAAGTATGCTGCCAAATATCCACAATGCCCAGGACAACTACCCCATCCCCAACAAAGAATTATCTGATCAAAAATGTCAACAGTACTGAGGTTGGGAAACTCTAATCTAGACATTACATTGAAGTTGTTACATAACCATGAGTAAATTAGATCAGGAGAGTAATCTAAAATCAGGAAATACTAGTTTCCTCCTTCATCTTCATTACTATGTATATCCTTTCCCAGTTTTCCCATCTCGGTTCATAGTGCCACCAACTATCTAGTTTTTCAAGGTGAAAACCTAGGGGCCAGTAGTGCTCTTTATTTCGCTACAGCAGTGGTCGGCAAACTCATTAGTCAACAGAGCCAAATATCAACAGTACAACGATTGAAATTTTTTAAATAAATCTTTATTCAGATTATTACAATTGTTTTTTCCCCCCATAGCTCCCCTCCACCCAGTTCTCATCCCACCCTCTGCCCTTACTTCCCCTCAACTGTCCTCATCCATAGATGTATGATTTTTGTCCAGTCTCTTCCCGCACCTCCCACACCCCTATCCCCCTGAGAATTATCAATCCACTCCCTTTCTATGCCACTGATTCTATTATATTCACCAGTTTATTCTGTTCCTCAGGTTTTTAATTCACTTGATTTTTAGGTTCACTTGTTGATATATATGTATTTGTTGTTCATAATTTTTGTCTTTACGTTTTTCTTCTTCCACTTCTTAAAGAATACCTTTCAGTATTTCATATAATATTGGTTTGGTGGTGATGAACTCCTTCAGCTTTTTCTTATGTGTGAAGCTCTTTATCTGACCTTCAATTCTGAATATCTTTGCTGGGTAGAATAATCTTGGTTGTAGGTTCTTGCTATTCACCACTTTGAATATTTCTTGCCATTCCCTTCTGGCCTGCATAGTTTCTGTTGAGAAATCAGCTGACAATCCTGTGGGTGCTCCCTTGTAAGTAATTAACTTTTTCTCTTGCTGTTTTCAATATTGTCTCTTTGTCTTTTGCTCTTGGCATTTTAATTATGATGTGTCTTGGTGTGGTCCTCTTTGGATTCCTTTTGTTTGGGGTTCTGTGCGCTTCCTGGACTTGTGGGGTTCTGTGCACTTCCTGGACTTGTAAGTCTATTTCTTTCACCAGGTGGGGGAAGTTTTCTGTCATTATTTCTTCAAATAGGTTTTCAGTATCTTGCTCTCTCTCTTCTTCTGACACCCCGATAATTCGGATGTTGGTACGCTTGAAGTTGTCCCAGAGGCTTCTTACACTATCTTCAAATTTTTCGATTTTTTTTTTTTTCGTTTAGCTTTTTCGGTTGTTTTTTGCTTCTTTGTATTTCAATTCTTTGACTTGATTCTTGCGTTCCTCTAGTCTGTTGTTGGGTCTCTGTATAATATTTTTTATTTCAGTCAGTGTATGTTTAATTTCTAGTTGGTTCTTTTTCATATCTTCGAGGGTCTAGTTATATTTATCCGCCTTTTCTAGGATATTCTTGAAAAGCCTTATAACCATGGTTTTGAATTCTATATCCAGTCATTTGTTTTCCTCCATTTCTTTTTTTGTGATCTGTTTCTTTGTCTCCGCATTTTCACTGCTTCCCTGCGTTGGTAGGTTAGCTTTGTGTGCTAGGTTTCCTATATGGCCCAGTGGGTCGGCCTCCCCAGTTAACCTGATGTGGACACTCTTGGTGCACCCCTTTGTGGACTGTGTGTACAGCCTTGTTGTAGTTAAGTCTTGATTGTTGTTGGTATCACTGGGAGGAATTGACCTCCAGGCGAATTGGCTGTGAGGATCAGCTGTGTCTACACTAGGAGAAGTTGGTGCTGCAGACAGCCTTATAGGATTAGACTTGCCAAAATGCAAAAGCCTCTGTGCTCAGCTTGGATAGGCCGGAGTCTCAGGGCGGAGCAGACAGTCCTGGCTTCCCGTCAGCCCTGCCCTTGCACCCGCGCCTCCAGACCTCTGCCTTCCGTAGCTCCTGAGTTTCCGCCTGACAGTCCAGATTCCCCCCACTTCCGTAAGAGCGTGGGTCCCCAGGGGTTCTCCTGGAACTGGTGATCAGTGCAGTGAGAACTGAGGTTCAGTGCAGTCAGGAGCTTCCGACTCCTTTCTGCTAGGGAAAGCCTGTGGCAATCTCCACAGTCTTTGTGCGCACTCATGCGCACAACTCCAGACCCCTGCCCACTGCAGCTTCCCCAAGTCTCCGTGTGCCTTTCTCTCTACCTGACAGTCCAGACTCCCCCGTATGAGCCTGGGTCCACAGGGTTTTGCCCGGAACTGGGGTTCAGTGCAGTCAAGGGCTTCCTTCCCCCTCCCGCCAGAGAAAGTCAGCCAGGCTCTCAGCCGCCCTTCCTTTCCGCACGCGTGTCTCTGTACCTCAACCCTTTGCCGTTCCTCCAATTATCCGTGAGCTATTCTCTTTCCTTTCTAGTTGTAGAATTTCCACTCAGCCAGCTTTCCTGTGGTTCTGGATGGTATCCATTCTATCTTTTAGTTGTAGTTTTGAAATTGTTGTGCAAGGCAGCAGTCTAGGTGCTTACCTATGCTGCCATCTTCGTTTCTCCTGAAATTTCTTTTGAGAGCCACATTTTTTAAACTTAAACTTCTTCTACCACCGCTTCTTCAAAATAGACTCGCCCAGGCCGTGGTATTTTGTGGAAGAGCCATACTCAAGGGCCAAAGTGCCACATGTGGCTCGCAAGCCACAGTTTGCCGACCACTGCCCTACAGTCATCAACAAATCCTGTTATCGGAGAAAAGTGTGGATGTACTTTCTCCATTGCTATTGAGAGTAGGGTCCTTGGGGTACCAATGGAATAAGGATTTCTGGAGGCCCCCATGGGAAGGTAAATTTGGTAGAAAGCTTTATTTGCATGGAGTTACATCCCTGCATTTCTAAAGTCCCATTTCCCTTAATCCAGTCCTGGAATATATACAGCTGGGGATTCAGTAGAGCTGGTAGCAAAGCCAGTGTCCAAAGTTTCTGTCCCATGTTGCAACTGGGTCCAGTTTAGCATTAGGCTAGATGCAGTCCATTAGTCCACAGCATGAGTTCCTCATGACTGTGGGCCAGATGGGCGAATGCAGGGAAACCAAGAGAGCACACCCCCTGCAACAAGAGTCTCACAAGTCCAGAAAACACAAGAGCAATACAGCAAGAGTGAACTTCTTTGTTTTAGGGATTAAATATCTCAAATTTTCCCAGGCTTGCAGCAGCAACACCTACTATAGCCAGGTGTAATTGACAGAAAACTATCTTCTCTATGTCACCTAGACTTTACTGGTCCTATGTCCAGTCTCCTCCTGTCCAGTCCCTTCCTCCAGAGATCTGCTGGGAATAGACTGGTGGCCCCTTAGGGAGTGTTAAACTCCAGCTTCCTGGCAAAGGTGCACAAATTACATACCTATAATATTTGCTCTTCCCTTTGCTCCTTTGCTGTTATTAGTAAATGGGTTAAATTACAATGGTATCACTATCAACTCCACCTCCAAAATATATCACAACCAATTCTCACCATCTCCACCTACCCTAAACTATGATTACTTTCACATAAGGATTATACCAGTAGCCTTCTAAATGACCCTGTTTCCCATCTTGCTCTCTGAAGTTCGTCCTGCACACAGGATCTAAAGGAATCTTTAAAATAAATCATATTTTAAAACCATACACTGGCTTCTCAGAGATATATATAATATTATTTCTTCCCACTCCAATCACTCACAATCACAGTATCCTATGCTGTGTTGTTTCTTCACTACCTATATTTATTTTATCTATTTCTTATTATCTGCCCCCACTACTAGCACAGACTTTGTCTTGTTCATTATTATTTCTCCAGTACCTACCGTAAAACCACGCTTGATACATGTCCTAAATATTTGTTGAATGAACAAATCTCTCTTATACTGAGGTTGGTCTATCTGTTCTATTGAGGCCAAAGAGAAACAATACAACTCTGAAGGAAGGAGACAATCTCCTGAAGTGAATGATATTCCCAATGTTAGTCAGCCAAAATAAAAAATAAAAAAGTTATAGGTTAGAATGGTAGGTTGTTAGAAGAAAGGGGGAAAAATTATTTCCTCCAGATTTCAACCTGCTTCTTGGTTCCAAAGAAAAGATGTTCTCTGCTCACTAGAAGACAGGCTCAGCAGATTAATGTTGCACATTTCTCCTGGAATCAACCATAAATAAGAGCCAACTATGTATTTTTTAATTCCCTTCTATACTAAACTTTTAATAAAGTCTTATTTAAAAGTCACAGCCTGGTCTCAGCTCAGCTGTTCTGGGTGGGATTAAGCAAAGATTCTATCTTTATAGTTGGGCTACAGGGCCAAAGTAGAACCCCTACTAAGGCTAGCACGATAATAACAAAGAAAATCAGAAACTCTCCCTGAAAGAAAAGTAAATTTCTAGAAGAGTGAAAGCTGTGAAGCAACCTGTCTCTTGACAAAGAAAAAGAATACAAATAGGAACTATGTTGGGGAATTGCAATAGTATTAAGGGAACCAACTTGTTACCTTATAGAGAAACAGATTTTCATTTTCAAATATAAAGCAGTCTCCAAGTGTGTAAAAAGAATGGGGTAGAGGAAACAATAGAGAAGGGAGAGGGAAAAGAAGAGTTGTAAAGGCATGAAAAGTAAGAAGACAAAGCAAGCAAAATGAGAACCAGATCTAGGGTGGTGGCAGTAGAAATAAAGATTTGTTTGTGCTCTTTCCCTGCCACTGCGGAGCTGCGCAGAGGCAGAGGCTTGGCTGTGTTCAAGAATCAGCTCTACCTATAACCCACCGCCACAGCTGAGGAAGGTATTACTGCTGGAGGCGTAATAGACATTAATACTGCTTTGCGAGAGGTGAAGACCGCCCTCATCCCTGATGGCCTAGCACACGGATTTTGCGAAGCTGCCAAAGCCTTAGACAACTACATGTATCAATCTCAGTACTGTGGATTTGAACCGGAACAAAGCAGCTAGGAAAAAAGCGTGAAGTTCAAGGTGTTAGCACAAAAGTTCTGAATGGCATCTGTTCTCTGTAGACTCTCGATTCCAATAATTACAGGCTGTTGTTGTTCCTTGTGATTAAGCTAGGAAAAGGCGCCAAGCCCACCTTTGTGTACTGGTTACTTGCATCCAACTGTGATGAGCCTATGTAAATCAAGTTGGTGGAGGCTCTTTGTGCTAACACCAAATCAACCTAATTAAGGTTGATGACAACAAGAAACTAGGGGAATAGGAAGGCCTCTGTAAAATCGACAGAGAGGGAAAACCCCTTAAAGCAGTGGGTTACAGTTGCGTGGTGGTTAAGCACTATAATCTATATTTCAAATGCAAGAAATGAACAAGTAAACTTGGATTTTGTTTATCAAAAAAGGTTTCTTTTTTAATATGTATTTTTATTGATTTCAGAGAGGAAGTAAGAGGGAGAGACAGAAACATGAATGAGGAGAGAGAATCATTGATCTGCTGCCTTCTGCATGCCCCCTACTGGGGATAGATCTAGCAACCCCAACTGGGGCATGTGCCCTGAGGGAGAATAGTCATGACTTCCTGGTTCATAGGTCAATGCTCAACCACTGAGCAACACCGAAATAAAGTTTTTAAAATCCTATCTGAAGTAATCGCCGTAAGACTTAACAACTAAAACTAGATCAATAAGGGAAAGGGTTCTTGCAAGATGACTCGAGTTTCCAATTTGGGTGACTTAGAAGACAATAATTAAGAGAGACTACAGGAAGAAAAACAGGTAGAGAATGGGGTACTATGGGGAGCAAGTATTTGCCAGGTAAATAAAGAATTCAGTTGGGAAAAAAAAATTGAGCCCTGGCCACTGTGGCTCAGTTGATAGGGTGCCTTTCTGTGCACCGAGTGGTTGCTGGTTTGATTCCCAGTCAGGGCACATGCCTGAGTTGTAGCTCAATCCCCGGTGGGGCATGTGGGAGGCAGTCAATTGAAGTTCCACTCTCACATTGATGTTTTTCTCTCTGTCCCTCTCCTTCCTCTTTCTAAAAAAAAAAAAAAAAATCAACAAAAATATTTTTTTTAAAAAGGAGTTCCACCCTGGCTGGTGTTGCTCACTAGTTAGTGTTGGCCCTAGCACGAGGGTTTGATTCCCAGTCAAGAGCATGCACCTGGGTTGCAGCTTTCATCCTTCGGGAGGCACTCAATAAACTTAAATATAACAAATATATTAAAATCCCTACCCTGAATGGGTATCTCAATAGCTAGTTTGTTCATCCTGATACACCAAAGTTGCAGGTTTGATCCACATCAGGGCACATACAAGAATCAACTAATGGCCCTGGATGTTTTGGCTCAGTGGATGGAGCGTCGGCCTGCAGACTGAGGGGTCGCGGGTTAGATTCCAGCCAAGGGCACATGCCCAGGTGGCGGGCTCAATCCCCCCCACAAGTAGGGGGCGTGCAGAAGGCAGCCAATCAATGATTCTCTCTCATTGATCTTTCTATCTCTCTATCCCTCTCCCTTCCTCTCTGAAATCAATAAAAATATATTTTTTAAAAAGAACCAACCAATGGCCGAAACTGGTTTGGCTCAGTGGATAGAGCGTCAGTCTGCGTACTGAAAGGTCCCAGGTTCGATTCCGGTCAAGGGCATGTACCTGGGTTGCGGGCACATCCCCAGTGGGGGGCGTACAGGAGGCAACTGATTGATGTTTCTCTCATCGATATTTCTAACTCTATCTCTCTCCCTTCCTCTCTGTAAAAAATCAATAAAATATATTTTTTTAAAAAAAAAACAACCAATGAATGTATAAAAGGAATAACAAATCAATGTTTCTCTCCCCACCCCTCTTCCTCTCTCTAAAATCAATTTTAAGAAAAAAAGAAATCCATGAGTTCATAATGATGATATCCCCTCCAAAAGATAACCTTTGGAATTTCCTAAGTCATCATTCATTCTTGTAAAAATTGGTAAAATAGCCCAGCAGGTGTGGCTCAGTTGAGCGTCAAACCATGTTCGATTCCTAGTCAGGGCACATGCCCAGGTTGCAGGCTTGATCCCCAGTATGGGGCGTGCAGAAGGCAGCCAATAGATGTTTCCCTCTAATCAATGTTCCCACCTCTTTCTCCCTCACCTTTCCTCTCTAAAATCAATAGAAACATATTTTTAAAAAATAAAAGTTGGTAAATAAAGGGGAAAATATAAGTATTCACTCTGCTTTACCTATACAAATGATTATTACAGGGTAAACAAATACTTGATGAAGAAAAAAAATTTTTGAGAGACAGAGAAGTATTGATTTTCGTTGTTCCATTCATTTATACATTTATGGATTGACTCTTGTTTGTGCCCTGATTGGGTATCAAATCCTAAATCTTGGCACATCAGGACAATGCTCCAACCCTATCTAACTACTAATGCTCTAGCCCTACATCTAACCATTAATTTGTGGGAAATATGAAGAGTAATATAAGCAACCCAACAAGGGCGGACGAATGTAGGCAAGAATCATCAATGGCTAATAAATTCAAAAAGTTAAAAGTTAAGAAACTACAGTATTTGGTTCCCACTGACAGAACCTAAAGTGATCAAAATTAGTATCACTAAAATTATGTGTCTCCTAGAGTGATGTAAAAAAAACTCACAGCATCATTTAATACTGCTCCGCTAGTATGGATGGCTCAGTGGCTGAGTGTCGACCTATGAACCAGGAGGTTCGATTCCTGATCAGGGCACATGCCTGGGTTACAACTCGATCCCCAGTGGGGGGCATGCAGGAGGCAGCCAATCAATGATTCTCTCTCATCACTGATATTTCTCTCTCTCCCTTCCTCTCTGAAATCAACAAAAATATACTAAAAATATATTTCTTATAAGAATATATTTATTCTAAAATATATTTCTAATAAGGAATATACATTAAATGCATATTTCTAAATACCTATAGAAATTATAATTTTACATTTATATTTTTAGTAAGTAAAATAATAATTACATTTTCAAATGAATCACAAATATTATCTTTAAAATCACTCATAAATTTAAAATATTTAGTATAGCCCTAACCTGTTTGGCTCAGTGGATAGAGCCTCAGCCTGCAGACTGAAGGGTCCCAGGTTCAATTCCAGTCAAGGGCATGTACTTTGGTTGCAGGAGGCAGCTGATTAATGTTTCTCTCTCATCTGATGTTTCTAACTCTCTATCCCTCTCCCTCTCTATAAAAAATTCAATAAAAATATTTTAAATTAAAAAATATTTAGTGTATAATTCCTTAAAAATAAACTGAGTTGTGAAGATGTTTTTTAAAATTATGTCAAAAAAGAATGTATTTCTTAGGCAAAATAATTTGATACTTCCTAAGAAGTAATTTACAGCTATTTGATTTAAATATAATTCAATTTATTTTAACAACCAAAAATTCCAGATAATGAATTCTGGACCTATACCATTATTATATATATTATATATATTATATATGCATATATACACACACATATATATGTATATGTTATATATACATATATATGTATATTATATATATTATATATACATAATATACAGTTATCCTACTAGAGGCCCGGTGCACAAATTTGTGCACAGATGGGGTCCCTCCGCCTGGCCAGCGATCGGGTCATCTTGCCCAGTTCCAATCGGGGTTGGCTGGCCAGGGGGAGGGACCATGGGAGGTTGGCAGGGGGCACACACTGACCACCAGGAGGCAGCTCCTGCACTAAGCGTCTGCCCCCTGGTGGTCAGTGTGCATCATAGCGGTCACTTAGGCTTTTATATCTATAGATATAATAAAAGGCTAATATGCAAATCAACTGAACAGTGGAATGACTGGTCGCTATGACGTACACTGACTACTAGGGGGGCAGACACTCAACGCAGAAGCATCCCCCGATGGTCAGTACACTCCCACAGGGGGAGCGCCACTCAGCCAGAAGCAGGGCGCACGGCTGGCGAGCACAGCAGCGGCGGTGAGAGCCTCTCCCACCTCCACAGCAGTGCTACGGATGTCCCCGGGGGAGCGGGCCTAAGCCGTCAGTCAGACATCCCCTGAGGTTTCCCAGACTGTGAGAGGTCACAGGCTGAGCTGAGGGCTCCCCTGCAAGTCCACGAATCTCGTGCACTGGGCCACTAGTATATTTATTTATTACGTAATTATACAACATTCCATAATTACCTATTAATACATTATATATAAATATATTGTAATTATATGAAGTTAGTTAATTATATATTAATTATTGTGTTATATTTTAGTATAGTGAATTCTAAACCATACTAGTTACCAAACAGTAAATTTTTCAAGTAGTACTTGATCCTGGTTTATCCAATTATGCTATGACCTTGAGAAAAGAAATCTCTATGCCTGTTTCCTTTTTTATAAAATGAGACAGTAATACTGGCTACTGTTCATGGAATTAATAAAGACTGAAGAATATGTTACATATAAAATACTTAGAATAATGACTGAACATAAATGTTTACAATTACCAAATATCTTTATTTAC
The DNA here is from genome assembly GCA_026230045.1 of Corynorhinus townsendii. Taxonomy (NCBI): domain Eukaryota; kingdom Metazoa; phylum Chordata; class Mammalia; order Chiroptera; family Vespertilionidae; genus Corynorhinus; species Corynorhinus townsendii. The sequence goes on from JAPDVU010000002.1 coordinate 199,359,085, forward strand.
TAGAGGCCTGGTGCATGAAAATTCATGCACTGGAGGCGGGGGGTTATCTCAGCCCAGCCTGCCCCCTCTCACAGTCCGGGAGCCCTCAGGGCAAGAGGCAACCCAGCAATCAGGGGAAGGCAACGCCCACATCACACCTCTGCTGCTGCCACTGCCAGCAGCGCAAGCCTCAGCCGGTCCTGGTTACTTCAGCCTTGGGCGGCCCTAGGTAACTAGGCAGACGCCATCCAAGGCTTGCCAGCACCTCAGGCCAGCCCTGACCGGCTGGGCAGCTGCCATCCAAGGCTTGCCTGCAACTCAGACCAGCCGTGGGCGGCTGGGCAGCCACCATCTGAGGCTTGCCTGCGCCTTAGGCCGGCCCTGGGCGGCTAGGGGGCTGAGGGAACTGGTCACCGCCATCTTGTGGCTGTGGCTGCCACCATCTTTGAGAATGTGGCAGTCAACTAGCATATTCCCTCCTTATTGGCTTGGGCACTACCATCTTTGTGAGGGTGTGATGGTCAATTAGCATATTCCCTCTTTATTAGGTAGGATAGAAACCTCTATTAGATACAAAATGAACACTGAAAATACAGGATCATTGCCAATACTAGAATGGTCTCTTCAAACGGCTCTCTGTACACAGAGCCAATGCATTCTTAAGGCAGATGATTTATACTGCATACACATGACCTAAAAATATTTTTAATATGTACTACCATGTTTTTAAGTAACACATTTAGCAAAAAGGCAAAAGATAAAAAAAATAATTAAGTAATTAAGAAGGATCAACCTTTGCAATTATTTTATTATAAAATCCTATATAATAAAGGCCTAATGTGCTAAGTGTCTGGTCATCCGTTCAACCGAAGTATAATATGCTAATAATATGCTAAGGCCACTCAACCACTCACTATGACATGCACTGACCACCAGGGGGCAGATACTCCAACCAGTAGGTTAGCTTGCTGCTGGGGTCTGGCCGATTGGGAATGAGCAAGACGGGCTGGACATGTCCTGGAGCCCTTCCGGCTGGCCAATCTCTCATGTCCCTCCCCGGCCCCAATTGAGCACCAATGGGGTCCCTCAGCCTGGCCTGCGCTCTCTTGCAATCCAGGACCCCTTGGGGAATGTTGGAGAGCCAGTTTTGGCCCGATCCTGGAGGCCACACCAAGGGACCCCATTGGTGCAGAAATTCATGCACCAGGCCTCTAGTCCTATATAATAAAGAGCCAATATGCAAATGTTTGTCATGCCCTCACACCGTCATGCCAGAATGGCTTAGATACTCAACACTGGGGAGAGAGGAATGGGGACCAGCCAGGAACAAATGAGCTCATGAGAGAGGAATGGGGACCAGCCAGGCGGCGGCCCGGGAGAGGGACAAGCTGCCCTCCCCGCAGTCCCAGGCACCAGCAACTGAGGCTGAGGCTCGGAAGAGGGACAAGCCGCCCACCCCACTGTCCCAGGTACCTGCGGCTGCGGCCCAGGCAAAGCCGCCCGCCCACAGTCCCCTGCGGCTGCAGCCTGCCCGGGCGAAGCCGGACCAGGTCCTGGGTGCCTGCGGCCAGCCAGAGGGAGGGAAGCCCGAATCCCGGGTGCCTGTGACCAGCCAGAATAGGGAATCCTGGGTCCCGGGAGCGGAGCAAGGACAGGCTGTTAGGGGTGGTCAGGCCAGCAGGGGAGCAGTTTTGGCAGTCAGGACAGTAGGGGAGCATTTAGGGGCTATCAGGCAGGCAGGAAAAGGTTGTTAGGGGCGATCAGGCAGGCAGGCAAGCAGTTAGGAACCAGCAGTTCAGATTGCAAGAGGCAGTCGGACATCCCCCAAGGGGTCCCGGATTGGAAAGGGTGCAGGCTGGGCTGAGGGACCAACCCCCCGGGCACGAATCTCATGCACCAGGCCTCTAGCATTAAATAAAAGCAATCCAGGAAAGAAACCAAGATGGTGGCATAGGTAAACACCTACACTGCTGCCTCGCACAACAATTTCAAAACTACAACTAAAAGACAAAACATCTATCATCCAGAACCACGGGAAAGCTGGCTGAGTGGAAATTCTACAACTAGAAGGAAGAAAAGAGCATTGAGACGTGCACAAGTGCTGAAAAGCTGAGGTACGGAGGCGCGCGAATCGGGCTAGCGGCAGGTGTCTGGGTGCGCTGCTTCTTTCAACCCGAAGGGAGACAAGCTCCCCATTACTCTGAACTCCAGTTTGTGGGGAGAGGCTGGGGAACCAAACTCCTACAGGGAGAAGCTGGACTGTGAACCATTTGGTCAGAAAGTGAGGGCGGCTTTCTTGCAGAGGTGCGCCCAGCAATCATTGTTTACTGTGCTGGGGCGCAGGGCGCAGGGACTTGGAAACTGAAGACATGGAAACGCGGAGACACAGAGACAGCTGACTGGCAGCCATCGCTGTTTGCCAAGCCTTAGCCTAGTAACTCCCTCAGACCCACCCCGCACAATCTACAAACGCACCCAAGCTCCGCGCAGCGGCTTTTGCATATAAATGGCCTGCCCTATCGCAGCTTAACCTAACAAACTGCAGCTCTGGTCAGACAGCTCCAAAACCTCCAAATCCCAAGCAAAGAGGAGAAAACTGTAGTTCTCGCCACAGCTCCTGTTGGGTGGCCTCCGGCAGTAGCTGACCTGCCCCCCACTGGAGACCCAGAAGGTAGTGTATCTAGTGGTCAGTGTGAGACGACACCAGATTTCAACTACTCACATCCATAAGTGACACATTGAAGAGGCAGATTCAGTGAGCACCAAAGCCCTACTGAAGCAAGTCCTGCCCCATAAGCATGTCTCCAGCACAGCAGTTCTTCCATTATAGTCACAGTGGGTCCTCACAGCCAATTCGCCTGGAGGTCAATTCCTCCCAGTGACACCAACAATAATCAAGACTTAACTACAACAAGGCTGTACACACAGTCCACAAAGGGGTACACCAAGAGTGTCCACATCAGGTAACTGGGAGGCTGACCCACTGGCCCATATAGGACACCTAGCACACAAAGCCACCCTACCAACTCACGGAAGCAGCAAAAATGCGGAGACAAAGAAACAGATCACAAACAAAAGAAATGGAGGAAAGCAAACAACTGGATATAAAGTTCAAAGCCACGGTTATAAGGTTTTTCAAGAATTTCCTAGAAAAGGCCGATAAATTCAATGAGATCCTCGAGGATATGAAAAAGGACCAACTAGAAATTAAACATACACTGACTGAAATAAAAAATATTATACAGAGACCCAACAACACACTAGAGGAATACAAGAATCAAGTCAAAGAATTGAAATACAAAGAAGCAAAAAACACTCAACCAAAAAAGCAAAAAGAAAAAAAAATCCAAAAAGTTGAAGATAGTGTAAGAAGCCTCTGGGACAACTTCAAGCGTACCAACATCAGAATTATGGGGGTGCCAGAAGAAGAGAGAGAGCAAGATACTGAAAACCTATATGAAGACATAATGAGAGAAAACTTCCCTGACCTGGTGAAAGAAATAGACTTACAAGTCCAGGAAGCACACAGAACCCCAAACAAAAGGAATCCAAAGAGGACCACACCAAGACCCATCATAATTAAAATGCCAAGAGCAAAAGACAAAGAGACAATATTGAAAGCAGCAAGAGAAAAACAGTTAATTACTTACAAGGGAGCACCCACAGGATTGTCAGCTGATTTCTCAACAGAAACTATGCAGGCCAGAAGGGAATGGCAAGAAATATTCAAAGTGGTGAATAGCAAGAACCTACAACCAAGATTATTCTACCCAGCAAAGATATCATCCAGAATTGAAGGTCAGATAAAGAGCTTCACAGACAAGAAAAAACTAAAGAAGTTCATCACCACCAAACCAGTATTATATGAAATGCTGAAAGGTATTCTTTAAGAAGAGGAAGAAGAAAAAAGTAAAGACAAAAATTATGAACAACAAATACATATCTATCAACAAGTGAACCTAAAAATCAAGTGAATTAAAAACCTGATGAACAGAATAAACTAGTGAATATAATAGAATCAGGGGCATAGAATGGGAGTGGATTGATAATTCTCAGGGGAAAGGGGTGTGGGGGGGTACGGCAAGAGACTGGACAAAAATCATACACCTATGGATGAGGACAGTGGGTGGGAGGTTAGGGCAGAGGGAGGGGTGGGAATTGGTTGTGGGGAGCTATGGGTGGAAAAAGGAGAAATTGTAATAATATGAACAATAAAGATTTATTAATTTTAACAAAAATAAAATAAAAGCAATCCAAAACAATACTTCTCCATTAATCCCATCACATAATAAAATGCTTTAATTTTTTTCATGTTATATCCTCCTAGAGGCCCAGTGCATGGATTCATACACCAATAGGGTCCCTCAGCCTGGCGTAGAGGACTTGGGCCAAAACCTGCTCTCCAATATCCCCCAAAGGGTCCTGTATTGCAAGAGGGTGCAAGCCAAGGTGAGGAACCTAACCGGTGCACGATGAAGCCCAAGAGGGACTGCGGGTGGACTCCAGGGCATGTCTGGCCCATCTTGCCCAGTCCTGATCAGCCGGACCCCAGCAGCAAGCTAACCTACCTGTCAGAGGGTCTGCCTCCTGGTGGTCAGTGCACATCATAGCAATGGTCAGACACTTAGCATATTAGGCTTTTATTATACAGGATTCCAGATCTACATGCATGTTCAATTTTTACACATTTACAATATAGATAACATTTTATAGTCTACATTATTACTATTATACCACAAATATTTCTCCATTTTGCAAAATTTTCCCCCTTATTCTCCATTTCCTTTTTCATCCTCATCCCTTGAGGGTGATCAATAGTAATAGCCTGGTCCGTATCCTTCACAACTTTCTCCAAGTTCATACACATACAAGTATAGACACATATATGGGGAAGGAAGAAAGGACCGTTTGTTTTTACAAAAATGGAAGCATACTACTTAATAAATATACCTTCTCTTTCTTTTAAGCATACCAAATCAAATTTTATATTCAGAGAAGTTCAAATATGAAACTGATACAACTTACTAGACCAGGTAAAATACATACATTTACAAAAGTTATTATTTTCTATGTAAATTTTTAAAAGACATAGGGATTTCACATAAAAATATGGACACCAGATTTCATTAGATCCCATGCTTTATGACAGTTTGTTATAATATCCAAACATAAAATAATCTCACTACTTAGAACAAGCCTACCTAATAAATTTTAAAGCTTATTTTAGAAAATAAAATTTTACAATCTTAAAAATTCACTCAAAAATATCCTGACTTTAAAGTAAGAGAGAGGATGTGTGTGTTTAATACTAGCTTTCATGTAAACTTGGTGCTTTCTATAGCAGAGATGATAGATGGATATACTATGATGGACTTGATTCCTCAAAAGTTCACAGAGAGACTAGCATTCTGATATGGTCTGAATACAAACATATTAATCTTATCTAACCCTGGCTGATGTGGCTCAGTTGCCTGTTAAATTCCCGGTCAGGGCACATGCCCAGGTTGCAGGTTCAGAGCCCGGTCAGGATACAGGAGGCAATCAATCGGATCCATGTTTCTCTCTCTCTCTCACATGGAAGTTTCTCTTTTTCTCTCTCTCACTCTTTCTCTTTCTCTCTCTCCCCTTTCCTCCCTCCTTTCCCTTTCCCCCCTTACTCTCTCTAAAAAAAAAATTTTTTTCAGTAAAAGCTTTTTTTTTTTGTAAAAAAAATCTTGGCCAATACATACCTATTATTCTAACAGCCCACAGGCATGAAAATAAGACTTCAGGCAGACCTACAAAGAACTTTAAGGTTGTTAAACCCAATGATCTTAAAATACACTCTGCCACCTTACCATAACTCAGAAAAATCAGAAGATCCCTAAATCTGGATCCAGAGGAGAGAACTTTGGGATAAAGAGGATGATAAGAAAGATTTACAGAAGCTCCCAAAAATACAAAGCAGGTAACTTGGTACTAAAGCCATAGAGCCTCTACTGTAACAGGTAAACTTCTCTTACCAAAAATCAATGTTTTCTGAGTTCCCATTACGTGAATATCACAGGTGTCAGAGATGCAAAAAAGCAATGAAATGGGCTCTACCGGAAAGGAGTTCACAATTTAGCAAGAGCCAAAATATATTACCCTAATAATCACAAATACCGTAACACAATGTCTAGCATAGAGCTCATCAATTAACATATGTACTTAAAAACTTTTTGTGAGTTATGATTATAAAAGTCAAAGGCAGTAAGCATCATAAATATAATGCAATTTCAGATTAAATAAATGAAAGTTATCATCTAGGCCTATTTTGTTTGTTTAAACTTACCTCAAGGAAAACAGTCAAGTTATTTTAAAAGATACTGTACTGTATAGTCCCTACTAATCTCCTTGGAGTATACATATGGAATTGACATGGAGTTTATCTCCCACACACGCGATGGAATCCACGTTTATTGTGCACACAGGCGATGGAATCCAGGTGGAGTTTATCACGCACACAGGCACATGATGGAATCCACATGGAGTTCATTGCGAGTGGTGCCCACACAGAAAAAAAGCACACATGTACGACATGTACCATTCAGAACAACCCTACTGAACATTATAACCAAATATCAAAACCAAAATGGATTAGGGAGCCCAAAAGATACTGAATGTAACCCTCCACCACAATGAAACTGGTAAAACTAAAGGGAAACCTGTACAAGTGCTATGTATTTTACATGTTGTTAAAAATTTAGACAGCTAAAAAGTTTAGACAGTTAAAAGTTTTAAGTGTATTATAAGAGAAAGAACATGTTTAAAATCTAGTTGAATTATTACCATAGATGTTTTCTAGAACATTCTATTTTACAAGGTGAATAACAACAGCTTTAGTAGAATTCAGAGATCTCCTTGAATGACATTAAATATCTAAAGTAATTTACCCCCATTATTGGTGGCCATATGCCATATGGTCAAGCCAAATGAGTAAGAATCCAGTTTAAAACTCAAAGCTTGGAGCACACCTAGGCTGGCAGATCAAACTCTCAGCGCGCCCACGCCTGAATAGCTTTCTATACAGGTAAAACCAAAAACCTACTTTTCCAAAAATGTACCCTGACGGCGTCTACTCTCAGTATCGTGGGGAAGGGAGGGAAATTCTTTGTACATATTTATATAAAAATTATTGACTTTCCTTTTGGGGGCTTTATTTTTTTTTTAAGAAAAAACAAGTTCAGTAGATTTAGACCTCTGAACGTTTTTTTTTTGAAGGTTCACTCTCCACAGTTTTCTATGAGAAAAATAGAGACATTGGGAGATTTTAAAAATAAAAGAAATTTTTAAAAACAAAAAATAACAATAATAAAATAAATAAAACTCAAAGCTTGAAGAAAAATTTAAAATTTAAAAACACGTGCATTCTACACCCAATATTTATATTAAATGAACCACTTGGACCTATTTCATACAGCTTAACCTGTTCTATGACTAATTATTGCATGAGGATCTAAAATTTTATAAAACTAAGACTATAAACATTAAATTTTAATTGCTCAAAATACAATGAAATGCCTAAATAACTGGTGAATGGATAAAGTATAGCTAACCGTGTGATTAAAACAAGTACAGTAAAATGTTAATGGTAAATCTAGGTTGTGGGTATACAGATGTTCCCTGTAAACTTTTCAATTTTGCTGTGTAGTTGAAAATATTTCCCTAATAAATTGTTGAAAAAATACTAGACACTTCTCTGGTTATTTATAATTCAAGCTTTTAAGGAGAGAAACATAGATTAAAGAAACGCCTATGTGGCGTCCAACATAAGGACTGTAGTTGAGACAAACCTGGATTGATATCCCAGCTCAACGTCTTAACTAGCTTTCTGATCTTAATTACTTAACCCCACTATGCCTACATTTCTCCTCATCTGAAAAATGGGTTTTACATAGAGTTAATGTGAAGTTAAGTTTTTCCTGGAAACCACAGTGCCAGGCATATAATAAGCACTTACTCAAAATGTTAGATGTTAGTATCATGAGATTGCTAATTTTGTGCTAAGAACGATCATTCTCAATAAAGATTAAGTAGTGCACGGCTGGTGTGGTTGGGCGTGCACCCATGAACCGAGGTCACGGGCTGGATTCCTGGTCAGGGCACTAGCCCTGACTGCCGGCGCGATCCCCAAAAGCGGGTATAGAGGGGGCAGCCAATTCTCAGATTCTCATCAATGCCCTCTCCATTCCTCTCTCTCTCTCTCTCTCTCTAAAATCAATAAAAACACATTTTTTTAAAAATTAATAATTTTTTCCGCGGTTGGCTTAGCACTAATTTGATCATTGTGAGACCATTCCCAAAAGGAAGATTCCTGATAGCGAACTCACTGCTTAACATTCTGGGGGAGGAGGGGGAGCTGTAAAAGTCTGAAAAATATTGCTCAATCTATAGCACAATATTGTTCTCCATCTGAAATTGAATTTTAAAAGTTTCAAGACAAACTTTATAGGGCACTTAACAACTACAGAACTGGCTTCACCTCTGCAGATTGGTTAGGTACATCCTTGTGTTGACAAAACTTGCCATACTCTTCCACGTTCTTAATTGTTGGTAAAGAGACTAGACTAGAACATGGCATTTGTAGTTGCCAAAAATCTTTCTCCTAAATAAGGACATGCCGACGACCCCACTTGTTCACAGGTAAGAGCACGACCTCTACCTTGGTCTATAACGGTAAAGGGGAGAGGAGGTAAAAGAAGCAGGAAAATGAATTCGCGATGGTGTTACCAAAGAACCCTCCGGTTATCCCTCATAAGACCCCCTCACGACTTTATTCCCGCCACCACCACCCCCACCGGTCCTCTCCCCAGTTAAACTTCCAGACTGATTTATTAAAGATGCACTTACGAATATGACACGTCCCCTCCCCAGGCCCAAGTAACCGACCCCCAATGCTGGAAAAAAATTTTAAAAGCAAACATCCCCCGCCCCTCCCCCTCCTCCTCCCAACCAGCAGCAAATCTTTGTCCCACCTGCCGAAGGAGTACTCTCCAGCGCGCTCCAGACCCAAGGTTGCCTCAGTCCTGCCCGCAACCTTCCCCGAACTCGGCGACCCTCGACTAGCCTGCGCTTGGCCATTCCCGGCCCCGGCCCGGGACGCAGCTCCCGCCCCGCCCCCCGCCGCCCGCCACCCGAGTTCAGCCTCACCTCACCTACCCTCCTTCGGGGGCCGGACTCCACCTCTCTCTCCGCCATGTTGGGCCCCGCTTGGAACCTCTGCGGCTCCCGGCGCGGTGGCGGTGGAACCTCTCGGGCCCCCGGCCCCCGCCCACACTGCAGCCACGGCCGCCTCAAGGCAGCTTCCTGAGATCCGGCCGAACCTGGTGCCTGAAAGTGGGGAGGTGGCGGGTGCTGCGCGCTGGGTGGGATAACTAGCGATCCCACGGGTGCGCGCGTGGGCGGTAGGGCCTGCCCAGGAAAGGGGGTGGGGGCTGGGACTCGGGGGGTTAATGGCCTCCAAAGGGCCCCGTGAGTAGGATTATTTTCTCTCAGAGAAATTCCTCCGCCTGCGGTTTCTTAAAGGGATCACTAAACCAGCCCCTTGCGCGCGCCCCTGATGCGCAGGCGCACCTTAAGCCCCTCCTTCCTTTCCCATCAAGCCCCGAGTCCTGAGCCTGCGCGGTAAGTGGCCCAGGGTAGGCCAAATCCTGCGACTCTCTGCTTGCCAACAGCTACTCCCACCACTCAACTATGGCCGCTGCCTTAAAGGGACCGTGACACAGTGATGAAGGAGGAATGAAAGAAATTAGTGAAAGGGCTATCTGGAGAATTGGGTGAAATGTTGTTGGGGGTGGTCCAGATCACCATCTTACATCTGATTGCAGAAATACCATCATATAGAGAAAATGATGGTGAACTGAAGTTCTCAGTGGACCTCTGAAGGTGAAGAATTCCAATCAATGAGAGAACAGCCAGTCATTTCAAGGAGACACAGATTTCCTGCCTTTAGACAGCATGGTCTGAAGCACAGAGCGCAGAACATTAAGGGCCAACTGATTGCCTAACCTCAAATTACATCCTCTGGTGATTCTGAAGACTGAACAAACAACTGGAGATAGTTTCCTCAATAATTTGTCCTTAGAATATCTAAATCAAGAGTCTTTTAGGAACCATCTACTCCAATGCTCCCAATGGTAAAATTCCCTGGTCAAGGGAAGTAATTTGTCCCGGGGCACCTAGAGGCTGGTGTGAATAGACAAGATTTCAGTCACCTTCATCCAGGCTTTTCAACACACCAAGCTGTCTTCAAACCAAGAGGTAATTTTTTTAACCTAGAAGATTAAAGTTCTACAATACTTTAAGAAATTTGTAATTCTTCTCTGAAGATGTGCCATGATTTGCAGATATTATGTGTCCTCACTCAACCTCCATTGTAGCAGCTTTGAGAATTTGACTTAAAGGATAAGCAACTTAATCTCTAATCAGAAAACTGGGAAATAGATTTGGGTCTATCTTGCCCTGAAACGGAAGCTGAGGATGCCTGAAGAGAATGGGGCCTTGATTCATTCCTCTTTACCCATTCAAGTCTCCTACCTTAAGGTGGAGAAAATTGCCCTAATGGTTTTCATGATGATAGCTAGGGAGATCATATGTAAGAAATGCAAAGAAGTTACCTCTGAAGATCATTCCCCATGACAAAAAAAAATCAAAAGCAACTCCTAAAATCACAGGATAATGAGATGTAAACTTCTGTTTGTCACTTTAACTTTTGTGTGTCACTTGGTGGCTCTTTTGAAACTGAGAACTTTCCTAATTTTCCTGAAAACTATCTGTGAAATTGCTAGAAGTTTCCATGCTGATTTTTGCTTAGGCCTGTTCATCTTTAATTTCACTTCTGCATAGGGAAAAAGAGAGGAAAGCCAAAAGGAAAAAAAAAAATGTATATTTCAGCCAGAATTTTACAATGTAAATTTCAGTCAAAATCTTTTATTCCATGTTCAGAACAAGGAGGAAATAACAAGAAAAGCCAAGAAAAAGTAGTTCCAGGGAATGTGGGTACATGATAGGTCTAGTAGTTTACACCTGTTTTAATTAGTAGTGGAATATTCCCTTCTAATAAAATCTGATGACTTAAAATGAAATTACTAAATTTGAAGTGGAAATAAGGAATCCATAAACCTGCTCACCGAACCTCCCCCTCTCGTCTTTTCATGTGCCCTCCCACTATTACAGAAATGTTGCATTTTTCAGAACACAGTTTAAAGCCAGATTTCAACCAACTCCACATTTTAAAGATGGAGTTACAGAGGCCCAGAAAGATTTGACTTGCTTGAAACCACCCAAAGGGTTAGTAACAACATAGGGCTAAAACAGTTATCTTGACCCCCAGCCTAAGGCTGTCTCCTATATCAAACTGTTTCTAGATGATTGCTGCCAAATGTTTTGTTGCTTTTTAGATCTTTAATATTTATATCTAACATTTTTCACTTGATGTAGCATAAACATATTATCATGCTGATAAATATTAACCTACAACATTTTTATGGCTTCATATATTTCATTGTATAACTAAAGCATATATTTTTCTGGGTCCCTGCCTCATTTTTTTTGGTTGTCAAATGATCTTTAATTGAAATATTTTCCTTTGTGGATTTTTTTTTAATATATTTTTATTGATCTCAGAGAGGAAGGGGGAGGGAGAGATAGAAACATCAGTGATGAGAGAGAACCGTTGATCGGCTGCCTCCTGCACGCCCCCTATTAGGGATTGAGCCCGCAACTCAGGCCTGTGACCTTGACCAGAATCAAACCCTGGACCTTTCAGTCTGCAGGCTGACACTCTATCCACTGAGCCAAACCACCCAGGGCTCCTTTGTGGCTCTTGATTAACTGGACATTTCACTGCACCACTGTTGATGTCATCTATGATGTCATGAGGGTGGCAGCCATCAACATTAAGAACCACAGACTGGGAAGTCCCCAGGATCTCTTTAATGGTTCCAGAGAGTCTCTAACTAAAGATCGGTGCTGTATCTGTTGGGCAATGTTAACAATCTCATCAAAAGTGATATTTCCATCCCCGGCCAGTGTGGCTCAGTTGGTTGAGCATCATCCCATGCACTGAAAGTTTGCCAGTTCCATTCCCAGTCAGGGCACATACCCAGGTTTTGGGTTCAATCTAATGTGCCCAAGAATGTTTCTCTCCCTCTCCCTTCCTCTCTCTCTCTAAAGACAAAAAAAAGAAAGAAAATCAATTTAAAAAGTGATATATCCACTGTGCTTAGCGTTTTCTTGCCTATTTCTATCTCTTGGCAGTTCTTTGAGGACTTTGCTGATCAGGGCAGAGGCAGAAGGTACTATCTCAATTTGGGCTTATTTGTACTGAATGGTCAGTTTCACTGTAATCTTTTTTTAATTTATTAATTTTTTAAATATATCTTTATTGATTCCAGAGAGAAAGGGAGAGGGAAAGAGATAGAAACATCAATGATGAGAGAGAATCATCAATTGGCCACCTCACGCAAACCCCCCATTGGGGACCAAGCCCGCAACTCAGGCATATGCCCTTGACTGGAATCAAACTCGGGACCCCACAGTCTGCAGGCCGATGCTCTATCCACTGAGCCAAACCAGCCCGGGTGATTTGTTAATTTTTTAAAGAGAGAGAAACATTGATTTGCTGTCCCACTTATTTATGCATTCATTGGTTGATTCTTTTACATGTCCTGACCAGGGATTGAGCCCACAACCTTAGAATTTCTGACAACACTCTAACCAACTGAGCTACCTGGCCAGGTCTCACTGTAATTTTTAGACAAAGCATATCAAACTCAAAGGCTAACACAGGCCAAATAAACAAGATTTACGTTTATGTGGGCCCCAAAAAAACAAAAGCTTCCATTTTCATAGAAACGTAGGTTTATTTCTATAGAGATATGCTGAATACAAAGGACTGAAATAAGTCATCCTTAACATAAAATAATAGAACCTTTTAATAAAAATCAATATTTTTTCTTGAACATTAACTTACCAGAAACTGAATAACTGCACAAATTAATAAGTATAATGCAAATAAACCTATTTTTCTTGTTCTCCGGAAGTGAAATATTTCCTGTTGCACACACCAAACAAGTCAGTACAAGACTAATGACATGGCAATTGGCTGTTAAAATATTCACTGCTAGTATTAGTGGAGAAAAACGGTGTGCCTGCATGTAAAGCTTGTAAGGAAAATGAATGCAACATGATTATAGTAATCAGTCATTAGAGAACATCATAGTTTGTTATTAATGACTAGTGACCTGGTGCACGGATTTGTGCACATTGAAAGGAAATTAATTAGAAGAGTGGTCGCCTTAGCTGGTTTGACTCAGTGGATGGAGTGTCAGCCTGTGGACTGAAGGGTCCCAGGTTCGATTCCGGTCAAGGGCATGTACCTTGGTTGCGGGCACATCCCCAGTAGGGGTCGTGCAGGAGGCAGCTGATCGATGTTTCTCATCGATGTTTCTATCTCTCTATCCCTCTCCCTTCCTCTCTGTAAAAAATAAATAAAATGTATTAAAAAAAAAAAAAGAGCAGTCACTAACTGGTGGTCCACAGACCACAAGTGGTCCATGAGGTCCGAAAGGTTGGCGACTGCTGAATTAGAAGGTAGCCAGCAAGACTGGGCAAGTTGTGCTGGACACGCCCTGGAACCAACCTCCCATGATCCTCCCCGGCCAGCTGCACCTGGGGTGGCATGGTGGCTCGAAGGGCATCTGCGGAATGAGCGGGGTCCCTCCAGCAGGTGGGGTCCCTCGGCCTGGCCTGCAGGGATCGGGCCAAAACTGGCTCTCCGACACCCCCCAGGGGTCCTAAAGTGGGAGAGGGCACTCTGCAAAGTTGCTGTCATACAGGGTGTGAAACACAAATGCAAGTGTGCAGTAAACCAGATTCAAGGCCGCAGTGCCCCAGCAACAACATAACCGATGGCTGAAGGTGGAATTGCGCAGCACCGCAAGAAATCAGGCTCCCTCCTCTCTGGTTTTGGGGTGCATCACCCAAGAACTGCCTCTGCCAAGTCACTGCAGCTCAGCAGCTCCTGCATTGAGCATCTGCACCCTGGTGGTCAATGATGTCATAGCAACTGGTCGGACACTTAGCATATTAGCCTTTTATATATATAGATTATGTATAACAGGATATTGTAAAAATAAAGTTACAAAATTTTTATTAAAACATTTCTTACATACTGTTATATTGGTTAGGCCACGAAAATATTTGTTATGGGCTACACGCGGCCTATGAGCCGCAAGTTTGACAAGCTTGCTTTAGACCCTTTCGATCACTGGTTGCTTTGGCAGTGCCATCACCAACCTTTTTTGGAGACAGACCCAGGGGGCTAATCGTGAGAGCCAGGGCAGACATGGCATCAAATTCCTTACCGGTGCAGCTCAGATATATGACTTTGACCTTGTTGGAAAGAACTTTGGCAGCATGGTGGATGTGGCTGGTGTTAGATGAACCCACATTGAAAACAACTGAAGGAAGTTGCACCTAGACCTCCTCTAAGCTGGAATCCAGAAAGCCCTGGTCCCCTTTTATAGGACACTAAAGGCCCGGTGCATGAAATGTATGTACACGGAGGGAAGGGAGGTCCCTCAGGCCAGCCTGCACCCTCTCGCAGTCTAGGAGCCCTTGGGGGATGTCTGACTGCCGGCTTAGCACTGCCAGGGAGGCAGGAGAAGCTTCCGCCACCGCAGCTTCGCTCACCAGCTGTAACCCCGGCTCAGGGATTCTTGCTGAGCAGCGCTACCCCTGTGGGAGCACACTGACCACCAGGGAGCAGCTCCTGCATTGAGCGTCTTCTCCCTGGTGGTCAGTGCGCATCATAGCAACTGGTCATTCTGCTGTTCGGTCAATTTGCATATTAGCCTTTTACTATGTAAGATTAGGTGTGTTCTATTTTATTTATTTTTTTGCTGTTAACAACATTATAATAAACAACATTACAGTAAATGTCTTTTTACACACAGCTTTGCAAACATCTTAAATATTTCCTTAGGATAAATTCCTAAATGTAGAATTACTGAGTCAAAATTTATGGCTTTTGACACATGCTGGCAGATTGCCTTCCAGAAAGATATCAGTTACACTTGCACCAGCAGTGTCAGTTTACTACAAGCTCCCAAACTAGGTACTACATTTTTTTAACAATTAAAATATAACTTACATACAGAGAACTGTACAAATTGTAACTATATAACAATGTTTTTAAAAGTTTTTTGTGAAATACATGTAAAGTTTACTATTTTACCATTTTTAAGTGTACAATTCATTGGCATTAAATAAAACATTCACATTGTTCTACAACCATCACCAGCATCCAATTCAGGAATTCTTTTCGTCATGTAAAACTATTAATCTATACCAAGTAAATGATAACTCCCCATTGCTTGATGAATTTTTAAAACATATAACCAGCTCCCAGATCAATAAATAAAATATTACCAATCTCCCTAAGCTCCCCTAAGTATCTCCTTATAGTAACTAAGCCCACACATGAGGATGAATTCCAGCTGGGCTTTGTTAATAGCAATGCCAATTTGATAAAATACTGGTATCTTGCTGTTCACCTAATTTCTGTGAATTATCTAAGGAAATAATTAAAATATAATTTTTGACCATTTGTATTTCTTCTTTAGGAATGTTAAATGTTATTTAACTCTCAAAAACCCAGTGAGGAAGAAATTCAATAGAATTGACAAAACTTTAGCTAGACTGACGAAGGAAAAAAGAGAGAAGTTCAAATAAGTAAAATCATAAATAAAATGGGGCCATTACTACCAATTCTATAAAAATAAAAAGGATCACCCAGACATCATGGCTCAGTGGTTGAGTGTCAACCTGTGACCCAGGAGATCACGGTTCAATTCCTGGTCAGGGCACATGCCTGGATTTCAGGCTCAATCCCCAGTGGGGGGTGTGCAGGAGGCAGCCAATCAATGATTCTATCTCATCATTGATGTTTCTCTCTCTCTGTCCTTCTCCCTTCCTCTCTGAAATTAATAAAAATATATTTAAGCCCTAGCTGGTTTGGCTCAGTGGATAGAGCATCGGCCTGGGGACTGAAGGTCCCGGGTTCGGTTCTGGTCAAGGGCACATGCCCGGGTTGTGAGCTCTGTCCCCAGTGGGGGGCGTGCAGGAGGCAGCCAGTCGATGATTCTCTCTCATCATTGATGTTTCTATCTTTCTCTCTCTCCCTCTCCCTTCCTCTCTGAAATCAATAAAATATATTTTAAAATATATATTAAAAAAAAAAAGAATGAACCAATCCTATATAATAAAAGGCTAATATGCAAATTATCCCCTCAGGAGTTCAACCGCTCGCTATGATGTGCACTGACCACCAGGGGATGGTGCGGAACAAAGGAAGGTCCCGGCCAGCGGCCGGCAGCTGGGGTTAAGAAGGTTCCAATTGGCCCTAATCACTGGCCAGGCCTAGGGACCCTACCCATGCACGAATTTTGTGCACCGGGCCTCTAGTAAATGCGTAAATAGCACAGCCACATGGCTCAGTGGTTGAGCATTGACCTATGAACCAGGAGGTCACAATTTGATTCCCGGTCAGGGCACATGCCCAGTTTTCAGGCTCGATCCCCAGTTTTCGGCTTGCAGCAGACAGTCGATCAATTATTCTTTCTCATCCATTGATGTTTCTCCCTTTCCTTTCTCTCTCTTCCTCTCTGAAATCAATAAAAATATATATTTTTAAGTGAATGAATAAATAAGTGGAAAAGCAAATTGATGTTTCTCTCTCTCTAAGAATAAAAAAGATATGAAAGGTTATATAATAACCAGTATATCTCCCTTCCATTATTGTCTTGCAGCCATCTAATTCTCCACCTCAGAGGCAGCCATTGTAATTCTTGCATATCTTTATGGAGCCTACACACACACACACACACACACACACACACACACACTTTCATATATTTTTTATAGAGGATGGCACCTTATACCTTGTTTTTTCACTAACAAAAGTTTTTGGAGATAATGCTATATTAGTCCCATAAAACAAACTCATTATTTTCAAATACATATATATGCAATTTTTTGCTGTGTATATGTAATTTTGAACAAATATGCATACATTTGTAGAATAAATTTCTAAAAGTTGAATTTCTGGGTCAACACATATGTATATTTTCAATATTGATAGATGTTAATTTTAGTAAAGGTCTTTTTATCCATCATCTATGTATGAAAATTACTTTTTCTCTGCACCTTCACCAACTAAATCTATTACCAGAATTCTTGAGCATTGCCAGTCAAATTAAAAATGGTATTTTCTTGTAGTTCTGAGTATTCTTAAAGTTTTTTACTGAGTTGAAACATTTTCCCTGTACATTGGCAACTTCTTTGCATCGAGATGTTAGAATGTTCATTACATTCGGTCTTCCCCTCTCTTGTTCTATCAATGGAAAAATATCCTCAGGTGAGGATTAAAAAAAAAAATACCGCTCTGATCATATTTCACTCAGCCTCTAAATCACCAGTTCTTAAGCTCTTTGCGTCAGGACCCCCTTACACTCTTTTTTTTTTTTTTTTTCAATTTTGAAGAACTCAGTTTATTAACTGACCAGATTACAAAAATAACCATGGTAGATACCTTAGTTCATCCTTCTAATAAGCCTGTTGATCTGGTCTTCCCATTTGCCAGCATCTCCGCCTTCTACAAAATGGGTGGTCTTCTTCTTCATCCCACCCCGGGGGGAAGATAACTTGAAGGGCCACAGGAAGTTGTTCACTTCTTTGAAGCGCTTTCCAACAGTGTAGATCTCATGAATCAGATCTTCCATGCAGATGATGCCATATTTACCAAGAGATCGAGCAATCAATGAGTTATCTGTCAGGGCAATTCGTTTTTTGTTGATTTTGCCATAACCACGCTTGTAGATCAATTCATTTACCGTCTTCAGGTTTGGGTACCCCCAAGCAATGTATGGCTCCACAATCCTCAGCATGTTAATGGAAGCCTTGTTGAGCTTAACAAAGGTGCCGTTGAAGATCTGGCGAAGGCGAAGAAGCTGCAGCACCTTTCGAACCTTTGGGCTCACACCATTGATACCTCTGATCCTGATGACAAATGCCAATTTGGGCTCGGCAGGTACGTAGAAGTTGCCAGCTTTTCTTGCCATCTGAGCCATCCGTTCTGTACATCTGCCTGTATTCCTTGTGATAGTGCTTAGCTTTTTCATAGATGAGCTTCCTTCTTGCCTTTCAAAGCAACTTTTGGGTAAACTTCTTTCTCAGGCGCTTGATCTTCACCTCTGCGAAATTCCTTCGCTTTTTCTTGAGGGTTTCCAGCACAGCAGGAACCTTCTTCTCTTCTACGCCCTCCATGGTTCCAGCCGGAAAAGAGCCCCCCTTACACTCTTAAAAATGATTGAGCTTTATACATATGTTTATATAACTATTTACCATATTTAAAATTAAAACTGAAAATTTTGAAATATTTATCAGTGTATTTAAAATTATAAGACTGAATCCATTGTGTGCTAATATAAATAATACTAGAGGCCCAGTGCATGAAATTCATGCAGGGGAGGGGGGGGTGTCCCTCAGCCCAGCCTGCACGCTCTCCAATCTGGGACCCTTTGGGGGATGTCCAACTGCCTGTTTAGGCCCAATCCCTGCTGGTCTGTTCGCCCACAAATGCCCTCCCCTGTTGGCCTGATTGCCCACAACTGCGGGTTCGGGCCTGCCAACCTGATCACCCCTACCAGGATCGGGCCTAAACGGGCAGTCAGACATCCCTCGAGGGGTCCCAGATTGGAGAGGGTGCAGGCTGGGCTGAGGGGCACACCCCCCATGCACGAATTTCGTGCACCAGGCCTCTAGTTTTATGATAAGCTTGGTGGTGACATTAATAAATGAGATTTTTGATATTTTATAAAAAAATGTGTCAGCATTTGGAAGATCAGCATAATGTACTAAATCAATATTTTCCAAATGATTCACGCATGGTGCTATAAAATTAATCATAGCTAGAACATCCATTCAAGAGAGAAAACAAATGTATTTTAATGTAAGAGAATGCAGAATTCATTAACATGATTTCAGATTCATTGAAACTAACCTTTTATATACTACCCTATGTTGATTATTGGTGTAATACCAAAGAAAAGTGTCCACATCAAAAGGCTTTTAAAATATTTCTCTTGCCCAGCTCAGTGGTCGGCAAACTCATTAGTCAACAGAGCGGCAAACCACGGCTCACGAGCCGCATGTGGCTCGCGAGCCACAGTTTGCCAACCACTGCCCTAGCTGATTTTGCTCAGTGGATAGAGCATCAGTTTTCAGACTGAAGGGTCCTGGTTCAATTCCGGTCAAGGGCACATGCCCAGGTTGCAGGCTCAATCTCCAGTGTGGGCATGCAGGAGGCAGCTGATCAATGATTCTCTCTCATCATTGATGTTTCTATCTTTCCCTCACCCTTCCTCTCTTAGGAAGGATCGGGCCTAAACGGGCAGTCGGACATCCCTCTCACAATCCAGGACTGCTGGCTCCCAACTGCTTGCCTGCCTGCCTTCCTGATTGCCCCTAACTGCTTCTTCCTGTCAGCCTGATCACCCCCTTATCACTACTCTGCCAGCCTGATTGATGCCTAACTGCTCCCCTGCCAGCCTGATTGCCCTTAACTGCCCTCCCCTGCAGCCCTGGTCACCCCTAACTGCCCTCCCCTGCAGGTCTGGTCCCCCCCAGCTGCCCTCTCTTGCAGGCCTGGTTCCTCCCAACTGCCCTCCTCTGCTGGCCTGATCACCCACAACTGCCCTCCCTTGCAGACCTGGTCCCTCCCCTGCTGGCCATTTTGTGGTGCCATCTTGTGTCCACATGGGGACAGCCATCTTGTGTGTTGAAGTGATGGTCAATTTGCATATTACTCTTTTATTCTATAGGAATCTTCAGGTTATAGCAGTCTCCACTTACTGCATTTTACTTTCCATGTCTTAGGTAACCTTTGGTCAACTGTGGTCCGAATATATTGAATGGAAAATGCCAGAAATAAACAACTCATACGTTTTAAAGTATGTGCCCTTCTAAGTATTGTGATGAAATCTCATGTCATCCCACTTCATCCCACCTGGGATGTGAATCACTCTTTTGTGCAGCCACTTCATCCCCTCACGTATGTATTGAATCATCTCATATCATCACAGAAGGAAAAAGGGTGAGTACAGCACAATAAGATTTTGAGAGAGAAAGAAAGAGAGAGACCACATCTACATGACTTTTATTATAGTGTATTGTTATAGTTCTTCTACTTTGTTAGTTATTATTGTTAGTAACTAATAATAACTGTGCCTAATTTATGATTTAAACTTTATCATAGGTATATCAGTATAGGAAAAAACATAGTACTATATATATAGAGGTTTGGGACTATCTGAGGTTTTAGGCATCCACTGGGGGTCTTGGAACATATCTCCCACAAATACGTGGAATCTACTGTATTGGCAGATACAAATTTTCCAAAATTCTAATTTCACATGAAAACCTGAATTTTATTTATTTATTTTTAATCCTCACCCAAGCATATATTTTTTATTGATTTGAGAAAGAGAGAGTGTGAAACATCAATCAGTTGCCTCCTATATGCACCCTGACCAGGGATTGAACCCAAACTGTAAGTATGTGCCCTGACTGGGAATTAAACCTTGACCCTTTGGTGCACTGCATGATGCTCCAACCAATTGAGCCACACTGGCCAGGCCCGAAAACGTAAATTTTATTATTGGCAAGTATTATTAGTTGTTTTCCTTGAAGTAACAGTCGCATTTCACTACATTTTGAGAAAATGTCTGCCAAATACCCGAGTCTCTATAACCATAGTTTGCCTGTCAATCATCCTATCAAGTAAAAATGGTCTTGCATGAAAAAGGCAGCTAGATATCCTTTCAACTTAAACAATACCAAAAGTGATTTTCCACAAATTTCATAGCTTGATATATGTAGCTTAAGTGCTTTATGCCTTTATCACATTTCACCATACAGAATATTAAAAAGATATGTACTCAAGAGTCAAGATTGAATAAAGTTAAAATTCATAATTTTTACTTTTTCATCAAGAACATTTGTTTCACCCTGACCGCTTTGGCTCAGTGGATAGAGCATCAGACTGTGGACTGAAGAGTCTGGGGTTCGATTCTGGTCAAGGGCATGTACCTTGGTTGCGGGCACATCCCCAGTGTGGGGTATGCAGGAGGCAGTTGATCAGTGTTTCTCTCTCATGAATGTTTTAGCTCTCTATCCCTCTCCCTTCCTCTCTGTAAAAAGTCAATAAAAAATATATTTTTTAAAAAGAACATTTGTTTCACTGTGATTACATGGTAGTAAAGAATACTGATTCAGTTTGGAGCAACTGGTTATGACAACAAGAAATTAACCCACCATTGATCTGTAACAGCAATTGAAATGTGAATACAGTTAAAAAGGCAAATAGCAGAAAGTAAAATGGTGTAGCCATTATACAAAACAGCATAATGGCTCCTCAAAAAAATAAAAATAGAATTTCCATATGATATATCAACTCCAATTCTGGGTATATATCCAAAAGAATTAAAAGTGCCGAAACCAGTTTTGCTCAGTGGATAGAGCGTCAGCCTGCGGACTGAAGGGTCCTGGGTTCAATTCCGGTCAAGGGCATGTACCTTGGTTGCAGGCACATCCCCAGTAGGGGGTGTGCAGGAGGCAGCGGATCGATGTTTCTCTCTCATCGATGTTTCTAGCTCTCTATCCCTCTTCCTTCCTCTCTGTAAAAAATCAATAAAATATATTTTTTTAAAAAAAGAGGTATCTAAAGAGATCCAGTACATAGAAACTGGAAGTAGAATGGTGGTTTTCAGGAGCCAGTAGAAAGGGAAAATGGGGAATTATTGTTTAATGAGTATAGAGTTTAGTTTTCAAAATGAAAAAGTTCTAGAGATGGATGATGGCAATGGTGGCACAGCAATGTGAACATACTTACCACTACTGAACTGTACATTTAAAAATGGTTATGATAGCCCAGACGGTGTGCCTCAATGGTTGAGCACTGACCCTTGAACCAGGAGGTCACTGGTTCAATTCCAGGTCAGGGCACCTGCTCAGGTTGCAGGCTTGATCCCCAGTAGGAGGCATGCAGGAGGCAGCCCATTGATCTTTCTCTCATCAATGTTTCTTTCTCTCAATTCCTCTCCCTCCCTCTCTCTAAAAACTCAATAAACCATGTTGTTTTAAAATGGTCAAGATAGTAGTTTTTATGTTATGTGCTCTTCTTTTAAAGGCCACCAAAAATTTTGGTTTTCTCCCCGCCCCCAAGAAAAAGTTGGAACAGAGAGAGATGCTATGTGCTTTTTACCACAATTTTTAAAAGGCAAACAAATTGTTATTATTATTATCATTATCAGCCTCATAAAAATAGTTTTGGCCCTGGCCAGTGTGCCTCAGTTGGTTGGATGTCCTGTACACCAAAAGCTTGCCAGTTCAATTCCCAGTCAGGGCTCATGACAGGGTTGCAGGCTCAATCCCTAGTAGGGGGTGTGCAGGAGGCAGTAGGTCAATGTTTTGCTGTAACATGAATGTTTCTCTCTCTCTCTATCCCTCTCCCTCCCTTTCTCTATAAAACTCTATTACATTTTTTTTTCCAAAAATATTTTTGACCTCATAGACCCTCTGAAAGTTCTCAAGGACTCTCTCTCATGGATCACACCCTGTGAACTGTGATGTAGCCAGCACTGAACCATGTGTTGGCTTCTAATTGCCTTGAGAATCAAGTCCACACTCCACAGTATAGCCTTCAAGATCATTTGTGATCTGGCTTCATTCCCCCTCTCTGCCTCTACTGTCTCTGTGCTGCAATCACACAGACAATTGCTATTCCCCAAACAAAAACTGCATTCTCATATTTCTGTGGCTTAGCTCAAGCAACGTTCTAGGGATATATGCTTATTCTATTTTAAATCCTACTTATGTTTTAGGGCCCAGCCCAAACACCTGCCCTGCCAAGTCAGAACAAAGTCCCCTTTCCTATGTGCTCTATGTACATTTTGCTTATATCTTTATCTTCCTATTTATTTCCTCTGGTTTATATTATGGTTGTTTGTGTGTCTTTCTTGCCATTAGATTGTAAAACTTCCAGAATAAGAAGTTGTTTCCCTCACAGCATACTAGCAGAGAGCCTTCTTAGGTGAATCTGGGCAAGTTAGCTGCCCTCCTAACTTCAGTTTCCATTTCTGTAAAACAGGGATAATGACACCCATCTTGCAAGTTCCTGGGAAGATTCAAGAAGGTCATGTCTGTGGATGGCTAGCCTAGTGCCAGGCACATGCTAGGCCCTTGATAAATGGGAAGACCCTTTTTTCTCTTAGTGGGTGTTGAATTAACAGATGAGTCAACATTTTTTTTTTTTTTTTTTGCTTTGTTTTTGTTAATCCTCACCTGAGGAAATTTTCCATTGATTTTTAGGGAGAGAGAGAAACACATCAGTTGGTTGCCTCCTGCACAATCCCTGACCAGGGCCCAGGCCGGAGAGGAGCCTGCAACCAAAGTATGTTCCCTTGACTGGAATCAACCCGGGACCCTTTGGTCCACAGGCTGATGTTCTATCCACTGAGTCAAACCAGCTAGGGCGAGTCAACAGATTTGAATAAGGAGGTATTGTAAAATTCACAACAAAGGAATTTAGAGAAACATTTGTGATCTTGGTTATGGTTATTTGCCGGGGTTCTTGTCCCAGCATTAAGAAGGGTTCAGCAATCTGGAGAAAGGCTGTACATAGATTAAGTAGAAGTCCAAAGATGAAAGGTAGTTTTGAAAGCCATTGGGGGTCAGAGGAGCTTCAGCTACAGGAGCTAAAGACTCTCCTTGTCTCAGGACCCCTTGCTTTTTATTAACACAATTCATCCTAAGGCAAGGAGGAGATAATACACTTCAAAGGTTAGGGTGTACAGAAGCATTGTCAGATTGGGGAATAGCCTACAGCTGTTCAGGTGTTTGGCCAACAGGAGGCAATAACATGTAGATTAAGATGCTCTGAGCTGTCTGGCAGTAGACAATCATCCTATTCAGGTTTGGGGGAAGTGCCCTCTAGCCACTCCAACAGGTAATTACATATGTGACTCAGCCCTTGTTGAGCCCCCAAGTTTCATCAACCTTTGATAAAACTCTTGTAATTATGACTTGCTGGAACTGGCTCCCGGCAGTTATTAACAAATAAAATTAGGATTATGAAGTCCTGACAGTTGTTAGAACACTTGGAGCAAATCCTTTGTTTTAAGGGAACTCTATCTAGTCTTCTTCCATCATGCTCTAACTTTCCTCATGTGGGTTTGGGCTCATGAATCTTTTAAGGCTTCCCCAGAGAACCCTGGGCACTCACAATTTGGTAGGATGATCTTTTAGACGAAGCATATAAAAATCAAAGGCTAACACGGGCCAAATAAACAAGGTTTAAGTTTATGTGGGCCGCAAAAAATACATAAGCTTCATTTTCATAGAAATGTAGGTTTATTTCCATAGAGACATGCTGAATACTAAGGGCTGAAATAAATGAGCCATCATTAACATAAAATAATAGAACCTTTTAATAAAAATTAATATTTTTTCTTGAACATTAACCTACCAGACACTGAATAACTTCACAAATTAATAAGCATAACGCAAATAAACCTGTTTTACTTGTTCTCCAAAAGCAAAATATTTCCTGTTGCGCACACCAAACAAGTCAATATAAGACTAATGATGTGGCAATCGGCTGCTAAAATATTCGCTGCTAGTATTAGTGGAGAGAAATGGTGTGCCTGTGCATAAGGTGCATAAGGGAAACAAATGCAGCACAATTATAGTAGTCAGTCATTAGCAAACATTGTAGTTTGTTATTAATAACTACAGGCCTGGTGCATGGATTTGTGCACTGGTGGGGTCCCTCAGACTGGCCTGTGCCCTCTCACAATCCAGGACTGAGAGATGTAGTAGTGTGCGAAGTGGCGGGCACCATGCCACTCCCACTTATCCTGGCCCCACTGTGCCTGGCCCCGCTGCTTGGTAGCACAGCAGCAGCTGTGCTTACCAGCCATGAATCCGGTGTCTGGTTCCTAAAGGTCAGCTGAGTGGTGCTCCTGTTGTGGGAGTGCACTGACCACCAGGGGGCCTCTCCTGCATTGAACGTCTGTCCCCTTGTGGTCAGTGCGCATCATAGCGACTGGTCAACCGGTCATTCGGTCGTTGGGTTGCTTAGGCTGTTATATATATAGATTATGTATAACCGGATATTGTAAAAATTAAGTTATGAAATTTCTTACATACGCCCTAGCTGGTGTGGCTCAGTGACGGCATGCGGACTGAAGAGTCCCAGGTTCGATTCCGGTCAAGGGCACATGCCTGGGGTTGTGGGCTTGATCCCCAGTGGGTGGCGTGAGGGAGGCAGCAGATCCATGATTCTCTCTCCTCATGAATGTTTCTATCTCTCTCTCCCTCTCCCTTCCTCTCTGAAACAATTAAAAAAAAATCTACCAAAATAAATAAATAAATAAATAAAATGTTTCTTACCTACCATTATATTGGCTGGGCCGCAAAAATATTCATTGTGGGCTGCATGTGGCCCAGGGCCTGTGAGTTTGACATGCTTCTTTTAGACTGTAGCTGCAAATCAGACAAAATCTGCAAGATATTCAAAATTAAATAAGGTATCATTTAAAATATTCAAAAGAATTAATAGTCTCATTCTAGGAATATGTAAAGAATGCAAGTTTGTAAGATTCCTTCAAGTTTCAAAGTCTTTAAAACTCAAAATTTTAAATGGAAGACATTAACATATCCTGGGATCCTATCAAATGCTAAAGTTTTAAGAACTAGAAAGAAATGGCATAGGCATATCTCAAGAACCAAGAAATGCAAAATTATATTAATTAATTAACATGAGTAAAATGTGAGAAAGAAAAATTTAGGAAATGTGTATATTTAACATGGGCTGTTATACTCCACTTGAAGTTAATGAGTCATTTATGTAATTTTAAACACGGGGTTCAATGTTCTGTGGTCATTCATAAACTCAGTAAATGTTTCTCTTCCTGGTCTGCATCTTGTAACTCTGGAAAGTTTTATAATTTATTTTTTATTATTTTTAAAAAATACATATTTTATTGATTTTACAGAGAGGAAGGGAGAGGTAGAGTTAGAAACATCGACCAGCTGCCTCCCACATTCTCCCTACTGGGGACCGAGCTCCCAGAACCAAGGTACATGCCATTGACCACAATTGAACCTGGGACCCTTCAGTCTGTGGGTTGATGCTCTATCCACTGAGACAAAGTTTTACAATTTTATAGAGAAAAGTTTAAGAGAATCAAATTATTATTAGCACATTTGGTATTTTATATACTTTTATGTTGAGAGAAATTGCCTACAGATTTGAAAAGCCTACTAAATTGCCCAACACAATGAATGAAAAGAGGCACTCCTAAAAGCACATTATCTTTAAATTTCAAGCAATAAACTATAAGAAGAAATTCCTGAAAGTTTCCAGAGAGGGGGAAAATAGATGACATCCTGAAATTGGAATGTAACACTAAAAGACAATGGACCCTTTCCAAATTCTGAGGGGGGGAAAAGTGGGCTATCAACCTAGTTTTCTTTACCCAGCTATAGTATTAACTGTCATAATAGAAGTATGATACTTCCAATCTAGAAAGATTCAGTAGATTTACCTTACATGTCCCCTTAATAGAGAAACTATTGGAGGCTGTGCTCTAGTGAAATGAGGGGCTAACTCTAGAAAGAGAATGAAATATGATGGAGGAAACAGAAGACACAACACAGGAAAATGGTAAAAAGAAGTCGTATGGTAATAGCTTGCGGCAGATCTAGAAATCCAGCTCATGCTCAAGAACAGAGCAACAGAAGGCTCCAGAACAGAGATGTCTGGGGAGTTGGGGGGAGGAGGGAATGAAATTGATTGACTATCTGATATATTTGACCAGCTGAAAAATAACATTGAAAGATATATAGATCTCATGGAGCACATAAAGAAAGTTAATTTTATGAATATTGAAAACTAAGTAAGTAAGCAAATGTAAAAATGAAGCAATGATTAGAAAAGACAAGAGGATAAAAACTAAGAGCAATCATAGTATCCTTCACATAACAAGTGAATAACTCTTATGAATCATAATAATGTAAATACTGATTACTGATTTAACAAACAATTGTGATACTGGGAGAATGAAGACAGGAAGTGGGAGCAGTGAGTATAAGGAGCTAAATCCTCACTTACCATAATAGGAAATCAATGAATAATGTCTGAACTTAAAAAATCAAGAAATAGCAGTATGAGCATATGATTAAGGGCATGAAAGTACAGACATACCTCAGAGATATTGTGGGTTCAGTTCCAGATCATCACAATAAAGCAAGTATCACAATAAAACGAGTTGTATTCTTTTTGTCGGTAGAGGGTCTTGCCTTCAATTTGGAAAAAATTCAGCATCTGTGAAGCACAATAAAGGAAAGCACAATAAAATAATACAGGTAACATAGTGGACAGTCTGGACAGTGGAACTGATGGATGGGGACTGGTAGGAAAAGGATCACGAGGTTTCATGATAAGCCTGCTGATATTTTAATTACTAGTATGTATAAAAATTGTATGTTAATGGTTCTGCAATAAATATATGTGTGTTTGTAAATACATACATCTATACATATATGTATATACCTTTGCACTCACTTCTGAGTATACCCTTACAATCAAGTCCAAAAAGTGGAATTTCAAGGTCAGAAGTATACATATACTCAAGGCTTTTTTAAAGTTTTTATTTATTGATTCTGAGAGAGAGGAAAAGAGACAGAGAGAGAGAATAAAACACACACCAATTTATTGTTCCACTTGTTTATGCATTCATTGGTTTTGTTCTTATATGTGCCCTAACCGGGGAATGAACCCACCTTGGTGTATTGGGATGATGCTCTAACCAACTGAACTACCCACCAGGGCATATTCAAGGCTTTTGGTACAAAGTACCAACTAACTCTAGGCTGATTGTCACTCTTCTCAGCAGATAACTAGCCTGGTCCATCACCTCCTTAGCAGGTTGCCAGCAACTCCGAATCCAATTTAACGGAGGTTATTGTGTGCTTCCTGAGTCATTCCTATGCCCTCTATTGGAAACCAAGATTTTAAGCTGGAAAAGTTGTCAGGTCAAAGAAAAGCCTGAATTGAAAGTTCTATTTTGGCTCAGCTATTGCGTACCTATGTAGTTTTGAACACATCTTTTTTCTCTGGCCTCAATTTTAGCATCTGTGAAGTAAAGAACTTTGGACCTGAACAGCACTTCTCAATATTTTTACGGCTAAGGCCCCTGTCTTGGATACCAGTTTTTATCTACTAAACAAATTGCATTTACTAAGAAATTATTTATTCTCTTACCTAATGTGTATTCTCTTATACAAGGTGATAGTCAGTGAGAATTCTGAATACTAGGAGAGAAATACTTCTGATAAGATAAGTGAATTAGTAAATTCATGCCAAAAGAATTTTCTTTCCCAGCTTGCACTGCCAGGCTGAAGCAAATACATAACCATGTTGGAATACTCCCAAGGCCCTTGCTGTTTCCAGATTCCCCAGGGTAAATGGGGTGGGATAACTCTCTCAGGTTCAAAAATCCATTTTCTCTCCCTATACACCACCAATATCAGAAGTTTATTCTGCCAGGATTGTCCCCCAGCTAAATCCGTTTAACAGCTGACCTGGAGCATATTTACTGGAGCTAGGTTACAGCAAAGGCTACTGGAGCAAAGATTGGTACTTTGTCCTGTGAGGAAAGCAGGAAGGAAGGAGGATTTATTATGAAGTTAATGAAGCTCATGTTTCAGGGCCCTCATTTGCAGGGGCCCTTGTGAGAGGTGGGAGCTGCTGGGAGTTAAAGAGAGGAAGCAGTTTGTGATCAAGAAGCATTTCTGTATACTAGTAAGCATTTCTGGAGAACTGCCTCACGATCCCAGAAAAGAGAGATCTGAATCGCTGAGTCTTCAATAATTTGTCCTGATTTCTTTTTCTCATTCTAAACAAATATTCACGTTCATAGTCATATTGTACTCATAGAGGGCCTCTAGAATTGTGAAAGCTCAGGTCCCACAAAATCTGGATTTGCTGAGTATATAGATATAAGCGCTCCTAGCAATATAAAAGCTAGCAATCTGGCTTCTCCATTGGAAGCGCAGGAGAAATGGTTCTCACACTTGTCCATGTTTAACCAGCTCTATCCACTGAGCCAAACCGACTAGGGCTTGCAGTGTTCTTTTGCTCCTATTTCCTTGCATTCGCACACATGGCCCACATACACAATAGACTAATGGACGACAGCTAACTTAATGCTGAACTGGACGGGGCTCCAACATGGAAAGGAAACTCTGGACACTGGCTCTGATTTTCTATCTGCTGAAACCCCTGCTACACTTCTTCTATGACTGGACCAAGGGAAATGGGCCTTTGGAAACCCAGGGATGTAATTCCACAAAAATAATGCATCCTCCTGTGTGAGTCTTAGGAAATTCCTTCTCTTGGGTTATTGCAAGAACTCCACCCCAGCAGCATCCAGAGGAGACAAGCCATGCTCCTCTCTGATAACAGTGGGAAAGATGACAGCTCTTTCTTTTCTGTTTATTCATTAAACCAGTGGTTTACACCCTTGTATGCTTTAGAAAGTCTTATTTAAAATGCAGATTCCAGGGCGGTGTCCCTGGAGGTTGCAATTACTAGTTTGGGAAGGAATTCAGGAGGCCACATTTTGAATAAGGCTCCTAATGATTCTGATGGGCACCACTTCTTGTGAGACACCATAAAAGGGACAGGGTCTGGCCCATCTCTTGCAACCATTCCCTATCTTGCTAATACTCATCCAAGATCTGTCTAGGGGTAGTTCCTGAGAAGACGTGGCCCCTTGAGACTGAGGCAATCCTTACATTTCTTTTCTTCAGTAAAAGATATTCACAGTTGCTATTGTGGAAGCAGTGCAGATTTGGAAAATCAAACAGATCTGGGTTCAAATTGTTACATCTCTCTGAGCCTCAATTTATCCATAAAATAGGGATTATAATGCCACTTATAGTTAATGTGAGGATTATATACACTGTCTTATGTGAAAGAGTTGTATGCAATGTACCCAGGATGAAGAGTTTTCCCTGAAAAGGATGAGATACTTAAAATTCTCCCATTTAGACAGTCACCTCTTAGGCCTTTAGTCCCTGTTAAAATGAAATGGAGCTCTAGCCGATGTGGTGCAGATGGTTGGGCATCGTCCATGCACCAAGAAGTTGCTGGTTCAATTCCCGGTCAGAGCACATGCCTAGGTTTCAGGCTCAATCCCCAGAATGGGGTGTGCAAGAAGTAGCTGAGCAATGTTCTGCTCTCATATTGATGTTTTTCTCCCTCTCCCTTGCTTTCTTTCTAAAAATCAATTAAAAATATATTTGTAAATGTAATGCAGTAACTAGATGCCCCACAGTTATTTATGTCTTAGTCAAATGTGGTTCGTGGATTGTTTAGAGAATGCAAAGGCAGGAAGATGGCTTGGGAGTGCCATGAAGGGAAAGAAAGAAGGAGAGACTGAGGAAGAAGGGCAGAGTATAAGGGAAAACCAAAGGCACCTGAGAACAAATTTTTCCAAAGTTATAGTCTTACATGGGGCCAGCGAGACAGATGTACACAATGGCTTTCAGCTTATACTTCCGGTTCCCAGGTGAAGAAATGTTCAAGGGGTGCCAGACAAAAAAAATGTACCTCCTCTGTTCATGGGAAGGTTGTTCTTGGTGTAAAAGGTGCTAAAACTTTTAACAATTTTTGTAAGGGAAGGTTTGTCTTTGGGAGAATCTATATATATAAAAGGCTAATATGCTAAGTGTCCTTCTCACTGTCCGACTGGTCATTATGATGCACACTGACCACCAGGGGGCAGATGCTCAACGCAGGAGCTGCCATATATGCACACTTGCCATTTACAGAGAAACGGCAGCACAGACCAGGCCAACAAAGCAACACTCAGCTTCCCCCAAGTGGGACATAGGCCCCGCAGCCACCCCGAGCGACAGCCACCAAATTGCAGCCAACGCAGCCAAGACCCCATGGCACAAAACACAGTTCACAGCCCAGCCCAACCCGCAAACAGTGGCTGTGGGTGCCAGGTAACGAAGTCATGTTTTTGTTGACATTCTGAAGCCGAAATTGTTCACAGAATATGTCTGAAGACCAATTATTGCCACAATGTACCTCTGAAGCCAAAAGAAGCCGGCGTCAATGACAGAATATGTCTGAAGAGCAGTCATCAACAAGTACTGCCAATACTGGTAGGAACTGCCTTCATAACGAAGATGAGGTAAATGAGGATGCAATTACCAAACACAGTTGTGGTGGAATGACTGTTACATGTCAATTTTGCCTATCCCTACATTTCTCTGATGAAAAACCATCTGATAGAAAATTTATTTGATGTTATAGCAAAGGCAAAGTTTCTCCAACTGATATAAATTTTCCAGAATACCTCGTCATATTTTTTAAAATTAATGATAAATGAAGGTTCTGACAGTAAAAATTTCATGGAAGATATTCATTCGATAAATAGTTCCTTTGCTTTTGCTTCAATGATTTATTATCACAAGATTGCGACCTAACATGATCAAGGCTGAAGTATTAACAGGATCTGCAGAAGGAGAGGTTGTTCTGATTCCAAGAATTGATTTGTCCCCCTCTGACATTGGCCTCCCATTTAAATTAATTCCAAGACAGTTTCCCATGATGGTGACTATTAATAAATCACAAGGACAAACTCTAAACAGAGTAAGCATATTCCTACCTGAACCCGTTTTTGGACATGGTCAGTTATATGTTGCTTTCTCTCAAGTTTGAAGAGTGTGTGACGTTAAAGTTAAAGTTGTAAATACTTCATCACAAGGGAAATTAGTCAAGCACTCTGAAAGTGTTTTCACTCTTAATGTGGTATACAGGGAGATATTAGAATAAATTTAATCAATTTATCAGTCATTGTTTGTATCAATGTCATTTTTATATCATGTTTTTGTTGTTTTCATATCAGGTCTTTATTGTTGTTATATCATGTTGTTATTGTTTATTTACTAATTAATTTATATAATATTTTCATGTACATTTTACTAATTTTCTTTCACTTCTGACACTTCCATTGTAGAGAAAGGCCGAATAGCCATATTAAAATATTTCTTCTAATTAATTTCCTTTCAATGTGCATGAATTCATGCACTGGGCCACTACTAACTTGATAATTCTCCTGAAATAGAAGGTAAAACCCTAGGGGCATGACTGTGGCTTGATAAAACACTTCAAGTGAATTGAGAAGTCTGGGACAGGAAAGGAGGATGGGATTGGATAGAGAGAGGTGGAAATGGCATGAAGTTGAGGATTATGTGGAGGAAATGTGGGGTAGCCAAAAAACATTAGAAGAAGAAAAAATTCTAGTGTTCACATTGACATTCTTGATGGTGATGTAATGAAGGTAATGATTAATAGCTACTATATTGGATTTTCCTCGCCCTGTCCCCCCCTCCCCCCCCCAGATTTTCCACATGTATCTTTCACTCTTAGGATGCTTACATTACAGCTTTGGCTAAGATTCCTAACTGTCTCCCCAAAATTCAGCCTCCCCTTCTTTAACTGTTATAGAAGTTTTAGCTGAGCATAGAGCTGCCTACACTTCCCAGCCTTCCTTGCAGCTAGGTGTGGCCATATGACTAGTTTCTAGCCAATGGAATATGAGCAGAATGAATGAAATGTGCAACTTCCAGATGTATCTTTAAAAGGAAAAAGTATATCGTCCCTTTCCCACTGATGTAGATGTGATGGCAGACTGTAGAGCACCCTTCAGAACCAAGCAACCACGGAAGCTTGCGTTGTAGCCATGAAACTACTTGTTAAGGATGATAGACCCATAAGACAGAAGGAACCTGGGTCTTTTACTAACTTTGTAAAACACATTGCCCTACCAGCTTTGGACTGCTTTCTCCAGACCTTTTTGAGAGAAAGAAATTGACTTCTATCATGTTTTAGTATTTTTGTTCCTTTTTGGTACAGCAACCAAACTTACATCTTAAAATCTCTCTATATAAAAGGCTAATATGCAAAGTGTCCCCTCAGGAGTTTGACCAGGAGGCCAGGAGTTTGATTGCTCGCTATGATGTGCACTGACCACCAGGGGACACTGGCCGGCAGCCAGAAGGCCTTGATCGGCCCTGATCATCAGCCAAGCCTAGAGACCCTAACCGTGCACAAACTTCATGCACCAGGCCTCTAGTAACATATAAGAAAATGCATCACATATGTTCTGAGGCAGAACTTTAAAAAAGCACATTTATTTTTTCATTATAGAAACAACATTTCAACAAGTGAGATCTGTACCCTTGATATGATGTGATGAAAATGGTACTTTACTTCTGTGATCTTCTGCCCCAAAACCTATAACTCCCATCCAATTGTGAGAAAAACATTTGACATATTCCAGTTGAGGGGCATCCTACAATACCTGACCATGCTCCCCAAAACTACGCAGGTCACCAAAAACAAGGAAAGTCTGAGAAACTCTCACAACCAAGAGGAGCCTAAGGAGAAATAATGACTAAATGTATGTGGTATCCTGGATGGGATCCTGAAACAGAAATAAGACATTAGGCAAAAACTAAGGAAATCTGAACAAAGTATGGAGTTTCATTCATAATGACATATTAATATTGGTCCACTAATTGTGACAAAAAATGTTAATAATGTGGTAAACAGTGTGGGATATAAGAGAACTTTCTGTTCTATGTTTACAAGTTTTTGTAACTAAATCTATTCTAAAATAGAAAGGTTATTGAAAAAAGTAATAAAAAATAACATGCCTCATTTCAGAGAATTTAGAATACAGACTGAATTTTTTTTTAATTGCCACAAATGCCATAATTCAGCCCTTTGCTATATCTGTGAGTGTGTATATGTGTGTGTGTTTAATGAAAACTACCATATAGTATACAATCTTCTGTCTGGGTTATTTAGTTAACATTTGTCATTAAACATTTAAAAAATTTTAATTTATTGATTTGAGAGAGAGAGAAACATAAATTAGTTCTTCCACATATTTATGCATTCATTTGTTGCTTCTCTTATGTGCCCTGACCAGGGATCAGATGTGAAACCTTGGGGTACTAAGCTACTCAGTAAGAACTATCATTAAGCATTTTTATTGCTGTTGTTAATCCTCACCTAAGGATATTTTTTCATTGATTTCTAGAGAACGTAGAAGGGAGGGGGAGAGACACAGAGAGAGAAAAACATTGATGTGAGAGAGACACATCAATTGGTTGCCTCCTGTATACGCCCTGACTGGGGCCATGGACCAAGCCTGCAACAGAGGGATGTGCTGTTGACCAGAATCGAACCTGAGGGCTGATGCTCTCTCTATTGAGCCATACCACCTAAGGCCCATTAAGCATTTTTTACTTGAATTCATTTTCTAGCACTTCAGGAGGACCTAAAAGCAATAAGACTACAAAACAAACACACAAAAAACACTAGATATATTTGATTTCTACAAGAAACCAGGGTCCCTTAGAGAATTGACTGATTACAGAGCTGGGACAGAATGAGCCTGTACCCAAATACATTTTTGTGCCAGAAAGTAAGTAGTGCTTAAAGAATAATGAAACATGTCAAAAGGATGCATGGGCCAGCTTGAAGAGACTCCCACTGGTCAAATCTGGGACAAATTGAGAATCTACACTCATTGATTGGTCAATCATTATTGGTTAGTCAATCATTAGTGAAAGTCATGAAAAATAACCCATTGAATAAAATAAAAAAGTGGTTTTACTGGTTTACTTTATTTACCCACACCCTTGCCATTACTAGATATTAGCAATATTTTACTTTTTGCCAATCTAAAGGGTAAAGAGTAATAGCTCACTATTTTTTAAAATATATTTTTACTGCCCTAACCAGTTTGGCTCAGTGGATAGAGCATCGGCCTGTGGACTGAAGGGCCCCGGGTTCGATTGTGGTCAAGGGCACTGCCTGGGTTGTGGGCTCGATCCCCAGTAGGGGGCATGCAATAGACAGCTAACCAATGATTCTCTGTCATCATTGATGTTTCTAGTCCTCTCTCTCTCTCTCTCTCTCTCTCTCTCTCTCTCTCTCTCTCTCTCTCTCTCTCTCCCCGCGCACACACACACACACACACACATACATCACCAGTAATTAGTGATTCCTAAAGCTCTAATAATATGCCCTAGCTCATTTGGCTCAGTGGATAGAGCGCCAGCCTGTGGACTGAAGGATCCCGGGTTTGATTCCAGACAAGGGTACATGCCTGTTTTGCACACTTGATCCCCAGTGGGGGCATGCAGGAAGCAGCGGATCATTGATTCTCTATCGTCATTGATGTTTCTATCTCTCTCTCTGAAATCAATAAAAATATTTTGTGAAAAATTTTTATATTAAAAAAACACACAATATGCTTCCTGGGGATACAGATAAGCAAAATCAAGGGCTTGTTTCTTGCTTTCCTGGAGCTTACAATGTAGTGGGGTAACGAACAAACACCAAGAAACCAATTAATAAAATAATAAACGAAGTAAGTGCCCTGAAAGGAACAAAAACATTGTTAACTTTTCTACATAGCTATAATGTATTGCCACCTCCCAGGAAAGGTCTCTTCTCATTGAAAGGTAGTGTGTACTTAGCATTAGGAAAGCTAATAGGAAAGAAAAAAGGGGAAGAAGGCAATAAGTCTGTCCCAGCAGCTTTTGGGACAGTTGCTTCCGTTTTCCATCTTTTCTAGACTGTGTGTTGATTGGCTGCCTCCTGCACACACCCTACTGGGGATCTAGCCCGAAACCCTGGCATGTGCCCTTGACCAGAATCAAACCCTTCAGTCCGCAGGCCGGCGTTCTATCCACTGAGCCAAACCAGCTAGGGCCCTTGTAACTTTTTGACTGTACCCTTGCCACTGCCCTCTGAACATTCCAGTTTAGAATTTGAAGGCTTTGTGCAGAACCAAGGAGAAATTACAAAGTTTCAAGAGGAATAAGGGCTGAAGAAAGGCCTGAACCGGCTCAAAGGGGGCATCAGTGACCTTTCAAATTACAACTGTAGTTGTGTGGTTGTGACAGGAGCTAAATTTCAAGGAATTGAAACTCTTGTTGTCTATGATTATGGATTCCACTGACCCTTCTAATTCACAGATCAGTCCTAGACCTAGATGTTCTTTTTAAGAGTTGCTTTGCCTCCATTCAACTGTACAAACAATCTCATTTCCATGAGTTGAAAATATCTTTAAACCTAGAAATGGAACCTCTACTGTTTCACCAAAGCAGAATTTCTGACTAGATGGGTTCATTTCTCTTTTTTCAACGATGAAAGTTACTTTATTCTTAAAGAACAAGCATTCAAATGGCCAAGAGGGAGAAAGGTGTAAGGTTAAAATGGGTAGGGCGGCTGAACTATTAAAGACCTATTTTTAACAGTGGGGTGCCATTTGTGTCCCCATCTGTTATCAGTGGAGGTGGAGTTTTTGTGATGTCACAAGGAAAAGAATTTCCTGAGACTAGGACATGAGAATGAGTGATCTTTATTTCCGTGGAACCAAACCCCTCAGTTTCCAATGTCCCATTTACCTCCATCCTGACATGGAAAAAATCTTCAGCAGGGCTACACCACCCAGCGGGCGTGGCTCAGTGGCTGAACGCGGACCTATGAACTAGGAGGTCACTGTTCCATTCCCAGTCAGGGCACATGCCCGGGTTGCAAGCTTGATCCCCAGTGGGAGGCATACAAAAGGCAGCCGGTCAATGATTCTCTCTCATCATTGATGTTTCTATCTCTCTCCCTCTCCCTTCCTCTTTGAAATCAATAAAAAAATATATATTTTTAAAGTCTTCAGCAGGGCTAGAGCCACTGCCCAGAGTCTCCACTTTATATTAAAGCACAGTCCAGTCCAGCATTGAGCTTAGTTGTGTTCTCAACTGCAGTCCATTGTGTGTGGATTCTGCATGGCCACGGGCAATGAGGCTGCTTAAGGCCACATGGTTATGGAGGCACACCGGTGAGTGTGGGTCATGGAGCAAGAGAGCACCAGGGAGAAAGCAAGAAGCTTGAGGGAGAGAGAATTCTTTGGGGATTTTAATCTTCTAAGATTTCCGGGCTTGCATTGGGTTCCACCCTTTTAGCCAATGATCTTTTTCCCCAACCTAGACTGATAGGCAAGCATCTTCCCCAAATCACCCCCACTTCACTGCCTATGATCCTTTCTACCAGTGATCTTCAGGGAATGGACTGGTGGTTCCCTGTTAAGTGTGAAGTTTCAGCTTCCTGGTGAAGTTGCCCAGATGACTATGCTTATAATGTCTGGCCTCCCCTTTGCTCTCTTTCTATTATTAATATAAATTAACTAATTATGCCAACAACACTAGGATATAAGTTCCTGTTGCAATCTATATATTGGGATTCAAATCTACATTCTAGTAAAATAATAGCATATGAGGGGGGGGGCAAAGGGGGTCAATGGGGGAAAAGGGACATATGTAATACTTTCAACAGTAAAGAATTATTTAAAACTAGAGACTCGGTGCATGAAATTCATGCACAGGGGGAGGGTTCCCTCAGCCAAGCCTGAACCCTCCAATCGGGGACCCCTGGAGGGATGTCTGATTGCTGGACATCCCTCTCACAATCCTGGACCACTGGCTCCTAATCGCTCACCTACCTGCCTGCCTGGTCGCCCCTAACTGCCCCCCCTGCAGGCCTGGTGGCCCTTAACTGGCCCTCCCCCCCCACTGGCCTGATCACCCCTCACTGCCTCTGTGTGCTGGCCTGATAGCCCCTAACTTCCCCCAGCTGCCGGCCTGGTCCCCTCTAACTGCCCCCCCTTGCTGGCCTAGTCACCCCTCACTGCCACTCCTGCCAGCCTAATCACCCTCAACTGCCCCCCTGCCAGCCTGGTCACCCCCAACAGCCCCCCTGCTGTCCAGGTCACCCCACGCAGCCTTCTGTCCAGTCGTTTGGTCATCCCTTACTAACCCCCCTGCCAGCCTGGTTGCCCCACGCAGCCTGCTTGTTCAGTCATTTGGTCGTTCCTTGGGCTGGCCCTGGGTGTCTGGGCAGCCAACATCCAAGGCTTGCCTGCACCTCGGGCCAGCCCTGAGCAGCTTGGGGCTGAGGGCACTGGGCACCACCATCTTGTGGCTGTGGGCGCTGCCATCTTTGAGGGTGCGGCAGTTAATTAACATATTCTCTCCTTATTGGCTGTGGGTGCCACCATCTTTGTGAGGGTGTGACAGTCAATTAGCATATTCCCTCTTTATTAGATAGTACAAATAAATAAAATAGCATATATTTTATAGCACATCTCATGTGCTAGCTGCTGTACTACATGCTTTAAATACTCATTTAATCCTCCTAATGCTAAAAGTAAGTACTGTTATTATTATTATCCCCATATTAGGAATGAAGAAACCTCTCTCAAGGTCCAGAGAGAATAAGGAACTTGAACAAAGCCACATAACTAATAAGTGGTAGACCCAGGATTCAAATTCAGACATTCTGACCCTAGAGTCTGTGCCCTTCCTAAAAGCTACACTTACTTGCCTCCCAGGAGTAACTTTCACTCTATTTCTTGAAACATTTTTGGTTTTGTTGTTGCTGCTTTTCTTCTATAAAAAAAGGGGGGGGGGCTGATTTAAAGCTTCTAGGGGTAGATTAGGTAATTACTTAGAATTTTGACAAGATGAGAAGCATAGCACAGAGCAATTTTCATATGAAATTGGATAAAACATCCCAAGAAAAGATGTTGGAGATGCTAATGTTTATGAATTAAAGGGTTTAAGCTTTTTCAAAATCATGTTTTCAGCCTTATCAGGTTGAAAAACTTTTTTAACTAAGGGAAAACAGTAGGGGCAGAAGAGGTCACTCTTCGCTGAGTGGGCCCCAGTTGGAAGGCACTAGGAAGGGGGAAAGGAGGCAATGGAAAGTGGTGGATGAGTGCTGAAATAACTCAAAGGGGCTAGGCAATGGATTTAATGCAGTTCTGTGAATATGCTGTTCAGAATTTTAGGCCATTGACTCCTAGAGTCATCTCTTGTGTGATTGCATCTTTTCCTCCAGGATAATTGGGGCCAACTGTGGAACACAGCAGGAGCAGGCGGCCTGACTTTGAGCGGGGGATCACCAGGCTGCTTCAGAAGCATCAGATTCTCATTCCCAGGAGGGCCCTGAAAAGGCAGCAGGCACGTGGTTCATGGTCTAAATTCAGCAGGCAGTGAAAAGGCAGTGGGGGAGGGATGGAGGTGGGTACAGGATTTGAAGGGAGGAGCTAGCACGCAACCTCGGAATCTGACTTATGTGGGCGTTGGTTGGAAAATCTCTCCATTTACCCCTTTGGTTTACCTCCCCTTCTCATCATCTTTTACCCTTTGTCCAATCGGATTTGTGTTATATAACACCCTCTGTCAGACTCAGTTCCTGCTGTCAGCCATCCACCAGGCCTGATGAATTCCGAGTCCTGTTTCTAGCCTTGGGCTGGTTGGGGTGATTTACAAAGAAGCCCCGGGGAGGAGGAGGATGCACTCTGCAGGATCTGTTAGTGTCTGTGAAGAGGGCTGGGAAGACTTCCTGAGGTGGGGGAGTGGAGGTCGGCCTCCCTGATGACGTCTGCCCCAGACTTTGCCTCTTGTGAGTAGTGTTCCTTGAATTAACCCCAAGGAGAATGGATTTTCTTCCAGTATAATAGAATATCAAAGAAGACTTAATTAAGCTCACTAATAACACATCAGACTTTTCCTTCAGTTAACACAGCCATTGCTTAGCCAGAAAGACATCATAGTGCTTTACATTTATCATATGTACTTCCCTCTATGAGAATTTTACAAATGAAAAAAACTCAAGCGTCCACGAGACTTGTATTAATGGTATGAATTTCTTAAGGGTGAAGGGAACTCACTGAGCATTAAATTGGCCAGGTCCAGGGACTATATCCTTTGTAACACTGTCCTATTTAATCCTCACAAATGTTAGGAGGGAGTTATCATCCTTGTTTTCAGTGAAGACAAAGATCTGTTAACGTAAAAAAAAAAACACAACACCATTAAAACCTGTAAAAAAAATTTTGTGAGTTTATTTGAGCCAAACTGTCAACATATGCTGGGAAGCAGAACCTCAATTGAGATAATGGCCCGGAGAATGGCGGGTTACATTTGTATTTATACATTTCAATCCAAGGAGGGACGTAGGTGGGTTCGTGCACTGGGCCTCTAGTCATATAATGATTATACTAGACTAGGACATCAGGCATAAACCAAGATTGTCTTAAGCAAAATAGGACATGTGTCACATTGTCTATGGGTGACAATGCAGGAGGTGTTCAGTTTGAGGCTATTACTGATCATATTTAGATGAACAAATTGGGATAATTTTTTTTCTGTATTTAGCATTTAGGCTAGATTCCAGCACCTAGCAGGCACACAGAGAGTACTTGTTGAATAAAAATGAATGAATGAAAGGAGGGGGGAGGGAGCTGGAGGGCGAAGGAGTCTGAGGAGAGAGAGAGGGGGAGAGAGAGAATGAGAATGCTAAAGGCGATGTTAAATTATTTTCCAAAAGGGTTATATCAGTAGTGGTTCTTTCAATTTGTGTAAACTTAGATGAAAATGGTTATCCCATTTTACTTTGTATTCCTCAATTTATCAATCAATACAAATATTTTCCATATGTTTGTTCATTTATTTTGGCTGTTTATTGTGATCTTAGTGATTTTTCTTATAAAATTGTATAAATTCTTTATGTATTAAAGGTTTTAACAACTTATAATTTTTCTTTGCAATTATTTTTTCAGCTTGAACTTTTAATTCTTGTTATTGTCTCATATTTTTCATGTGGTGATTTCTAATCTTCATGAAGGGAAATTTATTGATATTTTGTAATTTATCAGCATATTAAATTTTAGAAATTTCTCTTTCTGACAAAGATCTGATACTCGCTTATTTTTCTCATTCTTTCAGGATTTGATTTTAAAATATATTTATATTTTTAATACTTCTGGAATTTTGGTAAGTGTTTTGGTAAGCTAGTTATTCTACTATCATTTGTTGGCTATTTCTTTCCTACCTCATTGATTTCTGAAGTCCCCTTATGATATAAATGCATATGAATGGGGGCAGGGGAAGGTGGAAAGAGTCCCTGGGGGAAGAAAGGGGACGAATATTGTTGGTAACACTTCCAACAATAAAGACTTAAAAATAAATAAATAAATAAATGCATATGTCTGGAATCTATCTCTGTGCTATTTTCTTCCTCCATTAGTGATTCTTTAAGTTCCAACTCTTTTTGACCTTTAAAAATCAGCCTAAGTGGTTAGTTTAGCAGCCAAGAGTTATAAATGCCTTTAAGACTATTGTACCTGTGAGAAGAAAGCTTGGAGGGACATTTAGTTTACCGTCAGGGTGAGAAGTGGTCAAGATCGGATAGAACATCATAATCGTTTCAGGCCTCCCCTCTTCTATAAATAAGTAGATAGAGAAATAATTAAATAAATGTACTATAAACACAGTATGTGATCTCTAAACAAAGGAAAGCAATAACTGAATGGGAGACTATGTTTAAGCCAATGTTTCTGTTATTGAGAGGGGCGATGTAGATGCCGATTAGATCTGCTGGAAAATTTGAAATCGACCCTCCGGAAAGGTTATTTGTTTGGAAGCTCAATAACAATGGAGTAATGGAGTGTGTGCAGCTAGCTGTTTTCCAAGGAGATGGGGGACGTGGCATGGTCCTGAGACACCTAGTGGTGCGGATCTTTACTGCACCCTTATAGTTTGCCAGTTGCGTGGGTCTAAGAACCACTTATTACAGGGGCTTGTGCATTTGGGGAGCTTGGGTACTCCCTTTTCTGCTCCCAAACAAAATATTTGAGGTCTCTATTGTGTGCATGAAGCTATAGAGACAAGTGCTGATAGACCTGGAAACTGAATAGCTTCTGTAAAGTTGGAACTATGGAGCTAAATTAATACAAATTAAATGAACCAACATGGTTTCTTGGGCCCTGGAATACAGTTGAAGATATAAATTTAGTCAATTCAATTAATATTCATTGAGGAGTAGCAATGTGTTTCATCAAGCATATTATCTCCACCCTGTGCCCTTTTAGGCCTTATAAAAAGTCAAACCGGAGGATAATTATACTTTTTATTTATTGTAATTATAGTTTTTGAATCATAAGTTCATCCACATTCAGAGAATTCAAGGTAAAGATTGTCCTACATACTATCCAACATAATTTATATACATTTGAATTATGGAGTTGTTTAATATCTCAAATTAGTTACTTATGACTAGGGGCATTCTTCAATGGTTCAGAAAATGAAAGATAGTGGGTTTATTCATTCACTCATTTATGCACTCATTCAAATACATATTGAGTATCGCAGCACTAGGCTCTAGGGTTAAAAGAGCATCTCTGTCATTGCCCTTATGATCTTCCAGTTTAAAGGGAACACTTTAGAAAGTCTCTACAATAAAGTGGGAGTGAAAGTACAGGGTGCCAATCAAATAAAGCAGCTGGATCTTTGGGATCACAGAAAGCCTTCAGAGGTGTAAGTCAAATCGAGAAAGATGGACAGGAGCTAACCAAAAAACGGGAAGAGGGTGGCCAGGGAGAGATTATTTCAGGTGAGAGTAAAATAAGTTAAAAGAACTAAAAGGCAGCCCTAGCCAGTTTGGCTCGGTGGATAGAGTTTCAGCCTGTGGACTGAAGGGTCCCGGTTTTGATTCCAGTCAAGGGCACATGCCCATGTTGCTTGCAGGAGACAACCAATCAATGATTCTTTCCCTCTCCCTTTCTCTCAGACGTCAATAAAAAATATATATATATATATATATATATATATTTTTTAAAGAAGAACAAAAAGGCAGTCAGTGTGATTGCAGCAAAGAACGCAAGAGGGAGATGTGACTGGAGAGGAAATGATGGCCAGGAAATGGAGGGCAATCTTTGTATTTTTCTCCTAAGGGTAATGTGCAGACAATAAGGGACTTGAAAGAAGAGATTAAGAGCATCAGATTTGCTTTTTAAAAAGATAATTTTGGTTGCTGCCTGGAAAATAGAAAGTAGGGCAATTGTGACACCATTTGGGAAGCTTTTGCAAAGGTTTAGGTGAGAAATCATGTTGCTTGTTAGGTTGGATTATAGTGGTGGCAATTTTTTAATCTGTAAAACTGAGACAAAGGCAATACTATCAATCTCAGAGTTGTAATGAGAATTCAATATTAAGTACTTACTAGCATATAGTAAATGATCAATTAACTTGGCTATTGTTATGATATTGGTTATTATTTGAGGCAGCTATTATTATATTAAAGAATTTTCCTTTTGGTACACATTTCAAACTTTAAAAAAAATTATTTATTGATTTGAGAGAGAGCATGCGTGAGAAGCTTCCATTTGTCGCTTTACTTATTTATGCACTAATTGGTTGATTCTTGTATGTGTCCTGACTGGGGATCAAACCCATAACCTATACATATCAGGATGACACTCCAATCAACTGAACTACCCAGCCAGGGCCACATTTCAAACTTTTTTTCCTTTCTTTTTACTTTTTTTACACATATCAAACTTTTAACAATAGGGTGGGAGTGAGTGAAAGAGGGTTGGCTTTCACTCTACAAACTTATTCATTACTTGGATCTTTTTTAAAAAATATATTTTTATTGATTTCAGAGAGGAAGAAAGAGAGAGAC
Source organism: Corynorhinus townsendii (assembly GCA_026230045.1). NCBI lineage: Eukaryota > Metazoa > Chordata > Mammalia > Chiroptera > Vespertilionidae > Corynorhinus > Corynorhinus townsendii. Next base: position 199,402,829 of record JAPDVU010000002.1, read on the forward strand.
AGAAACATGAAGTAATGGCCAGCTGGGCCATTACTTGAATCTTTTACAGTTAACATTTACATAGTGTACTACTCATGTCATTTTTAAAAATTAATAACAGCCTATTACTGCTAGGCATCAACATTTAGAATGAGAGAAGAAAAAATATAGCAGAATGGGTAAGAGCTTAAAATTTAGAGTCAGAGAGATCTGGATTCAAATCCCAGCTCTATCATTCATTAACTGTATTAGCTCCTGTAAGCCTGTTTCCACATCTGTAAAATGAGAATAATCATGGTATTTAGTTCATAGCATTGTTGTGAAGATTCATTGAGGTAATGGAGTGTCTGGTACAAAGTACTAAATGGTCACAAAGGGGCAGAATGGAGGAAATTAGCAATGTTCCCTTTCCAGATGTGGTTGATATAATCTGAATGCTTTTTCACTCAACAAAATAATAAAGACTTTTTTTAGCCCTGGCTGGCGTGGCTCAGTTGGTTGGGCATGGTCCTGGACACCTAAAGGTTGCCGGTTCAATTTCTGGTCAGGGCACATGCTCAGTCCCCAGTAGGGGGTGTGCAGGAGGCAGCAGATTGATGTTTCACTTTCACATGTATGTTTCTCTCTCACTCTTTCTCTTATTCTCTCAAAATCAATTTTAAAATCTTAGAAAAAAAAATTTTTTAGAGGAATTATTCTCCAGTTCCAAACTTTAAAAAATTTTAAAATTCATTGAGTGGTAAATTTTATCAAATGCGCTTTGAGCTTCCATATGTTTTTTCTTATTTTATTTATTTATTATTTCCTTATTTGATTTATTGATAGGATATATTAGCTTGATACTTTTCTTCTAATATCATAATAACTTCCCTAATATTATAGACATCCCTACTTAGTTGTGATGGATCATTCTTTTTTTAAAAATATTTTTTTATTGATTTCAGAGAGGAGGGGAGAGGGAGAGAAACAACAATAATGAGAGAGAATCGTTGATTGGCTGCTTTCTGCAGGCTCCCTACTGGAGATCAATCACGAAACCCAGGCATGTGCCCTGACCAGGAATCAAACCATGAGTGACCTCCTGGTTCATGGGTCACTGCTCAACCACTGAGCCACACTGGTGGGAGGGATCATTCTTTTATTCTACAGTCAAACCTCATTTCTGGAATTCTCCCATCTTGAACAATTCAGTTCAACCAAGTTGTTGAAGAAAAAATGTCTGTTGTCAACCAAAACTTCAGTTTTCAACCTGACAACCCTTTCATGCTGATAGCAAAAAGTATTTCTCAGACAACAAACAAAGGAAAGAATGTTTTTGTTGCTGGCAAAATCTAGGATTAGCACAGTTTTATTTATTTTTACTTTTATTTTTAAATATATTTTATTTATTTTTTTTACAGAGAGGAAGGAAGAGGGATAGAGAGCTAGAAACATCGATGAGAGAGAAATATCGATCAGCTGCCTCCTGCACACCCCCTACTGGGGATTTGCCCGCAACCAAGGTATATGCACTTGACTGGAATCAAACCCGGGACCCTTCAGTCCGCAGGCCGACGCTCTATCCACTGAGCCAAACTGGTCTCAGCAATTAGCACAGTTTTAAAACATAAAGCATGCCCTAGCTGGTTTGGCTCAGTGGATAGAGTGTCAGCCTGCGGACTTAAGGATCCCAGGTTTGATTCCAGCCAAGAGTTGTGGGCTCCATCCCCAGTGGGGGTTGTGCAGGAAGCAGTCAATGATTCTCCCTCATCATTGATGTTTCTATCTCTCTTTCCCTTCCTCTCTGAAATTAATAAAAATATATTAAAACAAAACAAAACATAAAGAGAGCTAATGTTGCTAAGGGTGTGGAAATGCTCACAAAATAAGTATTACAGGCAATTGAATAGATAGAAAACTGTTGTTGATTGGATAAAGGAAAAGCAGTTAACCAGTGATAGCATTTTGGAGGCAGTGATATATGAAAAATTCCTTTAAGGCTAGTAAGGGCTAGTTTGATAAATTTAAGAAAAGAAGTGTTTGTTTATGGATTAAACAGTATATTAAACATCTTATATAATAAAACCCTAATATGCAAATTGATCGAAGGGCAGACGACCAGTTGCTAAGATGCTCACTGACCACCAGGAGGCAGATGCTCAACATAGGAGCTGCTTTCAGTTGGGGGCAGCTCCTACGCTAAGCTTCTGTCCCCCAAGAGGGAGGCACCGGCAGCGGCGGCAATCTGGATTTGGGGCCGGCCAACAGCCAAGGCAGGTGCCAGCAGGGCCCCCCTCAATCACCCCGCCCACTGGTCACCCCACAGATGGCCCTGATTGCCGGCCAGGCCTAGGGACCCTACCCTATATATTGGGGGCAGTCTCTTAGATTTAAAAATTAAAACCTGGCAAGGCTACTCTACACTGAAAAAACAGCTATGACAAGCATGGACTCTGACTTGCACATTTTGTGGTCAGCCCTGATTCTGACACTTATAACTGTGTGACAAAGCCAATTACTTAACTTCTCTCTGCTTCAGTTTTCCCACCCATACGATTGGGGAAATGGTTCTACTGCCTCAGAAGGATCGTTTTATGGACTACTTTTTATAATTAGGGCAAAAAAATGTAGCTGCCCATACAACAGCAAGATGCCTTTCACCTGTATACAGCCTCCCGGATTGTGAAAGGGATGTCCCACTGCTGGTTTAGGTCTGACATTTCCTGAGGGGTCCCAGATTGTAAGAGGACACAGGCTGGGCAGAGGGACCCCTGCCCATGGCCTTCCTCCCCCCTTCACAAATTTCATGATGCACCGGGCCTCTAGTGCAGTGGTCGGCAAGCTCATTAGTCAACAGAGCCAAATATCAACAGTACAATGATTGAAATTTCTTTTGAGAGCCACATTTTTTAAACTTAAACTTCTTCTAACCCCCCCTTCTTCAAAATAGACTTGCCCAGGCCGTGGTATTTTGTGGAAGAGCCACACTCAAGGGGCCATAGAGCCACATGTGGCTTGCTAGCCGCAGTTTGCTGACCACTGCTCTAGTGTACTATATATGACAGGTTAAAAAAAGGGAAAGGTTAGAACAGGGAATTACTTGAGGTCTGGAACAGATTAATTGAATTTACATTACATTTTTAAAAATATGTTTTTATTGATTTCAGAGAGGAAGGGAGAGGGAGAGAGAGTCTGCAAACCAGGCATGTGACTTGACCAGAATTAAACCCAGGACCTTTCAGTTCTCAGGTCCATGCTCTAGCCACTGAGTCAAAGGCTAGGGCTAGCCAAAACCGGTTTGGCTCAGTGGATAGAGCGTCAGCCTGTGGACTGAAAGGTCCCAGATTAGATTCCGGTCAAGGGCATGTACCTGGGTTGCGGGCACATCCCCAGTAGGGGGCATGCAGGAGGCAGCTGATAGATGTTTCTCTCTCATCGATGTTTCAAACTCTATCTCTCTCCCTTCCTCTCTGTAAAAAATCAATTAAAAAAATATATATAAAAGGCTAGGGCTAGACTTTTTTTTAATGCATTATAAACTTCCTTGCTTCTTCAAGAAGAATACACTAACCAAACTTTTATTATTCAACTCCATTAGTCTTTGTTATTTTTCAATATATTTTTGTTGATTTCACAGAGGAAGCAAGATCAAAATATCAGTGATGAGAGAGAATCGTTAATCGGCTGCCTCCTGCACGCCCCACACTGGGGATTGAGCTAGCAACCCAGGCATGTGCCCTGATGGGGAATCGAACCTTGACCTCCTGGTTCATAGGTCATCGTTCAACCACTGAGCCAGGCCAGACGGCTCCATTTGTCTTATAGCCTTTAACACTCAAGTGCCTTTAGAGGTCTCTGATTTTTTTGTATCAATAACTAGTATTTACTGAGCACTTAGTACTAGACACTTCACACATCATGACTTCCCTAAGGTATTGTGTCAGAAACTTGAAGGACCTTGGGACAAGGTCCTGGAGATGGAACTAAAGGTTGTTCTTCATTGTTATGTTTTCATTCATTCATTTATTTATTCAACACATATTTATTAAGCATCTCTGGACTAGTGGTATCACCTTAAAGAACTCAGACAGAATCCTAGTCAGACAGACAATAAACAAGTGAATAAATAAACAAGATATATACAAATTGCAAAGAGAGCTATCATACTGAGAGAGGAGGCTTACTTTAGATGTGGTAATTGGCAGGGAAGTCTTTTTTGAGGTGACAGTCAAGGTGAGACAGAAGAATAAAGATGCCATAATGGCATAAGGTTGAGTAAGTAGCAAGTTCAAGTAGACCAAGGCAAAAAGCATGCAAAATAACTTGATAAATCCTAAAACCAGACAGGGCTCCCTGTGGATAGGATTAGGCAATTTAAGAGAAAAGATGCTGGCCCTAACCAGTTTGGCTCAGTGGATAGAGTGTCAGCCTGCGGACTCAAGGGTCCCAGGTTCGATTCTGGTCAGGGGCATGTACCTTGATTGCGGGCACATCCAGCAGCTGATTGATGTTTCTCTCTCATCAATGTTTTTTTTTTAAAATATATTTTATCTGATTTTTTTACAGAGAGGAAAGGAGAGTGATAGAGAGTTAGAAACATTGATGAGAGAGAAACATCGATCAGCTGCCTCCTGCACACCCCCTACTGGGGATGTGCCCGCAACCAAGGTATATGCTCTTGACCGGAATCGAACCTGGGACCCTTGAGTCCGCAGGTCGACACTCTATCCACTGAGCCAAACTGGTTAGGGCTCATCAATGTTTCCTTTTTTTCCTCAATGTTTCTAACTCTCTCTCCATCTCCCTTCCTCTCTGTAAAAAATCAATAAAATATTTTTTTTAAAAAGAGAAAAGATGTTGAAGCAGAGAGAGGTCAGATTGAGTCAGGTCATATAGATCTTGCTAAGGTGTTTTGATTTTATTCTTAGATAAATGGAAGTAACTTTAAACATGGGAGTGTTACAGAATTTACCAGGCAACCGAAGAACACACAGGAGTACTTGGAGACACAGGAAAAACCCATTTATTTTCAGATGTTTCACATTGAATTGGCACAGTGACTCAGGGGAGACTGATTCTCTCCAAATCCTGAGCAATCCAATATGTAGGAAGCTTTCCATTTATACCCTTTGGTTTCTTTGTACCTCAAATATGGGATGGGACTTCCAGATCTTTCCCGGGCTTTGCAAAAAGCCCTAGGTGTTGGGATGGGGGCCATAAGACCACACCTAAAGGCCTGGCCTGGTGCCAGCACTGATAACCCCCTCCGAGGGTTGTTCATGGTTTATGGCCTCTGTAAAATGGGAGTAGTACTTAGGTAAACAGGTCTTGCAAGATCAGATTGTGGTGAAAGGGGCAGTGACTTAATTATAGGCTATCAAGAATGTACATTAGGTTACTGGCACAGATTCAGATTGCTAGCTCCCCCAAAAATGTCTCATTTTCCCCATCAGGAGGAAAAGGACATCTGAATTGTTATTTTTAATTTTTTATGAATTATTTTTTTCTTAAAAGATCACTCTAGCTGCCATATAGAAAATAGATTAGAATGGACCCAGAAAGAGAGGAAGGAGACAAGTTAAATAGTTGCAGTAATTTAGGTGAGAGATGGAGGTAAAAAATATTAGATAGCAGTCATACAGATGGAGAGAAGTAAAGGGAATTGAAATATACTTTGGAGGTAGTACTAATGTTTGGAGTTTATGAAGAGGATGAATCCTTGCTGTTTTAACCATGAGATGATACTATTTACTATGCTGGGGAAAATTAGGGAAAGGAAGAGAATAGGTTAGTACAATGGAGAGCTCCAGTTTGGATATATTAATTGACATGCCAGCTAAAACTCCCAAGTGGAAATGTCTAATAAATAGTTGGATATGAGTTGGAAGCTCAAAGGAGAGATTTATGCTATCATGGAAATATACATATGAAGATTGTTAAATTTGAAGTCTTGAAAAGGGTCCATAAATGAGCCCGGAGAAATCCCAAAATTTAGAGGTCTAAGAGGAAGGAGTCAGAGGAAAAGACAGATTTCTGATGCAGGAGGAAAGTCATGAGAATACTAGAGGCCTAGCCTGCACCTTCTAAAATCTGGAACCCCACAGGGATCAGGCCTAAACCAGCAGTTGGACATGCCTCACAAAATCCGGGACTGCTGGCTCCTAACCGCTCCCCTGCCAGCCTGATTGACACCTAACCACTCCCCTGCTGGCCTGATCACCCCCAACTGCCCTCCCCTGCAGGCCTAGTCCCCCCCAATTGCCCTCCCTTGAAGGCCTGGTCCCCCCCAATTGCCCTCCTCTGCAGGCCTGGTCGCCACTAACTGCCCTACCCTGCTGGCCATCTTGTGATGATGTGGGGCATAGCCATCTTGTGATGTGAGGGCATGAGGGTCAATCTGCATATTATCTCTTTATTATAAAGATGGTTTCACAGAGGCCAGTGAGAAAAGTCTTTCATGAAAGAAAGTGCTATCTTTATTGAATGTTGCTAACAGGTAAAAAGAGATGAGCATAGAGAAGTGTTTACTGGATAGGCAATATGTAAATCATTGGTATCCTTGGCTAGTTTAAGAACAGGTTAAACAGATTTGGGATGGAAATGGAGACTTTTATTGTAGATCACTTGTTTTAGTTTTGTTGTAAGGAGGAGTGAATAAATGAAATAATAGGATAAAGGGAAAGTTTTGTTTATTTTTAATATTGTAATGATCCAGTAGAAGTCATTGATGATCCAAGGAAAAGTCCTAGAAAAGGCATGTCTGTCTTTCCCGCTCCCTTCTACTCTCTCTAAAAATCAATGGATCCTAGAACTGGAGGTGGTGCCCTTTGAAAGGAGCAAAGACACATCTTTCATGATATCAGGAAGATGGAAAAGATGGGTATTGAGGAGGACTAAAGTATTGCCACCCCAAAATGTGTCTTTTGGAATATTAATTTTAAGCTGGTTATTAAGAAATGAAAGACTCACAATGAGTCTTTGTTCCTTCCCCTTTCTGCCTAAAGAAATTAAAATAGAAAAACCTGTTTAAAGGACCTTAGCATCAACATATAAAGTAAACCCTAGCTGGTTTGGCTCAGTGGATAGAGTGTAGGCCCAGGGACAGATTGATTCCCTGGTCAAAGGCACTACCTCGATTGCAGGCTCCATCCTGGCCCCAGTTTAGGTGCTTGCAGGAAGCAAGCAATTAATATCTCTCTCTCTCTCTCACCCCCTCCCTTCCACTATCTCTAAAAATCATGGAAAAATATCCTCGGATAAGGATTAACAATAATAATAATAATAGTAAACCAAATGTGGCAGACAAGGAGAAAGCTAATAGCGCCTATTTGTTGTATTTCCTTTGCGTCCCATTGTTTCTGGGTGGCCCAACAAGAATTTTACATGTTTGATCTTTTTATATGAATTGCCTACTTTTTCTTTGAAATCCCAGACCCCTGCTCCCTTCTCCTTTGTCCAAAATAGCACATAAACCTTAACTGCCTAATTCATCATGGGGTCTTATATCTTATGGCACTCCAAAATGTACACCAGTAATAAATTTTGGATCTTTTCTTCTGTTATTCTGTCTCATGTTAATTGGATTATTAGCCCAGCTAGAATTTAGAAGGTGGGAGAAAAGTTATGTTTTTGTGCCCCTACAGTACAAATCAAATTGGCTCAGTTGAATGACAATGTTCCTCCCTGATGATTTCAATTTTCTCAAATATGAAAAGGCATTGGTTATATATGGTGAAGTGATAGAAGAGGCGTAGGAGTTTGAACAGAGAAGGCATGAAATACACTATCTCTGAAAGTGGGAAAATGAATTTACTAGGGCAGTGGTTGGCAAACTCATTAGTCAACAGAGCTAAATATCAACAGTACAATGATTGAAATTTCTTTTGAGAGCCAAATTTTTTAAACTTAAACTTCTTCTAACCTCCCTCCTTCAAAATAGACTCGCCCAGGCCGTGATATTTTGTGGAAGAGCCACAAGGGGTCAAAGAGCCGCATGTGGCTCTCGAGCCGCGGTTTGTTGACCACTGTACTAGGGGAATTCAGTAAGAGTGCCAGGAAAAGTCTAATGCCCTTTTGAGACTTGTGGTCACAAATTTAAAGTGAAAGCCTCAGCCTCTGTTAAGGAAGATAAATTGTTGGATCCAACTAGATTGGGGTTTTACCAGGTGAGTATAATGGAGGAGAAAAACAAGAGTTGTATGTGTTTGTAAGCAATCTTAACATCTAAACTGTGCAACACAAGTTATGAATAGAAGAGGGTGAGAGCCCTGTACAGTATGGCTCAGTTGATTGGAGTGTCCTCCCATGCACCAGGAGGTTGCAGGTTTGATCCTGGTTGGAGCAGGAGACAACCCATCAATGTTTCGCTTCAATCTCTCTCTCTCTTAAATCAATTAAAAGAAAAGTTTAAAATGTGAGAGTGAAAAAGTAATACATTTAATGGTTTGGAGCATTTAATGAAGTCAAAGAATCAGTTATTATGATCAGACAGTAGAGATTCTTGAAAGAGATTTTAAAGATGGAATACTTACTGGCAATAATAAACACAACCGTGACCTTTAGGGCAGTTGTGGGGATGGAGCAGCTGATATAGGATGGAAAGAAAGGTTGTTGGAAGTGAGGGGATAAAGAATTGACAGAGTATTGGGTGGTCATCCATGACGTTGGATGAACAGAGAGGTGGAAAGTAAGACAATAAGCCATGAGCTAAAGAGCTAATTTTTGTGTGTGTGCATGCACCGTTCCCGGAGGTACTGCAATACCGGGTCAATGCGTGGAGTGAATGGAGCAAGCTCCTATTCCATCTCCCTGCTCCAAAAATTCATTTAATATATTGTTCTAGGATAGAGGACTTACCAGATATTAAACTGATAAGAACAGATACTACACTTGATCTTACCCAAAAGGCCGGGAAGCAATAAAAGAGCGAATATCGAGGGAGGAATGACCCACCAAAAGCTCCTTATATGACAGTAAGATCGCGTGTGAAGTCGGTAAGATTTGCTTTTTCTTATTTCACTGGCCCAACACAAGGTATAGTAGATTGCAGGTACTTAATTTATGCCTTTGAACCAGGGAACGTTCTTTCTGGGAAAGGATAACAATAGACTGCTTCCGGGGCAATCGAGAAAGAAAAGGGCCCTTATCATCTTTCCATTGGAGTTGATAGAGCCCTTACTATGTGCTTTCATGAGAAAATTGGTCTGCCGAACCCATTCAAATTTCTCTCAGCAAATCACAGTGGCCTACAGCCAACTCCTTTTCCGCTCATTGGCCAACTGGAGACTTCAGTTACTCATTCCTCCCGCCTCTCACCAAGAACCAATAGAAGAGATTTGCACTTCGTAAAATAATGTCATCAAACGCGGCACTTGCAATTGGCTATTGGAGTTACCGATCAAGAAGGAGGCGGGGCCATACCAGCTGGCCTATATAAGAGGAGGACAAAGGCGGCACGCAGCCTGTGTCATCCGCCATTTTGTGCAAAGCAAGGTGGCATCCACATTCCCTGAGCGACTTCTCCGCTTCTGTCTCGACCGCCCCTTGATCACAGACATGTCTCGAGATCGGTTTCGGAGTCGCGGCGGTGGCGGTGGCGGCTTCCACCGGCGCGGAGGAGGCGGCGGCCGCGGCGGCCTTCACGACTTCCGCTCGCCGCCGCCCGGCATGGGCCTCAATCAGAACCGCGGACCCATGGGTCCCGGCCCGGTCCCGGGCGGCCCCAAACCTCCGATCCCGCCGCCGCCTCCACACCAACAACAGCAGCAGCAGCCTCCGCCGCAGCAGCCGCCACCACAGCAGCCGCCGCCGCTTCAGCCGCCACATCAGCAGCCGCCGCCGCTTCAGCAGCCGCCAGCACATCAGCAGCCGCCGCCGCCACAGGACGCATCCAAGCCCGTGGTTCCTCCGGGACCCGGCCCGGCTCCTGGGGTAGGCACCACTCCGCCGGCCTCGGGTCCGGCGCCGCCCGCCACCCCCCCGACTTCTGGGGCCGCCACGGGGCCAGGCCCTATCCCGACCCCGCCGCCCGCTGTCACCTCCGCGCCCTCCGGGGCGCCCCCGCCAGCGCCTCCGAGCAGCGTGGTCTCCACCACCCCACCTCAGGCTGGGGGTCCGCCGCCTCCACCCGCCGGCGGCCCGGTCCCCGGGCCTAAGCCGGGCCCAGGACCCGGCGGTCCCAAAGGCGGTAAAATGCCTGGCGGCCCGAAGCCCGGTGGTGGCCCGGGCCTCAGTACTCCCGGTGGCCATCCTAAGCCGCCACACCGAGGAGGCGTAGAGCCCCGCGGAGGACGGCAGCACCACCCTCCGTACCACCAGCAGCACCACCAGGGTCCCCCTCCCGGAGGGCCTGGCGGGCCCGGCGGCCGCAGCGAGGAGAAGATCTCCGACTCGGAGGTGAGTGTCTCCGGAGCTACGCGTCCGTTTCACTAAGATGGCCGCTGCCCCTCTTCGCCCCCCTCCCTTCCCGCCGGCCTCCATTTTGTCGGAGACCGGAAGGGCGCCTGCGTGCTGCCGGCGGGGGCGGGGCTCTCCGACGATCCAGGGTTGTGCTGCCTGCGCTCGGGGAGGGGGCCAGAGAGGAGAGGCGAGGAGCCTCCGTGATGGGCCGGCCCGGGTAAAGCCTGAAGATTCTGGGAACCAGAGTAGAGTAGACCGTTAAATGAAGGCTCCCAGAGATCGGGGAAGAGCAGGCGCAAGTCATGTCGTTGATAACGGGATTTTGCTCTTTCTTTTTTCGTTTAATATTTGACCATTTTCATTTATGTCTACTACAGCTTTAATTAGGGATGCTCAGCATATGGAAAGGACGAGGTTGTTGATACAGATGTAGAATGGTGAACAGAAATAGAGGTGGAAAGGAAGACAATAGGCCATGAGCTAATATTAATTGAGGAAGGAATGATCCACCAAAAGGACCTAAGTATAGCGAGGTCCAAGTGTCAGTTCTCGAGTATTTTGAATGATTTTGTTTGGTGTTAGGATAGTGGTTACATTGGAAATCCCACAAGTATAGTAGGACCTTGATTTGACTTTAAACGAAACAGAAGAGCAACCCAGTTGGTAAAATCCAGTTTGGTAAAAGCAAAAATTAGTGTGTTTCCCAGCTTGCACAGGTCACTGGTGTCTGAAAACTCCCTTTCTTTTTCACTAGGGGTTTAAAGCCAACTTGTCTCTCCTGAGAAGACCTGGAGAGAAAACTTACACTCAGCGTTGTCGGTTGTTTGTTGGGAACCTACCTGCTGATATTACAGAGGAGGAATTCAAAAGACTGTTTGCTAAATATGGAGAACCAGGAGAAGTTTTTATCAACAAAGGCAAAGGATTTGGATTTATTAAGCTTGTGAGTTTGTTGGGTTTTTATGTATAATTAAATAAAGGGTCCCTTTTTTTGCTACTACAAATGACGGGTTTTCAAACTAACATGAATCAGTTGGTCTTTAAGTTTTTTGTCATTCTTGTCGTGGCCGGGTTGCTCAGTTGGTTGGAGCATGGTCCTGTATACCCAAAGGGTTGTGGGTTCAATCCTAGAGGGGGTGGCATACACAGACAACTGGTTTTTTTAAATATATATTTTATTGAGTTTTTACAGAGAGGAAGGGAGAGGGAAAAAGAGAAACATCGATGAGGGAGAAACATCCATCAGCTGCCTCTTGCACACCTCCACCTCCAACTGGGGATGTGCCCGCAGCTAAGGTACATGCTCTTGACCGGAATCAAACCTGGGACCTATCAGTCTGCAGGCCGCCGCTCTATCCACTGAGCAAAACCGGTTAGGGCCACAGACGATTGATGTTTTTTTCACATCAGTGTTTTATGCTCTCTTTATCTCAAAAAAACAACCAACCAAACACACGCACAAAATCCATATCCATGGGTGAGGATGAAAGGATAAAGTGTATAGTGTATAATTGTTGGTATCAGAATCAAGGGGAGTGGGTGGGCAAGGCATTTTAACTACTGTCAGTGTGGGCTGTCTGAATATACTTGGAGCTGGAGGAAGAATAGGAATGGGAATTAGGCTTATGACTTTGAGAGGAGGCCTGAGGCAGTTTTTTAGGTCATTAACATGAGTATGTCTGATAACTTTCAGGAGTCCAGGGCATTGGCCGAAATTGCCAAAGCTGAACTTGATGATACACCCATGAGAGGTAGACAGCTTCGGGTTCGCTTTGCCACGCATGCTGCTGCCCTTTCAGTTAGAAATCTTTCACCTTATGTTTCCAATGAACTGTTGGAAGAAGCCTTTAGCCAGTTTGGTCCTATTGAAAGGGCTGTTGTAATTGTGGATGATCGTGGAAGATCTACTGGGAAAGGCATTGTTGAATTTGCTTCTAAACCAGCAGCAAGAAAAGCATTTGAAAGATGCAGTGAAGGCGTTTTCTTACTAACAACGTAAGTTCTTGTGCTTATTTTAATAATTTTTGTTTATTGTATGCGGAAGTTGTGATACAACTGGAAAATAAGATGCAGCCTTCTTTTTAATTAGAACTCCTCGTCCAGTCATTGTGGAACCACTTGAACAATTAGATGATGAAGATGGTCTTCCTGAAAAACTTGCACAGAAGAATCCAATGTATCAAAAGTAAGATGGATTAAACTTTTGGGCAGTTTTTAAGTTTAAGGGAGAACTTGTTCTAGTAATTTTTCAGTTTTGTTTAAAATGTGCAAAATTCTTCTAAATGAATATGCTTAATAAAAGCATCAGGCTCAGAAAGTTTGAGGTTTTTAAGCAGTTATTCAAATGCCTAGTTTTTGTTTCTGAAGTATGTATATTTCACAATTTTGTCTTGTTCTTAATGAACCAAAGGGGTTTTTCCCCTTGGTGTTCCTTACAAGTGATAGGGCAGGGGGACAGACGAGTGTTTTTAGGGAAGTCAGGTCATGTTTCTTATGTGCATCCCAAATTGATTCACCTTTAAATATTGTCAGGGAGAGAGAAACCCCTCCTCGTTTTGCCCAGCATGGCACATTTGAGTATGAATATTCTCAGCGATGGAAGTCCTTGGATGAAATGGAGAAACAGCAAAGGGAACAAGTTGAAAAAAACATGAAAGATGCAAAAGACAAACTGGAAAGTGAAATGGAAGATGCCTATCATGAACATCAGGCAAATCTCTTGCGTCAAGGTAAAAGACCTCCCTGAAGTTTGCTGATGGGACCAACTGTCTTTTTTAAAAAACTTAATCTAATCTCATTAATGTAAATCCAAAACAAAATTTTCCAATGTTCAGATCTGATGCGACGCCAGGAAGAATTAAGGCGCATGGAAGAACTTCACAATCAAGAAATGCAGAAACGTAAAGAAATGCAATTAAGGTAAACTTTTGTTTAAGCCTTTTATTTAAAAAAAAAGTTTTTACTGATTTTAGAGCAGGAGGGAAGGGCGGGGAGACTTCGGTCAACCAACTGAGCCACACTGGGCAGACTTTGTTAAACTAAGCCTTTGCTGCTGCATTAACATTTAGACAAAAGATGAATCTAAATTTTGCAGTATAGTCAAAATTGAGTTTGAAAAGATGTGGATAACACTTTGGTTTATATACTTAATGAACATTTCCAGACAAGAAGAGGAACGACGTAGAAGGGAAGAAGAGATGATGATTCGTCAACGAGAGATGGAAGAACAAATGAGACGACAAAGAGAGGAAAGTTATAGCCGAATGGGCTACATGGATCCAGTAAGTAAACTTCTGTTGTGATCTAGTTAGAGTAAAATAATAACGTATCTACTTATTTTAAATGTGTATTAGGATTATATGCCTTGGTTTTATCATTTTTTTGGTAGGCCAAAGATTCTTTGGGAAGAAGCTTTTAGGTTTTTTGAAAATTATGTCAATGGGTAAATTAAAATTTTTTTCAAAGTTCTTAAAATTGCCTTAAATGAACCTTTGTTTATTGGTTAGAAACATTAAGTATGGGGTTTTTTTTTTTGTACTTTCAAAAATGGTATGGGTATAGTACAGATACATGAAAGTTTTTGTTTTTTTTCTTTTAGAGAGAAAGAGACATGAGAATGGGTGGTGGAGGAGCAATGAACATGGGAGGTAAGCATGAAAATAAATTAGCGATGCCGTTAGAGAGCAATATTCTGGTTTAGTTATAACTGGCATTTTTGTTTCCTAGATCCCTATGGTTCAGGAGGCCAGAAATTTCCACCATTAGGTGGTGGTGGTGGCATAGGTTATGAAGCTAATCCTGGAGTTCCACCAGCAACCATGAGTGGTTCCATGATGGGAAGCGACATGGTAATGTATCCTGTGGGACGTAGTACAAAGGAAATTCTCATTTTCACAACTTACGTGTGTGTGTTTTATTTTGTTGTGTGTTTTTTTTTTTTTTTAAGTAGGTGACTGGACTTCTTTTAGTTTCCCTATCATGTAAATAGTAATATTGAGGGATACTTTGGCAACATAGAAGAACTCAGTGTGTGGTAACCTAAACAGATATGGTTGCCAACTTGAAGTCAGTGCTGTTAGCATGTTGGAGTTATCTTTGGCAATAAGTAGGCTTAGGTGCTTTCTATTATATTGCTTGTGTACTTTTGCACTCCATCGCATGGCAAATCCAAATTCTAAATGTTAGATAATGTATCTATTCTACATCTAAGTGAGCGTAATCAAATGGCAAACTATTGTTCACTCAGCTGGCATTTGCCATAACTATATGAATTAGACTTGTAGTTTGCAGCTCCTAGGCATGTTTTAGTGATGTGTAGAACTTTGACCTATATTTGGTGTGGCTTCTATCCATGAAAAGGGAATTGTTTAACGTTTTGACTCGTCGTTTCCCACCTGTTGGGCTGTCTGTAGGTACACCTTCTAAAATAAACTGACATCTGTTTTGCTACAGAGTAGCAACAAATTCATTGATAATTTTAAGCATACTAGTTGTGTGCATTTGATCTGAACCTTCTTGATGCTATCATATTTTAACTGTGCAGATAGCCTATCCGGATGCTTTAGAACAACCATGTGAGTTGGTCTGAGTGGCTGTGTTTAGGGCTTTACAAATCCTTAGGAGAATTGAATATTGGCTTTAGAAATGGGTTTAAGGAAGAAGACATTTTCACAACTGAATTAAGTCTTAACTAGTTCACCTACAGGATTTTGGCAAAGGAAGGAAGCTGCAGCATGTAACTCACTAATTTCATTTTACAAATAAGGAACATAAGAATTTGGTATGGGACCTCACCTATTTTAAAACCCATTTATGGCTTTTGGGGAATTAGAACCGTAAATGACTGATTTACAGTACTGATTAAGTACTTTTAAATGGTTACATTAAATGTAGTGCTATAAGCTTTCTTCAAATTAAATTTTAAAAAATAGTGTGGGTAACATTTTGGCTTATGTGTTTCCTTAAAGGCATATTGTAGGTATGTAAGGAACTTTGTTAAAAATGTAACTTCACATGATGTTCCCACAGTTAAAATTGTATATTCCATATAACAGGTTAAAAAACAACAACCTGTGGGTTTAAGCTGTAATGAAATCCCCAAATATTCCTCACTAGCCTCCATGAAATATATAGTACAGTGTGCTAAAACCCTAAAATGTTTAGGTTTTTGAAAAAATAGTTTAAAAGATTGAGATTTAATCTTATTCAGGTAGCCCTATAGTATTTTGCAAAAGAGACATTTTGAAATTATAACATATAGAAACAGTTAAACCCTGACGCCATTTTTGTTTAAAATTTTTTTGGGGGGTGGGTTGGTAATACTTAGTAGCTGATTTATTTTAAATGGAATTTGAAAGATAGTTCAGGCTGCTGTGCTTGCATATCTCTAGGGTTTTTCTTTTTGGATACATAGCTTTCTAAGACTTAGAAGTACCTGAAACTAGATGGAATTAGATGGAAAAATAAACTGCTGCTTTATTGCAGTCACTTAAGCATGGTGCTAGGCTCTTTGGGAGATACCCAAACCATGGAATCATAGCTCAGTGCCAGTGGACTTTTCAGAGTCCTTAGGGGGAAGTTGGATTGTTATGGGGTGGGCTGTATATCCAGTCAATTTGCAACAACACAGAATAGTACCGTAAACATAAGTGTCTTGGTCATACAGTGATGGCTCCTAAAGGTGGTACACCTGTGAGAATATGGCAACATATTTTTTTTAATCACGTTACTGTGCTGGTTAAATCTATTAGTCTTTTATGCTTGTTTTTTTGTAGTCTGGTAGCATTTTATTAAAACTTTGAACCTTTTAAGATTTCTGCAACTTAGCTGTCTTGAGATCTTGAAAAAGCACAAGGTTTCTTATGCAGCACATGCCACTAACTGGTGAGTAGGTCCTTTGTCACTTCTTTGAGTGAATTGAATCTGTCTGGTTGGGCTTGTTAGGCTTACTTGGAAATTAATTTTCCTGTTCAGACCTTGAAAGTGAGAAGTTTCCAAGCTTTTCAGTGGTTTATTCTGATGTGAAATTTCTTTAACTCATTTTGGAATGGGTTTTCACATCTACACTAATGCTTAAATTTTTTAGCACTACAGGGAAGATCTATTCTTTGAAACAGGTGTATGAGAATGGCTCAAGTGGGAACATACCACAAGGCATGTATTATCGTAAACTAATTTTCAAATTACCCTTTTTTCCTTTCTATGTTCCCGGTACCTGTGGATCGACTCATTGGTGATTGTATCGACGAACGTTGACTACGGAACCTTCTAAAATATTTACTTAACACACATGGACATCAACTACATATAATGAACTGTTAATTACTGTTCCAATAGCGTACTGAGCGCTTTGGGCAGGGAGGTGCGGGACCTGTGGGTGGACAGGGTCCTAGAGGAATGGGGCCTGGAACTCCAGCAGGATATGGTAGAGGGAGAGAAGAGTATGAAGGCCCAAACAAAAAACCCCGATTTTAGATGTGATATCTAGGCTCTCATTCTAGTTTGTTTTTGTCTTTTCTTGTTTAGATATCAATCTTTTAAATTCTTGCATTTTAGTAAGAAAGCTACCTTTTTATGGATGTTAGCAGTTCATTGACCTAATATTTGTAAATGGTCTGTTTGGGTAGGTAAAATTATGTAATACAGTGTTTTGAAACAGGATTTTTTCCTTTTTATTTCCTTTTTTTTTTTAACTGTATAATGTCCCACAAGTTATGGCAGTGTACCTTGTGCCATCAAATTTCCAAAGTGTATCCTTTTTTTTTTTTTTTTTTTACTGTGCTTCAAATAAATAGATAAAATAGTTATAATATTGATCTTCAATTTTGCCATTCATGCTTCCATGCACATTAGGCTAGGTATTCCACTTTGAAAGCATGAGAGTGTTGAGACCTTCAAATGGCATGTGCCATCTTTGGGAAATGTATTTGTAGGCTAAGTATTGCTTTTTACAAATAAGTACCCCTTTGTTTTAAAAAGAAGAAATACATACTGAAGTAGATCCGTGATTTGATTTGTTTGGCATTATAGGAAGCAAGCGGTGCTAAGTACTTTTAAATGGTTATATAAGTAAAACTGAACTGTAAATCTTCATTCAGGAATATGTATTAAGATTGTGGAATTGGGTGTACGACTATTGGTAGGGGGAGAAAATGGGCATGACTAAATGGATCTTCTGTGGCCCTGTGAGTTATCCTTTTCTTGAAAGTTTCTGGAGAAAAAGTGGAAAGATCATTTTGTTGCATTCCTCCATTTTTGTTTTTAAGAGTTAAGTCCCAAGCCCTACAACTGGCTTGTATTGAACTTTCACATTTGAATTAAAGATTGTTAAACATGAAGTCTTTTCATGTATTACTTTAAGTGATTTATAAAGGTGGGGTTTAGTCTGAAAATTTCAACTTGAAAGTAAAGTATAGTAACCATAAACTAGGTGTAGCTATATATACATTTGTACTCTGAACCTTTTATATCTCCTTTTGCTACTTCACTGGGCGAAAACTATAGGACCATAAATCTACTTGCTCTCTTTTCGAAGAATTAGTGGTGACTGTTGCATGTAGAGTTGCAGATAGCCATTCATTCTTAATTGTAAAATACTTGTTAATCTGTTTTTCCATAGTTTCCTTTTGATGCAGCACTAAATCTGGAGGGAGTCGCTTATGCTACACAGTGCAAATATAAATGTCCCTCCCACCCATGAAGTTTTGGAGTCAGTTTATTGTCAACTTCATTGAATCTCCTTCCATTAGAATTAGATATACTGATTTAATATTAAAGTATGTTGTTACTGTTGTCTGTTAGTACAACAGTGGGAATCTGTTTTCCCAATGTATCTATTTTAATAGAGGGAACAGCTTCCTAAAAGTAGATAAAATAATGGTTTGGCTTTGTTCTTAGTTATGGTACCATTCAAATTTGTACATTATAGAACTCTTTACTATGGAATGTGTCTTCCTCCTTTTCACCTCTGTTCTTGGTGCTAATTGGCAAAAGTAAAATTCTAAATCAAGTCTTGGTTAAAATGCTGAAGTTTAGTATTGTGCCTGAGTACAAAGGGAAATCTATTGTTGAAATAATTAAGCATCTTCTGCATGGGAAACTGGATAATACTAAAAGTAAAACTAGTGGAGTATAAAGGCATGTCACCCAATTCTGGTTGTGTGACTGACAAGTACATGATATGCTTATTAAGGAAATCTCATTAGAAAATGTTCATTATTTATATTCACAAAGACACCTGGAAATGGGTGGTAGTTCTACCATAATTATATTAATGAGGAAGTTTTGTCCCCAGTTAAGGTATGAATTGGTGCTGTGTATGAGATTTCTCTGTACGGAAACAAGGGTCTTGATTTGAAAGAAGTCCATTATAATTTGATTGGATTGTATAGTAGGGACTCAAATAAGGGGTGTTCATGGGACACCCACGGAGGGTGAACTTGTATGTGTGTGGGCGGGGGCTGGTGGGGAGATGGGATAATCTGCCTATAAAATTAATGTTTCAGTTTATTTTTCAGATTACATGCCTTTCTTTATAAGGGATGCTGGCACAGACCCCTAAAATAAGCTTTTGGTAGTACTGTACCTTTGAAGAGTGGTGAAGGATGCTCATGGATAATCTGCTGAAAGTTGTGGTTTTGATGGCCTTACTGAGGGCTGTAGAATTGCTAAATGATGTTTAGCAAATAATCTTGCTTAGTTTCAACTAAGTTTTTTTTTTTACTTTTATCACTGAAATAGCAGTGTACCAAGGGTTGTAAGGTACTCAAATAGACTTTCTGTAAGTCTTGTATATGATAGTTTTTAGCCTAATGGGAATTTAAGTTATCTTAAAAAAACAGTTGCCTAAAAGCTGATTTGAAACTTGGGATGGGAGAGGGAAGATAGTAGTTTCAAAGTATTTAGCTATTTTCTCATTTGAAGAAATCACCTGCCCCCATTTCCCCCTTTTCCATTCTCATAATTTTGTTTTTAAAAGGAGCACTGATCATTTTAAAACGTAGTAGTCCAAATCTTTAAAAACCGCATTCTCGAAGAGACCCCAGTGTATTTAATAGGTATCTCATAAGCATTTAACCCATTGGCTCATTTAGTTAGTGAAATCACAATCCTTTGTTTAGAACACTAATTGAACTCATTAACAAGTTCTATAAACCCTACCACTCTATGTAGATATATTATACCACTATTATAAACATTATAATTTGGGAAATTGTAATGTTACGCCTGTGCAATTTTTATAAGAGGCATATTACGGCAGATGAAAACTTAAGATACTTGGCTTTTCTTGGGCAAGCCACTAAGTTTTGGTGGAATGTTTTCTGGTGTTCTTGGACTGCAATTATGCACTATTAAAGTAGTGGCCTGCTACATAACTGCATTTAGCCAGCATTTCTGCAGTGCGTAACTGTGAGGAACGTAGTACCGCAAATGGCAATGGACATTAGGACCCGGATGTAGTATTCCTGCTTGCTCCAAGATTCTCATTGCCGACTGCATACAGGTAGGTAACAAGCAATATAATCTAACTTGGTGACTTGCTATGTACTTTTATTCCGTGGGCATTCTGACATCACACTTCTGACAATGAAATAACAGTGCAGCACCTAACACTTGTATGGTAAAGCTAGCTTATCAAAAGTGCGTGGGTTTGGGTTTAGAGCTGTAATTTGTCAGGCAGAATTCAGTGCTGTTGCAGTTCTCAGATAAAAAGTGCAAACTTGATTCCTTGGTATATCTGATTCAGTTGTGTGGTTTCCTTTAGTTGCATTGTAACTGAAGACAACATGGAACATATCAGTGGTGTGGGGGAAAGGGAACCAAACCATACTTGGGAGGTAGAGTGCTTTTTTAGCCTCTTGATATGGACTGTACAGCATGTGATAATTAGTCTGTTGTAGCAACTGACCTGCCCATAGGTCAGCAATATCAATAATTTCAGAATGCAATCTTGGGGTAATTTATTCTGTAGGTTGAGTGAATTAACACTAAAAGTACAGGTGTTTTTTTTTTTTCGTAATGTGATTTAATAAATTGTTTCAAATGAGCTCCATAGAAACATCTTTGTTACTAACTTGGGCTTAGACGGGACTCTAATGTGAATAGTTCAAGTTACATGATTTTAATATGTCTATACTCTAAACCTGGGGAAAATTGGTGTGGCACATTGACTTGCCTACAGTTGGATACATGGTGGGAATCATTTCCCAATCATAAGACTTCGTCGTATTCTGTAGGATAACTGCAAATGTTCAGAGTAGGTTTTTGAATTTGGTTACCTTAGCTTTAGGGGTGTGATGTTATAATTCAAGATTTTAATTACCAAAAAAAGGTCTTAACCACCTTATTTTGTTGCTTAGTTCTTAAACTTTGCATCGACTGTTATTCCAGACCTCAACTCAACTTTGTTCTCTGAACTGGTTTTTAGCTAGCGTGCATGATAAACATCTTTCATATATAATGCTTTCTGCTCTGTAACTGGAAGGTTTGAGGTTTACTTTGCATAAATGTGTGGAAACTCTTCATGAATATGAGAATTTTCTTCCATTATATCAAGAAAAATGGCTTGCTCTTTAGCAAGCAATTCACAAGGTGGGAACAAATTTGTACTGTAATACATAGTCCATTCAAGCAAGTAACTTGACTCTCCTGCTAGATGAAAGAACAAATGGTGATTAATTTAGCTCTCTACATGAATAATATAATGCAAAGCAAACACAATGCTTAGGTATTAGTGACAAGAGTGTCACTAAGTTGGCATGTAACCCAGATGGGGTTTTCCTGTGGCATGATCCATTAAATCGGTGGCCAGCACTTGCTGCCGTGATTTTAGGGATTGAGTGATTAGAAATTAAAGCTCAGGTTTATTTCTTAAACAACCAGTAACAATTTTGAGAGAATGTGCTTGTTGTAATAATGGACTTCAGGAACATCATTGGGGTGGGGGGTTAACTTTGCTTCATTCTGCTTTTAAGATGAATAGGTTTTTGCACTTTCAAATGAGAAACTTGTGACTGAAAAGTTGATTCTTACTAGTTTTGATTTGTATGTAGCTATAAATTGTAAATCTTAGTGCATTAAAAAACCACTCAGTCAAAAATCTGGGAATAAATGGGTTTCAGTAATAACACTACTGAGGTGCTTGCATTGTATTTCATAAGCCTTATTACAAATCAAAATTACTTTTTAATGAGAATGGTCTGATGTTCAGAGGTGTGATGCCAGAATGCGTTTTCGTACTGTTAGGCCCTTGGAACAGATACAGGTGCTTTCTGAAAGATGAAAGAAATGCAATGGGTGCTTTCCACACAAGGTTGCAAAACCTACAAAGACTGTATAATAGTATCACTTTCCCCCAATAGAGATAGATGTGTGTGACTAGTTTTGGACTTTTAACCTTATGGGGGTTGCATGTCTCCTATTGTTAATCATTGTCAGCTGCAGTGACACGATCCATAGTCCTGCATTTACTGTCCTTCCCTTAATGATTGTGGACAGGTTTTAGAGAGCCAGGATGTTTGTTTTGGGCCTTTTTTTTTTGGTTTGGGCTTTAGCTGATAATGTTTCAGTGATCTTGTCAGCTAGTGCAGTTCTCAAATGGCCTATTAGGGAAAGAACTCAGGATTTGACTGCTCCTAATCATCTGTCATTGCTGCTAGATAATGATTGGCAATTTTTAAGTCTCAACTGTGGAAATCTCACAGTTGGTAAACCATCAACCATAAAAATGTTGCTTTTGAACACCAGTGCTGAGATTTTATTCAGAGGGTGAAAAGGGAGGGCTGGTTGCAGCATAGGATAATCTGGAGAATGGGAAGAATGCAAAACGATATAGTATCCCTTATGGATGGTAAATGTGCAACAGGGAACTATTTCATATGCCCTTGGCAGTAACTGATAATCAGGGAAGAAGAAACCTAGAATTTGAATTAAGGCTGATCTGTCTGGGTTTTGTGCAGTGGCCCTACAGGTATATATAGTGAAGGTGAATGTCTTCTCCCTCAGAAAAAAAATAATCTCAGGTTCCTTGCTGTCCCAATAAGGCAAAGCTTCCCTGCCCTAACTTAAAACTCAGTGAGGACTTAGAGGGAAAGAACGAGGCAAATATATAGGATTGCAGGATAAACAACTGCATTGTGTACTGTGGAATGGGGGGGTACTCTTGGAGGACTTCTGCTGAAGGTGGTCAGTCCACCTGAGAATGGAAAACATACTTGAATGGGGAGCAGGGTATGTGCTTTTATGAAAAGAGAGCTGACGTTAAAAATTCATTTGGTAAGGTAGACGTTGTCACATACCTTCACATAAGGGATAGTATATTTTGGATTGCAGTCAAACTTGTGCTCAGACTGGTGAAAACAAATAGTAGTTAGGCTTTTGTATTTTAAAGAAGATGCAGTTTTCATTCTGATTCAGGTGTCTATTTATTACTTTATGTGAGAATAATTTTAGATTTCCCCCTTCTACTCCCCATGAAGTTTCTTCCTATTTTTTTATGCTGTAACTTGCCCCCGATCTTGGTCTCTGGAATTTACTCTTTAAATTTTGAAGTTAACTAGCATTTTCAAACCTTATGCCCTTGTCTTTTATATTAACTTTTCTTATTATTCTTTAGGTACGAATGATTGATGTTGGCTGATATTGGAGTGCTCATTCGCCTGAAGTAAGTATCCTTAGAAATCTTAGCCTTAGCAGTAGAGGTCTTTTGGATTAGATTTAATAGTTAAATAACTTGATTTAGCCAGATGGGGTGAAACATGTTTGAGTTTTAAGATGTTTGTCTCACCTAAGATAACATTCCTCTATTTCTGCTTTTGAAAATAGGTGTGTATGTGAGAGAGTTGAAAGATGGGAAATATTACCAAAATGTTAAATAGTAGAATTGAGAAGGTACAATCAAGAGCAGAAAAGAGGGCTTGAGTTTAGTGGAGAAATGCTATATTTTCAGTACTCTAAATTCACCTTAGGATCCACTTTAAAAATCTCCTTAAGGTTCTTTTTTACTTATCTAGTAAATAGTAGAGTAACAACTGTTTAGTCTTGGTAATAGGCAAAATTTCATGTACAGGTGAAAAAAATTTAGAGTATGACACTGGTGTAGATCAGACCTTTCCTAAGCAATAACATAGCTAAATAAAACAATTGATTTAGAACCCAAACATAAAAATAACACGTTACGTATTAATAAGAATGTAATATACTGAACATGTTACTTTATTTTAATAAAATTACATTTTTAATAATAGGTGGATAATTGTTCTCAAGCTGTCAAAGCATAAGCCAACCAAGAGAGAAAGCCAAAACTTGCAAGACAGAGGAAGTATCAAGGTATGTTAAGCAATCTTACTCTGTTAATTGCCTTCAGAAAAAAAGGACTCTTGGGTGGTACAGAAATAATTACTTTGTGTGAATATATCATTTTAATTTCTTATACATTAAAATTTTCTTACAGGAAATACTGTTGTGTGTTTTTTTTTTAAATATATTTTTATTGATTTTAGAGAGGAAGGGAGAGGGATAGAGATAGAAACATCAATGATGAGACAGAATCATTGATTGGCTGCCTCCTGCATACCCCCTATTGGGGATTGAGCCCGTAACCCAGGCATGTGTCCTTGGCTGGAATCGAACCTGGGACCCTTCAGTCCGCAGGCAGATGCTCTATCCACTGAGCCACGCTGGCTAGGGCAGGAAATACTGTTTTTACAATACTTGTTTTAACAGCTTTCTGAGGTTGTAGGCTTTCTTGGTTTGGCTCAAGCCTCAGAAAAATGGACTTCAGTTTTCAATTAAAAAGTATATACATACATGTATATGTATAGTATGTATGTATGTATGTATTTACCTCTGTCCATAGCACCATATAGAGGTGGATTCAGAAAATTTGAAGTTTCCTATTTTGTTTTTCATCTATATAGGTACATGGTGGGATTGGTCATCTATATTTGAAAATAGATGGAGAACAAAATAATATAAATGATCTGTTAGAATGGTTGGCAATTTTAAAGTGTAACTCAACTCTGCTGTCTAACTGGAAAGCAATCATAGACTGTGTAAACAAATGGACATGTCTGTATCCAATAATATTATTAAAAGGTGGCTGTGGATAGTAGCTTACTAACCTCTCATAAATTGCATGTATAGATAGGTATCACTCAGTTTTAAAAGGCCCTTATAATCAGTATGAAATCTAAATCTACATCTTAAATAAGCTTTATATATTATATAGACCATTAAACACTTTGATACCACATTCCGTTATTAATGGTTTCCTTGTTATTAGGAAGTTTACTTGGTTGGTGCTGACAAACTTGATAACTGGTTTTTACATCTTTGGGAAGTAATTGTTTCCTTTTATTGGCAGGATCAGGTGAACTGTGTCCAGGAAACCAGTGAAGAAGAGGGCAAAGAGGAATGAACAACCTAATTGTTAATAAAGACTTCTTAAAATCAGATTGTCCTTTTATTCTGTTTTTAAATAGGACTCTTTGATTTTCTAGAATTTTCCTATGTCATGAACTTGTTTCTAGGTGATTTAAAAGAGGTTCTGTATTCTAGACCTAGAACAGAATATACACTGAGTGGCCAGATTATGATGATCTCTGATCGCATAATAATCTGGCCACTCAGTGTATATCCTATATAATAAAAGGCTAATATGTGCCCTGACTGGTTTGGCTCAGTGGATAGAGCATTGGCCTGCGGACTCAAGGGTCCCAGGTTTGATTCTGGTCAAGGGCATGTACCTTGGTTGCGGGCAGATAACCAGTGGGGAGTGTGCAGGAGGCAGCTGATCAGTGTTTCTCATCAGTGTTTCTGACTATCCCTCTCCCTTCCTCTCTGTGAAAAAATCAATGAAATATATATTTTTTAAAAAGGCTAATATGCAAATTGTCCTCTAGACCAGGAGTTTGACCAGCAGGCAAGCCGGCCAACCACCCATGTCCCCTCCCCCTGGCCAAGCTGCCTGGACCCCACCCATGCACGAATTCATGCACCAGTCCTCTATTATGTATATACACACATGCATACACTGAGTGGCCAGATTATGCGTTTAGAGATCATAATCTGGCCACTAAGTGTATATAATTCAGGACTATTTCTTGAGGGTTTTTTGGCAGAAGCTCCTTCAGCCTTTTAATTACTAATCAATTAGATGTCACTTCTGTCCTAACCAACCTGATTTGGACATCAAGATAATTTAATTCACTTTTTTTTTAAGTATATTTTATTGGTTTTTTACAGAGAGGAAGGGAGAGGGATAGAGAGTTAGAAACAGAGGAACATCCATCAGCTCCCTCCTGCACACCTCCCACTGGGGGCCTGCCCTCGACTGGAATCGCACCCGGGATCCCTGAGTCCGCAGGCCAAAGCTCTATCCATTGAGCCAAACTGGCTGGGGCAAGATAATTTTTAATACTCATCTAAGGACGTGCTTATTGAATTAGAGAGGGGAAAGGGTGGGAGTGTTCACCTGAGAGAACATCAATTGGTTGCCCTCTGTATGTGCCCTGACCAGGAATTGAACCACAGCCTTTTGGTGTACGAGACAACGCTTCAACCAACCAAGCCATCTTCCTGGGCTGGACATCAAATTTTAATTGTTCTGTTTTCGTTTAAGTGGTGTGTTTTTTTAGTGAGAAATGGTTGATTCTTGTATGTTCCCTGACCATGGTTCCATCCTGCAACCTTGGCATACTGGGGCGAGATTAACCACCTATCAGGGTTTTTTTCTTCTTTTTTTGGACCACATTTTCAAATCAGTCATTCAGGGTTCAAAGTCAACAGAGTTGAGAACTCTTCCTAGTTATACCATGTCATTAGAAGATCTAAAAGACAGTTTTCATATTTGATAGTACAGAGACATCTTAATTTTGGTAAGCTTTTAGACTTCAGGAGAAAATTAGTAGTAGATCCTTTGTACTGAAGGGATTGGGAGCCCTGTCAGCATTTAGTTATGACAAGTTACTTAACCTCAAAATATTAAATCCTTGACTAGCAGGGTTGTATTTTGATTAGTAGTTGGTATTTTAAATACTTGGCACAATGTCTGACATGGTGAAGGGAAAGCAATATTAAAGCACACAACTTATAACATGGTAAAGCCCATAGATTTTAACACATGATATATGGGGTCATGTAATGTATTGCACCAAAAATGGGTTGAGCCCTAACCGGTTTGCCTCAGTGGATAGAGCGTTGGCCTGTGGACTGAAGGGTCCCAGGTTCTATTCCGGTCAAGCGCACCTACCTTGGTTGCAGGCACATCCCCAGTAGGGAGTGTGCAAGAGGCAGCTGAATCGATGTTTCTCATCAATGTAACTATCCCTCTCCTTTCCTCCGTAAAAAATAAGTAAAATATATATTTTTAAAAAATGGGTTGAATTCTAAATACCTGAGACAAGAGAGTATGGCACTTGCATGTAAGAGTGGATGACTTGGAAGAAATTGTGAAGATCCAAATGGGAAAACATCTTTGAATATGGGCAGTATTCTGAACATTTGCAGATTCAACATGATCCTAGCTGACTTGATGAAATTGATAAATTGATCCTAAGATTCATATGGCCTCTACCATACTGAAAAAAGTGGCTCAGATATCCAAATGTAGCAATGTACACAGGTTCTTGGGGGTGGGCAGGGGACGGGGGAGCATCTTCATGATCCTGAGTTTGGCAAAGGATTCTTAAGATCAACTCTGGAGACTTCTATCAGTAAATAACAATTTAAAACCCCAATTAAAAAATAGGCCAAGGGTTTGAAGAGAAATCTTTTAAAAAGATGCTTGACATCATCCAATAGGAAAATGCAATTCTAAACTATGAGATGGCAATGCAAAATTCAGCTATAAGATAAAAGGTAACTACAGTTAGTGCATTGTAGAATTGAAATTTGCCAAGAGAATTTGAATGTTCTCACAGAAGTGAGGTGATGGGAGCTTTCACAATTTAATATATACAGTGATTTGGTTCTATCCAATAATGGGTTGTATATACAGTGATCTGATAAGATTAATGGAGCTGAAAAATTCCTCATTTAGTGACAAAGGGGTGCCACATAACTACCTCTGGTGATGGTGCTATAACCAAACCTGTCTGCCATTTGTGTAATAGTGTAGCACATGCAATTATGTACATTATATAATACTTGGTAACTGCTGTATTTACTATACTTGTTATTTTAAAGTGTACTCTTTCTAAAAAAAAAAAAAAAAAGCTTGCTGTCAACATGCCATGTTAAACCAGGAGCAACCTCCTCTTGTGTTTACTGCATCTTAAATGCATCTTTATCTTCTTGTGCTTGGATTAATCTCGTTTTGTAGTTATATGCTATGTAAGCTTACAGTATACTGATGTTTGTACAACCATGGAATCACCTAATGACACATTTATAAGAATGTGTCCCTGTCAAACAGCACATGACTATCAAATCACAATGTATACTTTAAATATCTTAACAGTTTTGTCAATTAAACTTTAATAAAGCTGGGTAGGGGGAAATCAACACCCATTAACATCTACACTAATAAAAGAGTAAGATGCAAATTGACTGTACCTTCATGACACCCACCAGCCAATCAGGAGTGAGTTATGCAAATTAACCCAACAAAGATGGGTTAATTTGTATGCGCAGGCGCCTAGCGCCCGGGGGTAGGGGGGACCCCACTGCAACAATGCAGGCAGGCGTTCCACACTGCCCCAGCCACTCCGGGCCTCTGGGCAGCGTGGGAAGTCAGAAAGGTGGCTCCGTCCTGAGCAAAGGTGGTGCCTGCAGCCAGGGGAAGGAAGGCCCATTTTTGCAGGAATCTTCATGCATCGGGCCTCTGGTGTCTAGAATAAAGTCAAATAAGTGTTGGGAAGGATGTGGAGAAACTGGAATCCTCACACTACTGATGGGAATTTAACATGGTGTCAGATAGAAAAAAATAAAACGGTGTCAGCCAGCTTGAAAAACTGGTAGTTACTCAAACCATTACCCTATGTATGATTCAGCAATTCCAACACCTGAAACAAAAATATGTGAATGTTCAGCATACTAGTGAAAAGGTCCGAACAACTCAAATGTCCATGAATTGACAAATGGGTAAGCAAATTACCAGTATATATCCAAACAATGGAATATTAGATGTAAAAAGGGATGAAATGGTGATATATGCTACAGATCACATCGATGATTCTACTTATAAAATGGCCAATATAGGAAAATCTACATAGTAGATTAATGGTTGTTTATGATGGGATCAGAGTTGAGGAAGGGGAGTGTAATGGAGAATAAGGCTGTGATTGCTGAAGGATACAGGTTCTTTCTGAGGTAATGAAAATAAAATTAGTAGTGACATATACATATCTGAATATACTAAAAAAATTGTATATTTTGGATAAATTGTATGTTACATGAATTTCATTTTTTAAAAAAGATCTTGGGAGTTGTATAATTAAGAGGCCAGAACAGAAGTCAAATCATGGAAACCCTTCTAAGCCATGTTAGGATTCTGATTTTTATCCTAAGAGCTCTTCATTTTTCTAACTGCTTGAACAAGATGTATTGAAAGTCAACTAGATTAAAATTGCCTCCTAATTTCTTATTCCTTGCTCACTGGGATCTATTTTTAGCACAGCCAGTTACCTAATGCTTGCTGGCTTAGGACAACTA
Source organism: Corynorhinus townsendii (assembly GCA_026230045.1). NCBI lineage: Eukaryota > Metazoa > Chordata > Mammalia > Chiroptera > Vespertilionidae > Corynorhinus > Corynorhinus townsendii. The sequence goes on from JAPDVU010000002.1 coordinate 199,431,836, forward strand.
AGAGTGTTGACAAGACTCAGCCAGTCAGATGTAGGCTGGAGCTGGAGACTTTTGAAGGCTGTTGAGGTGGATGGCTATTGTCTAAGATGGCTATTTCACTCATAGCTGATGCCTCAACTGAGATGGTTGGAACATCTGTATTGTTTCCATAAAATGATTAGATATGTGTCAGTTCCTAAAAGGAAAAGGGACCAATGACTCTTTGAGACCAGTGAAGAAGAGGGACTTTGGAGAATGACAGCCTGTGGTAAGGAGAGGGAGACGACATCTAAATGACAGATGCTGGAGCAGTAATCCCAACAGATTGGAAAGCAGCCTTGCATTGAAAAGAGGACAAGGGAAGCCAGTGTGTGTCTAAGAAAAGGGTTTTGGACTGAGCAGTAGAAAAAACTTTGCCCTTGGCAGTAAGACCTAAGGAGGAATAACTTTTGTACTTAGTAATTTATTGATATTTTGTGCCTTAGGGAGACTGGCTCTCAATTTACCTATTAGTTTGGTATCAGGGATTTCTTTTCATCAAATATTAAGACAAAAGAAAAATATGTGGATGAACTTAACAAAGCAGTGCTAGTACCACAAGGACTGCTATGTAGTGTTCAGTATTTTCCATTGTTTGGACTTGGAGTCATTTTATATACAGACTAGTGGCTCAGTGCATGAAATTTGTGCACATTAAAAGGGACTTAGAGGAAATATTTTATTTTTTTTCAAATATATAATTTTATTGATTTTTTACAGAGAGGAAGGGAGAGGGATAGAAACATCATGAGAGAGAAACATCGATCAGTTGCCTCCTGCACACGGGTTACTGGGGATGTTCCCGCAACCAAGGTACATGCCCTTGACCAGAATCGAACCTGGGACCCTTCTGCAGGCTGACACTCTATCCACTGAGCCAAACTGGTTAGGGCTAGAGAAAATATTTAACATTGCTATTTGCCCTTTCTCTATAATAGAAGTGTCAGAGATTAAAGAAAATTAGTAAAATGTAAAAATCTCCCTCCTATTAAGAGTATGGGGTGCACCACAGTACCCAGAGTCAAGTCCCTGCTCACCCACTCGCGCCTCGAAATTGTGCAAGACCCAAACCTGGCTGGCTTCACCCCCGTCAAGCCCTGCTGGGCGGGCACAGCCTCAGGCCCCCCCGTCAAGCCCAGATGGGGCGGGGGGAGCGCTGCTTCAGGTCCCCCAGCCTTGGCGTTGGGGTGGGGGGGCGCAGCCTCATGTACTCTGACCCGGGCTCAGGTCCCCCAGCCCAGGCACCCAGGGCAGGGGAAGCAGCCTCAGTTCCCACATCAAGCCCTGGTGGTTGGGGGATGCAGCCTCAGGCCCCGTGGCCCCGGAGTGAGGATGCAAGGATCATTTGTATATTAGCTCTATATTATATAGGATATCCAGGTGTTCTATATTCAGAATAGCTTTCTATTAAATCTTTTTTTTTTTTGCTGTATTTTTGTGTATATATTTCAGTTCTAGAATACATAATCTGTATATTGTATTTTGTGTTCACCACCCCAGTTCAAGTCTCTTCTTTCATCACTATTTCCTCTATACCCTCTTCTATCTTCTCTCACCCTTTTTCCCTCTGGTAATCACCATACCATGTCTTTGAGTTTATTTTGCTCATTAGATTCCACAGTTGAAATCACATGCTACTTGTCTTTCTCTGATTGGCTTATTTCACTTAGCATAATGCTTTCCAGGTCTATCCATGCTATCTCAAAAGATAAATTTCCTTCATTTTTACAGCCAAGGAATATTCTAGACAAATCTCCTGATTTAAAACATTTCCATCCCTTCCATCTCTATTTTTCTAGGAATTATCAATTTTTTATTTTCAGTTCCTTCTAGTTTTCAATTACTTTTCATTCCTAATGCTTCCTGAATTGTCATTTATCTGTTCAGATCTTTTATTTACTCATCTGAGTCTGATTTACATTGTTTTATAGCTTTTAAGAAATGTTTTGGCCCTAGCTGGTTTGGCTCAGTGGATAGAGCGTCAGCCTCTGGACTGAAAGGTCCCAGGTTCGATTTCAGTCAAGGGCACGTGCCTGGGTTTTGGGCTCGATCCCCAGTAGGAGGCATGCAGGAGGCAGCCAGTCAATGATTCTCATCACTGATGTTTCTATCTCTCCCTCTCTGAAATCAATAAAAATGTATTTTAAAAAAAAGTTTTGATTTTAGAGGGAAGGAAAAAACATCGATTGGTTGTCTCCACACAAACCCCAACTGGGGACTGAGCCTGCAACTTGGGCATGTGCCCCAAATGGGAATACAGGAGGATGCTCAATCAACTGAGTCATGCTGGTCAGGGCTTTTTAATAATTTTTATCATTTTATTTTTTAAAGAATGTACCTTTATTGATTTCACGGGGGGGAGATAGAAACATCAATGAGAATCATTTTTTTTGGCTGCCTCCTGCACACCTACAGTGGGGTTTCAAGCCTGCAACCCGGGCGTGTGCCCTGATTGGGAATTGAACTATGACCTGGATCTGGGTTCATAGGTTGATGCTCAACCACTGAGTCTTTTTTTAAAAAACTTTATTATTTTTTAAAAATGTTTTTATTTCAGAGAGGGATAGAAACATTAATGAGAATCATTGATTGGCTGCCTCCTGCATGCCCCCTACTAAGGATCGAGCCCACAACCAGGCATGTGCCCTTGACAGGAATTGAACTGGGACCCTTCAGTCCACAGGCAGATGCTCTAACCACTGAGCAAAACCAGTTGGGGCTTTTTTTTTTTTTTTAATTGATTTTTTAGAGAGGAAGGGAGAGGGAGAGACAGAAATATATATATTTTTCCCCCATGGGAAAAAACCCTCTGGTTTATTTGATTAAACAAAAATAAAATAAGCTGCATAGAAACCATTCTAAAGTCCAAAGAGACACCAACTTTGTTTTAAGGCTGTAGTAGCTGATACAGCATCTCCTTGAGAGACAGAAATCATTGATTGGCTGCCTCCTTCACACCAACCCAGGCATATGCCCTGACCAGGAATCAAACCATGACCTTCTGGTTCACAGACCGATGTTCAACCACTGAACCATACTGCCTGAGCCACAATTCTTTTCTGTTCACTTTCATATGAAACCCATGTTCCCTTTAGAAGGGAGGGAAAGGGACAACAACTTTCCTAGCTTCAAGGTTCATGAAATCCTATTACTAGTATATTTACTGAGAACTGCTTCCTTGTCTCTCCCTCACTTCAATATGCACCTTGTCTTTCCTCTGCCCCTATTGTCCCTGCCTGTCCTGCTCAATTTGGTATCTACAGCCAGCAGTTTCTCCTTAAATGGATTTTGTTTTGGAATGAAGCTTAGGTTTATTAGTTTCAAGAGTTCATAAGGACTTAACCTATTCCAACATCTTCAGTCCCCTTAAATTCACCTGCAAATTGGCATCTTCAGGAAAGTTTCCTGTTTGGGCTGTTTTCAAATTGTCCTGCATGCTTTCCAACGGAAAGCTGTTGATTTGGGGGACTTATTTTCAAGGCATCAGACATCCCACTGCTTTTCCTCCATGACCAATACAGACAGCCAATACCAGTCAGGTCTTATACCTGCTTTTGAGTTTTTCACTACCTAATCTCATTTTGGGACTGTGTGGACTACTTTGTCAGGGTTTCATGCAAAAACACAGCAACATTTGGTTTTAATATTTAAATGTTAACAGTTCACAGAAAAGGATATACAAATGACTCAAGCACATAACCAACCTTATTCTTAAGTGAAAGTACAAAATTCCACTCATTTAATCTCCAGAGATCAGTATACCTTTATTCAACTAATGGATCGGCAAAAATAAAAATATTTGACTCACATATTGTTGGCAGGACTGTAAATTGGCATAATCCTTGTAGAAAGCTATGTGCCAATAAAAATAAAGAATGCACAAATCTTTTGACCTAGTAATCCTAACTTAAAATTTTACCTTACAGTAACTTACTAATATGCAATATGACTTATGTGCAAAGTTATTAAATGAAGCATTATTTATACTAACAAAACAGAATTAACCTGTCTGTTTAGTAGGGAGTATTCCAATATACCATGGCACATTCATACAATTCTGGGCAGCTGTACAAAAAGAATCAGGAAATTCTTTATGTGTTGACATGGAACAATCTCAAAAATACCATGTAAAGTGAAAAAGGCAAATTGAAAATAGATTTTTTCTTAGACAAACATTTGGAAAAAAAAAACCTGTTATATTCCAATAGAAACATGAAACTCAGGTAAATTCAGTGAGCAAATACTATATTTTCTTCATCTGATGTATAAACTTTTCCACAATTCCATTGATTCTTTCAGGCTCCAGCAGTTTATTTACTAATTCCTGTTCAACAGCCATTAGGGCCAAACCACTAAGCTTCTCTTGTCCCATGGAATTACATAAATATGTTTTAAGACGAGGCAGTATAGAAAATGAGTTTTCAACACTTGCTGAAGTGATTGGCCAAGACAAAGCAATATATAATAGCTTTGATATGCAAGGAATATTGTTATGAAGACCATGCTGAATAAATAAGTAGCCAAGGTTGCTGAAATTGATATGATCATCTATGACAAAGTTGAGCTTTGCATATTGCCGATAAAATCTAAGTTCTGGGATGATGTCTGCATCAAGTTTATAAAATTCTTGGACATGTTTGGCTGTTGCTTCATTTAATGGTTCATTCCATTTTAATAATAGTTCTGAAATTTGCTTCACTTTGTAATAATCAAATTCTGAAAAATATATTTTTAAATTCTGTAATATAGTATCTAATCCTTGGTAATAAATGCCAATTTTATACTGTTCTTCTGTTGAGGTAGGAAAAAACATATTGTCTGAATTGCTAAGAGCTCTTGTTTCCTGAATTTTTCTTCTTTTATGAAAAGAAGGTCTTTCAACTTCAAAACCTTTACAGGTTATTTTTTGACATATTTCTTCTGTTTCCTCCCAGAAAATTTTGAAACAGACATCATTTCTTTCAGATGATAAACATTCCAAAATTGCTTCTATTTTTGAAGACAAAGAAAAAATGTCTATGGTTTCACTTCGAAGCTCTTTGGAAAGAATTCCTATAACACTTAATACTCGATAAAGAAACTTCAAACAAAAGATAAATTCAAATTTGGAAACCAATGTCAATAAATCACTCAATTCATCAGCCAAACTTGTGTTAGAAGAATGGTTTGATACAACTTCCAATGTTTCAATAATGTCTGGAAGGCCCTCAATCACAGATAGTAATGTATGATCATGGAGTGTCCAACATGATTGTGATATATGTTTCTTGCACGTTTTGTTTTGACTTAGCTTACGTATCTTTTGAAAATTTGCAGACATTTCCCTAGACATAGGAATAGTGTTGAACAAAGAACTCAGAGTATTTAGAGCTCTTCGGAGTTCTTTTACTTCTTTACAAAACCTAATTACTGCTAAGTCCAAAAAATGGGCATAACAATGTACATATAAAGCTCTTGGCTCTTCCTTCTTGAATTCTGCTGCACTTTTATTGAATTTCCCCCTCAAATTCGTAGTACTATCATAGGCCTGGCCTCTTATTTTATTTATATCAACTCCAATTTGCTGCAGGTAAGTTGTGATAGTCTTGTGTAAGCTGGTTCCAGTCATCTCTTCAACATCTATGAAACCCAAGAATCTTTCTTTAATTATGATAGCCTTTGATGTTTTTTCTGGGTATCTTACACAAATTGAAAGCTGTTTTTTAGTGGCACTATCAGTTGCCTCATCGCATATTATTGAAAACGCTGAGGAGACATTGATCTCATTCACAATATCTTGTAACATTTCAGTCTTTATTATGTCAATAATATCATTTTGAATTTGTGTACTATTATAGAAATCAACTTGTGAATTCATAAGTCTAAATATTTCTTCTCCTTTATCTTTTGCTCTGATTTCTAACAATTCTAAAAAATGGCCTTTATTCACAGATGAAATAGACTGGTCCTTCCCTCTTAAGGGTAAACACTGCTTTCCAAGAAATAAAATATTTTCAATTATAAGCTTTAGGTACTTTTTATTTCCTTCCATCTGTTTTGAATGAATAGATAAATTGTCACTGACACCTTCATCACAAAACTGGTATTCCCTCCAAAATTGCAATGATTTCAAATGCATTATACTTTTTTCATGCTTTGTGAAATTTTTCAGAGTTTTTTTCCAATTAGAAATTCCTTGGGTTGCTAATGACTCTCCTCCAAAGCTATATTTTTTCTGGCAGAACAACTGGCAGGAATAACAGAATGTTAAATCCTTTTTAATAGTGGTTCCTAACTTCTGAAAATTTGAACACCAAGATTTTTTAATACTTTGGGATTTACTTTTAACTTTTTGTACTTTAGATGTAAATTTTGGGTAACACAGTCTATTACTTATTTTCATAGATTTCTTATTGAGTGTAGCATCTTGGTTTGACCCTTGACCTTTTTGTACTTCTATATAGGATGTATGCTGACTGAGTACTGATGAAGATGGCAAAAGGCTTAGCTGTTGTTCCACACTACTATTAGCGACACCATTGCTTGACTCACTGGGTGAACTCTTAGACACCTTTAGGAGAAAATGATAAAATAACATTTGTTTTAACAGTTTACAAATAATCAAAACATCAAACACATCTATTCTAATTACACAATAAGTGAATGGGTAAATTATAGTATGAACTCCACTAGGGGGAAACATTAGCAATTATTTATAACATCTATTTGCAATCTAGAATCAATATCAATTGTTCAAAGGACTTTGGTATGTAATTATAATAAAATTTTTATTGCTTAGGTGAGTAGAATTGATTAATAAATATTAAGAAAATTAATAAAGAACCTAAAGGAAAAACAATGACTAAGAATACTTCCTCTTTGCCCCAGCCGGCTTGGCTCAGTGGATAGAGCTTTGGCCTGAGGACTGAAGGGTCCTGGGTTGGATTCCCGGTCAAGGGCACATGCCTGGGTTGTAGGCTTGATCCCCAGCGGTGGGTATGCAGGAGGCAGCCGATCCATGATTCTCTCTCATCATGGTTTTTTTTCCTCTCTCTCCCTCTCCCTTCCTCTGTCTGAAATCAATAAATATATTTAAAAAGAATACTTCTCTTTATTCTGGGGCTAGAGCTTCCACCTTTAACCACTATGCTGAGTTACAAACACTTCTCTTTAAATATTCTCATTAATAATTTAAATTCAAATTTGAGATTTGGGAAACTGAATATAAACACCAAAAGGTGTTTATTTCTCTACTTTTTTGAGCTCTTGGATCAAAACAGGAATTAAAATGCTCAGATACACACACACACACACACACACACACACACACACAATGATTTAAAAAGCTTAAGAAAAGACAGTAACCAATAAAACCCCCAACAACTTACATCCAATAGGACATTTCCTCTTACTGAAGAAACTGTACCTGTTAAAGCATAAATTCAAGATCTTATACCATAATCTATAAAACAGCATCATAAACAATAATTGCTTCTTTCATATCATGCAACACAAAGAAAACTTAGAATATAGAAAGATTAATCAAGCAGAGCAAAACTATATTATGTCAAATACCCCATCAATTTTTACCTTGTAAGATATCAGAGTTCATGATGGGCAGGGCAGCATGAGTATCTGCCAATGACATTATATTGCTTATAACTGGAGTTGTATCTTTCTTTGGAGAAAGTTGCTTCTCTGGAGAAAGGAGCTCTGTTGAAGTATCGTGCACCATGGAAACATTTACTAATAAAAATAAAAAGATTTCTTATAAACCAGGCAGAATCAATTAGCATTGTTTAATAACAAGTGTTTCAAAGAACAATGAAAATATCTAATAGCTTTAGGTATTGCTGTGTATTGGGATAATTTTTAGTAGGGTTAAGGATAGCCAGGCTCTTTGGGTAATATCAATAACAACATTAAAACAATAATTTACACTTCCTATCATTTTATATCGTTTACCTTTGCAAATAATTCCTCAGTTTTTATACTATTTGTTTGAAATTTCAAAGCAATTTTTTCTGTGCAGTTACACATGCAGAACAGAAAAGAGCCTTAGTCAGTTTGGGTCAGTGGATAGAGCATCGGCCCATGGACTGGAGGTCCCAGGTTTAATTCTGGCCAAAGGGTATGTACCTCGGTTGAAGGCTTCATCCCTGGCCGGGTTTGTGCGGGAGGCAACCAATTGATGTGTCTCTCTCACATCGATGTTTCTCTCTTCTGTCACTTCCTTCCTTCCACTCTCTCTAAAAATTAATGGAAAAATATCCTTGGGTGAGGATTAAAAAAAAAAAAAAATGCCCTAACCAGTTTGGCTCAGTGACTAGAGCATTGGCCTGCATTCTGAAGGATCCCGGGTTTGATTCTGGTCAAGGGCACATGCCCAGGTTGTAGGCTCATTCCCTAGGGCCATGCAAGAGGCAGCTGATCAATGATTCTCTCTCTTCATTGATGGTTTTTCTCTCTCTCTTCCCCCCCACATCTGAAATCAATAAAAACATATTTTAAAAAAAGGAAAAAAAATAAAAAAGAACAGAAAAGAGACTCCTACAGAATCTACTAATGGTTATCACTTCTAACTCTTCTAGGATTCACAAACCTCAATACGAATGGAGCTGGGTTGCTATCCAAGCTAGTATTTTTTAATTCACTTAAAAAGAAAATCTTCATCTGAGGATATTTTTCCATTGATTTTTAGGGAGAATAGAAGAGGGAAAGACAGAGAGAAACATCTGATGTGAGAGAGACACATCAACTGGTTGCCTCCTGCATGCACCCTGACCAGGGCATGGGCTGGGGAGGAGCCTGCAACCGAGGGTACTTGTCCTTGACTGGAATCAAACCCGGGGCCCTTTGGTCTGCAGGCCGACGATCTATCCACTGAGCAAAACTGGCTAGGGCTAAGCTAGTATTGCAGAGATTTCAATAATAAGCTATTTTGCAAGATGTACAAGTCACAGGAGCATCATTCACTCCACTGACTATGTAAATAGCACCACTGGCACTATATGTGGCTCTTTGATGGTATTACATAGTTGGCCCTGGATTAGCTGTGCTTTTCTCTTAGTGAAGTTCAAAGTAGTTCCAACTGGCTCTACTTTCATGTAAAAATTTTAATAGCCTTGTTTTTACAAAGCAGGGCTAAGTACAAGATTCTATTCTAATGCAACAATCTTTACAAATATTAAATCTCTGTTGGTGAAGTAGTCTTCCTTTTATACAAAAATACTGGAAACCATTTCTTTGCAACAGGTTTTGAATGGTTCTGATTTTAATTCTAATTTGGAAATGAATCAAGGTTATAAATTAAATGAAGCAGTAATATTCTTCAGTAATTACTAAACCTCTGTTTACTAACCAAATATTACCTGTAGAAGATTCCATCTTAGCTTTACCGTAAGCAGAAAAACAATTAACAGAGCAGAAAAGCTCTGTCTTCCCCAAGTCATTGGTAATCTCAATCATTTCATCTGAGGGCTTCAATGATTTGCAAAGACCAGATGTAAGTGTTCGGGCTGGTTTCTGTTAGAAATTAAAATAATATATTCCTGGTATATGACAAATTTTTAACATACTATCATAAAAATTTACCCAATACCACTGCTCTACAAATTAATGATAGTGAAGCCACATTTTTACCTTATTAAAGACCAGAAAAGGCATCATGAGTTACAATAATTGAAATGCAGGAAATTGATGAATCTATTAGATAACTATTTGCATTTTTTTGGTCTGATATATTAATAGCAATTATATGTGCAAGCAATGAAAAAAGTGATCATAGAAGATGTTTGCCATCCAGGCAATCAAAGCCAATTTTATGAATACAAATAAGTCTTATAACTATAGCTTTTTCCTCAAAACCAGTTTGAGCATCAATTTAGGAAAACTTATTGGTGCTAAGGAGGAGCTAGAAAAGGTCTTAACACACTTTACAAGATGTGGGAAGTCACTTTTTCTAGGCCAACTTACATGGTAAAAATTGCAAGCATATTCAAAGAAAGCATTGAAGCAGTAAGATGTATAAAATAAAGTGTGTTCAATAAGCAGTACGTGTACAAAGGAAAAGGAGAGAAACTGTGAGGTTCATCACCTACTAGTATTCCTTCTAGAGAAACAGGAACCATCATTCATGAATTTAAGAAGTTAACACTGATGGTAATGATGAAACAGAACTGCTTTTGTGGGCACAAAGTACAAAGACAAATTAAAATACCTTATACAATTTTTTTTCTGTGAAAGAATATTGGCAAAGAAACAATGAAATAAAAAGCAGAGTATAATTTTGAAAATTTGTATTTTTATCCTTTATTAGGAGCCCAGTGCACGAAATTCATGCACGGGTGTGTGGGGGGGTCCCCTCAGCCCAGCCTGCACCCTCTTCAATCTGGAACCCCTTGGGGGATGTCCAACTGCCGGTTTAGGCCCGATCCTGGGGATCGGGCCTAAACCGGCAGTTGGACATTCCTCTCACAATCCTGGACCGCTGGCTCCTAATTGCTCACCTGCCTGCCTGCCTGCCTAGTCGCCCCTAAATGCCCGCCCTGCCGGCCTGATTGCCCCTCACTGCTTCTGTGTGCCAGCCTGATCGCCCCTAATTGCACCCTCTGCTGGCCTGGTCACCCCTTACTGTCCCTGCTTCCAGCCAGGTTGCCCCCAACTGCCCTCTCCCTGATGGCCTGGTCACTCCTAACTGTCCCCCCATGGGCCTGGTCACCCCTTACTGGCCCCTCTGCTGGCCTGATTGCCCCTCACTGCCCCCTTCTTCCAGCCTGGTCGCTTCTCACTGCCTCCCCTGCTGGCCTAGTTGCCCCTCACTGACTTCCAGCCAGCCTAATCACCCCCAACTGTCCCCCCTGCCAGCCTAATCACCCCAACTGCCCCTCCTGCCAGTCTGGTTGCCCCAACTGCACCCCCTGCCAGCCTGGTTGCCCCCAACTGCCACCCTTGCTGGCCTGGTCGCCCCAACTGCCCCCCCCCATCGGCCTGGTCACCTCTTACTGCCCCCTCCCTGCCAATCTGGTCGCCCCCAACTGCCTCCCCTGCTGGCCTGGTCACCCCACACATCAGGCTTGTTCAGTCATTTGGTCGTCCCTCAATAACTCCCCTGCTGGCCTGGTTGTAGGCAGCCATCCTGTGAGGGCACGAGGGGCAATTTGCATATTACCGCTTTATTATACAGGATTAGTATGATTGTATTTTGATAAACCCCTAAAAATCCACTGGTATTTAACATTAACCAACATCCTATATATATATATAAAAGGCTAATATGCTAAGTCTCCGACTGTCTGATTGGTTGCTATGACTCGCACTGACCACCAGGGGCAGATGCTCAATGCAAGAGCTGCTGTGATGCGCATAGAAAAATGGCACCATGGACCTGGTGCCCATAAAGCAACACTCAGCTTCCCCCAAGTGGGACACAGGTCAAGCCACCACCCTGGAGCGACACCTCATCAAATCACAGCTGATGCTGCTGAGACCCCATTGTGCAAAATGCAGCCCACAGCCCAGCCCAGCTCAGCCTCGAAACAGTGGCTGTGGGCACCAGGTAATGACATCATGTAGCAACACCCAGCTTCCTCTCTCTAGCGACTAGCCTCCTTGCAGTTTCTTCAGCCCAGGAACACAACTTGCTTTATAGCCAGGTGCAAACATTTCACACTTTAACCAAGTGTCTGTGAAGCATTTTCCTGGGCCTCATCTCATTTGATCCTCACAGAAGTCCTGGATGAGGCAGATAGGAGACCTGGTGGAATCCTATTTTCTTTTCATTAGCCAGAAAACGGAGATTTAGAAAGCTTAGAAACTTGACCTGACTGAAAATAAGAAATGGTGGACCTTGAAAATGACTTCAGGTTTTCTCACTGCGCAGAATACAGTCAAACACTGCTGCAGTTAAATATTTTACCCTTTGTTCTCCCTGTGTGAACTACAATAACCTGCTTTGTGTTGATATTTACTGCTGTGTTGCTGACAATTACCTGAAAGAGAAGTTGAGGTGCTTCACTGGGCTGGAAAAAGTTTAGCTAAATCAGAAAGCAGGTCTAATTAAGCAAGTTTATTCTATATCTATAAAAAGCGAAGTTGACTCGTGCATGTGCAATACATATAAAGCTCTGGCTGGCGCCAATCGCATGCATGTGTTTCAATCTGTCACTGTTGATGGTGAATTTGTTTAACACTTCTATTATAGAGAAAGGGCAAATAGCAATATTAAAATATTTCTTCTATTAATTCCTTTCAATGTGTACAAATCCATGCACTGGGCCACTAGTAGTGGTATAATTTATAATTAATTATTCTTATGGGAAAGCTAATATCTTACCTAGTAATAGACAAACGTAAATTGAGCGTACCTCCGCTACGCCACCAGCTAATCAGGAGTGATATGCAAATTAACCCAACAAAGATGGCGGTTAATTTGCATACCCAGCTGCTGAGTGACAGGGGCAGGACGCAGGTGTTCTGCCCCACCCCTGGTTTCTCAGGGCCTCTGGCAGCATGGGAAGGAGGGGCCGGAGCGGAAAGAGGTGGCTCTGGAGCCTGAGTGGAAAGGGGCTGGGCCCGAGCGGAAAGGCAGTGCCAGCAGACAGGGAAAGGAAAGCCCATTCTAGCACGAATCTTTGTGCATCGGGCTTCTAGTTCATAATAATACTAGAGGCCCGGTGCACGCAATTCGTGCACTGGGAGGGGGGGTGCCTCAGCCCAGCCTGCACCCTCTCCAATCTAGGACCCCTTGGGGGATGTCAGACTGCCGGTTTAGGCCCGATCCTACAGGCCTAATTGCCCCTAACTGCTTCTGCCTGCCAGCCTGATCAACCCCTAACCACTCCCCTGCCAGCCTGATTGATACCTAACTGCTCCCCTGCAGGCCCAATTGCCCCCAACTGCCTTCCCCTGCCGGCCCTATCACCCCCAACTGCCCTCTCCTGCTGGCCCAGTAACCACCAACTGCCCTCCCCTGCTGGCCTGGTTGCCCCTAACTGCCCTTCCCTGCCAGCCCGGTCATGCCCAACTGCCCTCCCCTGCTGGCCTGGTTGCCCCTAACTGCCCTTCCCTGCCAGCCCGGTCATGCCCAACTGCCCTCCCCTGCTGGCCTGGTTGCCCCTAACTGCCCTCCCTCCCCTGCAAGCCTGGTCACCCCCAACTGCCCTCCCTCCCCTGCAAGCCCGGTCACCCCCAACTGCCCTCCCTCCCCTGCAGGCCTGGTTGCCCTGAACTGCCCTCCTCTGCTGGCCTGATCACCCACAACTACCCTCCCCTGCAGGCTATCTTGTGGTGGCCATCTTTGACCACATGGGAGCAGCCATCTTGTGAGGGCATGAGGGTCAATTTGCATATTACCTTTTTATTATATAGGATACTCTATTGAGATGTAGCCAAAATAATTCCATTTCTACAACCCACTTTTAAAATATATTATATTTTATTGATTTTTTTACAGAGAGGAAGGGAGAGGGATAGAGAATCAGAAACATTGATGAGAGAGAAACATCAATCAGCTGCCTCTTGCACACCCCCTACTGGGGCTGTGCCCGCAACCTGGGCACGTGTGCTCTGACCAGGAATCGAACCAGTGACCTCTTGGTGCACGGGGCGACACTCAAACCACTGAGCCACAGTGGCCAAGCTAGGTGGTGCTTTTCAACTGCTCTACCCAAATCAGCCCTGCCCCATCACATAGGTTGAATAAGTAAGTGCTCACTATAGGTTCTTAAAACCAGGACAAGGCCTATTTATTAAGTGTGAGGGATAAGGAAGGAAAATAAGGAATGGCATTTCTTGCCTTTGGAAGATTTCCATGACTTCCATTGTCCCATTTCTGTCCCCAAGACATTATATTCTTTGGTGTGGGCAGTCCACCATAAAAAAAAGATGTGGCTTGCCCTAGCTGGTTTGTCTCTATGGATAGAGCATTGGCCTGTGGACTGAAGGGTCCTGGGTTCAATTCCTGTCAAGGGCATATGCCCAGTTACGCAAGAGCACATGCCCCAGGTTGTGCAAGGGCACATGCCCAGGTTGTGGGCTCAACCCCCATAGGGGGTGCGCAGGAGGCAGCTGATCAATGATTCTCTCACATTATTGATGTTTCTCTCTCTCTCCCCCTCTCCCTTCCTTTCTGAAATCAATTAAAAAAAGACATGGCTCGCCCTAGCTGGTTTGGCTCAGTGGATAGAGTGCAGCCTGCAGACTGAAAGGTCCCGGGTTTGATTCCGGTCAAGGGCACAATGCCCGGGTTGCAGGCTCGATCCCCAATGTGGGGTGTGCAGAAGGCAGTCAATGATTATCTCTCACCATTGATGTCTCTCTCTCTCTCTCTCCCTCTCTGAAATCAATAAAAATATATTAAAAAAAAAAAAAAAGATGTGGCTCACAAAGGCCCTATTTGAACTGCGGTTTGTTAAGATTCCCATCTTCAATAACTTTTTTTAAAGAAAGAATTTATAAGGACAGAGTTGGGTCTGAAAGCATCATAAAACAAGATATGTGATAATCCCATGTCATGAAAGGGGCTCAGACTGTGTTCATTGTGTCCACCAAAGCTTCTCTGCTCAGACCACCCACTCAAGACTCTCCTATCAACAGTAGGGGGGTATTTCTCATTGGTTTATTTCCTCCTATGATTCACTCAGAAAAAGCATGAAATTCTTGATTCACCTTAGCCTTGCTTAGGTGTAAAGACACACATGGGCCTTAGCCGGTTTGGCTCAGCGGACAGAGTGTTGGCCTGCGGACTGAAAGGTCCTAGGTCTGATTCTGGTCAAGGGCACATGCTCAGGTTGCAGGCTCGATCCCCAGAGGGGGGCGATTCTCTCTCATCATGATGTTTCTATCTCTCTCTCCCTCTCCTTTCCTCTCTGAAATCAGTAAAAATATATTAAAAAAAAAAAAAAAAAAAGAAATACATGGAACTAAAAACAAAAACACTTTTGTGGCTGAGTCTTACCAGTAGACTACTGTTATTTGTGCTAACTTTATTTGTAGTTTATAAACGAGCTTCCATCTGCTTGCCTTTCCTCAAGGTAAGATGATCACCTGAGATTCTTTAGGAAAATCTCCACCTAGCACTTATCATGAATTATTATTCAGGAAGGAACTACCAGAAGTCTTTTATTTCATCTCCATTTTACCAACTGAAACTGTTCCCAATGGCATTAAAATCTATTACCCCCACATTTTCCTAAAGTGAAACCATTTACAAGCCAACTAACAGAAGGGACTTGATCTTCAATTTTTCACTGAGTCCTATGCAGTCAAGTTCAAATGGAGTGGTCCTCCCTTTAGGCAACACATCTTTATTCATACCTGCTGGCATGCTGTAATATTCTTTGAACTGTTTAAGTAATGGGACTGTCCTTCCACCTGAAGTATATGGAACAGATCAGAACTAGTGTAACAGTAAACTCCACAGTTCTCACAACAGTTTATGATGAGGTTGTTAGCAGAGTGAAACTTTGAAAAACAGGCATTACTGCAAAGCATATGTTTCACATTCTGATATTCTACTTCATACTGAATCTAGGGTAAAAACAAAAAAAGATTCAGTAAAAATTCTAGTATTTAAGCGGATCAATTAGAGTCCCTAAAGATGAAAAAAAAATGCAACTTACGAGAGTAGTCTTCTGACACATGCTGCATTTGGTTGAAATCCTGTCAGTATATAGCTTAACAGATAGTTTTCTTAGACAAGATTGGCTGCAAAAATTTTTGCTAAAGGTAGTATCTTTTGGCTGGACACTGATGACATCCTTTAGATTTAAAATGTCTCTGAAAAATAATAATAAGGGTATCATTATAGTTTTGTCATCATTATAATTTCTGTCTATAAGCTAAATCACTCCCTCAAACAACCTTCTCCTTTATTGTTTCATTTATCTGTAGAACTGTGAAATAGTAACAGTATCAGCCTTGATATAAGAAAACCCAAATTTAGTATCTAGTTCTTTTACTTATAGGTCATTTTTATTACCTACATGTTATTTACTCATTCATAAAGTAGGGATTATAAGACACATCTGACAGTGCAACTTTAGGATTACCTAACCTGTGTTAGCTGGTGCTAGTAATAATAAATGATGTTACATATTCATACCTGACCAACTTTGGAATCTATAGGACAGAAGATTTCAAAGTATGGTCTGTAAATCTCTGGGGATCCCCAGATGCTTTGAGGGAATCCACAAAATCGAAACTATTTCCACATTAAGATGTTATTTGCCGCCCTAGCCGGTTTGGCTCAGTGGATAGAGCGTTGGCCTGCAGACTGAATTGTCCCAGGTTCGATTCTGGTCAAGGGCACATGACCAGATTGCGGGCTTGCAGCTCGATCCCCAGTAGGGAGCATGCAGGAGGCAGCCAATCAATGATTCTCTCTTATCATTGATGTTCCTCTCTCTCCCTCTCCCTTCCTCTCTGAAATCAATAAAGAAATATATTTTTAAAAAAAGAAGTTATTTGCCTTTTTCACTGTACATCTGAAAAGCAATGGTAGGCCCCTTTAATTCTACGCCTAGGTTTATACCCCAAAGAATTGAAAACAAGTACTTAAAAAAGAACATGTACATGCATGTTCATAATAGCACTATTCACAATAGTTAAAACAGCCTAAATGTTCATCAATGAATGAAAGGATAAAGAAATTGTGGTGTATTCATGCAGTAGAGTATTAGTCAGCTATAAAAAAGAATGAAGTACTGATATACATGGTACATGGATGAAGCTCAAAAACATGCTAAGGGAAAGAAGCCAGGAACAAAAGATCACCTGTAGGATTCCATTTATATGAAATATCCAGAATAGACAAATACATAGAACACAGGCTGGTGGTTGCCAGGGGCTGAGGGGACAGGAGAGGGAAATGTGGAGGAACTAAATAAAGCATTTTACTTTGGAGTGACATAAATGTTTTAGAACTAGATAGAGGTGGTAGTTGTACAACACTGTCAATGTACAAATGTTACTGAAATGGTTTTTTGTTATGTGAATTTCACCTCGATAAGTTGGGGGGGGGGGCGGGAAGCAATGGTGGGTAAAACTGCCAGAACCTCACCATAAATCAAGGTAGTAGCACCAAATTGTACCCATACTAGTACACTGCCATGCATTTGCTGTAAAAATTACTCACTTTATTAAACTTGATCCTTGAGTACATGACATCTTTTCTGTGTGGTAAAATAGGATATAGGCATAAAAAATTACCCGTATGCACTGAAGAATGATGGTTGTCTCAATGAAAACCACGTGTGGTAATGTTAAGACTTCTAACCTAGGTTAGCCACTTTTTCTATGAAACACATTTTTACTTGAAAGAACAACTATTACCCAGAAGTGGATACCTGGCAGATATTTTTTCTCAAAAATAAATTAACACTGTTACTTCAAAGAAAACAACTGGCAGTATTCATTGCCAATGATAAATTTTGAGCTTCAATGAAAATAAGAATTTTTGAAAATTTCTACCTGCTACTTCCAGCTTAATCGCTCCCCATCACTTAGACATTCCTGATGAGATTAGTGATTTTTAAAAAAGTGATTTTAAAAATATTGCATAATGAAATATATCAACATCTGCATAACTCATTAACCAGTATTTTCCAATGATTGCACATAACAGAAATCATTTATGGGGAAAATAACCAAAGTACAAAATAGACCAATGAGTTTTAATTTAGCAGTACAAAACGTGCATTGATATGGTTTCAGATTACATATTACAATTAACCTTTAAAAACCTACCACTTGTTTTCTGATGTTCTTTCAAAGAAGAGCATCCACAATGATCTAAACACTCCTCCTTTTTCCAATTACATTTTGTAAGGCCAGATTTCTTTAGACTTCTGCCAAAACAGTATTTTGCAAGAAACTGGATACAGAAGCAGATATGAAAACCCAGCCTGCCATTAAAGTAAAACTGATAAAAACAATGCCCACTAAATTTTCCTTCTCATGAATTTTTTTAAAAGGCTATTTTTCATGATATTCATGTCAACATGCACTGAGTTTATTATTTTAATTAGTTAATAGTTTTTAAATTCCTCAGTTTTAATTTCTAACACAGTATTTATTGGTAGATATAACCTACCTAAAACTAAAACTCTTTGGGTCTTCAATAATCCCACCAGCCAATCAGGAGAGAGTATGAAAATGAACCCAACCAAGATGGCTGTGGCCATGCAGAGAGCAGGAGGCTTGAGTTGCCCCCAGCGATAGAGGAAGCCAAGTTTCTACAGCCCTGGCCTGCCTTGGCCTCCGCTTAAGGCTACAAAGTTTCAATTACAGAAGATAAATAAATCCCCCGGAGTGAGCAGGAGGCTTGGCTCGGCTCAAGGCTACAAAGTTTCAATTATAGAGGATAAATAAATCCCAACAAAAATGACTACGGCCACAGAGTGAGCAGGAGGCTTGGCTCAGCTCAAGGCTACAAAGTTTCAATTATAGAAGATAAATAAATCCCAACAAAAATGACTGCGGCCACAGAGTGAGCAGGAGGCTTGGCTCAGCTCAAGGCTACAAAGTTTTAATTATAGAAGATAAATAAATCCCAGATACCAGGGCCTCTGCTTGGGTAACAGGGGGGTGTGGCCGGCCTGCAAACCACCACAGGCCCCTCACCCAGGCTGCCCCACGCCCCAAGGAAACCCCCACCCTGACCCGGGACACCCTTCAGGGCAAACCAGCTGGCCCCCACCTGTGCACCAGGCTTCTATCCTGTCTAATCCTCCTATCTAATAAAAGAATAATATGCAAATTGACCACCACTCTAACACACAAGATGGCTGCCCCCATGTGGTCAAAGATGACTGACCCCATGTGGACACAAGATGGCCGCCACAATATGGCCAGCAGGGGAGGGCAGTTGGGAGGGACCAGGCCTGCAGGGGAGGGCAGTTAGGCATGACCAGGCCTGCAGGGGAGGGCAGATAGGGGCAAACAGGCTGGCAGGGGAGCAGTTAGGCATCAATCAGGCTGGCAGGGGAGTGGTTAGGGGGTGATCAGGCTGGCAGGCAGAAGCAGTTAGGGGCAATCAGGCAGGCAGGCAGGCAAGCAGTTAGGAGCCAGCAGTCCTGGATTGTGAGAGGGATGTCCGACTGCCCTCGAGGGGTCTCAGATTGGAGAGGGTGTAGGCTGGGCTGAGGGACACACACCCCTGTGCACAAATTTCCTGCACCGGGCCTCTAGTGGAACAATAAATCTGGGTGGGTGGATGGTAGTAAAAGAGGAAGGAATAGTGTGGGAATAGATAGGTGGTAAAGATATTTGAGGCAGACCTTTAAGACACAAAATTACCCAGTCGGGAAGAGAGGCAGAAGATATTGCATTGACAGAAGCATGGAAATCAGAAAATGTTTACTGGCTTATATTGTTATTATATTAGATTGCTGCTTCTAATCTACTAAAGCCTTATAAATAAAAACTCAAAAGGGGAATTTTGTTATAAGTGCCTAAAATTAGCTTAAACAAACTCTGAGCATAGATCTGAACAACTTTCCTACAAATAAGTGCTCAACATTAGTACATGGGCCTATTTTGGACTCTACTGATTGCTCTCAGGATCTCTGGTTGGTTCCAACTGGGATACTAAAGGACAGAAATGATACTTCTTAAATACATAGTTCTCAAAAAAAGTCATCTAACATGATTTAAAATGTCATTTTCAAAGCCATTTTTCAACTCATTCATTAAATGTATTAAGAATTTCATTAACTAAAAACAGATTAAAAATCATTGCTATAAAACCTCGACAGTGCCCAGCAGGCATGCCTCAGGGTTGAGCATCAACCTATAAGCCAGGAGGTCACAGTTGGATTCTTGGTTAGGGCACATGCCCAGGTTGTGGGCCTGATCCCCAGTGTGGGGTGTGCAATAGGCAGCTGATCAATGATTTTCTCTCATCATTGATGTTTCTTTCTCTCTTTCCCTCCCTGAAATCAATAAAAATCTATTTTAAAAAATATAAAATAAATAAAAATCAATTTTAAAACTCTTTAAAAAAAAAGAAGATCAGATTATGGCAATCTGATTCCCAAACGAGACATCATTTGAAAGGAATTTGTGTTCTGAAACAAAGACATTTAAAACTTAGCATTATCACTTAATGAGTATAACAAACCAAAATTATACTAGATAGGATTTTCAAAGCACTGATCTCAGAGCAGAGTTCAAAGTTCTGGACATTTTTCATGAATTCATTATGAAATGACTACTACTTTCTTCCTCTGTATCAGAAATGACTTATATATGTAAAAAAGTAAACAACTGCCCTAACCGCTTTGGCTCAGTGGATAGAGCGTTGGCCTGCGGACTGAAGGGTCCCAGGTTCGATTCCAGTCAAGGGCATGTACCTTGGTTGCAGGCACATCCCCACTGCGGGGGTGTGAAGGAGGCAGCTAATCGATGTTTCTCTCTCATCGATGTTTCTAACTCTCTATCCCTCTCCATTCCTCTCTGTAAAAAAATCAATAAAATATATATTTTTTAAAAAAGTAAACAACTAAGAACAAAACAATGGCTCACAAAAATCTTGAAAAGATTATAACCATCCATCTATATTTACTTATGACTACTCAAATTTTCAGGAAAATCAAATAATTTCATTTATACCTTGGAAGATCCAAAATATCTGTTATATGATTTTTTTTGAAAGTTTGCTCCCTACACAGTTAAATAAAATAAAATGGGCATACAATAAAAGCTTTGGAAGTCACATTGTTTAAAGTTGAAGAGAAACAGAACTCACATTTTAAATTCTGCAAATCTCTCAATAAACAACAAAAAAAGATTTTTTTTTAAATATATTTTTATTGATTTCACAGAGGAAGGGAGAAGGAGAGAGAAACATCAATGATGAGAATCACTGATTGGCTGCCTCCTGCACAACCCCTACTGGGGATCGAGTTTGCAACCCAGGCACACGCCCTTAACCGGAATTGAACCCAGGACCCTGCAGTCCACAGGCAGAAGCTCTATCCACTGAGCCAAACCCGGATAGTGCCAAAAAGATTTCTAAAGACTCTATTAGAGGAACTGAAAGTAGAAGCAGCTTTTCCCTAAACCAAGGTGATATTTCTTCAGAAAAAATGAAAATGTAGAAAACTATAGCCAAGACTCTGATCAAGAAGATAATTTAGAATTATATACCTTGAGCAGTTTGCACAAGTTCTCTTGGGAAGAGCTGATGAACTGCCAGATGAAATGTATTCAGTGATGCATGGTGTGGAGCAGAAAAGCTGAGTAGAACCTTTTCTCTGATAAGCAGTTTGCCCCTTCAGAAGAACTTTTTTACAACCAGAACAGGAAACCTGAATAGCTGTGGCTGAAAGTGAAGGAAGCATTTTATTCATTCCAGATGATGCCAGAGAAGGCTGAATGCCTGTAGTTGTCTGT
Organism: Corynorhinus townsendii; assembly: GCA_026230045.1. NCBI lineage: Eukaryota > Metazoa > Chordata > Mammalia > Chiroptera > Vespertilionidae > Corynorhinus > Corynorhinus townsendii. The sequence continues at coordinate 199,453,226 of JAPDVU010000002.1, forward strand.
GAAGCTATAAACACAAAATAGGAAAGAAAACATTCAGTATTTACATAAAATTAAATATGCTTTTTTTTTTTAGAAGCTACTTCTGGATTTAAAACTCAAAACAATGCATTATTCAATGACATCCTAAAAAAGAATAAATTGGCTATCATATTGTAAGAATAAATAGGATTAATTTAAATAATTCCATTACCGCTGTCTGTAAATGCAGTGCTTATTTTCTGTTCATTCTCCTTAGTTTTGGGCTGTTGGGCTTGACAATACTCCTAAAAAAACAAAGAAAGAAAGAAGGAAAGAAAGGAAGAAAGAAAATAGTGAATACAATGTATTTTAAACAACCACTTAATTGAAGAAAATGATAAATTATGCTAAAGTCTATTCAGTGAATTTGTACAATTGAATTGAACCATGACACATAGATAAACACTCCCCTTTTGGTGACCTTTGGCTAATAACACCAATCAATTACTACATTATTTTCTACTAGAGGCCCGGAGCATGAAAATTCGTGTACGTGGTGTGTGTGTGTGTCTCTCAGCCTGGCCTGTGCCCTGTCACAGTCCGGGACCCCTCAGGGATGTCCTCCTGCCAGCTTAGGCCTGCTCCCCAGAGGAACAGGCCTAAGCTGGCAGTCAGACATCCCTCTGGCAGCCTGGGAACCCTTGGGGGACATCCTTAGCGCTGCCACGGAGGCAGGAGAGGCTCCTGCCACCACCACTGTACTGGCCAGTCATGAGCCAGTTTCTGGCTGAGCGGTGCTCCCCCTGTGGAAGCACACTGACCACCAGGGGGCAGCTCCTGTGTTGAGCATCTGCCCTCTGATGGTCAGTGCACATCATAGCGACCGGTCATTCTGCTGTTAGGGTCAATTTGCATATTATTCTTTCATTATATAGGACTGTACCTAAATATGACTTCACCTAATTGTCTTTATAAAGACCTTGAACACAAAAACTGTTAGATTAGGCTGAATGAGTTTTACAAAGGGGGGTTTTTCTTTTTTTTTCACAGCAACAGGCAATCTGTCTAAACTTGATCTATTTTTTAATGTGCATGGGTTGAAAAAGCAACAGACACTTCCTAGATGGTCTACTTTCTGCACTGTCACCAACTCAATGGGAGTCATATCTTTATTTGACACTGATTTACTTTAGGGTCTGCCTTGGCAAAATACAAGAAATAAACTACAACTAAAAGACAAAATGGACATCATCCAGGACTACAGGAAGGCTGGCTGAGTAGAAATTCTACAACTAGAAGGGAAGAGAAAAGCTCAATGAGACTCAGAGGAGTTGCAGAAGTACAGTGCAGAGGTACCGAGACGCATGCGTGCGGAGAGGGCTGGCAACTGAGTATGCGGCTATCTTTTTCAATCGGGAGGGAGACACAAGCTCCCGACTGCTCTGAACTCCAGTACCAGGTGAAATTCTGGAGACCCAGACTCATATGGGGAGAAACTGGACTCTCTGGCATTGGGTGGAACTCGAGGGCGGCTTTCTCTCAGAGGTGCTTACAATGATTACCAAGGGACACTGAGACCCAGGGGCCTCCTAGGGCAGGGCTGACAGAAAGCCATTGCTGTTTGCTCCACCCTGCTAATTCCCTGAGACCCTGCCCCACCTAAACTATGCACAGAGGCTTTTGCATATGAATGGCCTGGTCCTTTGAAATCTAAAATTACCTAACAAACTGCAACTGAGTCAGAGAGACCCAGAACATCCAAATGAAGGCCCAAAGCCCCACAGCAGCTTGCATTGCTTCACAGCTGGGCCTCATCTGGGCACCTCCAAACCCCAAACAAAGAAGAGGAATCTGCAGATCTCTCCGTAGCTCCTGCTGGAGGGGGGGGGGGGTCTCAGGCAGAGGCTAAATTAGCACCTCCTTGGAGATCCAAGAGCCAGTGTACCCAGTTGTCAGAGTAGGACCATCCAGATTACAACTCCTCAAATCCATAAGGGACACACTCATGGGGCAGACTCAGTGAGCACCAAAGCCCCACTGAAGCAAGTCTTGCCTCATAAGGGTGTCTCCAGCACAGAAGTTCTCCCATTGTAGACACAGCTGATCCTCACAGCCAATTAGCCTGGAACTCAATTCCTCCCAGTGATACCAACAACAATCAAGCCTTAACTATAAGACTGTGCACACAGCCCACAAAGTGGTGCAAGAGTGTGCATCTCAGCCCTGGCCGGTTTGGCTCAGTGGATAGAGCGTCGGCCTGTGGACTGAAAGGTCCCAGGTTCTATTCCAGCCAAGGATCCCCAGTAGGGGGCATGCAGAAGGCAGCCGATCAGTGATTCTCTCTCATCATTGATGTTTCTATCTTTCTCTCCCTCTCCCTTTCTCTGAAATCAATAAAGAAATATATATTTTTAAAAAAAAGAGTGTCCACCTCAGGTAACTGGGCCCTATAGGACACCTAGCACACAAAGCCACTCTATCAACACAGGGAAGCAGCCAAAATGCAGAGACAAAGAAACAAGTCACAAATGAAAGAAATGGAGGATATAGAGTTCAAAACCACGGTTATAAGGTTTTTCAAGAATTTCCTAAAAAAGGCCGATAAATTTAATGAGGATATGAAAAAGGAACAACTAGAAATTAAGAATATACTGACTGAGCCCTGCCTGGTTTGGCTCAATGGATAGAGTGTCGGCCTGTGGACTAAAGGGTCCCAGGTTTGATTCCAGTCAAGGGCATGTACCTTGGTTGTGGGCACATCCCCAGTGGTGGGTATGCAGGAGGCAGCTGATCAATGTTTTTCTCTCATTGATGTTTCTAGCTCTCTATCCCTCTCCCTCTCCCTTCATCTCTGTAAAAAAAATCAATGAAATATATTAAAAAAAAAAAAAAAGAATACACTGACTGAAATAAAGAATAATATACAGAGATCCAACAGCAGACTAGAGGATCACAAGAATCAAGTCAAATACTTGAAATTCAAAGAAGCAAAGAACACCCAACTGGAAAAGCAAAAAGAAAAAAGAATCCAACAATATTAAGATAGTGTAAGGAGCCTCTGGGACAACCTCAAGCATATCAACATCCGTATTATGGGGGTGCCAGAAGAAGAGAGAGAACAAGATACTGAAAACCTATTTGAAGAAATAATGACAGAAAACTTACTTCCCCCACCTGGTGAAAGAAATAGACTTACAAGTCCAGGAAGCGCACAGAACCCCCAACAAAAGGAATCCAAAGAGGACCACACCAAGACACATCATAATTAAAATGCCAAGAGCAAAGGACAAAGAGAGAATATTAAAAGCATCAAGAGAAAAACAGTTAGTTACCTACAAGGGAGCACCCATATGACTGTCAGCTGATTTCTCAACAGAATCTATGCAGGCCAGATGGGAATGGCAAGACACATTCAAAGTGATGAATAGCAAGAACCTACAACCAAGATTACTCTACCCAGCAAAGCTATCATTCAGAATTGAAGGGCAGATAAAGAGCTTCACAGATAAGAAAAAGCTAAAGGAGTTCATTCCCGCCAAACCAGTATTAAATGAAATGCTGAAAGGTATTCTTTAAGAGGAGGAAGAAGAAGAAAAAGGTAAAGATAAAAATTATGAACAACAAATACATATCTATCAACAAGTGAATCTAAAAATCAAGTGAATAAAAAAATCTGATGAACAGAATAAACTGGTGAATATAATAGAATCAGGGGCATAGAAAGGGAGTGGACTCACAATCCTTGGGGGGGAAGGAGTGTGGGGGGTGTGGGAAGAGATTGGACAAAAATCATACACCTATGGATGAGGACAGTGAGGAGGGGGTAAGGGCATGGGGTAGGGTGGAAACCGGGTAGAAGGGAGAAATGAGGTGAAATAAGAGGAACAACTGTAATAATCTGAACAATAAAGATTTATTTTTTAAAAACCTGAATTTACTTTTTGCTTCAGTAGAAATTTCACCTAGATCATATGCAAATATTCCAAGGAAAGTTGGCCCTACTTAAAGAATAATCATAGCCTGAACCAATTAATCCTTTATAAGTTCTATAGCATGCAATATCTTAAACAGTTTAAGAATAAAAACACGAAACTGGGGCTGAATGTCGACCTATGAATCAGAAGGTTATGGTTCAATTCACGGTCAGGTCTCAATACCCAGTGGGGGGCATGCAGGAAGCAGCTGATCAATGATTCTCATCTTTGATGTTTCTATCTCTCTCTCCCTCTTTATATATGTACTAGAGGCCAAGTGCATGAAAATTCATGCACCAGAGCGGGGTTTCCCTCAGCCCGGCCTTCCCCCTCTCACAGTCTGGGAGCCCTCAGGGGCAGGAGGCAACCCGGCAATCAGGGGAAGGCTGCTGCTGCCACTTCTGGCAGCGCAAGCCTTGGCCAGCCCTGGTTACCTAAGCCTTGGGCGGCCCTGAGTGGTTGGGGGGTTGAGGGGACTGGGTGCCACCATCTTTGAGGGTGGGGCAGTCAATTAGCATATTCCCTCCTTGTTAGATAGATAAATATATAAACAAACAAACAAACCCAAACTGTAAAGATTAAAAAATTAAAAAGAAAATAAGTCTAAGAATTTAAAATGTATTCTACAACTTAATACAGGCAGTAGAATCAAAACATATTAGTTATTTGAATTGTTTCAAGTTAAGAAAAACAAAAACGTTTTAACTTTAGGCCCATAATATCATCCTTTTATCAATCCAAACACCCAATTCCAAATAGCTCATTCTTTTCTCTCAAATGACATTCTTGTGCATACTTGTTTTGGCACTGACCACCACCTACCTTATATTATTTGATCAACTGCTTTGGGATTTAAAATTTTCAACCAATAAACCAGCATCTAAATAACTAAAATTTATAATTGATGCTGCTTAGAAAAAAGAAAACAAGTACTATTTTACCTGAGCATTGTCGGGTTCTGTCTTAATTTCATCCAGCTGCAGTAGTGGTGGTGCCACTGCTTTGTCACCACCCTCTGTTGGTGATTCTTTCATTTGAGTATCTGATGTAAAGGAATTCTCCACTTCTGTTTTTCTTGGGGAACAGTTTCCAGATACCTAAAATGAAATATGAGTTGATGAAGAGTTCTGAGATCAGAACTCCCCCCAACTCCCTACAGCCCACTTCTACCTCTGTGACTTTCTCAATAAACTTTCTTTTATAATTTGAGTCTTGGCTCTGAATTCTTCCTTTAGCCAGAACTCAAGAACTGAGTTTGCTGAACCAAGGTTCACACCTGGTGCCATTTTCCTGCTGCTAATACAAGCACAAAAGGGTCTTCAGATAGCTTGGTCTCGAGGTTCTCACAGTACCAATACTTACTGTCTTCCCTTCATCCACTCTTCCCCAGTACAGCTTTGCTTCCAACTTCTCAACTTTGTTCTGGGACTAGTCTTCTCCACTTCTATTCTCCTTGGTCTGAGTACAGCATAAAGCCACCAAATCCAAATCCAAAAATAACCTGATTATTTTTAATTTATCAGACAGTCTTAGAAAATGTAAAGCTTTCTATTTGACATTAATCCAACCACCTGCACTCACTACCTCTCCCTACCACTGCCCTCCTATTGAGCCAGTTATCATTTGAATCAACTCCCCTTCCCCTCCTTATTGATTCCTCTCATAAATAAGCATTTAAACACATCCAAGGATCCAACCTCTAAACCAATTGCCCCTCAGAACCAACCTTTCCCTTCTTGGAATTCTCTCCTTCCCCAAGTCCTATGATTCCAAGACCTATTTCTTCTCCTATGTCTTTTCAAACATTTTTCCCACCTGCTTCTAAAGTACTTGTGTTCCCCCAATGCATACTTCCCCATGTGGACAAAAGAAGGGGTTCTATGGAAAGTAACCCCACAGGATGATCAGATCATAAATTCCTAACTGGGCAGATCATGGTGGGGTAGTCATGCCCCTGGCCTATAACTTTTTATTTTTTTAAAGCTTCACCAGAGGATATTTTTTCCATTGATTTGCAGAAAGAGTGGAAGGGGGCAGGGAAATAGGACTGAGCCATGCCAGCCGGGCTTGAGCCAGATTTTAAAGTAGGTTTCTATGAAATAATAATAAGGGGTATTCCAGGTATAGGGGCAGCATGTGCTTCTTACAAGCACCCCAACAGGGGCTGGGGATCTAACCCACAATCAAGGTATGTGCCCTTGGCCAGGAATCAAACCCAAGATTGTCTTGTCTTAAGCAAGCCCTGTCCACTGTTTCGGTGCATTTAGTTTAACACATCTTTGAAAAGGCCCCTCCTAAGGTGGAACCACCCTCAAGAGAGCAAATAATCTTAACTATTCTTTAATCCAATCCCTGCCTTGCTTTCTCTGACCTTCATGTAATCTTTCTTATGTCTCCTCCTTAATTTAAAATGTATAAAAGAAACTTCAAAACTGCTATTCTCCAGAGCATTTGACATTTTGATCCCCAGTATATCCCATCAGTTTGGCTGAAATAAAAATTCTGAACAAGTTTGGATGTTTCTTTTTTTTTTTAATGTCTTTATTGATTTCAGAGAGGAAGGGAGAGGGAAAGAGAGATAGAAACATCAATGATGAGAGAGAACCATTGATTGGCTGCTCCTGCACATCCCCCAATGGGGATCAAGCCCTCAACCCAGGCATGTGCCCTTGACTGGAATAGAACCTAGGACCTTTCAGTCCGCAGGCTAATGCTCTATCCACTGAGCCAAACCAGCTAGGGCAGGACATTTCTTTTTTTTAAAATATGTTTTTACTGATTTTGAGAGAGAAAGGGGCAGGGGTGAGAGAAAAACATCAATGAGAAAGAAACATCGGTCTGGCTGCCTCCAGCAACCACCTCTCCATACTGGGGACTGATTCTCTCTTTCCCTCCTTCCCTCCCTCCTTCCTCTCTCTCAAATTAAGGAGAGAGAGGAAAAAAAGCTCATATGGCTTCTTGGTCTCTGCCCAGCCCATTTGAGCATTACACACAACCAGCAAAGCAAAACTGCTTGGAAATTAATTACTGGATTGTCTTTAAGTAGATTCCCTTTACCTGAAAGTAAATATGCTATGCAAGTCTAAACATCATTTAAAAATAAAGCATCTATGAGTTTCAGCATCTTAAATCCCCCTTCAAGCGTGTCGGTCACCACACAAATAGACAAGTAATGGAAAGCACCCTGAAAATGTAATTAATAAATCTAAAACATATTTCAGAGGCAGGGGAAAATGATATAAAACATTTCTTTAGCTAAGAACAAAAAAAGCAAGAAAATATGAGTAACATCCATGACTTTCTTTTCCAGATGCACATTAGAGTAAAACAAGTCCTAGAGACCTCTTTAAACCAAAGAGGGATATATTATGGAGCAGAAAACAAAATTCACAATAATTTTTATTTTTTAATATATTTTTATTGATTTCAGAGAGGAAGGGAGAGGGAGAGAAACATTAATGATGAGAATCATTGACTGGCTGCCTCCTGCACACTCCCACACTGGGTTCGGAGCCTGCAACCCCAGCATGTGCCCTATCTGGGAATCAAACCTTGACCTCCTCATTTACATAAGTCGAGACTCAATGACTGAGTCATGCCCGCAGGGCTTGAGACAGGCTTTTAAAAAAATATATATTTATTGATTTTTTACAGAGAGGAAGAGAGAGTTAGAAACATCTATGAGAGAGAAACATCAATCAGCTGCCTCCTGCACACCCCGTACTGGGGATGTGCCTCCAACCAAGGTACATGCCCTTGACTTGAATCGAATCTGGGACCTTTGAGTCTGCAGGCCGACGCTCTATCCACTGAGCGAAACCGGTTAGGGCTTGAGCCAGGTTTTAAAGTAGGTTTCTATGAAGCAATAAGAAGGGATTTTCCAGGTATAGGGGCAGCATGTGCAAAAGCATATTGGAACTATACCAGTAAGGAGTGGAGTTACTATTAAAGATAAAATACAAGAGTGGTAGTGGAAGGAAATGAAGTTGGAAAAGCAGAAAGGGATCATATCAGGAAGGTCTTTGAAAATCAAAAACTTCGAAATTAATCCTATAAATAAGTAGCCTTTGAGGTTCAGCAAGCATTTCATTTACATCTCTTTTTTTAATCCTCACCTGAGGATATTTTTTCCCACTGATTTTTAGAGAGTGGAAGGTAGTGGGAGGTTGGGGGAGAGAGAGCGAAAAGAGAAGGGGGAGGGAGAGAGAGAGAAAACATGATGGGAGATACACATCTATTGGTTGCACCCCCCCCCCACACACACACACATGTCCTGACCCAGGGCAAGATCAAACCTACAACCCAGGTACATATCCTTGACCATGAATTGTACCCATGACCCTCCAGTGTGCGGCCAAAGCTCTAACCACTGAATAATGCTGGCCAGGGCTGCATCTCATTTTAAAAATAAAAATTTACTTCAGGTTTTCAGAAAATAGCTTTTCCTGCCATTTGGGCAAATATAGTACAATTCCTTGTAGCTAAGTCATTGATGAGGAAGGTTACGGTTTACACCTATCCTTTTTCATGCGCAGAAAACCCCAGAAGCAAATTCACTAATTTAGCAAGGGCATTCACTCCTCTAATATTCTTGCCACAACCTAGGAGTTAAATGGGCAAGGTGTTGTAATTTAGTTCTTGTTAAGGGCTTCTTGTCTTATAAAATTTGGGATGAGAAGTACAAGTAATTGTCAGATGTAATTGGGGATTCAACTCCTGAGAGGAAATTCTCCACTCATCTAACTTTCAAGCTTTTGGTTTAGTTTAATTGAAAAGTGTGCCGATATTGCATCCTGAGGAAGCTGAAAAAATTTCCGTTTGCAAACACTAGTCCATGCAAACCACGATACTCTCAATCCTGCATATTTTTAAAAAAATATGTTTTATTGACTTTTTACGGAGAGGAAGGGAGAGGGATAGAGTTAGAAACCTCGAGCAGCCAACTCCTGCACACCCCCTACTGGGGATGTGCCCACAACCAAGGTACATGTCCTTGACCACAATCAAACCTGGGACCCTTCAGTCCGCAGGCCGTCGCTCTTATCCACTGAGCCAAACCGGTTAGGGCTCAATCCTGCATATTAAAGCAAAACACAAAATGATAAAACTTGCACCTTCATCTAATCCCAGATCAAATCATAATTCACCAAAGGTCAAACTTTTAAACCCGGCCGGTGTACCGGCTCAGTGATTGAGCGTGGGTAGATCCAGGAACTAAGAGGTCGGTAGGATTCCCATCTGGGCACATGCCTGGAAAGCGGGCTTGATCCCCAGTTGGGGGCGGGTAGCCCATGGGTGATGTTCCTCTCTCATTGATGTTTCTTCCTATCCCTCTCCCTTACCTCTCTAAAAATGAAAACATATTAAAAACAAAGAAAAAACCCTATTACCTTTACTTAAAAACAAGTTTTTTTTAAAAAGTCAAACTCTTAAATAATTAATCTTTTTAAGCTGAGATCCCGTGTACAATCCAATTTGCAAAACGAGTGCCAGGTTTCCAAGGTTGAAACCAATTACCACTTAATGAAGGAGACGCCACAAATGTTATCAGACGAACGTTTTAGAAACGGAAGCCGCAGAGAAACCAAAGGCTGAAAGCCCGAGTAGGACACAGAAGCCGTAGACGATGAGAAACGCCGCATGTGGGGGACAATAACCCTCCGGCTCAGTGAGCATCAGTTTATAAATGAGACCACGAATACAAACCAGGGGCCTGATCTCCGAATTCCCGACGCCCCTAGGCGGAAACCGCACGCACGGCCGTGTCTCTTAGAAACTCTACCCAACAAGACCCTTCCTCCCATCCACAGACGAAACTCTCTGTCCATCCGTAAGGCACAGACGTAAAGACCGACACAGGGCCACGTACGGAGGCTTACGAGTTTCTCTCCAGGCCGCTCGCCAGGGGAGGTTTCTCACGGCCACTTCCAAGGGACCGAAAGGTCGCATAGGCCCAACCCTTTTCCCCGCGGTGCTTTGCGGCCGAGCATGCGCAGCGTAGCCGACCGCCCGGCTCTGACTCCTGGGTGGGAAATGGCTACGCCGGGATGGGGCCTGAAGCGGGTGAGGAGGGGGGGAGAGCCCGTAGGCCTCCGGGGACCTTAACCCTTGCAGCCACATCTAGATGGCAGCCAAGTCTGGACTCTTAAAGGCTGAGGCAGTGGGTATTGACTCAGACAAGAGCTCAGGCGGGGCCATTAGATTTCCTGAGTTCGAGAGACTACTCTATTGGTGACTTTTTTAAAAAAAAATTCTCATTTCTTCATCTTTGAAATGAGGGTAATTATTATATTGCCTACCTCATGGGCTTGTGAAGATTAGAAAGGCGATGTTAGGTGCCGGGTATAAATTGCCAGTAAAAGGAATTATTCGCAGAGATAGAGAGGGGGTTCAGGCTTCTTCCATTTGGGGGAGCTCTGAGTATTTTAAAAATTAAAATAATTCCAGAACTGTGGCAAAAATTATGGTAGACTTTACTTTTTAAAAATTTATCTTTATTGTTGAAAATATTATAGATGTGCCCTTCTTTCCCCTAATGACCCCCTCCACCCACTTCTGCCCCCTCTTCACTACACCATTGTCTGTGTCCAGGGATTATGCATATACTAGAGGCTCAGTGCACAAAATTCCGGACTAGTAGGGTCCCTGCTGGCTGCCAGCTGCCAGCTGGGGCCTTCCTTCGTTCAGCCTCACCCCCTGGTGGTCAGTGCACGTCATAGTGAGCAATCGAACCCCTGGTTGATTGAACTCCCGAGGGGACACTTTGCATATTAGGCTTTTATATATAGAGATGCCAAAAGTTTGCCCCGCTTCCCTCTGAGATTCCTCAGTCTTTGCTGTGCTTCCATGTCTATTTTGTTTGTCAGTTTATTTTGTTGATTAGATTCCACACATAAGTGAGATTATGGTAGACTTTAAATGCTATTTAAGGAGTTAAATACCATCAATACATAAAAAGTATAGGATCAAAAAATGTGCTATTCCTTAATTCACAATAGGACTATACAATATATAAAGTAGAATGGATTTATTGCAATCCTGTCTTTGACCATACTACTTGAGATATTATTTAGTCTAAATATGAGGCCCCTTGTGAATGGGATGTCCATGCCAAAAGGGCCTCCTGATCCCTGCTGCTGTAGTCCATAAACATCTTCTGCAGTTAATTAACCTCAAATTCAAACCCTTTGGTGATGTTGAATACAGTTAGTCCTCAATATCATTGATAGGTTCAGCAACTTTAAGTGAAATGAAGTATAATGAACTCAATTTTACCTTAGCCTAAATGGTATAAACAAGTGTTAAGTTCCTAAGGCCTCATCAACTTTTAATGAAACGTTATTCAAGGACCTGCTGTACTTGACTGGTAACTGAAGTTAATTTCTCCAACAGCTATTCTAACCTTCATAATCCTATGTAATAAAAGCCTAATATGCAAATCGACCAAACAGAGAAACAACTGGTCCCTATGACAGGCACTGGCCACCAGGGGGCAGATGTACGTTCAACGCAGGAGCTGCCCCTGTGATGGTCAGTGCCCTCCCTCAGGGGGGTGGGTCCACAGCCGTTTGTCTGACCTGGATGAGTGGCGCTCCCACAGCAGACTGATCCCTGCAGGCCATGCCCCTCACCAGTGCACGAATCCCGTGCACCGAGCCTCTCTTATGGTATATAGCAGTGGTCAGCAAACCGCGGCTCGTGAGCCACATGCAGCTCTTTGGCCCCTTGAGTGTGGCTCTTCCACAAAATACCACGGTCTGGGCGAGTCTATTTTGAAGAAGTGGCATTAGAAGAAGTTTAACTTAAAAAAATTTGGCTCTCAAAAGAAATTTCAATTGTTGTACTGTTGATATTTGGCTCTGTTGACTAATGAGTTTGCCGACCACTGGTATATAGAAATTAGGTATAACATTTTAAAATATATATATATTTTATTGATATTTTTACAGAGAGGAAGGGAGAGGGATAGAGAGTTAGAAACATTGATGAGAGAGCAACATCAATCAGCTGCCTCCTGCACACTCCCCACTGGGGATGTGCCCACAACCAAGGTACATACCCTTGACCGGAATCGGACCTGGGACCCTTCAGTCTAAAGGCCGACGCCCTGTCCAATGAGCCAAACCAGTTAGAGCTAGGTATAACATTTTGTTGTCTGTTCTCAATTCCCTTTTCTTGCCTTCTTTTGGCTAATTTGAACACCTTTTTAGTATTTTGTTTTAATTTGTGTTTATGACCATATCTCTTCGTATATTATTTTTAGTGGTTGTCCTAGGGATTACAATAAACATAAGTAACTTTTCATAATTCACTTAGAATCAAAATTTGGCCACTTCAAGTGGAATTTGTACCTTCATATAAGTCCCTTTATCTTCCCTACCTTTTATGTTATAGTTGTCATATATATTAGAATTGTAAAATTCTAATTGTGAAAATTTGAATTACAATTTTTGCTATACACTCTCAAATATTTTAAAAAGAACTCAAGAGGCCCTAGCCGGTTTGGCTCAGTGGATGTTGGGTGTTTGGCTCAGTGGATGTTGGGTGTTTGGCTCAGTGGATGTTGGGTGTTTGGCTCAGTGGATGTTCAGTCCTGCGGACTGAAGGGTCTCAGGTTCGATTCTGGTCAAGGGCACATGCCCAGATTGCTGGCTTGATCCCCAGTGGGGGGTATGCAGGAGGCAGCCGATCAGTGATTCTCTCTCATCATTGATGTTTCTAAAAGAACTCAAGAGGAGCCCAACTGGTTTGGCTCAGTGGATAGAGTGTTGGCCTGTGGACTGTTGGGTCCCAGGTTCAATTCCAGTCAAGGGCACATGCCTCAATTGTGGGTTCAATCCCCAGTAGGGGGTGATTCTCTCATCATTGATGTTTCTATCTCTCTCTCTATCCTCCTCTCCTTTCCTCTCTGAAATCAATAAAATATTTTTAAAAAGTACTCAAGAGGAGAATAGTTTATTATGTTTACCCAGATATTTACAATTTCTGTCCTTGATGCTCCAGGTTCCTTCAGGTATCATTTGCCTTCTATCTGATGAACTTCATTTAGCAAATCTTTTAAAGCAGGTCTTTTGGCAAAAAATTATTTTGGTTTTCCTTGTCTAACAATGTATTTTACCTCCATTCCTGAAGGACATTTTCACTGGATGTAGAAGTGTGTTTTCTGCTGTGTTTTTTTTTGGGTGGGAAATCCCAGCAAGGTGCTGACTCCATCAAATGACCTTCACTGACCTTACCACAATAACTGGGAGATGGAGTAGTGCTTTCCAACTCTGAAGTCTAAGACTGTGGGAAAGCATGAGGCTGGTCCCAGAAAGGTACAGCACACAGAAAACTGCCTATCTAAATGTCTTGTCATGGTCAAGGTTGCCCAAGGCCACTCAGGACAATGTCACAATCTAATTAACCCCCAATTCTTTCTATCCCTTCTGTGTACATGGACACCATATTTAGTTATTTAAATCATAGACAAAATCAATGATTCTCTCTCATCATTGATGTTTCTATCTCTCTCTACCTCTCTTGTCCTCTCTGAAATCAATAAAAACAAACCAACAAAAAGCCCTCGCCAGTTTGGCTCAGTGGATAGAGCATTATACTGTGGACTGAAGGACCCCAGATTAGATTCTGGTCAAGGACATATGCCCAGGTTGCAGGCTTGATCCCCAGTAGGGGGCGTGCAGGAGGCAGCCAATCAATGATTCTCTCTCATCATTAATGTATTTTTCTCTCTCACCCTCTCCCTTCCTCTCTGAAATCAATACAAAAAAAGTTACAGACAAATAACAGAAACACCTGCCTGTATATACATGCTGCTATGAATGTTTATATTCTTTGCAGATAAACATGTTAAAACATAAACACATCATTAAATAAATACTCACTGGCCCAAATTTATAAATACTGCTTCACCCTAATTAAAACTTCTTCCATTACCCCCAGGCCCAGGTAAAGCTATGAGGTTCCTTCCTCTTGGGATTGGCCAGGTAGTCCCAAGACAGGGAGAGGTATAGAGAAGGTTGGCCTGTCTGTGATGGATGAAGAAACTAAATAATTAAATTCATAATCACTCCCAAGTCAGCCAGGCCAATACAGCTGGAGGGGACTCTGAAGCCCAGACCACTGGGTAGAGGTGGTGATGCTTGGGCAGGGAAGCACAGTCAGAATCCTCTAGACCAGGGAGGAACACTGATAGGCAGGCAGGCAGGTAAACAGAGAGAGAGGCAGACAGACAGACATGCCTTCCAATACTACAGACTCTCTCTTTCCAAAAGAATTGGAACAGCTTTGGAAAGAAAGTCTCACCCTTTGACTTTCTTCGGCCATTAGGATGAACCTTGGCCTCCTGGAATCGCCACTTCCCACTCATGACAGGCCCATTTCCTGGCATGGGGCAGAATGGCAGGACATGATCCCTTCAAACATGTCCCCATGCTTCCTTCCAAGAGCAAAACAGTGAAAAATGTTTGGGAGTAGTATTAACAGAACTAAATCCTGGTTAAAAATATTTTCTTCCTAAAACTCAAACTGACATTAAAGGAATAAAAGGGATACATACAAAAGGCAAAAAGAATGGGAAAGGAGATAATTAAAGAACAGAAGAGTTCACCACATTTTAGAAGATTGGAAACTTATGGAAGAGTGGTAACTTACATAAGGGGGAAAGTACTGTGTATCTGCAGAGGTGAGGTATCCCTAGAATGAAGTCAACCCACTCCATAGAACTCCAGAAAGGCTCAGGATGCAGAAGCATCAGGTATCTCAGATGGTAGGTGGGGCATACAAATTGGTAGAAACTCTTAACTTAGAACAGTTAGATTCCCCAGAACCTTCCCCAGCATCTATTGCAGCCAGCCAACTACCACCATGTTTCCCCTGCTCATAGTAATTCACTACCTGGGCGCCTGTTGTTAGATTCTCAAACTCTAAAGACAGGGATGTTCTTTGTTTTGTTCTGTGGGAATGATTTAATAATCCATTTAAAATTTTAAAAATTTATTGATTTTAGAAAGAGAGAGATGGGGGAGGGAGAGAAAGATAGATTTGTTTTTCCACTTATTTATGCATTCATTGGTTGATTCTTGTCTGTGCACTGACTACGGATTGAAGCCACAACGTTGGCATGTTGGGATGACACTCTAACCAACTGAGTTATCCAGCCAGGGACAAATGTCACATTTTAAGTTTTTGTTATGGCAGTACTCTACTTCTAGATAACAATTCTATAAGTTATATATTGCTAAGTAACAAAGCACTCCAGAATTACTGGCTTAAAACAAGAACCATTTATTTATTAATTCTTCTACAATTTGGGCTTAGTTGGGCAATTCATGGACTCATGAGGCTGGAGTTATCTAACAACCTGGAGGGTCTAAGATGGTTCCACGTGTATGAATGGGGCCTTGGTGCTGGCCCTGGGGGCTACTCTCCATATGTAATTTTTCATCACTCAGCAGTTTAAGCCATTTAACCTTGACATGGTGGTGGGAATGTTTCACAAAAGTAAAAACAGAAGCTGTAAGGACTCTTGAGGCCTGTGCTTGGGAATTCACATGATATCACATCTGTCACATTCTAGTAGTTAAAATAATTCAAAGGCCAACCCAGAAACAATGGGTAGAGGAATAGAACTTCTCATTTGATGGGTGGAGTTACAAAGAAATGACCACGTGTAATCCTCCATAGGTAATTGCAAAAATTCTAAAGCAAATAAAGGGGTGGGCAAAAGCAGGTTTACAGTGTGAGTACCTGAAATACTAGTAGAGTTTATTCTTGTATCATCATTTATTTATTTATTTATCATTTTATCATCATTAACCTACTTTTTCCTACCCCAGTATAATATTTAATGATTTCATGTTGAAAATAATATAGCCTAAAAAAGATATAGGTGCAAATATCACCATTTCCATTTAACACATTACTAGAAGTTTAAGCCAATGCAATAAGGTAAGAAAATAAAATAAAAGTTACATGCTTGGAAAGGAAGGGATAAAATTGTTATTATTCTCTATATAGTTGGAAACTTTAAAAATTATAAAATATATGGATAAAAGTAATTATATATATGTGTGTGTATATATACATCCTAGAGGCCTGGTGCACGAGTTCATACACGAGTAGGGTCCCTTGGCCTGGCCGGCGACCGTGGCCAATTGGGGTGGCCGGCCAGGGGGAGGGACAGCAGGAGGTTGGCTGGCCATGAGAGGTTGGCTGTGGGAGCGCACTGACCATCAGAGGGATGCTTCTGCATTGAGCATCTGCTCCCTGGTGGTCAGTGGACATTATAGAGACCAGTTGTTTGGTTGACTGGTCTTATGGTTGCTTAGGCTTTTATATATATATAGATATCTATAATAATAAAAGGGTAATATGCTAATTAGACCAGACGTCATTCCGGACATCCTTCCTGATGAAGCCAGGGCCAGAGAGAAGCCAGCCTGGGTCCTAGGTGCCTGCCAGCAGCTGGAGGAGGGAAGCAGCTGGGTCCTGGGTGCTTGCCGGCAGCCAGAGGAGGGAAGCAGCCCAGGAGACCGGGATTTTGACCGCTCGCTATGATGTGCGCTGACCACCAGGGGGGCGGCATGGAATATGGCGGGTGTTGGCAATATGTTGCGACCTCTTGCTGGCTACCTGGGGACAGGGGTGATGAGGATCGAGGAGCAGTGAGAATGCAGGGTGTCCACTGAGCTCATTCTCACTCCCCCTGCTACCCTTCCCCAGGACGCTAGGGCTCATGCCCTGGGGAACACTGCCCCCCACTCTCCCGCGCTCAGGTGCTGGGCACTCGTGAGGAGCCTGCCCCACACCTGCACAGCCTCTTCTGGGTGAGTTGAGCTGTAGCTGCTGGGACTGTAGGGGCTGGTTGGGCTCCTTGTGGGTTTGTGCAGGAGCCAGTTTGTGAGGCTGGCCGGGAGAGGGTGTGCTGCCTGCCAAGTGTCCATGTGGTGCTGCTGGGTGGCCCAGAGGCCCACACTGTGCCCCAGCCTGCCCGTGGTTTCTGGCTGTGTTCAACGCATCTCTGTGTGGGGACTCTGGCGCTATGACTCAGGTGTACGGGGGCACGCGGGGGCCAGGGGACCCAGGTGCTGCCCAGGGGCCAGAGGTCAGCTGGGACCTGCCCTTCCACGCCAGATGCTTGTGCTTTGATTGCTGGCCAGGCCTAGGGGCTGCACCAAATATTGTGCACTGAGCCTCTAGTTTCCAAATAAAGCCACATTCTCAGGATTAGGACTGCAACATATCTTTTTGGAGGACATGATTCAACACAATGAATAACAAATGCTAATTCTCCAAAACACGTCCACAGCTTTAGTGCATACTAAACAAAATCCAAGCTGTTTCTAAAGTTTATAAGGAAAATTTTGTTGCATTTGGCAAGTTGATGCTAAAATTATATGAATATGCAAAGGACCAAGAAAAGCCAAGATAATCTTGAAGGACATAATGGGAAGGAAAACGTTTTCTATCAGATAACAAGATTTAGTATAAAACTGTCATAGAGATTGAGACAGTGTAATATTTCTGCAAAGAGAGACAAAAGGAATAGATTACACAGTCCTGGAACAAATCCACACCTTTCTAGACAACTAAACTATATGCAAAGGCGACAATACAAAGCAGTAGGGAAAAGACAGACTTTTTAAAAATAGCACTTCATCAGTTTAACATTCACATGGAAAAAATGAAATTTGACTTACCTCACACCATACACAAAACCCAACTTTAGGTTGTAGATCTAAATAAGAAAGACAAAGTAATAACAGTTCCAGAAATTAGTAAGAACCTTTGGTAGGAAAATATTTTTGAACAGATACAAGAAGCACAGAGCATAAAGGTCTTTTATGTTCATCAAAAGACATCAATAGCCATGGCCTGTGTGCTCAGCGGTTGAAGTGTCAGCCTGAGCACCGATACAAGGCCATGTACCTGGGTTGCAGGTTCAATCCTCAGTGGGGGGCATGTGCGGGCAGCAGGCAAGCAATTGATGAGCCTCTCTCACATCGATGTTTATCTCTCTCTCTCTCCCCCGCTTCTCCCTCCCTCCTTCCATTCTCTCTAAAAATCAATGGGGAAAAATATCCTCAGGTGAGGATTAACAACAACAAAAGACACCAATAATAGGCCCTGACCAGGTAGTTCAGTTGGTTAGAGCATTGTTCAGATAAGGTTGTAGGTTCCATGCCCAGTCAGGATACAATGAATGCATAAATAAGTGAAACAATAAACTGATGTTTCTTTTTCTCTCCCTCTTTCTCTAAAATCAATAAAATTAAAAAAGACACAAATAATAAATTGGAAGTCTGTCCACTGAGTGGGAGAAGATAATTGCAATACATACATACATTCAACAAAGGACTCATCTTCAGAATACATATCTATAAGAAATTGGCAGATAATCCAATACAAAAATAGGTGTGAGACTTGAATAGGCACTTCATAAAAGAGGGTATCAAGATATTAAAAAACATGAAAATGGCCCTAGTTGGTTTGGCTCAGTGGAGAGAGTGTTGGCCTGCAGACTGAAGGGTCCCAGGTTTAATTTCAGTCAAAGGCACATACTGGGGTTGTGGGCTGGATCCCCAGAATGGGGCGTGCAGGAGGCAGCCAATCAAGGATTCTTTTCATCAATGATGTTTTTATCTCTCTCTGAAATAAATAAAAATATATTAAAAAAACAACAACATGAAAATGGACTCAACCTCATTTATAATCTGGGAAATCCAAATTAAAACCATAATCAAATACCACTATACCCCCACCAGAATGATTAAAATTAAAAAGATGTAATGGTACAGTAATAGTTATTGGCCAGGATGTGGGGCAACTGGAACTCTCATACATGGTTGGCGAAGTGCAAACTGAAACCACTACTTTCTTAAATTGTTTTGAGCTCTGGACAGTGCAGCTAGGTTGGGCTTCTAGCGCACCAAAGGGTTGCTAGGAGGCTCGACCCGCTAGGGGGCGTGTGGGAGGCGACCCATCACATAGGTGTTTATCTCCTGCTCCCTTCCTCTCTCTAAAAAAGTCAATAAAAGATCTTTAAAAAAAAATTGTTTATCATTATCCAGTTAAGTTATACAAATATGTAACAAGCAATTTCGCTGCTAGGTATAAATTACGATATGTGCCACAAAATACAGGAATATTCACAGTAACATTATTCCTTATGTTGGAGACACGTCAAATGTCCATCAATAATAGTAGGAGGTTAAATTATAGCATATTTCTAAAATGGAATACAACACAGCAGTCCAAATGAAAGAACGAGACAGCCTCAAAAATCATAGATGTATCTCCAAAAACAATGTTGAATTAAAAAATACCAAATCTTGACTTTGTATAACTTAATTTCTTCATTTACATCTCCCAGGTAAAAATTTGTACCTCTTGGGGTTATGGTGAGGACTGAGGAATGACGCATGGCAAGTGCTTAGCAAGCTCTTGGCTTAATAAATATTAGCTATTTTTTATTATTATGTTCTTCTAGGAGGCCCTTTCTGGAAATGAGCGTCAGAGAATGGTGCAGAGCACTTATTACGTCGTCCAACGACCCTAACACTCTCCTCCCAGTCCCTTCCTCTACCTTTTCACAATTGGGTCTTGGTCTCTTTAAGAAGACAACCATCCCTGAGGAAAGAGGAATGCTGGGAAGAGCCACTAAACTCAAGGACTAGAGCATGATGGGAAAAGGGGGGGGGCGCTGAGGCCAGGAAAGCACACGTCCGCTAGTCCGCCTGTGGCATTGCACTGGGTCACGCGGAAGAATTCCAGTAAAAGAAAATAATTCTCGTCCCGGCGCGGGTTTCTTGGGTCCTATTACTGCTTCTCCGGCCGGTGCTCTGCGGCAGTAGAGAGGCGACCAGAAGGTTAGCGCGTCTGGTGGTGGCTGGAGGGACTGCGCGGGGAGGGGTCACACCATGTGATGGGGCGGGAACCGAGCGGGGGGGGCGGTGCCGGGCGTACAGCGCAGCTGACGCGGTACGGTTTTCGCCGCAGGGAATGACTCGCTTTTGCGGGATGCGTTCGCTTCCACCCATTAAGCATTTTAGAGTTTGTACTCGGTGACGCGCGTGGGAATTGTTGGTGGGGACGAGAGTTTCGGAGCGATTGCGATGCTCGAAGGAGAGATGAGCGCTCCTAGATTGGTCATATTGTGGCAAGGAGACCGAAGTTCTCACTTCTTGAGCACTGGCTTTTAAACCAGTTGCCCATTCCAAGCCTGGCTTGACTACCAGGATAAAGACAGCTCTGTGGAGGTACCTTTGGCTTCAGGCTTACTACAGCCTGTTTAGTACATTTACTACTAGGAGAAGGAAAGTCCGCTGAATTGGCTAATAGAATTTTTTGTTTACAGGATGGGGAAGGGGAATCAGAGCTCAGAGGATCTCATTCCTAGGCATCGCAACCATGGAGACCTTGAAAAGCTCAGGGGGTCCCCTTTAAGTAAGGAGTACCTTACTTGTGATAGCATCTTAGTCCAAGGAGTGGGGCCCTTATAGAGGCCTCCAGTAAAGGCTGAGTTAGAGATGGGGGAGGGGAGCTCAATGTGCTCCACTTTCAGAAATAAAAACTGAGGTGGGTCTCCAAGTACTAATTCTCATGGAGTTAGAAACTATTTGAGTCATTTCCCTTGGTAACGTCTTCCCATGTCTTGGTCTGCAGGTCTAATTCCCTGTGTAACTTTCAAAATATAAAAGACCAGAGTGCTTGTCTTTAAAGGCATTAGGGAAGTGGGAGAATAGAGTTAGTCATGGCCCCAGAAAAGTTTGTTTTTCAAATGCTCAAATCTAAAGCCTTGTGCTCAACACAAAACTTTTAATATAAACATTAAAAAAAAAAAGATTAACCTGAGTACCAATCCTTTATGTTGTGTTTTAGGATCCTAGCTATCTATTACCAAGAAGAAATATATTAGTTTAAACTGGAGAATTCCTTTCTATAAATAATTAGAATGAAAGAACCTTTGGATGGTGTATGTGGCAAAGCAATGGCACCACAGCAGGGACTTCCGGACACAATTAAAGAGGAACCTGACACTGTTCAAGTAAGCATTTCATTTCACTTAAATTGTTTTTTAAATTCCTTCTTTTCTATCTGGTGAATTCGAATTTTTAGTTAGGCAATTTCTAGCTTGTACATTAAAATGACCCAAACTGATTTTTTCTCCTCATTGGATGAGTAAATCAGTTTTTCTGCTCTTTGAATGAAAAAAGATCTATATGATGTTTCGTTTTGTAAAAAGAAAGTAGTATTTGTTACCATTTTTCCATGCTTGGAGTACCTTTTTAAAAAATATATATATTTTATTGATTTTTTTACAGAGAGGAAAGGAGAGGGATAGAGAGTTAGAAACAACAATGAGAGAGAAACGTCGATCAGCTGCCTCCTGCACACCCCCTACTGGGGATGTGCCTGCAACCAAGGTACATGCCCTTGACCGGAATCGAACCTGGGACCTTTCAGTCCGAAGGCCAACACTTTATCCACTGAGCCAAACTGGTTAGGGCTGGAGTAGCTTTTTTAATTTTTTATTTATTTTCTTTAAAAATTTTCAGCCATCATCTACTGTTGGCTTGATCATCACTCTTTTTTTTTCTTTTAATATATTTTTTTATTGATTTCAGAGAGGAAGGGAGAGGGAGAGAGAAACATCAATGATGAGAGAGAATCATTGATTGGCTGCCTCCTGCACACCCCGCTTCTGGGGATGGAGCCTGCAACCCAGGCATGTGCCCTTGATTGGAATCAAACCCGGAACCCTTCAGTCCGCAGGCCAATGCTCTATCCACTGAGCCAAACTGGCTAGGGCTAGAGTACCTTTTTTAAAAAAAATTCTCTTGTATCTGAAAGATGTTTGCTTTTATTCTCTAAGTATTGTGGTCTATTCTATGCTAGGGGATCCAGGAAGTAATCAAAGTCACCTTAGCCTCTTCCCTCATAGAGCTTATAGGTTAGTAGGGGAGACAGACATTACACAAGTAATTGCTCAAATAACATATATAATTGTAAACTATGACAAGTGCTCTGGAAGAAAAGCATAAAATAGGGAATCTGACCTAGATTTGGTTGAGGGCAGAGGCTGACTAGGAAAGGCTGCCCAGAGGTAAGGATTTGTGAGCTGAATTATGAAGAATGAATAGACTACGCAAAAGCATGGAGAGTGTTCCAGACAGAGGGATATAGGAAAACCCTGAGTTGGAAAGATGCATGATTCTTTTGAAGAACTACAAGATATTCCAGAAACGAGGTTTGACTATAGAGTAAAAAGAATGATCCCTCTCCCTCCCCGCACCGGTGTGGCTCAGTGGTTGAGCGGTGACCCATGAACCAGGAGGTCACAGTTTGATTCCTGGTCAGGACACACACCTGGGTTGCAGGCTCAATCCTCAGTAGGCCCAGGGGGCATGCAGTGCAGTGATGACATTGTACTCTATAGATCTGATGACGGTCCCTTTAAAGACAGTCTTGTGTGATAAAGCATACACTTTTTAGTGTGACATCTAAACAATTCATATTTAGGCCTTTGTTTCCCTCTTCAGTATCATCACTCATCCTCATTTTTCTAATCTCTGCTCCTGCAAACTATTTGCATTTCACTCAAAGTATATTCTGTTGAGTTTTGTTTCCTTGACTGCACAGTTCATTTCTTCTGCCTACGGTATCCTAAACTAGATAGCTTGGCAAAAATTTTCTCCTCTTTCTTTTTTTTTTTCTCACTCTTTTAAGACATAGTTTAACCATCACTTAGGGGTGAAATAATCTTTTTTTTCTTTTCTATTGCATAGTGCTTTTTATTTTCTTGTATTTTATTTTTTTGTTAGTCCTCACTAGAGGATATTTTTTTCCATTGACTTTAGAGAGAGTGGAAGGGAGGGGGAGAGAGAGAGAGAGAAACATCCATGTGAGAGAGACATTTTGTCGATGTAAGAGGCATATGCCCTTAAACTTAACCGGAACCAAACCTGCAATCCTTCAATCCGTGGGCCAACACTCTTAACCACTGAGTGAAACTGGCTAGGGCTATTTTATTTTTTAAAATCCTCCCGAGGATATGCTTATTGATTTTAGAGAATGAGGAGAAGTGGGAGAGAGAGAAAGAGAAAGAGAGAAACATCGATGTGAGAGAGAACATGGATTGGTTGCCTTCTTTATGCACCCTGACTGGGGATTAAACCCACAACTTAGATATGTGCCCTGACCAGGAATCGAACCCTCAGCCTTTTGGTGTATGGGATGACACTCAAACCAACAGAGCCTCCTGGCCAGGGCAAGTATTCTTTTTAGTAAATTAAAGGAGGTGTGTATAGGTACTTTTAACTTCTCTCTTTGTGTCAGTAAAGAACTGTTGTTATTTAAGTACTAGAGGCCTGGTGCACAAAAATTTGTGCATTTGCGGGGTCCCTCAGCCCGGCTTGCGCCTTCTTAAAGTCTGGGAGCCCACATCCTTAGTGTTGCCGCAGAGGTGGGAGAGGCCCCCACTACTGTGCTTGCCAGCTGTCAGTCTGGCTTATGGCTGAGCAGTGCTCCCCTTATGGGAGCACATTGACCACCAGGAGGTAGCTCTGGCCCTGCCTCCCACTGCCCCACTGGTTGCCGCCCCTGCCCTAATTGCCGTCCCCTACCTCTATCCTCTGGTACCCGCCTTGGCTGGCCTGCTGCCGCCCACTTGCTGGCCCTGTCCCCCACTTGCCGGCCCCGCCCCCCACTGCCCACTCATTTTGCTATTCGGTCGATTTGCATATTAGGCTTTTTTATATAGGATAATAATGAACATCCACTTAGGATTAAGTGGAGTTGGATTCATTCATTCAACAAATATTTATTAAATGCCATAATTATTCTATATAATAAAAGCCTAATAAGCTAAGTGTCTGGTCGTCTAGTCAGCTGTTCAACCAATCAAAGCGTAATACGCTAGCCCTGCCTGCTTGGCTCAGTGGATAGAGCGTCAGCCTGGGGACTGAAGGGTCATGGGTTTGATTCCAGTCAAGGGTATATGCCTGGGTTGTGGGCTCGATCCCCAGTGGGGGGCATGCAGAAGGTAGCTGATCAGTGATTCTCTCTCATCATTGATGTTTCTATCTCTCCCTCTCTGAAATCAATAAAAAATAAAAAAAACAAAAAGAAAATAATATGCTAATGATATGCTAAGGTTGCTCAACTGCTCACTATGACCACCAGGGGGCAGACACTGACCAGTAAGTTAGCTTGCTGCTGGGGTCCGGCCGACTGGGATTGAGCAAGACGGCCTGGATATGTCCTGGAGCCCTCCTGTGGTTCCTCCTTGGCTGGTCAACCTCTCGCATCCCTCCCCAGCCCTGATCGTGCACTGGTGGGGTCCCTTGGCCTGGCCTGCGCCCTCAATCCGGGACCTTTCAATCGGGATGTTGGAGAGCTGGTTTCGGCCCCATCCCGCAGGCCAGAATGAGGGACATCACTGGTGCACAAATTTGTGCACTGGGCCTCTAGAGAAAATAATGATAGCTAATACATATATATATATATATATATATATATATATATATATATATTGAATGTATTTTATTGATTTTTTACAGAGAGGAAGGGAGAGGGATAGAGAGTTAGAAACATTGATCAGCCGCCTCCTTCACACCCCGCCTCCCACCCCACCGGGGATGTGCCTGCAACCAAGGCATATGCCCCTGACCGGAATCGAACCTCGGACCCTTCAGTCTGCAGGCCGACGCTCTATCCACTGAGCCAAACCGGTCAGGGCGATAATATTTTTATCATGCTTAACTTTTGGCTAACTGTAAGGCAACATGCTACATACTTTGTTGGTATTAAGTCATTTATCCTCCATAATGGGCCTACGGGTTAGATAATATATTTTATAGATAAGAAAGTTGAAACTAAAGAAGATTAAATAACTTGTCTGAGCCAAGATCACATCTGCTTCTATTGTCAGAACCCAGAGTCTCCTCTGTTGTTCTATGTTGACTGTGCTGGCTGTTGAGTGTATAGACGTGGAAAAACAAATATGGTCCCTGTCCATAGTGGACATGGTCCTTCCAGTTAAGTGTGTGTGTGCATGCGTGTGTGCATGCGCAGGGGAGAAGGAAGGGTGTTGGCTGGGCGTTGTCCAGTGCACTGAAAGGTTGCCAATTCCATTCCTATTCAGGGCACATGCCCAGGTTGTGGGCTCGATTTCTGATGGATGTTTCATTCTCACTTTGATCTTTTTCTCCTTCTCTCTCCCTTCCTTTCTTTCTTTCTGAAAAAAAGAAGAAAAAAAAAGAATAAAGACAGTCTTTTACGAAGATAGGTATATGTATTTTTAAATGTTTGTTTCATAATTATATTTTATTTTTAAGCATTTAAAAATATGTTAAGGGTAAATCTGATTTGGACTGTGATGATTTTATGCATAACAAGCAGAAACTCTTGTGTCTTTTCTGCTAACAGATATGACAGCATGTAAATGTCTTGGCTAAAATTACTAATTTTACAAACTCTAAATTATTCAGATTAATTTAATTTATTGTTCCCTTATAAACACAGCCTAAGAGAAGAGTAGTGCTCAGCATGGAAAAGCTGTGTATTACTCCTGTATATGAAGGTTACATTTGAAAAGTAGATATAACCATTATGAAAGATTTTCCAGTTCTGAAAGATCCTTTTTGTAAAGATTAACTCTATTTTAATAACTTGTAAATTTAGACTTTTGAGGTAAGTTGTGAAGGTGATTACAATCCTATATAATAAAAGGCTAATATGCAAATCGAACTGTGGAATGACCAGTTGCTATGATACACACTGACCACCAGGGGGCAGGCGCTCAGCACAGGAGCTGCCCCCTGGTTGTCATTGCGCTCCCACAGGGGGAGTGCTGCTCAGCCAGAGGTTGGGCTCATGGCTGGCAAGCAGAGCGGCAATGGCGGGGAGCGGCCTAAGCCATCAGCCAGATATCCCCTTAGAGCTCCCAGACTGTGAGAGAACACAGGCTGGCCTGAGGAACAACCCCCCCAAGTGCACAAATTTCGTGCACCGGGCCACTAGTTAGAATATAGAAAAGATGAATACGACAGAATTAGGTTTTTCTTGTATTTCTAGTTTACTTAGATACTGAAACTATATTTATTTCTCTCTCTCTCTCATTTTTTCCTCCTTTAAGGAGTATGGACATGCCCCAAAGCCAAAAACTCAAAGTGAATTGAAAATTAATGCTGTGTTTTCAATCAGTGGAATTCCTCTTGGTAAGCAACAGAACGGCAAAAGTTAATTATAATAAATATTTGTAATATTCTGACTAGTAGAATTTGGGGAAAGCACCTCATATAAGTTTTTTCTTCCTGTAGACAAAGCAATGCTATCACACTGAGTAGCTGGTCTTGATCAGCATTTAAAAAAAAAAAAAAAAATATATATATATATATATATATATATATATATATTATTTATTTCAGAGAGGAAGGGAGAGGGAGAGAGAGATGGAAACACCAATGATGAGAGATAATCATTGATTGGCTGCCCCTTTCATGCCCCACACTGGGGATTGAGCTCAAACCCGGGCATATGCCCTGATCAGGAATCAAACCATGACTTCCTGGTTCATGGGTCAATGTCCAGCCACTGAGCCAAACCAGCCGGGCTTGACCAGCATTTTAAAAGTGGAATAGAATAAGATTACTAGTATATCAGATAATACATATAGTAAGGAAACATTATTTCATGAAACTACTATGTTATTAAATTATATTCACACCTGCACATACACATGTATATACATGTGTGCTGGGTTATAATGTGAAATGTGGTTTTTACTATGTGTCATGGTTTTAGAAAGCTTGAAATCCCCTGGAGTGCTTTCTGCCTCATTTATATTGGAATTTAAGACTGAGGGAATTGTCCCCAAAATAGAGAATGTTATGTGTTTATATTGATACTAAAACTTTTCTTTTTGTTTTTTGTTTTTAATAGCCCAACAGTTGACCCCAGGCTTTCAGTTTCCTCTTGCATCAACTGGCCCAAATAGATTGCTTCCTTCAGTTCCAGCTATAGCTTTGCAGGCTGTTTGTTCTGGTTGTAAAAAAATGCTTTATAAGGGGCAAAATGCATATCATAAGACAGGATCTACTCAGCTCTTTTGCTCCACCCGGTGCATCGCCAGATATTCTTCACCCGTCTGCCTACCACCTCCTCCCAAGAAAACCTGCACAAACTGCTCGAAGTATAAAATTTTTAATTACATCTTTGTACCTTTTTAGTGTGTATACTATAGGCTCGGTGCATGGATTTGTGCACCGGTGGGGTCCCTCATCTTGGCCTGTGCCCTCTCACAATCTGGGACCCCTTGGGGGATGTAGCAGTGCACAAAGTGGCAGGCGGCTGGGGCCGGGTGCCATGCTACTCCTGCTCATCTGGGCTCTCCTGTGCCTGCTGCCACTACCACTGCTCCATAGCACTGCCAGGGAGGTGGGAGAGGCTCCTGCCACCGCTGCTGCACTCGCCAGCTATGAGCCTGGCTTCTGGTTGAGTGGCACTCCCACTGTAGTAGCTCACTGACTATCAGGGGGCAGCTCCTGCATTGAGCATCTGCCCCCTGGTGGTCAGTATGCGTCATAGCGACGGGTCTTTCAGTCGACCGGTCTCGTAACAGTCACCTAAGCTTTTATATGTATAGATAGATAGTTTATTTCAAACATGCTTTTGCTACTTTAAATCTCTTTAGCTCATTTCTGTGGAAATAACTTTTTAGCTATTGAGAATTTGCAGATTATAAAGTTTTTGTAACATTAGAGAAATGATTTGGTGTTAAAAGTATTGCTTAAACCAGTTTTTTAAATCTCTTTCAGTTTAAATTTTACTATGGAAAGAAATAACAAACCATTTGTGGGAATTGTAGGATCATTCATATATCCTATAATCAGACAACAGCCATTCAAAATTATTTATCTTGAATGTTACTGAAGTATAAGATAAAATAATATCATTCACATTAAAATAGTATGTGAAAATTATTTAATTCATTAAAAGGTTAAAAACTCTCAGTAGCCACAAATATAATGTGCTTATTTCTAAAAAAAATGCTACTGCACTTTTGTTGGGGATCATTGTTGCTTCAAATAATGTATAGATTCAGAAAGAGAAAGGAAAGTCACATGAACTTCTACCTTAGTACCTTTGAAGACTTTGGCATGTTTTGCCTATTTCTCTGGTAATATAATTCTAGGAATACAGTGTATTGTCAGTAGTCTCTAAGAGCAAGAAAAGTGAAGAGCTTGGTTTTAGATCATGGCTCTATTATTAACTGTACAACCTTGAGATAGATATTTTCTTTATTTAAAAAAAATTTTTAAATTCTTTATTGCTTAAGACATGAGGCTCTTTTCCCCCCCATTGATCTCTCCCCAGCCGCTCGCACCCCCCAGCACATACTCTCACCCCCCTACTGTCTGTGTCCATAGGTTATGCTCATATGCATGCATACAAGTCCTTTGGTTGATCTCTTACCCCTTCACCCCCCCCCCCCCCCACCTTCCCTCATAGGTTGGACAGTCTATTCGATCTTTTCTTTTTTTAAAAAAAATATTTTTATTGATTTCAGAGAGGGAGAGAGAGATAGAAACATAAATGATGAGAGAAAATCAATGCTCAGCTGCCACCTGCATACCCCCTACTAGGGATTGAGTCTGCAACCTCGGCATGTGCCCTTGATCAAAATCGAACCTGGGACCCTTCAGTCCGCAGGCCAATGCTCTATCCACGGAGCCAAACTGGTTAGGGCTCACTGTCATATTTTTAACGGTAGGTGAGTTTTAGAAAATTAATCACACTGTTATTGTTGTTCTTTCTTTTTTAAAACAATATATTTTATTGATTTCAGAGAGGAAAGGAGAGGGAGAGAGATTTAGAAACATCAATGATGAGAGAGAATCATCAATTGGCCGTCTCCTGCACACCCCACACTGGAGATCAAGCCTGCAACCTGGGCATGTGCCCTGACCGGGAATCGAACTGTGACCCTCTGGTTCATAGGTCGACGCTCAACCACTGAGCCATGCTGGCCGGGCTATTGTTGTTCTTTCATAATTTACCATGGAACAGTTTTGTATAATAAAGGTGTACAGGGCCGAAACCGGTTTGGCTCAGTGGACAGAGCGTCAGCCTGCGGACTGAAAGGTCCCAGGTTTGATTCCGGTCAAGGGCATGTACCTGAGTTGCGGGCACATCCCCAGTAGGGGACGTGCAGGAGGCAGCTGATCGATGTTTCTCTCTCATCGATGTTTCTAACTATCTGTCTCTCTCCTTTCCTCTGTAAAAAATCAATGAAATATATTTAAAAAAGAAGGTGTACAGGAT
Organism: Corynorhinus townsendii; assembly: GCA_026230045.1. Lineage (NCBI taxonomy): Eukaryota > Metazoa > Chordata > Mammalia > Chiroptera > Vespertilionidae > Corynorhinus > Corynorhinus townsendii. The sequence continues at coordinate 199,482,484 of JAPDVU010000002.1, forward strand.
GTATAAGGCAGAATAGTGGAATGATTAATTCCATGTACTGTAGAATCTGACTGCTGAGATTTGTATTCTGGCTTTACTGCTTCCCAGCTATGTGACTTTGACATTTTTGATTTAGTCTTCTCATCTATCAAATGGCAATTATAATAATACTTACATTATAGAGTTTTTGCAACAATTAGATTGGATAATTAGGGTAAAGAATAATGTTGGCACATAGTTGTTATTCAATACACATTATTATAGTATATAATATTATTGCCATTATTTTTTTCACTTTGTGCCTGCACTAGTGTTTCTGATTAATGACTATTTCCTTCAGTTTATATGCTTGTCAGAAGAATGGCAATATTTAGCCTCTGTTTTTACTGCCAGTGCTTATTGCAGATGAACTCTTATAATAGAACAATTCAGTTATTTGTGTTCTTTTATCTTATTCTTGGTTCTGTCCTCTGTTACCAAGCCTTAGTAATCCTTTTGTCATCTGTTTCTTTGCTCTCTTCAGTTATAGCTAAACTTTATATATCATGCTAATATTTTTTAGCATACTTTTTTTTTTTTTTAGAGAGGAAGGGAGAGGGATAGAGAGATAGAGACATCGATGAGTGACATCATCGATCGGCTGCCTCCTGCATGCCCCCTACTGGGGATTGAACCCGCAACCTGGGCATGTGCCCTGACCAGGAATCGAACCCAGTGGTCTCTTGGTTCGTGGGTTGATGCTCAACCACAGAGCAACATAGATTGGGCCCTGGTAATATTATTATATTTATCTTTAGTAGTTCACTGTTTCCAAAATCTTGCATTTAACTTAATTTTTTTGTAAATGTATTTTTTATCTCATTTGTGTTTTTACTCTTCGCAGCTATTGGCTAGTAAGAAGACAAGTGTTTTCATAGACTGGAGTTGTTTCATTGGCTCCAGTGGAAGAAACTTAGTTGGAGCTGTAAGCCTCACTATTTTTGTCATGGGAATCTGCCTGGATATATTTTAAATATAATTCTCTTTTACACATCTATAAATTTGGTATTATGAACTCCATTTTATACATGAGGAAATTAAGATAGTAATTGTCTTATTCATTGTTACTTAGCTGATAGTAACAGAACTAATCATTAAACCCAGGTTTCCAGATGCCTTATGCAGGGTCAGCCATTTTCTACTATATAATAGCTATCCTTAGTAAATGTAGTTATTTTAGCTTACAAAGAGGAAGAAATTACAATTTTGAAGAACACATTTCATTTTGCCTTTATTATTTATTTTTAGAGACATTTTAAATCCAAAGAATGTGATCACAGCCCGATTTGGAAATTCCTCTCCTAGCAAAGATTTCTGCAGCCAATCATGCCTTTCTTCTTATGAACTAAAGAAAAAACCTGTAGTTACCATATATAACAATAGCATTTCAACTAAGTGCAGCATGTGTCAGAAGAATGCTGATGTAAGTTACATTTTACCTTTATTGGGATTCTGCTCAAAGATCATAGATTTTTAACTGGCTCTTATTTTGTATGCATATGTGTTTTTTTCTCCTAGATTCGATTTGAAGTTAAATATCAAAATGTGCTACATGGTCTTTGTAGTGATGCCTGTTTTTCAAAATTTCATTCTACCAACAACCTCACTATGAAATGTTGTGAGAACTGTGGGAGCTATTGCTATAGTAGTTTTGGTTCTTCCCAGTCCCAGAAGGTTTTTACTTCAACAAGTGTCACAGCATATAAGCAGGTATGAATATCAGTCTCTTGCATATAGTTGGGCTCTCCCCTCCTGAGATGGCTGTGCAGGGATGAAGTGCACAAGAAAATAGTGAGCTCTTGCTTTGGCCAGTGTTGCACAGTTGTTTGGGCATTGTCTCATGCATCATGAGGTTGCTGGTTTGCTTCTGTCATGGCGCATGTCCAGGTTTTAGTCTCAATCCCCAGTAGGGGGTGTGCAGGAAGCTGTGGATCAATGTTATGCACTCACATCGATGTTTCTCTCTTCTCCCTTCCTCTCTAAAAATCAGTAAATTATTCTTTTTAAAAAAATATATTTTTATTGATTTCAGAGAGGGGGAGAGAGAGAAACATCAATGATGAGAGAGAATCATTGATTGGCTACCTCCTGCACACCCCCCATTGGGGACTGAGCCCTCAACACAGGCATGTGCCCGTGATTGGAATCAAACCCGGGACCCTTTGGTCTGCAGGCTGCCGCTCTATCCACTGAGCCAAACCAGCTAGGGCGACTTCTTCTTCTTCTTTTTTTTTTAAAGAATGAAGATTAACAACAAAAAAACAAAACAAAAAAGAAAAAATATTTTTTAATGTGTTTTGGAATGAATTATAATTATTTTGGCAACATTGCCTTATTAGAATACTTCAGCTGATTTTATATTTTTGAATAATGCATTCATTTGGTTACTAAGTATATCAATTTGTGTCAATTTAATTCTTGCTGAATGACTTCGGGTCTTTAAAAAGTTCCATTTTTACAAAAGGATGTTAAGTAATAATTAAAACGTTTTTTAGTTAGCAAGTTTGATTTCTATTTAATTTCTCTAAGCAGTTGGTAATGGACATTCATCTTGTGAAAAGTATTACTTTTCTAGGAATTGCAGCTTTTGGCATTCTGCTTACGACTGTCACAGGAATAGAATCCATTTTATTTATATACTAGAGGCCTGGTGGGTGAAATTTGTGCACTGGAGGAGGGGTCCCCTCAGCCCAGTCTGCACCCTCTCACAGTCCAGGACCCCTCATTCCTTACTGCCTGCCTGCTTGCTGCTCCTTAGCACTGCCACAGAGGCAGGAGGGGCTCCCGCCACTGCAGTCACTGGGCTCACCAGCCATGAGTCTGGATTCTGGCTGAGCGGTACTTCCCCTGTGGGAGTGCACTGACCACCAGGGGGCAGCTCCTGTGTTGAGCGTCTGCCCTCTGGTGGTCATTCTGCATCATAGTGACTGGTTGTTCTACCAGTCATTCCACTGTTTGGTCGATTTGCATATTAGGGTTTTATTATATAGGATATATGATCCCAAAATCAGTTTCATTCTTACTTTTGTTACTGGTATTGTACTCTGTCTACTGCATAAATGATGTTCTTCTTTTAATTTGAAACTTCACAAGTTACACATTCTTTCCATTTACTTCCCCACATAATTTTTTACTGAGAGACTTTATATTGTGTCAGTGACAGTAGTAGTGGTTAGGAGCCTGGAATTTGGAGTAGTGAAATAAGTTTAATCTCTTACTATTCTGTTTATTAAGTTAATCTAATTAAAAATAATTTACACTTTTTGTTAATTTTTTAAAGTATCTCACTATGTTGTTTAAAGAATTCTATAATACAGTGTATATAAATTGCTTAGCATGGATTCTGATTCTTCAATAAGTAATACTATTGGTAACTTACATAAATGGTAGCCATTAATATTATTATTTCTTTTTTAAAAATATATTTTATTGATTTTTTTTTTTTTTTTTTTTTTTTACAGAGAGGAAGGGAGAGGGATAGAGTTAGAAACATCGATGAGAGAGAAACATCCATCAGCTGCTCCTGCACACTCCCTACTGTGGATGTGCCCGCAACCAAGGTACATGCCCTTGACAGGAATTGAAACTGGGACCCTCAGTCTGCAGGCTGACACTCTATCCACTGAGCCAAACCAGTTAGGGCTGTTTCTTTAAACATAGATAAACTTTCAGGCAAAGTTTATTATGAAACTTAGCTTGAAAACAAGTGCTGCAGAATGACCTAATATACATTAAACATCATTTCTGCCCTAGCTGGTTTGGCTCAATGGATACGGCCTGCGGACTGAAGGGTCCCAGGTTCGATTTCAGACAAGGACGCATGCCCAGGTTGTGGGCTTGATCCCCAGTGGGGGGTGTGCAGGAGGCAGCCGATCAATGATTCTCTCTCATCATTGATGTTTCCATCTCTGAAATCAATAAAAATATATTTTAAAAAACCACACACAAAAAAACCAAAACAAAAAAACATTATTTCTATCTCCTCCTCTTAAAGAGTCTTACTAGTTAAGTAACCTTAAAGGTGGTAGATTCTCTCCTAGATTGATGTCTAAGATTGCATTGAAGATGAGCCTTTGGTTCATGCATTACCTGGTCTTCTCTGATCATTTGTGATGAGAAAAGTATGTTATGACTATCTAATTCATTACTTTTAATACGTTTTGTTGTTGCTAACCTGTCTGAGTAGTTATTAATTTTCTTCAATTTACATTTTATTATTATCTGAAAAAACTTACTTTTCCCACATCCCAACTTTCAGAGAAGTCTATGCTTGGTGTGGCCTCACTGTCACGCTCAAATATTTCAACCAAAGGCAGTGGTTGTAGGTAGCTTTTCTTTTTCTTAAACAGTATGTATATATGTACTGTATACTTAGGTGTGTGAATGTTATTTTTCTTTTTTTTGAATTTATTTTTAAAAAATATATATTTCATTGATTTTTTACAGAGAGGAAGGGAGAGAGAGAGTTAGAAACATCGATGAGAGAGAAACATCGATCAGCTGCCTCCTGCACACCCCCTACTGGGGATGTGCCCGCAACCCAGGTACATGTCCTTGACTGGAATTGAACCTGGGACCTTTCAGTCTGCAGGCTGACACTCTATCCACTGAGCAAAACTGGCTTCGGCTGAATGTTATTTCTTAACAGAATGTATTTTCTTAACAGAATTCAGCCCAGACACCTCCATATGCCTTGGGGAAATCATTGAGGCCCTCAGCTGAAATGATTGAGACTACCAATGACTCAGGAAAAACAGAGCTTTTCTGCTCTATTAATTGCTTATCTGCTTACAGAGTTAAGACAGTTACTTCTTCAGGTAATGTTTAAATTTGATAAATTTATAGATTTACTAGTAGTAACTATTGAAGAAGAATATAACTGCTTTTCTTTCATTTTCTTGGAAACTAAATTTGCCTATATGGTTAAATAATGCCGCAATATTGGTTTAGTTTTAAAGAACTGATTTTTATTTTTATTTTTTTTTCATTTTTTTTATTAAGGTATTATATGTGTACATATCTTACCCTTGCGCCCCCCCCCCTCTCCCATACATGCCCTCACCCCCCAGTGTTTTGCATCCATTGGTTATGCTTATATGCATGCATACAAGTCCTTCGGTTGATCTCTTATTTCCCCACCTGTCCCTAACCTTCCCCCTGTAATTTGACAGTCTGTTTGATGCTTTACTGCCTCTGTATCTATCTATTTGTTCATCAGTTTATAATGTGTTTTTTATTATCCACAAATGAGTGAGATCATGTGGTATTTTTCTTTCATTGACTGGCTTATTTCACTTAGCATAATGAAAGAACTGATTTTTAAATGAACATAGTTTTTCAACAGATTTCCTTGGTTGAGGTGTTTGTGTGTGTGTGTGTTTAGTTTCATGTGTGAAAAGAAAGAAAACCCCACATAAGTTCCAAGTTAGTTTTTGTGTAAATGGAACTTAATTGAGGAAGTTGTAGTTAGCTTGACAGGTTATTATACAGTTTCTTGATTTTTATTTTGTATATTATTATTTGTGTTTTTATTCTAATACATTGTTTGGATTATTTGTTCATCTGTGTAACTTATTCATTGGTTTTTATTTTTTGTTACCAAGGTGTCCAGGTTTCGTGCCGTAGTTGTAAAACCTCGGCAATCCCTCAGTATCACCTAGCTATGTCCAATGGAAGTATATACAGCTTCTGCAGCTCCAGTTGTGTTGTGGCGTTCCAGGTATGAGCTAAGATAGTATTTTACCCCTGCAGTTCTCTTAGGCATTGATCTATGGCAAAATGTTAACTGCTGAAGGTCCATATTTATAAAAGATTAAATTTCAGTTAGAAAAAAATTCTGTTCAACTATGGAAGCTAGGCTGTGGTTTTGGATACATGATATGGTGATGTGTTCATGTATTCCTTCCTCTCATCCTGGGCCAGATGCATAATGACTCCTGGCATGAACTTGTGAGCCTTCACTTGTCACATTTTGTCTTCACTCTCAGAGAAAGTAGAGTTTAGAGATCCTGCAGCGTGGGAAGATGCCTGATGCAATGGCCCTGGCACTAGAAAGAAGATATCACTAGTGGCCCCTGTGCCTGCCTGCCTGCCTGCCTGCCTGCCTCCCTCTCTCCCTCCCTCCCTCCCTTTCTTCCTTCCTCCCTTCCTTCCTTTCTTCCTTTTTTATTCATTTCAGAGAGAGAGGGAGAGGGAGAGTGAGAGAAACATTAATGATGATAAGAGAATCATTGGTCAGCTGCCTTTTGCACACCCCCTACTGGGGATCAAGCCTGCAACCTAGGCATGTGCCCTGACCGGGATTCGAACCGTGACCTCCTGGTTCATAGGTCAATTCTCAACCATTAAGCCATGCCAATCTGGCATCACTGTGCTCTTACTAGCCATCAGAGGCTGGTTGGTGATGAGAGGCCTGCTTTAATTTATTAGAGTCATATATACTAGAGGTCTTTGTCTGGAAAGCCTGTATTTCTCAGTTCTTCTATTCTGGAAGTATGCCATTTAAACACTTTCTGTGTACTACTTTATAAATTTTAAAGAAATTTATTAAAATGAGAAAATGAAAATTACCAAGTTTTGTTACTTCTTAATTGTTAAAGTCTTTGCCTTATTTGTGTTCATTCAGGATGTATTTGATAAGCCAAAAGGAACAAACTCTTCAGCAGTGCCCCTGTCTCAGGGCCAAATATGCCCGCCTTCTGGGTCAACAGTGTCAGCAAGAGGAGGTAACAGCACCTCTGCGGTTTCCCCCAGCACCATCAGTGGCTCTGCTGCAGCCAGTCTCCCTTCTCTTGCTGCACAATTCCAGCACATTGCTTCAATCCAAGCAGTTGTTAAACTCAAGTGTCAGCACTGTAACCACCTGTTTGCCAAAAAACCAGAACTTCTTTTCTACAAGGTAAAGAGAGATCATAAGAGAGATTGAATTTAAACTTACCCAAGAAGCATTTTTGTCTCATCTGTGCATTCATTTAATTTGCTTTGAAATGAGAAGGAAAAATATTTCTTAAAAGATAAAGCAACTGCTTAATTAAGTCTTATTGACTGTTCTTTCTTTACAGGGTAAAATGTTTCTGTTTTGTGGCAAGACTTGCTCTGAGGACTACAAAAAGAAAAATAAAGTTATAGCAATGTGTGACTACTGTAAACTACAGAAAATTATAAAGGAGACTGTACGATTTTCAGGGGTTGATAAGCCATTCTGTAGTGAAGGTAAAGGGAAAAGTTCAGTTTTATCCACAGATCATGTGGTTGTTGTGAAGTATTGATTATGGGCTGGGCTATTCATCCACAATCAATTTTCAAGTAATTTTTGTTTTATCAGGTATAATTTGAAGCTTTTTAATTGAATTTATATTTAACTCATTTAAAAATCTATCTTTTTATTTTTTCTGTTCTGCTTGTTCATTTTGATTTTTAGATTCAATTGTTGATAGATATGTATTTATTGCCATTTTATTGTTCATATTTTTTATCTTTTTTTCCCTTTTTCTTCAAGAAGACCCTTTAACATTTCTTTTTTTAAAAAAAAAATATATATTTTTATTGATTTCAGAGAGGAAGGGAGAGAGAGAGAGAGATAGAAACATCAATGATGAGAGAGAATCCTTGATCAATTGCCTGCTGCACGCCGCACACTGGGGATCGAGCCCATGACCTGGGCATGTGTCCTGACTGGGAAGCAAACCGTGACCTCCTGGTTCATAGGTTGATGCTCAACTACTGAGCTATACCGGCCAGCCAAACTCCTTTAGCTTTTTCTTGTCTGGGAAGCTCTTTATTTGTCCTTTGATTCAAAGTGATAGCTTTGTTGGGTAGAGTATTCTTGGTTATAGGTCCTTGCTTTTTTATTCATTTTGAATATTTTTTGCCACTCCCTTCTGGCCTGCAAAGTTTCTGTTGAGAAATCAGCTGACAAAAGTCTGTCTTTTTATTTATTTATATTTTTTCTGTATTGTTGAAAGTATTACAGATGTCCCCTTTTCTTGTTTCCCCGCCTCCCCAACAACCCCCTCTACCCGCCCACAAAAGTCTCTCTTTTAAAATGTTACAATAACCTTGGCAAAGAAAAACTTCTGAAATATAATTAGATCAGTGGTATTAGATCTTTTATTAGTTTAGCTATGATTTCAGAGATCTTTTCTTGCACCCATTTGTGAAGTAGGTACTTAAGCAATTATGGCTTCTTGGCTTAAGAAACTGATGTTTCTGAATATAGATGGCCTTGTATTTAGAGTATATGTAAAAAGTGATATAAGTTTGTTTTATGAATATAGAGATTATCCATTAACCTAGAGGCAAATAATTGTGTCCAATATTTAGAAATTAACAATGTGGGCATCTAAGACTATAGAAACTCACTTTACTTCCTTCAAATTAATGTAAATTTGATGTTTTTTACTTTCATCCTTTCTGGTTCTCAGTTTGCAAATACCTCTCTGCCCGTGACTTTGGAGAACGATGGGGAAACTACTGTAGGATGTGCAGTTATTGCTCCCAGACATCCCCTAATTTGGTAGAAAACAGATTGGAGGGCAAGTTAGAAGAGTTTTGTTGTGAAGAGTGCATGTCAAAATTTACAGTTCTGTTTTATCAGGTAATTATATCTCTTTGGCTTCCTGAAGTTTATAAAAATTATTTTCTGTTTAAATATGTTCAGATTATATGATAAAGTTTTGTGTTTAGAACTGGATAAAATAAACTATGGGCTCCTAAAGCAAAATTTAATTGATTATAAACTTGAAATCTTTGGGGTAAAGAGTACAGAATTTCTGGAGAATTTGTTATTATTTGAGGATATGTTCCTTTTAAATTTTGCTTTTGTTATAAGGCACATTGACCTTGTTATAACTGAGTTAGAACTTTACGTAGGTAAGTTGCCTTTTGTCTTTCTCATACAGAAAGTTCCTCTGAGAAATTTGAAGTTAGGTCTTGTTCTCATTTCATAGATCAAATGACTATGACCTCCTTACCCACTTCCTTTAAAAAAAATTACTTTTTTTGTAAGGTTAACAATGAAAGCTGGAATTAATTGAAACATTAATACATGTTCAGTGCTTCATAAGTGTTCATTTAATCCTCACCAGAATCCTAAGAGGTAGGTATGTTATTGCCAGTGTATAAATAAGAAAAAGAAGTTAGTAACATGTCCTTAAAGAATCTGGTAGATGACAATTATACAGCACCTATACGACTCAAGTGAAATCACCTGTTTACTTGTTTCCCGAGCCCTCAAAATACAATTTTATTGAGGGGACGTATGTCTTTTTCATAATTATATGCCCAGGACCTATCTCAGTACTCAAGACAAAGGATACCTCATTAGATATTAAATGCATCAAAGTCTTTATGACTCCAAAGTCCATATTCTTCCTACTGCAATATGTTGCCTCTTAACCTCTTAAAAATAGAATCTATCTTTAGATTTCTCATTGCTAATTTTGAAAACAGATGAACTTTTATATTCTCTCAATTGAGGGTATCTATATGAAATAAGAATATATGTTTTTAACCACAATATATATATTTTATTTAATTTATTTTTATAATATTTTTTACTGATTTCAGGGAAGAAGTGACAGGGAGGGAGAGATAGAAACATCAATGATGAGAGAGAATCATTGATCAGCTGCCTCCTGCATGCCCCACACTGAGGATAGAGCCAGCAACTTGGGCATGTGCCCTGACCAGGAATCGAACCTGGTTCATAGGTCGACGATCAACTGCTGAGCCACGCCAGCTGGGCTATTTTTTTAAAAAGTAAATCTTTATTGTTCAGATTATTACAGTTGTTCCTCTTTTTTCCCCACATAGCTCCCCTCCACCCAGTTCCCACCCCACCCTCTACCCTTACCTTCCCCTCCCCACCACTGTCCTCATCCATAGGTGTACGATTTTTGTCCAGTCTCTTCCCGCACCCCCACACCCCTTTCCCTCTGAGAAATGTCAGTCCACTCCCCTTCTATGCCCCTGATTCTATTATATTCACCAGTTTATTCTGTTCATCAGATTTTTTATTCACTTGATTTTTAGATTCATTTGTTGATAGATATGTATTTGTTGTTCATAACTTTTTTCTTTACCTTTTTCTTCTTCCTCTTCTTAAAGAATACCCTTCAGCATTTCATATAATACTGGTTTGGCGGTGATGAACTCCTTTAGCTTTTTCTTATCTGTGAAGCTCTTTGTCTGACCTTTAATTCTGAATGATAGCTTTGCTGGGTAGAGTAATCTTGATTGTAGGGTCTTGCTATTCATCACTTTGAATATTTCTTGCCACTCCCGTCTGGCCTGCATAGTTTCTGTTGAGAAATCAGCTGACAGTTGTATGGGTACTCCCTTGTAGGTAACTAACCGTTTTTCTCTTGCTGCTTTCAAGATTCTTTGTCTTTTGCCCTTGGCATTTTAATTATGATGTGTCTTGGTGTGATCCTCTTTGGATTCCTTTTGTTTGGGGTTCTGTGCGCTTCCTGGACTTGTAATTACGTCTATTTCTTTCACCAGGTGGGGGAAGTTTTCTGTCATTATTTCTTCAAATAGGTTTTCAGTATCTTGTTCTTTCTTTTCTTCTGGCACCCCAATAATTCGGATATTGGTATGCTTGAAGTTGTCCCAGAGGCTCCTTACATTATTTTCATATTGTTGGATTCTTTTTTCTTTTTGCTTTTCCGGTTGGGTGTTTTTTGCTTCTTTGTATTTTAAGTATTTTTCTTGATTCTTGGGATCCTCTAGTCTGCTGTTGGATCTCTGTATATTTTTATTTCAGTCAGTGTATGCTTAATTTCTAGTTGGTCCTTTTTCATATCCTTGAGGGTCTAAATATAAAATATAAATTTATTGGCAGTTTCTAGAAAATTCTTGAGTAACCTTATAACCGTAGTTTTGAACTCTATATCCAGTAGTTTGTTTTCCTCCATTTCTGTCATTTGTGACCTGTTTCTTTGTCTCTGCATTTTGGCTGCTTCCCTGTGTTGATAGAGTGGCTTTGTGTGCTAGGTGTCCTACAGGGCCCAGTGGCTGAGCCTCCCCAGTTATCCGAGGTGGACACTCTTGGTGCACCCTTTTGTGGGCTGTGTGCACAGTCTTGTTGTAATTAAGCCTTGATGGTTGTTGGTATCATTGAGAGGAATTGGCTTCCAGGCCAATTGGCTGTGAGAGTCAGCTGTGTCTATGATGGGAGAACTTCTGTGCTGGAGACACACTTATGGGGCAAGACTTGCTTCAGTGGGGCTTTGGTGCTCAATGAGTCTGCCCCCTGAGTGTGTCCCTTATGGATCTGAGGAGTTGTAATCTGGATGGTCCTACTCTGACAACTGGGTACACTGGCTCTTGGATTTCCAAGGAGGTGCTAATTTAGCCTCTGCCTGAGGCCACCCAGCGGGAGGTACGGAGAGATCCGCAGATTCCTCTTCTTTGTTTGGGGTTTGGAGGTGCCCAGATGAGGTCCAGCTCTGCACTTTACTTCCGCACCTCCTCTGAGTCTCAGTGTGCTTTTCTCTTTCCTTCTAGTTGTAGAATTTCCATTCAGCCAGCCTTCCTGCAGTTCTGGATGATGTCTGTTTTGTCTTTTAGTTGTAGTTTTGAAGTAGTTGTGCAAGGCAGCAATTTCAGGTGTTTACCTTTGCTGCCATCTTGGTTTCTCCAGCTGGGCTATTTTTAATTTTATTTTTACATATAATATTATTTTGTATTAGTTTCTGATGTATAGTATAGTGGTTAGACAACCATATACTTTACAAAAGTGTTCCCTGATATTTCAATTATCCACCGGGCACCATACCTAGTTATTACAATACTAGAAGCCCAGAGCGCGAAATCGTGTGGCCCCGCCCACCTGCGTGTGCCTCGCTGTACTTGGCAGACCCCCCCACCTGCACGTGCCCTGCCCACCTGCCCGCTGCCCCATTGTGCTCACAGCCCTGCCCACCTGCGTGCGCCCTGCCTGCCATGCCACTGCCACAGGACCCCAGACCCGCTGTGCCGCTGCCGCGAGACCCCAGAGTCCCTCCTGCCGCTGCTGCAGACCTCGGACCCGCTGCTTTGCCCCTGCGAGACCCAGAGTCCCTCCTGCTGCTGCTACTGCTGCGGGACCCATCAGTGCACCTCCTGGTGACCGGTTGTTTGGTCGTTCCGGCGTTCTGGCCATGGGCTTTTTATAATAAAGATTATTGATTATATTCCCTATGCTGTACTTTACATACCCATGACTCTTTCATAACTACCATTTTGTACTTCTTAATTCCTTTGCCTTTTTTACTCTTTCTCTCAATTCCCCTCCCCTCTGGCTACCATCAATCTGTTCTATCTATGCATCAGTTTGTTCTATCAATTTTGTTTGTTTATTCTGTTCTCTAAATTCCACATGTAAGTGAAATCATATGGTATTTGTCTTCTTCTGACTGACTTACTTAATATTCTCTAGGTCCATTCATGCTATCACAAATGGTAAGATTTTGTTCTTTTTTATGGCTGAGTAATACTATTATGTTGTCTATATGTACTACAGCTTTTTTATCCAGTTGTCTATTGACGGGTACTTGGGTTGCTTTCATATCTTGGCTATTGTAAATAATGCTGCAATGAAGATAGGGGTGCACATATTCTTTTGAATTAGTATTTTGGGTTTCTTTGGATAAATGCCCAGAAGTGGAATCTCTGGGTCATAAGGCAGTTCTGTTTTTAATTTTTTGAGGAACCTCTATACTGTTTGCCATAGTGGCTGCACTGGTCTGCATTTCCACCAACAATACACAAGGGTTCTCTTTTCTCCACATCCTCACCAATACTTGTTATTTTTTAAATTTATTGATGATAGCCATTCTGACATGTTTAAGGTGATACTTCATTGTGGTTTTTAAAAAATATTTTTTTATTGATTTTAGAGAGGGAGAGAGAAATGGAAACATCAGTGGTGAGAGAGAATCATCAATTGGCTGTTTCCTACATGCCCCCTACTGGGGATCAAGCCCACAACCCCACCATGTTCCCTGATGGGGAATCAAACTATAACCTCCTCGTTCATAGGTTGACAACCACTGAGCCCTGATGACTGGGCCTCATTGTGGTTGTAATTTGCATTTTTTTGATGATTAGTAACATTGACATCTTATATGCCTACTAGAGGCCCGGTGCATGATATTTGTGCACTTCGGGGGGGGGTCCCTTTGCCCAGATTGCAAGAGGGCACAGGCCAGGCCGAGGGACCCCACTGGTGCACAATCAGGATTGGGAGAGACATGGGAGGTTGGCCAGCCAGGGAGGGACTGTGGGAGGGCTCCAGGGCATGTCTCGTCTGTCTCACTCAGTCCCGATGGCCAGATCCCAGCAGCAAGCTAACCTACCAGTCGGGAGTGTCTGCCCCCTGGTGGTCAGTGCACGTCATAGTGACTGGTTGACCAGTCGACTGTCTGCTCCCTTGTGGTCAGTGCACGTCATAGCAAGCAGTTGAGTGGCCTTAGCATATCATTAGCATATTGTGCTTTGATTGGTTGAACGGCCAACCAGATGACCAGACACTTGGCATATTAGGCTTTTATTATATAGGACTAGGGGCCCAGTGCACGAATTCATGCACCTTGAAAGGCACGGTGGGCCGTTGAGGCTGTGGTGGGCACAGGAGCGGGTCTCGGCCCATCCTCTGCAACCTGCCCAGCCACTCCTGCCATGGCCCCCAGTCCCCTGTCAGCTGGCAGCCCGCTCCCGCTGCCGCTGCTCCCACATGCTGATGGTGTTGGCCCTGCTTGCACCTGCTGACGGCATGGAGCGAATGGGGCTGCTGCCAGCAGCAGGTGCGAGAGGTAGTTGCTGGCCCCGATTGCTCCTCGGGCAGGGGGAGGTAGAGAAGTCCTCAGGGGAGACTGGGGCTGGCAGCTGCCGCTCGCACTTACTGACGGTCCTGGAGCTGGCAGTGGGTGCAAGCAGAGGCTCCTGTGCCGGCAGCAGGTGCAAGCACTGGGTGCGACCATGGCACGCGGAAGCAAAGACTTTTCAGTAACCACTAGAGGCTCACCTCGATGACAGCGACCAGCTTCCCTCCCTGGTCTGGCGCCCCTGCTCACCTGCTCCACCATCCCACTGCGGCCGACGCCCACCACATTCTGTGCTCTGCTGCCTGCTGCCAATGTGCACTATGTTCCACGTGCACTCCCTGGTGGTCAGCGCAATTCATAGCGACTGGATGTTCTGTTGTTTGGTTGTTCCACCGTTCAGTTGATTTGCATATTAGGGTTTTATATATATATAGATAGGCCATCTGTATGTCCTCTTTGGAGAAGTGTCTACTTAGGTCCCCTGCCCATATTTTAATTGGATTGTTTTCTGGTGTTGAGTTTGAGGTTTTTTTAAATATTTTTATTGATTTCAGAGAGGAAGGGAAAGGAAGAGAGAGATAGAAAAATCAATGATGAGAGAGAATCACTGGTTGGTTGCCTCCTGCTCTCTCTCTACTGGGGATTGAGCCCGCAACCTGGGCAGGTGCCCTTGACCAGAATTGAACCTTCCAGTCCACAGGCTGATGCTCTGTCCACTGAGCCAAACCAGCTAGGGCGACTTGTTTGAGTTCTTTATAAATCGTGGATATTAACTCTGTATTGGATGTATCATTGGAGAATAACCACAACATTTTAAGGTAGAAAGTCTCATATTTTGTAATCTCAACTGACTGATATATCATGTTTTCATAATGTCTTCTGATTTTATAATAATTTTATCTTTTCATTATTTTATAGTTTTAAGCATGTCCTTTTTTTTTTTTTTTTTTTTTCTCAGATGGCCAAGTGTGATGCTTGTAAACGACAGGGTAAGCTAAGTGAGTCCATAAAATGGCGAGGAAACATCAAACATTTCTGTAATCTATTTTGTGTCTTGGCGTTCTGTCATCATCAAATTACAAATGACCCTGTATCACAAAGAAAAGGTACAATTAAACTTGGCTAATGGGATTTTTATGTCAATGCTAGGATAATACTATCAGTATACACAATTGTAAATAATATAAGAACAAAATTTTACTGGGTTCAGATAGCCTGAATTTCCTTAAATTTTCCTGTAAGAATCCTTAAGGATTGCCTTTGAGGGAAATTAATCCTGATATTTTTTGCTCTCATAATCAAACACACCAAGAATAATAAATGTGGAAGCACTAATTTTATAGGAAAATTAGATTTGATTGCTTTTTATTGCATTTATCTGTACATAAATAACTTACACTAAGAGATATATGCTATTCAGTTAATAAACTAGAAATAAAAAGAAATTGGGGCAAACAAAGGGAAAGACTATAAATATGTTAATATAGTTGCTGTGTCTGGCCTAAGACTTTATCAAGTGCTTGCTTGTAGCCAAGGAAAAAAGAACAACACATTAATTATATAAAAAAATAAAATAGATCACTTCTTCATGGGTAGCCAAGTTTTCTTGGCTAAGAATAAAATAATTTTGCAAGTAGGACAGCTAATGTGGTCAAAATATCCAGATGAATAGGTAGTTACATAGCATGTTTTTAAAATAGTTCCCTGAAGTAGGACTTCTCTGATTTAGATTAAAAACTTTTGATATTATGTTCTCTGATCAAAGCCTGGAGTGCTGTTGAATTGACAGAATCCATGTGCTTTGACTCCTTACATTGTGGCTCTTGTCTACCTTTGTAGTCTTACTAGTCATCACCTTAATCCAGATATGCCTTGTGCTCATCTTTTGTGTTATTGCATCCATTCCCTGAGATTAGCCAGGTGGGTGGTAGGATTTTCATTCTATGATGTGAGTTAACAAAATTAGCGTTTTTATATGGATGGACAGCTACGTCACCAACTTATTTATAAAAATTGTCATGTTAAATTTTTATTTGAAGCAATATAGATGTAGGAGTTTTAATACTCTCTAATAGAAAAGCCTGGCTAACCCTGAAGCAAATACCTATATTTTAAAGTTTCTTGAAAAAGTTCAGTATAGTGTCATTTTATGTATCTTTGAATTATGTCAGGCAGAAAATAGTGCAAAGTGAAAAATATTTAAATTCCCACTGTTAAATATAATTTATAGCTTATAATTTTAGAGAATCAGCCTTTCTTTAAGTCCTAATGAACACTAATCTGACCAGAATCACCCAACCCAACATTATACAGAGTTAGATATTTGCATTGCATCTTGAAAATGAAGTTGTTAAACAGGGTTTTTGTGTGTGACCCTTTTGTTTATACTAAGTCTTACCTTTTTGTTTTAATCAGTCAATGTTGCTAAGGCACCAACTGCTTCAATGGCGTTCCCTTCTGCAAGGACAAATACAATACCAGTTATAACCAATGTGGTGTCATTAGCAAAAGTATCTCCTGCCCAGCCCACAGGGAACACTAACAGTGTTTTAAAAGGTATGACTTGGTGTAAAGGCATTTGTTCAAACTGTGGGAATCGTTGTCTAGTGTGCATAGCTGTTATTGGTAATATTTGCATTTATATGAGGAAACATAACTCCTCTGTCTTGGGGTGAAGAGGATAGCAAGCAGGTTGGAATGGATAGGGAAGAAAGTGGGCATGCATAGTTTATTTTTTTAATAACCCAAATTATTATTATTATTTTATTGATTTCAGTGAGGAAGGGAGAGGGAGAGAGAGAAAGATCAATGATGAGAGAGAATCATTGATTGGCTGCCTCCTCCACGTCCCCCACTGGGGATTGAGCCTGCCACTGGGCATGCGCCCTTGACTGGAATTGAACCTGGGACCCTTCAATCTGGAGGCTGATGCTCTATCCACTGAACCAAACCAGCTAGGGCAATAACCCAAATTATTTTAATATAGCTGCCTTTACCAAATGAGATTCTAATACAATAGGTGGGATTGTGGCCCAGGAATCCTCACCTTAACCAAGGACCCTAGGTGATACTGAGGCCAAGTTTTCTTGGTCTGTTTTTGAGAAATTCTGATCTAGACTCTAGATCACCTTAGTGAGAAGAAAGTAACTTCTTGGTTTTAGTGTTTACGTTTGTATATTCTGGGGATAATAAAGCATGTTTTCATTTTATAACAGGTGCAGTTACTAAAGAGACAGCAAAGATCATTGAAGATGTAAGTTTTATTGTTAGTATTTGCCTGATAATGCCACTTTATGTTCATTTGGGATATAACCTTCTAATATATATCTGAGTACATTTCTATTTGCAGGTTAATCTTTAAAATATTAGAGTAATATATTCTGCATTAACTTTTGTTTTCAAACCTTAAAATTACATTATTAATGAGAATGCATTCCTAATTTATTTTTATTGTTTGTGTCTGGTTCTTTAATTTCTTTAGATACTTGTTGACTTCATTTGGTTGCTTATTTTTCTCTTTTGCTACATTCAAGTAATTTTCTTTTAGATGAGAAAATCTTGAAAAAGTTGAGTATTATGTCATTTTATGTATCTTTGAATTATGTCAGGCAGAAAATAGTGCAAAGTAAAAATATTTAAATTCCCACTTTCCCAAATTTTAAATATTGTAAAACTTCCCAAAGTTAAAACAGTTTTTGAAGAAATGCATAATTGCAGTTGGCAAGCTGAAAGGATTATAGACTATGTCATTATTGTCCTGTATCAGCATAACTTTATCAGGAAAAGAAAATTCTCATCATTCTTTATCAATATCACATGAACCTTAGACCTTAGGTTAATGTATTGGTGACTCTTGTGCTACTCTCTTAACATTTGCTCTTGATATAGTAAAAAATAATTTTTTATATTAAATAACAATGTCATTCAGATACATTATTTGGTGGGGCTACTGCTAAAAATTATGCCCAGAATTTAATAAATTTGGAACAGAAGTTAAATGTGACAAAATTGTGTGAAGAAGGCCAGACTACTGTTGTGATATCTCATTCTAGTAACTTAGGAGAGTGCATCCTGCAGAATATTAGAGATAATGCTCAAGAAAACAAAGCATCGTTAAAGCAGGTGCCCCCTTTAGTTCACAAACTAGGCAAGGATAATGGAGTAAGTGGATAAATTCCTGGCAACATGACTATACGATCAGGGCTGAGAAAAGTGCTCCGAAGGCCAAGCTATCATCTATGCTAAGGCATGAAGTATTTTGATGATTTGAAAGGAGGTGACAGTGAGACAAAAAGGTTTACTCTAAGTCATAACTGGCTTTCCATTTTTAAAACCTGCCAAGGTATTAAGAATATAAACATGAGCAGACAAGCTATATCTGCTAACTCCAAAGCTATCAAAACATTTCAGCTTTACTGTAATTTAAAGAGGCTTTAACTTGGAAGACAACATGCTAATAAAGAATCTGTGAAAGTGGTAAAGAAGGTAAATTTGTGCAAGATTGATGAAGGGGATTTTGAAATTTTCTTTGGGTTGTTTCCCATGAATTAATAGAAGAATACTTTCTAGAATTAAAAAATAAAAGTCTCGTGGATTTGGATCTCTGATGGAAGGCAGAGACTGTAGAATTTGGGTGGGTGGCGAGTGAGCGAGTGACCATGTTTCAGCAATAGTTGCTATTTTTGAAAAGATGATCCAAATGTGAATTGCTGTTCCAGGGTGGCAAGGCAAAAGATGGACAGCGTGTCTGCATATCAAGAAAACTACAATGAAAGATGTGGGGGGAGGTAGAAGAAGGTATAGGGGGGATAATCTGGATGGAAGGAGATTTGGTGGGGCAGTGAACACACCATACAATATACACATGATGTTTTATAGCATAGTGCACCTGAAACCTATATAATTTTATTAACCAGTGTCACACCAATCCTATATAATAAAATCCTAATATGCAAATTGAATGGCCGAACGATCGGTTGCTATGATGTGCACTGACCACCAGGGGGCAGATGCTCAACGCAGGAGCTGCCCCCTGGTGGTCAGTGCACTCCCACAGGGAGAGCGCTGCTCAGCCAGAAGCTCAGGCTAGCAAGTGCAGCGGCCATGGCAGGAGCCTCTCCCGCCTCTGCTGCAGGCGGGTGGTAAGGAGCAAGGGGTTCCAGACTGCAAGAGCCTTGGACTGTGAGAGGGATATCTGACTATTGGCTTAGGCCCAATCCCCTGGAAAATACAAACCATATGAGATTTATTTTTTAGCAGAAGTCTTTCAGGGAATCAGACCAGCCTTCACTAAATGTAGAGAGATAGCTTGTCTTACTTTGAAACCTCTTAACTCTCCCATTATTTGTGTTGTTGGGAGATGATAATGATAACTTCTAGTTAATTACTTTCAGGCATGATACTCCATTAGAACTGTCATTAAGTTAACTTTGCAGTTGTATATTATACTAGAGGCCCGTGCACGAAAAGTCATGTACTCGGGGGGCGGGGGGGCGTCTCTCAGCCTGGCCTGTGCCTTCTCACAGTTCGGGAGTCCTCAGGGGATGTCCTACTGACGACTGAGGCCCGCTCCCAGAGCGGGCCTAAGCCACAGTTTGGCCTTCCTCTGCGGGAGGCGACCAGGTGGGCTGATTAGGGGAGGGAACCAGCTGGCGAGTGGCCATCCCTGCCGTCCCCCCATCACCCCTGTGCTGCATCTGGTTGCTGCTGTTCCCCCCCCACCCCCCCATCACTGTTCCCTTCCTCTGCCTGCTGGCACACGCCTTGGCTGGCCTGGCACCACCTGCTCGGCAGTCCCAGCCCCCACTGACTGGTTGTTCTGCCGTGCAGTCGATTTGCATATCATGCTTTTATTATATAGGATACTGTACATTAAATTATATTTTGAAATCACATAATAAAGCACTGTGTTATAGAATTTATTTTATTATTAACTACACTAGAGGCCTGGTGCACGAATTTGTTCACTGGTGGGGTCCCTTGGCCTGGTGCCCTGATTGGGGTTGGCCGGCTGGGGGGAGAGACTGCGGGAGGTTGGCTGGCCAGGGGGAGGGACTGCGGGAGGTTGGCCAGCTGTAGGAGGTTGGCTGTGGGAGCACACTGACCACCAGGGGGCAGCTCCTGCGTTGAGTGTCTGCCCCCTGGTGGTCAGTGTGCATCATAGTGACCAGTCAACCGGTGGTAACGGTCGCTTAGGCTTTTCTATATATAGATCATTATATAAAGTATCTTATATTAATAAGCATTATTAATATGTATTATGAAAATATTGTATGTTGATTTAAAATTTGTGTACTCTGAGAATGCATTCCTCCTCTATATGTATGGGACAATTAGTTTTGAATTGTGTTAGTTTTGAATTATTCAGGATTTTTCGGAAACATTCCTTATATGCAACTGCCATATACAGGGTGGGGCAAAAGTAGGTTTACAATTGTTTGTATGGGAAATAATACAATAATTAATTAGTAATACAAGAATAAACTGTATTTTGTTACAACTGTAAGCTTACTTTTGCCCATACTGTATATGTTTTCCCTATGTGGAGTCCTTCTATGATTCACTCTAACCAGTCATTTAAACTGTACTACAGAATAGCTCTTAGTTTGAGTCACCATCATCTTTCTTCTGGATTATTGCAATGGCCTTCTACCTGTTTTCCTACTTCCCTTTTTCCCTTTGCGTTTTTTTCTTCATACTGTTGCCAAAATGATCTTAAAACAAAATCAGATTGTGTGACTTCACTGCTTAAACACCTTAAATGAAATTCTGAAAAAGAAGAATAAAGAAGAGGGAAGGGCTAGTTTTAAATATTATGGGAAAGTTGCAAGTTTTATAAAGCTCTACATAGTTGAAACAACTGATACTGAACCCGTGAACAGATGGACAAGCTCAACAGAAAGGATGTCCAGAAATCTAAATATATGTGAGATTTTAGAAATAATAAAATTGACATTTTAGATTAGTAGAAGAAATCTAGATTATTCAATAAATAGTATTGTGAGAACTGAGTAAACATGGAAAAAAAGTACAGTTGGATTTCTACTGCGCAAGTTAAATCAAAATGAAGAGCATGGGTAAAGCCTGAAATGCACCCTTCTCCAACCTCACACTTAGTCATGTGGCCTGGCAAGTGGAATCCCCTGCACAAGCATACACAGTGGCAGTGTTGGGACTCTAGTTAAATATGTTATATCCATACAGTGGAATACTATGCAGTTAAAAAAGAATGAGGCAGCTCTATATGTACAGACATAGAGCAGTCTTACATATAAGTGAAAAAGACAAAACAGTATAGCATGCTGCCATTTCTGTTTTAAAAACAGATAAAACACATGCCTGTACATATATATAGAATATCTCTGGAAGGCAGCCAATAAATAGATAATAGTGGTGCCTCTATGGAGAACTCAATAACTGAGGGAGAATTTTAAGAGGGAGAATTACAGTTTTATTGTTTACTATTTGAATTTTGGAATTTATGTCACATGTTACATTACCCATTCAAAAATATGCATAGAATTTTTTTTATAAGACAAAGGAAAACTGAGGATATGAATAGAAAGTTCACAGATGAGGAAATACAAATAATGATTAGCCATGAAAAATACCTAATGATACTACTATTAATTTTTCACTTATTGAGAAATACCAGAAAGTCTGATAATGTGTTGACTAGAGCAGCGATTTTCAATCGTTGTGTTGTGGCACACTGGTGTGCTGCAAGAATTCTTAAAATATGCAACACTGGACTATATTTAGCCAGGGACACCAATCTCTTTTCCCTTAGAATTGTCAAATAAGAGAATGACAACAGTAAACACAGAAATAGCCACCAGTGTGAATGAATCAAAATTATACCAATTTCTTTGTCATATGGGCAAAAATATATTTTTTGGTGTGCTGCAGAATTTTAGTAATTAGTTTGTATGTGTCATGAGATGAAAAAGTGGGAAACAGTGCTAGGAAACAGGCTCACATACATTGCTGAAGGTCATTTAATTATTTTTATATATTTTTTATTGATTTCAGAGAGGGGGAGAGAGAGAGAAATAGAAACATAAATGATGAGAGAATTATTGGTCAGCTGCCTCTTGCATGCCCCCCACTGGGGATCGAGCCCACAACTCAGGCATGTGCCCTGACTGGGAATCGAACCAGTGATCTCTTGGTGCACGGGATGATGCTCAATACTGACCGGTCAGAGGAAAGTCATTTAATTTGATATGACTTCTAAGGAAAGCAACTTGGCAATACCATCATAATTAAAGTCTGTCACATACAGATTTTAATATACTTTTGACCCACCAAACAGCACTTGTAAGACCTTTTTATAGATACTAGAGGCCCAGTGCATGAAATTCGTGCACTGGGGCAGGGAAGGGGCCTCAAACCAGCCTGTGCCTTCTCGCAGTCCAGGACCCCTCGGGGGATGTCTGCCTGCTGGCTTAGGCCTGCTCTCTGCAGTAGTCGAACATCCCTCTTGCAGTCCAGAACCCCTTACTCCTTAATGCCCACCTGCTTGTTGCACCTTACTGCTCAGCTTGCTGCTTAGCACTGCTGCTGTTGCACTCTCCAGCTGTGAGCCCGGCTTCTGGCTGAGTGGTGCTCCCCCTGTGGGAGCTCACTGACCACCAGGGGGCAGCTCCTGCATTGAGTGTCTGCCCCCTGGTGGTCAGTGCGTGTCATAGTGACAGGTCTTTCTGCTGGTGTTTCTGCCGTTCGGTCTATTTGCATATTAGGCTTTTATTATATAGGATAATAACACATGTAGAATTAATTTATGTGTAAGGATATTTATTGCAGCATTGTTTATAACAGCAAAAGATTTGTAATATTTAAATGTTCAGAAGCAGATGCCCTACCCAGTTGAGCTCAGTGGCTAGAACTTTGGCCCGAAGACTGAAGGGTCCTGTGTTTGATTCCATCAATGTTTTTCTCCCTCCCTTCCATTCTCTCTAAAAATTAGTGGAAAGCCCTAGCTGGTTTGGCTCAATAGATAGAGCATCAGCCTGAGGACTGAAAGGTCCCAGGTTCAGTTCCGGCCAAGGGCACATGCCTGGGTTGCAGGCTCAATCCCCAGTAGGGGGCATGCAGGAGGCAGCCAATCAATGATTCTCTCTCATCATTGATGTTTCTATCTCTCTCTCTCCCTCTCCCTTCCTCTCTAAAATCAATAAAATATATTTTAAAAAATCAGTGGAAAAATATCCTTGGGTGAGGATCAACAACAACAAAAAAAGTTCACCCGAGATACTTCACATTCCCTGAGGTACATTCTGTATAAAGCTCCCTAGGAGGCAGCTTTATACAAAGTTACGTAAATATACCTCCAAGATAGTTTGCTAAGTAACAATGCAGAACCTTACTAATAATATGTTCATTTGTAGTCAGAAGCAACTTACTTAATTACATAAAGTAGCAATTTTCAACCTTTCTCATGACACACATAAACTAATTACTAAAATTCTGCAGCACACAAAAAAATACATTTTTTGCCAATCTGACAAAAAATAATAGGTATAATTTTGATTGATTGATTCATTCATATTGTGTTGGCTGTTGTCATTTTTAAATTAAACCTAAAGTAGAAGAGGTCAGTGCCCCTGACTAGTCAGGTATTGCATGTTTTAAAAATTCTTGCAACTCACCAGTATGCCATGGCACACCATTGAAAATCATTGACATAGCCCGGCTGGCGTGGCTCAGTGATTGAGTGTCAACCTATGAACCAGGAGCTCACAGTTCGATTCCCGGTCAGGGCACATGCCCGGGTTGTGGAGCATGCAGGAGGCAGCTGATTAATGATTTTCTCTCATCATTGATGTTTCTCTCCTCCCTTCTCTGAAATCAATAAAATACATTTTTGTTTATTTTATTTTATTATTATTTAAAATAATTTTTATTGTTCAGATTATTACAGTTGTTCCTCTTTTTCCCCCCACATTCCCTTCCCCCCGAGAATTGTAAGTCCACTCTCTTTGTATGCCCAATTCGATTATATTCACCAGTTTATTCTGTTTGTCAGATTTTTTAGTCACTTGATTTTTAGATTAACTTGTTGATAGATATGTATTTGTTGTCACTTTGTTGTTCATAATTTTCATCTTTACCTTTTTCTTCATCTTCCTCTTCTTAAAGAATACCCTTCAGCATTTCATATAATACTGGTTTGGCGGTGATGAACTCCTTTAGCTTTTTCTGTGAAACTCTTTATCTGACCTTCAATTCTGAATGATAGCTTTGCTGGGTAGAGTAATCTTGGGTGTAGGTTCTTGCTATTCATCATTTTGAATATTTCTTGCCACTCCCTTCTGGCCTGCATAGTTTCTGTTGAGAAATCAGCTGACAGTTGTATGGGTACTCCCTTGTAGGTAACTGTTTTTCTCTTGCTGCTTTTAATATTCTCTCTTTGTCTTTTGCTCTTGGCATTTTAATTATGATGTGTCTTGGTGTGGTCCTCTTTGTATTCCTTTTGTTTGGGGTTCTCTGTGCTTCCTGGACTTGTAAGTCTGTTTCTTTCACCAGGTGGGGAAGTTTTCTGTCATTATTTCTTCAAATAGGTTTTCAATATCTTGTTCTCTCTTTTCTTCTGGCACCCCAATAATTCGGATGTTGGTACGCTTGAAGTAGTCCCAGAGGCTCCTTATACTATCTTCATATTGTTGGATTCTTTTTGCTTTTCCAGTTGGGTGTTTTTTTGCTTCTTCATATTTCAAGTATTTGACTTGATTCTTAGGATCCTCTAATCTGCTGTTGGATCTCTGTATATTATTCTTTATTTCAGTCAGTGTATGCTTAATTTCTAATTGGTCCTTTTTCATACCCTTGAGGGTCTCACTATATTTTTTGAAGGTTTCTAGAAGATTCTTGAGTAACCTTATAACTGTGGTTTTGAACTCTATATCCAGTAGTTTGCTTTCCTCCATTT
This sequence comes from Corynorhinus townsendii, assembly GCA_026230045.1. Lineage (NCBI taxonomy): Eukaryota > Metazoa > Chordata > Mammalia > Chiroptera > Vespertilionidae > Corynorhinus > Corynorhinus townsendii. Next base: position 199,507,240 of record JAPDVU010000002.1, read on the forward strand.
CTTTCATTTGTGACCTATTTCTTTGTCTCTGCATTTTGGCTGCTTCCCTGTGTTGATAGAGTGGCTTTGAGTGCTAGGTGTCCTATAGGGCCCAGTGGCTGAGCCTCCCCAGTTACCTGAGGTGGACACTCTTGACCCAGCTGCAGTTTGTTAGGTTTTAGATTGCAAAAGGCCAGGCCATTCATATGCAAAAGCCTCTGCACACAGCTTGGGTGAGGTAAATTGGGTGGGGCGGGGTCTCAGGGAATCACCAGGGCAGAGCAAACAGCAATGGCTGCCCATCAGCCCTGCCCCGAAGAGGCCACCGGGTCTGTGTCCCACGGCACCATGCAGGAACAATGATCGCTGCAAGCACCTCTGAGAGAAAGCTGCCCTTGTGTTCCAGCCCAATGCCAGACAGTTTAGTTTCTCTCCGTTGAGTCTGGGTCCCCAGAGTCTCGCCTGGAACTGGAGTTCAGAGCAGTCAGGAGGTTGTATCTCCCTCCTGATTGAAAAAGACAACAGTGTACCCAGTTGCCAGCCCGTTTCACGTGCGCCTCCGTACCGCCACACTTCCACACCTCCACACCTCCTACTGGACTCAATGTGCTTTTCTCTTTCCTTCTAGTTGTAGAATTTCCACTCAGCCAGCCTTCCCATGGTTCTGGATGAGATTCGTTTTGTCTTTTAGTTGTAGTTTTGATGTGGTTGTGTGCAGCAGCAAGTTCAGGTGTTTACCTATGCCGCCATCTTGGTTGGGTCCAATAAAATATGTTAAAAAAAATCATTGACATAGGCCATCTTTGGAAGAATGTATAAGAAATTGGGAAGAGTGGTTTTATTCAAGGTAGAGTCTGGCTAGATGGTGGAGAAGCATAGAAAACTTTTTATGTATACACTTTTATACCCTTTGTATTATTACATAACTCAAAATTATTGCATATATTATCTATTTTAAAAATTTAAAACACAGTCCTTCCAGACCCTATACAGTTTGGCTTCTGCCTACCTCTCCAAATGTATCATTCTCATCCCTGCTTGCTTATTCAGCCTTGTTCTTGTTGATATTCCTAAAGCAGGCCAAGCTCTTTCCCACTTCACAGATTTGCACCTACCATCCCTCTGCCTGGAATCTGCTGACCTCAGGCCTTTGCATGGCTTGCTTTTTTGAATATTCAGAAGGTCTCTGCTCAAATGTTTACTCCTTCCTCCACACCATCACTCTCCACTCTCTTACCCTACTTTCTTTCTTTCATAGCACTTACCATTCCCTGAAATTATACATTATATATTTGTTTTACTTGTTTATCTTCAGTGCCTCCCTCTAGAATGTAAGTCACATGAAAGTAGAACTTTGTCTTGTTTCTTGCTGTATCCCCTGGGCTTAGAACAGTGCCTCACTTATACTGAACATTCAGTAAATATTAACTGAATGAAAAAACCTGTTTTAAATACATTCTCCCACTCTGTTGTTTATTATTCATTTTTTTTTTTAGCAATCCTTACCCAAGGATGTGTTTTTATTGATTTGAAAGAGGAAGGGAGAAAGAGAGAGAGGGGGGGAGAAAGAGAGAGAGAAAAAGAGAAACATTCATCGGTTGCCTCCAGCACTCACCCAAACCAGGGATGGAACCTGCTTTCTGGGTATGTGCCCTGACCAGGAATTGTACCTGGAACCTTTCAGTATGCAGGATGACATTTCAACCAGTTGAGCCACACCATCCAGAGTTCAACTTTTTTTTTATAAAGACCTTTGTTTGCAAATAAAAATTCAAATATGTCCATCTTTTCTGCTTTTTTTTTTTTTTTTGGTTTATTAGTTTAGAATTTTATTTTTTTATTATTTTTTTAAATTTAATTTTATTTTTATTGTTTTAAGTATTACAAATAGTAGTACATATGTCTCCTTTTTTTTCCCCCTTTGATCTCCCCCTGACCTCCCCTACCCCCCAGGACATGCCTTCACCTGCCCACCCTCCCCCCCCACCCCAGTGTCTTATATCCATTGGTTGTGCTTATATGCATGCGTACAAGTCCTTCGGTTGGTCTCTTACAGCCCTCCTCGCCCAACCACCCCTGTCTTCCCAATGTAGTTTGACAGTCTGTTCAATGCTTCTTTGCCTATGTATCTTTTTCCCACCATTTCTTTCCTTTAAAAAGTTTTGCCTTTGCATACTGGAAATAAACATATAATAACAAAACAAGACAAAACAAAAAAATGTTTGAGTCCCAATTTCAATGTCCAACAGTTCCTTATGTGTACATGTCAGCAGTGATATCTGGATGGTGGGCACATGGTGGCAATGCAGGTCCGACCCTCTCTGGTTTGGTCCTAGGCAACCTGCAGCGGTGCACAGCTGCTGACTGCTCCCATGGCAAGGCGTTGTCAGCGTCTTCCATCTCTGGACTGTTTTTCCTCTTGTCTTCGTGGTTGGAGCACTCCTGTCAATTCCTCTCTGTTGCAGGAATCCATCTGGTCTTGGGGTTGTTTTCTGAAAATATACAAATATATTCTCGACCACAAGTTAATAAAGGAATCTTTTCATATAATTGATTTGGGATCCTTTTTATTTTTGTTCAAACGATTTTCCTTTGTCTTATTTAGACACCATGTGTGTTTTTAATGGCCGTCTTGCTGTTAGCATTGCAAATGAACCTTAATTTGGTAAAGTAAAAATTTTCTAGATGTAATTATTTACTTATAGGATATTTTTCCTTACATGATATTGCCCTACTATCCCCCCCTTTTTTTTTTTAATGGAGGTTTTTGTAAATTTTATAATGCAGTCTTGATAACTTTAAATTAAAAAAAAAATATTTTTTTTTCCCCCACACATATGACTGCTTTAGGTTCATTGCATATTCAGGAATTTTACCATGAGATGAACTACCAATAGAAATTTTAGTTATTACTTTAAGAATAGCTTTTTGTCCAGTACTTGAATATCCACTTATTTCAATTAGCCTATTTAAATTAATCTGAAAACTCGATTACTATTTTACTGTCAAATTTAATACTCTACCAACAATCTTAGTTTACCCTGTAAATATTAGTGGGAAGGATTATTTGCATTCTTGAGTGGGCCCTGAGCATTCCAAATGCTCAGCTGAATTTAGATATAGGGCAACTGCTGTCGGCCAAGTCTCTTGTCTGTTACCTGGGTCCCGATCTGAGCTGGGCCAAGTCTCTGTCTGTCACCTGTATCTCGATGTGAGCTGGGCCGGGTCTCTTTCTGTTGCCTGGGTCCCGATCTGAGCTGGGTGTGGGAAGCGCAAAGCAGCCATGGGGGTAGGAGACCTCCTTTAGAAGGGGGTGAGGGTTCAAGCCCCTGCAATGTTGGGGGGGTGAGGGTCTGTGCCCCACTTCTGTTGCCCCCCCAAGTTCTCTCCTGATGGCCCCTCTGCGACTGTGCCTGTCTTAGGTTGTTCCTTCCTTGAGGAATCTTACCCGTCTCTGGCTAACCAGCCATCCTCCGGGGCCAAGCAGGGTGCTGTGAGGTTCAGTTCTGTCTCCTTGGTAGCCTATGACCCCGTGGCCTCCACACCCAGCACCTGCCTTGGGAACCCCTGGCCTGCTGGCAGGGTCCCGGTGCTGATCACATATCTCAGGGAACTCGGGTTTCTTCTCCAGTGAGGGCCCAGCTCTCTGCTTTGTTTTTAACTCTTACGTTTTATTTAAGAATACTTGTTTCTTGTTCTGTTCACTTAAAAATCTCCAGTTAATATTTTTCATTTTGAGGTTGTTGATTGCTATGGAATATATTTTTGCATATAGTCTGACATCGGCTGTAATTTTTCTAAATAGTTGTCCTAATTAGCAAAGATTGCTTTCATTGTTTTGATTATACTTACTATGGTAGAGTATTTTCAGTAAATGGAATTAATACTGATTAGAAGAATTAGGAATTAGTGTATATTTTCCATAGTGACTTCTTTATTACAGTCACTCAGAGGAATTATATTTCTCTTGATATATGCCACCTTTCAATAGATAGCAATTATTGTTAATGATGAGATACTAAAAAAAAAAAAAATCTCTCTTTGGTTTCTTAATTTGTTTTTAACTAGGGAAATATACAGACAGATGCCATGAAACTTCTTTATTCCCAGTCTGCCCGGTTTTTAAAGAACAAAGCATTATTGTGCAAGCCCGCCACACAGACCAAGGCCATCTCTTGCAAACCACATACACAACACAAGGAATGTCAGACAGGTATGTGTCCTGTGCTTTCCACATGAGGAAAGTTTGTCCTCTGTTGTTGTTTTTTTTAAAGAAAGGAAAAGGAAGTCATTGACGATTACTTAAATGTAAAAACATTTAATCTTTTGAACATCTAATTTATTTCTTATAATTATTGTCATTTACACTAATAACTACTAAATTGAATCCATATGCACACAAAGCATTATGTGTAGAGTAGACAAACATCTGTTTTTCAGATGTATAGATAAGCTATCACAATTACTAAATACAGTTTTTTTAAAAGCATTAGTGATTTAATCTTAGTTCTTTTTTTTTTAAACACTGTAAGTTGATTTGTCAGTTACTAAAGGTATGACTGTATGTCTGAGGTATTGTTGATAAGGAAAATGATTTGAATTCATACTTGAAAAGGTTGTAAACTGTTGCTCCAATCCATGTTATAGCTTTTAACCTCACCTACACTTATATTTTCAGTTACTTTCATAGCTCTGCTCAAAGCATTTTTTAATTTAAAAAATTTTTGTATTGGTTTTTTGTTTTTTGTTTTGTTTTGTGTTTTAAATATATTTTTATTGATTTCTGAGAGAAGGGAGAGGGAGAGAGATATAGAAACATTAGTGATGAGAGAGAATCATTGATCGGCCGCCTCCTGCATGCCCCACATTGGGGATCAAGCCTGCAACCTGGGCATGTGCCCTTGACTGTAATCAAACCCGGGACCTTTCAGTCCACAGGCTGACACTGAGCCAAACCAGATAGGGCTTGCTTTTTTCTTTTTAGAGAGAGAGGAAAGAACAAGGAGAGAGAGAGAGAAGAGAGAGAGAGAGAGAGAGAGAGAGAAACATTGATGTGAGAACTAGACATCAGTTGGCTGCCTCCTGCATACCCCCTACCTGGGATCAAGCCTGCAACCTGGGCATGTGCCCCAACTGGGAACTGAACTGGCAACTTCCTGGTGCATGGGACAATGCCTAACCCAACAGAGAGAGCCACACCAGCAGGGCTGATTTTTGTTCTTAATTTTATTTCATCGAATATACTGTATTTAAAAGCTTACTCTGTCAAAAAATAATCATGAGCTAGGCCAGTGAAGTTCCTTTGGTTGGGTGTCATCCCAGGAACCAGGAGGTCACAGTTCGATTCCCAGTTAGGATACATGTCTGGGTTGCTGGCTCAATCCCCAGTAGAGGACATGTAGGAAGCAGCTGATCGATGTTTCTCTCTCATTCATGTTTCTATCTCTTTCTCCCCCTCCCTTGTCTCTGAAATCAATAAAAAAATATAAAAAGTAATCATGAGTTTTTATGAAGGATGCCTTTCTTTTGGTAGGAGTCAAGGAGAATCCTATTTTCCTTCCTCAGTAAGTTTGATTGCTTTATATTCCCATTAAAATGATATGCTCTTTGTGTACACGAATTAATATTATATGCATATTCACATGTGGAAGGTAGTAAAGGATCTGTGGACATCTAAGTGTGTAGGTATGTGTGCTTATGCATTCAAAATTTTTCTATGTTAAATATTGGATTGTTTCCTATATACTGTTATAAACCACATTTTTATTTGAATTGCATCAGAAACCAGAAACCATTTAATATGAATATAAATTTAAATATACATTGAGATTCTTAAAAGATGTGCATAGATCCCAGTGTATATAATATACCCATTCCTCTAAGATTGGGCAATTAGATTACTTCATTTTTTAATATTATAAAAAATGTTAAGCTGTGTAAATGTATCTTTGTACACTTGTCTAATTTTATTCTTAGGATAAATTCTAAGTAGTGGAATTATAGTTTCAAAAGCTATCATAGACTTTTTTTTGCCATCCCTCAGCTTAGGATATTTTTTCCATTGATTTTTAGAGAGAGTGGAAAGGAGGGAGAGAGAGAAAGAGAAACATTGATGTGATAGAGACACATTGATTGGTTACCTGCCTCCTACTTATATCCCAGTACGCCAGGAATTGAGCCTGCAACCCAGGTATGTGCCCCTGACTGGGGCCAATGCTCTAACCACTGAGATATACCAGCCAGGGAAAAAGCTATCATAGTGTTTTTTTTTAATTTATTTATTGATTAAGGTATTATATATTTGTCCTCATCCCCCCCATTACCTTGCCAAAGTTTTCTTTTTTAAATATGTTGCAAAATTGCCCTTCTGAAAAGCACATCAATTTATGCTCCAACTTTCAGTGTTTTGAGAGCATTAATTTCTCTGCACCCTCACTAACATTGAGTATTAAAACTACTAATTAACCCTTCCCCACCCCAGCTTTAATTTGGAAAAATTTCAAAATTCAGGAAGATTAAAAATATAGCACAAGAAACACCAATGGTATATACCCTTCATCTAGATTTACCAAATGTTAACTTTTTGCAACATTTTTCTCTTTTTCCCCCGAGTTTTTAAAAAGTAAAGTAATTTATTCTTAATATGATGTATTCTGTGGACTTCAACCCTGATTCCAGTTATCTATTGAATAGACAGAATTTCTTGTTCATGTACCACAGCTTACAGTTTCACTTTAGTCAGTGACCAAGCTTTGGACAAAGGAGAAATTCTGTTTTCACTGGCATCATGGAAGTATTATGGTTTGTGTTTAAGCTTTAGTATATTTCTTTGATAAGTAGTAAAAAAAGTATAAACTTTAAATATGTATGAGGAAAACATCAATAACATAGCTTACTCTTGAAAATAACAGAAATTCAAATATTTCATTCAGATTTACCTATGCCTAATGGGAAGAATGATGTGGAACTTGATTCTCCACCTGCAAAGAAAAAAAAAATAGATTTTTTCCAGACTTACGATGTAGAATATTTAAAAGTTGGTTTTATTATCTATCCTGGCTCAAAGGAAAGTTCACCAAGGCCTCAGTGTGTCATTTGTGGAGAAATCTTATCTGCTGAACACATGAAGCCAGCAAATCTTTCTCATCACTTAAAGACAAAACATTCAGAATTGGAAAACAAACCAGTAGATTTTTTTGAACAAAAATCTCTTGAAATGGAATGTCAAAATAGTTCTTTTAAAAAGTGTTTACTAGTTGAAAAGTCACTCGTGAAAGCTTCTTATTTAATTGCTTTCCAAATTGCTGCCAGCAAGAAGCCATTCTCCATTGCTGAAGAGTTAATTAAACCACACTTAGTAGAAATGTGTTCAGAAGTTTGGGGTTCAAGTGCTGGAGACAAAATGAAAACCATTCCTTTTTCTAATAATATGATCGGACACAGGATTGATGAACTGTCTGCAGATGTTGAAGAACAGCTGATTCAAAAAGTCAGAGAGTCAAAGTGGTTTGCCCTTCAGATAGATGAGTCTTCAGAAATCTCAAATACCACCCTTCTTTTGTGCTATATTCGTTTCATTGATAATGATTGTAGTGATATAAAAGAAGAATTATTATGTTGTATTGAAATGCCTTCTAAAATAACTGGTGTTGAACTATTTGAACTAATAAATAAATATATTCATAGTAAATCTCTGAATTGGAAATATTGTGTTGGTCTCTGTACAGATGGAGCTGCAAGCATGACTGGCAGGTATTCTGGTTTAAGGGAAAAAATTCATGAAGTTGCCATGAATACACTGGCATTTACACATTGTTTTATTCACCGTGAGCATTTAGCAGCAGAAATGTTGTCTCCATGCTTACATAAAATTCTTTTGCAGTCAGCACAAATTTTAAGTTTTATAAAGAGCAATGCCTTGAATTCACGGATGTTAACGATTTTGTGTGAAGAGATGGGTTCTGAGCATGTGAATTTACCACTTCCTGCTGAAGTACGATGGATATCGAGAGGGAGAATTTTAACAAGATTATTTGAATTACGACATGAAATAGAAATTTTTTTAAATCAGCAGCATTCTGATTTGGCCAAGTATTTCCTTGATGAGGAATGGGTGGCAAGGCTGGCCTATTTATCAGATATTTTTTCACTTATAAATGAACTAAATCTAAGTCTCCAAGGAAGTATGACTACACTCTTCAATTTGTATAATAAAATGGATGTACTTAAAGAAAAGTTAAAAATGTGGTTGAAGCGCACACAAGAGAATGATTATGACATGTTTCCTTCATTTTCCGAATTCTCAAACTCATCCAGCTTAAATATGAGAAGCATTTCAAGCACTGTTTTTGAGCACCTGGAAGGACTTTATCAAATGTTCAGTGACTGTTATCCACCAGAAGAAGACTTGCGCCTGGGAAATTTGTGGATAATTAATCCTTTCATGTATCATCGAAATAGTAATCTCAAGGACTTGGAAGAAGAAAAACTAGCACAGTTATCTTCAGATTTAGAATTAAAATCAGTATTTAAATCAATGTCTGTAACTCAGTTTTGGATAAAAGCAAAGACCGGTTACCCAGAACTCCATGAAAAGGCAATGAAATTTTTATTGCCTTTTTCAACTATTTACTTATGTGATGCTACATTTTCAGCTTTGACTGAGTCAAAACAAAGAAATCTGTTGGTTTCTGGTCCTGCCCTGAGACTTGCAGTCACATCTTTAATTCCAAGGATAGAAAAATTAGTAAAGGAGAAAGAATAGTAAATGTGTATATTGCTTATCAAATTCTATAACTTTGTGTTAATTTTTGTATGGGATAAGTATCCTAAAATATAATTTCTTAATGTGCTTATGTGTTTTCAGTGATTAAATGTTTGAATAATTTTACTTTTTGTTGAGGAATTTAATCATTACACATTTATACATAATTGTATATCATTTTATTGACTGAACAGATAATTTGGATTAATGACAAAGATGCAGGTAGTGAAAGGTCCAATTTATAATGTAATAAATAGCACACCTGGATGTTGAAACGACTTGGCATTTAGAAGCACGTGGGATGTGTTAGTCTTCAGCTAGCCTGCCTCCTACTATAGCAGGTTGTGGTATGTAGAAAAAAAAGATCCAAGCCGCTTGAAGAACAGGAAATAAAAGCAGCAGGAGAGTTTGAGACCCCTGTAGAGGGGGCCTCTCTGGCCCACTAGACCAGGGTTTGGCAAACCTTTTTCATAAAGGGCCAGATAGTGATTTTTTTGTTCATTTTGTTAATCCTCACCCAAGGATATTTTTTCCATTGCTTTTCAGAGAGAGAGAGTGGAAAGGTGGAAGGGAGAAATGGGGAAAAAGAGAGAAGCATTGATGTGAGAGAGACACATAGATTGGTTGCCTCCCACACTCTTCCTGATGGTGTGTGTGTGTGTGTGTGTGGTGGGGCGGGGGGGAGGGGGACGCTGGGAGCTGGGAGAGAACCCACAACTGAGGTACATGCCCTTGACTGGGAATCGGACCCACAACCCTTTAGTGCTTGGGCCTATGCTTTAACCAATTAGCGACACTGGCCTGGGCTAAATAGTGAATATTTTAGGCTTTGCAGGCCATAGGTGGCAACTGCAGTACTCAATCGGCAGTTACAGCACAAATGCAACTGTAGACAGTACACAGACAAATGAATGTGGCTGTGTTTCAATAAAACTATGAACATTGAAATATGAATCCATATAATTTTCCTTTCATGAAGCTGCCTTTAAAATTTTTATCATTAAAAGATCTATATAAATAAAAACCTAAGCAGCTGTTTGACGGTTTGACCGGTAGCTATGGTGTGCACTGACCACCACGGGGCAGATGCTCAACACACAGGCATGGAAACATGGAACAGACTTTTGAATCTCAGAGGGAAGGAGGGAGGGGGAAGGGCGAGAAGAGATTAACCAAAGATCTTATATGCATACTAGAGGCCTGGTGCACGGATTCGTGCACTGGTGGGGTCCCTCAGCCTGGTCTGCGGGGACCTGGCCGAAACTGGCAGTCCGACATCCCCTGAGGGGTCCCGGATTGCGAGAGGGGGCAGGCCAGGCTGAGGGACCCCACCAGTGCATGGCACCCGGCCTCTAGTGTAAACAAATAAACATTGTTAGTTGGTGGAGGAGGAGGGAGTAAAAAATATATCCCATACAACTGACTGAATTTGGCCCAGTTTGCCCATCCAGGTCTAGACAGATTTCCAGGTAAAAATCAGATGTGCCAGGAGTGGCCTGTAGGGATTTGTTCTGTGAAAACCTCTCTTCTCACAGCTGTTATGTATTAATAGCAAACTGCATCAGATGTTAGACTTTGGTCCTTGAGTTCCACTAAGAAAAGAATTCAGAGCCAGGGAACTCAAATACAAGTGCAAGTTTGTTTAGAAAGTCACAGGGGTAGAAGTGAGCTGTGGAAGAAGTGAGCCAACTGGCTGCGTGGCATCTTGGAAGCAAGTTACGGAGGCAAAACAAGGGCCCTGGAGCTTAAGAGAAAGACAAAAGACGCCTAGAGGATGGAGATGGAGAAGAGGGGAAAGGCGTGTGTGTGTGTGTGTGTGTGTGTGTGTGTGAGAGAGAGAGAGAGAGACAGAGAGACAGAGAGAGAGATGGGGGGAGGGGGAGAAAGGCAAGAGGAGAGAGAGAATATAAGTATGAGCACCAGCATGTGCTGGGTCTTTCCTCTTAATGGCTTTTACCTTGTGGTCTCGGGAGGATCTCAATAATACACTCTTCAGATTTTCCTGGTGTGGCTCCTCAGGGTTGTGGTCTCTACTGATTGATTGGAGCCAAGGTAGGGAGGGGATCATTAGTCATTGCAGCTGGTCCTGATGTCAGCTATGGTGTTGCCTGCCTGGCCTTGCTGCTTTTCTGGGCCTGGAGCTGAAACACAGCTGAGGCCTAGATGTTATTTATCTATAGTTTGACCAAAACTCTGTCTCTGTGGTCAACATACCTGAGGCTTTGTTCATAGGATTATTTTATGTGGTTCAGAACCTCATTGTTCCGAGGCCTTAATGCTTAAGGGAGTGGTCATGCAAGGGAGTCAAATGAGGCTGTTCTCCAGCCCCCGTTCTCCTCTAAGGAGATGTACCATGGGGTTAGCAACATGCCAGGGGAGGCAAGGTCAGGGGAGGGTCCGAACTGCACGGCCAGTGATATGAAAGGTCAGGGGTCTAAACCGCATAATACTGGAGTTCCCAGGTTAGCCTGTTACTAGGCACCCAGGGCTTTCCACCCTGGTGACCTGTACCTGGCCTGTTTCTACTCTGCTTCTGCCTAACTGCCCAGGATATCACAAGTATCTGAATTTTCAAACACCTTTTACATTTTGATTTCAGCTGAGAGAAATTAGAAGATATGTTTCAAGCAAAGATACAAAAGAGCAATTCATTTTATAATGACTTATTGATTTATTAATAATTTCATAAATTACTTCGCAAATAACTTTTTGAGCTCATACACGTGCCAGGCATTGTGCTAGGCCTATTACAGACTCCGGGGGACTGATGCAGCATTATCCCTACTTAACAGAAGCAGATGCTGAGGTTAGGTGACAGCTCAGATCTCTAAGCTAGGGCGGCACAGGCAGGAATGAGGCCCTGGGCTTTTGCATTCTAACTGTGCTCTTCTGCAAGCCACTTCCAGATACCACGTTTAACTCCACTCTGTTCGTGTTGACTGGGAGACATTTTCCTTAAATTCAATCGGGCTCATATAGTCAGAAGCAAGTGGGCTTGAGACAAACGCCAGGTCCGTCGGCGCTACCAGCCCCCCCCCCCCCCCCGCCCCCGGCCCCCCGCCACCCCCAACCCAGTACTGGGACAAAAGAGAGTGGCAACACTCCTGGAAGTGGAGGAAAGGGAAGCCCTAGCGCGTCCTCCAGTCGCCCGGGGCGGGAGGAAGTCAATCAGAGGCAGGGGCGGGTTTGGGGCCGGGCGGGACTGGGGCGCGTGAGCCCGCCCTCCCGGAGGACCTGCGCGGCCATGGCGCTGCTGGTCGCCGCTCTGCGAGTCCTGCTGGGCGGCTTCTTCGCGCTCACGGGGGCGGCCAAGCTCTCGGAGCAGATCTCGGCTTCTGCGTCGCAGCAGATGGTGAGCGGCGTGGCGTGGGCAGCGGCGTGGCGTGGGCAGCGGGTGGGTGGGCTCCAGCGGTTACCCCGGTGCGCCCCGCCCCCGTCTGCCCGCACCCTTTCCCCGCCGGCCGCCTGCCTTCGAGCCAGAGGGCGCTAGAGCCTGGGGAAGAGCATCTGAACCTTGGCTTGGACGTTGACGCCCTCCGGGGAGTTTCCATAGACGGGAGGGTCGGGAAGGCCCTTTCCAGTTGAGCATTGGTGGCCCAGGCGAATCTAGAGCCGCAAGAGGAATGCTCTGGATCCTGGGGAAGAAAAATGGGGTGGAAAAGAAACACAGCTCCTTCCTTGCTTGAGTTCTTGGGAGCTTCGTGAGGCAGGGTTTATTAATCCCCATTTGGCAGGGTAGGAAACCGCCCTGAAGGTGAAGTGTAAAGGTTACACTTCCTCTTTAAAAAAATTTTTTTTAATTAATTTTTTTATAGAGAGGAAGGGAGAGGGATAGAGAGTTAGAAACATCAATGATAGAGAAACATCGATCAGCTGCCTCCTGCACACCCCCTACTGGGGATGTGCCTGCAACCAAGGTACATGCCCTTGACCAGAATTGAACCTGAGACCTTTGAGTCCGCAGGTCAAGGCTCTATCCACTGAGCCAAACCGGTTAGGCCCTAACCATTAGGGCAAGATTACACTCTTAACTTAGAATCCAGAGAGCCCTTTTCTGGAGGATGAAGCCTGGGAGGGAGGCCTAGAAGTCTCCCTTAGGCCTTCTGTCTAGTTCTAGACTGGGGAAAGCTTTCATGTTCTCATGCTCACCAATCCCCCAAGCCTTTCAAACAGCCAGACTTGGAGACCCTGCGAACTCCCTCTCCCAGGCCTGGGTTCTCCCCTTCTTTTCTGTCTTAAGGTGGTGGGTTTGGGCAAGTTCATCCCTAGAGCCAGACAGCTTAGTGCCTACTTGCATCACTGAGTAGGAGAAGGTAGCGCTGAGGTGGGGGAGCAGGAAAAGGTAGCCAACCTGAGAATCAGGATGAAGTCATGTGGCCCAGGACGGAGCCTGATTCAGCAAGATGAGTCACTTTGAGCCCCTTCAACTCCCCTTGTGTCTATTGCAGTGGGATCCAGGCACCAGCATATGATGTAGAAAGTGGAATCTGTTTAATGAGCAACAATCTACCCTTCCATCCTCTCTTCCAACTCCAAATAGTCGCCGCACAGTACCTGAAGAGAAGTCAGGCTAGGTATAAAGAGACGTGGCGTTCCCAAGGCCTTGGCACTAGATGAGAAGGCCCAAGCCTTGCTTCCTCTTCCTTGAATTTGGGTCTGGGGAGAGTCCAGTGAGTAACTCAATCCATCTCTGCATCACCATCCAGCCCTTCTCCTTGGGGCATGAAGCCCGTTTACTGATTCCAAAGCTCAGCCCCACAGGGAGGCTCTCTCCTTTACAGCTGACCTCAGCCCTGCACCTGGTCTAGAGTGGTCACTCCTTTGTTGGGGGTAGTTGACGTAGGCACCAAATGCCCGTACAGTGGCTAGGAAGTGGATTCTTGGTGAGTGGCTGACAGGCATTCCCTGCCACCCCTAGAAAGCCCTGTTCGAGCAGTTCGCTGAGGTGTTCCCGTTGAAGGTGTTCGGCTACCAGCCAGATCCCATGAGCTACCAAGTGACCGTAGGCTGGCTGGAACTGCTGGCTGGGTTGCTGCTGGCCCTGGGCCCACCGAAGCTGCAAGAGATCAGTAACTTTCTCTTGATCGTGCTCATGATGGGTAAGGGGCGTTCCCCTGGGCAGGGGGAAGGAGGAATTCTTGGGGAGGATGATGGGAAGGCCTGGCTATTCCTCTGTTCCCTGTTACTATTGCCCCCCCTTTTTTTCTCTGGAACCAGGAACACTTCCTGCTGTATTACAGTTTCCATGGTCTTCAGACTAGGGCAGGTGCTTTTTAAACTTAATCTACTGTAACACTATTTATGTCAACTAGACCTTCTACCTCATCATTTCTATTGGCTGTGTGATATTCCATCATAAGGATGTATTATAATGTAACCTAAAAGCCCTGACTGCTCTCCCCCCATCCCACCCGTGAGACGAGAGGATAGAGTAGCAGTTGCCACTTGACCTATGTGTCTGGCCGTTGGGAACCAAGAAGCTGAGCCCCCTGAACAGAAAAGCAGAGAATTTGCCTGGGGCTAGAAGTCCTGGAGGGACCCTCTCCTAGCAGCTCTGCTCACAGGAACTGCTGTACAAAGACAGCTGCTGCTTCTATACCCCCAGGTCTCATGTCACCTGCCATCACTACCATCCTGCCCCCAGGCTTTCTTTCCATCTCAGGAGCTTCCCTCATTTTCAGATCTTTCTTTCACTTCCACCACCAACTCCTGGGCCTCCTTGCCTCCAGTAGGATTAAGAAAGGAGTTGGAGCAGGGAGAATTCGTTCCAAAATGCCTATCTAGCCACCTTCCTGCCCTATTTGGCTGGATTGTTCCTCTTTCTTCCTTCCTTCCATCTTTATTGTTCAGATTATTATAGGTGTTCCTCTTTTTTCCCCCCACAGCTCCCCTCCACTTGATTCCCCACCCCACCCCATGCCCTTACCCCCTGCCACTGTCTTCATCCATAGGTGTAAGACTTGTCCAATCTCTTCCCGCACCCCTCACACCTGCTTCCCCTGAGAATCGTCAGTCCACTCCCTTTCTATGTCCCTGATTCTATTATATTCACCAGTCCATTCTGTTCATCAGATTTTTTATTCACTTGATTTTTAGATTCACTTGTTGGTAGGTTTGTATTTGTTGTCATTTTGTTGTTCATAATTTTTATCTTTACCTTTTTCTTCTTCTTCCTCTTCTTAAAGAATACCCTTCAGCATTTCATGTAATCCTGGTTTGGTGGTGATGAATTCCTTTAGCTTTTTCTTGTCTGTGAAGCTCTTTATCTGACCTTCAACTCTGAATGATAGCTTTGCTGGGTAGAGTAATCTTGGTTGTAGGTTCTTGCTGTTCATCACTTTGAATATTTCTTGCCACTCCCTTCTGGCCTGCATAGTTTCTGTTGAGAAATCAGCTGACAGTTGTATGGGTACTCCCTTGTAGGTAACTGTTTTTCTCTTGCTGCTTTCAAGATTCTCTCTTTGTCTTTTACCCTTGGCATTTTAATTATGATGTGTCTTGGTGTGGTCCTCTTTGGATTCCTCTTGTTTGGGGTTCTCTGCACTTCCTGGACTTGTAAGTCTATTTCTTTCACCAGGTGGGGGAAGTTTTTGGTCATTATTTCTTCTAATAGGTTTTCAATATTTTGCTCTCTCTCTTCTTCTGGCACCCCAATAATTCGGATGTTGGTACACTTGAAGTTGTCCCAGAGGCTCCTTACACTATCTTCATATTTTTGGATTCTTTTTTCTTTTTGTTTTTCTGGTTGGGTGTTTTTTATTTCCTCATTTTTCAGATCTTTGGTTTGATTCTTGGGGTCCTTTGATCTACAGTTGAATTTCTGTATATTCGTTATTTCAGACAGTGTATGCTTAATTTCTGACTGGTCCTTTTCCATTTTTTTGGCATTCTCATTAAGGTCCTTGAAGGTCCCACTAAGTTCCTCGGAGATCTCATCAAGTTTCTCGGTGGTTTTTAGAAGATTCTTGAGTAACCTTATAAATGTGGTTTTGAACTCTATGTCCAGTAGTTTGCTTTCCTCCATTTCTTTTATTTGTGACATGTTTCTTTGTCTCCTCATTTTGCTGCTTCCCTGTGTTGATGGAGTGGTTTTCTGTGATAGGTGACCAGTGTTTCAGCCTATCACGTAAGGTGGACACTCTTGGTGCACCCCTTTGTGGGCTGAGTGCAAAGTTTTGTTGTAGTTAAGCCTTGATTGCTGTTGGTAGACTGGTAGGAATTGACCTCCAGGCCAATTGGCTGTGAGAACCCGCTGTGTCTATAATGGAAGAACTGCTGTGCTGGAGACACGCTTATGGGGTAGGACTTGCTTCAGTGGGGCTTTGGTGCTCACTGAGTCTGCCTCTTGAATGTGCCACTTATGGATGTGAGTAGCTGAAATCTGGTGTCATCTCACACTGACCACTAGATACACTGGCTTCTGGATCTGCAATGGCGTGCAGGTCAGCTACTGTCTGAGGCCACCCAGCAGGAGCTACAGCAAGAACTACAGTTTTCTCCTCTTTGCTTGGGGTTTAGGGGTTTTGGAGCTGTCTGACCAGAGCTGCAGTTTGTTAGGTTAAGTTGCAATAGGGCAGGCCATTTATATGCAAAAGCCACTTTGTGGAGCTTGGGTGGGTTTGTAGATTGTGTGGGGCGGGGTCTCAGGGAGTCATTAGGCTGGGGCATGGCAAACAGCTGTGGCTGCCAATCAGCCGTCTCCGTGTTTCCAAGTTCCCATGTCCTGTGCCCCAGCGCAGTAAACAATGATTGCTGGGCGCACCTCTGCAAGAAAGCCACCCTCCCTTTCTGACCCAATGGCAGACAATCCAGCTTCTCCCCGTAGGAGTTTGGGTCCCCAGTGTCTTCCCAGAAACTGGAGTTCAGAGTAATCAGGAGCTTGACTCCCTTTGGGTTGAAAAAAGCAGCACACCTAGTCACCCGCTGCCAGCTCGATTAGCACGCCTCCATACCTCAGCTTTTTAGTGCTTGTGCACGTCTCATTGTTATTTTCTCTTTCCTTCTAGTTGTAGCACTTCCACTCAGCCAGCTTTCCCGTGGTTCTGGGTGATAGACGTTTTGTCTTTTAGTTGTAGTTTTGAAATTGTTGTGTGAGGCAGCAGTTTAGGTGTTTACCTATGCCGCCATCTTGGTTTTTTTCTCCTGTTTCTTACTCTCAGAAAGGGGTTTCCATTAATTCAAAAAGCTTCTGATTTCTGGTCCTGCTTTCTCTGGGAGGCCATGGAAACAAGTGCACCTAGTTTAGGATGTGTGCCTGGGGGGTGCTTACGGTGAGGACTTGAGCTGGTCAGCCTAGGCTGGAGAGCCCTGAGCTCCTTGATCTCTTGGGTGCCCCAGGGAGCCTCAGAGACCTGACTTTCCATTCTAGGGTCCATCTTCACATTGGTGTCTCTAAAAGAGTCACTGAACACCTGCATTCCAGCTGTCGTCTGCCTGGCGCTCCTGGTGCTGCTGGATATCTGCCAGTTCTTAGTCAGAACTGAGAAGGTGGCCAGACCCACAAGGAAGAAGATGCCAAGTTCAGCCAAGGGATCCTGAGAATAGAGTACTTCTTGCCTCTCGGTGCTGTGTCACTGTCACAGCAGGAACACAGAGGGGCACAGAGTCAACCACCTTGTTACCAATACAATACGTCCAGGGTCAAAGTATGGCCATCATTGAAATAGACATCTTGTCTACCTAGGCCTACTTTCTCTCTTGGACATCTACTGCTCTTTTTGATATTTACTAGTATTCCTCTTGTCATGTGAAAATAAGCAGAAAAGAAATTTAACCCACAATGTTAATGCCCCCAAATAACTATTTTCTATTCCATTGTTTAACTGTACTTTTCTATGCTTCTATACAGATTTAAAAAAATGAACACGAGACCATATATACTATTTTATTACTGGCTTTTTAAAACTAATACACCATGCCTGTTTTACCTTGTTGTTAATGGCTGTGTAGCATGCCATTGTAAGGTTGTACTGTAATGTATTTACTTGGGCCCCCATGCAGGAACATGTGGATTGTTCCCAATTTTTTGCTCACAGTGAATCACCTTTGCATACCTATTTTCTTTCCCTAGAAGTGTCAGTGCTGGTTCAACAGGCATGCACGTTTTTAAGGCTTTTATCACTTACACATTGAGTATGGCAGGGTACAAGTGCCTGCTTCTGCGTGTGCCCTTCCGAGCCACAGGAAGTGTTCCCTTCTATATTTTTTTTATCTTGGGCACTTTAGCTCTGCGAAACTAGCAAAGGACCTGAAACTGCCAGCCTCTGGTGGTGAGGTGGGGCACTCAGTGCAGTGTTCCTGGGAACCTACATGGAGGCAGGGGACAGTCAATTCCAAGGGGTGCTGCCTGTTAAAGCAGTGCCGGAAGCCCGGGGTGAATCCAAGAGGTCCTAGGGAGTCAGAAGGATGTGTGTGTGTGGCCATGCTCAAGGAAAAGTGACCATGTTAGGGTATCTTCTGTCACATTACCAACCATCTTTACCTCATACGCGCGCGCGTGCACACGCACACATTACTGCACACACACTACATATATAGAGGTCAAAACAATAAGAAGCTGTCACTCACATAAGAGGTCCAGAGATAACATAGCTTCAATGTAGGCTGCCTTATGATGACATCAAATACTTTTTTTTTTCAACTTTCTGCTCTGCTTTCAATTTATTGGCTACTGCCCTCAGGGATGCATAATAGTGGCAGCAGCTCCAGAGTGCATATTTGCACATAACACCCAAAGGTGAAAAGAAAGAGGAGAGCTCTCTCAAAAGACCCCTAGGTTTCCCCTCACATCCCACTGGTCAGAATTATGTCACATTTTCATTATGAGGCCAATCACTAGCAAGGAGAATGGAATTCCCACGATGGAATTAAACTAGTTAAGATTTACCACACTGGTCAGCAAGGGAGGGGGTAGAAAATGGTTTCTGCGGCTTACTAGCTTATTTGCAGAATATGTTTAATAATGGTAAATACTTCTCAGTTGCTGTGGGGATTTAGTGGGTTGAAGTGTTTACAGTAGTGCCTGGCACATAATAAGTGTTCAGTAAATGCTATTATTAAATACTGGCTTGTTCTACAGATGAGAAAACGGATTCAGAAAGCTTAAGTGCCCATGTGTCAGATCTGAGACTAGAATTAAGGCCTGATTGACTCCAGAATGCACAATTTCCACTGCACCAGCTGTCAAAGTCGGAAGTGGGCAGGCAGGGCACTCCCGCTCTCTTCAACTTGAGGGTACATGGGATGATCTGTCCAATGTGATTAAGTCTGCCTTGCTTTCCAGAATTGCCCCTCTGCATGAAAATTTTAAACCCATGAAAATAGGGCCTGGAGCCCCTAGAATCCTGGCTCCTTACCGTCTCCACCTCTCCCAGGATGCCACAGCCAGGCTGTCTCCAGTCAGGACTTCGAGTAAAACCTCTCACTGCTGGCATAGGCTGAGGACTCCTGTTTACCAAAGCTTGACCTGTAAACTGATTAGTTGCTATAGGGCCTCCATGATTGGCTGTGGGAAAGGCAGGGTGTAGAGGAGTGGGCTGGCCAGCTGGTGAGGAGGAGCAATTAGGATTGACAGCAGCAGGAATATCTTGAGCTCCAGCAGTGGCTCCTCAGCCCAAGGAGAAACCAGGCTCCAAGAAATGTGCTCCCCAAACCACAGCTGAAATCTAGGTCAGGTAAGCACAAATGACATTCAGCTTCCAGGGCTTCCTTATGCTTTTCTATCTTCCTCCCTGTGTCCTCTTGTCCTGGAATGACGCTCCCTTCCCTTGGGGCCTTGGCCACACCCCACAAACCCAGCTCACAGCTGCCACAGATGGGCCCCAGCCACTCCAGCTGTTGTGCCCAATCTTCATGTCATGTCCTGGGATGTGTGGGTGGAAGTGGATTCTGTTCTGTCTCAGCTCCTTAAAGCCAGGTCCCAAGGGCCCGGGAAAGAGAGAGAGAGAGAGAGAGCGCTGCAGTAGCCAGAACAGCAAGAGGTAAGAGAGGCCTGATTTACTGGAATGGCAAGGGGAGGTTCGGGGCAGGGTGGAGGGGGGGGGGGCACTTGGGGACTAGAGCCATGGTGGACAGAGCTGAGAGAGAGGGCAAGAAAGGAATACTCTTGCTCAGGATCCCACAAAGGATTGGAACCTGAGTCAAAGGCAAGAGGATAGATTTTGGTACTGGAGGAACTGAGTTTTGAGACACCCCAGGAGTTTGTCTGTGTGTCCAAAATAGGAGCAGGACATTGGCTTGTGCACTTACCTGCCTTGGGGAGATAAGAGAAACACACCCAGATGTTTGTGTTGTTTCGTTTGCTTGGGGTGCCTGCGTCTCTAGCGCTGTGTGTGCCTGTGTGGGTGTACAGTTCTGTGTGCTGCCTAGAGGGAAGGGAGCTAATGGTTATGAAGTGTCTCCCCAGCGGCAGCCACAGTGCTCAGAGTTTTACTTATGTTTTCTCATAATCCTCCCAACAGCACTGTGAGGTAGGTATTTTAATCTCCATTTTACAGCAGCGAAGACAGGCTCTGTGAAGCTGAGTAATTTGCCCAAGGTCACATGGCAAATAAATCTGTGTATCTTGAATCTGCTTGATTCCAGGGCCTGTGTTCTTTTTGCTTTGCTGTCCAGTGATTTGAGTCAGATCCAGGACTTCTTTGTGGTCAAAAGCTAGGGGGTAGGAAACAGGCTGGAGTACCTGGCACAGAGCTGAAAAGGTACTGTCCAAGGTGCTCCAGGCAAGCCCAGGAGAGGACCTTCACCAAGACAAGTCCAAGGTCACTATGCATAGGCTTGTCCTCTGGATCAGTGTATCATAAGCCTGGTCCTCCATCCATGCCCTGCTGGTTCCCCCACTGGTGCTGCCCCCACTGGCTGGGCTCTTTCTGGGTTCTCTATATTCGAGCCTGGTTTCTTCGGAACTTCCAGTTGGCTCAGCCTCGCTTGGGCTGACTGCACATGCCTGTGCCCCCACATATCTGAACCATACTCCCTCTGTGAGGGGCACCTCCACCCGCCCAGTCACCAGGTTGGAAATTTCCAAGCTATCTGGGACATCTGCCTCTTATTTCTCACAGCTTGTCATCAAGCCCACTCACCTTCAAATAACTCTGGAGTCCATCCCTTCCTCCTCATCCCCCCTGGGTGGTGGCTGAGCTCAGTCCTCATCCCCACTCACTTGGATTTCCTTGCTTCTAGTGTATCCTCTCAGCAAGGACTGAGGAAGAGGTGGATTGGGGTTGGGGAAAGTGTAGGCCTCTGCAGTGACTTCTCTTCCTCTCCCTAGCCCAAGGTCCAAGATGAACAGCAGTGTTGGGACCCGGTGTTGGCGGCTGCAACTCCTGGGATGACCCTTCTTGCTTCATTGAGGTGCCCATTGCTCACACCTTGGCGCTGGGCCTGGGGCTGTCTCCCAACCCTGGCCGATGTGCTCTTCACGCTCACGCTGCCACTCTGGCTCACCTACTACCTGGGGTGGTCTTTTATCTGTCCACCTACGTGGCCATGGCTTTCCCCTGAACTCATCAGCATGTGCTGCTGTAGCCCGGACCCAGGACGACCACTAGCCCTGCCCACACTGCTGCCTGGCTGCTTCCCCCCCCCCCCGCCCCCCCCCCCCAGCCACACAGTCTTCCTGCTGGTGCATGTGAGCCTGGTACACCAGCGTGTGGCCAGGACCATGGTGCTGGGGCTTCTGTTCATCTTTGCCCTCTGCCTGGCACCCTACTACCTGCTGCTGGCTCCTTGGGTGGCCTGGCAGGAGGGTATCATGGCGCTCCATGTCCTACACACCTTTAGCCTAGAGCTGCTCAGCTTCAGCAGCTGCCTGGACCTGCTGATCCACTGCTTCTCCATGCCCAGCTTCCCCCAGGACTCCTGGATGCTGAGCTGCCACCGGGAGTAGGGGGGATTGAAGGGGAAGCCTCCTCCTTGGCCTCCCTGCCTGCTTCACCCTGGCCACCCACCCAGGGGAACTCTGGCTAGACAAAGCTCTTGGGAAGAACCTAGATTTTCATTTGGATGCAACCACATACACTAGGCCCCTAGCTGGAGCATGGGCCTCCTCTGTAAGAAAGGGGATAGAACATTCTTTGGAACACGAGTGTTCCCTAGACTTTGCCAACTTTTGGATACAAAACATATGCCATTTAAAAAAATCTCATGGGATAAAATTCAAGTCCTTAACATGGCCTGCAAGGTTCTGCCTGAGCTGGCTCCTGCGTCCCATCCGGCTTCAGCCTCTTCCACTTCTGCCCCCTTCACCGGCTCAGTCACCCTCTCAGTCCCTGGAACAGGCCAGTTTCCTGAGCTCCAAGGCCTTTGCACCTGACGGCCAGGAATGACATCCCTCCCTTTCCTTCACTAAGTTAATTCCTCTTCATTCTCATTTCCTTAAAAGTAACTCTTATAGCCTTTCTTGACCAGCAACACACACACACACACACACACACACACACACACACACACACACACACACACACACACAACTGGGTTAGATCCGATTACTCCTTCATAGCTCTTTTCATAATTGTAATCGAGCAATTAATTGGGTAATTCATTGGTTTTCATTCTCTCTTGCCAGAATGCATTTATGTTGATCCATAAGAAAGTGCCATTTTTTGTAGATCCAAAAGGTTGAATATTGGCAATTTTATTTTTATCCAGTTTAACGTAATAAGTTTCATGTTTACCTTATTCATGGATGTATCCCCTGTGCTCTCTACTGTAATACCTCAGTATACCAGATGAATTAAAGAAACCTGAATCAGGTTAAAATACTCAATGACTCACTTAGACATTCCAGTCTCTGGTAGATTTTCCTCAAGTGTTTCTGGGAGTCTCCAAGCCTGTATGATCCGGATGCATTCCTGGCCAGTCCTGCTGATTGCTTCCTTCTGCTATTGTTGGATACCTGCAACTCTGTCATCACCTCCACTTGCCAAGACTCCTATACCAAGACTTGGTGGTAACCAAGTTGGAGATCCATTCCGTTGTTGGCTGGGACTGCGATCCGCCAAACTTGCTGCTTTGTGCTTTGGCTGAGCTGAGACTGTCACTGGATGCAAATCCCTGCCAATGGCTTTGGCCACCAGCGCTTTCCCCCTTAATGTGTTGATGACTCAGGAGTTGGCTTCAGGTGCAGGATGGAACCACTACTCTCCTCAGCCATGTTATCAGGTCTCAGCAAGACTGCTTGGGTCTCAAAGAGTTAGAGCTTAATGAATGCGAGCAGCATGTTCTTTTTGTCAAGTTGGCTGGGAGGGTCCACCAGTCAGCCATCATGTCTTATTGACCTCCGTGCCCTCCTGCTGAATTTGCCTTCTGATGACAAACCTGATAAATTCCCTCTGTTCTATTTGGTAAATTAACTTTCATTGGTTTCTTGTTCCTTCTTTAAATTTTTTCCTTATGTTTTAATAGTGATACATGTTCATGAAAATAAATTCAAAGCAGTAGAGGAAAATGTAAAATGTAAAATAAAGGCCCCCAGTGGTAGCCACTGTTCACAGTTTCTCTTTTTTTAAGTATATATATTTTTATTGATTTCAGAGAGAAAGGGCGAGGGAGAGAGAGAGAAACATCAATGATAAGAGAGAATCATTTATTGGCTGCCTCCTGTATGCCTCCTACTGGGGCTCGAGCCTGTAACCAGGGCATGTGTCCTGACCAGGAATCGAACCATGACCTCCTGGATCATAGGTTGATGCTCAGCCACAGAGCCACACTGGCCAGGCTGTTCGCAGTTTCTTATGTATATATTTCCAGATGTTTTCTATTCCAGTATGAATATATGTATAGTCAATTTTCTTTAAAAATTCACAAATGGGATATTACAAGTCTCTTTTGCACTTTTCTCATTTACCATATCTTATACATCTTTTTATATAAGCACATATAGATATCTACCTCATTCTTTTTAATAGACACAGTATTTATTTTACTGAATTGTTTCTATATTGTTGGGCATTTGTTTCTATTGTTGTACTGTAGTAAACAAAGATACAGTGAATGTTCTTGTCCACAAATCTTTGCATACTTGAAAATGCATAGAATAAATGCCTAGCAATGTAATTGCTGTGTCAAGGAGTGTGTGTGCACACTTAAGTTGTTGTAATTACATCACCTAATTGCCTCCCAAAATGCTGCACCAATTACACACCCATCAACAACATGTTTCTGTTTTACACTTCCTCACCAGGCCTGGGCACAGTCACCTGCCTCCTTCCAGAATCTAGACTCCTGTCTGCAATCCAGCTGTGAGCAAGGTTAATTTGTTTCTTTTTCCTAGGAGGCTTCTCAGTCTGCTCCACATTTGTTTGAAACCTGGTGAGGCAGAAATGGGAAAAGAAAGGGTATCACCTAAGACCTCACACCAGCCAAATTTTAGCCTATCTTGCTTATTGGAGGAATTAAACAAAAGTCCACGTACCTACTGGTAATTGTTAGTTCTCGCTCCTTTCTTGAGAATTAGGCTGGCTCATTCCATGCAACGCTGACCAACATCTCACATCACAGCCAGGAGGCAGCCTGGGCCCACATCATGAATTCAGTCGCTCTGGTGGAATGAATTGCTCAGCCCCGGGGGCCAGGCAAAGCTGGGTCTCTGAGAAGTGATCTGGTGTCCACACTAGAGCCAGCTGAACCTCCGGAGGCTGAAGTTGATTCTGTCCAGATAAAAAACGATTCCCTCTGGCCTCATTTATCCCTGTGGTCTTGTACTATCTTGCTTTTGATGTGACTTTTCCCTTAGTAAAGTAGTCAGTTTCCTTTGGGAAATGTCTAACTTAGTCTTATGTGTCTGACCTGGGGAAAAAAGAACTTGAGAGCTGATTGCCTTTGGGAGATCAGACACTGCAGAAAGAAAGCCTCTGTCTAGAGTTACAGTGTGTGGGAATCACCATCCTCCTTCCCTGTCACTCAGGGGAGCAGGAACCTGGGGTGAGGACCCAGAGGCAATGAGCCTGAGGGAGAGAGAGAGCAGTCTGCTTTGTACTGTCAATTACCTTGGATTCTTGGTCCCCTTACTTATTCCGAACCTTTAAGAATTTGATGTGAGACCCTCCCTTATTCCAGGATGGAGAAAAGGGAGCCCAGGTTGATCCTTGATTAGATGTCAGACATGTCCTTTTTCCAGGATACAGGGAAAACTCATGTGCCAATTGTCTTCAGCAGCTACCGATTAATATGAGATACCACCTCATGCACATGCAATTTTAGAATGGCTAAGGTTTTTAAAAGTGACAACTTCAAGAATTGGTGAAGATGTAGAGAAACTAGAAGTCTTGTACATTGTTTATGGGAGAATAAATTTATACAAATATCTAGAAAACAATTTGTCAGCATATACTAAAACTAAATGAACACAAGCTGTATGACTGGCAACTTGGCTGTCATACAGAAAAATGAATGCATATGTCCACTAAAAGACATGTAGGTAGCATAGCCATAGCAGCATTTTCTATTATAGCTCCAAATTAGAAGCAAATCAAGTGTTAATCAATAGTAGAATGGATAATAAATTATGGTATGGTTATATCTGGAATACTAAACAAAAATTAAAAATTAACTGCATGCGATAACATGGATGAATACATTTATAAAACTGAGCAAAAGAGACCCAGACACAAACATTACACTATGTATGATTATGTTTTTATGTAAAGTACAGGCAAAACTACTATATGATGATAGAATTCAGAACAGTGGTTATCTCTTGGGGGTTATTAAGTGGAATAGTGCATAAGGGAGCCTTTATGAGGTATCGTAAATGTCTATATCTTCCATCTGGATGGCAATTTCATATGTAACAATTCATGGATCTGTACACTTAAGACTTGTGTAATTTACTGGATATAAAGTGTATCTGAATAAAAAAGAAAACCTTGTACTTCTAATAACATGTATAAAACTAATGATGTGACAATCATTTTTGACTTCCATATTTTCCTCTGGTACTTCACATTATGTGTCATAAACAACTGCTGGGAACATGGCAGAAGGGAAAGCACCAGGAATCAGTCTCCCCACCTAGATAATTACACCAACATAATCTGTCTGCGGTAACTGTGTTGGAACTCTGGAAAGCGTTGAAGGTTTGCAACTTCCAGGGAAAACCCGGACAGTAAATTGCTGTTAGTTTTGGCCAGTTTCAGCCATGGGGCAGACAGCTGTGCACATGTACCTGGAGCAGCTTATGCACAGTGTGTGAGAGATAGGGTGGGCGACAATGAGCCTGTCCTCCAAAGACAGGGGATCTGTGGAATGGGTGCTGCTACTGATCACAGAGGTGCAAACAGAAAGACAGGAAGCCATTGTTGTTGCACCACCCCTATTGTTAAGAGACACACCCCCTCTGGCTGAAGTGACTTGCATCCTTTCCCCCCTTCATTTGTATGCTTTCTCCCTTTGAGAGCCAAATATTAAAATCTAGGACATGCAAAAGCAACTGTATATATGAAGAAAATTAGAAAGTGGCCACGGTCCCTGGCTGGGTGGCTCAGTTGTTTGGAGCATTATCCCATACACCCAAAGGTTGACGGTTTGATTCCTGGTCAGGGTACATACCTAGGTTGCAGGGTCAATCCCTGGTTGGGGTACATATGGAAGGCAACCAATCTATGTTTCTCTCTCACATCGATATTTCTCTGTCTCTCTCTCTTCCTCTCTCTCTCAAATCAATAAAAAACATATCCTTGGATGAGGATTAAAAAGAAAAGAAAAGAAAGTGGCCATAGCTGCACAGGGACAGGCTCAGAAGGAACTTAAGAAGACATTAAGTTTACACTTCAGTCTGATCCTTGACACAAATACAGCCTAAAACAAACAAACAAACAAACAAACAAACAAACAAACCCAACTAACAAAAATGAGCAAACCCTGGGGAATGTGGAATACTCTGATTTCCAGAGTTATCATATTATTAGATTTAAATGTCTAGTGTTAAAACACCTCAAAGCATACAAAGAAACAGAAAAGAGTGGCCCATTCAAAGGAAGAAAAATAAGCCACCAGAAACTGATCCTGAAAAAGACCTAATGACAGACATACTAGACAAAGAGTTTAACTGTCAACTGTGCTCAAAGACTAAAGGAATACGTGGGAAAAGTCAAGAAAATAATGTATGAACAAATTGAAAATGTTGGCAAAGAGTTAAAAAACCTAAAAAGAAACAAAGAAGAAATAAATCCTAGAGATAAAAAGAATAATAACTGAAATTAAAAATTCACTAGGGAATTTTTAAGGCAGATGTGAGCAAGTAGAAGAAAGAACAGCAAACTTGAAGCTAGGACAATGAAAATTATTGCAGCTGAGGAACAACAACAAAAAGATGGAAAAAATTCGAACAGAGCCTTAGAGATCTGTGGAACCCTAGTAAGTGAACAAACATATGCATCCTGGGAGTCCCAAAAGGAGAGAGAGAGAGAGAGAGAGAGAGAGAGAGAGAGAGAGAGAGAGAGAGAGAGAGAGAGAGGAGCAGAGAGAATATTTAAAGAAATGCTGTCTGAAAACTTTCCAAATTTGATGAAATAAATAAACATCCAAGAACCTCAACAAATCCAAGTAGGATAAACTCAAAAAGATCCACACCAAGAAAGATTATAATCAAACATTCAAAAGATGAAGAAAGAGTATCTTGAAAGCAGCAAGAGAGAAGTAAATCATTACATACAAGTATTGTCAATAAGATTATTAACAGATTTCTCATCAGAAAATTTAGAGGCCAGAAGAGAGTAGTCGATATATTCAAAGTGCTAGAGAAAACACCACTGTCAACCACAAATTCTTTATTGACAAAACTGTCCTCAAAAGTGAGGAAGAGAAAACAAAAAAAAGTGAGGAAGAGATTAAGACATTCTTAGATAAATGAAAGTTGAGGGTGTTTGTAGCTCTTAGACTGCCTTGCAAGAAATGCTAGGCAGTAACTTGAAGTTGAATGGACAACTGAATATCTCAGTAAATGTAAATACATGAGCAATTATAAGAGCCAGCATTATTGTAACAATGGTTTGTAACTGTACTTTTTGTTTGTTTTTACATGATTTAAGAGACTATTGCATTTAAAGAAGAAAAAGTCCCATTATCAATGTAAAGGCTGGGATTACTGTATCTTTGGCTTGTGATTCCAAATCTTGTTTTCTACATAATTTAGAATACTAATGTACTTACTAGTTTATGTTTTTGGACACACAATGTATAAAAATGTAATTTCATGACATCAACAACTGAGAGGGGTGGGCACAGAGCTGTAAAGGAGCAGAGTTTTTGTATGTTATTAAAGTTCAGCTGGTATAAATATAAATTAGCATGTTATAACTTTAGGGTGTTAAATGTAATCTCCATGGTAACCACAAAAAATAGATCTAAATATACACAAGAGGAAATGAAAAAGGAATCTAAATGTTTTGCTTATAAAAATCTACTAAATACAAAAGAAGACAGAAAAGTTCCTTGTTAGTGCTAATTACTTTAAATGTAAATAGGTTAAACTCTCCAGTCAAAAGACAGAGCTTGGTAAAATGGACAAAAACAAATGAGCCTGCCTTGTCTGATGTGCTCAGTGGTTAGAGCATTGGCCATTTCACCAAAGGGTTACAGGTTCGATTCTTGGTCAAGAGCACGTACCTGGATTATAGGTTTGATCCCTGACCCCAGTTGGGAGGCAACAAATCAATGCATCTCTTTCACATAGCGTGCGCTCTTGCGCGCGCTCTCTCTCTCTCTCTCTCTCTCTCCCCCCTTCTTCCTCCCTCCATTCCTTACACCCTCTCTCTCAAAAAACAATCAATGGAAAAAATATCCTCAGGATATTAATAAAGCAAAAATAGTAAAAAATAAAACATAACAAAACAAAATAAAAAATAACACATGACCCAACTATATGCTGTCTACAAGACACTCACTTGAGTTCCAAAGACACGAACAGGTTGAAAATGAACGGATGGAAAAAGATTTCTATGCATTGTTAACCATAGGAGCAGGAGTGGCTATATGAATATCAGACAAAATATATTTCAAATACAAATGTACCCAAAAGCCTGATCCAGTTTGGCTCAGTGGATAGAGTGTTGGACTGTGAACTGAAGGGTCCTGGTTTTGATTCTGGTCATGGGCATGTACCTCGGTTGCAGGCTCCTCCCTGGCTTGGACCTTGGTCAGGTCATGTGTAGGAGGCAACCAATTGATGTGTTTCTCTCACATCAGTATTTCTCTGTCTTTCCCTCTCTCTTCCACTCTCTCTAAAAATCAAAGGAAATCCTTGGGTGAGGATTAAAAAAAAAAGTGTACAAGAGGCAAAGAAGGACATTATGTATTAATAAATGGTTTAACATAGCAATAAGATATTACCATTATAAAATTTTATGTGCCTAATGACAATCAAAATATATGAAGCAAAACCTGACAGAAATGAAGGGAGAAATAGATCGTTTCACAATAATAGTAAGAAACTTCAAGACCCCACTCTCAATAATGGATAGAACAACCAGATAGAAAATAAGTAAGGAAATAGGAGACAACACAATAAACCAATAGACTACCTAGAGTAAAAGACAGATAGAGAACACTACCCAACAGAAACAGCATACATATTCCTCTCAAATGAACATAGGACATTTTCCAGGATAGACCAATGTTAGGCGACAAATTGTCTCTATAGGTTTAAATAAATAGGTATCAACAAGGTATCTCTCTAACCAACAAAATGAGGTTAGAAAGGTAAAACTTGAAAATTAAAGAGAGTTGTGAAAATTAAACAGTATACTTTTAAACAAACAATAGATGGAAGAAGAAATCACAAGAGAAATTAGAAAATACTTAGAGATGACTGAAAACAAAACATTCCCAAACTTATGAGACTTAGTGAAAGCACTGCTAAGGGAGAAATGGATAGCTATAAATGCCTGCATTAAAAAACAAGAAAGATCTCAAATCAACAACCCAACTTCGCAACTTAAGGAACTAATAAAAGAAGAACAAATTAAACCCAAAGCAAATAGAAGGAAGGAAATAATAAAGACTAGTGAAGAGACGAATGAAATGGAGAATAGAAAACAATAGACAAAAATCAACGAAAGTAAAAGTTAGTTCTTAAAAAAGATGAATGAAATTGACAAATTTTTAGCTACATGGACTAAGAAAAAAGGAGAGAAAAAAAGAAAGAAAATAAAAGATGTTGATAAGGATGTGATGAAATTGGAATCCTTGTGCACTGTTGATGGAAATATAAAATGGAACCCAAAGATTACAGCTGCTATGGAAACAGTATGGTGGTCCCATAAAAAATTAAAATAGAAGTATCCAGCAATTCAACTCCTGGGTATACTCAAAGTAATTGAAAACAGAGTCTTGAAAAGATATCTGTACAGTTGTGTTCAAAATTATAGAGACAGAAGTGTAATGGTGGTTGCCAGGGGCTTGAGGGGAGAATGAGGAGTTATTGTTTAATGGGTATAGAGTTTCAGTTTTAAAAATATTTTTATTGATTTCAGAGAGGGAGAGAAAAGATAGAAACATCAATGATGAGAGAGCATTGATTGGCTGCCTCCTGCACACCCCTTACTGAGGATGGATCCTGCAACCTGAGCATGTGCCCTGACTGGGAATCCAACTGAGACCTCCTGGTTCATAGGTCGACACTCAACCACTGAGCCACACCAGCTAGAGTTTCAGTTTTACAAGATGAAAAGAATTATGGGAACAGATAGTGGTGATGATTGCACAGTAAGGTGAATGTATTTAATACCACTGAAGTGTACACTTAAAAATGGTTAAGATGGTGAATTTTATGATATGTGTATTTCTCTAAAATAAAATAGCTTTTTGTTCACAATGCCTGTTGTTCCTGTTACAATCTAGCTAAATGGAGTAATATTTACTTTTTGAAATTTTGTATATAACTAGAGGCCCAGTGCACAAATTTGTGCACCAGTGGGGTCCCTCAGCCTGGCCTGCAGGATTGGGCCGAAACTGGCTCTCCAACATCCTCTGAGGGGTCCTGGATTGCGAGAGGGTGAAGGCCAGGCTGAGGGACCCCAATGGTGCACGATCAGGGCCAGAGAGGGACCGTGGGAGGGCTCCAGGGTGTGTCTGGCTTGTCTCGCTCTGTCCCGATTGGCTGGACCCCAGCAGCAAGCTAACCTACCAGTTGGAGTGTCTTCCCCCTGGTGGTCAGTGCACATCATAGCAAGCGGTTGAGAGGCCTTAGCATATCATTAGCATATGATGCTTTGATTGGTTGAATGGACAACCGGAAGACTGGACACTTAGCATATTAGGCTTTTATTATATAGGTTTTTTTTGTTATATTGCCCATTAAATGACTTGTCTCATTTCGAACTCTCCATTTCAGACAGTGATTATTTATTTTTAAATTCATCTTACATGTTTGTCCATTCTATCATCAAATTTCAAAATCATTCCTACAGAAAATACTTATTCCTTTCTGGAAATATTGTGGTTTTGTTGGCTCAATATCGAAAGCTAATATTCTTCTTCTTCTTTTTTTTTTTTTTTTTTGCTGTGGAAAGCTTTATTGTTTCATTTGGTACAATGCATGGGAGAGGGCTTTAGGGTGTTTAAAAGAATGGCTAGAAGTTTTGGGGAGAAGCTCAGGTAAAAGCCAGACACCAGGGGAATGCAGAGGGGCCTCTCAAGGGCCTCTGGGCTCTAAAGGCTCCTAGTGGTGTTTGAGGGTGAGCCTTTCAAAGAGATACTCGCCCAGCCCAGCCTGGGGGCTGGCCAGCCTGCAGAGTTTAGTCAGGTGTTGCCCATCTTCTTGATGAATTTCACCTCCTCACCCCGGAAGTGATTCTCCAGGAAGTCACAGAGCTGAGGGTCTGCGCAGGTAGAACCCAGGACCTGCAGCTCCACAGGGTCTGGTTCAGGTTCCTCTCCAAGGCCAGGGCGGCTTCCATGGTATCCTGAGTTTTGCCTAATCGTCTTGGGAAGGCTTCAGCACGTCCTGGAGAATGCGGCCAGTGTGCTTGTTTTGCAACTCTAAGAGATGCTCAGCGCCCTCGTGCTGCTTCTCCACCAATGTGAGGAAGAAGTGGCCCATGCACTTGAGAGCCACATCATCCTGGTTGAAATAGAAGCCTAGAGAGAGGTATAGGTGTAGGAAGCCTGCAGATGCAGATTGCCAGGCGGTTGACCGCAGCCTCCATCTTGGTGGAATAATTCTGACGAATTTGGGAGCTCATAGTTGTTTGGCAATAAGGAGTTAAGGTAGGAAAAAACCCCAGTGTGTGGGCTGGTTCCGGAGGTGGTTCTGAAGGTGGTAACTGAATAAGATGCAGGAGAGTGGCCGGAGGCTGGAAGAAGGGGTGTTCCTGGGTCTGTTCTGTCCAAACACTGTTGAAGCAAAAGACAGATCCGGGACCACTGAGGGCACTGCCAATATTATTCTTTTAAGAATATTCTGCCAATGTCTTAGATTAAAGTTTATATTTATTTGGTGCTATCAACAGTACTATGGTTTTTAAAGCCTTTTAAAAGAAGTATTTAAATACATATAATATAAATATATGTATATTGATTTCAGAGAGGAAGGGAGAGGGAGAGAGAGATGGAAAACATCAATGATGAGAGAGAATCATTGACCGGCTGCCTCCTGCATGCCCCAGACTGGGGATCGAGCCTGCAACCAGGGAATGTGCCCTGACCGGGAATCGAACCGTGACCTCCTGGATCATAGGTCGATGCTCAACG
This sequence comes from Corynorhinus townsendii, assembly GCA_026230045.1. Taxonomy (NCBI): domain Eukaryota; kingdom Metazoa; phylum Chordata; class Mammalia; order Chiroptera; family Vespertilionidae; genus Corynorhinus; species Corynorhinus townsendii. The sequence goes on from JAPDVU010000002.1 coordinate 199,539,671, forward strand.
ACTGAGCCACACCAGTTGGGCTTTTAAGCCTTTTTTTGAGACATAATTACTTGATGTAATTTTAACAGCTCTAGATCCAGAGAAAGAGAGGCATAAACATATTCTTCAATAACTTGTGGTGTGTGTGTATGTATTTGTGTGTGATACCCAAGGCTCTCCAAAGTATAGGGAGCAGACGGTAGGATAGTGAAGACCTGGGTGGGGGTGGGTAAGGTCTGGGAAGGGGGGGTAAAGGGGAAGGAAATGGGAGATATCTGTAATACTATCAACAATAAAAAATATATTAAAACCCAACAACAAAGTATAGGGACCAGAGATAGACCCCTTTTGATGCAATTTAAGAAAATTACCAACTGAGCCCATCTGGTTTCTTTCCTAACACCTGTTCTGTAGTAAGAAATTGTAAGTCTCCCAATATTGAGAACAGTTTTCATTTAAAATATTTAGTCTTATTGTCCCCATAAGTGGGAACAGCTAACATTTACTGAGTGTTTCCTATGTCCCATTGTTCTAAGTATTTTATATATTTTTTACTCATGAAATACTCAGTATTTACTTACAAAACCCTATGAAGTAGGTATAATTATTATCCCAATTTTACAGATAAGGAAACTGAAAAAAATTGAAAGCAGCTTTTAAAATACCTTTTTAAAGTTACATTTTCATAGAAATGTGAAAAAAATTACCTAAAACATTGAAATAGCCCAAGAATGTCAACACTTTGGTATTAAAACTTTCTTTTTTGAATCTGGGGAAAGCACAAAAATCCATGGCAAAATATGGTTCCTGGTTCTTGTTTCGGAAAACACAGCCATCTACTCTCTCTATCCAGCATCAACCTTACCCTGGCAATCCCTCAAGCTTCTCCAACTAAACATGTTCAAAATCATACTCATAATTTTCTCCTTCAGACTTGCATTTCTTCCTGTGTGAATGGTAGCACAAGCCTTGGTCATCTGAGCCAGACCCTGGGGTGATCTCAGGCTTTCCCTTTCTTCTCCCACCAAGTCCTCCTCACTTAAACATACACTTCAACCTGCTATTTCTTGATTAGAATTGATTACAGGCAGGTGTTTACTTTGTGACATATTCATCAAGTACAGTTATAAATTTATGCACTGTTTGTAGTTATATGCATATCTGCATATGTATATAATAGAGGCCCGGTGCACGGCATTCATGCACTGGGGAGGCGGGGGGCGGTCCCTCAGCCTGGCCTGCACCATCTCGCAGTTCGAGGGGCCTGAACCCCTCGGAGGATGTCTGGCTGTCAGGTTAGGTCCTGCATTGAGTGTCTGCCCCCTGGTGGTCAGTGTGCATCATAGTGAGCGGTCATTCCACTGTTGGGTCGATTTGCATATTAGGGTTTTATTACATAGGATAGTCTAATTGCAATCCAATAAAAATTATTTAACATTTTCATTTATTTATTATATATTTTTATTGATTTCAGAGAGGAAGAGAGAGGGATAGAGAATCATTGACCGGCTGCCTTCTGCATGCCCCACACTGGGGATCGAGCCTGAAACCTGGCCATGTGCCCTGACTGGAAATTGAACTATGACCTCTTGGTTCATAGGTTGATGCTCAACCATTGAGCCACACCAACCGGTAAAAATTTCATTTATTTTTAAAAAGGAAAATGTAATTTTAAAAGGTATTTTAAAAGCTGCTTTCAAATTACACCGGTGTGATACAGTTGGGTATGAACTAGGGCTCAGGAGTTTCTGAGAGGAATTGGGCAAATCTTCCTCCTTTGCATCTATTGATACATTTATATCTACTGATTTACTCAAGGTTTGAGGAAACTTTGAAGAGAAGCCCTGAACTCTTTTCAGATGTACACAAATATGACCGGTGGACAGGGGTGACCACAACAGAAGCCTAATGATAGGGAGGTAGACCAGAAACCATTGAGGGAGAACTCTCTATAAATGGAAAAAATTATTGAGTATATGAACCTGCTCTAGCAAAGTAATGAAGAAAAGTGCTGGTTCCAGGTACAAAACAGGGGCTGACACTAGAGGAAATTCCCACCCAGGCCCTCTGGTGGCAGATGTGCACCCTGGGAGACACGGATTATAAATTCAAATAGGAAGAGTTCCATCACTGATCTCTAAAACACCATGGGGCCCAGTCAGCCTTGCTGAGGTTGCCCTACTCGCTTCCACTGAACATTCTTACTCCCAAGGGTTGAAGATATGGACTTGCTGCCTTGAGTGCAATGCAGTGCCCAGGTTTCATGGTCTTCAGGCTGCAGCTGAATTTTAGCTCCACCAGAATGTGGCCTGGCTGAGTTCCCGCTTCACTGGTTCCTAGTGGTGGTGGGAGTGATAACATCAATAGGAGAATGACTCCTGTGGAATCATTAGGGCCTGAGGTTATGGAGTCCCTGCCTGGCTGTCCATGGCAATGAGAAAAAGGATGATATAACTAACCGTTCAAGCAGTTTCACTTCAGGACCTCTCCAACTGAGCATAACAGAAAAAGCATTCTCTCCATTTCACAAGCGATAACTTTAATCTCAAGCATCAAGCCAAAGCAGCAGCATTTCAATTTCACTAACAATGGCACATGGCAATAATGGGAGTCAACTGCCAGTGTGGAGTGGTGCTTCCACAAACCGTCGGGTCCTGTGCATGCAAATTCCTGGCTTGGCTAGCCATGGCCTAAAGCCTCTACTTTTAGCTTGCTTGCAAAAATTCTGCATTTGAAGCTACCAAGATTTACTTGTGAATGTTAATGGATGACATTTGTATTCACCTACTGGCAAAATTTGAGATTTCTGATTATCTTTCTGAGGCATGTGTGTGTGTGTGTGTGTGTGTGTGTGTGTGTGTGTGTAAAATCTAGTCTATATCCACACTGTTGTCAGACTGCTGCTTCTTAAAGCAAATCTTATTGTCAGTCATGCTTAAATTAAAACTTCCCTGACTCTACATTGCTTAGGGGTCCACCTCCTCAGCTGGGCTCACCAGACCTTTCATAATCTGACTCTTGCCTATGTCATTAATATTCTCTCCTACCACCATCCCTGCAGTCTAATGATCCTGAAATGGAACTTGGATTCTCACTTTCACTGAATGTCTCTTATTTCAATTTTTTTCTACAACTATTTGGAAGGTTTATGCCCTATTTTTATTCTTTTATCGATTACTTTAGAAATTTTAACATATATACTTATCAAAGTCTGAAGTTAATCTCTTTATCCTCTCCCTCCCACCCCTAAGGATCTTAGTCACAGAGATACATACTATTGTTGTCATGTTTTAAGTCTATCTTTGAAAAAACCAGCAGACCTTATAACTGTTTTATACAGTTGAGGTTTATATATATGTACCCACTTAGTTACCATTTTCTTTGTTTTTCATTACTACTTGCACTATAGACCTTCCATCTATGATCGCTTCTTACACGAGATTATATTTTGTCTGAAGAACTTCTTTTATAATTCACTGTAGTGATGGTCTGCTAATGGAAATCTTTCCATTTTTTTTCCTCTCTGAAATGCCTTTATTTCGTCATGATCCTTGAAAAGTCTTTGTTAACTGGCCACAGATTTTCTAGGTTGATCATTTTGTTTCCTTAGCATATTGACTGTACCAGTCCACTGTCCCCTGGTGGTCTGTGGCTGCTTTGTGAAGTCAATTGTCAGCTCATCTATGGCTTCTTTGAAAGCAACCTGTCTTTCCTCTGGCTGCTTTTGAATTATTTTTATCTTTGTTTTTGTAGTTTTGATATGATGTTTTATGTGTGGCTTTCTTTTTACCTGTCCTACTTAAGATTTGTTGTTAATCCATAGCTTGATATCTTAATCAGGTCTGGAAAATCGTCACCCAGTATCTCTCCATATGTTGCCTCTGCCGAATTCTCTCTCTTTTTTTTGCGGGGGGAGAGGGGTAGGCTTCTGATTAGATGTATGTCAGCCTATCTCATGTTACTCTTCATGTTTTTTTTATAATATATTTTTATTGATTTCAGAGAGGAATGGAGAGGGAGTGAGAGAGAGAAATATTAATGATGAGAGAGAATCATTGATTGACTACTTCTTGCATGCCCCACACTGGGGATCAAGCCAGGGCATGTGCCCTGACCAGGAATTGAACTGTGACCTCCTGATGCATAGGTTGATGCTCAACCACTGAGTCACCCTGGCCAGACCCCTTCAGAGCCTTATCTCTTTATGATTTTTTTGGCATATATTTTCCAGCTGTAACTTTCTGTTCACTGGTATTATTAGTACCTGCATCCAATTGTCTGTTAAACCCATTTATTAAATTTCTAATTATAGTTACTGTATTTTTCATTTCTAGAAGTTATATTTAGTTCCTTTTCTTATCTGCTTGGTCATTCTTTAAAATTCCTTGTTCTTTGCTCATATTTAAAAATTGTCTTTTATTTTTTAATGAGTCTGAGAAAGAATTGGATGAATCATAATCTTTGCTTCATGGTTACTGTCATAATTGGACATAGATCTCTTAGGTTGCGTATGAATGTTTGTATGTATGTAATTATAAAAGAATGTAATGGATACCTACAATCTCACCAACTAACGCAAGAGCTGTCTTATAATTCTGCTTCCCCTTCCCAGATTTGCAATGATCATTACCTTTCTTTTTTGCTTTTATAGTTTTATCAAATATATATGTGACCTAAATATAGTGTTCAGTTTTAGTTGTTTATGAACTTTCTGAAAAGAATGTTATGGTGTATATAATTTTGGATTTAGCCACATTTTTGCATGCTCTATATAATATTCTATTGTGTGACTGCTCCATAATTACTTATTCATTCTTCTGTTAATGGGCATTTTGGTTGTTTCTAGGTTCTCCCCTCTCCCCTCTTCCTATGCATATTCTTGTATCTATCTCTATTTTTTTTAAAATAAATCTTTATTGTTCAGATTATTACAATTGTTTCTCCTTTTTTCCCCCACAGCTCTCCTCCACCGGGTTCCCGCCCCACCCTCTGCCCTTACCTCCCCCCCCCCACTGTCCTCATCCATAGGTGTATGATTTTTGTCCAGTCTCTTCCAGTACCCTCCAGACCCCTTTCCCCCTGAGAATTATCAATCCACTCCCATTTTATGCCCCTGATTCTATTATATTCACCAGTTTATTCTGTTCGTCAGATTTTTTATTCACTTGATTTTTAGATTCACTTGTTGATAGATATGTATTTGTTGTTCATAATTTTTATCTTTACTTTTTTCTTCTTCTTCCTCTTCTTAAAGAATACCTTTCAGCATTTCATATAATACTGGTTTGGCGGTGATGAACTCCTTTAGCTTTTTCTTATCTGTGAAGCTCTTTATCTGACCTTCCATTCTGAATGATAACTTTGCTGGGTAGAGTAATATTGGTTGTAGGTTCTTGCTATTCATCACTTTGAATATTTCTTGCCACTCCCGTCTGGCCTGCATAGTTTCTGTTGAGAAATCAGCTGACAATTGTATGGGTGCTCCCTTGTAGGTAATTAACTGTTTTTTGACTTGCTGCTTTTAATATTCTTTGTCTTTTGCTCTTGGCATTTTAATTATGATGTGTCTTGGTGTGGTCCTCTTTGGGTTCCTTTTGTTTGGGGTTCTGTGTGCTTCCTGGACTTATAAGTCTATTTCTTTCACCAGGTGGGGGAAGTTTTCTGTCATTATTTCTTCAAATAGGTTTTCAGTATCTTACTCTCTTCCTTCTTCTGGCACCCCCATAATTCAGATGTTGGTATGCTTTAAGTTGTCCCAGAGGCTTCTTATACTATCTTGAAATTTTTGGATTCTTTTTTCTTTTAGCTTTCCCGGTTGAATGTTTTTTTGCTTCTTTGTATTTCAACTCTTTGACTTGATTCTTGCGTTCCTCTAGTCTGTTGTTGGGTCTCTGTATAATATTTTTTATTTCAGTCAGTGTATGTTTAATTTCTAGTTGGTCTTTTATCATATCCTCGAGGGTCTCGTTAAATTTATCGGCCTTTTCTAGGAAATTCTTGAAAAACCTTATAACCGTGGTTTTGAACTCTATGTCCAGTCGTTTGTTTTCCTCCATTTCTTTTGTTTGTGATCTGTTTCTTTGTCTCCGCATTTTCACTGCTTCCCTGAGTTGGTAGGGTGGCTTTGTGTGCTAGGTGCCCTATATGGCCCAATGGGTCGGCCTCCCAGTTACCTGAGGTGGACACTCTTGGTGCACCCCTTTGTGGACTGTGTGTACAACCTTGTTGTAGTTAAGTCTTAATTATTGTTGGTGTCGCTGGGAGGAATTAACCTCCAGGCCAATTGGCTGTGAGGACCTGTTGTGTCTATAATGGAAGAACTGCTGTGCTGGAGACACGCTTATGGAGCAGGACTTGTTTCAGTAGGGCTTTGGTGCTCACTGAGTCTGCCTCTTGAATGTGCCACTTATGGATGTGAGTAGTTGAAATCTGGTGTTGTCTCACACTGATCACTAGATACGCTAGCTTCTGGATCTCCAATGGGGTGCAGGTCAGCTACTGTCTGAGGCCACCCAGCAGGAGCTACAGTGAGAACTACTGTTTTCTCCTCTTTGCTTGGGGTTTGGAGGTTTTGGAGCTGTCTGACCAGAGCTGCAGTTTGTTAGGGTAAGCTGCAATAGGGCAGGCCGTTTATATGCAAAAGCCACTGTGAGGAGCTTTGGGTGGGTTTGTAGATTGTGCGGGGCGGGGTCTCAGGGAGTCACTAGGGTAGGGTGTGGCAAACAGCGATGGCTGCCAGTTTCCAAGTCCCTGCCTCCTGTGCCCCAGAGCAGTAAACAGTGATTGTTGGGCGCACCTCTGCAAGAAAGTCACCCTCCCTTTCCGACCCGATGGCAGACAGTCCAGCTTCTCCCCGTAGGAGTTTGGGTCCCCAGTGTCTTCCCAGAAACTGGAGTTTGGAGTAATCAGGAGCTTGTCTCCCTTCGGGTTGAAAAAAGCAACAACTCAGTCGCCCGCAGCCAGCCCGATTAGCGCGCCTCCATACCTCAGCTTTTCAGCACTTGTGCACGTCTCAGTGTTCTTTTCTCTTTCCTTCTAGTTGTAGCACTTCCACTCAGCCAGCTTTCCCATGGTTCTGGGTGATAGACGTTTTGTCTTTTAGTTGTAGTTTTGAAATTGTTGTGTGAGGCAGCAGTTTAGGTGTTTACCTATGCCGCCATCTTGGTTTCTCCTTGTATCTATCTCTTGATAAACATGAGCAGAAGTTTCTACTGGGTACATAACTGGGGATGAAATGCTGGGTTATAGTGTATACAGAATCAGTAGTCAGCCAGTCCACACCAGTAAAGCTACTGGTATCCATTCTGGTTGGTCAGGCATCTGTTCTGATTGGTCAGCACCCATGTGTTATTGGTTGTTAATACTTTCAATATTATCCTTCAGAGTCTATGAATGACAAATTTGTAAGCTAATGACAACTTATTTTAAAATGGTTGTTGTCCCTTATATTTCTGGTTGTTGTCCACCAGAAATATATGAGATCCTGTTGATCCACATTCTCTGCAACATTTGGAATGATCAGATATCTTCATTTTTGCCAATCAAATGGGTGTAAATTTGTATCTCATTGTGGTCTTGATTTGCATTTTCTATTTGCTAAGAAGTCTGAGAATCTCTTTCTGTGTATATTGGTCGTATGTATTTCCTCTGAAAATTCCATGCTCATACATCTTTCTCATATATCTTACTCATATATCATGTATTTTTCTATTTGATTGTTTCTCTTTTTCTTAGTGAATTGAAGGAGTTCATATAAAGAAATTTTTAAATCCTTGATGCCAATTCTTGGTCAGTTATGTGTTACAAAGGTCTCCTCTCTATTATAGCTTGCCTTTTCACTTTCTTTAAGATGATTTATGAATAGAAGTTCTTCACTAATATAGCCAAATGTATCAATCTTTTCTTTCCTAGGTAGTGCTTTTTCTATGTCCTAAAAGGTCAGAAAGAAATTTACCTATACTTCTGTGATAGTTAATTTTATGTGTCAACATGACTGGGTTATAGGGTGCTCAAATATTTGTTAAATATTACTTCTGGGCATGTCTGTGAAGGTGTTTCTGGATCAGATTAACATTTGAGTAAAGCAAATCACCCTCCCTAATGTGGGTGGGCCTCATCCAACCTATTGAGGCCTAAACAGAATAAAAAGGCTGAGTACGAAAGAATTCTTTGTCTTTGCCTAGCTATCTTTGAGCTGGGGCATCAGTCTTTTGCCTTGGGACTCAGACTCAACTAGAACTTATACCACCCATTCTCCTGGTTCTCAGGCCTATGGACTTGGACTAGAGCTCTATACCATTGATTCTCTCGGGTTTTCAGTTTGCCTACTGCTGATCTTGGGACTTTTCAGCCTCCATAATCATACGAATCAATTCCTTATAATAAATCTCTCTATATATTCTTAACAAACATATAAACTATATTATATAATTATTATAACTCTATCTTCAACTAAGCTTTTTTTGGGCCGCTAGGTGATCCTCTTTTGAGAAGTGCTACTCAAGGTTTTTCTTTTTCTTTTTTTTGCTTCATATGGATTTGTAGGGATTCCTCATATATTCCGAATATGAGTTTTTTACTAGATACATGTATTGCAAATATTTCCCCCAATCTGTGATTTTCATTTTCACTCCCATAATAGTGTTTTTTAAAACAAAATAAGTTAGGGCCATCAGGAGAGAACTTGGGGGGGGGGGCAACAGAAGTGGGGCACAGACCCTCACCCCCCCAACATTGCAGGGGCTTGAACCCTCACCCCCTTCTAAAGGAGGTCTCCTGCCCCCATGGCTGCTTTGTGCTTCCCACACCCAGCTCAGATCGGGACCCCGGCAACAGAAAGAGACCTGGCCCAGCTCACATCGAGATACAGGTGACAGACAGAGACTTGGCCCAGCTCAGATCAGGACCCAGGTAACAGACAAGAGACTTGGCCGACAGCAGTTGCCCTATATCTAAATTCAGCCGAGCATTTGGAATGCTCAGGGCCCACTCAAGAATGCAAATAATCCTTCCCACTAATATTTACAGGGTAAACTAAGATTGTTGGTAGAGTATTAAATTTGACAGTAAAATAGTAATCGAGTTTTCAGATTAATTTAAATAGGCTAATTGAAATAAGTGAATATTCAAGTACTGGACAAAAAGCTGTTCTTAAAGTAATAACTAAAATTTCTATTGGTAGTTCATCTCATGGTAAAATTCCTGAATATGCAATGAACCTAAAGCAGTCATATGTGTGGGGAAAAAAAAATTTTTAATTTAAAGTTATTAAGACTGCATTATAAAATTTACAAAAACCTCCATTAATAAAAAAAAAAGGGGGGGGGATAGTAGGGCAATATCATGTAAGGAAAAATATCTTATAAGTAAATTACATCTAGAAAATTTTTACTTTACCAAATCAAGTTTCATTTGCAATGCTAACAGCAAGACGGCCATTAAAAACACACATGGTGTCTAAATAAGACAAAGGAAAATCGTTTGAACAAAAATAAAAAGGATCCCAAATCAATTATATAGAAAAGATTCCTTTATTAACTTGTGGTTGAGAATATATTTGTATATTTTCAGAAAACAACCCCAAGACCAGATGGATTCCTGCAACAGAGAGGAATTGACAGGAGTGCTCCAACCACGAAGACAAGAGGAAAAACAGTCCAGAGATGGAAGACGCTGACAACGCCTTGCCATGGGAGCAGTCAGCAGCTGTGCACCGCTGCAGGTTACCTAGGACCAAACCAGAGAGGGTCGGACCTGCATTGCCACCATGTGCCCACCATCCAGATATCACTGCTGACATGTACACATAAGGAACTGCTGGACATTGAAATTGGGACTCAAACATTTTTTTTGTTTTGTCTTGTTTTGTTATTATATGTTTATTTCCAGTCTGCAAAGGCAAAACTTTTTAAAGGAAAGAAATGGTGGGAAAAAGATACAGAGGCAAAGAAGCATTGAACAGACTGTCAAACTACATTGGGAAGACGGGGGAGGTTGGGCGAGGAGGGCTGTAAGAGACCAACCGAAGGACTTGTACGCATACATATAAGCATAACCAATGGATATAAGACACTGGGGCGGGGGGGGGGGGAGGGTGGGCAGGTGAAGGCATGTCCTCGGGGGTAGGGGAGGTCGGGGGGAGATCAAAGGGGAAAAAAAAGGAGACATATGTACTACTATTTGTAATACTTAAAACAATAAAAATAAAATAAAAAATAAAAAAACAAAACAAAATAAGTTAATTTTTAACAAATTCCAATTTGTCAATATTTTTCTTCAATGTTTAAAAATTGTGTGAAGATACACTTAACATAAAATTTTAATCTTAAGTGTAAAATTCAGTGGTATTAAGTACATTCATATTGTTGTACAATCATCATTACCATCTATATCCAGAAATATTTTCCTCTTGCAAAACTGAAACCCTATTTAAAAATTACTTCCCATTCCCTTTCTCCCCCCAGTCACTGGCTATCACCAGTCTACTTTCCGTCTTTATGATTTTGACTCCTCCAAGTGCCTCATGTATATGGAATCATACAGTATTTGTATTTTTATGACTGGCTTTCACTTAGAATAATTTTTTCTTTATCTCTAGCAAAAATTTTTGCAACCTTTTAAAAATTTATTATATAGGAAACAAGCAACATTTTTTTAAATCTAAAATTTACTTTATAACCTCTCCAGCTCTTGCATTACTGTCTTCTCTTGTGTTTACTTGTTTTTTTCAGTAAAACATTTAAATTGTTCTCTTATTTCATTTTGTGTATATTCTAGAGCTATTTTCTTTGTGGTTACCATGGGGATTTCATTTTAAATCCTAAAGTTATAACACTTCTATTTTGAATTTACACCAGCTAAACTTCAATAACATAAGAAAAGTTCTGCCCCCATCCCTTTTGGTGTTGATATCACAAAATTACATCTTTATCCACAGTGTAGCCTAAAACATAAACTAATAATTATTTAAATGCATCAATTTACTAAATTATGTAGAAAACAAGATTTGGAATTACAAACCAAAGTTACAGTAAGGCTCACTTTTACATGAATTTTTTTCATTAAATGTATTAGTCTCTTAAATCATGCAGTAAACAAAAAAAAAAATACAGTTACAAGTCATTGTTACAATAATACTGGCTTTTATCATTGCTCTTGTATTTACATTTTTTTCTTGTATTTACCTTTATTGATGGTTTTATTTCTTCATACAGCTTTGAGTTACTGTCTAGTGTCCTTTTATTTTAACCTGTAGGATTCTCTTGAGCATTTCTTGTAGGGCAGGTTTGATGGTATAGGATTTTTGGTTAACAATTTTTCTTTTCTTTTAACATTTTAAACATATTGGCCACCATCTTCTGGCCTCCAAAGTTTCTGATAAGAAATATACTTATGATCTTATTGATGATTTCTTATATGTGACAATCTCTAACTGCTTTCAAAATTCTCTCTTAATTTTTGAAAGTTTGATTATAATGTGTCTCAGTGTGGCTCTCTTTGAGTGTCTCCTACTTGGAGTTTCTTGAGCTTCTTGGGTGTTTGTACTCATGTCTATCATCAAATTTAGGAAAATTTCAACCAGTATTTCTTCAAATATTCTCTCTGCCTCTTTCTCTTTCTTGTCTTCTTCTTGAACTCTCACAATACATTGGTCCCCTTGATGGTGTCCTATAGGTCATGTGAGATGCACATAAAACAGTTATTCAAGAGTAATTTATATTAAAAATGAAGAAAAGCTAAAAATTAAAAATATTAAATAATAAGTCTCCAATGTAAGTAGTAAGTTAAAGAATGAGTAAAACCAAGGAAAGTAGATGGAAATAGATAATAAAAATAAAAGCAGACATAAAGAAATTAGAAAAAAGTAATATAGAGAATTTCAACAAAGCTAAAAAATTGATTATTTAAAATTATTAAAATATGGACAAATTTACTGAAAGTAGAAGAAAAAGAAAAGAAGACATAGATAAATATTGTAAAGGAGGGCAGAATTACAAAGGAAGCAGAGATGAAAATAAGAGAATTTTATCAACAACTTTATGGCAATACATTTGAGAACTTGGACAAAATAAACAGTCTTAGAAAAATATAACTTATTAAGACTGACTAAAAAAAATTGAAAGCCCAAAACAGTTCTTTAAATAGTCCTGTTAAATAAGTAGAAATATTAGCAAAACAAAATAAAACAAAACAAAAACCCCATCACATAAGGAAAACACCAGTTCCAGATGTGTTTCCGCAAACGTACAAATACCAGGTTATTCCAATCTTATACAAACTTTTACAGAGAAAAGAAAAATAGATAATACTTCCCCAACTTATTTTATGAAGCTAGAATAACTAGATAATAAATCCTAAATAACAAATACAGGAAAGTATCAGGCTTTCTTTATTTATTAATATAAAGATTAAAAAAATCCAAAACAAAATATTAGCACATCAAATCCAATAGTATTATAAAGTCCTATATAATAAAAGCCTAATATGCAAATTGTCCCCTTGACTGGGAGTTTGAACAGGAGTTTGACAAGGGGGTGGGGCCAGCAGCAGTGGCAGGAGTTCCAGGGGAAGGGAGGCACCCTGGTGGCTGGCAGTTGGCAGTCACTAGGGATCCTACCCATGCTCGAATTTTGCTCACTGGGCCTCTAGTAAATAATAAAGCTCCTTGAGTCAGTTGGGTTTATCTCAGGAAAGTAAAATTTAATATTAGGGAACTCTAAATGCAGTTTATCAAAACAGACTAAAAGAGCCCTGACCAGCATGGCTCAGTGGTTAGAGCACTGTCCTGTGCACCAGAGGGTTGCGGGTTTGATTCCTGGTCAAAGGCACGTACTTAGGTTGCACTCCCACCCCAGGTTGATGTTTTTTTTTTGTTGTTGTTGTTTGTTTTTATTTTTTCCTTTTTTTAAAATTTTATTTTATTTTTATTGTTTTAAGTATTACAAATAGTAGTACATATGTCTCTTTTTTTTTCCCCCTTGATCTCCCTCCGACCTCCCCTACCCCCCAGGACATGCCTTCACCTGCCCACCTTCCCCCCCCCCCCCCGCCCCAGTGTCTTATATCCATTGGTTGTGCTTATATGCATGCGTACAAGTCCTTCGGTTGGTCTTTTACAGCCTTCCTCGCCCAACCTCCCCTGTCTTCCCAATGTAGTTTGACAGTCTGTTCAATGCTTCTTTGCCTCTGTATCTTTTTCCCACCATTTCTTTCCTTTAAAAAGTTTTGCCTTTGCAGACTGGAAATAAACATATAATAACAAAACAAGACAAAACAAAAAAATGTTTGAGTCCCAATTTCAATGTCCAACAGTTCCTTATGTGTACATGTCAGCAGTGATATCTGGATGGTGGGCACATGGTGGCAATGCAGGTCCGACCCTCTCTGGTTTGGTCCTAGGTAACCTGCAGCGGTGCACAGCTGCTGACTGCTCCCATGGCAAGGCGTTGTCAGCGTCTTCCATCTCTGGACTGTTTTTCCTCTTGTCTTCGTGGTTGGAGCACTCCTGTCAATTCCTCTCTGTTGCAGGAATCCATCTGGTCTTGGGGTTGTTTTCTGAAAATATACAAATATATTCTCGACCACAAGTTAATAAAGGAATCTTTTCTATATAATTGATTTGGGATCCTTTTTATTTTTGTTCAAACGATTTTCCTTTGTCTTATTTAGACACCATGTGTGTTTTTAATGGCCGTCTTGCTGTTAGCATTGCAAATGAAACTTAATTTGGTAAAGTAAAAATTTTCTAGATGTAATTTACTTATAGGATATTTTTCCTTACATGATATTGCCCTACTATCCCCCCCTTTTTTTTTTTTATTAATGGAGGTTTTTGTAAATTTTATAATGCAGTCTTGATAACTTTAAATTAAACATTTTTTTTCCCCACACATATGACTGCTTTAGGTTCATTGCATATTCAGGAATTTTACCATGAGATGAACTACCAATAGAAATTTTAGTTATTACTTTAAGAACAGCTTTTTGTCCAGTACTTGAATATTCACTTATTTCAATTAGCCTATTTAAATTAATCTGAAAACTCGATTACTATTTTACTGTCAAATTTAATACTCTACCAACAATCTTAGTTTACCCTGTAAATATTAGTGGGAAGGATTATTTGCATTCTTGAGTGGGCCCTGAGCATTCCAAATGCTCGGCTGAATTTAGATATAGGGCAACTGCTGTCGGCCAAGTCTCTTGTCTGTTACCTGGGTCCTGATCTGAGCTGGGCCAAGTCTCTGTCTGTCACCTGTATCTCGATGTGAGCTGGGCCAGGTCTCTTTCTGTTGCCGGGGTCCCGATCTGAGCTGGGTGTGGGAAGCGCGAAGCAGCCATAGGGGCAGGAGACCTCCTTTAGAAGGGGGTGAGGGTTCAAGCCCCTGCAATGTTGGGGGGGTGAGGGTCTGTGCCCCACTTCTGTTGCCCCCCCCAAGTGCTCTCCTGATGGCCCCTCTGCGACTGTGCCTGTCTTAGGTTGTTCCTTCCTTGAGGAATCTTACCCGTCTCTGGCTAACCAGCCATCCTCTGGGGCCAAGCAGGGTGCTGTGAGGTTCAGTTCTGTCTCCTTGGTAGCCTATGACCCCGTGGCCTCCACACCCAGCACCTGCCTTGGGAACCCCTGGCCTGCTGGCAGGGTCCCGGTGCTGATCACATATCTCGGGGAACTCGGGTTTCTTCTCCAGTGAGGGCCCAGCTCACACAATTGGATGTGAGAGATGTATTTGTTTTTTAGATTGATTTTGGAGAGAGAACGGAAAGGAGAAAGAGAAAGAAATATTGATGTGAGAGAGAAACATGGATCAGTTGTGCCCTGACCGGGGAATCGAACCTGCAACCTAAGTATGTGACCTGACTGGGAATCGAACACACAGTCTTTTGGCGTATGGGAAAATGCTCCAACCAGCTGAGCCACCCAGTCAGGGCAAGTGGGAACCTTTTTAAGTATGGGCTCTGTATGACTGCACAGCACACAGGCCCATGAAGCTATGTCTGATAGTGATTATTGATTTACATCTCCATCTTCCTTATATGTCACTGGATGAGTAGGAGAGATCACTTTCCAAGGTCAGCCTGTCTGCTTCATCTTTATGCCCCAAACAGGCTAGCAGGGTGCCAGGTACAATGGGTAAATGGTTGCTGACTGAACAAGTGAAAACCGCACTATGATCTAAAACACATCAACTCCTTGATAACAGCTTTACGAAAAAAGTAGAAAGTCATATGAAATGCCTTTCTCCAGTTTTAAGATGTTTCTCAATTTCCAAATAGTTAACAAAATGTACCTCTTAGAGAAAACATGGTAGTGCCTGTTAGCATCTGACACGATAGCTGTACTTATGCTTCATGGAAAGTGAGAGGTTTCTTTCAGTTCTAAAGTGGGTTCCTGGGACCAACTTTCTATCTTATTCTTTCTGATGTCTGCTCTTAACTGATCCCCGGGGTTGGGAATTATCTGTGACCTTAGCTCATGAGCGAAAAGTTTTGGTTGAAATGGTTTTGTAGGCAGCACGAAAGGTGGCCAGTCTGCCAATCTCCCGTCAGACTTGTAGGTTTCCTTGGGGAAGGGCTCTCCAAACGCCTTTTCGTCATTTATGTTGCATGGCATCTTTAAACTTCTCTGTAGGGAAAGGAGAAAGGGCTTGCTCCCAGTTTTAACTCTTTCGGGCCTGTGACTTCTTTCTGTACCTCAGTTTCCCCCTTTATACAAGGAGAGCCAGTGTCCACAAAGTGGGACAGTGGCAAAGAGATTGTTGGGTGAGAACTACTTCAAGGTCTGTTCCTCGAGAGGAAGAGATCTTGTCAGACTCCCAAACTCACACCTCACCACTCCAGAGCTGTCCACATCAGAAAAGGTGGAGGAACGGAGAGAGGAACAGGTCTTTAAGGATGCACACTATTCTCCACCCCAACTTTGGGTGCCTGAGGCAGTGTGTCCTCACACCCACCGTGGAAAATAAGAATCCAGAACCAGACCCTCCCCCACACCTTCAGCGCCCACCCCCCTCCGCTGCGGCTTCCCCAGTGCGGCCCCCTCCGCCCCCCGCCTCCCCCCTCCCCCCCATTACAGCATCGCTCCGGGAGCCAAGACGGATTCCAGCCAGGGACTGCTGCAGTCCGCTTTCCTCCGCCTCTCCTGGCTCCTGCAGCCGTGTCCTGGCTCTGCAGCCTCCGGCCGTGCTCCGGATAGTCCCCTTTCCCTCCTCCACCCAGCCTCTTGGCTCCGGGCCTAGAGGTGGGCGGGCACCGTGGGGACAGGTGGGGCCCCAGCAAAGTCCGCAGGTATAGCGGGGTTCTCCCTCCACATTGGGGATGCCTTGGCTGTGAAGACTGTGGGTGGGGGACGCCTGCCAGTGGCTCTGAGGCCCGGCACAGCGCCCCACACCGGCAGGGGCTGGAGCAGAGGAAGAGGGCTCCTGGACCCGAGGCCAGGCACTGAAGTCCGGGATAGCTGACCGGGAAAACCGAGGGAGAATCATGCCTGGGGGGCTGTGTGTGACATTCAGGGTGTGCCTGCCTCGATGGGGCGTGAGACCGTGTCTGTGAAATTGTGTGACTGTCTCCCCAACAGTCCGCCTCTGGGCTTCGGTCGCTGTGACTAGGTCGGCTGTGCGTGGCCGTAACACCGTGTGCCTGGCCCTGGGTCCCCGCGGACTCTATCCCGGTGGTCCACAGCGGGGCCTCCCCAGTGCCGTCGCTCAGCGAGGCGTGCGCTCCTCGGAGACGCCGGCAGCCTCCCGCCTGCCCCCGGCTGCGACCTCGGTCCTCCTGGGTCCGGTGCGGGGGCGGGGAGCTCGGTCCGCTTCCCCGGGCTCCGGGCTGCCTGCGCGGGGGCGGGGGCGGCGGGGGCGGAGCGCGCGGGCGGGATCCCCCCCGCCTCCCCTTCCTGGTCCCCGGGAAATCCAGCCTCCGCGGCTTGGCCGCCTCCCGCTCCAGCGCCTGCTGCCGCTCAGCGCTCGCTCTGGGCTCCGCAGCCGGCGCGGCCCCTCCGCTGGGGGCTCCGCAGTGCCGGGCGCGTCCCTGCCTGCCTGCCCGCCGCCGCAGCGCCCCCAGCCTGAGTCGCCGGCACCATGTAACCCGGCCGGAGCCCAAGCCGGGCCAGGTAAGCCGCGGGAGGGGTGGGGACGGGCCGAGCTCGCCGCGCCCTCTGCAGCGCCCCCATCCTCGGCCTGGCTACGGCCCGGCGCCGCCCACGCCCCGGGCTCCAGCGGCCTCGGCTCCGGGCTCCCGGCTACGGAGGTGCGAAGGCTGGGCCTCCTCCGCTGCCCCCACCCCCCACCTCGCCCCGGCCTGACGGCCCGCGGGCCTGACCCAAAGACGGGCGGAGGGACCACGCGGAGCGAGGACCCGCTCTCCCGGGTAGAGCCGCGGGGGTTGGCCAGCCCCTGTCTGGCTTGGCCGGGATGGAAGCTCGGGTCTGGGAGGGAGTAGCCAGCTGGGTTGTGGGGGGAAGTGGCGGTGTTGGGGAGATCCAGAGAGAAGTTTCCTCTGCAGGTGTGTGAGTGTGAGTGCGTTGTGATGAGTGTGTGAATGTGTCACCGTGTGGGTCTGTGGGTGATTATGTGTGCCAGTGAGTGTATGCAGTGAGTGTGTGCGTGTCAGTGAGTGTATGCAGTGTGACTGTGGAGGGTGTTACTGTGTATATATCTGTGGACATGTGTGCGAATGAGTGTGTGTTGTCATAGCATGTGCCTGTGTATGTTTCTGTGAGTGTGTGTGTGTGTGTGTGTGTGTGAGTGTGCCTGTGTGACTGTGTCTCTGTGAGTAGCTCCTGGTAATCTGTGGCCTGTATGAGTGAGTGAGTATGTGTGTGTGTGTTGGTTGTGTGAGAATGTACCTGAGGAGAGTTCACTCTGAGTCGCCCACATTTGGGCTTCTTTCTCTCCCTTCTTCTCCCAGGGGATTTTAGAGGTCAGAGCATCCCCTCTCACCAGGGAGTCTTCCTCCTGTTTCTCCTCAGGCAAGAGCTGAATTGCACTTGGCCTCACCTTCACCTACCTCAGGGGTACTTTCTGTGATGCTCTGGTTGTGTCCTTGCTGCATGCTGGGGCCCCTGGCGGTAGTGGGGCCTCGTTTGAGCTAGAGGATGTGGGCTTCTTCTTGGGGGCCCAGGAACTTGTGTTGTCTCAGTCCTCTTTCACCAAAGGACCTTTAGAAATGGGAACTGAAGAGGCCAGGTACAAGCGTCTGCCCTGCTCCTCATCACGGGAGCAGGTGGATGTCCACCAGACTTCGAAGCCCTAAATTTACAAGTTCTAGGTCATTGGTTCAGTCTGTTGGCTCGAGGTGGGTCTGTGTTGAAGCTCTTTGAAGTAGTAGTAGTAGAAATAAATAAATAAATAATAAATGAAAACAGTGCCTTTACATCAGTCCAGGACTTTTGAAAAATGCTCCCCTCTCAAGTCTTTCTTTTTATCTCCCCAACAGCTCTGGGAACCGGAGCCAGGTTAAGCCACACGAAATTGCAAATATTCAACTGCTTTTGTTTTTTATTTACAAAAACAGCAATTTCATATAGCTCAGCCTAATATAATGCCAATTTATAGATGAAGACGTTGAGGCTCAGAGGTAAAGTACATGTTCTACAACCCATAGTCAGTGGTACAGAAAGGCTCCAACCGAGGTCTTTTGGTGACTGAAGGAGCTGTGTTGGGTCAAGGTTAGAGAGTGGTACTTCCTGCTGTGCTCTCTTGACCCTGGGGGCATTGACCTCCACCTCTGCCCAGCATTTCATGAGTGCTGGGGCTCCTTCTGCACCCAGATGCCAAGGCCTGAAAGCGAGAAAGGGGGAGAAGAGAGGAGAGAGGGGAGGGGGAGGATTCGTGAGTTTGCGGTGAATCAGGGTCTAAAAAGGGAATTGGGAGGGCTAGGGTGAATGTTTCTAAAAAGAACATGAACATAGGATGAACATCCTTGCATACTGCCCATGCATGTTCCACCCCCCACTGACCCATTCATTTGACAGGCAGTGCCCATGCATTTTATGCCAGGGGGCTCATGCTTAAGGAATGAGCTTGTATGTCACTATAAAATGATGTTTAGGGGAGGAAGCTTAGCATTAACTTGTCCAATCTCTTAATTATAAAGTGAAGACACTGGAACCCAGAGAAGGGAGGGGATTTGCCCAAGGACGCAATGTGTAGGTTTCTGGCTAGTCTTAGCCCAGGAACTTTATAACCCTCCATGTTGCTTTCTATTCCTGGGAACCCTTCCCCTCCCCATGCCCATCGGAACTGAGCAGAGATTTGGGGAGAAGCATTAAAGACTCAATAAACCTAAGACTGTAGATCCAATAAACCTAAGACTGTAGATCCTTCATCCTCTCTTTTCCTAAGAGAGGGAACTGCCGATGGAGATGGGGATTCCTAGCCATACCCACCGTCAATGTAGACCGTGGGCTTGTCTTGATTCCTGCTGGTGAGGGGCTGGAGCTGCTGCAGGCCAGATTCCCAGACTTTATTCTGTGACAGCGCCTGCTTTCTGCTGCTGCCTGGCACCTCACATCATCACTCTCCTGCTGATGTTGATGCTTGAGCTGGTTGCGCTACATTTTCTTTCATCCCACCCCATTTCTGATGCATTTTGCCTCTAGCTGGCCTGACAGTTCCTTTCTTTATGGGTTCTTATTGGATAGAGAAACTTCTGGGGCTTGTTTGATTTTGGAAAGGTTTGATGTTACCCTTAACCTTTCTAATTAAACCTTCTAGGAGTCTAGGGTAAATTATAATGACAATTGTTCCCATTTTACAGATGGGAAGACTGAAATTGAGAGAGGGGCCTCTTGTTTGTTTGGTTTTCTCTTAATCTACTAAAATCAGTAGTAGAAGATGTTCCTGGAGCAAATGACAACAGTAGCTTTTGTCTAGAGGAGCTTGTACAGACAGACCCCTTCCAGTGTCTTACCATTCCCAAGGTCAGGAAACCTTTTCAGGGTCTGATTTCTTTCCCACTTGGTGGGTTCAAAGCTTTGTCTCTCAGTGGGGGTTGGAAGAACAGCTGTGAACCCTCCACTATACAAGCATTTGTCTCGATTCCCCCTTTACTCACCCTCCCTCCAGTCTGAAGGCTGCTGGCTCAGTGGGCCTCCTGCTGTCTGGGGAGTCTGGGTTTGAGCTGGGGTGAGGCACTGGCACCATTGTTATGGTAACGGCCTGCCAGCTCATCGTTGCTAATAACTTGTCAAGTCCCTGAGCTCAAATGCAGCATGCCTTCCCACCAGCCCTTCTCCCCATGTCACAGAAAGAAAAAGTGAGGCTGTGAGGGAGAGGTCTGTGAATAAGGGAGTCTGGGGAGGTGGGTGGCCTTGTTCTTGGGGTTTTAGCTGAAGAAACGGGGAGGTCACTTGGGGGCTGGTTTATGCATATGATTACATAAGTTGCATATGTAATAGGCTGTTACATGTCAGTACACTCAGAACATACTTGAATACATGCAAGATGACATGTTCATGTGCTTTTACACAGCAGCCCACATGCACACATGTTTCCAAGCATCAGAACATGCTTATGTATGAATACTGCCTCTACCATCTGCACATAGGCACGCAAGAAATCTGGGTTTGTGGGGGTGTCCAGGTATGTGGGTTGGGATCTGATCTTTTTCTGATGCAGCTTCAAAGTGTCTTGTTAACAAAAGGACAGAATAGTCCCAGGGTTTCTTCTTCCTTCTTTCCAGTCAAGAGCTCAAATGGGAGTGGGCTGGGGATGGTGTGAGGGCCCCAACCTCCCAGCTCCCAAAGGCCCCTGCCTCTATGTCCTTTGAGCTCAGGTGTCCTCTGCCCCCTCACTCTCTATTCTTTCTTATCCTCTCCTCTTCCCGTGTGTAAATATTAAAGAGCTGAGCCTGCAGAGCTGATGTAGACATGGGGAGAGAATGAAATTAAAAAGGATTCCCTCACCCCCATCCCAACACCCCCACCCTACAGTCCCCCGCTCCTGCCTCCTTCCCTCTCCTTTCTCCTCTCCCCATCACTCAGTGCTTCCACATGTCTCTCCTCCCCCCAGTCCAGATGGGAGCTGGCTCCTTCAGAAGGGGGGCTTAGAACTGGGTGTGGGGAGCTACCTCTCTCTGCCTCCCCTCACTACATCTGCCTGCAAGGCTGGGAGCCCCCACGTGAGTATTTCTTTTATTTTGGGGGGTGGTGGTTAGGAAGGAAAGTGATGTTTAGAACCAGCTGTGAGTGGCGTTAAGAGGCTCAGGGCTGAAAGGAGGTGGGTGGGGTCCTGTCTCTAGGCTCCCTCAGGGAAGCCTCGTGTCTGGGTTTCTTTTCTCTCTTTGGACATAGACTGAAGGGAGGGCTGCCAGATGCCTCCGGTGGATGGGAGCGAGTATGGGAGGGGCTGGGGGAGAGGGGCTTCTGTTCTAAAGAGGTGTGTGCTAGGGTAAGCCTGTTCCTTTCTGGCAGGCTGGGTTTCTGGCTGGGCGTCCCGCAATCCTTGGGAGCTGTCCCGAGTGCTGAAAGGGACTTGGAGGGTGTTGCTCATTCGGAACTGTCCTGGGTCCTGAATAGGGCTGCGTTGGGGCCCGATGATGGAAAGGCAAGGCGGTTGGGCAGTGCTGAGGGCTCACTAGAAAAATTCTCCCAGATGACCCACTTTTCAAGGACAGAATTCCTGGATGGAAACATAGATTTTGGGGGTCCTCCCTCTGGCTGTAGGCCTCACCGTTATTAGTGGTATTGGGGAAAGGGACTCTTCTTTCCCTGTTTCAGTTCTCCCTCCCTTTTCCAAAATTACCCTACTGTTGCTGTGGGGGTAGGGATGGAGGATGGTATTGTGGCTGTGAGCAGTCTTCTCATAGATAGTTTTAGTACAATAATCTGGAGGGTACTTGCACCAGCCTTTCTCCTACTGGGTCCCAGAAATACAGGCTCAAGGCAGTTTTGGATTAGGAGAGCTTAGCTTTGGTTGGTTAGGCCTGGCGTGGTTAGAGGTCGAAAGTTTAGGATAATTTGATTGACTATGTGACATCCCCCTGCCCACCATACTTTTGAATTTGGGACAGGGTACAGTAAAATATCCTGCAAGCCTGTCTTATGCTCTGCCCACCCCAACCACAGCTCAGAGCAGCATTTGGGGAGGCTTTCAGTGGGGAGGAAGATTTCCAAGCAGAGGATTCAAGGAGTGGGTGGGGTAGTTCAGTGCCATGGAGCGGAGAAGGAGGAGGCTACTGGAGATGGGGCAATGGAAAAGAGGAAGAGCTGGCAGGGAAGAAGAAAAAATCAAATTTGGAGACAGGGTCTGGATTTCCATCCTAAGTTCCCTTGTAAATCTTTCCCCCACCAACCTAAGGTCAGGGTTATCTCAATTTTCTGGGTTTTTATACACTGTCTTTGTAACTCTGAAGGGAATAGAGCAAGGACATTTCTCCAGGCCCCTTCCCTTGTCATCCCAGGGGGATGAGAGCCAAATGTCAGGACATGCAGATGAGACTGTGGGGGAACAACAGGCAGGCAGGGTTGATGGCAGCTTTGCCTCCCATCATCATGAGCACAATCAAATATTCAAATGGGATCCTTCTTGAGGGGAGAGGAATGAGAGGGTTTCCAGATGATGCTGGGCACAATTAGGTGTGGCAGAAAGTTCAATAAAAGAGGTATCTAGGGACCATAAACTGAACCGATTCATACCTTCCCAGATGTGACTTCTAGGTAATAAGGAACCCTTCACCCATCGTGTTTTTGATGTAACTCATCAAGTTGATTCCTTCCATTCTGTAGCTACTTGGGAGGAGCTGAGCTTTCCTATGCTGTGGGTGCTGGGAGGTGGTGGGCGTGGGTGTGGGTGCCTGTTTGGGGAGGGGAGGTGTTTGTGCTTCACTCAGCTCCCTTGGTTACATAACAGCTTTGATAAGACTTTACTTTGGAGCTGCTGCTACTGCCTGAAGCAGTCACCCCTCCACCCCCACGTGGAATGCTGGATGTCCACCCCCTTCTCCCTGGCCTCTTGGAGAGTCCTGCTATTCATAATCCAGTATTCCAGCAGCAGATTTCCTGCTGGGAGATGTCTTCTGCTTGCCTCCCTTCTCCCTACCCAGCTCCTGTTTTTTTTTTCTTTCTTTCTTTTTAAATACTTGCTTCTTTTGTTATCTTGAGCTTAGGTCACCCCCTTTATATTTTTAAGCTTCCTTTTCCTACCCTCTCCTTGGCAAGGCTTTGGGATGGGCTGGGAGGGGTTCACTGAAAATCACGAAACTGCCCTCTAGGGAAGAAGGAGGCATCCTAGGAGGTTTTAGGGCCCAGGGATAATTTTCTTACTGTTTCTTCCTTGTGCCCAGTTTCAATAACTGTTTTGGAGTCTGGGAGCAGTAGACCATACCCAGAGGTACTGGGAGGAAGAACTCTGGCCTGGATATTTTCTCTTCATTTTCCCTTTTAGAATAAAAGAGTTGTGTATATAGGGGGTGGGGACTGCCTCTTGGGCACATTCTATTGATAATAAAAATGACTTTCCAGGTGGAGAAGCGGGACACTGGCAAGAACAGAGAGCAAATGCAGCTTGTGGTGTCACTTGGAGAGAATATGGAGTCCTGGCTGTGTGCACAGGATAGAAGTCAGAGAGGGGCTGGATATCTCTGCTGTTTCAGTGCACGTGCATATGTATTTCTGTCTGTGAGTGGATATGCCACTGTGTATATGCACATACATATGTGTGAGGACGCTATATGAATGTGTACCAACATATTTATGAGTCTGTGTAGAAGTGGACATATATACATATATATATATATATGGCTTCCATGCACATATATGATTGTGGAGGCAATTAATTAAACCTATGTGTGTGGTGCTCACCCAGGGATGCATATATGTGAGTATAAGTATGCATGTGAACATACACGTGGGAACACATTTATGCGCACATGAATATATGTACCTAAGTTGAGTCATACATGTGAATTAATATGACAAAGAAAGAATGAGAGAGAGAGAGAGGTTGATTCTGACTGAACATTGAGGCTGTCCAAAAGTTGTTTCCCACAAGCTTGAACTCGATCTACTCTGATGCCTGTGGCTCTTCTTCAGAAAGCAGGTTCCTTGAGGTCTCTCAAAGTCTCTTGTCACAGGGACCCAGTTGTTCCCCACCACCATCCATATGAAGGGAGTTTGTGGAGGAGAAACCTATACAGCCTTGGGGATATCTGGGAAAGGAGCTGAGACTAAGGCTGATCAGATACTAGGGTGCTCAGGGATGTATATGGGGAAAGAGTTTGGGAGCTTAAACATTCACATCACTATAGAGGTGTCAAGAACCAAGCAGAACCACTTGGGTTTAGTGGATGAAAGGGGCAGGCATAGTAGGTAGGCCTAAGTATGTGCATAATCCTCACACATATCGGGCATGTGGCAATATGTGTGTACATGTATGTATATATTACTTGTCAGTGCCTGAGTATGCATATCTCAAAGTAAATACACTTTCTAATATGTAAACACATGAAAATCTATAAGATATGTTAACATGTACATATATGCTAGCACACATATCTGTCTGAAGAAGGTATGCAGAAATATGTGGGCATATGCTAACACTGTCATGATTGCAACCTGTGACTTCATACATGTGCACCTCACTCACCCTGCTTAATCACAGCTTGTAAATAGTCCTGTTTCCATCACATGTGGCTCACCCAGTGCAGCCAATGTTTATTTTATGCCTATGAGGTGCCACATACTGTGCTGGACACTGGGGATGGTTCTTGACCTCGGGTAACTTACAGTGTAGAGAAGGCAAAATACCTGGAACCAAGTAAGGAAGGTAGGAGGACATGTGTTCATCAGGGGCAGTGGGGACCGATGAGAGGTTCGTCAGTTCTGTAGTGGGGAAGGGAGGGGTTTGGTAAAGGATCTAGAGGAGAGGAGGTTTTTGAGCTGAGGCTTGAAGGTTGAACAGGTGTTCTTCAGGTGAGCAACTGTAGGAAAAGGTGTTTCAGGACAGGAAATGTCCCAACTGGTCTCCCTACTTGCACCCTTGCCAGCCCCTCCTCCACAGATTCTCCTGAAGAGCAGCCAGAGTAAGATGAGGTAATGCCTTTCCAATGGCTTTCCATCTCACTAAGGGAGAAATACAAAGTGCTTAGTGGGACCCGAAAGACATAAGTGCTGTGTGTAAAATGCCCCCAGTGACCTTCCTGGGCTCAGGTGCCACACTGACACTGGCTTTCTTTTGGTTCCACAAAGATGCTGAGCAGTCCCACCGTGAGGCCATTGCACTGGCTTCTCCCTCAGCCTGAAATGCTCTTCCCCCAGATACCCACGTGACTTGCTCCCTCATTTTATTCAACTTTTTGCTCAGAAGTCACCTTTTTGAGAGGCCAAAGTCTATCTCAATAGCCCCTTGTCATTCTATCCCCTCATGCCACTTAAAAAAAATTTTTTTAGCACTTACCACCTCTATTATTTCATATATTTGTTTATCATCTTTTCCCACTAGAACATAAACTTCATGAGAATGGAAGCTTCATTTGTTTTGTGTATTGCTGTATCCACTGTGTCCAGAGGAGTTCCTGGCTTAGAGTAGGCACTCAATACATACTTACTGAATACACCAATTTTAGGTAGATCACACTGGTAGCCAGTGAAGAGAATAGGTGGCGCTGGGCCAATATGTGACTGTGTTCTCCCTTCCTTTTGGATCTTGTCATCACCCCCCCACATATGCTTACTCCTGCCAGCCAGGTGCAGAAGGCTGCCATGCCAGGTCCCTCTGGCTCTATTCAGTTAATGATATAGGGCTTCCCACTTAGGGAACAGGGGTAGGGAGCAGGGTCCTGAACAGTGGAAAGGTTTTAGGAAGTTAGAGCCACAGAGGCTTAGAGACACACAAGCAGAGGCATGCAGATCCTGAGAAGAGTGCTCAAAGTCAAGGCCCAGACTTCAGGGGCCAGACTTCTTGAGGCCAGACGTGGTGGGAGACAGGACAGCATCCTCAGACAGCACCTGCAGTCTAGCCCCCACCTCCTTCGCTCCTCTGTTCCTCTCCCTGCCCCATTCCTGCTCCTCTCTCCTGAAGGCTTGGGGGCCTTGGCCAAGTATGGGCTTAGTAGGGAGTGAGTGGTCCCCCCAGTCTGTGATGTGATGGGGGACACTCAGAGAAAGGGGACCCAATTTCTAGAGGACAGTCTAGGAGTTTGGTGGTAGGGAAGGAATCTCTCTGAGTCTCAAATTTCCCTTTTTTCCTCTCTCCCAAGAGAGCTTGGAGAATTGAACCTGTGTTTCAGAATGAAGAACTGAATTTAGACCCCAGGCAGGACCAATCAGCTGCTAGCATGAAGGGACTGAGTCTTAGAACGTGGGGAAAGCTGGGAGCAGAGTTGACGAGAAATGGAAGAAATGGGAGTTATGGATCAGCCCCTCCCGCTGCCATTCCCTGACCTCTGGGGGATGGGGGACGCCAAGACCTAAGATCCTCTTTGAGAGTTCCTTTCCCAGTCCTCTGAGCCTGCTCCTGCTTTGCCTCATTCCCAAGAGGCCAGTGCCGGAGCCCCTTGCAGGTTCTGAGGTGTATGGGGGCCTTCTGCCAATCTCTCTCATCTGGATTAGGGGCGGGGGCGCTGCAGCCGCTCCCCTCCCACCTGGGCTCTGAGCGTGGGGGTTGGGACCAAACAGCCGCCAGAGCCGCCCACCTGCCCGCGGTGTCATGGCAACGACTCGGTTCACGTGGACGATGGGGAAAGGGAGGAAAAGAGAGGAGAGGAGACATCAAGGCAGACGTGAAGATGGGAGGGGGCTCCTCAGGGTTCCTGAGTGCTGGATCCCCCATCCCTCCAGCTTGGCCCGACCTATCTCCTTTTTTACCCCAATACCCCAGGGCCTGGTGGGACTTGTGCTCCAGTGCTGGCCTCAGAGTGTGCGTGTCCTTGGGTGTCCTAAGTATGATGACCTTGGTCTCCTGTTCTTGGGGCCAGCAGAGTTCTGGGGGAGATGGGGCTTCAGCATGTGCAGACCTCTCCTCCTTTCCCCACCCGGCAAGTTCTGGATAGTGCCTGGGGCTGAGGGGACGAGAGCCCGACCTACTTCTCTATTTCCTCACTATTTTTCAAAAGGAAAACGACCCACTTTTCAGCCAATCGGACTGGAGCCCGTTCCCAGGCTGATTGCCTTAGCCCCCCTGCCCAGGCCTCTACCCCATCCTCAGCCCACTGGCCCCGTGCTGGACCACTTCCTGAGGGAAGCAGGTGCACTTATGTGGAAGGGTCCTTCCCTGCCACCTTCGCCAGGCTGGGGAGGGGTCTGTTCTGATTGGAACAGGGGTGGGCCAGGGCCGGACTGATCCTACTCTCAGCTCCACTTTGGGCAGATCCCTTTGAAGGCCACAGTCCTGGGCGCTTTGAGTGTCCTGTCCAGCATCTTCATACTCAGGACTGACTTTGTGGAGGGGCAGGTTGGGCCCTGGGGATGGTGGGAGGACTGTAGCCCTCCTCTCTCTATTAGTGGGTAGTCGTGGGCTGTTATCCCAAACTGCTCCATTTCCACCTGCAAAAGGAGAGCCTGCAGCACTGGAGAACCAAGTGTGTCTGTCTATCTGTCTGCCTGCCTGTCAGAGCTCCTCCCAAAGAACCCTCCCGGAGGGTTCTGTCTGTGCTTCTTTCTCCAAGCCCCTCCCCCCTCTCTATGATATTGGTCTGGGCCTCAGAGCCCCCTCCCTCCCTCAGCTATATTGGCCTGGCTGGCTTGGGGGGTGATTAGGGATTTAATTATTTAGTTTCTCCAGCTCAGTAGATTAATTCCATCCATCACAGGCAGGCTGAGCCTTCTACCCCTCTCAGGGCTGCCTGGCTAGCCCCAGAGGGAGGGAGCATCATTGCTCACCTGGGCCTAGTATTGGATCTGGGAACAATGGATAAAGTTCTTGTTGGGGGAGGATTTGGTGTGTGATATTGAGGAGATTTGAGTGCCTAAGTGATGTGAAATGAAAATGTATATGTGTTGCATGGGTATCAACATGTGGACATGTATATAAGGTTCTGTAGCTGTGCAGTTTCTGTGTGCACAAGCATCAGTATCCACTGGATGAAAATGCATATGCATGTGAACCCCTTGGGAATGTTTGCATTAAGTGATGATGACTGTATACGTGAGGGCAGATACCATGTGAGTTGTGTTGGGTAACACTGCATGGCTTGTAATCGGCCTCTGGATGAACACATGTGTTTGATTGAGAATAAGCAGTTTGGGGAATATGTATGCCCATGTGTGAGGGAGGGATGGTAGGGGTGGAGGTTTCCAGAGGCTGAGTAATGAGTCAGGGCTCCCTGGGGGTCCATCTGGTGGCCTTATCAGACCAATTTGGTCAGAGAGATACACTACTTTAGACCTACAGGACTTGGTCTCTTAGTGCTGAGAGTGCCAGGGCCTATACTCAGACCCAGATTTAAATTCCTCTTCTGTCACCTGTTGTGACCTTGGGCAATTTTCTTTACATTTCTAAGCCTCAATTTTCTCATCTATAATGTGGGAGTAATAATGGTAGCTAATGATAGTTTGCAAGGACTACACGAAAGAAGTGCATCTAAAGCATTGAGCATAATGCCTGCTCAGTTGTAGCCACTCTGAACCTTAGACTTCAGAGGTTGTCTGGTCTGAGATGTGCCCAGTGCTTGAATCCATCCTATACCGACTTCCAACGTGGTCCTCCAACCTCTGCTCCCATGCCTCCCTGGACAGGACACACCCAGCTCTATAGGGAGCCCACATCACACTGAATCAGCTCTGCCTGTGAGGAGTTCTGGTTTAGCTGCAGGAAGTCATTTCCCTCCTGCCTTCTCCTGTTTCTCCCCTTCTTCCTATGACCCAGCTGAGGGGTACTACTTCCTGATGGCTCAATCACTGATCCTGAATGTATTGAGCACCTACTATATGCCAATCTTGTCCATACAGGGATAGATCAGATGAATACTAGTTTTCAAGGAGCTCATGGCCTGCAAATATTTACCCGACTGTGTTGAAGTATG
Source organism: Corynorhinus townsendii (assembly GCA_026230045.1). Classification (NCBI taxonomy): domain Eukaryota; kingdom Metazoa; phylum Chordata; class Mammalia; order Chiroptera; family Vespertilionidae; genus Corynorhinus; species Corynorhinus townsendii. The sequence goes on from JAPDVU010000002.1 coordinate 199,568,603, forward strand.
GGACCCAAGATGAGGTAGCAACTGCTGTGCTCTGGGGTTGATGGAAGGATCTCACAGTCTGTGCTGCCTCTTCTCCCCATGCTCTCTCCCATTGTGGTCCTGGCTACTGCTAAGCCTAGAATCCAGAGAGGAGAGCAATGGCTAAGGTACACTCAAGGCTGGAGCAGGATCAGGCAGTGCCAAGGGGTGGAAGGTGCCACTACATACACCTATCAGTCAGCTAACTCACTAGCTCCAAAGAGTCCTGTGAGGCTGATCCCTGTGCTTGATTCCTCTATGAGAGAGGCCTAGAGGAGGAGACAGGCCCTGGTGTAGGCAGCCTCTGTCCCAGGTCACAGAAAGAGCTTATAGGAGAGTATGCTAACCCAGGAGGCAGTCTCTAAGCTCTGGACTCGACAGGGGAACCCGACCTTTGAGCCAGAGAGTAGGAAAGGCCAATGGCCTAGTCTGAATGAGAAGCTGCTGCCCAGCAGACCTTGCTGTTGAATTTGAACCTTACCTGTTTTTCTCTGATGGTCCTGATAGGTTCAGGTCTGGCAGCATCCTGGAAGCCAGGGCAGCATCAGCCCAAATCTCATAAAATACATACAAATGAAAGAAGGCACCAGGATGCTAAAGTCAGGAGACGTCAACATATGGAGATACATGTGCTAGTTGCCTTGGGTAGTTTATTTACTCATTGCCACAAACTTAGGAGGTAGGTATCATTATCCCTATTTTACAGATGTGAAAATTGAGGTTTAGCCAGATTAAGCAAATTGTTCATGGTCATGCAGGTAGGCTGCAATATAATGGTTGGAGGCAGATGATTGTCTTTCCAACACCCAGCAATAAGGTTGCTGGGCTTTTCCTTCCAGATCCCTGGAGATGTAAAAGGAATCACCAGCCCTGGCTGAAGGGGTTGGTGGGGTCTGCAAATCAAGTTCTCTCAGATGCCACCATCTTTGGCCACCAGGGCTATTTTGCAGTCTCTGGCATGCTCAAGGAGTGGGAGGTCTGAAAAGGAGTCCAGGCAAACAGAAACCCAGGCTGGATTTCCAATACGGAATCCTCCAAGGACTCTCTGAAGCCTCTAGAGGAAAAGGAGTGGAGGTCCTTTCTGTGGGCTGTTGGGCACAGGAGTAGAATAAATGAAGACAGCAAGTGAAGACTTTCATTCATGCAATAGGTAGTTTTTAAGCACCTGTTCATGCCAGGCATTATTCTAGATACTGAGAATATACTACAGGCATGAGGCAGACATAGTTTCTGCCCTCCTGGGGCCTATATTCTGCCATGGGGAGACATACTATAAACATGTCATAGATAAAGAAAATAATTTTAAAGAGTAATAAGTGTTATGCAGGCAACGGAACAGATGATGTAGAGAGTACATGGGGGATGGGGCTCGACTTTAGTGAGTGGTCAGGGAAGGCCTCTCTGTGCTGAGACCCAGAAGATGAGACAAACGCCGCCATGGGAATATCTGGGGCAGAGTGTTCCAGCAGAGAGAACATCAAGTGCAAAGCCCCCTGAGGTGGGATTTTCAAAGAGATTATAGGTGGTGTGTGTTATTCACAGTCTGAGCGCTGTCCAATGGGTTCAGGAGATAGATTTAGATTTGGGTCTGCCTAAATGTCTTGAGTGTTTTGGAGCAGTAAGTCCATTTTCTGTGACATTCTTACCTTAAACCAAAGAATTGATTAAATATGGTAAAACGATGGATGAAAAAGACCCCAGGCCTCCCTCCTATTTTGTTTCTCCTTCCTTCTCCATTTTCTGGGTGCAGTGAGAGTAGAAGGAGGTTTTCCTTTGGGGTCGTAGGGACTGGGATTGGGAACAAGAAATACGGAGTCTGCAGCAACAGGGCTGGATAGGGGATTTGAGAGAGGCCAGGGGTGAGGACACCAGCCCAGAAATCCTGCCAAAGGCAGCTGGGTAAAGCCATTGTTGAAATGGTCAAGCGGGCTCAGGCAAAGTGGATGCAGGAGGAAGAGGGGCAAGGGCAGGAGGATAATCCATGGGAATGTGGGCTGTGGGTCAGAGGCTCTGTGTTAAGGCTCCCCAGTAGCTAGCCCTTTCACAGTGGACATACAGCCCCAGCCACTCCAGCTGTGTCAGGATGGTCAGGGGTGGGGTGAAGAGGACTGGACAGAGAAACTGCAACAGAATCCAGAATCTATTCTGGTTAAGTCAACACAGGGAAAGGGGATGGATAGGCAAAGCCTGAAACTTTGGGGTCCCAAGGGCACACATGGCTCACCCACAGGCATGGAAGAGCCCAGGCTTACAGCAGCCAAATGAGTTCCAGGCCTCACCTGCTGTAAATTCTGCTATGTTGGAACTGGTATGGGGATGACCTCATAGGCTCCAGTGTGAAGGGACTAGATGGGCTGATCCCCAGCAAGAGAGCAACTGTACCCCTTTGCTGCCATCTGGACTATCATGTCCAGCTTATAGCTCTCCAGACAGCTTCCTGGAGGAGAGTAAATCAGTTAATATCTCCTATTTAAAATCTTTATCTCTGCCCAAGGCATCACTTTGCGTCAACCACTAAGATGCTGGCATTTGTCAAACACACCTTTGGTCTTATATGGCTGCCCAAGAGAGATTAAGTGACCTACCCGAAGACACACTTTAAACCAATGGAAATCATAAACATGAAAGTACAAATAATGATTGCTACCTTTATTGAGTATTCAGCATGGTATAGTACTAAGGGATTTATATGCTTTATCTAGTTAACCATCATATCATTAGTACCTTTCTGATGGCTCTGTTATTATCCCCATTTTATTTATTTTTATTAAATTGATTGGGGTGACATTGGTCAGCATGAACATATAGGTTTCAGGTGTGGGTTTCTATGTTACAAGATCTGTATATTGCACCATGTGCCCACCACCCAAAATCAGATCTTGTCTTGTCACCATATATTAGGGCCCTCTTTTCCCCCACCTCCTTCTCTCTGGAAACCACCACACTGCTGTTTGTGTTCACAAGTTTCAGTTTTATATCCCACATATGAGTGAAATCATATGGTTCTTAGCTTGTTCTGACGGACTTATTTTGCTAAGCATAGTGTTTTCAAGGTCCATCCATCTTATTCCAAATGGCGCTCTTTCCTCCTTTTTTATGGCTGAGTAGTATTCCATTGTGCTTATGTTCCACATCTTCTTTATCCAGTCCTCTATCTTGGGACCCTTTGGTTGCTTCCACATCTTGGCCACCACGAATAATGGCGCAATGAACATAGAGGTGCATATATCTTTGTGAAGACATGATTTTGAGGTTTTCAGGTATATACCCAGGAGAGGAATTGCTGGGTCATATGGTAGCTTTATTCTCAATTTTTTGAGGAATCACTAGACTGATTTCCATAGTGGTTGTGCCAATCTACATTCCCCCCAGCACTGGATGAGGGTTCCCTTTTTTCTACAACCTCTCCAACACTTGCCATTGTTTGTTTTGTTGATAATGGCCACTCTAAAAAGGGTGAGGTGGTATCTCAGTGTAGTTTTGATTTATATTTCCCTAATTGCCAGTAAGATTGACTATCTTTTCATATATCTATTGGCTGTTTGTATGTCTTTTTGGAAGAGGTGTATTTTCAGGTCCTCTGCCCACATTTTGATGGGGTTGTTTGTTTGGTGTTGAGTTTTATGAGTTCTTTATATATTTTGGAAATGAAACTTTTGTTGGAGCTACAGTTTGCAAATATCATCTCCCATCTGGTTGGCTATCCCCATTTTACAGATGAGGAAATAGGCTAAGGGAGATGAATCATCTGCCCAAGTACACATAGCTAGTAAGTGAGTGGGAAGGGACTTGACCCAGAGAGTCTACACCAATAACTGTTTTGATCCAGGGAGTTCGTGAGTCACCTAGGTCTCAAGAAAGTAACATCAACTGATCTGGCTGGGCATGCCCCCCCCCGGGAGGAAACCGCCCTGACTCCTTCCTCTGCAACCCTTTTCCTTCTCTCATTTTCCATTCTTTTTCTGGAAGGTAATTGCTTGGGGCAGTGACAACCTCCTGGTGAATTACACAGCTGGTTTCCCAGTGAGATTTGTAACAACAACCCCGCCAGCCTGACAGCCCCCAGCAAGTTCCGGTTTAGGAAATAATTGCTGGATTGTGTAGTTGGTGCTAAATTGGGTAATTTCTTGGTGACGGCATGTGTGCCACTTCTTCCATTTCCAGATAGATTCGAGCTGCATCAGAGAATTTGTCACATGCGGCACCCTCCCAGGCGCCTTCACTCCCCACTCACCAGCCAGCCACAGGCAATTGCAGAAGTGACTGCTTCCCTGGCCCAGAGGTTCACCATGTGGGCAGCGCTCTGTGTCCTGGGACTGTAGAGAGATGACTTGGAGCAGAAAAACGGGAAACATAACACCAGCACCCAGAGTTGTCACAGGGCTGCAGAGAGCTTCTTTTACTCTGTACTTATCTGACCTTGGACTTGGAACAAACTCAGTACTCACCACACAGGGGAAAAGGCTAAACCACACTCTGGTTAGCTCTAGCGTATGTGGTATGTGGGAGGTTTTTTTATTTGTTTCCTTTTCTTAGAATTCATTTTCATTACTGTGTTTACTTCAGAATGGTGTTTAATATGTTTGGCTTCTCTGGGCTGGCATCCCAGGTGAGAGAAAAGCTAAGGCGTGGAAGAGGCCACACTGGCTTTGCCACCAACTCTGTGACCTTAGCCTCTTCAAGCCTCAGTTTCTTCTTCGGTAAATTGGGGAGGGCGATAATATCTTTCCCTTGGAATAGTTGTGGGAATGAAATAAAATGTCCTAAGTGAGAGGATCTTGTTCTTGGTAGGCTCACATTCACTCAGCAAACACCTGCCACATGCCAGGCATTGTTCTAGTGGTTGGGGATGATGCAGTGAAGAAGATGGATGAAATTCCGGCACTTACCCGGAGCTTACATTCTAGTGGGAGAGACAGACAATATCTGCATCACTCAAATTGAAAATGGTAATGATTTAAGAGCTATCCAGGCCCAGAGTGCCTTAAGAGCAAACAGCAGGGGGATCTGACCTAGTCAGGGAGGCCAGAGAAAGCTTCCCTGAGCAAGCAACAACTGGGCTGAGATCTGAAGCGTGTGTAGGAGTTAGCAAGGCAGAGGTGGGCAGGCAAAGCTTTCTGGACAGGGGGAACAGGCCCCATGATGGGAGGGATCCTGGGACTGCAAAAGACTGGCCTGGCTGGAGCAGAGGAAGTAAGGGGGAGCTTGTTGTGAGAGGAGGTGGAAAAGTAGGAAGGGCCAGACCTGCAGGCCTTGTTGGACAGGTTAGGGTGTTTTATCTTAAGAACATCAATAAGCCAATGAAGAGTTTTAAGCAGAGAAGTGACATGATCAGATTTGTGTTATCAAATGACCATTTGGATTGGATCAGGGTAAGAACAGCAGCAGGGACAGCAGTTAGGAGCTTTTGCAGACATCTAGGCAGGAGGTGATGTTTCAGAGGTAGTTGGATTAGTTAGCAGTGCTTTCTGCTGCAAATACAGAAAACCTGGCCAACAGTGATTTAAATAAAGAGGAGTTTATTTCTTACCACATTTAGGCCTAGAGGAAGGGAACTGCTTGTGTTGGTTCCCAGGCTCAATGACTCCAAGACTAGCATTTCTGCAATTCTCTAGGCTTTTCTCTCCTGTTCTCAAGACAGCTGCCCTAGCTCTGGCATCATGGTTGTATTCAAGCCAAGAAGAAAGGGGGGAAAGATGATACTAGCAAGCTTCACCCTTTTTATAACAAAGGCCAAATCTTCCTTAGAAAGACTCATTCAATTTTTATATACATATCATTAGCCAAACGTGAATGATATGTCTTCTGGTTCCAAGGGAGGCTGGGAAAGGAGGTTGAGAGTGAGTTTTAGCTACTCAGCTAACCATGATTTGGTGGATATGGAAATAAGTGGGCAAATCTATTGTTAGGAAGCAAAATCCAGAGGACTTGGTGATGGATCACAGTATTAATCTCCTCTTTGCTTTTCCTTCTTATTGATTATGTTTAGTAATAAGATGGCATCAGGAGGAATGTGATTGTAAAACATAACACAAAGGAGAAAGCCTATGTAATGAAATCTATATCAATTCAGTCTTTTTTCTGTGTGTGTGTTAATTCTCACTCGATATTTTTTCCATTGGTTTTGAGAGAAAGAGAGAGAGAGAGAGAGAGAGAGAGAGAGAGAGAGAGAGAGAAACATCGATGTGAGACACATTGATTGCACATGACCTCACCAGGGAATCGAATCTGAGACCCTTTGGGCTGATGCTCTAACCACTTAGCAGCACCAGCCAGGGCTTTTCCACTATTAATCATGCCCGAAAAGGTAGCTCTTCTCCCTGATATCCCTGTGTCTAATAATGGCATCATTAGTCTTCCAGTCACGGCTGTTGCAAAATTTAGAGTCGCCTTTCTTTCTGACTCTCTCTCTCCCACCTCTTGAAAGTATTTGCCAAACCTTAAATGTCTACTGGAACCCTCCTACCCCATTCCTCAGAATCCCTTACTTGGCCCCCTCTTCTGCCTTTGTGCCTGTTGTTTCCACCACTGGGAGTTCTGTCTTCCTGCCCCACCTATGTCTGTGGAACACACAGCCATCTGAGACTGGAGCTGGGAGAGCCATCTTGTTCCCATCTCAAACACACTCTGCCTTGGGAAGTCTTCCTCAGTTTCTCTCTATTGCATCTGGTCTTGCTCTCATCTGAACTATCCTAGCATCTTGGTACCTCTTTCCAGCACAGTCATTTATTCATCTACATAGTGAATATTTATTAAGGATGTGCTCTGGGCAAAGCCCTGAGTTAGGTGCTAGAGATCCAGAGATAAATAGCATTTGGTTCCTACCCTGCAGAAGACCACATTCTAGTTGGGGGGGGGGGGAGGGAGAGAGAAACGGAAGGAGACAATTTCAATGTAGTATGATAGCTGCTTTCATGGGGAACCCGGGGTGTTATAAAAGCCCAATAGAGAGGCATAACCCAGAATAAGAGTACAGAAAGTCTTTGAGGGAAGGTGGGGCTTAATATGAGCAAGTGGGAAAGAGGAAGGGTTGGGGTAGGGAGGTGGATGAAAGGAAATTCTAGGAGGAGGGACCAGTTTCTGTGAAAATACAACGACCTAAAATAACCCTGTTATGTAAGAGGTTGTTCCCCTGTTAGACTATAAGCCCCTCTATGACAGGGATCACACGTACATCACCTTTATACACTTCTCACTCAGAATCTTGTTTATGGTAGCTGCTGAACAAAATTTAGTGGAATGGAATCATATTGGAGGGCAATGAAAATGCAATGGCTCAGCACCATGGACAGATCACTAAGACACCTGCAGTTGGAGGTAGTCCAACCTGTAAGCTCATTTCCATGTATTTGCATAATGAAGCCAACCACATTTCCCTAGGGGTCCAAAGGCTCTGCATCATGGGGGATACAATCAGTCCTGGTTTGGGGGGTTGGGAACGGAAATGGGCAAAGCCAGAGACTGGTTCTCTGAGGACTCTGGGAGACTCTCTGTCCTTTGCTCTCTTCACCATCCTTTTCTTTTTCATCAGGAGCCAGAGGTCCTGAGCCTTCTGAAGATAGGATTCTGCCTGGTGGTGGGGATCCTGACACCAAGGATGGGACACCCAAGATGGTGAGTCTGGTAGGAGAGTCTGGGAGATGGGGATTAGATTGAAGTTTTCAAATCAGAATTAACTTGAGTTTGAATCTTGATTTAAAGTGACTCACCCACTCATTGGCTTTGTGACTTACCTTTTGAGCTTAGTCTTCTCACAGGTAGATGTGGATAATATCGACACACAGGATTTCAGTGGGGTTAGAAAATATTATGCACAGCACCTGGTACAAAGCAAGTGCTTGGGAAATAGTAGGAGATGAGCTGTGAGTAGGATCTGGAGGAAGGCTGAAACACGATGGATATTAGGAGGTGGTGGGTGGGGAGCAAGGGAGGATGAGTCTTGAAGGGGCTGTTGTCTGGAGTCTTTGATGCTGTCATCCCCTCCTGGTCAGCAGATGGCCCAGGAGCCTGGTCTGGGATGAGGGAGGGCGCCGTCTGCCAGCATCTCAGTCCCCATTCCTCCTGCTGTCACCCCCTCCTGCCATAGCTCCTGTCCTGGCAGCTCTGGAGTCCTGATTGGAGGCAGTTCTTGCTGAGAGCTGACCTCTCTGTCCTGTAGCTGTGGCAAGCCTGGGATGGGGGCCAGGGGCACTGCTTTCAACATTTTCTCTCCATCACTCCCTGCCCTGCGAGCCCGCTGTTCCTTGGAGGTGGAGCTCCTGGGTTCCAATCCCAGTTTAGGATTCAGATGCTGCCGTTTACAGCCAGCGTTCCTCCCTTTTATTATGTCTCCACCCTTCATGATTCCCCTTTAGTGGAATGGGGGTGGCAGGTAGGGGTAACAGGCCAAAGGGGAAATTCCAGTGGGGAATATTTGAAATGAGAAGAGAAAAGGAGTCATCTTAGGTTATTCCTTCCTACCTCAGTCTCGGGGAGAGGGAGAATGAGCCTGCAGCCAGATGGAAGGACCTGGGTGTGAAAGGAAGGGGAGGGGCTTCCTTGCATAATCAAGCTGGATATTTAGATTTGGGTCTGTATTCTCTTTGGTTATTGCTGCTGGGTGTTGTGACCCTGGGGCCTGGCTCTTCACAGCAGTGGAAGTGGGTAGGGATGGGTTAGAGGGTGTGTCTCTGGATCAATTTGCCTAAAGTCAGCTTGTTAAAAGCCAGCTCACTTAATGACTGGTTTCTTTGAATGTTTTGTACATCTGTGTGAGTATCCTTTTATTTCTGGTAACCCTGAGATTTTTAAAAGAACCACACAGCCATTTGGCTGCAGGCATTTCCTTTTGTGAATAAATATTTATCAGATTTGCAGCATTTGATGAATGACAGTATTATTTTGTGCCCTTGTGAGTGTCTTTGTCTAGCATGATTCTTTTAAGGATTTAAGCCCATTTGTGGAAAGATAGTACAATTAATCACCATAAATTGATATGCATTACCTAACGGGATACCAGAATCCTAATAAAAGATAGTTTTAGGTAAAGTGGCCTATTGTTCAATCTGAATCCCTTTTCTCCCTGTCTCCCAGGAGGTTCTTGGGGCTTGGCCCCCAACACTATGAAGAGCCCTTGCTGAGGCCATGAGGGGTTACCATGGCGACCGAGGCAGCCATCCTCGCCCAACCCGCTTTGCTGACCAGCAGCATATGGACGTGGGCCCAGCTGCCAGGGCCCCGTACCTGCTGGGCTCCGGGGAGACCTTCTCCACCGAGCCCCGCTTCTGTGCCCCGAGAGCTGGCCTGGGACACCTTTCTCCGGAAGGGCCCCTGAGCCTGAGTGAGGGGCCATCAGTAGGCCCTGAGGGAGGGCCAGGGGGGACTGGAGTTGCGGGGGGTAGCAGCACCTTCCCCAGGATGTACCCCGGCCAGGGCCCCTTCGACACCTGTGAAGACTGTGTGGGCCACCCACAGGGCAAGGGTGCCCCCCGCCTGCCTCCTACACTCCTGGACCAGTTTGAAAAGCAGTTGCCAGTTCAGCAAGATGGCTTCCACACGCTACCTTACCAGCGAGGTCCAGCAGGGGCCGGGCCCGGGCCTGGGCCGGGGTCTGGCTCTGCCCCAGAGGCCCGCAGCGAGAGCCCCAGCCGCATCCGGCACCTTGTTCACTCCGTGCAGAAGCTCTTTGCCAAGTCCCACTCTCTGGAGGCCCCGGGGAAGCGGGACTACAATGGGCCCAAGGCTGATGGAAGAGGTGGTTCTGGGGGAGACAGCTACCCTGGCCCAGGCTCCGGAGGCCCCCACACCTCCCACCACCACCACCACCATCACCACCACCACCACCACCAGTCCCGGCATGGCAAGAGGAGCAAGAGCAAGGACCGCAAGGGCGATGGGCGGCACCAGGCCAAGGCCGGGGGCTGGTGGAGCTCTGACGACAACTTGGACAGTGATAGCGGCTTCCTAGCGGGTGGGAGGCCTCCTGGGGAGCCAGGCGGTCCCTTCTGCTTGGAAGCTCCAGATGGGTCCTACCGGGACTTGAGCTTCAAGGGGCGCTCAGGCGGGTCGGAAGGCCGCTGTCTGGCCTGCACTGGCATGTCCATGTCACTGGATGGACAATCGGTTAAGCGAAATGCCTGGCATACCATGATGGTCAGCCAGGGCCGGGATGGTTACCCAGGGGCCGGGCCAGGCAAGGGGCTCCTGGGTCCAGAGGCCAAGGCCAAAACCAGGACTTATCATTACCTGCAGGTGAGGCTTGGCGGGGGTGGGGAACAGGGCATCAGCCCTCATAGTGTTGTCACCCAGTAAGCTCTGGAAAGGGTTGAATGGGAACCAGCTGTTGCCATGATAGAGGGTCTAGATGCAGGGAGTTTCTGCCCTGCTTCATTCTGTAAGACCCTGAGCCACTTTTGGGACCTGGGTTTCCCCACTTGTGCAATGAAGGGCCCTTTGATTCTGACGTTTGTGTGGCAGTGCCGGAAGGGCTTCCCTTGACTTGCTGTTTCGGACAAGCTGTGCTGGCCTGTCTTGTAAGGTTGGAGGCAGAATGAGGTTGAGGGTAGGCAGTGGACAGGACAGCATGGTGCTCCCTGGCTGTAGCTTCCCTTAAGATTGAAGGTCAGCAGTTGGAAAGCAGCTCTCCTGCCCCAGGCCTTCTCCAGACCTCTTTCTTTTCAAATCTGGGTAGTCCAGATATTGTTTGAATATGAAGGTCAGTTTTAGAATGTCCCTCTGTGGAGTTTGTCATTCTGGGGTGCCTGTGGTAGGGTACCTGCGAGGCTGTGGAAGAGCCCTGGGAGCCTGTCCCCTGGGTTTTCGTAGGCTGGGGGACACACTGAAGTCTGAGGCAGGACAGGGCTTCTTGGGATTGGATGGTGTAGCTAATATCTGGCTTGCTATCCCCATCCGGTCTCACCATTGTCCATGGTCTCTGCAGATGAGGCTAAAAGCTCTGACCCCTTCTTCTTATGGAGTCTTCATCCATCCCACACTGTCCACTCTCCATCTTCTTACTGAGATGGGGTCAGGGGCTTATCTCACCATCAACTTTCCTCTTTTCTGTCTCAGGCACTCCTCACATAACCCCCTGAGCTATTTTCTTGAGCCTTCCCATAGTTTTAGGAGGAAAAGTCAATACAAATTCTGGAGTTAGCAGACTTAGGGTTACCTCCCAGGCCCACATTCCATATAGTTAATCCACAGTCATTCATTCAGTGAGCATTTCCTGGATGCTGTGGATAGAAAGATGAAAACACAGATGCTGCTTGCAAGGAGCTGTTTAGAGGTGGGACAGATAATGAAGCAGATAGTGTACAGTGAAAGAAGGCTGTGATAGGAGAGAGCGGTGGGCACCATGGGAGCACAGAGGAGGCATCTCACCTGCCCTGGGATGAAGGTGGCCAAGCACCTTCTGGGAAGAATGTCCTCTAAGATGAATCTCAGTGCAGAAGTGGATTGAGGGTATTTCAGGAAGAAGCCACAGTACGTCCAAAGGGATGGGAATTGAACTTGTATGTGTCTCTTGGGTGTCACTGGTCTTACTGGTAAGTTGTTCACACGTTAGGACTTTCCTGGGTGGGGAGCTCATGAAAGCTCAAGGGGACAAATAGGTCACAGTGGGAGCAAGAAGGGGGTGGGAGACAGAAGGGAGGCTGGAGACTGCTAGGATTCAGGACTTCTGGGTTGGCCTTGGATTGCCCCCTCCCTGGGTAGAGAGGTTCTCTAAGCTGCAATTGAAGGGTCCAACAAAAAGGGCTGAGGAGGGAGTACTGACCTTTCTGCCATAACCGAGCCCTTGTCATTTCTGGAGCCTCACCGCCACTCCGCTGCTCCCTGCTGCTACTCCAAGGCTGCCCTGACCTCCCTGGGGGCTTCCTTGTTAATATGCACCTCACAGTGTCCTGCAGCAGCAGCTACAGAGTGGGAACCCTGCAGTGTGGCAGAGCGTGCCCTGGCTTTCCCATCTGCTAGCCTGTCTCTCTCTGCCTGCCTATGGCTCCTCTCTGTACAGTATGGAGAGGGGGAATGATCCATCAGGGTCTGGGGTTCTAGGGCATCTTAGGACTAGGAGGTCTGAACTCATTTGGGGGAGAACAAGGGGATGCAGGGACCCTCCAGACAGCTTGGTGTTCCCCTGACACAAAAATGGGAAGCTGGCCCCATCAGAGTAGGTATCTTTGATGGATTCCCAACCCTTTTATTGAGACCCTGTTCCTCTCACCAGTCTCCAGCTCTCCCTCAACCCTGTCTCTGCGTGAGTTCCTTCATGGTGTCCCATCCCATCCCTGGGTCTCTGTACCCTCACCTAGCCTCATCCCAGAGTCTGTGTCCCTCCCCTGAACCCTCACCCCTCAGACCTCCAGTCCCACCCCAATTTAACCTGTTTTTTTTTTTTAAATAACAACAGGTGTTTTAAATCTTCCCTCCCTGCCCCAGTTGTCTCCTCCACACCTTCATTTACACTCATTCTTTACAGCGTAAGCCAACCAGCATGGACACCCTCACTTTTCTGTCAGCCCATTCACGTAGATCCTCAGCCACCCTCATCCCTTTCCTTTTTGGCTTAAGAGATGCCAGGACCACCCATCCCAGGTTGATACCTCTAGTGGGTTTAAGCCGGTCTCCCCAGGTTCCCCTCCATCCCTGAACTGTTACCCGCCCCCCCCCCCCCCCCCCCCCCGCCATTTAAAGACTATCTTTACGGGCTTTTTCACTGGTCCTGAAAACATGTCAAGTCTCTCATTCAAAGAAGAAATTTTTCATCAACATATTCCCCCTTTCATCTCCTAACTTCCCTTCATATCCAGATTTTTAGACCATAGACCCCACTTCTTCACTTCCTTTCATCCTCCCCTTTACTGCAGTCTGGGGAGGAATCCACTGACACCTAAAAAGGGGTTTTAAATGTCCCGACAGTGGTCTCTTGCCAGCCTTCCTTGAAAGGTACCTTCCAATGCTTATAATAATAATAATAGTTAACACATATTGAGCACTTACTAGGTGCTGGCATTCTATATGGCTCATTTATCCTTCCCACCAACCCTGCGATGTAGGCATAATTATCATTACCAATCACAGATGAGGAAACTGAGGCCTAGAGATTGATCAGTTTTGCTCAAGTTCACCTACTTAGCAAGTCATGGGCCCAGAATTTGAACATAGATCTAACTCCTGAGCTTGAATTACTAACCTCTGAATGCACTTGACATTTGACATTATCAACTCCTTTTATTCCTGAAATGTCTGCTGTTTCCACGACATGTCATTCTCCTGACTTCCCTCCTACCCCTCTGCCCACTCCTTCTCAGGTGACTTCACAGACTCCTCTTCCCTTCTTTGCAGCCCCCTTTTAAATGTCAGCGATTCCTCCCCAGCTCCTTCTTTTCCCCTCGGTACTTTCATTCACTCCTGTGGATTCAGCTGCTGCCCACGACTCCCACACGTCTGCCTCCAGCCCAGATTTCCACGGAACTGCAGAACCAAACATCCAACCACCTGTTCGACAGTCCTCTGCCAAACTCACCATGCTCAACCCTGAGCTTTCACCTTCCCCCACCTGTTTCTCTGGGATTCTATGGCTCAGTGAGCAGCAGCACCATCCCCCAGGTCCTCAGCCAGCAGCCTCCAGTCATCCCCGACTCTTCCCTGCCCCCTCACCCCCCACATCTAATCAGGCTCACTGATGCTCCTCAGCACCTCTCATTTCCATCTCCTCTTCCCCTCACTGTCACTGTCTTAATTTAGGCCTCATCATCTCTTGCCTGGAGAACAGCATCAGCCTCCTAATTGGTCTCTTCTGCCACTTGCGCCCCTGCCCTACTCCTGGCCCTCACAATCCAGCCTCTGTTTGGACTGTTAAAATGTTCTTTCGGAAACACAAATCTGATGTCACTCCCCTCCTTAAAACCCTCTATGGCTTCTCACAGAGGAAAGGGAGGAGAGATGGAGATTTGGGGATATAAACAGCTTATGAGGATGAAGGACAAGGAAGGGTGAAAGGTGACTGAGGTCAGGTGACACTTCGCTGATGAGGGTGGTTTGACAGAGGTCACCTTGGCCTCTGATCTTTGACTTTTTGGCACCTATAAGTCACTGCCCCCCCAGACTCTCCAGGGCAGTGGTCACCAACCTTTCAAACCTCTCGCGGACCACTGGTTGGCGACCGCTACTCTAGGTTGCCCTCAACTAAGTAGCACCAGGTCCATGCGGGATAATGAGGCATCTCCTGGAAGGGAGGGTATGGCCCGAACCCTGCCTCCTGCTCTGAATCTGCATGCTCCTGAGTGTGGCCTGCCTAAGCCAGGGTAGAGCGCCTCCCACTGGCAGTGGAGAAAAGGGTCCTGGCCTCAGATTCAGTAGGGATGTGTCTGAGAGACAAGAGGCCCCTGTTCCTGCAGGTGCCGCAAGATGATTGGGGGGGTTACCCCACTGGGGGCAAGGATGGAGAGATCCCCTGTCGCAGGATGCGGAGCGGCAGCTACATCAAAGCCATGGGGGATGAGGAGAGTGGAGACTCAGATGGCAGTCCCAAGACATCTCCCAAAGCGCTGGCCCGGCGCTTTGCCTCTCGCCGTTCCTCCAGTGTGGACCAGGCCCGGATCAAGTAAGGACTGGGAGGGGAGGGGAGGGGAGGATGGGGCGTGGGCAGGGGGAATGGGAAGCTGATACTGGGTCCCTGCAGGAAGTGTGTGTAGTGAGTACCAGTCTGCTCCCTGCTTAAGGTTCAACTGGGGAGTATCAGTCTGCTCCATGGCAAAAAGGGGTCCTTCTAAGGAGACTTATGTAATACTTTAAACAATAAAGAATTTAAATTAAAAAATATATAATTATACTGAAAAAAGAAAGTAGGGGTCCTTCTGATAACCCCTGAGTGCCTCTTTGGGAGAGTCCTTTTATCCAGGAGTCTTCTGTGGGATCTTGTCTGGGGGGTTCCTGAGGGGTAGAACCTGCTCAGGGCGCCCAATCCTCTCATTCCCCTCCCCTGCCTCCTCACAGACCCCCATTCTGAATCTGGAATTTTGACCTTTCCCAGCTGCTGCGTCCCACCCCGGATCCATCCCCGGAGCTCCATCCCTGGCTACAGCCGTTCCCTCACCACCGGACAGGTAGGGGGAGGCCTAGCAGCATGCCTGGAGGAAAGGGTGGGAAGGGGATTCAGTCCATGCTCAGCCTTGGCCTTAAAAATCAAAGGTTTGGCCAGGGAGAGAGTGCAGGTCTGATTCTGGGGGAACTGGGAAGCCGGACTCGGAACTCCTGGAACTGACTGAGATTGGGGATCTCAGAGTCATCCTTAAAAACCAAGTGTCCTCAAAGTGATGAGCATGTAAGGGAACTCTCAGTTCTCTCAGTTCTCCAGCCCTGCCCTGGCCTGGTTGCTCCAAGCCCACTCCCTGCAAAAGGCAGGATTGGTTGTACAGATGGGACAGGCAGAGCTGCAGTCTCAGATGATCTGGGCTCGAGTTCTTTCCCCACCACCTGCCCCCGTGGGACGACCAGCAAGACGTTCTCTCAAGGGCCTCGTTTTCTCATCTGTAAAATGACAAGAGTAGTGTGGTATTTCTCTTGCAGGGGTTTTGTGACTATTCAGTGAGGAAATGTATGCAAACCAAGGTACCTGGCCCCAAATTGCTATTTTATAACTTTGAGTTCTGTATTTAAGTGTAGACTTTCCATTGACTAAAGGGAAGCAAGGCAGTTCAGTAATTAAATGCATGAGATGGGTTTGAATTCCAGCTCAGCTACTTGCCAAGCTGAGTGACCTGGGGCAAGTTACTTGACTTTTTTGAGCCCCATTTTTCCTATTTAAAAATAGGCAGCATAATAGTGTTCTTGGCATAGAGCCAACAGCCCATAAAGGTTGGCTATTTCTACTGTTTGCTGGGGGGAAAAGCAATGCAAAGGCAGTGCCAAAAGCTGTCCCATTGGCTCCTATTGTCGGCTGCTGCAGTCTCTCAGCATCTCTTTGCTACATTTCCTGAATCAGGGAATCTGACTGGCACAGCTGTCTTTCCACATCAGACCAGCCTCTGTGGCTAAAGACACGAGTTAATGCGCAGTTCTTCTTTTACCTGACCCATCAGCAACATGTAACACAGCTGATGACTCTCTCCTTCCCGAAACACCTTACTCAGTTGGCTTTGAGGACGCTACACTGTTTAGGTTCTTCTCTCTCTGACTGCTTATTCTTAGTCTGTGCCTTCAACTCCCCAGGATCTGAACATTGGAGTTTTTCAGGGCTTAGTTCGTGGATTTCTCTCTATACTTCTTAGGTGAGCTCATCTCATCAGGCTCATGGCTTTGGTTATTATCGAGAGCCTGATAAATGTGTATTTCCAGCTCAAACCCTCCCACAAATGCCAGGCATGTATATCTAATGGTATATTAAAATATCACTTGGATATTTAGTAGACATCTCAAATCAAGATGTCTAAAATTAAGTTGCTGATACTCTTTCCCCCCAAATTTCCTGCTCCATCCAGTGTCTTCTCCATTTCAGGTACTGGCAACTTTATCCTTCCAGGCGCTCTGGTCTGAAAGCTTGAGTCAGTCTTGACTTCCTTCTCTTTCTCCCATCCCACATCCCATCTTTCAGCAAATCCTTTTGGTACCACCCTCAAAGTGCATCCAGGATCCCACTGCCTCCACTGTCACCACTCCGGTCCAGGCCACCATATTCTTTTGTCTGGACTGTTGGACTGCCTTCTAGTGTGTCTCTTGCACTTGTTCACTTCATTCTCTCTCAATATAGTCAGAACAATCGCTTAAAAATAGAATTATACCCACTCAAAATCCTCACCTTACTTAGAGGAAAATTCAAGGACTTTACTATGATATATAAGGCCCTGCATAATCCGGCCCTTGCCACCTCTGAGTTCCTCTCTCACACTGTTCCCTCCCCTCACCTGCTCCAGCCATACTGATCCCCTTGTTGTTCCTCTGACACCAGTCTTAGAGCCTTTGCACCTACTGCTCTTTCTGCCTGGATGTTTCCTTCCTAGACACTCCCATGGATCTCTTTCTCATTTCTTTTTTTAAAAAATTTATTGATTTCAGAGAGGAAGAGAGATGAAGAGACAGATAGAAACATCAATGATGAGAGCAAATCATTGATCAGCTGCCTCCTGCACGCCCCCTACTGGGGATCGAGCTGGAAACCTGGGCATGTGCCCTTGGCTGGAATTGAACCTGGGACCCTTTAGTCCGCAGGTCGATGCTCTATCCACTGAGCCAAACCGGCTAGGGCTCTTTCTCAGTTCTTTCAAGTATTTCCCCAAATGTTGTAAAATCTAAATGTTAGTTCTCTCCTACCCCAACATTTCCTATTCCTCTTCTCTGTTTTTTATTTTCTTTTTCTTAGCACTTTGTGTGTACATTTCATATTTCTCCTGGGAGGTATAGCTTATAATCTTTGCTTTACAGAAGAAGAAACAGGTTTAACACACTAGAGATGTCATTCTATTATCTATAATAATTTTTTTGCCCTTAAGTCTATGTTTTGGTTTAGTATTTTCCCAGAACATTCTTGTTCCATATTTCAAAAGAATTTTATCTCCTTATGTTTTATGTATATCGTTTGTAAATAGTTTATAGCTAGATTTTACTTTATCTACATTCTGACAATTGCTTGAGAGTATAGTACATTTATATTTATTGTGATTTACTGATATGCTTGGATTTATTTCTGTCATCTTACCTTGTGCCTTCTATGTATCCTGCTGTTTGGGTGATGCTTCTTCTTTTTATGTTTAATATATTTTTATTGATTTTAGAGAGAATGGGAGAGGGAGAGATAGAAACATCAATGAAGAGAGAGAATCATTGATCGCCTGCCTCCTGCACGCCCTCTACTGGGGATCGAGCCCGCAACCCAGGGCATGTGCCCTGACTGGGAATCCAACCTTGACCTCCTGGTTCATAGGTTGATGCTCAACCACTGAGCCATGCCGGCCGGGCTGGGTGATGTTTCTTTGCTCCTTTGCTGCCTTCTTTTGGGTCAATTGAGTTTTTTTCATTTTTCTTCCCACCAAATATCACACTGGCTGGCAGTTATTATTCTATATTGATTTGGAAATGTATTTTTACTTCATTTTTGGAAGATAGTTTGCAGATACAGAATTACTGGTTGACAGTTTTTTTTTTTCTTTTAGCACTTTGAATGTACTATTCTACTGCCTTCAGAGGTCATAGCTTCTGATGAAAAGCAAGTTGTTAATCATATTTTTTTTCTGTATGTGATGAATTATTTTTCTCTTGGCTGCTAGTAATGTCTTCAACTTTCAACATTTTGAATGTAATGTGCCTGGATATAGATCTCTATGTTTAACCCACTTTGGGTTCATTGAACTTCTTTGGCCATTATTTCTTCAGATATTTTTTTCTTCTCCTTTATCTCTCTCTTCATATGAAGTTCTCATTACATGTACACTGGTATACGTGTAATATTGTCTCATAGGTCTCTGAGTCTTTGTTCATTTCTAGTGTTTTCCCCCTCTGTTCTTCAGATTGGATAATTTATACTGATCAAGCTTCAAGTTTACTGATTATTTCTTATTCTGAGCCCTCCTAGTAAATTATTTTATTCCTGTTATTGTACTTTTAAGCTTCTGAATTTTCATTTGGTTCTTTTTTCTTCTTTTAAAAATAATTTCTAGCTTTTTGTTAGGATTTTCTGTTCATTAAATCATTGTTGCAGTGCTTTCCTTTAAATCTTCCTTTACTTCTTTGAACATATTTATAATAGCTGCTTTGTAGTCTTTGATTAGTCAAACATTTGGGCAAATTTTCTTATTTATTTGAATATTTCATAATTTTTTGTTGAATACTAAACATTTTAAGTAATATATTGTAGAACTCTAGATTCTTACTTTACCTCTCGAAGGTTGTTATTGTTTTATTTATTTGTTAATCTCAAGATTAAATATCTAAAATCCATCTTCCCTGCCAAATGCAAACTCTCCTGTCTCCATCAGTTTTATTCTTTCTAGTTTTTACTTTTAAGCCTGGTTTCCCAAGGGTTGCCCCTGTGTCTACCTAGCTTACTGTTCAGCCAGAAATTGATGAGAGGCTATGCTCAAAACCACAAGCCAGTAGGATTTCTCTCTGCTATGATTCTATGTATGGCCTGGGAAGTATAATCTTCAGACTGTTTTCAGGTCTGCTCTGGCTTTTACTTTTCACCAGACTCTCTTGTGTTTCCTTTGCACATGTGCACAGACTCCATTGACTCAGGGCCTCTCTGGTTTCTGTTGTGCATGCACCCAGCCTCTAGTTAACCCAGGATATGTGGAGAGCTTATCAAACTGCTTATGGCTATCTCGACCCCCACCTGGAACTCCCCATTAAATTCATGGTTAGTCTGCCAGTCCATAGCTTGCCCCAAACAGTGCCAAAACCTCAGCCTCCCAATGCTGCTGGCTATTCTTGTTTTTGACACTCCAGTCTACGGACGATGCTCCAATTAGGTGAGGTCCCTTTGCCATTAGCACTGAAGCAGCTAGTTTTCACAGCCTGCTCCACCCTTGTTGAACTACTGCAACTAATAGAGCTGGGAGCTCGGGGTAATGGCACAGCTCCAGGCAAGGATACCACAGACTCATGCTGTTCTTACCCAAAGTTCAGTACTTTTCATTAATAAATGCTTCTTTGATTGATTTTCAGAGTGATGAAATAATTGTTTTTGGCAGTTTTGTCCATCTTTATAGTTGTCTTGGTGGGATAGGATTTGGTGTTCTCCTTTCTCTGTCATGCCTGAAATGGAAAGTCTGGAAATTTCTCAACTACCACCATTATTATCTCTTCAAGTATTGCCTCTTCCAAATTCTATCTAGTCTCTTCTCTGACACTCCTACTAGTTGTATGTGGGACTTCTTATTCTTTCCTCCATGTGTTTTAACCTCTCCTTCATTTTTTCCACCTCTTTACCTCTCTATGCTCCCATTGCGTAAGTTTCTCAGAGGTATCTTTGGTTCCTTAAATTTGTCTTCAGTTGTGTCTCATCTACTGTTTAACTCATTAATTGAGTTTTTAATTTCACTGACTTTTTTTTTCTTCATTTCTAGAAATCTGATTTGGTTCCTTTTTAAATCTTTATAGTTTTTTTCAAAGCTTTTATTCTCTTCTTATATTTTCAGTTTTATCTTTTAACACGTTAAGCGCCCAGTCAGTCACCAGTGACTGACACTATACTTTCTGTCTGGAAGACAAAACAGGCTGGGCGCTTAACGTGTTAAGTTTTAGAAATTTTAAGCATATTTTAAAAGCTAATCTGTTTGAGCTAAGGTAACATTAGCTGCAGTTACAGGTAACCCTTGAATTCTCAGGAAGTTTAGTTCTTGTTTGTGTCATAGTTTGTATTAGTTTACATATTGCTATATAACGAGTTACCCCAAGCATAGTGTCTTAGAACAACAACTATTTATTATCTCACAGTTTCTGTGGGCCAGAAATCTGAGCACAACATAGCTGGGTGCCACCTGGGTCAGTGTCTCACAGGCTTCAGTCAAGGTGTTAGCAAGGCTGCAGTCATTCAAGGCTTTACTGGAGGGAGAACTACTGTCGACAGGCCTCAGATCTTGCAGGCTGTTGGCCAGAGGCATCAGTTTCTTGACATGTGGGACTCACCATACGGCTACTCACAACATAACAGCTTACTTCCCCCAGAGCAAAGGCTCTGAGAGAGAGCGAGAGAAGGTATCCAACATGAAAGCCACAATCTTTTTGTAATCAAATCTTTGAAGTGACATTCCATTGTATCTGCCATATTCTATTAATTAGTAGTGGGCCTAATAAGTCTAGTCCACACTCACTGGGAGGGGATGCACAAGGGTGTGAATGCCAGCAGTTGGAAATCATTAGGGGTCATGTCAGAGATTGTCTGTCTCTCAGTTTAATATTAGCTCATCTTTAGAAAAAAAAATTAGCTCATCTTCAGTGGGGCTTTATCTGTGAGAATCCTGAGCCTGGGTTAGAAGTAGTTCCCCCAGAAAATATTTTGGACTTCTATTTGAAAATTAGACAATTCTTGGTCTAGGACCATTTTATGTTAAATTTTAATTTAGGTGGGTCTGGCCCCTGTAGGCCCATGCAGACACAGAAGCCTGTGTCTGTGAGAAGATTAGGTTATAGGTACAAATTCTTAAAAGGTTTGCTTCCTTTCCCTTCTCCACAGTGCTTAGCTTCCTTATCACCAGTCTGTGCTAATAATATCTTTCCCTAGTTTACTTTTCATCAAAGGTTTTCTCCTTTTCTACTTTTATGCAGGTTCTCATTTGGTTCCATGCTTCATGTGGGCCCAGAGCCCTACAGCTGCCCCCAAGTGGGTGCTAAAACCTAAGCCCTTTGATTACTGAGACCAGCAGCCCCTCCCTCCCCTTCCACCTCCACCAGGCTGTTTGTGGCATTGGCTCACACAGTTAACATTCTGAATTTCCAGTTTCCTCTTTGCTTTTGTCCCCTGGGGACTTATCTTGCTTTCTTGCAAGCTCAGCTATGCATATAAAGCAACGTTTGTTATATTTTATCTGGTGTTTTAGAGTGTTTTGAAATAAGGAGGGTTTTTCAAGGTTATCTAAACTATATGCCATATATAAAGTATACAGCCTAGCCCCCAGTTGGACAATCTACCGCGGACAATTTCCAATGAGTCCCAACAAAGTATTTTCTTCTAAATTCCTACACCCGTGGAAATATTTATTGAGTCTGAATCTGGGTTGGAGAAAGGCTCAGGTTCTTATTTCCCAAGAGGTTTCTTTTGACTTTGACTCTTCTGAAAGTGGGAGCTAAGGAACAGGGTGGAAGGAAGGCAGTCCAGGAATAGGAGAATTCAAAGTATAATGTTACAATTTCATGATCGTAATACAGTAAAGATCAACTTGAGGTATAATATTCCTCTGAGAGTCTATATGATTCTGTATTTCCCTTGGGTCCTGGTCTCCTGTTCAACTCCAGAAACTCCTCTTGGCCTGTGGAGATGGGAGGTGTGTGGCCCCAGGGAGCGTCTCACCCTTTCTATCTCTGCCTTGCTATAGAGTTCATTGTGGGGATAACATATGGTTGGGATTTCAAGAGCTTCAGAACCTCTGGGAAAGAGAGGTCTCTGAGAGGTATTTCCATTGCAATTTAAGAACCTTTTGCTACTAATAATAGTAGCTGATGTTCATTGAGCATCTGCTGCATGCCAGATATTATGCAGAGTGCTTTACACACGGAAGAGGGCTGGAGGTACAGAGATAAGCTGCTGAGTGAGAGTTCTTCTATCACTGGATTCCTGACTGGAGACCAGATTGCTCTCTGCTCCACCAGGGACCCTATGGGCTGGGTTGGTTCTAGTGGGGGAGTATCCTGAGCCTGGCCTAGAAGTAGCAGGAGTTAGATCAGCTCCTGAGCCTCAGGAAATACCCTGCCACTGCTTGTCCTTGGTACCCCCAGAAGCCTACAGATAGGAAACTGAGAAGGAGACTCACAAGAATCATGGTGAAGCCACAGCTGCCCGGGGGTGGGGCTTATGCCAGTCAAATGTGGGCGAACTTCCCAGGATCTTGGATTGATTTTTCCATGGCCTATGACTTTTGTACACTTGTAATAAAGTTCCTTCAGAAAAAGCTGCCAAAGGAAGTCCAGAAAGTCCTTTTTTAAATGACTGGCCCCATGTTGGAACCACTGAGTTTTGGATCTCCAGTTAATTTGGCTCTGAGCTTCAAAGCAGCCAAAGCAAAGAGATGCATAGAGCTGAAGAGCCCTGGGGTCAGATCCTTGAGGTGGGGGCCTGAGCTCATGTCAGTTTAACAAGCTCTCCGGAAGATTCTGCTGTTCAGTCAGCCTGGCATGAGAGCCAGGAAACCTGGCATTTAACTGGTTTTACCATGTACAAGTTGGGCATCCTTAGAGAATTCATCTGCCCTTCCTGGGCCTTAGTTTGTCCATTGGTAGAATGGGATACAAAATTCCTCCTCAATTTGATGGAGAATCCTGTGGTACCATATTATGCTTTTGAGGCTAAGTTATGGAAACACTGAGCTGTATTTTACACATGGATCAAGCCACTCCTTTGGGCCTCTGTGGACTGCACATAAATATGATGCCACGAGTCTGAGACATGTCACAAGTTGCAGCCATGGGATACTTGCTGTCACACTCACCATGTGGATGCTACTGAGGTTCTTGTCCATGACTTCATTGCAGGGCCTCTGCATAATCACTCGGGGAATTTCTCTTGGGCTCCATGACAGGAGGAGTTGTGGTTCTCATGAGCGCTGGCCTGTGTTTACCAGATAGACCCTGAGACCTTTGCCTGCCACTGACTGAGTGCTGACTGTGTGCCAGTATCTGCACATAGTGCCTCACAGGGTTTTTGTTTGTTTGTTTTTTTACTCCTTCAAATAGACCAAGAAGATGGTACCATTATCATTCCCATTTGACAGAGGCCCCAAAACTTTAAGCAACTTTCTCAGGCCACACTGCTAAGAAGTAGGGGGGCCAGCACTTGAGTTCAGCTGGTCTCACTTCATAACTCGTGTGGGCAACCCATAGGCTATACCCCTCGATGCTCTGGCTGCTCTGAAACTCAGGGTCAAATGTGCACCCATCCTGTGCTCTGGGTGTAGAGCTTACTGCTGGATCACTTCCTTTTCCTACCTTTATTTTTTCCCTTTGCTTCAGTTTGCTCGTATAACGCAAACAAAGCTGCAGCCTCTGTGGTATATTTAGTCTTAGCGCAGTGTTGTGTGACAGGATTCTGTGAACAAAATTTTTGTTTTGCTCTTTTCTTAGTTGCATTAATTTTTTTTTTTTGGTAACACTATGGATTCTGCACCACAAAATATCAGAAATAAAAACAAGAACAATGCTCAGTGGATAGAGCATTGGCCTGCGGACCGAAGGGTCCCCGGTTGGATTCTGGTCAAGGGCACATACTTCACTTGCAGGCTCCTCCCCGGCCTGGGCCCTGGTTGGGGCTCGTGCAGGAGGCAACCAATCAATGTGTTTCTCTCACATCGATATTTCTCTCTGTCTTTCCCTCTCTCTTCCACTCTCTCTAAAAATCACTGAAAAAAATATCCTCAGGTAAGGATTAAAAAAATAAAAATAAAAACAAGAACCTCATCCAGCAACGGCTGAACTTCCCTTAGAGGTGGATGGCAGGGAAGGAACCAGTAGGCCAAACCAGAGCCCTAGTTAGTGGGCAGAAGGTGGGGGAGTCCTGGAAACTTGCAAGTTAATAATTTTTGCTCCATCACTTACCAGTTATTTCTGTCCTGCCACATGGTGTATATCTCTATAAGTTGCTTTCAATCAGTTTTACAATGTAGTGGGTCATAAATAATAAAATAAAAGCTAGCCTTCCCTGCAGCCCTGCACCCCCATAGTGGGCAAGAGGGTGCCTGTCAAGTCAGGGTCAGGTGAGAGAAACGTGAGGGGCTAGCGCTACACCCAGAGCACAGGTGGAGAGGAAGATGGGGTGGTCTGGAGGCTGAGGTACAGCCACACATCTGGGAGAGGCATAGATGGGGCTGAGGGAGGAGTATTGAGAGGAAAGACTGGACCCTTAAGTCTGGCCTTAAGGTGTTTTGGGGAGCAGCACAGGGCAGAGGTGCCTTCATCTTTCTTTGCAGAGAATGAGGGTTTCTTTTAGTCCAAATGTAGAAGAGTCGCACAGAAACACCGCCTCTGCAGATCTAGACATAGTCCTATGGCAAAGTGCCTCAGAAACACCCCCACCCCACCACCCCAGTAACTATCCTCTCGGCCCCTGTTCCCAGCTTAGCGAGGAGCTGAGCCAGCAACTGGAGGCTGTGTGCGGGTCTGTGTTTGGGGAGCTTGAGTCCCAAGCCGTGGACGCCCTGGACCTGCCCGGCTGTTTCCGCATGCGGAGCCACAGCTACCTCCGGGCCATCCAGGCCGGCTGCTCTCAAGACGACGACTGCCTGCCCCTCCTTGCTGCCCCTGCCTCTGTCTCAGGGAGGCCCGGCTCTTGTGAGTACGCCTTGCTTGCTTCCAGCTGGGCCCTAGGTCGGAGGTGCTGGTTCTGACCCCCGCCACAGCTGTGCGTTGTGACCTTGGGCAGGTCGCTTGTCCCTCTGGGGTGGATGATGGGGAGAACAACCCTTGGCCCCGTGCCTGGCAGCACGTGGAGTCCTGGGCGCCGTGTGGGTGTGTGGGGTGGCGGGACACGGACGCTAGTCGGGACGCATTTCTCACTGCGTCTCTGTGTCCCTGGCCACAGCCTTCAACTTCAGAAAGGCCCCGCCCCCCATCCCGCCGGGGAGCCAGGCCCCGCCCCGCATCTCCATCACCGCCCAGAGCAGCACCGACTCTGCCCATGAGAGCTTCACGGCGGCCGAGGGCCCCGCCCGGCGCTGCAGCTCCGCCGATGGGCTGGATGGCCCCGCCATGGGCGCGCGCACTCTGGAGTTGGCGCCGGTGCCACCTCGGGCCAGCCCCAAGCCCCCGACACTCATCATCAAGACCATTCCTGGCAGGGAGGAGCTGCGGAGCCTGGCGCGACAGCGGAAGTGGCGGCCGTCCATTGGGGTGCAGGTATGGAAGGAGGAGGGCAGACGGGAACTCGGGCCGGGTCGGTTGGGGATGGGAGTGGGCCATGGGGGCCTTCTGGATACATAGACTTTTTCCTTGGCTTACTCC
The DNA here is from genome assembly GCA_026230045.1 of Corynorhinus townsendii. Classification (NCBI taxonomy): domain Eukaryota; kingdom Metazoa; phylum Chordata; class Mammalia; order Chiroptera; family Vespertilionidae; genus Corynorhinus; species Corynorhinus townsendii. The sequence goes on from JAPDVU010000002.1 coordinate 199,594,241, forward strand.
GAGCTGCAGGTAGCCCCTGGGCCTGGTCATGGGCAGGGCTGCTCCAACCAGCCCCAGCCCACACCTTTGTCCTTCTTCCTGGCACCATCTTCCCTGCTGGCGAGTGGAGAGTGGTTCCCAGAATTTGCCATCTTGATGCCGCTGATTCCTAAGTCTCTCATCTTGTTCAGGCAGATTGTCTTTGCAGGATCTGCCAGCTGGCTAGGGGGTCAAACATTGCTGGTCTTTTTCCCTGGGAAGGGCTTGTGTCCCTGGTCTAGCCCCCAGCCACTGACTCCCCAACTTTGCCACCAGGTGGAGACTATATCAGACTCTGACACGGAGAACCGGAGTCGAAGAGAGTTCCACTCCATAGGCGTCCAGGTGGAAGAGGACAAGAGGTAGGTCTGAGTGGGGCCATCCTAAGCTTCCTTGGGGGAGAAGAGGAGAGAAGGCTGCACATCGACTTCATTGGCCTGGTCTCCTTGAGCACTCTCTCTTCCTGGCCAAGACCGTTTACTGGGGGGGGGGGGGGGGGGGGGGGGAGTCAGAGCAGCCACTGACGTTATCCACAGAGATAGGCAGTCATCAAATCTAAAGTGAGTTCTCCTTATGCCCATGCCTGTCCCTGGTGGTCTGAGGTGGAAAGGAGCTATACAGAGGTTGAGGGCAGGGATCGGTAGGGAGAGGTAAGAGGTAGGGGCCGAGCAGATCTCCAACAATTGTCCTTTACAGGGGATAACAGGATTTTGCCAATCTCTTGTTAACCTCCTGTGGCGTCCAAGTATGTGAGCTCAAAGAAAAACAAATAAATATGAAGATTGCCTCTCAGGGGCCCCTGGCACATATAGCACTCCTCTTCACTTGGCTCACACAGCATGTAACCAGTTGGGGGGTACCTATAATATGCCTGAGTCATTGGTGTACCCGAGATGGTGCTATTACCAACAGCCAGCATTCTGGCATTAGGTGGCCTCAGAAACACTGCTTCCTTAATTTCTCATGGGAAAACTAGCATTGTGAGCTCTGCAGGGAACACTGGGAGAAGTCCCTCTGTTGTTGAGTTCCTGTGGGAAGATGCTTTCTTTGATGACCAGGAGGCAGTGTCCATGTGGCCCATCTGCCCTCTGGGCTACAATGCTGCCAGGCCGGTGGCCCTAAGTATGGTTTCTGGGAATCTTCCTGAGGCTGGCTGTAAGAGTTACATGGTAATCCGTGTTGTTCAAGCCATACCCACTGGAGGAGTAAAACTGGAGTCCCAGTTGCAGTCCCTTGCAGCGCTGTTCCAGTGGCCATTGTTGGGCCTCCCCTAAAGTTCCCCAACTATTTCTGAGAACTCCTGGAGTGTCTTGTGTGTGTGCCTGATCAAATGTTTTTCTCTACTCTTACTCTAGCTTCCCCTGCAGCTCCACCTGCTATTGAGACTGTAAATGCCGCCATCAAGGATGGAAAAAATTTGCTTTTGTTGTCCCCATCACTCCCGAAAGCTATTATCCTCCAAACCCTTATTATTGCACAAAGATCACAGAAAAGTAGTACTTTCTGGCCAACTTTATGGTCTATGACTTGAATTTCTTGAGAGGTGTGTTAGGAGGTATGGATGGGTGCAGCTCTCTGTTCAGAACCCTTGCCCCCCACTAATGTTGCCCCATGGATCATAAACCAAGCCCATGTGCTCCTCACTCACTCCCAATGAGGCTTCTTGGTCACTCACCCAGATAAACCTCTGGGGTCCTCCTATTCCTCCTAACAAGCCCGAATCCTAAGAAGAGTGCAGTAGGCATTCTACTGAGACTCTGTCTAAACCAGCAAATCCTGTCATTCATTCATTGAGTCATTCATTCAGAAAATATTTATTAAGTATACTAGAGGCCTGGTGCATGAAATTCGTGCACGGGGGTGTGTGTGTGCCCCTCAGCCCAGCCTGCACCCTCTCCAATCTGGGACCCCTCTCACAATCCAGGACTGCTGGCTCCCAACTGCTCGCCTGCCTGCCTTCCTGATTGCCCCTAACCACTTCTGCCTGCCAGCCTGATCACCCCCTAACCACTCCCCTGCCAGCCTGATTGATGCCTAACTGCTCCCCTGCCAGCCTGATTGCTCCTAACTGCCCTCTCCTGCAGGCCTGGTCACCCTTAACTGCCCTCCCCTGCAGGCCTGGTCCCCCCCAACTGCCCTCCCCTGCTGGCCTGATCACACACAACTGCCCTCCCTTGCAGACCTGGTCCCTCCCAACTGCCCTCCCCTGCTGGCCATCTTGTGGCAGCCATCTTGTGTCCACATGGGGGTCAGTCATCTTTGACCACATGGGGGTAGCCATCTTGTGTGTTGGAGTGATGGTCAATTTGCATATTATTCTTTTATTAGATAGGAGGATTAGATAGGATAGGGGCCTGGTGCATGGGTGGGGGCCAGCTGGTTTGCCCTGAAGGGTGTCCTGGATCAGGGTGGGGGTTTCCTTGGAGCATGGGGCGGCCTGGGTGAGGGGCCTGTGGTGGTTTGCAGGCCGGCCACACCCCCAAGCGACCCAAGTGGAGGCCCTGGTAAATCTGGGATTTATTTATCTTCTATAATTGAAACTTTGTAGCCTTGAGCAGAGCCAAGCCTCCTGCTCGCTCAGTGGCCGCAGCCATTTTTGTTGGGATTTATTTATCTTCTATAATTGAAACTTTGTAGCCTTGAGTGTAGGCCTAGGCTGGCCAAGGTGGTGGGGAAACCCAAGCCTCCTGCTCTCTCTGTGGCTGCAGCCATCTTGATTGGGTTAATTTGCACACTTGCCTGTGATTGGCTGGTAGGCGTGGCTTGTGGGGATAGTGGAGGTACAGCCAATTTGCATATTACTCTTTTATTAGATTGGATGACAGCTCCTGTTAAATGCTCAGGGAAATATCAAAGACCTGACTCTTGACCTCATAGAAATTATGGTCTAGAGAGGAATCAAAGCAATGAATAAATCATCCATGAATAAAAATATGATTACTCATTGCAGTATAACATATAATGGGGTATTATTTCACATTATGGTGGGATTATGAAAGAAAAAAAGGAGGAGCTGAGAGAGAAAGGACCTTATTTAAGTTAAGCAGGAGACATTTAAGCTGAGACTTGTGGATTGACTAGAAACAGTCAGGTTATGAGGGGTGGGGGTGGTGCAGATCTTTCCTGGAAGAGGGAATAGCATATGTGAAGGTGCTGGGGCAGGAAGAGTTTGACCTGCATCAGGAACTAAAAGAAGGTTGATGTGGCCGGTGTGCAATGGGGCAGTGGCAGGGGCCAGGTCATGCCGAGCATGGGCATGATAAAGAAGTAGAATTTAATTATAACTAATGAGTAGCTATTAAGAGGTTAAAGGAGTGTGTGTGACATGATCTAATTTATGTTTATAAAAGATCACTAGCTGCTGAGTGGAGAATGAATTTGAGGGAAGTAATAGATATGGAGGAGAAAGGTGATGGTCTTTTGCATTATGGGAGATCTTGTGTTGGAGTTTTTTTTTTCTGTTGTACTTTATAATCGGGCACTGCTAATGTACAGGGACACTGTTAAGTTTTATATATTGGTTTTATATTTAGCAACTTTGCTGCTCTCCTTTATTAGGACTCATTGTTTATCTGACAATCATGATAGGTTTTCCATATAGTCAGTTATTTTTTTTTCTGCAAATAAGGACATTTATTTAAATCTGTTTTTTAAAAATTTTCCTTTTGTAATAGTGCATTGAATAGGACTTCTAGTTCGCTGTTGAGTGTACCACGCCTGTCCTAATCCTGATGTTTGTGGATGTCTTCTCAGTTCCCACTCATAAGTATGATGATGTTTGCTATAGATTTTGATGAATACTATTTATTATGTTGAGGAAATTCCCTTCTATTCCTAGTTGGCTGAGTTTTCATTTTAAGTTTTTAAAAAATATAAAATGAGAGTGGAATTTTATTGAGTGCTTTTTTTTTTTTTCCGGAAACTACTTCATAGATTTTTCTCTTTTCATTTGTAACATGTTGAATTATATAAAATGGATTTTTCCATGTTGACCCATTCTTTCATTCCTGGATAAATCTTACTTGATACTATTATTAGTTGGGATTAAGTTTGGCTGTGAGTAATAGGGCCTCGATAATGTCTTAATGTTTTTCCCTGTCATAAAAATAAAAAAAAGAAGCCCGGCCAGTGTTGCTCAGTGGTTGAGTGTTGACCAATGAAGGTCGAGGTTTGATTCCCTGTTAGGGCATATGCCTGGGTTTTGAGCTCAATCCCCTGTGTGGGATGTGCAGGAGGCAGACAATCAGTGATTCTCTCTCATCGTTGATGTTTCTTTCTCTCTATTCTTCTCTGAAATCAATAAAAAATATATACTTTTTAAAAAGCCTGGATATAGAAGTGAAGTGTCAGACCCGAGGCTTCTTCTGTCTTACGCATTCCCACTCTTTGTGTATCACCTCATATCCAAGCAGCTATAGGTCAAGTTCTAGCCAGTCTGCATTCTGAACCGTAGGAGGGAAGAAGAGAGAAGGGGTGCAGTCTTTCCTTTTTAATAAGACTTCTTCTGTCTTACGCATTCCCACTCTTTGTGTATCACCTCATATCCAAGCAGCTATAGGTCAAATTCTAGCCAGTCTGCATTCTGAACCGTAGGAGGGAAGAAGAGAGAAGGGGTGCAGTCTTTCCTTTTTAATAAGACTTCCTGACAGTTACACACAATACTTTCACCTACATCACATTGAAACCTCATCACTGGTGGTATCTAGCTGCAAGGGAGGCTGTGGAATAGACAAAGAGAAGAATGGATATATTGAACTCTAGTAGTTTTGGTCACAGACTTGCTGGATTATTTTTATATACCTTGTTGGATTTTTGAGTAGCTATTACTTTACTTAAGATTTTTATATCTGTGTTTTTGCTTTTATTGTTGTTAGTTCAGGTATTAAGGTTATGCTAGATTCCTAAAATGAGTTTGACAGCACTCTCTGTGTTTCGTTCTTTGGAACAATTTGTGTAAAGTAGGAATTATCTATTCCTTAAAGGTTTGGTAAAGGTTGCCCATAAAACTACCTCAGCCTGATGCCTTTAGGGGATAGGAGAAACTTTTAAAAAAATACATTTTATTGATTTCAAAGGGAGGAAGGGTGAGAGAGATAGAAACATTCATTGGCTGCTTCCTACTAGAAACTTTTTGAACTACAGCTTCAGTTTCTGTAGTGGTTATTGGTCTCTTCTGGTTTCATTTTCCTTCTTGAGTTAATTTTGGTGATTTATATTTTTCTAAAAAAATGGACCAATTTACAAAAATTGACACTTTTCAAAAATTTTGGCACAAATATTCAGTTATAGCATTACAGTTTTATAAACATTTACTGTATCTAAAGGTTATGCCCCTTTTCATTCCTTCCTTCCTTTCTTGATCAATCTTGTCTGAGGTTTGTATATTTTATCATCCTATATAATAAAAGCCTAATACACAAATCGACCGAATGGCGGAACGACTGGTGGAATGACTGGTCGCTGTGATTTGCACTGACTACCAGGGGGGCAGACACTCAACACAGGAGCTGCGCCCAGCCTGCAGGCCCCAGGCCAGCCAAGGTGGGTGCTAGTGAGGGCCCCTGATCGCCCCACAGAAGAAGGCGCCTGGTGGCAGCGGAGAACCTGTCTGGCCAGTGAGTGGGTGGTGGTGGGGGCAAGGCTGGCAAGCAGGTGGCACCAGGTTGGCCAAGACAGGTGTCAGCGGGGGCCTCCTGATCGCCCCACCAGTTGCCCCACAGATCGACCCTGATCGCTAGCCAGGCCTAGGGACCCTACCCATGCACGAATTTCATGCACCAGGCCACTAGTTTAAATATATTTATTAAGTTATATTTTATTAATCTTTAAAAAACTAGCTTTTGGTTTCGGTGAGCATCTCTATTGTTTGTTTCTATTTTGTCATTAATATTTCCTGCCATCTACTACTTTTGTGTTATTATATTCTTTCTTCTACCATCTTTGTCTTTTTTTCAGCCCCTTGAACATAATTTCTTATTTTCTAACATGTGCTTTTAAAACTATACATTCCCTTGTAACTAACTGTTACAGCTTCCACTCGTAGGTTTTGAGATGCACTGTTTTCATTGTTTAATTTGAAATGGTTTGTAACTTTCATCATAATTTCCTTTTTAACTTGTGAATTATTTAGACTTTTTTTTTAGTTTTCAAATGTATTTTTGGGGGAGAGGGTCTACCTTTTCACTCTTGATTTCTAAATTTGCTACATTGTGGTCATAGTATGCCTTCTGTATGATATTTATTCTGTAGAGTTTGGTGAGGCTTCATCCCTCATATGCACATATAAATACATATGATCAGACATGTAAACATTTTTCAAATGTTTATCCTCAAATTTTTTTGTTTTCTTTATCTTCAAATTTTTTTTGGTTTGATCTACCATTTCTGAGAAAGGTGTGTTAAAATGTCTCCCCATTACTTTTCATGTTCCCTGATAATTTTATTAATATTTTTAGTTTGATTTAAGTGCTATTTAGAAGTGTTCAGGCTTATGATTGTTGTATCTTCTTGGTAGGTTGGCCTTTTTATTATGAAACTAGAGGCCCAGTACATGAAATTCTTGCATGGGTAGGGTCCCTAGGCTGGCCGGCAATCAGGGCTGATTGGGGTCTTCCAGCTGCTGGCTGGGGCCTTCCTTCATTCCGTGCCACCCCTTGGTGGTCAGGCGTATGTCATAGCGAGCGATTGAACTCCTGGTATCCCGGTTGAACTCCAAAGAGGACAATTTGCATATTTAGCTTTTATATATATAGATAGGCTGCTATTCATCTTTACTAATGGCTTTTGCCTAGAATTATGTTTTGTCTAATTTTATTCATCTTTACTAATGGCTTTTGCCTAGAATTATGTTTTGTCTAATTTTATTGCTATGGCTGCTTTCTTTTGGTTAATTTTCCAATTTAACTTTTTTCATCTTTTATTTTCCAATTTAACTTTTTTCATCTTTTATTTTCAACCTTCGTATATCCTCCTGTTTAGATGTGTTGCTTGTAAGCAGTATGGACCTAGAGTTTAGTAGACATATTTCATCCATTTATATGTATTTTGATTACTGATATATTTCTGTCATCTCTTTAAAAATTTTCCATTTAATATGCTTTTTTTTTTTTTTTTTTTTTGCTGTTTATGTCCCTTTCCTACTTTTCTGCCTTCTATTGCACTGATCAAATTTATTTTATCTCTCTTTTTCCCCCTCCACTGGCTGGGAAGTACATTTTAATGATAATTTTCCTCAAAATTTTAATAAATATACTTAATTTATATTTTTCTAATAGTCTAAAATTTGTCATTATTTCTATCCTTCTTAGGTACAAAAACAAGTACCTTGAACACTTTAATTTCCTTTTTTTAACTCCCTCCTCCCATCTTCCATGTTATATATTTATCTAGTATTTTGATTATACCTCTTTTTAAAAAACTCCTCTAAGTCAGTTGTTGTTATATCTTTTATGGTTTAATATTTAGTTTTACAAACATGTTTTAACAATTTATGTGTTCACTATTGTTTGTTACTGCCCACTCCTTCCTCATGGGTACAATTTCCTTTATGCTGAAGTACTTCTTGAGCTTGAGACCAGTTTTGGAGTTAATATCTCAGCTTGAGATTTCTATATTTCACTGGTAGTACTCATTTGAACCCCACACCCCCACAAAAAGCAGCCTTAATGTTTTGTTTTCTCAGCATCTTACTTCTTAGCCACTTTCCTGAATCATGATGTGAATTTTCAAGTCCAAGTTTGTAAATGAAATGACCATTCTTGGCTGCTGGCTTTATGCATAGGGTCTCCTTCCAGCTCACCAGATGCACAGGTTTGGGGTCTCTCTTATTCTTCCTGGGTGTCACCATCCAGCCTCTAGCCTATGTCTGGCCTGATATTTCTGTGGCTCATTTGGCTTAGATCCCTCTCACTACTCATGTTTTGAATTTCCTTCTTGTTTCTAGTACCTGAAGATTTCTCTTTTCTTGAAAGGTGGGTTGGCATTATAGCAAACCCACCTTTCCCACTTTATGTTAGCAGCATTTCTAAATGTTTAAGGGGTGGGTGGGAGCTTCCCAAGTTGACTCAATCTGCAATATTGGTCAGTTGTCTGGACTAGGCTGATAGCAGCAGATACAGGGAGAAGTGGACCAATTTGAGAAGCATTTGGAGTGAAGTCAGGAAGGGCAGGGACTGGCAGACAATGAGGTCTTCTTTGCTCTTGTGTAGGTATTCAGGGAGTTCTTGGGTGGGGGGGGGCAATGAGATGGTGTTGGGTAAATGTGTAAAGAACTGAATTACTTGGGATGATCACATTGGAAACTCAGAGTGGGTGACAGGTGGGGAGAGAAGAAATCTGGCACATTTTTCTGGCCAGGCTCCCTTGCTTGTCGGCTGAAGGCATCCTTAGTTATACACCTGCACTATCCTTTCTGTCCCTTATGTCCCTGGCACTTACCACACACCATGCCCCAACTGGCACAAAAAAGTGAACCATGAATACCAACAGCCTTTCTAGGCAAATATCGAGGACTAGCTTCCCCCCTCTCCGCACCCGCTGCCACACCATTTTCTTGGACTTTCTTGTTTTTGCTCTTATCTCACTGGTCCCAGTATCTCTCTCTCTCTTTCTCTCTCTCTCTCTCTCTCTCTCTCTCTCTCTCTCTCTCTCTCTCTCTCTCTTTCTCTCTCTCTCTCTCTCTCTCTGCCTCCCTCTATCTCTATCTCTATCTCTGTCTCTATCTCTATCTCTATCTTTATCTCTCTTTCTCTCCCCACCCCTCTTTCTCTGTCCCCTTTGGTTTTAAAACTTGCCAGGGAGGAAAGGTCTCTATTTCTGCCTTTCGGACTGTTCCTTGCTAACCTATTGGGTGAGGAGTTCTGAGTTATTGCCTCTGATACCTGGGAGTCATCTGCAGGGACTTCCAGTTGTCCATCATTAGTGGTGACTTGGCTTAGAAATACACAGGGGTGCGCGTTGGTGCTCCTTCAGTTCCATCTCCACTGCACCTCCACCCAAATACTTATTGTAACCCTATTATTTGTCAGTTACTCTGCTGGGCACTGAGGATACAAAGGTGAGCAGAACACACAGCCCCTGCCCTGTGAAGCTTACGGCCATGTTCACCTAAGAACCTCATAGATGAAGCAGGAAAAAATATTATGTCATTTATTTGAAGTTGAAATTTAGCTGAAGTCCTGTATTTATTCTGACAACCCTACTTTTACCCACTGTGCCCCGGCAGGGCCGTCTGGAGAGCTCTGTGTAGGAAAGTCATCCTATACCCATGATCTTTCCTTATGATCATGGCCATCTCTGGCTTTGGGACCTTGAGAAGGGAGTGTGCTGAAAGAACAGAGCCCCGTGAGCGCTGGGAAGGAAGCTTGCATCCTCAGGAAGCTATATTCCAATAACAGTCCTGCAAAAACGAGCCCTGATGGCTGAAGAATGGACACCGCCTCCGTTCTTCAGCCTTCAACTCCAAGTTGGTTTCGGACTGACCATCATGCCTCTACTTAAATCTCCCACCCTATCACAGCCCCCCAGGCTGGAGTGGGGGGACTCAGGGACGCCAACTGAGTCTATGTTTAAGTTCCTAGATGCTTTCTCAAAGCGGGAGCCAGCACGATGGCTGAGCCTTGCTGAAATGTCCCTGCGCTTACTCCCCCCCGCCCACTCCCCCACATCCCCTGTCAACCTGCTGCCAAGTACTCTTGGCAGAACCTCTTAACAACTCCTGGATGTTGAGCATTCCTTAGACGCTGTGTCTCCTGGGATGAACCAGTTTTTCCCCAGAGCCTCTTGTGTTTTCCCCTAGAGAACCACAGTAGAAATGTCTCCCTGAAGTAACCACGATAACAACTTTCAGAATAAGCAGAAATGTGATCTTTGTGGCCCTAAAGAACTTGAGGGGAGGAAGCCTCCTCAACTTTGTCAAAAAGCGTGGGGAGAAAATGTTGGGAAAGGCATTGTTATAAATTAGTGACAATTCGTAAGGGAAGTCAGTCTCTATTCTGTGTTGACAGCATTGGTGAGGACCGCAGTGGATACTGCCAAATGCAAAACTAAATAGGGACATAAGCCCTGAGCGTCACTACCCTGAAAGTGCATCTATTATAGTTAGGCTTAGATTTGGCTGTGAGTGACAGAAAACCCCCAAATGACAGTGACTTAAATATAATACAAGTTTATTTCTCTCTTGCTTGGAAGAAATCGGAGGGATAGTCAACTGAGGGGCTGTTAGGTGCTCTACAGTGTCAGGACCCAGGCTCCCACTATTTTATTGCTCCTCCATCCTGGTTTCCATCTCATGTTCCAAGATGGCTGCTTGAGGTCCCGCCATCACGTCTGTATTCTGGCCAGCAGGGAGGAGGAAGGAACAAAGAAGGGCATGTTCTCCTTTTAAGAACATTTCTTGGCCCAGCCAGCATGGCCCAGTGGTTGAGCATTGGCCTAGGAACTAGGAGGTCACGGTTCAATTCCCAGTCAGGGCACATGCCTGGGTTGCGGGTGCGATCCTCAGTGTGGGGTGTGCAGGAGGCAGCCAATCAGTGATTCTCTCATCATTGATGTTTCTATCTCTCTCTCCCTCTCAATAAAAATAGATATTTTAAAAAAGAACATTTCCTGGAAGTTGCACATACAACTTCTGCTTATATCTTGCCCAGAACTTAGCCATACATGGCTATATCTAGCTGCAAGGGAGATTGGTAAACAAATCTTTATTAGAAGTGGCCATGTGTCCATCCTAAAATCGTGGGATTTTATTACTTAGGAAGAATGGATGCTGGGGATTATTAGTGTTCTCTGCCATCCTTTCTTCCAGCCAGCCAGTCAGCTAACATTTAAGGATGAGTAACTGCCCTGTTTAGTAAGGGAGATAGATATGCAAATAACTTACTGCAATACAATGTGATATGGAGTATAAAAGAGGTTTTATTCAGAGTGCTGTGGGAGAACAGATGGAAATGATCAACAGCAATCACAATAATGAATAACTACAATGCCCTAGCTGGGTTCTCAGTGCTACATTCCCATGATTTCATTTGTCCAGCTTCCTTCCTTTTCAGCAAGAGCTACAATCCTCTCTGCCTCTCCATATAGTAGCTAATATTTACAATTGGCAGCCCAGGTGCTGCTCTAAGTTTCTTACATTTATTGTCTCGTAACAATCCTAGGAGCAGGTACTATTATCATTCTTCTTTATATGTGAGGAAACTGAGGCACAAGCCGTAGTGCTGGGTGTTGGACCCAGGAAGTCTGGCTTCAGAGTAGGGTGCTTAACCACTCTGCTAGGCTACTCCCCTAAAGCTGCTTGTTTTCATTCCTTCCTCCCCTTCCCCACCCCCAACTATCCAGCATTCTTTCTGCTCACTTTATTACAATGACTGAGGTCATCTGGTGGGACCTCTCTCCACTTCTGGACCAGCTCCTCACTTACTTGCATCTTTTCCCTTTCCTTCTCCACTAGTCCTGCCTCAGGGGTGAGTCATCTTTCTTCCTGATTAAAGCCTCCCCTCTCCCTCAATTTTAGGTGGGCAGTGGAGTGTTTGAGAGCTGGCCTCGCAGCCATATTGTACTAACTTGATAAATGTCTGATCTTAGGGAGTCACTTAACCTCTCTAAGCTTCTGTTTTCTCATCTGTAAGTAGAAGTAGTACTAACACCCTTATCATGGGACTATTTGTGAGGATTGAGCATATTTATTCACATACAGTATTTAGCATATACTAAGTGCTCACTGGGTATTAGTTGTTATCTACTAGAGGCCCGGTGCACGGATTCTTGCACTGGTGGGGTCCCTCAGCCTGGCCTGCAGGAATTGGGCCGAACCAGCTCTCCGACATCCCCTGAGGGGTCCCAGCTTGTGAGAGGGCACAGGCCAGGCCGAGGGACCCCACTGGTGCACGATCGGGGTGGGGAGGGACCACAGGAGGATTCCTGGGCGTGTCCAGTCCATCTCACCCAGTCCTGGTGGGCCAGACCCCAGCAGCTCCTAACTTACCATTTGGAGCGTCTGCCCCCTGGTGGTCAGTGCACATCATAGCAACTGGTAGAACGAATAGTTGGACACTTTAGCATATTAGGCTTTTTTATATAGGATTCCCCTATTTTCTGGTTCCTTGGACTATTTTCTCTACCTTCAATTGATTTCTCTTTACAAGTTGTATTAATTTCCTATTGGTGCTGTAATAAATGACCACAAATTTAGTGGCCTCCAATAGTACATATTTATTACTAGAGGCCTGGTGCATGAAATTCGTGCACAGGTAGGGTCCCTAGGCCTGGCCAGTGATCAGAGCTGATCTGTGGGGTGACCAGCAGGGCAATCAGGGGGCCCCCACTGGCACCAACCTTGGTCGGCCTGGTGCCACCCACTTGCCAGCCCTGCCCCCTGCTGCTGCCACCAGTAGCCTCCCATTTCAGGGTGACCGGCGGGGCAATTGGGGGCCCCCTGCTCCCACCCACCTTGGCTAGGCTGGGGCCTGCGGGCTTGGGCAGCTCCTACATTTAGCATCTGCCCCCATGGTGGCCTGTGCATGTCATAGTGACCAGTAGTTCCACCGGTCATTCCATTGGTCGTTCAACTTGCATACTAGGCTTTTATTTTATAGGATTTTACTTGAGGCCCTGTGCACAAATTTGTGCACAGGTGGGGTCCCTCAGCCTGGCCGGTGAACAAGGCCTATCAGGAGGCTGGCTGGCCGGCCAGGGGTGGCGGGGTAGGTAGGGACCCCAGGAGGTTGACTGTGGGAGCACACTGACCACCAGGGGGCAGCTCCTGCGTTGAGCATCTGCCCCCTGGTGGTCAGTGTGCGTGTAGAGGTTGGAAGTCCGAACTGGGTCTCACTGGGCTAAAATCAAGGACTGATCCCCCTGGAAATGCAGGGAAGAATCCATTTAGTCACCTTTTACAATTTATAGAGATTCTTTGCGTTCCTTGCAGTGGTCGGCAGACTCATTCGTCAACAGAGCCAAATATCAACAGTCCAACAATTGAAATTTCTTTTGAGAGCCAAATTTTTTAAACTTAAACTTCTTCTAATGCCACTTCTTCAAAAGAGACTCGCCCAGGCCGTGGTATTTTGTGGAAGAACCACACTCAAGGGCCCAAAGAGCCGTATGTGGCTCGAGAGCCGCAGTTTGCCGACCACTGGTTCCTTGGCTTGTAGCCCACTTCTGTCTTCAAAGCCAGCAATGGCAGGCTGTCATCACATGGCATCACTCCAACCTTGGTTCCATTGTCCCAACTTTTTCTCTGACTCTGACTTTCCTGCTTCCCTCTTTCATTTATAAGGACCTTTGTGATTAAATTAGACACACCTGGGTAATCCAGTCTGTTTTCATCTCAAGATCCTTAAAGTAATCTACACAGACCCTTTTGCCATGGAAGGTAACATCCACAGCTTCCGGGAATTAGGGCATGAACCTCTTTGGACAGCCATTATTCTGTTTACCCCCTAAGCTCTTCCCCCTTGAGATATGGCTTGTGAAAAGTATCCTAAACAAAATACCTCTCCCTTCTTTTCCCCAGATTTTTGAGATGTAATTGACAAATAATAAAAATATCTCTCCTTATAAGGTACACTGTCACTCTAGCCAGTTTGGCTTAGTGGATAGAGCATCAGCCTGTGGACTGAAGGGTCCCAGGTTTGATTCCGGTCAAGGGCACATGCCCAGGTTGTGGGCTCAATCCCCAGTAGGGGTGTGCAAGAGGCAGCCGGTCAATGATTCTTTCTCATCATTGATGTTTCTTTCTCTCTCTCCCTCTCCCTTCTTCTCTCAGATCAATAAGAATATATATATATATATTTTAAAAAGGTACACTGTCCTCTCTTCCTCCCTTCTCAACAAGCTCTTTTCAAGAGCTGTATTGGCTAGTCTTCTCCACCTCCTGACAACCTGCTATCTGCCTCTGCCCCTATACTCCACCAGATCGACTTGCCCTCATCACCATTGGCTTCCATATTGCCAAATCAATGGACACCTTTCATTCTTAACTGGCTGCATTTTCCATGTTGGTTGCTCACTTCTTCTTGAGACCCATTTGTTCCCTATCTGCCTTTAAGTGTCTTTGTCCTGGTTTTTTTCCTTGTTCTTTCTGGCTTAGGCACCTTAGGGGGTACACTCTCTCCACCTACCCATGAAATGTCCTTGTTCCCTGGGGTTTTGGATCTTTGTTCCATTGCTCTTCTCTTGGGTGATCTTATCCCACACTTCTGGTTGTAAATGCCATTTGCACAAGGATGATTGACCCCTGCCTGTGCTGTGAAAATCTCTGGCTGGAAGTGTTGATGAAGATTGTGCTTTCAGTAATCCCATAAACTCCTCAACTTTGTTGGTCTTTCTTGAAGTAGACCCAATGGGAGAGCTCCTTGAGGTGGGTGCTGACTTGAGAACCAAGAAGCCTGGGGTACTTAGGCTTTTATTCCAGACTGTGTGGCCTATTCCGTCAAGAATGTGTGGTTCTTTCAGGACCACCTGAGAGGACAGATGAAAGGCAGCAAACCCAGTGGTGCCAAAAGACAGATCCATGTTTCATGGGAGTAACAGGAAAGCAAGCAGGGAAGGCATGTCTTCAATACTGTGTTTATTGGGGCAAACCCCACCTTTATCTGTGTGGTTTGCAACTGCTGGAGCTCTGAAGGAGCCAAAGGCTACCTGGAGCTCCAAGGCACAAAAATAGTCAACGGGAGCCAAAGTGCATCCTAACAGTTCCGTTAAATAAGACTCTCACCAGAAACAGAGAACAGTGTAACCCAACAGTGGGGCTGCCTCCAAATGCAAGAAGATTGCTGAGGGAGGTATGGTACAGAGGATGATCTTGGAGGCAGTCTGGAGGTTCACAGAGGAAGAAGAGACTTGGGTAGAGAATGGAAAGGGAGCAAGGAGGAGGAAGCCATTTTAGGCAGGGAAATAGCATGGGCAAAGGCTTAGAGTCAGGGCCAGTATAATCTACTGGGGGAACAAGGAGAATGCAGGGGAGATGAGGTTGGAGAGAACTGCATCCAGGGGATATCCTCGCATTAGGGAGATGCTAACATAGGAAGCTTGAACTATATCTGGTTGGCATGAAGAAGCTATGGAAAAGGTTTGAGCAGGGGAATGAATTGAACAGAGGTCAATTTTAGGAGGACTACTCCAGTCCTGGGTGGATTGATGAGGGGAGTGTTGAGTACCAGATCTTAAAATATGCAAGATGTAATTTTAGAGAGAAGAGGAACCTTGGCAATTACTGGTCCATTCCTATCATTTTATATAGTGCGCGTATATTTATATATCATATATAATCATGTTTTATATATGCACACATGTATGTATTAAATGGCCTAGCTAGAGGGTGAGTGACTTCCCAAAGGCACATAGCAACAAGACCAGCGTTAGTACTCAGGTCAGACTCCTAATCCAGTGCTCTTCTGTGCCCTACTCAGTAGAGGCAGAGATGTATGAAAGGAGGCTGATCCAACAGTCAAGGCAGAGTGATGCAAGTCTTGACCAGGGCAGGACAGGGCAGACACCAAGGTGAAGACCACGTGCGAGGCAATGTGATATATTCTCTTTCTCTCTCTTGGGGTGGGGGTTGGGACATAGGGCTTGTTGGAGACTGCACATGAGCGCATCTCTTTTTCCTGGGTCCTGCAGCATCCTTCTGGGCCTGGTTTCTATGGCAACAGCTCCCAGCAGGCAGCCTGCCAGCTGGAGGGAAGCAGGCAGGCAAGGCAGGCAGGGAGAGAAGGCTTGGGCAGCAAGAGGAAGGCTGAAGTTGTGGGGGTTGGGGGAACCTCTTGGGAAGCTTGGAGGGGCCCCCAGAGCTGGTCCCCAGCCCCTATCTCCTGATAATATGAGTAGAGTTTGCTTAGGACACAAGTGCCTTTCTTTTGTGATCCTTGAAATTCCAGACCTCAAACTTCTGTTCACCTCTCCACCCACCCCTACATCTCCTGACTCCCACTTCAAGTATTGTCTGACCCCAGCCTCATGCACTTCAGGGGCCACTGATTTCTTCATAGAACCCAGAGGGGAAAAAAGAACAAGGCCAATTGGCTTTCTGTTTTGCATATGATTTGCTTATTATTAACTCAAAGAAGAAATTTCCAGGCCTTATGCCATTCCTGCCAACAACTTAATTCAACTCCACTGGCACCAGCTGACTGTGTCTGGCCAGGCTTTGGGCTGAGCCATGGGGTCCCTAGAGGAGGAGAAGTCCTCCCAGCTGCTTCCACCTCCCTTCTCCCCAGCTGCTCCAAGGCAGTTCTTCCTGATGTTCCAGCAGCTGGTGCCTTGGGAAGTACTGGGGCTGTGGAGCAAGCAGCAGCCCTTGGTCCAAATGCTGGCTCTGCTTATTTATAGCTGGGGACCCATGGGCCTCTCTGGGCCTTAATTTATTCATCTCTGCAGGGCTGAGGACCTACCTGCACAGCTGGTGTAAATAAGCAGACACAGCATTTGTTAAGGTGCTGAAATACCTCTGTATTCATTGGCAAATACCCTAGCTCCTCCCTGGCCCCTCTGGTACCCCATCCCCAACCCAGCTTCTGCAGGAAGATGCTCTCACTTGGGCTGTGTCTGTTCTCATTGGTATATGCCAGCAGCTATTCTGTACAGATTAACTATTCTAACTATTACCCTGTCCAGAGGCGATGCAACAGGTAGGTATATTATGTACCCACCTGTTACAAGGACTAATATAGTTAAGGTCATGTAGGTTTCCTTTCTCATCCCTTTTCCTTTTAGCCTGGGGTGGGGGTGCAGGCTGGGGTGATACTCAGTAAGGGCAGAGATAATAGCCACCTCTCTCCCCAGGCGGGCAAGGTTCAAGCGCTCCAACAGTGTGACGGCTGGCGTGCAGGCCGACCTGGAGCTGGAGGGCCTGGCCGGCCTGGCCTCGGTGGCCACAGAAGACAAGGCCCTGCAGTTCGGACGCTCCTTCCAGAGGCACGCCTCTGAACCCCAGCCCGGACCCCGGGCCCCCACCTACTCAGTCTTCCGCACGGTCCACACGCAGGGCCAGTGGGCCTACCGCGAGGGCTACCCACTGCCGTATGAGCCGCCGGCCACCGATGGGTCACCAGGCCCTGCCCCTGCCCCCACCCCGGGCCCTGGGGCAGGCCGCCGGGACTCCTGGATGGAGCGTGGCTCCCGTAGCCTCCCCGACTCAGGCCGCACGTCCCCCTGCCCGCGGGACGGCGAGTGGTTCATCAAGATGCTGAGGGCGGAAGTGGAGAAGCTGGAGCACTGGTGCCAGCAGATGGAACGCGAGGCGGAGGACTACGAGCTGCCCGAGGAGAGTGAGTGAGAGGACTCTGCGCGGTGGGATCACGGCTGGGAGCTCTTTGGTTGGACGTGACCGTGCTGTCCTAAGGGTTTGGTTCTCTGGCACTGAACCTTGGTGGGTCCCCATTGGCAGCAGGGCGTTCTGGAGCTCCTGGCAGGAAGCAGGGAGCAGCTTCAGAGGCCAGGGCTGGGACTGGGGAAAGGGTCCAGGCCGGGCCTCTAGGAGATAGCTGCCAGCCCATGGCAGCCAAGGGAATTCTTCCCATCTGCGCTGGGGTGGGGATCTGGGCCTGCTCCAGGACTTAGGACAGGGGCAGGCCGTGCACAATGTCAGGGCATGTCTCAGGCACCGGTGAAGACTAAGCCAGGAAGACATGGCCCTTCCCTGCAAGTTCAGTGCGAGGGGAGATAGTCTCACCCCAGAACCCCAAGGCTGGGATAGTGACTCGTGAGACAGGGGTCATACATGAAATTTAGTAATTCTTAAGGAGTCAAGGAGCCGCACACTGGTGGTCATGGAGCGAGTGCCTGCTTGCCATAGGGCTGTCGGGCTCGGCTGGGACTGGTGTTCTCAGTTCTCTGACCCGGGAGGATAAGCACTGAAGAAATGTAGGTTGTATGAAGGAAGAAATGTCAGTGTGAAGTAGGATAGGAGCTGCTTGTTAGGAACCCAAGGATAGGATGGGGAGGGGCAGGAGGAGACACACCTAGAAAATGTCAGGTAATGGAAGGGCAAGAGTCAGTCAGGGCAGACTTCCTGGAGGCGGGGGAAGGAAAGTCATCATTCCCCTCCTTGAATCTGCTTCTGCTCACCAGTCCTGGAGAAGATCCGCAGTGCTGTGGGCAGCACACAGCTTCTCCTGTCCCAGAAGGTTCAGCAGTTCTTCAGGCTGTGTCAGCAGAGCATGGTGAGTGCCCCTGGGTACAGAGCCTATCAGACGTGTGTGCCTGGAGGCGGGACCAGGTGTTTGTACCCAAGAGTGAGAAGCCTGGGCTTTCTTGCCTCCCTGTCTCCTACCCCCCCTTCACCCCCCCCCACCCTACTCTCCCAAGTTGAGCTTCCTGACAGTGAGGGTGGATGGGGCTTTCCCGGGTCCTGGCTGGGGCTCAGACATTCCTGACTGGCCGCCTCTCCTATGTCTCCTTCCTCTGCAGGACCCCACTGCGTTCCCTGTGCCCACCTTCCAGGACCTGGCGGGTTTCTGGGACCTCCTGCAGCTCTCTATTGAGGATGTGACCCTCAAGTTCCTGGAGCTACAGCAACTCAAGGCCAACAGCTGGAAACTCCTGGAGCCTAAGGTGGGGGAAGGTCCCTTGAAGCTAAGAGTCAGACCCTGGAAAATGCCCTTCCCCATGGAGGCATGTTGGGGGCGGGGGTAGGGGGACAGGAGGAGACCCATGGGCAGCAAAGGCAGCCCTGGACAGGTGGTGATGACCACCTTCTTCCAAAATGACCACCTTTGGTCACTGCTGTCTGCTTGGCTCTGGTGCTCATTGCTGCCTGAGCTGCCAGAACCCGAGGTGGCAGCAGCCGCCTTGGGCCGGCTGCAGTTTGAGGGAGCAGACCTAGAGCTTCCCGAAGGGCGAGCTGCCCTCAGCTCGGACCTAGAGGGGCCCCTCAACCGTCATCTCACCAGACCTGTGGGAACAGGTACACCTAGGAGCCCGCCCCACCCTCTTGGGGGCTCACCTTCAGCCCTCAAACTGCAGCTGGCCCAAGGTGTATGAACCCGCATTGCCTGGTGTGTGAACCCCCATTGCCCTGTCTGCGTCCCTCCGGACCTGGAGTGAAGCAAACACTGATTCGGAACGGCGCCACCAAGGGGCCTTCGAATGAATATTTTTTTAAAAAGAAAAATGTGGGTTTTGACCTTGTGGGAACAGGTACACCTGGGGCTTCGGGTGCAGAGCAGCTTCTAACTGCTCTCAGGTGGCCGAGCCTCGGGAGGGTCATCCTCCCGAGCGGAGGGGGCGTGAATGGGAAGGTCAGGTGGGACCCCCGCTCCCAAACTCAGCGGCCGCCCCTCTCCCGCAGGAGGAGAAGAAGGTCCCTCCGCCGATACCAAAGAAGCCGTCGCGGGGCCGGGGCGTGCCGGTGAAGGAGCGCTCCCTGGATTCGGTGGACCGGCAGCGGCAGGAAGCGCGCAAGCGGCTCCTGGCGGCCAAGCGTGCCGCCTCCTTCCGCCACAGCTCGGCCACCGAGAGCGCCGACAGCATCGAGATCTACATCCCCGAGGCCCAGACCAGGCTGTGACCCGCCCGGCCCGCCCAGCCCGGCCGGCCGCGGTTTTCTACCCGTACTGTACACCCAGCGTCGAGGTCACTGTGAACGCGGGCTGCCCGTGCGCCCGCCCCGCCGGCTCCGCACGCCCCGGCCCCTCTTGCCTGCCGCTCTCTCGTGGGTTTTTTACCTTCCTGACCCCACGCGAAGGCGCCCGGGCTGGGCCGGGGGCCGTGCCTCTCCGCCCTGCGCCCCCACCTGGACCCTCCTTTCTCTTGGTCCGACGCTTCGTCCCCACCTCCTCCCACAGGCACCATCTCTGCCATTCTCCCCCCCTCCCCATCCCCCGCCTCCCATGGGCCAGGCCGGGCCAGGTCCCCCATCTGGGCTCTGCGTCCCCCCCACCCCGCGGGGCTGGGCTTCGTGGGGATCAGCTTCGTGGCTTTTTATGAAGAATCCCGAACCCCGCCTAGGAGCCCGCCCCACCCTCTTGGGGGCTCACCTTCAGCCCTCAGCCCACCAGGCCCAGGGACCACAGTGGCTGGACCAACCCAGGACTAGGGCGCCTGGGCCTCTCCCCTTTCCCAGCTGCTGGGGAGGGGAGATGGGGGCTTCTCCCTCACCACACCTGTGGCTGTTCCCACATCCCCTTGAGTATCCCAGGAAAAATAAAACGGCAGAACTGCATTCCAGCCATCTGCTCTCTCCTGAAGAAGCCACCTCTGCACTGTGCATGGGGGACTGGGGGTGGAGGGAGGAGAGGCGGGGAGAGCAAAGATTGCCTGAGTCAGCTGGGGAAAGATCCCGGCCCTCCTGGAGGGGCCCACGTCGGGTGCAGAGGGGAGGACTTACACCTTTGCACGCCTTTCCCTTTCTGCCTCCCAGTCCTCCAGGGCCCCCCAGGGAGGGGAGCCCAGAGCCCAGTGCCTTGGCACACAGCATATGCTCAATAAACAGGGAGTGTGGTTATTCTTCGATATGGACGAATATTGGTTTCCCTTCCCCTGAGGGCCCGGTGTTCCCTCCTCCAGTCATTCCAGATCAGCAACAGAAACACTCTGTTCAATTTAGTGCTACCATATTTTCTGATGCCTCGTATGGGTGGGCACTTTGGTGGGGGCAGAGAACAGAACTTTCCTTGGCAGCTAAATGGCAGTCCAAACCTAGTGTTGATGGCTAATATTTATTGATACTTACTGTGGGCCAGGCAAAGGGTGAGTGCATTCACCAATGTGGCTCATCCTTATGACAGATGAGAAAGTGGAAGCTCAGGAGAGGTTAAGTGACCTGTCTAAAGTCGTGGGGCTGAGGGTGGTGGACCCAGCTCTGGCTAATCATGAGCTTTTAGCTAGCCCAGAAAAGGTACGATGGCAGTGTGCACCCAGAAAGCCACCTTTCCAGTCCGTCAGTAGTCCTTGGAGTTGACGTGTCACCCTGAAGCAGGAGGAAAAGATTTCCAGGGGGTTGGCAGCTCTTCTGGGCCACACTGGAGTAGCCAATTCTCATTCATTTATTTAGCAAACATTCATCAGGAATCACTATTGGGCCCTAACCGGTTTGGCTTAGTAGATACAGTGTTGACCTGTGAACTGAAGGATCCTGAGTTCTGGTCAAGGGCACATGCCCGGGTTGATCCCCAGAAGGGGGTGTGTAAGAGGCAATTGATCAGTGATCCTCTCTCATCATTGATGTTTCTATCTCTCCCTCTCCCTTCCTCTCTGAAAAAAATTAAAAAAAAATCACTGTTGGCACCCAACACCAAGGAGTCAGCCCTGAACAAGTGTAGTTTCTACGCTTATGGAGCTTACAGGCTTATGGAAAAAAACTGAACAAGCAGATAAAATATAAGGGTGAGTACTGGAAAGATGATGAGGTATTAGCCACTGAAGGGGGGCTGAGGCTGGGAAGAATGTTCCAAGATCAGACAACAGCTATGCAAGGCCTGGAGAAGAAAGAGGCATCGGGAGTGCCAAAGCTTGATCATACCGGGCAACTTGAGTAGGGTAGGCATAGATTCTGAGGGCTGTGGGAGCCATGGGAAGGTTTTGAATAGAAGAGTGGCATGAACAGGTATTTTACAGGCTGATCTAGGAGACCACCTGAAAAGCAAGAGGTCGTACACACACACTCATATGAGACTACTGGAAGGTGGAGAGGGCCCCCATGGGATCCAAATTTCCAAAAGTGAATCAACTTCAGGCTGATCTCAAACAGATTCCTGGGCCCTGTCCAAAACTTAGTGAATAGACTCTCTACCCTCAAGGACTTTTTAACAAGTGCTCCAGGTGATTATGATGCCACTAGGTCTTGGAACACTTAGATTGGATGACTGTCCAAAAGTTTCCACCAGAAAACCTCATCTGTCTATTTCCTGTAGACTAGCCAAGTAAGGCGTTGGCTGAGTCACTACCTCTCTGATACTGTTTCTCATCTCTGATATTGGGTCATGGGTGAGGTTTGGGCTAGACCAGTGGTTTGCCGCTCTGTTGACTAATGAATTTGCCGACCACTGGGATAGACAATACTCAGAGCAATCCTATGAAGCAGATATTGTCATCACCATCATTTCACAATGAGAAAACTGAGGCTTGGAGAGGCTAATCAACTTATCCCAAATCACAAACTGGGAAGTGGCTGAGTCTGAGTTTAACCATCTACATTATATATGTTTGTGGGGTTTTTTTTTTTTTTAATGGGTCTATGTCTTTTCCCAGAAACTGGGCCAGCTTTTCCGGGATGATGAAGTATGTGGGAGTGGACAGGGAGAAACAGATCAGCATCTGCAACTGTGTGGGCATCCTTCCACAGACGTGATGTCCAAAACCTCCCCAAATGGGGCTGATGGTGGGGGGAGGGTAGTCTCCTTTGGGTAGTGTGGCCTGCGTAGTTGTGCTGGATAAGTGAAGGACTAGATCCCCTCCCTGTGCTTGAGTTGCTCCCAGTCCTGACCATAACCAGGCACATAAGCAGAAAGGTATAGTATAAGGAGCCCTGGTCTCCCAGGGGGCTGAAGAGACTAGGGGAGGGAGCTTCTAGCAGCCAGGGAGTCTGGAAATCTTAAAAAAAATTTTTTTAATTGATTTTAGAGAGAGAGGAAGGGAGGGGGAAGGGAAAGAGAGAGAGAAACATCGGTGTGAGAAGGTCACTGGATCAGCTGCCTCTTGCACGCCCCAAACTGGAGATGGAGCCCAAAACCCAGGTATGTGCCCTGACCAGGAATCGAAATGGCCATGGTCTGGGGAAACTTTTTGTAAGAGGGACTTTTTGAACTGGGCCTTGTAGGGTGAAATGGAGTTTTGCAGTCAAGAAAGAGAAGGGAAGGAGGGGTTAAGCTGGAGATTTTATTTTATTTTATATATTTTTAAAATATATTTTATTGATTTTTTACAGAGAGGAAGGGAGAGGGATAGAGTTAGAAACATCGATGAGAAAGAAACATTGATCAGCTGCCTCCTGCACACCCTCTAGTGGGGATGTGCCTGCAACCAAGGTACATGCCCTTGACTGGAATCGAACCTGGGACCCTTCAGCCCGCAGGCAGATGCTCTATCTACTGAGCCAAACCAGTTAGGGCAAGCTGGAGATTTTATTAAAATTTTTTAAAAAGAATAGTTTATTGAATTTTTATAGAGGAAGGGGAGAGAGAGAGAGAGAGAGAAACATCAATGTGAGAGGGAGACCTTGAGAGTGAAACTTGGGCATGGGCCCTGACCGAGAATCAAACTGGCAACCTTTCAGTGCAGGGGACAATGCCCAAGCAACTGAGCCACACTGGCCAGGGCTCATTTAAATTTTTTTTTTTTTTAAGAACCTTTGACCAACAGAATGGAAATACCCTGAAAGGGAAAATGGAAGTTAGACCATTGAGGGAGTTGCTAAGGTGGTCCAGGTGAGAGATAATGATTAATTTGAGAGACATTCAGGAATTGTAGGTTCTATACATAAACTGGATCTTGGGAATAATGCAAAGATGAAGATACCTTGAAGATTTCACTCAAGCTTTTGGCTTAGTGACTAAGTAATGCCAAAAATGGACATAGGTTATTACAGAAGGAGAAATAAACTTGGAATATACTGAACATACCAGTGACCACTTACTAAGCACGTAGGAGATACTGAGTGCTGTGCACTTCATACACATTATGTGAGTTAGTATTCAGAACAACTCCAGGAGGTGGGTTCTATTGTCTTTTTAAAAACATAGTTCTTCTGAGATTAGCAAGCAGCAGAGGCAGAATTTGAACCCACATCTATCTGATTCCGAAGTCTTTTTAAAATAATGTTTTTATTTTTTAAAAGTATATTTTATTGATTTTTTTACAGAGAGGAAGGGAGAGGGATAGAGAGTTAGAAACATTGATGAGAGAGAAGCATAGATCAGCTGCCTCCTGCACACCCCCTACTGGGGATGTGCCTGCAACCAAGGTACATGCCCTTGACCGGAATCGAACCTGGGACCCCTCAGTCCACAGGCTGACACTCTATCCACTGAGCCAAACTGGTCAGGGCTTTTTATTGATTTTTAGAAGGATGGGAAGAGAGAGGGATAGAGAGATAGAAACATTGATGAGAGGAAACAATCATCAATCTGCTGCCTCCTTCATGCTCTCTATGCCCCCTACCTAGGGAGAGAGCTCGCAACCAAGGCATGTGCCCTGACCGGGAATCAAACTGAGACCTCCTGTTTCGTGGGTCGATGCTGAACCACTGAGCGACACCAGCTGGGCTGATTCCTAAGTCTTGAGCCCCACTCAGTTCTGCCTGATGAAACTACTAGCCATCACTCAGGACTCAGCTCAAGGGCAGGTAGCTCTGGGGAAACTTCCCTAATTCTTCCTGGGACTCCTTCTCTTTGCCACTTGTGTATACTTCTATCACCACATCTCTCACACTCTTGACTTTTTTTTTTTTAATCCTCACTGGAGGATATGTTTATTGATTTTAGAAAGGGGGGAAGGGAGAGAGGGAGGGAAACATTGATCTGTTGCCTCCTGCATCTGCCCCAATTGGGAATTGAACCCGAAACCTTTTGATTCACAAGACAATGCTCAACCAATTAAGCCACCCAGCCAGGGCACTCATACTGTTGACATTTTGTAGACCAGTCTGCTTCCCCATCAGTCAGAGAACTGAGGGCAGGGATGGTCCCATTCATTTTTTGCATCCCTGATGCCTAGCACATGTTAATTAATTGGCTGACTGAATGCTGGTTATTGGTCAGTGGTCGGCAAACTGCGGCTCGTGGGCCGCGGTGTGCCACTCTGTTGACTAATGAGTTTGCCGACCACTGGGATAGGGGCTTAATCACAAGGAACAACAACAGCCTGTAATTATTGGAATTGAGAGTCTAGGTCCGTGGTCGGCAAACTCATTAGTCAACAGAGCCGCAGTTTGCCGACCACTGTTCTAGGTGATTCTGTTCCCTTCTCTGTAACTACTCAGTGAACAAGTTCTGCTAACGACAGTTTCCTGAACATTTCTTTATACTAGTCCTTTCTCTCCATCTGCACTGCTAGATCTTAGCATTGAGCTCTTGGAGATTATAGAGGAAGGGTAATAATCAGTCCAGGAGGCTTCTACAGTGGTATTCCTAAAGCTTGGAAAATGAGCCCGAGATACTTGGTAAAGAAAGGTGGGAAGGGCACTGCAGGCAGATGAAAAAGCATAATTAAAGGCATAGAGGTGTGAAACAGTTTGGTCAGCATGGAGGAGAGGAGGGATTAAGTATGTTTTACTAACGATAAATATGCCTGGCTGAGACTAGTGGAATGAGCATAGAAAGATAGGGCTAGGCAGGAAAATTTCAGTCTTGAGCTTTAGCGTTTTTTTCTATACGCAATAAAATAGATGTTTAGCCTGGTTCATGTGGCTCGGTGGTTGAGCATCGACCCATGAACCAGGAGGTCATGGTTTGATTCCCAGACAGGGCACATGCCTCGATTTTGAGCTCGATCCCCAGTAGGCGGCATGCAGGAGGCAGCTAATCAATGATTCTCATCATTGATGTTTTTCTCTCTCTCCTTCTCCCTCTCTGAAATCAATGATAAAAAAGAAAAACAAAAATAGAGCAGTGGGGACATGGGTGTGTGTGTGAATACTTGCACCTGAAGGGTCAGGTAAAACTTAGGTTTTACTATATTTGCATTATTTGTAAACTAACAATTTATTTCTCTGCTTGCTATGTGGCTGGTATAGCACTTTACTTACATTATCTTATCTAACTCTCACAATATCCTGTGAAATAGGTGTTATTACCTTTGCATAGGAGCGGGAAAGGAGGCTAAGGCAGATTTATACTGTTCCCAAGGTCACAGTTAGAAAGCTAGCCCAGATCTGAAGAGTCCTTAAGCCCTAGATTATAGTCTGCTAAAGGGAGCTTCTTGAGGTCAGTGATCCTATCTTTGTGCGTGCGCGCGAGAAGACACCTAGTAATCATCAGTTGAATAAATGAGTGGACGACCTTTTCCTTTCTCCACCCGAAAAGCACGTGGTTACGTCACTGGTAAACCTCCTAGCCCCTAGGGGGCGTGTGTCCATCTCAGCGCAGCCGGGCTCCATTGCGGGCGCCTAGCTTGCTCCGCTCCTTTGACTGGAGCTCAGCCAATCCCTGTACTCCGAGAGAGCTGGGGTTCGGTGGGCGGGATCCCGGGCGAGGCCCCGCGGGCCGCTGGGAGGGGCGGCGGCGGCGGTCCGGGCGAGCAGGCGGAGGGCGGGGGCCGGACGCTGTCGCTCAGGTGAGCACGCGGACCCTGCCGGCAGTTCCCTTCCCCGGGGCGGCTGCCGGGCTGCCCGTGGTCTGGGCGACGGCTCCTGACTTTGACCTCTGAGTTACCGGAGAGGTGATTACGAGTGTCCGCTGTGGTCCTGGCCGGGCCTGGCGGCTCTCATTCTAACAGGGGTTGGAGGTCGAGTCTGGGCGCCCAGCTGGCCCTCGGGGCCAGGGCTTCTTGGTCTCGGGCACATGGGTGAGGACGGAGGCCGCTGACGAGGCCGTGAGCGTGGTGGGATAGGGGCAGGGGCCGGGAGCCCAGCGGATGGAGACTGCTAGATACTTGGACCCTGACCTCCCTTGCGCCCCCATCCCTGGACCGGGATCGAGTCAGGGTTAGGGTTAATCTTCAATCCCGTTAGGTATCCTCTGCCCTTGTTAGCAATTCTCAAAACTCGGACTTCGGGTTTGGATCTCATTGGGCCTCCGGGGCCCCGGCACAAGGGCAGGTTTGCCGGCAGCCCAGTTGACCTTTACCTGATGTTAGGCTCCCTCCACGCCGAGCTGGAAATCCGCGTCACAGTGTATGCGAGACCCATTTGCCTCTTTCGTATTGCTACCCCGGGGGGTGACTTGTTAGAGTCTTGTAATCATCAGAGGCACCTGGTGTGTTCCTGCTACCTTTTGAAGGCAGGTGGGTGGGTGGATGACGGCTGTGGTTTTACATTAGTGTGTTGCTCGAGCTTTCATTCACTCATTCAACAAACTCTCTGGAGCATTTTATGCAGGCCGGGCAAGGGTGGGGAGGTGTTGGGCGATGGATAGGGCACAGTGGGCCACAGACATTGTCCCTGCCCCGTTGGTGCTTAAAGTGTTTTGAGGCAGACAAGTGGGGTAAGCCAGCACAATTTGTGACCCAGAGGAAATGGTTATAAGTGTTAAATAAATGAATTCATTGACTTATTTGAAAATGACTAGAATGTGAGTAGGAGGACAGGGAGACCTGGTGCAGCATGTGACAGGTAATACTTGTGGACTCATGCTTGATATGTTTTAAGAAAAATTGGAAATCTGAATGGAGAGTTACTGTTTAGGGAAAGTGTTTGCTTATAAAGAGAGAACTTGCCCTCTTTATAAGCAAACACTTGGCTGGACTGCCTCAGTGGTAGAGCGTCAGCCCGTGCACGGAAAAATCTCAGGTTCGATTCCTGGTCAAGGGCAGGTACCTGGGTTACATATTTGTTCCTAGGCCAGGTTGGGGAACTTGAGAGAAAGACTTCTTTCCCATTCTTGAAAGGTTGGCACACTGGAGGGAAGGCCTATGGTCAAGATAATGCTTGAAGCCCGGCCGGCGTGGCTCAGTGGTTGAGCATCTACTTGTGAACCAGGAGGTCACCTTCGATTCCCGGTCCGGGCACATGCCCGGTTGCCGGCTTAATCCCCAGTATGGGGTGTGCAGGAGGCAGCCTGTCAGTGATTCTCTCTCATCATTGGTGTTTCTCTCTTTCTGTCTCCCTCTCAATAAATAAAAATATATTAAAGAAAGAAAGAAAAGCGCCCTCTTAGCGCAGTAGGCAGCACATCAGTCTCATAAAAAAGAAAAAAAATAGACTTGAAGCTTTATTAGGTAAGCCCAGGGGTCCGCTCATGGGGAACTCTGCTATACATGGTTGCATAATTGTCAAAATGTATGGGTCATAAAATGGAGTCTTGTCCCCTTCCCTAACAATTGAATCTTTCAAAAATTTCTGGATTGTTTCAGGGACCCAACTGTTGCATAAAGCAGGGTACTCTCTTGCATTACTCTGCAAGGGGTGGATGCTTAGTAAATTCTGCCAGGCTGCCTAGTAAGTGGGGAGCTCTGTAGTGATCCATTTGGTGGGGAGGGGCAGCTGGTGTCTCCCTAATGCTGCCTTGTGCTCTTCTGCAGATGTCATGTGGCCTGTGTTTTGGACCGTGGTGCGTACTTATGCTCCCTATGTCACGTTTCCTGTGGCCTTCGTGGTCGGGGCTGTGGGCTACCACCTGGAATGGTTCATCCGGGGGAAAGAGCCCCAGCCTGTGGAGGAGGAGAAGAGCATCTCAGAACGTCGGGAAGATCGAAAGTTGGATGAGCTGCTAGGCAAGGACCACACCCAGGTGGTGAGCCTTAAGGACAAGCTGGAATTTGCCCCTAAAGCTATCCTGAACAGAAACCGCCCGGAGAAGAATTAATAGAGGACACAGGGCCATACGGGTCCTTCCCTAGGCTGTGACTGGTCCTGCCACCATGTTGACCCAGCTCCAGAATCCACATCTGATTTGCATTGTTGCTTATTCTGGCCCCTCGGGCACCACCCAGCCACACACATACCGGGTGCTCTCCTACAGTCAGGCACACGGACACACTAGACGCTGAGGGGCCAGTCAAGAGGAAGGCCCTTGGAGGGTTCTGGCCTGCAGGCTGCATCTGTTGTATGGTGGGCACAACTGCCCCGGCTTCTGGGCGCACTTCTGGGAGCAGTGTTATGAAATGCACCTTGGCTGTCAGTCCCTGCAGGGAGGCAGTTTGACCTCAAGCTGAAGTGCATGGGATTGGGGTGTTGCCTTACATGAGATACCACATGTCTAGTTCCCGTTTGCATGGGAAGAATTCAGACATCTACCTGGTTCCTTCCCTCGTTTGCCCAGTCCTTTGTGCTCACTCTTGCTGAAATCCTGTCCTACCAGCTCAGGAAAGGGGGGGACTCGCTGGGAAAGGGCTGTTCTTGGCAGCCCAGGCTGTTTACTTGGGGTAGGTGAATTTGCTTGAAAATAGCCACCATCTTTCATCCCCCATCACTGTATAGTGCAAAACTCGATTAAATGGCATCTGAGAACCATATTGATCTAATTCTATCTTCCAAATGGTGTGTGGGGTCTCCTTAGGAGTTATGCAAGTGCAAGCATTTCAGGATAGGATAACATTGGCCTTTAACTAAGGACTCCAGGGTCCTGGAAGCTTTGTTTTACTAGTGTGGTTGCACTGGGTCCTGGAGGTGGTGAGTCCTGCAGGCCCAGGTTCCCAGAAGCTTTTCTATCATGGTAATAAGAGGCTTATTGGACCTTTCAGAATCTAAATTAGAATAGACCAGGGTGCTTAACAGTTGCTGTCAAATTTTCCAATTTCACACACACACTTTTCTCTATAAAAATAATTGATGACTTAAAAGAACATTTGGTAGGGATTTTTTAAAAAGGACTCTAGTACAACTCCCAGGGCTCCAATACAACTCAAAAGCTAATGTTTCGTTAGGTTTTTAACAATTTCCCTATTGCTGGAGGACATTTAGGTGGTTTCTGGTTGTTCACCGGTGTAAATAGTGCAATGAATGTCTTATATAAGGCTTTTCCTGAATTTTGGGTTAAATGGTAGGAATAGTAAATGGCATTTTGGATGAAATGGGATGAGCAGTTTTAAGGGTCTCTCAACACATAATATAAAATGTCTTTCCTAAAGAGCTGCAGAAGATTATACTAAAAGCTACCACTTAAGATGCCGCAGGGCCCTGGCTGGTATGGCTCAGTGGACTGGAGCATCATCCTGTACACGGAAAAGTCATAGTTTCTATTCCCAGTTAAGGCATATATCCAGGTTCCGGGTTTGATCCACACAAAGGAGGCGGCCGATTGATGTCTCTCTCATGCTGATGTTTTTTCTCTCCCTTTCTCTCTAAAATCAATAAAAACACCCTCAGTGTGAGTGTTAAATAAAAAAGATGCTGCTGGTGAGGTTGGAAGGGGGTGAGAGCAGAGGGCAGGAAGAGGCACAGTAACCTATTGCCTCATGTGGTCAACTGACGTTTAACCTAAGTGAGCAAAGGCAAGCGATGCCCATTTGGTGAAGAACAAACTGCCTTTGATGGTGTTAACAGGTGATGAAGGTAGGAATTCCTGAACAGGTAGAAATACCAGCTGTGGAATGAGAGGAGCTGGGAGGATGTGGAAGGTGGTGGCCAGAGAGGAGGAGAGAACAAGTCAGGTTGCCCAGGCCTAGTGGGAATGTTGACAGGAGCTGCTGTTAACTTCTCAGGGAGCAAATCTGATTGGGACTATGGAGGAGTGTCTGATACCCAAGTAAGGATGGGATTTCTGGTCACCAAAGGATATGCCGAGCTCAGCTTGGTTACAGGCCTCATTGACGGACGGGTGCTGCCCCCCGGTGGCAGTACTGAGCATGACCAAGTCTGTGATCCCTTCACTGGGCTTTAACTAGGAGTAACAAACCCGGATGCCTACAGGGGTCAGTCAGGTGGCTTAAATGATTGCGCCAGGCCGGGAACTGGAAAGCTCAGGCCTGCCTAAAGGGGGCAGTCGCTACTCAGCATCTTCCAATTTGTGCTGCTTGCCCAGTGATAACCAGATTTTTCAGGTTTTCTAAAAAATGGTAGAAATTCAGATTTTTGTGTGTGTAATCTTCTGATTAACCGATGACAGTTCATTTTCTAAAAAGTTCTAAGCAGGCTAACACACCCATGGGGTTAATTTGATCTCAATGGCTGCCAGTTTTTGACTTCTCAAACTGCCCCTCTCCTTTTAATTAATGAGTTGCCCCTCTGTGACAGACCTGAGCATAATCAATAATTAGTCATTAATAAGTTATTGACAATAAATTAATAATTGATAGTTAACAGTTAATTATTTTGGCAGCCTAACAATTTGTAGCAAATATTAGATCCCAGGAGTGGTTTCCCTTGAAACAGTTTTGATCATCCTGCGCATATGTAGTGTAATATCAGCCTAAGCAAAACATTAGGAGTCAGAAGAGCTACAGAAACACCAAAATTTTTTTCCCATAGACTTAAGATATTTTTGGATTTTCTAGAATAACCCTGCCACTGCTGGTGCACCTCCTCCCAGTGCCTGGCTGAGGAAGTACTCCCTGTGGAAATCCAAGTTGCTCCCTTCTTGCAGGCTCACTTTAATTGTGCCCCCTTTTAAATAATTTTATTTCCTAGGGCTTGCCCTCACTGAATTTCGCCTCTGGCAAGTCTATTAATATCTGGGTTAGCTCTCTTTCCCACGGGCTGGCTGCAGCCTGCTGCCGCTGTGCTGCTATAGGATTGTGCGTGCTCTCTTGCATGCCAGGTGACAGTAGGTTGCAGGGTGGCTGTGCGTGAGAGCAAAGGCAGGCAGGCCAGGGTTGCTGGTTTTCTTCCATGCCTGCTGGTTCACTTTGGAGCCATGTGACCCTCTCTTGGACTGGCCCCGTAGTCATATCCACTGAAACACTAGTAAGTGGATGTGCTTGGGGCTTTTTGCTTGCCCTGCCTTGGGGTCCCTTCCCGGCCCAGTGATGGTGGTGGCAGCGTTATCCTGTCTGAACAGAGCAGGAATCACTTCTCTCCCCTCAGAGGCCCAGTGTCTGGTGCTTTTCCATTCTCTCTGGAGCCTTTCCTGTGCCTGCTGCTGTGTTAGCACAAGTCTGCTGGCCAGCTGCCAGGACAAACCTGCCAGGGAGCCCGTTGACTCTTGTGAGCCTCCCAGGATCCCAGCTCATGGGGCTGTTGGTTGAATTAAACACCATGGGATTAGGCTCCCCCGAGTCACTTGGGAGCCAGGCAACAACAATGAAAGGCTCACTTTTCTTTTACCACTTGGGTGTGGGTCTCTAGGCCCTTGTAGGGTGGTGAGCCAAGGCAGTGTGGTAGAGTAAAAATAAAGTGGGATCTGGAGTCTAACAGACCTGAGTAGTGAATATTGCCTCAACAACTAGCTGACTGACCTTGGGAAGTCACTAGCCTTTCTGAACCTCAGTATCCTCGTCTGTATAATGGGGGTGAGAATACCAATTTTTGCTGAGTGGTTGTGAGAAGGTAACATGTAAAGTTCCAGGCAGAGTCCTTGACAACCAGTAGATGCTCAATAAATATTAGCTGCTTGAATTTTTTACAAGAAAATCCTACATTTCCTGCAATAGTTGCATGTGTCCTGATCCTGGTGAGGCAGGGATCCGGAGGCGAGAGTGACATTGGCTGGGAGCATGAGCTCACAGGCCTGGTGGTTGAGGGCTTCTTTGGGGTGTTTTACAGAAAGGACTGCCTCCCATAAGAACCAAGCTAGCCAAGGGCCAGCAAGCTCCAGACCTGTGTGGCTAAGGAGCCGTGCCATTGGTGCCGTCTGCAGGGTCAGAGATGAGAAGTGGGGAGGAAGGCGTGGGATGCCCAGGAGGGTCACATGTCAGGAGGATGGGTAGGGATGAACCTTGGGCTTGGAGGCAAGAGAATTGGGTGACCTCAGACATGTGCCTTCACCTCTCCTGGCCTTAGTGTCCCCACTGCAAAATGGGGGTACTCATGTATTCCTGCTGATGATATAAAAAGAGTGAGAAATCAGAATGTGCTGAAAACAGACAAGTGCTAATGTTACATCCCAGTAAAACCTGGCTTTTATCAACTTGGGATGGCAGCTTGTCTGAATAATGAAATAGAAATAAATGCTCTTTTATTCCTATTCTGTACACAGTCTCCCAAAGTATTTGCTAAATAGGAGTTTTGGGGGAGTCAGCTTTAAGAGTAAAGAGGACTAATTAGTATTTAGTGTGTCAGTCCCAGTGGTGCCTCTGATGTATTTAAAAAGTTCATTCTTTTTGAATTAAATTTGTTAGCATTAGTTATCTGTTTACCACATTCTTCCAAAAGAGGAAAATAATGCAAAGGTAAACCCTGGCTTTGTTTTTATTTAAAAATTCCAAATGGGTCCTCCAGATATTTGAGATTTAAAAGATCTTTGCTGGCATCCCAGCAGGGGCAGCTCTTCTGTCTAGAAGGGGCCCACAGTCCTTTGTGCCCGTATGCCCTTCTTCACTGCCCCTGTCCCCTCACTGCCAACCCTGGCTCCAATCTCCATTTCTATTTGCTTCAGGGCCTGAGCTGCCAAGTGCAGTTGGAAATATTTGCATGAGCCTATTGCCTGGTGCTCTCCATTTATGGCTTCTGCATGTAATCCTCAAGATCAGCGATCACCAACTGGTAGTCCGTGAGGTCCAAAAGGTTGGTGACCACTGCTCAAGATGAGATATATATATATATATATATATATATATATATATATATATATATATATATATGTATATGAAAGGGTAATATGCTAATTAGCTAATTAGACTGGATAGACAGGACATCTTCTAGTCGTCTAGTCCTCCTTCTGGACAAAGCCACAGTGGCGGGGGTCAAAGCAGAGGCAGTTAGGAGTGATCAGGCCAGCAGGCAGAGGGGTTAGGGGCGATCAAGCCAGCAGGCAGGTGAGCAGTTAAGAGCCAGCAGTCCTGGATTGGGATCAGGCCTAAACCAGCAGTCGGACATCCCCCAAAGGATCCCGGATTTTGTGTGTGTGTGTGTGTGTGTGTGTGTGTGTGTGTGTGTGTGTGTGTGTGTATTAGAGGCCTGGTGCATGAAATTTGTGCAAGGGGCTTGGCCCTTACAGCCCCGGTGGCTTGCCTTGGACCTCACAACCCCGGCTTCGCTGGAAGTTTGTCTGGCTGTCGGGTCTAATTAGCATATTATGCTTTTATTATTATAGATGTATTCCAAGTGCCTTAAGTTCCCCACCCT
Source organism: Corynorhinus townsendii (assembly GCA_026230045.1). Lineage (NCBI taxonomy): Eukaryota > Metazoa > Chordata > Mammalia > Chiroptera > Vespertilionidae > Corynorhinus > Corynorhinus townsendii. The sequence continues at coordinate 199,628,013 of JAPDVU010000002.1, forward strand.
TTCCCTGGACTCCTCCACCCTTTGCTGTTTGCTCTCCTCCGCCACTACTGTGATGAAGCCATATTGGCTAAAAGCCTTTGTAACTTCAAATGTCATATCTTCATGATCCCTACTCATACGGTGGCTCTGCAGTATTCAGCACTTTTTATGGAATTCATCTCAGAGTCCTGTCCTAGCTCTCTCTACTCTTCTAAATGTGAGTGTTTTCCCAGCTTCACCCTGGACAGTTTTAGCCTCATCTGTGGCATCAGCCATTACTTATATCTACCTTGACAACTCCAAAGTATCTCTCTCTAGTGGTGAATGTCCTCCTAAACTCTGGGTCATTCTCTGAAACAGCTTACTACACATCTCTGTCTAAATAGTGTGATGGTTAAAAGTGTTGACCTAGGTTTGAAGTTTAAATCTAGCGTGGCTAGAAAAGTCACTTACCTTCTCTGAGCATCATTGTAAAATGGGGATAAGATACCCCCCTCACAGAGTGATGAGGGCTGAGAAGATGCTCACAAAACACCCAGCACGGTGTTTGGCACAGGTCTGTCTCCTCTGTCGTGTTGCCCCGCCCCCTCTCCTGGGTTCCATCACCCACCGTGGTGACTTCTGTATCTGGAATTCCTCCTCTGTTCACCATTTCACCTCCCTGCTTCATGCCCTCATCATCTCTTGCCGGAATTTTTAATCTCTTCCTAAAAATTCTCCCAATTTCTGCCAGCATTTTTCTTTCTAAAACACATCTTTGATACAGACCTCCGTGGCTCCTCTCGCCAAAGCCGCTTGCAAGCCATGAGGGATCCTTCACTGCCTTCCGTTCTCTCCCATCACCCCATCCCCAGGACAGAACCTAGTTTTGCCGTTTCTTGAACATGTTGTGCTTGTTCAAATCCTGATACCTCCGTGTGCTTTGTGCCTCGTGCCCCCTGGGCTTTCTGGGGAACTGTTATACTGCAGGATTTAGCATCTGTGGGCCCGTATTGTCATTCCCTCCTTGTGTTCATTCTTTGGCAGCATTTGTTACAAGGCACTGTGATGGGCTAGTGTCTGTCTGCCCCCTAGACTGGGAGTTCCTTGAGGGCAGGGACTGAGTCTCACTCTCCCTTCTGCTCTTTGCAGAGGGCCTTGCACCAGAATCATTTCCAATAAAGGATGAATGAATGAAGAGGCCCCTGAGTGATTCTGAGGTGGTGCAGGTACTGGGGCTGGGTGCAGAGACGAGCCTCTTTGGAAGACAGGTCTATCTACCAGGTGCTTTGAGGGGCCAGTGGCCTCAAGCTCAGGACAGCCCTGTTTTGCTACAGCTTTGCCTTCCCTGAGGCTGGTGAAGAGCTGAACCCAAACGGCTGCCTTCCGTTTCCCAGGGGAAGTGGGGCTTGGGCACAGGGCTGGCTTTCCCCACTGGGTAGGTCCTGCACTAGCAGAGGCCGTGATGAATTTGACCCTGATGACTCTGTAGTGGGGAACAATGTCCTCAGGAAAGCATTCAGGAAGCCCTTCGTGTAGTGGCGATCAAAGCTCTGCAGCAGCCCAGTGGGTGGAGGGGAGCACTCCAAGGAATGGGGCGAGGCCCTGGGGACCACTTGAAGCCCTTACCAGGTGGGGCTCGCCCTCAGCTCAGCAGACCCCAGGGCTGACCTCGTGGGATGCGGAAATCCTGAGGAGGCGTGGGAATGCCTGGGAGCAGGAGACACCGCTGTTTCTGGAGTCTCTGCTTTGTCTCCTCTTTCCTTAGTGCCTTCCCTCTGGCCGAGGCTGGGAGGGTGGAGTAGGCTGGAAGGATGAGGCAGAAGGAATCCTTGCCAACAGACAGGGCAGGCTTTGCCTTCCTCATTTCATCAAGGAACTGATGTAAAACGTCTTGCATTTATATGAAGCCCTCTTTTCATTTGTCCCTCCATCCCTGATGACTTCAACTGGAAGGTTGAAGAGCATTGGTTCTCCTTATGCTAACAACGGGGATCTGAGGCCCAGAGCAGGAAATGGCTCTCCCAAGATAACACAGGGAATTCTTGGCAGAGCTGGGCTTGCAGCCACCATGTGCCTGCCTCCCCTTCCCAGTTTGCATCTTGTCCGCACCCCAAACCAAGGTTGGCTGGCCTGCAGACCTGTTGACTTGATAAGGGTAAACACCCTCGAGGGCCAGCTTGCCAGCAGGCACAGAGTGGGCACAGCTACAGCCCCTCTGCTGGCAGCTCCCATGAGATTGAACCTATGATGGAGGCTGCAGCCTGCTTTTCCGGCCCCTTCCTGGTTGCACTTAGTGCACAGACCAAAGCTAAATCTTTCGGGGTAGCTCTCTCCCTTTGATGCTCTCCAAGCTGTTTTCCCCACGTGTGGGAGGGCAGGAGGTCACAGTCTTTCCCACAGATGCAGTCCTGTGTGTTTATAATGTGGTCAATTGATGACAAGGTGGATTGTTCAGCTGCTGTTGTCCCTAAAGGCCTGTTCTTGGCTGGCGTTTGCCTTGCTGACATATGCTGGGGCCTCAGTGGGCTCAGATCCCAGCCCTCCCTCTGCCCCTCCATGAAACTCGGTTGTGGAGTTAGACTGCTTGGGTTCAAAGCCCACACTGTCAGTCATCGCTGTGTGGCCTTTGCCAAGCTGCTTAACTTCTCGGTGTTTCAGTCTCATGTGTCAGATGGGGTGAATACATTACTTATCTCATAGGGTTATTGTGAGGATTAAAAGGAAACATGCAAGGCATTTGGAACAGAGACTCAATATAATTAGCGCTTAGGAAGAGTTGGTTTTTTTGATTAGTAGTATTTTTCCATCCCATGGATTAACCCACCCTTCAAGACTCTGTTCTCTCTGGGCACTAAAAGGGTGTGCCCGTGTGTAGAAGGGAAACCGAGGCCTATAGTGATGTGAGGCTGAGGCTGGGGAATGGTGCGCGCTGATTCTCAGCCCCGAGGCCCTTGGCTCTGCCATCTGATGCTCCTCTGCCTCCCCCACCACCCTGTCCCTCCTGCAATGCCTTGGAATCCTGTGGCAGCCCCAGCCCCAGCCCCAGCCCCAGCCCTAGCCCCAGCCCCAGATGGGTCCTGTATAGATGTAGATGAGAACAAAACCAACTCCATCTTTGGTCCCTGGAGTTTCCATGCTGTGGCTTTTGATCAACCTTAATGTCCTTAGCAAAGCATACCCCCGAAAAAGCCTTCTAGTTGATTGTGTTCCTTAAAATAGGTAGCCATAAATATTTTTGTTAATAATAGTTGGAATAGCATGACAACCGAGCTAAATATCTAACTGGTAATAGTATCAATTATAAACAATCACCTATCACAAGACCACCAGGAGGTATGGCTCCTGCATTCTTGGTCTTGGTAATCGTTAGTACCTGAGTTATACTATTTAAAAAGCACTGTAACAGGGGTCTGTTAGCAGAAAGTAATTTTCGCAGAACTGCTGGTCATCTGTCCACTCTGACCCTACATCCCTGTAAGTAAATTGCCCTCTAATAAAGTTGTTATAGTCTATGGAGTTGCCTGCTTTGTTTGTTGGTCTTAAGATACCTTCTCCCCCAGTTGGTGTGGCTCAGTGGTTGAGCATTGACTTATGAATCAGGAGGTCACAGTTCGATTTCTGGCCGGGGCACATGCCTGGGTTGTGGGGTCAATCCCCAGTGGGGGTCATGCAGGAGGCAGCCTATCAATGATTCTTTCTCATTGATGTTTCTCTCTCTCCCTCTTCCTTCCTCTCTGAAATCAATAAAAAACATATTTTTAAAAATGATACCTTCTCATTATGTTAGCCATTATACTTTTGCCCCATTGTTGGACAGGTCCCTAGCACCCACACGGCCCTAGCTTGGTTGGCTCACTGATTAGCTTGCAGGCAAATGAAGATTTCTGGAGGAGGCTGTAGAAGTTGGGCTGAAGGGCCCTGCCTGGTTATTCCGGCTCTTGGCGTACCAACCCACTGGGAGGCTCAGCTGGGAGTGTGTGAGGAGGAAGTCCCCCCAGACCCCTCCTTGTGATCCCACGGATGAGGCAAGGCAGGTGTCTTAGTTCATTAGGGCTTCGGCAACCACGGGCTGGGCTGCTTAAACAGCAGGACTTGACTTTCTTCCAGTGCTGGAGGCTGGAAGTTAGGCAGGGCTGCTTTCTTGTGACTTGCATATGGCCACCCTCCGTGCAAGGGCCCTGGTGTCTCTCTCTGTGTCCAACCTCCTTATAAAGACACCAGTCAGATCAGATTAGGGCTCACTCTAATGGCCCCATTGTAACTTAACCACCCCATTAAAGGGCTTATCTCCAAACACAGTCACCTTCTGAGGTACAGGGGTTAGGGCTCCAATGTAAGGATTGCGGAGAGGATGATTCGGCCTGTAAGACAGGACAGAGCCTGGAAGGGACTGCCTCTGGGGAAATCTCAGGGAGAGTGGCCCCTGCCAGAGCTTGGACATGGAGTGCCCAGCCTCTGGAGGCGAGGTCCCGCTGGTCCCAGGCTGCTTGCCCGGTCCTGGGCTGAGGCTGGTGCTGGCTCCTCTTCCTCCTCTCCCCAAGAGACCTTAGGGTGGGAACTAAACTCTAGAGGCCGGAAGGCTCTGGGAGCTGATTATCCCTGTGGTCTCTGGGGTGAAGGAACAGTCAGGGCCCCAGGCGTGGGTCCTGTTCCTCCCTGGCCTTATCAGAGCCTGGATGCTCTTCCTCTAGACAACCGTTGATAGCCTGTTCGCGCCCCAGGCTCTCCCAGTGGGGGCACAGGACTCTGAAGGGGCCGCCCTTGTGTTAGCTGCGCTCCCTACCCTCTGTACCCTGCCTCTCTTGGTTCTCTTCCAGATAGGGAGTGATAGAAACAGCACCAAGAATCCAAACATCATGTTCATTATTTTTCCAGAGGATTTACCTGCCTGAAGGGGTTGGTTCAGGATGGCATTCTAGTACCGCCTTTCCCCGCTGAGCAGAATACAGGGTGGGGAAGTGGCTTGGAAGTGGTTTTCTGGGATTCTGCATTGGCCACAGGTTACACGTGAGCACTTGGCCTTGACCTGGAGTCCCCCTCCCTGTCCCTTTCCCGCGGCCTATTAGGTAGGCTAGAGAGCATTTCAGGGCCTCTGACACTGCATTGCTCTTCCCAGCTCTCAGTGTCTCCCTCTGCGGTCAGTAGCCTGGGGTCTTTCTGGCCGCTGGTTCCCCCAGGGTCCAGGAGCCAGCCGTGGAGGCAGGGGAGAAGGGTGCTTTGGGTCAGGCTGCCATGGAGGAGCGGACAGCTTGGGAAAGGGCTGGAGGGCAGCCACCTCTTCCTTCCATGGACCTTGTTAGTCTTGGGAAACTGAGGCAGACCAATCCCAGAAAAAAAAAGGAAAGCCTGTTTGTGCACTGGGTTTCAGCCTGTGTTGGGCTGGGTGCTTTATAATCTTTGATTTAATCCTCCCCAAATCCCTGCAAGGCAGGGAGTGATGTCTCCGTTATTATAGATGAGGAAACAGACTCACAGACCCTCTCAATCAGAGCGGGGAGGTGATTGTGCTGGAAGGCAAGCTGAGCTCAGCTGGCTTTGCAGTTGTCCCAACTGCCCCCCACCCCCAGGCTGTCCCTCCTGGTTTTCCTGTGCTCTTTGCCTTTCTTCCCCTGTGACAGTGGGGGGAGGAGGGTGGGAAAGTGGGGGAGGAGGGTGGGAAAGCCGGCAAGGGCTCTTTGTTTTATTCCTGGTCACTGGGGCCTGTGGCTCCTAACTGGCTGGGCTGCAGCTCTCTGGTCTCCAGTGGCTAGGCGGGATGAATGGGTGGTCACCTATTGACCCGTCCCTGCCTTCCACACCAGCCCCCTGCCCCCAGGTGACCACAATGGCCTGAGGCTGCTTCAGTGCCTGCTCTGTTGAAAGTGAAGAACAATACTCACAGAGGCAAGCTGCTGGCAAGGTGGGTGCAGCCAGTGCCCCTCTCCAGGGTTGCTGCTCCAGCGCCAGGAAGTCGAGGGCGGGGGGGGGGGGGGGGGAAGCGGGGGAGGTTCAAGTGTCTGGGATATGGAGTGGAGATCCTAAGGGAGTGTGAGAGGAGGAGGCGAATGGTTTCCTCCCCTTTCCCCTATACCTATTCCTGTCTCTCAGTGCCACCAAGCATCACTGGGGCTCTGCCTCTTGTTAGCTGGGCAACCCTGGGTCAGTACCTCGGTCATCACCTATGTCACCAGGTAATGGAGAAGCCTAGTGCCTGACTCCAGAGACACTCAGTACATTAGCTCCCTTCTTGCCTCTGCCTCCCTGCTAGTTGGTAGGGGATCTTGATCTCTTCAACCAGCTTCTGCTGGCAGGCAGGATGCATGGGGAGGCATAACCTGGGAAGCCTGTCCCTGTGTCCAGCTGGAGGAGAGAGAGGGGCCCCCCTGTGTTACAGAGCAGAGATAGTATCTGCCCAGCGCTAGCAGAGCCAAACAATAAACACTGGGAATTGCAGTGGAGAAATATTGGCTATTTTATTATGGATGGCGCCACCCAGGAAAACAGGAAGCTAATGCTCAAAAGCCGGAACTCCCCCTGGCATGTAGGTGCAGATTATGGATGGCAAAATCACAAGACACTGTTGCTTAGGGGTTCAGGGTTGTGCTGGGAGCTGATTGGTTGGAGATGAGGTAATGGCAATAAATCATTTCTTCAGGTCTGAGGACAGCTCTGAGGTCTTTCCCTCTCTTCAGTTCCATGGGGAAATAGCCAGGGGGGCATTCCATCTTTGGACCGGAAACATAACCTAAGATGTTTCAGCTGCCAGAGGTCCTGGCCTTGTGTTTACCAATCAGGTCCGGGCTACCGTCTTCTGCTCCTCCGGGGTGTACACAAGATGGGCAAAAGTAGATTTACAGTTGTGAGTACTTGAAACAGAGTTTATTCTTGTATTATTAGTTATAAATTATTGTATTATTTCCAATACTGTATATAGAGATATGATTTCTAGGGCTAGGCTTTAAAACTAAATTTTAATCATAAGGTCCCTCAGTTTTACCTGCCTCCCTGTTGTCTTGCTGTGCTTTGCTTTTTATGACAGGGAGGAAGCTGAAGGATCTGTGACTGTCCACTCTGGGGAGATAAGGCTGAAGGGGAGGCTCAAGAAGCATCTGTAAGCCTATTGGAGGTTATCATTCAGAGTCCAGTGACCAGCGGACACTTGGAAGTGCATTTCATGTGCAGAGATCAATGCACGTGGACATGGGAAAGCCTCTCTCAGCAGAGAGGGAGGGGGCACTGACTAAGGTGGTGGAATCTTTAAAAATAGGTCCCTCAGTTCTGACTGGGCTTGGGTGGGGTTTGGTCAGGAGGTGGAGGGACTCGTCTGAGGCCAGATGGGAATTCACTGTTGAAGTAGACATCAGGCGACACTGTGGCATCCTTGGGGAGGTGAATATTTGAATCCTGTCGGAGAGCCTGGGAGGCAGTAGACAGGGAAGCCCTTGCCCCTGCCCCCAGTTCTGCCTTGCTGTATTTTCGGAGACAGCACAGGAAGTGGGCCTTCACAATGTCAGGATGCAGGAAGCTATCAGACTATTGAACGCCACTTCCTGTGAGCTGGTCACTCACATACATTTGTCACCGGCTATCAGGCCTTTTGGGCTCTTCCATTGTCTGGAGGGGCTGCAAAAGTCTGGGGGCCGCCAGCCGAGGCTGTTGGACACAGAATGCACTATTGTGCTCAACTGGCAGCACCCTATGGGGTGGGGAGGGAAGTGGTGGGTAAGACGGGGAGGCCTGCCTCTCATTGTCATTGACTGCACAATGGGGTTGGGGGGTGGGGGTCCTCTCCTGTGCATGGGAACCTGAACTGGGAGAAGGGAAGGCTGCCGCAGGAGCCGGGCTTCAGGAGTGCAGGACTTCTTTGAGCCATGGTGGGTTTTCTCTGCCAAGAGCCACTTGGAAGCCTAGCCGGTTTGGCTCAGTAGATAGAGTGTCGGCCTGCAGACCAAAGGGTCTTGGGTTCAGTTCTGGTCAAGGGCATGTACATCGGTTGCAGGCTCCTCCCTAGCCTGGGCCCTGGTCAGGGCACATGCAGGAGACAACCAATCAATGTGTTTCTCTACACATCACTGTTTCTCTCTAGTCTTTTCCTTTCTCTAAAATCAATGGAAAGCCCTAGGTGGTTTGGCTCAGTGGATAGAGTGTCCGCCTGTGGATTGAAGGGTCCTGGGTTCGATTCCGGTCAAGGGCACATGCCTGGGTTACAGGCTTTATTCCCCAGTAAGGGGCATGCAGAAGGCAGCCGATCAATGATTCTCTCTCATCATTGATGTTTCTATCTCTCTCTCCCTCTCCCTTCCTCTCTGAAATAAATAATTTATTTTTAAAAATAATAAAATAAAATCAATGGAAAAATATCCTCGGGTGAGGATTAAAAAAAAGGGGGGGGGGTGCTTGGAGTTGGGCAGACCACATTCCGCCACTATCAACTGTGTGTGTGACTTGGGCTCACCTCTCTGAGCTTCAGTCCTGTTCATGCAAAACAATAGTCATAGTTACCTCCTAGGGATGATCGTCACTTGAGATAATCTGTTGAACTTCTTAGCTTGGTACCTGGCACATAGCAGATATCTAAGAAATGGGAGTTCCTTCTCCACCCTCATCTCCTTCCCTTCCAGCTCACTTCTGACCCCGCTGTCCGGTCCTCCAGTGAGTGAGCGAATCAGCGTGTGTAGGGGGATGAAGAGGTGTTTTAATATCAGCCCAAACAAAGCAGAGCTCTGCCTTCCTTATGCCAAGAATATCAAATCAACTGTTAATTATCTGCACTAATGGACGGCCAGACGCAGATAATTTTTCTTTGGCCATGTGCCTTTGGCCTTATGTGTGCATCTGGGTGTGTCTAAGTTCTAGAAATTCACATTTAGCCAAATAACGAAGTTGTGACGGGGCAGACTCAGCACAGGAAGAGGCGAGTTGGAGAACTGTCTGACAGCCCTGGCGTTACCCTGTGCAACCCTAACCCGGTGGTGCCAGGAAGGGGCACTTTTTTCCTCAGCTATGAGATGAGGTGGAAAAGCATGGACTTTGCAGTCAGACACTTGGGTTCAAACCTGGACTATGTCTCTAACTAACTGTGGGATCTCGGACACGTTATTAGGCTCTTCTGAGTCTCGGTCTCTTCATTTGGAAGGTAGGGTTCATCAATTTGATTTGCAGGGTTTCTGTGAGGATGAATACGGTCATGCATATGCCCACCATCCCTTCCCCTATTGTCTCTGTCACTTCAGCCCCATTCTGAAGATAGAGGCCTTTCTGATCCTTTCTGGCACTCGGAAGTGGTTAAGTGCTTGGACCTCTGAGGGTTTTACTGCCCCACCCACCACATGGAAGAGCCAAGACTGTGCTGTCCAATATGGTAGCTGCTAGCTACATGCAACTATTAAAAGTAAAAGTGAGCTGAAATGAAACATCCAGTGTCCAGTAGCCATATGTGGCTGGTGTTACTGTTTCGGACAGTGGAAAGAGAATGAGTCCATCACTGCAGGAGGGTGTGCGCAACTATGGAATCTGATAAGCATAAATGAATGGGAGGCAGGATCTGGGGAACCAAGAGCTTAGTTAAATAATGGCCCCTGCTGCTTGAAGTGTCTGTGGTGTTTGGACTCTTCATGTGTGCTCTTCCTCCATCCGTGGAATTAATCCAGTGGACACTTGGGCCAACACTCCAATGCTAGGGACCGCTAAGAAAGCTGCCCCCGGAAGACCCTGGGCTCCAGGATTGGGTCATCCCCAGGCCTTACAGATGAACACAATTTGCCCCGTGTTCCACGCCCCCATGCAATTGTGAACAGTGGCTTTGGGAGGCACAACCCCCATAAGACCCTTTATTCCTAAGGCTGCTGCTCTAGACTTTCTACCCCTTTGCCTCCCATCCTTGGCCTAGAAACTAGAGCCATTCATATGGCCTTGCTCTGACATGCATCACACAAGCTCCTCCCCAGTGTGACGGTGGTTCTTGCCCATGATTCTAAGTCTCTCCTTAATCCCCGTGCGTAGCCACAGGTGCTAATCCCCCAGCCCTGGCAGGGTGCTGGGTTCTGGAATTAGCTTTGTTGCCAACAGCCTGGTGGGCATGAGACCCTGGACTTAGCTGTCTAGTCCCAGCTGCACTTCCCCAGTTAATACAGTTTGTAAGCTCTGCTTTGCTCCCTGACACCCTGACTAGCCTCATTAGTATCCTCTCCTCTCCCCCTACCCCTCCTACACCCTGAGTGCCTGGGCTGGCTTTCTGTGCTCCGAGGATGTAGACTGCCGTCCTGCTCTGAATACACCCATCTCCCAAGACTCCAGCTCTGAAATCTGTCTGTTCTGAACATCAGGCATTAGTGTTGGGCTGGATGTTACCTTGGAGTCGCTTACCCTCCCTGCCTAGTTAGAGTCACAGCTTCCTGTCCTTTCCCAACAGTGAAGTCCCCGCCTCACTGGCACCTAAGGCCTTTGCTGTCGGCTCCTAGGCTTGCCCACCTTGGGCAGGTACACAGACAATCCCAGCAGTTAGAGTTCAGAGGAGCTGGGCAGGTACTAAGGTCAGGAGCGGGTCTGGGATTCCACTTGAGGCCAAGTTGTCCCCACACTTGAGAGAAATCAGAGTTCTCTAGCACAGAACCTGTTGCTTGCTTCACAGTTGGGGACCCTGAGGGAAAATAAAGAGAAATGGCTGACTCAAGGTCACAGCTCGGACCAAGCATCCATCTTGGTTCTATTAGTCAGAGCTCTCCAAGCCCCTCTACCCACCCAGGCCTGGGGTCACTCCCTTCCTCCCTAGCACAGAACAAGTTGTTTGCTTGTTCCCCGCCTGACCTCTCCTCCTTCCACCCCTGTTTGTGTGAGCTGTGGTCAGAGAGGTGGTCTCAGGCATCAGAAGGTTTCCAAAGACACTGGCGACTGCCCCTGCCACCCATTCCCGTCTCTGCCTCACTTGACTGCTAGCTGCGGGGTGGGGGTATCTGGGGAGTGTCTCCACCCAGAAATAAACAATGTGCTGCCCACACCATTGTTGGGAGAAACCCAAGGGACAGTGTGATTGGTCCCCCTTCCCCCACTCTTCTTTTCCCTGGAGCTGTGGCTCTTTGTCCTGCCTATTCTGGGATGGATGGGAAAGGGCACATGGGGGCTGGCCAGGAAGCCTTGGGCAAGTAACCAAAATCCAACTTATACTTTCCAGGCAAAAAAAACCCTTCACAGTTCATAGAGCAGCCACAATAGGAACACTGGTACTCTCTTTCTCTGCCTCTCACCTCTGTGTCTCTCTCTACGGTGGCTCCATCCAACTCTCACTGCAAACCTGTTTCTTTTTCTTTTTAAATATATCTTTATTGATTTCAGAGAGGAAGGGAGAGGGAGAGAGAGAGAAACATCAGTGATGAGAGAGAATCATTGATTGGCTGCCTGCTGCACGATTGGGGATTGAACCCATAACCCGGTTATATGCCCTAACCGGGAATCAAGCTGTGACCTCCTGGTTCATAGGTTGATGCTCAACCCCTGAACCACCGCGGCTGGGCCAGGCCTATTTCTTCCACGGGGAGAAAACCAGGGGTGTTGGAAATTCCTGAGTCTGATCCTAGAGGGTCTGTCACAGGACCAATGTTGATCCTTGGTTTCCAATTCCAAAAATCCCAGAGAAGGGACACACCGGCTTGGGTTCTTGTCCCTTGACTAACAGGTAGTGGCTGGAGAAGAAGTGTTAGGTAAGAGTACAGCCACTCTGCAGTGGCCTGTGGATGGGGCCACAGTTCCCAGAGGAGGTACACAGTTTCTCAGATGACATTACAGGAGGACTAGCTGTGGCAATGTCTCTTAGGCAGGACAGGGTTTGCAATATGGGTTCAGTCCTCTCTGCTATGGTGGTTTCTGACTAGAAGTGCACTGGCTTTAGAAGTGGGACTGTGGTGGGAGTCACCAGGAGGATTCCTGGGACCTTGGCACTGAACGAGGCATTGGAGGTGGCCCTTATAGACTAATATTTTGGAAAGAACAGCTGTGGACCCAGGCTTGGCAGGAGCTCCACCACCCCCACAAATGATTTGGCCTCTTTGAACTTGATCTCCCTGTACAAGTGCATGAGATGGGACTTTTTCTGGCCTCATCAACCTGTGGCTAAGAATGAAATCATTAACCTTAATGCCCTACTTTTTCTGCCTTGTAAACCGCTCCCCCCGCCCCCCAATCAATAGGACCACAGATTTCTACGTACTCAGAGAGTCCCTAGGACAGTGGTCGGCAAACTCATTAGTCAACAGAGCCAAATATCAACAGTACAATGACTGAAATTTCTTTTGAGAGCTGAAAACCGACTTCTGCGCATGGGCCACGAAGTTTCAATGGCACTGTATGTGCGTGCCCGCACATGGTATTTTGTGGAAGAGCCACACTCAAGGGGCCAAAGAGCCGCATGTGGCTCGTGAGCCGCAGTTTGCGGACCACTGCCCTAGGATATCTGACATGTGTTAGTAGCCCATTAATTTATGACTGGCCCTGGTCTGCAAGCCACAGAAGGGCTTTGGGGCCCCTGAAAGAGCCCATACTTCATGTCCAGTCCCACCCCCAAACCCTCAAACTCGCGGACAGACTAGGCCAGTCGTCGGCAAACTGCGGCTCACGAGCCACATGCGGCTCTTTGGCCCCTTGAGTGAGGCTCTTCCACAAAATACCATGTGTGGGCGCGCATGTACAGTGCGATTGAAACTTCGTGGCCCATGCGCAGAAGTCGGTTTTCGGCCTGGGCAAGTCTATTTTGAAGAAGTGGCATTAGAACACTCAAGGGGCCAAAGAGCCGCATGTGGCTCGCGAGCCGCAGTTTGCCAACCACTGGACTAGCACCGGGTCCCATCAATGATGAGAGAGAATCATTCACTCAGTCTTCTCTGAACTGGACCACTGGAGTTCTGTGAAGAAGTGGGGTGATGGTTCCCTTCACCAAATCCAGATCATACCTTGTCACCATGCTTCACAGCAGAGGGCATGCGAGCTTCTCTTACGTAATCCCCAGGAAAGAAAGCTCCTTTGCTGGAAGCCCCCTGCCCGTCCCTCCCCCCACCCCCCATCTCTCCCTAAGGTTCGGACCCCAGACTGGGGAAAGCTCACCTTGCTCTGGCTCTCCTTCTCCAGAATCCCACTTCCTATATGCCTCACCCCCAAGTCAGACCCTCACCCTGTGAGAGGAGGGATGCTGGGAGGAGGGAGCACGGACCTTTCCATGTATCAGACACAACCCGACTCTGAACCCTGACTTAGCATTGTCTGGAAAACCCTTCTTTACCAGGATAGCAATTCCCTTTGAAGGGTTGGGGTGTCAGGTAAAGGGGATACATGACAGGTGCTCAACAAATGTTACTTCCCTTTCCTTAACCCAGGAATTCTTTGGTCTCCTTTGGGGAAGGCAGGAATGGTGGCACCTCTGATTTGTGTAGCTACTTGGGGAACCAGGGGAGCAGACCCAGTGAGGGCCAGGAGGGCCTGGAATGGCCCAGCCAGATGAAGCCAGTGTACATCCAGCCCAGCAGCCCTTTTGTGGTCTTCTGGATGAGCTCGGTGGGTCCCAATGTAGTGGAATCAAAGATCCTGGCTGGTGGTTAGGTGTGTCAGGGTTTGAGCCAATAGGACGTGGGATGGTAACCTGGCTGAGACCTCAGACTTAGAAAGAGAGTGGAGGGAACATACATTTTGGGGTGTCCTGAAAACCCCCTTCTCACCTGGAATACCTCCTGCAGTCTGCATGTCTACCTAGCTGAAACGGAAGCCAGCGTCCCTCCCCGGCAGGCGTTCCCTGGGTAGCAGTCCCTCTGCGGCAGCCCCACAGGATGGCCACTCAGTCTCTGCTAGAATGTGTCTGGAAGCAGGTCCATCAAATAGGGAAAAGGGCAGGCTCTAGATCCAAAGACATCTTCACATGTGGGAATGTCTCATAGGGATAAAGGGTGAGAGAAAATGCATCAAGACAGGATGGGGAGAGCTGGTTTAAAGATAGTCTCAAAAACAACCTTGAGCATGGTGGGGACAGGGACTCAATGGGGAAGTTGGGCAAGGGGCTAGGCTGAAGGTGTGGAGAAGTCACTGGGGGATGTTTGGGATCTCCTTGAGAGGAGAACTTCCCCAATTAGATGTTCTGGGTTCTGGGATCCAGGCCTGTCTCCCAATCGCTCCTCTGTTTCCCTGGGAAAGGCCCTCAGAAAAGTTTCAGCGAAAGTTGGGACCAGGGACTTGACCTGTGAAGGGAGCCTGCGGAGGTGGTGTCCTTGCAGACCAGCAGGAGAGAATCTACTGGAAGCTGCTCTGCAACATGGAAGCTGGCAGCTTCCCAGAGGAGATGACTCGTGCACTTAAAAAGGCTCTCGGAGCTGGAGGCGGCCACCGTGCCCGGCTGTGTGTCCATCTAGTCTGCATTTTCCACGAAGAGACACAGAATTCCAGGTTCAGCTATGTGCACGTGTGGAGGCACATCACCCATGCCTTAGGCACCCTCATCACCTGCATACCCATCCACATCGCATCCAAGGACCCTGACATGTGCACACCACTTCCTTCCCATCTGGTCACTCGATTCCTGGAGAATTCATTCAGTCCTGGGACTTCTTGTCCCCTCCTTCTCTGCCCTCATACTCTCCCCCCTCCACCCCCCGCACCAGCTCCACCCCTGAGAAAGTACAGCTCAGGGGTCCCCAGGGCTGCACAGGAAATGCTTCGCACACTACGGGTCAGCCAGGCTATTTTCTGTCCCAGAGCTGGAGGAAGGTCAGGCCAGGAGCAGTCAGTCACAACACAGAAAACTGTTTTCTGCCTCTTTCTCTGGGGCTTTTTCTTTGCCTCTGCAAGTTGCAGTCAGTATTTCTACATCTCTCAGTGTCTCATCCTGTCTCTGTATTTCTCTTTCAGTCCTCAGGGTCTTTTTGACCCAATGCCCTTTGCTACCTCTCTCTCCATGCCTGCCTGCCCACATACCCTTCAAAAGTCGGTGCGGTGCCACCTCTTCCAGAAAGCTTTCCCTGACCCCTCCTGTCCAATCTGGACACCCTTGCCCTTTGTGCTCAGAGCTCCATGCAGGATGATCTCAGAGCAATGGGCTGTGTGGATGAGCTGTGTCTCTGCCTCCCTTCCCCTTTGTGCCCAGAGCTCCACGCAGGATGATCTCAGAGCAATGGGCTGTGTGGGTGAGCGGTGTCTCTGCCTCCTGGCTGGACTGTGAGAAACTGGAGCCAGGTACCCTGCCTTAATGACTTTGTTTCTCAGCATCTGCATCCACAGACATACACCACACATGCATCCATGTACATATGGCTCGTTTATTTATTTACTCGTGGACTGGGAGATAGAATACTGCAGTGGTTAACAACCCAGACTCTGGGGTCGGATTCCCTGAATTGAAAACTCAGCTGTGTGATCATGGGCAAGTTACTTAAAAGTCTTTATGTCTCAGTTCTCTTGACTGTGAAATGGGGCTGAGACTAGTACCTGCTTCAGTGAGTTGTTGGGAGGATGAAATGAGTTAACACATGTAAAGCCCTAAGAACAGTGCCTGGCCCCTAGTAAGTGCTCCCAAATGATACCTATATTATTATTTTCACTTCTGGTAGTGTTGAACGAACTCCAAAAGCAGCTCAGGAGAAAAAGGTTTCTTTATATATATCTGGAAAGCAAACAAAGAACCAGGAATATTTTAAATAAAAAGTTATAAAAAGTATAATTATCCTCATAAGTTCATTCAGTCCCATGTTGTTAATTTTTATTGGTCTTAATCTTTTTTGCTAGTGGTTTTATGAATCCAGTTTTTCCTGGAGTTCTGCAAATCCTCACCCCGTTCAAGGTTTGGTCTGAAACCTATATTAGGACATCGTAGATTCTTAGAAATTTTATGTAATTTCTAGAACATTTATTTTAACAACAATAATATATGCATACCAATACAACATAATTATTATTTCTTTTTTAAAAATTCTTTATTGTTTAAAGTATTACATGAATCTCCTTTTCCCCCATTGAACTCTCCCCCGACACCCCATCCCCCAAGCACAAGCCCTCATCCCCGCTACTGTCTGTGTCCTTTGGTTTTGCTCATACGCATGCATACAAGTCCTTTGGCTGATCTCTTGCCCCCTCCCCCTCCCTCCCCCTCGCCTTCCCTCTTAGGTTGTACAGTTTGTTCGATGCTTCTATATCTCTGGTTCCATTTTTGTTTATCAGTTTATGTTGTTCATTATATTTCACAAATGAGTGAGATCATGTGATATTTATCTTTCTCTGACTGGCTTATTTCACTTAGCATAATGCTCTCTAGTTCCATCCATGCTGTTGCAAATGGTAAGAATTCCTTCTTTTTTACAGCAGTGTAGAATTCCATTGTGTAGATGTACTACAGTTTTTTAATCCACTCATCTGCTGATGGGCACTTAGGCTGTTTCCAAATCTTAGCTATTGTAAATTATGCTGCTATGAACATAAGGGTGCATATATCCTTTCTGATTGGTGTTTCTGTTTTCTTGGGATCCATTCCTAGAAGTGGGATGACTGGGTCAAATGGAAGTCCCATTTTTAATTTTTTGAGGAAACGCCAAACTGTTCTCCACAGCGGCTGCACCAGTCTGCATTCCCATCAGCAGTGCATGAGGATTCCCTTTTCTCCGAATCTTCTCCAGTTGATTTGTTGATGATAGCCATCCTGACAGGTGTGAGATTGTACCTCATTGTTGTTTTGATTTGCATCTCTCGGATGATTAGTGACTTTGAGCATGTTTTCATATGTCTTTTGGCCTTCTGTATGTCCTCTTTCGAAAAGTGTCTATTTAGATCCTTGGCCCATTTTTTGATTAGATTGTTTATCTTCCTTTGTTAAGTTGTATGAGTTCCCTGTAAATGTTGGAGATTAAACCCTTATCAGAGATAACATTGGCAAATATGTTCTCTCATGCAGTGGGCTTTCTTGTTGTTTTGTTGATGGTTTCTTTTGCTGTGCAGAAGCTTTTATTTTGATGTAGTCCCATTTGTTTATTTTCTCCTTTGTTTCCATTGCTCTAGGAGCTGTGTTGGTAAAGATATTGCTACAACATATGTCTGATATTTTGCTGCCTGTGGATTCCTCTAAGATTTTTATGGTTTCCCGTCTTACGTTTAAGTCCTCTGCCGATTTTGAATTTATTTTTGTGTATGGTGTAAGTGTGTTCTAGTTTCATTTTTTGTAAGTATCTGTTCAATTTTCCCAACACCATTTATTGAAGAGACTGTCTTGGCTCCATTGTATGCTCTTGCCTCCTTTGTCAAATATTAATTGACCATAATGGCTTTGGTCGATCTCTGGGTTCTCTGTTCTGTTCCATTGGTCTATGTGTCTGTTCTTGTGCCAGTACTAGGCAGTTTTGAGAACAGTGGCTTTGTAATACAGCTTGATATCTGGTATTGTGATCCCTCCAACTTTGTTCTTCTTTCTCAATATTGCTGTAGCTGGTTGGGGTCTTTTTTTTTTTTTTAAATTCCAGATGAATATTTGGAGAGTTTGTTCTAAGTCTTGGAAATATGCCATTGGTATTTTAATGGGGATTGCATTGAATCTATAGATTGCTTTGGGTAGTATGGACATTTTAATGATGTTGATTCTACCAATCCATGAACACGGTATATTCTTCCATTTGTTTATGTCTTCCTCTATCTCTTTTTTCAGTGTCCTGTAATTTTCTGAGTACAGGTCCTTTACCTCCTTGGTTAAATTTATTCCTAGGTAACTTAATTTTTTTGTTGCAATGGCAAATGGGATTGTTTTTTTAGTTTCTCTTTCTGTGACTTTATTACTAGTGTATAAAAAAGCCATAGATTTCTGGGTGTTAATTTTGTATTCTGCTACATTGCTGAATTAATTTATTAAGTCTAGTAGTTTTTTGATGGAGTCTTTAGGGTTTTTGATGTACAATATCATGTCATCTTCGAATAATAACAATTGTATTTCTTCTTTTCCAATTTGGATGCCTTTTATTTCTCCTTCTTGTCTGATCGCTATGGCTAGCACTTCCAGTACTATGTCGAATAGGAGTGGTGAAAGAGGGCATCCCTGTCTTGTTCCTGTTCTTAGGGGAAATGGTTTTAGTTTCTGCCCATTAAGTATGATGTTGGTTGTAGGTTTGTCAAATAAGCCTTTTATTATGTTTAGGTATGAACCTTCTATTCCCACTTTTTATCAGAAAAGGGTATTGGATTTTGTCAAATGCCTTTCTGCATCAATTGATATGATTATGTGATTTTATAGATTCTTAGAAATTTTATATAATTTCTAGAACATTTATTTTAACAACAATAATATATGCATACAAATACAACATAATTATAATTTCTTATTTGACAATGCTTCCCATGTAATTTTAGCATATCAGATTGGCCTAATTAGTTTAATTTTTCCATTTTTTAAAGAGAGAGAGCTGTCTTTTGAAATGTTTTAGGGACCCTTCTTAAAAATTTCAGTTATTTTCAGGTTAAGAAAAAGACAATTTAATTATGGGGAAGTTTATCAAACATATCAAACGTTTTTTAAAACAATCAAATAGGATCATAAGTCACTGTGAAATAGTATTTAGTTATCTATTTAACCATAGTGATAATAAAGACTTCATAGGTAAATACAGAATGTTAAATAATTACAAACAAAATTTAGCTTTTATTATTAAAAAGACTTGATTTATCTAAACAATCAAAAACTAATGAAACAGAGCACAAAAAATAATTTTAATAAAACACACCATCTTTGCTTTCCTTTTATAATTGCTTCTTCATTTAAAAAAATATATTTTATTGATTTTTTACAGAGAGGAAGGGAGAGGGATAGAGAGTTAAGAACATTTATCAGCTGCCTCCTGCACGCTCCCTACTAGAGATGTACCCACAACCAAGGGAATCGAACCTGGGACCCTTCAGTCTGCATGCTGATGCTCTATCCACTGAGCCAAACCAGTTAGGGCTATAATTGCTTCTTAAGAGCTTAGGAATAGTACAGGGAAACTTTGTTCTTTTAACAGAGAAAGAACCAAACTCTAATTTTGCATCAGCTTACTTTTGATTTTTCAATTCCATTATTTAATTAAATTCACTTTAATCTTATTTAGCTTGACCACACACAAAATTCATTTCTCAAGATTTCTTTTTCACAAACCTACAATTTTCCTGTACGTTTTAGTTTGTCTCTTCTTATTCAGAAATAATCAACTTATTTTAGGATAAACAATTTTCTTTTAATTCCGTCAAAAATGCATTTTCATTCCTATATCTTCTTTTACTGTGTATTTTAAAATACATTTGTCATATAATTATTGCAAAAAAGTTTTACCTGCATATGTTTAGATTACTCATGAAAATTCCATGAGATGTTATTAAACTCCAAAATATTATTTTCTTCCATATTAGTTCGCATTCTTAACCCTTAAGAACCTTAATTTATAATGACAGCTAAAAAGTAAGCAGTCAGCTTTTTTGTTGCTGTTAATCTTCACCCGAGGATATTTTTCCATTGATTTTTAGAGAGAGTGGAAGAGAGAGGGAGAGACACAGAGAGAAACATCATTGTGAGAGAGACACACAGATTGGTTGACTCCCACATACACCCTGACCAGGGCTGGGGATTGAGCCAGCAACTGAGGTACATGCCCTTGACCAGCATTGAACCTGGGACCCTTCAGTCTGAGGGGCCTATTCACTGAGCCAAACCAGCCAGGGCATCAGCATTCTTTAGATTGGCAAATTTATGAATATGTTTAATAACCTCTGGAAATATATTTAATAACCTATGGGTTCTTTTATTGGCATGCTCTAGGCATAATTCATAATTTTTAGAAACATATGTTTCCTCACCAAAGTACAAAACATTTATTAAAACAGATTCAAATTTACCTTTTAAGTTTCTCTGTCAGAAAACAAAATTAGATCAATATAGACTTATTTAACAATGCTTCAGTATTTTATCTTATTTGGAAATTAGAGGCCCAGTGCACGAGATTCATGCACTGGGGGAATAGGGAGGGGATGGGGGGGGTCGTCCCTCAGTCTGTCCTGTGCTCTCTCGCAGTCCTGGAGCCCTCGGGGGAGATGTCCGACTGCTGGCTTAGGCCTTCTCCCCTCTCTGACCAGCCCCGGTGGAGAGCGGGCTTTGTACTTGCCCTTGGCAGTTCGTGCTTTTTACAAAACCCTTGTTTCCTATTTTTTTCTTATCTGAGTAATTGAGGTTGTTGGTGAAGTTAGGTGACTTTGAACTGCTTCTAGATTTGCATTTCTGGTTTTGAAAAGGTTCCTAATAAAGGACAGTTGTTCTCAATTGCCAAAGTATTGGTTTGTAACTTAAGTGACACCATAGGTAGATCCACCCATCCATCTTCCTAATGGGTTTTTTTCTCTCTGGGCACGGGCACATAGTTTTGGCTTAGGGGATGAGGCTTTAAAAAAAATTCCTACCAGACTGAATATTTAGCTTCTAATTTGGCCACATTTCTTTTTTTTTTTTTTAATTTGTTTCCTTTTTAAATTTTTAAATTTATTTTTAGAGAGAGAAATATCGATGTGAGAGAGAAACATCGATCATGTTAACATAAGACACATTCAAACCTGTGAAGAATTTTTGTCAGTATATTTGAGCCAAACTGTTGACAAATGCTGGGAAGCAGAAACTCAATGGATTGAGATAATGCTTCAGAGAAGGGCAGTTTGGCATCTTGTTTTATGCATTACAATCAAAAGAGGAAACAGTAAGTGGGTAACATGAAATCCATTGGTCAGGTGGGAGAAAGCAAAGCTGGGAAACCTCTGGGATTGGATAAAAAGTAAAATGTTAGACACATACTTCTTTTACTTAGATGGGTGCAGGATCTAAGTAACAGCCAGCAATTAACTCAGTAACAATGAGGGGATTTGTCATCTTTGCAGAGCGGTGTCTGTGTTTTGAAGGGTCCGGAAAAAGGAAAATTACTTTGACATTCCAACGACATGTTATTGTAGATGCAAAAAGACGATAGATAGTCGCAGTTAAGGTAAAGATTGACCTTTGTCAACATACTGAACTAGGATATAACTACCTACCGTCAACTGCTGCTCAGTTAAAAAAGATTTAATTTGAGACCATCCTTTATGATTATGTTAGGGGCAGAAATAGAATCATGGGGACAAGCTATAGTTATAAGCAATATTAATCACCCTAGCCAGTTTGGCTCAGTGGATAGAGCGTCCGCCCGTGAACTAAAGGGTTCTGGGTTGAATTCCGGTCAAGGGCATATACTTTGGTTGCAGGCTCTGGCGTGTGCAGGAGGCAACCAATTGATGTGTCTCTCTCACATCAATGTTTCTCTGTCTCTCCCCTTCCCTTCCACTCTTCCAAAATCCAATGGAAAAATATCCTCAGGTGAGGATTAACAGTAACAACAACAAAAAGAAATATTAATTTCTGTTATCCATGATTGCTCTGACTAGAGAAAGCACATTCTAACCTGGCTGAGAGTCGTATGTGGGACACGGGAGCCAACATCGGAATGCAGTCCATCCTCCTTTTCTGAGAACTGCCAGTCATTATGGAAAGATGAAACAATTTAGTCCCGGAGGTGCCCGCCCTTTGCCTGCCCTTTGCCACCCCCAGTCCCTATTACCTGTTATCTGGCCCTGGAGGTGTTTGGAAGCGCCTGACCTCTGTGACCTCATTACCTGCATTGCCTGTAACCATTATACCTCACCTATTTCCCCATTCCTGTAATTCTTACTTCCCCATTTAATCTTTGTCCTTCTCTCCAATATAAGCAGCTGGTTTATGGGGAGGGGTAGAGCAAATTTTTGTGGCTGACCTGCTGTTCTCCCATATTGCTGGCATTATTGGAATAATCGTTCATATATGATTCAGCCCTGTCTCTGCTTCATTGGCTCAAATAGTGACAGGAAGCCCAGACCCACTGGTTGTCTTGTTTCAGTTACTTTAGATCTCTAAGTTTGCACAGCCGCCGTGCAGGCCTTCCCTAGTCAGGGCACATGCCCAGGTTTCGGGCTCAGTCCTCAGTGGGGGGCATGCAGGAGGCAGCCGATCAGTGAGTCTCTCTCATCATTGATGTTTCTCTCTCTCTCTCTCCCCCTCTGTCTTTCTCTCTGAAATCAATAAAAATATATTTTTAAAAAGAAGTTTTCCAGGTGTGTCCTTTCAGGGTTGTGGTCTCCACTGACTGACTGGCCGGCACCAGGACAAGGGGTCTTTATTCCATGAAGCTGGTCCTGACATCAGCTGTGGCTGGTTTTGTGGCTTTTCTGGGCCTGGAGCTGAAATACAATTTAAGGCATAGATGCTATCTCTAGGGATGAAAGGTCAGGGGGTCCAAACTGCCAGATTAGGGATGGGCTAGGGGAGGAAAAGGCACCTGGGGGTGAGGTCCCACCCTACAATTGATTGTCTGTTGCTAGGCCCCTGGGGCTTTCCACCCTGATGATCCCTCTGGCCCATCCTCCTTGCTCCACTCCCATCTGTCTAACTGCCTACAGCACTTTCATATACTGTATCTTGTCAGGTTTCAGGCTGAAGAGAAGGAAATTTTAAAATGCATGGGCAAATGTTCTTTTAGAACTTTTTTTTCTTCTTCATTTTTCCTAAAGTCACTTGTCTTTTAAAATGAATCCCATTGTCCTGGGAAGGTTTGGAATTCTCTCTTTAAGTCCCTTGAGGTGGACTTAAAGCAAAGTTTTTCCTTAATGGCCATTAGAGGTTTAAATTATTTTGACTAAGTTGGTCCATCTATACTAATAAAAGGTTATTATGTTAATTAGACTGGATAGACCAGAGGATGTCATTTCAGATGTCCTTCCTGACAAAACTGAGAGCGTGGCCAGCCTGCAAACTGCCCAAGGCCCCTCGCCCTGCCCGGCCCCGCCCCCCACTCTGATCCAGGGCCACCTTCAGGGCAGGCCAGCTGGCCTCCACCCATGCACCAGGCCTCTATCCTATATAATAAAAGGGCAATATGCAAATTGACCCTAATGGCATCTTGTTTTATGCATTACAATCAAAAGAGGAAACAGTAAGTGGGTAACATGAAATCCATTGGTCAGGTGGGAGAAAGCAAAGCTGGGAAACCTCTGGGATTGGATAAAAAGTAAAATGATAGACACATACTTCTTTTACTTAGATGGGTGCAGGATCTAAGTAACAGCCAGCAATTAACTCAGTAACAATGAGGGGATTTGTCTAAGTTTGCACAGCCACCGTGCAGGCCTTCCCTGGGCCCTCAGGCACCAATCACTGGATGGTGAATGGGGAACCAGAGGTGGGTGGCGGTGGGGTGGGGGTGTGGGGGAGGGGTGGGCCGGCTGCAGGCAGCTGGGGAAGATGGCCCTGATTGCAGGCCAGGCCTAGGGACCATACCTGCGTATGAAATTCATGTGCCCAATTTTATTATAAAGGTACAAGAGGAGGGACCAAAATGTTTGTATACATAACTAGCTATAGTTTCTGAGGAAGGAGCTTTTTGGAAACTTTTAGAGGGTGAAGATCCCATGCTAAAGATCAGTTTCCCTGAAAGTTGTCACTGCTGGACAAAAAGACAAAAGGGACATTAAGACTATCCTTGAAAAAAAAGACTATCTTTGGATCATTTAATTTTTTAGAGGCCTCTAAAATACCAATTGAAAAAAGCCTCCCATAGACATTTCTAAGAGCATCTAACTGTGGTGTAAGTATACTAATTTCAGTCTCAAAAGGTCCCCAGAGTGGCCAATGCAATTCCAGATTGTCTTTTTCAGAAGTCCAGCAAGACAAGTACTTAGCAGGGGATGCACCATCAATCCAGCCGGCCTTCCAGACTGGGGTGTCCCTCTCTAATGGGAAGAGAGAGAGAGAGAGAGAGAGAGAGAGAGAGAGAGAGAGAGAGAGAGAGGGCCCTGTTACAAAAACTGGTATCAGAGGACCCAAGAATAAAAGCTCTGACCCTCAATGGGAAGAGGGAGGTTAGGAGCCTAGACAGCTCATCACTGGAGTCCCAGGGTCCTCTGGGAGATGACAGAGCATAAAGGGCTGTTTGGAAGGAATATTTTGACTAGTTGCTAGGTTGTGAGCCCTCTTATCAGGGGATATATCTTTGTGTAACAACGACGGCTGCTAAATTGCCTTTTTAGGAGGGTGGGTTTGGGCAACTGCTGGGTTTGGAGCCAGTTTGGGGTCACTGTGGAGCTGCTTGAGACAGCAGGGTCTGGGCATGGTAAGGGGCAGGGCAAGAGGATGTAGTGTGTCCTATTTCTGGTCTAACAAATCCCCACAAATTTAGCGACTTAAAACAACACAAATGTGTTCTTACAATTCAGGACTTAATCAGAAGTCTAAAATGCGTCTCATTGGTCCCAAATCAAGGTGTTGCCAGGCTGCGTTCCTTTCTGGAAGCTCCAAGGGAGAATCCTATTCCTTGCCTTTTCCAGCTTCTGAAGGCTGTCTATGGTCCTTGGCATGTGGCTCCCTTCCTCCTCTCTGCATCTGTAGAGCCAGCTCAAGTGCTCACATCACATCACTCTGACCACCATTCTGCCTTCTTCTGCGGCTTTATAATGACCCCCTCGATGGCCTAGGATAATCTCCCCACCTAACTGTTAGATGACTAGCAATCTTCATTCTTTTTGCAACTTTAATTCCCCTTTGCCATGTTACCTGACATAGTCACAGGTTCTGGGGATTAGGATGGGGACATCTTGCAGGGGGCAGCATTCTGCCTACCACTGAGGATAATTGGTAGTGAGGAGGAGACTGGGAATAAGCCTGTCTGATGAATAGTTGGGGGCTCTTGCTGTGGGGTGTGCATGTCTTCTGTCTTCCTTTACAAAATCTCCAACATGCAAATGCTTTGTGGAATGTATTTTCTTTGGGGCAGATGTGAAAGCATGTGGACTCTTGTTTCAAGGGTTGATATGAAGAACACCCCCCACCCCCCGGGCTTCCAAGGACAGAAAGCGCTGGAAGCTGGGTTACTCATTCATTCACTCAATCTGGATAGGCCCATAGCTCTCAAGTCATACACAATCTCCTGGGGCTACAGGTAAGATTCGTCTAGGGCGGGAAGATCAGTGCTGAGGATCTGCACAGACAGTACAGAGGAGGCATCCAACTTGTCCTGGAGGGAGGGAGAGGCCAGGAAGACCCGAGGAGGTGACACCTCATCTGAGGTTGGAAGGATGAGTAGAAATTTACCATGTGAAGATGGGAAAGTATATTCTAGGCAGCCTGGGCCATCATGCCAAGGGCATGGAGATGAGTTGCAAGCTAGCATGAGGAGTGTGTGTGTGTAACATACACCATAGTGGCACTGGGGAAATATATTTGGAATGCATACTTCAATGTTAATGCTCTTTTATGTCAGCCAGATATAACCGACGTGGGAAATGTTGCAATAGATGATCTCTAAGGTCCCTCCTCACCTCCTTTAGTGGGAAGTCCCCACCAGTGTTTCATAACTGGTCTCCAATATAACAGCAACTCTTCATATCGGAAGAATGCTTCATGCTTTACTGAATCATTTATAATGTTTCAACTGATCTTTCTTTTTTCAGCTACCGAAACCAAGGCTCAGAGAATTAACTCACCTTTCCCAGGGCCCCCAGCCATGTAGCAGAGCTGGGGCTGGGCTCCAGCATGCCTGCTCCACAGCCAGGCCCTGAGCTCCTAATTGCTCCGTGTCCTGACCCCTCTCTTCTGGTGCTGAGGCAGCTGGGGGCTGGGCCTTAGTTGCCTAATGCTGCCCTTGACTGTTCTCCCCCTCTTCCCCAGAAGAGGTTTCCGGAGGGTGGAAGTGGGCCCTGAGGCCTAGAGGGTATGCATTGTTCGGCTGCACCTGGAGGGTTAGCTCATGTTGGCAGCGCCAGACAGAGGCAGAGGAGGGCCTTGGTGATTCCCTCAGCCCAGGTTCCTGCCTTCATGTTTGCCTCCTCTTCCTTGGAACGAGTCCCTTCCTCAAATCCTGGGCTGACAGTCAGGAGGCCAGGGGCCCAGTGGGGCCAGGAAAGTCCCTCAGTTTCCCTGTTTGAAACTGAGGGTTGAGTTAGATCGGGGTTTCCCTGAGTGTGGTCTGCTGTGGTATCCAACAGAATACTCCCCAAGAAAAGGGTTGCATGGGCAAATAAGGGCAAAGGTGATGACCTCCTCCACTCCTGGACTTTCACAGGGCATGTTGGCATAGCAAAGGCTCTGAGAAGTCCTGAAATAAAGAAATCTAAATTAGCCAGTGTCGCTCACTTAACCTTTCTCTTACTCCTGTCCTCATAGTGTTCTGTTGAGAACACCTTGGGAAATGTCGCAATAGATGATCTCTAAGGTCCCTCCCCCCCTCTACTTCTGGAATGTAAGCTCCTCCTGATGAGCTCCCTGGATTCCTGGTGGTTTTCTGAATGTTGTTTTTAAGTCTTCCTTTGGCTACTCTATATCTCCTCCAGTAATTTTTTCCATGCATGTTTGCCAGGGTTGTCACCACTATTTACAACCAAGAATCCTGACTGAGCACATAATAGGTACTCAATAAATATTGGTTAAATGAATCTACACAGCCAATTTCTGTCATATGATTGAGCCCACTTCCTATGTTCAGCAATCCGATTCAATTCTTTTTGTCTGGTTCCACAGCTACCGAGTGCAAACTATCAGTGGATTGCAGCCAGAGAGCCCAAAGATGGTCAGGCTCAGTCCTTGTCTATAAGGACCCCTAGGTCTGCTGTGGGAGACAGTGCCAACGAAACACAGGAAGGTCCTGCTAGCTGAGGAGAAGGCTTCCTGGAGAAGGTGCATCAAGCTGGGTCTTGAGGAGTGGGAAGGTAGGGATGTGAAGGAGAACAACCCAGGCAAGGAAACAGAACAAGCTGAGAGGTGGGCAAACTGGACCATGATGGCCTGGTATGAACATAGCAACAGGTGAGGCTCCAAAGTTTGTGCTAAAGGGATTGGCTTTTATTCTGTTAGACATGCTGAAATTTTGAGAAGGGGAGAGACATGATAATAGCCTGGAAGGTAGTTTGGTGCTATGGGAAGAGCCTGAGTTTGGGGACCAACAGCCAGATGTTGCCACCTATGAACTATGGCTTGAGCAAGTCACTTGAACTTTCTAAGACTCAGTTTCCTCATCTATAAAAATGGGGTACAGTAGAATTGTTGGAAGGATTTGAGCTATTATCCTATATAATAAAAGGCTAATATGCAAATTATCCCCTCAACCCTGGGAGTTTGACCAGGGGGCAGGGTCCCCTTCCTCACCCCCCTCCCCACCAGGCGGGCCTGGCTGGACCGCACTTGTGCATGAATTTATGCACCAGGCCTCTAGTATGATATAAAGTACTTGGTATATAATAAGCATCCAATAAAGGATAATATTATCAGCACTCTCCCTCCTGGGAGCATGTCTTTCCCCTCCTCCACTCTCCTCCCCAGGCACATAACCTTAACCTTTCTCTCTCCCAAGCTCCAAGGGCCCTTCTTTTGCCTCTGTAATTTGTTTCCTGAGTCCATTTCTTCTAGGCTCAGTTCTTCTGTCTCTGTGACTTTCTTAACTTTCTCTTATAGTTCAAAAAAGAATAATATTATCATGATCACACCCCTGTGCTAGAAAGGTGAGCCCTGTCACTAGATGAGCTGCTTGAGAATAAAGTTTGTGCCTTTTATTTTGTCATCCTCAGCACAGTTCCTAGGACAGAGTAGGTGAAAGGTGACATTCTTTGAATGAAAGGCAGCTGTGTGGATGCTGCAGCTGGTGTGGAGGAAGGAATGGTGGGGCAAGACTCCCTGCTGGCAGAGAGGCAACGTTGTAGGGCTCTAGGCCAGACCTGTGAGGCCAGCACTGGAGACTGATGTGTGACTCTGAGGAAGTGGAATTGTCATGACGTGGCAACGATTTCACTGTAGAGCAAGATTTCAGAGATTGCCTGTGCAAAGTGGAGAGAGAGAGGAAAAAGCAGCTTTTCATGTTGGACATGCTGACCTGGAAGAGGTTGGATGACATCCATATGAACTTGCAGATGGACCCAGGAGAGAGTTTGGGCCACTTTCGTGTGGATCTAGACGTTTGTGTGAAGAACATGGAGAGATGTAAGCCCCAAATATGAAAAGATGTTGGGAATAGGCTGCCGTTGAAGGTAATCAGATTCCTGCTGATGGAGGCATGTGAACAGAAGCTGATCAGCCATTGTATGCATAATAACCATACAATCTCAGTGGTGTATGACAATGAGAGTTTACAGGTCATAGGTTGGGAGTAAACTGGGGGGCTGGCCAGGCAGCTTTGCTGATCTTGGATGGGCTCATTCACATTTGAGAGATTAGTTGGCTGTCGGCTGATCTAGACTGTCTCTGGTGGGGTTAGTTGTGGCTCTGCCCTGCTTCACATGCCCTCATCCTTCCTTAGGCATGTTCTCTTAAAGGAGAGCAGGTGCAAACATGCAAGGCCTCAGAGCCTAGGCTCAGAATGGGCCCATGGTCACTTCTGTTGCAATCTTTTGGTCAAAGCGGGCCACAAGGCCAGCCCCGATTCAAGGGATAGGAAAGTAGGCCCATCTCTGCAGTGAGAAAAACTGCAAGTCAAATGACAAAGGTGGTGGGTTCAGGGAGGGGTGAAGAATTAGGGCCATTAATGCAATGCACAATGCGTGGTGCTTAGATTAGTGTTCAATCTGAGTTCTGTGCAAACCTAAGTTTTGAACATTTTCTTCAGTGATCCCTGGAAGGCTTGGGGGAGGCTGAGCCTTTGTGCTTTCTCCTCGGGACTGCTAGAAAAGCCTCTTCACTTGATCTTAAGAACATATTATTAATTTATTAACTCAGGGGTGATGCTCTCTGTTCTAGTTGCAGCAGGGGCTGTCAGGGCGCCACTCAGGTCCCTTTGACACTGACTATTCCTGCACCTGCTGTCATGTCAACTTGCATCTTTCTGCCTGAGGACTTTCTCTGGCTTCAGGGGCATGCTCAGCCCCCTCACAGCACAGTCTGGAAGCTTAAAACATTAAGGTGCCAGGAGCAGCACTTCTTTAAGAATGGGGGTGAGGGTGGGGGAAGGAGATAAATATTTCAGCTTCCTTGCCTCTCAGGGGACAATTCTGTTCTATGCTGTGTCCCAGAGATCCCTGGTAGGGCTGAGCCCCAGACCCCCAGCGGTCTGGCCCACCAATGCACCCTGTATCAGATTCCTCCCTTTTTTTTTTTTATCTCTCTTCCCCATGGGAGCTCCTGGGATCAGCTCCTGAATAAAAGTTACTTTGCACTCAAACCCTTACCTCAGGGTCTACTTTGGGGGAGGGGGGAGGGTCGGCGTAGGGGGACTCCAAACTAAGATATTAACCTAATGGGTTTGTTTTGAGTTTCCCGATAAAGAATGAGGGGTAGCAATGGCAGGTTGATAATGGCTCCCACTGCAGTCCAGGAAATTAACGCAGTAGCCTACAAACATGAAGGGCTAGGGCATGATGCAAAGAACATGGACTCCGTGGTCTGGGAGATGTGGACCACTCGCTGTGTGGCCTTGGACAAGTC
Source organism: Corynorhinus townsendii (assembly GCA_026230045.1). Taxonomy (NCBI): domain Eukaryota; kingdom Metazoa; phylum Chordata; class Mammalia; order Chiroptera; family Vespertilionidae; genus Corynorhinus; species Corynorhinus townsendii. The sequence continues at coordinate 199,657,432 of JAPDVU010000002.1, forward strand.
ACTTTGCCTCTCTGAGTCTCAGGCTCCTCATCGGACAAAGGCGAGGGGCAGCAATCTTTTCCTTTCAAACTCCCCGTGAGCACTGAAAGCGGTGATGCTGGGAAGGGGCCTGGCATAGAGACTGACTGAGAAGCAGGCCCCCAGCTCTCAAAGGTTAGCCCACTGTGCATTGAGGTCAACAACGGTCCTTGGGACCTGGCAGCCACCGGGGTCTTCATTTTCAGTAAAGGGAGACTTGGGGTTGGGTGCTTTATCGCCCAAGTGGCCAGGATCTTGCTCGTTGTCCCCACTCTAACTCTGAACCTGGCATTCTGGCCTGAGTGACCTTCAGGGTGGGCTTGGCCCGGCCCTGCCTGGGCAGACCCAGCTGGCAGCCTGGCAGCCGGGCTGTCCGGGCTTATCAGCTCCCATGTTTGCTCAGGATGGGTACGGCCCCCCCTCCCCCTCAGAAAACAAGAAAACATGTTTTGCCAGTGGCGGGGTGGAGTGGGTGGCCTCTCTGGCTCCAGGCCGGCCCCCAGCAAGGCGGCCAGCGGGCGGGCAGCCTGTTGTTGTTGGATGGAGAGCTGGCTGCCCGGCCGCCTGTTTCCTCCAGCTGTCCAAGCATGGCCGGCTGGGGAGGAAGCCCCTGGTCTGCGCTCAGTGAGCCGAACCCCCTGTCACAACAAGGGAACAATGGCCTGGATGGGCTGGAGGTGGGAGGGTGGGAGGGCAGCCCCGTTTGTTCTCCCACTCCCACCAGGGACAGGGACAGGTTGCTGGGAGGTCTGCTACCTCCTCACCTCCCCGACCCTGGCTTGTTTTCCACCTTGTCGGGCACTGTCTCCCACCATGGGGCCAAGGAAAACAGAGGCCTCAGGAAACGTTTCTGGGCTGTTGCTGGGGTTCTGCACCTCTGGGAGGTAGCAGAGCTGGGGGTGGGGACTGCATCACACAGGCTCCATTCTGCCTGGGGCTGTAGCTAATGAGTCACAGGTCTGTTTCCCTATAAGCACCCAGAAGACTTTGTCTCCCTGCATCTTTGTGTCTTCAGGCCCAGCACAGGGCCTGCCACAGAGCAGGCAGCCGAAATAATTTGTTGGCTAAATAAATGAAAGATCAAACATATGGATAAGTTTAATTTCTAGCTCTGCTATCTGGTGGCTGTGTGATTTTCAGCAGGTTACTTAACCTCTCTGAACTTTACTTCAGCGTAGGAAGTACTCAGTACTTCAGAGTTTTCAGAGTAGGAAGGATAAGGATAGAGCAATATTGTATATGGCTCTAATATCTATGGGTGTACATATGTACCCAGGGTGGGGCAATAGTAAGTTTACAGTTGTTTGTATGAAAGTGATACAATAATTAATAAATAATAATAAAAGAATAAACAGTTTTTGTGTACTCATAACTGAAAAGATACTTTTGCCTCATTTTGTATATGTATATTGGATTAGTCAGGTAGACTAATGCTGTAACAACAATACTAACCATAAAAACATATCCAACTCACCCTAGCCAGTTTGGCTCAGCAGATAGAGTGTCATACTGATGGGTCCCAGGTTCGATTCCAGTCAAGGGTGCGTACCTTGGTTGCAGGCTCCATCCCCTGTCCTGGTCAGGGCGCATGTGATGTGTTTCTCTCACATTGATGTTTCTCTCTGTCTCTCACCTTCCTTGCACTCTCTAAAAATCAATGGAAAAATATCCTCGCTTGAGGATTAACAACTACAATTCACCCAGTTCTTTATGGCTTAATGGAGTGGTCGGCAAACTCAGTCAACAGAACGTCTAATCGCGGCTCGTGAGCTGCATGTGGCTCATGAGCCACAGTTTGCCGACTACTGGCTTAATGCAATAAAGGTTTATTTTTTGCTTATTTCACAGTCCAGCCAGGCTCCTTCCATATTGTGGTTCCATCATCTGCTAGGGTCTCAGAATCATCCACTGGATCCTCTCCATCCTCCAGCAAACAGAGCGCATGGAGACGGCAACCCATTCTTAGCTGCCTTGTGCAGAGATAACTCAGATCACTTTCATTAACATTCCGTGTGAGAACAGGTTGCATGGCCCGACCTAGATGCAAGGAGACTAGAAGTGGGGTCTACAGTGTGTCCAGGAAGATGAGGACAGCATGATGGAGGTGAGCTCTAGCAGGCTCTGTCACACACATATCAATGATTAAAAAAACAGAAACCAAGATGGCGGCATAGGTAAATACCTGAACTTGCTGCTTCATACAACCGCTTCAAAACTACAACTAAAAGACAAAATGGACATCATCCAGAACCACAGGAGGGCTGGCTAAGTGGAAATTCTACAACTAGAAGGGAAGAGAAAAGCACACTGAGACTCAGAGGAGCTGCAGAAGTAAAGGCAGAGGTATGGAGGCACTCGCATGGAGAGGGCTGGCACCTGAGTACGCGGCTGGCTTTTTCAATCCGAAGGGAGACACAAGCTCCCGACTGCTCTGAACTCCAGTTCTAGGTGCGACTCTGGGGACCCAGACTCATACGGGGAGAAACTGGACTGTCTGGCAGCGGACGGAATGTGAGGGCAGCTTTCTATCAGAGGTGCTTGCAGCCATTACCGAGGGACACTGAGACCCTGGGGGCCTCTTAGGGCAGGGTAGACTGGAAGCCATTGCTGTTTGCTCCACCCCGAGATTCTGCCCCATCCAAGCTGTACGCAGAGGCTTTTGCATATGAATGGTCTGGTTCTTTGAAATCTAAATTTACCTAACAAACTGCAGCTGAGTCAGACAGACCCAGAACATCCAAAAGAAGGCCCAAGGCCCCACAGCAGCTTGCATTGCTTCACAGCTGGACCTCATCTGGGCACCTCCAAAACCCAAACAAAGAAGAGGAAATCTGCAGATCTATCCGTAAGTCATGCTGGGTAGCCTCAGGCAGAGACTAAATTAGCACCTCCTTGGAGATCCAAGAGCCAGTGTACCCAGTGGTCTGAGTGAGACCATCCATATTACAACTCCTTAGATCCATAAGGGACACACTCAGGGGGCAGACTCAGTGAGCACAAAAGCCCCACTGAAGCAAGTCTTGCCTCATAAAGGTGTCTCCAGCACAGAAGTTCTCCCAGCGCAGACACAGCTGATCCTCACAGCCAATTGGCCTGGAGGTCAATTCCTCCCAGTGATACCAACAACAATCAAGGATTAACTACAACAAGACTGTGCACATAGCCCGCAAAGGGGTGCACCAAGAGTATCCACCTCAGGTAACTGGGGAGGCTGAGCCACTGGGCCCTATAGGACACCTAGCACACAAAGCCACTCTATCAACTCAGGGAAGCAGCCAAAATGTGGAGACAAAGAAACAGGTCACAAATGAAAGAAATGGAGGAAAGCGAACTATTGGATATAGAATTCAAAACCACGGTTATAAGGTTTTTCAAGAATTTTCTAGAAAAGGCCAATAAATTTAGTGAGACCCTCGAGAATATGAAAAAGGACCAACTAGAAATTAAGCATACACTGACTGAAATTAAAAATAATATACAGAGATCCAACAGCAGACTAGAGGATCGCAAGAATCAAGTCAAAGATTTGAAATACGAAGTAGCAAAAAACACCCAACCAGAAAAGCAAAAAGAAAAAGGAATCCAAAAATATGAAGATAGTGTAAGGAGCCTCTGGGACAACTTCAAGCATACCAACGTCCGAATTATGGAGGTGCCAGAAGAAGAGAGAAAGCAAGATACTGAATACCTATTTGAAGAAATAATGACCGAAAACTTCCCCCACCTGGTGAAAGAAATAGACTTACAAGTCCAGGAAGCGCACAGAACCCCAAACAAAAGGAATCCAAAGAGGACCACACCAAGACACATCATAATTTAAATGCCAAGAGCAAAAGACAAAGAGAGAATATTAAAAGCAGCAAGAGAAAAACAGTTAATTACCTACAAGGGAGCACCCATACGATTGTCAGCTGATTTCTCAACAGAAACTATGCAGGCTAGATGGGAGTGGCAAGAAATATTCAAAGTGATGAACAGCAAGAACCTACAACCAAGATTACTTTACCCAGCAAAGCTATCATTCAGAATTGAAGGTCAGATAAAGAGCTTCACAGACAAGAAAAGCTTGGAGTTCATCACTGCCAAGCCGGTATGATATGAAATGCTGAAAGGTATTCTTTAAGAAGAGAAAGAAGAAGAAAAAGGTAAAGATAAAAATTATGAACAACAAATACATATCTATCAACAAGTGAATCTAAAAATCAAGTGAATAAAAAATCTGATGAACAGAATAATCTGGTGAATATAATAGAATCAGGGGCATAGAAAGGGAGTGGACTGACAATCCTCAGGGGGAAAGGGGTGTGGGAAGAGACTGGACAAAAATCATACACATACAGATGAGGACAGTGGAGGAGGGGTTAAGTAAAGGCAGGGGGTGGAGTGGGAACTGGGTGGAGGGGAGCTATGGGGGGGGAAAAGAGGAACAACCGTAATAATCTGAACAATAAAGATTTAATAAAAATAAAAAAATAAAAAATTTAGCTAACAATGAATGAACTCTTCCCATGTGCAAGATACTGTGCTCATCTAATTCTTGCAACAACCCTCTGAGGAATGTACTAATGGAGATGATTCCTACGTTGCAGCTCAGGGAACTGTCAACCATCAGTCTGTCTTCCCTCACTAAAGTTTTGTCCTTTCTAGAATTTCATATAAATGAAATGATGTATGATATTGTCCTTTATGTCCCGCCCCCCCCTTCCCCCCAGTTAGCATGTTTTTGAGATTCATCCATGTTATTGGTGTGATCAGTCTTTTTTCATTTTAGCCTTTCTAGTGTGTTTTTGTAGTGGTATTTCATGATGGTTGTAATTTGCATTTCCTTAATTACTAATGTTATTAAGCATTTTTGCATGTATTTTAGTTGCTACTTTTTGATGAGGTCACATTTATTATTTTTTTCCTCTATGGCTTGTGCTTTTTGTTTCCTATCTAAGAAATCTTTACCTAACCAAAGTTCACAAATCTTTACCCAACCCAAGACTTTATTTTCTTTTTACTGGATATCTCTCTATCGTTGATTTCAAGTTCAAGTCCATTGTGGTCAAAAACATATGGTTTCAATCCTTTTAAATTTATCAAGATTGGGATTATGGCCCAACATCTGACCTATCTTGATGATGTTCCATGTGCACTTAAAAAATACTATATTCTGTTCTTAATAGAAGGAGAATTGTATAAATGTTAATTGGGTCAATTGTATAAATGTTAATTGGATAATGTTGTTAAAGGCTTTTATATCCTTACTAGAGGCCCAGTGAATGAAATTCATGCATGGATAGGGTTCCTAGGCCTGGCCAGCGATTAGGGCTGATCTGTAGGATGACTGGCGGGGCAATCAGGGGGCCCCTGCTGGCACCCACCTTGGCTGGTCTGGAGCCTGTGGACTGAGGGCAGCTCCTGCATTGAGCATTTGCCCCCTGGTGGTCAGTGCATGTCATAGCGATTGGTCATTCCACTGTTCGGTCAATTTGCATATTAGGCTTTTATTATATAGGATAATTTTTTTGGTTTATTTGTTCTATCAGTTACTGAAAGAAGACAATTGAAATATTCACCTGTAATTATAGATTTATCTGTCTCTTCCTTGTTTTAAAAAAATACCCAGAATTCAACAGAGTACATTTTAAAGATCTTATTGGTGTTATTTAACGATTCACGAGTGGGACAGCATCCGATCTAGCAGTCAGAAAGGAGCTTGGAAGAATTGTACAAAATGAAAGACTTTTATAGGAAGAAGGGAGTGGGAAAAAAGAAGTGATTCTAGGCAAAAAAGCAGGTTGGTTATTGTAGCTTATGTACCTTTAGGCAAAGTTGGGGAACCTTTTTTCTGCCAAGGGCCATTTGGATATTTATAACATCATAATAGGCCATACAAAGTTATCAACTTAAAAATTAGCCTGCTATATTTGGTCAAACGGTTATATATTTATTTATTATTTATTAATTTTATTTTTTTGTTTTCGTTGCTATTTTATTTTTTATTATTTTTATTTTATTTTATTTATTTGTTTTTGGTCAAATATTTAATTAACTTACCCCTAATGCCTTGGCAGGGCCAGACCAAATGGTTTCACGGGCCTTACACAGCCTGTGGGCCAAACCTTCCCCACCTCTGCTTTAGGGGAAAGCAGGGGTCTATCAGGTTGGTTACTTAAGTAGTGCTGATCGGGCAATTCCTGACTGAGTGGTTAAAGATTCCATTTCTAAGAGAGCTGAAATTGTAAGTTTTGGTTTGGTGATGTATGTCAGCATAAGTGACTCCATTTTAGGTCTGTTGTCTTTAATAGTTGTGTCAGCTTTTGCTTCATGTATTTTGAGACACCATCACTAGGTGCATGCATACCCACTTAGGATCCCTCTATATCTTGGAATTAGAGATGTCCCTCTTATCCCTGGTCACATTCCTTGTTCTAAAGTGTATCTTGTCTGATAGTTATATGGCCACTCAACTATCTGTATTTGCATGGTATATTTTTTCCATCCTTTTTACTTTTATTTTTAAATAGACCTAGTTTTTTTTTTTACAAAGGAATTTTAGGTTCATAGCAAAATTGAGCAGAAAGCACAGAGAGCTCCCATATACCCCCTGCCTCCTTCCCTCCCGCCCACTCCACCAACAATATACAATACCAGAGTGGTACGTTTGTTACAGTCGATGGACCTACATTGATAGATCATCATCACCCAAGTGTGTAGTTTACATTAGGGTTCATTCTTGGTATTGCACATTCTATGAGTTTTGACCACTGTATAAGGGCGTATGCCCACCATTATAATGTCATAGGAAATAATAGGAAATAGAGTCATTGCCCTAAAATCATCTGTGCTATGCCTCCTCATTCCTCTAGCCTCTCTAATGTCTGGCAACCATTTTTTTGGTTTGTTTTTAAAATATATTTTATTGATTTTTTACAGAAAGGAAGGGAGAGGGATAGAGAGTTAGAAACATCAATGAGAGAGAAACATCAATCAGCTGCCTCCTGCACACCCCCTACTGGGGATGTGCCCGCAACCAAGGCACATGCCTTTGACTGGAATCGAACCTGGGACCCTTCAGTCTGCAGGCCGACGCTGTATTCACTGAGCCAAACCGGTTAGGGCTGTTTTTTTTTTTTTAATTTTTTATTTTTTTAATGTCTCTATAATTTTGACGTTTCCAGAATGTCATATAGTTGGAATCATACAGTATGTAGCCTTTTCAAGTTGGCTTCTTTTACTAACCAATATGCATTTAAGACTCCTCCATGTCTTTCTTTTTCTTAAAAAATTCTTTATTGTTGAAAGTATTACATATGTCTCCTTTCCCCCTTCTACATGTCTTTTCATGGATTTATAGCTTTATTCTTTTTAGTGCTGAATAATACTCCATTGTCCGAATATACCACGGTTTATTTACCCATTCATTTACTGAAGGATATCTCAGTTGTCTCCAAGTTTTGGAAATGATGAATAAAGCTGCTGTAAACATTTGAGTGCACATTTTTGTGAGGCCTTAATTTTCAACTCCTTTGAATACAGCAAAGGAAGTAGTAAGAGGGGACATCCTTGCCTTGTTCCTAATCTTAGTGGGAAATCTACTTTCTCACCATTAAGTCTGGTGTTAGCTATTGTTTTTCCTTTTTGTAGATATTCTTTATCAAGTTGAGAAAGTTCCCCTCTATTCTGAGTGTATGGAGAGTTTTTATCATGAATGGGTGTTGGACTTTGTCAAATGCTTTCTTTGCATTTATTGATATGATTATGAGAGAAAAATGGGCAAAAAACATACAGAAGAAACACAAGTACTGAGGAAGTATATGTTAAAATGCTAGCCTCACTAAAAATCAATGCCTATGCACTGAAAGGTGATCCCATATTTTTACCTGCTTAATAATGAATAAACAAAGGAATTTAAAAATTTTAATAATGCTGTATGGGTGCCTTGACATGGGCACTTTGGTACAGTGCTATTGACTGCACAAGTGACTTTTTCTGGAAAGCCTCTTGTAATTCATATAAAAAATAATCCTGAGCCATGAATATAGTGAGCCCCTTCCTTCTTCTTCAAAGCCTGGGAGGGTGCTGTTCCTCTGCTGAGATGTTCTTCCCCACTCTGCCCTGGATCCTTCCTCCTCACCTTTCAGGTGCTAGAGCTCACATCCTCGAGGCAGCCTTCCACAAACTACAGTCTCCATTAGATCCTCTCTCCTTTTTTAAAAAATATATTTTATTGATTTTTTACAGAGAGGAAGGGAGAGGGGTAGAGAGTTAGAAACATCGATCAGAGAGAAACATTGGTCAGCTGCCTCCTGCACACTCCCTACTTGGTATGTGCCCGCAACCAAGGTACATGCCCTTGACCAGAATCGAACCTGGGACCTTTGAGTCTGAAGGCCTGCACTCTATTCACTGAGCCAAACTAGTTAGGGCTAGATCCTCTTTTTATAGCCTTAACCATCAACCAGCATTCTTGGGGCCACTTGAGGGGAGAAGGCTGAGGGTCTCACTATTCAGTACGTGAACTTTTAGTTTATTCCTCTATGGTGTGTCCACCCTCTACTGTACACTGCGTTTCCCAGGGAAGAAGCTTCGAGCCCTCCACAGGGCAGGGGAAGGTGGTTACCTCGTGGCTCAGAATGGAGGAGGGGATCCATGGGCTACTCTCAGTCAGCTCTTCTGTTCTCACCTCCACCCTCCCTTTCACTCTCAGAGGCAGTTGGTGCCTTCACTTCTTGTAACTGACTTGTGCTTTTCTGTATTTCTGAATCACCCACAATGAGTTACTTTCACAATCAGAAGAAAAGCCCCTAACTTTTTTAAATTTAAAATTTCATACCTTTTGACCCAGTAATTTTACTTCTTGGAATGTTTGTCTTTTAAGGAAATAGGCAATTTGGAAAACATTTATGTACAGGCATCTGCACCCTAGTATAATTTGTAGTAGAGGAAAATTAGTTGCAAACAACCTAAAAATTCAACATCAGGATTATGGTTAAGTGGACAATGATAAAGCCATTAAGTGGTGTTTCCAAAGATTTATGCCACGAGGGAAAGGTTTATAATTTAATGTAAAATGAAAAAAGCAGAATATGAAATTATAGGTATACCTTTACTCAGATTTTATTTAAAAATATGTATGGAGGAGGGTGAAGGAATTAGTTCTGGATATTAACTGTTGTTTCCCCTGGCGGGTAGGATCTCATTGTCTACAATGATTATGCATTACCTTTATAATCTGAATAAAAACTTCTATATATATGCAAAAGAGAAGAAAATAGAAAAGTTAATGTAATCCTAGGCTGAATTAATAAAGGCAGAAGTTAAAATATAAATGGATTAAATGCTCAGATCAAAAGATATAGGGTAGCTGAATGGATAAGAAAGCATGTCCTATATATCTGCTCTCTACAAGAGACCTACCTCAGGACAAAAGATACACACAGACGGAAAGTGAAAGGATGGAAAAAAAATATTCCATGTAAATGGAAATGAAAAAAAAGCTGAGGTAGTAATATTTATATCTGACAAAATAGACCTCAAAACTAAGGTCATAAAAGAGACAAGGGAGAATCCAAGATGGCGGCGTAGGTAAACACCTAAACTGCTGCCTCCCACAACAATTTAAACTGCAACTAAAAGACAAAATGTCTATCACCCAGAACCACGGGAAAGCTGGCTGAGTGGAAGTTCTACAACTAGAAGGAAAGAGAAAAGAGCATTGAGACGTGCACGACCACTGAAAAGCTGAGGTACAGAGGTGCGTGATCTGGGCTGGCTGCGGGCGACTGGGTGCGTTACTTTTTTCAACCCGAAGGGAGACAAGCCCCCGATTACTCTGAAATCCAGTCTCTGGGGAGACGCGGGGGACCCAAACTCCTACGGGGAGAAGCTGGACTGTCTGCCAGTGAGGGTGGCTTGCTTGCAGAGCTGCGCGCAGGAATAATTGTTTACTGCACTGGGGCACAGGACTCGCGGATGCTGTTGGGGATGCAGAGCCGGCTAACTAGCAGCCATTGCTGTTTGCCACGCCCTAACCTAGTGACACCCTGAGGCCCCACCCTGCACAACCTACAAACCCACCCAAGCTCCAAGCAGCTGAGTTAGCATAAGAAAGGCCTGCCCTATCGCAGCTTAACCTAGCAAACTTGCAGCCTGGGTCAGACAGCTCCAAAACCTCCAAACCCCAAGCAAAGAGGAGAAAACTGCAGCTCTCACTGTAGCTCCTGCTGAGTGGCCTCAGACAGTAGCTGACCTGCATCCCATTGGAGATCCAGAAGCCAGTGTACCTAGTGGTCAGTGTGAGACACCAGATTTCAACTCCTCACATCCATAAGTGACACATTCAAGAGGCAGACTCAGTGAGCACCAAAGCCCCACTGAAACAAGTCCTGCCCCATAAGCGTGTCTTCAGCGCAGCAGTTCTTCCATTATAGACACAGGGAGTGCTCACAGCTAATTGGCCTGGAGGTCAATTCCTCCCAGTGTACCAACAGAAATTAAGGCTTAACTACACCAAGACTTTGCACTCAGCCCACAAAGAGGTGTACCAAGAGCATCCACATCAGGTGATTGGGGAGGCTGAGCTACTGCCCCATATAGGTCACCTACCACACAAAGCCACTCCATCAACACAGGGAAGCAGCCAAAATGCAGAAACAAAGAAACATGTCACGAATGAAAGAAACGGAGGAAAGCAAACTACTGGATGACATAGAGTTCAGAACCACATGTATAAGGTTACTCAAGAATCTTCTAAAAACCGCTGAGAAACTTGATGACACTTCTGAGGGCTTAGTGAGACCTTCAAGGACCTTAATGATAATGCCAAAAAATGGAAAAGGACCAGTCAGAAATGAAGCATACACTGTCTAAAATAAAGAATATACAGAAACTCAACTGTAGATCAACATACCCCAAGAATCAAACCAAAGATCTGAAATATGTGGAAACAAAAAACATCCAACCAGAAAAACAAAAAGAAAAAAGAATCCAAAAATATGAAGATAGTGTAAGGAGCCTCTGGGACAACTTCAAGGGAACCAACATCCGAATTTTTGGGGTGCCAGAAGAAGGGAGAGAGCAAAATATTGAAAACCTATTAGAAGAAATAATAACAGAAAACTTTCCCTACCTGGTGAAAGAAATAGACTTACAAGTTCAGGAAGCGCACAGAACCCCATACAAGAGGAATCCAAAGAGGACCACACCAAGACACACATAATTAAAATGCCAAGGGCAAAAGACAAAGAGAGAATATTAAAAGCAGCAAGAGAAAAACAGTTAATTACCTACAAGGGAGTACCCATACGACTGTCAGCTGATTTCTCAACAGAAACTATGCAGGCCAGAAGGGAGTGGCAAGAAATATTCAAAGTGATGAACAGCAAGAACCTACAACCAAGATTACTCTACCCAGCAAAGCTATCATTCAGAGTTGAAGGTCAGATAAAGAGCTTCACAGACAAGAAAAAGCTAAAGGAGTTCATCGCCACCAAACCAGGATTACACGAAATGCTGAAGGGTATCCTTTAAGAAGAGGAAGAAGAAGAAAAAGGTAAAGATAAAAATTATGAACAACAAAATGACATCAAATACATACCTACCAACAAGTGAATCTAAAAATCAAGTGAATAAAAATCTGAAGAACAGAATGGACTGGTGAATATAATAGAATCAGGGACATAGAAAGGGAGTGGACTGACGATTCTCAGGGGAAGCAGGTGTGAGGGGTGTGGGAAGAGATTGGACAAAAATCTTACTCCTATGGATGAAGACAGTGGTGGGGGGTAAGGGCATGGGGTGGGGTGGGGAATCAGGTGGAGGGGAGCTATGGGAAAAAAAAAAGAGGAACACCTGTAATAATCTGAACAATAAAGATTAAAAAAAAAAAAGAGAGAGACAAGGAAGGTCACTACATAATACCAAGGGGATGGATCCCACAAGAGGCTATAACCTTTGTAAACATATATGCACCCAACACAGGAGCACCTAAATATATATAAAAAATCTTGGTGGACATTAAGGGACAGTCATAGTAGAGGATATATATATATATATATATATATATATATATATATATATATATTTAGTTTTTACGTCTTTTTAATTTCTTAAAGATTTTTTAATGTAATCCTTTTATTTTATTTATTTATTTTTTACTGTTTAAAGTATTACATATAGTAGTACATATATCTCCTCTTTTTCCCCATTGACCTTCCCCCAGCCTCCCCTACCCCCTATCGCATGCCCTCATCCCATCCCCCCAGTATCTTGTGTCCATTGCTTGTGTTTATATGCATGCATACAAGTCCTTTGGTTGATCTCTTCCCCTTCTCTCCTAATCTTTTTCTTTTTAAAAATTATTTTATTGATTTCAGAGAGGAAGGAAGAGGGAGAGAGAGAGATAGAAACATCAATGATGAGAGAGAATCATTGATCGGCTGCCTCCTTCCTGCATGCTCCCCACTGGGACCGAGCCCACCACCTGCATGTGCCCTTGACCAGAATCGAACCTGGGATCCTTCAGTCTGCAGGCCAACACTCTATCCATTGAGCCAAACCAGCTAGGGCTATAGTAGAGGATTTTTACATCCCACTGTCATCAATGGATAGATCTTCCAGACAAAAATAATCAACAAGGCAATAGCAACTTTAGATAACACATTTCATCCCAAAGCAGCATGTGTCTATGGAACAATCTCAAAGATAGACCACATGTTAGGACACAAAATAAGTCTTAACAAATTTAAGAAGATTGAAATCATAGTAAGCATCTTCTTGGACTACAGTGTTATGAAACTACAATAAAAAACCGAGAAACATTTAAACACATGGAGGCTAAATAGCATGTTATTAAACATGAATGGGTTACCAGTGAGATCGAGGAAGAAGTAAAAATTACTTGGAAACAAACAAAAATGAACACACAACAACCCAAAATCTATGGGACACAGCAAAGGCAGTCCAGAGAGGGAAGTTCATAGCATAATGCTTACCTCAAGAAACAAGAAAAATCTCAATAAACAATCTAACCTTACACCTAAAAGAACTAGAAGAACAACAACAAACAAAGCCCAGAGTTAGTAGAAGGAAGGAAATAATAAATATCAGAGTGGAAATAAATGACATGGAAACTAAAACACAGTATAAAAGATCAATGAAAAAAGAACCCCGAAACTGGTTCTTTGAAAAGACAAACACACTTGATGAACCTTTAACCAGATTTATCAAGGAAATAAAAGAGAAGACCCAAATAAATAAAATCAGAAATGAAAGAGGAGAAGTGACAACTGACATACAAAAATACAAAGGATTGCAAGAAAATACTATGAACAACTGTATGCCAACAAATTGGAAAACCTTGGTGAAATGGATAAATTCCTAGAAGCATATAATCTTCCAAAACTGAATAGGAAAAATAAAAAAGCCCTAAATAGACCAACTACAACTAATGAAATTGAAGTAGTAAATCAAAACAAAACAAACAAAAACTCCCAGCAAACAAAAGTCCTGGACCAGATGGCTTCACAGGCAAATTTTACCAAACACTCAAAGAACTACCACCTATCCTCCTCAAACTATTCCAAAAAATTTCAAGAGGAGGGAAGACTTCCAAGATCTTTTTATGAAGCTGGCATTATACTAAGTCGGAACCCAGATAAAAACACTACAAAGAAAGAAAATTATAGGCCAGTATTCCTAATAAACATAAATGGTAAAATATTAGTGAGTCAGATCTAGCAATATATTAAAAAGATCATGCACCATGATCAGGTGGGATTTGTTCTGGGAATGCAAGGATGGTACAATATTTGCAAATCAATAAATGTGATACATCACATAAACAAAATGAAGGATAAAAATCACATGATCATATCAATAGATGCAGAAAAAGCATTTTATAAAATCCGGTACCCATTTATGATAAAAACTCTCAGCAGAGTGGGAACAGAGGGATCATACCTCAACATAATAAAGGCCATATATGACAAACCCACAACTAACATCATACTCAATGGGCACAAACGAAAAGCATTTTCCTTAAGATAGGGAACAAGACAGAGAGGTCTACTTTTACCATTTTTAATAAACATAGTACTGGAAGTCCTAGCCACAGCCATCAGACAAGAAGAAAACATAAAAGGCATCCAAATTGGAAAGGAGGAAGTAAAACTGTCATTATTCTCAGATGACATGATACTGTACATAGAAAACGTTAAAGGCTCCACCAAAAAACACACACAACCTAATAGATCTAATAAATAAATTTGGCAAGGTAGCAGGATACAAAATTAATATTCAGAAATTGGTGGCATTTTTATACACCAATAATGAACTATCAGGAAGAGAAATTAAGAAAACCCTATTTACTATTGCAACAACAACAACAAAAATAAGGTACCTAGAAGTAAATTTAAACAAAGAGGTAAAAGACCTGTACTCAGAAGATTATAGGCTATTGAAGAAGAAATTGAGGAAGATGCAAATAAGTGAAAGCATATACTGTGTTCATGGTTTGGAAGAATTAAAATCATTAAAATATCCATATTACCCAAAGCACTATATAGAATCAATGCAATTCCAATGGCATATTTCACAGGTCTAGAACAAATATTCCAAAAATGTATGGAATCCAAAAAGACCCAAAATAGCCTCAGCAATCTTGAGAAAGAAGACAAAGTTGGGGGGATCACAATACCAGATATCAAACTATACTACAAAGCCACTGTAATTAAAACAGCATGATGCTGGCATAAGAACAGGCATATTGATCAATAGAACAGAACAGAGAACCCAATAATAAACCCAAGGCATTAAGCTCAATTAATATTTGATAAAAGAGGCAAAAGCATACAGTGGGGTAAAGACAGTTTCTTCAGTAAATGGTGCTGGGAAAATTGGACAGGTATATGCAAAAAACTGCAACTAGACCACCAATTTATACCATATACAAGAATAAACTCAAAATGAATAAAAGACTTAAATGTAAGTTGCAAAACCATAAAATTCCTGGAAGAAAAATAGGCAGTAAAATCTCAGACATCTCACAATAGTTTTGCTGATATACTAGTATCTCCTTGGTTAAGGGAGACAAAGGAAAAAATAAACAAATGGGACTACATCAAACTAAAAAGCCTTTGCACAGCAAAAGAAAGCATTAACAAAGAAAAGGGGACCCACTATATGGGAGAACATATTTGCCAATGATTTATCTGATAAAGGGTTAATTTCCAAAATATATAAAGAACTTATACAACTCAACACCAGAAAGACAAACAACCCAATTAAAAAATGGGCAAAGGACTTGAATAGACACTTCTCTAGAGAGGACATATAGATGGCCTATAGACATATGAAAAAGTGCTCAATGTCACTAATCATCAGAGAGTGGCAAATTAAAACCACAATGAGCCCTAGCTGGTTTGGCTCAGTGGATACAGCATAGGCCTGCAGACTGATGTGTTCCAGGTTTGATTCCAGTCAAGGGCACATGCCTGGGTTGCGGACTCAATCCCCAGTGGACCGCAGGAGGCAGCTGATGAACGATTCTCATCATTGATATTTCTATCTCCCTCTCCCTCTCCCTTCCTCTCTGAAATCAATAAAAATATATTTAAAAAAACACGCCACAATGAGATATTATTTCATACCTGCCAGAATGGCTATTATCAACAAATCAACAAACAACAAGTGCTGGTGAGGATGTGAAGAAAAGGGAACTCTTGTGCACTATTGGTAGGAATACAGGCGGTGCAGCCACTGTGGAAAACAGTATGGAGTTTCCTCAAAAAATTAAAAATGAAACTGCTTTGACACAGTGATCCCACTTCTGGCCATATGTCCTAAGAAACTGGAAACACTAATTTGAAAGAATATATTCACCCCTACATTCATTATAGCATTATTTAAAATAGCCAAAATCTGAAAACAGCCCAAGTGCCCATCAGCAGGTGAGTGGTTAACGAAAGCTGTGGTACATTTACACAATGGAATACTATGTGCCTCTGAAAAAGAAGGAAATTTTACCTTTTTGCAATCGCTTGGATGCACCTGGAGATTATTATTCTAAGTAAGATAAACCAGTCAGAGAAAGACAAAACCATATGATCTCACTTATATGTGGAATCTAATGAATAAAATAAACTGATGGACAAAATAGAAACCTAGGCATGGATACATGGAACAGACTGACAGCTGTCAGAGGGGAGCACTGGATGTAGATGGTGAAGGGGTTAACCAAAAAACATATCCTATATAATAAAAGCGTAATATGCTAAGAGTCTGACCAATTGGTTGACTATTCTGTTGACCACTTGACCTATTGCTATGACGCTCACTGACCACCAGGGGGAAGATGCTCCGACTGGTTGGTTAGTTGCTGCTGGGGTTCTGCCCATCGGGACTGGGCCAGAGGGCCAAACACGCCCTGGAGCCCTCCTGCAATCCTTCCCCAGCCAGCTGGACCCAATAGGCCCCGATCGGGACTGATCGCTGGCCAGGCTGAGGGACCCCACCCGTGCATACTAGTAAATGCGTGCATCTGGCCTCTAGTATACATATAACACATAGACACAGACAATAGTGTGGTGATAGCCAGAGGGAGTGAGGGTTGGGGCTAGGTGGATGTGAGCAAAGGGAGGAAAAATGGGGACTAAAAGAGACTTTGCTTGGGGTGATGGGCACACGACGCAGTGTGTAGATTATGTTTTATTGAGTTGTACACTTAAAACCTATATGGTTTTGCAAACCAATGTCACCCCAATAAATTTAATAAAACAATAAAAGTAGAAGTTTTGAGGCAAGAGGTGATAATCTGGATTCTGATCACTTGGAGTATCATGTGTAACATCCAGAGGAGGTTGACACATGTTAAGAGGAAAGTAGACAAGCTGCAGGTTTGCTAGAGACTTCTGCAAATCAGAGTCAGCTGGAGGAGCAGGAGAAGCACAGGCCCAGGACAGGCCTGGTGGCTTTCTCCACATGGCTGCAGTGTTTGTATGGAAAGAGCAGAGCACCTGAGCCTCGTATGGCCCTTGAGGTCAGAGCCAGGGCTGGTGGGAGAAGCTGGAAGGTGGAGACAGAAGTTCCAACAGTCCTGTGGTAGATTCCTCTTCCTGCAAACATCAGTGGCCATGCTAAGCCCAATGTGAAAAGGAAATGGAGGAACCCCAGTCAAGGCCCTGGAGGTCACTGTGAGAATCATGAGGTCAGCAACCTAGTGGTCAGTGAGCTGGCATGTTCAATTGGGAAGTTTTTTTTTCTTCTTCTTCTAATACATTTTTGTTAGTTTCAGAGAGGAAGGGAGAGGGAGAGAAAGAAACATTAGTGATGAGAGAGAATCACTGATTGGCTGACTCCTGTGTGCCCCCACATGGGGGATCGAACCCGCAATCTGGGCATGTGCCCTTACCGGGAATTGAACTGTGACCTCCCAGTTCATAGGTCGAAGCTCAACCACACCAGCCAGGCTGGGAAGAAGTTTTGCCATCACTCAGCCCAACCACTGTCTACTTTGTTTATGCATGCCCATGACATTCACATGCTCCCATGGGTCCCAGATAAGATGACTTGGGATTATGCAGAATTCCCAGTGCACTCCACATAACCCCAGACCCTTTATTTTTCTTACTCAGGAAAGCAATGTGGAACTCAAGTGACTGGGATATATCCTATTATAGAAACAATCTTGAATCTGTTTTAATTCATGGAAAATACCATATGATCTCACATCACCTGTGAGCTTCAGATCAATGATGAGTGACAAGGTCCTCCATGCACTGCTCCTCAGATCTACCAGCCATATACCTGTCTCTCACCCAGCACTTATATTTCACCATAGGGAAAATGAGGCCCGGAGAGGAGAAAGGACCACAGTCAAGTGACTATGAAGGATGGGTCCCAGGAGTAAACCTTTTATGGCTCCTCCTGTGACTGAGAGTTGCCTGTACCCCACTTTGATTTTGGTAGTGTGAAGGATAGGCTGGTGGGAGGACAAAGAAGGAAGAAGTGAGATGTGAACCTTCTGTGTTCCATCCAGGCCACATCAACAGGGAGATGCCTGAGTCCAATATATACTTAATTTTGTCCTTGGCCTCCCCCAACAAGTGCTCGGAGGTGAGGTGGGGCTGGTAGGGTGGTAGTATAGTTGAATTGTCTACCCCCAAAAAGTATGCTGAAGTCTCAACCAGCAGTACCTCTGAATGACCTTATTTAGAAATAGGGTGTTTACAAAGGTGATCAAGTTGAAATGAAGTCATTAGGGTGGTCCTAATCCAGTATGATTAGTGTCTTTATAAAAAGAAGTTTAGCCCTAGCTGGTTTGGCTCAGTGGATAGAGCGTCAGCCTGCAGACTGAAGGGTCCCTGGTTTGATTCCGGTCAAGGGCACATGCCTAGGTCATGGGCTCAATCCCCAGTAGGGAGCATGCAGAGGGCGGCCAATCAATGATTCTCTCTCATCATTGATGTTTCTGTCTTTCCCTCTCCCCTCCTCTCTGAAATCAATAAAAATATATTTAAAAATAAACAATAAAATAAAATAAAATAAAATAAAAAGAAGTTTAGCCTGTCCAGTTGGCTCAGTGGTTGAGCGTCGACCTATGAACCAGGAGGTCACAGTTTGATTCCCGGTCAGGGCACATGCCCAGGTTGCGACTCGATCCCTAGTGTGGGGTGTGCAGGAGGCAGCCGATCAATGATTCTCTCTCATCATTGATGTTTATAGTTCTCTCTCCCTCTTTGAAATCAATAAAAATATAGTTATCAATCAAATAAAAAGAAGTTTACACATAGAGACAGACGCATGCACCGGGACAATGTGTGAAGAGGAAGGCAGAGATGGGGGAGATGCTTCTATAAACCAAGGAATGCCAGCCACCCACCAGAAGCTAAAGGCATGGAACAGATTCTCCCTCACAGCGCTCAGGAGGAACCAACCCTACCTACATCTCGATGATCTCCACCTTTCGGCCTCCCGAACTGTGAGAGAATAAGTATCTGTTTTTGAAGGCCCTAGTCTGTGTTATAACAGCGCTAGGAAATGAACACAGGTGGGATGAGGCTTACAGCCACTCCTCACCAGATCTTCTCCCTACAGCACTGCCCCCACACCATTCTGTGTGGTCCTCTATCCCCAATACACTATCGTTGCCCTTAAACACCACCCTCCCCCAGCCCCAGCCCATTTGCCCTTGTGTTTGCATTGGCACCAGCTTAGGTCTCAACCCTAGCCTTGCCAAAAGTCTGTATGTGGGCCCTTTACTGACCACAGCCCCAACAAGGCCTCTCACCCTGGCTGGGGATGAATCCTTTAGAAGAGGACTTCAGCCTCCTGGATTATGCCCTTCCAACGAGTGAATAGCCTGCTTTCTGGCCAGTCTCAATACCTTATCATAGATAGCCAAAGTGAATGCAGGGCTAGGCCCATGGGGAATAAAAGTGTCTCCCTAGTGACTCTTAGAGATTCACTGGGGAGTTGAAATAGACATACTAAGCAGCGGTCCAGATTCCTGAGAGGTAGAGATCATCACTGGAGACTGGCTAGAGAAGTCATGGAGGGCTTCCTGGAGAAAGAACCGGTGATGGCCTTGCTGGAGAGGGTGAGCTGAATTTTATTGCATGTGTTCTAGGAGCCAGGCATATTCATATACTTTCTCTTATTTTTATTTCTTGTGATTTGTAACACAGGTGATGTTATCTAAATTTTATAGATGAGAAAATGAAGACTCAGAGAAGTGAAATGATTGACCTAAGACCACATGGTTTTGTACATGTTAGAGGCATTGTTTAAACTGAGGACCCTCTGATGTCACAGCTCATCTTACTTTTTCTTCTGCATCCAGGCTCTGCCTTTTCCAGGATCCAGTAGTGTTTAAAAGACTGATGAAGTTTAGAAGTACATGAGAAGAGGTACTCCAGGTTGTCAAAGAAGCAGGGTGGGGACATACTGGATGAGTCTGGGGAGACAGGAGAACACTGGGCTATTGGACCTCTGGGATTCAGAGGGAACCATGCGGACCGAAGCTGGAAGAATAAGAGCTGGTCATTTATCAGGCTGAGCATTCAGACTTGATGGTTAAGTAGAGAGTGAATGAGTTCTGGGATGAGGGATACAGAGATGGTGTTTTGGAGACCTATCTCTGTTTTTATTTATTTCAGAGAGGAAGGGAGAAGAAGAGAGAGATAGAAACATGAATGATGAGAGAGAATCATCCATTGGCTGCCTTCTGCACTCCCCACACTGGGAATCGAGCCCACAACCTGGGCATGTGCCCTGACTAGGAATTGAAATGTGACCTCCTGGCTCATGGGTCGAAGCTCAACCACTGGGCCACAGCAGCTGGGCTTGGAGACCTATTTTGATGGGCAAGGGGCCAAGTTGCCAACTTGCTGTAAAGGCTCTTAAGGGGAAGCATGTGACCATGTGAGATGGACCCCCATTCCCTCCTCCAACCCCAGCCCCAGATCTCCTGGGTAGGGGAGAACGACCAGTTTGCCTCCAAGGGCCACTACTTGAGCGCGCCCTCTACCTGGGTCATCTTCCACATGGAAGGTCAACTCTACCAACGCTGGGCTTATCCTCAGCTATTCCTCCCATTTCCTAGAGGGCTCACCAGGCCCTAAGCACCTCTCACAACTGCCTGACCCTTACCCTCCTCCATGCCTTTGCCCAAATTTTTTTCTCTGCCTGAATACTCAGTGTCATGTTCTCCTCCTCAGCGAACTCCTATTCATCCATCAAGATCCAGTTCAATTGTTCATTTTCCCCTGCAACATTTGTGACTTAGAGGCCCCTCCACATTCCCTCCCACCTTTCTCTGTTGCCATTGTCTGTTCTTAATGAGTTTTAGGTGCTGGGGGGTGGGGGAGTGGGTCATGAAACAGACCTTTGAGTTGCTCCTTTTGGTGGGTAGAGAGGGCCATGGTTGGAGGGGCAAGTGATCTAAACCCGCCTCCCAGAATACCAAGGGGCCCAGGATAAGGTGGGATAGGGTGCATTTGAGCTGGACTGTGAAGGGCTCAGCAGGGGCAGCGTTGGGAGCAGGGTGTGTGTGTCCAGTAAGGAAGCACACTGCAGGGGGTGGAGTGGCTGGGGCACTCCATGGCCATAGGGCAAGCTGAGGACAGACACTGCTTTGGCTTGAGGGGCTGAGGCAGAGGATGAAAGAGGATGATGCCTGAGGCATTTGAAAAGGCAGAATGTTTAGGACTCAGGACTGCTGAGAGGCAGGGTGTGTGAGTTGGAAGGTGAAAGGTGCTCGCTGGAGTTGGGGTTGCAGAGGCCAAAGACAGATTATCCAGGACAGAAAAGAAAAGAAAGCCTGGGGAAAGCAAGGCCACCCTTCAGCTCCCACCCTGATGCACATCACAATAGCATCAATACACACACCTAGCTTGTGACCAAGTTCTGTTTATTTTAGAAGCATAAACAGTGGAACTAGGAAGGAGTGATGAGAACAAGACACCAGCCTCCTTGACAGGCTCTGTGTGTGTAATCCAGGCCTGGTCCACGCTCTTCCTGCGAGGAGAGGGTGTAGAGGACAACCTGGGTCGGGGAGAAAGTTCCATGATGGTGGGGGTGGAGTAACTTGGCTTTGAGTCCCTCTGAACAAAGTGAAAAAGGCCAGAGGGCTGAAGCCTTTGTTCAGGAGCACCCTGAGCTGGCTCTGTCTGTGCCTGCGGCAAAGCCAGGTTCTGGAGGGGAAACCATGAGGTGTCCTCTAGTCACTAGGAAGGCCCAGGTGTCCAAGAACAACTGATAGTGAGGCCCATGGCCAGCAAGCACCCGCTTCCCCTGCCCTAGTCATCTCTGCAGAGCCTTCAAGAAGGGGCACCCAAGGCAGCCAGACTTCCGAGGCCCCGCTGTTGGGTGACATAAGCCCCAGGTTCCTACAAATACTGTTTCTTAGAGGCATGGCTGCTGGGGTATTTCTGGCTACTCTGCGGGTACGGGTCCAGGAAGGGGGGTGGCCTAGAAGCAGCCAACCTCTCCTCTGTAGTCAGGTTGGCCCAGTTCTGCTCACTGGATGAGAGCCCGCTGTAGACGGGGCATGGCTCGGATGAGGGCTCCTTGCCCATGGGGAGGTAGAAGACCTGGTTAGCGTAGGGCTCCGGGGTGGTGCCCTGAGCTAGGGGGGCATTCTGGCCCTGCTGGGCCTTTAGTCTCCTTGTGAGGTAGCGGTACAGCAGGTGCACCAGCTCTAGCAGGTTGAGCAGCAGGGAGATGAATCCGACCACCTGCATGAAGATGATAAAGATAGTCTTCTCGGTGGGGCGAGAGACATAGCAATCCACAGAGTGGGGGCAGGGTGAGCGGTGGCACACATACACAGGTGCCATGGTCCAGCCGTAGAGACGCCACTGGCCGTACAGGAAGCCTGCCTCTAGTATGCTCTTGCAGATCACACTGACCACGTAGGTGCCCATCAGCGCCCCTCGGATCCGCATGCGACCATCTTCGGCCACTGAGATCTTGGCCATCTGACGCTCTATGGCTGCCAACGTCCTTTCCACGTATGGGTCCTTGTGCGGCAGTGCCCGCAGCTCCTCCTCCTTCTGCCGCAGCCGCTCCTCACGCCGAGACAGGTGAATGACATGGGCCAGGTAGATCAGGGTGGGCGTGCTGACAAAGAGGAACTGCAGCACCCAGTAGCGGATGTGGGAGATGGGGAATGCCTGGTCGTAGCAGACGTTGGTGCAGCCCGGCTGGGCCGTATTGCATTGGAAATCCGACTGCTCGTCACCCCACACGGACTCACCGGCCAGGCCCAGGATGAGGATGCGGAAGATGAAGAGCACTGTCAGCCAGATCTTGCCCACCACAGTGGAGTGCTGCTGGACCTGGTCCAGCAACTTTTCCAGGAAGCCCCAGTCACCCATGGCTCCTGGGCTTCTGTCTGCAGGGAGACAGAAAACACTGTCAGCAGGACATCCTTCTCAGCTGGCCTAGCAGCAAGGCTGCAGCGAGGTGGGCCATACCCTTTTATCTACAGGGAAACTGAGGCTCAGGGCGAGGAAGGGACTGGCCTGGGGGCTCACACCCAGCAGGGTGGTCAGGACTAAAAGCAGAACTTTGGATGATGGCTGCTAAGCTCTGGCAAAGGTCCTGTCTAGTCACACATCAGTGTCCCTCTTGTTCCCAGCCGGAGTCCCAGGATGACCACAGCCCAAAAGAGATTCAGCTCAAGTTGAGGCTCCTGAGCCTATGGGAACAGAGAATTTGAGGAACGTATCCAAGGTCACACAGCTGTGCCATGTCCCTCGTCCCTTTTGTCCAGGACAGGCTGTCCCCAGACAGTGGAAAGGGGTGGTGCTATCTTCAGCTTCTCAGGGTGCCCAAAGCCTCGGGTCCCTACTCCCTTCCTCTGATCTCATTCTAACTTTTGAGTTTGTGGCAGGAGGGGTGTTAGACAGCATCCTGCATGAGCTCCACCTGCCAGCAATCGGGACCTGCACTTAAGTATGGACGCTTGATCCTGCCCCCTTCCTTCATCCCAAGACCACCCCCCCCCCTCACCCCGACACACACACACACACACACACACACACACACACACACACACACGCTGTTGCTGCCAAATTGTCATAGCAGGGGAGCGGCACAGGCCACACAGTTCCCAGAACATCTTGGGGCAGGGGAGGTAGGGGAAGGTGGAGCAAAGGAACCAGACCTGGGTTCCAATCCTGACTCCCTCTTACAAACTGAGACCTCGCTTATGGGACAACCTCTTAGCACCTCTCTTGTAAAACGGAAATAATGATATTCCTGTCTCCTGCGGTTATAAGGATACAATGAAAGAAGATAGGAACCTTGCTTAGCGCAAAGCCTGGCCACGGGCAGACTGGATGAATGCCGCTGTGGTGGATTGTACCCTACCGCCCTCACTGCCCCCCCTAAGCAGCAACCCCCAACCCCTAAGCGCAACTCACCGCCTGCCTGCCAGGCGGCCCAGGTGTTGGTGGGGACGCGCGGTGGCCCGAGCGGCGCCCCGGAGCCCTGCTGGGACCTCGTCTAGAGGCTGGGGCGCCTTAAATAGCGCCGAGGGGCGGGGCAGGAAACCGTGCGGGAGGGCAGCGGGCGGTTTCTCAGAGCCGGCGGATGGGACGGGAGGTGCAGACTCTCCCACACAACTCTCCTGGAGGGGACTCAGGGATATGGCGCTGGGGCTGGGGGTGAAGGGGCTCTTTCCTCCAGCTAAAGATATTCCAGGCGTTAACTCTCCTAGCCCCAGTTTCTTTGGTGATGGAGCAGGAGTTCTCCAAAGCGAAGTTTTTTAGGGCGGGGTGAAGCGGGGGTATTTGAAAGTATTACAGCAAGAATTTGCTGATCCCCGCAACTGGCCCGAGGGGGTGTGAGGTTGGGCAGATGGGGATGGGGATGGGGAGTGTGGAGCAGACTGTTCTAAGATGTGATTGGTGCCAGATCCTATACCTAGATGCCAGACGCCACCCAAGGGAGACAGCTTCTCCTAAGTCCGCATCTCCCCCGCCCCAGACCGATCGACCCCTCCCCTGTGCGCCACACGCGCTGGTTCCAGGAACAGGCTGGTGCCCTGCCCCCCCAAACATGCCTGTGTCAGGCATTTCCCCCTTGTCTGGGGTGGGGCATGCCCCAGCGCCCGGATCCGTCCAGACCTGTCCCACATGACAGTTTAGCACTTGCCATGAGGGCTGGAGGATGCCCACATCCTCCTTCCCGCATGACGTGCCTCCTCTTGAGTAATGTACGTTCCCATAATAAACTCTTGATGTAATTAATGCTGGAGCTGTAAGCCTCTTCAGGTTCTGAGCCTGGTAACAGGGCCTCCAGGGAAGGGCCTTTCCTCCACTCTGGGCCTATTGTCCTTGGTGAGAAGAAGGGAGACCACGCATTTGTTATGCAGCCATGGTGCCCCTGCACTGGGCCAGGACAGGCAATAAAGGCTCATTAGGACATGGGGAACCACAGCGCCCTCCCTAGAGTCTGTGATGGAGCCTGTGTCTCAACCGAGCCTGTATCCTTGCAGAATTCTCAAACATCCCCACTATACAACCAAAAGTCACCCAAACTCCCATGCACCACTTGACAACTGGGGAAGGGGGACTTTCTGGACCTTTAGTTTGGATCCCATCTTCATGGCGCTAAATGGGACAGCTAGAGCCCACCATCGCTCATTCCAGCTTCACCCTGTTGCTGAATATTAATGAGGGTCTGCTGTAGCATGGAACGAGGGATTCGACTCTAACCAGCCAGATGTGATCTCTGGCCACCGGCTCTCACACTAGCTGGAGCAGGAGGTGGGAAGGGAGCATATCAGCTCTTGGGATAACAGTAAAACGGGACAGGTGCAAAGTTCTCCTGAGAAGGACAGGGAGACTCACAGGGGACTTGGTTAGAAACCTTTCCTGGAGGGAGACTGCATTAGCCAGGTTGAGAGTGGGGGTGGAGGTGGGGTGGAGAAGAGCATTCTAGGCAGAAGGAACAGAAAGAGCAAAGGCCCAAGGACCTGGAACTGCCAGGTCCTGAGACCTTGGCCACAGTCTCCAGAATGCTGGCCTTGGTGGGTGGAAGCAGTAGAGCAGAAACTGAGACTTTGCTGTGAACTCCTTGCCCTGAGGCACGTTGCATAAACCCCTGTGCCTCAGTTTCTTCCCCTGCATAATGAGGATAATAATAATACTGTGCAAGGTTGATAGGCGATCCAGTGAAAGCACATAGCAATTGTTGATACACAGAAAATTTTCAAGTTGAGTGGTGGCTAAAATCATGTGACAAAATGGATCTGTGGGGTGGTCTTAGTGGGAGCTGTGGGCCAAAAAAATTAGGGGTTCTATAGAAAGTAACTGTTAGATCACCAGAGCAAGGACAATGGGCCAGGTACAGAAACTCGCCAGGGCAGAAGGCTCCAGATGCCTAGCAAGGTACAAAACTGGGAAAACAAGAACTTTGTCCCCAGGATCACCTATCCTCCCCTAGCAGATCACTGGTCATGTGGTTTGGACCCCTGATCTTTCATATTGCTGGTCTGGTAGTTTAGACCCCCCTGATCTTTTCCTCCTTAAAGATAACATCTAGGCCTCAGTTGTATTTCAGCTCCAGGCCCAGAAAAGCAGCAAAACCAGACAAATGATGCTGTGGCTGCCTCAGGACCAGCTACATTGACTAATGACCCCCTGCCCTGGCATTGACCAATCAGTGGAGACCATGACCCTGAAAGAGCACACCTGGAAAGCTGATGAATATTCTATTGAGACCCTCTCCTAAGATTGCACTATATCTTCTCTACAAATATTAATAATTTAAAGCATGTGTATGGTCTTCATGTATTTGCCTGCATGTTATATGTGTTTTCTGCCTCCAGATGGCACCACTAGGGCATAGTGTTTTATTGGCCTACACAGATTAAATACTTATATAAATTAAATAGGATCCTATGGTCTAGACAAAATATTTAATATCAAAACCAGTTTAAGTTTAATTAATAACCTTTAAAGTTATTACCATAATATATACATTTGTTTTACCTAGATTTATAATATAACTAGAGGCCCAGGGGTGGGGGGAAGGGTGGTCCCTCAGCCCGGCCTGCACCCTCTTGCAGTATGAGACCCCTCAGGGGATGTCCGCCTGCCAGCTTAGGCCCTAAGCCAGCAGGTGGACATCCCCGGAGGGGTCCTTAGCGCTGCAGCGGAGGCGGGAGAGGCTCCTGCCACTGCTGCTGTGCTCGCCAGTTGTGAGCCCGGCTTCTGGCTGAGCAGTGCTCCCCTGTGGGAGTGCACTGACCACTAGGGGGCAGTTCCTGCATTGGGTGTCTGCGCCCTGGTGGTCAGTGTGCGTCATAGCGAACAGTTGTTCCACTGTTCGGTTGATTTGCATATTAGATTTTATTTTATAGGATCTTTTGGTTAAGTATATTTGACAACCTTCCCAAAGTTTAAATTTCTTTCTTTCTTTTTTTGTTAATCCTGTGGCAATATTTTTCTATTGAGTTTTAGAGAGAGTGGAAGGGAGGGGGAGAGACAGAGAGAAAGAAGCATGATGTAAGACACATCTATTGGTTGCCTCCCGCACGCCCCAACAGGGTCGGGGGATCGAGCTTGCAATTGAGGTATTTGTCCTTGACAAGAATTGAACCC
Source organism: Corynorhinus townsendii (assembly GCA_026230045.1). NCBI lineage: Eukaryota > Metazoa > Chordata > Mammalia > Chiroptera > Vespertilionidae > Corynorhinus > Corynorhinus townsendii. The sequence goes on from JAPDVU010000002.1 coordinate 199,684,548, forward strand.
ATGATCCTACAATCCATGGGCCAACACTCTATCCACTGAGCCAAACTGGCTAGGGCCCAAAGTTTAAATTTCAAAAGACTTTCTTTTTTCTTTTTTTTAGCAGAGAAATGACTTTGAGTTATTACAATGGGCCCTAAAATTCCTCAAGGATTCATTCTCTCTCCTAAGTTTCTAAATTAATTAGGCCTATTTAATATACTTGAAAAATTACATGGGGCCCTAACTAGTTTGGTTCAGTGGATAGAGTGTTGGCCTGTGGACTGAAAGGTCCCAGGTTCGATTCTAGTCAAGGGCATGTACCTTGGTTGTGGGCATATCCCCAGTAGGAGGTGTGCAGGAGGCAGCTGATCAATGTTTCTCTCTCATCAATGTTTCTAACTCTCTATCCCTCTCCCTTTCTCTCTGTAAAAAATCAATAAAATATATATTTTTTCAAAAAGAAAAGTTACCTGGGAAGCTTTGTTAAATAAAAATTAGTAATATTAACTATGTTTTATTTGAATACATATTTATTAAAATGAATAAAAATTTCAGTCTGCTCTAGGAAGGAACTTGTAAAGATTCCGAGCTGAATTCAAACAGGAAATTCTCAGGAGTAACAGGTATTTTGTCAGTGACACTGGATCAGCATTTGGCAGTAGAACAAACTCCAGATATTTGTGATCCACACACTGGGGTGTTTATGAATTGTCTACAGCGCTCCATGCATACTTCCAAGAGCCATGTGCTTCATTTTAAAATCTTGCAAGTTGTTTGTTCTTTATGTATTATAAAACTCCATATTAAACCTAAGAATATAAACTTTATATTGTTCTTTTATGTCATTTCATAATAATTATTATTTATCAGGAAATTATTATCTTGGAATATTATATCCTACAAAATGGCAAGGTTCTTTGTCTATTGTTTTATGGTCAAATCCATAACCATGTCACTTGACATTTAAGTGACATGGTTATGGATTTGACCATAAAACAATATGTCATTTACAGGCCATCATTGTTTTGCTCTGATGCATTTACAAATATGTTAGTTGAACATATTTGAAAAGTTTCATAACAAGGACACTGGCTTACTCTAAATTACTAAGAGGTCATCTCTTTAAAGTAAGTAAAATATAGAACTCTAAAGAATGACTGAAAACATAAAATGCTGGCAAGTAATCAGGACAAACAAAAGATTAGTTATATGGAAAGCTTTCTGTCTTTCAGATACAAGAAAGCTTGTTTTTATTTCCCTAGATCAATTTGGTAAGTTATATCTTCACTAGAGGCCCGATGCACGAAGATTTGTGCAAGAATGGGTCTTCCTTCCTCTGGCTGCCAGCGCCGCATTCTCTCCAGCCGGAGTCGCCTTTCTGCCTTCCTGCTCAGCGCCTACATATGCAAATTAACCCATCATCTTTGTTGGGTTAATTTGCATACTCACTCCCGATTGGCTGGTGGACATCGCGAAAGTACGGTCAATTTGCATCTTTCTCTTTTATTAGTGTAGATAGGCAATATGGAAGCTTTTATATTTTTCTCCCTATCTTATCCCTCTAGAATTTGGCAAATTTTTTAAAAAAATATATTTTATTGATTTTTTACAGATAGGAAGGGAGAGGGATAGAGAGTTAGAAACATCAATGAGAAAGAAACACTGATTAGCTGCCTCCTGCGCACCCCCTACTGGGAATGTGCCTGCAACCAAGGTACATGCCCTTGACTGGAATCAAACCTGGGACCCTTCAGTCCACAGGTCGATGCTCTATCCACTGAGCCAAACCAGCTAGAGCTGGCAATTCTTAATGAATGAGTCATGGCAATATGTTTCTTTGCATAAATTTAATAAGACAAGTTTTCAGTTGTGGTTTTATTAACCAAGAGTTTGACTGGGATGTCATGTCTGAAAAATATGTGCCTGGACTCTGGCTATTGCCAGAAAGCTTTAAGGAATGATGACTGACTTTGAAACCAGTAAGAGCCCGTTGGAGAAAGCCTGGTACCTTGTTTTGTCCTATGGTTCACAGCAATCTTTCCAGGTAAGGAACGAAGGTTGCTTTCCTGAGAGATGGCAAGGAAAGAACCTTAAGACATCAGTGGGGACCTCAAGAACTTAAAGAATTCACCCAAGTCTATAAATATTGCAGGCAAACCTGATGGCAGCTAAATGGCTCAGCTTCTTTGTCCTGAGGGGCTAATTAAAGCTCAATCATGAGATTCCAGCAAAGCAGAATTTTAAAAGCTTGTATAATCAATTGCTATTCTTATTGTGTTTATGCAAATGATCAGGCCAAATGGTAACTAGACTTAATACGGTAAGTAAAATTGTCTTAATTTGGCTCTTTAATAAAAAACTAGAGTAATTTTAGGGGAAAATTGTGTTTCAATAGATTCTATAATACACAGTTGTGAATATTAGACTCAAAGTTTTATTTTTTCATCTATAAATTGAACTGGATCCTGAATTTATCTAGTTTTCTTAAATATTTGGCTACTACCCTCCAAATTAATGTTTCATTTTTCTCCTATTCTTTTACTTAGAATTATTAGAACTAATGTTTCATTCCTTCCACCAGACCATTTATCATAATTCTTGTTGTTCTAGCTTTTGCCCTGATAAAAATAAAATTTATGACACCGTTTGTCTCCACCAGGTTACAAGTCCTACTTGTACTCAAGAAATACCACCCTTAGACACCATTACAACCTCCTTCTGTGCCCAGGTCGCATTGTCCCTCACACAGAGAGCAAGGATCTTTTGGCTCTGAAGGAAAATGTTGCCACATTTCAGCAGGAAACAGTTACAGAAGAGACCCTGAGCCCATTTTCTCTGAGAGAATTCAGTGTCAAAAATTCTTGAGGGGGGAATGTTAGACCCCCAGAGCAAGGACGATGGGCCAGGTACAGAAACTCACCAGGGCAGAAAGCTCCAGATGCCTACCAAGGGGCAAAACTGGGAAAACAAGAATCTTGCCCCCATAGTAACCTGTTCTCCCCTAGCAGATCACTGGTCATGTGGTTTGGACCCCTGATCTTTCATATTGCTGGTCTGGCAGGTTAGACCCCCCTGGCCTTTTTCTCCCTAACAATAACATCTAGGCTTCAGTTGTATTTCAGCTCCAGGCCCAGAAAAGCAGCAAAACCAGGCAAGTGATGCTGTGGCTGCCTCAGGACCAGCTACATTGACTAATGACCCCCTGCTCTGGCATTGACCAGTCAAATGGAGACCATGACCCTGAAAGAGCACACCTGGAAAGCTGATAAATATTCTATTGAGACCCCTCTTGTGAGTTCTCCCCTAAGATTTTCACCTGCAAGAGATAAATATGCCCAGGACAAAGGACCCAGTGTGCCCTCTTCTTCCAAGGAGCACACCCATGCCATTTCCTTCTCCCTTTCATTCCCCCACAGGCACCTATCCCCCAGCCTCTAAGGGGCCCCATGAGACTTGCAACCAAGGGAGCAATGGGAAGTGGCAGATTGTCCTGGGCTTATCCCCTGAACCTGTCTCCAAGGCCCCCTTTTCCCTGTGTAGCCCTTCCCTTTGGATATCCTCATCTCCTATCCCCCTTTCCTGAAATAAATTCAACTTTTCTTTAATCACCATCTGAGATGGCTATTTAGCCTGCCTGTGCACCACCAACTTTAACCTTTCAGTAACCTCACAAGGTGATTTGATCATAAATTCCTAACTAGGCAGGACACGGTGAGCAGTCAATAGCCTAGACCAGTGGTTGGCAAACTCCGGCTCGCGAGCCACATGTGGCTCTTTGGCCCCTTGAGTGTGGCTCTTCCACAAAAATACCACGGCCTGGGCGAGTCTATTTTGAAGAAGTGGCGTTAGAAGAAGTTTAAAAAATTTGGCTCTCGAAATTTCAATCGTTGTACTGTTGATATTTGGCTCTGTTGACTAATGAGTTTGCTGACTACTGGCCTAGACATATGACTACTTTTAGTTAAAGGCTTATCTTTGCCTTTAGCCCTTTCCATTGTTTCTGTGCATCAAGGTTAATGCCTCTTTGAAATGCCTCTTTCAGACTCCTTCCACAGGGTGAACACCCTCAAGAGAGCACATACTCTCACTAACTCTCCTGTAATCACATGGCCTTGCTTGATTTTCTCCCACCTTTACATAATCTTTCTCAGGGTCTCTCCTTAATTCCAAATGCATAAAAGAAGCTGCAAGCTGTCATTTCTTGGAAGCATTTATCTTACTAGTATAGTCTATTGAGATCTTGCTTCCACGTGTATCCTTTGTTTAACTCTTACAGGTTTGAATGTTTCTTATATCTACAGAGCAGAAAGGGTGGTGGTAGGGAGGAAGCTCAGGGGTGGTGGTGGGAATGTTGCAGGTGGGGGCTGAGGCCTGGGGCTGGTGGCAGAGATTCCTGCTTCTCCCCAGTAGGATCTAGTCCTTGGACTCCTAGTGCCCCAGGGTCCCTGAGGGTCCTGTCTTCAGCCCTGGCAAGACTTTTGGGGCAGCAAGTAGAGTGGGCTTGTTACCAACTGGGGTTACTGGCTAGGACCTCGGTTCTTCTCATCGACGCAGAAAAGATTTTAAGGTCACGAAAGTGAAAGTAAAGCAAAGTGGGGTTTATTGAATATACACGTCAAGGGAGGAGCAGACAGTTGAGACAATGGCCCCAAACTTCTGAGTGATATGGTTTAAATGATGAATTTTCTGGATGATTTTCATTTGCATTCTGGGATGATTAAAAAGGGTTATGTAACTATTTCTTCTACACATGCCCCTTACCCATAATGCATACAGAAAAACTCATGGGGGAAGGGGTAGAACTGGGAAGGGGGGATTAAAATTGCAATGCACAGTTTATTATGATTAGTCCAAGGCCCTAGTAAGATTGCATAGAGGTCATGTCCTTTTTTCTCTGAGCTTGCTCCAAGAATCAGATGGTTCTGGACCTGCCCGCTGGCAGTCTGCTGGCTGCTGGGCCACCCATAGAGGGGTGGTCTGAAGGCAGTGTTGGTCTGATCTCATCAGAACCCCAGGGCAGGCGCACCCCAGCCACTCATGCCTAACTTCCTACCTAACATTTCCCCCCTCAAGGCATGGGAACCCAATTCTTTGGGGACTTGGGAGAAAGCCACTCTGGCTACTTCAAGCTGATCAGGGCTGTTGTAGGGCCTTGGGTTCCCATTCTTGCTAGCTGTTGGCTGAGAGAGGTGGCTGCTGATGTCCATCCAGGGCCCGAGAATAAAAAGTCTGTTATGTGGGTGTGAGGGCTTGGTATCCTTCAGACAGAACCATTTGAGGCCATGATCCCCCATCGGGGAGCTTATATTGTGACCAGACCCAACTATAATAGAAAATTACTCTTTTCTTTTTGAAGGTCTAGGAGTCAAATCACGCCCAGTTAGCCAAGATACAGGCCAGGGGACTCCCGCCTGGTATAGTTTGTCGATTCCCCATCTGGAAGGAAGAAAAGGTCAGGAATTAGAGAGCTCAGCATCCTGGGGTCAATTCTGGAGCTTGGGGTCTCAGGGCTCAAAGGCGTCTGAAATCTCCGGCATCTAGCAGGGATGATGAGAGACTAAGGGCACCACCTATTCGCACCATAATCTGAGAGGAGGGGAAATCAAGCCTTTCCGAGCAATGGGTGTCTCTGCAGACCTGGTTGGGGTGGGATATGCCCAGGAATCCGGGAGCAGGCAAGTCTGCTGGACCAGGGCAAAGGAGCAGAAGGAAAAAAACAACAACAACAAAGAGCTGGTGTGTCCAGAGGAGACAACAGAGTCAAGGGGTTTTATAGATAGAGGAGGGTTTTGCTAAAAGGGACCTGATATAAATGAGGTAGTAGACAGTAAATGGAAGGACTAATGATTTGAGGTGAATTTAGGGTGCCCTTTACTTCCTAGTTGTCTCATACCTTGCCCTTCTGCATAGCATATTATGTATTCCTTTGATGATGTCTATGCCATTTCCGCTGGACCCCTGTGATCCACTCAGACAGGTAGACCCCTATTCTGAGAGTTTTTACCTTGTCCCAGATTGTGGGAACACTGTGCCTGCCATAACCCCTGATACTGTAGAAATTCTACCACGGTACTTCCTGCCAAGGGCTGTAGATACCAGACCCAGTTAAATCCTGAGAGCTTTTGCAGGCGATAGACAAAAAGATTTACCCAATGGGTCTGGCTGAAAGAATGAATGTTATCTGCCCAGACCCTTTGGAGTTTCATACAAAGTCAGTGCCTAAATAGATGTGGAAGGCCTCCAGGGTGGGGTAGAAAAGTAGGTAATAAGGACCCTGGGATTATTCCGAAGACATCTCCTATCCCTTCTATGGCTTGTTCCAAATATGGAGAAAAGGGTTTTAAGGCTGTGGTCAGGAATCAGTGGTCTAGTAAGGGCTGAGTTAAAGGTTCCCGTTTCCCAGGGAGCCTGTATCTGCTGGATGGAGAGAATGTGCTTTCGTGGGCTCTTCTGGGAGGTTCTAAAAAGCCGGGTGGAGAGCTTCAGTATTAGATCTGTTAGTTTCGGCAAAGAGTGGGCATCTCTAGATACAGGTTACCGGGAGCCAATTTAAAGATGTCCCCTACAGTCTCAGGGCACAGATAAGGAGGAGGTACTATTTTCTGTGTTGCCTCGCCCTCCCAATCCTGGAAAAGAAGGAAAAGTAAAGCAGCCCTTTCTCCAGTCTCAAGGACTTACGGTTTGTGCAATCCGAGTAGCTGCCCAAAAAGATGTTACCAATTGGGGTTACTGGCTGGGACCTCAGTTCTTCTCGTTGACACAGAAAAGATTTTAAGGTCAACGAAAATGGAAGTACAGCAAAGTGGGATGTATGGAAGATACACTGCGAGCGAGAAGCAGGCCAGTCAAGAGAGAGAATGCCCTAAACTCCTCGGTTATATAGTTTGGATGAGGAATTTTCTGGGTGGAGATTTTCATTTGCCTTCAGGGGTGGTTGACAGAAAAGGGTTATGTAACTATATATCTTCTGCGCATGCTCTTACCCATAATGCATACAGACAAATACACCGGGGTGGGTGGGGGGTGGGGAATAGGAGGTGATGGTCAAAACTACAATGCCAATTTTATTATAATTAGTCCAGGGCCTTAGTAAGGTCACATGGAGGTCATGCCCTTTTCCTCTGAGCTTGCACCAAGAAGCGTCTGGTTCCAGACCTGCCGGTTCCGGACGTCCCCACTGGTGGTCTGCTGGCTGCTGGGTGGTCTGAAGGCCGAGTTGGTCTGACCCCTGTCAGGTCCCCAGGGCAGGCCCCACCCAGGCTGCTCATGACTAACGTCCTACCTAACAGGCTTGGCTCAGACCTCAGAATTTCAGGATCAGTCTGAGCTGAGTCTTCTGGATTTCCAAAGCTGATAACTGCGCCTACTTGGTTTTGACCCCTGAGGTCGTGAGAACAGAGATCCCTAGAGGCTGGTTTTGCTCCCAGAGCTCCGCTCCTGCGGCAAGGCCCAGGCGCTCCCAACATCCTTTGGATCCATCTGCTGGGAAGGAGGGAGGAATGGAGGCGATGTCAAGGCTGCCCTCACCCTGCTGGTACTGCTTCTTCAGGCGCGCTGGAGATCAGGGTTTGAATGACCTGGCCCCTTCCCAGGGAAAGGAGGGATCAGCCAAGATAACCTGGACATTCCACCTGGAAAATATCCCTGGAACCCCACTCCTCTCTCCATTCCCATTGCCCTGATCCTGTGGAGGCTACCATCTCAGTGGCCTCCCAAATGGTCTCCGAGCCTCTACCCTTCCCTGACCAGAACCCCTCCAACCCAGTCTCCACCCTTCCCTGACCAGACCACTGCCCTGCTTAAACCCTTTTGTGACTCCCCCATTGCCTCCTGGCCTAGATCACTTCTCCAGCCTCATCCCTCTCCCCTTTCATTTCGTGATCCAGCCAGACTTGACTGGTTCTCTGTGCACTCTTGCTGTGTCCATGCTGTTCCCTGTGCCTGGAGCACCCTACATGCTGAATGAATCCTATGAACTCTTCAGGCCTTTGCTCCCTGTAGCCTTGTCCCAGAAGTCCCTTGGCTGTCCTCCACCAGGTTAGGTGTTCCTTTATGCTCTCAGGGGCTCAGGTACTGCCCCTGGGGGAATTAAATTTTTATTTTCTTTTACTTGTGTTAAATAAATACATAAAAGAGTGTTTACCATCTTAACCATTTTCAAGGGTACCATTTAGTAGAGTTAAGTACATTCACATTGTTATGCAATGGATCTCCAGAACCTTTCCATCTTGCAACATTGAAATTCTATTCCCATGTACAACTCTCCACTTCCCCTCCCCCAGCCTCTGTGCATTGTTTACTTGTCTTTACTCCTCCCTGGTTAGACTGTGAGCCCCTGGAGGGCGGACAGTCTTGTTTACATCTCTAGCACATAGCCAGGGACCAGGCCCATATATGAATTTATTAATTCAACAAACCTGTATGGTCCCAGGTGCTATGGCACTGTCCTAGACACTGGAGAGCAACCAGGGAACAAAAATCCATCCTAGTGGATTTTACATTCTAGCTGGGGAGAGAGACAAAATGAAATGCAGACCATGTTAGAAGGTAATAAATGCTATGTGGAAAGTACAGTAGGAAGAGAAGATTGAGGGTGCAGGGGGTGGCGTTTTAATTTTGAACAGAAGGAAGGACACATTCTCACTAAGGGGCTGGCAGCTGACATTTGTCCTTTGTCACTAGGGAGCCCCGTGTCTCTGGGGGAAATAGCACTCCTGGTTAAGGGAATGCACAGTGCAAAGTCCCTGAGGCAGGAGCTTGCCTGGTGTCTCCTTCTTGGGGAAGTGCAAGGATATGTCAGCGTGGCTGGAGTGAGGTGAGCCAAGAGAAGGGATGAGTTCAGAAAGGGAGCAGCCAAGGTGTGAGCGAGGCAGGCAGCGCTTGCAGGCTCCTGAGCCCTGTGTGAGTGATGGGGGGAAGGCACACAATAAGAATAGGGCCACAGAGGAGAAACCAAGATGGCGGCATAGGTAAACACCTAAACTGCTGCCTCGCACAACCATTTCAAAACTACAACTAAAAGACAAAACGTCTATCACCCAGAACCACAGGAAAGCTGGTTGAGTGGAAGTTCTACAACTAGAAGGAAAGAGAAAAGAGCATTGAGACATGCTGAAAAGCGCTGAAAAGCTGAGGTACGGAGGCGCATGAATGGGGCTGGCTGCGGGCGACTGGGTGCGTTGCTTTTTCAACCCGAAGGGAGACAAGCTCCTGATTACTCTGAACTCCAGTTTCTGGGGAGATGCTGGGGACCCAAACTTCTATGGGGAGAAGCTGGACTGTCTGCCATCGGGTTGGAAAGGGAGGGTGACTTTCTTGCAGAGGTGAGCCCAGCAATCACTGTTTACTGCGCTGGGGCGCGGGACATGGGGACTTGGAAACTGGCAGCCATCGCTGTTTGCCATGTCCTAGCCTAGTGACTCCCTGAGACCCCGCCCTGCACAATCTACAAACCCACCCAAGCTCCACACAGCGGCTTTTGCATATAAATGACCTGCCCTATTGCAGATTAACCTAACAAACTGCAGCTCTGGTCAGACAGCTCCAAAACCCCTAAACCCCAAGCAAAGAGGAGAAAACAGTAGTTCTCACTGTAGCTCCTGCTGGGTGGCCTCAGACAGTAGCTGACCTGCACGCCATTGGAGATCCAGAAGCTAGTGTATCTAGTGATCAGTGTGAGACGACAACAGATTTCAACTACTCACATCCATAAGTGGCACATTCAAGAGGCAGACTCAGTGAGCACCAAAGCCCCACTGAAACAAGTCCTGCCCCATAAGCGTGTCTCCAGTGCAACAGTTCTTCCATTATAGACACAGGGAGTGCTCACAGCTAATTGGCCTGGAGGTCAATTCCTCCCAGCGACACCAACAACAATTAAGACTTACCTACAACAAGGCTGTACACACAGTCCACAAAGGGGTGCACCAAAAGTGTCCATCTCAGGTAACTGGGAGGCCAACCCACTGGACCATATAGGGCACCTAGCACAAAAAGCCACCCTACCAACTCAGGGAAGCAGCAAAAATGAGGAGACAAAGAAACAGATCACAAATGAAAGAAACAGAGGAAAACAAATGACTGGATATAGAGTTCAAAACCACGGTTATAAGGGTTTTCAAGAATTTCCTAGAAAAGGCCGATAAATTTAATGAGACCCTCAAGGATATGAAAAAGGACCAACTAGAAATTAAACATACACTGACTGAAATAAAAAATATTAGACAGAGACCCAACAACAGACTAGAGGAATGCAAGAATCAAGTCAAAGAGTTGAAATACAAAGAAGCAAAAAAAACACTCAACAGGGAAAGCAAAAAGAAAAAAGAATCCAAAAATTTGAAGATAGTGTAAGAAGCCTCTGGGACAACTTCAAGCGTACCAACATCAGAATTACCTTCTTCTGGGGGTGCCAGAAGAAGAGAGAGAGCAAAACACTGAAAGCCTATTTGAAGAAATAATGACAGAAAACTTCCCCCACCTGGTGAAAGAAAAAGACAAGTCCAGGAAGCACACAGAACCCCAAACAAAAGGAATCCAAAGAGGACCACACCAAGACACATCATAATTTAAATGCCAAGAGCAAAAGGCAAAGAGAGAATATTAAAAGCAGCAAGAGAAAAACAGTTAATTACCTATAAGGGAGCACCCATACAATTGTCAGCTGATTTCTCAACAGAAACTATGCAAGCTAGATGGGAGTGGCAAGAAATATTCAAAGTGATGAACAGCAAGAACCTACAACCAAGATTACTCTACCCAGCAAAGCTATCATTCAGAATTGAAGGTCAGATAAAGAGCTTCACAGACAAGAAAAAGCTAAAGGAGTTCATCACCACCAAACCAGTATTATATGAAATGCTGAAAGGTATTCTTTAAGAAGAGGAAGAAGAAAAAAGTAAAGATAAAAATTATGAACAACAAATACATATCTATCAACAAGTGAACCTAAAACTCAAGTGAATTAAAAACCTGAGGAACAGAATAAACTGGTGAATATGATAGAATCAGGGGCATAGAAAGGGAGTGGACTGATAATTCTCAGGGGGAAAGGGGTATGGGGGGGCGTGCAGGAAGAGACTGGACAAAAATCGTACACCTATGGATGAGGACAGTTTGGGAGAGGTAAGGACAGAAGGTGGGGTGGGAACCGGGTGGAGGGGAGCTATGGCGGGGGGGGGGGGAAGGAGAAACAATTGTAATAATCTGAATAAAGATTTATTAAAAAACAAACAAACAAAAAAACAAGTGAATCTAAAAATCAAGTGAATTAAAAATCTGAGGAACAGAATAAACTGGTGAATATAATAGAATCAGGGCCATAGAATGGGAGTGGATTGATAATTCTCAGGGGAAAGGGGTATGGGGGGTTCGGGAAGAGACTGGACAAAAACCATACACCTATGGATGAGGACAGTGAGGGGGAGGTAAGGGCAGAGGGTGGGGTGGGAACTGGGTGGAGGGGAGCTATGGGGGGAAAAAGAGAAACAAGTGTAATAATCTGAACAATAAAGATTTATAAGAAAGTGAAAAAAAAAGAATAGGACCACAGTTGTTTAATGATTATTCACTTTACTGACTATAGCTAAGAGGTTATCTTACAGACCCCTGGGAAACTGGAGGATGTGGTGCAAGAAGGAAAAAGAAAGCTGTAAAAAGATAAGCAACACCTTGGGGCTAGGACAAGTCCATTGCTCAGAAAAGAAAATGCATTTTGAGAATAAAGGACAGGAGACACTTTAATTTGGTTGCTGTGCCTAGACTCTGACTCCCCTCAGGGAGTTTGCCTCAGGAATGTGGACTATTCTTGGAACCTAGCTGGCAGGCTGGGTTTTAACACCATTGTAAGTTAACTGCCTTTTATCAGACTTCAAGATTCTGGGAGGAGACACAGGGACTACAGACTCTGGGGTCATCCCTGTCCCTCCTCCCCCTCCCCCCTTGCATGCAGTCTTTCTTCCTTATCTATCTATATAATAAAATTTGTGCACTGGGCCTCTAGTATATAAAAGTCTAAGCCAGTGGTTGGCAAACTGTGGCTCATGAGCCACATGTGGCTTGTGAGCTGTGGTTTGCCGCTCTGTTGACTAATGATTTTGCCGACCACTGGCCTAAGCGATCTTTGCTATGAAACGACCCAAACAACTGGTTGCTATGATGCACACTGACCACCGGGGGCAGGCGCTCAATGTGGAAGCTGCTCCAGCCCGCAGGCCCCAATTGCGGAAGGGCTCCCCCCCCTCCCCGCACCCTTCCTCCTCCCCAGCCCAGGGCCCAGCTGGCGATCGGGACCTGCCGGGCCGGGACAGGGAACGGGGTGGGGGGGTGGGGTGTTGTTGGGTGGTGGTGGACTTGGGCAGTGAGGGAAGGAGGAGGTGAGGAGGTGGGGAACCTGATCAGCCCTGATCACCCACCAGGCCTAGGGACCCCACCCATGCATGAATTTCGAGAACCGGGCTTCTATTCCCTATATAATGAGCCAGCTAGTAAGAGGTGTTCGAACAGATTTTTCATAGATGGCCTGCTGCTCTCCCATACTGTCCACATTATTGGAATAAATGCTCATATACGACTCAACCCTGACTCTGCTTAATTGACTCAAGGAGTGACAGGCAGCCTGGACCCATTTGTTGTCTGGTTTCATGAGGGGCCTTTGGAGGTTTTGGGCAGAGGAGTGACATTGCCTGACTTCGGTTTTGACAGGATCACCCTGGCTGCTGTGCTGGGAATACACAGTGGCGGTGGGTGATGAACAGTGGAGGCCCCCCTTTAATATAGGACTTGTTGTCTAACTGTGGGGAATCTGGTCAGCTGACAGGCTCCAGCGGTCAACACTTTCAGGTCTGCTTCAGCTGTCCAGGTGGCCAGTTTCTGCTTGGGGTGGCCCCAGGCGATGAGTGAGCCAACCCCTGCCACCCAATGCGGGGTCCTCTAATAGACAATCTTTGTCTCCGGATATAGAGCTCCCTGCCACAGGTCTTGTTGCTCAGTCTACTTCCTCCCCTTTTCATTCATGGGTATTACTCCCCAGAACACCCTTTGCACTCTTAACCCTTCCTCAGTGTCTGCTTTCCAGGGTCAGGGGCCTGCAGGAGGGAGGCTGTTGCCGTAATCCAGGTGAGAGCTGATGAGGAGGTCCTAGTCAGCTCAGGCTGCTATAACAGAATAGTACAGACCGGGGGTGCTTAACCAAGAGAAATACATTGCTTACTGTTCTGGAGGCTGGAGTGAGATCAGGGAGCCTGCATGGTTAGGTTCTTGGAGACTGCTCTCTTCCTGATTTGCACAGGGCTGTCTTCTCAACCTGTCCTCATCCTTCTCTTGTCTCTTCTTATAAGGGCACTAATCCCATTCAAGAGAGCTCCACCCTCATGACCTAGTCACCTCCCAAAGGCGCTACCTCCTAATGCCATCACATTGGGGGTTAGGATTTCAACATAGGAATTTTGGGGGAATGCAGACATTCAGTCCATAATGGGACTTGGACCAGGGTGATGAATACAAAGTAATCTCCTTTTTACCTAGGGCTGCAAGGTGACTGTTTCTTCATTCAGTAGATGTGGACTTGAAGGCTGTGTATATGAAATTGAAATCTATCAGATGCACAATTGAAGGAAGCTCATGCAATTGAGGGAGGAAGAAATAGAGGTGTGTACCCGGAGCAGAGAAAGCCAAGGGGACATGAGAGCTATCTTCTGGTGACAGTGATGTGCACTGGGGGACTCTGGGTAATAAACATTAGCTCAACACATACTGGATGAGAACTGTAAGCTGTGATGCTCAAAATAGCTCCCAGGCCCAAGGCAGGATGTCCAGGACTGGAATGTCCCTCGTCCATGGTCCTGGCCTGCAGCCTGGAGAAGCAGGGTCGGGCTGGAAGCTCAGTCCATTCTGGGACAGCCAATGATGTGCTCTGATTGCTCTGATCTCTAAGCCATCCTTGGCCAGGCAGCCAGAATGTCCTGGAAGATGCTGGAGTGCATGGTGGCAGGTAGGTGGAGATTGCTTCTCCCTTAAGACCTTTGCTAACATCCAATCCAAGCAGGGGCTGAGGTACCATGTGGCCTGGGGATCAGGCAGAGACTTTCCATGAGCATGTTTGTACTTGGATCTTTACTGCCTATGTTGTTAGCTCTGTACTAATGCCTTACCTGCAGTGTCTCCTTTTACCTCTACAACAATCCTAGGTATGTCCTGCGTGCTGGGATGAATATGTTCCCTTTGCCCCTTTGATCTACTCTTCCCCCTTCTCCAACCTGCCTTGTGCCCTGGGAGGCTCACTGCCCCCTGGATCTCTGGCTCCTGGTTGGGCTGGGTCAGTGGGAGCCACCAGCAGGTGAGCAGGGGATGGGAGAGTGAAGTTGGGGTATTTATTTGGTTGGATGCAGCACCTGTGTGGCAACCCTGTCCATTGCTACTCGTACTAGCTCCAGGATACGGAAGTTACCCTTGGTGGGTTTCCTGACTCATGCCCATACCTTTTAAAACAGCCCCTCCGGGAAACGCGTTGACATTATTGGTTTGACTGTGCCATCTGCTTCCCGCCAGGACGCTGATTGATATGGTTCCCATTGTATTGGTGACAAGACAGAGATTCTGAAAGCTTGCCAAGGTGTAGCACGGTGAGGCTGTGATCCAGAAGTGGTTAAACTATGATTCAGACCTGGGGGGTGGATGTCAGCCCTGCCCAGGGACCTTAAACTTGGCTGGCTTATCCATCTCACTAATGACCACACTTGAGAGCAAATATGAATCACAGCTGCTGTGTCTGCACGATGATCTGACCTCTCCCTGCCTGCATTGGCTCTGGGCTGCCTCTTGGGTTTCTGGCTCCTGGTCTTGGCTTTGATAGTCACTACAGGTTCCTCTAGGTCAGTATAGCCTTTGTGCCTCTTCTGCTTCCCATCCAGGTCTGGCCTTGATGTTGGTGTCCCCTAAGTTTCAGGTCCTCACACAGTGCTGGGAGAGGGGCTGAGCCACCAGAGGGCTGTTAAGAGAGAAGAGTTTGTTTCTGTCTCCCCCAGGCTCTGAGCTCCTTGGGCTCAGCTCCTACCCCCTCTGCAGTCCCAGCATCCTGCCATGGGCCCGTTGTGGAAAAAATGCTCAGGAAAACGAAAAGAGCTGAATAACGCTTGGGTGAGGCAGGGACCACATGCCTGTAGAGGAGACAACTGGCCTGCCGGGAGCATATATGCATAAAGAGTGAGAGTATGACTAACAGGGATTTGTGTACACAGGGTGGGGATGCGGTTGTGGATGGCAGTGCCTGGGTTATAGAGGAAGGACTGTGATTTGTCTATAATGAGAAGGCAGTGATTGTATGCGCTCAGGACAGTCTCCCTATAAAATCACTAGAACGGCTGTAACGGGAGCATAGCGCCCCCTTGTGGCCACATCTCCAACCACAGTAGGTCCCACCCCAGCTCCTACAGGTCAATCCCAGCCCCAGTCTAACTTCAGCCCACACCTAGCTTCATCCCAGCCATGGAGCTCTCTTTCCTTCCTAAGGCTACCTCTCCTGCCCTCAGGGCCTTGTGGGTGGGAGTGCAGAAGAACAGAGGATGCAGCCAACCTGTACAAAACACAGCCTTTATTGGTTTCAAGGACACTGCAGTGGGGATGTTCCTATTAGGACATCCACCCCACGCCCCACGAAGCAGGGTCTGAAAGGTTGGCACCAGACTGAGCACATTTGCAGGGAGGAAGATGGGAGCAAAGCTTCCTGAGGCTGGGAGAGTGGAATCTGGGGAAGGGGACCTGCCCTGACAGCAGTGGGACTCAGAGGACCCCTGGGTGTCATCAGGAGAGGTTGGTGTCACCAGAGCCTCCTCCTCCTCTCCCCAAGAATTCTCAGGCCTCCAGACCTCCCACTGCTAGGGGACTTCTTCCTCCGCAGCACAGGGACCGAGTGCTTCTCCAAAGGGCAGGAACATTCTTCTTGGTCTGGTGCATCCTGCCCCTGGCAAGCATCTCTCTTCTTGTAGCCTCTAGGCCTCTGCGCCTGCCCTTCTCTCCACTTGGAAGCACTTCTCACCTCTCTTAAACTTGATTTCCTCAGGAAAGTCTCGCCTGATCGCTCCCTCCTGGGTTGGGTAGAAGCCCTGCTATGAGTGCTCTAAGCATCCCCTTGCACAGAAGTTAATTTGCTCATTTCAATGTTGGTTTCCCCCACGGGATGGCACTGGGCCTGTGGTGTGACCTGTACCCAAGTATTCAGCACAGTGCCCAGCCCTCGAAAAGTATCTGCCCCAAATGAAATTGGATAGCTCGGTGAATTCAAAGTGGGGGCACCCAGCACCTGTAGGACCCCTCCACCGGCACGACACCTCCCCACCTGTCCCCGTCGGCAGACCAGGCATTGCTCCCCAGCCCGTGGTCAGATGGGGGTCAGAGTGGGTGCTGAAGCATGCGGCTTGTCATTGTGGGTGCCCAGGACGAACTCCCCCTCCATCAGCTTATGGTGGCAGCGGCAGGTGGAGGCCCGGCTGGCTGAGGATTTGGGGTTGCGGCTGCCAGGGGCCCTCTTATTGCGTATGCCTTTGATAGCCCTGTGGAAGATGAGGTAGCAGATCTCGCTGATGGTGAGCACGATGCAGACGGCAGAGGCGCCCACCATGAAGTAGGTGAAGACCTTCTTCTCCGTGGGCCGCGCGATGTAGCAGTCCACGGTGTTGGGGCAGGGCGCCACGTTGGAGCACTGCACAAGGCGTGGCATGCTGAAGCCGTACCAGAGCGTGTGCAGCACGTAGAGGAAGACGAATTCGATGATGAGCTTGAAGATGAGGCTCAACAGGTAGGTCCACCACAGGCCGCCGTGCTTCTTGCCCGCGTTGTCATACAGCTTGGTGCACTGGTCACCGTGCTTCAGGCGGTGCCGCCGCTCCCGCTCCTCCCGGTAGGCCACATGCAGGATGACCAGCAGCGAGGGGCAGGTGACGAAGATGAGCTGCAGGGCCCAGAGGCGGATGTTGGAGATGGGGAAGTAGTTGTCGTAGCAGACGTTGGTGCAGCCCGGCTGCTTGGTGTTGCAGTCAAAGTCCTTCTGCTCATCCCCCCACACGCGCTCCGCAGCCACCACGTACACCAGCACACGGAAGACGAACACCACCGACAGCCAGATGCGCCCGAATGCTGTGGAGTACTTGTTCACGCCACTCAGTAGGGCCTGGAGCGTCTTCCAGTCCATGGTGCCTGGTAGGGGCGCCGGGGGCCGTGCACACCTGATGGGGATAATAGGAAAGATCATATGTTAATGAAGGGGTGACATTTACTGAGCCTTTACTATGTTCTGTGCTCCATGTGGATGGACTCATTTGATCATGGCAAAGACCTAATGAGATCAGGGATGTTATGCTGCCTAAGCTACAGGTAATAGGCAGAGAGGGTAAGTAACCTGCTCAAAGTCACAGAGCTCGCATACCAGGAGGAACAACAATTCCTATTTATCGAGCATTTACTGTGAGCCAAGCACAGAGCTAAACACTCTATGTGCAGGATTTCATTTAATCCTTATAACAACCCCATGAGGTAGATGCTATTAGGCTCCTCATTTACCCTCACAAAGATAAGGGTTGCAAAGTGCTTAGTACACAGTCAGTGCTCATGAAATCTAGAGAGGTCTAGTCACTCATTTAAAACTAGAGTTGGATTCAAGGCTGGACTGTGGGTGCCAGGGCTGTGCTGTCCATTACCTTCTCTCCCCTTCTTTGCTGGATGCCTGCCCCAGACCAGGTTCTTACAACTTACCTAGCTGATGCCTCGCTACCATCCTGTGAGGTTGGGGCTGAATCTTATTCTACAGAGAGGAAACTGAGGCTGGGGGAGGGGAACTAACTCCCCAAGGTCTCATAGCTCGTAGGTGGTAAAGCTGGGAGACCAATTCATGTTGGGGTGTGTGTGAATGGGGGTAGTGGCCTAGCTCTGGGGAATAGGAGATCCAGAGACTATGGAGCTAGAACTACCTGCTCCCTGTGCCAGGCCCTGGGGAAGCCCCAGCTACCCAGCCATGCTGGGTGCCAGGCCTTTGTTCAGGCCTCCAGATCACCCCGGCCATGCTGGGTGCCAGGCCTTTGTTCAGGCCTCCAGATCAGCCCAGCCCTGCTGGGTGCCAGGCCTTTGTTCAGGCCTCCAGATCACCCCGGCCATGCTGGGTGCCAGGCCTTTGTTCAGGCCTCCAGATCACCCCGGCCATGCTGGGTGCCAGGCCTTTGTTCAGGCCTCCAGATCAGCCCGGCCATGCTGGGTGCCAGGCCTTTGTTCAGGCCTCCAGATCAGCCCAGCCATGCTGGGTGCCAGGCCTTTGTTCAGGCCTCCAGATCACCCCGGCCATGCTGGGTGCCAGGCCTTTGTTCAGGCCTCCAGATCAGCCCGGCCATGCTGGGTGCCAGGCCTTTGTTCAGGCCTCCAGATCAGCCCAGCCATGCTGGGTGCGTGGAAACATGTTTTGTTTAGGCCTCCAGATCACACTTTTTCCACTCAGTCCTAGAGTGACTCAGAGGGTGTGGTTGGGTGGGTCTGCCTAAGTGTACCTAATGTCTGCGCGTTGCCATGGGTGTGACTCAATGTGCGTATGGGTCTGCACACACATAAGTGCTCTTGGAGTGGTGTATGTGACTCTGAGCATGCATGATGCGTGTCGGCCCCTTCCGCCCCCCGACCTGCACAGATGCTTCTCCCTCCCTACTGCCACCAACCTGGTCCAAGCTGCCATCAACTCTTGCTGATATTATTGCCATGGCTTCCTTAACTGGCTTCTCAGTGTCTGCTCCTGCACCCCTAGGTCCATTAAATTGGGTCATGCCATTCGCTTAACACTCTCTACTAGCTGCTCATTACACTTAGAACTGCCCCCAGATTCTACCTCCTCACCCTTCTCTCCTGCACGCTCACCCTGTCTGTCTGCTCCTGCCACTCTGGGGACCTTTGGGGCTTTGGTATTTTCCCTGCTGCCTGGAATGCTCTTTCTCCAGAACCACGCATGGCTGGATCCTTCCCATCACGGCAGCCTCTGCTCAAACATCTCCCTAGAGCAGCGATTTTCAACCTTTTTCATCTCATGGCACACATAAACTAATTACTAAAATCCTGCAGCCCATCTGACAGAAAAAAGTATAATTTTGATTTATTCACACTGGACAGCTATTGTGTGTTGGCTGTTGTCATTTTTAAAATTTGACAATCTAAGGGAAAAGAGGTCAGTGCCCCTGACTAAATAGTCAGCTATTGCATGTTTTAAAAATTCTTGCAGCCCGACTGGTATAGCTCAATGGTTGAGTATTGAGCCATGAACCAGGAGGTCAGGGTTCGATTCCCATCAAGGGAAATGCCCAGGTTTCAGGCTCCATCCCCAGTAGGGGGCGTACAGGAGGCAGCCGATCAATGATTCTTTTTCATCTTTGATGTTTCTATCTCTCCCTCTCCCTTCTTCTCTGAAATCAATAAAAATATATTTAAAAATTCTTGCGGCACACCAGTGTGCCTGCCGCAACACACTAGCTGAAATTGCTGTGTAAGAGGCCTCCCTGATAACCCCAAATCTGGGAACCCATCCTCTTCCACTCACTCTGCTCCCGTACCCTTTCTCTCTCTCTCTTTAAAAAAAAGACCCTAACCGGTTTGGCTCAGTGGATGGAGCGTCAGCCTGTGGACTGAAGGGTCCCAGGTTCGATTCCAGTCAAGGGCATGTACCTTGGTTGTGGGCACATTCCCAGTAGGAGGTATGCAGGAGACAGCTGATTGATGTTTCTAACTCTCTATCTCTCTCCCTTCCTCTCTGTAAAAAAATCAATAAAATATATTAAAAAATATATTTTTGTTGATTTCAGAGAGGAAGGGAGAGGGAGAGAGACAGAAATATCAATGCTGATAGAGAATCACTGATCGGCTGCTTCCTGCTTGTCCCCCACTGGGGATTGAGCCTGCAACCCAGGCATATACCCTTGACCGGAATTGAACCCAGGACCTTTCAGTCCACAGGCTGACACTCTATCCACTGAGCCAAACCAGGTAGGACTCTTTTATTTTCTTTATAGCACTTAATCACTATTTGAAATTAAAGTTTTATTTAAAGAATTATGAGTTTATTAGGTCATCTGGAATACCGGATGGGCTGAGCCCCCAAATGGTGCCAGCACCCAGGGACGGGGAGTCAGATTTTAAAGGATTCTAGGCCGGCTTTTTTTGGTCGGAAAATTCTCTGGGCAGGTCCTTTTAAGGTTTTATTTTTGTTAATCCTCACCTGAGGATATTTTTTCCATTGATTTTTTTCTTTTTTAGAGAGAATGGGAGGAGGGCGGGGGTGGGGAGAGAAACATTGATATGAGAGCGACACAGCAATTGGTTGCCCTGACTGAGGATGGAACCCAAAACCCAGGTCTGTGCCCTTGACTGGGAATCTGCAGGTTGACGCTCTAACCACTGACACAAACTGGCCCCGGGCGACATGGAAGTATTTGTTTATTTATTTGTTTTTATTTATTGTCTGTTTTCCCCACTAGAATGCCAACCCTGTCTTGCTTACTGCTTTATTTGTGTCTAGTGTTTGGCACAGTGTGGATACTCAATGCATGTTGAATGAATAAACAAATGTATGCTTACAGAGGCAGCGTGGAGGGAGGGAGGGGCCGTGAGGACTAGGTAGCCTGGGGGGAAAACCTCCTTTCGCTGAGAGGAGGCAGTTCCTTCTCAGCACCTTGGCCCCCTCGATGCCTCTTCTCTGAGAATCCCAGACAAGATCGGGTGACTGCGCAAGACCCCGTCCCTGGACACCCTCCTCTGCTCCCTCCGAGCCTGGCCTTTGGGGTCGGGCAGTAGAATGTGCATGTAAAGTGGAGTCATGTTTGCATTCAAGCCTCAACTGGCCACCTACTTCCAAGAATTCCCTGATCTCCGTGACTCCACGCCTTTCTCTCTAAAGGGAAACAAGTCCCACTTTCTGGAGCTGTTGTCAGAATCCTGAACCAGCTCCTCCCAGCCGGCCACTCACCTGCTGGAAGTTCCAGAAGGCGCGCGTCTGTCAGCCCTGCGAGCAGAGGAGTCCTGACACGTGCTCCCACCGACTCTCCTCCCGGGGCAGCCCCCTCCGGGGCTCCACCCCCGGACCCGTCTGCCCAGTCCCTCCAGACACACCCCGGGGAGCGACTCAACAGCAAAGAATTTCCCTCCAAGCCCAGGCTTGGGACTGGTGGAGCCGGTCTGGTTCCCCACCGCCGCGGTCCCCCAATAACAGCTCCCGCCGTCCGCTTTTTCCCAGCTCGGATTGCACACCCCCCGCCCCCCGCCAATAGAACTGCATTTGAGGGACAGAGGCATCCGTCCCTCGCAGTCGAAAGTCCGCGTAGAACTTCGCTTTCGCGGATTCCCAAAATCTAAAATCCTACACTTCCTCCCTCCAGCGACCCTTCTCCTACACTTTCCCTTCCATTCAGGCAGTTTGGGAGCTTGCGGACATAGAAGGGGGCGTCCGGGAACGTTCCAGCAGCTGGAGCCCCCGCTCCCGCCCAGAATCGAGGGGCGAGAAGGAAGGCAGTGGAGAGGTCCCTCCATCATCACCTGATCCCCCACGCGCCGGATCCTCAGCCGCGCGGGCCAGGCAGGATCAGACGCAGCCCGCCGCCGGCCGTCGCCACGGAGCGCTCAGCGTCCCTGGGGGGCCCTCCCGCACCCAGCCCCCCGCCCGCTCTCGGCACTTACCCGCAGCGGAGCGGCCAGCGCGGGGCCGGGACCCCGAGTCCTCGAGGTCCGCAGCAGAGGCGGGGGAGCGGGGAACAGGGGTTCTGCAGACACCGCGAAGCTCACACTGTGGCCGGCGCCTGGGGGCGGTGGGGAGGAGGAAGGGTCGGGGGAGGAGCCCTGGACCCCGCCCCGCCGCCGAGGGTCCGGCTCTAGCCCCGACGCTGCGGCGCGTTCCCAGGTCTCTCCCAGATCCGAGCCTCATGTGTGAACAGGGGCATCGGTGGCCATGGGCAGGGCTATGACAAAGGCTCCAATGAGATTAGGGGCGTGAAGCACTATAAACTGTCAAGTGCTGTGGCCCGGGCACGGACTGCAATCACGACTCGCCCACGCGAGTTACCACTGGTACTGTGCCCGCGTCCTGCAGGTCAGGGTCCCCGCCCGCCCCGACCCCGCGAGGGAGCACTCTTGGGGACCTGCCTTCCCGGCACGAAGGGTCCTCGGCGGCTGTGCTGCCTCCTCTCTGTGTCCTCCAATGAAGCATGTGCTCTTTGGAGAACGCGGGTGGGAAGGGGCGAAGCGAATCCTGTGCCTGGAGGTGAAATGGGGTGGGGGCAGGTCGTTGCCAGGAATTACTACGAGGGGCAGAGCCTGTGGGAGGAGGTGGGGTGGGTGCGTGCAGAGCTCCCCGCCGAGGGAGGTGGGCCTGCGCCTGGGCTGCGTTCTGGGGACTAAGCCTTTTTGTCTCATTTACTAGTGGGCCCTGATTAGGAAACCAATGAGTGCCCCTGGCACCCCATCCTTTCCAGGATAACCCCAGTGTTTCTGGTCTCCCCCAGGAGTCCTGGGATCTTAGTCACATTGGGCTTCAGCCCTGCAGTTTCAACAGCAATGCTGTTGCTGCTGACACAAGGGTGACTCATTTTCCCAGGAGTACCTATTGGTGTAATTAAAGGCACCCCGCTCCTTTATCCTTAAAAGTGCCCCCAAACTTGGGAAGATCAATGACACTGTCACCCTACTCATGTTCATAGAGAGCAAACAGGGTCCCGGGGGCTCTGAGACATCTTTGTGCCTGGCAATGTCCTGAGGCATCATTTCATCCCCACAGAGTGCGGGTGACCATGGTGTGAGCCTTCTCACTTTTATGAATGAGAAAACTGAGGCACAGAGAGGTTAGGTGACTTGCCCAGGGTTACACAGACCAGTTCTGGGGGCCTCAGCCATGTGCCCACTCACTGGGTCCTGGCCTGCAGAATCTTTGCTGAGACTCAGCAGTGCTGGGGTGGTGGGGGTGGTTCTGTGCCTGAGCTGGTGTGGGGAGATGTGTGAGTATGATGGGGTCCATAACTCTGCCACCTGCTCCGACCACATGTTGCTCTGCTGCATTTCAGAGCAAAACCAGATACCCACCCAGTGTGGTTCAGTAGTTGAGCATCAAGCCATGAACCAGGAGGTCATGGTTTGATTTCTGGTCAGGGCACATGCCCGGGGTTGTGGGCCTGATCCCCCAGTAGGGGGCGTGCAAGAGGCAGCTGATCGATGATTTTCATCATTGATATTTCTATCTCTCTCCCTCTCCCTTCCTCTCTCTCTGAAATGAATAAAAACATATTTTAAAAAAGCAAAGATTAAAAAATGAAATACCCACTTCCTTACCTCGTAGTCAGTCTTCAACCCACTTGAATAATGTTTCTGTTCCTACCATGTCACTAAAGACAACCCCATCAAAATCACATGGAACTCCATGTTGCTAAATCTAATAGCCACTTCTCTGTCCCCATCCTCCTGGACTTTCAGAAGCACCTGACACAGCTGACCACCCCTTCCTTCTCACACACTTTCTTCTTTTGGCTTTCTTGACACCACATTTCCCGTTTCCTTGTACATTAGAGGCCTTCCATCCGGGCCTCCAAAGTGGGCATGTCCCAGGGCTCAGCCTGCTCTCTCCTGGGTGAGCTCCTCCAGTCCTGGGGCTCCCACTATCATCCATTTGCTGACGAATCCCACATTTCTAGCGCAATTCCTATCTTCTCCCCAAACACCAGACTATGTGGCCAGGGCTGCTCCCTGACCACCAGGTTTCCAGTTACTTCTTTTCCTTCCTGAGATCAACTGCATCTTTGACTACATAGATACAGTACTCTTCGTACATTTACCCCATGGAAGTATGCTATGCCCATGTGCTGTACTTTGCTGTTTGCACTTAACAAAATATAGGACATTGCCCTGGCCAGTGTGGCTTAGTTGATTCGGCAGCATCCAGTGCACCAAAAGGTTGCCGGTTTGATTCCTAGTCAGGGTATATGATCCCGAGTAGAGGGTGTGCAGAAGGCAGCTGATCGATGTTTCACTCTCAAGTCAATGTTTTTTTCTCTCTCTCTCTCCCCTTTCTTTTCTCTCTAAAATCAATAAAAAAGAGGACATTGTCTTCTCTCAGTAGCTATAGACCTAACTCATTCTTTTTTAAAATAGTTAAGTAGTATTCCATTTTCTCCTATCAGTAGATATAGAGCTGCCTCTTAAAAAACAACCACCAGCTGAATAGTATATGTACCATAATCTATTTAATCAGTTCTGTATTAATGAAAATTAAGGATGTTTCCAATCTTATATTTCTTTCTATTATAAACACATTATAAGAAATATCCTTGGACAAAGCATCATTAACAGATTTTTAAAAATTATATCTATAAGATATATTTCTAGAAGTGGAATTTTTGGGTTAAAGTTGTAGACTCATTTAAAATTTCGTTAAAAGCAAACAAAACCCTAAAAAAAAAAAAAAGACAAAAAAAACCCTAAAATTTTGGTAAATCCCCTCCATGGATGTATCAGTTTACACTACCAGCAGAGATGAGAGGCCTTGTTTCCTCATGTCCTTGTCAATATACAGCATCAAACTGAATGATCTTTGCCAGTGGAACCTCATTATATTTTTCATTTGCATTTCTCTTCTTCTGAGTGACAGTGATCATCTTTTAAGAGCCATCTGTGTTTCTTTTTCTGTGAATTGTCCTTTGCCTTTGCCCATTTTTCAATGGGAAGATTGGATTTTTTATTATTTATTTCTTAGGAGCTCTTTACACATTAAAGAAAGAAGCCCTCTGTCAATGGTACAAATAGAAAAGATTGCCTCCTCCCAGTTTGACACTTGCATTTTGACTTTGTGTAGTATTAAACTTCTTTTTAGGTAGTCAAATGTATCAATTTTATCTTTTATGGCCTCAGGATTTGCTCATAACTAGAAATGCCTTCCCCAGTCTGAGAATCGAAAAAAAAAAAAAAATTCTCCCATGGTTTCTTCTAGCTAAAGTAGTGCTTTAATGATATAAGTCCGGTCATGCCATTCCCCTATTAAAAACTTGTGGTAACTTACCATTACCTTTATACTGACACCCACTCTCCTGGGACTAGCCTGCAAAGCCCCAATGAGCTAATCCTGCCTCACCTCCTGCCACCGGTCCCCATGAGCACTAGTCTCCAGTCATACTGGCCTTGTTCAGTCCACCCTCTGGCCTTTGCATTTGCTGTTCCCTCGGCCTGAACTGCTCTTCACCAGGCAGTTCCCCCTCCTTATCGAGGTCTCACCTTCTGGTAGAGGTAGTCCCTGCTCTCCCCCTCGGAAGTTATCTCACCCCACGTCCTCAGCAGTGACTCTTTGGGGCCTTGTCTGAAATGACCTCTGGGAGAGCAGGGAGCTCGCTGGTTAGGCTCCTGCTGCCTCTCAGGGCCTGGAAGTAGCTGACGCCCAGTTACTGTTTGGAAAGTAAATGTTGGCCGCACGTGAGGTTTTGTGGGAGAGCTGTTTGTATTTGCGGTTGGGTACCTGTGCGTGAAGGGGCAGCATGGGGAGTGTGTGCATGTTTGGCGTGTGTGGTTGTGAATGTGTGTGACTGTGGAGGTGGCTGGTAGGGTTTTGTGAGGTTGTGGCTATGTGTGAGGTGGTGGCGATGGTGGTGTTTCTGGGCGGTTGTTGGTTGTTTTCTCTGGTGACCAGTGATTTCAGTGCCTAGGTCTGCACATCTTGACCCTGCCAGATGCTGTCCCCTCACTCCCGACATCAGGCAGTGACCCCAGGAACTGGCCTTTGCCTATTCTGGAAGGAGCTGGCAGAGTCTCCAATCCAGAAAGAGGCTCTGAGGCCCTGCTGTCCCACATTGAAGTGCTGCTGCCTGAGCAGGGCAGTGTGTGGGAGGCCATCTAGGCCATCCCCCAGCCTCAGGGCAAGGCTGTGTTGTACCTGGTCTGGGCAGCTTCCCAGCCACCCCCACTTCCCTGAGGGCCCACACCTGCTGTCTGAGGGTGTTGGGTCCCAAGCCTGACACTGTACCTCTTCCGGCCCAGGCTTGGCCCAGGCTGGTCTTGCTCTCAGGCTGCCCCTGTGTCGGCAACTCTGTCCAGACTTCAGGCAGGAGCTTCCTGGGAAGGGGCAGGGCCTCCTCTCTCTGGCTGGGATTTTCCGTGTTGTGTGTGTGCAGCAGAGAGGTGGGGCAGGTGGAACCCTCTGGAAAGCGGGCCAGGTGGAGGGATGGAGGCTGCCAGCCCTGTTCCAGCATGTCTGGGGCATGACTAGGGAGGAAGAGATGTCCCAGACCCAGGCTATAATGTTTTCCTTTCAAAACACCCAGTGTTACTTACAACTTCTGCCTGCACACCTCGAATAAAGGAGGTAATAATACACGACTTTTCTAAGTTGCTGCTAGGATTCAACCATTCTACATGTCTACTGGATCCCACCTTCTCAACCACCCAGGACCTCACTCTACCTCCTTTCTTTCTCCTCCATCACCACCCTTTTGCTCTTCACTGGCTCCTTCCCACTGCAATAACTATGCTGGTATTTCTCCATCTTAAGAACAAACAAATAAACCTCCCCTGACCCTACCTCTTCCAGCATCTGCCTTATTTTCCCCCATTTTTTTTTTATAGCAAATCTCCTCAAAGCGTTATCTTGCCTGGCCGGTGTGACTCAGTGGTTTGACCCATGAGCCAAGAAGTCACAGGTTCTTGATTCATTATCTCTGTTGTTTAGTCTTTCTTGAATTCACTGTAATCAGGATTTTGCTCCTCATGTCCACCCAAACTGCTCTTGCCAAGGTTCCCATAGCTAAATCCCACAGCCAAGTTTCAACCCTCATCTTGCCCTGCACTCCCAGCAGCTTTTGGCCCCCAGAACACCACTCTCTCCTGACTCTTCTTCCCTCTGGTCTTTCTTTCTCAGTCTCCTTTGCTGGTGCCTCCAGATCTCCCTGACTTCTAAATCCTGGAGTGCCCCGGGCCAAAGGCCTAGCACTCTCTCTCCTGTCTTCAGTCTCTTGGTAATGTCATCAAGTCTCAATAAATACCAAAATTAGGCTGACAACTCCTAGTTACTTATCTTCAGACCAGACATGTCCCTTAAAAAAAAAATCCTTATTGTTGAAAGTATTACATGTCCCCTTTCCCTCCCAGTTGACCCTTTCTAGCCTGCCCCTATGCCCACCCCAGGCCTTCACCACCCTATTGTCTGTGCCCTGGGGTTATGCATACTAGTATATGCATAAAAGTTCTTTGGTTGATCTCTTCCCACCCTTCCACCCACCCCTGCCTTCCCTGACTCCAGACCTTTCTCTGCAGCTGCTTCTGGACTCCTCCCTATGGAAACCTAGCAGATATCACAAGGCCCTTCCTTAGGACTGCCAGATTTAGGAGCAAAGTGAACAAAAACAAACCCTGCTCAATTAAATTTGAGTTTCAGATAGTGTGTGGGACATGCTTCTGCTAAGAAGAATTATTTGCTGTTAATCTGGAATTCACATTTACTTGGGTGCCCTGTATTTTGCCTGACAATCTACTCCTTATTCTCCTCTCAACCTTCTCTTCTCACTTACTCTCTGAGTAAATGGCAATTTTACTCATCTGCTAGTTCAGGGCCCACACGCAGAGTCATTACTGACTCTCTTTTCTCATTCCTTGCATTCAATGTCAGTGACTCATTTTGGTGCTTTTTCAAATTATTTTCAGAATCTGGACACTTCTCATGGACTCCTTGCATGTTATCCTCGTAACATGAAAGCCGTGAGTCACCACCCCCCACCACCACCCCGCCCCATTATTGCAATAGCTTGTAGCTGTCCTCCCTGATTTATCCCTTGCCCCATTCATTTGTTGCTAACACTGCCAACCCTTTTTGTTCAAAATGCACCACTGGCTTCCTTCTTACTTAGATGACAGTCAAAGGCATTAGATGGCTTGAAGGAACCTATGCGAGCTGGTCCTTCTCAAGCTTCATTCGGAAGCTCTGGCTTCATTGTCTGTGCCTCTCTGCTCTCCCACTGCCTCATTGGCTTCCTTGCTGTCCTGAGTGCGCACGGGGCTTCCCTAACCTCAGCGCCTGTGGACTCGCCCCTCCTTCTATCTGGTGCACCCTCCTCCCCTCCCCTCCCCCCCCCCCCCCCCCCCCCCCGATCTCTGCCTAGATTGCTCCTGGCCTTCCTTGGCCTCTTCATCTCGAATTGAGTGTCACCATTCCCTACCCACTTCCTGCTTAATTTTTCCCCCCTTAGCACTACAATCATGTAACATATTTTACATTTTGCTTATTCTTCATGTTAATTGTCTTCTTCATCGCTAGAATCTAGGAGGACAGTAAATTTTGTCTGTTGTGTCCACGGGTGTACTCCCACTGCCTAAAACAGTGTCTGGCACTTTGTAGACAAAAGTATTTACAGAATGAGTGGCTGAAGCCCCCTGCACCCGCCCCCCCGCCGCCCCCCCCCCCCCCAACCCAAGCACACCAAGCTCCTGCCAGGCCAGCACACAGCAGCGTTTTCACTGGTTCCCTTCTAGCTTAGCATTCCATCCTCCTACCCACCAGAAGGTCCTCCCTGACCACCTGCCCTCCTCCAGGAAGCCTTTACTGACCGAGCCTCATCTGTTTCTCCCCTCTTCTAGCCTCCAGGCCCAAACCCTGGTACTCAAGGGTTGGCTGAGCTGTCTGTCTGGCCTCATCTAGCCTTTGCTTCCTTCCAGATGGGAGGAGGCTCTTTGCTTGGGCTGTCCGAGCTGCAAGGGTGTGGGGTATCGGGGTGGCTGGGGAAGCCAGCTGGGGCTGAGGTGTGTGCAATATGCCTGGAATCAGCCTGCCATCTGCAGCGTGGGAGCTTCTGGGGCCTTGTCCCTGGGCGGAGGAGGTGATGAGCACTGGGCATTGGGGAGTAGAGCCTCGACTGGGTCTGGGCTGCGGGGTCATGGTTCCTGAACTCTCTGTTCCTGTACATTGGAGAGATCTTGACACTGGCATCTGAGTAGATGGCTTGCCATTAGCTGAGCTGGGAAGCATAAGAACAGGAGCAGGTAGGAGAGGCAGAAGAAAATGATGGAGGTCAAGAAATGATATGTGAGTTTGTAAATCCAGCCATTTGGACGAGGCCATTGGAGCTTTCTGACATGACCTGTAAAAAGCCTTTCTGATGATGCAAGTGCACGACAGACAGTTTCGCCCCATCCCACACTCCATCCGGAGCCTCTCCTAGCCCTCCCAGAGCCTCCGGGGTGGGGTGTGTGTGCAAATGCAAAATGCTGCAGCTGCTGTGGAAAAAGTTCGAAAGTCCCAGAAAGTTCAGAAAGTTAAATGTAGAATTACCACATGACCCAGCGAGTCCACACCCAGGCATATACTTGAAAGATCTGAAAACAGGGACTCAAACCTTTACATGAATGTTCATAATAGCACCGTTCACAATAGCCAGGACAAATGTCCATCAGAGGAAGAATGGATAAACAAAATGTTTCGAATCCATACAATAAGATATGATTCATTCATAGAAGAGAATCAAGTCCTAATATATACTACAATATGGATGAATTGTGACAACATTATGCTAAGTGAAATAAGTCACACATAAAAGTGCTGGTCGTGCATCATTTCACTTACATGAAATATCTGCAATAGGTACCTTTATAGAGACAGCGAATTGTTAGGGGTTACCAAGAGCTGGGTGGAGGGGTGAGTGGGGTTGGGGCTTATGGTTTAATGGGTACAGAGTTTTTGTTAGAGGTGATAAAAAAGTTCTGGAAATAGTGGTGATGGTTGCACAGCATTGTTAATGCAATTAACACCACTGAATTGTACACTTAAAATGGTAATTTTATGTTACGTATTTTTTTATCACAATAAAAAATTAACCCTAGCTGGTTTGGCTCAGTGGATAGAGTGTCGGCTGTGAACAAAAAGGTCCCAGGTTCGATTCTGGTCAAGGGCACATGCCTGGGTTGTGGGCTCGATCCCCAGTGGGGGACTTGCAGGAGGCAGCCAATCCATGGTTCTTTCTCATCATGGATGTTTCTATCTCTCTCTCCCTCTTCCTTCCTCTCTGAAATCAATAAAAATATATTTTTTTAAAAAAGGAGAGAGTAGAGGGATGGAAATATGGATTTGGGAGTCAGCACTGTCCAGATGGTAATGAAGGTCATGGAGAGAACAAGCTTACACAGGCAGGGTGTGGAGACTGAGGAGAGGGGACAGCTGGGACAGAGCCTTGAGGATCTGGGGGTTGCTGAAGGAGATTAGGAAGGGGGTTGGCACAGCAGGAAAACTAGAAGAGTATTGTTTATGAAGCCTGGGTGTGTTAGTTTGTCTTTTGATTGCAGAAGACAGAAATCCAACTTGGATTAGTTTGGGCACAAAGGGAAATTGATTGGCTTGTAGAAACACGGGAAGGGCAGGGGTACCTCGGGGTTCCAGAAGTACCTGGCTGGAGTCAGGTCTGGATGTGTCTAGGACTTCTCTCCTGCTTGCCTCACTTGTTGACTTCCTTCTCTCCAAGTACTGATGGGCTTTAGCACAAGGCTTTGCTCATGGTCACCAGCAACTCTGAGCTCACACTTTCCTAAGTTTTGTTGCTACATGCTTTCCTTAGAAATGATTCAAATAATCTGGGGAAGAACCCTGAGCGGCCTCACCTGGAGCATGTATCCACTCTGCTAGTCGTGCTCCTGGCCCCAGGTTAGAGGGGCAGGAGACGTGCTGGGTGGACAGAACACATACAGTATTGATGGCACTTGGAAGAGGTTCAAGAAGGAAGGCCATCTGCTCTGTCAAATGGCTTATTGTACCCATTGGGACTGGAAGCACCCATTGGGCTTAGTGACAAAGGAATCGTAGGTGTACTTGGCAAGGACAAAGTGGTTTGAGTGAGGTGGTGGGGCAGAGACTGGATCATAACTGGTGGGTTGAGTGGGAAGGAGGAAGTAGAGAAAGCAAGTGCAGACCTCTGTTTCAGGAGGCACGGCTGTGAAAGCCAAGAGAGATAAGGAGGGAACCGTGGGACACACAGGGTCAAGGACAGGTTTTGTTTGTGGATGGGAGAGATGTGAGCATGCTTAAATGCTAAGAGAGCAGGAGAGAGTTAGAGGTTAAAAAGGCAGGAGAGAGTAAGGAGATGGGGAGACTAGAGCATTAATAAGAGTAGGCTCACCGTTTTCTACTGTGTGGGGGAAAGGAGGACGGACCTGTGTGGACAACTGATTGGTCTGTAGGTCTGGTGGCCGTTGACGGGAGAACATTTTTCTGGGATAGCTTCTACTTTCTCTGAGAAGTGGGATAAAATCAAGATGTAACTGGCTAGAAGGTTTGAGGAGAGTGCAGAAGGTTGAGAAGGCTACCACCATGCCAAACAGCAGAAAGGTCAAAGCAGAGAAGGATGAGGTTTGTCAGATTGTGCAGGGGAACAGGAAGCACTCTGGTTGTGTGATTCACTCTAGCAGAACCTAGCACAGAGTGTAGAGATGGGAAAGCACATTTGGACTGATCTGGGCCTGGAGTTTGGCTAAGCAGGAGGGGCAGAGGGACGATGGGGATATTCGTAGGACAGCAATTCATTCCAGTCATTATCTCAGCAATTATTTAATACCCTTTTCCTGCATGCCTGGCATAGTGCAGGGACTGAAGATACATTGGCAAACTGGACAGGTACTGTTCCTGCCCTCATAGAGCTTGCAGTCTAGCAGGGAGAGCAGATATCAATTTAGAAGTTTCCATGTGAGATGAGGTGGTGGGAGATGGTGGAGCCTAGGTTTAGGCTGGATACAGAAGGAAGCAAATGGAGGGGATTGGCAGATTGGGAGAGGGTTGCAGGGATGGGTCTGGAGGTACCTATAAAGGTCACCTGTTGATTTGTTGAACAAACATAAATAGATGTTGAGGATGGAGCTAAGTGAGAGAGTGGGGGTAACATAGGCCAGTAAGCCAGGACAAACAGAATAGGGAAACTGAGACAGATAGTTAAACAGCAGTTTGCAGCCATCTAGTAAATTGTATCTTCCTTAAACCAGGGACACTTAAAAGAGTAAATGGTTTGCACTTCTCCCCAACCAGATGCCATTTGCCAACCACACCCAAGGAGAGATGGAGTTAAGAGAATAAATCTCATTTTGGTTCATCAGCATACAGCTGGTGAATATTCCTGTCCAGCCACTGGCGTGGCTCAGTGGTTGAGCATTGATCTATGAAGCAGGAAGTTTCAGTTCAATTCCTGGTCAGTGTATGTGGCCAGGTGGTGGGCTTGATCCCCAGTGTGGGTCTTGCAGGGGGCAGCCGATTAATAGTTCTCTCTCATCAATGATGTTTCTGTCTCTCTCTCCCTCTCCCTTCCTCTCTGAAATCAATAAAGATATATTAAAAAAAGAAAAGAAATCCTCTCCTAAGCACCCAGCCTTTAAAACCCCTCAAAACAAAGGTCCCAGCATGCTCTCTCTGTCCCCCAGGAACATGCCCATGCCTTCGTTCCCCTTCTTCCCCCAAAGGCATGCATCTCCTAAACTCTAAGGGACCCCACAAGGCTAACAACCAGGGTGAGCAATGGGCAGTGGCAGTTCATCCCAGGCAACCCCCCTGTTTCTATCAACAAGGCCCCCTTTTCTCTGACTTCTGAGTGATTCAAAGCAGACCAGCCTAGGCTCATTTCCCAGCCCTTCTTTGTTTCACTGTCCCCAGCTTTAATAAATGTCCTTTAAAATTCACCTGGACTCATTGTGAAATTTTTCCTGCATGAAGTCAAGAACCCACACACTACCAGCTGGCCCTAGGCAGCCCCATTTCCATCTAGGTCCCCTCTTTGGTAACAGGGGGAATCTGTGGTTAGAGAGTGGGATGACTGCACCTGTCTCACTGTTTCTTCCTTCCTCCCATTACAATAGCTGACTTGTCATTTTCCTATTGAAGCCCGAGCCTCCATCTGGGCTCTGCA
Source organism: Corynorhinus townsendii (assembly GCA_026230045.1). Taxonomy (NCBI): domain Eukaryota; kingdom Metazoa; phylum Chordata; class Mammalia; order Chiroptera; family Vespertilionidae; genus Corynorhinus; species Corynorhinus townsendii. Next base: position 199,717,430 of record JAPDVU010000002.1, read on the forward strand.
CTCTATTCCCTCTGGCTCTCTTGGGTCCCTTGACCATCTTTCCCCTCCACTGGATTTATCTCACCTCCATTTAAATATTTCCAATTCTCTTTAAAAAATATTTTTATTGATTTCAGGGAGGAAGGAAGAGGGAGGGAGAGAGAGAGAGAAACATCAATGATGAAAGAGAATCATTGATAGGCTGCCTCCTGCATACCCCCTACTGGGGATCGAGCCCACAATTGGGCATGTGCGCTTGACCGGAATTGAAGCCGGGACCCTTCAGTCCACAGGCCGACACTCTCTCCACTGAGCCAAACCAGCTAGGGCTTTCCATTTCTCCTTTATTGTAAAAGAAAATTTCTTGACTGCCTCCATTTCCTTGCAGTTAATACCCTTTCATTTTCTATTCTTCTTGCAACCACCATTTTCCAATCAGTTGTCCACACTTGCAGTCACCAATTGCTTGGCCTTCACTGTCCCCTCATTTCACTGTAACCTCTTTGATGATAGCCCTGCCATGAATATCAATGACCATCTTTGTTAATCTAATGAACACTTTTCATTCCATATCTGATTTGACCCATGGCTGTATTTGACCTTAATGATCACTTTCTCTTCTAAAAACTCCTCTTCTAGAACCCTTTATTTCTAGAAACTTCTCTAGAACACTTGTCTCTTGGATTCTGTGACATCATCTTCCTGCCCTGTGACATCATTCTCTGGGCTTCTATGATATCTATTTACCCCACAGTCCCCTTTTGGCTGGCTTCTCCCCATTTTACTCGGCCCTTTAAGCCTCCATCCTAGAGCATTTTCTCATCTCTCCCCCGAGTCTCTATACACTGTTGGCCACTCTCAAGGCTCTAATTTCCACCTACTGTGGAGGCCCAAATAGAAAGTGACTCCAAGTAAAAAGCAACCCCTATAATCCCAATGGGGGCACCCTCCAAAAACTTTGGGGTCTGACTTGAACACATAAACTTTTAGCATGGTTGAAATAATTTATTAACTTAGTTTGCTATACACTTTAAAAATCACACATTACATAAACAGTGTAGTAAGATGTGTTATTTTACACCCCACTCAATTTCATGAAGCAATTTTATTTAAACTTTTAACATTCTTTTATACCTGTGTCAATATCATTAAGAGTTTGTTATCATTAACCTTTCACAGAACACACAAACTTTGTTTTGCTCAAATATTTGTGACACAGCACTTTTTCAATCTGTGTATGATGCTGGGAACTTTATTCATTGCCACAAAAGCCTGGTTACATAATATTAGGATGCATGAATTAAAAACAAATCTGGTAGGTGTGTATTTGTCATCGCCACAACATAACTACTTCCTTTATTGCTCTTTAAGTGGTTTTTAAAAAGGGCTTGCTTAAAAAGACAATACTTGCAACACCCCCAGGAATAATGACTGAATCTGTGTGCAATCTGTTTGCCTCCACTTTTTTCTGATTCCGCCATGACACCTCCATGAAAATCCCAAACTTCATTGATTGAGGTTATTTCAGGCTAATGAGTTTCCCCCAAAGAGCATTTTGCTGTTCAAAAGGCAGTAATTGAGAGCATGCACCATAATGTAGACTTTTCATGAGGACTTGAATGTAAGATAAATCCTGCTTATCTGAGGGGTAATTTTGGAACAAAATCTTATCTTCTATTCAGGTGTTTTGCTGACAACCCCCAAACCCATATATCCTGACCAGTTCTTTCCCCCCTTCTACCCAACAGCCTACTAAACATTTCCACCTGGGTGCCAATCACTCAGTGAGTTGACACATTTTTATTGTCTACTATGTGCCAAGCACTGTTCTAGATGCTGGTGGGTAAAGGGGGGAACAGGACAGGGTCCTTGTTCTCAAGGAGCTCATCCTAGTAGGATGACACAGAGAAAAAGCATGTAAACAAATAAGAACATGTCATATACCAGTAAATGCTATGAAGAAGATAAAATGGGGTCATGTGGCAGAGTGACTGCATGTGGTGTGTTTGCTTCATTTGGGAAGAGTGGGTTAGATATGGCCTCCCAGAGGAGAGGATGTTTGTGTTGATATGTGAACACTGAGGAGACAGCCATTTGAAGGTCTGGGGAAGAGTGTTGTCAGCAGAAGCCAGTGAAAAGACCCTGAGATGGGAGCAGGCCAGTGTGAGCAGGACATGGGGGAAGGGGAGGACCCAGGGAAATGAGTTTGGAGAGGCAGCCAAGGTCTAACCATATAGGGCCTTGCAGGTCATGGAAAAGAGTTTTTTTTGTTTTCATTTTTATGGCCATGATGGGAAGTCATTTGGAGGGTTTTAAGCAAGGGAGTGACTTGACTGATCTGATTTACATGATAGAACGATTTCTCAGGCTGCCACATGGAACAAGAATTGCAGAGAAGCAAGAGTGGAAGCAGGAAGCCAGCTGGGGCAGGTATCCAGGTGTTCAATGAGGTGGCTTGGCCTGGGATGGAAGCATCGGAGATGGTAGAAAGGGAATGGACTTTGAACATATTCTGGAATTATATCTAACATGACTTGCTAATGAATGATGGATACAATTATGAAGAAAGAGACGTCTCGGTTTTTGAATTGAGCAGCTGGATGGATGGGAATGTCATCTTCCAAGATGGGGAAGACAGGGAGACAACATAAACCTGCTCTCTGTTGTGGGGATTAGGAGTTCAGTTTTGGATTACCAATAGGAATTTGAATACATGAGAGTAGAACTCCTGGGAGTGGTTAGGTCTGAACATATAAATGTGGGAGTAATCACTTTATAGACGGTTTTATAGATGATACTGGACAAGATCACAGAGGGGGTAAATATATATATATATATATATATATATATATATATATATATATAGAGAGAGAGAGAGAGAGAGAGAGAGAGAGAGAGAGAGAGAGAGGGAGAGAGGGAGAGAGGGAGGGAGAGAGAAAGAGGGTAGAACTGGGCCCTGGATCTGCTTTTAGAGATCAGCCAGAGGAAGGGGAGGCATCAATGGAGATCAAGAAAGAGCTATTGATGAGGTAGAAAAAAAGCCAGGCGAGGGTACTGCCTGGAGCCAAGGGAAGACAGTGTTTAAGGAGGGAGCTCTTAACGGCCAAGTGTTGTTGAGGGAGCAAGATGTGGATGAAGAACTGACCATTTTGATTTGCCAACTTATTGGCCATTGGTGACCTTAAAAAGAGTAGTCTTGACTAGAATGGGTAAATGTGATGAGGAAGAGGAGATGGCAAGTGTAGAGGATTTATTTATTTATTTGGTAAAAAGGGCAGTAGCTAGAGAAGGATGTGGTGTTAAGAAGGGATTGCGAAATAAAAAAAAAAGGGAAAGAGGAGGCTGGGCGGCACCTGGGGCTCCAGAGACACCCCGTGCTGCCCCACCAGGTGGGTATGCCTGGCTGTTAAAAAAATAAAAATAAAAAAGGGAGAGAGGAAAATAGCATATTTACAGAAAGGGACTGTGAAGCAACAACTATGAAACAGTCCAGAGTAAGTGAGAGGTGATGGAGCCCAGTGTCCAAGTGAAGAGGGGATGTATCCAGAGCAGAGACCCCTCATCCATGTTTACAAGGGAGAAGGCAGAGTGAATGGGCACTCATGCCAGGGGATTGACAGACTTGGTGGGGGTGGGGGGATAACTTAGTGCTTGCCTATTGCTTCTATTTCCTGGAGGCATATAATGCCTGGCTATCAGGGGAAATGGAAGATTAGAATGGGGGCTAGAGGTTTTGGGAGAGGCGAAGGTGAAACACAGTCATCTTTGAGAATAGTGTTGAAGTGTTAAGAAAATGTTAGCATTTCTTAGAGGTGCTGAGTTCCCACTTGAGGTTTGTGGTCAGAAGTCTCCATTGAAACCACTCAATCCTCTTGTATTATTCTCCAGGTGCTCTGGAACAGGTGCCACATGCAGAGCTGGGCTTAACTGGAGTTAGGGTCATGCCTGGTGAGTAACTACAGCAGCACTGAAAGGCAAGGGATGGAGGATATCTACAACCAGCAATTACATGTGAACCTATGGAGTCCAAGATGGGAAAGAAAGGAAGGATGTGAAGGGGGTGATGGATGGTGGAATGGTGTGGCTCAACAGATGGAATTGCTGGAGTGGTAGCCAGAATGCGTGAGCTGGATAGATAGGAGATGATGCAGCTCTTGGTACAGGAAAGGTCTAGGGTGTGAGCACTCATGTGGGTGGGTTCATTGGGTGGAGAAAAAGATGGTTAGAAGCAAGGAAGTCAAGGAACTGAGAGGTCAAGGTGTTGGATGTGAAATCATCAAGAATGATCTTATCTAATAAAAGAGTAATATGCAAACTGACCATCACTCCAACACACAAGATGGTGGACACAAGATGGTCGCCACAAAATGGCCAGCAGGGGAGGGCAGTTGGGTGGGACCAGGCCTGCAGGGGAGGGCAGTTAGGGGTGACTAGGCTGGCAGAGGAGGGATGTTGGGGGCAACTGGGCCTGCAGGGAAGGGCAGTTGGGGGGACCCAGGCCTGCAGGGGAGAACAGTTGGGGGGTACCATGCCTGCAGGGAAGGGCAGTTAGGGGTAACCAGGCCTGCAGGGGAGGGCAGTTAGGGGTGACCAGGCCTGCAGGGGAGAACAGTTAGGGGCAAACAGGCTGGCAGGGGAGTTGTTAGGAGGTGATCAGGCTGGCAGGCAGAAGCGTTTAGGGGCAATCAGGAAGGCAGGCAGGCAAGCAGTTGGGAGCCAGCAGTCCTGGATTGTGAGAGGGATGTCCGACTTCCCGTTTATGCCCGATCCTACCAGGATTGGGCCTAAACGGGCAGTTGGACATCCCTTGAGGGGTTTCAGATTGGAGAGGGTGCAGGTTGGGCTGAGGGACACTCCCCCATGCATGAATTTCGTGCACCGGGCCTCTAGTAATAAGCATAATAGTCAAGAGATACATTAAGCCAAGGGCAGAGATGGTCCATGAATGAGAGGAGATAAAGAGGAGATCTTATTTGTGTCTCAGACTCAACCCTATCTGAAACTTGCTCCTCCCTTGGGTAAATGCACCACCACCCAGAGCCAGAAACTTGGGTGTCACTTTGATTTCTGTCTCTAACTGATCCCCACACCCAATCAACCACTAAATCTTTTTGATTCTATCTTGCAAACATTTCTTAAACCCAGCTACTTCTTTCCATCCCCACTGTGCACACCCTAGTTTGGGCCACTGTTGTTTCTCAATTGGATTATTAGTGTCAGTTCCCAAATAGGTAGCCATCCCTGCTCTGGCTCCATTCTCTGCACTGTAACCACAGATACTGCAAATTAGACCATGTTACTTCTGTGCTAAATCTCTCCAGTGACTTTTCATTGTCCTTAAAGTCCAAAACCATTAACAGGGCTTTACAAAGAAAGCCCTACATGACCTAGCTGCTGTCTTCTTCAGCTGACCCCTCACTTGGTTGACTCTCTCTTTCTAGGCCTTTCATGTGCTGGTCCTTCTGCAGGGAATCCCCTCCCTGCTTTGCTTGGCAAAATCCTCCTCTTTCGAGAGGAATCCAAGATGGTGGCGTAGGTAAACACCTAAACTGCTGCCTCCCACAATTTAAACTGCAACTAAAAGACAAAACGTCTATCACCCAGAACCACGGGAAAGCTGGCTGAGTGGAAGTTCTACAACTAGAAGGAAAGAGAAAAGAGCACTGAGATGTGCACAAGGGCTGAAAAGCTGAGGTACGGAGGCGCGGGAGCTGGGCTGGTGGCAGGTGTTGCTTTTTTCAACCCAAAGGGGAGACAAGCCCCTGATTACTCTGAAATACAGTTTCTGGGGAGACTCGGGGGACCCAAACTCCTACGGGGAGAAGCTGGATTGTCTGCTACCGGGTCGGAAAGTGAGGCGGGCCTGCTTGCAGAGCTGCACACAGGAATAATAGTTTATCTGCGCTGGGGCACGGGACAGGACGCAGTCAGAGACACAGAGCTGGCTAACTAGCAGCCATTGCTGTTTGCCACGCCCTAGCCTAGTGACGCCCTGAGACCCCGCCCCACACAACCTACAAACCCACCCAAGCTCCAAGCAGCGGCTTTTGCATATGAATGGACTGCCGCAGCTTAACCTAACAAACTTTCAGCCTGGATCAGACAGCTCCAAAACCTCCAAACCCCAAGCAAAGAGGAGAAAACTGTAGCTCTCGCTGTAGCTCCTGCTGGGTGGACTCAGACAATAGCTGACCTGCACCCCATTGGAGATCCAGAAGCCAGTATACCTAGTGGTCAGTGTGAGACACCAGATTTCAACTCCTCCCATCAAGAAGTGACACATTCAAGAGGCAGACTCAGCGAGCACCAAAGCCCCATTGAAACAAGTCCTGCCCCATAAGCGTGTCTCCAGCACAGCAGTTCTTATAGCCACAGCGAGTCCTCACAGGCGATTGGCCTGGAGGTCAATTCCTCCCAGCATACCAACAGCAATTAAGGCTTAACTACACCAAGACTTTGCACTCAGCCCACAAAGGGGTGTACCAAGAGCATCCACATCAGGTGATTGGGGAGGCTGAGCTACTGCCCCCTATAGGTCACCTACCACACAAAGCCACTCCATCAACACAGGGAAGCAGCCAAAATGTGGAAACAGAAACATGTCACGAATGAAAGAAACAGAGGAAAACAAACTACTGGACGACATAGAGTTCAGAACCACATTTATAAGGTTACTCAAGAATCTTCTAAAAACCGCCGAGAAACTTGATGACACTTCTGAGGAGCTTAGTGAGACCTTCAAGGACCTTAATGAGAATGCCAAAAAAATGGAAAAGGACCAGTCAGAAATGAAGCATACACTGTCTAAAATAAAGAATATACAGAAACTCAACTGTAGATCAACATACCCCAAGAATCAAACCAAAGATCTGAAATATGAGGAAACAAAAAACACCCAACCAGAAAAACAAAAAGAAAAAAGAATCCAAAAATATGAAGATAGTGTAAGGAGCCTCTGGGACAACTTCAAGCATACCAACATCCAAATTTTTGGGGTGCCAGAAGAAGAGAGAGAGCAAAATACTGAAAACCTATTAGAAGAAATAATGACAGAAAACCTTCCCTACCTGGTGAAAGAAATAGACTTATAAGTCCAGGAAGTGCACAGAACCCCAAACAAAAGGAACCCAAAGAGGACCACACCAAGACACATCATAATTAAAATGCCAAGAGCAAAAGACAAAGAATATTAAAAGCAGCAAGAGAAAAATGGTTAGTTACCTACAAGGGAGTACCCATACGACTATCAGCTGATTTCTCGGCAGAAAATATGCAGGCCAGAAGGGAGTGGCAAGAAATATTCAAAGTGATGAACAGCAAGAACCTACAACCAAGATTACTCTACCCAGCAAAGTTATCATTCAGAGTTGAAGGTCAGATAAAGAGCTTCACAGACAAGAAAAAGCTAAAGGAGTTCATCGCCACCAAACCAGGATTACATGAAATGCTGAAGGGTATTCTTTAAGAAGAGGAAGAAGAAGAAAAAGTAAAGATAAAAATTATGAACAACAAAATGACATCAAATACATATCTACCAACAAGTGAATCTAAAAATCAAGTGAATAAAAATCTGGAGAACAGAATGGACTGGTGAATATAATAGAATCAGGGTCATAGAAAGGGAGTGGACTGACGATTCTCAGGGGAAGCAGGTGTGAGGGGTGCGGGAAGAGATTGGACAAAAATCTTACTCCTATGGATGAAGACAGTGGCGGGGGGTAAGGGCATGGGGTGGGGTGGGGAATCAGGTGGAGGGGAGCTATGGGGGAAAAAACAAAGAGGAACACCTGTAATAATCTGAACAATAAAGATTTATTTAAAAAAAAATCCTCCTCTTTCTTTAGGTGTCAGCTTAAGAGGTCTCAGGGAATTTTTTCCTGGATGCCTGGATGTTGGATTCACCTTCCCCCCTCTCCAGCACCACATGCTTCCCCAGGACACCGGATTTTAGGAGCTTTTCTTTTCATAAAATGGAAGCTCCATGAAGTCAAGGATTGTGTTTGATTCTTCCCAGACGTATCCTCAGCACCTAGCATGGGGCCTATCACATAAAAGTGGACAATAAATACTTGTCGATTTGAATTAAGTGGAAGATTTTAGAAGTGGAGCAGTTCTAAGTGAAGACAAAGTCTGGGGTGTGGTCCTGTGAGTGGGTAGCTAAATGGAGTGGAGGAGGAGGTCATGAGAGAATAGGAGTGCATGGAATGAAAAGGACAGAGTCATACACAGGTGGTCGCCGTGGCCCTGGGCTGTGAGAGAATACCAGAAGACCAAGTCATGTGCCTAAGTCTTTCTTTCTCCCCTCCCTCCCTCCCTCCGTCCCTCCCTCCCTCCTTCCCTCCCTCCCTCCCTTCCTCCTTTTCTCTCTCTCTCTCTTTCTCTCTTTCTTTCTTTCTTGGAGTGACATTGGTTAATAGGATCATGTAGGTTTCAAGTCTTTAAGGGAATGAGGAGAAGTAGGTGGCAGCAATGTGGGCCAGCAGAAGATGGAAGAGAAAGATGGCAGGGGCCTAAGTTAAGCAAAGGGTTTTCAAAAAGGTGGAGGTAGAAAGGTCTGAGAGTGGTAATGAGGGCAGTGTGGGGGTCTGGAGAGTGTGGGTGGGATGAAGATAAGAGTGAGATGACTGAAATGTTATCCAGGCCCTTCCGGAGCCCTCAGGCTGATCAGATAGTGTTTCGTCCTTGTCTGGCTCAATGGCCCAGGACTTGAGACCTTTGGGAATACTACACATGAAGAGGACTGCCATGAAAGTAGTCAGGTCCCAGGATGCTCTCCCAGCAGCAGCCCCTGGAATGGGGAATCTAGGATCTCAGAGGGAGTTGACTATGGTTAGTCCACTGGCCTGCACATGGGAACTACCTTGGTCTGAGAAGTGTGGGGGTTACCTGGTTTTGAACTGGTTTTTCTTTGGGATTGGAGGTAGAGTTGACCTTGATTTTTGAAGTTCAGCAGATGGTATTGGGCGCCCTGCCCATACCCCTGTTCTGGGGACACCCATTCTCCAGCTGCTGTGAATGTTGGTCACTCTTGGCTTATAGCTGCCCCTGGAGAATTGATCTTGACTGGGCAGGAGCCACCATCTCCTTCTGCCCTCCTGTCCTCAAGGAGACCTGTAGCCAATCACGAACTGATTTGAGAGTTTCAAAGCCTGATGCCCTTGCCTCCAGTGCGGACAGCTCTGTAAGGGGGGTTTATGATCCAAAGGTCCCTCACCCCATAGGGCTCAGGCCAAGACTAAGCTTCCCTGAGCCCACACCCTGCTCAGCTCTGCCCCTTCCCTATCCTGCTTCCCTTGCTCCTTCTTTCACATGCACACAAATTCCTGCTGCTCTTTCTGCTTCCAGGGACCCTGACATGATAGGGTGACTCTGATCTTGTCCCACAATCATGGGTGAACATGGAAGCTCTCTATTTGACCACAGGGGCCACAGCTTCAAAAGACTCATCTCAGATTCTGTGGACTTAGAAGGTCTCCTCCCCTCCCTAGGCCAAAGTTTCCTCACCTATGAATGAGAACTTTAGGCTGGCCTTAGTAAAACAACAACACAACATACATATAAACAAATAAAGAGAAAACACTTTGCCAAATCTCTGGGCGAGGTGTGGTGGACGATTCAGATGAGCAAGACTCAGTCTCTTCTGCCACACTGCTCACAGCCCATTTACTCAGTTCACAAGCATTTATTGAAGGCAGCCAGGCCTACATGACTCAGCATCCTGCCCTGCCCTGCCCGTGAAGGGCTCACAGACTGATGGAGAGAAACGACTGCTCCAATTTGGGGAAAATAACAGGCAGAAGCTAGACTGGTGCTTGGAGAAGGTGGTAAAGGCTTTCTCTGAGGTTCTAGGAAGGATCCGAGAGGAGGGAGAAAGGACATTTCAGGCAGAGGGAACAGCATGTCTGTAGGCATAAGGCATAACACAGCATGCTGTGTCTGGCTGGGGAACCAGGAGTCCTTTGGTATTACTGATGGGTGCAAGGAGGGAGGAAGCAGGTGAGGTTGGGGAGACGGGGGGGGGGGGGGGGAGGGGGAGGGGAGGGTCCAGGTTTAGGGCAATGGTGGGTGGTGGTAGAAGAATTTTTTACTTATTTATTTTAAATATATTTTTATTAATTTCAGAGAGGAAGAGAGAGAGAGATAGAAGCATCAACAATGAGAGAGAATCATTGATTGGCTGCCTCCTGCATGCTCCCTACTGGGGATCGGGCCCACAACCCAGGGCATGTGCTCTTGAACGGAATTGAACCTGGAACCCTTCAGTCCGCAGACTGATGCTCTATCCACTGAGCCAAACCAGCCAGACATATTTTATTTTATTCTTTCCATCGTCATTTATCCCCTCTATGCCCTCTTCCTCCTCCACCCTAGAGTTTTTAATGTAGAAAGAACAACATGGTCAGATTCCTATATAGAAAAATCACTTTGTCCTTATAGTGGAGGGCAGAGGGGAGGGGCCCAGTGAGATGTTAAGACTGTGGGGTGGGAAAGGAGGGACAGACTCAGGAGGCATTGCAGGGGCTGCAATAGTGGCATTTGGTGCTGCACTGGGATGTGGGGTGTGAGGGGCTGGAAGATGGGAGGGGATGAGGATGGCAGGCCAGCTCCTGCCTTAGACAACTGGCAGTGCCCTTCACGGGGTGGGGAGTGGTCTATGAGGAGGGCAGGTTTGGGAGCTGCTGAGGGGAGATGCCTGGGGACCTCCTGGAGGGTCATCCTGTGGGCAGTTGGTGGGCACTCTGGGATTCAGGCAGGTCCAGGCTGGAGGTGGGATTTTTGGAAGTTGCCAAGGTCTGAGTGGTGAGGTGGGGGTGGAGGAGAATGAGGGAATGTGTATCCAGGAAAAAGAAGGAAAACTCCTCAGACTGGAGGATCTGTGAGGGACCCTTTAGCTTGGATGCTCTCAATGGGCTCCTGGCCTGTGGGGATATGCCTCCTTGACACCCTGGCAGATACTCATCCTGGACTTGCTCTCAGCACCATCCACCTCCACTAGGTTTTCCCTCCTCCCCTCAGAGGGGACTCACCCACCCAGGACCTGTGCTGGGGAGTGTCAGGGAGGCTGGATGGGGAAGCAGCGGCCTCCTGAGCATCACACATTCATCTGAGGAACGCTCGCTGAGAACTGACTTGTGCTGGGCACAGGGTCTTCGGGGGTCCCTCTCCTGCCTTGCCAGCTGGTTGCAGAGTCCAGAAACCCCTGGAAAAGTCTCTGTCTTTAGTATTCCCCACCATGTCCTGAGGACACACTCAGTGTGTGTGTGTGTGTGTGTGTGTGTGTGTGTGTGTGTGTGTGTGTGAGGTGGGTGATGGCTGAACCAGAATCTGAGGTTCCCAGGCTTAAGTGCCCACTGAGTGGTCGTGGCCTCCTCTCCAAGGTCCTTGTGACCCCCCTGCTCTCCTACCCATCACTCCCCACCTGGTCTGCAAGGTACTGAGAAAATCATATTTATTAAAGGTTTTGGCATCCCCTGTTGACATATATAAAATGCCTGCCATTAAACCTTCTTCCCCTGGGGCTCAGGAGCCTGAGACAGAACTTCCCCTCAGTACTGGCCCCTGGCTGGGCTTCCTGAGCCCCACAGCCTGCTTCCTCGCATGCCTTGCTGCAGAAAGTGCCACTGTCCTGTGTGGCCTCGGGGAACAGGTGGGGGACATGGTGGTCCCAGTTGCCAACCTCACAGGTTACGGATACCCACCTGCATCCACCACGGCCGAGCTGGCCTTCATTAGGACAGAGTTCCCATCTTGGGGGTGGTCTCCCTGGGAGAGGGCATATGGGGGGCACGAATCATGCAGGCGACTCCGGCGCCGAGACCGATGGCGCCTGGGGCCCACGATCTCCAGGCACCTCTTGCCCACCAGGTAGGCGACCTCACAGAGGTTGAGCAGGATGCAGAGCACAGCTGTGGCCACCATGAAGTAGGTGAAGACCTTCTTCTCCGTGGGCCGGGAGATGTAGCAGTCCACAGTGTGGGGGCAGGGCGACTGGGTGCAGGCCACCACACGGGGCATGTCGTAATGGCCCTGGTAGAGGCGGTGGAAGGTGTAGAGGAAGCCGGAGTCCACGGCGGCCTTGAAGATGAGGCTCAGCAAGTATGTCCACCAGAGCCCACCCCGCTTCTTGCTTGGATTGTCATACAGGGACCGGGCGTTGGGCCCGTGCTTCAGGCGGTGCCTCCGCTCCCGCTCCTCCCGGTAGGCCACGTGCATGACCACCAGCAGCGAGGGGCACGTGACCAGGATGAGCTGCAGGGCCCAGAGGCGCACGTGGGACACGGGGAAGAACTCGTCATAGCAGACGTTGGGGCAGCCCGGCTGCTTGGTGTTGCAGACGAAGTCCTTCTGCTCATCATCCCACACGTCCTCCGCCGCCACCACGAACACCAGCACCCGGAAGATGAACACCACCGACAGCCAGATGCGGCCGAGCGCCGTGGAGTACTTGTTGACTCCACTCAGGAGGCCCTGCAGGGATGCCCAGTTCATGCTGGTGGTTCCTCACGGGGCGGTGTACACCTGCATGCACCCACACAGGCCGGGGAGAACCTGGAAATGGGTGCCCTTTATTAAAGATGTGATCGGCAAAACTCTTTCACAACCACTGTCATCACGTCCTCACTCGCTATGACTTGGCGGGGTAGGGATTGCCATTGTCCCCATTTCACAGGGAGCAAGCTAAGGCCCAGAGAGGCACCTGCTCGAGGCCTCACAGCCGGAAGTGGCGGAGCTGGTCTTGAACTTCTGTCTTCCAGTTCCAAAATAAGGGGCTATTTTATTTTATAAAGTAATAGATACGTGTGAGGGATAATGGTCCTGCATGGACATGCCTGCCAACCTCTGACTCCTTTCGGCCCTGTGGGTCACCGCCTTCTAAAGAAGCAGTAAGAAGGTGTGGATTGACTGATCCACTTTGCTGTTTGCTCCAGGGCTGGACCAGGGCAGGAGGGGAGGGATGTGTATCTTTATCCTCCAGTTTCCTCCAACAGGAGCCAGGCCCTGAGCTGGGTGCCTTCCTATCAGCCTCTTAGGCAGACGCTTGAGCGATATCCATTCTCATTCCTCCTCTCTGGCCCCAGGACATCCCCGCCTTGACTTTCCCTCCCAAACGAAACAGGCTCTCTCTTTGGAACAATGGTGGCTTGGCATCATCCTGGCCCACCCAGTCCCCACCCTCAGGGTGCTGGTCCCGTTTGCTGACTGTCCTGACCACAGTGGATTCCTCTGGAATTGCTACCATTCTGGCTTTAGGGGAGGGACTGGGGCAGGGACGGAGGTGGGATTCTGGCACGGTCCTCCCCCCCATTTATCTTTTGTCTCATGGACATCCCCTTCTGCATTTGCTTAGTGGCTGTTTGCTAGCCAAATCTCCTATTAATTCCATTCAGGTCCCTGTCCTGTGTGCTCCATTCTCCACACCCCCTAATTGGATTGTCATCATGTTCCATCTCTGACCCAGCCCCTCCTCTGTCCCTATCTCAGATCTCAGTGTCTTCAGACCTCATGCCTTTGGTACATTTTCTGAGCATGCTCCTTCTTTCATGGATACTCAGATGGTCTATTTAACTATCTTCTATGCCAGACTACCCTTCTGGAGGGCAGCCCCTTGTTTTATCATCTCTGTATCCACAGGACTCAGCACTGGGCCTGGCCCAGTGAACACACAGTGTTGGCTAAACCAAATAGAAACGCCACATCTTCCTGAGCCTTCCTTTTCCCATCTCTCCTCTGGTCCTCTGTCCTCCCTTCAGTCTGGAAGGACATTCCTTCTCTTCTTTGGGGCTTCCCTGTTTTTCCCCCAGGGATTCTCAGTCCCCTCTGCTTTTCCCTGGAGCCCGGCCCACAACCAAGGTTCCCTGGGATCCTCAGACCTGTTGGTCCCTGCTTCCCAGCCCAGCCTCCTGCCCAATTTGATCCTCACCTTTCTTGGGTCCCGAAGCCTCTCTCCAGTCCCTGGCCTGGCCCGTCTGCCTGAGGGCCTCCTAGAGGCAGCTTTTGTTCCTTACTGCCCTGCTGGGTGGGGCTTTCTGAGCCAATGAGCCAAGTAGAGTGAGCGGGTGGGCAGGCAGGCTGGCGGACTTCCCCGGGCACATATTCAGAGCAAACACCTGTGGCTCTTTTCTCCTGGCCCACGCCTTCTCCAGCCTGGCTGGGCATGGCTGGGTCGAGCTACCTGGTCTGGCAGGTATGTGGGTGAGACGGCAGTGAGGGGCGGGTGGGGGGCGGGCAGGAGCCTGCCTGGTATCCTCATTCTCCAAGCCCGGGCCAGCAACAATGGCATTGCTCCTGTCCACTTTTTGTTGCTTTATTGCCCCCTGTCCCCAGGCCTCTCTCCTGCCCTTTTCTCTGGAAGGCTGGTTCTGAAGTCCTCAGCAGCTCACATCTATGGAAAGGGGCAATCTTGATTCGGCATCCTACCCTGGTGGGGGCATTTCTAGGGACTAGAGCTTGGGCTGCTGGTAAGGCGTGTAGGGGATGGGAGGGGCTGGCTGTGTTCTAGACGAGGGAACCCACTGCCCTGGTGGAGACAAGGAGTGCAGGTTGGCGGCATGACACGCCCCAGCTGTCAGTCCTCTGTGGCCAGGTCTCCGGGGAAGCCGAAGTGGGACCCAGTGGGACTGCAGAGGGGCCTCAGGGCACTGAAGGTTAATGTGTAGCCAGGGAGGGGCTCTGCTTCGTTTCCCACAAGCATTTATCCAGTGCTCCCTAATACCAATGATTAACATTTATGTGGCCTTTTACAGCCGGCTAACCCCATGCACAACCATGAGCTCATCAGTCCTCTGAACAGCCTCACAGGTGCATTCACCCATTTGGACAGGAGCCGAAGTCACTTTCCCAGAGTCCCGATGAAACCTGGGCTGGAATGCAAACGTTCTGACTCCAGTCCTAAACTTCTGACTGCCCAACGCCACTCCTCACATTCTCAGATGCATTCTCTTTGCAGGCCTAAAACTGCAACGGAGGTTAAAGGCACGAGCAGGCAGCATGACCCCTAGGAGTGCTGGGCACCCTTTCTGGGCGAGAGGATGGCCCCTCACCTGGCTGGACCAGGGGCAGAGAGAGTGACCGAATGACCCGATAATGGTCACAAAGGCTGAGGAAGCAAAGGGCACCTTGAATCAGTGGAGGAGCGGACTTTTATTAAGCCCTGGCTGTGGGTCCCACACATGAAAGTGGCTTGCACGTCTGTTCTCTAATTAAACTCTTCCTCATAGCAACAACCCAATGAGGTGGCATCACCATCTCCATTTTACACAAAAGGAAACGGAAGTGCCCAAGGCCACACAGCTGGGCAGGTGGCAGGAGCTTCCCACCGCTAAGGCTGCGCCCGTGACAGATGCTGGGCCCACCCTGCCAGCCCAGTGCAGGCAGCTCCTCACAGGATGGTTTTCTTCACATAGTCTCGAGCGAGGTCTGGTAAGAGAGGAGGGTGAGTGTCTGAGCCCAGGAAGATGAGGTCCCCTGAGAGGAGGTCCTCCTGTTTGCAGGAAGAGGCACTGGCGGCCCTGGCTTTCCTCGCGGCCAGGCACTCGCGACACCTCTTGCTCACCAGGTAAGCCAGCTCCACGAGGTTGAGCAGGACGCACATGGTGGCCGTGACGACCATGAAGAGGGTGAAGATGTTCTTCTCCGAGGGCTTGGAGATGAAACAGTCCACGATGTTGGGACACGGAGCCGCGTGGCACTTGACCACAGGAGGGAGGGTGTATCTGGGGTAGAATGAGTGGAACACGTAGAGGAAGATAATGTCTATGCTGGCCTTGAACACCAGGCTGAAGACATATGTCCACCAGAGCCCACCCCGCTTCTTGCCAGGGTTCGGGTAGAGGCGCCCGCCGTCCTCCCCCACTGCCTCTCGGTGCTTCTTCTCCCGTGCCTCCCGGTAGGCCACGTGCATGACCACCAGCAGCGAGGGGCACGTGACCAGGATGAGCTGCAGGGCCCAGAGGCGCACGTGGGACACGGGGAAGAACTCGTCATAGCAGACGTTGGAGCAGCCCGGCTGGCGGGTATTGCAGTCGAAATCCTTGTGGTCGTCACTCCACACACGCTCAGCTGTCACCACGTACACCAGCACTCGGAAGATGAAGACCAGAGACAGCCAGATGCGCCCGAAGGCTGTGGAGTACTTGTTGACCCCACTTAGGAGCCCCTCGAAGATCCCCCAGTTCATGGTGGATCCAGGAGTCGGCTGCTGCTGCTGCAGGGGAATGATAATAAGAGTCCCCCACATTTATCAAGTAGTCACTGGGAACACTTGAGAGAAACATGTCATCGTATCTAATCCTCACAGCCCCAGAGGAGCTAGGTTCTACCATTGAACCCATTTTACAGATGGAGGAAACTGAGGTTTGGAGGGGTGATACAAAGTTACACAACTATTAGGTGCAGAGCTGGGATTTGAGCATAAGTAGTGAAGAACCCAACTCTTATCCATAAAAGTGGGTGAAGGCGAGTCCTGGGAGCCCCTCAATCCTCTCAGGGCCTGTGGCTCTGGTCTTGCAATCCTGCAGAGCGAAGGCTTAAGTAGGCGGGGCATTCTGCCTTCTCCCTCTGTTCCAACCCTGGCCCTCCTGCCCAGGGGGTTGAGCCTTGGGAAGACTTCTCTCCTTTCTGTGCACTACTCACTCCTCTTAGGCAGCCCCTCCCAAGGGGAACCTGCTCTTTGTCTTTTATTTGACTTGGAGGATTAGGTTGGAGAGGAGGCTGGAAACTTGCCCACAAACTCCCACCTGGTCTAACACTCAGTTAAATTATCCAGAATGCATCCTGCTCAGGTGCAACTCACCTGAAGCAAGGCCAATGGCAATCCAGCTGAAAGATAAGGTAGGGGTCAACGGCTCTCTTTATACAATAAGCTTTCTTGAGTAGCCTGGTAATGCAGTGTTTACCAAACTGGTGTTCCATGGAACCCTATCCCATAGGCTGGCTATTGGAGTAGTGAGAGAAAAGGAACCTGTGTTCAGGAAAGGAAGGCATTCATTGCGTTCGGCAAAGTGAAATAGGTCCCTTTCCGAGACCAGGCTAATGGACTCACAGTGTGAATTTCCCACAGGGGGACAGAATATGCAGTATTGTCCAGACTCCTTTGACCACAGAATCCATTTTCATCATCGTATGGAATAGCCTTGTCAAGACACCAAAATGGGAAATGCTGCTTACGTTACTCCTGCTGGCGAGTTTGGTGTGCTAGGCACAGGAATCAGATTTACCTCCATTTAAATAATGGGACTGCTGTTCAGAGTGAGGGGCACCCACTTTCCCTCTTGGAATTCTTCTGGCTGGTTCTTCCAGGGAGAGGCCCAGGCACTAGTCCCACCCTGCCGATCCCCAGGACCTAAGGAGCTTGTCTGCACAGCCTCTCTCTCTAAGGGGCTCCTGATGCCCTGCTGACTGCTGGTCCCGGCTGAAGGTCACCAGGCTGTCTGACCCCTAGGACCTGCAGCAGTCAAGCAGGGTAATGGTGAGAGCCAATACTTGTTGGGTGTTTATGCAGCACCAGGCTCTATTCTGAGCCCTTTGCATGAATCAATGCAGCAGCAACTATAGGAAAGGGTATGGTAATTTTTATTCCCAATTTCTGGATGAGGAAAGTGGAGCACAGAGAGGTTAATTAATCTGCTCACAGTTATACAGCTGGTAAGTGGCAGAGCTGGGATTGGAACTCAGGCAGGCTGGCTCCAGAACCCACACTCTGGGGCTAGGCCCCTTTCCTGGAAAGCTGCCTGGGTGTCTGGTCTGTGGCCACCCCCTCCTTTACCAGGTAGGTCCTGGCTGAGGGAGGCTGGGGTGTCTGCGCCCTACCCTCTCTCTCCACTGTTCTGTCTCCACCACCCTTCACTGGGAAGTGGGGGCCCCTGCTGTGAATCATCAGCTGGGCTTTGCTCAGTCCTGCTAAGGGGGTGGAACTCCTGGAAGCTTCTCAGGGAATAACCAGGAGGCTCCAGCCCTGAATCCCCAGGGGCTCTAGGCCCAGCCCACGTGGGGTGGGGCAGGGTAGGGCCATGCAGGCCCAGGCAGCGCTGCTCCGCTTGCCCCGCTCCTGATTTCCCTGTGAGCTCCTCTCCACTCAGTCCCTGCCTCCCACCTCTGCTCAGTTGGGAAAATCCCAGAGCAGAGCAGGGAGGAGACCTTTTTTCCTCCACTATCAGGACCCAGGGTGGCGGATATGTCCAGGTCACCTTCCTCAACTCGCCACCAGAGAAGTTTCCGTCTGCCAGGTGTACCAAGGGACAAGGTACATTTGGATACAGATGATCTTACCTGAGTGGCTACTTCTCAGGGCTCTCCGGGTACTGGCTCCTGACAGCCAGCAGTGGACTCAGCAGGCCTCCGGAACTCATGTCAGAACCAGAGAGGGTGTTTGGGGAAGCCCATTCCTGGGATGGAACTGAGAGAGTGCTGCAGCTTGGGTGTGTCGCTGGCCTAGGAAGGGGAGGAGCTGCACTTAGCAGGGCGATTGGTTGGGCTTCACCCTTCCCAGGCTGCCTCTGATGTGGCCCAGGAAACTTAGATATTCACTCCTCCCAGCGTGCTAAGCCCAGAATCCTGGCATCCTTTCAGGAAAGAATCACAGGTCCTCTCTGACCCCGTGCTTGTCCTCCCATCCCTGGCCTTGTGTGGGTGGAACCTAGAAATTTCTGAAAATTCCCCTCTGTTACTTCTGGGTCTCCATACTCTCCTCTTTCTCTGATTGCTTCTCCATGGCCTTCTATTCTCACAGCTTCAGTTACCTTTGGAAATGCTGTGACTCCCAGATCTGTCTCCAGCCTAAATGCCGTTTGCTCCACCAATTGCCCCCACTTGAATGTCCTTCTCTCACCTTCTTTCTTGTTTTAAAATAAATATATTTTTATTGATTTCAGAGAGGAAGGGGGAGGGAGAGGAGATAGAAACATCAATGACACGAATCATTGATTGGCTGCCTCCTGCATGCCCCCCTACTGGGGATCGACCCTGCAACTCAGATATGTGCCCTTGACTGGAATCCAATTTGGAACCCTTCAGTCTGCAGGCCAATGCTCTATCCACTGAGCCAAACCGGCTAGGGCATTCTCTCACCTAGCCTACTCCTCCAAGAAGCCTTCCTTGACTGTGCCGCTCCAGGTGGTGTAGGACCCCATCTCTGGTATTGGAATAGCTGATCTTAACTAAGCTTGTTCCAGGTAGGACCCTTCTGTTGAATGAACACATCAATCCACACCAATAGACTTTTGGGGGGTTTGTTGTGAGCGAAAAGTGAACTGGCTCCTGGACCCCAGGAACTCACCAACTTGGTCTTTGATTACCAGTTAATAAGTCTAATACCAGCTGCACAGCTTCTTACTGACTGCAAAGAGGTAATGGAATAGTCTCCCCATCCTGTTGCTGCCAAACCCAGTTCAGTCTTTGCATCCTAATGCTGAGTGCATGACGAGTTGCACAGAGAGCTACTCTCTCCTGCATACACTGCCTCCCTCTCCCCAAAACACTCACACCAAGCCCCTCCCCGAACCCTCCACGAAGACTGTTCTTCACCCCTATCTTCTCCCCAGGGAGCTGCTTCTTCTAACACAGTTGTTCTCAACCTTTCTAATGCCGCGACCCTTTAATATAGTTCCTCATGTTGTGGTGACCCCAACCATAAAATTATTTTTGTTGCTACTTCATAACTGTAATTTTGCTACTGTTATGAATCGTAATGTAAATATCTGTGTTTTCTGATGGTCTTAGGCGACCATGCTAGCGGTTCTCAACCCGTGGGTAGCGACAGGTTGAGAACCGCTGCTGTAGAGCCTAAGACCATCGGAAAACACAGATATTTACATTACGATTCATTAACAATAGCAAAATTACAGTTATGAAGTAGCAACAAAAATAATTTTATGGTTGGGGTCACCACAACGTGAGGAACTGTATTAAAGGGTCGCGGCATTAGGAAGGTTGAGAACAACCGTTAACACCACACACATTGGCCTTTCCAGCAACCCTTGTTATTTACTAATTTTTTTAAAGATCCAATCACACCTTTATTAGTCTCTGCAGCAGGCTCACTGGAGCCCCTATCTACAGCGGCCTTCTCAGGCTCCTCTGGCTACTGGGCAGGGATGTTAGCAAATCTGTGGTGACTGGGGGTGGGGGGAGGAGACTGGAAGGAGAGCAAATGGGGAGACCATTGGACCACCTCCAGAGAGGCACCCGTGTGGCTTTCTGGGCTGAGACAAAGGTGGGTCAGGCCCCAGAAGTGAACAGTGTCATCTCCCCCAGAGGAAGGAGGAGACACAAAGCCTAAGAGGGTGACAGCTGCAGCTCTAGGCCAAGCATCTGGGGAGCAGAATGCACTTCCTGATGGAGGCACCGTCCCAGGGCTGGCAGTCCCAGACAGAACTCACCTGCCCCCTCCCCAAGCACGGGGACATGGGAAACAGGTGTTTTGGGAGCGCTGAAGGAACAGGGGACCCAGTAAGCTGGTAGTGGGAAGGATGAGGCTAAATGTACAGTGTTTTGGGTTAGGTATGCTAACAAAACAGGCTATATATTTATGATGAAACTTTCTTCCAAAAACTCACATCTCCCCCTCATCCCCTTACCCAGTAAGCTTCCTAACCTGGAGGGGCATCATGATCTGACCCCTGCTCCCACCAGCCCCGTTAAATGCCCCCTTTAATTCCTTTGAGTGCCACAACCTGGCTTCTCGCCTAAAGGACTGATAATGGCCTTGTCAAGTGGCCCATCAAGCCTGGAGCCCCCTGAGGAGAGACCTGGCTCCTGTCTCCAGCACCTGGGAACCTGAGGCCACATGAGTTGTGCTCTCTGTGTCCTGACGTATTTGGGGGAAACATACCCATATGTGTCTTTAACGGATTTCTGGTGTATCTGGTGGTAGATACAAGGATTTTGAGTTAACATTGGTGCCTGGGATGATAGGTTCTTCTGATGTTGAGGGTGAGGGTAGGGATTGGGAGGGGATGATCCGAGCTTGGAATGGCTAATGAAGAGGAAGAGGCAAAAGTTGGGCGGGTCTTGGGGAGAGGATGGGGTCAAGAAGAAAAAGAGGTTAGTTGTTCTATGCGCAGTGTCCATGGGCTGAATCTCAGAACCAACAGGGCGACCACCTGAGCAAGCCGATTGAGGACCCTCATGCATGCCCATGGCCTGCAGCGGGCTGGGCTCTAGCAGGACCCTCCTGCAACACCTGATCCTGCGTAGGGCAGTCCATAACTGCTGCGAACATGCGTGTTGGTGGACACCACCTCATAGTGGTCCTGGTGCAGCTGTTTCAGGCCCTCGAACTCACTCCCTCTGAGCTCCTCACTCCCTCTGAGCTTCTCACTCCCTCTGAGCTCCAGCGCTGGGGCAGCAGCTTGAAAGGCACCAGAGGGGGCGGAACTGAATTGTCTGGCATCAGGGTTGGGGGTGGGACACAGCTTTCTCCAGACAGAAGTCCGCTGACCTTTGTTTTAAATTCAAGAATCATTGCTGAGACACTGCTGTGTGCCCGGTGCTGTGTTTGGTGCTGGGCGACACAGATAGAGAGGGGATCAGAGAGGCTGGGCAGGGCCTCCCAGCCTGGGACAGGCCCAGAGATACACTGATGATGTAAGAAAGGCCTTGAGGGTGAGCTCCAGTGGGAAGAGGCTGGACTGTACTTGTGCTGCCCAGAGAAGGTGCCTCCCATTTGAAGGGATCTGCTTTAAGGCAGGGAACCCCTTGCATCTGGCCCCACACCCCTGCATCTGGGGTCTCATACTGCTGGATCTGAATCTCACCTCTGTTACTTTTAGATCTAAGCAATCTCCCTGTTTCTCTGCTGTGGACTGAGACATGTGCCGTGAGGGTGTCCTGAGAAGACAGAGTGTGATGCAGGGCAAGCTTGATGGGTTGGGGTTCTTATTGCTCCCGCCGGCAGAGGTCAGTGATGGCACCGTGCCTGGCACAGAGGAAGCCCTTCCTGTGACTGTCCCTAAGGTATGTAAGCTGTCCACACACACCTGACATGGGGTAGGCATTCACAAGAAAACGACTTTCTCCCCCTTACCCTATTCCTATGCCCTTTCTCTCTGAGACGTAGGGAGGCAGAGCAGGGAGGGGGAGACGGATGTCCTCACCAGAGAAAATCTCATGTGGATGGATGTTGTCTTTGGGTGAAAAAGGCAAAACCCGGGCCAGGCAGTGACTGTTGGAGAGATAGGGAGAGTAGGCAGGGAGCGCCTGGGAGTGTTTCTCATTAGTGCGTAGACATGGCCTGTTGGCCTAATTAACTCTAAGATGCCCTTTATCAGCAGGTCACACGGGGCCAGAATTCAACGGACAGTGTGTCTAAGAGCCACAAACACTGCAGGTCCCCAGCCAGTACAACGCAGTCCCACATGTGCACACTGTTACACACAGGCCACACTTAACAGGCTCGGTGTTGCACGCACATGGGGCAGTGTTTTTTGTTTTTGTTTTACATTTATTTATTGATTTTTTTTAAGAGAAAGGGACGAAGGGAAGAGAGAAACATTGATTTGTTGTTCCGTTTATTTATGCATTCATTGGTTGCCTCTTGTTTATGTCCTAACGAGGGATTGAACTCACAACCTTGGCATATTGAGATGATGCTCTAACCAACTGAGCCACCCGGCCGGGGCTAGTGCTTTGTTTTGTTCACTGCTGTACCCCAGAGCCTAGAATGGTGCCTGGTAGCAAGTGAGGTCTCCATGTATGTTTATTGTATGAATGACATATGAAATGCACACACCCTACAAAGAGAGTCACACACATCTATCCCCCTTTCCATCTTCCCATCACACTGCTGCCAAGTACAGGAGAGAGGAGACATAGGAATGGGTCAGCTATAACACTGTGAGAGGTGCTCTAAGAAACATATAACAGAGAGGGGCGTGTCAGTTCTGCTAGCGGGGAGCCAGACAAGTGACTTTGAAGTTGGGTCTTGAAGGATGTGTAGGAGATCACCCAGAGGAGCCGAGGGGGAGAGGCCTTTGAGGCAGCGGGCACACGTGTGCAGAGGACCTCTGGGAAAGACAGACAATCAAAAGAGCTTTTGTGTGTGGGCCAGTTGGGGAGCGATGAAGGCACCAAAAGGCAAGGTGCCTGGAAGGTCAGCAAGGACCTTTTTGACCATTGAAGACCTGGAACACTCTGCTAAGGAACCTGGATTTATCTCTGTGCAGAGGAGGCCGGGGGGGGGGG
This sequence comes from Corynorhinus townsendii, assembly GCA_026230045.1. Lineage (NCBI taxonomy): Eukaryota > Metazoa > Chordata > Mammalia > Chiroptera > Vespertilionidae > Corynorhinus > Corynorhinus townsendii. Next base: position 199,740,587 of record JAPDVU010000002.1, read on the forward strand.
GGGGAGGGGGCATTGGATTGGTACAGTCGATTCTCATTATTTGTGGTAGTTATGCTGTGTGAAGTCACCATGAACACTCAGGAAACACTGAAGTTTGCCGGTGGGGGAAATACAGGGCTAAGTTCTTGTGAGCCTCTCGTTGCAATATTTTCATCAATCCGAACAACATATAACTTTGTTTTATATGTGTTTCTATTTCAAGACACCTTATCTCATATATATTGTTGAATCATTGACCCTGAACTCAACAGCCAACAGCACTCTAACTGGCGCCTGAACAAGGCTCACCTCACTCACGTATCTCCTCCCACTGAGGCACATCACAGGCTTCCTGCACTTAGAACTGCTGGATAGCACTGCGGCACAATGCTTGGGGGCCAGTCAAACAGCAAAACCACTTTCTAAAAGCACAAAAATGTGAAAAAGTGGCAAAAAATTGATCTCAACTAGAACATTTGTTTACAGTATGAGAGCTCAGACAAGAGGTCAGAGTGTTGCCTTGTTCAGTCTTAGCTGGGAACGTGCATGTTGGGAGCCTCAGATTTTTCACTTCTCTGTGCGTGCCCATGAATGACTGTGAAAGCACCGTGAGTATTGCTGTAGGGTTAAACAAATACATCTTAGTGAGTATACAAACATATAAATATGGAAGTCCTGAATGAGGGCCACTGTATGTTTAGAAAGCTCTCTCTGTTTGAGAGAAGAGGCATGCAAGACCACGAAAAAAGTTACTGCAATGATTTGGGCAGGAGATGAGCCAGAGAGCTGGATTTGGGAAAGTGGATAATTACAATTGGTGGTGTTTGGGGTCTGACTGGTTGTAGGGGGGAGATAGGAGGAAGACCCAGGATGGTTCCCAGTTTTCTATATTGGTGATTTGTCAGGGGGTGGGTATTGATAGAAGTAAGGACTACAGGAGGAAAAGATGTTTGTTTTTAAAATATATTTTTATTGATTTCAGAGAGAGAGAGAGAGAGAGAGTGAGAGAGAGAGAAATCAATGATGAGAGAGAACCACTGATTGGCTGCCTCCTGTTCACCCCCCACTGGGGATCGAGTGTGCAACCCGGGCTCGTGCCCTTGTTTGGAATCGAACCTGGGACCCTTCAGTCCACAGGCAGATGCTCTACCCACTGAGCCAAGCTGGCTAGGGCAGAAAAGCTGGTTTTTGAGGGGAGGGGGTAAGGTGATGCGCAGGTTCCTCCCAGATGTTTGGGAGTTGGTGAGGTCAGTGTCTTATGTGCTGAGTGAGGGTGTGGAGGATAGCCACATGGACTGTCCACAGCCAGTGTTGGCAGGAATAGCTGGAGTTCTCAGCCCCAAAGGGGGTGGTGAGAGTCATTGGAGTGGATGAGGCAGCTTTGGGAGAGTGCACTGAGTGAGAAGAGGGTCCAGGAGGAGCATTGACATTTTAGAAAGCAGGCAAGAAAGAGTTGCCTTCGGAGGAGAAAGAACAGCCAGGGATAAAGAAACCAGGGTGGGCAGGTAAGGGGAGAATGTTATGAAAGAGCCACCCAAGGAAACCCACCTGGCAATGAGGCCAGTTGAGGTTCCTGGTGACGTTTGCCAGAGTAATTCAGTGGAGTGGTAGGGACAGAAGCTAAAGGGCAGTGGGCAGAGAAAGTGCAGCTTGCACCTTGCCAGGGAGGGAGGAAGGCAGGGCAGTGGGCAGAGGGATCAGGGCTGAAGAAGACTTCACTTCTTCAGCTCATCTAAGCATGCTTAGACGAAAGGGAAGGAACTGCTGGACAGCCCCTGTGCTCTCTATGTCCCCTCAATTTCCAGCCCAGGCATTTCTGACTTGTCATCATCTTCAACATATTCTGGCTCAGGCTGACTCTTCCCTCAGCCCCCACTTCAGGATAAGGTCCTGGCATGGGGGTTGGACTCTCTCTGGAGACTAACACTCTTACCCCTGATGCTCCCTCTGAATATAGCAGGCTAAGGGCATGTAAGCACTGTGGCCTGGTATCCCACCAGTTAACCATCAAGACTACTGTTCCCAAAAGAGAGAAAACTTTTTGGTCCTGGGGAACAAGATAAGTTGGCCTGTGGGGCTGTAACAGTGGGAACTGTAACCCTCCATTCATTTCACATTGTTTCTGCAAATGCTGACTCTGACTAATATATAACTTTTAGATAAACAGCATCCTATCTAATAAAGAGGGAATATGCTAATTGACCATTACACCCTCACAAAGATGGCAGTGCCTAGAGCCAATAAGGAGGGAATATGCTAATTGAATGCCACGCCCTCAAAGATGGTGGTGCCCACAGCCACAAGATGGCAGCGCCCAGTTCCCTCAGCCCTGCTGGGGTGGTGGTACAGCCCGGCCCGCCCCCAGGTGGGTCTGGCCACTCTGCGAGCCTGCCTCCAGAGTCCCCCAGTCCCCTCAGCCCCCCAGACACCCAGGGCCAGCCTGAGGCACAGGCAAGCCTCGGATGGTGGCTTCCCAGCTGCCCAGGGCCACCCAAGGCTCAGGTAACCAGGGCCAGCTGAGGCTTGCACTGCCAGCAGTGGCAACAGCAGAGGTGTGATGGGGGCATCACCTTCCCCTGATCGCCAGGTTGCCTTCCACCCCTGAGGGCTCCCAGACTGTGAGAGGGGGCAGGCCAGGCTGAGGGACCCCCCTCCAGAGCATGAATTTTCTTGCACTGGGCCTGTAGTGTTTGTATAAGAATTCCAGGAACTAACTTCAGAAGATACAGACTCCAATCTTCAGTCACCCCAGTTCCGGGAAATTTGCTGACCTTCAAATGTAAAACCAGGATGATGTAGAACTAGGATGACAAAGACCAGGATGACCACACCAGACCATCACTTGACCAGTTTCGAGGTCCTTATTGAAATAGATGATGCTGGTTTGCATGTAGAGAAGTTTTCAACCCCCTCCTCTTGATCTCTTTGTTCTGCTTTGCCTCTCCCTCCTTATATAAACCTCTGCCTGGGCTGAGATGTAGAGATGGGCTTTGTGATGAGAGTGCCCCACCTTTTCAGGTGGCTGGCACTTGAATAAATCACTTCCCTTTTTCACCAGCATCTGTCTCATGAGTTTGGTTTTTGTGGCTCCAGGCAGCAAAACTTGGGTTTCAGTTATAGGGCCAGGTAGTTTCCATTCATTCTACTTGGAAGAGATATAAAAGTAAATTGATGCCCCAATGAGAATAGCCCTCCACCAATGACTGACAGAGTTAGTGGATAAATCCACCAGCCTCCTCACCCTTCTGTTGAGATAACTGTGAGACCCATGTCCTACTCACTTCATCACACAACCTTTATCAACTTCCTTCCCTTCCCTGCCTCACTTCCCATCCCCGTGCTGCAATTTCCCAGGGCTACCTTCCAAATAGACAACTTGCATGCAAATCCATGTCTCACACTGGGCTTTTATTATTTACTTATTTATTTATTGAATTGATTGGAGTGACATTGATTAATAAAATTACATAGGTTTCCGGTGTACAAATCTATAATACATCATCTGTATACTGTGTTGTGTGCTCGCCACCCCAAGTCAAGCTTCCTTCCACCACTATTTATCCACCCTTTACCCTCTTCTACTTCCCTCCACCTCCCTTCACACTTGGCTTTTGGAAGAGCCCAAACTGAGACATCTCTTGCTTGAACAGACAGCAATCTCATTTCCTGTGGAATTCCCCATCCTTATTCTAACCAGACACATCTCACAGAGCTTGCTCTCCTGTTGACTATTAATTGACCCAAGGTGGGAATGGTCCCAAATTGAACTAATTAGTTATACTTCTTTGCTCAGTTGATTGGCCCACTGTGACAATATAACCCACACTGACCTACTAAGGATCCTTCCCTTGGATTTTTTTTTTTCTGTTTGCACTTAAACAATTTATTGATTTCAGAGAGGAAAGGAGAGGGAGGGAGAGCTAGAAACATCAATGATGAGAGAGAATCATTGATTGGCTGCCTCCTACACGCCCCCTACTGGGGATTGAGCCCTGAAACTTGGGCATGTGCCCTGAGTGGGAATCAAACCGTGACCTCCTGGTTCATAGGTCAACACTCAACCACTGAACCCCACTGTCTGGGCTTCCCTGAGACTTTTGAACATGGGACAGAGAGTATCCATCTGGTGATAAATTCAGTGTGAAGTGAGGCTCTGGATCGGTTCGTGGCCTGCTGTTTGGAAATGTTCTGCTGTATAGACAAATGCTTCTGGGACAGAAAGGAAGCAGAAACAGGAGAGGAGCAAGTGAGTGCTTGGAAAGCATCTGTGTAAGCCACTCCATTCATCTTTGGAGCCCAGCGACACTGTTTTCCTTTCCACATGCAGATGAGCCACTATACTGTCCCTTTGCCTGAGCCTGTTTCATTTAGGTTTCTGTCACTTGCAACCAATACTCTGTAACCTTCTAACAGGTTTGCTGTTTAACAGAGCCTGGTGCACAATAGGTATTTAATAAGTATTTGTTGACTGACCTTCACCTTCTGGACCCCACTTCCCTCCTTTGGATGTTGGGTCAATAACAGGGCCTGATGGTAGGTGTCCAGGGAGAACTGCATGAAGATGATGATGATGATGGGAGTGAAATGGGAGGAATGGCTTGGAGACACTTTTTCTTTTGAGTGAATCAATAAGAAGGGCAGAGAAGGGAATGAAAGTTTATTGACTGTTATGAGCATGAACTAGCCAAACTCCTTGCATACATCAGAGTACAAACTGGGGACCTGGAGGCAAATGTTTTGTTTGGCCTTCATGATGCTAAAGAAACATTTCAATTAATTGCCAACATATACAAATCTGGAGACTCCACATGAAAACATGGATGGGGGATGTGCTTGAAAAACATGGATGGGGGCTGGCAACGCAGGACCCATATTCCCTGTGGTATCAATAGCTGAAGTGACCATCAGCTGCTCCCCTTTGATAGGGCATCCACTCTTTACTTTGCTACAGACCCCACCAGGTCCCTTCACTCATGCATGCTACTAGCCTGGTCCTTAGTCATTTGAGATTGTAATCTTGGACATTCTCAGACAACCTTCCCAACAGCCTTGCAAGGTGGGTGTCCTTAGCCCCATTTTACAAATGATAAAACTGAGGGTCAGGGGTGAAGTGATTTGCTCCAGGTCACACAGTTAGGGAATAATGGAGCTGGGGTTGTAGCTCAGTTCTTTCTGAACCCAAAGTCCATTCTCTTGTCACAACATGGGGACTATTTGACTGCATGTGTAGGAGTAGGAGTAGGTGGAGAGGTTTTTATTATTATTTTTAAAAATATATTTTTATTGATTTCAGAGAGGAAGGGAGAGGGAGAGAGAGATAGAAACAGCAATGATGAGAGAGAATCATTGATTGGCTGCCTCCCACACGCGCCCCCTGTGCCTGCCCCCGCCACTGGGGATTGATCCTGCAACCTGGGCTTGTGCCCTTGACTGGAATTGAACCCAGGACCCTTCTGTCCGCAGGCCAATGCTCTATCCACTGAGCCAAACTGGCTAGGGTGAGAGGTTTTATCAGTGATGGGAAGTGGGGGGTGCCACGGATAGAGGCAGATAGATTTGAGGGGAAGATGTACAGACTGGGACATTGCCAGTTTGAAGAGACCACAGGCAGTCCAGGTGAAAGGGTCCACTCCTGGGTAACTTTTAGGACATGGAAGCTGAGCCTGGTGGGATGAGGTAAACAGAGAAAGGAATGGTTGTGGCTGATTAGCCAAGGGAGAGGCAGGAATGATGTCAGAGCCTAGGTGACAGGAGATCAGGATTGGGGTAAGGGGAGGAGGAGGAGGGTAGGAATGGGGGAAGCAGGTCTGGTAGAGGGGATTGTGTGTCTAGATTTAGCGTATTGGGTTTGTACATGTGGGATTTACACGGGGAGATGTCCCAGGGAGAGTTGGCTGAACAAGTTTGGAGCACAGGTGAGAGCTCCAGGCTGGAGATAATGGTCAAGATGAAGCTGTGATGTCCAGGACAGAAAAAAGGACCCAAGCTGGGGGATCAGGGCCTCAGTATGGGCTGGAGGCTGGAGAGATGCCTCCCACTCACTCTCTCTGACCTTCTGCAAGGTAATGAGGATGCTCCTTCCTCCCCCACTGGGCTTCCCTGGGGATGTTTGAGCAAAATGAATGAGACTGAGGCAGGCAGGGAAGGAGGGAGGGAGAACTGGTTATCGCTTCCCCTAGGCTCCAAGTGGATAATTACACAGCTCTCTCAGTCCCAGGACTGGGCCAGGAGGCAATCCATAAAGACAGCCTCTCAAAATTAATGGGACTCCAAGGGGTTTGGGACTCTAAGGAGAGCTATGATTAAGGGAGGCTGAGGCAAGATGAATGAGAGACAGGAAGACATTGTCTGACAGAAAGAGTCTGAGATGCAAGGTCTGAAACAGATGGAGAGAGATGAAGAGAAAGATAAAGGAAACTGAAGCCCAGAGAGGTTAAGTCACCTGTTCAAAGTCACACAGCTGTGAAGCTGGCATTTGACCCCTGTCTGCCTCCTTAGCACATAATCTTAACTCACTCAGTGGTTTGGCCTTTGTCTTCACTGAGAAGTCGGTGGGAAATGGACTGCAGTAAACCCTGGACCAGTACCCAGGGAAGAGCACTGACTTCTGGAGAAGGTGAAGGAGGAAGAGGGACCAAGCCCTCCTTGTCCTTCAAGGATTCAGCTCAGACTGGGACCCCTCCCCCACTGAAACTGAGGGCTTGCCCTCTGCCCTACCAGCAAGCATTCCTTCCTCTATCTAGATCTTGTGGAAGGGTAATTGTTTTATTTTCACATCTCTCCCCTAGGCCATGAGCCCTTGAGGGCAGAGCTAGACCTGCAACATCTCTATTCTGGCACGGAATGCACAGTACATTTAAGCCCAGCAACAATGCAATGAGGAGGTGCGATGATTATCACCCCCATTTCACAGATGAAAAAACTGAGGCCTAAAGAGGTTAAGTAACTTTTTTTTTTCTGTTCATTTTGAACATGCCAAGATTACTTCTATCTAAAGGCCTCTGCAGTTTTCTGTCTTCAAATCTCCACAAAGCCATTAGGGTTAGGTCATTAGTGCTGTCTTGTTGTGTAACAAATAACCACAATATGTAGTAGCTTAAAATAACAAATATTTATTAGCTCAAAGACTCTGTGGGTCAGGAGTTCCAGAGCAGCTTCGTGACCACATTGTGGCTTTCATGGGACCTACGCACTCTTGCCTGTGTTGGCCCCTTCCTTCTTAAAAGAATACTACAAATTGTATCTTATGGTTGTGATGATATAAATATGGATATATTAATATTTTATATTAAAGTTTTTTTATTTGACCTAAAATTTCTTCTTCCAAATTTTAACAGAAATTGAAACATTTTTGTGGGTCCTAAATGTATTGTGGGCCCTGGGCAGTGTGCCAATTGTGTGTAGTGGATGAATTGGTCCTGAGTGGCTTAGCCAGGTAGTTTTGGCTCAGGTTCTCTCATGTGGCTGCAGTCAGGATGTTGCACAGGCTACTGTCACAGGAAGGCTTTCCTGAGACTGGAGGAGCCACCCCCAAGATGGGGTATTCACATGGCTGTTGGCGGGAGCCTCAGCTCCCAGTCATGTGGACATCTCCTCAGGGCTGCTTGAGCATCCTCATGACATGGCAGCTGGCTTCCCCTAGAGTGAATAATCCGTAAGAGAGATGGAGAGTCAGGAGGAATCCATAAAAGTGCCTTTTATGTCCTATCTTGGAAGCCACACACAATCTCATTCCATTACTTCTGCCATATTATTTTTGTTAGAAGCGAGTCACTAAATACAGCCTGCCCTAAGGGACTTATGGGGAGGGAAATTAAATTCTACTTTTTGAAGGCAGTGGACATATTTTAAAAGAATTTGCGGATATATTTAAAAACTATCACACCTGGCTTCTGAGAGGCCATCCCTGACCACCAATTTCTCTCCCCACTGCCATCCCCCTAGTGCTAACGCATCACTCAGTGTAGCGCCACCCCAAACTACTGTGTTCATTTATCTGCTCAGCTTGAAGGTAAGCTCCTTGAGATGGGGATCTTGTCTGTCTGTTCACTGCTACTACCCCAGGGTCTAGCATAGAGCCAGGCACCTACCAGTCTCTCAGTAAGTATTTGGTGAATGAATGAATGAACGAATGAGTGAACAATGTGGTGGTGATGGTGGGAGAAGCAGGAACCACTTCAAGCAGGTGGTGGAGGGGGTGTATGTGAAGAGGCTGAAGCTCTCCTGGAGGGGGTTGTCTTGGGATGGTTCCCCAAAACCCAGGGGTTTGGGAAGAAGAGGGGAGAGTGGTAAGGGGATGAGGCTGTCTTTCAAGAGAGCATGGGATTACTTCATGGCCAGGAGACTCAGATTGTCGGGTCTAGCAGGGGAGCCAGGCATAGGAACAGGTAGATTACAAAGTATTATGACAGGTGCATAGAACGGTGTTTAGGACTCATTAGGCTGGATCCTGACAATGTCACCGAGGACTGAGGCCCTTTCTTTAGACCCCACATTTGACTGGACCTTGCTCACCATTGATGAGTCCTGGAGAGATGGGTTCCCCCCCTGGGCTGCTGCAAAACCAGCTCACCTGCCTGTGCTACTCCATTCAGCCTCTGGGAGGCAGCAGAAGCCCAGGCTTAGCTGTAGCCCCAGCTCCCCAGCCTCGCCATCAGCCATCAACCAGCCATCAGCGGGAGAAGCATTCCTCTGCTGCCAGCTCTCCACTGGGTTGGGTGGAGGGGCGCTCAGGCTAAAGGTTTAGGGTGTCTAGAGTTTTCTTTCTGGCAGATGAGAGGGCGGTGCTTGGGTTGGTGGTAGTGCAGAACTTGTCTGACTTTCATAAGGGAACTTGGACTTGACCTTAGAGCAATGGGAAGTTTACTGAAGTATTTGAAGCAGGGAAGCAACACCATCAGATCTGTGGTTTTAGAAAGGTCACTCTGGCCGCAGGAGGATGATGGAAACAGTGGCAAAGGTCCAGGTGGGTTAAGACCAGAGTCTGCGAGGAATCAGCCAGGCCTCTAGGCAGATGGTGGGAGGCTTCCTGGGAACAGTGTGGTTGGGGTGGTGCCAGATCCCAGAATGAATTCTCGACTGCAACTGCTGTGGTGGCAGAGGGCTCAGGACACGGAGGGAGTAGCCTCCAGTCGCACATGGACTGGCTTGCCAGGAAGGGTGTCAGGGCTGCATATCAGGACCAAAGGCCTAGGACCCACTGAAGCACAGGTGAGGTGTTGACCTGAGCACCAGGCAGAATCTCTGACCAGACGTGACTCCCAAGAACAGCTGCCATTGTGGTATCTATTCCTTTTTTAAAAAAATTTCTTTATTGATTAAGGTATCACATATTTGTGCTCATCACCCCATTCCCCTCCCGAACCCTTCCCCACGCATGCCCCCACCCTCCTGTTGTCCGTGATCACTGGTTAGGCTTATATGCATGCATACAAGTCCTTTGGTTGATTTCTCCCCCTTACCCCCACCCTCCCCTACCTTCCCTGAGGTTTGACAGTCTGATCCATGCTTCCCTGTCTCCGGGTCTGTTTTTGTTCATCAGTTTATGTTGTTCATTATTTCCCCTAGATGAGTGAGATCATGTGATACTAGAAACACACTTATAAGAACCGAAAATGGGACAAGCAATAATGGTTATGCTGAGAGGCAAATGAATCAGTCTGTAGTGAGTTTCTTTCTGGGCCAACAGTTCTTTTGAGTCCCAATTTCAATGTCAAACAGTTCCTTATGTGTATATGTCAGCAATGATATTTCAGTTCTGGATGGTGGACAAATGGTGGTAATGCAGGTCCGACCCTCTCTGGTTTGGTCCTGGGCAATCTGCAGCGACACACAGCTGCTGACTGCTAGTATGGCAAGGCGTTGTCAGCATCTTCCATCTCTGGACTGTTTCTCTTCTGTCTTCATGGCTGGAGCAATTCCTCTCTGTTGCAGGAATCCACATGGTCTTGGAGTTGTTTTCTGAAAATACACAAACATATTCTCCACCAAAAGTTAATAAAGGAATCTTTTCTATAAATTTGACTTGGGATCCTTTTTCATTTTTTTGCCCATACGATTTTCCTTTGGCTTGTTTTGACACCATGTGTGTTTTTCATGGGTGTCTTGCTGTTAGCATTACAAATGGAAGTTAATTTTCTAAAGTAAAAATTTTCTAGATGTAATTTACTTACAGGATATTTTTCCTTACATGACATTCTTCTACTGTCCCCCCTTTTTTGATTTAAATATTAGGAGGCTTTGGAAATTTTATAATGTATCTTGATAGTTTTTAAATTTAAATTTTTTACTCTAAAATATAACTGCTTTAGGTTTATTACATGTTACACAATGTTACCATGAGATGAACTACCAATAAAAATTTTAGTTAACACTTTAGAACAGCTTTTTGTCCAGTACCATTAATTTTTCTAGATGTGGTATCTATTCTTTTCCCTGCCCACATGCCCCAAAGGTGCTGTTGCCAGACGTAAGGGAAGACACGGGGAGAAGATTCATTTGGGCTTGGCCCTGATCTAGAGTTGACCACAATCCTCAGCTTTCCTATTCAGGGCTGAATCCATGGGTTCCTCCAGTCCTCACCCCACCTGGCTCCAGGTTCTCCTTCAGAGCCGGTGCTGAGTGGAGCCTGGCTGTGTGATCACAGGTGGCCTTGTGCCGGGAGGTGGCAGTCAGACTGGGTCTGGCAGAGCACCTGGCTGCCTCCCAGGGCTCAGGGAGGGGCCTGCTCCTGCTTCCAGCCTGCAAGCTCTTGTGTAGAGGATGGAGGATTCCTCTCTGAGCCTCTAGAAAGGTTTGGGGTCTGTTTCCTTTTTCTCTTCACATGGGCTATTTCCTACATCTGGAACATTCTCCTGCTGCTCCCTTTTACCTGGCCAACTCCTAGTCATCTTTTTTGTCTCAGTTTAAATGGCACTTCATTGGAAACAATTTTAGTTTCCCAATTATTCTTGCTTAGTGCGTGCTTTGTTTTTCCTACAGTGCATTTATTACAAGTTATTATACTTTTATTTATGTGTGTGTGTTAACATCTTAATCCCTGAGTAGACTAGAAGTTCCCTGTAGACTGGAGGGAGGGGAAATTGTCTTTTACTTATCATTATATCCCCAGACCCTAGCCCCATGCCTGGGACACTATAGGCACTCCAAAATAATTGTTGAAAGAGTGAATGAAAGAAGGGAGGAATGAATGCACTATGGATGCCCCCCCAGGGACACCTTTGGTGCGTTGAGAATTCATAAAGTCGCAGAGTAAACCTAGCATCTCCCCAGGTCATCAAATTTGCCTGATGATAAGGAATTAGAAGCTTCATTTACTTATTAATGAAATATTTTCCATGATAAAAGTAATACATCTTCCTTGTCAAAATCCAATCAATAGGCATTATATTTTTATTGAAACAAACCCTGACACATTATGGAGTAGAATGCGAAGTCCACCTGGCTTTTAAAGAGAACATATGTGGCTTCAGAGACATTTTGAGCTTAAGAGAGGCCTGTGGTCCCAGCCCCTGCAGGTCAGGAGTCGCTCCTATGGATTGGGTACTGCCGTGGTGGAGCCTGAGAAGCTATTGTCAGATGATTGTCAGGTTGTTGTGGCTGCAGACCACAGTGAGCCTGCTTCTGTCTGGACTCCAGAAAGCAAACACTGGCCTTACATAACGTGGAATCTGCCACCAGATTCTGGGTAGGGCCTGGAGGGGAGTGTTTAGGAGGGGTAGGGATATAGGGAGGCATCCTGGGGGTCATCCGGAGGGAAACCTCCTCGGTGGGGAGATAGAAATCTTGCAAGCAGCCTGAGGCAGAGAGTTCACTTACTAGGAGGAGTCCTGTAACAGGTCAGCTGTTTTTCTGAGGTGCAGAGCTGGCTGCCCGGGCTGGGGCCTTCAGAATTGCAGAGAACTGGGATGGGGTGGGAGGGGTGCCATTGGGTTGGCTGGAGTGGGCAACCTATAGCTAGTCTAGGAGACCAGGAGTGAGTGAGTCATGGAGAATGCCAGTGTTACATCGAAATACAGATCAAGGAGTGGCATAAAGAACTTGGACCACAGCTCTGGGCTCGAATCCTGGCTGTGCCACTTTTAGTTACGTGACTTTGGTCAAGCCCCTTTCCACTCTGAGCCTCAGTTTCTCCATCTATAAAAGGGGGCATCCTGATCTCCATCTTTAAGGTTAAATTAGGACTTAGCTCTCTGCACATTAGAATCACCGGGGTAGTGTTTAAAAAACACTGATGCCCAGGTCAATTGAATCAGAATCTTCAATTGAATCAGAATCTTGGGGAGGAGTTCCCAGCATGTAGGATGCTTTAAAAGCACCAGGTGATTCTCTGTGCAGCCAGAGGGGCGAGCCCTAAACAGGTGATCCGACCATAGCCTTGTGATGTCTCCAGCAGAGGAGGCAGGGAATGTTTCCCAATTAATCCACAGCAGCCTTCCCCGGCTTTGTGGTCAGTCAACAAGCTGCTTTGCGCTTCTAATTAGGCAGCTCTCCTTTTCTTAGCTGTCCCCTCTGTGTTTGCTCAGAGCTGCCGGGGACCTGGGACAGTCAATGAAGTGCTCTGGTGGGGATGTAGCTGCCTCCTGCCCAGTGGTCTCAGGTGTGACAGGCAGATGGGACCTACAGGGAGAATGACACAAGGCCTAGAGCAAGGGCCCCCTCCCAGCCTGGCCTCCTAAGAAAGCCAGAGAGATTGTGGCTTAATGCTTGAACTTGACTGTGGAAGCTCCTGGCCACCTGGAGGGGCTTATAGAAACACAGAATGCTGGGCCCTACTTCCAGAGTTTTGGATTCAGTCAAACTGGGGTATTTATTTAAATATATTTTATTGAATTTTCACAGAGAGGAAGGAAGAGGGATAGAGAGTTAGAAACACAGATGAGAGAGAAACATTGATCAGCTGCCTCCTGCACACTCCCCACTAGGGATGAGCCCGCAACCAAGGTACATACCCCTGACTGGAATCGAACCCGGGACCTTTCAGTCCGCAGGCTGACGCTCTATCCACTGAGCCAAACCGGTTTTGGCCAAACTGGGGTATTTAAAAAACAAAAACAAAACTCCATGATGTTCGTTAAAGCACTGAAAAGACTTTATTCAAGGTGGGGAGCTATCTCGTTAGGTATAGGGACCACTGTGATGGGATTTTGCAGAGAGGGAAAGAGATTGGGCTCAACTCTGAACACAGCGAGGCCAAGTGGGTACATACAGGCAAGGAGCAGGGTAGGTGTCAGTGGAGGGAAAGCCACTGAGAGGAAGCATCAGAGGTAAGGGGAGGGGGCATGAGTTCTGGCTAAACCGACCTAGTGGGATTCTTGCTGAAGGCAGGCCAGGGCGATCAGACATCACCTGGGGATTGTGGAGGACAAGGAACCGATCAGATATTGAGGTTGGTCAGATGTGGAGGGTGGGCATTCTGGCCGACTGACTTAGTAGGATTCTTGCTAAAAGTGGGCAATGCGAGATGAACATGGAAATGAAGGCCCAGTTGAAAAAGAACTCAGAGGAGCCTCAGTGGAATTTGGCGGAGGAGGAATCTCTGTTGGGATGGGGTCAAGAATGTGCGTTTCTGCCAAATTCCCAAAGTAAGGATACTGGCCCCGGGGCTACACTTCGATAATTGCTGACTTACAGAGGCTCAGAGAGAAGTCAGGCAAACAGACAGACAGAATCTGAGACACAGAAACCCAGGTAGTGAGAGAGAAAGAGAGAGAGAGAGCGGGCACCAGACTGTTTCCTGTCAGAGAGGAGGTGGGTTGTGGGGCTGGGTAAGAAAAGTAAAGGGATTAAGCAAAACTCATAGACACAGACAGCAGTATGGTGATTACCAGAGGGAAAGGGGGTGGGGGAGGAAAAGAGGGTATAGGCGGGATAAACGGTGACAGAAAGAGACTTGACTTGGGGTGATGAACACACAGTACAATATTCAGATGATGTATTATAGAATCGTACACCTGAAACCTATATAATTTTATTAACTAATGTCACCCCAATACATTCAATAAAAATTAAAAAAGAAAAAAGAAATAGGCCCAGAGAAGTGACAGCCCATGGACATGCTCTGAGGCCGAAGTACTGAGGAGGCCAAGAGACCCAGACACATGGAGGCAGAGTTGAGTAGGGACAAGGACCCCATACACAGAGCTAGGGAGGAGACCCCTCCCCGGTGCCTCACCCAGGTTGGGGAATGACCAGATACCCCAGGAAAGTGAAGGGCTGCCCCCAAAGATAGGCAGACAACCAAATGCAGAGAAGACAACCAAATGCAGAGAAGGGGAGACTGAGGGGAGGACCCAGAGGAGGTGGGAAGTCAGAGTAAGCAGATTTAGGTAATTTGCCAGCTGTGAAACCTTTGCTGTTGAAATTGGCCCTGTGGGAGTGTTGGCCCATGTCATGACCCTCAGGGAGCCCAGTGAGAGTGGCTTTATAAACAATGGCTCCTCTGCTCTGCTATGGGTTGGCTGGGATGGGATCTTGCTCTGCCACTCAAAGGCCGGTTCTTGTACTCTCTTCCAGGAAGCCTTCCTGATTGTACTGCCCATGGGCCGCTTGTCTCTAGGTGAGTTCTGTGGCCGCAGCTTTTTGGACTTGGGCATGTTGTTTCCAGTGTGACTTTCTTTTTAGCCCTCAGCGTCCCACGTGTGAAATGTGGGTGGGGGTTGGCTAAATAACCTCTAGGGCCCTTTCCATGGGAAAGAATTTGTTTTACTCTTTTTTTGAATCACGTTTCCTGCCTTTAAAACATTCTTGAATGAGGCCCCTCAATATATATTTATTCACAAAATATACATGCTGTAAGACATGCATAAAACATAAATTAAAAGGCATGAGATAAAATCCAAATGCAAGTTACAATATGTGTAGATTTTCTCTCTCCCGGGAGACCTCTGCTCTAGTTTGTGAGCTCCCTGAAGCCATCTCTGTCTTGTGTAGCCCACACAGGACTTTCTTGGCCCCGGAGAGGCTGTTCTGTGATTTTTTTCGATAGTAACAGTAAATAGAATATTTACTCAGTGCTCGCTATGAGCTAGGTGCCATGCTAAGAGCCTTGCATGAATTAACTCCTTTAAGCATCATCACAACTCTGAGGTGGGTACCATCATTATCCTTACTTTCCAGCCTCGGGGACTCAGGCACAGAGATGGTGAATAGCTTGCCATTATCACACAGCCAGTACATGGCACCGTGGGGATTTGAACCCTGGTTGGGCCACCAAACTCGCAGGTGATGGAGGGTGTTTCTGCCTCTGAGGCCTGGCCCTTGAGCTACATGCTCCGGGAAGGTGGAGGCCAGGCCATCTGTTTTCATTAGAACTGTTACCAACACAGCTAAATATTCCCAGAGAACTTCCCCAAGCCGGTGCCAGGCGCTGTACCCAACTAATCTCCTTTTCTCTTTCCTCACCCCCTCAGGTCAGTATGGCTACTCTTAAGGAGGCTGACCCTGGCGGGCAGTGCCCTCTCTGGGCCTGGCTGGGGTACTTTCCCGTTACCCTGGCTGAGCTGGGAGGCACGATTTATCCATAAGCACATTGAGGGATGCATCAAGTTGCCCTAGAAACTAGACTCTAGTTAAGTGCCTGAAAAGTAATTATAAACTCCAGAATATTTTTCAGCTGAGCAGGTGGCTGGAAAATTAGAAATCTATTTCTGAGCCACCTTCTGCTTTCCAGAAAGACTGCGGTTACGTTTCAGGCAGGGCTGCGCCCTAGTGGGCTCCGCGGAGCGTGTGCGTGGACATGAGTGTGTGCGCACCTGACTGGGTGCGGTGGTGATGGAGAGACGCCGGGCCCGGGTGCAGCGGTGGTGCCCGCCCTTCCCTGGTGTTCCCTGCAGTGTGAATGTGGTACACTACCTTCTCTCTGGTGTCACACCGAGAGTCGGGTTGCTAGGACACCGGAGCTGAGGAGATGCCAGCTGATTTGCCAAACAATTTTTCTTCCAATTAGAAATAATTAGACAAAGGGAGAAAGTGTGCCCTTGGATGGTGACAAGCAGGCTTGGCACACAGGGTCCCCCAGGAGCCATCAGGGCTTTGTGGCTGAAGGTGGCCAGGAGTGCTGTCCCTGGGACAGAGCCCCTCTCGGGACCCAAGCCCGCACTCGCGCAGGGAGAAAGAGAACTCACATCTATTGTCTCCCACACGTAGGTGTCAGGCCCACTGTCTTACAGGCACCATCCTCTTTCATGCTCATGACAAGCGGGGACGAGTGACGAGGGGGGAAGAGTGATGAGCATCTTGTGCTGTCTTCAGGGCGTGCCAGCCAGGCTGGGCTCCTCTGGTCCCCAAACTGCGTGGGGTCCTTGCACCTGCTCGTTCCTCTGCCCCGATGCACTTGCTCCTCTCCTCTGCACGGTCGGCTCCCCGTCCCCTGCTTCCCCGCCTCGGCCCCTGGTTAATTTCCTTCATGGCGCTCATTTGGGCTGGAAAATCTTTTGTCTGTTCACTTGTTTTCTCATGTCTTCCAGGCTAGAATGCCAGATTCATGAGGACCAGGGCAGTGTGTGTCTCACTCGCGGCACATGAAGGATTCCCAGTATCTGTTTGTGGAGTGAATGACTGAATGAGGGTCTCTGTAGGATGGAAAGGAAGCCCAGGCTAAGTGACTCTAAGGCTCTTCCCTCAGGTCGGCAGCTGGGAAGTGGTAGATCCAGGCTCGGGCCCCCCAGTGACCTTACTCTTGAGCTGGTTTATTTCCCATGGCACCCTGCTCCCTGGGTCCTTGCCCCCTGCTTTTTCTAGAACTCAGGTGACAGGAGGCACTTTTCACATGTATTGTCTCATTATGTCCTCACCATAGCCCTTGTGAAATAGGTTCTGTTGACACCCCCATATCATGGATGGGAACAGTGAGGCCCAGAGTCATTAAGTTAGTAATTGGCAGTCCTGGAACTTGAACCCAGGCAAGGGGACCTCAGGGACAACTACCCTACCCTGCCACATGGCCATGATTTAGAGTCCCCATAGCCATAATTTAGACCCTGAGGCCTTCCCTCTTATGGAGGGAGGGGGAGAGGGGAGAATCATGCGATGCAGCCGGCCTCTCTGAGAGGGGGAGCAAGCGGTGTTCTTTCTGGAGGCTCCAGGGGAGGGTCTGTCTCCTGGCTTCTAGCTGTGACAGGCTTTCCACACTTCTTGTCTTGTGGCCTTGCCTGATTCTAACTTCAGCTCCTATCATCACTTCTCGTTTTCTCTCACTCGGACCCTCCTGCCTCCCTTTTGTAAGGAGCCGTATGATTGATTACATTGGGCCCACCTGGGTAACCCAGGACACCCTCCCCACCTCAAGATCCCTCACTTATTCACATCTGCAGCGTCTCTTCTGCCTTGTAAGGCAACATGGGCAAATCCCAGGGATTAAGATGTGGACATCTTTCGGGGCTGTGTTGTCTGTCACTGGCCCAGTGCCCACCTGTCCTTTTCAGTGATTTCTTTCTCTCTACTTTCTCCCTCCTTCCCACCCCACTGTCCCCCACCCCTGACCCCAGGCTTCACTATATCGAGGGGCTGCCTCAGTGGACAGGCCATGTGTTTTCTTCCCAAACAGCTCTCGCCCATGAAATCTGCGACTTTTTAGAATGGAATATTCTGGTGTTCCAGTACACTGCATTGTTGTTAAGTGCTGAAAAGCAGGCAATTTTTGTTAGTATACCAATATTATTTCAGTATTTAAAAAAATCTGAATCGTGGATGTCTGGAGCCTTCCCAGAGAGTTTTATGCCACATTAAGATTTCCAACTGAACAAAGGTGCACTCATTCAGAAAGTGTTCTAAGCACCTCTCAGCCCTCTGTGAGACCCATTCAAGATCTCTTACTGCAGGTTTAATTCCCACACCCTGGATGAGTGGCTGAGCATCTTTCCCCATATTTTGGGCACTTGTCTTTTCTTCAGAGCCATTTTGGGTCTCTGATGGAATCTGCCTAGAATCAGAGGAGGGGAATGGGGATGGTTGTGTGCAGAGGACTTTAAAGAAAATGGGAAGGTCTGCTAAGGGGACTTAGGGGAGAAGGGAGGGAAAAGGTGTAGGGAGATTCCCCCGGTCCAATTCTTAGTACGCCTCCGCTATTTTCACCAATTTATTTAACAAACTCAGACTGTAATGTGTGCCGGGCTCCATTCTAAGCACTTTATAAATCTTAACTAATTTACTCCCCAACCAACCCATTGAAGTAGGTATTATCATTATTCCTGCTTCACAGACAAAGGCATAGGGAGAACAAATAACTTTGTCAAGGTCACCCAGCCTTGGAGGAACAGACTGGGACTGGAGCAGGCATTTTGGCATCGCAGCCCATACATTTACTGCTGCACAATACTGTATTTTGCCTGGTGACTAAATGCCCGCTCATCTCCCCTCCTTTTCCCTCCTGAGCCAGCTGCTTCCTCATGGGGCCTGTTCCTTCCTTTTAATTTAATTTGGCCAGGAATTTCTTTCCTATCATCCTACTGGAAGAGACTCAAGCAGTAGGAGGGAGGCAGCTCACTCATGGACCCCGCCCCATCTTGGGTGGAATGACAGGTGAGGACCATTCCACATGTGGGGTTCCCTGGTAATCATAGAGTGCTTTTAACAATATTCTGATATGAGCACTAGTCTTTCAACACCATGTAAACTAATTACTGAGACACTACCATCGATTGTTTTATACCAGAAGGACAGCCCCTGGGCCAAGATCAGAGGCTAATCATCAGGCCATCTGGGTAGTAACCCAGAGCACTCATTTATAAAGAATTTCACTTATTTATGCATTCATTGGTTGATTCCTATATGTGCTCTGACTGGGGATTGAACCTGCAACCTTGGCTTATCAGGATGACGCTCTAACCAACTGAGCTAGCTGGCCAGGGCATTACAGAATTTCAGACATCGCTGGAATAAACTGAAGTTTCTACCCAAGACTCTGTATTTAGTTGGCAGGGATATAAAAGAGCCCTAATTCTGTTAAGGTAGGCAACACCATCTAAGAAAATACTGTGCAACATCTTCGATGTGCACTCTCTCCTTTACTCCTAAAAGCACTCTGTGAAATATGCATGAGGATGTGTAGTTTACAGATGAGGACATGGAGGCTCAGAGAGGTTCCGCAAACTACACAAAATCACAGTTAGTAAAAGCAGAGCTGGGTGTGACCTGGGGTCGCCTGTGTCCAGGGTTTGTGACTTTTAAAAAATCCTCACCTGAGGATATGTTCTTTTATCGATTTGAGAGAGAGAGGAAAGGAGAGAGAGAGAGAGAGAGAGAGAGAGAGAAACATTGATCTGAGAAACATCTATCAGTCATCTTCCATACATGCCCCAACTGGGGATCAAACCTGCAAACATGGGCATGTGCACTGACTGGGAATCGAACCCACAATCTTTCAGTGTACGGGATGACGCTTCAACCAACTGAGCCACACCGGCCAGGGTAGGGTTTGTATTTTTTGTTGCTGTTAATCCTCACTCAAGGATATTTTTTCCATTGATATTTAGAGAGTAGAAGGAAGGGGGAAAGAGAGACATATCAATGTGAGAGAGACACATTGATTGGTTGCCTCCTGCACTCACCCTGACCAGGCTGGGGATGGAACCTGCAACCCAGGTACATGCTCTTGACCGGGAATGGAACCCATGACCCTTTGGTGTGAGGGCCAGTGCTCTAACCATTTAGCAACATCGGTCAGGACGGGTTTGTACTTTTAACACAGTCACTCTCTGGCCTCCAAAGAGATGGGTGGAGGGGGGCTTTGATAGGGATGTGGCCTAGAATTCTTCCTCCTCTCCTCTCATTTTGTGTAGCCTGTAGTGAACTCAGGTCTCTGCCTAATAAAGACCCGTCTGTCATCCAGGTACAAGCTTCAGGCTGGCGGGGAGGGGAGAGAGAAGGATGACAAGAAGGCTTCAAGAAAGAGGTAGTATTTGAATGTGAAAGGATAGCTCTCCTTTTATGGCTGTGTGCACATATTTCCAGAGCCCCTACTGTGTGCCAGACAGCATGCTGGGCACAGAGCACCATTAGTGAATAGGGGAGGCATTGCTCTCTCCACGCCGCAGTCCTGAGAAGCACCATCCAAGAGAACGTCCTGCGATGATGGAAATGTCCACGCTGAGCAGTAGAGTAGCCAGGAGCCACATGTGGCTAATGAGCACTCCAAATGGGGCTAGTTCCATTGAGGAACTGAAGTTTTGGTTTTATTTAATTGTAGTTAATTTAAATTTAAATAGCCACCTGTGGCTACTCTATTGGACAGTGTAGGCTTAGAGGGAAAGACAGAGGATAAACAGAAAGAAATTGCCTAAGTGCTATGCAGGAAACAAGATACAGTGGATTGAGAATAATGAGGAGTATCTGGTTTAGATTGAGTAATCAGAGAAGACCTCTCAGAGGAGGTGACATTTCAATAGAGACCTAGTGGATGAGTGTGGGCCATTGGAAGAGTCAGGGAAAGAGCCTCCCTGGTGGAGGGAGCAGTGTATGGAAAGGACCTAAAGGAGGAAGGGAAGGAGGCCAAGGTGGTGAAAGTGGGGAGGGGTTGTGCAAGGTGAAGTCTGGCATCAGACGGACAGAGGTCTGTCTGATCATGTAGACTTGTAGGCTTGGCTAGGGAGTCTGCATTTTATTTCAAGTGCCTTGGAGGACACTGACAGGTCTTTTGCTCCAGGTTGTCATGTGGAGGACGGATTGTAGGTGGCACCGGTGGCAGCGAGGCCCTGGGGGAGGCAGCTGTAGCAGTGGTTCAGAGGAAAGACGGTGCCGTGGAGTACAATGACGATGGCTTCAGGGATGGCAGGAATGATGGACTTTACAAATGGCCTGGGTGTGGAGGGTGAGGAGGCTTGTGGAATCTAGGGTGATGCTCAGGCTTTTGGAGAAACTTAAAAAAAAGCAAGAGTCCGGGCTGTGGGCTGGCCACCCAGATGGTTGTTGACGTCGGCAGGAATGCTGAATGTTTGTTTGACTGTGTTGCATCTCTGTGGGCGGCGTATGCACACTCCCCGTGGGTGGATGCACATTCATCTTTGTGCATGCCTTTGCTTTGGGCAGAGTAAATGCATATATTTGGTGTGGGATGAGTGTGTATGCATATGAATGTCTATATTCTGGATGAGTGTATATGAATGTGCAGACACTTCCGTGCCGATGTGGGCAGGATCCGTATGTGTGAGTGTGCATGCCTGTGTGTGGAATGAGAATGTCTGTCTCCAATTCAGGGTGAGCCTGGCCCTGGATTTATCTCTGTGAAATGTGTACAGATAAAGAGGTGTGTGTGTGTATGTGTGTGTGTGTGTGTGTGTGCAAGCTAAAGATGTGTGCATGTTTGTGGGGTGACTGTGTGTGCACAAATCTATGTGCACATGTGGGTGTGGCAGGTGTGTATATGTATTCACAAGGTGGGGCTGGATGTAGTTGCATATCTCTTCCTATATGAGCATGTGTGCAGACTCTGTATATGCACATCTGTCTGGGGGGCCGTGTGCACAGATCTGCATGAGCCCATTCATGGGGAGAGTATATGCACATATGTGCACAGGAGTGAAGGAGTGTGTTCCAGGGATGGCTGTGAGCGTCCATCTCTGTGCGGTGAATGTGCCTGCCGGTGCCCTTTGGGGCTCTGGTGCCCGCAAGTCACAGAGGCAGCAGCTTGCAGAGCGTGTTATGACATGTTTATAAGTCTCTCAACCTTAATGCATTTTAAATTTCCAACCCAAGGGGATCCCGGTGGACTGCAGAGCCATTTGTTTCTTGCTGTGCTTTAAAAAGAAAGTTTCCAGACTGAGAGCCCTTCCCTTCTGCCTCCAGCTCGGCACCCCCACCTAGTTCTTTGGGACTCCTGATGGAAGGAAGACACAGACCTGAGTTCCAATACTGTGGGAGCGAGCGGAGACAGGGGCTCTCTGAGTGTGGGGAAGGAGGAGGGGATAGAGGCTGGGGCAGTGATGGGAACGACAAGATGGGAAGAACCCAACCCCGCCCCCCCCATCATTAGGGCAGGCCCAGGACATAGAAGATGCTCAGCCAGTCTCCTTGCAAGCCCTCTTTCTCTCAGGTCACCTGAGGATTCGCACTTGGATCTCTGCCTCTCAAACCACATACTCTTCCTGGGCTACTTAACCCCTAACTTCCCTGAGGCAACTCCTGGTATGTAAATCCCTTCCCAAGTCATCTGGGCACCCCCAGGACACCTCATGTGCCTTTGACAGCCACAAGTGCCCACCACTTCCCTCCTGCCCCTATTGGAGTCCAAAGTGTCAGCATTAGACGTATTCCCTAGGCCAGTGGTCGGCAAACCGTGGCTCGCGAGCCACATGCGGCTCTTTGGCCCCTTGAGTTTTTAGCAAAGGCCAGCTTGGGAGTACCCTAATTAAGTTAATAACAGTGTACCTACCTATATAGTTTAAGTTTAAAAAATTTGGCTCTCAAAAGAAATTTCAATCGTTGTGCTATTGATATTCGGCTCTGTTGACTAATGAGTTTGCCGACCACTGCCCTAGGCTGAAGGGCCCCCAACTCCTATGTGCTGAGGGCCCTGAGGGATTGCTGCTGACTCACCTGCTTGCAGGAACCCGTGGAGGTAGGAAATGAACAGCTCCTCAACCTTCAACTTGCATTTATGAAGGCACCTTGTTCTAGGTCTTAGGCATAAGGCCACTGGGATAGTGCTGGGAAACCAATGACACAGCAGAGCTGTGCTTAGAAGCACCTCTCCCCTCATCTTTTGGACCCTCATCTTTGGGCCAAGCTTTGGGCCTCAATTCTCCCTTCCCTTAGGATGAGTTTTCCCTGGAGACTTCTTTCATCCTTCCTACTACAGCTCCTGGTGGGCCCGCCTAACGCAGTAGGCATGCCTGAATCCAAGGACGCAAAGATTGGACTCTGGCTGGGACCCTGCATGCTTGATACCACCTATCTGGTGATCTCACTTTCTAGCCAATGGGGTCTCATTTGAAACAGCTTTTTATCATACATAGGTTTTTCTTTCTTTCGTTTTTTTAAGTGATTTCAGAGAGGCAGGGAGAGGGAGAGAGAGAAACATCAATGAGAGAAAATCATTGATTGGTTGCCTCCTGCACACTCCACACTTTGGATCGAGCCCACAACCCAGGCATGTGCCCTTACCTGGAATCGAACTGTGACCTCCTGGTTCATAGGTAGACACTCAACCACTAAGCTACGACGGCTGGACCATTTTTCTAATCTTGAATGGGACCTGGGGGCAGGAGCTGTGGCGTGAGTCTGCAGGCTCTAAGGGTCTTTCTTGACCTTTGGTCAGCCATGACTTGAGGGACCCCACACTCTGACCCAAGAGGATGAGCCTCCCATTGGGTCTCCTTAACATCCTGTTGCACCTCGGGGCTTCCTGGGCAGGCCTTGTCATGCCCCTTGGACTTCTCCCTGGAGGAATTCTGTCTGTACACCCAACTGAGTAAAAGGGCAGGAAGATCTTTCACAAGAACCCTTCTGGAAATGTAAAGCATCTTAAGGCCAATTTGGTGACTTTAAAAAGAATGGCTTTCTTGTTTTGGTAAAAATACTGCATCAAATGACTGGAGAGATAGGATAGCTTGATGACTAAGAGAATGTTCTCTGGAGCCCGCCAGCCTGGGTTTGGCTCTTGCTGGTTGCATGCCTGTGGGAGAGCTGTTTGACCTCTATGTGTCTTAGGACCCCTGTCTCTAAAGCAGAGATAATAACTTCCGATTATTACAAACAGAGTATTCACTTCATAGGGTTGTTATGGAGATTAGGTGAGTTAATACATGTAAGGGATTTACAACAGTCCACAGCACATAGTAGATAGAAACCTCCTCATCGTTATTAAACATTTTAACAATTCAGAGGAAAGCCTCACTCACACCTACTGCTACCACCCTGGGGCCCTTCTCCCAGCCACCTCTCTTTGGGGCGAAGCACACCTGGTTTTGTAGAAATGTGATTTATGATATGTATGGTTGAAATACTTTCCCCCCACTTAACCATATGTCTTAGAGATTTTTCCATGTCAGTCCGTGTAGATCTACTTCATTCTTTGAAAATTAGTATTAATGAGCTACAATTTATTTGCTCAATCTATCACTCACTGGTGGGCGTGAAGGTTGTTCCCCATTTTTCACTATTATAAACAACACCGTGTGCTTAGGCACGTGTCTGCTTGCATTTGGGCTATTATCTCCTTGGGCTAAGTCCTAGAAGTGGGAGTGCTGGGTCAACGAATGTGCACATTTTACATGTTGTCACAAATGGCCAACGTGCCCTTTGGAAAGGTTGTACCAATTTACCCTCTGTCAATGGCGTCTTCTTGTTGACCCTTTTCCATTTGATTTCTGAATCTCCCATCCAATTTACCCTATGCCCCGGTGAGGCCACCTGAATGCAGAAGGGAGCTGGGTGAACACATACATTTTTTTGATTAGTTCATGAGATCATGAGCTGCCAAGAAAGCATTGTCACTGCGGGCGCTTCCTGAGGGGGACCACTGAGGTGTGTGTTGCAGCTGCCTCACCTCTTCCCGAAGCAGAAAAGGGCAAACCATGAAGCATGAGGAAGCCTGTTGGAAAAGTGACTTTGATGAATGTTAAGCATTGTTCTCTCCAGGCTCTACATTGAAGCAGCCTGGTTGGTTTGACCTGATTTTGCATGTGAGCAGAGGCTTCAGATGACAGATTGCCCCTTGAAGAGATGGCTGCAACTCCAGCACCCATCACATAGGCGCCTGTACAGCGGGACCTTGTCACGCCCCATCAAGAGGTGGAGTCTAACCCTTTCCTCTTGCAGCTTGGGACTGCTTTGACCAATGGGGTCTGTGGAAGTGATGCTCTTACCAAGTTGCTGAACCGTGAATTTGGGAGCAAAATAGAATGGTGATTGCTTTATGTCAGGAAGTTTTACATTAATTTGTTACAAGATAACTAGAATGTTTAGTCACTGTGTACTGGGGGAGACAGTTCAGTGAAGTGCAGCAATCTTCAACCTTAAGGTGGCTGAGAATGAACTGGGGCTCTCATTAGATATACAGATTCCAGGGCCCCGCTTCCAGAGGTTCTGATCTATTAGATGTGGTGTGAGGTTGGAGAACCCGCATTTTCAAATAAGTAGCCCAGAAAATTCTGACCTAGTTGGTACTGAATCAAAAACTGTGGCAAAGCCCAGCCGGTGTGGCTCAGTGGTTGAGTGTCAACCGATGAACCCAAGAGGTCGAGGTTCGATTCCAGGTCAGGACACATACCTGTGTTGTGGGCTCGATCCCCAGTAGGGAGCGTGCAGGAGGCAGCCGATCAATGATTCTCTCTCATCATTGATTTTTCTATCTCTCCCTCTCCCTTCTTCTCTCTGAAATCTATACAAACATTAAAAAAAAGAAAACTGTGGCAAATCATTTAAGAGCAAGAGACTTGGGTTTAAATTCTGATTCTGTGGCTACCAACTCTTGCGCCTTCACTTTTCATCTGTAAAGTAGGGGCAATCATAGTTCCTACCTTATGGCAGTGTTGAGAAATTAGGTGAGTTAATGCCTTTTGTGTTTATGTACTACTCTGGTTATTAATTTGCAATTGCTTAATACTTCTTAAAAATTAATTTATTTTAAAATTATATTGATTATAAATAGGAAATTATGAATCAAGATTGATAAATAAAAAGAATTCAGAATAGGCTAAATTTTATTCTTATTATTTCCCCTCTATTCTCACCCTTCCCCACAAAGGTAATCATTTTAATTTATTTTTGGTTTATCTTTCTATCATTTTTTGAAAGTTAGGTAGGCATTATTATGTTTCCAAACTGTCTTTAGATAAACAGAAGGACCAAAATATTGCTTACCTAAATTTCATTTAAAAAAATTAACTTTATTGGGGTGACATTGGCTAATAGGGTCATATAGGTTTCAACTGTACATTTCTATGATACATAATCTGTATATTGCATTGTTTGCCCATTACCCAAAGTCAAATAATCTTTTGTCACCATATATTTGGCCCTCTTTACCCTGTACTCCCCCTCCCACCCCCTTCCCTCTGCTCTGGACAATCACCATACTGTTGTCTGTGTCTGTGAGTTCCAGTTTTATATCCCACATATGAATGAAATCAGATTGTTCTTAGCTTCTTATACTGACTTATTTCACTTAGCCTAATATTCTCAAGGTTCATCCATATTGGCCATATTCATCTTTTCTTATGGCTGAATAGTCTTCCATAGTATATATGAAACCATTTATACTATGTCTCCATATCTTGGCCACCATGAATAATGCTGCAATGAACATCCTAAATTTCATTTTAAGCAATCTTTTCTTTGATGTATAAAGTACACAAATCTTAGGGGTATAGCTTCATGAATTGAACATTGGGAAACTCTAAGAGTGAATATAGCCACCGAATCACCTCTCAGAGGAAGAAAGAGAACTTTACCAGTTCTCCACAGCACTGCTCATGTGTCATATGTTTGAGCATCTTCTTTTGCCTGTTTAAGTATTTGGCTTATTTTTCAATTTTGTGGTCTTTTTACACTTGGTTTGTGGAGCTTCTTTACATATTCTGGAAGTGAATCTGTTGTGGATTAATAAATATTGCAATCACTTTTACTCTGTGTATTTTTTTTAAATCTCTGAATGGTGTCCTTTGCTAAACAGAAGTTCCTAATTTTAAAGTAGTCTGCTTTTTCAAACTTTTCCTATATGATTAGTAACATGTTGTTCTGTTTAAGAAATCTTTGCACCCCAAAGTCATAAAGCGATGCTCCCCCGTTTACCATCTAGAAGCTCTACTGTTTTATATTTAACATTTAGAAACCAGGAACTGATTTTCGTGTATAGTGAAGAAGGGTTTAAATGACGTTTTATCCAAATAGATATCCTGCAGACCCAGCATCATTTATTGAAAAGACATCCCTTTCCCGCACTGCAGGAAACCCATTTAAAAAAATTTGAGTAGCAATCAAAAATCATGGGTTTGATGTGCTAATTTCTCTTTCTCCTACGGTAAAGGGGTGTCATGGTTCTGCATTTCACATTTTGGTCTGTGATCCATTTTGAGTTCATTTTTGTGAAAAATTCTGTGTCTAGATTTATTTATGTTTGTATGTGGATGTCCACTTGTCTCAGCGCCATTTGTTGAAAGTAATTTACTTTTGTGCTATATGTTAAAATACACATGTACTTATGAAAATAAGAAATGCTTAATCTGCATTAAACCACCTCCAATCATCTAACATTCCACGCTTCAGGAAACCCCCCGGTGGGATGTTGAGATCACAGCAGCGGATAATAGAGGGCTTTCTGTAGGGTTATGTTAAAAAATCCTTAAGTCTTTACTAGGTAAGAAATTAATATTTGTTTTATTTATTTATTTTTAAAATATATTTTTATTGATATAGAGGAAGGGAGAGGAACAGAGAGAAACATCAGTGATGAGAGAGATCATTGATTGGCTGCCTCCTGCATGACCTCTACTGGGGATTGAGCCTGCAACCCGGGCATGTGCCCTTGACCGGAATCGAACATGGACCTTTCAGTTCACAGGCTGATGCTCTATCCACTGAGCCAAACCGCTAGGCCCATATTTGTTTTAGAAACAATAGAAGATATAGGTAACTATAAAGAAGTAAATAAAAGTCATCTATAATCCTCCTACTCAGAGGTAGGCCTTATTACCATTTTGGTGTATTCTTCAAGTCATTTCCCCTCAGACACACATATATATTGTAGCTTATAAATACATACTGTTTTATACTCTTTTAAAAAATACATTTTTTTATTGATTTCAGAGAGGAAAAGAGAGGGAGAGAGAGATAGAAACATCAATGATGAGAGAGTATCATTGATTGGCTGCCTCCTGCACGCCCCACACTGGGGATCGAGCCTGCAACTGGGGCATGTGCCTGACTGGGAATCGAACCATGACCTCCTGGTTCATAGGTCAACACTCAACCACTGAGCCATGCTGGCTGGGCTGTTTTGTACTCTTAATTTTTACTTGATATGTTCTCTTCATGTCAATACATCACATTTTTACACAATCATTTTAATGGATTTGATGCGTGATATGTTAAGTGGTCCCCACTTCCGTGAACTCCTAACACAGACTCTATCTCCCTCTTTAAGCCCCTACCTTCCAGACTCCCATTTTAATAGTACCCACCACCATGGCTTAAGAAATAAAGCCTAAGGCCTCTGTGTTCCCTTTCCCAGTTCCACTTTCTTTTCTGCCCCTCAGTAACCATTATTTTAGAGTTGGTGCTTCTCATTTCCAACACATGAATATATTCTCCTTACTAGCTCCAAACATACCCATTAACAATATATAGTATTGCTTTCTAGGCTTAAAAACTTTAAATATATATAAAATGATGTTCTACTATACACATCCATTTGTATATTGCTTTCTTTACTCAAAATGATGTTTCTAAGTTTTATCTATATTATTGTAGGTAACTTCCATTGATTCATTTTTAACTGCTGTGTAGTATTCTATTCTACCACAATTGACTCATCCATTTTCTACTGATAGTAGAAAATAAAGAATGATGCTGTCTTCTTGTGTAATTTGTAAGAGTTTCTTTAGAGCTCATACCCAGAACCAGAACTGCAGAGTTGAAGGGTGCATGTATTCTCAGCTTCACTAGACATTGCCTGCCAAATTGCTCTCTAACATGGTTATATAAATTTACAGTTCTATCAGTAATGTATGAAGTTTCCCTTTCCTTTACATCTTAGCTAACCCTTGGTATTGCTACATGTGTAATTTTTATCCATCTGATGGCTGCGGAATGGCACCCGTATTAGCCTGGGCCCAGTTGGTTAGGAGATCAGACATCACACAGGGCTTTCAAACAGAGGGAATTGAGTACAGGGAATTAGCTGCATAGATGTTGGGATGCTGGTAGAGCAAAAAGGGAACACAGAGGTGACTCAGAGATAGTAACTGCAGGAAGTGGGTACCATCTGAAGGCTAGAGGAGCAAAAGAAATATGGGGGCCCACTTAAAACTTAGGCACTCAGAGCAGGGGTTCAGGGTGCTCAAAAGTTGCAAGAAAGAATGCCACCAGCTGCTGGCGGTATCTTGGAGGAGTCTGAGGAGGCTGGGTTTGGGAGTGCAGAAAGAAAGTGGAGGCTGGAGCCAACTGCTGCTGCTGCAGGAGTGGTGCTGGCAGGAAAGAAAAAACCGGAACTCAGGCCCTTCTCCCCTCTCCCTGCCTTCCAACCTTCCTTGAGTGCCTCTCATTGCTGGAATCTAACAGGAAGCCAGCTGCTCCTGGGAAGTGGAGTGTGCAGAGTCCTGGCACCAGCAACGGAGCAGAATATGGAAGGATGGATTCAGGCTGAGAGGCATTAGGTAAATAACTTGCATAGCATCTCACTGTGTGAAAATAGGTTCTTTCCGTTTTTATCCCTAGCTATTTTAAACAGTGCCCACATCCTTCCACATACATTTTCCTTAGAATTAGTTTCTGGAAGCAGAATTAGAGAGTCAAAGAAAATGCATATTTTTAAGGCTCTTCATTTAGGCTGACAGAATTGCTGGAGGAGTAGGGTTTGCAGGAAAGGGAGTCCCTCCCCTGGTGTATTCCTGGAAACTGCATCACAGAGCAGATGGCAACAGAGAAGATCGCCTTTCTACACTCGAGTGCTGTATTACCTAGGGATCACTTTCTACCCAAGGAATGAATGCTGAGAGACTGTAATTCTAACTAACCTGTGTCAGAAAAAGAGTTCAGCCTTAGAGTTCTGTAGTTTTGATACTTGTTATATTAGCCTTTGAATCCTGTAAAAGAGATATAAATATCCATTACCCACGGACCACAGAAAAGCCACAGTGAATTATAAGTTGTACCCACACAGTTACAGCAACAAAAATGTAATTCCATGGTATCATTTATGCAATTTCCTAAAAATAATATATCCTTATACTAAATGCTCAGTATTTAATTAACGGTGGATTTGTTGACTTAATTGGGCTTACAGAGACCAAGAGTGTGGTATGCAATGAATATGGTGGCTGGAAGATAGGGGCTGGGGGTGGTAGAGAGAGATAAGAGCTGAGTTTAGGAGGGTGGAGGAAGTGAAGACAAATCAGCACATTGGGAATTCTGGCGAAGTGCAGGGAACAGAATGTACAATGGAAGAGGTGAAGTGTGAGGGTGAAGGTAGGCAGTACTGAGGGTAAACCTCACCTACGTTACCACATAGCCATGATGACTCTACCTGGCTCAGATACTTTGGCCTGTGCTCTGCTCAGCTTTGCTGAGGGCATGAGTCCCTAATCAGATGATTGCAATCATGAGACTCCCCACCAGCAGGTAATCAAGAGGCCAGAGCCCCCCGTCCATTGGGCCAGGTATTTAGCTGTAAGGGAGCTGCCTCTACGCACTCACCTTGGGGCAGGGCCCTGCAGGGGAGAGCTGGATGTGGCAGTGGCTTTGGCAGGGTATCATGAGAAATGCAGGGTTGAAGTCTGGGCCTTGAGGAAGACTCCTGATGACATCTCTAGCTCTTGGCACTTTCTAAAATTTATGTCCAGAGCACTTGGGAGAATGACTCCAAAGCCTTCTCCAGTCCTGCCTCCCCTCTGAACTGCCTCCTGCACATCTCTAGCTGGGTGCCCTATAGGCACCTTAGCATCATCCTATCCCCAGGCTGACCTGGAGCAGGAACTGTGTTTGGCACATCATACTATACTCAGAGCCTCGTGTAGTCCTTAGCACAGACACTCAAGAAATACTGGTTAGATGAAGGAATGGCATTTTAAAGTGAAGTCCTCAACTAGCAGCTGAGCAGAAGCCATTGAATAAGGAGAACAGAGACCATTGGTGACCTGGGTGAGAGGTATGAGGACAGGGCCCTGTTTGACATGGGTGAAGTAGGGCTGAGTGCTCAGGAAATATAAGAAGTCTCCTGTGATGGGAAGGAGAGAGCCAGACCATTAGCTTGAAGGACAGTGAGCTAATACTTAACAATAATGACTACATTTCCTTGAGTAATGTAAGGACAGACACATGCTAAGCCCTTTCCAGGCATCACTATCTCATTTCACAAGGATTCTTTCTCTAGACAGGGATTATTATTTCCACTTTTCAGATGTGGAAACTGAGATGCAGAGGTGAAATGACTGGTTCAAGGTCATGCAGCTGGTTAAGTGATGGAACCTCAATTGGGATGCTCCTGAAACAAGCTAGGCCACCCTGGGAAGGCTGCTGCCTTTAGCATGGGGGCAATCTTGAGCCTGTCTCTTGCCAGAGGCAAGAGAGAGGTTTTGGGTGCAGGTCCTTGAGATGTGAGGCTGGTACAAACTCGACTGCATTGTAATTCTTGGAGGTGGGATGAGGGTGAGGATGTGAGGAATTGTTGAGAGGAGTGGGGTGAAGCCCTCCCATGGCACCTTCATCTTTTCAGGAAGGGAGGCAGGGCCACAACAGGGCCATAGGGCCAGTAGGGATTCACAGGGGCTCAAACTGCTATGGTTTGTCCTTAGCCAGAGGGCAGGGGAGTCAGCCTGTCTCTGACACAGTTATGGGGCCTTGAGATAAACCCAATTTTGGGCTCTGATAGTGCTAAGCCAAGCAGAGCTGATTATTAAATGTCCAAGGACATGGCTTCTGATAGAGATACAGGTGAGCTACCCCCACCTCCCACCCCTTGGACAGCTTGCTAACAAGATCCTGTTGTGGCTGCAAATGCATATTCCATAATCCCTAACTCTTTGATTCAAGCAGCCATCCCTGGACCAGAGCCCTTAGGGAGAGCATCCAGCCTTTCCAGACGTCCTGCCGAGGAGAACTGGCTGATTGCTGCCTGCACCATGTTTCAAGTCTCCCCGAATTATTTAGTGGACTACTGGTTGCTTAGACTGCTTCACATTCAAAGACTAGCAGGCTGGAACCAGACATCTGAGGGATCTTCGGGCATCTTAGCAGGAGGAATATTAAGACGTGGCAGCCAGCTTATCGGGAGACTGGATAGGGATCACGAGGAATACATTTTATTCTGTGAGTTGCCAAGCACAGGACTTGTGCTTCTGAAGTCAGGCCTATTGGTGGGTATAACTTTTGTTGCAAGTTCCTTGGCCATGGGGTTTATTTTTTATTTATTTATTTTTAGTTTTTGATATCTTTCCCCCCCCAATATATTTGTATTTACTTCAGAGAGGAAGGGAGAGGGAGAGAGAGATAGAAACATCGATTATGAGAATCATTGATTGGCTGCCTTCTGCATGCCCCTTACTGGGGAATCGAGCCTGCAACCCAGGCATGTGCCCTTGACCGGAATCGAACCTGGGACCCTTCAATCCACAGGCCAATGTCTATCCACTGAGCCAAACCAGCTGGGGCTTGGCCATGGGGTTTAGATGGGAAGGAGTGGAGTGCAGTGGGTGGGCCTGTGCTCCTGGGAGGCCAAGGGGTCAGCAGGACGTGGGTGGCTGGGTGGGTGAGTGGGACAAGTAGAAAGGTGAGCAGGGGTGCTGCTCCCCCTGCCCCCACTTCAGCAGGAGAATCTCTGCTTTCGATTGCTTTATAAATTGGGGTTTCCATCAATGTCATGTTTTATTAAAGAAAGAAAGAAAAGGTGTTTATTGCTTTAAAAATCCTCCATGTGGTGACAAGTTTTGGAATGAGAAGAACCAGGGTTTGGGTCCTGAATCTGACTCTGTCTGGCTGTGTGGCTTAGGCACACTCTTGGACACATCACGTAACCTCTCTGAGCTTGTTGTCTGTAAAATGGGGCTGTAAAGTCTTCCTGGTGAGGATGCTCGGAAGACCAAATGAGGTAATGAATGAGAAGCTCCCAGAAAGGGGCGTGCCAATGCTTGTGATGGAGTAAGTCATCTGTTTTCAAAAAGAGTTACTTTCAGAGAGAGTAATCTCAACCAAGAACTTGAGAGCCTACTGCTGGCAAGTACTGATGGCAGGTTCTCATTTATCCCTCAGGACAACCCCCTGAGAGGGCATGATGACCCTGCCCCACCCCCTTCCAATTTCAGGTGAAGAAACAAGGCTCAGAGAGGTTATGTGACTTGCCCAAGGCCTTGCAGCTAATTCACAGAAGGGCTGGAATTCCAGCAGAGGAAGGGTAGGGGGCTAATGTCTTGATGTCACTAACTCATTTATTTGTTTTTCCTACAAATACTTATTGAGCCCTAAGCACGCACCAGGCACATCCTAGATGAGGGACTCTTGTCAGTGGAGGTGTGTGCCAGGAGCCACTTAGCATGACATTCCAGGTTTGTCCCATCTGGCCCTTGCCTTTCTTTCTAGGTCCTCTTCCACCCCTTCCCCTTTGTACACTGTGATCTGGAACCAACACACTGCTCATTGTCCTTTGGGGTCACAAGCCTTTGAAACTGCTGCTTCTGCTCGAAATGCCCTGGCTTCCCTTCTCCACCTGGAAAACTCCTAGTCCCTTCTCAAGACCTGATGTCACCTTTTCTGGGAAGTCTTCCTTGCTCACCCCCCCACACCTCCAGACACATATTATTTTGCATTTTTTGTCTAATTAAATTTCCATTACATTTCAGATTTTCTGAGTGGTTTAAGTAACTTTCCTAAGTTCACACAGCTAGTCACTGTCTGAGTCAGGATTTGAACCTGGGACTTTCTGACACCAAAGGCAATGAATGTCACCACTAAAACACGTGGCCAGTAAAGGTGCTCCTCTGCTCTATCCTGGAACTCATCAATTTAATTGCATTCATTTGCTGGTGAGCTCTCTAGGGCAGTGGTCGGCAAACCGCGGCTTGTGAGAGCTGCGGTTTGCTGCTCTGTTGACTAATGAGTTTGCCGACCACTGGGATAGGGGCTTAATCACAAGGAACAACAACAGCCTGTAATTATTGGAATCAAGAGTCTAGGTCAGTGATCGGCAAACTCATTAGTCAACAGAGTGGCAAACCACGGCTTGCAAGCTGCATGTGGCTCGCGAGCCGCAGTTTGCCGACCACTGCTCTAGGGGAAAGGACTGCATGGGAGTCATTATGACGTGTTAGCAAAGACTCAATAGTGTATGCTCTTGGGATAATAACAAGGGTAATTGCTTGCCTGGTTCTGGGCTAACCTCTCAATTTTCATTATATCATGTATTACTCATGACAATCCATGAGATAGTGATTATTTTTTATTCTTCCCATTTCACATTCAGACCACCTGAGGTGTAGAGAGTTGAAACAATGTGTCCAAGTCCCACAGCTAAAAGGGGCAGAGTTGAGATTCAGAATAAGATCCAGCTTATCCCAGAGCTCACTGTCTTAGCTGCTATATCGCATTGCTGCTCCTGGACATGTTCTGTTAGACCCTGAGCTGGTGTTGGGAGTACCGTATAGCTCCTACCCTCCAGGAGCTCATACTCAAGTGGGGAGACAGACATTTGACATGAATAGAGAATCATAACATAGGTATGATGCAGGTAGTCCAGAGGAAGGACTGAATAATTCATCAGACGGGGAGTGCTAGGGTAAGATTTCATAGGAGTGGATACCTGAACAGGATTTTGAAGGTTAAATAAGAGTTTTCCGGGAGACGGTAGGTGAAAGGATATTTTAGTCAGAGAGAGTAATATCTGAGAGGGAGAGAGGAAAACTCTGGTGTTCTGAAATTTCACCCCGTCTCTCCTCTCCACAGCCGACTGCCAGGAGACCAGAATCGCAGCTGCACACAGCTGGTTGCCGCTGCTCTGCTGGAGTTCTCATTTCTTCTCTCACACCTGTCTGCTTAGAAAGAAGCAGGTGAGCTGTGAAGCTCTGTGGGACTCTTCTCAGTGCTGGGCAGGAGAAATAGTGGGGACAGCTGCCCAGGGCCCCAGAATCCAGCCCCTGCTCCCCACTCCTCAGCAATGCAGCTCTGCTCCCAGCTCCCACCAGTGGGAGGAGAGATGAAGACCCTGGCAGGTGGGTGGAGGTAGGTCCCTGAGGGCAGGTTCTGGAGGTGGAGGGCAGGTCTTCCAGTTATCTTCTTGGCAGCAAAGGGATTAACAGAGTCCGGGGTCTGGCTGGCTCAGAAGCTGTGGTCTGTCTTCCCTCTGCTCTAGAACTTAATAGAGCCTGCACCTCCCTGAATATTGGATCTGAGAGCTGAGGGACCCTTGGCCCACAAACTCCGTCATTCTCACTTAGGTGCGCAGGCCCATGGCTGGTTCCTGGTTTTACCTGTTCTTCTCCACAGGGGCAAGGCTCTGACATCCAGCTTCACCTTTGGGAGTAAGGCCTCCCGTCGGGTTGTTCCTGGTCCCTGATCCCTACTGCAATCTGGGAACCTGCCTCACCCAGGAAGGCCCCGCCCCGCCCCACCCACGTGTTCCCCACTCGCCTTTGTATTCATGTCCAGATTAGACTCTCAGGTGCAGAGGGATTAGATTCAATTTGGGCACATCTCCTTGGAGCTGCCTAATAATTTGGAATCCAGCTGCCCCTGCTTAGCCACCTGCAAAGCAAGGTCCATCTCCCAGCTGGTTCTCCCTCCCTCCTCAGTCTCGCGTGTGTCTGAGTAGATGTCTGGGTCAGTGATGGCGCCATCATGATAGGCAGGACTGTGGTATGTCTGTGTACCTGTTTGTTCATGGAGGCCATCACATGCAGCTGTGCCCTGTGTGCTGCAGCCTGACCCTCTGTCCACCAGGAACATGAACATGCCCACTGTGCCTGGAGGGGCTCAGTATGCATGACATCCAAGTCCACAGGCAGGTGTCTGTCTATAGATATACGCATATCTCTACAGTACATATGTATGCCCTCGTACATACATGTGTGTTTATGGCTATCTAAGCATGTGTCTGTGTGACCAAGAGAGTGGAGAGGAGGGGCCTCAGAGCCCCTTGGACTCTTTCTGCTTAACACTCTGGGACCTCCCCAGCTCTCCCTAGGGTGGCCTTGGCTCTGAGAACTTTAAGAATATCTGGTGCTCCAGCGCAGCCCCTCCTCCTACCCCTCCCCCTTGGAAAGCGTGTACCTGCAGAAGGTACAATAGTCAGTCCCTCAAATGCAGTCTGGACAATGGTGCCCACCATTCCGGAGTTCCCTACTGTGGTCCATGTAGGCCCTTCTCCAAGGCTAATGTCCAGGCTGTTTCCTCTGTTTTCCCAAGGAGCCTGAGGACAGGGTCCTGGTCTGGTGTGGCTGTCCAGAGGCCCAGGTTTGCCAGAGAACTCAGGACTGCTTGGAGCCATTCCCAAGGACCCTGGGCTATGTCTGGGTGCCTGTCCAAAACTTTCCCTTCTTAACAAGTCTCAGGATGGGCAGGGGGAGCACTTGTGGGGAAATTACCAATTTAAATAGGAAATGCAAGCAATTTGGATGGAACCCCAGGACGGCAGTTTGAGAGCTCATTCTCTGCCCTGTGGGGGTTTGATTACAACCAACTTGGCTGATAATGTGCAGAGAGGACCAGAGAAATGGTTTCCAAGGAAACTCAGAGCTTTCTAAGGCTGGTCTGGCTCAGGTGGGAGCCAGGGCTGGTCAGGAAATCAGAGGTTGTGCTCAGCACCGCTGGGCTCCTGTCCCTGTTCCTGGGAGACTTCTGCCCACACCCACCTGCTCTTGCTCCAATTCCATACCCCAAGCCTGGCCTGCACTTCCATTTCTGACCACAACAGTTGCTCCCCTCCTTTTTTCTGTCTGCTCCCTCAGTCTCTGTATTTGTCTCAGTCTTTGTACAGATTTAAACATTTGGGAAAGTTTGCAAACAGGACAAAAATAGTTACTAATGGCTACTATTCATATAGCACCAACTATGTTCCTGAAAGATCACAGGATTCATGTCTATTATTTCCAGCTTCACAGCAACCCTGTGATGGAGAGGACTATGTGTTCATCAAATCCCCTGTCCTGTTTCTCTTGGAACTACATTTCCCAGCCTCCCTTGCTCTCAGGTGAAGTCATGTGACTGAGTTCTGGTCAATGGAATGTGGGTAGTAGTAATTTATGCCACTTTCCTGTCTGTGCCCCCAAAATATTACACACAATCTTCTACACACTTGCTCACTCTTTTTGCTTATGGGCTGCTGAAACAGAAAATCCACCCCTGGGGGATGGTGGAACCACTGGACTGAACTCTTGCATAATTTTGAATAGTAGTCCTGTTGCCTCTTCATTGGATTGTAACACATTTGATAAACCACTGAGATTTGGGGGTGGGATGGGAGTGAGGGAGTTTTTTTTTTTTAATTAAGTTAAAGCTTAGCCTGATCATACAAAACCTGAAAGAGGGGTATTTCTATCCCAGGGAGGAAACGAATTCAGAGATATTAAGTAACTTGCCAAGATCACACAGCCAATAAGTGGCAGATCTGAAATATGAACCCAGGTTATGTCTTTGCTGGGGCAGGAGGAGAAATAGTGGGGACAGCTGCTCAGGGCCTCAGAGCAGGCTAGCAGGATGACTGCCCTGGACAGAAGTTGCATTGCCTTTGTCTGTCTTTGAGGAGTCGCAGAAAGAAAGGCACAGAGCCAGGATTAAGTGATGGGAGGGAGGGAGCAGGTGGAGGGCAGGCGTGTGGAGTGGCACATCACGGCAGCCAAGAGAGGAGAGTTTCAAGGAAGGTGGTCAATTGTGTCTAATGAGATCCAGCCAGGTGGAGGAGGAAGAGGGCTGAGAAAAAGACCATTAAATTTAACAACCTCAGTGACAGTTTCAGCTGAGTGATGGGGCAGATGCCAGATTGCAGGGGGTTTGGGAACAAGTTGGTGGTT
The DNA here is from genome assembly GCA_026230045.1 of Corynorhinus townsendii. NCBI lineage: Eukaryota > Metazoa > Chordata > Mammalia > Chiroptera > Vespertilionidae > Corynorhinus > Corynorhinus townsendii. The sequence continues at coordinate 199,778,212 of JAPDVU010000002.1, forward strand.
GTATTGATGAAGGGATGGAGAGAAATAAAGGTATCCTTGTAAGGGGAGCCAGGCCAAGGGAAGAAATTTTGAGGAGAGAGTCAGTGGATAGGAGGGATTAAAATAAAAATGGGAATCATGACCTACATAATGTAAAGCATCTGAATGTGATGATTTCCCTTTTCTGCCTGGTTCTGGTGTGCATTCCCAGATGGGCTGATGGGCCAGGAAGCAGGGAGGAGGAGGGGCCTAGGCGCAGTTAGCAGGTCATGCAGCAATAACTGGGCTGCAAGGCACTCTCCTGAGAGGGCAAAGGGGTGGCAGGTGAAGTTTGTGAGCCTAAGAACTTCAGGATAGTTCTTCAGGGTTGTCTCAGATTATCCTCCCCCCACCCCACCACTCTGTTTTAAAGTTTTAAAATTTTCTTCTTATCTCTTCTAAGTTTCCCCCAGCTTTACTGAGATATAATTGACAAATAAAATCGTAATATATTTAAAGTGCACAACATGATGATTTGATATATGTATGCATTATGAAAGGATTCCCACAACCAACTTAATTAACACATTCAACACCTCACATATTTACATTTGTTTTGATGAGACTGCTTCAGATCTATGTCTTAGCAAACTTTAATTATATAATACATCATTATCAACTACTAGAGGCCCGGTGCACAAATTTGTGTACCAGTGGGGTCCCTCAGCCTGGCTTGTGGGATGGGGCCGAAATCAGCTCTCCAACATCCTCTGAGGGGTACTGAATTGTGAGAGGGTGCAGGCCAGGCCAAGGGACCCCACTGGTGCACAACTGGGGCTGGGAGGGCCGAGGGGGGTTGGCCAGAAGGGAGGCGGGGGGGGGAGGGGTGCGCAGGAGGGCATGTCCAGCCCATCTTGCTCAGTCTCGATTGGCCGGATCCCAGCAGCAAGCTCACCTACTGGTTGGAATGTCTGCCCCCTGGTGGTCAGTGCATGTCATAGCGAGTGGTTGAGTGACCTTAGCATATCATTAGCATATTGTGTTTTGATTGGTTGAACGGATGACTGGACAACCGGACACTTAGCATATTAGACTTTTATTATATAGGATAGTTGCCACACATATGTTAGCTTCTCAGACCTTATCCATAAGATTATCCAGTTGACTTGGTTATGGTATTATTGCAGACTAGAGGCCCGGTGCATGAAATTCATGCATGGGGGGAGGGGGGAGGCAGGGGTCCCTCAGCCTGGCCTGCACCCTCTCCAATCTGGGACCCCTCAGGGGCAGTCAGACATCCCTCTCACAAACTGGGACCACTGGCTCCTAACCGCTCACTTGCCTGCTGGCCTGATCACCCCTAACTGCCTCTGCCTGCTGGCCTGATTGTCCCCTAACTGCTCCCCTGCCAGCCTGTTCACCCCTACCCACCTCTGCCTCAGCCCCCACCACTGTGGCTTTGTCTGGAAGGACGTCCAGAAGATGTCCGGTCTAATTAGCATATTACCCTTTTATTAGTATAAATAGGCCTAGATGATACACTTGAGAAATAGAGAACTTCCTAGAAATCAGCACCAGAGCTTGCTAAGTGTCCCCAAATGTCTATTCTGACCCAGCCTCCTTAAACTAGGTGTGACCATGAGCTCAGTTCTTGCCAAAAGGAAATGTGTAACTTTCATATATGGAAGGTGTTTGTACTGAACATTGGAAAGGGAAACCCTTTTCTATGGGCTGGCACTTGGAAATGCCAGTGATGAACACTGGTTATATGGACAAAAGCAAGACCCTATGGGATATCTGAACAACCAGACCCAAGGAAGCTGCATCTCTTGAGACCTAGTGACAAAGAAATTTCTACTGCTCTGGACCATCTCTTCCTCTTGACTATCATATGGGAGAGAAATGAACTTTCATTTTATTTAAGCCACTATATTTGTGAGTCTCAGGCTTAAAGCAGCTTTGCCTGCCCCTTAATTAATATTCCCCCTTGGTCCCTATCCATGTCTCTTTCCGTAGTGTTCTTTACTATTCAGTAGTTGCGCCATCCTTCCTTTATTTTTCTTCCCTCTCTACTTCTATGGCCAAATTCTTTCAATCTCCTCCCCACATACTGACCTTCACTTCTCTCTATACCTTTTTTTTTCTTTAGAGCCCTGCCAATGCTAGCATTTCCAAGGGTTCCTTCCTTGACCCTGCTCTTTTCTCCTCTCCATGTTCCATGTGCTTTCCTTGGTCAGCCTCCTCTATATTCTCAGTTGATGTCCCATCTGATGACACCAGATCTGTATCTCCAGCTTAACCTCTTTCCTGAGCTTCAGGTTGAAGAGCCATCTGCCTGATGGGCACCTTTTCTTTAGTGTCTCACAGGTTACCCTGGGGATGCTGCCTTGCACAACTCCAGGGGCTCCGTGTACTGGGTTACCTCCATTCAATATATCCATATCAGTTAGGAGGCTTGTGGCTGCTTGTAGCAGAAAACTCAACTCAAAGTGGCTTAAACAATTAGGAAATGTATTGACTCACATAAGATGATAGGTTGAGCTGCTGGGTGGCTTGATCCAGTGGCTCAATGAGTTCATCCAGGGTCCAGGTTTTTCAATCTCTTCATTATACTCTTCTCCCAGAACTGCCTTATCCCCAGACTCCTGGAGCCTGTCAGTAGCAACCAGGACTACTTGTTTTCTTGTTCACATTAGGAGAGCATTCCTCTTCCAAAACAGTTGAAGAAAAATGCTTTCTTGTGGTCTTAATGGGTCAACTTATGGCCTCTACACCAACAGAGTCAAGGGCAATGCTATGTGCTCACTGGCTTGCACCTATGCTCTGAACCAGACATTGACAAGGGTTTGGCTTACCATAATTGGGTTTATGGGTTAGGACCCATCTTGGATCTGGAGTGACTTCTCACACTATGTCTGTGACAGATGGTAGAAGAATGGAATGGCTGTTGAGCAGTCAATTACAATGTTGATACACTGTACCTAACCTCATACCTACTCATTGCCTTCAACCAAGACCTTCCTCTTGTATGTTCTGGTTTAGCTAATAGTTCCACCATTAACTCAGTGACATTAATCAGAAACCAAAATTATTCTCAACTTTCTGTTGTCACCACTCAATGATTTACTCAATCACCAACACCCAGGACCTTCTCGTGTGTGTCCCTGTCTCGTGTTTACCACTCTAACAGCTTTCTAATTGATTTCCTTTTTCTAGTCCCAATGCCCTCCAATCTACCTCCACTGCAGCTATCAGATGAGCTTTCTAAAATGCAAATCTGATCTTTGTTGTTGTCACACCCTTGCTTAAACTCTTCATTGGCGACACATCACTTATCGGATAAAATCCAACCTCTCCCCAGTGGTCGGGGGCTAAGCAGGATTTAGAGAGCTTTATCTTGGCTATGAAGAGGCCACAGCTGATACTGATACTGTCAGCCAATATCTGTTGAACTAAACAGGAATGTAGTGTTGTGTGCTTGCATGTGTGAGGGCCTGATGACACCGTGGCTGATGCAGGCTGTTAACCTGGGTGCAGAGGAGTTGACAGGAGGTAGCCTGAAGTTTGAAAAGGGTCTGAGTTTATACTGGCATGGTGGGTTGTTCTGTTTTTAGTTGTAGTCTGGTGCTTAAAGAACTTGGATTTAGAAGTTAGACAGCTGGTATTGGGTTTAAATCCTGACATTGCTCTTTGCCACCTTGAGCAAGCTGTTGAACAACCTAGTCCCAACACCTTCCTGGGACACTGAAGGGAATGATGTTACCCACCTCAAAGATCTGTGGTGAGAATTTGATGAACTGACGCCAGTAAATCACTTAGCACCTGGTAAATGTGTGATAAATGTTGGTGGTTATTGTTATTACTTCTTTGAAATCTAATATATGACTAATATTTAAAACAGGTTACAAGATGTTTTATTACTATATTTTTATTCTATGAGAAGGTGAATTAATATTTCATCTCAAATATAAACACAAGTTTTCCTACTGGTCATCTTCAATGTGTTAAAATTTGGTTTGGGACGTCGTTAAGTGTGATTTAAAAAAATGTTTAGTGCTAATTTAAAATCCATAAAAATGAAATTAAAACCAAACATTTAGGGAGCCTCCGGAATACTTCTGAGGAGTGCTAGGTTCCATTTAAAAACCATGGATCTAGCTCTATGTAGAATACAGTGGCCACTGGCTATGGAGAACTTGAAATTGCCCAGTCTGAACTCAGATGTCCTGTAAGAGTAAAATACACATGGGACTTCAAAGATTTAGTACAAAAAGAGAAGTAAAGTCTCATTAACAAGTTTTTATTTTGATCACATGTTGAAATACTAGTTGAGCTCTGTTGGGATAAATATATTGTTAATATTAATTTCACCTGTTTGTTTTTACCTTTTAAAGTGTGGCTACTGGAACATTTACCATCAGCTATGTGGCTCCAGTTGTGTTGGTACTGAACAGGGCTGACCTGGATTTCCCTGAGTACTACCTCCTTCTCCACCCTGGAATTCATGGCCTGTCTTTCTGCCTTGCTCTTTTTAACTCATTTCAAAGATCTCCGGCATCCACTTTGGTTCTGCACATCTTGCGGATGACCTTTGGCCAGAGGGGTGGGCATCTGCTCTGGGGACCTGTGAATTCTGAATTAGAGCTTCCTTAGCCCCTTCTGCTGCCTCACAGGGGTGGAGCTGGGGCTCAGGACCACAGCCTGATGTCTCTGGAGACTTCATTAGGGCCAGTCCCTGTGTGGAGGACTCAGCAGAACCTTCTGCTGAGCAGGAGCTGCAGGATGGAGGGCAAAGTACACTTTCTGTGTCCCTGGGGGATGCTGCTCCCCAAGCATCTGCTCTTAGACTCCTGTTCTGTGGTGGTGATCAGTGCGACAGCATGCAGTGACCAGAACATGGGCCTTGGAGTCAGGGAGGCTCTGATTCCAGCTCATCCTCCCCAGCTCCCTCTCCCCCTTTCTAGCTGTGGGACATTGTTTTCTAACATTTTTTATTTACATTTTTTATTTACTAATTTTAGGGAGCTAGAGAAAGGCGGAGGGAGGGAGGGAGGAAGGGAGATAGAGATAGAGAAAGAGAGAGAGAGAGAGAGAGATCTATTTGTCATTCCACTTATTCATTGGTTGCTTCTTGTATGTGCTCTGACCTGGGATTGAACTTGCAACCTTGGTGTATCAGGGCTATGCTCTACCAACTGAGCTACCTGGCCAGGGCTGGGCTTTTTCTTGTCTCTTGATCCCTTTGTGCTTTAGTTTCCTCTTCTGTGAAATGGGAGTGCTTTCAGCATCTGAGAATGATAGGTAGACTTCATCGGGCTCACGCATGTCAACTGCCACGACTGGTGCCTGGCATATGAACAGCGCTCAGTGGATCTTGCTCACTTCTTCTCCCCTCCCTGTCTCTATGTTGGATGGAGAGTAAGTTTTGGTGAAGGAGACAGGGTGAGCAGACACACTGGGAAGGCTCAGAACAGAAAGTTCAAGGTCACCAAAGAAAAACTTCCTGGCTGCTGAGTTTTGCCCAGGGCTAGCTCAGCCCTGAGGGAGGAGACAGGGCTGGGCTGCTAGGAGCTCCAGGTTAATGAAGAACGGGGCCCACTCTGCTGCTGTCACCATTGATTTTTCGTTCCGGGCAGCTTGCAAGCTGCCCCAGGAATCAATGTCGGAAGGTGAAAACAAATTTCTAAAATTAGCCTGGGATAAACTGCAAGAAAAACCTTTTGTGTGACAAATTATAACGAAGCAAATACCTGAGTCAGTGTCTGATGGGGAAGGCAGGGGATGGGCAGCACCCCGAGCTCACTGCCTCAGCGTGGGGGGAATGGGTGCCCCTATGTAACAATCCCATCTGCTGGGAAATGCGTGGGATCCATCAGGACACAGACACGCGCACACTGCATTCCAGCACCTTGTGGGTTCCATCATGTGGCCTTTCAACGAGCAAGAGAGGAAGGCCTGGCTAAGAGCTGACCCTGGGTGGGTGGGGAAAGAGGGACATGTATGTGCCCCCTGCTGGTGGCCCTAGAAATCGGTCTGTCTTGCCAGAGGGCTCATAAGTGCCAGGAAACCATCTAGGTGTTTGTTCTGGTCACTCTGGTGGGCAGTTAGACGACACTGTTTGCATGGGGTTAGGAATCCCAGACATGACCGTTCTCTGCTCACTTTTCCCAATGAAGTGTCAGGGAGTACTCTCACAAAAGCCCAAATGCCCGACTGTCTTATTTTGCAGTCTTCCCACTCCCCCTGACAAACTATAAGAGGAAAGGAAATAAACAATGAATTTCAGGAGAACCATTGTGTGCCAGGAGACACCCTCCAGGGACCCATCTTCCAGACTCTGGTGCTGCATCGGAAGAGCTTCAGGAGAGGGTGTGTGAAGAGGGAGGACGTTTATCTTGGCTCTTGTGACTCAGAGATGATAGGAATGACTTGAAGAACCAGCCTGTGGACCTTCCATGCTAACTCACCTCTGGGATATTCTAGTACAATTAAGCGACTGAGTTAGACGTTTCTAGGTCCGTTGTCCGCTTGCTGTGCGACTGGGCCATCATTACGATGCATAGCAGCTGGAAGAACTCAAGTTGAAGGCCCCAGATCTGCCAGAGAGCTGGTCACCAGTTAGGCAGAGATATCAAACAATTTCCTTTTGCAAAGTAGACTCCAAGGAAATAACCAAGAAAGAAAACACACAAATATTTGACTACCCATGCTTCTAGCTACCTACACTGTAAATGTAAAGTGTTGGAAACAACCAAATACACAACTTCTGGGATTTGGTTAAATGGCCTAGTGGCATGGTGGCGTCATGGGGTGCTATGCGGGGCCTCAAGGTGAAGCAACCAACCTGGGTGAGATATCATGGCCTGAAAGGGATACAGGGTGATTTCCCCACTGGGACTGCAGTTCAATGAGGGCATGAACAGAGGAGAAAATGAGTCATGGTGAAAATAATTAGGACTTTATAGACATTGATGACAAATTCCATTGGGCCATAGACTCATAGTTCCAAAGGGCCCTTAGGTAATCTCATCTAACCCTTCATCTCACTAATTAACTAATCTGATAGGTAATTTTTTGGAGCATGTGCTATAATGCAGGTTGTGCTAAGGATCTAGGGAAATAATGTTGAGCCAACCCAAAGTTCTGACCCTCATAGCCCTCAAAGTTTAGGACACAGTCCCTTCCACATGACCAGTGACAGTGTGACATCTGCTGGAATACCTGTTCCAGGGACACCATTCTTTTCTTTTTTAAAAAATTATCTTTCTATTTATTTATTTAATAAATCTTTATTCAGATTATTACAATTGTTTCTCCTTTTTCCCCCCATAGCTCCCCTCCACCCGGTTCCCACCCCACCTTCTGCCCTTACCTCCCCTGCACTGTCCTCATCCATAGGTGTATGATTTTTGTCCAGTCTCTTCCTGCACCCCCCTATACCCCTTTCCCCCTGAGAATTATCAGTCCACTCCCTTTCTATGCCCCTGATTCTATTATATTCACCAGTTTATTCTGTTCCTCAGGTTTTTAATTCTCTTGATTTTTTAGGTTCACTTGTTGATAGATATGTATTTGTTGTTCATAATTTTTACCTTTACTTTTTTCTTCTTCCTCTTCTTAAAGAATACCTTTCAGCATTTCTTATAATACTGGTTTGGTGGTGATGAACTCCTTTAGCTTTTTCTTATCTGTGAAGCTCTTTATCTGACCTTCAATTTTGAATGATAACTTTGCTGGGTAGAGTAATCTTGGTTGTAGGTGCTTGCTATTCACCACTTTGAAAATTTCTTGCCACTCCCGTCTGGCCTGCATAGTTTCTGTTGAGAAATCAGCTGAGAATCTTATGGGTGCTCCCTGGTAGGTAATTAACTGTTTTTGTCTTGCTGCTTTTAATATTCTCTCTTTGTCTTTTGATCTTGGCATTTTAATTATGATGTGTCTTGGTGTGGTCCTCTTTGGATTCCTTTTGTTTGGGGTTCTGTGCGCTTCCTGGACTTGTCTTTTTCTTTCACCAGGTGGGGGAAGTTTTCAGTTATTATTTCTTCAAATAGGTTTTCAGTATCTTGCTCTCTCTCTTCTTCTGGCACCCCCATAATTCTGATGTTGGTACGCTTTAAGTTGTCCCAGAGGCTTCTTACACTATCTTCAACTTTTTGGATTCTTTTTTCTTTTTGCTTTTCCTGTTGAGTGTTTTTTGCTTCTTTGTATTTCAATTCTTTGACTTGATTCTTGCATTCCTCTAGTCTGTTGTTGGGTCTCTGTATAATATTTTTTATTTCAGTCAGTGTATGTTTAATTTCTAGTTGGTCCTTTTTCATATCTTCGAGGGTCTCGTTATATTTATCGGCCTTTTCTAGGATACTCTTGAAAAGCCTTATAACCGGTTTTGAATTCTGTATCCAGTCATTTGTTTTCCTCCATTTCTTTCGTTTGTGATCTGTTTCTTTGTCACCACATTTTCACTGCTTCCCTGAGTTGGTAGGGTAGCTTTGTGTGCTAGGTTTCCTATATGGCCCAGTGGGTCGGCCTCCCAGTTACCTGAGGTGGACACTCTTGGTGCACCCCTTTGTGGACTGTGTGTACAGCCTTGTTGTAGTTAAGTCTTGATTGTTGTTGGTATCACTGGGAGGAATTAACCGCCAGGCCAGTTGGCTGTGGGTATCAGCTGTGTCTACATGGGGAGAAGTTTGGTGCTGGAGACAGCCTTATAGGATTAGACTTGCCAAATTGCAAAAGCTTCTGTGCTCAGCTTGGATGCGGTGGAGTCTCAGGGCAGACAGTCTTGGCTTCCCGTCAGCCCTGCCCTTGCATGCTCACGCGTGCCTCCAGACCTCTGGCTTCCCCGGCTCCCGAGCCTCTGCCTGAGAGTCCAGATTCCCCCCGCAAGAGTGTGGGTCCCCAGGGGCTCACCTGGAACTGGGGTTCAGTGCAGTCAGGAGCTTCTGACTCCCTTCTGCTAGGGAAAGCCTATGGCAACCTCGGTAGTCTTTGTGTGCACTGGCGCACGCGCGCCTCCAGACCCCTGCCCACCGGGGCTCTGCCCTGGGTCTCCGAGTCTCCAAATGCCTTTCTCTCTACCTGACAGTCCAGACTCCCCCTGTATGAGCCTGGGTCCACGGTGTTTCACCCGGAACTGGGGTTCAGTGCAGTCAGAGGCTTCTTTCCCCCTCCCACCAGAGAAAGTCAGCCAGGCTCTCAGCTGCCCTTCCTCTCTGCACGCACAAAGACCCTTTGCCTCAACCCTTTGCCTCAACCCTCCAGTTCTACGTGAGCTTTTCTCTTTCCTTCTAGTTGTAGAATTTCCACTCAGCCAGCTTTCCTGTGGTTCTGGATGGTGTCCGTTTTGTCTTTTAGTTGTAGTTTTGAAATTGTTGTGTGAGGAAGCAGTTTAGGTGTTTACCTATGGAGCCATCTTGGTTTCTCCTCTTTTTTCTTTTTTAAATTAAAATTTTTTTTAAATTGATTTCAGAGGGGAAGGGAGAGGGAGAGATAGAAACATCAATGAGAGAGAAACATCAATCGACTGTCTCCCCCATACCCCTATTGAGGATCGAACCCACAATACGGGCATGTGCCCTGACTGGGAATCAAACTGGCAACCTCTTGGTGCATGGGTCAATGCTCAGACGCCCAACCACTGAGCAACACCAGCCAGGTGGTTCTTCAGTTCTTGATGAGGAGCTGCAGCAGAGTGCCCTAGAGGCTGCTCTGGGCTGGGTTGAAGTGGGAGGATGTGACTAAGTTTTTGACATCACCCCGTGCTAACTTTCCTAGGTTTCTCCTCCAACCCAATCTCATGTTCTTTGGTTTCCCCACACTTGAGAGTTGAATTTTCTTCACCTATGAGAGAGGGTCTTAATTCTAGTGCCTGCAGTTCTGAGATTCAGTCCTGATGGCCCCACCATTTAGTCCGCATGGTGCCTTCCCAATTTCTCCCAAGAAGACTAGGAACCTTCAGTCAATTAGAAGCCCTGGAGGCCAGCCCTGATGTGGAGAATTCCCAGGGTGGGCCTGCTGGTAATGCTTCCCTCTTGGCAGCACTTGCAATATTTGTAGGAAAGTTACCTGTCCCTTTGTAGTCTCCTTTTCTTGGGTCCAATGTCTCCAGCAATTCTGATGCTGCTGTTTACTGTGTGACCTTGGGCAGGTTCTTGGCCTCTCTGAACCTCACCTGTAAAATGGAGAAAACGCTATAAATTGGATGGAACCACTAAGTGAGATAATCGATTAAAAGGACTTCCAGGCACACTGTAAGCAATAACAACGTTTGCTCTCACCCTTTATCAATAACTAAGTTGTTCTTTGTAAAGTGTGGCACCTGGAACTAGACTCAAGCCCCTAGGTTTAGTTGTGCTAAAGGACAGCAGAACTTCTTTCTCCAGTTATTTAGACACTAGAATTCTATATGCCTATTGCATTAGCTTTCTAAAGTCTTCAAAAACTTGACACATTTACTGAGACTTTTCCCCATACCCAAGTCACCCCAATACCACCCAGAAACTGCCAACTTCACATTTTAGTGTGTATCTTTCCACAGATTATTAAAATCCTTTTTCTATAAATAAAAATTGGTTCAAACTGCATGTAATGTTTTGTAACCTGTTTTTCATTTAATAATATTTTTCATGTCATTCAATACATTTTTATGCCATTATTATTTGTAATGGTTAGATCAGTGGTCGGCAAACTGTGGCTCGCGAGCCTCACGTGGCTCGCAAGCCGCGGTTTGCTGCTCTGTTGACTAATGAGTTTGCTGACCACTGACCTAGGCTCTCGATTCCAATAATTACAGGCTGTTGTTGTTCCTTGTGATTAAGCCCCTATCCCAGTGGTCGGCAAACTCATTAGTCAACAGAGCGGCAAACCGCGGCTCGTGAGCTGCAGTTTGCTGACCACTGGGTTAGATCATTGCCAATTGTACAGATGGATCGACTGGAAATTGTATTGTTTCCAATGTTATGCTGCTATAGTAATGCTGTAATGAACATCCTGGGTTATTCTTTTAGTATCAGGAATACACTGACTGTGTTGACTGAAGCTCAAAGTTTTTATTTTTTATTGATTGATTTCAGAGAGGAAAGGAGAGGGAGAACAAGCTAGAAACATCAATGATAAGAGAGAATCATTGATCGGCTGCCTCCTGCATGGCCCCTACTGGGGATTGAGCCTGCAACCTGGGCATGTGCCCTGACCAGGAATCGAATTGTGACCTCCTGATTCATAGGTTGACACCCAACCATGGAGCCATACCAGCTGGGCTGAAGTGTCAAGTTTTAAAACCTGCTGCTGCTAAGTCCCATTATTGCCCCGCCCTTGAGTAGTTATTGTTTTGAAGCCAAGTTCAGGACCTGACATTTATCTCTGTTTTATTTTATCTTATTAGATTCAGCCCATCAGTCCAGCCTGTCTAGAGCCATCTGGATCCTGTTGATCTTTTTACTGTCTGTGTATCTTAAAAAAAACCACAACTATACATTTGGTAAACAGGCTTTTTATATTTTCAACTAGGTTATTATATAATAAAAATGTTGTATAGGTCAAAGTTGAGGCCAGAGCCTCAACTTCTTCCAGGTTTGATCAGTGCTCACGGGGTTCAGCAAGTTGCAAATTCTCCTAATTGAACCAGTATTCAGCTCACATCCTCCTGGAAGTTTATAATAAAGTTCATACAGCAAAGTTGGACCAGATGGTTTTAACAACCAGGCTCAGTCAAGGGGAACCATCCTCAGAAGCAGAGCTCAGGTTCTGGATGGAGAATTGGGTTCCCATTGTTTCCGTTTTCACTGGGGCACTTGGCCACCTGGTCTACTCACCGTTTTCTCAGTGACCCAGGCTTTGGGCTCCCCGAGGTTATTGTCTCCCCCATCCATCAGTGACGGCTCTGGGGACATGGCAGGCACTACCAGCTGAGCCCAAGTAGGCGTGAAATCTGATACTGAAGGAGCCAGCTGGGAGCTTCATCTCTGGGAGCCGCACCAGAGCTTCAGCCCTCACCCCTCATGCAGCACTAAGTGATGGACACCCGGGATGTGGGGAGCTACCCACGCCAGGTTTTCACTATCTGGGGGAGCAACCTGGCACTGACAGGGCGGCTCAGCACCCGGTAGAAAGCACAGACTCCAATTTCCGTTCTTACAGTTGTGTGACTGCGGCAGGTCTCTTACATTCCTCTGAGGCTCAGTGTCCTTGTTTGTTCAATGGGGATGAATACGAGTTACCTTGTAGGAGCTGGTATGTGGGTTGACTGAGATAAAGTAGAAATAGCACGCGTATATGGTATGGTGGAGGCAGACTGCTGACTAATGGGCTAGATTTGACCAACAGATGTTTTGTTTGTCCTGACAGCATTTTCTTAAAAATTTGAATCTGTTTCCAAAAATCAGATTTACAAAAACTCTGGATCCCGACTGCTCCTGAAACATGGAAAACCTGGCCGGATTTGGCCCACATTCCCAGCTTCCTGCATGTAGCAGCAGAGTGGTCACCACTAATAGCGGGTTCCCCTTAGACAGGCATCCTTTCCATTTGCCACGGTCTCCTCCATTCCCAGTGCGTGTGCCTGGGCACGTAGGCCCGGGCAGCTTGGCCCACTCACCTCACAGGCTGGGTCCTGGAAGCAGCTGAGTTCATCAGGCTGGAGTAATATGGAAGAGTGAATCAGCATGCTTAGCCCTCGTGGGACCTCTCAGGGCCTCAAATTCCTCTTGCACAAAACTGGCATCACAGTGGCTGTTAGGAAGACTGTGGCTACTGCAGCTGTCGGTCGGCAACCCATGGAGGCCTTCATGGATACCCAGCGGGGAGACCCACTGGAAACTGGTGGGAGCTCAGTGAGTTCCAAAGTGCAAAGAAGCAGCGAGCACAGCAAGTGTCTCATAGTCGCATCCCTCAATCACAGAGACCATGGGAACCATTCTAAGGAAAAGGAATGTCTGCAGAGAGCAGTCACCATAGATTAAGATGTGCAGGTAGCAGGAGAAAATGTCACCTGTCATAGAAGTACCTGTCCCTGTATTACCAAGTCCTTCAATTTTTTTATGTTCACCTGTCTCCAAGGGCCCCCAGGGGCTTAAGACATCAGTCTTGTCCTTTCTCTGTTTCCCCTCCACTCTGAGTGTATTAGGGGCTTGTGTATGGATTTTCTGAGAAATCAGAACCATCCCCTATGGAACTCATGGAGCAAAGAATTTTGGGGAAAGCATTCAGCCCCCTTAGACTGCAGGTAGCAGGCGGCTTGGAAACCAAAGCTTTTAAACCTTTAGCCTAAAACCTTGCTGGAGCTGCCCAGCAGCCCAGTGTGGCGGTCTCTGGGTGGAGGCAGGTGGCGTTCATCATTGCTGCTGCCTGTCCAGTGATTTGAAAGTTCTGGGCGAGGGAACCAGCTGGCTTCTCTCTGCGAGATGTTGGCCCAGAGCTCCGGCCTGTTGTATCAGGATGTACCTAATCGCCCCCCTGGCTGTGGGCTATCAGCAGACTTCAAAGCTGCCTCCCATCTTTGCAGTCCAGTCCTCGCTAGAGACCTCCCTCCTCTGGGGGATTGTTAATAAACCCTGTTGGGCACAGCTGTTGGAGCCACTGGGATCTGGTGTCTGCCTGCTGTGCGAGCTTTTACCACTTGCATGAGGCCACCAACGCTACACTGCCCAATTTATTCTTTCCTCTCTTCAGAGGATGAAAACCATCATACTCAAGCTCCCCATCTCAACATATCTCTGTGAATTTACCCAACGCCTTCTTTTCAGCTGCCTAAGAGTTCAATAGGTCAGGTCAGTGTTCAGTGCGCACCTGCTGTGGATGGTACTGTGCTTGTGCTGTGGATGGTACTGTTCTTGCACTGTGGATGTCCCTGCACGGATGGACAAGGTCTTCCTTCTCTCCAAGTATATCCCCCCCCCATTGGCCCACCCTCAGTACCCCCTGAACCCTGTGCTATAGTTCGGGGTTGGGAAGCTACAGTCAGGTGCCTGTAAATAAAGTGTTATTAGAACACAACCACACTTACTTATGCATTGTCTATGCTGCTTTTGTGCCACTATGGCATTTGATTAGTTGTGACAGGGACTGTATGGCATGCAAAGCTGAAAAGATTTACTCTCTGGTCTTCACAGAAAAAGTTTGCAGGTTCCTGGTCTAGATCCTGGGTCTTCCTGTATTCCCCCTGCCCCCAGGAACTCACACTATGAATTATGTCTCTCTCTTCTGTGTTTAACCTCCCCACTTCCATGGACAATTTTTCTTTGGTCCAGACGGCTTGCCTGTATCCTACAAAACCTCCCTCTCTCCGTTCCGTGCAGACTTTCTAAAGGAGTTGTCTGCACGTTGCCTCTCTGTGTTGACACCCAGGGGGGTAGGGTGTCTGTCTTCCCAGTCACTGGTGGCCATTCTCTGCATGAGACCCCTTCCTCCCTGTGGGATGCCCAACCTGCCACCACTCTTGCTTCTGGTCTTGCTATGATCACCAATGATGTGGGGACCCTGGGAGGAAGTAGGATCATGAGGAGGGAAGAACACAGGCTGGGGCATCAGATAAGTCCAGGGGATCCTATCACATGCTAGATTATGACCTTGGGTTGGTCCCTCCTCTTCATCAATCCTCTCAGTTTTCTCATCTCCACAACCAGGATGAGATGACCTGCCTCTGGGTCATTGTTCTGATGAAAGGGTTCAGCACTAGGTACTGAAGAGGCTCCCCTTGCCCCTTCTTCCTCAGTCCTACTGGGAAGCCCCCTCACAGGTCTGCTGGAGGATGACAGAGGCCAGGCAGTGCTGCAGAATGCTGCAGATGCTCAGAGGCAGAGGAAGCCCATGGTTTGGCCCATTTATGGACTCAGGATCCCCCATGCCCTCCCCAAGCTTGCCTTTCTCCTCCAGTAGATGGGGTGGGGGCTTCGAGTGAGTGTGCCCAGAGGATGGAGGGCTGCAGAAAGCTGATGGACTTCCTGAGGCACAGGTAGAGGGGGCCAGGTCGGTTGCTATGGAGAGAGAAATGTTATGTAGTTAACTTGTTTGACTGGAGGCCTTGAGAAATACCCATATCCCTCCGGGGCCTCAGAGCCATCTATCACTCCAGAAAGATTCCTTTCATGACGAGAGGGTATCTATTTGGCTAATAAAACTGCAATCACAGTCCCTTACATACCGACAGCCCTTCCCTTTTTACAGGTTTTATGGAGCTCGCTTCAGTTTATAAGGAGTTTGCAGCTTCATTCTATTCAGCTCTGACTCTGCTACCGAGACAGGAGCTTTAGGCATATACTGTGTGCTGGATGCAGAGGCGCAAGAGACGAGCCATCACAGACCTTGCCTCGTAGGAGCTCCTTATTTCCTGCAGGATGAGCATGACCTCTGTCCTCTCCTGCGGTGGACATGAAGGAGCAGGGTTGTGAGTAGAGAGGGGTGGAGGTGATCTTGGACAGGTGGTCTGAGATGGGAAGGGGAATGAAATTCAGGGGTAATGTGAAGGGAGCTAACAACAATTATGCATGTGCTTTGACCAGGGCACTGTTTCAGGCATTTGGCACACGTTGATTCATTTATAACAACAGAGTACTTTGGTTGCAAGTGACAGAATCACAATGCATGCTGGTTTAGACAATGAGGAGATTATTGGCACAGGTGTCTAAATTACAGGAAAGGCTATATTGATAGGACATTAGGAATCTCTCTCAGGTCATCTGGGAAAAGATCACCAGCTGCTCCTAGTCTTAGCATTTTGTCTCAGGAAATTTTACTCTTTTCCTGGCTGTAGTTTAAAATATCCCAGGTGAAGTGAATTTGCCCAAGAAGGAAGGTCTTACATGGCAGACTGTCTGCCTAGAGTCAAACCTTGTTTTCTTTCTTCCACACCACATGCCTTCCTCTAGGTAGCTTTGGAAAAATCAGGAGGGGTGAGGAAAGAAAGTGACTTCTCCTTTCTCTGCGAAGTAGGACAGATGGTCTTCTGAGAGTGAGGGGCAAGGGTGGGTCTACGTGCAGACAGAGGATGGGAAGGGTTAGCACAACCACCGAGCAGAGCAGCACATGCACTTGACCGGGAGTGACCAGGAAGATTGCAGGGCAGCGGAGAGCCCAGCAGAAGATGGAGACTGTGAATTTGTAATGGAGTGGATCAGCACATTATTTGATTTTCTCCAGCAGTACTTGGCAGACAGCTGGCCTCAGATGGGAGCAGAGAGAAGGAAGGATCTGTGAATAAAAAGTGGGGATTGAGATGGTAGAGGGTGCTGGT
The DNA here is from genome assembly GCA_026230045.1 of Corynorhinus townsendii. Taxonomy (NCBI): domain Eukaryota; kingdom Metazoa; phylum Chordata; class Mammalia; order Chiroptera; family Vespertilionidae; genus Corynorhinus; species Corynorhinus townsendii. The sequence goes on from JAPDVU010000002.1 coordinate 199,794,398, forward strand.
GAGGATACGGTTGAAATGACATATGCCAACCATATATATGGTTTTTCCTAGAGCTGGTCCAATATAATGTTTTTTAAAATTTATTCTCAACAAAGGTGGTTAATTAAATTATTATTTATTGAGAATTATGCTTTATACATTTGTACGATTGTGCAAACAGAAAATATCACTGTTATGGATGAGTTGTGTCCTTCCCAAATTCATATGTCGAAGCCCTAGGTCTTAGAATCTTAGAATGTGGCTGTATTTGGAGACAGGGACTTTAAAGAGGTGATAAAGTTAATTGAGGTCATTATGGTGGGTCCTAATCCAATCTGAGTGCTAAGAGAGGAAGTTGGGCACAAAGGAGAGATGCCAGAGATGCATGGGCATAGAGGGATGACCATGTGAGGAGGCAGCAAAAGTGACCATCTGCAAGCAAAGGAGACAGGCCTCAGAGGAAAGTAACCCTGCCCAACCTTGATCTTGGAGGTCCAGCCTCCATATCTGTGGGAAAATAAATTTCTGTCATTTAAAGAGCCCAGCCTGTAGTATGTTGTTTATTTTGTTAAGGCAGCTTGAATAGACCAATGCATTAATGAATCAGAAAGTTTTCTTTTTTTAAAAAATTTAATATTTTTATTGATTTCAGAGAGGAAGGGAGGAGAGAGAAAGAGATAGAAGTATCAGTGATGAGAGAGAATCATTGATCGACTGTCTCCTGCATGTCCCACACTGGGGATCAAGCCTGCAACCTCAGAATGTGCCCTGGCAGGGAATCGAACTGTGACCTCCTGGTTCATAGGTCGATGCTCAACCACTGAGCTACACCAGCCAGATTAGAAAGTTTTCTTTTTGGTTAGATCATAATCTAACTTGGCCGATAAAGATCTATGTGAACTGGCCCATACCTATGTTTACATCTCGCCTTTCTTCCTTTCCTGATAACTCTCACTCTCAGTATTCCAGCCATGCTGGCCCTAAACTTTCTCCTTTTCTAAGGGTCTTTGCATATTCTATTTTCTCTGCTTAGAAGACTTTCTCTCCAGATGACTCCTTATTCTTGAAATTTCAGCTCAAATGTACTTTCTATGACCCTCACACCCCCACTCATGGCCAATACCCCTCTAACTAGATCAATCCTCCTTTGATTTGTTGTCTTAAATGGGTTTCTTAGGAAGCAGAGCCTGATACAGAAAATCTTGTGCAGGAAGTTTATTGAGGAACACCTATGGGATCCACACCCATAAAGGTGGGGCAGGATGAAGGGAGAAGGAATGGGCAGGTGGAGAAATTGAGCTTTGATTCCAACAAAACAAGGCCCAAAATCCATTCTGGGAGGAGTATGGATGCTGGGATGGTCCTTTAGAGTTTCCACCTGTCCTTCAGAGGTAATAGAGCTTTAAGGATCAGGCATTGAAAGTAGTGGCCCCAGGGAGGTTATGATCTAACCAAAAGGTCATCCCGTAGGTGACCTTTGTCAAGGTGGACCTTAAAGGCTGAGGCCAATCCTAGGGAAGAGTCAGCTGAGAGCTGTCTGCATCCAACAGTGCTGGCAGTTGGGGGATAAGAGTCTCGTCCTGAAGGGAGGCTGGGGGCACACCACTGCATCCACATTTGGCTTACCTCTCCTTCATAGCTCCTGGCAGTTGTAAGTTGATATTTATGTGCTTATTTGATTAATTTTGCCTTCCCCACTAGCTTTAGAACAGAGGATAGTTCCTTGCCAATAATAGTAACACTCCACTGGGTATAGAGAGAAGGAATATGATGGATGCATAAATGGGGAGAGGATAATTACACTAGAGCAGGGAAGAGCATGGATGTTAGGAAAATCCAGGAGGGAATGCTTGTGTGGCCAGGAAAACTTGACATTGGTTATTATTCTAGAAAAAAAGGAACTGAGTGAGAAGGGAATGTTAGTGCATTTGCCACCTGCTATGTGCCAGGCACTTTGCTGTTTAATTCTTTAATACAACCTTGGGACTAAGGATTGTTGCAGTTTGAAAAGGGTTGGTGAGAGGTCCAATGTCTCTAAGAGAAGGCTGAGTGGTTTGCTGCTAAGAGGCCTCTGAGCCTGGCATTAACTTCGTGAATTTATCACAGAATAAATATGGCAAGTTTCTGGCTCCTTTGGCTCCCCTTATCTCTGCTCCCGGCAAGGCATGCTTTCTCTGTTCACACAGTCTTGCCAACTGATTTAGTTAATTGGGTTTCTGCTTACTCAATTGCCATCACCCCTCACTCTTGTCTCCCTGTGACCATACCATGATTGGCGTTTGGGGTCTTCCCAAATTCTTCAGTCACATTTTCAGGCCATCTCTTGGTTCATGCCAACAGAGCTCATCTTTTCTGCATGGATTTTACTGACCAAACACAGAGGGCATCCTTGTTTGCAGGTTTCAAGCTCATTCACATGTGCTGTTGATTGGTATTATTACTGCTTTGCTAAAGCTCAGAGAGGTTGTCTCTGGTCCAAGGTCATCAGTCAGTAGAGCCAAGATTTGATGCCAGGTCTTTTGGCTCCCAAGGCCAGAGGGGGCGAAGTTACTTTGATTTGGGAATGCCATAGTCCACAGGATGGAACATCATCTCTCTACCATGGAGTAGGTGTACCATTTTGTAATTTCTCTACCTGGAGGGAGAGCCTTTTCCCAATGTGCTAAAAGCTTGCCAGTTGTGACTCTTCCTTGCTCTTTTGTATATTCTGTCTCACTTTCTGAGGTGTAAGCCCACCTTCAGATACTTGATCATGCCCCTGCAGGGGTCAACAGAAGATATCTGGGCATTTCTGTTGACCCAGAAGTCAGCGGAGAGGGTTGTGTCCAGCAAGGCAGGAGCTCTGCAGACTCTGCTTGTACCCCTAGCTTTCTGGAAAGCCCTCTAGGCAGCCAGCACAAGGTCAAACACTTCTGTGCAGTGAGTCCCTGCAGGGGGATTTGTTCCAGGAAGGGAATTACATTTCAATTTGATTTAATTCAATGAGAATGACACCAAATTGATCATCTGGTAAAATGCCATTTGATGGGCAGATCTGCTCTTTTCAAGTAAATAGAAACCACTAGAAAAATTAGTCTTGCTTTTTCAGATAGAACTGTAAGTTTTACCCATTTCCGTTGCCTTTTAAAAAGGGCTCAAATTCCCTGAAGGTAGAGAGCATTTTCCTGATAGCTCTGTTGACCTGGGCAAAGCGATTAACCACCAGGCACTCAGGGAACACAACAAAAAATTCTGTCTTGGTATATCTATTTTTGATTAACCGCCTGTATCAGACTTTTGTGTAATCTTGAGAGATTTCTTAGGTTCTTTGGATCTCAGTTCTGCCATCTGTAAACTGGGCATGTAGTCTCCCTTGGTCCAGCTCTGGGTGACTTTCTTTGGTGTAACAATATATAAAAGCCCAGCAACTGGATTGGTGGAACGACCAGAATGACCAGTGGCTATGATGTACACTACAGCAGCCAACCAGCATTATCTGGGCCCCAACTGGCCCCACCCCTTGGCCAGCCCAGCCCCCAATGAGCCCCCAACACCCTGATCAGGGGCAGGGCCGCCTGGCCAACTGCCTTCGGCCCCTCCTCCCCCACCAGCCTGGCCTGATGGGCTCCCATTGGGGCGGGCTGGCTGGACCCCACCTGTGCACAAATTTGTGCACTGGGCCTCTAGTATGAATAATATCCACGCCCCTACAGTAATCACTGCCATTGTGCCAGCAACCATAATCACTAACATTACTTCTGAGTGGTTACTTCACCCTAGGCACTATTAGAAGTTTCATATACTTGTTATCATATAATCCTTGTCATAATTTGTTAGGTAGGAAGAAGCTTTCCTCTACTCTCAAGGCTGCTGGTTTACTAATCAAATAGACATGAGACAGATTAACTAAAGAAAGTAACCAAATTTACACACATATGTATGGGAGCGCCACATAAAAGAGAGGTTCAAAGATAGAAAGTGAAAATGAGGTGCATACAACATGTTGAGCTAAAGGATGACGTAAAGTACCTTGGGCATTTCAAAGGGTTATTAAAGAATGATAAGAAGAACAGATGTCCAGTTATTAAAGTTTGCTCTTTCCTGTAGATAGGTTAAAAATGATTATCTCTGATAGTCTCTTCTGATGAGCAAAGTCTCTAATTCAACTTCTTCTAGGTAGCAGGAGTCGGGGCAGAAGTTTCTCTTGAGCCCACAGGGTCTTGGTTGCCTTTAACTCAAAATAATTCACATACCACAGAGGCACACCTTGGGCTGATGCTCTGAACTCATACACATTCTACCACCTATGTACAGCCATTCTTCTATTGTGTTTATTTTGAAAATGTGGGTTTGTTGCAATGCCACAGATCAGCAATTTTGAACTGGTGTGCTGCAGCAGGCACACTGGTGTGCCACAATAATTTTTAAAACACGAAATTCCTGACTATTTAGTTAGGGGCACTGACTTCTTTTCCCTTAGATTGTCAGATGAAAAAATGACAACAGCCAACACAACAATAGCCATTCAGTGTGAAAGAGTCAAAATTGTACCTTTTTTGTCAGATCAGCAAGAAATATATTTTTTGGGGTGCCGCAGAATTTTAGTAATTAATTTATGTGTGCCATGAGATGAAAAAGGTTGAAAATCACTGCCATAGAGTATTAGGGAACAATTTGAGTTTAACATTAACTTTGTATTTGCTTATATGTAAGTTCTTGTTAGAGAAACACTATGTGAGCCTACTATAGTACCCAGTTGAACCAAGCCACATAGGAATAAAAAAACAACAACACACCTCACATGTCAATCAGCCTCCTCAGTTCACTGCATGTCATGTGTGTCATGAGGCACACATCAGGGGCTAGAATTTCCTTCCCATGTCTGATGACCATGCCACTACTTCACAATAACCCACAAGCTCTAACCCTTCCCATGCTCACTTCCACAGGCAAATGAAACATCTTTTCCCAAGGTACAGTGTTACGCTTTTTGCAGTATTTATGTCTATCTTAACCACTTAACATGTGTAAAACTGTGCTACCCTTTTCATTAGGTTGCTTTTCTTTTTAATGTGTCACCAATGAAGTCTTTGAGTGTTGTGCCCTAACTTCATTGTTCCATTGGCCCTGTAGTTTTGCGAAGTGATTTATTTTTAATTAAAAACATTTGTGATAAAACACACATAACATAAAAGTTGCTATCTTGACCATTTCTAAGTACTATGTAGTTCACTGAATTAGGTACATTCATACCATCACCACTATCCATCCACAGAACTCTTTAATCTTACAAAACTGAAACTCTGTGCCCATTGAACACTGATTCCCCATTCCCTTCAATCCCCAGCTTCTGGAAGCCACCATCTAATTTCTGCCTCTATGAATTTGACTATTCTAGGTGTTTCATAGGAGTGGAAGCATGCAGTATTTGTCCTTTTGTAAATGGCTTATTTCACTTAGCATAATGTGTTTAAGTTTCATGCATACTGTAGTATGTGCTAGATTTTCCTTTTTTTAAAAAATGCTGAATGATATTCCATTGTCTGTATACTAGTAGACCACACTTTGTTTATCCATAGTCTATAGTGTTTCCCAACACCAACAACCAATTCTCTGATTCTCCAGACATCAGCTGTATGTCCAACAATTCAACTCAGTTCTGACCTTAACTGCCCAGAGTTAGCTCAGGCCTATAGTTGAAGGGCTCAGTCCCACCAGCCAGCCCTACTTCACATGCCAGCCACAGTCTCCAGCTTCTCATACCCTCTCTTAAGGTTTGCTAGAATGGTTTAATTTGCTAGAATGGCTCACAGAACTCAAGAAGGCCCTTTACTTATGTTTACTGGTTTATTAAAATGGATACAAATCAGGAAAGGCCAAATAGAAGAGATGTACAGGACAAGGTATGGAGGACGGAGATGAGGGCATGGAACTTCCATTCTCTCTTCAGGCACACCACCCTCCCAGCAACCCCCTGTGTTCACCAGTCCAGAAGCTCATCGTCTTGTTCAAGGAGTTTTATAGAGCTCAACCTCCAGCTCCTCTCTGTTCCCAGGAGGTTGGGAGTGGGGCTGAAAGTTCCAACCTCCTAATCACTTGGTATTTCTGGTGACCAGTCCCATCATGAAGGCAATCTAGGGGCCCCATCCAAATCACCTCATTAACATAAACTCAGGTATGACTGAAAGGGGATTATCCTAATATATATAAAGAGCTAGGTGGTGTCATGACCGAACGGGCAACTGGTCACCATGAATTGCATGGAGCACCTCTCAGTCCCCTCTCTCCCCCGAGACGCTCACCATGAAGACGGGCTGGTGGTGGGGTGGGACTGGGGACTGTTGAGCGGCGGTGGCAGGCTGCTTTGTGGGGTGGCTGTGACCTTAGTGGAGCAGTCACCCAGGTGGCAGCGAGTTTCGTGAAGCAGTCGTGGGGCGGGGAGCTTCACGTAGCGTCACAGGGCAGCAGAGGCCATGCGACAGAGGCCAGGCTAGGCCTAGGGACCCTCACTGTGCACGATTTCGTGTGTGCTGGGCCTCTAGTTATAAATAAAAGACTCTCCTATCACTTGGGAAATTCTAAGGGTTTTGAGAACTCTGTGCCAGGGACAAAGATAATTTTGCATTGTACTAACACATAGTGGTGGTGCTTTTAGGCATGCATGTTGCATTACAGTAGAACTGATTGTCCTGTTATTTCTCCATTTTGCACATGAGGAAACTGAGGCACAGAGCATTTAGGCGACTTCTCTAACAGGAGCCCCAGCTAATAAATGGGAAACTCCACAACTCATGCCTCAAACACTGTTACCCTGCTTCATTTTTTTCATGTATTGTCACCAATCCAGATGACAATGACTGCAAGTCATCTGGTTATTAATTTCCTGTTGTTAACAGAAGCTCTAGTGTCTGAAATCTTTGCTGCACCATCTGGAATTTTTAATAAAAACTTGAGGAATTTCCAGGGGTTTCTGTGCATTGCATATGTGTAATAGCAAGGGGGAAAATTGCTATTTAAAAACAGAAATGCCTACAGCCACTTTTACACTCCAGGTGGGGGTGAGAAGGAAGGAAGGCTGCTCTTTTGTTTATAAAAACACTATAAATAGGCTTTTTTGATTATGCAAGGGAAGGCTCATTCCCTACCCCCACCTCACATAGTCTGGAAGGAGGAAGCTCAATCTGGAATGGTTACCATTGTAATTAGCTAATATTAACAATAAAGAAGAAGTAAAGAGAAGGCCAGACAGTATAAGCATGGCCATCTGGACAGCCTCACTAGGAAGTTGCAACTTTGCACTCCCCAGGGAACCACTGGTCCATTCCCTGCAGATAACTAGGGGAAGGGGCCCAGCAAAGGGGAGGTGGATGCATGTGCAGTGAAGTTGGGGTGATGTAGGGAAAATACTTGCCTGTCAATCTAGCTGGGAACAAAGATACTTGGCCAGAGCGGGTGGAGCCACTGCAAGCATGCAAAATCTTAGAAGGTTAAAATCCCCAGATACAGGAATTCTCTCTTGTTCCTCTGCCTTTGCTCCTGCTTCTTTGCACATGGTCCCACCACAGACATGTGACCCTCGAAGCTGCATGTGGGTCTCAGAAAATTCCTTTTCTTGCGACATTACAAGAAGCCCACTTCCACCGGGAATCAGTGGGGATACGGAGAGTTCCCAACCAATAACAGAACTACATTGCTTTACAAATAAACTAGGGAGAACTCTTCATTGGTAGCTTATGAGGAAGGGAGTTTTTAGGGCCTTGTAACACTCAGGGTAAAGAGGAGATGAAAGAAAGTTCATGGTAGAGAAATAAAGCTTCAGCCCCAGAAAAATGATGACTCCTGACAAAATCCCCATTTGGGCTGGTTGAGGAACTCGGAGATGACTATCCAACTTTAAATGCTTCCAGTTGTATGCTATTTTTGTAATCTTCCTCACCCCCAGTGAAGTCAGCTCCTTGCAGCAGGCCCAGGCTAGTGAACTTAGGACATGAAGGTAGGGGACTATGTTCCTGAGAAGTGGTAGGGAATAGGACCACAGGTGGGGGAGTGCAAGGGGGGAGGGGCTTGAGAAATGGCTTGAGAGCAAGAAGTGACCAGGAGAGTGGAAGCACCCCTAAAAGTGGTAGGAAATATTGGGGAGAAGCCTATTCTTCCCCCAGATAGCTTGGGTGGGAAATGAGGTTATTTTTGTGGATAACAGAGGAAAGGGTGTTCCAGAAGACACCAGGTATTGCCTTCTGGGAGCTGGCCCCTGCATCCTGCCCTGCCTGGGCTGTGGACCCCACTTTTGCACCTTAAGAATGTGTACTTCATAATAATAAACATTATCAGGACCACAGTGCTTATATTTTGCACATCTCCAGGGTGCCCTTTTCCCAGGTTGCAGTCCTTAAAGTTGTTCTCTTAGATTTAGAAGCTATGAGCACTTTACCAATGATGGCAGTGAAGTGGTATGAGGAAGGGACCAGTTTGTCTAATGCGCACAAAGTCATCATCTGGGCTTGTGGCAAGTCTATGCAGCTGATCTTTTTTTTTTTTTTTTTTTTTTTTTTGCTTAATATGTGCCCTGTCCTCCATGCTGAAACCTGAGGGTCTTGATGGGGGAAGTAAGCAGGGCCTAGGAGCTAAAGGGGCTGGAGGATACTGCCTCATCTGCTCCCTCCCTCTGAGAGCCCATGTGGAGCTTGGGGGTGGTTGGGAGGGGGGTGCAGAGGGAGCGCGCTGACTCAGGGGTTCAAATAACCTCAGCAGCTGCTAGTGGCTCCCCCCTCCCCCCGGCCCCTGCCCCAGCCTTGTACAGACAGCCTTCACCTGGGAAACCAACAGGTTGGAATTCTAATCAGAGAGAAAAACATCTTAATATATCAAGTGTCTTTCAGTAGCGGTTTAAAGGGGAGAGACAAACTGTCAAAAGCAGTCCCTGGGTACCCAGACCAATATGCCTCTGCTCCTGATGCCTGTCTCTTGTCTCCACAGCTGGAGGGGAATGGAGTTGTGTGAGTGTGTGAGTGTGTGTGTGAGGTGCAATCACTTTGGAAAACAAATGGGCAGATTCCTAAAAAGGTAAATGTGCACTTACCATGGGATCTGCTCTTCTTAGGTTTCACACAACATAAAGAAAGCATATGTCCACCAAAGGGGGAAGCTAAGGAGCTGGTGTGGAGGTCCAGCCTGTAAAGCTCTGTGGCAAGGGTGGAGGCGGGCAGACAGGGTACTGGGGTTGGAGAGACTCTCACAAAACCCCATGAGGTGGGGACTGTCACTATCTTCTGTTTTACAGAACAAAAGCACAGAGAGGTAAAGTCACTTGCTTGAAGTCACATAGTTCATAACTTTCATGAGTGAGATCTGAAGACATGTCACCAAAGAATGTATATCGATGGCAAATAAGCACATGAAGAGACACTCAACATTGTTAGTCATCAGGGAAATGAAAATTAAAGCCACAGGGAGATTCCACTGCGCTCCCATGAAGAGACACTCAACATTGTTAGTCATCAGGGAAATGAAAATTAAAGCCACGGCGAGATTCCACTGCGCTCCCACTAGTCGCTCACATGAAAAACACCAACCATATCAGGTGTTGGCAAGGATCTAGAGGAACTGGAACTCTCACACACTTCCAGTGGGAAAGTCAAACGGTGCAATCACTTTGGAAAACAACTGGGCAGATTCCTACAAAGGTAAATGTGCACTTACCATGGGAACCGCTCTTCTTAGGTTTTACATCTGTCCACCCAAGACTTGTACATGCATGTTCCTAGCAGTTTTATTTGGAATAGCCCCAAGCTAGACACAACCTAAGTATTGATCAACAGTGAGTTGGTAAACAGTGGCAAACTCTTACAATGGAATAATACTGAGTAATAAAAAGGAATGAACTATTGATTGGTGCAACCACATGGATATATCTCAAAACAGCTATACTACTAAGTGAAAGAAGCCAGAAATAAAACAGTACAAACCGTATGACTATGAATAATATAAGCTATCTATAGTGACAGGAATCAGATGAATGGTTGCCTGGAGATGGGGGAATGGGGAATGGGGTGTACCTGGAAGGGGAATTAGAAAGGGCACAAGAAAATGTTTTGAGGGGATGGAGATGTGTATTAGCTTGATTGTGGTGATGATTTCAGGGGTGTATACATATGTCCAACCTTATCAAGTGATGCAGTTTATTGTATGTCAATTATGTCTCAATAAAGCGATAATAATAATAACTACCCCCTCCCTCCCCCCCCCCCCCCACACACACACACTGGGCAGCAATCTATCTCTAGAGCTGGCACTCTCCTTTGCCTCCTGTTCTGTTTTGCAGCTGGGCTGGCTATGTGTCTGTCCCAGGTAGACAGAGCAGCAGCCTATTCTGCGCTGGACACCTCACATCATTTCACCCTCTCGTTTGCCAGTCCTAGTCAGGCAGGTCCTGTTTGATTGTGTCCATTTAATAGATGTAATATGGAGCAGTTAAATGACATGCTCTAGGTCACATGGGTGGGATATGGGAGGAAGGTGAAGTCCACACTCTTTTTTTTTTTTTTTTTTAAGAGAGGAAGGGGGAGGGAAAGGGAAAAACATTAACGCGAGAGCGAAGCATCTGTCCCTCCTGCATGCCCCCTACTGGAGATTGAGTCCACAATGCCAGCATGTACCCTACCAGGGATTGAACCAGTGACCTTTCGGTGCATGGTACAACGCCCAACCAACTGAGCCACACCAGCCAGGGCTGGAGTCCGCACTCTTCACTACTTACCTGACAACTGCCCCTCAAGAGCTGGGACAAGGGAGCAAAACAATGACTTCCAGCACCTCAGTCAGGGTTCAAGGGCAGGCCTAGCAGACCTGCAGACTTCTCGGCATGGGGTAAAGCAGACCTCTAAAAGTCCAGCCAGTTCTGGTTTCCAGTGAGTCTGTGAAATGAAAAAAAGAATTTCTATTTCTTAAAGGGCCAGCCACCTATACGTACTTCTTGAATTTTAGAGACAGACCTGCCATTTACTCAACCTCTGTGACCTTGAGCAGTTCACCTCACTGGGTCTCTATTTTCTCATCTGTAGAATGGCAAGAATTACATCCAATTTTTAGGGTTTTAAAGAAGGATGCAATAAGTTAAGGGATATAAAAGTGTGTTAGACTCTGATGGACCCTAAGAAAAGTTTGGCTGTCTTGGTGTTTCATACTTCACCATCTGCCCCAAATGGGATCTATTTTTTAAAATGTGGTGAAATATACATAACATAGAATTTACCATTTTAATCCTTTTTAGGTGTACAAGTCAGTGGCATTGGATGTATTCCCAATGTGGCACAACTATTGCTACCATCCTTTTCCAGAACGTTTTTATCATCTAAACAGAAATTCTACACCCTGTATCCAATGGAGAGTAACTCCCCACTGCCCCACCGCCCCACCCAGCCCTGCTATTGAGGGGATAACTGCTTTTCTACTCTGGCGTCTATGCGTTTGCCTAGTCAAGGTGCCTCATGTAAGTGGAGCCATGCATACCCAAATGGAATCTTCAACCCCACTTTACCTCCCACTTTTTGTGGATTTGTTTGTTTGGGGCACAGGGTGGGAGCAGATGGAACTTTGGAGACTGCCTGGTAGATATCAGAGCCCATGGTTTCCAGATGGAAGGTGCGGTGGTGGGATCCTCTGCTGGGACTGGCCCAGGGCTCTCCGTGAGTCTGGACCTGGTGTCTGCTCCTGGCCAACGACGCCGGTGGCACACAGACCGTTTCTGTGCATCCTGTTGGACGGGAGCTGTGGTTTCCAAACCATATTTAGCAGATGCCTCAGGAGTTCTGCAAACGATTGGCTTGGATTTCATTGAACCATTTAAAAAAATGCATTTCAAACGAACAAGCTGACAAGAGACTGTGCAGCTCTTAGAATGGAAGGGGTCCTAGCATCTCTGTTTAATTAAAGAGAATCCTAAGGTTGCAGAAAGCGGTTGGGAAATGTCTACCATTTGCAATAACTTCTCTGTGTGATTAGAGGTTTCTATAAAGTGCAGAAATTAATTGGCCATTGAGGTGGATGCCTGTGGCACATGGTATTTTCCAAAGATGACTATAACAACATCTCCCATACCACATGTTCTTCTTATAATGTGACTGTTATGGGTTGGATTGTACACCCCCTACCCCTCCCTCTCCTCCCCGAAATTCCTTTGTTCAAGTCCTAGCCCCCAGTACCTCAGAAGGTGACCTTATTTGGAAATCAGGTCATTGCAGATGTAATTAGTTAAGATGAGATCATACTGGAGTAGGGTGGGCCCCTAACCCAATATGGCTGGTGTCCTTATAAAAGGGGAAATTTGGACACATAGGCAGAAGGTCATGAGAAGATGAAGGCAGAGATGGGGTGATGCTTCTACAAGCCAAGGACCTCCCAAGATTGGCAGCAAACCACCAGAAGCCAGGAGAGAGGCCCGGAGCAGATCTTCTCTCACAGCCCCAAGAAGGCACTAACCCTGCGGACCCCCTGATCTTGGACTTCCAGCCTCCAGACTGAGATAATACAATTGTGAGATAATACAGTTTTGTTGTTTGAGCCACCCAGTCTGTGGTATCTTGCTATGGCAGCCCCAGCAAACAAATACAGGGACCTGTACACTGCTCTCATTTTGAGATGAGTCTGTGGCAACCTCCCCTTGAAATTGGGTGGCTTTTGTGGCTGCTTGGACAAAGGGAGTGCAGCAGAAGTGACACTGTGACTCCCAAGGCTGGGCCACCCAAGGCGACAAAGCTTCTGCCGGGCTGGTTGGGAGACTTGTGTTTGAAGCCTTCAGTCACCAGGCAAGCAGTCTGCTGCCCAGGTCCTGCAGTGCTGGGCTGTGGAGGAGGCTGTCAGATCTCTATACATGGGCATGAGGGAGGGTGTAGGAGCAGGGAAGCAGCCTGGGACTGGTGAAAACATGGGGAACCCCTAAAGGAAAGACTGGGATTTTCAGCTTTGAAAGCCTGGTTGAATCCACTTACAAATTAGACACAACCCCATTTCCAGGTGAGAGTTCTAGAGAGGCATCTGTAGTAAGGTGACCAATTCTCTCTCCCTTCCAGGACACCAGATAATTGTAGACAATCCAAACTGAAGAAGGGCGACGGGAGGCCCCCTCTCACAGGGAGGACTCTAAGCTATACATTTTGAGAAGCTGAGTCCCCAAACATATCCTTGGAATCTCCAAAAGAGTCATCATTTACCCTCTGTACCAATCACTTTACCTGCATTTTCTCATACAATCTTTTTTTTTCTCCCCCCCTCCATTAATTTTTTAGAGAGAGTGGAAGGGAGGGAGAGAGAGAGAGAGAAAGAGCGAGCAAGTGAGATTGCTGTGAGAGATACACATCAATTGGTTGCCTCCCACATAGGTCCCCACTAGGCCTGGGATGGAACCTGCAACTCAAGTATGTGCCCTTGACCGGGAACTGAACCCATGACCTTTTGTTGGGCAGACCAAAAGTCTGTAGCCACACCTGCCAGGGCTATCTCATTCAATTAAAAAAAAAAAAAAAAAAAAAATATATATATATATATATATATATTTATTGGTTTCAGAGAGGAAGGGAGAGGGAGAGATAGAAACATCAATGATGAGAGAGAATCATTGATAGGCTGCCTCCTGCATGCCCCCCATTGGGGATCGAGCCCACAACCGGGGCATGTGCCCTTGACTGGAATCAAACCCACGACCCTTCAGTTGCAGGCCAACACTCTATCCACTGAGCCAAACCAACCAGGGCTCTCATTCAATTTTGCGTGACTCTGCCAACCAACTTTTATTGTCTTTCTACTCTATCACTCCATCTCAGTAGGGATCAGTTAACCAAACTAATCCTATAAGCAAGTCCTAGCAGCACCATGAACATTTCAGGCCCCAAGAACAGGCTGTGACTGCTGCAGAGGAAGGCCCGCCCCTCTGAGGAAGAAGCGACTGCCACCAGAGTTTAGGTGGGTTATAAAACGGTGGAATCTGCTAAGCTCTGGAATGAAAATTTCTTTCAATGTAGATGAGGCCTTGATTCAGGGGGGTGGCGGGAGACTGGTACCTGTGGTTCCCTTGGCAACCGCCTTCTGATTGGAAGGCGCCTGAGCGAAGGGAAGGAAGTCCTAGGGAAGGCCTGTGTGACTCACCCACAAGTGGGCAGAAAACAGTCAAAAGGAATAGGTCTCTCTCTCTCTCTCTCATTAACAGTTAAGATTTTGGGAGTGATGACAATACCAGGGAAGTAGCATGGAATGGCTGGCTTCTGAGAAACCCCTTGGTTAGAAACAAAGTTGTTGTTTTCCCACTAAAAGCTGTCTTCCAAGTCCTCTCCTCCTGCAGCATAAAGAGCGAAGGAAGAAGTTAGACAAAGGTATCCCCAGGAGTTTCCAATCAGCTGCGCAGACTGAAGCAGAGAATCCTGAGCAGAGGTCTAAGCCCTGGCGTTTGCATGAACATCCCTCAGCAGCAGGAGTGATGAAAGGAGTCAGGGCTACAGAAACAGGGTGAAGACTCTCTCTGAAGCCCAACCTTGGGTCAGAGGTAGTAGAGAGCTGACAATCTGCATCAGCCCGACTCAGGCTGTCCAGTCTGAGCAACGGGGACCAGGCAAAGGCTCACGTGATGCGTACTGTGTTCCAGGCTCCCTTCTAAGGTTTTCATGTATGTTTTCTCATTTTAATCCTCACAACATCATACAAGGTGAGGTCTAGCATTATCCCCCTTTTACAGGTGGGGAGACTGAAGCACAGAGGAAACTGGACTGCAGACATACAGCTGGTGAGCAGCAGAGCTAGGATTCAGAGCCGGGATGCCTCAGGATGGATCAGGATGGGATGCAGAGGAGGACCTGCTGGAGAAGCAGAATCAGGGGCAAGAGGGGAGGGACCCTGGCCAGCACTAGGCCAAGGACACTTTCCTCAGCCACATCTCGGCCCGACTGTAGACGTGTTTTATTCCACAGACCTGGGCCCCAGAGAGGTTCCTCCTCAGGGTGGTTCCTGGCCTGTTCTGAAACAAGATGAGTGCTTATAAAACACAGGTCTGATTATGGCTCTCCCCTCGGTGAAAGAACAGACTCCTTGGCCAGCCATAGGAAGCCTTCCCTATCAGACCCTTCTACATGATTCACTCCTGACTGCATTCCTGCCATTCAAAACCCCACGTTCCCCAAGTGTCCCCTTTCCCTTGGCAGAGTCAAGTGTGGATCACCCCATCTCCTCGATGGTTGTTCTTACTGGGTAGAAGCCACCCCTGCGATGGATATTGTCTTTAAAGAGAAGCATGTCTCCTCCGTGGCACCATTGGATAATCACAGATATGACCAATGCCAGAACATAAAATAAAGGTGCAATAACCATCAATTCAACAATAACTTGAAAACAAGAAAACACGCGCTGAGTTCTAGAACACGAGCACAGGTACGCAAATTAGAGGCAAGGCAGACCCTCATGGCCTATACAGAGCGTATGACACAAAAAACTCACCTGCGCCACCAGCTGGGCACACAATGGATGTGTTGGGAGCAGATGGTGCAGAGGAAAGTCAAATCCCTCCTCTGCCACCCCTGGCTGCTGTGGGACTTTGGGCAAATAAACCTCTCTAGGCCTCAGTTTCCTCAATGGTAAAGAGGACATGGTGGTGTCGTGAGGATTAAACGAGATGATATATGTAAGGCTCCAAGTAGAGTCCTCTGCCTCACCCTTCCGGACCAGTAGGAGACATTAAGTGACAAGCAATAGCAACTTTCCTTACTCACAGAGTGGCTGTTATGGGTTCCCTAGATGAGAAGCCGAAGCAGACAGTGGTCATCTTTCCTTGTGTGACCTTCAAACTCTTTCCACATTCTCTCAGACGCTCAGACTCTCTCTATGGGCTTGAGACACTGAGACTCTTTCTAGGTGATAGACTGAGGATTCTCCAGGTGTGGTTCTTGGCTCACACAGACCCTCTTTAGGTTGTAGACTGATCTAAAATCGAAGTTCTCGGCTTTATTTATTTTCCTTTTTTTTTTTTTTAAAGAGATAAATGCTGTGAAAAAGTCTACAGGCTTTTGTTTTTGTATAACACTGACGGTTTCTTACTAAGCGAGCTATTAAAAATTACCAAAAATCATTATTTAAAAAAAAAAGTATTGATTGTAAAACAAACACTCCCTTCCTCTAAATAAAACAAAACAAAAAGATTAAGTGATGGAGTCCTTTAATTATAAAAAAATAAAAACAAAACAACTTTATTGAGATGTAATTTACATAACACACAATTTACCCACTTAAAGTGTGCAATTCAATGGTTTTTAGTATATTCACACATATTGAAAATCATTATTTTATTTCTCTCTAATTTTTTAATATCATAGAACGTGCCAAATGTCCTTCTCCTTCTAGAAACTGGGTACGGTAGGGAGGTGAGCTGTGGGTCTTTCACCTCAGCTCAGCGAGTATATGATAAAGATACTTTGAATTTTGAGACCTTTTGCCTTGGAGCTGTTTTGAAAAGTAGCCTGCATTCCCCACTTCAGCCACGAGGTGTCAGGCTCAAGGATTGGCAGCCTTGTCACTTGGGGGAGGTCTGACATTAATGTTCCGTGGGTAGTGGTGATGAATAGAAGAATAGAAATAAAATGAGGTCTTATGGAATGCTTAGAGCTTTGATGTTTTCCTATCTTTACTTTACTTGGGAAAATTGCTTCACATTTGCTTAGATATTTGGCAAAAAAATTAGAACCCTTTAAAAAAAAATCTCCTTTACACAGACACCAGAGGGCTGAGGTCATGAGTGGGGGTGGAGGGTGGGGAGGGGCAAAGGGAGGATAAGGACACATATGTAATACCTTAATCAATAAAAAAAATCTCTTTTCTCCCACTCTTTATTCCTTTATTTCAACGTTTATTTTAATTTTTAACGTATTTTTTCAATATTATATTAGCTTTAGGTGCACAGCATAGTGGTTAGATATTAATATAACTTATGAAGTTATCCCCCCGATAAGTCTAGTACCTACCTGGCACCATGCATAGTTATTACAGCATTACTGACTATATTCCTTATGCTGTACTTTACATCCCCATATTTCAGCATGTTCTGAGGGCTACTCTGGGTCAGGAACTGAGCTGGAAGTGGGAGGTACAGAGAGGGACAAAGCACAGCAGGTCCTTTCCTTTAAGGAGCCCATATTATGGGGAGGAGGGACATTGCAAATCGATCACCGTGTCACTGATGACCAACACCATGAAAGTGGGGAGCACAGGGCGTGGCGACAGTCGGGGGGGGGGGCTTGTAGTATAAATGTAACAGCAAAAACAGCAACAACATTCCTGACCTGTGAGGGGGAATTAATATGTTACAAATGCTTTCATAGACAGGCCTTATTTATTACTTAAATTATATTTATTGAGCATGATGCTAGACAATGAAGGTACAACAGTAAAAAATTAATGTGGATGCTATTATTTATACTTTGCATATTCCAGACACTGTGCTTGGCTTTATACATACATTATGACATTTAGTTTTCCAATAAATCCTACAAGGAAGGATCTATTAGGCTCATTTTCCAGATGAAAAACATGAGGTACAGAAAGACTTAATAACTTCCCAGGAATCTGAAAATATGACTAAAAAGTAAGAGCAAGTAGTGGGATAAGATTCAGACTTACACAGCGTGACTCTGATGGCAGAATTTGAACCATGTCTGATGCACTCAAGGGCTCACACATCTAGTCACTATGTACTCTGTCTCACATGTTCCCCTTAGAGAGCTTTTAATCTAGTGAACACCATTTCATCCTCATCCAAACCATGTGAGACAGGAAGAAACAACTGTTCGTACTGCCATTCAGAAGGAACTGAGGATCAAGCTGAGAAAGAATATTCTTTCCAATAAGTGGTGTCGGAACAATTGATCATCCCATATGCAAAAAACAAACAAACAAACAAAAAAAAAACAAAGAAAGAAAGAAAGAAAGAAAGAAAATCACACCAAAACTTACACCATATAGAAAATTCACTCAAGATGGACCATTGAAGAAAATGTAAAATCTCAAACTATAGAATTGCTAGAAGGAAATAGGAGAAAGTTTCTGTGACCCTGGATTAGGCAAAAATATCTAGATAAGATACCTAGATAAGATATCTAGATAAAAAGCACATCTATAAAAGGACAAATGGATAAATTGGACTTCATCAAAATTAAAAACTGCTGCTCTTGAAAAGGCAGTTATGTAAAAAAAACACAAGTCACAAACTGGAAGAAAAGATTTTTCACAGTATATATCTACTAAAGGGCTAGTGTCCAGAATATATAAAGAATTTTCACCCAGCTGGTGTGGCGCAGTGGTTGAGCATCCATCTATGAACCAGGAGGTCTTGGTTGATTCCTGGTCAGGGCACTTGCCTGGGTTGCAGGCTCCATCCCCAGTAAAGGGCTTGCAGGAGGCAGCCAATCAATTCTCTCTCATCATTGATGTTTCTATCTCTCTCCCTCTTCCTTTCTCTCTGAAATCAGTACAAATATATTTCAGAAAAGAATTCTCAAAAGTCAATAACAAGAAAACAAAAAGCCCAGCTAAAAATAGACAAAAGATTTAAATAGACACTTCACCAAGGAAGGCATATAGATAACAAATAAGCACGTAAAAGGTGCATAGCACCATTAATCATTAGGAAAATAGAAATTAAACCACAATGAGATAACCATTCTATACCTACTAGAATGGCTAAAATGAAAAAGACCCACCACACCAAGTGTGGCAAGGATGCGAAGGCACTGGAACTCTCATACACTTCTGGTGGCAATGCAACATGGTAAAACACTTTGGAAAGCAGTTTGGCAGGTTCTTAAAAGGTTAAACATGCATCTACCATATGATCTTGCATTTCACTCCTAAGTATTTATTCAAGAGAAGAAAAAGTATCTGTTCCTACAAATACTTATATATGAATGTTCATACCAGTCTTTTGAATCAGCTTTTGTTTTTAAAGAGTAGTTCAAAACTAGAAACAAACAAACAAATATCCACCAACTGGTGAAGGATAAGTAAACTATGGTAAATCTATGCAATGGAATAATACTAAGTAATAGAAAAGAATGAATTAGTGATATACACACTACATGGGTGAATCTCAAAAATAATCTTGCTAAATGAAATAAGCCACCCCAAAAGAAATACATTCTATATGGTTTCATTTTTATAAATTTCTAGAAATTGCAAGCTTATCTGTGGTGACAGAAAGCACATAAATTGTCTCCTGGGAATTGAAGGAGGAGAGAAGAAAGGGAGAAATTCCAAAGAAATTTTGGGGACCAATGGTTGTGTTCATCATCTTGGTTTTGATGATAGTTTCATTTATATTTATATTTATATTTATATTTATATTTATATTTATATTTATATTTATATTTATATTTATATTTATATTTATATTTATATATACTTTTACATGTCAAAACTTATCAAACTGTACATTTTAAATATTTGGGGTTCAATGTATGTCAATTAGACCACAATAAAATCTCAACAGCCAAAAAGAAAAAAGAAAAACATCCCACCTAAATAATTTAAATAAAAGAGACAAAGATTTGAATAGACATCTCACTATAGAAGCTGTATGGATGGCATATAAACATAAGGAAAGATGCTCAACATAATTAGACATTAGGGAAATGCAAATAAAAATAAAAACAACTACACACCTATCAGAATGACCAACAAAACAAAATCTAACAACACCAAATGCTGATGAGAATGTGGAGCAACCGGAGTTCTCAAACATTGCTGGTGGGAATGAAATTGGTCCAGCCAATCTAGAAAACAGTTTGGCAGTTTATTATCAAATTAAACATACACTTACCATATGATCCGGTTATCCCATTCCTGGGTATATGGAGGCAGGAATATATGTAAATATATTTTTAGAGAGATGAACATTTATGCTAACACAAATATCTGTACACAAATAATAGTTCTATTCATAATCACCAAAAGAATGGAAACAACCCCAAATCCTTTAATGTGTGAATGGATAAAAAGACTGTAGACATCCACACAATAGAATACTACTCAGCAATAAAAATACAGGAACTATTGATCCATGCAGCAGTATGGATGAATCTCAATGGCACTATACTGGGTGAAATAAGCCATTTCCAAAAAGTTTTATACTGTATGATTCTGTTTATACACCATTTTGGAAAAACTCTAGGTATAAAGAGTGGATTGTAGATTTGACTACAAAGTGGCAGCATGAGGGTGTTTTCTGGGGTGATGAGACTGTTTTGTGTGCCAATTGTTGTGGAAGTTACATGAATCTATACACATGTTAAAGTTCATAGAACTGTACACCAAAAAGAAAGTCAACTTTACTGTATTTAAACTTAAAGAATATTGGTGGGATGCAGCTAAAGCAGAACTCAGCAAGAACTTTTAGCATTAAGTGCTCTTATTAGAAAAGAAGAAAGACTAAAGATGAATAAGCTAGAATAAGATTTCTCAATCTCATCAGCACTGACATTTTGGGCTGGAAATTTTTTGTTGTGAAGGGCTGTTCTGTGTGTTGTAACGTGCTTAGCAGCACCCCTAGCTGCTACTCACTAATTGCCAATACCATCCTCCTACCACTTGTGACAACCTAACAATGTCTCCAGATATTGCTAAACGCCCCCTACAAGGCAAAATTGCCCCTGGTTCGGAACCCCCGAAGAAATATCCAACTTAAAGATTTAAAAACAAATAACATAAAAATTATCCAAAGAAGTAGAAGGTAGGAAATATTAAAAACAAGAGCAAACATTTATGAAATAGAAATCAAATGTATTGTAGAAAGACCCAACTCAGCCAAAAGTTGTTTCTTTGAGAAAACTAATAAAATTGAAAAAAATCTCTGGAGAATTTATCAAGGGAAAAAGAAATAAAGCAATGTAAGAAATAAAAAAGGGAACATATTTATAGATGTTTCAGAGATTTAAAGCTAAGAAGGTATAATGAACAACTTTGTGTTAATACTTGGAAAAGTTAGATGAAATGAAAAAATTTCTAGAGAAATAAAAACTACAAAAATTGACTCAAGAAGAAACATAAAACTTGAACAGTACTGTAATTATTAAATACACAAGAGGCCCGATTCATGAAAATTCGTGCAAGAGTAAGCTTTCCTTCCCCCGGCTGCTGGCACCGGCTTCCCTCCAGCAACCGGAACCCTGGCTTCCCTCCTTCGGGCTGCCTGCAGGCACCTGGAATCCGGGCTGGCTTCCCCTGGGCCGCCCATCAAGAAGGACATCTGGAACGATGTCCAGAAGACGTCTGGTCTAATTAGCATATTACCTTTTTATTATTATAGATTGAATTATTAGTTTAAAAATATGCCCTAAAGAAAATACCAGAACCTCCCAAATGATCTTACTGGTAAATTTTACCAAACATTCGGGGGGTGGGAGTGGCTGGGAAGAGGTCAATGGGGGAAAAAGAAGACATATCTAATACTTTAAACAATAAAGAATTTTAAAAATTACCAAACATTAAAAAAATAAGTATTTTCAATCTTATATACACTGTTCCACCATGTAGACAAAGAGGAAACATGCCCCACTCCATTTTATAAGGCCAACATAATCTTGATACTAAACCTAGATAAAGACAGCATGAAAAAGGGAAATTATAGGCTAATCTCACTTCAGAACATAGATACAGAATTCTAAACTAAATATTGGTAAACAAATATTGCACTGTAGAGAAGTGAAAATGTGTCATGACCTATTTTACTCAAGGCATGTAAGATTGGGCAAATATTAAAGAATTAAAAATTAATGTAATTCTCTACAAAACAAATTAAAGAAAAAAATAATTATTTTAGTAGATAGGAAAAAATTTTTCTTAAACTTTGTTATTTTAATGGGTCTCAAAATGTTGTGACAGATTCTTGGTCATGTTGTTTCCATTAAAAAGTACTGATTTTAAAAACTAATAACTTAAAAACTTCCACACACACAAAAGAACCAAATGGCCCACAAAACATTCTCCTTTCCTTCTGAAGGTTTTATAGTAGATGTGAAATTTAAAGTTCAACATCCACTTATGGTTTTTGAAAGATTTTTTGCAAACCAGAAATAGAATGAACTGTCCTCAACAGATAAAGGGCACCTACAAAAAACCTACACCAAATATCAGATTTAAAGGTAAAACATTGAAAGCATTGAATTCAATCTGAGAACCAAGATAAGGATGCTTGCAACTGTCACATCTCTTCAACAACACACCAAAGGCCCCAGCCAATAAAACAAGGCAAATAAAGAGAAAAAAGAAATAAGGATTGAGAAGAAAAATAATACTGTTATTATTTTGAGATGATATGATTATAAATATAGAAACCTCTAAAGAATATGCAAATTCATTGTTAGAATTAATAAGAGTTTATCAAGGTCGCTGGATATAAAACTGGTACAAAAAGTTAATTACATTTTTTTAATCATAAAAATAGATACCAAGCCCAGCCAGCATGGTTCAGTGGTTGAGCATTGACCTATAAACAAGGAGGTTATGGTTCGGTTCCTGGTCAGGGCACATGCCTGGGTTGTGGATTCGATCCCCAATGTGGATCTGTTTTATGCACAGTAATTTATTTAGTCCAGAGAACAGCTATATGATGGAGTTTCTAATATCATTTACATTTTGCAGGAGGCAGCTAAGCAATGATTCTCCATCATTGATGTTTCTATCACTCTTTTCCTCTCCCTTCCTCTCTGAAATCATCATCATAATAAAAAATAGATACCAGGATTTGTCTTGCATTTCTGGTCTAGATGGCAGAGATAAATGTGCCACTTGCTCACATCCTCCCACAACCACATCAAATTTACAACTAAACTACAGAACAACCATCATTCAGAACCACCTGAAATGTTGCTGAATGGAAGTCCTACCACTAAGGATTAAAGAAGAAGCCAAATCAAGACTGGTAGAAGCTGTGGAGACACAGAATGAGCTGGTCCCACACATCCATGTTGCAGATAATAATCTGGAGGGGATATCTCAGCTTAGGAGTTTTCCCCTGAGAAGCGAGGGGTGTCAGCCCCACACCAGCACCCTCCCCCCATAGAGTTTTAGTGCCAGTAAGAGAAGTCCCCATAACTTCTGGCTCTAAAAACCAGCCAGCATTGTGACTGAGTGAGATGGAGGTCTGCTGGAGTTCCAGAAAGTTCCTCTTAAAGTGCTCACACATGGACTTAGACTCACTGGCTATGAGCTCCACTGCTGGGACAGCAGCTCAAAAAACACCAGGAACAAATGGGGAGGAACTGAATTGTCCAGTATCAGGGCAAGAGCTGGAGGGGCATTTTTCTCCCAGACTAAAGTGCTGACAGAGGCTATTGTTCCTATTCTGAGCCCTTCCTCCAACAAAGCCAGGTGGAGGGCCATATATGAGTGTCCATCAACCTGGCTAACATTGTTTGCCCCACCCTGGTGATTCCCTGAGACCCCACACCACCCAACTTGCAGGCCCACCCATGCTGTTTCCAGTGGCTTTTCCATATGAATGGCCTCTTTTGGCTCATTCTTCAAACTTTCCTTAAATCTTTCAAACCAGTAGCATCTGACCTCTGTGTGCTCCACCCGTCTCACTTAGTGGCCCCAAGCCTGGAACTGGCAGTGACTGGCTTTGGATCACAGCTTGGTTTTACCTTGGTACCTCCAAGCTCAGCACAAGTAGCAGCCATCTGCAGGTCGCTTTGTAGTTCAGATAGGGTTGCTATGGGCAGAACACAGGCAACAGCTGACCTTGGTCTGTACCTCCCAGGTGGCTTCAGAGTCAGTGTACCCAGTGGACAGCTTCAGACCATGTCGAAGCACCACGCAACCACCTCCAAAAACAACTGCTGAAGGGGTGGACTCAGCAGACAACAGAGCCTGTTTGTGGGGTGGACCCCTGCACAGCTGATCCTCCCTCCACACTGGTCTCAGCCAGTCATTGTAGCTGATTGGTCTGGGGGTAACATCAATCAAGGCTCAGTGAAAACAGGAGGGTGTACACAGTCCACATTGGGGGTGTACCTGGAGTGCCAAGCTTTGATGATCAGGGATGCTGTGCCCCTGGACCCTATAGGACATCTACCATATAAGGCTACTCTACCAAACCCAGGAGACATAGCAGCTCTACCCAATATAGAAAAAGAGACTGCCAAAATGAGCAGACAAAGAAACATGTCCCAAATGAAAGAACAGGACAAAACTCCAGTAAAAGAACTACACAAAGTGTAGACAAGCAATCTACTAGATGCAGAGTTCAAAACACTAGTTATTAGGATGTTCAGTGAACTTAGTGAGAACTTTAACGGCATAAAAAAGAACCTGTCAGAAATGAAGGATACAGTAACTGAAATGAGGAATAATTTACAGGGAATCAACAGTAGAGTAGATGAAGTTAAGAATCAGATCAGCAATTTGGAATATTAGGAAGAAAAAAGAAAACAAAACAAAACAAACCACCCTATCTGAACAACATAAAGGAAAAAGAATTTTAAAAAATGAGGATAGTGTAAGGAGCCTCTGGGACAACTTTAAGCATACTGACATTCACATCAGAGGGGTAATGGAAGGAGAAGAGAGAGAGCAAGAAATTGAAAATTTATTTGAAAAAAATAATGATAGAAAACTTTCCTAACCTGGTGAAGGAAATAGACATACAAGTCCAGGAAGCACAGAGAGTCCCAAACATGATGGTCCCAAACATGATGAACTCAATGAGGTCCACACCAAAACACATCATAATAAAAATGCAAAAGGTTGAAAACAAGGAGAGAATCTGAAAAGCAGTAAGAGAAATGCAGTTCCCTCCAAGGGAACTCCCATAGACTGATTTCTCAACAGAAACTTTGCAGGCTAGAAGCTAGTGGCAAGAAATATTCAAAGTGATGAAAAGCAAGGACTTACAACCAAGATTACTCTACCCAGCAAAACTACCATTTAGAATCAAAGGACAGAAAAGAGCTTCCCAGACAAGAAAAAGCTAGAATTCATCACCACCAAGTCAACATTACATAAAATGTTAAAGGGTCTTCTTTGAGAAGGAGAAGAAAAAAAAAAGATAAAAAATATGAATAATAAAATGTCAATAAATACATATCTATCAACAATGGAATATAATAAATAAAATAAACAAGCAAAACAGAAACAGACTCATAGATGCAGAGAATATTTATTTTGAAGGTTGCCAGATGGGAAGGAGCTTGGAGGGATGAGTGAAAAAGGTAAAGGGATTAAGAACTACAATTTAGTTGTTACAGAATAGTCATGGATAATTAAAAGTACAGCATAGGGAATATAGTTAATCCTATATAATAAAAGGCTAATATGCAAATTGTCTCCTCTACTGGGAGTTCAACCAGGGGTTGGGGCTTGCTGGCCAACTGCCCTTGGCCCCTCCCCCTGGTTGGTTGGACCCCACCTGTGCATGAATTCATGCACCAGGCCTCTAGTACTATTATAATGATGATGTATGGTGTCAGATGAGTATGAGATTTATCGGGATGATCACTTAGTAAGTTATGTAATGTCTAATCACTGGGGTGTACACCTGTAATTAATATAATATTGTATATCAACTGTAATTGAAAAATAAAAAATCATTTAAAATAAATAAATAAATACATAAAATGGAAAAAAATAGATACCATGTACAATACCTTGAACAAAATGAAATGCCTGTAAATAAATAAAAAATATATGTAAGAACTTCATGCAGAAAATAAGATTTAATAGACATTTAAAATAATTATATAATAGTATACACAGTTCATGGCTTGGGAGACAATAAGGTAAAACTGTCAATTCTCTCAAATTGATCTATAGATTATCTATAGATTCAATGCAATTCCAATTAACATCCAATATGCTTCTTTTTCAAGGATCCTGACAAACTGATCCTGAAGTATAAACAGCAAAAATAAGGGCCAAGAATAGCCAAAATGCTGCCAAAGAAGAATAAGCTAGAGAACTAGTCTTATCAAATATCATTATAACACAGAGTAGCTTTGGGTTAGGATTAGACTGATAAACCAAGAAAAGAAACTAGAAATCTCAGAACAAGCACACAAATGGAGACTTGATTTATGATAGAGTTTATATTAAAGTTCAGGGAAGAAAAACTCAATTAAAAATTGTGCTAGGTTAATTGATTGTTCATATCCAAATGTTGGACCAATACCTCACACCATATCTAAAATCAAATTCAGGTTAATTAAAGATTTAAATATAAAAGGCAACATTATAATACTACTAGAGGCCCAGTGCATGAATTTGTGCACCTTGAAAGGAACTGTGGGCCGCGAGGCTGCGGTGGGCACAGGGTTGGGTCTCGGCCCATCCTCCACGCCCCCACCTGGCCCCTCCCACCACGGCCCCCTGTCCTCTGTCTGCCAGCAGCCCCACTCCCGCTGCTACCGCTCCCACGTGCTGATGGCGCCAGCCCCGCTTACTCCCTGACTGCGCAAAGCTATTGGGGCTGGTGCCAGCAGCAGGTCACCAGCTCAGGAGCAGGGGGAGGTGGAGAAGCCCTCAGGGGCGATCGGGGCTGGCAGCTGATGCTTGCACCTACGGAAGGTGCCGAGTGGTCAGAACCAGCGCCAGATGCTGGCAGGGGGTGCGAGCGCTGGGCCAGACCGCGGCGTGGGGGAGCAAATAATTTTTAGTAACCACCAGAGGCTCACCCCGATGACAGCGACTGGTGCTCCGCCTTGGTCTGGCGCCCCCACTTACCTGTTCCACCATCCCGCCTGCTGCCAACACCCACCATGTTCTGTGTGCAACCCCTGGTGGTCAGTGCACATCATAGTGACCAGTTGTTTGGTTGGTTGGTTGTTCCACTGTTCGGTCTATTTGCATATTAGGGTTTTGATTATATAGATGATGAAGAAGATGATAGTAAGAACTGGCATATAATACCATGAGCCAGACAGGGTTCTGTTTTATGCACATTAATTTATTTAGTCCAGAGAACTGCTATATGATGGAGTTTCCAATATCATTTCCATTTTGCAGAGAAGTATTTTGAGGCACAAGGAGGTTAAGTAACTTGTTCAAGGTTTCATTGCTAGAATTTGAACCAAGGCAGTTTGGCTGGGGAGTCTATATTCTTAATTAAACACTATAACCATAGGAGAAGTGTAAGAGGATGTCTTTATGACCTCAAGGTAGAGAAAAATTTCTTAAAATCTGAAAATTGTAACCTCAACAAAAAGGTTGAAAACTTTGACCACCTTTAAATTAAGACCCTTTGTTCATCAAAAGATACCCTAACAGAAGTAAAAAGACAAGCCACAAGTTGGAAGAAATCATTTGCAACACACAAAAGTGACAAAAGATTAGTAGTGAGAAAAAGTAAAAAATAAAAAAAAGCTACTGCAAATCATGAGAGAATGACAGCCCAATGAAAAATGGCAAAATAATTAAATCGGCACTTAATCAAAAAGAAAACCTGAATGTCCTAAATAACAATGCTTTTGAAAGAAGAACACTGATTGACGTCCTTCAACAGTAGAATGAATAAATACTTTTTGATTCAATTGGTCTAATGGAATACTACACAACAATGAAAATGAAGAAAAAAAAAACACATCCATCAGCAGGAATAAAACTCAGGATGGTAATTCTGAGTAAAAAGAAAAAAACAGCCATAAAATAAGTTACAGAGCGGGAGAAAGTATTTTCGGAGTATGTATCTGACAAAGGACCAGTGTTTGGGTAGATGGAAAGAGAATGGGGTCAAAGAGGAACATACAGGGATTTCAAACTTAATGATCATGTTTTATTTCTTAAACAAGATGGTGGGACACATGAGTGATCCTTTTATTGTTACACTTTATATGGTAGCATATTTTGTAAGTTTTTGGTATTAACTTAGTACTTAATATAACATTTGAGAAAGTCTTTGGTGTATATGTTGTGTGTATTTCTGTTTGGCAATGTGTTTCTGTCCCCTGAGCCTGGCAAGCTCTTCCCTGCCACAGGGGCTTTGCATGTGCTTTAATCTCTGCCAAGAACTCTTTCCCTGGCTCTTCATACATCTGGTCCTACCTCCGCCCAGACAAGTGAAGTGAAACATTCTCAGACCTTCCTTACACATCCTGACGAGATCTTGTTTGTTTATTTCTTTATCTGTTTCTCCTGACTAGAATGTAAGCTCAGGATTTTTCCTGACTCATTCATCCCAGTCCCTAGACATGGGCTGACAGACTGAATAGATTTTTGTACATAGGAGTCTAGGTGTTGTTTTTTTAAAAGCCAATTGCACGTTTCCTAAGATTAATTAGTTAGGGTCACTGAATCCTCTTTAATAGTATCATGATCAACTGGGGGTTAAATTGCTTTTAAAATCAGTGAAGACTTCTGACCCAAGGGGATGCAGAATAACAAAGGTGCATGTCTCTGAAGGACACAGGTGAGGGCACAGAACAAGTGTGAAAGAGCTAAGCAAATTCAAGCTAAATAGAAAATACATTTAAGTTGGGTCTTTCCCCCTGGAGATCACGGCAATTTTAAGGGTAATGCTGCTCCTAGGAAGGTTAGCTTTACTCTTGGTCACTGTGGACATGACAGCGTGTGGCCCATCATGAATCAGGATAAGGTGTTACGGATCTGGGTGCCGTTTTGTTTGTAAAATGGATTTCTTTGCAGGAATCACTGACCTGTGACCATGTGATGTTTGCATTGTGCTTCAGAGCAGGGGATGGCTTGGCAAAGGACCTGGTGGTTTAGAACTGATTTTATTTTCTACAATTGAATGTTGAGTTTCGGGGTCCAATCAATCTGAGTTCTTTACAAGTATAATTTTGTTACCGGTGGAATGGTTTGAATTTAAGTTTTATGGAAGTAAGTTTGCATGCCATCTGGGTTTTTTAAATTAATTCTTATCGGAAACAATGCATTATTTGGAAATGTATTTGTTTGGTGATAGCAGTCGTGAGGCTTGCTCATAAATGGGTTTATGATTGGATTTCCTCATGCTCCGATTGATGGATGATGGAGAAGACACACCTGTAGCACAGTGCTCCCCCCGCCCCCGCAATGATTTTGGGTACAATTGTCATGCAATACAGAAGTAGGAGACACACACACACACACACACACACACGTGGGAGACACAGAGGTAGAGAATTTAGTTCATGTCTCTCAGTGCAATTGATTTGAATACATTTAGCTAGACTGTGTGCTTATGGGGAATTAAAGGATCAGCAGTTTACAAATGTTCCCATTATAATTGGATCTGAAAAAGAAATGATAGAACCTGCTGAGCAATGTGAGGCGATGGGGAGAGGTATCTTTTGATAGGAATCCAAATGCCTGGGATTTTGTGTAACGTGAAACGGAGTGGTTGTGCTGGGCTGGGTGGGAAGCCACCAGTTCCAGGGTCAAAATCATACAAATAACCATCATAACTGCCACTTATTGAGCATTAACGGTGTGGTGAGCACTTTACTAAGAATTTATCTGTGCTGTTTCATTTAATTTCAGGAGAAGCTCCTGCAGCAGGTCGTTCTGGGCTGTCGATTGCCTGCCTGGCATCACTATCACCTGTTGTCAGGACTCTTGCACCGCAGAAGAGAAGCTGGGACCTCCATTTCCCAGAATGCTTTTTCCCAGATGGTTCCTGGTTCGAGTCAGTGGAGAGAGATCCTCCCTGGACACTGGGAAATCGGAGAAGAAGGCGAGGCCATTATTCCCCAGAAGTAGTTGCAGGCAAACACATAGGCAGACATGAGGTTCGAAGCGCCTTGTATGGACGAGCTTCCTGAGAGTCACCTGCTTCATTCCTGCAGCCTGAGAAGGTCAGCAGGAGCTGCCCAGGGCAAATGCCTGCTATCGTCACGTATGTAGCCAGGGTCCTTGGCATGGTTTATCCAGCTGTTGCTTTGCCAGCCCTTCTACTGGCTGTGGAAGCTTCTAATTCCCTTCAGTAAAGCCCTTATGGACTTGGAATAAATAGAGTGGCTTCTGTGTTTTTGATTGGCCCCAGACTAATACATAGGTGCTGTTCTTATTTCTTTTTTCCATATGAGTAAACTGAGGTTTAGAGGTGACCTGCCTAAGCACACACACAGAGAATGGCCAAGGAGGATGTAAACCCACGTCTGCCTGATGCATGATCTAAGTCACCAGACTCCACCATTTCTGAACATAACGTGGAGATCCAGGCACTGGAACTCTACCTCATGCATGCAAAGCTTGCTGTCTCCCAGAACCATAGCGCTGGGCTAACTACCAGCATGGACATGCCTCCTACAGGCAGGACCTGCCATTGGCTGGGTGACTTACACTGTGTGGGAACCAGCCAGCCCTGCTGGGCCTCCTTGTTGGAGACGCAGGCAACTGCCGGGGATTCATGCATTTGTGGATGGAAACAAGGAATGTATTTTTATACCTTGCCTTCTCCTACCAATTGTCATTCTAGAGGGCAGATTTTTGCATTAATGATTTTAGAAACATCAAAAATTATTCATAATAAATGGCTACTCAAAGGTTGCATAACAGGATATTAACGTTGGCCCATTAGAGGAGAGGTGGTGGAGTGGAGACTGGGAAAGCTGTAATTTATAACCTTTATAGTACACGTTTCAATTGTTATGATACACACGTATTATTTTATAATTTGAAAAGCATCCCCTAAAGAGTCTGAAAATAAAATGAAAAGCTATGTCTACTTGGATACAACAGCATGTGGCATGATGTATGTGGGGGTGATACCAAGTTGACAACAGACATCTACTGATATAATGTCACACACCCAGTGTGTTTTAAATGATGGCACAGGACTTGTATATGGTAGCAAGTAGAAGAGCAGAGGTTCTCAAAGTTTTGCTTAGTTGTGTTGTGGATGCTATGTTTAATATGCCTGTTAGGTATCCACATGGGCACTGGAATGTGCAGTTGGATATCTAGGTTTGAAGCTCAGAGAAGATGGCCTGCCTGGTGATAAATATACACCCGAGAGCCATCAGCATATGTCTGGTATTTAAAGCCATGGAACTACATGAGATGTTTCAGTCAGCTGTCATTAGATGATGATGTTGTGACAAACAGCCCCTACATTTCAGTGGTTGGTAAACAACACGTGTCTATGTTCCCCTCTCTATACCTGTGACCTGCAGGTCAGATGCCATGTCTCTGCTCTGTGTGACTTCATTCTGGCAGCTGGGCTGAGGGAAACCTCCCGTCTAGGGCTGTTGTTCTTTGGGCAGGACAATGTGATGATGCCAGAAGCTTTGTTCAGGTGTGGCACACGTCACTAATCGTTTCCTCAGAACAAAAGGCCAACTGTGCACATGCCTTTCCTTCCAACAGACACCTCTGTGCCCTCAGACACCAAGTCCTCCAGCCCACACTGCGCCTGCTCGTGCCCTGCCAGGCTGGGCCCATCATGCCCTCAGGTGTGTGGCTCTGACACATGGCCTTTGGAGTCTGAGATGTGTTTCTCCTCCTAAGCATGTCTCCCCAGGTGTGTGGCATGAGTGACCACATCCTTCCTCCCCATGTGTGCTAGCTGGGGGATCCTCAGGCTGCTTCTGACAATCCTCTTTTGGGTCTATGAAGGTCCTTTCCTTCCCTGAACTCTAGGTGATATCACTGCTGGAGGTTGTAAGATGGCAGAAGGGCAGGAAGTCGGAGAGCAGCCATCCCAGATGAAGCAGATAAGGAAAATCGTCTGCATCTAACCCCTAAAGAGGAGGGAAGAAAAGATGGTCTTTTGCCAGGAGAACAATGAAGAGGTAATGACAAATGTGTGATTGTGTTACTGAATGGCATGCCCTTGAGTGTGGACAATGAGAGCCATCAGCAAGGGGAGGGGTGGCTTCTGTGGAGGGGATGATGGTGGCAGGGAGAAAAGCCGTAGAGACTAGGACTGCAAAGGCAGGCAGAGACCCAGTGACAGAACAGGGTCAGAGACACAGAGAAAGCCAGAGTCTGACAAGGGACAGAGGCAGAGAAAAATGCAGGTGGAGGCAGAGTCAGAGAGCGCTTCTTCCTGTCGGCTTTTACTCAGGAGGCTGGGGGACCTGCCAGATGCTAAGGGGGATGGTCCCAGGTAGGTGTCAGTCAGTGGGTGTTGGTAGGAAAGCTCAATCAGTAAATGTGGATACTTGTTAAGTGTCAGTCAGTACATTCCAGTCAATAAGGGTCAATCACTAAATATCAGCCAGCAATTTAATTTAAGCATCCAAGAAGCACGCACGGACTGGTCAGTCTTGGAATGCCAGGCACGGTGCTGAGTGTTGGGGGATGGGAAGAGGAGATGAGGCAGAGCTCAGACTCTCATGAGGCAGGAGAACACATCATCATAAATAAAATATCGCCATTTAGCGTATTTAGGGAAAGCACTGAGACTAGTGGCTCAGCATAGATCATCTCTCTCCCTTTCCATTCCTCTAGGATAGTGGTTGGCAAACTCATTAGTTAACAGAGCCAAATATCAACAGTATAACGATTGAAATTTCTTTTGAGAGCCAAATTTTTTAAACTTAAACTTCTTCTAACACCACTTCTTCAAAATAGACTCGCCCAGGCCGTGGTATTTTGTGGAAGAGCCACACTCAAGGGACCAAAGAGCTGCATGTGGCTCGTGAGCCGCCGTTTGCCAACCACTGACGTAGCTGAAGCTTCCCAATACCCCAGGAAATAGGGATCAGAACTCTCATTTTACAGAGGAAGAAATTGAGGCTCAGACAGGTTAAGTCAGTACCAGATGGAACCAGGATTTGTACCCAGGTGCATTAAGTTTCCAAAGGGGCTGCGCTGGCCCATGGTTCTTTGCCACATCTTCAACCGGCAACAGAGGATTGGCGCATACAGGGTATGCAGTTTATCTGATGGGGTGTCATAGGAGGGAGTGAGAATTGGTGGGAGGGCAGCCCAGGAGGAAGAAACAGCCCCTGGCAAAGGCAAGATGTTCCAGGCTCAGCTTTTATTTTTCCTGCCCAAGTCCTGGGACCAGCCATTTCTTTCAAGAGCTGTGGTTCCTTTAAGCAGAGAATAGTATTTAGGAACAAAGATCTAATTGCTCAGTGTGCTAGTTGCTATGGGGGTTTCTTTGCTTTTAGACCCTCTCAGCAGACAGAACTGGGAGATGGAGCTAAGTATTTTTATTTACACATACACTCATGTATGCAGGAATAGGTACACACACTTCTCTATCTACACTTCTGTACCTCAGCTTAAAGTCTGACTCTGAACCAGCATTTGCAAATACTTGAGGAATGAATGCGTCTTCAAGAAACAGTCAAGGATGAGTACAGGAGGGAAAAAAGCCAGGCAGACCATGTTTCTACAGCTCTAGCGTTGAGTCCAGTCTAATTCTTGTCTTTAGAAAAAAATCCGTGTTCCTCTTTTTTTTTTTTTTCCGTGTTCCTCTTGAGCATCTGGACTCTGGAAGGACTGATTCAGATGGCTTAGGTCATTCTTGTCACTCATGGAGCAGAGAGAATAACCATGGGAAATGGGAATCCCTCGGTTGGGGTGGGGACTCCCAGAGGGAAGGCGAGCTCAGTGGGGTATCAACTGGAGAAGACCAGGGCAGGTCACTATGCGGAACTGAAATCCAGTGATCTCGAACATAAGGTAGAACTTTCATATCTGAGGCAAGGCCATTGGCAGAAGGGAAAGCAAGGGGTGGACTGGTATTTGGGGGCCTGGGGTTGGTTGGGGCTGCAGGTATGGGTCACATGATTTCAGCTGTGGTGACGGGGTGAGGTAGAGGTTCTTGGGGGCAGGGAGCTTGGGGAGGGGGTTCAGTTCTGTGCTAGCTAATTTATTTCCTGCAGCCTCTTAAAGAGTTTTCTAAGGATCCTCCATCTCCAACCACCCATTTCTCTTCATTGGCTTCAATTTATAAACACATCTTTATGGGTTTCTCTTTGAGGGGCTTCAGCTTTATCTCTTCAGTGAGTCCTTTTCAGAGGTGGCCCTTTCTGTCCTGAAAATTTTCCTCTCCAGCTGCTGTTCCTCAGCCTTCTTTCCTCTCCAGTGGAGTTTGATGTTTGCCTTCTGGCAATGTTGTCCTGACCTTCTTGTGCTGACAACAGAAGCCCAGATACTGGAAAGATGTGCGGGGGTCTCAAGCCTCTACAACATGCATGGGGCTTGTCAGTCCTGGGCACCCTGATGAGGACCCGAAAATCCAGAGCTTGAAAAGTTGGTCCCAGACTCTGCCTGGTGGGGCTTTACTCTTTCATTTTTAGTAAAAACCTATTAGTCCCCTACATTTCTCTTCTCCTAGCCTTGCATT
This sequence comes from Corynorhinus townsendii, assembly GCA_026230045.1. NCBI lineage: Eukaryota > Metazoa > Chordata > Mammalia > Chiroptera > Vespertilionidae > Corynorhinus > Corynorhinus townsendii. The sequence continues at coordinate 199,828,614 of JAPDVU010000002.1, forward strand.
CAAGGCCTGGAATAAACTGACATTGGACGAATGTTCTAGCCCTCTCTCCTGTTAACCCTCCCTCTTTATGAATCTTAAGGTCAATATGCTTGGAATCTTCATGCCTCTTTACATTTTGGTTCTTTCTATTTATTCTTCTTTATCTAAAATATCTTCATCTATTTTACATATTGATTGGTTGAGGCATACCTCAGTTCTTTTGCTTACCTTTTCCCACCTTCTACCTATTGAAATCTTGTTCGTTCCACAAATGTCACGTCTCCCGAGGATTCTTCCTTGATTTTCCTGATTAGTGCTAGTCACTCCTTCTGGGCTCCATGGCTCTTTTTATGGAAGTGCTCACCCCTTGCCCAGGTGTTGTGTGTGTGCTCATCTATCCCACCAGGTTCTGGTCACCTTCTTCTGTGGACAAGGTCTATACCTTGTTTGTGTGTCTCCAGTATGAAAAGGCCTGGCACACTGTGGGAAATAACCCAAAAGGATTTCATTTCATCAACAGAATCATTTCCCGCGGGTTTCTGCTTCTTCCCATTTTGCTCTGATTTGCTAATGCTTAGTCCTTCACAACTCATCAGTTAGTTCTTTGCTGTTCAAAGTGTGGTCCAGAGATGATCGTCCACATCAATCACATCAGTAAGGATTGTGTTAGAAATGCCAATGTCAGCCCTCACCCCCACTAGGAATCAAAATCTGCATTTTAACAGGATCTTCCAGTGATTCCAAAACACACCAGTCTATTCCTACCTGCTAGGGCTGGGATGAGACTGCCGTGTATAGCTGTACAAGTTATGCACTGCACAAAGGTACCCAACTGAAAGGCAGGTGAAGGCTGAAAACCAGCCTGGGTTGCATTTACTGAGATGTCAGTCCAGAAAGGGCACCTTCTAAAAACTCACACAAAGGCTTGATTCTGCTGGTTTGAGAGATTTTAGGAAACTGTGAAGCATGAGCCAAGACAGGTCACTTGTATAGAAAAGCCACTGGAAACAGCTTGGGTAGGTTCACAAGTTGGGTAGGGCTGGAGTCTTAAGGAATCACCAGAGGAGGGCAAACAGTGTGAGGTTGATGGAGACTCAGATATGATGCTTGCCTGCTGGTTCTATAGTGGGGGTCTCAGGAAAGGAACAATGGCCTCTGCCAGTACTTCTGTCTGGGAGAAAGCTTCCCCTCCAGTTCTTACCCCTGATGCCAGACAATTCCTTTCCTCCCCATTTGTCCCTGGTGCCTTTTGAGCTGCTGCCCCAGCACTGGAGCACAGAGTGAATCTGAGTAAGTTCGTGCTCAAGCTCTTTAAGAGCAACTGCCTGGGACTCCCAACACTGGAACCCTGGGCTGGGGGGCGGGCCCTGGAGTGGGACTGGGTCCTAGAGACCTCTGTAGTCAAAAATACCCCTCTGGATTTTTATCCACCACAAGTGGGTGTGGGACCAGCTTCTTCTGTGTTTCTGCCCCTTCTACCAGTCTCGATGTGGCCCTTTCTTTAAATCCCTAGTTGTAGGACTTCCATTGAGGTAGACTTCAGGTGGTTCTGAATGATGGTTGTTCTGTAGTTTAGCTGTAGTTGTGATGTGGTTATGGAAGGATGTGAGTACCACATTTACCTATGCCACCATCTTGACTGGAAATCTGGTCTCTTGGTCTTTCACTTCCTCAAATATGTCTTGTTCTTCTCTACCCACTTTGTCTTCCCGTCTTTCTTCCTCTTGCTGCCTCTCTCTACCCCTAGTCCATCAATAACTTCTGTTTGAATATTTTGGGTCTCAGCTTAAATGTCACTTCCTAAGGAAAGCTTTCCCTCCTTCTCCAGATGACATCAGATCCCTTCTCCAGCTGTCAGAGCTCCCTGTACCTCTTCATGGCATTTATCTCTGTTTATAATTAAATAACTAATTGCATAATTAACTGTTCTATGCTTATCTCCACCCTCTCCTTGCTGTAAATGCCTCAAGAACTGAAACCCCAGATCCTAGTTTGGTATTTGCTCAAAGGTGCTCCAAGGACATTTGTTAAATGAGTGGATAAGACTAGCATAGATCACTTAGGTCAACCTGTATTCTTCTTTCCTGGTCATGGGGATTTCTATTGCTGCAACTTGAGCTTGGATCCTGGTCAAACTGGTATGTTAACCCAGCCTGCAGCTCTTCTGATGCATTCTGAAGCTGTATGTCCACAAAGTGAACAAAGGCCAAAAACCTGTTCCTGATGTGAACTGAATATCATTTCTTTGACCACCTTCCTATAGCACAGTCTGTGCTTCTGCATTGGTTAGTTTGACCAGATAGTTAGCCAAGATATTAACTTCCTACTTCTCCGCCTTGTGTTTTGTGTATAGGGAGTTAGCGTAGCGCAAAAGAAGAGCCCAGAATTTGATCCTAGACTTGACTCTAGCCACTGACTATGTGACTTGGGGTAAGTTCCTCTTGTTTTGGTCATCTATAAAAACAGAAATTGGGTTAAGTTAGGGATGGAAAATATATGGCATACCTGTTTTCATTCCCCTTCCTGTACCTTTGGCAGACAGTATTAATTGATCATTGAATTCTTTCCTGCTGACTGAAGACAGAGCCTTAGAATTCTTCCTAATGTACTACTTTAGACAGCTACTACCAGTCTATCAGAGTTGGCACTTATGTTGAACTCTCTCTGCTCTCTGAGGACCAGATGTTCCCTGAGGTTCTCTCTCGCTCAGGTGTTTGAAGATTTTGCTTCCTCGGTTGTTCCCATCAGCCTTTCTAAGGAAAACCTGTCAGTCAGTGTTCAGCTCTCTCAAAAGCCTCCTGCCTCTGACACCCTCCTTTACAACCATGGGAACTACTCCATCCTACACGTTTTTGCCAGTCTTCTTCTCTCCATTGTGTTGTGGAAGACAGCTGCCACAGATGCATGCAGGCCAGTCTCAGAGGTCCCCAAACTGACCAGAGCGTCAATTCAATGCATCTGAGCATGTGTTGAGCAGTAAATCTTTAATACTTAAAGAAAGTGACTTGAGCCCTCTCCTTCTTTCAATGCCTTCCCCAGGATTTCTGCAAATTTCTGGGGCAATTTTGGTTCTTATGCTTACCTTTCAATTATGACTTTTTGCTTCCCCTGACTTCTCATTCATCATTTGTCAAATCCCCTCCTTAGCTGTCTCTCTGTGTTCATTTATTCCTCTTAAAACACCATCACTACATGGCCACTGTCCTGCATTAGACTTTTCTTGAAGGTTTGGAGTAATGGGAGGGGGAAGGGCAGAGCAGGAGTTACAGCACAGAATAGCACATTACTAGAAAGGCTTCCAGCTTGAAAATTAGCCATCTTGTTTCTCCAAGTCCTGCACTGCCCCAGAGATGGTCTACCTTTCTTCCTCAGGTCCTCAGCCTAGTTGTTGGGTCCACCATCTCCTACACCACTTTTCACACACTCTCCAGTTCCCTTTGTTTTCCCAAGTGCTGTATGCCTCCTCTCCTGGACTGTCCAGAAGACCTTGAACCTTTCCTTACTTTATGCAATTCAGCTCCCTCTTTGAGGTGTCCACTTCTTCTAGAGCAGGCCGTTAGGAGCATCATATTTCACTCCAAAGAAGAGCCTCCATGTATTTTCTTAAATGAAAAGCCACATTCCATGATAGGAATTTTGTCATTCCTCTAAGATGTAAAAGTAGCTACAGTCAATTCTTATTATGAATGGCCATCACTGTTTCCTCTTGATACCAAAGATAAGAGGCATTCTTGCCTTCAAGGTGCTCACAACTGGGTGGTGGACATAGACAAGTAAGTCATCAGTTACCTTATGAGGTGAGTAATGCTGGAGAGAGGACTAAGTAAGATGAATACAGACCCATTTGTAGGAGTGGAGTCAGAAAAAGCTTCCCAAATGGACATGTGCCAGAGGTGAGTCACGAAAGCTGTGTAGGAGTTAGAAGTAAGACTAATGAAGGGTAGAGGAGGAGGTAAGGCACTTTGGGCAAAGGAAACTGGCTGCTTGGAGGTAGGGAGTCTTGAAAGAGCACTGTGAAGTCGACAGTTCAGTACTCCTCCAGTACAAAGAATAAGGTAAGACCTGGGGCTTGGGACATAGGCAAGGGCAGGTGTCAGGGGACCTTGCAATTAATTTGGAGAGTGACATGGCTCTTTTAGGAAGACCACTGAACAGCAATGGTGTGAAATCTAGATTGGGGCAGAGAGAGAGGGTTGGTGGGAGTCCAGAAAAATATTTTTTGTTAGTCTCTGGGAGGATTAAGGATCTAATCAAGAGCAGTGGCTCTTCTGATGGAGGCAAGTCTGGATCTGAAAGACATTTAGGGAGTGAGAGTGAGTTGGATTGGTTCTGCTCCGGTAGATGTGAGCTTTGTCACTGCTCTGAAAGCTCTAGAAGTGGACAGCAGAGTCTGCAATGAAAACATGAATGGAGAAAGACCAGAAATGCAAAATCCCCAGGTGAAGCCAGGCTCAGGAACCATGGAAGTGTCTAGATTCTGGGAACAAGGAACTGACAATCAAGCTCAGGGAAGTGTAGGCAACTTCTTCTGAATGATTTGTGTGCTGCTAAAGCCAGATTTATTAGGTCCTTAATCAGAGAGATAAGATTCTCCCCCCAAAAATCACATCATACATAAGTGAGGGGAGAATGGCTTCAAGTCCATCTTATTTGACTCCAAAGCTACCACATCCCATTGTCTCTATGCGTTACTGGGAAAGGCTTCCCCTGACTCTGGATGGTTCTTCCTGTGATAAAAGTTCACTTAGAACTCTGGATCCCTTTGCACCCTGTTTATTTTTTGCTACCATGGGGAAATGGAATGACTCTTGTCTTACCAATCGGTAAATTTAGGAAGCATAAGGGGGCATGCCTGTGAAGTGCCCCTTCTCTCTTGGGATTGACCTGGTCCGGAGGAGAAGCCAAGGGCTCTACCCCACTGTACGTCTTGATGGACAGCCTCCCACAGAGAAGTCTGAACTGATCAGGATCACTGTGACACTAAACCCAGGAATCAGTTCCCTCCTGTCCTCTCTCACATTAAGCTACATTTTCCAAGTCAGCTTCTATCAGTAGTTATGCCAATATTTGATTTCCATCTGTTTTATTAAATCTTTTTTTTTCAGGACTAAGCCAAGAAGATGGCTATTGCTTGTTGGGAAGCCCTTGGAGACCCCAACATTGCAATGATTACCAACAACAAAAAATAGAAATAGTTCCCATTTATGGAGATTTTACTATGTGCTTACATCCTTACATGGATTACCTAGAAACCCTGGCAACAGCCTGAGGAAGTAGGAGCTATTATTATCTCCATTTGACAGTTAAGGAGACAAATTTAGAGTGACTTGGATGTTAAGTGACACACCAAGTCACACATCTAGTCCATAGTAGAACCCCCCAAAGCCAAGACCTAACCACCAGGCTGTACAGCCTTCAGGAGAGGAAATGGTCCATAGAGATGGTGTCAATAGGGAGGGCTTCCTGGGGGAAGGGAGAACAGAGGCCCTGAGCTAAATCTTGAAGGACATGCAGATAAGTACTTTGAGTTGTTAGTTTAGCAATTTTGTTTTGTTCTGTTCATTGGCAAGTCCCAGTGGTGTGCTCAATAACTCTTGGGGGTGCCTCTCCCTTGAATTTAGATATCATATCATTTGTTTAACTTGCTGAATAAAGTAATTAGTACCTGGGAGCCTGCCTGCCTGGCAGAATATATTGGTGCAGCAAAGGAAGTTTATGCCTTCAGGCCGTGCAGTGGAATTTGATTTAATTTGTCTCAAGGTTAGGGAAGACGATGGGGGACTTTGGTATCTCCTTCATCTCCATCATGGAGTTAATTCATTGCAAGGGTGGAGGGAGGCGGCACTGGGCTGTTTCGGCACTAATGGGACTCCAGAAGCTTTCCCACTGGAGTCTGACTTGCTTTATGATGCGGCTGAGCAGCAACACACGCCCTTCCTGGGGAGATGCTGCCTTTCTGAGTCACAGTGACTCAGCCTGGGAAAGGGCCCTCTCCAGCCCATCCCACTGCGATGGCCACCGCTATGGCCTTTGCCCACAGACTGTGAGCTTCTTGAGGTGGGGACTTTGTTTTATTCATCTCTGTGTCTCTGTCCCAGGTGAACTACAAGAAGGACTGTGCCTTCCATCTACCCTGTCCTGTTGCCTATGAGAGGTGATAGTTCTCACCTTTGCCCTACCTCTGCTTCATCCAGCCTACATCCTCTCTGCCCACTGCACATGCCCCCCCATCTATGCTGTTCTCTGGGCTGTTTCCCTAGTCCATGCTGTTCCTCTCTGTCTCTATCTTTCTGAATTCTCTGCACCCTTTTGGATTTGGTTTTAACCTACCTTCCTCTACCAGGGGTGGGAATGTTTGGCCTGCAGGCTAAATAAGGCCCACAAAATCATTTGGTCTGGCCTTGCCAAGGCATTAGGGGTGAGTTAATTAAATGTTTGATCAAATATAGCAGGCTAATTTTTAAGTTGATAATTTTGTATGGCCCACGAATGATGTTAAAAATATCCAAATGGTCGTTGGCAGAAAAAAGGTTCCCCACCCCTGCTAGCCCTTTCTTCCCTGGACTGTTCCAGACGGTATAGCGTTGAGAAGACAGTGCAATTCAGAGGTTAAAGGCACAGGCTCTGGAGCCAGACTGCCTGGGATCAAACCTCAGCTGCATTGCTTCTTTGCTGTGTGATCTTGAGCAAGTTACTTAAACTCTCTTTGGCTCAGTTTGCTATGTGCCCCTTAAGGGTTAAAATATCATAATGCTGGTCTCTCCCTCCATTCTCTGTGCTTCCCAAGGACTTCTCACCCTCAGGATGTGTGCCTTGTCCTGTCACCCTCTCTGAGCCTTGGTCCACTGGTTCCAGGTCTAGCAGGCAGGCTGGACCTTCCCCTGAGGGCCTTGACAACAGTTAGTGGATCTCAGTCAGCCTGAAAAAAGTGCAAGGTGGGGCCTGACCAGCATGTCCCTTCTCCTGCTCTTGGATCTCCTGGGGGAGCTGAAGTAGGTGTGAGGCTGACCCGTTCTCCTGCCCAGTCACCCACAGAATGTCCTTGCCCAACCTCAGCTTCCTTGGGCTGAGTGCTCTGTGGCAAATATTTGCCTTTCCAGATACAAAACCCAGGGGTCCTGCCTAGATGGGGTGGTGAGGGAAAAAGCGATGCTCAGAGATCTTAACCTGATGGCAAGGTGCCTTGTTTTCCAAACGCAATGCATTGGAGAGGGGTCTGTGAGGAAGATGGGCAGACTTCAGGGCGCCATCCTGCTCTGTGGTCTCTGCAGAGCTGCAAAGGGAAGGCGGGTGAGGGCTGCTTCCAAGGCAGAGTTATGGCTTAGGGGGAGGGGAAGACAGGTTTTGGGCTCAGTAGCAGGGTGACCATTCTAGTAGCTAGAGCTGCCCCAAAGTGTCAGGGGCTTTGTAAGATAATGAGCTCGCCGTCACTGGAGAGGTTAGGTACAGCTTTGTATGGGGTCTGCTGTACTGATAGCACTTCTTAAGAGCTTTCTATGTGCTAAGCCCTGCTTTAAGCCCTTTATTATCTCATTTAATCCTCACCACAATTTTATAAGTGTAGGTGCAATAATCATTTCCCTCAGAGTGTAAATAAGGAAGGGAAAGCCCGAGGTTATATGTGACATACCCACGTCAGGCAGGACAGGGTTCAATCATGGCTGGACCACTTACTGTGTATCACTGGACACGTTACTTTTCTTTTTTTAACATCCTCCCCCCCCCCCGAGCCCCCACCATTGACCCCCTCCAGCTCGCCTGCACCCCAGGCCCTCACCGCCTCATATATGCATGGCTTCATCTGTGGACACATTACTTTTGATTCCTCTAAGCCTCAGTTTCTGCACCTGGAAACCCAGGATTTCAAAGTAAGTGTCTAGCAAATAGGAGCCACTATTAATCTGCAGTGAAGCCATTGCCTCAGGTGAGCGCTGGCTTCCACATCTTCTTTCTGATCAACTCACTGTGGTCCTGGGCTGAATCAGGCTCCAGTCTTTCCTTTTACCTAGTCACAATCTTAGCTCTGCTAAGAAGCACAAAGAGGGTCCTCCCTCCCTCCCTCCCTCCCTCCCTCCCTCCTCCCCTCCTTCTCTCTCTTTTTCTTTATTTTTTCACAAAGATTTTTTTTTTTTAAATCTCAAAGAGGGTTCTTTAGAATGTTCATTAGATAACCAGAAAAAAGGTTCCTTGATCAAAGCAGTTTAGGAAACAATGGGTTAAAACAAAGCTAAACAGCTTTTTGCTGCAGGACTTCTCAGAGCTTGTAAATGCCAATGTCTTGTGACTCTCCTAGAGAAGGTTACTCACAGTGTACAGCATTTCCCAAATGTACTTAATCATGTACATCTCTCCAGCCTTTGAGTTTTGGTATTACAGCCCAGGACTGTTGGCTGATCACTTCCGGGAAAGCTCAAGTCTCTGGCTATTGATAAGGAGCAGGGAGAGCAATGAAGACAGGAGACTCTCATGACAGCTCGAACCAAACACAAAAGCTGCCAGGAGAATGGCCTTCCCCGACTCTTGGCCAAGTGTAGGCATGCAAGTGCCTGGCATGGCTCACGAGGTGTTTTTTATGCCGGTAGCAACGTGGAAGTGGAAGTGATAGCAGGTACTGTGCCCCAGACTTGGAGTGTTCGGGTTTCATATATCCTTCCTTCCACTAAGCCTGCCCCTATGTGCTTTAGTTCTCTGTCTTGTGCACAAACATTTTCCAAGCTCTGTGCCAAGTTCTCAGGCTACAAGAATGCCAGGATCAGCCAGTCTTTTCTTCATTATCATTTGTGGATCACCAAGATTCTTAACGACTGAGATGTGTTCTTCTTGCTCACCTGGGTGTTTATTAATTCTACGGATTCAATACATTTTGTGTCTACCAAGAAAACAATAGATAAAATATTCCTAAGCATGCCCCTTTCTTATTACCTAGCCTCATTATTTATCCCTATTATGATACAACACATTTCCTCCTAATAACTGGTCCATTTGGAAATCATGTCTTGAAGACAGCTAAGGAAAGAGATTGGAGGCTTTTTGGGGGTAAATGGTGGAGGGCTCCATCTCCAAGCTTTATTTAGCTCTGGCTTTGCCAAGGGGTGCTTGGTGGGGGGTGGGTCATCTTCCAGCCCAGGAAGGGTCCAGCCACCCAGTTCTGACCTGGTGACCGTTAGGCCCTTTGGAAAAGGAAAACAATGAGTCAGCATCAGCCCCAGCATAGTTTGCTTCCCTCCTAATTGGTGCCAGGACCCCAGACACCAGGACTATAATTACTTATGCTGTCGAGAGAAGGGAGTTCTTAAAGTGATTTATCATGGAGGTGACAGAAAATGACAATTGCTCATCACTTAAAACAATGAGCCTGCCAGATGTTGACCACGCAGGTGTGTGCAGGTGGGGGTGCAGCATCCCATCTCTATAGGACTTCGTTGGCTGAGTTATTAAAGATGAGCCCTCCAGGGAGATCCCCTCCAGGGAGAGGCATCCCATGGCATCTATTAGGCATTGGTCAGGGTTGTGTCTCCCACGTGGGCCCTTCTGAAAGGTTTTAAAAACATTCTATCAAACTCTTACCATACCAGGTGCTCTGCTGAGTGTTTTGTGTATATCATCTCAGGACAGCTGGTATGAGGCAGATATTATCTCTCAGGTGTGCTGACAACCCTTGGGGCAGAGGGCCCCGTAGCTGGGGCCAAGAAAGCCACGCCCATGTACCCACTCCAGGGATGTGAGTTGATGGCCAGGCTTAAGATTCCAGAGGCAGAAGTGAGCACTGAGGCTCTCTATGCCCTCGCATTGAACCTCCAACTCATAGGTGTCTCCGGATTCATTACTGTCAATGTGGCAGCTGGAATATTCTTTTCTGTCTTTTCTCACAGTCTTTGTTTTCCTCTAGCTAGTCTCTTGTGAAAAAAAATAAAAAAGCCATCTGCACCACGGCCCTCTCTCCGTCTCTGTTCTTAGGAACACTCTCTCACGTGCCCTGTTAGTGTAGTGGTGAGCACCAGCACCGCTGCAGCCAGACAGCTTGCATTGTAACCCCAGCTCCATTTGTTAGCTGCGAGACTTTGAGAAAATTATTTAACCTCTTTGTGCCTTGGCTTCCCCATTTATAGAATGAAGGTACTGAGAGTATCCACCTGAGGGGCATTACAAGCAAGGAGGGAGTTAATGTGTGTAAAGTGCTTAAAAGGTCTTTGTGTGTTAATTATTATTACTTCCTTCAGTTAACTCTGAGGCAAATGTTTGGAAGTGATGCATATGTTGATTACACTGATTTGATGGTTTCATGGGTGTATGCATTTATGCTCAAACTTATCAATTTGTATATGTTAAATATGTGTGATTTTTGCACACTAATTATGCCTCAGTAAAGCTGTTAAAAAGGAAATAAAACTCAAATAATAAAAGCATGTCATTAAAAAATGGATAGTAAAGAAATAATGTTTTGAGCACCTACTAGGGGCCGGTGCTGGAACTGTTGCCAGGACTACAGTGGACACCCTCAGAAGCATGACCTCAGCCCTCAATGCACTGTGTCTCAAGAAAGCAGACATCAGTCAGATAATCATGCACATAATTATCTATTGAAAAGCCTAAATGGTGCAAAGAGAAAATACAGAAGTGAGGAGGGCACATGGCAAGGGGATGTGACCTTGAGTGGGAGGACAGGAAGGGTTTCCTGGGAAGTGATGTTTAAGCAAACCTGAAAGACGAGTAAGGGGTCACCAGACAAAGGGAGAAAAGAGGAGAATGTTCCAAGACCAGATGTTTCTGGAATGATGGGGTGAAAGCAATATGAATCCCGTGGAAACCATACTTAGAATGCTGAATTCTGAATTTTCCTGGGCTAGCCACATGCAGTGATACTCTCTTGTGATGCTGGGCAGGTGCAGTGAGCCACAGCTCCCAGGCAGCCATGCGATCACGAGGTTAAAACAATGGGTACTCTACAGTGTGTTCATTATATTAGATGATTCTGCGCAACTGTAGGCTAATGTAAGTGTTCTGAGTACATTCAAGGTAGGCTAGACTAAGCTACAATGTTCAGTAAGTTAGGTGTATTAAATGCATTTTAAAAAAAAATATATTTTTATTGATTTCAGAGAGGAAGGGAGAGGAAGAGAGAGACAGAAACATCAATGATGAGAGAGAATCATTGATTGGCTGCCTCCTGAATGCCCCCTACTGGGGATCGAGCCCGTAACCCTGAGCATGTGCCCCTGACTGGAATCGAACCTGGGACCCTTTGGTCCACAGGCCGATGCTCCATCCACTGAGCCAAACCAGCCAGGGCAATGCATTTTTAATTTACTATATTTTCTACTTACGAGGGGTTTATCACGACATAATCCCATAGTAGGTTGAGGAGCATCTGTAAACCAAAGAACAGGGGTGGGAAGAAAGCATGGGCAAAGGTCCTGGGGTGGGAAGAAGCATGCATGCATTTTTGCAGAGCCAAAGGAAGACAAATGTAGACAGGGCAGAGAATGGGGTGAGTGATGTTCGGGGGATGTATTTATTTCCTGGCTTCTTTCTGCCCCTTCCCTTCTCTGAGAGACGAAAAATGATTATTCTGACTAATGAGTTTGGGAGCGTGCTGGGCTCAGTCACATCCTTTGTCTCCATTAGGGACCTTCTGCCTGCTGTCCTACTGCTCCCTGTGGCTGGATGTGTGAGGCCATTTGATGCTGAGAGTGGAATTAGGAAGCTCAGTGTTGTCACTCAATTATATAGCTGGTGTTCTGACCTCTGCCTGCTGGACTCCCTAAGTTTTATAGTCAGAGTCCGGTGTGTCTGTTTGGAGGGCTGGTCAAGTGTTGAATAGCAGACATTTTTAATGCAACCTCTGTTTTTCATTCATGGTTGGAGGCTGGGGGTGGAGGAGAGGATCTGGGAGCCTCTTTAATATTGAGTGCTTCACGAATTCAATTACACTTTTCTCGGCCAGAAAGGTAACCAATTGTAATAGAATGCATCAACAATTTAAATGGTATTGCTGCTGCTGCTCCAGGAGGAGAAGTTTCAGGCTCTCTCTGGTTTTGCCTCTTTGAGCCCACACAGCTTTCATGTTTGGCTCTGGCCCAAAGCCTGAGGGACCCCCTTACTCTTTTACCCCCTACACAGATGGCAAATGACCTGAGCCCATCAAGCCTTCTGTAGCTCATTATAGAAGGGATGCACCTTCCATCTCATTTTATCCTCATGAGAAATTCCAAGGGAGGAATACTGTCCTACATTACAGAGAAGGTGACTGAAGGTCACATAAAGGAAGGAACTGGCTCAGGGACACACAGGGAAGAGTGGACAGGCCAGGATGTGAGCCTAGTTTCTGATTTCAAAGCCCATGCCACCATCTATTGGGAGCCTTATTTTACTGGTCAGGGATCACTCATTACTAGTCTATGAAAGAAAAACGGAGGTTCCTCAGAAAATACGAGGCAGAAGCTTCAGGCTGGGAACCAGGGTCACACTGAGCTTGAAGACCCTCATTTCCTCTCACTGGTTTGCTTCCTTTACTCTCACAGCAGGTGGGCTTTTTGCACTTAGTGGGGAATAGGACCACACAGCCCCAGTTTCCTATTCTACCTGTTCCTGAACAACTAATAACCTCGGCTGAAAGATCCCTTCCTCAGGAAAGCCCTCCCAGATTGCAAGGCTAGGTCTTCTTGTCTTTCTCCACCATTGCACTGACCTCAGTTTTTAACTGCATAACTATGTGGTTATTTGATTCATCTATGACTCCTCCATGAGGCTCTAAACATTGTGAGGACAGTGCCTGACACATCCCTGGCACTTTGTAGGCACCCATTGAATAAAACCAATAAGTGAAGAAGAGGGGCAAAGGTGTTTCAGACAGAGGGGGTTACACATGCCAAAGCCCAGGGGAGAGAAGGGACCTGAAAGTTTTGGTTGTTGCAAGGGGTGAGACTGGAAGCAGGAAGACCAGGAAGGAGGCTATTGCAACAGCCCCGGAAAGGGATAAGGGTGGCTTGGAATAGAATGGCGGCAGTGGTGTTGGAGGGAAGTGGACACATTTGGGAATAGAATGGACAGGACCTGGTGTGGGAGTGAGTTGAACAGGGAGTCAAGGAAGATGCTTGGGTTTCTAGTCCGGGCGGCAAAGGGCCCAGGGGCTGAGCAGGTCTGTGGCCAGTCTGTGCTAATTCACAGTGGCAGGGTAGAGGCCTGGTTCCCACAGGGCACTTGACCTCCCACACATCTTAAAGAAGTCCTTTGCGCTTGACTTCTGACACTGCCTGCATTCAAGGTTTTAGTGGCTCCACCCAGTGTCACCCTCAATAGGTAGAATTTATTCCATTACAGATGGCAGTTCTCGTCCAACTCTCTGGACACCTGAAGTCCTTCCTGAGTCATCTACAGGAGCTCAGGAAATCTTTGCCAGGCTGCAGTGCAGAGAAATACACCCTCATGGGGGCAACCAGGGAGACAGCACCTTCTCAGTCTGAAAAGCCCAGCTGGGTCAGGACAGTAGGCTTAGAAGTTATGGAAAGAGCTAGCTTGGGCTTGTTCACACAATCCCATATGTAAGCACCAGGGGGCAACCTTGAGTCTTGAGAAAGATTAGCATGGGCCAAAAGGGAAGTTGGGCCTCTTTATTAGTACCTTTGTCTTGAGTGCATTTTAATAGACTCATGGGATTTAAGGGGTAACACAGGAGGCTGGGATTGATTAATGGAAAAGCATTCATCCAACAAATAGTTGTTGAGACCTTACTATGCAGGCCTCTGGGGTGCCATGGGTACTGGAAGATCTGGACTTGCTTCTAATCTACCAGGTACACTTGGACAAACCTCTTCTTATTCTTGGATTATTCTTATTCATAGAAGCCACACTTTATGGAATCATTACGTTGGTACTGATCACTTTAACCCTTCACAGTGGTCCTTTGCAGTAAGTAAGATTATCCCTATTTTGAGGAAACTGAGTTTGGAGAGATTAAGTAATTTATCCAAGGCCACATGGAAGCTAGGTAGAGCTGCAGTTCAAACCCAGTGCTGAAGATCCAAGGTGAATGCCATGGGGTATCTTGGCAGTGGAATATCATGAAAGGATTTGAAATAGGGAGATGACATGATCAGACTCTTTATGGAAGATAGATTGAGTAGTGGAGTGACCAGATAGGAGTGATAGTGGTCCAGGCCAGGGATGAGGGCAGAGTCCACAGACCTGGATATACATGCCCAGGATGAATCCCTCAAATGTGAGGTCTGAGTGAACAGTGGGTTGGAGGATTCTGAGGATGTCAGTTGTGTGGCAGGATGGTGGAGCCATTGGCAGAGACAAGGAAGGTGCAGGAAGAACAGGGTTTAGGGGAAGATGAGAGCCGTGCAACCTAAAGGTGCCCAGCCAGGCTGTTTGGTGAGGGCAGCGATGTCTGAGCGGGCCCCAGCTTCTTTGGTGTGAATCCTATATCTTGAATGGTTTCTCAGGCAGGGGCTGTATTTCCCTGTTTAGTCTTTAAGAATCATTTGAAATTGCGTGTTAGAGTATGTGTGTGTGTTTATTTCTCAGCTTTTAACCTTGCCAACTTATGCCTCTTAAATATTAATTACCTCTCGGGCTCTGACAATTCTGCTTTCTTAAAACAGCCTCAGCAGGCCCTTCTGTCCAAGAAAGACCGAGTGTGTGGATGTCTGTGCAGAAGGCCTCTGGACAGCACCGGTCCTGGGATAATTAGCCAGGGAGGCCGAAACTCCGGAGCAGACAAGGTGACTCAGGGCTGGCAGCCACAACTTCTCCACAGCAGAGCCTTGGTCTCCAGGCAGGAGATCCTGGGCTAAGCTGCTGGCCAAGCTGCCTCCTGTCCCCTCAGGCCTAATGAGAAGAGACAGGCCAACCATAGTGCCTGCTGGGTGAGGGGCAGAGGTATCCATGGGACCAGGTGGGCTCTGCTCTAGGTAGACTGACAACCGCCTGGTCCCTTAGTATTGGAGGCAGGAGAGCACTATGGTAGTCACCAAGCTCCCCACTTTCTGGAACCAACTCCTGTTTTCAGAAGTGAGCCTTCTTCCAAGACAGAGAGAGCATGGGTAGTTGGGGCAGCACTGGTGGTGGAGGGGGGGGGGGGCTAAGAGTGGGGCCTTCAAGAGGTGTGAAAGGTCAGGGCTTGTCCTTTATGGGTGAGGGTGTGGGTAGCAGATATGTGTGAAAAGTGATAAGAGCCATTCAACCTCTCCCCCACCGCACACAGAGTGGTTTACATTAGTGGTTAAAACATGAGTAGGGTAGAAAAGAGAATTTTACCTCTGCTCTTCTGAGCTCTTGGCTGAGATTCCTGTCATAAAAGATAGATTAACAAGATAAAGACAGAAGTTTATTAACCTGTATAACTCACAGTCTACATGGGAGATACCCAGGGAAAAACGAGTAACTCAGAGAGGTGGCTTAGAACTCAGATTTAAATGCCATCTTCAGCTACAGGCAAACGGAAGAAAGTTGCAGGGGAGGCCAGTTTTGGGGGGTGGGGGTGACTAGGAAAAGCACAATGAATAAGAGTTTGGTTTGTTGTGTAGATTTAAACTGGTGCCTTCTTCACTGAGAAGGGTCTAAAGTTGTCTCTGGGGATTCACCTTTATCCTGCCAGGTACAGAGGGCAGGAGGGACACCTTTATGTTCTGTTTTAGGCAAACAAGGGATGAGAGAGGCTTTCCCTTGTATCTGCTTTTCCTCAGTTGCCTTCAGCTCAAAGAGACAAAGAGGCATATTCAGGGGTGGCGCATTCTATTTGGAAGCTCTATCTGTCTAGCACACTTGACTGATTTCCAACTCCCTTTCTCTCTCCTTGTGCGACTGTAGGCAAGTTACTCATTCCCTGAAAAGTTGGGTTTATGTAAAATGGGGAGCATAACAGCTGTCCTCCCAGAATGGTTGCACTGCCTTGATGAGAGTGTATTTGTTCACAGAGGCTGTCATTAAAAACTACACAGACTGGGTGTCTTAAACAAGGCAAATGTATTGTCCCACAGTCCTGGAGTTTAAAGTCCGAAATCAAGTGTTGGCAGGGTTGGTTCATCCTGATGGCAGGATCTGTTCCAGGCCTCTCTCCTTGGCTTATAGATGCCCTTGTGGCATTCTTCCTATGGGCATGCATGTCTCCACATTCCCCTTTTTATACGGACACCAGTCACATGGAATTAGGGCCCATCCTAATGACCTCATTTTAACTTGATTACCTCAATAAATACCCCATTTCCAAATAAGATCACTTTCTGATATACTCTGGGTTAGGACTTCAACATATGAATTTTTTTGGGGGGGGAGGAGGGAAGGCACACAATTAAAGTCATAACAGAGATATGGCAAGCAAAACACTTAATACAGGGTGCAGAGTAAGCCTCATCATTGTCTCATTTCCAGCGCATTTCGTGTTCTGTTTTAGCCTATTCCACAATGCTGCCTATCCTATTCATTCCCACTCTAACCTCTATCTTCTGTTCTTCCTGGTCTGTGGATTCAATCACCATCTCCAAGATAGAGAAGGATCCTACTGGTGAATGGTGTGACAAAGTTTGAGATCATTGGGTGTGTGGACGGCAGGTCAAGGGTGCTGGTCTGAGCCTAAGGTCCCGGTTGATAAGTGAAGCCTGACTCTGTGTATCTTTGATGGTCTGTACTCTGACACTTGCTCACCTGTATGTAGACAAGGATGTGGGTAATGGCTAAGAGTTTAAAGCCTCATATTGAATTATTGCCTAGCTCAGGAATTGGCAATCTACAATGAGCTGCTATATACATTGCTGCAACTGGCTATTATATTATTATTACACTAGAGGCCTGGTGCATGAAATTTGTGCATGGGGGGGGTCCCCTCAGCCCAGCCTGTACCCTCTCCAATCCGGGACCCCTTGGGGGATGTCCAACTGCCGGTTTAGGCCCAAGGGATCAGGCCTAAACCGGTAGTTGGACATCCCTCTCACAATCCTGGACTGCTGGCTCCTAATCGCTCACCTGCCTGCATGGTCACCCTTAACTGCCCTCCTCCCCCACCAGCCTGATCACCCCTCACTGCCTCTGTGTGCTGGTCTGATTGCCCCTACCTGCCCACCATGCTGGCCAGGTTGCCCCCAACTGCCCCCTCTCTGCCAGCCTGGTTGCCCCACACAGCCTTGCTTGTTCAGTCGTTTGGTCGTCCCTCACTAACCTCCCTGCCGGCCTGGTTGTAGGCAGCCATCTTGTGAGGTTGTGAGGGCTAATTTGCATATTACATCTTTATTATATAGGATGGTTGTTAGCATCACTATTATACAACCCCACAGAGCCATGTGCTCTCAGCTGGGGGTGTAATCAGGGCCAAGGGCCCGAGTGTTCATGCTGGATGGTGGAACTTGGTCTCTCTAAACCTATGTCATCTCCCTGTCTCAGAAGACCTCCTTTGCCTTCTTCTGGTTGACATAGGTAGCTGTGTGGTCTCTCTAGTTTTTATTTCCAGGCTGCCCGAGACCTGGATCTCACGCCTGCCCTTGTTTGCACCATCTCATTTAACAGCTACTTATTGAGAACCTATTATGTGTGCAGAAAGTCATGAGCTGGGCATTAGCGTGTCTAGAGAGAAGAATATCATCCTTGTCTTCAAATTCCTCCTCCTCCTTCCATTCCTTATATAATGGGTGCTGGTAGATGGGGCCTTCTGGTTTTTGAAGCTGAAAAACTTACTCTAAAAATTATGCCCAGTCTCTGTCCCTTTGTTCTTGGCCACACCTGGAGTAGGCCCTGGTGGTTATGTAAAGGAGAAGCAGTGCTCTCCCTGTTTCTTGGAGAAGACCTAAATGCAATAGCCTCAGGCTGAGATGTTAGGCATCGCTTAGTAATGTAAATCAGGAGGGTATTTTAGCGGAATGGTGCCTCTGCAAATTCCTTTAGAGAAAACGTTTCCTTTCTAATTCTGATCCACAGTGCATGCTGGTAGATTGTAGCATTTGTACTGAGATGGTGAGATTTTTCCTTCAGCCTGTTGTTGGAAGGAAAGGTGGAACTGGGAAGGCAGGGAACACAGATGCGACATGCAGCCGGATCTTCAGGTCTCTGCTGGGGAAAGAATGTGGAAAGGGGCTGGGCTGGCCTCAGTGGGCACAACCTGGCCATACTCTTGAAACCCAGACTTTGGGAAACATGTGGAGTTGTCTTGTTGGGGAGCCCAAGGCCAGACCTCATGCCTGTGGGTGGGTGTGGGGTCAGTTTCAATGATATTCCAACCCATCGATTATTCAGTTAGGATTCAAGGACTTGGGAGGCAGATCTGTGCTTGGAGAGGGAGGGTGGCTGGCAGCCAGGCAGAGTACCAGTCCAGTAAGAGGCTTTGAAATCAGGTTTGGGCCTGGATGTTCCAAGAGTGGCCACTCTTAGTAGCTCTGCGTTATGCTCAATGCTGCTCTTCCTTCCATTAGTCCCAGATCTTCAGGAAGGTCTTGCTAAAGTTCTGACCTATTGGCTACAGTGATGTAGGCAGTCGGGGTTGGTGGATTGGGGGAGGAGATAACCTCATGGTACAGAAGGAACAGCCGAATCCTGAGTGAGGGCATCAGAGGTGGACATCCCGTGGCATCAGGAGAGGTCAGCTGGACTCAGAAGCCTTGTGACCTCACTGGAGACCATGCAGTTTGCTCTGGAGCACCCCTGGCTGTACCTTGAGAAATGCAGGAGGGGCAAGAGGGAAGGTAGAGGGTTTAATTTCCAGCAGTTAGGGGATGCTCTCCTGGATTAGGCAAAATGGCCACCTGTCACCTTTCATTTCTTTGCCTGTTAAGCAAAACCACCTGGACCTTATAGTTCCTTTTATCTTGGAATATTTCCCTGTCGCCTTTCCCATGGTTGACATTCAGGATCTAAGTAAATTTAATATCTCTTTGGCCTAATGATGTTGAACATGACAGGGAACACTAAAATAACACCTCTTCTGACAAACTGTCTATAACAGTGGTTCTCAACCTTTCTAATGCCGCGACCCTTTAATACAGTTCCTCATGTTGTGGTGACCCCAACCATAAAATTATTTTCGTTGCTACTTCATAACTGTAATGGTCTTAGGCAACCCTGCTAGTAGTCACGACCCACAAGTTGAGAACTGCTGCTGTAGAGCCTAAGACCATCGGAAAACACAGATATTTACATTATGATTCATTAACAGTAGCAAAATTATAGTTATGAAGTAGCAACGAAAATAATTTTATGGTTGGGGGTCACCACAACATGAGGAACTGTATTAAAGGGTCACGGCATTAGAAAGGTTGAGAACCACTGGTCTAGAGCAACTCAACCCTTAGGTACTCATGAACCGGTGCTGAAGGTCTCAGATGCCCATAGTTCACAAGGAGGAGAGACGAGGAGACCTCCCAGGACAAGCATCCCTGAAGTAGGGGTCATGGTCATGATGGCAGGTGACATCTTGGTAATTCTTGTCATGGTGGTGAGAGGGCAGGTTGAAACAGAAGGTGATGGTGCAGAGTTGCAATGGGGGAGGGAGGCTTTCTCTTCTCACTCAAGCATATCCTGAATGTCCACTTTTGCATTTGCAGGTCACATCTATTTTCTAGTTTCTATGGTGGGTCATTCAATAAAATCTCCAGGACTTCCACGTGCTAGGTGACCCAACTGTGTCTAATGATTGCTGGTACCAGGATCGCTTTCTGAGGAGGGAGGGGGAGCTGCGCTCAGGGCAGGAGCTAGCTGTGTGTAGCGAGGTAGCAGATTAGAAGCAAGTCCCCTCTGAGGGGACCTACATAGGAAATGATTGCAGAGGAAAGTGAGAAGAGACTCCAAGGAGAAAAACATTCAGTGCATGAACCAACCACCTCGCACACCTTCAGAGCCCTGAAGGCTCCATCTCCTCCGTGAAGGGGCTGCATGGATCAAGCGGCACTTTACTTGGAAAATTCAGGTCAACAGCATGCATTCGCATAATGTGTAGCCAGCTGCCTGTTGGTGCACAATGTATGCCAGCTCATATCTGTAGGTGATTGGCACAGGGGGGGTTGGTGCTTTCCCCAAGACTCGGTGTGGCTCTATTCAAGAAGATCCCCAAAGTATAAAAGAACAGGACGAATGGGCTGCAAGTTACATGGTTTGGAGAGAATCAAGGGGCCCTAGAATAGTGGTTCTCAGAACTGGAGGAGACAGTGAGCCCCGCCCATCTGAGCTGGGACATTTGGATTCCAGGGAGAAGGAAGCTGGGCGGAGCCCAAGGAGAGATCAACAAGTCTCTTCTGCCCAGACTGCTGCAGGGCTGACGTCCTTTTCCCAGAAATAACACAAAGACAGAATCTACAACTTTTCCTTTGAATGGGAATTGAGTTTTCCAGGGAAGGACATTTAATAAGTTTCATTCAGGAAGTCTCTGTTTCCAATAAAGACTTAACAAAGTTAATTAGACTAAACAGCAATTATCATGTCTCCTCATTGTTCAATTATCTGCTGAACTGGTATTTCCTGATTAATTTTCTGATTAAAATGTATTAAACGGAAAAGACCAGCAAACAGGCCTTGACAGGTTCCTAAAGAGAGTGGGAAGCTGCAGCTGGGTGTGCAGGGCAGTGGGCACTGGGGTCACTGAGGTTGTTTTCACCTTCCAGGCTGGGGGCCAAGGGCAGGTGGGAGGGGCCAGTGAAGGGGAGGTGGCGTCCTGTCCACCTGCATCCCCACAGGTACAACCATCAGCATCTTTGCTCAGTCCTCCTTTCTCCAAACCTGGCTTCCCCCTTTGGCAAATGGTACCTACCTGTAGATGCATTGCAGAAACAGGGCGTCACCCTCCATCTCTCTCATCCCTCTCCTTAGCCTGCCCAGGATGCATTATAATCATTTCCTTATAAATGTGCTTAACTGCCTTTCTAGCAAAATCTCCATCCTGGCAAAACCCCTGTTCTGGCTAACCCTGCTCAAATGTTCTCCCTGAATCGATACCCATACCTCTGAGCATTGCTGAAGAACCCCTTTAACCCTGCTGACTCATGACCACAAACCTCAGTTGGGAATTCAACTCTGCCCAGCAATGCCACTACACTTCCTCCCTGTGTTCCCTTCCCCACTCTGAGACAGCAGCTTCTCTGCTCAAATCGCCAATTCTCACTCTCTTCCTCACTGTCAGCTGGTGACCTTGCTTTATACTTCATTGAAACATAGAAGCAATCAGACACGAACTTCTGTGTCTTTCCATCACGAAATTGACAGACCTCCTCCTATTATAATGGAAGACGTGTTCCTACTCTTAACAGAGGCCAACCCCTCCACTCGGCCCTGGATCCTGTTCTTTTTCACCTTCTCAAGGACTTTGTTCCTGCAAATATCTTCTCTTTCCTGCATCATCAGTTTCTCCCTTCTCAACTGGATCATTCCATTAGCATGCAAAATGCTGTAGTACCTCTCATCTAAAGAAAAAAAAAAAAAGAAAAAGAAAAATTGCCTTCTAATAGCACATGCAGTATATACTATACTAGTAGTTATTCTGTTGAATGTCTGAAACATTTCATAAGCATAAGAAGGTAAAACAAAAGTTCCAAGTGCCTTTCCTGACGCCCATCTCCCTTCCCTGTGTTGCCCATTTTTCTACCATTCTTCACCGCAAAACTTCTCAAAGGATGGCTCCACTGTCTTCACATCCACCTCCCCTCACCTCCATTCTCTCCTCCACATACTTGAACTTAGCTTCTGTCTTCACTGTGCCACTGAAATTGCTCTTATTGTGGTCAATGACCAACATGTTGCTCAACCCAACAACCCACATGGTTCTTTCTCTTTTCTCATCTTACTCAGCCTCAGCAGCATAAGCACTGTTGACCCCTTTCTCCTGAAACACTTGGTACTCTCAAGCTGGTCCAGCTCTCCTCCTCCCTCCCTCATTGCTCCTTCTCAGTCTGCCTTGCTCTTTCCCCTCGACTCAACATCGAAACCCTAGGAACTCTGCACCCTCTTTTTTTCCTTTTTTCCCTCTTTCTACACTCCTTTAGGTGATCTCATAAGACTTGGCTTTACGCATCATGGCTATAATCCCTTCCATAAGCTGAATGACTCACACTTTTGTGTCTCCAGCCTAGACCTCTCTCTTGAGTTTCACTGTGAATGTCCAACTTGGAACTCAACATTTCCATTTGGATATCTAATAGACATTTCTATATAAATCCGTCCAAAAGAGAACTTCTGATCTCCTGCCACACCTAACTCAAATCCACTCCTTCCAAAGCTTTCCACATTTCAGTAAATAACACTGTTGTTTGCCTGACTATTGAGGCTAAAAATGTGGCATCTTTCTTGAGTCCTCTCACTTTCTCACTTGCCTCCAAACCAAATCTCTATTCTGGCCACTTTCTACATCTCTACTGCGACCATTCTAGGCTGAGTCACATCAGTTCTTACCTGAATCAATGTTTTCTAACATAGGCTCCTATTCTTATTCCTAGAGAGTCCTTTCTCCATAGAAGAGTGTACCAGTTACCTATTGCTGTGTAACAGGTCACCCCAACCTAAGTGGCATAAAACAACTATTTTGTTTGCTCACAATTCTGTGAGTCAGCAATTTTGGCCAGGCTCAGCTGGATGGTTTTTCTGCTGGTCTCATCCAGCTGAGCCTGGCCAAAATTGCTGAAGTCACTCATTCTGTCACAGATCAGCTGGGGCTGGTTGGTCTAGGGACCTTCAGCTGGGACAGTCTCTGCTCTACTTGGTCTCACTCTTCAGGAGGTTAGCCTGGGTTTCTGATTATGGCAGGGTGATTCGTGCCAAGGTTTTAATTTATAAAGGTGACTGGGTGATGACATAGAAATAAACATTTAATGTTACCCATAGTTTCTCCGGAAACAAGAGCTATAGCATTCCATGCAAAATCATGGGGCAACCACAGGTGTCAGACAGGAGGCAGAAAGAAGTAAAGGGCCTTTATTGGGATTTCTCTGGGAAGCAAGAGCTGGCTAGTTTAGATAATCTTGACAAGCTTTGACGCATAGAGACTTTTCTAGTTGCCTGCTACTTGGCACTGGTTAATTTTAGGGCAGGGGAAATATTGGCCCTTGATGGTCCATCCATCCATCCATCAATCCCAACCTTCAGAAGCTCAATTTGTGGTTTAAAGAGGCGCAGTAACTTTGTTTTGTTTTGTCTTCTTGGCACACTTATGCATTTGCATGTTTGTTTCTTCCTTTACATTAAAAGCCTCATTTGGTTTTATATTCCTAACATTTAGCATAATAAATGTTTGCTGAATATATGATGATAATTATGAAACATACCGGCACAGATTATTGAAAGAGAACCTGAAGCTGACTAAACCCAGGGTAGGAGGATCAGGGAAGACTTCCTGAGAGAGATGATGTCTGAGTTGAGATTTATCTAATTCTTGCCTTGCCCCCTCAGATTGTGAGCTTCTTAAGGGCAGGGATTCGGTATCATTTGCATTTTTATGTTGGCTGGCATATAACATAGTGCTTGGTTCATATTAATTAACTCGAGATTTTTTTTTTTTATTGTGGCAAAATACACATAAGATAAAATTTACGAGGTTAAATTAGAATCAGGAGGCTGATTAATTGCATGCTCACCCCTTCCCCTACCGTGGTCCTCCCTTGTGTTAACTGTGTAGGCATCTGTCTCCCTCGCTGGATTATAAGCTCCTTTGAGGCCAGAGAGCATACCTTGGGTGTGTTTGTATTCCCCACAGTGCCTATCACATTGCAGGCAGGCATCAATAAAGGGTTGTTAAATATATAAATAAAGAGCTGCACTGAATGATTTATCCTAATTAACTCTTCCAGAGTAGTTTCCTCAGGAGGATTCAGTATGTCGTTTCTGCCATCTTCTGAAAGCCCTAGCCTTATGTACCCCACATTCTGGTCATTCCAGCATCTCCACCCATGGTCTTCTCAATAAACTTCTTGTGCCTGTGTCTCCATCCTGAACTGTAATGGACAGCTCAACTCTGCACCTAAGAGCCCCCTTGTCTCCTTGGGGGAATCCTGGGTATGAGGTTTAGTCTAATTGTGACTGAGATACGATCATGTGATGGTCGTAGGCTAGAAACCCAGGACAACCTGAGGCTGGTTAAGAACACTTGATAGTTGGGGGCCTTGGCTCCAAACCCAGTGTGGTGCATAAGTCAGTTAGCCTTGGCCATGAGGGGCCACCTTCACTGATGCTGTTGAGTACTTGTTAGCCCTTCTCTAGATCCTGGGGCACCACTGGCATGAGTTGACATTTCATTCAGTCTTGGCAGGGCTCACCTTTAAGCCTTGGCCTCATCCCAGCTGGTGTGCTGGATCTCCAGGCTCCAGGCTCTCCTGGGCCCACTCAAACCTCTGCTCCTGAGTTTCTAGCTCCTCTGCTCATCGATCTTGCATAACGACTAACTAAGTCTAGACACAACTGCTTCACTCCTGATCATTGCTGTACTGTTTAGTGTCATCCAGAGAGCAGCTTAAAATAATGAAAAGCTTTGTTTTTTAAGCATTATTGATTTACTATCAGTCATTAGTCCCCAAAGAGAAAATATCTGAGTGGACTCAGACTAGACCATAATAGGAAAGGATAGTAATGGCCCCCATGTTAGGTGGTATAAAATATGATTGCATTCTGTTATTTCAAATTTATGCTTAAATAACCTCACTGAGTTTTTTAAAAATATGTATGTATCTGCTCTTGCCATAGTAGTTTTAGAGACAAATAAGTTTTTGTTAGGGGGAGGTATGACAAGTATAAATAATGTTTAAGACATGATTATTTCATTTATTTATATATTAATTAATTAATTCATTCATGCATTTATATTAAATACCCTTGAGTGCACAGCATGCACTGGTACTACCCTCATTTTTTTTTTGGATTCTTTTTTCTTTTTGCTATTCTGAGTGGGGTTTTTTTTTTTTTTGCTTCCTTATATTATAATCACTGACTTGATTCTCAGCTTCATCTACTCTATTGTTAACTCCTTACAAACTATTCATTTTAGTTAGTGTATCCTTCATTTCTGATTGGCTCTTTTTTATGGTCTCCATGTCATTTTTTAAAATGCTGTTGAAGTTCTCACTAAGTTTATTGAGCATCCCTATCACCAGTGTTTTGAGCTCTGCATCTAGTAGATTGCTTGTCTGCATTTTGTTTAGTTCTTTTTCTAAAGTTTTGTTCTATTTTTTCATTTGGGACATGTTTCTTTGTCTCCTCATTTTGGCTGTCACTTTGTGTTTGTTTCTTTGTAATAGGTAGAGCTGCTATGTCTCCTGGGCTCTGTAGAGTGACCTTATATAGTAGGTGTTCTATAGGGTCCAGTGGCACAGCCTCCCTGATCACCCAAATTTGGCACTCCAGGTGCACCCCTCTATGTGTGGGCCATGTACAACCTCCCATTGTAGTTGAGCCTTGATTGCTCTTGGCATGGTAATGGGAGGGATTTACCTCTAGGCCTATTGGCTACAAGGACTGGCATCAGCCTCTGTGGAGGATCAGTTGTGTAGGGGCCCATCCCATGGAACAGGACTTACTTTAGTGGGGCTCTGGTGCCCACTGAATTCTCCCCTTGACTGTGTTCTTGTAGAGGTGATTGTGTAGTGCTTCCACATGGTCTGAAGCTGCTTATAGGTATATTGACTCTGGGGCCTCCTGGGAGGTGCAGGTCAAGGTCAGTGGCTGCCTGTGTGCTGACTAGGGCCGCCTGGCATGAGCTATAGAGTGATCTGCATATGGCTGCTACTTTTGTTGGACTTGGAAGTGCCCAGGAGAGGCCATGCTATGAACCAAGGCTGGCTGTTGCCCAGGGCCACTTAGCCAGAGGTATGAGGCCAGATGCTGCCTGTATGAGAGGTTTTAGGAAAGTCTGAAACATGAGCCAGGATAGACCATTTTTATTAAAAAGCCACTGGAAGTGGGCCTGGAAATTGGGTGGAAATCACCAAGGTGGGGTAAAGAGTGTGAGCCTGATTGATGGAGACTCAGATATGGCATCCACCTTCTAGCTCTGAGTGGGGAGGGCTCAGAAAAGAAACAATGACCTCTGTCAGCACTTCTGTATGGGGGAAAGTTGCCCCTCCAGTTCTCACCCTGCCAGATAATTCAGTTCCTCCTGTATGTTCCAGGTACCTTTCAAGCTGCTGCTCCGGCACTGGAACTCAGAGGGAGTGAGTCTGAGTAAGTCCAAGCTCGGGCCTTTAAAGAGGAACTCCCTGAGATCCCTCTGTCTCACTCAGCCATAATCCCTACTGATGTTTATAGCCAGAAGTTTTGAGGACTTTTCTTCCTGGCACTGGGATTCTGGGTGTGGCATATGTTGTGGAGCTGGGACCCCTCCCTCCTTAAGGGGAACCTCCACAACCGAGCTGTCCCTCCTGATTTTATCCACCACATGTGGATGTGGGCCCACCCTGTTCTGCATCTCCCCCTCTCCTACCAGTCTCAGTGTGGCTTCTTCTTTATACCCTTAATTGTAGGACTTCTGTTCAGCGGTTCTGAATGTGGTTGTTCTGTAGTTAGTTATAATTTTGATGTAGTTTAGGAGGATGTGAGTTCCACATTTACCTATGCTGTCATCTTGACTAGAAGCTCCTTGTTTGCCTTTTTAAGCCACTAACTTTTGGAGTATTTTGTTTTGCAGCAATAGATAACTAATATAACATGATGCCTTTGTTGGAGAGATGAAGCATATATTGCAGGAGATTAAATCTGCATAAACAAGTTGGGCTAGGTTTCCCTGAGGAGGTAATGGTCCGCTAGCTGGGGAAGAAAGGTACTCATACTTGGTAGTGACCCATCCTCCCCAGCCCTTTTCTCTTATCACCACTGCACAATCTCCCAACTTCTCCTCTAGTGTCCCTTGTACCTTACAAAGAACCTGAGCCACCTTCTTCCATAGATCTGGGCTAACGCGCTACTGGTAATGGACTAAAAAAGTCATTTCTCTTCCCACATCCTCCGCCACAATGCACTGGCTCCGTCCTCGCTATGTCACCAGGATCCCAGTCCTAACTGTTTTTTTCCCCAAAAGGGGCCTGAGCATTTCATCTTTCCTTTACAAGTCTCTGCTCAGCACAGCTTGGCACATCTCCCTGTGTCCTCCTCAATTAAAAATGACACAAAAGTAAAGGAAATACATAGTTCTTTGAAAAGGCTTCCCAATCCAAACTTTTTAATGAGACAGAATATAAAGAGCCTGTCTTATCTCTTCGATGCGACTCCCTTGTGCTGTAATCAAGCAGAATTAATTAAAAGCAATCAAGTTGGCATGGGGGCCTGCGGCACCAGTCTTTCATCTTAGCCATGTGAGTGCTGTCCCCGAGGGGGTGTGACTTTGGGCGGGAGAGTGGGGTGGGTCCAGCACTGGGAGGAAAAAACAGCTCACCCCCAAAGCTTGCATTGCTAGGGCATGACCCCAGCTGCTGGAGAGAGTTGGGTCCTACTCAGAGAAGCATTTCTGCATTGTTCTGGGTAAAGGATCTAGACGACTTTCTCAACCTTTCAGGCTACAGAGATGGAGGCTGGATGCTTCCTTGTGGTGGGGAGCTGTCCTGTGTATTGTAGGATGTGTAACAGCATCCCTGGCCTCCTCCCACTGGATGCTAGTAGCATCTTCCCAGTTGTAAAAACCAAGAATGTCTTCAGACATTATTAAATAGCTCCTGGGGTGGTGTGGGGGAGCAACATTGTCCCCAGTTGAGAACCATTGGTCCAGACTAAAGTTTCCTTCAATAAAGATGTATTGTGCCAGCTGGACCAGACACTTTGCAGTTATTGTGGTCCCTGGGGCATTAGGGTATTGTAATGACTCTCTGCCCGCAATAATTTGGGAAATTTTATTATCCAGGTGGGGTGTAACAGCCAGTTACACACAGGCTGGCAAAGTGAAGCCTGTATCTAGAGATGATCCTTTCCAAGATGTAGGAAACCCCTCCCCAGGCAACATTTTATAGTCTCTGCCAAGCATTGACACTCTCCTAGTGTCAGCCACCTTCTCATACCAATACACAACGGTGAATGGGGGTTGTGCGGGGGAGGAGGTGGGATGTCAGAAGACTTTCATTCCCATTTGGGTGATGTTTATTCTCACTGATCCCTTTCTGTCTCGTTGCTCACAGTATCTTAAGGGAACTTGGGATCTCTGGCACCTATCAGACCTGAAGGATATGAGCTGTGCTAGGCTTTTACAATGCCAGGAGTATGACCTGGACAGCCCCTCCTGGTCCAGTAACAGTAAATTAGGTGAATAAAATCATATCCTATGTAACAACCGGAAGGAACTGAAAAGTATGCTAAGGTATCCAAGGAGTACAGGCTTTCACCCAGTGGCCTCGTTTATTAGATAAAGAAAGACACAGGTTGAAACATTGCTTAATGCAGGATGGCAGGGGCTGAAGCATTGCCTGGTTCTAAAGAACAAAGGAGGAGGAGTTTCCACCCAAGCTTGTTTGGTGCTGCATTAAGTAGAGAGTCTTATTATAGCTCCCTCTCTTCTCTTTGATTATTTATCTTTTTAAGCCTCCCCATCAGACTGGATGCCTGCAGGATGGAGGAAACATAGGACCATCCTTCCTCGATAGAGACAGAAGGAATGGGTGGCCTCTGAAGGGGACAGGGAGACTAACCATATTTAGAACCCTCATTATGTGCCACCTGAAGCTGGAAGGGCCAGGGAAGTATCCTCCCTCTAGCCTTTAGAGCAGTGGTTCTTAACCTTTCTAATGCCGCGACCCTTTAATACAGTTCCTCATGTTGTGGTGACCCCAACTATAAAATTATTTTCGTTGCTACTTCATAACTGTAATTTTGCTACTGTTAATAAATCGTAATGTAAATATCTGTGTTTTCCGATGGTCTTAGGCAACCCTGCTAGCGGTTCTCAACCTGTGGGTCACCTAAGACCATTGGAAAACACAGATATTTACATTACGATTCATTAACAGTCACAAAATTACAGTTATGAAATAACAACAAAAATAATTTTATGGTTGGGGGTCATCACAACATGAGGAACTGTATTAAAGGGTCGTGGCATTAGAAAGGTTGAGAACCAGTGCTTTAGGAGATTTGTGGCCCTGATAATACCTTGATTTTGGACTTCTGGTCTCCAGAACTGTGAGAGAATACATTTCTATTGTTTTAAGCCACCGAGTTTGTGGCCATTTGTTACAGCAGCTCTAAGAAATGACTACAGGACCTCAAAATTAAGTGTAAACTTACTGAAGTTTACTTCTGCTTCATCTATCCCCATTGTTGGGATGCCCAGTGCACATGTGGCCTTCTTCCCCAGTTGAAATGATGGAGCATAAAGGGTACCCTGGAGGCATGGAAAGCCATTCACTGTGGTTGAAGCATAGAATGTAAGAATATGTGGGTAAGAAGCTGTTTTGTAGTAACCAAGGGAGTTAAGATAGTACAGATGGAGAAAAATGGGTGCTCTGAGAGATGCTAATGAGTTAAAATAGACAGGGCTTGGTGATCAGTGGGTGAGGAAGAGGTAGACGTCCCAGATTTCTGGCATGAAGGAAATGCTGGTTCCCTCCTCTCAGGCAGGAAACACAGGGGGAAGGTTTGGGTTTTCTCTCTCATATTCCCATGTATCTCCATCAAGCTCTGCCCTTTACCTCTAACTGCAAGGTGATGTCTTTACTGGGTAGGTTGTTCCCATATGGTCAAGGAGGCATACTTGGGAGAAGAGTTAGCACTCTTGGGAGCCAGCCAAGCCACCATGGCGGTGGACCTGTTGACCGTTGAAGCACTTTAGTCATTTGAATTTTTATTTGACACCAAGATTTCCTTGCTAGTAGTCTTTATGAAAGTCATCACAGAAATTAAAAAAAAAGTTTAAGTTTCTCAGTATCCTGGAGAGATTGGAGGTCAGTGACTCCAAAACCAGACCTGGCTAATGCTCTGAAATTCACAGACCCCCTTCATGCAGCAGCAAGGCAGTTGACCAATGTTTGTGACTTTTGTTCCACTTAAGTGGACAAATGGAAACAGAAGTAGCTTTTGGGTCTGGAGCAGGAGCCAGAACCAGTTTGATACTTGAGTTTGCACTGGGAATAAAAACAGAATTACAGGGCTGAATGGGGTAGCCTGCTGTCTCTCACTACCACAATTCTACCCTGTGTTCTTCCAGGGCTCCCTTTTTCCTCCAGGTCACCTTGTCAGTTCAGGTACTTGTCACCTGCCACTTGAGTCTTGTTAAAGTCTCCTAAGTGGTCCTCTGTCTTTCCTTTCCTTATCACCCACCTTTTCCATCATCCATGGAGAGTGCTGTCTCAAGCACCAGTTAATCATGATTCCACTCAACATCCTATTGCAGATGAGTCCAAATTTAAAGTCTTTAACCTGAGATTCAGCCTCATGCAGCAATCTTTCCCTTGTCTTCTGCCCTCTGCTCTCTATACCTGCCAGGGCTGACACTCTGCCAAATCTTGTCCAAGGCTTGTTTATTGCCATCTCTGTCTTTGTTGGATGTCCTTGCTTGGGACAGCTTCCTATTTCCTCTCCTCCTAGGCTTTGAGAGACTTTGTAGTATATTCATTAAGTGAGTAACCCTGGAATCAGACTCTCTGGGTTTACGTCCTGCTTCTGTCACTTATATGAAATAAAATATATAAAGCTTTTACCACAAAGCATTACATAAAATAAGTGCTCCATAATGCAGGCCGTGACAGTATTATTACCACTGTGCATCACTTCCTTTGAGTGCCACTATTCACTTCTCTTAAGAAGTCTTTCTTGAGTAACATCAACCTGGTCCTCCCTGACTCTGTTCACTCACAGGTGATAAAACCTTGTCTGGTGAATCTTATTAGAGTCCTTTCAGAGTGTCTGACTCCATGGTGGCCTGGAATAGCTAGTGCTTTCTGCCTGTCTTTGGCCCAGTATTCAGTATATTTTGATAAGTTTCTGCTGAACTGGACTGAATCAAAGCTTTCTCTTAATATCAGTCATGTACCATCCATCCATCCATCCATCCATCCATCCATCCATCCATCCATCCATCCTTCTATCTGTCCATCCACATAATTAGTCAGCAATCTTTTAAAATATGTTTTTATTGATTTTAGAGAGAGAGGAAGAGAGAGGGAGAGAAACATCCATGTGAGAGAGAAACATTGACCTGTTGCTTCTCATACAGACCCTGACTGGGGACCAAACCCATAACCTGGGCATGTGCCCTGACTAGGAATTGAACTGGTGACCTTTAGGTGCACGGGATGATGCTTAACCAACTAAGCAGCCACACTGGACAGGGCAGCAATATTTTGAATACCTATTATGTGCCAGGCACATTCTAGATGTCGGGTGTATCATACTGGACAAGACAGACTCTGCCCACCTTCACAAAGTCATTCATTGTCTAGGTGAGAGACAAACACTTATATAGGTAGCTATGATATAGAGCAGAGGTGTGGTACCTTTTATCTGCCAAGGGCCATTTGGATATTTATAACATCATTCATGGGCCATACAAAATTATCAACTTAAAAATTAGCCTGCTAAGTTTGGTCAAACATTTAATTAACTCACCCTTAATGCATTGGCAGGGCCAGACAAAACGATTTTGAGGGCCTTATATGGCCCATGGGCTGGACATTCTCCACCCCTGATATAGAGTGACAAGTGTTCTGATGAGGAAAGCGGGTGCTGAGATAACTCAGAAGCCCAAAGGAGAAGCTCTTAACTCTACCTGGGAAGATCATGGATGACTTTCCAGAGGAAGCAAGGTATCAACTGAGACTCAGAGAAAGAGCAAAATTTAACCAGGTGAAAGGGAATTACAAGTGAAGAAGGTTTCAATTGAGGGAACAGTATGTGAAAGAATAGAGGAAAGAGGGACCTGTGTATTGGAACTCTGGGTGGAGAGAGAGAGTGTGTATGTGCACATGCGTGGAGGTAGAACTGCGAGAAGAGGCTAGAGAGGCCGATTGGGACCAGGATAGGCAGGAACTTACATACTGTATTACGAAAATTGGGCTTGCACATCAGAGGTAGGCAATGAATGTTTGCAGAGGAAGTGAGTGGGAGTGTTCAGTGAGGTGCTGACATGCTCAGATTTATAATTTAGAAAAATCATACTGGCTGCAGGGTGGAAAATGGAGGGAGGCTGGTTTGTCAGTCTCCATGACGGAGAGTTGGCCTTGCTTCTTTTCCCAAGCATCTCAGTCTCCACTTGGGTTTGACCTCCAGCTGAGGCCCTGCTGCCCTGCCTGGTTCTTGCCAATCCCCTTCTGAGGACCGGACTCTCTTATTCTTAGCTGTTGACTCAAGTCTTGTTCAAAATGAATAAGCAAACCAGAACTAGGGTCCTGCCACTCCAGGTTTAGTTGCCACCTATTGGGAATCCCCGTCTATTGACTGAATCTCTTACATGCTAATCTTCTTGGTTACTGGTCTCGGCTGAACTTGAGATGCTGCACGTCTTTGGACAATACAGTTTGGATTTTTCACTGTCACTTCTTGGGTAGCAGCAATTTTATCCACTCATTCATCTGTCTCAAACATTGCCAGTTATATACTACGGCCCCAGCGATGGACCCCAATGGATGCCCAGTGGTGAGCAAGACCAATATGGCTCTAGAGCTCATGGCAGTGATGAGAGATGGATTTTAAACAAATATGAACTGTTCTAACTGTGACTGAAAACAAGATTAAGGTTATAACTGGAAGGATAACATGAAGAACCAGCTTCAGTTTGGATGGTGTGCCAGATAGCTCCTCCTTTGCTCCTCCAGGCTGTCCCAACTATCTTACTCACCTTCATCTGTGCCCAGGCAGGCTGACCAGGATGGACTGCATCAGTGGTCTCTCTTGTCCTCTGGCTTCAGCAGGTTTAGCCAAAGGGAATCCCCAGCCGGAGATAGAGAGGAATATGAAGTTGGGGTATGTATTTTTCCGACATCTCTGTGCAGGATCACTGTGGGCTGGCTCAGCTTTTGTTCTGTTCCTTCTTC
Organism: Corynorhinus townsendii; assembly: GCA_026230045.1. Classification (NCBI taxonomy): domain Eukaryota; kingdom Metazoa; phylum Chordata; class Mammalia; order Chiroptera; family Vespertilionidae; genus Corynorhinus; species Corynorhinus townsendii. Next base: position 199,861,493 of record JAPDVU010000002.1, read on the forward strand.
CTTCTGGCCTAGGGTTGTTTCTGCTCTTGTGCTTTCCCTTGGTCTAGCTCCACCTGTTTATAAATTGCCCTTTTATCAAAGCTCCTTGAATTACCTTCATGTGGGCATTGTATTGTTTCTAGCCAGGACCCTGACAGATACAGATGGCAACAGAAAGCCTTTCTGAGGAAGTGACATTTAAGCTAGACTGGTGGGACGAGAAGGAGCCAGCCATGTGAAGTGCAGGGGAGGAGTGGTGCTCCAGGCAGAAGGAAGTCGAGTGTGAAACTGAGGTGGAAAAGAGCTCATGTTTGTGCTGAGGGAACAGAGAAGAGAGAAGGGCAGTGTGTCTGGGCCACAATGAGCCGGGGAGAGGGCATGAGTTGAGATTGAAGAGAAGGCCGGGGCTACAGCATCTGGGACTTTGCAGGCTGTGGAAGGAATTAGTCTTTTATCTTGACCACTGCCAGATAGCAGAGGAAGTTCTTGGCTTGCCTCCTGGTCATCACTCTCCTTGTAGTGGCCCTTACTAGAGATAAAAATAGTGATAATGAACATTTATTGAGCACCTACTACATTCAGGTGTTATTCTAAGTACTTTGGATGCACTGATTCATTTAATTGTTAAACAGCTCCAAGAGGAAGGCATTGTTATCATCCAAATTCCATAGGTAAAGACATCAAGGTTCAAAGAGATTGAGTAACTTACCCAAATCCCACAGCTAGTACATGAAACAGCTGGGATTTGAATATTTTTGGCGACATGAGGATGTCACTGGCATTTAAATGATTATGTTTAAGTGCCCACATTAAAATTTCATTTACCATGGAACCAGTGGTTCTCAACCCAGTCTGGAGCCAGGGCCTTACTCTTCAACAGTTTGCTGTAACTCTATTAAGCACATGATTGCTAAATCCTCAGCCCCCACTAGTCCCTTATCTTACACACCTCTAATTCGTAATGGTCTCCTGTATCTATCAATCATTTCTAGTGGTTTCCTGCATCTGTCAATTGTTTAATAAGTTATGCATATTTATTCTGCCTTCTCAAATGTTTCACAGACTCCTTAATGACCTAGATGGGTTCTTTCATTTCTCTACTACCCATAGACCCTCATAGAGCAGTGAGCACAAAGGAGTACTCAATAAGTGCTTTTTTTGGATGCTTGATTTAAATTAAACTGTGGGTGTAAAGTAATAGTGCCTGAAAAATAGAAGGTGTTTAACAGATGGAATCTGTCACTGGAGCTTATAAGAAGGAAGTTAGTTTCCTAGGCAATTGTTAACCCTAGATCCAACATAAGATCCTTGGTTCACCACACTAGGTCATCTCCATGGTGTCTACAGTCCTGGATCATGTTTTAGTCCAGGGAGCTGAAGAGAAAATTGGGGGAGCGCAGATTGTTCTCCTAGATGTCAATGTAACATCATCCCCTTCTTTTCAATTATCCAGTGCATATCTGCAAGGTTGGGGAGCCTACTTTTGTTTCCAGCTGCAGCTCCTCTTGGGATGATGAGTTCTGTAAACTTGCTCCCTGCTGTGTGAGCACTTTCTTTTATCGATCCTGAATTTACCTCCACAAATTTCAAGTTCCAAGATTCCTCCCCTCCCTATTTTTTTTAATCCTCACCCAAGGGTATATTTTTAAAAAATTGATTTTAGAGAGAGAGGAAGGGAGAGAGGGAGAAACATTAATGTGAGAAACAGTGATCAGTTGCCCTCCCCTCGACCCCCTCACACACACACACACCCTGGGTACATGCCCTGACTGGGGATCAATCCACAGCCTTTTGTGTATGGCACAACACTCCAACCAACAGACCCTCCCAGCTGGGGTTCCCCTCCCCATTTCTTTATCTTCTTCTGGAACAAGTACCCGGGGATAGATGAGCAATTGCCTGTGTTCCACTTCTATCCTTCATCAATCCTATTGTTCATCCCAAGAGATACGGAGATTTTTTTTTCTTTTTCCTCCAAATGCTTCCTTTTATCTCTTTGGCATGGTGGAGATAGAAGAATTGCCTTCCAAAAAGAACTTTCCTAAAAAGGAAGGCAACCCATACAGGAAAGAAGCAGAAAACACAGTGGTGAAATTGCCTCATGGCCCAAGCTTAAGCACCTCTGTTGAAGCAGAGAAGCACCTCCGCAGGCCTCTGATTCCCAGGCACCAAGAACACTGCCTTTGTTTTCCAAGCTGTTGGCTTGCTCACCACCTGCTTTCCTGCCTGTCCTTTGGCCATGTGGTCTGCAGGGATCTTGTTGTTTCCTGGTATTGCAAAAGCTGGTCTGCCATCTTGTTCCCTAAACAAGACATTTCAACAGAGGAGACATTTGGTGTTGATCATTATGCTACCATGTCAAAGTGGCTAGATCAAAATGTAAAAAAACCCCACATTTTTAATGACTAGGTGGTCTGAATTTTGGACATTTTTGAATCTCTCTTTCCCTGTGTTTTCCCCCTTTTTAGAATTGTGTTTCACTCCTGAGTTTTACCCCAGAACTCTGCTCCTGGGGCAACTATCCACCCCTGTAAAATCATCCAGGAGTGTAGGGTGGGGGAGAAGGGGTCATGCAGTGAATCTCCCCCTCTTAGAGGGTATGGGTAGAGGAGGCAATCAAGTAAGTCTTGTAGCATGAGGGTGAAAATTTCACACATTACTTGGTTAAAAAAACAGCACAGCCATAACCGGTTTGGCTCAGTGGATAGAGCATTGGCCTGCGGACTGAAGGGTCCCAGGTTCGATTCTGGTCAAGGGCATGTAACTTGGTTGCGGGCACATCCCCAGTAGGGGGTGTGCAAGAGGCAGCTGATCAATGTTTCTCTCTCATCGATGTTTCTAACTCTCTATCCCTCTCTCTTCCTCTCTGTAAAAAACACAATAAAAATTAAACAACAACAACAACAAAACAGCACAAAGGCTAACTTTTTTTTGGTGACATGAGGATGTCACTGGCATTTAAATGATTGTGTCCAAGTGACCATATTAAAATTTCATTTACCCTGGCTGCATATCAGAATCCTGTGGGAGCTTTAACAACAACAAAAAACACAAATAAAGCAGTGTCTGCCTACCCCTCTGCTACTAATACAATTCTTTGCGGCGGGGGGAAGGGGGGGCAGACACTAAGCAGTCCCATTTAAAAAAAATATATTTTATTGATTTTTTTACAGAGAGGAAGGGAGAGAGGTAGTTAGAAACATCGATCAGCTGCCTCCTGCACGCTCCCTACTGGGGATGTGCCCGCAACCCAGGTACATGCCCTTGACAGGAATTGAACCTGGGATCTTTCAGTCCACAGGCTGACGCTCTACCCACTGAGCCAAACCAGTTTTGGCAACAGTTCCATTTTTGAAAGTTCCCTAAGTGACTCTATAGCACACCTAGGGTAAAGAACCAGTGTCTTGATCAAGTGTACAGTCTCTGATATCCACACACTATATCTCTCTTTTTCAGAATGTCCACAGCTCCAGTGATGCCTATGGGAGGGGCTGAGAGGCCATGCAGAAGATGCATCTAGACCTTGGAACCTGACCAATGAGTTCTGTATTGTCACAGGTTTTTGTTTTTAATTTCCTTTTTCTTTTTAAAATATGTTTTTATTGGTTTCAGAGGGAGGACGGAGATGGAGAGAGGGATAGAAACATCAATGATGAGAAAGAATCATTGATCAGCTGCCTTCTGCATGCTCCCTATTAGGAGTCAAGCCCGCAACCTGGGCATGTAACCTGAACTGGAATTGAACTGTGACCTCCTAGTTAATAGGTAGATGCTCAACTACTGAGCCATGCTGGCCGGGCTTAATTTCTTTATTGTACTTTTAGTATCTAGCTCCATTTTCTGGAACTGTCTGGTTTATGGTTTCTGCTAGGAACTCATGTCTAGTTTATATTTGAATTAAAGGGCTCAGTCAAATGCATTTATTATCCACTCATTTTTTGTCCACTCATCTATTCACTCATTCAATCACTCTTCCACTAATTCACTTATTCACTTTCTGATTTATTCATTTGTTCATTCATTCATTCATCTACCGTTTGCCCATCCATCCATTTGTCTATTCATCCATTTATTTGCTCATTGATTCATTCACTTATTTATTGTTGTTGATTATCTCATCCGTCTACCATCCATCCATCCATCCTCTCAGTCATTTACTCATTGATTTATTCTTTGCTAATTTACCTATGTTTTAGAGATTTTCTGACACTTAGAGATGCAGGCTCCTGAGTGTGGCTCTGGGGAAACACAGATGGATGCACAGTCATTAGGCTTGTTTTTGGAGGCTAGACTTATTCACTTTCTTGGGCCAGAGAATCCTGGCTCTTTGCTCTCCTTTGTGATCAGATTTCCTGACTTGTGGAGAGAAACTTTTCACTATCTTTTAATATATATATATATATATATATATATATATATATATATATATATATATATTGTTATTGATTTCAGAGAGGAAGGGAGAGGAAGAGAGAGATAGACACATCAATGGTGTAAAAGAATCACTGATTGGCTGCTTCCTGCATGCCTGCCTTCTGAGGATCAAGCCTGTGACCCGAGCATGTGCCCTGACTGGGAATTGAACTGTGACCTCCTGGTTCATAGGTCGATGCTCAACCACTGAGCCATGTCGGCTGGTCCTTTTCACTATCTTATTAAAAAGTCGTTACATTCTGGGGACTCCCCCAGGACTGAACCAGAGGGTCTCCTTTGGACACAGGTATGGCTCTGTAGTGCTAGCTGGTGGGGAGGGGTGGGAGGAGATGGGGAGCAACATTTGATGTTGCTAGTTTAGGATAAGTCAGCTGCTTTGAGCTATACCTTCCTACTTATCGAATTTTCTTTAAATAGTAATAAAGAAAACAGGAGAAAACCTAATAAAAATGAATAAAACAGGCTAAAAATGACACAATAAAAGGAGAGTAGAGAAAGAGCAAAAGCAAACTGTTGTAGTAATCACAGCATAAACGATAACACAAATATCAACCTCCAAGCGACCAGTGGTACCTGGTGGGTGAGTTAAACATGACAAACTTGGTGGCAGGTCAGGGACAAGGGCAGAGATGTAGATTGGAATTCCCTTCTGTGCTCTGTGGGTGGAGAATTTGGCTGAGAGTTCTTTGGGGAAAGGGCCTAACTCTTAAAGCATGCATTTGAAAGGGAACCTTATTATCCATTCAACAAGTATTTACAGAGTGTGTGGTTCGCTGCCTTCTTAAAGCTTACCATATAGTGGGGATGACAGACACTTGGATAAGTAGTTACACTCTGAAGTGATGAATACTGTGACGAGGGAGTACAAGGAGCTATGGAAATTTCTAATGGGAGAAACTAGTCTAAGGACCCAGAGAAGGTTCCTGAAAGAAGTGGAGGTCTAAGTGTGACTTGAAGGTGGACGTGTGTGTAGTATAGTGGGAAAAGTATATGTGAAGGCAGAGGGTAAGAGAGAGCATGAAATGAAAACTATCTTGTATGGCTGGTATGAAAATGCAAGAGGAGAGTGGGAAGAAAAAAGGCAAGAGAATAGAAGTGTCATTTATTCATTCACTCATTTAACAAATCACCACTAAGGATGTACTCTCTGCATGGTCCGGAGCTGGGTGGTGGGAATAGAAGGACAAATAGCACAGTTTCTGTCTTCAAGATCATCTACTGTCCAGGGAGCTCAAATGGAAGACAGTAAAGAAAGAGCTAAGAGAAAATTGTTGAGGGATCTCTGCCAACTCACGGACTTTGATGCATGACTCCATGCAACAGGCCTTGTTTTTCGAGTGTGTTATGCTTGGGTGGAAAATGCCTCAAAACTGGGCTTTTCCAGTCCAAATGACAGGGTTTCCTGATGAGCCCCTAACTGGAGCATAGTGCTGTGTGGTGATTTTGTCATAGGAGGGGGAAGAGGTAGCAGGCAGAGGAGGGCAGGGGATGGAGAGCCCCGTTGGGTGTCCAGATCTGCTACAAAGCCTGATAGGACTGGTCTTTCCAGGAGTGGGGTGGTTAGGAGACATGGAAGGAACCAAGGACTAGTGGGGTGTTTGGATGTTGAGCTGTGTACAAAGTTGAAGTGCCATCAGAGAAAACTAAGTGTCCTGTTTTTCCAAGGCCTACAAGGTGGCATATTCCTTGGTGAATTCACCCAGGTCCAGACTTAGGCCAAACATTACATACAGGGTGAGGCAAAATAGGTTTACAGTTGTTTGTATGGAATATAATACAATCATTAATAAATAATAATACAAGAATAAAGTCAGTGTTTTACTTACTCACAATTGTGAACCTACTTTTGCCTACCCTGCATAGAAACACAGCTTAGTCCATGACCCAGACCTACTCAAACTCAGTGATACTGACTTATGTCAGTGAATTTCATAAGAGTCTGATGTATGACATTGGACCTTACTGAGAAACACTCAGGGGCATGGTTGCTCATGTGTTCTGACCATTCTTTCTTTGTGGCCATGCCAAATGATAAGTTAGATAATAATCAGAATGTACTTTCATGTATAGCTCAAGGTTCAATGCTGGAAACAGAAACTCTGGGTATTTTAAGAAGAAAGAAATTTATTACGAGAAATTAGATGCTTCCAAAATTGTTGGAAGGATTGGAAAGGCTCTAAGCTGGAGCTCTAGGAATGACTTTCACCAGGATTCATCAGGAGAGTGGTTGCCTTGGACATACCTGGATTGTGGAGGCTCAGGGCCTTGATCCTGAAATCACTGAGGTCAAGACTAAGCCACTGTAGCTTAGTGGTTGAACATTAACCCAAGAATCAGGAGGTCACAGTTTGATTCCTGGTCAGGGCACATGCCTGGGTTGCAGGCTCAATAGGGGGTGTGTAGGAAGCAGCTGATTGATGATTCTCTCTCATCATTGATGTTTCCATCACTCTCCCTCTCCTTTTCTCTCTCTAAAAATCAATAAAAATATAATAAAAATATTAAAAAGATACACAGTTCTGTGATCCAAGACTTAGGAATCTGCTGCTGCTAGTACCACTCCTTCAGACACTAAAACAGTCCTATTGGTATCTCTACCCCCTTGCTCATCAGCAAGAAAATGGTGTCTGCTTCACTTTTATCTGCAAATATCTCACCTAAGTGCATCTGATTGGTAAAACTAATTTCTCACCCAGATCCAATCTTCAAGGGAAATGTAGGTTAAAAAAATATTTTCAGCCTTTGCAGTACAGGAATGCCCAGTAGAAGGAGCTGGGAATAGATGCAGAAGCCAATGGACCATTTTCCACCACCCCTGGTACAAGTGGAATTAGAATAATAGGATTTATTTATACAAATTGAAATCTGAATAGTGGGAAGCTAAGACATCCTAAAGAATCAGCCTTTACATTTGCCACAAATATGCCACTGGAAACTGAAGGATCTAGATCTGAACACTCAGGACTAGAATGCACTCCCCAATGGTTCTCTTCTTGTTCTGTGTACATGGCTGACCAGTTCCTATTTTTACTCACAAGTAATTTCTTTAGCCATAACACTCCTGTCAAATCTTCTATCCAACTTTGCTGAGTTTGGAGAAATATTTGTAGATTTATTTGGATCATGATGTTGAATAAGCATGACTTGCAGGATGTAATCAAAAAGCAACTTTATTTTTGTCTCCCGTTGTCCCAGTTTAAATCCAGTCTGTGGGGCTAGTTCTCCTGCCAGTTGCACCCTGGATATCCATGATTGTTAGTGGGTAACAAAACGTCTTATGTATTCTTGAAGTTTTAACTATATTTCAAACTTTGTAATTAAAATATGCAGCCCTATAATTTTGCCTTACAGGTGAGACCTTCTCCCTCCTCCACCGAGGTTGCTGCAGGCTGGAAGCTGCTGGGGAAGGGAGATGTATATTTGGGTTTTCTCCCTTTCTTCACTGATATTTCTACTCCATTCCCTATCTTGTGAGCTGTGCTTATGATGCCTCCAGGATGGGATGAGGGATTGCCTACAAGAGGTAGGGGGAGCATGGAAGGCTTCACTTGATGGTTTCCATGATGATGACTGTGGAGAGCGGCTACAGTGTTTGGACAGGGTCAAGCCTTGGACTAATGAGAGGGCACAGTCCTCTCATTGCAAAGTCATGTGCAAGTCCCAGCTTGGAGGGCAAAGCCCTCCCAGCACAATTATAGCCAGAGGCTATAGTTGTAAGCTTGAACCTATGGTCCGAACACGTGGTCTCACGTGTCTGAGTAATGTGGGCTTGATAGAGTTCAGGTGCATGTAATTGAGTAGATTGGAACATTGTTAACATCTTGACCATGCCCTTACTTTACCTCATGGAGTCTGGCTATAAAATAAAGACTTGGCATTCGGGCCATCAGAGAAGCAGTGTCCCACCAAGACTCAGCTTTCATTCTCTTGTCTGTCTTTTCTAAATCCTTCACCGCCCCCCACTCAGGTTCACCCTTGGCCATGCTGGCAGGCACAGATGACCAGCTTCAACACTCTCTGACTTGGCAGAGGTTAAAAGTGAACTCTTCCTTGTGGGTGCTTTTGTGGGGCTTCAAAGATGCCCATCTAATCTCTGCAGATCATTCACCTGCGGCCCTTGGTGTAGAATGCATGAATCTCTATTTTGGCTGTTTGCTTTGTCCTAGGAGCCCCAAAGTACCTCTGCTTTCTCTCTTTGACGGGATGTAAGGTGCTCTCTTCACTGGCTCACTCTTATCCTAGTACTTGACATGTAAGATTCTGGTTAAACCTCCGTCATTCCTCTGCTCTGGCAAATTCTGGAAATAAGTTACTCCCTAAACTGTCTCCCTCTCCGCTGCTCTACAGGCTGCTGTGGCCAGCCTCTTGACATTTGGATTTCTCAAGTGACACTCTGGGGATCCCATTTAAGTTCTCCAAGTGGTCTCTCAAAGTCACTCACTTGTCACCCTGGGGGTAGGAGGGAGCATTGCGCACTAATCAGGCTAGGCTAGGTTATGCTGAGGTAACAGCATTCAGCAAAATTGGCTTAATACCACTCAAGTTCAATTCTGGCTCTTAGTTTCCTATAGATTCAGACAATCCTTATGCGCAGTTGTCCTCTGAGTGCTGACTGCACTATAGTATCTCTGTATCAAATTTGCTTCTACAAAGCAGTTTTAGAGATGGATGGAGGAGATGGCTGCACATCCGTGTGGATGTACTTAATGCAACTGAACTGTACACTTATAAATAGTTAAAATGGTACATTTTACATCATGCATATTTTACCACAATTAAAAAATGTTGCATGAGAAAAGTTATTTTTAGTGAACTTAACTTTTGCTTCATGCAAGAACATACTTTTTACTTTAACTCAATGCTAGATATTCATTCAGATATTGTTGATATCTTTTTCAGCACTTAGCATAAACATTGATGGGTTGAATAACTTTAGTAGAATAAAATAATAAGAAAAATGCTTCTACAATTGCCAGGATGAAGGAAAAGGGGGCTAGAGGGCATGCATCACCATGACATTCATTGGCCAAAGCTAATTACATGGCCATCTGTAATTTCAAGGGAGGTGGATGGGGGAGCAATATCTCTGGTGCCCAGAAGTAGAAAATCAGTGAACAATAGTAGTGATCACTGTAGCCCATGACTCCCCCTTACCCAGGAGGGGTGGGATTCACAGCACAGCTCATCCCAAGAAACTCTTTGCTAAATATTTTCCCTAAGTCCAACTTTTGACTTGATACGAAACTGGTTTTGACAACCTTCTTTGTAAATTCTGCATACAGTCTAGCAGCTTCTTTGAAATATGAGAGCTATTGTCTCTTGGTGCCCTGGCTAACACTTCCATTTTAACATCCTGTTATATATTTGTTCATTGTCTGTCTCTCCTACCTGACTGAAAGCCCTTGAGATCAGGGACCACATTTGTCTTGTTTCTGGCTTGTTACTTGTCTAGGCTGCATGCCTAGCACAGTACTGGACAAGTTTCAGCTTCTCTATAGCTGTCATAGACAAGAGGGAAGGAACGAAGGGAGAGAGGGAAGGAAAGAAGGAGAAACAAATGGGAAAAGGGCAGGATGGATTTGAGTCAGGAAGTAGGGTCAGCAGAAGGGGCTCAAGGAGGAGAGGCAGACAGAAAAGAAAACCCCAGCGGTGAGAACCAAAACCTAGACAGAGACCCAAAATACCAGGGGCAAAGTGGATCCCAAATCCCAGGAATAGAAATGAAATTTTCTTTTTTTTTTAAAAAATATATTTTTATTGATTTCAAAGAGTAAGGGAGAAGGAGAGGGAGAGAAACATCAATGATGAGAGAGAATCATTGACCGGGTGCCTCCTGCACACCCTGCATTGGGAAATGAGCTGCAACCTGGGCATGTGCCCTGACTGGGAATCAAACCATGACCTCCTGGTCCATAGGTCAATGCTCAACCACTGAGCAACACCGGTCAGGCTAGAAAGGAAATTTTGATAGACTGTTCAGGAGGTGGAGACTGAGTGTGGGAAGTAAGGCTCAGTCTTCTCTGGAGAAGGGGCTTCATATTCCTTTCTTTCCCTCCATGGGAAGAGGGAAGAAAAGTGAAATAGCATTTGTCAAATGTCTACTCTATGCCAGGCATTGTATCAGGTACTTCCTATACTATAGGACCTATAGATTATATCACTGAACTCTCACAGTAACCCAATTTATGAACCTGGGAAACTGAGCTCAGAGAGGTGAGGTAGTTTGCCCAAGGTCCCATAACTAATCAGTGCAATTGCATTCAGAGCTGGGTGTTTTTAGCATGGGGGCTTCCTCATTATAGAGAGATCCTTTCTGGTCCATCTATGAGGACAGATGACTCCCCCACCTTTCCCTCTCTCTTCTGAGGAACTCACTCCCAGGCAGCCATTCTTCTAAGTGAACAGTGGAAGATGCTTGCTTCTCCATTTCCTACCTTCTGAGATGCCAATAGCCATTGTGAGGCATAAAACAACTTTAGGATAAACCTGCCTGCCTCCACTCCATTTACGTCTTGTTTCAAGAGTCCTCCTCTCACAGAGCCCCTGACCTGCCTCCCACACAGGGCCTCTGGGCTTTTTAAGTAGATAGCTTGAAGTGTTTTCTGCAGCACAATTCTATTTTAAGGAAAGATACATGTGTCCATGTCTGTGTGTAAGCATGTGTGCAGCATTGCTTGTGGTGTGCTGTGTGGAGGACCTCCTTGAGAATGTGCAGGTGTGACAGCGGTGACTGTGTGCTGAGAATGATGTATATGTTCATCAAGGTTGTTCTTCATGGTAGCCTTGGCCTAACAGTAGCCTTGAGGTTTGGTTAATGGTCCCAGTAAACTGTTGTCAAGGAGCCCCCTGGGGTGTGAAAGCACTGTCTTTGATTTCATAGCTCTGGCTTTGCCAAGAACACAGGGAAAATGAAATGGAGCCTAGTTCTCAGGGGGAGTTGATGGTGTTTGGGTTTGTGTCAAACCCTGGCCTACTCCTTCAGCTGAAGTTGGACATAGTAAGACTCAGATGCACATGTGTGCACATCTGTGCTTCAGTCCACGTAGACAGTGGTGCTGATAGTCTGGAACTGCTGCAGGGAGATGAGCATTGTGTGAGCCCTCCCTGGACACATGGGTGCAGGCGCTATCTTTCTACCTTAGTTCTGAGATGGCAGTGACCATTTTTCAATCCAGTCAGTGTGAAATTTGGGTTGCATCAACATGACACTGAGACAACCAATTTAGCCTTGATTAAAATATACCATTGCAGCGAATATTTGACATTTAAAAATTTTACGGTATGGTAGTCCTTCCTTATCCACAGGTGATATATTCCACAATCTCAAGTGGCTGCCTGACACAATGGAAAGTACAGAACCCTACATATACTATGTTTTTTTTCCTGAACATACATACCTATGATAGTTTATTTATAAACTAGAGACCCAGTGCACGAAATTTGTGCACTGGGGGAGAGGGGGTGTCTCTCAGCTCAGCCTGAACCCTCTCCAATCTGGGATCCCTCAGGGGATGTCTGATTGCCAGTTTAGCCCCACAGGGATCGGGCCTAAACTGGCAGTTGGACATCCCTTCCACAATTCGGGTCTGTTGGCTCCTAACTGCTCGTCTGCCTGGCTGCCTGATTGCCCCTAACCACTTCTACCTGCCAGCCTGATCACCCCCTAACCACTCCCCTGCCAGCCTGATTGACACCTAACTGCTCCCCTGCTGGCTGGGTTGCCCCCAGCTGCTCCCCCTGCTGGCCTGATCACCCCTAACTGCCCTCCCCTGCCAGCCTGGTCACCCCCAACTGCCCTCTCCTGCCGGCCATTTTGTGGTGGACATCTTGTGACCACCTGGGGGTGGCCATCTTGTGTGAGGGCATGATGGTCAATTTGCATATCACCTCTTTATTATATAGGACTAGAGGCCTGGTGCATGAAAATTCATGCACTGGAGGGGGTGTCCCCCAGCCCGGCTTGCCCCCTCTCACAGTCCGGGAGCCCTCAGGGCAGGAGGTGACCCGGCGATCAGGGGAAGGCAATGCCCCATCACACCTCTGTTGCTGCCACTGCTGGCAGTGCAAGTCTCAGCCAGCCCTGGTTACCTGAGCCTCAGGTGGCCCTGGGCGGCTGGGCAGCCACCATCCGAGGCTTGCCTGTACCTTGGCCTGGCTCTGGGTGGCTGGGGGGCTGAGGGGACTGGGGAATTTTGGAGGCAGGCGCATGGAGTGGCTGGGCCTGTCTGGAGGTGGGCCTGGCCTTGCCATGTGCCTGCTACCCTGGCAGGGCTGAGTGGACTGGGCACTGCCATCTTGTGGCTGTGGGTGCCGCCATCTTTGAGGGCATGGCAGTCAATTAGCATATTCCATCCTTATTGGCTGTGGGTGCCACCATATTTGAGGGTGGGGCAGTCAATTAGCATATTCCCTCCTTATTGGCTGCGGGCGCCGACACCTTTGTGACAGCGTGAGGGTCAATCAGCATATCCCCCTTTATTAGATAGAATTAGGCACAATGAGAGATGAACAACAATAACTAATAATAAATAGAATAATTATAAAATAAACTGTAATAAAAGTTATATGACTGTGGTCTCTCTCAAAATAGCTTATCTGATTTCATGGACAAAAGATTTGTTCTTACTGTAGATCTAAAGCCACCTCAGTGGGCATTTCTTTTTCCATATTAAGTCGAGAACTTTCACCTTTTCACTTAAAGGCAGCACTTTCTGGCTTCTTTTTGGCTTACATGAATGGCCAGCATCACTACTCTTGCATGTTGTGGGTTGAGAACTACTGTTGTAGAGAAAGGTGTCTGAAGGTGCAGGGGGATGGGAATGGAGGAATAAGTTATTGATATGCAACCTGCTCACTCACCTGCCCAGCCTCATAACCTGGGAGGGCCCGAAGCACACTCCTTTCTCCAAGGTATTAAATACATCAACAATGGACACCAGAATCCTTAAAGTGTTCTATAGTGATTCATCAGTAATCAGGAGATGGAACTGGGACTGTGATCTCAGTGGGAATAATGCAATCCCAGCATTGTCGAGGCCAGAGGGTGGTGTCAACCAATCATACACAAGGGGTGTGATTTCCATAATAACCCACAAGTAGAGATGGTCACCCTGAACTTTCACCAAGCTTTTTCACCTTCCTATCAGGACAGCTGCTTCTGGGAGATGGGGCAGGTGATAAGCCCCATGACTTCCAGCAACTCTGGTGCCCTTGGCCAATAAATTTCCTAATACTTGGGCAAACTAAAGCCCTCCCATGGAATCTTATACAATGATGCCTACAGCGAGGGGAGACTTTTTAAGGCCAAGAAGTAAGACAACAGACTCAAGTTCCTGGAATTCACTGGTCTTACAATGTAATCCATCCTTCAGAAGCAGTTGGCTTTGATCATGTGGTGGAGAGGTCTGCTGAATGCTGTTACATCAACCTGGAAACAGCATCTGTAAAGTCAAGATAGGATTCTATAAGGTACATTATATACATTAAACCAGTAGCCAATGTCTGGCACTTCTCCTGTGCCAGAATGCATGGATCTGGGCACCAGGATAAAGGTGAAAGTAATTCTTTCACTATTATACCTGTTTCTTTGACCTTGGGCTTCACTGGAGAGTAGAAGCTGAGCGAGTCCCTTGGCTAGTCTGTGATTCTTGTGCTGCTGAACTAACAGGCTAAAGAGGTCATGACTATACTGGCCAGGGTGGTTGATCATGGTACTCAGAAGAAACTGGCTTGCTGCCACACAATGGAGGCAAGAAAGACCACTGTTTGGAACCCCAGGGTCACCAGGATACCTCTTAATATTTTTTTGCCCAGTAGTCCAGTGGACAAAGACTACATGATTGGCTTGTCACAATGGAAAACTGTGACAATCCAATCAAGACAAGCCCACCAAGGACTCAGATATTACAGGAATGAAGGGTTGGGTCATCCCACCAGGCAATAAACCTCATCCAGGCAAGGTGTTCTTCAAGGCCAAAGGGAACAAGGATTGGGTAATGGAAGAGGGTCACCATGATTAGCTACTTAGGCCTTGAGTTCTGTTATAAAATTTTGGACAGTAGTAACTAAGTTTTGTGTTGTTTCCTTTCCCCTTTTCCTTCTCTTCTTCTACTATCGTATATGAAGAACATTGGTGATGGCTAAATTTTTAGGTTCCAGTAGATAGTTTGACTGAATTGACATCACCTTGCAATGATAGAGAGGCAGATGGACGTTGGTTGCTCTCTGTATTAAAAACATAAACTGTTTCCAGAAAAAGAATGGCAAATAATGGATGCTAAGGCATAAAAAGGGTGGCTTGTGCTAGATATCTTATGTTTGCTTCTTCAAGTCCTTTGCCACCCTTATTTACTCTGCTCTATGTTCCCAGAGGCTGACCTTCATGGACCATATCAATGGACTCATTGCCCTCTGAGTTCCAGTTGAATTTGGTCAGTGGGGGAGTGTTGCAAGAGATTAGAGAGAAGAGTTATTTATTTTCCTATATCCCTCTCTGCTGGATCACCTTGGGCTGCTCGACAGTGTCTCTCTCCTAAAGGTCACAGCTCCTGTAGATGCCTCTTCTTCTCTACAAGACCCTTTCTTCTGGGTTTCAGTAACCACTGCCTTCTCTCACCTCTTCAGACCTTTTATGACACCTTGCTATTACAAACCCCAGAATGCTGAACCATTTCATTGGTTTCCTTCTACCCTCCCCTCTCCACTGTAAACAGTTTCTTTATTATTCTCTTAAATCACCTAATTCCTGCCAAGACATTTACTGATACACAGAGTTTGGCCAATTGGTTGTTCTGCCCAGGATTTTGACTCTGGAGCAAATTATGTAAAATTAAAAAACAAAACAAAACACCACAAACAAACCATGGTTAGGAATTCATTTGTAGCTATCATGGTGGTTTCTAGTGGCTAGTATCAGTAGTGTCCTGCTGTGATAGATACACTGGCCAGATCATTTCCTGTGTCTGGCCCTTGGGGGAGCCTTTGGTTCTTGCTTATTTTCTAACCCTGGCTTCTAGTCTCTTAGTAATTTTGTCAGCCTTCAATATCACTCCAAGAAATCCTTTTAAAACTGTTAATATAGCCAGAGATGTTTCCAATGTTTGCAACCCAGAACCCTGAATGATACAGCCATTCAAGCAGATGTTTGATGTTTGGTCCAAAGCTTTACTTTTAAACCAAAATGGAAGTGTGTGAAGCTCTTTAGAAGGGGCCAACTCAATTGGTATGTGCACTTTTTACTCTATGCTCTGGGTATTTCTCCTTTTTATTGGGCTGATGTTGAAGGAACAGCCATCATTTTGTTACCACAAGTTAATCATAAGAAAAAGGTCAGGAATATCATGGAAGTATTGGCTTACCAGTAGATGTCCCTGAGCTTCTGTGCTAATACTAGCAACAGCCTCTTTTAAGCTTCTTACTGGAGAAGAAAGAAAAATCCTCCTTGGCATAGGTCACTATTTCTCAGATTATTTGTACCAGAACACAATTCCTTTTACTATTATTTTCTTTCATTTTTACAGCAACCCAACTATGATTGTATTATTTTTGTTTAATACATTGGGAACAGGCTCAGAGTAATAACTAGTCCAAGTGCATATAGCCAATACGGGGAAGAGGAGATAAACTGAGAACAATTGAACAATTACTCACGAATATGTTTTGGCTCATTCATTCACTTACTAATACGTTCAATAAGCATTTTCTGAGTTCTTCTCTTGTGCCAGACTCAGGTGCAATATTTGAGATACAGAGATGGATACAATGAAGTCTCTGCCATTGGGGTCCACTGAAGTAGTCCAAACAAGACAAGATAGGAAGTTGGACAAGAAAGGTGGAGAGGAGTGGGCAGATTTAAGAGATATTTAGGAGGAATAATCAGTAGTACTTGGTGTTGGATTGATATAGGGGGTCATGGGAGAAAAAGGCATTTAGAATGACCCCATGGCTTGTGGTTAAATACTTGGGAGAAATGTGCAGGCATTCCTGGGATAGAGAATGTTGAAGAAAAGGAAGGGGTGGTGGGAGACTGGTGGGAGAGACCTGGAAGACAAGTGACCATGAGCAGAATGAATTTCTGAGGCAGGGTAGTCATTGGTAAGCATGAATTCCAGTGTGTTGTCATGGGGATGGTGACTGAGATGGAGCAGAAGTGAAGGTTGAGGCTGGCCTGGCTGCCTTACTATTAACTACTAACAACAGCTTAATTATTCAAATCCTATAGTGTGGTCTGTGCAGCCAGAGGCCCAGTAGAATAGCAACAGAGGCTATGCTCACAGAAGGGCCCTAACAGAAGGCCTTGGCATGGCTCCCTTCAGCTCCCCAGCCATTTCCTGGGATCAAATTCAACATTTAGTCAATCTTCTCATTAGGAGGAGCAGTTCCCTGGGTCTGCAGGACCACTCAATACATGTAAGTGAGCCAACCTAGGCATTCTTTTGAGTAACAGAGTACTTAAGACTGCCATTAGCCACCATTAAGACTGCACTTAGTGCTTAATGATCGCCAGCTACAGGGGCTGTTGGGTCTGGACAGATGGAGAGCATAGAGGAGCTTCCCCCACAAAGAGGCATTTCAATGCACTTCTCTGGAGACTCCAGAATTGAGGCTGCTCAGCCCCCTGGGCTCAGGATTAGTTACAGTTCACCAGCCTGTCTAGGCTAGACTGAGTAGGAATCGATGTGTGAGAAGTCCATGGAAGGAAGGAAAGAAATGCCACAAGAAGCTAATGTTCCTCTTTCTTTCTAAAGGGTAAGCGTCTGTGGGGTGTGTGTGTGTGTATTTAAGAGAATCTGTTCTCTGTTCCAAGAGGCCTGGGATTCAGGGTGTGATATCCTTTTGAACAATCTAAATTTCTCCAGGATTCATTAGTCTGTCCATATCAATGAGGTGGCTCAAATTTCACAGGCTCGTGTCCCAACATTAGCCCGTGGTTTCCTGAGAGTTCCCAAGTAAGTCTCTGGTGTTTCAGGATGAGTGTGTTGTGGTTTTTATTGAGTACCATGCTCTCCTCTAGGGGTGCTGCTGCTCCACTGGGCTTGGCCATCCCTGAAGACACCATGGCTGTTCTGCACTCCTGGGCAAACTGTTGAGCTCTGCTGCTGGTCTGCCAGGTCCAGAAGTGTCCACCAGGCCTCACTATGGTCTCACTGGGCTCTGTTATTGTTGTCATCTCTCAAGGGACAAATTCTGAGCGTCACAGCCGAATGGTGGTCTGTGGCAAAGGTGGAGAGAAAAAGAGAAAGCCTTTCTCTCCTTTGTGCTGTACTATCTTGGAGACATTTCTAAAATTCTATAGAGTTTGATGACACTGTCTTTCCAGACTTTATTTAGGTATCATAATGTTCAGCAGTTATTTACTTCCCTCCTCCAAAACTTTAAGGAGTATATTTCCCAACTGTTAATGTTGGTCTTGGCCATGCAATTTGCTTTGGCTAATGGGGTGGACATTAGTGGGTGTAAAACAAGAAAGGGCTTGAAATGTGCTTGTGCTGTAGAACTTGCCAGGTTGGGCTTTTTCCCTAGCTAGGAGGAGAATGTGTCCTCCTCAACAGACCACTCTCCCGGAAGAATGAGGCATGGGGGACAGAGCCAGATCCAGCGGACCTGGGGATGAGGCAGAGACTTCCTAGTTGACCGCAGATGCTAGCGTGAGGATTAATGCTATGGCAATGAGCCACTGAGTTCTGAGGTGGTTCATTATCTAACATTATTTAGACTATAGTTAATGAAGATAGCCCTCTTCTCTCCGAGATTTAGTCACACACCCAACCATAGAAATGAGCTAAGGTGGGGTTGGAGTTACAGCCACTATCTAGTAATGAAAAAATTTGTTCTCTGCATTGACTAAAACTTTCTGACTATGTCAGGCTACTTGAGTTTGGTTCCTTTTTTGCTTAGAATGAATTCTCTTAAAGGCTCCCATGCTAATGAGCTTTACGAAGGTCATCTACATGGACTCAAACCGTGTATTTCTTTCCTTGCAAACTTTAAATTTGTTAATGTCCATAAAAGCTCCAGAGCAGGGGTTGGCAAACATTTTCTGTAAACGTCCAGATCATAAATGCTTTAGTCTTTGGGACCGTACGATTTCTGTCCCACCTATTCAATTCTGCCATTGTAGCTTGAAAGCTGACATAGTCAATGACAGATAGGCATGGTTGTGTTCCAATAAAACTTTATTTACAAATAAAGTTTACTGACCCTGCTCCACCTCAAAAACACTTCTACTCTTCCTGCCACCAACAGACAGTGACAATGGTTGTCACCTGATTTGTGAGGGCAGTTTTGCCATGTTTGTGTTGAGACTGAAAGTATTTTATAAACTACTATCATCATGACCAATAAGTAGCAGTGAGCGAGTGCATTGAAAAATGCTACTTAGAAGAGACATATGGTTATGATGGAAACCAAAGTGGAATAATAATATAAAAAATTGAAAATGGTGAGAAAATGAATGTTGCAAGTGAAAATGGGATAAGTTTTTCTGCAAAGAATCAAGAGTAAATAAGGTAACATGTAAAATGCTGTGCTCATGCCACTGATAGTAATCAGTAAAATATGATGAGAAGCAATTGACAAAAATAAAAAAAGTAGAAACACTTTGAGTTTATGGCTAGAGAGGAGCAGCAAGACTGGAGGTTCATCAGCTTAATGTGATTTTAGGAGAAGCCAAGGGGTTTGTTTGAGAACTTGGCCATGGTGAAAGTGCTATTATCATAATAATTAGCTAATTTATTAATATTAATTATAGTAAGAGAGCAAAAGGGAGGCCAGACATTATAAACATGGTCATCTGGGCAGGTTCACCAGGAAGCTACAGCCTCATGCTCCCCAGAGGACCACCTGTCCTTTCCCCGCAGATCACTGGGTGAAGGGATCAAACAAAGTGGGAGATGGCCACATGTGCAGAGAAGTAGGGGTGGCATAGGGGAGGTGCTTGCCTGTCAGTCTAGCCTGGGAACATGGATTGGCTAGGGGGTGAACCCCATCAGAAGCATGCAAAATCTTGGAAAGTTAGTTAGTTTGAAGAAGCTCCTGGTTAATATCACCAGACAAAGAGATCCCTTTCTCTTGCTCTTGTTTGCTCTTGCTCTCTTATTCTCTTCTTGCTTCCTCTTGCTCTCTCTTGCTCCGTGACTTGCACTTGCCCGTGTACTTGCCTATTATTCCTCCATAGCCATGTGGCCTTAATCAGCCACATGGCTCATGGATCATGGCCATACAAACTCCATATGCAGGATGCCAGACTGGACTTTAATATGGAGTGGAAACTATGGACAGTGACCTTTATTCTGGCCCTGCTGAAGACAAGATTGGACTGTTTCCATGGCAAGACAGACAGAGATGGGACCTTGGAGGGGACTCCCCCTTAATTTTACATGGTCAATAAAGTTTTCCATGGGACCTCATCCTCCCGTGTGGGCTTCAGGAAATTCATTTCTTCACAGCATTCCAAGAACTCCACTTCAACAGACAACAGTGCCACTGCTATTGTGAGCCATGAGCGATTCCATAGACTCAAGACACCTCACATCTACACAAGGTCAAAATGATGTTGATACTATACCTGCTAAGAACTTCTCTTGTAGCAATCTTGAACAGATGGTTTGCCTGCCTCAACAGATTTCCAAAGTGGGAAAAATAGGGATATATTTGAAAAATAACACATATCAGAGCAAAACAGAAGATTATGCAAAGCATCAGCTTATTCTTGTATTTGGTAGAAAATTACCTGGGGATTCTGAGCTTAATCTTTATGAGGTTTTTTGTACTTGCAGACAAATGAACTTGCAAACAGCTGTTTGGAGCTGAACTTATTAACACACATACACACATGGACACACACACACACACACACACACACACACACACACACACAGAGAGAGAGAAGGTAGAAAAATGAAGGGCAGAATCTTTTGCCTTGCAGAGCCCAATTTTCAGGTTGAAGGAGAGGGGAGGAGGCTCTCAGCTTAGTCACTGCTCCTCACTCAGGGAAGAAAGATTAAGGAGCTTGTTTGCAGATGAAAAACAATGATATTCTGGAATGAACGTGAGTTTTGCAGTCAGGTAGACCTGCTTTGGTACCTGAATGTGTCCTTTGTTAATTATGTGACCCTGGGTGCTACCTTTATGGAGTGAGAAGCTACTCATTCCCTGAAGGAAATGGTGGAGAAATTCATTCTTGGGAAAAATGGGGCATTCCTTTGTTTTGGAGAACAGAGAGGTAATCTGGGAGGAGCCTTGAAAGCATTGCCTAAATGGGGGGAAATCAAGATGTTATAGTAACACGTAAGATATCAGGTTGAGATGGCAAGGAAAGGGTCAGGGGAAAATGTGAACTGAAAAAGCAAGTTAATAAAAGGGAAATGCAAAGAACTGAGGGTGAAAAGGGGGTAGGAGGAGGAGTTAGGTTGATTCCTACTGGAGTAGCAGGAAGTGGGTGGGAATGACATATCTTCCTTTGTGAGCCTGCCCTGGGAGATGGCAGTGATGACTGGAGAGGGCCTGCTTCCATTATTCCACCAGCTGTATTAGTTAAGTTCTCTTGGTTGCAAGTAATAGAAACTAATTTGTAGTAGCTTAAGGAAAAATATATTTGATTTATTGGAAATATATTCATGTGTCTCCCAGAATCTGAAGAATCACTGAACAGTGTAGTTGAGGAAGAGACTTAGCTGGAGGAGCTCATGGACTTCCTTCCCTCTAGGACAAAGCTTCTCTAAACTTTAGCGAGCATCCAAACCACCTGGTGGACTTGCTGGGCCCCCAGCAATAATTTGCATTTCTAACAAGTTTCCAGGGGTTATTGCCTCTGGTTGGCCCAAGAGAACTGCCATTAGCTCTCAACTCTCAGCTCTGTCCCTCAGTTCAAATTTTTGAGTGGAAAATGGATTGGTCCATCTTGGTCATGTGTCCAATCATTTATTGCCAGAGGATGGAATCACATAGTACAGACATGGTACCTTAGGGCCACTCTAGTGTATCAAGAATCAGTTCAAAAATAAGAAAGGCAGCTTGGTGGATGCATCAGAGGCATTGGTAGTTCCTTCTACTTTTCTCAATGGGTGCAGGAGGCACCTGAATTTTCAGCTCTGGAGTTCATTCCATAGCGTTTGTCTTTAAGCTGCCACTCAATCCCTTGGTATTCTCCCCACTTGATTGGCCTTTAAGGGGGACATTGTCCTCCTGCCCCTTAAAACAAGGAAGCAAGGCATTTACTGTACATTTTAGGGTTTTCACTGCTAATTCCTACCAAGAACTTGGGACAGATAACAAATCCTACCACTTCTGAGAAATTGCACATATTCTGAAATTGTCTAAATTTCTCATGGCTGTAGCGTGCAGTCATTGACTCCTGGTTCTCTTCTGAGTTGGTAGCTGGGTTGCTGGCAGTCAGGCTATCCCCTTGCTTTCTTCTACCAGGAAGGTCTCTCTCCCAAGCAGTAGACCTGCTTTTGCTACAGGGCAGAGGCCCACTCAGGGGACATTGCCTCTTTAGGGGCACCTTAGGGTGACCCCATTGGCGATCTCCCCAGGAAGTAAAATCCGAGGAGAGAGCTGCAGATAACCTGGATCCCTGCCTCTTCTGTTCACTCACTCCCTCTTTATTTATTTCTGGGAGGATAACAAGGCTTCTTAGAAAGGAAAACTCCCTTCCTTGGACTAAACCCTGGTTGTGTTTTGAGCAGGAGAAGAGTAGGGGAGGTGTTGCTGGGGAGAAATCACGCATAGGAAAACAGAAAGAACGCTGCTGCCATTTGGCAAAGTCTTTTCTGCCAAAGAAATGAATCCTCAGAGTGGCAAGGGCACACAAAACTTTGGCAGAAGAAGCCCATCCTAAGTGGAGAGGCTGTAAGAGACACAGAATCATGGGCTCAGGGCTAGGAAGGACCTTTCCAGATTCATGCCTTTTATCTACCACTTCACCAGGGCAGTTACCAGCTTCTGCATGAACCTTTTCAGTGACAGGGGACTGCTGGCAGTGAGGTCAGCATCCTCTTTCTCCAGACAGTTCTGATGTCCTGAGAGATGTTCCATATACTGGCCTGTAACCTCTCCCTCTCTAGGGAGACCAGCAGTCCAGGTGACTGCCTGGGGGAGGAAGGAGATGGCATTTAGTGCCCACGGAGTCTGATATTAACAATAGCAACTCATTTATTGAGCACTTCTTCAAGCCAGGAGATCAGATTATCAGGTCCTTTGCAATTGGGTCACTGTGCCAGCCTTGAGCCCAGATATACAGACCAGACCAGGAAAAGATGAGAATCAATACCACCCCTAGGGAAAAAGCAATAGAGAGATTGCTGAGATCCTTCACATAAAAAGTGACACAAAGATTACAGGTGAATAGTCCTCAGATACACAGGCAGTCTGATGAGGCCCCCTGTAATTCAGTACAGTAAGTGTTTGCTAAGGGGGCCTGGAGATGGAGAAGTAGGAGGAGGGCAAGGAAGGGGTGGGTATCCTCTTAGCAGCCCTGGGTCATGTGAGTGGCCGTTATTCCTCCCTCTCTGACCTCCCTCCCCTCAGCCCATATTGCGTGCACTCTTTTTTAAATTTTATTTTATCTTATTTTATTATCCTCACCCACATTCATTGATTTTTAGAGAGAGGGGAAGGGAGAGAGAAAGAAAGAAACATTGATGTGAGAGAGAAACTTCAATCAGCTGTCTTCCTGCACATGACCCGACCGATGATCGAACCTGCAACCTAGGTATGTGCCCTGACCTGGAATTGTACCTGTGGCTCTTCGGTGCATGGGACCATGCCCCAACCCATGGGGATTCTGAGCTTAATCTTTACGAGGTTTTTTGGACAAATGAACTTGCAAACAGCTGCAAACACAGGCCAGGGCTCATGTTAGTTTTAGTGGCGAAATTGGCACCCTCTCTATTAGAAAAAGCCACAGTAGCTTGAGGAAAAATATATTTGATTTATTGGTCAGCAATACATTTGAAAAAGGACCCGTTACCGGAGACCTGCCTGTAACCTTCAGTGTCCCTAGGCCAGTCCTGTTGTTTATGAAGTCCCTGCTGGCCCCCTGTCCTGAGCCCAGAGAAACCTCTCCTGAGCCCGTTCACCCGAGACAGGCACTCAGCTTCTCAGCCCTCAGCCAGGGATGTCTTCCAGATGTTGTCATGGCAATGCTGGAGTCGGGAGCTGCTCGCCACAACTCAGCTTTGACTGCAAAAGTAAATTCCTGTTTCCTTTTGTCGGAAGTGTCAGGTGAAACCTTTCCTGCTGGGCGGTAAGGGTGGAGGAAGCACCCCTATGTGTGTGGGTGACTGAACACTCACTGTTTCTGAGCCAGCCTGCATGGGCTCCCAGGGAAAGAGGGCAGCGGGGATTGCGCAACTGACCAGTTGGATCCTGATTCAAATGGGTGACAGTTCAAATGATCAGTACCTTCAGTCAAGTCCATCTCTGATACTAGGATGACTTAGCAATGTGTAGAATCAGTTTGTTTACTCCAAGCCAGAGAGGGCTGGCTTTGGGGGTTCATTGGGAGCCCCTTGTTAACAACCATACCATTTGCTAACTCTTGTATAGTACTTGCCAGGTTCCAGGCATTGCTCCAGGGAACACGGTAAGGAGTTGGAATTATTGCAGTTGTGCATGTAAAATGCCTAGCACAGCACCTGGCATATAGAGGTGCTCAATAAATGGAGCTTCTATTGTTAATACCAGACTCCTCGGACACTAATGCCACCTCCTGCCTCCTCCAGATGGTCTCCTTGACTGCTGATGCTATCCAGGGTGTCTGGAGGTCTCCTTGGACTTAGGATGTAACTCTCAATCTGGGGAGCCAAGCCGGATGTTACACCCCCTTATTCCTCATTCCCCACAGCCCTGCCATGGCCCAGCCACCTTTATTTCTCTTCTTTGGGAGCTCCGAGGAGTTCCAAGGGGGGCCAGCATCCATGGGTCCTCCGGGCTGGACCCCTGTCGAAGTGGATTTCATTTGTGAGGATCCCATTCAGAGAAATCCCCAGGTTGTATTTGTGTCTTGCCGCCAGGCTCAGCATAATGGCATTGACAGTTGAAGTAAGCAATTGGCCAATTTCCTTCAAGAATGTTTGGAATAAAAAGCAGTTTGTCTGAGTGGAGGAAATGGTGAGAGCCCCAAATGGAATTGCTTAAATTTATTGCTAGAGAGTTTTTACATATTGAGCCAAAGGCAGATCTTTTTGCACTTGGCCTTGGGTTTTCAGGAGTGCCGCATTGCACCAGAGATGGAGAGGTCTGGGTAGGCTTCTAAGTTGGCCTGTAGGAGTAGAAACCTCCATTGCATCACCAGCCTCTCCAGGAAAAGCCTTAAAGCTGCCCGCTGCCAGTGAGAAAGATTTGACTGCAGGGATGGGAAACAGGGCAGCCTTTTCTATGGGAAAGCAGAGTGGTACCTGCATCTCCAGACAGAATACTGACCAAGTATGAGCATCCACAGCATCAGCCATGGACAGTCCAAAGGCTGCTGGATGGTCCAAAGGCTGCAGTGGATATGATTTTTCAGATTGGGCTTGCCTCCTGAGTCATGAGCTGCCAGGGAAGAGATCTTTCATCAATTTTTCCTGGTTGGGGTAGAAAAAAATTTTTAAATTATTTTTTATTAAAAAATTTTCCCCAGTTTTATTGAGAAAGAGTTCACATGTCACAATAGAATGTTTAAGATACACAGCATGATGGTTTGTTTACAGATACTGTGAAATGATACCACAATAGGTTTAGTGCACATCCATCATCTCATATAGATACAATAAAAAGAAAAAAATGTTCTCATTGTGATGAGAACTCTTAGGACCCACCATCTCAGCTCCTTTCTTATGTATCATGCAGCGGTGCTAGCTATGGCCATCGTGTTGTACATTATACCCCTAGTCCTTATTTACCTTATAACTGGAAGTTGTGCCTTTTGACCAGGGACAGACAAATTTTGGAAGACACAGAGACTTACATTCAAGCCAGCATCAAAATAAGATGTAAATTATTTGTAGAATAGCAGGGGTTGTAGTCAAATGAACTTGTTATCAGACCCGAGACCTAGTCTGACGTGGCACTAGTTTATTGTGAGACCATGGGCCCATCACTGTTCCTTTCTGGACTCAGATTTCCTATCTGTAAAGTGAAGTGGTTAGACAAAATGATCTGAGGTCCTGCCTAGCTCCGCTGTGACCCGGGCCTCTTTCTTGCTCACACCCCCAGGGCTCCCTGATCTTTATCTCTCTCTCTCCAAATATGACATATATTTCATACCCATTGAAGACCCCTCATCACAATGTTGATCTTGTTTATACACATTGAAGATTCCTCATCACAATGTTGTCCTTAGTGCATTTCAATACACTGAGAGGAGGCATCCTGATGTGGTAAAAGAGTATGGGCCCAAGAACCAGGCAGAACTTGGCTCAAGTCCTGGTTCTGCCCCTCTTTTGGTGGACTTTGGACAAGTTATTTACCCTTTCTGACCTTAAGCCTCTTTACTTAAGCCTAGGAATAATGTTGTGAAGATGAAATTGGACAGTGTCATATATCATCAAGGAATAGGCTGGGTAAACATAGGTGCTCACCCAGCATGAATTCCCTTCCTCTTCCTATGCCCAGACCCATGCAGACCTCAAACTGCATCCCCCACAGGGCTGCTGGATGCAGGAGGACCCACCTTGATTTCGTGTATGGGTTTGTAACTCTAAAGAGGTCATGTTATCTCTCATGTTATCTTCTAAACAGCTGGAATAAAAGGTTCTTGGACCAAAATGATAGATGTGCTTGGAAGAGTTGCTCTGATAAGTGGCCTGGGCTGGGATTGGGTGAGACCCTGGATTATCCTTAAGTAAAATATATGAGAACTAAACTACTTTCTAAAGAGCATAGGTTCGATTACCTGCAGGTTTTTTGTCTTGCTGAGCAAATAGTTTGAATGGGGTGTGTGGTCAGGAACAGAGCTGAATTACTCTGAACAATAGGGAAGAGTGATATGAATGGGGATAGGGGAGAAAGGAAAGAGCCAAGTAGTGGCTGGAAAGAAGAGACTGTGGAAAAAATGGAAGCATTTAAGAGGGACTTGGGCTATACATATAGATACACATGCACAGAGATGCATGCTTGTTAGAGATGTTATTACATGGAGACACATGCACCCTCACATACAGGCATGGTGCTGTCTGGGTGCATGTAAGTGAGTGTGTGTGTGTGTGTGTGTGTGTGTGTGTGTGTGTGCATGTGCATGAACACATGCTCCCTGACACTGGAGAGAGCTTTTCTCTAAGCCTTATGGACAAACAGTCTATAGTAACCCTTCCCCTTTTGCTTCCCCCATGACATGAGATAGGGCTGGTGTCAGAATTGCTCAGAATCCTCATTAGCATACCAGACTGATCAAGATAGTGGGGTACATAGAGAAAATGGTATTTCTCACTCACTTCAATAATAACATTCTTTTGCTTATAAAAGTTATATGCTCAATTATTACTATGGGCAGGGTTCTTTGTTAGGCACTGGGTATGTAACAGTGAACAAAGCAGGCATGGACTTGACCCTTCTGCCCTAATGCAGCTTATGTTCTTACTAAAGGCCCAGTGCACGAAATTTTTGCACTCGGGAGGTGGAGGGAGGGTCCCTTAGCCTGGCCTGCGCCCTCTCGCAGTCCGGGAGCCCTGCCGGCTTAGGGAGTGCACTGACCACCAGGGGGCAGCTCCTGTGTTGAGCATCTGCCCCCTGGTCGTCAGTGCGTATAATAGTGACCAATTGTTCCACCGTTCAGTTGATTTGCATGTTAGCCTTTTATTATATAGGATGGTATAATCAGACATAAAGCATGTCTTTTACATGTGATGGGTTCATGAAAGGGGAAACTTGGGGGGCTCTGGGAGTGTCTGATAAGGGAATGAGCCCAACCCATGAGGACCTGAAAGAGACACAGAATGTTTGGAGTAGAGAAGAAAGGAGAGAGCAACAGAAGATGAGGCTGCAAATGGACACAGGACAGATCACAAAGGACTTGAAAATACATTCAAGGATTTGAACTTGATCTTGAGGGCCACAGGGAACCACTGAGGAGTTTTTAGCTTGGGGGAGGAACGTGCTTAGTTTTGCCTTAGAAATATCACTTCGGCTTTGCTGTGCATGCTGAGTCCTCCCTTCCCTTAGAACCAGGGCCCTTTTAGAACCTCTGTGACGAAAGGCAGCAAAGCCCAGCCAGAACCCCAGATCACAGGTCTGGGCTGGATCCGGGGCACACAATGGACAGGACTCTCTTTCCAGTCAGGACAGCCTGCTGTGCACAGCCCGAGGCTTCATGGTGACAGCATAGTTGATTTAAATTAACATTTACTGAGTGCCTACAATTTTTCAGGATGCATTGTGGCACTTCATGCTCACAGAGCCTTAAGAGGCATGCACAAAATGAGTCTCATTTTGGAGAAAAATGGAGAGGGGGAGAGGTGGAGGACTAACACTGCTGAGTCCCTTCTACATTCCAGGTACAGAGCTAGGGGCTGGCCTTAGTTAATCCCATATGAAAATCTAGGAGATAAGGGACTGTTATCCTCATTTTAAGATAAGAGGGCTAACCTTGGAAGTGAAGCAGTCTATCCAAGAACACTAAGTGAGTGGTGTAACTGGGATCCCCCTATCCCTCTTGTTATTGAGGTACCAATCAAGTTCATTCTGTTAGGTCATTTCCAGAAAACCTAACAGAAAATCCCCTCCTGCCTAGGAGTCTTCCTTCGTCCTGGTACTGCTCAGGAAAGACACGTGAAATGAAGACAAGGACAACTGTAGAGGCACTGGGTGTCCTCCTGCTGGCAGACAGGGAGGGTGAGCTCTCTGGTTCCTTGGGTTTGGCACAGGTGCCCACAGCCTCCTGTAGCACAACTTGATGGAGTCACATATGTTAGCCAGCCATCACATATGTTAGCTCTCTTGGGGTCAGATTATGGGAAAACACAGATGAGCAGGAGACTGCACAGTGTAGTGAAAGGACATGAGTTTCAGAGTGAGAGCTCTCTGCGTTCACATCCAAGCTCTGCTCTTTAGGAGGCCCGGAGCCTTTGTATTATACCAAGTCACCTTGAGTCACCTGCACTCCCTGTAGGACCTTAGGCCAGCCAGCTTCTTTGTGCCTCCATTTCCTCATCTATAAGATGAAGCTAATAGTACTTAAGGAGCAAAATTGCTGTCTGGATTAATGAAATAACACAATGCATTAGTCCAGTATCTCCAAGTTTTAAATTCTCAATAAATGTTACCAATTATTGTCAACCCTTCACTTATGAGCCACAGCTGTAAAATGAGGATAATTATACCCTTGGCATAGGGTTTAGGGGGTGATGGTGGGAATTACATGACAAAATGTGTATAGTGATGAGCAATAGCCCAGTACATATGGTGCCCCACCCTGAGTCTGCTTCGCTTTCCCTTTTCTTGGATCTGTGCAAGGACAAGTGCCAGATGTTGTCACCAACTGTAAATATCTACTGAACACTTCCAAGGTTGGTTCTTTGCTTTGTCAATCCTTCAGGGAATAGCTTATACTGTGTGTTTGCTGGTTTGTACCCCCGCTCCCCCAATACCTCCCCTCCCGCTTTCATAATGGGCTCCCAGTAGAGGCATGAAATAATAAAATTGTTTCTCTCTCCAGATAGCAAACCGCCCCCCCCCCCCCCCCAACACACACACACATCACTTCACTTTATCAATTACACGTGTCTTTTGAGCAGAGTTTTCCCTGCCCTGGTCACAAAGGGTAATGAGAGGTGAGCCTGCTCTGGCTGTAATTGCAACTGCAGGGCCTTACTCCAATTAGATTTTCAAGCCACTCCAGCAGTGCTGAAGTTCTCAGAGCCCTGCTAGGAATGTGAGATGGGAGATAAGGGAGCACCCCATGCCTTGATATTCATACTCCATCCCTCCCCAAAGTTGGCAACAGGTTGGTCAGAGCTCTGCAGTGGGCACAGAGACCATCAACTCAGGGAACCTCAGACCTGGAGATCAATTACCTTCTACTCAAGTCAAGTCCCTTTTTGGTTGCCAGAAACTGACCTTGACCTTAATATCTCCCTTTATTTTCCTGCTTTTTTTTTTTCTCAGCAAAACTCCTCATGAGTCACCCATGCTTTGTCTGTACTTCTTCTCTTCCCATTAGCTTGTCCTTGTCTCTCTACTAAAACAGCTTTGGTCAAGGTCACTAATGACTGCATGTTGCTACATCCAGATGTCAACCTTAGAAACAGTGGCTCTCAGGAACCATTTTCCATGACTTCTTAGCAGAATTTGACTTTGCAGACCATTCCTTCTTTCTTGGAATGCTTTCCTCACTTAGCTTCTGGAGAAAAACAAATCTCTTGTTTTTCTTTTTACTCTTTTCTAGATTCATCTTGTCCTCAGGACCTCAAGAGCCTCTTCCCACTCCTATTTCAACTCATCCAGGAGAATGGCTTTAAAAAGGGTCTGGATGCTGATGACTGCAACTTAATCTTTACTCTGACCTTATCCTTTGAAACAGATATACATATTGGCCTCCCTACTTGACTTCTCCACTGGATCTCTACTGAACACCTCACTTTTAACATGTCCCATGCCAAACTCTTAATTTTTTCCTTTCTAACTTACACTTCCCTCTGTTTTCTCTGTCTCATTGATGTCAACTTAATTTTCTACTTACTGAAGCCAAATATCTTGAGGTTGACTTTGATTATTTGTCTTCTCTTACATACCACCTACAATCCATGAATGAAATCTTGTCATTATTTAAAAATATGTCCTCAATTTTTATTTCTCACCATCACCAAATCTGCTCTCCTAGTTTAAGTCACTTTTATCTTTTGCCTGAATGACTATTAAAGCTTCCAACTGGTCTCCCTGCCTCTATGCTTGCCCTCTTCTCTTCTCTTCACTTTATAAATGCCAAATGACAGCTAATGTGATCTTTTTAAAACAAAAATTAGATTGCGCCACTGCTCTGCTGAAATTCTCTGGTGGCTCTCTGCATCAGTCAAGATAAAACACGAAGTTCCTATCATTGTCCATAGCCTGTCATGGTCTGGCCTCTCTCACCTCCTTGTCTACGTCTCTTCCTTCGCTCACTTGATTTTAAAGCCCCTTGACTCCTGGTCAGCAAAATACTAAGCACTCACCTATTTGCATCAGCTCTTTCTTCTACCTGACACTCTACCTCCAGAAATCTGCATGATTCATTTCCTGGAATCTTTCAGGTTTGTGTTCAAATGGTAACTTATCAGAGAGGCTCCCTTAATGTCCCTTTATAAAAGTACTCTTTAGCCTCCCTAATAATTCTTAGAAATCTATCTGTGTGTTTTTGTTTTTTTTTTTTTTTGAGAGGGGTAGGTTGGTTATTTACGTTATCTCTTTGTTGCTCATTTTTGTGATTCTGTCTTGCATTTCTTTAAACAGTTTAAAGTTATTATATATTCTGTATCTCACAATTTGGGTATTAAAGTCTGTGTGTGAAGAGGTTAAGTCTGTTGTTTGTTGATTCTACTCTTACTCATAGCACTTTGTTTTCTTACATACTGTTTTTTAACATTTGGTGACTTGTTCTTAATCTGTGGAAAATCTGGGGCAATAAGTTGAGGATGCTTTCCTTCAGAGAAGATTTATATTTATTTGTGTCAGGCAACAAAGGATACCATTGACCAGAAATTTTTTTAGCTCCTTTCAGGATTCCTGGCTAAATCTGAGCCTAGGCCCTTGGAGATTTACCCCATTTCCTGAGAACTCAATAATGTGGCAAAAACTTTGTGTTGTGCAGTATGTAATTGCTTTTGTGTGCAAGAACCCCTCAGAGATCTCGTTGGCTATAGCTCCAGAAGTAGAAGCATCTTTTCACTATCTTGACCCCTTACTTACCCAATTTCATTTACCTTTACAGCACTTAGTCACCATCTAACACAGTGCGTATTTGTTTGTTTACTTATTTTATATCTTCACCACTAAAATGCAAGTCCCATGAGAGCAGGGATTTTGACTGGCTTGTTCAATGCCATGTCTCTAGTGCCTAAAACAATGTCTTGCATATAACAGATGTTCCACAAATTTTGTTGAATGAATGAACAAGGATTCCCTTAAGTTGGTTCAGAAGAGGCGGTTATTTTAAGAATGTTCATGGAGAGATGAGAGCTCACAAGAACAGGAGGGGTAGCAGGGCTAGGATCCCAGGATGGGACACAATGACTACTTTTGGATCTAAGTTGGTCCTGGATTCTTCTAGTAACAGAGTTCCTCTCCTGCCTCTACCACCCAATGTCTACTTCCTCTCACTTCCTGTAATTTTCTATTGCATTTGGCTTTGGTTTGCCATCATCTCAACTCAAGGCATTCTTTCAAATTCTTCCTTGGCTACTAACTGAAAAGCTCTTCCCTCCCAACCCCAGGGTCATATTCTCAAAAAAAAAAAGTAGTCTTTTAAAAAAGCCAGGTCACATGGTCTCTGGCTAGATTATGAATTTTAAGAATAAATGTAGAGCTAGGCAATGAAAGAACAGGAGGAATAATGGGGCTGAGCTCCAGAAGGCTTTGAAGCAGTGGCTGCTTCTGGATGTAAGGTTGTTATGGCCTTTGGTCAGGTGTATGCCCTCTAAACCTTTCAAATATGACAGGTCAAGAGAATGATTAGGTAAAATAAAATAGGAAAGTTGGGCAGTGGGGATCTAGAAGTAATATCCTTTAATAGGGCCTGGGTGAGGCAAATTCAGAACAATTTCTGAGAGTGAAACTATCACAACTCAATATTTGATGGAATAAATCAGCATCTTGAAAAGGTAGAGACACACTTTGATGATGCCAAAACATCCAAGTCCAATCAAGAGAATGAGGCAGGAGTCCCAGAAAGATGTGATTATAGTAAGGAACGTTGTAGCCAGATCAATATGTTGAACCATGGTTTAGAAGAATATCTTCTAGCTAGCAGGGAGGAGACAATAAGTCATCAAATCAAAGAACAAGAAATGGCAATATCACTTCTGCCCTAGAGAGGCCAAAGCACATATTAAGTGTGAG
Source organism: Corynorhinus townsendii (assembly GCA_026230045.1). Classification (NCBI taxonomy): domain Eukaryota; kingdom Metazoa; phylum Chordata; class Mammalia; order Chiroptera; family Vespertilionidae; genus Corynorhinus; species Corynorhinus townsendii. The sequence continues at coordinate 199,893,917 of JAPDVU010000002.1, forward strand.
ACAGATAATCTAGGATACAGACATTAATTAAACAATTTCCCACATACACAAGCTAAATGGTGCTTAAGGATATTAAGGAAGAGAACAGGGAACCAAGAACATATAGACCATTGGATTTGATCTAGACTCTTGATTCCAATAATCACAGGCTGTTGTTGTTCCTTGTGATTAAGCCCTTAGGCGAAGGGGTCAGAAAAGTCTGCTTGAGAAAATGACCTGCTTGATCGGGTATCTAAAGGCCTCTTGGGAATTTAAATAGGCAAACGTTGGGGATGGGATAAGTGTTCCAGACCCTTGAAAATGCCCTTGGGTTTGTTGCTGCTCTTCGGATACACGTGTTTAGCACTTTCCTGCCTCAGGTATTTGCATTTGCTCCTCCCTCTGCCTAGAAAGCCCTCTTGGCTAGTGAACTGGTGACTTATTCTTTGCTCAAAGGTCACTTCTTCAGATAGGCCTTCCCTAGCATTCTTGCTAGCACAGCACCCTGGACAGTCATTAACCCCTTTTCCTGCTTAATGTTTCCTCATAGCATTTATTCACCCCTGCTTTTGTATTACCTAAGGATTTGCTTATTATGTTTTCCCTCACTAATTGTTATCTCTTCTTTTCACCATTGTACATGCACACTAGTACTCAATATATAGTTTGCCTCAAAAAATATATATTAAATGATTAAATGAAAAGAAGCAAGGTACATCTAGGAACAGAAGGAAGGCCAGGGTGGCTGGACTTTAATGAATATGAGGGAGGAAGGCAAGAGAAGAGGAAAGACAGGTAGGCGGGGGTCAGCATGCTGTAGGACAATATGGACTTTATTCAAGAGTTTCATCTTCATTCTATGAATAATGGAAAGTCAGTGGAGGGTTTTAAAGAGTAGGGGTATTATGATAAAATTACCACTGTAAGAGACCTTTTTGGATTCTGTAGAAAGTATAGATTGGTAGGGGTAGGAGAACATTGAGGGATGGAGACCAGTTAGGAGGCTATTATTTTCCAGACTGGAGATAATGATGCCTTTGACTTGAGTGATGACTGTGGAGTTGAGAGTAGTAAATGAGTTCAAATGATGAATATGAAGTAGAATTGATGGGATGCGGAAATAGATTTGGACGTATAGAGTGAGAAGGAGGGAGAGGTCAAAGATCAATATCAGGTTTCTGACTTTTGAAACTAATGGATGGTTTTCCATTGGCTGAAAATGAAACTTTGGAGGAGGAGTGTGTGCAAGGACAGGAGAGGGTGGGAGAAGGCTGGAAAAAAAATAAAAGACTATGGCCAGATTCTGAGATACTGGAATTTAAGGTTTCAAGATACTGGATATTTTTAGGAGATGGCCAAGTCCAGAGATAACCTTGGGATTTCATGAATTAATCCCCCCAAAATTATTTACTAAGCATCTATTATGTTTCAGGCATTTATATGGACTCTGGGCCTAGCCTACAAAACAGTTTTTGCTCTCAACTAGGGGAGTTGGATTATACTATTGTAAAAATTAAAAATCTATAATTTCAGGTAGTGTGAAGGTAACAACAGAGTAAAGGGATAAAGAGTGGAGTTGAGGATAGAGTGGATTTTAGGCAGGATTGTCAGGAAAGGGCTTTCTGAAGGTTAACAGTTGAATAAAGACCAGTAAGATGAGGAGAAGCCATTCACACAAAAATCTGTGGGAAGAACATTCCAGATAGAAAAACAGTGAATGCAAAGGCCCTGAGGTGGGAAAAGCTTGATATGCTTAAAAAAGAGAAAGAACAGTGTAGCACACACAAAGTGAGTGGTAGGGAGGCCTAGAGAAGGAAGGATAGAGGAAACAGGCAAGAAACATTGTCCCTTTTCTTGCCAATGTTTGGAAGTTGGAAATTATCATGCATGTAATGTGAAACCACTGATGGGTTCTAAGCAGAGGAGTAACCGCATCTGATAAAGGTTTTTAAAGGTCACATCACATTCTTGTGGAGAATGGTTAGAAGAAACAAGAGTAGGAGAAGGGAGATGAATGGGAGGCTGCTGTAGGAATCTGCTGAGTGGTGATGGAGACCAGGCTGGGGTGGTGGGCTGAATGGAGTGGACAACCTGGCTATGGGGTACTTTTGAGGGTAGAGCATTTAGGACTTGCTGCTGGGGTAGGTGGGGATGTGAATGTGGGTTTTGACTTGAGTATTTGGATGAGTGTGGGTACCATTAACTGAGATGCATTGAGTGGAATGCAAACTTTTGCTGGGTTTGGTGTTGTCAAGTGGCTGGAAAGGCATAGGGATTGTTGAGCTCCTTGGACAGTGAGGTTGGCCTGGGTCAGGGTCCCATCAATAGGTGAAGGTGTGACAGCAGTGAGGAGGGTGTGGAGTGACTGAGCCCCCAGGAAAGAGGTCCTATATGAGATAATAACTGGATGAGGAGAGCTCCCCCAATTATGTTCACTTCTCTACCCTGGAGCCCAGGAAACTTAAGAGAATAAAGCCTGCACCAGAGTGGGTCTCAGTTCTCCCAGGAAGTGGAAGGGGCCTAGAAAGGGGAGAGGAAGTGGGAGTGAGGCAGGGAGGATGGGGGTCAGTCCAAGTCTATTGAAGTCTGGTTGGGCAATGGGGCATTTCGACATCTGGAGTAGATCAACCTTTAAACAGCCTCCCTCCTCTAATTAGTAAAATTATTTTCAGTACCAACTATGAAATGCAACCAATAATATGAATGGCTAGAAAAAACACTCAGTAAAAATGATCTTGTATTGAACTTCATATATATCAGCATACTGTAAAAAAGTAAAAATAAATATTACAATATAAACATTTATAAAAGTAATAGATTAATGCTTTTAAATTATATTAATGTATGTTTTGAAAAATGGGGAAAACTTAAACTTATTTATTGGTCTGTTTCAATAACAAATGGTAATGCTGCAATTTCTGTTTTCTTGAGTCACTCTTTAGCATTACAACAGGCAACGATTTGAATTCATTTCAATGTTAAAGATATTATCCAAATTCAGGAAAATAGTTCATGTGCCAGCTAAAGTCTGCACTTTCCAAACAAAAGATAGTCTGTCTTGCTGTCTGCATTCTTTTCCACTGCTTTAAAATTTTATACACAAATAAAAATTCCATGTGGTCACGTAGAAAGACAGAATGGAAGGAACTCAAATTCAGTTTCTTTGTTTTTCAAAGACTGTCTTTACAACACAGTGCTATCATTGTTTATTTAGCAACTTCGGTTTAAACACAGGAATATGTAGCATCGGAGATTTCGAGATGAACTGAGCTTGAATGATTCCGAACATTGGAACACTCTGGAAATGATCATGTGCTGCTGAGGCCCCATGCATGAGGCCAGCTGTGTGACCGAAAGGGTCTGGATTAACGTCCATGAAGAATACAATGCTCATTCAAGGATAAGCAATAAAAAGAGCTAATTTGAATATATATTACATATAAATTAAATATATGTATATTAAAACTCAACAGTGGAAACAGCAATTGTTAGCATTTTACCAACGAACAACTTTTCAGGGAAGAGTATCTTATCACTGGCGGTGTTTAGAATTGTTAGTACCTAGTGACAATAAAAAGAGACGAAATTTTGGCTGGCTTTATTATTGTTTTAAGCATCAGTAGTGACATCCCTGTATTGTCTGCCTGCGCCTGGGTGGACCTCGTCCACCACCCTCCCCCAGCAAAGGAGGGCCTGTTTGGGCAAAAGGTCTACTCTCAGAGGATGTACTGGGAGCTTGGGGTGGGGATTCCACTGTCCCATGTCTTTTGTGGTTTCTACAGACTAAAGAAGGGGTTCTGGTGGCAGGGACATCTGACCTTGGTTCTGTGTCTTCTTCGTTTCTCTGTCCCAGTCTCATTGCTTTTCTCAACTTTTGTTTGTTCTTCCCTCTATTTCTCTGTCTGTCTCTCTGTTTTCCATTTCTCCCTCTCTCTGTCTCAGGGTACCTTCCTACCCCTGCCCCTCTTTCTCTGTCCTCCTGTCTGTCTCTGTTTCCCTAGTTCTCTACCTCTCTGGTCTCTCTTTCATGCTCCTCTTAGTGTCCGGCTTCTCTGTGCAGGACCCGGGCCTCTTGGGTTTCCCACTAGAGAGCTAAGAGGGGTGAGGGGAACAAAGGGGCCATCCTTCAAGCTGTTATCCCACCTATTGGGAAAGGCTCTTCCTCTTAGAAATTCTTGATACATTGGGGATGCCCTGGACATGACAGCCCTTTATCTAATCAGGCTGTAGGTCTCAGCCCAGCTAACCAGGTCCCACATTGGGGGAGGGGGTGGGGTTTGTGACTTGCAGAAGTTGGGGCCCCTGTGGACTGTCAGGAGAGGGATCTGGGGTGGACATAGGCAGAATAGTGGGTACAACCACAGAGCTTGGGGTTCAGCTGGAGACTCCTTTGGTGGCCCTCTCTTTGAAGAATCTGAGCTCCCTTCTTCTGCCTTGGCCTGGGGAGGGGAGAAGCCCTCACTTTTCAGGCTGATACCCCTCTCCCACATTGACTTCCCAGCAGGGCTCCTTCCCAGCCAAGATGGCACCTGGGTACTGAGAAGCTGACTCCGCCTCCATCCTTCCCTCTTCTCCACTCCTTCCTTCTGGACCACGAGTCCTGTCCATATAACATGGGAATTGTCTGCTGCCCCTCTCTCCTTAGCTGTCACCCCAGGCCCTCACTCCCCTGTCTGCCCTGCTCCAACTTCCCAGCTAGCCAATGCTGGGCTTTTACTTAAAGTGCCTTTTACTGAGACAAAATAAGACTTGGACCTCAGGGGAGAGGGCAGTGGAAACCACAGCATGGAACATCCTGGTCTCTGGCTACTTGGGGAAGGTGCAGTCTGACTCCAGTGTTCACCTGTGCTAGGTTGGCCTAGTGGGTCTTTGGAGAACACAGAGTCTCCATTCCACTGTCCTTGTACCTTCACAGTCAGAGCCAGACTTCACAAGGCCCTTGCTCTTGATGCAGGCCTTGCTGTTGACTTTGCTGTGCCTGGATTAGCGCTGACACCATGAAGGGACCCACCTCCTCAATCCAGGTCAAAGGAGCCCTAAGTGCCCCTTGGTAGAACTGCATTCATGTGTTCCTTTCTTGGAATCTTTAAAGAAAGAGGTTCCTTGCGTTCATATCTTAAACTCTCCTGGCTGGGAAGCTCTACTGGGTATCTTACCTAACTCCCTTTCAGTGTAATTGAAGCTTGCTTTGTTTAGTGAGAACAGAATAGTCATCTGAGGTGTGTTCAGAGGCCAGCACAGACTCCATGGTAAGGAGCAAGGCACAGTGAGAAGAAGCTTCCCAGGTAGCACAGTAGCCCTTGGGGGCACCAGTTGTGTGGAGTGGGTGCCAGCTGTGAGGACCTGGGTTCCAGCCAGCTGTGTGGACTGAGTCACCATCTGTGTGGTTTGGGGTGCCAGCTGTGTGGATGATATTAGCAGCCAGCTGTGAGGATAGAGATGCCAGCCAGTTGTAGGAACCTGAGTGCCAACTGTGTGCATGGGGAATGCCAGCCAGGTGTGAGGATGGGTTCCAGCTGTGTGGACTGGATTACCAGCCAGCTGTGTAAACTAGATTCTAGCTGTTTGGATTGGAATGCCAGCCCCCTGTGTGACCTGAGTGCCAGCCAGCTGTGTGGACTGGGGTGCCAGCTGTGAGAATAAAAGTGCCAGCATAGGCCAGGTGGAGACTAGACTCATCTCAGCTGCTCGCTTACAGTATGTGCTTCTGCTGTGGCACTGATGTTTTCTCCTCAAGCATTTTCAATAAGTCAAGGTCACTGAATCAAACTGTCTTTACTCAGCGAATTTGTTGCAGAATTGAAGATGTGTTTCTCTGATGCGAAGAAAAGAAAATGTCCTTAAGAATAAGAAAACCATCATTAGGAATGAACCAGGTCTTTCAGAATCATATTTTCAAGGGAAAGAATGCTACTAATGTCAAGATGACCATTTGTATTTATTGAATGCCTGCTATGTGCCAGACACTGTATAAATAATCATACTTAAAATAGATGACAGGGGTCCAGATAAGTGCCTTGAGTTATTACATATACTAGAGGCCCGGTGCACGAAATTCGTGCATGGTCGGGGGGAGGTGTCCCTCAGCCCAGCCTTCACCATCTCCAATCTGGGACCCCTCGAGAGATGTCCAACTGCCCGTTTAGGCTTGATCCCGGTAGGGTAGGGTCTAAACGGGCAGTCGGACATCCCTCGCAAAATCCAGGACTGCTGGATCCCAACTGCTCGCCCACCTGCCTTCCTGATTGCCCCTAACCACTTCTGCCTACCAGCCTGATCACCCCCTAACCACTCCCCTGCCAACCTGATTGATGCCTAACTGCTCCCCTGCTGGCCTGGTTGCCTCCAACTGCCCTACCCCGCAGGCCTGGGTCCTCCCAACTGCCCTCCCCTGCTGACCTGGTCTCCCCCAACTGCCCTTCCCTGCAGGCCTGGTCCCCCCCAACTGCCCTCCCCTGCTGGCCATCTTGTGGTGACCATCTTGTGTCCACATGGGGGCAGCCATCTTTGACTACATGGGGGCAGCCATCTTGTGTGTTGGGGTGACAGTCAATTTACATATTACTCTTTTATTAGATAGGATGTTTATTCTATGAGTTCCCCATGGCTCAAGCCAGAAGGATTGGGAAGGCTCTCATCTTCATCCATTCTTCTCATAGGAAACAGTCTTCATTCCCATCTGTAGGGGCCCAGCCCTCAGAGCTGGGTCAATTCAGGAGCAGCCACAAAGGACCACAGTGGGTGCTGTGGGATTGCTGACCAGAGCCATGAGGTTCTTAGAGATGCTGGTTGTGAGAAGAGCAACTCACCGCTGAGGGGTCCTGAACAATTTTGCAAATGGAGGCAATTTCCTGACTTATCTAATTAGCCAGCTTGATTATTTCTATGCCTTTTCTATTTCATCTCTGCCCCTTTTCAGCCACATCCTAGAATTTACCATGCTGCCTTGGGGGAAGTGCGTTCGATGCTTGTTGTAAAAAATAAATCAACAAAAATAAATCAACCTGTTTATATTAGTTTTCAGAAAGCCATTGAAAAGATATATACATACATATATACATACACATACATATATAGACATGCACACACACATATCCAGGTGACTGTTGTTATTTATGGTAATTGTGTTCCGCAGAGTTGCCACCAACACTGAATTAGTGAAAACTAATCTAGGTGTGATACAGGGTTAGGTTCCTGTAAGCCTCAGGTTGCAACATTTCTGTAAACAGATCGATACATAAGTGTTTTATGTGTGTTTTTCTTTAAAGACACTTTATCTAATATATATTGTTGATTCATTAACACTGAACTCAGGGCCAACAGCACTATAACTTGTGCTGAATGAAGCTCAGCTCACACATGTATTTTCTCCCTAAGGCACATCCCACCTTTTATGATCAGGAACACTAGACAGCGCTTCAGTGCTAGGCTTGGGGGCCATTTAAACAGCAAATCACAAACATCACAAAGATGCAGCCCCCCAGTACAAAACAAAACCCAGTGGCACTAAATGTACTGGAAAAAGGACACTTGTTTACAGCATGAGAACCGAGACAGGAAGCAGAGTGTCAGCCTCAGCTGGGAACGTCGGGTAACTAATTTTTTGCCGATTTGGTCTTGTCCATAAATGGCTGTGAAAATGTCTTGAGTATTGATTTTGGGGTTTCAGATAAATCTTACCAAGCAGGCAAGTGCACAAACATGGAATCTGTGAATAATGAGGATCAACTGTGTGTATACCTGCACGTCTATCTGTGCCTCTGTGTGAGCGTAAACACACACACACACACACACACACACACACACACACACACACACACACACTCTGAGGCTAGGACTCAATTTTGAGGCAGAAAACAATAGAAATGACCTGGTGCTTCAGAACAGAGATGTATGCAGTTGAGTTCCCCTGAGATGGTCTCCATAAGGGGCTTCTTTAAGCATGTGTAAGTGACCTAGGGTGAAGAGGTCACACTGAAGTTTCTAAATTTGCAGTTCTATTGAGCGTGTTAGGAGTCATTACGTTGTTAGGCTAGAGTCTGGGAAGACCTTATGATTCTTCTCAAGTGGATAGAAAACAGTAACATGAAGTAGAATGCCACATGTTTAGAAATGAATAGTTATGAAAGAACAGGTTCTGGGTTTTGGGATGGCCCTGGGGGTGGGAAGTCAGTGTAGACCCTTACACAACTCTGGTGCAACGTTCTGTGAAGGTCAAGGTGGCCAGTCTCAATCTAGGCAATGTCCTATCACTCACCCAGATTCACCTAGTTGGACATCTGAGGGGTGCCCTAAACTACTTTTTTCTTTCAAGATTTGTGATTCTACTGCCTTTATATCTTTTTTCACTAGGCCATTAGCCATCTCAAACCAGAGGTACTAGAGCTGTCACATAGAGTGGCCCATGAGCATTATGTAAGAGGAAGGAGCGTATTTGCTTATAGTTCCAGCACTACAAATCAGGACATAGGCCCTGAGGAGGTGGGTGAGTAGAAAGATGGAGTGAAAATTGTTTTTGTTTAATATATACTAGAGGCCCAGTGCACGATTAAATCGTGTGCGTATGCGTGTAGGGTCCCCTAGGCCTAACCTGCCATCAGGACCATGCCTGCCTCCCCGCGAAGCCTCGCATGCTCCGTGGATGCTGCTGGCGGCCCATGGTGCTCCTTAGACACTGCAGGTGCCCTGCAATGCTCCAGAAGTCCTGCCCGCCGCAGCTGCCATGGGACCCAGAAGTCCCACCTGCTGCGGCCCCCGTGGGACCCATCAATGCACCTCCTGGTGAGTCCAGTAGTTGGTTGTGACGCTGTGACAGCATCACGACCACAGGCCTTTTATGATATAGATTTTTTATTATTATCTAGGTATAATAATCAGTGATATATCACTATCTTATCTATTACGTTTGATAACTTGGTGAAAAGAGATGATGATAAAAATACTAATGATAGCTAACATGCCTATATATGTTATGTGTTGGGCCAAATGTTTTATTTTTAAGTTTAAAATTTTATCACAGTATCACATGCACCTAGTTTCCTCCGAAACATTTTACTTAAAATTTTTTAAGTGACAGAAAAGTTTGAAGAAAAGTATAATGAATATTTATATATCCTTTGTCTAGATTCACCAGTTATATTTTGTCAGAATAATTTATTTTATCATCTATCATCTATCTGTCTATCATATATCTACTTATATTATTATTTTGTTATTATTATTTGATGAATGATTTAAAAATGTATAACAGACATTGTATTGCTTTACCTTAAATTCTTCATCATGTATCTCCTAAGAATTAAAGGTGTTCTCCTATCTTATATAATAATAGAGGAATATGCAAATTGTCCATTACTCCATAACATAACAACCAATTGCAAGAGGCTGCCTGTGTGTGCGTGGTGGGTTGTTGCTCCAGAGACAAGGCAGAAGCAGGGAGGCACCTGGAGAAAGTGGGACCATCCCGTGGCAGGGATGGTGGGGGTGAGAGCCCATAGCACCCGCCTCACCAGTCCTTTGCCACCTACCGCTCACACTCAGAGTGCCCTGCTGCCCACCTGCCAGCGGAAGGAGTACAGCACAGTGCGCGGGAGGCTTCCACACTCTCCTCTGGAGCCATGATGGGGCAGAGCTGCTGTGTTGCTCCAGAGATGGGGCGGAAGTGGGGAGGCACCCGGAGAAGGTGGGACAAGCCTGAGGCGACTTGAGGGACTGAGGGTGGGGCTTGAAGCAGCCAGAGAAGGCCAGAGGAGTTGGTGGCTGGGCCAGGTGCGCTGGAGCTCTGCGTGGAGAGGTTCGGGTGTCAAGGCAGGGTGGGGCCACGCAATTTTGCACGCTGGCTCCTAGTATAACTATAATACTATTACCATAATTAAGAAATTTAAAATTAACTCAATACTATCATCTGATATGCAATCTATATATATATAAAAGCCTAAATGAGCATCCAACCGTCCAACTGTCCGGTAGCTATGATGCGCAATGATCACCAGGGGCAGATGCTCAATGTACAGGCATGGAAACATGGAATGAACTGGTGAATCTCAGAGGAAAGAGGGGAGGGGGAAGGCAGGAAGAGATTAACCAAAGATCTTATATGCATACTAGAGGCCCCGTGCACAAATTTGTGCACCAGTGGGGTACCTCTGCCTGGCCTGCAGGCATTGGGCCCAAACCGGCTCCCTGACATCCCCTGAGGGGTCCTGGATTGCTAGAGGGTGCAGGGTCATAGATTGACACTCAACTACTGAGCTATGCTGGTCGAGCAATAGTGGATATTTTCTATCTTTGGTTCTGGTACCTGGTGGCCCTTTCAATCTAGAAACACATGTTTGAGTCATTGCTTCAATAATTTTCCCTCTTGGTTTCTCTTTTCCTGGAATTTATGCTATTCAGATATCGGCTCTCCTCATTGGTGTTATAATCTTCTTATACTTTCTCCCATTTTACATCTCTTTGGATTTTATGCATCTCTTTAGTTCCCTAACTTAGTCTTACAACTGTTCTATTGAGTTATTTCTGTTATGATATTTTTAATTTTCAAGTGCTCTTAATATAATAATTGAATGTTCTTATTTAAGTATACACTATTTCCTCTTATATCTCTGAGGATATTAGTTTTAGGGATTTTTCCCCCTATATTATTGCTATTTCCTCTGATTTTTTTCCCTGTTTGCTTGTGTTAGTCTTTTCTTTTGCAACAGAGTGTTTTTTCAAACATCTGGTGAACCTTGATTGCCCTTCATATTTAAGGAGGCAACAAAATGCTCAATGGAAACCCCATCTGAACAGGTTTATGGACTGGTGAGTTCCTCTAGGATGATCAAGCAGACACAGGTGTTCAAGTAGGAACCCATAAATGCCAATATCATAATATCCCTTCTCTTGGATTGGTAGTTGGTGGCCTCTGTAGCCGCATGGCTGGCCATATCCTGCTCCTCCCACTCATTCCCTCACCCAAGCACACATGCTGCCCTCCAGCCATGCTGTCACTCTCCACTGATCCCCAAAAGTGAGCAGTTATAGACCTCTGTGCAGATGTTTTGCTGGAATGCGTTTTCTCACCCCCAACTCTTCCATGGGGCAAACTCTTACTTCCCTAATAAGGGTCCTTTAGAATATTTCTTTTGTTTCCATACTCTTCCCCCTGCTCCCCACCCCAGGACAGAGTTTGCCTCTTTCTATTGTTTTTCCTCACAATTCCTGATAATTTCCTGCTTGTATGTCTCTCCCACTAACCTCAATGCCTTTTGAGGGCAGGGGTTCTCTTATTCTATTACCTGATTTTGATCCAGCCAGTGTCTTTAGCAATAGTGACACCTTGGCCTTTTGAGGGTAATATAGAAAAAAAACAGAGACACTGTGGTTCCCAAAAATCAAAGACATTTTATGGACCTGCTACCATCACAGGCATCTACGCCCAGTTCAAAGGGCTCCATTTTGACCAAGACTTATAAAAGTTTTTAAAAGCCTACAAAGCTTCATCCCACTCCACAGTTTCCCAGTGTCCTCTCAAGATGGCAAGCAGACACACTCATATCACATTTATCTACCACACCCTATTGCCAGGGTGGACCTATCATCTGGAGAAACCGGAAGAAAATGCTCATCATGGGGACCTTTGACCTCTGTCTGAAGACCTCTGTCTGTGAAGCTGTCGATCAATTGTGAGCATGTCCCAGATGGAGTTGGGTTCCCCCAGAGTCTTTATACCTGAACTACTTGCAGACCCATCATTAACAGATCACAAAAATGTCAACATTACATGAATACATATTAACTGGGGCAGGGATGGCAATTGCATTTTATCTCCAGAGCAATTCCACCAGATGCATAGTGGTTGCCTGAAGCCCCAAACATCTCAAGGCTTAGTTGGAGGAGGACCCATTTTAAGGCCTTAACCAGGTGCAATATAAAAGAGTCCCTGTGATCAATTAGTGATGCCTGCCACAGGCAGTTATTCACCAGCCCAGAACCAGGGGAAAGATGAAAGTAAAATGTTCTAAGACAGTGTTTCCCAAACTTGGCTGATGATGATAATTACCTGGAGGTGCTCATTAAAAATAGATTCTAGAATTTTCCTCAGGATATTTAGATTCAAGAGGTTTGGAGTGAGGCCCGGGAATCTGTACTTATTAACTGCTCACATGATTCATACCATCAGGCTAGTCTGGAAACACTGTTCTAAGGGAGGGTGGGTTTCTAGGAATCCCTGCTTAACAGAGGAAAAAATGCAGGAAAATGGAGTAACGGAACCTAGTCCTGGGAAAGAAAAGAAGAATAGTTAACCTAAACAAACAGGACTCCAGACCCCTACACTTAAGTAAAGGCTCCTTATGAATCTGCAAATCCTAACCAAAGCCCTTGAGGTGTTAAACCCCATGAACTAGTGCAGTGCTTGACATAAGTCAATGACTAAAGAATAAGCAAACCATTATGTTTAGTAAATATACATCTAGTGTCTTGTTTATATTCCAGGTGTCCACACTCAGATGCCTCTGTATTTCTTTTGTCACCTCTGGTCTGAGATGATCTAGGGAGGCTCCAGAGGATGGTAGTTATAACCCATAAGAACAACTTACACAGATCTGTGTTTGTCAGCCAGGCAAACTGGGAGTTGATCAGGGATAGGATCCCTTCCTTTGCAACATAAATATCTTCAGAGAAGGCTCACCACATTCTTGACATGGCAGTCCTCTGAACATTGAACACAGTTTAGACGAACTTCAATAAATCACACCTCAGCAGCTGGGGATCCGTTCCTAAAACTAGTTTCCCCACCTCAAAAAAGATAGGATGAATTCTTATAAACAGACACAGCTCATGTGGACTTGCAGCCCCTCTCCAATATCTTAACATCAGCAGTGTTTGCTGCTGCCTAAGTGAGGGGAGTTGGGCCTTGGATTCCTACAGGTATCATGTCACAAAAATAGATGGCTAATACTTATTAAGCACTTGCTATGCACCTACTATTTTAAACCTTTGACTTATTTTATCCTCTCTAGATACTATGGGAAGGTATTATCCCTATTTCATGGCTATGATACTGCAGCACAGAAATTATAACTTATTTGCTCCAAACCACATAGCTAATGCAATGCCCATATTAGCTATCTATTTTCCCACAACAAATTGCTCCCACATTTAGCAGTTTAAAACAACAAAATTCATCTCACAATTTCTGTGGGTCAGAAATCTAGGTGTGGCTTGGCTGGGTCCTCTCTCTGGCTCAGGGTTTCAATCAAGGTGCCTGCAAGACTTCAAGTCATCTCAAGGCTTAGTTGGAGGAGGACCCATTTTCAAACAGGTCCTTGGGCTCATTGGATTGAAGGTCTCTCTCAGGTTTTTGCTCCGTTTTGGCCCAGTTTTGTGGACCTTTCCACAGGGCAGCTGAAAACATGATACCTGGCTTTCAATAGGGCAAGCAAGAGAGAAGGCACGAAAAAAGTGAGCAGGAGGGCTGCTAGAATCTTTCTGCAACCCAGTCCTGGAGGTGACACCCCATCGTGGTTGCTATGTTCTCTTCAGAAGAGAAGCGAATCCTTAGGTCCAGTCTTCACTCAAGGAAAGGAAATTACACAAAGGAGTAAACACCAGCTGGCTGGGGCCAGTGAGGCCATTTTAGGATCTGCCTGCCACCATGGCAACGATCTAGGCAGTGAGGCTCCAGAGCTGTCTTCCAGACACCACACTGCCTCACAAGGAGCGAGGGAGTAGTAAACACAATCCAGCAAAAGGGCTATTCTGTGTGAGGGGAGGAAGGAGGTGAGTGAATGCAATAGTACTGATGATGCTCTGGTTTTGAAGTGGGTATTCACTTAGTTATCATGCCATATAACTCCTACGTAAGTTATGTGTATTCTTTTAGATGCATCAAATAATACATTTATTTAAAAAAATTATTTACTTATTTCCTTGTGGAAAGTGACAGGAGCAAATTGCCAGCCCTGAAGAATGGAGAATCTGTGTATGCTTGAATGGGTGATAGGCAACAGGACTGCACGTGAGAAGTGACTGGTGGAAATTTAAAAAAAATAATAGACTTTATTTTTTGGAATAGTTTTATGTTGAGAGAAAAATTAAGTAGAAAGTACAAAAAGTTCCCATACACCCCCTCCATATCCCCAATTTCCTCAATTATTAATATATTGCATTAGTGTGGTACATTTGTTATAACTGTATATTTATAAAAATATACATTATTTTTAACTAAAGCTCATAGTTTACATTAGGAGCTATAATTCACATATTACACAATCAACCAATTTATCATGTAGAAATCAATGTTTTTATATTCATAGGTTTATGTTACCACCACCACTATCTAATTTTAGAAATTTTTTTGTGGCTCCCCGATAAACTTCATATCTATTAGTAGTCACTTCCCATTTTCTCTCCTCCCCTGCCCCCCCCCCCCCCCCCCCCATCCTCCAACTTTAGCCCTCGTCTACCACTAATATATTTTCTCTCTCACTTTTCCTATTCTGGATATTTTATATAAATGGATATGTCATATAAATGCAATATATGGTCTCTGTGACTGGCTTCTTTCACTTAGAATATTGTTTTTAAGGTTCATACATATGGTAGCATATATCAGTATGTTATTTGTTCTTATTGTGGAATAATATTTCCTGTACCAGATTTTATTTATCCATTCATCAGCTGATGAACATTTAGATTGGTCCTATATTTTGACTACTATGAGTAATGCTGCCATGAACATTTGTGTACAAGTGTTTGTATGGCTATATGTTTTCATTTCTGTGGGAATTTATGTGTAGAAGTGGAATTGCTGAGTCACATGTTAACTTTACATTTAACATTTGTGAAACTGACAAACCAAAGTGGCTGCACCATTTTAAAATCCCACCAGCAATATGAAGGTTCCAATTTCTCCACATCCTCGCTAACATTTGTTATTGCCTGTATTTTAGTTATATCCTTCCTGGTAGGTATGAAATGGAATCTCATTGTGGTTTTGATTTGCATTTTTCTAATGACTAATGATATTGAGCATCTTCCTTGGAGAAATGTCTACTCAGATCCTTTGCCCATAAAAAAAAGTAGCATTTGTATTTTTATTATTGATTTGTCAGAGTTCTTAAAATATATTCTAGATATGAGTCCTTCATTAGATATATTACTGAAAACATTGTATTTTATTTTGTGGGTTATCTTATCACTTTCTTGATGGTATCATTGCAACACAAAAGTTTTAAATATTGATAGTCCAATTTATCTTTTTTTCTCTTTTGTTTCTTATGTTTTTGATGTAGTAGTTAGAAACCATTACTTAACCCAAAGTCACAGATTTACTCCTATGTTTTTGTCTAAGAGTTTTATAATTTAACACTTACTAGTATATGTAAGTCTATGATCCATTTTGAATTATTTTTTTTAATAATTGAGATAAGGGTTCAAATTAATGCATTTGCAGGTGGATATCTTGCTGTCTCAGTCTTACTTGTTAAAAAAATAGTTCTTTCTCCATTGAATTATCTTGTCACTCTTGTTGAAAATCAACTGACCATAAGTGTAAGGGTTTATTTGTAGACTCTCAATTCAATTCCATTGATCTATAGGTCTATCCTTTTGCCAGTACCACCCTATCTTGATTACAGAGTAATTTTGTAGCAAGTTGAAATAGAGTGGTGTGAATCTTCCGATTGCATTGTTTTCCAAAATTGTTTTGACTATTCTGGATCCCTTTAATTTCCATATGAATTTAAAGATTAGCTTTTTCATTTCTGCAAAAAATAAAATTGGGATTTAGAGAGGGGTTGTGTTAAATCTATAGAAAGATTTGGCAAGTTTTGCCATTTTAACAATATTAAGCCTTCCAAATCATTAACATGAATTGTCTTTCCATGTATGCATATATTTTAAAAATTTTTAGCAATATTCTGTAGCTTCATTGTATAAGCTTTGAACTCCTTTTGCTAGATTTATTCTTAGGTATTTTATTCTTTTTCATGCTATTGTAAATGGAATTGTTTTCTTAAATTCATTCTTCATAATGTTTCTTGCCAGTGTATACGAATACAATTTATCTTTAGAAATTGATCATGTATTCTGCATCCTTGCTGAACTCATTTATTAATTCTAATAGTTGTTTTAGTTGATTCCTTCAGGTTTTCAAGATATAACACTGTGTTGTGCAAAAGAGAGATAGACTGACTTATTCCTTCCCAATGTGGATTACTTTTATTTCTCTTTCTTGCTTAATTTTACTGGCTGAAACCTGCGGATCCCCAGTTCAATATTGAATATAAGTGGCAAGAGTGGACATCTTGCCTTGTTCCTGACATTAGGAGAAAAGCACTCGTATTTTCACCACTGTGTGTGTGCCATCTGTGGGTTTTTCTTAGATCCTCTTATCAACTTGAAAAGGTTTCCTTTTTTTATATATTTTTTAGCATTTTCTTTATTATGAAAGGTATTGAATTCTGTCAAATGCTTTTTCTACATCTTTTGAAAGAATCCTTTTTTGTGTGTCTTTTATTCTATTAATATGGTATATGATATGAATTGATTTTTAGATGTTAAACCAACTTGCATTTCTGGGATAAATCTCATTTGGTTATGGTATATAATCCTTTACATACATTGCTAGAATCCGTTTGGTAGTATCTTGTTAAAGATTTGTGCAAGTATATTCATAAGGGATATTAGTCTGTAGTTTTCTCTTTATGTGAATGTCTTTGTTTTGTTTTGATAGCAGGGTAATACCTGCCTTATAAAATGAGTTGAGAAGTTTTCTTCTGTGTGTGTGTGTGTGTGTGTGTGTGTGTGTGTGTGTGTGTAAGATTTCATGAAAGATTGATATTGACTTTTTTGAGTGGTAAAATTCACCAGTGAAGCCATCTGAGCATGAGTTTTTTTCCTCTAGAGAGTTTTAAAATAACTAATTCAATCTCTTACTTGAAGGTAGAGCCCGATTTTATATTTCTTGATGGATCAATTTTGGTAATTTATGTCTTTCTAAGAATTTACTGTTTTATATCTATCTATATAAAACCTTAATATGCAAATCAACCGAATTGTGGAATGACTGGTCGCTATGACATGCACTGACCACCAGGGGGCAGATGCTCAATGCAGGAGCTGCCTGCTGGTGGTCAGTGTGCTTCCATAGCAGGAGCACTGCTCAGCCAGAAGCCAGGCTCACAACAGGCGAGTGCAGTGGCGGGACCCTCTCCTGCCTCGTCGCAGTGCTAAGGAGCAGCAAGCCAAGCAGTAAGGAGTGAGTAGGCAAGTGGTTAGGAGCGAGGAGTCCTGGATTGCAAGAGGGAGCAGGCCAGGCTGAGGGACACACCCTCCCCCCCCCACCCCCCAACATGAATTTCGTGTACCAGCCTCTAGTAATTTATGTAATTTGTTTGGCATGCAGTTATTCATAGTATCCCTTTATATTTACATATAAATATGTATTTAAATGTTGTAACATTTACATAAATATTTTATATATATTTTAAAGTTTTGGTATGGTCAGTAGTGATGCCTCCACTTTCATTTCTGATTTTAGTGTTAAATATTCTCTATTTTCTTGGTCACTCTAGCTAAAGGTTTAGCAATTTTGTAAGTCTTTTTAAAGAATAAAGTTTTGTGTTTTTTAAAAATCTATTTTAAAAATTCTATTTCATTTTCTCTGCTCTAGTCTTTATTATTTTCTTCTTTCTGCTTGCTTTGGGTTTAGTTTGCTGTTATTTTTCTAGACTAGGTTATTGATTTAAATTTTTCACATATTTTTTTACTATAGGTGTTTACAGCTATAAATTTCCCTTTGCTACATTTGATAGATTTTGATATGTTGTGTATTTGTTTTCCTTCATCTCCAAGTATTTTCTAATTTTCCTTTTGATTTCTTTTTTGCCCCATTTCTTTAATTTAGGAGTGTGCTGTTTAATTTCCACATATTTGTAAAGTTTCAAAATTTCCTCCTGTTATTGATTTCTAATTTCACTCCTTTTGAGGTTTGTTTTGTGATCTGGCAAAGGGTTATCCTAGAGAAGCTTCAATGTGTGTGTGAGGAGAATGTGTATTCAGCTGCCATTATGTGGAGAGTTCTATCAATGTCTTTTAGGTTTAGTTGTTTTATAGTGTTGTTTAACTCTTCTATTTACTTATGACATTTCCCCCCAGTTGATCTATCCATAATTGAAAGAATAATGCTGAGGTCTCCTACCATTATTGTTGAAATGTCTATTTTCCCCCTTAAATTCTGTCAGCTTTTGCTTCATGTATTTTGGGTCTGTGTTATTAGGTGCATATATATTTGTGATTGCTGTATCTTTCTGATGGATTGATATTTTTACTATTTTAAAATGTCCCTTGTGTCCTAGCTGATTTGGCTCAGTGGATAGAGTGTCTGTGGACCAAAGCGTTCCGAGTTTGATTCTGGTCAAGGGCACGTACCTTGGTTGCAGGCTCCTTCCTGGCCCTGGCCCTGGTCAGGCTCGTGCAGGAGGCAACCAATTGATGTGTTTCTCTCACATGGATGTTTCTCTGTCTTTCTCTCTCTTCCACTATCCCTAAAAATCAATGGAAAAATATCTCCTCATGTGAGGATTAAAAACCAAACCAAAACAAAAATCCCTGTTATCTCTAGTAACATGAAACCTCTTCCCTACAAGCGAACAAGGGATAGAATGATTGGGCCCCCATAGTCCCGGACTGGTGTGCCTAGAGTAGAGCCTTATGAGTGGAAGCTGAGTGATGGAAAGAAGATTGATCCACTCTGCAGGGTCAAGCAGACTAGAAGTCGTGAAACCTGGGGCTGGGGAAGGGAATGACAAAGGCCTATAGTTTGCACCTGCCAAGATGAAAAGGTAGTTCCAGACTGGGAACGAGGTGAAAGGGAGCCCTCTTCTTCTTGGTTGCACTGATTTGGAGTAGAACTTCTGTAATATGGAGCTGGGAGAGGGGTTAAGGGAGTGAGTTTTGGCTCAAATGCCAGACTCTCACTGTTCTTATTGAGATTTAGTAGATTTTCTTGAATGAACATTTCCCTTTGTGGTATGCCCTTCGGACAATATCTAAAGACTTTAAATGATATTTAAAAAATATTTTTCACCAATTCAATAGTTGTTTGGCTGGAGAGATAAACTGCCAAGTTCTACACCTTTCAGGAAGTCCTGCACTTCCCTGTAGTTTTTTAAAGAATAAATAGGGCTAGGTTTAGCTTTCTTAAATTGAACCACCCAGAAATTCTCAACAGTTGAGGTTGCCATGACCAAATATGGGGAAAACAAGACATAGTCCTTGGAAGCACCAAATTAAAAAGAATAAGAGTTGGCTGCTGACTGGCCACATATTTGCCTTTCACCTCTCTGAGAAATCAATCTCATTACTCAGCAACTCAAAATTATGGTAGCAATAAAATGAAATTGCATTTGTGTGAAGGCCTAACCTACCCCAATGCTTTGCATTGTTTATAACTTTGTGGGCAAATGCCAAGGCAGGAGGCTGATTAGCAACCAGTCATAGACTTTTTATAAAAAATCCAATTATGTAGTTGAAAGTGAAAGTGAAATGTGGTAGAAATGAAGACGTGCCATTCGCAAACTGGGTCAGAAGAGGACCTAGTTAATGGTGGGCTGATGTAGGCCAGGGAGTTTTCAGATTCAGAGGTCAGACATATTTAATGAGCAAGGGTATTCACCTGGTGGTGGAATGATTGGGAGTCCAAGGGTGTCCCACCAGCCAGGAAAAGATATGCCAGGAGGGGATAATACTGGAATAGTTCTAGCAGGTGGTCAGATTCAGGAAGATCTGGCTGCAGGACACACCCCTCACCTCTCGCAGCTCTGGGAAAATGGATGCTGAGGTATGAGACACATTTCCATTGTTCATGTGGCATAAGGTCAGAATGGGATCAAGTACCCAAGCTGACAAGGATGAATCATTAACAGCAGGCTATGGGCTTCTTAAATTCTCTAAGTAACACATGATTGGGTCCTGAGCCTAAATCTGTGTGGGAGTTGATTGTCAATAGCTGTAGGCATTAGAGACTCTTGGGGGTTAGAGAATTATGTAGAAGAATATAGCTATCCTTACTGGGCAACTCAGATAATAATAATAATAATAATAATAATAATAATAATAATAATAGATACAGTAGTAATAGTAATAGTGACACAATAGCAAACATACCACTTATAATGTTCCAGACTCTCTCCTAACCATGCATTTAACCTTTAGGAAAACCTCATGAAGTAAGTAATATTACCCTCATTTTTGAGATAGGTAAGCTAGAGACATAGAACATTTAAGTAACTGGACCTACATTGCACAGCCAGCACATACTAAAGCCAGGGTTCAAAACCAGGGTTCAGGCTCCATGGTCTATGCCTTCCCACTGCACTCAACTAAATCTCTGAACCTTTCCCCCTTATCCATAAATGGGAAGAACAATAAATAGACACCTCATCATATTGTAGAAAAGATAAGTATCTGTGGTAGTACTTGTAAACCAGAAATTATGGTTCCTATGTTCATTATTGTTTGTGATTGCTCCAATCCCCAGGCTGTCCTCAAATACAACTCCTCTGGCTGCTTCTTTTAATAATTGAAAATGAGCTGGAGATAGAAAGCATTACCTCTATAGTCATGTTTTATTGCATAAGCTGGATAGGGCACACAGGCATTCATTGCATTATTCTTTATACATTTTTGTCTACCTTAAATATTGCATAAGAGCCTAAAAAAATAAATGGGTGTGTCTCTGGGTGGGGTGAGAAGAGTGAATATCAGATGAACTCTGGAGTGACCCCAAGATGAATTTTGTTGACTTGAAAATATGGCTGTTGGACCATTCTCGTTTTCTAGATACCATCTGGACAGATGAGGAAAGACAGTAAATGTTTAAGGCAGGGAAAGGTCTACATTGGGAAAAGGAGGCCCAGGACGGGTGGACAGAGATGTAGGTGACAAACTACCAGGAGATCCATGTACTAAAACAAACAAGGGGGAGGCTGGGGAAATGGCATGGGATAACCTGGTAAAAGGCAGTCAAGAGGCCGAAGGGGATGATGAAAGTCCACAGTGACCTCTCAGGGAGGAGCTTCAGAATTGGTCAAAAATTAATGTGCTGCTTCTTTCTACATATTTGAGACACTTTACCTACAACATAATGTGGACCGGAAAGTCACGTATGAAACCTGACAAGCTCAGGGGAGGCCTGCATGGCAAGCCTTACAAACTCAACGTCTGAAAGTAACCACATAGGATGGGCTGAAATTAAAACTTTCTAACTAAAAGAGAATCATGGTGGGTAGTCATGTCCTAGGCCAGATTCTCCCTTGGCAAAGGTCAATCTTTACTTTAACTGAGCCTGTCTATTGTCTTTTTGCATCTAAGATAACATAACTTTGGAATGTCAAAGTAATTTCCCTTTTTTTCCAGACCCCTCACAGCACAATCTCCCACCAGACACCATAGAACCCCTCATTGTTTTCTTGTTCTTCTGCATACCATTTCTATGTACTGTACATGTTCATTGTTATCTGTGCTATACCCACCAATGTAAAAGAAGTGTGTGTCTATCTGGTTTAGTTTTTTATCCAATCTCAGAGGTTTCCTCACTTTGTTTTCTCCCACCTCCTTAATCTATTATCAGTGAATTTTATATAACCCCCTTACATTTTCCCCTTTGATTCTGATGTCTAAAATGAGTGGTAAACTGCCACTTTCCAAAGCAGTTTCTCAATCCGTTGAGATTCTGCTTCCCAGCAATGGTCGTCAATTTGGCTCAAATAAACTCATAAAAATTCTCTACAGGTTTGGACATTTCTTACATCGACAATACATATTCAATTGGTTTAGTAAAGGATGGACACTAAGGAAAAATTACGTCCAATGATAAAAGAGGAACTTAAACATAATAACAGCAAAGTTTGACTTACTGTGACATTGTGATTTATAATAAGAAATATATATTCGGTCTTTGTCCCCATTTCTAGGTCAGAGCTCCTCAAACCCTTGGAATTTCCCAAGGGATCAGCTGCAAAGGTGCTTTTGTTATGTTAATAAAGTGACTTTTGGATAAGACCTAAGGGTGGGGGTTGGTTGCCAGGAGAACCAACCATGTAACCAGAAGGTTGCACCTTTTAGTCCAATCCCTGAAAGAGGAGAGGGGCTGGAGATTGAATCAATTGTCAAAGGCCAATGATTTAATAAATAAAGCTTGTGTACCTCAGGTAAGGAAGGGGTTGGTGGGAGTAAGGGGGAGAGATCAACCAAGGGATTTGTGTGCATGCATATGAGCCTAATCAATGGACACAGACAACAAGTGGGTCAACAGGTGGGTGCGGCATGAGTGGGGGGTGGGGGTTAATGGGGGAATAAGGACACATATGTATAAAAATAAAAAAATAAAAAATAATAAAAAAAGAAAGCTTATGTAATAAATACTCTATAAAAACTCAAAGGATGGGGTTTGGTAAGCATGTATTGATGTTAGGAGAATGATATGCCCAGAGAAGGCATAGAAGCTCCATGCCCCTTCCCATGTATCATGCCCCGGGCATGTCTTTCATCTGGCTGTTCCTGAGTTATATTTTTTTATAATAAACCAGTAACATAGGAAGTAAAATGTACATCTGAGTTCTGTGAGCTCTAACAAATATTAAACCCAAGAAGGAGATAATTGGAATCTCCCATAGGTTGGTCAGAAGCATGACTAAGAACGTAGACTTTCTATTTGTGTAAAGTGAGGGTGGGCATTCTTGTAGGACTAAGCCCTTACCTGTGGGATCCAACACTATCACCAGTTAGATAGCATCAGAATAGAGTGAATCGTAGGACACCCACCTGGTGTCTGGGAATTGCATGGTCGTGTAGGGAAAACCCACAGCTTGGAATTGGGAGCAGAGCTGCGCTCAGCCTCCTGGAAGTCCAGGCAAGAAGTCAAATATGGAAGTTACAAAGCTCAGGTAATCAGAAAGGAGGCCACAGGCCAGTTCCTGGGGACAAGTATTTTTCTCCCCTCTGCTAGCATCAGCCTTTGCTAGCTTAGTAAACTTGAAAATAGAAAAACTCTACTTTAAGTTGCCCTTAAAAACTGGGACAGAAGTTTCATAGTGAATATTTATAAAAAAGCATTGTTAGGCTGCATCTAGAAAAAATGAAAGCAAAAAATGATTAAAATAAATTGATTTTATTGTACACTTAACAAAATTGAATTTGCACATGCAACTGTACACCTGCTCTCTGAACAGAGTGAACTGAGGGCTGCCTTTACTGGTGGAATTTTCCTAACAAAAGTATAAAGTAAAATGAAATAATATTCTCAAATTCATGTTTGACTTTTGCCGCATGATCATAAAAAGGTTATTTATTTATTTTTTTGCAGAAACTCTGAGCACTCTATCAATTTTCTCAAGAGCCTCTCATATTCCTTTGATATTTAAACCAATCTCTTTCAAAGTCTTCCTGGTGTCTTGTCCTTGCTGTTTTCTCCTCTTCAGCTGTTAACTGCTTCAACAGTCCCCAATTCGCATTTGTCAAAGCCATTGCATAGGATGCCAGCAGTTCTTCAACTTCATTCTCACAGACTTTATGAAATCCCATCCTCTTTCTCAATGCAATATCTGCAATTATACTTTGCAATCAGTTTGCATTGTATTCCCAGTGTATTGATCACCTGTCAACCAGAGGGAGGTTGAACAGCAAAGATGTTGATGGGATAGGAAAGAAAAGACCCTGGTGTAAGTGTAGGAGATATAGGAAAGGGCGGGGATTAATAAGGTAAGTGGGGAGTTTTGCTCCCCTAGGTAAACTCGTAACTGTAGGAGCTCAGATAATAAATATGTGAATAAAGGCAAGCCCTGTACTAAACTCTTAAAATGTTTCTCACATGGTCCCTTACAAAAACAATCACATAGGGAATGAAGCAATAAAAAGATGCTAACTAGCAGGTGGATAGCAAAACTGGTGGCACATTTTACATGGATCTTTCTTGTCACCCCCTCTGATAGAAGTTGGGGCACATCCAAATGCAGCTCAGTGAAGGTGGTTCTGTGAGGGGTTGACTTGATTTAAGACAGCATGTAATTTGCCTGCAGTAGTTACTTACTGCTGTGTAACAAGTGACCCAACTTATTGGCTTAAAACAACAGACATTTATTATCTCATAGCTTTCATGGGTAAGAAATCCAGGAGCAGCTTAGCTATGGGTCAGCCAGGGCTGCAGTCATCTGAACATTGCCTGGGTCTGTTGTTAGGAAGCTACAGTTCCCTACCATAGGGTTTCTCATGACATGCCTTCCTCCAGAGCTGGGGATCCAATAAAGAGAGGAACTGACAAAGACAGAAGCCACAGTGACTTTGCAACTTGATCTTGGAAGTGACATACCATTATTTATATAGTACTAGAGGGCCAGTGCACAAAATTCGTGTACTTGGTGGTGGTGGGGGGGAGTCCTCAGCCCAGCCTGAACCCTCTCACATTCTGGGAGCCCTTGGGGGATGACTTACTATGGGCTTAGGACAGCTTCCCTTGGCTCCCACCACTGCTGCTGCACTCGCCAGCCATTAGCCTGGCTTCTGGCTAAGCGGCGCTCTCCCTGTGGGAGCACACTGACCTCTGGGGGACAGCTCCTGCATTGAGCATCTTCCCTTGGTGGTCAGTGCATGTCATAGCGACAGGTGGTTCCGCTGTTTATTCAATTTGCATATTAGCCTTTTATTATATAAGATTCTATCCTCCTGGTACAATGTGGGAGGTGACTGAACAAGGATGTGAATACCTGGAGGTGGTGGCCCTCAGGGGCAATCTGGGAGACAGGCTCCCACACTGCCTGTTGGTTGATTAGCTGTAAGGGAGATAGCGAAGGACTGGGAAGGGGGGAGGGATTGAGAGGGGAGGGCAAGGAGGGAACAGACAGAAAGAACTTATGCAGTAAGCAGTGTGGATGCTGTGGCAAGGCTACCTACCTCATACAGTTATGTTGGTTGTGCATGGCACTACTTTGGGACCCTTCAGAGCCCCAAGTGGAGGTGAGCACAGCCTCTTTTCTGCAGAAGTTTGACATGGAAGCGGCCTCACCGTAGTGACCTTTTCATCAAGCAGCAATGACTCACATGTCTCTGGATCTAGGTTTCAGGAAGCCCATTCTCTGTGTAGATCAGGTGGGAGTGGCTGCTCAGTGAGGGTGTCTAACTGGCACCTGTGAGCTCTTGGCTCTGGCATGATAGTCCCTTCTTCTACTAAAGGAACCAATGGAGGTAGGTATTATGTGGGCGTCAGAGGAGATCCTGGCTTCATTTGGGGATGGTGACATGACTTGCTAAGCAGGAACAGCAATGAGACAGAATTGCTTTTTCTTCTTAGCATCTGCAACCCATTTATACTTCTGTCAAAAACAGGGGTTGATTGGGACACACTAACTCTGGAAGAAGCCCCAGAGCTCCTTAGATGGGAAGTCAGGAAATACCAAGTTCTATTTCTGGGACCATCAATGACTTTCTGTGTTGCTGTGTGTTAGGAGCTGAATTGTGTCCTCCCAAAATTTGTGTGTTGAATTCCTAACCCCCAGTAACTAAGAATGTGACTGTATTTGGAGATAGGGTCTTTAAAAAGGCAATTAGGTAAAAATGAGCTCATTAGGGTGGGCCCTAATCCAATATAACTGGCATCCTTATAAGAAGAGGAGATTAAGACACAAACATGTACACAGGAATGGCCGTGTAAGGACACAGAGGATGCGGCCATCTCCAAGCCATCCAACCTTGCTAAAACCTTTATCTCAGACTTTTAGTCTCCAAAACTGTGAGAAAACAAATTTCTGTTGAATAAGCACCCTGACTGTGGCACTTTGTTATGTAGCAGCCTTAGCAAATAAATACACCTGGACAAGTCTTTCTCCTCCCTATGTTCTGGACTTGCAGTGCTTAAAATGGTGACAATTGCTTGTCTTTGGCGCTTACACATAATGCATGTTGCTGACCCATGGTTTTGTGCACATTAAGAAAAGATGTCTCTTTTCTAGGCAGATGCAGTCCTGCATTGAAGTGCTTGACTTAGGAGGGGACCATGGGTGAGATTCCAATGTTCACTCACCACTAGGGGGGATGCTCTTGAGCTGAGCACAATCAAGCATGCAGCTCTGGATCCTCAGGGTGTGGGGTGGGATGCTAGCTCTCCTCCAGGGGACAGGTTGAGATGGTACCTTTCTCCTCATTGCCCTTCCTTCCTTCCTTCCTTCCTTCCTTCCTTCCTTCCTTCCTTCCTTCCTTCCTTCCTTCCTTCTAAAAAAAATCTTTATTGTTGAGATTATTACAGATGTCCCTCTTTCCACCCGCATAGCTCCTCTCCACCTGGTTCCCACCCCACCCCAGGCCCTTGCCACCCTGTTGTCTGTGTCGTACGTACTGCTTACATGTATATAAGATCTTTGTCTAAACCCCCTCCACTCTGAGAATCATCAGTCTGTTCCATTTCCATGCCCCTGATTCTATTCCATTCACCAGTTTATTCTGTTCATCAGATTTTTTATTCATCTGATTTTTAGATTCACTTGTTGATAGATATGTATTTGTTGTCACTTTGTTGTTCATAATTTTTATCTTTACCTTATTCTTCTTCTTCCCCTTCTTAAAGAATACCCTTCAGCATTTCATATAATACTGGTTTGGTGGAGATGAACTCCTTTAGCTTTTTTTTTTTTTTTGTCTGTGAAGCTCTTTATCTGACCTTCAATTCTAAATGATAGCTTTGCTGGGTAGAGTATTCTTGATTGTAGGTTCTTGCTATTCATCACTTTGAATATTTCTTGCCACTCCCTTCTGGCCTGCATAGTTTTTGTTGAGAAATCAGCTGACAGTCATATGGGTACTCTCTTGTAGATAACTGTTTTTTTTCTTGCTGCTTTTAAGATTCTCTCTTTGTCTTTTGCCCTTGGCATTTTAATTATGATGTGTCTTGGTGTGGTCCTCTTTGTATTCCTCTTGTTTGAGGTTCTCTGCACTTCCTCGACTTGTAAGTCTATTTCTTTCACCAGGTAGGGGAAATTTTCTGTCATTATTTCTTCACATAGGTTTTAAATATCTTGCTCTTTCTCTTCTTCTGGAACCCCCATAATTCAAATGTTGGTATGCTTGAAGTTGTCCCAGAGGCTCCTTACACTATCTTCATATTTTTGGATTCTTTTTTCTTTTTGCTCTTCTGGTTGGGTGTTTTTTGCTTCCTCAGATTTCATATCATTGACTTGATTCTTGGGATCCTCTAGTCTACTGTTGAATTCCTGTATGTTATTCTTTAGTTTAGCCAGTGTATGCTTAAATTTCTGACTGGTCCTTTGCCATTTTTTTTTTTTTGGCATTTTCACTACGATCCTTGGAGGTCTCACTAAGTTCCTCAGAGGTTTCTAGAAGATTCTTGAGTAACCTTATAACTGTGGTTTTCAACTTTATATCCAGTAGTTTGCTTTCTTCCATTTGTGACATGTTTCTTTGTCTCCACATTTTGGCTGTTTCCCTCTGTTTGTTTCTATGTATTGGGTAGCTGCTAAGTCTCCTTGAGTTGATAGAGTGGCCTTGCATAGTAGGTGTCTTATAGGGCCCAGTGGATCAGCCTCCCCAATCACATGAGGTGGACACTCTTGGTGTACCCCTTTGTGGGGCTGTGTGCACAGTCTTGTTGTAGTTGACCCTTGATTGCTGTTGGTATCACTGAGAGGAACTGACCTCCAGGCCAATTGGCTGTGGGGACCAGCTGCAACTACAGTGAGAGAGCTGCTGTGCAGGAGACACCCTTATGGGGCAAAACTTGCTTAAGTGGGGCTTTGGCACTCACTGACCCCGAGTGTATGTCACTTATGGATGTGCAGAGTTGTAATCTCATATAGTCTCACACAGACCACTGGGTACACTGGCTTTTGGATCTCCAAGGAGGTGCAAAGTCAGCCACTGCCTGGGGCTACCCCGCAGGAGCTACAGAGAGATCTGCAGATTCCTCCTCTTTGTATTAGATTTGGAAGTGCCAGGTGAGGCCCAGCTATGAAGCAAGGCAGGCTGCTGCTGGTGCCGGCCTTGGGCCTTTTATTGATAGCTTTGGGGCTCCCTGATCCTGCTGCAGCTTGTTTGACAGGTTTTATGCTGAGAAAGGACAGGCCATTCATATGCAAAAGCTCCTGTGCACAGCTTGGGTGGAGCTGTAAATTGGGCGGGGTGGGGTCTGAGAGAATCTCCTGGGTGGAGGGAACAGAAATGTCTGCCAGTCAGCCCTGCATTGGGGAGGTCTCAGAATGGGATCAATGACCACTGTGAGAACCTCCATCTGGAAGAAAGCTGCCCCTGCATTTCTGCCCTGATGCCAGACAGTCCAGTTTCTCCCCGTATCTGTCTGGATCTCCCAGAGCCTCGCCTGGTACTGGAGCTCAGAGCAAGCAGGAACTTGTAAATTCAGTTCAAGGTTCCAGCCTTTTAAGAGGAGCAGCGGGGTCTCTAGCAGCCTGCTGTCACTCATCCCCAATCTGCACTGGTTTTTACAGTCCATAGTTCTTACTGCCCGTAGTTCTTACTGCTCTGGAACCCTGGGCTGGGGGGCTGGTGTAGGACTAGGACTCTTTGCTCCTCTGGGTGGCCTCTACAAAGGCAATCTCCCTCCCGATTAAAATGGCAGCATACCTGGTGCTGGACCAGCCCATTCCGCTCCTCCGCACCTCCTACCAGTCTCTATGGCAGTGGTTCTCAACCTTTCTAATGCAGCGACCCTTTAATACAGTTCCTCATGTTGTGGTGACCCCCAACCATAAAATTATTTTTGTTGCTACTTCATAACTGTAATTTTGCTACTGTTATGAATTGTAATGTAAATATCTGTGTTTTCCAATGGTCTTAGGCGACCCTGCTAGCGGTTCTCAACCTGTGGGTGGCGACATAACAGTAGCAAAATTATGAAGTAGCAACGAAAATAATTTTATGGTTGGGGGTCACCACAACATGAGGAACTGTATTAAAGGGTCGCGGCATTAGAAAGGTTGAGAACCACTGGTCTGTGGGCTTTCTTCTTTACCTCTAGTTGTAGTACTTCCACTCAGCCAACTTTCCCATGGTTCCAGATAATAGTTGTTCTGTATTTTAGTTGTAATTTTGATGTGGTTGTGGGAGGCAGCAAGTACAGGAGTTTACCTATGTCGCCATCTTGGTTCCTCTCATTGCCCTTGCTTAGAGCAAACCCAGTGGAAAACTTCTGCAAATGATGCATTAAACTTTTAAATTTACAATGTACTTTGCAAGTCTACTGTACCTTAGTAACATAACACACCAAAAGGTTGGAGAGAACTCCTTTAAAACATTTTATGAATTCACAGCTCTGTCCTCACTGTCTCATTCTCATTCTCAACCACAGACACTTACAAACCCAGAAATTTACATATTCATATATAGAAAAATGCCACTTAGCTCTCTCTATAAGTACATTTTAATATCACTTTGAAGAAATTTGTAGACCTGTAGTAGTAGTTAGGCAGGCATGAGCAGAGTAGGAACCATAGGCTATGTTCAAAGGGTCATCAGGGTGGAGAATCCCAGGTACCTAGCAACGAGCATAACTACAAGCCCTTGCGTGGCCACCCCTTAAGCATTAACCCCTGGAGATGACATCTAGGCTTCAGCTGTGTTTCAGCTCCAGGCCTAGAGGAGCAGCAAAATCAGATGGAGTGATGTCATGGCTGACATCAAGATAAACTGCACTGACTAACAATACCCTGGCACCTACCAATCAGTGGAAACTATGACCCTGAAGAGGCACACTTAGAAAGCTGATGAAGGCTCGATTGAGATTCTCCCCTAAGGCCTCCTGATAAAAGTCCCCAAGCTGAGGACCCTGCAAGGCTTTCTCTATGGAGCATGCCCAAGTCTTTCCTCCCTGTTTCATCTCTCAAGGTCTCTCTCTCTCTCTCTTTCCAAGAGTGCTTCTTTGGCCTCTATAACTCATTTCCTCAGCCCATTTCTTCTACCTCTGTGACTTTTTAAATAAACTTTCTCTTATAGTTTGAGTCTTGGCTCTGAATTTTTTCTTAGCCAGAACTCAAGTAATGAGGTTGCTGGACTGAGGTCTAACACATGATGCCATTTTCCCACAGCTAACAGACCTGGCTACCTTGTCACAAATTAATGAATATTTGATTAAATGAAACTGGCTCTTTGACAAATTTTCTCCACCTAAGCTCAAAGCTTAGGAGATTCCATAATTCTCTTCCCATTACAAGGTCTCAAGGAAGCTCAGGAGAGCTGGAGAAACTCAGGAAATGGAGTCAAGCTGACTGAACTTGAGTGCGGCATGGACACTGATGTCTGGGCCAAGGTACTACCTGCCTGCAGTATCTGCAGCTCTGGTCTTGGGGCCCTTCCCCTGAGCAAAAGGAGGTCACTCTGCATGTGCCTTCCCCTGAGCCACAGGAGGCTACTCTGCATGTGCTGGGGGAGTAACAATCCTGGGAGCAGCTCTCAACCAATGATTGACAGGGCTTTGTATATAACCCCCCACCGCTGCTACTTTGGTGTGTGTGTATGTGCTTTTGAAGCAGGTGTTCTACAGAATTTCCCAGTGTTTTCTCATAGGATTATGCTACAGTCCCTCTCTGGAGTAGTTAGCTTATTAATGCACACATTTTGGGTGACTTCCTTTCTCTAGATTACTTCCCACTCCCCTAGAGTATTTCTGGTCCCCCAAATAAATGATCAATTTTTGACTCTTGTCTCAGGATCTGCTTCTAGGGAAACCTAAACTATACCCTCCTCCATATTCTAAAAGACTCTGCTTCAAACTTAGGATAGAGTCAGCTAATTGCTCAAAGAGTGGTTCTTGCTGCTAATTTGCTGGTAAAGGGCACATTTAGGGTTCACATCCTGAAACACATCAGTGTGTTTTTAACAACCTTATGGAGTAGATATTATTCCATTTATAAATTATTGAAGTAGATAGAGCAGTCAAGTTCAGGAAGTGGAGGGATGGCAAGGGAATTTGCAGCTATTACACTTATAAACTTAAAAACAATTTTGAGCTAACATAAGAGTTGAAGAATCAGATAAAACATTTTATTATATTTCTCACCTTGTTTTCATCTTGAAAAACCACAATATAATAATAGATACAGAAATATAGATATACATATATCACAGGTTGGTGCACATATGTGTATTTCCTAGTTTTGTCTGATGAGAGGGTCTGGAAGCAATGACACCTCAGTAACAATGAGCACACATATTGCTCAGTTCTTGTCTTTAAACATCACTATCAATTATAAAGAATGAGGGTTTCTAGAATAAATGGTTGATTCCAGAGGTGAGAAATGGAAAACACCAGGTGAACTTGGAACATCTGGAGGCTTATTGAAAAAAGACAGGGGATGACCTGATGGGCTTCCTAATGGTAAAACTGGAACAATTTCAGTAGCAAGAAAAATTGTACTGGATTTTGAACCAGAGAACAAAATATATAGGTTACAGTCAATAGTGTGGTGAAGGCCTGGGGAAAGAGTGAGAGTGGGGAGGAGGGGGTCAATGGGGAAAGGAAAGGGACATCTGTAATACTTTCAACAATAAAGATAAATTAAAAAAAAATTTATAACAACCCTGTGAGATGAATATAATTATCCCCAATTTGTAAATTCTTGAGGGCAGGGAAGAGTCAAGATTCAAATTCAGGTTCATATAATACCACAGCTCCATTATACAACACTAGAGGCTCGGTGCACAAAATTCGTGCACTGGGGAGAGAGGGAGGTCCCTCAGCCGGGCCTGCACCTTCTCGCAGTATGGGACCCCTCGCTCCTTACCACCTGCCTGTTTGCTGTTCTTTACTGCTTGGCTCACTGCTCCTTAGCCCTGCCATGGAGGCAGGAGAGGCTCTCGCCACTGCTGCTGTACTCGCCAGCCATGAGCCCGGCTTCTGGCTGAGCAGCACTCCCCCTGTGGGAGTGCACTGACTACCAGGGAGCAGCTCTTGCATTGAGCATCTGCCCCCTGGTGGTCAGTGTGCATCATAATGACCGGTTCTGCTGGTTGGTTGATTTGCATATTAAGCTTTTATTATATAGGATGCCTCTCCCATTGTCCAAGGCTAAACAGAGTCTCTCAATGCATAAGAACTCTTTGACTTCTATAGGCCTCACACGGACGTTCTCACTGAATCACTGTTTTGCTCACTCTGCAGGCTTAAATCAGAGGTCACTTGGCACAAGCATTATAATAATCTCCCTTTTCAAAGCCGGCTGATGCTCCAGGTGTTTTAGAGCCACTCTTCCCCTCTGTTCCATACCCAGGGAAAGTCTTGGATCCTATTGGGGGAATTCTGGGACCTGGGAGGGAGTTAAAATAAGAAGTAAAGAGGGCAAGGGAGGGTGGACATTTGACATCCCATTCTTAATCACCCTCCGTGCTTCGATGCCTCCCTTGATAGCATGGATTCTGGGTTCCTCATTTGTTCACATTTCCTGGGGGGGTGGCAGAGAGAGCTGAGCACACACTGCTACAAAAATAACAAAGGTGATGAATGACCCCAAACAGCCAGAAAGGGAAGGAACAGCCTTTCTTTGACTCTTTCCCTTGGCTGTAGATAAATTACCTCTGTCGTTGCTGGGCCATGGAGCTTTAGCTGTGATATGGTTGGGGTGGCTATCTGCCAGGCCCTCCCTTCCCCTACAGCAAGGAAACTGACCCTGCTGGCTAATTTTAAAAAAGAGAAAAAGGAAGCAGGGGTCCATTCTGCTTAACAACTAAAAGCTCTGACTCTCCAGGGCCTTGAGACCTTCACCTCCAAGTTGGGGCAGTGTCACTTTGGAGAGCAGAGCCGATCTGTACTCATGGAGCATCTGTCCTTCACTGAAGCAGATGGGTCCAGAGGCAGAGGAATGGATGAAATGACCTCTGGCAGGCTCCTCCCTGTCACAGGTTTAGACCACATGATTATTTTTAAAATTTTATTGAGGTATAATTGATACCCCAAAATGGAACATATTAAATGTATACAATTTGATATGTTTGATATGCATATAAATTTGATATGCATATACCTGTGATACCATAACCTGAATTAAGGCAATGAACGCATCTATCACTCCCAAAAGTTTCCTTGTGTCCCTTTGCTTTATTGTGTGTGGCAAGAATACTTTACATGAGATCTACCATCTTAATAATTTTTTAAGTGGACAACTCTGTAGTGTTAACTGTAGGCACTATGCTGTACAGCAGTTAACTAGAACTTATTCACCTTGTATAACTGAAATTTTATACTCATTGAACAGCTTCTCATTCTGCCCCCATCCCCAACCTGTGGCAACCACCAATTTATGTTCTGCTTTTATACATTTGACTATTTTGGATTCTTTATACAAGATTGATGCAGTATTTGTCCTTCTGTGATTGATTTATTCCACTTAGCACAGTGTTTTCCAGGTCCATTCATGTTGTCACAAATGATAGGAGTTCCTTTTTTTTTTAAGGTTAAGTAATATTCCACTGAACGTATATACCGCATTTCCTTTATTCATTGTCTGTTGATGGAAATTTGGGTTGTTTCCACATATTGGCTCCTGTGTATAATGCTGGAATGAAATGGAAATGCAAAGAAGACATACAGATGGCCAACAGGCACTTGAAAGGGTGCAGAACACCACTAACCATCAGAGAAAAGTAAGTCAAAACCACAGTGAGATGTCACTTCACACCTTGGTTGGATGGCTATTATTTAAATAACTGCAATTGTTGGCAACTTTTTGGAGAAATTGGAACTCACATCCACTGTTGGTGGGAATGCAAAATGGTACAGCAGCTGTGGAAAACAATATGGAAGTTCCTCAAAAAATTAAACATAGATCCCACTTCTGAGGATCTCGAAGAGATATCTTCCTGACAGCTTTTGAGTTCCTGCCCAGAATCAGTCTGAAAAAGGAAGAAGTGGTGATGTGAATTGATTCTGCCGGCCATTGTTTCATTTAGGCCCAAACCTAGAAGTCACTCTCAATTCTTCCCTCATTTCCACTCCCTATGTCCAATAGGATCCACATCTTGATGCTTCTAACTCTTTAGCATCTCTTGCTTGTGCCTCTTCTCTTCTCCCAGGGCCCCTGCCTTAGGGAAGCATCCTCCTCCAAGCCCTACTTAGTACACAGGTTTCCTGGTAGTGCCCCTGCCTTCACTCCCATCCTCTCTAATCCATCCTCTAGACAGAAGCCAGAGTAGGCCCATATCTAGGTACATATTGCCTCCAATTAAAACCTTTTGATGGCCCCCATTGTCATAAAGATCAAGTCCATGTCCTACTAGATAGTACACAGTGTCTTGCTGGACCCTTCTTCTCTCTCCAGCCTGGTCTCTCTAGCAAACCCTGGGAATATCAAACATTTTTAAGAGTCCTTAAGTAAGACTTCCTTTTTCTTGCCTTTAATAATATGCTTCCATTTTTTTCTCCCCAAGTGATTCCTATTTATCATCAGTGTTTCAGCTCCAGCATCACCTCCTCCTCTGGGAAGCCCTCCTAAGCCTTGATTAAAAGACCTTTTTCTGCCATCACATGGAAGCTTTCTTCCATTACCCATCTTGCATCCTCATCAGACTCCTTAATAATAAGGCTCATACTACCTGACAGACACTTTTGGCACATGAGCTGACTACCTGAATCCTCACACCCATCCTCTGTTCAGCATCTTGGTTTTACAGAAACAAGACACAGAACAGCTGAGTAAGTTTCCCAAGGTCACAGAGCTTGCAAATGACAAAACCAGGCTTGAACCTAGCCCATGCTCTTGACCGCTGTACCACGTGTGTTCAGTGACTAGCATTTTCCTGCTTTCTCACATTTTGCAGTTTTCTTTTGAGCATTTGGGCTGAGTTCCTGTGGCTCTAATCAGAATTTTGAGAGTTGCACCTGCACTGGGAGGACTAAAGTGGAGAAGAGCCAATGATGCCCCAAGGGCTGGCCACTTGATTTTTATAAATAAAGTTTTTGGGTTTTTTGATTAATTATTATTATTATTTTTTTAGAGAGAGTGGAAGGGAAGGGCAGAGACAGAGAGAGATAGAAACATTGATTGGTTGCCTTCCACATGTGCCTGGACTGAGGCCTGGGATTGAGCCTGCAACAGGGTTACATGCCCTTGACTGGAATTGAACCCCGGACCCTTTAGTCTGCAGGCAGATGCTTTACCCACTGGGCCAAACCGGCTAGGGCTATAAAATAAGTTTTATTGGGACATAGTCATGCCAATCACTTACATATTATCTATGGCTGCTCTGGTTCTACAATAGCAGAACTGAGTATAGTTGGGAGAGACCTTACGGCCTGCAAAGGCCAAAATGTTTACTATTTGGCTCTTTAAGGAAAGGTTGGCAGACCCATCCAACAAGCCCATACAGCTAGTAAGTGGCAGAATTGGGTGAAGATGAAAATCTTCAGACTCCAAAGCCTGTGCACCAATTTCCAAGTCAGCTCCACAGCAGCCAGGTGCTGGGAGGGGTAACACTCGGTGGCTACATAAACAGGAAAGGAGGCAGTAAGGTCCTGGGGAGGAGCTTTGTCAGCAGCATCGCTCCTTCCCTACTCACCTCTCCAGATTTTCGCCTCTCATTTGGCACCTTGTGCCTCACCTGAGGCACACAGACCGCAGCATCCGAGTCTCCATCCCCTTGCTAAGTTCCTCCTGGGACAACCAGTCAACTCCTCTTGCGGGGTGCCAGCTCATTCCCTCTAGGCAGATGCCAAGAATTAGAGGTCACGTTTCCTCCAGCTGGCTTCCTCTCTGAGGGCCCCATCACTTCAGACTGGTTTCAGCACCACAGATGGAGCCAGTTATAATAGATGGAATTGGGGACAGAGAAAATCCCCAGTGTGAAGAGTTGCATGTGTATGTGTGTGTAGAGGGGATGCTGGAGGGTGTGAGTGGGAGGAGGGCTTTGCAGAGAGAGGGAGAGAGGGCAAAGGCCCTGGGAAGGGAGGGTGGCATGGGGCTGTCAGCAGCAAGAAAGGTGATTTAAAATCAATTTCCTGGCCAAGAAGAATCACCCTGAAATATAATGTGAAATAGGAAAGGAAGGCAAGCTTGGGCTCTGCCATTGATGTGCCTCGGGCCCTTCTGCTTATGAAGCAAATAAATAACCTTCTCTGTAAGGCAGCCAGGCCAGTCCCATTATCATAGCAGGGGCTGATGCTGGAGCAACCAGCTCTGGCCACCAGACTGTGGATGGCAGATTCAAGAGGGACAAGAGGCCCCTGAAGGCTGCTCTGGCCCTAACTGTGAGTGGCTTTAGCATCAACCATCTTGGGTACCAGAATGCTTGTGAACCCACCTTTTGGTCTGCAGTTCTGATATTAGAATTCTTTTGGTTGAACGTGACAGAAACCCAATTTGGTTTAGTGTAGGTTCCAAAGGGCTCTATTGATTCAAGTGACCAACTCTCAGGCCAGGCAGGGACAGAGTTGAGTGTCAACTGGAATTTCCCACCAGGTTGGGGGACCATGACCATTGGCTACTCCTGGACTCACAACTCCCAGGTTTCATCCCTAGAGAGGAAAATATGCTAATCCCTTGGTTCTAATGGGAGAAATCCCAGGGAAGGGCCCTGATTGGCCCAGCACAGACTCCTGGCCTCTTCTGGATCCAGGTCTTAATAAAAGTAAATGGTTGAGGTTGGGGGAAGAATATGATATGTGGTTTCCAGAAGAAAGAGGAGTGTAGACATATAAACCGTGATGTCTACCACAGTACCTGAGTTCTCACCTTACCCCGGGCCCATCAGAGCTCCCAGCATCAAAGTCCTGCCTTTGTCTATGCTCTCTGCCTCTGCTTCTCCACTTCTGATCTTCTCCTCTGCACCTTGCAGTCCATCTTCCAGTCCTTCCATGTGATGGAAAATCTGCCTAGAAGGCTATGATGAGCTGGATCATTAGATGAAGTACTAGTACATGGTCTCATCCCAGTACCTAGGTCTCCATGCAGGGTCTGTGTGCTTATTAACTGCCTGCAGCTTTGGGACATTCTCTCATCCTTCCTGTATCTGGGAAAGTGTCCTCTCCTGCTCTCCACCTACCTTTCTGACTCAGCCTCAGTCCTTCCCTGGTCCTTCTTCAGGAGCCCCTCCCACAACAACAGGGTGCCACCCTTTTCACCTTTGCACTCTCCTTGGGTCGGTTAGTCTCAGAGCTATGTTAATAGAAGTATGTAAATAGAGAAAGGGAGATGATAGTCTTGCTCTGTAGACAGACCCCACCTATGGTAATATTCTCAGTCTGGGTAGCATAGATTCACAGGAGCGTTGCAAAATTAGGACATGTTCCAGGGTCATAACCAGGATAGCAAGGGGACTCAGTACTGGGACATATGGGGGAAAAAACGCAGGGGCTGGAAATATTTACTCCGGACAGAAGGAACACTTCAGAGCTCGAGTGGGCTGCTTCTGGAGAGTGGTCTGTGCCATTGTTCCAGTGGCGGGATGGTGGTGTGTCTCAGAGAAATAAGGGGGGGGGAGGTCACTTTCACCTGTGTGCTCAGGGCTAACCTAGGCTTCAGCATAGGCCGTGAATAGGTGGGTGGGCTGTTCTGAGTGAGAGAGAACTCTGCATCCTGAAAAAGTGCAAGTGGAGACTGACAGCCATCATTCAGGGGAGTTACAGGTCCTTTCAATTTCTAGATCGCACGGCTCTCTGGCTCAGGGATAAGATTTCAAAGGAGGTCTGGGTCCTCCCCTGCTGAAGGGTGGACGACTTGAGTCTCTCCCCTTCCCAAGGTCCTATGGGCTCATTCTGGGGCTCTGGAGAGATGCCAGTGCTCAACTCCATCCTCCTCCACCTCAGGGATTCAAGAGGGACAAGAGGTTCCTGAAGGCTGCTCTGGCCCTAACTGGGAGTGGCTTTAGCATCAACCATCTTGGGTACCAGATATCCTTGTGAACCCACCTTTTGGTCTGCAGTTCTGATATCAGAATATTTTTTGGTTGAACATGACAGTAACCCTATTCTCTGTTTTAGGCAATTGTTTCAACAGCATTGATTCAGGACCTGTTCCAGGCCAGGCAGCATTTTAGGTGCGAGGGACATGGTTCATTAAGAGTTAACAGCCACGCTTACTTATATGGTGCATATGCCGTGTTGGAACGTCAAGATAAGTGAGTCACAGGAGGCCTCTGCCCTTGGAGAGCTTACATGCTGCAGAGGAGACAGGCACTAGCAAGTGAAGATGCTTTCATGGTGATAAGTGCTGCCATGAGAAGCAAGTTGGTAATGGGAGGGGCTGGAATGGGGGCCAGGGGATGCAGAAGGAGGCTCCTGAGGAAGGGTGTTTGGGAAGGTGGCCCCTGCCTGGAGGAGGTCTCTGCCTCTCGGCCCCCTCTCCCAGCTCCTTCCGCTGTCAGCAGTCTGCCTTAGGAAGGAACCAGACTCCCATTGAGACTAATAAATAGGAAATTAGTTGAAAAAGTCTATAGACACAGAAAACACTCAAAGACATAATATCCGGAGAGATGATGGTTTTTATTTGACTTTTTTTTTTTTGGTACCAGAAGGTTTACCTAAGTCTGTGTATATTGGTTGGGGCAGAGGGCTGTGCAAACCACTGCAAGCTCATCCTAATTCTTCCCAACTTGTTCCCCTTCCCATTCACCTACTCTGAGGGGTCCTTCTGAGCCTGGGGGACCCTTTCTGGAGGAGAGTCATGCACTGTGCACTGGGTGCAGAGGGGATGTGGGAGTCGGCACCAGAGAATTACTGGCATCGTCTGTCCACATTTAAAATTCGAGTTTATGGGCTTTGCTTCTTTAGCCTGCCATTTTCTTGTTGTGGAGCTTACATTTTTATTTGCAGGAATAAAAGTCAGTGGCAGCTGATGTGGCCCTCTGGAGTTGGAGGCGATAACCACTGTGGGCAATGCAGCCTAGAAAATAATCATAATAATATGCAGCAAAAGTGGAGAGAGCTCTTTGAAGGTGGTTGATGAATGACTATAGACTCCATAACACATCCTCACCCTCCTCCTCCTCCTCACCACCACCACCACACAAACCCAACTTTCCTGCAGCCCTGGGAGAATCCTAGTGAAAAAATGCAGCAGATGGAGAGAATGCTACAAGGAAGGAAGCTGAGGAGTCATGTCCTGGGGGCCCTGCAACTAGATAGAAGGCTAAAGTAGCTGCTGGAATGAGCAGGTGTACCTGAAACAGGGAAGGGAGATGAGACTCTCTGAGCCTCACTTCCCCCATCCATATGATGTGAAGAATGTACCTGCTTCATAGTTTGATGGGCAGCTTATATGAGAGAGTAAAGGTGAAGCATCTAGCACTGAGCCTGGCACACAGGAGACCATAAATGAATTATAGTTTCACATCTTTCCTCCCACCCCAAGGTTGAAGATAGAACCAGTAAGGCTTTTTCAAGAGAGAAAGGAAGAGACACCCACTGAGGAAGCACTAGGGTTAGGTCTGGCCCCTGGATCTATCAGAAAGGATCTGATAGTGGGAGCCCTCCCATCCCAAATCCATCTCCTCTACTTCTGACTGCCCTGCCCTCCCAGCCCAGTGCTCTCTGCTTCCCAGGTCTTGGGCTTTTACTGCCTGCATCAGCCTTTCCTTGTCCTGTCTTTCTCCTGTGTTCTACAGCCCCTGCCCTACTGTGTGTGAGGTCTCATTCACTATATTGTGACCAGACACACCATTTCTTTCTTTCAGGAGGATGGGGCCTACCTAACATTTTGGGGCTCATACCAGGTGCCAGATACTATGTAAATCATATTATATCACTAGAGGCCCAGAGCACGAAATTCAGTGCATGGGGGGGTGGGGTGGGGGGTGGAGGGCGGGAGTAGGGGTGGGGGGAGGGGTGTCCCTCAGGCCAGCCTGCACCCTCTCCAATCTGGGACACCTTGAGGAATGTCTGACTGCTCGTTTAGGCCCGATCCCAGTAGGACTCACAATCCAGGACTGCTGGATCCCAACTGCTCCCCTGCCTGCCTTCCTGATTGCCCCTAACTGCTTCTGCCTGCCATCCTGATCACCCCCAACCACTCCCCTGTCAGCCTGTTTGCCCCTAACTGCCCTCACCTGCAGGCCTGGTCACCCCTAACTGCCCTCCCCTGCAGGCTTGATTGCCCCCAACTGCTCTCCCTTGCAGGTCTGGTCCCTCCCAACTGCCCTCACCTGCTGGCCATCTTGTGGTGGCCATCTTGTGTCCACATGGGCACAGCCATCTTTGACCACTTGGGGGCAGCCATCTTGTGTGTTGGAGTGACAGTCAATTTGCATATTACTCTTTTATTAGATAGGATAGAGGCCTGGTGCATGGGAGGGGGCTGGCTGGTTTGCCCTAAAGGGTGTCCTGGATCAGGGTGGGGGTTCCCTTGGGACGTGGGGCAGCCTGGGCGAGGGGCCTGTGGTGGTTTGCAGGCCAGCCACGCCCCCTGGTGACCCAAGTGGAGGCCCTGGTATTTGGGATTTATTTATCTTCTATAATTGAAACTTTGTAGCCTTGAGTGGAGGCCTTGGCCTGCCAGGGTGTGTGGAAAGCTTGGCTTCCTCCAATGCCAGGGAAACCCAAGCCTCTTACTGGCTCCATGGTTGCAGCCATCTTGGTTGGGTTAAGTTAATTTGCAAACTCGCTCCTGATTGGCTGGTGGGTGTGGCTTGTGGGTGTAGCGGGGTGATGGTTAATTTGCATATTGCTCTTTTATTAGATAGGATTAATAGAGGCCCGGTGCATGAAATTTGTGCATAGGGGGGATTTGTTCCTCACCCCAGCCTGCACCCTCTCCAATCTGGGATCCCTTGGGAGATGGCCAACTGCAGTCAGACATCCCTCTCACAATCCAGGACTGCTGGCTCCTGACAACTCGCCTGCCTGCCTGCCTGATTGCCCCTAACCGCTTCTGTCTGCCAGCTCAATCACCCCCTAACCACTCCCCTGCTGGCATGATTGACACTTAACTGCTCCCCTGCCAGCCAGATCACCCCCAACTGCCCTCCCCTGCAGGCCTGGTCACCCTCAACTGCCCTCCCCTGCCGGCCATCTTGTGAAGACATGGGGCGGCCATCTTCTGATGACATGGGGGTGGCCATCTTGTGATGTGAGGGCATGAGGGTCAATTTGCATATAACCTTTTTATTATATAGTATTTTTTATAATCCATAAACAGACTTGGATGTAGACACTGAACTATCTCTATCTTACAGAGATGCAAACTTAGGTCTTAGAAGGTTGAATGATTTCACTGTGGGTCAGTGAGTGAGGAGTCAAAATTCAGGCTGGTCCGACCCAATAGCTCAGACTCTTTTTATGGCACTTGCTTGCCTCCAAAGGCGATAAAGGGACCTGAGTCCCATAGGGCATTCAGCTAATAGGCTGAGCTGAGCCCTCCTGTTCCAATAGGACCCTGGGCACCCCTCCCACCCAGTGCCCAGACTCTAGGAGCCTCTCAGTGGGAAGGCTCAGGAAAGACCCTTTAGTGGAGTCCAACCTTGTGTCATTTCTGTAACCAAACGGCATTCAGCTTCTGCTTGAATGCTTGCACAGACATAGATCTCACTCCTCCCAGCGAGCAGCATGCTGTAGTACAGTGGTTCTCAAAGTGTGGCACCCACCACAGCAGCTTCGGCATCACCCACAAGCTTTTTAGAAATGCAAAGTCTCAGGCTCCACACCTGAATCAGAATCAGGGACTTTGGGGGTGGGGCCCACAACCTCTGCTTTCACAAGCTTTCTGGATGACTCTTATGCTGCTCAAAAGTGAAACCCAGTGGCTTAGTGAAAAGGAAAAGAAAGGGCTGTGGGGTCAGGGAGATCTGAGCTCTTTGCCCTGGTACCTCCCATTTCTGTGACTTTGGGAAAGGAAGCTGGGAGAACTTTATAATAATGACTAACACTTATTGAGCATTGTGGTAGGCTGACTAATGCCCCCTTCTCCTCCAAACATGTCCAAGTCTTAATCCCCAGAACTTGTGAATATGTTGCCTTACACGGCAAAAGGAACTTTGCAGGTGTGATTAAAGATGTTAACCTGAGGAAATGATCCAGGTGGGCTCAATTTAATCACAAAGGTCCTTCTAAGGAAAAGGTAGGAGGTCCAAAGAGAGAGAAAGGTGATGTGAGGAGCGAAACAGAGATTGGAGTGATGTGGCTAGGAGGCAAGGAACGCAAGCAGCCTCTGCTGGCTGGACAAGGAAAGAAGTGGATTTTCCCCTGGAGCCTCCAGAGGAACCAGCCCTGCCAGCACCTGGATTTTAATCATATCTAAGCCCTGTGGCCCTGTAGTGCCCCCTCCCCCCACTTTCATACTTCAGACCTCCAGAACTGGGAGACTGCACATATTTTGTTTAAAGCCACTAAGTATGATCCTTTGTTACAGCAGCAATCGGAAATGAACACCAGCATTTGCTGGGTGCCTGGCTCTGTTCTAAGTGCCTTCCCCTCAGAAATGATAAAGTGAGTTATGTATTATTACTACCCATCCTTTAATCTTCACAGCAACCCTCTCACGTGAGCACTGTTAGCAGGCTCTTTTCACAAACGAGAAAATGAAGGTGCATTTGCCTGAGGTCCTACAGCCAGCAAGTGGCAGGGGCTGGATTTGATGTCTGGCTCTAAGCTTTGTCTCACAAGGTCACATTCACTCTTCATCCTCCTAGGACTGCCTCTTCTCCTTTCACCTGCCTGCCCCTTCTCTAGTCTGTGCAAAGCTCCGATGCTTCCTTGTGGCGGTTTTCTTTCACCACAACAAGCTCGGCTTGTTACTGGTGCAAAGATGTCCCAGTCAAAGCCTTGACCTCCTCTGAGCAGCCCTGTGCTCCTCTTCTCTCCGACAGGAACCTTAGCTTTGGGGCCTTTCCCAGAGGCTGGGCTCAGCTCCCAAAGGTCCCAACTCTGCTTGTCTTTCTCATAGTAGAAGGAACTGCAGCTCTGCTATAACGCAGGGCCTCTGAGCCAATGGAGCTGTCTGCAAGTGATGTCCAAGCAGAATCTGCCCTTCCTGGCCAGGTGCCAGGGCTCTCTCGGAAGCTCCCCTCCATCCCACAGGGAGAACTGCATTCTGGCTCTTGTTGCCATGTATACACGTATGTGGGCTGCATTTTATTCCTGCCAGAATCTGACACATGGGCAGAATTTTTGTAGTAAGCATATGGCTGGGAACCCTCTGATAACATGCTCAGTGGGAACACATTTTGAACCAAGATCTCGAGTGAAAACACAAGTCAGCAAAGAAATGAAGGCTGGGAAATGCACAGAAGAGCCCTTAGCCTTCAAATGTGGAGCTTCCATTGTCTGTGTGTGTATAAGGGTTCACACGTTGGAATATAGCTGTGTGACCCTGTGTGAATTGCATGACCACTTGTGTCTTGCAAGGTTTCAGTGTGTGCACGGGTGCGTATATATGAATGGATGCCGAGCAGGTGAGCATATACCATGTGTGAATAGTGAGGTAGAGTGAAGGTTTGTGCCTCTGGGAGTGAGGACACCTGTGTGAATAATCAGAGGGTTTGTGTGACCCTGTGGTCCCGAATGTGAGCTTCCTGCTTGATGGGGTGAGTGAGCGCGTGTGTTCTGCATCTCAGCAAATGCTCCAGGCTGAGCAGGCTCAATGTTTCCTCTCCAGCTCCTGGTTGCAAAGCCTGGTGTTTTATGACCGAGCCTCCCAGGCACAGTGTCAAACAATGATGCTCAAACAATGAGGCCGCTGAGCAAAAGGTCCTGACAGATGAGCCACAAGCTT
Source organism: Corynorhinus townsendii (assembly GCA_026230045.1). Classification (NCBI taxonomy): domain Eukaryota; kingdom Metazoa; phylum Chordata; class Mammalia; order Chiroptera; family Vespertilionidae; genus Corynorhinus; species Corynorhinus townsendii. Next base: position 199,937,587 of record JAPDVU010000002.1, read on the forward strand.
CTTGTATCCCAGCCCCATGGTCATGCAGCTGAATTGAGACCCTTCCCTTGGCCACAGTGCTGTTAAAGCCCTCCTCCTGAGCCTTGTGGCCTGGGAGGCTGTGTGCACACCAGGTCCACGAAGGCTGCACATCTCAGCTGGTGCCTCCTGGCAAGCAAGGAAACGCGCCCTCTATAAACTCCCTTGGATCTGGGCACTGGAGGCTGGACCTGGGGTTCTGTCCCTCTATCACTGCTGTCTGGCTCTGCAACTTTTAGCAACACACTAAACCATTTTAGTTAGAGGCAAGCAGGCTGGACACAGCACACAACTCACATGTTTTCCAAATGGGGGCATTGTCTTTGTTCTATAAACCTGCTGCAGAGTTGGAGCTTGAAACTGAGGGTGAGCTTGAGAGACCCAGACAGGAAGTATGGAGTGAAAGAAAGTGATGGGAAAGGATCAGGTGACATATGCCCTCGGGAGCAGCTAGGCAGTGATGGCTCCTCACAGTTTAAACATGTGGCTCTAGTCTATAAAGTGTTGTCACACACGTCATCAAATTTCATTCTCACAACAATCCTGAGAAGGAGTATTGTTTACATTTTACAGATGACATACTAGAGGCTTAGAGAGGTTCAGTGACTTGTTCAAGGCCACTCAGCTGTAAACTGCTAGGGCTGGGCCTGAGTTTGGGTGACTAGAACTCTGCCTTCACATTAACATGTGATGTCAGAGTAAGGTCCCAGCCTTAGACAGCTCGTGAAAAGCCACAGGTAACCTTTCGCATTACCATATTCTCCCTCCACAGACACATCCACACTCAAACCCTGGTATTTTCCGTCTATCCTATGTTTCCCCTGGGAACCTCTCCTTGGTCACGGTACTTTTGACTCCAGTTGAGGGCAAATAAATCAAGACAAAAAGTCAAGTTGGAGAAGGAGACAAAATGGCGGCAGAATAGATGGACGTGTCCTGAACCTTGTCCAGGAGCAAATAGAGTGAGCGGCTGAAACAAGTGGAATTCAGCCCAAATTGGCAAAGGAGACACAGCTAGTGAGACAGTTTGCAGCCGGGAAGGGCAGAGGTCCCCTGGATAAAGGTGAAATCAAGGATCTAGGCAAGAAAGTGTGCCAGACCTCTGTGCCCAGAGGGTCAGGGAGAAACTACAGGGCACCAAGCCGTGTCCCTGAGGACAGGCAAAGCGTCTGACTGTGAAAAAAAAGGGACCACGGGACTGCAGGAGGTAGGGGATTTTGGACCTTGGAGTCTGGATTTTGGATCTGAGCTCAGAGGCAGCCCTGAGGGGCTGGCCTGAACGCGCAGTGCTGGCAAGAAAGGAGCTTGCAGAGACACAGTCCCTCCTCACCCTGGGGCCTGTGCATTTCTCCACTGAACCTGGTTTGTAGGACCTTTCGGATACAGACACTTACCTGTGGCTGAGGTGCAGGAGAAGGTGTGGACTTGTGGAATCTGGGGAGAGTAGGCCACGGTCCAGGAGAAGTGGTAGTGAGTCTGGTGCTGAGTCATATCTAAGCCCCAGTCACCATTTTCTCCTGAGAGATAGCCCCTCCCTCCAGTCTCCAGGCAACCAATATAGTCACACCCAGATCCCACCCTGAATAATACAAAAGACTCTGAATACTCCTTGAGGGCATAGGAACTAGCCTAAAGAGAAATCTTTAGCCCCAGCAACTGGTAACTGAGAAAGAGTACAGTGCAGATGACTGGAATCATAAGCCAGCCAAAGGAACGACACTCCACTTTTTGCACTTTTATTTTCATTTGTTTTTATTATCCCTTTTTTCTTTTCTTTTTTTCTTCTTTGTTTTCCTGTGGGTTTTTTGTTGTTGCTTTTTTTCTATATCTTTTTGCATTATTTTCCCATCACTATATTTTATTTGCTATTTTTTTTATACCATTTTGAAATCAACTTTTTTGTAAATTTATTATTTTTTCTTCTCATTCTCTTTCTTCTCATCCACTTATTCCCTTTCTATGTCCTCAGTACTAAATTGAGGTCCTCCCCATATTCATCCAATTCTTAATCTTATTTTCACTATATAAGCTCAGCCTCTACAGATTCTGCCCGAATCCTCCTTACTGGGTGTGTGGTGTTTGTATTTTTTTTTTTTTTTTGGTTTATCTATTGGTTCTGTGGTGTCTTATCCATATATATATATATATATATATATATATATATATATATATATTCTCCTTTTTATTCCTTTGTCTTTTATCCCTTATCATTTTCTCTCTCTTTGATAACATTTGTGCTCTCTTTTCTCTGCCCTAACTCTCTTTGCTCAGGTGGTCACTTATATTGGGGTTATTGGTGTTGTGTGTACATTTGTGCTTAGTTCCCTCTGTGTTGTGTCTTGTTGAGGTGAATTTTATCCTGTCTGGTCAAGGGGCTTGAGAGCAAGCCACATAACCAGACACCTAGAGAGGAAACCCCATCCATGAATGGGTCAATAACACCCCAGACCCAATTATAGAGGCAGGAAGAATGCGGCAGTGAGGGAAAGAGCATGAGTGAGTGAGGGAGTAAAAGAGGAGCTTGTGGTCAGGTGGGGTGTGTATGTGTGTGTGTGTGTGTGTGTGTGTGTGTGTGTGAGAGAGAGAGAGAGAGAGAGAGAGAGAGAGAGAGTGAGGCACAGTTAGATCCCACAGGACCTTCACGGGCAGGGTAATCAGGCTTGCCTAACTAGGCAGCTTCTGCTACCATTGCAAACAGTACCGGGAGGCCAGCTTGACCTTAGAGGCCTAGCCTTTTTCAAGGGGAGAGCTGCTGTAACTGAGTTCCCAGCCTCAACTCCACCCAGAGTGTCCTCAGATAACACCTGGGACTCTACAGCCACCCCTGCCAGGGACATGCTACCTAGGCTGTGTACCACGGTCAACAAGGCTCCAGCCACCCTGGGCGCAGGCTCCTGTGAGTTCGGAAGCAGGCTTCCCTCTGACTGGCCCAACATTTTAGCCTAGGGCATTGCAACCACGTGAACAGCAGACACGTGAGCAGCCTGCTCCCATCCAAGGAGCAGCAGTCCCACGAGCAACCCACCACAGACCTAAAAGCAGCAGCTTCACGTGGCCTGCCCCTGTCCAAGGAGCAGCAGCTGTGTGAGCAGCCAGTTCCCCCATCTGAGGAGCAGCAACCACGCGAGCAGCTCGCCCCTTCTGAGGAGCAGCAGCCACATAAGCAGACCACCCATGTCCAAGGAGCAGCACCCACATGCAGCCTGCACCTGTCCGATGAGAAGGAGCCGGGTGAGTGGCTCATCCCTGTCTGAGGAGCATCAACAGCACAAGCAGCTCCCTCCCACACGAGGAGCAGCAGCCACATGAGCAGACCACCCCCCGTTTGAGGAGAAGCAGCTGCACGAGCAACCCGCACCCATGCAAGAAGCAGCAGTCCTGCAAGCAACCTGCTTCTGTCCAAGGAGTGGCAGCATCACGAGTAGCCCATCCCATTTGAGGAACAGCAGCAGCATGTAGCCAGCCCCCATCTAAAGAACAGCAGCCATGTGAGCAGTCCGCCCCTATCTTAGGAGCAGCAGCCATGTGAGAAGCTGGCCCCTGTCCAAGGAACAGCAGACACGAGCAACCTGTCTCCATCTGAGCAGCAGCAACCTCATAAGCAGCCCACCCCTGTCCAAGGAACAGCAGCTATACGAGCAGCCTCCCCCACCAGCCAGAGGAGGCACCACTGCTGGGAACAGCACCCACCAGAGGAGCTGCTGCCAACTGAGAAGCAGCTGCCCGAGGAGCAACTGCAGCCAGAGAAGCCACTGCCACCCAAGGAAGCCCCTGCACAGCTCAACATCTAGATCAATCAGTGAGACCAAAAATGGGTAGCCAAAGACACCCCCAAAGGAAAGAAAAGGAGGAAATGCCAGAAAAGCAGCTAAGTGAAACAGAGGCATGCAACATGTCAGAAAAAGAATTCATAATAAGGGTCATAGAGTTAATAAACTGGATGGAAGAAAAAATCAACACCTTATGTAAGAATCAAGAAGAAATGGATGAAAAAAATCAACAACTTATGTAAGAATCAAGAAGAAATGAAGAGTGATATAGCTGCAATAAAAAACACTATGGAAAGTTTCAAGAGTAGACTAGGAGAAGTGGAGGACTGAATTAGTGAACTAGAACACAGGGAAGCAAAACACAGCCAAACTGAATTGCAACTGGAGAAAAAAAATGAAAAGACAGGAGGAGAGCCTAAGGGAGCTATGGGACAACATGAAACAAAGCAACATACGAATAATAGGGGTGCCAGAACAACAGGAAGAGGAACAAGGGTTAGAAGAACTATTTGAAGAAATAATGTCAGAAAACTTCCCTGAAGTTACACAAGCACAGAGAGTCCCAAACAGGATGAATCTGAAAAGACCCACACCAAGACACATCATAATTATGATGGCAAATATTCAGGACAAAGAGAGAATCTTAAAGACTGCAAGAGAGAGACAGAAAGTTACATTCAAGGAAGCTCCCATTAGATTAGCAAATGATTTCTCAACAGAAACACATCAGGCCAGAAAAGAATGGAAGGAAATTTACAAAGTGATGCAAACCAAGGGACTGAATCCAAGAATATTCTATCCAGCAAGGTTATCATTCAAAATTGAAGGGAAATAAGGAGCTTTATAGACAAGAAAAAATGCTAAGGGAGTTTATCACTACCAAGCCAGCAATGCAAGAAATGCTAAAGGGACTGGTGTAAAAAGAAGAAATAAACAGGTAAGAAGGAACACAGACACAAAAAATAAAAATGGCTACAAATAAGTTCCTTTCAATAATAACCTTAAACATAAATGGACTAAATGTCCCAATCAAAAGACATTGAGTGACTGAATGGATAAAAAAACATGACTCATATATATGCTGTCTACAAGAGACCCACCTCAGAAAAAGGGACTCATACAGACTGAAAAGAGAAGGGATGGAGAAACATCTTTCAGGCAAATGGAAATGAAAAAAAAAAGCTGGGGTAGCAGTACTTATTTCTGACAAAATAGACCTCAAAGTAAAGGCCATAACAAGAGATAAGGAAGAAACATAAAAAAACTCCTGGAAGATATCAAGGGAAAGATAAACAACAATACAATCATAGTAGGGGACTTTACTATACCACTGACATCACTGGATAAATCCTCTAGACAAAAAAATCAGCAAAGAAACAGCAATTCTAAATGACTCACTAGACCAGAAGGACCTAACTGACATCTTCAGAGCCACAGAATATACGTTTCACCCCAAAGCCACAGAATATACATTCTTCTCAAGTGCACATGGGACATTTTCAAAAATAGACCAAATATTGGTTCACAAACAAAGTCTCCCCAAATTAAAAAAGATTGAAATCATATCAAGCATTTTCTCAGACCACAAAGGCATAATATTAGAAATAAACTACAATAAAAACATTACAAAAAATTCAAACACTTGGAAGCTGAATAGCATGCTATTAAACAATGATTGGGTTATTAATGATATCAAAGAAGAAATTAAAAACATCCTGGAGACTAATGACAATAAAAACACAACAATGCAAATACTATGGGACACAATAAAAGCATAAGGGAGAGCCTAAGGGAGCTATGGGACAACATGAAACAAAGCAACATATGAATAATAGGAATGCCAGAACAATAGGAAGAGGAACAAGGGTTATATGCCAGAACAAGGGAAGTTTATAGCTCTATGGGCCTACCTCAAAAAACAAGAAAAAATGGTAATAAATCATCTAAATCAATAACTCAAAGAATTAGAAAGAGAGCAACAAGAAAAGCCCACAGTGAGCAGAAGGAAGGAAATATTAAAGATCAGAGCAGAAATGAATGACATAGAGACCAAAAAAAAAAAAAAATACAAAAGATCAATGAAACCAAGAGTTAGTTCTTTGAAAGGATAAAAAAGATTGATGAACCTCTAGCCAGGCTCACCAAGAAGCAAAGAGAGAGGACCCAAATAAACAAAATCAGAAATGAAAGAGGAGAAATAACAACAGATCCCACAGAAATACAAAGGATTATTAAAAAATACTATGAACAACTTGATTCTAACAAACTAGACAACCTGGAGGAAATGGACACATTCCTAGAAAAATTCAACCTTCCAAAACTTACTCAGGAAGATACTGAAAATCTCAATAGGCTGATAACTATGGGAGAAATGGAAGCAGTCATCAAAAAACTTCCAGCAAACAAAAGTCCGGGGCCAGATGGCTTCACAGGGGAGTTTTACCAAACATTCAAGGAAGAACTAAAACCTATCCTCCTCAGACTATTCCAGAAAATTCAAGAGGAAAGAACACTTCCAAGCTTCTTCTATGAAGCCAGCATCACCCTAATACCAAAACCAGATAAAGATAACACAATGAAAGAGAATTACAGACCAATATCCGTCATGAACATAGATGCCAAAATCCTCAACAAAATTCTAGCAAATTGGATCCAGCACTACATCAGAAAGATCATACACCATGACCAAATAGGATTTATCCTGGGGATGCAAGGATGGTACAATATTCACCAATCAATAAACGTGATACATCACATAAACAAATTGAGAGATAAAAATCACATAGTCATATCAATTGATGCAGAAAAAGCATTTGACAAAATCCAACACCCGTTCTTGATAAAAACTCTCAGCAAAGTGAGATTAGAAGGATCATACCTCAACATAATAAAAGCCATATATGACAAACCCACAGCCAACATCATACTCAATGGGCAAAAACTAAAACCATTTCCCCTAAGAACAGAAACAAGACAGGGATGCCCACTGTCACCACTCCTGTTCAACATAGTACTGGAAGTACTAGCCATTGCAATCAGACAAGAAGAAGAAATAAAAGGCATCCAAATTGGAAAAGAAGAAAAACTGTCCTTATTTGCAGATGACATGATACTGTACATAGAAAACCCTAAAAACTCCATCAAAAAATTATTAGACTTAATAAATGAATTTGGTAATGTAACAGGATACAAAAATATGCCAAGAAATCTATGGCATTTCTATACACCAATAATGAACTTACGAAAAGTAAATCCCATTTACCATTGCACCAAAAAAATTAAGATACCTAGGAATAAACTTAACTAAGACGGTTAAAGACCTATAGAAGGAAAACTACATGACACTGAAAAAAAGAGATAGAGGAAGACGTAAACAGATGGAAGAATATACCATGTTCATGAATTGGTAGAATCAACATCATCAAAATGTCCATACTACACAAAGCAATCTATAAATTCAATGCACTTCCCATTAAAATACCAATGGCATATTTCACAGACCTAGAACAAACTATCCAAAAATTCATCTGGAATAAAAAAAGACCCCGAATAGCTACAGCAATCCTGAGAAAGAAGAACAAAGTAGGTGGGATCTCAATACTAGATATCAAGCTGTATTACAAAGCCACTATTCTCAAAACTGCCTGGTATTGGCACAAGAACAGACATATAGATCAATGGAATAGAATAGAGAACCCAGAAATCGACCCAAATTGCTATGCTCAATTAATATTTGACAAAGGAGGCATGAACATACAATGGAGTCAAGACAGTCTCTTCAATATATGGTGTTGGCAAAATTGGACAGATACATGCAAAAAAATGAAACTAGATCACCAACTTACACCATACACAAAAATAAACTCAAAATGGATCAAGACATAAACATATGATAGGAAACCATAAAAATACTAGAGGAATCCATAGGCAGAAAAATCTCTGACATATGCCAAAGCAGTTTCTTCACTGATACTGCTCCTAGGGCAATGGAAACTAAAGAGAAAATAAACAAATGGGGCTACATAAAAATAAAAAGCTTTTGCACAGCAAAGGAAACCATCAATAAAACAACAAGTAAGCCCACTGCATGGGAGAACATATTTGCCAACGGTATCAACGATAAGGGTTTAATCTCCAACATTTACAGGGAACTCATGCAGTTTAACAAAAAGAAGATAACCAACCCATTCAAAAAATGGGCAACTGATCTGAATAGATACTTTTCGAAAGAAGATAGAAGGAAGGCCTAGAGACATATGAAAACCTGCTCAAAGTCACTAATCATCAGAGAGATGCAAATAAAAACAAGAATGCGGTACCATTTCACACCTGTCAGAGTGGCTATTATCAACAAGTCAACAAATGACAAGTGCTGCAGAGGATGTAGAGAAAAAGGAACCCTGGTGCACTGCTGGTGGGAATGCAGACTGGTGCAGCCACTGTGGAGAACAGTATGGAGTTTCCTCAAAAACTAAAAATAGAACTCCCATTTGACCCAGTGATCCCACTTCTAGGAATATATCCCAAGAAACTAGAAACATGAATCAGAAAGGATATATGCACCCCCTATGTTCCTAGCAGCACAATTCACCATAGCTAAGATTTGGAAACAGCCTAAGTGCCCATCAGCAGATGAGTGGATTAAAAAACTGTGGTACATCGACACAATGGAATACTACGCTGCAATAAAAAAGAAGGAGTTCTTACCATTTGCAACAACATGGATGGAGATGGAGAGCATTATGCTAAGTGAAATAAGCCAGTCAGAGAAAGATAAATATCACATGATCTCCCTCATTTGTGGAATATAATGAACAACATAAACTGATGAACAAAAATAGATCCAGAGACAGAGAAACATCAATCAGAACATCAAACCTCAGGGAAGGTAGGGGAGCATGGGAGTAAGGGGGAGAGATCAACCAAAGGACTTACATGCATGCATATAAGCCTAATGAATGGACACAGACAACAGGGGGGTGGGGGCGTGAATGGGAGGTAGGGGGGTTATGGGGGAATAAGTACACATATGTAATACCTTAATCAATAAAGAAATTAAAAAAAAAGTCAAGTTGGAGCTATTGATGGAATAGGTGCTGTGGGCTGTTTTGTACCAGGTGTTGTGGGTGATGGAAGAGAAACAAATACATGTTTACAATCTGTTTGAGGAGGCAAGCCTCAAACACCTGTCTCTTTCTGGGTGACAGCAGGTAAGTCACTTGCTCATGTGTTCACTCCCTGACAGGGTCACCTGTTACTCTGGCTTCCTAGCGGCTACCCTTCCTACCTCTCATAACTGTACCCTGTACTGCAGGCATGCTCTATGGCGATTTATCCTTTGATACGCTGGATTCAGCTCGGCTAATCACAGTCCTCTGTTGGCCTGCCACAGTGGTTGGCACAAGAGAGGGAAGTAACCCAGGCAGAGCCCATGAGATGTAAGGAGGCTTGGCTGGAACTGTCGGGAGGGGTGAACTTGACTTCTGACTGGTGGGAGCTGTGAGAGAACGAGAAGCTGGGGCTATAGGAGCAGTTTGTCCCCAGAAGGAGCCTGAGAAAGGAGGCAGCACGTGGGGAGCACCAGTTCTGGGGACTCTGAACGAGTTAGGCTGAACCTGAAGCTGACATACTAATTAGTGTGCAGACTAAGCTGCTATAATAAAGAGACCGACATATGCAATGGCATCAACCAAATATGTTTCCCTCCCTGGTACAAGCCCAGAGACAGCATTCCAGGGACAGCAGGATGGCTCTACTGTCCTCAAGCTGAAGATTTAATCTCTAGGTTCAAGGCAGCTTCTCCAGTGCTTGTCTGGTTGGAGAGAGAAAGAGAGCAGGAAAATTAAAAAATTTTAATCAGCTTTATTGTGGGATAATTTACATTCAATAAAATTAACCTGTTTCAAGCATGCAGTCCTGTGACTTTTGGCAAATGTATACTGTGGTGTAATCATCACTACAACAAGATATTAAACATTTCCATCCTTCAGAGTCAGCCCCATCCCCATCCCCATCCCCCAAGTAACAGCAACCTATTCTCACCAACAAAAGTTTTGGGTTTTCCAGAATTTCGTATAAATAGAATCATTCAATATGTATTCTTTCCATGTAGCCTCCTTGGCTTATCATAGTACTAGTACTTTTCCAATTTAGCCATGTTGTTGTATGTATCATCCATTGTTTGTCCCTTTTTATTGCTGACAAATAGTTAGTTCATTGTATAGATGTGCTATAAGTTATTTTCCCATTCACCAGCTGATCTCTTGGGTCATTTCCAGGTTCTGCTATACACAAAGCTGCTGTGAACACGTGAGTGGAACTCTTTGCTTTCATTCCATTGGGTAGATTCCTAGGAATGAATGTGCCTGGTCATAAGTTACGTGTATGTTTAAATTGTAGGACACAGCCATAGGTTTCCCAAATGGTTGTTCAGTTTTGTATTTCCATTATCACTATATGAGAGTTCAAGTGCTCCACATTTTTGTCAGCAGTTTATATTTTCAGTTTTTAGAAATTATGATTATCTTTGACATTCTGATAGGTAAGCAGTGGTGTCTTGTGTTTTTAATTTTCATTTCTCTACAAATAATTAGACTGAGCACTTTTTTCATGTCCTTATTTGCTACCCATGTATCTTTTGTGGTCAAATCTTTCTGCCATATACAAAAAATAAGACTTCATTCCTACCTCATGTCATATGTAAAATGAACTAAAAAATGGACATAAATTTTCAGTTGTTCCAGCACCATCTGTTAAAAAACTATTGTGTCTTGCTCTAGGTTGGTGGCTCAGTTTGTTGGAGCATCGTTCTGTACACCAAAAGGTTTCTGGTTTGATCCCTGGTCAGAGTGTTTAAGGAAGGCAACTGATCAATGTTTCTCTCACACATCAATTTTTCACACATCGATGTTTCTCTCTCTTTCCCCACCCTTCTTCTCTCTAATATCAATAAAAACATATCCTCGGGTGATTAAAAGATAAAAATACTATCCTGTCTTCATTGGATTTCCTTGGCACTTTTGTTGCTAAAATTATAAATTTATATTATAGGCTAGTCTTGTTTTAGACTCTGTTGTATTCCATTGATCTACATGTCTATCTATTTGCAAACCACAGCTCTGAACGAATGCATCCTTACATTAAATCTTGACATTAGGTAGTGTGAATCCTCCAACTTTGCTCTCTTAGTTTTTGCTATTCTATTTCCTTTGCTATCCCATGTAAAATTTAGAAACAGCTTGTGAATTTCTACAAAATTATGTTGAAATTGTGATTTAAATTGTGTTGACTTTGACCATTTGCCTCCTGCACACCCTTACTGGGGATCAGGCCTGCATCCCGGTCATGTGCCCTTGACCAGAATTAATTGATCAATTTGGAAGAGTTAAAATTTAAGTAATATTGAATTTTATAATCTGTAAACATCGTATATCTCTCCATTTATTTACATCTATTTTGGTGTTTCCATCAATCTTTTGTAGTTTGCTTCATGCAGATTTTGCACATAAATTGTTAATTTTATATTTAAATAGTTTAGATTTTATGGTGCTATTGTAAATGGTATTTAAAAAATATAATTTCCATTGTTAGTTACTGGTATTTAGAAATCTGATTGATTTTTGCATATTTTCCTTGTATCTTGTGACCTTGCTAAACTTGTTAACTAGTTCTAGTAATGTTTTTTTGGTAATTTTTTTGAGATAGTATGCATACATAATCTGCATGTAGACAGTCTTATTTCTTCCCCTCTAATAATTGTTTATGTGTTTGCTTGTTTATTTCACTGGCTAAAATCTCCAGTATGATATTAAATAGAAATTGTGAGGATGGCCATCCTTGCCATCTATAATTTGAGAAGCAAAATATTCAATCTGTCAATGTTAGGTATGATGTTAGTTTTCAGTTTTTCATAGATGACCTTTATGATAAATGTTGAAGAAGTTCTCTTTAATTCCTAGCCTGCTGAACAATTTTTTAAAAATCAGGAATGAACTTCGTCAAATAGTTTTCTGAATCTATTGAGATGATCATAGTGCTTCTTTTGTCTGTTGATATGATGAATTATATTGATTGATTGTTAAACCAGTCTTGCACTTATGGGATAAACTTCACTTAGTCATGATGTATTATCTTTTTATATGTTGCTGGATTAATTTGTTATTATATTAAGGACTTTGACATTTGTAAAATGAAGGATATTCTCCTGTAAATTCTTTCTTACAATATTTTTGTCATATTTTGATATTAGTGTAGTGATGGTCTCATAGAATGAGCAAGGAAGTATTTTCCCATTTTATATTTTTTAAAGGATTTAGTGTAGGATTGACATTATTTCTTCATGAAATGTTTACTAAAATCATCAGTGAAGCCATTAGGACCTGGAGTTCTCTTGTGGTGAAGATTTTTAACTACAAATTCATTTTCTTTACTAGTACAGTGCTTTTCAGAACATACATTTTCTTGTGAGTGAGCTTTTGCAATTTGTACCTTTCAAAGAATTTGTTCATTTCATCTAAATTGTTGATCTATTGGCATAAAATTTTCGCAATATTCTTTTATGCTTTTAATGTGTCTGGTGTCTGTAGTAATTCCCTCTCTTTTACTCTTGATATTAGTAATTTATGTATTCACTACTTTTTTCTTGATCATTATAGTCAGAGTTTATTAATTGTATTTATTTTTTAATTGAATAGATTTTAGTTTCATTAATTTTTATTTTTATTTCAGTTTTATTTTTCATAGATTTTGGCTATCTTTTTTATTCTTCCAATATCTTGAGATAGTGGCATATATTGTTTATTTATGAACTTTCCTCTTTTTCTTTTTTTAAATTTTACCTTATTATTTTATTGATTTCAGAGAGAAAAGGAGAGGGAAAGAGAGATAGAAACATCAATGATGAGAGAGAATCTTTGACCATTTGCCTCCTGCACACCCTTACTGGGGATCAGGCCTGCATCCCGGTCATGTGCCCTTGACCAGAATTAAACCCGGGACCCTTCAGTCTGCAGGCTGGCACCCTATCCACTGAGCCAAACCGGCTAGGACTTATTTTTCTTTTTTAAAAAAGCATTTATTTTTTAATTATAGTTGACATACATCATTATATTCAGATGTACACCCCGGTGACCACACATGACATAACTTAATAAGTTACAATTAACTCCAATAATTTCTGTATCTGTATGATACAGAATATGGTCTATGTTTGTAAATATTCATTGTTCACTTGAAAATAATGTGTATACAGCTGTTAAATGTGATGTTCCATAAATGTCAGCTAAGTCAAACTTTTGATAATGAGGTTAAAATCTTACTGCCTCTATTGTGGTCTACTTATTCTTTCAAACATTCAGACTGGTATGTTGAAATCTTCAACTATAATAATAAATTTGTCTTTTTCTCCTTCCAGTTATATTCATTTTGCTTCATGTATTTGGAAGCCTGTTTTTCGATGGAATTTTTTAATAATTTTATTTTATTTCCAATCTTGACTTGTTAGCATATGTCTGTGTTTTATTTTGTTTTACTGATTGCTTTAAGAGTGTACATGTTGTGGTGAAGAGATTGAGAAGTACAGATTGGTAGTTCCAAAATAGACATTGGGATGTAAAGTACAATTTAGGAAATATAGTCAGTAATATTGTAATAACTATGTGTGATGCCAGTGGGTACTGTAAATATCAGGGGAATACTTTGTAAAGTATATGATTATTTAACTACTATGCTATACACCTGAAACTAATACAAAATAATATTGAATGTAAACTGTATTTTAAAAATTAGAAAAAGAGTGTGCGTATTGATTTATTATAGGCTGTCTTTAAGTTATATCACTTCACTTATTATCCAAGAACTCTTGGCATTGTGCTGAAGTTGTTATACATTTTACTTTTATGCGTGATATAAACCAGAAGTTAATTTTTAATGTTTTACTTTAAAATAATCAATTATCTTTTAAAGTTACTTAAAATTTTTTTTAAAATACTCAATAATTTAGAAAATATTTATCTTTATGTTTACCATTTTTGGGGCTCTTCATTTCTTTGTGTAGATCCAGATTTAATTATGCTGATTTCCTTCTATATGAGGGCTTTGTTTAATATTTCTTATAATGATCATAAATTGGTGATTAATTTTTTATGCTGCTGTATGCTTGTAAAATTATTTATTTTACTTTCACAGTTGAGAGATACTTTTACTAGATATAGTGACATCAGTATGTTGAAGAAGTTGTTCCACTGCCTTATAGTTTGCATTTGTTTCTGTTGAGAAGTCTGCTGTAACTCTTTATTTTTTAAAAAATTTTCTTCTAAAAAAAAAATAAAGAAAACTATACCAAACTGCATAATATCAAAGTGCAACCAGAACAACTGGGCAGTAGCTATGACACACACTGACCCAGACCTTGTTGCTGGGGCTCTGACAGCCCCGAATTTGGTTCACCTGCACCCCAGACCCAGACAGGAGGGAGCCCAATTCCTCATGGAATCGGCTGTTGGTTAGCTTGCTGCTGGGGCCAACCTCCCGTGCTCCCTCTCTCCAGCCAGTGTCCCCTCCTCCATCAGCCTGATGGGGGTGGGGGGAGGCAGCCGGCCAACCTCCCATGGTTGGCCGGCTGCCCCCCCAACCCCTGCCCCAATCAGCCCCAATTGCCGGCCAGGCCGAGGGACCCCACCCATGCATGAATTTGTGCACTGGGCCTCTAGTATCTTATAAAAGTTATTATATATTTTGTTGGTTTCTTAGTTGTTTATGGTAAGAAAGCAATTTCTGTACAAAAAGTAAAAGTCCTCCAGAGGAAAAACTTTTAAAGGCAAGACTCAGAAGTTACCTATCATACCTCTACTAATATTTGATTATCAGAACTTTAGTAATATAGCAGCACCTAGTTATAAGAAAGGTTGAGCACTAAAGTCTAGCTGAGTAACCACATGCCCAGGTAAAACTACTATAGAGGAAGAGAGAACTGTATGTTAATCCGGGTCTTTTCAGTTATATGCATTAGTTTGTGTTTAGGGTTCTACCCCTTGTAAATTGTGAGTCCTGGCTGATGGAGTTGATTTACAGACAGAGAGAAACATATATTAAAAAATAAGAAGACATTTAATATTTTACTTAACCTCTTTGAAACATAGTTTTCCTCTGTAAAAGTGGGATATGTTATTACTCATATCTCCAGTATGTTCTTAGGTTTAATGATTTTATGAATGAGAAGGCGCTTTGTAAACTATCTCAAATCAGACAGCCATCTATCCTATCTAATAAAAGAGTAATATGCAAATTGACCATACCTCTGCTACACCCACAAACCATGCCCACCAGCCAATCAGGAGCAAGTATGCAAATTAACCCAACCAAGATGGCTGCAACCATGGAGCCAGCAGGAGGCTTGGGTTTCCCTGGCGATGGAGGAAGCCAAGCTTTCTGCCTGCCCCGGCCTGCCTTGGCCTCTGCTTAAGGCTACAAAGTTTCAATTATAGAAGATAAATAAATCCCAACAAAAATGGCTGCAGCCAGGGAGTGAGCAGGAGGCTTGGCTCCGCTCAAGGCTACAAGTTTCAATTGTAGAAGATAAATAAGTCCCAGATACCAGGACCTCCGCTTGGGTGCGGTGGGGGGGGGTGGGGGGGGCATGGCTGGCCTGCAAACCACCACAGGCCCCTTGCCCAGGCCACCCCATGCCCCAAGGGAACCTTCACCCTGATCTAGGACACCCTTCAGGGCAAACCAGCTGGCCCCCACCAGTGTACCAGGCCTCTACCCTATCTAATCCTATCTAATAAAAGAATAATATGCAAATTGACTGCCACTCCAAAACACAAGATGACTGCCCCCATGTAGACACAAGATGGCCACCACAAGATGGCCAGCAGGGGAGGGCAGTTGGGAGGGACCAGATCTGCAAGGGAGGGCAGTTGGGGGTGATCAAGCTTGAAGGGGAGGGCAGTTAGGGGTGACCAGGCTGGCAGAGGAGGGAAGTGGGGGGCAACCAGGCCTGCAGGGAAGGGCAGTTGGGGGGACCCAGGCCTGCATGGGAAAGCAGTTGGGGGGACCAGGCCTGCGGGGGGGGGGGCAGTTAGGGGCAAACAGGCTGGCAGGCGAGCAGGTAGGCATCAATTAGGCTGGCATGGGAGTGGTTAGGAGGTGATCAGGCTGGCAGGCAGAAGCAGTTAGGGGCAATCAGGAAGGCAGGCAGGCAAGCAGTTGGGACAAGCAGTCCTGGATTGTGAGAGGGATGTCTGACTGCCCATTTAGGCCCGATCCTACCAGTAGGGATCCCAGGTTGGAGAGGGTGCAGGCTGGGCTGAGGGACACACACCCTCGTGCACGAATTTCATGCACCAGGCCTCTAGTATATGTATAAAAGCCTAAGCGACTATTCGACCGCTTGACCATTTGACTGGTAGCTATGATGTGCACTGACCACCAGGGGGCAGACGTTCAATGCACAGGCATGGAAACAGAACAGACTGATGAATCTCAGGGGAAAGGGGAGAGGAGAGGAGGGCAGGAAGAGATTAATCGAAGATCTTATATGCATACTAGAGGCCTGGGGCACAGATTCTTGCACCAGTGGGATCCCTTGGCCTGGCCTGTGGGGATCAGGCTGAAACCAGCAGTCTGAAATCCCCCAAGGAGTCCTGGATTGTGAGATGGTGCAGGCCAGGCTGAGGGACCCCACAGGTGCACAAGTCCATGCACTGGGCCTCTAGTAAATTATATTCATCAATTTTTCCTAATCCTCCAAATTTAGTGTGTTTTCCCCTACCTATTATGCACTCTTAAAACATCTGGTATTTGTTCTTATAGTTTACCTCAATTGTAATAAATGTTCATTTACATAATTATTTGTTTCCAGATCATATTACCCAATAGACTGAAAGATACACAGGATTCTCAAGAGACTTGCTATTTTTCTTTCTCACAGCTTTATCTCCAGCCCATTGCATGGTGACTGGCATTTATTGAGCTCCCAATGAGTATTTAAGTGAACAAATGACAGCTATATAAGATATAACATTGTCTGTGGAGAATTCAAGGCTCCTCTATAGTCCCTGCACTCACCAAAAGAAAGCCCAGAAGAGAAATACAGATATTTATTGGGTTAGAATGCTGGAAGCCTGTGGTGGGATGAAGGACACATAGGATATTTTCAGGACAGTGGATTGGGATTAAAAGCAATTGCATACATATGGCATACTTTCTGGTATATGACCTCTCTGGCTTTCCCTTGGAGTATTTATCTCCTGTGGAGCTGCTGCACTAAGGTGTACCTAGAACTGCCTCTTGCTTGAAAGATGTGGCCATCCTGGCAAAGACTCTTGGGCTCCAGGACTTGGGAAGGCAATTTTCTCTTTCTTCGGTCCATCTGAATGGTAAGTGTGAGGCCACAGTCAAGATTAGGGTCCAAATATGGTTTGTGAGATGATTCTAGGAGTATGGCCCTTCCCTTAATTATTTTTCTCCCTCTCTATCTCATATTTTATATTTATAAAACTATCCTTACCTTAGTCTCCCTCTAGTTATTGCTCTATTTACCTGTTTAAAAAAAAACACAGTAATCTCTTTTTTTTAAAAATTATTTTTAAATTATAGTTGACATACAATATTATATTAGTTGTAGGTGTGCAGCATACTTTATGAAGTTATCACCCTGAAAAGTCTAATGCCCATCTGACACTATACACAGTTATTACAATACTAGAGGGCATGGCCCCACCCACCTGCCCATGTCCCAGTCACCCGCCTGCTGCTCTGCAGCGCTCGCGCCTGCCCACTGCCCCGTCATTTCGTAGCCATGCTCCTAGCCATGCTCGCAGCTGGGCCAACCTCGCCGGGCTCTCCAAGTCATGCCCACCTCTCCTCTGTGCTTTCACGCTGCCTACCACCCACTGCCCACCGTGCTTGCAGCCCCACCCACCTCCCACCACACTTGCAGCCATGTTTGCAGTCATGCTTGCAGCCTCGCCCACTCCCACCCCCACCCCTGTTGCTCACAGCCCTGCTTGCAGCTGCGCTCGGAGCCATGCCCACCTCACCATTCCCACCAGCCCACCAGCCCGCCACCCCGCCCACCCGCCGGCCACCAGCTTTGCTGCAATCAGAGCCTGTGGGCCATGGGTGAGGGCTTGAGAGATGCTCCATGCACCTCATGGTGACCGGTCATTTGGTCGTTTTGGTCGTGACGCCTCTTGGCCTTTTATTATTATGATTATTGACTACATTCCCTATGCTGTACTTTACATCCCCGTGACTATTTTTATAACTGGCAATTTATACTTCTTAATCCCTTTCATTTTTTTCACTTCCCCCACCCTCTTTTCCATCTGGTGACCATCAATTTACTCTCTTACAAAAAACTTCTTGATTCTGATCAGGCCTCCATATCCTCATTTTTCCTTCCTTTCAACCCTACACTCACCAGCATTCCTTCCCCACCCTCAACTGCAATGGCTCTTGTCAAGGTCATCAATAACATTCGTGATTACTTCTTGTTCTTCCTAGCATGTCCTTTGAGCAATATTGAACACGTTGATCCTCTCTCCTCCTTCAATCACTTTCTTTTGCTGCCTTCCCTGCTGCCATATTTTCCTTGATTGGTTCTTCATTCTATTGACACATCCCAGAGTTATGCCTTTTCATTTCTCTATTCATATGCTCTTTCTAGGTGACCCCACCCAGTTCCATAGATTTAAATTTTACCTATGTGCTGATGACTCACAAATTGTTACTTGTAGTCCTGTCCTTTCCCTGGAATCCTAGACTCCTATATCCAACTGCTTACATATCCAAATGGATGCCTAATGAAAGAATTTCAAACTAAAAATGGTCCAAAGAAAACTCTTGTTTTTTCCCTCAAACTTGCCTTCTCCTCTCCCATCTCAGAAAATTGCACTGTAACCCCCAATTGTTTATGTCCCAAATCTAGGTGTTATCCCCAATGCTTTTTCACCCCCACATCCCAAACCTAACTAATAAACAGGTTCTGCAAACTCTACCCTTCATCTATTTCTCTCCATATCCAATAGTTCATATAGTTCAAGGCTCTCTCATTTCTTGCCTGGATATTGCAATAGTCTCATAACTGGTGTTCTTGGTAGCCAGAATTAAATATTTGAAGCAAAAATTTGTCCACTCTCTTTAAGAATTTTTCTACATCTTCCCATGACTATTACATTTGACATTTTATCCTGGTTTTCAGAATTTCATGTAATTTGAAATATTACCTTCTGAGTGCACCTCACACCACTCACCTCTCCCCCTTTTCACTACGTTCTCACCACACTGGTTTGATTTCTGTTTTTCTGACTTGCGTTTCTGGGGCATTTGCACTATCTGTTCCCTCTACCTCCCCAATCTTTTTTTAAGAAAACCTTTATTTTTGAAAGTATTACATATGTCCCCTTTTCCCCCACATTGACCTTTTCTAGCCTGACCATGACCTCCCATCTCCCCTTGCCTACCCCTTCCCAGCCCAAGCCTTCACCACCCTATTGTCTGTATCCATGGGTTATGCATATATGCATACAAGTTCTTTGGTTGATTTCTTCTCAACCACCCATCCTCTCCCCTCCCCAATCTTATCATGACCAGCTCCATCTTCTTTGCTTACCTTAGACTAAATGTCAACAACTTAGAGAGATCAACCAAATGTAAATTAGCCATCTGGTTTCTGTTCTATCACTCAATTTTACCTCTCTGCATAGCATCTTTTTGCTATCGAATATTGCCATTTTTTTTTGCCTTCTTCTTCCCATCCTATATAATAAAAGCCTAATATGTTAAGAGTCTGGTTGTCTGGTCATCCATTTAACCAACCAAAGTGTAATATGTTAATGATATGCTAAGGCTGCTGAACTGCTTGCTGTCATGTGCACTGACCACCAGGGGAAAGACGCTCCGACCAATAGGTTAGCTTGCTGCTGGGGTCCGTGGGCAGTGGGCAGGCGCGGATCAGGACTGAGCAAGATGGGCTGGACATGCCCTGGAGCCCTCCCGTGGTCCCTCTCTGGTTGGCCAACCTTCTGCATACCTCCCAGGCCTTGATTGTGCACCGATGGGGTCCCTCAGCCTGGCCTGCACCTTCTCGCAATCCGGGACCCCTTGGGGGATGTTGGAGAGCCGATTTCAGCCCTATCCCACTCATCGCAGGAGCTGCCCCTGGTGGTCAGTGTGCTCCCACAGGGGGAGCACTGCTCAGCCAGAAGCCAGTCTCACAGCTGGCGAGTGCAGTGGCAGTGGCGGTAGCCTCTCCTGCCTCCACAGCAGTGCTAAGGATGTCCTACTGCCATCTTAGGCTGGCTCCCTGCCGTCAGTCAGACATCCTCCCAGGGCTCCCAGACTGCAAGAGGATGCAGGCCAGGCTGAGGGACCCTCGTCCCCTCCTTTCCCCACCCAGTGCATGAATTTCATGCCCTGGGTCTCTAGTTAGATTATAAATTTGAGAGTAGAGACATTTTCTCTCTTGTTCACTGCTATAACTCCAGTACTTATTATCACTTGTGACACAATGAATGCCTACTGAATGTATTAATGAAATTGGACCACTTATTTGTTTTAGTATACTTTGTCCAAGTCTGCCTTTATCTATGCAGAGTTTCTTATAGCAACTGTTGGTCCAGCTACACTCAACAGAAGATCATAATGAGGTTTAGTGCCACTAACAAAGACCACCATTTTGGTGATTTCTGACCTTTTTTTTTTTGCCTCCTGCACCAACCTAGGGCAGCACTAGGTGTCTCATGGAAGGCCTCCTATCAATGGACACCTGGCAGAGTCAGCAAGTTTTAGAGACCCTGGTTCCTTGCCCAATCCAGACCAACTTTGTGACCGCATTCCCCTCTGTTAGAATTAAGTATATTAATAGTACTGGGAATGCAGTGGGTGATCAGAAAAGGGAAATATTACATAGCTTAGCTTGCAATTTTCATGGATTGTAGCTGGGCCACAGTAAAATTAGGATTAGGACAAGAGGGAAGAGTGCTGACAGAGGTGTGGTAATGCAAAAAGTAGAACGTTTCTCTGGGAGAGTACGAAGATCTCTAAAATAACTGACAACACTGAATACAATGCTAAAAGTTTTGTGTGTGTTATTTAGGAATCTTGGGTATAATTGAGCCATATGCAACACTTGATTCCTTTTAACAGCTTCTAAAAATCTAAAACAACTTATTATTAGTAATTACTTAAGACTTCATAGAATTTTATGGGGACTGAGGATCCCATTTCATTAAGCTTATAAAAAGAAGAAGAGTTACTGTGAGTGCATGCACAGAGAAAAAGGCCATGTGAGGCCACAGCAAGGATACAGCTCTCAGTTAGCCAAGGGGAGAGGCCACAGGAGAAGCTGAACCTGCTGGCCCCTTGAGCCTGAAGTGCTAGCCTCCAGAACTGTGAGAAAATAAGTTTCTGTTGTTTAGGCTCCCAGCCTGTGGTATTTTGTTATGGCAGCCTGAGCTGACAAAGATGCAGTTTTTGTACACTTCTGTTGACAGTGACAGCTCTTTGTAAACTTCTCTTATTCAAGCAAATTGGCTCTACTTTCTTCAACTGCTCTTCATTAGAGAAGTAATGCTCATTAGATGAAGGTAATGATTAGGACAGAACATCACACCACCAGGAAGCATGCTGGGTGCTGGCCACAGCAGTAGGACTATTGCCTTGCTTGCTATGGAGATCTTAATACAACTAACTTCATAGTTGTATTAATTTCATAGTAATACAACTAAAGACAATGCTTTGGCAGCTCTTGACTCAGATGAACTTACAATACAACTTAATTCACTCTCTCTCAGGATTTGCTACTAGTCCATTGGCTTTGTGTCTGAAATGCCTGACTTAACTTTGGTCTGGTTAGATTTCATCATGCTGGATTTTCCCCATTGTTCAAAGCATCTAGATACACGCACTGTCTGCCCAACTGCTTATTACCAGAAAATCAATGTCCTGCTTCAGACATTTTATAAAGATGTTGAGTGCGTAGGGGTCAAGACCTGAACCTGATATCATTAATGATGATAAAACAACTTATATCTATTCAGGACTTTACAGATTATGGAGCTTTCTACCAGTTGAGGGATCCTGGCAAAATAGGAAATAAGTTTCCTCTTTTATGACCTTTCCTCTGTGAGTTGCTCAGTATGCTGGAAAGGAATGGGGATTCAGGAATGCTAACCTTAGTTCTGAAGCCACGTTACCTATCCTGGCTTTGATGTCCAACTGTGAGTGAAGGAAAAGATTGATGATCTCCAAGGTCACTGTATCGTCAGTATTTTCTGCCCAGGATAGCCACGTAGCATATATTTTTTCTTTATAAAGCAGATCTACAGAAATATAAAAACCTACATATATATAAAGTTCCTTTCAGGCTAAACATTCTTGGTTCCTAAAAGAAAATCCACAACTCTGTGTTTGGTAAATCCATCCCACTTTCCAGTTTTTTTGCTGTGTCTCCAAAATATTCATAAAATTTCTCACTAAGTGATAGTTTAAAGAATATACCTTTTTCTTCTTTTCTAAATTTACTACCTTTCCCCATCTGCAGCCATTCTCCTTGATACCTCATAGGAAATTAGCAGTGGTTTAGTGGTGGTTGCCTCTGCAAATCTCTCCAGGACTGTGGGGTGCACTTCCTCCAGCAGAATCTTTTTGGCTTTGCAAGAGCAGCCAGGTGCTCTCTTGCTCCCTGTTCACCTATTGTGAGTTCTCTCAGCTTTTTCATCTGCACATTTGATATTCATGACTGCCATATCTTTATTCAAGGTGCCAATAAAAATGCATTATGTATGACTTAGTCTGCTGAGAAAATGATCATGTTTTGTACATTTAGGGATGTAAGAGCTTATAAAGAGGAAAAAAATTGGGGGAAATGTATTACTTCTTGACAAACAAAAAAATCTTCATAATAATAACATTATGGTTTCACTTCTCTCTGTCAACCCCCTCCCCACCCAAATCTCCACATTTCAATGTAGAGCACAGAGTGGCTGAGGGGAAGAAGGGGTTAAAGATGGATGGGTGGTGTGCGGTCAGGCAGAAGTCGCCTGGAAAATCAGGCCGAGACATTCAGGTTAAACACAGGAGATTAGGTAACCACTTGCAGTTCTTAAGCAGAGACATAGTGCAATGGTGGCATGTTTTCTAGTTGGTTTTAGATGGCTCCAATGAGACCAGGAAACTGCTTTTCTGAATCCCTGCAGCCAAAACAGATGTGCACTTTGGCACTTAATTCTTTATTGGGCAGCAGAGGACTTAAATTTTGCAAACCCATGTGTGTGTGTAATCTGTTAAAACACAGATTAATAGGGCCCACCCTCGGAGTTATTGGTTTAGTAGATCTGAGGTGGGGCCTGGGAATTTGCATAGTTAAAAAATTCCCAGGTGATACTGCTGTTGCTGGTTTGGGGACACTTGCAGAACCACTGCTTTAAAGAATCACATATGGGTCTTCCCTTGAACTTTCTTCATTAATGAGATGCATGCAGCAGTGAGGGTCTCATGAGGGGGCCACATCTTTGCCCATGATGGGACCCAGAACTTCACCTGGGCATAGACCCAGACATTTTTTTCTGGGGATGCTTGCCTTTAAAGGAGGAAGTTTCACAGTAAAAAAAAAAACAACAACAAACAAACAAAAAAAAACCCAGTGGAATTTGATCTGATGATCAATCTACAGAAGACTGAAATTCCCCTTCTCAATGGAATGGGCCAGTTCGTAAGATATAACATTCATCAGCGCATCACCATTGTCTCAGGATGTTGAAATCACCCTGGGAAGAATTTAGATTGAGTACCTAGAAGAATCGACAGATAATGAAAACTGCAAAATGTACTCAGTGGACACGAGAGAAATATTGGCATCTCTTGTGTGGGCAATAATTGGAAACAGATTAGATTTTCCTCTATGTAGACTAAATTCAGGTTTTAGAATCAAAGAGAACATAGTTTGAATAATTTTTCTGCCTTTTGTTTTTTTAAGATAAATTTCCTTGGATAAGTCATTTAGCCTCTCTGAGCTATGGCTATTATATCCATAAAATAGGGATTATCGGGGCTTTTGTTAAGTTTAAGCAAGATAAAGGGTATAAAGCCTTGCCTGACTCATAGTAGGTGCAAAACTAGCATTAATAATCTCCCTTCTAATATTTTCTCCTCCCTGTAATAGAGTTTATTTTATTATATTATTTCAAAATATATGAGGAAGGAAAACCGAATCAGGCTTGGAAAGGGAGAGTTGTTTCAGAGTCAGCATCATTGTTGCCAAGTTGGAGATTAAACTTTCTTGGTGGTTTGAGAACATCAGCGTGTCAAGGGATTTACCTACAGACTGTAAGAGAAATGGACTCTGCAGGGCCAGCTGGGTCAGTGTTGAGTGGTATCTGCTTTCCGCTGACAGAGGCCAGCCAGAAGTAAGCGAGGTGGACTTCAGCACCTCGGACAGGGCACGAGAGGCACAGGTTTGTCAGCTGGGTGCTCGCTAAGCCTGGGTAATGATCCCTAGCAGTCTTGTTAATGGCTTTAGGGTTTCACATATTTCTGTAATTATTTAATCATTTGGAAGTTTTGAGTTTCTAATTATAAGGCACGAATTAAAATATTCTCTGTAATTCAGTTCCCTACAGACCTTGAACTAGTGGTGCCAGTTCCTGTCAGGTTATTTCACTCGTAAATGGCAGATAATAGTAGTTTCAGTCTCCTTGCTCATCATTTCTCTATGTATTTTACCTCCAGAACTTCCTCTTTGCCTTTAAGTGTCTAAATTATCACACCTATGTGATGTTCCCAGTGAAAAATGGCAGATGCTTCTCCTTCTAAACCCAGCCCCATAGTCCAGGGTATGGTTTGCAGCCCCTGCTGAATAGTAAAATCACTCCAGGGGCTCTTAAAATGCCCATGCAATGCCCCACCCCAGAGAATGCGGGGTAATAGCTTTGAGTGAGGGATGAGCATCATTATTTCTTAAATACCTCCCAGGTGTTCTAACATACAATCTGGATTGAGAACCACTGGTCTAGTGATGGACCTTTGCATCTTCTAATGCCCCCTGTCTTACCCCTGGAGTTGATCTCAACTTTCTACTCAGTCTTTTGGGACATAGACTGAACCCAATTTCTGTTATATCTGATGTCCAGCATAGACAGAATCAAGTCCAGCATTGCACTCTCATCTCCAAATATAGAATGGGGATGCCAATTGCCCTATTTATCTCAAATAATTTATCATAAGGATTAAATAAAATAATGTGAAAATCAAGAATTGCAAATGAAAATACTTAACATTAACACCTACTTGGAAAATCCTAGAGAAACAAAAGAAAGGACCTCAATCCTGGTATAGCCAGCCATTTTAGAAGAGACATAGTGAAATTAAATGTCAACATGCCCTGTGACCTAGCAATTTCCATTTTGTGGATACACCTAAAAACCTTCAGGCATAGTTTCATCTTGGAACACGGACAAAGATGTTCATAGCAGCATCATTGGTGACAGCAGAAAATTATAGGCAATTAAGATACTTCTCACTAACTTACAGCATACAGATTCAATGAATTCCTTATCAAAATATCAATGACATTTTTAACAGAAGTAAAATAAGTAATTTTAAAATTTGTATGGAACCACGAAAGACCCTGAATACCAAAAACAATCTTGAGAAAGAGGAACAAAGTTGAAGGTATCATGTTCAGATTTCAAACTATACTACAAAGCTATTGTAATTAAAACAGTATGGTAATGGCACAGAAACAGACACATGGAACAGAGTAGAGATCCCAGATTTAAACCCATACCTACACAGTCAATTAATCTACCACAAAGGAAGCAAGAATATGCAATGGGAAAAAAAACAGTCTTTTCAATAAACAGTGTTGGTAAAACTAAATAGCTACATGCAAAAAAATGAAACTGGATCACTTTCTGACACCATATAAAAATGTAAACTCAAAATGCATTAATGACTTAAATGTAAGACCAGAACTCCCAGGAAAAAAACATATGCAGTAAACTCTTAGAAATATGTTTTGGATATGCTTCCTCAGGCAAGGGCAACAAAAGCTAAAATAAACAAAAATGTATAACATCAAACAATAAAGCTTTTGCACCATGATGGAAACAATTAACAAAATGAAAAGGCAAGTCACTCAGTGGGAGATGTTTGCAAATTATATATATCTATATATCTATATATAGATATATATAGATATAGATATATAGATATAGATATATATATATAAGGCTAAGTGTCCAATTGTCCGACCAGTCGCTATGATGTGCACTGACCCCTGAGGGGCTGATGCTCAATGCAGGAGCTGCTGTGATGCGCACTGGCCATTTACAGAGAAACAGCACTGTGGACAAAGCAACACTTGGCTTCCCGCAAGTGGGACACATGCCCCGCCACCACCCTGGAGCGACACCCCCTCCCCCCTACCCAAATCTCAGCCAACACTGCTGAGACCCCATGGTGTAAAATGTGGCCACAGCCCAGCCCAGCTCAGCCCAGCCCAGAAATGGTGGCTGTGGGCACTGGGTAATTACATCACATAGCAATGCCTGGCTTCCTCTCCCTAGCAACTAGCCTCCTTGGAGTTTCTTCAGCCCAGGAACATGACTTGCTTTATAGCCAGGTGGAAACATTTTATACTTTAACCAAATGTCTGTGAAGCATTTTCCTGTGTTGATACCCACAGAAGTCCTGGATTAGATAGATAGGAGACTCAGTGGAATCCTACTTTCTTTTCATTAGTCAGAAAACAGAGCTTTAGAAAGCTTAGAAACTTGACCCAAGTGAAAAGAAGTAAAAAATGGTGGACCTTGAAAATGACTTCAGGTTTTCTCACTGCACAGAATATAGTCAAACACTGCTGACGTTAAATATTTCACCCTTTGTTCTCCCTGCATGATCTACTATAATAATCTGCTTCATGTTGATATTTATTGCTGTGTTGTTGACAATTACCTGAAAGAGAAGTTGGGATGCTTCACTGGGCTGGAAAAAATTTAGCTAAATCAGAAAGCAGGTCTAATTAGGCAAGTTTATTTTATATATGTAAAAGGCAAAATTGACTTGTGTGATACTGTTGATGGATAATAATGAGACCATCAATTGCAAATTGATGCAGCTACTATGGAAAACAGCATGAAAATTTCTCAAAAAATTAAGAATAGATGAAACATGACTCAGCAATTCCACTTCTGGGTATCTATGTGAAGAAAACAAAACACTAATTTGAAAAGATATATGTACTTTTGTGTTTATTGCAGCTATATTTACAATAGCAAAGATAGGAAGCAACCTAGGTGTCTATTGATAGATGAATGGATAAAGAAGATGTGTTACATATGTGCAATGGAATATTACTCAGCTGTAAAAAAAGAATAAATCTGGCCATTTGTGACAACATGGGTGAACCTAAAGGATTTTATGCTAAGTGAAATAAGTCAGACAGAGAAGGACAACCACCACATGATTTCACTTAATGTGGGCTCAAAAAACCAAACCAAACAGGTATAGAGAACAAACTTATAGTTACCAGAAGGAAAGGGGGTGTGGTCGGGTAGGAGGGTGAAAAAGGGAAGGGGAGTAAGAGGTAAATTTTTCATGTATAAGATAAATGTCATGTGGATGTAATGTAAAGCATAGAGAATATAATCTATAATAATAAAAGTGTAATATGCTAATTAGACTGGACAGCCGGACGACCTTCCGGACGAAACCGGGGCTGTGAGGGCCGAGGCAAGCCACTGTGGCTGCGAGGGCCAAGCCCCTTCCTTGTACAAATTTCGTGCATTGGGCCTCTAGTCAATAATATAATATAATATAACTCTACAGTGACAGATGATTACTAGACTTAGCACGGTGGTTACTTTGTTAAATATATAAATGTTGAATAAACATGTTCACACCAGAAACTAATATGATATTGTATGTTAATTACATAGTAATAAAAATTAATAAGCAAAGTGTAAAGATTGCATTTATGGGATAGAGTACAGAAGTTAGAATAACAAAAGGAGTATGCACACAGCAATGTGACTAGAATTGTATAAAAGAGTGATGAAGGAGAAAAGGAAACAGCAGGAAATCTGGAACATGCTGCCAGTTATGTACATTAAAAAATTATTCACAAAGCAATATTACAGACTTTTCATGGATACATGCCTATCCAAGGGCATTTACCCAACACAATAGAGTTAAGTGCTTATGGGAAATGGGACTGGGGAGTGGGGATTAAAGGGGAAAATAATGAGACCAAAATCTAGCAAGAAAAGAACTTGAAAGAGGCAGATGCGAATGATATGTGCTGTGAACCAAGGAGTATGATCAGCTTACCCCCTGCTCCTTCCAAAGGCAGAACAGGAGAGAAGAGAGAGGGAGGCGGAGTGAGCCCTGGCTGGTTTACACGTCAGAGCAGGAGAAGCTAGAGAGAAAAATGAGTCCTTGGGAACCAGGAAAGAAAACCAGGAACCTGCCTTGGGCTGGAAAGAAAGATCTGACTTTATTGCTCCCTAGAATAGACTGGGGGAGAAAATGAAAGAGGCTTGCTAGATTGAAGATAAAGACATTTACAAAAGCCCCGAGACAGAGGGGAGCAATTTAGAAATCGGAGGTGAGAAACTGCACTTCTGGACTTGGGAGTTTTATGCTGAAAACTCGGGGATGCTGCTGCCCCAGGTGAGCAACGGGTTCTGTTTCTCCTAACTTTGTTTTAAACTCTGAGTTTCAGAAAAAAGGAGTTCCCAGAAAAGGGATACCATTTCCCCATAAGAGACAAACCTCATGATTAGGATCTGCTTTTCAGACTTCTCCGAAGAGTGATCTAATCATTGAACCATCCAACAAAGATCCATGCAATGAGCCTCTCCCATGTGCTGGGCAATGAGAAGAGCGAGGCCAGTCCCTCGCTATGGACAGGGTCCACGTAGATGCTGAAAGCACCCTTTGCTTTGCCCTGAACACTGAGCGTGGACCGTGCAGAGTTTCTTTCCGCCCTGACAGCAGGGAGTCATCTACCTGTAGAATTACAAACCGCAGTGATGTGTTCACTGTCTGCCCAGAGAAACACATGCCTTAACAGTGAGCATTTCCACCTGTGCAATGGTAAAGAACGATGAATATGTTAATTCGTACACTGAGGAATCTCATTTTGAGCTTGTTTTGTATTAGGGATGTAAGAAGAACAAAACAAATACCACCAACTTAGAGCTGGGGACAACTGGGTCAGAATTATGTAACAGGTAGATCAGGTCCAGCTGCAGGTACGTTGGATTTTACAATTGTGGGGACCATGGAGCCGTGAAATCAAATTTAGACCCCAGAATGGAGGGCAGGGAAGCTGTTTTCTTGGGGGAGCTACCCTGCCTGGCCCCAGAAAGTCACACTGGAGTAGCTTTGAGTGCAATTATCCTGCTAGAGTAGTTCTTACTTTGCATTTAAGATTGTCTTCCTGAAAAGGTCATGTGTAAATCAAATTTAATAAATCAAATTCTACACTCCATACCTCGGGGAGGCTCTCTCTTCAAAGGAAGCTGTGAGTGAATCCCTTTTTAATAGAAGTAATCAGCTCTCTATCTGATTTGTAAGGTAAGATTTTTATGTATCAGATTTTCTTAAAGTGATCAGCAGACTTTTTGTGAGAAATAGATAACCCAGCACAGATTGGGGTAAGTAAAAAAAAAACAAAAAAAACTGCAAGCCAACAAATTGTAGGTGCAGGTAATGAAAATGCTAGGAGTATACTGGCTTTAGACATGTCTGGATTCAGTACCCAACAATGACAGTACCATTTTTTGTGTGTGTTTTAATCTCTTACATCTGCCTTCTCTTGGCATTGTTCTCAAGCTCTACCTGGGAGAAGCAGCTGCAGCATCTTATCCTGCCAGGTTCAAGGCCAACAAGGAAGATTATTTGCTTCTTTTCCCAGTTGTCTCAGAATTGGCACTGATTGAGTCATCTGCTCATCCCTGAATGAGTAGGGAGTGAGGAACTGATTAGCTTAGACTTGGTCACCTGGGGATCTACACAAACTACACGGCCTGAGAGTAGGGAAAAGATACCTTCCGGAAGAAAATTAAGCAGTTTTCAGCAGAAATGGGGAACATAAATGTCAGGTAATGGGGACATAAACTCAACTCTTCCCTCTTCCTCAGCCTCATACCCAAGCCTTACCAAGCTTGTTGGTGCTGGATGTATCTCCCAAGGCGTTATCTGCTCAGTACCTGCATCAGAAGCTCCTGGGGAGCTTGTAATAATGCAGGCTATAGGGTCCTACTCCCGATGTAGAGAATTCGATGATCTGGAGGTGGGTCTCAGAATCTTCCCTTTTAGATGATTTCCCAGGCAATTTTTGAAAGTGTACACTGATGTTTTTGTTTCACCATCCAAAGCTCTCCATCCACACAGTAGCTGCCTTAGTTCAGAACTCACCATTTCTTACCTGGGCTCCTCTAGTTGCCTCCTTATCAGTTCTCCCTCTTCAGTCTCACCTCTATCAGCCAGTCCCCTCCTCCACCATGGATGCTTATGCTAAATTGTCATGCCTTCCAAACTCTAACTCTAGTTTACCTCTCAAGCCTCTGGACTTAGGAAATCTTCTCACTCACCCTGGGTCCCAGCCATTCTCATAGCTCTCTCCTCCAATTCACTTCCCAAACACTCCAGGTCCTTCTCCCACATTTAACTCAACTGCATATGGTCTTCCTTCTGCCTCCAATGCCATTTCTTTATTTTTTTAAAATTGGTTTTAGAGAGGGAGAAATGGAGAGAGAGAGAGAGAGAGAGAGAGAGAGAGAGAGAGAGAGAGAGAGAGGAGAGATAGATTGATCAGTTGTCTCCTGCATGCACCCTGACCAGGATCGAACCCTCAACCTCTGGTGCATGGGAAAATGCTCCAACCAAGCCATTTCCTTTTTCTTCACCTGGCAAACTCCCACTCCAGCATCAAGCCCAGCTCATCTGCCACCTCCTCTGTGAAATCCCTCTGTCCGTCTCCTCCACCTCTCCCCCGCCCTCGTACTCCCATAGGACCCTGTTTATATTGTTCCTACAGCATTTTGACACACTATCTGGAACTTACAAATTTATATGTCTGTTGTTTCCTCTGGCCTTACAATGGGGCTCGATAATAGTTTTTGAGTGTTAAAAGCACGTTTTCAGATAAAGACAAACTGGGTTCTCATCCAGCTTGAGATATTTATAAAATGTGTGACTTTGGTCAAGCCACCTCACTTTCCTGAACCTTAGTTTCCTAATCTGTAAATGGGAATACTCATATAGACTGCATATGTTTGCTGCTGGGCTTAATTGAGATAATGAACAGAAATCTCTTAGAACAGTATTTGGCAATGTAATCAGTGCCAATGAATGCTAAATTTCAAAAAAATTAACCTTTAAGTCAAGGAAGCAAAATCTCTCCATAGTGCACTTAAATTCATATTTCTATAATGCGAATCAACTGTTTTTTAAAACCACATTACTCAACCTAATCCTGTAGTATCTATTGTGTGGGTCAAATCTGGAATGGTGCAGATGGGCTCCAGGCCTCAGACCATTTCCCCACATCCCTGAGACCTCACACTCCTGTTTACCTTCTCTTGAGCGTTGAGCAGCTTTTAATCCATCCCTCTGAAATAATCACTTTCAGTTCATGGATTGCTGACACGAGGGCAATGCAGCTCCTCACAGAGCGAGTTCCCTGGACCGTGGAAATGTCTTGGCTTCATGAGACTGAGGGAGGCTAAGGGTTCCTGGTGGTGGACCACTGGTTCAGAAGTGGCAGCTTTGAGCTCGCATAAATGAAAGTCACCTGAAGACAAGATTGGTCCAGGAACCCAAATGAACTGATAAGTGTGGGAGAGATAAACATTCCATTCAATGAGCAGCGGGACAAATTTCAAGATATTTAGCGCTTCTTCTGGCGAATACTTCCCGCTTGTTTCATAATCTGCCTCAAATTGTCCCTCCCCTTCAGGATCATGCATCTTGCACTTGGCATGTAAGGGGATGTGCAAAAGTTTCACAAACGGAAGATGGGAAAAGTGTAGACAGTTCAGGAAAAAATGACTGCACATTCCTGGTTATCTGCAATGCCCACTGCAATGTAGCAGGCACAGTGCATATTTGCATGTTGCATATTTGATGTATGAAAAGTTCCCAGTAGTGGTGCTTTGTAGCTACTTACTAATCAACATTTCTTCATTTCCTTACATCCACGGAGTTTAGTGGGTAGGGGACAAAGGGTATGTGTGTGTGTTTCCACAAGTATGCAAGAGGATGCAAGAAAATGACTTCTGTATCGTTGTGGATTGCTCAAAATTGAGATTATAGATCACAGTACTAATCTGATTATGCTTGTCTAGCCAACACATTAGATACTAATCTAAATGCAGCCCTGCTCTAGGTCAGGAGAATATGAAGTTGAACAAGAAAAACACAGAACAAAATTCTGCCCTTCTGAGAACTCATGATTAGAACATAAAAATAGACAAGTAAGCAAACAAAGCATAAGACTAGGCTCCCTTGAAGCTGGAGATTAGGTCTTATACATTTTTGTTTCCCAAGCACCTCTAGGTTGTTAAACAACATTCATAAGCTTAAGGCACTATTAGTTTCAGAGACTTGCCTTACTTAGAATCAAATATATTATAATGCCACTGCTACATTAAATATAATTTTATATAACCATGTAGAGTTGTGTTGAAAGGCAGTTGACAGGTTGGCATAAGGTTATATTTTGAAGACTTTCAAATAGATGTTTGTTGATTTAATTTTGCAGCCTTTGTGTTATAAAGATGCTATCACTTATTTTTAGCTCTCAGATATTTCCATGAATCCTTGAAAGGCTCATGGATCCTAGAAACTGCTCTGGTAGTGTCTAATGGGTAATACAACACTCACACCATGCCTGGCACACAATGGAATCTTTATAAACAGTTAATGAATAAATAAATAAAAGACATCATATAATAAGTAAGTTACATGTGTTATAGAGTCCTGTTCCATGAAACAAGACATTTGTCTTGCTCTTTGGTTTCATTACAGATCCCAGTTTCAATCTCTTTGAAAATGGAGGTCTTTGGTCACTAAGGGATTATGATGATTTGGGGCAAATATCTCCTCCTCATTGGAAAGCTAAAAAAGTCTGGTCGTATTGCATTTTTAGCAATAGGCATGGAGTGACCCACTATGCACAGAGTCAAGTTAAGCATCATATAAATAAGCGGGTACTTTTGTCTTAGTTGAAAAGTGAGGGTCGGACCTGCATTACCACCATTTGTCCACCATCCAGAACTGAAATATCATTGCTGACATGTACACATAAGGAACTGTTTGACATTGAAATTGGGACTCAAAAGAACTGTTGGCCCAGGAAGAAACTCACTACAGACTGATTCATTTGCCTCCAAGCATAACCATTATTGCTTGTCTCATTTTCGGTTCTTATAAGTGTATTTCTAGTATCACACGATCTCACTCATCTAGGGGAAATAATGAACAACATAAACTGATGAACAAAAACAGACCCGGAGACAGGGAAGCATCGATCAGATTGTCAAACCTCAGAGGGAAGGTAGGAGAGGGTGGGGATAAGGGGGAGAAATCAACCAAAGGACTTGTATGCATGCATATAAGCCTAACCAGTGGTCACGGACAACAGGGGGATGGGGGCATGCGTGGGGAAGGGTTCAGGAGGGGAATGGGGGGATGAGCACAAATATGTGATACCTTAATCAATAAAGAAATTTAAAAAAAAGGAAAAAAAAGAAGTGAAGGTGGCAAGAGCATGTGTCAAGTCAGAAAACTTGGGGAACTAGAGCTAATGCTAAAGATCAATAGCACTGAAGTTAGACTACCAGGGTCTGGATCCTGGCTCAGTACTCTGGTTGCATGCCCTTGACAATTACTTAACTTCTCTGGAGTTGTTGTTATTATTATTATTACTAGAGGCCCGGTGCATGAAAATTCATGAGTGGGGGTCCCTCAGCCCAGCCTGCCCCCTCTCACAGTCCCAGAAGCCCTCAGGAGCTGGAGGCGACTGGGCGATCAGGAGAAGGCTACGCCCCCATCACACCTCTGCTCCTGCTACTGCGGGCAGTGCAAGCCTCAGCCTTCCGTGGTTACCTGAGCCTTGGGCGGCCCTGGGCAGCTGGGCAGCTGCCATCCGAGGCTTGCCTGCTCCTCAGGCTGGCCCTAGGTGGCTGGGGGGCTGAGGGGACTGGGCGCCATCATCTTGTGGCTGTGGGGCCGCCATCTTTGAGAGCATGGCAGTCGATTAGCATATTCCCTCTTTATTAGATAGGATTATTATTATTTTAATCTAAAAGAGGGAATGATTATAGAACCTATCTTATATGGTTGTGGTGAGAATGAAATGCATTGTGCAAAACATTATCACAGTGCCTGACATGAGGTAGGCGTCCCCCGATTTTAGCTATTAGTTTTGTCGGTTTCAGTGTTGTCCAAATTCACAGGATGATCTTGGACAAGTCTCTCATCTACCTAGAGGTTCTGGTTTCCTTTCTTTAGTACAGGCCCAGGAGAAAAGCCTTTTCTAGCAAATCAGAGACAGGCAGTGAAGATTGAATGAGGTCACTAGAGGTGGCACAGAGTCAGCGTATGCTGAGCCAGCTCATACCAGTTGACAGGAGTCTATCATTTAACTTTCAGGAATTCTGTAAGCTGTTGATAACTCTCCAAACATAAGAAAGGTGTTTGAATATCCAGTCAGCCCAAATAATGACACTTGACCATTACATTGAGACCCTTTGACTGAGTGTTGCAGGAACTTTAGAAGTGTGCCAGGCGCACAAGGTTTTGATAGAGCATGCTAAATATAGAGGGCAGCAGATCCAAAGGCCAGGTGGCACAGGAAGAAGCACAGGTAGGTGATTTTAACTATTTCAGTCTGGCTGGAGTGGAAGTCCCGTGTGTGCATGCATGAGTGTGCGTGTGCATGTGCGTGTGTGTGTGTGTGTCTGTGTTTTCTGGCTGCTTTGAAGGTTTTCTTTTTCTTTCTGGTTACACTATGATATACTTAAGGCTGATTTTCTTTGTATTCATTCTCTTTAGGGTTTGTTGAGCTTCTTGGATTCTTTGTGTTAATTTTTAAAAATCAAATTTGCCAAATATAGCCATTACGTATTTACATATATCTTTTATATACATTATCTTTCTCCTCTCCTTCTGGGACTCCATGTACACATATGTTAGACCATTTTATATTAACTCACAGGTAACTGATGTTCTGTTCATCCCTTTTCTCTCTGTGTTTCAGTTTGGGTAATTTCTATTGACTTGATTTTAAGTTTGCTTTTCTTTTCTTCTCTTGTGCCCAATCTGCTGTTAAACACATAAAATTAATTTTTAATTTTCAAATACATTTCAGACTTACAGTATCTTTTTAATTTTTTTATTTTTATTATTTTTTTTAATTTTATTTTATTTTTATTGTTTTAAGTATTACAAATAGTAGTACATACGTCTCCTTTTTTTTCCCCCCTTGATCTCCCCTCGACCTCCCCTACCCCCCAGGATATGCTTTCACCTGCCCATCCTCCCCCCCCCCCCCGCCCCAGTGTCTTATATCCGTTGGTTGTGCTTATATGCAAGCGAGCAAGTCCTTCGGTTGGTCTCTTACAGCCCTCCTCGCCCAACCTCCCCTGTCTTCCCAATGTAGTTTGACAGTCTGTTCAATGCTTCTTTGCCTCTGTATCTTTTTCCCACCATTTCTTTCCTTTAAAAAGTTTTGCCTTTGCAGACTGGAAATAAACATATAATAATAAAACAAGACAAAACAAAAAAATGTTTGAGTCCCAATTTCAATGTCCAACAGTTCCTTATGTGTACATGTCAGCAGTGATATCTGGATGGTGGGCACATGGTGGCAATGCAGGTACGACCCTCTCTGGTTTGGTCCTAGGTAACCTGCAGCGGTGCACAGCTGCTGACTGCTCCCATGGCAAGGCGTTGTCAGCGTCTTCCATCTCTGGACTTCTTTTTAATTTTTAATTTCTTGAATTTCCCTTTTTTCCTGATATATTACTTTTTTCATGTTTTCTGTTCTCTCTCTCTTTTTTTAATTTCCCAACATGTTTATAACAGTTATTTTAAAGTCCTTGATTGCCTATGTATTGGTCTTCTGTGAGTCAGCTTCTACTGACTATTTTTCTCTTGATTATGCAGCTCATTTTCCAACTTTTTCACATCTTGTAATTTTTTAATGTGTGTCAGATATTACATGTAGAAACAGTGGATACTGAAGTATAGTTTTTGTGTGTATTCATGTGTATATGTGTATGTATGTGTGAATGTATGTATTGTAAAAAGCACAGGTTTCCTTCCCCACTGCCCCCGCCCCCTGGTAAAATTCAGAGTTCACTAATTGAGCTAGAGCTGGGACACAACTTTAATTATATTAAGTTCAGTTCTTGTTTCAAATGGGACCAAGGATATATATTTTTGCTTTATAGATGAATCCTTGACCTCCAAAGTGGCTGATCTCTTTGATATTTCAGATTTTTACCAGAGATAGAGTTGGGCTGCAACTTGAAGTACATTTGGATCACTTTGGGATTAAATTCCAGCAGGGGCCCAAAGTTTAAGAACCACAAAACTACAAAAAATCTTTTATGTTCCACCTGCATTTTCTCTGCTGGTTACTCAGCAAAATTTCCTTTATGTGTGGGGCTCTTCCCAGATTCCAGTATTTTCTGCCTTATCACATTTGACTGATTTCCATTCATCAATTCTTTCTGTCTCTGATAGACCTGATTTTCCATCCACTTACATTAAGACAAGGTTCTTGCCTTCAGTTATGGAAGCTGCCATTACATCCTCAGGCAGAATGTGCAGAAGGGGCTCATTTTTCTCTAGAATTCAGTCTGGTAAGGCTTCTTTGCATATACTGCTCTTTAATAGTTTCATAGTTTATTTTTTGTTTGTTCTTTTTTCCTTCTTGTTACTATGCAAGTTATAGATCTTTTATGTACATTTGCAAACTAACCAGAAATAAAAATGACCTCCCCATTCCAGAATGTTATTTTTCTTTGGTAGTACACTCTTTGGGTTTCTGCTTTGAGATGGAAGGGAGGCTATGACCTGGACACGTAGTCACTCCCTTCCCATCTGTCAGTCACTCAGGAAAAACCCCTTCCCCTCCCCAGGTCTTCCTGTTAAGGTTGCTGGTACCTTGGTGCTAGATGCTATGAAATATGCTTGGGAAGATGCCTAATCTCTTAGTGGTTTTGGCACACCTACTTTGCACACTTTCAGATACCTCCCCTTTATATCCAACAGATAAATTTATCTTAATTTGTAATTACCTCTTTGAGCTAATTGTTAAATGCCCTATGGGAGTTTTCTATTTAAGAGAAGCTGTAGTTAATCCTTTCATAAAATGAATAATGAGAGTAACAAGTCACCTCCCCCTCCTACACAACCATCTCCTTTCCAATTGTTGACTATAACACTGCAGTCAGAAAGGACTGAAGTCAAACCCTCTTTTCAACAACTTAACATGTGTGGGACCTTAACCTCTGTTTGATTCACTTTCATCACTCATTCAAGTTTTTAATCCAGATATTTTTTCCTTTCC
This sequence comes from Corynorhinus townsendii, assembly GCA_026230045.1. NCBI lineage: Eukaryota > Metazoa > Chordata > Mammalia > Chiroptera > Vespertilionidae > Corynorhinus > Corynorhinus townsendii. The sequence continues at coordinate 199,974,967 of JAPDVU010000002.1, forward strand.
ATCTTCCCTAGTAAGATTCTACTCCTTCTGAACTCAATGGAAGGGTCACTTCCTTAGGGAAGACTTCTCTGACCTCCTTGACTAGGTCAAATATGCCTAATTTACACTCTCAGAGCCCAGGTAATTCTTCACTTGTAGCACTTAACACAATGATAACTTTATATGTAGTTTTGTGGTTATTTGTTGAGCATATTCTTTCAGTCTAGAATATAAACTCCATGAGGTTGGGGGACCATGCATGAATCCCCCTATAGCACAGTCCTTGGCAAAGAGTGAGTGTTTGAGGAACAAATTCTAATACTGAGAGTAATGAAGCTTGTCTCTAGAGGGTTGTAAAGGCTGTCTTAGTTTGTCCCTGACCCAAAACAAGAATTTAGGTACAAGAAGTTTATTTGGTTGTTGACAGTGAAGGAGAGGGAGAGAGAGACAATGGAGGGAGTTCAGCCAATGAAAGATGAGTTTGAGTGGGTTACCAATGTGGGTACCTAGGGCTCAGTCCTCCTCAGGACTATCTGATACACTATGTGGAACACACTTTGGAATTTTCCATCTGAGAGATGATAAAGCTGGTTACTTATTCACCAACTCCTCTGCTTCACTGTTTAAAGGTCACACCTGGAGTTTCACCTCTCAGAGACTCACTCTTTAGTCTCCAGAGAACATCCTCAGGCAGAAGGTGCAGAAGACAGAGCTGTGTCTAAGGGAACTGTCTGCAGGTAACCCCAGGTGGGCGGGGCACCTTCAATGACCTTTGCAAAGGGAAGGCTCTCTGTGCAGTGACACTGCATAAAGCTATTTCCAGAAATTCTGCCCTCCTCTCCATCTCCCAGGGCTTCCCGGGCCCTGACAAGACTGGGAACAATTGCAGAGCTTATGTCAGGGCCTCAGAATACACCTGCTTTTACTATTGACCAAAGGCATCAGGACAGATGGATGGGTATAGTGGTACCCTGAGTCCAAGTTCCACTCTACAATGGAGAAGCTCACCTTTCAGGCTGACCTTGGGGACAGTGGGGGAACACATGCAATGTCATCTCAGTGTGAATTATCTGGAGAGTGGTAAGGTATTGATCCAACCTTTGCCTGTGATATGGTTACATAGCCCACAACGAAGACAAGACCTACTGTTTATCCAGAGTGCTCAGCACAGCTCGGTCCAAGCCCTGTACCCAGTAGGTATATAATAAATGTCTATGGAACAAACACTGAATCCATACCAACTGAGACCATATCAGAAGCAGAACCATCATGGAAAAAATACACCAATATTTTAAGAGGTTAGTGACAATAGAAATGATCTGTGACAATAAAAAACCTATTTCTTTGAGAAATGAGATGGGATGATTCTAATTCTCAGAATATAAAATTAAGGTTTTTTTTATTTTCATGATGAGATGAGGATTTCTAGAACATGTGTGCTGTCAAATTTTATCTGTGATTTAAAACACCTTTATCACAAATTCTGGCTGAGCATAGCCTTTTTAGAATGTAGGGAGCTGAATCAGGTTTCCCTCCCAAAGAGAAGAGTGGGGGGTGGGCAGCGGAAAAGAGAGGAGAGAGAGTTCTTTTTCCTAGTTGTGCTCACGCCAATGCTGCATTTTCATAATCATGTGAACCATACGTATTCTTCATTCATGGAGTGCATGCATTTCTCTTTGACAACAAAGAGGAGGTTTCTTCTCTGGCTTACTCTCTTTCCTTTGGGGTCTCTGTCTTTTTATCTTTGTGTGTCCCTGCTCATCTCTTTTGGATGCTTTTCTGTCATAGTCTGTTAATCTGACCATCACTCCTTCTGCTTCTCTTTCTCTGGCATTGTTTTGATCCCCTCTCATGTCTTTGGCATCTGTCTTTCTGTAGTCTATTTGTCTCTACTTCTTCCCCAGTTTCTTCTCTTCTTTCCTCTCCCCTGTTCTCCTTCCCCTCCCTCTCCCCTCTCCAAATGACACACACAGACATAGACACACACGTGATTTCTTAAAACAAACACAAAGCTACATTACATTTTATCACAAGGGAAGGAAATACTTTCAATCTGCCTCCTTCTTTAAAAAATATAAAACAAAACAAGGGGAAAGGGTATAAATTACCTTGCTTTCTCTTATGGTGGCCCTGGGTGAAGGTCTCTGAAGACCAGTTGTAAAAGGCTTCTTTGTTCCTTGCTTGGACTTGACTGGCAATTTCACTGTATAATTTTTCGAGTGTTCACTACACTCCAGGCTCTGGGCCAAGCTGTCACAGGTCCCCAAGGAGCCTGCCCAGTGACCAGGGTCTGTCTGCCAGGGATGTCCTAAGAGGTATCTCATGAGGGTGAGACTCCCCAAAGATGTAAGACTCCTTACCTCCACTCTGTTCTACAGAGTCACTGTGCAAATCAGAAGGGTCGGTTCAGGGCAAAAATGCTGAGTGAAAGGAATTGTTTCAAATCAGTTGTGTTACCTTTGCCTGCCACTCTTCATTCAAGTCCAAGTTCTGACACCTCCCAGCAAGTGGCAGGCAAACTCCTTTACCCATTGGCACCTTGGTTTTCTTAACTGAGAAATGAAGATGAGACTTACATTGAATGTTTGCTTTTAGAATTCGATGAGGTGATGAATGTGAAGCACTCAGCACAGTGCTTACAGCTACGACCCAGGTCCAATAAGGAAAATCATACTGTCCTGTCTACTGCACACAATGGTGGCAAGTGTTAAATGAAGTGACAGTGGAGAATGTGCTTTGAGAAAAGGGCCAGGCATTATATAATGTTTACTCTTGTTATTAAGAAGATAATTTTAATAGCTAACATTTACTGAGCACTTACAATAACACAATTAAAAAACTCTCTGAGGTGGAGATCATCTCTCTTTTACAGATGAGGAAATGGAGAAGCAAAGGTTAAGTGATGACTGAGTCACACATCAGAGATAATACACATCTACTAAGTGCTTTCCACGCGCTGTGCATCTACTAAAGGTCTTACATGCATTATCTTTTTTGATTTTCACAACTCCACGAGGCATTAGTATATCCATTTTTTTAAAAAGATGTGAAAACTGACATTTAGAGAAACTCAGTGATTTGCCCAAGCTCATGTAGCCAGAGGCAGGGTCTAGCAGAGGCCTAAACTTGTTCTTGAAACTTTCTGCTGCTCCCTCAGCTCCTAGAGGGCAAAATGGGGTTCACGCCAAGGTCTTCTAGGCCTGTGTTCTATCCTTTGACACCATGTCTGCGGGGCCACCAGTATGTGCATGGTATCCAAGGTGATGGGCACCCTCGCCTCTGGGGCATAAAGTAGGGAATACAAGCAGCTCTCTTTCTTTCTTCCATTCATTCTACTCCCTAGTCATTCCTCTTCCCCTTCCTTCCTTTTCTTCCTTTTCATATGCTTCCTATTATTTCTCTCCCATCCCCCCTCCCCCCCCACCCCTTCTTAAGCTCCTCTGACTCTCCTTGGACTTTTCCTCTCCCTATTCTCTCTCCTTCCCATTTCCCCTACTGATCTTTCATGCTCAATTCTTACTCCTTCATTTCCTCTCCTATTTCTCCACCTCTTCCCCTCCTCCTCCACTAACTCCTCCTAAAGAGCAGAGCTGCCTGCTTGTTGCCATGGAAACACCTCAGGGGTGTTGCAGCCTTTCCTAGCTCTCAGCTGGCCTAGGACCAATAAGAGAGGTCTGATGGCATGGCCCCAGCATTTCCTTCCTCTCCTCGCCAAAGAGACCCTAGGAACCCCTGCTCTCTCCAAAGCCCTGCTCTGTGGCCCTTGAACGTGCTGGGGCATTCAAGAGGAGGCTTGGGAGCGGAATCGGACAGCAATCACCTTCCTTCACTCACACCATCCACCCATCCTCAAAAAAACACCTTTGGGCACAATACAGCAAAGAAAGAGTCACCTCCAGTACCCATAAAGCTGATCTCTATATAGCTGACTGAGCCAGGTCCCAGCTAAGTATTAAGTTGGGACCAAAAGCTCTATTTTCTGGGCACTTTGTCTTGGTGAAAGTGGTCCCAGCCAGAATTTAGGGGATCTATGCTTGGTCCTCATTCTTGCTGGAGAACTGGGGGCTTCACTCCACACTTGTCACATGGAAACGTCCCATTTATCCTGGGAGCCTCCAGAACACCGTGGCAGCCGAACCCACAGGGCTGCGTGGACTCTTGTGGCTTCTCCTCCCAGACTCCCTGCAGGAAAACTCTTTCTGTGGACTTGTTCTTCTTCAGGAAAAATAGTTTCAACTTAGGCACATTCTCTGCATCTGCTGGAGCCACCCACCGTCTTTTCCCACCATGGAAGGGAAATTCAAAAGATCTTGGCCACTTTCCTTCTTCCTCCCTCACGCCCTTGAGTCCTCTGTGGCTTCATTATTTTGATTTTAACTTAGAGAACATATTTAAATCACCAATTATGTGCAAAAATGCAGTAGGATGGTGTAAAGCCCATCTTTACAACCAAATGGGATTAGTATTTTGCAAAGCAGCAAGCTTGGATTATCCTCTCCTTTGCTTGGTCTATATCCTCCCAACTCCTGGGACCGTGTCTGTATTAGCTAGCTTTTGCTGTGGCAACAACCTCTGCTCCCTCCTGCCAAATCTCACTGGCTTACATGAGCAAATATTTATTTCCTGCTTACATTATGTGAGGGCTGCCATTGGGCAGTAGCTATGCTGGGTTCTTCTGGGCTCTGATGGGCGTGGCTCAGCTCCAGGGTTGTCCTCTTATTCTGGGATAACACTGTCTGAAGGGGCAGCCCCCATCTGTGGCATGCTTTTCTTGTGGCAGAGGGCAGAAGCTCAAGGGAGAAAGAGGTAAACCAGAAAGCCCATTGAAGGGTTCTGCTCAGATGTGGGGTAAGTCAGATTTGCTGGCAGACTAATGGGCAAAGTAAGTCACATGCTTTAGCCCTAAGTCAAAGGCGCAGGAAGTAGGGCTACCTACAGGGAAGCATGACAAGGACAGGGAGGGAAGAGAGAATTGTGAACAACAACAAAAAAAACCTACTACAATATCTAAGTAATCCCAGGCTGGATTTAGCCTTTTTTCCAGGACTCTTCTCATTTACTTTTGAACTATTACTTGAAAGAACAAAAGTGTGTGCAAGTTCAGAGTCAGCCAGACCTGGAGTAAAATGTGAGTTTCTCTGTTAACTGCTATGTGACCTCAGGCAGTTAATTAACCTCTCTGAGCCTCAGTTTCTGTATCTGCCAAGTGGGGGTAATTACATAGGTTTCACTTGGTTGTTATGGAGATTAAATGGGATTGTATAGTGGTTGGCACCTGGTAGGCACTCAGCAGTTCAAAGCTACTACCATTATTACTACAGAAAAGTAAACAAATTATTTGTATCAAAATAAATAACTGAGATATAACCCAGATGTCTCTTGCTTTTCCTACTTACCCAATATGGGTCATATTCCCTGGCCAGGTGATGTGAGTAAATAATAACTGTATGTGACATACTGTCTTAAAGGCTTTACATATACTCACTCAATCTTTACAAACCCAGGAAATAATTGCTACTATTACCCACATCTTTCAGGTCATAGAAATGAAGCACAGAGGCATACCACAAAAGACTATAAAGATGCCTTGTCCAAGGTCACATAACTGGTTAGTGGTAGAGCCAGGGCCTAACCCCAGGTAGCACAGTTGAGGTTTCATGCTCTTAACCATTTTGCTGTGCTGCTTCTCAGCTTAGTTAATGGCCAATGGTGAGACAGGAATGGTAAAAAGCTGTATGACTGTATGCAATGCTGAGTTTAGTTTGTTGGACAGAAAGGAAATTTGAGTTTTATTATTAACGTTTTTATTATGCAGGGTTTTTATTTATTTATGACATTTTGAAAAGTTTTTATTAACTTGGATTCAACATCTGTTTAAACATAAAATAAAGTGCTACTGGGAGCAAGAGAAAAAGATGCAGAATCTGTGGGTCAGCCCCTACTCATTCCGGATGGAGCAGGATTCTAGGTGGGAGGTGAGTTGGAATTCCTGGAGCAGAGGTGGTCCTTAGTTTTTCTTCTATTCAAAAGCCCTGATCTTGCTCTCTAGCTAGAGCAGCTGCTCTTTGGGAGGCAGGTCTTTAAGATTCCAGTATGTGCATTACTGTGATTATTCTGTCTACTTCTGCACACAGTCAACAGGATGGAAACTTCCCCTGGGAAGCATCCTTGCTGCCCATTGGCATCCCAACAAAATCCATTGTGGCTTCAACATCTGCAGCAAAGAGGACAACTGGTAACATTGTGATGCTACAGTCAATGAAATTACTCATCACCTCCTCCCATTATACCAAGAGCTGATGACCAGCATACAGCCCCAGCAGATGACCATAAGAATGGCAGCAAACACCTGTCTGAGTCTTGGCCTTGAACTTAGGCCGGCCCACACTCCCATACTCCATGGAACCTTTAACAAGGTGCTCTGGTCATCCCAGTCTTGCTGACAGCAAAGTTCTTAAACCCACTGGCATCAACTCACTATTTGTTTCTTGCTTCTTGCTCTGCATCTTTAATTTACTCAGCTCTGACTTTTTTACTTCAATTTCCAAACCCTACATTCACTTCTTAGATAGAAGGAATGTTTGGACTTTTTTGGTTCATGGATCTTGTTTTGGAATCACCTTCTGAATCCAGCCCCAAGCATCAGTCTGCTTGGCCAGAGCCCCTGATCTGGGCTTGGTGCCTTGCAGGTCAGACCCTGTTCCACTCCACGTCAGGTACCCTCCCTGGATTTCACTGAGGTCTCCTCCATGGGACTGATAAGCTGGACACAGGGCCTGAACTTCATTCCAATCAATGTAGTAACAGCATTCGCTCAAATTCATTCCTTTCAGAACCTGGACTCCCATCTTTGATCTGTGAGGAGAGCATAGCTGTGCACATTCCTACTCTTACCTTTAGGCTGGAGAGGGACTGTGTTGGATGAAATCATTTACATGTTTTCTGGGGAAGGTATCTCCATTTGGTAGATTCAGTTGTGAGGAGTACTGTTCATATCTGCTACTGCTCCACCACTTGTCCAGCCTACAGGCCATTGGAAGCCCCTTGCCTACTAATCAGTAGTAGGGCTTTAAATCATAGGTTGCTTTTACATCTGGTGCACCCAGTGCATGGGGGTATTTAGCTCCCTGGGTGCCTGAGTGCATCAGACTGCAGCATCACTAGCTGCTCCTTGAGTCTAACTGCTCCCTGTCCAGCTCCCTGGTTTCTGATTTTACCCTAGGGCTGTTTAGGTGCCTTATGTACCTTATATCTTCTACATAAGACACACCATCTCTCTGATCTGCATATTGCATCTGCTGGCCCACACACTTAGATGATGTACTCAGATCTCTGACTTAGATGCTGGTCAGATGCTCGAAAATGCTGCCATCTAGAAATCCCACTCAGCTCCCTGGGGTATGATATTACAGGAACCAGACCATATCTGACTACACCTGGATTTAATGGTTTTGGGGCTGCTAGCCTCTTCCTGCAGAGGCCAACTATCTTATTTTGGGTGGTTTCTCTAAGAAAAGCTTCATCACATTTTTCTCTCTCACACAGGCTTTTGGAATTTCTCCATGACCCTGCCATGACATATAGTTAGTTATATCTTCTCTTTAGATGGGGTCTTTTTTGGATGATTAAATTGTCAAATTTAACAAGATTGACACATCAAGTTTTACCCATCAGATTGGCAAAGATGAACGTGTTTGACAGCACTTGGAAAGGGTGTAGGGAAAGAGGTACTCTCAGACAGCATTCATGGGGGTGTATGTTAGCGCACCTCTTCCCTTTGTAGAAGGATAGTTTGAAAATATGTATCAAAATGTTCACCTCAACAGTGTTTCTTCTAAGAATTTATCAAAGGGTTAATTGAAAAGAATTTCAAAACCACATATATAAGAGAATGCTCCTTTCGATGTTTCAGATAGCAGAAAAAGAGATGGGATTGGTTAAATAATTTATGTGACAGTCACACAAAGCAATGGAGTGCAGCTGTTAAAGAGGTTGCTATAGAGCCACATGCAGTGATATATGGAGAGACATCCATATATTGCTGAACAAAGAAGCCATTTACACAATAGCCTATCTAAGATAATCCCAGTAAGTAGAGTTCGTGTGTGTGTGTGTGTGTGTGTGTGTGTGTGTGTCTATATATGCTTCAGGGATCTCACAGTCTAGTGGGAATGGTAGACACATACAAAAAAAAAAAGATAATTATGGAATTGCATGGTGTATAGGTCATCAGAGAAATGCAAGCATCTAAGGGGCCCTGGGAATCCTTTCCAAACAGAGTGACAGTTTAGCTGGAAACTGAAGTAGGAGCAGAGGGGTTGGCAGGGGAAGATGCAGGGATCTAGGCTGAGGTATCCAGTCAGTGGCGGGGTCCATGGGCCTCAAATCACAGCATGACCTGAGCCTAGTGAGTCTTTTGCTTATAGCCACAGAAGATACAGAAAACACCATTTAAATGAGGTCCACAGATGGACTACTGGGCAAAAGGTAGACTTGTATTGTAGCATTGAACTTTGGCCTTTCGCCCATTGTCTGAGGCAGAGAGAGGCTTCACCTTCTCGAAGTGACTTTCTAAGTCTTCCTTCCCGTGCCTGCTCTGCTGTGCCCTACAGCAAAATGACACTTAGTCACACAATCCATTCCATAGTTAAACTTGCACTTTATTAAAATTGCTTCGAATAACTCTGGGGGGAAAATTGTATCTGTCTTCATTCATCTTCAATGGCTTTTACACCTCACTCGACACAACTGTCTCCTTTGATTAAATCTCCATTAGGGCTCTGTTCCATATTCAGCAGCTCTATAAGCCAATTAACCCACTGTTCCATAGGTTAGGACAAAGAGCAGTGCTTCTTCAGGGAGAGAGAGAGAAGATGGAGGAAGGGAGGGAGAAAGCATGCGATAGGAAAGAGAAACATCTCCCCTGCTAAGGCTACGGTTAATCAGTGTTTATCATCATGCTCTAATTTCTTCGCAGTTAATCTGAAGGAAACAGCAGGGATATCACCAGCAAGAGACAACGTCAGGCCTGGGAAGTCTGAGCTTGGCTGACCTGTTATGTAGATGGGATGCTGATTTCCTGAACTGAGGGGTGCTTGGGAGTATTCACATACCTCTCAGTCCCTTTCCGTCCTGGTTCAGCCAGAATTCCCAAGGGCACTCTCCCCCAGGCTCAGTGCCCAGAGCCTGCCCACGTCTGCATGTTAGATACTCAACCTCCAGTAGTGTAAGCCTAGACCCTAAGCCATGGGTCTGGAGGTGGATGCCTGCCTGTGCACAAATCACCAAGGGACTGCCTGCTCATGAACTTCCTCCTTCATATCCCCTTCCTGGAGCAAAGGTTAGGACTAGCTTCTGTCTGGAGACTTGCTTAGTGCTCTAATCCTGTTGCAGGGCTGGAGCCCCTTTAAGTCTCTGCTTCCTAGATTGGTTATCAGGGACCCTGTCCTCTACCTGGTGCTGCTAATTCCATTCCCTAAAAGCTGGACACAGTCCTGGCCAAGAGACACAGTTCTTCCCCAAGAGATAGCATCTGTCCACCTTTTGGTGTTGCTGGAAACTGGAGAATCCAACTGATTCTCAGTACCCCCTTGACTGCATAAACACCTCTTATATGGGACCCTAATATTCTTAACAACCTGGGTCCATGGCTGGACTGAAGAAAGTGACCTTGAACAAGATTTCTTGTGAGATCTTGCACTGAGGCCAAATGTCCATTAAGATGGGGTGACTCAGAGTCAAAAGACAAAGGTAGGATTAGAGGTCAACCCACGCCCAGGATGAGAGAACAAGCTGACTCAAACCTGAGTCTGTCCAGCAGCTTGGAAGGGATCCACCATCTGCCTACCTTGCATCAGGGATAATGGGATAAGAATCTACCCAGAAGGCTGTCCAAAGCTCTCTGTCCTCTAGGAAGTGGCCTTGGAAAGATGCTTCCAGCTATTTTGTATAGAGATGAGGTTTTAAGGGAGCCAAGGGCTTGAAGTGCTTATTGTGACACCTGTTTGACTCTCCCTGGCCTCCGCAAAGGGGCTGGGGAGAGGGGTGTGACAGAGGTGTCTGAAGTCCTCTGACCCCATGGTGGAAGCCCAACACCTGCCTGAAGCTCAGAGAGGGGCTGCTGCCCTCCCAGGGCTACCCAGCCTTTTCTCTAGGGCTCCCTTGATTCATACAAACTTGCCTGTAGAAGAGGGGCTCTGTTCCTGGGTGTCTGGTCACCTCTGCCCTGCCCCCAGGTTCTATTCCCTATCATTGGGTCTCTCCAGACACTGAATTTGTCTGCAGTTGAGGACTTGTGCTTGATCCTATCATTGGGGCTTGGGCATTTTTGTTCTTTTACTGGGACAGCACAGGATGACCCCTCTTCTGTTTCAGTGCTAGCTCTTCCCTCCTCTTCCAGACCTGATAAAATCTAGATATCACATACCCACCCCCGTGGCTCAAGTCAGCATCCTCCTGGGACTCACTCAGTCTGCTGTGGCTGCCCATGAAGCCAATGAGTTCAGAAGCCACTTTAGTGCATGGACAGCTTCTGGAATGAAGGAGGTGACTCTCCGCATGCTGAACTTTTGTGTTGATTGGCTTTGCTGTCACACGTTTATTTTCCAGTTCTGCCCTCCTGCACACCAACTGTGTGATCTTGGGCAAGTTCATTCATCCCTTTGAGCCTCAGTATTCTCAGCCATAAAATGGGAAGAACAATATCTGCTTCACAAGGTTGTAATGTAATGAGGATCAAATGAGATTATATACATTATCTGGCACAGTGTTTGATAAATGATGGTCATTATGGTAGGGACGGCAGAAAGACTCAAAATCATTTTTATTAGAAATGTTTGGGAGGACTAGGATGATCAGCCTAGAAAAGTTCAGAGGGAAGTGATGGAGATATTCAAATACTGGGACTGTGCTCACAGTCAGGGATTGGAATCAGTGGAGTGTCTGATCTAGCGGACAGGCAGAGAGGGTCACTTTTTAACAACCCTCTCCTCTATACAACATCATTTTCAGTAATAAACATAAAATGAAACAAATAATCACAATGATCACAAAGGAAAAACAGACAGTGAAATTTTTCTTTTATTAAACTTTATATATATATATTATATATATGTTACATATATATAATATATATATTCATACCAGTAACAAATTACAACAAATACTACAGAATAAAAAAAGGAAAAAGTAATGAATTAATATTTTTTATTATGTTGCTGTAGCTTTTGAGAAAAGGAAAGAACATGTATCTACGATATGTTACAGTAATAAATAATAACATTACAGTTTTATTTTCCTGATTGTTTAGTTTAAAAACTATTGACAATTAAAGGAGAAGGATGAATTTCAATATTAAAGATATTATTCCAATTCAATACCAATGAATTAAAAATTACACTTAAAGAACAAAATATATTGCGTTTTGCAGTTTTTCACTGTTTTACAGTGTTAGATTTTAAATGCAAATGAAAACTCAAGTGGTCATATAAAATGTCATCATTGAAGTAACTCACTTTGTATTTTTTGTCTTCATTATTACTGTGCTTATTTCTAAAAATTTAGCATTTAATGCGGGATCTGAAGTACCACAGGGGTTGAAGACATGAACTGAGCTTGAAGCAAACTGGAATGAGTCCAAACCTTAAACATTTACTCTTGAAATCAGCGTGTGCAGCTGAATTTGCCCGTGTCAGGAGCCAATTGTAAAACTGGGACACCTCCAAATGAATGCCCAGAGAGAACCCAACATTTGTTAAAGGGTAAGTAATAAAAATATACTAAATGGAAGCTTATTGCATATATATTATTATTAAAACTCAAGTAACTGTAACAATTGTTTAGAACTTGACCAACAAGAGCGTTTGTCAAAAAAGAGTATTTTACCACTTCACACCGTTTAGATTTCTGGTGAGTGGCAAATGGTGATAATAAAAGGCAGATCGACTTCTAGTGGGTTTTATTACTGGTTTTCCATTTTCTATAGAAAATGCTCCCTCTTACTGTCTGCACCTGGGGCTCCCTGCAGCCTCTACCACCGCCCCGGATGTGCTCTGATTAGAACGGGGCCCCATGAAAAGCTAAGCTCAATTTGGGCCCAGTATGAGGAAGAGCCTATAACTGTCAGTGCTCTCTGAGATGGAGTGGCCGCCTCAGGAGGCAGTAAATCTCCCATCACAAAAGGTGCTCAAGCATAGCATGACCTTTGAAGTCCTTCCAACTTGGGGACTCAGTGACTCCGTGAATCAGGAATAACAGAGCCCCCTCCACCCTTGGAAAGTTGGGGATTTAACTGTGTCTGAAGCTTGTGTACAAGCCGTGTCCCCATGGGTACAACCCAAAACTCTAGAGTTGGCCCCACCCCTCCCCCACCCACAACCTTTGCTTTTGTCAACAACTGGTGTGGTGCCTGTGGGTTTAGATCATACAAGTCCTGACTCCTGGTCAGAGACAAGCTGGAAAGGCTGAGCCTGTTGCAGGGGTGTGGTCAGGTGAGAGGAAGGGTCTGGATGGAGCCTTCTCCCTGACTCTAGTTCTTCCCTCTGTAGGGAGATCCTCCTCCCAGCCTCGGCCTCAAGAGGGCCAGGGTGTACCCTGCTGTTTGCACCTCGGGGGATAAAGCAATTTTGAAGAAGGAGCATAGACCCTAAATTCCTGTCATTCTTTAACCCCCCTCTGGGAGACTCCCATTATCTCTTTTGTACAAGGTACATTATTAATGGATTATGCTTTCAGCAGGTGAAGGTCAGTTTTTAATGCTTTTAATGATTCCAACATGGATTTTCTTTTCAGAAATTGTGTTTTCAAGGCTCTGGCTGTGAATATCAGTGAAAAGAGAATGGATGGCAACCAGGGGAGGCACCCAGTTGTGTCAGCCTCATCCTAGGGAAACATACCCATCCGTGCATTCACTTGGCCAGCATTGGCTGGCACCAGTCTGGGTCACATGCATTGCCGGGCACTGGAAGTCAAGCGATGCAAAAGCCATATGTACACTCAAGGCACCCACAGCCTGCGAGGGCAGGGGGGAGGGGAATCAGACCTGTAAACAATTAAAAGACCACAGTGCCACAGGGCAAATGGATAAATGCACTGATGGAGGTGTGGGAAAATGCCACAGGGACTCAGTGGGATGGTTATGTTGGCTTTATTCATTATAAAAAATGAAAATGATTCTCGATGGAATCTATGAAAGACACCAGGATATCTTCCAGAAGTCAAGGAAGACCTTGATTACCAGGTTCACAGGACAGAATGGCTCCGGGGAACTCAATAAAGGGAGTTCAAGGACTCCGCTGTAGAGAGCTGCAATTTATGGATCCTTTTCCAGTGATTCCCCCACCCCACCCCAGGTCCATCTCACCCAGTCACCCCATCACTCAGCTAAAAATCCTAAGTCTCAGGGGAAGAAATCTGATGGGTCCAGCTTGGCTCAGGTTTTCTCCCCTGTCTATCGGATCAGTTCCCAGAGAAAGGCCATCATTGTAAGCAAGGAAACCACCCAAGTGAAGAGAGAAAGTAGCAACTAATGTTTTCTGCAGAGAAGGCTCTTGGAAGCTCTACCATTATTAGCCTTACACCTTGAAGGGTGAGTCCAGGCAAAAGGAATAGTATGTGCAAAGACCTGGAAGAGTTAAAAATCATGGCAGACATGGAGAACTTTGCATACCCCTATATACCACACAGTACTTAAGAGTGTGGACTCTGAGGTCAACCTGCCAGGGTTTGGATTCTGCCTCAGCCACTTACTGCCTTTAAAACATTGGGTTAGTTGCTCAGCTCTTGGTGCCCCAGTCTTATCAACTGTGAAAAGGGATTTATCCCATAGGATGGTGGTGGAGATTGAATGAATGAATCCATGTGAAGGCTGTGGGTCAGGGCCTGGTACATAGTACGTGTTTGTGAAATGTTAGTGGCTGTTATCATGGATGGAACATGAAGTGGGACAGAAGGAGGATGGGAATAGAGAAGGTCAGCTAATGGTTAGGACTTGGTCTCTGTAGGCAGTGATCTCCAAAGCTACCAGGTGTCCACTGAGGTGTGGGAGAAAACAACAGAACCTCTCTTTATTTTTAGTTTTCATTTTGAAAATGAAATTAAGAAATTAAGCTTAACTAGTATTTAATAAATGGAGTGACCTTATTACCCTCACTTATTCATTCATCAGACTGTGCGTGTCTCCAGGGTGTATGAGGTCTCCTGAAGAAGGAGTACCCCCAGGTTGAAGGTTGCAAAGGCAATTCCCCCATTCACCTTCAGCTCTATGAGCCATGGAATCTTTCAATATTTTGTAATGAGAAGGGGAGTAATCCTATGCCACCCAGAAGGTCTCATGCTAGCTCACTGATCCTAACAATGAGAGATAGCATTTTCTTTTACAAAAAGACAAGTTTCCCAAATTTGCTGACAGGTAGCTGTTGCTATTAGATTTTTGCAGAAAGTAATCACCTGTAATCTGCCCTTTCGAGGTATAGGTGATCTTTTTAACAGTGAACAATAAAGAAAATGGTTTTGAAAGAGGTTTACCTGGAAGAAAGAACATTTAAAATAGAGGTTTGAAGTGTTTCCACCATCATGTGATAGTATTGCCTAAAATATTGTCAGAGTGTCGCTACAAAACTGTCAGACCTGCACTCTTTTTACAAAGTTAGGACAGAATTTTCTAAAGTGTTTAAGAAAATCTCCCCAAAAAAGTATTGGCGAGGCCTTTGAACCCACTTGTGCAAAATATAAAAAAGCCACATCTTCTGATTTGTTTGCAAAAATATAGCTGATTGACATGTGGAATATGGAAATCTAGCCAGATGCCCACCACATTTTCTGTATAATTCGGAGGTAGGATTGGAAATTCAGTCTAATATGTAGAAAGTGCAGCCAATAATGTACTTCTTCCCCTTTTGATCTCCATGTCTGTGGAACACCTTTCTTTTAACCTATCAAGACACTAAAATCTTTCAAGTACAAAATAAACACCCTCTCAACTTGACCTTAAAATGATTCTATCAAAGCGTGCTTAACTAAGAATGTTAAAGTAATGAAGCTGAACTAAGAATGTTAAGAGTAATGAACAATGACATGGTTTTCATTATTTTATTTAGGTACAAAATTTATATATATATAATATATATTTTATAATTTCCAACTTTGCATATTTTATCTTTGAACATTTTTTTCACTTGTACAAAATGTCCACAATACATTAGCACCCTATAGGTATAGAATTTATGGTGAAATTGTATTCTCAAAAAGCTTTTTCTGGTGGGGTATTAATCATGAAATTTGAAAACTTCTTTAGGCAATGGGGACATCGTAAGGGAAATTAACATATAAGGGCGACATGGACATGTTGGTATTTTCAGAGAGCTGAGTGTGGCAGCAGGGTGGTGAATGACTAGAATCAGAAAGACCAAGGAGAAGGCTGCTCGATACTTCTAGTGCAAGATGATGAAGGCCAGAACGAAGGCTGAGAAAGTGGGAAGGGAGAAGGACCACATTTGTACCAGCTCTTCCTCATCAGTTCTGCCTAAGTCAAACACATTCTACTCATCCGTTAAATCGCCGTGTCTGTCAACCACTCCAGGAAGCCTTCCCTGACTTTCCTGGACTGGCTTGGGTGGGTGCCTGCCTTTCTGTGTGCCCACAAAACTTGTCCATTTTTATCTTCATCCATTGAAACATGGATGTGAGAGAAACATTGACCAGTTGCCTCCTGCATGCCCCCTGACCAGGGATCAAACCGGCAACTGAGGTATGTGCCCTTACTGGAGTTACCATAACCCTATAGCGTTCAGAGAGAACCCCTGGGTGGGAGGCAAAAAGTACAGTCGGTGGGCCTGAGGTAAGGCACTCTTAAGTTGCCCTGTATAAAGCTGGATAAGGTTCAATGGGGTTATCAGGACAAATATGATCTCCTCTAGAGGCAGAAATGCCAGTGACCCACTGACTCTCTTGCTGTGACAGACAGCAGGAGAGTCTACATAGTCCTCGAACAAGTGGATATGAATTGGTGTCCTTTCCATGTAAAGATAAACTGCTGTTTATCATCCTCCCTGATAAATATCTGGAATAATTCATTTGATGAGTTAGTAATCATATATAAATGCCAGATAATGCGTCGATCTGTTCAGTAAAGATACCATATGGCAGCTGTGATTGGGGCAACCGCCTGCTTAAGTTCCTGGTAGCTTACTTTCATCTGCCATGACGCATTTTATGAGCCATAAATTAGAAGTGCAGAGGGGAACACCTTTAAGCCTTTTTTGGTGGCACTGATCTATGCGATTTCTTCAAGGACACGGGACGGCACTTGATTTACTATTGTAACTGGGGGAATGAGGTAGACATTTTAGGGCTTCCACTTGTCCTTGTTGCCAAAATGGTAGCTTACAGGCCAGAGGACCAATGTGGTTGATATTTTAGCTGCTAAGTGTATCTATTCCAATTGTATGCTTGGGGATGGGGGAAGTAACTATGTGATGGGTTTAGGATCTGGGACCCATTGGACCTCCTATGAGAGAGACTTAGACCAGAACTCCATTGATCACCTGCCTTCTAATGTTCCCCACTTTACCTGGAGGCCATGGCAATGGTTCAGATCATGTATTAGTGTCACCCCCATCTCCACACTCAAATAGTCATTTGAAGATCTCCATATTTCCCTTTTCCTCAGTGCACACCTTCCTGAAAAATAACCATAAGTCCTTTGAGGAAGGATCAGGGATATATTTTCTCTATATATGTTCAAAAGCACTGCACTGTCCTTCCTCAAGGGGACCCAGACTCTCCTTTAATTAATAGGTCCTGACTCCATGAACTAACATAGATCTGGAAACGGAGTTAGAAACTCGAGTTTATCCGTGGCAGTGGCTGATATCAGCTTTTTGCTCATAAGACATACATTAGCTGTTTGTCCATCTGTCTTGCCCCTTAAAAACACTTTGATCTATTAGGCATCAGCACAGGTCCCCATGGGTCAAGTCACACTAATTGCCATTCTAACCTTGTTGCCCATAATGGAATTACATTTATCTTGCCTCTGATGGTTAAGTGTTGAGACGTGACCTCTGATATACTGGGATCTCATCAGCCTCATTGATCCTAGGGATCCAACTACCATAACATTGTCTCTCACTGTCCAGCCAAGCCTCAAGAGGAAAGAGGAAAGCCAGTGTCTCTAAGACGCTACCATTGCCCCATGCATTCCTTATCGCTCTACTGGAAAGGGTGCCCTCTAGCCCACACTGGGGCCAGTGGTAGATTCTTATATTTGTCACATCATGCAGGGAAGCTGTGGTGTGTGTGTGTGTGTGTGTGTGTGTGTGTGTGTGTGTGTGTGTGTGTACATGTGCATGTGGTGGAGATGCGAGAGCAGATGCGGAGGTCTTTAAAGGTGCTTTTGCCATGTGTCTGAAAGCCCAACCAGAAGGCAACCTACAGAGGGTTGCTCATTAAAGGAGTTTCATCTCCTAGTAACGGGATCACTCCATTGAAGTCATTTCGCCAGCACAGGGAGGACCAGTCCATGTCTGCTGTTGCTGCAGCAGCTGCTGCTTTCAGAAGCTGAGTGATACTTCAGCAGTTTTCCTCCTGTCCAAAGCAATTAATGGTAGTTGGGAATAGAACCTGGCAGAGCAGAACAGACAGAAGGTGGTCAGATGACATTGAGTGCTGTTCTCAGAGGGTCTTTGGTAAGTCACGAGACCCATCTCCCTGCCTCCAATCATGCAGATATTCCAGAAGGGCAGTAGACTCCTGTTATGTGCCAGATATAATGCTGTGTTGGTGGTGGGAGAAATGGGGTGTGTGTGATTGAAGAACAAGACGCTGCCTGATGGGGGGAAGAGGAGGGAGGTGGGTGGTGGCAGCAGGTATAACCTGTCTAGGGAGCCCTTAGATAGGGGTGGGGTCCAGGCATCTCTAGGCGAGCATGGGGGACTGGCACAGGAAGAAGAAATGCTTTTGAAAAGAGGTGATAGATGCTGGTTGGGAAGCAGGGGTGGGCAGTGTGGCGGTCGGTCTGAGCGGACAACAATTTTTCCTGTTCCCCTGGCTTCAAGATGACAATCTTGAAACATGGCCTGACACATTGGCTGGTCAGCTTGAGTGCTTTTATTTCTTATTCCCAATCAACAATTGTACCACTTTTATTAGCAATCAGTGTTCTGACAGCAGTGCTGGCAGCCAGAAGCCCAGCGGTGAGTGGGAGGGGTCAGCTCTCTCAGAGCCAATTGGCTGAGGGGAAAGGAGGAGGAGGCAGAATGATAAGGAACATTATTCCATTCCAGGAGGCTGGAGAGAGCCAAGGCCTGTGGAACTGCTGGGTTGGGGGGCTGGATGGGGGCCTGGTGAGTGAGGTGGGGTGGAGGGACTACAGCAGTGTCTGAGTCTCAGTGGGGATTCAGTTTCCCCCACTTGAGATCCTACAGCAGGATGATGTTTCTAGAATGATTCCCCAGGATGGATGAAGAAAAATGGACCCATTCTGATCAGAGGCAACAAAATCCTGTTCATGTTATTGGAAATGGAAAAGCCATCAGGAGTGTGGGGCCCAGATTGTGCCCTAAATCCTAAGTGGGTCTGCCAACTTATTTTGTGGTCATAAATGGATCCCTAATTCTAGTTATAGCTCCAAAATGACCACTTGGGCCTGAGCAGAAATTCCAATTTCTATTTTGCTGTAGAGCTGTTTAAAGAATGAAGTTGGGATCAGGTCCCTCTCTGTCTGAACCCTGGCTTTGCCCCTCACTTGCTGAGTGGCCTTGCTAAAATAATATAACCTCTCAGCCTGAGCCTCTTTATTAGGAGAGTGGGAGATTAAATGAGATCCAGGAGCAAGCTGGAGAGGAGCCCTGTACATCCATGTTCCAAGGACCACTTGCTGGTTAGGTGACATCGGCTAGTCACTAAGTCACTTAATCTCTGGGCCTTCATTTTCTCATCTGTAAAATGGGGCTGACAATAGCAGTACCTCCCTCATAAAGTCTTTGTATGGGCTAAATGTCTGTGAAGCACTTAGAATAGCAGCCACCTTACAGTAAGCTCTAAGTTTAGCCCAGTGGTCGGCAAACTCATTAGTCAACACAGCCAAATATCAATAGTACAACTATTGAAATTTCTTTTGAGAGCCAAATTTTTTAAACTTAAACTTCTAACGCTACTTCTTCAAAATAGACTCGCCCAGGCCGTGGTATTTTGTGGAAGAGCCACACTCAAGGGGCCAAAGAGCCGCATGTGGCTCGCAAGCCACTGTTTGCCGACCACTGGTTTAGCCAGTTAGTAATATCCTAACATCATGCCTGGTATAGCAGATATATATTGGGTGCTGTCTGAATATTATTACCTAGGCTTGGCATCAAAAGTGAGAGGCCAATTTTCTTCATTATAATGTTCTAGTGGCAAAAAAAGGAGTAAAATTTGGCTGGCCCTGCCCCAGAGCCTTACATCACTGACTGTTAGAAGGGGGAGGGGAGGTAGTCTTTTTTTTTTTAGAAATACAGATTCTCAGGTTCCACAGCAGATCTATTGAGTCAGAATCTGAATTTTCACAAGATTCCCCTGTGGTTGCTCAGACTAATCTTGTGAGGCACTGAACTCGGAGGGAAGGCTCAGACACGGCAGTTTCAGCACTCGCTATGAGGGTGTGCTCTTCTGTGAGCTCCCATGCACCTTCCCTGCAGATCTATTCCATCCATCATACTGCCTGTGTACCTGGCTGTCTCCCCAAAGAGCCTGCGGACAACTTGGGGACAAATGGGTCTCAGTCACCACTGGAGATGGTAGAGTGTGGAGGTGAAGTACACTGCCTTTGGAGCCAGACTGCTGGCCCCAGTCCCAACTCTGCCACTTGCTAGATGCGTGACCTTGGGTGAGTTGTTTTACTTCTTGATGCCTCGGTTTCTTAATGCATGAAAAGTGAAAAAAATACTAGTTTCTGTCTCCCAAGGTTGTTGCTAAGATTAAAGGATTAAACGAGTGTTGGGTATGTGGTCGGCATTCCATTAGAGCAACTTCTGTTGTCATGGTATCCCTAATACCGAACCCAGGGCCAGGCACACAGTAGACACTCAATAAACATTTATGGAAGGAACAAATGACCTCAAGTGGCTGCACATTAATGTGTTTCACATCCTTGACCTTGGCAAAGCTAAGCTATTGGACACTGAACTTTGCTTCTTCTGTGACTTGAATTCCCTGGGGAAGATGAGCGATCGGGAGCTGGCTCCCAGTGGCCTCTAAAAAATAACCTGCTGAATGTGCATCTGGGCTAAGTCAAGAGAGAAATAGCATTTTAAAAAATATAGTGATTATGGTTGAAAAAGACGGCCCTTTCTTTAGAGCCTAGTAAGTACGATCCGGGAAAAACAAATGGTTCTCATTTATATTTAAGGAGAAAGCAGGGGGCACAGTTTTGACCCAGCTTGAAAGTGTCCTCTTGCTCTTGAGCACAATATTGTGCTTTCAAAAAGTTGTCCTTTTTCACCCCAAATGAGAGGATCTCCATATTAAGTCCTTGCCTCCTATTTCCACTTCCTCTTCTTCAGGTGATTGAAAACACTGATTTTGTGCTGTCCCAGGCTGCTCAGCTGTCAAGGAATACACACAGCATGTTAGAAATGGTAGAGAATATTGAGGCACAGAGGGATAGTGAAAGCATCTTACATTTGGTGGGGGTGGGGGGTCAGGGAGGAGTACCCCCACAAAGTGTCTATGCCCTTGAATCGTCCTTGCAAGCTCGGACCTCTATATTCCTCCTAACTTAGACAATGGCTCCCCTAGACCTGGTTTTCCCAAGTACTTAGTGCTGAGATTTCTTGCTGTGTCCTCTACCTGGTTGTGAGAACTTTGAAGATAATTATTCTACCTTATTCAGCACCATGCTCCCAGAGCCCTGGATGGGGCCTGACACATAGTAGGCATCAGTAAGTGTTGGTGTGAATTGAATTTTAACAAGGATCTTCAGGCCCGAGGAGAGGGGCTAGGTCTTGAAAACCCACCATGGGCTATATTGAGGGTCAG
The DNA here is from genome assembly GCA_026230045.1 of Corynorhinus townsendii. NCBI lineage: Eukaryota > Metazoa > Chordata > Mammalia > Chiroptera > Vespertilionidae > Corynorhinus > Corynorhinus townsendii. Next base: position 199,995,958 of record JAPDVU010000002.1, read on the forward strand.
GGACGTGAACATGGGATTCCAGAGTATCAACAATAAGAGTTACCAATTCATGAGAGCCTCCTGAATTGGGCCCATGACTGGCATTACCTCTCATCCCCACTTTACATATGAGGAAACTGAAGCTTCTAAAGAAGTTGAGTAACTTGCTCTAGGTCAAATAACTCAAAACATGGTGGAGTCAAAGGAATGAGTGTTTTCCCCCTATTTCCCTCATTTACTCCACTAACGGTAGTATTTAAACTGTAGACTAGAAATTAAAATTGAGGAAACCTGACTTGAGAGGGCGGAATCCCTGGGTTTGAATGCCTGAGTTAGCCATAAGTAAAGGAACAACCTTACAGAGCTCCAGAAATTGGGAGGAACTCTGTGCAGTAGATGTGAACTCACTTGGAGAAACTTCCAATAATGAAAGTGGGTCCACAATGAACTTAATGGATGTTATTGAATAACTTCAAAAAACTGTGTTCCAGGGAAATCTAGACTGATCATATCTCTGAAAAAACAAAAAGTTGGGGGAGGTGGAAATTCTGACATCAAACAATTTGTGAAGGAACATCTAACATTCCCTCTTGACAATTCACAACAAACATTAGACTCCTCTATCCTGCAGAAGAAATGATCGTTTGACTTTCTTGAACCCAGTGTTTCTCATGTTTATTGGACTAGTGAACTTTTTTTTTTTCAAGCAACATTTTAAAAATATTCCATGGAACTACTCTCCCATTGAACATGTTTGGGGGGACTCAGCTGTGAAAGGTTGGCCTGGAATATGCCCTCTGTGTTCTTCTTGTCCTGTGGTTGAGTGAGTATGCATAAAACCCAGTGACAGAAAAGACAATTTGTAATGATTTCATAAATTGGGCAAATAACCTCATCTGAATGGCTGAGGTGATAAGCTCACCAGAGGAGAAGATGCCAGAGGAAATGCTCTGTGCTTGGCGGCATGTGGGCACCGCTGGGCCTCCCAGCAAGGTGGATCTGATAGTGATATTTTCCTTGTGTGTTTGAATTTTTCATTCCACCATTATGTCTTAAGCCATAGACAAAATTCACATCCACATTTCACTTGACATAAACCTAATATAATAATACAAAAAGATTAATTCTTTGGGGGAAAATGGCCTCAGCTTAAAGAGAAGTCAACACTCAAGATTTATACATGGGAGTTTCTTCTGCACCACACTCCACACTGACACGCGAGCATGTGTGCCGTGCCCTTAGCACATACAAACCTATGCATGTATCACAACATGCTCTCACTGACATACCTGCAAGTGTGACTGATAGAGGTCCACTTTCAATGCCCCTCACCTCTAAACCCAGCCCACTTTTTATGACTCACTGCAGTCTTTTCTCTCTGAAGTCTTTCTTGACTATCTATGTATCACTAACTCTTCTTTTCTATGATCTTGATGAGTGTAGCAGTGAGGGAGGACCTGATTCAGAGTGTCGTCAGGGTTTGGGGGGTGGCTTCTGGCCGGGGAGCGGGCAGTGTGGTCCTCAATGCCTCCTCTATGCTCCCAGCTGAGGTCAGCAGAAAGGAGCCCATGGTCTTGGAAGCAGGGAGAGCCTGGGCAAGCACAGCCTGGGATTAGCAGTTATCACCTCCAATCCCACACCCTCTCAGAGAGCCACTGGGTTCCCTCTAGACTAAAGGTACTTTGTCCTTTGGTAAGTGGTAGGCCTGGTCCTGGCGACGCGGCCAGGTCTGGCAAAGCTCATTTGATAGTTCCTGTGAAAAGGGAAATGGCTTATTGAGCCGCTTCACTGAACTCATTCACAGATGTGAGCAGGTGAGGGGCCTGAGATGGAGCTTATTTAAGGAAGCAGCCATCAGCCTAATCTTTATACAACTCGTATTGAATACCCATGCAGATAGCATGCTGTCTCCTATTATACACGCCATCATCACAGCCACCATCTCACGCTCCCCATCACTTATCGACACATGTCCTCAAGCTAACTGTGCGCCATCAATCTAACTCAGCATCAAGGTGTCTGCTGCTCAGGGGCTGCAGGAAGTCACTGAATGGATTTTAGCAATCTTAGTTTTTACAGTACCCAGCAGAGTGCCTGACACTGAGTTTTCAGTAAAGGTTGGATGGATGGTTAGGTGAGTGAGTGAAGAAATGAGGTACTCTCTTCTCCTCTGCCAATCCCTGCTGGTCCCAGGCCTGCTCAGCTGCAGACACTGAAACCTCCAGCATACATGTTCCACCTCCCGACTTGGCCAGGCCATATGGAGGAGCCCAGTCCCACCCACAGTGGGGTCTGGGTTGGTCTCTGCTGCTACAGAGCAATTATCTGGAAGGGGAAGGAGTGGCTGGTCCTGAGACCCCTGAACCTTGAGGTGCTACTCCCCTTCTTACCCAGCTAAGCCCTTTCTGTATGATTGTATGCCTGCCTCTGTTTCTCAACTGTCCACCAGTTCCCTGCATGGAGTGGAGCTTGCCTTGAATTCTCACCTACCTTTCTAGGACCCTACCACCTTGCCTGGCTCTTTTCAGCTCCCCATCTCAGGGGCTGAGCTCTATTCCCTGTAATTCCAGCTGCTGGCTGGCTGGACCTGAGGTTCCTGCCCTTCCTCTCTGCTCACATTGGATCAGTCATTTATTAACACCTTCAGCCCAAGAGACCCCTGGAGCTGGATTCCAGTCACCCATGAAACTGTCTTAGCTACCAATAGTAAATTGCTACCTCCACTTATGAAGAAGATATGATAAACCCAGAAGACTGAAAGAAATGTCTCAACAGCCTCACAGGACTTCATTATCCTGAGATGTCCTGAAGAAATACCAGACATGTGGTGGGAAACAATAAAAGCCTGCAATCACCCATTGTCGGCAAATGAAGCCTATAGTCAAGAATAGACCCTCTTTTCTTGAACTTCTCTAGTGGAAAGAGGAGAGGAATAGGTGGGAACTTTTAAAAACAGTATGAAAGGGTGTTCTTGGTGTGAGGAGGCTTGGGCCTGTCTGGAGACTTAAGATCAGGATTCAGAGGAGAGGGGCATGTTGAAGACACGTGAGTGGGTAACCACAGAGGCTGGGCCCTAGGAGCACATGCTAGAGGCCAGCCCTGGAGAGGGGAAGGGAGAGCAGGTCAGCACTCTCATAAGAGCCCAGTTTATGGAGGGCTCACTATGTCCCAGCCAGCATGCTGAGAACTTCCCATGGATTCTGTCCTTTCCCACTTCAGAAAGGCTCTGTCATGTCCTCACTTTCCAGAGGAAAAATTCGAAGGTCAAGAAGGTTAAGTCCTCAGGGTCCCAGAGCTAAATGACACAGCCAGGACTTTAGAGTTCACGCCCCCAACACTGCTTTATGTTTGTTTACATGGTGTGCTGCAGGCATAAAAAGAATAAGCACACTTACATTATTCGGTACACACTCTGTACTAGACACTGTTTTCTAAATGCTAACTCTTTATTTACTCCTCAGAAGTTGTACGAGTGGAAGATACCTCTGCTGTTCCCTTTTGCACATGAAGTGAATCACCTAAGGTCACACAGCAAGTAAGAGGCAGAACCCACTCTTGGCCCTGATGGACTGACTTCAGAGCCCAACACTTGACCCATGCTCCACTCCCCTCCATTTTCTTTGAAAAAAGAGCATGATGTGAAGACGGGAGCAGAGATGGAGAGTTTTCATCTAGTGGTTTTAATATTTCCTTGAAGACAAAAGTGAGAGAATCTGTGGGAGATGAATATGGGTTTGGGGAGGTAGACTGGGGGGATTGGAAGTGGTAAGACTTCCGGAGAATAGAGGAGATATGGATATCCCACTCCAGGGAGTGTGATCAGAGCTAAGGGACAAAACAAAGAGTGGACAGTGAGGCAGAATCAGTTGAAATTTTTCTATCACAGCTTAAAATTCCCATCAAAATCCTCAGTGGAGAGCTCAAGCGAGGTGACACTCCTCAGCCTGAGTTGGGTGCCCAAGGCTGGAGCTCATGTGGTCCTGAGTCTCAGAAGGAAGTAAAGAAGTTAGCTTTGAGAGGATCTGATGGGTAAAAGGGGCTCCACACTGAGAACAGACCTGTAATGGACTGAATGTTCTTATGTTCAAGTCCTATTTCCCAATGTGATGGTATTTGTAGATGGGACCTTTGGGAGGTAACTATGTCATGAGGAGTAAGCTCCCATGAATGGGATTAGTGCACTTATAAGAAGTGATGTGAGACAGATGATCTCTCTCACCATACAGAATACAATGAGAAGTCAGCAGTCTGCAAGTCAGGAAGAGGGTGCTCACAAAAACCCAACCATCATGGCACATTGATCGTGGGCTTCCAATCTCCAGAGTGCAATATAAATAATCATTATTTAAGCCACTAGGTCTATGCTATTTGTTAAAGCAGCCTGAGCTGACTAAGACAAGATCCCATGGAATACAAGAAGCTGTTAGTTCAAGAGAGAGACACCCAAGAATGTACTCTTGGGGTCATTAATGGTGGAGCAATTGAAGGGGTATTTATCTTGGTACAGTTGACCTTCGTCATGTTTATTATCAGGGAACCACCTGGGAACAGGCTTCCAGGTATTTTGAAACTGAATGCTTGGTGTGCTGAGAATGAGGAATTCATGATCTTCAAACTCTTAGGGTCAAGAACTGACCCTTCACAAGAGGCTCTTGTAAGTAAGGTCCAGAATTAGTCAGATGACCACTGAACTTCCTCTCACATACTACCCTCTCTTTCTGCCTTTGCTCTTTCTCCAGAAGTTGACCCTGGATCTCTCTCTCTCTCTCTCTCTCTCGCTGATGATTTCCTCTCATTGGCCTTGGTGGCTCCATGACCCTGATTCTGGAATCATGAACTGAACTTGCTTCAGAATTGACCACTTCTAGGCCTGGGCCTCAACCACCCATGCCAGGACTCTGCATATTCTTTGCACTTGAAACTCACTTCTATCAGTGTCCAGTGTCCAGTGTCCAAAGAGATAACAAGCTTTAGGGGCTCTAAGAGGGGCTCAGGTGAAGTTTGATCCAATAAGATACAGCTTGTTGGATGTGCTCTGTGGATAGATGTAGACAGATGTGAGGACAGCAACCTTTCATTCATAGCTGTCCTCTAAGGTTAGAACCTTAGGCTCTTGCTCACTTCTTGCCAGCTGGGAGGAGAGCAGAGCTCAGCTACATCTTTGAAAGGAGTCTCAGGTATGATGGCCAGAGGAAGCTGTGCTCAGGGATGTATCTGGAGAGCTCCAGGACTCATTAAAGCATCATCTTGCTCTGGTAAGTTGTTAGTTAAAAGTTTACCTGGAAGGGTTTTTATTGCACTCCACTGAGAATTCCTACTTCCTGCTAGGAGTGTATACTGCGAAGGAAGAGTTTTATAGATGGTATAAATAGCCAAACATTCTAAGCAATAGTTATTTAAGTCTTACATAATTGTGTTCTTTGGATCTGTAGAAATCCAACCTTGTGCTGACTAGGTGGTGATCACAGGAATAATGTTTGGGTAATAAACAAACATTGTGATGATAGTAATAGTAATAAGAATAGTTGCAGTAATTATGTAGTATCTATATGCCAGGCACTCTGTTTAACACATGTAGTAGTTTGAATAATGGCTCCCCCAAATATCCAGTTCTTAATTCCTGGAACCTGTGAATGTCACCTTGTATGGCAAAAGAGACTTTACGGATGTGACTAAGTGAAGGATCTTGAAATGAGGAGATTATCCTGGATTGTCTGGTGAGCCTTAAGTGTGATCACAAATGTAGGAAGGCAGGAGATTTGGCACAGATGAGGGGAAGAAAATGTGACAACAGAAGCAGAGATTGGAGCGATGTGGCCACAAGCCAAGGAATGCCAGCTGCCACCTAAAGCTGGAAAAGGTAAGGAATGGATTCTTTTCTGTGGCCTCCACAAGGAACCAGCCCTGCTGATACCTTGATTTTAGCCTTGTTTAAGGCTTCTGGCCTCCAGGACTGTGAGAGAATAAATCTCTGTTATTTTCAGTTTGGAGGTAATTAGTTTCAGCAGCCATAGGAAACAAATTCAGCACCTTAACCCATTCAATCCTTATCCATCCAATGAAGTGGGTACTATTATGATCACTACTTTTAGATGACAAAACTGTGGCTCAGAGGAGGTGAGTAGTTTGCTCAAGGTCACAGAGCTAGCAAGTAGAACAGTAAGCAGCCAAACTCAAGTACATCTTTTGAGCTCAGGTTCTTTACCACAGATATATATATACCTTGCAGGTACAACTCAGTATTGGCCACCATAGGTAGCAAGAAAGTTGGGTAGCCTCTGTGAGGCTGGGCAATGGAGTCATGATTGAGGTTACTTAGTGGAAGGGCCATGAGCATGGTCACTGTCATGAGAGAAGTCCAAAGGGGAAGGAGGAGCAATTAGAGGTGTCCTAACCAAGATGGTGCAAGGGAGCGTGGACAAGTGGGTGGGAGTTAGGTTGTGGGTAGATGTAGTGGGAGTTCCGTGAGGGGGAAGCAGAGGTAGTTGGGGTGCCAGGCAGGGTATGGCCAGCAGGGAGAGGTGCTGCTGATCTGGAGTTTGAAAGCATTAGAATCTCAGTGGCCATCTCTGTTATGACTGAGCCAGTGTTAAAGGCATTGTTCCCAGGGCGAGCCCACCCTGGGCGGGGGTGGGTGTGCATATGACTGCAGCCCCTTCAGCCAGACAGGCACAGTGCTTCTCATCCAGAGGGGCCGTTGCCCAGCCCGTGCCTGAGGAGGGAAGGAGACACTGGGTTCAAGACCTTGGAAAAGGGATTGAGGCCAGGGCTATAGTGGCAAGGGAACTGAGGTGCTGGGCCAGCAAAGCAAGGCTGGAGCCCAGCTGCTTGGGCTGACCCCACTCTGTAGGAGCTGGGAAAGTCAATGGGCAGCCTGATGCCCAGGGCTCAACTCAGGCCACCAGACTCCCATAACACTGGACTAGGTTCAGCAGCAATCTCAGCCTGCCAGGGAAGGCCTGGAGCTGAGGTTCTTTGTGAGTTCCCAGCTGAACTCAGCACCAGCTCGCAGAAGGCTGCCACAATGCAGTGGGAAGGGGAAGGCTGGGGAGAGGCTGGCTGGCAGCAGAGTGTCCTCAGAACAAACTCCTGGGTGTGTCTATTCAGGGAAGTCCAGGGCTCTGATTCTCAAAGTGTGATCCCCAGACCAGCATCAGCATCACTTGGGAATCTGTTGCAAATGTCACTTCTTGGTCCCCACCCCACATCTACCGAATCAAAAATGCTGGCCTAGGGGCCCAGCAACCTGTTTTAACAAGCCCTCTAGGTGATGCTGATGCCTGCTGAAGTTTAAGTTGGTGAATGAATGAGACCACAAACTAAAATATCATTGGGTTCCCCTAGGACCGTGGTCGGCAAACTGCGGCTTGCAAGCCACATGTGACTCCTTGGCCCCTTGAATGTGGCTCTTCCACAAAATACCACGGCCTGGGCGAGTCTATTTTGAAGAAGTGGCGTTAGAAGTTTAAGTTTAAAAAATTTGGCTCTCAAAAGAAATTTCAATCGTTGTACTGTTGATATTTGGCTCTGTTGACTAATGAGTTTGCCAACCACCGCCCTAGGAAGTTTAGGGCCTCCACGAGGAACCAGCCCTGCTCCATCCTGCCCCCATCCCGTGCCACACAGTGGCAAATTTTCCAAAGATGTTCACAGCTGTATCTGAAGCAATTCTTTGCAGAACAGAAGATGTTTTCTCCCTCTTGGGGATGGAATTCCTATCAGCAGACGAGTATTCATTTTCACTGGGGCTTTTGAATTATACAGGACAATGGGAAGGGGTATGGTGAATCTGATATTAACCAGACCTTGAAATATATTTTTTTCCAAATGGATGCATAGTCTCATTTAAATAGAAAGCATTTCTGGGTAAATTTGGTGGCTCATTTGTGGGAAAACCAGCAAAAATCTGACTTCTGGGAGTTGTGATGATTTAAGCCCTGTTCATATATTAGCCTAATCACAGGGAGAAAATCAACAGATTCATTCCCTTGTGGCAGGGAGGAGAGGCAGCTCCCAGCTGAGCCAGGAATCCTCAAGTGTGTGTCTGGGTGGCATCTGAGTGATTAATGGCATCAGACCTCGGTACCCTCTTCAATGGTCCAGCCAGTGGCCTCAGGGGACCTGGCCGCTGTGGGCTTGTTAGTATGTAGCAGCTCTGGAGCAGCACTAGGGACAGGATGTAGGAGGGAGGTCAGGGAGCAGATTGAGGTGAAAGAAACCATCTCCATGTTCCCTTCCCAGCCCAGCTGCCTGCAGGAAAAAAATGACGACTCGACTTCATTAAACCTTGTCATCTTTCCCCTCCAGACACTTTGAAAAGAGCACTTTCACCGGAGCAGAATGAGATTTCAGAGGCCACCAGGGACAGGGAAATCATAGGCTGAACTTTCAGGAAAAAAATCCTTCTGCCGATGTCAAGCAAATGCTGATTATGAAAATGAAGGGGGTGGGGGAACATTCCCTTGGAATTTAGGCAGTTCTGGGTCTTGCACAGCAGGTGTGATGGGTTTAAGTATATTCAGCCCAAGGAAACTCCTGTCATCAGGCCGCTCCTGTCCCCTGGCCACTTAGTGGAGGGTCCTTGGACAGGTCACTGTCAGAGTAAAGGCCCCAGAAGGGAAAGGGGAAGCCCAGCTACAGGTGTCCTAACCAGCAAAACCCTGACTTTTGTCTTGCCTGGCACCCCAGCTGTCTGAAACCTGACCTCATCTTGCGTGTTTTTATGATTTCCCTTCAGCCCATTGGTTCAAGTCATGGATACCTACTGAGCACCTAGAAGGCTCTATGGTGGGCATAACCCCACATGTGACCCCTTGATGTCCCCTTTGAAGGTGGTATTATTACCTCCACTTTACAGACACAGAGAATAGAGGTCACTTGTTCAAGGTGATTCTGTGATGGATCAGGTCTCGCATCTGACAGCCACTCAAGCTTAGTGAGGGGACAAAAAAAAACAAAAAACAAAAAAAACCCCCAGATCTCAGGTATATAGCCTGGTGATCTTCTCATTCATTCATCAAATTAAAAACATATTTTCTCTTAACTTCTAATTTTTTTTAACACAACACAATACAATATATGCATATGGTTAAAAAGAAATCAAATAATAATAAAAGGTTTATAATAAATAAGAGCAGTCTCTGATCTATCCCACAATCTCCTGAGGTTTATTTTTTGGCATTAACTTCAATACTACATTTCTACATTTATGCCTATACCTCTTCTTTTTGATTTTTGAGATGGAAGAAGGTAGCTTTCTTTTCTTTTATTATTTTTAACTTTATTTTAATTGTTGACACTATTGCAGATGCCCCCATTTCCCTCCTGCTCTGCTCACCTCCACCTAGTCCCCATCCCCCCTTCCCTCTGGCCATCCCCACACTGTTGTCTGTGTCTATGGGTTATGCATATATGTTCTTTGGCTAATCCCTTCATCTCCTTTCATCTAGTCCTCCCCCACCCCCAATCCCCTTTGACATCTGTCAATCTGTCAGTCTGTGCCATGTACCCAAGCCTCTAGTTCTATTTTGTTCATCAGTTTATTTTGTTCATTAGATTCCACACATAAGTGAGATCATATGGTATTTGTCTTTCTCTGACTGGCTTATTTCACTTAGCATAATAATCTCCATGTTCATCCATGATGTTGCAAAAGGTAAAATTTCCTTCTTTTTTATGGCCATGTAGTACATTGTGTAAATGTACCACAGCTTTTCTAACCTCTCATCTATTGATGGGCACTTGGGCTGTTTCCAGATCTTGGCTATTGTAGCTTTCTTATAGAAGCTCATCCCTAACCCCATCATCTCATGTAGCCCTATCATAATGTTTTACTTAAATAAACAATCAGAGTTTACTCTAATTATATTTCTCCTCTTGAACAGTTTTTCCCTTAGAATTAATTGCCAACTATTTCACTTGCATATTTTTCTACATATTTATTCTTAAAGTTAAAAAAAATCAGTCATATCTATCACCCATCTATCATTAGGCTTAAAAAATATATATTTTTATTGATTTCAGAGGAAAGGAGCATGAAAGTGAGATAGAAACATCAATGTTGAGAGAAAGTCATTGATCAGTTGCCTCCTGCATGCCCCCTACTGGGGACTGAGCAAGCATGTGCCCTGATTGGGAATTGAACTGTGACCTCCTGGTTCATAGGTCGATGCTACACCAGCCATCATTAGTTTTTTTTTATAAAAATTCCATCATCTCACTTATTTTATCAGTTCCCCCTTTTTATTCCATTGTAAGGAATTCCTTCTTCTCATGTTCAGTGGTATTGATTAATTTTTAGGCCTCGTGCACCGCTATCCTTCAGGGACTTCCTTTGTCCCTGTGCTGGGTTGGATCCACCATTTCTTCATTCTTTGTCTTCTTTCATGGACTACTCCCTGCTTTTTCTGGAGCATACCCTACAGTAGCTTTTTAAGTAAGGATGAATGAAAAGTAATTTTTTTGAGACTTTTATATTAGAAAATACTTTTATTTTATCCTCACATAATTTCTCATTTGGCTAAGTAAAAATTTATGGCTGAAAGTAATATTTATTTAAGCACTAGAGGCCCGATGCATGAAATTCATGCACTGGCAGGGGGGGGGGGGGAGGGTGCTGTCCCTCAATCCTGATTGTGAGAGGGCACAGGCCAGGCAGTGGGATGCCATCGGTGCACAATCTGGGCTGGGGAAGGACATGGGAGGTTGGCCACCCAGAGAAGGATTGTGGGAGGGCTCCAGGGCATGTCTGGCCCATCTCGCTCAGTCCCGATCAGCCAGACCCCAGCAACAAGCTAACCTAGCAGTTGGAGCATCTGCCCCCTGGTGATCAGTGTATGTCATAGCGAGTGGTTGAGCTGCCTTAACATATCATTAGCATATTACACTTTGATTGGTTGAACGGACAACTGGACAACCAGACACTTAGCATATTAGGCTTTTGTTATATAGGATGTTATAGCATTCATTGTCTCATTATCTTCTAGCTCTCAGTTATGTTCTTAGGAACCTAAGTGCCATTCTGATTATCTGTCTTTTTCACATAGTACTTTTTCTTCTTTAGAATTTTTTAGGATATAAAAAGATATTTTAGAACAATATCACTGATGTTCTGAAAATTTATATAAGCCCTGAAGTAAAAGATGCAGTCTAGTTTCAGGAAATATTCTTAAATCAGTTCTTTGACAATTTCTTCCTCTCATTTTTTCTTTCTATTTTTCCTATTAGTTATATATTAGATTTCCCAACTGGTTATCTAAGGCTCTTGTGTGTTCTTCCATATTTTCCATCTCTACCTTTTTGTTCTTCTTTCTAATCAATTTCATTTTCTTTACTTTCCAACCTTTTATTGAATTGTTTTATTTTTTCTTCTTTATTTCTAATAGTTCTTCCTTGTTCCCTAATTGTTTCTTTCTTTTAAAAAAACAAACAAACAAAACTCTATTCTTTGTTAATGGAAGCAATTTTTAAAAATGATTCTGAGCGAACTTCTTGCATTCTCTTTATTTTTGTCAGTCCCCTTCACCCCCACCCTGTTTTGATATTTTGGTGTTATTTTATTTCATTTATTTTATTCTTTGTTATGTTGTTGGAGTATTTTCTCAAATGTCTAATAGTCCTTTGCTGCCCATTCATGAAACAGGAACCAAATAGATGACTGAAATCTCGGTGTGTGGGGCTGGGGCAGGAGGATTACCATTTCCCTGCAGTGATCAGACACTGAACTGACCATTTCCTCTGGAGAGTCTCAAGTAACAACGTGTACAGTCTTCCCTTTAGGTCATGCCATTTACCCAGAAAGGAAACTTCAATCTCTTGCCTGGTTGGTATAGTCCTGGCTTCTAATGGGTATGATATGGGCATAGGAGAAGGCTAGGGGATGTCAACTTAACGTGTAGCTTGAAAAATATTTTTTATTGAGGTATAATTACACATAGTAAGATGTAAAACATCTTCATTGTACATTAGATGATTGTTTACATTTCTACTATCCTGAAAGTTCCTTCATGTCTCATTCATCTGCATGCTGTTAATCTCAGCCTCCCCTCTACCAGATGCCCCTGAATCCTGACCTTCTTCCATTTTCTTCTCCAGAGAATAATCTTCTTTTCACCCCATGGTATAGCTGCAATGCATCTTGGATCTCTGCACCCCTGAGTTTTAGCCCTGCCCTCCACGGTAGGTAGTACCTCCAAGTCCTATAATGTAATGTAACAACAGAGCCTTGACTTTATTTATTTTATTTTATTATTTTTTAAAATTTCTTTATTGATTAAGGTATCACATATTTGTCCTCATCCCCCCATTCTCATCCCAAACCCCTCCCCATGCATGCCTCCACCCTCCTGTTGTCTGTGACCACTGGTTAGGCTTATATGAGAGCCTTGACTTTAACTGGCTTAAGCAAAAATGTTATCCAACATAACTGGAAAATTCAAAGGCAGGGAATGCTCCAGGTGTGGTATGGATCACTGGCTCAATGAGGCCATCCAGAACTCAGGCTCTTTGCTTTGCTCTCCTCAATATATCATTCAAATGAGCCGGTTCTCTTCACAACCATAAAATTGTGCCAATTTTATGGTTGTGAATCAAGCTATGCCTTTGCTACCCAAAGTTTGGTCCTTGGACCAGAGCATTACCATCACCCAAAAGCTTGTTATAAATGCAGAATCCTAAGTCCAGTCCCAGATCTACTAATCAGAACCTGCATTTCAATAAGATCCCCAAATGATTCATATGCACATGAAAGTTTGGAAAGCACTGCTCTATACACTTCCATGTCCTTATTCACCTGAAGAAAGCAAGAGGAAATCTCTCTCCTAGTACTTCTTCCCCCACCTCCTCCATTTAATTGGCTCAACTTGGGTCATGAGCCTACTCCTTGAGTTCATAAAAACTGCTTAGAGCAATCGTGTTTCATCAACTAGATCTGGGATCAAGTTTTCCCTTGAAGAACATGCTACATGGGAAAAGGTTGATACTCTGAGGAAGGCAGGGTTCTGTTGGGAAGGTGACTATGACGGAACTGAAATGTGGATGGACAACCCACACAGTCCACTGGAGAGTCAGTTTATTGACTTGAACCTCTGCAGCCCTGAGTTTCACACCTGCCCTCCCTGCACAATACCTAGGACCTCCCTGTCCTGAATTCACCAGGGGTCCTGGAGCAGCGCAGACCAGCTGTCTTTTCTCTGTTCTCATCATTGTTCACTTCTGGAAGGACTTTCAGGGGCAGCTTTTTTTCTCCCTGAAAAAACAGTAGTCACACTCCCATCTGCTTTGCATCTTCTAAAAATTGTTGAAATTTCTCATTTGTTGCCATTTCTCTCCCTATTCTTTTTGTCCTTCAAAAATGTGAGCACTCTCATTTTAGTGGGGAGTGGAGGAGATAAGCGCTGTGGTTAAAATACCATCTTCAACGGGAAGAATTCAACATGTCTGGTGTTGAGAGAGACACTGGGCCACACCACCTTTAATCTGATTAAAACAAGAACAAGAAGAAGGATAATGTGGAAAAAGATGTGTGCTCATGGTGAAGGGTGAGGGTGGAGGAGGTTGGGGGTTTGGGAGGTTTAGGCAAGGCACAGAGAGACACACAGAGAGGGAATCAGAAGAACAGGGGAAGATGCAAGCTCACCTTGAAGAAAGTGCAGGATATTCCATGAGCAGAAGAGATGATATTCTTAAAATTAAGGGTCTCATTGCCTGGAGTGAGATGGTTTGCCAAGCAATCGGGGCTCTCAGGCACAGCTGGCCTGGGTGCTGATTCCTACCCTGTAGGAAAAAAGCAGGCAGAGCATGGCACAGGCCAGTCACAAACCAACAGTGCCAGGGGATCATTCAGGGGGTACCTGAGCTTGCAGGCATGGCTGACACCAAGCCAAATGGGCCCCACCCCAGGAGCCCTAAACCACTGCATTTAAGGGCCAGTGCCTATCTCTTTCTACATGCCTGCCTTGCTTATCTCAAAACCACTCTGCTTTCAAGTTGCTTCAACAAGAGGAAATGTTTAAATAGACATATTAGACATGTATGAAGAGGAATATGATTCATCTTTTGAAGTGACAATGTCCATACCTACTGATATGGAAAGATACACGCAGTGCATTGTTGAGGTGGTGACAGGGAGACAGGTTTCCAAACAGCAGGTAGAGACATTTCTACTTTTGTTAAATGTCCATTTGTAACCAAGATGTCTCAGAGGTCACCCGCCTGGCTCACATATTTCAACTAATTCCATACATTACAAAGGTTCCAAGTCTTGGTGCTGCTTGATTATAGGTATAGAGCCTCCCTCAAAGGGTCATCTGGCCATTTCTGAGGGTCCCCCAGGGTACTGTGTGCTCACACTGTTCTGCTTCCACTCCCCAGCAAGTGCCAGGAGACAGCAACCCGTGTTGATCTGGGACTTGTGATGGCCCGCCACTGCTGTCCTCACCACCATGCTAACTCAAGTGCAGAAGAGCCTCTTCCTTGAGTTACAGCACAGCTAGCGTGAGTCTCTGCCTTTTCACTAGATTTGGGAACAACTGAACGGAAGTGCCACCCAAAGCAAAATTGACAAGACCTACCAGAAATGACTGCCTTTGGAGTCTCCAGGACCCAGGTTCATCCTCAGGGCTCCCCTAGGAACACTCATTGCTATGCTGCCACCGTGACCGAGCTGGAGGCCAACCCCCTGTCCACTAGAAGTCCTCTGAGATGTCTGGGCCTCCAAGGTCCAGCCCACCTGCCATGGGACCTGGTGAGAGGAAGGCAGATGTTCCTGTCCCTGCTCTGAGCTCACCTGCCCTGGTCTTGCCTGCTGTCTGGGTTCTCTTTTCTAGCAGTGGCTGGTGGAGCACAAGCTCACCTCTCCTTCAGTGAGCTGGGCAGCTCACTAATGGCCTCCAAGTGGACAGCAGCACTAGTACAATAGTTCAATTTCCGTTCATTCCCCCAGAGCCATAGGAGGGAGGTATTTGCTTAATGTTTTGTAACAAAAAGCTCATTCAGAGGATTTCCCCCAAAGAAACAGGCTGCTCTGAAGGTCAATGCCAGTCTCCATCACTTTCAGGACAAAAACTATTTATATCAAAGCTTTAACCACTAAGGTATTGTTTTATTTAAGCCCTTAGGTCCAGAATTTTAGCTGGCTGGTTATTTATATATGTGCATTTAGATATGGAACATTTGCACCAAAGTGTTAAAAAAAGAGTGGTTATTTCAGAATAAATAAATAAACAGTGAGACAACGAGTAACTTTTAAATTTTTCCTTTGGCCTATCTGCTTTTTCATAATAAGCACACATTATTTGTGACATTTTTTAAAAGTTAAAAAAAAAGGGATGATGAAGCACACTGTTCACGTTCCTTCCACCAGATCCTCAATAAAGATGCAAAATGTCGCGGGTCTGGGCACTGCCTCTCACTGGCCACGTCTCTGAGAGAATCCATCACCCTTTCCATTTCACCAGCAGTCAACTTTGCAGATAATTTCAGTCCCTTATCATGTTCCAGCAAATGTGGACAGCTGCAGCAAGCGTATTCTAAACTCTGTAGGAAAAGGGCCACTCAGATGGAAGCAATGTTCCCCAATGGTGCCCTGTGCTTGCTTCCCTGCCTTCCTGCCACCCCTGTCCTGGGAAGAGTCACTGCTGGGGGCCACCAAGCCCTAAGGCGAGGACCAAACCCAGAGACACCCAGCTCAGGCAGGCTCAGTGCTGCAAGGATACCAAAGGTAAAGCAGAGGTGGCTCAGGCCTCCCTCTCCAAGCCCGTGTGTGTGTGTGTGTGTGTGTGTGTGTGTGTGTGTGTGTGTGTGTGTGTGTGTGTGTGTTGGGTGGGTGGCTTAGGAACGTGCACACTGTGTCTCAGGACCTTGACCCCTTGACGTCTCACCCCTGCAAATGGGTAGCTAGAGCAGCTTCCTAAGGCCAAGTGCTGGTGTCCAGAGGGGTCTGGATAGTTTCAGGCTTCCAGGCTGCTCCTGCTGCCCTTGCCTCTGTGACGTGGACAGATCCTGGCGACACAGGATCAACAAGGGACTGGGCCAGCCAGTTTCCTTGCCTTGGGTCATCTAGCCCTGTGTCTGCTAAGCCTTAGGCCATTGCTGGTCTCTCTCCCATCTGCTTGTGTGCTCTTGGTTTGGGATTCAAGTGTAGAAGTTTTATGGATTCTTACTAATTTTCCTTGCACTAAACTCAGTTCATCTATTGTCCTTTACTTTTTGGGTCCCATATCTTGATTAGGCCTTCCTGGGGGGACTTATTTGATTACACTCATTGAACTTGGCCTCTTTCTTTTGAGGAACAATCTCGGAGGTGCAGGGTGGGGGGGGGGGGGGCACAGCTTCTGGGAACCTGTCAGCTCCATCCCTGAATTGAAAAGAACAATAGAAACCTGTGCTATCAGAGAGAGCTCCTCAAAAGACAGATGTAGAAGTGTGGCCATTTTCACTTGTCTCAGAAATACCAGTTCAAATCTGATTGAGGTGGTCCATGAAAGATGTATAGAGATGAGGGTGTAAAACAACTCTGCCATTCAGCAATTTGGGTCTGGTGTGCTACCTCTCTACTGCACATTCTTTGACTGGGAGCTCACAGTGATAAAGCCCAAAGGCAGTGGAGTCTTCCTTTTCTAATGGGAGCTGTGGCATAACAAAGAAGGAATTGCCATTGGAATCTGGTTTGCTTAGTTACTCAAGCCTCAGTATTTTCCTCTTCTATGTGGGAATAACAACCCACCTAAGAGCACTGTTTGATTAAAAGTGTGAAGGCGTCGGGTACACGGTTCTGTGTTTGGTTGTTTTTGAGACTGCCAGTTTATTTTCAAGGTCACCACGGGTGCTCAGGGTCAGCGGGGGTTGGATGGGCTTGAACAGTGAGAGAGGAGGAATGTGAAATTGAAACTGGCGTTGTTGAAAAACTGTGACTGCAGTCAGATTTCCCTCCAAAGTTAGCACTGGCAGGACACGGCAGTCACTCAAAGACTCCCCACGCTTCAGTGTGATTGTTGCATACAATGTCAGATCAAGAAGGTGGCATCAGTGCATCTGTATGCATGCATCTGTGTGTGTGTGGGTGGGTGGGGGGTAGGGTGTTCTTGGCCCTGAGCATCACCCATGGAGCTCCCACCATTGTTCCTTAAACCTCCATGTCCCTCCTGTCTCCTTAGAGAGTCCCTGGTGGCCCATCCATTCTCCCAGTTGTCATGGAGTTTTTTTCTACTGCAGCATTTGGGTGTGACTAATGCTAGACCTATCATGACCTTGACCCAGTCATCAGGCTCCTCTCTCACCCCTCTGACTGCTGCAGGAATGGCCACCTTGCTATCAGTGGTGGGAGTGCCCCATAGTTTCCAACATTTCTACTGGACTTAAACTCATAGGTGTGGGTTGGCCCCTTTCTTCAGGAATTTGGGGAAATGCCATCCCAGGACTGGGTTTGAGAACTATCTGTGTGGTACCACACCAAGTCCAAATGCTTTCCAAATTTAGCCAGAATTAGTAAATTTTAAATGGCTCCCTAGTCAAATAAAAATGACATGCCCATTTGGAGACATACAAATCTAGGTCTTTTTAGTATCTGGCCCCTTGATAAATCAGAGTTCCAGTGAGTGAGGATACTTTGTCCAAAGATTGCCAGCTTTGTGCTGGGAGGGTGACCTGAATGGACCACAAGGGTTTTCCCCTTCAGACTTCCAGTTAGGTTTGGCCAATGAGGAATACCAGCAGGAGACCCCAGGGAAGGAGGAGAGTGAGGGAAGGTACTATTTCTCCTGCTTCCTGCTTCTGTCCTTGTGGGGTCATTGTGAGCTGGCTGGCACCATGAAAGAAAGCCACAGCTCTCTCTCCAGATTTCTGTGTCCCCTCCCCAGCTTCTTTAGCCTGGGTTGCTGCACCATCCTTTGGGGTGGCCCTGCCCACTTTTTTTTTTTTTTAAATTAATTCTCCTCACTTATCTAAGCTAAATGTGCCACTGTTTTCTGCTGGGACTCCACCTGGTACACACAACCCAGACATTTTGACTGATTGAGAATCTTACTCCCAGGACACAACCTTGAGTCCCAGTGAGGACACCATTTCTTCCAGAAGATTCTCCATAGAGAGGTCCCACCTCCTGTGACCCAGCACCTGAAATGGTATAAAAATCAGACCCCGGTTGCACAGTTAATGAGATGGCGTCTTTA
Source organism: Corynorhinus townsendii (assembly GCA_026230045.1). Lineage (NCBI taxonomy): Eukaryota > Metazoa > Chordata > Mammalia > Chiroptera > Vespertilionidae > Corynorhinus > Corynorhinus townsendii. The sequence goes on from JAPDVU010000002.1 coordinate 200,014,104, forward strand.
CTATTCCATGACTGGTTAGAGTTTTCAAAAAAAAAAGAAAGAAAAAGACCCTAACTGCTTTGGCTCAGTGGATAGAGCGTCGGCCTGTGGACTGAAAGGTCCAAGGTTCGATTCCGGTCAAGGGCATGTACCTTGGTTGTGGGCACATCCCCAGTAGGAGGTGTGCAGGAGGCAGCTGATCGATGTTTCTAACTCTATCCCTCTCCTTTCCTTTCTGTAAAAAATCAATAAAATATATATTTTTTAAAATGGTGCTGATCATTTTTCTCTTTATTTGCATTTTTCCTCCTTATAGATGTCAATTTTAAGAAAAGGGAATGTGCTAAGCCCTAGCACCTGGGACTAAGGATACACTTTTTGGCATTTTTATAACACTTAACAAAATGAATGACTCTGTTAGTACTTTCCATAGATTTTATTTACTTTCTTGTATGTCTGTATGAAAAGCCCCCCTTTCAAGAGTTTTTTTTTCCTTTTCCGTTCTTTAAAAAAAAACAAAAAACAGAATTGCTGAGAGTTGTCCCAAGGATCCAAAATCTGGTTGAAGGTTGCTGGTAAAATTGGTATTTTTCTTTTTAAAATGTAACTTTTCTTTAACAAAATCAATAAACCCTTGTGATACCTTTACTAGAGTTTAGATCAGCCTTTCTTTAATAACTATCAGCTTTTACCTCAGGATTCCTTAGAATGATATTTTAATATTGTGAGGACTTGGGCCTTGATACACCTCCCCTGTTCTGAAAAGTGCACTGGCCCCCAGGCACCACCTATATTAGTGGACTCATGTTGGGCTGGGATGAAGGCTCACCTGGCAGTAGCCTCCTTCACTGATACATTTCTGACAGTTCTGGGCTGGCTGTTGAGGGCTCCTGAAATGGGTACACCCAGGGCAGAGCATCCTGGAGCTCACATCAGCCAGGGGATCTCAGGAGTGAGTATAAAAATCCCACAAAGACCTGAGCCGAGCTGTGCCTTTTGGGTACAAGGAATGCCCAAACTTCTGTAGAATGTATCTGTTCACAATAGGGAGGAGAATGGAAGAAAATGGCATTACTGCATTCATTTATGCCACAAATATTTAGTGAGCATCTACTACATGCCAGCCAATGTCCTAGGGCTACATAACAGTGGCCATACCAGGCAATTCTCTGCCTGCATGAAGCTCATATTATGGAGAGTCTGTCTGCCTAAAAGTTTACAGTTTGATCCTCCAACAACCCTGGTGAAATGGGTATAAGGCTTCCATATGTGAGAAAACAGAAAGTGAGAGTCACCACTATCTCTGAAGTTGTATTTTTCCCCAGGAGCCAGTTCCCTCCCAGTGGTCATGGTAGGGTCACAGTCTGACATATAGATACATCACTTCCCCTGTGTGTGTGTGGACAAACTGCTTGATGTACTTTTCATCCACAGAAGCCATGTCTGCCTGAAGGACCAAATGGCTGGGCCTAGTGAAAAGCGTGTACTCCATCCCTTGAACCAGGTTTTGGTAGCCACAAAACGATGGGAAAACTCCTGGCTCCAACCACAGCTCTGACCTTGTCACTTACCCTTTTCATCTTAACTTTGGCCATAATATTATGCCCTTGCAAAGCTTTTACAACTATTCATAAAACAGCATATGTGGAAGCACTGAGCTCATTGTCTGGCAAGTATAGTTGCTCAATAAATATTAGTTGAATTGGAATCAGAAAACCTGAAGCAGAGGCAGTGAGCCTAATTCCTGAGCCTAGAACTTCATCTGGCTCATTGATTTGGCCTTAAGCGATTGATTTTATATGCCAGGGCACATGTCAGGATGGCGCAAGAGACACGATTTAGCAGTCTGGGTTTATCTGATGTGGATGTGATCTGTGATTGAAATGAGGAGCGTTTCCACCTGGGGCATCTGAAAGCTTTATAAACGGACAGCTCAGCATACACACCTGTGGACTAAATCTCAGTGACAACCTCCTTGATGGACCCCTCCCACCCCTCCTCAAGAAAAGCACCTGCTCATCTCTGCTGCCTTCACCACACTTAAGATGACAGCTGGATGCCTTCAGTGAACAGGGAGCTCAGTACTTTTGAAGATATCCCTATTTAGATCAAGGAACAGGGCCATCAGGAGCAGCCTCCCTGGTAATTTGTTCAGATGTCAGAGAGGATGGTGGTGATGGTGCCAGTGGGGCTCCCAGCCAAGGCTGTGAACTTCATTGTCTTGATGCAAAAAAACAGGTGGTGCTACTGCTGGGTCAACCATGAGTGGGCAAAGGGATCACTTCTTTGGAAAGAAGGTTGTTCCCTCTTTCCCAATGGGGAAGCGGATAGAAAACAAGCCCAGCCATACAGTCCTTCAGGCAGACTGGAAAGGGGGAATGAGTCTTATATGCAGCTTTGGAGCTTGGAAGTCAATGCCAGAATGGAGACAGGTGGCCAAAATGAGTCATCACGCAAGTGTGCTGGAGGTGGGTGCAGGGAGTTGAGGAAAGGAGCTGAAAGAAGAAAGAGGCAGGCTCTGCTCCTGGAGATGGGATCTGCCTGTCTGCCCCAGGCAGTAGGCAAGGCAAATGTCTGGCCACTGACCTGCAGAATAGTCATGTGGCCATACAGGCTGGAGGAGGTCACCCTGAGCTCCTGAGAGGAAGTCCCTAGACATCTTCTCATGGAGATTGCATGCAGCCTGGCTGACAAGGCAATAAAGTGGGGCAGACCTGCCATGTCCGCACACAGTGTAGGCCGAGGGTCCTGTGAGTTGTGGGCTCTGGTGAAGACCTGGCCACCTAAGGAAGTTCAGAGGCCCACTCTCTGGGCCTGGATGGCAGCTGATGGTACATCTCCCATCTTCCAGTGTCAGCCTGCCCATTCATGAACCCAGAGGACGGACATCTCACACTGGCTAGAAGCCAGACAGTGTGCTCGGATGGACTCTGACACCTATATGAATGGTGGGTTTGGGAAAGTCTATGGCAAGTGACATGTAAGTGGGTAGCTGCTGTAGACTCATTATTTACCTACTGACTGAGGCCGTAACAAGATGAGATTCCCTCCCTCATTTGGCACCTTGAAGACCCAGTAGGAGGTCTGCTCCTCACTCAGCTTGAGCAAAGCAGGGATCTGAAGCAATTACTCTGATTACCTAGGCAAAAATCCCACCGCGCAGCTATAGAGATGAGAAAAATGCAAGTGGCACTTTCTCTTTAAAAATCCAACCTTCTCTATTTCAGTTGCTTTTTATAAAACAGAACCCCAGACCTATTGTGTTAAAGTAACTTTTGATGTTGACTCAGCTGGGCTCTCATTGTGCTCCCCCAGGATTCCACATCAGCTCCAGCCTTCCCGGCCCCTCCCAGGGTGATTGCAGCATTGAGTTAAAATTGAACAGATTAGTAAATAGATTTCCATCTTTGTGCTACACAATAAACAGCTTTGGAGAGAACACATGAAAGGATTGCTGGATAAAAAAACTAATCAATCTAATCAGGAGAGGAGTCTCCGTGATGACAGCGAAGGAGTGAGAGCCGACACCTGGAGGAGAGGAGTGGCTGCAGCTGCTCCGGTCCCCACTGGGAAACACTGGGTCACCCCTCCATGAGCTGTGGTTCTTGTGCTCCTCCTGAGCTGACAAGCAGCAAACTCGGATGACCTGTTCCCAGCAGACCATGTCCACACTGACCTTGAACCCATGTCACCATCCTGGTCCTGGGTGGTTTCCACCAGCACAACTGGCCCCACTTTGGGCCTCAGGAGTGTCTTTCCCACGCCCCAATGTGACTTAACTGATAATCAGCACCCAGCAATTTTTCTATTTTGGATGGCAGCGTGGGAGGCCTCATCAGTGGACTTCTCTGTGTCCATGTCAAACCCCAACATGGGAGTAATCCTTACATTCTAAGCAGGTGGCAGGGTGCCAGCTTCATCCTTCCTAGGCACAGTGGATCCTGGGCTGATGGCAGAGGGATTGACCCCAGATTCATCTGCTTGTCAGGTTCTTAACCAGGCTGGGTTGGGGTAGGATGTAACACCTGCAGGGTTACATGAGTCTAAAGATAAATAGGAAGACAGTGGGCAGGTGGGGACAGACAGAAGGCCTTCCCGCTGATTGTACAAGTGTGACCCTGAGGATCATAATCAGGACTTGAGCCAATGTCAGCAACTCCCCCATCCCAGCATTTGCCAACATTTCCCTCACATCATGCCCTCATGACACATAAGACTCCTTCCAGCTTGCAACTCCACAGACTGCGTTGGTTGAATTTATTTCCAGCGTCTTTTCATTTGCTAATTCCGGAGGAGCCCATTTTCCAGTACAAAAATTACAAACCCTTTTACTACTGTGATCAAATTAAACTCATTATGACAATCGCCAGCCCAAGGCAAGCATTTAATCTCTAACTCACAAGGCCTCATAAGAAATTGGAAAGGATGTCATGGCTCTGGAGTCAGATGCTCAGTCTGAGCAGGTGTGCCTGACTCCCTCATGACCTTCCCACTGCGTGGCCAGCTGAGTACAGACAGGATGCTGCGTCAGCATGGTGACAAGAGAACAAGATTCCACTGTATCTTCCTAGAATCACCAACTCACAGTCAAGGTGAAGTGGAATCAGGCCATTGGAAAAGGAGTGTCTCTTCACATGGCAGATGGAGCTTCTTCTCCTCACAAACTCCAATTCTGAGGAAGAAGAGAGGGAATCAATAGAGAGGGAGACCCCATCCTGGCTCTTGGGTTCACTCACAGGCTCTGTCCAAGTCCCAGGCCTCCCGCTTTGCATTCCCAGCTCTCCTGTGGGAGTCATTTCCTGCCTGTTGTTGGCAAGTCACTCTGACAATTGTCAACCAGATGGGTGTCTAACAAGGTAGTAAGCAGAGGAGAGCAGATTAGAGTAGTCCTGGGAATGACCTGTTTGTCACATGGAAAAAAAACTCTGTCACTCCCACCCTAAACATTTATTTCAATACCTGTTACCCATATGGGGTCAGGTCAAGGCCAAGATGCCAGAGCTGGTAAATGTCTGTGAAAAGGGAGTCATGCATTTCACTCACATTGACTGAGCACCCACAGTGCACCAGACTTGACCAACAGCAAGCCTTGGATGCCACTTCCGAGGTGAGGAGTCATCCAAAATCTCCTCCCTGGGCTGCCTGCCCTCTGGCCCTCAGCAAGAATTCTGTGTAGAATTTGATTTGCTTCCTGATGGAAATGGACCTGAGGCCTTAGTGAAATAAATAAATAAGCCCACACTTGATACTTGCAACGCACTTTTTTCCTGTCATCTGGGCTCTGCCTGAGCCTGGCCTGGGCCACAAAGATTGAGGTGGCTTTAAAATGAAATATGCCTGTCCTCAGATTCCAGGGAGGCACTGGCTGAACTAAACTTTCACTGGCAGAGGAGGCTTCCTGGCACTGGGAACAATGGTCTTGCTATATCTGCCACCCCTCTGCCCTCTACCTCTATTTGATGGCCTGAGTCTGGCCATCATCACCCTCACTCCAGATTCTCTCTGTGTCCTTCAGAGTAACCTGCAGGCTCCAGCTAAGGGGACCTGGAAAGCTCTTCCTCTCCAAGAGATGGTAAAATCTAGCTCACACAAGACCCATCAGCAATAACTGACTCCGCAGCCTCCTTTTCCTACTTGGGCAATGGAAAAGTCAGACCAGGTAGAGGCCAGGGCTCAGACTTGCCTGTACATCTAGGTGGCTGTGGAAGTCCACACCCACCACGCAGCTCCTGCTGCTGCTGTAACCAGTCGCAGATAGAACATCTGATGTTCTCTCCCTCCAGCAGCAGGCTCTGAGATGAATATTCAAGTGCCTGCAGATGAGCCCATCGGCTGTTAAGCCTCTGTCTCCTAGACTAGGTATGGCTGGTCTGCCTGTGAGGCCTTCTGACTACAGCCCTGTGCCCTGCCTCCCACAGGAATGAGCCCCTGAACCACTCCTGCTGCATGCCTTACCCAATGCAGACTGGGAGTGCTGGCCCTCTTCTGGATCCTGGTGTCCCCTCTTCTGGAGCTGGACTCCACTTCCAGGCCCTTCCTATATCTCCCAGTATATGCTTAGCAAGTGAAAATGGTCTTCTATCCTATAATGAGCCCAAGAACTCTGGAAGCTGCCCCTCACCCCTCCTCATCCCATCCACTTTGGACCAGAATCCTTAAAAACCAAGGCTAAACTTGAGCTTGCCCATGTCCCTGAATAAATGATTAGCCATCTCCATACTCTTCAAAGACCCATTTCTGATTCAGAGGTTTCCTTGAGCTATGAGCATCTGTGCAGGACCCCACTCAGTTCCTCAGTCTCACTTCACAATCACCCATCCAACTCACACCTGCTCTGAGCTAGGGCTGTGTCACATCAAACCTCAGGAACATCCCTCTCTATTTGCTAAATCGTCCCCTGGCACTTTCATTTTGAAACACCTGCATTGCTGGAATGGGTAGAAGGGCAAGCCAGGAGATGAGGCCATGCAAAGAAGGGGGAAAAATCTTGGGGCTGGGAGAGGGAATGCACCAAATGAACTCTTAGTATGGGTTTGTTAAGGGATAGCCTTGCAAGTAGATGCAGGAGGAGGAAAGGTCAAATGGAGGTAGAGAGTGGCCAGAGCACAGCTGCACAGGGAGGCGGCAGACAGGGGAAGGAAATGGGGGAAGGGGAGGCATTGCAAACTCACCTTGCCTACCCAGAGCAGGGTTTGTTGTGAGCTGAGTGTTGGGGAGCTTTCTTAAACAAGCAGTAGTGCTAGGGCACATGGCCCCAGAGAGTGAGGCTGGGCCATGGAGACACCTCAGCTTTTCATTCCAGGTTGGGTATTCACTTCCCCTCATCTTTAAATGCTGAAACATAACTCTGCTTCCAACTCCCTTGGCCTAAGCTTTGGCCTGTCAGAGGTACAGAGCCTTCACTGCTGTCCCACTACTGGCCCCAGAAGCTGCTGATCGAGTGCTTCTGCAACAGAAAGTAGCCATCCAAGAAACATGGTAGTGAAGTTTCATTTTAGATTTTGAGAACTAATGAAGTTTACTAGTAAAGAGTGAAAAACAGGCGAATAAGAGTTCCTGTCTATGAAGCCAGGACTGGGCTAAGTGCATTGTAGGCATCATCTCATTTGTCTACACAACCCGAGTATTCTTGTCTCTGTTTTATGGATGAGGAGATGGGGATTTGGAGAGTTCAGGGACCAGTGCACAGTCATACAACTTGCCCAAGATTGCACAATTAGTATGTGGTAAAGTCAAGGTTGAAACCCAGGTCTGTCTGATTCTAAAGCCTGGGCTGATGACCTCTCCATTCCTTGCTTCCAAGCACCTGACTGGGGCCATCTCCCCCAGGCATCTTTGTGGCACCATGTCCCCCCACGATCCCAGCAGCCAGAGGTAGGGTGGTCCCACCCCCAAATCAGCCCCACAATAGGCTCACTTGAGACTAAACAAACAAACAAACAAACGAGAAGGACCTCAGCTATAGAAATTGCGTTAATCATACTCCTTGTATCATAGCTCATGCTCATAAAAAGTCTGAGCAAAGCCTTTCATTGTTTTATGAGGTTTTTCACTTCAACCCCACTTCTCACTCCCATTACATTTCCTTCCCTAGGAATTCACTCCAGTGTATTTGATATACAGCCTAATGTAGTCATGGATCCTTGTTAAAATCCAATATTGTTTTGTGGTGTGAATGTGTTTTTAATTTACACTAATGGTATTGTCTTATAAATCTTGTTTTGTTTCTTTTTTCCCCCCACACTGCAGTGTGTTTTTAAGATCTATGCCTGTTACTCTTCACATAGCTAGTCCATTGTTCAAGTGCATCCACCATCTCATTCTTATCCATTCTGCCAGCTCCAGCTGACCAACAACAATGCTAGGAGGGTCATCTGGCACAGGTGTCTCATGCATCTGTTCAGGAATGTCTCAGGTTCTACACCCAGGACAGGATTGCTGGATCACAGACTTTCTGCAAATGTAATTTCATAAAATATTTTCATAACACCTCTCAAAATGCCTCTACCAATTTATGTGATCACCAGCAAGGGTTCCCATCTCCCCATCTGTTCTCCAACACTTGCTTTCACCCACCTTTCCAATGGTGTAACTCTCTTGAAATTGGTTGGCTTCCAAGGTGGGGGGGGGGGGGGCGGTGTTTAAGACCCCAGGGCTGAAACCAGTCGCCAACCTTAAGATAACAGCTCCTCCTTGGCTGCTGGCATCAAGAACTGTCTACACTCTGACCCTGCCATTCCCTGCCCTGTGGCATCTGTGACCCCTGCCCTCTTTCTCTGTCTGTTCTGCTTATCTAGCCCTGTCCATTCAGAGTCACCCATCAGCATCAGTCAGAACTCAGAATCAGTTGGACTGTCTGGTGCTCTTGTGACTGGGGATGTGTCTATCATATCAATCTTCATCTCAACCCTTGTTAAGTTGGCTCCAACATAGCTGGGCTTCTTCAGAGCCAGTGCTTCAGGGCCAGATTTACTGCTACCTCAGTTTCCCTAGTCTTCTCAATCTCAGTTACTTATTCTCCACCTTCCCTTCCACGCACACACACCAGCCTGCCTAGGTAGAAATCCCAGCATTCTCCCCTCAACCAATGATTATTTGCATGAGTAGCAGAGTAACTTGCTTTTAACTGCGGTAGCAAAACATCTCCTTAAATTTCCTTTTAGGGACAGGGGCACTCAGAGAAGAAACAGTGTTCCTTCACCCTCCACCCCACCCCTTGGAATCAGGGAACACTCCTTTGTGTTTCTAAGGTTGGGTTTCATCTTGATTTGCCATCAAGCTTTAGGGAAGTGAGATAAGTCATCTGTGTTTCTGAATTTGACAAAGGAAATGGTCTGAAGCTGACAGACACTCTAGGGCTGATGAGTTGGTCCTGAGAAATAACTCAGACATATAGGAGGGAATTGTGTACAGAGGAAGATACAGCAAAGAAGCTGATCTTTAGAAAAAGAATAGATGAAGCAGAACAGCAGAACAAAGCAGAGACACCATGAGGAATCTGAGAGCAGAAACAGATACGGACAAAATTGCTGCTTGACACCTGTACGGTTACCTATTGTAAAAACAACAACAACAAACAACACTGTGTAACAAACAACTAGAAAATCTTGGTGTCATAAGACAAGTATTTATTTAGCCTATGCATCTTTTTTGATCTGCTGGAATTGGCTGCTCTAGGCTGAGCTTAGCTAGTCAGTTCCACTGGTCTCAGCTAGGCTCACCACTACCTCTGTGGCTGGTTTGCAATTGACTGCTCTAGGCTAAGCTGAGTTGATGGTGGCTCATTTCCACATGTCTCTCATTTTCCTCATGGGACTAATGGACTAGCCCAGGCATGCTGTCCTTGGGACAAAGGCAAAGTGCAATATAGCAGGTCCAGTCATGCAACAAAACATTGGTCAATATGATGCTTGCCATGATTTCATTGGCCCGGTGCATGGAAATAAGGCAGACATGAAGATCTGAGGCCATTAATGCACTCTACCATCAAAACAGTCCCTGTGAGGCCTAAGTGTACTCCTTTTAGTTTATTGGGTTGGGTTTTCTTTTCCTTACAACCAGACAGTTCCCAGGCAAAGTGAGACTTCAGGATATAGATTAAGTGACCAGTTAATTTCTCCTTTGCATCTTTCTTAGGGCAGAGGACACAAGGCCAGAAGACTGGACTTTTGATAAGGAAAAAGTAATGAATTTGACCAGCCTGGGAGAAATGGCCAAGAAGGGAGAGTTGTTCCTGCAAATTTGCCCAAATCACCTGGGTAGGCAAAGCTTCAGCTGCTTGTGGGAGCCTGATACAGAAGAGAGCCTGGTAAACTCTACTCCTCCTAGCCAATCAATGACATTGTCTGCAGAGGTGGAGGATGGTGAGCATAGTGCAGGGCTTCCAGGTGTGGGAGTTCTCAGTATCAGTTGGAATACCGAACAGGGAGGTCTGCAGGGGCCAGTGTGAAGGATACCACGAGGACATTTGTCTCAAGGAAGGGGGAGGGACTGGCCTGAGGTAGACCCAAGGGTCAGAATTCAGCTGATCAAGCTGGGAGTCAGCTCCAGGCTCAAGTCCAGCAGCGGGCTGGAGTGAGAGTCAGGTACCAGGTCCTTGAAGGAAGGGCAGTCACAGTGAAGGGAGCAGCAGCAAGAGAGGCTCCAGCTCCAGGCTCCCACAAGCAGCTGAAGCTTTGCCTACCCAGGCATGAGAAATGGAGTAGCCTATGGTTCTCAGACACAAGGCAGCACCTGAGTCCCTCCCAGATTTGGTTCCCACTGGTCATGGCATGGAGCCTTCGTGTGTGTGTGTGTGTGTGTGTGTGTGTGTGTGTGTGTGTGTGTGACTGTATCTGAATAGAACAAGTAGGTACTACAGAGACAAGCATCCAGAAGCCTGAATATCCAGTCTGAGCTGCCCCTGCTCTCTGCTAACGCTGGTGCAGTTATTGGTGGTCCCAGGGACCCCATCCCTCACTTACAACAACTGCCAGGAGCCAGATCTTTGGGACTTTTATGGGTGATGATGTATGAACTAGAACTAGTTTGACTTTCTGATCCCCCACTGAACTAGCAACAGAAGTGAAATCAATTCTGGTAGCCTAGCAGTAGGACAGAGTTGACAAGAGTAACGGGAAACTGTCAAGGTCATTTTCTCACCTGCACAACAGGGAAGAGGAGGGAAAAACAGCCCATAACAACACAATAATTGTGTATTGATGACCGCTATATGGCAGGCCCTGGGTTGAATAATGGGATGTAAATGTACATGAGATATGGTCCCTGAGCTAGTCCTGGTCTTGTTGATGTTGGAGCGGGCACACATGTAACCATGTGAATAAAACAGACAATGATGGGAGAAAAGACAGAGTGTTTTTTAAGACTAGAGAAGGCGAGACCAACTTGGTCAGGGAGTAGGTATCAGCCATTGTAAGCTAGGTTATGCTGCAGTAACAAACAACCCCCCATATTTTAGAGGTTTAAAACAAAGGTTTCCTTCTCCATTGGGGTTGGCAGGGCTCTCTGTTCCACATTATCATTCTTCCTCTGGGATCCAGGTTAACTGAGCAGCTGGTATCTGGAATGTTGCTGGTTGCCATGTTACAGGGAGAGCTTACCATGCCAGAGAGTCCCACATGGCAAGCAGATGCTCAAGCCCAGAATGGACACATGTCACTCCTGCTCATGACCCATTGGCTAGAACTAGTCACCTAGCCTCAAACACAAAAGGCCTGGAAATACCATCTCATCCTGTGCCGGGCATTTGGGAAAAATTAAATGTCTGGTGAACAGTGCTCATGACCATCACAGAATGGAAATAAAATACTTCTCAGAAGAGGAGAACCTTGAGATAGGACTTGAAGAAGAAGTCAGCAATCAATGAGGCAGGAATAGGGGAGGATGTTCCTGGCTCATAGGTTTTAGGGAGACATAGCAATGGGAGGCACACTCCAGAAACCCTAAGGATATAGCAAAGTTGGAGCCCAAGGGTAGTGGGTGGTGGAGGGAAATGAGGAAGGGCAACCTCAGTATGAAGCTTCTGTGAGCCTTGCTTGGGAGTTAGGAGTTTGTCCTCCAGCAATGTGCAGACAGTGGGCATCTTTCAGCAGCACAGCGCAGGGGATGTTTGAAAGGAAAATCCCCGGGGGGATTTGGGAGAGCTATATTGGGCACTCAGCTTCCCAGGCAGAGACCTGCAGTCAGCTGGCCTCAGCCGTCATTGTCTTTGTTTCCCTGGATAATGCTTTTTATAACTCGGTGATATCCAGCACTTGCTAGTATTTTATAAATTTTTTAAAACCTGCTGTGGTGACTGGGATGCAGTTAGACTGTCTGAACTGGGATTCTTAGGGTGAATTAAATCATGTTCTATGTGGGATTTTGGAGACAACATATGTAAATGATATCATTGATGCCAAGAATTAGGGACAAATGTCTCTGACTAGGACGTACAAATGCATTTTTAAGTTGCCATCTCCCATCTCTCTAGATAATTCCTCTGTAATATACAAGAAAGGGGCTGGATGGCAAGGGATTGTGAAAAAAAAGTTGCAGTGTGGGAGGGTCTTAGCCTAAAACACCTTTGTCAAAGGTATTGGAAAGAATATGCCCCTCTATGTTCATTGCATCATCATTTACAATAGCTAAGATATGGAAGCAACCCAAGTGCCCATCAGTAGAGTAGTGGATAAAAAAAACCGGAAACAGGGGGACGGGGCGGTTAGGGGCGCGGCCCCGGGACCCGCCCCTCCAGGGACTCTCAGCAGGGCGGGCACTTAGCCGAGGACGCACTGACGCGTAGCGCATGGTCCACAGCCGCTGGTCCCGGTCCCACCGAGCAGCCTCCTCCGCTGCCGCAACGCATTCCCAAGGAGCGAGGAGAACCCGCGGGAACCGACCATGCCGAAACCAATCAATGTCCGAGTCACCACCATGGATGCGGAGCTGGAGTTTTGATCAGGTGGTGAAGACAATCGGCCTCCGGGAAGTGTGGTACTTCGGCCTCCAGTATGTAGATAATAAGGGATTTCCTACCTGGTTAAAACTTGATAAAAAGGTGTCAGCCCAGGTCAGGAAGGAGAATCCTCTGCAGTTCAAGTTTAGGGCCAAGTTCTACCCCGAAGACGTGTCTGAGGAGCTCATCCAGGACATCACGCAGAAGCTTTTCTTCCTCCAAGTGAAGGAGGGCATTCTGAGCGATGAGATCTACTGCCCTCCGGAGACCGCCGTGCTCCTCGGCTCCTATGCCGTGCAGGCCAAGTTTGGAGACTACAACAAAGAGAAGCACAAGTCTGGGTACCTCAGCTCCGAGCAGCTGATCCCCCAGAGAGTCATGGACCAGCACGAGCTCACCAGGGACCAGTGGGAGGACCGGATCCAGGTGTGGCACGCGGAGCACCGCGGGATGCTCAAAGACAATGCCATGCTGGAGTACCTGAAGATCGCCCAGGACCTGGAAATGTACGGGATCAACTATTTTGAGATAAAAAATAAGAAAGGAAAAGACCTGTGGCTTGGAGTGGATGCCCTGGGACTAAATATTTATGAGAAAGATGATAAGTTGACCCCAAAGATTGGCTTTCCGTGGAGTGAGATCAGGAACATCTCTTTCAACGACAAGAAGTTTTGTCATCAAGCCCATCGACAAGAAGGCGCCTGACTTCGTCTTCTACGCGCCCCGCCTGCGCATCAACAAGCGGATCCTGCAGCTCTGCCTGGGGAACCACGAGCTGTACATGCGCCGCAGGAAGCCCGACACCATCGAGGTGCAGCAGATGAAGGCCCAGGCCCGCGAGGAGAAGCACCAGAAGCAGCTGGAGCGGCAGCAGCTGGAAACGGAGAAGAGGAGAGAGACCGTGGAGAGAGAGAAGGAGCAGATGATGCGGGAGAAGGAGGAGCTGATCCTCAGGCTCCAGGACGACGAGCAGAAGACCAAGAAGGCCGAGAAAGCGCTCTCAGACAGGATCCAGAGGGCCCTGCAGCCGGAGGAGGAGCGGAAGCAGCGCAGGAGGAGGCGGAGCACCTGGAGGCCGACCGCGTGGCTGCGCCGCGGGCCAAGGAGGAGCTGGAGAGGCAGACAGTGGATCCGATAAAGAGCCAGGAGCAGCTGGCCGCAGAGCTGGCGGAGCACACCGCCAAGATCGCGCTCCTGGAGGAGGCCGCAGGCGCGAGGAGGACGAGGTGGAGGAGTGGCAGCACCAGGCCAGGAAAACCCAGGATGACCTGGTGAAGACCAAGGAGGAGCTGCAGCTGGTGATGACGGCGCCGCCGCCCCGCCGCCCCCTGTGTATGAGCCGGTGGCCTATCACGTCCGCGAGAACCCGCAGGAGGAGGGCACGGAGGACTCGGGCTACAGCGCCGAGCTGTCCAGCGAGGGCATCCTGGGCGACTGCAACGAGGAGAAGCGGGTCACCGAGGCCCAGAAGAACCTGCGCGTGCAGCAGCAGCTGATGACTCTGCCCAGCGAGCTGTCCCAGGCCCGAGACGAGAACAAGAGGACCCACAACGACATTGTCCACAACGAGAACACGCGGCAAGGCCGCGACAAGTACAAGACGCTGCGGCAGATGCGGCAGGGCAACACCAAGCAGCGCATCTACGAGTTCGAGGCCATGTGAGGCCGCGGGACTGCAGGGCGGCCCGAGCCGGGCCCCGCGGGCCGCACGCAGACACTGACACCCGTATCCGTAGTTCTCTCATCTAGACCTTCCTCGTACCAGTTCCTTTCAAGAGAGTAGCCGTTTCAGCGGGAATATTCCGGGGCTGGGACGGTGGGGGCCCCCCTGGTTATTTTCCCATTTGTATCACAGTGCCAAACGGGCCTGATTTTTACTGCTGTTGTTATTGAATCACTTCCTGTCTGTGCTGGGGGCAGGGCCGATCGAATCAAGGAAAGGGCCGCTGTACGCCTGGGGCAGCTCCGTGCTGGCATGTGTGAGTCTTGTCATTAAAGCAACCCGGTGGCTCGTCTGTGCCGTACTCCTTCTGTATTTGAAATTAGCTCAGATTAATAGAGTCACTTGATTTCTTGAAGGACGCATCTCTGTATTTATGTTTTTGAGGCTTAGAAACTGGTCGGAAGCATCACACATGTGCACACAGTGACTCCTTCCCCCCCCCCCTCCCCCCCCCCGCCCCCCAGCCTTGCTCATTCCCGATAACAGCTGTTTAATAGTTAGAGGCTCGGTGGTTGGACTCTCATCTGATTAATAATGATCAGCTATATAGTATAATATTTATATATAAGCAATAATATGGGTTTGTAACGTTAGTGAAAAAGGGAAAACTTTGTTCTGTATATTTTGTTACCTTTTACAGAATAATAAAAGAAGAACATGAAAACAAAACAAAACGAAAAAACCTGATACATATACACAGTGGAATACTACTTAGATGGATAAAAAGAATGAAATCTTACCTTTTGCAACAGCATGGGTGGATCTAGAAGGTATTATACTAGGTGAAATAAGTCAGACAGAGGAAGAAAAATACCATATGATCTCACTTATATGTGGACTCTAATGAATAAAATAAACAAAATAGAAATGGACTCATGGATATAGAGAACAGACTGCCAGTTGTCAGGGGTCCAGGGGTTGAGGGCTTACACAGTACAAATTGGTAGTTACAGAATAGTCACAGAGATATAGATTACAGCAGAGGGAATAAAGCCAATAATATCGTGATCAATATATATAGGGCCAGGTGGGTACCTGAAGCAGCAGTGGGGCCACTCTGTAAAGTACATGATTCTCTGGCCACTTTGCTGTACATCTGAAATTAATACAGAATAATACTGAATGTAGACTGTAACTGAAAATGGAAGAATTGATATAATCTCTGGGCAGAAGCTCCAAAGAACAAGTTCCTGTGTGTCCTCTGGTGTAACATGGGATCCTGATACATTCTTCAGAGGGTGTTTTGAGGATTCAATGAGCTTGGCAATGACTCGTAAGCTGTAATGCATCATACAGGTGTATCAGGATTTCTTTCTTAGACTAGAAAATAATGTATCAGTACCGCCGCTAGTTCTGAATGTCCTCATTGATAACACAGCTGTGCCTTACTTCTTACCAGTCATCGGCAGTTGTGTTAATCTGCTAGATTCCAACAACATAATCACAGAGCTCAACTTTAAAAAGCAGCATTCTAGAAAGTTACACGATGCTATTTTGAGAAGCGTGATAGAAATGACATTTATGTGAATCTTTGTGTACACAATCTCAGAAAACGCCCACTTATTTTCTCACATCTAACTGAAATGTCACCTCCTTGGTGATGCTGCCCTCATCTTCCCAAGCCTGGTTATATGCTTCATCTGGGGATGACCACTGATGATGGATGTCCAAACACGATTCGGCCGCTTGCTGCCTGTCTCCACGTCCTACACCTGGAGCTGAGTGCAGCTCCAGCCTTCTTCTCCAAACATACCTCTGACCTGCACATTTCTGCCTGTCAGTGTATGTTGAGCCCCAATCCCTCTAGAGAAGGGGGCCTGGGAACATGCTCACATCACTTCTGGTGTCTGTTGTCCCTGAGGACTGAGCTGCTGGTACCCATCGTGAAGTTGAACTCTAACTCCTTCACTCATATAGGTGGTCTACCATTTTTACATTGACTTTTCAGTTTTTCTTTAATACAGTAATAATAGCAACTATGGCCTTCCAGATTTCAGGCACTTTTCTAAAAACTTGGCATATATCAATTTACTTAATTCTCATAACAGCTCTAGGAATAGCTACTACTGTCACTTTAATTTTATAAGATGGTAAAACTGGGTTTAAAGGACTTGTCCATAGTCACATAGATTGGTGATAGGCAGGTTCCTCTAACTCCACATCCAGGATCCTAAACCACCACCTCTCTTGTCTTTGTTAAAACAGCCTAGAAGTTCCTGTTTGTTCACTCTTTGCCAACCCCAACCACCCTACAAAACACACCTACACACACACACACACACACACACACACACACACACACACTTCCACATACACATTCAAGCCCCTTAGATATTACTGTTAGTTTAGAGTTTGGAGTAACCCAAACTTTGTCATTTGGGCTCCTGAGACCTCTCAAGCAGCTCAGTTAACTCCTTATCTCCTGTCTCAGCCCCATCCCCCACCCCTCAGCCTTCCAGGAGCCACAACCAAGTTTGGGTGCTCTATGACTCTTGGTCTAGGCTTCTTTTCCATGTTTATTTACTGCATGTCTTGATCTGATTGTGTCTTTGTCTCTTTACTGATCTTCAACCTTCTTTAGGGCAGACATGGTATCTTATTAATCTTCCTCTCATCAGAGCCTGCCTCAAAGAGTAATGAAAGAGTGATTAGACCTGTAGCATTAGTTGGAAAACTCCCTTTTTGGAACAGAGACCCATGGGGACAATCAAGGGCACCAGAGGGGGCTGAATGAGCCTCATCACTGAATGGTGAGCAGCAGTCACTTCCACTGAGAACTGGGGGACATACGGGGCTTTAGAATTCATATAAGGACTCTGGTTCTGCTGGAGTGAGGGGAGCAATGAAATGGTGCTGACAGGGTCGTCCCCAGCTTCTGTTCAAGTACCACTCTCCGGATTTCTCTGCCTCTTGCATTTATTGAAATTCGGTGTTATTTCCAGGGAAAGAATGACAAAGATAAAACCACACCACCTTAAATGGCTTAGAGGAAGAAAATGAGGGGAGGAGAATGGAGGGGGAACAAGAAGAAAAGAAAGAGGGAAGAGAGAAGATTGGGGAAAAGCAAACACAGGGAGAGAATATTTCAAAACAGACTTCAAGAGGCTCTATGGCTTGACTGTTTCAACCAACAACAACAGGTTAGTGGGTTCTAATCCAATCTCCACCATGTATCTCTGGAGTCTCAGTTTTGCCAGCTGTAAAATGAGCATTCAGATTCTACACTCCACCATAAAGGACTTAGATCTTAAGTCCCTTTGCCTCTCCTCCTTCCCTAGAATGTCACACATCTTGTCAAGTTGTTCTGCCAGATTTGAGAGAGCTGTGAAGTGAGATGGGGAAATAATTATTCACCAGACTTCCAGGGGTCTCTGGAAGACAGATTAGCTTCCCACTGCCCTTGGTTTGGAAAGCATCAGAGCAGAACTCACTGGACGCCCCTCCAGGGCTGCATGGAAAGGTGAAGTCTCTGAGCTGGAGCAGTAGGGCTTGGGAGGATGCACTGGAGCAGTTTTGTGTCTTAGCAATTATACAAGAGCCTAAAGAACTTTTGTTTATGTGTGTTACGTTTATTGATACTTACCATATTAGAAATAGAAAATGAGAACATTTTAAGACACCAGGGTACACAAGCACACACATGGCAGCATCACCAGACATTACGAAGATGCTGGAGAACTCCACTGTACACTTTGGTGGGAATGAGAGTGGAAAGACAAATCACATCTCAGTGTGGTTATGAAAAGTTCTGATCTCACAGAAACCCTGGGAAGGTCTCAGGACCTGCATGGGTCCATGGACCACGCTTGGAGAACCTCTGGACTAGGGACACAGAATGTTGTACATGATGAAATTCCTGGGTCTCCTCAACCCTCAGACAAGACGCCAGATGATGGAATCACATATGCAATTAGATTTCTTGAGATATGTACAGATGTCCAGACAAGTCAGGATGGTTCACTGCCAGAGGAGCAAAACCAGAGCGACCAGGAAGAAGTATGGTCTGGAATTTGCAGAAATCACAGGGAGAGTCCTGTGTCCACGCAACCTGGGAAATTTGGAGGATTGGACCCAATTTGTGGAAATCTGCCAGAAGCAAGAAAGGCTTCATGTATCATCCAGGTTCAAGGTTGTTGTTATGAGGTCAAAAATGTAACCCACCCAAAGACCTTGAACCCTACAGCCGCACCTGTCCCTCCCCAACCCTTACCCCTCCCACTCCCACCATGAGGTCATTGTCTGCTCTCAACCCCCCCCCCCCTTTCCCAGTGCTAGAGGAAACAAGAAGCAGCTGCAATCAAAATGAAATGTCAAATTTCTTAAAACCTGAGGAATTGCTGTAATTTGCAAGGAGACAGAATGCAATTAGCATACACTTGTCAAAATGGGAGAAGGCTCTGTGAGCCCCACGTTGCCTCAGTTTTATTAAGATTGTGCTGATTCCTGCCAATTCATTTGCTTTTTGCTCCATTAAGGACCAAACCAGTCCAATAAACAAGAAGTCGGTGGGGAGCATTTGTGAACAGCATGGCATGGCCCTTGAGCGTCTTCATGGAGGAGGGAGAGGGAAAAAGAGCCTGCATGTGCCTTTTTGCTGTGGAAGAAGGGAAACAGGGGCCTCATCCCCAAATCCTTCAGCTCCCTGGCCTAGCAGCACTTGGTGTAACCTTTGCTTTCCAGGTCACAGTGCTTTGGGGCAGAAGACAAGGAAATCAGGGCAGATGGTAGATAAGAACAATGTTAGCCTGGTCATGTAGATGAGACTCTGGGGTGGGAAGGGAGGGGAGATTACAGTTCCCAGCAGCTTCCAGGGTGGCCTTTACAAATTCCTGCTGGGACCACTGTTCTCAACTAGGTGGCATTTATTTGCCTCTACCTGGTCTTGGGGTTACCCCCAAACCCATTCTTCCCTGATCACTTGCAGCCTCTTCCCATGGGTTCTGCAGACCCAAGAGTCAGACCTGACTCCCTGGTAGGGGCAGGAGGTGTGGTTTGCCTGTCTCCCAAGGTCCTCATGTGCCCACAGTCCTGCTGGATCCTCTTCCCGGGGCTCCATTAATAGACATGGAACCTGCCCACTGAGAGAGCATGACCCATGGATACGAACGAAGCACTGTTTTATCTTTGCTCCCATTCTCCCTTTAAAATGTATCTAGTGTGGACCATTTCTCCCTTGCCTGAGGAGGAAATCTCTGTCTCCGGCTTTTATCCTGGCTTTTCGGTAATAAAAAGACCTCTGGTCACTTTATACCACAAATATAGTCTCAAGTCACTAATTTAAATGGTCTAGTCCTAGATAATAAAAATTCTGAACTTGCTTTAAGGCCAGCTCCCTCCTCCCCTCTCCCAGAGCAGCCCACAAAAGAGTTCCTCTGCAGTGGGAGGGACAGGGTCTCTGTCCAGCTTCCAGCTCAGCATTTCTCCTCTCCCAGCTGGATTGGGACTTGCCGAGGTTTATAAGGCTTTCAGAATTTGGCTCAGGGGGATAGAGACTGGGGAAAGCATGTTTTTTTCAGGGCCCGAGCAGTCCATTCTCATGCAGCCTGCTGAGCCTCTGATATTGCGGTGGTCTCTGCCACACAGCAGCAATCACCAGAGTCCCTGCGCCTGGGCAGAATTTGGACAGCTGCAGACCAGCATGCTCTGCTCGGGGAATGGTGTGCAGACATTTTGGAGATGTCACCCTACCTTCTTCCTTAGCCACGCCTCTTGGTAGAAGTTGGTTTTGCCCCTGCTCCAGCAGTGGGTTCTGTGAGCTTAAGCTGATCAGCATATTGGTCCCTCTCACCACAGGGACTGGCTCAGCTATGGGCTCCTAGCCAATTAGACCCGGGAGGGGAGAGGAGATAGATGCTGGGGATTCTGCACCCAAAGACATGGTCTCTGTTCAAATGATCAAAAGAAACCACTTTTCTCTGCCTGGAAAAGTGAGGTAAGAGGCTGTGAGGTCTGACATGGTGGCAGCCATTTTGCTACCACAAGGCGGTTGTGTGGAGCTGCCAAGGGACCACTACATGGGCCCCAAGGGTGAAACCGAGGCTGCAGAAGGCATGCACCTTGACCGTGATAAGCCAGGTCCTGGTGATGACATTTGAGTCACTCACTAGGTCAGCTCCCTTAAACCAGTGGTTCTCAATGAGGGGGTGAGGTGGCAGTTTTCCTGGCTGTGCCTCTGTGTTCCCTTCCTGGAATCTGGAATGCTGATGTGCCATGGGCCTGTCTTTACCAATGCAAATCAGGGGAACATGCCAGGGCCAGGAAAAGTCAGAAGCCAGGTCTGGGATTCTCACAGACTCCATGGAACAAGGCTGCCCATCAGGCTAGCCCAGTGGTCAGCAAACTCATTAGTCAACAGAGCCAAATATCAACAGTATAACGATTGAAATTTATTTTGAGAGTCAAATTTTTTAAACTTAAACTTCTTCTAAGGCCACTTCTTCAAAATAGACTCTCCCAGGCCGTGGTATTTTGTGGAAGAGCCACACTCAAGGGCCAAAGAGCTGCATGTGGCTCGTGAGCCGCAGTTTGCCAACCACTGGCCTAGACTGTCTGATCTGTTATAGTGGGGAATAAACTTCAAATTTATTTAAACCACTTTGTCCTGGGGTGTTTTTGCTATAAATGTGGAATAATTTTACCTTAATTAGTACAACTTACACTGTATACCTCACCAAGAGAACGATTACCCAGGCTTTAGACTTGCAGAAAGAATTAAAATTATTTGGGGGTAAACAGGGGAGTAGGGGCATGAATGAGAGGTGGGGGGATGTGGGAATAAGGACACATGTAATACCTTAATCAATAAAGAAATTAAAAATAAATAAATAAATAAAAACACAAAAACTGGAGAGAAAAAAAGAATTAAAAAATAATAAAATAAAATTATTTGGGGGTATGAGCCTTGGTTTTTTACTGAATGGATTACAAATGGTATTATTATTCCCTTATCTATACTTAATTCTTGACTCTGTAGTGGAATTGCAGCTTAATTTTGGGTTTATTTCTAAAGGTAGAGGATAGGTAAGAATGATTAATATTCAAAATACACTTTAATACTCTCAGTAAGTCCAATGCAGCCGAGTTTTCTTCCAGCATTGAAAGGTGGCTGTGTCTTTGGTTCAGCTCTTGATGCGAATTGACATTTAAAGACTTTATTTTGAAATATGCTTGGTTTTTCCTCCCTCACCCACACTTTTTCTTTTTGTCTAGTGAGTAGAATCAAGTGCATCCAAGTTTAACACGTGTACGAAGCAATTTGGTGTAAATACTGGTGACCAATAGCTTGGCTGCCGGGGTTGACTCTGTGCTGGAGGCCAGAGGGCTCTCAGCCCATCTGGTTTGCTTCAGGTGCAACCCTGCCTTGGGCGAGGGAGCTGGACACAGTGATTTAATGAGATTGCTTTGAGCAAAAGCAAGTAGCCCCAAGAGTGGCAGAGGAAGCAGTTGCTTGCATGACTAATTATTTCTAAGTATGCACTGATTTATGCTTAAAATTCCATAGTTAAAAATCTCCTTACTCTGCCTTAATGCTTTAATAGATGCTTCAACTCGAATCCTCGCAGTATTTTCCATTTCCATCATTTACATATCATTTTACAACTTGAGATTATTTATGAAATGTTCTCTATGGGCATTGGTAAAAAATAAAAACATCACCCATATTCTTATTACCCTGCCCCAGCTCTTTTTACTCAGGCATAATCCTTTTTAATCTTTATCCAAATTGATACTTTTTTTCTTATTTGTATTTCTATCAAACATACTGCATGATATCTGGCCTTTTTATTTTAAAATTTGTTATTTAAGTCTTTCTCTGTAGCTACATCTTTGGAATTTTGAGTTTTACAAAAGCCTATTGAATTTTTTTTTTCTTAATTAAATCTTTATTGTTCAGATTATTACAGGTGTTCCACTTTTTTTCCCCCCATAGCTCCCCTCCACCTGATTCCCCACCCCACCCCATGCCCTTACCCCCCGCCACTGTCTTCATCCATAGGAGTAAGATTTTTGTCCAATCTCTTCCCGCAACCCTCACACTTGCTTCCCCTGAGAATCGTCAGTCCACTCCCTTTCTATGTCCCTGATTCTATTATATTCACCAGTCCATTCTGTTCTTCAGATTTTTTATTCACTTGATTTTTAGATTCACTTGTTGGTAGGTATGTATTTGATGTCATTTTGTTGTTCATAATTTTTATCTTTACCTTTTTCTTCTTCTTCTTCTTCTTAAAGAATACCCTTCAGCATTTCATGTAATCCTGGTTTGGTGGCGATGAACTCCTTTAGCTTTTTCTTGTCTGTGAAGCTCTTTATCTGACCTTCAACTCTGAATGATAGCTTTGCTGGGTAGAGTAATCTTGGTTGTAGGTTCTTGCTGTTCATCACTTTGAATATTTCTTGCCACTCCCTTCTGGCCTGCATAGTTTCTGCCGAGAAATCAGCTGACAGTCGTATGGGTACTCCCTTGTAGGTAATTAACTGTTTTTCTCTTGCTGCTTTTAATATTCTCTCTTTGTCTTTTGCCCTTGGCATTTTAATTATGATGTGTCTTGGTGTGGTCCTCTTTGGGTTCCTCTTGTATGGGGTTCTGTGCGCTTCCTGAACTTGTAAGTCTATTTCTTTCACCAGGTAGGGAAAGTTTTCTGTCATTATTTCTTCTAATAGGTTTTCAATATTTTGCTCTCTCCCTTCTTCTGGCACCCCAAAAATTCGGATGTTGTTTCGCTTAAAGTTGTCCCAGAGGCTCCTTACATTATCTTCATATTTTTGGATTCTTTTTTCTTTTTGTTTTTCTGGTTGGATGTTTTTTGTTTCCACATATTTCAGATCTTTGGTTTGATTCTTGGGGTATGATGATCTACAGTTGAGTTTCTGTATATTCTTTATTTCAGACAGTGTATGCTTCATTTCTGACTGGTCCTTTTCCATTTTTTTGGCATTCTCATTAAGGTCCTTGAAGGTCTCACTAAGCTCCTCAGAAGTGTCATCAAGTTTCTCGGCAGTTTTTAGAAGATTCTTGAGTAACCTTATAAATGTGATTCTGAACTCTATGTCATCCAGTAGTTTGCTTTCCTCCGTTTCTTTCATTCGTGACATGTTTCTTTGTTTCTGCATTTTGGCTTCTTCCCTGTGTTGATGGAGTGGCTTTGTGTGGTAGGTGACCCATAGGGGGCAGTAGCTCAGCCTCCCCAATCACCTGATGTGGATGCTCTTGGTACACCCCTTTGTGGGCTGAGTGCAAAGTCTTGGTGTAGTTAAGCCTGAATTGCTGTTGGTACGCTGGGAGGAATTGACCTCCAGGCCAATTAGCGGTGAGCACTCCCTGTGTCTATAATGGAAGAAGTGCTGCGCTTATGGGGCAGGACTTGTTTCAGTGGGGCTTTGGTGCTCACTGAGTCTGCCTCTTGAATGTGTCACTTATGGATGTGAGGAGTTGAAATCTGTTGTCTCACACTGACCACTAGGTACACTGGCTTCTGGATCTCCAATGGGGTGCAGGTCAGCTACTGTCTGAGGCCACTCAGCAGGAGCTACAGTGAGAGCTGCAGTTTTCTCCTCTTTGCTTGGGGTTTGGAGGTTTTGGAGCTGTCTGACCCGGGCTGCAAGTTTTCTAGGTTAAGCTGCAATAGGGCAGGCTTTCTTATGCTAATTGAGCTGCTTGGAGCTTGGGTGGGTTTGTAGGTTGTGTGGGGCGGGGTCTCAGGGCGTCACTAGGTTAGGGCGTGGCAAACAGCAATGGCTGCTAGTTAGCCCGCTCTGTGTCCCGACCGTGTCCTGGAATCCTGTGCCCCAGTGCCGTAAACAGTTATTCCTGCACGCAGCTCTGCTAGCAAGCCACTCTCATTGGCAGACAGTCCAGCTTCTCCCCGTAGGAGTTTGGGTCCCCCGCGTCTCCCCAGAGACTGGATTTCAGAGTAGTCGGGGGCTTGTCTCTCTTCGGGTTGAAAAAAGCAACGCACCCAGTCTCCCGCCGCCAGCCCGGATCCCGCGCCTCCGTACCTCAGCTTTTCAGCGCTCATGCACGTCTCAATGCTCTTTTCTCTTTCCTTCTAGTTGTAGAACTTCCACTCAGCCAGCTTTCTCGTGGTTCTGGGTGATAGACGTTTTATCTTTTAGTTGCAGTTTAAATTGTTGTCGGAGGCAGCAGTTTAGGTGTTTACCTATGCCGCCATCTTGGATTCCCCCCAAGCCTATTGAATTTTTAAACTATATTTTACTGCACAGCTGCCACAATCTAGAATGGAGAAAAGGATATTGACTTCTCAGGGTTGTTGAGAGAGTCTGGTGGATATGTGGTGTGTATCCCAGTGTCTGGCATATCACAGGATGGGTAGAGAGAGATGGAGTAAGAGTATTTGGACCCAGACCTCCTGGCTTAGAATTTCAGTCCCCCCTCTACCTAGCTGCATAACCCTGGAGAAATATTCTCACCTCTCTGTGCCAGTTTCCTCAGCTATAAAATGGAGATGGTAGTAATCCTAGCTCATAAGTTTCTCATGTTGTCATTGCTATTTTCCATATTTTTATTCCTCTTTACTACTCTTGGTCTTTGCCAAAGTCTGAGAACCAATCCTTTCAAATAATTCAATTCCCTCTCTTATTGTTTTGTCTAAAATTCCCACAATAATGATGAATGATTATGAGTTTATCTGGAATAATTGTTCTGTTTCTTATTTTAAAGGTGATGTGACTTTAGAATTATCAGTAAGCATCCAGTTGGGTTTTTGTGTACGATGAGTATTATCCTATATAATAAAGAGCTAATATGCTAATTAGACTGGACAGAGGGATGACCTTCTGGAATGGCTAGTGGGTGGGGGCTCAGGCCATGAGGTGGCCAGGGCCACAAGGGCCAAGGCAGCCGGGGCTGTGAAGGCCTACACTTGCACCAGTTTCATGCATTGGGCCTCTAGTCTATATATATAAAACCCTAATATGCAAATAGACCAAAGAGCAAAACCCCCAAACAACCAAACAATCGGTTGCTATGACATATGCTGACCACCAGGGAGTATGTGCAGAACATGGTGGGTATTGGCAGCAGGCAGCAGAGCATGAAACATGGTGGGCGTCAGCCTCGGAGGGATAGAGGAGCAGGTGAGCGGGGGTGCCAGACCAAGGCAGAGTGCCAGTCACTATTATTGGGGCAAGCCTCTGGTGGTTACTGAAAATTCTTTGCTCCCACATGCTGCAGTCCTGCCTGGTGCTCATGCCTGCGGCCAGTGCTGGAGCTACTGCTTGCACCTGTTGCCAGCACCTGGTGCCAGCCCCATCACTTGGCGCCATCAGCAGGTGCTAGCGGCAGCTGCCAGCCTTGATTGCCTCTCAAGGCTTCTCCACCTCCCTCTGCTCCTGAGGGGTAACTGGGGCCAGCAGCCACCTCTCGCACCTGCTGATGGTGACGGCCCCATTTGAACCCGCTGCTGGTGCTGGAGCTGGCACTTGCACCCACTGCCGGCGCCTGGCACCAGTCCTGATCACTTGGCACCATCAGCGGGTGCAAGTGATGGCTGCTGGCCCCAATCACCCCTGAGGGCCTCTCCACCTCCCCCTGCTCCTCAGGGGCGATTGGGGCAGCAGCCGCACTCACACCTGCTGACAGCACAGGCCCGGCTCACACGCGCTGCTGGCGCCGACCCTAATCTCTCTGCGCCATCAGCAGGGGTGAGTAAGGCCAGCACCGTCAGCATGTGGGAGCGGCAGCAGCAGGAGTGGGGTTTCCAGCAGACAGGGGACTGGGGGCCACAGTGGGAGGGGTGCGAAGGATGGGCTGAGACCCACCCCTGTCCCCACTGCAGCCTTGTGTCCCACAGTTCCTTTCAAGGTACACAAATTTGTGCACTGGGCCCCTAGTTTTCTCTATAAAAAAGGATATTTCTATTATTTTTTAAAAAATACTCAGCATAAGGAATAGCTATTAGTTTGTATTGAATTTTCTTTTTTGTATCACCCATTGAAATGGTTGTATTGCTTCTTATGTAACTATTGACCTGATGTACATTTGTTCTTAATTAGATCTTCTAGATTAGGTTAAGTTTCCTTATCTTACCATTTACTTATTATTCTTTTCCTTCCAATTTCCTTTGGGTTTTGGTTCTTATTGTCCTCCTCCTGCCTCTGCCTGAGATATTTATACATACATTAAATGGTAGGAAAGTTTAGATGAATTTACTCTAGGCACTTCAGCCAATGAATGGACAAGGGCCAAAGATGATGTGAAAAACATCCCTACTTTTCAACATTTACATGGGTAGATGACTGCTTAAAATAATTTAGTGATTTTGAGTTCTTATTTACTTAATATTTGAAAATTAACCTTAACCTTTCTACAATGTGTAATGTTGAGTATTTTACCTATTTGAACTTGAAAGGATTTCTTGTATGTGGTTCTATGACTGTTATAAGGACAGACTTTTGACAAAATCTGCTTATATCCTTGGAAATCTGTATTTAGTTACAGACAACACTACATGACTCTTGTAAGAATTTTTTCCAGGACTCATTAAGTGTTGTATCTGGTAGGAATATGATTATTAATTGCGTTTACAGTGGAATATGTACATAAATAATAAAATAGGAAATACTAATAACTATTAAGATATTCTAGGACAGCATATGTGATACCAAGTATGGCTGATGTAAACAGATTTCCTCATGATAAATCACCTTTATCTTCTGAAATAAATCATATATGCTTCTGGTATATTCTTTTTATGATTTTGTTTACTGATTTTTATTTTAATACTTGATATCTGTACTCAAACATTGTGTGGGTATAGATTTCATTTTGTTGTAATAACTTTATCAGATTTCAGGCTTTGTATCAAATTGACCTCATCCTAATATGGGCACCCTGAAATATCTTTCTTTGTTTTGGAACAATTTATAGCACACAAAAATTGTTTGCATTAGGCATAATTAGCAGCACATCTTTATGGCCCTTATAAATAATCTTCTATTTAAGCCCAATACTGTTTTCTGCTGTTCCTTGCATCAAATTTAGAATGACATGTTTTTAAAACCATTTTTGTCCTATTTTATTGAAGTTTCAAATTATCTGGCAATTTGGCATAAAATGCCTTCATAATTTAAAAAATTATATTGGTTGTTATAACAGCTTTCTGATTTTGATATTGTTAATTTGAATTTGCTTTGATTAGCTTTACTAGTTTAGGTTTCTGTATTTTATCATTTACTTATTTTTTCCTTTCTTTAGCTTTCTGTTGCTATTACCCTTGCCAATAGCTTCTCTTGCCCATATGACCCTATCTCCTTTCTTAGCCACAGATGTTTGGCTGATGAAAGCACAGGTCTTCCAAAAGGTAAGATTAACCATTCACTTGTTACTCACTAGAAATGCAATTAAGAAATCTAAAGGCTGTGGTTATTAGCTGTAGGGAAGCAAGCTGCTACATCAGAGATGTATGAACCAATATTGTCCTCAGCGAAGCCACATGCAAAATGAAATTAAGGGAGAGAAGGATATAAGCCTGAGCTGTGGAAGCTGGTAGTAAACTACAGCAACGAGCAGAGAGAAGCAGAGAGCCGGGACCATGGAACCGCAGGGAGAGGAAGATAGAGACTCCAGCTGACTTTTCCTTCTATTCCCATGAGGTCTGATCACCATGAATTTCCATGAGGATCCTCTATTTTTATGATTCCATTTTATCCTTAAACAGAGTTAGTGTTGCATGCAACTAAACATGTCTTAAGATATTTCCTTATATTTTAAGCTGAATGTTTACTGACTTTATTTTTAAATAACAGAATTTAAAGTAATTAAAAGTCTACAAAGTGATGCAAATTCATGATTTCTTCCACTAATTATTCAAAAGCATTCAGAACCCCTGATTTTTTATAATCTGTGTTTTGCCCATTTTCCCATATGCATAGCAGCCAATGCCAGGACACAATTTATTCTCATAATGGTTGTCTTAAGTTTCTCCCAAGTAAGTAAGGTACCATATTCTCATCTCATTCTCTCTCTCTCTCTGAATTACAAACCTGATTTAGGCAAAAACCAAATCAATATCTCTGTGAATATATACCCTATATCTGCATAGAGAGAGAAAAGAAGAAAATAGACCAAAATGTTGTCAGCAGTTATGCACCGTTTTTACTTTCTTGTTTGTTCTTTCCTGGTTTTCTGAAAACAATGAGAGTGCATTATTTTATAATCAGACAAATGCTAATGTGATACTAAAAATGAACAATTAATTTTCTCTGAGCCTGACTTTGCTGCACTACAGAGATTTTTATATATAGTGTTTTTATTTTCATTGATTTCCACATTTGCTAATACATATTTTACCCAAAGGCAGCTTTACAAAGGGTTTTTTTCACTTGCAAGTTCTAAAACTGTTTTGTCTGCTCTAACTTATATTTGCTAATAGAGCTTATGTACCTGACCACCTGACTGGGTGAAAATAAGGTCACAACATGTATTACTGTTGACTCTACTGACTGTTCTGACCTGTCTTTCCCAGACACTGGTAGAATATAAATGGTTGATGCAGGGCCACTTGTTCATTCATTCTTTTCACTAATTATTTGCATGGGGCTTATATGATGCCTGGCACTCTTCTAGGGTCTGATAATACAAATATAAATAAGACACCTAACACCTGTTTTCATGAAGCTGGTATTCTACTGTGGAAAACAAGCAGACAGATCATAGTAACAGAGAAATAAGAGAAACCCAGAAAAAAAGTGCCCGCATGGGTTATGATAGAGATTAGGTTTTCTGGAAGCTATCTTTTTAGTGGCCCTATGTATGAGTTCTGAAAACATAGGGGACTCACTCCAGGCAGTAGGGGCACCGGTGCAAAGGTTCTTATGCAGAATGAGCCCAGATGTTTGAGAAAGACAAAGAAGGTCCACTTTGGCTGAATAGGCAAGAAGTGTGGTGAGAGATGAACCTAGAGAGGTGGGCATGAGGCAGTTCATGAAGGTATAGACTGCAGCTCATGAGCCACATGCAGCTCGCAAGCCGCTGTTTGCTGCTCTGTTGACTAATGAGTTTGTCGAACACTGAACTAGACTAAATGTTACCGTGTAGTTAGAAGCTGTGAGGATTAGGCAATTGTGGCATATTGTGTGCAAAGAGGTAAAGGGTAGTATATGACAGTGGTCGGCAAACTCATTAGTCAACAGAGCGGCAAACAGCGGCTCACGAGCTGCATGTGGCTCATGAGCTGCAGTTTGCTGACCACTGGACTAGGGGAAGGGGTGTGGATTTTGGTTTCAGTTTGATAGGAAGCCACTGGAACATTTTAAGCAGGGAAGATGATTTGTTTTATGTCCTAAAAAGATAGCTCTGGGACTTCTGCTGTGGTGGATAGAGTGTATGCTTCCTTATTCCTTCCACTAAATACAACTAAAACCACTGGACGTTATGCATAGGACAAATAGAAGACTTAGAAAGGTGGCAAGAAGTCAGGCTGCTGGAGACCTCAGGACCCGAGCAAAGACATGATGGTGAGCTCCTTGTTTCTTATGTTTTTACTAGAAGCCTGTTACACGAAGATTCATGCAATAGGCCTTCCTTCCCCTGGCTACCGGCACTGGTTTTCCTCTGGCACCTGGGACCCAGGCCGCAGCAGACCCAAACCTTCATCCTTCAGGCTTGGCTCCAGCCACAGTGGAGCCTTCAGTTTTCAGTCTTCAGTTTTCAGTCTTTGCTCAGGTGGAACCTTCAGTATTCGCTCCGTGCTGGTGTATGCAAATTAACCCCCATCTTTGTTGGGTTAATTTGCATACTCATTCCTGATTGGCTGGTGGGCATCATGGAGGTATGGTCAATTTCCATCTTTCTCTTTTATTAGTGTAGATTTTTGACTCATATATCCCAAACTTAGAGCTGAAGAAGCCAGAAATTCAGAAATTGTTTTTTTGTAATTTTAAAAAATATTTTTATTGGTTTCAGAGAGGAAGGAAGAGGAAGAGAGAGAAAGAAACATCAATGAAGAGAGAGAATCATTTATCAGCTACCTCTTGCACACTCCCTACTGGGGATTGAGCCTGCAACCTGGGCATGTATCCTTGGCCAGAATTGAACCCAGGACCCTTCAGTCCGAAGGCCAACACTCTATCCACTAATCCAAACCAGCTAGGGCCAAAAATTATTTATTAGTGCCAGTTTTTGTTGAGTCTTTGGGATTTTCTGCATAGACAATTATGCCATCTGTGAACAATGACAGCTTTATTTCCTCATTCCTATTTGTATATAGTATATGACCTTTCACAGTTATTTTTTTCATTAGCTAAAACTTCCAGGGTGATGTGTGTAGGAGTGGTGAGAGGGGAAATCCTTGCTTTGTTTCTGGTCTTAGGAGATCATCTAGTTTCTCACCACTAAGTATGATGTTAGCTATAAGTTTTTGCTAACTGCTGACAACTTTATTTCTTGTTTGCTGCGAGTTTTTATCATGAAAAGACCTTGGATTTTATCAAGTGCATTTTCTGCATCTATGGAAGTGATCAAATAATTTTTCTTCTTAAGCCTGTCAATGCCACAGATTACATTAATTGATTTTCACATGTGGAGCCAGCTTTGCATACCTGGAATAAATTCCAATTGGTCATGGTGTATTTTTTTTATATGTTGTCAGATTCAATTTGCTAGTATTTTGTTGAAGATCCTTATGTTTATGAGATAAACTGGTCTGTAGTTTTGTTGTAATGTCTTTATCTGGTTTTGGTACTAGGAAAAGGCTGGCTTCATAAAATGAGCTGGGCAGTACACCTTCTGCTTGTGTTTTATGAAAGAGATTGCAGAGCACTGGCATACTTTCTTCTTAAATGCTTGGTAAAATTCACCAGTGAAACCATATGGGCCTGATGCTTTCTGTTTTGAAGGTTACTAATTATTCATCAATTTCTTTAATAGATGTGAATATATTAAGATGATCTAATTCATCTTGTGTGAATTTTTGTAGATTGTATCTTTCAAGGAATTGATCCATTTCATCCAAGTTACCAAATTTGTGGGCAGAGAGTTTTTGTTTGTTTGTTTTTAATTTTTTTAAATCCTCACTCAAAGGTATTTTTCTATTGACTTTTAGAGAGAGTGGTAGAGAGAGGAAAGACAGAGAAATATTGATGTGAGAGAAACGCACTGATTGCTTGCCTCGTGCATGCACCTGGATCAGGGGCCCAAGCCAGGGAGGAACCTGCAAGTGAGGTATGTGCCCTTACCAGAATCTGACCTGGGACCCTTCAGTTCCCAGGTTGATGCTCTATCCACTGAGCCAAACTGGCTAGGGCTGGGCACAGAGTTTTCATAATATTCCTTTATTATTCTTTTTTAGTTCATGGCATTAGTCTTTCATGTAATATTTTTTGAGGCTGAACAGTTATAAAATTTATTGGAGTGACATTATAATAAAATTATATAGGTTTCAGCTCTTTTATAATATACTAGAGGCCCGGTGCTTGAAATTCATGCATTGGGGGGGGGGGTAGTGTCCCTCAGCCCAGCTTGCACCCTCTCCAATCTGGGACACCTCAAGGGATATCTGACTGCCCATTTAGGCCCCATCCTGGTGGGTAGTCGGACATCCCTCTCACAATCCAGGACTGCTGGCTCCCAACCGCTCACCTGCCTACCTTCCTGATTGCCCCTAACCACTTCTGCCTGCCAGCCTGATCACCCCCTAACCACTCCCCTGCCAGCCTGATCAATGCCTACTGGGATCGGGCCTAAACAGGCAGTCAGACATCCCACTCACAATCCAGGACTGCTGGCTCCCAACTGCTTGCCTGCCTGCCTTCCTGATTGCCCCTAACCACTTCTGCCTGCCAGCCTGATCACCCCCTAACCACTCCCCTGCCAGCCTGATCAATGCCTAACTGCTCCGGTGCTGGCCCGATTGCCCCTAACTGCTCTCCCTTGCTAGCCTGGTCCCCCCCAACTGCCCTCTCATGCAAGCCTTGTCCCTCCCAACTGTCCTCCCCTGCAAGCCTGGTTGCCCCCAACTGCCCTCCCCTGCAGGCCTGGTTCCCCCCAACTGCCCTCCCCTGCTGGCCATCTTGTGGTGGCCATCTTGTGTCCACATGGGGGCGGCCATCTTTGACCACATGGGGGTGGCCATCTTGTGTGTTGGAGTGATGGTCAATTTGCATATCACCTCTTTATTATATAGGACTAGAGGCCTGGTGCACAAAAATTCGTGCACTCAGCGGGGTCCCTCAGCCCGGCCTTCACCCTCACGCAGTCCAGAACCCCTCAGGGGATGTCCACCTGCTGGGTTAGGCCCGCTCCCTGGAGGGATCAGTCTTAAGCCGTCAGTCAGACATCCTCAGCACTACTGAGGAGGCGGGAGAGGCTCCTGCCACCACCATTGCGCTTGCAGCCATCAGCCAGGCTTGTGGCTAAGTGGAGCTCTCCCTGTGGGAATGCACTGACCACTAGGGGGCAGCTCCTTCATTGAGTGTCTGCTCCCCTAGTGGTCAGTGCATGTCATAGTAGTTCCCGGTCATTCTGCCGTTAGGGTCAATTTGCATATTACCCTTTTATTATATAGGATCATCTGTACATTGTATCAACCCAAGTCAAGACTCCTTCCGTTACCATTTATTCCCCTTTTACCTTCTACCTCTTTCCAACCTCCCTTCCCTCTGGCAATCAGCATACTGTTGTTTATTTCCATGATTCTTTCCTTTTTTTCTTTGCTTAATCCCTTGACCCTTCTCAACCATCCCTAAACTGCCCACCACAGCTGTCAGTCTGTTCTCTGTATTCATGAGTCTGTCTCCACTTTGCTTACTTTGTTCATTAGATTCCACATATAAGTGAAATCAGCATTTGTAGTATTAATTAATTTGTGTCTTCTCCCTTTCCCCCATCCTTTGGTTAGCTCAGCTAGAGATTTATCAATTTTATTGATCTTTTTAAAGAACTAGCTTTTGGTTTTAATATTTTTCTCCATTGTTTTCTATTTTCACTTTTATTGATTTCTGCTCTAATTTTTTTTCTGCTTGCTTTAGATTTATATCGCTCTTCTTTCTCTGGTTTCTTGAGATGGAAGCTTAGATAATTGATTTTAGATGTTTATTCTTTTAAGATTTTTAATTTTTTTTACATTACAGTTTACATTATATTACTCTGTAATAGTTTCAAGTGCATAGCACAGTGGTTAGAAAATCATATATTTTACAGAGTGTTCCCTCTAATATTTCCAGTACCCAACTGGCACCATACATAGTTATTACCACATTATTGACTATATTTCCTACACTGTACTTTACATCCCCATAAATATTTTGTAACTGCCCATCTGTACTTTTCAATTCCTTCACCTTTTTCACCCACCCCCTGAAGCCCCACTCCTCTCTGCCAACTATCAGACTGTTCTCTGTATCTATGAGTCTGTTTCTGTTTTGTTTGTTCATTTATATTGTCCTTTGAATTTCATATATAAGTTAAGTCATATGTTATTTCACTGACTTATTTCACTTGGCATAATACTCTCCAGGTTCATCCATGCTGTCACAAATGATAAGATTTCATTCTTTTTTTATGGCTGAGTAATATTTCATTGTATATATGTACCATTGCTTTTTTATCCACTCATCTGTTAATAAGTATTTGGGTTGCTTTAATAGCTTAGCTATTGTAAATAAAGCTGCAATGAACATAGGGGTGCATATATTCTTTCACATTAGTGTTTTGGGTTTCTTTGGATATATTCCCAGAAAAAGAATCACTGGATCATAGGGCAATTCCATTTTTTATTTTTTTAGGAATCTCCACACTGTTTAACATAATGGTTACACCAGTCTGCATTCCCACCAACAGTGCATGAGGGTTCCCTTTTCTTTGTATCCTCACCAGCACTTGTTTGTTGCTTTATTGATGACTAGAGGCCCAGTGCACGAATTTGTGCATGGGGGGGTTCAACTGGCCCAGCCCCAATCGGGGCCCAATCAAGGCAGGGCCAGCTGTGGGGAGGGGCCTCAGGCGATTGGCCGGCTGGCTTCACTCCTGATTGGTGTGGGGTGCCAATTGGGGGCGGGTCCAACTGTGGGGAGGGGCCATGGGAGGTTGGCCAGCCCCACCCCCTATTGGCAAAAGAATTTGTGGCAAAAGTAGGTCTACAGTTGTTCATGTGGAAAATAATACAATAGTTAATAAATAATAATACAAGAATAAATGTTTCATGTACTCACAACTGTAAACCTATTTTTGCCCTACCCTGTATACATACAATGCTATAAATTTCCCTCTGAGCATGGCTTTTGTAATTATCTCACAGTTCTTGGTATTCTGTTAAATCTGTTTTATTTTTTTCCCCTTCCTATTTTAAATTTGGGAGTTTCTATTGACCTCTTTTCAAGTTACCAATTCTTTCCTCAAAATTTCCTGCAACATTCCCTGCCAGTATGGTTAAGTTGTTGAGCATCGACTAAACCATGAACCAGGAGCTAATGGTTTCATTCCTGGTCAGGGCACATGCCCTGGTTGTGGGCTAGATCCCCAGTAGGAGGCATGCAGGAAGCAGCCTATGCATGGTTTTCTCTCATTGGTATTTCTCTCTCTCTATCTCTTTCCCTTTCTCTCTCTCTCAAATCAATAAAAACATATTTTTAAAAAATTCCTGCAACATACAGGAAATTAGAAAGAGAGAAAGAGGCAGAAGAAATATTTGAACTAATAAGAACTGGAAATTTCTAAAATTAATGACAGATAGCAAATGGATTTAGAAAGATCAGGGAATATCATGTAAGATAAATATAAAAAAATCTGCACTTAGGTATATCACAATGAAACTACAGAAAATAAAGACAAAGAGAAAAATCTTCAAAGAAGCCAGGGAAAAGTAAAGGAACAGAGAAAGATATACCATGCTAACATAAATCAAAATAAAGCTGAAGTAGCTACTTAATTTCAGACAAGCAGACTTTAGAGCAAGGAAAATAATTAGAAATAAAGAAGGGGCATTACTTGATAAATGTGTCAATCCCCCAAGAAGATGTAATAATACTTAATGCGTAGGTGTCTCACAACTGCATATCAAAACACATAAGGCTAGGAGTTACACTGTTCACTGCAGCTGTAGGTGCTAAGGCTTCAATTTTTTCTAGTGTCCTTGTTTTTATTTTATTTTTTATTGATCTCAGAGAAAATGGGAGAGGGAGAGAGAGATAGAAACATCAATGATGAGAGAGAATCATTAATCGGATGCCTCCTGCACACCCCCTACTGGGGATTGAGCCTGCAACCTGGGCACATACCCTTGACTGGAATAGAACCTGAGACCCTTTAGTCCACAGGCTGGCACTCTATCCACTGAGCCAAACTGCCTGGGACATGTCCTTGTTTTTGTCTCCACTGTTGTCTTTGTGTTTCTCAAGAAACCTATTCTTAAATAGGATTTGGACATTTTTATAAAAGTAAATAAAATTAATTCTGATTCATTCATTTAGTTAACAAGTACTTATTGGATGCTTTTACATTCCTGACTCTGTTCTAGGCACTGGGGATAATGATGAATTAAACAGACTACATTTACCCTCAAGGAACTAGCATTTAAGTGGGAGAGGTATGTGATGAACCAAATTACATTTATTTAAATTATAATGCCAGGTATTGGTAAGTGGCCTAAATAAAGATAAGATGATAGAGGAGGCTGAGATGTGTTATTCAAAACTGAGTGACTATGAAAGGCCTTCTTGAGGAAGTAAAGTTTAAACAGAAGTGTGGAAGACTTTAGATTATGACTTTACGCCTTTGGATTTCATTGTAAGTGTGATGGAAAGCCACTGAGGGTTTGGAGCAGACAAGAGACGTGACCTCACAGACGTGTTGAAAGGATCACCCTAGCTGCTGTATGGAGAGTAGACTGGGAGGGCACCAGGGACACCAGTTATAAGCTATCACAGTCATTCACACCAGAGCCGATGGCAGTCTTGGACCAGGATGGTCGCCATGGCCGTGGGGGTGGTGAGTAATGGTCAAATATATAATGTATTTGGGAAGTTGAGCCAGTTGGAAAAAGACAAAACAAGAAAATATAAAAAACACTTCTAATCCCTTCATTCAGAATGAAAATTCTATTACCAGTTGTCTTTCTCTCTCTTTTTTTGCATATATGTAATACTTTATTTGCTACTTTAAAACACTGATTACATTTTCCATATAAATTCTATTCTAAAACACAATTTTAATAAATACATAATATTTGATTAAGGAATGCATCAAAATGTATTTAACCTATCTTCTGTTGTTGGACCTTTAAGTTATTTTCACTGCTTTATAAACTACTGCAATGTTTATTCCATTAGCAAAATGCACACATTCTTACTTATTTGTTTGGGATTCTTTCCTGGATGCATGTAAAGAGTTTGAGTGCCCTTAATGGTTTTAATATGCATTTCTTAATTACTCTTCAAAATTATGAATACCTTTCCTATGCATCCTTATTAAGCATTATCTACCTAGTTACCATAGAGTATTATCATTGCATTTAATCTTTGCCAGGTTGCTAGGCAAACAACGCTATCTCATTGTTCTAATTGATTCTTCTTTGATTGTCAGTGAGGTTGAACATTTCTTTGAGTACATCACTTGACTCTTCCCTACTCATTACTCAGGTCACAGTTCACCTGTGCTGGTATGAAGGCTATACTAATCGAGGGGGATAAGGTGTTTCTATTGCAAGTGACAAACAACGCCACTCACATAATTGAAAAGTGCAAGGGTAGAAAAATCATATTCAGGTCTAATTGAATTCAATGTTCAGTGGATGTATTTGCATTTTGTTTCTCACTGTCACCTTGCTTTCCACTCCATTGTTGTTGTTTTTTGGGTCTCAGGCTCCATGGTGGCAGCCACTCCAGGGCTTACTACTCTCAGCGTTAAGCATAGCTGGCAAAAACACCTGTCCCTGCCCAGGAATCCCACCCAAACCCTCAGGCATCCCATTCGTTTCAAGCCCCTGATCCTGAGCCAAGTCTGGGGGTCTGGGGCTCTCACTGACTTGGACCTGGGTCATGTATCCTGCCCCTGGGACTAAAGGTAGAACCAGTCTCATCTTTCCCACCCCCCAGGTTCACTGATTTCACCAAGGACTCTTTTTCTAATATGTATGGCTCTTGGCTGGGCACCAAGAGAGTGGCTAATCAGCCTCCTCTCCGGTGTGATGCCACACAGTACATATTAATTGATTACGTACAATAAGCAAAGGACTAGCAATGGTCCTGGAGAGGAAGGAGGGCGCTATCAAGAGGTTTCAGACATGGTGGTTTCTCTTCTCTGTGAGTGGTCACTGAAAGAAGCAGAAACAAGCAACCATAAGTCAAAGTAAAATGGAAGTGAGATTAAATGCAGTGAAATGACCTGTGAAGACAGGTTAACTTGGGGTGGGGGAGGGGCATTCTAGGAAGGCTCTGCTGGGACAGCACTGAAGCTGAGCCCTCAAGACCAAGCCGTTGTTCCATAGAGAGAGAGAGAACGGTAGTGACACCCCAGAGCCCTCAGCATTCAATATATGGTTCCCAAACCTTTTCTCCCAGAGCTTTGTGCAAATGATGACTTGTAAATTAAAGGGCGTTAATAACATCATTTATATTCCCTACAGATCCAAGCCGGAGCTGGTCTCAGACTCTTTGAAGCAAACAGCGGGGCCACATTTCACCCCGATAGCATGTGCTGTTTCTCTCTGTTATTCAAGCTCATTTGGACCCCATGCTGGGTCCGGCTGCTCAGACAAGCACTCTGGCCTGTGCCTCAGGTCACCAGGGGTGATAGGAAGGCAGGTCAGGCAGCACCAGGCTGGCCTCGGCTGTGTTCAGTAGGATTCTGATTGGGAGAGACTTGTGAGTAAACAGCTTCCTTCAGTTACCATTTTTAATTTCTCCTGAAATTGTCCATCAATAACCCACTAACAATAACAAATTGCTACATGATGCCCTCACTGTGCTGCTGGGACTAAGCACCTGGGGAGGTGTTTGCAATCAATTCCACTCCTCTCCTCTCCTTTCATTCCCTGTTTCTATTTCACAGTGTCCAAAATACTTATGGAGCACCCACCTTGTGCCAGGTTCACTGTAAACAAGCCTGGAGGGACACAGACCCCAACAAAAACCAAATAAATAAAGTCACTGCTTCAGACAGTGGGAACTGCTATGAAGAAAACAGAATGGGCTGCTGTGATAGGTGGTGATTGGGAGGGGACTATTCTACTGAGAGTGAGTGGTCAAGAAAGACCTCTCTGGGGAGGTCACATTTAAGTCATAACTTGAATGATGAACAGGAATCATCTATGTGAAGAACTGGGAGAAGAACATTCCAGAAAGAAGAGACAAGCCAGGAATGTGGGGGGTGGAGGGAGATCTGAGGGTTGGGCTGCCGCGAGCTGGCAGAAGCCTCTCTATCCATCTCTCTATCTGTCATCCTCTCTCTAACTCCTCCTCTCGGCCCTGTCCCCGCCCTTGCCCAAGCCTAAGGGATTTTTCTCTGTCAGCTCCTCCGTCTATATCTTCCAAACTCATAGACTTCTGAGAGTCCAAGATATTGTGTCTTTTTTGAAATTTTGGCTCTTGGCAAAGGGCCAGCACTATTTCCATCTTGTGTGGAAAATATAGAATTACCGTGAATTATATTGAAAAATTAGATTCATTCACTGCTGTGATAATTTATCTCCCAATCTGTCTCAGAGAGTTAGCAGCTGGTGAGAAAATAAAATGTAATTTAGGCCAAAAAAAAAATCACTTTTAATCCATGTCTGGCAGGGAGAGAGCTTATTAAGTGAGTGTACTCTTTGCCAATCAGGTGGTTTTCTTGCTTTCTTTCTTTCTTTTTTTTTTAATATATTTTATTCATTTTTTTACAGAGAGGAAAGGAGAGGTAGAGAGAGAAACATCGATGAGAGAGAAACATCTATCAGCTGCCTCCAGCACACCCCCCACTGAGGATGTGCCCACAACCAAGGTACATGCCCTTGACCAGAATCGAACCTGGGACCCTTGAGTCCACAGGCCAATGCTCTACCCACTGAGCCAAACCGGTCAGGGTTCAGGTGGTTTTCTTTAGCACACCCTCAAATGAAATGTTGGGATAGAGACTAATGTGGAGCTTGCTCTCCTTGGATGGGCCCTGCCAACACTGGGTGACAAGTCCGACCCCACTTACAGTACAAAGCTTTCTAATGGGGGCTCTTCCCAGGGCTCAGCTCCTGACAGCCGATTGGACTTGCTCCTGCTCAGGAAAGGATACACTTTATTGCACTGGGGTTTTCCACGACAGTTTCTGCCTTGAGAAACTAGGAGAAACAGCCCCCAATTTTAAGCCATATCGATTGAAGGTGTTTAAGATATTCATCTCTGATTGGTAATGATGGCCATTTTTCTTCTCTGGAACGTTTGACTGTGTGCCCTGGAGTTGTCTTGACATCACCTCATGAGTCAGAACACTGAGCTCATCCCTCTGGGTCCAAAGCTCCCTGCCTTTGTGAATCAGACAAACACAGTAGCAGGGCCAGGTGAACACCTGAGAACACGGGGCTTTAGGCTGTGACTTTGACCATTGCCCCTCCCCCACTACATCCTGCATGTCAGAGCTCAGATTTTCCCCTGTCCTTGCACTGGGTCCTGGCCCCCTCCCTGAGCAGGCAAAACAGACCAGTGTAGCCCACCTGCTTCCTGGGGAATGGATTCTGTGGTGGCAAGGCTAGTGGGACAGGGTAGCAGGTACTTGCTGCTTCCCATTCTTCCTGCCTTAGAATCTTGCATATTTGGGAAAACTGAGGCACAATGGCATGAGAATATCCTAGACTGGACTTAGGAATCTAGGGCTGAAGCAGAGGTTCTTTCGTTTGCTTTCCATATGACCTCAGGGGGGAGTCTCTTCCCTTCTCTTGCCTGGAGCTGCCTCATCTATCAAGTGAGGAGCCTGAGCAGGATGGGCATGTTCCCTCCAGTTCAGAGTTCATTAATCTGTGAATTTGGAATTTGGGCTGCACAGATATGTACCCGCTGGGCAGAGCATAGACCTTGCATCTGACATCTAGGCTCCAGCTTCCCTGGAGTTCTTGCTTTGGAGTTGGTGTGTCAGGTTACTTCAGGAAATGGCCAGGGGTGGGGGCCAGCTCTGATTTGGGGAGGGTACCAGTAGAGGGGCGCATCAATGTCTCATTGGTGACTCACACATGGAGTTCGTCTGATGGGATGCCCACTATGTCGATAGTTGGTTCCCTCAAAGCGACCTGGGGACTCCCCTTGTGGCAGCTGATGGACCCTCCTGATTGGGAACCGTGACAGGGAGCCTGGGTGTGCAGGATCCTCTTAGAAGTCACCTGGCTCACCAGATGTCACTCCAGTTGAAACTGCGTGTCATCCAGTTCTCCAGAGATCTCTCTGACTTCTTGAACATGACCTCTGAGGTTAGGCAAAGAGAGAAAGGGTTTGATTTAGATTCAGTTTAAACTTGCAGGAAAGCCAGGGCTCTCAGTAGAGATTCTACCTGCCCCACCTCTTTTCCTCTCCCCAGTCCCCCACCACTGGTCAGGTTAAAATGACCAGTTGAATATAAAAACAGAGGAGAATGTAGACTGGTGCTGTGAAGTCGGCAAGGCTGTTGGAAATGCATGAATAGAAGTCTGATGGTGGAAGGGGGGCTGACTGTCTGCAAAGGCATGTGTGACATCTACTCGCACAAGTCCTTACTGTGTGCTGAGCACTGCTCTAGGTACTGGGGACACGGAACCGGAGAGACACAGTCCCTGTTCTCAAAAAGGTTACATTGAGGAGCCAGACAGAAGCCTAATAAACAAAGATATAAACAAGATATTTTCAAGTAAGAACCCCTGACGGACCTAATGGAGGGTCTGCAAGGGCAGGCAGGGAGCAGCAGGTTATCTCTGCAGGTGGTTAGAAAAGCCTTTCCAGGGAGGACAGCTTTGAGCTAAGAGCTGAATGATAAGAAGAAGCTGGTTATGAGCATGGCAGGGAGAGGATATTCCTAATAGGTCTGAGAGGGGAGCAGCCTGGCGTGCTGGAGGAGTAGGAAGAAGGGCTGTGTGGCTGGGGTGTGAACAGGGAGGGCGGAGAGCACAAAAGGAGGTCAGGAAGGCAGGTGGGTAGACCTTGTGGGGCCCTGCAGGCCACTGCGAGAAGTCTGGATTTTAGGAGTGATGGGGAGGAGGGGGGGAAAGGGAAGAGGGAGAATAAGGGAGATCTGTAATACTGTCAACAATAAACAATAAATTTTTTAAAAGAGTGATGGGGAGACATTGAAGGGTTTAAGCAGAAGGGTCTAAGATGGTTTATATAGCTTTTAGTGGCCTTCTACGTTAGAGAAAGAGATCCTGGCAGAACTCCATTATTACAGCCCCTAACCCACCCATCTCAAAGGGAAGGCCTGGAGGTGAGGATGGGCTGTGGGCACATCTGGGGCACATATAGATCCAACCAGGGCTCGGGGAATTGTGCCAGGGGCACGGAGTCTCACAAGTGACATCAGTTCCTGACTGGATGGGAGAAGTAAGACTTATTGCCCCACAGCTTTGGGACACCCCATCAGGAACAGCCAGGCACCTCTTGGTGCTTGGAATCTCAAAACACATGCCTCCCTTTTGTCCTCCCTCATCTCCCAAACTACTGGGTCTCTGGCTTGTTCGGTGCATTTCCAGGAAACCTAATTTTCCTCTTTGCCCTTTTGCCTAAATCTGTCAGATATGAATGAACAGGAGCCCATCCTGACCATCTCAGTTGGAATTTATTTCAACTCTCAGTGCTGAGTGAACCAACACTGAGTGTCCCTCTGCTTCTGAATCTGGGAAGGCAGAGGGACAGAAAACTACCTGGAAGAATATAACCCCGGAAAGAAACTGAAGTTCAAGAGAAGGAGTCAATCTTTAACATCAGATAACATTCTTCCTAAATAGTAAAATCATGGGAAGAAGCAAGAGATAATTTTAAATGATTTTTAATATTCCTCTCAAAATGTCATTGCATCTATGAATCGAAAGCAGAAGCTCAGCCATGAAAGTAGGAAGAAATGACAAATTAGGACAGACTGGGCCAGTAGGGTGAGGGTGAGGAGTCTTGGCCGAACATGGACTCCACACTCGCTGGCTCTGTGGTCCCGGCAAGTTCAAGAGCCCATCGATTTCCTATAAAACTGGCATTTTAAACAGTGCCTTCCTAAGAAATATCGTGTTGGTGAGGAGGTGGAGAAAGAGAATCCTTGTGCACTGCTGGTGGGATTGTAAATTGGTGCAGCCACTGTGCAAAATAGCATGGAGATTCCTAAAAAAAAACAACACCTAAAAATAGATCTACCATAGGACCCAGCAATTTCATTTCTGGGTATTTATTCAAAGAAAACAAAACACTAATATGAAAAGATATATGCAACCCCCTGTTCATGGCAGCATTATTTACAAGAGTTAAGATATGGAAATAATATAAATGTCCACTGACAGATGAATGGATAAAGAAGATCAATTATATATATATATGTCTATATATACACCATATATATACATATACTAGAGGACCAGTGCATGAAATTCATGTACTGGGGAGGGGGGGTCCCTCAGCCCGGCCTGTGCCCTCTTTCAGTCTGGGACCCCTCAGGGAATGTCCGACTGCTAAGCATGGGGAGCGGGCCTAAGCCAGCAGTTGGACATCCCTCTTGCAGTCCAGGACCCCTTTCACCTGCTCCTTACCATTCGACTCGCCACTCCTTAGCACGGCCACAGAGGCCGGAGATGCTCCCGCCACCACCACTGTGCTCGCCAGCCGTGAGCTTGGCTTCTGGCTGAGCAGCACTCCCCCTGTGGGAGTGCACTGACCACCAAGGGGTAGCTCCTGCACTGAGCGTCTGCCCCCTGGTGGTCAGCATGCATCATAGCAACCGGTTGTTCTGGTTGTTCCACTGTAATGGTCGCTTAGGCCTTTATTGTATGGATAACACCACGATAAGTTTATGTGGTGACAGATGATTACTAGAATGAGTGGGATGATCACAATGTCAGGTATAAAAATGTCAAATAACTACATTTTACACATGAAATTAGTATAACTAATATAACATTGTACATCAACTATACATAAAAGGAAATAAACTAGTGCCTCCTTCCTAGAGTCCTGCTGGACTTGCACCAGATACCACCATGTGCTCAGTACTTAGCACAAGGCCAGGCACATGAGAAACACACAGTACACAGTGCTCTTCTTGAGAAAGCACATGAAAATGGAACACAACCGCTAACTTACAGATCACAATGAAGTCAACGAACAGTGTGTGAGGTTCTTCAGGAAACCAAGAGCAAAGTCAAGATCAAGGATGGGAAATTCTTCCTGATTTCCAAAGAAAGTGAATGAAAACAATATTAAAAAGAAAAGGAGGCATACATCCTAGGGGTGGTAACTTCAAGACAGATATAGGAAGCTGACTAGGTGAAAATACAGCAAATGAAACTGAATTAATTATTTTTATAAAACAGGAAAAAACACTTTCTGCTATTTCTGCCAATTGAAAGGACTGCATGAGCACCAGGAATTGAAAACAGACCAACAGAGAAAAATCGTTGTGAAAATTTGGAATCACAGGGATAAGGAAAGAGATTTGCCAAATGTGAGAGAAAATACAAATTTATTACAAAAGGAGAAAATCAGGCTAGCTTTATGTCTCTCCATAGAACCAAATGCCAGGCGAGAAGGAGCAATATGAGAGGAAAAAATGTGATGAGGAACTCTGACTGTCACCCAGATCATCGTTCCTGGGAGGGCAGCGGAAAGGTGGTCTCAGACACGAAAGGGCTCTGAGTACACTTCCTGTGGGACTGTGATGAAAAAAAGTCACTTGAAGGTATGGCCTAATGCTTAAGGAATGAATTAAATACAGAATTTAAGACTACAGAAGACATAATGTCAAGAACTGAAGAGTAAACTACAAGATGAAGCTAAACGATTATCTTTAATGGAGTTTCATAATGCACAAATATTTTAAAAACTTAAAATAAATGAATTCTAATCCATATCTAATACCTTACATTTCTTTCTCTCTTTTTTCCCCTCTTAACTAAGGAATGGAGGAGATAGGAGAGAAGCAAAAATTTACTAGATTTTTACTTTTACACAAGGGTTTTGATAAAGGCTTCTTTTTTGACAGAAAGTAGAGAGAACATGAATATTTTTAAAAAAGTTTAAAACACAACTTTTAGGAGAAAAACAGGATATAAACTTCAAACACATCAGGCAGGAACAGAAAAATTGCATTTCCAGAGAGCAGCAACAACAAAAACAAAACCAAAAACAATTATAAGAAAACATAGAAACAAAACCTTTATAGAACAGAAATAAAGCCATCTATTTTTTTCCA
The DNA here is from genome assembly GCA_026230045.1 of Corynorhinus townsendii. Taxonomy (NCBI): domain Eukaryota; kingdom Metazoa; phylum Chordata; class Mammalia; order Chiroptera; family Vespertilionidae; genus Corynorhinus; species Corynorhinus townsendii. The sequence continues at coordinate 200,058,570 of JAPDVU010000002.1, forward strand.
CCTTTTAAAATATTGTGACAACAGATATGAGTTAGATAAGCTCCCTTGTTATAATTAAAAGGCTCTCAATTAAATGGTGAATTAAAATCCATACAAGTTCATACCTCAGAAAAGTTAAAAACCCTGCTCTAGGACACAAAAGAAAGTGAATTACTGTCAAAATATAGCATGTTTCTTAATAAGAAGTCTCAACGTTTTAAAAATTCAATTTACTTCTAATTAATTCATAAATAAAATATAATTCTAATAAACATTTAAATAGAATTTTTTGAAACTTGGCAAAGTGGTTTTTAAATTATTCTGAAAGAACAAATGTGGGAGACATCAAGATAAAAATTGAAGCAGTGGAATAAAGGAGGTACTTATTTTCCATATTAAAGCATATTTTAAAGGTGTATTAATTAAGAGAGTGTGGTATAGGTATAAAATGAAGCTATCACTGCAATTAAAATAGAGATCTTCAAAACAGACCCACACAAATAAGACAACATTTCATGCCATTGGGTAAAGAATAGGTTATTCAATAAATGGTGGTGACGTAACTTGCTAATTATTTGGAAATTAATAAAATTGGATCACTACATGATAAGGCATACTTAAATGAAGACTAAATTGATTTTAAAATAAATGTAAATGATAAAACCATGAAACAACTAAAATAAAGGTAAAACAAGGATAAATACTTGATCTCTGGGCAGAGAAGGAATTTCTAAACCAAAAAGCAAAGGAAGAAAAGATGCAATAGAAGAAAATATAGGACTTGACTATATAAATATTAAAAAAAACAAACTTCTTCAAAAAGTCCATAAATGAAGTTTACGGAATACAAACAAAACTAGAAACTGATCACTCTTCTCTTCTCTTCTCTTCTCTTCTCTTCTCTTCTCTTCTCTTCTCTTCTCTTCTCTTCTCTTCTCTTCTCTTCTCTTCTCTTCTCTTCTCTTCTCCTCTCTCTCTCTGTTCGAATCTTAACCACAGAGAAATTAATACCATTTAGGAAAAAATAAGCCCCTAACAGAAAAAAAAACTAGACAAAACACAGAAACTGATAAATTGCAAATGAAGAAACACAAGTGGCCAAACTAATACATGAAAAAAAAAAGTTCAACCTCATTAGTAAAGACATTCAAATGTAAACAACATGCCTATTAAATTGAAAAAGTTGTACACTATTGCTGAGTGCTGAAGCAGGCACGGGAAATAGGTACTCATACCCATGGATTTTAGCAATATACATCAAACTCTTACAGGGGTTCAAAATCTGGGATCTAGGTATTCTTTTCCTAGGAATTTATTCTAGGGCAATATGCAAGAATTTACAGAGATTTAGCTACCAGGATCATCTTTACAGCATTTTAAAGCAGGTCAAAGTTGAAGATACTAAGCAAATCTAATATTTATTTATTGAGCACATAAAATGGCCAGGCACTCTGCCAAGCCCTTCACATGCATTACCTCATTTTATCCTCAAGCAGCCATGTGAGCGAGGTCCTTCCCATTATTGCCTCTATTTTACAGATGAGGAGGTAGAGGATTAAAGTGACTCAAATGCCCAGCAAAAGAGGACAATTACATATATCATGGAACAAAAATAATATGAATGTAGTAAAGCCATGTAAAACAATAACCTCAGAATATAAATGGACATATGGTTACAGTGTGTGTGTGTGTGTGTGTGTGTGTGTGTGTGTGTGTGTGTGTGTGTGTGTGTGTATGTGTACAAGGTGGCCACATGATTTGGAAGAAAACATATACAGAATAGAATTCATGTATCTTCCTAAAAAAAGGACTAGATGGTGTGTGTAGGAGAGAGGGGGGGGGGGAACTAGCTATTAATAGTGGTCTTTTCTATGGAGGTTATAGAATGATGATAATCAGTTTTCTTCTTTATCACTGTCTTCTAATTTTCTTCAATGAACATACACTTCTACACTAAAATATAATTTTAAATAGAATTTCATATAAAGGTGTGTGTGGGGGAGTTAATAGTTGATGTCATTTCAAAGGTCTTCTTTTTCAAAGAGAGAAAGGATTGCTCTCAGATTTATAGCCGCATCCTAACAGTTTATCCAAGCTTGCCGGGGTTACTAAGGTTCTCACAGTTACCTGACCCTAGAAGAGCAGGACTGATTTACTTACCTTGGAATAATTCCACTGGTTGGTCCGGAGAGATGTGGGCTTAAAAGACATTCCTTTAATCTCTAAGTCTTCCCTCTGGTTATGGGTTTTGTTAGGAGTTTGAAGCCCCTGTGCATTTTTCCAGCTAAATAGACTCATGTGTGCATATTGGTATGTCTGAATTCTTCCAGATCCATGCTGTTCCAAATAGAGTGACAAATTCCACATCCTTGTCTCCTGAATTTTCACAAATAGAAAAAAATTCCTCTGAGTTCCCGACTGAGTCATTGCAGCAAGCTGATATGGAGAGAGGGTGCAGAGAGGGCTTGAATGTGAGGGCATCTGTCATCTCTGGCTGGCTTGGAGAATGCAGCCACAACGATGACCATACGTGGATAGGTCACAGCTATGCCTAAGGTCAAGGCCCTCAGCAGGGCGGCTCCTCCCAGGAGGGCAGAGTTTAAGAAATCTTAAAAGGGTGGGTTTTTAGGTCAGGGAAATAAAAGGCTGCCTCTTTCACCAATAAGACAAAGGAATACAGAAAAGGCTCCTGCTGGCAGTGCAGTTGTGCGTATTTCCATTCGGTCTTTTCACTCACTCACTCATTCAGAAAATATCTGCTGAACACTTGAAATGTTCCAGACACTGAGGATATAGGGTTGAACAAAAGAGATAAAACCCCTGCCTTTATGGAGGTTTACACCCCGATGGAATTAGGTACACAATGAACATGTAAACACATAAACAAGTCAACCAGCAAATAGAAGATAAGATAATTTCAGATAAAGGTAAGTGCTCAGAAGAATATAAGACAGAGTAATGAGAGAGAAAGGGACTGGGGATTACTTTTCCAGGGTGGTCATGGAAGGCTATGCCAGGTGACAGTTGAGCTGAGATATGAATGAGCAGGAGAAGCCAGCCTCTCTAAATGGCATAAGCCTTCCCTATTTTCCTTCATCTGGCCACATCTATCTATCAAGTCCACTTCTTCCAAAAAGTCTTCCTTGAAATTTCGGCACTGCTGTTGCCTTCTTCTCAGAGCTTTCAGACTGTGCCACATACACCATCAGACGATTCTCCCAGTGATGTGTGTGTGTGTGTGTGTGTGTGTGTGTGTGTGTGTGTGTGTGTATGCATCATATATATGCCTGCCCTAAACTTTCACTAAGCTACAGGGTCCAGAGGTAAGGTAGAGGGCATCCTGATGGTCAGTCTACAATCGAAGGGTCAAGTTCTTCCTGGGCATTGGCCCAGATTTCCTTATGCAGTTGCTCACTGGATGGATTTAACCTGAATCAACCGAATCACCCCAAACACCTATGCTCTGTAATCCAGAATGAACTTAACTACTTTTCCTGCTCCCAAGCCTGCTTCTCCTATGTTTCTTGCTTCAGTGACATCTCAGCATTTATTCCTTTAGGGGCCTGTCTCTGCTAGCATCTCCACATGTGGTGGGGCAGTTCAGGCACTGCACAAAGGCCAGGAGGGTGAGTGGAAGCTGAAACTTAGACTGTACTCTCAGTAATCAGGTCAATCTGGTACAAGCGGGATCCCCCCAAAGGAAGGTTGCCTTTACTTTGCCCATAGGTGTCATCCAGTTGCCCAGCGCTATACCATTTGCTCAGAGCTGGTACTAATTTGCTCAGAGGTGCCGTAGAGTTTGCTGTGCCCAAGTTCTCCCCTTACAGTGTGATTTTTCCCAGCATGTCTTCATAATCCAAGTTAGTCAATATTCTCTCCAACCATCCATTCCTTCTCTATCCTTCAAGCTCACTCTCAAGTCCCCTTTCTTCCAGGAGAACTTCCAGAAGCCTCGGCAACCTCTCTTCTGAAACCACAGCAGAGACCATCTGCACTGCTCCCTTCTCTCAGCCTCTACCTTCCAGTGTGAGTTTTGCCACCCAATTGGACCATGCATTTGCAAAGACTGAACTGTATGTTGAGCTTCAGGGCCTTGCATTGAATAATGCATGGTTCACAGAAGCCCCAAACATGCTGCCTCTCCCTGGGTGTGAAATTCTCCTCCTAGTACTGTGCTCCTCAGTGTGATTTCTGTGAACTCTCCACATCAGAATCACCTGTATGTTCCTGGACATATTGCATCAGAATCTCTAAGGAATAGGTCCTTGGAATCTGAATTATTAGGACCCTCTCAAGTGGTTCTTATGTACACAGAAGTGAGGGAACCACTGTCTTAGTGGCATTAAACCTCGAGAAAAAAGAGAGCCATGGAGTGAGGGCTCAGGCTAAGAGCGTCCTTGTAGAATCACTGGGTGATGGGTCACTGCTTCTTGCATCTTCCTTTGTCGCTTTTCAGCCCTCAGAGGGAAGAATGAAGAACTTTGAGTGCTGACACAAGATGGCTGCCACAAGATGGCCTGCAAGGGAGGGCAGATGTGGGCGATCAGGCCAGCAGGGGAGGGCAGTTAGGAGGGACCAGGCCTGCAAGGGAGGGCAGTTGGGGGACACCAGGCATGCAAGAGAGGGAAGTTGGTTGGGGGGGGGAGGGAACCAGGCCTGCAGGGAAGAGGATTTGGGGGGGGGGGGGACCAGGTCTGCAGGGGAGGGCAGTTAAGGGTGACCAGGTCTGCAGGGGAGGGCAGTTGGGTGGGACCAGGCCTGCAAGAGAGTGAAGTTGGGGGTGACCAGGCCTGCAAGGGAGGGCAGTTGAGGGAGACCCAGGCCTGCAGGGGAGGGCAGTTGGGGGGAGGGGACCAGACCAGCAGGGGAAAGCAGTTAGGGGCAATAAGGCTGGCAGGGGAAGGCAGTTAGGGGTGACCAGGCCTGCAGGGAAGGGCAGTTGGGGGGGACCAGGCCTGCAAGAGAGTGAAGTTGGGAGTGACCAGGCCTGCAGGGGAGAGCAGTTGGGGGGACCAGGCCTTCAAGGGAGGGCAGTTGGGGGTGATCAAGCCTGCAGGGGAGGGCAGTTATGAGTGACCAGGCTGGCAGAGGAGGGAAGTTGGGGGTGACCGGGTCTGCAGGGGAGGGCAGTTGGGGGGGACCAGGGCTTCAAGGGAGGGCAGTTGGGGGGGGGCTGGCCTCCAGAGGAGGGTAGTTGTGGGGGACCCAGGCCTGCAGGGGAGGGTATGGGGGGGAGGGGGAACCAGACCATAAGGGGAGAGCAGTTAGGGGCGATGAGGCTGGCAGGGGAGGGCAGTTAGGGGTGACTGGGTCAGCAGGGAAGGGCATTTGGGGGGGACCAGGCCAGCAGGGAAGAGTAGTTGGGGGGGACCAGGTGGCAGGGGAGGGCAGTTAGGAGCAATCAGGCTGGCAGGGGAGCAGTTAGGCATCAATCAGGCTGGCAGGGGAGTGGTTAAGGGGTGATCAGGCTGGCAGGCAGAAGCGGTTAGGGGCAATCAGGAATGCAGGCAGGCGAGCAGTGGGAGCCAGCAGTCCTGGATTGTGAGAGGGATATTCGACTACCTGTTTAGGCTCGATCCTACTGGACATCATACTGGGGACCAGGCTGGCAGGGGAGGGCAGTTGGACATCCCTCAAGGGGTCCCAGATTAGAGAGGGTGCAGGCTGGGCTGAGGGACACACCATCCCATGCATGAATTACGTGCACCGGGCCTCTAGTCATATTATGAATAGGGAAAGTGAGATGGAACTAAGCAAAGAAACTTGCCCAAGTTCACACCAGTAATGACTGAGTGGGCATTCAAATGCAGGCAGTCTGACTTCAGAGGCCATACTCTTGACCACTAGCATACACTGCCCTGGGACCTTCAGCACTGGATCGATCCTTGGGAGAAGTTCAGGATCCATAGGATTACTGACTCAATTATTGTGTTCTCTTTTTAGTCACAACATGGGCCAATCCCAATTCCAGGTATATAGCTCCAACCCAAGGGTAGAATATCTAAGAGTGATTGATTGAATGAATGAATGACTCTAATCAGTCAATCAATGAAGCAGAAGACCAATAAATCAATGAGGCAGGTTCTTTGAAATGACCATTAAAGTGGAGAAATCTCTGACAGATGAGTTTATCTAGGAGATGGTGACAATGGAGGGAGTGTAGACACTGAAGAAATGAAGAGAAGGTCAATGTGGCTGGAGCATACTGAGATGCAGCAGATGATCAGAGACATGCCTGGAGAAGTAGGCAGAGCCAGATCATGCAGGCCTTTACAGAGGGTTTTGAAAAGTGCTCTAAGAGCCATAGGCAGCCATCAGGGGATTTTAGCAAGAGAATGACCTTCCCAGCAAAACCAGCAATGGGATGAGGTGTTGGCAGCTGGACACTGACCAGTTTGAAGGCTGCTTCCAGTTCTGAGGCTCTGTGAAATAAATGAATGGGAATGGTGAATGAGAATTCTGTTCTGGTAAGCAAGTAAGGAGCCTGAGAGGGTACCAGGGTTCCTGGGGAGGCCTTGGAAAAGAACATACTAGAATTCCCTTTGCCAGTGGTCGGCAAACTGCGGCTCGCGAGCCACATGTGGCTTTTTGGCCCCTTAAGTGTGGCTTTTCCACAAAATACCATAGCCTGGGCGAGTCTATGTTGAAGAAGTGGCATTAGAAGAAGTTTAATTTTAAAAAGTTTGGCTCTCAAAAGAAATTTCAATCGTTGTACGGTTGATATTTGGCTCTGTTGACTAATGAGTTTACCGACCACTGCCCTATGCTAACTCATGTGGTTCAGGTCTCCATCCTCTTTCCTAAGGATTTTTCTCCAGTTGGAACCTTTAGACAGTGGCCTCATTCCCAGCTATTCCGAGTCCTGGAGGCAGCAGTGTTGGGGCAGCCAAGGAGACCAGTTGACATTTTCAGCTGGCACAGATCTAAGCCCCCTGAGCCTGCCCAGCCAGCCAGGCTTCAGCTGAGGTCATGGGGACAAAGCAAATTGGAGCACATGGCAGCCCAGGGGAGGAGACAGACACAATGGAGCCCATCCAGGCTCCACACAGCCCTTCACCATGAAGCACTGCATTGGCCTCAGTGCTTGACCTGGGCTCTGAGCTCCACTCAAGGCCCTAACCATGTCAAAGAGCCCAAAACCAACATCTTTGCAATCAACTAGCTTGAGTAGGGGAGATGGGACACAATTAGAGGTGTGAGACCCAGGGAGAAATCAATTCAGTTCAGTTCATGGCCATTCTGCTATAAGTCCTGGGGCTACATAAACAGTCTTTGCCTCTGGAATCCACAAACTATCTGTGAAGACAGATCTAGATGTGAACAATGACAATGTAATGTGATCCTCTAACAGAAGTGAATGGCAAGTGCAGTGACAGCCCAGATGGGCAGCAAAGAAGTCCTCTTGCTGGGAGGAGGTGGGGACCAGGGGAATTTAAAAACACTTGGTCTGGACCTTGAAGAATTAGTAGAACTTTGAGGAGTGAATAAGGAGGGGAAATTATCCTATGCACAGATGGAGAACAGTTAAATAAAGACAGAGATATAAAAGTCATCGTTGTGTTTCAGAACAGAAGAACAAAGCAATTAAGCCTTTGTACTCTGGAGTCTGTGTGCTAAGGTTGGAACCTGACTCTGCCACTTACTAGCTGTGTGACCCTGGGCATGTTACTTAATCTCTCTGTGCCCCTGTTTCTTCATCTATTTTTTAAAAAAGCAATAATAACAGTACTGACTTCATAGGATTGAAGTGAAGATTGAAAAAGTTAATATACATAAAGTTCTTACAAGAGTGTCTGGCACATAGGAAGCACTATAGGAGTTACTAGCTGTTATTATTATTGTTGTTATCGCTGTCATCCCTGGATGGTGGAGGCTTACACATGCCCTGGACACGTGGAATGGAAACTGTCTCAGAGCCTGAGCTTCAGGTTCAGGCCCTGCTCTGGGCATCCAGCAGGCTCAATCTGCACTTGAGATGACTGAATCAACCATAAATGCCCCCATCTTGGTCACTAGAGCCTGAAGGAAAAAGCACAGATGGCTTTGTCCAACCTGGACAAACTCTGGTGAGTCTGAAGGAAAGCCAAGGAGGCTTGGCAGGCCCAAAGGAGAGAAATTGAATGGGGTTAGGACCTGCCTGCCTAGGATAACTTATTTGTGTTGTGTTAAGCCACTCAGTTTGTGGTAGTTTGTTACAGCAGGCACAGAACATGAATACAAACAGTGCTCCATAAATATTGGTTGAATCCTGAAATTACATTGAGTCAGAAGGCTGCTTGACAAATGTGGAATGAAGGACACAAATCTGGAGAGCTGTGTTTTTCAGGCCATGGCGAATCTGTTGAGCATCCTGATGCTCCCTCTATTCACCTCTGGAGTGATAGGTATCCAGGTCTCCACACTCAGAGGTGATCCCCCATGGACAATGCAAGATTAATAGTGACCATTCCTGGTTCATGAACTTCGTTTTCCAGTCTGCTTGCAGACCACTCTTTCCTGTTGTTGTTTTGTTATTTTCAAAATTATAAATGAATATATGCCCTTACTAAGTGTTTTTCTTACCATTCAGATAAGTATCTATAATAATAAAGCATAATATGCTAATTAGACTGAACAGCCGAATATCCTTCTGGACGTTATTCCGGACGTCCTTAGAGAAAGCTGTGGTGGGGGCCGAGGCAGAGGTGGTTAGGGGCAATCAGGCAGGCAGGCAGAGTGGTTAGAGGTTCTCCTGCCTGCCTAATCACCCCTAACTGCTCACCTGCCTACCTGATCACCCCTAACCACTCACATGCCTGCCTGATTACCTCTAACCACATTCAGATAAGTATTATAACATAAAAATAGGAGTCCCCTCCCCCACTCCCAACCCCTCATTTCTGATCTTCACAGATAAATAACTGCTATTTCTGTGGATTCTTATAGAATTTTTCTACACATATGCCAGTATGCATTTACATATTCATATATGTACACACACACAAAGTATTTTGACACAAAATGAACCATACTGACGATATTGTTCTCCAATTTCTTCATGTAATAATATGTCTTGGATGGCTTCTATTAGTATATATAAATACATTTCGTTCTTTTGAATGGTTGCATAGTAGTCCATTGCTTACCACATTTTATATAACCACTGCCATAAACTGCTTGGTGTACAATAGAACAGATTCTCGAACGTTTAATTACTCATTTTTGGAGTTTCTACACAACATCACATCAAACATATTTAAAAGTATACTTACATTTAAATTTTTGTTGTAAAGCTTGAAAATATTTTTTTATGATCTTGCTTTGGAGATAATTTTCTCTGAATAACTTAATTTATGGTTGACTACAATTTCTCAGCATTATCATGCATCCTTGGGAATTCTTGCAAGGTGAGACAGCTTAGCCTTCAAGTAGTTTGTAAGTGTAATGGCATTTTTATGAATATTAAATTTATCAATTAATGAATGTGACTGAATGCTGCACTTCATGAACATTTCAATAAACTTATTAATTTTTATTTTGATACTTTTTTTTGCTACCTCATATTTTTCTTAGGGTTTTGGGAAGCTTGCAATTTATACAGACAATGCCTAGGGCACCCAAAGGATAAGATAGCAATGTACCCAGTAATCCTTGGTCAATGACTGGGCTCACTCTTCAGGTGAGTGGGTAGTTGGAGGGTGTTTGGGGAGGAGGCTCACCAGGGTTCCCAAAATGGGTGTTTCCCAAAATAGTGTCAGGCATTAGAGCAACATGTGGAACTGGAATGGGTCCAAAAGAGGTGCCAGAGTCTCAGCTAAGAAGACAAGGGACATAGCCAGGGTGACCTTTTATGAAAGGAACAAGACTGATTGGTTCTTGCGTGCCCCCATATCCTCATCCACATATTCCAAGGCTGTCTCTCAAAGGCTTGGTTTTATTTGTTATGGGAAGGGTCTCCTTCATTTCCCTCCCTAAGTGTGGCCAGCCCTTTCAGGTCTTGGGATCTCTCACTCTATCTCTATGTTCTGTCTGCTGTAAACCTAGAGCACCAATCGATGCTTAAGCAGAGCTGACAAATGGGCAAATGAGAGTTTTCCATCAGGAGGTAAATTTCCCCATCTGCATCGCTACATGTGAAATGTCATACTGATCAGAGCAGTAAGTGCTCAGGAGGGAAGGGCAACATAATGACAGAAATAATTTGGCATGTCATTTGATTTCCTTACAAAAAAAATTAGCATTTTTGAAAAGAATGACTTTCTCCATGGAAATTCCTCTTCAATGTAAGCACTTGTTCAATGATGGACTATTATAAATGCTTATGATCATGAGGATGAGATTTCTATAACATCTGATGCTGTTATTACTTTGAATGAAATCACTGTGAAGACAATTTCAGGTCCCACAAGCAGCTCTTAGCTTTAAGAAGTCCCCGTGGATCAGAACACAATTTCCATAGCTCAGTAACACAGTCAGCCAAGAAGCTTGGGGCAGAGTCATGGAGAGGGAGGGACGCTGAAGATGGGGGTACTCTGTGACAAGAGAAGCATCAAGGGGACAAGGCAGACTCATAACCTTTGTCTCTTGGGCTATCCCACCCGGGATAAGGAAAAGCTCACAATTTCAGACACAAACATATTTCACTAGTTCGGTCTTAACAGACTCTATAGGACTTTCTGGATGTCTTCTGCCAGGGCCCATGTGTGCTGTAGACATTGTTTTTCTTGGAAACTATTGATGGCTACCATCGTCTTCCTGTCCACTCAAGGTCACTGTGGAAATGGCTTCTGCCACCAACTGTTGTCCATGTGGCTAGTCTTGTAGTGATGCTGAAGACACTGATATTGCAAATGCTACCAGAGTAGCTGCCGATTCCAGATCAAGGTTGATGTTGCCCAGTATCAAGAATGTCTACTTGGTATTTTCTCCTTCTGGAAGAGAGTGCCTGTATTCCCTCAATACCAATTACATTATTTTTCCTAGTTAAAAAACTCCAACTTTTAGCTAGACATACTGCCATTCAGAGAAAGACTATACCTCCCAGCCTCCTTTAAGGCTGTGTAAGTGTGAAAGTAAGTTCTGACCAATAAGATTTAAGGAGAAATGCTATGCAGAGCCATCTCCCTCCCCAAAATGATGAATATATGAAGGTTTACCCTTCCACTTCCACTTCCTCCTTATTTTTCCCAGAAAGCAGTTAAGGTGATGGCAGGAGCTCTGGCAGCCATGTTAGGCCACAAGATGACCCTGAGAACGGAAGCCACATGCTGAGGATGGTAGAGTCCTGCTCCATAAAGACACCATGGAGCTACCACATCAGCTGTGTAAGCCACTTCGTTTTGAGTATTTACTTATTTAACTGAGAGCCAAACTAATTTTCTTCACAGTCATTAAATAAGTGCTTAGAAAACACAAATAAGTTTATCAACTATAATTTGTAACATTATCTTTATTGAGTTCTTTTTATAATTGAAATATGATTGACATATAACATTGTACTCGTTTCAGGTATACAACATAATGATTTGATATATGTATATGTTGTGAGCTGATCATTACAGTAAATTTAGTTAACATCCATCATCATACGCAGTTAGAATTTTTTTCCTTGTAATGAGAATGTTGTAAAAAAAAATGTTGACTTGTTTAGTAGAAACACTAAAAGGTATAAAAGGAATGAAGTACCGATACCTGGTGCACTGTGGATGAGCTTCAAAACCATCATGTTAAGTGTAGGAAACCTACATAATAAATTACATATTGTGTGACTCTATTTATATGGAATGTCCAGAATAGGTAAGTCCACATAAAACCTTTAAGATCTACTCTTAGCAACTGCCAAGTGCACAATGCAGTATTGTTAACTGTAGTCACCATGCTGTCCATTACAGCTCAGCACTTATCTATATATATAAAAAGCCAGCGACTGGAACGCCGAAATAATGGGAACGACTGATTGCTATGATGCCCACTACGGCCAGCAAAGGGCCCGATCAGGGGGTGGGGCTCCCAGCCAACCTCCTGTGACCCCTCCCCCCAGATGGCCCTGCCCCTGATCGCCCCCCCTACCCCAATAGGAGGCAGGGCCAGCCAGCCCAAACACCCATGGCCCCTCCCCTAGGCCACTGGCCCCCGATCAGCCCCCCCACCCCAATTGGGGGCTGGACCCACCAGTCAATCTCCTGCAGCCCCTCCCCCCAGCCAGTCCAGCCCTGATCAGCCTGATCTGGGCAGGCTGGCCAGACCCCACTATGCACAAATTCCTGCACTGGGTCCCTAGTTTATCTTATAACTGGAAGTTTGTACCTTTTGGCCACCTTCTTCTATTTCACCCACCCCCATCCCAGCCCCCACCTCTGTAGCCACCAATCTGTTCTCTGTATCTGTGAATTCTTTTTTGTTTTAGATTTCAAATGTGAGACCATACAATATTTGTCTTTCTCTGATTTATTTCACTGCGTCTTTATGTTATATGTAGTCAAACCTTATGCTCACTGGTACACACCAGTTGCTATAGAAATTCCTGGTGCCCAAGCTTCTGAAAACCAGACAGCAACAGTTCTCTGAGGCTTTTCTCACTGCCCATGGGAATCATTTTACCCTGTACCCAGACGGGAGCTCTTGGAAGCTGAGTGACACTGAATAATAAGTGAGACCCTCTGCTAGTCTCTCCCTCTTCTGATATCCCACCCCTGACTACTCACCACATCATGCACCTCCCCCGACTCTTTTCTGGGGTGATCCACTTCCTTATGGGCTCTTCTGCTTCCCATCAAAACAAACAGACCCCTGGTGGACCAGCCCCAAGCTATGCCTCTATCTCAGGTTGAATATCATTCATGACAAAGTCATGACCTCTACTATACTCTTTCTCCTATAAAATGCATGCCATTGCTGCCTAATTCCACAGCTTCCTTCAAGGTGGCATCCTTGAAAAGAATGACCTATAGGTAGGCTTCTTGTAGGCATGCTGGTCTTCTCCAGCTGGTCTTCTCACAGCCCAGCAAGAGCGTGACCATGCATGCGGCACTTTTCCCTGCCGTGACCAGGCAAGTTTCCTCTTGGGTCAGTGAGTGCTCCTTGGCAGTAACTACAGTTAGATATTTGTCCCACAGGTAATTTCTCCCTGCCACTCTCCCTTTATGAGAGAAATACTGAGCCCTATTTCATTGATGTTAAGCTTGTTCACGACTTGCTTTGACCAACAGAATGTGGGTAGAAGTGACAATGGGAGGCATCGCATGCTTCTGCTTCCCTCCACTGGGAGCACCCAAACTACACAGTGAGAAGAGCATTCTGGGCTTCAGAGGGAAACACATGAAGGAGGGCTTCTCGAGCTAACCCACGCTCTGAAGCAAGGGGAACCCCTGCTGACCTATGATCTGTGGGTTTGAAAATAAATGACTACTATCTTAAGTGACTAGATTTGGGGTGGTTTTATGCAGCATTATTTCCGTACAAGCCTAGCTAAAACATCAGAAGGTGCTCCTGTGCCTTACAGCAACTGCCAAGGGTGAAGAGAGACCCTTCAATTTCCCTGGGTGTGAATTCAGAACTGTGAGTGTGGACAGCCAGGGCTCCAGCCTCTCCTTGAACTCTTGATTTCTCTCTTTCTTACAAGATAAAGTGGGGGAGGGGGCACCCACACTTGCCTGGAGGAGGACCTCCTCCATTGGATTTGTTACTGGCTCCTTCCAAGACCCACCGCTCCCACATCTGTCATCAGCAGTAGATTCTTTTCAAACCACCCTCTAAAATGTTACCAGAGCTGTCATCCAGCTGTTCTTTAGAACACCTTAACTGATCCTGTCAGCCACATGCTTGCAACCCTTCCACAGCTCTCGGGAAGTATTTAGTGAAAGTTCCTGTTTCTTAGCTGAAAGGATAAGGCCCTTTATGATCTGCCTTCTGCCAGGTGGCCAGTTCCTCCCTTCCCTTCCCCTCTACTCCTCAGACTCTAGAGAGGGCCAGAAGTTCCCACAGGTGTCTTGCTGCCCCACACCAGTGCCCATGCTTTCCACGGCTTGCATGCCCTTCCCCCATTCCCTGGGACATGACTGTCTCAAGGTGAAGGTAATATGATTGATGGAAAGATGCAAACAGCCACAGGAAAAGGAAATTAGTTCCTTTAGTATAAAGTCAAGGATACAGCTAACTACACAGAGCAGGGAGACAGTAGCAGGCCCGCTCCAGTCAAGTTCATTAGGATCCAATTTCACAGCTGTCACAGAGGGACCCAAATTCCTACTGCCCCCTTCAGTCTCACCTCCTCAGGCTCTCCTTGGTCTTTGCCACTCAGTATATTCCAAATGGGTGAACGGCACCCTGTGGCCCCTATACGATTCAAGAGCTGGCTTCCCAGATGCCTCAGTCTCTTTGTGGTCAAGGCCAGGAGAGGTTCTAATGCTGCCCCAATTGGGGTGTGCATTCCAGCTGGCACTCATTCCCAGTCCTGGTGGAAACGAGGCAGAATAGCAGTTTCCACTTCAGTTCTGCGTCACCACCTGCAAACCATGTTTGTGTCGGGCAAGTTTCCTCTCTGCCCTGAATCCAGTGTCTTCATTTGAGCCGTGGGATCCAAAGATCCACCTGGACAGGTAAGAAAGGCCTGGCACATAGTGGGCACTCAGCAAATGTTAGTTTTCTTCCTTCCCCTTCTAGTAGGCTCACCAGGGCCTCTTTCCTTCTAAGAAAATTAAGTTTGGAAGCCTGTGAATGATACCTGGTCACCTGGCATAAAGCAATGTATTGTAGTTTCATATCAGAACGAGGAAACCCCACAGTTTAATAATGAGAGGGGAAAAAATGTGAAAGTGAGAGAGGCTAGGTCCAAAGACTTAAGAGGGAGAAAAAAGGGGCTGGCAGCAGTGGATCAATCATCAAGGTGAAAACTTAAAAGACGATTGATTTTTCTCCTTGATGTTCACGTTTCAAGGGCCTTGTTGGATTCCTCCTGGGAAATCGACTTTGAGGTTTGTCTGCCGCAGAAAGTCATTTCCTCTGAGCTCTGTTTCCAGTGGTTCCCAGGCTCTGGGCAGGGAGCAAACACCAGTGTCCTCGGAGATCAGCAACTTGGCCTTGGGGCCATTCCTCACTCTTTCCCTGGGGCCCAGATCGTTTCCAGAGCACTGAGCCTGCAGCAGGTGCAGCTGGGTGAGTAGATTCACTTGTCTGACTGACCAGTGCCCAATGACCTCCAGGAGGCACCAGTATGGATCTTGAAGGTCAGAGGTAAGTGGATAGGGGTGGGGATGGGCCAGATGATAGAATCTGTATCCCTGGGACATTCAGTGTCAGAACAGGAGAGCCAATGTTCCCAAGGTGGAGTTTAAGGAGCAAACAAGGTAAGAGGAAGCAGTGGGTACAGAGTGAGAAAGGAGTACAACAGGCGAAGAGGTCCATGCTGGCTGGGAGCAGGGGAAGGCACGGGGCAGAAGGACTGGCATGCCCAAGGCCTGGTTTTATCTGTCCCTGGTTGAAGTGGGCAAATCTGATTTAAAAACCCAGGGTCAAGGTTGAACACTGTGACTCTAACCCTGCAAGGACAGCAAGTGATTACACGGGGTAATGGGTGGAAAGTACTACCACAGAAGGCTTGATAAATGGGTTGAGTTAGAGGAATAATATGAATCACGCAAAGGACAAAGGAATCAAACTGAGATTGCTCTCCCTTGCCTCAGAGACCTGAGCCCTCTGCAGGTCTCCTGGCCACCTCAGGGCTCCCAGGACAAGTGTAGCCAGAGCTGACCTGCCCCAGGCAGCACCGCAAGAGAAAGCCTTCTTCATCATCAGCCCCTTCAGCAGAGCTGGGCTCTTTCTCTGCTTTCTTAAGGCAGCGAGGGCCAGAGGACCAAATCTGGCCCAATGCCTACTTTTGCAAATCAAGTTTTATTGGAACACAGCCACGCCCATTTGTTTACATACATATGGCTGCTTTCATGCTACAACAGCAGAGATGAGTCATTGCCACAAAGACCATATGGCCTGCAAAGCCAAAAGTATTTACTATCTGGCCCTTTCCAGAGAATGTTTGCCAGTCCCTGGATTAAATGCATGAATGTTTGTGGGTGAGCCCAGACGGAAGACGTCCTCTACTGATCAGTTAACACTGTCTTTTTCCCAGAAGACATCTAGAGAGAGTACAACCTGGATTTTGTTGTATAAATCAGAGAAATAAGGAAAGAAGGAGAATTTCAGGACTGGGAAGAGGGAATTGTAAAGGTGATAGAAGGATCTAGGCTGGTCTGACAATGATCCTCTACCCTAATTTCAAAGTGAAGGCCATCTGGGAAAAGAGGCAAATGGAACATAATGGATAAGAGCATGTGATCCACCTTCAATTCAGTTCTTCTTCCTCTTATCTGTGTGACTCTGGGTAAGTTACTTAACCTCTCTGAGCCTCAATTTCATTTTCCATTAAATAAGAATAGTAAAGAGTGAGAATAATAATTCTCACAGACAAAAATTTAGAGAGCTCATGCATGTGACATATTTAGCATGGAAAGCATTTATATAAATGCCACTATTCTCATTATAAGCAAGATGTGGGGGTGAAGAAAGGGACCTATGTCCCCTTCGTTCCTAGGTTCCCAGAAGGAAGCAATTTTTCAGTGTCAGAAACACAATAAAAATTGTCTTGAGTACAGGAAACCTGCTACAGAAATTGCAAAATGGAAATCATGGTTCTATATATTCTATAACAGAGTAAATATTAATAACTGTCCATGATATGCCAAAATAAATGTCTATGTCCACTTCATGGGTGCCACTTCCCATAGTCCCCTTTTAAACAATTGGCTTATGAAAATTATTCCACTAAGTTCTCGAGTTTGGGACTTGCTGGTCAGCACCATGCGAGCTGCTTCAGGTTCTCTCCAGTCCTCACTCCAGCTCCAGTTGGAAGGCCAGGCTTTGTCCTGCCTGCCTGGTCTGCACCAAAGTCTCCCTGCTGCTGAGAGTTCTTCCAGGCCTGTCCCCTCTCCCTGCACACAGGCCTTAGCTCTGGGGTACATGCAGGCTCCAAGCCCTTTAAGCGTGGGTGAAGGATGCTGGCCTCTGGGGAACTAGTCTGGAGTCAGTCTCTCTCTCATCACCCTCCAGTGCTGGTTAACCAGCTCTCTGGGGGAAAAGAAAGAACTTTGGGAGCAGTTGCCCATTTCTGTGGTGTAAATATTCCCACCATGGCTTGCAAATGGCTTACAAAATGCCAATGGCTTGCAAGATGCCAATGGCTTGCAAAATTCCTGAGCTGGTATGACCTGGCTCTAGCACACCAATGCCTCCTCCCTAAATGCCAGGCCTACCTTTCAGTTTCCCAGTTCCAGGTACCCTGTTTGATGATACCTCCTAGATCTACTTCTGGGGAACTCTCTCCTGGTCTTGGGGTTCCCAGTGTGTTCTCCCAAAGGGTCTGGGCTCTTGGGCTGGAGGTGTAAGTTCACCCAGGCTCTGCCCTTATACTACCTCTCATGATCCCCCAGCTCACAGCCCATTCCTTCCTTAAAGGTTCACTTGCCCCTCTCTATCTTTGACCCTACTTGATCATGACCTTCATTCACACCTTAACTTGTCTGCAGCCTCCTTAACAGTCTCCCCAGCCCCAGCCATTCTCTCCCCATCCATTCTTCGCAGAGCCACCTGAGACATCATTCTAAAACATTAAAAAAAAATTATTACCCTCCTGCTTATACAAAACAAAAGAATTCTTTGTTTCCTATCACCTATAGGATAAAGGGAGGCATACTTTTTATTCTTAGCGTGGTGTTTTGCTTTGTTTTGTTTGGGGGATCTTTTTTAGATCTCATATGAAAGGGTGAAGTTATCACACTCCTTGCTCTGTCGGATACTAAGGTAGTGATCCATACAAAACCCCTCTGATTTAATTTATCTACATGTATTCTTGTTTCTCATTATTCCCCTCTCCTTATTATGGGCAGCCAGACAAATGTGTTTATGTATATTCTGGAATTCATATGTATCTTTGGAAAATGAGGATTATTGTAATCTACATGAACGGCACCATGCTAAAGATCTTGTCATGTTTCTCATCTTTTCATTCAGCACTGAGTTAAAGTTGGCCCACTTGTGCGTGCAGCTAGTTTCATTGCTTCCACTGCTTTACAAGATCACCTGAATTACCTCCAACTCCCTCCCCCACAGAATGTGCTGGCCTGTGTATTCTTGTGTGTATCCCCCATGGACTGGCGTGAGCATTTCGCTGAGGAATTGTGGGGTCATAGGGCTTTTGCTTCCTTAGTTGACTAGGTCCCACATGTTGCTCTCCTGTGCGGCCACACAATTCATATCCCAGCAGCCCAAACCCCATCGTCATGTGACCCCTCAGCACCTCTTCAACCCCATCTCCTGCCATCCCCTTCCGAAGTTCTTGCCACCTGAAGCACTTATTCATTCACTAACAGTAAGTGTTTTGGGAAATCGGCTAGCCTGACCCCTTTGTTTTACAAATGAGGGCACTGGGATACAGAGAGGGAACAGTAAGGGTTCAAGCTCACACAGCATGGAATGGCTTACCTGGGAGAGCCTGGGTCTCTTGACAATTCAACACTCTTTTCACTGTAATCCAAGGTCAAACTTTTCTCCCATTTTGCAGAAGTAGAAAGGGGAGTTCCAGAATTATAGTGACACACTGCATTACATGGAAAATTAGAAGAAGAGGGGAAAATCACAGCTCTTCTGTCCCTGAAATTATCTTCCTCCCTGACGTGGATCAGACCTAGAGAATAATAAGCAAGAGCCCAGCACTCTAGTCAAAGGAGCCTGAGGGTGGTGCTGGGCTCATTTCAAATCATGCAGAGCCGCAATTGCCAGGGCTCAGACGGCCCTCCCCACTGTGCTGTCACCCACCACCAGCCTCTGCGGCCTGGATGATCAAATGGGTCTTTTATCAGCCTGATCTTCCTGAGGCTTTGGCTGGGGATATTGCATTTAAAGTGAAATTTGTTTTCATGTAATTGTCAATTATTCCAATGGATCAGAGTTGGTCTGGGAAACAGAGGCTAAATTTAAAAGTCAGTTTAAGCTTATGAAATTGTTTGGGGACAATAATGTAAACAAACAGGCTCTTAATTCATTTTAAATGGTTTCATTTCATTTTTCATGGGGTTTTCATTTCTTGTCCCCTCTCCACCCCTTGAGGCATCATTCTCATACTGAGGAAAGGTTCGGGAGGGAGAAGATGGAGTGAAAAACAAAGTGATGTTCCAGTCAGACCAGCCACAGGGCACTCCTAAATAGTGGTCCCCACACTGAGAGAGGAAGGGAACTCCCATCTGGACTCCGGGTTAGTGGGTGCCCATAGTCTGCGCCCCCAGACTATTACTTTTCAGCTTTTGCAGCAAGAGCCCCCAAAATGGTCTCCTTTGATGCCTGTTTTTTTATGCAAGAACAACTACAATCCACCTCCACCTCCCCTCAGCTCCCCAAATCTACCCACAAGTTGCAGGCAATTTAATAGGCGGATCTAATCTCACCAAGGTTTCAAAGCCATCCTATCCATGCATCCTAACTCTGCTTTTCTCTGCCCGTCCTCTCCTCCTTCCCCGAGGCTGCACCACAGCGGAGACCTGTCAGAGGGCCCAGAGGCTCTCCACAGGCTCTCCCAATGTGGCTTCAGTGCTTTCCATTGGAAGTCACATGGAGGGATGCAAAGTCTTCAGTGTTTCTGATATAATGTAAAGTGAAATGGGTTCTGGAGGCAGGAAACATTCACTAGCTGTGTAAACTTGAGCAAATTTCTTAACTTCTCTGTGCAGAGGTTCCCTGGATTAAAAAAAATGGGAGTACTAATATATTCCTACCTTTTAGCAGGATCTTCCCATAGACTTGTTTGTGGAATTTAAATATATTAATATGCTCAGAACACTATGCTAAGAACAATGTCTGGCTTAAACTAAGTGCAGTGTTTGTGTGTCTGTTATAATGGTGCTTGGTGATGGTGATGACAATGATGGTGAGCAGTTTCATAAGGGAAAGAGAAATGGGAATTGGTTGAATTAATTATTTCCAAATCATCTTTCCCGCATTGTCCTTGAAGCTCAGAGATTCTACACATGTGTAAAGGAGCCTCCAGGAAACTAGCATTAAGTTGGCTTGAGCGAATCATGTCAAAGGAGCCTGATAGGAAGAAGTGCTGGACCACTAGAAGGGTGGAGCTCACCAGCTGACATCTGATACAAGACTGGTTTTCTCACTACTCAAAGTGATCCAAGGACACACACCTGACCTTCTCCCAAAAGTTGATCAGATATGAAGAATCTCAGGTCCATCCCAGATCCACTCAGTCAGAATCTGCATTTTAATAAGCTCTTCAGGTGATTTCCATGTATATTAAAGTTTGAAAAGCACTTCTCTAGTCCAAATGCAGGAATGGGTTCAGTGGCCCCCACTGTAGTCCCAGGGGCCTGAGGAAAACCATGCAGGCCAGGACTGTGCCTTATTCCCCACTGTATCCTTAGCATTTGGCATCACATAGTGATCACTCGTAAATATCTGGCAGAGATGTATGAATGAGTGAGTGGGTGACTGCTGGGCTCAGAAGCTCTGTTGATTTGTTTGGAGTTCCCATTGAATAGTGCTGGGATCCCCCAGCAGGAGACAAATGTGTAAACTAGACAGATGCCTCTGTAGCACCTAATTTACTGCCAAGACTGGGCAAGATTCGCTTGAGAGACTTGAGCCTTTGCATTTTGTGCATCTCAGCAGAACTTGGGCCTACAGTGTCTGACCTTGTGTCTGCCATGTGTCCCTGTGCTCATCCTTAAGTGTCCCTGGCAAAGAAGGAAAGCAGGTCAGTCTGACATGATTTGTTCTAATTGTGCTTGTGCAGCTCAATAGTGAGCCTCGAGTCCTCATTGGGGTACTTGGTGTCCAGCCCCTGTAGACAATGTCTATGCTCTCCTGGGTGCAGACAAAGGCTTAGAGAACTCACTTTCTCCAAGGCCTTGAAAATACGAATGACATTTACCTGTTTCCAGACTTGCAGCCCCTACCAGACTTGCATGATTGCTCGAAGATCAACAAATCGTGGTTGGTCATTGGCCTTTGCAAATGTTTTTATATACCCTAGCATATCATTTGTCTGGGCCAAGAGATGAGGAACAAGTAAAGTAGCTCAGTGTTTGATTGCATTGACCTCTTCCTCCTCTTTTGGATGTCTTTTGTGCCTACCAATATTTGCTCTAACCTTTACAGCCTAAAGATTATGCTGAAGGTTGGTCTAAAGGTTTGGGGGTCATGTGTGATAGCCCCAAGGCTTAGAAAATATGTGGGTAGCTCAGAGAGAAGACCGCTGTTTAGGGCTCCCTTTGTCTTGTTCCCTGACAGCCCCTTCTCCTGTGATTGCTCAACTATAGGAAATCCTTTAAGAATGGAGGCAGAGAGGAAGGTGCTCAAGGTTTGATGTCAAACAGACCAGGACTTGGATTCCACCTAGTGAGGGGCAGACCAACAGGATGAGTTCTGGGCACAAAGAGAGTGTTGCTCACCAGGCTCAAGGGCATCCAAGTCCCCACACACCTGTGAAGTATGAGGCCCATCCTCTCGTCTTACCTTCCAATCCTTCCTTACACCTCTCCCCTGGACTACCTTCAAGCAAAACATTCTTGCCCCCCTTTGCCTCGTGAGCTGGTGAGTGTGGCAGACATGGTGGTTGCCTACCTCCAATATCCATTCCCACCTCTGCCTTCCTCCTTCCCACTAGAACCCTTATTGTGTTGGACAGCCAGCTTGCTCTGTGCCTTGGGAGAAAGACACAGCCTTGCTGGTGCTTCCTGATGAGTCTAAACCAGTCTTGCTTTTCCCATTCCTACTGGCAGTGACTGGGAATCTATTCTAGACAGCAAAGTGTGAGGAAAATCTTTGGGGGAGCCTCTGGGACAGCTTTACTTGCTCTTGAAAGCGGACCCATGGAAAAGAAGGTACTGCATTTTTCTCAGTGTCAACAGGTCTAGATATGACGCATAGAAATGGCTGCAGCTATGGCAAGAGCCAGACTTAATACAAAGCCAAGATATTTTGGATGGCAGAGAGAAAAAATAAAAGCAGCCTGGGTCCCTGATGACATCTATGGGCCATGGAATTAATCAACCTGGGGACTGCCCTACCTCTGGATGGGTTGTGATAAAGGATAATAAATCTTCTCATTGTCTGGAGCTGTTGAGTTGAGTTTGCTGCAACCAAAGTGAAAAAGAAAACTGTGTGATTAGATATAGACATCTCAGGATGAACAGTGGTGCTCTGTCTCCTTCGTGGTGATTGATCAGAAGAGAAATCCTGCCCTGGGTCAAGCTTTATGCCCCCTGTAAACACACATGCACACTCACGGGTGCTTATACACGCACTCTGGTCAACATCGGCCAAAAAAATGGAAGCAATTATCTGAATATTGTTACAAGAAGAACCTTGTTAGGCTTAAAGCCTAAAGTACAAGGGCCAAGTTTTGTTCAGATCAGGGATATGAAGCTCTACCAGGTGGGATTGGGTGAGAATAAGCCAATTAAATTGTGACATTTATTAATATCTTGTCCTTGAGCTTAGGGCCTAATTGGTGCCAGTTTGTCTAGAAGAGGACTTTGGAAACCATAATTCTGTTGCTAAAGCTAAAACTCACAATTTTGGTGCTAAAAAGTGCTTCTTCTACTCTGAGCTCATTATGTAATTCCAGAGATCTGCAATGTCTAATGTATAAAGTTCTTAGAAGGAGGGCAAAGAAGGTGGCACCAGCCTGCAGAGTGGAGTCTTGTCCAATGCAGCCTGCTGTGTCCCCAGATGACACCCTCACATCTATCCATCACCTTCAGCCAAGCAAAACCAGGACCTCCTTACACCTTGTCTCAGGAGATAGAGATTTGCATACAGGAAGTTTATTGTGCAGGAGTGGGGGTGGGTTGCTCTCAGGAATACTTGGAAGGGAATGAATGAGGGAAACAGCATAGGGCAGAGGGAGATATTGAGTTGAGATATAGTAGTTGTGACTGAGACCTCAGCAAATTCCACAGGAAGCTCTGGAACTAGGGTGGCCCTGAATTAAGGCAAGGGAGTAGGGTCCTTGACCCTTCTCATAGACCAGTTAAGGGATGTGGGCTGCCCTGGGGAGGGTGTATTTTCTTGGGCATGGCAGCACCCTTGGAGGGAAGGAAGGCAATCCCCAGGGAGGAAATTGTGATTGGTCATCAGCCAACTTTCCCGACCACTTGGCGGGTATGTTCTTTAGTCTCGCAGGGGGATTCTGGATGGCACAACACAACGTCCACCATATACCTGACATAGATATTAAAGAGTGCTGAGCAGAAATGCTCTCTTACTCCCCAGTATATATTCCCAGCACCTCCCAGAATGCACATGGCAGTCACTTCATAAATAGTGTTGGATAAATAACAACGAACGTGCAAGACCCAACTGAGGCAGAGATGAAAGCCTCATGCTCCCATCCTCTCTTCAGCTGACCACCCCACTCAGAGAAGCCAGTTACATCTAGAGATGTTAGGTACTGTTTAAGTCACATAGGCCTGCTTCAAACAAGGGAAGAAAGGATATCATGGTGCTGGGAGGGTTTGTTCCTTATTTGGGAGAAAAAGTTAAAACTAAAGTGTTTCTGCATAGCATACAACAAAATAAAATTCAGGTTAAAGAGTTAAATAGAAGTGAATTGAAACCATAAAAGAATTAGAGGAATGTTCTAGAGGAGTGTTTATATAAACTTGGGGGTGGTTAGGCTTTTCTAAGCATCACTAAGCATTCAAGCATTTCTAGGCAAAAACAATAAAGGGAAAGATTGATGAATTTGATTACTTAAAATAAAATCTTCACTGGGTCCATAAGCAAAATTAAAAGGCAAAGGACACACTGGGGAAAATATAATGAACATATACTATAGAAAAAAAGGTTATGTAGATGAAGAGCTTTCAGAAGTCAAAACGGAAAAGATAAGCAATCCCATAAAAATGGGCAATTGACATAAGTAGGTAATTCACTAAAGAAAAATTACAAATAGACAATAAACATATGAGAAAATATTCAGCCTCACTGGGAAAAAAAAAGATATGCAAATTAAATCAACGACTATGGGAAATTGGGCATTCTTATACCCTGCTGAAGAGAGAGCCCAAATTGATGCAATTTTTGTAGAGGGCAATTTGGCAATATCTATCAAAAGCCTTAAAAATGTGCATATATACATACTCAGCAGTTTTACTTCTAGGAATTTACCTTACTAATCAAAGCAAATATAGATGCAAGTATTTATGTGTAAATACAGTCAATAAACAATTATTTCTGCTAATGAAACCTGAAAAGAATCTGCATATCCAATCAGAGGCAGCTGGTTAAACAAGTTATGGATTATTCACAATATGGGATACAATTGAACCATTAAAATGAAGTTATAGAAGAATATTTACTGACATGTTTGTAAGATATTGTCTAGTGAAAAAAGCAGGGTACAAAACAATATAGATAACACCATAAACATGTGTGTGTACTTAGAAACATGCATTCTCCAAATATTTACTTTGCACTTGTTGGTGGATTATGGGTTTTTATTTCCTTTGTGTTTTCCTGTGTGCTGTTCAAATTTTCTGAATTAACTGAGGAGTACTTCTGTATTTATAAAGTAAAATGTCATGACCAAAATAATTGGATTTGGTGGAATTAGCAAAAATATTGTAATTGTTAGCATTATCAGTATCAGGAATGGATACCTAACTCCAAGGTGAGTCTGATGTAAACCTGTCTCCCTTTTGAAGTTGAGGACGGACAGCCAGAGAAGCTCACCTGAGTTTCACAGAAGATGCCCAGTGTGAAGTGATTAGTGTTATAAAACCATTGAGGTTGGAGGGCAGGGATGAGCCCCAAGCATCTCTGTGACCAGAACAGGACTGACAGTGAGTGGAATGAAGGTGTGACTCAGTGGCATAATTAGTAAACCTGACTTCTACCCCTTCTCTATTATGTGAAGTTCACTATATAGAAAAAGGAGAGCCCCACTCTTGGCCCCTGCAGGGGCCAGAAGGATGCTCTTGTCTCCAAGACAACCTGATTCTGAGCAGAGGTTGTCGCCCTGTGGAGGCCAATTTACCCCTGGGTTCTCTTCTCCATGCCTATCCCTGCCTAATTCTCTCTCCAGGGAGTTTCTGTCAGTCTCAAGGTAGAGATGGTTGGCTGCTCTATGCAAAGACATTTTGTATTAACCTTGGACACCAGGCACAACTGCATGAAACTCCTAAGGGACCCAAGTACAGACTATTGATTTAGCTTTACTACTAAAATAGGTGGTGAAACTGTAGTTAAGCTCAGGTGGGTGGATGATGGATGGCGCAATGGATGAGTGGGTGGATGAATATTAGGTCAGACTTATCTGAAAACAGGGAGTAGAAAAGATAAAAACTGGAAGTAATGTAAGTCTGGAAGTGACTGAGAATGTGACAAGTGAGGACAGAGGTGTTCTTCGCTTATTCTCAGTTCCCCTAATTTCCATGTATTAACCTATGCAAGCCACAGCCTCCTTGTCCTGGGTGTATTCTCTGCCCTCATGGCAGGCTTCTGACCCAGCCTCTGGTTCTCCCTTCTACTTCCTAACTCCTGAATCATAGCAGGGTTGTTAGCTAGGGCTTTGTCTCCCATCCCCTAAGATCCCTCCAAGCATCGGTCCTGGCTGGCCATACCCCTGTGCTTGGAGCCACTGTCTGGGTCCCACAAACCCATAGAACACATCCTCAGCCTGAGATCACCAGGGCCGCCTATGGCTGCCTCCTTCCTGCTTCTCGAGTCAACCTTTTGGGAGCCAACTTCAGTGCAGATCAAAGTCTGCTAGGCTCCTTGAACATTGGAACTTAAACTGCTGGCCTCAAAGTCTCTGCTGAAAATCGCTGCCTAGCTAGCCACACCCTCATCTGGGCTTTCAAGTGGACAGAATTGAAAGCCATGGATATGATTTCCAGTGACAGAGTTTGGAGATGACATATTATAGTGGGGTAGGTGGAGCCTGCATTAACCAGCAGATCCGCTTTTGTAGACAGAGGGCCATACAATACATAGTAATAATGCCAGGCTAGTGTCATCCTGCAGCAATCATTAAGTAACAATTGGAGATCAGTTACATAAGATTGTATGCATGCACGTACCTGAGAGCATTTAGCTAGAGGCCTTTCCATTGTTTTTGTTAATAATAGTGAACATTTACTCAAAATTACTGTGTGCCAGGCACTGTTCTAAGCACTGATGCATTTACATACATTAACTCTTATCACAGCTTATGAGATAGTTACTTTGTTATCTTCATTTTATTCATGAAGAAACTCAGGCACATGCCCACAACCACACAGCCAGCAAGAACAAAGTTGGTACCGAAACCCAGATCTTTTTGAATCCCAAATCCATGCTTTTAAGTTCTATATTTTAATACTAAACTCTCAAAGACACGTATGGCCCAACAAAGGCTAAGAACCTTCATACAAGGTGAAGCTGAAAAAGTAGAAGAGAACTTTGATTGGGTCAAATTGCAGGGCAAGGAAGCATGAGCGAAATCAGCACCTATAATGGGGTCAGCAGCACTCTGCTATCTGGGCTTTGCAGGTTTTCATTGACTCCTCATGAGAACCCTGTGGAGCAGCCTCACAATCCCCACTTTACAGATGAGTAAGTGGGGCTCAGTGACTTGCTCAGCACTGCTTACTACTAGTACATGGTGGTTTCAGATTCAAAGTCAGGTTCATTTGAATCTCCAACTGGTGCTATGTGAGGATCAGACTTCCTATGAACTTGCCCACAAGGGACAGGGGCAGTGGTGTAAAGAGAAGGAATCCAGTGCTCCTTAATTCATGCCATCCTGCCTGTCTTCTTCCTTCCTCTCCATTCTCCCTCTACCTCCTCATCCACCACACCTATTCCTCTTTACTTGCTGGGGATTAAGTTAAGAAAACAAAAATGAAATGAATGCTGCTCTGCCAATCCATCCTTGGAGACACTGACTTACACAGGTCTGATGCTGTTGATGATGTTCTATCGATTTCCCCTCTAATTGCTGCACTGGATCTATATTCATTTTCTGTCTCAAAATTCTTTTTTGTTGGTTCAATCAGCTAAATGAAGGTCCCATTTCTCTCTGCTCCTGTCCTAAAAAGCCAAAGAAGTTCCAAATGAAGAGCTCTCTTAGGATGTCAGTGAGGCCGGCAGACTGGGGACAAAGAGGGTTGGAATCAGATGACTTCTTTTGAAGACTGGGCAAATGCAAGGCTGGAAAAGAAGGACCAGGAGACAGATACAGTTGGTAAGCAGTAGAAATATTCCACCTTGAATTCACTGATCAGTAGTCTGTTCATTCATTCAACACCTTTATTGAGCACCTACCACAGACTGAACCCCATGGTAGAATCTAGAAATAGTCAGGACACAGGCCCTGTCATCATGGAGTTCAACATGAGATGGACAGACAGATATTAATGAAATAATCTCATAGGTAAATAATTTGAGCTATGGAAAATGTCTACGTCAACTTCAAGGAATCTCTCGGAGGAAATCAGAATTTGGTCAAGACTCAACTTGCCCTTAACTCAGCAAGCTTTTCAGATCCACTCAGCTAAAGATGTACAATGGAGAAAGCAAAGTACTGAGGGTAATATCCAATCTGGACAGGACTTGATACATTTCTCCTGGGAGTTCACCACATTATGGAGAAACCAGATGCTACAGCAATTGCACCTGACAGCACAGGACCCTGGGTAGGATGCATGCAAAATATTGCTTTGTTATCTGCCTCTGGCTTTGGTCCTTTGTGTAAACCTGGCACTTGCTCTTGATGTACATCCCTGACCATTATTTGCTCAAGAGACTGCTCAGTCCTCATTCTTGAAATCTGACTACATGTTATCTTTCCAGCTCAGCTCATTGCCAGTTACTGGCTTTCACCTGGCCATTCTTCCCCCAACCTGTTAGTCCTCAGATCAGGTGAGTGTATAAGGAATATAGGGCATTAGTCATAATAGACTAGGTTATGCTGCAATAACAAATAACCTCAAAACATCAGTGGCTTATTAACACAACAAAAATTTGTTTTCTACTATGTAAAGTCTGCAGGAGTTTTAGTGGCTCTTCAGGGCATTTCCCGTCTAAGTGATTTATGGATCTGGTGGGCTTCCATCTTGTGACTCTGACAACTTAACACCTTTGCCATGACATGTGAAAGGACTGCAGAGTCATTTGGGAGCTTTTTATTGCATTTCCCCAAAGTGACACACATTATTTCTGCTCACAACCTTGACCAGAATTAGTCACATGGCACCACCAACTTCAAAGCTCTCCAAGAAGAAGAGAAGGATTAGATATTTATAAGTTCTAGTCTACCACAATTGGCCCTGTCTCTGAACAGAAGGTCTGTTTACAGACATTCTTAACTCAGGCCTCAAATTTTCAACCCAGCATAGCCCAGCTTCTCATATATCATCCTATTCCTGTGATTCAATCTCAATTGACAGCCCATATCTCTATCTTCACTAGACATATTTCCCAGCCAAACTCACGACTGGGAAAACTCACACCTTTTTGTCTGCATTAGACTACCTTCACAGGAAAAGCCCATGTCCTTGAATCATTTCTACTATGGTTGGGACAATATTGAGAGGTACAGTGAAGGCAAAGCAGTTCAAGTGCAATAGAGAAGAGCTAGGTTTATGAGATGATGCACACAGAGGTTCAACTGTTAACTCTGTCATTATTTGGATGACTTTGACTAACTGACCTAACCTCCAATTTGCACATCTGTAAAATGTAAATGATAATAGTACCATCTTAGGGTGGTGGTGATGCCAAACGAGGTAATGTAGTTAGTAAGGGCTCAATAAACAGTAACTGCTATAAGTATTATTATAGTTTTCTAGAAGTCAATATCTAAGCGAAGGTTTGATAGTGTGTTTCAGACTCAATGTTAGAGATGCTAGAGAGGAGAGAGGTGGAGGAGCAGAAATACTGGAGATCTGAGTTTCCTGCAGACTCCAAATAAGTTGCCTAGGCCCTAGGCAATTAAGCTGTCAAGAAAGCTAGGTTGGTAAGAGTATTTCAGGCATGCACCTCAAGAGTAATGGGGCTTGGAGGTAGGGGTCAATAAATCTAAGGGGTAGAGGATATGCAGATATACCCTCCTTTCTTTATTCTGCAACCTTGAACTTGGGTTGGCTCCAACATTGCTTTAATTAAATATCACTATGCTTGCAAAATGCTCAGCTCAGTCCAAGGCCTATAGTTGATGCTTAATAAGTAATAATGATGATGATTATTATGATTATCATTCTACCCCAATAAGTTGACACATTGATGTGGGAGGCCAGAACAAGGCCATTATCTCAAAAGAGGCCTCTATGAATTGTTGATTGCCACCACAGCTTCTATACAGGAGCAAGACCTCCCTTAGATAATGTGAGTTTAAAATTAAGATATGAATTATTCCAGATCTTGAGGAACTTATGGTCCAGAAAGGGGTTGGATATGGTGCAATGACAATGTGTATAGAGCACCTTGTCCTATAATGTGAACATTACTAATATTATGTCCAAACCTCATAGCTGTGGAGCAAGGTAGGTCTTATTCTCCCCATTTTATAGATGAAGGGAATTAAGCTTCAATTTCTTTATCCTTAAAGTGGGTACAACAAGAAACTTCACTGATTACCTAGGAATATTAGAGGTAATGAGAGCAGTTAGGAACAGGATTAGGCAGACATGATAAGGGGTGAAAGGAGGAAGAAAATATGGACATGACAGTGGGAGCCACCCAAAACCACAGAAATGCTGGTCTTGTAGAAAAACAGGATGCCACAAGATAAGAATGCTTATGTTACACATGGAGAAAGTTACAAGAGGTAGGGAGGAAGAGGAAAAAGAGGAGAGGAGCACCAGTGTATTTTAAAATTGTTCCTGGACAAAGCAGGTAGAGGGGACCAATCATGGGTAGACAAAGAACAGGCTTTTGGTAGATATAAACCTCTAGACCAGTGAGCCTTAGTGGCAGCCCATTCTTGGGCCCCCTCCCATGCGCTTATAATAAATTTCTGCTTATAATAAATTTCTATGCTTTTGCTTAAATCTTCTGGTCCATGATTTTATTCTTCAACTTTGTGAGACATAATCCTGGGAAGAACTTTGGCTCACCATTCAGGTATCAGTAGCAGCTATGAAAGGCATAAAATAATTTCAGGCACAATGACATTATGGAAGCTAATAGTGAAGTCTCCAGATAACAACTAGATGTGTGTGTTTAATTACCTGTACTGGGAAGATATGTAAGAAGGGTAGATGGTGTCCCAGGAGTCTGTCAGCTGGAGTATGGGATAGAAGAGTTGTGTTGAGTGAACTCACAGGCACTGGAGGAGGAAGTGGGAAAGAGAAAGGGAATGAATGAGTGAATGGGTGGGAGGGAGGTTATATAAAACATTCTAGCTCACTCCCAGGGATATGAATCTCAGCCCCAATAGGGCTTCCATATGAAGGTGTTTCAGGGCTAGTGCCTGGTATGGATATGGAATAGCTTTCTCCCTGTCCCATTCCTCCATCACTCCTAGCCAGATCCGAGATAAACCAAAGTTCCTGGCCTGAGAACTAAGAATTGCCTGCAAGTTTGGCTTTTTGTGTTTCCCCCAAGTCTCCTATGCAACCAACCAGAACCAGAAGTTAATGTGCTGGGTAGGGCAATGGTGAGTCTCCCAGAACCTACCACTCTCTCCTTCTGTGTCATTTCAGGGTGTATGGATAGGACCCTGCCTATCACTCCCAGGTTTAGCACTCTGGGTCCTGCTCCAGTGGCAGAACATACCAGGAGGTGATCTGGTACCATCAGCTTCTCCATCCAGGTTCTGCTATATGTGACACATTCCTTCCTCTCTGCTCCTGAATATTTGACTCAAGGTGACATATTTATAGGACCATAAAAACACCTTTGCAAGAATAACAGTTACATATGCTTCTCAGGGTTAGCTGAAGATAGCCACATGTAAGGTGAACTTTTTGGAGGCCCCCTAACTCCAAATTAGCCCCTTTTGTTAATCGTCTATAAATTTCAACATCAAAGATATTTTATTTTAATTTGGATTAAGAATCCTTTAAAGGGAAAATATTTCTAATAAGGGTAACACATAATCAGAGTTCAGGCAAAGTCTTAAAAGGGAACCTTCTCAATAAGGTTGACTGTGGCAAAGCCAATAGTCAGAGTGCTGGAGAGAGCCGTCAGTTTAAAATTCATAAGACCAGGACCATGGAGAGTTCCTTTATGGCTTCTACAATTTCAGGGAGCTTTCCGGATCAGCTCCATCTACTGCAGGTACCCATTGCCTCTCTGGTGAAGAGTTCTTTAGCAGAGACTTTAGCCAATAAGGCCTTCATTCCCGAGAAAAGGTAAAGGCCTTTCCTCTGGACAGAAGAAAGAACTTGGCTTGGATTAGATTGGGACCTAAAGACACAGAACATCTCCATGGACTTCTCTTAGTGATGATGATGATGATGATGATGGTGGTGGTGGTGGTGGTGGTGGTGGTGGTGGTGGTGGTAATGGAGATGGTAATAATCGTGATAGCTAACATTTCTTGTATATTTTCAAAGTGTCAAGTACAATTTTATGCATGTCCCATGGATTAATTCACCAAACACCCAGAATAAGCCTAGGAAGTGGGTATCATTATTATCCTCATTTCGCAGATGAAGAAACTGAAAACAAAGAGAGGCGGGGTTTCCCAGTGCCACTGTACTACACAGCTCTGTGGGTGACTGTCATTTTCATTGTGGTCTGTGTGAATGGTGCCCCTCAGGGTTGTGTAAAGCAAAAACTCTGCAGCCAGTCTACAGAAAGGCTAAGTAACTTACTCAATGTCACAAAGCTAATAAGTGGTAGCTTAGAATCTAGAAAATAAAATTCTAGAGTCCCAGTTCTTAATGGTACCCACAGCATTTGATGGAACCCCGTATCAGGGCTTTCTCTTTAGGTAAGTGTACTGTAGGCCTGGTGAGTCAATTGGTACTTTTAAAATTCATTTCAATCTTTATTTGTTATTACAAATATAATACATACTCTAGTAGCCAAGTCAAACATTATAAAAGCAATCAGTACAAAGTCAAAGTTTCTCCCCCACTCCCTCCCCACCTCCCTACTCTTCCAGTGGTATCTCTGCTCCACATGCTTCCACCAATCCCTGTGACAAGAAATAGGAAGAAAAGAGATGATGATGCTAGATTGGCTTAATTACTACTGGGGGGGTGGGGGGAGGTGATACAGGAAGAGAAGGCAATAAAGATTGAATTTCATGACAACTGTTTGGCACTCGGGGTAGATGTCTTGTCTGGATCTCTCTGTAAGAATGAAATGAGGTCTCTATCATATACACAACTTCAGAGTACATCTAAAAGAGCTTTATGAATGGGGATTTCAGAGCTGTTGAATTTCACCATCACCGATTATACCCCCACCTGGAGGACAAAGCGAGCATCTGTATATCATATTAGGATTTAAATGCTTTCTGGTCTCACTTTATGGACTTTGAAGAGTTTGTAGTGCTTCTGAGCCCTTGGCCATAACAGCAACTGCGGGGACATTGCTGACCAAGGATTGCCCAGCCCAGGATAATCCTCTTAATCTTATAAATATATGCATTTTTTTTTATTTTTTCCTTTATCAAAATGAGATCATACTGTATTTGTCCACAATAAGTTTTTCTGCTCAACGCACTGTTTTATATCATGCATTTCTCCCCATGTCAGTACAAAACCTTACTTCTTTCTTTAATAGGATTGTGGTGGCCCACTGTGCAGCAGACTATAATTTTTTGTCAGCTTCCTATTGATGGATATTTAGATTATTTCCATTTTTTGGTACTGTTGCAAATCATTACAGATGTTCTTACATATGGCCTTTCACCTTGCACTAATATTTTTGTATGAAAAGGAATTACTGTGTCAAAGGATATGCAATTGGTGAGTTTTAATGATATAGCCAAATGGCACCAGAAACAAAGGAGATGTTTTATAATGGGATGGTGAAGGTGTATGGCTTGAAAGTGGTTATGAGGACAACAGCTCTAAAATCTAGAATCTAAAATTCATAAAGCTCTTTCAGATGTACTCTGAAGTTGTGTATATGATGGAGACCTTATTTCATTCTTACAGAGAGATCCAGGCAGGACTCTACCCTGAGTGCCAAACAGTTGAGGAAAATGCTGACCTGAGCTTTTGTGACCTAGCAGAATGAGCAGCCTCAACTCAAGAAGACCGCAGAGGGAGCAGTGTCCTCTGGGGAGATCTCATTTGCACTTCAGGTGGGAGGCACAAGGAGTGTTCTGGGAAAAGTCCGGGCCCTAGGAAAGTCTGGAAATGAGAGAGAGTGGAGGTGAAAGAGTATCTTTCCCATGTGAGTTGAACAGCCATAGACACAAGACTGTGAGGCTGGGGACTGTTTGTCTATAGGGTTCAAATAGATCTCAAGCAATAGTCCCTAAATGGTACCCAAGGCTTAATTAACATCTGCAAAATATTGACTTAGGTCTAATTCCCTAGAAAGAGACTCTGAGGGATTTGGATGCATATGATAGTTGGGAGAGGTCTTTAGGAAAACCTGTAAAGGGAGGAAGAAAGCAGAATGGGCTGGAGAGTAAACAAGGCTGTGGCCTTAGGTAAAGCCTGGCCCAAGGGGTGCTCCACAGTGTAGACCAAACCAGGTGGTCATTCACTGAGACAGAGGGCCAGGTGGTTGTGCTCTCATGCCAGCCAGTCAGTAGATGTTCCTGAGGAAGGAATGTAACCCCCAGGCTTCTCCAGGCTGGGAGTGGTGGTTTCCTATCAGCCAAAAGCAAATCTCCAGAGAAGGTCACCATTATAAACCATTAGCCAAAGGACTTGCAACAGCTCAGGGAAAAGTACATGAACAACTTAAGGGGTCTGGGATCTCTGAAAAGCTATAAACCAGGAAGAAACTCTCCATGGTCCTGGCCTTCTGAAGTACAAACTGACTTTGCTCTCCAGAGACACTTAGAGCAATCTAATGAGGATGCCTCCAGAGACATGCAAGCCATACATAGAAGGGGTAGGGTGCAAAGTTCACTTGGTCCAAGGAGACTTGCATCATAGCACAACAGCAAAAATGCCGGTGAGTGGGAGACTCAGACTTCTACAGGCAAACGACTTGCCAAGGCTTGGCTTTGGCACACGTTAAAGGAACATTTTTTTTTTTTTTTTGTAGAACGCTTTTTTTGTGGTTGTTCTGAGAACTAAGACTAAAGGCTGGTGCTGACATGTGCATCCGGACTGGCCATCATCAGGAACAACCATTGTTTCAGGGCTGTAGAAGAAAGTCCAAGGACTCTTTGGAGCCTGAAGAGTGCAGTGAACTTCAGGCAAGGCCAGGGTTGGCCACCTCCTTTCCTGTCACCTGCCTACATTTCCCCCCCACACACACACACTGGAGCATCTCACACCTATGATACCCTGCTCCATGGAGAATGAATCCATGGGCTGTGGAGTCAGATAGGCTGAGCATGTCTTCAGGCTCTTCCCCTTTCTAATTGAGGCAAGTGACCTCACCTCTCTGAGCCTCAGTGTTCTCATCTAAAACATGGATGCAATAATAATCATTACTGAGTGGTTGTGCAAAAGAGATAATGATTATGAAGCACCAAGTTTATACAGTTCACCCTTGAACAATGTGGACAGGTTAGGGGTGCTGACCCCAACCCCACACAGTGAAAAATCCACATATAACTTTTGATTCCCCCAAAACTTAACTATTAATACCTACTGTTGACTGGAAGCTTTACTGATGGCATCAATAGTTGATTAACATATATTTTATTTGTTATATGTATTATATACTATATTCCTACAATAAAGTAAGCTAGAGAAGGGAAATTTTTATTAAGAAAATCAGGAGGGAAAAAAAAGAAAATCAGGAGGAGAAAATACATTTATAGTATTTATTGAAAAACTCTGTCACCCTCGCTGGTTTGGCTCAGTGAATAGAGCATCGGCCTGTAGACTGAAGGGTCCCTGGTAATATTTCAGCCTAGGTTGTGAGCTCGATTCCCAGTGGGGAGCATCTAGGAGGCAGCCAATCAATGATTCTTTCTCATCATTAATGTTTCTGTCCCTCTCTCCCTCTTCCTTCCTCTCTGAAATCAATAAAAATATATATTTTTAAAAATCTGTGTATAAGTGGACATGCAGTTCAAACCCGTGTTGTTCAAGGGTCAACTATAGTAGGTGTTCAATAAATGGCCCTTGCATTTATGGTTGTATTTTAAAATCAATATTATTTTCATATCTCAGAGGTGCTGATACCAGCTCGCTCTTTGCCTATTCCTCTCTATTCCTTTGGGCATGTTTCCAAGCTCTGCTTCCTGATTCTGCTGGTCTGCCTTGCTGTTCCTCATTTATGACATCGTAGAAGGTTTGCATTTTTATGATCCACCCAGAACAAGAAGGAGACAAAACCAGATGGGGCCAGGATGAGCAGATGGCTGTGCTCTGGGGCTGGCCTCCCAGAAAGGTCATCATCCAACCTTTATGTAGTACACTCATGTAGTATACTTTGGGTCGTGTACTTATAGAGGCATGGAGAGATCAAGCCAGACTCCCACAGGCCTCTGTATTGTTTCACAATGCATTCAGCTGCAAGTAATAGAATCATTGATTAAAGGTGATTTAAACAAATAGGAGTTTGCTTTTCTCACACCATAAGGAGCCTAGGGGTGGGAGAGTTCTGGAAATGACTCAGCAGCTCGATGATGTCAAAGGTGCTCTGGCCTTTAAACGCTCTTGGTCTTTATTTTTGCATTTTTCTTCATAGTTACAAGTCGGTTGCTGCAGCTCTGGACATAGCACCCATACTCAAGGCAGGAAGGAGGAGGAGGGGGGAGAGGGAGAGACTGCTTCAACCCTGCCTCTCCCCTCTTATTAGGGAATTAGATGCCTTCCCAGAATCACTCAGAAGATTCCACACAGCACTGAATGGGAGGATCTACCAGAAGGAGAAAATTCTCCAAAAGGAAGTTGGGAAGGTGTTAGAAAAGAGAGGTGACTGCTGGGCAGGAGAGAGAGAGAGAGAGAATGAGAAAGAGAGGGAGAGGGAGAGAGAGGAGAGGGAGCGCGAGGTCAAGTACATAAAGAGACATGACTTGCTCTTTAATGTTCATCCTTTAAGTTACAACAAAACTGCAATTTGCCAACTCTATAGAAACCTTATTACATGTATTGTACACTGTTCCACTTCATTCATTCCAGCAGTGCTGAGCAGGGGAAGGCAGAGAGGTGTCTGCCATCAAGATTTTCTGGAGGTGTTCATGTCCTTTCAATTCTGAGTGGAATTTTTTTTAACCTCTCTTTCAATTTGTGACCCCTTTGCCCTTCATAGGTTTCTAATAAATTCCCTTTTTGCTTGTAAGCCAACAACCTTAACTGAAAAGATTGTAAATAACAGTTTTACTTCATGCACACAAAACATGACATGATTAGTGGATATTCAGTCTACATGTAATGTTACAGAAATTGCACAAAGAAAGTGACCCTAAACATGTTTGCTGCAATAACACCATGCACCTTTATGGCTCCATGCCTCAATGCATTTGCCACCTCTGTTCTATCCAACCAAATGTCCTGTGGTGGGACATTTGGGGTGGGACATCAAACCCATGATGAGCCGCCTTTCTTGGGAACTTCCCTGGATTCAATGGCTGTCTCTGAACTACCTAAGCTGGATCTTCAGGTCTCGCTATACAAACCAGGGATGCACCTCTGACTCAAGCTGGGCCAATCAGATTCTTCTAAAAATGTGGAATTTGGGGCTGAGACAGGCAGAGATGCGGAGTTGGTGGAGGAGAGTTATGCCCATGTACACTCTCTAGAATGATCCTAGATTTTTGAGGCCAAGGGCTCCATAATTTCTGCATTTTCACCATTCTTGAGATTAACTTTTTCATATCCAGCTTGGATTCCTTGAAACAACCGTGGCCCTTACAATAACTCTTTTTTATTTAAACTAACAAGTCTAGTTTTTTTAAAGGTTACAACCAAAATAACCTTATTAACACACTCATGATTCTCTGATTTTTCAAGACTGCTATGTTCCCTTTCCACAAAGCCACCTCTGACTCACCCTCCTACAGCAGGCAAAATTTGCCCCCCTTCCTCTTCTGTGGTCTCATAATACTTACTACTCACTTCTGCTGCAGCATTTTGCACACTATTATATAAACTGCTGTGTACACAGACCAGGGGTTCCTCAAAGAAAGAAGCAGACTTATCTATGCTGGTGTGTCTAACACTGATCTCAGTACTTGCTACATAATAAGAGCTCAACTGGAGACAGGCTCTGTGAAGGGTTAAACCTATTCCTTTTGTGTGTCTAGGTGGATGCTGCCGAGGGATGTCAGCAGCAGACCAGCTCTGTTCAGCTCACATCGTCACCACAGTGAGCTCTACAAGCTGTCAGAATCCCTTTGTCCCATTGGAAGGTCTGTTTGTTGCATGTTGTTTGGAGTGAAAAGCCATCAGATAGGGGATGAGAGATTCCCTTGTTGTAGAGATTTCTTATTTCCAGAGAGCCTGACCTGGTGGACCTTCTGGCTATCTTATTGACCCCTTGCTGTCTGCAGTAGGTCCCTGAAGAGCAGGGAAGGATGCCTCCTTGCCTGAGGGAGGAGGGCCAATGGGGAGCATCAGAGAGCCTGGCCATGCTCTTCTTCTCATTCACAAGAGTTTGGTTCTGACAGGCTTCAGAGAGACTCCTGGCTCTCACTCTGAGCTGAAATTTAAAGACAATTGCAGCATGGGTGAACACGAAACTCCTGGAAAAGTGAGGACTTTCAGAACGACTGATCCAATGCATGTAACTCTGACCCAAGCTGCAAGAAGCAAGTGCAATTATGGGAAAGTAGGGCAAGAGGAGACAGACGAATCTGATGCTGACCAACGTTAAAGCGCTCAGAACACGGGCCATCTGAAAAGTTGGGCTACAAGGCCAAAGCTTTGATTTCAATTGAGTTGCAGAATCTATAAAAAAGAAATGCTATCTGCCTCAGGGTCCTGTGGCTGTGCCATTTGGGACTGGATGAGAAAGGTGGAAACTGCCTAGAAGAAAAAGTTATCTGAACTAAGTTCCTATGCAAAGGATGACTGATAATTATAATGAAATAGTGAAGATATAATAACAATAATAACAGCTAACATGCCAGGCACAGTTCTAAGTGCTCTGGATGTTTATTGCATTCAATCCTCATAATATACTTATGAGATCAATGTCTCTATTAGCCTAGTTTACAGAAATGAAAGCAGCCTTGGATGTCATATTTCTTGCTTAAGCTCACACAACTGGTCAGGGCGGACTTGAGATGCTGCTCAGAGCCCTTTCATTGAGCCTCCAGGCCAAGGAAGCTCTTCAGCCACCCTGGGATCTTCCCTAACTTTGCAAATGTTGTTGCCTCTGCCAGGACACTCTCAATAACTGATAATAATAGTGTAACAAGATGGACATTTTTACCAAGCCCCTATGCAGCAGATCCTAGATGTCAGCATGGGTTGTGAGATAGGCCAGGCAGAAGAACATTAAAAAGTGAAACTCCAGCCAAGTAGTGGGCAAATAAATATTAAATGTTTCACCTTTGTGGAGGGGATAACAGGATGGGGAGAAATGGGAAGAAGATATCTAGGAGTTCTCTCTGAAGCGAAGACTTGAATGACATAAATCATGTGGATGTCTGGAGGAAGAGCTTTCTAGAGAGAGAGAATATCAAGTAAGTGCAAAGACTCTGAGGTGGGTCTTGCTTGATGGATTCAGGGAACACGAAGGCCAGTGTGGCTAGAATAGAGTGCATGCTGGCAAGAGTCAAAGGAGCTGAGGTCCTAAAGGCAGTGGGGCCTTTGTCCTTTTAGGCCATTGCAAAGCCTTTGACTTTTTCTCAAGGGGGAATGGAAAGCTCAGGGAGTTTGTAGTAGAGAAGTGCTGTGCTCTGATACGTATTTTTAAGAGAAGTGCTGTGGTGAAATCCAGAGGATCAATTAAAAGGCTGTCTTTGTCTGGATGGGGTAAAAATAATAAACATTTATTTCTCACAGTTCTGGAGACTAGGAAGTCCAAAGTCAAGGTGCTGGCAGATTCAGTGACTGGTGGGAGCTCATTTCCTAGTTCATAGAAAGCCATTGTCTCCCTGTATTCTCACACGGTGGGAGAAATGAGGGTGCTCTCTGGGGCTTTGTTTATAAGGGCACAGTCCCATTCATGAAGACTCCATCCTTGTGATCTAATCACCTCCCAAAAGCTCCATATTTTCTACCATCACATTGGACGTTAGGTTTCAAAACACTCATTCTGCAGGGATACAGATATTAAGTCTATAAGAAAGGTTATTGAAACATTCCAGCTGAAAGATGGTAATATCTTTGGCCAGTGGTGGAAAGTAGTCTTACTCTGGCTTAACTTTAAAAGAGAAGCCAACAGGATTTGCTGACCAATTGGATATGAAAGGTAGAAAGAGAGGAGTTGAGATAATCCCAAGACTTGGGCCCTTAACAACTGAAAGAAGAGAGTTGCCATTTTCAGTGCTAGCAAAGCTTTAAGAGAAGCTAGTGGTAATATATCATGAGTTCAATATTGGATACTTTAGCTTAGAGATGTCCATACATATTCAAGTGGAGATGTTTAATAAGCAATATCTGGGATGGACACTCACCCTTAGAAGTCATCAGCCTAGATAGGGTATTTAAAATAACAAGATCAGATAAAACAACCTAGTCCAGAGAGAGAAAAGTCTGAGACTGAGCTGAACTGCCCTTCAATGTTGAAAGGCAAGAGACATAGAAGGAGGTTGAGAAGAGTTCTTGCCCAGTAAGACAACAGAAAGATCAGAAATGAAGATAAGAAAGTATCTTAGGAAGCAAGGAATCATCAACTATGTCAACTTCTGCTGAGAGGCTAAGGAGATCAAGGCCTGAGAAATGACCTTAGATTAAGCAGTATGAAGGTACTGAGGACCATGACAAGTGCTCAAGCCATAGAAATGGAAGCTGGTCGAGTGGGTTCAAGGGAAATGGGAGGAGAGCACATAGGTAGAGCAAGTATAGGCAATGCTTTTGAAAATCTTTACTGTAAAGGCAGTGGAGCCCTAGCTGGTTTGGCTCAGTGAATACAGCGTCAGCCTGTGGGTTGAAGGGTCCTGGGTTCAATTCCAGTCAAGGGCACGTGCCTGGGTTGTGGTCTCGATCCCCAGCGTGCAGGAAGCACCTGATCAATTGTTCTCTCTCATCATTGTTGTTTCGATCTCTCTCTATCTCTCCCTTCCTCTCTGAAATAAATAAAAATATTTTTTTAAAAAAAGAGAGTGGAGAAACAAGGCAGCAACTGGAGTGAAAGAGGTGTAATCAAGAGCTTGAATGCTTATGAGAATGGTCCAAAAGAGAAAGAAAATCTATGTGAGAGAAATAAAGGACATAGTTTCAGGTTGACAGGCATCCTTCCCAGACAAAAAGGGATGAGCCCAATGACAAAAGTACATGCAGTCCAACAGTAGGAAGTGTAGCACTTATGGGCAAAGATACAGGTGTCAATCAAGCTGTTAGCTGACGTGTTGGAAACCTGTGAAAGCTATACTGAGTGTTTCTATTTTCTCAAGGAACTAGGAAGCAAGGTTATAGCTAAGAGTGAGGAGAAGGAGGAGGAAGGAGGTATAAAATAGTTTTCTTGGAGAAGGGGAGAGAACATGAGCCAGGAGTATGCAGGATAATTACCAGGTGACACTAAGGCCTGTGAGTGGACGTAAATAGAGAGAGAGAGAAGTCACCAATGGACACAGGTAGGGATTTTCCTCCAGCCACATCCAGCTGAGACCATGCAGGCATGGAGTTGGGCAGGGACTTCAGTTTCACACAGCTGGGTTAAGTGGAAAAGTGTGACAGGGGAGGCCACTTTGTCGGAGAGAGAGCTCATGGATACCACATCAGCCTTGTGTTAATCCAAAAGGCATTTGGCACTGGGATGCCTTTGTGTTCTTGGAATTTTATGAACTTTAATTGCAGCAGTCGGGTTGTTAACGTTTGCTGAGTTTCTCTCTGCCAGATGGCGTTCTAAGCACTTCACAGGGATTGCCTTATTAAACTTCATGACAACCATATGAGCCAGGTGCTCTTATTATTCCCATTTTGCTGATAACAATACTGAGACACACAGAGAGATTGAGATACTTGTCCGAGGCCACACAGATAATAAATGGCCAAGTCAGAGGAGGCATCTGAGGGGTTACTACAAAGCACAGATAGATGTCCCACCACTGCCATATGCCTCCCAGCACCATAGATACCACAGAAGTCTGGGCTTTGCTGGATATCTTGGTGCCTCGTGCAAAATCTCAGATATCCTAAATGTGGATAGCAGATGGGCAAATGTATCCCAATTTATTGCCTAATGTATAAAGGGCTCTAACTTAGCTTCAGTCTGGAGGCATGCTTGTTTAACGGAGCCATTCTAACCCAATTACCGGAGCTGGAAAAGGAAAGAATGATGGCTGGGAATTTTCACAGCCAGCCTGCCTTAATTGTCAGTAAATGGGGGTGGGAGAAAGTTTGCCTTGATTCCTAAACGTCCTTGTAATTAACAATATTGTGACTCAACATCACATCCACACACGCCCACAGCGTTTGCATTCTGGCATTCTGAGGGTGGGTGCCATATCCACCACGCTTCCCTGTGAGTAACCAGAGAAATGGCCTGTGGGTTTACCCGAAGGGGTAGGAGGGAGACGTCTCAGCTAAATCGTTTAAAAACCAATATATTGGACTTCTAAACCCTGTTTTCTTAAGCATCTTAATCCCCTGGTTCCCATGTCCCTTGAACCCTGAGTCATTTTGCCATTTCAGCAGCTCCTCCCAGTCTTTCCCAGCTGCCAGAATCCAGCCAAGGCCTTGGATTACCTGCATAATAACCTCAAGGTAACCCGTTTTACCATATGTGATAGTTTGGGTCGTGACAAATACCTTTCTGGTGAAAGCATCAAATATCCTCCTTGTGTGAGGGGTTGGGATTGGTAATTTTGTTTTTGGCTGACTTGGTAGAGGACACACTGACGCACAAGGCCTTTGTAGGAGAACTGTTCATTTCCCTGAGGCACCAGGGCTTATTCATTCATTCATGCCACTTGTAGTGAGTAAGGAAGGGACCTAATGGGCATGCTTCAGGGCCCAGGAAAGTGCCCAGAGCCCAGAATGGAGTCTGCTGGTGTTCAGGTGAAATGGGGAGAAACAGGGCTACTCGGAGGGGACTGTTCATTTCCCTGAGGCACTAGGGCTCTCCTGGGTGACGTTGTGACTAATGGACATTTGTGATTTTTAAATAACTCAGCCCTTCTAAATAGGGTGGGGAGTGCAGTCTCCTTCCCTTTCAGGTCTGTACTGTAGTGTTGTTCTTGACTGGTACCTCCTTTGGGCCCAGGTTGTGAAGGTGAGACAGCAAGCTGGCATCCTACAGTCATTGCTCCAGGCCCCCCAGGTCCCATCCACTGCTGTGGCCCAGACTGTAAGCTTGGGCACCTGGGTCCAGTCCCCATTTCTCAGGCTGTATGGATGGGGAATGGGGCAGCCCTTGAGGACAGCTGTCCCATCTCTCCCCCTACCACTGACTTCATGGAGACAATTGGGGGTGTTTAGAGGAGCAGGAAGAAGAAGCAGCAGCTATAGGTACCCTCCGGGAAAATAGCCCTAAGATGGGGGTTAGGAGTAAACTCCTTCCTATAGCTCCAGAAGAAATCCTGGGGAACACCCCCCACAATCATGGAGGAGCCAGTTTCACTAAACCAGGCACTCAGCACAGAGCCTGACATTAACAGGCTCAAAAACTCTTAGTGCAAAGTTCAAGGCCTGACACATGGCATTGGTTCTGAAGCCTTAATGGTGACTCAGAGTGACTCTCCCACTGCAATTTTTTATTATTTTTTAAAATATATTTTTATTGATTTTAGAGAGGAAGGGAGAGGGAAAGAGAGATAGAAATACCAGTAATGGAAAAGAATCATTGATTGGCTGCCTCCTGGACACCCCTTACTGGGGATCGAGCCTGAAACCCAGGCATGTGCTCTGACCAGGAATCAAACTGTGACCTCCTGGTTCATAGGTTGATACTCAACCATTGAGCCACACCAGTCAGGATCCCACTGCAATTTTTAAAAAATTTAGTTAAATAACCCATTTTATTAGATAGGAATTAGAAAAACTAGGATAAAAGGGGGGGAAATCCTATACTCTCCCATGAAGATAAGACACAGAAACACTTTTAAGTCTTTCCACCAAGACTTCTACATGTATATCTACACGTAAGCATATTTTACATAGATGGCTCTGTACTATATGGACTATTTTGCAACCCTCTTTTCCACTTGACAATACGTCATGTTCAGCTTTCAATGTCAGCACACACAGCTCTACATCATTTTCAATGGCTCCACTGCAGTCCTTTGGGTCGGTGTACTCAGATTCATTTAACCAACCCCCCATTGCTGGATATTTATGCTGCTTTCAAATTTTTTCTTATTATAAATAAAAATGCAATAAATATTTTT
Organism: Corynorhinus townsendii; assembly: GCA_026230045.1. Classification (NCBI taxonomy): domain Eukaryota; kingdom Metazoa; phylum Chordata; class Mammalia; order Chiroptera; family Vespertilionidae; genus Corynorhinus; species Corynorhinus townsendii. Next base: position 200,102,104 of record JAPDVU010000002.1, read on the forward strand.
GTGCACCCAGTCCCTGCCCTTGAGGAACTTGCATTATTAGAATTTGGGATGAAGATCCCATTGCTTTCCTTTGTGGCAGGTGAAATAATGACTGTTGTTTTTAATGAAAACACTGATAATAAACACCATTTTCATTACGCCTTCACCATGCCAGGCACTGTGCTTTATATCCATATTCACTTAATTCTACACAATTTTGTGGGGTTGGAATTATTCCTATTCTTATTTTGTAGAAAAGGAAATTGAAGCTCAAAAAGAGCAAGCGACTAGCCCAAGGTCACATGAAGAGTAAGCAACAGAGACATAATTCAAATCTAGGTCTGTAGACACCAAAGCTACAGGTGAAATACTAGACTTTCTCTTGACAGTGACTTGGACCCAGTGTTCCTGGATTTCAGCCTCAGACCTACTCCTTATCAGGTTCAAGTTGAAATAATAACACAGCGATAACAGACCCCTTGTGTAGATGGGTTTCTTTCCTCCATATATGCCCACCCCTTTGCAATGTGAGTTCGAAGGTCCTCCCTTCAAGAGTGGAAGTTGTTTCCCCTCTGGAATCAGCCCTGGCCTCTGTAGTTTGCTTTAGCTGCTGGAATGGGGTAGATGGGCCATTGCTCCAATTCTAAACTCAGACCTCCCGTGACCCTGAGGCTTCTGCCCTGGCCTGAGAACCTGCCTCTGTCATGCAGGCAAGCTAAACTAGCCTGTTCAACAGAGGATGACGGGCATGTGGTTCAGTGGCCCCATGTCCCCGGCGAGCAGAACCTCGCTGGCAGATGACTGAAACTCCCACCCAATTATGAGCTCATAATGCTTAATGTTTTAAGCCCACAAATGATGCGATGTTTATTATGTAGCAAAAGCTAATGGGTACCTGGTTGGGTTGTGTGTGGGTGATGCAGTCAGGGAGAGAGGGGGCTCCAGTGGAGGCTGTGAGCCACGTGGCTGGGAAGGCTTCACAGAAGAGGTGACAGCTCGTGCATTGCGGGGTGTGCAATAAATAGCAAAGCCTCCTGAAGCAGAACGGAGAGGTGGGCCTGCATGTACAATTAGATAAACCTCCGCTGTGGCTGCGGGTTGCCGGGTTGCCGGAGACATCTCTCCAGAGCCCGAATTAAGCAGGAACCTCCCTCTGCCCGGAAAGGGAGCTAGATGTCATTTACACACCAAGTGGAAAATAAAACACCTGGCAGATTCCCTGGCAGCTCTCACAGGGCTATCCTGAGGCTGGCGCAGAGATAGGCTAGATGATGATGGTCTGTCTCCCTTTCAAGTGGACAATTGAAATTCCAGTCTCGGGCACAGAAAGATGTTGTTCTTCTCCCATGTCTCTTCCCCCTGACTGGGGCCAGGCCCTGAGGCATCCTGTGCCCTGGGAAGTCCTGAAGGAGCAGTCTTCCCGCCCCTCTGACAAGGAACGTACTGCTAAGTGTTTTCTAGCAACCATTACACACGCGGCCCAGCAGGGCTGCTCTTAGCAGTGTCCCAGTGAAAGAATTGAGCCAGCGTGAGTGATTCAACAAGTCATTCATTCATTTATTCATTCATTCATGCCACAAACATTCCCAATGAGTCTGAGATGCTTAGGATGGAGGACAGACACAAGCAGACGCCTGGGGTTCATAAAATCTACCTTCACTAGCCACTGCTTTCTTCTCTGATTCCCCTGGTTGCTCACAAATGCATCTCTTCAAGATCCTGTGCCTGTCTTAATGAAATCTCGCTGAGGAAGCAGGAGGTCTAAAAAAGGAACCAGGAGTTGTCCCTACCTGGTCTGGGTTGGTGATAGAAGCAGCATCTGAAGGAGCCCGAGGGGCTGGAATAGTGAGAAGAGAAAGTTAAAGTAAGGGGTGTCTGGATGCTGAAACCCATCCACTTCTGGGTTTGGGTAGCACCTAGGAGGAGAGCTGCTGAGGCTGAGTAGGAAGCCAAGGTGATAGGTTGGAGTCCCGAGGGCACTGTTGCCTGTATTGTGCCTCCTAATAATAGTGACAATTCTTCATGCCTGAAAGTATTTTTCAGCACTCGTTTGTTAATGCCTTATTGAACTGGCCTTGTGGGAGTTGCTGGGGGAGCTAAGGAGGATCCTGCCTCTTGTAACCCATGGTCTGTTGAGACAGATAAGTCTTCAGACACGTTGGTGCCTTCCAAGGTGATGGACACTATAGTGGGAATAGGCCTAGGATGCACAGAGAGCAGAACCCAGGGGCCTGGGCAGGTCAGGGTGGGCTGCACGTTTGGGTTGAATGAGTAGGAGTTTTCGGGTGATGAAGAGGCATTTCAGGAGGATTAAGGATTTGAATGCACTAAGTTGAAGCAGAATGAAAAAGTATAGAACATCCCAGTGTCCCTGAGTGTAAGATGAACACGGTTCAGTGGGAAACGGGCTGGAAAAAGGCAGACAGAAGCCAGATTGCACAGGGATTTATGGGCCAATTGAAGAAGCCTGGACTTCATCCTGCAAAAAAATGGGGAGCTATTGAATGGCTTTGACCAGAGAATGATGTGATCAGAGCTGGGTTTTGGCAGGATTTCTCTGTAGCTGTGTGGAAGATGGCTTAGAGAAGGGAAAACCAGGGGCAGTTATACCAGCAAGGAGATGCTACAGGAATCTCGGCAAAGGATGATGGAGGCATGTGCGGTGGGAGAGCTTAGTACATTGGGAGATGGATTCAGAGCCTTTCTGGATCCCTTACCAGCTGTGTGATCTTAGACAAATTACTTAATCTCTCTGCACTCGACTTCTTCATCTGTAAACTAAGGATAATAAAAAAAAACCCCACCTCATATCAGTTATTTTATGAATAAAATGAGATAGTCCATGTAAATCACTTGAACCATCCCTGGTATATTGCAAGTCCCCTATAATTACTGATTATTCTCATTTAATTCATTAGACTTGATGATGATTGGATGTGGACAATGAGCTAGAGGGTGAGTCTAGACTTGCTTCTACAGAGCTAGCTAGGATGCTATCTTTCCCAGAGACAAGAGATATGGGACTCTTGCAGAAAGCTTACTCCTCTCCAGGAGGATGGAGGTAGTACTCAGTGCACATAGCTGGACTCCTACCTTCCACTTCTGCCTGAGGACTCCTGCTAATTTGGTCTTTGTTTTTTCAAGAGTAGACTAAGTTCCAACCCAAGACTAATAGCAATAATGTCACACCTGCTTGTCTTCTTCAAACCTTACAATTAGGTCATAAGTAAGACAAGCATACTATTGTTCCATTTATACAGAAGTGGAAATTGATGCTCAGTGCCAAGGAGAGATGGATAGAAAGGGAAAGATCCGTGAGTTGACACTCAGGTCTTCTGACTCTCAAATTCAATACTCTTCCCATGACCTAAAGTTGCTCCCATTCTTTGCTACCTCATGGGCTTCCCAAAGTCCCTGCGACAGCACAGGACTGTTGAAGCTCCAAAACTCTGCCCTTCCTATCTCTTGAAGATAGAAGAGAGACTTCTGAGTCCCACCAAGAGGGTGGAACAAAGACTGTCCCAGTTTTGCTTGAGTTTCCATTAAGGAATTCAACCCCTTAAGCCCTTGCTACAAGCCTGTAGATCTCTGGTTACAATTAAAGGAGGGAGGGAGAGATGTAATACTTAGCCACCCTTTAGAAAGTGGGCCAAAGAAGAGTGGAGAGGGAGGGGAAAACTGTAATCCTTCTCTAAGCTCTAACATTCATCATCTCATTGACTGCTCACATCCACCATGAAGTAATCAACGTCATTTCCATTTTTCGTATGAAGAGACTGAGAGCCAGCGAAGTTAAGTACCCAAATTCTTCATCATTCTGTAATGACAATCCTGCCTTCAAATGAAGAAATGTGGACATGAGACCCTGTGTTGAGACCACCTCCTCTCACTGGGTATATTTTCTTACCAACTTGGGAAGGTGGGACTCGATCTTTAATCACTGCTTTTGTGAGAATAACCAGGTGAATTAAACACTGTTAAAGGGGCTGGGTGGAGCAGGAGGAGGGGCAGGTGGCTTGGAGAACTCAGTGTGTATGTGTCTGTATATTTAAATGGTCTGAGGGAACATTTAAATGAAAATATCAACTACCAGGAAGTGTGATAAGCACTTTATATACATTATTTCATTTAACACCCTAAACACCCTTATGAATTAAGTTCTGTAATCATCCCATTTTCTAACTGAGAAACCTGAGGCTCAGAGAACTGGAAGAACCTCTTGCTCCAAAGTCATAGGACTACTCAATAGCAGAGCCCAGTCCATGTTCTTAACTGGTGGTCAATGCCACCTTCTGAAGGACAAGGGAACACCTAGTTAGTGGACAAGGTGGGCAGGACCCATAGGCCATCCATGGAAGGCCAGAGGGAAATCAGTGAGGTTAATTCCTAATATGAGCCTGAACAGAAGCTTTCAGCCTTGGGTTCCATCCTAAAATGAGGTCCACAGCTAAGAAGCTTGTATAATTCCTATAAAGGAGTTGTTCCGATCACTGCTGAACAGAAGGGCAGTGACTGCATACAGACTGACAGCACAGGTCTCATGACATTTAAGACCTAAGACTCCAGTCTTACCACTGATAAGGATTAAGGATTTGGATGATGAGCTCCTTGACTGTGGGCAAGAGATTTACTTTGTTTGGCTCCAGATTCCTCAGCTGTAAATCAGGGCCAATAACAATCCCTATTGTTCTGGTTCTTGTTGCTTAGTAATAAACTATCCAAAAACTTACCTGTTTAAAACAACCACTCATGACTTTGAGGGTCAGGAATTTGGGGAAGGTGAGGCTAGGCAGATCTGCTCAGAGGCTCTCATATAATGGCAGTCAGATGTCATGTGGTGCTGCTGCCGTCCAAAGGCTCAGCTGAGCTGAACGTCCAAGATGCTCACTCCATGCCTGGCAGTTAGTGCCAGCTGTCGGCTGCAAGCACAGCTGGGCTGCTCCTTGGAGTTCGTACACATGGCCTCTCCAGCTGAATAGTCTCAGGGGTGAACTCTTTACATGGCAACTCAGAGTTCCAAAAATGACAGCCCCAGCTAACAAGGGAAAGCTGCACTCCTTTTAGGGACCAAGCCTCAGACATCACTGTCACTTCCACTGTACTCTATTGATTAAAAGTGATTCACAGTGCAGCCACCCATCAGGGCAGTGATTCAAGGGCAGAGAATTAAGCTCTGCCTCTTTATGGGGGAGTGGGAAGGGTCTAGAAGAGCATATGAAACAGGAGATATGGTGGTCACCGTTGAAAATAAAACCTGCCAGCCTTGTATTTCGGTATTGTACGTAGATTAAATTGGCATTGCATAGAAAACACCTAAGATTATGCTCGGCATATAGGTTATTAGACACGCATGTTTGGGAGCTGTTTTTCACCATATCAGGAGAGTGGAAAGGGTTGAGAGAAGAATAAAAGGGGTTACTGGTGGTTATTGATAGCTATCGGTCTTTGCCAACATTTTCCCAAGAAGTAGAGTTACTTGACCATTTAGCAAGTAAATGGGCCCAGGGAAGAGAAAAGACGGGCACCTCCAGGAGAGGAAAGGAGGGGAGTGTCAGGTTTGTTCTGGCTAAAAGGCTTGAAGTATTGGTGAGGGGACGTGTAATCCAGGAGCTAGGCAGGAAGAGGTGAGAACAAAGACAGGACTGATCAATGCTGAGGTGGGTGGGATCAGCACATCCTAGGTTCATGGTGCATGAGAAGAAGAGAAGACAAGTCTTAGGAGAAAAGACTGGCAGGGGGACCTACATGAAATCCAAGGTTATATGGCTTGGTCCATGGCAGCTGAATCCTCCTGGGCTTGTGTCTGGGTTAGTCCATGAGGAGAAGGAAGTTGTCCTGCAAATCTGTTCACTTTGGGGACAGAGAGGTGGACTGGAGGTGTTTCCCTCTTTGTTCCCTAGAATATTTGCTAAGCTAGGCATTCTCAATGGACATTAAGGTGGCCATATCTGAATTTCCTGAGAAAATACTGCACTATTTCACTACTGCTCTGACAATAAAATCCAAACTCCATAACAGTCTACAGACCAAGCCTCATTTAACCTCTGCTATTTCTACACTCTCATCTTGAACTTCTCTCTCATACTTACTAGACTTGTGCCATTGAACTTCTTTCAGAGGCTTACGCACTAAGCTTTTTTTGCTCTAGGCCCTTTGTACCTACTGTTTCCCCTGATAGAATGGTCCCTCCTCCTCCCTATACATGGCTGGCCCCTTGACATCCTCTAGGTCTCAGCTAGAATTTCACCTCTTCGGTGCAGACTTTCCCAACCACCTGATCTAAACTGGCTTCTCCTTCTTATTCTTTTTTAAAAGCACCATGCTGTTTTTATTCAAATGATTTAATCACAATTTTGTGTATTTATGTGTTGGATTATTTCTTTAGTTATTGTCTCCTTTCCTACTAGACTGTGAGTTATCTATGAACAGGACCATGGCTATTGTTTTCACTTTATATACCTAGCACCTAGCCAAGTGCCTGTTCAGTGATTAATATGAGTTGTGGCAAAGTCTGGAATCGCAGTGTGGCTGAAGTAGGAGATATGGACTTTGTCCAGTTACAAAGCTAGGATAGGTTAGGACATACTGAAATGTTGGAAGTGGTGGTGGCCAGGAAGCCTCAGGTAAGCAAGCACCTGTGGAATCAGGAGATGAATGTTGTTCCTGAGGGTAAAAGACCCTTGAAGGAGACTGTCCAAAGCTGATCTCTCTTCCCTAGTGTGCTCCTTTTGAGATGGTTTTCCAGGAAACGCTTTCTCTGTACAGATGAATTTGAGTCTTTTGTCATATTAGAAATGAAAATGATCACCCAATGTGCTGCTGCTACCAGGAACAGAGTCTAACTGATGGTCTGCCACTTGGGAGGGGCTCTGCTGGGGACCTGACATCACCTACCTGCTCAGGTCAGGCTTCTCTCCGTGGTCCTGAAATGTCCTGTCTTTAAAATCGTCCTTGCAGAAGCCTGCATCTCAAAAAACCTAAAAGAATACAAATTCACATGTATACATGCACATGTACTCACACACACACACAACTCTATAGACCCACACATCATAAACTCACCCACATATACACTCATACTAGTAAATAGTGAAATGGCAAAACTCAATTGCTGTGTTTGCATTGAGCTCCTGCTGTGTTTACGCCAAGAGCTACGGTGAATTAGGCCCTTTTTTGAAACAAAAGACCATCATGTCCCCTGAGGTATAATGTCTGCAAATCCACAATTATTTCTCTCCCTGCATCCATGCCTCTTGAAATATGACTTTGTACATTTTCCCATCTAGGATTAGAATCTATTTCCTGGCCCCTTGAATCTGGACCGGCCTCAGGAATTGCTTTAGCCTACCTCTCAAGAGGCCTGGGATACTTCCATTCTCTCTCATGGAACCTTACCCAGCTGTCATGTGAACAAGCTCAAGTTTCCTGCTGGAGGATGAAAGAACACACAGGGCAGAGAGGAGCCACCCTAGCTGAGCATCTCTAGACAAGCCAGTCCCCCTCAGGCAGCAGAAACACGGGTGAGCACTATTGAGAGTGGGCTGGCCCAGCCCAGACAAGAAGAGTTGTCTAGCCAATCAGTGAACTTGTGAGAAATAATAAATGATTGTGTTTTAAAGTTATTAAGTTTGATGTAGTTTGGTACCTTAAAATAGCTAACCTATACACCTCCTTACATGAAGAATTAAATATGAACTTTTTCTGAAAGTAATATGTCCTCAAACATTAGATGTTGCTGATTATAAAGCCCCAGAGGATGTGATCCAAAGGGTGCTGTTTTGGGAGTAAAGAGACCAAAATCTTCATCCCAACTCTGCCACCAATGGACTGTGTGACCTTGGGCGAGTCACTTGACATCTCTGAACTTTGATTCCTTTTTCTACACATTAGAAGAATAAGTGTAGCTTATTTTAGGTCCTTAGGATTTTGACACACATTCTGTGGTTCCATGACTCTCAGTTTTTGCTAGTTTCATCTGCAAAGCAAGAGAAGATAATTCACAATTCTCTCCATCTTGCAGGATAATCCAAAAGGATGAAGTGCTATTTCCTGGGTAGCACCTCTGCTTCCAGATAGTGTCAGGAATTTGAGTGTCTATGCAGCAGGAACAGACACCCTGAGATGCTGGGTTGGTGATAATTTACTGGCTTTTACCAACATATGTGAGCACACAGACTTTCAGCTCATATTAGAAGTTGGGATGAAACTGACTCCCAGGCAGTCTTTATCACATCTCCTGAAAGAAGCACAAGCATTCCATTGAAACATGCACTGTGGTCCCCTCTTCTCTTCTCTCATGTTCCCTCTGGATTAATAACACTTGATTTGTCAGGTGAGATAGGCTTCCCAGGCTCAAAGAGGTGCCGGACAGGCAAAAACATATGCATGTAACATGGCTCAAAGAGAAAATTGCTTGCAGCGGTTTACCGAGTTCTGAGCATACACAGGTCAGTATAAAGGTTGAATGGGGTAAAATTATTTCTGTGGATAGTTTTGAGTGAGTTCTAATAATTTTACCCTAGGCAGCTTCAGGGTAAAAAACAAAGTCTGAAGTCTGGCTTAAGACAGTGTCAGTGGCTCAGGAGACAGTGCTGCAGGCGGACTGTGGAATTGTGGGACCAGGATCAGGTGCTCCCATGAGAGGACACCAAAATCAAGACATCAGAAAGCTCTAAATCTGAAGTCCATGGGAAAATCAGAGTTTAGGACCATGCACCCGAGGTCAGCAGCTATGCCAGCACACAGAAGATAAAGCTAGCAAGGAACATTGCGCTGGCAGTGTTTAAAGACAAAATGAATAGGGTATTGTTCACAATTTCTTTTGGCTGCAAATCACAGAAAATCCAACCTAAAACGACTAATCTGAAATGGAATTTAGTGGATCACAAAACTGATAAAGGCAGGGGGCAGGATTTTTTTCAGGCTTCATACAGGGTTTGGAACAATGTCACCAGGACCCAGTTTTCTCTGTCTCTTGATTAGTCCCTGCTCTTCCTAATGTGTTGTCTTTGAAAGGTTCCTTCCTCATTTGTGGGCATAAGAAGGCTACAGCTGCACTCAGACCTTTCATCCATTTCAATCTACACCCACCAGAGGGAGGCTGTGTGTGTGTGTGTGTGTGTGTGTGTGTGTGTTTGTGTGTGTATATGTATGTGCATGTGTCTCAACAGTATACACAAAGTCCTGTGTCTGACTCTGATTGGTCCAATTAGGTCATGTGATCATACTTGTACCAATCCCAGTGCCTAAAGTTAGGCCACACACTGTTGGGCTTAGGCCAATTAGGACCTACTGTGAGAGGTGGCAGTGGTCAACCCAACTGAAGCACTGGAACTTAGAGTGGAGAAAGAGTACCTCTCCAAAGGAAATTCAAGATCTTTTTAAATTTTTTTAAAAATATTTTTATTGATTTCAGAGAGAAGGGGAGAGGGGGAGAGAGAGATAGAAACATCAATGGTGAAAGAGAATCATTGATTGGCTGCCTCCTGCAAGCCCCACACTGGGGAACGAGCCCACAACCCAGGCTTATGCCCTGACCGGGAATTGAATCGTGACCTCTTGGTTCAGAGGTCGATGCTCAAACACTGAGTCATGCCAGTCCAGCTCAAGATTTTTTTTTTTAACCAGAAGATGGGTCAATATATTTTGGAGGGGAAAAATCCCACAGGTGTTCATTATAAGCTGCAATGGACAGAAATATGGAGCAAGAATCAGAAGCCTTCCAACCTGAACACTGAAGATTTTCTGAAAACAAAGGGTCTAGATGATGGATATTAGTAATATAAGCCAAATCACTGCTAGAGATGAAGGAATAGGCTTCTTGGAGGGCTCCTTCTGGCCTGGAGGGCTCTGGGGTTACAGAAGTTCACATGTTCTGGACACTGGATCCAGAAGAAGGGTCTGCCAGCCAGGTAGGGTCCTGTTAGACAATGCATCTAAACCGTGAAACCAGTCAAATGGAACTGATGTTTCCAGGGACTAGGACTCAAGTAAAGATAAGCCACTCTGAAAACAACAACATGCAAACAGGTTGGGATTTCTTAAAATCTAGGCATATTTTAAAACATGTCAAGCGGAGCTCTGATTCTTTTGTATGTTGCATAAACCTCCATGCAGCCTGCAGATGCAAAGGAGGTCATGTTTAATGCTCAAATTACCATACCTCTGAGCTCCCACCTGGTGGATTACAACATCTATAAAACAGGATCACAGTCTTCTCTACAACTCTGTCACCTGGGCCCAAAGCAGTTCTGTTTGTTCCCAAGGCCATGATATCTCTGTACAAAACAACTCGATCAGCTTTGGCTTTATCCCTCTCACCGGTGAGGCTGAAACCTGGCATCCGGATGCAGGAACAAGGGAGGAACAGAAGCATGGCATCTCTCCCTTTGGTTTTCTCCTTCTCTATACTGTTCCTAGACTCCAATAAACAGCCATCCTCCTCCCATGGCTTCTCAATCTATACAAATAAATGTAAGTGGGGATAGTGCATTCATTCAACTCATATTTACTGAGAACATAGTATAGTAGGTGCTTGAGTTTACAGTTCAGTAGAGATGACAGAGAATAAAAAAAGGAAACAAAATTGTGTGTATGTGTGCATCTAGAGATAAGTGCTATTAAATTTATCTGGAAGAAAATCAACTGATGTAATCCATCACACCAGCAGGCTAAAGAAGAAAAATCATACAATCATCTCAGTAGATGCAGAAAAACATTTGACAAAAGCCCAAACCCATTTATTATAAATACTCTTTTTAATTTGATTTAATTTAATTTTTTCCCATCACCATTTATCCCCCCTCCTATATCCCTTATACTCTTAGCCAAATATAGAGGGGAACTTCCTCAACTTGATAAAGAACATTTACAAAAACCTACAGTTAACACCATACTTAATAGTAATAGATGCTTTCTTATTATCATTAAGAACAAGGCAAAGATGTCCCCTCTCACCACTTTTTTAAAAAGTTTATTTATTGATTTTTAGATAGAAAGAAAGGTGGAGAGAGAGAGAAATATTGATATGATTGGTTGCCTCCTGCATGCCCATACCAGGGATGCCCTGGCTGGGAATCAAACTAGCAACCTTTTGGTGCTTAGGATGACACCCAACTAACTGAGCCACCCAGCCAGGGTTTCAGCACTGATTTTTATCATTATATTAGAAACCAAATCTAATACAATAAGAAAAATATATATACATAATGGGAAGGAAGATATAAACTGTGTTTGTTCACAGTGACATAATTATCTACATAAAAAATATTGGAGAATTGACAACAAAACACTCCTGGAAGAACAAGTGATCATAGCAAGGTTTCAGGATACAAGATTAACATATAAAAGACAAATGCTTTTATATAGACACGCAATGAACAATTAGAATGTGAAATTAAAAAACAGTATCATTTATATGGGCAACAAAAAATGAAATACTATGGTATAAATTTAACAAAGTATGTACAAGATCTATATAAGGAAAACCAAAAAACTTTGGCAAAAGAAAATCTAAGTGGAGAGATATTCACATACATGGATAAAAAGATACAGTATTGTTAAGATGTCAGTTCTTCCCAGCTTGATCTATGTATCCAATACCAATCAAAATCCCAGCAAGTTATGTTGTGTATATAGACAAACTGATTCTAAAGGTATATGGAGAGGCAAAAGACCTAGAAGAGCTAACACAATATTAAAGGAGAACAAAGTCAGAGGACTGACACTTCCCTACTCAAGACTTACTATAAAGCTACAATACATGATACAGTGTTGGACTGGTGGAAGAATAGACAAATAGACCAGTGGAACAGAATAGAGATCAGAAATGGACCAACAAAGTAGTATAGTCAGTTGATTTTTGATGAAGAAGCAAAGGCAGTACACTGGAGAAAAGGTAGACATTCATCCATCCACATGCAAAACAATGAATCTAGACACAGATCTTACTATTTCACAAAAACTAAATCAAAATGGATTATAGCCTAAATGTCAAATGCAAATCTATAAGACTCCTAAGATATAACATAAAAGGCTGTAACAAGTAAAAGATCCTATCTAATAAAAGAGTAATATGCAAATTAACCATCACCCTGCTATACCCACAAGCCACAACCATAAGCCATGCCCACCAGCCAATCAGGAGTGAGTATGCAAATTAACCCAACCAAGATGGTGCAGCCACAGAGAGAGCAGGAGGGAGGGAGGCTTAGGTTTCCCTAGCGATGGAGGAAGCCAAGCTTTCTGCACACCCTGGCCGGCCCAGGCCTCTGCTTAAGGCTACAAAGTTTCAATTATAGAAGATAAATAAATTCCAACAGAAATGGCTGCTGCCATGGAGTGAGCAGAAGGCTTGGCTCTGCTCCAGGCTACAAAATTTCAATTGTAGAAGATAAATAAATCCCAGATACCAGGGCCTCCACTTGGCGGGGGGGGGGGGGGGGGGAGAGGGGGCATAGCCAGCCTGCAAACCACCACAGGGCCTTCACCCAGGCCACCCCACACCCCAAGGGAACCCCACCCTGATCCGGGACACCCTTCAGGGCAAACCATCTGGCCCCTACCCATGCACCAGGCCTCTAGCCTATCTAATAAAAGAGTAATATGCAGATTGACCATCACTCCAACACACAAGATGGCTGCCCCTATGTGGTCAAAGATCCTGCCCTCATGTGGACACAAGATGGCCACCACAAGATGGCCAGCAGTGGAAGGCAGTTGGGAGGGACCAGGCCTGCAAGGGAGGGCAGTTGTGGGGGATCAGGCCAGCAGGGGAGGGCAGTTGTGGGGGACCAGGCCTACAAGGGAGGGCAGTTGTGGGCAATCAAGCCTACAGGGGAGGGCAATTAGGGGTGACCTGGCTGGCAGAGGAGGGAAGTTGGGGGCAAACAGGCTGGCAAGGGAGCAGTTAGACATCAATCAGGCTGGCAGGGGAGTGGTTAGGGGGTGATCAGGCTGGCAGGCAGAAGTGGTTAGGGGCAATCAGGAAGGCAGGCAGGCAAGCAATTGGGAGCCAGCAGTCCTGGATTGTAAGAGGGATGTCCAACTGCCCATTTAGGCCCGATCCCATGGGCCTAAATGGGCAGTCAGACATCCCTTGAGGGGTCCCAGATTGGAGAGGGTGCAAGCTGGGCTGAGGGACACCCCACCCCCATGCACAAATTTCATGCACCGGGCCTCTAGTGTATATTATAATTTTCAGGTCAACCACTAAAAAATAATGCACAGAGATATAGACAAAAAGCCAAGAGAGTAAGCAAAAAGAAGTACTAAATATATTTAATTAAACCTCAAAAGACAGAAAAAGAATAACAGAGGAACAAAAAAAAAATATCAGTACTTCCAGTTCACAGAGATTGTATAGACCTATTCATTTTTTTCCTCTGTCTCCCCAGTGAGCACAACCATAAACCCAGGAAATGGTGCAAAAGATAACCAAAGAAGAACTCAAGTAAGAAGACATAATAAGGTAGTAAGGTCGCTAGGGGAAGGTGAGCTGAGCTGGTCTACCATATTAGGACTAGAGGAACAGCACAGTCACAGGGCATTTTGCATCTCCTCCCCACCCCTCACCCCCGGCCCAATCCAACAAAGGACGGACATCCAAGCCAGCATCTCCTGACCTCCAATCCAGCAGCAGAAGGCAGTCCAAGTAGACTCAGTTTCCCACTAGATTGAATAGAAATCCTGTGAGCAAAATTAGGTGAGCCCAACATCTCAAATGAAGGAGATCAATTGACCAAGAACAGAAGTCTCCTATCTGAATGGGTCTAAGAGTCACTTTCCCATTAAAAGATACCAAGGCCAGTGAGCAAACTGTTGACCAGGATATGGCAAATGAAAGCCTCTGTTCCCTGGGTTGGAGAATCTCCTTCCCCAAGGTGGGCAGGAAGCACTAAAAAGAAATAAAAGAACTCAGTCATGGCAAGTGGCATGGTTCAAGAAGTCTTATTGTCCCCCTGGGCCCCAAACTCTCCTCCTCCCCTGAGAAATCAGGCAGTTGAAGGCATCTGTGGAGGGATACCACCACATACCTTCCCCAGAGAGAGACATCCAGCCAGGTGAACTGGGGAAATCTCTTTCTCCCCATTAAATGCTAGTAGGCACCAGTGGGAGCCCCAGTGGCACCAAATAAAGCACAAAGGCCCTGCCAATTAAATTGCCATTGGAAGCATGTTCCAAAAAGTTGCTCAAGGCCCACATGCTAACCCAAAACACTAAACAAGGTGACTGCCTGTTAAAGAAAATATTTAAATAATACCAAGAGTCCCCTAACACATTGGAAAAATGTCTAAGATACAAATGAAAAGTATCCATTAAATCACAATTTGAATTACAAAAGACAACTGATGCCAACCCTGAGATGAATTAGATGTTGGAATTATATGACAAAGATTTTTAAAAGACCATCATAAGAATATTTAACAATTAATTACACAGTTGCCTGGAACAAATGAAAAATATGAAATGTCAACAAAGAAATAGAAGTCATAAAAATAACCAAATGAAATCATAAAACTAAAAACTACGATAACAAATGAAAAAGTTTCTGAGTGGGCTTAATAGTAGAGAGGAGATGACAGGATACTATTGGTGAACTTGATGACAGCACAGTAGAATTCATCCGCTCTAAGCAGAAGAAGGGACATAGATTAAAAATATAATAAACAGAACCCTAGTCACCTTTGGGACAAGAAGATCCAACATCTGTGTCATCAGGGTTACAGGAGTGAATGGTGTTAAAAGAGTATTTAAATAAATATTGACTGAAAACTCCCAAAATTTGCCAAATACACAAACTTACAGATCTAAGAAACCATGCAAACCCCAAACAGGATAAACCCAGGGAACTTCATAATTACACCTTTGAAAACAGGCCTTAAAAGCAGCCAGGAAAAAAGAACAAATTACCTATAAGAAAACACCTAGTCAAATGATTTTAGATTTCTCATCTGAAATCATAGAGTCCAGACTCAAAGGTTTATACTTTCCAAAATTTCCTGAATATAATCTAAAAAGCACACCATAGAAAGAAGCAGGAAAGTCTCTGTTTTTGTGGGAAAAGACAATTAACAGACGCCAGCGTTGTAAAAGCACAGGTGCCAGAATTATCTGATAGAGTCTAAAAGTAGTTCTTACAAAGCCATTTTAATGAGCAATGTAAACACTCTTGAGACAATTGGAAAAATAAAAAGTCCCAGGAAAGAAAGTTCTACCTGAAAAAACACAATACATGAAATAAAAAACTTAACGATGGCTTCAAGAGAAGAATGGAAATGAAAGAGGAAAAGGAAGAATTTAAGGATATATCAATGGAAATGATCTAATCTAAATAACAGAAATAAATAAGATTTTTTAAAATTAGCAGAGCCTCAGAGACCTGTGGGACAATAAGGAAAATATCTAACATCTGATATGCCAGGTATACTCCAATATACTCATTAGAATAGCAATAATTCAAAAGATTGACAACAACGTATTACTAAGGATGGGGAACAACCAGAATCCTTGTACATTGCTAGTGAAGATATAAAATAGTACATCTACTTTGGGGAAAGTACTGACAGTTTCTTTCAAAGTCAAGCCCAGAACTATCCTATGGCCCACTAATTCCACTTCCAAATAGTTACCCAAAAGCTATAAAAGCAAATGTCCATTCAAAAAGCTGTGGCAAATTGATTCCAAATAGCCAACACCCAGAAATAATCCAAATATACATAAGTATGAGAATGGGCTTTAAAAATTGTGACATATTCATACAGTGGAATACAAATCAACAATAAAATGGATGCTATTGATACATGCAACATGGATGAGTATCATAGATGTCATAATTATACTGAGACAAAGAAGCCAGACACAAAAGTTTCATATTATGTTTGCCTATGGATATGAAGTTCTAAAAGAGACAAAACCACTGGTGAGAAAATCAGAACAGGGATTTGCCTGTGTTGAGGCTGGGTATTGACTGGGAGAAGAAAACTTTCTTGGCAGAGGTATGGGTAACCCAGATGTAGCCATTTGTTAAAAATATATGCCTTACGTTTGTGCATGTCAATATATACAAATTTTATTTTAAGAATAAGAACTACTTTAAAATTATAAATAAAACAAAAAATAAGGAGCCAGCCATGCATAGAGAGGGAGAGAATGTCAAAGGTGGATATAACAGCATTTGTAAAGCCTGACTATAACAAAATGATGCTTCTGTCTGAGAAGGTAAAGGTGGGGCTTGGACAGAATTGATGAGAAAAGAATGGAAAGAAAAGCTTCAAGTTAGATATGGTCCCGATCCCACAGATCCCAGGTAAAGAAAGGAGTGTTCGTTTATCTGAAGCGTAATGGAAAGCTATCGGAGGTTATAAGCAAGGAAACAGTGTAGTCCAATTTGTGTTTTTAAAAAGATTTCCCTCATTGCTGTGTGAGGAATACATTGGAGAAACCAAGAGCCAACTCAGGAAATCAAAAGAGGCCAATGCAATTGTCTTGGTAAGAGCGAATGTTACTGGGATTAGTGGGTGGCAGCAGCAGCAAGGAGAGGAAAGTCTATTGTTTTAAGCTGTATGAGGAGATGGAAATGATTGAACTTGATAACAGGTTAGGTGTGGAGGAGGAGTTTGAAAGAGGAGGAGAAGCAAGGATGGCATCTAGGTTTCTGACTTGAGAAATTGAGCAGAATGTGATGCCCTTTGCATAGGTGGAAAAGACTAGAAGCTTGGATATGAGGAGAGAGAACCCGAAGACATTTGGACATGTTAAATCTGAGAATCAAGTGGAGAGGTCAATGAAGTGGTCGGAAATGCGTGTGTGGACGTCAGAGGAGAGTTTGGTCTGGGCATATAAAGTAGGGAATTGCTCACTTGGGGTGCTATCAAAAACTCTGGAAGATAATGAGAGTGTAAGGAGAGTGAAGAGAGAGCTAAGGTGATTCCTGAGGTCACAGAGAACCTGCAACCTTGACGTATGGGGACAATGCTCTAACCAACTTAGCTACCCAGTCAGGACTGTGCCTTAGCACTCTTAACACATTCTTTAATAAGTGTCATGAATAATTTTCTTTAACAAACTCCAAATGGGGTCACATTTTGAGGTACTGGGGTTTAGGACTTGAACATATGAACTTGGGGGGCACAATTCAGCCCATGACAAGGGGTATTAATGGGTCATATGTATGGAATTCAGGTACTCAGCAACTAGAACACAGAGGAAGATAAAGAACCAACAAGTCAGACAACGTATTAATTGAAATGATAATGCAGCCTCTGTCTGCTGTTTCGGGACAGTGGTATATTTTCCTAGTGGTCTATTTTAAAAAAATAAATAAGGTTTAACTTTTCCTAAAAAAAAAAGAACCAACAAGTCTTCTGTGGAAAGAGGCAATTATCAGGTAGCATCAGTGGGGCATGTATCTGAGGGGAGTTGGGATGTTCTGATGCATGAGTCTCAAGAGAGTGGCCACTCTTGCAAAGAGAGAGAGGTGGTCTGAAAACAGCCATGAGGCAGAAGGAGGAGAAGCAGGTCTCCCTCCCTGGCGGGGATGCCTTTGGAGATAGTATTCTCAGGTCTGTAGTAATAATAATAATAACAACAGCAATAACAACAATAACAGCAGCAGCAGAAGTTTCCAGCTGAGAGGGCTGCCTAAGCAATGATCTCCTCAGGCAACAGCCATGTTTTCACAAATGCAGGAGGTGGGTGGGATGTTGGGAGAAGAGACTGAGGATACAGAGGAGTAAGCCAATCAGAGCAGGAATCTACATCTACTGCGTCTGGGCCCCCAGCCCTTGTGCATGTGTGTGTGTATGTGTGTATGTGTGTGTGTGTGTGTGTGTGTGTGTGTGTTTGTGCATCTATTTCAAGGCCAACATTCAGTATTGAAACCAATAACTGTCATTGTCTACTGCCCATGTGGGACATTTTCACCACTTTAAATTGGTGGCTGGAAAAACCACACTTACTCAATAGTAAGGCTGGGCCACCTATGAAATAGCAGCTGATTCTCCAAGTGAACTTTCAAATCCATTTGTCAATTTGCTTCCGGTGAGTAGTGCCCCCAAGAGCTCACACAGCCAGCTCTCTCTCCATTATTCCAAGAAGAGCCTGAAGTTAAAGAATTGCATTCTAAGATTTGGTGTCTCTGTTGGCCTTGCCCATCAAAAGGATCGGATTAAAGTGCCAAGGGCTGAAATGCCTCTTTATTTCATTCACGTAAGGCCAGGTGATTCCTCCCTTCGGATTTTTATATTAATGTGCAAAATAAAAAGTCAGCTGTGTGCAGTGGCTTAATCTAATCCTGTAAGACACATTTAGCCAAATAAGCATGTGCAAATGCAGAAATTTGGGTTTTGAGCTGGATGGAACATCTGAAGGACAGGATGTGCCTTCACATTTCGTGGAATGAGCCAGGCGCGTTACTAAGATGATGCATTGCTGAAGACTGTCTAGAAACAGAAAAATGAACCCGAGCCTGGGCAGGCTCTCTCAGCTTAAATAGATGGAAATCCAAAATGAGGACCTTAAGGAAATGGGTTGAATTTGAATTATTTTAATCACTAGGAGGAAAGAAATCAGGACTTTTAAAAGAAATTGAATATTTGTGACTATCCGGGCATCTCACTTTAAATAATACATTCATCGTGTAAATAATTCTGTTTTCATTCGTTCAACCAGAACTTTAAAAAATCTGTTTTGTCTCATGTCTTATGCTAGGTGCTGAGAATATGAAAAAGTCAGAGCTCCTCCCTAGGGATGTTCCAGTCTAGAGAAGACAGACAGTCACAGATGGTATTGGTTCCCATTAGAAGTCAGTCTAGACTAAATCCCAACTCCCACCCTATAGACTCCAGAGCCTAGGGCCGAGGGCAGCCAGATTTGCCAGGTTTTATTGCATCAGGCACTTTCTAGAAAAAAATTATTTCCCAAGTATATTTCGAAGAAGAGTGCTATTTTGAAGAAGAGTGAATAAAGTTATGATTAACCAAAAGAAAACTCATTTAAAAGCGTTTCTTGCCCTGCTGGTGTGGCTCATTGATTGAGTGTTGACCTATGAAGGTCACACTTTGATTCCTGGTCAAGGTACAAGCCCGGGTTGCAGGCTCGATCCCTGGCAGGAGGCAACCGATTGATGTTTCTCTCTCATTGGTTTTTCTATCTCTTTATCCCTCTCTCCTCCTCTCTCTCTAAAAAATCGATAATAAATACAACATATTAAAAGCTTTTCTGGATGCATGGAGCTTCTTGCCGTGTATTTTGTCAATCAATGGATATGAAAAGTACAGCTACATTTAAAAATTCAGGAAATATTTAGAAGTTCACATAGGGGCTTCAAACTAGCAAGAGGTGGTAACCACAGGTCTAGTCACTGGCATGGGACCACTGATTCACAGTGCAATCCCAGCACAGCGGGAGTGCAGGAGGAGCTGTTTCCTCTGATCCAAAACTGGATTCTGGATTCCATGCCCCCTCCTCCTTGGGAATCTCACTCCATTAATTACCTCTTTTCTTTGATATCTTCACTCTTTCCCTCTCTACCAGATCTTTCCCCTTTGTCCATGTACATGTTCAAGAATATTCTCTATCATGTCAATTGCACAGACATTTATTGGGCTTCCATATAACCTCGTCTGGAATGTCAGGGAAAGACTCTCTGAGAAGTTGGAAGTTGACCTCAGAGTAATGAGTAGGCATCAGCCAGCAAATATAGGAGCAGGGGAGTTCCAAGCTTTCCATCTTATCTCCTAAAATAAATCTCAAAACCATATGCTTTTGTCCATCTTCAGCACTAGTTAGTCCAAGCTGCCATCAACTCCTGTCTGGATATAATAATGTCCTTATAACTGGTATCACTGTGGTCACTCTTGCCTCCTGTATGTCTGGTCTTCACACTAGCCAGAGTGGCCTTCTTAAAAGGTGGCTCTCCCCAACTCCTTGCCACCACCACCTCCAAGGCCCTGGTGGTCCAGCCTTTGTCTAACTCTCCTGCTTTGCTAAACATCCTTCATTCCTTGCCACCTTCCTCTCTAACCCACACAGTCCTTGCCAAACTCCATATTTCCTCTGCTCCCTCCTCTTGCATTTCTTTTATTCAGCTGGAACTCAGTGGTAAGGAATTTGACTTCATTTAAAGAGCAATGGGGAGTCTTGGATTTTTAAGTGGAGGAGTGATGACATATGACCAGACTTATATTCTGAAAAGAACACTTTGGCTACTGTGTGAAGAGTGAATTTGAAGGTGCAGAGGAGAAAGCAGAGACCAGTGGGAAGGCTATTTCTGAGGCACAGGTTAGAAATAATGGTGGCTTGGCCCCCGGAGATGGCAGTATGTATAGAGAGAAGTAGATAGGCTCGAGATATATTAGGAAATGGAACCAAGAAAGTTTGGGATGGATTTGGTGGCAGAGAATGAAAGAGTGAAATCAAGGATGAGTCCTAAGATTTTGACTTGACCACTTGAGTGGGTGCTGGTTTTATTTACAGAAAGCCTGTGAAAGGATCAGGTATGGATGCTCGCTGTCCTACCTCCACTGATCACTTGCCCTTTCCACCTCTTTTTGGCTGTGAGTTGTTAGGGTAATTGGGATATAGCATGCTTAATTAGGAGCAAATTGAAAGATGCCAACATATGGAGAAGACTGAGGAGCATGGCCAATTTACAGCATTGTGAAGTTCGCTCCTTAGAAGAGATGAGCTTGAGGTGTTACTTTGCTGGCCCCTTCTGTTTTTACTTCCTTCCCTGTCCAGCATAGATATCATTTCTTATCACTTCAACCTCCTCTTACCAATAGCCTTGCCCTAGTGTTCCCCCCAACTCTGGCAAAACACCAGCTTTGGATGAATTCAATTATTGCTCATCTCTGGTTGCTAAGCACTGCTGGAAATCTACCCAGATTGGTGCCACTATAAATCACTGGTGCCACTCTAAATTTATGGTCTCCAACTTCAAATGGATCCTCAATGCTGCCTGGCAATCCTTCTCCATTTCCCTTGTCATCTCTCTCTCTTGTTCTTCATAGTGGCTATTGCAGAGTTTAACCCTCTCTTCAGCTCACTTCCCCTTTGCTCTAAGCAGATGACTTCATTCCTACTTCACAGACAATATACAAGCCATCAGAAAAGGGAACTACCTCAGCCTTCTTTCATCACCTATATCCTTATTTAAATCTAAAACTATCCTTACTTGCCTCTATCCACTTACTTGTCTCTTCTTCTATCTAAAAGTAATGCTTCAGTGTGGACCTCATTCCCTTCCACTATTCAGGACTCTTATTTATGCCCTCCATTCCATATATTATTCAACCACCCTTTTACCAGCTCCTTCTTAACTGCATTGAAACTTGCTCATGTCCCTCCCATCTTAAAAAAAAATCTTTGAAGAATCTATTTTTCTCTCTATCCCTAACTAGTTTCCATCAGATTTCTCTCCTTTCTTCTGATTAAAACTTTCTAAAAATATTGTCGACACTTTTTGTCTTTGATTCTTACTACCCACTCTCTCCACATACCACTTGCTCTCACCACTGTCACCAATGACCTCCCTATGGTCACCTTTCAGTCACTATACCTCTTGGAATTCTCAGGAGCTTTGATGCTATTAACCATTCCCCCCTTCTAGAAACTCTTTTCCTTGGCTTCTGTAAACCACACTCTCCTGATTCTCTTAGGCTACTTCGTATTCCTCTTCTTACCCTTGAATGATAGCTACATGCCAGGCTTTCTTCTCTTTTCACTCTATACCTTAATTTTAGATGAATTCTGTGGCAGGTTATTTGCAAAAATGGTCCCATTTATCTCTCCTTCATTGTATCTTTGTTCTTTGTAAGGTAACTTGGCAACTCATCCTATCAAGAGGTAGAATCTATTCCTACCTCATGAAACTGGACTGGCCTTGACTTACGTTGGCTGACAGAATATGGCAAATAATGTTGTGCCAGTTTCAAGCCTGAACCCCACTGCCTTGTGAGCAAGCCTGCGCTAGCCTCCTGGATAGTGAGAGTCCCATGGCCCAGTCACTGCAGCCAACAGCCAACAAAGCAGCTGGTGAGTGAGGCCATGTGAGACCAGCTAGCTTCAGCCAACCAGAGATCCATCTTTTGATGTGGTCCAGATACAATGCTGCACACACATTTTTCTTCATCCTCTCAACCACCCTATGTGGTTGGGGTTTTTCATTACCCCATCTTACAAATGAGAAAACTAAGACAAAGAGAAGTTAATGACATGCCCATAATCACACTGCAGAAATTGGAAGATCTGGGATTTAAATCTAGATCTGTCAACTCCAAAGCCTCTGATTGTCACCCTATATTCTCTTCCCCACACTTGCAGTTCCAAGTGTGTATCACATTCTCATGTCTCTAACTTCACCTATGATGACTTTTCTTCCTTACATATTTCATCCTCCTGCTCTTCTTGGCTAAACCTACTCATCCTTTATAACTCTGCTTAGATATCACATCCTTAAGAAGTTTCTCTGATTTCCCTTCCTTCCCCCAGGATGGTTCAGATGACCCTCTTCTTTATCACCAAAGCATCCTCTACACACCTCTCTACCCACTCTCACTGAAGTATATTAAAGTTATGTCTCTCTTCCTAGACTGTGAAACCGTTGCGGACAGGGACTCTGGACCCAGACTGGGGCCAGTGGGTGCTGGGTGCTAGATGATGGCTTCACCCAGCCAGGTGCCATGAGCCAATATATACAAAAAACATGGTTGCCAAGATATCAGCATGGCACAGGCCAAAGTCAGGTAAGCAGAACTGGAGTGCCCCAAACTGCTCAAAATGTCAACTACTCACACAGAAATGGAAATTTCAGACTGTTTGGTAATTTCTAAGGTAATGGGTCTTAAAATGAACTTTTCAAAGGCAGAAAATTTGCAAAGCCATTCACCCCAAACTCTAATATGTGAGCTTGAAGAGAAACTGTAAGAGATTCCAGGGTTCCTGCTCTTTCTTCTTTATTTCATCAATAGACACGTTCTAATGAAAATGCACTCTAAATGCTGGAACTGAGAGATTTAACAAATGGAATCAGTAACCCTGGCCATACCTCAGACAATGCAAGATGTAAATGGCCCCCAAAGGGCACATTGCTCTTTACAGTTAAAGCAAACCCTCTCTAGGATGGGCAGGGCTTCCCCAGAGCACCCTGTCCCAGCAGCTGCTGTCATGTGGTGCGGAGCCATCAATTCCACCTCAGCCACCTTTGATGTGATGAGACAGTGATGAAAAAAATGCTGCCTTCAGAAGAGGAGAGACATTAGAGAACAAAATCCTGGGTTCTTGTAAGTGTCCCAAGCAATTAAAAAAATTACAGAGTGCACAGGGAGCAAACACTAATACGGTGATATAACATGCCTAGAGTACATTTTGCAAAGTTTCTCACCCCAGGGAATCTTTCATCATCTACCTTTTCAGTGCTTTCTCTTTGATTCTAAAATTAGGTGCATACCAGTAAAAGGCTGTGGAGCCAGCATAATCGTGTAGGGTGGTAGGTTAGTTTATTCTTGAGTGAGTGGTGTTTGCATTCAATAATGGTTTGTCATCATTTTGGAACATAGATACTGTTGTACATCAGTGTGAGGAAAACTGATAGCTTCTTGACAAAAATCTATGTTTTCCTCTTCTTGGATATGCACCTAGACTACATCTCCCAGTCTCCTTTGGAGTTAAGTGTGGCCATCAGACTAAGGTCTAGCCATTAAAATTTGAGAAGAAATCTACCCAAGAGCACTTCTAGGCTCAACCTTTGAACATTCCTACACATCAATTTTACAGATGAATGGTGGTGATGGTTGCACAAAAATGGGAATGTACTTACTACCATTGAACAGAACACTTAAAGTGGCTAAAATTGTCCATTCTATGTTATGTGTGTTTTACCACAATTTAATTTTTTAAAATAATTTTTAACAATTTCCATGCTCCATAACACTCTGTCCCTCCCTCCTCCACACCCCAACAGGATGAAATGGAGACAAACAACTTAAGGGCAATCTTGGAAGCTACTGAAAATGATAGTCTCTGTAAGTATGCCTACCAGCACTAGAAATAAGCTTCTATTGTATCTGAGTCACTCTAGCTATTGGGACCTATGTTAATTATTGCTGTGTAACAAATCGCCCCAAATCATAGTGGTTCAAAACAACAACATTTGTCATCTCACAGTTCTGAGGGTCAGGAGTCTAGGTACAGCTTAGCTGGATCCTCTACTTCAAAGTCCCTCACAGGCTGAAATCAAGATGTCAGCCAGAGCTACAGTGAGTCCAACCCTCAGCTGGAGAAGAATGTATCTGATTCCAAACTCACTCATGTGATGACTGGCAGGATTTAGCTCCTCATGGGTTGTTGGCTGGAGGAAACTCTGGTTATGTGGGCCTTTGAAAGCAGCTCACTGCATGGCAGCTTGCTTCATCACAGAAAGAAAGCCAAGGGAGCCATAAAGTGAGAAGGGTGGAAATAACAGTCTTTTATAACTTAACTAGAGGCTTGGTGCATGAAATTCGTGCACAGGGGTGTGTGTCCCTCAGCCCAGCCTGCACCCTCTCCAATCTGTGACACATCTCCTGCTGGGATCGGGCCTAAACGGGCAGTCGGACATCCCTCTCACAATCCAGGACTGCTGGCTCCCAACTGCTTGCCTGCCTGCCTTCCTGATTGCCCCTAACCACTTCTGCCTACCAGCCTGATCACCCCCTAACACTCCCCCACAAGCCTGATCAATGCCTAACTGCTCCCCTGTCAGCCTGATTGCCCCTAACTGCCCTCCCCTTTAGGCCTGGTCACCCCTAAATGCCCTCCCCTGCTGGCCTGATTGCCTGCAACTGCCCTCCCTTGCAGGCCTGGTCCCCCCCAACTGCCCTCCCCTGCAAGTCTGTTGCCTCCCAACTGCTCTCCCATGCTGACCATCTTGTGGTGGCCATCTTGTGTCCACATGGGAGCAACCATCTTTGACCACATGGGGGTAGCCATCTTGTGTGTTGGAAAGACAGTCAATTTGCATATTACTCTTTTATTATATAGGATAGAGGCCTGGTGCAAGGGTGGGGACCATCTGGTTTGCCCTGAAGGGTGTCCCGGATCAGGGTGGGGGTTCTCTTGGGGTGTGGGGCAGCCTGGGGGAAGGCCCTGTGGTGGTTTGCAGGCTGGCCGTGCCCCCCGGTGACCCAAGCAGAGGCCCTGGTATCTGGGATTTATTTATCTTCTATAATTGAAACTTTGTAGCGGATGCCAGGGCAGGCCAGGAAGTTTGGCTTCCTCCATCACTGGGGAAACCCAAGCCTCCTGCTCGCTGCAGCTGTTTTTGTTGGGATTTATTTATCTTCTATAATTGAAACTTTGTAGCCTTGCGCTGAGTCCAGGGCAGGTGGAAAGCTTGGCTTCCTCCGTTGCTGGGGAAACCCAAGCCTCCTACTGGCTCCGTGGCTGCAGCCATCTTGGTTGGGTTAATTTGCATACTCACTCCTGATTGGCTGGTGGGTGTGGCTTGTGGGCATAGCGGAGGTACAGTCAATTTGCATATTACTCTTTTATTAGATAGGCTCTCAGAAGTGACATCACATTTTTTGCTGAATTCTGTTTATCAGAAGCAAGTCACTGAGTCCAGCTCACACTCAAGGGGAGAGCATTATACATGAGTATGATAGCCAAGAGACAGGTGTCATGAGACCATTTCAGAGGCTTCTTCCCACTGGGCCTATTTGTTACTCTAGCTAGCCTACCCTAAGTATTACTATACATCTAATGGAGCAGTTTGCAGCTTTGGTATTGGTGAAAGTTTTATTTGAACATTATACTCCATTCATTCTCTCTATTTCTGGGAGTAGAGGCAGAAGTGCCCAATTTCAGTTACTTCATAACTGAAGAGATAAGTGATGACATTTCATGAGTTTTCCCAGCATGATTCACATTAGCATCATGGCCAGAGCTGACCAAACCCAAGACCAAAGGTAAAAGTAGTTTCATTTTGTTGCAGATGGTCCCTCTTCCCTTCCCTTGGTGACTATAATCCAAGACAGCAGGACTTTCCCCACAGTGGTGGCTTTGTCACCATGTTCTCTGGAAGGTCTGGCCAGCTCCTAACAGGTCAGAAGGTGGAGAACAGAGTACATTAGTCTTGTTTTCACAAAGCCTGAATTGAGGAGGAGCTGGCCACACAGCTGTCAGATGCAAAGATCCTTGCTTTGTATATAGCTCAACTTAATTGCTCATCTGGCTAAACCCCATTCCTCTCCAGATGTTGTATCACGGCACTGCTGGAATTGCTGCTTTCAGCCTCCTCTCATCACCCTAATTAAGCCAAAATAATAAGGCAACATGTTAGACATGATGATCAAGTTTTAATTAGACTTTGATAAACCCAATGTGAATTTGGGCTCATCAGGTGCAACATCTCTGACGAGTAGTGAGGCCAGTGAATCATGAGATGGTTTGGGTATAAATAGCAACTAGAAGCTCAATTCCATTTGTGTGGAGGGAGACCAGGGATTGGCTATGTGTGCAACTATAACAACCAAAATTACGTTTGAGAACACTTTACAGTTCACAAAGTTCTTTCAGACCATTGCTACATGACTATGTGAACTGAGGTTCATTTCACAATAAGGCATCCAGGCCCAGATGGGAAGAAGAAGGGAGAAGCGAAGGTTCAGTCATTTCCTAAGACTTACCAGAAACTGTGCTAAGAGCATTATATACAAAATAGAAGTCAAATGTCTCACCCAAAGCTCCAGTTCTGTTCATTTCCTTTATAGAGCTATCTTCACCACTTTGAGCAAACAGTCTTCCAAAGGCAGAGTCACAGAATTAGAGCTGAAAGTGCCCTTAGAGATAGATAAATTCAACCTCTTAACTATACAAATGGGGAAACCAGGGCACAGAAAGGAGAAGGCTTGCACCATGGTCACCCAATAATTTGGTCATAGAATCAGAAAGAACTTAAGTGTGACACTGTCACTCTTCTAATTCATTTATTTCAATTTGATTCAACAAATATTTGTTGAGCATCTACTTTGTGCCAAGCACTATTTTAAGGATGTATCAGTAGATTAAAATAGATAAAGAGCCATGTTCTAGTGGATTTCCATTCTGGGGAGTGGGCAATAGAGAGTGAATAAGTAAGTTATATAGTATGTTAAGAGAGAATAAATGCTGTTGGACACACCAAAAAAAGATGAGAGAGCAGGATAAGGGAGATGGAGAGCAGCAGAGATGGGTGACCTTAAATTTAAACAGGATGGGTAGGATAGGTCTTATTGAAATTGAGAAAGCTTCCTAAAGACAAATGTCTCCATCCATCCATCCATTCATTCATTCACTTATTCATTCTTTGGGAACTTACTAAACACTAACTTTTGTCCAGACTTTTGATAGAGGTGGCCAGTGATATCAGTAGAACCCAGCTGAATTCCCAGAAAAACCACTGAGCTCCTTTTTCCTGAGAAATTGCATTCCCCAAGCTCATTACCAACCAAGTGGCTCCTGTGCTACTGACCACTTCCATGTGACACAGAACATGTGGATACAGCATGGAAAGTGTGATAGCCAAGCAGTGGTTGAGCCTGGAATGGAGCAGGCAGTTTGTCTGCAAGAGCCTACCAGGTACCCTAACAAGTCTCCCTCCCTGGATAACCTAACCTTTACCCACCTCTCCCCTTCAAACCTTCACCATACAGGAGCTAACCTCATGATCAAAGCCTTGTGTGAAGGCCTCGGTGTCAGCTAGTTACCCCTATAAGTTAAGTGAATCTGTGGATTTTTGTGTCTATACCAGTCTGCTAATTGGGGTCTAATGACCCCGGACCATTCATTTTCTCTCTCTTTCTAATTTGTTGAAACAGCATTCTAGAGATAAGTGGTCTCTGACAGGAATCTTCATATACACTGTGTGGAAGCAATAATCCTTTGCGTTTGTATAGAATTTTAAGATTGAGAAGGCACTTTCACATTCATCATGTCATCTAAACACCATAAAAGTGCTGAGTTATTATTTTTATCCCTTTCCCCTCCCAAACCCCCTCCAGATTAGTAAGCTTGTGCTCTTAGGAATGAAAGATTTTTCCAACATCACACATGGAAACAGCTAAATGCTCAATGTTCTTTCTAAAACTCCAAGCTGGCTGGCTCCATGGACAAAGTAAAGGTGATCCAGCCTCATGTTGAATTGAAAAGTAATAGAGAGAAATCCGGGAAAGTAACAACATGAAATCCAGAAGCAGTAGATTGTAGTATTTTTCAAACTTCAATGTGTACAAAATCCCCCAGGGGGAAAGGCAGATTCTGAGTCTATAGGTCTGGGCCAGAGCATGAAATTCTACATCTTTTTAAAACTCCCAAGTGATGCCGATATAGCTGGTCCTCAGGCCACACTTTGAGTAGCAAGAGGATGATGCAAGGCCACACACTGAGTCATTTGATTGGAAGGAGCTCAAATCCCAGTTCTGCCCTTTTTGGCCATGTACCTTTAGGCAAGTCTCTTCCCCAAACTGAAACTCAGGGTGGTGGTTATTTTCCCCCACACAATTGGATACAGAAAAATGCCACAGGGCAAGGGGGGGGGGCTCAAATTTTTCCCTAACAAGAGCTTGACTGATCGATGCCCTGAGACTGTCAGGGAGGTTCATCCAAGATGTGTCCTGCACAAAGGTACCCATCCACAGGGCAGTGGATGTCAGCTGAAATCCAGTCCACACTACACTTGCCACATAGCACCCCCTGAACAAGGCTACATCCACCTAAAGGAAGGGGCATCATTTCTCTCATTTATACAAAGGCACTACATGGACCAGCCTGGGTCTTACATACCTTTCCACCATCCTTGACAACTGCTCGTGGTCTAACTGATCTGCCTCTATAGGACTTGATCTAATTGCCAAACTATTCATCTTTGAAGAGTTTGTCTCCTCTTCTGCCAGGACTCTATTGAGTGCCACCCATAGCTTTGTGGCAGGGTTTATGTTCATTCATTACCATTCATTTATTTAACAGCAAATATTTATGCGGTGTCCTCTGTATGCCAGGCATGGTTCAGAGCACCAAGAACACAGTAATAAGCAAAAATAGACAAACCCCCTCTTATGGAGCTACCATTCTTAGAGGAAAGATATAATCCATAAATAAGGTTTAAGATAATGGCAGGAAGTAATATGCATAATGAGGAAAACGAGACAAAAGGTGATATTTGAGCAGAGACCTGGAGAAGGTGAGAGAGTGAGCCTTGTAGGTGGTAGAGAAGTGCAGTTTGGCATAGGAATGGTCTCTGTAACAGGTCCTGAGGCAGCAATGTTCTTGGCATGGTCAAGGGAGCTGCACTAATGTGAGTGAAGCAGCATGTGTCAATGGGAGCATGGAGGTCACATGGAGAACTTTGGTTTTTATTCTAAACTAGAGGCCTGAAACATGAAAATTCATGCAATCAGGAGGGGGGGAGGGTCTCCTCAGCCCGGCCTGCACCCTCTCGCAGTCTGGGACCCCTTGGGGGATGTCCACCTGCCAGCTGAGGTCCACTCCCTGGGGGATCAGGCCTAAGCTGGCAGTCAGACATTCCTCTGGCAGCCCAGGAGCCCGGTTTGTGGCTGAGTAGAGCTCCCCCGTGGGAGAGCACTGACCACTAGGGGGCAGCTCCTAAGTTGAGTGTCTGTCCCTGGTGGTCAGTACGCATCATAGTGACCAGTCATTCCTGGTTGTTCTGCCATTAGGCTCAATTTGCATATTACCCTTTTATTATATTCTAAATGTGATGGGATAACACTGGAGAGTTTTGTGCCAAGGCATTGCCACTTCTACAGTTATGCCCTCCTTCGTTTCCAGTTTAAATGTTTGAAGAGGCTGGGTTGTAGCATAATCCATTCAACAAAGTCAACAATATGTCTTGAGTCCCTACCACATGCAAGGCACTGTTCTAGGCCCCAATACATCCTGGCAATATTAGCAATGAGTAAGATAAACAAGCTATCCATCCTTGTGGGGCTTACATTGCTATCATGGAGATATGAATCTCCACACCGCACTCTTCTTGATGAGATCAACGCAGGGATGAGGGTATGCTGGCACTTTTTCATGGAGCCTACTACCTCTCTTTGGGTTAAGGGTAGGATAAGCCATAAGGGGCTGCTACCTACATACAAATGGTTTGTATTCATGACTCTTGGGGAAATCAAGAACAAGAGGTGGGTACCATGTTGAGGTCCATGTGAAACAGAAAGAAAGGATAACCCCTGGCAGAAAAACATAATGGGGCTGAGCTTCCTGAGGAAGATGGAATTGACCTTGGAAATGAACAGAAACATTGGAAATGCACATAAATTCTAGGAAGAAATGGAAACAGGATGGGAAGCTTGACTTTGCTTGTGTTTTACATGCTTATACAGAAGCATTCTGCCCAATTGTATTTGCCCAAGATCTAGCTTATAAAGCATCCCCTTTACAGTACCATCCTTAACAACCTTCATCACTGCTGCCTTCCAACAAATGCCCTGCCCTGTGCCTAGTTCGGTGTTTCCAATGCTTATCACAGAACCTGGTTCATAGCAGGCACTCAATGAGTACTTGCTGGGTCAGTAAATGGATGGATGAATAAGTGAATGTTATGATGGCCATATGGGTATAGTTTTTATCTCAGACTAGCTTGTTGGTTCCAAGGAGTATGCATGTGAAGGTAAGGGAGGCTGCAGGAAAAATCTGAGACTGATTAATTAATATCTTTTTCTCCTATAGCACCTAGAATGTGGCCTTGTACATAATAAGAGCCCAATAAATGTGAGCCGAATGAAAGAAGATAAGCTTTGACCAGAAATATGAGTCCAAGGGTTCAGTTTTTTTTCATGAAACTTTAATGCCAGAAAGGATTTCTGCATATGAAATTCACCCTTCCCCGCTCACCTTTACATAATTCAAGAAGCATGTGGTTCCTTGGGGACTTCTTTGGACATTAAGTTCTCTCTCAACAGTCCGAGGATTGAACAGCTGCACTTAAGCAATTACCATCGATTTGTCATTATGAGGGGGGTATAGCAGCAATGGGAGGAAGGGCATGGAGATGAGAAGGAGGTGCAGAAGAGCCAGGGACAGAGGAACCCAGGGACCAAGAAACACAGGGACTGCCCTTGTGGAGGCAGGGAGCGGGAGAACGCAGTGTCCCTGGGGGAGCTGGGATGTGGGACAGGGCCATTCATGACCCCAGAAGCGTCGGAGCCTTTACATTGTTTCCTGGCATGCTTGTTTCTTCTTCCCCCCCTGAACAGTGTTTAGCTCGAGCCCATCAGCATCAGTCTGACAATCGCACCTCAACAAGGCAAACCAGAAAAGGGAAGAAGTAGCAGAGGTTGCCTTTGTTTTGCAGTGAAAACCGAACCCAAGAGCTGATGAGAAAAGCATCAAGGTGCTTTTTGAAGATGGGAGTCCCCTGGGAGCTGCCAGAGGAGTGGAAATGCCTCGGGCAGGGTTTGCCTCCCTGACTCTCTGCTCCCAGGAACATCTGTGCTGACGTCTTGATAAAGACGGATATCTTCATAAGAAGAGAAGGCTTGATAAAGAGGTCCAGGTTGGAGATGACCAAGACTGCAGTGTAGCAGCTGGTAAGGAGCCTCTGGGAGAAAGACAAGAAATGACTCCTGTGGGGGCCCAGAACTCAGGAAAGGGAAGCGCTGAGAAAAAGGAGGAGAAGTTACCCTCTCCAACTCCTCATTTAGAAGGAAATTGCCTCCAGTGGAGGTGGGTGGGAGAAGAATGCTCAGACCCTCCCACTTTGTTGTGAATTAGTGATGCTAAACCCTCTTGAGACTTGTGACACCTGAAGAAGGAGAAGTGAGAGGAAAACCAGCAGTTAGCATCCTTCCCGCTCTGAGACAGGCAGCTTCACATACCTTGTCTCATCAAACCCTTACAACAATTCTCTGAAACAAGCTCTATAGTGGGTTGAATTGCAGTCCCCCCAAATAGGTTATTGTGTTGTTAGATGAGATCATCTTGGATTATTAGGTGGGCCCTAGAGCCAGTGCCAAGTGTTCTTACAAGAGACAGAAGAGCCGAAACCAGTTTGGCTCAGTGGATAGAGCGTCGGCCTGCGGACTGAGGGGTCCTGGGTTCGATTCTGGTCAAGAACATGTTACCTTGGTTGCGGGCGCATCCCCAGTAGGGGGTGTGCAGGAGGCAGCTGATCGATGTGTCTCTCTCGTCGATGTTTCTAGCTCTCTATCCCTCTTCCTTCCTCTCTGTAAAAAATCAATAAAATATACATATATTTTAAAATAGAGAGACAGAAGAGAAGGAACTGAAGAGGTGGCAAAGGTCATGTGAAGACAGAGGCAGAGATTAGAGTGGTGTAGCCACAAGCCAAGGAACTCCTGGAGTCACAGAAGCTGGAATAGGGAAGGACTGAGCCTCCCCTAGAGCCTTCAGAGGGAGTGCAGACCTGCTGACACTTTGATTTTGTACATCTGGCCTCCAGAACTACGAGAGAATAACTGCTTGTTGTTTCAAGCCATTGCCTTTGTGTAATTTATATGGCAGCCTTATTACATCATTTCAGAGATGAGAAAACGAGGCTCAGAGAAGCTGAGCAACCTCTCTAAGGATACCTGGCTCGGATGAGACCGATCTGGGTTACAGACCTTGAGTTGAGCAAAAGATTAGTATTTGCCACAGAGCATCTGCAGGAATGAGTCCAGAAGGGCCATCTGCATAGAATTCCATAATTCAAAAGGGGGAAACACTCAGCCAGGTCCTCTCTGCTAGTGTTGGTGGTAAAAGCTCTAAGGAAACTATTTAAACATCACTTCCTCAGCAAGACCTGCCCTCACACTAGAGAAGGTTAGGTTCTTCCCTGGTCATTCCTTCTCATAGTACCTACCCTGGGCTTCCCTTTGAGCTTACATTCACAAGCCTGAGTGAATGCATATTTGGAGTTTGTTTTTGTGTACTGTACCAACACTTGGTATATTACACAAATAACTGCTGAATGGATGATCATGAAACGTTGGTTTAACTTTAACCCAAGGTTTTCTAAACTGGTTTAACCATTAAAACCTTACCCCTGTAGCACCTGAGAATATCAGATTTGGAGAGAGGTGGGTGTCTCTGCCAGCAAGTTGCTGAAGACACTGTGTTTCCTGAGGCAGGCTTCAGTAGACTTCTCCATCCAGAGGGCCTCTCTGATCCTCTTGAGGCCATGGAATCCCAATTAGTGTGTCTATGGGATTTGAAGTGTGAGGAAGAATAGACAAGCTGATTTGAAATCTACCAGTACATGGAAAAACCAACATGTGATACTAGCCAGAAAAATTCTGAAATTAAAAAAAAGAATAAAAATAAATCACGAGCCTTGCCAGATATTAAAACATAATAAAAACCTGTAATACTTGAAACTGTTCGGTACAAAGACAGGCCACTAAAGTAAAAGAAAATAGAATCAGATAGGAATCTAAGGATACACAGGAATTTCATATATGGTGAGTATGATATTTCAAATCAGGCCAAAGGGATTCTTCAACAAGGGGAATTGAGGCATCCAACATGCCATCTGGAAAAAAGACTGAAGCTGGATCTTGTCTTCACTTCTCACATTACAGCAAATTCCAGATGGAACTTTGTATTTCAGCATAAAAAAAATAAACCCATAAAAGTACTAGAAAGGAACACAGGAGACTTTTATATGACTATGGAGTAAAGCCAGACTTTCTAAGCAAGACAACTCTAAACTGAAAAAGTAAAGCATTGATTCATTGGAGTAGAAAAATTAAATTCTCTGAACTTTGAAAAGTACCATAAGTAAACTCAAAAGTCAACCAAAAAATTGGGGCGGGGGGGGGGGGGGGAATATCTGCAACTCATACGAAAAACAAAGGCCTCATTTGCTTAATGTATCAAAAGCTCCTAGAGATCAATAAGAAAATGACAAATAACCCAACAGAAAATAAATGGGCAAAAACAAGGCAAAACAAAACAAACAGATAAACCAGAGAAAAAAAAGTCCTGCAGATGACTAATAACCAATTTTAAAGTATTTTAAACCACCTTTATAATGAGAGAAATGGACATTTAAAATGAAAATTATTTTTCATCTATCAGATTGGCAAAATTCAGAAATGATAAGACACGGTCGTAGTGTGGGGTAGGGTAATAGGCATTCTATTCTTATTGGTGGAAACATAAATTGGGCAACGTCTATCAAAATGAAAAGAGTGGCTCAGATGCTCAGTGGATGCAGATTCCTGCCTTAGGAATTCTTGGGCTGAACCGTGGCCAGACCTTCAAGGTCCCGAAGACCACCTCTCCTCAGCCATCTGCCAGGACCCCACAACCACCTTGAACTATCACCAACACTGAAGACCTCCTTCAGCCTGAGACCAGCCTGGGACTCTGTGCCTATGCCTTACCACTCTGATTGGGATAAGTGGCTTGGGAGAACTCTGCCAAATGTTTTCTTCTCAAGTTCCATTAAGAGAGGAAACATGCTGAGAAACCAAAGGCACCAGCAACCTAGTAGGAGGCCAGTTATCCTTCAGAACATGAAGAAGGCAGCCCCTGGTAAATGGAAGGGGATTAAATGCAGTGGCATGTGCATTACACTTGAATGAGATTGTGACTTGGTCATTATGGAAACTGCACAAACTGGTCCCTGACCCAAATGATCCCCACTCTGTGATTTCACTGGGATCCATGTGACCATGGAACCAGCTTCTCCACCATGGAACCAACTTCCATAAGATGTGGGCTCAGGAGCCTGGCATGGTGCAGTATCTTTTTGATAAGCACATCCTGGGAGATGGTGACATTGATAGCTGAGCCCCAGGCTGGCTTCCTTGGTTTACTTTTAACCTTTCTATAAGCTATACCAAAACTTCCACCAAGTTTCTTTGAATATTTCCACTCTTCCTTCCATAAAGAATCTTGTATCCCGCTAGCCAAAGAAATATTAAAGCAGTACAAACATATTAACCCACCAATTTATATTTTAGGAACTTATCTGTCATGTATGCTCATACATATGCTAAAGACATGTACCATCATAGTATTGCTAGTAACAGAAATAGACAAGAAAGAAATTTAAATGACAATCAATAAAGACACTAGTTAGATATACTATAGAATATCATGCAATGGAAAATTAGTCAGCCATGTAAAAGGATGAGACAATTGATATGGTCACATCCAAGATATATTAATTTTTTCAAAAGCAAGGTACTGAATGGTCCATCATTGATGCAAAAAAAATTATATATGCGTAGAGTATTTCTAGAAGAAAAATTGTCAATACAAAATGTATACAGTAAAAAGGATTATTCCTTCCCTCTGTAGGCCAACCTACCCTAACTCTAAAGGAGGGAAGATCTAGTCTCTGAAATGTGAGGATCTTCAAGTCTAGTCCTTCTCCTAATCCAGCAGCCAGATCATAGAATTGGTCTCTTGTTTAGGTTTGTCAACCCAATTCTGCTTGACCAACCAGCCCTCTGCAAGGATGGGGTGGGGCTGCTTTGTTTTGGCCAAGCCCTTGACGACTGCCTTCAGACTCATAGTTTGGAGTCCAGAAACCCATTCCTGAAATACATATCTCCATGACCAATTGCCCATGATGTATAGAGTACATGGAACACCCAGCACCACTTCTAGGCATCCTGAGTCCTACCTGCTGCATGAACACTGCCTCGTGGGGTATTTACAACTACACTGGAGTATCAGGCACTGCTTCCTGAAGTCCTGGGTTCTGCTCTGAGGAAGGCCAGGTACTACCCTGTTGAAGCATCAGCCCTCACATTCACCCACCAGGGCTGCTTCTTGGGATCCCAAATACTCTGCCTGGAGTGCTTACAGAGCACTACTTACCTGGCGTTCAGAACCCTTTAGTGCTGAGTTCTTGCTGCCAGGGACCTGGACAGGGCCCTCGAGTGCAGAGAACTACATGCGTGGACCGTGGAGTCAAGTGTGCCAAGAGTTTTGAGCACTCTCTTTGGAGACATGACCCTTGAGTGTGACTAACTGGGAGCGATCCTCACCTCCACCCCCAGCATCTGATCATGAACCACTACTGTCTCAGACCAGGTGTTTTTCTTCCTGCCATCTGACCTCCTGTTCAGCATCTGCCCCAGGATAGTTCTACCCTACAACAGCAGTACCATATTTATTGAACACCTACTGTATACTGGGCACAATGGTACCTTGATACCTACTGTGTGCTGGGCATGGTGGAAGTCTTGTAGCTTGGTAATGATAGCAAAGGACAGAATCTGTTTCCTTGACCTTGGTCTTGCTTAGATGCATGCAGGGTAGTCCGGCAGTTTTCTGAGCTTCACAGAGTGAGCTTAGTAGTCAGGATACAGATCTAGATTGGTCAAACTCCCAGAAAGCTCAGGACTAGAGAGATGAATGGACTTCATTTTAGGAGGGGCCAGAAGATCTGAATTTGGTGTGAATGCTGATATATTGGAGTGTAAGATACACCAAGTTAGTCTTGGGGTGGACCGGATAAACCTACACATGTCTTATGGGTCAGAGGTTAGACCAAGGGAACCTAGAATGTCTTTACCCCTGTTCTGCCCACCTTTTCCCCTATCACCAATTTAGGCCATAGTTATCATTCAACCACTCCAAGTCATGACAGCAGATTTTTGCCAGGTGCTCCTGAGGAGATGGAATCAGCAGCTGGTTTGCCCTGGCTGCCAACCTGGGCACAATGTCAGTGGTAGTATGTGGTAAAGTTAGCAGTCAGTCTCCACCAAGGGGTCACTTTCTTTCCCACTCTTTCCCTATGGCCATCTGAATCCTCAGTGCTGGCTCAGGTTTTCTGGAGAAAGGTGGTTCCAGGCAGCCTCACGCTTGCTTGAGATACATCGCAAATTACAGCACCAATCAGAAAGTTCTGCAGCTATGGTTCTCATGTATGACAACCCCACGGTTTCCAGTGGTAACTTAATATATGAGCATCAAAGCCAGAGCACCTGGCTAGAAACCTCAGTCCCAAGCAAGTTGCTTAACTTCTTCATACCTTGGATTCTCCACTGGCCATGATAAAACTCATATCGCATTCATAGGGTTGTAGTGAAAATGAAAGGAATCAATATATCTAAAAGCACTTAAAATTATGCCTGACACACCCTAAATGCTTAATAAGTATTCACTAATATCACTCTAACAATGATATGCTGTTAAACATCAGACGTCCTTCACCTGCCTTATTTAATTCTCCCACAGTGCTCAGAGGCAGGTATCATCATCCCCTCCCATTTATTGATAAGGAAACTGAGTTAGAGAGAAGCAAAGGAACCTCCCCAGGGTCTGATGTCTGGAAAGTGGTGGGGCTGAAACATGAACTCAAGCAGCCAAGCCCAGAGCCCATTTTTATTCTGACCACTGTGCACACTGCCCAGCCGAAGAGCCTTCTCAGATGGGTTTGTTAGAAGCACCAATGGACCCTAAGTTTCTTCAGAGATGGGAGACCTTGAAGAGCCCCCCTCAGGTATGCCAGGGACCATTTCTTGTGGCACAGAAGGTTTCCTGGCTGAGGTCACTATAGCAGTCAATTATCTTGGTATAGGCGAGCTGGATCCAGTGAGTGCAGGGAGATCAGGACAGGGGTCAGCACTCATAACAGCTAGCACCTACCCAGCATTGAACAAAACACTTCATCCCCATTTAAGCTTCTAGGAGTCCTATATATTAGGTACCAATTTATCCCATAGAGCAGTGGTTCCCAACCTTTCTAATGCCGCAACCATTTAATACAGTTCCTCATGTTGTGGTGACCCCCAACCATAAAATTATTTTTGTTGCTACTTCATAACTGTAATTTTGCTACTGTTATGAATCATAATGTAAATATCTGTGTTTTCCGATGGTCTTAGGTGACCTACAGGTTGAGAACCGCTGCTGTAGAGCCTAAGACCATCAGAAAACACAGATATTTACATTACGATTCATTAACAGTAGCAAAATTACAGTTATGAAGTAGCAATGAAAATAATTTTATGGTTGGGGTCACCACAACATGAGGAACTGTATTAAAGGGTCGTGGCATTAGAAAGGTTGAGAACCACTGCCATAGAGGAAGAAGGTGAGACACAGACAAGTTAAGTAATTTGCCCAAGATCACACAGCTCGGAAGTGACAGAACCAGGATTGAACACCAGACAGTCAGGCTCCAGAGGCCATGTCTTGAACAATATCTGAAACTGTGTCTGAAGTTGATTGCCCAGAAGATATTCTCAGGGGTTTTAGGGTAGACCCTCAGGATTCCTAAGCTTTAGCAAAGGGAGAAAGAAGAAGGAAATCCAGGAAAATGTGACAGTCCAAGGGGAGCAGAGATTTGGACGGGTCAAGAGGTGCAGAACTTTGCTCATCCCTATGTGTTGCTCCAGGTACTGCAGGAAGGAGGCTGCAGAGCACAGAGGAGGAGTACAGGGCTGGGAGCCAAGGGAGCTGGGTTCTGGTTCCAGATGCATGACCCACAGGACAGCATTTCCCCTTTCTGGACATGAGTGGTTTTGTTTATAAATTAAGGTGATCAGTTTATAGGAACTCTAAAATTCTCTGTTGTTCCTATCCTCTTTGTTGTGTCAAGAGAATTACTTGGGTGATCCATCTGAGGCTGACACCTCCAAAAGGGTGGGGACTCCCCCTCCTCTTGTCTTGAGAGGGGCCTGGCCAAGTACAGCAAATGTCATTAGCATTGGCAGATGTTTAGAAGATGAGAGTGCCCTTTCAAAAGGCCCAAGAAGGGGGGTAAATCCTAGGTAGCCTCCCAGGCCAAAATGGGACCAGGCTGAGCTCTGTAATGAAAAAAGAAAAAGCAATATAATGAGTTGTCTTATGAAAGAGGGAGCTCCTCATCTCTGAAAATGTCTGAGCAGAGATGCATGTTCATCTATAGGGGCTTTGGAGAGGGAGTTCCTTCCTCCCCTAGTAGATTCAGGATGCTTCACATCGTAGTCCATTCATTCATTGATCATTTATTAACCCGATGGATATTTAATGAGCACCTACTATAGTGTCAGACACTGGGCTAGAAACAGTTGCTATAAAGATGAACAAGACACAGTCCTACCTTTGACC
The DNA here is from genome assembly GCA_026230045.1 of Corynorhinus townsendii. NCBI lineage: Eukaryota > Metazoa > Chordata > Mammalia > Chiroptera > Vespertilionidae > Corynorhinus > Corynorhinus townsendii. Next base: position 200,141,122 of record JAPDVU010000002.1, read on the forward strand.
ACAAAGGTGTACTGTGGTAGAGGGATGTTGAGGACTGTCCCCCACTGAGCTGTAACCTTTTGGTGATTCACGCACCACTCGAAGACAGCTTCGGACATGCTCACCTACACAATATTTTATATCCAAATTTGAAGTCCACAGGGGAATGAGAGATGATGTCCTAAAATCCTGCTTCTGACCTATTAGTTCCCAGCCCACATAGCTGGTAGGCACCGGCTGCCTACCAGCCATGCTGGGAAAATGTCAGACACATCCAGGGGCAAGGAGATGGAGCTAGCATGAGTGCAGGGCACCTGTGGATTGGACCAGCATTGGGGGAAGGCAGCCATGGTGACAGAATCCAAGCTCTCAGAGGCCAGGGCAGACCTGCTCCATCAGTCCAAGAGGAATGAATGTGTCTGGCCAGATGAGCAGGGAAAGATGTTTCTGAAGGGCAGGGCAGGGCCTGAGGGAGAATGAGATTCCGAGGAGGACTTTTCTTGGAATCTTAGGAGAAAAACCAAAGTAGGCTTATTCAGTGTGGGTGAGTTGAAGAAGACCCAGGCAGAAAGCAGAGCAACATCAGTCCCCCACCAGTCCCTTGAAGGGTTAGATGGGGGAGAAGGTAGAAAAGTCCAACATAGCCAAGAAGTCTGGTCAGGAAAGCACTGGGCAGCTACCCTAAATTCCCACAGGAATTTCCCTGCTTTTTCTCTGCAAAGAGCAGCCAAGACTATTTCTAACCCACTGCTAAAATCTCCTGTTATTGGGCTCTGTGGGAGATTAGGGCTGACCAAGGATGCCCAGAAGGGCAGAGACTGAATGGGCGAGTGCTGCCAACAACCTTCAGAAATGCCACTAGAATCCAGGCTCCAGGGTCAGTTCAGGTTATGGTGCTAAGGCCCCAAAGCAACCCTCTCAGGGTCAATCCTGGAGAACAAAGGGGGTCTCAGCCAAGGCAGAAAACTAGATGAAAAGTTGGGATTAGAGGACCTGCCTCTGAAATGAAGCTGACCATTGATTCATCTTTCATCAAGAAGAGGTTCAAAGCGCTTCTCCCAGGGTGACATTGTTCTCAGCCCTGGTCTTTCATGATGAAAGCCTGGGGCAGCTGTTCTCATTGTCAGGGAGGCCCATAGGACAGAGGCAGCCTGTTTCTATCCAACTTTCTGTTCACTTAAAAAAGACAGAGCCCACAATCTCTCTCCTATTGTGTGCCAGACACTTCTGGTCACTTTGCATACACACCTCCTATACTCCTCAACAATCATAATTGTCTTTTGAGCCAGGCAGTAAAAAAAGCTGAGATTTGGAGGGTTTTAGTGATTATCCAAGGTCACAAGTTAGGAATGGTAGAGCTGGGATTCAGACCTGGTCAGTCCGGGAGCTGCCCACGGGGCGCCTTGCTCCCTTGTCACTTGTCCTGACCTGGCTCCTCCAGTGATGCCACAGGGCCATCTTTCCTCATAGCCTTTCATGCTCTGACATTTCGATAACCACATAACCACACTCCTCATTGGCAAGGATCTGGACCCAGCTTCTGGTTGGTCATCTTTCTGGTTTTCTCCCCCTGATGACAACATTAGCTCCAGGTGGCTGGTACACCCACAGTTCCACTTTCATCCTGTTTTCCTCTTCATGGCAATTGGCACCTCCATGCCACGGATCCTTCATACTGATGCCCCTCCTTTGGTAATAACTTTTCCCAAACTTCACAGCAGCACTATTGCTCTGTGTAATCCTCACTTGGGTATCAGCCCACCATAGCTCAGCCATCTGAGACCCTAGACTCCAGCAAGCTGGCTGGACCTGATGCCGTCCACTTTGTCTCCACCTGGCTATGATCCCTCGATAAATATCTCCTGATTATATCGCAGGCTTTAAGCCTGAGACTCTTCCACATTTAGTCCAGTTTTCCCCAGCCACAGAAAATTATCGTTCTCCAAAACTGGTTCTGCCAGCTGAGATTTTTCTATCCCAAAACAGTCTAGCCTAGGATGTCCAAAAATCTGTCTCTAAGTTAACTGAGGTCTGCTCTAGTGTGTCTCAGCCTAGGATAGAGCTGGAAGATTGGCCACCACAGTCGACAGGAAGTTGGACCTACTGCTATATCTGGCCTATCTCTGAGCAAGCCCAGGCATTTGTCCCTTAAACAAATGCCATCATGAACCATGACTTAACTGTTTCTTGTCTTTCCTCCCCAATCAAACTCTAGTATCTTAAGGTTAATCCCATATTGAATGTTCAAAATAACTAGTTGAACCTATAAGTGGAGGAGGAGGAAAGGGGAACTCTCATTTACTGGACACCTACTTTTGAAAAACCACTACAGGCTACCATGGACTGAAGCATGTCCCCTCCCAAATTCATATGTTGAAGCCCTAAACCCAATGTGATGGTATTTGAAGATGGAGCCTTTGGGAGGTAACTGGAGTTAGATGAGGTCATGAAAGGGAGGCCCTCACGATGGGATTAGTTTCCTTATAAGAAGAGACACTGGAGAGCTTACTCTGTCTCCACAAGCACACAAAGAAGAGGTCGTCTGAACACCCGGAGAGACTGTGGCTGCCTATAAGCCAAGAGAAGAGGCTGCATTGCTGGCACCTTGACTTTGGATTTCCCAGCCTTCAGAACTGTGAGAAACAAATGTTTGCTGTTTAAAGCCACCAGTCCACGTGACATCCTGAACAGACTAGGACAGGGACATTCTGTCCTTTAACTCTCTAATAACTGGTACATTGTGGGGCACACACCTCTGTTTTCAACCCCAAGCCATCCCCCTTTCTTCCTTAGCTTATAGAATTCTAATTTAGCCTCTGAATTAGGCACACTTAATGTGCTTGAGAAGGTAAGTCCCTCCTCCAGCCCCAGGGCCTCAACTTAGGCTGAACAAGTGAGCATGATCTTCATTTAAACTCCAGTTACAGGGAGTCTAAGCTCTAGAGATAAACTCCCTGGGTTTGAATTTCATCTCTGACAATTACTTGCTGAGTAGCTTTGGGCAAACCTTTTTTTTTTTGGGGGGGGGGGTTGTTTTTTGTTGTTGTTCTTGTTGTTTTTGGTGGTGTTGTTTTACCTCTGTGCCTCTTAGAAACAGCCCCAATTTCTTAGTTTGTTGTGACTATTGAGTAAGTGAACCCTTGTAAGTATTTAGAGAGGTGCCTGTCATGTAGTAAGTACTCCATAAATGTTACTACTGTTATTGTCCTCATCGTTATTATTATTGCCATGAGCTAACACAGCCACATCTCCTGGGTGCTTCTATGTAAGATTATGCTCCTTGAAAAAAAAGGGAGGTGACAAGGAAGGCTGCCTCCTTTTTGCCTTGAATTTGATGGTGATGGATTTTAATGTCTGGAGCTGCCATCCTGGGATTTTGAAACAATAACCTAAAATCAGACAAGCAAACCTGCTGGTAATGCAAGTTAGAAACTTAGAATAGCCTACTTCCAAATTTCTCTTCCTGTGAAAGAATGATTAGCCAGTCTATGCTGTTATTGACCCATTGTAACAATGAGGAAACAGGCTGGTTAAATAATTTGCTCAGGATCACACAGCCAAATGGAAGATTCGGGTTCAAACCCAAAGGCTAGGCAACAGACCTGGAGGCTTGGAAAGAAGAGGGCATACCTTGGAGAGGAAGCAAGGGGGTTGCTCTGTCCGACTCCATGCTTCCTCTGGAAGAGGTGTGTCAAAGCAGGTGCCTGCCTGCCTCAGTGCCTCGGCTGTCAATAAAACCCCCAGCCTGACTGTGGCAAACTGCAGATTCATGCAAATTCAAGGCCTATATTTAGCAGTAATTTAGCTGTCATCAGTCAGAGAGAGAAGAAAAAGCCCTCCCCAGTGTAATGGTTATTCATATCGACTACCTACTCCTCAGATGCCTTATAAATCCAACTGAATCTGACTCAAAGCATCCCTAGCATGCAGGCACTGGCTGGCTTGGGTTATTCTACTCTCCCTCTTTACTCCCCACCTCTGGCCAGAGATGAAGGGACAATGGCCTGGGTACCAAGGGGAGAAGAATTCATTTTTCATGGAGGGTGATGATAAGGGAGAGAGATGGAGAAAGATGAGTCAGTCATAGAAATCTAATAAAAACCTGAAAGAAGAAGAAAGCCAATGAGTCAGAGGATGTTGGAGCTGGGAGTACTCTGGGAAATCAAGTAGGCCAACCCTGAGGAAACTGAGGCCAAGGAGGGGAATAATCATAATAACAGCTATCATAATTACCATTAACAGAAAGCTTTCCCTCTGTGCCAGGCGCTATACTGAGCACTTCACAGGCATGCCACCATGTGCTCCCTGTAACTCTAATGATCAGAATTATTGTCCAATTTTATGGACCAGGGACTGGAGATATAAAGAAATTCAGTCACCTTTTTAAAGTCCAAAAATACAGAGTCAGGATTTGAACCCAGGCCTGTCTGATGCCATAATCATTGCTCATAACCACGAACAATACTATGGGATTTGTCAACCATTATTTATGGTTAATAAGTGTCAGAGCCAGACATGGCTTGACCAACTCCCGGTCCATTTTCTTTCTGCTATATCCTCCAATAGAAAAGAGTGATGACTAGAGGATGGGAGAAGGGAAAAAGAACCTGATAGATGAAAGGGAGAGTGCGTGTGTGCTCAAAGTGGTTGGAAGTTTGGGGGAGGGGTGAATGTGCTGTTTCTGTCTCTAGTAATACATCCATTGGATTTATTTAAGGGTATTAGGAGGTACCTGAAAGACTGGGAGGAGAGGCTGCTTTGGAAAGGGGTGCAGGAGGCAGGATGATGGGGGTTTTGGGTACCATGAAGGCATGCAGAGGGGGGATATCTGCACACAGAAAGGGAAGGCAATGAAGGTAGCTTACTGCTGACTTGCACCAAGGATCTGCTCTCCTGCTGAAGGCAGACCAGGTGCCACTTTGCATGAGTAACATTCACGAAAAGAAAAAACCTAGAAAGGAGTAAAATTCAGGCTACACACTTGATCTAATCATGATTGGGCCAGGAAGGAGCCATGCCCCTGCTCTTAGCCTTTAGTATCTGACCACCCTTGTCAAAAGAAATCAATGCAGGAGAGATGGAAAGATGGCAGCTAGCAGGATGGAGGTGAGGAAGAGGGTGTTAGTGAGTGAGCAGGTGAAAGGGGAGTGTGTGGATGTGTGTGGTGTGTGTGTGTGAGTGAGGGACAGTTAGATCCTGCAGGAGTATCAGGGGCTGGCAGACCAGACTCTCCTGGACAGAGAGCCCCTGACACCGCTGTGGGCACGGAGCCCACGCCACCTTGATGGGGAGACCTACTTCCTCTAGGAACTCATCATCACCATCACCCAATTGGCCTTGGACACTGCCTGGGACCCTGCAGCCACACCAGCCAAAGTCCTGCTGCCTGGCCTGCATACTTGCAGACCCTAGGATGTCCACCTCCAAGGGTGCACGGCTCCCACACAAGTAAGTGGCACTTTCCCTGCACCGGCTACGGACATCCAGACATCACGGTCATGCCAAACCAGTGCGCATACAGCCCCCTGACTCCCTGCTCCAGCAGGCGGCTTCCCGGTGCCTCTAGGAGCTGCCACTGTGCACATCCAACCAAGACACACAGCCCCTGAAGGAAAAACTCGGACTTCCCCACCCTGGCTGCCAACCTCAGAAGCTGCTTAAGTATGTGGGTCTCCCCTAGCCTGCCCCCTCAGCAGGCAGCTCCTGGGTGCTTCTGTGAACCGCTGCAAGGCACAAGCATACCCAACCAAAGGCGCAGGGCTCATGCAGCAGAAGCTGAAACTTACACCTCTCTGGCTATCAGCATCTGGTCTCCACGGTCGCACCACTCCAGCACACAGGGCCCTTGAGCCCACTGCCCCAGCAGGCAGCTCCTGGGCCCCTCTGTGAGCTGCCACTAGGCATGTGCCTCCCCAATGAAGGGCACATGGCCCCCTCAGCAGGACCCATGACTTCCCCCTCCCAGCTGTCTGCTTCCGGACACCTTGATGAGTTACTGAGGACCTGCCTCCCCAGAGAAGGTCACACAGCTTCCGCCACAGACACTGAGACTCTCACACCCCCAGCTGATGGCTCCTGGACCCCATTGTGATTTGCAGAGGGAAATCACTTGGGCCAGAGTCCCATTGCCTCAACCACAGACTATGGGACAGCTGCCCCCCCTCCGCCCCCCAACTACCGTCATAGGCTCTGAGACCCTTGTAGTGAGTTGCAGAGTGACGCTACCCCAGCAAGAGTCACACACCAGCCAAAGTCACAGTACTTGAGCCTGAGGCCCCGAGACACCTTCTTCCCAGGCCATGGACTCTGGGAAATTACCAGTGAGACCTCAGACAACCCTTTCCACAAGAGTGGAACCATGATCACATCTACAACAGCATGCCCAACAAAACCAGGGGTGAGTCACATTGCCAGACAATCTGTGGCAAGACTCTCCACAAACGAGAAACCAACATTCAAAACCCAACTACATCAGGAAAACCCAAATAGCTCAAGTAGGGGGCTCCACTATATCACCAAGCCCAGGGGTCTGTGAGACTGCACCCCAGGGTGCACTAGGTCCTAAAAATCATCAACTACATAGCACCACCCCCAAAAGAATCTGGGTAGCAAAGCAGTTGGCCGGTGTGTGACTCTTGCTAGGGTAGCATAGACATAGAAACAATTTTTAAAAATACTGCAAAATGGGGAGACAAAAAAGAATCCCTAAAGGAAAGCAAAAGAGGAATCACCAGGAAAGAAATTAAATGAAATGGAGGCAAGTAACTGGACAGAGAAAGAATTCAGAGTAATGGTTATAAGGATGCTTCGAAGTCTGGAAGACAAATACACACAACTTAATGAGAATTATAAGGAGCTGAATGAGAATGTCACCAACATGAAAAGGAATCAAGAGGAGATAAAGAATAACATAGCTGCAATGAAGAACACAACAGAAGGCTTCAACAGTATAATAGTAGAAGCTGAGGAGCTCATCAGTAAACCAGAAGACAAGATAGAAAAAAAAACACACAAACACAGCAGCAACTGGAAAGAAACCTTAAAAAGCAGGAGGAGAAGCCTAAGAGAGCTTTGGGATAACACAAAATGAAACAACATCCATATAATAGGGGTGCCAGAAGGAGAGGAAGCAGAGCAAGGAATAGAAAACCTGTTTGAAGAAATAATAGCAGAAAACTTCCCTGACATTGGGTAGAAAAAAGCCACACAGGTCCAAGAAGCACATAGAGTCCCAACTAAGATGAACCAAAAAAACAAAAACCCGACACCATAACACATCATAATTAAATTGGCAAACATCAACAACAAAGCAAGAATCCTTTAGGCTCTCAGAATGTTACCTACAAGGAATCTCGCATTAATCAAATGATTTATCAACAGAAACTCATCTGGCCAGAAGGGAATGGAATGAAATATACAAAGTGATGCAAAGCAAGGGACTGAATCCAAGAATGCCATACACAGCAAGGCTATCATTCAAAATTGAGGATGATATCAGGAGCTTCACAGGCAAAAAAACCCCAAAACAAACAAACAAACAAACAAAAACAAAACTAAAGGAGTTTATTACCACCAAGCCAGCAATGCAAGAAAGGCTAAAGGGACTGCTATATATATATAAAAAAAAAACAAACAGAAAGAGAAGAAGGAACACAGGCATAAAGAATAAATATGGCAACTAACAAGTACCTATCAATAATAACCTTAAATGTAAATGGATTAAATGATCCAATCAAAAGACATAGGGTAGCTGAATGGATAAGAAAACATGAACCATGTATTTGCTGTCTACAAAAGACCCACCTCAGAACAAAGGACTCACACAGACTGATAGTGAAGGGATGGAAATTTTTTTTCAGGTGAATACAAATGAGAAAAAAGCTGGAGTAGCAATACTTATATCTTACAAAATAGACCTCAAAGTGAAGACCATAACAAGAGATAAAGAGGGCCACTTCATAATACTAAAGGGAGCAATTCAATAAGAGGATATAACTCTGGTAAATATACACTGAGTGGCCAGATTATTATGATCTCTGAACGCATAATAATCTGGCCACTCAGTGAATATATATATATTAGAGACCCGGTGCATGAATCCTGCATGGGTGTGGTCTGGCCAGCCTGGCCAGGGGGAGGGGACATGGGTGGTTGGCCAATCTGCCTGCTGGTTGAACTCCTGGTTGAGGGGACAATTTGCATATTAGCCTTTTATTATATAGGATATACAGTGAGTGGCCAGATTATTATGCATTCAGAGATCATAATAATCTGGCCACTCAGTGTATATGCACCCAATATACGCGCACCCAAATATATAAAAAAACTTCTGGAAGATTTCAAGGGAGAGATTGACAGCAATACAATCATAGTAGAGGACTTTAATACCCCATTGACACCACTGGATAAATCCTCTAAACAAAAAATCAGCAAAGAAACAGGAATCCTAAATGACTCATTGGAGCAGATGGACTTAATCGACATCTTCAGAACATTTCACTCCAAAGCTACAGAACATACATTCTTCTCAAGTGCACATGAGTCATTTTCAAAGATAGACCACATATTAGGACACAGGCAAAGTCTCTTCAAATTGAAGGAGATAGAAATCATATCAAGCATCTTCTCAGATCCAATGGCATAAAATTAGAAATCAGCTACAATAAAACAATGAAATAAATCAAACACTTGGAGGCTAAATAGCATGCTATTAAACAATGATTGGGTTATTAAAGAGATCAAAGGACAAATAAAAAATATCCTGGAAACAAATGACAATGAAACCACAACAATCCAAAATCTATGGGACACAGTGAAAGCAGTCCTGAGAGGGAAATTCATAGCTCTATAGGCCTCACTCAAAAAAACAAGAAAAAATGGTAATAAATTAACTCTGCAACTTAAAGAATTAGAAAGAGAGCAACAAGAAAAGCCAAGAGTAAGCAGAAGGATGAAAATAATAAAGATCAAAGCAGAAATAAATGACATAGAGACAAAAAAAAAAAAACAATACAAAAGATCAATGAAACCAAGAGCTGGTTCTTTGAAAGGATAAACAAGATTCATGAACCTCTAGCCAGGCTCACCAAGAAGCAAAGGGAGAGGACCCAAATAAACAAAGTAAGAAGTGAAAGAGGTGAAGTAACTATCTACCCACAGACATACAAAGAATTGTAAAAAAAAAAAAAAAAAAAAAAAAAACTACAAACAACTCTACTCCAACAAATTGAACAACCTCGACAAAATGGACATAGTAATATTCCTAGAAAAATACAAGCTTCCAAAACTCAATCAGGAAGAATTAAAGAACCTGAATAGGCTGATAACTATTGCTAAAATTGAAACAGTAATCAAAAAACTTCCAGCAAACAAAAGCCCTGGACCAGATGGCTTCACAGAGAAGTTTTACCAAACATTCAAAGAAGAACTAAAACCTATCCTTTTCAGACTATTCCAAAAAATTCAAGAGGAAGGCCCACTTCCAAGTTCTTTTTATGAACCAACATTACCCTAATCCCAAAACCAGATAAAGACACTACCAAAAAAAAAAAAAAAAAAGAGAATTATAGGCCAGTATCCCTGATGAATATAGATGCTAAAATCTTCAACAAAATTCTAGCAAATTGGATCCAGCATTACATTAGAAAGATCATACACCATGACCAAGTGAGATTTATTGAGGGATGCAAGGATGGTATAATATCTACAAATCAATAAACGTGATACATCACATAAACAAATTGAGAGACAAAAATCACATAATCATATCAATTGATGCAGAAAAGGCATTTGACAAAATCCAACAACCTTTCCTGATAAAAACTCAGCAAAGTGGGAATAGAGGGATCATACCTCAATATAATAAAAGCCTTATATGACAAACCTACAGCCAACACCATACTCAATGGGCAAAAAACTAAAACCATTTCCCCTAAGAACAGGAAAAAGACAGGGATGCTCACTTTCACCACTCCTATTCGACATAGTACTGGAAGTCCTAGCCATAGCGGTCAGACAAGAAGAAGAAATAAAAGGCATCCAAATTAGAAAAGAAGAAGTAAAATTGTCATTATTCGCAGATGACATGATATTGTACATTGAAAACCCTAAAGATTCCATCAAAAAACTATTAGACTTAATAAATGGATTTGGCAATGTAGCAGGATACAAAATTAATGCCAAGAAATCTATGGCTTTTTTATATAACAATAATGAACTCACAGAAAAAGAAACTAAAAAAAAAAAAAATCCCATTTACCATTGCACCAAAAAAATTAAGATACCTAGGAATAACCTTAACTAAGGAGGTAAAAGACCTGTACTCAGAAAACTACAGGACGTTGAAAAAAGAGATAGAGGAAGACATAAACAAATGGAAGAATATTCCATGTTCATGGATTGGTAGAATCAACATTATTAAAATGTCCATATTACCCAAAGCAATCTATAGATTCAATGCAATCCCCATTAAAATACCAATGGCATATTTCAAAGACCTAGAACAAACTCTCCAAAAATTTATCTGGAATAAAAAAAGACCCTTAACAGCTGCAGTAATCTTGAGAAAGAAGAACAATGTTGGAGGGATCACAATGCCAGATATCAAGCTATATTACAAAGCCACAGTTCTCAAAACTACCTGGTACTGGCACAAGAATAGGCATATACTAGTAGACCAATGGAACAGAACAGAGAACCCAGAAATTGACCCAAGCCACTATGCTCAATCAATATTTGACAAAGGAGGCAAGAGCATGCAATGGAGTCAAGACAGTCCCTTCAATAAATGGTGTTGGGAAAACTGGACAGATACATGCAAAAAAAAAATGAAACTAGACCACCAATTTACACCATACACAAAAATAAACTCAAAATGGATAAAGGACTTAAACATAAGACAAGAAACCATAAAAATCTTAGAAGAAGCCATAGGCAGTAAAAATATGTGATAGCAATATCTTTACCTATACAGCTCCCAGGGCAATGGAAACTAAAGAGAAAATAAACAAATGGGACTGCATCAACATAAAAAGCTTCTGCACAGCAAAAGAAACCATCTACAAAACAACAAGAAAGCCCACTGCATGAGAGAACATATTTGCCAATGTTATCTCCAATAAGGTCTTAATCTCCAACATTTATAGGGAACTCATACAACTTAACAAAGGAAGATAAACAATCCAATCAAAAAATGGGCAAAGGACATAAATAGACAGTTTTCAAAAGAGGACATACAGAAGGCCAAGAGACATATGAAAACATACTCAAAGTCATTAATTATTCAAGAGATGCAAATCAAAATGACAATGCGGTACCATCTCACATGTGTCAGAATGGCTATCATCAACAAATCAACAAATGAAAAGTGCTGGTGAGGATAAAGAGAAAAGGGAACCCTCTTGCACTGCTGGTGGGACTGCAAACTGGTGCAACCACTGTGGAAAGCAGTATGGCGTTTCCTCAAAAAATTAAAAATGGAAATTCTATTTGATCCAGTGATCCCACTTCTAGGAATATATCCCAAGAAAACAGAAACACCAGTCAGAAAGAATATACGCTCCCCTATGTTCACAGCAGCACAATTTACAATAGCTAAGATTTGGATACAGCCTAAGTGCCCAACAGCAGATGAGGGGATTAAAAAACTGCGGTACATCTACACAATGGAATACTATGCCGCTATAAAAAAGGAGTTCTTACCATTTGCAACAGCATGGATGGAACTGGAGAGCATTATGCTAAGCAAAATAAGACAGAGAAAGATAAACATCACATGGATCTCACTCATTTGTGGAATATAATGAACCTCTTAAACTGATGAACAAAAATAGTTACAGAGACAAAGAAGCATCAAACAGACTGTCAAACTTCAGCAGAAGGCAGGGGAGGGTTAGGGTGGGGGGCAAGAGATCAACCAAATGACTTGTATACATGGATAAAAGCATAACCAATGGACACAGACACTAGGGGGGTGAGGGCATGTGCCAGGGGGTGGGGGAGGCTGGGGGGAGGTCAATAGGGAGAAAAAGAGACATATGTTCTACTATTTGCAATACTTTAAACAAAAAAAGAAAGAAAGAAAGAAAAAAGAAAAAGAAAGAAAAGAAAAGAAATCAATGCACATTCTGAGCTGGAGCCAGAATCCCTCACAATCAGGCCCTCTCCCCAGGACTAAGAACATGGGCCCTGGGACCAAAGTTCCTGGTTCAAATCCTTACTAGCTGTGTAATCTTGAGCAAGTCACTTAACCTCCCTGGGCCTCAGTTTCCTCATCTATACAATGGGAGTAGGATTGATGTGAAGATGAAATGAGTTAGTATAGGTCAGGCACTTAGTGAGTGAGGCAACTGGTAGAACCAGTGTTGTGTGAATGTCAGTGATGACCACGGCTTTTGTTGCCCATTCTAAGATGTTTTTATCTGCCAAAGCAATAGGTCTGCAGGGCTGAGTGTACTTCCTCTGTAAACTCAGGATGATTAAATTAGCCTTGCCATGCCACAGAAGTGTACACACCAGTCACTCAATATTATATAAAAATACTACTTTTCTATTGCCATCCTTCTCCACCATTTCCTCTCTCCTTCCCTCCACCCTCTATCCTTCCTCAAAACTACATTTATCTGGATGATGATAGTAATAGAGAAATAAATACCTCCTTTGTCCTCAAATTGCTCTGGCATCTTAAGGCCAGTTCATCTGGGAATATTTGGTCCCGAGTGACTTCTGCCCGTACCCCCCTCCCAGCCAGGATCCCCACTGCATCACGTTCTCCCCCACCCCCAGCGTCAGGTTGGTCTGGTCCCCTGGGTGGGAGCCTGTCGCCTCCCTCCTTTCAGTCCTGGAACTTCCAGACATCAAGTGTGGCTTCACAGTCAGCACTTTGTATCCTGAGCAGCCAGGAAGAGGGATTGCCACAAATAACCATGCTAATGGAGGTAATGGAAGGAGGGAGACGGATGTCTCCAGTTCACAGGAAGGCTGGTGGCACGCGCTTGCTGAGCACTTCAGCGGCCTGCGAGCTCCTTAAAGGAAACCGCTGTGAGCCAGGCTGCCTGTACTGACAGCGTCCCTTCTGAGAGGAGTGAGTGCCCAGTTCTCACGTCTGGGGAAGATACAAAGAGGATAGTCTCTCCATTCTCCTGCCTCCAAAACCCCTGCCACAACTTCCCCCTTCAAAAGCCCTTCACAGGAAATGCCCAGAGGACAAAAGGTGTTGTCCTCAGTGGCCCTCTGTGCGTGACTCCTGGCCCAGCAACAGCAGCAGCACCACCTGGGAGTGTGTTAGGGATGCAGATTCCTAGGCCCTGCCCCACATCTACAAAACCCTGAGATAGAATTTCTGGAGGTGGGTCCCTACAATCTGGGTCGTAGCAAGCCCTCTGGGGGATTCTGTAGCATGTTCAAGTTTGAGACACACTGGTCTAGTCAACAGTTCTCAACTTTGCTGAATATTAAAATCCCTCAGGGAGCTTGCAAAACTCCCATGGGCCAGGCCACACTCCAGCCCCATTACATCAGAACTCCTCAGGGTGGGATCCAGATGTCGGTGTTTCTAAGTCCCTCCAGGTGATTCTGATAGATGTCGAGGGTTTCCAAGCACCAATCTAAATATTTCATGGACAAATCCACCAAGATCCTCTTTCCAATATGACTGTGCTTAGCAAAAGCCATAGACATTTGCCTCTATGCAAGAGAAGAGAAATCAAGTTTGTGCTGCCTCTGTTCAATGCCAAGATGCTACTGTGTCTATTTACCGAGGAATAAAGGAAGGCACAGAATTGCTAAGCAGCTTGTTCAAAGTCTGAAGCCCAGGTAGTAACCTGGGGCCACAGGCTAGACCCTGGGTCTGGAACTAGAGCATGACACCATATGCCCAGTAAACTGAGCACACCCTGCTGTCTCAACAGCAGCCGTTATTTCAATGCTGCCTCAGCTCTTATGAGTGTCATCACCAGCTGACAGACCTCAGGTCTATTCAACCAATGCTAATTCAGCAAGGCCAAGATCACACACCAGTCAGACACCCAGAGTCAGTTGTAGAGGGTGTGGCACACTGAACAAAACATAAAAAGTTCATTATCTCTGGGCAATACCAAGAAATAAACATTGGAAATCTTCAACCACCACAAATCGTGTCAAGGGTAAGAAACCTAAGTCAGGTTATGTAACAAAACCTAAATGGTGATTTAGTCCTCATTAATTCCATACACTTTCTGACCTTGGTTCCCCATCCAGTAAGTTTCAGAGCCAGAATCTGAATCCTTTTGTGCCCGATCCCAAAGCTCAGACATTTAACACTACTTTCAAATAATCCCCAGGGACCAATTCAATAGAAGCAAACAATGTCTGTATAAAGCACTACCAATAAGTGCAAAAAATGATAAAAAATAATAATAACAATAATGATAGCATCTACCCTAACTGAGTGCTCCCTGGGACACTGTGCTAAGGAGTTTACATATATCCTTCCATTTTAACCATATGTTGTGGAAATTATCAAATGTTTCTGATTCTCCCTGAGACACAAGTTAAAATTATACCTCTGGTCCCCTTTGTTGGTGGGTTGGGCATGTAATTCTGTCAAGATGCTGTAGGTGTGAATAGGTGACAAATGGTTGCTCAGTCAGCCTGAGTTCCTAAGTAACTGGGATAAACAGAACCACACAGACACCAACCCCTTCCCACAACCAATTACCTTATGTTGCCCATAAACATGGGGAAGAAATAAACCTTTGTTTCTCAAGCCACTGAGACTTGGGTTGTTTGTTACACAACATATAGCCCATGCTGATTCATACTTTATATAATATTATCTCATTTTAACTCTGTCAACATCCCTCAGTGATTAGTATTGATTCCATTTTATAGATGTAGAAACTGAAGTTCATGGAGATTAAATTACTAATTTCCCCAAGGTCATAGCTGGTAGGTTTCAAATGAGGTAGGCTAACTCCAAGACCATAGTTTTAATCACTACACTAAGAAAATGGTACATATGCTCTACAGGACTAATAAGAAATCATTAAGATCAATAATTTTAAAGGTAATGCAGAAAAATGGAGAGAATATGGAGAGTGAGATAACAAATTGAAGAAGCAGATTACCAAATGGTGGGAAAACTGTATTTGCAATTCTATTCATAGTATGCGTCTGAGATGAGGCCAACCAGGAAGGAAATATGCAAAAGTGGAAATGGCTGTTGTATTAGAACAGTGGGATTATGTGGGAGTTGTCAAAAGTTTCTCCAGCGTTATTTCATAACTTTCTCGTTAATAAAACAAATCAATCTTCTCTTTCAAATGCCTACATCTGCACGATGTCAAACACATGGGTGGAAGGTAAAAAAGTGCCATCCGTCAGCAGCATGCATCTCTTGCCCAACATCAGACATCTGGAAAGCCTGAATGAGCCAAATGACTGAATTTTTCATGCTTCGCTGAAGATTTTGGGGAGTAAGGAGGTTAAGTGTCTCTGAATGGCTCGTGAGCTTCATGGAGAAGCCGACTGAGGTAGAAATGCTGTGGACAGCAATGCCCTACTGAGGAAAACGGTGGGAGGGAATGGATACAGTCTCCCGAGCAAATCGGATGAAAGATGATTCTCTGTTCAGCCACCTCTACCTCAGGTCCACTGGGGAGTGACATTTAGCTGGTAACAGATGTTGGGGTTTGTGGGGCAGGTCCTATCTAACCAGGCCCTGTGAACCCCTGCCTCTGAATACAGAAAGCTTTAAGGATTGTTTTAATCCACCTGAAGGAAATAATACCTGGGTCAGTATTCATCTTAATGCAGAGCAGATGCAGTCTCCACACAGGCAAGTCCATTGCTCCTAAACTATGGAGCCCTACAAAAGTCGGGCTGGTATTATTCGACCATCTCCACCCAGACCCTACGGACACCGTCACAGGAGAGCACGTAAGCCAAGTGGCAGGCAAGCTACAGGCCTCTGACTTGGTCTAGACAGAAAGCTCTTCTCAGAGGACAGTGTCATTTCACAAGACCAGCCAAGGCTTTCTAACGGGGGTCTTAACATGAGGCAGAGATTGGGCAGTAGAGACTAGGAACGGGAGTGGGAAGACACGCGGGGAGAAGCTGAGATGAGAACGTTTCCCCAGGCACCTCATGGCAGAGCACCAGACACATTCTTGCTTCTAGGGCAGATGGGAGTACTAACTGATGTGGTGGTTAGCCAGAGTTGTGTCCTGGATGATCTTCCTCCAGTCTCCATGTTCTGAGGCTGGTCCTGGAATACCTTGTTTGGAGTGTTTCCTCAGGTCATTCCTATAACATGGGGTCTCCTGGGAGTACAAGAAGCTTTGTCCAGGGAGCTGGCCCATAAGACAGGGGTGCCAAAGCAGCAACGGAGGGAAGTGACCATGAGGTTCTGCAGATATATCAGGGTCTAATTGGTTGGGCCAGGAGTTTGTAAGCTTTTTCTGTAAAAACCATAGAGTAAATATATTCAGCTTTGAGGGCCAAACAGTCTTTGTTACAAGGACTCAACTCTGCTGTTGTGTCATGAAATCCATCACAAACGATGTGTAAACAAATGGGTATGGCTGCGTGCCAATAAAACTTCACTTACCAAACAGGCAGCAGGGAGTATTTATTTCATGGGTTGTTTGCTGACCCCCCGGTTGGGCCATCAGGTTCCTGAATCTGACGGTGACAGGTCCACATGTATCTCCAGGGCAGGGCGCCCACTGAATGCCTTCCTGCTTGCAGCAGCTGATAATGGTGGTTGGAGGGATTAGCTCGGGGGAGCAATGGCATCCGTCTCCAGCTACTGTCACCTTCTCCCCTCTGCGGCCTCTACAGTTTTTTGCAGCTCTTAGATTCCAGGGACAGCCTGATAATGAGGAGATATAGGGATGACAAAGGGCCCAGCTCCAGAACCCTGCCTCTCCTAATAGCGCCTCTGCCTTCTGGGGAAAAAAACAGCCTCCTAAGGTGTGAGGAGACAGTGACTGTCTCCAGAAAAGAAAACACCATCTGTAAAAATAAGAAACCTACTTCTTGACTCCACCCATCCCTAAAAAATTCTCTTGCTCATGGAAAAGTAGATTTTGAACAATGCCCAACCACTTCTAAACAGACTATTTCTCCCGGACATGCCACGCTGTCTGGTTTCAAAGCCTCTGCCCTGAGCTGCAGGCACACATAGACAACTGCCTCCACTTGGGCTGATATCTCCTGATTTCTACTCCCCTTGGGCCCAGATCTGTTCTTCTTCAGGTTTTGCCATATCATTAAAATGTCACCTTCAATTACTCAACTGCTTAGACGTAAATCCGAGGAATCTTTGTTCTCTCTTACCCAGCACATCCAATCCATCAGCAAGTCTGAAAAGTTGCACCTCCAAATTTTATTTCAAATCCTCTCTCCTGCCTTCTTCCCCAGTACCACTTCCGGAGCTCAAGCCTGGCCACCGCCCCTTGTAAGAGCTTTCCAAGTACTCTGTTTGCTTCCCCTCCTGCTCCCTACAGCCCACTCTCAGTCAGCAGAATTTTTTAAAACAGAAAGGTGAAGGCACATGTTTATCCTTCAGCCCCTGCTCAAAATCCTCCCCTTGCTTCCTATGGCTCTTAGAATAAAACCCGAGGTGGGGCCCTCAAGGCCTGGGATAATCTGACTCCTGCCCACTTCTCCAACGCCATCCTGTAACATCCTTCTTGCTCACAATGCTCCTTCCACATGAGTATCCATTCTGGTCTTTGAATACAACAAGGCCTCTCATACCTCCAGACTTTTACCCTAGCTGTTCCCTCTGCCTGGCATGCTCTCACCCCAGTTTTTTGTATGATAGGCTTACTCTTAGCCCTTAGGTCTCAGTTCAATTGCAACCATCTCATGGAGGCACAATATCTACAACCAGCCCCAGGTTACTGTCCTGCCACCCCCTCTATTTCTTCCACAGCCCTAATCATAGCCTGAAACGATTGTTTGGGATGTGTGTTTCCTTGTTTTATCGTTGCCTTCCCCACTAGAATCTAATCTCCAGGAAGACAGGAGCCTTGTCTCTCTGCTCTGTTGTTGTAGCCTCTGTAAGTCCCTGGCAGAGTCTGTGTTCAGCAAGTATTTGTTGATTGATTGAATGAGTAAGCTCACCCCACAACATATGAGGAAAATCCAGGGGTTTTTCTCCTCTCCTCTTTCTCCCCACTCACTCAGGACTCTTCATCTTAATGACTTGGCCCACATTTCCAGCTCTCAGGAGAGTATATGGCACAGTGATGTTAACTATAAGCTCAGTGTTGTACAGCAGGTCTCTAGAACTTGCTCACCATGCACACCTTACACTTTATGCCTGTTGAGCAACAACTCCTTGTTTCCCCATCTTCCCAGCTCCTGGAACCACCATTCTATTTTCTGCTTCTGTGAGTTCGACTAGTTTAGATTCCATATATAAGTGGAATCATATGGTATTTGTCCCTCTGTAACTGACTTATTTCACTTAGCATTGTGCTCTCAAGATTATCCATGTTGTCACATCTGGCAGGATTTAAGAAGAGACTCTTTTTGAAGTGTGCTGGCGGGGGTGAGGGGGGGTCTACATAGACTTTCCCTCACAGTCAAGAGCAGAAGGAGTTAGACAAGTGAGGGTGTGTAAGGATGTGGCTCCCACTGGCCTTTTGTATCCTTTATTGCAAGGAAATCCCTTGAATAGGAGTTTCAGTGTCTTTGTTCTGAGATGGGGTCAATAATAGCTACCTCACAGGGTGATTGTCTGGGTCAGATGAGAGAACATGCATGAAGCTAACTTGGTATAAAAAAGAAACTCCAAAAACTTGGGGTAGGGGTAGGGTTTTAAGGCACAGCCTTGGTGGGCATGCTGACATGTGTTAAGTCAGAGGAGGACATCCAAAGGCTCCCTAGAAGAATGTAAGCTCCGTGGAACAGAAACTATGGTTTATTATTGCTGTCTGCCCAGTGCCTAGAACAGTGCCTGGCACATAGCAGGTGCTCAAGACTCAAGGTGAATTCATCAGTAGAAGCCAAGTGTTGTCACTTGTTGTTAGTTAAGAATGAGAGACATAGGAAACAGACAAATTAGTCTGGTTAACAGCTGCAATCTTTTGTTCTCAGTTATAACTTAAAAAGTAAATGATTCAAAAAGGAAAGGGAAAAAAAGAAAGTGTAACTGGGTATGGTCAGGGTGGTAATGAAATATCCTGAGCCTGTTTGGGAATTAACTACAGGATTTAACACTTAGGAATCTTGTTCTTCTGGACTGTTATTTGGCCTTTTTCTCATCTCTCTCCTGTTTGGACTCAATATATTTCGCAGCAGCAAGCCTCTCATATTACTTTTCTACCATGCTTCACTTCCCCCAGACAGACTCTGGGATTAGCTTGGGCAATTCATTCTGTTCAGATGGGGGAGTCTTCATTTGGACTGATGAATGTAGAAACAAAAGTAAATGATTCACTCAGAATCAGTCATTCTTTGTCTACGGTGGTGAGAATGCAGCAGCCTGGGCTCAAGTTTCTGGCCCTCCTGCCCTGGTGCCTGAAGGTAGCAGGGGCTCCTCCAAAAATTGTTCAGCCCCAGGAACTGACACTTTCCTCCTAGGTCAGTTCCCAAAGTGAAACAATTCACTGTAGTCATCTGGGTGTCTAGACATAGTCCAAGGCACCAACCTAGGTCTACTGCTGGCTCCAGCAGTGAGTCTGAGCTTTCTTAGGGAAGTTCAGGGTACAGATGAACTTGAGGATTGAGAGAGAAGATTTTCAGAGGCCATCTGGTACCAGCCTCCGCCTAAGTAGCCCTCAGTTTGTTATGAGCATCTGCCTGTGATGCTTCCTCTGCAAGGAAAACTTACCCCTATTGTGTGTGTGTGTGTGTGTGTGTGTGTGTGTGTGTGTGTGTGTTTGGCTTATTTGTCCCTTAAGATTTAGTATGAGCACTTCCAAGATATCTTCCATATCTACTAACTGAGGCAGGAGTCTTTCTCCCAGTCCTTGTGCTGGTTTCTAACACAGCCCTTAATTCATATCATCCCCACTGCATGGAGAGCTCCCCAATGTCAAAAACTTGTCTTATTCCTCTTTGATCAGCAGAGTCCAAAACAGGACCCATCACATAGCAGACATCAGTGAGTGCTGGGGTTGAGTAAATGAAGCCGCTCTCTGTAGATCACATAGCCCTGAAGTGGTGAAGCCAGGGATATTAGGCAGCTTTGGAATGATAACAAACAACGCTCAAGCTCGAGTCTTCAAACAACAGACACTTACTTTATGCTCACGTTGCATGTCGGTGGCTGGCGACAGCTCTGTTCTACGTGTCTTCTCATTCAGGGGCCCAAGAATGAGCAGAAGCATCCCTTGTGTGAGATACACCCATTCTCAGGGCAGAGCAGAAGACCAAGAGGCTGGCACAAACCACACATTTAAAGCTTTTGCTCAGACATACTATAGGTCAAGTTTGCTCAGATTACATTGGCCAAAGCAAGTGTCCAAGCCCAAAGTCAGTGGATGGGGAGGGAAACACACTTCTCCTTTAGAGAATGTTGAAGTAGAATGTAACAGTCTACCATCCCAGGACTACATGCCTGCAAAATTATCTTTGTACTTGCCTTCTAGCTTAGACGCCCCCTACTTTGGCTTAAGCCTTAGGAGGGGAGGGACGCAGATGTAGAGAGGGAGGCTGGTGGTGAATTATCAGGACATCTTTCTCAAAAAGCTATGTTTATCTTCCACTTTGATGAAAAATTTGCAATGTTTACACCATCACGGCAAAGTAGAACTATAGCTTCCGCAACTGATTTCATGCATTTTGGGCAGTCCTATCATGTTGCAAGGAATCATAAATTTTCTGTCTCCTCTAGGAACTATGTCCTGAAATATAATGCTTACAGAAATAACATAGGAAGCACATACAACATAAGCTCAATTCTCTTCCCAAGTCTACATATATGTGCCCCAAAATATCAGGTGATGTAAGAAAGAGCTGTGCTGAGCTGGCACCTGTATCTCAAGCCATGATCACAACAATATTGGCAACTGAGAGGTGACATGTCTCTTCAGGAATATAGACCTGACTTTCCTTCTTCCTTGCCTGTTTGTAGCCCAGGTGGCATCTGGGAACCATTATGACTCACCACAGAGCTGGGAAGAAGAAAGTCAGAGAGGGATTAATACCTATTTGCAAACTAGACACCAACTAGTGACAGTCAATATGAAAAATATCTGGAGATACCACAATTCTATCACAACAGAATAGACCCCAAAACAGTAAAAGGAATAACAAGAAGAGCAAAGTTATTAAAATTAGAAATATGCACATTAGAGGCAATCAGCAGACAAAAATAAATACTAAACGACTAAAATAATTATCAAATATTTAGTAAGATTCTTATAAAAATTAAAAACAGGGGTGGGCAAAAGTAGGTTTATAGCTGTGAGTATGAGAAACACAGTTTATTCTTGTATTATTATTTATTATGTCATTTTCCATACAAACAACTATGAACCTACTTTTGCCCACCACTGCATATTAGATGTTTAAAAGTGGACACACTATAGATAGTTCATAGGATTAGAAAAATAATAAGAAAATCATGAGCAACTTTATAGTAAACTTGAAAATGTAGATGAAATACCTAGATAAAATGAAAAAATTATCAAAAACAAAATAGATAATATGAACAGTTCTATAACAATTAAGGAAATGGAATCAGTAGCTTAAAATAGTTTTATATAGAAAATACAGGGCCCAGAATGTTATACCCAGGGGCTCTAGCAATCATTTAATAAATAGATCATTCCAAGATTACACAAATTCGTTCAGATACTACAAAAAGAGGGAGCACTTCTCAACTTACGTTATGGGACTAACATCCTTTGATGCCTGAAGCTAACAAGCTCAACAAAAGAAAACAAAATCACAGTCCAATGTCACTCAAAAACACAGATACAAAACTTAAAATATCAAATGACTAATGAAATAATATTAATTAATTACATCTCTAATGTATCTCATTAACAGATTAAAGAAGAAATAGTGCATAATTATCTCAGGAGATACAGAAAGGCATTCAATAAGATTCATTTAAAATAAAATGCACTATTGCCAGCGGAGAATAAAAGTACACTTCCTTGAACTGATATAGGGTATCTACAATAGCAAATAGTGTAATGATTAGTTTTAATTTTTAAAAATTCTCTTTAAATGTAAAAATAAGTCAAGGATGCTTGCTGTAACTACTTGTACTCAACATTATGCTCTAGTCATAACCAGTTGAGAAATACAAAGAAAAAAAATAGAAGTCATAAAACTTGGAAAGGAGTAAACAAAACTATCCTTATTCATGAGTGTTCTGATTATCTGTGAGGAATACTCAACAGGACTTGCCAATTATTTAAATTAAGAAAACTTAACGAAGTCATTGCATACAAAATCAATATGTATATTGACAATTTTGTTTCTGTACACCAGACTCAATTGCAAAGGAAAAGAAAAGTAAATCTAACAAAAGATATGCAAGACATGAAATAAATTATGCAACTGAAATTTGCATAGTTTATTACAAGATGTATTAAAAGGAAGCTGTAAATTAATGGATCTAAATAAGACTTAAATAAAGGGAGACATATACCTTATTTATGAACACATGGAATCAAGATAATAACAATGTCAATGCAATCCTATTCTTATTGCAATCCCAAAAGGGTTCTAATGGAACTTGACAAGTTGACTCTAAAATTCATGTGAAAGAGCAAGGGAAACACTTGTAAAGGGAAGAGTAGTGTGGGAGAAATTACTACAAAAATATGGTAATTATGACAGTGTTCTTTCATTGCAGGGAGAAATAAATAGAACAGAACAATGGTACAAATTTGAAAACCCAGAAACAGACCCACAAATATTTGGAAACTTAAGATATAAGAACTGGCATTGTAGATAAGTACAGAAAGAAAGGTTCTTTCTTTAAATCTTCCCCAGAGAATTAATAGTCTTACAGAATAATAGTGCATTGTAGTCTTGTCTCAAATCACATGCAAACATCAATTCTAGATATATTAAAAATTTAATGTGAAAGGAGAAATTATAAAACTTTCAGAAAAATTATAGAAAACAATATCTTTACCACCTCAGAGTTGGAAATTTTTTCTTAAGTAAAAGTTCAAAAGCATAATAAAGATAAAAAAAGAGAAAAATTTTAAAAAGTCCAAAAGCATAGATCATAAAGAAAACTATAGATAAATTATATTTCATTGAAATTAAGCTTTTTTGTTGTTGTTGTTCATTATGATAGCCCATTAAGGAAAGTAAAACAACCACCAATTTGGAAGGCCTGAAAGGATTAGTAGTCAACATATATAAAGTACTTCCATAAATCAATAAGAAAAAAACACACAGAAAAACCCTGTAGAAAAATAAAGGCTGTGAGGAGTCAGTTGCTTGACAGATGTGGAAACAAAAATGACCAACATTAAAAAACAGATGCTCAGCTTCATAAGAAACCAGAAAAAAAATAATACTAATTAAAGCCACAGTGAGGTATCTTACACCCATAAGACTGTCAAAAATTGACAATTTGAAAAGAATTCATACTGTATAATTCCAACTTGATGACATTCTGGAAAAGGCAAAACTATGGAGATAGTAAGTTGGTCAGTGGTTTCCAAGGGATGGTGGGAGGAATGAATAGGCAGAGCACAGAGGCAGTGAAAAAATATTCCATGTGATATTCTAATGATGAGTACATGTCACCACACATTTGTCCAAACCCAGAGTGTATTACACTAGACTGAACTCTAATGTAAACCATGGATGTTAGGTGATCTTGATGTGTCAATGTAGGCTTATCAGTTGTAACAAATGTACAATTCTGGTGTGGAATGTTGATAATAGGGGAGGCTGTGCATGGGGGTGGGGGGGGGGTGGCAGAGAGGATATGGGAAATATCTGTATCTTCTTCTCAATATTGCTGTGAACCTAAAACTGCTCTAAAAATTGCCTTTAATACTCATACTACTACTACTACTAAGTCAGCATTGATGAAATAGTGACCATCTGGATGTTGGAGATGAGGGAGACAGAAGTCCAGGATGGCTCCAGGTTTCAGTCTCTGACAGTTGCTGAGGCCATTCATCAAGACCATCTACAATATCTCCTGTAATCCTATGACTAACTTCATTCTTGAGATGGCCTCAGCTTTGCATCTGGAAATAACTAAACTCTGCATTTCTTTTAAAAAAGGACATAAAACATGGCCAAGTGTTTGAAACAGAAGGAAACAAAAGAAATGAAGTGAAAAGATGCAGCTACTGATGAATCAATCCTTAAGGGAAAGAAGAGACTAAATGACACAAGTTACTAAATACAGGTGAGCAGTCATTATCTGGGTCATGGCCGAACAAGCAGAAAACGCTCTGACCTTAGGAGTAACAAGGCTTGTCTGTTAACCACCCCTGTTTGCTCATGGGAATGGATACACTGCTGCAGGGTGACAAGGAAGGTAGTTTTGAAGCTGGGTCTTAGATTAAATCACATCACAAGGTTTCACAGCATGTAAATGGCAGGGAGAGAATTCAAATAACATCTAACACAGACTGAGCGCTTTTTAAGTATGAAAAACTGTTCTCAGTTCATAACATGTATGAATTCACTTAATAAACCTCCTAGCTCTGTGACGTAGGTGATATTATTATTCCCATTTTACAGTTAGGAAAACTGAGGCCCATAAAGGCTAAGTAACTATCCAAGATAGCACACAAGGGAATCGAGAAATCAGACCTCTGCGACATGGCTCCAAAGCTTGCTTGCTCTCTTGACCACTACTCAATGCTCCGGATCTGTCTGTCCAACTTCAGAGACTGATATCACATAGAGTATTTTTTCACTATGTTTTAACTACTGAGCCATACTGCCCTGACATGGGAAGATGTACAGGTGTAAGGGGAGATGGTGAAGCCAGTCCAGGTTCAGGGTAGCAACAGGCCAGGGAAGTGAGGTGGGTCTGTGTGGGCCACTGAATTCAGAGGGCCTGGGATGGGAAAGGGGCAGCAGCAGGATTGATGGGCACAGACCACTCTGTGCAGAGGCAGGTGAGGGATGGAGAAATTGAAAATTTCCATCAAGGCTGCAGCAAAGGTGCATTGGTGGGAGGGGCTAGGAGACTGGGGGTGCCAGAGCTTGTTGAGATTCTAATAGGAAACTTACAAGAATCAGGCTTTCTTGTGAAATTGATTTTATTTTTATGCCTTAAGTTTGTGCCAGGATGTTATTTCTCAGTTGAATTCCTTTGACTACTTCTATCTCCAAATTATACTCTCATCTTCCTCCTGTAGCTATGCATTCATTCCACAGGCAAACAAGGACTGCAGGCCGCAAGCCTTGCTTCTTGTGGACTAAGCATGTTGTCTGCATGTTGGTATGACCCAGAAGAGGAGCACTTTCTGCAACTAGTAACCTGTGTTGAGTCAGGCCATTAGTCATTGGTTTTGCTTTTACTTTTTTAAAAAACAGTTTTTATTGACCTTAACTTTTCACTCTAGGGTCCCACTTTTTTTATTAACTGTAGAAATTCAGTGACTACCAAAGTTTAAAAGTACCTGGAGCACTAACCTTTGCTTCCTGCCTTTGGCCTCAGCTAACAGGCTCCATCTAAACTCCAGGACCCTTGGGCAAGGCTCCGTCCTATTTAAGGCTCTATTTCCTGGAGTCTCTTTCTTTTCTTTTCTTTTTAAAAATATATTTTTATTGATTTTAGAGAGGAGGGGACATGGGGAGAGAGATAGAAACATCAATGATGAGAGAGAATTGTGGATCCGCTGCCTGCTGCGCGCCTCCTACCGAGGATCGAGCCTGAAACCCAGGCATGTGCCCTTGACCAGAATCAAACCTGGGACCCTTCAGTCTGAAGGCTGATGCTCTGTCCATTGAGCCAAACTGGCTAAAGCCAGAGTCTCTTTCTGACAGAAGCAACCTCAGTAGCAAGCAGAGGGAAAAGGGGTGGGGACGCACATATACTGAGCCCCAATTCTGTACCCTGCACACGCCAGATAGTTTCCAATTTAATACTTACATTTACTAGGTACTGGAATCCATTCTAAGTGCTTTACAAAAACCACAGTGGTCTTTGAAAATACAAATCTAGGTCTGCCATCTTACTGCTAAAAGCCAGTCAAGGGTTTCCCATTGCTCTTAGGATGGCGTTCAAAATAAAGTTTTTACCAGGTCTATAAGGTTCTCTATCACTAAATCTGTAGCCTCATTGCATCAGTTCTCCTTCTTCATCTCCTAATTGCACTCTGCTATTCATCCCCCAGATCTCAGCTCCAAAGCCTGAGTATATGGGAGGGAGGGGAGTACAATGGTTTTTAGGCTGCACTCCCCTCCCATCCATACACTCAGGCTTTTGAGCTGAGATCTGAGTTCAAATCCCAGCTCTGGGCTTGGTTGGCCTGGTTTGGATCATGTGTCCATCAATAAGCCAATCACAGGCCAAGGCAGTGGAATAGCAGTGCTGCCTCCTGGGGCTCAAGAGTGATATTAACTTTCCTGGGAACAGGCTGGGCTGAGAGTGGGGAAGACTTGATTCACCATAACAAATCAGGAAATGTTGCCCAAGAAGGGAAAGCAGATGTCCACACCATTGTCATGCCTTGTTTAGCAGACTTTGATCATTGTGCTCTTCCTCCACAATACTGTCTTACTCATGAATCACATGTGTTATTATTTAATTAACATTTCATCACTCTCTTTTTGTACTTAGAGCCTTATTTTAAAATAAATTTATTTATATCACTGCTGTAAATGAAAAACCAATATTACTTGCCATAAATAGGAGGTAACCTTAATGGTTTTTGTTGTTTTTTTTTTTGCAGTGAAAAAAAATACAACCATGTTATTAAATTCTAGCTAGAGACCGTGTCCTGCTAGAAATGCTCAAGATTGTGGCCTTGTTCCCTCTTTGTTAAAAAGAGAGATTATCAAGTGTTAGAGAGGTGTAAAGACATGCTAACACCAAACGGAGCTTTTCTCCCAGATGTAATCAAAAAGCCTAAGAAAGAATTGAAAAGGAAATTACTTTCTCACTATGTAATTCAATGTGATGTGAGGCCGTGTCCATATAGCATGGAAAAGTCATTTTCCATGCCACTTGCAATCATCAGGCATACCACTAGTGCTACCTGCCCGACTCTTTAAGGAGCACTGTCTAGGAGTGTTTGAACTGGGTCAAAATTTTGCATGAATAGCCAAAGACAGTGACACTGAGGACTAGTTGGATATTAGAGAGGGTGGGAGGTAAAACAGCCAGCAGATTTTATCAATAGAATATCACCTCTTTGTCTAATTGGTTCTTTATGATGATATAGAAAAGGAATTAGCTCAAGTCATCTTCTTCCTCTCCTTACTTCCCACTAAGCTGGCCCTCCTCTATGTCAGACATTGTCCTTCGAAGCTGGTGTCCACATAGTCTTCCCAATGAATGACCCTCTCCTTCAGCCCAGCCATCCTAGCCTCCATCCTTGACACCTCCTATTCACTCATCTCCTTCAGCACAATTTCTCCAGCATATTCAATCCTTTCGACCTCCTAAATGTTTGCAAATCTGTCCATTTATGTTCCTTTCCAGCACCATCACTGTAGCTCACACCACCATCATCTCCCTCTGGAATATCACAGCTGCCTCCTAACTTTCAATTCTGCCACCCCTTTTACCCTAGTTTCCCACTTTCCACCATCATCCAGGGTGATCTCTTTAGAAAGTGATTTGGAACACTTGCTCCTCTGCATTAAGACTTCAATGGTTTATTGAGGGTAGAGTAAATATTACAGCAAGGCCTACCTGACTGTGTCATCCAACCTGCCTCCCTCTCACACCTTACCTCATTCCACCCGCTGCCTCCATCCCTGCGCTGGAGACCTCTCATTCTTCCTGGCATTCTGGATCAGGTGGCTCCCTCTCTCAGGAGCCATCGCCCCACTCTCTGTTCCTGCTCCTTCTCTGTAATCCTACAGTAATGCCTTCCCTAGCCCCTAATACAAAGTATATATCCTCATCCTTAAGGAGCTATTGTTTGCCTTTATAGCACGTTT
This sequence comes from Corynorhinus townsendii, assembly GCA_026230045.1. Lineage (NCBI taxonomy): Eukaryota > Metazoa > Chordata > Mammalia > Chiroptera > Vespertilionidae > Corynorhinus > Corynorhinus townsendii. The sequence goes on from JAPDVU010000002.1 coordinate 200,169,151, forward strand.
TACTATTTAACCCACGTATATTTCTGTGTGTGTTTGCTAATGGCACGCTCCATCAGACTAAAAGCTTCATAAGAGGAGGGAACTGATCTGTCTTTCTTATTCACTGATATTTGCCCCAAAATTAGCCCCAAGCTTGGCACTTATTTAATTTTGTTAAAAAGCAAAATTAAAAACTTTCCAGAAAGTGAATAATATTTTTAATGTCTAAAATAGACTAAAAAAGAAAGGTGTTGCATTAGAAGAGGAGAATTTGAAGGTTAAGCATTGTCTATTGACTGTATTTGATAAAAGGTTTGGTAGTGAATAAGGTATAATTAAATTACATAGCTAAATGTGTTTAGGTGTGATTTGTGTGTTTTTGTTTAGTTGGTCAAAATTTTTTTTTAAATGTTAAGTTGGGGAATTCGAGAAAAATGAAGAGTGAAGACTCTGAAAACAGGCAGAAGAGAATGCTAAGTGTTTACCTTCTTGAGACCACAGGAGGGATGTAAATCATGGTCACGGCGGGATATAGTAGAAAAGAGGGCCCCACAAGGCCAACTCACATGGCCACCACTCCACTTGCTCTGTTCCTCTCATTAATTATGCCAAATGGAAAACTTGCCTGCAAATGGGGCTGGTACAACATAGACTCAAGCTAGCTCCACTTTGGAGAGGAATTGAGTAGAAAGAGAGGAGTTTGAGGACAGGCTAAAATGTGACATCATATAGGGGTGATTTAAAGCAGAATCATTTTTTTAAATGATTTAAAAATGAGCCTGTGCATTTGAGAGTATCTCGATCAAGTTATCTTCTTGCACATTTCTCCTGCAAGCACATGGCAGCCAGTGTTCATCATTTAAGGGTCTGTGAAGCAACGTATCTTCCCCTCTCCTGCTTGCCACTACTGCGGCTCGAGAGGAACCCCACAAGGAACAGGGCAAGGAAAAGGCAACAGTCTTCACCAGACTTTAAGTCAGATATATTCTTCCCATTATACTGATAAGGTCAGTAGGGTTGGGAGACATGGAATAGGATGAACTCTAATGTGATCGGTACATACACCACTGTGTGTGTGCAGTCAGGACACAATCCCCAGAACTTAGAAGATAACTCATTGTGAGCGGATCTATTAAAAGTGTCAATGCCCTCAACCAATCAACTCAGTTGGTTGGAGCAGCATCCTGTACACCAAAAAGTTGCAGATTAGATTCCCAGTCAGGGCGCATCTAGGAGGCAATCAATCAATGTTTCTCTATCACATCAATGTTTCTCTCTCTCTCTCTCTCTCTCTCTCTCCCCCTCCCCACCTTTCTCCTCCCTTCCTCTCTCTGAACATATCCTTGGGTGAGGATTAAAAAAGAAGAAGAAGAAAGAAAGAAATTAAAGGTGTCAACTAAAGAGTAAGTCTGACCATCTGCCCAAAATCCCAATGGAATAAACCACTGGTAGGCTGGAGCCAGCTCATATCAGCTTCCAGAAGCCAATTGTTAAATTTCCTGGAATTTTGTGAACCAGTTGTTACGTACAGACATTATTAAAAAATCCATTTTGAACCCACAATTAAAGTAACTTTTATTAAAAACAGATAACATACTCAAAACTCACCACTTCCTAATTACTTCACGGTATTTTGCTATCTTTGCTCTTGAGGTTAATTGCTTCTATTATATCTGTATGGCAGAAATACTATATGATGGTGTGCCACTGTGCAACTCCTCCCAATTCATTGCTCAGTGACATCATGTTGGTGGTTTGAAATCCACCTAAGTGGGTATATTTATACCATGGAAATCAGAAAATGCTAAAAATCAGGGCTTGATTTATTTGTTGATTGCCTAGACCTGAGAAAGTGATGGAGAAAATGTTAATGATGCAGATTAAGTTTAAAAGCCTGTTGTGTCTATAAATGTTACATTGTGAAAGGCCCAAAATTTGAAGAAACATTCTTCCAGTATTTGAAAACTGTTATCTAGTTCAGCAAAGCAATTGCTCACATCATTGACGAGGGAGTGGTGTTCCGGCATGCCTTCCTTGTCTCACTTTTATTTTACTTGTTAATGTAAAGGAAAAGATCAGTCAACATTCATGTCAGAACTACACTCATTCACTAATTGCTTCTTTAGGTTGGCTATAGATACAAGTGTTCAGCAAAAATCAGTGAAAACGTTCTATGAGAATCAGCTGGCTATATCGAGTTTATAATAAGCAGTGTTATATGTTTCATTATTTGTAAATTGTGTGCTACACATCCTCTCAGTGAAATTTTAACAAACTTGTGGACATATGTTCAGGACAGACATCTCTTTTTGAGAGCTGGCTGTTACACATTGACCAGCACACTACTTGGTGCCTCCAAAACCAAAGCAGGGGCCTGAGCATAGAGGTCATTAGGTTCTGATCTGTTGATAGTCTGGCATAAAGATACGCCAGTTGAAGGGCGCTGAACTTCATGAATCCCTGAGAGGATCCAGCAAAGGGGACTTTCCCTGTTTATCCAACCCCTTCCAAGTGAGAGGACACCGAGACTGGGAGTAACAAGCATCAGAGAACCGTGTTCTGCTGGGGAGAACAAAGGTTTCATCACATCTGACCATTGTCTAGATCAGTTTCTCAATCTTGGCACTCTTTTGGACCAGGTGATTCTTAGTGGAGGGGAGCTGTCCTGAGCATTGCTGGATGTTTAGCAACATCCCTGGCCTCTGCCCACTGCATGCCAGTAGCACCTCTGCAATTGAGACAACCAAAAATATCTGCAGACATTGGCTCTTGACCTGGGGGTTAAAGCTGTCCTGGTTGAAAAATCAGTAGCTGAGGTAAAATATCATTCTAATTCCATTCACCTCACTAAATAGCTATTATTACCTGCTATGTGCGAGGCACTGTGGCAAGGACTTGGGATCCATAGTAAACGAAGCAGACAAAGAGGCCTGCTTCCATGGAGCTCCCAGTCCACATGGAGCTCCCAGTCCATAAGTCTCTGATGACCGCTGAGCTGACTGCCTCCACCAGACGGTGAGCTCCTTGAGAGCAGAAATTGTGACCATTTACCTCTGGATCTCCAGCCTGTCCCGGCATCAAGGTCCTCAGTAAATGTTGAGCTGGAGCCATTTGAACACTTTGGCTGGTTGAACTCACCAACCACGTCTGCAGCCCCAGCCCTGCACCCACCACTGTTTCAGCCATACCACCCTAGTCGGTTCCCCAATGTGCTCATGCCTTCTTTCTCTTTGAGATCTTAATTGATGTTGTTCTCTACGTTTGTTAGTTTTCTGCCAATGCACAACTCACTACAAATATACTAACTTAAAACATGATTTGTGTGGGTCTAAAGAGCCTGGCTTCTCTGCTCAAGTTCTCACAAGTCTAATATCAAGGTGTCAGCTGACTACATTCTCATGGGGAGCTCAGGGGTCTTCTTCCAGTTCGTCCAAGTTATTAGCAAAATTCAGTTCTTGGCCAGCTGTCCAGGTGGGAGTGGGGGTGGAAGAGAAGCTGAACAACTATTTCTGATTCAAGATGTGACAACTAAAGGGAACATGTGATCCTGGATTGGATCCTGGACCAGAAAGAAAGCTTTAAAAAAAAAGTGTAAAGAACATTATTGGTATAGTGATTAAAACTTTAATAATGTCTGCAGAATAGATAATAGCACTAAGTTAATTTCCTGATTTTGCTAATTGTACTGTGGCTGTGTAAAGGAAACATCCTTGCTCTCAGAATACACACATTGAAGTATTTAGGAAGGAAGGGGCATCATAGCAATTTATTGTCAAATGCTCCCAAAAATAAATAGATGAAGCAAAGGTGGTAAAATGTTAACAGTTAGAGGGCCTAGATCAACCAGAGGACTTGTATGCATGCATATCAGCTAACCAATGGACACAGACAACAGGGGGGTGAGGGCATGAGTGGGGGGGGTTGGGAAGGTAATGGGGTGATAAGGACACATATGTAATACCTTAATCAATAAAGAAATTAAAATTAAAAAAACAGGGGGCCTAAATGAAAAGTCCATTGGTGTTTTTTGTACTATTCTTCCAACTTTTCTGTATATTGAAAATTATTTCAAAATAAAGTTTACCAAAAAAAGAAAATATAATAAAAATAGTTCATTGGCCTACTCTTCATCCCTTGCTCTGTTTTACTTTTCTCCATGGCCCTTACCACTACTAGTTATTTCATGTATTTTATTTAACTTTCACAATGACCATTTGAAGTGGGCACTGTTGTTAGTCTTTGCCATTACAATTTCCTCTACTTGGCATGCTCTCTCCCTCCAGGTATCTGCATGTTATCCCCTCACTTTTTCTGGTCTCCGTTCAGATGTCACTGATGGTAGTAGTAATGTTCATTTCTTCCCTCACTAGACTGCAAATCCCATGAGAACAGGGACCTTGTTTTGTTCACTGCTGACCCTCATCTCCTTCTATGGTCCTGGCACAACATAGGTCTGCAATAAATATTGTGGAAAGAAACAAATCCATGTTAGAGAAGAAAGGTTTTATGTTTTGAATCCAGGCAAAATGCTTCTAGAACTATTACTAACTACTATGTTCTACTGGCTCTGTTGTTTGAGGAAGTCCCCTGACTTCTGTGTACTCCATGCCCCACCCTTGAGGAGACTGGAGCTTGTAACTCACTGCTAATGAGTAAAATATGGCAACAGTGGTTGGATGCCACCTCCATGACTAGGTTAGTTACAAGACTATGAACTTTCATCTTGCTAGGGGACTCTTGCTGGTACTTTTTCTTACCTCGTTTCTTGCCTGTTACCATGCTGTTAGGTGCTCTATGGAGAGGCCCAGGTGGCAAGGAACTAAGGGAGGTCTCCAGTCAATAGTCTTCAAGGAATTGAATCTTGCCAACAAACACATGAGCAGTCACTTGGAAGTGGATCCTCCTCAGTTGAGCCTTCTGATGAGACTGCAGCTGCAGTAGACACCTGGATTGCATTCTATGAGAGCCCAGAAGCACAGGACACTGCTAAGCCATGCCCACGTTCTGGACCCACAGAAATTGAGATAATAAATATTTGAAGTCACTATGTTTCTGAATAATTTGTTACAGAGCAATAAACTAATACCACAACCCCTGTATCTCACAGGTATATCCTGCTATTACAGAAACATTTTGCACTATATTTACCTATATCTTCCACCCTCTTTATCACCCACACTAAAAGCTCTTCATGGGCATGAACTGTGATTTGTTTACCATTTTGTCTATGGTTCATAACACAGTGACTGTTTCATAGTTGAAGCTCCAAAAGTGACTTAAACATAATTAAGGAGTACCTCATTAGGTATAAGTTATAGTTAGGTTTTATACATGAACCTATGAATTTGGTTAGATCTAAGGACACTGACAATGTTTCTGAATTTGAAAACCTCAGAAGCAGAGCCTGAACTATGAACACTTTACCATGGCTGGCTCTATGCTCCCCCCGCCCCCCATGAGGCCCCATCTGGGTGACCAGATGGTCCCCTAGACGACATCCCTCTCAGCTTGTTCAACATCATAATTCTTGAAACTAGTATTTGTAGCGCTAAACCACATGAGAGGACAAAGTGACCTGCCCGTCCGCCTGTTCTAATTAATATACTTTTAAACCTTGCAAGGAAAATCATTTCTCCTCCTTCCTTTATACCAAACAAAGATTTAGCCATAAAATTCTGGCTTACAGTAATCACATCCTAAATCAATGGCTTCTTTTTTGAGTTAAGAGGGGGGAAAAGATCCCTCTAACATGTTCATTTTAATTTTAAAAATGCTATTTTAAATGGTAGGGAGCCTTTTAATTCTCCACTCTGGGTTATAAAAAAATAATAGATAGGCAGAAATGTGTTATTAGAGCTATTTTTCTTGGCGTTCTGGTAATTTAATAAACTGCTGAAGCCAAGCCTTGGGATTTTATGATGCAGCAAGATGAAGACTTGCCTATTGATTAATAGTTTCTGATTGCCCCCACCCAACCCCCCTGCTTCCTGGGATGGTTCCTGAAGGACAACGGGTGATTTTTGAAGAATGAAGATTAGGAGAAACATTCTGTAAAAACGTCTTGTCTATGGAAGTTTATTCTCCAGCATACCTACACACTCTTCTGTAAGACTTGGGATGCTGGTGAACTAGCAGAGGTGGGTCTCAGAAGATAACTCTTGAGGTTTATGTTCATATTTAACAATCGCAGAGCATGTCGCCAACCTTGAAAATTTTCCATGTCAGGGTCCTTGCAGAGAGAGAGGTATCTTCATATATTCAGGCTGCCATAACAAAATACCATAGTCTGGGTGGTTTGAACAACATAAATTTCTTTCTCACAGTCCTGGAGACTGCAAAGTCCAAGACCAATGTGCCAGCAAGGTGGATTTTATTCTGAGTGCTCTTCTCTTGGCGTGTAAGCCACCACCAGCTTGCTGTTCGTTCTGTATGACCTCTCCTTTGTGTGCATGTGGAGAGAAAAGGCTCTCTGGTGTCGCTTATTAGGGCACTAATCCCATGACCATATGACCTCACCTAATCTTAATTACTTCCCAACATCTGATTTTCAAATACCGTGACATTAGGATTGAGGGTTTTAACATAGGAATTTGGGGGAGGGAACAAGCATTCAGTCCATAACAGGGGTTGTTCCAGTTATTAGTCATTCCTTAGATGGCTTCAAACCCACTCCTTCTGATCCGAAAACTCTGCGTTGCATGATTCAGTTTTGCTTTGCCTACTGGCTCTTTGTTAGGGAGACCCAAGGCTGGAGGAAGAAGGGACTTGTTTATTCCCGTTTGGCTCCTCTTGCAGTCAGCATCACCCTAGCAATGCCACTGTTTCCCAATAGCAGCAGTTGTATCCACTGTGTCTCTTTAGAATGCCAACACCAGTAGGCTGATACCTCCTACTTAGAGGTTTGAGTTCCTACCCCATGGAGCTCCTCCTCTGAGCCCAGAGATACCAATACCAGCCAAATGGTCCCTGCTCCCCAGATACAAGTGTCTGAGTTTTAGCTCCTCAACACTCCTCCACCAGGATTCTAAATTTTAATAATTCACCTTTTTCTCTTTGGATGTTAGCTTTTTTCTGCAGTTGCTACTTCTCTGTTGCCCTTAGAATTCTTTGCTTTTTCATTTTTTTAGATATAGAGTTAATAATTACTTATTTATATTAAAATTTTTCTGTTCAAATAACTAAAGTGGTTCTATCTTCTGCCTGGATCCTGACTGATAGTGTGGAGTTGGCTTTGTTCATTTCACAGATGCACCCCCCAAAATGTAGACAGGCCACTTTTGAATTCTCTGGGTCTGTTTCTCTTACTGCAAAATAAATCAAATGTTAAATATGGTCATGGGTGAGACTGATCCCACCAAGCCAATATTGTCCTTCTCCTTTTGGTAATGGTTGGGTTCTATGGATGCAAGGAAAACCTTTCTTGTTGAAAAGTTTTCTTTCTTTATAAACATCCTAGAGGCCCGGTGTACGGGATTTGTGCACTGGTGAGGGACGAGGCCTGCGGGGACTGGCCTGCTGTGGGAGTGCTGCTCATCCTGGTCAGCTGAGCAGCTGTGGACCCACCCTCTGAGCAGCTGCTTCCTGGTCCAGGATCTTCCGTGGAGCCAGAGCACTCACCTTTCCAGAAGACCCGGTTGGGGCGGGGCCCAGGGACAATAGCACTGAGAGGCAACAGAGTAGGCCTCAGTCCCACAGCGGCCACAAACCTGCCTTCCAGCCTTTGGTGTGCAGAGGAGGCAGCAGGGAGCAAGGAGGAGGAGCCTGGGGCGAGGAGGCCAATCGGATCGCACCTCAGGTTCCTGCCCATAGGCCTGGGGTTCACAGTGGGAGCAGCCGCTCATCCCAGTCAGCCAAGTGGCTGCTCCCACTGTGGTAGCACACTGACCACCAGGGGTAGCTCCTGCATTGAGCGTCTGCCCCCCTGGTGGTCAGTGTGTGTCATAGCGACTGGTCAACCAGTTGTTCTGGTTGTTCTGTAGTTGGTCTCTGGGCGTTTATTATATAGGATAGGATAACTCTGTGAGGGAAGAGAATAGGATTGTCCTACTATACTAGTATAACTCAGGACCTGGCCCAATACTTGCTGCAAGGTAGGCATTCAATAAATGTCTACTAAGTAATGAAGGAATAAATAGAAAAAAAAGGATGAATGAGGGATGGATGAATGGATGGATGGATGGATAGATGGATAAATGTTACTTGGTCTCAGGAACATCTAATAGTAAGAAGAAGAAAGTCTTCTTGAAGGAATGGTGCTACTTCACTTTTCAGTATGTCAAATAGGATTAGGTTTGGCTATGTGTGAAAGAAACTCAAATAGCAATGGCTTTTAAAAGGAATTTTCTTTCCTCTCATGTAAACGAGTGTGAGGACAGGCACTCCAAGGCTGGCCTGGCACCTGCACAACCATCAGAGGCTCAGCTTTCTTCCATCTTATTGCTCTACCAAGTTCATGATGTAGCTTCGACCTCAGAAATTGCACAAAACACTTCCGCCTAAATTTCATTTGGCCAAAACTAAGCTACATATTCTAGGTAGTCATGTGCCAACCTGAAAACTGGAGGCCTATTACTTAAGGAAAAATAGGGAAATGCATGTTTGGTGCTAAAGGAAATAACACAGAAATGAGATGCCCTCCTGAAGGAGAAAGCCTTGGAGGAGGACTTAAGAACTGGAGGAGGAGGTTAAAGACTAAGAATTGTCTCTTTTCTCCAGATTGCTCCCTCCTTTCTGAAAAGCCGCTTCCTTCTCAGTCCTCAGCCTCTGCCTCCCACTGCATATGACGTGGCTTCACACTATAAAATGACTTAGAGGTCTTAGTTGCCTGAAAACTTAACAGTCATTAGCCATACGATTTGAATTCCAACAAAATTCATTCATTCTGGGCTCTGTTACTAGAAAGAGGCAAGTGGGAGGAAAAGTGAGTAAGAATATTGACTTTGAGTCATTTACCACGTGACTTTAAGTAAGGCACTTAATCACTCTATATCACAATTATTGTGAACATTTATGCTTGATAACAAAGGTGATGTGTACAGCACTATGCCTGTTCCATTGCAAGGCTCAATGATCAGCAGCTATTAATTTATTAACTATTTCTGGACTCCACAAAAACATGCTAATCCACAATTCGGTTGCTGACATCATGCACAGACTATCCTTAGCTTTAATTTGCAGATAAAGCATGTTCTGAGGGAGGAGATTGGGTAGTTGCAACTTGAAAACATCAGATTAGAATTACTTGCAGGGACCAAGAATGGTACAAGAGCAGACATCACTTATCTGACACTCTGAACAGGGGTGAGTGTCCTGCCAGGTGCTCTCCTATGTCCCTTTAATGACTTCATCACCTTTCATTTAACTAAGGATTTAATGTCTTAATTTTAAAATGCATGGGATGCCCTAACAGGTTTGGCTCAGTGGATAGAGTGTCAGCCTGTGGACTGAAGGCTCCCAGGTTCGATTCCGGTCAAGGGCATGTACCTTGGTTGTGGACACATCGCCAGTAGGGGGTATGCAAGAGGCAGCTGATAGATGTCTCATCGATGTTTCTAACTCTCTATCCCTCTCCCTTCCTCTCTGTAAAAAATCAATAAAATATATTTTAAAAAAATAAAAATAAATGCATGGGGCAGGCACCGTATCTGTCTTGCCCACTGCCACATCCCTAAGGATAAGTCTCAGTGAATATGAAACTGACAGTTAATAGTAAACATGTTTAGGTATTATATTATAGAGTCTAGCAGTGGTTCTCAACCTTTCTAATGCTATGACCCTTTAATACAGTTCCTCATGTTGTGGTCACCCCCAACCATAAAATTATTTTTGTTGCTACTTCATAACTGTAATTTTGCTACTGTTATGAATCATAATGTAAATATCTGTGTTTTCCGATGGTCTTAGGCGACCCACAGGTTGAGAACTGCTGCTGTAGAGCCTAAGACCATCGGAAAACACAGATATTTACATTACGATTCATTAACAGTCACAAAATTACAGTTATGAAGTAGCAACAAAAATAATTTTATGGTTGGGGGTGACCACAACATGAGGAACTGTATTAAAGGGTTGCGGCATTAGAAAGGTTGAGAACCCCTGGTCTAGAGATATAGACATAGTCCGGGCATGATGTAAGCTAAATGTTTCAATGGCTTCGGTTGCCACGTAGCTCATAGTCAAAGATTAAAGAAGTATGTTAGTCATGTTCTGAAGGCCTGCTTGTAAATCAAGTTTCAGGAGAAATGTTGAAAAGTACACTTTTGTTGAAATAATAGAAATATACAGCCAGTTAGGTGCAAACAATGATAGCTTAAACAATAAAGATTTCTGCATTTTGCTTTAAAGATAATGTCACTTAAAAGACCCTAAAGTAAATATTCTTTTTTTAAAAGATAATGTCACTGATGCACAATATTTTGCAGAATCTTGGTTCTTCAACCAAGCACCCCTTGTTCTCATAATATAAGTGTAAATTGCTGAGGTACTGTTTCTTTGTCAAGCAGGAAGAGGACATATTTGGGAAATTTGCTCTCCTGTCCTTTCGCTTTGGCCAAATTGAACAAACCTTTTGCTATCTCCAAGCACCTGTGTCTCAGCATTTTGGCTGACTAGCGCATTGGGCACACAGACCTGAATTTTGGGAGATGGTTCAGTAACAAATATGTATTGAGTGAATTGGCTAGAGATGTAGTTGGAAGAAGCACATGGAAGAGCTGGGAGTTTTCAATCCCTTGTGAATCCAGACAAGCATTCAGGATCCCTGTTTCCACTACTCCCAGAGAGGCGAGTGGAGCCAAGGAGCGCTATATGCCGGAGAGGCATCTGGCTTAGGTGTCTGCCCTCCCTTAAGTTATTTTTTTAGGGAAAATAAATTCATAGAGGCTTCTGAAAATCCGATTCTCAGACATCCTGGGAAGCGGGTGTGGGCTGTGGGCTCTCGGTGTGTCAGAATGCAGCTCAGTAGAATTCCACAAGCATCTTTTGACACCACCATGTGACACACCATGCTAGATGGTGTTCTATATGCAAATTGTTTTGTTAAATAAATGTATGTTTTTATTAAAGTAATACATGCACATGGTTTAAACGCCAAATAGCTAAAAGGCTCATGACTAAGGCAGCGATCCCTGCACCACAACCCCTCACAAAACCATTGTGCTTTTCATAGGCACCTCCTTCAACTCTCTTGACTCTTTATTCTGGGATTTACCCCTAGATTTCTAAGTAATTATGGGAATTTCACTCTCCCTGTATTCCTTTACTTTAGCTATTATGTACTAGGACTTCCTATTATGATAAATGAAAATTTTTAGCTCTGTTGACACCCCTCTTTTCACCTCCATCCTCCCACCATTGTTACAATGTAATTTAGATTAAATCCATATTTGGCCTTTTTATTATTATGACCAAGTAAATATTGTTCACTGCCGAGTTAATAACAATTGTTTCATTTTTAAAATTTGAATCCATAGCTAAATCTTCCCACCCTTACTACCCCCTATAAAACAACTCTCAATACAACTCTTGAATTTTCCATATAGTCATCGGTCAAAATCATCATCAGTTTCTTTTTCTTCAGCCCCTCCCAGTCCACCACGGACACACCTCTTATCTGAAGTCTCCAACTTCCTGCTCCATCTGCACCACAGCGCTGGCTTTCCAGGCTCTGCTTCATGGTTCCGTTCTTGAGCTAAGAACTTCCTCTTTCATCCCCTCAGGAGTCTTCTCCGTCCCCCTCCCACTGAGGTTGTTCTTCTGTCGTGGTTTTCTTGTCTTCATGGAGCACATCCTCTCTTGGCTTCTTGACAAAGGTGCAAAGGAGGTAAATTTTTTGAGACTTTGCATATCTGAAAGCATCTTCACTCTACCTTCACAGATAGGAGTTCAGTTTTAGAACTCTAGGTTGAAATAATTTCTACTTCAAAGCAATGCCAGCTCTGTCCCAGGATCTTCTAGGCTCCCATGTTAATGTTGAGAAATCTGATTTGCATGCCAGTGGGTTTTTTGAAAAGCTTACCGTCTTGCCTTTATCTCCAACCTTCAGAAATTTCACAGAAATATGTCTCTTTTTAAAATATGTTTTTAATGATTTTTAAAGAGAGGGGAAGGAAGAGAGAGAGCAACATCAATGAGAGAGAAACGTTGATCAGTTGCTTCCTGCACACCCCCTACTGGGGATCAACCTGGCCACACGGGCATGTGCCCTGACCCGAAATTGAACCAGCGACCTCTCCGTGCACAGGACGACACCCAACCAACTGCGCTACACTGGCCAGGGCACAGCAATATGTCTGGATGTAGATCTTTTTCATTCATTTTGCAAAGCACTTGTCTAGACCATCCAATCTGGGAAAATTCCTTGTGTTTTTCTGTTAATACTTTCCGCCCCCTCTCTCTGCACTATTCTGCCTAGAACTCCTGTTAGCCAGATATTTAGCCTCCTGGACTAAATCCTCTCATTTTCTTATCTTTTATCTCATAATCTACCCCATGTCTTTTTAAAATTCTCCTTTCCATGAGATTTCTCTGATGTTAGCTTCCAACACTTCTCACTGGAAAAAAAAAATCAGCTATCACTGTTCTAATTTCAAAAGCACTTTCTTGTTTTGATTTTTTAAAGTAAGCATATAACATGTTGCCCTTATTTTTAAAGTGTACTATCTTATCTCCCTGAGAATATTATGGTCTGTCTCTCTTCATACTTTCCTTTTGTCTTTGTTTTGATGTGTTTCTTGTTGGATATTGTCCATTTTTATTAAGCATAGGTCCCAAAGAGTTGATGGGGAGCTCTCTGTGCAAGGCATAATCAGAGGGTCATTTTCACTGGTACCTCCAAGTGCAATTCTGTTTCTTTGGAGGACCTTCCAAACGCCTGCCTCTTGGTTAAAGCCTAGCTGGGCATTGGATGTATGTATATTTCACTCAATCTCCATTTTCCATCTGGGCCCTCATCCCCACAATCCCTATGCATGGTCTGTAAGGTTACTTCAGAGAAAACGCCTCGTATCTCCTGTAGAGCTACTTGTGGCCCCTGGCTTTGTGCGGCCAGGATAGGAGCTACCTCTTACATCAACCCCAATGTTATCTATCTCTCGCCAGCACCACCTTTCATGGTACCCAGCACCTGGCACCTCCAGTTACTGAGACCTTCGGGATTCTGCATGGGAAAATGGCTTGTTGCATGCTGCTATGTCTCCCTCAGCCAGCATTTCGCTGTGATCTTCCCCTGTTCTTCTAAGGCATTTATTTACCATTTCTCTATCCCATTTCTGCCTGTGTATATAGCAGATGTGATTGCTGCCTTTTCCTAGTTTCATTGAGAATGAAGTTTGTATAGGTTCTCTTACTCTCCTTGCTATTTAAAGGTAAATTTCCAAGGAAGAAAGACAGAACATAATTATTCTACCATCTTAAAACCACAAGAATACATTAAGTGGACATTAAGTCTATCTTAAGCCTACATTATCTTTTAATCCTCACAATTAACATTGCCATTAGTGAAACTGAGGTTTAGTGAGGTTACGTTCTCTAACCAATGTCAAGTTGGGAGGTGGCTAAGAACCCAGGTCTGGCCAAAGGCAAATCCAGGCTCTTTCTCTTCCTTTCTTTTGCCCTTAAACACTGAGATCAAGAGAGGGTAGAAAACTGTGGTCCAGCCTGAGTTAATACCTGAAAGTATAATATGAGAAAGCCTTTCAGGGAAGAAAGGGGCTCCTGCATTTGTGAGATCTTCTAGTGACCAGTGTCTCTCAGAATCCATGGAGAATCTAGACTGAATCAAGGATAACAACAAAAAGTGATATACCAGAAGTAGGGTCAGCCTTGGAGAAGTGCTGGAGGACTAAGGGTGTGCCCCAGGCTTATACCATGGAAGAGGCCTAAGTCCTAAGAAAACTTGGGAGAGAAATTGGTTTCTGGGGACCCAGAAAAAAAAGGCCAGTGAGGCCAATGGTGTCACACTGTGAGGGCAAGAGAAATGTTCCTGTGGGTACTGGACTTAAACTCGCATGCTGAGACATGGATGGCTTCCAGACCCCAGCTTCTCTTTACTATCAGGATTAAAGCTCCTAGTTTCCCCAGACTGGGCTCTCCCCTCAGTCAGGGTGGGGTTGAGCTTTCAGGTGACCTACAGGGTTGGGGATAGAGCAACTTGGAATTGACAGTGTTGGTCTATCTGTATATTCCTAGTTTATTTTTTCAGACCCAAAAGTAGGTACTTAGATTAACCTTCTATTGAATTTCATCTTGTTACAGTTTGCCAAAGAATGGCACATGGGTTTCATTTCATAGACCAGCCCTGATCGGTGATGGCTGCCTGGACTACCATGAGAATAATTCTGTGGTTTTGTCCAGGCTCAGGGAATGGTTGCTTAGTGACGTCTGTAATGGCTAGAGAATAGAAGAATTCAAGTCAGCTCCTTGAATTGGTTCCAGTCAGCTCCTCTTCCCCGAGTTGTGTCCTCCATAAATGTGATCAGGAAGCTCTCAATGTCCATATTCAAGTCACTGACAAAAGTTGATTGAGATATCCTTGGCTGGGTGGCTCAGTTGGTTGGAGCATTGTCTGTATACCAAATGGTTGTGGGTTCAATTCCAGGTCAAGGCACATATGGGAGGCAAATGATTGATGTTTCTCTCTCACATCGATGTGACTCTCTCTCTCTCTCTCTTTCTCTCTATAAAATCAATTTTTAAAAAATTGGGTGAGGATTAAGAAAAAAAAACACATCCTTGGGTGAGGATTAAGAAAAAAAAACACATGTTGATTGAGATAGATCCAAGAGCAGTGCCATTAGGTGTAGTTTTGAGATTGACCTGGAGTGTGCCATTGATAGACACCCACTGGATAGTCATGACTGTCACATTTAGCATTATTTTTTAAATGCATTTCCAAGACACACTTTCCCATCTTGTGTCCAGAGAGTTTTTCGGTAAAACCATCACCTGATCGGACAGAAGAGGGTGCATCTCTTTTTCATCCATTCCTGAGGTACATAAGTGGGAATGTTGAGAAGTGACGGGATCACAGAATAGAAGAGAGAAGCCCTCAAGTTTAGGGCCTCTGGGATTCCGTTTTTAGAGACCAGCACTTCAGGACTCCAGCTCCTGGTCTCTCTTCCTGTCCTATGTGAATGATGTGTCTCATTAGGAAAATGAACAATGAAGGTTATGCAGAACATAACAATAGCAGCAAACCAAAAACAAACCAACAGACACATTCTATTTCAAGCAGCTCATACTTTTATCATAAAATACAAACTTTCTAAAATTAAGTGTCTTACTTCTATTTTACCAACAACAACAAAAACAAAAATCACTCTTGTTAGCTAAATACAGGTGCATAAGTAGTTGAGAAAGTGAGTATGATGCTGAGGGGGACGGGGTGTGGCCTGGGCCATGTGTGTGAGTGTTGGTCAATAGATGAGTCTGGTCTTGCTGTCTTCTGTCTGCGACCTGGTTGGAACCTTGGCTTTCCAAACTTCCTACCAAGTTGTTGCAGCAGCCAGAATTCCAGAGCCCTTAGCCCTGACCCAAGGGCTAAGGTAGGAGGAGGAGATCTAAAAATTTATGCCATTCCCACTGGAGGAGAAATAGGGGCTATTCAGCAGGGGCCCACCAGATGATGAGCCGAACCTGGAAGAGAAAGATGATAGATGTCAAGATGAAATTCATAATGTTGGTAGCGAGATTAGGAAAAGTAATATTTTAATTTTGTGGCTGTCAAAGACTGTCACGATCATGACAGGCTTGGAGGCTAAAAGCTCTAGCATAATAAAAGTGCTATGGCTGTGGGAAAATAAAATATGAAACAGATATAATTGGAGGACAATAAAGAGCTTTTTCTGCCACTTACTTAGGTCAGGAAGCCCCCAGCAGTCTGTAGGGATTATTTCTATGAAGTCTATGCGCTCATCATGTCCAGAACCACAAAGTAGGGAGCCTATCTGAATCTGAGCACCTTCCTTGTGCTTAGAGGACCAGGTGTGTCCTTTAGGAAATTCCACAACAACAGAGAAATCAGGCCACATCCCAGTCCCAGAGTGAGATCTAGGAGTCCAGACAATCCCAGGGCTCCTCCCCTCATCCGCGCTAGGCTAACCCAGACTCTTTGTTTCAGAACCAGTTCAAGAAGTGAGCAATGAGACATCACCGAGTGCCTGGAAGTTTGCTAGACCCTGGGAGAAGGAAGAGTCAAGAAGATCGGAGCCTCACGCTCCAAGAGCAGAAACATGCACACGTATGCTTTTTCTCCCAGGTGTACCTCAATCGACAGTTCAAAAGCCATCTCCTCCGTGAAACCTTCCCTGCCTGTTCCAGATGGAATCATTTACTCACACTTCTGGGATCCTATTGCAATTTCGTCACCCATCTGCTAGGATGCTTTGGATGAATGGGGACAGAGCTCAGTATGAATTGCAGCAGAGCAAATGACTAGATTTAGTCTAATCCAGGGATTCTCAGTCACTTTTCAGCCGGGTAGATGCATATTACAGGAGACGTGCACGTTCATGGCACTGTGCCATGAATTGACAAAACGACAAAGGCGGAGCGGGGTGGAGGAGGGTGGGCAAGAGGAGCAATGGGAACAAACCACATTAATTTGTAATGCCTCAGCTTCTATCAGTATCTGTTGCTTGCCAAGTGTCCCTGGACAACTAGGCTTCAGATTTTGTTTAATTCCCTTCTCACTAAAATAGATTCCATGAGAGCAGAGACATTATCTGGACTGCTCACCATTTCATACCCACAGCCCAGCCTGGGACCTGGCGCAAGGCAGGTGCCTGATACGCAATTAATGCTGGCAGTAACCGCACCTCTTTTTCTCTCTTTCAAAAATCAGATTGGAATATAAGTGATTGGCAGTGATGTTACTATAGAGATACCCTGGATTCTACTCTGATTTATAAAATAAAAGTCATAACCAATATTTCACATTTAATAACTCCCAGGAACAAATTACTCAAGGCACACCTCGCATCTTATCACCACACCCCATGCATCTAGGCCCTTCTCATGTTGAGATCTTCTGATCAGATCAACTGCCAAGGGCATGGACTGGACAGGATGAACACTAGAGGACCAGGAAGAGAGGTAGTGCATGTGGAGAGGTAGCCCATGTAGAGAGGTAGTCCACTTGGAGAGTTATCAAGGAATGCTTCCTGGAGGAAGAAGGCAGGCTTGAGCTGCCTCTTGAGCACGGTGACCTGTCCTGGTTTGCCTGGGACAGTTTCTATGCTGCTATTTCTAGTAAATTATTATTTATGCTCCTTTTAACTCAATATTGTTGTTTGAAAGGTAAGTTGTGTGGCTATTTAATCATTTGCATTATTAAATATGCAAATTGATTTAACCGAGGTAGGGACTCCCTTGCTCCTTCCCTGAGAACATGGAGCCACCTGCTCCTTCCTCTCCCACTTCATATGGCTTAGTCTCTTGGTTCTCTCCTTTGCTCCTGACCCAGAAGGAGCGCTGACCCTCCTTGTCTCTGAGACTAAACTCTCCACCTGGGTCCTGTATTCTTTCCCGCCCAGAGCAGCCTCTCTTAGACCTTGTTCCATCTGGGACCACTGGAAGCCCCCCAACCCGACACCACTGCTGTGCTCAGTGTTCCCCTCTAAAGGGCCTTCATCTTGTTTTCATCTCCCTGTGACCCCTCCTTCTCTGCCCCAGGAAGTAATTTCTTCACTTGGCTTCCTGCACTCCACACTCTCCTCCAGATCTTCTCCCACCTCATGCGGCCCGCCTTACACCCTTTGCTGGTTCCTCCACATCTCCGCAACCTCTCCACATGCTGGAGGCCCCGGGCCATCCTCGGACCTCCTTTCTTCTCTAAAGTACACGCACTCCCTGTGCAATCTCATCCCATCCCAAGTCTTTAAATATCATCTATATGCTAATGACTCCCAGGTTTCTATTACCAGCCCCAGCCCCTGCCCTGAGCCCCAGACTCACATATAGCCTTCTGCCTCTCGCAGCTCCACTCACATCTCAGATTTCGCATATCCCAAACCATGGCTGTTTGGCATCGCCACTTATCTAGTCACTCAAGTTATAAATGGAATCATGCTCCATTACTCTCTCCCACATTCCACAGCCAACCATCACTAAGTCCTTCCACCAAGACAATAAACACGCCAGAGCTTTCAGTCTCCTGCCCCACTGTCACTGCCTTGGTCCCCACCACCAGCACCTCTGCCTCAGACGGCTACAAAAGCTCCTCTCCTGCACCCCTGTGACAGCTCTGACCCCACAGTCCATGCTTCATACCTCAGCCCACGTCTTCTTCTCTAGATAGAAAACTAGAGCATGTCCTTACCAGTTTGAAAGTCATCCTAGTGGCTTCCTACTGTTCTTAAAAAACCTCCGTACCATGCCTACAGGTCCTACCTTGTCTGGCCCTGGCTACTCCTCTGATTTCAATTCCACCCACTCGCTCTCTCCCACTCATTGTGCGTCAGCTACTGTCCCCTGTGGGGCTGCTGCACTTTCCCTGCTTTTTGCCCCGACTGCTCATCACCCACATACATGCCTGGTTCATTCTCTCACTTCATTTAGACCTCAGCTCAGGAGACTTCCCTCCATTCCCTCTCCCATCAACCCCAGCACCTGGCCTGTGTGCCGCTTGTTTATTTCCTTGCTGCCTATTTCTCCCCTTGGAATGAGACAAGGAAAACACTGTCTTGTTCACTCCAGTAACCAGTGCCTGGAACAGTGCTAGACACATAAAAGATGCTCAAGAAATATTTTTTGAATGAACAAATTGTTCCTTCTGGGGACACAGTCCTACACACTTTGCTTCACTTTTCCGACCTCACTCTCCAGGTCTTCCCTGCCCAGAGCAGCCTCCATGCCACCCTGCTGACTGCCACCACTCCTGCCACTCTACACCTTTGCCCATGATGTGTCCACCTGGCACCAGACTTCCTCCCACTTCTAAGACTATTTCTTCCTAAGGCTCCTGCTCGCTCATTTTCTTCTCCCAGCCCCTATAGATAGCCAGCAACTGGGTCTCAACCCTCTACTCTTACTGCTCCCAAGAGTGCTGACTGATGAGATCTCAGTATCACACTCCCTCCCAAGTACATACAGCCAGTTTTACAGTGAGTCTCTCTTCCCTTGAGCCCAGAGTCACAGTGTGGAATACGGGAAGTTTGCTGGCCTGCCGGTAGTCTGTCCTGATCCCTCTGCCTTCTCATCTACTTTCACCTCCAGGGAGCCCAGAACCTCTCATACAGACCCCCTACAGTCACCTTCAGACCACACCCCCTCTTCCCTCCTGTTTCTCTGCCCTCCAGCCCATCTATTCATTCTGATATGCACCGATCTGCATCAGATGCCCAGATCTAGCAGCTAGGAGCCTTTAGGAATGCAGTCCCAGACTCCTTTTTCTAATCCTATTTTCTACCTTTTTCAGGGATGAATCTAATCATTCAACCAGACGCCTTTATTGCCCAGGCCTCAAGCTTGCCACGCTTGAGGCCTGGGCAATAAATCTAGGAATCTAGGGCCTCACTTGGAATCTAGGGCCTCACTTCTCCCGTCTGGAATGCCCTTCTCCAATCGCTGCTTGCTGTCTACCCAGCAAAGATCCTGCCCTCATCCTCGGGCCACTTCGGTGGTCTTCACTTTGTCACAGCTCTAACATCACTGTGCCCACATCTCATGCACTCTCAGCTCTCGGAAGTGGGGAACTATGTCCTAATCACCTATGCCTCCCCCAGGCTAAATTCATAGGAACTATGGGAATTAATACAGAGCTTTTTGATATGCCCTACAAGAAAAAGGAAGAAAAATGGGGAGTGAAGGAGAGAAGGGGGGGGGGGGAGGGAGGGAGGAGAGAATAAGGAGGGAGGGAGGAGGAGAGAGAAGATGAAAGAAAAAAAAAAAGAAAGCAAGAGAAAAACAGGGTTGTGGGATTTGGGTTAAACTATCGATTACCCTTTTGGACATTTCCAGGCACCCTTGGAAATTAAATGACCTGAGAATTCCAACAGTTACGAAATATGTTTACCTTTGTTTCACACAGCTTTTCCCAAACACATCTGACTACAGAAACCTCTTTCTAGCATTTATTCCTCTAAATGAGACACTTGGGGAAGCGCTGATTCAAAAGAATGAGAGTTTGGGGACACACATCAACACTACAGTTTGGCCCTAGTTCTATAAACCGAGTTCCTCGAACGGGGCACACGCTTCCAGGGTGTGCCGGGGAGACTCGGAATCGCAGGAGCCGTCTGCCTGCCTCTCAGGATGTCCCTATCAGTTGAAGATTTGCTGAGTGGGAGTGAGCAGCTCAGTGTTACTACGTTAAAACAACAAACAGAAATGTATGACCTAACCAGCATGGGAAATTTGCATGGAATTTTCTGCCAACAGGTTGTTTGTGTTGGCTGTTTGCTAAGCCCCTCTCCTCTGCTGTCCGGGGTACTTTGGTGGGAAGGCGTGGGCAGCCCTGATAAGGCATGGAAGATCCTTCAGCAGGGCCTGCTGCGAAGTCAATGGGATGTTCTGGAGATTAACCTGGCGAGGAGCTCAGAGGGCAATGAGTGGGGGAGAGCTGTAAGAGGATTACCTGGCCGCCTGTTGTAAACCAGGAGAACTGGTAAAGGCAAATGCGCCAGGTCCACCACCCGCCACCTGCTGTGCTGGGTGCCACCACTATGGGCTGTGCAGTGCAGCCCCGAAATGAAGTGGGCCAACAGAGGGGCCCACCAGGCCCCAGACCCTGCTCGCCTCCACACCAGGTCCTTCCAGGACCCACAGGGCATCCAGATTGAGGGCATCCCCCAGGCAGTAAGGCCCTGGGTACTCTCCTCCTTCCCTGTCCAGCAGCTTTCTAGTGATAAGCTAGACTTCCAGTGCAGGCCAAGGACTCACCCATATGGCTGGGGGAAGAGGAACTGCGGGCCATCTCCTGCCATGGGGGAAGGGTCTCGGGGGTTGGTGGACAGCTTCGGAGGTGTCCTCTGAGGGTACGGGTAGTTGGGCTGGACGAAGGGGATGTAGCTCAGCAGAGGGGTATAGGAGGAGCGAAAAATCTGCTGTCCCATTTGCACTGGGTTGTACGGTGTCACCTGCAGGTCAGAGAGGAGAGAGGGGTGAGGTCCAGCAGAGCCCACCGCTTCCAAAACATCACTCCCCCAACCCTAACCCTAACCCCAGCCCTATCGCTTGAACCTGTGCCTCCCAGGCAACATGTTGGAATGGTAAAAGCACAGGGTTCAACTCCTGTACATGACCTTGGCAAGTGACTAAATTTAGCCGAGCCTCAGTTTCCTCATCTGTAAAATGGGCACACTATCTCCTTTGTATGGGGACTGAGTCAGCTGATGTAAGTAAAGAGTCTGAGACATACCAAGTAGCAAATAAACATTTCCATTCTCTTCCCTACATCCCCTTTTCCCTCGGTCAATAATCATCCTCAAAGCCCCTTATTCATCTTTAAGTCTTCAACTATCTTGTAAAAAGCTGTTGAGATTGAAACATCCCTGGCTTCTAGCTCAGGCCCTCAACAGGGTCCACGTATAAGACAGCCTCGCTCAGTGGGAATTCCTGTGCTGGGTGCTAGAAAGGTTCTATATCCGCACTGCCTAGTACAGCAACCGCCAGCCATTTGTGCCTACTGAGTACTTGAAACGTGATATGTGAATAAGGACCTGAGTTTTTCATTTTACTTAATTTTAATTGATTTATATATAAGTAGTCACACATGGCTAGTGGTTTCTATATTGGACAGTGTGAGTCCAGGAGAAAGGGCCAAAAAAGGGCAATGGAATTCAGCCTAAACCCTAGAGCAAAATAGGAACTCAGTGGGGTTTCGGAGACCACCTGGATCATACTCCCACCAAAAATGGGGCTCCTACAATCATGCCCCTGGCAAGGCAGGGACCCCATCTGTCTTATTTCCTAATATAGTTTCAGTCCAAAGATCGTGCCTGGCACACAGTAGCTGCTCAATAAACATCTGTTGAGTGAATGCAAGAAGGAAAGAGAGAGGAAGTGGAAGGAGGAAAGAAGAGAACACTAAGTGTCTGCTTGGATACCAAAACTGACATGGAGCTCATGACATCCTGAGCGCTACACTCCACCACTGATGGCTCCAAATGTCAGGGAACCCTGGCTCCCCTGTGAGAGCTGCGTCCACCCCCCTGAGTGCTGAGGCAAGCTGCCTCCAAACTGGGGAAGCTGCCGGGCCTCCACTTCAATAGCAAGAGCCTGGGGTCCAGGCTGCTCAGGGAGTTAGCTCGTGGAAAGCCCTCTCTCACCCTGCACAGCCTCATCTAATGCACCATTCACAGAGGCTGGTGCCTATTGAGAGCTTAGGGCGCGCCCTTCATATGGATTCTCTCATTTAAACCCCAACCAGCCTGTGAGGTAGGACCACTAGTATTCCCATTGTGGAGAAAAGGAAACTGGGTTCAGAGAAGTTAAGCCACTTGCTTAGCGTTTTGTACCTCTGTGCTTGCCCCTCTGGAGCCCTGAGCCCTCCCCCCACCCTCCCTATATTTCCCCCAGTGGATGTATAGAATCTGGTGAAGCTGAACATAGGCACCAAAACCCCAAAGTGATGAGCTTAAGGTCAGAAAGATTTGAGAGCTTTCAGAGAGAACCCAGGAAGGCACCTCCCAGGTCATCGTGGCAGATAATACCCCTGGTTTCCTTTGTAGGGGGGAGAAGGGGGACCTGGGAGGAGATGGACATGAGAGATAAGCTTTATTCAAAAATGTGCCTCTAACCGCATGTAACTGATAAAGGCCATAAAACAGAGCTGTGTATACTGCTCTGGAACATGTGCATGACAGACCCTTTGCTGACAAAAGCGGTGAGAGAATAGTGTGCCCAGAAGGCCACGTTTGTACAAAGACGTTTGTATCAATAGACATCCTGGGGAAAATACCCAAGAAATCAGTATCAGTGATTGCCTCTATGAGTCATGTTCTTGTACTACCTTCTCAAACATATGCATTTACATAACTTTGTCAGGAAATGTTCTCTTTGGAACTAGGTGGATGTTATCACTGCTTGTGGGGTGGACGTCACATGGCTGAGACTCTGTGAACCAGACTGCTCTCATCTCCGCATCTCAGGATGCAAAGCTCCCACTGATGAAAAAGGGCAGTCCTGGTCCATGGGATAAAGTAATCTATACTTGTGTCCCTTCTCTACCCTCTGGAGCATTCCACATACTTCAGGTCAGAGGTGCAGTTTCCAGGAAAAGGGTGGGCTCCCTGGGGAGAGAGGAGAGGCCGAGGAGTCTGTGAGTTGAGTGTGGGGCTTGTCTACCTGTGTGTGAAGGTGCAAGGCCAGCCTGAGCATGCCGCAGGTTCCAAGCTTCTTTCCTCACACCCCCACCCCACCCCCACTGCAAGACACTCACATCTCTGGTCATGCTGCTTTGTGGTTGGTGCACACACAGCTCAGTGGCATGTGCATAACTTTATCTTTGTGTCTCTGTGTTTGTATTTTTGTCTCTGCTGCTTTATTTTGATACTGTATTTCTCTATATCCTATCTAATAAAGAGGAAATATACTAATTGACCATCACTCTGTCACAAAGATGGCTGCACCCACAGCTGAGGCCAAGTTCCCATAAGGAGCCTTAAAGAGCAATCAGCAGGGACCTGAGGCTACACCCTCCCCCGCCCCCGTGGGGCTTGACAGGGGGCCTCAGGCCCTGCCTCCCACCCAGCAGGGTTTGATGGGGGACCTCAAGGTGCACCTCCAATGCTGGGTAGGGGGAACTCAGGCCACGCCCCTGCCCAGCAGGACTTGACGAGGGACCTGAGGCTGCGCCCCCCTACTGGTGCTGGGCCAGGTACCTGAGGCTGCGTGCCCACTCCCCCTACCCCCTGGCGGGGCTTGACAGGGGACCTCAGGCCATGCCCCCCACCCAGTGGGGCTTGACAGGAGATCTCAGGCCATGTTCCCCACCTGGCAGGGCTTGATGGAGGACCTCAAGGCATGCCCCCCAACCCAGTCTGGGCTGGGGGACCTCAGGCCATGCCCCCCGTTCTGGTGCCAAGGCCAGGGGACCTGAGGCTATGTCCCCTGCCCGGCATGGCTTGACAAGGGTGGGATTGGCTGGGTCTGGATCTAGCCCAACGGGGGGTGGGGGAGCAGGTACAGGGGGCGGCCGGGTCTGGTGGCTGGGCAGGGACTTGACTCTGGGTCCCATGGTGTGCCGCAGACTCTGACAGGAGGAAGGTTTTCATATACATTTTACTAATTTTCTTTCATCTCTGACACTTCTATTATAGAGAAAGGGCAAATAGCAATATTAAAATATTTCCTCTAATTAATCCCTTTTTAATGTGCATGAATTTCGTGCACCGGGTCACTAGTGTATGCATAAGAGGCAGTAAACCACCGTGATTGGGATCACACACCTTGAAGCCAGGCTGCCCAAGGTCAAACCCCAATTCTGCCATTGTGATACTGCCAAGCAGATATTCACCCCAACCTTCCCATGGGAGTAGGGGGTGCCATATTTAGCAGAAAAAAAGCACAGGGCATCCAGTTAAAGTCGAATTGCATATCATTTAATCTCAAATGGATGAATTAACAGCAAATAATACTTTAGTATAAGTATGGGCCATGCAATATTTGGGACATACTTATATCAAAGCTTTGTTCACTGCTTATCTAAAATTTGAATTTAACTGGGTGTCTTGTATGTCAACTGATAAACCGCCAGGAGCGGAACAAGACTCCCCAGCCCCAATGATCCTGAGCAAAGCCATGTAATTTACTTTGGCCAATGGAGGGCAGGCACACGTTACTGTACCAGCTCTGAGCTGAGGCTCCAGGGACATGGGGTGTCACCCATTGTGGCAGGAGCAAAAGCTACTACATCGTCAGCACACACCCAAAGGAAGATGCATGGAACAGGCTTGAACCAAATTCCAGCCCGGCCCAGCCAATCCACAGACCATGAGTGAAAAGTATTTATTGTTGAAAGTCTATGAGATATTGAGGTCTTTTTTTTTTTTTTTTTTTTTTGCCAAAGCAAAAGCTAACTTATATGCCAACTTTATAACCTTGAGCAAGTTATTTAATCTCTCTGTGTCTTAGTTTCCTCATCTCTAACCTGCCTTACAGGGTGGTAGTGAAGGTTAAATCAGTTAATGCTGTTGAAGACCTTAGACCAGGGCCCGGCACACAGCAAGGGCCCTGTAAGTGCCAGCTGTATTATCACCTGGGGACGCCTGTTTGTGTCCACCTGCATGCTGGTATCTGTGTGTACTCTGGTCCAAAGATGGGCCAAAAAGTATGGCTGGTGACCAGGCTTTTGGCCTGAAGACCTTCGTGGAGCTGGGACAAAGGTGAGGAGGTCATCTACTCACCTGTCGGGGATAACATCCCAGCTGGGGGTGCAGGGCCTGCTGATAGGGCATCCTGGCTGCCCGCTGTGTGTACAGGCCCTGGGGAGAGAAGGAGAGGCTCAGTACTGAGGGGCTCCCAGTCAAAGGGCAGCCACTCAACTCAGTTTCCATGCCACCGCCCTGTAGGCCAGACCCACTGGTTGCCAGGTCTAGCTGGCATCAGGCCAGGCATGCACAACTCACACCACACAGGAAGCCTGTTCAGCAGGATTCACTGCTTTCTTGGTGAGTATTTAAGGAGAGAGCTTCAGGAGCCTGAATGCCTCTTAAATCCCAGATCTGCCTGTGTGACCTTGGGCAAGTCACTTCACCTCTCTGAGCCTCCTTTCCCTTGTTTATAAAAGTATGTGTGTCCAAGACTGTAAAGCTTGTGAAGGTAGCCACATTCTCTTTATTGCTGACTACACTCCTCTTCTAAGTTACTTTCCCCAACCCCATTCCTGCCCTAAGACAGGAGGTATCCATGTACATGTGTGTGTGCGTTTGTCAGTTTGCACCTGCTTACTTAAGCACATTTGCATGTGTACTTCCTTTTGTGTCGCAGTTGTGTGTTTCCGTGTACAAATGTGCCACTGTGAACCCAAGTGTATTTGTTTGGGTCTCTGCTGCTGTCTGTCTATATGCCCAACAAACCTGTCTCTGGACCTTATGATGAGGACTGGTGTGACGATGAATGAGTTAATGCAGTGGTCAGCAAACTGCGGCTCTGTTGACTAATGAGTTTGCCGACCACTGAGTTAGTTTATACTTCGGATGTTATGGAAGTAGTATGCGTCTAACATGCCTTGTATTAGTAAGTAAAAGACCTGTATGAAGGACTAAGGCAGTGGTCGGCAAACTCATTAGTCAACAGAGCAGCAAACCACGGCTCACAAGCCGCGTGTGGCTTGCGAGCCGCAGTTTGCCGACCACTGAGTTAATGTATTCAAAGTGCTCAGTACAGTGCCAAGCACTCAGCAAGGAATCTGCATATGTTAGATATTTTTTAGTATCTCTCACTGTACACGCCCCCCCCCCCCACACACACACGGGTGCACACACGCACACACAATGTGCATGCATAGCAGAACAGCTGCTGTGAATGGGGCAGCCCAGGACTTTCAAGTCTCAGACTGCCTCTCCCTGCCAATCCAGAGTCCCCTCCTAAGATTCAGCTCAATACTCAAAGCATCCCTAGACTAAGATGTCTTTCCAGACGATTCTTCACTCTGGATGCTGCCTCAATTCTGGGCTCTCCTTGTGCCAATTATCAGCGTGTTGGTGGCTGACTCAGAGCCATGGGGTGCTGATATAGGGTTTGGGGGAAAGTCTCCCAAACTCTCCTAGGGCCCCTCTTCCAGGCCCCTGAAAGCACACGTCCTCTCGCAGCCCCTCCTTGCTCTCTGCTCCAGTGCACCAGACACTTGACCATGGTGGAGCCCCTCCCACTTCCACCAACCCCTTCACCTGAAGCCAGTGTGCCAGCTCCTTTTTTCTCCAAGCCTCGTGGCCTAGGGCAGCCCTACTCACCACTGTGACCACAGCCTGTCCCTGCACGCTGGCCATGGCCTGAACCTGGGCAGAGAGGGAGACAGACGGGGCTGCCCTGCCTCTTCCCAGCCCTCAGTGAGCTCCAAGGCCAGGGTTTCCATGTAGCTCCTCTGTTTCACTCCCTCCTACACCCCTACACCCCATTGGCACTCAGCTCTACTCTGCACAGCCAATGCCCCCAGGCTGCCATCCTCCCCAGGCCAGCTGAGATAGGCTACCCCCACTAGGATCTGTGCAAGACTAACAGCTGCCCATCCCTGCTCTGTCCTCTAAAAGCAACAAACACTATATGACTGTGAAGACATTTCTAGTTGTTTGACTTGCAATTCTGTAAAATCACAAAGCAGGGGTAAATAAACACTCATTCTTCTTTGCTTGGGGCCATGGCCTCTCCCAGTGCAGCTTCCCTCCTTAACTGGGAGCAGAGTTCCTTCATGCCAAGCAGCCCGGGAGCCTCTAGAGCTCCTGGTACTGGGGACTTAGTCTTCCAGGCTTGCCTTCCTCCACAGCGGAGCTCGGAATATATTGGGTCTGGGACCTCACCTTTACTCCTATGCCAAGCAGAAAAAGAGAGTAGGATAAATTGTTCCCCCCTTTCTCCTCTCTGTCACCAGGTCTGCGAGCTCCTGACCCTGTTTTCTAGGGAGATCAGAGCTGAATAATAACAAAAACCAACAGCTGTATCATAATTTAGGTTTTACAAAGCTCTTTCCCATCCACGGACTCAATTAACCTTACAACCGGATCAAATGGCTGCTGCTGCTGCTGCTGCTGTAATTATAATGAAACCAGGGCTCAGAGCATTCGCCTAACTTGCCCAAGGCCACACAGTTTGGAAGCAGCGGGATTCCCTTAAATGTCTGCTGGTTGCAAACCTGACTTATTGTTATTATCCCAGGCCCCTTGATGAGAAGGTAAATTATGCTGTCCTTCTTTAACACCTGTGGGGGCCGGGAGGGGGGGGTCAACTTCTACAGTCGACTGGGCCCAGTCTGCGCCTATACTGCCTTGCAAGACCCAGGGGTCCTACCAGCCAGGGCCTCCAACCGCTTGTGCCCAGAAGCCAGGGAACCCAGAGTCAGTCCTGCAACACAAACACTTGCGTCTCTTAAGACAAAGGACCTTCATGCTTAAAAGAACCATATGATTTCACTCATAGGGAGGATATAAAACAGAAAGCACCAAGTGAACAAACAAAACCAACTCACAGACAATAGTGTGGTGATTACCAGAGGGGGAGGTGAGGAGGGGAGGGTGAAGAGGATAAAGAGGGTCAAATATACGGCAATAGAAGGAGACTAGACTGGGGGTAAGCACACCATGCAATATACAGATGATGTATTATAGAATTGTACACTTGAAACAAATATAATGTTATTAACCCATGCCACTCCAATACATTTAATGTAAAAAAATATGCATCCAAATCTCACCATTCCAAAAGGTCAAGTCAGAAGGAGTCAACATAGCAAAAAGATATTGTCTGCACTTTACAAAGCAAACCATGATGAATCAGCTTTGCCGGTGAACCCTGAGAGTGCATAATAGAGGAACTGGTTTACACTAAATAAAATGATGCCATCGGTTCTCTTTCCGCAGTGGGGGTGCCCACACAGTGCCAGCCTGGAGGTGATTCCTGGCTTAGTCACCTCTGAATCCCCTCACCTTGCCAATGCTGTTCTACAGTCAGTGCAAAGCAAAGGTTTTTACAATTATTCAAATACATGAGCAAATAATAAGTAAAAATGAGCGTGTCAGTGAGGAGGTGAAGAAATGGCTGAGTAGTGAACGAGCACTCAGACGAGCACATGTGTACGAACATTGCTGACGGGGCTGCTGAATCTGTGAGCACACGAACAGGGACCTGTGCAGGGACAGCATTAGACGTGTGAAAAGCACACACTTTGATTTCCCTTAGGTCATGATTCATGATCACCTTGATGGTGGCGCAGGAGGCCTTCTGTCCCATGTGAGGAGAGGCTGGGCACTGTTCTCTTAGGGCCTTAATCACAAGGAACAACAACAGCCTGTAATTATTGGAATCGAGAGTCTAGGTCAGTGGTCAGCAAACTCATTAGTCAACAGTGCGGCAAACCGCGCCTCACGAGCCGCATGTGGCCCATGAGCCGCAGTTTTGCCAACCACTGTTCAAGGAAACAAACAAAAAGTCTTGAAAAAAAAATTTTGAAGAGAAAAAGAGAGATTTTGCTAAACTCCTTTAGCTCCGTTTAAGAGCAGGGGTACCCTAACCAGTTTGGCTCAGTGGATAGAGCATTGGCCTGCAGATTGAAGGGTCCCAGGTTCGATTCTGGCCAAGGGCATATGCCCTGGTTGCGGGCTTGATCCCCAGTTGGGGGGGGGGGGCCGTGCTGGAGACAGCTGATCAATGATTCTCTCTCATCATTGATGTTTCTATCTCTCCCTCTCCCTTCCTCTCTGAAATCAATAAAAACATATATATTTTTAAAAAAGAGTCAGGTGCTATGTCTCTGAGAGGCTGTATATGGAGTTGGGAAGACAGCTCTCCCCCTGCTGTAAAGGGGGAAATGACACAGGGCCCAAGGGCAGTGGGAGGGGCACAGAGACAGAACCAGAAGACTTCCCGCAAATTTCTGTCTCTCGTTGCGGGCTTTGCCAGGCGGCAAATTCTCAAGAACCTGGCCTACAAGTTGATGTTTGTTCCCATCCTTTCCCACACGCCACGCTGGAGGAGACAGGGAGGGGTCAGGAGACAGGAATCTTAGACACTGAGCAGCTTTCCGACAAGCTGAGCACTACCTCAGGGATTATTAAGCTATTGGATTGGACTATGGTTTAAACCAGAGTGGACATTTATTTGATTTCTTTCCTCCTTCCACCCAGTGGGCGGCAGCTCTTAAGGGAGATTAAATAGACAAACTACAGAAACTACATTTTCCCTGAATAATAAGTTCTGTGAGTAAAATTTCCAACCTTGCTATGAGTGTTTCACCATCCCTTTGGGTCTGCCTGGCTACTAATTTCATTTCAGCTATAAGTCCAAGACCAAGCATTGTGCCTCCTTAGCAAAGTCAGCTCAGATGTTTCAATGAAGTGACCATATAATTTGTCATCCACACCAGGACACTTGAGAGTGAAAGGAGTGCTATTCATAATTATTCTGGGACAAAAGACCTAAACTGGAACTGTCCTAAGTAATCTAGGATGCATGTCATCTGACTATAAAGGAAGTCACAGGAAGTGGCTGGGGAAGAAGGACGAGGCTGTCATCCTATCCTGGGAGCCCGAGCACTGAACAGGCCAGAGCTAGCAATGCAGCTCTGGAATACCTAGCCAAGAGTGAACTGGAAATCAGACAAAAGAAATTAGAAATATATATATGCATATCCAGGTGTGTGCACCAAGTAGTAGTTAGTCTGAAGTGGCCACAATGAAGAAATTAAATAGTGTCAAGGTTCTCTGTGATTTAGGCATCCTGCTGGCTGCAGCTCCTCTGTGGTGGGAACCTGCATGGATGGCCACCTGGAAAGCAGGCCCAGAACCCGCTCACTCACCTGATACTGTGGGAAGGTGGAGTGATTTGTGAACGCTGGCGGAGGTGGACAGTTCAAGTTCAGCCAGAGTGGCTGGTTCAGGGATGCTGAGGTCAAGGTGGTGGCAAAGCGTGGGGTGAAGATGTTCCCTGTGTACTTGAGGTTGTTCTTGTCCCCCGCCGTCATAGGTGGGTTAACTGTAAGTCACAGGAGAGGTTTCAGTGGCTCAGGAAGGGAGAGGCCAGGACACTCTCAGCAGGACTGTCCCTGGGATTAATATTCTCAGAGGTTAGGTTTTTTTAAGCTTCTCTTGGTTCTTTAAGTGAATTTCCAGCTATAGGAAAACACCATTCATTCACACCTTGCCAATTTGGAAGGGGTGAGACGCTCAGCTGGGTCTGCCTTGGAGCCTCTCTCTCCATCACTCACTAGTAAAGGAGGCAGTGTCGGGTCGCAGTGCACACAATAAACCCGATTGCTAGGACTACATCTCACCTACATTCAAAACCAAATTCTTTCAAGTACTTTATAAAAATCCAGTTTTATAGAAGCAATTGCTATGCCACTAGAAGTCATTCCTTTCAAATTATTAAAGCAGCCCCCCCCGAGAACCTTGCACAGTTTGTTATAGGTATACTAGTGGCCCGGTGCACGAAATTTGTGCACGGGGGGGGGGGGGGGAAGAGGGGGTGTTGTCCCTCAGCCAGGCCTGCACCCTCTCCAATCTGGGGCCCCTTGGGGGATGTCTGACTGCCAGTTTAGGTCTGATCCCACAGGGACATCCATCTCGCAATCCAGGACCACTGGCTCCTAACTGCTCACCTGCCTTCCTGCCTGATTGCCCCTAACCACTCTGTCTGCTGGGCTGCTCGCCCCCAACTGCCCCCCCCACCAGCCTGCTCTCCCCCAATTGTCCCCCCAGGTGGCCTGATTGCCCCCAACTGCCCCCCCACCAGCCTTCTCGCCCCCACCTTCCCCCCGCTGCCGGCCTGATCACCCCAACAGCCCCCCCCCACCAGCCTGTTCACCCCCAACTGGCCCCCCAGGCTGGCCTGCTCACCCCCAACTGGTCCCCTGCCGGCCTGATCACCCCCAACTGCCCTCCACTCCTGGCCTGATCGCCCCTAACCGCCTCTGCCTTGGCCCCGCTACCATGGCTTTGTCTGAAAGGATATCCAGAAGGTCTCCTGATCTAATTAGTATATTACCCTTTTATTAGTATAGATATTAGTATAGATAGAGGCCTGGTGCATGGGTGGGGGCCAGTTGGTCTGCCCTGAAGGGGGTCCCAGATCAGGGTAGGGGTCCCCTTGGGGGGGCAAGGCTGGCCTGGGCAAAGGGCTGGGGCGGTTTGCAGGGATGGGGGTCCCCGCTGGGGGGTGTGGCCAGCCCGGGTGAGGGGCTGAGGGCTGTTTTCAGGCTGGCCACGCCCCCATCAGGGTGGAGGGGCGTGTCTGCCTGGGAGAGGGGCTGAGGACCATTTGGGGGCAGTTTGCAGGCCAGCCAAGCTCCCAGATTTGTCCGGAAGGATGTCCAGAAGGTCTCCGGAAGGTATCCCGGTCTAATTAGCATATTACTCTTTCATTTGTATAGACTGGAATTATTTTTAACTAGAGGCCCAGTGCATGAAATTCATGCATGGGGGTGTGTGTCCCTCAGCCCAGCCTGCACCCTCTCTAATCTGCAACCCCTCAGGGGATGTCCGACTGCCCATTTAGGCCTGATCCTGGTGAGATCAGGCCTAAACGGGCAACCGGACATCCCTCTCACAATCCAGGACTGCTGGCTCCCAACCGCTCACCTGCCTGCCTGCCTGATTGCCCCTAACTGCTTCTGCCCGCCAGCCTGATCACCCCCTAACCACTCCCCTGCCAGCCTGATCGATGCCTAACTGCTCCCCTGCTGCCCTGATTGCCCCTAATTGCAATCCCCTGCCAGCCTGGTCACCCCTAACTGCCCTTCCCTGCTGGCCTGGTCACCCCCAACTGCCCTCCCCTGCAGGCTTGGGTTCCCCACAACTGCCCTCCCCTGCTAGCTGATCGCCCACAACTGCCCTCCCCTACTAGCCATCTTGTGGCGGCCATCTTGTGTCCACATGGGGGGGGGCATCTTTGACCACATGGGGGTGGCCATCTTGGGTGTTGGACTGATGGTCAATTTGCATATTACCTCTTTATTATATAGTATATTTTAAAAACATTATATGATTCACTATGGTATGACCTAAAACTAGTCTGAATGAATGAGATTTGGCTGAATTGTTTCAGAATATGAATCCTTAATTCTCTCCCTCTACAATAATTCTTATGGGCTTATAGAGTCAGAGATGGGCCTCAGTTTCTCCTTATTGGCATCTTTTTTGGAAAAGTAGGTTTCATTAAAACAGTTGTAGGAGGGCAAGGGAGATAAAGCAGGGACATAAGTAATCTCAACATACAAATCATCTGAAGCATGGATTTTTCTTTGTTTTGGGCAACTTGAAGGGATATACTTAGTCAGGTCTGACCTGACTAAGTGTTCAAACTGACCCCCAATAACACCCATGTGACCCCTCAAAGCCAACAGCATTTCTCTAGCAATTGTATTCCAGATAAGGGACACAGGGAGAAAGTCATCTCCCCTATTTTATAGGTTTAGAAACTGACACCAAGAGAAAGACAGTGACTTGCCCATGGATATAACAGCCATTGAATGGCAGAGCCACTCCTAGGACCTGTGAGGGTTCCTGACCTCCCTTCTACTGACTTTCTCTGGGCAGGTTCGGCTTACATTTCAGCTCCAGCCCATCCACCTCTTTGCTGCGCAGCCTTAGCTGCCCGCCTGGGTTCTTGGTGGCCCCAAGGAACTCATAGAACAGGGTCTTCTCAGGGGACCATGCAGACTTCTTGGTTGGTAAGGCGATGGACATGGATCCTCCGGGGTCACTGCTACTTTCCTCAGTACAGATGTCCTTCTGGCTCTGGGGCCACTGACTGAGAAAGAGGCTCTCTCGAACCTTGTTTGGCTCCTTGGTGCCTGAGTTCCGTTCTGCAGGAGGAGGGAAACTGAGTCAATGATTCTAGAAAGCCAAGTGTTAGGTAAAGCCGGGGGGGGGTGGGGGAGGGCACCTTCTTTAGACTAAGTGATGGAACCTCCATACACACACCTCAGGCTCAGACCACTCTGGTGTCTCTCTCCCAGCCAAGTCCAATCACAATATCCTGATGCCTTCACTGCCCACTGCCCTCTGCCCACTGCGCACTCTGGTCTTTAATTCTCATGAACTCCTTCCTTCCTTCCTCCCTCCCCTTTTCCCTCCTTTCCTTTCTATCTATTTTCTTTCCACCATTCCTCCTTTTTCCCTCCCTTCCTTCCTTTCAACCCTCCATAGTGTCAGGTTCTAGGTAAGAGGTGACGTGGACACAGTTCTTCCCTACTGGGAGCACCTGGCTTAGTAGGGGAGACACCAGTTTCCACAGGCACGTGGCCTAAGCCACAGTCTGGCCCCTCATCGTGGACTCTGGTCCTGCTTTGATGCTCACAGGTGATTCAGCTCACTCATCAGCACCAGGCCCTGACCTGAGTACTGGGGACACTGTGATGAGTCAGAGCCAGCCTCAGCCCTGCAGGAGCTCACAACAAGGAGGAAGAGAGAGACAGACCCAGAAATAGCTCTGGGACAAGGCAGATGGGGACTGTGAGTGACAGAGGGACACAGTGGGAGAGGAGGGTGGCTGAGGACGCTTCTGTCTGAGAGGGTCAGAGGGCTTCCAGAAGGAAGCAGCTCTTCAGCCAGGCCTTACATCCAGGGGCATGAGGAGGAGGGCATGGAATGCAATGGGTGACTGCAGGCCAAGGCAAGGAGTCATCGGGGAGACAGAGTGAGTCATGGGATGTGGTCCGTGCCAGGCTCAGGTCTCTCTCCAAATAGACCCAGAGCTCCCAGGGCAAGGACACTGACTGGACCATCACAGGACCCTCCGCAGCAATGGTCTTCACCTCTACTTCCTTTTTAGGAAAAGGGCTCTTTTTTCAAACAAAATTAAGAAGCCACTGCTTGGTTGAAGCAGGGGAGAGGCCTTGGCCCTCCCAGCACCCTTTACTCCTTCCCCAGCCTGGGGGTCTGGTCTCCAAGAAGCATGGCTGGGAAATGGTGCTAGATACATAGCAGGCACCTCGGATCATTTCAGCAGCTGCGGTATCAGGGGAACTTGTGTCCAATGTTGGGAGTGGATCGGATCCTTCCAGCTCTTGCTCCCCCACCTCTTTCCAGCCCAATGACCTCAGGGCTAAGTCTGGGCAGGACTGGGCCTGTCCTCCTAGCGCCATCCCAGCCAAGGAGAGAGCTGCTCTAGCTAGCCCAAGTCAATTTAGGAGAAAAATGACATTTTTAGCAAAACATGTCCCTAGAGTCCCTTCCAAGAGTTTCTCTGGTTGCTGAGCTTAGCCCCCAGCTAGTGCACTGAAATAACAATACCCACTAATAATAATAGCCCTGCCCCAGAGAGCCACACACCTGCAGTCTCTCTCACACACCTTTGGTTGCCTTAAACATGCTTGCCGCTCGCTCATCTCCAAAACTCCCCCTTCCAGCATCTGTGTACCTAAACACACACACATTTCCACCTGTTACTCCTTTGACTCACTCACATGTATGCAAGTCCACACATAGAACGGACATACACACACAAACATATACACACTCAGATGCAGCCACACCTGCATTTTCTCTAACCAATATACTCACACCTTTGCCCACACGTTGGTGAACACAGACAGACATAAATGCTGGGAGGGCAGATGGAGAGATAGCCATGCATGCCTCCTGGAGAAGGGGGTGGGAGAAAAGCCCCCTTCTCCAGGCAGGGCTAATCTTCTCACACATTCTGCCCAGCATCCCCAAGAGCCCCTGGTTCCTAGAGGCCTGCCCAAGACCTGGAGGCCAGCATGCTATGCACAGCTCTGATTCCTTGGCCTTCCAACAACGCTCCAGCACACAGAATGTCCTCAAGTGTGACCATCTTGTTATTTCCTTAGGAACATGGATCTGGGCCTCCCAATACCGGTATGTCTCAGTTCTCCTTTCATGCGCACGGAATAGGGATACATTTCCTTTTGGCTTACTCCTAGCGACAGCTGACTATAGGCAAGTGCCTCTGCATCAGTCTGCCTTCTTGGAACCATCCAATCTGAGTGGCTGAATTAGAACAGACACAATCCGTAGAACCTGCGAGTGGGATGGGGAAACTTGGGAGGTGGCTACATCTCCTAGGAAGGCTGACTCCTTAGTTACAAGGTGGAAATGCACTTTGTGAAGGCCGTGGAGGTGCTGGGAACGAATTCCAGGGCCAATGGTCTCAACTGTACCTGGAGAATTTACATATTCACCCCCTGCCCCAGAGAGAGGACCAGGCTTCATTGTCAGAATAGGCACCTCCATTAGAAGCCAAAAGATGCCAGCTGCCAATCAAATCTCTCCCCTGTCTGGCTTAAAGTCCTCATTCTGCAGCTCCACCCAGGACTCAGCTGGGTAAGTGCTTCCTTCAATGTACCCTGGACACCAGGTGGACTCCAAAATGAGTCAGGTGCCAAATGTGCCTGTCCCTCTTCTCAAAGCACGTTGGAATCAGCTGTGCCCTGTACACGGGCATCCAGCTGGGGACACATGGACACTGAAAATGCTGCACCCACCAGAGAGGCCACCTCGTCCGTCCTACTCTGCATGAAGATGCCGCGTGCACCGATTGGCTTTCTGGTGAGTGTCTCCTCCTTGCAGGCCCACTTGCCAGCCCTGCTTTCAGCCCCACTCACCCATCAAGTGGTGCCCCTCCACGTTGGGGTCTGTCTCAGGCTTGGAGCAGATCTTGGCAAACACTGGGAGCTGCCTCTTCTGAACAGGGAGCTCAAGGAGCTTGTCAGTGGGTACAGGAGGTGGCGACGGTGGCAGCAGCAGAAAGGGGCCCAGCCCCATGGGCTCCCTGGGGAGGGGGCCACTGAACATGCTGTTCTGCAGGAAATCCTTGATGACAGGCGTCTCCTCCAGCACCACCTTGTTGTCGGGGGCCTTGGAGGTCTCTTTGGACTTTAGTGGAAACTGGGCAAGGAGCTTGCTGATCTCTGAGTTGGAGGCACCCAGGCTATGGCCCCCATCCTCTGTCCCCTTGGCACGCTTGACTTTGGCAGCACGCAGGATGCCCGTGACCGTGGTCATGGCAGAATCGCAGTCCTGTCTACTGCCGATAATGGACACGGCCACCTTCGGCTCCAGAAGCTTGTCACCGGCAATGACAGAGGCTCGTGGGCGCTCCCTGCTGCCTACCACCAGAGGAGGCGTGAGAAGGCAGGGAGCGGGCTGTCCGGGCCCCTCCGGAGAGCCTGTGGCCTCCAGCTCCCTCGAGTTTTCTGTGACCAGAATGAGGTGCTCTTTGGTCAGGTTCAAGAACTCCTGCTCCACCAACAGGGAGATCTCGTCCTTGTCACTGCTGAACTCCAGAGCCCTGCAAACAGGTCAGAAAGACAGGAGCCTCAGTGCCTACTCGGGAAGGGTGGCTCTGATGCAGAGCCAGGCCCCAGGGAAAGGAGATAGAGAAAGTAAGGGGAACTGATTGCTTTCTCAGGACTCCCAAGAGGTATCTACACCACACCAGCAGCCCTAGTACCAAGAGTGTGGTCCTGGGAATCAGGACACTGCGGTCCTCTCCCAATACTACTTGCTAAATGAGCTAAGCTTTTTATTTTATTTTTTAAATATATATTGTTATTGATTTCAGAGAGGAAGGGAGAGTGAGAGAGAGAGAAACATCAGTAATGAGAGAGAATCATTGATTGGCTGCCTCCTGCACACCCCACACTGGGGATCCAGACTACAACCCCAGCATGTGCCCTGATGGGGAATCGAACCCTGACCTCCTGGTTGTTAGGCTGATGCTCAACCACTGAGCCACGCTGGCTGGGCTGAGCTGAGATTTTATTTCAGTTCATCCCCCCCTCCTCCCTGTTCAGTCGTGCCCAGGACCTGAAGCAAAACAGACAGCAACAAAAGAGCCAGGGATGAGCCAACAGCTCTGAGCACGGGCTCAGAGTGCTGAGGCTGAGCCCTGGGAAGTCCTGAGGACTGGCTGCAGAGTGACAGAGTGAGAGAAGGGACTGTGGAGAGGACAGATGGACCTCACACTGGGCTCTGTCACTTCCTCACTGTGTGACCCTGAGCAGGCTGCTCAGTATCTTGGTACCCCTGTTTCCTGATCTGGTTTCCAGGAATATCATAGACATGCAAAGCACTGTGGACAGTGTCTGGCACAGAGTACAGGTGACACAGTGTCAGCTAGTATGTCTACACCTGTTCCGCCTGGCTGAGCACCTGAATCCTGGATTCCATACTGTGGCCCAGTGGTCCACCCTGGCTGGCATGGCCCTTTGCCCAGATAAAGGCCTCTGGACCTAGCCCCACTTCCTAGGAGCACCAGCAGATGGTTGGACCCTGCACAGAGTCACAGCATGTACCTGTATCTATACACGGGCCTCTACCTGCACCTCAGACTCTGGCCCCCAGCTGGACCCTTGATGGCCGGCACTAACCCGATGGGGCCTGATGGTCCCATGAACTCTAAGCTCCGTTGCTGGCTCTCTCCAGGTATGGGGGAGGGTGGCAATCCTGCTGGCCTGGCTTGTGGCCCAGCATGCCCCACCAGCATCCTTCACAAGGAGACACCTTCCTCCTTGGCACTCCCAGGAGAATCACCACCATCCAGTTTAAGATCATCTGCTATCCCTACTCAATGGGCTCCTGAGAAGGGTGGATGAGGTGGTCTACACAGAGCATTCTGTAAACTGCTCAGTCCTTTGGCCCTGAGAGAAGGTGGTGAAGATGGCAAAGAAGAGATGAGAGGGAAAAACTAAAGTGTCTCACGAGTGGACCTTTGCAGCTGGGGAGGCCTGGCACACTCTCCTGCCAACACATTCGGAGGGCCTGGCAAGTCCCACAAACAGTGACTACAGAATCAAATCCAGCCTTCCCAGTAATGCTCTTTGTGTATGAGCACATGCACATTCACATGTGCACACAGACACATACCTATGTGTGTTTGATGTGCATACACATGGGGCACACAATGACTCACATATCACTACACTGCAGCTGACAACCAACCAGAATGGACACGGGCTCTAGTCCCAGTGGCTTCCTGCTGTGCTGGGCATTAAGCCCCTGGTTGCTGGGTCCGGATGGACCAGCCAATGAGGCTCAGGGCTGCTGCGGAAGGGGCTGCGTGGCCAGGGCACTTGGGTGCATGTGGAAGAGCTAACGACACAGGAATGTGTTGCTATTTCAACACCCGAGACAGCCGTGCCTTCTGCATGTAGCCTCCCAGGTCAGGAGGCAGGGAGCAATGCCAGGAAAGGGCAGACTCCAGCCAGACAGACCTGGTTCAGAATCAGGCACCATTCCTGAGCCTGATTGATGTCAGACCCTAGAACCTCAGGGACCCCCTGTAAGGGAGGTCTGAGACCTGCAGCACCCACCCTCATAGGCAGTGTGAGAACTTGCTGAGATACCCATGTGTGAGCTCAGCACTGATGCCATGCTTGGTACGCAGCCAGCACACTGGCTGAGAGTCTTAGCTGGAGAGGGCCGACCTGGAAGCTCTGGAGGCCAGCAAGGCTGGCGTGGGGCAAGGCCAGCTGCACTATCACTCTCCTCTCCTCTCCATCCTCTTTCTTCTCTCCCTCTTCCCTGTCCTCTCCCCTACTCCCTTTCTTACCTCCTTCCCAAGTCTAGACTTAGCCTATAAATAGGCCTTACTCTCACCCTGTGTCCACGGGGACAACTGGAATAAAGAGGTTGCCAATCCATGGTCCTAAGTTTTAGATCCCCCTCCTTTCTCTTCATCCTCATCCTCATCCTCATCCTCAAAGGGAACAGATGAGTTTCAAGTCACAGAAACCAGACAATTGAAGGATCAGTCTCCTCCCCCCACCCCACCCCTGTCAAACAAACAAACAAACAAAAAAAACCCACACCTTAAAAAGCAAGCTATATATCAATAGATTTTCAAAATTAGACTTACTACGGGCAGGAAAACAGGTATCCATCCATATGCTCAAATTTCATCCTCTCCACACCCCTGGGCAATAGACAGTATCATTCCCATTTTACAGATGAGAAAAGTGAGCCTGAAAGAGGCTAAGGTCCTTGTCACCAAGAAAGTAAAGAGGCTGGGGTGGGGATGCCAGTGGGTCCAGCTGCCATCACCACCTCCTCCCATCCAGCCTGCTTCCTCTCCAGACATGGTACCCATGAGGTCTCCCAGCCCCCGCTCCAAGGCTGGGCTTCATTCCCCCCACTTGAATGCAGTCGGGGATGTTGCTAAGGCTCATCCCATCACTCCAGCCTATGGAGAATCACTGCGGTGAATCCTGAGCCTGTCATCCGTGGCATTAGCTGTCCCTCACAGCTCCCTATCAGCTGCATGTCTGATGAGCTCCTCTTCTGGGTCTCCCACCAACTTGTGAATGAAAATGTTGAAAGGGAGACACTCCAGGGCTGAGCCTTAGGGACACTGCTAGAGACCCCGCCCGCAGCCTGACAGTAATCCTGGATCAACACTTTGAGGGAATAAGCCAATCAATCCAGTCACCACTATCCCATCTACACTTCTCCAAGGCAGCCTTTGTCCAACACCTCCTTGCAATGGAGATTTAGTGCAGCTACAAATCGCTGATGGTCTCCTGACTTGTCCCCTCCACCCCCATGAAAACAAGATTCCTTTGTTCTTGTTTGTTCTAGAAAAGTGCATGCCCAAGGGCTAGGACATCCCCAGAACTCAAATCAAACCATTCCCCCATTTAAACCCTCCTGTGGATTGGAGGAGGTACACATATGTGTAATGAGTTACACATAGAGTAAAATCCAGGGCACCACACGAAGTGACCCCATCGCCCCTCCCACTTCGATTCCCCCTTCTTCCGGCCACTCTGGCTTATAGGTATTTCTTGACATGCCTTTGCATGTCCTGTTGAATGCCAGATCATCCCCTGACTGGCTCCTTCTCATCATTCATGCCTTAGTTCAAGTTTCACTCTCAAATGAACCTTTCCTATCCCATTTGTAAAGGTGTTATTACCTTCTCCCACACCCCTGTCCAGTCTTACTAGGCATTCTCTACGCCACCAGGTTATTTTCCTCTTAGTGTTTGTCATACAGTGTCCTTTTTACGCCTTTACTCCCCACAACAACATATCCTCTCTGTGGGCAGAGATGGTCTTAACTTCACCACAGAGGCCTGGGGGACTGGCACAGTGCCTGGCGCATAACTTCAGCTCGGTAAGTATTTGTGGAATAAATGAATGAAGAAGCTCATGAACTTGGCGTTACACGTATCCTTTTCTTGGAGCTCCTGGAATCAGGAGCTCTGTTGCCAAAGGCTGTCTACCTCCTTGCATAGGTTGCAACCTGTCTGGCTTTGATTCCATTTTCTGTCCTTCTGTCCATGTCCCACCTCTGGCCTGGCATCTCTGTGAACAGTTCACTAACTACTCTGGTAGGTCCAGTCCTAAGACCCCCAAACTTGGTAAGGCAGGCCCCTGGCTGATCCCACACAGAATCTGCCCCTTAGCAACCATTCTTGGGGCTCACAAAAAGACTCTTCATTCTCCTTCCAACTTTGCTGGGTTCCACACCAAGCCTGCTTGCCTGCATTTCTGGAATCTATCTTTTTCTCTCTCTCTCTTCCTAAGAAGTTTTGCCGATGTTGGCATTCTCCCGTGCTATTTGCTTTCTCCTTTGAGTTGGGAAAAACCATAAAATCTGCCACAGACTATCACAGTGAATCATTCAGGAAGGTTAACCCAGCTCCTGGGCGCTGACAAAGGAAGCAAGAGTCACACTCGGTGCCATGGCTCCAGCTGCTGCCACCACCTCTGCTTTGTCTGCCTCTAGAAATGATAGGTGTCTGACGGTGGCTCTCTCCACAGACGCTGTACGCTATTTCTCCATTTGCAGTGTACAGAGTTACACAAAAATAAAGGCTATTGACTGGCTGGCACCCCTTCCCAGAATAATGACTAAGCAAGCATGCTGTTAGCTCCCCGACAGCAGTTCTGTGTACATGATAACACAGAGCAAAGATGAAAACTGCTATTCAGCTGAGCCAAACAACAGAAAAATGCAAGCAGAAAATTGTTAGTGCTGGAAGAGGACAGCAAAACAAATATTTTCTTCTCGCTATAGCATTTCAGACCATCCACAAACAGGGGACCCAGGCCCCGTGCCCAGGCAACATGGCTGGTGGAAGAGGGAAGCGTGGGATGGGCTCCGTGTCCTGCACAGACCTGGGCTGGGAGGGCGGC
This sequence comes from Corynorhinus townsendii, assembly GCA_026230045.1. Taxonomy (NCBI): domain Eukaryota; kingdom Metazoa; phylum Chordata; class Mammalia; order Chiroptera; family Vespertilionidae; genus Corynorhinus; species Corynorhinus townsendii. The sequence continues at coordinate 200,210,879 of JAPDVU010000002.1, forward strand.
CTGTCCACAGACTGACTCCCTGACTGGGTGAGATTCTGACTTCTCAACATGTCTGCCTGGGTAGATCAGCAGATCATATTGGCTATGAGCTGCGTCTCTAGAGAGAGGCAGACACTGGATTCAAATCCCCTCCCCTCAGTGGGGGCCAGACCTTAAGCTGCATCAGGCCCTCCTTCACAAAACAGGAAGAAAGGTTAGCCTTTCTGGAGTGCTAACAGCCAGGCACTGTGCTAAGCACTTTCCATGCAAAACTCTCATTTTAACCCCCACAACAGCCCCCAGGGGCTAGTGTGAAGACTGATGACAATCATGGCCCATTTCATCACACCTTTGACATTCTGTATCCAGGTTCTTTGGTAATTCCCTCCCAACTTGATTCATTAGGACTCCACCTCTTATTTCTTTTGAGACTCGGTCATGTCCTGCTGAACGAGCCCAGGAGAGTCTGCTGGAGAATGAAGTATCCCCCAGAGGCGAACCCCAATAGTTGGCCAGACCCAATGTGCCTAGCTATGCCCAGTCCCCACCAGAAGAACTACCTGGCTGAACCCAACCCAGACTGCTGAACTTCAGAAATGTGAGCTGAGTCAATAGTGGTTGTTTTAAGCCACTAAACTTTGGGGCAGTCTATTAAATACCAAAAGCTAACTGATACAGAGAGACATAACCATCCCAGTTTTAAATGTGAAGATGATGAGGGAGTTTTCCCAAGGTCACAGAATTAAGAAGGGGCAAGGTGTAAATTGAAGCAATCTTGCCCAGATGCCGCTCTCTTAACCATGAGGCTACCCCGGAAACCAAAGTGAAGCACTGTGTGTGAGAATACCAGGGGTACACCCCTCAGTTAGGACAGCAGAAAGGGCTCTCAGAGGAAATGTCATTTCGGCGGAGGTCTAATGGATAATAAGCATTTAACCAGGTTAAAAAAAAAAGCAAGGAAGAGCGTTCCGGACACAGGGAACAGCATGTGTGAGGATCACATGGTAAGCAAGAGCTTGGTGCACTGGTGGGACTATGCTCAAGTGGGTGTGGTACATAAATTGGAAGGTGGGGAGGTCACAGGAGGTGAGGTTAGAGATGACAGGAGTCAGAGCCTGCCAGGTCTTAGAGTGATGCTCCAAGTTTTTATTTTACAGAAACAGGAAAGCCACTGAGGAGATCTCAGCAGGGAAGTGTCAGGCTCTGGTCTCTTCCCGATAGTAGCCCAGGGGCATGATGGGAAGGGTCTGAACCTGAGCCAGGGCCTGTGCTGTGTCTGCCAGCTGCCAGCTGTTAGACTCCACAGCAACCATGAGGATTAGGTAACATCTTCCTCCCCAATTTAGAAAGAGGAAACTGAGGCTCAGGAATTGAACAACAAATTCAAGTTCACCCAAGAGAGTAAATGCTGGAGCAGAGCTGGGAGCAAGTCCTCACAGCTCCAAGCCACTACTCTTAGCCACTACCCTACACTTTCCAAAACAGCAGTGGGAGAGAGAGCAAGGCCTTGGCAGTCAGAAGACCTGCATTCAAACCCCAGCTCTGTCCTTTCCGACGGGTGACCTCAATTCATCTCCCTTCTCTGAATCTCAGTTGCAGGAGGGCCAAAGGCCAGGAGCCAGCCAAGAACTAGAAGGATGAGGCAGCAGAAGGCAGGACTTGGTGGGCAGGTGGGGCCAACGCAGGGACTTGAAGGAGCCATGGCTGTAAGTGGGGGTGGCAAGGAGGCACCAAAGGGCCTCAGACAAGCAGAGGCCTTCATCATAGAGGCAGAGGCTCCACATCCAGTCTGGCACCAACCCCCAGTGAGCCCCACCCTCACTTGCCCGGGGCTGATGGACATTCCCCTGGTGCATATGTCACAGCACCCAGGGTGGCCCTGCCCACTGTGGATGGAAGGAACATGGCCATTCATGTCAAAGCTACCTTCTTCCATCTTCCCTCTCCTCCAGATCCAGGGTTCATTGAACTACCCTGGGTTTCCCTCCCCGTACACACTCCACACCCATGCACACACACAGGAGAGCAGTGCACACACGCACACCATGCCGATGCACACACACAGCACAGCAGTGCATACACACATAACATGTCAGTGTACACACACACACACACATACACACAACACACTGGTGAGCATACAGCATAGCAATGCACACACACACACACATACACACACACCATGCCCATGCACACACATACAGCACACTTGTGAACATATACCACATCCATTCATGCACATACAGCAGAGCAGTGCAGATATACATACCATGTCCATGTGCACACGCACACACAGCATAGCCATGTACACACAGCACACTCATGAACATATACCACATCCATGCACACACACAGCCATGTGTACACATACCACAGCCATGCACATACACACAGCCATGTGTACACACACCACAGCCATGCACACACACATGCTGCAGACATGAATACACATGGACACACACAGCACAGCCAAGTACACCATACATATACACCCATGTGTGCACACTTGTAAAAAAACAGCAGGAAGAAAAGGGGCCAGGGGAAAGAATGGATTCCACCTCTCTAACCAACTGAGGGGCCTGGGCCGAGTTTTTTCATTTTGAGGGTGGAGGGGACAGTTGAGAGAAGCTACAGGTTTAGCTGCCATCCTAGGGCCTACGCACCTGTGTCCCAAAGGTACCTGGAAACCCACTGAGCTCTGTCTGCAGGGACCTCTCCAGTGGGGGGCAGGGGAGCTAGGCGGAGGGCCTTCAAGAGCTCTGGGCTCCCCACCCCACTCCTCCTCCACTCTCCTGGCTGCAGTGAGGATTAAGTGAAATGATGAATGTGAAAGCGCTTGGTAAACTGTAGCAGCGCTATGCAAATGTTAGCAGCTCCTACCGAGAGAGAGACCTGGTGGTGCGGGAAAGCCACTCTGGAACGGAGGCTTAGAGCCCTGCTGACCCTTCACAGCCCAGAGCCAGGCTGGCTAGGGGTGGAAAGTTGGGGAAGGCTCTGAAACTTCATGGGGATGAATGGGGACACCACCCAGGTTGAGGTAAAAGGAGGTAACACTGGGAAATCGTCAGCTGCCTGAACACCAAGCCTGGACTTCGAGTTCATCTCCCTTCTTAGTGGAGGCCTTTATAGAGTTGAGTCATTTTTTACAATGTCCCTGGCACACACTTGGAATTCAGTAAAGGTCAGTCTCCTTCCCACATGCTTTTCTTTGGAGCACCACCTTCTCAAAGCTATGTCCTTGTTACGCCTGAGGTTCCATCATCTTTGACCCCTAAAGTATCAAAGAACTTTCTATGCATGTGCACGAGAATCACCTGCAGTGCTTGTTCCAAATGCAAATTCCTGGGCCCTCGTGGGAAAATGGCAGTTCAGTTGGTGCACAATGGGGCCCAGGAATCTGCATTCTGATGCAAAAGATGTACAGGGAGGCACAAGCCTGGTGCAAATTTTCTTCCACATTCCGGCTCCTCCCTGATTGGCAGGTGGAGGTGAGACACCTCCCACCCCACCTCTTCCCCACCCTCCGCCCACAGGAGGGGAAAGGAGAAGTTGAGAACACAGGACTCAGGTCTGAGTTGGGCCAAGGACTGAAAGGGTTGGGGGGATGAAGGATTCAGTGAGCTGGGGAATGAGACAGGAAATACTGCGGAATAAATACAGCAATAAAGGAGCTTCGGCTGGGAGCTACAGAGTGATTCTTATTGTTCAAATTATCTTTAAAACTTTTCATTTGAATCTGTTTAATAAGAGAAGGCTTACCCTAAGGAAGAGGTATTTTTTTAATGTGACTTGGGAGCTGAATTGGAAATAACGTTGCAACAAAGATATTAAAGAGGGGATTAATCCAAACCACTGGTGGCCCATCTCTGCAGGCTCCCACAACCTGCCGCACAAGTCCCGAAACCATAAAATTAAATTAAAAAGGGGGACACAGGACATGGGACGTTAATCACGATTCATCTTCCCTTCACCGCTCATGGTTCCTAGTGCTAAGCAGACACGCACGGGCTATGGTAAAGGTCTCTTGGTGTCTGGGAAAGAGCCCTGGCCTTGGAGCCATCAGGTTCCTCTGCCTGCTCTGCCACCATTTGAGCTGGATGACTCTGGGCAAGTGGCCTAACTTCTCTGAGCCTCAGCTTCCTCATCTGTAAAAGGGGAGTACTATGGACCATCTACTGAAAGGTGTTGCTAAGACAATGAGATAAACAGAAAATTAAAATGCAGAGCCTGGCACATATCAGGTGCTCAAGAAAACATTACTTTCCTTTTCTGCATCTTAAGGCAGAAAGGGGGGGGGGGGGGACCCTGCAATGTCTTGGCTTATTGATATTCTGTCCCTATGTCACTCAATTCTTCCTCTGATGATCGTGACTCTTGCTTGGATCCTGGCCACCTCTGGGCCTCACTCACCCTCCTTGCAGTGGCATTTTTATGGTTCATCCATCATTCATTTCCTCATTCATTCATATACACTGCATAGTCATCAAATGCCAGGAACTCAGCGGGGTGCTGGGGAGACAAAGATGAGTAAGACACTGCCCTTGCCCTTAAGGAACCCTGGTCAAGTGGGGGAGAAGCATTGTTGCCACAAGTCAACATACAGTTTGTGCCAGGTGACCACCTTATCAGGAATCCCACGCCAGAAATGCACCAACAAATCCAAATGAGGTGTTGTGTCCTCCCCTCGGGTAAACCTGAGAGCTGGTTCTAAACTGCGTCTTCTATTCCATCATCCTCATATAAAGACCCCTCCACTTTGCCTCTCCTAATGAGCTTCCCTGCTTTCTCTTATTAGATAATATGAGTTATGGAAATTAACTATGTTCCCTTTTTGACCTAGCTGCCAAGAATCTCACAGCAAAATGTTATCCTCAGCTGAGTACTTTCCCTTTGCTTAGATTTTCTGGTATATAAATATCTTTTCCCCCATACTATTTTTAATTACATAACCCCTGTCGTTTTATCGTTGATAATAACAGTAATGATGGTGATGACAGTGATGATGCTGATGCTAGTGATGATGCTGATGGTGATGATGCTGACAGTGATGACGCTAATGGTGATGCTGCTGCTACTGATACTGATGGTGATGCTGCTGATGCTGATGATGCTGATGCTGATGATGCTGATGCTGATGATGAATCCTTATCTTATGCCAGGTGCTATGTGAGCTTTACATACCTTATTTCATTAACCTCCACAATAATCTTTTAAGGTGGTCACAGGACTTTTTCCATAATTAAGATGAGGAAAGTGGGGCACAGAAAGTTTGAGTAACTTGCTTACAACTAGGAAGTATGCTAGGATTCAAATCCACCAGTCTCCGTATTTAATTTACTGTTGTCTGATATTGATATTATTATCACCTTTAAACCCTTAGGAAAGAGAAGGATTGTAATTGTTTACTTAAATTGAAAAGAGGAACATGGAAGAGGGAGGAAGAAAAAAAATGTTGAATGGGGTGAGCAGTGCAAATTTCAGAGGATGACACACTTATTCTAGGGCTTTAAGGATGGGTAGGATTTTAATGGTCAGAGATATGGATGAAAGGCATTCCTGGAGGTGAAATAACCTGAGCAGACACAAGAGGATGTGCACCTGCTGGTAGCTCGTCTTGGTTATAGGGAGTGGAGAAGAGCAGCAAGATGTTCATCTAAAGATGTGGGTAGGGCCAACTATTGAGACCCTTGAAAGCAGGTCAAGGGATTCAGAAGACAGTGAGGGAACCATGGAAGATGCCTGATCTGCACTGTTGATGTGCTTTAGGAAGATGAAGCTGCTGCAAGGGGAAGGACAACCAGGAGGGGGAAAAAACAGGCACCACAAGATGAGATGTTGTAATGATGGCAGAAGAGAGATAAGCAGGGAGACCAAATATCAAGAAGGCAACTGCAGCTCAGCCAGTGTAGCTCTGTGGTTGAGTGTTGACCCAGGAACCAGGAGGTCATCAATTTGATTCCCTGCCAGATTGTGGCTCATCCCCAGTAGGGGGTGTGCAGGAGGCAGCCTATTAATGTTTCTCTCTCATCGATGTTTCTATCTCTCTATCCTTCTCCCTTCCTCTCTCTAAAAATCAATAAAAACATACTTTTTTTTAAAAAAAGAAGGTGACTGCAGGATGTGTGAGGAGACCGAAGGAGGGAAGGGTCGAAGGACCCTGGACCTCTGTCTGCCAGCATCATTACATTCGTAATTCACTTGACAGCCAGGAAGGGGGTGTGATAATGTTAGTGTGATTGGGGTCACAGCAGAGCCTGAGACTCAGCCCAGGGAAGCTCAGGGGAAGAAGACACTTAAGTATTGGTTCCAAGAGAAAAGAAGTCCAAACAGGGTCGCAGAGGGACTCTGAAGTCATTTACAAAATGTCAAGGGATCTGAGGATGTGCTTCAGACACAAGGTATAGAGCAGCTTTCCTCGGGTTGTCAGAGCAGTGTTTGTTCCCACAAGGGGAGAAAACACGAGCTTGGAGCATTGGACTCAGGGCTGGCTTCTACTCTAGGACATCAGTCTGAGTTTCCAACTGTGAGTCTTGTCCTTATCACTCCCATCACTCGATTTTTAAAATAATAATAGTAATAAATGAAAGTTGGTATATATTCCAAGCAACTTTTCTAGAAAAACAAGATACATCCAACTGTTTAAGTAATAGGAGCATAAAGAATTGGTTTGTTCCTTGGCACTGAGAAGGCAATTGTGAGGGCTTATTGATGAATCCATAAATGATGGAATGAACAAAGGACACTTCCCAGTCAGAGCAACTGAGTCAACAGCAAACCCAAAGCTCCCAACTGAAGCTGTGCAGCTGTTGTGATGAGGGGAATAAATGAATAAGTAATCCTAGGATACGAGTCAGTGAGTGGCTGGCCACAATTCTCTAAGCCCAAATTTAAGACTAATTAAAAGATAACTGAACACAATTCTGGAGTTTAATTGACACTAGACAGAACTATTGATTTCTTCCCAAAAGCTGATTTCTTCCTGTTTCTTCTCCATCTCCAAAAATGGCACCACCATCCAACCAGAGGCTCAAACCCAAACCCTCAAGTTAAGACTCATGTCCCCGTTTGTGTGCCCCAAACCATCAGCGGGTCTGTTTGCTCCTCTCAAAATGCACACTGAATCCCACACTTTTTCCATCCCCACTACAATCTCTCTGATCCAGGCACCATCACCTGCCTCACCTAGACTATTGCAGCATCTTCCCAGAGGTCTCCCAACTTTCTGTCTCACACGCCTGCACACCCTCTCCACGCAGCAGCTGGAGAGATATTTAAAAATTAGTGAATCTGATCAAATTACACATCCTTCCCTAAAACCTCCAAAGCGTGTCCATAACATGGAGAACAACTATAAACTCCCTATGGTGATCTTCCAGGCTTTCTAAGACCCTGCCTGCCTGCCTCAGATATCGCCTTGCCCCATGTCTATCATTCCATACGCCCCAGCCATGCTGTTCCTCTCCAAGCCACTCCCACCTCAGGGTCTTCACAGTTGCTCTTCTTTCTGCCTGGACATCCTTCCCCAGATCTTCACTTGTTGGCTTCTTCTGGGTATCCAGGACTCGGCTAAAATGACCACCTCTTCTAGAGAGTCCTTCCCTGACCATCCCATCTAAAGATGCTGTCCCTAGTACTTCACTCGGTTTTATTTCTATCAGAGCACTCATTGCTATCTGAAATTATGTGGGTTATTTTTACATGTTTATATTGGTTTCCTCCAACTAGAACACCAGTTCTTTTCATATATAAAGTTATCCTAGTCTTTTAATAACTTATTTTCTGTTCCTTTCCCCTACTTGAATGGAAACTGTAGGAAGGCAGCTTCTATCCCACTAGCTCTTAGCACTGTGCCAGGCACATAGTAGATGCTTAATAAATATTTGTTGCATAAATAATTGAATGAATAAACTCAAAATGTGCCTACACAGTGAAGTCCTCTTGGGGAGAAAAACAAGCCTGGTTTTAATTGCCATTACCATGAGAACAGAATATTAACAGGGAGGATCCAATCAGCACAGATTGGACCATACCTGGTTCTGGTGCTACACTGCCACAGGACCAGCCATATGCATAAGAAACTGACCAAACTGGCACGTGATGGAAAACTTAGAAAACCAGAGAAATTCAGCTTGTAGAAACCAGAAACCCTGGGAGAGGTGTTGTTGCTATCTTTTAACATCTAAAGGGCTATTGAGAGAAATAGGAGGTAGACTTGGTTTGGAGCCCTAAAGGCAGAATCCAGATCAATGGGTATTAGTCTGATAGAGACAGATTTCAGTACCAGAAGAAAGTGGTCTTTTGACAGCAGGGTCCATAACAAAGGAAGGTCTACTTTATAAAGTGGTGAGCTCCCCATCTGAGAAAGTATAAAAGTGGATAACCACTCGGCAAGGATTTTGAAGAGGGACTCAAGCAGCAAAAGATGACCTTCAAAGTCCCTTTCAAACTCAAGGTATTTATGTTTCTGAACTATATAAAGACACAGTCAAGAAAAAATATTCTGCTAATAAGAGTTCTAGGACGTCCATATCTAGCTGGCTCATAGCAGAAAACATCACCAAAATCAGGCCTACAAATTAAGCAAAAGGAAGGTTAGCTGAGAGGGGTCTTGAGGGTGTGAAGCCAGCCTAAAACACTCTGGACAGCTCCCTGGATTTGAAATCTGTTATCTCTAAATGATCATTCAAATATGACACTGCCAAATATTTTGACTATCCAAAAAGATGCCTCGATTTCTAGGGGAAGATAGCCAATACCATCGTGTAATAGCTCAGAGGGTCCTGGGTTTGCTTTCTGAAACCCTACCACTTCCTAATGCAGGGCCTTGGCCAAAGACATTAACCCCTCCAAACCTGTTACCTCATATGTAAAAAAGGATTTCATTTCAAAACAAGGGAAGGAGAAATTGAAACCCAAATGGCAAAAGTTTGATAATGAAGTTCAGTGACAGACACACAGACATTGACTATACTATTCTATTTGATAGTTTGAAGATTTGCATAATGAAAAGTAAAAAGAGGGGGTATTTAAAATAGTACCTACCCTGTATAATAATTGTAGGGCTTGAAGGAATCAACAGCATCATCATTACAAGGAATTTTTGCAAATCCTAGTTATTACCAGGAACGTTTAAATATCCCATTTAATCATCCCAACAACGCGGTGAAGTGCATAGTAATCATCTCCATTTGGCAGATGAGGAAACTGAAACGTAAATTAGACCAACCCCGCAGCTGGCTCTGGGCTGCAATACGATCTGAAACCAGTTATCATCTGACTCCACCATCTCAGCTGCCTTTCTTTCAAGAATAGCTCATTGTGTTCTGCTTGGTTGATATCTACACGATTATATCGTTTATTCATCTAAGTCAGTGGTTTCCCAGCTCTTTTTTCAGTAACAGAGCCCTTTTTTTTTTCTTCAAACGCAGTCTTTACTCGGAACTCCAGTAAAGTAAAAGCTAGAAAAGCAGAACAGCTCTGGCTGAATGGGGGACTAGGGCCAGCCACCAGGCCACTTGACCCCAGGATGACCCTTACAGCACTCTAGGGTCTATGAGCATAGTGTGAAACCCAAGATTGAAACCAACAACAACAAAACCCAACCCTGGGAATTACATTTAAGGACAACTGCATTTGTATAATGCGGTGTTCAGTCTCCTGTCTCCCATCACATTTGATCCTCATTATCAGCTCTGAGGTGGACAAGGCAGGGCATATCATCCTCAATTTGCAGATGAGAAAAACAAGGCCAAATGGAATTAAGCAACTGGCCAAAGGTGCGTCAGTTCACTTTAGGCCAAGTGCAGACTGGAAGTAGAGCCTGTCTCCATTAACTAGGTGTGACCTGGCAGAGAGGGTGCCATCTACTGGAAATTGCCACTGACCCTGGTTCACCAAGTGGACCATCAGCTCCTTGGCCTTTGAGAGCCTGACCACAGCCCTGTGGATCCCCTGCCAAGACCCTGTCCCAGAGCAGATGGCAATGGGCATGGGCCAGGGGTTCAGTGCCACTCACTCTAGGGCTGGACAGCAAAAATTTTGGCAGCCGTCAAGCCATTCCCATCGCAGCCATATCCTGCTGAGCACAGGACAGGGAAAGCAATCGCAGCCGAAGTGCCTGCACCTTTTTCTGCAGCCCGAAAAGGGGTGGCAGGTAGTGCGGGCCTGGGTGGTAGTTACACATTTTTCTGCTTAGCTCTCGCCTAGAAATCCCTGAGACCAGATGCAGCAGATAATTGCCTGAATGGTTCCCCCACTTCAGAGCAGCTCTGAACTGAGCTGGAGCATGTGTTGGAACAGGCAACACTTAATTATCACTTAGTCTTTAATTAGCACTTAATTATTAACACTTAATCCATCTGTAAAATGGGGACACTAATACCTGTCGCATAGGGGTCCTGGAGGATTAATTAACGTTTGCGGTCCACTTTGAAGATGCAAAGCATTGAACAAGTGCTCAGTAGTTCACTTGCTTTTCTTAAAGAGGTCCCCCTTTCCTCTCCTTGTGAATATCCATCCCCAACGATATCTGCTCAACTTTTGCCCTGGTGGAGAAACATCTAGCTCTGTGTTTCCCAGACCAGGATTTCCCATCCAGGAAACGGGCTATTTCCAGCCATCTCCCCACACTTTAATTTTCTATTATGTCCTCTGAATATGTCAATGCCTTCCCAGTAAATATTTTGATGTGCGCTCTTGCAGCAGCTTCTGTGGAGTCTGAATGGGACAGCTGCTCCCTGTATTAGGGAATTCCAGATGTGGTTTAAAACCATCAGACGCATCTGTGCCAATGCCTAGTCTTTGGAGGTAGAAGGGGGAAGGAATCTTCTAGTTGCCTTTGGGGAAAGCCATGGGCATCTAACCCTCGGTCCTGGCCCAGATGGTTTTCCAAGGTCCTCAGATTCAACTCTGGTTGTCTATGCCTTTAGGAGGAAAATGATCCCCTCAGTGGGCTGGTGAAGAGGCAGCAGAGAGAGCCTCGGCCTGGCCCTTCACCCAGGTAAATTCAGGACCCTAGTTAACTCTTCTTCTAAAGGGACCATGGGGGAGGGGATGTAAAACATACAGCCCTTGGATTTAGCAGAATGAAGAATGGGCCAGAACATTCCCCCAGAAGGTCTGACCTCGTTTCCGCCCTCCTCCCCTGGTGCCAGCCATGTAGGGGGACACTCACTCTTCTTGGAAGCTGAGCCCGTTGTCTGTTGGAGTCCCAACCACGGGGGCAGAGAGCTGCTCCTTCAAGGTCAGGGGCTGCAAGGCCTCGGGCAAGCCCTGAACTCTCTTCCAGATTTCATGGCAGGTCTTGTCTAGGCTGTCTTGGGGTGTATCCTGGTGGATCCAGATGTATCTGGGGAATGGGCCCAGGGCGGAGGGGCGCTTGGCCACCAGGGTCGAGGATGAAGGGAGCCCATTTCCACTGGCCATCCTCCTCCTGTCTTTCCGGAAGCCCCTTTGTCCACCCAGGGCTCGCAGACAGGGCGACCATCCACCACCGCCCTTCATTCACCAGAAAGGGAGATGAGGATGGGGCAGAAGCAGTTCAGTTCTGTCAGGCTGTGGCTCCAGCAAGGTGACTGTTCAGAGGCCTCCAATCTGATTTGTGTGCCAGTGGTGGATGGAGGTCAGCTTTCTTTTAGGGAGGGGGAGCTTATTTTGATTTGTTTTTATTTGCTCCTTTCTGACCTTTGTCCCTCTCCTGCTCTCCCTGAGAAGAAAATATTTAAAAGTCAACAAAAACCAGTAGCTTAGTAACCTTGGAATCCCCCTGAGCTCAGGAACCAGGTGCCTGGGTGGGCAGAATGACATCTGGGAACAGGTGGAGGGGGAGGGAGGGCTCTCCCAGAATCCCTGGCGCTCCCGTTGCCTGCCACACACTTGTGACACCTTGCAGCGCCTGGGGCTCAGCCCATTCTCACCCGATAAACCTGGAGATGACTGGGTGAGGGCCTGGCACTGTGCTAGGCACCTGGAGGGCAGGAGCCTTCCACTGGGCTCTCACAAGGGCCTTCCCAGGGATGCCCGCGCACCCCGAGGGCCAACGGCCTCTCCCCGCCGCCCCAGCCCCGCCTCGCTCGCCCCACTCCCCCCGGCTGGCCCCTCTCCAGCTCCCGGCAGGAAAGCGCCCAGAGCCCACAGCCCGCCCCAGCCAGCGCCCCCAGCAGGCACCTGCCACGCCCCGCAGCCACGCCTTGAAAGGGAGCGGTCCTGCTTTTGCGGTGGCTCCCACACCCTTCCCTTCCCATCCGGCGCTGGAACTCCTCTGCGGGTTCAGACGCAACGGCTGAGGGCGCGGGACGCCCGGGTTCGGCGTCGCAGGCGGGATGGGGGTGAATGGGCGCCCAGAGGACCTCAGAGCGGTTCCCCCTCTTAGAAGTCAAGGGTGCCGCACCCCTGCCTGCCTGCCACTCCGCACAAACCTCGGTGCCTGCCAAAGGCCCTGCCCCTGGATCACCCGATTTTACCCTTCACTGCCATTTGCATTGGCGCTTACTGTGTGCCAAGCGCTGGGCTTTCTGTGTTGTCATAGTCAATCAAAACAAGCGCATGAAGTTAGTACCATCGCTTTATATAGTTCTACCTTTGAGAAAACCGAGTATCAAAGTAAAAAAAGGGGGTGTGTCCTTAAGGGAGGAGCTGGGATTCAAGCCCAGCCCCCTTCCCCCGCGCTCTCAGCCACTGAGATAGACCATTCCCTCCGCGCTGGGTTCAGGTTCCAGGCGTAGGTGGGCGGTGGGCCGGTGGGAGTGGGGGCCAGAGACTGGACAGAGGAGCAGAGAGGAGCGCTATGTTATGTTTGCTGCTCAATGGCCTCCTCCCCTCTCAGAAGGGGCTAAACTCAGAAACCACACAGCACCTCTTTCTGCCTGGGGTCTTTGGGCCCAGGAGCCGGAGGTTGTGCCTTCAGTATTTCCCCAGCAAGGGAAGAGCAAGAGGATGTGCAGTAAGAATAGAGGCGAATAGAGAAGATGGCAGCCTATGGGTGGAGGTTTGAATCCTGACACTGATATTTCTTCCTACCTGTGTGACTCTACCAAATTCTTCACTTCTCCCATCCTCACTCATTCATTTCTCAAATATTGATGCAGTCCTTCCTCTGTCCAGGTGAATTGCTGGGCACTTAGGAAGCCTGAAGGTGAACAGAACTGGTGTTGTCCGTGCTCTCATGGAGCCTCTATTGTAGTGCAGGGAGATACATCACAAACTCACCAAGCAAATAAATTAGCACGAAATACAGAAATAAGGGCTCTAGCGAAAACTCACCAACAAAGCCAGGCAATGGGGAGAGGAACAGCGGCAGCTTGAGATGGTGGTCCAGGCAGATCTCTCTGAGGAGGTAACATTGGAGATGAAACAGAGGGTGAGAAGGAGTTCTTTTCTGTAAAATGGCGTTAATAAATTATTATAAAGATCACACTGAGGGCACCTTGTAGGCACTCAATAAATGTGTGTTGGATAAATTAATAATAAACTGTATAGAAAGTGCTGGGCATACCGTAGGTGCCCAATACACAACCTTGCTCTTTACAGAAGGCCCAAGTTCCTGGGAATGTTGACTAAATTTTGAAATCTGAGCTTCATTCCCCTTTGATTTTCATTATAAAATTGAAAATGTGTTCCTTTGGGGAAAATTCCAAGGACCTAGACTGAGTAAAATTATAGTTAAGAACGTAGAAAAAGCTTTGAAAATAGTATATTTGAAGGAAAAGTGATCATTTCTGATGAAATATTAATAGTTCTGAAAATGTCACTCAGTGTTTGTGCTGCTTGGCATTTGGTTGGCTCACACCCATGTTTGGAGCAGAACTCCAAGGTCCCTGCATTGCCCAGGCTGCAAGGTTCTGGAAAGTTAGCCAGCTCACACTAACATACAGCAGGGCCGGGGGACAAAGACAGGAGCATGTTTTGTTTGGAGCACACAGGAGAGGTTTCTGGAAGATTCTGCAAAAAACTTAAGTGATGTACTTAGAAACAAAGCTACGTCCAATATGGTAGCCACTTGCCACCGGTGGCTACTACTTTTTTATTTCATTTTAATGTCAATGAAAAATTTCCGTCCCTTAGTTACTTTAGCCACGTTTCAAGGGCCATATGTGGCTTGTGGCTACTGTATCCGACAGCACAGAGAACATTTTCATTATCACAAACCCAATAGACTCCAGAACTAGACTACCCAGGTTCATATTCTGAGTTTCTGTTTTCTGGCAACACAGGCTTAGGCAGGTTACTCTGCGCCTTGGTGTATTGGTTTGCTAGGGCTGAAATAACAAGGTCCTACAGATGGATGGCTTGACACCAGGAATGTATTCCCTCCCAGTTCTGGAGGCCAGAAGTCTAAGATCCAGGTGTCTAAGATCCAGGTTCCTTCTGAAGCTCCGCTAGACTTATAGATACTCTTCTCCCTGTGCCTTCACATGGTCTTCCTTTTAGGCAGGTCTGTGTCCTTATCTCTTCTTACAAGGACACAAGTCATATTAGATTAGTGCCCACCCTGATGACCTCATTTTACCTTAAAACAACCGTTTAAAGGTCCTGTTTCAAAACAGTCACATCCTGAGGTACTGGGGGATAGGGCTACAACATAGGAATTTGGGAGGAGACAGCACTCAGCTCATTACACTTGGTCTCCTCATCTGTAAAATGGGACGATACTAAGAAAAGCACACACCTGTTTTGTAGAGTTGTTGTAGGTGTTTTATTACTGAGTAATTACTTCACACATGGAAGGTCCCAAGAACCACACCTGGCACAGGAAGTGCTGTATATTGGTTTCCTTGATGATTACATTGAGACGTGTGCCACTGGAGTTTTTAAGTAACAGATTTTGTGCTCTGTATAGGGAGGGAGAACTTTAGGTGTACTGCGGAATTGCTCTGTGATGGAGGAATGGACTCGAATCATCAACTAAGCCTTTTTATGGGTCGAGATTGTGCAAGGTGAGGGCCTGGGAGATGAATAAGACCTCTGCCTAGACATCGTTGCAGGCTAGTGAGGAGAGCAAAGCATCCCATAGGTGCCTGGTACACAGCAGGTGTGGGAAAACTGAGCTAGTCCTATCTCTGCTCAACATGTAATTACGTTCCTTCAGCCCATAGATATCTACGTGCCTAGTAGTGTTCAAGGTTCTAAAGAGAGGGTAATGAAGAAAGTTGGCCTGCTCCCTGCCTTTTTTAGAGATTGAAGTGGTCATGGGCACCATTTCATCTATTTATTATTTTTAGTTTGGAAAAATTCTTAAATTACCCCTTATTACCCCTATCCCCGGTAGGTTGTGTAAACTCTAAGACCTCAGTTTGCTCACCTGTGAAATAGGGTTAATAAAATACTGATCTTATGGAATTGTTTGGGACAACCGAGACAATACACATATAGGGCTTCCAGTAGTTAGTCTGGGACATGCTACGGACCCAATGAACGTTAGCTATCATTTTTAGGATTCTGGGATTCTTGCTTTTCTACTTTGGAACCAAGAAAACCTCAGGAGGAGGCAATTTTCCCTACCTATTCTGCAGCCAAAGCCTCTACTCACCTGGCTTCCATCACGAGACAAACATGGCGAGGCTGGGAAATTCAGAGAGAGGGCATGGCATCGGGCTCTTTCAAGTTCTTCATAGGCCCTAAGCCTTGCAGCCCTCTCCCTCCTCTAACATACTTTAAACACACTCACCTCCCACCATAAACGTCACTTTTCAGTTGTCAAAGAAAATTGAAAAGATTGTTGCACTTTGCTTTTGAAAGTTTTTGGCCGTGAGTAATCTATTTAATGTATGGCTTACTGTGATTTCTCCCCAATCTTGGTGCCTACCCGGGAAACCTGGCACAGTGAGAAAACGCCAACCTACAAATTGTCATCAAACATAATGAAAATTTTATGACGATTAAATTCCACAGTTAATGGAGTTGACATAATGTTACATTTTGCATGTAATGAAATATTTACTGATGTCAACGTTGCTGTTTTCTTCTTTGTGTTATGAAGCCAATCATAACGCTTTCAGGCCTCAAACTTTTTAGGCCCCTGAAAACCACAGAGATGCCTTGTTACCATGTTGATGATGCCTAACGGCTCAAGCTGCCCAGAGGCGGGGCCCTGCAGAGGTAGATTTCAGGCAACTGTCCTTGAGGGGCTAAATATCAGAACTGGAGGGAGAGGAGGGGGCAGCCATGGGAGTGGGGCTCCCCTGGGTGTTGTCTCAGCAACTGGACACTCTTGCGGAGCAGCCAGCCATTGCCCAGGATTTTGCAAAGGACACGAATGTTCTAGAAGCAAAGCTGTGACTCTGGGGTTCCTCTCTCCATCAGACACCCCTACCATTTCCCAAGGAATTTCACCCCCTATTGTTGCCTCCATTGGTTGTCCATGTGGGAGGACAGTGTGAGGAGCTTGGGCGGCAGCAGCTGACACTCTTGACTTTGAAGTCCTGCTCTGCTACTCACTGAAAGGTAGCTTTGCACATGCTTAACTTCTCTGGCATTTCATCATCTGCAAAAAGATATAAACATTACAGGTTCAGAGTGGGAGAGGTTCAAATAGGGACATCCATGTAAAGTTCTCAGCACCGTGCCTGGCTCACAGTGTGCCCTCATAAAAATATATTGATTATTATTGTTAGTATTAGCTATTAATGTGAAATGGCAGCCTATGAGCTCTCTATTTAAAGTTAGGGAAAAGGAGCCAGGCCGATGTAACTCAGTGGTTGAGCGTCGACCTATGAACCAGGAGGTCATGGTTCAATTTCCAGTCAAAGAACATGCCTGGGTTACAGGCTCAGTCCCCAGAAGGAGGCAGCTGATCAACGATTCTCTCTCATCATTGATATTTCTATATCTCTCCCTCTCCCTTCCTCTCTAAAATCAATAAAAATACATTTTTAAAAAAATATAAATTTAGGGAAAAGGAAAGCCATAGTTGGTGGAGGAAAAGAATATAATTTGTCAGTGGAGGCCCAGTAAGGTAGCAAGAGAGTCAGAATCCAACTGGGCTTTTGCTTCCTCCTTTGGCCTTCCTGCCAGCCCCTGCCATGATAGGTGCCCCAACACTTCCTGGGGAGGCTCTATATGGGGTCCCTCTCAACTAGAAGGTGGTTGTTCTGCCCTTCCTGCCATAATGTCCATGCCAGGATGGTGTCACCAACATGCATTCCTTTAAGATTGATACTAGTTGACTGCTGAGATGCTTTCATATTAAAAAGTAAAAATTATGGCATCAAAAAATAAAGCCAGAGCTGCCTCCATCTAAAGAAAGCAGAAAGAGTTGCTACTTTCAGGCGCCTGAATTGGCCAGAACACATGGAGATAATAAGGTAATAAAACTCAGCATTCCTATTTGTCAGCCCAAGCAAAAAATGGAAACACATTGGAAGACAGAGTTTTTATTTTCTGATGGCAGAAAATACACGTCTTCATCTGCAGAGACAAAATGTTTCCTGGAAATCACCCCAAGCATGAATTTATCGTGAGCCCTTTTATAAAGGACACTGAGTGACAGAGTGGGCAATACATTCAATTCTGTTTTCATAAAGATAGAAATGCCATTATGTTGGTCAGTTTCTCACATCAGGGTTCTCTGAAGACAGCATAGCATTAAATCATAACACAGAGAAGGCACTTCTTTCAGGAACTCAGATAATGAAGTCTAGGAGAGACACCTTTGGGTCCGTTCCACAAACATTACTGAGCACCTACTCAAGCATCCATCCATCCAACCATTCAGCAAAGACCTACTGAATGCCCACCATGTGCCAGGCACTCTGAATGGCACTGGTGGAGTTTGCCGGTAAGAATTGACACTCGGACTGAGTTTTGAAGGACAAATAAGAAAATGCCAGGCACAGGAAGAGAAGATCATTCCAGGCAGAGGGAGCAGCACACACAGAAGCTCAGAGGCAAAGAAGAGAGAGGGCATGGCTATATCAGGAGTGCAAGGACCTCCAAATGGCTGGAGCACAGGGGATGGGGAGTGTGGAAACAGGGGCTAGAGGGGCAGGCAGAGGCAGCCATGGAGGCTCTTGGAGGGAGAGGCTAGCAGGGAGCTTGGATTCCCTCTGAAGGCCTTGGGGAAACAGCTGGGGAAGGCAGAGGAGCTGTGAAATCAGGTTAGTGTGTTTTTTTGTTTGTTTGTTTGTGTTAATCCTCCCCCAGGATATTTTTCCATTCATTTTTAGGGACACTGGAAAAGAGAGGGAAAGACAGAGCAAAACATTGATGTGAGAGAAACACATTCATTGGTTGCCTCCTGCCTGAGCCCGGACCAGAGCCCGGGCTGGGGAGGAGCCTGCAACCAAGGTATGTGCCCTTGACCATAATGGAATCCAGGACCCTTTGGTCTGCATGCTGACGCTCTATCCACTGAGTCAAACTGGCTAGGGCGGGTTAGTGTTTAAAAAGATAACTGGTGGCAAAGACAGGGATAACTTGAATGGGGTAAGAATAGAGTTGGGCACTTGTTCTGCAGTTGTTACAAGGGACCAGAGAGGCAATGGGGTCCTGGCTAGGATCTGGAGCTGTTAAGGAGGCAGAACTTGGGGACTGCCTGGGCGTGGGGCCTGAGTGAGAGGGGTTTCTGGCTCAGGAACTGGGTGGACATAGTTGTCTGTAAGAGCTGACACCTGAGATTGAGGACTGGCAGAGAGGTGTGTGGTGGTGAAGGGTTAGAAGTGAGTGAGTTCAGTCATGAATAGACTGGGGCAGAGCCTCCTCCAGGACATCCAAGAGGAGAGAATATCAGACACCAAGCCCTGGGGACTCAGGAGGCTCTTGAGGAGAAGTTTTCTGCCATTTAAGGAGCTCCCAGTCCGCTGGGGGAGACAAGTGAGAAAGGCCACAATTACAGAGTCTGGAGACTCAGAGGACAGAGATGTAGTGCCCCTCCCGCCCTTCCACCAGCACCTGGGACCTCCAGAAGAGCACACATCCTTCACCCAATCTACCTCCCAGCATTGGACCATACTGCTTCCTTTCTGGAAAGTGACACTTCTCCCTGTCCCTCATGCCAGGCTGAGTTAGGGGCCCATCTCATTTCCATCACATCCTGCATTTCTCCCAGAGTAATTAACTACTTTCTCAATCAACTAACCTCCCCTCCCCCCGCCCAACCCTGCAGGGAAGGGACTACTGGTAATAACTTGTTCTTCTTTATATTTGTTTCCTCAGCACCTAGTACAGAGCCTGGCATGCAGCCTGACATGCAGACTAATGTTGGTAGCATGAACAAATGAATGAATGAGTGAGGAGTAAGCAAATGACTGCACAGGATACTACATGGAGGGGCGCATACGGGTATTGCTAGCTGCTGTAACACACCCCAATATGACAGTGTTGGGAAAGGTCATTGCTCATATAAGGGGCCAATGCAAGTGTCCCTGGTTGGTGGGTGATCTGAGGTCTGGCTTTATTCCATCTTGTGGCTCTGCCATCTCCAAGGGACCCAACGGCTCTGTATGCAGCCAGCAGATGGAGGAGTAAGGGTGGGAGGATTTTAGGGGAAAAGCCTTGAAGTCACACACACCAATTCTGCTTGCATTCCTTTTGGCTAGAACCTGTTTTAAGACTGCACCCCACCGCAAAGGGGACCTGAAAATGCAGTCCTGGCTGGGCAGCCACTTTTCAGTTACAGTGCAGCACTATTGACATTTGTGGCCAAATAATTTTGGGGGGCAGAGGGAAGCTTCCTTGGGCATTGTAGAATGTTTAGCAGCATCCCTGGCCTCTACCCACTAAACGCCAGAGGTGACAATAAAAAATGTCTGCAGGCACTGCCAAATGTCCCCTGGGGAGCAACATCACTCCTGGTTGGGAACCGTTGCTCTGTAGTATGGAAGGGGAATCATACCTTCTTGATGTCCAGCTAGCTATCCAAGCTGCAAAGGGCCTCTAACCCAGCAGGGGTGTGGAGGTTTAGAAAAGACTACCTGGGGGAGGAGACCCTTGTGGGAGGTGACACTTGAGCCTAGTGATGATTAGGAATCATTTACTCCACACAGTGAGAGGGGGAATGGCTTTGCAGTCAGAGGAAAGAGCATGAGAAAAGGTGAGGAGGCAGGATGCATAGCTGATTGGAGGAATTCAAGTAGAGATGAGAGCCTGGAATAGACCCTCTCCTGTGGATTATGGCCTCTGACAAGTAGAAGAAAAAATTGACCTCTTTTGCCACAGACATGAGCTCTGTCCCTTTCCTTGTTGCACAAATGGAGAACTTTCTGCAAGAAATACCACAATTCGATGGCCTCTGCTTTTGGTAGCACTGGAGGAAGGACACAGACCATGGCCCCTTCTCACTTGTCCCTCCTGGTTGTCGAGGCCCACAGTCCCCCTGCAGTTTGTTCTGGGCTTTTTTTCCTAAACCCCTTCTGTCACCTTTTCCTAAGAAGCAGATCACTGTCATCTCTACAGTGACAGCCTTACCCTTGGAAAATACTAGCTTCTACCTAATCTTGCTCCCTCGCCCTAGCTGGTCTGGCTAGTGGCTAGAGCGTCAGCCTGCGACTGAGGGTCCCCGGTTTGATTCCTACCAAAGGCACAAGTCCAGATTGTGGCACTAGTCCAGGTTGTGGGCTCAATTTCCAGTAGGGGGCGTATAGGAGGCAGCCAATCAATGATTCCCTCTCATCATTGATGTTTCTTTCTCTCCCTCTCTGAAATGAATACAAATATATTTTTTAAAAATTAAAAAATTTAAATCTCTACCCTCCACTCAGACCCTGGCTTTTCCTCGGAGCTCTGGCCTTTGCTCTTTAACCCTGCTCTACACTCCTGCTAGCCCTTTCAGGCTCCATTCTTGCCCTCATGGCTAGAGCATACCATTAAAAAAAATTTTTTTTCAGGGCATCAAGTGTACAGTCCCTACTTAAATCAAAGTTCTCCTGAGCATCAGGCCTTGTTTTCTTTGGGAAAGAAACCTATAATCTTATCTGGATATTAGGCTTATCTTGGTGAGTCACTATACCTCACTGGGCTTTGTTTGCAATGTGACAGTGTGGCGTGGCCCTGCCCCATGCTGCCTATCGCTCCTGGGGAGAATGGAAGGGGCAGGCAGGGAGCCACATCCTCCAGGCCAAGGTTATCATCTCTTGGACACCTGCCTCTTCCTTGCCCTGCAAACATGTCTAGGGCCTCACCTCTGTCTTTGCCCACATCACTTCCAGCTCAGACGATTGCAGTAACCTCCCTTTCCCTGCCCCTTCCTTTCCTTTGTATGCCCCACCCAAAGAGAAGTCAGACTACATGCCAGGCTGTGCCACTTGGTTCCTCTTTCCTAAAAACGGAAAACCCACCTCTCTGGTATTCAGAGCGGACACCTTTCCAGAGTCTACCCTGGGAAAGCAGTCACGCTAGGCACAGCCATAACTGATATCGCTTGAAATACATATTCTGGCTATCTCCTCCACCTAAAAAGTCCTCCCTTCCTGTATGGGCTGAATTGTGTCCCTCTCCAAAAAAAATTCATATGTTGCAGTCCTCATCCCAGAATGGGACTGTATGTGAAGACATGGTTTTAAAGAGGTAATCAACTTGAAATGGGATTAGGGTGGGCTATAATCCAACATGACCGATGTCCTTATAAAAAGAGGGAATTTGGACACAGACATGTACAGAGGGGGCACCGTGTGAAGACATAGAAGAAGCTGGCCATCTGTAAGGAAAGGACTCAGAAGGAGCCAACCCTGTCAACACCTTGACCTCAGACTTCTAGCCTCCAGAACTGTGAGGAAATACTTTTCTGTTGTTTGTGTGGCACTTTGTGATGGCAACCCTAACAAACTAGCATGCCTCCTGTTTCCCACTGCCTATTGCCGACCTCCCCCCCATGCCCTGAGAGTCCCTCATGACCGGGCTTGGGCCCTATCATCATCTCCTGGCTTCCTCTCCCCTTGCCCATGCTTTCTATGCCAAAAGCCCTTTTCCCAACCCTTTGCGTGGCTGTCTTGCTTAATTTTCAATCCCACCTTCAAGGTCACCACCTCAGAGAGGCCTTCACAGATCACCTATTTAAGGTACCTCACTGCCTAACCCCTTTCCTTCTCATAGCACCATGAACTTTCCCTCCCTGGCATTCTTAATTAGTAACTTTTGATGTGTTTGCTTATTTCCTGCCTTCACAAGCCAGGGACCATTCACTGGGGTGTATGTTCATTATCTAGCAGTGTCCAGCACGTAATGATCCTGAATAAATATTTGTTTTGTAAATCAATCTTCGCCTTGTCAAAGTTTCTATCCAGGCCTCAGGGTCCCTCTTGAAATTAGCCTACTGATCCCCAAGTCCAGGAAAAGCTTGCTGTCTGATACGCCCTGTAATATGCCCCTGCCATGGTGATTACCACTGCCAGACTATATGGGGGTTTCTATCTGAGCCCCACATCCTGCCAGGCCAGCCACACAATGCATCTCTGCATTGCCACAGCACAGCCTGACACGGGGCCCAGAGAGCCCAGGAGGCCTCAGTAAAGGTATACAGACCCCAAAAGATCAGAGAGGCATGAACGGTGGGGGAATTGAGTAAACAGGCTAGTTACAAGGGATAAAATAGGGTACCCCTGCCCTCTATAGCCCCAAGGGAGAAAGATGACAAATGCTTCTTTTGCCTGGAGGGTTTTGGGGTAAACATCAGCTGCAGGTTGCAGTCATAGAGCAAAGCTCTGGGGCTCAGAAGGGGGAAGTCCACTGGCCTGGAGCCCCAGAATTATAGAGCAGCCAGACTCTCTTCTGCCCAGCTGTGGGCTGCAGGGGAGGGCTGAGTATCTTTGCCAGCTCCTCTCTCTGGAGGAGAACCCCGCCTGCAGGAGAGGGGGAAGGCCCAAGCTTTGGAGTCACGGGGCCCACCCCAGGGAAGATCCTGTCAACAGTCTCCCCAAAGCCACCACCCACTCACCACCCAGCCAGTCCTTCTGTCCCTCCCTCTTCTTCAGGTCTGGTAGGGCCCTTGGCAGTGGGGCTGGCTGAGCCCTCTCTTTGGGCCTGGACAATGGAAAGGACTAGGCCCCTCCCCACTGCCCCAGGGACATAAAGCAGGCCTTTCACTGTGCAGTTCTGGCTGCTTCGGTTGGTTCTTGGCACCCAGCGGGCAGCATCAGGAGGGGTGAGAAAGCAAGTGTGCTGGGGGTGGGGGTGGGGCTGGCGATTCTGAGGCAGCTCCCCCACCCAGGGGCCACTCAGCGGTCCCCCCAACTGTGGGGTGAGCTCAGGCAGGACTACGAATCAACTTGGGCTAGTGGAGGAAGACAGGCAACAAGGGAGCTGGGAGATCGTGGCTCTGGGAAGGAAAGGCAGACACCCACTCCTCAGGCCCTGCCCACCACCTTCCCCCTTGGGATAGGCAAACCTATTGCTCCTTCCTGGCTCTTTCTGGGAAATTCCCAGGCTCCTGGTCCCTGGGCTCGCAGAGCTCGGGTTTGGCCAAAACCCCAAGCCTCCAGCGCTGCTTCTCTCGGGTGCCTCTGGCACAGGGGGTGGTGTGCTCACCAGCTACTGCTGTTCGGTTGGGCGAGCCAGCAGGGGCCTCCTCTCTGGGCCTTGTCCCTCCTGGTCCCCTCTGTACCCCCATCCGTCCCCTCCCAATGTCTCTTCTCTCTCGCCAGAGTTTAGAGAGGGAGCCATCATGACTGACGGAGGAACCCAGGGGAGAAGAGAACGAGACGGCGACCGGGTGGGGGTGGGGGATGGGGTGGGGACCGGTGCTCAGCCCTCGGGGCTGGGCGGAAGCAGCCCGGCGGGAGGGGTGGAGAGCGACTCACGCCATTGGAAGAAACTCGCCTGGTTTGGGGCTAAGGCTGGGAGGGTGGAAGTAAGCAGGGTCTGGTTATTTAATTTTGAGGATAAATTGTACAAGTAACTCTTGCAGCATCCTTTTACAACCTAAAACCCCCCCTCCCCCGGCGCACACATGCACTCGTCTCTCCATCCTGAGATTTTGTCTTAGGGCAGGGGCAGGGCCATTCGGAGCCAAAAGAACGGGTCCTCCACCCCACCCGCCCTCCAATTTTTAGCCCATCTATGCACAAACACCCATCTTTCAGGGATGGGGTCGCAGGCTACTGTGAACCAGGGCTCCTAAACATCGCCCCCAGGCCTATATTGCAAGTTCAAAGCCACTACCCAAGATCAGCTTGTAAAAGCCTTGACGTGGGGATCCGAGTCCTTCTTTGGTTACCTTTTCCCAGACAGTCTTCCAGTTTCCAAACGTGGAAGAGGCGTGTGTGTATGTGTGCGCGCGCGCCGCCTGTGTGTGTCTATCACTGTGTGTGCGTGTGTGTATGGGGGTTATATTAATGGATAATCTTAGAAATGACGAGAGAACTGAACTTAAAAGAAACTGGTCGGTTGTAAAACAAACAAGGAATAAACAACCCATAAAATGTAATTTGTGGTTTATCTGGAGGTGGAGGTGGCGCTGAAGAGGAGCACCCACTCCCCAATATTTTTTTTGCTGTGCCTCCACCCCCAGCGTTAGGAGCGGCGGAGAAGCGGCTCGGGAGTGATTAATCCGGGGATAATTCACCCCCCCGCCCCCC
The DNA here is from genome assembly GCA_026230045.1 of Corynorhinus townsendii. Taxonomy (NCBI): domain Eukaryota; kingdom Metazoa; phylum Chordata; class Mammalia; order Chiroptera; family Vespertilionidae; genus Corynorhinus; species Corynorhinus townsendii. The sequence continues at coordinate 200,235,361 of JAPDVU010000002.1, forward strand.
AGCGCGAACCCCGCGAAGCGGGATTGGAGGGAGTCATTTCCGAGAGCGCAGCGCGCCTCTCCCCGGCCGGGCGGACACTTGGTTCATTCCAGCCGCAGAAGCTCAAGGCTCCCGCGTACCGGGGTTTTTTCCGAACAGAAAAAAAGCTCCAGAGCTCCCCTGACCTCCTTTCTCCTCGGCGGGAGCGGACCTCTCCCTCGGCGCTGCCGGCCAGCCATGCCGCGCTCGCGAGGACCGAAGCTGGGGCGCTGCGGCTGCCCCGCGGGGAGGGCTCGCAGCGAAGCCGGGATTTCGGCGCTCGTACCGGGCGTGGGGAGCCGCTGGGGCCGCCCGCCGCCGCCGCCAACGCCGCCGCCGCTGCTGCTGCTGCTGAGCTGGGGGCTGCTCAGCGCCTCGGCCGTCGCGGGTAAGTCCGGCCCCGCTGGGAGCCGGCGGCCAAGCCGTGCGCCCCACCCGAGTCCGATCCCGTCCCCGGCCCTTTCCCCGCCCTCCCTCTTAACCTTCCACTCTTCCCGTCGCCCACCCTCACGCTCAGCCCCAGCCTCACCCCCCCCACTTCATCCCCCCCTCAACAGTGTCCTCATCTCTACCCTCACCCTCACTGTTACCCCCAAACCCAGCCGCAACTTGGCCGGATCCGGCCGGTGTGAGGGCCTGGGAGACTGGCATCCCTTCCCGGGGTTTCGGGGCACCCGGACCGTGGCTTCAGTTTCTCCAGCCTCCCAGCCCCCAAGATGCGAGGCTTTCCCGGATAAACTTTCCTGGAGCCCTCCCCCTACCTCCCCATTCTGGGGGCCTGCAGGGTCTGCCCCGCCCCCGCCCATTTTCTAGCGAATGGAGCCGGCGCCCCGCGGTAGCCACCCAGAGACTGCGGCCGCCAACCCCTTCCCCAAGAGTCCTCTCTCCGCGCCCTGGGCTTTGAGGGGGTTCCGGTGGACGCGGGCCCCGGGCGGGGGTCCCGAGCATGCTTTGCCGGAGAACTCAGGTGGGCGCTGGGGGTGCTGAGGACGTGGAGGCGAGGGTGGGGGTTGTGCCCGGGGGCTGGCGAGGGAGTGTCTCCGGCAGGCTCCAGGCCACCACATTCCCACTGGTTCCCACTCCGCGCCAAAGTGCCCTTTCCCGCGCCCTGCTGCAGCTCAGCGCTGGGGCTGCGGCAGCGGCGGCGGGACCTGCTCCCGGCAACCGAGTCCGGGAGGGGGCAGACCTGGCAGGTGCGGCCAGAACTTCGCGGGTATCTGGCTGCAGCTTGTGGACAGGGAAAGGCACGCGGCCCTTCCAGAGAATCCAGTCCCCAAGTGGGGAATACTGACCTCGACTGGTGCCTTCCCATTTTATCCCCTGCATCCCTCTGAGGCTCAGCTGTAGCCACAGCCTAGAAAGTTCCGTGTGCCCGGGTGGGGACGGGTCCAATGGACGAAGCCTGGGGCCGCATTTTCATTTAGCCTGGAGGCTGACACCCTAAACACCTGCTGCCCGGGCCTGGATTCAGGGCACCTCTGGCTGGAGCCTTGTTGGGTTTTTCTGGTTTGTTTTGGTTTAAACCACTGATTGGATGAACCTCTGAAGGCTTCGCCTCGGCCACCCCAACATCCCAGGGCTCCCTTCTTGGAAAGTGCGTCCCTTCCCTGGCAAGCTCCCCGACTCACTCTGACCTCCATATTTTGTGAGTGGCTCCTCGCAGACCCTGTCGCCAGCTCCTTAGCCGGCAACGTTAGGGTTGCTGGTCAGGGAGGGTGTCGGAGCCAGCTCTCGCATCCCGACTTGATCGGACTTTCTCGGCTTCTCCGAGGAGTCATAGTCGTCATAGCGGCTGACACCCAGAGAGGGGCGCCCGCGGTGCGCGCGCCTAGGAGCTAAACCTTGCGTACACCCACACCCACTGGCTGTGCGGCTCAGAAGGACTCCGCTGGTCACCCAGACTTGCCACAGGGGCGGTGAGGAAACCGCTGCTACTGGCTATCAGGCATTTAAGCCCTTTGTCCAGGTCTGGCCATGTTCAGGCTTAGGGGGCCTGAGATTGCCTTTTCTGTGATCCAACAATTTTCTTGGCTAGACTTGTCCCAGCCCCCAGGGCATGTCATGCCCCTAGGGAAAGAAAAAGGCTCACTCACCGGAGCTTGCACGCTGCAGGGTGCTGCTGGAATCCTGCCTGTAGAGACCCGTCTGCCAGAGGCTCTTTGGTCAGTAGAGAAGTTGGGTCGGTATTGGTGAATGGCTTGAGGAGGGGTGCTTGCTCTCCGGCAGCCCTACTTTTGCTTCCAGTGCTTTTCTTTTTAAACCTTCCCTGCATTTAGATGTGCTGTCTGGCCTTGCAAGCAACACAGATTTGGAAATGGACTTGGTGACAGATGATTGCAGGATTTGGCACAGTAGAGGGGAAAGCACATTCATTTTGTGTTCTCTTCACATTGTTGACTTTAAAAGACACTCAGGGCTGAACCATCTCCCTTCCCAGCCCAGTGATGACTGGATAAAATGAACATAAGGATTTGACAAGGACAGCCTCCTCACCCACCTTTATCTTTGATCCTCACTCAACACCTTCCATCTGTGCCTGGCCTCCCTCTTCCCCTGCTCCCAGTCTCCTCTGAGACCTCCTATCGGTGACCTCCTCTCCCTACTATCAATCACTCACTCTTCCTCCTTAGGTTTCCTCTTGGCCTATAAACAGCTTTAATCTTTTTTTAAAAATATATTTTATTGATTTTTTTTACAGAGAGGGATAGAGAGTTAGAAATATCCATGAGAGAGAAGCATCGGTCAGCTGCCTCCTGCACACCCCCTACTGGGGATGTGCCCGCAAACAAGGTACATGCCCTTGACCGGAATCGAACCTGGGACCCTTTAGTCCGCAGGCTGACGCTCTAGCCACTGAGCCAAACCAGTTAGGGCAACAGCTTTAATCTTTAACATGAAATAAGCTAACCAAACTTCTTGGCCTATTGACCTTTTAGCTACCATCCCATCTCTCTCTTTTACAAGTCAGTTCTCTTCCGAGGGTCTTCAACTTTCTGGACCACCAGTCACTTCCTGCAGTCCGCCTTCTGTCCCCAGAACTTGAACTCTCTAGGAAAGATTGCCAAGGACCACTTTAATTGCCAACTCTTTCTTTCTGTGGTTGGCTTTTCTTTTCTCTTTCCCCCCTCCCTCCCCTTTTCTTCCTTCCTTCCTTTTCTCTTTCATCTATCTTTATAGTCCTTTATCTATCTGTGACTTTGAATCCTTTGGATTATTCCTTTTAAAAACTTCACTTCCTTGAGCTTCTTGGACACTGCTGTTTTTTTCTTACCTCTTGGCTGTTCCTTCCCAGTCTCTATAGTAGCAATCACCACCCCGCCCCCGCCCCCCCCCCTCCCTCATGTAAGTATGGCTTCCTGCAGTTCCACTCCTGTGCTTTTCCTCATTTTCTTTCCCCATTCCCCAGGTGAGCTCATCCAGGTACATCCCTTCCACAACCACACTCTGAAGCTTCTAGACAGATCTGCCAAGATGCTTTTTCTGATTTATGTCTATTGGCTTTGTTGCACACGGAAATTCTGGGTCTAGACAGCCCATATATCTGGTGACTTCTGGGTGTTTTCATCTAGATGTTACCTTTCCAAAACAAACTCATTAGCTCCTCTCCTGAGCCTCCAATATTCCCTATGTAGGCCACTGATACCTGCAGCCTCCCAGTTACCCAGCCCTGAAACCTGAGTATCATTCTCAACTCCTTCCTTAGGAGGTAGCCATCAATTTTTTAAAGTTTCGAACCTTCAATTGTTCTCAAACATCCCTACTTTTCTCTGGACTTAGAGGGTCTGAGGATTGAAAAGGCTGAAATGCCTCCCATCTCCTTAATAATAAGTAATTCAAAATAAAACTAATATTAAACTATAAGGAATTCCAACAAAGTTCTGATTTTTCTCATCCTAACCACTTCATTGCTTTAAAAATTCAAATACCAAATTATTATTATTTTTTTAATTCTCTGTACTTTCCTTATTCCTTAAGTGCTTGTTTTCAGGGGCCTCTTGCAGACTGGTGCACTGACCAGACGCAGTGTTTGATTATAGTACTAACTGAATTGTATTCAAAGTATTTATCTATCTGCCTCACGTATTGAACTCTGAGCTTCCTGAAGGTAGGGATAAGTGCTTTATTTCTCTTATATCCCCAACACCCAGCTCAGAACCTGACATAGAATTGGTGTCTGATGGAACGTTGTTAATCAGTGGATAATTTTAAAATATTTTGGACCATTCCTTTAGGGCCCAATAAAGATAAATAGTGTTAGGAGTCAAGGAACCTAGAGATAACAATGATACCAAGTTCCCTGTTGTCCTTCTTCCCCCACCCAGAACTAAATGTGACAAGTTGGTGAGATAGCTCCTTATATTCTAGAACCATTACAACAAGCCCTTGACATACATGCTCCCTAGCCCCCCCAACGGAAAGGCATTTAGGCATCAGTATATGGACTTGAAATTCCAACTGCAATTGAGCTGTGGGTTCATTTGATAACGTTGACTATATCTCGGGCTGGTGAGTATGTGGCTTTGTCGCAGGTGAGGCTAAAAGCGCGTGGCAAGGGGACTGGAGAACCTGATTGCGGGGTCTTGGATACTGTGACGTTCGGGTTTGTCCAGAGGAGTCCGGCAAGTGGCTTCAGCAGCATCACCTTGACTCATGTCTGACCTGCTCTGTTTCATCATCATTGTCACTCCAGCAGATTGAGAGAATCTGATCGCTCAGCAGAGTCCCATGTTCCTTGTTGGACAACTAGCTGATCTTCAGATCTTTCCAAGGCCCAGTTCCCCACCTCCAAAAAGGGACAGGTCATTCCTGTGTTGTGGGAAGGATTAGAAATCAGAGATGCCTCAGAAATGCAACAGGCCCAGCACATACCGACCTCATCGAAGGTGCCCCTCAAGTGTAATTTGGGGCTGAAATAGGAACACTGAGCACAAAGGACTCAGCCAGGAAGTCTGGATGCCCACACAGTGTCCTCCCCCACCCACTGTGCTCAGAAAACTGTCTGGTACTCAGGGAGTAACACTGAGCCCTCATCATGTGCTGGGATCATCCCAAGCACTTTTGTGTATCTCAAGTCTCAAGCAACCCGGTGAGACCAGCAATATTATTTTTCCCATTTTATACATGAAGAAGTAGGTTCAGCGAGGACATAGACATCCACACAGTAAGTCAATGGCCAAGCCAAGGTTTGAACCCAGTCTGCCTGACTCCAGATCCTTTACTCATAGCCACACTGCTGTCTGACTTCTAAGGGGATCCAACTGGTGAGATACTCCTGGAATCCTTCTGCCCAGGCTCCCAGCCCCAGCCCTGCTTTTCCCTCTGCTCCCACCCCCCACCCCTCTTCAGGTTTGCTGTGCTGCTTTGGGTACTTGAGGCTTGGATCCCAACTTTCTAGCTCCTCAGGCAGCTGTGGTTCATCCATCTCCACTATAGTCTTGGGAGGAAGACTGCAAAGGTATCCTTGGTTTGCTTCTATTCCCAAACACCCATCTGGGGTGAAGTCTGTTGTGGACTGTCACAACCCCCCAAGTGCCCCCTGTTGTAAAATCATCAGGACATACTGGAATGTCTTGTTGAATGAAATGACGCCCGTCTGTGAACTCAGGCAGGGCAGTGGAGCTCAGTCACCGCCTTTCAAGGAACACCTGTTGAGAGGACCTACAGTTGGTTCTCTGGAACACAGGCTCCTTCCCCTCAGGATGCCCTGTTGGACATTCCTAAAGCATGCTGTTTGGAGGAGTGGGAAGAGGTGAAGGGACATCCCCAAGTGGATCCTACTGCATCCTACTAATAATAGCTGGCTAATGTTTTATAGACGTTACTATTCAAGTCACACAACAATCCAACCACTATAATGTCATGTTTGAAGAGACTGAGGCTCAGAAATTTAGCAATTTGGCTAAGGTTGTAGAGCTAACAGGTAAAGGAGGCAGAATTGAAGCTCGGGGCTACCTGACTCTAAGGCCCCTTCTCTTAATTCACCGAAAGCTTTTGTCACAGTGCCGGATGCATTGTTAGCATCAGTATATGTTAATGGTTCCCTCTGCTACTACTTCTACTGCTGTGACTGTCTACTTGCTTTCTGCACCAGCCTCTTAGAATCACAAAAGAAACAGTTCTAACACTACGCCACTTTGAGGTGCCACTATATGCATCAGCAAGAGTCTTTTCTCTTTGCTCCTCTCATTGGAAACAGCCCTTAGATCCTGATCAACTCACTGAACCCATCAGCCGTTAGCCTTTCTCTGCCAGTGGTCAAGGGGGAGGAATCTCTATCTCCCCACTAGAGGTTGGAGACTGCCACTGACACTGTCCTCCTTGGTTTTTACTCCTTGAGTGGGATATGGCCTCCCAACCACTCCCTCTCTGCCTGCAGAGATTTTTCCAGCATAACAGGGGAACATCTGTGTGAACCTGCAAATGGAGGATTGCTTCACAGTCCTCTGCCTCATGGAGACACTATCTCAGGCTTCACTGGCTTTGAAGAGAACTTAGCTCCTTTAGACCCACAGAAAGCAAAGGGTGGGCTATGCATTGTGGGGGTTTCTCAACTTGAAAATGATGATGCAGTTCTTAGAGATTTTTCGTGGCTCCTGTATGTTAAGAATCCAAGGGAAACCATATTTATTTTCTTTCTGGACTCTTGAGAGCTCAAACCCCTGGATTATCTTTTCATACATACACAGACATGTTCTGTGTCTTTTTTTCTCTTCTCCTACCCAAATACACACTTAGCTCTTAGATCTTGTGGGGAGGGCGAGACCTTTTGGATGTATCTCCATATAATATGAAGAATGGTCATGCCCCCATGTAAATCATGAGTGAGAACTCTGGCCAAGCACAAGAGGAGAGGGTAGGGAATATAATGGAATATGATGGGCAGTAATTGGAAAAATAGAATAATTTGAGATGGACTGATATTAAGTAGGAAGGATTGAGTGGGTTAGGATCAAGAGTGAATTAGGATGTGTTGCGATGGGATAGATAGAATGAATTGGGATGGGTTGAAATGGGGTATGGAGTGGGATTGAATATGTGACGGTTTGGGGTGGGATTGAGAGGATGGGATATAGAGTATTCAGGGGATTGACTGGGATATGATGGGGTGGGTGGACTGGGATGGGATAGGATGGAATTAGGGTGAGATGGAATGGACAATTAGGATATAGTGGACTAGAGGTTAATGTGTCATGGTGGGATGGGGTGGGATGGGGGTGAATCAGGGATGGGAAACTGGGAGATGTGGTGGGGTTATATAGACAACTGAGTGGGCATTTTGAGGAAATGGGCAATGAGGGAGGGCACCAGAAACAACTTGTTCCATTATTGTAGCATCTTCATCCCCCTCCCCAGAACTATTTGGTTTCTTACTTGCCTGAACTGTGCAACTTCCAAAAGATAGTGAGTCCCCACAAGCTCTTGCTTCCACGCTGGCATGGATCCTAAAATGCTGGAGGTACCACTTTCCTGTTATAAGGGAGAAATTAGGAGTCCTGTTGGCCATCACCACAAACCCTACCAGAGAAATATGCTGGGCACATGCTAGAAGCCCCGGTATAGCCCATGTCGAACCCAACAGCAGGGAAGGGCACTGTGCCCACCCTAAAGCTAGTGGGGTGCTGTACCCATAGAAAGCAAAGTCCTGGGTGGTGTAGAGCCTCACCTCTCTGGGGGCATCTCGCCACTTGAAATTGCCTTTCACGTCCTACCTATTTGTTTCTGTATTGTTGGAAAATTTTCAACTGAATTGATCTCTAAGAGGATGTCAGTCTTATCCTGAAAAATCATCATTATAAGGAACTCTTATGATGCTAAAAATAAGGTATGTATAGTTAAATTACAGAGAGCTCCAAGATGACTCTTAGAAATTTCTTTGAGCATCTCCCATGTGGTCTAGAGCAGAAAATCAGGGCTCATATTGCAGCACAAATAGCCTTCCTCTCTGCCAATGTCGAATTTATACACAATTAAGTGCAATTATAATCCAGATACCTCCAAAAAATTATGTGTCCGTCTTCTAGGTTTTCCAACAGGAAATAGAATAAGTTCCATTATTAAATAGCTACATGTATTTATTTAATGAAAATAAGTGAGTGTGACGGTTGTAACTTTAAAGGGAGAAAGCAGAGACTGAAATTTGGACCATTTGAGACACAAGTGCATTATCAGAGAATGTGTAGGCGTTTTGTGTGGATGATTGATGGCCCTTTCTGAGATGGGCAAGTGTGGTAGAGCCGACTCAGGCCTCAGGAGGCTTGTCGACGTGCTGGCTGCCTGATTCTGCTCCACCCCAGCCTGAGTCTCACTTGCTACCTACTGACCCTCATTGCTTCCTCCATCACCATCTGAGGGCTGGAGGTCAAGGATGCAGAAAGGCTCAGAGATTGGGTGAGCCTTGGTGATGATGATGTGTGGGCTTCTGAACATTACGTGGTGATAAGGAGGAGGTAAAAGTTTAATGATTTATTTTGAATTCATGTTAAACTGTCTCTAGCATGAAAACAGCCACCTCAAGGATGGCATCCCCTCCTCCCAGGGACCTGTGTAGCCCGGGACCTTGTCATTTGTGCAGCCCCAGGAGGGCTGACATGCAGCAGATCCATGACTGGGAGGAAGACATTCTGATCTATTTGATATATGTATTGAAATTTGGCCCAAGAATCAGGAAACTAGTCTTCTAGACTTGTGGTGCTTATACCATTTATATGACCATGAGGAAATTATTTCATCCTCCCGGGCCTCCATTTTCCTACCTGTAATATGGGAACAATGATACCTACCATGTCTATGTATGCTGTGCTTGGAAGCTCTTTAATTAACAAAACAAAACTGGTCCAGGGATAGTAGAATAAGTCACTAGTCTGAGCCTCATCCAATGGGAGATCTGCCTGGTGGCCAGGCTGGCTTGGCTTTCCAGGGATGTGCAACTCACTACCTTTGTAGTGAGCCTGCCTGGCCTTCAGTGGGTGAAGGAAGGTAAACTTGCTGAGCTTCCTAGCCTTTATCCATTCTTACCCTACAATGTGTGCCTGCTCCTGAGAACTTGAAAGGGAGGATGTGAGCAGTTCCTATCCGCAGTCCCTCTGACATCTGCCACAGCCTCTTCCTCACTCTGCACCCCAGGCAGCACCACTGGGAGTTCTTCTGGGAGAGGTGACTGTAGATGACTGTGGAGCTCCACCTTCATTGACTCACCCATCTGGGAAACAAGGTCTGCATTGAGGCCTTTAAACTCTAGCAAGATGAAAAGTCCCTATGTTTGAGGACCGCTGAGCCTTGCATCTCATGGCATTTTGCCACAGGAAACATGGAAAGAGGAAAATGTTATAAGGATAGTTGTCTTGAGTCATGTGGATGACACAGTTGAGAATTTTTGTTTTGTTTTGTTTTCTGCTTTTTTTAAATTATTTTTTTAGCCTAGCTGTATAACATTGAATTAGTCCTACCCTCAGACCATGACACTTTATGATCATCTATGCCAGACTTCTCTCTTGTTTTATTTAAACACTAGTGACCTGGTGCACGGATTTGTGCACATTGAAAGGAAATTAATTAGAAGGTTGCCGGTGGGGCAAGATGAGCTGGACATGCGCTGGAGCCAACCTCCCACTGTCCCTCCCCGGCTAGAGGCACCTGGGGCTGCGCCACAGTGGAGTGAGTGGGCCCCTCCAGCAGGTGGGGTCCCTAGGCCTGGCCTGCGGGGATCAGGCCAAAACTGGCTCTCCGACATCCCCCGAGGGGTCCCAGAGTGCAAGAGAGCATGCTGCAAAGTTGCTGTCTTACAGGATATGGAGCACAAATGCAGGTGTGCAAAAAATCAGATTTGGGCTGACAGTGCCCAGCAACAACATAACCCACAGTCGACAGTGGAATTGCGTGGCCCCGGGAGGAATTGGGCTCCCTCCTCTCTGGTTTTGGGGTGCGTCACCCAAGAACCTCCACTGTCAAGTCACTGCAGCTTGGCAGCTCCTGTGTTGAGTGTCTGCCCCCTGGTAGTCAGTGTGTATCATAGCGACCAGTCTGATGGGCAGAGGGACAGGTAGCATATTAGCCTTTTATATATATAAATTTTCCTCCTGTTATACCCAGTCCTAAGGCATTGTTGTCCTTCCCATCAGTATCCACTCTGATATATTTGATATGTCTTTAAATATGCATGAATTCTCATAAAATATGTAGGATTGTTTGTGTGCATATATATTGTGAATTTACATAAATAGTAGTGAACAATACGTTTCTTACTGTATTTACTCAACACTGTAAAGATCTAGCCCTACTCCCTGCATGTGTCCAGTCCATGGTTTCTAACTGCTTTGGGCATTATTATTGTGCACCCATCACTTTCTATGCATCCATTCCCCTGGGGATAGGTGTCTGGCTTGTCTATAACTCCTGACCACACGTGAAGTTCTGAAGCACATCCTTGGCCATGCTCTCTTGGGACTCTGTGTGAAAACAATTCTGGTCTGTACACATGGAGGGTTAGGCTCCTTAAGTTCACTTTCTGGGTTCTGCCATCATGTTTCCTAAAATGGCTGTGCTAGGGCACATTTCCACTGAGAATGCACAAGCGTTTCTGTCTCTCTGTATCATCACCAACACCTAATGTTACCCACCTTTCTGATCTTCGCCCTTCTGATGAGTTCAAAGTGCCATCACATTGTTTTCATTGACATTTCTCTGATAACCAGTAAGTTTGAATATCTCTTATATGTTTGTCAGTTGTTTGAGCTTCACTTTTTTGTAAATTGCTTACTGATAGTCTTTGCCTATTTTTAAATTGGACTTCCTATCTTCATTGAGAAAGAAATTTTGGTTGATTTGCAGGAGTTTTTTTGTTTTGTTTTGTTTTGTTTTGTTTTTATGGATTCCAGATGTTGCCCTTTGCCACTTCTAAAGGTTACAAAGAACCTCTCTCATTCTTCCATCTGTCTATTTTGTTTATGGTGTCTTTCTTTAGACAGCAATACTTCCTTTTAAACCTAGTCAGATCCATCCATGTTTTGTGGAAAACAGAAGGTAGGACACGTGAGGGTGCCAATGAGCTAGGAGGCAGGGCAGGTTCTCAGGCCTACGTGGGTTCACCTTCACCTTCCTGCAAGGCTGGCTCTCCGTATGGAGAGGTCTGAGTAGTCCCAGACCTTCCTGTCCATTCTGGGCTCCCAAATCCTATAGGAGATTTCTCTTTTGATTGAGGCTCTGTTTCCTGAAGGTGCCAGTTAAAGTACAAATCAATTATGTGATGGTTGCCACACTTAGAGAACGTGAGGGGTTGTTCCGCCCTACAGCAGGCATTACTGAGGGCCTGTGCCATGCCTGAGCTCGCAGATGCACTGGGAACGTAGACAAGTTTCATAGATAAGGGTACATAAGAGAGGCAATTACACACATGTTCATAGTGGCATCATTCACCATATCTAAAAGGTGTAAGCAAACCAAGTATCCATCAATGAAAGAGGGATAAACAAAATATAGCATCTGTATACAGTGAAATATTATTCCACCTTAAAAAGGAACAATATTGTACATGTTACAACATGGATGAACCTTGAACATATGATGACAAGTGAAATAAGCCAGTCTGAAAAGGGCAAATACTATATGATTCCACTTATGTGCGGTACTGAGAGTAGTCAAATCCATAGAGACAGAAAGTAGAATGGTGGTTGCCAGGGGCTGGAGGGAAGTGGGGATGGGGAGTTGTTACTTAATGGGGACAGAGTTTTAGCTTCGCAAGTTGAAAAGAGTTCTGTCAATGGGCGGTGGTGATGGCAATCCCACAATATGAATATGCTTAATGCCACTGAACCAGATACTTTAAAAATGGTAATTTTCAATATATATTTATAGCCACAATCTATAATAATAAAAGTATAATATGCAAATGGACCGAATGACCGAACAGCAGAACGACTGTCCGGACAACCTTCCTGATGACCATGCTATGACACGCACTGGTGCCAGGCCAGCTAAGGCGGGTGTGATGCGATTGGTTGGGGGCCCAGCCATGGCCCCACGATTGCCCCGCAGAAAGAGGCCCAATCCACCCTTTGCACGGAATCAATTGTGGAGCCCTGGTTGGGTGGGCAGGGCCTCTCTCTGCTGGGCGATCGATTGCAGAGCCCCGTGATTGATTGCCCTGCAGAGGAAGGCCCAGGCCACTCAGCCGGTGGCTGCAGAGGGAGGCCCAGGTCAGCCAAGTGATCGCACCCCACGCCTGTCGCCTGCAGAGGGAGGCGACCAGTGGCAGGGGTGAGGGAGCAGTGCTGCACAGGTGGCAAGCAGTGGCAGCTGCGGGTTTGGGGCCAGCTGCTGGCAGCTGGGGGAAGGAAAGCCCCAATAGGCCCTGATTGCTGGTCAGGCCTAGGGACCCTACTAGAGGGGTCCCGGATTGGGAGAGGGTGCAGGCCAGGCTGAGAGACACCCCCCTCACGAATTTCGTGCACTAGGCCTCTAGTTAAAAATAAAGTGGGTAACTATCCCAGAGCAGGGATGTTTAAGCTGAAACTTGCAGGCAGGATGGATAACAGAGAGCAGATGAAGAGAAGCAGTGGGGGAGTATGCCAACACTGGAAACCCATCTGCATGGGCTTTCTGTTGAGTGGAAGCAAGTCATGTTCAAGGTCTGGATCTCAGTGTCTAGGACCAAGTTCCTGTGATGTTGCTGCTGCTGCTGCTGCTGCTGCTGATGATGATAATGCACATTAAGTGTGTCTGGAAACTCTCAGCACACTGCTCCTCTGGTCTGAAGGTGGAGCTCACAGGAGACAGGTCTTTAGCCACCCACACTCCTCTGCACACCTTCGGCAACCCTGGTCTTGACTGCACCCAGGAATGAGTAGAGGAAGGGCCTCTGGGCCTGGGTGGCCTTGGAGCAGAGGCTCTACTACCATCTGCAGTGTGCTCCCCCTGTTTCTCCCTCTCCTGCCCCCTCTGCTTTCAGCCAGGCCCTGGGGGAGCCAGGACATGTTCCCAGAGGCTGCAGCACCTCCCAGGGAACCAGATGTGTGCTGATGAGATTAGAAAGCCCCCGGACACAGGCCTGCATTAACATTCCTAAACTGCTTAACACACTTCACAAAAGGCCTGTTGGTAAGGATTGGCCTGACAGCTTGGAGCTCCTGAATCACCAAGTCCTTCTACCAGCCACTGATTTGTTAGGTGACGGCACTCAGGGGAGTCTTATCCTTGACTTCCTCCTCATACTAATTCCCATTTTTCTAGATTTAATACTCGCTGAAGAGCAGACACGAAGCACTGAAATGCCATTTTCCCAGGGCCTGTTGGTGCGAGGCAGCGGGCATTTTAGGACAGGCATGACTGGCAGGCTCAGGGCAGGCAGGGGAGGAACCCGAGGATGGGGCCTGGGAGGCCAGGTTCCTTCCTCACTTTGTTCTGGGCTGGAGCGGGACCTAGCCCCCAGTGGAGAGGCATTGAGAGACACTGCAGTCCCAGTGAGAAGCCAGGGGGCTCAACAGGGAAAACGAGGCAGAGGGCCAGTTGTGCAAACAGGGATGCCAGGAAATACAGACACTGGAAGGCTTAGGAGTGCATTCACTCATTCATTCATTTATTCATTCAGCCATTCAGTTCTTGGCTTTTAGGAAGTGAGGTAGAGATTATTAAGTGAGTGCCCTGGAGAAATGATGTCATGATCAGATGAGTTTGGGCATCACTAGGCCTTGGTTTCCAACGTGTGGTTCTAGGCCTTCCAGGAAGCCTGTTAGAAATGCAGCTCCTCAGGCAGGTGGACATTCTGCCTGATGCACATTCTGATTCAACGGCCCACCTGTTGAATCAGAATGTGCATTTGAACAAGACCACAGGTGATTCCTGTGTCTGGGAGTCTGGGAAGCACGATGGGACACACGTTGTGAGCACGAACTTTAAAGTAAGGCCAACCCGGGACAAATCCTGGCTCTAGTTCATTCTGGGCCTCAGTTGCCACATTAGTAACATGAGGCAAGAAGCCTGACCTCACAGTCATGCCTATAAGGGTCCATGTTTGCACAGTGCTTGACACTGAGCACGCATCACTCCACATAAGTCCATGCCCCACTGGCAAGGGTTTGGGTTCTTTTTTTCACTCTGTGTCCCTGGCACATAGGACAGTGCCTGGAGCATAGTAGATGCTCAGTCAATCTTTGTTGAATGAATGAATGCCCATCCAGTGGTTGTCAGGTCAAACCAAACACCCTGGAAACTGCTTTCTGGAACTGCATGGACACAGTGAGCTTTTCCTTTCTGTTTTCTGGGTGTGCTGGGTGATGGCAGATTTCCCAAGCTGAAGGCATTGCTAAGAGTCTAGGGCCAGGGGATTGTGGAAATTTTTGATGCAGAGCACTGAGATAGCTGCTGTGTGTCAGCCTGTGTTTCACAAGATTCTGTTGTTGCTGAAATCTTGGAGTTGAAAGCCATTGCTAAAATTAAATATTTTGACAAGTGTTAGCCATTATCACCTTAGTAAAAATGAGCTGATCAGTCTGGAGAGATTAAGGTTGGGTAGGGTGGTAAAGGGTAGATGTGTGTGTCTCTGGACCCACCCAATGTGCCTGGGCCTCAGATTTTGAACCTAGAAGTTTATCTGATCCAATGCTGCCCCTATTTTTCCTCTTGATCCCTTGTTGGCCTTTCCCACTTGGCCCCATCCTTGGTGCATCCTCTTCCAGGCTCTGTGCCACTCGGAACTACAGGCTCTATCCACCTTGGGACCATTCTCATCTGAGGGGCCTCCTCACTCACCTGCCCTCCTAAACAACCTTGTTTCTTACAACACAGAAAAATGGACACGAAAGAACAGCATGAACCTTGGGAAGACTTGCTCCAGAATCTGGGTAGGGAAGTGCAGCTAGGAAGGTCACTACTGTAACTGGTGTCCCTGCTCCTCTTTTCTTGAATCTCTCTTCCCCTCTGTTTTCTTCCTGTGAGCCCGAAAACACACTGTTTCCATCTATGCAACCAACACACTAAACAACACCCCTTCCTTGATTCCGCACCCCCTTTTGGCTGTCACCTTGTCTGGCTCCTTCCCTTCCCAGCCGTACTTCCTGAGAGAGTGTCTGCCAGTTCATTTCTTAGCGCCTGTCATCTGGTTTCCACCCTCCCCACTCCGGGGGAAGTGCTCCAGCCCAGGGCACCACATGACTTCCCACTGCCCAAATCCAAGTGTCTCTCTCTCTCTCTCTCTCTCTCTCTGCTTCTGGACCTCCCACAATCTGGCCACAACCTGCCTCTTGACCTTCCACCTGTCCTTTCCCCTCCTCTCATTCCTCAGCATCTCATTCTGCCCATCACTCCCAATTAAATTAGCTTTCCTATTGCTGCTTCCAGATCTTCGGTCTTGGCCCTCCTCTCTTTTTATTCTACATTTCATTCCTTCCTGTGGCTTTAACACCACTCTCCAAATGAGGATAATCCCCACATTCTACATTTAGTTCTCCAATGAAGACCCAGCACCTGGGGGTTCTTAGTCCAATGTTCAGCATGCCACAAACCAAATTCTTCCTTCCTCTGTATCACGTCTCACCCCTAGCAGTTTTACCATTCAAAAGTCTTTGTGGGTCACCTGCATGAATTGCTTTGCTAGCCATGCATCTTTCTAAACCAGAAACCTGGGAGTCATCTTTGAATTCCACTCCCACCCACTCCCTTTCACTAACCACATTTTGTGGACTCTGCCTCCCGAACAGCTCTGGAGCCTCCCTACATCTCACTCCTGCTGCTGTGGCCTCACCCTCTTGGACACTTGAGGACCCAGCATTCTGATAACGCGTAGTCTTCCACATCCATTCTTTCCTTCCTCTAGTGCAGTGGTTCTCAACCTTTCTAATGCCGCGACCCTTTAATACAGTTCCTCATGTTGTGGTGACCCCCAACCATAATATTATTTTCGTTGCTACTTCCTAACTGTAATTTTGCTACTGTTAATGAATCGTAATGTAAATATCTGTGTTTTCTGATGGTCTTAGGCGACCCTGCTAGCGGTTCTCAACCTGTGGGTCGTGACAGGTTGAGAACCACTGCTGTAGAGCCTAAGACCATCGGAAAACACAGATATTTACTTTACAATTCATTAACAGTAGCAAAATTACAGTTAGGAAGTAGCAACGAAAATAATTTTATGGTTGGGGGTCACCACAACATGAGGAACTGTATTAAAGGGTTGCGGCATTAGAAAGGTTGAGAACCACTGCTCTAGTGGGTGGTACCTGCTTCGGTCAGAGATACTAGGATAGAAGCAGAGTGATGGAGGGGTTCTGCGAAGTTGGCATCCTTGAAGAGGCAAGACTGAAGCTCTTGGATAAGAGTGAGCCTTCAAAGGAGTTTAAGCTGATGTGCCACTAACACCTGCCACCAACACCTTGTATCTTCTGAGGTTCCCGTTGATGTGGTGTAAGGATAAGAAACTCTAGTTAAAAAAAGGGAAAGTACTAGTTCATTTATTATGGCATGTGCCTAATGGCCCTCAAAGCACAGACCTTTAGGTACATGTGTTAGAGACTTTGACTCAGGCCTGAGTACCAGGGTGCTTTCCACCCCACTGTGAGTGTACATCTGGGGAACTGAGCACTCAGGAGCATCTGCAGAATTGGATCTGGGCCAGGGTCGACAGAGCACGCTCAGTGTCCCCGTCCCATCCAGCTCTGGGCAGGAGAATGATGGGCGTGCTCTCACCCCGTTTTTAGGTAGAACAGGGGGCATCTGGTGGACACACTTTGCCTTTCAGTTTAGGGCTCCTCTCCCTGGCGAAACATGGCCCAGCGAGGGATGAGAAGAGGCAAGTGGCAAGAAAGCCTTCCTGGACCTTAGCATGGTCAGAAGGGCAGCGGCCCCCCTCCTTCATGCCCTGAGACCGCAATGGGTGGTGGTGGTGGTGGTGGTGGTGGTGGTGGTAGTGGTGGCGGTGGGGTGGTGTGATACAGGCTCCTAAATGTCTCTCCCGCCCTCAACGCAGCCCAACTTCGTGATGACTGGGGACGCCTTCCTGTCCACTGAGTTCCTCCCAAGAAACTGCGGCGCTGTTTCCACCAGACTGCATTGATTAAAAAGGGCATTGATGCTTTTCTCGTTTTTATTTCTAAAAGACATATGTAACTGCCAGTTGTTTTCAGGTCTGTAGGCACTGATCAGCTCCCTCCCCAGCTCCCACCCACCCCACAGCAATTCCAGGGAGACTCTGCCACGAGGCGGGAACAATCCACTGGAGTTCCCAGCTTCCTGCAGAACTGCCTGCAGACTGAGGAGGATAAAGCCACATCCAGGGGCAGAAGCAGACGTGTGGCCCCTCCCTTCCACCTTTTTGCTCTCTTGACCCAGAATCCCAGCCCCCCTTCCCATCCTCCTGTGACCTCGCCCATTTTCTCTCCATAGTATCTGAGTTCAAGCCCTGAGATGTTCCCTGTTCTAACTTGGGTGGTTCTATTCTTTGGCCCTGGGAAAAGGCATCTTTTTCGGAACTCATTCTTAGTTAGTCCTTTTATATAAGGTCGAGACTACCCCCATTCATCCCCCCCAGTGCTCCTCATTGCATTTTCCCCTTTCCAAACAGCATTCAGCCTTGCCAAGGAGCTAAAGTTTTTCATGCAATAAAGCAAGGGGCTGGGGAACCCAACATCCCTTAATTGTCAAGCCTGTAGGGTCCCCGGAGGGTGGTGCCTGGGTCCCTCCAATCAGAATGGACAAAGGGCAGAGTGACCTCACCAACTGGGAAAAGTTCCAGCCTGAAGCAGACACTGGCATTTATTTGGCCGGTGCATTTCGATTGTGGATAAATGTAGTTTCTGTTAGGCTCTTTGAAATATTGAAAATGGCTCACCAGCTCTCCTGAATGCCTTTGAAGGCCTGTCGGGGTCTGGGAATCCCAGGCAGGGAACTCTCTTCTTGACCACTCCCACCCCTACTTCCCATCACACCTTTCTTCCCCTCTGGAGCTTGAAACGAACTGAGTGAAAAATACAAGCGGTGCCAAATGGAGAGATCAAAATGTCAGCTTCATTACTGATAATGCTGATTGGAGAATGTAGCTTTGGATGTGCGGCCAGATTGGCTTATTAATACATCCCTTTCGAATGGGAGAGACCCACCCATTCCTGGGCACAAGGTGACATCTTTGGGCCTTCCAAACAGGAGCCAAGCCTGCCGGACTAGTTTAGGGAGGTGAGATGCAGGTGGGACTGAGCCTAGCGTGCCAAGTCCTCTCCCCAAACTCACTATTTAGACCAGTCACCACCCACCCCAGCAGGGCGAGACAGTGAGGGGTCAGAGTGAGACTGGAAAAATATGTGTCCGAGGAACTTTGCCCTCAGGGGCATGGACTGGGAACTCTCTCCCCCTGTGGAGACAGGACTGGGCTGTGCGTGTGTGTGTGTGTGCTCTCCCACCCAGCCACAGTGGATCTGGGCCTGAGCAGGTCAGCATCACCTGCAGCTGAAAGCGGCCCAGGCAGGCAGGACCAGTCCCACCCCTCACCCCCCCAGGAGGAATAGTTCCAGCACCCCCGCCCCCCCCATCTTGGGTGCAGCTATAGAGGCCAGCCATCCTTGGAGGATCTCAAAGCTCTTACCCAGAGGGAGAGGAGATGTTGACTAAGATGTTACTCATCTGGCTCGCTTATCTCTGTGACATATTTAAATAAGAAAATAAATTGTTCCTTTTTCTTTTCCCTTCATTGGCCCCTGGAAGGATAAATGAAGAATGGGCTTCATCCAGGTGAATTGTTGGGAAATGGGACCGCTGTTAAAAATGCATCTGCTCTGGAGTCAGTCCTGATTCTTCCTTGGTGTTAACTCCTTGATGTCAGATTGAGGCCAGGCACCATCCATTTGCTTCGCAGATGAAGAACCAAAATTGAGTGGAATAATAGATCCAAGGCAAGAAGGGCAGGTGGGGGATGACAGAGAAAGTGACTAAAAGTGACTAGCTTTCTAGTAAAAAGCAGTAGCAATGCCCAGACTCTTTCTTTAGTTATCCACAGTTACACCCTCTTTCACTTATTCTGCATCATAGGTGCATCCCCCGCCCCCCCCCCCCGCCCCAACACACACACAGCCACACACACACCATTTACTGTCTGTCTCCTCAGATGATTTCCATGAGATGAAGGAGGTTGTCCTATTTGTTCTCTGAGGTCTGAAGAGCACCAACTTCTAGAATAGAATCCTACACATAGTAGGAGCTCCATGACTATTTATTGGGTATTGAATGAATGAATGAATGAATGAAAGACTAGAGAGATGGAACCAAGACTTTTGGAAGCCCAGCAGATGGAGTAAACAACTCCAGTGTATGGGTGTGTGTGTGTTATTGGGGGAGGTAAATGTGTGGTCAGATGTTTAGGGGAAGCAGGCAATTTTCCAGGAAAGAAAGAAGGGAAGTGACCCTAGACCTTGGAGGGCCTGTGTTGATAAGAGCAGAGAAGTTCCGCATTGTGGGAGGCACCTTGTGTTGTGGCTGGGGCAGAGGATCAAGTTTGGGAAGGGGCAGGTGACAGAGGAGGGAGAGAGTGTGGCTGATCCCTGTGGAGTGATTTTGAGCCTGGACTCTGTGGAGTCAGCCTAGCTGGGTGCACAGCCCAGCTCTGCAGGAAACACTCGTAAGTCACAATTTGAGGTGGCTATTAAATCATTGCTCAGGACCTCAGAGAACAGTGTTGGGCGTTCTCAGAAATACATCATGGAGCTTTAGAGAGACCTGGGCTTAAATCCTGGTCCTGCCGGGTACTAGCCTGCATAAGAGACTTAATAATCTCTTTTGGCTTCTGTTCCCATCTCTAAAACGAGAACAGTAATCCCTAATTCACAAAATCTTTATGAGCATGCAGTGAGATGATGTACATGAAGCACTTACTTAGGCCTGCCCTGGTTCTGGGTCGTGGTTGCCAAGGCAACAAGGCCTGCTGAATTCAGTGGGATCAGGAGCTTTTGGAGAAAACTTGCTTTTTAAGCTCTTGGTGGGGCCACAGGTATTCTCCAGACATTTACTGGCACTCACGTGAGGGCCATGCCTTTGCTCAGAGATCTCCACTCCAGCCTGCTCCTGCCTTCAGGTCCCTTGAGGGCCATGCTCCCTCCGCGCCTCTGGGCCTTTGAACAAGCTGATTCCCTGTCTGGAGTGTCCCGCCCCCTTTCACGTCATTAATCTTGGCTCATCTGTCACATCTTGTCTCAAGGTTCACTTCTTCCTCCTGGACCCCTGGTTTAGATCATTCTCCTAAAACTGCGTTCCTTGCCCTCGGATAGCTTATCTAAGGTGATAATTATACATCGATCAGTCATTAATTTATCATTATCGCTCTCCCTCACAGACTGTAAGCTTCAGTAGGCAGGGACTGTGTGGATTTGCTTATTCTAACTCTGAATCAGAGATGGTCCCTAGCAAATAGGCTCTCAATTAGTCTGAAGAGTGACTCAGGGAAGATGGAAGTGACAGGCACAACGGTAGTGACCTTGCCTTATCCGGTTCCTTCTCAAATAAGACCGGAATACCGAGGGAGGCACCTTGACCTTGAACATCTCAGTGTTAGGAGGAATGCCAGTTCTTTTTAAATTTATAACAACAACAATAATAAATAACACTCTAGTTGCTACGCTAAGTACTGTGTAGACATTACTTCATTTAATTGAAACGTCCTTATTACTGAGAAAAACAAGATGCCGAGAAGCATGTATAATATGATCCAATTTAAAAAAGATAAACAATGTCAACCCCCTACCATATATGTAAATGTGTATATGGGAGTGTGTTTGCTTATGTTTGTGTATGATTTGATAAGCAAGATTAAATATATGGAAAGATGCCAAAGAGATGTTTAATGTGGATTATAAGGGCATCTGTTGGCTAGTGGGTAGTGTGGGCAGGTGAGGATGGGGAGTGAGGGAGAGCAAGCCAAGTGAAATAAATAAAAGTAAAAAGTAAAATAGCACTAAACACCCAATCTGCATAATCAGATCCTACTTATGCATTCATGCAAGATTATATGTGAATGCGTATGGTAAAAAGAAATATAAAAATTGTTCCAGAAGAAAGTGCTAAATGCTGACAAGGGTGCACTGTGATGGGCACTTTCATAAACTGCCTGGAGGAGTGTAAATTGTTCCAAACTTTCTGGAAAGCATTTTGGCAATATATTATCAACAGCCTTAAAAATATTCATCTATTTGGACTCAGCATTCCACTTCAAAGAATTTACCCTGAAGAAATCATCAGAGTTGCAGTCAACCATTTATGTGTTAAGATGCACAGCATTATTTATAAAAGAAGGGAAAATGGAAATAATCTTAATAGTAAGAGACAGGTCAGACTGTTACGCCAGAAAAAAAAGTGCCGTGTCAGGACAACCCAGCAGACACGAGTACTCTCGCCAGCGCCATTTGACGGGTGGAAGAAACAAGCTCAGGGAGGTGGAGTAGGTTGGCCATAGTCACATGGCAAGTGAGTGGATCAGGATTTGAACCCTGTGTATTTGCAAAAACATGAGAATTCCTACCTTGTGGATAAGCTTGTGAACAGGGTGAACATCAGTTGTTCAAGTTCTTCTGGAGAAAACTGTTGTTCCCATACTCTTGAAACCTTGCTGGGATCTACTCAACCACAGTGTGTGGAGGGACCCTCAGAAGGGTCATCGTAGTGACATTACTTTCTTTTTCATGAAATAATATATAGAAAGCCTTTAGCCAGCACCTGACACAGAGTTTGCACTCAGTATATACTATCCTGTTAATAAAAGGCTAATATGCAAATTGTCCCCTCCACCAGGAGTTCGACCAGGGGACAGGGCTGGCCAGGGGAAGGGGCCACAGGTGATTGGCTCTCACTCATGGACGAATTCGTGCACTGGGCCTCTAGTAACTTAAAATTCACATGATTTCTTTGTTTTTGGTTAGAGAAGGAGTTAGGAAAATGGTGGGTGTTTTTTTCTTTATCATTCTGATTATCTCTCTCTGGGCTAGCTTGGAAATTGTCCTCCCAGTGGTAGCTTGTGAGAGTTGGAAAGAATCAGTGCTTTGAAGTCAGGTCAGGGTTTGAATTCTGGTATTGCCTTTTAGGAGCTGTGTGATTTTAGACAAATTACCTAACCATCTGAGCCTCTTTGCCTAACTCAGAGAATTGCAGTGAATATGGAATTAGATGTCAAACGGAAAGTGCCTAAGATTGGTCCTACCTGTAGTAGATATTAATTAAACACTAGAGGCCCAGTGCATGAAATTCGTACATGGGTAGGGTCCCTAGGTCTGGCCGACGATCAGGGCCTTCCTTTCTCTGGCTGCCGGCTGCCAGCTGGGGCCTTCCTTCCCCTGGCTGCTGGCTGGAGCCTTCCTTCATTCTGTGCTACCCCCTGGTGGTCAGCGCACATCATAGCGAGTGGTCAAACTCCCTGTTGGTCAAACCTCCGAGGGGACAATTTGCATATTAGCCTTTTATTATATAGGATTAGGCTGCTTGCCTTCCCAGTTGGAGGACACATTCTTCAGTTGAAACCTTGCTGAGTGGCACTGGATTGGGAGTAGTTTTAGGCCAAGTTGGACCAGATCAGACCAGAATGTAAACTGGGCTAGGGGCATAAATGTTATATCATGGCTGGCACTTTACCTGAGGCTAGCATTCAAAGTGGAGCTGGGGTAGGAGGGAAAGAAACATGTGGTTACTTGGGTCGAGGATGGGAGAGATTACAGGCAGATTTTGTGTCTGATGTTTTTGCTCTTGGTTGTGCCTAGAAGTCACAGATGATCAGAGACTAGTGGGTAAGTCTGGGCATGAGTAAAAGAGGAGGGATGTGAAGTTTGGATAAAGCCTTGCTCTTGAGGGTCCTCAGATATGTCCTGGGTGAAAAGAGCTTAGTAGGCCTTAGGGAAAGGAGCAAGGATTTAAGTACTTTTTTTTTTTCTTTTTATGATGTCATTTGACCTTGGTTGCCCCAGTCTCCCGAGACATAATCAGGTCCAGGCTATGAGGTGGGATGAAGATATGCAATTGATGAATGGCTGAGTGGGGATGGATGAATGGTGAATGCATGGTTGGATAGATGAATAGGATAGATAGTAGGTGATGGAAGGATGATGAGTGGATGGGATGGAGAACTAGATGGGATTGATGAGTATTTGGGATGGATGTATAGATGAACAGGCTGTTATATGGGGAGTATGGATGAATACATGGATGGCTAGTATAGAAAAATATGGGTTGGTTGATAGGCTGGTAAAATGAAAGGGTAGATGGGACAGAGGATGGATGAATGGAATAGAAGAATAAAGGAAACGAATGGAGGGATGAATGGATAGATTGAAGGCTTGACTTGATGGATTATGCAGATGAAATGTACTGGTTGAATGAAAGGTTTGAGGGAATGGACAATGAGTAGATTCATGTAATGGATAGATTTATAAGTGTTTCAATAGATGAATGGAAAAAGACCCCAAAGATGGGTAGATGGGAAGATGATTGAGTAATGGGCAGATCAGGGTTTTCAAATTTACTGTCCAAGCAAACCCATTTGGGGGCTGGCTGGTCAAAGTGGAGATCAAGGCTGAATGGGAGAATACATTATAATGGCTATTTAGAGGGACTGCCTGGGGATAGGACTCCTTTACATCATTCTCTTATCAATTCCCATAATGTTCTTAGTGAAAATGCTTGATATATCAGCCCTAGAACACCATCACAGACCTCATGTTCACGTATCTCTGTGAAAACAGACTGTGTCTATTCTAATGTACAAACATAGTCTTTATTGATTCTGACATGCAAATATGAGATATGTCTCAACTGGTGTTTACACTCACTTGTAATTTGTAATGGAGATCACCTTTTTACTCTGCTGGAAACCAAATGCGATTCAATGGCTAACAGTGCACAGCACACATTGCTGGGTGGAAGAAGTCAGCAGGAAGGAACATCAGGTGGCTCAGAGGCCCTGGCCTTGTTTAATAGATATGGATTTTTTTTTTGTTAACCAAGTAATTTATTATGAAAGCTACCAGTTCAGTGAAACAGAGATTTTAGTTCTTTATCCGCTTGGGTGGCTGAAAATAAAGCACTGAAGAGATCTTGGAAGTTCTAAACTAGGGCCTGAATAGTCTCAGAATGCAGTTACCCAAATGATCTAAGTTTCCTCTCCTCCCAGCCATGCTTTTCTCTCTTGCTTGCTCTTCTCTTTCTTTTAAGTTAGTTATAACTAATTTTCAACTACTATAAAATATATGCTCAGACCAAATATTCAAACAGTATAGGGAGCATCTATATATATAAAAGGCTAACTGTCTGTCCATCCAACCAGTAGCTATGACATGCACTGATCACCAGGGGGCAGATGCTCAATGCAGGAGTTGCCATGACACGCACTGGCCATTTAAAAATAAATGGCACCATGGACCTGGTGCTGACAAACCAGCACTCAGCTTCCCCCAAGTGGGACACAGGCCCTGCCAAGACCCCATGGTGCAAAATGCGGCCCACAGCCCAGCCCATCCTGGAAATGGTCCCTGTGGGCGCCAGGTAATGACGTTACATAGCAAGCCTGGCTTCCTCTCCCTAGTGACTAGCCTCCTTGGAGTCTCTTCAGCCCAGGAACCCACTTGCTTTATAGCCAGGTGCAAACATTTTACAGTTTAACCAAACGTTTGTGAAGTGTTTTCCCATGTCTCATCTCATCTGATCCTCACAGAAGTCTTGGAGTAGGTAGATAGGAGACTCAGTAGAATCCTGTTTTCTTTTCATTAGCAAGATGCAAATAGCAATATTAAAATATTTCTTCTAATTAATTTCCTCTCAATGTGCCCGATTCCATGCACTGGGACACTATAATGATAAAAGACCTCCCCCCTGCGGATCCTCAGTATCTCTTATTGGTAGTTTCTTCTGAATTACTCCAGAAAGTAGAAACATACACAAATTTTTTATATCTCACACAAATGGCATCATTTTGGATACATCAAATATACTATTCTGTAACATGCCTTCTTCTCTTAATATCTCACACATCTTTCTGGGTAGGCATATATAGATCCATCTCATTCTTCTTAATGATTACATAGGATTTCATAAATTACCATAAAAGACATAATCAATTCTGTATAATGTAAGCTTTTCCTAGTTTAGCTACCCCAAACAATACCACAGTAATTGTGTGTGTGTGTGTGTGTGTGTGTGTGTGTGTGTGTGTGTGTGTGGTGTATGGTGTGAGTGATTTCAACATGAATAAACTAGTTTATATAATGGATTTATGGATTGTCTTGGGGTTATGCATTCATGCTGATAAAAGTGCCACATGACATCAATTTAAATATTACCAAGGCATTTGAGAGTTCTTGGTTTCTCTACATATTAGGATGCTTGAGAATCACCTGCAGGGCTTGTTAAAGATAGATTTTTGGACCCAAGAGTTCCTGGTTCAGTAGGTATGAGGTGGAGTAGGTCTGAGATGGGATTGAGAATTAGCATTTCTAACCCATTCCCAGGTGATGCTGATATGCTGGTTCAGGAACCCTGCTTGGCACCTTTCCAACACCTTCTAAAAACTTATCAATCTGATATGTATCAAAAAGATATCTCATTATTTCATTTCTTTAATTGTAAATGAAATTAAGCATTCTTTCATATTTCTTGGTCATCTGTATCCCTTTTTCTTCAAACTGTTCATGTATTTTGCTCATTTATGATGACATTGGTCATTTTTTTCTTATTGATTTGTAAGAACTTTTTGCATATGAAAAACATTGGTTCTTTGTCTGTAGCGATGTGGTAAATTTCTCCCCCAAGTTTAGAGCTTGTTTTTAGACTATGTGGTTGGTTGACTGGTTTATTTGTTTGCTTGTTTATTTATTTATACATACATACATATAGAGGTTCTACAACTTTATGCAATCCATTTTGTCCATGATTTGGCTTTCCAGTTTTGTGTTATATGTAGAGAAAGGTCTTTCTCACTCTAGATTGTAAAAAGAAAGTTAATAACGAATGTGTGTCAGTGTTTTTTTCTTTCTAATCTAAAGTAGGGCAGCAAGTATTACGATGGCAATGTAGTAATTACTTAATTGAATATGAAAATGTAAAGCCTTCACATTTCTGATTTAACTTGAAGGGATCTTTTCAGCCTCTTCATCCCTTGGGCCTATAAAAGGGAAAAGAAACTCCCATTTGATGATTTCCTCCTCTTCAGGCTATTGCTGTGATGAGTTGAGATAAAAATCAGAGTTTGAAGTTTGAGGGTAAAATAGGTAGGCTATTTTCAGGCAAACAGATGTTTCTAAAGTAGCGGAGACACAAGCATGAGCCAGCATAGCGCCTGGAAGCTCCTGCCCTTTCTGACAGTCTGCCTCTCATTTGCACCCTCCCTGTCCCCAGGCATGCTCTCCTGAGCTGCGAGGCTTCCTTCCCTTTGGAAAAGTGGACAGGGAATGGGAAATTGTCAAACACAGCCCTTTGCACAGCCTATAACAACATACAGTTCAACAAATATGGGCTGGCTGACTTAAGGGAACCACAATGACGTTGTAAAGCTTGCCTTTTCCATTACTCAGACCCTTCATCTAGGTTCTGTGCTAGATGTTGGGACAAAATTCTTAACAAGCCACTGTACCAGCCTTGGAGGAACTGGTGGTCTAGTGGACAGCTGGTTATGGTAATAAGTGGTATTTTTTAAAAGAGAGAGAGATACTAATAGAAGATGCTAGATTGTACCAGGTAAGGGACCATGTCTTATTCATCATTCTGTCCTAAGACCTAGCACAGAAACCAACTCTTAGGTGACCAACCAATGTTTGCAGATTGAATGAATGAGTTTAGGAGCAGAGAGGAGGGAGGGAGGAACTCTGCCTGGGGAAGTAACAGAGGAGGAGTATTTGAGTCTTAACAGGAAGAAGAATCACAGAAAAAAAGAGGGTAACAGCAAGGTGGGTCTCCTTGGGTGCCACCTGTTGCTGCCCAGGGCTTAGGATGAATTCTACATGTCACATGGCAAGGGTGAAGGCGTAGGCTTTACTAGGAAAGGAACATTGACAAAGTCAGAGTCAGAAAGATGGGATGGCACAGGTCTATCATTCTCTCTGATCTCCGTGGAGGTATGTGCTGGGGCCGTGGTGCTCTGCCTGACCTTCAGCGTGGGTCTGTGTTCCAGAGGAGGGTCCTCGCCGGTCTATTCCTCTTTATAGGTCAAGCATATGAGCCATGTGAAAGTCAGGACATTTATGCCTGGAAGGAGTACATTTATTGAGCACTTACTATGTGCTGTATACCCAGTGGGTAGTTGCATAAAGGAGAATCAGATACCATGTCTGTGTTTGAGTCCTAGGTAGGGTAGCATTGGTTTGTCCCTTAAACTAGGAACCAAGTGCTGTGGATGTGCAGAGGTGAGGGCCAGGGAACGTCTCCTGAGAAGGTAGCTTTGAAAACATGCTCACAAAGAGTTGGAAAGTGACCTCTGTAGTTTGGAGTCATCAGAAAAGGCATCTTGAGAGATGAGTCCGAGGATGGGTGAGAGGTGGGACATGGTGGGGATGCAGAAAGGGCTTTGGGTGGTAGGAGTAGGGTAGAATGAGTCCTTAAAACAACAGCTCCCTGGCTGGTCTGCCTGCTTCCCGGTGTTCACCTAATCTCATTCTTCCCACAACAGCCAGATAGAGATCCTAAATAATGCAGTTCAGACTGGGCCATCCTCCCCATGTGCACACAGACTGCCCATCTGCCCCATCCATCTCCCATACCTCCCTCTCCATTCTCCACACCCTAGGAGTGCTGGTTTCCTTGTTGTTAGCTTGTTCCTGCCTCCAGGCTACTACCCCTGCTCTTTCCCTGCCTGGAATGCCCTCCCCACAGAGTCTTCCATGGCTCATTCTTACTTTTCCTTCAGAGTGTCACTGCTCCAGAGTGTCACTGTCAGAGGTGGACCTCCGCGGATGAAGCTCCACTCCATCACCTTCAGAGCTCTGATGGAGCTCATATTATTTGCTTATTGTTTACTTGCTTATCACCTGTCTCTCCCACTAGAAAGACTGCATGAGGATGAGGATAGGGAATTGGCACCGCCAGTGCCTGAGGCAGGCTTGACACACAGTTAACACTCAATAAATACTCATCAGTTGTGTGAATGAAAGGCACAGGATGGGTGGAAGGGAGAGAATGAGTGGTAATTAATGTTTATTGAGTTCCCTGTTCCTGGTGTTTCACATCCGTAATCTCATTTAATCTTCCCAGCATGCCTGTTATTACAATAAATGTTATTATCCTTGCTTTATAGATGAGGGAGCTGAGGCTCAGAGAGGGTAAGCAGGTTGCCCAAGGTCACACAGCTAGCAAGTGGCGGAGTGGGGCTGTGTATTCAAGTCTGTCTGACTCCATAGGCCCCTCTGTACTGTGGGATACTTAGGATGTCTGCTCAGAGCAGTGAATGGCTTGGTGGCTGATGCCCTGGAATGTGTGCATGTCTGCGGTTGTGGGGAGCAGTACAGATTAAATTGTAGCTATCATGGCTCTTTTACGCCCCCCCCCCCATTCTTACATCTACCCTTCCATGTATTCTAACTTATGTGTGTAAGCACATGTGCACACACAGGCTTCTACTCACAGGTATGTTCACACACAGTTTCACCGCCAGGTGGGAGAGACACCTGGAGCTTTGCACAGATTCTTCAGGAATGCCATGGGGGTCCTGCTAGAGGGAGGGGAGCAGCAGGAGGACCCACTGAGCTCTTCATCCAGGATGGTGGAGTGGCAGCATGGGAGTGTGGCGTGTGCACCATGTATTGAAGAGCTGTGCACACGTGTGTACAAGGTGCATGCTGGTACGTAGTGGACG
Source organism: Corynorhinus townsendii (assembly GCA_026230045.1). Lineage (NCBI taxonomy): Eukaryota > Metazoa > Chordata > Mammalia > Chiroptera > Vespertilionidae > Corynorhinus > Corynorhinus townsendii. The sequence continues at coordinate 200,264,165 of JAPDVU010000002.1, forward strand.
TGCACATTTGTGTCTGGAGATGCCGATGTGTGTATGTGTTTGAACTCTGTGCACCCCGAGTTAAATGTCATGAGCATCTTGATTAACCTGGGTCTGAGTTCCCAGCTCCCAACCCCAGGGGTGGATCAGGCCTTGACCTTGAAGTCCCAGTCCCCAAGTCATGTCCTGAGTTGGCAGAGTTTACATGCCAGACCCCTCCCTGACCCCCTAAGGGCTGTTTTTCCCTCTTCAGGCAGTTTTCTTAGGACCCAGGATGTGAGTCTGTGGTTGGCAACAATGCCTGGCAACAGCCAGGGCCCAGCCAGGCCGGCAGCTGCACAGAGCCTGTGGGTACTGTGGGTCCTTCGGGGACGGCCTGGCCTGGCACTCAGCTTAGCAGGACAGAGTCTGTGCCTCTGCCTGATCAGCAGGCCTCCCTCAACACCTGGGACTCCTCTTTGGTGGCACTGCAGCCTTTTGGAGAACCTGCTGGCTTGGAGCCATGGCTGTCTGTGCTTTCTGAGGGGAGCAGGAAGGGAGGGGACACACCCTCAGACTGCCTGTGGGTGCAGTGTTTGGAAGAGATGCATTCCCCAAGGTTTCTATGAGCCCAGTAGGTTTTTCTGTCTCTGTGTTTTGATACTAAGTCCTTCGAGTGCTCTGAGGAGGAGCCTCTGAAGCTTTCAGAGCCAGGGTGGGTGGACCAGGCATGGTGGACCAGGCAGGGGTCTGCTGCCTGGGCGTGACTGCCTCTGAGCTATCAGCACTGAGTGCAGAGCAGAGAAGCCCTCCAGCCAGTTTGTACTGAGCTCAGAGTCCAACGTGGGAGGAAGGATACCCACGGCCCTGTGTGGAGCAGAAGTGGATCCAGGGAGTAGACGACTGCTGAAGCCTACTGCTGAGAAGGCGGAGGGAGCTGCCTGGACAGAGGGAGGAACCAAGAACCACAGCAAAAGGCAAAATGAGGTCATGGCTGCTGGGGCTGGGTGAGGAGAGCCCAGGAACCAGGAGGCACAGGAGGTGAGTGGAGTGATAGGTGTGGGCAGTGCCCAGCCATGCAAGGCCTCTTTCAAAGCTGGAGACCTCCAGCATGCAGCAGCTGCACTCTCCCAGGCAGCTTCTCCCACCCGCTTCCTTCATTACCACGGCTCGTTGGTCTCCACTGTCCCCCCCTGAGATGACTTATCTGTCATCTAGATGGGACCCTCCACCTAGAGTCTTCTTCTGTCCTGGGTCAGTTCCACAAGTCAGCTCTCTGCCTGTCCCCTGGGCTGTGGGTCCTGTGGCCACCATGTTCAGAGCCCAGCACAACTTAGCCCTCTTCTTATCAGCTCCCTGATCAGCTTCCTGCTTTAATCTGGAGAGTGGTCACTCCAAGACACACATTCCTGGGTCCATCACAAGATGACCTGGCCAGGAGAGAACATACAGACTATCAAGAATGGGCTTGTCCCACATCCTGCCACCCCTTCTTGTGGCACTTCCTCTCCTCCCCTTCTCCCCGAAGAAGTGGGTTCCTCCTGCAGCTCCTGGTTCCCGGAGCTCTGGGTCCCATTCTCTCTCTCACCTCTGGGGTTTGGCTCCTCTCTCTCCTCTACCTCCCTCATTTTATTTTTCTTCTCCACCTACTTTATTCTTTTAACTTGAAAACATGTTCAAAATAAAAAGGGGCTCTCTTTGGGCCCTGAACCCCTCTGGCTAACTGCCTTGTTCTTCCATTTGAAGCTAAGCTGCTCCCAATGGCCTATATGCAGTCTCCATTTCTTCCCAATAACTCGTATTTGGCCTTTGTATTAGCTGACGTGACAGCCTTTGTCATGAGGCTCCTCTTGTTTCTCTACATCCCTCTTGTGATTATTACCTTTTCTGCCCCGATTTGGGCTTATTCTGCATTGCCTATCTCTGTCACTTCTGTCGCTTGGTTTCTTTATTTTTTTGTCTCCCTCTCTCTTTCTTACAGTCTTGGTGTCTGCCTCTGGGGGTGTCTTTTTCTATGAGCTCATCTCTCTTCTGCCTGGGCTCCTTCGAGCCCCTGGATTTCTCTGTTGCTTTCTGTCTACCTTTCCCTGGGTATCAGGCTCTGGATGGTGTGACTGAGGGGATCCCAGTGGGTCCTGGAGACGCCCCCTTGAGATCCTGTCCCGGGTCCTGGACAGGAGCAGCGCAGGTCTGCTGTTCCTGGGCCTGGCACAGTGGCCCCATCTATGGGAATGCCTTCGGGTGGCAGTGGGGCTGGGAGAGTCCATCTCTGTGTGGATGTGTGCGAACGGCGGGGCCTGGAACGCCTGCAGTTAGTGTAATTACATTCTTCCTGCTGACAGTTCCCACCATGGTCTCAATTGGATGTGACATTCTTATTAAATAACTTCACCAGTAACTAGTAATAATAACACAGTCCTTACTTCCTGACCTAAATTGCTCAATGCTATTTTGGGGAGCAGCAAGCAACAGCGTTGCAGGGCTTCTGCAGAACGGCCTGCCAGATCACTACCAACGCACACGCTCGCACGCACGCACGCACACGCAGCCACACATACGTGTGCACGCATATGCAGGCACACATACGCATGCATGTGCAAGACGTGAGTGATAGGACGTGTGTGTGTACCATCTGTGCATAGCCTACGTGTGGGTATCTGGGAGCACACGGGAGGGCTGCGCCCACTCTCCTGGACGCCTGGTGGCCCAGCATCGTTGGCAGAAGTCACTCTCCACCCAGCCCAGTTTCTCACAGAAGGAGGTTTGACTTCCGAGTTATCTCTTGATTCTGTGTGTCTCTCTGTAGCCGGCTCCAGCCTCTGTCTCTGGACTTCCCTTCCCTTCCTTTTCCATCAGGTAAGGCCCATTGCAGATGTTACCTCTTCCAAGAAACCCACTCTGTTCTGCCATAGTAGAATTAGTCACTCCCTCGGTTCTCCTGTTTTATTCCGTCTAGTCTGGCACTGTGTTCCAATGTTGTGGGCTGGATATAGGATTGTCTTTTGACCAATAGACCATAATTTCTTTAAAGGCAGGGTCTGGGTCATAACCATTTCTGATGGTGCATGCACCCATTCCCATCCTAAGACTTCCTGTGGGTTTAATGAAATGGGAGTAGACATAGGTTTATGGGGGCAAAGGTTGAGTCTTGGTGGTGGGCTTCTCCACAAAGATGAATACCTAGCCTGTCTTTGTTTCTATTTTCCATCTTGACAAAAAGTAAAAGTGAGATGTTCATTCTTGCAGAACAAATAGAACTGTGACTTCGGTTTCACAATTTACGTGGCTGATTTTGTCTGCATTTGACAGTTCTGTTGTGTTCCTGCCAGTTACAATTTGGTTTCTCTTTGGAACCTGGGGATGATAAGTTGGGTTGCCACCATTGCATTGATCCACTGGGGGAGCACACAGTCCCTTTTGGCTTTTCATAGGCTTTGCATATGAATTTGAAGTTCTGGGCAAGCCAGGAGGAGGACAGATGGGGAGAAAATAAGGCAACATAAATGTGTGCAATTGAGTGTATGTGGGGAGGGGTGTCACCTAGATCATCTGACCCAGGTGACCACCCAAGGACATGAACAGCGCTCACTTAGAGTTTCCCAGACTTCATCCCCACAGCTGTTTAGTCTCTCAGAGGACAAGTCTTAATGATGTCCCTGCCCTTGTTTTCCTCCCCAGTCCATCCATCAGCCTGAAGCTTGTCTCTGTAAGTTAATGTGAGCTCTTGAACAGATGGGTCATGGATGATTTCTGTCTGGATCCTGAGCATGCAGCATAGGCCTGGCCCTCTGGTAGCATCAATTCATATGTGCTGCATGTACAATGAATGAATAAATAGATGAATGAATGCGTAGTTCCATCTTCTGTGTCCTATTTTTCTTTCCTGACCTGAGCATGGAATTTTGAGTCTGTCTTAGATTTGAGTCCTTGATCCACAATGCACTGAGTTATTTTGGAAGATTACTTTGCTGAGAAGCTGGTTTCCATTTGTAATATCAGGAGCAGAATCCAAGCCTGCCTGGATTGTTGTGAAGGTGAAATGCATGCGGAACCATATAGTGTAGTAGTTAAACCCACAGGCTCTGGACCCCAGCTGCCTGGGTTAACAACCTCACTCAATTGCTTTCTAGCTGTGTGACCTTGGGCAACATGCTTGTCTCTGTGCCTCAGTCTTCTCCTCTGTGCATGGTGATAACAGTGGTGCCTGCCTCCTAGGGCTCTTGGGAGGATTACATGAGACAGAGCATTTAAAGCAGGTCTGGTGTACAGCAAGTGCCCAACACTGGTATGACAGGGCAACTTGGCAGAGTCCCTGCTGAGATTGAGATAAGAAGGTATTTAGGGATAGGGCTACAACCCTCTGGTGGGCTTCTCTGTCCCCTAGTTCCGTGGTCAGCAAACTGCGGCTCGCGAGCCACATGTGGCTCTTTGGCCCCTTGAGTGTGGCTCTTCCACAAAATACCACAGCCTGGGCAAGTCTATTTAGAAGAAGTGGTGTTAGAAGAAGTTTAAGTTTAAAAAATTTGGCTCTCAAAAGAAATATCACTCGATGTACTGTTGATATTTGGCTCTGTTGACTAATGAGTTTGCCGACCACTGCCCTAGTTGGATGTCTCTTTACCTCTCACAGAACTTTTAGGGTGAGTGTCCACATCCTTGTTTACATGGGGTTTAGGAGTTTCATGAAGACAAACTTGAGTCCTGAGCACAGACAGGGTTTGGAAGTGTGCAGATATCTCTAATGGGTAGGGGGAGATCCATGAAAATTAAAATGCTGGGTGAGATAATGTTAGAATTTTCAGCTTGGAGGGAAAATTCACCGTGGATGAGTAAGAGCCTCATAGCCTGGGAGTAAAGAGAAAGCAGGGGTTCTGGATCAAAGTGAATCAAATATGTTTCCAGATATGGCCACATATCCTTTGGGGTTGGGTGGGAGAAAAACCCCTGTTTGAAAACCATTGTTTTACTAGACTGGAAGTGGATGGTAGCCCCCTACTAGCTGGAAAGAGGAGTGAGAAGTGGAAGCCAGGAGGTGGGAAAAATAGGAACGTTCCCCCAGCTGTTTAAGAGCTATAATGTTCTTTCACGTCCTAGGTCAAGGTGGGCCAGTGTCAACACAAGGCTCAGTGGACCTCAGCAGCAACAGGGTAGTCCCAGCAGCCCCGAGGCTGTCGAGGAACGTCACAGCAGCTGGGAGAGGACTGCAGGGTCCCAAGCTGTGGTTTTGCTTCCATATCAGTTCCTGCCTTTGCAGAGCCCCTGGACACTAGGTCTCAACCTTGGCCACACCATTTCAGGGACCCACTCCCAGACATTCTAATTTAATTGATCTGGATGGGGGGCCTGGGCATTGTGTTACAAAGCTTCCCAGGTGCCACAAGGTTGAGAATCAGCCTCTGTAAACAAGGCTGTACATCAGTATCACCTGGAGGCTTGTTAGAAAAGCAGATTATCAGGGCCCCTCCCACACCCAGTGAACCCCCAGGTGAACTCACAGGAAAGTTTGAAAAGCACGGAGCTGGGATGTGAAAAGTGGGAGGGGCTGAGGACCTTTCAGTCTGACAGGTGGAGTCTGTTGATTCATTAGCCTTAAGGAAAAACATCTACAGCAAAATAGCAAGCGCTAGCGGGCACAGTCTCTGTTCTTTTTCGGGACCAGAAGGCACCAGGGGCAGAGACACTCTAATGGACAAGCTCTCCCCATCCTTCAGGCACCAGAAGCTGGTCTGACTGCTTCCACAAACCCAACCAAAAAGACATCTGCTCATGCTAGTCTGTTTTTTCTTCCCTCTTCCCCTCTGTTTTCTCTTTACCAAGATTGACGAATGCAGGACAGAAGCCCCAGACTTCCAATGCCGCATGTTGGCTCTCCCCAACTCCTCATTCATTCATTCATACCCTCGCTCTTCAGATATTTATCATACATCTACTATAGACCACATACCCTTCTAGAATTTGAGGGTTCGGTAATAAACAAGAAAGTAATAATAATAATAAAAACTCCGCGTTTAGGGAGCTTGCATGTCTGGTTATTTGCAGACAATAAACAGCTAAGTAAATAAATATAAAACAAGTTGGGTGGGGATAAGTGCTCTGAAGAAAAATAAATCAGAGAAAGAGAGGTTGGAAAGGCCTCTCTGAGCATATGGCAGCAAAAGATCCCCCCCCTCCCGCCCCTCTAATTGGAAGGGGTGAAATTAAAGTCACCAGTTGGTTGTAATCCTACTGCACTTCTCATTGCTCTATAAATCACACCTAACCTCCCAAGCCTCCTGTCTTTTTCTTTATTGTGGTAAAAACATATTGCATAAAATTTACCATCTTAACCATTTTTTAAAGTGTCCATTACTGTAGTGTTAACCATATGCATCTTGTAGTAAAACACTGTAAAATAATTAGGAAGTGGTGAGTTTTGAGTATGTTATCTGTTTTTAATACAAGTTATTTTAATTGTGGGTTCAAAATGGAATTTTTAATAATGTCTGTACGTAACAACTGGTTCACAAAATTGCAGGAAATTTAACAATTGGCTTTTGGAAGCTGATATGAGCTGGCTGCAGCCTACCAGTGGTTTACCCCATTGGAACCTTGGGCTGATGGTCAGACTTACTCTTTAGTTGACACTTAATTTCTTCCTTTAAAAAAAAACATAACTCACCCAATGACATTTAGGGAGGAGAGAGATGAGAGAGAGAGAGAGAGAGAGAGAGAGAGAGAGAGAGAGAGAGAGAGAGAAGAAAAAAACATGGTTGTGATAAGAGAAACATTGATCGGTCGTCTCCCATATGTGCCCCAACCAAGGATGGAACTTGCAACCTAGGTATATGTCCTGACTTGGAATCGAACTTGCAACCTTTTGGTGTATGGGATGATGCTCCAACCAACTGAGCCACGAGTCAGGGCCAGTTCCTTCCTTTTTTTTAAGGCTGAATGATATTTTATTGTCTGTATAAACCACATTTTCTTCATCCATTCATTTATTGATGGACACTTAGGTTGCTTCCACTTCTTGGCTATTGTGATTAATGCTGCAATGAACATAGATGCGCAAAATATCTCTTTAAGATTCTAATTTGTCTTTTTTTTTGGCTGTGTACCCAAAAGTAGAATTGGTGGCTTATATAGTAATTCTATTTTTAATTTTTTGGGGGACCTCATACTGTTTCCCATAGTGGCTACACCATTTTACATTCTCACCAACAGTACAAGATTTTCAGTTTCTCCACATCCTTACCAGCATTTGTCACCTTTTTTCCTAGTGGACATCCTAACAGGTGTGAAATGATAACTCATTTTGAGTTGCATTTCCCTGATGATTAGTGATATTGAACGTCTTTTCATAAGTTTATTGACCATTTGCACATCTTCACTGAAATGACTATTCCAGTTTTTGCCTATTTTTAAGTCAGATTATTGTTTTTTTGTTGTTGTTGAGTTGTAGGAGTTCTTTATATATTCTGGATAATCACTCCTTATCAGATATATGATTTGCAGATGTTTTCTTCCATTTTGTAGGTTGACTTTTCATTCTGCTAATTGTTTCCTTTACTGTACAAAGTTTATATATTGGATGTAGTTCCATTTGGTTAATTTTGCTTTTGTTTCCTACATCTTTGGTGACATATGCAAGAAATCCTTACTAAGTCCAGTGGCGTGAAACTTTTCCCCTTTGTTTTCTTCTAAGAGTTTTATGGTTTCATGTCTTACCTTTACTAGTAGATCTTTAATTCATTTTCAGTTAACTTTGTAATGTAAGGGTCCAAGTTCATTCTTTTGCATGTAGATATCAGTTTTCCAATACTGTTGAAGACTTTATTCTTTCCATTGTGCATCCTTCGCATGCCTGTCAATAATCACTTGACCATATACATGAGTTTTTTTCTGGGCTCCCTGTACTGTTCCAGTGATCTACATGTCTATTTTTATGCCCAGGCCATGCTGTTTTTATTACTGTAATACTGAAAAATGTTTTGAAATCAGGAAATATGAGATTTCCAGTTTTGTTTTTCTCAAGTTTTTTTGTTTTGTTTGTTTTTTGCTATGAGATATATGTTCTTTGAGATACCATATGAATTTGAGGATAGACTTTCCTATTTTTGTAAAAATTACCATTAAGATTTTGATAGCTATTGCATTGAATCTCTAGACCACTCTGGGTAGTGTGAGCATTTTAATAATATTAAGTCTTCTAATCCATGAACATAGGATTTTTTCCATTTATTGTGTCTTCTTCACTTTTTTTTTCAGCGTTTTTTCTTTTTTGGTAGTTTTCAGTGTATAAGTCTTTTGCCTCCTTGGTTAAATGTATTCCTAAGTATTTTATAATTTTGATGCTATTGTAATTGAGATTGTTTTATTAATTTCCTTTCGAAATTGTTATTGTTAATATATGGAAACAGCTGATTTTTATGTGTTGATTTTGTGCCTTGCAACTTTGCTGAATTTGTTTATACTAACGTGTGTGTGGGAGGCTTTAGGGCTTGGTACATAGGAGATCATGTCACCTGTGAACAGAGATACATTTGCTTCTTCCTTTTCAATTTGGATGCTTTTTGTTTCATACCCTCAACTAATTGCTCTGACTAGGACTTCTAGTACTATGTTGAATAGAAGTGGCAAGAGAGAGCATCCTTGCCTTGTGTTTCTGATCTTAGAGGGAAAGCTTTTAGTTTTTCACTATTGAGTATGATGTTACCTGTGGACTTATCATATGTGGCCTTTATTATATTGATGTAATTTCCTTATATGTTTAGTTAGATGAATTTTTATCATAAAAGTTTGTTGGATTTTGTGAAATGCTTTTACTTGATTGAGATGATCATGTGGGTTTGTTTTTTACCTTCATTTTGTTAACATGGTGTATTACATTCATATAGTTTTGTATGTTGAACCATTCTTACATTCCAGAAATGAATTCCCACTGGTCATGGTTATAATCCTTTTAATGTGTTATTGAATTCAGTTTTCTAGTATTTCATTGAGTAATTTGCATCAATATTCATCAGGGATATTGGTTTGTAGGTTTGTTCTTTTTTTTTGTAGTATCTTTGTCTGATTTTGGTGTAATATCAAAATTATAATGTTAGCCTCATAAAATGTGTTTGGAAGTGTTCTCTCTTCTTCAATTTTTGGGAAGACTTTGAGAGGGTTGTTGTTAATTATTATTTAAATGTTTGGTAGAATTCTCCAGGAAAGCCATCTGGTATTGGGCTTTTATTTGTTGGGAGGTTTTTGATTACAAATTCAATTTTCTTACTAGTTATAAGCCTATTTCAATTTTTTATTTCTTCATGACTCAGTCTTGATAGGTTGTAACTTTCTAGAAACTCATTGTTTTATTTTAGATCTTCTAATATGCTGGCATATAATTGTTAATAATAGTTTCTTTAGAGCTTCTTTATTTTTGTGGCATCAATTGTAATACCTCCTCTCTTATTTCTGATTTTTGTTAGTTGAGTCTTGCTTATTTTTTCTTAGTTATTCCAGCTAAAGATTTGTCAATTTTTACCTTATAACTAAAATGAGTCTCATAAGAGGCATATAGTTAGATCTTATTTTTATTATTCAGCCACTCTGTTATGTGACTGAATTTAATCCATTTACATTTAAAATAATTGATGATAGAGAAGAAATTACTATTACCATTTTGTTAATTGTTTTATGTGTGTTCCATAGTTATTTTGTTCCTCTTTTCCTATCTTGCTGCTTTTCTTTGTGTTTCATTGATTTTTTTTTGTAGTGACCGTCTTTACTTCCTTTTTTTGTGTGTGTATATTTCTGTAGACAGCTAAAACAATACATTTCGAATAGATAACAACTTAACATTAGTCACATAGAAAAGTTCTATTCCTATACATCTCTTTCCCCTAAATTTATGTTATCAATGTCACAAATCATATCTTACCTAATAATAGACAAACATGTAAATTGACCGTACCTCTGCTACGCCACCAGCCAATCAGGAGTGATATGCAAATTAACACAACAAAGATGGTGGTTAATTTGCATACACAGGTGCCTAGTGAAGGGGCAGCAGGACGCTTGCATCGGCACCATGGTGACAATGCAGGCATTCTGCCCCACCCCTGGTTTTTCAGGGCCTCTGGGCAGCATGGGAAGGCAGGGCTGGAGAGGAAAGAGGCAGCTCCCGGAGCAGAAAGAGGCAGCTCCCAGAGTGGAAAGAGGCGGCTCTGGGGCCTGAGCGGAAAGGGTCTGGGCCGGAGTGGAAAGGTGGTGCCAGCAGCCAGGGAAAGGAAAGCCCATTCTAGCACGAATCTTCGTGATCAGACTTCTAGTCTATTTATATTTTATATTCATTATCATAATTTTATAGTTATAGTTATTTTATGCATTTATCTTTCAAATTTTATATCAGATTTAAAAGTGACTTTTGTACCAACATTACAATATTACAGGATTTTTTATTTTCTCTATATTTATATTTACCAAAGAAATATATGTATACACTTTAACAGCTAATAGCTCAATTTTGAAAATGAAGTGTATTTTAATAAACACTGCCTTTATAATTTTTCAAAGTATGCGTATAGGTTTTTGGGACACCCTATATATGCTTTTAGCAATTGTGTAAGGCAGATCTAGTGGTGATGAACTTCTTGAGCCTTTGTTTACTTGGGAAGTTTCTTAAACTTTTGAAGGACAGTTTTGGCAGGTATAATATTCTTTTTGGCAGTTTTTCTTTTAGCGCTTAGAATATATCTTTCCATGCTCTTCTGGCCTTGAAGGTTTCTGCTGAGAAATCCACAGATAATTTTATGAGAGTTCCATTTTATGTAACAAATTGATTTTTTTCTCTTGTTCATTTTGAGACTCATTTGGTATTTGACTTTTGAGACTTCGATTATGAGGTGTCTCAGTGTGGATCTCTTTGGGTTCATTTTAGTTAGAGTTTTTTGAGGTTCTTGAATTTGGATATAAATTTCCTTCCTCATATTGGGGAATTTTTTGCCATTATTTCCTTAAATAATCTCTGCTCCCTCTCTCCTTCTCTCTTCTTTCTTCCAGGACTCCTATAATGTGTATATAGGTCATGATGAGGTTATTGGGTATTCCCTAAGTATTCTTAAGCTTTCTTTACTATCTTCTTTTTTCTTCTTCTTTTGTTCCTCTGACTTGATAATTCAAAAGGACCTGTATTTGCCAAAATTGGTTTGGCTCAGTGGATAGAGCGTCAGCCTGCAGACTGAAAGGTCCCAGGTTCGATTCCGGTCAAGGGCATGTACCTGGGTTGCGGGCACATCCCCAGTAGGGGGCGTGCAGGAGGCAGCTGATTGATGTTCCTCTCTCATCGATGTTTCTAACTTTCTATCTCTCTCCCTTCCTCTCTGTAAAAAATCAATAAAATATATTAAAAAAACACACACACACAAAAGGACCTGTATTTGAGTTCACCAGTTCTTTCTTCTGTTTGAGCAAGCCTGCTGTTGAATCCCTCTAGTGAATTTTTCAATTCAGTTATTATATTCTTCAGATTCTAAATTTCTCTTTGACTCTTTTTTAATAATTTCTATTCTATCCCTTTGTTGATAATCTCATTTTATTCATGCATTGCTTTTCTGATTTTATTTATTTGTTTGCACTCTCTTGTAGTGCATGGAGTTTAACATAATTATTTTGAATTCTTTGTTAATAATTTATGGAACTCCATTTCTTTATGGTCTGTTTCTGGGGATTCATTTGTTATTTTGATTGGGTCATGTTTCTCTGTTCCTGCATGTGCCTTATGATTTTTTGATCATGATTTGTGCCACCTCTCCTGTCTTTATGGACTGGGCTTCATACAAGAGAAGACCTTCACCAATTCCCTTGGCTAGAGCTTTTGGAGGCTCTTAAACCTTATCCAGGAATCCAGGAATGTGTTTTATCTGGGTTTGTGCCTGTATTTTCTCAGTTTTGCTCCCTCCTCACCCCCCCGCCCCCCTTCTCAGGAGCTTATACTTTCTTGCTCCCTCTAGTGTCTATCTGTGGTGCTGCAGGTTTTCTGATCCTGCAAAAAGCACTCATTTGTTCTTCAGGGCTCTTATATGTCCAAAGTATGCTGCTTTCTTGTTTGCACTCAAAGTCCAGAGAGACAGAAACCAGTCCCTTGGGTAGTCCCCACAAAAGTAGGAACATTGGATTTACATTCCTTTCTTCTCTTTCCTTGCCAAGGGAGAAGCTGCTGGTTGGGATCTTGTTCCCATTCTTGTTAAACTGTGCTGGCTTGGGCCAAGGGCTATTGTGGTTGCTGTGAAATGGCTTTTCTCACCCTTTTCAGTGTGACTGTTTCTGCCTTTGAGCTTTCTTGGAGTACTGCAACTTCTTAATGGTTTCTGGAGTTCTCACAAATAATTTTTGGACCATATATTGTGAATTAATGTCTCTGTGAGGGAACTAACTCTGGGGCTTCCTATTTTGCCAACTTGCTGATGTCACTTCCTGATCCCCTTTTGAATGGCACCTTGTGCAGGTGCCTTTCTGCACTATCCCTTAGCAAAGGTCACTGGGCTATAAGGGGGTTTGCGGAGTACCAGGGCCTTACCTGTAAATTGAACATTCTAGCAGGAGGAAATAGGTAATAGACAATATGTGCAATATATAGGTAAACTACATAGGATTCTGTAGGCAGTGATTTTTAACCTTTTTCATCTATAAAACTACTAAAATTCTGTGGCACACCAAAATATATCTTTTGCCCATCTAACAAAAATACAGGTATAATTTTGATTCATTCGCACCAAATGCCTACTATTGTGTGGCTGTTTTCATTGAGGTCAGTGGCCCTGACTAAAAGTCAATGCCCCTGACTAAAAGTCAGGCATTGTATGTTTTAAAAATTCTTGTGACACACCAGTGTGCAGCGTCACACAGGCTGAGAATCACTGCTTTAGAGTGATACATGATATGCTAGAGAGAGACATAGAAAGGTAAAGAAGATAGGAGGTGCCAGGAATGAAGATAGGAGTAGGGTTGTGATTTTATAAAGGGTGGTAAGGGTAGACCTCATTGAGAAGGCAACACTGAGCAGAGACTTGAAGGAGGAGAAGGACTTTGCTGTGTCTGGGGTGAGTGAACTTTGCAGAAGAGGAGAGAGCAAGTGCAAAGGCCCTGGAGGCAAGAGCCTGACCAGCTTGTGGGAGGAAAGGGAATAGTACCTGAGATACAGTGGCTGCTCAGTACTAATTTTTAATTGAGTAAATGCATGAATCAAGCATTTTCTAAGCTCTGAACTTTTGTGTGTCAGTCTCTGTGCTCCACTAGTCCCCTGGACCCAAGCCACAGCTCAGGCATCTTCTCAGCTGAGGGGAGAATTCAATGGTAGCTCCCTGTGTTCATTCTGAAAGACCTAGCCAGGAATAGGCCCAGCCTGGCGAGGCAGCTGTTCCCAGACACTTGCCCCCTTCTCTCAGTGCTGATCCAGGGATGTGGCACAACTCTATGAATGAGAGCCTCTGCCATCAGCAATGCAGAGATACCTCTGCTGGTCCAGGACTCCCCGTCAACATAATAAACAACCCCTGGCTGGTGTTGGCTCAGAACAATGACAGATGAGCTGTGTCTGTATCACCAGGGAGGGAAATCATATTTAGTCTGCAGTGGTGGCTTCTGTGTTCGCCATGTGCAGGGCAGTCAGAGAGCCTAGAGTTAGAAGTAGGAAGCTGAGTAGCCTGGGCTTCTTTCCATCCACAGAGCAGTTGGATGTGGTACAGAGACAAGCTTGCTGCTTCACCCTATCTGCCACACGTTGTGTGGTGCCTTTGCTGCATACAGCCCCAGCATGAGAGGAAGAAGGAGACCCTGCTTTGTTTCCAGTCCCCGAGGCATCGGAATTGTGTTAAGCTCTTTAGAATAAACCCCAGGCTCTGCCCCAATGTGGGGTGCAGAGTGGAAACAGGACCTTAGCTTTGGAAGGGTGTCCCCAGATGCTGTGTGGAGGAATCCACAGAGCCTTGCAGGGGAAGGGGCCTGAGCTTCCCTTCTGCACAGATCTGGGTTTGAATCCAGCTCTTCTAAGGCTACCTTTTTGACCTTGAGCATGTTCTTCAACCTTGAGGAGCTCCAGTGTTTTCATGTGTAAAGTGGTAGGGATAGGGCTCCTTAGAGCCATTTCAATGGGTCATTGCAAATGTTAGGGAGACAATGTCAGTAAAGCATGTGGATAAAGGCTGAGCCCCTTCTCAGACCTGTACAAAAGCACCAGCCTTTCTGTGTGTGTCTGTGTGTGTGTGTGTCTGTGTGTGTGTGTGTGTGTGTGTTCCCTATGGTTCCCCTGGGATCCAACAGTGAGGTCTCCCTGAACCACTTGTCAAATGGAGACACAGTTAGGAACATGGCTATGCCTGTCTGTTCCTGTACTCCACTGTGAACCATATACAAAATTCACCCCCTCGTCTCCCTTCTCCCGCCATACACACACAGACTGGAGCTAAGCAGCCCTCCTCAGACTTGCTGAATGGGAGATTGAATTTGGTTTGGATTTCTGGGTCCTTGATATAATCTGGGGGGGGGGGGGGGGAAGGAGGGTTGTCCCTAAGTTAAGTGGGGGAAATTGAATCTTTTTTGATTAATCTCATATTGAAACTTAGCATTTCTACCAATTGTGAGGACAGGCAACAAAGCACTGCAGTGTTAGCAGTACCTATGAATTTGTCACTGATCTGATCACACTTATTTTCATCGAATAGTACAGTTGTTGTGTAGAAATAACATCTGTGCTTCAGACTACAGTGTGTAGCAGGCCCACTGCTGGATCTTGTTAATATGCATTAATGAAGAAGTACCTGTATTACTATATGACAAATTTTCAAAATATTTTGAAAATTATATAGCAATATAACTAAATATTTTGTTTTATGCATTTAAAAACATAATTTGAGAAGGTTACACCAGGCTGCCAAAGGGGAACCATGGCTCAACAAAGGTGAAGAGTCTCTGGTCTGGGAGGCCCCTGGGTAGGCTGCTTTGGCCTGTGAATCCCCTGAAATGAATGAAAAGGTGAGAGGGTATATTCCTATGTGTATTATTCTGGAGAGATGACTTCTAGCTTTCAGTAAGAACTCCAAAATAGCTAAGCATTGGACTAGTGATTCTCAATGAGGGGTGATTTTCCCTCTTAGTGGAGGTTTGTCAATTTCTGTGGTCAGTTTGGTTGTCACAATTGGGAGGTGCTACCTGGCATTCACTGGATGGAGGCCAGGGATGCTGCTAAACATCTTATATGTACAAAACTGTCCCCTACAAAAAAAAAAACAGTTATCTTGCCCAATGCCTAAAATGTCAATAGTGCTGAGGTTCAGGAACCCTGGACTAGATTGTCACACATTAATGGGAATTTCTCTGATTGTTAAGACTGCTAGGGGAAAAAATCAATGTACCACTTCATTAGAAACACCTGTGATAATTCTCTCATCCAAAACTCAGTGCACATCTGCTATCTACACCAGGCCTTGAGCTTGACATGAGGATTGCAGAGAGGAGCAGACTCGGGAGGAGCTCTCGGTCTGCAGGTAGGTGGGATGTGTGACCTAGTAGAGTTGTGTGCAAGGTGCAGCCATTATGCAAATCTCTTGGGGCACCTGTTGTCCAGGCAACATGCTGGAGATCAATGTGAATGTGACAGAACACGGTTTCTGCCCCAAGGAATCTGCACCTCCTGGGGAAGATAGACACTGAATGATACCATGATGTGTGCTGCGTGAGATAATGGAGGTACAGGGCATGGTGAGGACATGCAGCAGCGTGTGTGCTTGGGTGTGTGTTGGAATGAGGACAGTACTCCTTAGTGTAGGGGCCAATAAATTCCCCTTGGAGTGGTGAACCTGAAAGATGAATAGGAGTTGGCCAGACCAGAGGATGGGGAAAGGATGCTTCAATCAGAGGGAACAGCAAGTTTGAGGACTCAGAGTCAGCAAAGGAGTTTTTAGCATTAAAGGAACCAAATGGAGCTGGGCTTGGCTGGAGTGTCATTTAACAGAAAAAGTAGCAAGAAGGGAATCCTGTGCGGAGAAAAAGGAACCCTCGTGCACTGCTGGTGGGACTGCAAACTGGTGCAGCTACAGTGGAGAACAGTATGGAGTTTCCTCAAAAAACTAAAAATGGAACTCCCATTTGACCCAGTGATCCCACTTCTAGGAATATATCCCAAGAAACTAGAAACACCAATCAGAAAGGATATATGCACCCCTATGTTCATAGCAATACAATTCACCATAGCTAAGATTTGGAAACAGCCTAAGTGCCCATCAGCAGATGAGTGGATTAAAAAACTGTGGTACATCTACACAAAGGAATACTACGCTGCTGTAAAAAAGAAAGAGTTCTTACCATTTGCAATAGCATGGATGGAACTAGAGAGCATTATGTTAAGTGAAATAAGCCAGTCAGAGAAAGATAAATATCACATGATCTCACTCATTTGTGGAATATAATGAATAACATAAACTGATGAACTTTTAAAAACAGATCCAGAGACAGAGAAACATTGATCAGACTGTCAAACCTCAGAGGAAAGATAGGGGAGAGTGGGGGTAAAGGGGAGAGATCAACCAAAGGACTTTTATGCATGATTTAGGCCTAACCAATGGACACAGACAACAGGAGGGGTGAAGGCATGAGTGGAGGGGATGGGGGGATAAGGGAAGTTAAGGACACATGTGTAATAACTTAATCAATAAAGAAATTTTAAAAAAGGGGGAATCCTGGAGTCTTATGTGCCATAGTTAGGACCTGGGGCTTTATCCAGAGGAGCCATTGAAGGATTTTAAGTGGCATGCCATTATTGTTGTTGTTGTTTTTAAGGCACCGATTGGGAGGGAAGAGGCCTGGATTTTGGTGGATGGCTATAAGAGAGGAAGAGCAAGAGAGGAAGGGAGAGGGAGAGGGAGAGGGAGATGGAGAGAGAACCTAGCTGCCCAGGAACCACAGGGAGGCTCCTCAGAGTAGGTGCTATGTGTGAACTGGATCTGGAGCAGTGAGTACGGTTTTCTGGGTTGAGAAGGCAGGGAAAGGGCATTCTACGAAAAGGCCTAAAAGGGCCTGGGTTTATGTAGATGATGAGCTATTTTGGTGTGACCGAAGCACGATGTATAGGAGAGAGGGGCTAGCGAGGCTTCATGCCAGCTTCTCTCCACCCGTGGCCTCTGGTTTACTCCTGAAGGGTAAATGCTGAGGCTACAGACAGTATTTGACCCCTCCTTCTCCTATCTGTGCAGACAAGTTGCCCCTGCCAGCAGGCATGCATGGAGTCGGGCCAGAGTCCCATCGTGGACTCGAGGGGCACAGTTGGCCCTCCATGTGGCAGGTAAGCTGTCTTCAGTTGGCATGATTTCTTAGCCAGCTCTGCAGCTCTCCTCTGCGTTTCCTCCTCAGCCAGTTTCATTAATTGCACATCGCCGACAAATCTATATCTCCAGCCCGGACTGTGCTCACAAATTCCAGTCTACAGAACTAATTGCCTTCTGGCCATCTCCATCTGGATGTCCCACCAGCAGCTTCTACTAAATTTGTCCAAAATTGACCTTCGCAGTCAATAAATATTTGCAGAATTGAATTGAATTTTCCTGCCAAACTTCTCAAAAGAGTTATCTCCTCAAAATTATCATTATTGGTAGACAACATGATTGTGTAACTAAAACACCCAAGGGAATCAACTGAGAAATCGTTAGAATTAATAAGAGTTCAGAAACCCAGTTGGAAGCAAGATGAATGTATAAAAATCAATAGGTTTTCTGTATATCAGTAATAACCAGCTAGGAAAAAAAATAATGGGAAAAATGTCATTCACTAGAGTAACAAAAGGAGCATAAAATATCTGGGAATAACCTTAACAGGATGTGACTGGGACCTACATAAAGGAAGTATAAACCTTTACTGAAAGACTAGCTGGTATTTATTGATCATTTACAGTGTGTCGGGTACAGATATTATCACATTAATCTTTATAGCCATCCTAGAAGTGAGTGCTAATTTTAAAGATACTGAGACTAAGGTTTAAAGAGTGTTATATAGCCCAGCCAGTGTGGCTCAGTCGTTGACCTTTGAACCAGAAGGTCATGGTTCGATTTCTGGTCAGGGCACATGCCCGGGTTGAAGACTCAGTCCCCAGTGAGGGGTGTGCAGGAAACAGCCGATCAATGCTTCTCTCTCGTTATGGATGTTTCTATCTCTCCCTCTCCCTCTCTGAAATCAATAACAAATAAATAAATAAAATAAAGAATTTTATGTAAATTGTCCACAATGTATTCAGTGGTATAATGGAAATTTGAAACCAAGACTGTTTGTAGCCTTTTCATAAAGCCACCTTCAGAAGCATAAATACACAGACAAATGAAGATGAAGATGCTAGGTGTTATCTGACTACTATAAAAAAATTTATTTCACTCATCCATTCATCCCAGAAATATGTACTGAGTGCCCACTGTGGGCAAATACTGAGTGAGATGCTAGAGATAAAGATACATGAAAATCTCAAGGAGGCCACTGGAGGAGAAGCCATGCAAACATATCATGACATCACCATTGGTGAAGGCAGTGATATTCACTAATTCATTCACCAAGGACGAGTAGACAAAGGAAGAGGACTTGGCATTGTCTGGAGGGTTCTCAGAAGGCTTCCCGAGGAGGCTGCCAGTGTTGAAGTGCCTGGGGATAGCGGGGTGAAGGAACTAGAGAGAGAGCATTCCAAACACAGAGACCTGGATGGACAAGCAGTATCCATGGATTCATTCCTAGAGTCCTGGTGCACGCAATTTTGCACTTGGGGATGAGGGGTCCCTCAGCCCAGCCTGTGCCTCTCGCAGTCTGGGAGGCTTTGGGGGATGTCTGACTGTACATATGTACTACATACAATGCCCAGAAGGTATAAATATACAAATCAGTAAGAAAAAAAATACCACATTGAAAAATGAGCACAAGAATTCATCAGCTAGTTCCCCAAAGAAGGAATTAAAATCACTGGGAAAAGTCTGAAAACATGTTGAATCTGAGTCACGAGGAGATGCTAAATAAAATAAGATAGCACTTTTTGCACCTAACAAGTAGACAAAAACTTCCCAATGAGATCATGGACAGTGTTGGTGAGTATGCCTTGAGATAGGCATTCCTACACAGGCTGTTGATAATGTAATTGGTATACTTTTTCTGGAAAGAAATAAACCAATGGGCAAAACAGAGCCAAAGCCTCAATAAGGTCATATCCTTTGACCTAGTAACCTGCACTTTGGAAGTCTGTCCTAGGGAAATCATCCAAAAATAAGTATGTGCACAACAACCTGAAGAGGCCAGCTCTCCAGGATTGTTCTTGAGCTCAAAATGGGTCATATTTGGTAGCTCCGTTGACTTAGAGGCATGGGTGAGAGAAGACAGACACCATCTTGGGTACTCAGATGCAAGTCTACAGCAGTATTCCTGTTTACAAGGCAGCAAGCTGGTCACTGAAGTGAGGAACAGGTAGCTGTTTTCTTGGAAAAAGCTCAGCATTTCATAGGCATGAAAGAACGTTCAGCCACTTTGGCATGGACTCCCACTCTATTAGCATTTCAGTCTGGAGTGCTCTGGGTTATAACTTTCTTAGTTCACAAACACACATTTGATTTCAGGGAGACTTCCAAACCAGTCAGGCTTCCAGCCCTATCTACCCACCTCTGACAATGCCTATCACAGAGGTCAGCCAACCTGATATGGATAATACCTTCCCTCCCCCGAAACCAAAGCTGGATGCCACTATTGCAAAAGGGAACATTCGTTCTGGGACTCTGGCCATGGGAAAGCATTTTCCACTGCACTGACCAGTATTCTGTCACTAGACCTTCCTGAGAGTATTATATATAACTAGAGTCCTGGTGCACGCAATTTTGCACTTGGGGATGGGGGGTCCCTCAGCCCAGCCTGTGCCTCTCGCAGTCTGGGAGGCTTTGGGGGATGTCTGACTGATGTCTTAGGCCTGGTCCCCTAAGTGGGCAGTCAGAGGCCGCTGCGCTTGCCAGCCGTGAGCCCGGCTTCTGGCTGAGCAGCACTCCCCCTGTGGAAACGCACTGACCACCAGAGGGCAGCTCCTGCGTTGAGTGTCTGCCCCCCAGTGGTCAGTGCGTGTCATAGCGACCGGTTGTTCTGCCATTCAGTTGATTTGCATATTAGCCTTTTATTATATAGGGGGAAAGTCCAGAAACAACTGCAATGTTTGACAGGGGAATGGTTGAGTAAATTCTAGTATAACCGTATATTGGAATGTTGAGCATCCATTTGAAATGCTGTTTATGAACAGATTCAATATCTTGGGGAAAAGCTCATATTATAATGTTTACTGAATTGTTGCAAAAGAAAACCAAGAAAAGACCTGAATGGCCATCAGTAGGGGAGTGGTTGAATAAATTGAGTTACATCCATGCCCTGGAATATTACACATTTATATGAAAAACAAGTTAGATATGTATTTACTGACCTGGAAGGTGTCCCTGATGGATTGTTAAGTGAGAAAGCAAGTTTCAGAGAAATGAGCTAAACCCCGATTTCACTTTTGAAAGAAAATAATAAAAATTCTGCCTTACTGTGCCCATTTGTTTGCATGAGAGAGGAGAAGGCTGGAGCAGGACACCTGCCTGTTAACTTCAGTTACTTTGGGTTGGGTGGAAGGGAAAGAGAGGAGAGATGAATTTTTTGTAATCTTTGTGTCGCATGTAAGGATATTTATGCATATTAAGAAGCGCCCATGACCTTCTGTGATTTGGTGAAAGAATAATTTCCTGAAAAAAGAGAACACAAAATTATATACACACTAGGGGCCCAGTGCATGAATTTGTGCACCTTGAAAGGAACTGTGGGCCATGGGGCTGTGGTAGGCACAGGGGTGGGTCTCGGCCCATCCTCTGTGACCCCGCCTGGCCCCTCCTACTGCGGCTCCCAGTCCTCTGTCTGCTGGCAGCCCCACTTCCGCTGCTGCTCCCACACGCTGACCATGCTGCAGGAGTGATTGGGGCTGATGCCAGCAGCGGGTGTGAGCAGGCCGGCGCTGTCAGTGGGTGCAAGTGGCGGCTGCTGCCCTGCTCACCCCTCAGGAGCAGGGGGAGGTGGAGAAGCCCTCAGAGGCGATTGGGGCCAGCAGCCTCCACTCACACCCGCTGATGGTGCCAAGTGATCGGGACTGGTGGTGGGTGCGAGCGGGGGCCAGTGCCGGCACTGGCAGCAGGTGCAGGCGGGACTGTGGTGTGCGGGAGCAAAGAATTTTCAGTAACCACCAGAGGCTCGCCTCAATGACAGCCTTAGTCTGGTGCCCCCACTCATCTGCTCCACCATCCCCCCACGGCCAACACCCACCATGTTCCGCACACGCCCCCTGGTGGTCAGCACACATTATAGCGACCAATTGTTTGGTGGTTGGACCGTTTGGTCTATTTGCGTATTAGCCTTTTTTATATAGGATTATCTCACCAGTGTGAAATGTGCATGAAAAAATTAGAAAAAAATAAACGAAAATATTAACAGCAGTTGCCTCTGGAAGGAAGGTGAGATTATGATTTTTTTTTAAATTCTTGCCTATATCTTTCAAATTTTCTAAAATGAGAAAATTGTATAAATTACTGTTTAAAATATAGTGGCCGTTACCCTCTCACCACCCAGTCTCCCACTCTGTGTTCTTATTTCTAGAATGACCATTTAGACATAAGACTGAGAGGCCTCCTCCCAAACCCTCAACTTAGCCTCTCTGTGGTGCTCTACACATTGAATCACTTTCTCCCTCTGGTTCTCTTCCCACCATTCTGCCTGCCTCCCTGCCCCTACTCTGTCTCCTTCCTTATAACTTGTACATGGAAAGTGTTCCCTGGGGGCTCTGTTCTGAACCTCCTTCACCTATTTCTTCACTGTTGATATTCAGATTCTGAATCAGAAACTGCAGAACTGTGCTAGTCTGAGCCAAGGCAGCAGTGTGGAATGCTGGGATGGTGGTGAATGTTGGTGTCAGTGGTTGTCCAGGACATGAATGAGGGTAGCTTTAAAGGTGTGGCTCTTATGGGATCTGTATCTGAGAATCACTCTGTGTATGTATTTGTACATGTATCTGCTTATATCTAATCTGTGATCTGAGGCCCATGACCCATCCCAGGGTTGAACCTAGAGGAATGAATGAATGCATGAGTGACATGATACAGTGACATCACCTGGCAGGTTTTAGAGCATGAGCTCAGAAGATCTGGTGTCACTGCCAGTGAGGGGAAGTTTAGGGAAGTGAACTAGGGGACTCCTTTGGAATTGTAGAGATAGAAGTTTTATTCATTGCTATTGTGTTTAAATATATTTCTAGTTTCTGGGGTCACTTATGTCTTCTTTTGTGAACTAACTTCTTCAAGACCCTCTTCGGTTTTTCAATTACACTGCTTGTTGTTTTCTAATTGGTTCGTCAAAGTTCTTTCTATATTAAGGATATTACTTTTTACCTAGCATTTTTATATGCCTTTTCATTTTGCTTCTATTTTTGACATACAACCATTAATAGTTTTTGTGTAAAACCATCAATCTTGTATCTTCCACAGCTTTTATGTTCAGAAAATCACAGTTAGATCATTATTTGCCAATATTCTCTTCTAATTGTGTTTTTGGCTTGATTTCTTTTTAACTTATAACTCTTTATTCTATCTGGAATGTAGTATGTGGTGTGAGTCGAGGAGATAATTCTTTTCCCAAACAGTTAATTAGTTGACCCTGCAAAAACGTGTTTCTTTTCTCATTGATTTTTTAATGTTGTCTTACACATATTTCAATTTTTATGTGTATTAAGGCTATTTCTGCAATATCATTCCATGTTCTGCTTGTCCACTCTTGGACCTCCTCCATACTATTTTCATAAGTGTCATTTGCTGGTTCTGTTTAGTACCTGGTAGGATAAGGATACTACATTTACCACCTTTTAAAATTTCTGCATTGTCTCTAAATGCCTATGTTCCCAGTTAAACTTAGGTATCATTTTACTAAATTTAAAACAGGTCATCAGGCTTTTGATCAGAATTCCATTAAGCTTATAAATTAACTTTTCAATAACTTCTCAAAAGGTTAATATTCTAAATTAACCTTTCAATAGTCTTTCCACTCAAGATTATGCTATGTCTCTCCAGTTATTCAAAAATTTTTATCCCTCTATAAAAATTATTTTCATACAGTGCCTTCACAGTCCTTATTAAGTTTATTTCTATTTATTATATGCATTTTATAATTAATATAAACAATACATGTTTTCTTTATATTTTCATCTGTCTCTGGTAATAGAAATGTTATTGATTTTGCATATTTATTTCACATTTGGCTACTTAGCTAAAATTTCTTATTAGTTCTAATAACTTTATAATTAATTCTCCTGGGTTTTCTGGGTATATTAACATATCATCTGCAAACCATATGCTCGCTTCTTTCTCATTTCCTCTCCTTGTGTCGCATGGGCTGGCTCATCCAATAAGGCGTGAAATCTCAGAGGTGATAGTAGCATTTCTATCTCATTCCTGATCTTAATCAGGTATTTCACCACAAGTACCATGTAGGTAATTGTTCTAAAATGATGGTTAAGGAAATATTCTTTCTCCTGGTCCCGGATGCTATTTAATCAGGTTTATATGTCTTATTTTATTAAATGCCCATTTAGCATTTACTCAGAAGACCTTAACTTTTTGCTCTTTTTCTGGGATGCTTTGTGTTACAGCTTATTTTTTCAATATTAGTCATTTTAGAGATTAACTGTCCTTTGTCAGTTAATCCCTAAGTGTAGGCTTTAAAAAAAATTGGTGTTGAGTCAGTGTATTAGCATCATAGTTAAGCAGGTGGATCTGAGGTGGACTTCTTACATTTGAATCCCAGCTGTGAGTAACAGTGGGACTTGGGCCTCCTCCCTTAATTTATCTTTGCCTTAGTTCTTCACCTGTAAAATGGAGATGATTTTTATAGTGTCCACCTTATAGTGCTGTTGTGAGGATTAAACAAGTCAATATGTATAAAGTTGTTAGAAGAGTGTCTAACCAAATGTAATGTGTTAAATTATTGAGAACTTACCATGTGCCTAGTACTGAGCTTGGTTTGTGACTTTAAAAATGGGAAAATGCCCATATAGTCTGCTTTCTCATGGAGCTTATGGCCTGGCAAGGAGACAGGCATTTATGAAATAATCACATGGAAGCATGGAAATTTGCTTCTATGATAGGTGCTACCAATGAGAGCTTATGTTGTCACAAGAGCATATAATGGGGATTTGTTCCAGTCAAGGAGAGGCCCTTGACCATGATCTGAAAGATAAGTATGCCAAGTAGGGAGGGGAGAGTGTTCAAAGCAGAGAAAATAGCATATGCAAAGGTCCTGTGGCTGTGCAGTAAGAGAGTGCATCAGGTACAGATGACTGAGAAGGGTGGGGTTTGACTGGAAGCTAGTGGATACAAGGCTAAGAGGTCACTAGGGGCCAGACCATGCAGAGACCCTCATAGACCTTAAGTGATTTTTTCTTATTGAACAACAATGAGGGGGTTCCTAAGCAGCATCACAGCCTCACCAGAGAGTAAGTTAGAGGAGGAGACACTCCGGCCCCATCCAGATGCTGTGGATCAGAATCTACATTTCAGCCTTGTCCCGAGGCATTGTGCACACACACAGTGAAGTCTGAGACTGGCCTGGGAGGACTGTTTTCAGGAGGGTGTATGTGAGCAACACTCTTAGAGGGAGCTGAGAGAGAACTCTATTAAATGAAGACTGAAAAGACCTGCTCTACCCATCAGTGACCTCAGTAGACCTGTTTGGAACCAGAAGGCAGAAGCGACAGGGCTGGAGAGTAAGTGGGAAGTAAGGAAATGGAGACATAGCTTGTAAAAAGGTGTGTTTTCTAGAAATGTAGCTGTGAAGGGGGAGATAGAGATAAGACTGGCGGGAAATGAGCAGTAGAGTGAGGAGTTGTTTTCTTAATGATGCAATCTTGAGCACATTTAAAATGGGAAGGTTCCAGTGGAAAGGAAACGTTTAAACATGTGTATCCTAGAGAAGAGAGAAGCATATATAAGGTTCATGAAGAGGAGGGAGGGATGGGATCCAGAGGGCACAAGGATTATGTTGTCGATATGAGAACATCCAAACCTGTAGATAATTTTTTCAGAAGTTTATTTGAGCCAGAGGATATGCCTGGAAGCAAGATCTCAACAGACTTAGAAAACAGTTTGCATCTTCTTTCATGCATTTGGAATTAGGGAGGGAAGTAAGGAAGATTATATGAAAGCGTGAAGGCAGGAGAAAGCAGGCCAGAATGGGATTATAGGCTAATGAGAATATGTGTTCTCTTGAGGGTGGTTTTTTTTCCGAGGGGTCTGAAAAGAGGCATTTCAAAGGCCTCTTAACCTATATGCACAGAGGCAATGGACAAGGCTTGCTTAAGGCAAAGATAAACCTTTTATTAAAGAGGTTACAGGCCTGAGGCATGACTACCCAACGTAACCTGCCCATTTAAGAATTTATGATCAGATCACTCTGTGAATTTACTTTCCATAGAACCCCATTTTTTGTCTTAATGTTAAGATTGAAAGAGAGATGGTCCCTCTGTTGGAAGAAGGAAGGTAGCGTGGGGCAGGCTAGGTGGGTTTGGAATTGGGAAGACAAGGGCTCCCCACTGATGGCTTTTATTTTCTGTGGGGAGTGAGAAGAGAGGACAGGAGGTGAGATGAGGGGCCTGGAGAGTCAGGAGGCTGTGGAAGGTGCAGAAGGTCGAAATCTGCACTCTGGCATTTAATGTAAAGGGGAAGTCTACGTGCTGCCTAGTCTGGTTGTCTTTTCATTGTCCACTCTCTCTGAGCCTTAGTGCCCTACCTCACAGAATTGTCCTCAGGCTTGGCCACAGTGATGCTCCTTGTGCCACCTGGAAAGTAAGTGCACGGCATAACAGGCTCACACGCAGTGTCAGTCACCTGTCTTCCCTCCCTCTGTGACAAGCATGGGCCTGGCATCGAGGAAGCACTTGGAAAAGCGGGTTCATGATTCTCTAACACAGTGCTCCTGTATCTCTGGAAGCTTCTGGGAGTTCTCCAGGCCACACTGAATTGCTCCCTTTCTCTCTCCCAGGCCAGAACTGCACATTCCAACTGCAGGGTCCCAATGGGACAGTTGAGAGCCCAGGGTTCCCATACGGCTACCCCAATTACGCCAACTGCATGTGGACCATCACCGCGGAGGACCAGCACAGGATCCAGCTCGTCTTCCAGTCCTTCGCCCTGGAGGAGGACTTCGATGTTCTGTCGGTGTTTGATGGCCCACCCCAGCCAGAGAACCTGCGAACCAGGTAACACCCGTCTCTTCCCCACAGCACGTAGCTGGGCCCTGAGCCAAGCTTGCTGAGAGGAGGAACCCACTGGGGTTGAAAGATTTATGGTCATCAGCGAAGACCTCTTTTTATGAGGCCTGCTCTCAGCTCCTTTGCTTGCTTTATATTTTCCTCTTCCTTTCTCCTGCTTAGAAGTGCTCAATGGATAGGGTTGATGAGTTGGATATTTGGGAAGACTCGACAGAAGACATAAAAGGGTTATAGAGAAATTCAAGTTTTTCGTTCGAAAATGGATTTTGGGTGAAAATGGTGTATATATGAATATCTCTTGGTGTATATTCTTTGCACACACAGAAATTAATTTTCTCCCCTTGGACCCAGAAGATATGAGTTGAAGGCTAATAATAGTGGCTGTGTCTTGCATCCTATACTTGAAAACCATTATTACTTTGTTGGAAATTGCTTTGCATTTTGCCTTGGCTACAAACCTGTGGCTGTGGCTATGGGTGCAGAATCAGAAATTTGGGGAAGATCCCACTCTCTCAAACCCCATTGCAGGCGATGGAAGAGAAAACCATGGAGAAGGTGAGACTGCTTTCCTGTAACCCTGAGCTGCCTCCCAAGCAGGGGGTTCACATGGAGGAGGGAGACAGGGATGGAAGCTACAGCCTCTGCAGAAAGGGCAGATTTTCTGGGGCAGCTGTAAGGGCTCCAGAGTTGCCGTTCTGAGGTTTGATTGATGGTAGTTTGCTCTGCTCCATTGCAAGCCTTGTCCTGTTTCTGCCTGCCAGGCTTTGGGCTCCCCAGGAAGCCATAGGGTTAATGGCTTACTAGCCAACCAGCCAAGTCCCAGGGAGCTCGGGGTGCTAATTAATGAGGGGTCCCTGCCAAGTCCTTAACCCAGTGGTCAGCAAACCGTGGCTCGCGAGCCACAGTTTGCCGCTCTGTTGACTAATGAGTTTGCTGACCACTGCCTTAATCTCAAGGCTTTGTTGAAGGTGTCTGGAACAGGGTTACAGACAATATTTGCAATTCTGCCCCAGCCCTCTTCTCTCTAACATCCTGCCCTCTCTGGGCAGTGCAGAGGTGAGACTGCCAAGCCTGCAGCAGAGGTTGGGGTGTCTGGGGCCCCCCGGACGAGTAGTTTGTTTTAGACCAGACTGGGCTTATTCATCTCCCTTGAGCTCAGCAGGATTTGGCACACAGTAGATGTTCAGTGCAACTTGGGTGAAGGGACTGGAGTTCCCCCTGCCTTCATTCATTCCACAAATATTTCATGAACACATGTTATGTTCCAGACACTGACCTGGTGCTGGGAATATAGCTGTTAGCAAAACAAAGCCACTGTCTTCATAGAGGTTACATGCTAATGAGAGAGACAGGAATGGGCTTGAATAGTGAGTTTAGAGTTCAAGGAAATCGGTGCTAGGTAGTCCTGAAGACCATGAGACTGGATGAGGTCATTGGGGAGCAAGTCCTCACATCAGATGTGGAGCTTAGGCGACACCATATAGGGCACCTGCATTGACTGGTGGTGAATGTTGAATGAATGTTGAAAGATAAAAGGTCCAGTTAGGCCAGTGGTCAGCAAACTGCGGCTCACGAGCCACATGCGGCTCTTTGGCCCCTTTAGTGTGGCTCTTCCACAAAATACCATGAGCGGGCGCGCGCATACAGTGCGATTGAAACTTCGTGGTCCATGCGCAGAAGTCAGTTTTCGGCTCTCAAAAGAAATTTCAATCATTGTACTGTTGATATTTGACTCTGTTGACTAATGAGTTTGCCGACCACTGAGTTAGGCTAATGGGCTGCTTGGTTGGGGTATGGACGCTGCAAGAAAACTTTACAGTTCTGCCTACTGGGGTTATTCCAGCTTTCCTTTCTTTTAAAGCAGGGTCCACACATATGTGATCAGACCTCTGTTTCCTGACGTTTGGGTTTGCTGGCTCTGAGTGAAGTGTTCACCAGAGGTGGGGATTGCTCTCACCTGGAAGGTGGGGGTTTTATGACCTTGGGAGATGGTTCTGGCAGGAGAGGGCCCTGGATTGTGTACCTGGCCCCCGCTTAGCCCATGCTGGCCAACCAGCCATGTTTGAGGAACCAGGGTTTGTACCTTCACTGGGTCATCCTTGCTTGGGTTCCTTCTGTGTCACCTTCCTGATCTGCTCATGTTAGTTTATTTCAGAAATAGCCAAGGGCATTCAGGCTCAGCCAAGGGGAAGGCTGGAGAGAAAGCTCTGCCTTCTCAGTACCCCTGGACCAGAGGAGCTCACACCTTGGAGGACCCTCAGAGGGGAAATGGCCGCAGAGGGGGACCATCCAAACAGCATGAAAAACGTGCTCCTTGAAGGTTTTGGAATGACACTCCTTTGGGTCTGTAAGGGGGATAGCAAGTGTGTTTGGTGGGGACCCTTGGGTCTTTGTGAATTCTTTTATGTTCTCACATGGTTATTAATCTACTCAGATTTTCTTTTTACTGAGGAGTCAGTTTCTATTTGTATGCTTGTCTAGGAAGTCATCTATTTTATGGAGATTGTCAAGGGTAGAATTACATATAGTTCTCCCAGGAAACATTTCTATCCCCATAGTACCTGGGATCACATCTCCTTTCTTGCACCTGCTCCTGTGCATTTGTGGTTTTCTTTTTACTCAGTTCATCTTGCTGAAGTTTGTCTGTGTTATGGGTCTTTTTAAAGTTCTAATTCTAGGGCTATCAATTTTATTCTTTCCCTATTATCTAACTTATTGATTTCTCTTTTTATCTTTATGCATTCTTTTCTCTCACTCACCTTAGGCTGATATTGCTCTTTTGCTGGTTTTGTGAATTGAATTAGTTCCATTATTTCCTGTTTGGTAATCAAAATTTTCCCCTAAGTATAACTTTGACCATATCCCATTAATTTTGATGGATAGTCATTATTGTAGAAAGAATCTCTAATTGCAGTTTTGCTCCTTCCTTGACTCTAGAGATTTTTCCTAAAACTTTCCAGTAAATTTTTTATACTTAAAAATTATTATCCTGTTGAATTGTATTATGATTAGATTATGATTTCTACTTTGGAGAATTTGTTGCTTTTATTTTCACAGTATAAAATCATTTTTATGTAAATGTTCTATGAATATTTGAAAAAAAACGCAGATTCTTTGGTTGAAGGGTAAAACTCTTTTAGTATTTATTTTTTCTAATGTCTTTATTGTCTAGATGATATTTGTCAAGGATAAGCAGTGTGTTGACTTTACATTTTCACTGATGAATTGTTTTTGTCAATTCATCCTTTTATATATTTTGATGGTGTACTCTTCAGCATATATTTTTAGCATTAGGTCTTCAGAGTGAATTATATATTTTTTTCAATATAAAAATTATGTTTATCCCCTAAGGTTTTTTGCTTTAACTTCTACTTTTATACCAATATTACCACCTTTATTTTCTTTTAGTTTTGCATTTATTGAGTCCCTGTTTGCCACTTCCTTTATTTTTAATATTTCTATGTCATTGTTTTAGATGTATCTCTTAGTACAAGATATAATTGGATTTTTATTTTTAAATCTTTCCTGAGAGTCTTTATTCTTTAACTGAAAGTTTATTTCACTCTTTTTTGTGTGTGATAACTGATATACTTGCTCTTTTGTGTAATATTTGTATAATAGTTAATGCTTTGTGTTTTTTAGCTTTCTTATGTCATATCCTTTTCTCTGAATTCAAGTGTAAGTTTTCTTTGCCTTTTCTGTCATTTTTATTCTAGTAGTTAAAGTTACTTCAGAACACATTTTAAACTGTTATTTTTTTAGAGAAAAAGGAAGGGAAAGAGAGAGAAATATTGATGTGAAAGGAAAACATTGATTGGCTGCCTCTCGAATCTGGGGATTGAGCCCGCAATCAGGGCATGTGCCCTGACCTGAAATTGAACCAGCAACCTTTCAGTGCACGGACAACGCCCAACCAACTGAGGCACACCAGCCAGCGCTTAAACTGTATTTCTCTGTCAACATCTTGTCTAGCTAGCCTTTTTAATCAGGTCTCTTTGGTATTGCAACTTATAGAAATTCCTTAGTGATTGTAGCATGTAGGCATCTCTCTCTTTCCTAGTTTCCAACATGGACATATAGTCTCTCTTTTTATAAATCTTAGGTTATTTCCATGAGAATTTAGGGGGTTAGGTTGAAGGGGAGCTTAATATATTATCTTGCCTTTCCATCTTGACCTGAACATTTCTCCTAGGATTTTTATTCTTTTTGATGCTATTATATATATGGAAGTATTTTTAATTTAATTTAATTTTTGAAATTTTCATGAATATCTAGAAATACAATATCTTATATCCTGTGACCTAGCTGAACTTGTCATTAATAGTCCTAATGGTTTTTTATATCTCTGAATAAAAACAGTTTTAGTTCTTTTCCAATCTAGTTGCTTTTAATTAAATCCTTTTTCTTTTTTTCCTAATTGCATTGGATAGAACCTTCAGTACAACATTGAATAGAAGTGGTGAGAGTGGATATTCTTGTCCCATTCCTGATCTTAAAACATTTAATCTTTCCCATTAAATATGATGTTAGCTGTAGGTGTTTGGCAGGTGCTCTTCTAATGAAGGTTTTAAAATGAAGGATTCTGACACAATCTGGCTGCAGTATGGAAAACCCACTGGCTTGGGGGCCAGACTAGTGACTGACAGGCCAGGCAGGAGACGGTGGCACCTGAGGTGGAACAACGAGGAGAGAAGATGCTGTGGATTTGTGTGATGTTCTGGGAAAGCGTTGCCCCCCGGAGATAAGAGTAGATTTATAGGGACTGCGGAGTGGGAATAAGAAAAAGGAAGGGATGGAGGTTGACTCCACAGTGTCTGACTTGGAAGCAGAAAACAAGCCATATTGGCCCAGTGAATCTAGTTTCCAGTAAAATGTGTTCTCTCAGCCTACCAGGCTGTTTGCTGCACTGACGTTATCCTTCATTCATTTGGCAGAACAGGTAGGTCACCTCCTGTCACAGTGTTTCCTTGGGAGACAGAAGGGTACAGTGGGGACAGGCCTAGATTTATATGCAGCTCGGTTTTGCATTTATTTGCTCTGTGACCTGCCCAAGTTTGGCCTTTCTGAGCCTCATCTATAAAATAGAGGTGACACTGACCTGCCTTACATGGTTGGAGCATGTGAGCCACCTGCTACAGTCCCCATAGTGCTCCACAGACATTATTTGCATTTTCCCTTGCCCTTCTGTTCTCAGGACCTAGAAACTCAGACTGTTTGTAGAGGACTTTGGTGCCTGTCTTGACACATCTCTGTGGCTCAACCGTTAGACTTAGATTAGGGAACTGCAAATGTAAAGGACAGACCCTGAAGCAGGTATTGGGCTCACAGGGAGTCATTCCCTGTGGGTGGCATTACTGATCCCCTGGGCACCCATCTGTGGGGCACAACCACCAGGAAGCCTGCAGTAGGCTTTCTGTGTTCATTGTCAATGACTTGACTGACAGGCATAATGCAATTCTGCTTTCTGTACATTTTTAATGCATTTCTTTTTTCACTCTGACTCTCATCCTCAGTATTCTCATCTATGAAGTGGGTATACTAGTATCAGTATCTATCATAGGATTAAATTAAATAATGTATGTAAACTGCTTTGAATTGTGATGACACATAAAAGGAATACTTAAATATTTGTAGAAAAAATAAAACACAGTTAAGCAAAAAGACACACACACACACAAATGCAAGTACATTTATAAGTGATGAGGTAGAGCGGTGGCTCTCAACTGAAGGCAATTTTGAGCCCCAGGGGACATTGGGCAATGTCTGGAGACATTTTGGGCTGCCAGACTAGAGAGGGGCTGTGGCATCTAGTGGGTAGAGGCCAGGGATGGTGCTAAACATCCTATCTGGCAGGGGACAGCCTCCCACCACAAATGCCAGCAGTGCTAAGGTTGAGGAATCCCAAGGGTGATTGAGGAGTGAAGGCCTTTAGTGTCAGACACCTGGATTCTAATCTCATTTCAATGTCAGTGACCTTGGACAAATGAGTCAACCCACCTGAGCCTCAGTGCCCTCCTCTGAGAAAGGGAGGATTCTCAGCGGTGCAAGGTACTGAAAGCTGCACCTGGCATCGTTCATGAAGAGGTGCCAGCGGGCACACTGCGCAAAGCTTGTTCTATATGCAGATGCCATTCATCTCCCAATGACTCCCTTTCTCCACCAGGGGTTCATCGCCATCTTCTTGAAAGCATCTCACATTTCATCTAGAGCTATTCACAAGCAGCAGCATCCCAGGGTGCCAGGAGGCAGCGTCTGGCTGCTTGAAATTAAATTTACAATAGAAGCTGATCAGATTCTTCTCATAATGGATTAGGGTGGGAAATTGGAGTAGGAGCTGGTCCTGAAGGCCGGGAAGCCTGTAAGAGTTTGGAAATTAGCAAGGAAAGAACAAAGAGCCTTCCAGAGAATGCAGTGTCAGCCCTGCCTGGATGAATTACTGAAACAATTCCCACATCTCTGCTTTCACACAATGAGATGGCCTTCCCGTGCTGGCAGACCTCCGATTGCATTGCAGTTTAATATGGAATGAAGTTTTCTAATGGAACATAGTGAACATAATCTATGGAGACATTGCTAATAAACTGCATCACTGTACACTGGAGGTTGATAGGGCGTCGGTGACGACTGCACCAGTTAAGCACATCTAAGCATCCCTTAATCTAGACATTTGGGCTCACCTTATGGGAAACGCTACAGCTTGTTCCCTCAATTACTGGCAATACACATTCTGTCATCAGCCTAAGGTGGAATGCAGTTAGTCATTTGGAGCTGGTTGCAGATTTCACTCGACTGGCGTTAGACACCTGTTTGGAAGTTGTAAAAATTTCACCCAATTTGCCAGATTTACCATCTTATGAATACAGATCGCAGCAGAGGCCCCCAAAGAACCTGTCTGTTAGAGTCCTTAAAAAGTGTGCCTTGTACATCAGTCAGATTGTCCTTGGAGAGTCTTCTCCCCAGAGTTCCTTGAGAATGAGCTTTGTGGGCTGGAGGCGGCTGGAAGGACCCATGGGATGAGGGAGCATCCCTGATTAGGACTGAAGCAGAGAGAGGACACTGGAAAGGAGAAAGAAGAAATGATGACACTGGCCACCTGTAATGGTCAGACACCATGCTGGATACATTCATTCATTCACTGTTATTTATTTAAGATGTATTGAATGCCTACTAGGAACACCAAGTATTGGGGATATAGCAGTTATCAAGACAGCTTCTGATTTCAAGGAATTTATGATCTCTTAAAGGAGACAGTACAGATAGTCCAGAATGCTGTGATTGGGGAATCTGACCTAGTCTTGAGGAGATCTTTGTAGATTCTGATCTGGGGGCCTGGGATGTCTTCCCTCCACCTTCCCTTTGTTTAGGTATCATTCTTCATATCTCAGCTTACTAATCACTTTCTCACCCATCAGGTCCTCTGAGACAACTCTAATTTTCAATCTAGTCAAACCCTCCTGTGATGATAACCCCTCAGATTACACATCCATCCTTCATGGTTTTACATGTGCATGTGTGTGATAATTGGATTTATGCTCATTTCCCACAAGACTGCAAGCTTTTTGACTGCAGGGACTATTTCTGTTTTACTCTGCATTGTGTCTCCAGGGCCTGGTTCCATAGTAGGTGCTCAAAAAATAATTATGGAGTGAATGAATGAATGCTCTCAGGAGGAAATTGAGATTCCCTGATAGGGTATGGAAGGAGGGATGGGGAGAGTTTCAGGCCAAGAGAACAGTGTGTGCACAGGTCTAGGCAAAACAAGAGAAAGGCAAGGTGCTCAATGACAGTGGTTGGGGTGTAGTGGGAGGTGGGTATGTGGCTGAGCCATATCATTAGGGGTCCTATATGCCATTCTGGGGAGTTTGTGATGTATCCTAAGGGAAGTAGAGACACTAAAAAGTCTTAACCAGGCATTCCATGTGTTATCGAAAATAATTCAACAACCCACCCATGAGAGAGATGGGGGATATTAATTTTCTTTGCAGGGGTTTAGTAAGCGTCTCAGTTCTCTAAGCTGCTAAGTGGCTAATGGTGCAGTGGGTCTCATGCATCCAGAAACCAGGCTTTCTGCTCCACACCAAGAAGCCTTCTCACTGCGTGGGGCTCATTTGCATTCACTTCATTTCCTTTTTAAAAATTCATTCCATTTTCCTTCTTAAGCAGTTTCTTTAAAATGGTAGAAGTAACGGGAACTCACTACTTCCAAAAAGTCAAGCCATGCAGTCGTGTATCGAGTAAAAAAACGCAAGTGCCTTCTTGTCCCAGCCCCGCTCCCTGGAGGTAACCACTGTTAACAGTTTGGTGTGTGTCCAATTTCTTTTTAACTACAGATTCATTAAACTGCCCATGAGGCTTATTGGGACATCCATCAGCCCTTTAAAAATTGTTCTGATGAATTAAGTGTAAACTAATTAGAAACATGGATTCAATTACCCTCGAAACACACAAGGGTTTAATAATTAATAGGAAGAGGGCTTGAGGCCAAAGGCATTATGGATTTTATCAAAACCCTAACATCTGAGAAGTAAATATGTTTGATTCATCCTAAATGCTGGCAGATTTGCCATCCGGAGGCAAACCTGTTGGTAGGAGCTTTGTATTTGATTAGGAAAGTTATCTGTGATTAATAAGGAGTCATCTGAAGAGTGGAGAGGCCGAAGTCTATTGGACAGGGCTGCCTGGGACAGGGCAGCAGCCTGTCTTTCTGAGTTACTGCCTTTGGTGTTATTCATGGCCTTTCACCACGCAAGCTCGGGGGATTCACAGAGGTTCCCAGGGCGATTGCTGACTCCTACTGTGGGAGCAATGCTGGCCAACAACACTGCAGGATTTTTTTTTGGAGGGGAGTGGGGGGCATTGTTTACCTCTAGGACCATGAGCTGTGATGCCTTAGATGGACCCAGAGGAGGGCTGGGAGGTTGGAATATTTACCTGTTGTGTACCAGGTGCTTATGGGCCTTATCTCATTTAACCTTCACAATTTTCCTAGAGGTAGAAATATTGCCTTCAGTTTGATTTCTAAGAAAACTGAATCTTTAAGAAGCCATGTGCCTTGGGGCAGCTGTATTCAAACTCCTAGATTCTGCTTGACACCAAGTTCACATAGGTTGGCACAGCCACATCAGGGCTGAGGGGTGGCAGAAGGGGAGGAAGCAGGGTCTGCCAGGCTTGGGGCTTGGGACACCAACTGCAGTGACCA
The DNA here is from genome assembly GCA_026230045.1 of Corynorhinus townsendii. NCBI lineage: Eukaryota > Metazoa > Chordata > Mammalia > Chiroptera > Vespertilionidae > Corynorhinus > Corynorhinus townsendii. The sequence continues at coordinate 200,299,618 of JAPDVU010000002.1, forward strand.
AGGGGACATCCATGGGCTCCATCACCCCATGCCAAAGGGTGGGTGTGGGCAGACATGGTTGGGGTTGAACCCTGGTAGTTCAAGGTCAAAGTCTGTTTTTGTAGTAAAACCTTACCTTGCTCATTCACCAAATCTGCTAGTTAATAGCAGCCAAAATTTAAGGCACTTTGGAGCCTGAGTCTCAGGTAAAAGGCCTGTGCTGCCTACACCCCTCCCCATGATGGGTCCTGCCCACAGTGTCACCAGGTGTTGGAGTTGACCACTCTATGGCCCTCCTTTGCTGCAGGTGATAGCCAGAAGGGCTATTGCTGAGATAAGAAAGTGTCTCCTTTTTTATCCTTAACCCTTGTTCCCTGAACCTTGGGAATATCAGAAAGTGCTGTGGAAGGGACTCTGATACCTGGGGATGTTGTCCTCATGGTCCAGGCAAGTTTGGACATGTAATTCCAGACTTTACTCCACTTCTTTGTCTGCAAAAAATGGCACACAACTAATACCTCCCAAGTACTGAGCTCATCCTCTTTTTATAGAAAAGAAAACCAGTTCTCAGTTTTTCAAAATATATACACATAGATATATATATATACACACACACACATATAGATATATACTAGTATATATATATAGATAGATTGATTTCAGAGAGGAAAGAAGAGGGATAGAGATAGAGAAACATCAGCGATGAGAGAGAATCATTGACCAGCTGCCTCCTGCATGCCCCTACTGGAAATCGAGCCGAGATATGCCCTGACCCAGAATCAAACGGTGACCTCCTGGTTCATAGGTTGACACTCAACCACTGAGCCATATGGCTGGGCAGTTCTCAGCTTGTAAGTGAACAAAGAGCCAGGCTATTACTTCCTTGATGGGTCTGAACTGCCACACCATGTGGTGCCAGCCCCAGGCCCAGTGCAAGGAGTCCTGGTTCCACCCCAGCTCGACCGTGGTTTGCCCCTGGTCTTCACCTAGTCCTGTTCCTTCTCGGGGCCAATGGCATTCTCCTGACTTGTAAATTGAGGACTTAAGTTTAGCGGAACTCCAAAGCCTCTTCCAGCTCTGAAATGGTGTGATTGAGTGATGCCGGAGATGTGTGCAGAGGGCTATAAAACACGCCTGATCTTCTCGGACTATTTCTGCCCATGCAGTTACTGCTCTTGGCACTTTCAGTAGTTCCACCATTTGTCTTTGGCATCAGGATTTATTTTCCAGTGGCCTGTTAAGCAATGTGGATCATTCTTGCCCCTCCTCCACAGTGTAGAGTTGCCTGAGGGAAGCAGCTGCCCAGCCTGGGTGATATTTCCCAGCCCCCACCCCCTTGCATCTAGGTGGCGCTGTGTAGCTTAGTGGTCAGTAGAAAGTGGACAGAGGTAATATTACATACACCCCTCCCAGGCCTGGCCCAGAAAAGCGCCTCTGAGATAATTCTACTTTGTCTTTTTCCCTGGAGACAGGAAATATAAGAAGTCTGGATGCCTGGATGACTTTAGGCAGTAGAACCTGCCCCCTCCCCCACCTGCTGCTGATTGGCTGGATTTTACATTAGTGAAACATAAACTTGCACACAGACTTAGACTTCTGAGAGTCCAGGATTCATCTATCTTTGTAGCTTGTGTCTCCTTAGCCATTGAGCCATTGCAAACTTGAGTGTTGGTATTTAGGAATTTATTTTAGAATCCAGAGGTAGGCAAGGATTCCAGACAGCACAGTCCATAGCTTTCCAGAGTTGACACTTGGTCTTGTTTGCTTTGGGGAGATGAAGCTCCTGGATGGTCTGGCCTTTGTGCCTAAAGCTTAGGCCATTGCCTCATAGGTGCGATATATTTTGAAGCAGTTTTTGTGCTGCTGACTTTCAGTGGATTCTTTTTGGCACCAACATGTGGTTCTGCTTGTAGTCCTGACCCCCATCTCATCCCCTGCAGCCCCAGATGAGTACACAGTGTGGTGTGGTGGTTAGCAGAGAGACTGTGGAGCCAGTGCACTTGGGTTCAAGTCCTTGTTCTACCTCTCACTGGCTCTGTGACTTTAGGGAGGTCACTTCTCCCTGAGGCTCAGTTTCTACACCACCAAGTTGGGATTATAGTAGCACACACCTTGCAGGGAAGTTGTGAAGATTCAATTACCTTACAAGGCACAAGCTGGGCATGTGGCAAGCACTCAGTAAATGGTTGTTTTATCATCACTGTCCTATCCAAAGCTCACCTCTTCTAAATACTTCCACTCTGGTCCAAGCCACCAGCACCTCTTGCCTTGATTATCAAAACTGGTTTCCCTGCTATTGCCTTTATCACCACCATTAGTATGTCCTTAACACCGGAACTAAGGGGATCTTCTACTTTTTCACATTTTAAACAACAAACTTTTCATTAAAATAACTAGAAATTGGTTTAGATTTATAGGAAAGTTGTGAAGATGGTACAGAGAGTTCTTATACACCTCCCACCCAGACTCCCCCTATTATTACCATCTTACCTTTGTATGGTATGTTTGTCACAGTTAATGAACCGATATTGATATGTTGTTATTAACTAAAGTTCATATTTTATTCATATTTCCTTAGTTTCTACATGAAGTCTGTGCTAGGATCCCATTCAGGATAGCCCATTAAGTTCAGTTGTCATGTCTCCTTAAGCTCCTGTTGGCTGTGACAGTATCTCAGACTTTCTCGATTTTGATGACTGACAGTTTGAGGAGCACTGGTCAGGTATTTTGTGTAATAGCCTTCTATTTGGGACTTGTCTGATGTTTTTCTCATGATTAGACTGGAGTAATGTGTTTCAGAAGGAAGATCACATTTTCATTACATCATACCAAGGATGCATACTATCAACATGACTTATCCCTGAAAATGTTGACCTTGATCACCTGGCTGAGGTTGTGTTGGTCAGCCTTCTCCACCATAAAGTTACTCTCCCTCCATGTCCTCTTTGAAAGGAAGTCACTTATGTGCAGCCCACACCTATGGAGTAAAGTTATGCTTCATGTGGAGGGTAGAGTATCTACATAAATTATTTGGAACTCATCTATAGGAGAAATCTGTTTTTCCTATATTCATTGATTTATTGATATCAGTATGGATTCATGGGTATTGATTTTATAATTTTGTTTATAATCCAATGCTAGTTTATTTTGTTGCTTAAATTGTTCCAGCTTTGGCCATTGGGAGCTCCTGTTTCCTTTGACATTTCCCCTTCATTGTCAGTTTTCGTTATTGGTGGTATTATTGCTGCTGTTGTTTCACCAAAGTTCTTTGGACACATTAGCTTTGGTTCCTTTAATGAAAAAATGGTATTAGAAACCAAGATCTGGCACAGGGTGTACTCATTACTATTGGGGTGTCATTACTTCTAGACCCTTTCAGATGACAGAGCAAGGAAATAGATGTACATATACTAACCCCTGTATCTACACATACCTATACATTTTTATCTGTATCCATCTATCTAAATTCAGCTAAACATGAGTTCATACTGAAGTTTCCAATTCTCATCCATTACCACATGCATCATTCTAGCCTCCTCCCCTTGCTTATCTGGAAACTTCCACTCTAACAGTGAGGAACTGCATTCCCACCATCCATTTACTAATTGCTCAAGTCCAGGGTACATGTGTAGGGTATCAGATCATTAAGCTGTAATCCAGTGGGAAAGTTTGTAACTAGAGAATGGTGATTATGTGCAGTTCCTTTTGCCTTTAGTCTTACAGATTCTAGTCATTGTGAAAGTTACTTAGATAAGCACTAAGAGGAAAATACACATCAGGGAAGGGGAGGAGAAGGGTGTGATTTGTAAGGGGTAGGATTTTAATAGGGTGGCCAAGGAAGCTATCACAAAGAAGGTGAGTAAAAACTTGAAACAAGGTGAGTTTGGTGTCTCCACCTATTTTCAGGTGGCTCCAGGGCTTGGGTTGTGTGTCGTACAAGTGTTTTCTTTCTCAGGGCCCAGCAGATTTCATTAAGGAAATTTAAGAGCAAGGAAACATATTCAATGGTAACTTCAGGTGACATGGGAAACACTCAGACACATGTATGGCACCTGTCCCCCAGGAGCTGTGCTCCCTGGTTCCCAGGGTAACATGATGAAGGCGATGAAGATATAGAGACTCGTCTGGGTGGGATTTCTGACCTCTTGATGCCCCTGAGCACCTTGGAGGCTGGCAGTACGGTGTCTCCAGTCCTGCCAGAACAGAACATGTCTTCACAAGGTTTATGTAGGCGAGCTTCTCTGCACCTGACGGGCTTTTCCTGTCCCTCCTGATTCATTCCTCCCCATCACCATCACCACTTTTGTCCCCTAAGGAGCATTGGTGGCCTCATCAAGCAGCCTTAAAGGAAGGAAGTCTATAGATTTGGCCCCACCTTCCTAATTTGATTTTGTCCCAAAGGGCTCTCAACTAGTGGTCTGGGGGCTTTGTGATGCCCTGACCAATCGGTGGAGGCACATCCAACCTCTGTCTTCTCCAGCATCCTGTAGCCACACATCACAGGCAAGGTGGATCTTCAACTTATATAAACTCTATGCAGCAAAGGGGAAAGGTGACAGATCCTGGCTCCAATAGTCTAGCTATATTTCATTCATAACAGGATTTCATCATGGTCCATAGATAAATTCAGAAAGCAAGAAATCTGTGAAAGTTCTTAGGAGGTGGGAGAAGGAAGCAAGAGGAGTAGTTCTTGCAGACCAAGGTGGGTTTAGAAATAGCCATCAGCTGCAGGACTGCACCCTTTAAGAGCCCACTGTTGCTCCTCCCAATTCTGTTGGATTGTTTAAGCTTCCCAGACACATTGTGTGATTGCCTTCTCTCAGGAATCCAGTAAACATTTTTGGGGATCCCATTCTGCAGAAGAGAGAGCTGTGGTTCAGAATTGGGAATAAGCACAGAGCTAATAAGAGGTGTCCGAGTTCTCAGTATCCCTGCTCTGAGCAATGCTGCCCAGCCACATGGGCTGCTGGTCCAGTGATTGAAGGGGGCAGCCTGAACAAGGAGCCCATGGTCCGAAAGGGCATCTATGGGTGAGAGGAACCCTGCCAGGGACGTGATTCCTCTTCCCCAGCCCCCGCGCCCCCACCCCCCAACCCCACCACTGGAATTTACCTGAACTTGGGCCTAAAGGAAAGGAGACCAGAGTAACTGTCTTCTCTCTGCGGAGCTCCTCCAACTTAAGGGAGACCGCTCCCTGGCAGATTATTTCCAGAACCCCGAAGGAGCAGGTTCCGTCTATTTTGGAGTATGTAGAAGAGTAAAGATTTTCTTTAATTAGATAGTGCCGGATAGATTTAATTAAAGCTTTAAACCTGCAATTTTCTTTGTTTGATTGATCAGTTGGTGCTGATTGCCTGGAGTAATTATGAAGGGGGAGGTGGCCTTTTCAAAGTCTGGTGGCAATAAGAAGCGGACTGACTCCCCTCCTGGGTACTTAACTGTCAGAATGGAGTCTGAGAAGGTTTATATCGCACAAATGTGTGTGAGCTGGTCAAGTGAAAAATAAGGTATTTAAATTCTTACACTTTTGTCTAAATTGTGCTCCTGGCTGATGTGCTTCCGTGGAAAAGTTCCCTTTTCCCTCCTTTCTCCAAATGTGATCACACCCCTGACACCAGATGGTATTCTGTCACTTTTGTCTTTCTTTTGTGAAATAAGTGAAGCACATTGTTGGGAGTGTCTCTTAATGGCCTTTTTAAATGTCCAGAGCCCACAGAGGGCCATGAGAGAAAGATGGCCTCTTATGGACGCAGTGTGAGCTTAGGGACCTCAGAAGGAGTGGTTTTTAAACTTTTGTTTCAAATACAGTTGACATGCAATGTTATATGAGTTTCAGGTGTACAACATAATGATTAGACATTAATAGACCTTATAACGTGATCACCTCAGTAAATCTAGTACCCATCTGATGCCATACATAGTTATTACAATGTTATCGATTATATTTCCTGTACTGTACTTTACATTCCTGTGACTACTGTTATTACTAGCAATTTCAGATCTTAATTCCCTTCATCCATTTTACCCATCTCCCCAACCCCTCTCCCATCTGTTGAGCATCAATTTGTTCTCTATAATAAATGAACAAACACACTCAGGAGTTTTGAAGTCAGGCAGTCCTGAGTTTCAATCCTAGCTCTGTGGCCTGGGCAGGTTCCCTTTCCCTTTCCCTTTCCCTTTCCTTTTCCTTTCCCTTTCCCTTTTTCTTTTCCTTTTCCTTACCTGCAAAGAGGGAGACTCATTGAGAGGATTCGGGAGCTGATATGTGTGTGTTTAATGTCCAGCCTGTTGTGGGTTCTCACTGAATGTCCCTTTCCCTTCCTGTGCTCTGTTGCCCCATTGAAGTGTCTTCACCATGAAAGTTTCATGAGCTCATGGGACCATCTTGCTTATCATCACAAAATAGCCCTTGGTGCACTGCTTGGCACATGGCAGGGCTTAACAAGAATTTGTCCAGCAGATGAATAAATGAGTGAATACCTTGTGTGTTTAGGTCCCCTCCAAAGTGGGTGACACCAGTATAGTGTGGAGAAGTTGGCTCCATTCATGAAACCTACCGGGCACAGGATGAGCAGGGAGGAGGGGCTGCCGTTGGAAAGCATTGGTGGGAGAAACCGATCTCTTTTCTGAACTGGTTCACCTCTAGGCTTGTCACTGGAGGGGGATGCTAAGGGCGATCATCAAGACTGTGGCAGCAGAGAAAAATGTTTGAGTTAAAAAACAAAGCCTTTGGGTTAAAAAATACAACTGCCTGTGTATTATGTATATCATTGTGTAAGAACATATACTTGGGTGAAAAAGGCCTGAGGGAAATACAGTAGCATGCAGATAAGAGAGGTGTTACAATGGCTGGATTATACATGATTTTTTAATCTATCTTATTAAAAAACTAGAGGCCCAGTGCACAAAATTCATGCACAGGAGGGGGGGGGCAGGTCCCTCAGCCTAGCCTGCACCCTCTTGCAATCCAGGATGCCTCAGGGGATGTCTGACTGCTGGTTTAGGCCTGATCCTGTGGCAGTCAGACTCCCTCTTGCAATCCGGGACCACTGGCTCCTAACCGCTTGCCTGCCTGCCTGCTTGATATTGATGACTGGCAGTTTGAGGAGCACTGGTCAGGAAAGGGTCAGGAGAACTGAAGGCACTACTGTTCTCTGTGGATCAGTGATTCTTCCCCTCACTCCCACTCCTTTCCCCCCTCCCCCCCCCCGCCCCCCCCCCCCCCACCGAGGGTGGTGCACATGCAGTTCACAGTAACCATTGCTTTGATTGGTTTTCATTTACTTTTGGAAAATTTAAACCACATTAAAGAAGGAAGTGTTCATTTTATATGGATCATAAAATGTGGGGTTTTAGAAGATTGACGGTAGTCTAGATGGGTGCTTTGCATGATTTAATGTGCATGCGAATCCCCTGGGGATTTTGTTAAAGTGCCAGTTCAGATTCCACAGGTTTGGGGCAGTGCCCAACAGTCTGCAGTTCCAGTGAGCTCCCTGGTGATGCCCAGGCCACCGGTCATGGTGTACTTAAGATGATCTCCGATGCCCTCCCACAGCTCCTGGGGCCCTGGCTCTTTAGAAGGGCAGAAAGTTGGTTGCTTATGTACAAGTCCTTGGTCCATCCTTTACAGAGTCTGTTAAATGGACAGGGACCAAGTAAGAAGGAGGACCCAGGCATGAGTGAATCCAGGCAGGACTTACGAACTGTGGTTTTATAGAAATAGAGCTAGGCATTCATTGTTCAGATTTACATCTTCTGCACATGTTTATCTCCATGCCAGGACTGTTGGTCATTTGCAAATAATGCTCTCTTGTCTTCATCATACTTTTATGGCTAATGATGTGTGTTTCATTCTGATCAAGCATGTATTTGAGTAAACATATATTTCTCAATATTTTTGCTCTGATCACTGCTCAAAGCTGTGAGCCATTGAAGGAAATCCTATGTGAGGGAGGAGGATCATTTCTGGAGTCCACCCCGTAACACAGCTTTCTCTGCTGCCCACTTAGGCCTGGTGGGTAAGCATGTTGTCCCCAAGTGTGTCTTCTCTGCCGGCCCAGGGAGTCAGCATGACTCCATGAATCTACATGGGCACGATGGGCCTGCCAATACCATTGATCGCCACCCCTTCAGAGCAGAGTCGTTTCATTCTCATTTCCAGGAATTTGTGATGTTTCTAATTCAATATATTGAATATCGCTCTCCACCACCCACTCCTGCCTAGCTGCAGACAATGCTGTTCCTCAGACCCCACGCTCATCCTGTCCCAGCCTGACTGTGTAGAGGGTGGCTCAGCACTTACATCTGGGCTCAGGATCTGGGCACCCTGGACACTAAGGTGCCTGCTGTGCTGTGGTGTGCCCAGCCCCCTGGCTGGTCCATGCCCTGCTGGTCCCCAGCCAGCTCTGAGCCCTGGCTCCCGAGGCCAGGCCTAGATCCACTTGAGTCTTGCTAGCCCACTTATCCCAGCATCTGACTCTGCTCCTGATTCCTAACTCCAAGTCAGACTCAGCCCTCAGGGCCCTGTAGCCTTTAGGCCTTGAGCCTCCAGCTTCACTGACTGCCCCACTCCCTCAGATTAGATGCTGAACCCCAAACTTTGATTCTTCTCCCTTTCTTCCACCCCATGCCCCTTCCCTCCTCTGACTTGGAGGGTGTTTCATGAGGCCAGCAAGCAGAGAATGTGAGGGCGAGGCAATTCCAGGGCAGAGAGGGGGAAACAGGACTGAGTGAGCAAGGGTGGGACAAATCAAAAGCAGCTTTGGAACGGTGTTCCTAATAATAAAAATGAACACTTACATACTTACATATGTAAAATTGATATGCATGTGTGTGCTTTTGTATAAAATGTACACACATCATAGCACATATATGTGCCTAGCGTTGTTCTAATGCATGTGGATTAGTGCTCTGAGCAGCCCTGAGAGGGGGGTGTTATTACTATCCCCATATTATGGATGGAAACGGAGGTGAGGAGTACTGAAGTGACCGCCACGGCCGCACAGTTAGTGAGTGGCAGGGGCAGAATTTGGACCCAGGCACCGGACTTCAGAAACTCAGTCTTAGCCACTGTGCAGTGTTGTCCCAAGCTCCTAGCGTTGGCAGGGTGGGGTTGTGGACCCATCTGAACTCTGAAGATTGCTATGGGCTCTCCTTCGAATACACATACAACTATTTTTAAATGTGCATTTAATTTTGAGGGATGGATACATAAACCAGTTGGGGACCATCTTTGAGCCCAGGTTAAGAACTCTTGCCCAGGTTCAGAACTCTTAGCAGAAACTTACATTTTGCTGAGCATTTAGATGTTCTGGGCCCAGTGAGTGCTACAGACTGTCTATGAATTACCTTGCTTACTCCTCATAATTCCATGAGTTAGGCATTATCACCCTCATTGTGCAGATAGCTACTAGTAACAGAAGTTTAGAGGGGTCAAGTCACTGTTCTAAGCTCAAGGAGCTAGGAAGCCCCAGAGAGGGACACTAACCCAGGTCTGCAGACTCTAAAGCCAGTATCCTGTACACTTGTACCTGGGCTGACCAAAGGAGAATAAGCAGAGATGTAGGGGGCATGGTTTCTAATGGGTGCTCCTTGGAGACCTTGACCCCAGCCCAGGCCTGATGGAATCTGCTACGTGGCATTGGGGGCTCAATGCCCATCCAGCAGAGTTTGCCCCATCTTTGAGGGCAGGAAGATAGCAGGCGGGGAAGAAGGAAAGGGTCGGGAGACCTGAAGGCAGAGCTGTGCGTGGGAGAGAGGGGGAAGGTGTGTTCCAGGAAATCTCGAAGACACTCTCAGAGCAAAGAGAACATCACGCTGGAAGGAGGAAGAGAAGGAGACCCCGGGAAGAGGAGTGTTTGGGGAGTAGGGTTTGGGCATCAGTTTCTGCAGTCAGTTTTGTCTCTTTGCTTCTCCAGGAACTGTCAGTGGTGGGGTCTCAGAATAGGGCCTTAGAGACCTGCAGAAGCAAGGGTGGGGCTGGGGGCCATAGAGCAGGACAGCACACAGCAGAGCCAAGGCCGGACACAGTCCTGTGCTGTCCTCCTGTGCCTAGTTGCCCTGCTCTCTGAGATGGGTTCACATGCTTTTTTCTCATGTTCATGGCCCTGTCTTCCCCCCACCCCCTCAGCCCCCCGCCTTCTCAACCACCTTCCCTATCTTCTGTGTCTGCTGTTTTCAGCCTGGCCAGCTCAAATGTCCATCCGGAAACATGGTCCCAGCAGGACTTCCTGGCTTTTATCCACAGTGTCAGGATGCACAGGCCACTCTTTTGTTACCAGGCATGTGTGCCATAGTAACCCCTGATAGATGCCCATGATGTGTTATTACTTGGTAATAAAATGACTGAAGGTTTAAGGCTTTATTTTTAGTCTGAATCCAAATGTTGCTGCCCCAAAATGCCATCTGCGAAGTCCCAGAGGGCTTGGTAGGGGCTCGTTCCATCTTGTTCTGAAATGGTCCCTTGTTCTGAAGTGGTCCCTTGTTCTGAAATGGTTCTGAAATGGTCCCAGTGCGGTCAGAGACCCCAGTAGAATGTGCTCTGATTGACTTCAGATTCAACAAGGTCAGGAGTTGAGAGTCCTAAGAGCCACATCTGTCCTGCTTGACTCCCCACTGGAGAAGAATCCCCAGCCTGATCCCATTCCCAGATAAGGAAGGGCTTAAAGCAAGTCCCCTTGCCCAGCTGAGCCAGCAAGCTCCTCACTGGGAAAACGGGGTTAATAGTGCTGACCTATTGGCAGTGCACATGGATGGCAATAACAGTAACAGGTTGTCAGGCCTCAGAGAGGTCCTGTAGGAGCCAGGACTAAAGTGTTCATGCTCTGTGTGTGGCGGTGGGGATGCAGAACAGTGTTAGGAGTTTTGATGCCCAGTTTGACCCATTTCTCTCACCAGGGGAATATGAATGGCTACTACTTATTGAGCACTTGCTATGTGCCAGGCCCTGCTCCAAGTACTTTACATGTGTGAACTCCTTGAAGTCTTACATCAAACCATGTGAAATAGTTGTCCCCATTTTACAGATGAGGAAGCTGAGGCACAGGGAAATTAAGTGACTTGTAAGTGGTGGTCCTGGGTTTTGAATTTGGGCAGTTGGGCCATTGCACCCTACTCTTAACAATGAGATGGGCAGAAACAGTGAGCCGTGGCCCTTGGTGCTAGGGAGAAGCCAGGGCTTTGAGAGAGCCTTGATGAATGTCCAGGTAACTTAAGGATGGGTCAAGGTCAGAGGCCATCTTGTTGCCAGCATGAGAAGTTGCAGGAGCCTGGCAGACTTTCTCACCAAGGGACTATTTGGGGCTGCATAAGTTCTTCATTTTGGGGGGCTGTACTTCACCTTGTGGTATATTTTTAGCAGCATCTCTGGCCCAGTAGCACCCCTTCCCCATTGCAGAAATCAAAACATGTCTTTAGCCCTGGCTGGTTTGGTTCCGTGGATAGAGCATCAACCTGCGGACTGAAGGGTCCTGGTTTTGATTCTTATCTAGGGCACATGCCCAGTCTGTGGGCTCAATCACCAGTAGGGGGCATGCAGGAGGCAGCCGATCAATGATTCTCTCTTATCATTGATGTTTCTATCTCTCCCTCTCTCTTCCTTTCTGAAATCAGTAAAAAAAAAAAAAAAAAAAAAAAATTTTTTTTTAAATGTCTTCAGACATTGCCAGATGTCCCTGGCCTGGAGGTGTAAAGTTGCCCCTGGCTGGGGACCACTGCTCTATGGTTAGCAAACATGTGCTTCCCTTCCATCCGGGATCGCCTTCATGCCTCCCGGTTACAGTTTTCTGTGCAATTAGATGTCTCCAATTGCAGCAAAGAGCTGGCTTTTCCAGCCTCTGGGGATGCAGGTGGGTGGGGCCTTTTGCGTCTCAGCTTCCTGATAGAAGGAGGGGTGGGGGCGGAGAGGGGGGACAAAGGTGAGGCCTGGCCCATGGGGACTGGACAGTAGCTGCTTTCCAAACCTTCACGGCCTTTTTATCCCATCCCATTAACAAGATACATGGCACTCTTGTTACTCCATTTCCACAAAGAATCAATTGAAAAGATAAAAAATAAAGCATCTGGAGAATTTAAAATTAGATTCTTAACAAAAATATGAAGTGGAAGAGAAAGGGAAAAAATAGAAACAGGGAGCCGCATGACTTGCACACGTCCTGCATTTGATGCTGGCAGTTGGGCAGCATGGCTTCCAGAGGAGGAGGAATTCCAGGGTGCAGAGCGTGGGTGCCCTGGGGAGCCCGGAGAGGCGCCACCCCTAGGACTCCTCCAGTGCCTCCCCATCCTCGGCCTCTTTGACCTTCTTCTTCCCTTTCTTTGATATGTATGCTTTCATTATATAAATATGTTGTAATTATAGAAAACGTGGGGAATCAGACTATTATAAAGAATTCTAAAAAGTCAGCTGTAATGTAGCCACTTCCAAAGAACCACTGATCAGACACCATACATTAACTTGACCAAAATTGGATCGTCCTGTACATCCTGCTTTATCACTGCATTCTTTTTCCGCACTTAATTTGTCCTAGACCAGTGGAGGAATCCGGCCTTTCTGGGTCTCCCCGACCCTCATCCTATCAGCCCTGTAACAGCTGCATGGCTGTCCAGTATGCTCTGTGTTGGAGGGACATGTAGGGATGAGGATAAGATGCCCCCCCCCCCCGCCACACACACACCATCCCCTACACCCCCACCCCCCCATCTCACCCCGACTCCCTTTGAGTGCTCCCAGGCTGTAAAGGGACACAGGACCACTGATAGCCTGAGAGTTGTCACAGGCAGTATCTTAGCTGAGAAGACTTCCTGGAAGGACCCAAGCTGGGCTTCAACTAATCAATCAGATTTGGCTGGAAGATGGACAAGGGAGGGCATTCCAGGAAGGGGCACAGTGGAGCCATGGCCCAGAGGAGGGGCCACCCCAGGTGTGTTTGGAGGGGTCTTGAGAAGTGAGGCTTGGTGCTTGATCCTGCTGAGCACATTGAGGAGGAGCAGTGGTTGGAAAGGTGGTTGAAAGCTGGCTCATGGAGGAATTGGATTTTCCTGGAGGGCTGTAGAAAGCCTTAATCAGGAAAGTGTTGTGGAGCTGGTCAGGGTGGGCTGGAGGGGAAAGGCCTTGACCCTGTTCCCTAGTAACTCCCACCATGAACCTCCGGGTCCCTGGAGCTGCAGACGTGTGCTGGGCAGTGCCATTTCAGTCTTGTACTGGCACCGTGGCCTGGTTGCTCCGTCCTGCATTCAGGATCATGTGCCTTTGCTGGCCTCTGCAAACCTCTCTGGTCTCTTGTCTTTCTTCTTTCCATCTCTTCTTTATCTCTACCCTTCCCATCTTTGTGCAGAGTCAGGGCCTGTGCAGTCACACAGGGTCTGTGCTGCGGAAGGGTCCACATTGCTTTCATATTCAGCTGTTGCCATCTTGAAATTGTTATTAAGTTTTGAACAAGGGGCCTGCCTTTTCATTTTGCCTGGGGCCCTCCCGATCATGTGCCCGGTCCTAAACACAGCAGAAAGCCTCACTTGGCATTTTACTGAGGTCTTCGTAGAGCCCCTCTGCCTCAGGGCCCTCCAGGTCTCCATAGCTCCCTCTTCTTTTGAGGCTGCCCTTCGCCCTGGCTCTCAGGCCCGTTCCTACTTAGACTCTTTCCTGCTGACAGCCTCCCCCCCCCCCCCCCCCCCGCCGCCTCTCTTTCTCTCTCTTTCGCTCTCGCTCTCTTCCCTTTTTCTCTGCACCTCTCTCACACACCCTCTCCCCTGATCCTTCACTGCAGCTACATTCTTCAAAAACAAATGAAATAATCAGTGTCTTGCACACCTACCCACCCCTTCCTCCCCTCTCCCCTGCACACTCCCTCTTTGTCTGTATTCCCTGCAGTCTTGTTTCTGAGCTCCCCACTGGAGGTCCCCTTCACAGGATGCTCCCACGCCTGACCAGGGCCCTTTTCTTAGCTCACCCTCCTTGTCCTCCAAGGCATCGCCTCTGCTGGGCCTTCCTGACCTGGTCCTCACCCTCAGCTCCTGGCTTCTGTGCTTTCCTGCCTTTCTTCTTTCCATCTCTTCTTCATCTCACAGAGGTGGTGAAACCCACTGGGTCTGTTCCAGCCATGTCTGTGGCTTCTGGCAGCCCAAAGGTGGCCCTGCGAGGGTGACCTGATGGTCCAGCATGGTGGGGGTGGAGGTGGGGGGAATGGAGGGCTGGGCATCTGAACTATCACAGGTGAGATGGGACCAGTCAGAGAAGAGCCCAGGGTGGTGACTGATGAGGATTCAGTTCATAGGGATCTGGGCAGGGGGTTAGGAAAGCTAGGACTGGGTGTGCTGCAGTGACCACATGGAGTTCCACTGTCTGTGTTCACACTGTCATTCATTCCCCAAGTAGTCACTGAGTACCTATCGGAGCTGGACACCGAGGGCCACCGTGTAGCGTATTAATTACAGTGGGCCATGTGTTCACCCTGCAGGGGTGACAGAGGCATTGGGAAAACAGTAGGGGGACAAAGCACACACATTTCCATCTCCCCAGTGTAGCCTCTAGTAGGAGAGACTAATAAATAAATGAAGAAAGAAACTAAACAAATTGATTACAGCCTTTGATAAGCTTTTTGGTGGAAAGAAATAGGGTACTGTGTAAGTATTCATAGAAGGACTCCCAAGGATTTGAGGGGTAGGGGAGGTAGAGCTGAAGAGAGAGGGTGCCAGGCAGAGCAGAGGAGAGAGGGTACCAGGCTGAGCAGAGGGGAGAGGGTACCAGGCAGAGCAGAGGGGAGAGGGTGCCAGGCAGAGCAGAGGGGAGAGGGTGCCAGGCAGAGCAGAGGGGAGAGGGTGCCCGGACTAAGGCATACCTAGCATAAGGCGCTGAGCCAGGACCATGATGGCCTTTCCCAGGCACTGAAGGAAGCCCCTGCTTGCCCATTTCAGCCGCCCAGGTTAAGCCAAAGCCGGTGTACCTTGACTCCTGCTGATATTGACAGCTCCGTCCCTTTTCTCCTTTTACATGAGTAGCAGCAACGTATGGTTGCAAGGTCCTGTGTGCTTGATCCCTCATATCTCAGGCAGAGCCCATTCCTTCATACTTCTCTCCCTGGCGACATAGCAAGGAGCCCAGTCTCCAGGTTTGCAGGGATCTCAAATATAGAACAGGCCTTGGTTTCATTGCCTGGGACATACACTGTCCTGCCCTGACCCTTCATACTTCTCTTCCTGGCGACATAGCAAGGAGCCCAGTCTCCAGGTTTGCAGGGATCTCAAATATAGAACAGGCCTTGGTTTCATTGCCTGGGACATACACTGATCAGTGCCTAAGAGGCAGAGGGTCCTAAAGCTGGTTCAGGGTGGGGTTCTCCCTCTTCCTTTCCCCCTCTCCCCCATCCCCCGACCAAGGTTGAAATCTAAGAATGTAGCATCCAAGGCTTCCATCTTGTAAAAATGCTTCAGGTCTGGCAGGAGGTGAAGTGAAAATGCAATTTAGGGCTGAGTGATGGGGAGCAGGGTCCAGTCTTCTGGGGAAGAGGGCTGACTCGAGAAGGCAGGATGAGCGGGGCTGAAGGCCAGGCGCATGTGCATTGGGAACCAGGGTGTGGTGGCCCTGTGGGCACGTTGTAGACTGTGGAGGCTGACACCCACCCCAATGCCAGCCTGCCAATCCACAGACGGCAGGCACCGGCAGCAGTGCTGGCTCTAAACCCCGCAGGCTCCTGTCCCATTTGCTTCCATGGGGTAGTCTCTCTGCCGCCGCAGGCGGGTCCCCCGCATATTTCTATTCTGATTTCACAGCCTTTCAGACTGTGGCCTGACAGCTAATTCTGTCTCTGCGCTTAGAGTAGGTCTTGGTTTATCTTTCTTCATAAATTTTGTTTGATAGCTATAGGAACAGAACGGAGAGGATTTGTTTTTATAGCGTCATCATCATCTTATTGTATGCTGGCATGCTAACCGCCTTCCCTATATTAACCCTCTGAATCCTCACAAAGGTCTTCTGAGGCAGGTGCTGTCATTCTCTCCACTTTGCAGATGAGGAGACGAGGATTCGAGGGGGGAAGTGACCTGCCCAGAGTCACACAAGGAGTAAATGGATGGCAGAGCCAGGGATCTGATTCAACTGTGCAAGCCCTCTGTTCAGACCCCTCCCATGTGACGTGGGAGTCTGGGGAGGGGAGGGGGTGTTTCCCTGCTTCCCCAGCACAAAGGCCATCCTTTGCAAGGGACATCTTAGAGTTATCACCTCCCACTACAGCTGTACCCACCTCTGCTCCTGACTGGGGGCTATGCCTGGCTTTCCCTCCTCCCACTCCCCCAGAGCCCACACTGATTCCCTCTCTGCTGATTTCAGGACAAGCTTGCCAGACACTGGTTGAAGGAGGAAGTCAGGAGCTCCTCTGGCAGTGTCACTGCCAGCCTAGAGCATGGCTCCTCCGGCCCCAGCCCCCAGCTTGACTGCCAGTGCTCAGATGTGTGGTGCTATAAAAAGCCAAGTAGTGAGATGCAAATCGCTCTGATTATTTATGGCCAAGCTAGTAAATAAGCAGGAGAGACAAGGTGGGATGTTGTGTTTACGATCTCTGCAGTCCTCACAGGAAAATCTATGGGAAGCGGAGTCCAGGTGAGCAGAGCCTGAGCCATGGTTTAATAAACACAGCCTAATTACCAGGCACCAGGGACGGACAAGCGAGGGGTTGTGTAAGGGAGTAATGAGAAGCCAGCAGCAGGAGCTGGAGGTGGAGGGGCGAAAGGCAGACTGGGCAGCTGGGTCCTCTCTCCACCCACCTCTCTCTGGCCCAGGCTCTGGGCCGCCTGCTGGTGGGGGCGAGGAGGCACATATCACTGTAATGGGCTGTATGTGTTGCCATGGGTCCTGCCAGTGTGCCAGAATGTTGCTCTGCCATCAGCTACTAAAGCTGAAAAGAATGTCAGAAGGGGATTGGCGAGGGAGGCAAGGGGGTTGAGGGTCTAGGAGAGGGAGAAGGGATGCTTTCTGCCAGCCACCAGCCTGGTACTGAAGGTGGCATGGCCTGCTGGCCGGTTACCCCATCACTTTTCAGCACTATTGCATCTCTCAATGCCAGCCCTTGGGAATCTGTGATTAGGATGGAGTCAAAGAGAGAGCTGGGGCAGGGCCAGCCCCACTCAAAGGACTTCAAGAAAACAGGCAACCAGGCAGCCAGGGGCATAGTCAGAAGTGCTGTTGGGCATTGCCCCCCACTCTGCACCCAGATCATATGCTCAAGTACCAAATGGGAGTGGGGCGGAGACCCAGCAGACCCCATGGATTCCCAAGCATAGCTAATTGCTTAGAGCTAATATCCCCAGGAGCAACCAATGAGCAACAGAGGAAGTCCTCCTCTCCCTTCACTAGAATTACTGAGTTCCACTTTCTTCTCCTGCTCCCAGAATCCCGAAGTGTGGGGTTCAACCCTATTCACTCACAGTGGCTAGGTTTTGTGGCCTGGGATAAGACCCCTAGGGGTCACCTTCCCTTTCCTGTCTCATTTCCCCTCTCCCTTCCTGTCTTTCATGGGATGGGTTCACAAATAAACTCACTTTGCACCCAAATCCTTAACCTGGGTCCTGCTTTTTGTGGAACCCCAACCCAGGTGACTATAGCTACCAGTTTGATAGATATAATAGCTACTAAATGTTTACCATGTGCCCAGCTCTGTTCTAAACATTTCGCCTATATAAACTCATTGAATCATGCCAACACTCTATGAGTGAAATACCATACTTAATCCCCCACTTATGAAAGGGAGAATGAGACGCAGAGCCGTTAAGGAACCCGACCAAAGTCACATAGCTCGTAAGTAGCAGAGCCAGGATGCAAACCCAAGTACTACTAGCATTAGAGACTATTTTCTTAATCATCATACTAAACTGCAGGCCTCCAGATATTCCCCAAGCACCTTGGGATTTAGAGATGAACTAGACATGGCCCTGACCTTGGAAAGCATGAGATGTCCATGTAGAAACATAAAGGAAACAGACTAGTCAGTTCAGTTTGTAGAGATGTGTCCCAAGCAATGAGAGTTTAGATGTGTTACACATGGAGGAATCAGGGCAGACACGACTAAGGAGGAGCTACTCAAACAACATCTTAAAGAAGAAATTGGTATTGGAAGATGGATGGATGGGGCAGGAAGAAGGCATGGAGGCTGGAGTGTGTGCACCCTAGCGATATTCAGGGAATCTCCTGAGATTCCCTATGGCTGAGAGCTGGGGATGGGTTGGCTTTTTGCTTTTTTGTGTGCTGTTATTGTTGTTTAGGATGGGAGCTGATGATTTATAGGAGAAGATGCAGAGGCTGCCTTATGAAGGGTCTTGTCACCATGTCGAAGGGTCAGAGAGCTCTCAAGAGGATCTGACTACTTGCAGTGCTTCATGACCTTAGCAGGTGTTGAATACACGGGTGCTCATTATATTCTTCTCTAGCATTTCTTGTGCTTCTGAAAGATTCTTATTTGGAAAAACAACTTAGAAAAATAAAAGCAGTTAGTAGGTAGACAAATCCACACGGATAGTGCATAGCCCAGAATCATTACCCTCAGAGAGACACTCTAGTCCTCGGAAGGTGTTCCCAGGTCTCATAAGCTTTCTTGGCACTAAGGCACAATCAGAGCCAGCTGCGAGCTCCAGGAGTGTCTGGCAGCTGCTTTTACAGTTTGGGTCTAGGACCCAAGGACAGAAGTTTACTCTTTTTAAAACAATTACTTTTAAATATGTTTTTATTGATTTTAAAGAGAAACACTGATGTGAGAGGGAAACTTTGATTGGCTGTCTCATGCACGCCCCCTACTGGATTGAGCCTGCAACCTGGCCATGTGCCCTGACTGGGAATCGTACCTTTGACCTTTTGGTGCATGGGCCGAAGCTCAACCAACTGGGCCACACGGGCCAGGGCAGAAGTTTACTCTTGTCAGTCTTCAACGCAATTCCTCTAGATTAAGCCTGGGGGCCTTTTGGATTGGGTCTTGGTCATACCAGTCATACATTGACCTGTGTCCCATCAGTGTTCTCATACAAGATATTAAAGATTACAGCACTAACTGCAATGTGGTCTGCTAGATTGGATCTTGAAACAGAAAAAGAATGTTTGTGGAAAAACTGGTGAAATCCAAATAAAGGCCGTAATTTAGTAATAAAATGCCAACATTCATCTCTTCGTTTTGACCGATTACCATGGTTATGGAAGATGTTAACATCAGGAGAAATTGTTTGAAATGTATATGGGAACTCTCTGTAGTATCTTTGCAACTTTTTCTATAAATCTCGAATTATTCCAACATAAGGAACTTATTATGTAGGACAGGACAGGACTGAGGACTGGGTTCTGTCACAAAGCAGTTGACATCTGTGCACAGTCATTGAGCCAGGCAAGAATCTATCGCATTGTGATATTGTCTCAGTCTATCTTTCCTCTTCTTGTGTTTCTAAATGCCTTGTTGAAGCCAGATATTCCATCACATTTTCTGATCTTCCCACCTGGTAACTCTTTTTTTTCTGAGTTAATAATATTTTTTTTCCTTATTGATTAAGGTATTACATAAGGGAGATAAAGTGATAATTTACTTTGCAGAGAGGTTTTGTGTTTTGTGTTTTTATCAAAAGATTCACTTGAATCTTTTGGAATGGCATATACGTTCTGACTACATTTTAAGAAGTTCATCTATTAAAATTGTATTTTTCCCCAGGAAATCTCTAAAATCAATGCAGATGTGTTTGCCCAAGGATGAAGGTGGCAGAGCCCAGCAATGAACATGGAACCGTGTTGAACCTACATGTGCCACTAACTTTTAAATTTCCTTGGAGATTTCCTGTCTTCACTTTGTTTGGAGGGACCCAAGAAGGTGGACTCATGAGGAGTCAGTCACCCATGGAAGTGTCCCATTCTGACCTCGTGATAGCAGGGACTGTTCAGTCTTTCTTAGACAGGCGACACGGCCAATTGTCCTCCACTTACATCATTCTAATTGTCCCTCCTGATTAATGAGGTCACTTAAGGTATCAATTATTATCCTGCCAAGAGAATGAATATCAGACTGAAACAAATGCCTGTGAACTTGCTTGTTCTATTAAAAAAATAAAGTAATGAGAGATGAATAATTGTGTGTGCCCTGAGAGAAGCAACAGGAAGGGAAGGGTAGGAGAGGAAGGTAGGAATTAGCATTTTCTGATTAGGGGGCAAAACAGGCTTTTGTTTAAAAGCAGCTTTTTTTTTTATTGACCCTCTTCCTTTCAACACCATTGTCTAGATTCTGTCTCCACTTCCTCCCTTCCTATTTACACCTTATCTCCAGCCTTACCACTCCACCAATCTGCTGGGGCTGGTGTGTGTGTGTGTGTGTGTGTGTGTGTGTGTGTGTGTGTGTGTGTGTTGGGGGGGGGTGTCACCACTGTTCTCCTAATTGTCACATCTATTGACCTTCTTATCTTGACTTTAGTTCCTTTGAAAGTGTTTGCTGCTGTTGAGTTGACCTCATACTTCTTTAAACACTTTCTTTTTCTAGCTTCTCTGATACCCCCAATTTTTCACCCATTCATCCCATTTCACATGTATTTATTGAGCATCTGCTATGTGCCAGGCATTGTGCTAGCATTGACTATAAAAAGGTAATAACCAAGATGGACAAAGTCTTTGCTGTAAATGGAGCTTAGAATCAAGCAGAGGGAGTAGGCAATTAACAAATAAATACATATACATAAGCCATTCAGCATTATAAGGAATGAGCTGAGTGACTGATGGAGTGTGATGACAGGGTGTGAACATATGGGAACTGTGATTATTGGGATCCTCCCTGTTGATGTGGTACCTCCATCGCTTTGACATCAGTCCCTTACAACTTGATGCTGTCTCTTGGCTCCCATGTGCTTATGTCACCTCAGAGAATGACATAGACGTGGACAGGATTTGGGGGATTAAGGGATTGAGCTGGATCAGTCTCCACTTTGCAGAGTGAGTGTGGCTCCAGAGATGACTGAAAAGATGGCATCCAGGGTGTAAACCCCTTTTCTAAATTCAAGCTGACAGTTTTATAATTCTGAGGCTTCAGGCAGAGAGACAGAATTCAGGAATAAGACAACACTTCCAAATCCAGGGCCATCCACTATGATATGAATGGCACCCCTCAGAGTTTTGCAACATGGTGGCCCTGAGAAATCCTGGAAGCCAGAGCAGTTAAGATATTCAGACACTGGCAGACAGAACCGGAGAGATTCCCCAACCCCCCTGCAAAACACCTCAGGTGACCAAACTGTTTCACTGCTCCTGTGACTCTATCTTCTCAGGTCTCCAGGTGAGGGCTCTACTGTCACCTACACATAGCTCTTGTTTGGGTGTGATGATTCAGGTTGATCCTCTGCTGCTCACAACTACTGTCACTGGTTGCCTGTGACCTGGCCTTGAAGGCCGTGCTCCATGCTGCACAGTTTATGGGCCTCGCTGACCCTGCTTCCACAGCCCAATTTGGCCCTGGAAACCCAGCTTGAGCTGAACCCTTCCGTTGCTTTGCTCAGAGGGGAATCTGCATATTGCCTCCCTAAGGCCATGGTTCTGGAAGCTTCTGTTCATCCTGGTTTCCTGGAGCATGGAAAAGTAGTGGACATGGTGTTCCGTGTGTCCTGGGCCTGGCTCTGCCCTCCCAACTGTCTGAGAGGCATTACTACCTTGCTCACAAGGATAGGCCGAAGCTCCTCTGCTTCATATCCAGCACCTCCCAGAGGTGGTTGTGCAGCTGCTGGTGATAGTTTCCCTTCACCTGGGCAAAGGTGCTGCATGATGTAAGTGCTATCTCTAATATGGAGACTCAGACTTCAGACCAGGCACCGTGATCAGAACAGTCTCTGGTGGCCAACAGGAAGGGCCTCATGGTGGAGGAACAGGGAGGGGTGGACCACCCCATTCTCTTGGTACAGCCTCCCTGCCCTCTTGAAGACATTCCTAGCATCTTGAGCCTTCCAGAGCTCTCAGAAACTACCTGCTCCTTTCTCAGGGTGGCTTCAGCAGCCAGAGACTAGGTGGGCACAAGTTCTCTGGATAGGGAATCTCTAGGTAGAGATACCATTGGTTACTCACTTTTGGACAACTATAGTTCATTTTCCTGGCATGAGAAGGATGGAAAATGCAGAGCTCTTCCAGGTAGTGCCAGTCCTAGAATGGCACCATCTGAAGGTCTTGGTGTATCCCAGCTGATCCCTGGAGATCCTTGTGGTGGCTCAGACTTTCAGGGCAGCCTTGACAAAAGGTGAACAGCTCCTATTCTCAAATGGGGATATCACTGGCCTGATTTGGGGGAGGTGGATACAGAGGCAGAAGTTTTCAGGAACCTGATGGCCTCTCTTTTCCTTCCCCATTTCCATCCCACCAACCCTCCTGACCCATGGTGCTAAAGCTTCAGCTCTGTCATGAAGCCCAGAGTGAGCAGGGTTTTCCAGGACCCTGTGTTAGCAAATCAAGTCTGCATCTGCTAGAAGGCTGAGCAGCCTCCAAAACAGTCCTTCTCTCCTGGGGAGGCTGGTAATTAAGCAGTCATGGAAAACACATGGAAGATGAACAGCTGGTTGCTTCCATTTGTCCTGTCATTGGTTGGAGAACCATTTCATAAATTACATGTAAAGCTGGATTTTGTCTTTCTTCTACTCATGCCATCCCCTTTGCTTGAAATTACCTTTCCTATCTTCCCACTAACTTCTATACCCTATGTACAATTGGCTAACAGTTTATCTTTCATGATCAGCTCAGGCTGGTGCATCAAATTCCCTGGGCACACCTCTGTCATTGCACTTACTGTGTTGCATTATCATTGTGTCTTGAGCAATAATAATAGTTATTAACTTCTACTGTGTGCCTGGCACCATTCTCTAAAGCTGGGCATAGACCAGGGGACCAAAATCCCTGCCCTCATGGAATACACATGCTAATGGGAAAAGATAGACTTAATAAATAAGAGTTAATGAGATATATACTAGTAGTGTTAGATGGTGATAAGTGTTATGGAGAATGTTATGGTTTGGCTGGTGTTGCAGGCTGTGAAAGAATTCACAACTAAAAGAAGAAATGCAGAGAGGAAGTTTATTTTACTTTCCAAGAAAGGAAAGGGCCATGTTTGCTAATCAATACAGGGCAAGAAACAAATGGTGGCCTGCTCTTTTAAGCATAGGCTGTTGCTAAGCAACAAGGAAAGGCAGCGAATTGGGGTTGAAATTGAGCAGATAGCAGGGAGGTTGTCTTGAGAAGTTAGTTTGTTTGCTTTTTAGTAGACAAATGTCCTAGGGGGGTGTCTTATCAGTATTTTCCCAAGCCTGTAAAACATACTTAGAGCAAAAGTTTTGAAGAGTTCAAAAGAGGCTTGGTTGAAGGGAACTTTCTATTAACTAGAGACTCCCTGGTGCAAATTATCCCTGAGTTCTGAAAACAGCAGGCAGGAGGTGGGGTGAGGGGGGAGGGCGGTGCAAGAATGTAGCCTTGAAAGTAGCTTATCTTGTCTTACAGTTTGAACAGAGGGGCTGTTTGAATTAGAAGAGCTAACAATTTTGGGATTTAATTACCAAGTGCTTCTCATAAATTGTGGAAAGCCACAGCAAAGAAAAAGAAAGGCTTTATTTTTTTCTGTCCTTACAGAGAAAATGCAGAACAGAGAGATCAGGAGCCAGGAAGTGAGGTTGGAGTCGGAAGAGGGTTGCAATTTTAAACGGATTGGTTATTAAAGTCATTGGTGTAAAGGTGGTGTCTGAGGAAAAACCTGAAGGAGATGAGGGGACCAGTCATGCACATTTGGGAGAAGAGATGAGATAGCTGGGGAATCAGCAAGTGCAAAGGCCCTATGTCAGAACTTGTGAGATGTGTTGGAGGAATAGCAAGGGGCCATTATGGCTGGAGCAAGGATCAGGGAGAGACTAATTGGTGATAAAGAGGAAAGTAATGGAGTGGGAATACATAAAGGTGGCAGAGGATTGCCCAGGACCTGTAGGTTGTTATGAAGCCCTTAGTGTTGTCTTAAATCAAGTGAGACACCTTTAGAAGGGTTCTAAGCAGAGAAGTGACATGGTCTGACTTAAAATGATCATGCCAACTGCTGTGTTGATAATGGTCTATCCCAGGACAAAGGGGAAGAAGGGAGACCCATTAGGAGGTTGGTGCAATAACCAAGTCAACAGCTGGAGGTGGCCTGAATCAGAATGGCAGGAATGAAAGTGAGGAGGAGTGGCTGAATTTCGTGATGAATGAATATAAATGCCTTCTTTTGAGGTTGAACTCCTTGGGGCCAGGGCCCATCTTAAAAGTTTTTGTCTTCAGAACCAAATATAGTTGTGACAGTTAATGGGGCACATAATTAATGTTTGTAAAGAATAAGGGATGAAAAATAATTTTTGGATGTTAATAATACAAATAAATCAGCCTCTGTTCTCTTTTTTAATCTGTCAGATGATAGAGCAAATCCTGAGTAATATTCACCCAGATCACCCAATCTTATGTCATAAAAAATGCTGTTCATGGGTGTGCTGAACCAAGACATGTGGAGGATGTTGGTTTCAACTTTGTCTATGTTTCTTGCTGTGGGACATCTCAGAGACTTTAATACACTAATGCACAGGTTCCCAACATTTCTTTTTCTTTTTTTAAGTCTTTTATTGTTGAGATTATTACAGATGTCCCTCATTTCCCCCACCCCATTGCCCCCCTCCATCTGGTTCCCGCCCCCCCCCCCCCAGGCCTTCGCCACTCTATTGCCTGTGTCCATAGGTAATGCATATATGCATATAAGATCTTTATTTAATCTCTTCTCCCCCCCCTTACTCCCTTCCCTCTGAGAATCATCAGTAGGTTCCATTCCCATGCCTCTGATTCTGTGTTATTCACCAGTTTATTCTGTTCATTAGATTTCTTTTAAAAATATATATATTTTATTGATTTTTTACAGAGAGGAAGGGAGAGTGACAGAGAGTTAGAAACATCGATGAGAGAGAAACATCGATCAGCTGCCTCCTGCATGCCCCCCCCACTGGGGATGTGCCTGCAACCAAGGTACATGCCCTTGACCGAAATCGAACTGGAGACCCTTCAGTCCGCAAGCCAACGCTCTATCCACTGAGCCAAACCGGTTAGGGATGTTCATTAGATTTCTTATTCTTATTCATTTATTTTGATTTTTAGATTCAGTTGTTGATAGGTATGTATTTGTTACCATTTTGTTGTTCATATTTTTTATCTTTTTCTTCTTCTTCCTCTTCTTAAAGAATGCCCTTCAACATACTTCCTATATAATAAAAGGCTAATATGCAAATTGTCCCCTTGACCGGGAGTTCGAACAGTAGTTCAACCAGGGGGCGAGGCCAGTCAGCCAACTACTGTGGCCTCTACCCCTGGCCAGCCCGGCCGGATTGGCCCCTATTGGGGCAGGCCAGCCGGACCCCACCTGTTTATAAATTCATGCACCAGGCCTCTAGTTTCATACAATACTGGTTTCATGGTGATGAACTCCTTTAGCTTTTTCTTGTCTGTGAAGCTCTTTGACCTTCCAATTCTAAATGATAGCTTTACTAGGTAAGAGTAATCTTGGTTGTATGTCCTTGTTATTTATCATTTTGATTATTTCTTGTCACTCCCTTCTGGCCTACATAGTGTCTGTTGAGAAATCAGCTGACAGTTGTATGGGTATTCCCTTGTAGGTAACTAGCTGCTTTTCTTTTGCTGCTTTTAAGATTCTCTCTTTGTCTTTAGCCCTTGGCATTTTAATAATGATGTGTCTTGGTGTGGTCCTCATTGGGTTCCTCTTTTTTGGGATTCTCTGTACTTCCTGGATATATAAGTCTATTTCTTTCACCAGGCAGGGGAAGTTTTCTGTCATTTCTTCAAATAGGTTTTCAGTATCTTTCTCTCTCTCTGCTTCTGGCACCCCCATAATGCTAATGTTGGTATGCTCAAAGTTGTACTAGAGGCTCTTTACGCTATCTTCATATTTTGTGAATTCTTATTTCTTTTTGCTCTTCTGATTGGGTGTTTTTTGCTCCTCATATTTCAAATTGTTGATTGGGTTCTCGGAATCCTCTACTCTTCTGTTGAATCCCTACATGCTATTCTTTATTTCAGTCAGTGTATGCTTAATTTCTGACTGGTCCTTTTCCTTTTCCTTTTTTTTTTTTTTTTTGGCATTCTCACTAAGATCCTTGAAAGGCTCACTAAGTCCCTTGGAGGTTTCTAGAAGATTCTTCAGTAACCTTATAACTGTGGTTTTGAACTCTATATCCAGTAGTTTGCTTTCTTCCACCTCTTTCATTTGTGACACGTTTCTTTGTCTCCACATTTTGGCTGCTTCCCTGTTTGTTTCTATATATTGGGTAGAGCTGCTATGTCTCCATGAGTTGTTAGAGTGGCCTTGTGTAGTAGGTGTCCTATAGGGCCCAGTGACTTAGCCTCCCCAGTCACCTGAGCTGAGAACTTTAGGTGCATTTCTTTGTGGGCTATGAGCACAGTCTTGTTGTAGTTAAGACTTGATTGCTGTTGGTGTCACTGGGAGAAATTGACTTCCAGGCCAGTTGGCTGTGAGGACCAGCTGTGGCTACAGTGGGAGAGCTGCTATGCAGGAGACACCCCTATGGAGCAGGACTTGATTCAGTGGGGATGTGATGCTCACTGAATCTGTCCCTTGAGTATGTCACTTATGGATTGTAGAGTTGTAATCTGGTATGGTCTTACACTAACCACTGGGTACATTGGCTCGTGGGTATCCAGGGCGGTACAGCATCAGCCACTCGCCACCCTGCAGGAGCTACAGAGAGATCTGAAGATTCCTCCTCTTTGTATCAGGCTTGGAAGTGCTTAGATGAGGCCCAGCTGTGAAGCAAGACAGGCTGTTGCTGGTGCTGGGTCTTTGGGCCTTTTATTGATAGATTTGGGGCTCCCTGACCCAACTACAGCTTGTTTGAGAGATTTTAGCCTGAGCAAGAACAGGCCATTCATATGCAATGCAAAAGCTGCTGCATGCAGCTTGGGTGGGGTTATAAATTGGATAAGGTGGGACCTTAGGGAATCACCAGGGCAGAGTAAACAGAAATGGCTGCCAGTCAGCCCTACGACCAGGGAGGTCCCAGCATAGGAAAAATGATCCCTGCCAGCACCTCCATCTGGGAGAAAGCTGCCCCCAAGTTCCTGCCCCGCTGCCAGACAATCCACTTCCTCCTTGTATTTGTCTATGACCCCCACCCCCCCCCCCCCCCAGAGCCTTGCCCTGGTCCTGGAGCTCAGAGAAAGCAGGATCTTGTAAGTTCAGTTAGTAGTGCCAGCCTTTTAAGAGGAACAGCTGGGTCTCCAGCCACCTCTGTGTCACTGAGCCCCAATCCACACTGGTTTTTACAACCTATAGTTATGGGGACTTCTTTTCCTTGGTTTCTGGTGTGTGACTGGGACCTCTTGTTCCTCACGGGCAGCCTCTGCAGAGACGATCTTCCTCCCAATTTAAAAAAACGGCACACATGGGTGTCGGACCAGCCAGTTCTGTACCTCCGCACCTCCTACCAGTCTCAGTGTGCTTTCTTCTTTATTTCTTTAGTTGTAGGGCTTTCATTCACCCAGCTTTCCGGTGGTTCTGGATAATGGTGGTTCTTTATTTTACTTGTAATTTTGATGTGGTTGTGGGAGGCGGCAGGTTCAGGAGTTTACGCTGCCATCTTGGTTCCTCTCTCCCCCAACATTTCTTAGTTTGAGGTGCCGTTAAGTGCTTCAGTAATATTTGCATAATGCTCCATGGTTAAAAGAAGTACCTATCAGCCCCATTTATTAAGTAGTAAGGTCTGAATAGCTGAATATGTATTTACATCTTAACAACATTGTAGCTGTTTGGAAAAATAATGACTATAAATTGAAAGAAAAAAACACATTTTTATTTTATCCTCAAATAATCACAACTACTTACTAATGGAATGTGTGTTCTTGTTGGGCTCTGCATAGCTTTTCAAACTTTGGATTTAGGTTGGACGTCACCACCCTCAAATCCTATTCCACACTGATTTAAACACAGTCCTACTTTTTATCACACCAGCCACCAAACACCCAGCTTTGTAAAGATACTATGTCATCTCTTGGAACGTAGCTTCATGCTGAAACTCAGCTACCTTGAGCTAATACTTTGTGTGTCCAACAGATATTGAGTATCACAGATTCCCTTGAAAATTTAAAATATCCCTCGAGTGCTCTTGTAAGTTCCTTATAGAATCCTAGGGTACTGTGGTACCTAGATTGGGAACTATGGTTTCACTTTGTATGTAGCATTTCCCAAAATTATATGTGCATTTTCTCAGGCAAGTCTACTAACATAACATTGGACAGTGTTCCTTGGAACATGTTTTGGGAACTGTTGGGATAGAATGTGAAGAGAATACCCAGGACTCCTTGTTGCAGTTCTATGGGAAATACTCCTGGGTGTTGACAGAGTGAGTGTGCCTAGAGGATTGGTATTCTGAGCATGGAGTGCTGCTTCTCTATTTTTAGACCTCAGTAGGTGGGCCTGCGTTGACTCTAGACCTTGCTTCTGAAGCCATGCATCCTAAAAAGTACATATGGAGATCTTAGGGCAGCATGAGAACCATCTCTACAGATGTTTGGTTACTGGGGTTTTGGGGCTTCTGAGACTAGGAATCTCAGTCATCTCGTGACCAGTGTAGCAACAGCATGAGCTCCATGACCTGTCTTCTCTGGCATTTCATTTCCCAGAGTGTCCCACAGAACCCCAGCACCCAGAATGCTCTCAGAAAAAGAGTTTATGATATATATCCTCCTATACAATAAAAGGCTAATATGCAAATTGACCGAACGGCAGAATGGCCGGTCACTATGATGCACACTGACCACCAGGGGGCAGATGCTCAATGCAGGAGCTGCCCCCACAGAGGGAGGGCCGCTCAGTCAGAAGCTGGGCTCATGGCTGGCGAATGCAGCGGCAGTGGCAGGAGCCTCTCCTGCCTTGCAGCAGTGCTAAGGATGTCTGACTGACGGCTTAGGCCCACTAGGGAGCAGGCCTGAGCTGTCAGTCAGACATCCCCTGAGGGGTCCCAGACTGCGAGAGGGCACAGGCTGGTCTGAGGGACCCCCTCCAGGTGCACAAATTTCTTGCACTGGGCCTCTAGTATATAGATATCCTTCAAGTGCTCTTGTAAGTTCCTTATAGCATCCTAGGGTACAAGGAACCCTAGGCTTTCCTCAGATTACATCGGGCTCAACTTACATCATTTCGTGGTTACATCGCCATCTCCCATTTACAGTATTTATAAAAAAAAAAGTTTAGTCATTTCAACATATGTGCTGTATGTTTTTTATTATTTATTTACCACAAGTAAAGGTCAGGAACTGTTATCTTTCTTTGAAATTTTTTTAACTGTTTCACTTCATTCCTGCTGTGTATGTGCTCCATGTGAGTGACGTAGGTGCTTATGTAGGTGGGTTCCGACTTACGGTGATTTTGGTGAAAATTGCATTACGTCGCGCCGTAGGAACGGATCTCCATCATAACCCAAGGACTGCCTGTACTTGAAATCAGAAAAACCAATTTTTCCCAGTTTCCCAGTTTTAGAAGCTCCTGATTAAATGCAAATGGGAATTACCAGAGAAAACATGTGTCTGTAGGGTGTATGTGTGTTTCTGTGTATTGTGTGTGATTATGACTAATGTCCATCAATTACCTGCAAATTACTAGATGTTGCCTGTAATGACAGTTCTGTTTTTAGCTTAATGGTTTATGTATCTAACTAGTGGCTGCTCTCTGGAGTAGGGCTGCTGGCAAATCAAAACACTATTTGCCAAGCCTGTCAGTGTGACAAATGCTGCTTACATTGACTCCTTTATTTCCAAGGTCAATTGACATGTCTTTTTTAATATCACTGTTTGATGTGCTAAGAGCCTTAAATGAGAGCCATTCAATAAAGGTCCAATTTGCTACATTACTGTTTATTCCTGGATAATTCTATATTAGTTGAGCTCTTTAAGATCTAAAGGAAGAAACATACATGGATTACCCTCAGAAATGGGGATTTATTACAAGGATTTTCAGACTGTGGGGCAGCACAGGGACCATCTCCTAAGCCTTTTGGTTGCCATAGGTTTCAGGGCTTCTGAGACTGGGAGCATCAGCAGCCTCGGGGCTAACATAGCAATAGGCTGAGCTCTGTGACCTGCCTTCACTGGGCATGTTATTTCCCAAAGAAGGTTTCCCAGAACCCCAGCCCATATGCTGCTCTAAAAATAAAAGGATCTATGATAAAATGGGTGGGGGAGCTGTTACATAATCTATCCCTGCCTTGGAAGTTAATTAGCTTATTAAAAGCCGCCATAAACATTTTATGTTTTATTTTCTGACAATGTCTTTTTTGACCTTGTTAACACAGTATTTCTCAGTTATGTTTAACCAATAAGCACCCTAGAATATCCTTTGGAGAATAGGCTAGTATTTGTACTTTCCAGAAGAATCTGATTGTGTTCATTTGTCACCCGTGTTGGGTTACCCATGGCCACCCTCAGATTCGGTGATTCCCTGGGAGGACTCATAGGACTCAGCATACAGTTGCACTCATGGCTGTGATTTATGACAGTGAAAGGCTACAGAGCCAAATAGCAAAGGAAAGCTATGCATGGGATGACGTGTGGGGGCAACCAGGCACGACTTCCAGTAGTACTGTCCCAGTGGGGTCACAGGATGTGCTTGCTCCCCCAGCGATGTGGAATGTTGCCCACAGGGAAGCTCATTGGAGACTCAGTGCCTGGGATTGTCATTGGGGCATATTACACAGGCACCTCTGCCTGACATGTATCAGTGTTCCAGAACCCCAGAGGGAAAGCAGGTGTTGAGTGTTTGTACAAATGTTTGTACAAATAGCTTAGGCCGCTTTCCTCGGTTCAGGAAAGGGTGGGGTTCCCTGAAATTCACATTCCCAGATGCCAGCAAGGGCCAGCCTCCTAAACTCGTCTTTCAAAGGACATCAGGCCTTTTCTGTCCACTCTCCAGTAGTGGAATATCCATTCATTCATTCATTCATTCATTCATTCATTCATTCATCCTGCATTTGTCTTCATCAGTTTGGGCTGCTGTAACAAAAATTATGTGGCGTGGGTGACTTATAAACAGCAGAGATTTATTACCCATGGTTCTGGAAGCTCAGAGTCCAAGATCAGGGTGCCAGCGGGGTGAGGATCGGGGGAACTGTCTTCTGGGTTTCTGGGTTGCAGACTGCCAACTTCTCGTTGTATCCTTACTGGTTGGATTGCAAAGGGGAAGCAAGCTCTCTAGTAGCTCTTACAAGAGCAGTGATCCCAGTCAGGAGGGCCCCACCCCACAGCCACTGCATTCATGGAGTTGTAAGTGGACCTTTAGAAAGCAATCACAAAAAAATAAATATATTTTCCCCAGTAAACATCTCATTAGGAATATGATGAATGCTAGCAAGGAAAAAAGGGGTGTTAGTCAGGATGGGCCATGTCATGCTGTATGCATTAATCGTGTTTTCCTTTTCTGTATTTTCTGATGCTATGACATCTGGGACCCTTGCTGAACCAGGAGAGACAGCCCCTCCCAGGGTCCACTAATTCCTAGAGATAGCAAAGGATGCTTAGGGGACTGAGCCTTTCATATGCAAATCAACCAATCCAGAGCTCACCCACCTCCTTTACTGTTCACTTATTGAACTACTATCCCCTTGCCCTAATCAGCCCAGGGTCTGGAGCCAGACAACTAAGGGTAGTCCCTATACCCTGGAGCCCTCTGAAATTATTCAAACTAGTGCAAGCCTGCCTCACCCACCAGCCTGCTCACCCTGCCTCACCCTTTTCTTCCCCTTAGAAAACCTGAGTAAAGGCTCCTACCCACACCTTTCTCCTGCTCTCCCCATCTTCTGAATTACCCTAGTGCTAACCCATGTGGTTTTGGGTGTCCTGCTTGTCCCCTCCTCTTGGGAACTGCAAATAAAAATCTTTTCCATGGAAATTGTCTTCTGATCTGTTGGCCTCACCATAAAATCTACATTTCATTTATTTATTTATGTATGTATGTATGTATGTATGTATGTATGTATGTACTACAGGCTCGGTGCACAGATTCGTGCACGGATTCATGCATCGGTGGGGTCCCTCAGCCTGGCCTGCACCCTCTCGCAATCTGGGAACCTCTGGGGGATGTTGGACTGCCAGTTCAGGCCTGTGGGGATCAGGCTGAAACCAGCAGTCCGACATCCCCCAAGGGATGTAGTAGTGCGCGAAGTGGCAGGCGGCCCTGGAGGAGCCCAGGCCAGGTGCTACACTGCTCCTGCTCATCCTGGCTCCACTGCCCCTGTACCTCTCAGTAGCGCTGCTGTGGAGGCCGGAGAGGCTCGCACTGCCACAGCTATGCTCGGCAGAAGTGAGCCCAGCGTCTGGTGCCCATCATTCAGCTAAGTGGTGCTCCCCTTGTGGAAGTGCACTGACCACCAGGGGGCAGCTCCTGCATTGAGCGTCTGCCCCCTGGTGGTCAGTGCGCATCACAGTGATTGGTCAACTGGTCAGTCGATCAGTCGCTTAGGCTTTTATATATATATATATATATATATATATATTTTTTTTTTTTTACTGGAGGCCCGTTGCACGAAGAAATTCGTGCAACAGGCCTTCCTTCCCTTGGCTTCCAGCACCTGGGACCCAGGCCTTTGCTCCGGCTGGAATCTGCCGCCTTTGCTGCAGACTCCAGCCAGAGTCTGCCTTCTTCATCTTTGCTGCAGACTGCGGCCAGAGTCTTCTGTCTTCGCTGCAGACTCAGGCCGGAGTCTGCCATCTTTGTCTTCGCTGCTTCGCTTCAGACTCCGGCTGGAGTCTGCCGTCTTTGTTTTGCTGCAGACTCCGACTGGAGTCTGCCATCTTCGTCTTCGCTGCAGACTCTGGAGTCTGCAGTCTTTATCTTCGCTGCAGGGTCGGAGTGCCGCTCCTGTAGATCCCCCTCACCCCATGCCCTTCCTCTCATAGCTGGTGTCCTGCCCCGCCTGGCCACTCTGCGCCTGGAGCAGTTGGGCGGCTGCCATCTTTGTCCTTCTAATTTGCATATTCCCTCCTGATTGGCTGGTAGGCATAACGGAGGCACGGTCAATTTACATGTTTGTCTATTATTAGGTAAGATTGATTTCAGAGAGGAAGGGAAAGGGAGAGAGATAGAAACATCAGTGATGAGAGAGAATCATCATTTGGCTGCCTCGTGCATGCCCCCAGTGGGGGATCAAGCCCGCAACCCAGGCATGTGCCCTTAACCAGAATCAAACCTGGGACCCTTCATTGCAGGCTGATGCTCTATGCACTGAGCCAAACCAGCTAGGGCTAAAATCTACATTTTAAAACACAGGTAAGAAACACCACTCTAATCTCAATGGCTATCTCACCAGAATTTTATTTCTTGCAATATTACATGTTTAAAAGAGGTTTGTGCCCTAGCTGGTTTGGCTCAGTGGATAGAGTGTCAGCTCTTGGACTGAAGGGCTACGGGTTCAATTCAGGTCAAGGGCAGGTACCTTGATTACAGGCTCAATTACAGGCCCTTGTCAGGGTGCATGCGGGAGGCAACCAATCGATGTCTCTCTCTTGCATGGATGTTTCTCTCTCTCTGTCTCTTCCCCTCCTTTTCTTTCCAATCTCTCTAAAAAATCTATGAAGAAATATCTTTGAGTGAGGATTCACACAACAACCACAAAATCAGTTTGCAGGGTCCTCTACTTAGTGGATCACTCAGGGACCCCTCTGACAGAGACCCAGGTTTACTGAAGCAGGGGAATTCAGCATAAGGTGCACACACTCCTCAAGGCTCCCTGCCAGAAATGGTACACTTCACTGCCACCCACATATCCTTGGCAAGCCAGTGCCTGACCTCAGCAAGGAGAAGGAGGAGCCATTCCACTTGTGCCTAGAAGGAAAGCTGGAGATCCATGAGCACCAGTGACTTCCACAGAGACTTGTGAGAATGCACAATAAATAGACTGGTCTGGATAGTCTAGGTCTAGGATATATCTTTCTGAAAATACTATTGAGACATTTGCTATGAGATTTGAACGATGAGGAGTCAATTAGACAAACAAGTGAAGGGGATGTGAGAAAGTATCCTAAAAAGGAAGCATCATGTGCAAAGGCCCTGAGGATGGGTGTGGGGTGGCAAATTGAAGTAACTGAAGCCAGCAGCCTACCAAGGAGGAGGGCAGGGAGAAAGGCGAGGAGGAGTATTTTATCAGACATTTTTGGAGTGCACAATCACAGTGATAATAAGTGGAATTACAGGTCCATTATATTATTGTTTTCAAATTCCTCACAAATTCCTTCTTACCTGCACTCCGGGCTGACCCCTGCCCCTGCCTTTGACCAAAGAAGACTGGAGCACTGGAGGAGCTTGAGCCCAGTGGGGATAGGGCAGAGGATTGGGTAGGGTCAGGTCATACAGGCTTTGTGGACTCATTAAGAATGTTGGCCTAATCCTAAGAATGGTAGAAGCCATTGATGGACTCTGAACTGGGAGAGTGAGAAGTTCAGGGTCCTGGACTTAACCAGTTTCCAAGATCCTAGGTTACTCTAGGCACAGAGGAAGGAGAAAAGGGAAGGTTCTGGAGGAAGTGGGAAAGACAATAGCCTTGATAAAGGGGAAGATGGGCATTAGTTTATATATGTGGCCAGGGCAGCTATTTGTAAAAGCTCTTCTCTGCACCTTTTAGATTCATCAGATAACCAACAGCAGCACCGGGCTCTTGCCTTTTTGCCATCATTTTACCCCATTTCCCTAGTAAGTCTGGATTCTACTATTGAAGGATTTCTCACTCATTTCAATATGGTAAATGGACTTGTCAGTTAAAAGATGGGCTGGACTGAAAGTTTTATTTGCTCATTCTCTGACACGCAAACGTGATAACTCCTCCTGACTCGTGGGTCATCAGCTTGTCTGAAATTGATTCAGTGATAACGTATGGACAAGGGAAGAGCAAGTTATCAGTGCAACAACAGGGGAATGATGATTCAAGTACCCAGATGGCGAGATCAAGCTTTCACACCTCCTCCAGCTTTAGTGCCTTTGAGGAAGCCTCCATGTTAGAATTTATCTGCCAAGCCTGGAAAATAGCAGAGCAGCGATAAATATCTGATTAGAGAAAATGGCTAGTAAGCTGCAATTCCATATATTGCAAGTGATAAAAATGTAATTGTTTGTTGACAGTGTACATTAGCTCTTCACAGCTTGTGTAAATGTAGTACCAAGAAACTAGAGTTTAGAAATCTTCAATGGCAGCTCAAAAATTTTGTGGAACTAACTAGGGGAATAAAATCAACAAGTTCTACTCAGTGAGAAGAATGTCATCCCAGAGATGACTTCACGGGAGAAGCCTTGTGAGGGGTGAGATTCCTCCAGGAAGCTGTATGTTGTTGAAGGAAAAGTTGCACCCCAGACAGAGTCCGGGAAGGGCACCCAAGGGCATATTCTGGTGGACATGGGGGAGAAGCAAGTTGCAGCTGCCATGGATTAGGCCCATTTGGAGGTAGAGAGCACCAATGTCAACTAGAATGGGATACAGAGATCAGATCCAGATAGAGGTCTGGCCCCATTGGGGACAATTTGGTATTTTAATGCTGGAGGCATCTGTCATCAGCAGACATGAATATCTGGAGGTCGGGGAAAGGTATCTGGTGCATGGAAGCTGAGGGACAGGTGAGTGGTGGCCTACAAGCCAGGGTCTGGTTCTGGTGGTCAGTCCATTTCCAAGGAACCAACCAATGCTGTAGGAATGTGTGTGTGTGTGTGTGTGTGTGTGTGTGTGTGGCGGGGGGGCAGGGGTGGGCGGGTTGGGGGCACTGTAGAGGTTGGAATGAACAGGAGGCTGCTGAAGGGAGCGGCCCGGCAAAGACCAAATGGGAGCTCAAGGCTCAAACTAGGTAGACTAAGTTAAGGTCAGATCTAATGGAGGACTGAGGAGCTGTACAATAGAAAAACCGTGTAGGCCACATATATAATATTTTAAACTTTTAATTTTGAAATAATTATAGATTCACAGAAAGTTTTAAGGATGGTCCAGAGCGGTTCCATGTACTCTTCTAGTTTCCCCCAGTGGGTACACCTGTCACTAGAGTACAGTATCAAAACCAGGAAAGTAACATTGATGCAGTGTGTGTATATATGTCCATGTCATTTTATCACATGAGCTGATTCATGTCACCACCACTGTGGTCAAGATACAGAGCTGTACTGTCATCATCTCTCTGGTGCCATTCCTTTCTAGTCACTCCACGTCCTTTCTCTCACTGCCCCGAACCCCTGGCAACCACGAGTCTTGTCTTCTGTCTCTTTAATGTTGCCATTTCAAAAATGTTAGATAAGTGGAATCATCTGGTATGTCATTCTTTTGAGATGAACTTTTTTTTCACTCAGCATAATGCCCTTGAGATCCATCCAAACTGTTATATGTATTGATAACCCATTCCTTTTTATTGCTGAGTAATATTTTGTGGTGTGGATGTACCTCAGTTTGTTTAGTCATTCACCCATTATTGTAGAACATTTTTGTCATTCGGGTTTTGGCTATTAGCAAAAATAAAAACAAAAAAGAAAAGAAAAGCCTAATATGAACAATCAAGGGCAGGTTTTTGTGTGTACACAGTTTTCATTTCTTTGGGATAAATGGCCAGGTGTGTCAGTATTTGTGTAGACTTCTTTTTAAAAGAAACTGCCTATTTCTAAGTGCTGTGCCATTTTACATTTCACTAGCAATGTATGAGAGATCCAGTTGCTCCTTATTGTTGCCAGCAATTGGTGTTGTCACGTTCTATTTTCTCTTCTGATGGTATGTGGTAATACCTCATCCTGGTCTTACTTTGCATTGTCCAAATGATGTTGAATGTTTTTCATGCATTTATTTGCCAACCTTTATCTTCGTTAGTAAAATGTCTCTTCGTGTCTTTTGCTGATTTTTCTAATTGGATTGTTGGATCCTTGCCTTATTTTCAATCTTCGAGAAGAAGTATTGTCTTTCACCATTAAATGCAATATTAGCTATAGGATTTTTGTAGGTTGAAGAAGTTCCCCTCTAGTCTTAGTTTTCTGAGAATTTTTTTTTAATCATGAGTGAATATTGAATTTTGTCAAGTGCTTTTTCTATATCAATTGATGTGGTCATGTGATTTTATTTTATTTTTTTATTTTTGGCCTGTTAATGTGATGAATTACATTGATTTATTTTTAAATATTAAACCAGCCTTGCATCCTTAGAATAATCCCCACTTGGCCATAGTGTATAATTATTTTTATACATTGATGAATCCTCATTGCCATTATTTTGGTAAAGATTTTTGTTTATATTTATGTAGGATATTGGTCTTTAATTTTCTTTACTCATACAATCTTTGGTTTTGGTATTAGGTTAACAGTGATCTCATCAAATGCACTTGGAAAGTGTTCTTCCTCTATTTTCTGGAAGAGATTGAATAGAATTGGTGTTAATTTTTCTTTATACATTTAATAGAATTTTCCAGGGAAACCATCTGGGCCTGTGTATTTGGTGGAAGGTGAATTTTAAATCATGAAATAAATTTTCTTAATAGTCTAGTGCCGTGGTCGGCAAACTGTGGCTCACGAGCCACATGCGGCTCTTTGGCCCCTTGAGTGTGGCTCTTCCACAAAATACCACGGCCTGGGCGAGTCTATTTTGAAGAAGTGGCATTAGAAGAAGTTTAAGTTTAAAAAAATTGGCTCTCAAAAGAAATTTCAATCGTTATACTGTTGATATTTGGCTCTGTTGACTAATGAGTTTGCCGACCACTGATCTAGTGCTATTCTAATTATCTATTTCATATGGGAAAGTAATGGTAGTTTGTGCTTTACATAAAACTGGTCAGTCTCATCTAAGCTGTCAAATGTATGTGTGTAATTTTTCATATTTCCTTATTCTTTTTTAAAAGTCTTCATTTGAGGGCATTTTTAAAGAGAGGAAGGGACAGAGGGATAGAGAGAAACATTCCATATGAGAAACATTGATAGGTTGACTTCCATATGTGCCCTGACCAGGGATTAAACCCTCAACCCAGATATGTGCCCTGACCTGGAATCAAATAGTGCACAGGACAACATTCAACCAACTGAGCCACTCTGACCCAGCCTTAGCATCCTTTTGATAACTACAGACTCTGTTGTCCTTAGCCCTGGAAATTTGCCAGTCTAGTAGATGAAAAATGAGTCTTGTGAATTTAGTTTTCATATTTTTATATTAATTAGATGGACAGATTTCTGTTTTTATTTGTACCTTTGCCCTTTTTTCTCTTGCCTGTGTATCTTTTTCATACTGATTTATAAGTGTTCTTTATAGATTATGAATATAACCCTCTTCCTATCATGTATAATATATAATCTTCCCAATTTGCCCTTTCTCTTTATTACGTTCTTTTATAGTTTCTTTTGCTCACCATACATGCTTTTAATTTTCACATAATGAAATCAGTATTTTCCTTTTAAGCCTCTGGGGTTTCATGCTTTATTAATAGTACTCAGTCAGTTTCAAAAGATAGAACTCAAATCAAACTAGCTTGGGAAAAAAAGGAAAGAAGGAAGGAAGGAAAGAATGCAAGGCAGGAAGGAAGGACAGGGAAGGGAGGGAGGAAGAGAAGGAGGGAGGGAGGGAGGAAAGTTGTTGGCTGGATCAGGCATCTAAACAGTGTGTCATCAGGTCTCTGTGTCTCTGTGTCTCACCTCTTCTCACTGTTCAGCTTTGTCTATATCTATGTGGGATATCATTTTTTCTAAAGCAAATAGGCTCTGTGTAATGATAAAAAGGCTGCTGGCAGCCCTAACCTTTCATTCTAATGATTTAGAATCCAAAAATAAAAGACTTCCCGAGTCTGTATGTCATATCCCATGGAAAGACTCCGAATGACCCTACCTGGATGATGTGCCCTCTTCCCTCTTCTTCTTGCCTTAAGCCAGTCCATAAAGATGAGTGATATGCCACAATTGGCTGTTTGCCCAATTCCATGGCTCGTGAGAAGGTGGGGTACGTATTAGGACCCCATGAAACAACAGCTCCCCAGAATAATGAGCAGGTAGCAACCAGAGCAGTCATCTAAATATGTCACCCCTAGAAAGACCTTCTCTAGTGTAATATGATTTAAAAAATAGTGTATTTCCTTCTACTATGTATGGTTTCATTGTTTTAAATATAAGTTTTGACCTATGTGAGAAAGTGATGGAGACAGAGACAGGGAAGGGGAGAGAATATGGTGTGAGGTAGGGATCCTTTGCTGGATGTTATACCTGAAGAGAAGATGACCTTGAGACTTGTTGGGTCACCCATTTCACAGTTGATCACTTTTTCTTCTGTTTCTCTCAAATCTATTCTGTATTAATACGAATCTTGTAAGATTAGGATGGTGGGAAGGGCAAAGGCTTCATCTAGCATAGTGGGCATTAATAAATATCTGATTTGAGTTGTTGAACCCAGTACTCATACTTTCCAGGGGATATCTAGGCATCCACATATTATATAGCAATGGAGGTATAGAGAGGGAACCAGGAACACCACAAATACCTTAACTACTTAAGAATGGGGGTAAGAGTAAACCTTGAATTCCTTCCCAGAGCCCTGATGGGGGTCAGGGGAGGCAGGGCAAGCCTAAGATAGGGAACAAAGGACACAGATGGACAGGAGACTGCCATCTCTCTACCACCTGTATTCACAATCAGGTCACCTGTGGGGGTCAACACATGTGGACACCCAGCAGTGGACAGCTTTCCTAAAATGTGTCCCCAAGCATTCATTGAAAGCTTCATTATTTTATCTCTTTAACATTATGAGAATCTTTTTAAAATGATTCTCTTGTGCTAAACACATTACCTCAGGTTCAATAATTCCGTCCACTTCACGCATTTCTTTTTCTTCACTTAACTTGAAAGGGGGGAAAAATTAAGCATTTTAATTTTAAAAGCTAGTACAGTATTATCCCATTTATATGAAATTATTGCATTGACTCTGATCCCATCTATTGATCCTTCCATCTCTTTCTGTGCCAGCTGTCAAGGATGATCATTTCTAGATTGCACTGGGTTTTTTCTATTCTGCTTTCATCTCTTAAAAATAATCAGCACTTATCATTTCTATAAAAGCAGTAGCCTTATTCCTTTTAAAGAATAAGGTGTATGAAAAGAAGCATCAGCATTCTACTACTTAGAGTTGGGTATATCTTTCTCAATTTGTGAAAAAATATAGTCAATTGGCAATTATGAGTTGTGCATTTTGTGGTTGAAACTTACCCAGAGCCTAAAAAGACCTCAGCCAGAAAGGGAGGAGACAGGGAGAATACAGCCAAAGAGGAGAAAAGAGAAGAGACATACCCCAGGGAGGCCTCCAGGTCAGGGACAGCCCATAGTTTCAGGGGAGTAGCCCCTCCTGTTTCTGTGGCAGAAGACCCCTGGTGTCCATCGCTACTTTCTCTTTGAACACCTTGTATATGACTGGTATTTGGCTTCTTTTGTGTTCCTCCCTGTGCCTACGTCAGCATTGTGCATCCAACAGGTGCTCAATAAGTGCTTACTAGATACACAGTTCCCAAGGGGGTCATCCTCCCTAAATTGCACCTCTTTGTCTTTCAGGCTCACAGGCTTTCAGCTGCCAGCCACCATCGTCAGCGCAGCCACCACCCTCTCTCTGCATCTCATCAGTGACTACGCAGTCAGTGCGCAGGGCTTCCGCGCCAGCTATGAAGGTAGGTGTCCCTCAGCTCTGGACACAGGGGCCTGATGTGAAATAGCCACACGCAGAGCTGTGGTGCTCCTGGCTGCCGGGAAGAGCTGCTTCCGATTCAGAGCTTGCGCCTGTCCTGACAAGGCTGGTACTGACTAGTAACTCAGTTACTTCAATTGCCCAGGCTGTGTTTCTAGAGAGCTGAGAATTGAAATCACAGCCCAGTGGCAATGGTTTGTCCTGAGGGCCTGGTAATGTCTACTTCTCTGTCCCCTTAACTGGGTTTTGTTGTGTTTTTATTTTTTTTAATTCTGTTTTCTATTGGGCTTCATTGTATAAGGTACACCAGCTTGGTTTTGGAAATAAGAGTGATATAAACGCTAAGTAAAAGCAATAAAATAAGTCACGGGGAAAAAATTTCTGCTCAATATAGTGACAGCAAAGAGTCAGTTTTATATCATTCAGAGAAGAACAATTGCTGCTTTTTCCTTAATAGCATGGATTAGGGTTTCTTGGTTTGAGTTATGCAAATAATTTCCACTTCTCTCAGCCTGTTTAAATATGGTGTTAGCATTCAAATTAACACTAATATCTTCAGATTATACACTATTATTATTATTAACTTTATTACGTTAGTTCAGAAGGTGGTACTTCTGGATCTCTGTCATTTCCCTGGGAAATTTACATCTCATTAATAGGTAATTATGCTGCTCTTGGCTAAGACCCACACTGCTATTTCGTGTTGAGATCATTAATGGGCTTATTTTAAGACTGTTAATGATAATTAATAACAGTAATGACATAATACCCTAGTAAAGCATGCCAGGTATTCTAAAAATTGCTTTCTCTTGCCTCCAAGAACTTGAAAAATCAGTGACGCTGGCTCACTCTACCTCTCTGAGCATGCCCTCACCCTTGCCTTTCCCTCCCCTGTCTTCTTCCCCCAGGCCCCTTACCTTTGCCTTTCTCTCTCCTGAGCTCCAAGAGCCCTTCTTCTGCCTTTGTAACTTGTGTCCTGTGCCTGTGCAGCCCAGCCAGCTCACTTCTACTACCTCTGCAACTGTCTAATAAACTTTCATCATTTGAAAAAAATAGTGATGCTTTCTTGAATAGTATCTGTATTCTGTAGCAATACAGAAATAGATTCCACCTTTGTCTTGGCAGAAATATACCACTGAAAGATGGCATATCTTACCTTCTTGGCT
The DNA here is from genome assembly GCA_026230045.1 of Corynorhinus townsendii. Lineage (NCBI taxonomy): Eukaryota > Metazoa > Chordata > Mammalia > Chiroptera > Vespertilionidae > Corynorhinus > Corynorhinus townsendii. The sequence continues at coordinate 200,341,470 of JAPDVU010000002.1, forward strand.
TAATCCGCCCCTGGTGCTGTGGGGGACACAGTTTAATGCTTTAACCTGGGCAATTAAAGGCTCCTGAGAAGGTCTGTTATTTTTTCACTAAAGCTTCCTGAGGAGGCTCCAGAGAAAGTTCCACATGCCTTATAACTGAGGGCTCCTGAAAAAAACCTATGTGTCTTTAAAGGGAGGTCTCCTGAAATAGCCCAATTTCCTTTCAAAAACAACCAGTTCCTCCCAATATCAAGCCTGTGATCTTGGTCATCCTGGTTACATCTTTACCATGAACCTCTGGCCCTGAACCCAAACCAGTTCTCTCCAAAGTTTGAGCTACAACTTCCTTCCCAAGGGAGATCTCTTCAGGAGCTTCCTGCGAGCTCTCTGACCCTGAGCTCCATCCACAGTATGTTGGCTGTGGGGAGATGGGCTGTGTTTGGGGAAGGCTGGGGAAATGAGACAGTGAGACCACGGTCGGTACCTGTGTGCTGAGGGGCACAACTGGACCCTCATGGTGGCCTCCTTCAACATTCCTTGGAGATACTTGTCTGAGGTCCAGGCTTTCATGAGGCTTTAAGGAAAAAGAGTTCTGTTTACTTGCTGACCTCACTGGCCCCACCCAGGAACAGTGCCAACACTTCTCATTGGGCAGAGCAGTTCTGAGGTTACATTCACAGGGCCTTTTGCAGCCAGAGGCTCCAGCCTGGACTTCATGGGCAGGGTCTGTAGTTGGGCATCAAAGGTTTGCAGACCCCTTGTAACTAGAGGCAAAATTCTGAAGGTATAAGGATGTATGTATTTTTTCCTAGGAAGGGTCTAGAAGAGGGATCAACAAACTAGGCCTCCTACCTCCCTAAGGGCTTCATCCAGCCGCTGACTCCTTTTTGTAAATAAACTTTTATTAGAACCCAGACATGCCCATTTGTTGACATATTGTCTGTGACTGTTTGCATGGATTACAACTTCAGAGTTGAGTTATTGCCACAGAGACCATATGGCCTGCAAAATCTAAAATATTTGCTCTGGCCCTTTATGAGAGCTGTGCTATGAAACATAGTAGCCATTAGCCACACAAGGCTATTTACATTTAAACTAATCAAAATTAAATACAATTTAAAGTTCAGATTCTCAGTCATACTCGCCTCATAGCAAGTGCCCAATAGCCACATGTGGCTTGTGGCTGCCCTAGTAGACTGCACAGATAAGAGAGCATTTCTATCATTACAGAAAGTTCTGCTGCACAGAGCTGAGCCAGAGCTTCCATTCGATTCACAAAGGGCCAGAGTTTCAAACAAGGCTGCAAGCCATTAGGATAAAATAGAAGCCCATGGGTCCTTCCTCCCACCTGCCCAGCACCCTCAGAGGCAGCCCAGTCGGGGAGAATGCATTCCACAGGAGGACCAAGGGCAGAAGCAAGGGCCTGTCCTACATCAGCCACGTGATGGTGTCAGCTCTCTAAGTCATTGGCACTAAGCTGACAAAGCCTTGCAGGCAGGGTCCCGTCAAGCCCTGGACTAGTGCAAACAGGTTGCTATAGCTGAGGGAGTCCCTGGTTTCTGCCGACTCTGCAGTCTGTGTGGCTGCTGTCCATGTGCTGACCAGCAGATGTTTTTGCTGACCGCGTGGTCAGGCATAGAGAAGCCAAGGCTGGGGTTATCACCAAGCCACATGGATCTGCCTTAGGACTGGACCATGGGGTAGTATGTGCATCTGGAAAAGTGGAAGTTGCACTGACTTTTGGAACAGCCGAAGCAGAGAGGCAAGGAGGGAAGGTGGGAAGAACCAGGAGGGGCAGCCACTGCTGGGAATATTGCTTAAGGTACATGCACCCACAGTGGTGGCCTGGGCCCTTGCTATTACTGGACTTACCAGACAACCCCATATTTGGGAATTGGCTGATAAACACTAGCTTCTTGAGCTTATAACTGACCTTGGGCCTTATTGTGGGGGCACAGCAAGAGACAGTAGTCAAAAGGACTATGAAGATGTGGCTCTCAAGGAAGGAAGTCAGCCCTGTCTTCCGTTGCAGTTCATCATTTGTGCTGAACAGCAGCAAACAGGCAGGCAGGCAGGCAGGCTGCATAGAAGGGGCCCCCTACTGACATGTGCTACCCCCACTCAGGACAGCTTCCTTAGAGTCTGTACTCAGGAAGTCACCATACCCATTTCAAAATGACACCAGGCCCTGCACTCGATGGCCCCCATTGGCTGACATCCCTGATAGTCTGCTATCAAAGCGAGTTTGTTTCTCCTCCACCCTGTTCAGGAGAGTGAAAAGTGCAGATAAGGAACTGACTGCTACTGGGATTTTGGAGAAAGGTGAAGTCGGGCGAAGAGTGTCAGCTCATAGCTGTTGCTGCTTCAAGGGGAAGATCAAAAAGGCCAGTTGTCAAATCACGAGAAGATAGCAGATGCTTGATTTGCAATCCCAGGGAGCAAGAGCATGGGCTGCAGCCAAGGACTTGGGGGAAGGGGGTCAGTTTGTATTAAGCGCTAACTGTATGCCAGGCACTGAACATACATTATCTCATTTAATCCCCATGACATCCTGGTGGACAAACATCGCTATCTACATCTTACAGATGTACGAGCTGGGACTCAGGAGTTTTGTGTTCAGCTTAAGGCTACTTAATGGTCAGAAATGGCTTTTCTGGTGCTAAAGACTACACTGTTCTCTTACCCTGTGCTCTTTGCAAAACTGCTGGAGTAAGGCAGAGATTGGTGACTCCATTTCATAGGCCGGTAAACCGGAGCTAAGTTGGCAGCAGGGAATGGCACAGGCTGGCCTGGGTCATTCCAGGGAGGCAGCAAGAGATGTATTCCAGAGCTTCTCAGTTCAGGTTGCTGGATAAAGTACAGGATGCCCAGCTTATTTGAATTTTTAATTATTCAGATTTTTTAAATTTGATATATTTTTTTTTGGGTATAAGTATATCCCAAATATTAGCTGGGACATACTTAAACTGAAAAAATGATCTATTGTTCATTTGAAATTTCAATTTAACTGAGTATCTTGTATTTTTATTTGCTAGATTTGGCAATCACATTCTTAGCATTGATTCCCCAGGAGCCCTCCTCCCACTCATCCCTCCTCCTGACTCCCAGATCTGCCCCTTCCTGCTTGCCCAGCTGGGGCTGCCCATCTATTATAGAGGTTCTGGCCACACCTCTGCCCCTCCAGGGAGTGCACATCTAGACAGGTCTCTGTATACACATACACACACACACACACACACACACACACGCACACGCACACGCACACACACACGTGCACAGACACATCCATGTGCACGTGGGGTTATGCTACATGTGCAGTTCTGTAATCTGATTAATGAGGCCGACACTTTTCTGTGTTAATAAAGGCAGTCCTGATTTGTCCTTCCTAATGACTCGCAGGGAGATAGCCGTTGTGGTTTGCATATACCATAATTATTTAACCAGTCATCTTCTGTGGACATTTAGGTGAAGAATATCCTTGTACTTACAACTTAAACCCTCATCTAATTATCTTCTTAGAATAAATTCTTGGAAGTGCAGTTGCTGGGTCAAAGATGGGGTAGATTTTTATGTTTTAATACATAATTGCACAGCGTCTTTAGAACAGTTATACTGATGCACACATCCACCAACAGCGCACAAGAGGGCCCATTTCCCGCACTTGACCTACATTGTATGTTGGTGAGCTTCAAATCAGTTTCATTGATTAAAGTGGGTGAAAAATGCAGCCTCATTTGTGATTATAATTTGCATCTCTTTGATGATAGAGGAGGTTGAGCACCTGTCATCACTTACTGGTCATTTGTATATCATTTTGTAAATTGTCTGTCCCTGCCTCTGCCTACTTTTCTTTTCAAGTGTTGGGATTTTTTTCTTATCTTTTTTGTACGTGGTTTTGCATATTAAAGATATTAATGTTATGAGTTTCCTTTTGATGTGCAGCAGTTTTAATTTTTATGCCAGTAATTTAAAACTTTTTAATTTTTATTTTACCTTTGGTGTCATGCTTGGAAAGGTCTTTTCTATGCCAAGATCAGATAAATAGTCATTTAAATGTTCATCTTATTATTTCAGAGGGTTTTTTTTTTGTTCCATTTCACTTTTAAATTCCTTTGGAATTCACTAGTGTTTGTCTTGTTTTCCATGAGTGTCTTTCTGTCTCTGACCTGCTAACGCTCACTGTGCGTCCTTCTGTCTCTCTCTTTGAGTGTGTGGAAACCTATCACTCCCCAATTTGCCCTCCTTGTGTCTCTACTGAGGTTTCTTGCTGCTGTTTGGACATGATTTTCCCACCCCATCCCTAGGCTTCCCCTTCTCCACACACAGTTCTCAAAGGTTGTATGGAATTGTTTCTGTCTATTCCATACTGATCAGCAGGTAAGCAAGAATTAAAAGCAGATCCGAAAAATCTCAATTAGATTAAGAGTCCCTGCAGGTTTTTCATGCCTAATCCTGGTTGCACCTTTGCATTTTATCAGCATTACCCTTGAGCCAATGCTCTGACATGTTCGTGAAGGAGAACCCATTTCTGAGTGCTGGTCTCGGTCAGTTAGATCTATTGAATCATCTACATTTAAAAACAGGTATTTTTGTTTAGCTAAATCTGTCATCTTGTCATCTTACTCTCAGAATACAGAGGGCTTCCCTAAACATCAAACCTGTTCTAGTTCACTTACTCTATCCTCATAGAATCTAGAATGATGAAGAATCTTATTTTTGCAAACTCCCTGGTAACCATCAGGGGAGAGGTGGCAGAATGCAATGATGAAGACCTCAGGTTCTGAGTTCAAACATATCTGGCATCCAGTCCCATTTTGTCACTCACTTGCTATGGGATATTAGGCAGGTTATTTTATTTCCCTGAGCTCTGGCCTCCACATATGTAAAGTCAGGATAATAATAGTACTCCATAGAGGAGTTGTGACAATCAAAGAAGAGAACACACGGGTTCACATAACGTGCTTGGTGACAAGGCCTGGTGAACTATGAGGCTCTATAAATGTCAGTCAGTTAATGAAGTCACCTTCATCCTGACTTTACTTAACTGAGATTCTTTAGGCGATGGAAGGAAAGATACATCAAGTCCAGAGGTCCCAATCCCAGCCCCACTGCCAGCCCCCCGGCTCCTGAGTTTGCATCAAATCGCACACCAATTGTTCATGGTGTGTCTAGTCTTACAAACAGGCTGTGGCTTCTTCGGGGAAGGATCGGAGGATTCTCCATATCCAGGAGCCCAGCATTGCCAGAGAGAGTACCTGTCTGATGGGGATGAGGTCTCGGGCCCTGTCACCTGGTGGATGGGAGCTGATGCAGTCAAGGCCAGACACAGTCTTTTCATGGCTTCTTTTCTCTTTATTAGAGAGATGATGGCGTTAGAGCTAAAGATTTCAGTAACACATTCAGTGGCCGTAGACTTTGTCTTTCCAAACAGACACCTACACACATACACATGCATGCACATACAAATGAACACAACACTTTTCCGTATTTTTTCATATAATTCAGATACCCTGAAGCCCACCCTTGATCCCCTTGTCCACCTGAAAAACAGCCCAGACATCACACATAAACTTGGTGGTAGAGGTTCTTTCATTAATTAAGCTAATGTTGAGCACCTACTGTATGCATTCCCTGATTTTTCATCCAAGCCTTATTTTCAGTAACCATTTGTCTCCCCTCTCCCTATTCCCCCACATTCCCAAAGAGGAAGGGGACAGGGAAGGAAGAAGAGCCCATTTCAGTGTCACTTCTGAAAGAACACCTTGGTGTGCTTTCGCCACCTGTGGAAGGTCAGTGATGTCATCTGTGTGCAAGAACCACAGCATGGTGCAACAGACATATGTGTGAGGGACAGACAGACAAAAATGGAGCACCCCATTGTTGCTCTACCGGAAGAGGCAGGCTTGGAGGGAGCTTTAGGACGAGTGTCATTTCCTGGCTTCTGCAGGTGGAAGCAGGGTTGAAGGTGGTCACACCCCTGTGCAAACAGGGAAATCGGGGCCCAGAAATGGATCCCTTCTGACTCATTCCTTCCTGGAATTAGACCTGCTGATTCCTTTTTCCTGGTCTCAGCCCCAGATAATTTCCTCATTTTGAAAGCGTTCCCCAATTCTGGGACATTATGCAGACATCTCAAAACTGGGTTAATGGAGGCTATTCAACTATATATATACTGAATATGCAATTTGCACCATTCAGGCCACTGCGGGCTAGAACAGCAGGCCTGGAAAGACCTCCTCGAGGGCGGGAGGTGATGAATGTCCATTTCCTCTGCCCAGGAGGGATGGTGTGCACTTCCTGAGTGAACTTGCTCCATTTCCGTGGCTCTACCTTGGGAGTTGCAGAATATTCCTCTTAATCAGTACTGTGGAGTAGCAGATTAATACATAGAGATGTGACATTTGAGACAAATTGGGCATCACTTCTCAATAAGTGGGGAATCAGGATGAATTTCATATCACGTCTTCAGTAATCCCACAAACAGTTCATCATGCATAGTGATATTTCCCCCTTTGGGGATGGGTATTAGCATACCTTGAAGATGATATCATACTAACTCTAGTGTCCTGAACTTGCTCACATTGGGGTGTCCAAAGATATAGCGATGAAGGAGAAGAGGCATTTTCAGGTTGCTAGATTACCTGCAGGTAAGGTATACATCTAATTTACTTCTTTCCCTGTTCGTTCGTTCACTCATTCATTCAACAAATAAATGCTGCACACCTGCTCTATGTCAGGTGTCAAAGCAGAATTTGAGGAATAGGAATGGAGAAGTGGCACCTACCTACAAGGAGCTCTGAGACCTAACATAGTTGGAGAGGAGTAAGAATAGAGGAGCAGGGATTGGAAAAAGGTGGGTTCAAACCTGGGCTAGCTATGAGCATTGGGCAAGTCTCCCAATCTCCCTAAGCTGCTTTTTTGTTGTTGTTTTTTTCCAGAAGAGAAAGTGTAAGTCCCACCTCAGTGGGCTGTAATGAGGACTAAAAGAGTTAATGCATGGGAGATGCCTGGCACAGAGTCTGTATTAATAAATACCAATTCCTCATGATGAGGAGAAAATCGCTGTGCTGCCTAGTTGGGTCTGTGCAGATTTGGTGTGAGCTCTGCCATGTCCCTGCTATGTGAGGTTGGGCAAGACTCTGAACCTTCAGGCTTCCTCCTATGGAAAGTGAGATAGCCCTTTCCTGGTTTCCTGGGTATGTGAGCATTAGTGGTAAGGTATGGGAAGCACCTAGAATGACATTTGGCACATAGTAGGCATTCAGTAAAAGGAAGCTATTATAATGAAGCCTGGTGTGTTTTGTGAGAGTGAAAAAAAACTCTTTCCCATGACAAAACCTTTGCTCAAGCCCTGTGGCCCTCCAAGAACAAAGAGTGTCACCCATTTTGTTTTCCTTCACCAGGGTTCCGTAGTCCAGGCCTTGACACACATAGGGACACCACAATAATAGCTAGTGCTTGCCTCTTCTAACCTGGATCCCTGCTAGTTCCTATCGGGCTTTTGTGCAAATTAGCACAAGTGGCCACTCTGAGGGGACACAGCCCTGTGAGCATGTGGCTTAGTGGTTGGAGTATAGGCTGGGCTTTTGTTCTCATCATTACTCTGCACAAGGACTCAAGCCAAACAACTGTATATGGTGGCCTTGCCCCAGAGCCTTCCTTCAGGATTCAGCAAATCATTAGATGCTGGGTGCAAGGATCTTGGAGAACTCTCACTTCAAACCCTCTAATTGCTTCCAGGATGGAGTACAAACTCCTTACCTGGTCATGAAGCCCTGGGCATCATCCCTTCCTTGCCCCCTCCCTCCTCCAGCCACCCTGGACTTTATCCAGTCTTCAGACCCCACTGTCTCCCAGCTCACTCCTTAGATGCATAGAACCCCCTCTCCTGAACCTTCCCCACTCCACCCTGCTGCTCTTCCTTTTATTCCTTCCAGTGTCTGCTTAACCAAATCAAGGCATCTGCCCCAGTGCATGCACTCCTTTATATCTCTCTTAGCTCCCTGATGTCTCCTTCCTTCTCATGGGTCACCTGTGTATCTCCTGTTCCTCGTTCGCCTTCTCTACTCCTGTGCGTGTTTTTGGACGGGCTGGAACCCACAGCAGCACACCGATTACGAGCTCAGGGCCCGAAGGGAGAATAACTCCCAAGTCAGCCTGTTACTAACCCATGTGGGACTTAGAGCAGGTCACTTAACCTCCTGTGACCTCCTCTGTCAGAGAAGAACAATGGTAACAATAATCTCTACTCTGTAAGATCATCGCTAGGAACAAATAAGGCAACAAGTGTGAAGAGTTCCTAATAGTGCCTGGTGTGGAAGAAACACTCAAAAAGCAACCCGTGGGCTTGAGCCCAGGATCTGACACATGGTAGATGCTCAATAAATAATGATTCACTAAGTAAGTAGATAGGTGATCATCTCACCCAATGTAAAAGATTCAGACAAGGAAAGAGATTGGCTCAAGGTATCTGGGACCATATTCTCATTGACTTGAAGATGCCCTCAGTTATACAAGTTGCACCACTTTATTTGATGTACCACTAAGAGAGAAAAAATGCTGCCAATTAAAGTATGACGTGCCATTGATTGTAAGACGCATCCTAACTTCAAAGGTATTAAATTTTGAGAAAATGTGCACCCTAGAACTGATGAAATACGGTTGCTGCTTAATTGCTTTTGACCGCCCCTCAGCCTCATTTGGGATGGGTCCATCAGTCTGACCTCTCCTCAGAACCAGGGCTCTCCAACTGGCAGGGCTCCTCCTTTTCAGCATTCATGTGGTGGCTCACGCTGGCCACGTGATCACTTCCTAATTTATTCTTTCAGCTCTAAGTCTCATTACTTCGCAATTTTCTGCATTGAACTCTATTTAACACCTATTAGCACAGGTCTTCATCTGATAAATGCTCTTTCTTAGGAGGCTGCAGGATGCCCCAGTCTTGACCCCCCCTCCGGCTTCTGTGCCTCCGGCAGGGGAGCTCATAGAACCCAAACATCCTTATTTGGGACCACTGCCGCTGCCCACTCCTGTCCACGCCCAGCCCCTCCAAGAGGCAGGGGAACACCACTGGATGGGGAACCGAATGTGATTCCTCCCATTTGGGGGGGCTAGGGGGTCGGAGTGCCGGAGGATTAGCTTTTAAGTCCTGTTCTGGCAGTGGCTACAGCTAGACACACAGCTGTTTTTCTCCTCATGATCTGGTAACCCTGTCAGAGATTCTTCCACTGACTTCAAGCCCTGGAAATCCAGGGTGCATATGCCTTTCTTCCTGGGGGTGACTTATCTCCCACCCCATGAGCAGAGCATCAGTGGGGAGAACAAAGAGAAATATCAGATTGAATGTTCCTCTTCCCATTAATTGATCACTTGGGGGTGATTAGCCACTGTTTTGAATTATTCTTTCCAGCCCTTCCCTTCATCAGGGTGGATGACTGAGGGTTGAAGCCATTGACATTTCATTGTGACAGGAGGAGAGGAAAGTACTTCCCGCCTTAGTGGGAGATTCTAATTTGGAGATCGGGTATTTGACAGGTTACATCTCTCTCCTTCCCCTTGAAACGATCACATTAGAGGACAGGAGTTGTCCACAGTCCTGTGTCCTCATACAAACCACGGGATCATAAGCCCGGAGCCCCTGGGATGAGGAAAGCAAAGGAGCCAGCACTGGTTGAGCACCTTTGGCAGGCCTGGCAGGGACTGAGAGCCTCACAGACACCAGCACATCACTGCCTCCTGAGCAAGCTTAGGACCCCATTTTACAGATAAGGAAGTTGAGGCTCAGAGAGGTTATCTATTTGAGGTTATACGGCACCTTAGGGTCATGCACAGAGGGAAAGTCTGTTTGGTTCCAAAGTCCACCTCTCTCCACTCTGTGCTGCCTCTCAAAGTAAGTCCCACATAGTTCTCTAAGCTCGCTCCTCCCACCATCCCTGATCCACAGAAAGGAAGAGGCACAGAGAGTCAAGTGGGCCAGCACGTTGGACAGCGATTGTTAGAATTATAATGAAAGCCGGCCTTAGGGGCGCCAGGTGCTCTTCATAGTGCCTTACGTTTTAACATGTAATCTTCACAACATTCCTATGAGGTAGGCACTGTTATGATCCCCATGTTACTGATGAGGCACAGAGAGGTTAAGTAACTTACTTGAAGTCACACAGCTAGTAAGAGGTAGAACGTGGGTTTAAACCCAGGCGGTTTGACTTGAGTCTGCAAAAAGGAATAAAATAATTTCACACAGCTGGGACTATTGAATCCAAATTAAACCTTCCACTATAGCAGAGAGCAGTGCTTATAGCATTGTACTTTAAAGAATCTAACAAAAAGAAAAGATGCACGAATCTGACTATATTCAAATGCAAAAGTTCTGTACAACAAAAACCATCTAGAAGGGAAAGAAAAACTGACTTGAATGCTATTGTGCCAGATATGGCAGGAAAGGGTTACTCTCCATATTACACAAACAGCCCACAGGTACCCAAGTAAGGAAGGAACCTGGAGCTCACACCAGAGGAAATAGAGTCAGCGAGTAAATATGCAGGAAAGCTGTTCGGCCTTGCTAATAATCAATGTAATACCAATTAAAACAGTAAAAGGACATTTCATCCCTGGTCAGTTAGCTGGAAGACCCTTGGGAGACCCTGATCGGATGCTGGAGCTGTTGCAGAGAAACAGGCTGCCACACATTCCGGTGGCGATGTAAAGCGGTCCTTTGGGAATCGAGCTGGATCACATGTATCGAGTCATAAAATGCTCATGTCATTTGACCCAGTAATTCCCCTCCTGGGAATATAAGTCAACAGAAGGAGAAAGATATAGCACGAAAGTGTTGATTTCAGCATTATTTATAATGATGAAAAATGGGAAACTGTAAAAATGTCCAACAATAGGGGGATTACTAGGGAAATTATGGTATATGTACCTAGTGGATTTATGCAGCCATTTAAAATTATAAAGGCATTATTTAGTACTACAAGAAGATGTTTATGATATTTTCACTGAAAAAAGCAGCATGAAAAATTATGTCCCCATATTTATGACAACCATGTAAAGTAGGTCTTATGGGGACAAGGACTGCATAGGAATAAAAAAGGTAACAATTGATATGAGAGGGCAGTGAGATTGTGGGTAATTTTTTAAGTATCTCTGTATGGCTGCTTGTTTGATTATTTGATAGAGCAAATAGGAGAAAATCCAAAATCAAAGAGTAAACTAAGATAAACAGTGAAGTCCTGGCTTATGTGAAAGCGGCATAGAGGTTTCACTTCACTGTGAGCCAAAGGTCACATGGCTATTAATAGAAGTATAGACTCCAGGTGCATCCAGAGGAAGGGGACCCACATAATAAAGCAATAATCAGTAGTAAGATGCTTTTGAAGATCCTAGCACAAGCATAGGTGTTTGGGGTAATGACTAAGAGAAGTAATGATCTCACAAAGAACAGTTAAAGAGAAGGCCTGGAAGTGACTTGCTGATTTGTCACAGATAAGACAAATAACTGTTTATTCTGGATTGCTCCAGATAGCAGAACAATGTCCAGTGCATAGATGTTAGATATAGGTGAATTTCAACCAAGAATCAAGAAGAAACTTTACATAGCTTTACTTATCATGAAGCAGGCTGCCTCAGGAGGTAATGCGCTTCCCATCTCTGGAGGTGCTCAGACCAGGGTCTGAATGCAAACTCAGCCATAGATGCCGTTAGCATACTTCTCAAAATGCTCTTGTGCTGGATTTCATCAGTTAACATCTATCGACTGTAAGATGTACCATTAGTTTATGTACCACAAAGAAAGAAAGAACACTGCCTGTTAAACTAGGACACATTCTTGATTGCGGGACTCATCTCAATTTCTGAGCTATTTAAATGTTAAATGTGAAAAAAAAAGTCAGTGAGATGCTACATAGCCTGGTGTAGGGGGGATACATGGTGTGTTTTGAGTGTACAGATCTATAGGCTAAACATGGTGCATTATTCAGTCTTACCACGGGTACAGTATGAAAGCAGATACACACACACGCACACACACACACAGGGAGAGGGAGAGAGGAATGCAAATGGGTGCATTTTAAAAGACAGAGCAGGAAACATCAGAGATAGGTCCTGCTGGTCGCCAGCCAACCTGGTTTGAACCACTAGACCCCCAGGCCACAAGAACGAACACACACACACACACACACACACACACACACACACACACACACACACACGGAGAGCGGGAGGGAGAAAGGAATGCAAATGGGTGCTTTTTAAAAGACAGAGCAGGAAACATCAGAGATAGGTCCTGCTGGTCGCCAGCCAACGTGGCTTGAACCACTAGACCCCAGACCACAAGAACACACACACACACACACACACACACACACACACACACACACACACACACTTTTTCTGCTGAGGATTTCTTCGGTGTGAGAAGATGGCTGGACTGGATGCAGGAGGAGCTCCCTAGGTGCCTTCTAAAATTCATGGCAAATCTCAGTTGCTAATTCAATGACTCTGATTCTGTAACTCACGGCTTTAAATCAGTAACTCCCCATTCATTAACTTGATTGACTTTGATTCTAAAGTGCTTTTCTAATCTCCAGTATTGGCCTAGGCCCTGCCTGTCAAACCTTATTAACACTAAGACTGGCACATGGCCATTCCCCCTCCCCCCAACTCCACAACTCACTTTCTGACACACACTTAGCCCTTTTGGGAACCAAACAGGGATCTGTGGAGGGTCTGAGAAGGTATGGCAGCCTCACCTGGGACATTAGCCTAGACTCTAGTGCCCATCGTGCCCCGCTCATGCATCTCACCTAGTTAGTCTCTCAACCCTTTCTGAAGGCTGGGGTGGGTGGTGGGTGGGGGAAAAGCAGGAAACAGCCAAGGTGGTAGAATGAGTTTGTAGTGTGGAACCAAATAGTCCTTAGGTTAATCTGCCATTTACTATAGTTATCTGGAGAATACACTGTATTATTTCTGTGCCTCAGTTTTCTCAACTGTGAAATGGAGCTGATGCCTGCACACAGTAAGGTAACAGTGATGCTCATTTATAACCATGCCCAATGGGATTTCATTTGCTTCCTCTTCCAAGATCCCTTCTTGTTCCAGGATGACAGGAGACTTTTCTTAAATGTCCATGTCTGTCTCAAATGGAGGGTGACATATGAGAAAAAGCTCTCACTTTCTTGGGGGAATAGTGTCTGGAAGGCTGTGCTTTTAGCAGCTCCACCCTTCACAGGCAGGAAGAACGTTCTCTCTCCTGCGCTGCACACCCAGCTGTCCTGGTGACCAGCAGGGACCCAGCTTAGAGGCAGCAGCTGGACTGGCTGGCTTCTGTGAGGCCTCCTGAGACACAGCGTATATTCCTTGGTTTCTCGCTATCTAGTCAAGTACAAATGGGAGAAAATGTCCCAAACGCTTTAAAGGTTATGAAAACCTGCTGTTGTTTTTTTGTTGTTGTTGTTGTTCAGCAATCTGTTGATCCATCCATCCATTCATAAACTTGCATTGAATACCTACTCTGAACGGGGCCTGGGAAACCACAATGAGTACGATACAGTCCTTGACCTTGCACAACCATGATCTACTTGGGAAGACAGATAAGAAAGCTAATAACTGTGATGCATATTGTGAACCTGCTTGAGAGATGAGGGCGTGGGGCATGATGCTCACTCTCATAGGCCCAAGGGAAAGAGATCCCTAGATGGACTTTGGTGTTCACACCACCATCTACTGGGGAATTTCCGGGTGAGTCAGCAGCACCCCCTGATTCCCTAAGGTGACAGTTGGCCTGGCACATTTGAAGAGCAGAGATGAGCCAGTGTAGCTGGAGTGGTGAGTGATGGGAGGGTGGTAGGAGGTGATAAACTCTGAGAGGGAAGAAGGGACCAATCAGACAGAGCCTTTACGTTATGGAAGGGCTTGGCTTTTGCTTGAGTGTAGTGGGGCACATTAGTGGATTCTGAGCAGAGGGAGGCCTGATCTGACCTTCCTTGAAACAGCTGCTGCGTCTGTGCTGGTATTGAAGGAGGGTCAGGTGGGGGCAGGGAGACTGCCAGGAGTCCACTGCAGTGAAGCAGGTGAAAGACCAGGAGGGACAGGCCAGGGAGTAGCAGTGGAGAGGCTGAGAAGTTGGTCTATTCCAGGTAGATTTTGAAAGTGGAGCCAACAGAATCGGCTGACAGATTGGATGTGCGGTATTGGAGAGAAGTTCAGGGTAGCTCCAAGGGTGGAACACTAGCAACATGGCGCTGCCATGAACTGAGACAGGGAAGCCTCTGGGTGGAGCAGGCTTGGGAGTGCAGAGATCAGGAGCTCAGTGGGGACTGTTAGGTATGAGACTCCTACCAGGCCCAGGAGGATCTGGTGGGGGAGGCAGGTGCATGGGGGGAGCCTGCCTGAGGAGCCTTCTCCGAATACAGACAGTATTTAGCCACCAGTTTAGTTGAGATGACTTTGAACAAGAGGAGAGATAGGAAAGAGAGATTCTTTCTACTCCCCGAAGCTGCATTTGCCTGAGGCTTTCAGAGAAGGCTCTTCACCCTTTTTTGCACCCTTTTTTACCAGCTCTCTTCCTTCCTTCCTGTCTTCCTGGAGCAGGTGCCCCCCAGGCACTCAGGACGTGCTGACTGAGCAGAGAGATGCAAGGTGTCAGGACACGGGGAGAGCTGGTGGGTCCTACCTGAAGGTCCTAAGAAAAATGAGAGAAGGCCTGTGTTGCTGAGAAGACACCCCTCTGGGCAGCGAGGCCCGTGCTGTGTGTGGGTGCTGGGAGGCTGTTGGCAGCAAAGACAAAGGATTGTCCACAGCATAGGGGGCAGAAGCTCATCTCTGCCTGGCAGGCACCTCCTGTCCGAGGACTATGGATTGAAAAATCCATAGCGGGCATGACAGTGAGTGATAATACTTGAAACCCGCGATGTGTGCTTTTAAAGCAGTGGTCCCCAGAATGTAGACCTGAGCCACGGTTCCCGTGGCTGTGCCTTTGGAAATGTCCCTGTTTAATACACGGAGAACAATAGTGAACCTGTGGCATGGGCTTGGCATGGGGCTTTTTTCTAAAGGCTAATCATTAGACTTTTCTTTAAAAAAAAAGACATTCAAGAAGAGTCTCCTGTCAAGCGAGGCCTTAGGGACAGACATATAGTGTGTGGGAGCTCCAAGAAAGCCAGGGCTGGTCCTGGTTACGGTGAAATGCAGACAGGCCAGGGGAGGAGCAGACGTGTCACCTCTGTTCCCAAGCCCTGACAGCTAAGATGAAAGAGCTGCCTGAGATTTGACAATATTTCACTGGCTTCATTTATGGGATTGTGTGTTCTTGTTGGAGAAACATTCATTTATTTAATCAGTATTTACGGAGCAACTACTACGTGCCAGACACAATTTGAAATTCTTGTCTTATAGCAGTGAACAAAATAAATGCCCTTACAGAGCTTACATTCTGGTGTATGGAGCAGATGACAGACAAATTAGAAAAATGTAAGTATATCAGTGTTAATGAGCGCAAAGTACACTACAAAGCAGAGAAACAGGCCAAAATTTTAGATTGGGTAGCCAGGGAAGCCTCTTTGAGAAAGTGATATTTGTGTGAAAACCTGAAGGAGCTGAAGGAATGAGCCAAGAAGGTGTCTAGGGAAAGACTGTTGCAGGCAGCAGGAATAATAGCGTGTACAAAGGCCCTGAGGTGGCCCTGACATGCTCAGGGAGCAGGAGGGAGTGAGGGGATGAGTCAGGGGATGTGAATAAGGAGGCAGAATCACAGAGGCCACAGGGCCAGATGACATAGAGCCTGATAGACTATTTTACAACTAGAAGAAAACTGAATCATTCAGCCTATATTCCCACATTTTCAGATGAAGAAACTGACCCCAGCCAAGTGTGTCCACAGTCTCACTGATAGTAGCTGGACCGGTTTTAACACTCAGGTTCCTGACATCTAGGTTATTTCTTTTTCATTCAACTCATTTAGTTGTTCAGAAAATGTTTATAGACATTTCATTCACTATTGGAAATAAAAAGTAAACAAAACTGGTGGAAAGGCCCAGAGAACTTGGGCAGAGAAAGGGTGGACTCATGAGAAGGTGCCCATGGACAGCATTTTAATTTTTTATTTTGATGAAAGCACCTAAAAACATCACCCCGAAACAAGTGGAAATTAGGACTTCTAATGCCTAGTTTACTTATTTCCAGACTTTGGACAGTTTCGACACCAATCCACTTCCACCCGCCTTTACATCTGGAAGTTATTAGACACATTATTAGACCAGTGCTCAGCCTCTGGTGGGGAAGGAAGCGAAGCATGCAGTAATTTGATCAGGAATTACAGGCATAGTGCAAGGCGGTGGGTATTCACTGGTGATTAAAAGTAGTCTTTGCCTGAGCCCACATAGAGCTCCCAGTCCAGCTGGGGGACAGGCCAGCAGTCACGGCACAGTGTACAGGGCTGTGCTGGAGTTTATGGGGGCTGTGGGAGCGCAGAGGATGGGTGTCCAAGCCAGACTTAAGTGCTGGGCTAGGGCAGGCCTGCCTCCTAGAGGAAGCAGAGCCCTAAAGGTTAAGAGAAAATACCAGGTCTTCCTGAGGCAGAGGGAGATGCAGAAACGAATCATTGAGTGGGTATGGCAGGCTCTGGCATTTATCCACCTGGATTCAGATCCAGCTCCATTGGTTATGACCTTTGTGACCTTGGGGAAGTCAGTGAACCTCTCTAAGACTCACTGTCCTCATTTTTATAGACTAGTGATCACAGTGGAACTAATTTTACAGAGTTATAATGAAGATAAAATAGCAGAATGCAGAAAAACTGTTTAGCCCAGTGGTGGGCAAACTCATTAGTCAACAGAGCCAAATATCAACAGTACAACAATTGAAATTTCTTTTGAGAGCCAAATTTTTTAAACTTAAACTTCTTCTAATGCCACTTCTTCAAAATAGACTCGCCCAGGCCATGGTATTTTGTGGAAGAGCCACACTCAAGGGGCCAAAGAGCCACATGTGGCTCGCGAGCCGCAGTTTGCCGACCACAGGTTTAGCCCATTGTAAATGCTCAGGAGAAGGTAGGCATTATCATTAGAATCCAATGGTAGGATGTTGTGGACCATAACTCTGCCTGGGCTCCTCCTGGGAGCCGGGCCACCATAGCTGAGTCTTAAAGGAAGAGGGCCAGTGAGCCAGGGAGGAGTGAAGAAGGGGGCGAGGAAGGCCTTCTAGGCAGAAAGGGCAGCCTGAACCAAGTCTGGGGGCCAGAGGCCCGATGGGGAGTGTGAAGAGCTCCAAGGTTCAGTATTAATAATCCTATATAATAAAAGGCTAATATGCAAATTGACCAAAACAGCCGAATGACTGGTTGCTGTGATGCACACTGACCCCCAGGGGGCAGATGCTCAACGCAGGAGCCCTGAGCCAGGCTTATGGCTGGTGAGCGCAGCTGTGGTGGAGGAGCCTCTCCTGCCTCTTCGGCAGTCAGACATCCCCCGAGGGCTCTGGACTGAGAGAGGGCTCTGGCTAGGCTGAGGGACCCTCCCGCCCTGCCCCCCCTCAAGTGCACGAATTTCATGCACTGGGCCTCTAGTTAATTAATAATAATTAGAAGGTAAGGAAGGGGTAAGATGACACTATAAAAACAGGCAGGATCTGGAGCACAGGGGCCTGCATAGATGTTAAGCATCTGGACATTGTAGGTGATGGGGAGCCATTGATGGGCTCTTAGAAGTAGGATGTGGCATGGTCAGATATTTTGGAAGATCACTCTGCTGCTGAGGAGAGTGTGAATTGGAGTGTTTGAAATGGGAGGTGGGGGCCTCTTAGGAAAACAATACCTCGGTCCAGGTGCAGTCCAGGTGCCAGCTGATGAGGCCTGAGCTGGATAATGGCAGTGGCAATGGGGAGAGAGAGGCGAGGCTGGGGCTGTCATTCAGGAGTGAAATCAGCAGGACTTCATAGTTTATTTTCAGTGAAAGAAAAGGAAGATCTAGAATGTCGCAGGAGCTCAAGCCGTTTTAGGAAAGGTACTCATAATAGATTTGGGAGTTAATGGCTTATCTGTGAGCATTAGTCAGGGTTCTCCAGAGAAACAAAAACAACAGCCTGTGTGTGCGTGTGTGTGTGTGTGTGTATCTGTGTGTGCATACAGGTGACCCTTAAACTATGCAGGTTTGAATTGCATGAGTCCACTTATATGCAGAAGTCCACATATAAGTGAACCTGCATTGTTCAAAGTCCACTGTATTTTCTATCTATGGCTGGGAATCCACATATGCAGAGAGCCAATTTAAGTTATGCACAGATTTTCAGCATCTCTAACCCATGTGTTGTTCAAACTCAACTGTTTGTGTCTGTGTGCATATTTACATATGTATATTAAATGTGTGTGTGTATATATATATATATATATATATATATATATATATATACACACACACACACACATATTTAAATATATATAAATTTAAAAGGAGGAATTGGCTCACATGATTATGGAGGCTGAGAAGCCCCATAGTATGCAGACTGGAGACCCAGGAAAGCTGGTCATGTGATTCAGAACAAGTCCAAAGGCCTGAGAAGCAGGGGAGCCAATGGTGTAAATCCCAGTCCAAAGGCAGGAGGTGAGAGGAGATGTCTCAGCGCGGCATTGAGGCAAGAGAAAGGCAAATTCCATCTTCCTCCACCTTTGTTCTATTTAGGGCCCCAGGGGATTGGGTCATGCCACCCACATTGGGAGGGCCACCTCCTTTACTGAGTCCACTGAGTCCAATGGTGACCTCACCCAGAAAGGCCCTCACAGACACACCCAGCAATGGTGTTTAAGCTGGGTACCCATGGCCAGTCAAGTGGACATGTAACATTAACCATCACAGAGTGGTATTCAGCACCATGAAAGGGCATGAGTCACCAGGGAGAGGCAGTCCCAGTGGCATGTGCAGTGAGCAGAGCCTGGAGCCCTGGGAGACACTCGGGGCAGAAAGAGGAAGAGGCTAACACGGAGGGCTCCCTCACCCCCATTGCAGGGAGCCAAGGCATGGATGGGAGGTGAGGAAACAGATGAGTAGTATCTAGACACCTCTCTAGAATGGTAAGGGCAGACGTGGGTTCAAGTGAGGTGCTGGGTTTGTTTGGCTTTGTTTTTACCATAGGAGAGATGAGGGCGGGCTTAAAAAACTGAGAAGGCATTTGCTGGAAAGGAGAGAAAGGGATGGCAAAGTCCTTTGTGACTAGTTGAGTATTATTCTTTTGTACCTACACCTGTTGTTCTGCTTAGTTCTGTTGAGCAGAACAAGACAATGGTAGAGCCCTGTGGCAGACCACTAGAGACCGCCCGCAGATGGACAAAGCCCACCTACTCAACTGAGGTCCGTTCCTAGCACTGAGGCCTAGCATTGCTACTCCATTTTGACTGACAGGACCTTCTGCCCATCCACATGCTCTAGAGGATAGGAGGCAGCACAGCAAGGCTGGTGACTAGGGAGCTGGAGACAGGAAACCTGGAGGGAAGGTTCTCGGGGCCTCTCAGCCTCACTCCTCCCTGGGGGGACAAGTTTGAATTTGACGCTTAACCTTTCCGGCCCTGCATTTCCTCCTCTATAAGAACAGGGTTAATGCTAATAGCTGCATGCCTGCACACAGACTGTAGTTGGGGAGGTTAATCAGAAGGAAGGTGTAGAGAGATGACGGTCGAAGGAAGATGCACACAGCTGTGGTTTCCAGGTCTCCTGTGCATGCCCTCTTGGAGTAGGAGCCGCTGGCTGACAAGTGCAGAGGACTGCAGCGTGGTTCGGAATTCTGATTTGGTTTTGTGTGCTGTACAAAGCATAATTGTTTGTTGGTTTAAGTGAGATCTCTAGGTTTTTTCAAAGAGTCAACCAATTTATACTCAAACTGACAGCCGGGTGTTTTTTTTTCAAGACCACATGCCTTGCTTTTACAGATTATAAAAGTAGTACATGTTCATGGGAGAAAATGGGGGAAATGCATGAAGGCACAAAGAAAATTACAAGCTACCTCCGATCCGACCCTCTAGATATGAACACAGTTAATATCTTGCTATTTATCCTTCCAGATTTTGTGTGTATATGTGTGCACAGACTTGGAATGATATATAGTAGTATTTATATTGCTATAATTATTTAACCAACCCCCTGTGTTTTGTTTCCACTTTTCCCCTATGATAGATAATACTGTAATGAAAAATTCCGGTACATAAATCACTGGGTGCATCTGATTATTTCTTCAGAATAAATCTATAAGGGCATGGCCATTTCTGAGACTTTTGGTGGGTGGTTTCAAATTGCTTTCCAGAAAGATTTATATTCGTGCCAGTATTGTATACCCATCTCCTCACACCCTCCCAGCACTGAATATTAACATTTTTAAATAATGCTTCACCAATTGGACAGATAAAAATGGTTCACCAACAGGGGTCAGAGGAGGCCAGTCGTGGCACGCGGGGGGGGGGGGGGGGGGGGATGTGGATCACCGATAGTCCACCCAGCAATTGTAGGAATCATAGCAGAACTTGTTTCTCAGAAGCTGTTCCATGGCCATTGCCACATACCCCCGGCCCCCTCCCCACACACACACTCAATAAGGATTGAGTCAGGAGGGCCTCTTTTCTCCTGTATCCGAGTGGACACTCCCAGGAGGCTGAGGTCAGGAGAGAGCATTTCAGGTAGGGGCAGACCTGTCTCCTGCATTCCATCTTGGCTGTACTTCTGGCCTCAGATGATAGGGCCCTCTTTTGGGTACCACTTATACACCAGAATGCTCTGTTGTCCTCGGAGCCTTCCTATTTTAAGACTAGATGCAGACCTTCTGGAGGCAGTGAGCTAGCAGAGTGTTCGTAGTGTCCATACTTGAGCCAATCTGGCCCTCTGGCTCCCTGGAGGATGCTCACTCACCTGCTTATCAGTGCTTTCTTATTCTGTGGGAGCTTCCACTCTCTCAGCCTGGAGCAGTGTCCTGCTCCACCTAGGAAGGGTCATGTCTGCACCCTGGACATGGCTGGAGGCCGCGGGAGAAGTAGAGAGCATGAACTTCCTGAATGGTGGCTCATTCATTTATTCATTCCATCTTATATCATGCTA
This sequence comes from Corynorhinus townsendii, assembly GCA_026230045.1. Classification (NCBI taxonomy): domain Eukaryota; kingdom Metazoa; phylum Chordata; class Mammalia; order Chiroptera; family Vespertilionidae; genus Corynorhinus; species Corynorhinus townsendii. The sequence continues at coordinate 200,362,517 of JAPDVU010000002.1, forward strand.
CTAGGAGAAAAATGAAACTAAACATGACCAGGTCCTTTGGTGCCTTCAGGAGCTCACAACCAAGTAAGACAGACAAGCCCATAAAGCATTAATCACACAGTCAGGGGTGAGAGATAAGGCCCAGAACAATTGCTTCCTGAGACTCTGGATACCCAAGCTGCTCACTATCTTCATATGCTATTTGCACTGTAGAAAAAATCCTGCAGAAACAGTGTGGGGTGGTGAGCTGGAGTCAGGTCATGAGAACAGGGTGAGATGTATGGAATATAAACACCTGACCTGTCAGCAACCCTTGGTTGGGGCTCCTGGAACAATAAGAGCAGGTGAGAGTAGGGCCTAGAGGCCACAGAACTGTGCAGGTTCACTGTGCTGGGTTCCCCTCCTGGGATGCAGTGTGTTTGTCTCCCAGTTAGTGATTGAGGGAATCAGGTGCAGCCTGGGAGGACTGTCCCAGAGGTGTCAGGTTTGGCTCGGTCTCAAGATAGGTTGGGCCGAAAGGGTAGGGAGCCACAGAAGGATCTGGCAGAATGTGCAAGTGTATCTCAGTTTGAATGCCAGTATCAGTCAGTGGGTTGTGGCTGCAAGGACCATGTGTTGAGGCCACACCTAGAATTGCTGAGAAGAGTGCGGAGATCAGCTAGTGATGTCTGCATGGGAGTGGATGACAGCAATGGTGGTATGTTTGCTGTTTTTGTCATCACTGATCTCAGGCATCATGGAAGATATTACTGAATGGTAGGGAGAGGCAGCTTCAAGATGGGTGCACAATTTCTTCTTCTCCCTGGGAAGGGGCTCTGTGGTCCTCACTGTAATGCATATCCGAAGTGCCAGAGGAGCAGGAACCATCCATGGAAGAAAGACTATCCAAACTTAGCGAACATCAGCCTCTCAGCCCTGGTGACCAGATTCAGATTATGACTGAGGCAGGAACCCAGTCATATACATCAGGACACCTGGTGAGTGCAAGGGAGGCTCCAGCTCAGCAGGCTCCCCTTGGTTCATGATATTGGGTCAGTGGTCATATAGCTAATTTGTACTGTACCTTCTAATGACTTCTCTGACCTGTTTAGGACCATAAAGGACCTGGGCAAGATCAAGCCTACAGGTATATATATATGAAATAGGATTCCTGGCAAGTGAGGTTTTAGGAGCATTTAAAAGTCTCTTTTTCTTCCCCTAGGATATCCTCTCCTGTATGGATTTCTGCCATCAGAGATGGCCCCATAAAGTGCCCAAGCCAGAAATGAGCACATGACCCATCACTGCCTAGGATGTAGATTGCTCACCCTCCCATAGCTTTTGGCCAAGGCAGAGAGGGCACCTCTAGCTGAATGTACTTCTGTCAGGGCTCTTTGTGTTTCTCAGGGAATATTTCTCCATCTCAGGTCTCATTAGCTTCCCTATTGAGAGACTGTTTTCCCTAAATAGAGACTCGGCTCATGGGTTTCCCATGTCATTAGGAAGAGCTACTGATGGGAAGTGGTAGGAGAGTGTGCCATGTCGCAGCCTCCCCACATGCACTGTCTTCAGGGATAACTGATGAAGGGCCAGTAATACAAGACCTGAGCTGCCCAGCCCAGCCCAGCCCAGCCCAGCCAGAACTGAGAAAGAGGTATTTGCTGGGGAAGAGGGTGGGAGAGTGAGGATTGGTGAGTCCAGAACCAGACAGGGAGCCCAGCCCTTTCTCAGAAGCCACCAAGCTCCCAGGTGTAGAGAGTTGGGAATTATAGAATTGAATGGGATTAAGGTTGTATTTGCCCAGGTCACAGCAATACCTGGGCCCCTCAGATCTTCCCTTCTTGAAAAGCCCCAGGGAAAGCTAATGTCTCCTTGATTCTCACATGCACTCTCTTCTATCTTACACGCCACCCAATAGTTTAACCCTCTGAAACAGACAAATCTTAAAACAACCAACAAATGCAGTTCATGTGTAGTTTTTCTTTTTCCAAAGTTCAAATTAAATGGACAGTGCATGTCATTACTGATGGCATGCTTGAGTCAAGGATATATGGTATGTATAGGAAGGATGAAGCTGGCAAAGGAGGCCCTGGTTACTAGATAAAGCTACTGCTCCAAACGTTCTGGTGAGCTGGCTGGATTCCAATGAAAATGGCTTTAATTCACTTACTCCCATGATTCCTTTGGTGGTGCATGAGAGAAAGTCAACTCAAAGAAACAGGAATGGGGATTTATTGGCTTAGGTTCCAAGGAAGTTCAAAGTGTGGATGTGGATGGCTTCAGGACAGCTGGCTCCAGCATTGCTGGGGCTTTCTCTATTGTTGAGCTCCTACTTTATCTCTCTTATGTGGCAACTAGATGGCTTCTGGGAGTTTTGGGCTTACACGATCTTGGAGAATGAGAGAGATCCCATTTCTCCCAACAACCAGATGGAATCTATATGGAAAAATTATTACTAGCCATGCTTGGGTCATGTACTGTTCCCAAGAGAAGTCACAGTGGGCTGTAGGTGAAATGCCATATTGATGAGCTAGAAGGCAGCAGGTGGTGTGGTTTGATTGACAGTCTGCACAGAGCCACATGGAATGGAAGTGGGGCAATTCCCCCAGGGGAAGACAGAGTGCTGGGCAGATAAAAGCTATAGCTGTCCTCTTTGAGTCAGCCCAAAGGCCTATAACCAGAGTTCTTTCACTCAGAGTTTAATCTTAGACTTGACTCTTACAGCTCTGTTTGAGGAAAGGCCAATCTGGAATAGCCCATTGGAGTGACAGAGGACTTGGCGAGGAAGAGGTAGAATGTAGCTCTGTTTCACGCCCAGTCGGTGCAGCCTAGTGCCTCCCAGCTCAGGGGGCTGCCTCCCGGCATTTCCCCACAGAGGGGATCTGGGTGTCTACAGAGAAGGAACAAAATAGCTGGAGCAGCTGAGGGCAGCCTCAGCCACACTGACAGAGAAGGAAGAGGCAGAGGAGAGACTGCATCCTTTGTGAAGATAATGCATGAGCTGCTTAGCTCCATGCCGGGCACCCGGCGCCCAATCAATAAATGGTAGCTATTATGATTAGCCATTAGGGATCATCCCTCAGCGCCTGCAGTCTGGGCATGATGGATGCAGGCTGTGTTTGTGTAATGGGGATTATTTATTAGTCACCTTGTAAAAAGCAATGACAGAAAGGAACAAAACTCAGTTACCACAGAGGGATCTTATCTGGTGGAAATCAAAGCCTCTGTTTTTCCACTAGAAACGAGCACTTGTCTTCAGAGATTAAATCCAATTCCTCTGTTAGCATCTAAAGGGGAAGAAGGAGATGTAATTTCCACAGGTCTCAGTTCTGCTTTGAGGGTAATTCTTCTCCAGTCCCTAAGTACCTGGGAGAAGGGCGTGTGCGTGAATGTGTATGTGCACGTGCACGAGCACATGTGCATGTAAGTGTTTCTGGGGAGAGACTGGGGGAATGGAAGTTGCAAAAGAGAGGGGGCTGGTGTGGAAAGGCAGAAATGTCCCCTTGGGACTCACTTGAGCCTTGGCCCCAGTTTTTCTACCTTTACAGGCTTAGGGCCAAGACCCGGAGGTTGTGTTTCTATAGGTGGGGAGAGACTAAACCACCCTGACCATCCCCCACTTCCCACCCTCTCCCAGCCACATGTGCTTTCTGCTGCCTCACCTTGCCCACTGCTGGCCCGGGACCCATTTTTAGAAAGTGTGGTCCATTCCCCATTGTCATCTAGGGACATATACTGTCTAAGAACTACTTAAATATTTTTTAAATGTTTAAATTTTTTTCCCAGCTAACAGATGTAGCAAGAACATATTTATGTGGCAATACTCATATAACAATTCAGAGTGGCCACAGAATCCCCATGCACAAAATTAGGTCCTTTGCTAATTACATGTTTAATAACAGCTCTGCCTCACAACAGTTGAAGACCTAAAGACAGCAATCAGCCGCTGTTCCCCAAAGAACATGGAGACATTTTAAATTTATGTGGAGAACAGGAGGGAGCATACAAATCACTTCTTATTAGCATGCAGTGAGACTCCGTGGCTGCTCTGAACATAACATTTATTAAGCACTTATATTCCTTGCACTTTGTGGTCATTAACTTATTCCTCCAAACTATTCTCTAAGGTTAGCACCACAGACTATTATTGTCCCCATATTACCGGAGAGGAAACTGAGGCACTGAGGGATTAATAGACAAGGGGGGCCTTGAACTCAGATGGCCTAAAGACCTGGTGCCTGCCACTACTATAAAGAGACCTGGTATCGATCCACCACATCAGCTTGTAAAAAGGAATCATGATCTTACTCTTTTTAAATGATTTGTGTTTGTCATAAACATTAAAGAGATACAGCACAATTGTGAATACAACATTTCACCAATCCAAAAGTAAATCATTGTTAACATTGCCATCTAGCTACCCACGGAGATAACAAGCTAATGAAAGACAGAATTTTAGAAAAGAAAAAAAAAAAAAAACGGGATTGCTGCATGCTCTTGGTTTTATGTTTACGTTTGGAAAATTTTACTTGAATTCAACAGATGGTAAAAAATTGAAGGAATTATTGAACTTCACATACATACACATTAGTTCCTAAAATATTCCTCTTAAGCTAAAAACAAAGATGAAAGGACACAGGTTGAGAGATTTGTCGTTATTCTTTCTATTGTTATTGTTTTTGCATTTTTTACAAATCTTGAAAGAGGAGGAGGTTAGTGTATTTATACTTGTTCTCATTCCCGCAACCTCTTTTTCCTGGTTAAAAATGTTTAAATATTTTTACCTGTCAAGATCTATAACTATATTCTGTTCTGTACAATTGTTCTCACAGCTGTGTTATCTTGGCTTCCAATTTATAAAAGAATTTAACACTTACCACCAGTCTTCTTACCACAGATTTTATGTTACAGAGGTCTGTATTTTGATTGATCTCTTGGTTTGCTGAAGTTCACTGTCAAATACTTTTAACACAAAGGGCGCGTGGGTGTTATATTCTCTGAATTCCTACATGCTGAAGAGAGCCTGCCTATTGTGTAAATACTTAAATGGCAACTTCACTGGGTATACAATTCTTAACTATAATTCTCCTGAGAGCATGACTGCATTGATCTGGAGCTAACCAGACCTACTTCTTTGTTGTTGAGCTTGGGTTTTCTGCCTGGAAGCCCATATGATTCATCCTTTTTCCTTGAAATTTTGTTAACTTCTCCAGAATGTCTTTCTATATTTCTGAGACACCAGGTGCCCTTTTAATTTTCAGATTTAACTTCCTCTATTTCAGTATGTTTTCAATGATTATATCTTTATAGATTTTTCTCTATGGATGTGTGGGTCTCTTTGTCAGTATTCTGATCTTCTCTATAATCATGTGTATTTTATCTTTTCCATTTGATTATTTAAGTTTCTCAGATTTGCCTGCCAAGTTTCTCTTGGGTTTTCAGACATAATTCATTTCTCATCGTCGTCCTCCTCCTCCTCCTTCCTCTCCTCCTTCTTCAATTGCTTTCACTGTGATCTTTCTTTTTTTCTTTACCCTGCTCTGCATGCTCACCTTTCACGTCTTTTATCTTTTAATTTCCCTTTTCGATTCTCAAAACTCTGCCTTGAACTTCTTTTTAAAAAATCTATAATTTATTTGAGTCTAGAGAACCATGTTTTTCTGAACTCATATTGTTTCCTTTGATAATTTCTTCTGAGGTATATTTCCCATAGCCTTTGACTTGACTAATTTCTTTCTTTCTCTTTTAAAAATTTTGTTATTTCTACTTGTACTTCACTGAGTAGTTTCCTACGAAGTATCTCTGTGTTTGTTTGTTTTCTTATCAAATCAAATATTTGCTAAAGAATCGTGTGCAGAACTCCAGGGCCTGGAAAAGGAGGGTTTATGAACTCAGTGGTTCTGCACTGCAGGCCAGGTTTTATGGCTCAGATATCCTCTCGCTAAATCCAGCATTTCTATTCACTCTGTGCCAAGATTTCTCTGTGTGGTGGTTTGGGGATGGGTGCCTCACTCGTCCAAAGCCTTGCTCTGCAGCCTCCACAGGATAGAGGCATGGCCATAGATCAAGTGGAAAGGCAGGGCGACCTCTCTTTTTGCCTCCTCACCCCCTTTCCCACCTTCAGTGCTGATGGGTCTCTGCAGGACACACCCACTTCTCCCATGGCTGGCCCTCATTCTGACATCCTGTCACTCTCATCACAAGTTCATCGAAGCTTTTCCGGGGCTTGGATACGGTATGTTAAGAAAACCTGCATTTTGCTGAAGGTATGAGGATGCTCTCAACCTTCCTCCTCGTTTAGGTCCAAATTCTGCAGTGTTTGATGAATATGCTTCGTGGCTTGTGGTTGGACCTTTTCCTTGGTTCACTGAAGATGCAGCTTTTGCTTCTTTATATTTTTGTGCCTTTTTTTGTTGTTTGTGGTGGATTTCAAGAGCAATAAAAACTGTATCTTTACTTGACTCCTTACAAAAGAAGTCTTTCCGTGGCATCATTGTACTGGTTGCGTTGTACTGGTAACAACATTGAACTTAGTAAAACTCCACTGAAAGACAACTATGTTTCCTTCTCTCTTTTTCTGAGTATAAACAATGCTGTGATGACTGTTCTTGGATGTTTGTTCTGTTGCCCTCATTCACATGAAAAAGGACTGGAGGAAAGTCTCAGAGAAGTTGAGGGGTTGCCCAAGGTCAAGAATCTGGTTACTAGTAGCCCTATGAATGCAAGTCTAGCGTTGAGACCCCGTTTCAAAGCCGTCTAGCCTGCCACAAGCCTGCATCTTTGTCCCAGGAAAGACCCTTCCCACTGCCTATCCTCTTGAAATGCACTGTCTGCTCCTCCAGTTTTGCATTCTTGTGGATTTAGCCCCTGTTCTCAGAGGGATTAGCTATAAGAGGATTTCTGTGCTGCTTTTTCGTAGAGTCACACAAAAGGACTTAGATAAGTCCTGGCTTAGGGGCCTTAATGGGCCATCAGGGGACACTGGAACATCTGAGACCAGGTCTAGCCAGAGGGAGGCATCAGGGAGCCTGGGACACGACATGCCTATAGAGGGCCTTCCAAAGCCTATTCTTCAATGTCCTATTGAAAGGGGACTCTGGGAATCTGGACTGTTTATTCGACCCAGATACTTGGACTTTCTTAAATGAAGGATCAACGCTTTGGGAGCATTTACACCCAAATGACAAATAACTGAGTACTTGGCAGGTACCCAGGGCTGGCTTCAAAGGCCTGTGTCCTGTCCATGGCACAGGGCCCTGCACTTGGAAGGGCCTGAGGTTAGTTTAATGCTCTGCTGCTGCCGTCTTGAAATCCCTCATCATGTTGGGACGAGGGGCCCTGCATTTTCATTTTGCAGTGGCCACTGATCATGTGGCTGGTCCTTCAGGTGCCAGATACAGGACTGAACCCTTTCACCTGGGCGAGCTGAGGCTGTCAGAGGGAGAAGCAGAGAACTGGATCTGAGAGCTGCCAGCTGGGAATCTTCAAATCCTGCAGGCTGCACTCAGACAGCCTGGCATGAGGGCAGGACCGGGCTAATGCAGCTGTGCAGACGGAGGGACACCTGGACAAGGTGACTGTCCTCCGGGCCTGTAGCCACACCTGGTCATAACTGCAGAAACCAGCCACTGGGGGTCCCCAGACTACACCTCGGAGGCAGTTGAGATGCCCATCCTGCCTCCCTGGACTGCTGCCACCGATGGATGGGGGCTGCTGGAGAGAAGGCGTTCATTGAGTTTTCACTCCATTTTCCTCCCATCACCAGCAGCATTACCAAAGCAAAGGAGCCCAGTTCCAATAATTGTGCAGACAGATTTCAGCATTCCATCCTAAAAGGGGCTCTCTCTCCCTGTCCAAGTGTCTCTCTCTCTCTCCTTTCTTTCTTCTGTTTTATTAGCTGCACACAAAAAAGATTTTTATTACTCAAATGAGCTCTCAGCACGTCTGCTAATACACTCCTAATGGGTTTTAAGACTTAAAAGCAACAGCACGGATCACCATTTGCCTGCTCAGCAAGAATTTGCCTGGTGGGAGGGCAGGCTGAGGGAGGGGAGGAAGGCAGGGAACAGGAGATACCTCTGTTGGCCAGACCCACCATGCAAATGAGCTGGATGTGGTCCCAACATATTAAATGGATCAGACCAGCTTCTCGTTCACATGTGCAAATTAGATTAATCAGAGCAGACGCAGAAAGAGGAGAATAGTAATGCCGTTACTAAGGACACGCAGGCACCGGCAGGGACACGCAGAAACCAGGCTTGGACTGGAAATCATCTTTGGGCGATGGGTCATGACATGGCTTCTCCCACCCAGCCATCCAGCCGGGTCCCAATTTATCAAATGGTCCCTGCTTTGCTAGCCATCGAAGGCCTTCCTGTCGGGCCTGACACCTATGAGCAGGAAATTCAACTGCAGATCTTTACTGCCCCTTTGGGTCTGGGTGGAGCCCTGCACACACCCAGGCCTCAGTGAGTTGCCGTGTGGCCTGAGAGTTCAGAGCACGGAACCTGGATTCTGATGAATTGGCACCATTAATTACTGACCCAGCACAGGACCTTGGGAAACTGACTCCATCACTCTCAATGTCAGTTTCTGCAGGTATGAATGACAACTCCCCCAAAGGGGTGTTCTGTGGATTAAATGAGATAATACATGCAAAGCACAGTGCCAGATAAGACAAATATTAGCTGTGATTTCCTCCCTCCCTCCCACAGTCCCTCCCTCTCTCCCTCTGTCTCTTTTTTCTTCTTTTCTGATTGATAGAATCAGTTCTAGGTTTCTCAAAGTTGATTCCTAAAATGGACTCCATGAATTCTTCAGTTTGATCTTCCAGGAGAGATGCACAAACCCATTCTACCCAGAGATGGCACCCTTGGGAAATTCCAGTCTTCTTCTTGGAGCAGCCCCTTGGGTAGGCACCCCTTCCTTTCCATGTGTACAAGCTCCTCTATTTCCTCATGGGGGCGGAGGGGGAGGGGGAGCGCTTGGCTCAGCCCTCTTGTCTGCCTGGTTGTCAGTAGCCCCAAGACAAGGAGGACCCACCCACTGCCAAGACATTCTGTTTGCTCCCCGTTTGTTGTGCCCTGAGAGCTGATCTGTACAGAATCCACACACCTGTGCCAGGATCTGTGGGCAAAGAGATTTCTGTGGAAAAGCCACAAGCTAGGAGGGAGAAAGTCAAAGCTTAATAGAGTGTGGCTTCTCATTATCCTTCCACATTCTTTCATCCCTCTGTGCCAAGTTTTATTTGGGCAGGTACTGTGTGTCCTAGACGGGGGCAGTCTAGCCAGAGCGTATGGTCACTGCACATTGCTCTATTAGATAGCCTGAGCATCCTTCCAGTTATTGGCCATTTGTATTTCCTTTCCTGTGAATTTTCTGTGCATATCTGCCTGTTTTCTTGGGTCACTTGAATTTTTTTCCCTTTTCAGTAATTTGCAGGAGCTCTTAATAATACTTGAGCATTCATTCTTTCTTTGTTATGTAATTGTGCATATTTTTTCCCCTAGTTGGCTGCTAGTCCTTGCTTTGTCAGTTATGTTTTCCATTATGCACGTCACCCCAGCTGACCTCAGCGAGGCAGGCACCAGCCCGAGGGTGTGCACAGTTACAGATGGTTGGGGTCACATCTGGGAGTAAGAACTGTCAGGTGTGTGTCAACAGAAACAGGCAGATGGACCTCTGCTCTAGGGCCCTGGATATTAGCACATCTGGACTTTGGGATTTTTAAAGCATTGCTCTTCCTATTTGCAATAAGTCAGTTTCTTTCCCAGGTGGGCAGTAGCTGAGACATGATGAACTCACTCTCATGGCCTGTTGTAACTGGGAACTGAGTTGGAACAAAATCATTAGAGAATAATTCAGGAGTAGGGGCTGGGGAGACACCACTTTGTTTTTCTATTTCGTGAGAGCTAAGTTAGACCGAAGGGCTTTGGGGGGCATGAGGGTCTACACAGGCCCAAAGATTTGATCAGGAGGCCAATTACAGACACAAAATCCCACAGTAGGAGGCCAGCAGTGGCTTTTGGTTCTGGATGGAAGGCTGGTGAGAAGTGGCATTCAAGACGACTGGGACCAGCCCTGCTCGAGTTAGCCATTTGTCAGCCTCTGATGGTGACCACATAGCAGGCCTGCAAGTGTGCATTTAAATGGACGATTCCAGCCTTGGTTAAGCCAAAGGCCCCCTCCTGTGTATAACTTGGTGGGGATGTTCTGTGAGAAGGCAAGACAGCCCAGAGTTGTCCAGGTGTGAATTTCTGGGGTGTCTACCTAGATTCATGGTGAGAACTTACAGTCCTAGAGATATTTCTTCTCTTTCTCTTCATCATTGAGAACTACATTTCCCAGGCGCCTAGTGTGTTCAGGACTGATGGGAGAGCATAGAACTATTTCTTAGCTGCATGCATATACATATACATTACACATACATATACATATACATATACACACATACACAGATATAGCTGTACTTTTTAATATAAATAATACAGACAAAATGTACTATTGTGAAACTTTGCTCTTTTAAGAATGTTATATGGCCTTAGCTGGTGTGGCTCAGTTGGTCGAGCATCATCCCAAATGGTTGCTGGTTCGATTCCTGATCAGGGCACAAGTCTGGGTTTCAGGCTCCATCCCCAGTAGGGGATGTGCAGGAGCCAGCTGACCAATGTTCTGCTCTCACATTGACATTTCTCTTTCTCCCTCTCCCTTCTGCTTCTCTAATATTCAATAATCTATAATAATACAAGCATAATATGCTAATTAGACCAGACGTCCTTCCTGACGAATTTGGAGCTGTGAGGGAAGCCTGGGTCCTGGGTGCCAGAGGGAAGCTGGTACCGGCAGCTGGAGGGAAGGAAGGCCTACTCTTGTACGAATTTTGTTCATCGGACCTCTAGTCTATAATAAAAGAACTTGTCATATCTCTTTCGATCTCTTTCTTCTTGATGAATCTGGATTTCCCTGCCATGTTAGCTATTTGATTGATGGATATAAAGTTGCTCACAGTGGGCTCTGTTAAAAGCAATGCTGCAGCGAGTGCCATTGTTCATGCGAGTTTGTGTGCATATATAAGGATGTCTGCTGGATGGAAAGCTAGAAGGGGAATTGCCATGACAAAGCGCTCACAGACTATAATTTTTATATTGTTAATTGTCCTTCCCTAAAGCCATACTAATTCACCTTTCCACCAACAACCTAAGCCAATTTCCTTACCGATTTTCAACACTACATTTTATCACTTTCTCATTTCTGCCAACCTGATGATGGTCAAATAATGCTATTTCATAGTTGTTTTGAGTGGCATTTTCCTGCTTATTAATCAGGTACCTCTTTTCAGATGATTATGCTCCATTTGTATTTTTTTTATGCCAGTGAATTACTTATATCTCCTGCCCCTCCCCCCTCCCCCCACCCCTTTGATTATTTACCTTTTTCTTCCTGACTTGAAACTCTTAATATATTTTGGGCATCGCTATTTTATCCATTTTCCCCATGGTGACTTTTTTCCTCCTACTTTTCTGTAACTTGTACTTTAGCTTTGTTGGGAGGTCCATTTTAGAGATGAAGAAACCAAGTCAGAGAGAGATAGATATTTTAAATGACTTGCCCATAGCTGTATTTCTCTGCAGAGCAGCAAGTCTCTTCTGGCTCCCATCCAGATGAATTTGTAAAAGTGAGCACACACTAGGCATGAGCCAGAGCTGTACCAAGAGCTGCAGAGCTGGGTAAGGCGGGAGGCCATGATGGTGGTTCCCACTCAGTTCCTCCCTACCTCCTCTAGTTCTCTGTAGATTCTAATGGAAGAATTTCAAGGATTTACCAGCCCATGGCTCCTGTTGGCTTAGGACCTGCTGCTGTACATTAGAGGGTTTCAAACTGGGTTCTCTGGAGCCCCAAAGGTCCTAGATTTGAAGCTTCCTGGAATAGCGTTGTCAGATTTCACAAATAGAAATAATAGAACATTAGTTAAGTTCAAATTTCAGATTAACAACAAATACTTTCCTTTTAGTACAAGTATATCCTGTGCAATATTCTAGTATAACTATGCCCCAGGGAATATTTATTAATGCTAGAAACTCACTCATTGTTTGTCTGAAATCACCTTTAACTGGGAACATGTGTTTTAGGACTGGTAGCCATAACTTGGAAGAGGTGGGAAAAGTGGGGGCAACTGAGTAGGCTCAGGTTCCCTTCCCTTTCCCCCCCACCCCCTCCCACCAGCCTGGACCAAAGGGGCACCATTTTAAGTGTCTTAGATTTAGAAAAAATTAAAGGTGCAAAGAGATTAAGTGACTGGACAGAGCAAGCTAAGATTTGGATTGAGATGTTTCTGAGAGCAGAGCCCATGATTTTTTCCCATGTGCCCTGCATTTGGGGAGCTAACTCTCCTCTTTAGGACTCTACACGGTGCTAGGGAAGGCCCAGCAGCAGTAAAGTGTGAGAGGAAATAGGCCCATTATAACAGGGGCTTCCTGTGTGGAGAGACCATAGGCTGAGGGGACTGATGGAGAGAGAGTAATGTGTTTTCTGAAAGACTCTCATCACCTTAAATGGAGTGAATCCACATTAATTCAAATTAAATAACTGTTTAATTGGCTTTAACTCCATCTCCAGGAGTGAGTTCACAGCCCATGTATGTATCGTGGGGCCTCTGATTATTAAACATCTTACATTTCTACACATCCTATCACTTCTTTGATATCTGTTCTAAATGTGTGTTTTTAATCACCTTTATTGAAGTATAATTAACAAAATAAAATGCACCAATCATAAGTGTACAATTGGATGAGTTTTGACAAGTTTATGCATTTGCCTAACTACCACTGCAGTCAGGACATAAAGGTTTCTATGATTCTCCGAGGTTCTTTCTGCCCCTTCTTAGTCACCCAGGTAACTGATCTGCTCTCTGTTACTTCACAATAGCAGTAGATTTGTCTTTCCTGGAGTTTCACATAGTAGAATCACACAGTCTAATCATGCAGCATATACTCTTCTGTGCCTGGCATCTTTCAGGGTGATGCTTGGGAAGTTCATCCACGTTGTGGAATGCATCAATAGTTCATTCATTTTTGCTGCAGAGTAATGTTCAGTTATATTAATATAGCCTAATTTGCTTATCCATTCACCTGTTGGTGGAAATACAGTTTTATTTCAAGTTTTGGGCCATTATCAAGAAAGCTGTAATGAGTAAAATTTTATATGCAGGTCTTTGCATGGGCATACACTTTCTCTTAAGTAAATACCTAGGAATAATATTGCTATGTCATGGGATAAGAGTGTGTTTAACTTTATGAAACACTGCTCAACTGTTTTCCAAAGTGGTTGCACCATTTGACATTCCCATCCGCAATGTATGATGGACATTCTCTTGCTAAAACCTGGTATGCTCATTTTTTTAAATTTTAATCATTCTAATAGTATCTCATTGTGGTTTTGATTTGCATTTACCTGATGTACAGTGATGATAAACATCTTTTCGTGTGTTCATTGGCCTTTTGGATTTTGTCTGTTCAAGCCTTCTGCTTATTTTTTAGATGAGTTGTTGAGAAGCTCATCTTCTTATGAGTGAGTTATAAGATTTTATACGTATATTTATATATACATACACATATATAAATACACTTATATGTATGTATACTTTACATACATATATGTGTATACACACACACAGAAAGAGAGGCAGAGAGTCGAGGTTCATTTTTTCCCAGGTGAATATGTGGCTGTTCCTGCACCAATGGTTGAAAAGACTATTAGATCATATTTTTATCAAGATACAATATGATTGATTTGATACCAGCCCTTTTATTTTTTCACCTTTTTTTCATTAACCAGTACATGCTTAGTTTCTGTTACATGTCACTTTGTGTTGAGTGCTGAGCTCTCATGGATGTCATAATCTAGTAGCAGGAGACAGATGATCAACAACCGAACCAAAAATAGTAAGAGTAGACCAGGTACTAGGAAGAAAAATAAAATAGGGTCAGGGAACAGAGAGAGGCAAGGCATGCTGGTTGAGGCAGGGAAGGCAGAGACCGGAAGGATGGAGGGAGTAGGACTCAGCTCTCTGCAGATGGGCATTTAAGAAAGAGGCCTCATTTCAGACCATCCCCCCCCCGGCCCCCTCCCCCATTGCCAGCTCAGCATCTCAGAAACCCCCTTAGGTTGCATTGTTGCAGCAGGGTCCCTCTGCGGAGCCCTTTGTGTCATCACATGGCAGACAAGGCCTCCTCATGCCCTGTCTGCTCCGGCCACTTAGAGCTGTATTTTACAGCTGTGATTGTGCTGCAGATCCACTGGGAATGACCTCAGCTGATTTCACTCCTTCATTCATTTCTTCAAAGGCTATAAATTAAGGACACTAAGTGTGCTTGGCACTGAAATTGTCTCTGGGGAGACGGAGATGAACCAATAAATGGGAGAGGGCTTGGAAATGGGCCTGAGTTACAGCTTCAGCAGGAGCCAGTTCAAGAGACTCTTAAATGCACTTTAGTACATTAGGTCTGTCCTCTGCAGGCAGGGAGCCCCATGAAATGGCTGAGGCAATGACAGCTCCTGCTGTTGTGCAACTACTGGATTTTTGAGGATGGGGGTGGGGGAATGGGCCTGGAGGACAAGTAAGGTTGTGCCCAAGAGCTGTTGAGTAGGTCAGGCAGGACATGCTGCAGGTATGAATGAAAGCAGTAGAGATGGAAGTAGGGCCAGAAAGACTCTCAGGTGACTCCAGGTTCCTGATTTGAACAAAGGGAACTGGTGATGCCTTTGATTGCCTTAGGACAGTGGCAAACTCATTAGTCAACAGAGCCGCAGTTTGCCGACCACTGCCTTAGGAGACACAGGAGGAAGAGCAGGTTTGGAATGGATGGGTGTTGAGTGGTGACAATGAGCTCATTCCATGTTAGCAGTGAGGTGTGCCAGGTGGAAATGTCCAGGACTTAATTGCACTTGAAGGTCTGAAGGTCACGAAGGAGGTTTGGCTGGAGGTCAAGCCTTGGGAGTCATCCACTGAGAAATCAAGGGTGATGCCAGGGGTGGGTTTGCTATCTAAACAAACACTCTGTGTCAGGCTTTGCACACAGCACACTGTTAAGTGGATAGTCTAGTGGTTATGACGTTGGGTTCTGACCCTCAGCTCCCTGGGTTCAAATGTCAGCATTCCCACTCGCTAGCCACTCACTTCACCGTTCCTTGCCTCTGCTTCTGTGCCTACAAAAATGGTGATTTACCTTGTGAGAGTATTACAAGGATTTAACTTAGAACATGCATTGCACTTAAAATAGTATATATCTTGTGATCAATACGTGTTAGTTACTTATAATGCCCTTCAATTCTCACAGCACACCTGTAAAATAGGAATTATCACAAACCATTTTACAGATGGGAAATCCAGGGCCTGACAGATCTATCTATTCCTAAGGTCTTCGGTGCAGGAAGTGAAAGATCTGGAACTTGAACCCAGGTGTGTGTCCCCAGAATCTACCATGCAAGGCTTGTCTTCCATAGTGGCAAAAGGCCTGAGCATTCATTGGCTTGTTGACTAATGCAACCCCTTGGGGCAGAGGAGTCCTAACACTTGGTGGAGCCCTAATCACCCCTGTGCCATCATCAGGCATTGCCAGTTTTTTCCCATTCCCAGCCTGGACCAGAATACCCAGCAGACAAGCCCACAGGCCTTATGCATACATGAGTAGACACTGTCTTTCTTACCTCTTCTGGTAAGAAAGGATCCAGATCCTGCCACATCTCCCAGGAAGCCTTCCCTGACCACCTCAGTTTCCTGGAATTCTCTTCCTCTGTGCACTCTTAGCTCTGGTGGCCTGACTTTCTTACCTGGGACTTGTATGTACACTGCCCTGGACAATCTTTGGCATTTTGTTGCATGATGTACATACTGTGCTGTGTCTGAGGCAGGTGCTATGTGTACCCTCCCTCGGACTCGGGGAAGAGGGA
The DNA here is from genome assembly GCA_026230045.1 of Corynorhinus townsendii. Classification (NCBI taxonomy): domain Eukaryota; kingdom Metazoa; phylum Chordata; class Mammalia; order Chiroptera; family Vespertilionidae; genus Corynorhinus; species Corynorhinus townsendii. The sequence goes on from JAPDVU010000002.1 coordinate 200,378,423, forward strand.
GAGAGGAGCCTTTGAATCAGTGCTGACAAAAGTCTATCTAACATGCCCAGGGCCCCGCATTAAGCTCCTGGTGCCCCATTTGAGACGAGAGCTAGTCAGAGCCCAGGCTGAGAGAGTGTGCAGCCTGGCATTGAAGCCAGGAGTACAGACTTGGAAGACTTTAGGCTATTAGCAAATAAAGCCCACAGAGAGGCCAGAACTTCTGACAGGAACCAGGGTTGAGGAGCAGCTAAGTCGTGGCCCAGCAGGGGAGCAGGAGGCCACCGGCCCTGAATGCCAGCAGACCTGGGCTGGAAGACTGACTCTGCTTACCTGCTCAATCTTAAGATGCCCTACTTCCCAGAGCCTCAGTTTCCTCAACCCTAACATGGGTATGACATTGGCATAAACCAGGGGTCCTCAAACTTTTTAGACAGCGTGTCAGTTCACTGTCCCTCAGACCCTTGGAGGAACGGACTATAGTTTAAAAAAACAACAACTATGAACAAATTCCTATGTGCACTGCAGGCCCTGGACGAGTCGGCTGCTAGCAGGACAGGCAGCGGCACCCGGCGGGCCAGATAAATGTCCTCGGTGGGCCGCATGTGGCCCGCGGGCCGTAGTTTGAGGACGCCTGGAACCCTTGAGGGTTGTTGGGAGAACCCCTTGCAGTGTGAGGAGAGTGAGATGGTAGCTTCCCTCTCCTTGCCCCCGCCTCCTCTGGGAGAGAAGACCTCCTACACAGGGCAAGCCTTAGAAGTATTTGGGAGGCAAGGAAAGACATGGATTGGAAGAGCAGAGGGAGGTGGGTGTTGCTGCAAGGGTAGGAGCCTTCAAGGCCCTGGCATTGGCTGTGTGGAGGGCTCTAGGATGGAGGGATTTATGGGCATGTGTGTACAAAGAGGGAAGGAGCTGGCAACCATCATTCCATGAATCCTGGCTGGTGCCACCTCTGCCCCCAAGGAACTCCCCGGTGGTGGGACCATCAGACTCATTAACAGGTCATCTCCAGCCAAGGTGGTAAGTGATGCTCAAGGAGTGGACCAGGGACCCAGAGCTCAGATGAGAGAGTGATTGCTTCTGCCTGGTCCTTCTGTCAGAGCATTGATTGTTGTAGCCTGGCAGCCTGCGAGTGGACTGAGACCCCTGTGTTCCTCTAAGGGTGGGGCGACCAGAGAGGCTGTGGAGACTGGATGCTAGAAGGGAGCACAGGTTCACACCAGTCACACCAGCTGGACTAAGCTGGGGAGTGCCCTGAGAACCTTGACCTCTGTCTGGGGAAACACAAGGCACCAGATCTACTGGGGAGCAGGGACTCCCACAAATATTATCCCACTTAACCCCCTAAAGTACAGAGCATCCCTTTTTTGTCTGAAGCCCAGAGAGGTCAAACAACGTATAGTTATCAAGTAGCGCCACCAAAGTTCCCACTGGGCTCCTTCTGGCTCCCCTGGCCTGATCACCCCCACAGGCCCCCTCTTGCCAGCCTCATGCCTTCTCAACAGATGGCCACTCCCAGTCTCTGCCAAGTCCTGTAGGTGCCACTATGTCCTGCCTTCATTCAGAGGAGCCGGGGAGCTGCAGGGTCTGGCCCACCGCAGTTTCTCCTATCCTCCTCAGCTGCCAAACCACTAATTAGTGGGCCTGGCATTGTGGCCTCCAGTGTGCGCTAGCAATTGTTCTTCCGGCTTCCCTCTCACTGGCTCCTCCCCTAGAAAGCCTGGCCGCCAGCTATATTAGCTATATTTAGCAGTGGCTACTTGGCTGGGAGGGACTGGGTGGATGGAGAAGGGAAGGAAGGCTAAGTCTGAGCTGTGAGTCTATACTGGAGGGGGTCATTGAGGGCAGCCTCTCATCCATCACCCCAGGTACAGCCTTGTCACGGTGGCATCGGGGCTGCAGCACATCCACGGTTTGGATATGATGAATGCTGAGGTCCATTTAAACTCGCCATGGGATCTTTACCACCAGGCTTCTGTCTTCATCCCAGCCTGGTTTTCATTGACAGGTTTTGTAGTAAGCAAGCATCACACATTTGCATGGATATCCCTTTATATTAACGTCATCCATTTCATACATTGGGGTTCCTCTGGGAGGGGTTTATTCCTTTTAAAAATTTGGAAATCAGAAGGTTCGACCTTTAGTGTCCTGCTGCTTAGAGTGTGGTCTGTGAACCAGGAGCAGGGGCATCAACTGGAGGCCTATTAAAATGCAGAATCGTGGGCCCCATCCCAGGCCAAGAGGATCACAACCTTTGCTTTGTAAGATCCACAGTGATTCCTCTGCTGCTGAGAAGCACTGCCTTAGTAGAGAACAGAATCACTGGGTGGACTTGTAAAACGCAGGCTTCCTGGCCTCTTCCCTGAGATTTTGACTCAGGGCCAGGGTGAGGCCCAGGAAACCTACGTGTTTCCGAGCTGGGCAACCCTGTCTGCCCCTGAGACGGTCTTGCTTGCACTCTGTTAACAGCATCAGGCAGGCGTGCTGGCAAGCAGATGGCCAGAAGCAAGCTTTTCTGTGAAACTCCATTCTCTCCTCCCAGATGCTCTCCCTTGAGGTCCTTGACCCCGGGGGTAGTGGGATTGGTGACAGCTTTTGCACGCTCAGTCTGGGGGAAACCCATAGATTCACAAGTTCTCCCTTTGGCCATGACCATGGAAACATCCTGCAGCTGTAGGAAGGGAACAACCAAGGGAGTGGACACTCTGGGAGCCAGGCCTGTCCCCAAGAGGAGGCAGCTGTGGTCCCAGACCAGATCTGCAGACTTTTCCAAATCGCTTTCCACATAACCACTCACCAAGGAGGTGATGCCCTTCCTGTCCTGTCCAGACCCTCCCACAGAGAAAGGTGTTCCCAAGAGAGAGAGGATGTCCTGAGAGAGGTGGCCAGGAGGAGACAGGTGATCATTCAAGCTGGATTATCCATATCATATTCTGAAGATGAGGCCTGGAATAACTTCTTGGCACCTGCTACGTGCTCAAAGAGTTGAATTAAAAATAAAGACACTCCCTCTCCAGGATTGTTGCTTTAGAAGCCTTCTAATGAGCACTCCCTGTACTCTCAATCTTTCCTCCTTCAGTTCATCCTTTTTAGAGCCCTCCAGTCCTGCCATTTATCACTCAGAATCCTCTGTGGCTCCCTGGGACTCTAAGGGTTTGCTCCAAATACCAGCAGGACTTACAGGGCCTTGGGACCTAGGCCCTGCCTACCTCCCGGCCTGCCTACCTCCGTCCTCCATGTCCCTATGCTCCATCAGAACTACATTGCGTCTAAGGCCTTGAGTGTGCATGTCCTCTGGGCCTCTCTGCCTGTGCACTTGCTGTTCCCTTGGCCAGGGGCACCCTTTCCTCCCCACACTGGCCGGTCTCCTACAACACATCCCAGGAGCCACCTCATCGGTCCATCATTCATTCAGTTATTCAACAAGAGTTTAGTATATTCCTACCATGTGCCAGGCCCTAAGCTGGAGCCTGGGGTATAAACTACAGTAAACTCATTTAAAGGACTCAGACCAATAGCTTCAGGATCATCTCTCCCCTCCCCCATACATCACTGTGGAGGAAGCCAAGGCACAGACTGGTTAAGTGACTTGCAAGCAGATGGCCTTGAGGGAAGAGGGCTAGAATTTAAATGCAGAGTCCAGCTTGGAACTCGAGGCCTAGGCACCCTGCCGCTCTGCAGCCCTGTTCCAAAGGCCTCTCTCTTCTCAGTGTCATCCATCTCCCCACTCCCTGCCCTTCTGCTCCCCTGTCCTCTGGCCCTGGCGCCTTCCCATGCCCCAGCCCACAGTGTTCATTCAGTAGCTCAAGTCAGACCTGCAAGTCGTCTTGGCCTCTGCCCTCTCCACCCCCAGCCATGTCTATGTGCCTCCTAAAAAGCTCTCACATCAGTCCACTTCTCCCGGTCCCTTGCCACCTCCTCTTCCAGGATCCCCTCAACTCTCACCTGGGCTGCAGTATTGCCACTGCTGCTTTTGCTCCTGCCTCTATAATCCATTCTTCACAGAAACCAACCGATTTGCCCGCAATCTGACTGAGTCACCTCAACCTGGCTCCTCTTGGCCTTAGGTGCCACCCACACTGTTCAAGTTTCTGCCACCTGGCCATTTGTCAGCCTGTCTCCTGAGCATCTGAATATGCCACCTCCATGTGCCTGGAAGCTCTTTTCATCTCTCACCTGACCCGATCCCAGCCAAATCTACTCATGCCCATTCTTCAGCTCAAGCTCATCTCCTCAGAGTACCTCCTCTGATCACTTGTCCAGCATGAATACCTTTGCTTTCTTCATGGAACTGTTTCGCTTTATGGTTTCACACTTACTGGTGTGTTGCTTTATTAATTTCTGTCTCCTCCATGAGACTGAAAATTCCAGGAGGGCAGTGAACATGTCCAGGTCTGGACATCACTGTATACCCAGCATCTGGCAGTGCCTGATGCAGAGTAAGCACGCCAGAAATATTTCAGATGAAGGGGTACTGTAAGATCAAATCAGAGTGCATATAAAAGCATGTGATACAACCCTGAGCATAAACTGGCACTCAATTATTAGCTAATAGTAATTGTTGTTGTTAGAACTAATCTTGAGCAAGCCTTACCTGATGCCCAAAGGGGGATGGAAATTGCACATACCTGGGGTGGTGATTGCAGACAGCTGGAAAGAGGTTATAGCGAGCTGAGGGTGGGCCTGCGGACAGCTGGGAAGGTGACTGTGAGCAGCTGGGTGGCGACTGCAAATATCTGTGATGACTGCAGACAGCTGGGGTGGTGATTGCACACTCCTGAGGATAATGCTGCAAATACATTGGTGGTGACTGCAAATAGCTGGAGTGTTGAACTGCAAACAGCTGGGAGTAAGAACGGCAAACAACTGGAGAGGAGGCTGCAAATAGCTGGGGAGCAGAACAGCGTATGGAGGCATGTACGTGTGTGGGCACAGCCTTCTCTCTCTCCCACACTGGCCCCAGACCCCATCTGCCACTGCAGCACCCCGGCCCCTATACATCCTCCTCTTCCCAACACAGTGGGCTAAGGAGACCCCAGGTGGTGTTTCTCATGAGCGCACACACAAATCTGGTCCACAGTCTGTGTCAGGTCACCTGGATGACTTCTTTCTACTCCCTTGCTCCAAGCGTGCCTCCTCAGATGCACTGTGCTTCCTCCTGCCCCCTGTGCTTTGCATGTACCAGTCACTCCTCCCACCGGCCCACACCCCATTCTTCAGAGCCTTGTTCCAATATCACTTTATCAGAAGGACTAGATCAAATTCTATGTCTCCATCTTCCTTCAATTCTTCTTCCTCAGTGAGAACAGTGGTTATTGTTCCTTCGTTTGCATCTACTTGTAGGGTGTTCTGATTAATGCCCATCTCCCCTACTAGACCAAAAGTGTCTAGAGCAGGTAAACTCATTGGTCAACAGAGCCAAATATCAACAGTACAATGATTGAAATTTCTTTTGAGAGCCTAATTTTTTAAACTTAAACTATATAGGTAGGTACATTGTTATTAACTTAATTAGGGTACTTCTTCAATAGCACTGTACGTGCATGCCCACACGTGGTAATTTGTGGAAGAGCCACACTCAAGGGGCCAAAGAGCCGCATGTGGCTTGCGAGCCACGGTTTGCCGACCACTGGTCTAGAGAGCACAAGCCATGACATACTCACTACTGTGTGCTTAGCACCTAGTCCTGAACCTGGCACAGAGTAGGTGCTCATAAATGTGAGATGGTGCAAGGGTGCATGTGATAGTTTGAGTCTGGGACTGATTTCTCAGGGTGCTCCTTATATTTTTATTCCAGAACCAGCCAGGTTAGCCTCAAGGGCCAGCCCCTGAATTGCCTACAGGAGACTCACAGATCCATAAGCAGGCACAGAACCCAGACTCACACAGGCACATAAAACCACTAAGAGATCCCAAATAATAATGATAGCCAACCCTCATAGAGCTGGCTAGAGCCTCTAAACTGAAGCTTCAGAGCTTTTCCAGAAAAAAAAAAAATAGTAGATGACGGGATCGGGGGAGGGGCAAGGGAAACAGAGGAGAGAATTCAGTTCATGGCTCAAGCCACTACTCCATGACCCTTAAAGAAGGAAAAGCTCAGTGGATACAGTGTCAGCCTGCAGACTGAACGGTCCCAGGTTCGGTTCTGGTCAAGGGCATGTACCTTGGTTGCAGGCACGTCCCCAGTGGGGGGTGTGCAGGAGGCAGCTGATCGATGTTTCTCTCTCATCGATGTTTCTAACTCTATCCCTCTCCCTTCCTCTCTGTAAAAAAACCAATAAAATATATTTTTTAAAAAATAAACACACACACACTCGCGCGTGTGCACACACAAAGAAGGTAAAGGAAGGGATTGAAAGAACCAGTGTCATTTGAACACCATTTATATGCCAAGAACCGTGCTAGGAGCTTGACATGTATTAATTCATTTAATTTTAAATCAGCCCAAGGAGGTAGATACTAATGTCCTCATCTTGCAAATGATCAGAGCAATTCAAAGCTGCCCAATGCCACATAGCAGAGCCAGAGGCCTCATCACGTGTCTACAGTGGTAGAACTTTGGCATTAGGATGGGGCAGTGGGAGAGATTTTGGAGTAAAGAGACCTTCCCAGACCACTTACCTCAGACGCCAGCGGTGATGCCTCCATCCCTCAGTTGTGGGTCAGGGACACCTGATTGCAGTCCCACCCTGGGCTGGAGCAGGCTTGTCAACTCCTCTGGGTCAGATGGCGCCCAGGAGGCAGAATGAGCACCCATCTCAGGCAGAGCTGCGAAGGTGGTGTTGGAGCCACAGTAGAAATGAGGCCAGAGGCCAGGTCCCAGCGATGAGCCATGAGGCTGAGGCTACACCCTACACCCATGGATCCCTGGTGGGTCCCAAGACCCCCTTTCACCAGCCCCTCCATTTGGATCCCTGTTTGCATGTCCTCAGTCATCTTCTGCCTCTGCTCCAATACATTTCTCTGTGCCCCAGTCACAGCCTTGGGCTAGAATAGATACACTTTTGTTCTGGGCCTCATCACGGTGCATGGAAACCCTGAGCCGTCCATCTCCTAAGCTCCCTCTGAAAGCTAAATCAGTCCATTCTCTCAGGTGAGAAAGTGACCTTGGCCCCTTGCCTCGGCATCAAAGGGTCCAGAATTATCAGCAAGTTGCTTTTGAAAGAGTAGAGAAACGAAATATATGAGGATATAACTTTTAATTTAAAATACTGTGCCCTCTGCATTGGGATGTCAGGAGGGATCCTGAGTGACATTTGTGGAGCTGCTGGGGTGAATGTGTGAAGTCAAGCATAGTCATTAGCCATACTTGGAGGCAGTGGCAGGGCGGGAGGGGAATACACTGGTCCCAAAGGCCGGTTTCTCCCAATCAGGAGGGAGACAGAGCTCATACTCACTTTAGCACCTCTCGGGCAGGAAGTCCAAATACTTCAACGTGCCCTTGGCCCACTGCGGGGAGAGACCCCAGGTGGCTCCTTGAGAGGTAGCATCTGTGTGGCATCATCTCTGCTTAGAGAAAATCAGAATTTGGCTGCCGGGAATTTTATCAGGAAGGGACCTGGATGATGAGACATTATATGGAATTACCTAACTCATGGATCTTAGATATTTGTGCTGCAGTGTGTGTGTGTGTGTGTGTGTGTGTGTGTGTGTGTGTGTACACCGGGAAGGGGAGATCCATAGATCTATTGAATTTGTTCAAGTTCTCAAAGGGATCCATTGATTTATTTTTTTTTAAATCTTTTGAACAGCCCTAACCGGTTTGGCTCAGTGGATAGAGCGTTGGCCTGTGGGCTCAAAGGTCCCAGGTTCAATTCCAGTCAAGAGCATGTACCTTGGTTGTGGGCACATACCCAGTAGGGAGTGTGCAGGAGACAGCTGATCGATGTTTCTCTCTTATCAATGTTTCTTACTCTCTATCCCTCTCCCTTCCTTTCTGTAAAAAATCAATAAAATATATTTAAAAAAATAAAATCTTTTGAACAATGACAGTGTCCCTGACACTGTTCTAGGTAGGCACTGGGGATATAGCAATGAACAAAACGAAGTCTGTTTATACTCTAATCCAGGAGACAGAGTAAATACATGCGCAAGCATTAGTACCGTGTTTGGAGATTGTGCGTGACATGAAGAATAAAGCTTGGTAAGGAGAATAGAGAAAGGTGGACAGTGGTGTTGGGTGCATGACCCGGACATCCTCAGAAGCCCTTGGTGTAGCTGTAAGTGGAGTCCAGTTCAGGTGAAAGGTGTCCCTAGGTCCACTGAACCTTGCAGAACAAGTCTGGGGTGTAAGCTGGATGAAACCAGGCCCATTGGTGAGGGGATGGACTCCAGAGAGACACAGAGACCCCACCCAGCCTCTGTCCTGCACCTACCCCAGTGCCAGGCTCCTGAGGCAGGCTGAGTGGAGCTCCATGCAGGGGGATGGCCCTGGCTTCACAGTCCCATGAGCTGGGCTGGTCCAGCCCCTCCTCCCTTAGAGGTGAGGTAGTGCACCTGGCATCCTGTCTGCCTCATGGGCCTTCTCCGTCCATAGAGTACCCTCCTTCTCTGACTCATTAGGGACACCCCCAGATAAAAGTGCCTCCATCCAAGTGTGCTTGTGCGAGAGAGGCCAGGAGGCTCCAGGCCTAAGGTCACTCCTCAGAGGAGCTCCTGCTCTCTGAGCCTCGGTGGCTTCACTGTGCAAAGCAGGAGTTGGATTCTGAGATGGGCCTATGTGCCCTGTTAGTTCTCAAGTTCGTGTGCATAAATTTACCAGTATTTTTCTGAAGACTGCTTTGCTGAAATGATCAATGCTTAGTCGAGACCCTGGGATACTCACAGTCCATTGCAGGAAATGTGCAAGCAAAGCACCTCTGCCACTGACCGGCCTTAAGCAACTTACTTAAACTTGTTTGGGTCTCAGTTTCCTCATCTGCCAAATGGGGCTATGTCAGAATACTTCCCCCCCCCCGCCCCCCCAAATCCCCTGGTGCTTTTGCAAGGATGAAACAAGTAACAACATACAAGCACTGAGAATAGCATGCAGTAAAACTAGGTCCTTAGAGACAAGCCTTCTGACTGCTCATGTCTGTATTACTGGTGCCTGGCCTGAAAGCATTTCCCGAAGAAAGACCCGATGAACAAACAGCAGGAGGGCTCTCTTCTGCATGAGGGGTTATCAGATCTGGAGCCATGTGAGATTTGTGGGAGCTCATGTGACACCTCCCCCCACCCCCGACAGCTACCACAGGCTGCTGTAAAGCTTCCGCCAACATCTGTTCCTGTGAGCCCCTGCATTGTGTATTTGAGCCTTTGATATATGGGGGATGTTTGCCAAGGGAGAGAAATGTTTTTGGACATTTTTTGTGGTTGTAAAGATTACTTCTTCATGAAAACATACACAAAGAAAGACTTACAAGCCGCCCTTAAGGTAGGCAAATGAATGATGTGCGTGTGCAGGATCCCAGCCATTGCACAGGGCCGTCATCTGCTCCAAGTGGCTCCTCACAGGGATGGGGACACAGGAGGGGATGTGTCCCTGGTGGCTACAGGCATAGGCATGGGGTGGTTCTTTGCTGAAACCACAGCAGCCCATGATTCTGAGCCATCTTTTGACTCTTCTTGCTCCTCTCAGCTTTTCTGTTTTTCCTGTAAACGACCCAGCCTTTTCTTTGACGTCTTTCTTGGTTGCTACCCCAGGCCCTGAACTTGAGGGGCCCTTGTACTGGGTGCATCTGTCTGAGTATCCACCCCCTGCTCTGACACCATGGGAGAGTTCTACCTCCCCAGCCAGATCCTAACTCACATGGCAGTGTGCATGGCCCTTGCTGCCGAACACTGGGCACAGTTTCCTGCCCAGAATAGGCTAGGCAAGAGAGGGCTGTGTCTCCAGGAGAGAGGGATGATCTTCAGGCTTCACTTCCTCACTGTACTTCACAAACCAGGTATCGCCACAACTGGCCTGGCATCTCTGGAGGCAGGAACCTTGTCTCATTCAATGTAGGACCCTCTCAGGCCTGCAGGGCCCCATGGGTTTGTGGAGTGAATGAATGAAGGCCAAGAAGGACTTAGAGCTGTGGATCTTGGATGGGTAGCTTACCTCCCTGAACCTCAGCTTTTTAAACTCAGTCTTCAAGGGAGAAGCCTGAATGGAGGCTCTTAGTCTACTATCTCTGGGGCTTGTCCTTCTGCTTCAGGTAGGACCCTGAGCCTGTGTATTGGCTCCTTATTACCATTGTGACAAATTACTACTAATCTAGTGGCTTAAGATAACACAAGTTCATTCACATACAGTTCAGAGGTCAAAAATCCAAAATCAGTCTCACTGGGTTAACGTCAAGGTGTTGGTAAAACTGGTTCCTTCTGGAGGCTCTAAGGAGAATCTGTTTTCTTGCCTTTTTTAGCTCCTAAATGCCCATATGTGGCCTTTTCCTTGAATCACTGCAACCTCTTATTTCCATGGTCATATTTTCTGTACTGACTCTGACCTTCCTGCCCTCTCTTATAAAGACCTTGTAATTTCATTCTGCCCACCGGATAATTAAGATAACTTCCCATCTCAAAATCCTAACAGAATCATACCTGCAAAGTCCCTCTTACTGCCAGGCAACATATTCACAGGTTCTGGAAATTAGGATATAGACATCTTTGGATGGGGTAGGGGCATTGTTAAGTCTACCACAACATGATATAGTGTAAAACTATTAATCAATAATCATCAAATAAATGTAGTATTAGAAGCTCTAATGGCACTATGCCAAAAAGCAGCACTGTGTTGTGGGAGCTATAACAGACATCTGGCTTAGCCTGGGGGGACAGCAAGGGCTGAGCCACATTCCCCCCTTTTCCTTGAGTTCTGCTGTTCTCACTGCCCTGTCTGCCATCCAGAAGACTCCCTATGAAAGGAGGGGCCTTTTAAGCCCCCTGACCTCTTGTTATTCATCCTTACAATTTTTTATAAACTCCAGAAGCCCAAGGTTACCCCCCTGAAACTTCTCTGCCCACTGGAGTTTATGCCTCTGTGTAATCCTAACCCTTTGTAGATGGGGCCTGTGGCATGCTTCTAACCCATTGGATATGACAAAGATGACAAATGTCCCTCTCATGATTATGTCCTATATATAAGACTTTGTCTTAGCAAGCTGGAGATAGCCTCTCCCTGCAGGCTGCATGAACTAAGTGGACGTGTTGGGGAAGCCCATGTGACAAGGAACTGGAGCTGGCCTCTGGGACCCAAGATCTTCCTCCAGATCCCCAAGAGCAGCACCCAGCTGACATTTGGCAGAAAGCTGGGGGCCTTCAGTAACACAGCTGAAAGGAAACAGAAAGCATTCCTCCTCAGTCGAGCCTCCAGATGACAATGCAGCCCAGGTAGCACTGGCTGCAGCCTGGAAGAGCCTGAACGGAGAGGGTATCCACCTAGCCCAGGCCCAGGCTCTTGACCAACAAGATAACTGCTATTATTAATTGTGAGACAATATATATGTGTTGCCCTCGGCTGCTAATTTGTAATAGTCTTATAATTGTGATCATCTATACTATGGTGGCTGATACCTACTGCACAAAGCCTCTGCTGGGACATTATTGTCCTCAGGCACTTTCTTAGGCCTGTGCTAAACCTCAGCCTTGTTGGTTGCATGCCCCTCTGGACATGTTCTGTGCACATCTTGTTTCTTCCCTTGCTCCCTAGAGAAGGCCCTGGAAGGCACTCGCATGATCGTTCACTTAGAGGTGATAATCGAAACTGTGGGAGTCGGTGGCATTTTAAGAGAAAGAGTGGGGAGAGGAGAACAGCACAAGGACCATCCAGGGGAGTGCTCACATTTACTGAGGTTGGGCTGGACTGAGGTGTGTTGTGAGTGCAAAATATATGCCCAACTTCAGAGACTCAGTATGAAAGGCAGAGTGCAAAATATCTCATACAATGATGACGTGTGTGGACAATACTATGTTGGATGTGTTAGGTTAAGTAAAGTGATGTATTATTAGGTTTAATCTACCTGTTTCTTTTTACTCTTTAATGTGGTTACCAGAAATTTAAAATTACATGCATGGCTCAATTTGAGGCTTATATGACATTTATACTAGGAAGAGATATAAAGAGATAAAGATATTAAAATTATTTATTGGAAATTTACTGGTGCTAGGCACTGTGGTATCTGGTTTATGACAGTATATCATCTGATCCTCTTTGTAACCCTATAAGTTAGATATTCTTGTTTTCATTTTACAAATGAGAATATTGAGGTTCTGAGAGGTTAAGTGACTCTCCCAAGATCACACTGAGAATTCATGAAGAGGCAAAAACTCAAAGCCAGTTCTATCAGATTCCAAGCCCAGGCTTGTGCTGCAGTTGCTATGCTCTGCTGGCCCCGTGGATGAATGTCTGAGTGCAGGACAAAGAGCGAGCGAATGTGCATGCTTCTGTGGGCGAGGAAAGATGACATGATTTCAGCTCTCTGGGCAAAGGCTGCAGAAGTGGCACCCTAGTATACCCCCTTCTCACCCCCCCACTCCCATGTCTGCAGTCATTGACCAACCATCACTCCTGATCTCCCCCTGCTCTCTGCTCTCTCTAGTTTTGTAGAATCATAAGGTGACATCTGATGGCATCTGAGACTGTGCTCAGGCTGGCACTGGGAGCGGCAATTCTGTGGACTCTGCTGGCCCACTCCCGCTCCTGCCCTGCCTGGGAAGGAAGAACAGCCCCTTGACAGAGCAGCCCCACCTGCCAGCCAGCACCTTCCCAGGAGGAGGTGGCTCCTGGAGGCTCTCCCTGTCTACATGTGCAGTGCGTGGCTGGGCCTAGGGAGGTGGACCCACGTGTGCTCTCTTTTCCATAAGCCAGGCCATCTTCCTCCTGAACCAGCGATCTATGCTCTGAGCCTCAGTTTCCTCATCATTAAAATTGGGATGATAATAATCAGGCTGCTGGAAGGATTAATTGTGGTAATCCATGTAAGGAGCTTAGCACAGTGCCTGGCACAGCATAACCACTCTGTAAATGAGCGCAGTTATCGTGATCAGGATCATTATCTTGGCAGCCCTTGTGGTGTCTGCAGCGGGGGCAGTGCAGAAGTAGCTGGTGGTTAAAGGTCTCCTTCAGGGCTTCTGGCACCGTCAAGGACCCTTTCCGAGAGCAGGACTCGGGATTAATATGCAGTGGATAAGTACCAGCAATGCTCCTCCCTGAAGGCCCCACCAGGGCCATGTCACAGGTCGCCTCCAGAACCCCCAGGCCCCATGTGCATGGGTGAGCCAGCATCGGTGGCCACATGGACAGGGATACTCATGAATGTTCCTCTCCATACACCTGTGTGTTCACATTAGGGTGAGTGTGTGTACCTGCGTGAGTAGATCCTTGAAATCCAAGTAGGGTATCTGCTGGCAACTGGACATTTCCAAATTCTCAAATACCTTTAGAACGTGTTCCTCTTAAAAAATCAGTCAAGTGTGTACTTGAGGAAAAAATAATTTGGTGACCTCTTCAGACCTCTAGTGGTTCCACAAATATAAGACCAATGCCATTTATCAAATTTTAAAATCAATTCTCCATGAAAATAGACACCCCTGTACATTGCCTCATTATTCTCTAACATTCATGCAGGGCTTACGTAAAGCTTCTAAGCCTAGATGGGTTCCTGATGAATAGTGATGCTATGCCCCTACTAACTTCTGCATCACTGAAAACACTCCACAAAATGTTTAACCTTTCCTCCTGCTTAATGGTCAGTGGGGCAGCCATAACACGGCCCCCGCCGCCTGGTGCTTCATGGACATGTTTAGGGGGCGCCTAGCTGTACTCGAAGCGCATTTCCATGGAGAGTTGTGGGTTGGTTCCCTGGGCAAATTCTGACAACATTCTCCACTGCTTTTTGAGCTGTCACCAAAATATTCATTCTGGCTCCATGAGCAATTTTTGCCCTGGCTGAAGCACTTACTGAAACGATTTCATAAATCATCTTTTTCTTGTTTTCAAATACTCACAAATCAGGGCTACCATCAAATTCAACATCCACAGCTTCTGTTTTCTGGCTAAACACCATTACTTCCTTAAACTCCCTCACTTCTCATGTCCATTACCACCCCGGGCAGTTTGCTCTATTTTGGGAAATGATTTTTCAGCACTTCACAGGAACCCCATAGACCCGAAGATGCCGAGTGGTCAGCGAGATTTCCTCCTGGCCCAGGGTCTGCCTCGCAAGCCAGCCTCCCTGCGCAGATTCTGATCTAAGCCTCTGTATAATTAGGAAAGATGGCCTGGAGCCAAAGGTTCACTTGATGTAGACTGGGCCTTTAAGGTTTTGCAACCATAAGGGCACAAAACTTGGCCATGGTTGGGGATGTGCAGGTGGGTTCAAGATTGGCCTTGAATAGTGGTCAAGAAAGTTTCCCTGCTAGCAGGCTGGTGGAATTGAGATCTAGACCATAGATGCTCAAGGCTGGACTCCATGGGTCAGGGAACTCCCTGGGAGTTCAGGGAGCCTTGTAGGTTTCCTGTACTATAAAATTCAGATCTTGAGTAACTCCTTCTTAGAAGCTATCCCTTACTCTCCCCCAACCCACCTCTGTGGAGCAGGACAACTGGTTCCATGAAGTTCATGCCCCTCCCCGTCATGTGTCCCAGTGGACCTGTTGATCTGTGCTGTACTTACCAGCTCACCTCTCTCTGCACCCCCTTAGACTGGCAACTCAAGGTGAGGACTGTCCCCCTCAGCCCAACCTTTGTCCTGTTGCTCCATGGTTCACAAAGAGGCTATGCTCCCTGCATCTGGCCAGCTTCCTGGGTGCACGGCCTCTGCAGTCACACAGGTCATGAGGGCATGTGCATGGCTCCTGCTCCTAACCAGCTTTTGAACAAGGGGCCCTAGATGTTCAGTGTGGACTGGGCCCTGCAAATTATATAGCTGTTTAATGCCCGCGTTTAATACATGGATGGACAGGAAGCGTTTTGGAGGGTTGGTGTGCCTAGATGACTAATGGCATGAGATTAGATGAGGATCTCTGGGGTCAAGGGCCATAGTTAAAGGGCGCTTTCTGACAGCACCCAGTTTCAGCTTAGGCACAGGCATCCTTTCCCATCCCCCTCTCCCCAGGCCTTGGCTGGGGCAGGTCGGAAATGAGGAGAGAATCTGCACCCAAAAACACTTTTCACTGAGCACCTCACCTGCTCCGGAAGACTGTTCATGGCACTTGGCAGGGGAGGCGTTCGTCCTCTGGCATGATTTCATAGCCAGGCAGTGAGGAGCCAAGGATGGCGGGCTCCAACGAGGCCCGCAAGTCAAGCAGGGCACCCACCACGCCATACACTAGAGCTTTCTATCAGGCCTCCTCCCAAGAGGCTTCTGCTGGAAGCGGGAAGCTGGGGGCCCTCAGTTCCATGGTCAAGGGGAAGAGGACCCATGGCGAGAATTCTAACTCCATTCGATTTAAGCTTTATGAGGTTCACCAAGGGGAAGCTTGCTGAAAGGTGACGGAGAGGGACAGAGGCCCTGGCACCTCTGCCTCTGTCCCTCTGAGGTGTAAAGAGTTTCCCAAGTGCTTTCTAGTGCCACTTGCCACAGTGCCAGTGTGTTCCATGCAAGTTCTCATCCCATCCTGTGCAATCCTGTGAGGGAGGTGTTAAGATCGCTGTTTATAAATGAGGACGCTGAGCATGAAGAGACCTGATGACTTGTCTAGGATCAGAATGAGGATGCAGACTCATTGGTGCTGAAGCCTGAATCCCAAGTGCTAGCTTCCAAGCTGCAGAGGCGCCGATGCCGAGGGAAGACAGGCGCATACATAGATGGTAGGTGCTGTAAGAGAGATGTGCCCATAGCAGCGCGCTGAACCCAGCCTGAGCACAGGAGAATGTCTCAGCAAGGTGACAGCTGAATCATGCACAAGCTGAGAGCATTTTAAAGGCTGAATAGGAGTTTTCCAGGGTAGGGAGGGATGGAGAGGCCAGGAAGATTGGTTCAGGCTGAATGGGCAGCACCAAGGTCAAAGGCACAGAAATGGAGAGAATGGTCTTTGTAAGTGGGACCAGCATGGTGGTCCATTGCCTGCAGCTCGGGAGTATTCGGTAGAATGCAAACAGAACCAGACCACAGGCCCTGCAGAGGAGTTTGCTTTTATCTTGACAGTCCCCATAACGAAGAGGGAGAAAGTCCATCAAATAATGGCACTACCTGTTCCCAGACATGGCTGTCCCTGTCTGGGGAAGGCTTGGGTGCAGAGCAGACTATTGGGTGAGGGGACCGAAAAGGGGCTTTAAGGAGAGAGTGATGTGGTCAGGGTTGCAGAAGAGAGACCACCTGGGAGCCAGGGTGAGGAAGGCAGGGAGGGCAGGAATTAGACTCTTGGCCCTTTGACAGCAGGATCTGTGCTCCCAGGCGGCTGGTGCTGCCCTTCACTTATTCATTCATTTTGCAGTTATTAACTGATGGCCAACTCCGTGTCAGACACACTATTCTGTGTGCTAAGGATAGGAAGGAACAAAACTGACAGAAACCCTTTCCCTCACAGAGCTTATATACTGGAGAATGTAAACAATGTAACTAAATTACTATAGACTATATTAGATGCTTACAAATGCAATTGGGGGGCAGGGGGAAGCAAGGAACAGAGATGGGGAGGGGTGGGGGAGGCCGCTTGCACTGTTAATCAGGATGGTCAGAAAAGATCCCTCTGAGAAGCTGACATTTGAGGAAATGCCTTAAGGAGGTGAGGGAATGAACCATGCTGATCATCCCAAGAAAGACCATTCTAGGCAAAGGCCCTGAGGCAGGGGGGCATGGAGAAGAGGGGTAGGAAGGAGGGCAGAGGAGAAACAGTTTGGGTGGGGCCTGCAGGCCTTTGAGAAGATTTTGGCATTTACTCGGAGTTTGTGGGGGGGAACTGGTGGAGCATTTGAGCAGAGACATGGTAATAAATCTATTTCCTGCAGGGTTGTATGTAAATCAGATGTTTGTGCAATGAATCCAGCTTATAATCCCCTACGAGGACCCAGGCTGACCTAACAGTCCTTGCTTGCATGTGGCTGGTTCTCACAAAGCATTTGCAGAGACATGCATTTCCAGAATTAAATATTTATCTGACCCCCAAACCCTTCTGGGTGAGAGAGCAAGCCCCTCAAATAGCAGCGCTGCCCACGTACAAAGCCAGCCTCCTCCCTGGTGACTGCTTCCAGGCGGATCCACTCTCCCTCATGAAAAGTGGATGAGACCTGCAAAGAGGGAAGGAAACAAGCAAAGATGTCAATTGTGAGGGACAGGCCGCTGGGCCCTGCAGACAGAGCTGCAGAGCAAAGGAGCCCGAACATTCCCTATAGCCCAAGCCACATGAATTTGCTGGGAGGACTGCCATTCCAGACAGCTATGCAGCTACATTCCATTTGCTGAGCACTTAGTATGTGCCAGGATCTGTGATCAGTGCTTTCCATGATCTAACACATTTAATTCTCTTAAGACCTCTGAATCTCAATAACTCCCATTTCACAGCTGAGGCACCTAAGAATGAGAGGTGTCTTGTATCTCAGAGTCACACAGTTAAAGTAGGAGCCTAAGTCTGACTCCAGAACTGTGCCTGGAACCCTTTCCCAGCTGTCACTCAAATATTGGCAGCCATTGCCTCTTAAACAGGACAGGGTATGCTAGGCCAGGAGACCCCATTCCCAGTGATTGTGATTCTCCAGCCCTCTGGAGTAATGGGACATTGGTATCAGGCAGTGGGGAAGGGGTAAGATTTGGGGCCAGGCTGGGCTTGAACTGGGGGCACTGGCAGACTGCAGACCCTAATGAGGGTACCCAGGAGCACAGCTACAGAGCTCTAGACCTCCCTGATAAACCTGAGATGGTGGATGAGACCAGGCAGGTAGGCTCTTCAAGCCATGAAGTTCTCGGTGCTCTGTCCTTTGAAAGTGGGACTCCCGCTGGCCAGTGAGGGGTGGGCAGGGGAGGGGCTGATGCTCTCTATCACACTGGTAGACTGGATGCAGTTTAAGGTCTAGTGCAAGCTGGAAATGGGAGTGAAGGACAGGGGATGGGGTCAGGGATGCTGACCCAGGGTCGTCTGGGCCAACACAGGGATCAGGAAAAGGATGGGAGGTATGGCCCACTTCTGCTCCTGCTCCCCATGGGTGTGCTCCCTGGAAGGCTGCCTTCTAATACCTAATTCCAGAGTCGCCTGCAAACCTGATTGGTACCCCATCAATGGATGTTTCTAAGCAAATCATATGCATAGACTTCTACAAACCACTGAGAAAGAGCTGCAAAATGCTCATATTCCAGAGCGATCCTGTTCGCTGGATCTGATGCCAAGCTTAGATAGGTTGGCGAATGAGAGTCTCTGTTTTCATCTCCCATTGTGCACGTGGCCCTGAGCTCCCAAGGCCCCCACACAGGCTTCTAGTCTGGTACCCCTCATCTTCCTGTGAATAACTTACACATCTGTGTCCCCCACAAGACCCAGGGTCCCTTAAAAGTGGCGAGGTCTGCGTCTGACCCCTGTTCCCATTCCCAGTGCCTGGCACAGACTGCTCCATAGAGTTATACAATAAATTAATGGATAATTAGGAAGAAATGTCTGCCAGAGAGCACCAGGGTTCTGAGTTGGTGGACTGGTGATGTCTGTGAGAGGGAGCCTGGCTCCGAGGACTCTGTGTTGAATAGCTGAGCAAGGTGTGCCAGAGGCAGAGCAGATGCCAGACTTCTCACACACCCAGGAGGAAGGGGTGGGGGATGGGGCCCAGCTCTGGATGGAGTAAGTGGATGGGGCAGCCCAGCGTTGGGAGGACAGAAGGGGGTGGGGCTGGGGCAGGGCAGCCCCATCCCCTCTGAACCAGAGGGCTGCTGTCCTGTGGGCCAGGATTTGGAAAGGGGCCAAATGTCCAGGTAGAAGCCTTCGTGAATTCATTGGACATGTCCAGGTGTGGGATCCAGCAGTGAACAGGACAGTCACTGCCCTGATGGAAGGACGTGATTGTGCAGTATTTACGGGTTAGGATAAGTGTGCCCAGAAACAGAAGCAAGGCCAGGTGAGGAGAGCAGGGAGTTGAACTTCTTGGACAGTATCAAGGAACTGACACTGGAGTGGACACCTGAGTGATGTGAGTGAGGTCAGATTTGGGGGCTCAGCTTTGCACATTGAGGAGCTGCCTGAAGGCCCGTGGGATGGGAGTGAGGGGCATGGAGAAGTTGGGGGTAGAGGGGACATGTGAGCATTTGTGCTGCTGTGCCCTGACCAAGCGTTCCTGGGACATAGGACTTTCAGTACTAAACTTGAGAATGTCCCAGGCAACTTGGGACTGAGTTGGCCACCTAGCGGTAGGTAGGATGTGTGGACAGAGAGGGGGCCGGGCCAGACCATGCAGAGTCACCTTGGAAGCTATGGTGGGGGCTTTGTGTCTTAGTCTACGTTTGATGGGAATGGCAGACAGTGCCTCATTTATGATTTGACAGATATCTCTGAGTGCCTCCTCTGTGCCTCTGCTGGACAGGGAGCCAAGGTGAGGCACACACGATCCTGCTTTTGCGGAGTTCTGGGCTTTTGCATTCCCTGACATCGGCAGTTAAGCCAGGGGTGGCACAATGTCACACTCACCTTCTCTTTGGCGTTTTCCGTCCCTACTCACGGTGAACAGAACAGTGTCCATAGCCTTCAGAGCAGGCGCTTTTCTTTTCCATCCAGATCCACAGGACGTTATTTCCAGGCATCATTTCACTGTGACAGAAAGAGGAGTGTATATATCTGATCTTGGGGTGCAGCCCAGGTCACCCTGGAAATTGAACACTGGCTCACTTTGCACATCTGGGTGCGAAGGTCACAGGGCAGCCTGTGAGGTGGAGATATGCAGGCAGTTTCAACACAGCACGGCTGTGAGGGCAGGGAGGTATCACACTAGCAATAGCAAACATCTACTGAACACTAACTGTTATCAGCTTCCCGTCGCTGCTGCTGCATAACAAACTGTCACAAACGTAGCAGCTTAAAGCGCCTTTATTATCTGACAGTTCCCGTGGTTCAGCAGTTTGGGCAAGGCCCGAAGGGATTCTCTACTCTGGGTTTCACAAAGCTGTAATCAAGGCGTTAGCTGTGGCTGGGGTCTTATCACAGGCGTGGGGTCCTCTCACAAGCTCAGGTGGCTGCTAGAAGAATTCATTTCTTTGTGCTATAGAATCAAGGCTGTTGGCTTCTTCAAGGTCAGCAGAAGAATGAATCTCTGTTGTTTCAAGTCTCTGGCTGCCAAATCCTCAGAATTGCCTGATTGGATCAGGCCCACCCAGAATAATTTCCTTTCTAATTGATTCAAAGTCAACTGATTTGGGCCCTAATTACACCTGCAAAATAAAATAAAACCTTTCACTTTTGCCCAATAACTTTATCTAATCAAGGGAGTGACGTACCATCATATTCCTCCGTCCTACCCTCACCCAAGGGCAGAGGATTATGGGGGTGAGACCAAGGAGGGGGCTATTAGGGGCCATCTTCAAATTCTGCTTACCATACCAACCATATAAGATATGCTTTACACACACCAGCTCATTGAATTCACAGAACACTCCTATGAGATAGATACTGCTATTGTCCCCCTTTTACAAATGAGTAAACTGAAGCCAACAGAGGGTAAATACTAAGCCCAACATCCCCCCAGCTAGGAGGAGCCGGTGCTCGACAAAGCATAGCCTCTGAAGCCAGAATCTCTGTGGCAGTCAAGGAAGGAGGGGAGCCTACCAAAGTTTCCATTGCTGTTTCATTAAGCATCGCCATGGAAACCTTGTGTGACGCATCACTTAAAGTCCTGTTAGATTATTTTTTTCAGGGTTGCACCTGCTGGCACATGGCAGCAGCACTAACCAGCACACACACACACCATGGTCGAGTTCATGGGTCTAGTGGTGGCCATGAGGCAGGAGGTCTAGAGGGTCCATTGATAAATGAATGTGCTCATTGGCACAGGCAGGGCCTGGTTAGTGTTCCTGGTGTAGGAAACCCAGGTCTGGGGAACCGTTCAGGTCCTGTTGGTCGCAGGACTGGCATTTTTTGCTCACTGAGGGCTCCAAGGTACTGTCTCCCAGTTCCCCATCTCTCTCCTCCCCCCAGGCCTACACTCCTGGCCCTTCAGGCCCTCCCCCCTCTTTTGGGCCCGCTCTTGGTACCTTTGCCCAACAGGAAGAGGAATCAAGCCTGGACCACAAACCTGGGAAGGCCCAAGACCTGCTCCCATCATGACATAGAAAGTCGTGGATATTTACTGATCTAGTCCCAAATCTTAAAATGAGGGCTGGCCTTGCAGATCATTGAAGCAGGAGGTCCAGGGTAATAATTATGATGACAATGATGATTATAATGACCATCTCCTGTGACTTCTTGCCAGGCCTAATGTACGCAAAGTGCTTTGTATACATTATGCCTAATTGCTCATTTGTCAGTTCATTCGACACATGTTTACTGGGCAGTGACTCTGTGCCAGGCTCTGGGTATGCACTAGTGAAGCGGTTAGACATGGAGCTTACATTCTAATGGGGAAGACAGACCGTCAACAGAAAGGGGAAAACTGTTTGGTGGTGGTAAGTGCCATGCAAAGAATTAAAATAGAATGGTATAGTTAGGGCCGGTGCTGCTTCTATTTGTGTGGAGAGGGGAGGCCTTTCTGAGGAGGTGATAGTTAACCAAAGAGTTAAGCTGACATCAGGAGAAAAAAGCTGCTCCAGGGAGAAGGTACAGCTAACGCAAAGGCCCTGAGGTAGGAACAGACTTTGTGAGTTTAAGGAACAGAAAGAAGGGCCAGTGTGGCTGGAGTGTGGTGAGGAAGGAGTGGAGGGTATGAGCAGAGGTTGTCCCAGTAGACTCTAGGTTCAGGTAAGAAATGTAAGTTTTATGTGAAGGGGGATGAGAAGCCATTACAGCAGAGGAGATACTTGCTCTGGCTTGTGTTTGGAAAGGTTACTTTGTGTTGGGGGCAAGAGGAGAATTGGGGAGTCCAGTTCATAGACCTCTGCAGGGCCTGGGAGAAGGATGCTGGTGGCTTGGGCACCGCAGCTGGAGGGAAGCACATGGATTCAGGAGTGGTCAGCAGGGCTGGCTAATGATGTGCATGTGGGAGTGGGAGAAGATTCTGGAATATTCCTAGATTTTTGGTCTGAGCAACAGGGTAGATAGAGATTCTAGCCTCACAACAACTCTAAGGTGCCTTTGTCATGTTCATGTACATTTTAGAAGTTAAAAAGCAAGCCCACCATCAACTGACATATGCTCCAGCACAGATGAACCTTGAGGACATTATGCTAAGTGATCATAAGTAGTCAAATCCATAGAGACAGAATAGAGTGGCAGTTGCCAGGGGCCCCGGGGAGCAAAGAGGAGAGTCAGTGTTTAATGGTTATGGAGTTTCAGTTTCGCAAGATGGAAAGGTTCTGGGGATGGAGAGTGGCGAGGGTGGCACAATGTGAATGTACTTAATACCATGGAATTGTGCCCTTAAAAATAGTTAAATGGCAAAATTTGTCTTGTGTGTCATTTAACACAGTTTTTATAAAAGAATAAGAAAAATAGGCCCAGGATCACACAGTTGTTAAGAGGTCGAGCCAGGTTTTTACTGGGCCCAGCGAACCCCAGATGTGGTGACTTTACTTGCCATATCACCCCTCCAGGAACACAGGCCCCAGGCTGAATGTGAACTCACCTGCACCAAGGTGAAGATCAGCCCCATCTTACACTGTGTGGGCTTCAAGGGGGGACACCAATCAGGTATGGCTGGCGTGGCACCTGCTTAGGAGATTTCTGAATGGAGAGGGGGACAATAGAAAGCAGACCGAACCCCAGCATTTCATTTTGTCTAGTAATAGTGTTGATATATACAAAGCAGCTCTTTAGAAATGATGATGATGATAACAAAATAATGAAAATGTCAGCTCCTACTCAAGGATATCTGTGTGCTCAGCCCTTTACACAACATTTTATCAGTCCTTACCGAAACACCACAATGTAGGTATTTCCATTATTCCCATTCTACAGATGAGAAGACAGAGGGTAAGTGACGTTAAAAGACTGGTCCAAGGTCGCCCATCAGTAAATGGCCTGAAATTTGAAAGCCTGGCCTGCCTCTCCCCAGACATCTTTCTAGTAATGGCCCAGGTTAAATGAGGAGACTGATTAAGAAGGCATAACTGTGGGGATTCTCGGTGTTCTGTCTTTTGGGCTAATTTGACAGGACACAGTAATTATTTCCTGGGAAGAGCATCTTCTGCACAGGCCCCAGGATGCTCCACACTCAGCCTCCTGCGTGGAAGCTGCCACCGCCTTTGCTTGGGGACAAGTCACAACAAGGCTCAGCACACTCCCGCCACGCCCCACTCAGGCAGCACCTCACAGGGAAACCAGATAAAACAACATCAAGCTGAGCTCCTGATTCACATTCCATCTCCGCAGCTCCTTGCTGATAAATCCTCTAGAACTGGAAATGAGGCTGGAGGGAGGGGACAGAGAGCTGGGCCCTGCGGCCGGCAGACGGTTCCCACTGGGGATTGTCCTCTCTCAGAGCAGTGACAGGCGGGGCCCATGGGGTGAGCAGGCACCTCTGCCGCCTCCTCCTTTTTAAAAAGAATTATTTTTAGTCATAGTAAAACACACAACCAAGTTTAACATCTTAACCATTTTCAAGTGTACATTTTCATAGCATTAAGTACGTTCACATTTTTGTGTAACCATCACCACCGTCCATTTCCAGAACTTTTCATCTACTCAAACTTAAACTCTGTACCCATTAAATACTATCCCTATTTGTCCTCTCCCCAGCCCCTAAACCCACAACTCCCCTTTCTGTCTCTCTAGGTACCTCCTATCGGTGGAATTGCACAATATTTATGTTTGTCTCTGACTCATCTCATTTAGCATAAGGTCTTCGAGGTTCATCTGTATTATAGCATGTGTCAGAATTGCCTTCCTTTTATTTTATTTTATTTTTAAATCTTGGTTGAAAATATTACATATGTCCCCTTATTTCCTCCATTGACCCCTTCTATCTCACCTCTGCCTCCTGCCCCAGGCCTTCACCACCCTATTGTCTGTGTCCATGGGTTATGCATATATATATATATATATATATATATATATATATATATATATATGTTCTTTGGTTGATCTCTTCCCACCCACCCACCCACCCCCTCCTTCCCTCTGAGATTTAACAGTCTGTCCCATGGTTCTGTTTCTGGATATATTTTGTTCATCAGTTTATTTTGTAGAGTTGCCTTCCTTTTAGAAGGCTGAATAGTGTTCCGTTGTGTGGCTACGCCACATTTTTGTTTAGCCATTCATTCGTCGATGGCACTTGGGTTATTTCCACCTGTTGGCCATTGTGGGTTGTCGTGCTATGAACATGCCCTTTTCTTGACCATGGCTGGGTATAATCCTGGTATTCAGGTGGCTGGGTTATGTGGCATCCCCCAGGACCGCCACCCTTCACAGCGCGCCAACATGCCCCTCCCCTCACTTCACCAGATCTCCTGCAGGTCCCACAGGTGTCCAGAGCATCCCTGGGTCAGTCAGCTGTGAAAGTGGTCAAGTGGTTTAGTCCACACTGTGTTGCTTACCAGCTTGGTGATTTCGGGCAGGTTATTTCATGTTCATGGTCTCAGTCTCTTCTCCTATAGATGGGAACCCTACTAGCACCAGGGAAGGAGTGTGGTTGCAGCAGATAATAAAGGCCTTCCTTCTGTGCCAGGCATCATGCTATGTGCTTGGCATGGAGTATTTAACTTGGTCCTCACAACCACCCTAAGTAGTTATTCCCTTAGTTGGTGCAGAGGTAGTATAACTATGAAGTTCTATACTTTCTAGATGAGGAAACTGAGTCTCAGGGAGGCCCCGCACCCATCAGCTGAGTGCTGGGCTTGCCCTGGTATCGAATACCTTATTCTGTCTCCCGTGCATGGAGGGCACCTCACATGGGGTCTGGTCCCAGGAAATGCCCAGTGAATGGGGATCAGTTTGATCCCCAGGGAGCACAGCCTGCTTTAACCAGCAAGGTCCTTGTTTAGCTTAGTTTGAACCTGGGGCTGGGCTGACAGGTTGGCCATGCTTGCAAACAAGGAATCCATGTTTGATTTGCAGGAGCTGTGAATCTGCCTTCCCGGGAAGAGGATCCGTGTGTTTTATCATTTCCCAAAGGCCCCTGACCCCAAAATAGTACAGACCCACTTGGATTGTAAAGCCATGGACTCTGGCTTATGAGCAGCAGCGACTGTATTATGCTGAGAACCCTGAGAGGGGTAAGCTGCTGCACCAGGCACGCTGCAGTGGCAGGAAACAAGACGCGGCAGCACAGGTTGTGGCTGCGGGATAGACAGGACCAGCCAGGACACAGGGGCATGTGAGAGAAGCTGGTTCTGGCTGCAGGATGATAGGGTCAGAGCACTGGGCATGGCGGACTAGGTCATGTGACGAAAGGCTGGTCTCCACACCTGGACAGCTGCAGGCCAGGCCTGGAGGGAGGTGCAGCTCCCTTGATTCATTTGGGGAAGGGTGGGGACTGGTAAGTCCTGACTCTCAGGCCTCGGTTCCCTGGGGTTGTGAGCAGCCCAGCTTTGCTGTGAACATCAAGTCTTGTCCAACTGTGTTAACCATTGGCTTCCCCATTCTGTTTCTCTCGATCCCCATCCTCAACAGGCTCTCCCACATAAATACTCATATGATACACAAATATACCTATTATTATATATTCTATGGATATAATGTATATTTATATATGTATGTTTATTTATGTGTGTGTATATATATATGCTCCACACACAAACACAAACATATACACATACATACACACACACAAACATATACACATACATACAAACACCAATACAATAGAATGACTATAGATATTCATGTCCCTGTTTACACACATACACACATTGTGCGGGAGGAACACAAGGAGTTCACTGTTGCTGGAACGTGGGGTGTTGTGAGGGCTGAGGTTGGAGACATGGGCGGGACTGGCTGGTGGAGGACCTTGAATGACATTCAAGGGAGTTTGAATTCTACCTGTAAGTGATGGGGAGCCACCAAAAGGCTTTCAGAGGGAAGCAGTTGGTCCTGTTAACTGTTTAGAGAATAGTTGGACTGTGGCAAGTGTAAGGCTGAACAGGGAGGAAATGACTGTCTCCAATTCCCAAGAAGAAGGTGTGAGGGCAGGGGGCCCAGGGGCATTGGTGCAGATGGAGGGAGATGGATGGGAGAGGTGAACGGAGGCTGATGTGAGACGGGATGTGAGAATGGATGAGGTTTCAGCGTGGGTAGCTGGACAGACCACAGGCCATTCCAGATGCAAGGAACCCAGGCGGAGAGGCGGGTCCAGGCAATGGCAGGAGCTCACTGGGCCACGGCAGTGGAAACATCCCGAAGGCTTCCCTGTGGAGAATCCCGATGGCAATAAGACTCGGAGGAAGGTCTGGGCTGGCACTTTGGCTGCGCACAGATTTAAGAATCAGTAGCACAGGGGACAGAGCCTAGTAAACAAGAACACACGAGGGGACTGCGTGCTCTTGGGCATGTGCCAGCATGGCTACCTGGAATGCCCTCCCTTCTCTGCCAAGACTATATTGAATGCTTCTTCCAGGAAACTTCTTCGAATTATCCCTTCCCATCATCTCTGAGGCTAAATGCCACTGGCTGATGGGCCAGGGAGTGTGGGGCAGCTGAGGAGAAGGGCAGGGAGCTAACGGGGTCCTGGGCCTCTGTGTCATCTGTATTTCCATAGTTACTCTGGGGACGGTAGGACCATTCATGAATTATTCTTATTAGAGCTGAGGGAGGCCTTTCAGACTAGAAGTAGCTGGCTCCTGCCAGGCTCCGTGGACGTGATATGAGGCTTCCGGACCCTGGACTAGGAGCCAAGTGATGCCACCTGCCTGGCAGATCCTAGGATGGCTTCCCTTCTCCCAGCTCCTGGGGCCCACCTGCTCCCTCCAGCTCCTGTTCCCAGCTCCTCTTTATTTCTGTCTGGCCTCTCTCACACCACCCTGGCATCTTTTTCCAGGGATCTCCAGGGGCTTCTGTGTAATCACATCCCAAATTTATTGAACATTTACTATGTGCCAAACACTGAGATATGCACTTGCCCTAATGATCTTTCTTAATCCTCTCAAAAGCTCTGAGCTGGATTGTTATTACCCTCATTTTATTGGCAGGTAAACATGTGCAGGGAGGGAAGCAACTCAATAGTGTAGTAACAGAGTTGGGATTTGAACCTGGGCCATCTGTCTCCTGAGTCTACCTCCCTAACCGCTGTGCTCTGCTACATGTTACATCGTCAGTGCTAACCCACAGTGAGGAGAGGCATGGGCAGAATTCAAACCTTGGTCTGTGGGGCGCCAGAGCCACTCTCCAAACCACAATGCTCTGTGCTGCCCAGACCCCAATAGCCCTCTCTGCCACCTCATCGATCACTGAACCCACAGCTGCTAGAAGCTTCTTCAGGATCAGATCTGCACCCCAGCCCCCACCCTACATTCCATGTTGTGTCTAGGATGACACGAGCTTACATTACACACAGGTGACAGGCAGGCTGTGTGTGTGGGGACAGTGACACTGGCTTCCAATGGGTGCTCTGGTTGTAGGAGGAGGTATCTGTGAGGGAGGGACATTAGCCCATAAGAAGATCATTATTTTGATAGACAAATGTGTCATTTATTTGTCTATGTGAGCAAGTGTTGTTGTCACATGGATGAACACAAGAGCTATGGACTGATACATTCTGGATTTGACTGTTTTTATATACGCATGTGTATGTATGAGGATGTATGACAGAGGAGGGGCAGGCACATGCGTGTGTCAGCGAGAGTATGTGAATGGGTGGATTTGTGCATTATTGTGTGCACATACTGGATGTGGAGCTATATTGCTGTGCCTGTGATGTGTGTGAGATTGTGGGGTCCCAAAAGAAGGAGCATCTCCAGGGCAGAGCCAGCTCTGTCTCCTGATTCTTGACCCTGGAGGACCTGAACTGATGGTTTCCACCTGCACAGGAGCTTCCACATAGCTTTGGATTTGGAGCCCCAGAATGAGTAACACTGAATGACAAGCAAGAGGCAGGGTCTGCCTTCCCCACAGTTGCTGCTCCTCAAACTGAGGCACTGTGTGTCTTGGGCCCAGTTCAGGGGACCTGTGGGAAATGGAGCCTCAGAGCCGATGTCCCAGCCAGCAAGATAGCCTGTGCCTCGCCAGCCCATCCTTCACCTCTCCACTGAAACACAGTAGCTGAGAAAGAAGGTGCAGAGTCAGGCTGACTGGGCGTGCATCCAGTTCCCACAGTTCCTAGCGTGTGAGCAGCTTTATCTCTCTGAACCTCAGTGACCTTACCTGTAAAATGGGGATGATACCCATATCACAGTGTTGTTATGAGGGTTGAACGAGACAGAATTCAGTGTAAAGCCAGTGCATACAAGTGTTCAGCAAGCAGTGGAGCTGATGGCGAAGAAGGCGAGGAGCAGGAGGATTCACAGAGATCTGTTCAGATGCGCTTTTTAATCAGTGTCTTTGTAGTCACTGCATCCACCGTCTTTTGTATAAGAAATAAAGGGATGATATTGGCCGGAAGCCCGACTTCTCAGTTCTTCTTCAGGCCCCTCTGTCTAATTCTTTGAGAGAGAGGGAGCCTGCAGAATATTGTGCCTCTTCTAGTGGGATATAGGTTAACCTCTCTCCTGCTTTAAGAAGAGATGGTGGTGAGAGGATTACTGGGACTTCCGGACCCTGGACTGGGAGCCAAGTGGAGGAAATGGGGCCTGGGGTTCCATTGTCCACTGGGCTGGAGTTAGCAGGTAAGGTGTCCCCACAGGCATCCCAAATGGGGCTGGTGCTGAGGCAGCACTTCCCTACTAGCCAACGGCATATAGGGACTGAGTCCCAGACTTGGGGAGGGGAGTGCACGCCTGGGCTCCCACCCTGGGAAAGAGTAAGGGGACAGCAGGGCAGTAGTGGAACCTGGTGGGACACCCCAAAAGTCAGGATTACCTCCCTCTGGACACCACCCTCAGGGTTACCATCCCAGGCTCAGGTCAGGACCCCCTGCCAAGCCAGGTCATAGCCACCTCCTCTTACAGCTCCTTTGCTAGGATTCACTCCTATGTGCAGCTGGGCAGGGCTGAGGGCCAAACATGGCTGGCTCTGGCCACAAACCTCTGGAAGTCCCAGCCACCAGGTCAGGCGTCATTCTGCGCAGCCAAACAGGAAATGGACCCTGCTTAAGTTGTCAGGTGAAAATAGAGAACCTATGTCCTTGTCCTTCTGTGACATGCTGCGTTCACCTGAAAGTGCTGAGGTTATTTCTTTAGTAAGAATTGATCCCACTCCCCAACGCTACTGACCACAGGCCATCCCAGGACATCCCAGCCCCTAGGAAAACACATTTGGATGTGCCAAAGGGGGGGTTGTGTCTGTAAAACCAATGCATGTTAACCTGGAATGTTCTATGTAAATGTCAACTGTAATTGCTAAAGCTATTTGATGATGATGATTCATTAATAAGGAAAACAGAGCAACTCAGGTTTGTCTTATCCTAAAATCTAGCAATTCCCAAAGTGTGTTCCACAAAACAATTTAGAAGTTAATAGTTATGTCTAAGGGGGGTTGGGGGGAGGGAGAGGGGCGATTCTATAGTTCAAGTTTTGGAGCTGCAGTTTTGAGCAGGGTTAAATGGGTTTCTGTCCTGCACAGTCTCTCAGATAAACTCACTCCTGGATTCTGGTTTCTTGATGAGGAGAGGTTTCTGCAGTGTTTAAAGTTACTAGACCCGCCGAATGTTTCCCTCATGGAATTTATTTCTCAGCCAGGGTGCTATGGACATACTTTGGAAAACATTTCTAGGCTTCATTCTGTAATTACCCTAATTTAGCCCCCAATTGCACATTTAGCTATTATAAGCTTCGCACTGACAGTATCTTGCGATGTTTCCCCACAGGGCACCGTGGATTCTGCTCTCATTGCTCTGTCTAGACAAGCGGGAGAATCCTGTGCTAGGATGTGGTGGGGTAGGGGGCTGAGCGGGGAGCAGCGGGGCTCAGGGCTGGCAGAGGTCCAAGGACACTGCCTTGTACTAGGCCAATCAGAGGGGCTGAGGCATGGCACCGCCTCCTAAAACAGGAGAGGGCAATGTTGATACAGAAAAGTGCACTGAGCTTCCCTTGGCGAGTGCCTGGAGGAGGCAGCACAGCCCACGCCTCCTTGGAGTCCTGCTGTACCCCACAGCTCCACAGGCTGCACCCCAGTGGAGGGCTCTGAAGCTGCTCTCTCTGAAGCCTCTCCACCTCAAGGTTGTGCTCCTGAAAGGCAGGGCTAGCTCTCCCCTCTCCCCAAGAAGTCCCCAGTGTTTTAAGAAGCCGAAGTCACCGATGAAGAGGAGACTCCCCTCTGGGGTAGTATTGCCCAAATTGGCAAATTAAAATGCAAGATGTCCACTGAATTTCAAATTACAAACAATTTTTAGTATAAGTATACCCCAAATATTGCATTGGATATACTTATGCTAAAAAAGTGTTTTGTGTTTCTCTGAAATGCAAAGTTAACTGGGCGACTGGGTCCTAGGATGCTACCTTTTGGGTGTTGCTTCTAAAAGTGAAATCGATCTGTCTCTTTTATATTAATGTTTCTCTCTCCCCCTCCCTTCTACTCTCTCTAAAAGTCAATGCAGAGGAAAATCTCCTCCTCCGGTGAGGATTTATAAAGAATCACAGGTGAAGGAGAGGAGGCCATGGGGTGCTGTGATTATGAATGGTCAAGGGGAATTCCGCACTGACAGCTCCCAGCTGGTTAGGGTGGGGGGAAAGGGGCCCACAAGGGATCTACCTGGGTGTGGATTGGGCATGCTGTAGTCTGGCAGGGAGAGGGACTGTGCAGGGGGGAAAGCAGTTAGACAAACACAGACCTTGAAGTCCGGGAGGTCAAGGTTACCGCTTGATGAGGCCACAGGCAGTGTGGTCAAATGGCTTGATACTCAACCCAAGCCCTGATCCCAACCAGTGGTGCCCCTGGGTCAGAATGAGCCTTGCTATTCCTTATCTCTCTCTCCCTACCCCCGTTCCATATAAAGGGGACTGTCATATTGCCTCTGTCAGGGTAGGATGAAATAGAAGAGTCCAGATAAAGTGCTGAGTAGAGTGCCTGGCTCATATTAAACACCCCAAAAGTGATGTTATCATTACTACTACTAGCGGTGTGGCTCTTCAGCTCTCTTAATTTCTCTTTGGTAAAATGGGGTTCATACATACCAACCCAAAGAGTGGCTACGAAGACTAAAATAAATCCTGTTTCAATGGCAAAGAGTCAAGACTAAACACATATAAGCCCTTGCCTGCAGCCAGCACAGAGTCACCTGTCCCAGGCCAAATGGCAAGGGAAAGCAAATCTCAATCCTCAGGTGCCAACTGCCTGTCTTCTCCCTGCCACCTTCCTCCTAGTTTTCTCTATCCAGGACCCCCACCTGTGCAGCCCACTCTCCCCCGAGCCCCTCCCCATCCTTGACCTCCAGCAAAAACAATCTCTCTCTATTATGGGGAGGTGGGAGAGGGTTCCTGAGATCCAAATTGTACACTGAGATAAATATATGCAGTCAGACTAACTCAGAGTTGCCCGACTATGGCCCATGGGCCTCCTGCCTGTTTTATAGGTCAAGTTTTATGGGACTTGTGTTGTCTACAGCTGCTTTTGCACTGTGGTTGAGCCACTGGAAAAGTGGGGTCGCTGGAACAGAGACCATATGAGACCAAAAGTATTCACTGTCTGGTCTTTTACAGAAAAAGTTTGCCGACCCTGCACTAGTTAATTGCATATATAAAAATTTCATTTAACACATTGCAACAGGGCAGTCTCCTCCTGCCAGACATTAAATCAAACACTAGATCTATGAAGAACACAATGGCATGCCTGTCCCTCAGGGAGTGTAGAGATGAAAATAGACACCTAACCAAAAAATTAGAAGCAGGTTCAGCTCCTATTTGAAAGGCAGGATGTTGTAAAGTAATGGATGAGTGAACTGCAATGTTGTATGACAAAAGCAGGAACTGAAGTGCAAGGAAAATTCCCAACTTAACTCCCTAAATTGGGTCCCCAAAATCCAATGTAAGACATGGGATTATAAAATTTTAAAAAATGACCAGAGTGAGCCCTCATGTAGTTAATGGGCTGGGAGTTCCAGGATTCTGGGAGTGAGTTGTCAATCACGTTATTCCCAAATTTACATGTTATCAAGATGTGTTATTGTGGGAATTGACAATTTATGCAGGACACCAGGATCTCAGGGAAGGGTTCACCGAGATAGGGACATTTAAGTGTGGCCTTGAAGGATGAGTAGGAGATTGCCAGACGGAGCACTTGAGAGGAAAGCAAGGTGTGCTTGGAGAGCCTGTGGTGGAGGGGCAATGATGGAGAAGCAGGAGATGAAACAGAACATGTCAGCAGTAGCCAGAGCACAGAAGGACAGGGCTCTGGGAGCCTAACCTTTGGTTTATCCTGACAGCACTGGGAAAGTTCCCAAGATTTTCTTTTCCTTTCCTTTTATTGTTATGAGTCTTTTAAATCACTATTTATTCTCATCCAAATCATGCAGAAGATCAGAGGGCCTGCTTTTGCATGTGCCTTGGGGATACCCACCCGGGCTGGGTTCTAGAACACTCCCTCTGGCATCAGTGGTCAATGCATTGGTGGGGCAAGGCCAGCAGCAGGGAATTCAGAGTTGGGTGCAGAAGTCCAGGGGAAAGATGACCAGGTTCTTCAAATGAGAAAGGAGGATAGATAACTATGATTTATGGAGGACAGGGAAGTTCAAGGGAGAGGTTAGCCTTGCCCCCAGCAGCCAAAGCTGTGCAACAAGAAGGCCCTGGAGAGTAAACAGGACACAGCTCAGAGAGAGCCCACTGGGCTAATGGAGTAACTGACGAGGGCCGGGTACCATGAGCTGTTCCCAATCTCAGCTCTTCTCTGTGGCCACCCAGAGGAGCCCAGGCTCTGCCTCTGAAATTCTGGTTCAGTAGGTTTGGGGACAGAGTCTAGGATAAGTATCCTTATATAACTCCCCAGGTGATCCTGAAGCAAAACTGCATATGTGAGCCAAGAGAATGGCTCATAGTGGGCAGCTTATGCCCAATGATGGCCAGGGAGAGGCCTGGCAGGACAGGACCCTACAAACACGTGAGTGGCATACCCCTGGTGCCTCTGCCTTGGCTTGATAGACAAGTGGCAGGAAATGTACAGGACCAGACTAGGTGTTAACTTGCCTGGTTGTCACCCTAAATGATCCCTCCAAGGAGAATGAGTGTGAATCCTTTATGGGGGTGTTTTAACATACACCAGTCACCATGGACTCTGTGTGCAACGATCAATGCAAGGATGGCCTAGGCAAGTGGAAAGTACATGGACTTGGCATCTAGGCACTACTGTGGAAACTCAGCTGAAACCCCAAAGAGCTGTGCAGCCTTGGGTATATGCCTCAACCTCTCTGGCAATCAATCATGCTTATCTCAACAAGGGGTACTAATGGTGCCTCTCTTAATGAGTTGTTGGGAGGATTAAATAAGACCATTAAGCCATTCAATAAAATTTGTTTAAAATGTATCTTTACTGTTGAAAGTATTACAGATGCCCCCTTTGTTTTTCCCCCACTAATCCCTGCAACCCACACCCGCCCCTCCCAGGTCTTCACCACACTATTGTCTGTGTCCATGGGCTATGCATATATGCATTGCATGTAAGTTCCCGGGTTAGTAATTTTTTTATTGAGGTATTATTATACATAAGGCACTGTTCTAGGAATTAAGACACTGAAATGAGAAAAATAGACAAAAAATATATCTGTTCTCATGGAGCTTCCATTGTAGCAGGGTGAAAAAAACAGTCAACAATGAATGTACCAAAAACATAATATGTCAGATGGGCGGAGTGGAGACAGCAAGTATAGACAATTCTTTGGGGATGGGTATATGTACAAAGCATGTGACAATGAGGATGTGTGATAAATCATGTTCACAAGGCCAAACAGCCAACAGTAAAGGATTGATGAAGATTAGCGAAGGTAGTATGTGATGCACAAGTGCCTATCACAGTGTAGGTACTCAAAAGAGAGTGTTTTTTGTTCCTTTCTCCCATGACCAATACCCCTCAGTCACACACACACGCATGCACACACACATACACCACGCACATATGTATAGCATCATCTCCTCCTTCCATGTTCAGGGTGGTGGCAAATTAAACCCTTCTACCCAAATCCTTCTTCCCAGCCATCCCACAACTCTGTATTAACTCTATGGTCCTGGAGAGGAAACAGGTTACTTGATGGAGATAAGAAATCAAAACATATGGAGGGTGCTTGTCCAGAGAGCATAAACGACTCTTCATGATAATATAGGAACTAGAGTCTCAAATTAAAAATAAAAGAAGGCAGGATGTAGCTTTTGCCGCTCTCCAACCACAGAGGAGCTTCATTGTCATGCAATCACAGAGAATATTATGTTGATTGGCAAGAGCCTGGCTTTGTAAAAGGGACAGAATTCCCCACTGCTAATCTACAATGGAATTGTTCAGCGCCAGGCACAGCTTTAATAGCATTGTTCTGGGCCACATTGGATGTAAATATCCCACTCTTCATTTTGTAAGCAATCAAAGGGAAGTTTTATAGACGGGAGAGCATGAACGATTATAATATCTGTGCCAAGGAACACAGGGGCAAAATCGAAAAATCAAAGAACACCGAGCCTTAGAAAGGCTCCGCTTTGTGGCTTATCTCCCATCTCCTCTGTCTGTCCGGCAAGTTGAGCATCAGATATATGACAAAAGGCCACACTCTGAATGTTGCCCTTGACGTTATTAAAAAGCACAGGATTGGCAAAGCAGACTGGAGGGGAAAAAAACAGACTATTAAGTCTGGATGCTGAGATAATCACCCTTGGTCTTGCCACAGTGCCTAGAATGATAAAGGAAGGAAAGGAACTCTTGCTTATTAAGCACCCACTATGTGCTGGATGCTTTGTCTCTGTCAGAAGTAGTATTACATCCCAACTAGGAGTGCTGAACAATGGAGCCAGAAAGACCTAGAGTCACAACCTAGCTCTTCCGTTTTCTAGCTGTGGCTTTGGGCAAGTTACTTAAACTCTCTGTGCCTCTGTTTTTCCATCTGTAGAATGGGGATAATAGTGTCCCACAGGATGATTTTGATCTTTATGTAATCTGCACAATAGCCCTGTTATAGGTTGAACTGTGCCCCCACCAAAATATGTTGAAGTCCTAAGCCTCAGGACCTATGAGTGTGACCTCATTTGGAAATAGGGTCTTTCCAGATGAGGAAGTTAATATGATCCAACTTAACTGGTGCCCTTATAAAAAAGTGAAATTTGGACACAGAGACATAGAGGGAGAATGCCATGTGATGACGAAGGATTGGATGGTGCATTCCCAACCAAGAAAAACACCGGAAGCTAAGAAGATACAAGGAAGGGTTGGTTTCCCTACAAGTTTCAGAGAGATCGTGGCCTTGCTGATACCTTGATTTTGGACTTCTAGCCTTCATAACTGTGAGACAATAAGCACCTATTGTTTTATGCCAGCCAATTTGTGGTACTTTGTTACAGCAACCCTAGCAAACTGATACACCCCTGCCATGGGAATAAAAAGTATCCTCACCCGGTCAGCGTGGCTCAGTGGTTGAGCGTCGACCCGTGAACCAGGAGATCACGGTTCGATTCCCGGTCAGGGCACGTGCCCAGGTTGTGGGCTTGATCCCTGGTAGGGGCATGCAGGAGGCAGCTGGTCGGTGATTCTCTCTCATCACTGATGTTTCTATCTCTCCCTCTCCCTTCCTCTCTGAAATCAATAAAAATATATATTTTTAAAGTATCCTCATTTTTAGATGAAGAACTGAAGCGCAGAGATGTAAAGTTTATGAGTCTCCAGATCACTCACTTATAGGTGGTCGAGCTGAGATTTGAATCTGAGCCACTCGGAGCCCGTCTGCCCCCTCTGATCGATCATTATGTGGCCTCTCTGGAGCAGAGCTCAAGAAGAAAAGGGCAGTGAAGTTAGAACGAGCCCCATCATCACAACCAAGTCCTGGTGGAGGCACCTGGCTGGAGTGGTCTGATTATGAACAGTTCATTAAGTAAAGAGCAGTGAGTGTTTGAGAGTGACTTTTTAAAAAGAATCGACTTTTATTTATAGTGACGTTCCAGTCATTAATTTTGAAGGAAGAAAGCCCAAAGCAGAAGCAGGCTCATTAAAAATTTTGACATTAGTAATTTAATTAAATTGGGTCTTTGCGTCCCGTTGCTGAAAATGAACAGTTAGTTCTACACCAGTTCTCAGCCCATTCCCCCTGCTTGGCTCCCTCCCCTCACCTTAGCTTGCTTTCTTCTCCAAATATTTACCTGACCAGCCCCTCCCACCCCCCAACACACACACACACACACACACACACACACACACCTCACAGTCACTACCTCTGCTGCAAGCCAGTAGCATGGGATTATGGGAAATGCCATAAAAGCCAGCAGGAGGATCATGGGAAACACCATGGAAGCCAATAGGAGGCTCATGGGTAATGCCAAGCAAGCCAGCAGCATGTGATCATGGGAAACATAAGGAAGCCAGCAGCCAATTATGGAAATGCCAAGGAAACCAGCAGTGTGGGATTATGGGTAATGTTAAGCTAAGCTAATGAACAGGCTGATGGAGGTAATTTCTTTTGTCTGCGTCATCTCATTTGTCAGAAGTAGAGAATGGGCAAGGAAGAGCTCTTCCTTCCTTCAGATAACTCACAAAAACATAGGCCTCTTGAGGGTGGGGACCCGCATTGTCTAATTCACTACTCCAAGCACAGTAGGCCCATAGTAAATTTTGCTTGCATGAAGGTATTAATATAATAATGAATAACTCCCCCAAACAACTAGTTAATGAATATACAAGTATGTCCCTACAAGTGCCAAACACTGTGGTAGACTCCCAGGATACTCCAGGGACCAGACCAGGCACCTGCCCTCGTGGCATTATAGCCCAGGGGAATGATAACATCTGCCATTTTTTGAGCCTCTGTCACTTGCTGGGCATGGTGCCAGGCATGCGTCCTTTATTATCAGTAACCTTCTCAGCCACTAGATAATGACTATCCTCCTTTCTCAGTTGAGGAACTAGAGCTCAGAGAAGTCACATGGCTCAAGACGGTGACAGCACCTGGTTTCAGACACAGAACAAGCTGGTTTCAGTCTGACCTGTCCCTCTATACCTGAGCTGTCCTCCTGGAAGGAGAGGAGAAGGAGGAGGGAAAGCTCTCTGCAGGTTCTGAGTCCATCAGGGCTGGCAGAGGGGGTCCCGCCAAGTGTTTCTGGCAACATGGGCAGGAGGAGGGTACTGCAAGGGCCTGGAGGCCCTCTAGGATCCTGGCTGGCCACCTCCACATCATCTCCACCTCATCATTGCCCCCATCCTGCCTCTCACCCCAGGCTCCCAAACTTCTAGGCTACCTCTAGCCTCAAGACCTTTGCACATGACATATCCTACACCTGGTACACTCTTTGGCATAAGCTAATAATTCTTACTAATCTCAGGCTTCAACATGGGTGGCACCTCTTCCAGGAAGCTATTTCTGACCTACCTACACTGGGTTTGGTCCCTTCCCTGGTCCCTATCCCATCATAACACAACATACCATTATCCACCCACATCTTCAACTGAACTGGGAGCAGAGATTCACTTATGTTGCATTTACTGTGTACCAGACTCTGTCCCATGCCTTAACTCATTTAATTCTCACAACAACCCCATGAGGGAGGAAGGTTCTATTGTGATCACCATCTTACAAATGAGGGAAGTGAGGCACAGAGAAACTGAGAGACTTGCTCAAGTTCCCATAGGTAAAAAGCCGTCAGGCAGGGATGCAAGCCTAAGCACTGCGTCTCTCGAGTCTGTACTCAACACCACCCTGTTCTTCAGCCTCAGCAAATCATTGCCAGGGGAATTAATGGAGGGTATTTAGATGGGAGTCTGGATGTGACTGTGACCCCTCATCCCAGCCCTTTGGGGTCATCCTGGAATGGTGGGAGCGTGACCTTCTGTGCATAGGCAGCTCCATTTCTGGGGAGAAAGGCAGAGACGGTAGGGGGAGTTGGGTCAAGGTGAATGGCAACTCAGACACAGAGAAGCTGCATGCTCCCTCCCTCCTGATTGGGGGGTCACGATACTCTCGCACCCTCACCAAGACTGCTTCCTCTGGATAATAAGAGCACTTCCCAGCTGGTGGTGCCTTTGTGTGAGGTCGCACAGTGTACATACAGTGTGTTCTCCAGCTCCATTTTCTCAGTCGGGTCAGATCAAAACTCAAGGCTCTTGTCTTCCTCACTGCCTATGCCAGTACTAATGACTCCTTCAGCTCCTCCAATCTCCTGGGCCAGTGCAGCCCCCTGGCTGTGAGGACAGACACACATGAAAGAAAGCACATTGGGTTTAATGAGCAGCTATTCCATACCGAGCTCCGTGTCCCTTCCATGGTGTTTCTGAGAAGGAGTGTGGAGCCTGAAATCAGGGCAACCAAATCCAGGAGATTAAAGTGCTTCCTAGGGCATCTAGAGTGATGGGATGGATGTAATCCACACCCAGGGCTGTGCAGGACAAAAGGCAGGAAGTCTGTTCGAAGTCACAGGTGTGGCTCCTTAGCGTGACCTTTGAGAGTATTCTGGGACCAGGTGGCCTTGAGAGGGCCAACCCCTTCCCACAGGGGAAAGGAGACGGGCGGGTCATGCTGAGGGAGGTGCTGCTCTGAAGCAGAGTGTCAGGCTCGAGCTCCGCTCACGGCCGTGTGTCTCCCTCTCTCACAGTGCTCCCGAGTCACACGTGTGGAAACCCTGGGCGGCTGCCCAACGGCATCCAGCAGGGCTCCACCTTCAACCTGGGCGACAAGGTCCGCTACAGCTGCAACCCCGGCTTCTTCCTGGAGGGCCACGCCGTCCTCACCTGCCACGCAGGCTCCGAGAGCAGTGCCACGTGGGACTTCCCCCTGCCCTCCTGCAGAGGTAGGTTCCAGGCTGGGTCCTGTGGGAGAGAATGCTGGAGCTTTCAGTGGAACCCAGTCTCCAGTGGGGAAGCTCTACCATCCACTTCAACAAGGGCCTGGGGTCCTCACTCTGGGAGCCCATGCCTGGGGGACCCCAGGTATTCTAGGGTCTTCTCTCCCTCACCTGACCTCCTAGCCCTCAGGTGTGCACTCTCTCACTCTCTTTCCCCTATATCCGTGGTCGGCAAACTGCGGCTCGCAAGCCACATGAGGCTCTTTGGCTCCTTGATTGTGGCTCTTCCACAAAATACCACAGCCTGGGCGAGTCTATTTTGAAGAAGTGGCGTTAGAAGAAGTTTAAGTTTAAAAAATGTGGCTCTCAAAAGAAATTTCAACCATTGTACTGTTGCTATTTGGCTCTGTTGACTAATGAGTTTGCTGACCACTGCCCTATATCAACAGTCTGCCCTTACCCCCTACCCTCCTGTCTCCGAAGAAACATGGTTTCTCTCCCCATCACAGACCACCTCCTCAGGTGCATGCATCTCTCCCAGCTGCTTTCCCTCTGACCTCATTCTGGCAATTAGTTTTTCCTGTAAATTCAACCCCTCCTCCTATTTAATGGTGTCCTCTTCTCCATCTACAAACATGCTCAAAATGTCTTTACTCCGACTGTCATCCCCCCAAAAAATCCCACCTCCCTTCAATGCTACATCCTCCTCAGTCCCCAGCTAGGGTGACAAGATTGCCCTGGTTTCCCCAGGACTTTGTCAATTTTAGCTCTTATTTGTATCTTACCTGATGATAAAAATAACACATGATCACTCTAGGTGGTTGCTTAGTGGTTAGAGTGTTGGCCAGCAGACTGAAGGGTTGATTCCAGTCAGAGGCACGTACTTCAGTTGCAGGCTCGAACCCTGGTGCCAGTCAGGACACGTGTGGGAGGCAACCAATCGATGTATCTCTCTCACGTGGATGTTTCTCTCTGTCTCTCCCCTTCCTTCCACTCTCTCTAAAAATCAACGGAAAAAATATCTTCAGGTGAGGATTAACAACAGCAAAACAATAATAACACATGATCAGTTTTAAATAATCTTAGAAAATAACAGAAAAGAATAAAGGAGAAACAAAATGTATCTGTTTTAACCACATTTTCATGTCTTTCCTTCCCATTTTCTCTCAATACATATACTATGAATAGGTACATAATTAATGCAGATACACGGTTTTTTATCCACCTTTTAAAATCTGGTAGCGCACTGCTGGGCCACCAAGCTTCCCTGTACTGCCAGAAACGCCAGCATCGTGAACGCTCTGTGCAGCCTGGCTCTCTCCCCACCTCCCATTCACTGCTCTGCAGGCCGACCTCTGTCCCCGGCATTCTGCTTCTTGTTGCCAAATCACATGGGAATTGTGCTGGCCCTTATATTCTTTGACCTCTCTCCAGCCTTTGCACTATTGACCACTCTTTTCTCCTTGCAATTCTCATCTTTAAATTCTGTGGATCCCAGAGCCCCAGGCACAGGTCTGGGAAGATCATTTGAAGGAGTTGAGAAATAATTGAAACAAGGAGCTCTCCTTGGGTTCAGATTTTACCTTTCTCTTAGAGGAAGATGTTCTGTAATTACTCCCACCGTGCGCACACACCCTTTCCACAGTCTATACCGGGATGGAAAATACATGGCACATACATCTCTTTCTACTTTTCCTGCTCTGATGGCGGGCAAGACTAATTGATTAGGGCACCCTTTCTGCGTGAGTCCAGACACTGCTGTGCATTCTTTCCAACAGGCAAGCCACAACCAATCAACATGGGTTGACTTGATGGGTCCACTTGACTCTACATTTGTTTGGCCCCCCTCAACCAGCACTATTGGCCTCAGCCACCTTGGCCTTCTTGGTGGAGACTGAGGCAACTAGAATCTCTTGTCCTGCCTTCCTAAGTCCCTTCCTCTCAGGCCCTGTTTCTCATGTGGGCCATGCCTCTTTAGTCACATGATCTGCCTCAGGAATGACCGGATCAGTTACAGAATTTGTATGGCCAAACCGACCAGGCCCCTACATACAGGTATATGGCCCTGAGTGTCTAACCCCAGCCTGCAACTGCTGTATCCACCCTTCATAGTGTATCCATGCCCACCCCCTTCACCTCCCCCACCCCCGCTCAGAGGATGTCAGGTTAACAGACTGACCTTCCTTCCACGGAGGGGTGACAGAACTTTGACATGATAATAGAAATCACGATAGTAAACAAATACTGATGATGTGAAACAGAAACCAACAATCTCTCCCGTTTTACAGCACCATAAACGTCAGACACTGTTGGTCAATATGAAAACTGAAAACAAATGTAGCACAAGTATCAGAGGCGGAGGGGCTATCTGCCTGCCCTGGGAAGTGGAATTCACACCAACATCCCATCCCATTGTGGTACAAACCACCATCCCTCTCAGACTCTTCCGGAAGCGGTGTCAGCTTTAGCTTCTTCTCAACCTTGAACTCAATGCCATGCCTCACTCCCTGGGTTCTGCTTTGCCAACTTAGGTCAGGATTGTGGCCCACTTTTGTGACACCGCCTCCCAAATAAAACAAAAATGAAAATAAATAAAACCACTAATAAAGGTGTTTCATAAAGCACAGCCTTTATTGAAGGTTTGTGGCAATGCAGGCAGTTTGCCTCACAGCCAGGCAAATGGCTTAGAATGAAAGTCTGGGCAGTCCGGACTCTCCCCATCTTTTGGTCCCTTCTCCCTGGAATCTTCTCGTTGGCTCTGTCTCCTCAGGCTCCCGCTTCCCTTGTGGGGTGCTTATACCTCCTCCTCCTTCTCCAGCCTCCTCCATGCTGCAGCCTCTGGACCTCGGCTCCATTTCGGGGCCACGGTTGGCTGCTCAGGCCCAGGAGCCCGGTTGCACCTTGGCTTTGCCATCTCCCTCCAGGCTGGTGTTTCCCTTCCCCACCCATGCTAGGCTAGGGTGGTCTTTTCCTGCATGAGGAGGCTCTCACCTGAAAGAGACTTTGGGGATGGCTGTTAAAGTAGCTTTTTTGTTAACTCACCAGTGAAAGACAAGTGATGAGGGCCATAATCCCGTCATTCCTGAGGCAGATCATGTGACTAAGGAGGCATGGCCCACATGAGAAACAGGGCCTGAGAGGAAGGGACTTAGGAAGGCAGGACAAGAGATTCCAGTTGCCTCAGTCTCCACCAAGAAGGCCAAGGTGGCTGAGGCCAATAGTGCTGGTTGAGGGGGGCCAAACAAATGTAGAGTCAAGTGGACCCATCAAGTCAACACATGATGATTGGTTGTGGCTTGCCTGTTGGAAAGGAATGCACAGCAGTGTTTGGACTCAAGCAGAAAGGGTGCCCTAATCATCAATTAGTCTTGTCTGCCTCTAGGAGGTCTTCTTCGCAGATGGACTCAGGGCCCACAGTCTGCACCTGCAAGCCTGGGGAGCCAGGACTAGCCTTTCAGTGGGAGGCGTGGGCTGGGGTGACACTGCTCCCTAGCTCACATCACAGCAGTAATTTGTGGGCATGGGGTACCTTTTCATGACACGACTTTCCCCCAAGCCTCCCCTGATTCTCATTTGGCCTCAGATGATGGCAATTCTTGTTAAATATGTAGCTTCTTCCCTACAAATGTCTTGCCTCTCTTGGAATTGCTCAGCCACTGCATGGCTTCTAATTGTTGTTTGGGGGCAGCTCTTTGATTTCTACCTCCAACCCCTGCCCTGTGTCCTGAGCTTCAGGCCCACATGGGGACCAAACGCTGCTGAACCCTTCCCAGAGTGAGCCTCAAATGGGGCATATCTAAAACCTTACATTCTCTGTTTCCCCAAACCTGCCCTTCAGGCTGCCTTCCCCAGCTCAAGGAACAGTGTCACCATCTAAGGTGGTCCCGCCAGACACCCCAGAGGTACTTTACACTCTTCCCCTTGGCTCCCTGTATCATCGGTCACCATGTCCTGGTGAATCTCCCTCTGCACCGGCCTCTTCTCCTGGTCTCCACCACTATTCAGAGGGCCCTGGCTTGGGACGGCCCAGGCCTTCTCATCTCTCACCTTGTCACTGCA
The DNA here is from genome assembly GCA_026230045.1 of Corynorhinus townsendii. Classification (NCBI taxonomy): domain Eukaryota; kingdom Metazoa; phylum Chordata; class Mammalia; order Chiroptera; family Vespertilionidae; genus Corynorhinus; species Corynorhinus townsendii. The sequence goes on from JAPDVU010000002.1 coordinate 200,421,463, forward strand.
AAAGGTCTATCACTGGGCAGCTGTCCCCCAGCCCCTACCACACACACCCCAACCCATTCTCCATGGCCGAGCGACCTTTCTAAGACACAGATCTGACAGGACTACTCGTTGCTTAGAATCCTGCCAGTGGGTCTTCATCACTGACAGGGTCAAATTCACATTCCTCAGCATGGAGCATGAGGCCCTTCCCGCCGATCTTCCTGCGTCCTCTCTGAGCATCTTCAGCCATAGCAGAGATTGCTCCCTCTGGAACTCACCAGGAAAGCCAGCCCAGGATGCAGATCTTGCTTTCAGAGGGGCTGAGGTGTGGCTCTCCCAGCGCTTCCGCCCACCCCGTGCTTCAGGCCCATTCCTCTGTTCTAATTCACCACAAGTTTCAAGAATAGCCTGAGAAGCACCCTCAGTCATGTCAGCGATTTCCCGAAAGTGGTTTTGTAAACTTCCCTTCCTTAGGAGGCCAAGCTAAACAAGAGCTGCGGGTGCTCACTGTGGGCTGCGCTGTGCCAGGAGCCGTGGTCACGCCAGAGTTAGCAGATTCACACTCAGGCAGGATTAAAACCTTGTGGTCTACCTTCCTTTCATGTGGAACTCTCAAGGGCTGGCATCTGGGAGTGGATAACCCTCATCCACTGGGCAGTCGTCCCTAAATATTTGCTGAATGAACGGATGGCTGGATGAGTCTACTTCACCATCAGGATTATGCAGGATCATCCAAAGGCAAATGACTAGCCTGTGTTAGCCCACCTGCCCAGCAGCTCCGAGTAACACAAAGTCTTTGTATCCAAGGCTTCAAGGAGCAGGAGGGAGGACTGTGTACCTCTGCTTGGTACAGGAAGTGCCATGTGCCCGGCTGAATGGTTGTCTTGGCCTGGGGACACAGCTCAGACTAAGAGGGAATAGAGACCAGCTGGCCTCCGGGTGGCGGGGTTGGAGGGTGCAGGATGGGGGGCGGGGGCAGAGAGGTGTGAGACTGACCTCCAAGGCGGCCCGTCCCCAGGTCCAAGGAGCCTTGGTTCAGCAGGCAGAGGGAAGGAGACAGCTGGGACCACCCTCTGTTTGTGTCACTGCACCTTTTCAAAGGCAGAGGTCCCAGGGAGGCATTGAGCTCCGCAGAACCCCTTTGATCCACAAGAAGGAATACCATGTGGATTTCAGCAACCAGCCTCTTGACTTGTGAGGGGTATTGGCCCTGGATCAAAGAAGACCGCATGGGGAAAGGACAGGGTTCAGATGTGCTGGGGCTGAGAGGCAGGCGGTGGAAAGAAAGCCAGAGCAAGAAACGCTTGGCCTCTGAGGTTCAAGCCAAACACTGTAGGCTGCCACCAGACCCGGGGAAATAGGCATTTGGTCTGCAGAAGCTTGGGCTGCAAGTGCTGAGCTGCATTCCAAATGTCATGGCCCCAGGGAGGGAACCTGCGGAATGTGAAACAGAAGCAGTGTGTCTGGCCTGGAAGAGCAGGCACTCAGGCCAAGTTCAACCCTGGCTATGCTGGCTCCGAGCTGGGGTTGCCGGTGTGTTGCTGAAACCTCTCTGCATTTTAAAGTGGGGACATGAGTCCTGGCCTTATAAGGGTGATTGCATACTCATTCATTCACTCAGGATTCAGTCACATTTTATTGCGTGCCTACTATGAACAGGAAATAATAGGATTGAGTACTATCTGCAGTTTTAGGCATCCACTGGGGGGTCTTGAAACGTTATTCCCCACGGAAAACGGGGACACTGTATCTATGGAAGAAGCCTGATGGTGGCAGAAATAGTGATGCTCTTTCCCAGCCAGCATGGCTCAGTGGTTGAGCATCGACCTATGAGCCAGGAGGTCATGGTTGAATTGACAGTGAGAGCACATGCCCAGGTTGCGGCCTTGAACCCCAATGTGGGACATGCAGGAGGCAGCCGATTGATGATTCTCTCTTATCATTTATGTTTCTATCTCCCTTTCTTTTCTTCTCTGAAATCAGAGTATTTTTTAAAAGAAATAGTGATGCTCTCAAGCAATTTCTTAATTTTAAGAAGGGGAGTCCTTGATAGAGCCATGAATAAAGGGTCAGAATCCAGAGCCCCCAAAAGAGGGGACTGATGAGGTTGAGCAGGTCATTGGGGCCCCAGGAGGGACACTGAGCCACACAGTACAAGGAAAGAGGGAGCACGGTGGCTTTGGGGCCTCTTGCCCTGGCTCTCAGTCTGTCTTGCACTTGAGTTGTCAGGTGGTGGCTTCTTACAGATCCCCAGGGCCTAATGGGATTTTATTTCCTCAGGGGCTGAGTAACCTTGAGGAGGGAGGATGTGGATGGAAGCCCAGTGCTGAGGACCCGAAGCTTGCAGGGATCCAGGAATGTGTGCTGGAGTGGGATATGGGGGGAATAGGATGCAGGTTCCTCCATCCCTACCTGAAATTTGTGAGTCATTAGAGAGTCCACAGATGTCAAAGGGGACAGAGAGATAGTTTTCTAAAATTATGGTTAATTGAAGAAATTTCAGTGAAATACAGTCGATTGTAAATAAAGTCATAAACTTGGAAAGGAAACTATCAGCTTAACACACCTGTACCCTAGAATACACATGACTTAATGGCAGCGCAGAATGCCCATTGCCAGAGAAGGAGGAAGTGTAAATTAATACTTTAGGACTGTGGTGTCAGCTGAAGGTTATATTTTATGACTCCAAAGTTGTAACCATGAAATATGAGGCCTTATTTAAAGTGTGAGAACATCTCCAAACAACTTTTACAACATCTTCAATCAACACAGGACAGAGCAGGAACAGGGGTGTCAGAGGAGCTTGGCAGCAGGGATGACTCACGTGGCAAAAGTGCCATCTTCAGGGTACACCCGTGGCTCTGCCAGCGGGTCTTATTTCCCGAGTCCTCAGCTCCAGCATGGTCTAGGAGTCATTATTGGAACCACGATGTTTGAAGATCTGAGGATGGCTAACCATGCGGGAGGTATGGTGTAGTAGAGGAGACCACAGTTCTGGGTCCACAGAAATACCTGGATATAGCTGAAGCTGGAGGGAGGACGCATGGCAGGGATGACTTGGGGCCCAGCTAGCTTAGAGTAGAGCAATGAGGACGGATGACTGAGCCAAGAGCCACTCAGGACAGACAGGTCTTGGTCGCTGGTTGGTTGTGGGGTGTAGGAGGAGTTGGGAAGCCCCCCAGCTCTGACCTGAAGGCACTGGGTGACTGATGCTGCCATCCTTCAAGACAGGAAGCCAGAGGAAAGCTGGGTTAGTGAGAGGAGGGGATGAAGATGGTCTTGGTCGGGTTGAGGTTGAGAACTATGTGGGGTGTCCTGTGGGGTTTCTAAACAGGAACTAGGCAGGAGACTGTAGGGCCATTATCTTTCCCCAAGACCTGCTTCCCCTCCGCCTTCCCTGCTGTTGACTTGTTCACCTAGATGCGCAGTGTAGGCCGGGGCTCGGTTGGTGACTTCATGACGGGGCTGGGGCCTACTCAGTCTTCAGCTGCTCAGGGTCTCTGCTCTCCCTACACCACTCCCTGCCCTTCTTCCCTTGACGGTCCCACCCCCTGGCTGCTCTTTCTCAGCCTCCTCTCAGGTGCCCTGGCTTCTGCCTGTGGCCCATCAAATGTCACTTCTGTCCCGGTTGTTCTCCACTCCCGTGTGGCCAGTTCCCTCTTCATCCTGTTGACTCCCTGCTTTGCAGGTTCCAGGTCCTCTCAACTTTACTCCAGGCTCACAGCACGGCTGACTCTCAGAAACTCCCACTCAGCATGGGAAGGTTAGACATCTCTGACTAGGAAGTCCCTAACACGCCACCCTCACTTCTTCAGCTGCCCTGCTCTACCTGTTTCCTCTGCTCACAACACCCTCTCCCTTGAGGCCTGCCACGCAGCCAGATCTCAGTTGAAGTGTATCCTGCCAAGTTGGATACACTTCCCCTTCTCTGGCTTCTCATTTCTCTCAATGAAAAGCCCAAATCCATACAGCTGCTCTCTGTGAGGCCTCGTTCCCTGCATCCCCTCCTTGCATCCACTACTCCAGCCCCATTGGTCCTTTGATGCTCTTCAACGGTGCCTCTCTACACCGTGGCCTTGGCACTTGCTGTTCCATCTGGAATCCTCTTCCCCCAGATAGCCACGTGGCGTCCTCTCACTCTCCTTCAGGTCTTTGTTCACATGTCTACTTCTTCGTGAGGCTCTTTCTGAAATGTCCAGACCCCCACTCTCCATCCTCCTGCATTTATCGCTACCTCACTCACCCATAGGGTTTCATTCTTTATCTTGGGTACTGCCTGTTTCCCTCTGACTAAAATGTAAGTTCCAAGCGGGTGGAGGTTTGTGTTTGTTTTATTTTCAGATAAATCCCCAGTACCTAGAATAGTGCCTGGTGCATAGTAGGCACTCAGTAAGCACCTGTTGAATGAATGTCTCAGCGCAAACGTTGCTTCCTTGGGGAGTCTTCCCTGAGTCCCATGTGCATCTTTGACACCTCAGCTACAACAATTCTGGAGTCACTGTGTGTTTTCTGGATACCCCCACTCTGAGAAACTCTCGGAGGCAGAGATGAGATCGAGTTTTTCACAATGTAGTACTGTTCTTAGCCCAGTGTTTGGCACATAGTAGGTGCTCTTTTAATGGATGTGGGAGGGAAACATTCATAAGCACCTACTGAGTGAGGCCCCTTCATATCTGTGCTCATACATATCCAAGAGTTGGAATTGGAAATGGGCTTATTCTCTTCAAATAGACCTTGACCCTGTAGAATGGCATAATTAAGAACAATTCAGGAGCCCTGAATACTAGTAAACACACTTTGATCTCCATCTCACACTACTCCTATGTATCCAGCTGTCATCTCATTCTCTCCACCAGGACATCCCACAGACACACCCAGCCCTGGTCTCCAAACCTGCCCTCCTGGTGGCCTTCCACACCGTGACATGCTCCCCTCCTGGGATCCCTGCCACAGCAAAGTCCTTTCCCACCTCCTCATGGCCTTAGCTCAGATCTCATCTGGACTTACCTGGACTTAAGCAACTATGGCCTCCCCACAGCATCCTGCCCCTTCCCTGACTCAGACCTCCTCTGTGCCACAGACGCAGCGATCTTTCTAAAATGCACATTCGATCCTATTTCTTCACTACCCATGATCCTTAAGGTGAAGTGGGATGAAAAGGAGAACTTAGCATTTGCTGGGCTTCTGCCACATGCCAGTCACTGGTGAATGCTAGGCACTGTCACATTCATTGTCCCATTGAGTTATCATAACAAACCATTGTGTAGAGAAGTGAAAGGACTCTTAGGGAAATAAATTGCCCAGGATCACATGGCCTGGAAATTGTGGAGCCTGAATTTAGATCTTGATCTCTTGACTTTAAAATCCATTTTCTTTCTAATGTACTCCACTGCGCCCATTGTTCTCTGTCATGCTGCTCCTTCTACATTTCCAGTACCATGGCCCATTATTCCTCTCTGTGATAAACCTTCTAGAGCTACTTATCTTAGACATGCCTTGTGCTTCCATGTTTCTGTGCTTACGATATTTGGTTCCCTCTTCTCTTAATACCTTGCCCTTTCTTCTATCTAGTGAACTCCTATTCATCCTTCAAAACCCAACTCTAATAGCACCTCCTCTGTTAAGCTTTCCCAAATTGACTTACCCAAACAAAGTAATTGCTGCTTTACCTATGTCCTCAAAGTGTGAATTGTAATCTTGGGAGACAGAAGAGTATATTGGTTAAGAGCATAGGCCCTAGAATCAGACCACAGGGCTTAGGAGTCCAGTTCCTTTAATCACTATGAGCTATGTCACCTTTAGCAAATACCTTGGTTTTTTGTGTGCCTTGGTTTTCTTACCTATAAAATGTGAATGATATTCTATAGGGTCATAGGAAGGGTCACGATGAAATACACAGAGTAGTTATAATAGTACCTGTTGTGGTATGTGCTCAATAAACATTAGCATTTATAATTCTCACTCTGCTGCCTCTGATACCTGGTGGAACTCTGAGTCTACATTTTTCCTTTCTTTCTGATTTAGTCCATATCTTTAATAGCACATGCTACGTGTATTATGATCACTTTCATATAGGCTCCAGGAGGGCAGGTGGCCCAGCGAGGAAGCAGCAGGGGAAGGATTCAAACTGAGGTCTACAATAATTCCAAAGCCAATGCTCTCAGCTATCATATGTGAGAACATGCTCCTCAGATCATTTTTTCTGAATATCAAGTCTCAGCTGGGAGCAGTGAGATGACACTAGGTTATGCTGCAGGGATGAGTAATACATGGTCCCCACCCTTGGGGATTCCTGGCGGAGCTCAGATTCAGAGTGGAAGACAGATAAGTGAACATGCCATTCAAACAGTGTGAGCCCTAGCCAGTTTGGCTCAGTGGGTAGAGCGTCAGCCTGTAAACCAAAGGGTCCCAGGTTCGATTCTGGTCAAGGGCACATACCTTGGTTGCAGGCTCCTCCCTGGCCAGGGCCCTGGTCAGGAGGCAACCAATCAATGTGTTTCTCTCACATCGATGTTTCTGTCTTTCCCTTTCTCTTCCACTCTTTCTAAAAAACAATGGGAAAATATCCTCAGATGGGGATTAAAAACAAACAGCATTAAGTACCACGTCTGAAGTCGGACACATTGCCGAGGGAGCCCAGAGAGAGAGAGCACTTTCTAAAAGCTTGGGGAAACAAGGCTTTCTAAGAGGTGGCCTTGGAGTTGGGCCTTAATGCATGAGAATAGTGGCTCTGGACAAAGGACAACCTTGGCAGAGGAAACGGTGTGAGCGAAGGGCAGGAGGTCCGAATGTGCACAGTACTGACACAGAGTTGGCCTGGGGGCAAAGGGCAGGAGCAGAGATTGCAGATGTCCAGCCAGCCAGGCTGCGATGGGCCTGGGATGCCCATTTGACTTCCACCCCCACGGAGAAGGGTTGAGTTTTTGTTTTGTTCCATTATATCTGAGGTTTACTAAGGCCTGAGGGGGAGAACCATCCTATTCACCACAGTTGTGAATGCAGAAGTAAATGTGACAGCTGATTTTGACACATCCTGGAGCAGTATGGTGTAGTAGTTAAGAATGTGCTCTGAAGGGCAGAGTTCAAATCCCAGCTCCTTGGCTGTATGACCACAGACAGGATGCTTAACCTCTCTGTACCTGAATTTTTCATCTGCTCAGTAAGAACACTGATATATTCTCAGGACAGTGTCTGGCATGTGGTAAGGACTATGGAAGGGTCAGTATCATTATCATTAGGCCAATTCAGACTGGGATCTCGGCCCATCCTATCTATGCATCAAGTTTCAGGACTGTCTGCTTCTCACCGTGAAGTGCACAGTGAGTACCAGGCCTGCAAACAGGACCAACTCATGTGAGCCTCTTGCCTCTTGCCAACAGCGGATGATGCCTGTGGCGGGACCCTGCGGGGCCAGAGCGGCATCATCTCCAGCCCCCACTTCCCCGCGGAGTACCACAACAATGCCGATTGCACATGGACCATCTTGGCCGAGCTGGGAGACACCATCGCTCTGGTCTTCATTGACTTCCAGCTTGAGGACGGTTATGACTTCCTGGAAGTCACGGGGACCGAAGGCTCCTCCCTCTGGTAAGCACCATGCCCACCCCTGCCCTGCCCGTCACTGGGGGCTGGGCCTTACTGGGATGCAGTCTCCTCAGCACCTGGACCTGCAACCCAAGGCCCCTTTGCCACTTCCCCCACCCACCGTGGGAAAGTTTTCCTCTCATTACAATGAGACATCACTGCATATTTTTAGAGCCCATGTAAATTTACAGTAATGTTAGTACCTGATTTGAAGCATGTTCTTGCTGAAGAATTTCATGATGGGTTTTGATCAAGTAACTTGCATTAAGACCAGAAATGTTCTGCTCTCGGGATGTGGACAGGATCTCAGGGAAATGATTTGAAATATTGTTCCATTTCTGGGAGACAGATTTAAAGCGTCCAACAAAGGGAATAGAACCTTAAGTGGCAATTGCTCTTCCCTCTCCCTGGGCCTTGAGAGAGGGAAAGCATTGGGTCTGGGTTTCTGAAGGGAAGGGCCAATCTGCTCCCCGTGGCTCTGCTTTTACTAAAAAGCGCCGCTTTCCTGTGTTGTGCCCATCAGCCCTGGAGACCCTTGATGCTGACAGGCCCGGAAGAGAGTGGTGATGAAGACTTACCAGTCTTAGTTGCTAGTAGTCTTGTAGATTTGGACCCACGGGACGTGCCCAGTCTGAGGTTGGTTTCAGGGAGTGTCCAGCTTCCTGTTTGGGTGACAGGCCTTGGGGCATTTTGAATGCTCTCTCGTGTTATCCTTGTGGCAGTGTTATGAGAGCAGTGGGGGCCTATGTCAGCACATCAGGAGCCAATAGAAGGATGTGTCCAGATGTGCTCCAGACAAGATGGGCATCTTTGCAGACAAGATGGGTCTCAGACAAGATGGGCATCTTTGCAGCCTTCCCCTTTGCACAGAGTCAGGGGAAGGCAGGGTGCAGTGCCCTTGGATGAGGGCAGGGGATGTGTCACAAGGACACTGAGTGAAGCAGGAAGTGGGTATCTGGCAAGCACAGTGATCAGTGGGGCTGAGGAGGAAGAAGGAGAGGATGGAAGGAAGGAAAAGGAAGAATACAGGAGGCAGGGGCACATGCATTGAGTCAGGTTTGGTGCTGTTGAGTCAGACTAGTTGAGTCAGACCTGGTCCTTTGAGGGTAAGAAAATCCAACAAGCCCACGGTAGGAGCCAGGTGTGACTATTTGGAAGGGATAAAGTGGAAATGACTTCTCCCAAATACGGACTTTGAAATTTATGGACCAGTGTAGCCCTGAGAACTTTCCTAGTGCAGAGGAAGGCAAACCGACCAGGGAGCCAGAGACCTTAGTGTTGTAAGCTTGTTCACGAACTTGACCAGGTCGTTTACTACCCAGCATGGGGTGTTGAGAGAAGCACTTGTGAGCTGAAGAGTGAAATTGCTGTGTGGATGTTGAAGTTCTAGTCTGAGGGTAGCAGCTGGACATGGGGAGCCAGGAGTTGGGGTGAAAGTCCAGATGACCCTTCACTGAGCTGCAACCCCAGGGACCTGCCCAGTCTGAAGATCCTCTGTCCCGCTGCCTTTTTTTTGGCCAAATACCTGTTTTTCTTATGATAAATGTAATACATAAGCTCCTCATAGAAAATATGAAAAACATACAAAGTTAGAGAGAAATGAATAACAAGTATTAAAATTTTGATGTATTCTCTTTTGGCTTTGCCTAGATCAAGCTACTGGCTACTTAAATATATTTTAATATTCCACAATTAGGATTTTAATATGTCTGTAATTATGTATTTTTAATTTAACATTAGATCAGGACAATCTTTCAATATCATTACAGATGCTTCCAAAATATAATAGGTGTGATAGTAGTATCATATATTGAGCATTTATTATCAACATGTGGCAGGCTGGTTCTAAGCTCTTATAGCTATAATTTCATTTCATCTTTTTAAAAATTCTATGAAGTGGATAGCATAATTGTCCTCCTTTTACAGATGAGGAAAATGAGGCCCAGAGAGGTTGTGTGACAAGCCTGAAGTCACACAGCGAGTAAGGTGAAGAGCTGGGATTCAAACCCAGGTTAGGTGGCCTGGAAAGCCCATTATAGCCAAGACAACACAGGTATTGCTGTGGCTCTGGGGCATTTCCTCGTCAGACTGTGCATACTTTACGCATCAGCTCTCTTGTTTGGTGGTTCCCAAGTTTTCTCTTCTGTAAACAGATGCCAAGATGAATATCCCTGCCTATTCCCTCTCCTCCAGTCTGAAGGCCTCCTCGACTTGTTTGTTTTTCCGTGGGCCAAACAGTCTCCCACAGCTTCAGCTCCCTAGGTGTGGGTCTACACGTTGTCCAAACTTCTGGAGTGAAACAAATCTGAAAGAGTATTCCTTTTCCTATTAAGTTACTCAGTGGGGAAGGAATTAAGCAGAGGAAATTGTTAGGGGAGTCATTCAGATCTCTTTGCTATAAGATTAAATTATAATTATTTACAGGGCTGGTATCGCCCCTGCCAGACAGGATGCATTTCTTGTTCTAATTTATCCTTGCATAGCAATTATGGATAAACAAACTTGGAGGCGCAAGATGTATGTGCAAAGAGCCCGGGCTCTCCCCTGCCCATTCTTTGATGGATCCCTGGATTCTTGTCAAAGTGCAGCGCTGCTGGTTTACGAATGCTCTACTCTTATCAGCTCACATTAAGATGTTAGGATGTTCTCTTGAGTTCTGCACCAAGGTCTAGAAAGACAGCAGATCCTGTTAGAAAAGATGAATTTGAACAACTCACCTGGTGAGAAGACAGAGACACCTCTGAGAGAAAAGTCTGCTACCTCCCTCCCTGGGTATTAGGTCCCACTGGCTTGGAAGGGCGGGAGGGGTGGCATGGAATGTCCTGACTCAATTTCCACAGGCCTCTCCTCCCCCAGGTGGGACAACAGGAGAGTTTTGATTAGGGTTCAGATTGTTTAAATTTCATGGACCAGTAAAATTTCCTAACAGTTAGGGAAACATAGGGTTGGTAATTTTTTATTGTGCCAAGTAAGGATATTAGAGAAAAACCTGCCAACTCCTTAGGACATTATTTCATAAAACGAAGGACAGTTCAAAGCCTAAAATGTGGCTCCATTGGGAGCCTTGTGCTGACAGCGAAAGACAGAGTTGGAGCAGAGTTCGCCTGAGTAGCACGATGTGTCTGTAACGACACTCACGTGATACGTATCCATCGGTGGATTGCCACTCGCTCCCTTTTTGGAATTCATGGCTGACCTCTGGGAATCCGAAAGTACATGTTTAGAATAGGAATGGCTGCTATGGTGAGCACTGAACCCTGTAACTGGCATGTTGAGAGATTCCCAAATGTTTTATACTTATTCTCCCTTATGTTAGTTGCTTTTTTTTGGTGACTGACCATAAGCAAAAGCTGGGTTTGAATTGACCGAGAGTTACAATCCAGATAGCATATTTGGTATTATTTCCTTACCACACAACATATATACAGCCAAATCAGCCCTGACACACACCCTCCTCCAAGGCCCGGCCATCATATACTCATCACTAAGTCAAACTCCTTCGCATACATCTGTCTCTATTCACTGAATTCAGTTCAGGGGCCAGATTTTCTCTCACTGATTCTTCTCAGGGTAGTGGGTCTTTGTTCTGCTCTGACCCATTCAGTTGGCTATGACCTTCATGGAGCCCCATTCTTTCCATCAGATTCTAGGAAAATACTCCAGCTCATTCCTCATGAGGCCTCTGGACTCTTCAGAGGGCTGAGACTGAGGAATGCAGAGTCCCCTTTAAACCCAGTTCTGGGTCTCTACAACCTGAAAGTTCCTGGAGGGTATCAGGATCATGTTATTGTAATGAATAGAATTGATTCCTGGCCTATTTCAGAGCCATTCTCTCCACTGTGTAGATCAGTGAATGGAAGTCCACTGAGAAGTCATTAGTACCAGAATCCTCCCACCTCTTCCTTTGCTTCATGCTAGGCACTCTCCTTCCTCTGGGCTTCAAGGAAGGAGAGAAAGCCAGACATCCTCTCCAAGGACAGGCGTGGTCCATGTAGTCCCTCCAGAATTAGGTATTGAGCCTGCATCTTGATCCCTAACTGGGGAGAGTCAGCTTGGGAATCAAATGGACTTGGACTCAAAACCCAGATCCATCTCTTAATAGTTGTGTGAGCTTGGGATAGTAGCTAGCTTCTCTAAGCCTCAGTTTCCACATATGAAAAATGGGCTCATCATTTTAACCTACAAAGCACATTGAAAGGGCTAAACATGTAAACTGCTACCTGACCCATGGTAAGTGAGTGTAATGCTCCTGGGATGGGGAGCAGAGTCATTTCCCTTCACTCTTTGAGGGGGAAAAGGTAAGATGAGGCATCTCCAGTAACTCGGAGCCTCATCAGCCCCATTCTTGGTGCCTCCACTGAGGCCAAATTCCAGCTTGCCAGCCCAGGGGCATCTCACCAAGCAGAGAGGCACAGCCTGGTCACACTGGTTCAGCCAGGGGAACTGCCTGTAAAGCCAGGTGAGGTGAACTGGTAGACAGCCCCTGGGTCCGAGGAGAGGCTTGAAGGGGACGGTGATTTGTTGCAACTGTCTTCCCAGAGCTGCACTTAGAGAGCACACTACGGACAGTATCACCTCTTCTCTGCCTGGCCCAGCCCCAGAGTGGCCAGTTAGCGGCTTGGTTAGAAAAACAGAAGAGGGTTTAAGTCCTTCAGCCAGCACTGGCTGCTCTGTGCCGGGCTCCCCACCCAGCGTCAGGCAGAGCCCCTGCCCTGAGGGGCCGACACAAAAGGGGAGAAGGGGCCCAGAGTATGGAGAGACATTCAAGGAGGCCACTGCCCAAGACAGAGAGACTAGGGCATCTCTGCCCGGGACTGGTAGAGGTGCTTTTGTGTGTCGGTGGGTGTGCATGGTGGAGGGAGTTCAAAGCTCTAGGACCACACCCAGTTTCGCAGTTGTCACCTCTGCCAGTGGTGAGTCAGTTCTGCCAGTGGTGCCCAGCCTCCTCTCCTTGCCCCCTTCCCTAGAGAATCCTGGGGATCACTGCCGGGACATGTGTCTTCTCTAGGGAAGATTCTCTCCATCATGCCCTGGCCAAACCTCATGCTTGGGAGTGGAGGAGGGTTGGTTCACTGGGAGAAAAAATAAAGGATTTCCTCTGAAAAAGTTGTCAGTCTTCCTGTCATAATGGAGGGGAGGATTCAGATAAAAGAGTCCCAGATGAGCCGACTTTTGAGTTGAAGTGGGGGGTAAGTAAGAGCTTGCCACCAGCACTGCATGTGGAGTTCAGGATGCAAGAGAACAAGGGCAGGATGTGAGGCTTAAAGTGAGCACAGGAAGAGCATGAGTCATGAAGAACCTTGTTCCCATGTTCCTAAACTGGGAGAGGGTTCCCTTAATTGTAGAAAGCTACTGACAACAACAAATAATAATAATAATAAAATACACTTGTGATAAGTGCCATCAAGGAAATGAATAGGATGGGGAATAATAGTGGTGGTGACAGTATTAAGATAAAAGGGTCAGGGCAGGCTTCTCTGAGGCTGTAGGACTTAAACTGAGATCTGACTATTGAGAATGAGCTGCTTTGGGAAGCACGTGGGAATCAGCATTTTAGTCAGAGGGATTGCACATGTAAAGCCCTATCATCACACTGATTAGAACATGAACTTCATACATGCAAGTGGCATAGGCTGAATGCCTGTCCTCTGGGATTTCAGCCTGTTTGAATGTCGAGTAAGGCAGGGTCAGGGACTCAGGCTGACATAGACACTCAGGAAGCATGGCTGATGCTGCTGAACCCCATGGCACTTTGGACTGATGGGAGGGATCTAGTCCAGCCAAGACTCAGAGCCTCCTGCCTTCCTAGGGGTTTGTGATCTCCTTGCTTCCGTCCCCTTCCCTGCCACATCACAGTGCTTTAAGCCACCCCAAGAAGCTGTTTTCTTCTAATGGGGCCCATGAAATTGCATCTGTTGTAGCCATCAGGAGCCAGGCCATAAATAACGAACCCTTTAAAATCTCATCTCCTCTATCTCTCAGAGTTAGAAATAGCACTACAAGCTCCACAGCTGAGTGGTAGGAAAGGATTAGTGCCCTAGCATGCTGCTGGTACAAACATGTCTAGAGAGCCAGGGCGAAGGCTCCTGCATGCTCTATAGAGTATCCACATGACTTCCATGCTCCCACCAGTGAGAACTTGCTCTTAGAAAGAGAACAAAAGCCACAGCTTGAAGGAGTAGGAAGTGAGCCTGGTTGACTGCTGTCCACACAGTGGCTCTGCTAAGAGCCTGTGGTTTGGCAAAGTGATGCGTGGGAAGCTGGGGTTGGGCAGCTGGCCTGGCCCCCGTGGTCTGACTGCATGCTACAGGTTTGTACTAAGTGCGTCATCTGCACAGGGGCCCATGCCAGGACCATGAAGGGCACAGACAAGATGTTCTCCTCAACTTCTCTCTAGGAGCTGCCAGATGCCTGATGGTGCCACTAAAACAGATGGAAGGAGCTGTTCTGGGCCCTTCCAGAGGTCCCGCCTTCTGGCAAGATGTTATTACTTCATTCAGAATGCTCAAGGCCCCAAGCCTGGGTCTTTGTTTTTATTCTTGGCCACGAATGTTTTTCCACTCACTTTTGGCTTCACCAATCCCATGTTTTACAGTGGTTTTGCCTAGCTCTTGCTCCTACATCCTCTTCTGGCTTCCTAAGACTGACCTAAATTCTTGGTTTTAACCCTGAGCCTGCCTGTACTTCTTTTAATCCCCATTTCTCTCCATCAGTGATATGTGACACCTACATACCCGCCAAGGAAGTGGGATTCACATAGAAAACTAGCATTTAACAATCTGATGAAATGGCAAGGTGATCACTGTTGAACTCAACAGATTTCACCATTTGGGAAACTAGAGGGAAGGTTTGGTTTGAACAAAACAGAGAGGCTTCATGGAGGACTAGAATTCTTAACCTCTCTGGGAACTTCTCATCCAACTTCTTGGAAGAGTGGTCTAAACTGCTGCCTCTGAGTCTTCTATCTCGCTTAATGCTTCACTGACTTCACCATGTCTTCTACCCCCAGTCTTCCCCTGAAACCATTCCCATTAAAATCTTCCTCAGAAAACCACCCCCTACATTAACACTACTACTCCCGAGGCCAAATACAGTCTCATTTTACTGGACACTTCTGCATTCCTTCACAAAATAGAGAAGGCCATTCCTTCTCTATTTTCTTTGATTTCTGTTCTTGCTTTACTGCTTGGTAATGTACCTACTCTTTTGGTTTAAGAGGCCTCCTGTCTTTTTGACATTCCCAAATTTGTCTGCCTAGCCTAGCCTCTCCATGGAGCATTAAACTGTAGAGCCAACTATTGGTTGGACATCACCTTAATGTCTCACCAGTATCTCCAGCTCAACATGTCCCAACTTCATTCATAATTGACTCCTAAAATGGTCACTTTGTTTCATTTCTTAGTTTATGGCATCTCCCTCTACATAGTTATCCAAAAATCTGGGAATCATCTCTGTTTAGTACCGCTCTCTCAGCAGCCACATTCAATCAATTGCTGAATTCTTCCACTGTACTGCTTATAACATCTATAATATATCTTTGCTCCTTTGCTACCAGTCCCCAGTTCAGCTCATCCTCTTTTCTTCTTTGTGGGTTGTAGTATCCTCCTCACTGATCTCCCAGCTTCTTGGCACTCTCCCATTCAGACTTCCCACTGCTATCAGAATAGTTTAATTAAAATGCAGATCTAGCATGCCAAGCCCCAGGCAAAACCTTTCAATCATCTTTCATTGCCTACAGAATAAAGTTTCAGTCCTTGATAGCTCAAGAGAGGCTTCTTTTGATCCAACCCTTGCCCACCACCCCAGCCTCATCTCTTGCCACTTCCTTCTTTGAACTCTCATTAACCCTAAAATTCAGAAATGAATAAAGGTTCATTTCTTGCTCATGATGCATGTCTATCATGGGTCATTGGAAGTAGCTCCCATCAACATAGTCATGCAGGTTCCACCATCTTGTAGCTGCACCATCTAGAATTTTTGGCCTTCTCCAGTGCCATCACAAGGACATAGATGGGTTTTTCACTGCCCTGCCCAGATATGATACATATCACTTCCAACTCACATTCCATTGGTCCAGCATAGCTGCAAGGGAGCCAGGAAACAAGGTGAACAGATGAAATGCCTGGTGAGCCAATATCTTGGCTACACCTCATGTTTCAGTAGACAAGATAGGCTGGCTCCTGTCAAAGGCCAGCTGCTCCCTTTATGCTCCAGATGTCATTGGTCCCCAAAGACTTCCCTACTAAATTCATCTCTTTTATTTTTACCTTTGTTAATTTTTTCTTCTCTCTTGAGTATTGTTAACAACATAAAGACAAGTCTAATATCTGCCATCTAAACTCAAAATTAAAACAGCATGCACCAAACTCCCCCATTACTCAGCCCCATTCAGCTACCACCAATTGTTGCAACAGCTTCCTTTCTCAGTTCTGCCCTGCCTGCCTAAGACTGACCTTGCTGAGATTGCCAGTGATCTCCAGGTTGCCAAATCCCATGTTGCTTTTCTATCTTTATGTGATTTGGCCTCTTGGCCATACAAGACACTGGTCATCCAGCCTTCTTGGGCTCTTTCCTTCACTTGACTAACTTAAAATCACACAGCTAGCTATCTGTGGTCATTTCTTTTCTGTCCACTTCACTGCTTAGCCTCTGTCCAGCTTCTACATGTGGACTGCCCCAGGGGTCCTTAGGGCCCTCCTCTTCCCCATTTACCTTCTTTCCCAGATAACCTCAACTAATCACAGGTTGACTTTCAATATGTATATGCCAGTGACTCTCAGTCTAAATGTCCAATCCTGAAGGATTTTGGGGGCTCTCTATATATTAACAGGAATTTCAAAATGAAATCTTCCAAGCAGGCTTTTTTTTATTGTGGTAAAATATACATAATGTAAATGTTACCACCTTAACCATTTTCAAGTATACAGTTCAGTGGCATTAAGTACATTCACAGTGTTATGCAACCATCACCACCATCCATCTCTAAAACTTTTTTCACCTTCTGAAATGGAAAGTTTATACCCATCTATATATATGAAAGCCTAAGTGACTATTACGACTTAACGACCAGAAAGACCGGTCAACCAGTCACTATGATGCGCCCTGACCACCAGGGGCCAGATGCTCAATGCAGAAGCTGCCCCCTGGTGGTCAGTGTGCTCCCATAGCCAACCTTCCACGGCTGGCCAACCTCCCGAGGCCCCTCCCGCCAGCCTGCTAGCCCCCAACCCCACCCCCATAGGTCTTGATTGCCGGCCATTCCAAGGGACCCCACCCTTGCACAAATTTGTGCACTGGGCCTCTAGTTAAATAATAACTCCCTCATCCACTCCCAAACTCTGGTAACCACTATTTGGCTTCCTGTCTCTATGAATGTGACTACTCTGGGTACCTCATGTAAGTGGAATCCTATATATTTGTTTTCTGTGTTTAGCTTATCTCACTTAAACATGTTTTCAAGGTTCATCCATATTCTGGCATGTATCAGAATTCCCTTTTAAGGCTGAATAATATTTCATGGCATGTACACGCCACATTTTTTAATCCATTCATGTGTCCATGGATGTTGGGCTGTTTCTCATCCCCTCCTCACCCTTAATCACTTCCTCCCCAGCCTTCTCCATCTCTGTCTACCCCCAAGAGGAAGCTGCTTCTGCCCCTTTGATTCCAGCAGCATCTTTGGTTGCTCAATGGCCTTGTCTCCCAGCTCCTACCCCTTCTGTAATCCAAACCCAGAGTACAGCATCTGGGCTGACTGTTGTTCATACATCAAATCTCATCTCCCCAATGTAAGGCTTGCCAATGGCTTCCCATCACACTTAGAATAAAATCCTTCAACAGGACTACACTGTCGCATCACTGCCCACCTCTTTGACCTTGCTTCTGCTGCTCAGGCCCACTCTCTTTGCCTCAGCTATAGTCCCTTTCTCTTGCCCCTTGGTTGGGCTAAGCAGGTTCCTCCGGGGCCTCTGCACTAGCTGCTCCAAGAGCTTAAGGTCCCCTCCCTTCAAAATTGTTTAAAAAACAAACAAACAAATCAGACTTTTTTTTTTTGAAATGCAGAGTTCAGCTTAAATCTCCCCTCCTTAGCGAGGCCTTCCTTATCCATGCATTCTAAAGTGACCCCTCACTTTCTGTCACAGCATCATGTTTGATTTTAGGCATCTGTCAATACCTGGTATTTTCTTGCTTATTTATTATGAATTTATCTTTTTTTCTGTGCCTCTCCCAACCCCCTCCCACTGCCTACAGAACCTTGAGAAGTCCGGAGAGGAGGGCTGGCACCTAGTAGTGGCACCTAGTAGGTATTCACGGGTGGTCGGTTTGGAGGAGAGACCTACTTCTGCCTGGCCAGTAACAATGGCCTGTGGCTCGTTACAAAGGTTATCTCCGAGCCTCTCCACCAAGTATTTTAAGTAATAACCTTCCTGGGGGACATTTGCAAATTAGCCCTGACTCTTGCTGATTATTCTTCCTCAACTCATTCTGATTAATAATTAATCAGCAAACTGCTTGGCCAGAGCACGCTGATCAGTGCTAGAAAGGATCTCAAATTATGCAAGTCACTTGGCCAGTTTTAAAAAATAAAAAGCTCAGCAGTCCACAGAACTGGAGAGGTTTGATTGCATGGTGAGTGAGGGAAGGCTTAGCATTTGTTTGTTTTTCTTTTCTGTTTTTTTCTTTTGACTAAGAAATCAATTAGGCTCCAACTTGCAACCTCAGAGAGACTGTGTGGCACAGAAATAGAAATGTGTTAAATATCACTTTCCTTTTGGTTTCTTCCCTTCAGAAGAGTTTTGGTCTGGGCGACAGAGGTTAAAATTAGCCAGTTAAGTAAATGTCTGTCTGGCACCAGATGTCAATTTCCGCAGCAGCCACGTGAGTTTCAGCTACTCCTTCCCTTCCTCTGAGTGGCAGCACAAAGGCTTGGCAATGAGGAGGTGAGGCATTTGATGGGCACTGCTCACTCTGCCCGCCCATGGTTGGGAGGAATCAATTTCCCAACAACCTGTGCCACCGCCCGTAGTCCTTAGAGTGCTCTTCATCTCCTGCCTCCAAACCCCAGGGAGATAGGAGAAAAGGCAATCAGAGGGTGATGAGCAGGCTCACTACTGTCAGGAGTGAACTCGGAGACCACCCGGGGCCCCTGTTAATCCTCAATCTGAGGCCTCTATCCTCACAGGCTGGCCCTGCATGAGGTTTCATCTTTCTTTTCCAGATTCCTCTTCTAGCCACTGGAGATACAGCTGATAGGGAGGCTCAGAGAAAGCAGAGGTGTCCATGGACATTGACCTTTGGGCTGGGGTAGGGGGCACAAAGAGTTTAGTGCTGTCATTGCAACCCTGATGCCCGTTAGAACCACAGTGATGGCAAGGTGACACCCTGGACCCGCAGGGATGGCATCAGCCACCAGTATTTCTTAAAGCTCCCCACGGGACCCCAGGGCGCACCCAGGTAGGGAACCATGAACCATGTGGTAGGCTTTCGAGAAAGGGATTATGAAGGGAATCAACAAATGGAGGAGGAAATGGGCTTTTCAGGAGATGACTGTCTTTCCCAGAAATGAAGGGACGTCGGTCTGTCTGTCTCATGACAGGCAGGGTGAGGAGAGAAGAGGCAGCTAGACACAACAGCTTCTAGAAGCCCCAGAGCTTCTGATCTAGCTCAGTTATATCCCCTACTTAAAAAATACCCTCTAGGACACAACCCTTGTTTCTCAAATCAGGATGTACTGACAAGCTCCCTGCTTCAGAAGACTCACCTGAAGGTGTCTTAGAAAGTGGACTCCTGGTCCTATCCTAGATACTGAATCTGAAATACCTAAGGAGTGGGTCCACATTCAGTATTTTAAATCAGTTTCCTGGGTGTTTTGAAGGAGATTGAAGTCTGAGAGCTACCCTGGGCCTGAACTGAACTCTCTCTAGAACATAACATTGAGGGGGTGGACTTTTGCCCATTATGAAATGATCCATTTTCTTAAGAATGGATCCGTTATTGAATTTCTTGGCATAGAAATTCCTGGGTTATATTGGACTTACATGTTTGGTTTTGGGTGGTGCGCAAGTTTGGCCAAGCACATCTATTACATAGCATACTAACTCCTAACGGACTTTATTAATTTATCTAACACTTGTCTGTGCCTGCCTACTCTGTGCAGGTTCTCTGATCAGCCCTGCGACTATGATGCTGAACTAGAAAGTCTCCATCTCTGGCTGGAATTCTAGTCTCACCTTGTCTATCTGGTGTAGGTCTATAAGAGGCTGTCTCTTTTCTGAAGCCTTGAGATGTTGTGGCTTCTCTGCCTTCCCTCCAACCACTCACCCCCTGTCTACCCTCCCCCTGTCCCTGGGTTCCTACTGCATCGGCACAAGCCACTTAGCTTCCCTAGCATCCTCCTCCCAGCATGAACTCCTGCAGGGCATGAGCCTGCCCCATCCTCTCTGAGTCCTCAGTGCCCAGCCAAAGTCCTGGCAATATACAGGCATCAGGATTGGCTGGCAATTTGTTGAATAAATAAAGCCTCTGAGATCTTGGAGTCTCATGCCCTCCTTGCCACTGCATCTCACCACCATCAGAAGGAAAGGCCTGTGGTACTTCGCCTCATCTTGCCTGGTCTCTGAGCCCTTTGCCAACAGGACAGATGTCAAAATAAATAAACATAAGCACAACTAGTAAGTGCCCAGGCCAGGTGTTGGACCCCGTTCTCTGGACTCTAAACCCTGGTCTATCCCCTTTCCCTTCTGCTCCTCTGAGCTCTGATTCGTTTTCTGCCCCGACACCATTGTTCACGTGACTCTGTGGTTCTCTCTTCTGGATTCACCAGTCTCTGTCCTTTATCCACGGTCCTCTCTGTCTTTCATTCACGGGCCTATGGTGAGTCCCTCCTGGGTCCCCTCCAGTGGAGTATGGCCCCTGCCCACTGAGCACCTCCATGTCTCCAGGATTACACCTCCCACCCAGTCCTCCTCATTCTCACGATGATCAGAGTTGCAGTGAGTCCCCAGCCCTTGAACCAAGTATTTCGTTTTGCCTAGAATTAGGTTGGAGTCTCGCTCTGTTCCTGTGACAGGCCATTGAAACTCACAGGCTGCTTCTCATCCGGGGGGTTGGGATAATACAGCTTCTGTCAGATGCTGCTCCCTTCTCCGGGGTTTCCCTCATGGCATTCTCTATTGCCAGCTCTGTGAAATAGACATGAAACCTCCTTGCAGAACGTTTGTGGGTGTGAAACCTGGGCTACTAACTCCCAGCTGGATGCTGACCACCCCCTAACCCCTGGCTGGATTCCCAGTGGGTTTGACTTTCCCATGTGGGTGCCCATAGCTATGTGGATGTACTATGGTGCCACAACTCCAGGTGTCCATGCCCAAGTGGGGAGATAGCCAGGGCTTGGCCTGTTCTGCCTCCAGGTCTGGTCCCTGAGCCTTGGTCTGCAGACCTTGCTGAAAGAGGGACCACCTCTCAGGGTCTCTCCTTCAGCATCCCAGGAAAGACCCCAGGACTCCTTCCTGCTCATCCCTTGAACCTCAGGGAGGGCAGCATGGAGTAAGGGAAAGAACATGGCATTCAAGTTGGGGGCAAATATCAGCTCTGATTCAACTAATTGTATGACCTCAGTTAACTCAACCTTTGGGGCCTTACATAGAGTTGCAAGACATGTTTAGCTTGACAGACCTTGAACAGGCCCAGCGTCCTGCTTTTAAATCCTGCTCATGACCTTCCTCTAACCTTGTATGGCTGAAGCACTTGGAAGGACCTCCCTGCCCGTTCCCAGCTCATCCAGTCCACTCTGCCCTCTGGCCCCACTCACGGAGCCTCCCAGCACATGCCCTGTGCAGATATCTGCACACAGTCCCTTCAGAGGCTCCAGGGTGTGGTGGTCTCAGCCTCAGCAGCTGGCCAGTCGGGATCACCTCAGTCTGGCCCCCAGTGGGAGGCCACAGCAAGAGGTGGACATCACTCTCTGGGCCTGACAGCTCTGAGGTCCCAGGGCCAGGTGACTTTACCCCCAAGGGCACAGAGAGAAAGACAGGATGAACAGTGTGGCAGGGCACTCAGCTCTCTGAACTTCAGCTGCCCTGGTTTTAAAGCATGTGGTGGGTTCTTTGCACCCCTCACTACCACCCCCCACCCTCCCCCGCCCCAACCTGCTTTGAACATTCGGCACAACACACAGAGACTTCCTTATTTCCACATGGAAACACAGCACACAGATTCCCCTCCAGCAGGACCCACCTGGAAGCATTTGGAGAATAAATGACAAGTACAGTTGGTCCTTGACCAATGTGGGGAGGGGTGGTTAGGTGCACCAAACTCCTCACAGTCTAAAACTCACCTATAACTTAAGCTGGACCTCTGCATACACAGATTCCCCACTTGGATAGAAAATATTGTTTTTCATTATTGTTTGGGTGAGTCCTCAGATGGGAATCCCAGGAATACAAGAGGCCGACTATATATTTATTGAAAAAAATCCACAGATAAGTGGACCTGCGCAGTTCAAACCCATGTTGTCCAAGAACCAGTTGTACTCTTTGTAGAATGACAACTACACGTAAGGCAATTACATTTACTATTTCCTTTGCATCTTCAAAAGTAATAGTAAGAAATAGACTCGGCGAGGTCATGTGCCCAGGGTCACAGAGCTCGGATGTGCAGACTAAAGCCAGGACCCTGTGCCTCCCAGCCTTTTGTTCTTTCTGGCCCACTCGATTGGGGTGGGCATTTCCGACTGAAGGGTATGGGTGTCCTGGGGGATGCCCCTGGGTCTGGCCCCTCAGCTCTTGCTCTCTCCGCCTTTTGCTACTTTTGTCCTTTGAACTGTATTTGGTTGGTACTGCAGGCTGGCTTCCCAGGCAGCCAGTCTCATGGAGGCCTCATCTGCTGGGTGCTGCCAGCTCCCTGGAAGACACCCCGAGAGCGCGGGGACAGACTGCCAGCAGCCTTCCCCTGCAGGAGAGCCCTGTCGCTGCAGACAAATGGCCCATGTCATTCAGCGCGTCCTTCTCATTGCTGGTCCATGGCCTGAGTTGTCCAGATAATCCTTTTCATTTAGTATTGTCTTTATGGATGCCAAGAAGGTCCCCAGGCAGTGACAGCCCAGACTTTGCCCCAACCAAGAGGAGATGCAGGCAGGCTGCTTCCTGACTTCCGTGTGCTGCCCGTTAGGCTCTCACAATTATCAGAATCTGTCAGGCTCCATCAAGGGACGTTTTTTGCACAAAGGCAAGCGTCCCTTAGGGGATGACATCCTGGATGCTAACATGGCCTGCGTCCTTCCACCAGCATCTTGCTTCACAGTTGCCCATCTTCTCCCCACCCTTACTCGACAGTGTCCTCCCCAGCTCTCAGTCTCTCTGCTTATAACTGCCCTCCCCCTGCTCCACCCCCTCCTGGTGCCTTGGCAAGTAATTACCTTCACAAGGAAGTTGACAAGTCTCTGGCGACTTCTAACCCGGCTGGAAAAGATTCATTATTCTGTAGCTGGAAATAAGCAGGCCCATCAGCACAGGCCTGAGATAACACCGGTGTGAAAGTTCTCTATTCAGGGGAATTAATTAGGATTCCTTATTAAAGATCCAATTAGGCAAAAGGGCATTTTTATCTGTGATAGTCAGCTGCTGCTATGTTCCTAAAGCTATAACTCCAGGTTTTTAAAAAAGAGAAAGCCAGGGCTGTGTTTTCTTCTAAAACAATTCAGTCCTTCGGCGCCAGTTATGTCTTCATCAGGATGTGAAAATAGATTTTCTCATTCAATTTGCAAAGCTTTATCTCTTCAGAGGCTGGTACTGATTCCACTCTATGCCCTTAGCAAGAACCTCAGCCCCAGATGGGTATTGGGGAGTGGGATGTCTGGTGAGGAGGACCACAAAAGAAAAAGTGTTGTTTAGCAACCTGATTCATGGGCTGGCAGGAAAGGCTGGCTCTGCCCTTGTGACCTTGGGCAAAGCGCTCAACCTCTCTGAGCCTCGATTTCCTCCTCTCTAAACCTGTCTCCCAGGCTGTGGTGAGAAATGGGAGGAAGTTGCTACAATGGAAGGAAGTGGCTAAGAACCTAGGCTCTGGCAGAGATGAGCTTGCAATCGCTTGGACAAGCCAGGGGTCCTGGGACTATGAACTTCCCTCCCCTAGCCCTGATTTCTTCATATGGAAAATGGAAGAGAGGCCCCTCCTTCAAGGCTCAGGGTGGATTAAATGGGAGAACAGGTGAAAGCACGCAGCCTGTGGGGGCACCTAGTACAGGGTTGTCCAACCTAAATCAGCCACTTTTGGGTTTCCCTCAAAAAGCCCGGTGAGGTCGCTGGAGAGAGCTATTCCTGCTCCTCACCCGAGAGAGCTGAACTCACTTACAGTAGCAGCATCCTCTGAACATCTGTATCCACACAGACCTCACTTACTGCCATGTTCCCCTCCTTTTTGCTTCTCTGGACCCCACATTGCATGTGCCTTAGTGCCTCAGTTTACCCCCATAGAGGAGCCATTTTATCTTCTGGGGCCTCTTCTCACCTTTCCTTAATGTTGTTTTGGCCTCAACACTCCCTTTTAAACCTCCCACACTCTGACCCTGCTCCCTCCCCCATTACCTGACCCTACCTCCTCCTGTTCTCTCTCTCTCATCCACTTCTGCAGCCACACAGGCCTCCTTGCCAATCCTTAGACACCAGGCATGCTCATTCCACCTCAGGACCTTTGCAGCTGCTCTCCCCTCCACCTTGAATGCTCTTCCTCCAAGACACCCAAATGACCCCCTCCTTCACCTTTTTCAGGTGTTACCTCCAGGTCACATTCTCAGCGAGGACCTCCCTGACCACCTCTCTAAAACGACGAGTGCCTCTTCCATTCTTTAGAATGTCCGTATCTGTCTGTTTTTCTCAGCTGGATCCTCACACCTAAGAATGCCCAGCACATAAGGAGCCTGAAATTCGGGGATTCCAACCCCATCCTTGGTTCCTTTCATCCCTGGAAGCTCCATTGCTTAACAGCCATAATCTTACTCTCCAGATGAGGAAACTGAGGCACGGGGATGTGGCTTGTCGAAAGACACCCAGGGGGTTCGTGTCAGAGGAATGACTTGCTGGGTGATCTTAAACCAGCTGTAAAGGTCGCTGTGCTCTCCGGTCGGGTTACTTTGAGGCTGACCCGATGGTTTGCGCTAGGCCTTGGTCTGGCTTCTCTGGGCGAAGCCTTGGGGGGCATTCACTGAAGCCTCCATGTTCAAGACCCACATCAAAGAGACAAATTGTTCTGCTGCAAAATTGTATTGCTGGAAGAGAACACAGTCTGGGCTGAGAACCAAGAAATCCTCTCCCCTCGGCGCTCCTCTCCTCACCCCCACAGCCCCCTGCCAATTCCCCCATCAAATAATTCCTAATAATGAAGTTAGGATGATTCATTGGTTTTCTGATGAGCATGAATTCATCATCAAAATCTACATATTTCAATCCCCTGATATGTGCTCTCAGATTCCTAACCTGATTAATATGTAAAGTGCTTTATCCGGTGACTTAACAAGAGAAAACCCAGCTTGGTTTTAGGGACCCACGTGTCTCTTAGCCTCAGGGGTTCTGGAGAGTAGGGGAGATGCTGCTGGCTCCATGTTGGGGATGGGCAAGTAACGCATCGGGTTTGGGCAAGTAGCGCATGGGCAAGTAGGCACCTCAGCTAAGAGAATATTGGTGTCTCAGGGCAAGCACTGCAGCCTTAGCCCTGCTGTCTCATAGCCCAGAAAGCCTTGGATGCAGAGCTGTTCAATATTCACAAACCCACAGGCTTAGAGGGGCTAGGACCAGCCCACACCCTATGTCTAGGACCTGGAGACGATTCAGTAGCCCTTCTGACCCTTCCTGGAGGGCAGTCAGGGTGCTAAGCCACCTTTCAGCCAAGCCACCTGCGCCTCAGCCCTGTACCATGTTTCTCATGCCTCTGCAGAAGGAGGGTCAGGCTCAAGCGCAGTCTGGGGCATGCCTTCCACAGCGCAGCCTCTGGGACTGGCCCTGCTGCTCAGCTCTAGTAGTATATAAGATGTCTTCCATTTCAGATCCAGCCACCCAACCCCTCTCACCTCAACCACCAGACATCCCCACCCTCCACCACCAGATTATGCTGGGGGCCCAGACTGGACCAGTTTGGAGCCATCCTTCCTTGGCCTCAGACTGTTGCCTTTTACCCCCCAGGTAAGGCCACCCCTGCCTCTCTCAGTCACCCTCCCCTCTGACCACAAACCCATACCCACACCTACACACTCCTTGCTATCTCCTTCCAGGTGACTCCATGAGAGGCTGTATGCCTAGTGGGCTGTACAGTTGGGCATGGCTTTGAACCTCAGGGCCAGGATTTGGGCAAGGTGTTTGACCTCTCTGAGCCTTATTTTTGTTTTTATCTTTAAAATAGGCCTTCAGGAATAATAATCGACTGCTTAGGGCTGCTGTGACTTTTACATCAGCACTACGCAGCATGTCTAGCCTGTAGGTAACACTCAACAGTAATGGAGCCAGTATTGTTATTCATTCTCATGGTCATTGACCGAGGTTGCCTGGTGCTGCTGTTTTTCTGCAGTGGAAATGGAAGCTCAAGGACATTGAGGTTGGGACATGGTTGAGAGGAGCAAGACAGCACCTCTGCTCCACAGAAGTACCTGGAGCTTCTTAGGAGAAAAGGATTTGGGATCCTGCAGAAGATGGGAGTTCCCAAGAGGGGACCTGCCCTGCAGTAGATGGGGATCCAGTCAGCGACCCAGACAGAGCGGGGCTACTTCTGGGCTCATCATGTGTCTGATGCTGGAATCCTTTCCCCCACTGATACCAGGGTATTGTCCTACTTTGGGTTTTCCCCAAAGCAGACCTGAACAAGGGTTCAAGGGCAAGTAGCTTATTGGGAGATGCAGGTAACACCAGTAGAAAAGGGGCATGTGATACAGGGAAGGGACAGCAGCTGATAAAGCCTGTGTGATCGCACCAGCTACTGCAGTGAGGGCTGGGACATGATCCCACAGCGAGATGCTGGGAAACCCAGGTCTGCATAACCCAGCTCACAGATTTATCCCTCTGAGAGAATGAGGGAGCTGGGGTGTTTACACCCCTATTCCTGAAAGTCATCGAGTAAGGGCTGCTCCTAGGGGTTAGTGGTTTCCTAGTCCTTCCAGCCTACTGTGCCCATAGCCTTCCATGGGGGAAATCTATAGTCACAGGGGTACAGATGCCGGCAGATGTCAGTCAGGCGGCCTGCTCTGGAAGGACAGGGCACCAACAGCACCTGCTTAGGTTTGAAGGCATAAACTGGCAGGTGGAGGTGAACTGAAAGGGTTGTAACATAGGGTCCTAGGCAGCTTTGCAGTGGGACCCAGCTCACTGGACATGACCTTGGGGAAGGAGTATCTTCCCTTAAGCCTTGGGGAGCCCCTGAGACTTGGGCAAATCCTCAGAGACCTGTGGAGGGGACAGTGGCTCTGATTAACAAAGGACAGCAGGACTCCATTATCCAGGGAGCCCCATTACTGTGACGCTAAACCTCCTTCCCACTCACCACTGTCAGACAACAGCCTGGAGACCTCCCAGGACAAGAGGAGGTGTAGACCTGACATGAGGGTGTTTGGATCTTCTATCCTTCCAGCCAGCAAGTAAGAGGACCACTTCAGGGATCACTGTCAGCCATCCCCAGGGTCTTGGGGAAAGGCAAGGCTGCCTGCCAGTTTGGAAAATCAGGGACGCAAAACTATTCTGTAATTACAGAATGGTAATTTCTATGAGTTTAGGTCACATGCAGGTGCACACATACACAGTCACACAAACCAATCATTCACTGGATTGCAAGCGCTGGCTGTCAACACTCAAATATTTTTGGAAAGTTTTGCTTTTCCTGGCTGTGCATTGAGTGAAGTCATGCCTATTCTTGAAGTTGTAGGCATCAGGAGTGAAGTCATAGAGAGCTCATGCATAGCTGAGCAGGGACGCCCACTTGGGGGCTTTATTTAGACACACCCCAGAGTCATTTCTGGGACCAACATGAGAAGTTTCAGAACTCAGCTTGGGGAGAAGGAAAAGGCTCAGAGTTCAAACACACTCATGACCCATTTATTCCTTTTTTTCTAAAGAACTTGGGTGAAAGCTCCTATTACTTTATTTCCACATCCTTCCTCCTCTCCTTACTGAGAGGCCCCTGGAAAGTACTCGGGACCTGGAGACAGATAAACTGAGCTCCACTGGGCAACCTTTGCAGTGCTCCCACATGCAAGGTGGGTGTTAGAGTGCCACTAAGGGTGCCCAGGAGAAAAGTGGAACATAATAGATGCCCAATAAGTGCTGCTTGCTCTCCTTCCTTTCTTTTAAGTAATTTTAGTGCTCTTTCTGCTTTAATTCCTCCACCATCCGGGTTGTAACAGGCAGATATGTGACCCAGATGTTTCTATTGATGTGGGGAGTGTAAGGATGAATAGCGTGATGATCCATTCATAGCCATTCTATACATCATCAGCTTGTTACACACCTGCCACTATACCTGGAACATCCCATTGATCGTGTTTAACGAATAGCATAAACCCTCTCACCAGACCTGTTTGCTCTTGTTCCATTTGATTTTGGTCATTCACCTCCTACAAATGCTCTCAAGTCTGTGCTTGGGGCTCAGGAATGCTGAGCCCCCACTTTCTTTTTTCTCCTTTTTCATTACATTTATTGGGGTGACATTGGTTAATAAAATTATATGTTTCAACTGTACAATACTATGCTGCATCATCTGTATCTTGCATTGTGTGCCCACCACCCAAGGTCAAATCTTCTTTGTCATCATCACCATATATTTGACCCCCTTTACCCTTTAGTAACCCCAAACACAAACCCCATTTCCTCTGGTAGCCACCGTACTGTTATCTGTGCCTATGAGGTTTTGTTTGTTTTTCTTGTTCGTTTGTTACTTTCAGTTCTGTTTCCCACATATGAGTGAAATCATATGGTTCTTACTTTTTTCTTTCTGACTTATTTTGCTTAACATGATATTATTCTCAAGATCCATCCATGTTGTCACAAATGTCATTTTATCTTTTCTTATGGTTGAGTAGCATTCCATTGTGTAAAAATACCACATATTATTTATCCAATCATCTATCAAAGGATACTTCAGGTGTTTTCATGTCTTGGCCACCTTGAATGATGCTGCAATGAACCGATTCTTTGCAAATAAATGTTTTCAAATTTTTCAAGTGGATATCCAGAAGAAATGTTGCTGGGTCATATGGTACCTGTATTCTTAATTTTTTGAGCAACCTTCATACTATTTTCCATAGTGGCTGTACCAGTCTACATTCCCACCAGCAGTGAATGAGGGTTCCTTTTTCTCCACAACCTCTCTGACACTTCTTATTACTTGTGTTGTTAATACAGGCGTGAAGTGGTAGTTCATAGTTTTGATTTGCATTTCCTTAATGGCTAGTGAAGTTGAGCATCTCATGCATCTGTTGGCCATTTGTATGTCTTTTTGGGAGAAGTGTCTATTCAGGTCCTCTACCCATTTTTTAATTGGATTGTTCGTTTGGTGTTGAGTTTTTTTATATATTTAGATATTAACCGCTTTCTGCTTTAAAATCACCCAACCGGCCTCAGTGGAAAAGAGTAAAAGAGCAATTATTTTACTGAGTTGGTTTTCAGCAAAAAGGAAACAATTGAAAAAGAAACTATTCATTTTTATTTTTGCTATAAATGTAACACATGCTCATTAAAGAAATTTTAGAAAATAGAGAAATGCTAGATTAGGGAAAAAACCTCTTATGCGTGAACATTTTGATGTATTTCCCCCCATTTTTTCTAGGCATGGCTTTGTTTTTAATTTAAAGAGCTGTGTTCTTGGAATTTATATCCTTTTTCGTTATTTACAAAAGCAATTTATGCTCATTGTAAGAAATTCCAAACATACCCAAGAGTACAGACTAACATGTGAAAGTCTGCTGTTTGTCAAACTCCCACTCTAATTCTACTGTCCTCCCCAGAGGCAAATATCATTAACAAGTCGGAATGCAGCTTTGTAGCCTCTCCCTGTGAATTCACACACATACATACACACACACTTCGGAGTTAAACATAAATATGTTATTTTGCAACTTGTTTTTATCTTTAGCATAGATGGTAGATATTTTTCCATGTCAGTATCTATAGCTGCCCCATTTTTTTTTTTATATGATTGTCCAATACTGCATTTTTCAGCATTTCAGACAAGGCTACAATTAACCTTTCATGCATATATCTTGGTGTGTGTGTTGGAGCATTCATAGGATAGCTTCCTTAAAGTGGAATTGCTGAGTCAAAGAGGTTTTTTTGTTTTTTGTTTTTTAATTTAGATTCTACCCAAGTATTCTCCAAAGAAGAGACACCAATTTAATGTTTCATCAACCATATATGAGACTGGCTATTTCCCCACATTCCTCTCAAAGTTTTGTTATTTTTATCTCTCTTAGTGGATCCTTTTGATTTCCATTTCTTCAATTATTTGTAGTTGATAATCTTTGCAGAGTTTTATGGTCAATTTTGTTTTTTTCTGAATTACTTATTTATATTGTTTACCCATTTCTTATTGGATTGTATGTGTTTTTCCTGTTGATTTTTAGGAGCTCTTTGTATATTTTGAATATTAATACTTTGTTTGTGCCAGATCATTCAGCTGTTACAGCATAAATACCACAGACTAGATGGCTTATAAACTAGCACAACTCTCGCTAGTTCTAGAGGCTGATGTAAGGTTCGAGGCGCAGGAAACGGAGTCGGAGACACAGACAAGTTAAAAGAGGAAGTTTATTCCACACTAACGAGTGAGATTCATTATGAAAGAGGGTAGAAAAACCAGGATTAGAAGATAAGGAGGATCCAGCGGGGCTGTCTCGCAAGGGGAGAAGAGCATCACGTGCAGAGGTGATCACGCCTTTTGAGGGGAATAATGGGAAGGGGTGGGGCCCAGGGCTCTCAGTACGCGCTGATTGGTGGTTCAATGTCTCGGGAATGTCCCGGCTGTAAATGCAGGTTACATCATACTCCGCCCACCAGTTGAGGGGAGGGAGGATCTATCATTCCAGGCTTTTGGTAATATTAAAAAAAAATTGAGAGTCCAGCAAGGTAAGGGGGTGAAGGTCCATTTTCCATAGCTACTTCCTGCTGAGAGGGAGCATCGTCAGGGGAATCTACCCAGTGTCTCAAGCATTCTGGTTACATAGGTGTCTCTAAGTTCTGAATTCAAGGCCAGATAGCTCTCTCCCACCTTCTGGTTGGTGAATGCCTGCATTCTGTTCTCTAAACAAAATTAGTGAAGCAGCGCATGAGACGGGGCCAAAGAGCAAAACTGAAGGAATAGATACCAGTGGGCCTAATGATGGGAGGAGGCATGGGGTAAGTTAGCGAAAAACAGGGAGTGTTTTGGACGAGGGGTGCAGCAACATGATTTCCCTAAGGGACTGGTTGGTGAAGTCTCGAGAGTGATCCTGTTGAGTCACTTGGGAGGTAAAAGCTGGTCCTGAGGCTGCCACAGCGTCACTTCTCTGGTTTTGCTGCTTTTCTGGTCCTGGAGCTGAAATAAAACCTAGGGGTAAGGTTCTTGAGGAGGACTGAGTTCCCCGGCTGGAGGGCTGGTCCTCGGGAGTCTTGGTCGGCTGGTTCTGGCCTGGACAGAAACCTGTCATTGTGTTCCTGGAGCAGTTGCCTGAGTAAGGGCAGGTATGGAAAATAAGTAGCCAGGAGAGGAGGGTCAGTAGGGAGATGATGGTTGAGCAAGAAGGGTCTCCCATATAGAGAAAGGGAAATCTGAGAGTCCCGCCTGAGGTAGAGTGAGGGCCTCGATGACCTCAGGGCAGGAGTGCTTTGCTGCAGGTTGGGTGGAGGCAGCGGGAAGGAGAGTGGCCGGGTTCAGGGCTGGGGACTGAGTTAGGAAGATGTCAGGACTCTCGAGGAACAGGAGATGGGAGTTTCTGCATGCAAGAGGGGGCAAGGAGAGATAAGGGTCAGTGGGACAGAAGATCCTGTAGCCTATGGGTGGAGAAGACCTGTAAGGGTTGCTGGAGGCAGATCTTCTGGGCCTCCTTGGTGAGAATGGAAGCTGCAGCCAGAGCCCAGAGGCAGGGCTGCCATCCCTGAACCGTGGGAATCAAGCTGTCTGGACAGGTAGGCTACAGGGGTTAAGGCTGGCCCTAGAGGCTGGGTGAGGGCCCCCATAGCTATTTCCTGTCTTTCATCAGTAAATAGTTGGAAAGGCCTAGAGATGTCTGGGAGAGAGATGCCAGAAGGGTATCCCGGAGCTTAGAAAAAGCCTGGCAAACGAGGGAGGGTGAGGAGAGGGGGCCTACTGGTGTTTCTTTAGCAGCCTGGTATAGGGGCTTAGCTAGGAGAGCAAAGTTTGGGACCCAATGGTGGAAGAATCCTACCAGCCCTAGAAAGAACAAGATCTGTTCCACAGAAGTGGGAGGCTGTAGGTCTCATACTGCTTGCTTTTGGTCAACTGTCAGTCCTTGGGAATTGGGCGTCAGACAGATCCCCAAGTAAGTGATGGTGGGGGCTGACAGTTGCACCTTGGCAGGGGACACATGGTATCCTTTGTCCCCTAGAAAGTTGAGGAGGCCAGCTGTATGCCTCTGAGACATGTCCAGGGAGGGGCTGCAGAGAAGGAGATCATCTACATACTGG
Source organism: Corynorhinus townsendii (assembly GCA_026230045.1). Taxonomy (NCBI): domain Eukaryota; kingdom Metazoa; phylum Chordata; class Mammalia; order Chiroptera; family Vespertilionidae; genus Corynorhinus; species Corynorhinus townsendii. The sequence goes on from JAPDVU010000002.1 coordinate 200,453,676, forward strand.
AGAAGAGTGCTGGGTTCTAACGAGCATTTTTGGAGGTCTCTGGGTAAGGCCTGGCCAAACAGATGAGTACTGTCTCTGAACCCCTGGGGCAGGACCATCCAGGTGAGTTGGTGGGATACCTGCTCATCTAGGTCCTTTTATAGTTCTTGTCAACAGTTAACTTTAAAACTTCTTCCTTCCTTCCTTCCTTCCTTCCTTCCTTCCTTCCTTCCTTCCTTCCTTCCAACATACCTTCCATTAAATATTTCTAAACATGTCAAGCAATTAATGTTTCAGTATTGCATGCTACTTAAAGTATTTAGAAAAGGCAGGGGGAGGAGGGAGCAGGCCCTGCAGCCTGTTTCCAGGCCTCTAACCACTTGAATTTTAAAACTGCCACTTTTTTTCCTAGAGATAAAGATCTAAGTTTCTGATAATCCTGTGCCAGCCAGAAAGTTGTTCTTTAGGAATGGTGGAGTGGGGGAGGGGTGGGGTGAGAAGGTGCTGAGGCCAAAGCAGTTTTCAGAGCATTAAAGGGTGGTTTGCTGGCAATAACCATGACTGAGATCGTGGAAGGGAAAAGTGACCCTGAAAAGGAGGGCAAGACAGAGAAGGTAGCCCCTGTATCAACCAGGAAGGAGACAGGTTTACCCGCTACCTTGAGTGTTACCCTGGGCTCGGCGAGGGTTATGGGGGTTGTTGAGTCCGGGAATCTTCAGTCTTCAGCCAGTCTTCAGTCATGGCCAGTGGCAGGTCATGACCTGGAAGGGTGGCCCCTCTACGCTGAGACACAGAGGACCCGTCACTTTTCCAGGGGCAGTCATTTTTCCAGTGGCCACTTTGACTGCACGCTGGGCAGGGCTTGGTTGGAGCCCGGGGCCAGGGGCACTGCTTTGCCCAGTGGCCTTCATTTCTGCACTTGAAGCATCCTCCAGGTGGTGTTCGTCCTCTCGTTGCACCCCCACCATGCACAGTCCCCTTGGGACCATGTGTGGCTGCCGTAAGCCTCAGAGCTGCAACCAAGGCTTGGGTTTGCAGGTTCACCTTCTGTCGATGGTGGGCTTCCCGATCCGACTCTGCCGGCTCCTCATGGGTATTAAAAACCTTAAAGGCCGTATTCACTAGATCTCGGACTGGGGTCTGAGAAGACTTTAGGGGAGAGGGTGGCAGGCCATGGGCCAGAGAAGGAGGAGGAGTGCGGTAGCAGGTGGCCACACCAGGCCGGGCCCGTGGAGGCGGGCTGTGGGAGGTCTCAGTAACTTTATTCAAAGAGAGGGGTTGGACCTTGCTGTTTCAAGATGGTGGCCCCCATGGGAGCAGCAAGCCATGCGGCCAACATGGCAGCTGCTCACAATACACAAGGGAAGAGCAAACCAAAATTTCTACAGACAAACAGAGATCTCACTTAGCTGTTTGGAACGGCCGGCGGGGCGGTGGGCGGGCGGCTCTCACACTGCGCGGTGGCCTCTGCTCAGCTCACGGCCTGAGGCGGCGGCAGTGGTGGCCGGGAAAGGGACAGCCGGGAAAGGGACAGCCGCAGTGAAGAAGGAGGAGGAGGAAGAGAGGGAGCAGAAGGTGGGGCGGCGGGAGCGGGAGAGGTGGAGATGAAAGATCAGCTGGGTCGAAAGAGTCAGAAGACAGAGAAAGGGGCTGAGGACCGGTTTGAGCAGGTGAAGAAGACTTTGTGAGGAGGATCTGATGAGTGGAACATGAGGAGTAAAGCGAGGGGCAGGAGCGAAGGGCCACTTCCCGGTTTGCTGGCAGAAATTACTGAGGTCAGTGAGGATGTTAAAATCAAAAGTCCCATTTTTGGGCCATCTGGACCCATCCCAATTCATACTGAGGCCATGCCACGTTACAGAAGTAAATGAGGCATTTAGGACACAGATCCTGGGACAGACCTAGCTTAGCCAGATTGGTGAGGAGACACCCTAGAGGTGTGCTAGAATCTGGTTTAGATTTTTTTATTACCCATGTGTAATACCTGGGGTCAGTAGCTGGGATTGTTCAGCCAAGGCTACGGATGGGGGGACCTGAGGGACAGCAGGGACGTCTCCACTACCTCCCGGGGTCCAGAAAATGGAGGCCAAAAGGCCGGAGAACCGAGGGGCAGCAGAAACGTCTCTGCTGCCTCCCAAGTTTCAGAACCCCTCCTGGAGGGGCCCAGAGGGCTATGCCCGGAAGGCCACCTCTGACGCGGGCCGCAGTTTATGGACAGAGACACCGGAGGAGACCACCAGGGATCAGCACAGGCTGGAACTTACCGCTGATGCTGCCGAGCTGGGGGAGAGGCAGGAAGATCCTGAGCCACGAGGAGAGGGGGGCATCCTGGACCGTGAAAGGTCAGATGGAATGCTCACCCCTCCCAGGTTATTAGCACCAAATGTAAGGTTCGAGGCACAGGAAATGGAATCAGAGATCAAGACACATTAAAAGAGGAAGTTTATTCCACACTAACGAGTGAGATTCATTATGAAAGAGGGTAGAAAAACCAGGATTAGAGGAGAAGGACCCAGCCGGGCTGTCTCGCAAGGGGAGAACAGCAACATGTGCAGAGGTGATCACGCCTTTTGAGGGGAGGAACGGGAAGGGGTGGGGCCCAGGGCACTCGGCACATGCTGATTGGTGGTTCAATGTCTCGGGAATGTCCCTGCCGTAGATGCAGGTTATGTCATACTCTGCCCACCAGTTGAGGGAAGGGATGATCTATCAGCTGAGAAGCCCAAGACCGAGGTGCAAGCAGACCTGGTGTCTGCTGAGAGCCCAATTCCTGGTTCATAGACAGTGGTCTTCTTGCTGTGTCCTCACCCAGCAGGAGGGGCAGGAATCTCATCAGGGTCTGTTTTAAAAGGGCTCTAATCCCATTCATGAGAGCCTCACCCTTGTGATCTGACTACCTCTCAAAGCCCTACCTCCAAATACTGTGACACTGGGAGTTAGGTTTCAATAGATGCATGTAGGAGGACACAAACAATGTGGTAAAAACTTTCTGCCAGTGATTTGTGTCTTATCCTTGTCTTGTTCTTCCCCACAGCAGACATTTTACATTTTTATGTGATCAATTCAGTTGATTTTTTTCCTTTGTGACTCGGGAGTTTCATGTCAGCTCGGAATAACTCCCCACTTGGAGATTATAAAAAGCGTCTTCCCTGTTTCTCCTGGAACTCTCAGGGTTTTCTATTTTACAGTTAGCTCTTTAATCTGTGTGAATTATAGTTTGTGCTGGGTATGAGAGGTAGACCCAACTTTTAGTTCCAAATGAATAATGAATTAGCTCCAAATCTGTCCTTTCTGATTTGAAATGGCCCTTTTATCATAAACTAAGTTCACATCTATTTGAAATTCTACATCTGGCTTTTTTTTTTTTTTCTATTTCACTTACCTATGAATTCTATTTTTGTGCCAGAATCACATCATTTCAATTACTATAGCTTTATGGTAATTTTTGCTTTCTAGTACAAAAAGTCCCCCCTCATTGTTTCTAAAACATTTTATTGCCAATTTTTTTAATTTTTATTTTTTTTTATTGATTTCAGAGAGGAAGGGAGAGGGAGAGAGAGATAGAAACATCAGTGATGAGAGAGAATCATTGATCAGCTGCCTCCTGCACACCCCCTACTGGGGATCGAGCCCAAATCCCAGGCATGTGCCCTGACTGGGAATTGAACCTTTGAATCCTTGACCTCCAGGTTCATTGGTCAACGCTCAACCACTGAGCCACGCTGGCCAGGCTATTGCCAATTCTTGTACATTTACTTTTCCAGATAAATTTTAGAATAAAGTTTTCAGTTTCCCCCAGAAATTCCATTGTGATTTTGGTTGATTTCCCTCAGGAATTCCATTGTGATTTTGGTTGAATTCCCTCAGAAATTCCATTGTGATTTTGGTTGAAATTGCACCGAATGTGTAGATAGGTTGGGAGAGAACTGGCATTTTTACAGTAGGGAATCTGCTTTTATAGGACCAAGGCATGCCTCTCATTTTTCAGATCTTTGTTTATGTTCTTTAATAAAATTTTATAGTTTTCATCATTTAGGCCTAGTAAATTTCTTGTTATGTTTATTTCTAGGTACTTTTATAGTTGTTTTTTTTTTAATTATTGTGGATAGTATCATCTTGCCATTGCATTCTCTAATTGTTTGTTGCTGGTAAATAGGAAAGTTATTGATTTTTGTATATTTCTTTTGGAACCAAGCATCTTATAGAACTCTCTCATTAGCTCTAATAGTTTTAAAGTTGATTATTTTAGCTTTCCTAGGTTAGGCAATCATATTAGCTGCAAGTAATGTAATTTTGTTTCTTCCTTTTCAATATGTATGACTTTTTTTTGGCTTCTGACATAGCCAGTGCCTCCAGAACTTTATTAAAGAGAAATGATAGGAGAGCCTTGATAGCAGTCCCATGATTCCCCCAAAGGAAAGGCTTAAAGGCAAGCACAGTTTTCACTAAATTCTATAGCACAGATCAGTAAAAATGACAAAATTGCTAAAGATGTTTTTATTCCCCTTTTATATAAGACTGAGAAACTATGTGCTGTCTCTATTAGGTAATACTATTTTTTAAAATCTGGGGTGATTCAGAGAGGACTGATGGCAACTGGAGGAGGAGGTGCTAAAAAATAGAACCCCAAGTGGCTCTGCGGCAGCATCGCTAGACGATGTTAGGTATAATTTTGTATCCTGATTGTTTTGCACTTATATCTTTGGCATTCTCCCTATTATTAGAAACCTTGGCCCCAAAATATTCCATGAAGTGGATATCTCACAAGTTATTTAACCATTCCTCTTTCTGTTGACATTTAGATCGACTCCTGTTATTCACGTTATAAATATCGTGGTGAAGAACATTGTTGTGTGGAAAGCTTTCTTTTTTCTGAATTTATGATTATTTCTTTAGGAGCGGTTCCCAGAATGAATATTTTTTAAGACTCTTGATTCTTATTGCCAAATTGCTTTCCGAAAGCAGTCCATCACTTTACGCTGCCACCGGCAGTATGTGACTGTCTGAAGAAATGGGACTTTTAAAATTAAAGATTATGAAATATGTAGCAGGGGAAAGAGAATGGGTTCTGGAGTCAGACAGTGGGATTTGAATCCTGATTCCTCTACTGACAGACAGGGTCAGATGTAAAAACAACTCTCTGATCCTCCATTCGCTATCTGTAAAATGAGTGGCTACTTTGCCCAGCCAGTGTGATTCAGTAGTTGAGCGTTGACCCATGAACCAGGAGGTCACAGTTTGATTTCCGGTCAGGGTACATGCCCAGGTTGCGGGCTCAATGCCCAGTGTGGGGTGTGCAGGAGGCAGCCAATCAGTGATTCTCATTATTGACGTTTCTCTCTCTCTCTCTCCCTTTCCCTTCCTCTCTGAAATCAATACAAATATATATTTTAAAAATCTAAATTTAAAATATATATATATGAGTGGCTACTTCTTTCTGCAGTCACGCTGAAGGCTGCATAAGAACAAATAGGGGCTGGCCGTTGGCACAAAGTAGTTATACACAAATGAGAGTCACCTTCCTTTTATTTGGGCTGTTTTCAGAGGTTTTTACTTTCTAACCAGTTTTGGAGACTTCCCCTGGAAAGCGCGTTGTAAAATTAGGAGAGTGACTTCTATCCCTTACCCAAGGCCTGTCTGCCGGGGGGAATCTCTTCCCCGTGGTGGGCCACTGGCCCCAGCTGTAAGCTCCAAGGCCTGTTACATAGAACTTCCCACGGGCTTCCTGCCAGGCGCAATCACAGGTCTCCTGAACCCGAGTACTAGGAGTAGCAGGGCCAGTGTTCCCAGTGGCACTAGTGGCCAGGGCTGCTGGGAAGGCCATGGCCTGGCCCCAACTCAATGGTGGGATTCTCTCCTGTATGGCTCTCACACAGAACAGCGCAGTTGTCATCTGCTTAGGTATCTCAGTTCCAAGCTCTGTCAGTCCCACCTCCCATATATCTTCCCAGTTAGTCCCTCTCTCTGCAGTGCCAGCTCCCCTTCCTCACTCAGGTGCTCCCACACCTGGACCTCGGAAGCAGCCTCCTCCAAGTCCCCACCGTTGCTCCTTTTATAGGTCCTGTCTTTCTGGTCTGGCCCAGTGTGATCCTTCCAAAAGTCCTGGTCTGGCCTTGCCCCTTCCCTGCCGAAGCCCCTTCATTGGTTGTTGTCGCCACAGGGTTTATAGTTCACACTCTTCACTTAGCACCCAGGGCTCCCTCCAACTGTTGTCACCCTTTAGCTAGGCATTCCACTCATGTGTGAGTTTATTCAAGAAATCTGTGTCAAGGACCCGGTGAGGTGCTGGACTCACACAGTCGTGCACCACATAATGGCATTCAGTCAACAAAGGACCAGGTATGCCATGGTGGTCCCATAAGATAATAAAGCAGTGAGAATTTTCATTGCCCAGTGACATCATAGCTGTCATAACGTCGTAGTCTGATGCATCACTCACGGGTTTGTGGTGATGCTGGTGCAGACAAACTTAGTGCACAGCCAGTCATATAAAAGTACAGCACACAATTATGTACAATTCATAATACTAGCTGGTGATAATAAATGACGATGTTACTGCTCTATGTGTTTTCTATGCTATACTTTTATCATTATTTTAAAGTGTACTCTTTCTGCTTATTAAAAAAATGAATAAATAAGTTTGCTGTCAAATAGTAGCTGTGCTACACTGGCAGCAGCCTCATCTCTTGTTTATGGGGTCCCTTGATTGCACCATTTCCTCTTGCACTTGATTTAATCTCATGTTATTTTGTGCAGTAACATGCTGTACAGGCTTGTAGCCTAGGAGCAATAGGCTAGACCAGTGGTTGGCAAATTGTGGCTCGCGAGCCACATGCGGCTCGCGAGCTGCGGTTTGCCGATCTGTTGACTAATGCAGTGGTCGGCAAACTCCTTAGTCAACAGAGCCAAATATCAACAGTACAACGATTGAAATTTCTTTTGAGAGCCAAATTTTTTAAACTTAAACTTCTTCTAACGCCACTTCTTCAAAATAGACTCGCCCAGGCCATGGTATTTTGTGGAAGAGCCACACGCAAGGGGCCAAAAAGCCACATGTGGCTCGCGAGCCGCAGTTTGCCGACCACTGGACTAATGAGTTTGCCAACCACTGGGATAGGAGCTTAATCACAAGGAACAACAACAGCCTGTAATTATTAGAATCAAGAGTTTAGGTCAGTGGTCAGCAAACTCATTAGTTAACAGAGCGGCAAACTGCGGCTTGTGAGCCGCATGTGGATCGCGAGCCGCAGTTTGCCGACCACTGGGCTAGACCATCTAGCCTAGGTGTGGACCAGGCTAGACCATCTAGGTTTGTGTAAGTGCACTCTGTGATGCTCACACACTGATGAAATTGCCTAATGACGCATTTCTCAGAACATCTCCTCATCGTTAGGCAGCACATGCCTGTATGATTTGTTTCAGGCTAACCAGTCTGGAATAAGAATTGTATTGGTAAACACTTTTTACACTCTTGAGTGCGATGCTGAGCGATGCTGGGCACTTCACAAGCGTAATCTCTCTTAACCCTTTCAGTAACCCTCTGAGGCAGATATTATTTTCATTCCCCTGTTTTTATAGAGAGGGAAACTGAGGCTCGGAAAGTTAGCACAGGGTGCTCAAGATGGCTCTACTAGGAAGTACTTGAGCCAAGTTCTATGACCAGAGCCCATGCCCTCAGCTACTCTGCAATCCCAATTTCTCTCATGTGTCTTATACCTGAGAATTCCTATTAGACAAACTCGTGGTCTTCTCTATACACTTATCGTACAGGAAATATAGGCATAGGATTCACATAGATTCTGATTAGCCAAATTACAAAAATCACCACTGACCAAGGGCCAGCACAAGAACTTGGCAAATTCTCTACAGGGCTTAGATTCCTGCCTTGAACCCCGGTTCCCAGCACCCCAATTCCTGCCTCCTCAGGTGGTACCCCGTGCCTGGGCTAGTCATGACATCCCAGGAGGGGCCTCTGCCTTTCTCTCTGGACCATCCGCAGCCAGGCTTTGCAGGGCACTCGATAACTGCACTGAATTAAATTGGACTGGATTGAACCAAATTGAATTCAGAAGTAGATATCCCCAGCAGTGGCTGGGATTTCAGCTCATTGTGGTACTGATCATCCTGTGGTAGATAGCATCGCCTCCCCCGTAAGTCAGGCTAAGCACTGGGGTGTGTGAGGATAGTATATCTTAAGGGGTTTCTTAGCCTTTCCTGCATAGACCACTGGAAATAGATTTGAGTTGTTCGCGTTCTTTGATGTCATTTTCTGATAGGTCTCGGAAGTCAGAAAGTGTGGGCTTTAGTATCTTCTGTGCCACTTGTACTGCTGCAGATCTTGGGCAGGTTACTTAAACTCTCTGAGCCTCTGCTTCCTCATCTGTCTCTGTCCCAAGGGGATATTGTGGGGATTAAAATGAGAAATTGAATGTAGAGATCTTACTGTGCCTTATGCATAATAAGAGCTCACCGCTTTTGACAACAATTATAATAATTGTTCTTTGCTCCCTGTCTCTCCTGTCTGTGATACATCAGATGCAGTCAGCAGCAGTAAGCGAAGGGCAGAGGCAAGTAATCAGAAGCATGATCTTCAGGGAGAATATTGGCCCAGGGATCCTGGAAGCAGGGGGAGTTTCCAGATTCACTGGGGGTCCCAGCTCCATCTGAGGGTGGATCTGGAATTGGTTAAATTGCCTTCCATTGTGGCAGGGAAAGGCCTGGGCATCCTGATGTCCACTGTGTGTCTGCTGTGGTCACAGGTGACTGCAGGGAGCTAGAGTGTGCCCTGACTTCCAATGTGTTGAGCTGGCCCATGAGCCCCTACCCTGTCTCTCGCCTTCCCAAGGGCCTAGCCTCTCTTTCTAGCTATATGAAGATTATAACATAGTTTAAGCTCCGATCTACATGGTAGCACCTTTCCTAGTACCTTCCCACTTCCACATTCCAAATCCTGTAATACAGAGGGAAGGGCTGTATCTGAGAGTGAGCAAATGAGTGAGATACCCTGGAAATGGGGGTGTTTTCCAATTCAGAGGCATGTGTCCTCTGTGGGCGACCTCACCCAGGGATCAGATGGGCCCTTGAAAGTGGACCTCCAAGAAGCTTTGGAGAGTTCCCATATGTGTTAAGGCCTTCCAACTTCTTAGCACATGAATACAGCTAGACAGATTTTCTGGACTTCATGCTCACAGAATGTGACTTAGTAGATTAGGGCTATGACCCAGAAATCTGCAATTTAAATGCCCACCTTAGACCATCTTGATGCAGCATATCAAAGAGGACCTTTGGGAAATACAGACTTAGGAAAAGACAATTGTGAGGAGACCCAACATCTAACAACCTCCCACCATTTGCCATATTATTGACACTCATTGATTCCTCATGCTCTCCAGTGATGTAAGTGCATCATCCTTGATCGTCTAGGAGGTAATTTGACACTCAGATATTTAGCAACTTACCCAAGGAAGTACAGAGTAGGTAGGGGCGGGGTAGGGGGGGGGGTAATAAGCTAGTAGTACAAGTTGTGGGAATTAAGAGAATTAAGGATGCTGAATCTTTTATTCCTCATTGAGTCATTCAATTATGAGACATCTGAGAAAACATGTTGTGGCCCCAGAGAGATGAGTAGTTCCTCTGATTTCCTTATGGCTGACTAGAGGGTGTGGTGTGCCCAGTGTTGTCTTATTTGGTACCCAGGGCTTTAATGAGGAACCTCCTTGGATCAACCTTCAGATGATCAGGCAAGTTTTCACATGTGCCATTCCCCCTAGTGCCAGCACCAGGCCTGGGTCTACAAAGGAATAACAGCGAAGAGAAAGGTAGATATATTTCATTTCTCTTTGGTCTGAACCTCTCAAATGGGAAGAGTCATGACATAGGCAGCTATAGAGAGAGTATGAAATTACAAGTGATGTCCATTGAGCAGCTCGTCTTTTGAAGCGTCTCATTAGATCATCTTCATCTGAGTCAGTTTCAGTCCTCCAGACTCAATTACCTCTGGCCACCACTCCCCTCTCCCCACCTAAGTTCTGCCATAACCCTGTGGACACCAGGACCCACATGGGATTCCCAGCTCTACACTCGTGAGCTGTTTAATCTTAGGCAAGTCATTTAACCTCGTCGAGCCTCATGCCCCGTTGGTGGGATTATAAATTGGCACGGCCTTTTTAGAAGGCAGTTTGACAGAAGGGATGAAGAGTAAAGGTGTGGCCCTAAGCCAGTTTTGCTCAGTAGATAGAGCGTTAGCCTGCGGACTGAAGGATCCTGGGTTCGATTCTGGTCAAGGGCCTGTACCTGGGTTGTAGGCTCCTCGCTGGCCCAAGCCCTGGTCAAGGGGCATGCAGGAGGCAACCGATTGATATGTTTCTCTCACATCAGTATTTCTCTCTTATCTTTCCTCTCTCTTTCACTTTCTCTAAAAATCAATGGAAAAATATCCTCTGGTGAGGATTAAAAGTAAAAGGTGTGTATCTCTCTCAGGAATCTGTCCCAAGGAAATAGTGAGAGGTTAATGTAAAAGGATATATGCAAGGATGTTCGTTGCAGTGTTATTTATTATAGTGGGGAAAAGGAAACAATCACATACGTGGTTCAGTAAACTGTGGCCCATGTGGCTGTTAAAACATGTAGCAGTTAGCTTCAAAGAACATTCAAAGAAATTGGAAAATGCTTATATGGTAGTAAGTGACAAACATCAACATATAAAATGAACACATAGTATGAAATAAAATTTTTACACATACATGTATATATGATAGTCATTTTAAAAGACAATAAAATGTTAACACCATGAGTTCCAAATGGAGTGTTTTATGTTCTTTTGTATTCTCTAAAAATTTTACAAGCAGATATGACTTTCTGGGTGCAGAAAAATCAGTAAAAGTTACCATATATTTTAATAGCTACCACCATATACAAGCTTCTTAGCAGGATTGTCATAATCTGTCCCCATCCTGAAACAACAGCTTCGTCGTCCTTCAGGTCTCCCATCATCAGCAGCTCCCGACACCATTCCCATGTGCTGTGCTTTAGCCACCCTGAGCTCCTTACCCTTCTGTTAACTGTTAACACATCATAACTATTCGTCCTGTCACACCTTTATTCTTCCTGTGTTCTCCATCTGCAATGACCTTCTCCACACTTTTCAAGAACCCATTCAAGTATCCTTACCTCTCCATTGACAGTTAATTATTTCCTGCTCTTTTCCCCTGTATAATTTTTATATATACTTATATAGTTATTTAGAATCTTTCATTTCCACTTTCCTCTTCTTCACAATTTTATGGGAACGCCAAGGAGGGAAGGGTAACTAACTCTGTCTTGGAGAGTCAGGAAAGGATTCACAGAGGAGAGGACATTTGATTGGCTCCTTGAAGAATGAATAGGAGTTTGTTGGTTAGAAAAAAGACAGTAGATGCCCCACACAATTCCAGAGCAGGGGTTATTTTTGTCATAACCCTATCTCACTGCATGGTGTGCTGCATGGGGGTATGTGTATCTCCCTACAAAACAGTAGGTCCTTGAGGGCAGAAAATGTGCCTTGTTTCCTTGCAGTGTTCAGCACCATGACACATGCTGGGCATCATAGATACATTTTTATCCCAAAGTATGAAGATGTGAAATTACCAATCCAGTATTTACCTTTCTCTTTCTCTCGATGTAAACTGGGAAGAGAACATATCCTTGTCTCCTGTCACTGGTTACAAGTACAGGCACAGAGACACTGAAAATACTCTATGAATTGTCTGCTCATTTGAAGCAAATTGAAGAAGTTGCTTGCCTGGTTGGCATTAAGAGGATCTCCTGCAACATTTGGACTTCACTTGAGTATAAAAATTCCACCAATATGAGATTTACTTTCCCTTTAAAAACAAACAAAACACGGTTTCAGAATGATGCCTTTAAAATAAATCCTGTTTGAGTAATGTTTCTCTTGGATTCATAAAATCTTTATGGCAGTCTTTTCTTGTCTCATAGACTATCAGAAGTAAGAGAGAGCCAGAACCACTGAGCTAGAAGTGGGGAGTGCAGTATTTTCTCCTCATATGTGGGTCATACATTAATGTAAATAGTTTTTACGGTAAATGCAAATCCAATACTGACTAGATATTAGCTTACAAATCCTAGCTCTGTCCAAAGTGCTGAATCTCTGAGTGCTCTCTGAGTAAAGAGTAGGCGGTTTGGAAATTATGTATCCATTCGGATAGAAGGTTTGAATATCTTCAAACATCCAGTAATAGCCATACTGGGGATAAGAACACAAATACTGGAAGAAATAAAACATGGATGAACAGGTTAGTACATCTCCCCACTGCAGAAAGAGAGAATGAGAGTAAGTTGGTAGAGCTCAGCTTTCAATCCAATTATGCAAAAGAACACTGACCTGAGAGACATGGATTTATTCTACACACGTTTGAGTGCCTAGTGTATACTAAGCATTGCTCAACCACTGATCAGATGCTTACCTTGGGCAACTCACTTAACTTCTCAAGCCTCAGATTTTTAATTTAGAAAGTTGGAATAATAGGATCTCACAAGATTACTGGGCAAATGAAGGTAATGTTTCCAAGGCACTTTGCACAGAATTTAACATATGTTATGTTAGTATTTTGTATAGTACATTATGCTAAGGTCTTTAGATTCATTATTTCATTTATACTCTCATTTACTGCACACCAGTCACATAGGATACATAGGTGAGGAAAATGAGGCTCAAAAGAATGGGGTTAGTTAACTTGCCCAGGTTCATACAGTTGGATAGTAGTGTGGACAGAATCCAGGGCCAGCTCTTTTTACAATAAAAGCCAATGCTCAGAATTATGGTGATGCTGGTTAGAACAGGATTTGAAAATAGACCAAGTGTCCACATCAACAACCAAGGAAATAAGACAAATTCTACCTTCATCTGGGCTGGCATGCTTGAAAAGGCAAATTCTAAGGTAACAGGTGGTCACATGACCCAAGTTCTTGTTTAGGTCAGAGACACTTTTGGGTTGATGGAGATAGGAGATAAATCCCAACCCTCAGGAGAATGGAGCCAAACCCCAACCAGCTAGAGTTTCACCAGGCTCTCAGCCTATGAGGGAGCCAGAGGGGGACCCAAAAATGAGCAGACCAGCCAGGCAGATGGGCCAACCAGGCACATAGGTGGAATGATTGACAGAAAGGCTTCGGGGGCTCCAGTGGCTAAGTCCCAGAGGATACATTAGCCCCCTGGCTTGGGGGGAGAGGGCAAGCAACAGACTATTTCCAGAATCCACTAGGCAAAAAGGGGAGGGGCTTGTGATGAATTGCAAGCTCGGGACTCACTGATGTGCTAAGCAGAGGCTGGGCAAAAGCTGACATCACAGAGCCACTGTCTCACATACTCCATTTGGAACCTCCAGCCCAGGAAAGTCTGATTATGCTGGGCTGTGTCCTTGGAATGGAGGCAAGGGGGGCTTCTGAACTAGTGACAGTACATTCCTTGGTGGTAAGAATGTGCTCTTTTAGTTCAAGAGCTTATGATTCAGTCCTACAGATTCCACATAAATATATATGCTCTTTGCTTTCTTCCCTATGGGGAATATATAGTTATGAAGCACGACAATACCCACCCCGTAACCCCCAAAACCATCTAAAACTCATTGAAATAGGAAAGGTCACATCTCAGTAGTGTCTTTGGGGCTGGCTTTTCCCATTTATGACCATCCCAGGCTGTCCTGGGGCCTCTGTCTTCCAGCTCTGACCTTCCATGGGTATCCTTAAACATAGAGTCTGGCCAGCCATCAGGCAGGTAAGCAGATCAATAAGGGCTGTTCATGGATTGCACCCCCAGGGCTTCTGTGTTTACTGCCTTCCGCCCCTGCTGCCACTGTCAGATCAATGTGGGGACCAGATGGCTGTGTTGTGGCATAACAATGGCCCTTTTGCAGAGACTTTCCTCAGTCCTTCTCTTGTGAGCTGGAGAGGTCAGGGGCCGCTGTGCCCCACACCCCAGAAGCTCTGGGGAGGCCTGTGTTGGTTCTGATCAAGTCAGCATGCGTCTTAAGTATGGACCACGTGCTGGGGTCCCACTTGCCTGTGTGCCATCTGGTCTGTCCCTATTAGAGGGAAAGTGTGTTGTGTACATGGAGCCCATGGGGCTTGGCCTCGTCTTCTGCTGAAGCCGAAGGGAAGGCGTGCTGTGTTGGAGGAAACAAAATAGGAGTGTAAGGTCATTTCCAACGCCTGCCCTTCATGCAGTGGTGGTCTCATGGGACAGCTCCTGGCTTAGGAATCCAAAGGGTTATTGAACAGATACGGAAAGTGCTGGAAGCAGATTTCTCAGGTTCTGCATAGTTTATTCCCTTTTCCCTGCTTGTTCATCAGTACAAACAGTCACCCCAACCCTTGAGTCTGTCTGACCTCCTAGCTCTAGGGACCCAACTGACTCCCAGTTTCTAATATCTTGATTGAAATTATCAAGAGAGAGAATCTGATTGGCTCAGCTCATTAGTCAAATGTCAGCTCCTTGACCAATCAGCTGATGCTAAGAAGGGTCATACCCAAGTGGTACAAGCATGGCTCCAATGCCCATCCCTTCAGTGGTTGCAAAGTAGGGGTATGGGGGCAAGGGGGTAAAGGCAGTTCTGAGAATAGGGCTCGGGTTGGTCAAGCAACCCCAGGTATATCTTCTATAGTGGGTTAACCTTTCCATCTTCTCTTTGCTCTCCCTCAGGAGGTAATGAAGAAAACTACTCTTTTTTCTACCTCCTTGAGCTAAACAAAGTAAGACGAGCTAAGGGCCTGGCACTCTGTGAAGAGAACTCAAGAGCAATTTCAGGATGTCCTCACCACTACAGTAATATCTGTCTGAGTTTCAGTCTGCAAAAGAAAGCTCTGTAAACTCCAGGGATTACTGTGATTATTACAAATCCTCTAGCAGCTAAATTTCCCAAATTCTCAGAGTTGTAATACCTTGGGATTTAGAGATATAATTAAGAACAGATGAGCCTCAGAAAGATTGGTGACGATGATCTGGGGTTGTATCAAACAGCAAGAGAATGTTGATGTGAGTTCCAGCACTTCATCTCTCCCAGGTGGTGAAATGTGACCTTGGGGAGGGAGGATGGTCAGTGGCTGAAGGACCTTCGTACTGGAGTCACTGGCCCAGGAGACCTTGCCTCCCAGTCACCCAGAATTGGTTACTCAACTGATAAACCCACTCATGAGGGTAGGGCTAGGCAACACTGAGCAGCCTTGGCCATGGTGCTGTGGCCAACTTGAACAGCCTTCCACTGTTACAGGATCGAAGAAGGCTGACCATGTCTGGTCCATTTCCTCTGGGGCAGCCATTTGCCTTCTGCCCACACATAGATCTTGCCACAAGAGGGCTTTTGCTGCAGCACTGGGTCATTCCTTAACCTTTTAGTTTTCACTCATTTCCCAGTGTTTTTCTCTGACTTCAGTACTTACTAAAAGGCATGGAAATACCAAGAAGGCAATACTATGTTTTATTTGATCTGTTGACCACAGTGACCTGAATATATATAATCTGTCATGCCAAGAATGTTTTTATCTTTGAAAAGGAAATAAGTACTTTCCAACCCAGAGCCAAGAAAGCAGCT
The DNA here is from genome assembly GCA_026230045.1 of Corynorhinus townsendii. Classification (NCBI taxonomy): domain Eukaryota; kingdom Metazoa; phylum Chordata; class Mammalia; order Chiroptera; family Vespertilionidae; genus Corynorhinus; species Corynorhinus townsendii. Next base: position 200,469,242 of record JAPDVU010000002.1, read on the forward strand.
TAGACTCTCCTACAAGCAAAGGTCTGAGAGCAGGAAGTTCCAGGGCATTAAATCACCATCAGAAGTTGAGTAGCCTCAGAGCCCTTGTAGCAAGGGATGGGAAGGAGCAGTGATCCAACAGCTACCATGGGAGGCAGTAGAGTGGGTGTGCTGGAGCCAGAATGCCTGAGTTCTACTTGATAACTGTGTGACCATAGATAAGTTGCTTAACCTCTCTGTTCCTTTGTCTTCTCACCTGCTCACAGAGGTTATAAGAGAATCTGTCTCATGGGCTTGATGTATTAGATGAATCATACATGTAAGGTACTTAGGGCAGGGGCTGACATACAGCAAGTGCTGAGTGTGCTATGTATTGTTCTCAGGGGCTTTATACTGTGTCTTTTAATTTTACTCTCCCAGTAACCCCGGGAAACAGATTTTTGTAATCCCATTATGTAGAAGAAGACATTGAATCTCTGATGCTAGTAAGCAGCACGGACAGATTTCTAAAGTGGACATGTCTGGCTCCCAATCCCATGTTGTATCTACTTTCCCATCATGTCCCCTCCATGGTCATACACCTGGCCTCCTGTAATCATACCCCTGCTCTCCAGCCCCCTGAGTCCCTCCGCACTCACCTGAGTTTCAGTTACCTGGAATCACAGTGCCACTAACTATGACAGCTCTTCTCTGAGCCTCAACCGTTATTGCTGCCAACTTCTGCAATAATGGGGCTGAGAGGGGACAGCAGAGCCTGAGGGCTGAAAACTGGCCCGGCACCATCAGGTATCCGCAGCGTTGCTGGGAGCTGGCCTGGCCAAGACCGTGGTGCTCTCCTGCTGAACATGAGCATCGGCACCAGGCATAGCCACGCTGTGATTAATGGATGAAGTAAAATACAAGCCTACTTCATACTCATGTCTGAACTCACACAAAAGCAAGAGCATTTCCAAAATACAAAAATGACCAAACATTCCTCCCTCTGCATCTTGGGCCATATGAGTGACAACAGTTCTTTACGAATTACAACTTTACTTTTCCTTTACTGCTCCCACCTCTGGATAAAATTTATTAAGCAACCAATCAGAGAATCACACCTACTTCCTAACAGCCTCCAATCTAGAGCAAAGCTCCTCTTCCTTGAACCCTTCCCCTAATCACATAACACAAGCCCAGACCCTATAGTAAGTTCTTTCCAACACTCCAAAGCCCCCCATCCCCCGCCCATCCCTTCCCCAGCCGCCCACAATTCCCTGTACTGTGTACCCTCCCTTGTTGCCACGAGCCAATAATCCCAACTTTGTTCAGCTGCAGCTGGGTTCCTGGGGGGTCTCTGGCTGGCGGGGAGGGGAAAGGGAGGGAGGGGTGAGTGGCCATCCATACTGCCTTCTGGAATTAAATGTGATGATGTCTGGAGAGCACTTAGAAATAGGGTCTGGTACACAGTAAGTAAGTAACATGCTAGTTTTGGGCATTATAATGATTACAAAAAATGTGCCTTTCCTTTGGCCAGAGCTGGCATGCACCCATGAACTCTCACTGGCCAGCTCTCTTCTTTTCTGAAGTCCTGCAGACACCTCTTAGGTGTGCCTGGACATGCAGCATGCCCCCTTTGCATTTCACAGACCTTTCCTGCCCACCACAGACCCACGCCTGTGAAGAGCTTTATCAGTCATGACATTCAGGATGTGGTGTGCCCCTTTGGGCCTCCTTGGAGGACATGCTCTCAGGTGGTTAGGGAGCACAGAAGGTGGAAGAGAGGCCAGGTCAGCAGAGGAGCGACAGTCAGGCTTCAGGAGCCCTTCCCACTTCCTGGCAGAGCAGACACTGCAAAGAGAAGTTCCCTCACCCACTTGCCAGAGCTGCATGGCCAGAGGAGCCTGGCCAGATTCCTCCGCACAAATGCACTGGCAGCTGCATCCGCGAGGGGCAGCCAGGGGGAACACAGAGGTCTCCCTGCCCATTGTGGCTAATTGCAGATCATGCATTAAGAATGCAGAGCCACGCCTGTTCATTGCAATGTGAGTATTGAGGAACTTACGTGGCTTGTAATAACGGGGTGTGAAGGGAGGAAAATGCTTGTTCTGCTTGTGGGCCAGAGGCACAGCTGTGAGCAGGGAGCCTGAGGTATGGTTTCTGATGCCCAGAAAATTCTCTGGGTGCCAGCCAAGCCCTTCCTCAGAGGTGCCAAGGGATAGATCCAGGTATTTCTATGGAAATGCAAAATTACATAAGCAGTCAGGCACAGAGTGTGTGTCTGGGTGCCCAGGGGTCCTTCTGGCCCAACTCTGCAGAGTTCCTGGGAAGAGGGGGACCAACTGCTGCCAGGTAGGGGACAGGAGGAGCAGTGCGCATCTCCTTTTCTAGAAAGCATGTGCTGAGCACCTAGCACCCAGCCTCATCTCGGTTCCTCCTCACAGTTCATGCCTCATTGCATTTTTTTATAAATAGGACTAGAGGCCTAGTGCACTGGTGGGGTCCCTCAGTCTGGCCTGCCCCCTCTCACAGTCCAGGAGCCCTCAGGGGATGTCCTACTGATGGCTTAGGCCTGCTCCTGGTCCTTGTGAGGCGACCAGACTGATGAGGGGAAGGCACCGCCCCCATCACCCGGCCACTGCTATCATTGCCGGCCGCCACGGCTGCCTGCCCTCAGTCCTCGCAGCTCCATGGCTTTGTCCAGAAGGATGTTCGGCTGTCCAATCTAATTCGCATATTATGCTTTTATTATTATAGATTATTATCGATTATTATAGAAGACTAGATAGAGGCCCATTGCGTGAAAATTTGTGCAAGAGTAGGCCTTCCGTCCCCTGGCTGCTGGCACTGGCTTCCCTCCAGGCCCCAGGTTTCCCTCCTCCGGCTGCTGGCAGGCACCCAGGACCCAAGCTGGCTTCCCTCAGGCCCTGGCTTCGTCAGGAAGGATGTCCGGAATGATGTCTGGAAGACATTCAGTCTAATTAGCATATTACCCTTTTATTACTACAGATTAGTGGTTCTCAACCTTTTTAATGCCACGACCCTTTAATACAGTTCCTCATGTTGTGGTGACCCCCAACCATAAAATTATTTTCGTTGCTACTTCATAACTGTAATTTTGCTACTGTTAATGAATCGTAATGTAAATATCTGTGTTTTCCGATGGTCTTAGGCGACCCTGCTAGCGGTTCTCAACCTGTGGGTCACGACCATCAGAAAACACAGATATTTACATTACGATTCATTAACAGTAGCAAAATTACAGCTATGAAGCAGCAACGAAAATAATTTTATGGTTGGGGGTCACCACAACATGAGGAACTGTATTAAAGGGTCGTGGCATTAAAAAGGTTGAGAACCACTATAGATAGTTAAATGTAAATCACCTCAAACCATACCAGGCAAGGCATAGGCACTTGATAAAAGTTTGCCGCAGCAGCCTCCCTTTATCCATGGTTTTGCTTTCTGTGATTTCAGTTACCCATCGTCCACCATGGTCTAAAAATATCAAATGGAAAATTCTAGAAATAAACAGTTCATAAATTTTAAACTGCACACCATCTAGTAGTGTGATGAAATCTCATGCCATCCGGCTTCATCCTGCTCGGGATGTGAAAGGTCCCTTTGTTCAGCATCTGCATGCTGTGTGTGCTACCTGCCTGGTAGTGACTTAGCATCCCTCTTGGTTATCAGACAGACTGTCACAGTGTGGCAGTGCTTGTATTCAAGTAACCCTTATATATTACTTCCTCATGGCCCCATGATAAAGGGTAGTTATACTGGCAATTCAGATGTGCCATCAAAGTGCTTGTTAAATATTGTGAGAAGGTTACAAGGACCCCAATGCTATGTCAGAGTGCCTACACCATTTCCTCACTTCATTTCATTGTGTGGGCATTTAATCATCTTGCATTGTCACAAGAAGTGTGAGTTCAGTACAAGATATTTTGAGAGAGAGAGACCACATAACTTTTACCACAGTATATTGCTACAATTGTACTATTTTATTATTAGTTATTGTTAATCTCTTACTGTGCTTAATTTATAAGTTAAATGTTATTATAGGTATGTATATATAGAAAAAGCACAGTATATACAGGATTTAACACTACCTGTGGTTTCAGGCACCCACTGGAGTTCTTAGAATGTATCCCCTGTGGATAAGGGGGGATGGCTACTGTATTATTATTTTATTTCATGTCAAGCCTTATATTCAGTTTTAAGGCTACTGGGATGAATATAGCAACATCCCTGCTCTCCTCCACAAGTTAGGGCACTAAACCATAGTTAGAATGTGATATTCAGTAGGAGGCGATGTTTCATGGAAACACAGAGAGGGGATGAGAGGATGAAAGTGGGCTTCCTGGAGGAAGGGATACCTGACCTGAGTCCTGTAGGACAGATGGAAGTTCAGCAAACCTAAAAGGTAGGAAATTTGATCCCAGCCTGGAGTAGCATGTGCAAAGGCCCTGAGGAGTTTTAGAATATGGTGTTTCTGTGTAGCAGAACCTTAGGATGAGTGTAGTAGGTATCTATTGCTGTGTAATAAATTACCCTAAAACAAATGACTCAAAACATTGATTATCTTACATTTTCTGTGTGATAGGAGTCTAGGTGTAGCTTAGCTGGGTTCTCTGGCCTAGGGTTTCTTACAAGGCTGCAATCAGGATGTCTATCAGGGCTGCACTCATCTCAGAGCCACACTGGGGGAAAAGACTTGCTCCAAGCTTACTCACATGATTGTCTGAAGGACTGAGCTCCTCAGTGCTATTGACTAGTTCTTTTCCACCGGGCGGCTTTCAACAGGGCTGTTCACTTCAGCAGAGCAAGCCAGAGAGAGACAGTACGACAAGAATCACAGTCTTGTATGTATAACCTAATCTCAGAGTGGCAGCTCATCACTTGTGCTCTATCCTATTTGTGAGAAGCAAGTCACTAAATCCAGCCCACACACAAGGGGAGGGCAGGGCGTACAAGGCCATGAATATCAGGATATAAAGATCATTTAGTCATTTCTGAAGATGTCTACCATAACTGCCCTCAGGCCCCCAATGATTAATGTCCCTTCACCATGCAAAACACAGTAATCTCTTCCCAGGGTCCCCCAAAGTCTCATCCTGTCATAGAATCAGGTTCAGGTGTGGATGAAGTACAGGTTCTAGACTACTCTTCCTCCAGATGGTAGGTCTGTGAAACTAAAGAGACAAGTCATATGCCCCACGTGCCCAATATGTACAGGGCTGGGATAGGCCTAGGGCAGGGGTCCTCAAACTTTTTAAACAGGGGGCCAGTTCACTGTCCCTCAGACCATTGGAGGGCCGGACTATAGTTTTAAAAAAAAAAACATTCCACACATGTGCACTGCAGGCCCGGGACAAGTTGCTGCTAAGCAGGACAGGCAGCGGCGGCAAAAACACCCGGCGGGCCAGATAAATGTCCTCGGTGGCCCGCGGGCCGTAGTTTGAGGACCCCTGGCCTAGGACAATGGCTACAGACGTCCTACTCAAAGGGGGGTTGGGAGTGTGGGGGAAGGGGTTGGAATATGGGGCATAAAGGTGTCTTTGATCCATAACAATTCTGAAATCCATCCAGGAAGATACTGGTAGATTATTTGATTCATTTCAAAATCTAGAAGTAACTCTCTCTGACTCTTAGCTCCACCTTCTGAGCTCTTGGTTCCTCCCTCTGAGTCATCCTTCTTTTTCCATGAACAGAAACACATGTTTGAGGCTGACTTTTCCTCAGTCAGCTTCCTACTGCCAGGTCTGGGTGTCCCCTGACCTTTTACTTTGTGCTGTCTCTGTCCCTGTCAGGCCAAGCACACAATGTTTCTTCTAATAATAGGTTTTCTTAAAAACTTTGTGGGTCTCCTACACATCTCATGGAGATTTACTTACACAAAAGCCACACCCACAGATTTCTCTGAACTAAATCCCTGTCTACCTCAGGCTTCTACTGGGATGGCCAGGGGACAGTACTCTCAGGCTTCCCAGAGGCCCTGTTGTTTGACCTAGAGCAGTGGTCGGCAAACTGTGGCTCGTGAGCCACATGCGCCTTGCGAGCCGCAGTTTGCCGCTCTGTTGACTGATGAGTTTGCCGACCACTGCCCTAGAGGATTTGTGAGGCACCCTAATCTCTTTAAAGGGCCTTTGTGTGACTAAGTAAGACTCTGATCCCCTTGATCTGCCCGAGGTCTTAACCAGAGGCTGCGGTCACAGCCTTGGCTTTATCTCCAATCCACCTTTTCCTGATAGTGCTCAAAAACCTTTTTTAAAAAAAATTTAGCATTTTTTGCTATCTTGGGAGACAGGATTTTCAAAACTAGCAAGTCCTGGATCCTTTTTATTTAACAGTCTTTCTCTCGTGTTGTATCTCTTCTCACAGAAGCAGCAAGAAGGAACCCGACAGAACCATCCACACTTAGTTTGGACATGACCTTAGCTGGGTCACTAAGTTTAATAGACGTATGCTCTGCCTTCCAAATAACTGCAGATAGCAGTGTCACTAGCGTCCTGTGACCACATGGCAAGGTCCCCTCCCCCAGTGTCCAGTAACCTGATTCTCATGTCCTCGGTGCCCTCACTGGCAGCATCCTTAAAATCCGGATTTCTCTAATGAGCTCCTCAGAACTCTCCCAGCCTCTCCCACTGCCTGGCTCCAAAGCATCTCATGTATTTAGATATTTTTCAGGACACTATCCTTCTCTTGGTACCAGCATGTGCATTCATGATCTCTTTTGGTTTGTTACAAATTACCACAAACCTAAGTTTGGCATGAAACAACAACTATGTTCGTTTCTGTGGGTCAGGAATCGGGCATTCTTAGGTGGGCTGTCACAGCTGCAGTACAGGTGTTCCTGGAGGTGGATAGTGATCCACTCCACACTCACTCATGGCCGTTGGCAAGACGCGGTTCCTTGCAGGCACTTTGACTGACGGCCTGTGTTCTTCACTGGGCACTGATCAGAAGCCACCCTCTCAGTTCCTTGCCACAGGAGCCTCTCCATAGGGCCGCTTTCAGCATGTCAGACTGCTTAGAGCGAGCAAGCAAGGAAGTGAGAGAGAGTCAGAGTCTTTTATAGCCTAGTCACTTCTGAAGAAGAGACATCCTGTCACTTTTGCCCTATCCTATCTATTGAAACTAAGTCCCTAGGTCCAGCCCTCACTCGAAGGAATTGCACAAGGGTGTGAATACCAGGAATTGGGGATCCCCGGGAGCCATGTCAGAAGCTGAGTGTGGGGGATAGTGCAACTAAAGAGGCAGCAATGGCCTGATTATGCCGTGTCAGACTCCCATAGGTGATGGCAACCATGAAAACCTTTCACTGTTGAAGGGGAGGAGTCTCAAAACATTACTCAGTAGCCAGAGCAGAGGAACAATTGGAAAGAGAGTGAATGGGTGGGACAACTGTTGCAAGGAAACTGTCACAAGGGGATGGCCACACAAGCACACACTCAACTGTATCACTGCGAACCTGACCCAGAGGTCAAAGCCAGTCTTCGGGGTCACACGGCCCCACAGGACCTTTGGCTATGCTCTTCCTCCTATTTCACCTGTATTTTGTGTGTTGTTCTCACCTTCTTTAAACCATCCTTTAAATCTGAGGCAGGCACTCCTGTTCATGGGACACTTCTTGCGCACCAGACCTCATTTACAGTGACATCCCAGACATTTCATTTCTTCTCCTGCACACCTGTAGCAGGTACTGCTTGTGGGAGTGTGATGAGAGGTGCAGGCCAGGACTAAAGGGTGCCATTGCCTTTGTGACCTCACCCTCTCCGTGGACGTGGTCCTCAGCCTTTAGTAGAGGCTGAAATCAGCTATAAGATCCCAGTGTTGCTGTGTGGCCCAACACTAATTGATGGTTTGCAACTGGGATCAACTTCGTTGTTGGAATTTGAGGGAACCCCAGTAAATAAATATATTTCTTCCCCTGTGAGTTTAGAATTAATTGGCCGGTGCGGGAGAAAGACAGATGAGGCTGAGCCTGTCACCTTTACTACTGATGAACCCGGTGGAGAGCAGACCTGAACACACTCCGCAGCGGGGATGGGGTGAGGAGAAAGAAGAGCATGGTCACGCCTCCTCCCAATTCACCACGCAGATGAGCCAGGCCACCTCTTGGGAGTGAACATCCAGGCTGCAAGGGGGAGAGAATTCCTCTGTGGTCCTGGGAACGGGAGCCTCAGGACCACGTGGGAGCTTTTAGAAATGCAAAGTATAGGTGCGACTTTGGGAAACATTGAATCTAACTAGGCATGGGCCCACAATCTGCGTTTTACTAAGCTCGGAGGTGATTCTAATACAGGTCAAAGCTGAGACCCACTGGTCTAGTGGTAGCTGTTCCACATGGAAATAGGAGACCCAGAAAGAAATGTTCCCCTGGAACATTCTGCCAACTGTGCCCACCTCCCTCCCCCCTCCACCTTTATTCCTGGAAATGAAACCTCAGAGAAGAAGTTCCATAGTGGATTTTTTAGCTTACAGCTGCTATAAGGAATGCCAGGTAGTGTCTCCTCTCCAAAAGGGAAAAATGTCACAGATTAGGTATTTGCTAGTCACACCTGTTTCTCGCACAGACCGTGGAGGGACTAGCATCCCCTTGTTGGCATTTGATAGTCTCTGAAGACTTGAGAATGACCAGTAATTGGAAGTTATGGATGGAAGCATATGGCTCTTCCTGCTCTGTGGTTCCCCGATTGCACTTAGATTTCAAAATAAACTTGATAATGCCTGCCCCTCTCCAGCCTCATCTCACCAACACACTCACACCTTCAGACATCCCTTCAATATGCTGCGCTTGCTCCTACCTCAGGACCTTTGAACTTGCTGTCCTGCTGCTTGAAGAACTCTTTCCTCAAACCCTGACATGCCTGGCGCCTTCTTGTCCTCTAAATCCAAACCCACATGTCATCTCTGACCACCCATTTAAGGTGCCATCAGCCCCACATATCACTGTCAAGCTCACTGCCCTGGTTTATTTTCTTCAGAACACTTGACACTCTCGAAAATTGACCTGGTGTGTTTGTTGACTTAGTTCTTTGTCTCCCCCTCACTGGAATGTAAGAGATCAGGGACCTTGCTGTACCCATAGCATCAGAACAGTTCCTGGTCTATTTCAGGCCTAACATTTATATAAATATTTGTTGAATAAATGAATATATGAATAGATGAATGAGTTAATGGACACAGGAACAGGCTCTAAGAGCACAGTGGAGTGTTTTCATCAACAACCAGAGGGTGATGGGCCCAAAGACCCTGCCTTCCTCTTCCCACGGGGAAGGGTCAACTGGGCCAGTGGAGCAGGTCTGGAATGCAGGCACCACACCAGAGTTTCCACCTGCTTTTCCTGTCACCCATTATCTTAAGCATAGGCTTCCCCCTTCTTCTCCTCACCCTTCCCTGCCTCCCCCTTCACTGTCATTACATTGTAGTCATTAGAAGCCAGCAGATTCGCACCCTCCTGTTGGCTTTTTCATAGAGAAATGTTAATGGTGTCACTTTTCAGCAGGGGCGCTGCAAACTGTTGTCAAAACGCTGACTTGGCCACCCATATGGATATAATTAATCACACAGGAAACCAAAAAGGGGTGGCATGAGGGCTGGGGCCCACTGTATAGGGGGCTCTTCCCAGAGAGGAGTGTGCTGTAACACACAGCCACGCCTACCAAGAGCCCACAGGTCAGGCTGGAAACAAGACAACGCAACTAGAAACATTACCAAGTAGCTCAAGTCAGAATCGTATGAGCACTGGGGTGGGCTCCTCTAGCTTCAAGCAATTGGTAATGAAGGAGAGGAAATTAAACAGGTAGGGTAGAGACTGGAAGGAGAAATATGGTTAAAGACAGTCTCTTCTAGAATTATAAGGAAGATGGCATTTATTGAGTATTGTATTAGTTATCTATTGCTGGGTAACAAATGACCCCAAGCTTATTTGCATCAAATAACATACATTTATTATCTCACTGTTTTCTGGGGGATCAGGAATCCAGTTATAGCTTAGCTGGGTCCATTGCTTGAGGTCTCACAGGGCTGAAATCAAGATTTCAGCCTGAGCTGAGTCCTCCTCTGGGGCTTAGCTGAGGAAGGACCTACTTCCCCACTAATGTAGTTGCTGTAATTCCTGTAGTTGTAGGACTGAGACCTTCAGTTTTTTGCTGGTTATTGGCCTAAAGCAGTGGTCAGCAAACTCATTAGTCAACAAAGCCAAATATCAACAGTACAACGATGGAAATTTCTTTTGAGAGCCAAATTTTTTAAACTTAAACTTCTTCTAACACCACTTCTTCAAAATAGACTCGCCCAGGCCGTGGTATTTTGTGGAAGAGCCACACTCAAGGGGCCAAAGAGCCGCATGCGGCTCACGAGCCGCAGTTTGCCGACCACGGGTCTAAGGCCACCTTATCTCCTGAGACTTCCCACTGTTCCTTGCCACATGGGCTTCCCCCCACATTGAAAGCTTGCTTTGTCAAACCAGCAAGGAGAATCCCCAGAGCAAATCAACCAGATGGAGTTTTGTGTATCATCACATAACCATGGAAGTCGCATCCCGTCCTCCTTGCCTCACTCTACTGGTTGGAAGCAAGTCACAGGTTCTACCCACAGTTAATGGGAGGGGATCGTACAGTGGGGTGTGGGGAAGGGGAGCCCTGGGAAAGCCTAGAGGGTGTTCACCACAGTCCCTATTATATGTTAAGGGCTATGGCAGATACTTTTGCATGTGTTACATCATTTACTCACTAAAACAATCTGTAAGGCAGGCGTTACCACATTGCATAGATGAGAAACCCGAGACACAGAGGATTGGGAACTTGCCCAAGGTCCTGTGAAGTTTAAGACGGGAACCGCTTGTGTTGTGACACCAAGCTAATCTGTGCAAGCTTAGAAGCTGAGGTTCAGCATCTTTATAGTGAAGAGCAGGGCCTAAGGGAGGGAGGGAAGGGGATAGCAAGGCGGTTATGGCTCTCCATGAGACCAGGAGGAAAGGATGGGTGTGGTTGCATGTTGAGAAAGAAGAAAACCAAGAACACTTATGTCTGATGATCTCTATTTACTCAATGAAGCAGAAAATGTGGATGTCTCCTGAGTGAGTGGAGGTTGGGCTGGAGGGGATGCCAATCCAAGTTGGAACAGCAGCTGTGGGGAATGGGAACGGGAACTTGCCAGCATGAGTGCAAGCTTGCCAAGTAGCATAAAGCTGCTTCCTCCGGGAAGACTGCAGTGGTTGCCTTGGTGGGTGGTACCCATCCTGCCCCAGCATGTTGTGTAGTCTTCACTTTCCTCATCCTGCCTTGCAGTGCCGTGGATTATGCCCACGTCCTCCATTCTCATCAGAAGGAACATTCTCACCAAGCAGGAACCTAACAGTAGTCCCTGTTGGACTTCCCAGCACCCAGCACAGGGTCTAACACGTGGGAGTCCTACATAATCCAGGATTCCTGCCTGATGTTAGACGCCGAATTTCTAAATGACTCCATATTACCTCTCCTCTTCAAGGTTCACTCAGTTCTGACTTTTCAAAATATGTATTTTTTCACTTTTGAAAGTAAAAATTTAAACAGTAGAGTACAAAGTGTAAGTCCATCATGGTCTAAGGGTTGGAGGTGGGACTAGGGAAGTCTGTTGCATGCATAGCCTGGTGATGAAAAAGCAGGCTTGTGGGTAGGCCCAGTCTATTTGATGTCAAGAAGTTGAGAGCCATTTTAGAATATTCCATATGAATCTATATTGATTGGTATGAAATATTGCCCATAGTATATTGTTGCCTGAAAAAATTGTTGTCTAAAATTACCTGTTTTGACTACTTTTAAGTGGCAGAAAATCTAAGTCAAACAATCTTAAAGAAAAACTGAAATGTGAGGCCATCTTCAGTGACAAGTTAAGCCTGAGAATGAGCCAAATGACTGTCATTAGCCCCCAGGGCTGCCTCCTCCCCTAGGACTCCTTGCACAAGTCCTGAGACCCACTCTGATTGGACCAACATGGGGCACATGCTCATCACTGAATCAATCACTGAGGCCAGGGAGATTCCATCTCATCAAACCGTGGTTAGGTTGAATCAGGGTGCCATGAGTAAGAGGAAAAGGAATGGATGCCATGTGGTGATAAAGGCAGCACATCTCTATTCTCTGTGTGCTATGCTTATATCCACAGAAAAATGGGTGAGTGCCCCCAAAACATCAACAGGGTTTTCTCCAACTTCTAGGACCTGGGGCACAATCCGGCCGCTGTTTTTGTAAAATCAGCCCCGAGTTTCATCCTGACTAGGATAGGGACCACCACTGGAGTTTCATCCTGGCTGCTAATGGTATCCAAGCCTTACCGTGCTGTGGTTTATGCTGCAGGACCAGTTCTGAATTAAGGATTATGGCAGATACTTTTGCATGTGTTACATCATTTACTCCAGGCTTCTGACCTCCTGGTGAGGAGGCTGGCAGTATTGGTGTTCATATACCTAGCCTTGAGTAGGACCGTGACCCTGAACAGGGCCTTCCACCCTGGATAACTACTTGGAACTGAAGACTCCTACCTTCATGACTCCTAGATTAGTACCTGGAGACTCACACACCCCCATCCCCCCGCCCAAATGAAGCCCTGTAGGTGCTGACCACACACATCCCTTTGGCCACTGTTGCCACATCTCTCAAAGTTGTCCCCTCCCCAGATCAGTTTCCAAACCCTACCACGCTACTCAGTTCTGCAAAGCAGCAGCCATGGCCGCTCTAACGCCACACATAAGACCAGGGACAGGCAGCACAGTTGAATGGCCTTTTATTTCTAATTGGAGCCACCAGCTTCAACGGCCTCAGCCTGCCCACACAGGTTCTTCGTGGACCGTCTGAGATTCTTCCTGGCTATGCATTGCTCGCGGTAGACTTTCAGTTCCTCGTAGTACTTAGCTCTCAGAATAGCCGCTCTCTCTTCATACAGCTGCTTCTCCATGTCTGCTTTTGCAGACCACAGCTTCCCTGAGGCCTTAGCCACCTGCACGACGGACCAGGTGGGATTCTCCCTCTTCAGCTGGGCATAGTGTTCTTGGCAGAAGAGTAGGAAGGATGATGGAGGCCGCCTGGGTGCGAGTGGGTCCCGCTTTCTCCGCTTTTTCTTCTTGCCAACATAATTCATCATCTCTTCCTGGTATCGGGCTTTGTCGAGCTTGGCCAGGGCTTCATATTTGGACTTTTCGTGCTTGGAGATGGACCTCCATTTTTCCGAACACTTTCTAGAGAACTCTTTAAAGCCAAGGAAGGTATTTGGCTGCTGCTCCTTAAACTTGTTTCTATAATTCAGTAAGAAGTGGATGTAAGAAGAGACATTTACCTTGGGCCTGAGCTGGATTTCTTTTGCCATGTTCATCAGATCATGTTTTTCTGGATTCAGTAACTTGGACAGCAGAGACTTTTGTCCCCACACTCCAGGAGCAATCTAGAAGGTGCTCTGCTTGTGGTGAATTGTCCTCTCTGTAAGAGCTGCAGTCAAGGGCCGGCCTTTTCAGTGGTAGTGACATTATTAGGTCATAGAAGGAGACTGTGACATCATCCACAACTGGCCACTCTTGGCATTTGCATAGAGGTACTCTCATTGGTTGGCTACGCGGTCAATTTTTTTGCTTCTCATGAAACATAACGGTTTTTCTGGAGAAAGCTATGGAATAGTGCCTTCCCCTGGAATATTTCTCCCTGGCTTCCTGGAGGCAGCAGCTTTGCTCAGCTTCAGTTCCTCAGACACAGCAACAAACCATGGGATCTGCCTTCCTCGCCGTAACCTTGACAAGATGCCAGTCATCCCTTCCAAAGACAGGCTGGAAATAAGGAACTCGAGGAGGTGGATGGCCCTAGAGCTGTCGTGATAAAATGGGAAGTCTTTCTGTTTGCCTGGAACAGTGGCAGCTCACACTGCACAAAGAGTTTAGTAGTAACTCTAAAAATAATCAGGCGTGACAGCCCTGTCTCGCTTCCTGTCAGAACAGAGTTGTCTGATTTAAAACCTGAGCACTTGGGCTGTAAGTCTAAATTATTCTTCCTCTGAAGAGATTTGAGGGAGTGGGGAGGGCAGAAGAGAGGAGAACCTTGGCATTTTGCTAATTGCATTTGAGATCTAATCCTTGGTTATCAGGTGGACTCATCTCAGGGTTCCCTACTTCTTGGGGTTAGAAGACCTAGGTCTAACAGATACATTCAAGTAAGCTGGTCTCTGGCCTTTTGTAAAAGAAGTCGCAAATATCCCACTAGTCTTCCAACTGGAAGACAAAGAAAAGTTCAGGTGTCATTGATTGACCTTTGGTCACCAAGGGGTACTTGCTTGTATGATAATGGAGTTAATATAACTCAGTGGTTGATGACAGGACTAGAAAATCGAGCCTCATTAACATAAAAATTAACCTGTTTAAGGTAAAACAACCCAGAGTAGGTGGGAGTGTGGATTTGGACTCATTTACCTGACTCAGGCCTTGCTGCCTCCCACTGATAGAAAACTAACTGCTCCTGTGAGGGCTAAGGGTCCAGGTGAGCTTGACAGAGAAATTTGCCTATGACTAGACTGCATTTAGAATTTTTGCCAAGTCCATTCCCAGGGCTCCAAGATTGACTTCATTTTCCATCTTGTGTGAAAGAAGGATGGAAACCGATGAGAGACCCCGTCTTGAATTCTAGCCCAGCTCTGCCAAGGGCCACCTAAGCCAGCCCCTTTCTTGCTGTGAGCCTGTGATTTCTCATCTCTAAAATCAGTGTGGTGGACTGGCCAGAACAGGCCCTTCAGCTGACATACTATAGTTCTGTGGCTGGATTTGGGGGCCTCTGAGATACCAGATGCCAGCTGAGGATGTCTGGGCTAGGGTAGGGGAGAGAGGGGTCTGGTCATGAGAACGATTACTCTGAGGACATGTGTCAACCCAGGTAGCTTTTTGCACTGCAGTTTTTTCTCCCAAGAAGCCAGAGGTTGGCTCACCTGTATGGTAGACTCGAGCTGGGCTTCAGAGATGAATGGGACACAACTTCTTCCTGAGGAAAAAGGATGGGCTGTGAGGAAGAAGGGGCTAACCGTCCTGCGTACTAATAGACTCTGCCAGACTTACAGAACAGCCTGCAGCTTATCTGGGCCTCTGTTCTGGGCCTCTATTTATGACCTTCACCCTCTCACAAGGATAAGATCCAGAAAGATGAAACCAATGATAACCATCTGGGTCCACCAGATCTAGGAAGAAAAGGTATAAAAGCATAAAAGCTATGGCAGTCCTTGGTTGTTCGGGTCACATCCCTAACATGGAGGGATGAAGTGGGGACCGAGAGTCCTTTGTCTGAAGCTTCCAGAGGGTAACTTCCCCCTGCTTTCTAGATCAGTGCTGTGTGTGCTGGTGTCTGAGGTCTGCCCCTCCAGAGCCCCTTACGTACCTCTGCACTCTGCTCTCTGACCCATATGGACCACATCAATGAACCCTGCGTCCTCTGACTTCCATCTGTTTGGCCAGTGGAGACCCCAACAGGAGATGAAGGAGGGAGGAGGTAAGGTCAAGGCATTTATTCTCTTGGCTCCCTCCCGGGGGGCGGTCAGCTGGAGCTGGCTCTCAGTCCCTGGGCCGAACACCTCAGCTTCTCCTTAAAGCATCCTCTCTAAATGACTGACCCCTTCCAGGTTCCGGAGCTGCCCCTCTCCTTGCCCCCGCCTGCCGAGATGGTAGGATCTCTGCTTTAACTAGCCTCGGAGGACTGGCTGTCCCTTGTGTCTTCCCCACACCTTGCCCTTTCCTTTGTAAACAGCCTCTTTATTAAACATGCTTTGAATTCATCTAATTTAAGTGGCCATCTGTTTTCTGCTGGGGCCCTGATCAGTGCCATCCACTATGAACAGCCGTGAGGTGGATAAAGTGTGGACATCAATCCAGGTAGAAGGGTATTGAGCTTCTGGATACCCAAGAGCAGAGCAGTCACATCGTCTGGCATGGTCTGCATGAGCAGGAGTACCTGCCAGGGCAGTGGCAGGACAAGACCACCAGGCCCAGGAAGTAGTGTCTCATATCCTTGTATCACGAGATGACGTCTAGGCAGGGCCAGGCAGTGAATAGTTTAGGTTTTACAGGCCACAGTTTCCTTTGCAAGTACTCAACTCTGCCATTATAGCTCAAAAATAGCCATAGATAATATGCTATCTATTTATCTATTTAGCCATAGATAAATAGCCATAGATAATATGATAATGAATGAGGGTGACTGTGTTCTAATAAAACTTTGCCAAAACATCTGCCATCCCCATCCATTTTACATCATGACCCATTTATTTATGCACATGCATACCTCATAATAATAATATTTACATAATGCCTAATTTGTGTCAGCCTCTGTTCTAAGCACTTTGCCTATATCAGTTCATTTAGTCCTCATAAGAGCCCTGTGTAATGGGATGGGGTGCTATTTTTCTTCTTAAAGATAAATGTCTCTAAGCACAGACCTTACAGAAGCAAAAGTTTTTTGAAACCTCAATTTTCTATTCTATTCTGTTATAATCTCCCTCTATTTTATTTTGTTGTTTAAAACACAACCCACGGACTGATCTCATGACTCCTTAATTAGTTTGAAAAACATTGTCTTAGGCAAGCTGGGAGGGACTCCCCTTTACTTGGTGATAAAATAAAATGAAAAACTCAGAACATAGCCTTTGGAGCCAGAGAGACATAAGTTCAAATTCTAGCTTCACCACTTACTAGGCTGAGTAATTCTGGGCAAGTCTAGCTCATTACACCCTTCTCTGTGCAAGGCTTTGAAGTGATGATAAAAGCAGGGATTAACTCATTGAAATAATAGAAGCCCCTGACAATCCCAATCTCCTACAATGTGGGCTGGATAAAGGACTTGCTTCTAATAAATAGAGTATGGAAAAAGATTCTATCTTTACAATGGAGGTGAATATCAAGCCATGTTGATATCACATCCTCCCTTTCTATGATGTCATTAACAAGAGCAGCTCCCCTCTGTGGGATTCTCCCCCCAAATCCATAAACCCTGGTCTAATTATGAGAAAATATTAGACAAACCAAAGTTAATGAACATTCTAGGAAATACTTGACCAATACTCTCCAAAAGTGTCATGGTCTTGAGAAAACAATAAAAGCATGAGAAATGGACACAGATTGAAGGAGACTCGGTAGATGTGATTACTGAACGCACTGAGAAATGCTGGACTGGATCCTGGAACAAAAGAGGGAAGTAATAGACAAACTGGGCAGATCTGGATAAAGTCTTCAATGGAGCTGATGGTAGTGTAGCAGTGTTGATTTCTTAGTTTTGATACATGAACCATGGTTATATAAGTTGCTAATATTAGGGGAAGCTGCTTGAAGGGTATTCAGGAAATTTCTCTCCTAATTTTGCAACTCTATTCTCATTTCAAAATATAAAGTTTTGGGGTGTGTTTTTTTTTTTTTATCTCCCCAGCCCTGGCCAGTGTGGCTAAGTTGGTTGGGGCATCATCTTGAATACATCAAAAGGTTGCAGGTTCAATTTCCAGTCAGGGCACGTACCTGAATTGTAGATTTAATCCAGGGTCAGGTCATGTACGAGAAACAACCAATCAATATTTCTCTCTCACATCAATGTCTCTCTCTTTCTCTTTCTTCTCTCTAAAATCAATAAAAACATATCCTCAGTGAGGACTTTTAAAAAAAACAAACACATCTCCCCAGCTGAAAGTACTGTGCACCCAAGGTTGAGACAGCTTGCTCTGGACCCTTCTCTTTCAGGAAGGTTTTAAACCTCCATCACAGTAACATACACTCGGGGCATATCTTTGTTGCAGTGTTTCTCAAATATGGGGGCATGCTGGAACCACTTGAGAAGCTTTAAAAAATCCCAGGGCTCAGGCCACAGCAACAACAAGAGCAAAAGGACCCGGCACAGACAGGAATGTAATAAATGCTTTGATGCTTCCTCCACCTCTTCCTGCGGCTCTTCCACCCGTGAGCTGGGAATCAGTGGCTGTGCGGGCCCTCTGAGCAAGGTATCTGTGTCAGGAAGAATGACTCCACCAAGACCCCAACATCAGTGAATGTTAACTTGCACAGCAAAAGGAACTCTGCAGATGGATTATGTTAAGGATTTGAGATGGAAATTATCCTAGATTATCCAGGTGAGCTTGATGTCATTTCATGGGTCCCTGTCAGAGGAAGCAGGAGTGTCAGCGTTAAAGGGATGGAGATGTGATGACATTTGCAGGGGGGCAGAGTCTGAACGAGATTTAAGGTGTTGCCCTGCTGGCTTTGAAGATGAAGAGACCACAAGCCAAGAAACAAGGCTGCTCAGACGCTGGGAAAGGCAAGCAAATGGATTTTTTCCCTACAGCTCCCAGAGGGCTCCACAGCCCTGCTGACACTTGGACCTTGGCCCAGTGATACCCAGTTTGGACTTCTGAGCCCCAGAATTGAGAGATAATAAATCCGTGTTGTTTCAAGCCACGAAATTTGTAGTAATTTGTTAAAGCGGCCATGGAAAGCAAACACAGTATCTTTCTCGTCTAACTGGTGGTCTGTAACTTTTCCTGTGCTATTCTTAATGCCTGCTTGTGTTAATAGAGATGAAATATTTACACCGATGTTTATTTGATTAGTTAAGGGGGCAGGGAGCATGATCTATTCAATGTCACACACTCTTCTTCAGTCACTGACTAACCCATTATGTCACTAATTCACTCATTTGCTTACCAATTATTTCATTCACTCACCCATTCACCACTCTTTTTACAGACACACGTGTGCACACACACCACAATAAGTAGCTGTGAGTTCCTGGAGCAGTGTGGCTGATTTATGATGACCTGTGAGAAGCAGTCTCTAAGGGATGGACAGGTCTTAGAAAGGAAGGTGGTACTAGAGAGAGGAATCTAAAATTTCCTAGAAGCCAGGTGGGGAAGGCAGGGTCATAAACAGTACACTTAGGCTTCCTTGGCCCTGACCTCAGGCCAGGCACTGTTACTCAATCAGATGTGACCGTGCTATTGTAATGAAAATGATTACGATGCTTTAAGTTTATCAACTTTGGAAGCCTAGACAGAGAGGTTAAGCGGAGACAGGCCTTCACGTTCAGGTTGGTTTGACTCCTGAGGCCATGTGCTCAGCCCCGCCTGGGAGTCTAGAGACTGCCTTGGCTGGGGTCAGGGAAAGGAGGAAGCCAGGAAGCATCAAGGCCAAGTCTGGCAGGAAGGCAGGCAGAAGGAGAATGTTGTGTCTGAATCTCCACACTTCAGGGATTCAGACGGGACTTTCTCATCTAGGCTGATGCTCATTCCAGATGGATCTGGTCAGGTGATCCCAGTCCACAGGATGTAGACTGACCTGGACAGCCCACGGCACCACAGCAGCCTCTGTGGAGGTGTACATGGCGCCTGCATCCACTCCTAAGGACAGATGCTGAC
Source organism: Corynorhinus townsendii (assembly GCA_026230045.1). NCBI lineage: Eukaryota > Metazoa > Chordata > Mammalia > Chiroptera > Vespertilionidae > Corynorhinus > Corynorhinus townsendii. Next base: position 200,488,595 of record JAPDVU010000002.1, read on the forward strand.
CAGAGCTGGCGGAGGTGTCAGCACCCAGCCCCACGGACTAGCGGACAGCTGGACAGGAAAGGTGATTGATGATCAAGCATAAGAAGGGGATCAGCATGGTGGGCCAGGCATGCCTGCTTTCCTCTGGCAGATGCAGCAAAAAGGGAGGAGCTCTAGAGCAAGACCAGCAGAGGGGAGAAGACCCCATAGTGAGCCCTGCCTGCTTCCCAGAGGCCTTGACAAAGCCACTCCCTTGCATCGAGAGTCCAAACCCCTGCCTCTCTGAGCCACAATGGATGTCTTTGATTTTGTCTGCTTAGGAGCCCTCCCATCTTTTGAGCATATTTCTTCTTTTGAAGGACTGTCCCCAAACCAGTCCTAGGTTTCTAGTAGATGCTCATGGCACATCTCCCAACCAGACTAAGCAAAGGCCTCGTGTGACCCTTTTTGAGTTGTAACTAAGGAAAGAAGCCCTCTTCTCTCAGGGAATGAAGGAAGAGGGTGAATCAGGGAGCTCCTAAGGGTGGGCATGGCTCTAGCCTCGAGCAGCCAGTTTTTGCAGCAGAGAGAAGGGAGCCAGCAGACAGAGCACAAGAGAGATGGGGTGCTGAGAAGGCGGCCTGTGGGAAACCACGTCCCCGGGTCTAGTCATCCCAACCACCACCCTGCTCTTCCTATGGGCTGGCCACAGCAGCCAATAATTTCTCTTCAATTCCAGACTGATTGGATCAGGATTTCGGCCAGGATTTCTGTGAGAACTGCCAGCCTCAGGCGGGGCTGGCTGGCTGCTTTCTGGAGGGAGAGAGGGAGCACCAATGATGCTCAAACTCACAATGGCAGTCAAGTAGCAAGCGAAGGCTGGCATGGGAGGCTCCTCGATAAGTCATGTCCAAGCATTTCCTCTGGATAAGAAGTAGTATCCAAATGTAATCCCGGGGGCCTCTGCGGGGCATACATTGCCACCCTCCTAGGAAGTGGGCAGGTCCCTACTCTGAGTCATGCTGACATTGAATAGGCAGAAGATGTCCAGCTGAGTAAGTGGGAGCTGGTGGAGGCCAGGCCAGAGCCTCACAAGGGAGAAAGGGAAGGTGGCTGCCAAGGGTACCGGCCACTCTGAGTGCCACAGAGTGCCCTGTCCATTCACCCCTGCTCTGTTCTGTCACTACAGGGGATACAATTGTCCTTACTGCTGCTCTGGAGCAGCAGTCACCAACCGGTAGTCCGCAGACCACTGGTGGTCTGTGAGGTCCAAAAGGTTGGCGACTGCTGCTCTGGAGACTAGGGTTTACGGTCGATGAGATGGTATCGTCTTTCTTCGCAGACCTAAGCAAGGAAGGAAAAAAGAGTTCACATCTGTGAGGCACCTACTGTGTGTCCGGCACAGTCCTGGACACGCTATATCCACCAGCATGGTGGTTCTGCACAGGTGAGGAAACTGAGACTCAGGAGCTATGGCACAGGCCCACCTTTACACAGCTGGTAAACAGTGGAACCCAGATTCAAATTCAGGACTGTCAGATTCCAGAGGCCCAGCCCTTCACCCTTGACCTTCTTAAACCTGTTGCCTCTGTGTAGGGGAACACGACAGGTAATGAACCAGACAGGCGACCTTTCTACCTTGGCAGAAATCTGAGCCAGGAAGGGGAAGGGCCATGTGGAGTGTAAGCTTGCCTTGGTCTCCAAGCTCCTGAGGCCTGCACCCTGTTCCTGGGCCATGCCTGATGGAGGTAGTTTCTAATGTCTCCGGGCATGGGGACCATTAGGTTGCCAGGCTGGATCCTAATCTGTAGTAACAGACTCAGGTGCAGGGAATGGGCAGCTGAGGTCCCAGCAGCTGGTCGGGGCTGAGATTGCTCTTAGATTCTGTCCCAGATTGGAGAGGATCTAGAGGAGGACAAATGTACAAGGCACAGGACAGTGTATAAGAATGAAGGAGAAGTAGAAGAAATGATGCTGGGACACCGTGTTTGCAGATCTTCTGCGGGCACAGTCCCATTGACTGATTGGCCCAGCTCGGGTCACATGCTCACCCTACCCCCACCCCCCAGTGCCATCAGCTGTGCCCTCAGGGTTTTAGGAGCTATGGGTTGAGGCAGAGGGAGACTGATCTTCTAAGGCAGTGGTTCTCAACCTTTCTAATGCCGCGACCCTTTAATACAATTCCTCATATTGTGGTGACCCCCAACCATAGAATTATTTTTATTGCTACTTCATAACTGTAATGTTGCTACTGTTACGAATAGTAATGTAAATATCTCTGTTTTCCAATGGTCTTAGACGACCCACAGGTTGAGAACCGCTAGCAGGGTCGCCTAAGACCATCAGAAAACACAGATATTTACATTACGATTCATTAACAGTAGCAAAATTACAGTTATGAAGTAGCAACGAAAATAATTTTATGGTTGGGGTCACCACAACATGAGGAACTGTATTAAAGGGTCGCGGCATTAGAAAGGTTGAGAACCACTGTTCTAAGGCTTCAAGCACTCAGAAAAGAATGGAAGTACCTGATTGAGACCTGGAGACAGAAGAGGAGAGAGTTGGCTGAGTTGTAGGAGATGTTGTAGGAGATCCACCTGGCACCAGACCCAATCCATTCTGTTCACTTCAGCATCATGGGCACAGCCTCTCACAGAGTCAGGTAATGCCTCACCCAGCAGCCCCGCCAGTAAGCAGCTGAGCTGGAAATGTAAGGAACTGACACCCCAAGCCACTCCCAGACCTTCTCAATGTGACATCCCCAGGACATCAGTAATGACATCCTCATCCCTCCTGACAGCAAACACAGCCAGGATCCCTGTTCCTCAGCTCTCCCAGGTTCTCACGCATGCCTCCAGGGTGCAGTGCATCAAAGGGAACCGCATTTACCTGATGTAGTTAGTTGGCTGATGTAGTTAGTTGGTGTGGGTTCCCTGGGGCTGACAATTAGATGCACAGGGAAGAGCCCTGATAATTTGTTGAGTTTATTGAGTTGCTGCTGGGGAAGAAGAAACATTTGCTCACATTTATTACCAAACTCCACTGGTGCTGTATTGGGAATATGTCAACATGAGAAGAGTCCCCCCAAAAGATACTAGCAGCTGCCACGTGAATGAGGAGCACAGGGAGGGCTAGGGACCAAGGGATTGGGACCAAGGGATGTCTTCATGGGAAATCCAGATGAAACCCAGAATGGCCTTCGAGGCCCTGCCTGCTGCCTCCAGGCTCACCTGCTCACCTGACCCCTGCTTTGCCCTATATATGCCGTCTGCTTCCATCAGCAAGATCACATTCATGTGTTCATTCATTCAAGGGTTCCTCCTTCTAGTGAGTGATATTTACTGTGCCCTTTCTTTGTATCATGCACTCTGTAAGGTACTAAGGAAAGAACTGAACAAGAAAGAAACAGCTCCTATCTTCAGGGAATTCACAATTTGGTGGGTGAGGCAGACCCCTGAATGACACTGGTGAGCCAAGCACTATGGTAGGGAAAGGGCAAGGAGTCCAGAGGTACATGGAAGAAGCCAACTTCTTGGAGCCATTGGCTGTAAGGTGACACTTGAAGGATGAGCAGGAAATAGCTAGGAAAGGTGTGGGTGTGAATCAAAGTGGGCAGGGAGTATTTGGCAAGGAGGTGAGTTCTTGATCATTGGAGGTATTGAAAACAGATCTCTACCAACCCTTTGTCAAGAATGCTGTATTTTGGCCGAAACCGGTTTGGCTCAGTGGATAGAGCGTCGGCCTGCAGACTGAGGGGTCCCGGGTTCGATTCCAGTCAAGGGCATGTACCTTGGTTGCGGGCACGTCCCCAGTAGGGGGTGTGCAGGAGGCAGCTGATCGATGTTTCTCTCTCATCGATGTTTCTAGCTCTCTATCCCTCTTCCTTCCTCTCTGTAAAAAATCAATAAAAGAATGCTGTATTTGGGATCCATACATAGCTGGGCATTAGACCTAGGAGACTTCTGAAACCTTCTCAAGATTTTAAGGCTAGCTGGTTTCCTCTCTCCTGATGACAAATTAGAAAAAAGTGTCCCACTATTGAAAGCAAGAGAATGCTGTTTGTTCCTTCGTTTGTTCATTCATTCATTCATTCATTCATTCAAAGGCATGTGTATGCTTAACCATCTCCACCAAAGCAGCTGCCTAGAGGAACTGGGCCTCCCATGGGCCTTGCTAGATCTTCCTGACCTGTGCCTGTGGTGCTGTCAGCCCAGCTGCCTGCAGGCCGTCTCCCACCCCCACTGCCATCTCCCTGCTCCCACCAGCTGAGTCTTGCTCTTTCTGAGAATCAGATGGGTTTGTTGCCAACTTTCTCGTGCCAGTCATACTTGTTATTGTAATTATGTGATTTAAATTAAACATCACATAAACTGATGAAATATGAGTGTGAAAGGAAATATAGTTGCATCTATGGAAACTAAATTGAATGCTTTGGAATGGCTCCATGAAGGGAAAGCTCTGGAAAGAACTGCTTCCTAAATATTAGGTGTGTGTGAGCGAGGCAGCTGTACCCACTGAGTCAGTTCCACTGGGACAGAGACCAGGTCTGTCTTGTTCACCACCATGTCCCCAGTGCCTGGCACAATGCCTGGCACATCATAGGTGCTCAATAAGTATTTGACTGGATGAGCTGTAGCAAAATTGGAAATGATAAATGCTACATTATGGGAGTAGTTTATGCAAGATAGACAATGCAGAGAATGAACCCATAAGTTAAAGGAAAGGCCTTGGTCCTGCATTAAATGGATTGGCAAGTAAATGTACGTTCAAGTATTTTATATCATAAGGATATGTTTAAGCTATGTATGCATTCTTTTATTATTCACTACTTAGAAAAATAATTTTTTTTACCAACCAACTGTATCAGCAGAAAGGCCTCTATGGGAAGTGTCAATAAAATCTTTCTATAAAGGGCAAGATATATATTTTGGCTTTGTAGGTTATATTTTCTGGCACAGCTACTCAACTCTGCCATTGTAGTATGAAAACAGACAATATGTAAATGGATGAGTGTGGTTGTGATCCAGTAAAACTTTATTTACAAACAACCAGCACGCTATAGTTGGCCAGCTCCTGTTCTGTGGAAGTGTTTTGTTCGGTGTGTCAGGAATTGTGTTGTGTTGGTGAATATACCAAGAGAAAGAAGATCTGTCCCTGCTCTTAGGGAATTTACCTTCTAGACAGAGAGATGGGCAAGTCAAAAGATGATCATGATTTGATGCGCCCAGTACAATGGCAGGGGCATGTGCATGGTGTAAAGGGGACACCAGAGGGAACTGCCCCTCTGGTGGGGCAGGGGAAGCGAGAGGTGGAGAAAAGGAGACGCTTCGTTAGGTTCATGGGATGAGTGATTTTTTTCCCCCAGGTAGTCAGGTGGGACAACAGGAAGGGCATTCCAGGTATACCGAGAATAGCATATGCAAAGGCATGGAGACATGAAATAGCTAGAGTCAAAGAGGGTGTCATTGGAGCAGGAAGGCATGAAAAAGTTTAGACTTAATCCTGGAGCCAGTGGGTCTTCACCAGGACCTTTCTAGAAGGATTTTCGGCTGCATCCTTGTGTCCTTTCTATCCCCCAAGGAGGTGCGCAGGTGGGAAGGAAAGAGAGTTTGAGAGTGGGGATGGGGTGGTGAATACTTGCTGTATTTCATATTCTTCCCAGCCAGCCTTGAAGATGGAGGGCTGGTTTATGGTTGGCCCTGGGACACAGAGATGCGTCAGCTCTGAATCAGATCCAAGCAGTGCACGTAAATTAATTAAGACATAAAGCCCACGGGGGTGGTCTAGGACAGCGGTTGCCAACTGGTGATCCACGGGCCACTGGTGGTCCATGAGGTCCAAAAGGTTGGCAACCGCTGTTCTAGGAGCACAGAAGCCAAACACTGTATTGACTGAGATTGGAGGCTGCAGAGAGAACAGGGCATGGCAGTTAAATCCTGTAGGTTACAGGCCTAGCAGAGGCTCGCCATATCCAGGGAACCACAGTGAGAGTAGCACCCAGTGGCAGATACAGTGCCTTGTATACAGTATGCTTGGTGAATATGTGAATGAACAAATGTTCTCCTGAGAATGTCAGTTTTCAGGAATGATGAGATTTACACCAAGATCTCCTAACACTGCTCCCCCTCGGTCCCTTGCAGAGTCACTGTCATCTTTTGAAGGTGGCTCTCAGCACCCCAACATCCTGACTGTAGGGGAAGCTTCTTAAGAAGAAATGCTTCCCACGATGTCTGCTCTGAGCTCTCCTATTACCAAGAGAAGAGCTTGGAGCTTTCTGCAGAGGAACTCAAAGCCACTTTTCCCATAATCAGCTACATGCATTAAAGGGAGTGATTTTTTTTTTAATTCTCCCAAGCCAGATTCCATTAATGAAGCCCCATTTAACGGAAGTCAATTTACCAAAAAGGAAAAAAAATGGAGTGTAATTGCTTAAATACATTTTATGCTGTACCGCAATAGCAATTTCCTGGGTGAACTTGGAATTCCCCAGGCCCCCCATAGTGAAATTAATGTGGACAGAAAGGTTTGAAAGGGAGAATCTCTCTTTGTGATTCTCTTCTTTAATTATGATTCTAAGGGGGAGCAAAATTAAAGAGGATGCTGGAGGGAGGGGAACAACAGGAACAGAATGGAATTCAGCCTAAACTAGTCCACTGCCTTCCTTCATGCCTGCATGTTACGTCTGAGTATATAAGCTCTGAGTGTGATGGCCTGGGTTTGAATCCCACTGCTTCCAGTTAGTAACTGTGTGATCTTGAGCAACTTACCTAACTTCTCTGTGCAGCCAGATGGTAGAGTGGGAAATGGCATATAAAGCAAGTGCAAAAGCAGAAAAGCACAAAAAAACAGTCTGTGTTTCAGTTCACATAAAGTGTTCTATTTGGCTGGAGAATGTGTGTGTGTGTGTGTGTGTGTGTGTGTGTGTGTGTGTGTGTGTGTGCGCGCACGTACTCAGGGAGGGCAGGCAGGTGGAAGTCATACCAGGAAGGCTTTACTAAAAAAGTGACATTTGATCAGAGGCTCGAAGGAAAGTGAGGGAGTGAGCCAGCTGGAGGTCTGAGAAGAGCCAGGTAGCAGACAGAGGGAATGACAACTGCAAAGGCCCTGAGGAAGGAATCAGGCCTGGCCAGTTTTGAACAGCAAGGAGATCATGTGGCTGGTCATAAAGAATAAAAGGATGAGGAGAGGGGGAAACAGGAGAAGGAAGGAACATGTCTTTTTTAAGGCCTCTTGGCCATAGTGAAGTATTTATTCTGAGATTTGGAAACTCAGAGTAAAATTTTTGTTTGTTTTTACTTAGCTCTGTTAATGTACATAAACCAAAATTACCCATTTTCATTGTACAGTTCTCAGAGATTTGTCAAATGTGTGCATCCCATAAATTGCTGATTCGATCTTCTGCTTCATTTAGTCTGCTGTTGATTCCTCCTAGTGTATTCTTCATTTCTGAATGGTTCTTTTTTATGGTTTCTATGTCCTTTTTAATGCTTATTATGTCTTTGTTTAAGTTCTCACTGAAATCATCTATTCTTCCCTTAAGCTCTTTAAGCATCCTCATAACCATTGTTATAAACTCTGCCTCTGGTATCTTGGTTGCTTCCATTTCATTTAATTCTTTTTGGGAAGATTTCTCTTGTTTTTTTATTTAGGGCATATTTCTTTGTCTCCCCATTTTGTCTCTGTGTATTAGGTAGATCTGCTATGACTCCCAAACTTGTTATAATGGCTTTATGATGTAGGTGTCTTGTTGGGTTTAGAAGCACAACTTTCAGATCACCTGAGCTTGGTGCTCCAGGAATGTTTCTTGTGGGTAATGTGCACCCTCCTATTATAGTTGAGTCTAGAATGTTGTTGGCCCTTTTGTGGGTAGAGTTTACTCTCAGGGTGGCTGACTATAAGGATAAACCTTGATCACCCGTGTATGAGTCTCTGTGCAGGGCTACCCCAAAGTGGAATTGTTTCCATCAGGGTCTGGTGCCTGCCACGATCCCCCTTAGGGTGTGCTGCTTGTGTGGCTAGTTGGGTCAAGCTCTGGTGCAGTGTGAAGGCCACCACTGGTTGTATTGGTTCTGGGTCCACTTGGGCAGGGTTCTGGTACAGGTTGCTGTCATAAATCGTGTGTAACCAGCCTTGGGCTACCTGTCTAGAACTACCACACTATTCACAGTTTGTGGCTGCATCTGATGGGCCTGGGTGTGCATGGGAGGGGCCAAGCTGTGTCCAAGGGTCCGTTTCCTCCAGCTTATAGCTGGGGACAGATCGGAGGGTACCTGGTCTTCCTGGAGTCTGCTGAAGAAACACTGTAGAGTGGGCCCAGGCTGGCCGTGTTCACAGAAAGGGGGCAAGCACTTAATGAGTTTCCTCTAAAAGCTTCTCCAGCAAAAGAACACATGAAAGATCCCCGCTGGGTGCAACTAGCGTACCCTCTGCAGGACTCAAGCACTCAGACTGGTGTCGCTAGTAGTTGGGGACCTGGTAGTGCACTCTCCAGGCAGGTACTGGAACAATAGGAGTGCTTGGCCTGGGAAGATGTCTGGCCTTTAGCAGACTCTCTTCTCTCCCAGGCAGACTGAATCCCTGCTGGTTTTCACCACCAAATGCACTGTGGGCTCCTCCGTGGGCTCCTTCATCTCTGTTACTCTGAGTTGGGAATCCCTGCATGGGGTTGAACCCCCATTCTCCTGGTAGAAGGGAGTTTTGCAGCTGAGATATTCCTCTGGTTTCTCAGCCTCTCCACCTGTGTGTCGTGGGAGGGGTGAGGGAGGAGGCAGCCTTTTCTGCATCTCCACCCTCTTACCAGCCTCTGTGTGGCTTCTTCTGTAAATCCTTGGTTATGGTACTTCAGTTCAGCTAGCCTTCAGTTAGCTGAAGCTATTAGGTTGATTGCTTTACAATTTAGCCATAAATCTGGTTTGGCACCGGTTGGGAGGAGGTGAGGGTAGCTTCCATCTTCTCTGCAGCCACCTTGGCATGTGCACATCGCACATAACTGCCACCTTGTTCAGGATAGAGAACATTTCCACTGCCCAGAAGGTCCCTTGTCCTCTTTCCCGGTCAATGCCACCTGTAACACCCCAGCTCTGGCCACCACAGTCTGCTTTATCTCACTGTAGATTGGTCTTTCCCAGAGTTGGATGTAAATGGAATTGCACAGCATATACTCTTTTATCATTCAGCATACTGCTCTTGAGAGTCATCCCTGTTGTTTCACGCGTCAGTACGTTTTACTGGAGAGTTTTGAATCAAGCATGACAGCATTTCCACAGCAGAGTTTGTTGTTAATCCTCACCTGAGGATATTTTTTCCAATGATTTTTAGAGAGAGTGGGGGGGGGGGGGGGAGGGAAGGAAGGAGTGAGGGAGGGGGGGAGAGACAGAGATCATCAAAGTAAGAGAAACACATTGATTGGCTGCCTCTCACACATGCCCCAACTGGGGCCAGGGATCCAGCCTGAAATCCAGGTACATGCCCTTGAGCAAGAATCAAACCTGGGACCCTTTGGTGTGTGGGCTGATGGTCTAATCCCTGAGTAACACCAGCCAGGATACACACACACAAACTCCACACACACACACACACCCACCCCCTTCTTTAATAGATGCCAAGAAAACTCTCAAATGTGCAACATTTACATCCAAGGAGGTAGGAGCAATTTAGGACCCTCAAGGTTAAGCCTTGAGAATTAACAACAGGATTTATAAGGTGGGAGGTGACCCTTCGGGTTTTGCCAGGCTGTACAGTTAGGGGTTAAAGCAGATCCCCGGGCTGGCTTCTGGTTACAGTCTTGATCATTGCTCCCATCCTGCTCTTGGGACCCCAATACCCCCTCCCCCCTCATTCCATTTTGCAATAAACAGCTTTTGGTTTTGAATTATTCAGGTAATCTCTCCCTCTTTTTACTTTCTTTATGTAAATAGCCTCTAAGCTTTGCCATTGAGATAGAATTGAATTTGGCCTGGGGAAAGAAAAAAACAACAACCCACAATACTGTTTGTGGCTCCTTAGAAAACTTAAATGACTCGGCCTGTAATAAAGTACTTTAAATGGGATCTGGTGAAATACAGTAATTGGTTTCTATAATAGCTCTTACCATAACAATATGGGTTATATTCCTGGAGTTTAGTGTATGTCAGCATTTTCATTATAGTAAAAACTCAGTGATGCAGGGTGTTGAGCTCTTTGGTTAGTTCTTTTGTTTAGTACCTATTAATGGAGACCTACCTACCATGCTGGATCTCTTCTGCTTGCTCCTCAAGATCCTCTCCCCTCCCTTATGCTTCCTGTCCCATGCCTAGGAAGACTTAGCTATCAGTATGCTTGCTCCCTTGCCCTCTGGCTTCCAGTTGGGCAAGATCAACAGAAGCATCAGCAGGATATTGGAGGAAGGGAGGGAGGAGAGTGAGTTCCAGGTATTCATTCCTTGCTCCCTTCTGGTGTGATTTGCACAAACTGGCTGCAGTCTGGACTGAAGATCTGGGTCCATGCAGCTCTCTCCTTCGGGGATAACCATTTGCTCTGGAAAGTGGTTTCCCCTTTGTGAAGAATCCATTAAACTCCTGGTATTATTCTCATATGACCATGCCAGCTATTTTCTGCTGGAATCCTGACATACCTGCTTTGTACCAACCATTCTGTTAGGTGCTTGGTACAAAGAGGAAGAATAAAAATGATGTGGCAGAAAATAGCAGCCCCGCTTACCAAGAGCTCTCTATTTGCCAGGGACCATGCTAAGGTCTTTCTGTGTATTATCTCATTTACTCCTTGCAAATCTTCAGGGAGGGGTTATTATTATCTTCATTTTATAGAGAACATCACAGAGAGCCTAAGTAACTTTTATAAGATCACACAGCTGATCCCTCCAGACCCCACCCCTCTTTGCCACAAAGCTACACTACCATCTTTGAGGAGTTATCTGGGGGAGACACACACCTAAAATGAATTATAATTTGAATAAAATACTGTGGCATCACAGAGGAGGGGCAAGGAAAAGTATATTGACTGAGCTAAAACGTGTCAGGTACTAGGCTAGGTTCTTTACCCACAAGGTCTCTCATTTATTCCCACAAACTCTTAGGGGACTAGTGTTCTTATTCTCATTCTCAGAAAGGTTAAGTATCTAGTCTTAGGTTACCTTGGCAGTTAGTGGTGAAACCTGGATTTGAACCAAAATCTGTGTGGCATCGAAGGCAAGGAGAAGAGGAAAGGCTCTCCTGGGACTGTGATATCTGAGAGCTTCCCAGAGTCGTCATAGTGACGTGTGGTGCAGGGGTGAGGGTCGCAGGAGAGTATGTCCCCGGCAGAAAGGCAGAGACTAGAACAGGAGACACATGGAGTGCTTAGGTAATGGAGGTAGTTTCTGGGGAGTGGGAGCAGATGGAGTGAGGGTGACGGTGCCCAAGGAGAAGCGTGAGGAGGCTTGTGCCTGATTTGTACGCAGGAGGAACAGAGGGAGACACTGGGCACCTGGCCAGCTTGGAGGCTGTCAGAGGAGAGAAGATGGGGGGGGGGGTCGATATCTGGGGTACAGGGGAGTCAGCAGAGCAAGGAGGGGTATCAAAAGGGCTTAGGCTGAGTGTGGTAGAGAGGGCCAGCATGGAGCAGAGGTTGGTCCAAGCAGAGGACTTGGGAGGAAGGTTTGGAAGGCCAGTCTTGTGTAGACACTGGGGAGCCACGGAAGGTTCTTATGCTCTGAGTAACTCTACGAGGAAAGATCTGATTGAGCTGGAAGTTGGTTCAGGATGGCAGTTGGTCAAGAGGCCGGGGCAGTGACCAGTGACAGTGGGGGATATCCTGGTGTCCTGCCCACTGAACTGAACTGGCTAGAACCCTAAGGAGGCTAACCTAAGGGGGGAAGGACGAGCCAGCAGGGACAGGGAAAAGAGCCTGAGGAGACCCAGGGCCTAGTTAGTGACCCTAAAATGGGCTCTCACACCTGTGAAGGGCCACACTGTCTATAGTGGTGGCCCCAGCCCTTTGTCCTGACCCCTTGCAGGTCCCAGAGGGCTTGCCAGGGGGAGCTGAACCTCTACCTGGGAATGGGCACTAGCCACTGCTGGGGAGGGGGACGCTGGTTCTCTACATGGGCTGACCTTGCACTGGGGGGTCTGCGTCTCTCCTGGGGTGATGTGGACATCTGCAGGGGGTACTGTGCTGGGGGAGCTTTACTTCTCTCCTGGAGGGCAGGCTAGAGCTCTGCTGGGGAGCTGCATCTCTGCTCCAGACCTGAAGGACCCGCCCCCTTCTCGGACATCTCAGGGAAACTGGGCAGTGAGAAGGCCCCTGGAGCAGCCCCCTCCCGCAGCTCAGGCCCTAGCTACTGGAGGCAGCCGGCCCAGCACAGCCATCCCTTCTTGCTCCAGGCTTGGGCGGAGGCCCCAGCAGGCCTGGGAAGTGGGGAGACTCCTGGATGCCCATTCCCCTGTCCCAACCAGCTGTGGTCCCTGACCCTGCCACCTTCCTGTCCCCACAGGTTCACCGGAGCCAGCCTCCCAGCCCCTGTCATCAGCAGCAAGAACTGGCTGCGGCTGCACTTCACCTCCGACGGCAACCACCGGCAGCGCGGCTTCAGCGCCCAGTACCAAGGTAGGCAGGCCGGGGCGGCCACCCTTCCTTGGTGGGCAGCAGACGTGATACCTAGGGCAAGCTCATCCTGTCCCAAACTGGGTCTGGTGTGTAATGTGGCTTCAGGGCATACCCACCTCTGTTCTTTTTTTTTTTTTTCCCCAATCCTCACCCGAGAATATGCTTATTGATTTTAGTGAGGGAGGGTAAGGGGGAGGGTGGGCGAGGGGAGAAAGAGAAACATCGATGTGTGAGAGAACACCGATCGGTTGTCTCCTATACGTGCCCAACCAAGAATCAAACCTTTCAAGATATAGGATGACGTTCCAGCCACCTGAGCCACTGGGCCAGGGCTGAGGTCCTGTTCTTATTGGCAGACACAGAGATCTGCATAACTGCATCTCTACATATGCCTCTGCGGTCTGTGGCCCAAGGGAGTGACATTTCTCAAATGTGTAGGCCAGGCTGCCCTGCTGCAGGCCAGGCTACTCATAACACTCAATATTGTGCTGGACACTTGATCAGCATCATCATATTTAATCCTCGTCATTGCCCTGGGAGCAATGATGAGGATTGAATGTCACCATTCCCATTTTATGGACAAGGAAATGGAGCACAGAGAAATTAAGCTAGTTTCCCAAGGCCATCTGAACTGCCTTTTAAATCTAGAGTTCACCCTCTTAGCCTATCCCAGTGTACAGTGGGAGAACAGCCACATTTCAGCCCTCTCTCATTTAATGTAGAGCACAATGCATTTCAGATGTAGGCAACATAACTTAGGGAGCACTGTCGCTTCGAGGCTCCAATCTGAAGAGGTGTCAGTGGCAAGAGATCAGACCAGGAATGGCAGGTGGAAACTGCAGGGAGCAGATTTCCACTCCAGTCATGGAGAATTTCTAACCCCAAGAGCCACCTATAGAGAGGAGTGGGTGAACCCCAAAGCAGGGAGCTCTCTAGGACCCAAGGAAATGCAAACTCCCAGGGACATATGGGAGGACATTCCTTTTCAACCTTGAGTTTATTTGCAATGCACACAATTTACAGAGCTAAACACCAGTGGTTTGCTACATAACTTGCTCATTAAGCCTTTAACTGTTACCAATTACAAATTGATGTTGGTTCTAATTGATTCCATAATGAACTTGGATTGTGCACCTATTAAGGATCCAGCCCTTAGGAGACTCGGGAGAGTAAAAAGAGGAGTGGGCTTGCATTGTGAGTGAGTGAGGGAGTGAATGATGGAGTGAATGAGGGATTGAGGGAATCAGTGAGGAACTGAGTGAGTGAGGGACTGAGAGATAAGGGACTGAGGGACTGGGTGATGAGGGACTAAGGAAGGGAGTGGGCACACAATGACCATGCCGGGGGCCCGAGGGAAGAGTGAAAGTGAACTATAATCACTGCCCTGTGCTGAGGGGGAGCCATTGATTCCGAGTGGAGATCTGGGCAGCTGTCCCTTCCAGCCCCACTTGAGCCACACAGCGCAGCACCCCGCTCACCCCAGAGGCAGCACTGGCAGAGCAGAGCCCCCGCCCGAGCCAGGCTTTCTGGCTGGAAACTGGGATAAAAGCAACACTGGAGGCAGAAGCGTTCCCTTCAGAAGTGAACCTCTGATGAACGGCCTCATTACCTCAGCCGTGGGTAGAAGGACATCTCTGAAATATTTACAAAATCAACAAGAAACTCCCCGAGAGGCATCCTGGGGATATTTTCCATGAATGAGGCTGGGCCTTTGGGGGAGTGAGGTGCCTGTCTGGACCTTCCCATGGATTTCCCAAAATAGACAAGCAGAGATGAATGTTGTCATTTCATTGGATTAAATAGGTGCTGGCTGTTTCTCATATTTCCATTTACTCAGGGTCCATTTGTCTTGGTCATCAGTTAAGGTTTGATGCCAGACAATGGGCAGTGAGAACCCAAACCAGAAGTCTAGGAGTTCAGGAGCACACAGAGGTTGCATGCCTACTGTGCACCAGGCCCTGTGTTAGGCTCTGTGTGTGCATTGCTCTTTTTAAGCTTCCCCATGATACGTATGCTTTTAATTCCCATTTTTCAGCCAATGAAGCTAAGGCTCAGAGAGGTTATGTAACCAGCCCAACACACACACACACACACACACACAGGTCACAGCCTGTAAGTGGCGAAGCTGGACTTCGCAGGCCTGTGTAAGTTTTCTGCAAAATCATAGGACCTTCTCTTATGGCGCTTTGGGTTTCTTGCCTTTCTATTTGACTGGTAGCTTTTAAACTTTGTTTTGTTAATCTCACCCCACTGTAAAAAAAAAAAAATTTTCCATCACAACCCAGTACACACATATATCCATAGAACTAAAAGGAAAATGTCACTAAGTGGTATTTACCCTGACTCAACGTGAGGCACCCTGAAAATGTCTTTTCCAATTTTTAATGTTAGTTGCAACCTCTAAAAGAATTTTACAAGTCTGTAGCAGGGAGCAACCTGAAATCTGAAAAACAGTTTCACTTATGAACCTCTTTGAAATAGGCCCTGTCTTATCCTGGCTCTGTCTCCCTAAACACAGCCTGGGACAGGTTTGCACATTTGAGTGTGTCAGTGTTTGTAAAGGGCTTTCTTGCTAGTTGCAGGCTCGTGGCATTTATTGCTTCATTCCATCCTAACAGCAGCTGTGTGAAGTAGGGACTGTCATCAGCACCATTTTATAGGTGAGGGGTGAGAGTTGCAGAGAGGGAGCATGGCTGGCTCGAGGTCTCATCGCTGGTGTGTTGGAGCAGTGACTTGGACCCGGCTGGCCATGTTCCCCGGGATCCAGAATGCTTACATACAGAGGTGTGTGCTGATGGCGGGAATAAATGATTCTCCCCAGGACCTTCTTTTTATAGCGTTTTCCAGGATGGGTGTACATAGTGAAAGGGTATACACTAATCATTTAGTAATTCCATCGGTGACTCCACCACGCAGGCTTTCCCAACCTCAGCACTATTGACATGTGGCCTGGAGAATTCTGTTGTGGGCGACTGTCCATGCACTGTGGGATGTTGAGCAGCATCCCAGGCCTCTACCCACTAGATGCCTGATGCCAGTGGCACCCCACACACATACACACAGTTGTGACAACCAAAACGTCTGCAGACATTGACAAGTGTCTCCTGTGTGCAGAGTTACTCCTGATTGAGAACCACTGCCCTAAAGGAATGAAAAACTACTAAAGACCAATCTATGGTTTCCTGCTTGCAGATTCAGTCCAAAAGAGTGGCAAAGACAGGGCTTAGTCAGGGGGCTAGCAGGAGACAGAAGGCATACTGCATGGCTTAACTGAAGGCTTAGCGAAGGGGCCAATGACAGAGGTAAGGGTGGGATTCAAGGAATCCATGGGGTGATGAGGCCCCTAGGGACTAAATAACAGAGACACCCCTAAGCTAGGGAAAGGGTCATGGAGGGAGTAGTGAGTGCTGAAGCCATTGAAAAGGAGCTGCATAGCAGAACTCAGGAGCCTGACCACTGCCAGCCCACGGTGCAGGAGGGAACCCCAGGAATCACTAACTAGTGCAGGGCAGGGAGCCCCATGAATTAATAACTAGTGCAGGAGGGAGCCCCAGGAATCAGTAACCAGTGCAGGAGGGGGGAGCCCCATGAATTAGTAACCAGACCTCTCCCTCTTCTCTCCCTCATGCCTGCTGTGCCTCCCACCTGCCAACCCAATAGGAAGCCAAGAGCAAGGGCCCAGATGCCCTGCCCTGGTCTGCTCTGTGCCAGGGAGTCTGCCCTTCCTCACCAGTGGGCTCCCTGGTTCTCTGGCAGTCCACGGAGGTCAGCCTCTGGGGAACCTGAGCAGGACAGGGACATCTGAGAGTGGACCTGAGGAGTAACCAGCGCAGGACCCGTTTCACCTGTGCTCAGCCTCATGGCATCCGAGTCTCAGTGATGTCTGGCATCACTTCTGAGCTAATAATTAGCAACTTCTAATTGTATTGGTGCGTATATCATCCCAAAGAAAACAAACAATGAATTAAATTCATAAATAACCTACAACATAGCACATTCCATTCCTGTCTCAGCCCAGTCAGAATTTAGGGTTGTTCGTGGCCAGACACAATTTTAACTAATGCCACGTGGTGTCAGAGGATCTGAGTTCTAGTCTGCCTATGCCTCCAGCTGGCTGTCAGAGGTGGGCATTGGTATGTAATTTAACAAGCATTGTCTGTGTGGCACTACCACGTGACAGCATAGAAAGATGAGTACAGGCAGACCACTGTTTGGTCTCAAGAGCAGGTGAGTAAAGAGAAGAACAGACACAAGTCTATAAGTTCTGTACAGCATGATTAGAGCTATAATTGAGGCCCTTAAAGACCAGGACTACAAATAAAAGAGCAATTAGTTTTGTGGGAGGCACCTAAGAAAAGCCACACCCACGAAAAAAAGAACCCACAAAATAGTGGCAATGACTTCACCTCAAAAAGATGCCAGATGGACAGTAGAAAGAGGCATTCCAGGTAGCGCCAAGGCACGAAGGCATGAACGTGTGCACTCTGCAGAACCACAAATATTCATGTGTCTCTAGAGCAGATACGGGCAAACTGCAGCCCGCAGGCCAGATGCAGCCCTCTGCCTGTCTTCCTAAGAATAGGTTTTACATGTTTAAACAGTCCAAGAAAAAAATCAAAAGAAGATGATTTCATGACACATGGAAATGGTATAAAATGTAAATATCAGTGACCATAAATGTGGGTTTATGGGAACACGGCTTCGCTCTCTGATTTATGAATTGTGTATGGCTGCTATAGCACTGCCTGGGCAGAGCTGAGCAGTTTGCAGCTGAGATGGATGGCCCACAGCCTAATATATCTACTCCCAGACCTTTTACAGAAAACATTTACTGAGTCAGAACAAAGCCCGCAGTCTAGAGCGGAGGCGAGCACCGAGGGGCAGCGAGGCCTGAGGCCGGAAGGTCAGGTAGGGCTCACATTATGAAAAGCTGCAGTAAAGTTGGGTTTGATCCCATGGGTGATATGGGGTGATCAGACGTTTTAGACAGGAGGGGAGGCGGGATCACATTTTCATTTTCCAAAGCTCTTTGATTGCTGTAGAATACAAATGTGGGGAAGAGATGGCAGTGAGGAGCCTTTGAGAATTAGAAGATGATGAGGACCAGGGTTTAGGTGGAGATGGAGGGGAGGAGATAAACCAGACGAGATCTTCCCTCGGTGCACCACACTGGACTCATGATTAGTTAGATTTGGGAGTGAGAGGGGATGGGGGAAGGAGATGGAGGAGTCAGGGATGAACCTTAGGTTTCTGGCTTGAGGAAGGGAGTAAAAAATGATTATATTAACCAGGATGGTCTTGGGCAGAGGCAGATGGGGGATGAATTTTGCTTGGGACACATTGATTCTTGGGTAGTATTGGGATATCAAGGGTTGGGGGACTATCTAGCAGGTAGTTGGCTATTCTTCCAGTCTGTAACTCAAAGAAGGATTTAGGCTAAAAATAGAGATGTGAAAGGTTCAAGGCAAAATAGAGGCTGGGGCCACAGTCCTCTCTTAGAGTGGGAGTCCTCCCCATGTATATCACATCAGAGGAGGAGCCCAAAAGAGTGGGTTTTCAAAGTGGGTTCCTTGGAGGCCAAAGGATTCTCCCAGAAGCTGTTCTGATAGGGGCTGAGTGGGTGAGACTCCAGGTTTCCACCCCAACTTCAATCAGAGGAGTTCCTCTTTCATGTATTTTGTGTTACCCAAGAGTGTTAAAATGATGGGTCCTGTACCTAAACTTGGGAACCCCAGGACTTGAAGGACCACAAGGTTCTTCTAGTTCTGGAAGACCCCTGAAGTTGTATAACTCTTCCCTCTGCCTCCAGAAACATTTCCAGTTCTTCTCAATGTTCATTCCTTTCTTGTTCTTGTTTTTTTTCAAGGCTTCAATGAATCAGAGTGAGAAGAACCTTTCTTAAACGCCCCCAGTAGTGAATGATCACTACTAGTAAGGGACATCTCACTGTCACCCTCCTCCCCTGTAAAGAGGGAATAAGATTAACCCCATGGGGCTATTGGAAATTAAAAGAGATCCTGGTGAAGTATCTGGGATGTGGTAGATGCTCAGGAAATGGGACCCTGAAGCTTCAGACCCACAAGTTACCTTGACTCTCTGTGCAGTAAGAGCGAGCTGGCGGCTCTGGTTCCTCCTTGGAGGTGTTCTCTTTGCCTGCCACTCTGACCTGATGATCATCATCTAGTGCCCGTCCCTCCCGTCAGCCAAATCCTAGCCCGGCCCCGCTGTCCCTTTCACTGCCTCTCTTGTCAGTTCAGTGCTGGTGACCAGGAGATGGAAGATGTTCTACAGAGAAACTATTGGCTCCGGCTTTCTAGAAGTCCTGTAAACTCAGTTGTCTGCAGAATAAACTTTTCCATTCGGAAATAGTTTGCATTTGCTGAGCTGCTTGGGGCTGTTTATAGTAACAAGCTGAAGCTTGTTTTTCACTTGAACCTGTCCTGTTCTTGCTCGTGACTGATCTGCAATCTGGACCAGAGCGGAAAGCGCCTCAGGCATCCCGTGGTCCATGCTCTGACTCTTTTGTCCTCTTCTGTTAGCCTGCTGAGTTGCCAAACTCTAGCCAGCCTCATTTCCAGATTTGGGGTCCCAAGGGACCTTTGCACAAATAGCTGAGTTGTCACTACCTGGCTCAGGAGCCCACAGAACAGGCTCCTGAATTCAGTCAAGAGTGAGCCTGAACGAAAAAGTGAGCATGAACACAAAATGGGGCATTCCTCACCCCACCAGCGAGTAGAACCCATTCCTTTTTCCAGGAAATGAATTCCAAGCACATATTTTTCTATTCACCCACTTGGTCATCAGACTATTCTCTGTGCCTGGCGGTGTGTCAGTCACAGGATACAGACATAGGAGCTCATGGGACAAGTTGGCAGGAGAACCAGAGAGGACACTGCGGTGCATGAAGGCTTTCAGTGGTCTGAATACAGTACCGAGAGAGCATCGACTTCTCCCTGAGATGAGGGACAGCCACAGAGAGCAGATAACCTTTGAGTGAGGCCTTGACCAACAAGAGGCAGCCAAGAAGAGAAGAGAGGGAAAGGACGTTTCAGGAGAGAGAACAGCATTGCAAAGGCAAACTGAAACCAATGGCCACGGTGATTGCCTGAAACATCTTTCCTCCGGTCCTTTTCTCTGGCTGACTTCTCGGAAGTAGTTTGTGAAGATCATTGCACAGTCCATGAATAACAAAGCACTATTCTAGAAATTACAACAGTCCACACCCACACTGCCCCCCATCTCCCATGCCAGGGTCCTTCTCTTCTTTAGGAATTCTGATAGCCAGAAGCTTTGCTGTGGTTAACCAAAAAGTCATACCAGCAGCATCCAGCAGAGCACCTCTTGCCACCTAAGCTGGGTGGATTTCCTTCTTCCGCCCTATTCAAAAAGACAAATCACCAGCCTGGTGCATAACCTGCTTCTGAGGGACTTTGCATATATTTCGTAACTGTCAATAATCCTTCAACACCTACATTCTTAGCAGTGGTATTGCCAGGATGTGGAGTGATTGTTTCATGATTTCCACACCAATGTTTGGCTTTTATTAGCGAGAGCAGTGAATTCAGGGCTGGAGTGCACTAAAGCAAAGCACCCAGACAAAGCCCTTTCTTGTAGCGTTTAGTGGGTCTTTGACTTTGTCTTCATTCTCCTCCACGCTATTTGTCCCAGCAGTCCTCAGCACAAGGACGATCTGAAGTTCCACCAGATGGTCATTTAGTTGTTTTTTTGTCACCATCAGTCCTAGTAACATTCTAACTGCTCGATGGCTTCTTGAATATGTTTCTCAGCTCAAATCTTGTCACCTTCTCCTTGCAAGAACGTGGCATCATCTTGGTTCACAATAACCTCTCCAACTTTTTCTAAGTCATGAAGTGAAACATCTTAAAGATTGAGAGCCCAGCTCGTGTTTCCAAACCCCACACCATCAGTAGCACCAGCTTCTTTCTGTGACACCAGAACCTGGAGCTTGGACTGCTGTGGCAGGAAAGCCAACCTGTGTCCTATTTAAAATGAGTGGACTGAGAGCATCTTCAGCAGTTACAACCAAAGACCTGCATTGGCCTTGGCAATTTCCAGAGTGGGTACGTGGATGGAACACTGGAAATCAGAAGTATCCCAGAATTCCCCTTTCTGAACTTTTTATGCATTATTCAACTGGAGGGATGTGGACCCTTAGTTGAATTCTGTGCTTTCAATTCCTAATTCACCACTCAATGTTTTTCTGCCCTATGATGTGAGGACACTCTCTGAATCTTTGTGATTCCATCAGAAATGATGTCGCTGATTTCTCTGTCTCCATTTGCAGAAATTGTGGCAAAGTGAGCAATCTCTTCAGGGGTTAGCATAGGTTGAGGGGGCTTCTTTCTAAATTCATGGTTATAGCATCAACATGCAACATCACCCCTTTCCTGATTTTCCCTGGTGAACACCTCATCTTGAAGCCTTCCCTGACCACCGAACATTCCAGTGTGTAGCAGGGTGGTGCCAGCGCAGCCTCTTCATTTATGTGTTGGCAGCATCCTGGTCAAATCTGGTGTGATGGTTTTACATTTATTCTGTAAGGCACCTGACGTGGCAACGGACACCTCACCTTTGGTTGTTTCCCAGCTGTGCTTCAGAATCCCTGTCCTTCCCACTGCTCTTCTCTGTGGCAAGGACGTGGGTGTCTGCTGGAAGGTCTGAAGCTGGAAGCAGTAGGTCTTGAGGTATCTGCACTGAATTTTATATCTGTTGCATAAATCTGACTGAGATGAGGAGCCAGTGTGCTAGACACTGGCTTTGTCTAGCGAAGGGCTGTGAGTAATGAAAGTATTCCTGCAGGCTGCTGCCAGGCGGTGAGGCAGCCCTCTGTGACAAGGGAGGGACAGAGTGCAGGAGGCACATCCACGCTTTCAAAGGGGAGATCAGATTTCAGTTTCTAAAAGATCACACTCTGCAACATTTTTAAAGATGGGCTAGAAGAGACTGAATCAGTGAACAAAATCCCAGCAAAATGATGAGTTTAGGGCAGGAGTGGCTTAGAACATGGAAAGAAGGTACACATTGGAAACTTTTTTAAGGTTGAATGAATTGGAATGAATTGGATTTGATGAGGGAGTAGGTGGGGGGTGGGGGGGGCGGAATGAGGGGATGCTCCAGCCAGCAGGACAGCCCAGTGGTGGGGAAGGGGGATGATCAAGGTTGGGGCATGATCGCCCTGTGGAGGGAAGTCTGAATCCATTGGGAAGAGCAGAAACTGCAGGTTCCACCACCTGAGATTCCCAGAGCCTTGGAGACAGGTCAGACCTCCCTCTCCTCTCTACTCACAGGTCCTGTCTCCGGCTAGCTCAGCCCAATAACTCATGCTGCAGGCTGGAGAGGCATTTGTATTGCCAGATTCTTCTAGCTAAATGTGTACCATGTGTCCCGCTAACCTTTACAGCAGCGGGGAAATGTCTTGTAATTAACCAGAATATAAAGGATGAATGGAGCAGCCTGGCAGTCTCCTGTAGGCATTATCATTCGCAGGAGATGAATGCACCTAGTAAGATTTCCATCAACCAGTTAAAGCCCGCACTCCTCTCCTGGGAACCCTGACTGTTCACATTCAGCACAAGAGCATGTGTGAGTGTGAGTTACATGGTGTATGTGAGTACTGATAGACACATGTACACAGTGCGCAGTGTGCTCTGTGGACATGACACCCCCTCATGTCCTCCTACACCTCACACTTCCCCTCCAGCAACCTCAAGGAAACCCCATGCAGCATTAGCCCTGGGAATGGCATCATGTTGCACTGGCCCTTTCCCCGTCCCCCTTCCCAAGTGTGCAGGACAACTGGAAACAAGGGAACTAAGAAGACTGACTCACCTCCTCCTTCTTGGCTAGGTGCCCAGTCATCTCCACAGACCTGACCTCACATGGGCCGCACTGGGTGACAGAGACCTTCCCCCACCCCCTGCCCCAATGCCTGACCTCAGGGAGAAGAGACCTCCCCCATACCCCTTACCCCAATGCTGGGCCTCAGGGAGAAGAGACCCCCACACATACCCCTACCCCAATGCTAGGCCTCAGGGAGAAGAGACCCCCACACATACCCCTACCCCAATGCTGGGCCTCAGGGAGAAGAGACCCCCACACATACCCCTACCCCAATGCTGGGCCTCAGGGAGAAGATACCCCCAACATACCCCTACCCCAATGCTGGGCCTCAGGGAGAAGATACCCCCAACATACCCCTACCCCAATGTTAGGCCTCAGGGAGAAGAGACCCCCACACATACCCCTACCCCAATGCTGGGCCTCAGGGAGAAGATACCCCCAACATACCCCTACCCCAATGCTGGGCCTCAGGGAGAAGATACCCCCAACATACCCCTACCCCAATGCTGGGCCTCAGGGAGAAGAGACCCCCACACATACCCCTACCCCAATGCTGGGCCTCAGGGAGAAGAGACCCCCCACACACACCCCTACCCCAATGCTGGGCCTCAGGGAGAAGAGCTCCAACTGGTCTTGCAGTGCTGGGACCACTCTCGTTCTCTTGGGATGATCAAATCAGAGGAATTTTCCCTGCTGCACTCTATTAGCTAGGCTTGAATAATGCATGCTCCCCTACCGACACCCTCTGTTTAATAATGGTCCATGTTGGTGTTCATTGGAAATTTTCCTGCTGGATACACTTGGAGACTAATGCACATTTATAAAAGGGTCTGAGTGCACATTAGAAAGCAGGGGCTCTGTGGTAGTTACTGAATTCTGTCAGGTGTTCAGCTTTGACAGCAACTTGGCAGGGACAAATCCTTGGGGAGCTTTTTTATGCAGGCAGAGAGGGTTGGGGTAGGGGGACTGGGACATGGCCCCCTGGCGCACCTGGTCGCCCTGGGCTTTGAATTCAGGATTGGCACGTCACCGCAAGTGCAGAGCAACTACCTGAGTTTCCAGGGCCTGAGCTGGGAGGGGCAGATGCTGGAGAAGGTGGACGGTGCCCCTGGGATAGCTTTGGGGGCAGGTCACAAGAGAAGATGCTGAGGTTCGGCAGAGAGCACAGCCGATGCTATCTCTATGACCTAGGGCAAACCACTTTAACCACTGGGACCCTGATTTTACTGTCTGTTAAGTAGGTATAATAACTACGGGTAAAGGTGGCTAAGTGTATAAGGACCAAATGAAATGATTATTAGTGCCCACTGTGTGCCAGGCACTATTCTAGGCATGATGATACAGCAGTGAACACAATAGCCGAAAACCCCTGCCTTTGTGAAGCTTACATTGCAATGCGGGGTGACCATACTCGATAAGTAAATGACATAGTGTGTGAGAAAGTTAGGGAGGTAAGTAGGGAAGGGGAGAGAGAGTTGGGGTTGGAGGTGTAGTTTTGAATGGAGAAGGCCTCCAGGAGGAACTGGTGTTTACATGAATGCTTCAAGGGAGAGAATCAGGAAGATTTCTGAGGGAGAGCCTTCTAGGGAACTGGCCAGCGGGAGCAGGAACATATTATAGGAACAGCAGAGAGGCCCGTGGCTGGAGGAGAGTGATTGAGGTCGTGGGGAGGGCAGATAGGTCTGTGCGGGCCATTTTAAAGGCTTCAGCTTTCCCTCTAGGAGACAAGGGTTGCTGCTGATGAGTTCTGAGCAGAGATGTAATATGGGCGCACTTATGTTTTAAAGGATCCCTTTGGCTCTTGTGTTGAGAACAGATTATAACAGGGGCAGGAGGGAAGATGGGAGGCCATGGCAACAGGGAGAGAAGTGGTGCAGGGTTGGGTCAGCATGATAGACATGGAATTGCATTTGGATAGATTCGGAAAGATTTGCTGATGCAGCGGTGTGGGTGGAAGGAAAGAAAGGAGTCAAGGACGCTGATGTTAAGAACTGGTAAAGCACTTAGCCCAGGGCCTTGCACCCAGGAAGTGCCTGGTTACAGATGTTGCTACCACAGCTGGGTACCAGTCTGAGTGGGGCTGAGTCAGCCAACCTGCAGAGGCCAGCTGTGAGATGCCACAGGGATCTGGGATTGGATAGATACCCCCAAGCCACCTAACCAGAGACAGGACAAAGCCCTTGGAGGCCAGCAGAGTGCACTGGAGAACTGGGATAGTCGCACGCAAGATGGTGGATGCATGTAGAAGAGTGGTCTTTGGAATTGGGTTCTGGCTCGGGTGCCCTGGCTGTGTTATTTGGCAAAGTCCTAAAAACCTGTATATTGGACTCAGTGATTGGATCAAAACCCAGTTCAATCCATCAAGCCAGCACCTGAGCCAGGCACCGCCCCTCTCCCCCCCCCCCCCCCCCCCCCCGCAACAAAAGGCCTCCAGGACCCAGCTTCTCCTGCCCATAATAGGTCTGCGGGTGTAGGCTGTACTGATTGGCTCCACGGGTCCCTTGTCCTCCTGGGACCAATCATGTCTTTCTCCTCCCATTGATGCCAGGGGGCAAGACTGGTCTGACAGGCACTTTTCAAGCCTCTGGACTTGTCCAGGCCTCCAAAATTCCACTGCCCAAACCCAAAGTCAAGGAGTACACAGTCACCTTGCAAAGGTTGTGGATTCAGGGAGGGTGGCAATTTGGTGCCATTATCCAGTGTAACACACCAGGTCAGGGCTGGTTTGGAGCCTGCGCAGGGCTGAATCTGCAGGGAAGCCGACAGGCAGGGCTTTCCAGGTGCACGGGTGGTCACCTTGTTTGCCTGGCCCAGAGGACCACCTGGATAGCACCTCTTTCTTCAGGTCTGGGAGCCTGCTGCGCTTGAATGCTACCCTTGGTGTATCCTTGCCTAGAGGGGCTTCTGGTGTTAACCTAGCATGGAAAGTCCCAAGCCAAGAAAGGGATCAATCCAGAGGCCCCATCCCCAATCACAGACAATAACTTAAACCCTTTTCCCTCTTGCTTCCTCTCTAGTCAAGAAGCAAATTGAGTTGAAGTCTCGAGGTGTGAAGCTGATGCCCAGCAAAGATAGCAGCCAGAAGACATCTGTGTGTAAGTGTCTGCCCGCTGGCCCCTGCCAGCCTATCACGTTACCTCAGACCCTCCTGTGCGGTGACTCTATGGGAGCCAGATGATGCTGGAATGATTTCCCTTCAATCCTGCCTTCCTCCATCCCGGGCTCTGTGCACGGACACACTGACCTGGTGGCCAGTGAGCAGCCCAAAGGCCTGTCCTCAGCCTTCTCCTCCTCCCCGTCTTCCCATCTCCCTCCTCGCTCCTCTTTCTCCCTCACTTCCCATTCTAACTGTAGTCCAGGGAGTCATTACTGCTCCATTTCTCTCTTTATTTTTTCTTTTGAATCACTTCCACCTGCTAAGACCGTCCTTTTTCTGGCTCCTTCTCTAGGAGTCAGTGACCTCCAGCTGGGACCTTGGAGTCTGCAGGGCCCCAATTCCAGCCCCTGTGGCAAGATTGGGAAGGGGAGCGAGAGAAATGCCGAGTAACCTCCACCAGGGTCCCTGGACCTGGCTGGGCAAAGAGTGGACTAGAGGGTAGGGGTCCTGCCTCTAGAGCCAGTGGGGCAGTGCTGGGCTCTCTGCTTGGGGACAATTACGTCTGTGGGACATGTTCCTGCTATTGGTGTCTGAAAGATTTTAAGGGGGACATCTGACACTGGGGAGTGGGCTGGATGTCACCCAAAAATACCTGGTTGGAACCTATGCTGTGGGGCTTTGGGGCTAGAGCACAGGAAGGGGTTGGGGAAGGCTCTGGGTGCCACCTGGAAGGCTGGTCTTGAAAGCAAAGGAGATTTTTCCAAGAATCCCTCTCTTTTCATTCTGGAAGTGAGTGAGGGGCTGGGGAGGGCCTTCCATGGTCCCCAAATGACTGGCCTTCCGGTTTACTGTCTCCTCCCTTTCCTTCCTTTACCCCCTGCATCTCACATCCTTCAGTCTCTCCCTCCACGTTCCCCCCTCCTTCCTCCTCACCTTCTCTGCTTTCTCCTCCTCCTCTATTTCTCTCCTCCCTCCTGCCCTTCTCATCTCACCTCCATGTGCTTATTTCTCTTGAGGTGCGAGCAGTGCTTCCTGGGAGATGGGGAGCCGCCACCGGTGTCCCAGAGCTTTGTGCCTTGTGTGGTGGGAGTGGGGCTGGGCAGAGGCAGTTTGGTCCTGAGACCCCAGTGGAACTGAGCCTGAGTGTGGGATTTTTCTGTGGTCTTTCAAGTCATCCAATCAAGAGAGGGTACCACTCCCCGTCTCTGGGGACCATCATCTGGTCGTTGTACCCCCGAGAAGGCTGGATGACAGGAAGCAGTCAGGAGGCAGTACGTCTATGTGTGACTAGGGACGGGGGGAAGAAGCAGGGAGCCAGGAAAGCCAAGGGTTAGGCCAGGAGTCTGCAGAGAAGGCTCGGACCCTGACCTTGGCCCTCATAGGCCATAGGAGACTAGATGAACTGAGGCAGGCACGATTTAATTTCCGAGTTTGCCCTGAAGCCTCAGGCAAACTATAAGGAAATGGCCCAGATTTGGGAGAGCAAGTTTTTATCCCACCGTGTCTTCAGGTAACCGTGGTGTCCCAGGCACTTATGTCTCAGTTTCCACATCTGTAAGAAGGGTATACGAAACCTTACCCTCTCTTCCTTCTGGGGATGCTAAGATGAGCCTTCTTAGCCTAGGATTCAGAAGGTCCATGAACTGGCCAACAATGACAATGATGCTGTGGGTGCACTTTATGGGAGAGGGGGCCCATGGTTTTCATTGCTGCTCAGAGGTGCCCAGAACTCCCTTGGAAAGATTCATAAACCTATTCTAATGAAATAATGCAAACTATTCTTTGGGGGGGGGGGGGGGCGGAGGGAATCTCTCTGTTACAAGGTACTTGTCTTTGTTCTGAGATTTCCTTGTGTGAGTCAAGCTGCCTCTGAGGCAGGTAACCAAGTGTATGCAGGTATCTGACCCTATGTGTTCTGCCCAAATGCCCTATGGACAAATGTTCTGAATTTCTTCACGTACATATCCTGGATGCTGCTTGTTGCCTTCATCAGACAGCCCGTGGGTACCATGGATCCTCCACCATCGGTTCTGGCCACCCACGTGTCCATGCCTCCTTTCACTCTGGATAGAAGCATCGCCTTTCCAAACATGTTTCAGCTTCTTCCTCACCATAGGGGTCCTCACAGGGTGGGAGTAAGATCACCTTCCCTTCCCCTTCTGCTCTCTGCAGCCAACAGCAAATTAATGCTGCAAACACAAGCCGCTGGTTTTGATTAGGCAGGGGAGGTTGGAGTTATAGAAAGAGAAGGGAAAAGCCTCTTGCCTCTGTATTCAGGCAGTAAACTGCTCCCTGCAACGTAAGTTTGTTCGTTGCCTGGGGAGCCTAAAGTCCACATGGGACTGCTGTGGTCTGCTCAGTCCTCCCAGGAAGACAGGACACCAGTGAGGTGTGGGCAGCTCCCCGCTGGGCTCGTAACTTCCTGGACAGTGGCAGGGCCTTCCTTCGGGCTGGCTGATTTAAGGAGGGCAGCAGGTGTGCTTCATTTGCCTGGTGGGTGGGCTGTGCCAGGTTCCCTCCTCTCTGGTCCAGAGCATCTTCTTCTGTTAGCCTTCCACTCTATCTGCTCACTGCGTGGTGTCAGTGCTGACTGAGAGGGCAAGAAAGGGGCAGGTCATTCCTGTCCATTGTTGATGTGCTACCAGTTGGCTGTGTGGTTCCAATGGGTGGTCTCAGGGACTTTGGGGTGGGTGTGATCGACGGGGCAGGTTGGAATAGGCAGGGCCTAAAGAAAGTGGGAGCTTAGCTGGGAAGTCCTCAGTAGGGTTGGAACACATGAAGCTGGCTTACCAACAGGTGAACCACAAGAACAGCTTAGCTCCAGTCTGCCCTCCTCATCTCAGAACAGAGCCTCCTTCTCTCCTGGAGGCCCCAGTTATCTCTTCCTCCCCAGCTTGCAACACTGAGGCTCTGGGAGGCAGGAACTGCTCTGCTCTTGGAGATTGCATTTCCTTCTTATCATCCAGGCCCTGAGGCCTGGTGGCCATGGGGACATGACTAAGTTTAGCAAGTGGAAGCTTTGGAGAAGAGGCTTGGCCAGGGAGGGGAGGGGAGCAGGGGTAAGAGTCCAGTGGGAGGGAGTGGGTTTAACCTGGTGATGTGGAATGGTAGAGAAAGGGAAGCTACGCAAGAGGCCATGAGTTCTGCCACACGAACGAGAGGATAGCAGATGTCCAAACTCCCAGATCCCTTGGCCAGCCATACCCTGGGGTGCCTAGAGGTTGGAACAGGGTCTACACCAGGCTTCTAACTGTAGAAATGAGCTTTAGCCTCTGAGTCTAAAGTGCAGCTCCTCACAGATCCCTTGGCCAGGAAGTCCCCTGCTTCCTTCCCCCTCCCTCACCCTTCCCCAAGGCCCTCCCACACCCAGTCTTCCATGAGCTCAGGTGATTCTTTGCCAAGTCCATTCTCACTAACCCGTGTCTGTCCCAACTTCCAGGCCTTTGTTGTCTTTTACCCAATCACACAACTTCCTAACTCATCTTGCACCTCATGAGCAATCCAGATCTTTCCTGCACTTCCCACACTCAGAACTCTTCAGTGGCTCCCTGTCATTTTCAGGATTATACTTGAACCCCTTAAAAGTCTGACCTCTGACATCTCACCTTTTACTCATCCATCTCACCCATCACCCTTCCTCCTGTTCTGGTCACACTGGGCAACCCCAGTTCTGTTTCTGTGTTTCCACCTCACTCCCCATGCCTGTCTGCCTGAGCTGTCATTCCTCTGTCACTGTGCATCCAAATCCTGCTATCTCAGAAGGTCCATGTTCAATAACTCCTCCTCCAGGCAGCCTTTCTTGCTTCTCTCAGCACTGTGAGATGGGATGGGTCCTCCCTCTGAATCTCCCTGTAGCTGCATCTTTCATCAATTCCCCATGCGGTTTCACAGTTAGTTTCTATGTTTCATGTCTTCACTCAAATGGGAGCTTCTTGAGGACAGGTCATATATGACATCTGATTTTGACATGCCCCATGATATATAGTAGGGCTGTGTACACTACTGTGCTCAGTTAATGCTTTTTGTGTATTCGTGTGAGGGAGGGAGGGAGGGAGTGAGTGAGTGAGTGAGTGAGTGATGGAGCACCTTGCTCATATTGTGGGACATTGAGAGTGTGGGACAGAAATGGGCCAACTCAGGGAACGTTACTCCAGACTTTCTATCATCTCAGGGAGGCAGGAACTGCTCTGCTTTTGGAGACTGCATTTCCATCTTATCATCCAGGCCCTGAGGCCTGGTGGTGTTGGCATCATGGGACTGGGGAGGCCTTGAGTGGAACTCCTCTGGCCAGGCTGTCTGCCTGGCCCCCGCTCCTGGTCACCAGAGCCAAGAGTCTAGGGTGTGAGTGGGTTCCAGCCTCATGAGTATGAGCATCTCGAGAACAACAGGCCAGAGAGTGTTCAGCCTCCCCGGAAACGAAAGAAAATGAACTGTGTGTGTCCGATGCTCCCTGATCAAGCCTCTTCTGTAGCTGAGAGGCCTGCGCACATCGTCTTTGTAAAGAGGACTCTGGTGTTGGCCCATGTGAGAGCCTCGCACCGCCTGCCAGGAACCACCACAGGCGTCATTTCTGCGCGCGGTGCCCTTGACCAGAGGCGAGGGGCACGGGGATGGGGGTGCTCTGGTTACTGCTCAGTCAGGCCTGAGAAGTGTCTAATGGGAAGAGGTTTCTCAGCAGAAATATCTGTGTTTGAGCGAAAGTCTCTACTTTGAACTTCAGACTGCAGCTTTCTCTTACATTCTTTACCGTTTCTGACCACGCATCCACCTTTTATTTAACTTTCTTTGAGTCATTTCTTCATTTGGGGCTGAGGTTGGGGGGCTCATTTCATCTAGAGTCACCACCCCCAGATCCAAAGCTCAAGGTGAGGAGGTCATGGGGCTGTGGACCATCCACCTCTGCTGCTGATGTGGGATGAGGGACCTGGTGTTGGGTTGGGGTGCCCACGTGTTCTAGATGGATTTCCCAAAGGAATTTGTCAAAAGCAGCTCCCCAGCTTGCACACTGAGGAGTCCCAAGCCCAGTGGACCCCAGGAGCCCCACCCAGCCCCACCGGAGCAGGGCCTCATTCTGTCTCTGGGTCCCTCCCCCGAGACACCACCGGCCGGTGCTTCCTGTGGTCACCCATCTCTGTATGTGCTGTTTTTGCCTTGTAGTAACTCAGATTGGTGTGTCCCAAGGGCATAATATGTGTCCAGACCCTGGCATACCTGAAAGGGGCAAAAGACTAGGCTCAGATTTCAGGTAAGATCTGTTTGGGAACTTTGTGATTGCCAGGAGGGTGGGATGGGCTGCAGGGGGGGAGGAAGGGGCTGGCTGGCCTTCCAGGAGGTGGAGGGCGGAGGATGGTATGGATACAGGAATAGACATTTTCTGGAGAAGTGCTATGGCCTCTGACATTCTTTCCTAGTCCAGTTCTGGGAATAGCACCCTTGACTGAAGGGGAAGGGAAGAGCTATAGACTATAGTGTCACCTGCAAACCGATTCCTAGTGTACAGAGGACTGCTGTCATCAGGAATGCCATGCCAGCAAGCAGCTTGTGCCTCTGAATAACCTGGGAGACCCTAGGGCCCCAAGATGGTGCATTTCACAAAGTTTCTATCAGGCTTCTTCCCCCAATTCTCGATTTTGATTAAAGTTTTGTGTATCATCCACCCACTCTTAGCTGTCCTAATTGATACTTAGAGAATTACTGGTTTGCTCACAAAGTCACCTTTTGACGTAATCCTAAAACCATTCAGTGCTCAAAAAAATGGAGATTTTAAGTGATAAAATTGTAGTGATCAAGGGCCAGAACAGAAGTAAGGTTGAGGTGATACTTTGTGGAAGCAGGAGGCCCCCGGGGTGGGCCCAGGATCGAGCTCACAGATGCACCTTGTCTCCCAGGTTAGGATCCAGCATCCAGTTCACCTGCAACGAGGGCTATGACCTGCAAGGATCCAAGCGGATCACCTGTATGAAAGTGAGCGACATGTTTGCGGCCTGGAGCGACCACAGGCCGGTCTGCCGAGGTGAGGGTGCCCTGGGAAAGGGAGGCTGGCCAGAGCGCCAGGCTGGGTGTGAAGGATTGAGCCCAGCTCTTAGCACCTGAGGCCGGGGCTCCCATCCAGGCTGGCTCAACCCACTGTCACTGCTCCCCAGGCCTCGGATCCTGCATTCATTTACTCATCCACTTACATTTATTTAGCACCTTTGCTGTGTCAGGTCTACACTAGAATGAGGAGATCCAGGAGTGGGGAAGAGAACCATGGCCCTGCATGGACTTTTCAATCTAATGGGGGAGCCCATATGCTACAGGTTGCTAGCTCATTGCACAGATGTTATACGTACACCTAGATAGGAAGGGGAGTCACCCTCATAATGTCACCTTTAATCCCTCCATTATAACACATGTACATCCTGATCCCTGAATCTCAATGTATGTTTCTCTCCACATACTCAGCAGTAAACAGGCCTGCCCTTCTGAAGGTGCTCTTAGCTAAGCAGAGCATATGGACCTATCTCAGAGGCTCCTCTCTCCTAGCCTGGGCACCTTGTTCTCAGGGCCATGCCACTCATGTCCCCAGATGTCACATGTACTGAGGTTGGGCTGGCCAAGCCCTCATCCCCCAAACAATCTTAAAATTGCAGACCTGAGTGTGTGCAATTGTGAGGACAACAGCAGCTGCTTCTGTTAGAGAGGCCCTGGCCTCATTCCCCAGGGCACCGGGAGGCGGCTTTTAATTCCCTACAGTCTGTGCATCTCTCCTTCCGCTGTTCATGCGCATGACCCAGACTCAGTCTTGGTGCAGGAATAAGCACTCGCTCTGGAGTTCGTAAAGCCAACAGGTGCTCTTTCGAGCATCCCATTGGAAGAGAAGGCGTGTTGCCCATGATAAAGTTACAGTCTGGGTTCTTCCAGTGTAAGAAGGAGACTTTTGCATCTCTGCAGGCACATACATCACTGTGAGATCCATGCAGAGTAAGGGGTCCAGGGAAAAGAACTCTGATCATGACTACACTGAGGAAACCCTCTCCTTTTTTAATGGGTTTGATAAGTCATCTGGAAGAGGGTTCTGAACATATTTTCAAATGCGCCTTAGTTTTATTCATTCTCGCTCAACTTCCAGGTGGCTCTGATCCCCAATGAATAATGTACTTTGTGTTCCCACTAATTTTAGCTGTATTATTTCAAAGATTCCACTTAGCTAATATTTTTTAAACATCAAACAAAAGAAGAAGTCTTGGGTATAACTCTCAGCTTTCCCACCAGCTGGCCATGGGCTGTTTGGCAAGTCATTAATTTTCCTGGGGCTATTGTTCTTACTGGTAAAGATAGATAATGGTACCTATCCTACTCCATCTTGTGTTAATGTGAAGGTCAAATGGAGTTGTGGATATAGGAACCTTTATAAATTGGGGAGTGCTGGACAAGAAATCAGATATCATCATGCTAGATGATAAGCTCTCAAGAGCAAGGACTTCTATTTTGTTCACAAAACAGGACCTGGCACTTAGTAGGTGTTCAGTAACATGTCTTCTCTCCTTTAAAAAAAAAAAAAAAAAAAAATATATATATATATATATATATATATATATACACACATATATGTATATGTATATATATATATCTTGCCTAATAATTGACAAACATGTAAATTGACCATACCTCCGCTATGCCACCAGCCAATCAGGAGTGATATGCAAATTAACCCAACAAAGATGGAGGTTAATTTGCATACACAGGCACCAAGTGACTGGGGCAGGAAGCTTGCATCGTCTCCATGGCAATGATGCAGGCGTTCTGCCCCACCCCCAGGCTCTCAGGGCCTCTGGGCAGCATGGAAAGGTGGGGCCAGGGTGGAAAGAGGTGGCTCCCAGAGCGGAAAGAGGCGGATCCAGGGCCTAAGCAGAAAGGGGCTGGGCTGGAATGGAAAAGCAGTGCCAGCAGCCAGGGAAAGAAAAGCCCATTCAAGCACGAATCTTTATGCATCGGGCTTCTAGTGTGTGTGTGTGTGTGTGTGTGTGTGTGTGTGTGTGTGTGTGTGTGTATGCTTTTTATTTATTTCAGAGAGAGGGAGAGAGGAATAGAAATATCAATGATGAGAGGTAATCATTGATGGCTACCTCCTATACACCCCCTACTGGGAATCGATCCCGAAACCCGGGCATGTGCCCTGATCGGGAATCAAACCATGACCGCCCAACCAGCAAACCACACCAGTTGGGTCAATAACATGTCTTGAATGGATGATTGAATAAATGAATAATTGATTCGCCCAACACTCCAATTCCAAGGAGCCAGACACCAGCTGTGTAGAAAGATACAGAATTATCAAATCTGAAGACCCAGGGACCCTGTACCAATCTATTGTTTTCAAATTTCTTTTGAGGAGCCAGAATAACGGTATCTTTAGGCAGTGGTGAGATCTGACCTCTCACCAAGATCTTTTCATGGAAGGAAGGTTGTTCTGTTAGTAATGGCGGTCGCTTACATGAATATGCCCAAGGGCCAGTGTTTTGGAAGGAAGTTCCCAATTGAGTAATATGCTCACCTTTTTCTCCAGACGTGATATGTGCCCCACTGACGTCCTCCAGTGGTTTTTGACCCAGTGGACTCTGAACTCTCTGCTACACTGTTAACTAAGCACTGGGCTGAGCTTTTTCACAACTCTTCTCATTTTATCCCCTGCCACTCTGCAGCTGGGAAGAATCATGGAAAACCAAGCCAGGGAAATTGGGTTCAAACGCAACCATCACCACTTTTCAGTTGTCCTTGGGCCAGTGTCTTCACCTCTGAATCTCTTCTTTTCCTGGTAAAGGCAGATTATAGAAAATTACTTCGTGACATTCCAGCAAGGACTAGATGAGGCACTGGTCTGAAAGCTTTTGTGTAGAAACATCCCAGTGTGGCTCTGAGGCTTTTGTGCACACAGGTTTGGTTTAAACTGCTAATAAACACTGTTGGGATTTAGCTTCCCCATGCCTGGGGCCTCACCACAGCCTCTAGCGGCCATGGCCGTGGGGTCTTTTAAAAGCCTGTCCCTCACTGTCTTGCCAGATCACATTGCAGTGGCACAGTTTGGAGGCACACAGACTTTGATCTGGATCACAACTCTGCCCCCTTTAGCTTGCTGGCCCTGGGCAGGTTCCTTCATCTTTGTTTTAGCCACAGGGCCCTCATTGTGAACTGGGAAATCAGAACTTCCCCTGGTTAGTGATGGCAAAAAGTAAAGAAGCCACGCTATGGAGAGTGGCCAGCACTTACTCCAACGGAGAGGGGTTCTCAGGGCAGGTTCACCTTCCTGCCCCTCCCTCCTCCCTGCTTCTCTCAGATCATCGCAAGGGAGAGAGAGCGAAGGCAAAGGCTCCTGGGTTTGAGCTTGGGCCGGCTGTCCCGGGCAGCGCTGAAGGCCAAGGGCTGAGATAGATATTAGATTCAAGGGTCCTTTTATTTGGGCAGTTTTTGAAAGTTTTTCTTTTCAAACCTCTAGTTTTGAGTTTAAGTAAACCTCACTTTAAGAATAAAAAAGGGACAAAACTCTGAATTCCAGGGTAGCTGCACTAATAGCAGGTCACCCAGAGTTCACATTCAGAAAAGGATCTGTCACCACACATATAGCAGCATTGTTTCTCCTCTAATGCATTTCAATTGTGATATGATTTTAAGTATTCCTTGTCCACACAGTTAATTACACTAAAACACGAAGCCTGGCAAATAATAGGCTCTCCACAAACGTTG
Source organism: Corynorhinus townsendii (assembly GCA_026230045.1). Classification (NCBI taxonomy): domain Eukaryota; kingdom Metazoa; phylum Chordata; class Mammalia; order Chiroptera; family Vespertilionidae; genus Corynorhinus; species Corynorhinus townsendii. The sequence goes on from JAPDVU010000002.1 coordinate 200,523,819, forward strand.
AAAGACAACCTGCATGAATCGGTGATTGAAATGAATGAATGCTGTGGCACTGTGCCCTCACTTTGGAATCTGACAGCAGGCATTCACAGGCCTTTCTTTTGTTTCCCTCCCACCCAAAGAAATAAGCATCTGCTTTGACCCCTAGAAAATAGTGATCTTCCAAAGGATATTGAGGGCCCCTGAAGCACTGTTATACGAACTCCATTCAGCCCCAGATAGAGGCAGAACAGTATCTATAATAATAAAAGGGTAATATGCTAATTAGACTGGATGTCTTCTGGAAGTCATTCCAGACATCCTTCCTGATGAAGCCAGGCCAGAGGGAAGCAGCCCTGTCCCGAGTGCCAGAGGGAAGCCAGTGCCGGCAGCTGGGGGAAGGAAGGCCTACCCTTGCATGAATTTTCGTGCATCAGGCCTCTAGTACAGTGGTTCTCAACCTTTCTAATGCCGTGACCCTTTAATACAGTTCGTCATGTTGTGGTGACCCCCAACCATAAAATTATTTTTGTTACTACTTCATAATTAATTTTGCTGCTGTTAATGAATCATAATGTAAATATCTGTGTTTTCTGATGGTCTTAGGCTCTACAGCAGTGGTTCTCAACCTGTGGGTCCCGCTAGCAGGGTCGCCTAAGACCATCGGAAAACACAGATATTTACATTACGATTCATAACAGTAGCAAAATTACAGTTATGAAGTAGCAATGAAAATAATTTTATGGTTGGGGTCACCACAACATGAGGAACTGTATTAAAGGGTCGCGGCATTAGAAAGGTTGAGAACCACTGCTCTAGTATATAATAAAGGGCTTACTGGACTTATTTTATATATGGGGCTTAATATTTTAAAGTGAGATTTCACAGAAAATAAAACAGATGCAGGTGGGAGATCTCGCACTGCAGTCGGGACAGGGGGTTGAGAGTTGCTCGCAACTCACCACTCTTAGCAGCCCCTAAGCTACCTCCAAGGAACCCCTGAGGCTCCAGGGAACACTGTTTATAAACCACTGATAGAATGAAGAGGACCAAATTGACAACCAGGAGACCTGGTTTCTTGTGACCACAAATTGGGTTTGACAGAGAATAGGACTCGGTACCAGCCCCAGATGAGATACTTACAGTAATCTACAGAAAACAATACATTATTTTTTTTCCTTTGTAGAGAAACCCACTATTTGCTGTATACCTACATATATATTTATGTACATATATTACATGCATGCACATTTATATATCTGTTTAAAATACAGAAGGGCAGCTAGAACACCAGACTCAGGACTCAGAGGCCTAAGTTCAAGTTCCAACCTTGGTGTTAATGCACGTGTAGCCTAGGACAAGTCACTGAACTGCTCTGAATCTCCTCCCTTATTCTCACACAATGGGAATGAAACATGAAAAATATAGCACCAACCAGCTAAACTAAAGGCCATGAAAATTGCAGGTGACTATCTTCTTTCCTGGTGGCCTTTGCTGGATCAGCTTCCTGGGCCTACTGCTTAAACACCAACTTTCCTCGTTTTCATCCTCCTCACTTCCCTTCCCCCACTCCTGCCTCTAGCCTACACCTACCTCCGCTCCTCTCCCTCCATTGTTCCCTGAGTCCCATATGCACTAACGATAAAGCTCCCATTTATTGAGCTATTTATACTTGTATAAAGCACTGTAGTAGGCATTCCTCATAATTTCTTTATGAAGAATGTAGCAATATCCATATTTCATGTTTAGCTCAGGCTTGGTGTGGTCAATCTACTCGCCCAAGGGCGCAAAGCTCATCAGTGGAGCTGGAATTCAAACCCTGACTCCAAAGGCTCCATCCTACACTTCCTGAAAATTGCACCTGCACATCCTTCAGAGTCAGTTTGTTGGATGGAACCACATAGAACATCTCTCTCCCCCACTTTTTGGTAACTTAAGTTTTGGTTTAAAATTGTAAACTCACAGAAATTTTGCAGGAAATGTGCAAAGAACTCCTTTGTACTCTTTACCCAGATACAAACAACTACTTTTAACGAGTTAATGGCCAAGGAGGGAGTTAAGGGTCAGAGAGGTAGAAGAGCCGGGAGGCGTCATAGAAGCCAATGAATACGAGTATCACCAAGAGAGAAGGGTCACTACAGTTAGATCCTCCAGAGAGGTCAATTGCGGTTACGTGTCTCAACTGAGTGGCAAATGGTTGAAGTTTTTCTTGTAAGAAATTGTCAAGGAAACTGAGCAAAGAAAAGGAAAAGGATTGACTTGAGCAGAAGCTTCAATTAAAATGGCAAACCATGAATGTGTGGTGGTACCACGGTGCTCCAAGCAGCTCCCTGGCACCCAAGATTAGGAATAGAGAAGGTGGATGGTAGAATTAATCAAAGGCATATATGAGTGTTGAAGGAGCCAGTGGTGAGGGTCTTGAGGTCCAGACTAGTGAAAGAAGAAGGGTCAGCAGGGGATTGAAAGATGAGGGGAAATGAGTGAACCAGAGGCTGGAGGGGCCTATGATTTAGGATAGCAAATACCTCAAGATCAAGTTGCTCTGCTGAGGCCAAGAGACACAGGAAAACATGCTCAAAGTCACTAATTATCAGAGAAATGCAAATCTAAACGACAATGTGGTACCATCTCACACCTGTCAGAATGGCTATCATCAGCAAATCAACAAACAACAATTGCTGGTGAGGATGTGGAGAAAAAGGAGCCCTCGTGCACTGCTGGTGGGAATGCAGACTGGTGCAGCCACTGTGGAGAACAGTATGGAGTTTCCTCAAAAAACTGAAAATGGAAATCCCATTTGACCCAGTAATCCCACTCCTAGGAATATATCCTAAGAAACTAGAAACACCAATCAGAAAGGATATGTGCACTCCTATGTTCATAGCAGCACAATTTACAATAGCTAAGATTTGGAAACAGCCTAGGTGCCTGTCAGCAGATGACTGGATCAGAAAACTATGGTACATCTACACAATGGAATACTATGCTGCCATAAAAAAAGAAGGAATTCTTACCATTTGTAGCAACCTGGATGGAATTGGAGAACATTATGCTAAGTGAAATAAGCCAGTCAATGAAAGAAAAATACCACATGATCTCACTCATTTGTGGATAATAAAAAACACATTATAAACTGATGAACAAAAAGATAGATACAGAGGCAGTAAAGCATCAGACTGTCAAATTACAGCAGGAAGGTCAGGGAGAGGTGGGGGAAATAAGAGATCAACCGAAGGACTTATATGCATGCATATAAGAATAACCAACGGATGCAAAATATTGGAGGGTGAGGGCATGTATGGGAGTGGGGTGGGGGGTGGGCAATGGTAAGATATGTACACATATAATACCTTAATTTAAAAAATGGAAAAAAATAAATTATAAAAAAAAAAAAGTTGCTCTGCTGGTTGCATAGGCAGCAGGGGAAAGAATGGGATGATGGAGTTAGATCTCACAGATGGACTCTCTTGGGCCCAGAGCAGCAAATCCTGGGTATGGCCAAGGACATGGATGACTTTGGGCAGGGGGACTGGCCTCTAAAAGGCAAAGGAACTGAAGGGAAGATGAGCACATAAGCACACAGGATTGCAGAAGTGGGGGTGAGAGAGAGTATGTGCCTGCCAGGTGTTGTCTGTTTCATCCATAAAGACTAAAGCAAGGCCATCAACTGAGAGTAAGGGAAACAAAAGGAAGGGTGAGAGGTCCGAGGGACAGGTAGAAGGAATGAAAGGGACTTTGTACAGAGTAGGAGAATGAGCTCAATAGAGCTAAATGGCAAGTTGCTGGGAAATATCTAGGATTTTTTAAGGTGAATACTCAGGAATTTATAGTAATGTCAATCTTTCTGCTCATGTGATTTTTCTCTGAAAAGCTCAACCTTATGGGGGCAGATCTAGAGAACATAGGTGGAGAGGTTCATCCATAATTGATGTCTTTCAAGCAACTGATAAAAGGAACAAGAGACTTGGATGGATTTGCAAGAAAATAATCATAATAGTGGACCATGGGCTCTAGGTTTGATAAAGACAGAAGAGGGGACAGGGAGCTGATGGGTGGAGAAAAAATGTTGGTGTTAGTGGAATGAGGTCTAGACGAAAGTCAGAGAGGAGGAGTTCCTCCAGGGGTTCAGCAACTGTTTATGGAGCAACGACCTCGAGGAGGTGAGAGAAAGCGCTCCACTACAGAGGACTGCAGAGGAAGCAGTGGACTGGGAAGGGCGAGACGGGCTTCAATCAAGGCAAGACCTGGAGCAGGAGGTGCAGAGAGAGATGTTGCAGATGCCAGCCAGGTTTGTTTGCCTTAGACTTGGTGGTGGGGATGTGGAAAGGAGGAGGAGGCAAGTCAGTAGTAGGAGAAGCAAGGAAGGGCAGCATGGAATGTTATGGGAATCAGATCTGGGGACAAGATAGAATACCAAAGGCATTTGCATCTGAAGCAGTTTCCTTTTGGGTGCCAAGTTGTTGCAGTGCCAGAGCTGGCTGTGGGTCCCGATTGTGTCCCCAGTGTCCCCTGGAATACCACCCTGTTATATGGTAGTGATGTCCAGAAGAAGAGAGGGAGTGGCTGCAGAGCCCCGACATGGAAGGCTCTGGAGAAGTCTGATAGCAATCCAGCAGAAAATGTGGTGGGAAAAGGCAAAAAGAGAAACATCAACATGTATGTATTCATTGATTCAGACCTTGTCTGAGCATCTACCATTTTGTCAGCCTGTATGGGTTGCAGCCATGAGCTAGCCATCTGTTGGTAGGATCCCAGGGGCTGGCTGTTCAGGGGGAAGTCTGTCTGTCCACGGACCCCCTGACCTCACCCAGACTGTGGAGGGAAAAAAAAGTAGCTGATGCTCCATTCTGAACCTGTTTTAAGGTGCTCCATGCTAAATATCTGCAGATTGTAATATTTTAATTAATTCCCTCTAAGCTCTTAAAGTGGTAAATGCCTGTTTGACCTGTTCTCTCTAATTACCTTCAGCATATTTCAACAGACTGCAAATACCATCTAATTTTTGGAAACAAATGCAGGATAAATTGAGTCTGAGGCTGAGGGCTTTAAAGGCAGTGAAACCTGGCTTTCCAGAGGGGGTATAAGATGATGCTGGTGGAGGTTGTGAGGGTTCCCAGGGCTAGGGCTCTGGATCCACAGGTCCTCTTTGCAGAGGTAGGCTGGGGTCAAGGCCTTGGTTTTGATGATCTTATTCTAATTTGTTTAGTAATGTCAGTCTCAACTGGGGTCATGGGGAGAAGTCCTATGTAAAGCAACTTCAGGAAAGGTAGAAAAAGCTCTCGGGCCTTGAGAGAAATCTTGGACATCGTGAAATGGAATGAACAGACATCGGAAGTCCCACAATCTCGGCTCCCCTTTGTTGAATATTGACAATGCCCCAGGTCCTGGGTGAGCCTTCACATCCATTATCTCAGGTACCTGGATCCTATCATGCCTCGTCGGGAGATGTCACTAGCCCCATCTTACAGGTGAAGAATAGAAGCAGAGAGGTTTTCTAACTTCTCTAAAGCAAGTAGATTTAAAACCCAATAGAAGCAGCACCTGGCATCCCGGATTAGGAATAGAGAAGGTGGATGGTAGAATTAATCAAAGGCAGATATGAAAGTGTTGAGGACACCATTGGTGAGGGTCTTGAGGTCCAGACTAGTGAAATTTATGAGAGAACAAAGGGCATGTCAGCAAAAAAGAGAACTCTCCTCACCATGGCAGCTGCCTTCAGGCCCAGTTGTATCAAGCACAACCTGTGAATTGAAGTGTTTCTTGCACAGACTTACGGAAGCAGCTGGACGCCCACAAGGGGAATGGAGGAGAGGGTTCTCCTAGGCCCTTGTTTAAACTAGACTCAACTGGCATTGAGCTCAGGATGAGGGAGAAGATCCTTTGTGTGCCAGGCTGAGGGCATGCCACCAGGAACTCCCCCACTGACAGCGATGAACTAGAAGAGAAGGAGCAATTCTGACCCAGCCGCCTCTTGCAGATCACTCTCTGACAGCTCCGCCTGATGCTGTTTCCATACCTGCTTTCTCCACAAGCTGCTGGCCCTGCAGAGAGGCCTGCGTCTTAGATGGTTTTCCTCCCCACACTCTGCCTGGCCCCTGATAGGCACTCAATAAATGTTGGAATGAGTGAGCGCCGGAATGAGCGTCTGAAATGGGAATGGATGAGTTATGTCCAGAAGCTGTGGGAGCCGCTTCCCAGACCCTCCAGGAAGGGTTCCTGTGAAAGGTTGAACCTGGCCCCATCTGCACACAAGAGAGGACCTCCAGCATATGTTGCCCCATCAGAGGAAACCAGGCCTGACACCACTTTCATTTCATATACTTAGGCTTGCTGCATTTGCTCACTATTTCTTTACCTTTCGGCACTTTGCCTACAATTAGGATAAATTGCCATGTGGGCAGCAATGAAACAGGCTCATAGAACTCTTTATTAAAATAGCTGAGCACTAACATTGAAGAATGAAGTGGCTAGAACTAAAGAACACGTTTTCAAAGAAGGCAAACACCTAGATACAATGTAGTACCTTAACTGTTATCAATCACTACTTAATCTAATTAGTTCAGAAGCTATTTTAAGGGGCTTAATTAAATTAAGCTGTGATTGATAACACTTTATATCTACTTGAGTAGAGCACTTCTTCTAATTCACCTTGAGTCTCTATGCTTCCCGTCAAAAGCCTGTTTTAGGCATGTGCGGGGTGTGTGGGGGGAAATGGGGAGGCTTTGATTGGCACTGAGGTCACTCAGGTTGCCTGGTCCAGGCTGAGATGGGGGCCTTGGCAGAGTCCTTGGGCACAGACAGTCTGAGACCTAGTGAGGAGGCCTTGACAAGGACACCCTGAGATTCTGGTTCAGGAGGCCTGAGAGCAAATGGGGAAGCATAGACAGGTCAGCAGAGCAAAGCATGGGCACCTCAGCAGGCCTGCAGAGGTCTGGGGCCCACCTAGATTTAGGTTACCTGAGGAGTACCAGGCCACACCCTCTTGGTGGAGTTGAGCTGCCGATCACAGCGGAGCTGGGGTTGGTGCTGGGGCTGGCTTAGCTTGGCCATGGAAGCTCATCGCTGCACGCAGGGCAGCAGGTTAGGCAGGGCATGTGGGGACTCCCCCTCCCCCAGTGCTCCAGGAGCTGTGACTCCCCTCTGAACCCACTGGGAACGACGAAGGAAGAAAACAGAAAGTAGAAGGTTATACCTGGGTTGAGACTGTACAGACTTCAGTCTCTTCTGGGCGGGGGGTGAGAGGTGGGGATGGGAACTGGACCTAGTCTAAACGAAACTTTAATCTTCTCTCTGCAGCCCGCATGTGTGATGCCCACCTTCGAGGCCCCGCGGGCATCATCACTTCCCCCAATTTCCCCATTCAATATGACAACAACGCACACTGTGTGTGGATCATCACAGCACTCAACCCTGCCAAGGTAAGGCTCCTAGGGAGCATGGGCAGTGTCCTGTGGGCAGGGCTCGGTTGGAGACAATTGGTCTACACGGGTTTCAAACTCAGGACTTAGTTGTGGTGGGTTCTTTGTAGGCAAATCTTTAAAATTGTTTTTATTCAATATCAAGTAGATAAAAAGCAAAATATATGTAAGATATAAAGAACATCAATGCAATAGACACCTGCATAGACAAATCCCAGTTACCTTAAGTGAGGTATATCCCTCATCAGCCCCATCCCATTCCCTATCCCTCAGGTACACTCTACCTTGATTGTGTGTTTATCATTTCTCTTCCTTTGTTTACAGTTTACACATAAATGTGTCTAAAAATTACATTGTCTAGTAAGCCAGTATTTGAACTTCATATAAAGGTAGTCATGTTGTATATATTCTTAATCAACTTCACTCAAAACTATGTCCCTAAGATTTATCTATGTTGTGTGTAGTTTTGCAATGCTATACACATCTTTTCACACATTTAGTTCTCTTTTTTGGTGACATGCCCTTTGTTCTTGCATAAATTTTACAATTATCTTGCCAAGATCCACAGAATAAACTGCTGGAATCTTTGATTATACCAAACTATAGATCAGTTGGAAAAGAATGGTTATATTTGTAATTCTGAGTCTTCTGGTCCATGAGTATGGTATTTCTCTCTTGTTGACTTAGGACTTCTTTAATGGCTTTCAATAAACTTTTGGAATTTTTCCATCACAGATCTTACACCATTTCTTAACATATTTACTCCTAGATGTGTTCTATTTGTTGTTGCTGTTATAAATCATATCTTTTAATTATTTTATTTTCTACCTATTTCTTACTGATGTTTAAAATGCAATTAATTTTTATTCTTTGATCTTTGTATATAGCAACTCTCTTGTAATAATTTATCTGTGAATTATTTGAGATTTTCTATATAAGACAATCATCATCTTCAAAAAAACGATGGTTTTATTTCTTACTTTCCAGTCTTTTTTTTTTTTTAATAAATCTTTATTGTTCAGATTATTACAGGTGTTCCTCTTTTACTTTTCCCCATAGCTCCCCTCCACCTGATTCCCCACCCCACCCCATGCCCTTACCCCCCGCCACTGTCTTCATCCATAGGAGTAAGATTTTTGTCCAATCTCTTCCCGCACCCCTACCACCTGCTTCCCCTGAGAATTGTCAGTCCACTCGCTTTCTATGTCCCTGATTCTATTATATTCACCAGTCCATTCTGTTCTTCAGATTTTTCATTCACTTGATTTTTAGATTCACTTGTTGGTAGGTATGTATTTGATGTCATTTTGTTGTTCATAATTTTTATCTTTACCTTTTTCTTCTTCTTCCTCTTCTTAAAGGATACCCTTCAGCATTTTGTGTAATCCTGGTTTGGTGGTGATGAACTCCTTTAGCTTTTTCTTGTCTGTGAAGCTCTTTATCTGACCTTCAACTCTGAATGATAGCTTTGCTGGGTAGAGTAATCTTGGTTGTAGGTTCTTGCTATTCATCACTTTGAATATTTCTTGCCACTCCCTTCTGGCCTGCATAGTTTCTGTTGAGAAATCAGCTGACAGTCATATGGGTACTCCCTTGTAGGTAATTAACTGTTTTTCTCTTGCTGCTTTTAATATTCTCTCTTTGTCTTTTGTCCTTGGCATTTTAATTATGATGTGTCTTGGTGTGGTCCTCTTTGGATTCCTCTTGTATGGGGTTCTGTGCGCTTCCTGAACTTGTAAGTCTATTTCTTTCACCAGGTAGGGAAAGTTTTCTGTCATTATTTCTTCTAATAGGTTTTCAATATTTTGCTCTCTCCCTTCTTCTGGCACCCCAAAAATTCGGATGTTGGTTCGCTTGAAGTTGTCCCAGAGGCTCCTTACACTATCTTCATATTTTTGGATTCTTTTTTCTTTTTGTTTTTCTGGTTGGATGTTTTTTGTTTCCACATATTTCAGATCTTTGGTTTGATTCTTGGGGTACGTTGCTCTACAGTTGAGTTTCTGCATATTCTTTATTTCAGACAGTGTATGCTTCATTTCTGACTGATCCTTTTCCATTTTTTTGGCATTCTCATTAAGCTCCTTGAAGGTCTCATCAAGTTTCTCAGCGGTTTTAAGAAGATTCTTGAGTAACCTTATAAATGTGGTTCTGAACTCTATGTCATCCAGTAGTTTGCTTTCCTCTGTTTCTCATTCGTGACATGTTTCTTTGTCTCCACATTTTGGCTGGTTCCCTGTGTTGATGGAGTAGCTTTGTGTGGTAGGTGATCTATAGGGGGCTGTAGCTCAGCCTCCTCAATCACATGAGGTGGATGCTCTTGGTACACCCCTTTGTGGGCTGAGTGCAAAGTCTTGGTGTAGTTAAGCCTTAATTTCTGTTGGTACACTGGGAGGAATTGACCTCCAGGCCAATTAGCTGTGAGCACTCCCTGTGTCTATAATGGAAGAACTGCTGCGCTGACCATGCAGCACTTGCAGGACTTGTTTCAGTGGGGCTTTGGTGCTCAGTGAGTCTGCCTCTTGAATGTGTCACTTATGGATGTGAGGAGTTGAAATCTGGTGTCTCACACTGACCACTAGGTACACTGGCTTCTGGATCTCCAATGGGGTGCAGGTCAGCTACTGTCTGAGGCCACTCAGCAGGAGCTACAGTGAGAGCTGCAGTTTTCTCCTCTTTGCTTGTGGTTTGGAGGTTTTGGAGCTGTCTGACCCAGGCTGCAAGTTTGCTAGGTTAAGCTGCGATAGGGCAGGCCTTTCTTATGCTAACTGAGCTGCTTGGAGCTTGGGTGGGTTTGTAGGTTGTGCAGGGCGGGGCCTCAGGGTGTCACTAGGTTAGGGCGTGGCAAACAGCAATGGCTGCTAGTTAGCCGGCTCTGAGTCCCCAATGGCATCCTCGAGTCCGGTGCCCCAGTGCAGTAAACAATTATTCCTGCGCGCAGCTCTGCAAGCAAGCCACCCTCACTGGCACACAGTCCAGCTTCTCTCCGTAGGAGTTTGGGTCCCCCGCGTCTCCCCAGAGACTGGATTTCAGAGTAATCGGGGGCTTGTCTCCGTTCGGGTTGAAAAAAGCAACGCACCCAGTCGCCCGCAGCCAGCCCAGATCACGCGCCTCCGTACCTCAGCTTTTCAGCGGTCGTGCACGTCTCAATCCTCTTTTCTCTTTCCTTCTAGTTGTAGAACTTCCACTCAGCCAGCTTTCCCGTGGTTCTGGGTGATAGACGTTTTGTCTTTTAGTTGCAGTTTAAATTGTTGTGGGAGGCAGCAGTTTAGGTGTTTACCTACGCCGCCATCTTGGATTCTCTCCACTTTCCAGTCTTTATACCTTCTCTTCATTTCTTTTCTTGCCCCAATGTTCTGACTTAAACCTCAAATATAATGTCAAATGACTGTGATGATGGTGGGCACTCTTGTCATTGTTTGATGTTAAATAGAATATTTACTTCTTCATCATTATAATATTTGCTGAAGCTTGTTTTTATTTGTTTTTTTCCTAATCTTCGTTTGCTGAGAACTTTTATTGTGAATGGACGTTGACTTTTATCTAGTACCCTTGCATACTTATTAATATGATTTGCTCCTTTATTTTCTCAGTATGGTGAGTTACATCAGTTGATTTTTCTGATGTTAAACCAACCTCACATTCCTGGTATAAAGTCATCTTGGTCATTTAGCATTATCATTTTTATACATGCCTATGATTGATTTGCTAATATTTTATTTAGTAATTTGCTCCTATTTTGTTAGTGAGATTGGCCTTTTTTTTTTTTTTTTTACATTACCCTTGCCAGATGATTTTGTCAAATATTGCTAACCTTATAAAATGATGTAGAGTATTTCTCCTTTTCTATTCTATGGAACTAAAAGTAGAAGATTACAATAGCTTTGAAAGTTTCATGGAACATTTCAGGAAAAATTATCTGGGTCTGATGTTCCTTTTTTGGAAGATTTGAAACTATAGGTTTATCATTTTATGACAAAAGAATTACTTATATTATCTTTTTTTCTTGCTATTTTATTAGGTTTTCAAATTTATTGGGTATAAAGTTGTATATACTATCTTTTATTATATATTTTTATTCCCCTTTTCATTTCTATTTTGTATCTTTTTTATCAATATTACCAGATATTTTACATTTTGAAAGAACCAATTTTTATTTTCTTAATACTTCTTTAGATATATTTATTTTTATTTCATCATTTTCTGCTCATCTTTATTTTTTTTTTTCTATTATATTTGGATTTATCCTGTTATTCTTTTCTGGCATCTTAATTTCAATGCTTAATTTACTATTTTTCAATCTCATTTAAGTATTTAATGCTATAAATTTCCCTTTAAGAACTATTTTGGCTACATTCCCACTGGTTTTTATGCATAGTATAGCTATTATAGTTTAGTTACGAATATTTTCCAATTTCCATTACTCTTTCATCTTTCAACCACAGCCTATTTAGAAGTAGTTCCTAATTTTCAAACAAAGGATTTTTCTAGCTGTTTTTCTGTTACTGGTTCTAAAGCTTGTGGTCAGAGAAAATTGTATTTGAACCATTTGAAATTTGTTGAGACTTGCCTTTTGGACCAGAAATGGTCATTTTTTCACACATATTCTGTGTGTACTTGGAAAAATGACGTGTATTTTGTAGTTTTTGTGTTTTATTGCATCCAGCTTCTTGATTGTGCTTATATTCTTTATATCTTCATTGATTTTATCTTCTTGGTCAGAGAGCTGCAGAGGAAGGCATATTAAAACCTCTCTCTATGATGGTAGCTTTTGTCTGTTATTCCTAAAGTTCTCTTAATTTTTGCTTTGTATATATTGGGACTATGTTATGAGATCATGCAAACTGAGACTTATATATCTTTCTGGTGACTTGAAGTTTTTAAAAAATAATTATTTAATGACTCTCTTCATCTGTAGTAGTGTTTTAAAGATGTTTCCCAGCTATAACATCAGCTTTCTTTTGGGTTTTGTCTAATAAATATTCTCTTCTTGCTTTCAACCTTGCTAAGACCTCTGTCCAGGCACATTCTGTTCCAGTGTGCCTTCCCTTCTCCTCCAGGCAAAGTTCTTATTCCCCTTTGGGACACAATTAAAATAGCCTCTCTTCTGAGAAGCCTTCCTAACTCCTCGAGGTCTTGCTCCTTCCTCTGTTCCTACATTTCCCTTTTTGTGTATATATCACATTGTACTGGGTTTAGAATCTCTTTCTCCTGTAGCTCAGAAATGCCCTGAAAGCAGATTGGAATCTTGTACAGTATTTCTTCTGCAGTTACCACAGTGCTCAGTGCAGAGGAGGAGCAGCACAGCGGGTGTTTGAATACGTTAATAACGATGGAGGAGACCTGTGTCAGTGTCTAGTAGCTCCTCAGGTATGGCCCCGCCCATGTTTGGCCCTAGGGCCACCTCCTGTTATGACCTTTCAGTTCAACCTCTTGGAAGACGTGGGTGATGACATTTCCATGGTCAGGACTGAAACTCAGTCCTGCGTCTCTGCCCCCTACCTACACACATCTGCCTTTCTTTCGCAGCTTCTCAGTGTGAACTCAAGACTTATGATTCCGTTTGCATATGAACTTCAGTGGATTTGATCGGGAAAGTTAATGCAGCTTTGCTAAAAAAAAAAGAAGAAGAAGTAGAAGTGAGGCTGGAAAGGAAGAGAGAAATAGGAAAGGGAGGGATCATGGAAGGGAGAAGGAGGGAGCATGGAAAGGAGAGGAAAAGGGAAGCTTATTTCATGAACTTCAAAACCAAAGATAATAGTGTTTTGATTATTCACTCCTTAAGGATTATCACTGTCACTCTTCCCTTTGTAAGCCGGAAGAATTAAGAATTAACTCTCTAGGCAAGTGATCACTCCGGAGTGCAAATGTCAGGAATACATTTGTTGGCCCATTTGCTCACTCGCTTACTCATTCAGCATTTACTCATGCCCTCTCTCTGCTGGGCTATACAAGCTGCTGTCAGAGAAGCCAAGGGTCCCCACAGGCCAGTTTGCATGACTGGGTAGCACCAGAGCAGTGGTTCTCAACCTTTCTAATGCCGCGACCCTTTAATACAGTTCCTCATGTTGTGGTGACCCCCAACCATAAATTATTTTTGTTGCTACCCTCAGGTTGAGAACTGCTGCTGTAGAGCCTGAGACCATCAGAAAACACAGATATTTACATTGCGATTCATTAACAGTAGCAAAATTACAGTTATGAAGTAGCAACGAAAATAATTTTATGGTTGGGGGTCACCACAACATGAGGAGCTAACTCTATTAAAGGGTCGTGGAATTAAAAAGGCTGACAACCACTGCTCTAGAGGGACCTTTTAATGGCCGCCTCCAAGTCCTAAACTTGATCCCTTTCCTTTTTACAGTTGCTTCACTTCCCATCATATCTTGGCATTCCTCTTCCCCAAGAACTAACTGCACACACTTCTCTATTCTTGAAGACAAGCCCTGCCCCTCATCTAGCCAGGATTGTATGCCCCTCATGTTTGCCCATACCCACGCTTCCCTAATTTCAATACTCATCACACCATGTGGTGTTTTCTGCATACTTGATTGTGAGCTCGCTAGGTGGTGCCATGTTTATCTTGCCTGCTGTTGCCTCTCCAAAGCCCAGCACTTGGCAAGTACATATTAACTACTGACTGAATGAATGAATGAATCCATCAATCAATGAGTGGATGAGTCACAAATGAGTGAAAGGGTTTACTACTTTCAGAGCCACCAAAATTAAATGGAGGTAATGACCACAGTTCCAGAACCTCCTAAAGTTCTCAGTCTCTGTCCCTGGGCTTTCTTTCCCAACCTCCTCAGAAGACTTCCTCATCCAAAATATGTAAAGAGCTCATACAACTCAATCACAAAAAACCATGAACAATCCAAAATAGGCAGAGGATCTAAATAGATATTTTTCCAGAGAAGACATACAGGTGGCCAACAGGCACATAAAAAGATGCTCAACATCACTAATCATCAGGGAAATGCAAATCAAAACCACAGCAAGACATCACCTCACACCTGTTAGAATGGTTATTATCAAAAAGAAAAGAAATAACAAGTGTTGGGAATGATGTACAGAAAAGGGAACCTTCATGCATTGTTGGTGGAAATGTAAGTTGGTGCAGGCACTATGGAAAACAGTATGGAAGTTCCTCAAGAAGATTAAAAATAGAACTGCCATATGATGGAGCAGTTCCACCTCTGGATATTTATCTCAAGAAAATGAAAACACTAATTTGAAAAAATATATGCACTTTGGTGTTCATTACAGCATTATTCATAATAGCCAAGATATTGAAGCAACTAAGTGTCTATCAGTAGATGAATGGATAAAGAAGATGTAATTTGTTGAATAGAATACTATTCAGCCATAAAAAAACATAAAATCTTGTCATTTGTAACAATATGAATGGACCTTAAGGATATTATACTAAAGAAAATTATACAGAGAAAGACAAATACCATATGATTTCACTTATATGTAGAATCTAAAGAACAAAAGAAGTGAACAAACAAAACAAAGCAAAATGTACTGATACAAAGATTTGTGGCCATTAGAGGGGAAGGAAGATGGGGTGTGGGGCATAATGAGTGTGGGAGTCAAAAGGTACAAACTTCCAGTCATAAAGTGGGTAAGTCATGGTCATATACTGTACAGCATGGTAACTATAGTGAGTAACATTATACTAGTATTGCTTATTTTGTATGTTTTTTTCTTTTTTTTAACATATGTTAATTGATTTCAGAGAGGAAGGGAGAAGGAGAGAGAGATAGAAACATCAATGATGAGAGAGAATCATTGATCTGCTGTCTCCTGCATGCCCCCCACTGGGGATTGAGCCTGCAACCTGGGCATGTGCCCTGACTGGGAATCGGACCGTGACCTCCTGGTTCATAGGTCAATGCTCAAGCACTGAGCCATGCCGGCCGGGTTATATTGCATATATTGTAGCTTTATATGGTGATGGGGGAAACTAGACATATTGTGATGATTACTTCACAGTACATACAAATATTGAATCATTATGTTGTACACCTGAAACTAATGTAATATACCAATTATACTCAATTTATTTTTATAATACCTTTCCCAAAGGTACCAGAGGCCCATCTGCTTGAACTCCCGAGGAGTCAGGTCAGCCTTCCCACCAGTTTCCCCTCTGCCCCCCTCACCCTCAAGCCAATTCTTGAGCCCTACCCTGGGCCTTCAGCAAGACTGGAACAAGGATCACCATGGAGGCCAAGCATGTCAAACTGGCCACGAGTTTGACATGCTTGGGGAGGCCATGCCCAGTAAAAGGAAGCTCTCTTTCTTTCATGAGCTAATAGTCAAAGTGACAGCAGCATTAGTAAACCAAGGCTGGGTGGGCCAAGGTCAGCCTTCAGGGGCTCAGAAAGTAGAGTGAGGAGGAAAGGGGAAGTAGGGTGGGCAGGGCCTCGTGGAGGGGGCTCTATCTAGCCAGGAAGGAGCAGGGGCTAGGCTTCCCGGGGTGCTGAACTTTATCCTGAGGGTAAAGAGATGGCAAATGTCTTTGTAGTGATGAAAGCCTGTCTTCAGAACCTATAGCTATTGGCTTGCCATTGGCTGTGAGTTCCTGAAAATTCCACAGAAGCTTAAACAAAACAGTATATTTTCCTCACCACCAGAGATCCAGGGTGGAGAGTCCAGGTCTGGTTTAGTAGTTCCCTCAAGTGTGCTGAGCACCTTCTATTTTTCCCTCTGCCTTTTTTTTTTTTTTTTTTTTTTTTTTTTGCATATGACTCCTGTCCTCATGATCACAGGAAGGCGGAGGCTGCTCCACCTCTGTTCTCACATCGATATTCCAGGAAAGCAAGGAGAAAGGCAGGGAAATGCTCTGTGGACTCCTCAGCTCATATCTCATTGCCTAGAATCTTGTCACTTAGCCAGACATCCTTAGCTCTGAGGTTAGCTAGGTGCATTGCCACACTTCAGACAAAGTCAGGGTTCTGTTAAGAACTTAAAAAGAGAGGGAGGGACATTTAGTAAACCACTATCTATGTCTGTCACAGACTCCCAAAACATGAACTAGCTCAAAAGGAACTGCCTTGATTGGAGTTTACTGGTGGCCTCTGAAGTACCTTTATGGGACCCTGGGGTGCCTGGGAATCCAGTTTGAAAACCATTGCTCTAGGCCAGAGGTCAGCAAGCCTTTTCTGCCAAGAGCCAGATAACAAATATTTTAGACTTTGAGGACCACGTAAAGTTAACCCTTTAAAAATATGAGGACGCTTCTTGGCCTGGCCAGGTAGCTCATCTGGTTGGAGTGTTACCTCTTATACCATAAGGTTGCAGGCATAATACCCAGTCTGGTCGCATATGGGAGGTAACCGATCAATGTTTCTCTCTTACATTGATATTTCTTTCTCTCTCTCTCCCTTCCTGAATGAATGAATGAGTAAATAAATAAATAAAATATATCTTCTTAATTCAGAGGGCAATACAGAAACAGGCCACAGGCCAGATTTGGCCCAAGGGCCATAGTTATCCAATGCCTGCTCTAAGAGATGTGGGGGCACAAAGATTTGAATGCAGAGTGAAAGACAAGCTGCACACAGTGTACCTCTGTGATCATGCCTACTTCATGTGCTGCCACTGTCCTGCCTCAGAAAGGCATTTGGGAGCTTTGTTGATCTGCATGTTACTTAATGAGCCATTATAGGATCCTGTGTTTAAACAAAGGCCAAAGAGAAGGGAGAAAACTGTAAGCACTGGTACATTGTGCACTGGGACCCGTCCCAAAGCCGAAGTCTTTTGTGTGTGTCGCTTCTGTCTGCTTGCTGTGATTAGCGCCTGTGTTAGGGTCGGATGCTAAAAGAGCAGTTCACATCCATGGCTGCTCTGGCCAGTGATATGAGTCATTTTATGGTTCTGGGTTCTGGCTGTCAAAGCAATGTTTCCCCATTATAGTCCTAGTAATCATATGTTCCCTTTTTTGGAGGTGGCATGGTGAGCCAGTGCCCTCTGCCCCAGGGCTGGCTAGAAGCGGGCGCAG
This sequence comes from Corynorhinus townsendii, assembly GCA_026230045.1. Lineage (NCBI taxonomy): Eukaryota > Metazoa > Chordata > Mammalia > Chiroptera > Vespertilionidae > Corynorhinus > Corynorhinus townsendii. Next base: position 200,541,219 of record JAPDVU010000002.1, read on the forward strand.
CCAGGACCCCTAGTCCCTTCAGAGGCCAGGCCCCTCCTCCTGCCGAAGGCACTGCAGGCCTTGCGGTATTTTATGTGCACCAGGTCTTTGCTGAGCTGCTGAGATCCAGATAAAGGGCTTAGGGAAGGTTTGAGAGGATAAGCCGTGCTCCCTGCTTCATGGACCAAGACCTCGCTGGGGCACTCTGAGGCAGTAGAGCAGAGCGGCAAAGAGCCTGGCCACTGACTGCCTAATGCATTCCAGGTTCTACCACTCAGCTGTGTGATCTTAGGCAAGTTGCTTAAGGTCTCTGTGCCTGAGCTCTTCCATTTGTAAAATAGAGGTATTCGTAGCAGCTTTTGTGAATTTTACATGAGTTCATGTGTGTAAAAAACTCAGAGCAGAGTTAAGCACATTGTAGGGTAAACTCTTACAGTGAAGAAATCTCTTAAGATGATAAAAACTGTGATTAAGTATCTCAAAGAACCGTCTAGACCAGGAGTCAGCAAACTACTGCTAATGGGCAAAATCCAGTTTGTTGCTTGTTTTTTATAAATAAAGGTTTAGTGAAACACAGCCACACCTGTGTTCACTCTGCAACAGACCATGGTCTGCACAGGGGAAATTATTTGCTATCTGGCCCTTCACAGGAACAGTTTGCCGACCTTTGTTCTAGACCATAACTCCTGTGAGGGATCCGAGAAGCTAGTGATCAGTCCATGCTAGAGAATCAGGAAAGGTTTGAAAAAGTCCTCCCATTCAACATTGTCTAAGCTGAGGGCATATGCCAGGCATGCCAGCAGGCACTGGCAGTAGAGAGACAGTGAGACGTGATCCTGCCCTTGAGGGAGTTCGTGGTGTGGTGGAGGCCCAGGTACACAGATGAGTCATAGTGCTGCAGGTAAGTACTGAAGAGGTGGAGGGCAAGGGAATGGTGATGTCATCCTGTAGGTGGAGAGTGAGGATGCGAAGGATATTCCAGCCTGAGCAGCTGACCCTAGGATGATGCTGACCCCAGGATGATGAGCCATCAGGGAATATGGGAGGCAGGTTTGCTTGCTCAGTGGGAAAACCAGAAGGGCCCCAGTATCCCATTACTATTGACAGTTACAGTCCATCCCCTTTCTAAGGACCCCGCTGCTGCAGTATTGCCATAGCCCTGAGATCCGTCTCTGGTTTCCCAAAGTCCCTCAGTGCTGTTGCACCTAAAGCATCAATTTCACCTCATACCTTTGCTTACAACTCTTCCATAGCCCTCCCTTGTCTTTAGGGCAAAGCCCATCCCCTTAGCATGACAGACAGCCCTTCCTGGGCCGCATATACCTACTTCTCCTGCGTCACCCCCACCTTCCAGTAAACAACTTCAGATCTACCAGGAATCTCTGGAAAAGTACGCGTCCTATGCCTTTGCCAGGTCACCTGCTCCTCTGCCTGATTGCTCTCTCTTCCTTACCCATGTATTGAGTTCACTTCACTTCCCAAACTCAGCCTGGGGTTCCTTTCCTCCGGGAAGCCTGCTCTAGCCCTTCTAGCTAGTGGCCTTCACTTCCTGTCTGTCCAGTCTGTCCATGCTCAGGGATGTTCTTACACAGAAATGCTCCTCTCTGTAAATCCATGCCCATGTGAGGGCCCCGCTTAAATGGCACCCGGGCTCATGAATGAGTGAGACAGCTGTTAGCTTCCGAGGCGCCTGAAGGCACCTTGGGGCGGGGCCCTGCCAGCACCCTGGTAGTGTGTGGGAGCTGAGCTATTTGCTTTGGTTGGAGGAAACCTGCACAACCAGGAAAACCTATCCACAGGATTTCTCTTCTCCTTGGTTCATAGAATAGAGAACAAAGCTTCACCCCCAACCTCCCCACTGGGAGACTGAAGATCTTCCTCAGGTTGAAGCTAGGTTGCCAGGGACAGAAAGACCCAGATTAGACAGTAGCCATGGTGCCTCCGTGGTTCTGTCTTCACGAGTGGCACCACCACCCATCCACCCAGGTGCTCAAACCAGAAACCTGCAAGTCCATCGTAAAGCCCTCCTCCCCTCAACCCCACAGGCATGCAGTCACCAAGATCTCAGTGTTGCTGGGACCTGTGTCTGTCCCATCCCCATCCTCTCCTCCATCCCTCACCTGGACCCCCACAGAAACCTCAAACATCCTCACCACCTCTGGCCTCACTCCTGCCACATCGGTTTCCACACAAGCAGCCAGACTAATGCTTCCTCAAGCACCTATATGTCCCTGTGGCCCACTATTTAAAACTTCTGCCGCTCCTCCCTCAGAATGAGCCCCAGCTCTTCGGGGCAGGGGAGGTCTCGAGACCCTTCAGACCTAGCTCCAAGCAGACCCTCTAGTCCTGGCCCTTCTTGAGTCACCTCCTTGGACTAGAGGGCCAAGTACATTGTCCCCCACTCCCAGACAAGGCAGCAGCAGGTGTGCTCAGTTTGTGGACTTGCCATAGACTGACACTGAGTACTTGTTCTGGAATGCTCTGTGTCTGCCCCAGCACAGGCCTTGTGCGCCTGACTCTACCCATCCCTCCCTCAGCATCCCCCATTGGCTGGTCTTCCACTCACATGGAGTCCATCACCCCATGTTGTAGTTTGCTTCTCTGTCTCCCCTGCTCACTGAGAGCAGGGACTGTGTTGAACCCCAATGTTAAAACCCCATCCCCTAGCCTGGCATATGGTGAGTGCTCCGTAAATATTTGTGGAAGGCAGGACTACAACAAGTTAAGAGAGAAGAATCTTGTCGAAATCTCCTTTCTGGACCATTCATTTATTGAACAAATAAAGAGGATGGAGAAAAGCAGGCAGAGACGCTGAGAGAAGTCTGCAGGACCCTGGGGGCAAATAGCTGAGATTCCACACGTGGCCTGAAAAATTGCCACCTCGCCCATGGGGGTTCCTGTGCATTAAAGCATGAAGAACGAGTCTAATCATCTCAGAGTCGGCCAGATGTGCCTGGTGTTGCCATGGCAGCCCCCAGAATTGGGCAGATGTGCCTTGAGCATCTTTGGAAAACATCAGGGGACCTCAGAGCCTGTATGGCCTAGAGGGAAATAGTTCACACTCAAAACGCAGGCATGGAACTGCTCAGTGTGGATTGAGGGTCGTGTAGGATGGTGCCACAGGGACTCTGGGCATCGGAACATAACGAGGAAATGTCTTCCTGTCCTTAAGTCTCTGCCAGGCTCTCCCAGCTGCCCCTGTCTGCTCCCTAACCCCATGCTCCCTCCCTAGGTGATCAAGCTTGCCTTCGAGGAGTTTGACTTGGAGAGGGGCTATGACACCCTGACGGTCGGGGATGGTGGGCAGGACGGGGACCAGAAAACGGTCCTCTACATGTAAGTGAAGTAGGCATTCAGGCGGGCGGGCGGGAGCACGGTACCTTGGCTGAGGGTGGTGGGATGGGCTTGCCGGGTCTTGCCTGGTCCCCCAGACCACACTGCGACCAGGACAGGTGCCTTGTTGTGCTCCTAGTTTCAGCAACAGTCCCTCCGCCTCTCTCTACTCCAACCGAGGGAAACAGAGCACTGGGCCACATTCTCACTAGGGATTCACAGGAAACGTGTACAGATGAGCAGTTTTAGGGAGCAGGGAAATAGAGGTTTTGTGGCTGTCTGCTTTGACACAGACTCTCCTGCCACCCAGCAGTTTTTCCTCAAGGCCAAGTACATCTGTGGTGGTCTGACTTTAGACCGAGACAATCAAGTGCTTTGCTAACCTCCCTGCCTGCTCTTAACTATTTGGGAAGTGGGTGGTTCTAGAGAATTAGGACCACATGGACATACACATTCTCTGAGTCCAGAAAGGTTAGCATTGTATGGTCTGGCCAAGAGAGAGGGTGATATCAGGCTGTGTGGGATTCCATGACCCTGGGTCTTGGCTTCTCCTTTGCCCACCCCAGCAGTCTGACATGAAACAGGAAAATGCTCTTGTTTGATGCATGTGGTCCAGCTTCAGAGAAACAGGCAGCCCTGACTTCATCCATCTCCCCTGCCAAAAAGAAGGGGTGATTTCACATATGCTGAGCACCTACTATGTGCCCAGGCACTGTGATGGGAATTTTCACATCAGTTATCTCATTTAATTCCCACAATGGCCCGATGAGAAAGGTGTTATTATTCTCATTTAGCAGGTGGGGAAACTGAGGCCAGTGGTTGCAAAAGATGGTTGGTGGCAGAATCAGCACTTGAATTCGAGTCTTTTGATTTCAGTGAGGGATAGCATCCCTTGCCATACCCCCTCCCAGCCAGGCTATCTCCAAACTAATACCCTCTGGTTTTAATAATGAATGAAAGATAACTATTGAGTAATAACTGGCTTGTCCAGGAGCTGTTCTGTTCTGGGAACTTCCCACACTTTCTCATTCCTGCTTGGAGAAGATCCTATCAGAGCAGTTAAAGGACTCATGATATGATGTTACCCACTGAGTCAGTGACATGGCTAGGACGTAGGGTCTCTCAGGAGAAAGGAAATAATGGGACCCTTATTCCACTGTGTTAATCAGGGTTTGCCAGAGAAACAGAACCAATAGTGTGTGTGTTTGTCTATATATATATATATATATGAGAGAGAGAGAGAGAGAGAAGGGTTTATTATAAGGAATTGGCTCACATGGTTATGGAGGCTGACAAATCTCAAGATCTGCAGGGTGAGTCGGCAAGTTGGAAACCCAGGAGAGTGATGATGTAATTGTGGTGTGAAGGCCAGCAGGCTCAAGACCCAGGAAGAACTGGTGTTTTGGGATCAATTCCAATGCAGGGAGAAAACCCCCACAAAGTCCCAGCTGGAATTCAGGCAGAAAGAATCTTCTCTTAATGAAGGGAAGGACAGCCTTTTTGTTCAGTTCAGGCCTTCAGCTGAGTGGATGAGGCCCACCCACAGTGGGGAGGACAATCTGCTCACTCCATCTATCATTTAAACGTTAATCTCATCCAAAACCACAGACACACCAGGAATAACATCTGGCCAGACATCAGGATACCCCAGGGCCCAGCAAATTCAGATAGCCATCTCACCCACCTCTCCCCTCCTCTTGGTGCCTCCCCATCACTCACCTGCCCTTGATCGCTGACCTATATGATGTATCCACTCAGTGTGCCCAAGAGGTCCTCCCACAACCCCATGTGCTTTTCCATAGAGAGAACCTTAGAACAGCGAAGCTGAAAAGATTCTTGGGGATCATACAACCCAATCCCCTTATTTAACGTGGAGTGGAAAGGCCCAGAGATGCCCAGCATCTTGCCCAAGGTCCCCCCACAAAGAATGGCAGAGCCAGGGCTTATACCCAGATCTTTGCACTAATCTAGTGTGAGTGAGCTCCCAACAAGTCCTAGAGCAGCCCAGGGACTTACCCATCAGTCCCAGATCTCTTTAGGCCAATATCCATCTCAAACCTTCAGGGAAACACATGCAAAATGGTCAGGCTCCTTTGTTGTCCCAATCGGGTCAAACAGGAAAAGCAGAGGCCTTGGCTTCTCTCTTGCTTACTGCCACCCCGGAGTCAGAGCCAACCCTGGCCTGGCCTCCATCTACTCGCGTAAGAGCCCCCAGATCAGGGATGTCACATGGGCTGGGCTGGTGAACCCCAGGTGGTCTGTCCCAGCTCCACCCCCATGGCACTCATGTGCTGAGCATCTCTCTGCAGCCAACTCAACACCCCCAACCTCAGCTTTGAGACCCAGGGTAGAACAGATCCATTAACAAAATTTCCCCCTCCACAGCCTACAATCCCTGTCTCTACAGTAAGAGGAAGCCAGGTTTCTTCCAGAAACCCCAGCCTGTGCAGTGGATGCTGGCTCTGCCACTCTCCAGCAAGCTGACCTCAGGAAAGCCATTGCCCGTGTTATACCTTTGTCTTCTCATCTGTACAGTGGGGATAATAACCCCTACCTCACTGGGCTAATGGGGGCATTAAATGAGATAATGGACATGACGGTGTCACACTTGGATAGGTGCCTGGAAAATGTGAGTTGAGTGAGAAGCTTCCCCGTGCTCAAACTTAAGAAAATGTGGCCCAGGGTCACAGCTGTGCTTCTAGCCTCAGTCCTCGTACTGGCAGGGGAGGACACGTCGACTGAAAGGAATGGCTGGGTTGCCACCAGGGGAAGGGGTTTCTGTCTGTCTTTTTTGCAGTACAGTTCACAGGAGAAATCAGAGGTTACAGGGTGTGGACATCCCTTGATTAGATCTGGTTCCAGCTAGCCCTGCCCCCTGAGCCAGCGAGGCCACAGATGTCTCTCATAAGCCCAGGGGTCTGGGCGAGGAAGTGGAGGTTGAGATTCAAGCCACAGGGGGAGAAGCACTGGGTCCCTGGGCTCCAGTGTCAGAAACTCCATGGAGCTCAGAATTTGCCCGCATGAGCCTGGCTCCGAGATGCTCCTGTAGGTGTCTTCAGTCGGGCAGTCATTCTGGTGGGGTGCCATGGTGGGGTGCACACCTCTAAGTCTCTCTCTCCTGACAGCCTGACAGGTACGTCGGTCCCAGATCTCATTGTCAGCACCAACCATCAAATGTGGCTCCTCTTCCAGACAGACAGCAGCGGCAGCTCCCTGGGATTCAAGGCCTCTTACGAAGGTAACTGCTCTTGGGGAGTGAGGGACCCTGGAGTCAGAGCCTTGGGGTCTGAATTTGGAGTCAGCGAGCCCTGGGTTTGAACCTGATTCGGCTCTGCACTAGCTTCCTCTCCTTGGGCACATTGGAATTCTTGACATCTCTGAGCCCCAGCCTCCATCCTTGTCCAGTGGGTTGTTTTGAGGATTATCTGAAGTAAATCACTTAGAATACTGGACACACAGCACTGGGCACATACATCGGTTCCATCTCCAACTCATACTGGACTCGTGTAGGCCTTTAAAGGGCCCTGTAAACTCTCTAACCTCGGTTATTTCCTATCTTCATACTGGAGATAGGAGCTTCCCAAGCTACTATCCACTAGGGGTGTTAGAGTGATGAGGGGCTGTACCCAGTGCTAGGGACAGACACACACCATTGGTGGCCTAAGGAGGATACAGATGAGGGTGACCTTCATCTCTTGATGGAAACAGCCAGCCATTAAGGGAATGGCAGACTCTGGGGCTCAAGAGATGCCACCACTGTCACCCTTCCCTGCACTTGCACGCCTCCTGTTGATTCATGACTGCTAATGCCGACGCCCACAAAAAGGGGAGCAGAAGCCATCCCCCAGGGATTTGTGAAGACCCTGTTAGGTGTCAGGCCCCAGACCAGCACTAGGGAGAAGATGCATCAGACCCAGGCCCCATGGCAGAGACAGAAGCAAAAGCAGGGGAGCTATTGCAGTCAAGGGGGTGTGGCAGAGAGACCCATGGAGCATGGAGAAGGTCAGTCATCTTCCAGAGCATCAGGAAATGCTTATCAAGAAAGGGGGGCTTATGTCTTTGAAATGACAAGGTAGCTACTAGAGAAACAGGAGGGAGAAGCAACCTTCCTGCACCCCGAGCTCAGAGACCTGAGCGTACTATGGGAGGCTCTTTAGGGGGAGCAGTACCAAAGACTTGTTCTTCTCCGTGGGCCTCACGCCCCAATGCTCAAGGATCCTTCTGTACCAGGACCTGGACTGTCTCCACACTGGATGCACAGCATGTCCTAGGGCTGTCCTAACAAAGAGCCACACACCAAATGGCTTGGTTCAAAGGCAGTGTGTTCTCTTACAGCTGGAGGCTAGGTGTCAGAAGGTAGTGCTCTCTCTGCGACTCTCCATGGCTTAGTGCATGCACACGGGTAACATCCTTGCCTCTTCCTAGCTTCCCTGGTGATCCTTCCCGTAGTCCTGGTCCTGGCATTCTTTGGCTTGTAGCTGTAGCACTTCGGTCTCTGCTTCTGTTGTCACATGCAGCCCTGTGTGACTCTCTCCATCTCTTATAAGATACCAGTCATAACGGATAAAGGGCCCACCCTACCTCCAGTATGACCTTATCTTAACTTGATTACTTCTGCAAAGAACCAAATAAAGTCACATGCACAGTCACCAGGGGTTAGGATCCAACATATCTTTTGGGGAAGACAATTCAACCCATAACAGGAGGCCAGCCCATATTTCCTGTACTAGCACTGTCATACCTCAGTGCCCACTAGGGTGAGGACAGTGACTGCACTGTTCTAAGATCAGGAAGCATATGTCTGGATGAGACAGAGCAGCAGGCATAGAGCGTCTATTGGGGGACAAGCGCTGATTTCAAATCCTGGTTCTCTGGCTTTCTAGCTCCAGGGCAGGGTAGGGAGCCTCTCTAGGGTTCCGTTTCTTCATCTGTGAAGTGCAGATAATAATGCAACCTAGGTCCCAGGCTACTGTGAAGATTACGCTTAGATAAAGACTGTGAAAGTAAGAAGTGTCACACATTGCGATGCAATAAGTATGTAACTAATGAGTGCATATGTAGGTAGTTAAAAGATTGGGCTCTTCTGGTGCCTGGAGTTACACTCAAGCAGCTGTGGGGCGGTGGAAAGAGCATCAGGCAAGAAATCAGGAGACGCTGATTCAGGTCCAAGCTCTGGCACTCACTGCTTTGAAAATGGGAATGAACTCGGGCACGAAGTTTCTAAAGTTCCCCCCTTCCTGAACTTCTGTGGATGTTCCACAGTGAATGTTTCCAAAAATGGGAGGAATGATCCTGTCACCACATGCCCTTACTCTGTCCATATTTTATCAATGGCCCAGATTAGACATAAATAGCATGAGCTTGAAAGACAGGCCAGTACACCAGTCTGCCTGCAGAAAGATCTCGACGGGTTGTACTGTGGGCTATTTACCATGACCAGATGAAGCAGGGATAACTATCAAGCATGTTTTAAGGTTCAAAAAAATTAGCTACTAGAATTGATTCCAGGGAGTTAGTGTGCTTTCTTCTATTCTGATCTGATCTGGCATCAGAGAATTGAACTTAGAAGTGGGGACCGCAGCTTGAGATGGACACAGAGAGGACATCAGGCAAGCCCAGTGAGAAAGGTGAGCAACCACCCGAGTGTTTATCAGGGGGTAAAGTAAACTCAAGGGAGACCTGAGAGCTGGGTCCAAATATTTGAAGGATTGTTTCATGGGAAAGAAGAATTAGACCTGTTTGGTGTGATTTCATTGGAATAGGAAGGGACTTGTTGAGAGCCCACCATGTGCCAGAAACTTTATGTTCATTATCTCAGGGTTTGCAGTGCCACGTAAAGACTTGGGGTGCCCTCAGGGACCACCATGGTGGGGTAATAAATAGAGATAATAATAACAACCTCACAGCATGTTAAGAAAGTGAGAGGAGATCACAGAAAGCTCCTTGCACAGTGCCAGGCACTGAGGCAACTTCCCCTGGAGGCTACTAAAGTTCCTCTCTACCCAAACCTTCCATGATTGCCCTGCTCGCCACTGGTTGCCCTCCTCTGCCCGGGGACACGTGGCTTCTTGCCATCCCGCAGATGGCCTGTGCTTGCTCTGATAGCACACCTCACACCTGCACTCCCCACCTGGGCCCTGCCTCACACCTGCACTCCCACCTAGGGCCCTCACTCCCCAGACTGGCTGAGAAATGAGATGGTTCACTATGGTCACAGTGTATGGTATGGAGGCAGAAGTGGCAGAAGGCAAATTCTGGCCATGGAGAGCCTTGAGGCTTCATAAAGGGTTTGCACCTTGTCCAGTGGGAAGAACCAATGAATTACCAAATGTCGGGATGGGCCTGCCTTTCCCTTCTTGTTCCTCTACCACTGATAGTTTACTGGAGGGGTGAAGCCCATCGATCTCACACCTTCATGATGAAGAGCCCCCTGTACTGTAAAAAGGTGGGTGATTGAGTTCCCTGGCACCTGCTGCGACTGTGCCCCACAAGCTGCTCTCAGGGCTTCTCCCACCTGTGGCCACCTGTTTCTCCACTGCTCTGGCCGCTCCCTCGGAGCACCTGCATGGTTCCTCACTGCCCTTCAGGGTGGGTATCTTTCAGTGTCTGTCCTTAGCCTTCCATCCTCCCTTTGTAGAACCTTCCACAGTTGATCACATCCACTCCCATGGCTCCAGCCTCAGCCTAAACACCAGTGACTTCCAAATCTGTTCCCACTTGCATTTTAGTCCACTGGTGACACATTTTATATAGCTTCTCCCTCAGACATCTCAAACCTAACCCATCTGTATTAATCTGCACATAATGAAATGCCATAGGCTGGGTGGCTTAAATAGAAACTTATTTCCTCACAATTCTAGGCTAGAAGTCCAAGAGCGAGGTTCTGGCTGATTGAGTGTTTGGTCCAGGCTCTCTTTCTGGCTTGCAGATGGCTGCCTTTCACGTGGCCTTTCCTCAGTGCATGCACACGGATAGACAGAGAGCAAGCCCTCTGTGTCTCTTCTCATAAAGACGCTAACCCTGTGGGATCAGGGCTCCACCCATATGGCCTCATTTAACCTTTATTACTTCCTTTGAGGCCCCATCTCCAAATACAGCCACATTGGGGGCTAGGCCTTCAACATAGTAATTGGACGGGGGCTGAGGACACAAACATTCAGTCCTTAACACCATCCAAAACGAAGCTCTTCATCTCCTCCTCCCCACAACCCCTCCCCCTGTGTCCCCATCTTAAGAAACAGAGCCACCATCCATGTTATCTATCACTCGTTCTCCTTTCACCTCCTCCTCCCTCTCCCACCACTAACCCTGTCCCGGATTCTGACAGTTCTCCCTCTGCAGCGCCCCAGCCCCTTGTCTTCGCTGCTGCCAGGCCTTCATCACCTCTCACTTGAGTTGATAGCACAGGCTTTCTGGACTCGAGCCCCCACCCCACCCCCATCTGCCACATGCAGCACAGCCATCTCCCAGAATCCAAACCTGGCAGTTTCCTCCTCCTCAAAACAACTTTCAAGACAACTCCGCATTGCTTTTGGGTAAGGTACAGGCATCCCAGGCTCTCCATGATGGTAATTCCAAGCTGAATTCTGGTTTTTATGAATTCGTTCTAGGCAGAATTCCAGTTTATTCATCTCTGTAGTCCATAGGGCCTAACCCAGGGCCCAACACATAGCATGTCCTCAGTGAAGCTCGCAGAATTAAATTGTAATGACATTTTGCATGGGCTCAATAGGGCACCCTTCCTCAGCATCCTTTCAATCCCCTTTCCCCTACTTCACCAGCTCCCAGAACTCGGGTGCCGAGAGCCCACACCTTCTCCACTGTCCCCTGGGCTTTAGGGTCAGACAAACCCAACTTATAATTAAGTTCTGCTACTGGCTCTGTGCGTGATCTTCAGCCAGTCTCTCATCTCTGAGCCTGAGTTTTCTCATGAGTGAAAGGGGCTGATAAACATTTATTTCACAAGGTGGGTCTTACAAAGACTCGGTGTAGTGAAGTGCCCGGCAGAGGGCCTGGCATTTAGCAAACACTCGATTAAAAGCCTGGTCCCCTCCCCTGCATCTCCTCTCCCAAGCTGCACCCATGGCCGAAGCCTCAAAATGACCTTCACCCCCCTCTTGGCCCTCTTTTAATCCCAGCTTCTGGTCAATTCCCTACAGCACGACTTGGCTCAGGGATGGGAGGGTAGCAGGGATGCAGATGTTCTGCATGTGGCATGAAGCCCCTGAGGGCAGAGACCTCCTCCAGGCACACCTGGCCCCATCCTCATCAATACCCCCTCTGTCCCAGTTCACAGAGAGAGAAACTTCCTCGGGGGCAAACAGGTAATACTGAAGTATCACCCCTTTCGGCCCCTTGTTAAAAGTGTGATTTCCAAATGGGAAAATTGGGAGATTTATTTCCTGAAAATTCTTCCAGCTCTGCTTGCCACACTCCCAGGGTGAGGTGGGGGAGGGGATTTAGGCTCCATCAACATCTGAGGAGTCTGAGCTGGAAACTCAGTCCCCCTGCATAGGGACAGCCAGCTGAAGGAAATACATTCACAGTTGCAACTGCTTTGCTTCCGAGCAGAACAAGAAATATTTAAGGAACAGGCAATTAGCTTTTACCAGAAACATAAAATTACATACAACTTGCTAACAAGTTTTAGCATCAATCTGGGAGTCTCCTGGCTTCCTGACTTGGAGCCTGGGATCTGCAGCCTGGAGCTAAATCTGGGAGCATGGCTTAGTGCAAGAAGGGGACAGGGGGGCTGACCCTGGAGACAGGGAGGAGCGAGGGAGTAGAGATTATGCAGAAAGGTTGCCCCACAGTCCAGGGCACTCATGTTGGAAATGAGGTCCCCTGGGTATTCAATACTGTCTAAACCCCTATTATGTGTCTCAGATACTGTTCAGGACATCAGGGCCACAAGGACAACAAGATAGTCTGTGTCTGCACCCAAGTCATAGTCTGTCTTCATTAGAGACAAGGCAGTGCTAGAAGATGGGAAATATTAAGGAGGGGCAGTAATCTTGCTTGAGGGCATCAGGGAGGGCTTCCTGGAGGAGCTGGCATCTGAAACAGAACTGCTGGAAGGATGAAAAGGAGTTGGTTAGCATCCCTGAGAAAGAGGAAAGATTGGCTTAGAGAACTGGCATGTGCATAGGGTTGGAGCAAAGACTTGTGCTGAAATAAAGATTTAGAGCAAGTAGGGAAACAATGGCCGAGACTAGCCCTCTCTCTGCCAGCAGTGCCTCCATCCCCTCTGCTAGTGGGCACTGCTGAAAGACGGTGCTGGAGCTGGGCCAGATAGGAGGCCAAGGGCAGCAGACCAGCACCCTCGACTCCACTCCTTTCCAGACACTGCCTCTCCTCCTATTGGAATAGCATGCATGTGACCATTTTCAGCCCAAATCTGCTATTTTCAGGACACCTCTGATTTTTGTTTCATCCCCATAAGCATAGAAGACCAAACTTTCTTACTTCTTTCAAGAATGGCACCAGCCATGTTCCGAAGACACTCACTGAGTTTCCATGATACCCTTAAGGCTTCCTCAGGCATCAGGAGCTAGAGTTTACCTAGATCCAGGCAGCAGCTGCCTCCTCTCAGGAAAGCCCTTCTGTCCTGGCTCTTGGGGGTAGGGTGACAAACAGCTAGAGGATGCCGCAGGATTAAAATTTGACAGGAAATGATTTGTCCCTGAGTTGTACTCACCAAATACCGGGGCTTTTGCAAATGGCAAGCTCCAGTTTGGAGCAAATGCAGACAGCTTTGAGGCCACCTAGATATTCTACTTGTCCATTTTCACCCCTTCTCTTAACCTGCTTCAGCCTGTCAGGACAGCACTGTGGAGGAAGGAGGTGAGGAAGGAAGCATATCAGCCACTTCAGCCACCCACACTTCCGTCCTATTTGTGAAAGTCATGTGTGGAGAGAGGTGCACAAATACCCCACAATACATATACAGGTGCTTTGTGTCTCCTGCCTCCTTGTGTCCTTCCCATCAGAAGGAGACGTGGAGTGGGATATCAATCCATGAGATCCAGGCATGCCCAGAGGTCATCTTAATGCACCAAATATGCCCAGTCACTCGCCAGGGGTTTGCGCTGGTTGAACAGTGGATCGATGGCACTTAGTATGCACAAGACTGTGCTTGGTTGTAGACACGCATCCCTCCTGCTCTCTAGAGAGCATCATCACACCCCCGGCCTTGAAGAACTGACAGCGTACAAAATAAAGCATAAACAAACTTTCAGCCCTTAAACCAGGCTCTTGTGGTCTCCGTCAGACCAGCTGACCTCGTCCCTCTTCATCACTTCCTGCCGCACTGAAGTTCTAACTCTTCTCTGACACGATGCTCCCTTCCTCCGAGTCTCCTTTCCTGCTTCTCTCCATCCTCCCCTGTCATCCCTCAAACACTTACTAAATGTCTCCTCTGTGCCTTGCACTCTTCTGGAAGCTGGAAGGAGATATTTCAAAAACCCTCTCTCCGTCCTCAAGAAACGTTGCATTTCACAGGAAGGATCATAAGCCAAAGCCGCAGCTGTTAACAGGAAGTCTTCCTAGGGGCTGGGAGTGGGAGAGAGCGCCTGGCTAGGCCAGGACATCCTAGGCAAGATCTCAGCCTGGGCAGCACTGGGGCTGTCATGAATGATGACGCTTTGTCTGGCAGACAAGCAGGGGTGTTCATTTGGGAGCAGAGGGACAGCAGGTGCCAAGTTAGAGCCACGGGAGAGCCAGCTGGGCTGTGCCAACAACAAGCCAAGCCTGACAGTGAGGTAACACCTACTGGTTCCTGGGTACGTGCCATGTGCCGGACATTTTGACAATTGTCTTATATGCACAAGCTCATTAAATCCTCAGAACAACCCTGTAAGATGGGTGTTGTTATCACCACTTCCCTTTTACAGATGACAAAACTGGGACTCGGAGAGAATGAGAAATGGGTTCCCGGTCTACTCCTTAGTGCAGGGCCAGGATTTAGGCCCAGCACTCACTGCCACCAGAGCCCTCACTCGTCACTGGCGCCCTATCTTGCCTTCCCACAGGTTGCTCAGTTTTGTGGTGTACAAAGCTCAAGGTCAGTGATGGCCAAAGATGAGGCGGCGTTGCAGGGCCTAGGCGAAGGTCCTGCCCTGCCGAAGAGATAGGGTTTTAGGAAGCTAGGAGAGAGTCAATGAGCAGGACATGGTGATAAATGGATTTTTATTTCTGAGCGATCTCACGTTGCTTATAGTTCAGAAGAGAGGGAAGAAGCAGGGGACCTACTCTTGCCTGAAGCCACCATCCAGGTGAAAAATTGGGAGGGGAGACTAAGGAGTGAAGAAGGGCCTAGAGCTGAGGGGCCTGATGTGTGGAGGAGGAAGAGCCACATGAGGTGTGAATGAGGACTGGATGAGAGGGGAGGCGAGATCCAGGCTGATTCCATGTCTGGCTTGGGCCACCTCCAGAAGCCTCCTCCAGCCCCAAGGCCTGCACTGCCCTCTGCTCTCCCAGAGGCTCTGTGGTCAGAGGCACACCTCCTCCCCTGCCCTCATCCTTTATGCTGTAATTATCCCCATACCCACCTGACTAGTGGTTCTGCAACGGCAGGGCCATGGGTCAGGCTGCTCTGTGTCTTTAGTGCTGGCCGTGGCATTTGGCAGTTTCCATGCAATAAATATTAGCTGGACTCACACACTGAACAGAATATTCTGTGTTCCAGGCACTGTGTTAGTGCTGGGTGCAGAGTGAGCAACAGTACATAACCAATGCCCACCTTCATAGGACACACCTTGGGTGGGAGCAAGAAACAAGGTCAGCCTGGCAGCCAGAGGCGGAGAAAGGGGCTGAGTGGGTGAATTGAGGGAAGAGGCAGTTAAGCTCCATGGAGGTGGAAATTTTTGTCCTTTTTCCCCACTTCTGTACCCCCGACATCTAGAACAATAACTAATAAAATAAATAGATGAATACTTAGGAAGGACAGTCAGTGCTATGAAGGAAGAGAACAGGGTGCAAAGAGAGGAAAGGAAATGGGGAGCATCCAGGCTGCTTGGTCCAGAGGGCATCTTTGAGGAGGCAACCTCTTACACTGCAGTCTACAGTGTGAGGCGTGGGAATATGAAAGGGCGAGGTGAGGACGCCAGGACCCAGCTGAGAGAACAGTGAATAAATGAAGGAATAAATGAAGTCACATCCATTTGTAAAGGCACCAAATCGCAGCCCAAGCTTGGATGCCCCTCCTCCCTGCAAGCTGCGCTGCCCTTACCTGGAGCACATCAAATGGAGAATTTATGGCGACACATGATGCAGTTCCCACTGAACAGACATTGTCATAAAAGAAAGCTGCAATTTGCTATTAGAAATTGAAAAACCTGGGAGAAGACCGAGGTTGATCACAGACGATAGGAACAGCAGCGCTGAGAACGGGGGAAAGCAAATAGGCTGAGCGGAGGGCCAGCGTGATGGAATTCGGAGGCGTCTGTGAAGTGCTCATCTCATGTCCCCAGCTCGCTTTTGGTAGGCAAATGGAGAGAGAGATAAACATTATAGAACGGGATTACATTAGGCCAGACAACAGGAATTGCATGCATGATTTTCTCCAAGTCAGAATTTGGTTTATCCATTTGCACTTCTGGGCCCTGACATCAGACTTGGTCAGCACCTGACCAGGAAGGTCAAGGTCAAGCACCTTTCAGGCAGAGCAGTAGAGCACAGGGAGCTATCTGCAGAAAGACACGGGGCCTTGGTCCCTGTGTTCCCAGCAGGGGTTGATGCCTGGCTTGGAAGGAAGAGCCAGATCAAGACAAGGGGTGTCAGAGGGACAGAAGCCAGGCACCAGCCCCTTCTGCCTTCCTGGAAGGAGCTCCCAAACTGCTCTATTCTTCCTCTCCCCTCCACCCAATCCTAGTTCTGTGGTCTTTACATTCTCCTCTCCAATGCCTTGCACTCTTGGCCAAAAGCCCCCTTAAACCTGACTTCTCCTTGAGGCCATCATTACCCTATAGCCCTCTGCAGTGCAAGCAACTCATGTCCCTCAGCCATGAATGTCTGTTGGGGAGCTGGGCTCATATGCTCACTCTCCCATCTATTCCACCTGTGTAAACCCTTCTCCTTTGACCTTATGTTGTCTCCTTCCACCTGTGCCACTTTCTACCCTCCTCATCAATATCTCCAGACTCTTCCTCTCTACTCCAGTTATCACCTTACCTCTCAGTTTTTTTTATCTTCTCACTTCCTCTCTGTGCACTCCAGCCAGACCTTGATTTCCAGCACCTCTGAAATCTTAACTCCACCCATCTGCTCTGGCATCCTTTGTCTCTCCAGCTTCTCCATTCATTGCCCCCTACTCTCCCCACCCCTGCTCCTGTTCATCATCCTTCCCTTGACCTCTCGATTCTCCACCCCCACCTGCTCTTGTCACTTCTTTTC
The DNA here is from genome assembly GCA_026230045.1 of Corynorhinus townsendii. Classification (NCBI taxonomy): domain Eukaryota; kingdom Metazoa; phylum Chordata; class Mammalia; order Chiroptera; family Vespertilionidae; genus Corynorhinus; species Corynorhinus townsendii. The sequence continues at coordinate 200,557,923 of JAPDVU010000002.1, forward strand.
TCATTTAGCCTAAGCCCTTGGGTAACCCCTCTGCCATTCTTTTAACAATACCCCCAACTCCTTGCCCCATTGTCCTTCCATTTCTCCAAATCCCTCAATCAGTCCTGCTGCCCTTCCTCCATTTCTGCGGGATCCACATCACTGAGGGCTTCTGGGACAAGTAACACAGTCCTGCTCTTGGTGTCCCTATAAATGAGGCATTGCTATCTCCTCGGGCCCCAGAGGTGCATGGCAGTCCATCCAGCCATGATTTCCTCTTCTCCAGAGTGATTGCTTCAGACATTCTTGTCAACATCAAACCTTCCTCCCCAGGACTGGTTCCTCACTTTCAGCAAAGACCATGACCTCCTCCTTTACTTAGAAAACAGATCCTGTGTCGTCATCATAGGATCTCCTTCAGCCTTCTGGGATCCTACCTCAACACTCATTGCAATCACCTCCTCCCTCATTCCCCCGAGAGTCCCCAGGTCTCTCAGGCCCTCCCCCAGCAAGTGACTTTCAGGCAGGGCAGTGGAGCACAAGGGAACCCGTTCCTCTCGCCTTCTCTAGAGTCTCATGCCCTTGTTCCTCCATATCTTCAGCTAACTATGTAATATCTCTCATCCTCTCTATCTGCCTCTATATTTTATGTGTCTGTCTCTATCTTTATCTCTATTTCTATCTCTCTCTCTCCTTCCCTGGCATTTAAACATGGTTAGGTTTCTCCCATCTTAAAAATATTTTAAACTGCCCACTTAAGTCCATACTCCTCATGTGTTACCACCTAACTTCTCTCCATTCTGTCACTTCCAGGAAATGCCATTTTTAAGTGGCATCCACTCTTCCTATAGCATCTTCCTCTTCTCCCATTGGATGTTGGTCCCATTGTTACATTCAGTCTACTCCCCGCTAATTCGTCACTGACCTTCACTAACCTGCTTTTCAGTCCTGTGTAAACTTCCTTGCAGCATGTGATGCTGTTGAGCTCCTTGAAGCTCATTCTTCTCTAAGCTTCTGTGACCCTACTTTCCCCAGGATTTAATCTAACATTGTGCTGGTCCCTACAGTGTTCCTAACTGTTCTGTCCTGGACTGACAACTCTTCTCACTCTCTTTGGGTGGTCTCATCCTTCTCATGGCTTCTTTTATCATCTGTGAGCTGAATCCAAATTCTATATTTCTAGACAAGACTTTTCTCCTGAACTTAAGACCGAACCATGAGGACACTTTCTACAAGCTGTGTCCATTCAACATGCCCTACTGCTGACCCCCAGACATGGCCCTCCTCCTGCATTCTTATCTTAGTGGAAGCACACCCAAGGTCTAAGGCCTACCATCACGTCACTGTAGACCCATGCCTCTCCCTTATCCCCTGTAACCTCACTCTCAGTGGGCTTATGGTTTCTTCCAGCTTTAGGCCTCCCAGAACTTTCTATCTCTCCCCATCCCCTCTGCTAGAGCCCAGTCTGGGATGCTACCAGAACACCTCCCAGATTACTGTGAGCCTCCCACTAGAATGGAGGCTCCAGAGAGGCGGGGCTATGTCTGCCCCATTCTCTGTGAACCCCCAGGGCTGGGCACAGTGGCTCACTAAGTAGACACGCAGGCATTTGTTAAATGAATGAATGATCCCTCTGCCTCCATAATGACTGCTCCTGACTGTTCTCCAGACAACAATCGGAGTGATCTTTCAGAATATACAATATGAAATGCTAAATAGAATGGACCCCTTTGTGGACTCCCAGTTGCCTGTTATCTGTAGCTCAGTCTTATTAGCAGATCTCACAGGCCCGTCCATGGGTTGGCCCTGCTGCCTTCTCCAGCCTCATCTCTCAGCACCTTGCCAACAGTACCTTGTGTGTAGAAAGGCAATATTGCACAGTGGTTAGGAGCCCTGGGTCCATTCAACCCATTTGGATTTTTGATCCACTATTCTCTAGCTCTATGGCCTTACATGATTGATCTGTGCCTCAGTTTTCTTCATTTTAAAATGGCTATAATAGTACCTTCCTCACAGGGTTGCTGTAAGGATGAAATGAGTCCATATATCTAAAGTGCTCCAAGTGGCTGCCGGCACATAATCAGTACTGGGGTTATTAGTTATAACAACTGTTAGCTAGTTAGTATCACTGTTGTCATTGCAATCCTATAGTCTTACCACTGAGACTTTGCATGGCCTCATCTCCACCTCAAGGGTGCTTCTTCTCCCTTGTCTCCCATTCATTCCTCTCTTTTCCCCCAGCTTCCCTGAAATATAATTAACAGATAACATTGTGTAAGTGTGTGTACAACATGATGACTTGATATGTGTATATATTGTAAAATGGTTACCATGATATGATTAGCCAACATGACCATCATCTCATATAGTTACAATTTGTGTGTGTGTGATGAGAACTTTTAACATCAACTCTTTTAGCAACTTTCAAATATACAATATAGTATTGTGAACTATAGTCATGTGTTCATCATGTTGTGCATTACGTCTCCAGAACTTACCCATCTTATAACTGGAACGTTGTACCCTTTTACCAACATCTCATTCCCCCATCCCCCAGCCCTGGCAACCACTGCTCTACTCTTTGTTTCTATGAGTTTAGATTTGTTAGGTTCCATGTATAAGTGAGATCATACAGTATTTATCTTTCTCTGTCTGGCTTATGTCATTTAGCATAATGCCCTGAAATTTCATCCATTTTGTCACAAATGGCAAGATTTCCTTCTTGTTTATGGCTGAATAATGTTTGTGTGTGTGTGTGTGTGTGTGTGTGTGTGTGTGTGTGTGTGTATACTCACTACATTTTCCTTATTCATTCATCTATCCATGTCTTGGCTATTGTAAATGATGCTGCAATGAATCCCCCTGTCCTTTCACCTGCTGGCTCCTGCCCAGGCTTCAGATTTCAGCTTAGACATTACCTCCTCCAAGAAGCCTTCCCCTGATGCCAGGGCTGGGACTGGGGTGAGGGGAGCAAGGCACTCACTTTGGGAATAAAATTTAAAGGAGGTGAAGGATGCCAAAAAACCCAGTAATTAATACAGATATTGTAATGTAACTTTAAAATCAAGATTAATGGGAAATGTCAGTGATTAGAAACATAAAGATTTGAAATAACCACAGGCTTTGATGATGAGGACTAGGGTGAGACCAGTGAGGTGAGTCATCCAAATGCAAGGTCAGATCTGGTCTTCAGTTTAGGTCTGGGTACTTTTCTTAATGTTGGATTGTGTTCCAAGTCATTAATTTTGAGTTCCTAAAAAAATATTACACTAAGATATGGTTTTGGTTCCTGAGCTTTTGCTGACTCCTGAAGTTTTGTGCCCAAGGTTAGTGCCTCACTCCGCACATCCTATTTCCAGCCCCACCCTCCAAGTTTGCGTTAGGTATCCTTCTGGGCCCTTCGCAGCACAATCACATAGTGTCATAAATACCTTCTCCCTCATCATATCACAACTAGGTTGTTTGGCCATGGGCAGCAGGACCCAAGTCCAGATCTCTGGTCTCTAGCACAGGGACTGGCACATAGCAGGTGCTCATTACATGCTCTGGTGGCACTGACGCAGGAGAAATGGGGTGGATGTTGGCATGGGGGAAGACCCAAACCTACACCTGGGGGAGAGCTGGCAGATTCCTTCCTCCCTCTGAGAACGCTGGTTCTCTTGAGCTGATCACATCCTCAGACCAGCAGCTGTTGGCAGGGACATTGAAGGTGTACCTCACATGTGTATCTTCTACAGCACGGTGGGAACTCACTAAGAAACCTTAAGTCTGGGACCTAGCTTATGGAGTAGGATTCAGCTCTGTGTTCAGATGCTGGGTAACTTCCGTTAGTTCTCTGAATGCCTGCAGTGACAGTCCTTGCCAGGGTCTCACACCCCAGGAAAAAGGGAACCCCTAGAAGAAGGAGGGCCTTGCTGCTCCATGTTGGAGTTTTGTCCCAGGGGCCCCTTCTCCAAGGGTGTCCTTGGAGACCCTGCAATTCGGGGACCTAGAGCAAAGCCACCGCCTTCCCGGGAGTGCCTCAGTGTGTGCCCCCAGGCCCTGCACAGGAAAGCCAGCATCAGAGGGGATCGGAAGTGCTTTCAGCAGGTGTGTGTGTAGAAGGTGAGGCCCAGAGGACATGTGAGATGAGAAATGGGAGAGCCGATCTGTACATGAGCCCTTAGACCTGGCACCTGGCCTGGCCTAGTCCACCCACTTTCCCTCACACCCAAGGACCATAGATGTTTGAGACCACACACACACACACACACACACACACACACACACACACACACACACCCTTCTTTCTGCCAGCTCTCAGCAGGGAGCTGGAGGCCCTGGTTTGGGGGATAACATGAATGTGACAACCAAGTGCTCACCCATATAAGGCAATACACAGAGCTGCCTGTTAGGTCACACGCGGCAACTTTGGGGACTGTGGCTCCTGGCAGCCCATAATGATGTCTACAGAAAAGCCAGGTTCCCCTTGGCATGACAAGCCTGGGAAGGTGTCCAAAAACCTCCCATTACTCCAACCCCCTCTCTCCCAAATCATGGGGCTCTTCCAGTCCTCACCTACCATCTGTCATTTCATTTATTACTCCCTATATTTCTCTCAGGATGCCTTCCTCCCTGGGAGCAGAGCTTCTTCCTCTCCCCCTCTCCTCCCCGCCCTCCCCTCCTGCCTCCTCCACCATCATCTCTCACAGCACCAAACACAAGGCTGGTGGAAGTGGGGTTGTCTCCTCCGGAGGAAACTCCAAGGTCTTGGTGAGGACAGATTCCTTTCCTAGGCTGCCTGGTCCTGAATGACTCTCCCGTGAGGCAGCCAGCCCATTGTGCCCCCTGAGTCCAGGCCCCAGAACTGTCCCAGGGAACCTAGCCCAAGTCTGACTCACCATTGTTGAATCAGATGAACTTAAAAGCATAGCTAACAAGTCATTTGTTTCATTTTACCTGCTACCATCTCAAATTGACTTTAAAAAAATACCTTCATGTGCAAGTGCTTCCCTATCAGAAAGCAGCCAATATTGATTCTCAATCTCTGGTTTGGGGAAAGGCAGGCAGCCAAGCATCAGCTGCCTTCTCATCTCGTGCCTGCCGCTGCCACTCCAGAACGGACTGCACTCAAGATCTGTCAGGTGGCGTTAGGAATACAAATGCAGAGTCAAGTTCAGCAAGAGAGTCTGCAAACTTAGGGGCTTGTCAGCTGGTGGGACAGGCATCCCGAGAAGGAGGTAGACCCACCTTCCCGAAATGAAAGCATCCCAGCACCTAAGAACACTTTCTGTGGACAGGGGCTCAGGCATTTGACAGGAGGCAAGGTTGCTCACTAAAGATCTGCCTGTGTCACTGGAAGCACTGACTCATGGCTGAGGAGCTGCAGCTCCACAAGGGAATGAAGTCAACTTTTGTCTCTGTTTTCTTGTCTTCCTGTCTTTCAGAGATCGAGCAGGGCAGCTGCGGCGACCCCGGCGTGCCTGCCTATGGCCAGAGGGAAGGCTCTCGCTTTCGCCATGGTGACACACTCAAATTTGAGTGCCAGCCTGCCTTTGAGCTTGTGGGGCAGAAGGCAATCACGTGCCAAAAGAATAACCAGTGGTCGGCTAAGAAGCCAGGCTGCGTGTGTAAGTGAGCAGGAGGGGACCACGTGGGGTCTCTGCCCAGAGGCAAGGGCCAATCCCAGCTATTCAGGGGCCCCATCCTTGGGAACCTTGTAGATCCTAACATCAATCTGGTTGGTTTCTTCTATTCCTCACAACACTGCTGGTGGGGTCCTCATTTCTGGCAGTGATGTAGACTGTAGCTCTGAGAAGGGTTGCCCTTGACATTTGGGGACCTTCTTCAATGCCATCTTCCCTCCCTGGTGATCCTGGAGAGCAAGGTATAGGCCACTGGGGCTCAGTTCACTAGGCTCAGACCCAGACGTTTCTTCCTCACCCTCGTTGCCACCAGTGACACCAGACAGTCAAGCCAGGGTGGAAGGGACTAGTAAGTCTATAACATTGGACTCTGTACCAGCCTCTGAGTGCTGCGGGGAGCCATGGCCTTGCCAGGACATAGGAAGTTTTCTCAAACTGCTTCCTCTTGGATTTGATTTAGGGGGGGTGGGGATCAAGCTGTCTTTGGATTGTTGATCTTTTGGCAAGAAAGTTGGAGTTGAGTGCTCTGTTCTATGGAAATAATGAGGAGGCCCATCTTTCTTCTTTGACAGGATGGTCATTCTTTCAACGCAAATAATACTTGAAGCCCAGGGTCCCAGTGGGTTTGGCAAGTGTGAGGGGACTGTGTGTAGCTAAGAGTGGTGCAGGCTTGGTTTCTATTGAGAAATCAAAGAATCCAGCTTTTCTGGGCTGTCACTTCTTTTACCAACCCTCACTGCCCAGCCTTCTCCATCTCTTTCAATCTGCTTCTCTTGGGGAAGGGCAGACAGCCTGACCCTCTGCTCTTCTCAGCCAGCTTCTTGGAACCTCTGAGTGCTGAATACGAGGAAACAGTGGCCCCCAGGGTTGGGGGAGGGAATAACCTTAGAAGCTATCAGGGAACATCCGTGCTGACTGAGTGTTTGGTGTATGAATTGGTGAGTTGGGTCACATCATTGTGATTATACTTTTCAAACAACAACAAAAAAATCACTTTGTTTAGTTTAACCCAGCATTTTTGATGACTTGTGAGTTTATGTAAAAATTCTTGCAGAGGTTTAAAGATCAAATCACTCTTAAGTACACATTAAACAAATCACTCTTATTGAAAATAATAAAATTGCATGAAATCTGCCCATCTCTGTGGCCTGACATGGTTAGAATAGAGTGCCTGGCAGTGTTCACCTCATAGCACACTGCACACCAGGGGGACTGGAGAGGTAGAGCCAGCAGGAAGCAGCTCAGGGAGCACAGGAGCAAGGGGCCTGACAGTCATAGAGACCTCTCCTCCCCCTGTCCCTCACGGCAGGAGCCGGTGAGTGGGCTATGGGAGTCCAGGGTACCATGGGGCTTCATCTTTGAAATCCAAGTACATAAAACAAGGCAGGGAGAGCTGGAAAAGGCCAGGCCTCTAGGGCCAAGAACTGATGGGAATAAAGTGGTTGGCAGACCAGCCAGCTACTTCCGAGCTTGATCAAGTTCCGTGCCCCACAAACTGAGACCTGAATGTAGCAGAATGCTACCTGGAGAGAGGGAGATTGGGCTGTCACACAAGACCTCCCAAGATTTACTTGACCCTTTGGCTCTTAGGAGTAGTTTTAGGAGATCTTTCTAGAACCTTCAGTAAGGGCAGAGGAGCAGCAGGCCCTTAGTTTCCAGGAGCAAGGCTGGCGGCTTCCAGAGCTCTGGGAACTGATGCAGACAGCTGTGGAGAAGGGGGCAGAGCTTTCCTGGCGAGTACCAGGCAGTGTTCTCTGTGGTGTAAATAAGGTGAAGGGGCCCTGGGCTTATTAATGAGAACAGTGAAGCAGGCAGGCGCTCTGGGGGCCAGTACAGCATCTCTTTTTCTGGATGATTCTGAGACCTAGCAGGATGGCATCCCAAGGCAGTCCCATCACTCAGGTGTTCCTGGTCATTTGGACGGAGCAGGACACAGCTCACGTCTCAGGGTTGATGGCTTCCGTGGAGGAGGCCAGAGCGCCAGTTGGCCCCAGGTCTTTGCACCACACAGCAAGGTTGCATTTGTATTTCATGAAAGAGAGGGGCGCCACCTGGCATCTCCACCCAGCTCCCAGCCCCCAAGTTGCTATTTCCACAGGTTCCAGGCTGTGCCCTCGGGGGTGGGGGTGGGGATGGGGTGGCTCACAGGCTAATGAACGGTGAAAAGATGGTGATGAGCAAGTCTTGAGAAAATTTTGGATTCAAAATTGGAGACATGTTTCTTCGTCCTGGTTCAGCTGCATGACGGTGCCCAGGACACCTTTGCTCTGGATTTTGGTTTACTAATGTATCCAAGAGATAACTCTCCATTCTGGCTACAAGAATTCTAAGCTTCTATGATTATATTTACAGGAAAAAGGACCACCCTAGCCAGTTTGACTCAGTGGAAAGAGGATCAGCCTACGGACTGAAGGGTCCTGGGTTTGATTCCAGGCAAGGGCATATACCTGGGTTGCAGGCTCCATCCAGAGCCCTGGTTGGGGTGTGTAGGAAGGCATCAAGTAGATGTGTCTGTCTCACATTGATGTTTCTTTCTCTGTCTCTCCCTTTCACTCTCTCTAAAATCAATGGAAAAATATCCTCAGGTGAGGATTTAAAAAAGAAAGAAAAAGAGAACCGTGACATGAGCAGTTCTCACATTTTTCACAATAAATGGTTGGAGACCATTTCCTAAAATGGGTCATTCACACAGCACGTCACATTTTGAATGAGGGATAATGTTAAACTTTGGTGTTCTGCTCCTGATCCCAGATCAAATATATGATGATGTGATCAATAGGAAAGGGACATCTGTGAGCCTCTATAAAAGTATAAAAAGTACAGTCAGTCCCTGTGCTTTATAAAGCCATCATAATGTAAATGCAAAAGCCTCTCCAGCGAAAGTCAGCTTAAGTGCCTGAAATTTTGCCCCGCATTCGTCACAATAAATATTAATGCAATACTTAGCAAACAATGCTGTTCTTTCCTTCTGGAAATTAAGAAGGAGATTGGGGAAATATCTTCATGGCTCAGATTTCTTTGAACAATTGTCCCCCAAAGTGGAAAGCAGTGCCTTGTTCTTCCCTTGAAACATTTTCTTCAAAAACAACTCCTTTCCCGAGAATCGCCCTGCCGAGACTGCCCAAATGCACGCTTTCCTTTATGTTTCAGCACATCTTCTGTAGCCAGCAGACTTCAGAATAATTGTGTTGGCTTTTGAGCTGCCCTCACAGTAGTAGATGCTCAATAGATGGTCTTTTTCCACGAGGTTTTTAAAGAAGATGATGTTTCTCACAGTGCACAGCATTTTGAAAGAAGAGGTGGAGCCAGCGTCTTCCCTCTGAGTCGGTGTTCCTCCCTGGTTAATTCACATGTCCAGGGATCCCTGCTCAGACTCAGTTGGAAGTAGTACCGCTCTCCATCCATTCAACAGGATTTACCAAGTGTCTGTGCTGTGCCAAGCACCCTGCACTGGGCTCACAGCTGTTGAGTCTGCCTGGGAATGTGCTCAGCATGGTGTCCAGGGAGAAATCTTTGGCCAGGGTGCACTTGTTCTTCACCTGCCCCACGCTCTGGTATTTCACCCCCTTTCCTACAAAAGCATAGAGAGCCTTTCCCATGCAACCATTCCCCCTGATTCCTCCATAAGAAGAGAGACAATGAGGAAGATACAAATAACTCTGGTGGTGGGTGGTTGACACAATACTTGATGCTTTGTTGATGGGCTAGCAGAGTGTTTCACACTTCATAAAATAGCCAGGAAACCAATTATCAGTCCATTAGCAGCCACTTTCAAAAGCAGTTACAAAACAGCCTTAACCCAGAGATATGCTGAGACTGCAGAAATGCAAGCTTGCCTTCACCATCTTGTAAACCACCAGGAAACAGTGTGGGTCCTCATTGCTCAGTTCCTCCTGTCTATGGCATCTGTGAAAGGTGAGGGCAGGGCCTCCTGGGATGGGCACAGTGGAAGTTATAAATCTCAAGAGACCAAGGAGGGAGAAGTGGGTCCTTGGGTGCTCAAAGAAAATGTCACGGCAGAAATAGGGTTTGGGTTGGGAGTAAAGGAAGGTGTTCTACACAGAGATGCTGTGGGAAATGTCCTCTCCTAGTACCTTCTGACTAGTCCTCTAGAGTTCTTCCCCAATACAACCCCCACCCCAGGGCACATATACACACATTGCTGGACAGAGGAGTGGCTTGGGTCATAGGGTCATCAGTATTCTCAGCCTCATCACTACAGACATTTTGGACCAGGTGATTCTTTGGGGGCAGCCTCGTGTGCTGCACAATGTTCAGAAGGACCCCTGTCCTCTACCCACTCAAAGGCAGCAGCCCACACACATGCCCCTCCAACAGTGTGGCAGGCCTGGGGAAAACACCACCCAAGATCAGGAAGCACTGGTCTAGGATAATTTAGTCTTACCAAATTCCAAATATGAAGAAATCTGGGTATTTGCATTTTAAGTGAGGCTATGCCCAAACTCGGGAGCCTATAGAATTGTGACAGTGAGACCGCGTGGGGTAGGGGCAGATGCCGATATTTATTAGATGTTTCGTGTCATTGGGAAGATGTGATTCTTCCCTATAACTCAATGGAATTTTTATTCTCTTATTTTATAGATGATAGCAAATTCCAAGGAAACAAGATCACTTGCTCAGAGGTGATGGAGCCATTAAGTGATGGGCTGGAATTTGAACTGTTAGTGGCAGAGCAGGTTCCTTCTCCTAATCTTGCCATCTCTCCATTGCACCCAATTTCCAGAACCCAAGGAGTCATCTGCAGCAGGAAGGGCAAGAAGTCTTAGGCAAAAGTACTAGGCCAGAGAACGGAAGCTAATCTTTGGCTGAGTTATTCCCATAACTCAGTAACAGAGATAACAAGACTTAAATTCATGAGGGCAAGATCCATAACCTTTGTGGAAACTGTCAATGTTGTGTGCATACCAGTATGCACTATGCCAGTGTAGAAGCCTTTTCCTAATCTTTACTTTCTCTCATCCCTTCTTCTCATCCATTTATCCACCCATTTTTGATTTATTGAGCACCTGCTCTGTACAAGGTCAACTGCATAAGAGGGTATGATTCTTCCTGGTCAAATTCTAAACTGGAGGACCTCTGGGGATGAGCCTGCTCAGGGAGGTTGAAGGGGGAGTTTCTTAGCACCATATCCTATGAAATGTGTATAACTCCATTTCAACAAGTATCTGGAGCAACACAGGCTTTTGGTACGTTCTATTCTTTACAAGTTTAAATAAATTTAAAAGCTTAAATAAATACAATACTCTTAATTTCGCATCCTAAAACCCAAACCCAGTTCAAATTTGGCCATTCTTTTATTCTTACCCATGTGCACGCATATTTCACTTGGTGTTAATCAAAGTGAGCATACCATCTTGCATTCTGTGTTTTAAGGTTCACATTGTGTTGCATATCTTGCCAGGCTTCTACACATCTTTCATCGTTATCATTCTTAACATCTGAGGACTATTCTGTCTAGTGAATGGACCATTGCTTAGCCAGTTATGTTCAGTTATATTCTGTAAGGCTCTAATGACCATCCTCATGCTATGGCTGTTTTTTTTCTTCTCTTGAATTATTTCTAGGCATGAGGTTGTTGGGCCAGGGTAGGAACATTTTATAACTCCTGATGTACAGACTCTTTTTCTCCTCTGGAATGGCTGCTGCGCTTTCTTTTTTTAATTTTTAATTTATTGGGGTGATATTGGTTAATAAAATTATATGGGTTTCAGGTGTACAGTTCTATAATACATCATCTGCATATTGTATCGTGTGTTCACCACCCGAAGTCAAGTTTCCATCTATCACCATCTATCCCCCCTTTACCCTCTTCTGCCTCCTCTAACCTCCCTTTCCCTATCGTCGTCACCATACTGTTGTCTGTGTCTTTGAGTTTTTTTTGTTTTTTGTTGTTGTTTTTTACTTAATCCCTTCACCTTTTTTTCACCCTGCATCCAACCCCCTCCCCTCTAACAGCTGCCAGTCTTTTATTGCTCCCCAATAGTGTGTGCCAGTTCATAATGCCAGCAAGAAAAGCGCTAAGGTTAAAGAATAAGATTCATATAATACATGCCCTTCCCACTCAGAAATGTGGCCTGTTTCTCTTTTGTGCTCATCTTCTTTCTAAATAAAGCAACTTTGTGGTTTTCTTCATAGAGTTTATATATATCACTTGTAACCTTTATCAGCATTGCCAAACCTCAAGTATTTGTGTGGCCTTTTAATAATGGCGATTTTAATGGGTGTCAGTTGCATATATCCCCTACAGCTTATCCTTGTTGACTTCTGCAATGTGCCAAATGTTATGATAAGTGCTGCAAATTCAGAGATGATTGGGGCATAGTTCTTGACCTGAAAGAGCTCACTCCAACAAGAAGCTAGACATAATCATATAAATTAAAGTGGGCTCGTGTGGTTCAAAATGTAGTTTCTCAGCTAGAAAGCAGTGGTGATGCAGAGTGTGTAGGATCGCCCCATGAAGACTCATTCTTTTACTTAACACATAGGCATTGCGTGTGTGAGAGGCAACAGCCCCTCTTCTCACAGAGCATGGACATACGTCAACGCTGTTAGAATAGCTGGAAGACAGGAGGGCAGAGTTGGGGCCCCAGTGAAAAGGGGCCCATCCGAGTGGCAGTGCTGAGTTCTGAGAGAAGCCATGGGGTTTGAGCCTGGGCAAAGGAGGGTGTATAGACCCACAAACGTGTGTGCACACACATGCACTGCTAGTCTGGATATTTGATTTGCGGTACTTCCTAAAAGTGTTGGCTGATGTCAACCGTATGTGATGAAAGAAGGGAGGTGGGGTCCGCGGAAGCAGGTTTGAGAGCCTGCTGGGCACCCATGGGCCAGAGGCATGGCGCTGTTGAGTAAGAGGTGTGAAAAGGGTGTCGGGATTTTCAGCACAGGACCCTGGACAGAGACTCCAGTCCTGGCCCCTGTCCAGCTGGTCTGGGTCCAGCTCTGTGTAGCAATTCCTGTGTAACAACTGGCTGTACCGACTTGCAGCTTTGAGAATGTTGTGTTGGCATTTTCCTTTCTAGTTTGAAGGCGCTGCTATTTCTATATTGTGGATAGAAACTCTTCTTGGCATTTTTATACATGATTTCCCAATCTCTTGTTCTCCTTTTTTCTTTTGCTAGTTTGCATTGTATAGTCGTTTTACATTTTTATATAGACAAATCGCTCAATATTTTTTATTTCTTTTCATAGCTAACAACACTATCATTCCGCCACATGTCTGAGAAACAGTTTGTTCTATTTTGGGTTATTTCTCGGCAATTTGATTTTTTTTTAATATATAATTTGTTAATCCATCTGGAGTGTATTTAGATGAATGTATAATATTGTGCCAACTATTATGTGGTTTTCCAACATAATTTATTAAGTAATTCATTTCCCTTTTTATTTGAGGGAAATGAATTGTTTTATCGCACACTGAATCCTCAAATGTAGTTAAGTCTGTTTCTCGAGTCCCCACTTTGTTCCGCTGCTCTATTTCTATCATTGCACTGGTATTGAATAATTTTAATTGTTGTTTTAGAATATGTTCTAATATCTGGCAGAGTTGGGAACGACTCCTCTCTCCCTTAATTATTTTCTCTTTCAGAACATTCATTGTGATTCTCATCTGTTTGTTGTTCAAGATTAATTTTAGAATCATTTTGTCAGAGTGAAAAAAAAATCCTATTGAAAGGTTGTATGTGTGCTCCTATTATACTATAAATTAACTTGAGGAAAATAGGCATTTTATAATGCACAACCTTCCCATCCAGAAGCATGGCGTGCCGCTCTTTTTGTTCATCCACTTTCATTTTTCTAAATATAACGGCTTTGCAGTTTCCTTCATATAGGTCACATACATCGCCAGCTACCTTTATTTTTTTAATTGGCAGGTTTTCTCTTTCTCCCTGCGTGACCTCAGTGCCCGTACTCAGGTGAAGCGTGTTCTGTTTTCCCTCCTCTCCGCACCTGAACCCTGGCATTCCTGCAAACAAATCCCAGATTTTCCAGGACAAGTGCAATTTCAAGCAGCCTTTCTTTTGGCCCAGAAAAGATGTTCACAATAGCTAGAGTCCTTGGAAATTGCCTTTTTTTCAGATATTTGGAGCCAGATTTGGGATCAGCTGAGGTTTGAAAGCCTCAGCCTCCGTGTGGGGGGGATCAGATTTCTGGGGACCCCTTGTTATCAGGGGCCAGGCCACCATAAGAGCTGTGTGTCCTTCCTCTGCTGATGCAACATTCATCTCCTTTCTCTAGGCTTCATTAAAGGTCCCGTTAACTCCCAGGTGGCCCCAGGAGAGAAGCAGGGGACCTGGGCATTGCTTTGGTCCACATTTGTATTTCAGGCCAATTCATGGAAATTGAAACCCGGCATGTGTAGCTCTGGGGCCCCTCCCTCTGTTATCCAGCCCTCAGGAGCCAGAACACTAAAGACCTGTGGTCTCACTACGCTAGTGATATGCAGAGTTGGGGGTGCTCTGTAGTAGGGCCCCCAGGAACCCAAACAGGTCATTTCCTTGAGCAGAAAGTCCACCGTGGTGGCTGGGGGTGGGGAGGGTAGGATTGAGCTCCTGCACTGGGGACTGGGCACTCAGGTGTGGCCAGGAAGGGTGCTGGGACTGCAGGGGAGCCTGGGAAGGGTAAGCCCCTGAGAGCGAGGCCAGGACTGGGAGGGCTGACCCTGAGTGAAGGGATGGCTATAAGGGTGGCTGTCATCACTTCCTAACAGAATGTCCAAGAGTCAACATTTGCCCTACCAAGTCAGTGGGAGTCATATATCACTTGGTATATTTATTCTCAAACAGGCAGATACCCTGTGGGGGAAGGCGGACATGGGGTTGGATTTGGCCCTCATCCAGGGGAATCCAGGGTCCCTGCACAGCCAGAAACTGCAGTTTCAGAAAGACCTCACAGCAGGGAATGGAGAGGAAACCAAGAAACAGCTGGGACACATGTGGTAGGGCAGGGTGGCAGACAGGGAGGGTCCTGAAATTGTGTGGGCCTATGGGTGTGTTGGGCTCCTCAGAAGCCCACCAGATACTGACTCTACAGAGCCACACACACCCCACTACACTGGTTTGAGGGGATGGGACTTCTCCATGACTGTCAGGCTTGGCTGTGCTTGGCTCAGGATCTGGCTGTGAGAAGTGAGCCGTGGAATAAAGGTCTTCAGTGTGTCTGGGCAAGGCCCATCAGGCAAACACTGGCTAAAGGGATGGCTGGCAGAGGAGGTACCAGCACAGCCAAGGAAGTAGAGCCTCCCAGGCCAGTGTGGGCTCCGTACATCGGTATTATCTTTATGTTTACATAGGCAGGAACGTCACGGGAAACAGGCGTCTTTGGTGGTCATGTCCAGTCTAAAATGGTCCCAAACCCAGCTAATCATTAGACTCATTCATGGGCCTTTTTTTTTTTAAATATATGTTTATTGATTTCAGAGAGGAAGAGAGAAACATCAATGATGAGAGAGAATATTGATCAGCTGCCTCCTGCGAGCCCCCTACTGGGGAGCAAGCCCGTAACCTGGGCATGTGCTCTTGACTGGAATCGAACCTGGGACCCTTCAGTCCACAGGCCAATGCTCTATCCATTGAGCCAAACCGGCTAGGGCCATTCATGGGCTTTTTAAAATACAGAATTCTGGCCTGGCTGGTCACGGTTAGATCCCCAGTCAGGGCACATGCCTGAGTTGTGGGCTCCATCCCCAGTGTGGGGCTTGTGGGCTCTATCCTCAGTGTGGGGTGTGCAGGAGGCAGCTCATCATTGATGTTTCTATCTCTCTCCCTCCCCCTTTCTCTCTGAAATCAATAAAAATATGTTTATTTTTAAAAATACAGAATTCTGGCCTCATCGCCACAAATTCTGCTTCAGCAGGTCTCGGATGAGGGCCAGGAATTGTAATTCTAAACTCTTCCTAGGTGATCTAGATGTTGGGGACATTTGCGACCCTCTTATATAAAACACACTGTGTGCCAGTTGCTTGTAGGATCATTCCTGAGGGGTTCCTTCCCCTGCCAAGCTGGCAGCCCCTTGAGGCGTGGGGCAGTGATGCCCACGGTGATATGTTATCGCTAGGACGGTAGGGCTGCCCTAACACAGTTGTTATGATGGTGGTAGCCTCCTGGAGTCCAAGGAACATTGACCTTCATGTTGATAACTGGAGGGGAATGGGAGGCAAAGTCCTGGACTCTGACATTGTAACTGATGTTGTGCTTGCCCGCCTTTCATTTCATTTGAATGCCACAGTCAGGGGCGGGGACTGCTGTGCACCTGGCCTTGTGCTCCGCATTGGGAGAGCATCAGACATGATTCTCACAGGGTTCTTGCCCTCTAAGAGCTCATAGTCTAGTCCAGTGGTCGGCAAACTGCGGCTCATGAGCCGCGGTTTGCCACTCTGTTGACTAATGTGTTTGCCAACCACTGACCTAGACTCTAGATTCCAATAATTACAGGCTGTTGTTGTTCCTTGTGATTAAGCCCTTATCCCAGTGGTCAGCAAACTCATTAGTCAACAGAGTGGCAAACCACGGCTCACGGGCCTCATGTGGCTTGCGAGCCGCAGTTTGCCGACCACTGATCTAGTCTAATGAGTGTAACAAGCACATACTTTTATTACAAAGCAGTCTTGTACTTTCAGAGTAATAGATGTGGCCACAAAATGCCACCAGAATATAGAGGAGGAAAGATTTATTCCAACTGGAAGATTCTTAGATTCTTGGAGGATCATACATGAGCAAAATTTCAGCCCATTCCAGCCGAGGGATCTGTCCACAACTAAACTGCAAACACAGTTGAGCACAGGACCCAGTCCAAAGGCAATGTTTATGCATTCTAGGACCACAGCTAGCTCCTCCCATGAATAAGCTGACCCAGCCTTAGGGTCTAAACCAGGGCTGTGAGCTGTTTGTGGAGGAACAGGATATATCTGACATGCTCACTTCAGCTTTTGCCTCTGGGTTCAGAACAAACAGGTCCTTTACTCTGTAAAATTTTCAAACTTATGTGTATGCAAGGTGTGTTCCCAGGGCCTGACACAGACCCTGCCTTCTCCACTGCACTTCTCAGGGTCTGACTCAGAAGCTGCCAGGATCTGTTTACATAGCTTCTGGCTCAGGAGCTGCTGCCTGCAGCACTGCCAGTACCTGCCCGCACTGCGTGAGCCTCCAGGCAAATGTGTCATCTCACTTGGTCAGAGCAGCACTGGCTGCTGTGGTGCCTTGTCCTCCGTGGCTCCTGGGGGAGACACTGCTCACCTTTTCTAAGACTGGCTTTCTGGGAGAGCCTTGGGCTACCCCTCCTGGGACTCTAGGCTCTTCCCACAGTCCCTTTGTACAAGGGCAGTCTTCTGGGGGGGCTCAGGTGATGGTTCAGGAAGTGGGTTGCTGCCCTAGGCCACCGGTTAACTCCCATTTGCTCTGGGAGTCAGGTAAGGCTCCACCATGGTCTTGAAGGCAGTTCTCTCCAGCTAACTGTAAACTCCCCTGGATCATTGTAGTATCTCTGGAAGGAAATCTAAACATCTTTTTTTTTTTTTTTTTTAATCCTCACCCAAGGTTATTTTTTCCATTGATTTTCAGAGAGAAGGAGGGGAGGAGAGAAAGAGGGAGAAACATCAAGGTGAGAGAGACACATCGATTGGTTGCCTCCCACATGCACCCTGACCAGGGCTGGGGAACCTGCAACTGAGGTATGTGCCTTTGACTGGGTATCAAACCCGTGACCCTTTGGTCTGCAGGCCAGTGCTCTAACCACTGAACAAAACTGACCAAGGCTAAACATACTTTTTTGATCATGGTGAGCAGCCACTAAGTGCTGTTTTTCAGTCCAGGAGAAGAGAACATTCTAGAAAGAGAAAATAGCCTCACTAAGACATGGGGTTTCCCTTGCACATTTTAGAGTTATACATAGTTTAATGTGGCTGGAATGTAGGGGGCAGCCTGGGGCAGGGTGCGCTTCATCTGCTGGGAGTGGAAAAATAAAGATTAAAGAGATAGGCAAGTGCCTTAGGTCTTTGGGGGTCTTTTAATCCCTTCTGAGGAGTCTGGGCTTTACCCTCTGTGCAACTGGGAGTCTTTAAAGAGTTCCAAGCAAGGATGTAACATCATGAAAATGTGTGATTTACAAAATTCACTCTGAGGCCAATATGGAGGATAGATTCCAAAGGAGTGAGATTTACAGCTGAGAAGCCAGGTAGCCGGATGCAGTGGGAAGAGGGCCTCAGCCTAAGAGGAGTGTGATGAGGGTGTGACAAGTGCAAGAGATACTGACGAGATAGAATCAACAGAGGTATGTAACTGATAGAATATGGGATTGAGGGAGAAGGAGCTGATGTATTTTGTTTAGGCAACTGGGTATTGTCATTCATGGAGATAAGGAATGAAGGAGGCTTTGGGACATAGATAAGGCATTCAATTTGGGACAAGCATTTGAGGTGCTAGTGGGATCACCCTGGAGAGATGTCCATCAGTTTTACACTGAGTCTGGAATGTGCAGGGGGGTCTGGGCTACTAGTATTTACTTGAGAGGTAGTTGCGTACAGGAGGAGAAGTTGGGGAGTGAGAAGAGGGCAGAGAGAAAGCCCATAACTCAGGGATAATAGGTCTAGATCATTGGCTGATGTCAGGGAACATTCCAGATCCTAGAATCTAAGAGAACCAGGTTGGGGGAAGAAGACAAGGAGTTCAGTTTTGGACCTCCTTTCTTTAATTGCTCTGATAAAATCCACACTCCTCATTATCTAAAAGACTTTTGCTCTCCAACTCATCCCTTGCGCCTGGCTGTGGTTCATCTTGCTATGTCACATTGTCCTCCCCTCCACCCTTCACATACAGCAAGCCCATTTCCTCCTTGGGCCTTTGCACTTAAAGCCCCCTCCACCGGGAGCGATCTTCCCTTAGGATAGCTGGCTCCTGCCAGGCCACCTCCTCAGACAGGCCATGCTGACCCCATTATTGACAGGAGGCCACCCACTCCATTCACTTTTTCCCCTCTGCCCTGTCTTAGGTTCTTTGCCACCTATTAGAATATAAACTTCCTGAGGGCTGAAGACTTGGCTATCTTCTGGTTGGTTGCCAGTCCATACCTAGAGCTGTGACTGGCACACAGCAGGGATGCCATTAATCCTCAAGCCAGCTGAGATGTTTCAGAGACCATTGGATATATAGGTCTGGAGCTTGGAAAACAGGTCTGTCCTGGAGGCATACTTCAGGAGTTGTGTGTAGGATGGGGTACTCTAGGGAGCATGCAGTGTGCGAAGATGACCCCGAAATAGAGGGTGCCCCCAAAAATGTAGTAGACACACACTTTGAATCATTACAAAGGCAGTGTTTATTAAAATACATTTCATTTTCAAAGTGGAGCTATCAGCTGTTAAAGTGTGTATACATTTTTTGGGACCTCCTGTAGATCCTTTCATGTCCTGGATGTGAACATCAGGTGGGAGAGGAAAGTTTTCAGAGGACTGTGAAGGGGCAGCTAGAAAAGACAGACAGACCTCTGGGGCACAGAATGAAAGTTTCAGGAATGTGGGAGGGGTCAGCTCTGATGAGTGCCTTGCTAATTTAACTCAGGACAGCAGCCCCCAAATCGTGCCTGCCTGGGTGCTGGGGATTGGACCACACCCCCTCCCCCATAAAGAAAGGAATATAAAAACTTGAGCACAATCCATGGCTTCGTAATCCAATAACAGGACATACTGTGTGCTTAGGAACGCATGGCCAGTATTTGCATTTATCCCAGAGGCTCCTTTTGGAATGTGTCTGAGTTTCTAGAAGGCATCCTCTGTGTCCTCCTCAAGAGAACCAAGTCTTAACTTACTCTGATTTGTGATAATTATGAGCCCTGCTGGGTGATCACTCTCACCCCTCAAGCATGTGACCTTGAGAACCACACACACCTTCCGAGGGCCCAATGAAGTTAAATGACGCCTTCCAGCAGCTCCAGTGCCAGAGATGACATTAAGACAGTGCAGTTGAAAATAACATACACTGAGCTTCTGAGCAGAAAGAGGCGCAAGAAATTCAAGGGTGGGTTTGTAAGGCCTCTGCTTCCATTTCAGCTATACATTAATAAGCAGAGTTGCCTCAGTTTACTTGTCCAGAAAGACCCAATGAAGCAAGGATAATCTGATGGGGCCTCTCCTGCTTGAGTGAACACTGCTGGAGAAAATCACCCAAGGAGACAAATTGGCGCTGCTACAAACCTGTGGCACCAATCTTGATCAAGCCTGCAGCACGGCCATGCAGTCCATCTGTATTTCTCAAGGCAGTTTCTTCTCCTCTTCTCTGTGGAAGCTATCTCGAGCATTCTCCACTCTCCAGCCCACGA
The DNA here is from genome assembly GCA_026230045.1 of Corynorhinus townsendii. Lineage (NCBI taxonomy): Eukaryota > Metazoa > Chordata > Mammalia > Chiroptera > Vespertilionidae > Corynorhinus > Corynorhinus townsendii. The sequence continues at coordinate 200,577,854 of JAPDVU010000002.1, forward strand.
ACAGCCCCCTCTCCTCACCTTGCACCAGGAAATGACCTTGTCTCCCACCTCCCAGAAAATACCTTCAACTTCCAAATACCAAAGGCACCAGCCTGCAGATCATCCCCGTCCCCGACCTTCCTTCCTCTCACTTCTCCACCTTTTATAACAGATTCTCACCCATCAAAAACCAATCCCCCTTTAGACTGTGCATCCCATTTAGGCTTTAGATCAGGACCTTCAGACACCTTTAATTCAAAGTAAGAAGTGCAACACAGTACACACTCACATAATTGAAACATACAATCCACAAACATCACTTACCTTTTACTCCCTATGATGCACTCAATTATTTTCCATTCTCTTCCTTTTCCTCTTTTTTTTCCCCCTTTTAGCATCCACCTCATGACCCACCACATCTCTTTAATGACCAGTCACTAACAGTGGGCTGCAACCCACTGTTTCAAAAATGTTGCTGTAGATTCTCCCTCACCTCCCACATGCTTGGACCCTTATGTCTTGTGTAATTCATCCTCCTCCTGTTTCTTCACCCTCTCCCCTTCTGCCAAGCCCTTCTCATCAGCATTTACATTTTCTCAGGTCTGGTCTGGGTAGCTCAGTTGGTCCCAATGCACCAAGGTTGCAGGTTTAATCTCTACTTCAGGGCACAGGCAGGAAGCAGCCAGTCCTAGATAATAAAAGCCTAATATGCTAAATGTCCGGTGGACCGTTCAGCCAATCAAAGCGTTATATGCTAATGATATGCTAAGGCCACTCAACCGCTCGCTATGACGTGCACTGACCAGCAGGGGGCAGACACTCTAACTGGTAGGTTAGCTCACTGCTGGGGTCAGGCCAACTGGGACTGAATGAGATGGGCCGGACACATCCTGGAGCCCTCCTGTGATCCCTCCCCAGAGGGACGGCCAACCTCCCCCATCCCTCCCTGGCCCCGATTGTGCACCAGTGGGGTCCCTTGGCCTGGCCTGCACCTCTCACAATCTGGAACCTCTCAGGGGATGTTGGAGAGCCGATTTCAGCCTGATCCCACAGGCCAGGCCAAGAGACCCCACTGATGCACAAATTAGTGCACCAGGCCTTTAGTGAATGTATAAATAAGTGGAACAACAAATCAGTATTTCTCTCTCTGTATCCCTCTCTCTTCCTCTTTCTTTCTCAAATAAAAAATGTTTTAATTTATTTTTTCTCATGTCTCTCTTATCTTAAAAGTAAAGATCTTTCTTCATAACCCACATCTCCTTGCCCATTCTGAGATTCTCTGTCACATCCAGACTTTTTTGACAGGTTGTCTTCCCTTGCTGTATCCATTCCTTGCCTCCCAGTCCCTTGTCACCCCATTTTGACCTCGGTGTCCACCACCCCTGGAAACTGCTCTCTCTGAGGTTACCAATGAGCCTCTTGTTGCAAAAATCCAATGGGTTGTTTATTTCTTTTTTTTTAATGTATATTTTTATTGATTTCAGAGAGGAAGGCAGAAGGAGAGAGAGAGAGAGAGAGAGAAACATCAATGATGAGAATCATTGATTGGCTGCCTCCTAAAGGCCCTCACTAGGGATCAAGACCGCAACCCGGCATGTGCCCTAACCAGGAGTCGAACCATGACTTCCTGGTTCATAAGTCAATGCTCAACCACTGGGCCATGCTGGCCAGGCCAATGGGTCATTTTCCATCCTCCTCATACACAGACACCTAGTTGTATCTCAGAACAGACAGCCCTTTCTCGTTCTGGAAGCCACTCCTTGTTTTTCCTCCCACCACTTGGCTGCTTTGTCTCCATCTGCCCTGCAAGCTTCTCTCCATCTTTTGCAAGTTTCCATGTGGTGTTGTTGCCAATGTGATAGCTCTGTTGTTTGAAGTTTTTGTTTTTTAATATACTGCACATTTTCCAACATCTTTATGGACCAACTTTATTCTTTTGTTAGTCACCTCTTAATTTCCTTGGCCCATATTTATATTTTGAGTGTTTATCTTTCTAATGAATTGTAGTTTGTTACATGTTAAACATAGTAAATATTTAACTGTAATAACTTGCAAATACTTTATCTCCAAACGTTTTTCATTTCTGTAATTGAAAATATTGTTTCCCTTATGATTTCTAACTTGGGTATAATGCTAAGAAAGTCCTTTCCCTACCTCTGAGATTATACAAATATTCCTCATATTTTCTTCTAGTACTTCTGTGGTACATTGAGTGAGGTGTGGATCTAATTTTTCTACAACTTGTTAGCCATTTGTCCAAGCATCCTTTTTCAAGCAATCTGCCTTTACCCTGCTCTTTTGAAAGCCTATTTTATCATATACTAAATTTTTAGGTGTACATTTCTGTTTCTGAGCTTTCTTTTTTGGTTCCAGTGATCTCTCATGTGAAGCTACTACAATACAGATTTTATCATCCCACCTTTCACTGGGAGAAAGTAGGCCTCAGTGTTGAGAGCTTGGGCTCTGGAACCATTTTGACTAGGTTCATGTCCCAGCCCTATCACTTACATGCTGTGTGACTGTTTACTTGAACCTGGACTAGGCTTCTGCATCTGTAAAATGGGGATAATAATAGTATCCACCACAGAGGGCTGCTGTGAGGGTTCATGAGTTAAAGCAATACAATGCTCTTAGAATGCCACCCAGCACCTCATAAGTTATTATTTCTCATATCCCTCAAGGAGAGCTTGCCCATTTTCACCTGTTTTTTCAACAGATCTTATGATTTTTTAAGTTCAGGAGGGTGGGGAGGATTTTATGATTTTTTAAGTTCAGGAGGGTGGGGAGGAATGGCCTGAGTCTTGCCTGGAATTGTTATATTTATACAATGATTTAAGGATTATTGTCATCTTAACAATATGAAGTCATCATCCAGGAAAATAGTTCCTCTCTCATTTTTAAATTTTCTTTTCTACCTATCCAGAAGTGTTGTTGTTTTCATTATATAGGTTATATTTGTTTATTGTTTTGGGGCTGAATTTGATCTGCTAGTGGTTTGCATATAGGATTTTTTTTTTTTTTACACTGTGATTGTGTTGGTGTGTGAGTTAGGGGTGTGTGAATAGGTGTATCATACATACTTTTTATAGGATTGTGTCAAGATTAGTTTTAATGGCTTTACTAATATACTTTTTTAAAATTCTAAAGCTCTAGCCATGAAACCACTTACTCCCTAGGTATTTTTCAGTTTTCTTAGGTTTTTCTCTTCTCACAATTTTGGTGATTCAGAATTTCCTTGGAGATTCTCCATTTTGTCAATATTTCAAATTTATTGTTATATTATACAAACTATCTATATATATAAAAAGCCAGCAACCAAAATGCCAGAATGACCAGAACAACTGGTCGCTATGATGCCCACTACAACCAGTGAACCGGCCCGATCAGAGGATTAGGCCAGCCAGCCAACCTCTCCCCAGCCACCCCACCCCTATCGGCCCGCAGCCCCTCCCCCCAGCTGGCCCTGCCTCTGATCGCCCCCCACCCACACCCCAATAGGGGGCAGGGCTGGCTAGACAACCTCCTGCAGCCCCTCCCCCTGGCCAGCCCAGCCCTAATCGGGCCCGATCAGGACGGGCCAGCCGGCCAACCTCCCGCTATCTCCTCCTCTCTACAGGCCTGGCCCTGATCCACCATTTGGGTCTGGACTGGCTGAACCCCACCTGTGCATGAATTCGTGCACTGGGCTTCTAGTTCTTTTATAATTGGCTTATGTCCTTAATTTATTGTCCTGTGTTTCTACATCTTCTCTCTATTTATTGAGTACACTAGAGAGAAGTTTATCTTTTATTGATCTCTATTTTTTCTGCTTTTATCTTTACTAAGTTTACTTTCCCTTCTCTCCCTACTGTTATTTAGTTATTCTCTTTGTAACCTTTTGAGTTTAAACATTAATTTCACTTTTTAATGTATTATTAGTCAATAATGAATAGGGCTATGAATTTGCTCTTAAATATGGCTTTGGCCTATTATCATCATCATTATTATAAGTAGCCTGTATTGACAGCTTTTGTTGCTTCTTTGAACTCAAACTTATTTAGGAAAAGGTTTTATAAATTTTCAAATGATTGGGACTTTTATTTGTAATTTTATTATTGATTTTTAGTTTATTTGTACTGTGAACAGAAAATGTATCCCAACAGTTTTTCCTTTGCGGAAGGATTTATGGAAATTTTCTTGCAGCCTAATATAAAGTCCATTTCTGTAATATTTCACGGGCACTTATAAATAAGGTGATGTTCCTTGTTTGAAGTTAGAGAGTCTCATATAACACATTCACACTCAAAGTGTTTTACAGATCCTCTCTATTTATTTACTTTTAGCCTCAGATGAGTATATCTTTTTTAAATTCTTATATATTTTTTAAACAGTTCGTTTTGTCTGTTTCAGTGCTTTGAGGCATAATGTATCATAACTGTCATATCTTTACTTTAGAATGAGAGCATCATCCATTTTTCGAATATCATCTTTGAATTTTTTTTGCTCTACCAGTCCCCTAGAAATTGAGTTATCATTTTGAAGCAGTGAAGCTAGCAGTGACACACCAGAAGAAAAGATAATAAAGAGGTTTTTTTTTCAAAAAAGCTTCTTTTATTTTCTACTCAAGATCATATCCTATATAATAAAGATGTAATATGCAAATGGTCATTACGCTGTCAAGCGTAATGATTGACTGTGTAACGACTAGATCACAGATCAGCAGGAGGGTGGGGCAGCAAGCTACAAGCGGGTGGCGGAGAGCTACAGGAGGGGGCAGGGCAGCAAGCTATGAGGGGGGATGGGGGGACGGAGGGAGCTCAGGAGGGCGGGGCAGCAGGCAGACAGCTACAGGAGGATGGCAGCGAGCTTCTGGTTACAAGCAGGTGGCGGAGAGCTACAGGAGGGGCGGGGCAGCAAGCTATGGGGGGAAGGGAGAGCTACGGAAGGGCAGGGCAGTGGGTGGAGAGCTACTGGAGGTCAGCAGCGAGCTACTGGCGCACAGATTCGTGTGCAGGGCTACTAGTTAAATAATTACCTGATATTATGCACAATTGTGCAGCCACTTGTTAATGAGTTTTCTACCTTTATTATTTTTTGAAATTTAGAGCCATGTGGGAGGCTTTTCCTATAAAGGTTTATCCAAAATCAAGATCCATTTGCACAACCTGGTGACTCCTTCCAAAAGGCTTCAGAAGGCACCTCATTTTTCTCTTTTAACCTGGGTGATGGATAGTGATGAGATCCAATCACAGCACTTTTTGTTTTCTGTATTTGTAACACTGAGAAGTAAACTATTCTGTAACAGAAGTGTTTCAATATAACATCTTATCTAATAAAAGAGAATCATGCAAATTGACTGTACCTCCGCTACGCCCACAAGCCATGCCCACCAGCCAATCAGGAGCGAGTATGCAAAGTAACCCAACAAATATGGCGGCGGCCATGGAGCTGGAGAGAGCAGGAGGCTTGGGTTGTCCCTGGCAATGGAGGAAGCCAAGCTTCCCGCCCACCCTGGCCAGCCCTGACCTCCACTCAAGGCTACAACGTTTCAATTATAGAAGATAAATAAATCCCAGATACCAGGGCCTCTGCTTGGGTGGCCAGGGGGCATGGCCAGTCTGCAAACCACCACAGGCCCCTCACCCAGGCCACCCTACACCCCAAGGGAACCCCCACCCTGATCCAGACACCCTTCAGGGCAAACCAGCCAGCCCCCATGTGTGCACCTGGCCTCTATCCTATCTAATAAAAGAGTAATATGCAAATTGACCATCACTCCAACACACAAGATGGCTGCCCCCATGTGGACACAAGATGGCCAGCAGGGTAGGGCAGTTGGGAGGGACCAGGCCTGCAGGGGAGGGCAGTTAGGGGTGACCAGGCCTGCAGGGGAGGGCAGTTAGGGGCAAACAGGCTGGCAGGGGAGCAGTTAGGCATCAATCAGGTTGGCAGGGGAGTGGTTAGGGGGTGATCAGGCTGGCAGGCAGAAGCAGTTAGGGGCAATCAGGAAGGCAGGTAGGCGAGCAGTTGGGAGCCAGCAGTCCTGGATTATGAGAGGGATGTCCAACTGCCAGTTTAGGATTGGGCCTAAATGGGCAGTCAGACATCCCTCGAGGGGTCCCAGATTGGAGAGGGTGCAGGCTGGGCTGAGGGACACACCCCCACCTCTATGCATGAATTTTGTGCACCAGGCATCTAGTGTAAACATAATTTTCCAGTGAGAGACCTGTGTAACACAATGCATATTCCCTTCTGCGCTTGTTGTAGCAAGTTTGAGTTGGCTTTTGGGATGGAAGATCCAACTTTGTAAGGACAAGTTCTTTTTCTATTAGTGTCAGCTCTGTCTCTTTCAAGGTGCAAAAATAAATGTTTCTTGATATCTATCCAGGGGACTCTTGTCCTGAAGGAAAAAAAACATCATCCAGGAGTTTGATATTATCCAAGGGTCTGATATATTAAAACTCTTTTATTATGTACTTTGCATTTGCCTCCACCAGTAGTTCTCAAACCCTGGCAGCTCATTATAATCACCTGGTAAGCTTTTAGACTCTGTGATGGCCTGGGAATTGTTAAATTTTAACATTCTCCTGAAATCTTGGTCCATTCTGTATTTTACTATTCTGAATCACTTTGTTTAAGACTGTGTCCTGTCCCAAAATGAGGGTTATGTTTACTAGGATAGATTAACCTATCTACAGTTGTTATTATAAACTAGAGGCCCGGTGCACAAAAATTGTGCATGGGGGTGGGGGGGTCCCTCAACACAGCCTGCGCCCTCTCACAATCCAGGACCCCTCGGGAAATGTCCAACTGCTGGTTTACAGGTCTAAACCGGCAGTCAGACATCCCTCTTGCAATCCAGGAGGCTGCACACAGGTGAAAAGCATCTTGCTATTGTATGGTCAGCTACATTTTTTGCCCTGATTATAAAAAGTAGTACATAACATGACCCTTTTGAGGCAGTGGTACCATTTTCCTCATCTTGTGGGTGGGAAAACTGAAGCAGAGAGAAGTTAAGTAATTGGCTTTGTCACACAGTTATAAGTGTCAGAATCAGGGCTGACCACAAAATGTGCAAGCCAGAGTCATTGCTGCATCATCCTGTTTTTTCAGTGTTAGAGTAGCCTTGCCAGGTTTTAATTTTTAAATCTAAGAGACTGTTCCCAACTAGGCCTGGCTGGTGATCAGGGCCAATCTGTGAGGCAACTGGTGGGCGGGGCGATTGGGGGGCCCTCGCTGGCACCAGCCTTGGCTTGCAGCCTGGCGCCACCTGCTAGCCAGCCTTGCCCCCTGCCAGTCAACCTCGCCCTCTGCCGCCACTGCTGGTCACTTCCCTCAGCAGGGCAACCTACAGACAGGGCGATTGGGGGACGGGAGGGGGGTGTCCCCCGTGGCACTGGCCTGGGCTGGCAGCAGGAGGCGACCAGCAGGGTGATTAGTGGGGGACACCACCCACCTACCGGCCAGCCCTGCCCCCTTGCCGCTGTTGCTGGTCGCCTCCCTCTGCGGGCCTGCAGGCTGGGGGCAACTTCTGCGTTAAGCATCTGCCCCCTGATGGTCAGTGTGCATCATAGCGACTGGTCATTCCACCTGCCGTTCCACCATTCAGACAATTTGCATATTAGGCTTTTATTATATAGGATAATTTTTGTGATTTTTAGCATCTTTATACTTCCTCTATCTATACTTCCTTGATGTTTCCTTTGAATTCCTTTTTATTTTATTTATTTTTGCTACATTGATTGCTATATTTTTCCCCTTTTGGTAATTTTGAAGATAAGCTACTTTATAGTCTATTACTAATTACACTTAATTAAAACATGCTTTAACCTATATTTCTCAAATTAACCACAGGAACTATGTAACAGAATTTATTCTAAGATGTGGAAATTAGCATATCTCCTTTCTCCCACTTTTCTCTTTATTCAGTATAATCTGCAATTTTTTACCCTGGGTTTAGGGCAGTAGTGATATATCTTCTCTTTGAAAGACTAATGGTTACACTTGCATTCTGTTTTATAACTATGTGTATAGCATTTATTTATATTCTTTACTGTATGGCTTATTTGCTTGTTGCCAACCCTTTTTATAATTTTTATGAACCATAACTTTCCCAAACTTGCGTTCTTCATTTTGATTCATCTCTTGGTTTGGCAGAAAACATTTTCAAGTGGCTTTTTTTGAGTGTTATGTGAACAGTATATTTTTAAGGTCACTAATATTGGGAGCTCTTGTCTTTGGTGCTTAACAACTTGGCTGGGTTATACTCTTTTCTACTCTAAACCGTATAGGAAGAGATCCGCACTGTGTTTAGGAGACAGGCATTGAGGACCGTGCCGCAGTATTCGTCTCTAGTTTCCAGAGCTGATACAGGTGCCCACCTGTTTTTACAGACTTTGGTCAATTCTGACAGGTGGGTCTTGTAATGGCATGGAATGTAAGGCTTAAGTATTCATGTCGCCCTCTTTTCAAATGTCATCAACCATTAAATACTCATTGATTCATTCAGCAAATATTGATTGAGCACCTACAATATGCCAGGCATTATGGGACCATTAGGATTCAGGGGAATCAAGTAAGATTTCTGCTCCTACGGAGTACATGTGTACGTGGTGGGAAGAAAGAGGGACAGGCCATAAACAAGCAAACGAACAAGATAACTTTAGAGAGTGGTAGGTAGCACTGCCATATACAGCTGCTCAAAATGGTACCCCTGCAGCTTTACAGCATAGAAAAAGGGTATAAAGCAAAAACAATAACGTGATAGAGTGAAGGAGTGGTGGTGGAGACTCGAGTGCTGTTAACTAAATTCTCCTCTGCAGCAAATCCATTTGTTCATATGCTTACGGTAGCCTTGATGGTCTTCCCTCTGAAACCATAGCACTTTCTCGCCTTCAGTTCACTGTGATGTTGTTCAACTAAAGACAGGCCACATGATTTTTCCCTTCAGTCTTCAAGGTACTTGGCTTTCTTCGGTTAGAATTCTTCATGCTTTGCATTATACCCCTAGCTGGAAGCCACAAAGCTGGTGATGGGATAGCTGTGTGAAGGCATCCAGGTCCACCCTAGAGCTCCCCAGTTCAGGGTAGGTGTAACGGTTGGGGTTGATAATTCAATCTTCAGCATGGAGAATACCCCCGGGACTCCAGTGTTAGACTTGGGCCCAATGGGCAGTACTCATCTCTTACTGGGAAACAGTGTTGAGGGGTGGCTAAGAGGTTGGTCCCTGGAGTCAGATTAGTTTTAATTTTCATGGATTTGCATAAATTCGAATTTAATGTTACTATGTACTGATGCCCAGCCATGGCAAGTTACTTAACCTCTGTGTGTCTTCATCTTTAAATGGGATTAATAACAGTACCTACCTCATAATGTTATTGTGATAGTTAAATTGAGTAATTGATGAAAGTGCTTAAAACAGTGCCTGCACTTAGTAAGTCCCCACTGGCAATAATAAAGAATAGTAATTACTATTAACTATACCTGGTGTTGCCTTAAAGCTTTCCCCGTGGCCTAAACTCTTTCTATACTTATAAAATGCAGAGATTACAGGAGTAAGACTGAATGTGGCTAGGGACCAGGTTGGCTTTGCTGAATTTGATGGGAAGTCTTTGGCTAGAAGTTTGAACCTAATGCAGGAAGTGGGAGGATGGGTGGAGTCAGGGAGAGGAAGGAGAAATGCAACATAGGAATCAAAGAATTCCTTTGTTTTGTGTTGTTCTTTTGTTCTTTTTTTGCAAACATGATTTTTTTTCATTATAATTAATTAGACACCCGGTGCACAGATTTGTGCACCAGTGGAGTCCCTCTGTCTGGCCTGCACCCTCTCACAATCTGGGACCCCTCGGGGGATGTCAGACTGATGGTTTCAGTGCGATCCCCACAGGCCAGGCCGAGAGACCCCATGGTGCAGGAATCCATGCACCAGGCCTCTAGTATGCATATAAGATCTTTGGTTAATCTCATCCCGCCCTTCCCCTCCCCCCTTCCCTCTGATAATCATCAGTCTGTTCCATGCTTCCATGCCTGTGCGTTGAGCATCTGCCCCCTGATGGTAAGTGCACATCATAGCTACCGGTAGAATGTTTGCTTAGGCTTTTATATATATAGATAAGTCAAAATTTTAATTTATTCAGTTGCATTATTATTAACACCAGACAGCAATATACATGTTATAATGGGATTTAATGTTTGTCCATATTAGTTTTTACTTTCTTTATATTTTCTTATATGAAAAACTAGAGGCCTGGTACATGAATTCATGCACCAGTGGGGTCCTTTGGCCTGGCCTGCGGGATCGGGCCGAAACTGGCTCTCCAAATCCTCTGAGTGGTCCTGGATTCAAGAGGGTGCAGGCCAGGCTGAGGGACCCTACTGGTGCACAATCAGGGCCAGGGAGGAACTGTGAGAGGTCTCCAGAGAGTGTCCAGCCTGTCTCGCTCAGTCCCAATCAGCTGGACCCCAGTAGTAAGCTAACCTACTGGTCAGAGTGTCTGCTGCCTGGTGGTCAGTGCATGTCATAGCAACTGGTCAACTGTCTGCCCCCTGGTGATCAGTGCATGTCATAGCGAGTGGTTGAGGGGCCTTAGCATATTATGCTTTGGTTGAACAGACAAGCAGACAACTGAACTTAGCGTATTAGGCTTTTGTTATATAGGATAGGATATTTAGAATGAGCCTCTATCATGTTCACAGTCAGAAAAATTAAATATTGTTTTCCTTTTGAAAAACTATCACCCACAGACCTATTACTCTAATACAGATTTTATTTGGGGTTCATATCCAGTCTTTATCTATATGTAAATAAGTAGTTAAGAGCTATCATCAAAAGTATGCATATAATTTTATTATCTACCATTTTACTTAAGTGATGCTTAACATTCTCCTTTCTACGGGGTTGTATTTATCACTTTAATAATTGTGTTCAAACTACATCATATTAAAGGCTATAACATACTTCACATTATTGAGTTGACATATAGGTTGTCCAAATCTTTTCTCTATAATGAAATTATGTCACTATAAACATCTTTGTCCATGTGGCTCTTTTTCTTTTTAATTATTTCTAGAGATTACTGAGGCGGAATATTTGAACCATCTTTTGGCTGTTGATGAGTATTCATATAACCTTCCAAAAGGATTAGATCAACTTTACGCTCCAACTGGCAATAAATACATATGAGTTTCCATGAAGCCTCAGCAATATTGGGTTATATATGTTTATTTTCTCTAGTGTACTGGACTGTGTTTCCATATAGTAATCCTATTTTTTTCTCATCTGAATCCTCTGAGCATACTCTTAGCTCATCTTGGTGATATTCTTATAGAATTAAAAGTCTCTAATTCAATACTGGTACTTGCCTTGTGGCATATTTGTTACAATTCTTTTTTCATTCTATTATTTTTCTTTTTAATTTTGGTTTTGTGTGTTTCTCTTTCCATTGATAGCACTTTCCTTGCCTCAGCCTCATTCTAGGGTCTGTTAGTCACTGGCATGAAAAGGATTTAAAATACGGGTTTCCAGAAAAGTGGCTCCTTGGGGTAAAGGAGGAGGGGTAGCAGGACATGGGTAGGGCCTCGAGATGAGATCCTGTCACCTTTCTCCCCTAGTTCCCTCCAATGCTTTGGTCTCTGAAAAGTGGTGCTTACCTGGCACCTTCTTAGCATAGTTTTGTAGTTTCAAAGCTGTCACAATCCCCAGGGCACACCTGTCACTTCCCCTCCAAAATATTTAATGGAGAGAAATGGACTTGGACTATCTCCGTCCTGGTTACCATCTGGGAGATTGCCCCCAGCTGAGAGGAGCTGGCACTGGGGCTGCACTTAAGCTTGAGTGATGGTTTTCCCCACACATGGGACCAGGAGCATGAGACGCTGCTGGATGAGCACACAGAGAGAGAGGGAGAGGGCCAAGAAGAGAGCGACTCCCCCATGCCTGCACATGGCACCCTTCTCAACGTCATGCCCAGCATGGAACCCAGCATGTCTCCCGCCTAGAGCTCAGAGCCCAGCCAGGCCAGCCCAACCCTGGTGTCACCCTTTCTTTCTATTGCTTTTTAGCCTAAGGGAACGCACCCCTGCCAGCCCTCAGGGGCCTGGGCAGAATGCCAAGGACGCTCACTGACCTCCACTGCTCTTCTCTTGCAGTTTCCTGCTTCTTCAATTTCACCAGCCCATCTGGGGTCGTCCTGTCACCCAACTACCCCGAGGATTACGGCAACCACCTCCACTGCGTTTGGCTCATCCTGGCCCGGCCCGAGAGCCGCATCCACCTGGCCTTCAATGACATCGATGTGGAGCCTCAGTTCGACTTCCTGGTCATCAAGGATGGGGCCACCGCCGAAGCCCCAGTGCTGGGCACCTTCTCAGGAAATCAGCTCCCCTCCTCCATCACCAGCAGCGGCCACGTGGCCCGCCTCGAGTTCCAGACTGATCATTCCACGGGGAAGAGGGGCTTCAACATCACTTTTACCAGTGAGTCCTCCCCCTGTCCCCAGCTGGCCACCCCTCTGAGAGTCGGTCCCTGAGGGTGGAGGAGTGTTGATGTGGGTGGGCTGCTCTAAGTGTTGTACTGCCCAGGCCTGGGGCTCCAGCGTGACCAGGAAGAGCATGAAGCACTGCTGCCGGGCAGGTGCTCTTTCCTGTGGCGTCCCTCTCCTTGGAGCATTTATTCCCTATTTATAAAGTAAAAGGAGCCTGGGACCTCGTGCTCCCTCCCGCCCCGCCTCCTGGAAGCCTCAGCTAGAACCAGGAAGGGCCCAAGGGAGAGCAAGCCTGTCGTCCCCTCATTAGTGACGGATCCCTCTCTGATGTGCACGCCGCTTGCTGCCCACTGTGGGCATTCCAGGGGGGCTTGGCCTCGCCCGGGGCCCATCCCCATAGTCAAATCAGAAGCCAGCGTCTGCAGTGCCGTTTCTGTTTGGCTGTGAGTCTTGATTAGAGCCGACTCTGGGGCATTTCCTCATCCCCCCCTCTCAGGGCCACAGTGCAAAGTCAACCCCTCCAGGTTCAATCCTGGGCCCCTTCTGGAGGGAACCCAAGGCCCGGAGGTGATTGTTTTCATTTCTGTGTCTCCTGGGGTTATGGTGAGGGTAGGCGTGGGGGCAGAATCTTGGAGACTGTGAGCCACCAAAGGCAGTGAGAACTACTTATTAGATTATAATAATCTGTAGACCCATCACCTTGGCAGATGACAAATGGTCAAACGGGGCTAAAGCTGAGTCTTTCTGAGCAGTTAGCAGATCCTTCCCCAGAGGCTGCTTGTGAAATGCAAGTCCTCAACTCAAGCCCCACCCCACCCACATAAGCACACACAGAGCTGGTCCCTCTCGTGCTTTTTGTTGTTGATTTCAGAAAGAAAGGGAGGTAGGGAAAAGGAGATATAGAAACATCAATGATGAGAGAGAATCATGCATCGGCTGCCTCCTGCACACCCCCTACTGGGGATCGAGCCTGCAACCTGGGCATGTGCCCTTGACAAGGAATGAAACCTGGGACCCTTCAGTCCGCAGGCCGACGCTCTATCCACTGATCCAAACCGGGAGGGCCCTCTCGTGCTTTTGACAGAAGTGATCCTCTCTGCCCCCATCCCCATCCGTGGCACAGAGATCTTGTTATTTTGTCCCACCTGTCCCTGCAGTCTAGTTGAGCTGAAGACAATACTTGCCAAATGGTCAGCCACTGGGGACCCCAGATTCCAAGGGACCACCCCAACTAAAGCCCTTCCCTGACATTCTTGTCAGCACTCCCTCAAGACACCAGGCTAGCTAGAAGCTGTCAACCTTCTCGAGCCTGCCTCCTCCAGGGCACTCTGCTCTCATCAGCGAGGGCAGCAGGCAGCTGAGCCCACCTGTCCCCCTGAGCCTCCCAGCCTAGCAGTGCAGCTCTGGCTTGTAGCTCACCCTGCTTTCCCATGTGACCCTGAGCTCTGCACAGGTAGGGGAATGCATTACTTATCTGCCCAGCAGGGGTTGGTGTGTAGTAAGGATCAGTAAATGTTTATTGAATGGAAAGATCCATGAGTGACTCAATGCTCTTACCCTGCTGGTGAAGTGGGAAGAGGACGGGCAAGGAGTCCTCAGGAAAGCCCATTTGTCCAGGATGATGATGGCAGAGAACTCTGCAGGATCAAAGGAAGTGTGGACACTGATCAGACACCTGTGGCAAAAATACATGCTTAGCCCTAGCCAGTTTGGCTCACTGGTTAGAGCGCTGGCCTGCAGACCAAAAGGTCCTGGGTTTGATTCTAGTCAAGGGCACATACCTTGGTTGCCGGGTCCTCCCTGACCCAGGCCCTGGTCAGGGCACGTGCAGGAGGCAACCAATCGATGTATTTCTCTCACATCAATGTTTCTGTCTTTCCCTCTCTCTTCCACTCTCCATAAAAAAAATCAATGGAAAAATACTCGGGTGAGAATTAACAACAAATACATGCTTATAGTCTCCCAGGAAAACCAAATCCTAGCAAGTCCCCATTTTCTAGGAAAGGAGAAAATGCTGGGTCCTGGGGAGGAAGAGGCAAAAGGGTGGTGGACCAAGCTCCTACCTCACATTCCTCTCCAGCGTTTCTCCACCACTGTGAGAATGATGCACATCCAAATGTAAATACTCAAAGCACAGGGGCAGGTCAAAGAAGAAATGCTAACTACCACCCAAATCCCCCACCCAGAAATGGTTCTTGCCAACATTTGGTGAACACTATTACTGAATCAGATACTCATCTGTGCATTTATACAGATGGGCAGTTGGATAGATAAGTAGAAATAATATTTTTAAATCTGGGCCCCACTGCTGAGTCAGAATCTCCAAGGGACTGAGGCCCCAGGATGTGCTTTTTAAAAGGCTCTGAGGTGGTTCTGATGTAGCTAGTGAACAATAGTATGTCCATGGACAAGTGTTTGGGAAGCAGCGTAGTCTCCCCTGCAGGACAGTCATCTCCTGGGTCATGTCCCAACTGATGATCATCGAGGCTGAGCTGGAATGTGCCCAGTGTTGGGGGCTCACTTCCCACTCGGCTGTCTCCATAGCAACAGCAGCATACTGAATGCTTCCCCTTATGATGCCTGAAATCTGTCTCCTTGTAACAAGGACCCGTGATCCTTTTCCACCTCTCGAACTCCTTGGACTAAACCTCCTCCTTCTTCCATATGAAACATCTCCAAAAGTGATGAAGTAGCTACTGTTTACTGAGCACCTACTATGTGAGCATTGTGCAGTCTTCACAGCGGACCCCACACCAGAACTGTCATAGGCTGAGATCTATTCCTTTTCACATGGCAGGAGACAGGTTCGGAACGACAGCCGGGTAGAACTGAGCAGTATTTAAGTCCTTGACCTTAAGTGCTTGCTCTCAGGTGCTGAAGAAAGCTCTGTATCTGGATCTTTTCTCTGTGTGTGTGTGTGTGTGTGTGTGTGTGATAGGGCTAACGCCAGGACTTCTAGCTTCAGGCACCACTTATTTCTAAATGTCAGGGCAACCCCATGGTCATAGCTCCTAATAAAAAAAGATTGGGAGACTGGGCTGCTCTAGGCTTTGCATGTCAGAGGGAAGGGTGTGGGACTTCATGCAGGCTCTGCAAAGGATCAGCACTCTCATCTCCATGTCAGACCCCCCAGCTCACATTCAGTAGGAGGATCTCCAGCCTCTTGCCTCCAGTAAGATCCAGCAGCTGCCAGGGCGGACTGTTCGTTTCTGACTGTGCACGTGTTTCCATCACTAGGGGATTTCAGAGGCTTGTAAATTGGGTTTTTGAAAGTGATACTTGCCCATGAAGTCATGGAGCCTTATTTTTTTTTTTTTTTAGTGTTGTTGTTTTTTTTTTGGTTTTTTTAAATTTCTTTATTGATTAAGGTATCACATATTTGTCCTCATCCCCTGATTCCCATCCCAAACCCCTCCGCATGCATGCCCTCACCCCCACCCCACCCCCGTTGTCCATGACCACTGGTTAGGCTTATATGGATGCATACAAGTCCTTGGGTTGATCTCTCCCCCTTACCCCCACCCTCCCCTACCTTCCCTCTGAGGTTTAACAGTCTGATCGATGCTTCCCTGTCTCCGGGTCTGTTTTTGTTCATCAGTTTATGTTGTTCACTATTTCCCCTAGATGAGTGAGATCATGCGATACTAGAAATACACTTATAAGAACCGAAAATGGGACAAGCAATAATGGTTATGCTGAGAGGCAAATGAATCAGTCTGTAGTGAGTTTCTCTCTGGGCCAACAGTTCTTTTGAGTCCCAAATTCAATGTCAAACAGTTCCTTATGTGTACATGTCAGCCATGATATTTCAGTTCTGGATGGTGGACAAATGGTGGTAATGCAGGTCCGACCCCTCTCTGGTTTGGTCCTGGGCAACCTGCAGCGACGCACAGCTGCTGACTGCTAGTATGGCAAGGCATCGTCAGCATCTTCCATCTCTGGACTGTTTCTCTTCTGTCTTCATGGCTGGAGCAGTCCTATCAATTTCTGTCTGTTGCAGGAATCCACATGGTCTTGGAGGTGTTTTCTGAAAATATGCAAACATATTCTTGACCAAAAGTTAATAAAGGAATGCAAAACCACCATCCTTCAGACAGCAGGAACGCAAACAGGGTGTGGCTTCAGAGACATGAGTGCGAGAACTGTGGCACCCCTGATGGAGGAAGCCTGGGAATGTGCTTAGAGGAGGAGGTGAACGGGAGAAAGGAAGGGCACTGGGACTTTTTTTTTTTTTTTAATGCTCACCCAAGGATATTTTTTTCCCATTGATTTTCAGAGAGAGTGGGAGGGGGAGAGAAGAGAGAGAGAGTAACGTCAATGTGAGAGAGACACATTGACCAGTTGCCTCTTGCACGTACCCCAACCAGAACCTGGGCTGGGGAGGAGCCTGCAACCAATGTATGTGCCCTTGACCGAAATTGAACCTGAGACCCTTTAGTCCGCAGGCCAATACTCTATCCACTGAGCAAAAACGGACAAGGTTTAAGGAGTACCTACTCTATCAGGAGCCATAGCAGATATTCTCCACTTTCCTGTTCATGTCAACTTTCATTTCTACCCCAGAATAACCCTGCAAGTGAAGTATGATCTCATTTTATAGGTCAGGAAGCACAGGCTCAGCAAGATTACATAAGTTTCCCAGGACCATGTAACTAACAAAAGGCAAAGCTTGATTAAACCCAAAAGTGCTCTGACTCTTTCCTCCCCCGGCTCCACCTGCATTCTCAGTCGCCTGGGAGAGGCAGAGGCAGCCTGGCAGAGGCGAGGGAATGAGAGAAATGGGTTCTGACAGGGCTGATTCCAGGGCACCTACTTCATGATGCTCAGTGTCTGTTAGTGTCACAGGATTCAGAGCCCAACTCACCTGCTGCATAAGTGATCCCATCACTGTCTGAAGTTAGGGAAGCATGGAATGGATTTGACATTGGGGAGACAGATCTACAATAAGCCTCAGTTTCCTCATTTGCAAACTGGGATAATATCTATTTCGTGGAATCATTATATGATATAAGTGAGTGAATGTGAGAAATACTTAGCCTACTGCCTGATCTATAAATGTTCATTAGAAGGAAATTGGATTAGGTGTCTCAGAAGGCAGGAGACCAGGTTTAAGAATCACTTGCTTGCCGAAACCGGTTTGGCTCAGTGGATAGAGTGTCAGCCTGCAGACTGAAGGGTTCCGGGTTCGATTCTGGTCAAGGGCATGTACCTTGGTTGCGGGCACATCCCCAGTGGGGGTGTGCAGGAAGCAGCTGATCGATGTTTCTCTCTCATCCATGTTACTAACTCTCTATCCCTCTTCCTTCCTCTCTGTAAAAAATCAATAAAATATATTTTTTAAAAAAGAATCACTTGCTTTATGCCCAATGTGGCATGGCAGTCCCTGGTTCTGGGGTATCTGGCTCTCCTTCCAGCATGGTGGGTTCTTGGGGCATTGATGGAGGGCTAGGGTAATAATGAAGCTGATTGGACGGGGTGGGGGGGTCACTCTGCACACCAGCTCTGCCTAATCACATCCTTGACCCCCATCCACACAGCCTTCCGGCACAATGAGTGCCCGGATCCAGGCATTCCAGTGAACGGGAAGCGGTTTGGAGACAGCCTCCAGCTGGGAAGTTCCATCTCCTTCCTGTGTGACGAAGGCTTCCTTGGGACACAGGGCTCTGAGACCATCACCTGCATCCTGAAGGAGGGCAGCGTGGTCTGGAACAGCGCCGTGCTGCGGTGTGAAGGTGCGTGCCTGCGGGCTGGGGCTGGCTGTGCAGAGAGGCTGAGGAGGGGACTACGTGGCCTGAATCACCTGGTGCATTCCGTATCATCCTCCTCTTCTTCCCGGACTCAGGGCCACCCTCTTACCCTCGCGCTGGAATGGCAGGGGCTTGGAGGACCACTCTGCATAGAAATTTTATTGGTAGCCAGAGTTTAAACTGGGAAAACACTGGTTGTAGACTGTCAGGCATCACAGCACCTCTTTCAACTGGCAACTCTCGAAAGCGCAACCTTTGGGAGCCCTGCTTCCTGACCCATCCAGGGCTGCTCCATCCACCAAAGCAGAGTGGGCCGTGCTGTGAGTTCTCGAGTCTTCAAGCTGCTGCCCCTCTTCCTTTTGCACACGCTGATTTCCCCAGTGCCCTGGACATTACAGGCCTGGCCTTTGTGCCCCACTAGATGCTGCCTTGTTATCCCGTGGCCAGTCTCCAGGGACTAAGGGCAGACTGACCAGAGGAAACACAGCTTGATGCCAGCACAGGGGTTACCGTGGCGGCTCCTCAATCCTGCTTCGCCACACAGAGCAGGTTTTTACCCCATTTCAGAGACCAACTATCTGTGCCACCAAACTGCAGGCTTTTAAAACACAAGTTAAGCTTCTCGAGAGCAGGATTGTGTCGAATCTGTGTACCAAACACAGTACCTGGCACAGAATGGGCCCTCCGTACATGTTTGTGAATAATGGATGAGTAATGCGTATCCCATAGGCCCTTGGAAGCAATGACAGTGCTCAGGAGGCAGGGGCTGTAGTTCTCTCCTTTGGGAGCCAGGAAGCTTCTTCCTCTCATCTCACTTGATGGACGGCGGGTAGAGACCTAAGAGACCTCTCTACATACCCAGTCCCCAAACCCAAATCTGAGCACAGTGACCAGCAGGTGGGAAAGACAGGAGAACAAATGGGGGGGGGGCGGGGAGGGGGGCGGGCGTGGAGCACTGTCCCAGAGATGACAGGTGCAGGAGAAGGGGAGAGACCACTGAGAGCACAGTGCATGTCCGAGCGTCTGTGGGCTCTCGAGTCGGGCCTGGGCTGCAATCCTGGCAGATCACTTTTTCCCTCTGAGCCTGTTTTTTCAGCTGAAACAGTGTGGCGGTGATAATAATAAGATGCACATGTAAAGGACAGATTCTGGCATAAAGTAAGTCCTCAAAAGTGTTAGCGGTGTGATCACTGGTTTGTAAACTCCATGAGGTGAGGGCAGTGGTTGGCAAACTGCGGCTTGCGAGGCGCGGTTTGCCGCTCTGTTGACTAATGAGTTTGCCGACCACTGACCTAGACTCTCGATTCCAATAATTACAGGCTGTCATTGTTCCTTGTGATTAAGCCCCTATCCCAGTGGTCGGCAAACTCATTAGTCAACAGAGCAGCAAACCACGGTTCGCGAGCCGCAGTTTGCCGACCACTGGGTTAGGGAATCATCCTTGGCCTCATATTCCCACAACTGATATATTGTTTGGCACTTAGATGCTCAGTCAGTGCTATTGAGGAATCACTGAATGAATGAGTGAATGAATGACCTTTAAATTAGGTTAGAGCCTCTTTAATGGCCTTCAGAGCCCTGAACCACACCAGACCACCTTTTGTTTCTGCCCTGCAACTTACACTGGAGTCACCCTGAGCAAGTGCCTTGACCTCCCTGTGCCTCAGTTGCCCCATCTGTAAAGTGTGGTTAATAGTGGGAACCTCCTCACAGGATTGTCGTGAGCAGGCACTGTTCTTGAAGAAGTGCCTGGCAAAGGCAGTGCTTAATGTGTGTTAGCTGTGAGCATTATTTTAACCTGATCTTTGTCATCGGACCATTAGATGAGTATCACTCCACGTGAGGGGTCTAGTGGTACGTTTCCCTCTTCCAGGTGCCCGCCCCATCATTACGTGAACAGACTACCTTCCAACCTCCAAAGTCCCACAGCAAGGTCCGCACAACCTCATCTGCCATTTCCCCCAGCACATGAGCAGTTTTGGAAAATCACATGAGCTTTAGCCGCAGAGAAACAACGCGAAGCTCGTGGCTTCGCCTCCTCCCAGCCTCCTCCCTGGAACAGGGCGCTTAGGCAGTTCCCTCCTTGGAGAGGGCGATAATCATGCATGTCTGATGGGATTGTTTGCGGGTGAAGCGGGTGACTCTGTGAAGCAGCCATGTGGAGCCTAGGGTCTGGGAATTGTTGGTCGGTGCTCGCTCACCTTTCCTCAACCGGCCCCTCCTTCTCCGTCCTACTTGTGGGTCTTCGGTTTTCCTCGTGTTCGTCCATCTCGTCTAGGACATTTCCCTACTGTCTCTCGCTCCCCTGGTCTCTCCTTTCTCCTAATTCCTTTCTCCTAATTACAGACAACTCTTGTTCTAACCACTATTAATTTCTCTTACCAATTCCGTGGGCGTTGGTCCTATCTTCTCACCAAGATTCTCCCCACTCCCGGGCCAGAAGCCCAGGCCCCAGGCCTCTGAGCCTGTGGGGTTCAGTCCCAGTGGAGCTGACCCCCTGAAGAGGCGTCAGGACGTGGTAACTGCAGAACCCTCTTCTTCTCCCCTCTGCTGCCCTCCAGGATCAGGTGCTCCTCAACCACTGCCCTGCCCTCGAGAAGGCAGTGAGACACTCAAAACCACGCGTGATGCAGGCGAGAATCTTCAGCTTGGTATTCATAGGCAAAGTCCTAATTTTGAAACTAAAGCTGTCCCATTCATTGTGTCTCTGGGGGGACAGTAAGCAACCAGAAATAAGGGGCAGAGCCTGTTAGAGAGACCCTGACGTGGCCCAAGGAAGAAGAGCCTGCACACTGTTCTCAGAGTGAGGGGCCTTTGCTGCCACCCTGGTTTTCAGGGGCCGGAGGAGCAGCACGTGAGAGCGGCGGAGTGAGAGACGCCACCTAGGGTGGCCAATCCCAGAGCTAACACGCAGGTCAAGTGGAGAGACCCCTGGGAATCTTGCCCTCCGTGGCCTCTTTCCCCCGCTTGTGTCCCAGCCTTGGGAGAACCCTGTTTGTAATCAGCATCTTCATCTTTTTCAATTTCCTAGTTTTGTTTTTGATTAAGTATCCCCACCTTGTGGACAATTAAATGCAGAAGCTAATGGACTTTAAAAAAATCTTTAATATATGCTAAGAGCCACTTTGTTTTTGAGAGGCTGTAATGGGACAGGGAGAAAAAGGCTTCTTCTAAATTTAGAAAGAAGGATGATTATCTGACTGATGTAAAGCAGCAATCGGCAAACTTTTCTTAAAGGGCCAGCTAGGAGGTGTCTTTGGCCTCGCACGTGGTCTCTACGCAACTTGGCCACCGTTATATGAAAACAGCCTGAGACAACACAAGTAGATGGGCTGGATGTGGCCCCTGGGCTGGGTTTTGATGACTCCGGATCTAGAAAACATAAGGGATCCATATGTTTAAAATCAGAAATGTCCTGCCCAGTCAGATTGGCTCAGTTGGCTGCGTGTCTTCCTGTGCAACGAAAAGTTGCCAGTTCCATTGCTGGTCAGTTGCTAGTTAGATCCCCAGTCAGGGAGCATAGGGCAAGCAGCTGGTCGATGTTTCTCTTTCTCTCTCCTCTTCTCTTCTCTTCCCTCCTTCTTCTCCTTCTTCTTCTTCTTCTTCTTCTTCTTCTTCTTCTTCTTCTTCTTCTTCTTCTTCTTCTTCTTCTTCTCCTTCTCTCTCTCTCTCTCTCTCTCTCTCTCTCTCTCCCCCCCCTCTCTCCTCTCTCTCTCTCCTCTCTCTCTATATATCCTCCTCCCCCTCCCTCTCCCTCTCCATCACACCTGTCTTCCTCTCTTCTCTTCCTATCTCTAAGCATGTCCTCAGGTGAGGATTTAAAAATGGAAAAAAAATTAGAAATTTCCCAAGAAAGACTTCCAGGTAGTGAAGGCATCTACAAAGGACTGTCTGGTTCTTTCTCCCCACTTTCCTCTTTTCCTTGATCTTTTAAAGAAAAACCAACGAATTCTATCCCACTGTGATGAGTGTTTTACTTACTCACTCCAGCCATGCACCAGTCTAGGCAGTAGGTTAGCTGTGGTCCCCATTGGACACAGAGATGTTGAGTCACCTGCCCAGGATTCTCCCAGCTTGTAAGTGACAGAGTCAGAATCCAAACCCTTGGCTACACTGTCACTGTATATTTCCTGACTTATATCACTGGAGGGAGTATAATTTCAAACATGTTTATGCAGGAGTTAAAATCATCCACAAACAGGATGGAAAGCAGGTTTTCTGCTTTCCATATCCCAGTAGAAAATTAAAACAAAAGGAGACATATTGTCTGTCACAAAAGACTAAGATAGGAAACCCCTCCCACCCCATGGAAGCATCAGAAATTGACAGCATGGAACAAAATAACAGCAGTAAGACAAACATATCAGTCATGACATAAAGGTAATTAAACTCCTGATTAAAAGGCAGAGACTCAAATTGGATTTTTTTAATGTTGTTTACAAGAAATATGTGGGGGGGGGGGGGAACAGGAGATAAATAATCTACAGTGAGTATGTATTTTCATTTTTAAAGTAATACTTGGTGGTTATAAAATTTTAAATAATACACAAATGCGATAAAGTTTAAAGTGAAAACACTCATTTCCCGATCTCACTCCCCAGGGGAAATTGTTTAACAGTCTGGTATAAACATGTGTACATGTTTTTCTCTATGTGTATACCAAATGTGCTCCTTTTACAATCAGAAAATGTTTACGTTCTATAAAAAAGGAAAGAAGGTGAGTTCTCCCCACTCCCATGAGAGGAATCTGAGTGATGGTTTTGCTCATTTAGGCCTCCAAGGAAGAAGTAAGTTTAGTTATGGAGTTTCTAACATTATAACGATCATAGCCTAGGGATTGCAAACTGGCAACAGGCTACCATTTCTTCTTCTTTTATAAGCTGGGATACTTACAGAAAACTTGCCTGCATCAACTGTGTGGTTACCCTGAGATATAACTCCTAAAGGAAAGTCAGGATTATTTTCCTGACTTAATTATTTTCCTTTATTTACTTATTTTCATATTAATGAGTTAATTATTATTTTCCTTTATTTAATTATTTTCTTAATTATTTTCCTTTATTTACTTATTTTCATATTAATGAGTTAATTATTATTTTCCTTTATTTAATTATTTTCTTAATTATTTTCCTTTATTTACTTATTTTCATATTAATGAATTGATTCCCTAACATCTTCCAAAGCTGAACATTTTTAAATATTATTAAAGTCCAGTGGATTTAAATGGATTTTATTTAAATCCGTTGCTTTTATTACTCTAATTGAATCTCAAATTGTCCCATTGGCCAGTGGGAACCTTTTGAAATGAACCCGACCTCATCTTGACATTTTCTGTCCCTGACCTAGAACCAGCTGTTTCTCCAAGGAGCCCTAGTTGTTGTTTTTCAAGTGGAAAGTTATATTTATAATCTTGGCTCCAGCTTCTATTCCTAGCCTCTCTACCCTATGCACTCCTTCTTACTATTGAGTAAGTCCTTGTTTCTAAGTCTTTTCAACGAACAGAGCTAAGAAATCGTTTTTTAAGGATAAACTGCATCATGAGTTCATATCATTTCCAGTGTACAAACATGTTTTCCTTTTACTTAACTTCCTCTTGTCATATCTACCTCCTTTCTCTCTTGCTGAAAACCCCAGTTCCCTACACCACCAGCATAATTTCCCACCCACCATGCATACCCAGGAGTCTCAGAACTGTGAGGCCTTTATCGCATTTGTGTATTATTTAAAATTTTATAACCATTTGTGTATTATTTAAAATTTTATAACCACTAATAATCCCTGGCTATAAAATACTACCTACAAGCAGTGTCATTACTGGAAATAGTTTACGTTAGTTTTCTTTCAGTTTTTCTTGTCCCCATATCCTAGTAGGGTTGGGCTATCAAATTACAGTGTTTTTAATTTTTTCACTCCTTTCTTCCTGTGTGATAATGCTACTAACTGATAGAGGATTGTATTCATTTATTTCCTCTGCTTTTTTGAGTTTTGAGACATGATTTATCAAATGTCAGTATTTCTTTTTAATTGTGCAAAATATTTACAAAGTTCCAAAGTTAAACCTAAAAGAAGGTATATACTTGGGAGAGTCTGGCTTCTATCCCTAGCCTCTGTACCCTGTTCACTCCCTTTTTCATAGGTAATGTTGAGATTTTAGGTTACTCTAATTTTGATTGTTAATATGAGTAAATAAGTGTGTGTCTCCCACACTTAGATATGAAATCATACTATACCCTTATTATTTACTTATCTACCTTGCTTTTATACCTAATAATACTAGTATATTCTAAGTCATCTCCTCAACATTATATAGACTATTCCTCATTCTTATTTTATAGCTTCATAAATAGTCCGTTTTGTTGATTACCCCAATTCATTCACTCAAGTTCCTCATTGCTCAGCATTTGGGCTGTTTTCAATTTTTTCCTATTACAAATAGTGTTGCCTTGTACAGCCTTAGATAGATAGATAGATAGATAGATATCTCTGTATATGTCTATATATGTCATTTCATATTTTGCTGATATATCTTAGGGATAGAGTTTTGCAAATAGAATTTGTGGATCATAGAGTAAGTGCATATGAGTATTGTTGGATATTACCAATTTTTCCTTCATAAATTTACACCAGCAAGGTCGTAGGATACCTGCCTTCCCCTAGCTCACGTCATCAGACTTTGGGTTTTGCCCACCTGATGAGAAATAATTTCTCATTGTAGTTTTAATGTGTGTTTTCTTAGTGAGAGTGAGGTTGAGCCTCTTTTCAAATGTTAAAGAGACATGCATTTAGGAATCCTGCCCATCTCTCTGCCTGGCAACTGCCACCCTGGAATATGAAGTTGAGTCTGAGAGAGTGACGGAGTGAATGAATAGAAAGGTCATTGGGCCATCACATGAGCAGGAGAAGAGATGAATCTGGCCAAGGTAATAAAATGATGCAGCAGAGAAAGAAGACAAAATACTGACAACCTAAGGCAGGATTCAGGTTTCCCTCGCTGGAGATTTTAGGGAGGGTTTTCTTGATAAATAGGCACTGAATGGAGAGTAGTTGAGGCAGGCGAGTGACTGTGTGATCTCTGGCTTCCTGGAAAGTGAGTGAGGCGATCACAGTAAAGCAACCAAAGAGGCTGGGCCTGTGTTGAGTTGTAGCCAAGAGGGAGTCCCTATATCTGCTGAGGTTCAGTCCCTGCAGGGAGGCCCAGGGATAGAGCGCTCAGCACGGCTCTCCCCACCTGCTAGGTCTCACATGTCCATTGGAGAAATAGAGGAAAGCTTTAGTCGTTTCAGAGAGATGGATGGACAGGATTTGAAAACGACGCTTATCCAGGAGGTGGCAATACCCATTTGAAATTTACTTTGCATTTGATCTAGGTACTGTGCAATTACCTGTTTCTCCAAGCCTCAGCTTACTAAAAACAGGTAATAATCCCTGCCTATAAAATGAGGATAATAACAGTGTCTGCCTTTTAGTGTTGCAGTTGTCACAAGGATAATCCATAAGCCTGGCATGTGTAAGCTCTCAGTAGCCATGAGCTCATTACTGTCGGCCGTGGCTGTAGAACTGTTATTTGCTGCAGGGGAATTTAGAGATGGGTCTTGAGGTTAAATCTCAGCTGTAACTTCATTAGCTCTCAATCTAATCTCATAGCCTATTTAGCCTTAGTTTTCTCCTCTGTGAAATGGGGATAATAAAGAAGTCAATGTCATGTCTCAGTATGAGTTGTCTACTGTTATCATCACCATTATTATATTGTTTAATTTTTTTGTTAATTAAATTTCCCATTATAACTTTCTAGTAAGAATGCTTGGCAGTTAATTTCGACATTGCCAAGAAGTTTATAGAATTAAGAGAGGAAAGGTGTGTTGCATTTGGTTATATCTTATGAAACTGATTGCCTGGAGGAATCCACAAAAAGTTGCAGAGACAGAAGTGCTCTGTAGCTGTGTTCCCTTCCCGGTCTTGTTCAGGGCATCTGGCACCTGGTAGCCCCATAGCAAGGAAATGCCAAGGAATCAGGGCTCCTTTAACTCTGGGAGGCGGCTCAGCTTGAGGTCTCTGGGTTTACGAGTATGCCGTTTTCCAGGTCTGAGTGCAGGCGCTAACTTGCTAACCAGGACTAGTGACCTAGCACTCTTAGCGTAAGATGGAGAAAATAATAGAAGCCCCTCACAGGGTCTGTGTCTTGAGAAGACTGAGCGTGATTATTGATGTGAAGCTAAATGCCCAGCACAAGTGGGTTCTCAGTCCATGGCAGTGGTGGTGACAGGAGCAGCAGCCCTGGGGTGGGGAGGGAGGTGTATTAGTCAGGATTAGACGGTGTTAACAAGCAACCCCCAGACCTCAGTGGCTTAAACACAGGAGTTTGTATCTCTTTGAGACTGCATGTAGAACCCGATGACATGGTCATCAGCGGCTCTGCTCCTCAGAGTCACTTACAGGCCTCGACAGGACGTCCACTCTTGTTCCACAAACCCGAGGCAGGAAATGTCACAGATCATGCCCTGGCTCTTCAAGTTTCCACATGGACAGGACACACGTCACTTCCGTAGTCACATGGCCTAGCATCACTTCGCTAGCAAAATATGACCATGTGCCCTGAAGGAGGAGGACTGGAAGAGCTCTCATGACCACCATGGGGGACCAGGGTCTGGTTGCAGGAAAAGGCAAAAATGATGGGAAAGGTGTAGGTGAGAATGGGAAGCTGAGGAGTGGGAAGAATGGGCAGAAAGACCAAGGGACAGTGATTACGAGCTTGGGGAGATCAGAGGTATGCCTAGGCCGACATGGACGACATTTCATTCATTGATTCATCCATTCATTGATTCATTGAAGAGATACTCGCTAAATTTTAGCACAGAGGGACAACTATGCCAAGCTCTGGGCTAAATGCTGGGGATTCTGAGTCATGTAAGGTAATGATAGGGTCCCTGCCCTTACGGAGCTCACAGTGGAGCAGGTCCTGCTAGTGCTCCAAGCAGCAGGCTCTGCCCACTCTTCAGCACCAGAGCGCCAGGTACTGGGTGTGGGGTGGCTGGGAGGGGGGTGGGTCTCAGCCTCTGCCACAGGCCTGGCAGCTGAGCGAGGAAAAAAGCAAAGACTAGTGTGACCCAAGTGCTAGCTGTACTCAGCCCTTCTAGAATGGCAAGGACTTTGTTTGAAGGGTTCTTTTCATTTCTCCCCTCTGGTCTTTAATAAAACTCCAAATGATGCAAATGAGCATATCCATAAGGGTCCCAGTAAACGAAACTCACACTTCATATAGTTCACATAGTTTTTCAGACACAAAAACAATACTTGTATGTGGATACATTTTATAGAGAAGTCTTTTGTTTATTTGTTCATTTGTCCCCCCCAAGAAAGCTGCTTCTCTCCCTTCTTCCCCCAGCTCCCTGTGGTGGTCATCTGACTTCGCCGAGTGGCACCATCCTGTCCCCGGGCTGGCCTGGCTTCTACAAGGATGCCCTGAGCTGTGCCTGGGTGATCGAAGCCCAGCCTGGCTACCCCATCAAAATCACCTTCGACAGGTGCTTGCAACCAGAGCCTCAGGGGAGGGGTGAGAGGTGTTCTCCACGGAGTGGCATGGGAGGGGACCTGGGGTGAGTGGGGACCAGCCCTGATGCTGCACTGTCAGCAAGTCAGAGAATACCAACAGGCTGCCCTGGGTGAGGCACACAGCGCTGGCTTTGCCCTTGGCTTTGGCCCCACCTCAGGAGTGGGGTGCAAATGAGCATATGATTACGAGCTTGGGGAGATCAGAGGTATGCCCAGGCTACCGACATAAACCATGACTTTGAGTGGGGAGGAGAAAGCTGGGGGTGTCAGAGGAGGGAGAGTGGGCAGATAGACGCCATGAGATGTGAAAGGAGGCATTAGCATCTATGAGCATAACCCTGAAATTTCTAGAATGGAAAGGCAGCCTTCCTGACCTCTGACCCTAATCCTGCCCTGTCCCCACTTCCAGCTCCCACCAGGCTATGTCCCTTAAGTGGGGAGAGAAGCTACCCAAATATGCACACCAACTTTAGACAAAGCATTCCTGGTCTAGAAGAGCAGTCCGAAAACTCTTCTGTGAAGGATCAGCTGTAAATATTTTAGGTTTTGTGGGCACAAAGTATATCTATCACATATACTTTGCTTTTTTAAAAATATACCCCTTTATAAAGGTAAAAAACATTCTTTGCTCTCAGACCATATAGAAACAGTCTATAGAGAAGGTCTGGCCCTGGCCTGTATCAGCTGACCTAGCCTGGAACATTCTAACCCCCGTGAGGCTAGTCCTTGTGCCTCTAGGCCTCAGGATGGGACACGGCCCAGGCCACAGAGAGGAGTGAGAAAGCTGTGTCCACTGTGGGAGGAGGAGGACTTAAATACGGTAGAGAAGGTCTCCACATCACTGGTGAATGTGTGCAAATCATATTAAAATATCCCTGCCTGCCAAAATCTGATGGTTCTAAAGCCCTGGGTCAGACAAGGCCTTTTGTCATCCGCACATTAATAAGCCTTGGGTTTCTCAAGAAGTCCTCCTCATCTCCGTCTTCGGCAGATTTAAAACCGAGGTGAATTATGATACTCTGGAAGTGCGAGATGGACGGACTTACTCCGCGCCCTTGATCGGGGTTTACCATGGGACCCAGGTCCCCCAGTTCCTCATCAGCACCAGCAACTACCTCTACCTCCTCTTCTCCACCGATAAGAGTCACTCGGACATCGGCTTCCAGCTCCGCTATGAGAGTGAGTCTCAAGGGGCAGATGGCAGGGTCGGCCCGGGTGGGTGAAAGGCCCAGGACCAGTAGTCTCCCCACTTGGCCCCATTCCATGGCATTCTCAAGGCTGTGCTCCTCAGGAGACCCTCCCTTGCTCTCAGCATCTCTCAGAGCTCAACCTTTAGAGAGAATGAACGTTTCTCTCTAAAGAGCCTCACGGGCACATAGCAAGGCCTCTTCCGTGTGTAGACTATTGGGGGGCGCCATGTTGGGGACCGAGTATTTGCAGCTCGTGAAGTTAAAGTGAGCTGGCATCTCCCACTTGCTCACCTTTCCTCATCACCTTCTGCATCCATTGTTGGTGCCTAGAGTTAGAGACACTGATGTCAGTGCAGTCTAAAGGCCACTGTAGGAAGAATGGCCGAGAGCCATTAGGACAGGGTCATTTTCTTACTCGGGTTTATATCCATGTTGCAAAGCCGTAGCACACACTCAACTTAAGCTTATCAAATGAATGAATGAATGAATGAATGAATGATCGATCCAGCCAACTTGTTTACTCTGCTCGGTCTTCAAATATTCTGTTGGCTGATATTGACAGCACATTTGATGGGTGAATGAATGCTAACTTAAGCAGGGTCTCTCCTCCCTCCCTCCCTGTCTGAGTCAGCTAGCGTCCCTTTGCGGGGATGGGGAGCTGTCTTTTTCCAGCTGTGGGCTCTCTTTTCCAGCTGTAACCCTGCAATCAGATCACTGTCTGGATCCGGGGATCCCTGTAAATGGGCAGCGTCACGGAAATGACTTCTATGTGGGCGCTCTGGTGACTTTCAGCTGCGACTCGGGCTACACATTAAGTGATGGGGAGCCCCTAGAGTGTGAGCCCAACTTCCAGTGGAGCCGGGCCCTGCCCAGCTGTGAAGGTGAGACACATTATCAGGGGCACTAACGTAGCAGATTCCTTTTCTGCCATGAAAAACCAGGGGGCACTAACTCTCCCACCATCAGTGAGGGTTGTGGGTTTGAAAGGAGATGGGGGGCAGGTTCCCAGCAGGATTGCGGGGAGCTCCCTGAGCCGGTCCATTCTTTCTCTGCCCTCTTCACTCCTGTAGCACTCTGCGGTGGCTTCATTCAAGGCTCCAGTGGGACCATCTTGTCACCAGGGTTCCCCGACTTCTACCCCAACAACTTGAACTGCACCTGGATGATCGAAACATCGCATGGCAAGGGTGAGTGTTTTAGCGCCATTGCAGGTATTGGGATATGACACAGTCAGGACCCCACATTCCCCGGGTCAGAGTGACCACAATAAGGATCTCCCTACATGGTGACCTCTGGGCTTAGTCTAAGTTTTTCTCACCAATAAGAAAGATATCCCAGAACCTTTCTCTTCGATCACAGAACTCACAAACAGAATGTTTTAAAGTAAGTGTTTTTAAGAATCAAAATCTCCCATGAGGGAAGAAAGAGATCTTAGTGATTCCAAGATCTCAAATCCTTAACGCAGTAGTCTGCTCTGAATTACTCCCCATGAGACAGTGACACCCCTTCTGTCTAAAACGTCTAAGCACGTCCAGTGGTGGGGAATTGGCCAACTCATTCAGCCAATAGGTACTTATTTTTTGATAGATCTGACCCCTCTTAATAGCCTGTTAAGTGCCCCTGAAACTTCCTTCCTTGTTCTGTGTCCTCGGGGAAATAGGATGTGTCTGCTCCCTCTTCCTCGTGTCCGCCCTTCTGATACTGGAATAGCAGTCCTCTTCACCCATCACCCCGCTGTCCTCACCAGGCTGGACTGTTGCCTCGCCTTCCCTAACAGAAATGGTTTTTGGGTGTCCAAGAACAAAGGAGGGGTGCTGGTTACAAAATAAACATTAATTAATATACTCTTTCATTCAAATATTGATTGAATGGCACCTGTGTGGCAGATACCAGGTCTGGGAATAAACAGTGGCCAGGCAAATATGGCTTTGACCCTCAAAAGCCTGTTCTTTTTTTTTTTCTTCTTCTTCAAATATATATTTTTATTGATTTCGGAGAGGAAGGGAGAGGAAGAAAGGGATAAAAACAATAATGAGAGCATCATTGACAGCTGCCTCCTGCATGCCCCCTCCTGGGATTGAGCCCACAACCAGGGAATGTGCCCTGACCAGGAATTGAACCAGTGACCTCCTGGTTCTTGGGCCGATGCTCAACCACTGAGCCACATTGGCCAGGCGGAAGCCTATTCTGAAGTTCATCTAGAGTCTTGGTTCTTAGCCCCTCTGCACTTTGGCAAACACCTAATACATAGCTCACACCCTGGAGATTTTGATTTTTTATGCTGAAGTTGGAAACCAGCCATCCATGTTTTTAGAACACTTACCATTAATTCTGACGAGTGCCCTTAAATGATCTACAAGAATGAACATGTAGAAAAGCCGAAAAAAAAAAATGTTTAAGAGTAACTCTTCTAGATATTACAGTGTTGTTATGGGCAAAAATAATTGTACAAATTGGTGTGAGTTTAGAAGTGAACACACAAATAAAGGTCCAGAAAAAGGGGGGTGTGTGTGTATGAGAAAGACTGTCTTTAATATGTGATTAAAGTGTCATTTCTAATCTACTGAAGAGAGAATGGGTTATTTACTAAATGGTTTTAAAACAGTGGGCTTAAAGCCCTACCTGGTTTGGCTCAGTGGATAGAGCATCAGCCTGCAGACTGAAGGGTCCCAGGGGTTCGATTCTGGTCAAGGGCACATGCCTGGCTTGTGGAGACAATCCCCAGTAGGGGACGTGCAGGAGATAGCTGATCAATGATTATCTCATCATTGATGTTTCTATCTCTCTCTCCCTCTCCCTTCCTCTCTGAAATCAATAAAAATGTATTTTTTTAAAAAAACAGCAGGCTTAAACATTTGGAGAGAAAGAAACAAATTGTACCTCATATATTTAACTACATAAATTCCAGTCCTAGAACATGAAACTAACCTCAGATAGGGACATATTTTAAGGAGTGACACCAAAAGTAGAATCCATAAAAGCAAAGCCTGTTAGCTTTAATTAAATAGAACTTTGAATGGAATTATTTTTAAGCCATTAAAGATTCAAATAGTAAATGAATGAAAATACTTGCGACATTTAACGTACTCAGGGTTACCAACCTGCGGCATGAAAAGCTCTTGGAATCTTAAAACTATTCCTGCTCTCCAGGCCTGTAAAATGAACAGATCTATAGGCTAACATTTCATAATAGAGGGAATACAACTGAAAAGACATCGCCTCCACTGATAGTGAAAGAAATGCAAATTCCACCAGAATGAAACACATTTTCCTTTTCAAATTGGCAAAGAAGATTGTAACTGTGCGCAGTCAGTGTGGAGCCACGGAGACTCTCCTTCACCGCTGAGGTGTGATGCGGTTGGAACTTTCAGAGGGCGATTCGGCGATGTGGACCAAAAGTCTTAAAAAGGCCCATTCCTGCCCTAGCCGGCGTGGCTCAGTGGATAGATCGTCGGCCTGGCCTGCAGACTGAAGGGTCGCGGGTTTGATTCTGGTCAAG
Organism: Corynorhinus townsendii; assembly: GCA_026230045.1. Taxonomy (NCBI): domain Eukaryota; kingdom Metazoa; phylum Chordata; class Mammalia; order Chiroptera; family Vespertilionidae; genus Corynorhinus; species Corynorhinus townsendii. Next base: position 200,610,279 of record JAPDVU010000002.1, read on the forward strand.
GGCATATGCCTGGGTTGCAGGCTCGATCTCCAGTGGGGGCATGCAGGAGGCAGCTGGTAATTGCTTCTTTCTCATCATTGATGTTTCTATCTCTCCCTCTCCCTTCCTCTCTGAAATCAATTTTATATATATACACACACATACATATATATATATATATATATATATATATACACACACACACACACACACACACAATATATATTCAATCAGACCCAGCAGCTCCACTTCTTGAAATTGACCTGGAAACGAAAAGTGAAACTGCATCCAGGTTTCGCTGCAAGGATGTCTTTTAAAACACATTATTAATTGGAAAATTAGAAACTATTTAAATGTCTATCAGTAAGGAAATGATAAATAAATATATGGTGCAGCCAAATATTACGGGTAAAGTATACTGTTTATATAAGAAAAGAAATTTTGAAAGAAAAGCCAATGTATAGCCCCATCTAAGAACTGAAGCGCTTTCACTTTTGCCTTCAATGGGTCGACCTGCCAGGATTAGGATGGCCTGAAGCTTCTTGTGCAGGGCAGGACTCTGCAGCCCTCAGGCGAGCCAGTTGTCCCCTTGTCCCCACACTATTGTTCTTTTTTTTTTTTTTTTTTTTTTTTTTAAATAAATCTTTATTGTTCAGATTATTACAGGTGTTCCTCTATTTTTTCCCCCATAGCTCCCCTCCACCTGATTCCCCACCCCACCCCATGCCCTTACCCCCTGCCACTGTCTTCATCCATAGGAGTAAGATTTTTGTCCTAGCTCTTCCCGCACCCCTCACACCTGCTTCCCCTGAGAATCATCAGTTCACTCCCTTTCTATGTCCCTGATTCTATTATATTCACCAGTCCATTCTGTTCTTCAGATTTTTTATTCACTTGATTTTTAGATTCACTTGTTGGTAGGTATGTATTTGATGTCATTTTGTTGTTCATAATTTTTATCTTTACCTTTTTCTTCTTCTTCCTCTCCTTAAAGAATACCCTTCAGCATTTCATGTAATCCTGGTTTGGTGGTGATGAACTCCTTTAGCTTTTTCTTGTCTGTGAAGCTCTTTATCTGACCTTCAACTCTGAATGATAGCTTTGCTGGGTAGAGTAATCTTGGTTGTAGGTTCTTGCTGTTCATCACTTTGAATATTTCTTGCCACTCCCTTCTGGCCTGCATAGTTTCTGTTGAGAAATCAGCTGACAGTCGTATGGGTACTCCCTTGTAGGTAATTAACTGTTTTTCTCTTGCTGCTTTTAATATTCTCTCTTTGTCTTTTGCCCTTGGCATTTTAATTATGATGTGTCTTGGTGTGGTCCTCTTTGGATTCCTCTTGTATGGGGTTCTGTGCGCTTCCTGGACTTGTACATCTATTTCTTTCACCAGGCAGGGAAAGTTTTCTGTCATTATTTCTTCTAATAGGTTTTCAATATTTTGCTCTCTCCCTTCTTCTGGCACCCCAAAAATTCGGATGTTGGTTCGCTTGAAGTTGTCCCAGAGGCTCCTTACACTATCTTCATATTTTTGGATTCTTTTTTCTTTTTGTTTTTCTGGTTGGATGTTTTTTGTTTCCACATATTTCAGATCTTTGGTTTGATTCTTGGGGTACGTTGATCTACAGTTGAGTTTCTGTATATTCTTTATTTCAGACAGTGTATGCTTCATTTCTGACTGATCCTTTTCCATTTTTTGGGCATTCTCATTAAGCTCCTTGAAGGTCTCATCAAGTTTCTCAGCGGTTTTAAGAAGATTCTTGAGTAACCTTATAAATGTGGTTCTGAACTCTATGTCATCCAGTAGTTTGCTTTCCTCCGTTTCTTTCATTCGTGACATGTTTCTTTGTCTCCTCATTTTGGCTGCTTCCCTGTGTTGATGGAGTGGCTTTGTGTGGTAGGTGACCTATAGGGGGCAGTAGCTCAGCCTCCCCAATCACCTGATGTGGACACTCTTGGTACACCCCTTTGTGGACTGAGTGCAAAGACTTGGTGCAGTTAAAGCCTTAATTGCTATTGGTATACTGGGAGGAATTGACCTCCAGGCCAATTAGCTGTGAGCACTCACTGTGTCTATAATGGAAGAACTGCTGCGCTGAAGACACACTTAGGGGCAGGACTTGTTTCAGTGGGGCTTTGGTGCTCACTGAGTCTGCCTTTGAATGTGTCACTTCTGGATGTGAGGAGTTGAAATCTGGTGTCTCACTCTGACCACTAGGTATACTGGCTTCTGGATCTCCAATGGGGTGCAGGTCAGCTACTGTCTGAGGCCATCCAGCAGGAGCTACAGTGAGAGCTACAGTTTTCTCCTCTTTGCTTGGGGTTTGGAGGTTTTGGAGCTGTCTGACCCAGGCTGCAAGTTTGCTAGGTTAAGCTGCAATAGGGCGGGGCTTTCTTCTGCTAACGCTGCTGCTTGGAGCTTGGGTGGGTTTGTAGGTTGTTCAGGGCGGGGTCTCAGGGTGTCACTAGGCTAGGGCGTGGCAAACAGCAATGGCTGCTAGTTAGCCGGCTCTGTGTCCCCAAGGGCGTCCCGGAGTCCCGTGCCCCAGTGCCGTAAACAATTATTCCTGCGCGCAGCTCTGCAAGTAAGCCCCCCTCACTGGCAGACAGTCCAGCTTCTCCCCGTAGGAGTTTGGGTCCCCCGCGTCTCCCCAGAAACTGGATTTCAGAGTAATCGGGGGCTTGTCTCCCTTTGGGTTGAAAAAAGCAACGCCCGCAGCCAGCCCGGATCACGCGCCTCCGTACCTCAGCTTGTCAGCGCTCGTGCACGTCTCGATGCTCCTTTCTCTTTCCTTCTAGTTGTAGAACTTCCACTCAGCCAGCTTTCCCGTGGTTCTGGGTGATAGACGTTTTGTCTTTTAGTTGAATTTTTGAAATTGTTGCACGAGGCAGCAGTTTAGGTGTTTACCTACGCCGCCATCTTGGATTCCTCTCCACACTATTGTTCTTGAGCGGAGGGATTAGGACAGCGCCTTTGCTCATCCTGCAGAGCCGTTTCACCACGCCTGAGCCGGAAGCTGCTCCGTGACGTGAAGAGGGAAAGAAAGGCAGCCCTTTCCATCCCTAGAGGAACAGCCCTCCAGTCATGATTTTCTCTGCTGGGCATCTGTCATTCAGGGCCATGTGTTCCGACTTTGCCTAGAAGTCAATGGAGTTCAAAAGGTTTTTAATACTTATTTTACACTTGCACTCATCCTGGGCGCTAGGAAAACATGGTCACTGGGTGTTGCCTGCCTTCGGGAAGGTTATGGTCCAGTGGTAGAGAGAGGAAGCCTAGAGATCTCTGATCTAGCAGGGCCAATGCCAAGATGGAGCAGATGGAGGTGGGGAACATCCAGAGGCCAGCCCAAGGTGGAAGCAGGCCTGAGCTGAGACGTAGGCCATTCTCCCAGGATGAGTGGGAATTAGCCAGATGAAAGGGGTTCCAGGCAGAATCAACAAGAGGTCAGTGACTTACGACTAGGTCATTTAAAGGCTTTGCCTAACCTTTACGAAATTGTAGAATAGCCAGCATGGCTCCTGAGTACCTTTCTCAGCCTCATCCTGAGCCCCGTAAACACTAAGTTCTAACCATGCCGAGCTCTCAGTTCCCAGAACTTCCCAGGCTTTCTTTGTTCTCTAAAGCTTTGCACAGCGGGATGTTTTTCTTCTCTCTGTGACACTTCCTCTTCTGGCAGTCCTCTCTTCTGCACTGTTCCCCTTGCATGGACAGCACTTCATCCTCCTAAATCACCTCCTCTAATGAGCCTTCCCAACCCCTCTTCCCAGCCTCTTGGGTTGGGCTCCCCTCCGGGAACCCCAGTGGTCCTGCACCTTCCCAGGTCTACTCCTGTCCCCACTGCACAGAACTCGCATTTTCATCCTCTGTCTCCCCCTCGGACTCAGTTCTTTGAGACACAAGTCTGCCTTGTTTCCTGCAGTTTCTTGGCTTGGCTCTATGCCTGGCTCATAAGAAACTCAAGAAATATTTACATGAATTGAATTAAAGTGACCCGAGACCCTTCTCCAAGAGGGCGCTGCTTGTAAGAGTATTTCAGGTAAATAGACCTATTAGGCTACTCACTGTTTGCTCCTTAACAGGCAGAAGGATATCAGTAGAAACTCAAAAACTCTGGGAAATGCAGAATTATTCATTTGCCACACACCCAGCCCAAGGGAACAGCCAATTCAGGAGCCCAGAGAAGGTATCCTTGCTGAGACCCCAGGATTGACATATTTCCTAAAACCCACAAGGTTGTCTGGGAGTTAGATGAGCTGAGCAAAGAGAACACCTGCTATGTGCCAGGCATGGCGCTTTGCATATGCTGTCCCTATCACTCCTCCCTCCAAGGAGAGGGTGATACTGTCATCCACATATTGTAGTTGAGGAAACTCAAACTCAGGGTGTGCTGAGCAGCTGTGGCCAGCCCCTCAACAGGTCTTCCTCTGAAGCCCTGTCTTTCTGCTCCAGCCTGGGATTTATGTCCTTCGTACAACTCTGCGTGGTTCACTCCAGTGAAGTATTCCTTTATGTGCATCTGTCACACCAACTCATCCTTAGAATCCCTGCCAAATGTTCCCACCTTTGGAGGGCTATGTTTGCATGCAGAAGAGAGTGCAAGGCGAAGCGCTTCGTCAACTCCGTTGCTCCTGTTACTGCGTCCGGCCCCTCCCCACCAGCCCTGGTTCCAGCTAAGAGGGGAAGGGCCTACATTCCACAGAGCCTGCCCCAAGCATTGTAGACCAAGAGCCGTTTTCCCATTTGCTCACATTTGTGTGTCGGGAGGATAGGATACGTGCGAGCTCACATACCCATGTGTCTCCAAGCATGCTCACACTCATCATGTCAAGGACCGTAATCCCTGGGAAGCCTTCCCAACCTCGAGACACCTTCGCTCACTCTTCCTGTGCCCCCACTCTGGATTCTTCCTATCGACAGTCTGTCCCCTCTACTAAACTGGCAGATTTTTCTTAGTGTTCCGCACAGGCCTGGCACTTAGTATGTGCTTAGGGTCTGTTGGAACAAATAGAAGGATGCATCTCAGTCACCTGGGCACAGACCATTTACAAGCTGCATCCCCGGTCCCACCACCTCTTCTGTTCCTCCACCCCCCTACCCAGAGAATCCCAAATACACAAGGCTCACCAACTTCTACCAACAGAGAGGCCAGACTGAACGCATCGAGAATGCGTTCACATTAAGAGCTTGGATCCAACTGTCATTTATCAAAAACGTGGCAGTAATTATCTAGAGAAGTATTTCTCCAACGTCTGTGTGCCTACAGGTCACCTGGGGGTCTTGTCGGCATACAGACTCTGACTCAGAAGGTCTGTGGCCGAGGCCAAGGCCCTGCATTCCTAGCAAGCTCCCAGGCAATGCTCCTGCTGCTGGTTCATGGACTTGGAATAGTAAGTGGGTCCAGCACCCGCCCCTCGTCTACCCGAGGTCCTGCCCTGGCACATCTGTGGCATACACTCCCACGGGCACACACACTTGTGGGTGGACATGCATTTACGCATATGTACACCCGATACAACCGCTTTATCTGGATAAGTTCAAGGGTTGCTTTGAGTATTGAGATCCTGCTGCTTCATAACCTTTTTCACACCCGACCCTTCTTGCAACCTGGTCTCTTTCTGTGATGTGAGAAGCAGCGTCGTGTAGCAGCTTATTGCACAGCCTCTGCGGCCGCATCAACTCCGTGCAGATCCGGCTCAACCACCTGCTGGCTGTGACCTCGGACAAATGACTTTATCTTTCTGTGCCTCCGTTTCCTCAGATGTAAAATGGAGATGAGAATCATCGTACCCGCGCCATAGCAGAATTAAATGAGTTTTCATATCTCCCCTTCCAATGAATAGGGGCCTTCCGCAGAGTAACGGAACGTGTAAGATGGTGACACACGAATGTTAATGAACATTATTGTTTTCATTTAGTGCCCTTCACCCCTTCCCCTCAGTAGAGCGCTCCCTTTCTCTTCCTCTCACTGCTCCTCCTTCTGCCTGTCTCCCTAATGCCACTACAGCCCAAGCTTCCATTCTGCCCCTTCTCTGACACACTTCTGCCCTCCTCCATCCCCTTCTTCATGCTATAGCTTCAAATGGCACCTATTGGCTGGTGACTCCCAGATCTACTGCTGTATTCCCACCTTAATCCTGAACCCCAAATCTATGCTCCCAGATGCCCACTAGCTATCAGTGCTTGAATGTTGACAACACAGGTGTTCAAAGCTAAGTCCATTACCCTCCCGCCACCTGCTACCCCAGGTAGCGAAATACATCACCTTCCTTTGGGTCAAGACACTCTCAGTCACACCTTCATTTCTCCTTTTCACCTTTGCTGCTATTTCTGTCTATCTCCCTTCCTGGGGTCTTGTGTCCATTTCCTTTCCTCAGCCCCCCTGCAGCTCCCCAGCCCCTCTTGCCTAGTGCATGGCTGCCATCATTCTAACTGTTCTTTCTGCCTCTTCTCCCTCCACTTCGTCCTCCTCGCAGCCATCAACATCTTGCTAAGCCTGAAATCTGATCTGGATAGGTTGGCTTCTCATTGCCCCAGAAAAATATCCAGCCTTGCCCCAGCCTGCCTTCCCAGCCTCTATTCCAGATTGTTCCTGCTGAGTGTGTCCAGCCGCACCGTGTGGTTCCCTGAGCTCTGGAACCCACAGCTCCTTCACACACACACCAGTCTCCTGCCTGGGACGCCCTCCCCTCTTACCTGGTTAAGCCCTATGCATTCTTTTAAGACCCAAGTCAAATGTGTACTCCTTAGTGAGGCTCCCCTCTTTCTGCTGCAAACTGCTTCCCATTCTGCACCCCCTTCCTGTGGCATCTGGCCTGTGTTGATTATAGCAATCATCACTCTACTGTAGCTATTTGTTTAATGTCTTGTATATCCCCTTGCACCTACCTGGCCCTGGATCCTAGCCCATAGGAAGCACTCAACAAATATGCAAATGTTTATGAATGAATGAATGAATGAATGAATGAATGGCTATGAAGCAGTGTCATAGAACTAGCCATAAATCTCCCTTTCAAATTTTGACAACTGTGAAGCAGTGTGCTTCTCCCTGGCCAGACCTGTGGGCAGTGGTGTGACCCAGTTCATTCTGGTTCATTCATTCAGGTTCACCCACGTGGACTCATCAGTGCAGGCTTGTACTTCAGCACGCCCATAGACACTTACGAATTGAAAATGCTTGTGCAGGTCCTGTCCTGCAGCTGGCTGCTTCAGCCATCTCACCGTGACCTTTCTGGTCTCTTGGCAGGTGTGTTCTTCACTTTCCACACCTTCCACCTGGAGAGTGGCCATGACTACCTCCTCATCACCGAGAATGGCAGCTTCACCCAGCCACTGCGGCAGCTGACCGGCTCGCGGTTGCCAGCCCCAATCAGCGCCGGTCTCTATGGCAACTTCACCGCCCAGGTCCGCTTCATTTCCGACTTCTCCATGTCCTATGAAGGATTCAACATCACCTTCTCAGGTAATGCCTGTGAGGGTCCCTTGGGGGAAGTTACCCCATCTCGCTCTCTGCTGCCAGCCCTGGTCTTCCCAGCAGATGGATAGTGCTGCACGCTCCAGTATCCGGGAGAAAGACCTCCCTGCGGCAGTAACCGATAGCTGGGTTAGACACTGGACAAACTCCCTGTAATGGGCTTGGAAGGAGTTAGCAGGTGTTGGAGACTCCTTCTCTGAAGGTGTCTAGGTCTCCCTCTGAGCATGACCCACCCAACTGGCTGACCTAGAGGAATTCACAGAAGTCCGTTCCTGCCCTAGTAATTTCAGATACTTCTTTATCCCAATCCCACTTCTGTTTAAGAGGCCAGCCACTTAGAAAAGAGGAGAGGGAGAAGGGGGCTTAAGGTAACATATCAGAGTGCTTTAGTTTTATTTGGGGCTTCTTCACCAATGCTAACCTAGAAGTAATAGATATTTGTCTCTGTGTTTAGGAACCCTGAAAAGAAAACCCTTTACTTTAGAATCGGGGAGAAAATAGGACCCTTTGCTCCTCTAGTACCAAGTCCCCTTTGCCGCTCTTATCCCATTGCTCCACAGGGCCTTCCCTTCCCAGCCAGAAACCGAGATATCAGATGGACTCCACCAGGTTGGGCAAGAGACATCTAGCCTCTGGGGAGTGGGCCTGGCCCAGCTCAGCTCCCTTCTGTCCCCCTAGCAGAAGCCACCTGCCATGTGCCTGGGGTGGCCTCCGATGAGACCTGGCCAGCCACTATGGCTCATCTGTCTGAGACAGACCCTCCTCCTCACCACACAGAGAGATGCCCTTGGGGACAAGGGGTGCTCACATCTATGCTGTCACTAGAGGTACCAGGCAGGTCCCGGGCCCATAAATGCCCCTGCATCACACTTGCCATCTGCCTCCAGTGCCAGCATCACAGAGGTGGCTTTGAGCAGAGCGTTTGGATTCTTTTTCCAAGTGGAGCTTTCCCTCAGCTGGGTCATACAGTCTGACCCCTCCTGAACCAGGCTAATTGGATCGAGCTGAATGAGTGCCTTGGGAGAAAGAAGCAGGACAGTCCGCACACCCTGAAGCTCAGGGTTAATATGGAGATGAAGGGGGAGAGGAGGGAGGAGTCAAGTCACAAGAAACCTCAGAAATCTCCTGGGAAGCAGGTTCTAGAGCACTGTCTCCCCCCACCCCCCACTCCCATTGATGACAGTGAGGCATCCAGACCACCCAAGGCACAGCCTGTGTGTCCCACCCCTGCCTCACCGCCAGTCTCTCAGCCTGTTTCTCTCAGGCTCTCTCCCCTTTGCCCTTTGCCTTTTATGGATCACTGTGTGCGTGCTCTGTGCCTCCATCTGTCTTTCTCTCTGGATCGTCTCTCCCTGGTGTTTTTCTCTGTGACCCCATCTTCTGTCTCTGACCCTGCTCTCCTGCTGCCCTTCCAGAATACGACCTGGAGCCCTGCGAGGAGCCTGAGGTCCCCGCCTACAGCATCCGGAAGGGCTTGCAGTTTGGTGTAGGCGACACCTTGACCTTCTCCTGCTTCCCCGGGTACCGTCTGGAGGGCACGGCCCGCATCATGTGCCTGGGGGGCAGACGGCGCCTGTGGAGTTCGCCTCTGCCAAGGTGTGTTGGTAGGTGGTCACGTGCTTTCATTTTGCTTCACTAATGGGGTGGGCCAAGCTTTAGTCAACTGGTGTGAGGTGGTGGAACACCACACAGGCCAGGAGGCCAACAGGTCTGGGTTTGAGGACTGCCTTAGCCAGTTATCTGCAGTGGGGCTTTGGGTGGCCTAACCTCCTTCTGCTCCAGCCTCCTATTCCTGCTTCCTGGGCTGTTCCAAAGCGACCTGGCCTGTGTAAAGTGGGTCCATAGTAGGCACTCAAATGAAATTGACTCCCATACTGTTCCCTCCCACCCCTAACACATCCCCATGGCTCCAATGCCTCTTGCAGAGAAATTGGGGTAGAGCACTGTTGCGGGGGAGTGGGCTTACTATAGGAAGGAGTATGACCTTTGCCCATGGAGAGGCCCAAGATGGTGGAGTAGAGGGTGCTTGTACTGGTGTGATGGGGTACTAGCTTTTGAGAATCCTCAGAAAGGCTTCATCCATACAGTGGGTGAGGAGAGAGGAAGCAGGAGCTGGGTTCATTTACAGACCACCCACTGCACCCCAGGCAGGATCCTAGGTGCTGGGGATACAAAGTGAACAAAGCAGAGGAAGTCTCACATCCTGATGGGGGAGATCAGCTATAAACCCATAGTTACGTAGTACGTCAGGCAGCATTGCAATAAATTAAGTCAGCTTAGGAAGTGCCGGAGGTGGTTCTTTTAAAGAGAGTGGTCAGCAGAGGCCTCCCTGAGGAGCTGACATTTTAGAAGCTCAGAGGAGGTTCAAGAAACTAATCACTCATCTGAGAGAAGACAGAGCAGAGGTCAAGGCCCTGAGCCTTGAGAAGCAGTGCGGAGGCCCGTCTGGAGAAAGCATGAGGGAGAACGGTAGATAATGAGGTTAGAGAGTCGGAACCAGGAGTCTGATCCAAGGCCCTGCCAGCCTCCCTGCCCACACTCCAGGCCTGGAGGGTGGGGAGAAATAGGGTGACCGCGGGGAGCAGGGACAATTGCTGGCTGTCCCTCATTGTAAGGTTGATGGCTCTGCTTGCTTAATACTTGCAAACGTGTGGCTGGAAGGAACACAGGCAGGCTTAGTGGAGTACTTACCATGCTGGCTATTACCCATGGAACTCACGCTTAGAGTGAAAGAGTACATAAAACCGCAGTTTGCCAAACAGATAAAAGCAACACTACACTGACAGAAACGCGGCCAGCGTCTTGAGGGCCCTGGAGGTCAGCCTTGCTGGCCACAACTCCATGGAGCCTGGGGCCCTGCAGAGGACAGCTGCAAAAAGGCTGCAAGATGGGCTGGGCTTGGGCTGCACAGTCTCCAGGCTCAAGGTCAAGTCTCTGCTCTGCCGTTCACAGCTGTTCGACCTTGGAGAAGCCACCAAACCTCAGCCCCAGCTGGAGATATCAATATCCAACTCAGGCTCTGTTCCCCATTCGGTGACATCATTTACATAAACCTCAGGGTGCCCTATAATTATAATTTTGCCAATAACCTTTTCATATTATTTACTGGTAACCAATATCCAATCACCTTTTACAATCTCAGAAAGGAAACAGTGATACAAATAGATGCAGAATTCCATTTCTGAACAATTAAATAATCCTAGAGTTTATCCTTCCTCCTGGAACCATCCCTCTGAGCATTCAGCCACCCCGACTTGGGCACACATTCAGACACACACGTCTCTGCCCTGTGCAAGTTCAGTTTGTATCTAGCTGTTAGCAGTTCTTTTCTTCTCTGGGAAAATATCCTCAGCTAAGTGGTTCTAGGGGAAGTTTTTCTTGAGTGGGATTATACAGGACCACAAATGCATACTCCCTAAGCTTTTGCCCTTGATCTCATTGCATAAACTCATTCTTTAACTTATTATTTTAATTACTGTTTGTTCATGACACCTCACAATGTTTTCATTTTTACATTTTTCTTCTGATGCACATGTTATTAATAACACAGCAATTATAATCCCCTCTAAGAACCACCAGCCCTGCCGCAGAATTGCAGGCTGTAGGTCTCACGGGAATGCCCACCAGGGAGGCTCCCAGCTGCCACGTGCCCTGTGGATGTAAATGCCATGACTTGGCCACATAGCGTTTCAGGAACATCCCTAGCTGAGAAAGAGATGAAAGCTCTGGGCTCTAATTCATGGTGTGATGGGGTGACACAGCCCTGGACCTCAGGGACCCCTGAACTTGATGTGGAAGAGACAGTCGTGACCCTGGAGGACCCAGTCTGCACACAGAGCATGGCCCTGTCCTTGGGAGCTCCCGTGTGATTGAGAAGACCTAACCCTCTGCCCTCGGGAGCCCCAGACTGATGGATAAGACACAGCCCCCACCCTTAGTGCGACCTCTGCTGACAGGAGTCACAGATGCCTGAACCAGCAGTAGCACTCTCCTGGGCATGTGACTGCTTGTTTCTCTGGAACCTTTATTTGTTTCCACTTATGCTCGTGTTTGGCTTTTCAGTGCTTCTGCTCGCTCACCTCCCCTGTTACTTTAGAAACTCCCAGAAGCAAGCGCCACATCTCTCTATCCTCCCATTCCTTCCCTGGTACCCAGGGCAAGTGCAAGGGGGTCAGGACCTGGTGATTGGCCCCATCCACAGCTGTCAACCCTGTTTCCCTCCTTATAAAGGTGTTGGGCATGTGGGGAGGAAGAGAGGGTCATTATGGCAGAGATGGGCCTACAGCTGTTTTGCTGAAAACCAGGGACAGGAAGGGGATCCAGTAATATGCGAAAGCCCATGTTTAAGGGAAGCCAATTTTTAGGAACTAGGTGGAAGGCAAGAGGTGTCAGAAACAGTGAGGGTGCTATGAATATCAGGCAGCTAACACATGCTTCCCAAGTGTTAAGGTGCCGGTGTTACAGAATTTCTCGGGGTTTCTGCTAGTCCCAGAACTCGGGCAGTTAGGCCTCCAAGTAGAAGCAGGTAAGCTGTGTAGATTCACTTGGGATCGATGAGGAAAGAAAGGAGGAATAATAATTGTTAAAGGTCCTACTATGTACTAACCACTCCCCATATGGTCACCTATTTTGTCATCAAATCTCATGCATTTATTTTCTATAGTCTTACTAGAGGCCCGATGCACGAAATTTGTGCAAGGGGCTCGGCCCACGCAGCCCCAGCTGCCTTGGCCCTCGCAGTCCAGCTGCCTGTCAGCCCTACCCACTGGTCATTCTGGAAGGTCATTCCAAAAGTCGTTCTGCCGCCCAGTCTAATTAGCATGTTAGCTCTTTATTGTATAGGATGAGGATGGTGTTATTGTACAGATGAAGGAAGAGGCTGAAGTTTAGAGAGTAGATATAAGTTATCTCTCTGCCTCCAAACTCCATGACAACCTCACTGAAGCACATGCCCCTCCCTAGATGGAGGGAACTGGGGTATGTCCCCAGAGAGGATGGACAGCTGTTTTGGAGAGCCTCCCATGTGATGTGACTGAGTGATAAATGTCTGACTGCGCATAACCCTCCCAAACCTCCCCCCTCATCTGATACACCCAGAAAATGTACACACTCTAGAAACATTTCTACCTAAAGGGTCAGCAGCCCCCAGGGTACCTGCCCACCTCTGTGTGTCTAGCTTTATGCCCAGCTCACGTATTCATCACGCACCTTTGGTCCATTTGCAAACAGGCTGAGGTTAGATACCGGAAAGCTAGATCATGGTTGTCCCGGGCAGTTTGGGGTACTCTAAAAAAATACCATAGATTAGGTGGCTTACACAACAAACATTTATTCCTCATGTTTCTGGAAGCTTGGAAGTCCAAGATCAAGGTGGCAGTGTTACAGAATTTACCAAGCAACCAAAAAATATGCAGGAGTACCGAAGGCACAGGAAAAACCCATTTATTTCCAGACGTAACACATGTACCGGTACAGTGACTCAGGGAGTCTGTTTCTCTCCAAATCCTGAGCAAGCCAATATGGAGGAAGATTTCCCTTTATACTCTTTGGTTTCTTTGTCCCCCAAATATGAGATGGGACTTCCAGATCTTTCGCAGGCTTTGCAAAAAGCCCCGTGTGTTGGGGTGGGGACCCTGAGACCACATCTAAAGGCCTGGCCTGGCGCCAGTGCTGATTACTCCGTCTGGGAGTTGTGTATTGTTCATGAGAGGTTTATGGCCTCTGTAAAATGGGAGTAGTACTTAGGTAAACAGGTCTTGCAGGACAAGATAATTAAAGAAGGGGCAGTGACTAGACTATCCAGGGGTCCTCAAACTACGGCCCGCGGGCCACATGCGGCCCGCCGAGGACATTTATCCAGCCCGCCTGGTGCCGCTGCCTGTCCTGCTTAGCAGCCGACTCGTCCCGGGCTCGCAGTGCACATAGGAATTTGTTCGTAGTTGTTTTTTTAAACTATAGTCCGACCCTCCAACGGTCTGAGGGACAGTGAACTGGCCCTCTGTTTAAAAAGTTTGAAGACCCCTGTATAGACTAACAAGAATGTGCATTAGGTTACTGGCACAGATTCAGATTGCTAGCCCCCCAAAAATGTCTCATTTTCCCCATCACCGGCAGATCCACTCTCTGGTGATGGCCCTCTTTTGGGTTTGCAGATGGCAGCTTTCTTGCTGTGTCCTCACATGGCATCGAGGGCTTTGGACTCTCCCTCTGCTTATGAGCACACTGATCTCATCACCAGGACCTCATCTAAACCTAATTACCTCTCAAAGGTTGCACATTGGGGATTGGGACTCCAACATATGAATATGGGATGAAACACAAGCATTCAGTCCATAGTAATGACTTACCTAAAGTCTTAGGAAACAGAAGCCAGTCCTGAACTGGAAAGAACCCATTGAGAAAGTTGGGACTTGGTAGTGGAACATGGTCACTGTCTTCAAAGTTCTAAGAAGCAGCCTTGGGGACCAGAGAATACACAGGGTATAACCAAGCCTGGGAGAGCTCAACTCCAAATGTACATCACATGCTTTGTCTACATTGCCCTGGCCTAGTACTCTAGGCTTAGGGTCATTGGAGGTGAATATATGGTCAAATCGATGGCCCATTGGTTGCCCTCAGCAAGGACTATGCCTAGAAGAAGGACATTGGGGGGTGATTCAGAGGAAGTCGACTTGTTACATCAGCTTCAAAGATTCAATAAAGTCTCCAAATTACTTGTATGTCCAGACAAAAAAAAATGGACCTGCCATCTGGACTTGTGTTTTAACATCCCTCCGAACCTAATTATTTTTAGGACTGTACATCTTCTGAGGTCAGTGTACTCTGTATTCATTTATTTTTTCATCTGGCAAGTATTTATTTTATAGATGATCTGGGCTAAGCCTTAAAAATTCATAGATTCATTAAGCATGACCTTAGCTCTCCAGTAATCATAGTTTGGGTGGGGGATCCAGGCCAGTAACAAGCAACCAGGGTGCAGACTTCTAGATGCTATGATAGGGGAATAACAGGGAGAGGCTTCACAGTTATTAAAGATCTTGGGAAGCCAACTGCAGGGTTCTTCAATGCATGCCATGCCACTGAGCTACTTCCCCTTTCCCTCTTGTCTGCTCATGCTGCCCTACCCAGGCACTGAACAGGCATTGGGGATACAGAGCTATGACCAAGCCCTGAAAGATTCTCAGTGCAGTGGAGGAGATAGGAATCAGTCAAGTAAAATATGATAACTGCTACAAATAAAGTTATGGGGACAATGCAGAAATAATAACAGATTCTGGAAGAGAAGAAAAAGATTTGGGAAGAGGGTGTGAATTCATTAGCCCATTGGAAGAAACGGGTTTTCAATGGGTCCGTGGGAAAAATTTCCCCTGAGCTTCAGGGGCCCTAAATTCCAGGACCAGCAGGGATTGAGTTCTCAGCCCCCTCCTCTTCATAAATTGAGAAACTTGATCTAAATTGCAAAGCATGAGGTTCTTTATCTTTAAAACTGGGATGGTAATTGTGCCTACCTTATGGGGTTGCTTGTTGTGACTAATGACTGAAATGATCCTTGTGGAGCTCTGAGATGCTAGCAATTATTATTCGATCTTGTCCTCTCTCAGTTTCTATCCTCCAATACAGAAAGGCTTCATGTCTCCTCACTTGGCTGCCGCCATCCTCCCCTGACATTCTCCTCCGTCATTTCTGTTGCTATGATACCATGTGAACAGGTGTGGGGAATGGCTGCTTCATAACACTGTGAAAGTAAACGGTATCTGGTGGATTTGTTTCTGTTTCTGCAGAAGAGAGACGGACAAACAGAATGAGAGAGATAAAGAAACCAAGCAGAATTGTAAGAGGGCAGGTGTTAAAAGAAAAAAAAAGCCTTGATAAGCAGACAAATGGACAGATAAATAGGCATTTTGGCAGGTAGAGAGGCAAACAGCTTGTCAACGTTGTAAGGTTCTCCAGCGCTGTGAGCTGTTTTCCTGATGTAGCTGATGGGAGTTAATCTGTGATTATTGTGATTCTCTTTCCAGCTGAGTGTGGGAATTCAGTCACGGGCACTCAGGGCACTTTGCTGTCCCCCAACTTTCCTGCGAACTATAATAACAACCATGAATGCATCTACTCCATCCAGACCCAGCCGGGGAAGGGGATTCAGCTTAAAGCCAGGGCATTTGAACTCTCTGAAGGCGATGTCCTCAAGGTAACACTGATAGATTGTTTAGTGCATGTATGTTACAGTATGCAAAAGTGTGGTCAGCATTTACTTATCTCTGTGTGAATGACCCAAACTTTTCTTCTGCCCTCCTGAATCCCAAAATATTATCCTCCGTCGCCTGGGAGAAAGTGAGAACCTAAAAGAGAAGGGGTATGTGAGTATCCCAGAATGTGGCTTAGGAGCTAACTGCTCTGAAATACATACTATGTGATTGATTGTGGGTTGACCACATAATAAGAATAAAAAAATAATACATTCAGTTATAATGGCCAATGGATCATGTTTTCCATTGTGAACTCTGACCATCAACCTGGATAAAGAAGAGCTGTGTGCATGTGTGTGTGCACTAGTATAGATATGTTTGGGGATATAAATACATGTATACATATGTTTCCACATGTGTGTAAATCTGTGTCTT
Organism: Corynorhinus townsendii; assembly: GCA_026230045.1. NCBI lineage: Eukaryota > Metazoa > Chordata > Mammalia > Chiroptera > Vespertilionidae > Corynorhinus > Corynorhinus townsendii. The sequence continues at coordinate 200,626,348 of JAPDVU010000002.1, forward strand.
AAGTATTTATTGGGTTTGAGGGATCTGTGTCTGTGCATACTTGTCTCGGTGTATTGTGTGTGTGTGTGTGTGCGTACATGCTTATGTATGCCTTGAGCACATGTTTGGTTCACTCTAGACTATTTCAGTGTGTCATGATCATGGCCTATGTGTGGAAGTGGGGGTAAGGAAGGTAGATTTAAGATACACATAAGAGAAAGCAATGATAAGACTGGATGATAAAGAGGGTTGTAGACAGGAAATTGTTTAGACATTGAGCATACATATGACTTGTATTTGTGTGTGTGTGTTGATTAAGAGTGTATCTCCAGTAATGTGTGGTATGTGTGTATGCGTATAATCAGTGAGTTGACTGGAGGATTTATCAAAGAGCTTCCTTAATTAAAGTCGGTTATTAGGGAAATCTCACACAGAGTCTTCATTATCATCCTAGGCCAGTACATTTTTTAGCTCATTTTAATACGTCTTAAACCTCACCCACACATACTCTAGCTGTCTCCCAGTACCACTGGATCCCTTTTATTCTGGCCCCTAGCATCGGCAAGACAGGACAGACCTTTAAATGCAATAGTATATAATGACAGCTCTACGCATGTTCCCATGAAGCAGGTGAATTTTCTGCAGACTCCCCTGAAGTGACTGCAGGACATAAAAACAGGAATGTCATCTCTCTCTCTCTCTCTCTCTCTCTTTCTCTCTCTCTCTCTCTCTCTCTCTCTCTCTCTCTCACACACACACACACACACACACACACACACACACACTTTAACACCAGGAACAGATAAAGCTCCTACTATGGCCTCTTCTGGCTTAACTCTTCTGCTCACCCCCACAGACTACTGGATATTTCCCTCCCCCACGCTTACTCCCCCTCTAATGTGCCAACATAAAATCAACTGGATGTGTGGATGTGTAAATATTCAATAGGTCAGAGGAAGGGACCCATCTGAGCAGTCAGAGCTAATTGCCCCTCTCTAAACAACAAAGGGAAACAAAAACTTTAAAAGCTCCTAATTTGTATTCCTAACAAGATTTGAGAGAATATTATATTTATGACACAAAAATAGGCAATAATGAAAGCAGAGCAATCTGAGATGAGGAAAGATTGAATAGAGATGAAAAACATGATCACCCAATTAAAAAATGGAATGGAGGCAATGAACAGAAGAGGGTAAACCACAGAAAAATGAAATTAGTTTATTATAAGATAAATTAGAGAGACTCTTCCACATCGCATAGGAAATGAAAAAGAAGATGCGTTTATATTAATAAAATGTACAATCAATCCACAGTAAAACTTTATGTGCCAAATAATATAGCATGAATAAATTAAATAAAAACTGCAGAAATGTAAAAAATTTTAATAAAGTTACAGTCACCATTGAAGATTTTAATATACCTCTGTTACTCTCTGGCATAAAGATTTAGATAGCTTGAATAATGTAACAATAAATCTAAAGAAAGTAGGAAAAAGATACTTTTTTAAAAATATATTTTTATTGACTTCAGAGAGGAAGGAAGAGTGAGAGATAGAAACATCAATGATGAGAGAAAATCATTGATCAGCTGCCTCCTGCATGCCCCCTACTGGGGGTCGAGCCGTAACCCAAGTATATGCCCCAACCGGGAATCGAACCATGACCTCCTGGTTCATAGGTTGATGCTTAACAACTGAGCCACATGGGCCGGGCAAGAAAGATACTTTTATAGATAAAGTTAAAAATAAAAAATAGCAATTATCCACAAAACCAACTATTTCTTTGAAAACTTTAATAAAATAGACAAACTTGGCAGGACTGATCAAGGAATGAAGAAGTCACAAATATATACTATTAACGATGGAAAAAGGAACATAGTCATAGCTAGAGTAGGGATTATAAAAATAGTAAAAAAATATTTAGGAACAACTATAAGCCAAAATATCTGAAAGCTTAGATGAAATGGAACTTTTTATATATAAACTTTTTATACATCAAGAAAAAATTTGAATAAGCCAATAAATTACAATTCCCCCATATTCTCCCTGAAGGGCCCTGGGCCTAGACCATTTTGCAACTAACAACTTCAAGAAACAATTAATCCTTGAAATAATTAAACTGTCTCGGAAAAGAAAAACATTAGGATCCATCTCCTAACTCATTTTATTTAAATGAGGAACAAGTAGAAACACTGACATAAAACTGAGTAAGGGCAGCATAAGAACAGAAGCTACTAGGCCAGTCTCACCTACGATCACAGGTCTAAAAATCCTAAATAAAATATATTGCATCTAGCTGGGTATTAAAACAAAACTAAGTGGAATTGATTCCAGGAATGTGAGGATATGTGAGTATATTTATTTATTCGGCAAACACTATGAAATTGCCATTTTTGTAGGTAAAAACTAATTGAATATTGGCAATTTCATGCATGTGGTTCAACCTAATATCCCATAAACAGAGAAAAATACATGATCCTGCCAATCAATGCCCCCCCCAAATATCATGTAATGAAATTATATATCATCCATGATTTTTAAAAATATCTCATGCAACCATAGGCAGAACTTTCTTAATCTTTTAGAAAATTTCTACCAACACCTACAGCAAACATTATTCTTTTCTTTTCTTTTTTAATTTCATGGCACACCACATGGAATTTTTCTTTTCTTTTTTCTTCTTTTTTTATGTTTTTTTTTATTGTTTGAAGTATTACAAATAGTAGTACATATGTCTCCTTTTTTTTCCCCCATTGACCTCCCCCCAGCCTCCCCTACCCCCCAGTACATGCCTTCACCTGCCCACCCCCCAGTATCTTGTATCCATTGGTTATGCTTATATGCATGCGTACAAGTCCTTCAGTTGAACTCCTACAGCCCCCCGCAACCTCCCCTTCCTTCCCACTATAGTTTGACAGTCTGTTCAATGCTACTTTGCCTCTATATAGTAGCATTTTTCCCCCATTTCTTTCCTTTAAAAAATCTTGCCTCTGCAGACTAGAAATAAACATATAATAACAAAAAATGTTTGAGTCCCAATTTCAATGTCCAACAGTTCTGAGTTCCCGTTTCAATGTCAAACAGTTCCTTATGTGTACATGTCAGCAATGATATCTGGATGGTGGGCACATGGTGGCAATGCAGGTCCGACCCTCTCTGGTTTGGTCCTAGGCAACCTGCAGTGGTGCACAGCTGCTGACTGCTCGCGTGGCAAGGCGTCGTCAGCGTCTTCCATCTCTGGACTGTTTCTCCTCTTGTCTTCGTGGTTGGAGCACACCTGTCAGTTCCTCTCTGTTGCAGGAATCCACATGGTCTTGGAGTTGTTTTCTGAAAATATACAAACATATTCTCGACCAAAAGTTAATAAAGGAATCTTTTCTATATAATTGATTTGGGATCCTTTTTATTTTTGCCCAAAGCAAACATTATTCTTAATGACAACACTTCCTAAAGATACCCAGTAAAGGCAGGTCTAAGACCAATACTCCAATACTTCTATCACCAATTGTATTCAACATTATACTGCCTCTCCAAGCCACTATAATTTACTCCCCCCCCCCCAAAAAAAAAAAAGAAGATAGAAAGAACAAAGAAGCTATAAGATTTAGAAAGGAATATATAAAATGTCTCTTATTCCAAAAATACAAAAGAATCAACTGATAAACTATCAAACCCAATAAGACAATTCAGCAAATTGTCTTATTGGTTTCTACAACCAATTAAAACATAATCAGGCTGGGGTGGGGGATGTAATCTCATTCCTAATAGAAACAAAGCTATATCGTATAAACAATAAGCCTAACAAAAATGTTCATAATCTTTACTGAGAAAATAAAACCTTATTTTGAAGGACATTAAAATAAATGGAGGGAGGTTTCCTGTTCATGGATGAACAAAAGGTATGAACAGGCAGTTCACAGAAGAGGAAAGTAGAATTAATGGTGAACTTATGAAAAGATGCTCAATCTCAGTGATAATCAGGACATACAAATTAAAGCAAAGTATCATTTCACACCCATCAAATTGGAAAAAATTAGAATGCCAGAAAATACTAAGTGTTGGTAAGGATATAAAGCAGTGAAAACTGTCATACATTATTAGTGAGATAAAATTGGTATTACTCTTCAGAAAGCAATCTGGCACTATCTGACAAAGTTGAAGATGTGCCTTCGTTGCAGCCAGCTTCTCTGTTCTAGATGTGTGTCCTAGATCAGTGGTCGGTTTGCCGCTCTGTTGACTAATGAGTTTGCCGACCACTGGGAGAGGGGCTTAATCACAAGGAACAACAACAGCCTATAATTATTGGAATCGAGAGCCTAGGTCAGTGATTGGCAAACTCATTAGTCAATAGAGCAGCAAACTGCGGCTCGCGAGCCGCAGTTTGCCGACCACTGTCCTAGATGAACTCCAGTGCATGCATGCATGCGTTCAAGCAGACACCAGTAATCACATTGTTTGCCACTGTGTGTAAAAAGCTATCCATTTAGCATATTTATTTTTAAGCCAAACCATCTTCCTGAGCTGTCAGATGTAACAGTACATGTATATCAAAACATCAGGTTATGTACCTTAATTACATACAATTTTCATTCATCAGTTATGCCTCAAGAAAGCTGAAAAGTAAAAACATCTAAAAGAGAGGGAAAAAAGAAAGAAGCTGAGATGTAGCAGATGCACATAGATTCTCCTAGATTTCTCAAGGGGATGTTCCCATCACCTGTACATAATGATTATCTGGACCATTGAAGCAATTTTCTTATAGACAAGCAATATTCTGTTAGGAAATAAATGTATACAGAGACCCTATTCCCAATAGCAATCAAAAATATAAAAATATCCAGGAGTAAATACAGAACTTTATGGAAAGATATAAAAGACAACATGATTAAATGGAGCCAGACACTGTACATGGAAGATTTAGTTCCCTATAAATGCATTTTTTCTCTAATTAATTCATACATTTAATGTTTATCAGAATTATATAGGTTGATTGTGTTTTTTTCTTTTGTAGGGAAGATTTTGTTTTTGATATGAGAAAATTCTTTTTTAGTGTATCTAGAAGAATAAATATGGGAGCATATTTTTTAAGTTAAAAGAAGACAAATGAGGGAGCACATGCCCTATTAACTATTTATATTATAAAACTACAGTAATTAAAACAATATGGGTCATGCACAGGAATGGATAAATAGAAGAAGGCAATAGACCAGAAAGTTGACAAGCAAAACCAAGTTTATATAACTATATATGTGATAATGGTAGATTTAAAATGGGTATTGGATGAAATATTTGGTTTGGTTTAATGACTAATCAACCAGGACAAAAAATAAAAAAAGGATAACATGGAATCTTATTCTTATACTAGAGGCCCAATGCACGAAATTCATGCAAGAGTAGGCCTTCCTTCCCCCGGCTGCCGGCACTGGCTTCCCTCTGGCACCCAGGACCTGGGCTTCCCTCACAGCCCCAGCTTTGTCCGGAAGGTTGTCCAGTCTAATTAGCATATTGTGCTTTTATTATTATAGATCATATGCCAAAATAAATCTAGGCGGATTTAAAGACAAAAGTACTAGAAGAAAGCATTGGTTTATTTATTTATCATATATTTATTGAGTGCCTCTTATATGCCAGGGCACACATTCTGGACAACAGTGTATGAATAATTATATTGGGGGTTGGGTTAGTTTTATGATGGAAATTCCTAGAGCTATTTAGGTGCTGTTGGGAAAAATATTTAATGATTTGAAAAATATGTGCATTATATCAAGTGAAAGAGCAGTTACCATATAGCATCTGTAGTTAGATGTTGTATTTATAAAAATAAATATGCATAAGGAAAGATATGCATAGAACAAAGCCTAGAAAGACAGAACAAAATGTTATGAGTGCTGAAAGTTGCTTTTATTGTCGTTGGGCTTTTCTGTTTTATAAGTTTCCTACAATGAATATTTTATCATAATGATACTTAATAAGAACATTTTGTTCTCAATGAATTAGGATGAATTATGCTTTGAAATTAAGGGGGAAAATCCTGTTCCCGTTACACTTTCACTAATTAAGAACAATTTCTTAATACCATCATATATCCAATGAGCGTTCAAGTTTCCAATTATCTCATAAATGTCATCATATTTTCTAAATTTGCAATTTATTTGCATCAGGATCTAAATAAAGTCCACACATCAGATTAGTTGCCTCATGTTTTGGTTTTGTTTTTTAATCTACCTTCATCTCTTTAACCCCCAGTCATAATTCACTTGTTGAGGAAGTTGGATCATTTGTCCAGTGGAATCATTCACGTTCTGGATTTACTGACCACATCCCCAGAATATCATCCCATGTGTTCCTCTGTCCTCTCTATCAAACCAATAGTTTGATCTGATTCCGATTTGACTTTTTTTTCCAGCAAAATGACTCCATAGGTCATAGTATGTCTTCCATCAAGAAGTGCATGATGTCTGTTTGTCTCCCTTACTGTGATGTTAGCAAGTATGGACGATGAATGCCTTGATCAGTTCATTCCAATATATGCTTTAATGGGTAAAATAAATGTTACAACAGTTCAGCCGCAGCAGTAGGCTAACCCCTTTGAACTGGGGCCATCTGTGTGTCTGCGGGAACGCTGGAATTGTCTCCATCTATGAGTGACATGAAGCCATTGCACATAGGATCTGGAAACAGACTTGAAGCCCCCAGGGGCCTAAACAAATCTCTGTAATGTATAGCACTGTTAGCTTGAAGGATGGCTTCCTTTAGAAGGCTTTGCCTCATAAATCGTAGAATGGAAATATTGTTGCAATTTGCTGGCAGCTGGCACCACATTCTGTGCCATGCACAAATATTCATTGCCCACCCATAGATCCCATCTTCGATATTTACCAAAGCAGCAGGGGGTCCTTCACTCAATCACAACTTCTGTTATTATTTGTACAATTATCTGGAAAGGAGCAGCAACCTTGAGACCTGGGAGGCCAGTTCATTATTCTGATGATTGTTGACTTGGCTAGTGCTCAGAAGTTCAGGGGACAGATGGGACAGGGAAGCCAGATGCCAGCACTATCCCACCCCTGGCAAGCCCAGCAGGCCCTCACTGGAGTCCTTATTTTAGGAGAGAAGGAGCAGAGACTGAGCTTGAGGAAGGGAAGGTACCATGACATGCTGGTCATCTTAACTCCATCCTGCCTGGATCCCAGGGGCCACGTCCAGAAAAGTGGTCAAGACTGAGGCCACTGCCGCCATGGGGTGGGGTCAGGCAGGAGGACAGCTGTCTCATCTCCTGAAAGGACAGGACCGAGTGTCTAGCGATGCAGCGATGTCTAATGCTTTCAGCGTGCCTGTCTGCAGAAACAGATGGCTTAGGCAGGCAGCCAGCCCCAGCCTGGCCTCCCTAGGCTGCTGAAGATTAAGCTGGTGCCCTATGGGGGCTAGGGGAACAAGAGCAGATCTCCACTGGAAAGGTCAAAGCAGCAGGCAGTTCCTAGAGACTGGGCTCACACTGAGATGGGCTGGGCTCAGAACCGGCACCAGTGGAGCCAAGCTCAGTTGCTAGCTCCACTGGCCATCTTCCTTGCATCTGGTGACTCACTGCCCGCCCCCCCCCCCCAACAGTTGTTATCGATGTTGAACTCTGAGACGGGGGGCTGTGGGTGAGAAGCTGTTGTTCGAAATCAGGTTATGCTGCTGACGTTGGGTTGGGGTCTCCCCTGTGTCCAGGTCTATGATGGCAACAACAACTCTGCCCGTTTGCTGGGGGTGTTCAGCCGCTCGGAGATGATGGGGGTGACTTTGAATAGTACATCCAGCAGCCTGTGGCTTGATTTCATCACCGACACCGAGAACACCAGCAAGGGCTTTGAGCTGCAGTTCTCCAGTAAGTCTTGCTTGCTTCTGAGTGGACGAGAAGTCAGGCTGTCCCTGGTTGGGAGGGTGGACTCTGGGTCATCATCCATCACAACTAGTTTACTCTGACTGGCGCATGCTTAGTTGCTTGTTTCCTCGAAGGCATTGTGCCTGGGATTGGGAAAAGCTGCCACTTTTCAAACCATAGCTCCGTGGTCTAAACCGGTGATTAACTGAGTTGAGGGCATACCTTTTAGTCACTAGTACTTTATTTTTTTAATATATTTTTTTTTATTTCAGAGAGGAAAGGAGAGGGAGAGAGAGATAGAAACACCAATGATGAAAGAGAATCATTGACTAGCTGTCTCCAGCACGCCCCACACTGGGGATCGAGCCTACAACCAAGCCCACCACCCGGGCATGGGCCCTGACGGGGAATTGAACAGCGACCTCATGGTTCATAGGTCAATGCTCAACCACTGAGCCACGCCAGCCTGGCTAGTCACTAATACTTTAAAAATAATAAACACTGAGGCTTTTAATTAAATCCACCAAAGATAGCCTTTGCTAATTATGGCATTTATAAAATAATATTCAACTACAGCCAGATGTAAAAAGATGCAAATTTTAATGGGTAATTGTTAGTGTTTACTACTTCCTAAAGAGCTAAGTCTTGATTCTTCTCCTCTTTTTTCGTGACTTTAACTTTCTTCTTTACTCCTGGGGTTTTTAAAATGGAAAGAACCCAGGTTTGTACACAGCCCTGGAGTACTTGGGGGTCACATCCCCATATTTTGGTTCCCCTGCCATTTGACTCATTTATTTGAGCTTCTGCTTGCCCAGTACATACAAAGAAATGTACTTTTATAGACTATTTTAAAATCCAGTGAGTATCCATCAGCCAATGAGTGATGAAACAACATGTGTTATGGAATGTGTGACCACCAAAAAGGATGAAATACCTGATTCATGCTTCAACACGGATGAACCTTGGAAGCATGATGCTCAGTAAAGGCCACGTGTTATATGATCCTCTTATAGGAACTGTCCAGAACAGGCAAAGCCACAGAGACAGAGGGAAATCGGGGCTGCCTGGGCTGGGGGAGTTGAGGGGAATGTGGATGGGCTTCTCTTGAGGGGATGAGAACGTCCTGTGTCGACTGTCTTTATTGGTGCACAACTGCGCCAAGGTACTGAAGATACTCCGTTGTACATGCTGGAGGGTGGATGTTTAGTAGGTGAATTATTTCCCAGTAAGTCTGCTAGAGAAAACACAGCCAGTGAGGCTACTCAGGATCCCTGTCCCTGTCTGGGCTCAAGGCCATCTGACAGGACTGTGCGGGTCCCAGCGGGCAGATCAGTGGAAGAGGGATTCAGCAGAGTCGTCCAGTTCCATTCCCATCATCTGAGATGATATGACTTCGGAACAATGTATTTAACCTTCCTAAGTCAGTGTTCTCAACTGTAAAATACACCTAGTTATACCTTCCTGTGAGACTCCCGTTAATAACAAGCAAGAGAGCACGTGAGGCACCATATTCCAGAAGCTCTGTAGAGGTTTCCTTCTCCAGCCTTTGCAATAGAGCACATTTAAGCAGGCATGACGGAGGCTTGAAACATACATTTAAAGCAACTTTCCCATCAGAATGTCTCGGTGAGCAAAACTGAAAGATCAGCTCCCACTTAGCAAAATGGTTTGGGGTCAAACAGAAGAAACAGAAAAGTCAAAAACTATGCCTGAAAGCCATGCCTGGAGAAATAACTAAAATCATCTGCAGATAGCATCGGAGGAATGAATCCTCCATAATACACCCTCACCCGAGCACAGCAATGTGACGCCCGAGCAGCGAGTCCCTCAGAACTAGAGACACATGTTGCTGGCTCCCTCGAGGAAACGGGCTCCGAAGGACTGTGGTTTCTGCCACGGCTGGTCTTGCTTACCCTTTCTTTTCTCTCTTCGCCAGGTTTTGAACTCATCAAATGTGAGGACCCAGGAACCCCCCAGTTTGGCTACAAGGTTCACGACGGAGGCCAGTTTGCAGGGAGTTCTGTGTCCTTCGGCTGTGACCCTGGGTATAGCCTGCGGGGCAGCGAGGAGCTGCTGTGTCTGAGCGGGGAGCGCAGAACCTGGGATCGACCTCTCCCCACTTGTGTCGGTAGGAGGCCCCTTCCTTGCCATTGTCATACATTTAGCAAGTGGGAGCAGAGCCGAGTCAGGCCCCCAGATTCATAATGCTGGTGACAGGAAAGGGAGGAGAGTGGACACAAAAGAAGGTGGTGGAGCCTGGGTCCAGGGCTTCCTGCAACATCAAGACTTGAATGAGTCTCCAGCTCATGCTGGGCCTGTTTCTCTGGTGGCTGTGCTTCCTTTTCTGGGGAATGTTGAAAGAAAGGATATGGTCATAAACTATCTTAAGAAGGAATAGAACAATGAACTAGCGTCTCCCTATGCCTGGATGCTTCTAGGATGTCAGCAGTGGCTCTCGGAAGCCTTATCCACATGCCACAGACTGGAGAAGCCTGATCCAAGGCAGAGTGAGAAATTGGAAAAACACGCCATTCTGTCTGTCTAGCCTTTCACCTTTCACCTTTCACCCAGCTCCCTGCAATGTTACCCTCCCTGCTGTGTCCTGCTCCCCAGCCCCAAACAGCAGGCCTGCCCTCTCTATCCTCACCCCCTTGTCCCACCACCTCAGTGTGTCTGCACTGGCTAATCTCATAAGAACAAAACACCCACTGGGAAAACATGTAAGGGCCATGTGACAGGATTGGTGCCAGCATGTGTAGAGGCAGAGAAATAAAAAAAGAAAAAAAGAAAAAAGCGTGTCTTCCTGCCCTTGGGGAGCCCATACTCTGGCAGGGAGAACAGACACATGAGCATATCATTAATAATACAAGATAAGCACGGTAAGAAGAGTTACGTGCCGAGTGTTGGAGGCTATGAGAAGGGTTTGCATAGGAAGTGATATTTCAGTTGAGACTTTGAAAAATGGGTAAGAACTCACCAGCAGGCGGAGTGGGGTGGGGCGGTGGCCCTTCTAGCTGGGTCACGTGCACCGGCGTGGTGGACAGTGTTAACAGCCAATAGTCTTTTCCCTTAAACAAATACAGTGTAACAGGACCTTCAACACGGTTAGACAGCAGTGTCCTAAGGCAAGGAGTTTAAGCCTGTAGGCCAGGGTAGTGGCCTCTACACAGCCTCTAGAGTCTTCCTCTCTCTGTGTTTGAGGTTGACTCAGTCTGCAGTCATGCCGCATCCTCTCTTCCTGCATTCCTGTTTTCGTCCCCTTCTTTTACGCATGTGCTAGGCCCCAGGAATCGAGGAGAGCCAGCGAGGGAGACACATGCATAAGCAGACACGGGTAAAATGCCGCAGGCAAGCCAGAGCAAGCAGAGTGTGAAGGAGAGCTGATGATTTACATTGTAGGCCAATTACTTGCTTGCCAAAAGGATTCACTGTAAGGTTCTTTTGCCAGTTGGACTGAACTTTGAGGAAGCGTTCGAGCAGAGCTAGTAAGAATATTTATGCTTTGAAACTCAGAGGCCTTCCCCCTTGGGACTCTCTCAGACCCCACTCAGGGGAGTGAGGCTGTTTATTTGGGATTGTGGGTGTATATTTTTACACATGTCACGTCATCGTAGACTTTATTGAGGTCTCCCAGCAATGACTACTGTGACTTACACATCCAGGTGTGCGCTTCATTGATGAGTGTGTGCCACAGCCCAACAGGGGCAGCCAGGGTTTTAGGACTGGAAGAAGGGGCAGGACCAAGAAAAGTAGAGTCCAGTCGTCATGACAGTGACTCTGCTGCAGGCTGGCCACTTGGCCCCCTGCTGCCCACCTGCCAGTCCTCCGAGAACATGGCCTGGGAGGAGAGGAGCAGTGTGTCCTTTGGAAGTGCTCCCAGTGCTGCTCCTCCAAACACTCACTTTCTCCAAAGCCAGAGGGGCTTCTTCATCTGGAATACGGAAGGGAGCGCTAGCCAAGAACATGGTCATTTCCTGCCGCCTTTCTAGCTTCCTCTTCTATTTGTGGGGCTGAGAGTCTTCCTCTCCCCACCCTGCTCGCTGCTATGGACCCATTTCATCCTGCGTCTGTCAGCCAGGTTGACATCCCAACAGCACCACAGAGTGAGGACTCGAAGTGAGGCTGGAGCAGAGAATTTGGTCTCAAGAGCACTGGCAGAGAGCCCCTCCCCCAGCCCTGGCTGAGTGGTCCTGTGTCCAGCCATAGTGCCCTAGACATGCTTAATGGGTCCATTATAGCAACAGGTGAAGGCCAGTCTTCTGTTTGTGATGTTGATCCCATCTTCTGTTTCTTCCAAGATCTTGTCTATCAACTATTCCCTTTCCTGAAAGCTTTGCAATAAATCTCCAACCCTTCATTTTCATGCTCCCCCGATTCAGACCTTTATAGTAATTTTCCTGGGAAGCAATAAGATTTTTTCATTCATTGGATCATCCACCCATCTATTCATTTGATAAGCATTTATTAAAACATCTCTCATGTGCCAAACACTGTACTAGACACTTGATGTGAAAAGATGGGTAAGACGAGGTTTCTGCTTCCAAGGAGCTTATAGTGTGGAGGAGGTAGACATGATAATAGCATGATGCATGTGCTGTGATAAAACCTGTTCATGCACCATATGCATGTACCACATTTGTTTATCCATTGACCAGTTGATGTACATGAGGGTTGTTTCCAGGTTTGGTTATTATGAATAATGCCACTGTGATCATTTGGGTACAAGTTTTTGTGTGAAAGTACGTTTTCATTTCTCTTGGGTACATACCTAAGCACAGAATGGCTGGGCTTATATGATAACTGTGTTTAGCATTCTGAGGAACTATGAAACTGCTTTCCAAAGGGGCTGCACCCTTTTAGGTTCTCACCAGCAGTGGATGAGGGTTCCAGTTTCTCCTCATCCTCACCTACACTTGTTAGTGTCTGTCTTTTTTATTTTAGCCACACTTGCAGCTGGGAAGTGGCATCTCATTGTGATTTTAATTTGCATTTCCCTAGCGATTGCTGAGGATAAATACCTCTTTATGTGCCTCTTTGCAGAAATGTCTATTCAAATCCTTTGCCCATTTTTTTCCCCATTTTTAAATTGGGTTGTTTGTTTTTTCACTGTTGAGTTGTAGGAGTTCTTTGTAGGTTCTGAATACAAGTCCTACCCAGGGGCATTCTGTGTGCGGAGCTCAGTCCCCTGGAATGAATGAGAGGGACTCGGGGACATAGACAGGAGGAATCACCAAGTGGTCACTGGCAGCACAGGCTACCCCATGAAGCTCACTCTTTTGGGATTTCTTTCAGCTGAGTGTGGAGGGACAGTGAAAGGAGAGGCGTCGGGGCAGGTGCTGTCACCCGGGTATCCAGCTCCCTACGAACACAATCTCAACTGCATCTGGACCATCGAGGCTGATGCTGGCTGCACCATTGGGTAAGTGTCTGACTGGCCAAGTGACCATTGCCAAGTGACCATTCAGGTGAATTCTCACCAGCCTCTCAGCTGGTAGCCAGTCCCACCCACCTCACCTGGTGGCCCTGTGATCAGCAGGGGTCATAGGACCCCAGGCTTGGGCTGGGTCCATGGAGAACCTGGAAAGGCCAGTCTCAGCCTCACAGGGCTGCCGCCCAAGTTCACACGACTCTGTGGTCTAGATGGTACAATTACAGCAGAGTGACGGGGGGCATGGGCTTGATATCATGTGAACCCCAGTTTGAATCCCAGGACCTTGGCTAACTGAGTCTTTTATCCTCTGTGTCTTACTGTCTCCTCTGGATTGTGGGTTATAATAGCAGCTTCTCAGGATAAAGCACTTAAAAGAGATGCTGTATGCGTTGTGCTCAGCACAGTTCTTGGAACATAGTAAATATTTAACAGTGGCTCTGTGGTCGTTTCTCTGACAGCAGTAAGGGTCAGCTTAAGTTGTATGAGCCAGATTACTTCTCTTTCTCAGTCTGAGTTTCCTCAACTGTAAAATGAGGACAAAATTCTTATGGTTTAGGGTTGTGAAGAGAAGAATTACAATGTCCAGCAAGGAAAGACAGAAGAAAGAAGGAGGAAGGAAGATTGGCTCAGGTGTAAAGGTAGTTATATGACTAATACATCCATAATAGTCTCTCAGTAAATATGAAATGAGCAGTGAGTGAATCGAGAGCATAATGACTCATTTACTTTCGTGTTCAGGTATGTAAATCAGGAGGAGGTCCTTCCCCTTTTCCTCCTTGGAGCATTGCTCATTCATGCACTCACTTCATTCATTCAGGTAACAGCTCTCTGTTTGATACCTGGCAGTACCTGTGCCAAGTGCTGGCATTGTGCAGATGAATGAGACCCTGTCACTGCTGACATAGAGGAAAAGAGTGTGCACAGAGTGAGGTGAGGGTGTAAGGAGGAAGGCTATGAAAGGCAGGACAGGAGGAGACCAGAGATTTCCTCCTGAAGGATGAAGAGGGGTTGCCAGGTGGCCAAGGAGAAGGATTGGTGGGAGGGGAAGAGCCTTCTGGGCAGAGGAATTGACCCAGGTGCTCATGCTCGAGCTGGAAATGGTCCACATGGCGGGAACATCGCCTGCGGTCTGGTGGAAGGTGGGCAGCAGTGGGAGATGATGCTGGGGAGCCTGCTGCGGCCCGGCTCGGGGCTGCGATGCTGGGTCTGGACCTGTCGGCAGCCTGTGGGAGAGCATGGGATCAACTGGGTCCGGGAGCCTAGCGAGGAAACGGCCTCCAGAATGTGGGTGGGCGAGGACGCCTGAACCTCGATGGTCACAGTGGGGGTGGAGAAGAAGGGACAAATGCAGGAGACATGTAAATGGTCACCCAGCTGGTCTCCCTCTCCTCATAAACATGGAAATTGAGGTTTCTTCTTTGTCCCCATGTCTTGTTGTGTAGCACACTGTAAACTATACAGACAAGTGGAAAGAACAGCACACCCAGAACCTGTGGACCCGCCACTGTTGCGAGTATTTCGCCATATTTGCTTGCTTGCTTTTCCTTTTTCATCCTTTTTTCTTTTCTTTTCTTTTCTTTTTTTTCTGAATCGCTCAAAAATGCATTGTGGACCATGACACTTCGTTCCTACGTACTTGGCAGCATCTTCTAAGGAGAAGGATGCACTCCTCCGGACAGCAACGTTAGCCTGCCCAGGACTGATTAAGGTTTAGGACAAGGGCTGGGGGAGAGCAGAGCAGACAGGAGTGGCTGACAGCGACAGTACGGACGCAGTGACAGGAGTTCTGGGCAGGATGGAGACCATGATCACTCACGGGAACAGTGGGCGTGGGTGGGCTGGGAGACCAGGGCGCACTTCCTCGCTGTCAGGGAGAGAGAACCCAGACACCTGCAGGCAGTGTCCTCTCCCGTGTGACACAGCAGGAACTGCAAAGTCACGGGGCATGCAGGTGTGTGTGAGGACCCAAGGTGGGAGTAGCAGGGAGAAGGTGAGGGTGGTTCAGCCTGCCACATGGAAGGCTTCTTGAAGCCAGTGCCAAGTGAGCAGAGATGGGCTTCCCAGATGCCCTGAGAGCTGCCCAGAGGTGGAGATGATTGACAGCTCATCTTCCCCTTCTCATTCAGCCCCCACTCCAGCTTGCCTTCCCAGTGTGTGGGGCAACTATGGGCACTTCGTACTCAGCATGTCTTCTCTGTTCCTCTCCCTTTCTCTCCCTCTCCTCCTCTCTTCCTCTCTCCCTCCTTCTCTCTCCCACTCTCGCTCTCTCCTCTGCCACTCTCCCTCTCTCCTCTTCCCCCTTTCTCTGTCTCTCTCCCTCGCCATCCCCATACACCCCTCACTTGGATAACCAGCAGCAAATGTAAGGCGATTCATAATTAGACCAAATTAAGACAAACACATTGAGCCCCTTTTGTATTCGAGTTTTTATTCAGAGTAAGCTTTCATTACTATTTCTTAAATGTGAAGATCTTTATAGACTTCTTATAAGAATCGATACTCTTTTTTAAGAATTCAAAATGCTAACAATGAAGATGTTTATCAAGTAGAAATCAGAAGTGCCCATAATCTCCCTTGGTTCTCCTCCACACACTATCAACAGCCATGCTACCTGGTATGCCAATGTGACATGAAGCAAGTGCAACAGACGTGGTTCCCAAAACAAGGTCATCTCTATGTGCGGCTCGCTCACCTGCTCTTTGTTTCCCTATTTAGTCACGTATCACCCTCTTATTGTGTCAATATATATAGATGAGCCCCTTCCTGTGTGATGGCTGCAGGGAATGCTAATGCACACACAACCATCCTTTATTTAACGGCTTCTCTGTTGATAAAGTGGATATTTTCAGGTTTTCACTCCAGTAAACATCCTTACATATGAATCTTTGAACAGTCACTCAATTGTTTTCTTAGAATATATTCTTGAAAGACAAATACAAAATACATGACCTCAAATTTCCCTTTAGCCGGGTACAACAATTTCCTCTCCACCGGAAGCCCGCTTCCCCACACGGCACCTCTGCCATGACCAGTCCTGGCGGCGTTCACCAGTTTGGTGGACAAAATGATATTAAATTGTCTGTGCTGCTTCAGGTTCTTTGTATATGTTCCTTGGGGGAGTTTATGTTTTCCATATAGAGCGTTCAACTCGGTTCATTTCTAAATAGTCTATCATTTCAGTTTAGATTTCCTTTTAACCTGAGCACTTAAGAATGTTTTAAAAGTTACTAAGTGGAGATATATATATATATATATATATATATATATATATATATATATGGTATGATCTTTTATTATTATTTTTATTTTTACTGCATTGTACCCTTTCTGCTTTTTGAATTTTTGTCTTATGTTCTATGAATGTCCAAAGTAAAATGAATATAGGGTTTTATGTATTTCTTTTATATCAAATGTATTTTGCTTTTTTTCAAACAAACATAGTATGCCTTTTCTTTGTTGTTCTTTATTTTCAACTCTTCCTGTTGTCAGCAGACTTGATTTAATGGGCTTGTCTTCCCTCTAGTGATTTGAAAGTTCTAGATCCTATTTTCATCCTGCCCCTGATCTTGTCTTTTCATTAATTCTGTTTTCAACAGTATTTATCCTGGTCTTTCTTCCTCTTTCTTTTGGAAATCTTGTTTTTAACTTTTGTTTCTGTTTCCAAGAAGCTGTATTCTTTGTTTAGCAATTGCTCTTGGCAGCCTATTTTTGTTTTTATCCATGTGTTACCATCTTGCATCTCTCTGAGAATACTGCTTATGTTTAGTTTTACAATGGCTCCCGCTCTTCCCTACATTAACTGCATTGTATGGTTGGACCAGGGGGTCTGACTCTTCAGCTGGATTTCTTTGAAGAGCTGTTTCTCTGTACAGCCTCGGAGTTCTGTCACTTATTCAGCATCAATTTGTAGCTGAGCCCTGGGCCCTGGCACCGGACCACCTGCCATGCCACTAGCTGGGTAGCTTAGGAAGCTCTTCACGCAGCGCTCTGAGCCTCAGTTCTCTCATCTGCAAAATGGGGATGTAAAATAGTACCTGCCATCGCGGTTTTCCAGGAAGATGAAGTTAGTTAACATAAACACTTAGAACAGTGTGTGGCATGGGATTCCCTCCAGGAGCCACGCAGGTGGTTGTGGTTGTTCAGCAGCCTCTGAGCACAGCAAGCTGTAGGTTACCCCTCAGTCCCAGGTGGTGGGTGCCAGGCCACTGGTGGGAGCAAGTGTCAAGCAGTCCCCGCTTTGGGTGTGCCAGATGGGAGGGGATGTGAGATAGCCCACAGGCCAGGCCCTGAGACTGCTCCCAGGGGCACAGACAAGAGAAAGCTTGCGGATGCCTCCCCCCACTCTGACCCAGCCCCGACCAAGTGTGGGGAGTGACCAGAGGGGTCTGAGGGCAAGCTCAGCCCAGAAGGCTGGGCAAGGATAGTCCCCCTCCAGGAGTGCCCAGGAGGGACAGTGGTCAGGCTGACCCTTCCTGGATGTGCAGTCAGACCCGCCTGGAACAGGGACACCTGCAGCATTGTGTCTCTGACAGCAGGGAATGGGGCAGGCTGTTGATGAACTCCGTCCAGGCTTGGCAGCTAGCAGCAGGAGAGCAGACCCATGAGCTACACTGCCACATCGATTTCTTCTGTGGTCAGTATGTAAAACATGGATGTTTTATCCCAGGTGGTGGGGCCTCTTCTCAATTTCCACTGTTGGGCTGGAATTTTCCTTTTTCTAATCGGTGAACCAGCTCAGATGAAAAGTGCCCAAGAGAGGGAAACAATGCCTTTTGCTGTCTGTCCTGCCCTCTACCCAACATTTCTCAAACACCTGCAGCCTACTAGGTTCTGGATCCATTATTATAAATGAGCTCATTGAGGCCCAAAGAGGCTGGCTGTCTCACAGTTAGCCAATAAGGTGAGTTTCCATCCCGTCTGTCTAGCCCTAGTCTTTCCTCTTCCCGGTCTGCCATTCCAACCCTGGTTTAGTACCAATTAACAGAACATGAGCACCTTGTGTTCATGAGCACCCTCCCTGTGCCCCACTGTGTATGCCGTGCCGTGGGAAACATGCAGGTCAGCCCACGGCTGGCTCTTGTCTTCCAAGGGCTCACATGCTTGGGGGGAAATAGTCAAACAGGTGCTCCAAGACAAGGTAGATGCTGTAAGCAAGTCAAGTTCAGTAACAGAGCAGAGAGAGAGAGATGTTCTGCCTGGAGGTGCAGAGGCGAACATTCTAATTGACGGGAAGGAGAGTAAAGGCATGAACACAGGGGACATAGGGTCCGACCATGAGACAGGCCTCCACGATGGCTGGAGCCTGTGTGGGGCTGGTGGGAGGGGGCGGGGTATAAGGTTTCGTGAGTAGAAAAGGGTCTCTGAGTGGATTTCTCACTGTAACGAGGACCCACTGGAATATTGAGAAGACAGTAATGACAGTCAGTTCAATTAAAAATCCTGGAGCATTTACACAGTGGCAGGCATTCTGCCAGGCACCGAGCATATAAATATGAATATGAAACATTCTTACAGACAGATGCCCTAGGGTTAGGAATGGAAATAGGACGACCGACCAGAGCGGCATGGGCAGATGGAGGTCCACGCTTCCCCGGAACGAGCCTCTGCAGGTCCTATCCAGGCCTGCGCCCAGGATGCGGTTCCTGCCCTCTGGCTCCGCCCTCCCTGGGCTTTCGTCCTCATGGTCACCCAGCAGCTGCTGCAGCTCCAGGCATCGTGTCTGTGTTCCAGTTTCAAAGAAGAGGGACGGGCACAGAGCCTTCTCCTCGTGAGAGTATGCGTCTTTATTTGGGAAGAGCCACCATCCTTGGAGACATCATCCCACATCTCATTAGTCGGAACTCACCAGGCCTGGCTGAGGGAAAGCAGGAAATCAATTTGGTTTCGCTTTTAGAGTTTCAATAGGAAAGACAGACCGATGAGAGGTTTGGAAATGGAGTGCAGATAAGTGCGTGCTATGGGTTCTAACATAATGAGATACATGCTATAGCGCACATAGGTTTAGAACACAATAGGAAAGCATTTGCAGGGGTAGTTCATAGTTCCAGGCGGCAGCTGGGGGCAGGGTATCCCTGAGACGAAGTGCTGGCCTCACTGCATCTAAATGGCAGTGGCAGTCCCCCACACAGGTGCAGGGGAGGGCCTTCCAAACATGTGGAGGAAAGGACAGCCAACATGCACAGCTGCTCGGGGAAAGGTCGTTGTCTGGCGCGACTCAGTGTTGCCGCTTCAGGGAGATCAGAGGCAGCAACACAGAGCAGACTGGCTGTGAAGCTGGAGAGGAGTCTCGTGTAACTGTTTGAGGGGGCTGGTAACATTCAGGAGAACTGGGTTTTGTTTTCTGAGTACAGATTGCACTGGGGCTGAAAGCTCTATGGTCTGCCTCCATGGAGGGGGAGGCACGAAAAGGGAAGGGACAGTCCTTTGCAAGCGAGCTCTCCCTAAAGACCCTGGGGCCCGTGCAAGGCGGAGAAGTTATTGTTCCTAGGAGCTCTGATTTCTGCTTCTAACACCCATGTGGTCATAAAGCTCATTTTAGCTAATAGTCCTAGTTGGTTGATTTTTAATCATAGGGATTAATGCAGAGGGCAACCTGGAAACTCCGTTCTTGGCTGTCAGTCTCAAAACAGAGGGATTACCAAAAGGGTGGAGCAGAGTGTTGATTAACCAGAACCCCTGCCCGGTGGAGCTTGTCTTCCTGGGAGGGTGCTGGACTAGACACAACATCTGGCTGTGCCTGCAGCCCAGACTCCCCCGCTGCAGCTTAGCATCCGCCACAGGGCGCCGGTCCCCACCGTGCTCAGGGCTGCTTCCCTCTAACCAGCGAGCGGGCAGCTGGCCCAGAGGAGGCAGAAGGCACCAGAAGTGGAGCTTCTGTTCACATCTCTTGCCAGGAATGGTGGCCGCAGCTTGAGCAGCTTCCAGAATGTTTATCCGTGAGCAGTGGCAGGAAGTTAAATCTTAAACAGAGAGGGTCCGTGTACTTGCACTGTGAGGGCTGACCTCCTGAGGGGATGGAGCAGCTAAGCCTTTGTCAGAGTTAAGGCTTCAACAAATTGGGGAATAGTCAAAGGGAACACAAAAGGTGTTTGAAGGAGAGTCTGTGGGTAGCCCGGTGGGTATGAATGTAGCTGTAAGAGTGCTGGTGCTCTCTGGCAATTCAGTTCTTCACAGATGACCTCTAGAAAGAGAAGCATGGAGTACTTCAAATTATCCGAGAATAATCATCCAGCTGAGCTACACTGGACGCTTGCATTGGCCACACATGAGCTTGACCACCAGTTTACAGTCCCGGGAATGGATTCCCACATCTCTCAAGGGAAAATAAACAATTCAACCAAAGAAATGCAGGATGTTGGTGGGTCACACTGGACCAGCATAGATCCCTGCCTTCCCAAAGGTAATTAACAAGCAAGCAAGACAAAATCAACTTGTGGTGGCACTAAAACATAGCATTCTCAGAGAGAGAGAGAGAGAGGAGGGAGGGAACCATTTCCCTAAAGAGATAGAAACGTATTTTCTGAAAATATTTTATAATAGTAGACAGAAGGAAATTTAAATGAGTAGATAATCTCATTTAAACATAAGAAATAGGGTTTATCTGCTACCTTATCAGTAGCAGAAGATGGATGAGAAAGTGGTTGAGGGGAGCTTCTAAGATCAAAAGACAGTGATGGAGACAAGTAAACGATGCAAAGAAACTAAATACATGATAACAGTTAAAATCCTCAGTAGCAGTATTTGCCTCGTAAGAAACATGAGCATTGAAGTAGGAAACTCGCTAGAGAATCTCTCTGAGACTGCAGAAAAAATTATGAAGGTATGAAAGTAATGTTAGAAAAGTTGCCAACTGTGGAAGACAGAGTGCCAGTCCAGGCAGATAAATGAAGGGGGACAATGAGCAAATAGAGCAGAAGGTATAATAAACTACAAAATGTCAGCTAACACCCTGAGAAGGGGATGTGGAGGGCGGGGGAGGGCGGGCAGAAGGATGGAGTTACCAGTGCTGAAACTTCCTTGGTGAATTGAAAGGACCCCCTGAGATCTAGACAAAATGATGTAGATACCGAATGAAAAAGAAAACTGTACCAACAATAATAAAAAATTCCTAAAAGCCCTGGCAGGTTAGAGCGTCAGCCTGCACACCAAAGGGTCACAGGTTCGATTCCTGTCCAAGGGCATGTACCTGGGCTGCAGGTTCAGTACCCAGCCCTGGTTGGGGCACATATGGGAGGCAACCAATCGATGTGTCTCACATTGATGTTGCTCTCTCTATCTCCTTCCCTCCCATCCACTTTCTCTAAAAAATCAAAGGAGCCCGGCCAGTGTGGCTCAGTGATTGAACGTCAACCTATGAACCAGGAGGTCACAGTTTGATTCCCAGGTTGTGGGCTCAATTCCCAGTAGGAGTTGTGCAGGAGGCAGCCAATTAATGACTCCCTCTCATCATTGATGTTTCAATCTCTCTCTCCCTCTCTCTTCATCTCTGAAATAAATAAAAACATATATTTTTTAAATTAAAGGGGAAAAATTATCCTTTTGTGAAGAATAACAAAACAAACAAAATCCCTAAAAGCATTTGGCAAAATACACAGGTAAGCATGCAATTAGGTCTTATGAAATAAAACAGTCATTTATGAAAAACAAGAAACATAACTAATCCAACTCCTAGGATGTCTTCTCTGTGATATCAAAAGCCAAAGCCAGTGGTATTATGAGACTCAACCATTGTGAATGTAGCTGGGATACAACATGCACCAAAGCCACAGGAAATCTCCACTCGAGGCCCTTGAAGAACTGGCAAAGACCTTGCAATGGCCCCGACAATATCAGGTCCTAATGCCTAGAACCTATAAACAGTTCCTTATTTGGAAAAAGGATCTT
This sequence comes from Corynorhinus townsendii, assembly GCA_026230045.1. Lineage (NCBI taxonomy): Eukaryota > Metazoa > Chordata > Mammalia > Chiroptera > Vespertilionidae > Corynorhinus > Corynorhinus townsendii. The sequence continues at coordinate 200,648,506 of JAPDVU010000002.1, forward strand.
TGCAAAAATGTGATTAAATTAAGGATTTTGCTAGATGATCTGAGTGGGTCCTAAATGCAGTGCCCTTATAAGAGGAAAGCAGAGGGAGATTTTATCCACACAGAGTAGACCATGATGTGAAGACAGACACAGGAAACGGAATGGGGCAGCCACAAGCCAAGGAATGACAACAGCCACCAGAGGCTGGAAGAGATAAAGAACAGATCCTCCCTACAGACAGACTCCAGAGGGAGCATGGCCCTACCAAGAGCTTGACTTCAGCACAGCTAGTGATACCGATTTCAGACATTCGGCCTCCAGAACCGTGAAAGAATGAAGTCCTCTTGTTTTAAGTCACCAGATTTTCGGTACTTTGTTACAGCAGCCACAGGAAACTAAAATGGACATGTAATTTTGAACCTCCTAGATGTTCAGGAAAAGACTGTGCTAAGGGTGATGACCATGAAAGGTGATATTTAATTGGAGTCGGTAGTCCCTGATTATATTGTCAGTGGTTTAGTATTGGGTAAAGTAAAATCGTTTTAAGTTTCCTGTGTTACATAAGGCAGAGTGACATAGTATATTATTTTTCTTAAATTTTATATTAGAGAAAAAGCAAGTTTGGGAGTATTTTTGAAAATGCTTCAAGATGCTTAAGAATTAGAAACAAAATGTGCAGTTTACAAGTCGCTGAAGAAAGTGGGAAAACTGCCTGGCCGGTGTGGCTCAGTGATTGAGCGTAGACCCATGAACCAGGAGGTCACAGTTCAATTCCAGGTCAGGGCACATGTCCAGGTTGCAGGCTCGATTTTCAGCGGGGGGCATGCAGGAGGCAGCTGATTGATGATTCTCTCATCATTGATGTTTCTTTCCCTCTCCCTTCCTGTCTTTAAAATAAATAAAAACATACTTTAAAGAGTGTGAAAACTAAGAAATATTACCAAGAAGAAAATAGTAAGAAAACATATAAACAAAAGCATAAAATAGGGTGATGAAAAGAAGCTTGCATTAGCAATACTTGCTAACTACTGTAACAACCCCCAATCGCTGTGTTTTAACACAGCAAAGGTTAATTTGTTACTCACTTTACAGTTCCATGCCTGTCTGCAGTTGGGCAGGGCCTTGGGGTGGGGTTGGACTGTCTCTTCAGCAAGGTAATTCATGGCTCCACGCCCCTTTTATGTGAGAGCCTCACCGTCCTCCGGGGTTTCCTCACCTCTGGCCAGCTGAGGAGGGGAGAAAGCATGACAGAGAGGAACACAGCTAGTTAAGAGCCAGCACTTCCTACCACATCCCACTGACCAGAGCATGCAGTACAGGTCACCTGGTCCTGAGGGAGGTGTGCCTACGAGAAAAAGAATGAAAGATGTAATGAACACGTAACGCCGCCGCCATCAAGAACAAACGTCAGTTCTGATAACAAGTGCCAATGACTTTTGTCTGACCACTACTGTGTGACATAGGAAGGAACGGGAGGAGGAGAGACAGCCCCTGGAGAGGCCAAGGTTACAGGAGTGCAGGATGGGCAGGTTGGTGAGAGAGTCCACGGACATAGGGCCCAGAGCAAAGAGCTCTGAGACCTAGTTGAGGTTCAGCAGAGAACCAAGGTCAAGTGGGAGAGTAGAGTGCATGACGCAGATGCTAAGCAAAGGGTCTGCGAAAGGGGTGGGCAGAATGGTGTGGGGGGCATCCCCGACAGCGGCCCGAATGGTGGCGTACAGGAAAGGGAAGCCTCTGGCGTCAGATGTGGAGGAATTACTGACCGAACTATGGGCAGGGAGGGAGCTGAAGGAGCCATGAGCTGGCACCTGCATGTAGAACTTCTATATTGCAAGGAAACTATTATCACATTAAGTAAAGGGGGGAGAGGGATGCTTCTAAACAGAAGAGCAATAAAATATTAAAAATAAACATGTGCAACAAAGGAATGGCATGAGAATACATAATAGCATGAGCCCACAATATTGCTTTTCTTAAAAAAAGTAAAAGTCAAGGGAAAAAGAAAACCTTAAATGGGACAGAAGGAATTACTTCACGTGATAAAATTCATAGTCCATAGTAATCCTAACAGTCATGAATCTTTATGCACCAAATAACCTACCAAGAAAACATAAAGCAGAATCTGTTGGAATACATGGAGAAATGGACAGCCGTAGAGCTTTAACAAATCTGTCTTAGTCAAGTAAAAATAAATAGAGCAAATATGGAAGTCGCTTTAGGTGATTTTACCCTTTATTGATTTTATACTATGAATCAGAGTCAGTGCAAGGCACTTTACATGTGATTTCATTTGCAGCGATCCTCTTAGCAGCATTGCTGAATAGGTGATGTTCTGCCATTGTTCAGAGGAGTACACTGAGGCTCTGGAGGTTCCCCAATTAGCCATCGCAGAACGAGTGTTTGAACCCAGATCTTTGCCTGCACAGCTTCTGTTTTTTTGCCACTTGGTTATAAAGCCTCTTCAGGAGACACGAGCCTTTCATTTTATGGAAAATGTTTCTTCCAAGAAGGACAAAGGTGCACCTGCCTCTCACAGGGCAGGCTCTTGCTAATGACAGACAGTCACAGGGTTTTCATTTACGAAGTGAGGATGAAGAGAAGGCAGCTGGTCCAAGGTCACCCAGCAGCTGGGAGTGCCACACAAGGCAGCAGCCTAAGTCTTGCGATTGTGCACTGGCCTGACCCCCCAGAAGGCCAGCTGCTGCAGCGGCGTCAGTGACCTGGGTTCATGCCTTCACTTATGAAAATAACAAAAGATTCTTTTCTTCTGTTGAATACCAGCTGGCTCTAGATGCCAACGCTTGCTTTGAGCTGTCTTCTCCGTTTTTGTTCTCTGGATAGCAGGATGCTTTAATTATTATTGTCTGCTATTATGATCATGGTTTAATTGTTTGTTTGCAGCTTAGTAGCTCAGAGGGGGGCATTTTATAAAACAAGTATTATTTTCTCACTGTCATGTCCAGTGTCACTAAGGATAATTTAAGCTTCATTCTCATTTGGGGACAGGAGTGATTGCTGACCCTTTTCCCCCTACAGCAGCTGTTCTTTCACACACTATCTTCCCCTCGATGTAAAGATCCGCCATGATGGCCTATGTGGTGCAGCGTCCTGTGCTCATCCAGAGCACCCAGGCCCTTTCAGATTCTGGGGCCCAGTCAGAGGGCAAGGGAAATCGACATGGCAAGATGCATGGATTTCTTTTTCTCGTTTTTGCGTATCTCTTGCAATGGATGCAGATGAACCCCCTGTAAGCCATGAGGTGGGCAGTCTCCCAAAAATGCCCAATGTATTCAAGTTTCCTTCCGACTGAGAGAACTGAGGACTGGAACCCCAGAAGCAAGTTTTGTCTGTAGACAGCCCTAGAGAGGTGCCGGCTCCTCCAATGAGAATCCAGTGCTCGCTTCGCTTCTTAGATTTGGTCGGGTGGTGGGTTAGTGGACAAGGGCTGCTGGAACGGACTGAATGCTTAAAATATCGAGTTTATTTTTCTCACAGTTCTAGAGCCTGGAAGTCCAAAATCAAGGGGTCAGTAGGGCCGTGTTCACTCCGGAGACTCAGGAAGAATCTGTTTCATGTCTCTCCTGGCTTCAGGTAGCCGCCAGCAGCCCTCAGCATCCTTTGGCTTGTAGGCACATCACTCCAGTCTCTGCCTCTACCTTCCCTGTGTCTCCTCAGTGTCTCTGTATCCCAAACTTCCTCCTCTTTCTCTTACAAAGACATCAGTCCTTGGACTTGGGGCCCACCCTAATCCAGTGTGACCTCATCTGAACTTGATCTCATTTCACATTCACAAGTGCGCTTATCTTTTGGGGGGAAGACAGTTCAACCCACTGAAGATGCTGTGAGGGCGTTGCAGGGCAGGAACCTTCCAGGCAGAGGGGAGTCCCCAAAGCCAGAGAATAAGAGAAAAATGGGTGAAGGTGAGCAGAATGGGAGAAGGCAGTTGGGGTGCTCAGGAAGGACTTGGTAGGCCCCCTAGAAAGTCTGGCTCTAATCTGTTGGGAAGGAGGAACCATGGCTGGGGCAGATGTGTGATTCAGAAAGATCTCCTGGCCCTGGCGGAAAAGGTGGATTGAAATGGGGGGAGGGGGTCTGGACCCAGGGAGGCCAGGTACACTTTTTAGGCCTCAGTATATGCTGGTCCCCGTCTTGTGATCTCCTTCCTCTCTCAGTTTCCTTGTGCTTTTCTTTCTTCAAAACTCAGACACCTCCTTGATGAAGGTTTCCTTGCTTCTCTCAATTAGAAGAAGATGTAATAAAAGAAAGGCCTTTGGTACCAGAAAGATGTGGTCTGAATACTGCCTCTAGCCCTTACTAGCTATTGACCAACCCCCCCACACACACACACAAATTGCCTCAATTAACCTCTGGGGACTTCAGCTGCTCCATTAGCAAGGTGGGAAAATAGACTCTAAATTGCAGGGGTTCTACGAGAACATTAGACAATATATATGCACATAGATTTGTCTGTAGACAGCCCTAGAGAGGTGCCGGTATTTGGCACATAGATATTTCTACAAATGCTTCGTTTTCTCCCTCCCCCAGTTATTTGGAGAGGACTCTGTTTATCCCACTCCTTTAGTACCTAGTGCACATATTATTATGCTTTGTTGGCTCTTTGAATAAGCAGCAGCAGCCTCCAGGGCAAAGACAGAGCCTTCCACGGTCCCACAGCTCTCAGCACTGCTGGGCACTCAACACACTCAGCCTCTCCCTAGCTTGTGTGTGTCTGTGGCTCAAAGAACTGAGTTCAGTATTTCAAAAGCCCAAAGAAGCCAGATGTTCACCTGCAGGAGAATCGCGCAGGCAACCCAAGATGTCTGGGCCAAAATTAGTCCTATCCATCAGAACCTCTGATGAGCATTTTATACACTGATTCCTATAAGGTAATACAAGCCCTCGGTAAGAGTCCTCACAAATGTGGATGGTTTGACAAAGCGTCTTCCCTGGCCATCATCCAGGATTTCTAATAGGGTCCCTAGGCTCCTGCAGAGGCCCCTCGATCCATTCTCGCCCATGCCAATCTCTTCTCACCCGGGCAGCTAGAATGATCTTTACATGTAAATGGGTTTCATCAGGCCCCAGCTTAAAATTATTCCATGACTTACTTCCCTTAGCCTATAGAATGAAGTCCCGACTTTTCCCCGAGCCAAGGGCCCCGCCTGGCCTGGCCTCTGCCTGCCTCTCGTGGCCTCAGTGGCCTTTCCGTGGCTCAAACCCTCCTGGCTGGTTCCCTTCCGGGGCCTTTGCACATGCTGCCCTTTATGCACAGAAAGCTTCCTGCCAGCTCTTACCCTACCCTGCCCTCCCATTGGCTAGCTCCCTGTGAGCCTCTCATCTTGCTTAAATGTTACCTCATACAGAGGTCTTCCTGGCCACTCTGTCTAAAGCAGGTGCTCCCTCTCAGCACGGCGCTCTTACAGCTGATAATCTCTTAATGGGCTTGTGTATGCAGGAGTACTGCCTGTCTGCAGAAACAACCGGAAAATGACTCCCTGTCTGTCATCCTCACCATTATCTCCCAGCGCCCAGCACGTAGGAGGTCTTTAAATAAATGGATGCAGTAAGATGTCTGGAACTGCAGCCTCTGTACTTCCAGTTGCCAAGCTGCATTGTTTTTGCATGCAAAGGACCTTGGGCTGCCTCCTCCTGCCACTTCTCTTGACCTCATCAGTGCCAAGCCTTTGACTTTGTCTGATTAGCAGATCAGCTAAGCTGAATGCAATGAGCTGGCATTTTTAATTCATGGTCTCAAATGTCAGCCCTTTACCCTTGTGTATGATTCCTATGTAAACTATTGATTACTGATGGGGCCTCTTCAGTGCATGCCTGGCTCTCGGCCACAGCCTCTCCCTTCTGGAGATGGGAGCAGCAGCAGCAGGGAGAAGAGGGGAAGCATTAAACTCTAACCTAGACCACGATTTTCTAATGGAATTCTGGCTCAGCTTCTAACCAGCCCTGACCTCGGGCAAGGTATTTAACCTCGTTGAACCTCCGTATTCTCAACTTTAGAGATAGAAACGATGCTGCCTACAGAATAAAGGTGTTGTGGCGATTAAGTGGGATAACGTGTGTGCCTTCCACACAATGCTTGTTTCCTAACGTTTTCTTTCATTTCCACTTAGTCTCCATATTCTTCCCTTTCACAACCTCCTATCAGACCGTCCTCCTGGGATTTTATTCATTCATTCATCGAGGCACTCGCTCATTCATTCAGTTACTCACCCTTAGGGACTTTAGTCCCTCTGAAACTGGGATAACACCCAAACTCTTTCAGCTAATTCTCGTTATCTTCCTTCTCTCAATACAGCTCTTTTCCCTCTGACATCCTAACACCTGAATTCCAGGGTGGGGGTCACCTTTATTCCCAGGCACCGTCACCTCCCTGGCCGTCATCCCTGGCCGTCAATCAGGATTTCTAAAGAAAACACACTCCCTTTCATGCCAACCAAAATTCAGTCTTATTTCCCGCTTCCTTCCCCGACAGGTCCCGTCCATGAACCCCTCTTTGCCGAGCACGCGTGCAGCAGCACCACACAGCTCACCGCCTGGTCTGCCCCCCAGGCAGGATGCGGGTCTCAGTGCACGGAGTGGCAGGGGGGAGGCAGGGGAGGAAGGGGTTGCCAGGATAGCAGCCAGGGCTCTTGTTTGCTCTGCTTCCTGGGAGCTCCTCCTCCCCCACGTGGGGCCCACCCACCAGCCTGTTCCCCATAAACGCCTTGACGAGCGGCCCATCTGTCTTCACTCTGCCGGAAGCCCTCAAAGGGTAGGCTGCCAGGGGGACGAGAACACAACCACTGAGAAAACCCACACAGCTTCTGGTGCGCGGGAATCTCCACCTACCTCTATGACAGGGACCATCTAGGAAATCTGAGAGACGCACTTGAATCCTAGTAGAACTGGTGACTGAAAATAAGGAGCACACACACGTATATAGTCAACAATAAATATGTAATAAAAAATTACATCCAAGAAATGTAGCAAAGAAGAAAACCATAAAGCCACCAAAGTACATAAACTAAACCCTAAGTAAGTTAAGATATCTACAGTGTTCCTGGCTGGAGAAAATCAGTAACACAGAGATATCAGTTTGCCACAATAAATCCATAAATACGTTCTGTTCCAAATAAAATATCAGTGGGATATGTTGGAACTTGATTGCTGTAAAGTTCATCTGAAAGGATACATTTGGGACATTAGATAGGAATTTTGCAGAGAAAATACAAAAGGAAACTTGCCCTGTAGCAGTATTAGATTATGAGACTATGAAAACCAAAGTAAGCTGAGCAGCTGTGTTCACAGCATCACCAACACAACCCAGTAGGCAGCGGGGGCAGCCCTGGAGCTGAGGAGAGTCTCAATTCGGACCCACGGCCAAGGCGACATTTCACACCCGTGAAGGAACCTGGATGGTTCAGTTCTGAGGGTCTTCTCTCCAGGGAGTCAGTGTACCATCTGAAGTGTTGGGCACGTCTAGGCACTAGGGCTGCAATAGTGAGCAGGGCCTGGTCCAGCACTCGTGAAAATTACCTTCTACTTGGGGAGACGAGCAGCAAATACATGAATAAATGAAGTCTTGGCTGTAATAAATGCTAAGGAGGAAGGAAACAGCGTTTTATAGTCAAAATGTGGACAAGGTAACTTTACATAGATGTTGGGACAACTGCATGTGCATTTGGAAAAATAACAAACCTATAAACCTCCAAAATATGAAACAATACAAGTCCTGGGAAAATATTAAAGTTTTGCTTTTGAGCCATTTGGGGGAGAAGAGGAAAATGTGACCACCAGTATCCTGAAAGGAAAAGATTAACATGGTTGTGTATGTAACATGAATAACTTCTATCCCAAAATAAAAACAAAATTTAAAAGGAAAAAAGATACCAGATGCCAGGAGAAAATATTAATAACAAATATACTGTTCAGTGGGGATGTAAATTGATATAATCACTTAAGAGAATGATTTAGCTATATTTTCCAACATTTAAAAAATATATGCCCATTCTCCCCCCCGAAAAAAGCGTATGTCTACAAGTCAATTGAAATATTAACAAAAATGTGCAAAGCTATGAAGACAGAGTAATCCTTGCAGACTTATCTATAATAATAAAAGCATAATATGTTAATTAGACCAAACGACCTTCGGGACGACCTTCCAGTTGAAGCTGGAGCTGTGAGGGCCAAGGCAAGCCGCCGCAGCTGCGAGGGCTGAGCCCCTTGCACGAATTTGATGCATTGGGCCTCTAGTGTAAAATATAATGCTAAAGCCAAGTGAAATATAATAATGTTCTTCGTCAAACCTCAGGGAAGGTAGGGGACAGTGGGGGTAAGGGGGAGAGACCAACCGAAGGACTTACATGCATGCATATAAGCCTAATCAATGGACACAGACAACAGGGGGCTGGGGGCATGCATGGGAGGTGGGGGGTAATGGGGGAATAAGGACACATATGTAATACCTTAATCAATAAAGAAATTTAAAAGATAATAAAAAAGAGAGAGAGAAAAAGAAATATAATAATGTTCTTTTCTGCAGAAAAATAAATTAATGTATATGCCCATAATACTGTATTCAGTTGAAGAAAGAAAGTTGCGCAATCACCATGTAAAATATGCTTCCATTTGGGGGAAACGTGTTTGTGCCCATTAAAAAAAGGTCTGGAAAACACACCAAAACTGAGATGAAGCGAAGAGCTCTGGAAAAGGAGGTTGGTTTGTGAGAAAGAGACTTTTTAAAAATTTAATACATCTGTATATTGTTTGACTTTTTCTGCCTTGAGCACATCTTAAAATTTTTATAATTTAAAAGATATTTTTAAAAGGAGATGGTGATAAATGGATTCGAGCCTGGAATAGAACAAGGATGTCAGTGGATAAACAGGAAATCCAAATAAAGTCTGGAGTTGAGTTCAAAGTCATGATCCACAGTTGGTTTCTTGGTTGTGACAAACGTATGAGGGCAGTGTGAGACGCTAACAATGGGAGAAAAGGTGAGGGGTTTATAGGAATTCTCTGTTATCTTCACAACTTTTATGTAAGTCTACAATGATTCCAAAGTAAAATTAATTAGAAGAGAGAGATTTGCACGGGCTCTTAACCAAGGCAGCTTTGGCAGTTGGAACCATTTTGTTCTGGAAGATTTCGGATTCCTATTGATTTCTGGCCAGCAGGCACGCCACACATGGAGAGCCCTGCCTTGCCTCCTTGGGTTGTCAGGGATTAGCTAATATGTATTAGTAGCTAATATCCCAAGTTCTGCCCTTGGGAAACAAGGTGTAGGCTCACCCTTGCACCCACCACAGCTGGGCCAGCGTCTCAGACACCCACAACAACCCTGCTCTTTAGCACCTCCTTTTTTTAAGTCTTCGTTTTTTAGAGCAGATTTAGGTTCATAGCAAAATTGAGAGGAAAGCACAGAGATTTCCCAGAAACCCACTGCCTTCCCCATTCACATCCCCCACAAGAGTGGGGCATTTATTACAGTTGATGAACCAAATTGACACATCATTATCACCCAAGGCCCATAGTTTACATTAGCGTTTATTTTTGGTGTTGTACATTCTATAGATTAGGACAAATGTATAATAACGTATTCACCATTGTAGCATCACTAGAAGCCCGATGCACAAAATTCGTGCAAGAGTAGGCCTTCCTTCCCCTGGCTGCCGGCACCAGCTTCCCTCTGGCACCCGGGACCTGGATGCCCTCGCAGCCCCGCCTTTCTTTGGAAGGTTAGTGGAAGGACGTCTGGTCTAATTAGCATATTATGCTTTTATTATTATAGATAAGAATATTTCCACCTCCCTAAAAATCCTGTGTGCTCCATCTTTCTATCCCTCCCGCCAATCCAGTCCCTGGCAACCAGTGATCTTTTCATTGTCTCCATAGTTTTGTCTTTTTCAGAGCGTCATAGTTGGAATCATACAGTATGTAGCCTTTTCAGGACGCCTTCTTTCACTTGGCAATATGCATTTAAGTTTCCTTTTCATGGCTTGATAGCTCATTTCTTTTTAGTGCTAAATAGTATTCCATTTTTCAGATGTACCACAGTTTATTCTTTCATTCACTTACTGGAAGACATCTTGGTTGGCAGTTATGAATAAAGCATTATAAGCATCTTCTTGGTTGGCAGTTATGAATAAAGCATTATAAGCATCCAAGTTCAGGTTTTTGTGCGAACATAGTTTTCAATACATTGGGCTAATGTGAGTGCTGAATTGTATGTTTGGTTTGGTAACAAACTGTCCAGCTGTCTTCCAAAGTGGCTGTGCCATTTCGCATTCCCAGCAACAATGAGCGAGAGCCCCTGCTGTTTCTCATCCTCGTCAGCTTGGGATCCTCGTGTTTCAGAGTATGGCCGTTCTAATAGGTGTGCAGTGGTATCTCGGTGCTGTTTTAACTTGTAGTTCCCTGATGACATAGATGTGAAGCAACTTTTTATATGTTTGCTATTTGTATATCTTCGTTGGCGATATGTCTGGTGAGACTTTTAATCCATTTTTAATCAGGATGTTTGTTTTTCTTATTGTTGGGTTTTAAGATTTCTTTGTATATTTTAGATCACAGTCCTTTTTCAGGTGTGTCTTTTGAAGATAATTTCTCACAGTCTGTGGCTTGTCTTCTTATTCCCTTGCCATTGTCTTTTGCAGAGCATACCTTTTTAATTTTAATGCCTTCCAGCTTATCAGTTGGTTTTTCATAGGTCATGTCCTTGGTGTTGTATCTAATAAGTCACACCATACCCGAGGTCATCTAGGCTTTCCCCTATGTTATCTTCCGGGAGTTTTCATTTTATGCTTTCATTTAGATCTGTGATCCATTTTAATTTATTTTTGTAAAGGGTAGAAGGTCTGTGTCTAGATTCATTTTTTTGCATGTGGACGTCCAGTTGTTCCAGAAGCATTTGTTGAAGAAATTACCTTTGCTCCATTGTATTGCTTTTGCTCCTTCATCAAAGATCAATTGACTCTATTGGTGTGGGTCTGTTCCTGGGCTCTCTGTTCTGTTCCATTGATCTGTTTGTCTGTTGTTTCACCGATACCACACTGTCTTGATTGCTATAGCTTTATAATAAGTCTCCACATCAGGCCGCGTCAGTCCTCCAACTTCTTTCTTCTTTAATATCGTGTGGCAGTTCCAGGTCTTTCGCCTCTCCATTTGAACTTTAGAATCAGTTTGTCAATATGCACAAAATACCTTGCTGGCATTTGATTGTCTGTTTTTACCTATATCCTTTATCTTGCCTCCTCAGCATCCCCCGTACAACCTAGAATGGTATGGATGTGGACTCAGGAGTGGCTCTGGGAGCTGTTGTGTAGAACCGAGGAGGCTGGGGGTTGACAATGGCAACATGAGGCTCATGATAACAAACAAGATGCGGACCCTAGCCAGCATTGTTCAGTGGTTACAGCATCAGCCCATGCACCGAAGAGCCATGGGTTTGATTCACAGTCAAGGGCACATACCTTGGTTGCAGGTTCATTCCCAGCCCCTGTTGGCCCATGTACAGGAGACAACTAGTCAATGTGTCTCTCACATGAATCTTTCTCTCTCCCTCCCTCCCTCTCTTCCATTCTCTCTGAAAATCAATGGGAAACATATCCTCTGGTGGGGATTAACAAAAACAAAAAAAATGCTCAAAATCTACACCCCTCATCCTTGTTCCCATCACTAGTGACAGCAGTGGGAGGAGCAAGCTGTGTGGGAATTCTGAGGATGCTCCCAGACACTGCCTTCTCTCCCTTCCTACGAGCCTTTTAAGTTTCTGACCTTCCCTAACCGGATGCCCTGGACAGAAGCGGCTGGGCCCCACCTGACTGCTGCCTCTTCTCCCGTTCAGGCTTCACTTCCTGGTGTTCGACACGGAGGAGGTCCACGATGTGCTGCGCATCTGGGACGGGCCCGTGGAGAGCGGGGTCCTGCTGAAGGAGCTCAGCGGCTCGGCACTCCCCAAGGACCTGCACAGCACCTTCAGCTCGGTGGTGCTGCAGTTCAGCACCGACTTCTTCACCAGCAAGCAGGGCTTTGCCGTGCAGTTCTCAGGTCTGTGCTAGCCTTCCCCCGGCCCCTCTCCATCCGTCCTGCTGCCTCGAGCCCTTCCTGCCCTCCAGCTCTCCACTCATGTTAAAGATACTTACTGAGCATCTGCTGTGTGCCTGGTACAAGATTAGTGCTTGTTCAGATAGCCACGCTGCCCTTACTCCGTGCGGGGAGTAGGGGACACAGGCAGGTTAGTAGACACTTATGTACAAATTGATAAGCATATGGAGGGGAAATATGAACTACGATGCTCACCTTGGGGCATCCAGGAAAGATAATGCCCAAGCTCAGACCTGAAGATGAGTAGCAGTTACAGGAGAAAAGACAGTGTTTCCAACAGCGAATAGTCGGCCATGACATGGAGCTGGTCTTGCCACTGACCAGGATTTTGGAGCTTCTGCGGCCCCCATTTGATGAAAAGGAGAAAAAAGGTACTCTGGGTGTAAAGAGCACTTGCACAGCGCAGAGACTGGGTAACCTGTTCAGACGCGAGGCTCATCCCTGGGGCTGAAACACAGGAGCCTGGGAGGGAGGTGGAGAGTGGTTTGGGGTGCGGTTACGGAAGAGCCTATCTGACGTGGCACACATTCCGGTTCTTAGTCTAGTAAAAGTCTGGAAGCCAAATGTGAGCAATCTAAATTCAATTAATTATGTACTGCCGGAGCCAATTATGGAGGAGCATGACAAAGAGCTGCAAAAGATGAGCAGTGCTCAGACGTCAAGTCCCAATATTAGATAATGTCTATGATTGGCCCTGCCTCTGCCTGTGATGCATCATCTTATCTCCTCTGAAGTGCCTCTCCCGTCACTCATCTCCCTGCACAAGTGACTCTGCCTCGGTCGGTGCTTGCGTTTATTATACAGCAGCTGTCTTCATTACCGTCTCCTTACTCCTCTGTCTGTGTGAGGGGTTTCCATGGTGATTCCGGAGCAAGTCTGCATGGCACCTGTGCCGTGGCTTTGCCTCCACACTCTCACCAGTCGGGGTGTCAGCTAAGGGTGGTTGGGTATATCCCTGGCACCAGTAGGGCTGTAATGGAGTTATAGACCCTACACCTAGCTCCCTTCTGATCCAGCTCCTCCATAGAGATGAGTGTGTGGGGCAGATGAGAGTCTCCAGCATTGAGTTCCTTCTTACTTTTTAATTTGCCCATTTAACACTAATGCAGGCTTCCAGCCCAGTGAGGAATAGCTCCTTGCAAGGTTCATTGGGAGTCTTCTTCCTTGATCATGGCACCCATTCGCCCGTGGAGAGAGTCCCTGGGGGCCACTGAGTAGCACTGAACTCGTCTGAGATTAGGGTTCCAGCATGAGACAACAAGGGAGTCACTTTAGATAAGCATTTCCCAGCATCTGTTCCCTGGTGCTCCAGGGATTATTTATTGATATTGCAGGAAAAAGAAGTTTGCACACCTGGCCAGTGTGGCTAAGTGGTTGAGTGTTGACCTATGAACCAGGAGGTCATAGGTTTGATTCCAGGTCAAGGGCACATGCCCAGGTTGGAGGCTTGATCCCCAGTAGGGGCCATATAGGAGGCAGCTGATCAGTGAGTTGCTCTCATCAGTGATGTTTCTATCCCTCTTTCCATATTTGAAATCAATAAAAAATACTTTTTTAAAAATATATGTTAAAAAATGCAAGATTAAGTGATGCTGGGAAGGTCCTTAGGTTGAGGCAGATCTAAATAGGTTATCTGTATTTTGGGACCTCTCAGAACTCTCAGTGTGCTAATGCAAATAAATTCAGGAGGTGCCCGTAGGCCACAATTGCCAGACATATTTGGCCGTGGATGACTTTTTTCTAAGCCATCTCAAGTGATTAGCATTTCGTGATACATACTTTGGAAATTGCTGGAAGAAGCAATCGAGGGTCTCCCAGCAGTGAAGAGGGTAGAATGCTAAAGAGATGGCTCAGTACACTCTCTGGGAAAAGGAGTAGTATGAATAATTAAACGAGACATGTATTTTCTCTGGCTCTGCCCACACCAATGAGTATGGCTTTAAAAAAAAAAAAAAAGCCCATAATTGTACCAATGAATTCCCCCACGGATCTGCATTATCTGACTTCCACTGCATCCTCAGCGGCGCCACGTGGGACAGAGTCCCTGGGCGTCATCTTGTGAGCCGTGCCTTCACCCAGCAGTACCAGTGCTTTCTTGTGCATTGCCCAGCTCCTCGACATACTTTCCTCCTTCAAGGTTCATCTCAGAGGCCACTTCTTTCTAATCTCCCCATTCAGAATACATCGCTGTGGACAATGGCACATTCAGCACTTTACTTCTGTCTCTCAGCACACTGTCAGTTCCAGACACTCTGCTTTACATTGGAGAAGGCCACCTGCTTGCCACCCCACAGAGAGCTCTGCGGGGCGAGGGGCCACCTCGCGCCATCCGACTCCTCCACGGGGTGCGCATGCAGCAGGTGCTCACTCACTGCCGCCTGCACAGTTGGCACACAGAGATGTGGATGGATACATGGAGGGTTTTCTCGCACATGAGGGTTTCCTTGGTTGGGCAAGCCACCCTGGGTGTCGCTTAGGTCCGCAGAGAGGGGAGTGGGCAAAGCTAGCCAGCCTGGACTCCAGGAAGGCCAGTGGTCTGGGTGTAACCGAGGTTTGGGAAAGGTTACCTCCCCTGTTGCTGTCATTAGTTAGCAAATATCAGGACTACTCTCGGGAAGAGAGAGTGGCTCAGCCCATGTTAACTTTATAGCGTGTGTTTGACAGGGGATTTACAGAAATGCCAGGGACGATTAGTGCCTGCTCGGCTTTATTAAGTAAACATGACTGTGTAACACCCAACATCCTATCTGTACCACATGGGCCCAGCCTTTCCCAGAGGCTGTGCCAAGCAGCTCAAATTCAGGAGCATTAAAGAGAGCGAGCGAGAACAAAAGGTGAGAGGCACGGAGGAGAGCGAGCATAATCACTGCCATCTATTGAGCAGGCGCCACTTTAGGCTCTCCACTACATTCTCCTTCCCATGTTCACTCAAGCCTTCAGGTCTTATTAATCCATGTTGTAGACGTGGGCTCTGAGGCCCCGAGAAGTTTCTCATGGAAGGTCAATACCCCTGTGTCTGATTCCCAAATCCAGGCTCTTAATCATGGCACTCTGTTGCCTCCCATATAAATAATCTTTCTGAGTATGCTCAGAACAGAGAGCTATTTTTCCCCAAGGAATCATTTACATGTGCACAGTGCCCTGGAAAGCCAGAGATGAAAGCCAAGTCTGTTTTTACTGCGCACTGCTGTGTGCTGGGTACTGTTCTAGGCCCTGGGGATACAGTTGGAAGCAAAACAGCCAAGATCTCTGTTCCCATAGAGATAGATGCACACGTGTATACAATTAAGAGGCAAACAAATAAATTAACCAGGTTATTACAGGTTGTGCTATGAAATGAACAAAATGGGATAATGTGATAAAAGTGATGGAAGCAGGGGTAAAGAATGAGCCCAGAAGAAGAGAATCAAAGAGACCTATCTGAAGAGGTGATATTGGTGCTAAAAACTGATGACAGGATGGAGCTGGCATAGGATCTATGGCAAGATCATTCCTGGCAGAAGGACCAGCCTGTGCAAAGGCCCTGGGGCAACTAAAGAAGGGGACTGTGCCTGCTGTGTTGGAAGAAGATTTTACAGCTATGGCTGGAGCACAGTGATAGAAGATCACCAATGCTCTTAATAATTAAAACTGAACACAAGCGAATAATAGCTTTTAAAATGTGATCTGAACAGGGGAGGGTAACATATACCAGTAGTCAAACTTTTTCTGTAATGAACCAGAGAGTAAATATATCAGGCTCTGTGGGCCACATGACATAACAATGCCACTGCCATTCTAGCACCTAGACAATATGTCAGCAAATGAGCATGCCTGTGTTCCAATTAAACTTGATTGACAAGAACAGGCACAGAGCCAGATCGGGATGCAGGCCTAGCTTGCTGTATACTGTCTTAGGCATTGTTAGGTGTCAGGTGTTAGATACTGTAACTCCGGACTCTCCACACAAGCCTAGCTCTTATACTTAGGGATATGTGTGTGTACTATTGCCCTGGGATGGCGCCTCTTGGACTTTTCCACTGAAGTCTCCGAAGTGGATGCCTATTTTCAGAAGATCCAGAGGGTGTGGGAAGCAAAAATCTCTTTGCAGCTTCATGGTTTTGCTTAAAAACGAGTACAAATTTTACATCCTACTCCATAATAAAGTCATTTGTTTTAGTATAAAAGTTATTTTCCCCAAAATGTTAAAGGAAAACTGACCCTCCAAATAAACGAATGTTATTGATCTGGTGGCCTCCAAAAGCGCTTGTCCCCGGGGCCTGCCGACCCGTCTGTGAACGGTGACATAGTGGCAACTGTGGCGGCAGCTGGCTTGCTGCAGCTGCCTCAAATCCTTTCTCCGGACTTTCGTGTACACCATTTCCTTTGGTACACTTTCTCAGGCTTCCTTCATTCACTCACTCATTCGTTAATTCATTTATTCCTCCCTTCCGTCATTCATTGGATAGTCACTTAAAACATCTGCTTTGCATTACACTAGCTTAGGTATTAACACTACACGCAGCTCCCAAATTCCTGAGTTTTTTGAATTTTTAATACATCTCAGTTACTTATGCTTGTTTTGACCTCTGCTTTGTTACAAACATTGGGTTTATCTTTAGTTCCAGCCTGATGAGTCTTTGGTTGTTTGCCACGCAAGAGAGAATATGGGTTTCACCCGCCTGAGTAATTCCCTGCATCTTCACAGCCACTGCTCAGCGCTCGGGCAGCCGACCCCCAGACTCCTTTGCAGCCCCTGCTGATTGAATTTGGAGTTTATACTTAATTGTCTTGTCACTCCCTTATACAGATCATGTTACCTACATTAGACAAGATTGCAAAGCTTAGCTCTGTAACAGCTCATATCGGTAAATCAAGCTAAACTCGGTTCTACAATCATAGCAGTGCCATCATGCTCAACTCAGTTTCTCAGGACAGGATGACAGGGATGGTGAAGAAGTTGGGAGAATGGGCGGCAGTGGCAGTGGTGGCAGAGGGAGTGGAAGTAATGGGGGTGAGAACGGAGATGGTAGCACTATTGAGAGGTGTCGAAGATCACGCAGGGGCCCAGCTGACGGACGTGGTGATGTCAGTGAGGCGGGGGGTGCACTGGGAGCCTCATGTGGCTGACACCTAGGCAACCCACCTCCTCTTCTGTTTTCTTGTCCCAGTGTCCACAGCCACGTCCTGCAATGACCCTGGGGTCCCACAGAACGGGAGCCGGAGTGGTGACAGTTGGGAAGCTGGCGACTCCACGGTGTTCCAGTGTGACCCCGGCTACGCCCTGCAGGGCAGCGCAGAGATCAGCTGCGTGAAGATCGAGAACAGATTCTTCTGGCAGCCCAGCCCGCCAACATGCATAGGTACAGAGCAGCACAGCGCAAGCCCTGCCCCCTGGCCCCAGCACGTGGGGGCTGCAGACCCCCTGTCCACATACGTGGCTGCTGCACCTTGAGTCTGGCCAGGAGACTCAGAACAGCCCAAAGTTGCAGAAAATCCACACACACACAAACCACATTCTTCACTCTCCAAAATGGTCCCAAAGGTCCCTAAGCCAGGTGTGTCTCTCCCTTTTCTCCTGGCCCAGGACGTATAGGTTGGAAGGGGACAATGGTCATGTCAGGTAGTAGGTCAGCAGGTTCTGAAATGACTCTTCCACTACCCAAAGCTCTAGAAGGTCACCCCCAGGCTCGGGTGTGAAGGAAGGAACCCTGCTCCTCCTCCTCCCAAGGTCAATGTTGGTCACCAGGTGTCAGTTCTCTAGATCTGCCCTTAGTCTTAAAATATCCCCATTTGATGGAGGACAAATTGGAGGCTCTGAGACATGTCCAAGGTCGTGCAGCTTATTGGGGTTGGGCTGGAATAATCCTGCTCCCTAGCATAGCAACTGGAGACTAGGAGGAGGAGGGAGCTTGGAGGGAGAGGGGAACAGGAAAGAAGGAGAGAGAGAAAGACAGACATTCCGGTGTTCACTTCCACTCGGCCCTTTTACTCAGGCAAGGTACTGAACACGTTTCTGTGTCAGCAATGAGTGCTAGAGGGGAACCAGTAGCCACTGAGCCCTACTGTGTGCCAGCCCCATACTGGACATTTATTTCTACAACCTCCTTTAGCTTTCCCGGCAGCTCTCCATAATGAGTGCCATTCCTTCAGTTTACAGTTGAGGAAACTGAAACTTGGACACATTTGGATATCTTGTCCCAAATCACAGAGCCAGGACATGGCAGAGCCAACCCTGAAACCCCGATCCCACTGAATACAGAGCGTTGTGGTTTCCTGCCGCACAGCACACACCGACTCCCCTGCTGGAGACGGGCTCCGGGGACTTCCAGAGACGTGTGCCCCGCAGTGCCCACCCAGCAGGGCCCTGCCTCTCTCCACATGGCGCATCTGAGGTCTGGCTTTGCTCTGAGGCCTGGCATTGAAGACAGACCCTGAATCCTCTCCCTCAATGGTAACTGGTAGTCCTCTGAGTAGGTGACGGAGCATGTGCGTGTGCTGTGGACAGGAGGGCGAGATCCGGGTTCCAGACCAGCTCAGTTCTCAACTACATGTTGTGACTGTCGCAAAGCGTGTGGGGTAGTGAAGGAGACAGATCCACATTATTTTCTTGCTCTGCCATTTGCTAGTTCAGTGGCCATGGGAAGGTTACTTTGATTCTCTGAGCCTCAGTTTCCTCATCTGTAAAGTGAAAGAAAATAGACTTCCTCCTAGCATTGTGGGGTGAATTCACAACTAACCCGAATCTCAGGAAATACTAATTTCTCTCCCTCCCTCCTCCCTTCCTCTGCCCTTCCTCCTTTCCCAGTTTTCTTCTTTCGAGCTTTCAGAATCACTTCCTTCCCTGAACCAGAGTTCCATCTGGTCCAGGGCATTCTGTCTGGTAAGGCTATGGAGGGAATCATATAACTTCCAAGGCCCCCTCTGATTCAGCATCCTTCATGGCAGGGATTCCGAAGGCTTATCTTACAGGAAAGCAGGTCCTGAGACAAGACCATCCCAGGTGGAGAAGAAGGGCTACCCTGCATTAAGCTGATGGCAGTAAATGGGCAGAGAGCAGGGCAAAGCGGGTAACTCAGCTCTCGTTACCCATTCCTTGTGCCCGATGGCCTCGGGAATGCTTCTTAGGCAACAAAGTGGAAGTCTTTGCCTCTCTCTCAAACAGCCCAGCCATCCCAGTAACAAGCCCCTAATTTCCAGCTCCCTTGGCCGTCTGCCAGGATTGGGCTGGCTGGCCTTGGCATCTCTTCATTACAGGGAGGAAGCCAAGGAAGAAAACAAGTATTTGTTGAGAGTCTTCCCCATGGTAGGCGCTGGGCTGGACATTGTGGCCACGTGATCACAAATAGAATTACCATGTAGACTCAGGTTCTGGGTTCCAGCTAGCCAGGTTCCAGTCTGGCTTCACCACAACAAGCTGCGTAGCCTTGGATAAATCACTTCATCTCCCTGTGCCTCGCTTTCCGCCCTGAAATGGGGAGAGTAAAAGTACCCACCTCACAGGGTTGTTTTGAGGATTAAATAAGATAATGCTGTAAAGCTCATAGTAACCACGGCATACAGTAGAAGCCATTACCATCATCATTCTTTTCAGTTTGTTTTGTAGACCAGGAAATGGGGGTTCAGAGAGGTATGATAACGTGCCCAAACTCACAGTAAAGGGCAGAGTCAAAAATTGAACCTGGGACTGTGTCACTTCAAAATTGATGGCCTTTGTCGCAACTCTCATACCTCAGTACAGCCTGCCCACTTCTCAGCACTCTGGGAATGAACTGCCCAATTTAGGGGTTAGCCGAAGAAAAACAGGCGGTTTCAGAAATGCCTAGATTCACCCTATCTGTGGCAAACTTAAAGGCACTCCTGAGCTGCAAAGGAAGGTCGGCCCAATAGCCCTTGCCCGAATGGAGGCATCATTGTGCCCCCTTGGGAAGATCCCCTAGGGAGCTGAGCAGCTGGCATGACAAGAGTGTTCCCCTCTCACTGGCTACGTCACGCTGTGCTTCTGGGTAGGGCCACTCTCTGTGGACTGGACAGTGTGGTCTTGCCTTGTTAAATGCGTTTTTACTCTGGTCTGTCCCATTCATCTAACCATCTTCTCTAGAGAAGGCTCAGTGGAGGGGAAGCGCGGGAGATACAAGGCAGACCTGACTCGAGGAAGCATCCTCACTCACAGAAGCTCTTGTGCCCGGGCCCTGTGCCCTGCAGGCCCATGGGGAGGGACGCCCCTCCCTTCTCCCATGACCATCAGCAGTTCTGAGGTGGTAGAGCCAGTTGATGGACTCTGGAGCCAGACACGCATAGATTTGAGTCTCAGAGTGACTCTGTGCGAGTGACAAGCTCTCTGAGCCTCAGTTCCTCCTTTCTAACTCAGGAAGGATAGTCCATAGCTCACTGAGTTTCTATGGCACATAAATGAGATAAGGCAGCTACAATGCTATAACTCATGCCTGACATTTAATAGGTGCCCACTTGAGTGTTTCTGGTACTCAAGTTGGTGTTTGAGATATATTTCCCATGGAAAAAAAAAACACACTACTCATGACCACTCAGGTTTGCTGTTCAACCATGTTAGGACTTTTATGGCCTGGCTTGAAGACCTCCCATTTTTAAAGAGACCCTGTGGAGGGTTGCTCCAGCCCTTTAAGCATTGCTCCGAGTAAAAGCTGCACTGTGAGGCAATAAATATTGCTCATCTCTGCAACGGGCCAGCGGCTGCTGTTCAGTTCAGCCTTGGATACAGGCTTGGCTCCCACTCCATGTCCAGTCTTGGATTTTCTGGCTTCCTCTTGCACGGCTCTCCGTGCTCCTGTGGGCTCACTGTTTGACTGCTTCGCTGCCAATCTCCAATGGTGTGTCATAAGCCACAGTCATAGTCTTGGCCATCTTTTCCTATGAATGACCATGTCCACTTCTCCACTTGACCAAACCCTCATGCTGCAAGGCAATAGCCCAGCCAACTAGTGCAGAACCTGGCTCAGGATCTGGGAAGGGCCCAGGGGACTCTGGGTAAGCAGCCTGCTGTATCGCTAGCTACCTTCCCTCTCCTGCCAGCTGGGAAGGCCTGTCATCTCTGGAGGGAAACCACCGTGGACTCATGGGGATTTGTAGTCTCTCCATACGACTGAGGCGTACATGCTCTCCTGGAGAAGGTCTTTTGGAAAATTGGACGGGATCTGTAGCCCCAAGCAGGTGCCAAGAGCACTGGCAGTATAGGAGGCTGGTGCGCTTGGCAGGTGAACATGGTAATGTTTGCCACTCCTGACCAACTGCACCAGGACTCGGTAAATATGCATAGTGCCCACCCCTCCTGGAAAGTGAATGTGAGGCAGTGGGCGGAGAGCAGGTGTTTCATGGGTCTGAAAGATGCATGATGGCTCCAGGTATTGACTGCTTATGGTATGCCAGGTGCTTTCCGACATCAAAATCTATGCAGCCACCCTAGGAAGGAGGTATTGTCTCTTTTTGCAATAGAAAGACACTGAGGTCCAGAGAGGTTAGGTCAGTTCTCTAAAGTCATACAGCCAGGAGCTGGCAGAGTCACAGGTTTTGTTTTTGAGTCATTCCTTCAAGTGAAATTAGCCAATGAGAAATGAATGGCTCGGTGGCATTTAGTGCATTCGCAGTGTTGCGCCACCACCGCCTCTAGTTCCAAAACGTTCCATCCCTTCAAGGGGAAACCTCAGACCCATTACATTCCAACCTCCCCTTGGCCTCCAGGGCCAGGTGTCAACTCAGGTGTATCGGATTCAATCCTTCCTCTTCTGTGCCTACAAATACCCATTGAATTGGACCTGGTGAAGGGAGCGTCTTATCCTTGTCTTCTCTCCTCAGCTCCCTGCGGGGGAGATTTGTCGGGACCCTCAGGAGTCATCCTGTCTCCAAATTACCCAGAGCCTTACCCGCCGGGCAAGGAGTGCGACTGGAAGGTGACCGTCTCACCAGACTACGTCATCGCCCTGGTATTTAACATGTATGTACCTTTCCCTGGGAGGGAGACGAAGGGTTCAGAGCAGCTAGGGGGTTCAGACCTGGGTGTCTGGGTGAGTATACACAGGTCTGCTGTGAGTGCTTGGCCCCGGGGAGGTGTAGGAGCACCAAAACGAAGAGACCCGAGCATTTACGGAAAGTCTCCTATGGGCCCAGAATGGCGCTCAGTGGCTTCACATATATTCTTACTTCTTTTTTATTATTATTATTATTATTATTATTATTATTATTATTTTAGCTCCAAAGCTGTTGAGATTCAGAAAGTGGGGCCTTGCTGGATTCTTGTCTTCTGCCCTCCAGCGTTTTCTCCCCTGCTCTCACCCAGCTCATTCCAGCTCGCTCCCCAGCTTAGGAACAGGCTCGGGTTTTTCTCAGATGCAGCCCTATGGAGCTCCCCCATGATCTCCTTTATTCCTTTCAGAGGCAAGCTCTTCTAAAGAGTTGTCTCTGCTTTTCTCTCCTTCCTCCCCTCCTTTCACAGAGAACCACTGAGAGCTAGTCTCTGGCAACAGGCCTGCTGGCAACTCCTGTAATAAGACACCAGCGAACTGGTTGCTAAACAAAGTGGAACTGTCCATGTTTTATCCCTGGCACATCTTGATCACTCCCTCAATCCCTACTCTGCGTCTCCCCTTGGGTTTTATGCAGTTCCCCCTTCCTCCCGGTTCTCAAACTTCTTCTGTGAGTGCACTGCTCCCCCCTCATGGCCCTCTTCCTTGGCCAGGCCATGTCTCAAGCCATTTCTCTTCTCACCCACACCTCCTTCCTGGACAAGCTCATCCACTCCCAGGGCTTTCCTCTCCGAAACTGCCAAATCCCCTCTGCCACCCGCCCAGACATCCTGCTGAGCTGCAGTTCATCTATCCAGCTGTTGGCTGTCTCTGGTGCTTCAGGAGCCTAGGCTGCAACACACAAGCATATTGCTCCTCCTCAGACAAGCTCCATTCTGAACGCAGGGGCTTGGCACCCTCATCCCCCTTCACCGCTTCTTTTATGAGTGACCAAGGTGTGGAGCCTTAACACGCCTCCTGTTTCCCCTCTCGTGCATCCTCCCAGCTGCTGCCCTGGTTGAAGCCTTGTTATTTCCCATCTAAATTACGACCCTAGTATCCTAAGGGGTACCTCTGCCCCCATCTTGCCTTCCATGCCAGTCTCTTCTTTAGCTAGCCGCAGAGTGGTCTTGTCTATGAAAATGCTACATTAACTACCCTGTTTTCCATTTTAACGTATGGTAATACTTCTTAGCAATCAGGTTTGAACTACTGGTGCATGCAGTGTGAGTGAATCTCAGAAAGAGCACACTGGGCAAAAGGAGACAGACACACACAAAAGTACATAATGAATGATTCCACTTATATAAAGTTTTAGGATCGGCAAAACTTGATATGCATGTGTCCAAGCTGGTAGAGCCGTGCACTTAAGAGATGATCATTTCATGATGTATAAATTACATTCAACTTTTAAAAAAGGAACAATAAATAGATCCTTTATTTTAAAATCCTACACAGCTCCTTCTTCCCTATAAATTAAAGTCCAAACTTCTGAATTTCATTCTAAGCAATCTGTTTGCTGCCTGCCTCTCTATTCAGTGCTCCCACTGCAGTAGAACCCTACCCATCCCGATCCCTGGGCTCCAGCCAGACTGAAGTGCGAGCAGTCTCCAAGCCTCTGCTTCTCCCTTCACAGCAGCGTCCTTTTCAACCGCTGAGGGTCTTGTCATGTCCCTGGGCTCAACACCAGCTTGGCCTTCACAAAAGCTTCATTTTCTTCTCCCGAGGAACTTTGTGTTGTGACCCCATACACCTGTACAGACTTTAGACTTTGCTCTATCATCTTCACATCCATCACCTCCTTCAGCCCCAGCCCCATCTGGAAGAAGGGGTGGTGTCTGACATAGCCCATGCCCCAGGCACCTTGTACAGTGCCTGATATAGGAGGGTACTCAGATAAAATCAAATGACTGAAGGAAGGCAGGGACAGAAGAAGGTGGTTAGGAAGTGGTGGAGCCATAATCTGTGACCAAGACTGACCAGGTCTCTCCCCTGGTGACTTTTAGAAGAGCAGGTGGACGGCAGCTGAGTTATGGTGCAGGAAGACCATCCCACCCAGCAGTGGTGGAGTGACCCTGCAGCTGACCCCGTGTGAGAGGGTGCCATGTAGGAAGGAAGTCATGCATGTCTGGCTCTACCCCTCATCCCCTCTCTCTGCTGGCCCTACCCGTCTGACTAAAAGTTGCCATGGCCCCGCCCTCTGCCACACATCTCAACCAAAGGGTGGGACTGCGTGGCATTCTCAGTCCAGCCGAATGGAGTATCTGAGTATCCCAGCCTATGGCTGGGCTGTGGCTGAGTTTGCATCAGAAATCTGTTCTCCGCACACTCACTTCCTTTTATTCTGTTGTTCTCAACTTTGCATGCTCAATTAGTTCCAATTGCCTTTGCTGAATATATACCTAAGAGTAGAATCATAGCATCATCAGGCATATATTCAGATCTAGTAGATATCATGAAACTTTCCAAAGTGGTTGATCCCAGTGGCTCCATGGTCTAGCCAGTCCCTGGTGTTTTCCGTCATTTTCACTCTCTCCATCCCAGTGGGATAGATTACGTTCAAAAACTCTAATATTCCATTCACTAAACTGAGTCAGTTTTTTAAAAAGATTTTTCTCCTCACACTGTAGACAGGATTGCTGAGAAAGAGGCACAGCTGTGGGTGCTAGGAGTGGGGTGGTAGCAAGTCCTCAGGAGAGCGAGAGCTGGCTCAGGGACACAGGAATGAAGCTAGGGTCCTGCTGGAAACAGGCCCTTCCTGCCTGGGAATGGCTCCCGGGCCGGCTCTTTCCTTCTTGAAAAGAAGGTGCAGCGTAGCACAGAAGCAGGGAGGAGACCTGGGTTCTGGACCCGCTCCGGCTGACCCGTGGGTGTGTAGAGTTGGTAACTCATTTTCCCTTCTGTGCATAATATAGTGAATATAGACAATATTTTATTACAATCACCAAACTCATTAAGAGACTCGATCTCAATTAGTCCAGCCACTAAAAAGAAATGATAATTATGTGAGGTGATAGAGGTGCTAATTATTACTACAATGGCAATCATATTGCATATATAAATGTATCTAGTCAACTTGTTGTATGCCTTAAACTTACACAGCAGTATATGTCAAATACATTTCAATTAAATGTTTTTTAAAAAGAGGATGTTCTGTTTCAGCTCCAGCTTTCTGAATGCTGACCCTGGAATCTGCCTCCTCTGCCCTTGCCTGCTTTTTCCATACTCTCCACTCACTGGGAGGTGGCTGGGGCCTCATCCCCCCGGCCCCGAACCCCCACCCCCCACCTCCGCCCGCCCCACCAGGAAGTCTCAGGGTTGGGCGCCTGTGGGTGGAGGGCATGCTGTCTGGGAGGCCTGGAACCAATCCCCCACAGTTACCAAGGGACAGTTGCACTGAGATGAGCATGTAGTTTATGTCTTTTATTCTATGATATGACATAAGTAATGGAATTTTAGATGTTAAACCAACTTTGATTGTGCCCATTACAAGCCCTATTTAACCTTGGCGGGGTGGGGTGGGGTGTTTTTGTTCCCCAGCTTTAACCTGGAGCCTGGCTATGACTTCCTCCATGTCTACGACGGGCGGGACTCTCTGAGCCCTCTCATAGGGAGCTTCTACGGCTCCCAGCTCCCCAGCCGCATTGAGAGCAGCAGCAACAGCCTCTTCCTCGCCTTCCGCAGCGATGCATCAGTGAGCAATGTTGGCTTCGTCATCGACTACACAGGTAAGGGCGCTGGTGCAGAGATGACTGAGGGCAGGACCCATCAGACCTGCCCAAGGGAAAGCCTAGGGTAGGGAGAAGAGCAATGGGCTGATCACCACACAGCAGCGCTGCCACCTACAGAACCCCTGCCTCCCCCTTGGCCCTCCAGGTGGCTGAGCCTTTCGCACCCATTTGCCCCAGGCCTGGGAGAAGAGTCCAGCATTCTTTTTACACCTCGTTTCTATTTTCACATCATTCCTCCCCTTTTCTAGATTTTTTTCTATGATGATCTTTCATGGCTCTTCAATCTCACCACCTCAGCCCACACATATCCACTAACCTCTTCCTGGTCACTCCCTAGCATTTGCTGAGGATTCTGATGTAAACCTCAATCCTCCTCTCCACCCACAGCCTCCCACCAGCCTGGATAACTTCTGTGCGCATATGGACAGCTCATCAAACCCCTGGGGTCACAGTGCCTGGGCCTCTGTCCCATGAACACTCTGGCTAGACACGTTCTGATACTTCCTGAGCACATTTGGTCATCCCTCCAGTTTTCCCATTCTTTTATTCTCATTGCACTTTTGGGTTAATTAAGACAAGTTCAGTAGTGCAGGGGTCAGCATATTTTTTCTTAAAGAACCACATAGTAAGCATTTTATGTTGTGAGCCACATCATCTCTATCACAACTGCTGGGCTCTGTCCTGTAGCACTAAAGCAGCCGAAGACAAAATACAAAGGAATGAGCGTACCTGTGCTCCAATAACATCTGCTTACAAGAACAGGCCAACTCCCTGCCTGGCCTAGACTGTCAGATTGACTGAGCTCAGGCCTCATGGCTACCACTTAGCAATTGAGGGGAATTGAGTAAGTTTATTTAACCTCTTGGAAACTCCAGTTCCTCATCTATAAAATGATAGTAGAATAATTCTTACCTCACAGAAATGTAAAGATCAAGGAGTTCATGCATCAAAGCTCTTGGTTCGGTGCCTGGCACATATAAGCATCCCATAATGTTCAAATAGGAGCAGTCATAGTTGAATAGGATTAGTTCCAGGCTCTCAAGCACTCCCCTTTCTTCTCTCTTTGTGACCTTTTCTTCTTCCCTAATTATCCTAGACACCGTTATCCAAATTCCAACTCCATTTCTTGCTTGATTTGTGGGCTTGGCAAGTTGTTATCTCTTAGAATCCATCTCTCTTATCTCTATCTATCTAATTATGTTTCAGAAGGTTAAAACTAAAAGGTATTGCATACTTACGTGTTATATGTCTGAGCACAATATCCAGTATGTACTAAAGACTCTGCAGATAGAGGTGATTGATTTTGTTAGTGTAACTGTAATCCAGGTGCACCCAGGCCTCATCAGCCTGTGTGCACAAATGGACTCACGTGACCAGTTAAAAATTTTAAAAAGTTTCTGGCTCCTGTCCCCCCACTTGCATAATGTGGGACTTCAGCAACCTTTCAAAGTGCTCTCTAATTAAATATTTTTGGCAACTCCTGGAACTCTCTCACATGAGCTCACAAATAACATCAATCATAGTAATAGCCAACAGTGTCTACCAATTGCTGGCACTGTCCTGAGCACTGTGCACCAATCTATTCATTAACGTCCTCATAACTATCGATTGTCTGCCATTTGTCAGGTACAGTTCTAGAAGATGCTTGGTGCACAGATTAGAGATGTTTTGTTTGTGGTCTTCTTTCCTCATGGGGCTGGCCTGGGCCTCTCTTCCTGCAGACACCTGCCATTTGCTCACCCTCCTGAACTCAAGCCCTTCCCCACATGCTGATAGCACAGCAAACACTGTCACAGGTGATGGAATTCAGAGGACATGACTTAGACAACTTAGACACAGCCTGTGACCCCATCGCTCCACCCACCACCATCCACTGCCATATTATCATCATCATCATCATTTTTCTTCTTAGTCATCTCTCTAATCACAACCTCATCAGTACTTTCAGTTTTCCTAGCCTGAGGTCCTTCTATTGTGTAAACCTTTCAAAATGCACCCTTTGTTACACCTATACCCAAATAGCTGAACACAGCCAGAAAAAGTCACACAAATGTGGCACTTGGAGCCAACTCAGATAATGTCCTTTAACCCCAACCAAGCCTTATCAGCCACCAGCGTGACTTCTGATCTGTCTCACCTGAGTCTTCTACTTGATGGAGATTCTAAAATTTCCCCCCAAAAGTCACACCTTCAGCCTCCTTACAAGTTGACTCCTTTTCACCATCCCTGGATATAGTAAGTTACTGGTAGAAACTCCCTCGGCTTCCTCCCTCGTCATCTTGTCCAGGGTTATCTGGCTGTGGCCACCTCTCCCCAAGATCTTCTCCACTGAATCTATGGGCTAGAGCCACACCTCCAGGTCCTCTTTCCCAAAGCAGCCCTTTCCACTTTCCTCTGTTGGGCTGAAATCATACCTAGAGTGGTCCTCAAGTCCAAAGCACAGCCTCAGAGAACAAGACCTACCTAGATGCCTCCTAAGCCAGCCAAGTGACTGAAGGAGGCCAATTCCTGGGGAGAGCAGAGGCACAGCCCATCCATGCATCCTTCACCACCTTATTAAGATCTGTGGTACTAGTACTAAGATAAATGTATCTGTTTAGGGTGGGAGGTACCCGGTGATACCTGGAGCTGCCTCCGTCTTCAGATTTCATGACTTCTAATATTAGTCATCCCTCTGCTATGTCTCTAGTCTCTGCTCGGGTAACCTATTTGCTGGGACCCAAGCACCCCTGCCTTACCCTGTGGTCTCCTTCTCCCTGTCCCAAGATCCCAGAATGGGTCTACTGTGCTGCCAGACCCTATGGCCTCAAACAATGTGAGACAGAAAAAAAAGACTATTATAAAACATAAAAAAAACTTAACGGCCAAACTAATTTAAGCTAAAAAGGGTTCTAGGTTTTAATAGCACAGATCATGAAAACTTCCTCAAAAAGAACTCCAAAAGGGGTTGTATTTTTGGAGTCTGAGAGCCCCAGAATAGGAAGTGTAAGGGA
Organism: Corynorhinus townsendii; assembly: GCA_026230045.1. NCBI lineage: Eukaryota > Metazoa > Chordata > Mammalia > Chiroptera > Vespertilionidae > Corynorhinus > Corynorhinus townsendii. Next base: position 200,677,324 of record JAPDVU010000002.1, read on the forward strand.
CTGAAATCAGGGTGGGAGGGTCAGAGGTTGGGATTACCCTCCTCTGTCTCCAGGACCCATGTGTCGCCTCCCTGCCCCTTTCTGAGTATTTGCTCCATTCTCCTCTCTCTGAAAAATAATTTTCATTGCTTCTCCATTTTCCTAAGACAAGTGTGGCTGCCTCACTCTTGACTCTGAGTCACTTTCCAGTCTGCATCCAAATTCTGAGTCCTAGAAGACCATCAGATTGACCAGGCTTATGTTAAACATCATAGAATTAGGATTTTTCATAAGGAGCTAGGATAGATCAGGCATGTTTATTCATTTGTTCACTCAGGAAATCGTTAGTGAGACCCTACTATGTGCTGCACACTGTGAAAACAGAGCAAAGTCCCTGCCTCTGGGGAGTTCACTTCCTAAACCTACAGACATTTCTAAATGAGAAGTTGGCATTGGCAGCCCACCTAATCATAATGTAGAGATGGGTGGTTTCTTGGTATCTCCGTTCAGTTGCTCCTGGAAAGTGGCTGTGGTGTCAGCCATTTCTAGACAGGCCTCCTGGGAGATGATTCTGAATGCAGTCATGTCATTTGTGTATTTTTTGAGACCATGCTTTGAGACACTTCTCATCTGAATTCTGCCTCCTGGGTAGATTTTACCCTTTGCTAGAAGAAAACAAAAGGAATGAGGAGGGTCCTTTCTTTTGGATACCGTTATTACGAAGGAGTCCCAGGGAGGTTATTGTCAATCTCCAGGCCAGAGAAATCGGCAGAATAGGTGGGTTGGAATCTTTATTCTCATCTTCCAGTAGGTGTGGTGGCCTCTTCCTGGGCAGGGACAGACTAGGACATCCATGAACAGGTGTAGAGATCATTCATCCATTTGATAAATGTTTATTGAGCTTCTACTTCATGCCACACTCTGGGCTGGGTATGGAAGATACACCAGTGAGCAGAATGGTCACGGTTCCTACTCTGAGGGAGGGTAAAGGTGAGTGAGGGAGACAAACAATAAAGAAGTAGACAGCCCTAACTGGTTTGGCTCAGTGGATAGAGCGTCAGCCTGCGGACTGGAAGGTCCCAGGTTCGATTCCGGTCAAGGGCATGTACCTTGGTTGTGGGCACATCCCCAGTGGGAGGTGTGCAGGAGGCAGCTGATCAATGTTTCTTTCTCATCGATGTTTCTACCTCTCTATCCCTCTCCCTTCCTCTCTGTAAAAAATCAATAAAATGTATATTTAAAAAAAAAAGAAGTGGACAAACTAGAAGTGAGAAGTATGAGAAGTTAGGGAAGAGCAAGCCACTCTGAGGAAAAGAAACGAGGAGCCCACCTCAGAGTGGCAGTCGGTAGAGGTGAAGGCCTTGCTGAGCAGGTGACATTGAAACAAACAAAGACCTACAGGTTGAGAAGAGCAGGAGTGAGATGGTGTTCCAGACAGAGGGAAGAAGACTTCAAAGCACGTGTTAGAGAATCTGAAATAACTCAGGAAAGGCAAAGGTGAATCAACCCAGACTGGAAGGTACTAAAAAGTATGTGTTTTCCTTTTCAAGCCCTCGGAAGTGACACTGTGAGCCAAGGAGTTGCAAATAGTTTCCACACCTGCTCCCACCATCACCACTGTCACCACCCACCACTGCCATCGGCCTGCCTTTCTAAATTCAAAATGGAAATCTCTTCACTTCTGCCTATTTTTAAAGTAACACCTGTTGGGAGGAAAAATTCAAACAATACAGACGCATAAAAGATGTACTCTAAAAACTTACCATTCTCTGTTACTACCACCCCCTGAGAACCATTAGTCATGGCTTGTTATCTCATTCCAGATAGTTTATATAAAGTAAATTCTAGACTAGGGTTGGCAAACTTTTTCTGTAAAAGGCAAGATAGTAAATATTTTAGGCTTAGCAGGCCAGATGATCCCTGTTGCATCTGCTCATCTCTGCTGCTATAATGTTAAAACAGCTGTAGACAGTATGTAAATAAATGGGTGTGGCTGAGTGCCAATAAAACTTTATTTACAAAAAAAAAGTAGGGCACCTGTGAATTGTAGCTTGTTGATCCCAGTTCTATATAAATGGAATCACACCACGTGTACTAATCTATAATATGGATGGGGTTGTTTTTTTTTTGGGGGGGGGGTTGGCTTTGTTTGTTGTTTTGTGTGTGGGTGTGTGGGGGTGTGTATAACCCTTGGACATCTTTTCATATCAGTATGCAAAGACTTCCACTATTCTTTTTAAAGGCTGCTTGTATTTCAGTGGATGGCTCTAATTCAGCCTTTTTAATAGTTCTGGATTGGCTGAGGGTTTGGGTGGTTGTTTTCTTTTTTCTTTTCTTTTTTGCTTTTATTTGCTACTACAGCATTTAGAAATGGCTCTTTTCTATTAGGATAAGAAGAAGCTGGTTTTTATAATTTTTCCCCTTTTGGTGGAGGGGGGGCGGGCTGGGTATTATTTATTATCATCATGATGTTTTAGTCATTTAGTTTTATCATTCACAGCTGAGCTCTGGTTTGGCAGACCGAAGACCAAATTTTGGTCTTAATTCCGCCTATTAACAGTTGAATGACTTGAAAAACTTAGTAAGCCTGTCTGATCACCACATTCCCCATCTACAACCTGGACTGCAGTATACCTGGCCCTGCACACTTCAGAGGCCACTGTGATGTACAAATGCGATAACAGGTTGGAGAGTACTTTGAAAATTACAAAGTGATATTCCTATGTAAGAAGCTATCATCATTATCATTACAATTATCCCAATCATTATTATTAACATGATAATGATACAAGGATGAGCTCTTCTGGCTCTGACATGTGACTATAGAATAGAGTCTATAGTTGGAACCATTGATTTTCCAAGCCCTGAGGTGTTCAGCGAATCAATTCAGCATCCATTTGTTCAGCCTCTGTTATGTGTCAGATATGGGCAGCCCTAGCACCAAGTTCTGTGCTAGTTGCCAGGATTCAGAGAAGAATAGGTGATGGTCTCTGTCCTCTATGTGTTCAGAACCTACTGAAAAGAAACACACGTACCCAAATTACAAGTTAGTGCCATGTATGCTCTAGTCAAGAAAAGAAAAGCAGAATTCTGCCAAAGAGAAGACAGAGTTCAGAAATGTGCTCAAGAGAGGGTGGCATTGAAAAGTGCAGGAGTTTGCCTCAGAGGAGGGAGGAAAGGACTTGTGGACACAGTGTCTAGTTCTGAGGCCCAGGGCCAGCGCAGCAGTTACCTATAAGCTGTTATGAGGTAGAAGTTTATTCTACTTCCTGCGAAAGAAGTCTATTCTACTTCCTGTGAAAGAAGTCTATTCTACTTCCTGTGAAAGAAGTATATTCTACTTCCTGTGAAAGAAGTCTGGAGACTGTCATGGGGCCAGTGAAGTGGCTCCACCTAGGTTCCTTTGTCTGCTCTACAATGCTAGTGCTTGGCTTCAGTCCCAAGGTTACCTCGGGATCCACGGTGGTGGCTGGAGTTCCAACCATGATGTCCGAGTTCCAGACCAAGGGATGAAGGAAGGAAAGGAAGAGGGAAGGGCCAAAGAGCATTCTCTGAGCTGTCACCTTCCCTTAAGCAGCCTTTCTAGAAACCCCACACTTACCCTTTTAATTATATATTGAGTGCCTACCCTGTGCCAGGCACTGGACTGCAGCAGTGAGCAAAACTGAAAAACTGTCCTTGTAAAACCTACATTCTAATGGGGAGAGAGAGAGAAAAATGAGGTCAGCATATAATACATGAGGCAGTATTGATCAGAGGAAAACAACAGAGAAGGATGACGGGGAGTGTGGGGAAAGGAGTATTAAAATTTTAAATAGTGAGTCAGGAAGGTGTCACTCTCCAAGATGATTTCCATCCCTAGAGTTCCAGCCAAATTCAGAAGACATGGAGTTAAATCCTCAAAGAGGTGAGAGAAGTGGCCATGTGGATGGGGGAACATTCTGTACACAGAGGCCAATGTGGTTAGAGCAAAGTTAGGAAGGAACAGTAGGAGTTGAGGTCATAGAGGGGAGGATTGGAGGCAAAAACTGCAGGGGTTTGTAGGCCTGTAGGATTTTGGCTTTTCCTCTTAGTGAGACAGTAGACTATTATTTGACCTGAATGTGTTTATATCTCTTTGGCCAGACCTAGCTGTCCAGGAGGCTTCTTGTATAGGTAGCTTACAAGCACCGGGTGACAATGACAGCCATCAGCAAATTTCCTCTTGAGCCATTCATCTCTGAACTCTGATCCTTTTTATTCTGGTTCTTTCCTCCTCAAATCTCTTTCAGTTTCTGAGTCCTCCTGCAAGGACTGTTGGCACTTCTTTGTGAGCCCCCATCTCTAGACCTCTTGGTAGCATAGTCTCCGGGACTCCAATGCAACCCTGATAATCAGTTGCGTTTCCCTGATACTGCCCAGCCTCAGTTGTGTCCTGACACTGCCCAGCCCTGATGACAGGCCTCTTGACCATCAGTGGCCCTGGAACAAGGACGATGAGGAAAAGCAGCAGTGCATGGTGAACATGGCTCGGGATTTCCAGCTAACGGCGAGGGAGGCTGTGAAGATCCTGGGCCCTGGCTAGTCCTGTAATTGCTCAGGCAGCACCAGGTTCACTTTGGTCCAGTGCAGAGGGACAGCGTGGGTGCCTGTTAGGCACGTTGTGGTATGCGTGACTGGGAAGACATATAAGCACAGTAGCCAAATGGGAAAATACTGTTTTAATGACCTAGCCAGCATCCAATGTAAAGCTCTGGAAAACTGTGTTGGAGACCCAGACTTACCCCAGTCTAAAAATGGGTTTTCTACTTTCTTTTTAAATCTAGTATTGATACCCTGGTGCTCAGAAGTGCCTGCAAGGTATAGATATGACAGCCTGCAAAGCCAATGCCAGTTCCACCTCCCCAGCCAGCAGCACAGTTGTAGGCAAAAGAAAGAGAGGGAAAGAAAGCAGCCTCCAAAAGTGCAACAGGAGGCTGAGGAGGCCTGCTGTGCTGAGCGTGGGTGGTCTAAGATGAGCAAAGGGATGGACTGTGCCTAAGCACTGACCTTCACCACAGTGACCCTGTCTGCAGCTGGGATATGATCCAGGACCCTCAGCTCCTGCCAGTCCCAGCATCACATGCCTCTCCTGGGAGAGTGGACTAAGGGATGAGAAAGCTCCCCACAGGTTTACACAGTTCCCTTCTTCATAGTTCAGGGCAAGAATGTGGAGCGAGGAAGTGAAATTTCACTCTGCAAGATGATTTCCAGCCCTAGATTTCTAACCACATGTGCTCTATGGCTAATTATAGTGAGGGTTTCCTTATGGCTGCTGCACCATGGAATCAGTCCACTAATGAGTGCTGCATATGTGTATGTGTTTCTTCTTCCCAGAAAACCCACGAGAGTCATGCTTTGATCCTGGTACAATCAAGAACGGCACACGAGTGGGGTCTGACCTAAAGCTGGGCTCCTCCATTACCTACTACTGCCATGGGGGTTATGAAGTGGAGGGCTCATCAACGCTGAGCTGCGTCCTGGGGCCTGATGGGAAGCCTGCGTGGAACAACCCCCGGCCAGTGTGCACAGGTAGGGGGGCCGGGGTGGGGAGGGAGAAGGAGGGAGTGAGGGCATGCCAGAGGTAGGAGAGGCTATGGGCAAGGGGAAGGAGTAGTGGGGAAGGAGTCCTCAAAAGCAGGGTTGCTCCTTGGGTTCGCTGTAAGTGAGAATGGCTGGTAATTCACCAGGTATGCTAGTCCCTGTCAGTATGTCATCTCTCTCAGATCACAGTGTCCCCACCCACACTCAGAAGTCCTCAACAGCGGCCCACAGACATGCCAGTGGCTCAGACCAGGGAGAAGAGAGTTTAAAGATGACCCAGCTCATTTTTGGTCCTATGAAAAATCACTTAGAGGTCCAATGTGTAAAACTAAGGCCCCAGGGTGGGCTGACCAGGGATGTGGGTTAACTATGGAATCCTAGCAGATGTAATGTCAGAACTTCAAGAGCATGGTAGCCACCTAAGTTGAAGAGCCCCCTTTGCCCAGGTGAAAGAGCTTGGCTCTGAGGCCCACCCCCGGCCCCCGTGGAACTGGGTGCTGTGGATGAGAGCAGAAGGTGGCTGGGCCGTGGGGCCAGTCTGGGGAAGCCGTAGCTCTCTACTCATGCAGACACTAACTGCCCGGTGCAGACGTCAGCCATGGGAGTGGCAGAATAGTTCTGGTTCTCCTTGTCAGCAGAAGCGGTTCCTAAAATGCTCCTCAAGGCTGTGTCTCCAGAGACCAGTGCCCTTGTTAATAGTTAGAGGGCTGGGATTGACTTGTGCACAGGAGGGTCACTGATAGCATCAGGCTGGGTTTTAGGCCATGTGTCAGGTCAGGGAGGGATGTCTGCGGGTTGGACAGGGCGGTGTCCTCAGAAGTCCCTTCCTCCACATCAGTGGCTGTGCACCTCATGGCAGCCCAGCAGGGCCAGAAGCTCAAGTAGGGAGCAAGCAGGACAGAGGATGGACACTGATGAGAGGCCCAAAAGGTCACCTGGCCCTCTGTCTGATTTCTCTTTCAGCCCCCTGTGGAGGACAGTATGTGGGTTCAGATGGAGTGGTCTTGTCCCCCAACTATCCCCAGAACTACACCAGTGGACAGATCTGCCTGTATTTTGTCACTGTGCCCAAGGATTATGGTATGGGGCGTTATGTATGGTTTTGTTTGTTTGTTTATGTTTTCTGACTCCTTCCAACTCCTCGGGCCCTTCCCAATTGTATCCCACTTCCACTCCCAATTGTATCCACTCCTTTTGTGGGAACAGGCAGAACAGTGTCCCCTAAAGGACAACTGAGTCTGGATGCCAGAAGTGGGCTGTAGAGTACACTCCTGACACACGAGGCAGGAAGGGCACAAGTCGGCTGGAAGCAAGGGGATGGGGGTAGTGAGGAACCAGGCAGAACCCAGGAAAGGTGGGAGCACTCGCCTACCCAGCACAGCCCAAGTCTGAATAGAGATGCTACAGATCCAGGCCGATTGGGAACCCAGGGATGGGTAACCAAGGGGCAGGAAAAGTGAGGAGTGGGATGGAACTAGGTTGCAAATACAGGTGAAGGGGCTAGGAGCCGCATCGTTCCTTCTGAGACCTGAGCCAGGTCCAGCAGCTATAAGCAGGACGAGCAGGGAAAAAATGAGGAGCAGGCCCTGAGAAGGCCTAGAAACCTCCAGGTTCCAAGAATGCAAGGTAAAAAGAAGCAGAGCTTCTCACCCAGTAGGGACAGTCACGAGTCCTGCCAGCCCTGGGGGACTCAGAACGTTCCTGGGGAGCACAGGCCAGTGGTACCTGGACAATCAGGTGACCAGCCCGGCTGCTTTCTCCCTGGGTCTCTTCTTTGTAGGGGGAATAAGAACTATTTCTATACACAGTTGGTGTCGAATAGGACAGAGACATCGATATATCCTGACCACCTAGGAGAGAGACTGGGCAGCCTGCAGAGAGCTGGCTGCTTCACAGGGCAAGACCTGCTGTCACTCACCAAATATCTATTAAGCACCTATTAGGGACAAGGTCCTGTGATCACATGGAAAATGGGGGGTATTACCAAAGCCCTTTCACGTCCTTGAGTAGCTGCAGCAGCCACTCTCTGGGAGTAGATTAGCTCAGGGCTACTGCCACCTGCCTGACCACCAGTGCAGTTCTCAGTGTGATCCTGGCCATGTGAGAGGCCAGCCAGCCAGCCCTTCCCAGCTCCCTGCGTCCCATGCCTGGGGGCTGGCCATTGTGCTAATCAGCCAGTAGAAAGGCTCAGCAAGGAGTTTGCCCCAGGAACCAACGACTCCCTCTGAGGCTTCCCTCTTCCTGGTCGAGGGTCCCCCCAGACCTCCTGTCCTTACCCCAGCATGGCCGCACAGTCTTCCACACTGAGCTCTCCACACTGTCTCCCCCCGCAGTGGTGTTTGGACAGTTCGCCTTCTTCCACACGGCCCTCAATGACGTGGTGGAGGTACACGATGGCCACAGCCAGCACGCCCGACTCCTCAGCTCCCTGTCGGGCACCCACACAGGTACCCTGGGCTGGGCCAGCGATGGGGATGTGGTGGGTCAGGGCCTCACGGTCCAGCTCAAAGGAAAGAAGCCCGAGGAGCCTGCCTGCAGGTGGAACCCCACCACTGGGTGTCTGTCATGTTGTCATGCGCCGGTGCTCTCTCTTACCACACAGCAGTCAGTTCCTGACCGCCCATACCTAGAAGGGGGCTTCCAAAACCGCTCTCACCTCAAGCTGTGTCTGCTCCACCCCTGTGGGGTATAGCATGCCCCAATGTTTTATATTTAACCCCAACACATTTCTCCAATTATAAACATATTGCATTTTCATTGTAGAAAACTTACAGCCAACCAGAAAATAATTATATAGAGAATTAAAATAAATAAAAGCCACCCAGAAAGAACCACTGAAAAGATAGTGTATCTTGTTTCCAGTCTTTATATCTGCTTAGACTTAATCTTTTACATATTTTATTGAACAAAGCAATATACATATTTTTATTGAAATATTCATCATGAGCATGTCATTATGTCTCTGTCATTATTTTATCCTATAATAGGATTTTTAAATGCTGCATAATAGTCTATCATATAGTTATTTAAAATTTATGTAATGAATTCTCTATTATTGAACATGTAGATTGTTTCCAATTTTTCACTCGTTTGAATAGTAATTCTGTGTATTCTACATGTCATTATACATATCTCTAGTACCTTGGAATATCTAGAAGTAGAATTACCAAGTTAAAGGATATATGAGATCCTTAATTCTCTTTTAACAGATTGTCAAATATGCCCCTAGAAAGTTCTTGCCACTTTGTTCACCAACAATGAATAAGAGGGAATGTTTTATCCTCACAAAATTGAGTAATTAAAAGCAAAAGCATTATCAGTTTGAAAAGTGAAAATGGTATCTCATTTTTTAATTTCCTTTTTTTATTACTAGTTATGTTAACATTTTTATGATGAAATTATTGGCCCATGCATTTTTATTTGTGAATCCACTTGTGAATTAGTATTGATTTTTCTATTAGCATTTATTTTCTTTCTTTCTTTTCTTATTTATTTATTATTATAAGCTATATATATTGTATGCTATAAAAACCTCTTGTCTATATCATATGTTATAAAAAGGCTTCCCCTTTCACTTGCCATTTAATTTTCTACAGGGTGTGTTTTAATGTCAGGAAATTTAAATTTTATTTAAATTTGTGTCATTTGCTATTTAATTTTCTTCAGGGTGGGTTTTAATGTCAGAAAATTTAAATTTCTCATAATATCAAATCTATCAATGTTGTTCTTTTATGGTTTTCTCCTTTACTTTCATGCTGATGAAATAAATATTCCTCTGTGTTTTCTTTTACTTCTTTTTCATTTCATTATTTTGTTTTAATAACTTTGGGCTTTATTTTGATATATTATTTGAGATAGGGACTATAATCATATTCTTTCTGACTTAGTTAATCAGTTGTTCTAACAGCATTTTCAAAATGCCAGATTTACATATATTAAATTTTTATAAAGGAAAGGGTATGTTTCTAGACCTTTCATTCATTTCCTCTAAATGTCTGTTGACTCTTATATCAATATGAAAAAGCTTTAATTATCGTAACATTATAATATTGTTTGATATCACAACTTTAAATATATGGTAAGGTAAGTTCTCATAGACATTCTTTGTTTTGAATTTTTATTGGCTTTTCTTGCTTAACTTGTGCCTCTAGATAAATTTTAGAAATAAGTTGTCAAGTTTTTTAAAAGTTGCATTGGAATTTTCACTGGAATCTGCTAAACATAGATTAATTGGGGATAACTCATCTTTATCAATAGGAACTCTTCTTCCTCTTCAGGAACATGCTATATCTCTCCATTTCTGTTTCCTTTGTAACCTTTGGAAGGTGTTATAATTTTTATTTAGGCCATGTGCATTCTTTGTTAGCTTTTTTTCCTAGATATTTCATGGCAATTGTTGTTGCTACTGTAAATGGGCCTCCCCGTGTTATGTTTCCTAATTGATCTTTGCCAGTATATTAGAAGACTGGCATTTTTGATGTATTTCTTTTGCAAAGTCATCCAACCCTCCATAACAATGCTAAAGCTGCCAACTGATTCTCCTGGGTCCTTTAGGCAAGAAGTAATATCCTCAGCACATAAATTTACCTCATTATTTTATCTCTGCCTCTTCAATGTTTTTTCTCTTACTTATTTCCATGGTTATTGGCCTTTTCCAGTATCTTACTTTGTTATGAATGCTGGTGTTTTATATTTTAGTAAAAATTTTATTTTGTAATTATTTTAAACTTAGCAACATTGCTTATATAATACTAGAGGCCTGGTGCACAAAATTTGTGCACTCGATGGGGGGAGGTCCCTCAGTCTGGCCTGTGCCCTCTTGCAGTCTGGGAGCCCTCAGGGGATGTCCTACTGATGGCTTAGGCCCGCTCCCTTAGCTGCCGTGCCACTCCCCCTATGGCAGTGGTCAGCAAACTCATTAGTCAACAGAGCCAAATATCAACAGTACAATGATTGAAATTTCTTTTGAGAGCCAAATTTTTTAAACTTAAACTTCTTCTAATGCCACTTCTTCAAAATAGACTCGCCCAGGCCGTGGTATTTTGTGGAAGAGCCAAAGAGCCGCATGTGGCTCGTGAGCCGTAGTTTGCCGACCACAGCCCTATGGGAGCACACTGACCACCAGGGGGCAGCTCCTGGGTTGAGCGTCTGCCCCCTGGTGGTCAGTGCACATCATAGCAAGCACTTGAGTGGCCTTAGCATATCATTAGCATATTATGTTTTGATTGCTTGAACGGCCAACTGGATGACCGGACACTTAGCACATTAGGCTTTTATTATATAGGATACTGTGGCACTAATTAATCTCCTTTCTATTAGTGGTTACATCTCCTAGAAGGCTGTATTCTTCTCCTTTGACTCCGCTGGACCAGGGGCTTTGTGTTATTTGTTTTGTTTCATTTTCTTTTTTACTGCATCTACTTCCCAATTTGTCTGTGGAGTTGGTTATTATTTCCTAATTAATTAACCTCTGCCTTTTTCTCATAATGTATCTCTCCCTCTTTTGTTCTTCAGATTATTTTGTTCTTCTTGTTCTAATGCCTTGAATTGACAGCTTTGTTTGTTATTTTCTCTGTGTAATGAAGAGCTTGTTTACAGCGATATATTCGATATATTTGCCTCTAAGCATAGTTTTGGTTTCAAGCCACCAATTTTGATATGTACTGTTTTCATCATTGTTACTTTCTAAATAATTCATGAACCAGTTTTATTCCTTTCTCCCAGGACTTGTTTAAGAATGTTTCTCTCCCCCATTTCCCCCAAGAACCTGGATTTGCTTCTTGTTACATTTGTGTTGTTTTCTGTTTTTATTGTCATGTGGTTAGAGAATATAGTTTGTACCATTCTGCCTTGGGGATTAAATGAAGCCCTCTTAGTAGCCAAGAGCTTGTTTTTAAATTCCCAAAGTATCTGAGAAGACTGCAAGTTCTCTCCAGATGTCTTACAGAGAGAAGGGCAGCTCAGGCCTGAAGCCTCACCTCCTGCACTCTAACCTCAGCTCTCCCTGCAGCCTCCCTACCTGCATCTAACCTCAGCTCTCCCTGCTGCCTCCCTACCTGCATCTAATCTCAGCTCTCCCTGCAGCCTCATCTCCTGCATCTAACCTCAGCTCTCCCTGCAGCCTCATCTCCTGCATCTAACCTCAGCTCTCCCTGCAGCCTCATCTCCTGCACTCTAACCTCAGCTCTCCCTGCAGCCTCCCTACCTGCATCTAACCTCAGCTCTCCCTGCTGCCTCATCTCCTGCATCTAACCTCAGCTCTCCCTGCAGCCTCATCTCCTGCATCTAACCTCAGCTCTCCCTGCAGCATCACCTCTTGCATCTAACCTCAGCTCTCCCTGCAGCCTCCCTACCTGCATCTAACCTCAGCTCTCCCTGCTGCCTCATCTCCTGCATCTAACCTCAGCTCTCCCTGCAGCCTCATCTCCTGCATCTAACCTCAGCTCTCCCTGCAGCCTCATCTCCTGCATCTAACCTCAGCTCTCCCTGCAGCATCACCTCTTGCATCTAACCTCAGCTCTCCCTGCAGCCTCACCTCTTGCATCTAACCTCAGCTCTCCCTGCAGCCTCACCTCCTGCACTCTAACCTCAGCTCTCACACTTCCTTGCCAGGTGCCTGGGGGCACAATACTGGACTACCTTGAGGTTCAGTTTCTTCATCTGTAAAATGCAGAGTAAAAGTTCTACCTCCTGGAGTTATTGCTGGGATTAAATGAGTTTTGTAATAGCAATTAGATCAGTCTTACTCAATTTCATTTTTCAAATCCATTATATCAATGGTTCCCAATCAGATGATTTTTCTACACCATCACCCCACACATTCACACCCAACTAGAACTGTAAATTGTGATCTATTGAGGTAGGATGCTTTTTCAAAATCTCTTGATAGATAGATAGATAGATAGATAGATAGATAGATAGATAGATAGATAGATAGATCCTATAGATATAGCATCAAATATACTCAGCTCATATCTGATTCCTCATTTGGAGAAACATTGATGATGAGCCACCTGTACTGAGGGGAGTGAAGTGTGTATTGAAGTGGGAAAAAATGTAGGGACCACTACTCAACAATCTTCATTTTCCTTTTTTATTTGATATATCAGTGATTGAGAATGCTGTGTGAAAGTGTCTCCCATACAATTGTGATATTTTGTTATCTTCTTGTGTTTCTAACAATTTTTATAACTGTGTTTGCCTAACATATCTTTCCTCATTTTCTCTGACAGTCTTTTCCTTTTAAAAGGAAGTTTACTTATTGATTTTAGTGGAACATCTGGTCTGCTACCTGTCGACTGTTTTGTTCTTTCTGGGTTTTTATTTGGTTTTGAGTTGATTGCTCCTCACTTTTCCATGCATACTGACCCCATCTCTAATTTCCATGTTTTTTATATATTTGGACTTTTATATTAATGTTATTAGTAATTATTTTTAAATTATGGACTTCTTCCTCAAGAACAAGTTTTTATTTTTACATTTAGTTTTATTACCTAGTCATAATAATTTGGAGGTTTTACTGTACTTTCCAGGTTGCCTTTATCCCTGAAGTTTTTTATTTTCTTAGTTTCATTCTTTTTTTTTTCATTCTTTTTTTTTAATAAGGCTCATAACAGCAATATTTTCTGTCACCTTGCATGTATGAGAATGAATTTCCTTTAACATGTTATATAATTGACAACTTGACTCTAAATCAAGTTATGGGTCACAAATTTTTTCTTTCAACATTGTAGTATTCCACTCTATTCCAACAGCTATAGTTGCAGTTGAGTTGGAGTCCAACCTGATTCTTTATTTTGTAGGTAACTAGTGCTTTTCTTTCTAAATGCCTTTCATATTTTTCTTAATTTCTAAAATCAAAAAGCCCACCGGGATGTTTCAGTTAGAAATCATTTTCCATTCATTGGATCTGGTACTTTATGAACAATTTCAGTCCAAACCTTAAGTCTCTCTTAAGCTTAGGAATGTTATCTTCTTTCCTAACTTATTTTTTTCTCCTTCAATTTCTCTTGCCTTCTCTCTCTCTAGAATTCTTGATATATGCAAACTGGATTTTTTTCATCTGTCTTCTATGTCGCTCATCATTTCCCTCATTATTTTAATTTCTTTATCCTCTTTCTGTGAATTCCCGAAGAATTTTCCAAATTTAATCTCCATGTTGCTGTTCAATTTCTGCAGAATCCATCTGCCACATACTAGCATTTCTCATCTCTTTGAAGGCTTTATTAATCTTGGTTCTTTCCTTTGACATGTCTTTCTCCTCTGATTTCACAGGTGCAATGCTAGATTTAATCTTGTGACAGTCGTGATTGACAGTCTTCTGAGATTTTGCCTGTTCTTTGTTGTAGTTCATATAAAAATATTCTCATTGGTTTCTCAAGAGTGCTTTCCTCCCTTAAAAGTTTGAAATATTTTCTTATGTCCAGTGATTTTACTAGCGCTTGCTTAGCCATGGAGAGGGATGTCTGCATATGTCCAGGAATAGAAGTCCAAATGGGTTCTGTAGGAGGTTAGGGGGGGTCCTCATCCACACATGTCAGGCCAGGTGATGGGAGAATGGAAAAGCTGAGTTTTGCCCCAGTCACATCCATCAAGGGGAGAAGGTAGAGATAACAAGGAGATCCTCTGTCTTCATGAGTTTGGGTGGTGGTGTTTTTGTTTTATTTTTTGTTTGTTTGTTTGTTTTTGTGTTGTTGTTTTTTGGTGATGTTTTGTTTTGTTTTGTTTTTGCTTGGGCAGCCAAGAGTTAGCTGGGGCAATGACTCCTAACAGGCTCTGCCACCTGGGTCACATGTAAGTCTAAGTGTGCTGTGCAAAAGGCTGTCCACTCCCTGTGGCCAATAGCATCCCATCAGCTCTCTGCTTCTTGGCTGATTCCAACTCCGGTCCTCACCGCAGTGGAAATGGATCCTTGCTCTCTGCAGCCCCCACTTCCCTTCTTTTGGTAGAGTCAGCAGCCATTCTCATGGGGGGGCATCATGCAGAGTGGCCATACCATTGCCTGCCACTCCATACTCCCTCAGCTCCACAGGAAGGTGATGCCGACCAAGACTGCACTTCCCAGCTGCAGGTCTGGTTGTGCTGTCTTTATTCCGTCCATCTGTACCATATCAAGCAGAAGGTACACCTTCATCTTCTGATAGAAAGACTGTCAAGACTCCATGTACCCATGCAGGTTTCCACCAGTTTGTGTGTTACCGGTTGGTTGACAATATGTCCTGATTTGCCTGGGACAGTCCCAGCTTCCACCTGAAAGTACAGCCCCAGTATAAGTATGTAGAGCATGCTCTTTTAGTCCCAAAAGTGTTCTCGGCTGGGCAATAAATTATACGATCGTGCTGGTTATTGATCATTTCACAGAGACTCTGGGAAAGGCCAGTTCCTCTCAAAGATCACAGCACCCTCCTTCCCCGAAGCCGGTGCTTTTTCTTCTGTCAGACGGAGGGCAGCTCTCCTAGGAAACCGGTTTGCTGATGGCCGTTGTCCTCATCCCCTGGGTCAGCACATCTTTAGGAGCTCTCTCCTCTCACGGCAGGTCATTTAATCATTCTGAACCTCTTCCTTGATCTGTTAACTGGGGTTACTGAGCTCTTGTCATGCCAACCTCACATTGACCGTGGGTCACGGTAAGGCCATGGATGCTACAGCCTTCTGCAAACTGTACACTGAAACGTGCAGTAAAAATGGGAGGTTTCCTTTCAGGAAGACCTGATGTGGAAGGAATTGCTGTGAGGGGGATGGGCACCCTCTCCTTCCTTGCCAGGATTTCAGTTGCCAGGCCCAACTGCTGGACTCACTGTCTTCCTCTCCTCCTCACCCCTTATCTCGGCAGGGGAATCGCTGCCCTTGGCCACCTCCAATCAAGTTCTCATTAAGTTCAGTGCCAAAGGCCAAGCACCAGCCAGAGGCTTCCACTTTGTCTACCAAGGTATGCGGGATGTGGACCTGGGAGGGCCCAGGCAGTCTCAGGTTTTCAGTGACTCAATGTGACCTCTGCCCCTTAGTCTGAGACCCATTCTTAGGATATTTGGGACAGTTACTAGTTTGCAGGACAGTTCTTTGAAATTCAGTTTGACTTTATACATTCATTTACTCAATAGACAATTCTCAGACCAAACTGCATGTTGAATGAGGGGAGAAATCAGACATGGGAAGCTAATTCTATCCCTATAGTGTCTGGTACAGCCCCAAAGGCAGTGGGAAGACCAGCCCAGGCCTTTCCTAGACTCCTATGGAGCTTGGTTTTGTCCACAAGGCCCAGGAAAGGTGTGGGGAAAACACAGGCTTGGCAGTGAGATGGACATGGAATTGGATGCCAGCCCTGCCACTTTCTAACTGGGCACCAGTTACTCCAGCTTTTGGAGTCCCAGTTTTCTCAACTGTTAAATGAGGGTAATAACATGACCTCACTGATAGGATTAAAAGAGCTCACAGACAGGCAGGTCACCAGTATGTGTTCCCTTTCTTACTGGCCCTGGTCCCCTGCAGGCCCTAGTCTCTCCTTGCCCAGGAGAATGTCCCCTTTTAGGCCTAAGTGTGGTTCTGTTCATTCGATTGCCCAGATGAGCTACCTTGCCCTGTGCAGGGGGAATCCTGCCACAGGCGATGCCATACCTGGGCCTAGGTTAAAGGTCCTGTCTACCATTGTGGGTGGGAAGGGCAGGTCTACAGTTCATGGGAGAAGAGACCAAAAGCAAGTGAGGGCACTGACGTGGAGGAAGGGCCTTTCTCCCTGGTAGGGAATGAGGGAACCTGATGGTGAGGGGCATCGTTGGGAAGGCAAGGACCACCGCTGGGCCTGCAGCCTGAGCTGGGGACTCACACTGCCTCCCTGCTTTCCAGAAGCTGTGCTGCAGCATGGTGTGTTCGTCTTTATTTCAGTAGACAAGCCTCCTCCTGGGAAGCCCCCATCCCTGCTAAGGGACAGTGCCCAGATCCTCTCAGGGTCCTGTCCAGGCTGTCAGGTCCAGTCCAGGTGTGTGTCCATTCCTGGACCCGTTACTAGAGGGGAGAGGCCTTCCCCTCAGTGCCCTTGTCCCCTGCAGCGGTGCCCCGAACCAGTGCTACGCAGTGCAGCTCTGTGCCCGAACCCCGCTATGGCAAGAGACTGGGCAGTGACTTCTCCGTGGGGGCCATCGTCCGCTTCGAATGCAATTCCGGCTATGCCCTGCAGGGGTCCCCAGAAATCGAGTGCCTCCCTGTTCCAGGGGCCTTGGCCCAGTGGAATGTCTCAGCACCAACATGTGTGGGTGAGTACCCGGAAAACAGTCCTTTCTCCCTGGGGAAGCAACAAGACCCGGCAGCTACCCTGGGACACACAGCAGCCCCTGGGTGCAGCATAACTTAAGTAGGGAGTCCCATTCCAATCAGATCACTAGTCCTGTGGGTTGAATGTGAAAACAGCAGGGAGGAGGAGCTGAGGTTGCTAGGGAGTGGAGGGATGTGTGAAGATACACGTCCGGGGGCAGGCCCCTGAAGAGGGTTGCATGAGGAGGATTCATGGGAGGGGGTGGGACTGGAGTTCTACTGGAGAAGCCAGCAGGGGAGGGGTCACAAGCAGGCTGGGAAGCCCTGAAAAAGTCTGTTTGGGGAGGTTCCCTGGGAGACCCTCAAAGACAAGCCTCTGACCAGATTTGCCTCCTCCCAGTGCCATGCGGAGGCAACCTCACGGAGCGCAGGGGCACCATTCTGTCACCTGGCTTCCCGGAGCCCTACCTCAACAGCCTCAACTGCGTGTGGAAGATCATGGTCCCCGAAGGTGCTGGCATCCAGGTAAGGGCGAGGAGACATCTCCATCAGGCAGGTAGCAGGAGGAGACATAGCCCTGTCCCTGCCCTTTAGGCCAAGTGTGGCGTTGAGGCCCACTAACAGAAAAACAGACAGCTCATGGCCCAGGAGCTGCAGGGGTAGGGAGAGTGAGGAGAGAGCCAGGTAACCAAGAAGGAGGGAGGGTGGGCACTGGCTCCAGCCAACCAGAGAAGGAAGTGAGCCTGGAGCTGGAGTACAAAGAATGCTAGAAGCTTCATAGGAAATAGTTTTCAAATGGCTTGAAGGGTTTGTGTGGGTTTTTTCTTAAGATTGTGGGGACATTGGAGGTAAAGGGAAGGAGCAAACCCAGAAGCACACACCTCGAGTGTCACATTTGCAGCCTGAACCGCAGGGAGAGAGTTAGGGCCATAACAGGTGCCCAGTAGTCAAAACCAAGTGGAGGAATCCACAGGCTCTCTAACCAGCAATTCAATCCCTCCATCTTCCCAGATTCAAGTCATCAGTTTTGTCACAGAGCAGAACTGGGACTCCCTGGAAGTGTTTGATGGTGCAGACAACACTGTGACTATGCTGGGGAGTTTCTCAGGTGAGGTGGGACTTCCATGGACCTCAACTCAGAGGGTAGTGGTGGACTTTATTATTTTTTAATTAAATTTATTGGGGTGACCTTGGCTGATTAAGCTATACAGGTTTCAGGTGTACAATTCTACATTGCCTGAGTACCACCCCAGGGCAAGTCTCCTTTTATTACCATTTATTTATCCCCCCCTTTTCCCTCTTCCACCTCCCCAGAACTCATGTTGCCAAGATATAAAAAGGAGTCCTGTGCCCCAGATAAACGGCCTACACTGCCTGTATTGCCCAGATAATAAGACATGTCAGAGTTATTTTGAAGATGGCTGGAACCAAGTTCGTAGGTCACCTGAGGAACTCAGCCTACTGCTGGCATGAGGCTCTGTCACTGCTCATTTTGCAGAAAGTTGTTTGTGGTCTCCCTCCTCCCTTGGACATTGGAGACCCAGCACTCTGAGAAGGGCTAATTTGTCTTTTAGTGAATGTCATCATTGGGGATATTTGGGGTCCTTGGGAGCAGAACGTCCTCAAGTAGCAGAAGCAAGAGGAAAAGGGAGGAGCTCCGGGGGACTGGAGGCTAAGCCTGAGTGGTCCCTGTTTCTTGCCGTAGGAACAACTGTGCCTGCCCTTCTGAACAGCACCTCCAACCAGCTCTATCTTCATTTCTACTCAGATATCAGCGTGTCGGCAGCTGGCTTCCATTTGGAGTACAAAAGTGAGAGTCCAGAGTCTCAGCTGTGTACAGGGTTCAGGGTGGGGACGGACAGGTACTGAGTGCCCAGGATGAGTAGGGGTCATAATGGGGCTGTGTTTTCTTCATCCCACTCAAGCCTTATCACAGACCTAGATAAGACCTCGAAAGCTCAGCGGAGATCCAAAACCTCCTTAAGGCTGCACAGCCCGTGGAGACAGGATTCTCACCCAAATGTCAGTCACTCAGAAACCTGTGTGCTTCCTCTGTGTCCACACCGGGAATGGAAAGGGGGCCTGGTCATTGGCCTACGCCCAGTATATAATTTGGGATGTGGGAAAACAGAAGTGATCTCCTCTAATGCTGAGAAAACAGCCTCTCCAACCCCTGGTTCTGTGTTGCAATTATCTTTGGCAATGTGGGGAGGCATGACTGGCTTCACTGTGTCTGACAGCATGGGCCTGTCAGGTGGAAGGCCCCGTTGGTGGTAGAGGCCTGACAGGGTCAGCACTGGGTGTTATGCAGATGCTCAGTTGGTCTCCAAAATAAATGAGCTTTACCCAGGCAGTTGGGAGAGAATTAGCCTGAAAGAACCGAAGAGTACCTAGTAGGAGAGACCTGGGACAGCTTGAAGCAAAGACCCAGAGGGGGAGAGGATAGGGCAGGGACCTCTGGGACCTTCCTCCACAAACCTCTAAGGCTCCAGTCAGCTGGTGGAGTGAACTGTCCCAGGTCTTTTAAGCAATCCACATTTTTTTTCTTTTACCCTCTTTTCTCTGTCCTTTGCATTTTTGTGTCCTTATTCAATATTTGAATTTGAGTCCTTAAATGTTCCTGAGAATCTTTATTTTCTTTTTCCAGAGACATACTTTCTTCCTAAATCTCTTTGTCATTCTACTGCCTCATTCCCAGGCAAAAATCCACCTCTGCTCAGTTTTTCCCCCCAAGGGAGCTGGTAGTTTTCTCAGCAGCTGATGTTGCGTTTCTCATGCACTGTCCTCTCATGGGGGGAAAAGGCTGGGGGAAACAAAGCCCCCGTCAGTATTTAGAGACCGAAATTCCTAGGATCCAAGACCCTGTAGTTACCTTTTTGTTTTGCAGATAATCTACAAAGCGGTGCCGACGGAGGTTTAATTGCTATTGTACAGGCAATGGTTTTGAAGGGTACTGAAGAGTCATGTTTACTGCTATGACTCGTATTTAATGTTTATTTAATTGAAATGGAAATGAAACAATATGCTTTCAAGGGTAATAAATTGCATATGATAAAAATAATTCTTCCTTTATTGGAAGTATGGCTTAAGTAATTATAATCAAGGTGTGCAATGCAAGAGAAATGAGAATGTCTCCGTCCTTCTTTCTCTCTCTGGCCTCACCTTTCTCCCCATTCCATTTTTTTCTCCCATATGCTCTTGCTCTGGCTTTCTCTTTTTCACTCTGCCCCTCCTCCTCCTGCCTATCGCTGCCTTTCCAAGAAGTAAGCCTCGGGTTACTAAGTTGTGATCATCCCACTAAATACTGAGTTGTATTCTGCTTGGAGAGCAGGGAGGAGTGGGGAGAGATAAATAAGATGACAGCCAAGATGAAGTACTTTAAATTCAGTTTAATTATGGTTTTAATTCGATCCTTAAGGTCTTTTGTCCCAGCTGGTGAGATTTGTGGGCATAGATCCAAACAGCCTTCATTTACAACCATCACGTTCACTTCTTACAAGCCTATGTAGGCCCTGGCCAGTTTTGCTCTGTGGTTAGAGCATCACCCTGTGGACTGAAGGGTTGCGGGTTCTATTCCCGGCATGTACCTTGGTTGCCATTCAATCCCCAGCCCTGGTCAGCACTAGGCAAGAGGCAGCCAATTGATATGTCTTCCTCATGTCGATGTTTCTCTCCCTCTCTCTCTTCATCTCCCTCTCCCTCTCCCTCTTCTCTCTCCCTTCCACTCTGTCTGCAGATCAATGGAAAATATATCCTTGAGTGAGGATTTAAAAAAAAAAACAAAACACCAACCTATGTAGGACAGGAATTGCCTGGGAAGAGCATGAGGGAACTTTCTAGAGTGATAGTTAGTTGTGTAGTTTTGATGATTCTCAGGGGGCTGGGGTCAATGTGAGGTCAGGTGGCCTCAGAGTTTGGCTCCACCTGGGCAGACCTGGAGTCAGACAGGGTTTGATTTGCATCCCAACTCTGTGGCTTACTAAGGGCAGGTCTCTGTGAAATGGGATGTTAAGACCTGCTTCAGGTGGATGAGACCATGTGCGTGACACGCTCACTCCTACCTTACTCATGGGCAGTGCTCAGGGAGTGCTGCTCTGGCGATGATGGTCTGGGGTGGACAGGGAGGAGGAGGCAGAGGGGGCAGATTGAGACAGGTGCCCTAGCAGAGCTCTGTGCACAGTCCTGGGTATATAGTAAGGACTAAATGAACACAGGCTGAATTTGAAAAGTCAAGAAAGGCAAGGGAAGGAGGAGCATTTGAGAACCTGTAGAGGAGATTTTGGAAAGGGACCAGGCCAAGATCATGAAGCATATCAGGATGTCAGGATGAGAAGGTGAGATTCCATGTACTGGGCGATGGGGACCCACTTCAAGTTGCTAAACAAGGAAGTCCCAGGATTCAAGGAAAGAAATTAATTCCGTCTGTCTGAGCACAGGTTGCACGGGAACAGAATGGCTCAGAGGAGGGATGACGGGGAGGCTGTTGGGTCCGGAGGCCAGTGAGGACCAGAGCAACCATGGGAGGTGAAGTGCGAGGACCCCCAGCTCTTCTCTCAGAAAAGAGCTGGCCTGACTTTAAAACACAGCAGGAGAAAGAAGGCAGTGGAGTGTCTCATCCACTGGCCAACTTTCTCCTGGCAGTCTGTCCCAGAGGGGCTCTGAGCCCCGGACATCACTGAGCTGGCCGTCTGATAACTGCTTCATTTCCTTCTTGCCTTTCCTTGGCCTCCTTCCCAATTTCTTAGCCTGCAGGAGTTGTCTTCTTAAGGGGAGAAGACAGTGGGAGTCCGGGGCAGGAGAGACGTTGGGAGTCCGGGGCAGGAGTGATGTGGGAGGAGCCCATGGAGACGGGTTTAGGGGCTTGGAACCAGGGCTGGGCAGCTCCCAAGGCCTTCTGGGAAGCCCAGGAGGCAGGCAGGCAGCCAGAGTTCCCAATAGGACAATGCCCACCTGTCCTAAGGAGCTGTATTCTATGGAGCCACTGAGCCAGGTAAATATTCCAATTTCCACGTGCCCGGTGAGGGGAAAGGGTTGAGAAGCGCTAGCCTTGACTCAGAGAGCAGGGAAAGCCCAACTGGAGGCACCCCCCTCCTCCCTGCTGCCAGCATCACCCTCAGCCTGCAAGTGCATTGACACTCTGGGCTGGTCCATTCTCCTTTCCATCTGTCTGTCTTCTCCAGCTGTGGGCTTGAGCAGCTGCCCAGAACCTGCCGTGCCCAGTAATGGGGTGAAGACTGGCGAGCGCTACTTGGTGAACGATGTGGTCTCTTTCCAGTGTGAGCCGGGATATGCACTCCAGGTACCTCCCCTTGGCAACCAGGGCAGGAAGCAGGTGTCCCCTGAGATGTGCTTGGCCAGCCTTGGCACCACCAGAGCGAGAGTCACCAAAGAACAGGATGCAGCCCCCCAGCTGCCCCAGGGACCTTTATCCTCTCCTGGAGCTGTTCAGGCAAAAGACAAACTTTGCTGACTTGAGCAATTTGGCACAAGCCAGCCTTGAATGCATTCCTGCAAAGTTTCGGTTTGATTAGACTTTAGGAAAATTTAATTTTCCTTTGAAGGCCATGAGGGAATCTGGTAATTAAAGGAGGCTCACAAGGAAGCTTGATAATGAGAATTCTCCAGTAACAGCTGTTATACTAGTAAGCATCCGTCCCCCAAATGTCTCCCTGTGCTTCACTTGCCATCCCACAGTGGACCTATGCATCTTGTCCCCTAACACAAGGTCCCCGAATGAGCCCCCTGTCCTGGGTTGTGCATACAAATGTGCCCCTGGGGCAGTCTGCCCACCCCTGTTCCTGATTCCTCCAGGGCCACGCCCACATCTCCTGCATGCCCGGAACCGTGCGGCGCTGGAACTACCCACCTCCGCTCTGTATTGGTAAGAGAGCCCGGACTCTTCCAGTTCACTCACATCCGTGTTCCACAGGGATTGGCGCTCAGGGACATATTGGAAGACAGTTTGGTTTTCTGGGTTAGTTCAAAGGCAGTAGTTGTGGGCTGATGTTTCTGCAAGCTTTCACTCCCACTCGAGGCTGTCATGATGTTTAGAAACCTTCGCCCCTGTAATTGGAAAAATTACCGGAGCCTTGCCCGTTTGAAAAGGTGGTGATGGCCATTCTCCTTCCAGTTAACTGACCAAACCCCAAATGGAACGTCTAGGCACTATGGGCTTCCCCTTACGACTTTTCATGGCACAGAGCGATAAAATCCACTAGCAGAAATGCTGCGAGTTACATGTTGAATGAGGACTTAACTTGGTTTGGTTTCTTACCCCATGCTGAGCAGAGATAAAGAGATCAATGGGTACAAGAAAAGATGGGGTCTTCTAGTCAGGTTGGGGAGGGGGAAACTAACAATAAGTAGTGAGTGTCTGCTGTGTGCTAGGCACAGAGCCACACGCTTTTTCGGAGGGAGTATCATTATTCTCGTTTTTGTAAATGTAGGAAGGCGAAAGCTTTTATGATTAATAAGAAAGTGGTGGGGTCGGGAATAGAAACCTAGGTTTCTCTGATGCCGAGGCAACTGCAAAGGGCCCCTCGAGGCTGACCCTGGGATAGGAAGCAGGGTGAGTTGAAGGAGTGTCCCTTGAGCGTAACGGCATTTCCCCCCTGTGATCTCACCAGGTACAGGGCCTGGTAGTCCGCCGAGCCATCCAAAATGTGACTGGCCAGCCCAAGGCTCTTCCCTCTATTATGTAATATAAAGCCCCACTGAGGAAGCCACTCACCTTAACAGTAGCTGCCACTGGTTGAGGGTTTACCGTGCGTGGCAGCTCCTGTTCCAAGTGAAGTTCGGGTTTCTGTTTTAACCATCCTATGACATAGGTATTTCACAGTTGGGGGAAACTGAGGTGTGGTGGGTATAGAACCTGCCCAACGTCACATAGCAAGTGGAGACATTGGGACTGCAACCCAAAGTGATCAGTACCAGAGCACCTGCTCTGTACCCAGGCACTGTTCTCTTCAGGCCTAAACAGAATCTCTCCCAGAAAGCATTGGCCTGGACCTCAGAGCCCTGCCCTCTGCTCCTTTCCCTGGGGTCCATGGCTGCCTAACCCCTTTCTGCTCATGCAACCTTTTCCTAATAAGATGTGAAAGGACAGAATTTGTCAGCTGAGCAGGCTGTTGTGGCCTTGCAGCCTCAGATGACTCTGAAGTCACCTCAATTCGAGTTTCAGGTGCCCAGCCCCTGTGACTGGCTCCCCATGGAATGGTCAACTTTGGCTGGGCATCTGTTGACCACTCGACCCCATGGAGTATACATGTATAAAGAGCCTGGCAAGGTGCCAAGCAGAGTGGGGATTCAGTGCATGCCAGTACCTTTCCTTCATCTTTTTTCTTCAGTCTTGGAAGAGTTGGTTGGACAATGAAGAGAGGGAGATTTAGGGAATAGTGGAAGAAATTGAAATATTTCCATTTCCACTTTTGCTGTAGGAGCTCACGAAGGGAATTTACCTGCAAAAAACATGTTCAAGGTCAAGGGTCCATAACTTGGGTTTGTGGACAGACTGCTGGGGGGTCCAAGGGTGCTGGGCAGCTCTTCCTGAATTTATTTGCTCTGTTTTGCCCTTGTGCCGTTATTTAGGGAGATGAACTGTAGGTTCTTTTAGATTCTCAAAGGGATTGATGACTTGGCAAAGGTTCAAAACTGCTGCTCTAAGTGAGCGTCCAAAGGTTGGCATGGCCCCATACGCTCCTTGATGTTGTCCTAACCCTCTGGTCTCACTGTCACAGCACAGTGTGGGGGAGCAGTGGAGGAGATGGAGGGGGTGATCCTGAGCCCCGGCTTTCCGGGCAACTACCCCAGCAACATGGACTGTTCGTGGAAAATAGCACTGCCTGTGGGCTTTGGTAAGTCTTCACGCCTAGGTCTCTGCTTAAAGCACCTATTTGCTATGATCACTCAGCATAACCTTTTCTGAGGCAATTTAGCTCTCTGCCTCTCCATTTCCTCATCTGTTGACCTCTTGTACAATCGGAAGTTCCATTAAGAATGGTAGAGATGAATGTTTTAGAAACATTAAATGTAGCGAGGGTGGGGGAAATCCTAGGAATTGCCATCATTATTATTATTTGAGTAACAAGCTAAAACCTGGGACTATGGAATGAGAAATTACTCAGGGATGGTTAAAAAGAAAAAAAAAAAACAATCTTTTATGGATATTGGACCTCAAATTGTACTTTTAACTAGAATATCCAATTTCTTGTCCTAATTAAATTGAGCCAAGGTCAACATGAAATTGAGTTTGCATTCTTCATAGGCACAGTCTAGATAGCTTTGGAAATTGGGAGATTATTTTTAATTTATTTTTGTGTGTGTGTGCGGAGACACGGAGTATGGCAATAGGGAGGACAATGATCTGGGTACAAAATTTAATTGCTGACGATTCACCACATATTGTGTACTGAGAATATAATTTAACCCCAAATAAATCTGTTTAAGAGAAAAGGGCTTGTGTTGACATGGAACTCATGGGCTGTCCACGTAGGTCATCTGCCCTGAGTCACTGCTCTGCTCCTGGGAAGGAAATGTCCCGAGGGGATCTTTCCTGCGTGGGCCTGGGATCTCCCAGTCTGTGACTTCAGGAATCAAGACTACCTATTTTGTCCTTAATTCAGCCTCGAGTGGGTCTTCTCTTGTAGAAGGGGTTTTTGGGAGAAAGCTATCTAACTGGCCTTCTTTTCATCTGTCCTGAGGGAAAGAGAGAGGTTGGTGACCCTCCAAAGGATGGAGTCTTATATTTAGAACCACCTTCTGAAGGAAACCAAGTCGGATGATGAGGCTACAAAATGATGATGACTTGGGCAGCCTTGGGAAATCCCCAGATTTTGAGACATTGAAGAAGGAGGAGCTAGGATATCCTGTAGCTCTTCATTCCAGACATGGGCAAAAGAACCTCAGATGATAAAGAGATAGTGGGGAGGGCAACATCCAAAGGAAAGCAGAAGTTTAAGTGAGAGGTATATCACTGTTCTCTCCTGACATTCAGCCACCAGAGTTCTCTAAGTCCCGGGGAATAAGCCTTCTGCAGGGTCCAACTGCAGAAGACCAGGATCTCTCCCTCTCAGGTAGTCCCGATGATAGCTTCAGTGTGTAAAGAGCCACAATATTTACCAGCTGCTGCCACTAGATGACAGTGGACACATCCCATTCTTTCCAGGCAGCTCATTTCAAAAATCCAGCAAACCTCATAGAGCCCCTTTGATGGACATGCAGCCCACAGTGTTGGAGTGATGCATGGGCAGTAGAATGAAAAGCATAGGTGATATGTACAAAAGTGCTCATTACAAAATTAACCACAATTTGGAACAATCTAAATTATCCAACAACACTATTCACACCCATGTTCACTAGTATGGATGTGAATAGTGTTGTTGGATAATTCATAAAATGGAATTAATATGTCATTGAAAATCAATGAACTGTATATCTTTGTATATCAAGAGTAGGCTTTGGAAAACACAGCATTGAGCCTGGTCAGTGTGGCTCAGTGGTTGAACACCAACCCAGGAACCAAGTGGTCACCAGTTTGATTCCCAGTCAGGGCACAAGCCCAGGTTGCGGGCTCGATCCCCAGTAGGGGGCATGCAAGAGGCAGCTGATGGTTGATGTTTCTCTCTCATCGATGTTTTTATCTCTCTATCTCTCCCTAAAATCAATAAAAACATTTTTAAGAGAAAAAGGAAAACACAATGTTAAATAAAAATAAGTTTACTCAACTGTATATAAAGTATAATATTATTTATGTAATGTTTAAAACAAAACCACATATATATTTAAGAATCTAAAAACATGACCTGTAAGGTTTCTTCCAAATTCATGATAGTGACCGCTTCTGTGGAGGGAAGTAGGGAAATGGGATAGGGCAGGAGACATGAGCTTCAAAATCACAAGTCAAGTCTTATTCTGTTCTTTAAATAATCAGATGCAAAAGCAAAATCATGCATATGAGCTCATTCTAAGCAAATTAGAAAATACATATGAACAAATTTTTTCAATTAAAATTATCTGTAATCCCACCGTGCAACCACTAACAGCTTCGTCCTCACCATTAAAAGGAAACCCCCATGAAGACAAGGGCCTTGTAGATCTCGTTCATCCCTGTGCAGTGCCTTTCACAGCCCTGATGCAATCAATATTGTTAGAGAATCAGTGAATATTCTTCTAGAGTTTAACTACAAAATTGAAAATTATATCCAACCTACTATTTTGCAATCAGATTTTCACAACATTATGGACATTTTTTATGCTCAATAAATATA
This sequence comes from Corynorhinus townsendii, assembly GCA_026230045.1. Lineage (NCBI taxonomy): Eukaryota > Metazoa > Chordata > Mammalia > Chiroptera > Vespertilionidae > Corynorhinus > Corynorhinus townsendii. The sequence continues at coordinate 200,704,377 of JAPDVU010000002.1, forward strand.
TTTCTTTAATATCATTTTCAATAGTAATCTAATTTTGAGAAATATTTTCATTAACAAAATCAATAGTCCCACCTCCATTCTCCAAAGAATATATTAATATGTAAGTTAAGGACTTAATTAGCTATTTAACCTGTCAGGTTGCTAGGAGATATTGATTCATCCAATTAGATCCTAAAGTAGAAATTTTATTTGGCTTCTTAGTAGAACAGATGGGACAAGGTGTTCTCCTATTTCTGAATTATCTTCAGTGTTCAAGAAAATACCAGTCTTGAAGTTCATGTCTTTCAATTGGGTGGGGAAAATATTATATTTTTATTGATTTTTAGAAAGAGAGGAAGGGAGAGGGAGAGAGAGAAACATCATTGATCAGTTGCCTCCTGTACACCCCCTACTGGGAAGTGAGCCTGCAACCCAGGCATGTACCCTGACCAGGAACCAAACCCATGACCTCTTGGTCCATGGGTCTATGCTCAACCACTGAGCCACACTGGTCAGGCAGGCATATTATTTCTAAGTAAAATATTTATTTTAGCAAAGCTATCTTTATACCAATATAAGACATAAGAATCACAAATTAAATCGTATCTTGAACTTCATTTTCAATGAAATAAAATGAACTCAAAATGGAGCTCTGAAATGACTGAGGCCCTTCCTTTTGAATGAATAATATTTGTTTAAGTTCAGTCCTGCCTGAAGACAAGGGACTGGGTTGGCAACTCCCAGAGCCTGTTCTGGGAATCCTGATTGGACAGGAAGTCAGTAGCAGGGATGCGTGGGCTCTGGCAGGAAATGCGTTCACAAGGCGGCACATTTGAAGTGGGACTGTACTGCTTTGGGCACTGTCCGCCTCTGTCTTGCTCCTAGGAGCTCATATCCAGTTCCTGAACTTCTCCACCGAGCCCAACCATGACTTCATAGAAATCCGGAATGGACCCCACGAGACCAGCCGCATGATGGGTAGATTCAGTGGAAGTGACCTTCCAAGCTCCCTGCTCTCCACGTCCCACGAGACCACCGTGTATTTTCACAGTGACCACTCCCAAAACCGGCCAGGATTCAAGCTGGAGTATCAAGGTGAGGACAAGGAGGGCCCGTGTGCTCCTGTGTCCCTTCCCATCTCTCAGCCTCCCGCACAGGAGAATGGAGAACACAGGAAGGACTGAGGGGATGGGGGACAGGCCTATCCATGGAGGCTCCTTTTCGGTGGCATGTCTCTCTGGCCCAGCTGAGACTGTCTGACCCCATTTGATAAGCCTTTTCTAGGGTAGCAGGCCCAACAGCACTCCAGAGGGTCAACCTCTGTCCAGGCCCAATAGCCAACAGCTTTACCTGAAAAAGAGATCCATCAGTTCCTCTCGGGCATCCCTGAGTGTGCAGCCAGCCCTCCCCTGGATAGGCTTACTGACTCCCTCTGGGTCCTCTCTGGTGTCAGGTCCAATTACGCTCAGCAAAGCTGTGACATGACGGAAGATTCCAGTAACAATCCCAGGAGAGCCCAGGGAGCCTTCAATATGAGATGGGCCCACTTACTGCTCCTGAGGGTTTTCCCGTGTGTGGCCCAACCACATTCACTACACATTTCCTTCCCTAGTCAAAAGCCTGAGGCAGTTTCCACCCATTCCTCCTGGCATGCTTTCCCAGAAACAGACCTCACCCACTTCAGCTCCAGCTTCTCCTGTGTGAGTCCCACACCCAGTGAAGCTGCAGGGGGGCTTGTCACTGTGGCCTGGCCTTTCCTGTGCCTGCCAAGTGCACACAGTCTCACCAGGCTTCGTAGTGTGGGGCTATCAGGTGGGTCGTGATGCATCAAATGGCCACAGTCTGTCCCAGGAGAGACTCAGGCTCAAATCCGTGGTCAGCATTCCTCTCTAGGACAGATGCATGCCTCTCAGGCTTCCCTGAGTATTAGTTTGCTAGGGCTGCTCTAACAAAGTACCATAGACCAAGTGGCTTAATCGACAAAAGTTGAGTGTCTGACAGTTCTGGAGGCTGGAGGTTTTGAGGTCAAGGTTCATTCTGAGGCTGTGATAGACAGTCCGTTCCATGTCTCTCCCTTACTTCTGGATGGTCGCTTGCCATCTTTGGCATTCCTTAGCTTGTAGAAGCATCTCCCCCATCTCTGTCTTCATCTTCTCATAGTTTCCTTCCTCCCTGTGTGTCTGTCTGTCTCCAAAATTCCCCTTTTCCTAAGGACACCATTTATTTTAGATTAGGACTCACCCTAATGACCTCATTGTCATCTAGGTAAAGAAAGGTAAAGACCCTGTCTCCAAATAAGGTCACATTTGGAGGTGTTGGATTTTGAACTTTAACAGAGGAAGTTGGGAGAACACAAATCAACCATGATGCCCTCTGCCAGGCCCAGTCTTTCCTAGAGGCTTCTTCTCTTGGGTAACGCAAGATGATGCCACCATTGTGATAAAAACAAAGGCTTTGGGGCCTACATACACACTGCCTTTGCCCCTGTGATGGTCACAGCCCTGCCCACTGAGTCCATGTGATAAGCTCAGCTATCCTTGTCAAGGCTGTCCTCTGAGACCCTCAGACTCCATCAACTCCCATAGAAGGGACCTACCTACTCCCCAAGAGCCCTGGCCTCGGGCTTAGCCCCTCCCATGCTCACCAAACCTCCATCTTTGAGATATACCCCTTCTGAGGCTAGACTGCACAAGGGCCCTGTGTTGAGGCTCCAAGGTGACGGGCCAACTCTCTGGGTTAGCGTTCCTCTCTGTGACATGCTCACTGTCCCCACTGAGGCTTCACATGGTCAGAGACCCTGTCCTCTCAGGCCTTTTCCTCGAGTTGTGGGGAAGGGAGCAGGGAACAAGTCTGGTTCTGTGGATTTAGAAGCCCAACACCTCTACCAGGAATCGGCCCAACTAGGTGAGAGGCCCAACAGCATCCCCTGGGGTTCAGTCTAGCACTGTCTTCCTTGAGCCTGCTTTTCCCATGGAAACGATGGTAGGTGGCATTTATTAAGCCCTTACTATGTACCAGTACTGTGCAAAGAATTATGCATATATTATCCTACTTAATCCCCACAATAACCATTTTCTGAATAAGAACTGAGGTACAGAGAAGTTACATAACTTTCCCAAAGCAAATGACTAATTAATGCCTAAGTTCTTCCTGAGTCCAAGTCTTGGGGCTTTACCACTATGATGACTCCGCGGCTCCTGTGGTCTGGCTGGGAGAAGGTGCCAGAGCGAAGAAAGGAACCTTCTCTCCTGATCTTTTCTAGCCTATGAACTTCAAGAGTGCCCAGACCCAGAGCCCTTTGCCAATGGCATTGTGAGGGGAGCTGGCTACAACGTTGGGCAATCAGTGACCTTCGAGTGCCTCCCAGGATATCAGCTGATGGGCCAACCTGTCCTTACATGTCAACATGGCTCCAACCGCAACTGGGACCACCCCTTGCCCAGGTGTGAAGGTATGGCCCTCTCTCATCCCTTGGGATTTTTCTGAGGGAGACTGATCCAGAGCAGTCCTATATCTACTTGTCCGGTCCATTGGATCACTCACACTGGAAGGTCCTGGAAAACCCTGTCCATCCTGTTTTCCTATGGATGGGACCCAGCCTATCCCTATGGAGGGATTCTGGAGACAGAGCTCTGGACCAACCCTAGGGAGTACCTGGAGGAGATATGAACCTCAGACAAGGGAAAACATACTCGGCCCTTGGGACTGTCCAACCTGATGAGTCAATGTCCCCGGTCAGAAGGAAAGACTGCTTGAGGGTGTAGAAGCAGGTGGTGAGTTGAGGTATAGAGAGGTAGAGTTAATCATGGCACCGTCCCAAAGAGAGAAGAAAATAAAGCCTAGAAAAAGAAAACATCTTGTCCCTGTCGTCATCTGCCCCATCCTTATGCTCTTTCTCCTACATGTGCCTAGAGAGATCTGAGTTGATAATATGAGGGCGTTAGAGGTGGTACTTTCCTGGGTCTTCATTAACCAGAACCGGGACGGAAGAAAACCTACAGTTTGTGCTACCTCTACCCCATTTGCTCACTTAGTTCCATTTCCCTTCATTTTTCACTCGGGCTCAGCATTTTCCTGGGGAAAAGCTGTAATTTGTCTTAAAAGGGGTAAGGGTGGCAGAGGGACAGCAGAGTGTAGGAGAAAGTGCCCCAGCACCAGGTCAGCTCTTCCAGGGCTCTGTCCCTGAACCACTTCCCCTCTCTGAACTTCAGTTTCTTCCTTAGTACAATGGGGCTTCTCATCTCTGCTTTATAAGAGCTGGAAGGGTTCCAGCACTCCTGAAAGTGCCCAGGACAGTCACTGGCTCACACACAGTGAGCTCCAAGTATTAATTCTCCAAAGGAAAACAGACCTTGTTTGCAGAACTGAGTTGTGCTGGTGTTTGCATGAAAGATCATAATTTCTAAAACGCTTAACCACCCTTCCCCCAAGTTTGCTTTTAGATTTTCACAACTATCTGTGCAAAACCATCACTTATATGACAAGCTTCATTGTGGACTCTCTTCCTTTTCTTCCTTTTTATACCTCATGCATCTGTTTGGGGCATCACAGGAGAAAGGAAAGCAGTGTTCAGTAGACATCTTGAGCCAGAAGCCCCTGTCCCTCCTGAGAGCTCTTTCCTTGGCTTCCTTGATGCCATATTTTTTTGTTTTTGCAATTACCTTTCTGTTTGTGCCAGCTCTTTAGTCATTGTTTTCTTCACCTATCCCAAGGCATCTAAACCCAACATGTTCAAATTGAACTCATCATCTTTCTGCCATTAGACTGAAATTCTCATCTAGTGATGGGCACCTCTAGTCACTGGGCTACTCAGCCCTTAATATGGGTACCTTCCATCTCAATCATCTACCACATTCACCAAGTCTTCCTAATTCTACCTCCTATTTATCTTTCCAGTGCATCCACTTCTCTCAGTCCACTGCCTCTACCTTAATTCAGGCCACCACTTAGATGAGGCTCCTCTCTGGTCTCCCAACCTTCAGTCTTGCACTCCTCAATCTACTTTTCACAAAGTAACTAGAGCATGTCTTCAAAACCATCAATATACTCCTGACACCACCACCCCTCAGAAGCCATCAGGGCATCCCCATCTCCTGAGGGGTAAATTCCAAACCCCTTCATGTAGCACATCATGTTCCTCATGGCCTGCTCTCTGCTTACCCGGTGTTCTCCGCTCACACTGACATTGCCCTCCAGCTAAGCTGGAATACTTCCAGTTTTCCCAGGTGCGGTTCTCAGGGCATGCTGTTCCTTTCTCAGAGAATGTTGTTCTCTCCTGCTTTGCCTGCGGAGTCCTTCAGGTGTGAGTCTAGATGTGAATTCTACCAGGAATCCTTCCCTACACTCACAAGACCAGATGAGGGACTTCCCTAAATGCCTCTGTGGCATCCACACTGATGGCACGCTCCCCCTATGCTGTGGGGCCCGTATATGTGGCTATAGCCCAGTGGACTCTGTATGCCATGGAATAGAACCATGTGCCATGGCATCCTGGCTCCCTTTGATCTCTCCAGGCCATGCCCGGCACCTAGTGGATGTTCAGTACATGTAAGAGGAGTGGTGTGTCCATGCACCACTTTCAGGATCCATTTGTATTCACAGGGCCTTGTCCTCTGCTGGGAGGCATTGGGATAGGGCCTACCACCTGTCTGCTTGATGCCCTATGCCAGCCAAATACAGTACACTCATGATACTGGACTGTGTTTTCTCTGCCCAGAATCACTTTTTTATTCCTCCCTGGTGACTGAATCTGAACTCTATGGAGACTTCAGGGCCTCTTCATCCCCCTACCAAAAGCCTAGGTCAGAGTGAGTCTGAAACTGGGTGTCACTTTGGGAAAACTGGAAGGTAGGGAGAGAGAACCATATTGGGTAGCAAATGCCTTCTCTGTGGTGTGGGAACTGGCTGAACACTTGACATGTATCAGTTGACCTTAGCGCCACACAATCCTATGAGGGGGTATATTTTTAGTCCCATTTTGCAGGTAAAGAAAAAGACTAAACTTCTGGTCTGAGGTCATCTAGTCAATAAATGGTTTAGCTATTTGAACCCAACCTTAGCCTCACCACAAGCATCCTCAAGTCAAGATCAAAATGACCACTCTGAGAATCTTAGAGCAAATAAAAAGGGAAAGTTCCACTTTCATAATTTTCTTTGCTCTTCTCAGCAAAAATACTGCATCTGCCTTCCATTTCTAGGGAAGGGGAAGGGAGAGCTTTATTTAGTGTGTCCTTCCACCTGGAGAGGTGTCATCCATGAGAAAGGAAAGAAGGAGGTGGGAGGTGGGAGCAGACTCTCAGAGGCACCTACACTGAAGATCAGGGCGCGATGGGGGGTGGTGTGTTGGGACTGGTGGGGGAAGCCAGGCCCAGCCATCCTCAGCCCCATCACCTCTCCCCATCCCGCCTGATCTCCTTGAACAGGATAGTTTTTGCTGGGAGCTGGGCCTTCATTACGAAGTCATCTGAATTCTCAGGTGGGAGGTGATGTCCAGCATTCACCTATGTTCGTGTTCCCTCTCTACAGTCCCCTGCGGTGGAAACATCACCTCTTCCAATGGCACTGTGTACTCCCCTGGATTCCCCAGTCCATACTCCAGCTCCCAGGACTGTGTCTGGCTGATCACTGTGCCTATTGGTCATGGCATCCACCTCAACCTCAGCCTGCTGCAGACAGAGCCCTCGGGAGACTTCATCACCGTCTGGTAGGGCCAGCTGCCATGTTGACAGCTAGTAAGAAAAGGGCATTAGCTGAGCTCTGAGCTGGATTACCCATCTGTGTGTTCAGCACACCAAGAGCTGAAAGGCTTTACATGGCTGTCAGCCTCCTGGGTTTCAAATAAACACAGTGGAAGGACGGTCATCTTCAGTTAGCCCTTATGACTCCTTGAAGGGAGAGTAATGGGAGGGCAGTGGTTCCCACCAGGAGTCCTACATGACAGAACTAATGGGTGTGTGAATGGGAGTGGGCGTAGATATGGAGACTTTTCTCAGTATTTCCAGAATCTAAACAAAAATTCTAATTTACCTAAATAAGCTACCCAGACTAATGAAAGAGCTTTGAGTGGAATTTTGTGAAGTCTCATGCTGAGCCAGCACTGTCCAACAGAACTTTCTGCTATATGTGGCTATTGAATGTAACTAGACTAACTGAGGAGCTGATGTTTAAACTTTATTTAATTTTAATTAATTGAAATATAAATAGCTATGTGTGGCCCAGTAGCTACCAAATTGAACAGCTCAGCTTTGATTTATATAGTTAGAATATCTCAAGTTAATTTTAAAAATAGGGATATGAATTATTAGTTGCTAAGTGCAGTTTCCTAGACAGTTTTGTCCAAACCACTTGATTTGGGAGCAAAGATATAATTCTAAAATTCCTTTTGGTTTGAAGGTCACTGCCATTCTGAGAATTAATATGGGATAGTGGGATTCTCTATTCCAAATTCCCAGGGAGAGATAACTGTAACCAGAACTGCCCTGGATTAATTTCCAGCTTAATTTCCAGGCAGTGGCTAAGAACAGATGGAATGGGCTAGGTAAGTTTCCAGGGAAGAAATCCTTTGCCTAGAAAGGTGACATGGAGTTCTGCTAGGGGTCTCTTTGCTGGGGGACAAGGAAATGGGGCAGCACAGATCGCAGCACGAGCCTCCTGCACATCTTCTGTACCCCTGTTCCAGTGCTGCCTGGGACTGAGAGAACCTGTGGTATGACCCGCAGCCTTGCTCCATGGCTCCTGCTTCTTGGATGAGAGGTGTTCGGGACATTGGGAAAAGACAGTGTAGAGTGCAATAAAAGTCACAGCTGCCTATTCCAGGTCTCTCTTAAGGCCACTGATGGCACCAGGTAGAGTAGGCAGTCATAGTGACTCGTGACATGCCAGGACCTTCTTTCCTCCTGCAGGGATGGGCCACAGCAGACAGCTCCACAGCTTGGAGTTTTCACCAGGAGCTTGGCCAAGAAAACAGTGCATAGCTCAACCAACCAGGTCCTGCTCAAGTTCCACCGTGATGCGGCCACGGGTGGGATCTTTGCCATAGCCTTCTCCGGTCAGTATGGAAGCCTGGCCTGGTGGGAAGGGCCAGGCTCTCAAGTTAAGACTGGGCTTGAGCCCTGGCTCCACCATTCCCAGTCATGTAACTTGAAGAAATGACATAGTTTCTTAGCTTCAGTGTCCACAAAGTTATAAGAAAGAAATGTGTTAGCCTGAGTGAAATCTCCTAGCACAGGGCTCCATGAATATAAGTTTTCCTCCTCCTCCATACTATTGGGGCAGAGAGGGGAATCCAGGGCCTCTGGACTTCATAGGAAATATTGTGCGTAAATGAGGCTGAGAATGAAAGGTATCAAATTTTAATAAAACTCTAAAAGAAAACATTGAGAATTAGCTAAATAAAAATTTAATATTTCTACAAATCAAAAGAGCACCGTAAATAAATAAGCAAGTGATAAATTGGGAAAATACATTTAACAGGCAAAAAATCTTAAAAATACATAGGGTTCGTCAAACTTTTAAGAAAAAGTAGGGCAAAGGACATGAATAGAGAGTTAAAGGAAAAATGCAAATAATCTATTGATATATAAAAAATATTTAACCTAACTAGTTTTCAAATATCAACTAAAAGAAAATAAATGCTATGCTTTCTGCCCTTTATCAAGTTGACAAATACTAAGATTGATGACTATTTCCCCCAAGGGCCCTACATTTGGTGAGGACAGGGCCTGTGTCTGTTTACTTGTGCATCCTCAACAGCTAACGCAGAGTCTGTCTGACCAAAGGTGAGCCCTCAATAGAGGACCATTAAATGAATGGGAAGGAAAAAGACTGATAGCTCCTCGTGTTGCAGACACTGATGTTCTGTTGACTGTATGTGTTGAAGTAGGTTTCCTTGAGAGAAAAATGGAAGCATGTATCAAATACAGTCATGGTCCTCCCTGGTTTATGTTAAATCCAGGTTAAACCTGCTTGGTTACCCCAAGAGTGTCTCTTGGTTTCAATACCCACACTTCATAAAGCTTATGTGGCTCTCAATATGACACTTTTCAGCAGACACGACTGTAGAAAAAAATTAAAGTTAAATCCTGAGAACATAATAGGATAGTTTTTAAAAAATTGTTCTGGGGCAAAAGTCTTAAGCTACATCCCACTTACAACTGGTAAAATGTCACAATCCCATGTGGACATTGGGATGTGCTTCCCAGACATTGGGGGCTCTGAGAGTCATCACTGCTCCTCTTCACTGTGGTGTTCCGCCACCCAGCGCTGCACTGTGCATTCCCACGGTGTCTTTCATATTTAACCCTTTGTCCTGCCTAGGGTTTTACAATGTCTCAAGCCCAGAATGTTCCCGTGATGCACTGAATGCTTATGGAGGATTTGCAAAGTGTGTGTATTGCAATGCATAGAATCACTGTTGTGTCATGACTATATTAGTCATTGGGTGACCGTGAAGTGATGTTTTAAGAATTTAACTTCTAGCCCGGGCCAGTGTGGCTCAGTTGGTCGGGTGTCGTCCTGTGCACTGAACGGTTGCTGGTTCAGTTACCCGTCAGGGCACATGCCCGTGTTGTAGTTGTAGTCCCTTGCAGGAGGCAGCTAATGGATGTTTCTCTCTCACGCCAATGTTTCTTTCTCTCTTTCCCTCTCCCTTCCTCCCTCTCTAAAAATCAATAAAAATATTTTAAAGGAAAAATAAAGACTTTAACTTCTAGCACAATGGCTTATTGCATATATATGTGCATATATATTTTCTTTAGTTTTAAATACTTTTTTGGATTTGGAGTTCTGCATTATAATTTTTTCCCATTAAAGTAATGGAAAATAGGCACTTAGATAGCACCCCTGCATGGAATGTCTGATTTCCAGGAATGCGTTATTGACATTTAATAGGAGATGCCTATACTTTATAAAGGTCATAAAATTTAATTACTCTTAGTTCAAAAAAATAAAAAATTCATAAAAGATGCACATATAGAAGGATGTTTATCACAGCTTTATTTTAAGTGGCAAAATTTTATAAACCTAAATGGTTAACAATCAAGTATCTGTTAAATAAATCCTACTAGGCTGTATAATTAAATACTGTGCAATCATTTCAATCATGTTTTTTAAGAAATTTAATTACATGGGGAGTCCTTGAATTATACATGCATACAAAGATCAGCACAAAGTACATAACCATGATGCAAATTTTATAAGAGAAAAAGATTCATATCCACAGAGAATAAACACTCTGAGAACTTACAGGAAAGGATTAACGTGGTTATCTCTGTGAGGGCAATGGATGAATTTAATTTTCCTCCTACTGTTTTCACAGAAAATCTCCTATTTTCTTTAATGACAGTGTATTACATTGGTAATTTTTTTAAATGCTATTTTTAAGAAATATACGGGTTGAGGTGACTTTGGAAGTAATAATAACAGTAGCAGTGGCAGCAACAGCTAACATTTACATAGCACCTAATCCTGTGCCAGGTAATGAATTAAAAACGAGTTATGAGCACATATAGAAAGTTGCCTCACACACAATCCAGTCTCTGCCCAGAGGGATGGTTTCCAGTTAGAAAATCCATGAAGCCAGAAGTGTTTAGATAAAGGTCAAGGTAAACAAGCTGATTTCGATGGGCACTCACATAAACTACACACAGTATTTAGATCTTGAGTAGTGGAAAGAATATAGGGTTTGGGAGCAGCCAGACTTGCATTCAAATCCTACCTATGCCACTTACCTCCTGGGTAACCTTGGAGGAGGAACTGAGCCCTCTGAATCCCAGCTTGCTCAGAAGTAGAGTAAGAACACCTCAAAGTGAGAACAGCTATTGTGAGAATTAAAGGTGATAGCATGTGAAAGTGCCTGACATATGGTTGGTGCTCAGTAATTGCTTCTCCCCCCTTCCCTTCAGTGCTAGTGACTCACTATCTTTCTAGATTCTCTCTCCTTGATTATTAATCTTAACAGCAGATAAGCAAAACAGTGCTCGGTTAAATGTGCACTGTGTACAGATATATACTCACTAATACCTGCTGTGTATGTGAATGAGGAGTGAGAAAGAAGCATTGAATGGCTACGTGCCCCAAAAACGACCTTCTTACAGGGACTTATCTGCTTTGTCTTTTCAGCTTATCCACTCACCAAATGCCCCCCTCCCACCATCCTTCCCAATGCTGAAGTCGTCACAGAGAATGAAGAATTCAACATAGGTACCACCTCCCACACCATCGAGGAGGGGCCAGGTAGAGGTGGGGGCTGGCCAGCGGGACTCATCTCTCCTTCTGTCCTTGGAGAGAAACAGTAGGCCCAGTGCAGGAGGGTTGGTATTCCATCATCTGAGTTTGCACCAAATATTCTCACTCTTGCTTTTAGCCACAACTGGGCAAAGTAGCTAGGAAAGCTGTTTTTTACTGTTATTTAAGTCAGTATGTTTTTGGGAAATAAATCCATGCAAATGCTATAAAAAAGTTCTTGGGATGTTGAAACGTTCTTAGGCTCAGCAAGGCTGAGCTGTGAGAGGGGAGCAGCAGTTGTCTGGGTCATTCGATTGGAGTTGAGCTAGTTATTTGAGCCTGAACAGAACACAACTCACCACTGATAGTCTGCCTGGAAGTTGGTTTGGGGTACTAAGCGGTGCTGATCAGCTCTGACCTCTCTGGGGAATCCTCATGTTACTCTCTCTTTGGCCAGGTGACATCGTACGCTACAGGTGCCTCCCTGGCTTTACCTTGGTGGGGAATGAAATCCTGACCTGCAAACTTGGAACTTACCTGCAGTTTGAAGGCCCACCCCCAATATGTGAAGGTAACTGCATTGAGCCATGCCCTTATGGGTCTGCAGTTCCTCCAGAACACAGCCCTGGTGTTACTCCTCTCTGTAGTCCCTGTCCCTGCCCAGGAAGGAAGAGGCCACATAGTGAGTATTTGTTTGGATGAGTGAATGAGTGAGTGATTATTCTAGGTCAGTGGTCGGCAAACTGCGGCTCGCAAGCCACATGCGGCTCATGAGCTGCAGTTTGCCACTCTGTTGACCAATGAGTTTGCCGACCACTGACCTAGACTCTCGATTCCAATAATTACAGGCTGTTGTTGTTCCTTGTGATTAAGCCCCAATCTCAGTGGTCGGCAAACTCATTAGTCAACAGAGCAGCAAACTGTGGCTCGTGAGCCGCATGTGGCTCGTGAGCCACAGTTTGCCGACCACTGTTCTAGGTAGTTTCTCTACCCTGCTCCTAGGTCCAGGGCAAGGAATTGGCCATATGGCCACATTTACTGCTGTCTTCTTTTTGTCTAACTGGCATTCACTGGAAATGTCACAGTGATCAGTGGAAGGAGGAAGTTCTTGGGCAGGAGTGTGTTTACACACCAACCTTGCCCTACTGGAGTGAAGATATGCTCAAGGTTCTGTGCTGAATGAGGCAAATGAGAGACCATAGTTGCCTTCACTCCAGCGTGAGGCCTTGGCAAAAGATGAATTCACTTCACTAATTTATCCCAACTAAGAACAAAAATAATGCTCTCACTTGCACATAGTAACTGCTCAGTATTGGCTATTATTATAATTACTAGTACTACTACTGTTTTTAGTATGTTACTACCAATATGTAGTAGTCTATAGAGAAACAAGTCAGCTTCTCCCCTGCCTCTCAGGAAGCAAGAGTAAGGGTAAACTGCAGTGTGGATTACTAGTGAGGAAGAGAGAAGCCACCCGTCCCAGAATTAGGATCTCAGTAGCAGTTTATTTCAGTTGAGCTGACCCACCCACCACCAAAGCAACTAGCCCCCAATGAAAGTGAACGTTAGCCTTCATCCTGTTCCAGAACCTCTTTGATTTGCTCCAACTGGCCACGCCTGCATCTCAGCAACATGGTAATGTGGACACAGAATCTGAGGTCACCCCTCAGAATCAGCAGTATAGTCCTAACCGGTTTGGCTCAGTAGATAGAGTGTCGGCCTGAAGACTCAAGGGTCCCAGGTTCGATTCTGGTCAAGAGCATGTACCTTGGTTGCAGGCACATACCCAGTGGGGAGTGTGTGCAGGAGGCAGCTAATCGATGTTTCTCTCTCATCGATGTTTCTAACTCTCTACCCCTCTCCCTTCCTCTCTGTAAAAAATCAATAAAATATATATTTTTTTAAAAAATAATCAGTGGTATAATGATGGGTACTGGGGTCTTGTTTGAATGTGTTCAGATACCTACTCTCCAATGGTTGTCTTTTGTACCAGGGAAAAGCACATGTGTTGGTCTCGTTCCTCCTCCGTCTCATGTACCTGGTATTTCTCTGTCTTTCTCCAAGTGCACTGCCCAACGAATGAGCTTCTGACAGACTCCACAGGTGTGATCCTGAGTCAGAGCTACCCTGGAAGCTACCCCCAGTTCCAGACCTGCTCTTGGCTGGTGAGAGTGGAGCCCGAATATAACATCTCCGTCACCGTGGAGTACTTTCTCAGTGAGAAGCAGTATGATGAGTTTGAGATCTTTGATGGTAAGTCAAATACTTCATCATGCCCCACTGCAGATGGCACAGCTTGCTTTGGAACCCTGGATGTGTATGCTGCATCCTCCCAATTAGAGCTTTCCAGAGGCCCCACATAATGTCTTCTCTACCACAGAAACCCCAATACCTTGGAAGCCGATGGGTTGTGTGGCCCAAGCAGCAGGGCTGCTTATACTGCAGCCTGGACCTGCTGCTGAACTCTTTCTCAATCTAGCCCTCACTCAAAGCTAGCATCTTGAATGTCAACCAATGAATGGCTCATAGCAGTACCACCCAGGGAAGAATATGCTACCCGCAAACACCCAAAGGAGTCTACCGAACATCTTGCTTCTTTCTTGGTGGTGAGAAGGAAAAGGTGCAATAACTTGCTTTTTAATTTGGAGTAAATGTCTCAACATACCCCATTCCCCTGGACCCTAAAAATTTCACCTGAAACTTGGTAGGATTTATCTCTTACCCTCTAGAGCATATGTGTCTTGCAAAGACAGCTGCACTAATTGTCCCTTCCGGCTCATCAGATCCAATTAATACAATGTCATCAATATAGAGCACCAGTGTGTTCTATTCTGCAGGATGTCCAGATGTTCCACATCTCTTCATGCTGTATTATGCCAGAGAGCAGGAGAATTAACATAACTCTGAAGCAAGACCATGAGTGTATACTCTTGTCTGTTGCACATGAATGCAAATTGCCTATGATCCTTCTTCCTGATGGGTGTGAAAAAGAATGCATTGCTAGATCAATAACTACATATCATGTAACCAAGGCGATGTTAATCTGCTCTAATGAAGAGGACACTACATCTGGCATAGCTACTGCAGTGGAGGCTTCTACTTGGTTAGGTTTGTACTATGAGATGGACCTGAGCCATTTATTACCACCACCACCCTCAGACTCCCCTGCTCTAACAGAGGAGCCGTGGTGGTGCTTTGAGTCCCCAGATATTGTGTATCCAAAAGTCTTCAAACTATCTGGACATTCTCTTTTCTCCATTATTCAGTTATATGAGTAAATAGTGGTAAGTCTTTTGGGGGGAAGAACTGAAAAAATCACTACTATATACAACTGATGTTGTTTTATAGGATCCTTTTTTACGAGCACCCAGCCTCTTCTTCAGCCGAAGTGTTCTGTAGCAAGAAATAAAACCTGGCACAAGTCTCCAAATTGGGAGATTGTAACTTTCCACTGGGATTAGCTTTCCTCACCCTTTTGGTCATATATTCATGATCTGTTTTTCATATATTCACTTATGTTGGCCACCCATCCATCTGCCACGTTCGAAGAGCCATCTCCATAAATCCTGCAGGTCAGGCCCCCCAACTGCCATTCCATCCTTTGCTGTCCTTTTGGCAATTATGCCAGCCTTGTTTCTTCTGACTATTAAATGCTTCGACCTGGCCTCTATCTAATTCTAGAATCTTGTCATCCCCATCAATACTGGGAAGCCAGGTTCTGTGACAGCATCTCCTCCTATCAGTTGTGGCCTACAGAGGACAGTCTTTACTCGGGTTGTCGATGATGCTGATACTCGCCCTCACCAGTGCGTTCCTTATGGCTTTAGGACATGGCACAGTCCTCCTGAGAACATGGGCAGCTGGTGGGTGTTCTGGTCCTACATAGTAGACCTCTCCTGGCATGCCATTCTCTGAGCCATTTGACCTCTTCCTTCATGGGTTGTCCCCACAGTTCTGATGGCTCTGTTTTGTTTAATGTGGCCCATTACTTTCAGCAAGCTTCCTAGTGCTATGTCGGCAGCATGTTAGAACCACCACTCAGGGCTCTTTCCAGGGTGATAAATTCAGGGCGTGGGAATCTCCAGTTTTATATTCTGCCTCCTGGAGCCAGCCCCCTCAGGATGCACTCCCAGGCATTTAGGGAGGAAAAAGGAAGAGGGAGGCCTTTCTGGGAGAGTCTGGGAAAAGAAGGTGGGGAACTAGGTTATTTGTGACATTGAGATCTGATGTTTCCTCTAGGTGTACTGTTATACATTCATCCATAAATATTTTTTTATGGGAGGCACCGAGCTATTTTTAGTACACACTAGAGAAGTGGGTACACACAATTGAAAAGGGGAGTTAGGAAAATGTCAGGGCACCTGGAGTTCCCAGGTGAAAACCAGCTCTCCCATGAACCAGCGGCTTGACCTTGAGCAAGTTCCAGGATGGCAAATACTTTTATCTGAACTGCCAACTGCTGTGGATTGGCAGTGGCTCCCTGGAGAAGGGCTCAGGAGGAAGGGCACCTAGAGCAAGACCTGGATGCAGAGAGAGGAGTGGAAGAACAAGTGAGTTGCTGACTCTGACCAAGTTACCCAGCCGCTCCGAGCCTTCATGCCTTCACCTGAGGAGGGACAAGTAGGAAGTGGTTACATGAAAAGGATCAACTCTAGTATCTTTGATGGCTGTCAGTCTGTAATCCATGTCCTGTGCTCTCACCCAGGTCCCTCAGGACAGAGTCCTCTGCTAAAAGCTCTCAGTGGGAATTACTCAGCTCCCCTGATTGTCACCAGCACAAGTAACTCCGTGTACCTGCGCTGGTCGTCTGACCACGCCTACAACCGAAAGGGCTTTAAGATTCGGTACTCAGGTAAGTGAAACATAAGGACTTGCAAGAAGGGCTGAAGGCCATGAGCCCTTAAGTTTCTCACCCCAAACACCCAAATAAGCCATGGGCCGTATCTTCAGCAATGACAGAGCTCCTCCATGGAACTAGGCCGCCTTCTCCTCGAAGTCTCTCTGACCTGTAGCTGCACAAGTGCCCTGACATTTTCCCACCTCCCCTTTTCTGCTCCTTTCCCTTCCTTGTCATCTGCTGGTACTGCCAGGCTGTGACTGTGGAGAAGCTTATTCCATGTATGTGATCTAATAATGCCGAAAGGTGATCACATCCCTACCCCTGTTGAAATTTTAATAAAATTTCTTTAAAACTGGAAAACCCTAAGACCTGGGTCTCCAACTGGCAAATGTTGGGCAGGCAGCCCAGAGATGGGCTGTATTTTCAGTCCAGGGGCCTCTTTCTGCTCCGCAAGCCATGTCTTCTAGGCAGATTCAGAGTGAAGGCCATGCAGTCAGGCCTCATAGAAACATCCCTGAGATGTAAGGAGACGGAGAACATTGAATCTGTCTGAACTCCCATGGTGGGGATCACTGTCTGCAGTTGGAAAGAAAACCTGATAAGCTGCTTGCTGCCCATTCTGAAGGGGAATGGGTCCAGCGAACTGAGTTCTGTAGACTTGGAGGCAGAGATGAATTACTTAAGACCTGGGAGTTCCACCAGGCACCAGGTCCTCTGGGCACGCTTCTCCTGGCTGCAATGTGGCCTGTATTCCAAATACATGTTGGACAAATTCTAAAAGAATGTTGGTTAGAAAGGCTGTCAAATTACAGCCCGCCTGAGTTACCACTTGTCTTAGTCCAGTGGTCAGCAAACTGCGGCTCGCGAGCCACATGCGGCTTTTTGACCCCTTGAGTGTGGCTCTTCCACAAAATACCATGGCCTGGGTGAGTCTATTTTGAAGAAGTGGCATTAAAAGAAGTTTAAGTTTAAAAAATTTGGCTCTCAAAAGAAATTTCAATCGTTGTACTGTTGATATTTGGCTCTGTTGACTAATGAGTTTGCCGACCACTGTCTTAGTCCATCTCTTCTCATGGGCTACCTACTTAGAAGACAAGCCCAAACTTAGTGGGCCACTGGCAGTCTTAAAGGACCCTGGGGTATGGCTTCAGGGACCAGCAAGACAGACAAAGCCCAGGAGAGCTGGGAGGGGAAGGGCCTTTACTGAGTCCATCTCCTCTGCAAAGTTGACCCTAACTTCCTTCCGCCATGTATGCAAGAGGGTGGCCCTATGAACACTAACTGTCACTAACCAGCTGAATGACTGTTCGACACATCACTTAACCTCTCCAGGCCTCAGTTTCCTCAGGACACAAAGAAACCTGAAGGCCCCCCTCAGGAAGATTCAGGCTGAGTTCCTAGCAGCTGCTCACGCCCAAGGGAAACAGAGCCGCTCAGTAGCAGTTCATTATGCTGGTTGCTAAACTAAGAACTGAAAGCCATTAAGGAGTCGCCCTTTCCATGATGTCTTTAAAGACTAACCACATGTTTAGGGGTAATGAGTCAGTTGTAATTACAATACATACGCCAAGTACAAAATGAATTAAT
Organism: Corynorhinus townsendii; assembly: GCA_026230045.1. NCBI lineage: Eukaryota > Metazoa > Chordata > Mammalia > Chiroptera > Vespertilionidae > Corynorhinus > Corynorhinus townsendii. The sequence goes on from JAPDVU010000002.1 coordinate 200,722,006, forward strand.
CACACGGTGAAGCAATTAGCACCTAATTAAAATACAGTAGACTTGTGTAATTTGCAAATGCCTCTATCACTGTGATTAAGTCTATTGTATAACTGAGAGCCTCGTTCTTGACTGAGGTAGACACGTAAACATGATATACACAGGACACAGGCAGCAGAGCAGGAGAGGGAAGCACGTCTGGCTTGGAAGGAGGGCATTTAAAACACACCCACCAGCAGAGGGACATGAGGACCTCACCATGGGAGGACATAGTAAGGGCCTGACACCCTCATTCCTCCTTAGCCCATGGCCTTCCCCCTCCCCCTCCGCCCCCGGGAGACCCAGCCAGGGACTCTCAGAGCAACAAGGGGCACTTCTCTGAGGACCCCTCGGCAGGGTCTTTTATTGCAAGTTCTCTGCAGCTGAGATTTTTGTCTGTTTCTCACTTGTTGTGTTCCCAGCACTGAGAACAGCACCAGGCACGTAATGGACACTCCAGACCCATTTGTTGACTTAGTGAATGAAATAACTTAGAGCCATACATTGAGGGGATCGGGACTGTGGGTTCTATGTGCTGACTGCCCCAGCTCCCTCTCCCTCATCCTCCAGGACAGAACAAAGAAGGAGGACCTGTTAGTGAGTGCTGAGCACCCTGGGCTGGGCTGGGGGCTTTTATAAACAATCCTATTTAAATGCCCAAAAACCTATGGGTAAACATGACCCATCCCAGTAGACAGGTGAGGAGACTGGAGATGAATGAGCTTCAGGGCCGCGTCCGAGTCAGACTCGACTGACTCCATTGGTTCTGTTTCTGTGTCTCTGGGAGTTGATGGGATTCAAGAGGCTGAACTTAGCTGCATAGCTAAGGCTGAGAAGGGGACCCAATGCTTCATGTTTTCTTTCCTTTCCTTTTCCTTTTGCTAAACTGTTTTGGCCATTTTTCAGTATCAGCCACTCAGACCTTCCTAGAGAGCAGTGGACTTGGCCATGGGGGGAAGACAGGGAAGTGGGGGAAGAATGGGGACAGGCGAGTAGGAAGGAGCATGTCTACCTGTCTTCCCACCCGCGCGTGGTCTCCTGACCTCCTCTTCTTATTCAGCACCCTACTGCAGCCTGCCCAGGGCTCCACTCCATGGCTTCCTTCTGGGCCAGACCAGCACCCAGCCCGGAGGCTCCGTCCACTTTGGCTGCAATGCCGGCTACCGCTTGGTGGGACACAGCATGGCCATTTGTACCAGGCATCCCCAGGGATACTACCTGTGGAGTGAGGCCATTCCTCTCTGTCAAGGTGAGAAGCAGGTGGGAAGGGGTAACAGGTGGCTCTGATCCTGCTCACATCTTGGATTTGTCCCAGGTCCAATCACATCCAAATGTGGGCTTCCTCATTGGTAATTAATTCATTCTCTCAGGAACCGTAGATTGAAGATCCACAATATCTTTAGCCCTGGGGATATACATATGCATAAAGCACAGTCTCAGTGTCTTCAGAGCAAGGGGAAGATGGGTATTAGCCACATAGATGCAAAGTGACAGAGGAAGGAAGGGCTGTGTCAGGAGTAGAAGCCACGTTGAAGAGCCAGTGGTGAGAAGGGACCCACCTCCTCCTGGACAGCTAGGGAGGCTCCAGAAGAAGCAACTTGGGCTCAGGCTGAGAAAACAAGCAGGTTGGGACCAGGCATTGGCAAGGAAAACATTCTAGCCAACAGCAAGAGCATTTGTCAAAGCACAGAGCTGAGAGAAACAAGACATGGGGACCAGTTGGGGCTGGAGAGGAGAGAGGGGAGGAAAACAGGGTGGAACAGTGTCCATCACCATTCTCAGCTACCAGCCATCAGGCCTGTGATGTGCACCAGGCAGTTTGCATGTGTTGCCTTTGATAATTTATGGGATTATTTTTTCTTAAAGTAATATACATTCAGACTAGTAATCTGAAAAAAAAAAAGAAAACCCATCTATAGATAATACCAAAGAAAAAAGTGAAAATGACCTATAATCCCATCAATTGACATTGCCACTGTTAACACGGAACACATTTCTTTTCGTCTTTTATACATTCTTTACAGAAATGGCACCACCAATATCCAGAACTCTTGATATTAACATCTATCATATATTCAAATACATTTCCTCATCATTATTCTCAGTGGTTGCATAGCATTGTGGGAAAACTGACATTTATTCAAGTCTTTTATTGTTGGCCATTTGAATTTCTTTTTTTTTTTTTTTGCAACTGTAAGTGCTGCTATTAAAATTGTTATAATCCCATTGTTGTGAACATTCACATTTATTTCTTAAAATGAATTCCCCAAAATGAGATTGTTGAATCATAACCTATGCGAAATCTACAGCTGTTGATACTTATTGCCCTCCTGAAAGTTGTCTTTTCTCCTACATTCTCATCATTATGTACCACATTAAAAACAGAAAAGACCCTTGCCAGTGATAGAGGCAAACACAGGAAATCACATTGATGTTTTATGTTCTTGTTCTTTGGTCCCCAGCCACACTGTTTGGTGCCACACTGTTTAATGATATCTCATCTCTGACCTCACCCCCTTCTGCCTGTGCTGGGCCTTCTCAAAGACCAGAAACAATGTATCATTAGTATTCTGTTTGATGCCCTAAGCAGAGGTCACGGAGAATTGACTGTCCACAAGTGGCAAATGGCACTTGGCTTTGGTCTTCCCGTTTCTAACGATCGGACATCATCTTTTTTCCCACAGCTTTTATTGAAACTGCCCATTGTCTCTCTTTGTCACTTCCCCGAATTAAGCCCCTCTGGGCTCTGTCCACTCATGCTCATACTGCTCTGTGCTTCTCCCCATCCCTACCCAAGCTTCCCTTTGCCACCCTCCCTCCCAGCCTTTCTCTCTGGATTCCTGGCACCGGGGCCAAGAAGCATACACCCTTGGTCCCTTCCCTAAAGGCTCTCTCCTCTTCCTCCCTCCGCAGAGACCATGGCTTTCCTCTGAGAACAGGGATGCTGTGTCCCTTTCCAGAGGTGCGTGTCAGTCATCCACGTTCCACATGGCCCAGGGTATTCTTCCAGTTCGCCATTGCTGCTTCCAAACCAGGACTTCTCCACCAACAACTAATCCCATTTAAAGAGTCAATGTTTCCTAATGCTTTCTCTCCCTGCCCCAGCCCATTCTCTCCCTTAGGGATATTATTCCACCACAAGTTCTACATTCGGTCCCCTCCTCTCTGACCCACAGGAAGTGTCCCTCTTACCTGGGTCTTGGGGGACTCTGTTTTGACATGGAGAACAGGAAACAGGCGTTTAGTCGCTTAGGCTGGAAGTTACCTTTTGTCTTCTTGGTTATCCACAGGAGAAAGGCAGGCCAGGGGCATGGGGAAGTGGCTGCTGCCCACTGCCTTCACTCGCTGCCTCCAGATTGCCTCCCCGTGCAAAAAGGCAGTGGGAATCAGTCTTTCTTCCCGAAAGGTTCAAGGAAGCAAAGCAGTCAGTTGAAAAGATATGACAATTTCACTAACCTGGTCATTGAAGGAGCTCGGCTTGTTGTTCAGGCATTGAAAGATCATCATATTATAATGCTCCCTTACTTCCTCATTTCTTCCATTCCTGATCTTCCTCTTTTGTCTAATCTTCGTCCACATCAAATCTTTGAATAATTCCTGTCTTGATATCTTAACCCCACTCCCTCTGGACAGTCCATCCTTCTCCATGTGATTACCATAATGGAGTCCTTGCCCTATTCCTCTTCTTGGTTCTAGAAGTTCTGGTAGCATCGGCATCATTGTTAGCCAGTGTGAATGGGATTTCCTTCTGCTGGAGCTCCTTCCCACTCTGAGGGAAGGTGGTCTCAGCTCTAGACTCGTTGCAGAAGTAGGGGTAGATGAGGGACAGTAGTGGGCACCCTGATTAGTATCATATCTGTAAGAGCTCCTGAACTATCAAGGGGCAAGCAGGGCTTGTAACTATTCATTTCTTTCAAAGACCACACAAGCTACTCTTACCTAAGTATGTATGTTTCTATGTTTCTCCAATAAACATCATGTTGACCCTGCTCCTTATAAAACAATGATCTTGGCCATGCCTGGCTGTCATCTTGAGATTTCTTTTCTTCATACTCTTGAGTTAGCTCTCTCATTGTTTATATCTCACATCTTGCCCTTTGTTGGTTTTTATGCTCTTTTTGATGGGAATTCCTTAAGAAAATTCCTCAGAAAAGGTTCATGAGAGATCAATGTTATAAGTCTTTAAATGTCTGAAAATATCATTATGCTTAACCTCACACATGCTAGGTAGGTTGACTGGGTAAAATTACATGTTAAAATCATTTCCTTCAGAAATATAAAGGTATTGTTCTGTTATCTTTGGACATCCATTGTTGCTGATGGGAAGTCTGATGATGAGCTGATTCTCATTCCTTCCCAGAAATGTCATATTAATATCTCTCTCTCTCTCTCTCTCTCTCTCTCTCTCTCTCTCTCTCTCTCTCACTCACTCTCTCTCCTTATAGAAATTTCTCCATCTTTGGTCTTCTGAAATTCCATGACAGTGAATCTTAGAAGGTTCTCTTTGCATCCCTTTGGCTCCATTTCATTCTGGAGACTTGTGTGTCTCATCAGCTCTGGGAAATTTCCATCTGTGATAATTCTATCCCCTCCACTTGCTCTGTTCTCTCTTTCCGGAACTCTGACCCATTAGATGTTGGATCTCCTGGATTGGTCCTCTGTGCTTTCAGCCTTTTTTAATCATTTTCAGTTTTTGTCCTTTTGGTCTATAGTCTCAGAAATTCCCTTTCATTTTAATCTCCAACCCTTCTATTGAACGCTTGTTTTGGTTATCATATCTTTGAAAATAAAAGACCTCTTTCTTGTTCTCTTTTTGTTCTTTTTTTTTCTCCAAAGAACTCTGTTCTCCTGTAACGAATATAATATGTCATCTTGATTTTCTCAAGATACACTAGCCAGAGCTTAAAGATTATATATCTTCAATTTCCTGAGTTAGCTCTGTCTCCTCAGGGAGACATTTTTCCCTATTTTTAATCTTATATTTATGTCTTTTGTGCTGCTGTTCTTCTTCATATGTATAGTGATCCTTGCTTGTCCATATTTTAAAGTAAAAGCTAAGTTGATTTTTTTTTCAGGCAGCAGATGTGAGCTACCTTTGTTGTTAATACATATAGATATCTTCGCCCACCAGGTCTCCCCTATGAACAGGAAGTTGAGCTGAATATGCTGTAGAGGTGAGCAGGCAGCGGGGCAGCCTATAGGCTGTGAGAGCCCTTCAATCCTAGAACTGAAAGAGCTGTACTATGGAGTGCCAGCTCACACCATGGCAGCCTTAATTCTCTCAAGGGAATTTAAGGTTTTTGGGTTTCCTGTTTCTGTTTGTTTCTCCAATGGGAGAGAAAACCCTCTCTATTTAGTTTGAAGAACACACACCTGAATGCCTCTGCACTGTACTCGTGAGAAGGGACAGAGAACCCATCTCACCCCATAGCTCCCTCCCATGTACTCATTTTGGTCTGCAGAGTCTTGGTACCATTTAATCCATCAGCACACTTCTAGCTATATTTTGTCTTCTGAAATTCTTTTTGAACTCTCCTCTGCTGGTAATCCTCATAATATTTTTGTTGTTAAGAAGATTTTTCTACCCTAGCCGGTTTGACTCACTGGATAGAGCGTGGGCCCTTGGACTGAAGGGTCCCAGGTTCAGTTCTGGTCAAGGACATGTACCTTGGTTGCAGGTTCAATCCTCAACCCCAGTTGAGGCACATTTGGGAGGCAACCAATCACTGTGTCTCTCTCTCACACTGATGTTTCTCTCTGTGTGTCTCTCCCCCTCCCTTTCACTCTCTCTAAAAAAAAAATCGATGGAAAAGTATCCTAGGATAAGGATTAACAACAACAAAAAGTATTATTTTTCTTTTGTTAGTATTTATTATAATTTTATTAGGGTGTCAGGGGAGAAGAAAGGTAACTATGTTCTCAGAACACTACTTGAATCAGACATGTTCATGACCTTCTTCCCTTCGCTAGCTCTTTCCTGTGGGCTTCCTGAGGCTCCCAAGCATGGAATGGTGTTTGGCAAAGAGTACACCGTGGGGACCAAGGCTGTGTACAGCTGCAGCGAAGGCTACCACCTGCAGGCAGGTGTCGAGGCCACCGCAGAGTGTCTGGAGACAGGCCTGTGGAGCAACCACAACGTCCCTCCCCAGTGTGTCCGTGAGTCCTTGGGCAGGGGAAGCAGGTGTAAGGAGGGCTGGGTAAGCTGCTGAAAAGATTCCTGCAAGGAGTGAGCTAAAGACCCAGTGGTGGGGAGAAGCATGAATGGAGGTTGGGGATTCAGGGAGCAGAGGCAGATGAATAGTGTCATCTTCCAACTTTTTGAAATTGCTTTGAAGTCATTGATAACCACTGCACCCTGAGTTGCTCCCATAAAGCACCATAGAATTTAGGAGTGACCTGCTCCACTTCCTTTTAGGTGGAAAAACTGTAAAACCGTTTGCATGAATGTCCTTTGATCACAAAACTCTAAAATGGCAGAAGTACAGTTCAAGTTTAAGGCCAAAGTCATAAAGTCACAACTAAATGGTCCCTGTGTCTTTCTTTTGTTTTGTTTCTTTGGCCTATAGCAGTGGTCGGCAAACTCATTAGTCAACAGAGCCAAATATCAACAGTACAACTATTGAAATTTCTTTTGAGAGCCGAAAATCAACTTCTGCGCATGGACCACAAAGTTTCATTTGTACTGTACATGTGTGCCCGCTCGTGGTATTTTGTGGAAGAGCCACACTCAAGGGGCCAAAGAGCCGCATGTGGCTCGCTAGCCATGGTTTGCCGACTGCTGGCCTATAGCATGATTTATAAAAATTGTTCATTGCCCTCCAACACTTTAAAATCAGGAAATTTTATGTAAAAATTCATATTTGTAGCTTTTCTTTAAAAATGAAGATCTAACCAAATAGAACTGCAGCCTCACATTCGATAGTCAGCATTGACCGAGTACTACCCCCTTTTTTGGTGGGTGTGCAGATCACATTTGCCACATTCCCACCCAGCCCAGTTCATGCATTACCAGACCTGCCTGGGGACTAAAGACTCTTGGATTCATTATTGTCTGCCAGTCCCCAGCTATGGACTCTTGCCAGTGTGTCCTCCGCAATTAATTAGTGAATCCTCCTTGCCACTCCTTGTCTACCCAGCTGTGACCTGTCCCGATGTCGGTGGCATTGGGGTGGAACACGGCCGATGGAGGCTCATCTTTGAGACGCAGTACCAGTTCCAGGCCCAACTGATGCTCATCTGCGACCCTGGCTACTACTACACTGGGCAGAGGGTCATCCGCTGTCAGGCCAATGGCAAATGGAGCCTCGGGAACTCCATGCCCACCTGCCAAAGTAAGCCCAGGACGGGAGGGTGGGCAAGTTTGGCTCAGTGCCTCCTACCTGAACTGTCTCATACGTAGGGAAGGGGATTACAATGTACCCCTTTTTAACACACACCTAGAATCAGGAGCCAGGGAGATGGTTACTACTTTAAGGAAGTACTTCTTCGCATCTTGTTGTCTTATTAAAAAGCTGTCTTTGTCCAGGAGAGCATCCACTAATTTATTTATTCAGCACGCATGCCAGGTACTAAAGAGTTATGAAGATAAAAGTTCGTGGTTCCTGCCCTCAAGGAATTTGTAATCCACTGGAGAGGCAGACAAATAAGGATGCAGTGATAATGGGGTGTGAAAAGACCTGAAGGGGAGTGTGTGTAGGAGGAATGGGCATAGCACAAGGGACAGGCCACCTAAGTGTGTCTGCCTCAACTTCTCCATGGCAAACTGTTTTTCTTTGGTTCTTCACGATAGTTTCAAAATTCGGGGCCCCTGGGAAGCCACTCTAGGACAGAGGTTTATCAGGGAGTGCTCCTGGGACCCCTCCCTGTGGAAGGGAAGGAAACGGGACTGGGAGGCGGAAGAGTGGGCTCTGGTGCAGCAGGGATGAAGGTCTCAGCCAACCCACAGGGAGCTGTGAAGCTGGGGTGGCCCTTCAGAATTGTCACAGCTGGGGTGGCCCTTCAGAATTGTCTCAAGGGGCCTTTGTACCTCTACTCTGACTAAGCATTGGGTGCAGGCTGCAGCAGGGAGAGAGCACGTCTTTAGGTGGGAGGACTCTTCACCCAAGGCAACCTGAACAGGGCCAGCAGCTGAGGGTGTGTGCCAACAGCTGGGGAAGTAAATCCATCCTAAATGGGGGTCTCTGTGGCTCACCGCAGCATCCACTACAGTGGAGTACACTCATGACATTTACCTAGTGAGTAAGGAGTGTGTTTGTAAAAGAGGAGGTGAAGACAGCCTGTCAATGAGCCCCAGGAAGTTCGAGACTGAGTGGAGTGGTGTCTTCCCAACACCTATGACCCAAGACACTGTTATCTTATCAGCCAAGTGCAGACTCCACGATGGAAGATAACCATGCAGGTGGCCAAGTAGGAGTCATGAGCATGAAACAGCCAATGACAGTGAAGGGGCTCACATTTCAACACAGCCTTGGCTATTGGGTCTCACCCCATATGCCCGCCGATGGCTTGCAGAAATTACAAGGAAATTGATCTGCAGTGTCTGCTGAGAACACCAAGGAGCAGTCCACTGAATTGCCGTTTCTCTAGTCGGGTGGTTCCTCAGCAGAGTGCACCTCTGAACCACCTGACTTTTTAAACGCACATGCCTGGGCCAGAGATGGTGGGTCACGGGTCCAGAATGCAGCCTGGACATTTTTAAAGCTCCTTCGGTGCTTTTAACAACACCTCAGTCAAGAATCCCTGCTCCAGTGTAACATCACACAAGTCACAGGCATGACCCATATTCTAGTCATGAGTCCCAGCAGAGTAAGGCTAGACAGATCCTCTTTGTCATATTCTTGCTAATCAGGAGCAGCACATGTCCCTCCTCTTCAACCAGGCAACCTGAAGGGGGCCAGCAGCTGAGGGTCTTTGCCAGCAGCTGGCTTACCGAGCATTTTGTTATCCTCTTAGTCATCTCCTGTGGAGAGCTCCCCATTCCACCCAATGGGCACCGCATCGGGACACTGTCCGTTTACGGGGCAACAGCCATCTTCTCCTGCAATTCTGGATACACGCTGGTGGGCTCCAGGGTGCGGGAGTGCATGGCCAACGGGCTCTGGAGTGGCTCTGAAGTCCGCTGCCTTGGTAAGTGACCTCCCCAGGCCTGTCCTGCCCTCTGTTCCCTCCTCAGGACAGGTTACATCTTTCCAAAGTCAGATCCCAGTCTTAAAACAGTACCATTTTACCTACTTTCCTAAAATGTCTAATCCAAACACCAGCTATTGGGCATCCACCATGACTAAAATCCTAAACCAGCTTCTCTTGGGGCACCCAAAAGAATGAAAACAACTTAAAGTCTAAAGAGACAAGTCTTTGAGGGGTTCTCATTCTGATCAAACACACTGCCCCTTCTTATTGGCCCCTGAATGATTGGGGAAACCTGAGTCTCCACCTTCAGGGCAACATACAGAGACACAGCCCTGTGACAAACCTAAAACACCTTGTATATGATGTATTAGCAAATGTACACGTATATGTATTTCACATACATAATATAGAAATATATTTTGGTCACTTGCTTATTCTACACCTTCCTGTATAATAAAGAGGTAATATGCCAATTAACCCTCATGCCCTCACAAGATGGCTGCCTACAACCAGGGGGGTTAGTGAGGGACAACCAAACAACTGAACAGCAGGCTGCGTGGAGAGGCAGTAAAAGGCAACCAGGCCAGCGGGGGTGGGGGGCAGTTAGGGGCGACCAGGCCAGCAGAGGGGGCTAGTTGGGGGCGATCAGGCCGTCGGGGCGGGGGGGGCCAGTAAGAGGTGACCTGGCCGGGGGTCGGGGGCAGTTAGGAGCAACCAGGCTGGCAGGGAAGGGACAGTTGGGGGCGACCTGGCCGGCAGCAGGGTGCAGTTAGGGACGACCAGGCCAGCAGGAGGGGCAGTCAGGCCAGCACACAGAGGCAGTGAGGGGCGATCAAGCCGGTGGGGAGGGGGCAGTTAGGAGCAACCAGGCAGGCTGGCAGGTGAGCGATTAGGAGCCAGCGGTCCAGGATTGTGAGAAGGATGTCTGGCTGCCAGACATCCCCTGAGGGGTCCCAGATTGGAGAGGGTACAGGCTGGGCTGAGGGGACCCCCACCCATGCACGAATTTCATGCACCAGGCCTCTAATATATATATAATGAACAATGTTAAACTCGTAAAAAAGTGAAAAACATGGCCTACAAAGAACAAAGTCATTATTTCCCCCATGGTTCGTTCATCCCCTGCCTAAACCTTAGACTAAGGTTCCCTCTCCTCTCACTCCTCTCTTGGATGCCTCAGGTGCAAAGGAGGGTCCCAGCTGCACAAACCTAATAGCATAGGTTGGATAGTCTGTTCCAGAGTACCCGGTGCTTCCCTCTCACTTCTCTGGCCCCTGTCGCGTTAACAAAGAGCCAAAGGATTCGAGTGGAAATGCTAGGAATATGCTCTACCCAATTCCCATTGAATAAAAATAATAACTCACCTGGGTTTACATCTTCTATGTGCCTAGCCACTCAAGGAGAAGGAAAAATGAATTTACATAGTTATTTTCTACACAACAGGCTTTGACTGCCTTACTGTAGATGACTGTGCCCTCCATTTGGTAGATGCTCAGTTGTTGAGGAAAAATGGGGCCGGTGTTTGTGTGCAGGGAGGTAACAGTGATAAGTTCTCACCTGTATCTAGACACAGAAACTAAAGGTCTGACATGGATGGTCATATGGGCTGTAGTCTTGAAATTTGGGTTGCCAAGTCTTCAACACCATTTCTATCATGTCTAGCTGCCTGAAGTCACTCCTGGATGGCTACTGTCAGGGGGAAGTGGGGAAACAATGGGTGATTGAATAACTTGGTCCTTTTTCCCACCATTCCTGTCTCCCCCAACCCTGACCAAGCCCCACCTCATTTTCTGTAAGTTCCTCTTTGATTTACACTCTTTCCCTATCCCCCATCAAAGCCGGACACTGCGGGACCCCTGAGCCCATCGTCAATGGACACATCAATGGGGAGAACTACAACTACCGGGGCAGTGTGGTGTATCAGTGCAACGCCGGCTTCCGCCTGATTGGCATGTCCGTCCGCATCTGCCAGCAGGATCATCACTGGTCGGGCAAGACCCCTTTCTGTGTGCGTAAGTATGTTATCCACTCTCCCTAGTCATGGGCTCAGATTCAACATAGACTTTCTCCCTTGTCCTCTTGGTTAGATTAGCAGAGATTTAGCATACTTTTTTTTTAATTCTTTATTGTTTAAAGAATTACATATGAATCCTTTTTCCCCCACTGACCTCTCCCCGCTCATTCCCACTCCCACTCCAGCACAAGCCCTCATCCCCCTACTGACTGTGTCCATGGGTTATGCTTATATGCATGCATGCTTTCTTCAAAAATGCAATTATTACTTTCAGTTTTCTGCATGTCACTAATTATTGCTTTCACCTTTATTATTTCTTCCCTTGTGATTTCTTTGGGTTAACTTTTTTATTCGTTTTTTTATCTGTTGAGTTGGGAATTTAATTCACCTATTTTCATTCCTTCATTTTTATTGAATATCATGGATATAAGTATGTAGGACTATGAAATTTCTTCTGATCACTATTCTAATCGTATCCCATAGATTACAATAATTCATGTTTTATTATTTATCAGAAATTCTGCAATTTTAGTAATAATTTCCCCTTTCACCCAGAAGTTTTTATATAGAAGAATATATATTTTTTTAATTCCAGTGAAGGACCTTTTTACTTTTTATTGTTTTATTTATTTCTAATTTTATTGCATTGTACATAATATTTCTACTTCTTAGAATTTACTGATGCTCTCTTTGTGGCTTAATATTTGATCAGTTGTTATGAGTGTCCCATGTGCATTTGAGAATAAAGGGTATTAAGGTGTAAATTTCTTATATAGTCATGAGATGTGCCTTATTGATGATGTTGTTTATGCCTTATGTATACTTATTTACTTTTTTTTTTGTCCACTTCACCTGTTTTGCTCTGAGAGGTGTGTTTTAAAGTTTTCTATTATTAGTGTGCTTCTATCTATTTCTCTTTGCTTTTCTTGCATTTTCTGCTACATAAAGTTAGTTGCTGTATTATTTGGTGCATAGATACTCATAGTTATTATATCTGCATTACAGGTTGTGGTTTTAGCCTTTAAAAATGCCTTCCCTGTCACTTGTAATATTTTTTACCTGAATTATACCGGTGCCTGATTTTAGGCTTACTGTATTTACTTGCATCCTTAACATCATAAACACTACTTAGTTCTTATAACATTTTAATGCCATTAGCTTTCATGTATGGACTATACAACAATCAATGAGCCTGTTCTGCTTCCCGGTCCTCGCTCCTTTCCCCTTCTATCTTTAGTTGCATTGTTTCTACTTTGTCAGAACATAAAAGGTTTATTATAGTGTTTATGTAATGTCACTGTGCCCTTCTCCCTAGCTTAATTTTACTCCTGGATCTACCATTAAATTATGAAAAGCTCACCAATGCAGCTGAAGTTTGCTCAGTTACCTCCTAGTTGGATCAAGCTGAGTCTCTAGTGCAGTGGTCAGCAAACGGCGGCTCGTGAGCCACATGCGGCTCTTTGGCCCCTTGAGTGTGGCTCTTCCACAAAATACCACGGCCTGGGCGAGTCTATTTTGAAGAAGTGGCGTTAGAAGAAGTTTAAGTTTAAAAAATTTGGCTCTCAAAAGAAATTTCAATCGTTGTACTGTTGCTATTTGGCTCTGTTGACTAATGAGTTTGCCAACCACTGCTGTAGTGGATTCCTCAATAATGCCTCCTTTGCATAATGTTCCCCAAGTTCTTTCTTGTTTAAAACTGTTATCTGAACCTTAAAACCTGAAGGATAGCTGGATTGGACATAAAATCCTTGGTCACTATTTCTTTCTTTGACTTTCTTAAATACCTCTTGGTAAATTACAATTTTGTAACATTCTCTCTCATAAGTTAGTCTTTCATTCTGAGGTAATTTTGTCTTTTTCTCCAATTCTTTCCTGCATGTCATCAATTACCTTTTAATTTTCTCCCATGTTTTGCTTTAGTTTTTTTTATTTTCTGATTCTTAAGATGGTTTTTCATGTCTCCAAATGCTTATGTGTTAATATTTAATTCAGTGTAGATGTTGTTACAGTTTTCGTATGTTTCATGTGTTTTGTTTTTTATGAGGAGATTTTCATCAACCGAGATGTTTTTATTTCTTTGTTTTCTTTTTATCATAGCTCTATATAGATTTAGGCTGATGTTTTCTATTCATTTTGTGGCTTTACAAAGGTTTACAGAAGTCCCCATTCTATCAATGTAGCAAAATGTGATTGCTTTGTCTTAAATTTCTTTTTCATTTAAGTATAGTTGGTATATAATCATATATTGGTTATATTAGTTTCAGGTGTACAGTACAGTGATTTCACATTTTTATATTTTACAATGTGATCACGCCATTACTTCCAGTAATCATCTGTCACGGTGCAAACTTACCACAGTATTATTGGCTATATTCCTCTTCCCTTCCCACTCGTACCCTCCTCCCTGTGGTAACCATCCCTTTGGTCTGTTTCTGTGAGTCTGTTTTTGTTTTATTTTTCTTGTTTGTTTGTCTGTTTGTTTGTTGGTTTGTTTTTGGTTTTATAATTTACCAAGAGGTATTTAAGAGGTATTGTTGTTGTTTTTAGATTTCACATACAAATGAAACCTCATGGTACTTGTCTTCCTCTGCCTGACTTATTGCATTTAGCATAATACCCTCTAGATCCATTCATGTTGTCACAAATGGCAAGATTTCATACTTTTTTATTGTTGCATACTATACCGTGGAATATATATATATCCTCTTCTTTATCCAATCATCTATCAGTGGACACCTAGTTGCTCCCATATCTCAGTGCAATTCCAACATCATTCTTCTCAGAACTAGACTAAATAATCCTGAAATGTATATGGAGCCACAAAGGCCCCAACTAGAAAGACCAACAAAGTTGGAGATACCATACTTCCTTATCTCAAACTATATACTACAAAGCTATAATAATCAAAACAGTATGGTATGGCACACACAAAAAAAAGACATATAGATCAATGGAACAGAATAGAGAACCCAGAAATAAATCCTTGTTTATATGGTCAGCTAATCTATGACTAAGAAAGTAAAAATACACACTGTGTAATGACCGCGTCTTCAGTGAGTGGTGGTAAATAAACTGGACAGATACATGTTTTGTATTTTAATAGAAGGCTTTCTTGTGTTTGGTAAGGGAAAGTTGTTTGTCCTCCATTTTGTTTGTTTGCTTTTCTTTTGTCATTGCAGGATCTTAAATGTCCCCCTTTTTGTTTATTTTCCCCTTTGTTACCCAATCTCCAGAGGATAGCTCTTCTCTACCTCTATCTCCCTCCCCCTCTCTTCTTCTCTCACTTCCTTTATTTGCTTGTCTTTCTTTTCTTCTAGACGCAAGGAGGAGAATCACACACTCTCCTGCCCCTTCCCTGTAGGCAGTGCCTCCTGACATCCAGGCCCTTCTTCAATATGTTCGTAATTGAAGAGGAACGTCCTGTTTCTAGCAGTGATTTTTAGATCAGGATTTGGCCCTTCGCCTGCTTCTGTCTTCTCTTCCCATGCAGTCTGGGTCTCCACACAGGCTTGCATCAACAGCATGAGAAATAGTTCTGCCGGGGTTTCCTGTTTATTTTTCTCCTTACACATAATTTAAAGTTTATAGCATTCTCTGTCTTCTAGTTACGCTGCAGGCCTGGCTTTCTACAGTTTTATTTGTTCTTCTTGATCATCTGCATTTTTTGGATTAGGTGACCATCATTTTTCTCAGCTGCCTTGAAGTAATTTGGAAAATTCTTCACTTTTTAACGCTCCCTAAAGTAAGCCTTTGTGTAAAGTGCAGGGCTGCGTTCTTAACTTTTGTAAGGCCAGTTTTTGTTTTTAATTCTTTTTCTTCATTTGGCTTTCTGTATATGAGACAAAGCAATAAAATAATGAGACTTACTCAATAAGAAATCCATGAAAGTAGGTCTTAATAGCTTCTAAAGTATTAAGTTTACCAAAAGCAAGGCCACCTCTATTCACTTTGTCTTCCAGATGCGCATAAAGAAAATATATTTGGTTTCATTCAGGAGAAAAAAACTTCAAATGCCTTCAAGAAATTGCACAGAATGTGTGTAAATAGATTGGGTTATAAAGAATAGAGAATGTTGGCGCCTAGAATTAAGTGGAGAATGTCTGCCTGACCGGAGGATATGTTAGACCTGGTCCACACGGAAAGGCTGTAAAGTATTGAAACAGGCAGACCCTGCCCCTGGAGTGCCTGGGTTCATATCCCAGGTCTGTCACCATATGTTATATGGCTGTATGACTTCAGATGAGTTGGTTTGCCTCACAGGGTCTCAGCTTTCTCATCTATAAAATGCAGACACCTCAAAGAATATTATGAGAAGTAAATAAATTAATACATATTAAATGGTCAGAACAGTAAAAAAAAATAAAATGATTAGAATAGTACCTGGTACAGATGTCAAGCAGAGGCTGCTGGTGTTATTGTTGTGATGATGACAACAATGGCGGTGCTGGTGATGCCACCACCTGTCACATCACAGAATCCAGGATCTTATGTCCCAAGCCCCATTGTCTCCAGGAACACAGAAGTTTGGGGCATCTCTGGAACAGGAAAGAACAAATATTTATAAGTGATTACTCTGTGGTAGGCACCGTGTTAGTTGTCTTCACATATGCACTCAAGTTTCCAATATCAGCCATCATCAGAGCTTTCCAGCAATCCTTCCTCGTTCCCAGAGTTAGCTCTCGTGCCCACTCCCACACAGCTGTTCTACAATGTCACCTTTTTTCTGAAGGCCCACACTCCATCTCCTCCACCTATACTCTCAGCAAGTAGCTAAAGCAAAGAGTTTAGATGGCCTGAAATCAGAGAAGCTGGCTTCAAAACTCAGCTGAACCACTAGGAAACTGTGTTGCTCTATTTTCCCTTGAGGATAATGATGGTACCTACCTCACATAGCTGTAGGATTAAGTGAAATAATGTATTTAAACCCCAGTAGTTATTAGCCAACTATATAATCTCACTGTCTATTGTGCAGCAATAATAGAAGCCATCGGACTAACTCCTTCCCCGTCCTGCTTCCCCACCCACACACCTGTCCTTGTCTTCATTCATCCTTGCCCCTTCCTCTCACCTCAGTAGAAGACTCTCCAAGCCCAAGGCTGTGCCCTGCACTGAGTCTATGGATCTCCTTTCCTCCTGCCTCCTTAGTGAGCTTAGTCAGTTTTTACCTCTCTACTGCTGATCTTCCCTTTCTATGAATTCCCCTCGGCCTGTAAGAGCACATTCAATAAACATTCCTACTATGTGCCAGACTTGAGAGTAAGTGTTGAGGATGAAGAGGAATCGAATGTGTCATAGTCTCTTCTCTCAGGATATTTGGCTCTAGTGGTCCATGTGCTCAAGCGCAGTGAAGTGCTCGAGCCTCTGAGAGCCTGTTTTCCTTCCTAGTGGTGTTTCTGCCTCTCCCCTTTGCAGCCTGGGTTCTCTGGGAAACAGACCTATCTCGGTGTCTGACATTTCTTGAGGCTCCCCCCGGTTCCTGTGACACTCCCACCTCCTATCCAGCTTGTTTTTCTACTTTGCTAAGGACCCTTCAGTTTCCTTTGCAGGCGTTTTGGTGGCTCTGCCCTTCGAAAGGTTTTCGTCCTCAGCACTCTTCTCTCACTTTATACGAGTGGTGTTTAACCTTGGGGAGGGGGGTCCTGACCCTTTGTGAACCTGGTGAGAATGAGGGGTCCTCTTCCAAGCTGATTGCATACACCTCATATTTCACATAGCATTTCAGTGGGTTCACAGACCCCATGAAGCCTATCTCCATTCTCCCACCATCTCCTAACAACTCTGGGTCCCTGGGGTTGGCCTTGGTTACTGGTCTAGCAGATCTGTTCAGGCTTGGTTAGTAGTGACTCTGCCCTGTCAAGATTGGCCTAGGAACTAGGGTGGGTCTCCATCAGCTGAGGGGTAGTCATCAGTGTGCCTACCAATGAAGACTGGAGATGGGGAGCCCCGGGGATGAGAGGCAGGACTGTGTTGCTGGGTGACAGAGAACTACAATCCAGGCCTCTCGCCCTGTGGGGAGTCATAGGATGATTTCTCTCCAGTTGTCCAAGCTGTAGACATGCCTTCAAGGAAGAAGGAATGTCCCCATGAGGATTTCAGGAAATAAAGGTTCTGCAGCAGAAGAGACTAAAGTTAGACATATGGCTGAACTACACTGATGGGCATGAGACATGCCAGGTGAGAGGAGGATGAACTTTTGGGGATGTGGAATAACAGGAGGGCTTACCTATCTTATTTCGGTTACAGCAATTACCTGTGGACACCCAGGCAATCCGATCAATGGCCTCACTCAGGGCAACCAGTTTAACCTCAACGATGTGGTCAAGTTTGTCTGTAACCCTGGCTATGTGTCTGAGGGCGCTGCCGGGTCCCAGTGCCTGGCCAACGGGCAGTGGAGCGACACACTGCCCACCTGCAGAAGTGAGTCACCCTGCTCCTCCCACTCACCCCAGGACCTCTGCCATCTGTGGTTTCCCAGCCCGCAAGCAAAAGCCCTTGGATTCAGTCCTGCTGTTATGTTGACTTGATAGGGAAGACTGGGGACAGAGAAGGTTCATAAATGGGGACTTCCTCAACCCCTAGATGCACCCGTGGAAAATGTCATCATTGGTTACGTAAAAAGAGCAAACGAAGTTTCACCTGTCAAAATAGGAGTCGAAAACAATCGTTTTCTTTTTTAATTTCTTTTATTTCAGTGAGGAAGGGAGAGGGAGAAAGAGATAGAACATCAATGATGAGAGAGAATCATTGATCAGCTGCCTCCTGCACCCCCACACTGGGGAATCGAGCCCACAATCCGGGCATGTACCCTAACCAGGAATTGAACCATGACTTCCTGGTTCATAGACCGACGCTGAACCACTGAGCCATGCTGGCCAGTTGAAAATAATCTTTTTGTTTACATTTCGTAAACCAATAATTCATCACATAGAGCCCCATTTTTGATGACAGAAAAAAAGCAGAAGGGTTTGAATGGAAAATAAAAAGCAAATAGTCTATGGTTTGGGTTGAAGCACGGGAGGGGAGAGAAGAGGCAGATTCTGCATAGAGGATATTCCGGCCCCACCTGGGAAATAGCTCCTAACACTTGGAAGGCTGTTCGTAGTGGTAAAGGGCAAGTGGAGCTGTCTGCCTCTTACCAAGAGTGGCCAGGCCAGCTCAGTGACATTTAAGTGGACAGTCAGAGTGAGCTGCACACGAGAGAGCCCAGCCTGACCTAGAGGGGACCATTTTTCACAGTGAGGAGGCTGAGAGTCCCTGGACGCTGGCTCCTCCTGGACGCTGGCTCCTCCTCACAGCATTCGGGGTTCATGCTGATTGGCTGTGCAATGTGACACAGCTCATTTGTAACTGACATTAAAGGGCCAAAGTTTTCAAAGTTTACAAAGTAAGATACATTGACAACTAGCCCTAAAATAACATCCTTCTCTTAACGTTTCAAGATGCCGTTTTGAGTGAGAGAAGGCTACAGAGAACAAGACCGTGTTTTGCGCCTTCCTTCTGTCATTTATTCCGGCAGGAAAAGTTGAGAACTGCTGCTTTGGAGTGTTATCCCATGTTCCCTTCTCCTCAACGACTGTGCTTCAGCCCCCCTACACAAGATGTAAATTCTCCTGGACCTGCAGCTATACCTACCCCTTACCCACCCACCCCCAACCCTGACTGGTCCCGAAATCAGAGAGCAGGGGTAAAACCCTTAGGAACCTGGCCTCCAGTCCTGCTCCCCACCAATCATTCTCCAACCTGACAGAGCAACCTGTCTAAAATGCAAATCCGATCCCATCACCTCCATTTTAAAACACCTTCCCAGACTTCCCACTGCCGTTAGGAGAAAGTACTCTCCTCCACTGGCCTATGGGCCTGTGGGCCTGGCCCAGCCTCCTGTCCAGCCCCATCCTTCCTCACTTCATCTGCCCCCAGCCTTGCTTCTGTATTGGGCTTCTGCCACACTGAACCTCTTCCATTCCTTCCGCGTGCCCTGTGCCCACCCACCCCCAGGGCACTTCCAGACAGTCTTCCCAAATGAAGTCGCTATTCTCCATTGCCCTCACCACCCCCTCTCTGTCTGGGTGACTTGTGCCCAGTCACCAAGAGCCAGCTGAAATGTCCCTTCTCCTGGGAAGCCATGCCCGCTCCACCCCCTACTCTGATGCTCTGCTCTGTGCTTCCAGAACATTCTCTGCTGCCCCTAACAGAGCACTTATCAAACAGGATAATCACTTATTTGTTCTTCTCTCTAAACCAGCAGTTTTCAACTGGGGGTGATTTTACCCATCTCCCTGCCCCAACAGGGGACAGATGTCTGGAGACCTTTTAGGTTGCCACACAGGAGGGTTTCTATTAGCATCTAGTGGGTAGAGGCCAGGGATGCTGTTAAACATCCTAGTCCAGACCACCCCACAATGAAGAATTATCAGCCCAAAATGTCCACAGCCCAACATGTCCACAGTGCCAGGGAGGAGAAATGCTGCTTGAGACTGTAAAACCTATGGTATCCTTACTGCCCAGCACATTGCTTGGCATTCACAATGCTCGAGAGTGAATAAATGCCACTTATTTGTTTTGTGATGCCAACCTCTCTGAACCTCAGAGAGGTTCATCAAGTACCTTAAACGCTTATCAGAGATTTAAAACACCTGCCCTGATGCCTATGCAATTCAGGCAAAATAATGGTAGCAAAGGTGTTTTGAAAGCAAAAGTACACAACATGAGTTATGAATGATACTGTCATTATTCTAAAATTGCCCTCTGATTTTGAGTTAAGCTGCTTTGGAAACACTTTAACATTTAAAAGTCAAATTATTTCCCCCAGATATTAATCTCTCCCTGGACTACTCACAAAAGTGATTAAAACGGTTTCCAAAAGAGCCCAACATGCTCGGGTTTTACAATTGATGAGCTTTGCTGCAGGAGACCGCTGGCTGGGACCAGCACACAGATGGGGCAGCCACGCCCTCGAGGGACGACGGTGCACAGGAGCACGGAGGAGGGAGAGGTTAACCAGTCTGAGCGGGGGAGGGGAGGCTTCTCCAAGGAGGTGCTGTCATGGGAGAATGAGTCCCTTAACCGCGTGATCAAGGTGCGAGCAGTCCCAGCCTCTGGACCTTCTCACCCTCCCAGGCAGGATGTGCTTCGTGTTGATCTAGAAATTTTGCTACACTGGGATTCTGTGCCTGTTGGGCTTCTGGATTCTCATTTAAAAGCATATGAACAATTGGTCTGTGTCTAACTGTCCCGTTCCATTGCAGTCATTAACTGTACAGACCCTGGGCACCAAGAAAACAGCATCCGTCAAGTCCATGCCAGCGGCCCGCACAGGTTCAGCTACGGCACCACGGTGTCTTACCAGTGCAACCACGGCTTCTATCTCCTGGGCACCCCCGCGCTCAGCTGCCAGGGAGACGGCACATGGGACCGTCCCCGCCCACAGTGTCTCTGTAAGTAGATGTCATTACTCCAAATGATCGCCTGTGCAGTCATAGGATAGATCACGTCATAGAGCTGGGCTCCCCTCTGTGTGCATGTGTTGTGCGTGTGTGTGCATGTGTGTGTCACTTCACAATGACTGTCACTGACTGCTCCTTGGATGGCAGAGCCCTGCTTGGCCCTGGTTGGGTTAGTGGCCACACCACCTCGCATGCTCTTTCTTCCTGGCTGTGGGCCTTCCCAGCACTGCCACCCCCGTCTTCAGCCTTCAGGGTCCTCTTCCTCTAGAATTGCCTGCCTGACGGAACACTGTCTCCCATTTACCCCTTTCTTGCTTTTCCAGAAAGACAACACAGTCCTTCCTTTGAAGGACTTGAAGCAGAAATGCCGCGACTCTTGAGGCAGACCAACCTGGATGTGAATTAATAACTAGCTTCTTTTGGAAGATTTAATCCATTTGCATTTTTAGTGAAATATAATTCACGTACCATAAAATTCATTCTTGCAAAGTCTAGCATTGAGTGACTTTAATATATTCACAAAATGGTACAGTCATCACCACTATCTAATTCCAGGGCATTTTCATTAGACCAAAAGGAAACCCTTTAGCAGTCACTTCCCATTTTCCACCACTACTCTTCTCACTGGGAGTCATCCATCTACTTTCTGTCTATGAATTTGCCTATTCTGGACATTTTATATAGATGGAATTACATATATGGCCTTCTGAGACTGGCTTCTTTTACTTAGCATAAGGTTTTCAAAGTTCATTCATGTTGTAGCATTTATCCAAACATCATTCCTTTTTATGGCCAAATACTATTCCGTTGTATAGATAAACCACATTTTGTTTATCCATTCCTCAGCTGATAGACAGTTGCGCTGTTTCCACTTTTTGGCTGTAATGAATAACGCTTCTAAGAACATTAATGTACAGGTTTTTGTGCAAACATATGTTGCCAGTTCTCTTGGATATACTAGTATACCTAGGAGTGGAATTTCTGGGTCATATGGTAACTATATTGTGAATGTTTTGAAGATCACCGTTTTCCAAAGTGTCTGCACCCTTTTACATTGTTGCCAGCAGTGTATGAGAGTTCCAGTTTCTCCACATTCTTACTTACGCATTGTTCATCTTTCTCACTATAGCCATTCTCATTGTGGTTTTTATTTCCATTTCCCTAATGACACGATGTTGAGCATCTTCATGTGTGCTTGTTGACCTTTTAGTTTAGGGTCTCTTCATAGAGAAATGTCTATTTAAGTTCTTTGCCCACGTTTTAATTGAGTTGTTTGTCTTCATATTGTTGAGTTTTAATAGTTCTTTATATATTCTGGACCCTATACTCATACCAGATACATGATTTGCAAACATTTTCTCCCATTTTGTGGATTAACTTTTCACTTTCCAGATAATGCACTTTACTCTTTCTCTTGTTGCTTGTGCTTTTGGTGGAATGTTTAAGAAACCATTGCCAAATCCAGCAATTTTCAACCTTTTTCATCTCATGGCACACATCAACTAATTACTAAAATTCTGTGACACACCAAAATACATATTATATATTTTGCCAATCTGATCAAATAAATAGGTAAATTTTAATTCATTCACACCGACGGTTATTGTTTTGTTGGTTGTTGTCTCTTTTTTTTTCACTTGACAATCTAAGGGAAGGAAAAGAGTCCAGTGCCCCTGACTAAATAGTCATTGCATGTTTTAAAAATTCTTGCAGCATACTGGTTGAAAATCACTGGCCTAATCCAGCGTCACCAAGATCATCTCATCTGTGACTAAGCATAGTTTCACTTATTCCTTTCCAAACTGAATGCTTGTTACTTCTTTTTGTTACCTACTTGCCTGGCTAGAACCTCCAGTACAATGTTGAATAGATGTGACAAGAAGAGACATTCTTGTCATGTCCCTGGCCACAGGGGGAAAGCTTTCAGTCTTTAGCCATGAATTATGCTAGCCGTGGGGGTTTCGTAGATTCCCTTGATCAGATTGAGGACGTTCCCTTCTATCCCTAGCCTGTTAAACATTTTTATCACAAAAGGGTGTTGGATTATTGTCAAATTACTTTTCTGAATCTATTGGGATGATCATGTGAGTCCCCCCCCCCCATTTCATTAATGTGGTGTATTACACTGATTGGTTTTCATATGTTAAACCATTCTTGTGTTCCTGGAACAAATCACATTTAGTCATGGTGTATAATCCTTTTATTATGCTGCTGGATTTGGTTTGCTAGTATTTTACTGAGGATTTTTACAACTATGTTCATAAAGGATATTAGTCTGTAGGTTTCCTTCCTATTGATGTCTTTGTCTGGCTTCAGTATTGGGGTAATACAGTCCTCATAGAATGAGTTGGAAAGTGTCCTGTTGTACTTTTAGGAAGAGTTTGAGAAAAATTGGTGTTATTTCTTCTTTAAAATTTTGGTAAAATTCAACGGTGAAGTCAACTGGGCCTGGGCTTCTCTTTGATAAAAGTTTTTGATTGTTCTATTTATCATTCTATTTACAT
This sequence comes from Corynorhinus townsendii, assembly GCA_026230045.1. NCBI lineage: Eukaryota > Metazoa > Chordata > Mammalia > Chiroptera > Vespertilionidae > Corynorhinus > Corynorhinus townsendii. Next base: position 200,745,114 of record JAPDVU010000002.1, read on the forward strand.
GTTTCATTTCTTCTTGAGCCAGTTTTGGTAGTTCGTATGTTTCTAGGAATTTGTCCATTTTATCTTGGTTATCTAATTTGTTAACCTACAATTGTTCATGTTTATAGTATTCTCCTATAATCCTTTTTATTTCTGCAAGGTTGGCTGGTAGTAATAAACCCACTTTTATTCCTGATTTTAGTAATTTTAACTTCTCTTCTCTCTCTCTCTCTCTCTCTCTCTCTCTCTCTCTCTCTCTCTCTCTCTCTCTCATCAAACTAGCCACACATATATCAATTTTGTTGATCTCTTAAAAAAACCAACTTTTAGTTTTTCTCTCTTGTTTTTCTATTTCCTATTTCACTTATCTCTTTGTTTCTTCTGTTTGCTTTGGGTTTAGTTTGCTCCTCTTTTTCTGCTTTCTTAAAAAACAAGGTTAGTTTTGGGGGTTGAGATATCTTAATGTAGGCATTTACAGCTATAAATTTTCTGAAAACTGCTTTCACTGCATCTCATACGTTTTGGCATGTTACATTTTCATTTTTGTTCACCTCAAAGTATTTTCTAACTTCTCTTCTGATTTCTTCTTTAACCTATTGTTTATTTAGGTGTCTGTTGTTTACTTTCCCTATATTTGTGAATTTTCCAAATTCCCTTCCATTATTGATTTCTAATTTTATTGAATTGAGATTGGAGAATATACTTTGTATGATTTCAATCTTTTCAAATTTTATGGAGACTCATTTTATGGCCTAACATATTGTCTATTCTAGAGAATGTTCCATGTGTACTTGAGAAAAATATATATTCTGCTGTTACTAAGTAGAGTGTTCTATAGATTATTGTTACATCTAGTTGGCTTCTAGTGTTGTTCATTATATTTCCTTGTTGATCTGTTTGGATGTTCTATTCATAATTTAAAGTGGGGTGTTAAAATACCATACTATAATTGTTGATTTGTCTATTTCTCCTTTCAATTCTTTTAGCTTCTTGCTTCGTGTACTTGGCAGATCTGTTGTTAGGAGCATATGTGTTTATAGTTGTTATATCTTCTTGGCGGATTGATCCTTTTATTATTATAAAATATCCTTCTGTCTAGTAACAATTTTGCTTTAAAGTTTATCTTGTCTTATATTAGGATAGCCATTCAGCTCTTTTTTTAGTTATTGTATGCATAGTATATATTTGCCATCTTTTTACTTTCTATCCATCTATGTCTTTGAATCTAAGATGTGTCTCTTACAGACAGTATATAGTTGGATCTTGTTCTTTATTCATTTTTCTGCTATCTGGTTTCTATGTGTTTAATTCTCATTTAATGTAATCACTGATCAGAAAGCACATTGAGACAGGGATCATGTGGAGAACAATCACTGATGCCTCCTTTGACAGCCAGAACCAAGTCATTGAGAAGGGAACCAATTATAGGGCTTCCAGAGTGTGTCCTCTTAGAGTCAGCCTACCTTGTTTCAAGAACTAGTTCTGTCATTGAACAGGTCTGTGACCTTGGGCAAGTTCCTTTTCCTTGCCATGCCTCATTTCCTCCTCAGCAGGACGGAGATAAAAATGGTGCCTACCTCGTAGGGTTGTCTTAAGAAATAAATAATAGAATGCTTAAAACTTACTCTATCCGTTATCTGTTGCTGTCTCAAAACTTAGTGGCTTAAAATAGCAATGGCTTTTGTTTGCTCACATTAGGTCAAGAACTCAGGTAGGACTTAGCAGGTGTATTAGCTGGGTTTTACCAGAGAAACAGAACCCATCACATACTACATATAAAATAAGGAATTGGCTCATACAATGATGGATCTTAAAAGTCCCAAGATCTGCAATCAGCAAGCTGGAGACCCAGAAGAGCAGATGTCATGGTTTCAGTCTGTGTTCAAAAGCCCGAGAAGCAGGAGAGCCAATAGCGTAAATCCCACTCCATGTCTGAGACCACGGGCTGGATGTTCCAGCTCGAAGGCAGAGAGAGAGAAGTCTCTCTAACTCAGCCTTCTTGTGCTATTCTGGCCTTTAGGAGATTGGATGAGGCACACCCACACTGGAGAGAGCAATCTTCTTTATGCAGTCTACTTATTCAGATTTTAATCTCATTAAGAAATGCTCTCACAAAATAATTCTTGACCAATTATCTGGGCATCCTTCTGGCCCAGTCAAGTTGACAGCTGTCATCAGAGACATCGTTAGGCTAACTCCTGTTAGATTTTATCCTGTTGGTCACCTATCCCGGTCATCATCCCTGCCATGCCCTGTCCCCTTTCCAGATACAAGCCATGACTACAAGTATCTCCTACCATACCCCAAGTTTAGTCCATCCAAGTCATTATCATCTCTTTTTGAACTAGTACAACACCTCCCTCATTCTTGCCCCACTCTAGAATGTTTTCCACATGTAGTCAGAATGTTCTTAAAATGTATATCAGGTCATATCACTCCAGTGGCATCCCTTCATGCTTATAATAAAATCCATATTCTAGGCCATCATAGCAACCTCTCTACCCATGTCTTCTTCCATTCTTTCTTTGCCCTGTCTGTTCCAGAAGCCCTGGCTTTCTTGCTGGTCCTCAAACACACCAAGTTCGTTCTGGCCTCTGGACCTTTACACCTGATGTTCCTTCCCTCAGGATGCTCTGCACCCAGATCTTGCTGAAGATGGCTGGCCTCTTCACATCACTCAAATCACTGCTCAAATGTCACCTTCTCAGTGAGGCCTTCCCTGTCCACCCCGCTCAAAAACAGCATCCTCATCCCGCCCCTGACCACCCTTTTCCTGGTGCAGCTTTATTTTCCTTCTTAGCACCCCCTTAGAATTGCCTGTTTATGTTATTATTTATAGTCTCTCTTCCCCCACCAGAATATAAGCTCCACAAGAGCATGGACTTGGTTCTCCCAAATACACAGAACAGTGCCTGGCACCCAGCAGGCACTCGATAAATAGGTGCCGAGTAAACGAAAGAGCCTGAGGTGCACCTGTGGCAAGAGCGATGGGAAGGCAAAGCACAGCAACCCTGACAGCAGTGCCCTGCTTGAACATGTACACTTCAGCTCCATCTCACCACTGGTTCTCACAGTTACACTTTGCTGTTTCAGGAAAGGGGACTTGCAGGCTTAAGGTGTCAAGTTGGGGACAATGGATGTGGGCAATTATAAGATGCAGTTAGGAAAGGACTATACCTGGTCCTTGTTCTGGAACCTGTGGCCAATGCAGACAATCCCAGGATCCCAATCAGCCATATTGTCTTACGTGTGCTACGTGCACCACCTTTCTGCCAGAGACATTTGGGTATGTCCTATAGCAGCGAGGAAGAGTCAAGAAAGAAAAGCAACAAATAGGATCACATACCTACTACACGTGTTTTCCCTTCAGCTCTTAAAACAAAGGTATCACTCTTCATTTCACTGCTATGGGAACTGTACAGCGAGATGGGTAGGCATTGCCTGATGATGTCAGCTGGGTGTGTCAGCAGGGAGTTTGCTTCGATTGATACCCAGGGCTTCTTTTCCTCTCTGCCTGTCACTACCAAAAGCCTAGTGTGTGTGCTGTGATGACGCCCTCTCCCTGAGCCGAGTTGCTGACATGTTTGCTCTTCCCCACAGTGGTGTCCTGTGGCCATCCAGGCTCCCCACCCCATGCCCAGATGTCCGGGGACAACTATACCGTGGGGGCAGTCGTGCATTACAGTTGCACTGGCAAACGGACTCTGGTGGGAAACGCCACCCGCGTGTGTGGGCTAGATGGACACTGGACAGGCTCCCTGCCCCACTGCTCAGGTATGGGGCCTGCAGGGGGGAGAAGGGCCCAAGCGAACACTTGGTTAATGGGAGAGGGACAAGCTCCCCAAGTGTGAGCGTGATAGAAGAACGGGAGGAAAGCAGAGCTTCTGAGCCCTCATCTCATTCCTACCAGGCAGAGAGCCCAGCTATGAGAGGTCCCAGCTGGACCTCAGCCTGTGGTGCTCTGAGTCCAGCTTCATCCCTTCATCAGCTCTTACCAAGTTCATACAGCCCAGAGATTGCAAACTAGGGAGGACATAGCTGTTCTTATAGTTTGAGATTCTAAGATGATCCTGTCTCCCAAATTGCACTTCTAAAATATTGAACCAGATATTAGGAGAAATTCTCAAAGCACTAGCCACTGTTTCAAAGGGCTATTGGCTGCCCAGACCAATCCCAGACACATCACTCTATTTCCACCAGGGCTTTGGCCCCTCACCTCTACAAGACTCATTAATCATCCAGTTCATGAACTGGGCAGGACCAGGTATGAGCCTTGGGGACTCCTTTGACCTGGACTAGAAGAAAGCCAATTATCTGGGTTCCTCCCTAACTTCATTCTGTTTTGACTTCTGGTGAAAGTGACTTGGGGAGGATGGCCTGGGGAAGACAACAGCCAAGTATACTGAGGCTTCCTGAGTTGTCCACAGAGCAAGTTCCAGGAGGAAGAGGCATTCCAAAGAGGAAAGGCCACATTTCCAAAGTCTTCTCACCCAAACTCTGATTTCTGTTTGGAATTGTCTTAGTAGAGGTTGGAAAACGACCTACTGGAAATATTACAGAAACAGTTCTTGTCTGCAGTAGAAAACTAAGCTGGAAAATCTCCAAAACTTTTCAACCCTGAGATTCCCTAATTTTATGACTTCCCAAGAACTGGCCCTGCATGTGGAAGAAGGGACTCTTCATTGGCCACATCAAGGTTGATAGGGAAGACTTAGAAATAAGCTGACACTTTGGGAGCATGAAATAGTAAAGTAAGAAACACGCCTTCAGCCCTTACCGGTTTGGCTCAGTGGATAGAGCGTCTGCCTGCAGACTGAAGGGTCCCAGGTTCAATTCCAGTCAAGGGCATGTACCTTGGTTGCGGCACATCCCCAGTAAGGAGTGTGCAGGAGGCAGCTGATCAATGTTTCTCTCTCATCGATGTTTCTAATTCTCTATCCCTCTCCCTTCCTCTCTATAAAAAATCAATAAAATGTATTTTTTTTAAAAAAAGTAAAGAAACACGCCTTCAGCAGACATGAACCCCACTCACTAGGGGAGGTACTGCATTCAACTGTTTAGTTCTGATCCTGAATATTTTGAGGCACAGTTAGCAATCTCATTTCTCCTGAGTATCCATCAAGGATGACAGACACTTAGGAGACCAGAATCATGGGCAGAGCTTTCCTGGACACCTCCAAGGACAGGACTAGACAGGATTCTATAAATGTTGAGGCTGAGGAATAAATGCCTTAAATTAAAAAAGAGAGAGAGAAAAAAAGATGAGCCCTAATCAGTTTGGCTCAGTGAATAGAGCAAGGGTCCCAGGTTCGATTCTGGTCAAGGGCATGTACTTTGGTGTGGACTTGATCCCTAGTGGGGGGCGTGTAGGAGGCAGCTGATTGATGTTTCTAACTCTCATCAATGTTTCTAATTCTCTATTCCTCTCCCTTCCTCTCTAAAAAAATCAATAAAAATATTTTTTTAAAAAGAAAGAAAATTATTTTTTTAAAACATAAGAGATGTGAAGAATAGGAAATTATGATGCAATGCAAGGTATGCACCAGTGAGTACAATATAATTCCTCCCTTCCTGAAACTTAGAGATGTCATCTTTTGTAATAGCATCTACTGCCAGGCCAAAGAAACACGCATTCAAGAGTTCCAGGGTCAAATTTTTGAACCTCATTTTGTACAGTCAGTGCACCCAGATGATGTATAACAAAATGTCCTGAGTCCTTGAGACAAGTCCCTAGGCCATCAAGGACATGCAGAGGTTTCCAGCCTTGGAGACATACTTTGGGGAGTTCATTGCTCACCTCTTGCTGATAGGCCTCTTTAGTAAAAGAGTGAGCTGTTGCCATCTGCTCCCATGATACAATATCTGTCCCAGACTCCCTTATTTCATTGATGTGGAAGCTCCAAACACTGCAGTGGGGGCCATTCTGTCGGATAAGCCCCCAGGACTGGAGAGCTCCACCTTCAGGCCTATTGCACAATAGCGCTGGCTCCAGCAGAGGTCAGCTAGCCAGTGTGGGAGTCAGAGTACTCACCATCAGGGCTGCCTTTCAGGGGACCCAGTACTTCCTGTTCTGTGAGCTACACCCTGGAAAACTTTAAAAGATAAGAAAACCTGGTCAAATGTGATGGGCCCTCTTTTTTCAAATGTTTGACTTAAAGATTGAATGAATCCCCCTCCCTTGGTAGGAAGCAGAATGGGGAACATGGTATTCTCATAATTCCAGGATTGAGAGGAAGAAACAAAAATGGACAATGGTAGGTTATACATTATTTAAACATTTCTTTACTCCAACAAACTAAATGTGGTCACTCCGATGTTGCCATTTGATGCCCACACATGTGAGTTCATGATGAGGTACATCCACATGAGTTGGAAACTTTGTCTTCTCATGCAGAAAGAGTTGAGAGGTTCTAAGATATTTCATCCAGAGCTCATCTGTACTCTGTAATTTGGGAGTAGGGAACCCTCAATTAAAGGATCAGGATTCAAGCTGGGCTGCTGAGAAGATGAGGCTATGCCAAGGAGCTTGAACTGTATCCTATAGGCAATGGGAAGCCAGTGGAGATACTTCAGCAGAAAAGAAACAAGATCAGATGAGTGGCGGTGTTTCATTGTTACGATCTGAGGATAAATGGAAGATGCATGAGAGAGAGAATTGAAGAGGAAGGAACATTAGTTTGGAGGCTCTTGCAGTAGTTCAGGCAAGAGAATGCTGAGCATCTGAACTAAGATGGTGGCATTGGGAACGTGGAGGATACTCTGGAATCAGCATCTATTGGTGGGAAAGAGGGAAAACAGAGAAGGAGGAGATGCAGCCAGCTTGGACCACTGGTATTCACACTGGTGCAGGCCAAGGAATGAAGGCATGACCCACCAAAGATTCTTCCCTCTGCCTTCTCTCTTCCTTGCTGGGTTGTCCCCAGGAATTCACCAGTGACCTCAGACCTTCCTATTCTTTGACCCCTGAGTAGTAAGGCAGGAGCCTGTTCTGGTAACTTGGGCTAGACACAGTTTTCACCCCCTTGTGCAGGAGGGCCCACTGCCTCCTACAAACAGTGGCCCAACATCCTCTCCTCTCAGTCCTCCACTCCCTTCCTTCCATGCTAAAAACAACGGTACTTGTTTGGTTCTGGTCCTTAGGCACCAGCATGGGGATTTGTGGTGACCCTGGGATCCCAGCGCATGGCATACGTTTGGGGGAGAGCTTTGCCCCGGGGAGTCTGATGCGCTTCAGCTGTGAGGCTGGCCATGCGCTCCGGGGATCGTCAGAGCGAACCTGCCAGGCCAACGGCTCGTGGAGCGGCACACAGCCTGAGTGTGGAGGTAATGTATGTGACCATTCTCTCTTCCCCTTTGCCTGCCCTTGTATGCCCACCCCAAGTACCTGCTCTTGCTCACAGATGAAACCATGGCCCCGGGTGAACCCTTGGCCTCCTGGAGAGTGGACATCAACAGATAGTTTGTGCATCCTCATTCGTAATCTAAAGACAAACGTATTTTCCACCCTCACCTAAGAAGGGAAGAAACCAGGATAAACTAAGTTTAGCCCATTTGTTAACTTATTTTCTATACTAGAGGTCCAGTGCATGAAAATCGTGCAGTCCGGGAGTCCTCAGGGGATGTCCGACTGATGGCTTAGGCCCACTCCCATGAGCCTGGCTTCTGGCTGAGCCGCACTCCCCTGTGGGAGCACACTGGCCACCAGGGGGCGGCTCCTGCATTGAGCGTCTGACCCCTGGTGGTCAGTGCACATCATAGCAACCAGTCACTCTGCTGTTCAGTTGATTTGCATATTAGCTTTTATTATATAGGATAGTTTCATTCAACAACTATGTGTCAGGTACTGTCATATGTGCTAGGGACACAAGGGTGACAGTGACAGACACACATTGCCCTCTTGGAGCTTACAGTTGAAGGGAGGAGACATGTTAAACAAGCACCAAAAATGCCCAAAGAACTAGAAATCCAATTTTTTAAAAACATTTAAGAGTAATCTAAACTCTTAATGTCTTTCCCTGAAGTAGCCTGCGTGGGGGCAGTTAAGTTTCTGCACACACCCCTAAATTTCTGAAGAGACTCTTTCTGAAAACCTCTCCTCCCAGAGTCTAACTTTTCGTAGCTGCTCCCTAGTCCCTCTGTCTCTAAAATCCAGCCTGCGTAGCACTTTCCTAGTCAGGAAGCAGTTTAACAGCTGAAAGGGAGGTGGACTGAGGAGATGTTGGAAGAGAAAGGAGACGACAGGAAATCATCGTCTTGCCTGGGAGGTGTGGGAATGGAATAGGGAAATACTAGTATATAATTGCCAGGTAGCACCGGGGGCTCACTTAAGGTAGGAGGCCACTAATTCACAGTGAGAGTAGTCAGCAGTTTTTATTCAACCACATATTGCTACACAGGTGCAGGCACAGGGCAGGTGAAGCATTACGTATAGGGCTGGGGGTTTATCGGGCAACTAAGACATCAGAGGAAAGTGGCGAGGGACTTGAGGGTATACACAAGGCGGTGATTGTTATTGATCTTGGAATCTAAGCTGGGTAAGGAAGGGGTGTGTTGTTGTTTTAATGGGAATAGGTAGCAGTAAGAAAAGTGGTAAATCAATGGCTTATGAGTCCCAATAGGACCAAGAAATGACCAGAGAATGAATCCCAGAGGCAGAGAGCTGAAGAGATAAGAGGCAGGGTTAGAGAGCAGCTGTTTGAACTTGAGGTTGTGGAGTGGTCCGGCAGAGCACAGGGAGGCGTTCTGGCCCAAGATCAGAGGACACCTGCCCAGGAAATGAGCCACATGGAGTCAGTGCCCTCCTACTTGTCTGCCCAAAGTCCTGCGTTTTGGGAGTGCAAAGTTAGCTGCTACAGGGTTTTTTTTAGACATAGTAAGAAAGGTTTGTGGTAGTCAGAGAGTCAAGGAGAGAATTTAGTATATTCTCAAATATTCACCTGTGACCCAAGTCCCCTTTTGTGCCACTCAGACCCCAGGCTGGAGTTAGTCAACATGTCAGGAGTATTTGGGAAACAAAGTTGGTGACTGAGAGTTTGGACCTGGAAGTGGATGCTGAAATAGTGTACGTGTGTATGTAACATGCACACAGCTCTTTGTGACTTCCCTGACCAGCTTCCACTTACCCTTCAAGGCTCTACTCAAATTCCTATCTCCAGCCCTAATAAGATGCTCTCTTCTGAGTGTTTTCTTTCCATCAGCTGTAATACTTATTACAGCACTAGAGGCCTGGTGTACAAATATGTGCACGGGTGGGGTCTGGTGGGCCTGCCCCAATCAGGGTGATCGGGCTGGGCTAGCAGGGGATAGGGACCACAGGAGGTTGGCCAGCTGGCCCCGCCCCCAATGGGGGGGCAATCGGGGGCAGGGCTGGCCAGGGGGAGGGGCCACAGGTAGTTGGCTGCCGGACCCTGCCCCCTGTTCAAACTCCTGGTTGAGGGGACAATTTGCATATTAGGCTTTTATTATATAGGATATTTTGATTCATCTGTGTATAGGTAGTTTCTTAAGATATCCTGAGCTCCACAAGGGCAGAGGACATAACTTGGTCATCACTGAATTCCTGGGACCCAGGCCACACAAATACCTGTTAAATAAATTGGTGTTAGAGCCTATTGGTTAATTGTGCTAATTATATAGGAATCATTTTGTATATTTGACCTCAGGACCATATAAATGTTGTACATACTTACTAAATAAAGTTAAATCAAAGATTAGAAACAAGTAATCTCTGAATATCAAAATCAAAACTAATGAATTTAACTATGTATCAAGTTGGTTTAATAAACCAGAGAATTACTTAAGCCGACTTGAAAAAAATGAAATCTTACTATAGTATATATATATCCTAAGAACAAAGAGAATGGCATGAAATCTTAAACTACTTTTAGCAATCATATTGTTAAGTAATAATATTAGTATTGCTCTTCTGATACTATTACATACATAATACCATAGTATCCTATCTAATAAAGAGGGAATATGCTAATTGACTCTCATGCCATTGCAAAGATGGCAGCACCCACAACCAATGAGTGAATATGCTAATTGACTGCCCCACCCTCAAAGATGGCAGTGCCACAAGATGGCAGCGCCTCATTCCCTCAGCCCCACCAGGGCAGCAGGCCACTCCATGCACCTGCCTCCTGAATCCCTCAGCCCCCAGCCACCCAGGGCTGGCCCAAGGCACAGGCAAGCCTCAGATGGCTGCTGCCCAGCCAATAACCCAAGGCGCAGGCAAGCCTCAGATGTCGGATGGTGGCTGCCCAGCTGCCCAGGGCTGGCCCAAAGCACAGGCCAGCCTTGGATGTCGGCTGCCCAGCTGCCCAGGGCCACCCAAGGCTCAGGTAACCAGGGCTGGCAGAGGCTTGAGCTGCTGGCAGTGGCAGCAGCAGAGGTGTGATGGGGGCGTCACCTTCCCCTGATCACCGGGTCACCTCCCACCCCTGAGGGCTCCTGGACTGTGAGAGGAGGCAGGCTGGGCTGAGGGACCCCCCTCCAGTGCATGAATTTTCATGCACCGGGCCTCTAGTATATAGATCAAACAAAGTAAAATTATGTATTGTCATTAAGAACCAAAATTTCCAGCATGTAACAGATATAATATAAAAATTTCAAAGTTAAGGAAAACTCTTAGTTTATTTTCAATTTGAGAAGTTATTTTTCCAGATATGTCCACTCTAAAAGTCTAGAATCAATGAGTGCCCTTAACATCGAGATTGTGGTTTGTGGTTTCTAAATCCAATCTCCATTGAACCCAACTAGAGCTCTTTGGAGAAATGGCAGATTCGTGAACTTGGAACATCTTGTCACTCTAGCAAGGAATCTACCAAAGACAAGTGGAGTCATGAAAAGGCTCCCACTAGTCTAAGATGGCATATTTTGAGCATCAATAAGAATAATAGTGGAAATGGATGGCAACATTCTATCTAATAAAGAGGGAATATGCTAATTGACCCTCATGCTGTAGCAAAGATGGTGGTGCACACAGCCAATAAGGAGGGAATATGCTAATTGACTGTCATGCCCTCAAAGATGGCAGCACCCACAGCCATAAAATGGCGGTGTCCAGTCCCCTCAGCCCCGCTGGGGTGGCAGGCACATGGCAAGGCTGGGCCCGCTCCCAGGTGGGCCCGGCCGCTCCGCACACCTGCCTCCAGAGTCCCCCAGTCCTTTCAGCGCCCCCAGCCACCCAGGGCCAACCCAAGAGGCAGGCAAGCCTCAGATGTCAGCTGCCCAGCTGCCCAGGGCTGGCCTGAGGCACAGGAAAACCTTGGATGGCGGCTGCCCAGCTGACACCTGAGGCACAGGCAAGCCTCAAATGGCAGCTGCCCAGCCACCCAGGGCCACCTGAGGCTCAGGTAACCAGGGCTGGCCGAGGCTTGCACTGCCTACAGTGGCAGCAGCAGAGGTGTGATGGGGGACGTCGCCTTCCCCTGATCGCTAGGTCTCCTCCCGCCTCTGAGGGTCCCAGACTGTGAGAGGGGCAGGTCAGGCTGAGGGACCGCCCCCCTCCAGTGCATGAATTTTCATGCACTGGGCCTCTAGTCTTATATAATAAAAAGTTAATATGCAAATCGACCGAACAGCAGAACGACCAGTCCCTATGACACGAACTGACCAGTAGGGGGCAGATGCTCAACGTAGGAGCTGCCCCCTGGTGGTCAGTGTGCTCCCACAGCAGGAGCACTGCTCAGCCGGAAGCCGGGCTCACGGCTGGTGAGAGCAGGGGTGTCGGTGGTGGGAGCCTCTTCCACCTCTGCAGCAGCACTAAGGATGTCTGACTGTGGGCTTAGGCCTGCTCCCCTGAGGGAGCTGGCTAAGCCATCAGTCAGACATCCCCTGAGAGCTCCCGGACTGCGAGAGGACACAGGCCAGGCTGAGGGGACCCCCCCCCCAAGTGCACGAATTTTATGCACCGGGCCTCCAGCAGTAAATAAGCTTAAATCCATGAGTTCCAGTGACTGTTGGTCATCTTTGAAGCTTGTTAGAGAACCAGCTTCTTGTTCTGATGCCTGATTAAAAGAATAATCAAGCATTATTCAGCCTTCCTGTATGACTTGCATTTCAGGGTAAGCAAATATTTGGTGATGGGCATGTTCTTTATTAAAGTAGCCTAGCGGATGCAGAAAGAATTATAGAATTAGAATATCACCCTTTTCTATCCCCTAATAGCAAATCTAGTCTAGCAAGAGTTGATTGCTGTTAAAACCATTAAGAGAGAAACTAATGAGAATTGTATCGTGCCAGAACCCATTGATCAGCCTTGAAGTCAGGAATAAGGAAACAATCAGACATTCTGTGCCTCCTGATGGGATGCAAGGGAAAGGGCACAAAACCGCCATGAAGTGCCCTGGTTTCTGTAACAGATAAATCACAGGACAGGGAACAGCCATCTCTGGATTCCAAGGGTCGCAGAGACACACCAACCAAATAGCCATAGGTGGGCCTTGTTTGGATCGTGATGCAAATAAATCAACTGTTTTAAAAAAAGAGAGGAGTGGGGGAGAGAGGGAGAATTAAGAAAAATTAAGCACGGATTGAATATTGGGAGATACTAAGAAATTGTTTAAGTTTTTACATGTGATAATAAAACAGACATAGTCCTTATGTTTTAGAAATCATACAGGTCTCTCCTGCCCTTCTGAAGGTGAGGTGACCAGGTGTGGCAGCAGCGTAAGAGGCATTTCCATCCGCAGGCTCCTTATGTAGCACACAGTTCCCACTCGGGGCAGTTCTCAGTCCCCAGGGGAAGCCTGCCCTGTTCTGGGGAATGATGTATCCTTTTGTCTTCCTAGTGATCTCCTGTGGGAACCCTGGGACTCCAAGCAATGCCCGCGTCATGTTCAGCGATGGCCTGGTTTTCTCCAGCTCCATTGTCTATGAGTGCCGGGAAGGTTATTATGCCACGGGCCTGCTCAGCCGGCACTGCTCGGTCAATGGCACCTGGACAGGCAGTGACCCAGAGTGCACAGGTGAGAACCCAGGCCCATGGTCCTCATGGCAAACGGTGGCTGAGAGCAGTGGGTTGAAAGCTGTCCATGGGAGCCTAGGGAGGCCGTCTGGAGTGGTGGGACTTGCCCCTGAATGAGAGTCATACACATAATGTCTGTTTATTGAGGACACATTGGCATTGGTTTGAGGCCACTGAGCTAAGTGCTTTATTTTATAGGCAATGCCATTGGACGCTCACCCCATCCCCCTGAAGTAGCTACTATTTAGCCCCCCTTTACGTGAAAGGACTGGGGCTCAGAGGTTGCGATACACCAGTTTGCTGTTTCTTGGGCTCTGGCCAGTTCCTTGGGCTTTCTTTTTCTCCTGTAGGGCAAACCCCCAGTGCACAGCCTGATTTCTTTCCACTTAACACTGCCACCACCCACCATCCTTGTTGGTTCCTCTCTCCCTTGCACCCATCCCCACCCTGGCCTGGCTCTCGAGCCTCATGTAACCCCCCTACTCCCCTTTCTTGCTTCTCTCAAGGGAAGCCCCAAGCCCTTTTCCCTGGAAAGTGAGTCCCTGTGGGGCCCAGATGGAGAGAAGTGCTAAGTAAGGAATCTGAAAATATTTTCTCTTTCCAAGTCCTAGTCTTTGATGTCAGGCTCTCTCTGAAATCCCATGTCAAAATCACTTTTGTTCCACAGCCAGCGCTCAGCAACCCCTAGCCTCACTTGATACCTTAACATAGTTACAACCATTGCATAGGTCCTCAGACCCTGATTCTCAGCCCCTGGGCCTACAGAGGCCTTCTAGGCAGAATACCAGATGGTAAGATACACCTGCTGGCAGACAAATTATCTGTGGGGTTCATTGGCACATCTTAGGATCTTCAACCTGGAGACCTCCCTTCCCCTGAGTCCTAGCCTTGTTTAGGAACTGAGCCCTCTGGGTACTTCTCTTGGAGGGATGAGCTTTGAATAAGAAGGATGGTTATCATAGCCCAAGTGTCTGGGGTGCATAAGGATATTGTGGCAAGGAGAGAGGGGTGCAGGAGGACTCCTGCAGGGAGACTGGGCAGTGCCCTCCTGGGAACCTGGGAGGGGCCAGGTATTCCTTATCTGACAGTTTCCTTCCTGGAAGTGAGTAGGGAGTGACAGGGTGGTGTTGGAATGCTCGGGACGAGGGCTGGGGCCTGGGAGTGAACAATGCTGTATCTGTCTCCCTGTCCTAGTCATAAAGTGTGGTGACCCTGGGGTTCCAGCCAATGGCGTCCGGCTGGGCAGTGACTTCAGGTACAACAAAACTGTGACATACCAGTGTGTCCCTGGCTACATGATGGAGTCCCATAGGGTGTCCGTGCTGAGCTGCACCAAGGACCGGACGTGGAATGGTACCAAGCCAGTCTGCAAAGGTGCGTCTGAGGGCTGCAGGCATGGACAGGGGGCCAGAGAAGATACAAAAGTGAGACGTGGGCCTTGGGCATCTAGAAGGGAGGGTGATGAGGCAGAGCCCTGAGATCTGAACCAGGGGCCTGTGGGGTGAGGACTGGCCCCTGAACATCTGCAAGGCGGGAGTCAGAGGTACCAAGGCAAGGCTTGGGCTTTGAGAGGAGTGGGTTGTCAGGCGCCAAAGGAGCAGAAAGACCAGAGCTCCCTAAGGGGGGCCATTCCTGACTCCTCCTGCTCAGCCCAGACACCTGCCAGGTGCAGGGTGGCCAGTAACATCCATGCTGGTGACGGGCCTGGTTTCACCGGGACGGCACCAGAACTCAGCCTGCTGTGGTCTTCCCCCAGCCATCATGTGCAAGCCGCCTCAGCTCATCCCCAACGGGAAAGTGGTGGGGTCCGACTTCATGTGGGGCTCGAGCGTGACGTATGCCTGCCTGGAGGGGTACCAGCTCTCCCTGCCCGCGGTGCTCACCTGTGAGGGAAACGGATCTTGGACAGGAGAGCTGCCTCAGTGTTTCCGTAAGTTGCTCATAGGGCTCTCTAGCGCCTCCTGTCTGCCGCTCCTTCCCCTTCCCTCAGAGCTCTGCTGCAGAAGTTCTAGACCAGATACCCCACCCCAGACCAGGGAGGACTTTTGTCAGACACTATTAAAGAAGGAAGGAAGTTAAAGGAAGAAAATGAGAATAAATTGAGCCCTAGCTACAGACTTTGTGTGGTCACAGTGGTAAGAAATTAAGTCATAGATGAGAGGAAGGTTTTTAACCCAAAAGTTGTTAACTGGCTTGGGCAGTACCCAGCAATGGGGGGCCAGTGCAGGAAACATGCCTGTCTTCAAGGGAAATACCTGCACAGAAGGGCTCCTGGGAACTCCTGATTTCCCTGTGACACTTTATTTCTACCCACCTGGCCCAGTCGTGTCCCAGAGAGCCCCAAGTCCCCCTCAGGTTCATTTCCTACCGAGCCCCGGGAGAAGCAGGGTCCAGGTCACTTATTCTTGTCAGAGCCCGAGAATTGGTTCTGGATGTTTTTCTCGGTGCCTGTGCTTTGGACAAACAATAGGACCTATTTTTCCTGTCCACTGGGCATTGGTCTAAAGCTGCAAAAACCTGTCAACATACTCATGACACTGTTTGGGTACCCCTGACAGTTTGCTTCCATTTGAGAAATGTCAGCAGAGGCGAGGGCCAGCAGCTCAGACGCGGACCCAGGAAAGGCAGCACTTGGTGCATGGTTAACCTTTGTGTACCGTCAGGGCGACGTTAGGAATGGAACACAGCAAGTCTCAGGGCAGAGTCTGGACTAGAAACAGTGCTTTTCTTCTTGAGAAATAGCTGCATTGCTTTTTAGCAATGCATTACAGTTAGGCATTACAGTTAGGCATTACTAACTGTAATTACTGCCAGGCAGGCATTACAGTCCAAAAAAATTGTGTGATATCTGAAAAGACAAAGAAGAACGTAACAGTCACCTGAACTCTCAATTCCCAAAGGCAGCCACGGCTGTGTCTCCATGCCTATCGCTCTGCGTTTTTGCATGTATAGCATATGGATATGATTTCCCATAAATGGTATTAAATCATGCTGTGCATACTAGCTCATGACTTGTATGCATTGATAGGCCAACGACACCTTTCTCTATCAATAGATACTGACCTACACATCATCATTTTTAATGGTTTAAAGAATTTCCTTCTTGTAGATGCTACAACTTATCTAATCTCCTTCTGGTGGCGAATTTGGGTTTTTCCAGTTTAATCCTGTTAGAAACAGTTCTGTAAGAAATAGCCCTGAAAATAGCATTTCTTTACCCTCATGGTAAAGTCCTAGGAGTGAGCCTGTCTCAGCAGACATGCACTCTATTTGTTAGGACACAGGATGCCAAACTGTCTTCTGGAAAGAGTGTCCCAATTTGCACCCCCTCCAGCAGTTTATGAGAACATTTCTTGACTCCTTCTCTCATTAACAATGGATTTTTTCCCATTTTTTTATATTTACCAGGCTGAGGAGTTTAAAAAGTTACCTCCTTATTTTAATTGGTACCACATTGCTTATTAGCAAGACCGAGTTTCTCTTTCTTTGTCATCCATTAGTATTATCTTGTGCGTTGCCTTTTTCTAGCTAGTATTTCTAGATACTTCTGATCATCTTGGCCTTTGACTGACTTCTGATTGGTCAGGTCTAGACTCCCAGTTTCCACGGCACAGACTCCTAATTTATTTGCATATTATTATGAACCTCATGACTCTGTGTACACACACACACACACATACACACATCATAGCCTAAAGAATGTTCTTCATGCCTGAAGTGATGTCTTGGGAACCGAAGGTAGTCAGTTTTTAATGATCCTCTGAAGATATGAATGAATACGCACACTCCATGCACTCCTCTCTCCATGCACTCCCCACCGCAGTGTAAACGCACACCCTTTGGAACGACAGTTGTCCATACTATACATTGAGAGCCATGAACACACTCAAACCTTTAAAAATAAGTCCACTCCTAGTGAATCTCCTCCATGAAAATAATAAAGGCCAGGTGTAACTTTATAATAATAGAAAGGTTAGGACAAACTATATAGAAAGGTTATGACAACCTCTTGTTGCGGAACTATGTAGCCAATAAATGACAAGGTTGCATAAACCTGGGAAATGTTCACAGAATATTAAGTGAATAAAGCAAGGTCAACAACATTTGGATGTTGGGTTTGCAGCCACGCACAAATTTACATACAAGTAAACCAAGACCAGAAGGGGGTGAGCGTGAAAATGGGAGGTAGCAGGGGGAGAACAATAGATAGTGGCTGAGAGTTCATTTTTTTCTCTGTGTTCTAAACTTCCTGTAGTATTTTTCCGTTAGTTGGATGGTTATTGATAAGCACTTTGAATATGGGAAGGAGAGGAAACAGCAACAGCGGGGATGGGGACCATGGGGTCGCACACTGGGTTCCGGGAAGCAACTTGGACCTGCCTTTCTCCCTTGTGCTCCCAGCTGTGTTCTGCGGAGATCCTGGGGTCCCAGCCCGGGGGAGGAGAGAGGACCGCGGCTTCTCCTACCGGTCGTCCGTCTCCTTCTCCTGCCAGCCCCCTCTGGTGCTGGTGGGCTCACCACGGAGGTTCTGCCAGTCAGATGGGACGTGGAGCGGCACCCAGCCCAGCTGCATAGGTGAGAGGTGGGCTGGGGCACTGTCCCAGCTCTGGGCATCCCTCTTTGGGGCCCAAGATGATGGCTTTCCTTCCCTGTGCTCAGGGTTCTCACCTGCAAAAGGGGGCAAGTCCTCCTCCGAGCTTCTTGGAGCAGGATGTGAAACGGCCAGAGTTAATGTGCTACAGGGCATAGTAGTGTCAGCCAGGGGTCTGGCTCAGGTGGGATCATGGAGAGGCAGGGACATCGGGACGTGGCTCCGTTTTCTTCTCTGCCTCTGTTTCTCAGCGTGAGCCGAGGCAAGGAGAGCTTCCGTGACCGTGTGGTCTGTTTCTTTGTTTTGCGATCCAGACCCAACACTGACCACGTGCGCAGACCCCGGCATGCCGCAGTTTGGGATACAGAACAGTTCCCAGGGCTACCAGGTAATGGGGTCAGCCAAGATCAAGCCTCCTGCCTCCTGCCCCTCCCTGTCACTGGCAGCCTCGGAGGGCCCGGGGACCTTGCTTGGAGCAGCAATAGTGGGGGACGCGACCTTGGGAGCTGGAGGAGAAAAGGGCTCTGCCTGTTGGAGCTGAGCTGCACGGGACCCCGGTCACTCTTGCACATGTTACCAAGAAACGGGGAAAACTGTGGTGTAGTCACACAGTGGCTTCTTAGACAGCCGTGAAATGAATGGACTGCAGCCCACCCAGTGTGGATAAATCTTAGCAGTGCATCATCAAATGACAAAGGTGATATGGTACTATTTCTCTCAAGATTAAAACCAAGAAACACTTACATTGCTTAGAGATGTATGTACACATATGTGGTAGAATTATTCTTTAACAAAGCAAGGAAATTAAAAACACAGAATTCCAGGTGGTGGTTACCACTGAGAGGAAGGGGGCAGGGAAGGGGCACCCTCATCTGTAATGTTCCAGCTCTTGAGTAGTGGGCTCACTCTAAAATGTTCCTTTTATTGTTATAACTCATGTCTACATAGGCTCCATATATTTTTCCTATGCATCAAATATCACATAATAATTTCTGAAGAGAAAAAGTTATAGGCTGGGTCATGTAGGACTTTGAGGCCAGGATGGCATTTTGGAATTGATTCTAAATCCCAGGGGGCACCATTGGAAGGAGACTTGATCTGATCTGCCATCTGGCTGCTGATGAGAGAACAAGTAAAAGGGGGTTACGAATAGAGGCCAGCCCTGGCCACTGTGGTTCAGCTGGTTGAGCATGGTCCCAAGTTTGATTCCAGCTCAGGGCACATGCTCAGGTTTGGGGTTCATCCCTGGGTCTTCCAGAAGGCAACCGATGGATGTTTCTCTATCACATCAATGTTTCTCTCTCTTTCTCCCTCTCCCTTGCTCGCTCTCTCTCTAAATTTAAAAAAAAAAAATAGAGGCTAGACAAGTAGGACACTTGCCGCAGCTCAGGAGGAGGGTGGGATGGGCAAAGGTAGTGACAGTGGATGTGGAGAGAAGTGAAGGGGTTAGAATGTATTTTGTGGGTAGAACCAAGAGGACTTGCTGATGGATTGGACCAAGGGTTGAAGGAAAGAGAGGCATCAAGGATGGCGTGAGGTTTTTGATTTGCATAACTGGATGGATAAAGGTGCCGTTTGCTGAATGAGATGATGAAATACCAACAAAGAGGCTGAGCATGGAGGAAGGGGGTGGAAATTAAGAGTTTCGCTCTATGTTAGAATCGGCTCCCATAGATCATAGAAACACATGGGTGTCTTGAGCTGGGCAATCGAGTTGCGTTTTAGGAAGCTGATGGGCAGCGTCATGCTGCATGGATTGGACAGGGAGAGATGGAGCTGGTGGTTGTGGGGGTTGAGTCAGACAGTGAGGAACACATGGAGGGTGAGCGTGGGGAAAACACCTAATACTGGAGGGAGGGAGGGAGGGCGGCTCTCTGTCAGCAGAGATTTACAAAGCACAGTGTCAGAGTCTCTGGGGAACATGTCTATAAGGAAGACAAGTCTCCCATCCTGAAGGAACTTACCATTTCATAGAAGAAAGAGACACAAGTCACTTTTATTTTGTGCATTTCTTCACATTTTATAAAATGCTTCCAGATCCACCATCGCATTCGTGTCGCAGCCTTCCGGCGCAGTGGTGACAGGCTGGCCTGCCCCACTCCACACTTAGGGAGTGTAGAGAGTTTCACGCAGCTGTCATTCAGGAGAAGCCAGACCGAGATCGGGCTCTTCCAATTCTGAGTCCGGCACTGCCCACAGCAGCGGAGTAGGGAGCGTCCCATAAGAGCATTGATGAGTGTGTTGGGCGAGTCCATGTAGAAGAGGAATAATATAAGCTGCCGCAAAGGACAGATAAGATTTAACCAGGCAGAGAAGTGGAAGAAGGGGGCAGAGGCAACTGCAGGAGTAGGAGTTGGGTCACGGGAAAGTAAGTGACCGAGTGACGGGTATGAAGCGTGGCTGCATGGGAGGTGATCGTAGGACCTTCCATCCTCGCCACAGGTGGGAAGCACAGTGCTCTTCCGCTGTCAGAAAGGTTACCTGCTTCAGGGCTCCACCACCAGGACCTGCCTCCCCAACCTGACTTGGAGCGGAAGCCCGCCCGACTGTGTCCGTGAGTGCACACGCCCCTGCCTCCCAACACAACCCACCTTGGCGACACATTGTCTCCCCCGAGCCGGGCAGCCAGGGCACTGGGATGCTCTGAATGACAGGGAGCGCTCAATGCTCATTGGCACCAATGTTGGTCTCTTTGTCATCATCACTCCCTGGGGACTCACAGAAAACATTTCACACAAAAGCCTTCCTGATCTTTGAAGGCAATGCCTAGGCCAGTGGTCGGCAAACTGCGGCTCGCGAGCCGTGGCTTGCCGCTCTGTTGACTAATGAGTTTGCCGACCACTGGCCTAGGCCTTAGCAAAATAAAAAGAAAGAACTTTCCGGGGGCAGCAAAAACTAGTAACCACCACAGCCAGCCCTCAAGATGGAAGATTCCAGGCTTTTGACCTTAGTTAGTCCTCTTGCCTCGGGATAAGTGCTGCAGGCTGCGGTTCCCCGGGGCTGATAAGCCAGCATCTACCTGGTGTCCATCATGTCCAGTCCTATAGACCCAGGGCTGGGAGGTGGGGGGAGACGTGGGAGGGGATGCTGGATATGAGAGGGGCCTGAAGGGGACAGGCAGGGGATGTTCCTTCTGGGAACGGGAATGGTCGAAGGCCCTACGCTCCCAGGTCCAACAGTGTCTCTCCTCTTGTCCAGCCCACCACTGCAAGCAGCCAGAGACGCCAACCCATGCCAACGTCGGGGCCCTGGACTTGCCCTCCATGGGCTACACACTCATCTACACCTGCCAGGAGGGCTTCTCTCTCAAGGGTGGCTCCGAGCACCGCACCTGCAAAGCAGATGGCAGCTGGACAGGCAAACCTCCCATCTGCCTGGGTGAGTGTGCCCACCGGTGAACCCTTCCAGGGTGGGAGGTGGAAGGTGGCTGAGCCTGAGTGAAAGGAGCACAAAAGAGAAGGAGGAGGTAGGATTTCCAGGAGCTGGGCTCTGCCTCTGACTTTCTGAGGCACTGAGTCCCTAGGAGCTGAAACCAGAGCAGCCTAGAGAGGCACATAGTGAATCCTTCTGCCTGTGCTTAAATACTAGTACACTTCCAGGATTACTAGTATAGTTAGTTACCAGACAGAGAAAATCTCTTCACTTCACCAAGCTAGAATACGGCATTATACATATAACCTTGATAAAACAGCGCCCACCCACAGACCCCTTGGAGTTACCAAAAGGTCACAGACCTCCCTCCCCCTGACTTTATTCATTCTCTATTTATTGAGCATTATCCCTGTGCATAACTGCTGAGAATTTGGAGGTGAAAGACAGAAACCCTGCCCTACAGGAGCTCACATTTAGCCACAGAAGACAGACACGTCAGATATAACAGTACCTTCAGGAACATAGAGATGGGCTGAATGTGGGATGCGGTGGATGGTCACTAATTCAGTCTAAGAGGGGGAGGGAGAAGCAGAGAAGGCTTCCTGGAGAAGGTGGTCTGGGAGTCCAGCAAGGATGCCCAGGTGGTGTGGCTCAGTGGTTAAGCATCAATCTATGAGCCAGGAGATCACAGTTCAATTCCTGGTCAGAGCACATGCCCAGGTTGGGGTGGGAGCACATGCCCAGTTTGTGGGCTCAATCCCCATTAAAAGGCGTGCAGAGGCAGCCGATCGATGATTCCCTCTCATCATTGATGTTTCTATCTCTTTCTCCCTCTCCTTTCCTCTTTGAAATCAATAAAAATAAAAGAGTCCAGCAAGAATAAACAGTCACTTTGGTGCTGGAATGGCATGAAACTTTCTTACAGGTGATGAACTTGCCATATGGCAGGCATTATACTAAGTACTTTGGGTGTACTACTTCATTTATTCTTCTCAGTCACCCTCTGAGGCAGGTTCTATTCATATCCCCATTTAATATATGGAGAAATCGAGGCACAGAGAAGCTAAGTAACATGCCTGAGGACACCACCTGGTAAAGGGAAAGAGCTGAGATTCAAACCCTGAAGGTCTGAGTTCAGCATCTGAGCTCTAAGTACTCAGTTCTCCTGTCTCTCAGAGAGAGAGGACTCAAGGTCAGAGCCTTTATCAGAGCCAGCATTTCATAACCACCTTGTATTGTCACCATATAAATAGTTGTAATTTTCCTTTATTTATGGAAAGTAGTATTTTTCCACATATGATATTAATATAAGATTTCATTTTTAGAGTACAATTATTTAAGCTTTTCATGTGGTAAAATATACATAATATAAAAGTTACCATTTTAACTACTATTAAGTGTACAATTCAGTGGCATTAAGTACATTTGCAATATTGTATAACCATCACCACTATCCCTTCCAGAATTTTTCATCATCCCTAACAGAACTTGATTAAACAATAATTTTTCATTTCCTTGAAGTCTCTAATAACCTCTGTGACACTTTCTAGCTCTATGAATTTGCCTGTTCTAGGTGCCTCATGTTAGTGGAATCATCTAATAGCTGTTGTTTTGTGTCTGTATTATTTCACTTAGCATAATGTTTTCCAGGCTTATCATGATATAGCATGTGTCAGAATGTCATTGCTTTTTATGCCTGAATAATATTCCTTCAATGAATATTCCTTCCATGGATATACCACATCTTGTTTTTTATCTATTTACCCACTAATGGACACTTGAGTTGTTTTCACTTTTTGGCTATTATGAATTATACTATGAACATAAAATTATATCTTTTATATGGACATAAGTTTTTCATTCTCTTGGTGTACATCCTATCTAATAAAAGAGTAATATGCAAGTTGACTGTCACTCCAACACACAAGATGACCACCCCCATGTGGTCAAAGATGGATGCCCCCATGTGGACACAAGTTGGTCACCACAAGATGGCCGGCAGGGGAGGGCAGTTGTGGGTGATCAGGCTAGCAGGGAAGGGCAATTAGAGGTGACCAGGCCAGCAGAGGAGGGAAGTTGGGGGCGACCAGGCCTGCAGGGGTGGATAGTTGGGGGGGGGGGCAGGCCTGCCAGGGAGGGCATTTGGGGGTGATCAGGCCTGAAGAGGAGGGCAGTTTGGGGTGGGGGGACCAGACCTGCAGGGGAGGGCAGTTGGGGGGGACCCAGGCCTGCAGGGGAGGGCAGTTGGGGGGGACCAGGCCTGCAGGGGAAGGCAGTTGGGGAGGACCAGGCCTGCAGGGGAGGGCAGTTAGGGGCAACCAGGCCTGCAGGGGAAGGCAGTTGGGGAGGACCAGGCCTGCAGGGGAGGGCAGTTAGGGGCAACCAGGCCTGCAGGGGAGGGCAGTTAGGGGCGACAAGGCTGGCAGGGGAGGGCAGTTATGGGTTACTGAGCCAGTTGGGGGCGACCAGGCCTGCAGGAGAGCAGTTAGGAGTCGATCAGGCTGGCAGGATAGTGGTTAGGAATGATCAGGCTGGCAGGATAGTGGTTAGGAATGATCAGGCTGGCAGGATAGTGGTTAGGAATGATCAGGCTGGCAGGATAGTGGTTAGGGGGTGATCAGGCTGGCAGGCAAAAGCAGTTAGGGGCAATCAGGCAGGCAGGCAAGCGAGCGGTTGGGAGCCAGCAGTCCTGGATTGTGAAAGGGATGTCCCAGATTGGAGAGGGTGCAAGCTGGGCTGAGGAACACACACACACACACACACACACACACACACTGGGCCTCTAGTCTAGGAGTAAAATGGAATTTCATGCACCAGGCCTCTAGTCTAGGAGTAAAATGACAACTCTGAGTTGAACATTTTGAGAACCTATCAAACAGCTCTGCAAAGTGCCTGTGCCATTTTATGTTCCCACCAGCAGTGCGTCAAAGTTCCAATTTCTCTATACTTGCCAACACCTTATTGTCCATTTTTTATAACCATCCAAAGAGGGTGTAAAGTTGTATCTCACTGTGGTTTTGGTTTACATTTCCCTAATGGCTAAAGATATAAGCATCGTTTCATGTGTTTATTGGCCATTTGTAGAGCTTCTTTGGAGAAATGTCTAATCAAATCCTTTGTCCATTTTTTAATTGGGCTATTTGTCTTTTTATTATTGAGTTGTAAGAGTTTCTTCAATCCCTTTTATTTCTTTTCTCCCAGATTTATTGAGGTATAATTGACAAATAAAACTGTAATATATTTGAAGTTTACAGCATGATAGTTTGATATATGTATACATTGTGAAGGAATTTCTACCATCAATTTAACACATCCATCCCCTCACTTTTTGGTTGTTTTTTATAAGTTTGAATCTCTTAGCAAATTTTAATTATACAGTGTAGTATTACTATCAACCATCGTTACCATGTTATATATTACATACTTACACCTTATTCATCTTATAATTGAAAGTTCGAATCCTTTTGCTAACCTCTCCCTATATCACCCTGCCAACTACCCTTCTACTCTTCGTTTCTATAAGTTTGACTTTTTTTTTTTAGATTCCACCTGTAAGTTGTACCATATAGTATTTGTTTGTCTTTCTCTCTCTTATTTCACTTAGCATAATGTCTTCCAGATTCTCCCATGCTGTTGCAAATGTCAGGATTTCCTTCTTTTTTAAGGCTGAGTAATATTTCATTGTCCAAATACATGCACCACATTTTCTCTATCCATTCCTCCATTGGCAGACACTTAGATTGTTTCCATACCTCGGCTATTGTGAATAGTGCTGCAGTGAATGGGAGTGCAGCTATCCCTTCAAGGATCTCATTTCCTTCAGATATATACCCAGAGATGGGACTGCTGGATCACAAGTTAGTTGTGTTTTTAATTTCTTGAGGAACCTCCATTCTGTTTTCCATAGTGGCTGTATCAGTCTACATTCCCACCAGCAGTGCACAAGGGCCCCTTTTCTCCACATCCTCACCAGCATTTGTTATCTCGTCTTTCGATGATAGTCATCCTAACAGATGTGAGGTTATAGGTCACTGTGGTTTTGACTTACATTACCTTAATAATGAGTGATGTTGAGGACCTTTTCATGTACCTGTTGGCTATTTGTGTGTCTTCTTTCTAAAAGTGCCTATTTGGGTCCTTTGTTCATTTTTTAATTGGCTTTTTTGTAAGGGTTTTTATATTGAGTGTATGAATTGCTTGTATCATTTATGTATGTTCACCCTTGTTGGATATATGGTTTCCCATTCCATAGGTTGACTTTTCATTTTGTTAATGGTTTCCTTTACTGTGTGGAAACTTTTTAGTTTATGTAGCTCCACTTGTTTAATTTTCTTTTGTTACCTTTGCTTTTGGTGTCAAATCCAAAAAACCAATACCAAGACCAATGTCAAGAAGCTTAACCCCTATGTTTGCTTCTCAGAGCGTTATGGTCGCAGGTTTCACCTTCAAGCCTAACCCGTTTTCATTTGCCGTTTGTGTGTGGTGTGAGATAGGGGTGCAGTTTTACTCTTTGCATGTGTTTCCCAAGCACTAGAGACAGTGCTTTTTTCCATTGCATATTCTTGGCCCTTTGATTGAAAAATAACTACCTGGGTTTATTTCTGGGCTTTGTATTCTATTCTGTTGGTCTATTTGTCTGTTTTTATGCCAATACCATACTGTTTTGATACCATACTGTTTTGTGATACAGTTTGAAATCAGGAAGTATGGTTCCTTCAGCTTTGTTCCCCAGATTGCTTTGGCTATTTGGGGATCTTTGGTGGTTCCATACAAATTTTAGAATTGTTCTATCCCTGTGAATAGTGAGTCACTGTGGGAAATTTCTCTGAGCTTTCTGTGTACCTGAACAGAAGCTGGCCTCCAGAATTGGAAGGGGTGTGCTATAAAACCCTGTGGCCTCCCTAAGGAGACAGTAGGGAAAGTCTGTCCTTATTGGTGACAAGGCAGATTTTTCTCTGCAAAATAAGGAAAGACATTAACATTTACTCACCATGACTTCCATGTTCACAACCTCATTTGTCCAGCATAGAGCTGTGAGGTATGTGCTAGCAGGAGGAGACGAAGACTCTGAGGGGTGAAATGACTAGTCATTCGCACACTCATTAAGTAGCGCTGCTGGAATCTGAACCTCGCTGTGTCTCAAGCCCTAAGCTCGTTCCTTGCCTGTGCTGGGAGGGCTTCTGGGTCTTCATATCACCGCTCCAAAGGAAGAAGGCGCTCCACCGAAACCCCATCGGGGCGAGGAAGTTTACTTTTAGTCAGTGGAAGGTCCTCCTTCGTGCTGGGCATCTGGGAGGAAAGCAGAGTCCAGCTCATAAGGGTTTCTCAGCCCCAGGTCCTCAATGGGGCGCTCGGAGGGTCTGTGCAGTAGGGTCGAAGATAGACATCTTTACTGCTTACCGAAGTGTAGCATTTCCTTTCATTTAGAATAGTACACAAAGCCCATAGACGTGCTAGCAATACTAATGACATTGTCAGCAGTAGGAATTGCACATTTTCATAGATTACAGTTGTTATTCATATCATGAAATACTGTTTATGTTCCTGACTACTCCAAGATGATGATAGTTACTAGACTTGCTGGTAGATCCTGTTATTTAATACAGTAATAAGGAATTAGATGTAATTATATCTTAATTCCTTGTTTAATATGACTGTGATTGATGTGATGGAAAATGTGTAACTCTTTACATTTCATCATCTGAGAGGCATCACCCTCAAAGCAGCCCCACTTCTGGTCTAAGAGGATAAGTCCAGAGCAAGATCTCAAAGAAGCCATTGACCTGATGCCAGAGAGGCGGCCACTATTTTCCAACAGAATGTAGACCAGAAGCTGACCCTGTTTCCTCCCATTTTCTTTCCCCAGCAGAGGTCCGGCCCAGTGGGAGACCCATCAACACCGCCCGGGAGCCGCCACTCACCCAGGCCTCAGGTGTGTACGGGCCAGATCTCAAGACACTGAGTTACCCAGAAACACGCACATGAGTCTCTGAGTACCCAGTGGAAACTATTTGTAGGGCCAAACTGATTTCCCCTCCCACCTCCTAACCCAGGCAGACTTCAGGAGGAAGTGAACCTGAAGGGAGCAAAATCTCAACCAGAAGAAGGATCCAAGGTTTTCCAAAAACATGTCCAGAGCTTCGAGCTCTGGAGCTGTTGATTACCACACCCCCGCCCGACACAGCACCAGCCAGTGGATGGTCCTAGACACAGACCCAGGTCCTGCCCGGGAGCTTCCTGGGAGTGATTACATTTTTAAGACACGTGTTGGTTCTTTCCAAGTGTGATGACCAGAACTAGACACAGAGCTACAGGCCTGCTGCCTGACCAATGCACAGTTATTATATACCATCATATGCTTTCCGAAACCCTTTGCAGTGATATTAGTTAGTATGTGCATTTTATAGGAAACAAGACTCAATCCAAATTCCATTTTGGGCACTGACCATCTGTGAATGGGCTTTACTTCCTGAGCTTCAGTGTATCTTTCAGTAAAATAGGGATTATAACACGTGCCTTAGAGAATTATTATAGGATAAGTAACAGTTTAATAGCTATCGTTCAGTGGGTGCTTTTATGTGCCTGACATCCTGTGAGGTGCAGTTTGCAACATTAGATCACTTGACTCCTACAATAACTCTGATGAGACAGGTGGGGTGCTCCCATTTCCAGAACTGCAAGTATGGCCTGCAGGTGAGGGAGTTGGAGGCCCTTGCACTTGACCAAACAACGGGTAATTTACAGCCAAGATGAGAATCCAGGTCTGTCTGCCTCCATTAGCCCGAGTCCTATCTGCCACATGATACTGACATATTTGTTTTCTCTCTCTTCTCTTTTTCCCTTCTTCATCTTCTCAGCCTCCTCCCTTCTCTTCTCTTTTCTCCTTCCTCTTTCTCTCTCTTCTTTCTAGTTTCCTTGCTCCCTTTCTTGTTTTCTCCTTTTTTCTTATCCACCTTCTCTCCCTTGCCCTCCATTCATTCACCCTGAGAGCCAAGAGGATCGCAAGAGGTCAGAGCACTCCACCACCCTCCTTGGGGTTAGAAGTTGGGAAAACAGTCTCATAACTGAACTAGGATCAGTCATTAGGTGGTCTCAAGTCTACCAGCACACAATAAAGTCCCCCTCATGTCTGTTTCTCAATTCCTCTAGTTCCTGGGGATGTTTTTGCCAAGAATTCCCTCTGGAAAGGGGCCTATGAGTACCAGGGGAAGAAGCAGCCGGCCATGCTCAGGGTGACTGGCTTCCAGGTTGTCAGCAGCAAGGTCAATGCCACCATGATTGACCACAGCGGCGTGGAGTTGCACTTGGCCGGTGAGAAGCGACCCCTCCCCCCACCCCCGGCCCTCTGTGCAAGCCCAGGTTGCTAAGGGCAGGCGGGCACATGCCCTTTGCAGGGATGAATCTGCTGTCATTACATTGTACTGTCCTGGGAGGCTCAGACCTGTCTGGTGGGCAGGGGGAAGAGGAAGTGTCTATTCATCTTTGTTTACATGATAAAAACACCAGGGACTAAAGGTGACAAATATCAATAACTTGAACATATGAAGGACCCTGAGAAATAAAGAGAAAAGAGACTCTTATCCCTAAAACTGAACCAGCAGCGGGGGTTGAAAACCCCAGGAGCCACAGTATAGGCAGTCAGTAAACAAGAGAAAAGTATTTTTCATCCGTAATCAAAAAATCATAGTAAACACAAACTATCGCATTCTACTCTTCCCACTAAGGTTTTTTTTTTGAGTGATAAACTTTGGTGCTGGTCAAGGTCCAGTAAAGGCACTGACACAGTGCTGGTCCAACTAGGAAATAGTACAGTTCTAGTAAACAGTGTGGCATTTGTATCAAGAACCTTGAAAATGAAGGGACCCATTAATTAAGAATCTTTATCATAAGAAATAAACATGGACGGAGTCAAACACTCATGAATAAAGGATGTTTATATTACAGGGCTATTCATAGTACATAAATGGAAATATTTTTAAAAGGGGGGATATACTAATTATAGCCTATCTTCTGGATAAAAGATTATGTCAATTTTGGAAGAAAGACATCAAGGATAATGCTTTTAAAATGGAACTCCAGTTTTTAAAAGAAAATAATCATATGTATAAGAAAGAAAATTGGAAGTAATTAAACCAAAATGTTGACAGTGGCTGTTTCTTAATAATGAGATTAAGAGTGATGTTTTTTCTTCATGTATCTCTGCATTTCCTAAAATTTCCCCAATTTTCAGTCCTTCTATAAATAGAACAACTAAATACGTAGAAAAAAAACTGTTTGTTGAATAGATGGATAGATAGATGAATGTATGAGTGAAAGAATGCACACATTAATACACAAACCCATGTACGCTCACATCCATGCATGCACACACACACAGACATAAGCAAACAGTCACATTCACTTTTTAGCTCTAAGAGAGTCCTAAACACATTCATATATTCCTGGATACATCACTCATGCATTCCTACACGCACTGAATTGTAGGCACACCAACGCATTAACTGATACATTCCCATATACAAAACCATATTCACTCTATTCTCACACATGCATGTATAAACAGGTTCCCAGCCACAGGCCAGTAATCCATTGTTTGTTAACATCCATGCACATTCTTGCACATACTCACCACCTACATAAACTCCCCAGCAGCACCATACTTGCCTACCTCCAGTTAATAATTCATGGAGTGTTTAGATCAACATCTGCACGTGAAATCCCATTCAGATGCTCACACCCGCATAGCCACAAACTTGGGTTTTGACATTTCTCCGGATCTTTCAAGTGCACCCTCTGAATTTGCTTTTCCCAGGAATTTACAAGAAAGAAGATTTCCATCTCCGACTCCAGGTTTACCAGATCACAGGACCTGTGGAGATCTTTGTGAATAAGTTCAAAGATGATCACTGGGCTCTAGATGGGCATGTAAGTTGAGCAAATCTCACTCAGTCCTTAGACTCCCGGTGCCCTTGGCCCATCCATTCCCAGGGCACTGCCAGGAAAGAGGAGGTGAGGAGAGGGTGGGAACTCTTGCATCCACGTGGAAACTTGGGAGGAGGTTTTCCGTAGGGCCAGGACAGGGAACAAGGGAGACCTCATTGGCTAGTGAAATGGGCAAAGGCAAAGATAAAAAGGGCCAGGAGGCTGGGAGTCCAGAGGGTCAGCACACCTAAGTGAGACGGAGTAGGTTCTGATGCTAGATCCAAAAGCAAGGAATGTGGAGGTCAGCGGTATACAATGAATTCAAGCAAGCTGAAGGTCAGGGTGTGGTGGTGAGAGCTGGAAGAATTATTATTATTTTGCTACTGTTATGAATCATAATGTAAATATCTGTGTTTTCCGATGGTCTTAGGTGACCCTGCTAGCGGTTCTCTACCTGTGGGTTGCGACCCATAGGTTGAGAACCGCTGCTGTAGAGCCTAAGACCATCGGAAAACACAGATATTTACATTACAATTCATTAATAGTAGCAAAATTACAGTTATGAAGTAGCAACGAAAATAATTTTATGGTTGGGGGTCACCACAACATGAGGAACTGTATTGAAGGGTCGCGGCATTAGAAAGTTGAGAACCACTGTTCTAGGGCATTCTTGAGATGGAAGCCAGGTCCCCAGGGATGCTCCTCTGCCCGTGCCTTCCAATGTCACTGGTAGTGGAGTTGAGCATAGTGTCGCCTACCACATCCTCGGCTTCCCTGTCTTGGATTGTTGAAGCTAGAAGGAGAGTGGGAAGGAGGGAGAGGAATGGTGGGGTGGTGTCCAGAGTAGCAGAGGCTGAGGAGTCAGGGTACCTCCTCCTGTACAAGACTGGCTGGTGGAGGACTGTGGCTTTAGTGACTTTGCTTTATATACACATGAGGAGAAGCAAGTGACTTTTCCAGGGGTGGCACAGAAAGTTAGTTCCTTGCTATTCTCAAGATTATCCTATGGAACCCCTTGGGTGTCCCAGCCCTGATGGCATCAGTGGTAGTAGTCCGGAAGCTTACCAGGACAACAGACTCTGCCTTGCTGGGGGCGGAGGGAGGAGGGTGCCAGAGGTGAGAGGACAGGGTCAGAGTTGGGAGATGAAGCCAGGAGTGCAGGCCAGAGGCTAGACAGGAATGGGGCTCTGGGGGCCAGGGACAGCTGTAGCAACTGCCTAGGATGACAGCCATCATTGGCCTGCGTCTGTGTCACCCAGGGTATGTTCAAGGGGGCAGGAGAGGAGGTCAGCCTAGAGCACCACAGACAGGGCCCTGGGGAAGAGCAGGAGTTGGAAGGTACACCAGTAGCACCAGCTCTGCCCTCCGACAAGTGTGTTTGACTGTCTGTGCCAATTACACGAGCCTCATGGAGGCAAGTGGCAGAGGGAACAAGAAGGAGTTATGTCCCCAATTGCCCCCGAAAAATATTACAGCTAATGGAGCTGGAATGAACTCTCCAAAGTGTGTTAAGTCTGCTGGGTCCATCTTAATCTTCTTCGGTTTGTCCCGTGGTGCTCTAAGCCAGTTTTTCATCACAGCAAGTACAGCTAACACTTATCTAGGGCCTGTTAAGTGTTATAAGTGCTTCATCTATATTAACTCATTTAATCTTCACAACCACCCTGAGACATAGGTACCGTTATTATTCCTGTTTTACAAATGAGAAACTGAAGCCACAGATTAAATGACTTGGCCAGTGGGAAAGAGAAACGCCTCCCTGCCTCCTACAAGCATTTGGTGCCCCCACTCCTCCCCCAGCACATCAGCCTGCTCCGCCCGTGCCTGGTTGTGCTGGACAGGGTCACTGTCTGTGTCGAGGCAAGAGCGGGAGGGTGAAACCAGCGCCTCGGGCAACATGCCTATGCGTGTGCCCCTGGCCTGGCTCCCACCTCCTGCTAGCATGCCTCCCAGCTTATTCTCTCTGCTCCCACCACACAGGTCTCCTCAGAGTCTTCCGGAGGCACCTTCATCTACCAAGGCTCCGTCAAGGGCCACGGCTTTGGGCAGTTCGGCTTTCAAAGGCTTGGTAACTAGCTTTTGTTCCCTGGGAGCATGAGCTCCCGGGTGTGGAGGAGAAATGTGTATATTGGGGTGGAGGACAGAGGATTGGTGACAACCAACAATCTAAGACAGGGGTTCTCAACCCTTTCTGGATCAGTGACACCTTTGAGGTTCTGATGAAAGTTGTGGAACACCTCTCCAGAAATAAGCACAGTACATCATGCGCTCCCCTTTGCCAGTTTCATGCTCAGCTTTTGAGCTGAAGGCCCCCAACTTACGGGCATTGGGTCTCAAATACAGGCCCCTGCAGTACTGTCTGGCCAGCCCTCGGGCATCAACCAGACATCCCTAAGCATTGAGACAGGGGGACCTGAGGGGTGCCTTCATCCGTGCTGTCCTTTCCACCCCACATGTCACAGAGGTTGGTATTGCAGTCCTCGTCCAACAGATGAGAAAACGGAGTGTCAGCGAGGCTTCCCTCCTTTGCTCCCCTGTAATCTTTACCCTGCATGCTCCATACCATCAGTGCCCAGCATCCTCCCTCCAGAGATTGGCTTTGACCGAGAGCCTCTGGGTGTGAGCCTCGGGCTCTAATGGGGGGAGAGGTCCTGGTTTCTTGGGAGTCAGGCCCGGGGAGACAGGAGGCAGTCCCAGTGCTATCTCCAGAGCCCTCTGCCTGCCAAGGCAGTCCATTGCGTGTTCTCACAGCACTGACCCTCAAAAAGCTTCTCTCTGTCTTCAGTGGAAATCGGCTTCCCTGTTCTGCCCACTCCACCCCGCTCCTCCCGAGAGCTGTTCTTAGCTCTGCCCCGTGAGCTGCACTCTCTCTTCCGTGCAGCAGCCCCTCAAATGCCTGACCCCTCAGCCTCAAACACAGAGAGACCTCAGGAAACCGAGTTCTGATTCTGGCTCCACAGCTGACTCCCTGTCTCCTGAGAAGGGCCCGCCCTCTCAGCTTCGCCCTCTCAGCTTCAGCCCCTTAGTTAGGTGAGGTGCTTAACAGGGGCAATGGTGTCCCACTGCGCTCTTCTGAGTCCCCCAGTCTTGTGGGGGGAGGGGCAGGCAAAGGAGGGGAGACCCTCCAGAGACAGAAACTTCAGTGCCCCCAGAGCAGGTCCTCATGCATCCGTTTCATATTTTCACTTCCTTGTAAAGTTCCATGGCCCAATGCTTCTATGGCCCAAAAAGTTTCAAAACTTCTAAAGGGCTGCACCCTTTTAAGATTTTACTCTGCGACATAGTTTCAGATTCTCCTGAAGATTAGCTTCCCTAGGACCGAACGCTGTCCTCTGCATACGATCTGACCGACCTCCGTGGGCCCCTTCTCCCTGGAAGGTCTGGGTGTGTGTGGAAGGCACACCCTGAGCAGCGAGGCCTCTCCCAGCTGAGTTCCAGGAGGGACCATGCCAACCGCAGCCGCACTTCCCAATAGTGACCGCTAGGGGCCGCACTCGCAGA
Source organism: Corynorhinus townsendii (assembly GCA_026230045.1). Lineage (NCBI taxonomy): Eukaryota > Metazoa > Chordata > Mammalia > Chiroptera > Vespertilionidae > Corynorhinus > Corynorhinus townsendii. Next base: position 200,778,449 of record JAPDVU010000002.1, read on the forward strand.
CTGTGTCTCTGACCTAGGGTTTATGCTTTGGGACTTGCAGACCTCAGGCTGCTGGAGTCAGACCCGGAATCTATCGGCCGCCACTTTGCTTCCAACAGCAGCTCGGTGGCCGCCGCAATCTTGGTGCCTTTCATCGCCCTCATCATTGCAGGCTTTGTGCTCTATCTCTACAAGCACAGGTACAGAGAAGGAAGGAGGCAGGGGGGACGGGGGAGCGGGGGGGGGGGGGGGGGGGGGAGCGACAAGACACTCGCCAGGCCCCAGCCCACTCAGAGCTTTCCTGAGCTGTGACCTTCTGAGACCTCCCTGCCCTCCCTCTGCCTCCCTCTCCCTCTTTCCGAATTTAGACCCCTGAGTCTGTCCTTTCCCTCTTATTCCCAGGAGAAGACCCAAAGTTCCGTTCAATGGCTATGCTGGCCACGAGAACACAAATGTCCGGGCCACATTTGAGAACCCAATGTACGACCGCAACATCCAGCCCACAGACATCATGGCCACCGAGGCGGAGTTCACAGTCAGCACAGTGTGTACAGCGGTATAGCCCCCAGGCCTGCTGCCGCCCCCACTGCCCCCGAGAGCCCCGCCTCCAGCAGCTGGTGAGAGGGGTGGGAGGGGCCAGGCCATGTGCGCGCATCCTTTCACATCCACCCTAAACAAATATTGAACGAAGGAGGAGAAATGATTCCAGTGGGATCATTTTAACATGCCAGAAGCGTTCTCAGGTTTTATCTTTACGCTCCGTCTTGACATTTTCCTACTCAGAACTCTTGCAAATAGAAAGCAAAAAAATAAAAAGTGACATCTCTCACAACATAAATCAGGCCTTACAAGAGATTGGTAATGACTGAACTTTGAGCTGCAGCATTATTGAACAGTATAGGAGAAAAACAAGAATGGCCCTTGACCTGCACACACCCCCACTCCCGCTCCACGTCTGGGGTTCCGCTGGGTCTCAGGGGCCTGGGTGCCATCTGGGTCATCTGGGTCGGCGGCTCCCAGACTGGGCAGCCTTCAGCGCTGCCCCTCACAGAATCTAGGCCCTGGGAACATCCGCCCCGCCCACAGCTCTCCAGCAGCAAGCCCCGCCCACACCAGGCGTGCGCAGCACAGGAACAGAGCCGGTGCTGCTTGGCTCAGGGACTGGGGGCATAAAACCACTTTGCACACATGCACATTTAAAATGAATGATGAGGTCACAAATTCCAGTGATGCCTGACAAGAACAGCTGAAGTTAAAAACCCCACACAGGGAAGTCACGGAGGCCGATGGGGTCGGTGAGTAGGGGCAAGGGGCAGGGCTGTGTTATGACTTTCATGGACTCTTCCTCCATTCAAATACACATATGTGAAAAATGATACTTTATAGCTCTTACAAAGATGAGTACCGTCTAAGCAGGAGTCACTACTACATATTCATCATTATTATATTCATTTTTCCTTCCGATTTTGAAAGTAAATTAAAAGGTTTCCATGGCCCCTGAAAGCATGGTGGTCCCTAGGCCCTGGGCCCCCTGTGTGTATCAAAAGTCGGCCCAGCCTGGGAAAACGACAACATCCGGAAATGGATGTTCTCTGTGGGGAGGGAGGGGTCCCTGCACCCCACCCTCAGTTTAGGAAGACTGAAAATCAAAGATAAGGTCAAGGCAACTAATTGTCTTGCATTCTTTCCCCTTTGTCCTTCTTTGCTTTGCTCTTGCCTCCTTTTGCTCCCGCCCCTCCCCGCTCACTGCCTCTTGTTTGACAAACCCTAGTGTAATCTGTTTGTTCCCAGTTCTCCAGGGCACAGAAGTCGCTCCCTGAGCCCAGTGCCCAGTGCCCATCTTCGTCTGTCCCTCCGCCCGTGTCTGCTCCTGCTGGACTTGGGCCCTCGCCTAGCCGCCCTCTGCTCCCGCCGCCCTGGAGAGGACTCCCGCTGTGCCCTGATGGGGGCAGTGAAGGAAGAGGGGCTGAGAGAGCAAGGAAGCCTGGAACTTCCCATAGCAGAGCAGACACACCTCCTTCATTTGCGTCTATGGCGGAGACCAGAAGCTTAGAAATCAGAAACGGGTGTGATGCCCCATGCTCCCCACAAGCCCAGAGAAGAGGTGAAGAGAAGGAGGCACCAACAAGCATTGAAACCAACATGCGCTGTCAGGCTCTGACCGGTCTGTCAGAACCCAGTGACGGTGTCAGCGGATGCATCTGCGGTGGTCAGGACCCAGAGCGGAGACCAGCCCTCTACAAATGAACGGTCCAGCTGCAGGGTGACAGCAAGGATGACCCCAAGGACAGAAAAACACCTGAAGAAACAGCTTGGAAGTCAGCGTATTTTTTCCAACCTCATTTTACTGCGTTCTAATCCCAGTGAGTTAAACAGTCATTCTGGGTTCCGGGCAGCGCTGGAAAGAAGGGCAAGGAATCTGGCCACGAGCCCAAGGTCAAGTCTGGCTGTTAGTGGACAAAGAAGAGAAACAAGTCTGTGGCCCAGAGGGATGCCACGTCTGCAGGCATCGGGAGGTGCTGGAAGGGACAGGAGAGCAAGCCTGCCCCAGTGGCCAGAAAAAATCACACTGCAGTGTAATGCGTGTCTGTGCCGGGCACTTCAGGAGTCTCAGTTCTAGGTCTACCACAAGCTAAAACGTAAGAATTATTATCCCCGTTTTATAGATGGGAAACAGAAGCCCAGAAAGGTGAAGAGATGTAAGCCACAGTGAAGTGTGGAGTCAGGATGCAAACCCAGGTGGTTCTAACTCCAAAGTCCACTCTACAGCGGCCAGAAACCCAGGTCTAGGAAGGACACCAGACAGGGAGCAGTAGGTGAATGCTTGCAGCAGGACTGGCCAGGGCTGAGGGGCCAGGCAGGGGGCCTGCGTGTCCTCTCTGGGTTCTGTTCTCCCCACCTGGGCAACAACAAGACAAGGACCCAGCCCCTGCTTCCGGGAGCTGGTGGCCCAGGGCCCTACAGCCCCTTGCCACAGCAGACAGAGGGCCTGGGCGCTCCTGGATCCAAAGGATGGAGTGGATGAAAGACACTTTGCAGTCCTTGCAAGGGAGTTTGATTTATTTTGAGTGCTTTGTGCTCTGGGCATTCATGAATTCTATATAAGTATTGTTGGGAATCTAACGAATTTAGGAATCAAGCTGTGACATTTAGAGCCACTGTCTCTGTCCTTGGGTCCCCATGGGCTTACACATGTGTGCATATGTGACCTGCTGGCCTCAGAAGTCCATATCACATTTTGAAATGACAAATGGAAACATACAAACGTGTTTGGTCCTTAAGCAAATTCTGGGTTGAAACAGTGAAAAGATCTGACTCACGTAAAGATTGGCTGAAGTGGGAAGTGAATTTCCAGCAGATGCCACTGGGACTGGCCACAGCAGGGGCCAGTGCTGCCCACACAGCATCCCTGGGCTTTTGGGGAGAGGACACACCCCCACGCTTGTCTCTTTCCCTGGAAACAAGTGCAGGAAGCTCTCTGGCTGCTCCCTTCCCCTTCTTACACTCCTCTCAGACAACCAGCGGGCTCCTCCTCCAGCCCTGCCTCTGCCCCCCTCCTGTGTCCCCTTGTGAAGTCCCAGGAGGAGCCCAGGCTGGTGAGGCACCCAGCACCCTGCTGTGCACTGCCCTTCCCACCTCTGGCATTTTCTCTCTGCCTCCAGAGGCTTGGAAGGGATCAGGGCAGACTCGACCCTTCACCCACCATCCACATCACACACCCATCACCATCCCATGAGGGGAAAAAAAAGTAAAACAAAAACAAACAAAAAAATCTTTTGTACAGAGATATATTTTTATTATACAAAGTTTGTACAGTACCAAAAAAGAAAGAAAAAAAGGTGTAAATTTTTTTTCATTATTGTAGGTTAATGGTAGTGGAAGCCTTTTTGTAAATGTAATAAAATGTATAAATGGTTTTCAGAAAACATCAAGTGCTGTAAATATGTAATCTACACACCTTGCCTTGTCTGCAATATATACATTTAATTTATCTGTCTCTGTATATGAGGCTTCCCCCTGGGGTCCTGCATTATGGTACTTTCCTGAATTTGAAAGCAATTTTAAATTTTTTGAATTCAAATAAAATATAAATTTTTGCATTTGTTTTCTTACATGTTTATGTCTTTTTTATGAGTAGGGACGATGTTTGTTGGGGAAGGAGAGGAAATACATATTTGGGGCTAAAAGCCAACTGTGGAAACGAAGAACTCTCTTCCTTAAACTGCTTTGTGTTGCCTCTGTGATGTGTCAGGAACGTCTAGCAAAAATAATAGTGGATACACCATTCACAAGAATTAACTCAGAACAGATCCAATGCCTAAACATCAAACCTAAAACCATAAAGCTCTTACAAGAGAACATGGGGGGCGGGCATGGGGAGGACGGGGAGAAGCTTCAAGACATTAGATTTCTCATATATGACACCAAAAGTACAAGCAAAAAAAGAAAACATAGATAAATTGGACGTCCTTAAAATGTAAAACTGTTCATCAAAGGACACAATCAACAGAATGAAAAGGCAACCTATGGAATGGGAGGAAATATTTTGCAAATCATATCTGACAAGGGATTAATACCCAGGACTTTAAGAACTTCTACAACTCAACAACAACAACAAAAAAAAACACGCCCTATTTTATAAATAGGCAAAGGACTTGAAGAGACATTTCTTCAAAGAAAATATACAAATGGCCAATAAGTACATGAAAAAATGCTCAACATCATTAATCATTCGGGAAATGTAAGTCAAATCACAGTGAAATAACACCTGACACCCATTAAAATAGATACTATCAAAAAGTAAATAAATAAAATTAATGTTGCTGAGGATGTAGAGAACTTGGAATCCTGTACCATTGGTGGGAATGTAAAATGGCCTGGAAAATCGTATGAAGGGTCCTCAAAAAAATTAAAAATAAAATTACTGTACATATGATCCAACAATTCCTCTTCTGAGTATATCCCCAAAAGAATTGAAAGCAGGATCACAAAGAGGTATTTGTAAAGAAACTCTGTAGCTACAGTGGTTATTGTTAGTTTTCACAAAGGAAGAACCATTGACAATAGAGGAATGGGTAAAGGAGCAGCCAGTACATGCAAATGTTGCTGTGTCCCTAGCAACATTATTCTCAATAGTCAGAGGTGGAAGCAGCCCAAATGTTAGCTGATGGATGGATTAAGAACACGTGGTTGCCCTACCTGGTTTGGCTCAATGGATAGAGCATTGGCCTGGGGACTCAAGGGTCCCAGGTTCAATTCTGGTCAAGGGCATGTACCTTGGTTGCGGGCACATCCCCAGTAGGGAGTGTGCAGGAGGTAGCTGATCGATGTGTCTAACTCTCTATCCTTCTCCCTTTCTCTCTGTAAAAAATTAATAAAATATATTTTTTTTAAAAAGAACACGTGGCATAGACATAAATGGAATATTAGTCAGCCTTAAAGAGGAAGAAAAATCTGACACAGGCTGCAACATGGATGAACTCTGAGAACATTAAGTGAAATGAACCATTCACAACAAGACAAAAATTGTATGATCCCCCTTATATGGGGTACTTAGAGTAGTCAAACTCATAGAAACAAAAAGTAAAATGGTAATATGACAGATCGAAAAACAAACACAGCCATTATATCATTTAATATAATTAGGTTTAATTCACCTATTACAGAAAAAAATTTTCAGATTAGATCACAAAGTAAAACTCAAATCAGTGCTGTGACAGGAGGTATTCCTAAAACACAGTGATTCAAAACAGCTAAAAACTAGGGAGCAAGCCTGTCTTCTGCATGGTTCCAAACATTGCACGTTCTGGAAAACTGGGCCATCAGCCCAGTTTTCCAGGGGGAAGCTCTCATACCCACACTCTAGGGCCAGTATGGGCAATGCTGGAACTCCTACAGCCAACTGGACAGACCATTACCACATGGATGGCTTGGAGCTAAAGTAAAGAAACTTGGTAGCTACAGTTGTTATTGTTAGTTTTTACAAAGGAAGAATCAGCAACAATAGAGGAATGGGCAAAGAAACAACCAGTACATGCAAACAAGAAACCAGGGATCACCATTTTGGCATCAAACAAGGCCAAATTCAGGCCCAAAGCCGTTGAACAAGACAGAGAAGGACACTATAAAACTATAATAGCTAGGAGGCAGTTGCTAACTAGTCAACCAGGTGTGGGTGATGCTAGCCAGGACGAAGACAGGAGCAATGGCCGTGCCATTTTACATTCCCACAAATGGAATGGATAGAAATGGGTAGATTCAAGATGTCTCCTAGAGATTTCTTTCACAGGCCTTGGTTGTTGAACAGAGAGACAAAGGAGTGACGAGATTCAAGGGTGACTCTAAATGCCTGAGCAACTGGACAGATGATGATACTCTTGACTGGGATGAAAAAGAAAGGGAGGAGGGCTGGGGAACCAGCTCAGGGGCAAAATCAATATGGACCTGCTGAGTCCCAGAGGAGACCCCAAACACTTAGTTATACAAATCTGGAGCTCAGAAGAGATTAGTGTCTGGATTAGTTCAATTGATTATATGAAGGGGGGAAGGGTTCGAGGACAAATGTGGCTGAGATGGAGTGGCACAGGCACCGTATGGCTCTTGTAGATGGCTGAGTCACCCAGAGTGTTGGCAAGCATTGGGGTGAAAAGGAAGAGAGCACCAAGAGAGGAAGTCTTCAGTAAACGCAGGAACATGTTCAGGAAGTGAGATTAGCATCAAAGGAGCTTTCAAATGGCCTCACGGTTAAGAGTTCAGGCCAGCCCTAACCAGTTTGGCTCAGTGGATAAAGTGTCAGCCTGTGGACTGAGGGGTCCCGGGTTCGATTCCGGTCAAAGGGCACATGCCTGAGTTGTGGGCTGGATCGCAAGTGGGGGACTTGCAGGAGACAGCCGATCCATGATTCTCTCTCATCATTGATGTTTCTATCTCTCTCTCCCTCTTCCTTCCTCTCTGAAATCAATTTAAAAAAAAAGAATTCAGGCCAACTCCCAGATTTGGAATCTGGGCTTTGCCACATAACCAGCTGTGTGGCCTGAGAAGTAATGAACCTGAGCTTCTGTGGCCCCCAGACAGAATGACCACCACAGTGTCTCCTGGAGCTATGGTGAGGAATGATGGCATCTGTGGTCCTTAGCAGAGTGCCTGGTCCTCAGGTGTTTAGTAAATGTGAGCCTTTGTGGCCATTAGCTCTCAATTATTGGTCACATGAATAAGGGAGGAAAGGAGTAATGATGTGGAGGCAGCAGCAAGGAGTGAGCAGGGAGCCCTGCCTTCCCACCAAAAGGAAGGGGCCAGGAGCTGGTGAGCATCTCTGGCTGAGAGGGCTGCCGGAGGCAGGTCCTCCTGACAAAAGCAGGCTTCCAAAATCTTGGTTATTATGGAGTCTGAGCAGGAGGAAAATGAAACAGGAAAAGGATATAGAATATTGACCAGGCAGCCCAGCCCTCCATTTCTAACTTGGGAATCCTGAAAAAGCTGCCTTCTATTTCCTCGCTGCATTTCCCCCCACCCCATCTTCTCCACTTCCTGCTATCCCCTCTTCAGTTCTGCCTGCCCCACCCACCCCCACCCCATTCACTGGACACCCAGGACAGCTGACCCCTATTTCTACCTCCTATCCCTCTTATCTCCCAGTTTTAGTTGCCTCCTCCCCACCTCTCTTTGCCTTCTCCTCCCTTTTCTGTTTCTCTGCCCTTCCATTCACTCACCATCCTTTCTGACTACCCGCCCCCCCACCACCGCCTTCTCTATCAATCCTTCCTTTGCCCCTGACCTGGCTCCTTCCTCAAGTTCTCTGAACCCTGTATCTCACACCTTGTCTTCAGACCTCATCCCCAAGGATGTCCAGAGCTCGCCTGGTGATTCCTACTGCCTACCTGGGGACTAGGCGCCCTTGCCAGTCAGATTCCTGGCCCACCCCAGAACTCTGGCGGCATGAGCACTCAGGGGTCTGTTGACATGGGGGCCAACAGAGAGCCAGCCCCAGGCCCCCAGGCATATCCCTCAGGTCGGGTTTTTCTCCTGTATCACATTCTCAGTTGGACTGTTCCCGGCCAGCTCGATGGCTATCTAGATTGATACGAATTCTTGTTCCTGCCTGGGTTGGCTGGTCAACTTTGACACTCGAGACAATGAACATAATCTATAAGTGACCTCTGGGCCCTGCTGTACATGTGGTCAAACCATGGCTAACAGAAAGCGCATGACGAGGAGGAGTCCATAGCCTCTGTCCTGTCTCCAGGGCAGCCGTGGGGATCTGGTCAGTGGTGAAGCAATTGCTACAAACAAGTTACATGGAAACATGTAAACAAAACCCCTGTCCTCCTTCAGGGAGACGGTGACTCATTGCCTCCCAGATGTCATCTTTGCCCCAAGATGTGCAGAACATGAGTGCATCCTAACCACTGCTGTAGTAGAACCTGCACTGGAGACACTGACTCCTATAGGAAGAAAGTTTCCAGTGGATTCTGATCAAAATCATGTCAAATTCTGGTCTCTCTCTCTCCATCTCCCCACCCCTAATTCACAATCGAAATTCAAGGATAACAGAATCTAAAAGGCAAAGTGTTACCCATACCCCATTCAACAAGGATAAAGAGTAAACATTTATTAGAAAACATCAGCCTTGAGCTACAAAGTCTTCTGAGTATTACCCTGAAGGGAATGGGTGGAGCAAGGAGGGAAGAATATCCCCCAACCCCCACCCCACTTTCTCAAGTACAAAGTGTATTTGCCTCCTGAACTGGGAGGCAAATGAGCAGAGCCAGGAAGGATTCGGCCTTCTGGGAGCACCTTCCTCCCCTTTATCCATAATCGGCCTTGTGTTATTTACATCCCAGGTACCTCAGATTTCCCAGCACATATGTATCAACATAGACGTATGGAGAAGTCCAGCAGACCAAAGAGCCCTCTGTCACAGGCAAAAAGCAATGACTCCTGGGCCATGTACATTCAGCTACATCTGAAGAATCATAGAGAAGAGGGAAAGGCAGATGGCGATTCAACACAAGGGGACTGAGGTCTGGAGCCCCTCCTCCCTAACAGTCTGGGCCTCACTGGTTTGCCCTCCTCTTTACCTCCCTGCTTTTGGTGTAACCAGGGAGATGCCAGAGAATCCCAAACATATCCCCATCTGTGTGTGTGTGTGTGTTCACACAGTTTAATAAGTATAATTTAATTATCCGATCATTTTAGCCCAAAGTAGGATTTTACAAAATTTAAGAGATATACTTAATATCATAGGGAAATAAGGGATAAGGAAGTGAAAACAAAGCCACATAAACCGAGGTCAGGGATTGATGCACAAATTACAGCTCAAGAGAGCTGATGTGTGTTTAGAATCGGACCTTGAACCTCTGAGCCCTTGGTGGCCAAAGCCGAATCCATTTTCATTCATAGAAGCTAGCGTCAGTCACAAATGTCCAGCTTCCCTGTGTTCTCTTCCCCCCAGGACATGCCAGACGGATTTAGTGTGACCTTCAGCCGGCTGGCCTTACTTCCACCATCGATTTCTGGGAACCTCAGGAGTGGAGTTGGGTCGGGACTTCCTTTGTGGTCATGAACAAGGCCGCTCCTCAGGTTCTCCTGCCCTGACCCCCCACCAGGTGGGATTCGAAGGGAAGGCTTCAAAGCTTCTCAGCTCCATCTCCAGGGCACCACCTTGCCCCTCCTCCTGCTGGTCTCCAGCTGCCTCTAACTACGCAGTAGTGACTCTGGTCTATGAATTCCCCAAAACACTGGAGCTAAGCCGTGTCTTACATGGAAGGAGGGAGAAGAGGCCTTTCCCCTCTGTGTCACGGGTCACCTGGCACCGAGTAGGGCCCCCTGAGCCCCAGGGACTCTCAGGAGAGTTCTGTGACAATGGCTGTCAGCCCTTGCCCGTGGCTCCTCTCCTCCTGGGACTCAGATGAACCCAACCAGCCTCAGAGACGGACTTGTTTCTTACTCTCCCTTCCCGGGGACCTCACCCTCTAGGTGGCACAATTATGGGGTATTGTCCTCCAATGAAACTGTCAAAAACAAACGTGACTTTAGGAGTATTATGCAGTGGCAGACATGATCAGAATCATCTTCACATGCAAAAGGAATCTCTAACAGTGCCCTCATAAGAAAGGCTATGCCTGTGTGGACCCCTATTCTACTTGTACGAGTTCAGGCAGAATCTTCTGCTCTTGACTTAACCAGGTGGCTCTTAAAAGGAAGCAGCTCAGCCCTGAGAAATGGGAAAATGGGCCACACACTGAGAAGAGGGCCTCTGGCGCTGGCTGCCTCTTCCTGCTTGCAGCACAGGATGGAGTCCCTGGAGCGCAGGCTCCTTCTAGGGTTCCTGGCGTAGACCAGGTGAAAGATGCACAGAAGATTAGAGGCTGTTGCTCCGCTGCAGCGCAGGTGGTGGAAGGAATGGCGAGGTGAGAAGGAATGCACCTTTACCCCCCAAAGAACGGGCCCTTGGAGGGAATTCCGGACTTGCCTAAAATCAGAGCGAGGGGGAAATGGTGCTGTGTGCTAGTGCTGATACTGATGTTGGGGGTGTAAAACCAGCTGGGAGCTGCCACAGGCTGAAGTGGGAGCTCCAAGGCCCAGCTCAAATCTCCCCTCTCCTGCACAGCTTTCCCTGACCTACCACTAAATGCAGCACTAACCCCCGTAACAGACTGTGGCAGGGGCTTAAAGTGAGATTGGCATCTGCTACTGGGTATAGGGGGGCGGGGAATGTTAAGGGAGGTGGGAAGGTAGAATGGGATCAAAATTGAGATGAGACTAATTCTGACTGTAGATTCTGACTCCTCCCCGGCAGCTGGATAACCACAGCCCAGTTGGAAAATGCCCTTAGAAGGAAAAAGTGTATGTGAGGGACAGGGTCTGGGGTGTGAGTGTGTAAGGCTCACTGAGGCAGTGTGAGGGAATGTTTGTGAGTCCATGTGTGTGCACATGCACATGCTGAACAGGTGGCCGGAGTTGGCAGCAGGTGGACATGGCAGCTGGAGAGGCCCAGGAGTCACCTAAGTAGGGCTGGTCAGCAGGTGACTGGGCTCCTAAGAGGGGGGCCCAGGGCACGAGGCACATCTGGGAGTCATCAGCATGCACACAGCGGTAAAGACACAAATGGAACGCAGTGAATGGAGTGGTGGAGAAGCGGGGCTAGGACAGTCTGGATGAGGAACAAAACTTCTGCCCGGCCAAGAGCGAAAGGGCCAGGGAGCAACACAAGGATGAGTGAACATGAGGAAGCCCAGCTTTCTGTAAGGTTAGCCTGATTCCCAAAGGGAACAAGAAGCAGGACTCCCTCCCTGAGAAAAGGGAGCTTCTTCAACCCCCTTTCCCTAGTCACAGCTGTCTCACCAGAACGCCCCTTGGGCTACATGGGCTTCCCAATCGCAGCCCACCTCTCCTTCACCCGTGTCCTTGTAAGGACGAAGTTCTTATCTAGCGCTTTGGTAATCACTCATCCTTGCTCAGTGCCCAGTGCCGTCATCCATGTCCCCACACCTTTCACCTTGAGAATTCATAGAGAAATGTTAACAGGATGTGTCGTCTACAAAGTACTTTGGGATCCTGGCCCGAGTTACCTGCCCCACCGTGAGCGGGGCTTCTCTATGGTGGTAAGAACACCTCAGGCTCTGGCAGACAGGTCTGGTGGAATCCCACCTAGCCACTTTCAGCTGTGTGATCCAAGCAAATTACTTCAGTCTCCCAAGCCTAGCTTTTCTTTTCTGGGAAGTGGGGAGAATATTAGAACCTATTTCCTGGGGCTGTTGTGAGGATTAAATGAGATCATGTATGTAAAGTGCTTAGCAGAGAGCCTGCCAAACAGCAAACACTGGATAAATACTGGCTAATTTTGCTATTATTAGCACTGACTTAGTAATAGGAGTAATATGTAACTGTTGTTCCTTCTTCTTGCTGAGCTCACGGTAGCCTGTTCTCTCACCAGAGTCTCAAAATTCTCCTCTGAGGATACGCCCCAACTAGAGATTGCCATGCAGGAGACTCTGACGTGTGCTGATGGGAGATGTGTGCACATGGAGAGTGCGAAGGCACAGCGAGGTCTGAAATCACTGCTCAGGACCACTGATTTGCCTCTAATCCCCTAAACTTCCAATCTGGCTCAAACACTGACAAGCCCTTAAATGACAGTAAATGTAAGGACAGCCTGAGAACTGAGTGGAGATGTTTTATAGCAGAAAAAAAATCACAAATCTGGATCCTTAGCATTTGTAATTCACTTCCAAATTACCTGGATTATATCAAGATAACTTCCCTGGGTATACACCAAGCTTAAAAACTGGGAATGTTTCTTTTAGCCATACATCTTATAATATTGGGAGATTTAAATACACATTTATCTCTTTTGTTGTGTGTGTGTGTGGGGGGGGTGTCCTCTATGACGCTTTCCCTCCTGCATGGGTTCTCCGGTGGGCACTGAAGTGAGAGCTGTTGTTGAAGTCTTTGCCACACTCCAAGCACTTGTAGGGTTTCTCCCCAGTGTGGATTCTCTGGTGAATAATAAGACTGGAGCTCTGGTTAAAGCATTTCCCACATTCTCTGCACTTATAAGGCTTCTCTCCCGTGTGAATCCTCTGGTGAGTAATCAGATTAGAACGGTCACGGAAGAATTTTCCACACTCGAGGCATTTGTAGGGCTTCTCTCCTGTGTGCACTCTCTGGTGTGTGATGAGCTTGGAGCGTTCACTGAAGCACTTCCCACAGTCCATGCACTTATATGGCTTCTCCCCAGTGTGGGTTCTCTGGTGGTTAGCCAAGGTGGAGCTCTTACTGAAGCTTTTCCCACATTCAGCACATTCATATGGTTTCTCTCCTGTATGGATTCTTTGGTGACTAATGAGGGCAGAGCTCTTGGAGAAGGTTCTTCCACACTCAGAACACCGATAAAATTTATCCCCTGAGTTGGTGCTGTATGGTCCAGGAGAATCCAAGTTCCTACTGGCACTTTTAGGTTGTTCAGGAGTTGTCTCCTCTGTCAAGTTCCTCCAGTGAGCACTAAAGGATGGGCTTTGGCCAAAGTTTCCCCCAGACTCACTACAATGGTCAGGATTTCCTCCCAAGTGGATTCGCTGATGTTTCAAAAGGTTTGAGCTCTGGTTGAAGCTTTTCCAACATGCCCCACATTTATAGGGCTTTACCCCTGTGTGAATTCTCTGGTGGGTGACAAGATTAGAGTGATCACTAAAGCTTTTCCCACATTCAAGGCATTTGTAGGGCTTCTCTCCAGTGTGAATTCTCTGGTGGGTTTTGAGGTTGGAGTGGTCACTAAAGCTTTTCCCACATTTGAGGCATTTGTAGGGCTTCTCACCTGTGTGTGTCCGCTGGTGAGCAATGAAGTGGGAGGTCCGACTGAAGCTTTTCACATATGTGTCACACTTGTAGGGTTTCTCTGCAAGGTACAGACCTTGGTGGTCAATAAGTTTTTCTAAGTCCTCTTCAGAAGAACATTCTTCCCACCGTTCCTGTGGTGGATTTCCTGCCTGCTCTTCGTCTTCGTTTTCATGTTCACTGTCATCCCCCCAATCGTTAGGGTGGCAAACAACTTCTGGAGGATATTTTGATAACACTCCAGGCAAATCCTCAAAAATATCCTGCTCTGAACTCTGGCCTTCATCCTCATGACTCATCTCAAAACCTGAAAAAAAGGGCAGAAATGTGTTTTTTTCATTCATTAGTTGATGTCTATTTACATATCTGTATCCTGTGTCATGAATTTGGATAACATGAAATTGATCAAGTTTTGGTGCACACACGCATTTGTGACCTGCAAAGCTGAGGGAAGGAGTTTGGGACCTGGTGACCCCACCCAGGGAGCCATGAGCCCTAACCAAACAGCCAGTCTCCCTGGCCAATTCCTTTATTCCTATTTGATAATGATCACCTTCTTCTAGTAAAATCAGCATGTCCTATGTCATATGAGATTGAATAAACTGTAATTGCTCAACCAAATCCCAGTAAAATCCAGACCTGACTGCTTATCTCATTTAGGGGATTACACTAAATTAGACATAATCTGAGCAAATCACAAATCCTTCTACTCAGTTCCATTCTGTTTTAGTCCAGAGATAAGGTAAGGAGCCTGGCTCCCTCACTCTATCTGCATGCTTGCAGATTTTGTGGGCATCCAATTATTCCATGCTTACCAGTGTGTGGGATTTTAGGACATGGGGTTGAAGGTTTGATGACATTTTCATCTGCCATCTCATCCCAGGCCTCCTGGTCGTCAGCCTCTGTACTGCTCCACCCAGACGGAGGACGACCTGCTACCTCTCTGATGTTCCCCATGGCTCGGACTGCAGTCCGTGCCCTCACCAGTGAGTCCAGCTCCTCATAGAAGGGGCATGTCCCTGGTGGGTGGCTGCTCTTGGCTTTCCGGTAGCTTCGAAGGAGGTTTTTAAATCTGTAGCGACACTGCTCCAGTGTCCGCAGGAAGCCCTGTGCACATAGCCGCTCTGCGATGGCCCGATACACCTGACTGTTCTGGTGACAGGTGCGAAGCTTTTCAGAGAATGGGGACTCACTGAGAATGGTCAGGAAGGCCTTGGTCTCCTCGTAGCCCCAGTGCACACCTGCTGTCAGGAGTGAAGAGGTCAGAATTAGGAGATTTAATGAGACGCGCCTAGGTCATCAGGGATCAGGGTCACCTGCCCCTCAGAAATTGTCCAGTTACCTGGGCACCAACAAAGAATATACCCTTGCCGCTCAGGGCTGTGGCAGAGTTTCCTACCCCAACCCCCTCAAAGAGATTTATTAACACCTACGAGTCTTGGCTATAGGGAAGGACTTAGGTGGCCATATTATACCAGGTGACTCCACCCCCTGGCTTCAGCTGATTGGTTCAGGGAAAGGCCTGTAATTGGGATACAAGAGATTCTCTCTATATCCATTCAATACATGTCCTCTACTTACTTTCATGAATTTTCCTTTTAACAAATAATGGAAACTGAGAATCCTTAAAGACATGAATGGAGGTCAAATAATCTTGCATTAGAGGCCAACTGAGGATGCTCTTTCCTCTATAGTGGAAGAAGGAAAAGGAAGTGGTCTGTTCTCAGTTCCTCTGTAGGTACATGATGCAGCCAAAGAGGAATACCACATAAAAGGAAGCTGGAGTCCTGGGCTCTCACCCTGACTCTGCCCCTGCCTCGCTTAGATCCTAAGACACTTCGTCTCTTAGGCTTCAGTGCTCCCACTTTTTTAAAAATATGTTTTTATTGACTTTAGAGAGAGAGAAGAAGGGAGAGGGATAGAGAGATAGAAACATTGATGAGAAACATCAATCGGCTGCCTCCTGCACGCCCCCTACTGGGGATCGAGACTGCAACCTGGGCATGTGTCCTGACTGGGAATTGAACCAGTGACCTCTTGGTTCATGGGTTGATGGTCAACCACTGAGCAATACCAGCTGGGCGTGCTCCCACTTTTACAGTGACTTGGCTATTTCCCAAACACTGATTACTCAACTATATACTGTCTTGATTTGTGCTCTATGTGTTAAATATTTCACTCAATATCTTTATCTAAATTTACTGTCTGTGAAATCACGGTTGATGTGTTCATACACATTAAAATTAAAATTTTACTCGTGCAACCTCTGATCACCCCCATACACACTTTGGGAAATACTGAATTAGCTCTTTAAAGTCCCTTAGGACTGCTTCTATAGCTAAAAAAAACTTATACAATGAATTCTTCTCCTGTGGTCATAGGAGAAGAGAGTAGGAGTCTGAGGATGACTAAAGGAACTTAGTGCCTTATCCAGTAGCATTAATCCAGACTTCTGTGCCCTGAACTCAGGGAGCAGAGGTTTGGTTAGTAGGAGGGATGGAATCTGGATCCAATTAAATGCCTTGTTCTTACCAATACGACTTTGGAATAGAGCCGGACCCCTTGAAATCCTGGGCCCCTGGACAGACTCGCCAGTGGCCAGGTCATCATCATTACAGTCTTCTGCCGTTTCCTCTGGCTCCCAGTTCCCATCCTCTGGTTCTTCCATCTCTGCATCACTGTCCCCCAGCCTGGGGAGTGCCACAGCCACTCCTGGGCCGTCTGTGGCTCTGATGGCTGACCGAGCCCTCACCAGGGCCTCCAGCTCCTCATAGAAGGGACAGGTCCCTGGTGGGTGGCTGCTCTTGGCTTTCCGGTAGTTCCGTAGGAGGTTTTTAACCCTGTAGCGACACTGCTCCAGTGTCCGCAGGAAGCCTCGTGCCCTCAGCCGTTCTGCAATGGCCCGATACACCTGTCGGTTCTGGTGACAAGTCCGGAGCTTTTCAGAGAAAGGAGACTCACTCAAAATTGCCAGGAATGTCTTGGTCTCTTCATAGCCCCAATGTACGCCCGACACCTTCATGTCCTCCACGTCCCATTGGTACTGTTCTTCCCAGCTCTTAGAGTCCCTCCAGACCAGAGCTGGGGCTGGTTTTATCTGCTCATTATCCAGGCTGTAATCTGCAGTGTGCCTTTTTCCGGAATTTATACGACTCGGACCCCAGAATTCTGGCCCTTGCTCTCGCTGGGAGATGATATTTGGTTTTGAAACTAGAACTCCTATATAAAAAGAAGAGAAATGACTTATTGAGCAGGGTGCTTGTCCAACATATTTCCCTATGAGAGGCTAATGAGAACTTCCCAGGCGTTAGAGATGTAAGTAGAGGTAACAGATCACTTCACCAGAAATGGTCATTGACCTGTTTGCTTTGTTCATTTGCCCTCTTTGTTGTAATGAAACACATCATACAAAAAGTAACTGTCACTGGTCCTCAAATGGGCATGTGATTTAAACTGGCCCAATCAGAATGAACCCAATGGTCAGAGGACAGGTCTCTCACTCTCTCCATCTCTCTCCGTGTGTGTGTGTGTGTGTGTGTGTGTGTGTGTGTGTCTTACTAGGAAATATGTGGCCTCAATTGCCATTGGCATCTATCTCTTGACTCTGACACACAATAGCTTCCATATGAAGCTGAGACTGAGGATGGCAGAGCAGAGAAATGATGTTGCTGAGCCCTTTGTACTGTGGTTGGAGCATGCCCTCCTCTGGACTTCCAATTATGTGAGAAAATAAATGTCCTTACCTTTTTTAACACTTAGCTAAAGGAATGCTGTTCCAACCACTCCCAACCCTAACAAATAGAAAGCCTTTAATTAAGTATTTGGACAAAACTAGAAATAGAGTTTAAAACTAAGAGACCTAAGATTATCGAGTTAAGCATTTCCCAGTTTGTCCCTCTCAGCGCTCTTTTCACCAGATACCACCACTAAAGGGGGTCACACTGTCAAACGAGCAGCCAACAAGCTTCTAGTGCCTTACCTTACTGACAGGGGTGAGTCAGACCTCTCACTGCCCCTCCTGCTCTTCCCCTCACGTGTCTAATCCCAAGCTCCAATGGGAAGCGGTTCATTACTGTTTGGCTTCCTGTGTAGATGTGGCTACAGAGAAAGGAGTCTGCGCCGATCACATGGGCCTCCAGCCTTCTGAGCCCTGTGAGATTTACTTCTCATTGTGGCTTAGTGCATCAGCCTCACGGTCTTGGTTCAATCGGCCCCTGAGTGCTGGGTCCTGTTTGATGCTGAAAAGCCTGGATTTCTGTGGCAGTAGGTAGGGCCCAGCCCCTGCACTGTGGTGAATTTACTGGGGAAGCGAAGGAAGGAGCCCCGAGAAGGGAGGCTCCTGGAAGCCAACCTGCCAGCCTCCATCCCGGCCGACTCCACTCCCCACGCTCCACCCCTGCCACCACAGTGTTGGCTACAAAAAGCTTGTCTTCTTCCTATGTCTGAAATCCCACTGACTTCACAGAGGCACGAGACTTAGGGAGTCTTTGGGAACTGAGTGTATGGGGACCCAACATCTTCTGAGGGCACTAGTTCCTTACCCAGGGAAATGCTGTTCCCACGGTTATCTCCTGGGGGCTCCTTGCGAAACTCCTTCTTGGCACGTCTGCCAGGGCCCTGGGCTTCCTATGAGATGGACAAAAGAAGGACCTCAAATGTCACTGACCCTGGAAAATGGCCCCAGAAAAGATAATGGAAGCACAAGGATACTGTGTGTGAGTCTAGCATCGTAAGGAGCAGCATGACCAACGAGAAGCCCAACGACTAGGGGCAAGCGGCAAAAGCTAACAGCCTGGGCCTTGTGGCCTTTTGCTGAGGGGAGGCCATAGAGAAAGAACTGGAGCAAAGGGGCAAAGCCCAAGAGAAGTAATGACAGGAAAGGGAGAACAAAGAGCAGCTCACCTGGGACTCAGCTGACACCTCCCAATCTCCAACGCTCCCCATCTTTGGGAGAGTGAGGACAGCTAAGAAGAAGAAAAAGTCTCTGAAACCCAAGCTCTGGTCTCCACAGAACCACCGCTTGGGTCCAGCTTCCCAAAGGCCATGCTTGGATCAAACTGAGACTATCCCCAGTCAGTGCAAATCTCCCCTTTCCTTCCCTCCAAGAGTGTCTGGCTGCTAAGCTGCCTTGAGTGAAGTGCCTTGTGGGAGATGCCAGCTCAGAACTCCTAGGCTCACCACCTCCCCCAGTCCCAGCCTGAAGCTGCTATGTGACTCAGCTCTGGAGGGGACGAGCTATCACTGGGAACTTCAATGCTTATGTGCTTGCCTTACTTCTGTGAGTCCATCAGACACTATTCTACCCCTTGCCTTGAATTCAGTACCTCCCTCCTCCCCATGTACCCTTCCTCACCACTCCCTCACCCCTCTTCCTTGATGTTCCCTGATTTTTGGTACTCACCTCTCTCTTTCAAGGCCTGGGGAACCATTTTGGAGTCGAGGTGCTTGGGAAGGTCAGGGCACGGATTCCTCACCCAGTGCCTCTGGGGCGGTCTCTCTGGCCAGTGCTGTGCCGATTGCTGCTGAAAGCTCTGAGGTTCCCTCATTGCCTTCAAGGACCGGGTCTCTTCTCCGCACAATTCCAGTTCCTACACACAGACAGTCAATATTCCCATTGCCAGTCCCATAAGACCAGTTTTGGTAGAGCAGAAAATGTTCTTTAGAGGACAATGGTGATATAGGGGTTAACAGGCCCTTTTTAAGACCCAAAGATGGCTCAAGTATGACAACAAAGCCCTCAGACTGCAAACTGTTGAGACTATGAGTTAAATCCACAGTATTTTCCTTTCAATGTAAATCTGGACAAGTTACTTACCTGAGTCTCTGTTCACCCATTTGAAAAATGGTGATAGTAATAGTACCTACCTTATTGGGGTGCAGGGTGGACTAGATGAGCAACATATACAGAAACCTTAGAATAGTGTCTGACAGACAGTGAGTGTTCAATAAATGCCAGTTACTATTTCTTTTGAGCCTCATGCCTCAGAGGTATTTTCATTCCTACGGTTTCTGATGAGGCATCTGTGAGGGAGTAGAATGACGACCCTGGGACCTAAGGATCTGGGTTTAGGTTACGGTTCACAGGGACGGAGCTTTCTGAACCACCTGGCTTTTAGGGACTTAGTTGAATCTATAAATTATAGGGACAATAATGCTATTTCTTATACTTACATTATTGCTATAAGCATCCAAAGCAATCACATATGTGAAAAGATTCTATCTATATTATAAAAGGCCTGTGGCGTGACGCCATAAAGCTTAACGACCACCCAGAGGTGCATTGATGGGTCTCGCAGCATGGCGGGTCTGGGGTCCCGCTCCCGTGGTGGATGCTGGGGTCCCGCCCACCAGTGCTGCGGGTCTGGGGTCTCGCGCGATTTCGCACGCTGGGCCCCTATTTAAGTATAAAACCATTCAAATCAAGAGTCCTGTGAACACGGCATTGGGAGGGTTTAGAGCAGCGGTTTAGAATGCTGGCTTTAGAGTCAGACTGTCTCAGTTCACATCCTGCCTCTACCAGCGAGGCCAATTACCCATCTTTTCTCTGCCTCAGTTTCCACACTGGTAAAACAAGGATAATAGTACCTAGCTCATTAAATCGTTCACAGGATGAAATGAGCTAATACATGGAAAGCTCTTAGAACAATTCCTGGTACACAGTCACGCTCAATCGATGTCAGTTGCTCCATAATAATAATAACTATTATTTTGGAAATTACTAAGCTAGTCACAGCCCGTTGCCTTGCCTGACCCACTTCAGAGAGGCTGGCTATTTGCCTCACCCGATGCCCTGCAGCCCGGGCCTCTCGGTGCCAATCTTCCACCAGGGCCACCGCCTCCTCGCCGCTCTCAGGGTGGCGCGCCTGTACCCAGGCCTGGACCTCCCTGGGTAAGATAGTCAAGAACTGCTCCAGCACCAGCAGCTCCAGAATCTGCTCTTTGAGGCGGATCTCTGGCCTCAGCCAGCGACAGCAGAGCGCCCAGAGCTGGCTGAAGACCTCATGCGGTCCCGATGCATCCCTGTACTGGAACTGCCTGAAGCGCTGGCGGGAGGCCTCGGGGCCAGGGACAGCATCATGGTCCTTCTCCTGAGGTCTGGATTCTGATCTCCACGCGTCCTCCCCCAGTTTCACAATCAGGAGTTCTTCAAGCTCTGGTTGGGGAGACACCTGGGCCTGGGACTCCAGGGCTACCTCCATGCTCTGTCCTGGGCGCCTTACTTCAGCTGGGCTGTCCTCATCCAACGTCTTCCTGCATCTACGGTGTGTCCTTCAAGGGGCTTCTGGGAGAGGAAATGCTTCCCAAGGCTCTGAAGGCAGAAAGATAAAGGACAGTGAGCAAGAGGACTCAGGAGCCTCACCTTCTCCCCTTCCTCACACCCACCACTGCCACTGGATGGGGTGGCAGTGCTAAGTGATGCCCCTGTGCCATAAGCAGGAAGTTGGACCACAATCTGGCACCAACACCAGCAGTCAGAACAACAAAGGAAGACAGCACAGTGTTAAACCCTCTGGGACACTCCAAATGCCTTAGCCTGGCATCAAAGCCTCTGTGATCTATTCCCAGCACAGCCTTTCCGCCTCTACACATGTCCAAAGTCAGACCTTCCCTCACGTTGGGATAAACATCACCCCCTCCGGAAGGCCTTTCTTCCCGGGCCTTCAAGCTTTAGTCTTCCTCTAAAGGTGCTCTCTCACTCTACTCCTGGTTATCCTACTTGTTTTTTTTTTACCATCTCTGTGACTCCCAAAACTGCAGCTAGGACTTGTCTCAAGACCCCCAAATCCAACTACCTATAAGACATTTCCACTTGACTGTCTCTTAGGCATCTCAAACTCAATGGGTCAAAAACTGAATTCAGCATTTTCTCCTGCAAGTCTGTCTCTCTTCTGGAGCTCTCCATCCAGAAAGGCACCAGCCCTATCTGGTTTGGCTCAGTGGATAGAGCAGCAGCCCGCAGACTGAAGGGTCCCAGGTTCAATTCTGGTCAAGGGCACATACCTCAGTTGCAGGCTCAAGCCCCATCCTGGTCGGGGCACATGCAGAAGGCAACTGATTGATGTGTCTCTCTCACATCAATATTTCTCTCTCTCTGTCTCTTATCCTCTGCTGAGGATTAACAACAAAGAGACACCCACTTCCATCAACTTACCTATGCCAGGAACCTGATCATCACCTTTCTCCAAGACCCCCCACATCCAGTTTATCACCAAACTGTGTCCACTTGGTCTTCTAACCATCTACATCCCCAAGGCCACCACCTCGGTCCAGAGAAATCATCACATTTGTCACTTGATCAGCATTTTATCTCATGTCCCTGCCTTCACTCCTCTCACCCTTGACCCATTCTTTGCACAACCAAACAAGATAAAAATCTGACCATGTCACTTCCCTCCTAAACACCCTTCAGGGACCTCTCATTTCCCTGAGGATCAAATACAAACCTTGCCCAAACCTCGTTTCTTCACCGTGCTCCCACCAGTCATAGTGGTTTCAGCTGCATAGCTTGTAGCTCCTACTTCGTGCTGCCCTCTGAACCCTCCCTCATGCTGGGGTCTCCTTTGGGAACAGTCTCTTCCCTTTCCTCACCTACTTAGGGCTCAGCTTAAATTGTACTTTTCCAAGATTCAGTCCTGAGCTGCAAGCTTCCACACCACCTTATGTTTTCTGTATCGTTACCTAGATCATACTTTATCATTATCTACCCACTAGATCATAGGCTTCCAAAGGGACCTATCACAGTGCTCAGCACACACCAGAAGCACTCCATAAACAGTGAAATAATAGTCAACTAATGATGGGGATGTGCCATGAAGCAAGGATTACAGTTAAGCCCCTTCTGTGCAAACTAGCTAAGGAAGGAACGGCCTTACTCATGCCAGAAGGAATTCTCTTCTTTATTCCCATCACTGTGACACCTGCCACTTTCTAGGCTGTATCAGAGGTGGGTGTGTACATGTGTGTCCCCAGAGAGATTACAGCCACACTGGTGGCAAGGAATATAGCTTATTTCTCTTTTGTGTCACACCCTTAACTCCCCCACACCCACAATAAGCATGATGCACTAAACACAGGAGGCTCTCAGTAAATGCTTTTTGAGTGAACATCTGAAGCTGCTTCTTTTACACAATGAAGACTCTGATCACACTCATGCTGGGTTATCTGGGAAAATGAGCCCTTTGTGTCATTCCCAACAAATCCAGATGACATAAAAAAAAAATGCCTACTCAAAGGAGGCTATCAGCTGCTTCCACGTGGGAATGACATAGCTGAATTGAGAATGGAGGGAGGGTGGTATTTTGATTTTAGGTCATCTGACCGGACTGTCTAGAAATAAGGCAAGGGTGATGAAAAACAAAGGTGTGTCCTAAAGACCTCCACATAGTTAGGGAGAGGCTAGGAACACAACTTCCTGCTCATCCTTCAGCTATCAGCTCAATGTCACCTTATCTGTTAAGACTTCCTTGACAGCCTATCATGGCCTTCCTCTATCCCTGCTCTCCAAGTATCACCTCCCCAATCTTGTGTTCCCCAAGCATTTGGCACATACCTCTAACATATGTTATCCTACATTATTGTAGTTACTTGTTCTTCTATCTGACAGCTCCCCATTCCATTGCATTACTAGGGCCAGTACTGTATCTTACTCATTTCTGTATCCACAGTGCCCAACCCAGAGTCTGATAAATAGCAGGGCCATGGGAAGGTATGTTGACTTTTATTAAAACAGTTAAGCTGATACATTAAAAACCTAATGGGCTATGGAAGATCCGTAATTTATATCATGCTAAAGAATTAACCTTTCATGGTTTTTTTTTAAATCACAGCCTTAATCACGCACTAGTCCAAGCGCATTTGTGTCTTTCTCAAGTGAGGACTGATTCACCAGTCATCTACAGAATCCCACTAGGTACCCTGCACAGAGAACCAATAGGAACTACGATAAACAACCTCTACCTTCATACAAGTTAGTCCACTAAGAGACAACCCATGAGCAGCCTGTGCTCCTGCACAGAAAGAACACTGCAACAAAACAGGCAGTCAGTCGGCCCACCAGGCCCAAAGCCCAGCACCTCGGATAACACGTATTTTCTTCTGGGAAGACTGGAAAGTCCCAAAGGTTCTTTTTTAATACAAACCTGCAGATGTTCTGCTACTCTCCTACATACGCATAGCAGCCTATCCCGAGGGAGGTCACCACCGTCAGCCAACAGCAGTGACTTCACACAGAGATGACAGGGAAGACATGGACAAGTGCACTCCGCAGCCTGAGACTCCCAGGAACCCCTAGGTCCCCACTCGATCAGCAACCTCAGAGTGTGCCCACGGTGCCAGGCCCAGGGCTGAGTGCGCAACATTCATCCTCTCACTGAATCTTCCAGGCAAGCCAGGGAAGTACCACTAGTGCTGAGCTGCCTCACACTGATCTGTAACTTATACATATTAAACTACATACAAACAAGGAAGGAGGACAGACATGATTTAAATAGTACACCAGTCCCATCCACTGTGTGTCTATTCCAGGGAGAGCACGTGGTGATGACACCCGTGACTCTGCTGGTCCCGGGTCAGTCTCAGTTCCCACGGGCCTCTCTTTCCACTGAGTGAGGGCAGTGTCTTTCTTCAGCCTGATCCCTAAACACAGGCCAACTCTTCCACCTCGTGTTCAGGAAAACCCAGCCGTGCTGGTCAGCTTACTGAAAGACAGCATGTTGGTTCCTACATGGCTCCTTGCCAGAGAGCTGACTGTGGTTTTGGCTAAATATGATTATCACTCTCCACGCTGCCTGCAGAATATCATTCTCCTGTGAGGTATGACTCCACTATATCTGCAGTCTATATACAGGGAGGGAACTGAGTTTCTATAAAAAAGATTCACTTAAGGTTACACAACTAGCAAGTGGTAGAGTTGGACTGTAAGTGCAGGTCCGTTTTCCCCAGTCCTTTCTTTAACCACACCACACAGCCTGCTCTAGGTCTGCCAGTCACCCCAAGTCCTGAGAGGATGGTATGGAGGAGGGTGGGAGGAACACTGAGGCAGGAGTGAGCAAATCAGGGTGCTAGTTTCACTCCTGCCACTTACCAGCCATGTGACTTGGGACAGGTCCTGCAGCCTCCCTAGATTGCAGCTTACAGCCTGACCCTACTCACAGTTACGCCAGGTTCCCCCATTAGTACGAGGGGAGTAGAGCAAAAGGACAAGGAGACTGAAATCAGTGGCCACAAATTTAAGAGGCGACAGGCTGGGCTGTGTCGATGAGTACATGAGTGGAGTGGGGACGGTGGCCACTACAGAGTACCAAAGGACCATGGCCCAGTGTCCACAGGCCTTCTAATTTTGCTGAGAGAAGTCAGAATTCTAGATTTTTAAATGTTGGCAACCTACTCAAAGTTGTTTCAAGCACCCCGAGGGTTAAATAGAGCATGACCATAGGCTTCATTCAGCAGGGGCTGTCACTTTGCCACCTTTTAGCTGAGTGATCTCAAAGGTTCCTTCCAATCCCCTGGAAGACCTAGAAAGAGTACAGCTTCCCCTAAGTAATGAGGGGTTGGCTGCTGTCGAAATCAAGATCCCTCTACAAACCCAGGGAAGCTGGGAGGCATCCTGGCTCCTGGGACAGTGAGTATGGATGTGGACATGAAGAGCCCACCCGGAAGACAGTGGGATGGGAAAAGGTCGGCCCCAGTCCCATGGGAAAGGCCAAAGAGAAAAAAAACTGGGAGTTCCCGAAAGCTTTCTAGCTCATGTGGTTGATGGTCCAAGCTATTGCTTAAACAGCCTGACCTTACACTTAAGGGCATGAACCAGGGAAAGCAGGCAGATAGGTTTCATTTAAAGCACCAACTTCATTCAGCTGTGTTAAGGACTCTGCATCCCATGTGAATATGTGCTGTGACCAGTTAGCTATGTCTGCCAGGCACAGGAAGGGGCAGCGGCAGCACACATTCCATGTATCTGCCACCCCTGGCTTAAACTCCCACGGGCACTGAAACAGCTTCCATCAAAAACAGCCATAATAGGAAGGGGAAGACTAAAACTCACATCCCTGGAAACCCACCGGAAGTCGCACCTTTCAGCCTGCTATAGCAAAGCTCACCCTGGATGGCCTTTATTCACACATTCATCAAGTATTTATTAGGCAATGGGAAGCAGAGGTGACTCAGAAACTGTCCCTGCCCTGGAAATGCTTACAGTCTGTGGAAGAGAGAAAAAGAAATCACAGATAATAATGATGATCGAATTTGGAAAATGCAGTAAAGAGTTGTGAGGGAGCTGGGGGTTTGCGGGAGGGAGTATTTTAACTGCTTAAGCCTTAAGGCATTTGAATAAAGTAACATCTGAGTTGGTTCCTGAAGAAAGAATAGTTCTCTTGGCAGAGAAAGGGGAGGAGAGGGAGTGTATTCAGAGAGAACAGCATGTATAAAGGTGGGAAGCCAAACAGCCTCCCCCCAAAATGGGGAAAAACTTTGTTAGCCCTGGAGTGTGGAGCACGAAAAGATTAGGCTGCAAAGTAAGTTCACAAAGGACCTTGACTATCAGGCTGCCGTGTTTGGACTTAATTCTATCAGTGATGAGTGCCAATGGAGGCTTTTAAAGCAGAAGGCATAATCAGAAGTGTGGGTTAAACAGATCACACTAGCTACATTGTGTTTGTCCGGGCTGAGAAGTGAAAGACAGAGGCTTCAGCCAAAACCCTACAAGAAAAGGGCAGATTCAAGACACAATAAGGAAACGGAATGATCTGAAGATCCCTAGTGTGGAAGAATGCAAGAGAATCCAGAAGGCACCTGGCCAAAGTGGAGGATGGTGCCATTCACGTCCATCAGGCATAAGGAAAGAAGTGCAGGTATGGGACAGAACACAATAGCTGGTCCCACCCACTGGGTTCCCGAAGTCACAACCATTAGAGAAAGCGTTAAGGGCGTAGCAATTCAGATGTCTGCTCTAGGTGGGCAGGTAGAGGCTGGTACATTATTTTAAGGTTGGGCTTCAAGCTCAGGCCCTCTTATTTTCACTTCTTGCCAGGGCCCCCGACCCCTCTCTCCCTCCCTCTGTGGTCTCCTGGCCCTTCTAAACTCTCCCACCTCCAGAACCCCTCTCGGTGTCCCCACCTACAGCCCTAAGCCCGTCTTCACTCCCAGAGCCCTCTAGCTCCCTCCTCATCCCCAACCCCTCGATGACCCTTCCCACCTCCGGACGCTTCATCCTCTGACCGCCCCTCACCCCACCACCCACACATAAAAGCTTCTTTCTCCTCTCACACCTTCCCCGGTCCCCTGTGACACATCATCTCCTAAGTCTCCAGCCTAGAGCCTAAGTCTCAGATGCCCCCGCCCCGCCACCCGGACTCACCCACCGAGACACCCACTTCACAACGGGGCGGAAGTGCTCCAGGGTTCGCGCAGGGACTGCTGGGACGCGGAGTCCGACTGGCGCCACCCCGGGAATGGAGCGTCCGAGACTACAACTCCCAGAAGAAACCGCGCGAAAGCTGGTAGGCGGCCTCTTCCGTTTACTGCCCTTAAGATGTCGTCAGCCAATAGATGTGTCACTTTCTCCCGGTCCCCGGCACCGGAACAAATCAGAATAAGTGCTAAGGGTGAGGGCGGGATCTGTTGCAATCCCGGCCCTTTCCACAGGCTCGGAAACGGCACCGCCCACTAGGCGGGGACTCAAACTGAAGCGGCGGGGCCTGTTTAAGGGGAGAAGCGAGAGCCAGAGGCCGGAGAGAGATCAAAGCAGAAACATTAAGAAATCAGGAGGGTGGCTGGAGATGACCAGGCCCGTGGGCAGAAGATAGTTGGACAATTGTAAGTTTAATTTACAGCTCACAGTTAAGATGCGTGACTTTGAGTCAATTGTGAACCTCGCTTTTATTCAAACCCATAAAAACGAGGATAATAATAGCATCTGAGTACACGTTTTTTGAGGTTTCAACGAATAATACGCTTAAAATAATGAACTCAGGGCCTGGATTCTAAACCTACACAGTGAATGTTACCTATTATTATGTAAATCAGTTAATGTAGAGCTTGGCCAGTGTGGTGAAGATTAAATGGGATAATTCAGGTACAGCATGGACTCCGGAGTCAGCTACTTGTGTCTGAAACTTACTATTTTCAAATGCAGGATGTAGACCTTGCCACTCACTACTTGTGAAACGTTGAGCAAATTATTTCACCTCTTTATGCTTCCGTTTCCTCATCTGTAAAATGGGAATTAAAATAATGGCATCTACCTGATAGGGTTTGTGAGAAATAAGTGGAGAAAAATTTGTAAAGAACTTGGCACATGGCTAGCAGAAGGAGTTTACTAATTATTAGCTGTTACTATTTTTACTAATGGTTATGAGAAGTTGGGGGAATTCACAGTACCTAGTATATGGCCAAGTGCTCAATACATGTTAAAATTTGGGGAATTCTGTATCTTAGCTTTAAAGACCTAGTTCAAAATCCTCCTCTGTGAAACATGTTCCAACTGATTGATAGTACTCATGTGGTTTTACACAGCGAAAGTAGCAACCTATCAACACTCCTTGTTATTAAAGTCTCAACAGCCCTATGAGGTGGGTATTATTACCCCAAATTTACAAGGAGGAAATGGGGGCTTGGACAGATGATGTGACCTACTCAAGATCATATAGCCAATAAATGCCAGGCATGGAATTTGAACTGGGGCATGTGACTCTTAACAGTTCCTTCTCAGCCCCATGCTGCATCAGGAAAAGATGGAGGGGATGGAGTGAGTGGGGAGAGAGACAGTTCTTCAGTGTGAGGTGCTGGGAGGGCTGGAGCCATTTGAGAGTGTCAAGATCTGAAGTTGGAAAGGCAGCTTTGCATGGTCTGGTAAGGACATTCATTTCAGGAACATCTATCTATCTTGCAGAGGAGGAATAGAGGTGAGAATACACAGAGAGAAACACATCACTAGAACACTAGGGGGCACCCCTTACCCTAAATCCAGCCCAGAACTGTTCTATGGTTTCCTTTAGCCTTTGTAAAGCCTGATATTGGACAGAAGAGGAAAATTAAAGCCCCAAGAGGTCAAGTTCCCTGGCCCAGTGTCATATAGAAATAAACAACAGAGCCTGAATCAGACCCCAGTTCTCTGCTTCAGCATCCGTCAAGATTGTTTTCTGGCCCTAGCCGACTTGGCTCAGTGGATAAAGCGTCAGCCTGCGGACTGAGGGGTCCCGGGTTCAATTCTGGCCAACAGCACATGCCTGGGTTGCAGGCTCGATCCCCAGTGGGGGCATGCAGGAGGCAGCCGATCAATGGTTCTCTCTCATCATTGAAGTTTCTATCTCTTTCCTCCCTTCCTCTCTGAAATCAATAAAGAAATATATATTTTTTTAAAAGAACATGAGTGAGGCAAAAGCCAGACTTATTAAAAAAAAAAAAAAAAAAAAGACTGTTTTCTGTTCATAGTTGTCTGTTAAGACTCTCTTTGAGCTGGGCCAGCACTAGGCTCTGAGGATGCAGAGATGACTCAAACGTGGTCCCTGCCCCCAGGATTTGATCTCCAAACTTCCCTGGTCAAGTGTTCTATTAGTAAATTAGTAATGTTTCCTACTAGTAAGACATTTTTTAATACACACTCCCAATATGTGTTTGTGTGTTTGTTTTTAAATCCTCACCAGAGGATATTTTCCCATTGATTTTTAGAGAGAGTGGAAGAGAGAGGGAAAGACAAAGAGAAACATTGATGAGAGAGAAACACATCAACTGGTTGCTGGGCCAGGAAGAAGCCTGCAACCAAAGTACGTGCCCTTGACCGGAATTGAACCCAGGACCCTTTGGTTCACAGATCGACACTCTATCCACTAAGTCAAACCGGCTAGGGCCCAACATATGTGTACTTACTTATAAATTATATGCATGTAGTACATATATAATTGCATGACAAGCTAGCTTTTATTGAACATTTACACTACATTATTAGGTCCTGCTTTCCATGCTTTATACATATTAACTCACTTAATCCTCGGAAAGCCTTTTGAGGGAAGGTGTAATACTATCCCATACTACAGAAGAGGGAACTGACATGCAGAGGTTAAGTAGCATAACAAAGCCATAAGACTAAAAAGTTTTAAGATTTTCTTCCTAAGCCCCAGTGGCTTATCTTGTGCACCACCACCACCCCCCTTGGATACCACTGCTCTGGGGGCTCCCAGACCTGTAAGGGCTGGTATGGTGTGGTCAGTACTTTGAGGAAGGGGAGTGCAGGAAGTTATGGGAACCCAGAGGCTGGGAGATCAGGAATGGCTTTTGGAGAAAGCGATGCCTGAGTTGAGTCTTAAGGGATGCGTAGTAGTTCCCCAGAAGAACTAAATTGGGAGGGAGGCATAGCACATGTAAAGGCCCAGAGGCAGGAGAGCGTGGTGTCCTGGGAGCTGCAAGTAGATCAGCATGGCTGAAGCACGGAGTGCCAAGGAGGTGGGTTCCCCTCCCGGTGTTGCTGGGGGTTCACACAAGGTGATAGATATGACCATGCCTTCATGTCCTCATTGAGGGAATAGACAATCGGTCTGCTGCCTCCTGGGCAGCATCCCAGCTTTTTGGTCCTCGGCTACCAATTCCCCGATAACCCAGATGGCTGAAGGGGCCGCTCTGCCCCTTCAAGGTCTGGTTGAACTTGCCTGGACCCCATTCTAGAGCTTAGGAGTACTCTTAGCCTTCCTTTCTTTCCCATACTCTCCCTGAATTCCCCCTTTACTTCCTCCAGGCCACAGTTTCCATGACCCCATCCCCTTCACCCTCTTTCTCATGTGAGTCTCCATCAAAAAACAAAAAGTCCAATTAAGCCATTCATTTCATGTATTTAGTCAATTTACTGAGAATCCAGACATCTTGAGATCACATCACATGCCTCATGGCCACCTGCAGCCCCCAGATTTTCTCATTCAGCCTCCAGAGCCTTCCCAAAGCCATCCGTTGATCCTCCCTGTACACAAGCACCCACCTCCCTGAAGCTCAGTTCCGCCTCACTCACTGACACACACCCACACTCTCCCTGCCAGGATGGCTTTCCTTCCTATCCCCACCCTCCCACATGCATGCACTCACTCTAGCCCAGCCTGGCTTGCTCCAGCCTGCTCTCCAACCAAGCCCAGAAGCCGTCCTTTCTTTCCTCTTCCTCGGGCCACAAGCAGTAGTCTCCTCTGCGGAGCAGCCACGCCAGCCTATGGTAGCGGGGGAGCTGGTGGCGGGAGACACGCTCCAAAAAGACCAGCAGCAGCAGTGGGGGCCGAGGGGCGGTCAGCAGGAGGGAGGTGGCCAGGCGAAGCTCCAGGCGGCAGCGTGGGGTGTGCAGCGCCTGGCAACTCAGCACGCAGAGCGTGACCTGGCTGTTTGCCATGCTCTCCACCACATTATCAGCCACGTCCTTGCCTGGCTCGAAATCCCGCTCAGGGAGGCAGAGGCGCAGCCCCCAGCGGCCCTCCAAGGAAGGCAGCAGCTCCTGCACCACCCAGGCCTGGTCTTGCCTACAGTGGGACACAAAGACGTCATAGAGGAACCTCTTGCCCTCACCCTTCCGACCCCTCAAGTCCTGAAGCCAAGCCCTGAATAAGGCCTGGAGATAGAGGAGCCAGGAGTTCCTGGCTTCCTGTAGGAGGGGCAAGGAGATCAGCAGAAGCAGCAGGGCAGAGCTGCCCAAAAAGAGGCCCAACTCCAAAGTCCTGGGGCAGTGACCCCAGAGAAAGGGGAAGAGGGGACGCTTAGGGTGGGCCCCAGCTTCTGGCTGGCACAGCTGGGTGGATGCTATATGCACATATGTTCTGGAGGACCGCTCAAGCCAGGGCTCCACCCAGGCATTGGCACACTGGCAGGCCAAGGACGAGCTCAGCACATACATGTACTGTGGCATCTGGGGACTGTGCTGCTGGAGACTGCTGTCCAGCACGAGGCCTTCCTCCCAGTCTAGCACCAAGACCTGGAGACTTCCCAGACCCTGGAAAGTGACCACAGACAGCGTCTCCAGCCCTGTTTGGGCCACATGCAGTACCTGGAGCCTGGGCAGCTCCCCCACCAGCTCCTCCAGCTGCAGGCGGCGGGGCTGCGCTCGGGACCTCAGTCCCTGCAGCTTCAGCTCCTGTAGTCTGGGCAGCCCAGTGATGCGGCAGGGCTTGGGGCCAAGCCCGTCCCCCTGGACCCTCAGATACTGGAGCCTGGGGAGCTGCCAGAGGAAGAAGCTGGGGGTGTCATGGGAACAGAGGCCCTCCAAGCTACTGCCAAACAGGGAGAGTTGGCGAAGGGCAGGGAAGATCTTGGTGACATTCTGGGTCCCCAGCTGCAGTCCCCAGCCATTTAGAGTCAAGGTCTGTAAGGCTGGAAAGACAGGAGAAGCCAGCTCCCAAAGCTCCCCGCCTGGCACTGCATGAAGCTCCAAGCTGGTCAGCCTCGTGGGCAGGGACAGCGCTGCCCCAGAAGGGCCAGAGGGGACCGGCAGTCTCAGGTCCTGCAGACTCTCTGGGCCCCAGAAGTCCCAGGCTGGGCTCGGCACAATGTGGGTCTTCAGCAGGTTGAGGGTGGTCAGTGCAGGCAGAGGAGCCAACCAGCCCTCGCCCAGGGCCTCCAGTGGGTTGTTACTCAAGTCCAACATCTCCAGCCTCCTTAAGCCCTGGAATACCTGGCCCTCCAGCCAAACCAGCTGGTTCATCTGAAGTAGCAGCTCCCGCAGGTGGGACAAACAGGAGAAGGTGGCTGGGGCCAGGCTATGCAGCCCGTTGCTGGACAGGTCCAGGGCCCGCAGTCCTGACACAGCTCTTGTCTCATTCAGGCACAGCACGGCACTGCGTAGCTTGTTGCCAGTCAGGTTCAGTCTCTGAAGCCTGGGCAGGGCAGCCAGCAAACCTGGTGGCAGGCCCATTAGACCACTTCCCTTAAGACTCAAGCTCTTCAGGCTTTGGCAGGAAGCCAGGGCCTCCAGAGCTATGTGTTCTATCCGCGTCCGTCCCCATCCCAAACTCAGCTCTTGCAGCTCGAAGTGGGCAACTGTCCCGGTGGGCAGCTCGGCCGTGTCCGTGTATATCACAGACAGGGCATCCAGCCTCTGCAGCCCCAGTCCCATCACTGCAGCTGCCTTCATCTTCGTGTGGTCCAGTTTCAGAGTCCCCAGCTTGAGGCCCCGGAGGGCCCCAGGACTGGCCATCTTCAGCTGATTGTTTGACGTCAAGTCCAGCATCTCCAGAGTCCAGGCATCGCCAGAGGAGGAGCCAAGCACCAGGTCTGGGAAGATGTCGGCCAGCTGCCCCACATTCTCAAGGCAACTCAAAGTGATGGACAGCCGCCGTAGGTTGGGAGGCAACCGGACACCCGAGTTCCCATCCAGGCAAACACCTGAGAAAGTCAAGTACTGGAGGGAGCTCAGGTTGCCCAAGGCATCAGGGGGTAGGAAGAGGTCTTTCACGGGGAGCTGTATGAAAGACAGCCGCTGCAGCTGTCCCAGGCCCCGGAAGGCTCCTGGCAGGATCTGAGTGAGATGCAGGTTCAAACCCAGGGCCTTGAGGCCAGGGAAGCGGGAGAAGGCATCCGTGGGCAGAACCGAAGAGGAACCTCTGAGACAGAGCCCCTCCACACCATGTGGCACGGCCTCCAAGGCCTTTGTCACGTTGGTCACCATGGAGCATACCACAAGGAGGGGCAGGCTGGAGTCCAAGTGGCAGAGGAAGAAATGGGAGACCAGATACAGCCTGGAGCCTTCGGTCACTAAGCAGTTGGAAATGGTCCAGCCCGAGATCAGAGGAAGGAACAGGAACAGACCAAGCAGCAGCAAATGTCCGCCCATCTTTGCACCATGTCTGCTCTACGGACAAGCAGAATCAGAACCTGACTGTCTGCTCCCCTCCCTTTCCCAGAGAGGAACCCAGACCCCTTCCTCCCCATTCACACACATACCCAGTACTCACAGCACGGGCAGGCTACACCGCACCGGGGACCCAAGAGGGTCTGGAAGCAGGGTCTGAGGGCCACAGTGCTTCCAAACTAGAACTGCTGGGAGGGTGGGGCCAGACTAAGAGATGCTTAGAGCAGAGGCTCCAAGGGTCTGGGAAGGCAGAAGTGCTCTCGTGAGAGGAAGGGCCCGGTCTCATTTCTCTGTTGTGAGGAAGTGAGCATTTCTGAGCACAACATTTGGGGCCCAAAGCCCAGGATCCCACTCTGCCATGGTCCTGAGCCATGCACTGGGCTTCAGCTTCCTCATCTGTAAGCTAAGCATACTGATTCCTGCTTCATAGGATTGCTGCAAATTACATATAAGTGTCAGAATGAGGGTTCTCTCCTCATCATCCCCTTTACTACTTCCTCTCCTTACTTTAGAAAGGAGGTCTTGAGTAAACCAGAATTTTTAAAAAGCAGATGTTTTACAAGCAAAATAGTACATCAACATGATGCCTTCATGGACATCTTTAATGCTCCACATGGAATGTTCCAAAAAGCCCAAGATTTATCCAAGAGGAGTCTAGGGCCCCATGCCTGCCCTTCCAGGCTGAGGCTAGGAAGAACGCTCTCCGTGGCCTCGACCTTGACATGCACTACCAGGATGGAGCCAGGACCCCAGGGGAGAACAGAAAGAGAACAAGCAAGTTGCTTTATAGTGATCTCAATGCATAAACTATTCAATATCTGATCATGATTTTAAACAATAATAAACTCAGAAGAAAAGCACCTTCGTTGAGGTTCTTTCTGTCTCTACCACCTTCTTCCCTCCCCAAACCCAGTGATCACCTTGTCTGTGAGTTCTTAACTGGTCATCAAATAATAATCTTTAATCAAACAAGGTATCGGTGATTTCATTGCGTAATGGTATTCAGGTAACAACACTAGAATTCTCAATGAAGAGCAGGAACATTTGAACCACAGCTGTACCAACAACAAAAGCAGTGGCTTTGGTTGCCCAAGTGAACTTCCGTTGTTATCCCAGCTTTAAACATTTTTCATATAACTCCCATTTCTTACACCTTCGTAGGTACTAGGCATCCTGAGAAGCACTTTAAACAATGTAAGCCCAGAAATGTTTTATTTCCCAGAATCCTTTCTAATCATAAAATAACTAACAGTTGAGAACATGCTATGTGCCAGTCATATGCTCTCTTTTCACTCTAACAACCTAGTCTGTGTGTCCCCCTCATCACACACACTTTCCCCAAATGGGGAACTATGGCCCACGGAAGTTAGGGGGTTCCGAGGTTGTTCGTTTCTTCCTCTGTAAAAGGTGAAAATGCCCCAGCGGTGACTTCCCCATTTGGGTTTCCAGGGGACAGTTGGGGTTTGGCTGCGAGTTTCTTTCTTGGTATTGCCTGTGTGGCTGTGGTGTTTCAGGTGTAATTCGCAGGCAGCCTGAGTAAAGGATGCCCTTGTTTCGTGTCAGGGCAAACATCGCCAGGACAGAGAGAGGAGTCTAAACAAGGGCCACAGGATGTGGACATGTTCACGGATGCACAGAACAAATGGGAATCCAGCCAGGGCAGGGCCAGACTAAGGAAGAGCTCCCTGTAGTCCTGCAGCAGCAGTAGCCCTTCTGGGGAAGTGAGAGCGGTGGGCCCAACAGTGGCCCCGGCTTCTCCATTGTCTTCGTGGAGGTTCTTTCTGTGATGAGGAACAGAAATCCACTCAGACTCCCCCAGGTACCATCTGTTGGGAGGAATCTCCTGGAACCCTCGGTCAGTTGGGCCTGGAGAAGGACTGAGGAGCGGAACAGTCAGAGACCTGCCAGTCACTCCTGTCTCCCACCTCTGCTTCCGCTTTCCCTGCCAAACCGCCGTCTCTGCTTCTACCTTCTCATGGCTGACTATGGCCCCCCCATCCCAAGGAAACACCAGGCCAGCTTTGGAGGGTGCAGAAGATCCATCCCTCCCTGTTCTAGTCACATGTACCCTCTTCCACCTACTCCCACCACCCACCACATCTGCTGGAAGTCCCTCCTTCCCTGCTGGCTTTGATGCTCTTTCTCCACCCCCACCAGGAGCCACTGAGGGAGCTCAGAGGGAAGGAGAAGCCAGCATCTTCCCTCCTTGGGGACTTCTAAGAAATCCCTTTCCATATGGCTTCCGTCTATGTCGTGACCTTGCTGGGATACTCTGCTTGGGGATGAATGGCTTTCTCCGTAGATCGGGGAGAGAAGCAAAATGTTCTCTTGCTCAGCGTAGCAGCGGTTAAATCCCCAAAAAGGGCTTGCTTTTTCAGGGTGGGCTGTCCAGAGCCGTTTGGTCCTGGTTTCTCAGTGTTCCCTTTCCTTTTGGCCTGCAGATTTTATTATTTAGACTGTCTTTTTTTTTTTTAAACAATGTGTACAAGGCCTGTTAGATATTCGCTCTATTCCCTCACTCAAGCACAGTTATTCGGAGCTGCACAGGGTACCAAAGCCCAGGAGGCAGAGTCCCTGCCCTTGGGAGGCTTGTGGTAGGTGGGGGAAACAAACCCTTGAAAAGAGGAGTGACCCGCTGTCCCCGTTTCTCCTGCTAGCAGACCACACTCCCCTTTAATGCATATGCAGCAATAATCTGAACCCTCTATCTCCAAGACTTCAGGAAATCCTCTTTCCAGGTTCCTTTCCCAAGGATCTCTGAGAATTCTTACATGTTCTTCCTATTTGTGGTTGTCACTTGTCACCTCTGTCTGCCCTACTAGATCCCCGGTGTAGATCTCTGCAGGGCCTCCCCTCCCCAGACTCTTCCCATTCAACTTTGTCTAACAAAGCCATGTTCCCAGGGAACCCCGTGCTCCCCTCTCTCCTCTGATTTCCCTCCCTAGGTGATCTCATTGGTCTCATAGCTTTTACATACCATCCGTCTGCCAATAACTTTACAAATCTATATCACCACCACTGACTTCTCCCCTAAGCTCCAGACTTATATCCAACTGCCTATTTATTATCTTCATGTGGAGGCCAACCGGCCTTTGAAACTTAACTGAGACTGAACCACATCCAGCATAGCCAGGGGTGAACCTGAGGAGGAGCGGTGAAAAATTAAAGAAGACAGACAAGAGAATACAGTTGGGGCTAGGTAGGATCACTGTGCCTGGATGAGGAAACAGTGACACAACCTGTAAGCCGAAGCTTTATTTATAGTCAGATCATACAAAGCAAAACAAGGGCAAGATGTTTACAATGTTCTTGTGAATTTCAAATCTGCTTCTTTCCTGTTTTTGCCATCCTCTGCTTCGTTTTGGCAGCACTGCTGCACCTCTTGCAGCCACATCTCTTAGCTACCTAGGAACAAGGGAGGACTATAAGGTCAAGCTTAATTGTGCTAGGAGGGTTCTGCCCTCCAAGCTGGGACTTGTATGTGGCTCTGTCCCAGGTCAGTCTGAGGCTTGACCCAATAGCCGCTCCCTACAAGAGACCAAACAAACTCCTAATTTTGTACCCTGCTATTCCCACCCCAACACGCTCCCCTCCAAGCTTCTCAATATCAGGGAACAGTGCAGTACATAGCATGACATTTATCCACTTAATGGCTCAATCTACAAACCTGAAAGGCACTCCAGATTCTTTTCTTTACGTCTATGTGCGTGTATGTGTGTTGGGAGGTTGTTTGTTTTGTAGATATGTGTGTGTCTGTCTTTTTACTAATCATGAGTTAATGTGCTACAAAACTAATGGCTTTACAGATGGGTCACCACTTTAGGAACTTTCTGCCTGACACACACAATTCTCCTAGGCCTGAGGTCAGTAAACTGCGGCTCGCAAGCCACATGCGGCTCTTTGGCCCCTTGAGTGTGCCTCTTCCACAAAATATCACGTGTGGGCGTGCACATACAGTGCAATTGAAACTTCATGGCCCATGCGCAGAAGTCAGTTTTCGGCTCCCAAAAGAAATTTCAATCGTTGTACTGTTGATATTTGGCTCTGTTAACTAATGAGTTTGCCAACCACTGTCCTAGGCCATTTAGAGGTTCTGCTCTCCCATCCTCTTTTCTTAGAAGATAATATGACTTTGAACCTAAAACAAAACAAAACACTTGGCAGTTTTTCCAACGCTGAAAAAAAAAAAAAATAAGACCATAACATTGTTAAGCAGAAGAGGAAAAAGAAGGAAGAGGAAGAAAACAAAATAGAATTTAAGACTAAATCATTAAGTCAAAGTAAGCACTGAGTTGAAATAATACAAGCTCCATTACCAGAGCTACAAAACACAAAAGCAATGGAAATTTTCATTTATTCACCCAACAAACAATAGCCTACTATGTGCAGGCATTGTTCAAGCATGTCAAACTTGTGGCTGGCGGGCCACACGCTGGCCACGAGTTTGACATGTTTGCAAGTGGTAGGGAATGAGCAGTAAACAAAACATAAAATCTCTGAGCTGTGGAAATTAATTTTAATGGGAGAGAAAAGATAACTGTACGTAAATATGTAATATGTATTATGATAATTAGTTCTATGGAGAAAATAAAGCAATGAATGAGATCGCAAAGAACAAGGAATGGGGATGGAGTTGCGATTTTAAGTAGGGTAGTCCAGGAAGACCTTTCTGATGAAGTGTGAGAGAAAACCATGCAGCTCTCTGGAGAAGAGCACTCAAGGCAGAAGAAAGCAAGTACGAAGGCCCTGAGGAGAGAGTGTGCCTGGCCTGTTAAAAGAAAAGCCAGGAGGCTCCACGGTGGCTCTACTGGAACGAGCCATGTAATCCAGAACCTGGCTTAATCTAAACGTGGGTGCAGAGATTCCTTCTTTCCTGATTTGCCCATGCCTCTTCGGTGCCAGGAACCCTTTCCCCCAGGTTTACTGAGAAAACTGAGCCATAGGACAGGAACTGCTCGACTCCTCACCCCATCCCACACCCACAAAATAATCACTTCACCATTCATCCTTACTGCCTTTCTCTCACCTCAGAAGAGATGTTTCCCTTTCTGTTCAAGTTTCATCTCAAGAGCATCTTTGCTCTTGGTCCCCACACCCATCTTCCCTGAGAGCTGTCTCTACCTAGTACTGGGTACTAATTCCTCTTTCCTACATCCTCAAACTCTCCTCTACTAAAATAGTCCTCCTTGCCTGTAAATATTCTCAGTTCTACCAATTGAAACATAGTCAACTCTTTTGTTCTAGATCTGGCTATTTCTTCCTCTTTTGTTCCCTTCTCCTCCAAGTAACTCAAAAGTGTTGTCTTACAGTCTGGCTCCATACCCTCACTTCTAATCCTCAACCCATAATTTGAATCCTGCCCTTCTGGGACCACAGGAACTCTTAAAATGCCAAATCCAACAGGTACCTTTTGTCCTCATCTTACTGGATTTCCCTACAGCATGGAACTACTTAGTCCCAGTTCCGTCCTGCATCTCTTCCCCCCAGTCTTGCATCTCTTCCCGCAAGGTCAGAGTACCTGAAGCAGGGCCTTTGACTTGCCCTCTGTGAGCTCTGTTCCCTCTCTCTTCCTTTAACAACCTCCAGAGTTGTAACAAAACGTGGCTGCCCAGCTGGACTCACCTGTCCCCAGCCTCCCCTGCAACTGGGTGTGGCACTATGACTTCTTGCCAATAGGGTGTGAGCAGAAATGGTGTGGCACCTTCTTGGTCTTACCCTTGGTGCTGTGGACCTAAAAATGGGAGGCTCGTTTGAAGACAGTAACATCAGCCCAGCAATCCAGGGCTCAGACAGCTCCTTGGAACAGAGCTGATCTTGCTAGGCACGGACTACTCACATGTGGGCTTTTCATGTGAGAAAGAAATAAACATATCTCATTTAAGCTTTTGTATTTTGTAACTTTTCATTATGGCAGCCTAACCTGTACTCTAAGTACTATAGTGTTGACTTAAGCGCAGGTAATCCATAGGCCTTTTAAAACGTACCCTACTCTCAATCCTGACCCTCCTGTTACACTCTCTTAACCCCTGTACTTCTTCAAAGCACATATCATAACTTGTGATTAAACAAGTATTTGTGTAATGTAGTGGTCACTATTGATTGTCTTCCCAACAACTCTCCTCCTTTCTTTTTATTGCACAGGATCCTGATTTTATTCAGGTATTCATGCATGTTATTCAAATTCATTCTGTAAAAAAGATAAGCCTAAGCTGATCAGATTCTCTCTATTATATTTTGAACTAAGGAACAAGTAATTAGCCATTTATCAAAAGGATCTAAGTTGGAAAGTTCACAATGTAGAAAGAGCCAGTGAGACTACAATGGACCATGTTGGGAACCAACATGCTTGGGAACCCAAAACTAAGAATGAGAGAGACCAGCAGGTAGGAAAGAAGTGGGTATGTGAGATGCAGGCAGATAGCACCTGTGCATTGCAGCTGATGGAGACATGAGGCCATCGGATCTAGAATTATCTCTTAGTTTTAGTCTCTGTTCTTGGATTTCCATAGACAGCATCTCCAATTATCCCTAAAATGAATCCTCTTTCCCTGGGCTAGCAAGAGTTGTTTCCCATAATCAAGCAGACCTGGATAAAATAGTAACTTTGGGAAAACCTATTCCACAAATATTTTTTGAACACCTATGTCCTCGGCCTTGTTGCATACCCTGGGGTACTAGGGGAAAAACAAGATGGGCAGCCTAAAGCATCTCTCTGAGAAGCAGAAATCAAATATATCATTCCTCTACCTGTTTATAATTATTCAACTAGAGGCCTGCTGCACGAAATTCGTACATGGGGCATGGGGTAGAGGCGGGGGGGGGGGAGTCCCTCAGCCCGGCCTGCACCCTCCTGCAATCCAGGACCACTGGCTCCTAACCCTCCCCTGCCTGCCTGATTGCCCCTAACCACTCGCCTGCCTGCCTGATCACCCCTAACCACCTCTGCCTTGGCCCCCACCACCATGGCTTCTTCTGGAAGGGCGTCCGGAATGATGTCCGGAAGGTCGTTCAGCTGTCTGGTCTAAATAGCATATTAGGCTTTTATTATTATAGATTGCTTCTAATTGATCTCAGAATAAAGCCCTAAATTTTTATAGTGGTTTCCAAGGCAACCCTGCATGATCCCGCTTTTCTCTACTTTTTGAACCTCAATTCTCAGTTATTTTGCTGCTCACTTCACTTTCAATTGTATCAGATCAGTTTCAGGCCTCAAAATGTGCTGCCTCATTGAGCCTGTGCACAACACACACTCCTCCATCTGCTTGAATGTGGTGAGCAAAGATCAGAGACAAAGGCAATGATGATAACACTACCACTCAGTGAGCCTTATATATACTCTCTATATATTATTCATAATCTGTCACCAGGTGTATTCTGTTTTCCCCATTTTATAGATGAGAAAACCAAGGCTTCAGAAGTTTATTTACTTGCTTCAGATCACATAGTGAGGACATGGCGGAGCCAAGATTTGAATCCAAGCCTGTTTGACTCTAAAGAACAGGCTGTCTCTTTGCCATTCTTTAGAACTCATCTTTTGGCAGACAGACTTGGGTTTGAATTCAGGCTCCAGCGCTTCCTCAGTGAGTGGCCTTGAGCAAATCACTCAATCTGCTGAGCCTTGTTTTCCTAATCTGTAAAATTAGACCCTACCTCAGAAAGTTATTGTGAGGTTAAAATGAAAGAATGTGTATAAGTGCTCATCACAGTGCCTGGCCCAGTGCATCCAATAAAGGAAGATGTTGTTTTATTATCATCAGCATTACCTTCTTCAAATAGCAATCTCTCCTTTGCCCTGTCCAGGTCAGAGCTCTGCATCTTGTCACAGACACAACCTAAGAGCTGCTTCTCTGCAGGGTCTCCTGGGGCCAGGCCTGCATGAGTCTGTGGAAGGAAACTCAGGCCAGCAGGGGAATGGCCTGTAATTGATCCCAGTTAGGGCTGGGCAGGCCCCATCTTCCTCGGCTGGGGCCTCAGGAAGCAGGCCACTGGCTGATTTATGTCCCGGCTGCACCGAGGATGACCTGGTGCCCTCTCTACGTGTTCCAGCAGCAGACAAGGCCATAAAACGGAATTGGTGCTGCGCGTTTGTCCCTATCAGGGCCAACATGTACACTGTTGCGCCCAGCTTAGGTCAATCCCCGGCAGGACCCTTCCTGGGAAAGGTTGGTGTGTGTGACCACCCAGTGCGGTCAGGCCACTGGGGGTTCGGGGACAGTGGACGGAAGGGAAATCACAATAGCATGTGTGCTCTCAGGCTGCAGTGATCATCTGCTGTGAATGATCCCAACCCACATCCTGAACCTACAGCTCCCCCCAGCCTCAGACCCCGCTACCCAATGGGCTCCTGGATGCTTTCTCCTGCATACCCCAAGGGCCCGCAGCTGAACTCATGCTGTTCTCTCTTCTCCGCCACTTCCTCCCTGGCCTGGTGCAGCATCTTTGTATACCTCCTGTGTATACCTCCTCCATACCCCCTGTTTTGTAATTGGGACAACTTCCCACAGGTTTTATCATTATCTGTGGCTCGGTCTGTCTCCTCCAATAGACCACGAGCTTAGAGACAAAACAGTGGGCCTGATTCATCTCCACACCTCTGATGCCTACAGCAGAGCCTGGTGCCAAGGGTGTTCCATAAAACTTTGATGAATGAATGAGTGAATGAATGGATGAAGGAATGAATATAATATATAAAGGAACACAAATGGGTCTCTTTCAGGGAAATTTTTACATAAAGAACAGGGCTTCTAAGAGGGACACTTCAAGTTCCACTGGGAATAGTAAAGTTAGATGTTAGCATTTTAGAGCCAGAATAACCATATTAATTGCAGACTCTGATCTCTTCAGAGTCTTAGATGACTTAGACCAAAAGAGGTTAGATAACTTTCTGAAGCTGAACAGTGATTTAGTGGCAGAGCCTCTGGACTAGCCTCTAAACCTCCTAACATTATAGTCTGGAGCCTTTTCCTCTCTCTGTACATGCTGAGCTTACGCAAGCTCCTTGCAGATTCCTGAGTTTGGCTTCTAAAAATAGACTATAGCAGGCAGAGGGTACTCTAGACTATCTATAAAGTTTTATTAACAACAACATGATTCATAGAAAAACTGAGTCAGCATCTCAGAAATTTCCAGTTCGAAGAGCAAGTGTGGAACATATGACTGTGTGCTCCTTATCCTCTCTAAGCCTCAGTTTCCTCATCAGCAAAATGAGAGCAATAATAGCACCTGCCCTGATAGAATGCCTGTTTTTCTCTTTAGGCTCTTGTGGTAGCTGGTATTATTATTCCAACCATTTGCTGAGCTCCTCATCTCTGCCCATTGCAATGAGACTGGTAGTGCCTCTCTGAGAAGGGAGGGGGGAGGGGACCTCACTGCCCCCTTGGTGTCAACCTAGGTCATTGTTTTCCTTTGGCCAATGGAATCCTATCTAATAAAAGAGTAATATGTAAATTGACCATACCTCCACTATAACCCCAAGCCATGCCCACCAGCCAATTAGGAGCGAGCATGCAAATTAACCCAACCAAGATGGCTGCAGCAATGGAGTGAGCAGGAGGCTTGGGTTTCCCTGGTAACGGAGGAAGCCAAGCTTTCCACACACCCTGGCTGGCCTAGGCCTCCACTCAAGGCTACAAAGTTTCAATTATAGAAGTTAAATAAATCCCAGATACCAGGGCTTCTGCTTGGGTCGCTGGGGGGCATGGCTGGCCTGCAAACCACCACAGGCCCCTTGCCCAGGCCACCCCACACCCCAAGGAAACCCCCACCCTGATCCGGGACACCCTTCAGGGCAAACCAGCTAACCTCCACCTGTGCACCAGGCCTCTGTCTTATCTAATAAAAGAGTAATATGCAAATTGACCATCACTTCAACACACAAGATTGCTGCCCTCATGTGGTCAAAGATCCTGCACCCATGTGGACACAAGATGGCCTCCACAAGA
The DNA here is from genome assembly GCA_026230045.1 of Corynorhinus townsendii. Lineage (NCBI taxonomy): Eukaryota > Metazoa > Chordata > Mammalia > Chiroptera > Vespertilionidae > Corynorhinus > Corynorhinus townsendii. Next base: position 200,821,511 of record JAPDVU010000002.1, read on the forward strand.
TGGCCAGCAGGGGAGGACAGTTGGGAGGGACCAGGCCTCCAAGGGAGGGCAGTTGTGGGCGATCAGGCCAGCAGAGGAGGGCAGTTTGAGGTGATCAAGCCTGCAGGGGAGGGCAGTTAGGGGTGACCAGGCCAGCAGAGGAGGGCAGTTGGGGGCAACCAGGCCTGCAGGGAAGGGCAGTTGGGGGGAACCCAAGCCTGCAGGGGAGAGTAGTTGGGGGGAACCAGGCCTGCAGGGGAGGGCAGTTAGGGGCAAACAGGCTGGCAGGGGAGCAGTTAGGCATCAATCAGCCTAGCAGAGAGTGGTTAGGGGGTTATCAGGCTGGCAAGCAGAAGCGGTTAGGGGCAATCAGGAAGGCAGGCAGGCGAGCAGTTGGGAGCCAGCAGTCCTGGATTGTGAGAGGGATGTCCGACTGCCCGTTTAGGCCCGATCCCGGTAGGATCGGGCTTAAACGGGCAGTCGGACATCCCTCGAAGGGTCCCAGATTGGAGAGGGTGCAGGCTGGGCTGAGGGACACACACACACTCCATGCACAAATTTCACGCACTGGGCCTCTAGTCATAATAATAAAAGGCTAATATGCAAATGGTTGTCAAGCCGTGACACTGTAATGACCAATCAGCAGGGACCTGAGGTTGTATGGCTCCTGGCAGGGCTTGATGGGGGACCTGAGACCATGCCTCCCACCCAGCGCCAGGCCAGGGGACCTGAGGCTGCACCTCCCACCTGGCTGGGCTTGATGGGGGTGGGGCTGGCTGGGTCTCGGTCTGGCGCGATTTCAAGGCACATGTGGGTGGGCAGGGACTTGACTCTGGGTTCTGCGGCGCGCACCAGACTCTGACAGGAGGGAGGTTTTCATATACATTTTACTAATTTTCTTTCATCTCTGACACTTCTATTATAAAGAAAGGGCAAATAGCAATATTAAAATATTTCCTCTAATTAATTCACTTTTAATGTGCACAAATTTCATGCACCGGGCCACTAGTGTAAATATAAGTGACCTATGCCACATTCTAGCAGAAGTTTTAGGAGTCATTTCAAAGTTCAACCATTTTCCCTTCCGTCTCTAGAATGACACAAGGGCTGCTCCTTCAGTCTGAGATAGACAGTGTAGACAGAACAGAACCTCAAATGACCTGCGGCTGTCATTTAACATGCGTGAGAAATAAACCTTTGTTGTTGGCATGTTGGCAGCTGTTGAGATTATAGGGGTGATTTCTGCTGCATAGCCTAGCCTATGCTGACTAATAATCTTTTGCTTATACTATAGACAGACTCATTTGGGACACCTTAAAGGGGAGGATGAGTTTTGTGGTAAGGATAGTGTTAGGGCTAAGCGTTAGTCAGTGGTCAGGGGAATCTGCCATAATAAAGATACTCCAAAATAAAAGTCTTAAAGAAGATACGCTCTCATAAAACAGTGCAGAGGCAAGTGGCAGATCCAGGGGGTTAGGCAGTTCAGCTCCATGAGGTTGCCCAAAAGTCCAGGTTCCTTCCAACTTGTTGCTCCTGCTTTCCTCTGTGGTGTGAGGTGTCCTCATCTGCACCATGTCCACACCCTAGCCTGCAGGAAGGAGGCGGGGCAGCCTTCCCTGTTCAGGATGTGCAGAGACCTTGCCCACACAACTCACAGTCCATTGACCAGATCTTATTTAAATGGCCATAGCTAAAACAGGAGGCTGGGAAGGTAGTTTCTAGCCAGGTGGCCATGTGCCATGATGAAATGCAAAGGAGACTTCCGATTAGTAAAACGGAAAAGGCATAGTTCCGTGGTGGCTCACACAGACTCACAGTCTAGCAGGGAAGCCAGGATTGGAAAACATTGTTCTACTCACTGCCTTTAGCTCTTCGAACCCTCAGGAGTCTGAGGCTCTGGGCTGCACCTTGAGTGTCCCTCTACCATGAGCATGTCAAACTTGTGGCCCGCAGGCCACATGCCTCATTTATTTGGCCCGTGTTAGCCTTTGAGTTTGACATATTTGCTAGAGTCTAACACAATGACCACAATTTTATGATCCTGAAATGGAGCAAAATTAAAAAACATAGGAGTCATTGGACTTGGCATACCATTTTCTAGCTGAGTGACACTGGACAAATCACATATAGGAGGCATCTTCTCTTTACTGCCAGTCCAAGATCTCAGTCTAGAGATGGCCCTGCCCCTCTTGTATCCACAGGGACAGGAGAAGAGCCCAACACACCAGTAACTCTTCCCCACCCCTGTGCCACAGATGATTGGTCAGGGCAGGCACCTGACTCAAACTGAGCCAATCACATCCAATTTCCATGATCCTGGACTAAAAGTTGGGAGGACTATGTGTGCCTAGTATGGGTCCTGTGAAATGGAGTACCTGGTAATTATTGAATGAATGAATGAATGAATGAATTTGCTTCTAAGTCACTTACAGGGTTTGGTAAAAAGAAAGATAACAACAATAAGTAACATTTATTGAGCACTTAGTATTCTAAGATTTTGCATGTATTAAATCACTAATCAGATCAATGTACTGAATATTACTATTGCCTTTTATAGATAAGACTAGATGCTCTGTGCACAAAATTTGTGCACCAGGGGTGTGTCCCTAGGCCAGCCTGCACTCTCTCCAATCTGGGACCCCTCGAGGGATGTCTGACTGCCCGTTTAGGCCCTATCCCGGTAGGATCAGGCCTAAATGGGCAGTCGGACATCCCTCTCACAATCCAGGACTGCTGGCTCCCAACTGCTCGCCAGCCTGCTTTCCTGATTGCCCCTAACCACTTTTGCCTGCCAGCCTGATCACTCACTAACCTCTCCCTTGACAGCCTGATTGATGCCTAACTGCTCCCCTGCCAGCCTGTTTGCCCCTAACTGCCCTCCCCTGCAGGCCTGGTCTCCCCCCCACTGCCCTCCCCTGCAGGCCTGGTACCCCAACTGCTCTCCCCTGCAGGTCTGGGTTCCCCCCAACTGCCCTTCCCTGCAGGCCCGGTTGCCCCCAACTTCCCTCCTCTGCAGGCCTGGCCACCCCTAACTGCCCTACCCTGCAGGCTTGATCGCACCCAACTGCCCTCCCTTGCAGGCCTGGTCCCTCCCAACTGCCCTCACCTGCTGGCCATCTTGTGGCAGCCATCATGTGTCCATATGGGGGCAGGATCTTTATCCACATGGAGGCAGCCATCTTGTGTGTTGAAGTGATGGTCATTTTGCATATTGCTCTTTTATTAGATAAGATAGAGGCCTATGCATGGGTGGGGGCCGGCTGGTTTGCCCTGAAGGGTGTCCCGAATCAGGGTGGGGGTTTCCTTGGGGTATGGGGTGGCCTGGGCAAGGGGCCTGTGGTGGTTTGCAGGCCAGCCATGCCCCCCGGTGATCCAAGCAGAGGCCCTGGGAGCTGGTATTTATTTATCTTCCATAATTGAAACTTTGTAGTCTTGAGTAGAGCCAAACCTCCTGCTTGCTCTGTGGCTGCAGCCATTTTTGTTGGGATTTATTTATCTTATATAATTGAAACTTTGTAGCTTTGAACGAAAGCCAGGGCTGGCCAGAGCAAGCAGAAAGCTTGGCTTCCTCCATCGCTGAGGAAACCCAAACCTCCTGCTTGCTCCATGGCCAGCTGCCATCTTGGTTGGGTTAATTTGCATACTCCTAATTGGCTGGTAGGCGAGGCTTGTGGGTGTAGCGGAGTGATGGTTAATTTGCATGTTTCTCTTTTATTAGTGTAGATACTGAAGCACAGAAAAGTTAAAAATGTTGCTTAAGTTCACTGGGTTAGTGCCAAAACTATTGCAAATCTAAGCAGCCTGGCTCCAAGGCCCCCACACTCGACCACTGTACCAGATAGCCTCTGTCATCAGCAGCCCACCTTGACTTAGAGAATGGGAATCTCTGGGGTTGGGACCCTGGAATCTGTGTGTGAACAACTTCCACAGGTGATTCTGATGCACAGCCAGAATTAGACCTAAAACTGTGAGTCTAAAAAGTAACAGTAAGCCTGGGGCCATGAGAATAGAGTAAGGCTGCTTCCAGGATTTTAAAATTTATCTGATATGTGAACAAAGGCCTACCAAATAATGTTGACTAATTGTATCCTCTTTGTGAGGAGGAAACTCAAACTCAGATCAATTACCAAGAACCCTCTGGGGACCTGCTAGCAGCCAGCCAGCTCAGGGGACCTGCCTCTGGGACATTTGCCTACGGGAGTCCTGCCACAGACCGCTGTTCTGGGGAGAGCCTGGACTGACTGGGTACCTGCTTAGTTCCTGGACTTTGATCTCCCATCTGACCTCCTTCTCACCCCTGCTCTGATCTGGCAACTCCTGCTGGGTTGACCCCATCTCTGACCTCAGCCTGCCCCAGTTTTCAGCCTCACTGCTCCAGGCTGATATCTCACATGATGACAGCTCCAGGCAGGACTATATTGGGATCAGCCAGTGATAATGGGAGCAAGACATCTCTTCTAATAATGTAGTGACAAATGGACGTGTCAAAAGACCTGTGACTTTCAGAGTAGAGTTCAGGTATCTGAAACCAGCTCTGCAACCGTCACAGAATGTGGGATTTAGAAACAGTGAGAACTAAGTAGCCCTTGATGCTAACTGGAGCAACGGCTCTTTCATTCATTGAACAAATGGTTACTGAGAGCCAATGCCATGACGGTTTCTGTGTTAGCACCGAGGGCAAAAAAGATGAACAAGACGTTGTCTCTGCCCCCAAGGAGTTCCCTCATGCCCAGTGCTGCTGTGGCACCCTGAAAGAGGATGCTTCAAAGATTAGCCAGTGAATTGGACCACAGAAAAGAGAGGCTACAGGATTGCATTTTCAGAGAGGGAATGATTCTAGCTTTGTCTGAGAGAATAAATCTGTATTGTTTTAAGCCACCCAATTTGTGGTATTTTGTTATAGCAGCCCTAGGAAACTAATAAAATTGAACCTTGAACAACGTGGGGGTTAAGGGCACTGATCACCCTCGCAGTTGAAAATCCGCAAATGACAAGTCAGCCCTCTGCATGTGCGGATTCCCAACAGAGGATGGAAAATACAGTTGACCTTTGAACTTACACGTGGAAAAAAGTGGATTGGCACTGTTCAAACTGCGTTGTTCAAGGGTCAACTGTATACCTATCCAAGGCCATAATTGGGAAATCACCCCACTGATGCAGGTTAAGAGAGCCCTACAAAGCACCAGTGCCCCTGACATCTTTCCAAATGTTCACCGAGGCTGAGTCATCGCTGTGCTCATTGTGGATCTCTGAAACGAAGATGCCTGACTCTCCCATCGGGAAAGGAGGAAGGCCTTCCACATGGTCACTTAGCAGGAAGAGGGTGCCAGGGGGTTGGGGAGAAGGGTGACCAGTTGCTTTAATTCCCAACTGGGGACAGCCCAAGAAAAAAAGGGGGCTTTTATCACTATGATAGGATATCACAACCATTTACTTTCACTCATTCAGTAAGTACATGTGCAGCATTTACTGTGCTGGGCGCTGGTGGAGAGTGTGGGTGTGTGGATGGGGGAGGAATGCTAAAGAAATAAAACACACATTCCCTGAGTTCTATGAGCCAAGCTGGGGTTGGAGCCCTGTGGCATGGTGGGTCAATTAGAATGGACTTGGGAATCAGACTGTCCTGGCTCTGACACTGACTTCCACTGTGATCTTGGAAAAGTTACCTAATCCCTCTGGGCCTTCATCGTATTGTGAGTATTTAAATAAGAATATATATATAGCACAGGGCCAGAGTAAGCGCTCGATAAATGTTAGTTATTTTCATTAATGTTCACCAGGAACAGCTTGTTGTAGAAGACCGAAGAAACCCAAGCGATGCTTAGAGAAATGGAGTTACACAGCTTTATTACACCTGCCGACTCAGAGGAGTTTCCTCCAAAGTCTGAGCAAACCAATATGGTGGAAGCTCTTCTTTTATCCCCTTTGGTTTCTTTTGTCCCCCAAATATGGATGGGACTTCCAGACCTTTCGTGGGCTTTGCAAAAAGCCTCGTGTGTTTGGATGGGGGCCGTGAGCCCACACCTAAAGGGCTGGCCTGGCGCCAGTGCTGATAATCCCCTCTGGGGGTTGTGTATTGTTCATGGTTTATGGCCTCTGTAAAATGTGAGAATTTAGGTAATAGGTCTTGCAAGACCAGATTGTGGAGAAAGGGGCAGTGACTTAATTATAGTTTATCAAGAATGTACATTAGGTTACTGGCACAGAGTCAGATTGCTGGGGCTCCCCCCACCCCCGAACATAAGGGTTACATTGAAATTAGCCTTTTAGCCTTCTCAAGCTCAGTAAAAGAGCAAGGTGATTTTGATCAAATAGGACCTCGGTCCAGTTCAGGCCCTCACCTCCTCTTGCTGGACACTGATTAAATGCTCAGAACAACTCCAGGAGGAAATCAGTCTCATTGTATGAATAATGTAAGTGTGGTTCAGGGGTGTAAAATACCTTGGCCGGCTCTCAGAACAAGGAATGTGACAGAGTCAGGATTCAAATTAGAGCTCCCAAGCATGCATTCTTCCTACTTCTGGGCTATGCTTATTTGCAAGTCCGAGTGGGCTAGGAGCAGCATATGATGAGGACAGGGCCTAAAGTATTTCTCTTAAGGCTATGGTTACCGCTATAGGAAGTACATTGTATTGAACTTGTATATTTATTTTGTTTAATTAGCAAATGCATATCTAGTGCTTACTATAGGGTGTTCTAAGCACTTTATGTTAGCAACTCATTTATCTTCACAGGGGCCTATAGGATGGACACTGTATTATTCCCATTTCACAGATGTGGAAATTGAGACGCAGCGAGCGTAAGCAACTTTCCCAAGGTCACACAGACAGTAGTGGGAGCAGGAGTCCCACTGGCTTATTCAGCTCCATAGACAACGCTCTTAACCACTGTTCTATACAGCATTATCTTGGGGGAAGGGGAGGGCTGTTGACATGTATGCATAGGGGAAGGAAAGAGGGTTAATACCCCACATGTAAGCCACCCTTTGGTGCAATTGCTGCCATAAGACTATGAGGAATTCGACCCTATGCGGAGAATGGCAGGATAGGGGCTGTTTAGCCCTGGGAGTCTGAGTCAACAGCTTCTCAGCCCTGGGCCACTTCCTGAAAACTCTTTGCGCCTCAGCTTTGGAAACTCTTTGAGCACAAAGAGCTCATTTCCTGTGGCCGGGAAGGACAGGAGGAGTTCCTGATGACAGCTCATCTCCCTCATTAAGATGCTCATAAAAGTGTTTCAAGGAGCCTGAGTTATGGCTCCGCTGTTTGTCAAGATGCCCTTCTGCAAGGAGGCACTCTGGTAATTTGGTGCGAGGAGACATGCAGGGGAAACCGACTCCTTTGAGTCCAGGAATTATTTATGATCCTAAGCAAAGTGAATATTCATTTGGAGAGATAACAAGCCTTCCCCAGCACAACAGGCTGTTTACTATGCCACGAGGGATGGGAGGCAGCTTCAGAATTCCAAAGCCAGCTAGGAAATCTTGAGAGATTCTGTACATGTAAGTTGTCTGTTCCTACAAAAGCTCCCCGCCAATCGCAGCTAACCATTATGGAGGTTTTACCTCTGGGCCAGGGCTTGCGCTAAATGCTTTGTATATGTTCATTTCATTCTCACACCATTCCTATCCCATTGCACAAATGAGGAAACCGAGACACAGAGAAGTTAACTCGCCCAAAGCCACACATTAGTGAGTGGTCAAGTCAGAATTTTAACTCAAGTAGTTCTGCCTCCATTGTTTGTAATCTTGAACATTAAACAGTCAGAGCTTAGGTGGAAGCTGGATTTTAAATCAATCCAGTACATTAAAAAGTACATATATTCAAAATTACCTTTGATAACCCCTTAAAATACCTATAAATTTTAGTACATTTGTTTTGAGGCATATGGTCTTGCCCAATAATTAGAGAACCACTGAACTAAAGAAAAGAGCAGAAGGAAAGCCCATATGCAGATGCTTATGCTTTTAAACTACTCTACCTCCAAGAGAACTATCAAATCCCTAAGAGATGAAATAAAGGGGCAGAGAATTATAAGACGTCCTCACCCACCTGCAGGGATGACTATTCTCTTTTTAGTAGTTAGCCTCTGTCACTTTAACACATATCATGTGTCATGTGGTATTTTGCTGAATTAAGAGAAAACATATTTACATCTTAAGAGAGGAGGAGAGAAATTTCTGTTAGAGAAGGGGTTCTATATTCCAAGTCTAAATTAAATGAACCTGGTACAATGAGATGCCATGAGACTAGTTTTGGAGCCAGATAAACCTGGATTTGAACCCTAAATCCGCTGCTTACTAGCTTTATAACTGGACAATTTGATTAACTTCCCAAAGCCTTGGTTTCTTAATCTGTAAAATGGTAATATCAATACCACCATGTTGAGAAGATAAATTTTTAAAGTTTATAAAGTAGCAAGCTTGAATATATGTAAATTATAGTTATTAAGCACTAGCTCTTAATAGCTATTTTACCTAAAGCAGGTCACATCATTTCTCTGAGCCTCATTCCTCCTCATCTGCAGTATGGGCATAATTTTTCTGCCTACTAATTTCAAAGGTCATTATAAAGAAACACTACAGCACAGTACAAAGTTTGCATGAAGATTTTATCAGCGGCTTGGTACACATGAAATTGTGGGGAGGTGCTTGGAGACCCCTGCTGGTGAAAATAACTCAGGGGAGTCCTGAGCCAGAACTCAGAAATGGGCTCAGATTTCCACATTGCCCTTTAGCGTGGTTGTGTGACTTCGGGTGAGTGACCTAACCTTTCTGAGCCTCCACTTTTCCTTCTATCAAATGGGGTTAATAGTTCGGATATCATTGGGTTATCCAGAGAATCATATTGTGCAGAAAAGTGTTAGGCACGTGGTGAGCCCTCAATAAATGTTTGCTGAATCTGAATCTTTCTGAGCTCAGTCAAGTTCAGTCCCTCTTCTTACACGGATGGGAAAAGCCCGCGGTGTCTCCGCGTGGAGCTCAGTCAGGTAGGGGAGATGCTCCACCGGGCTTCAGTGCCTCCCCACTCCCCTGCACCCCCAACCGTTGCCATGGCCACCGGTTCAGGCTCGGAGCAGCACCTAGGCGTGTTCAGACCAAGCCCCGCCTTTCCATAGTGACCATTGGCTGGAGAAGCCACGTGACATGCACTGGTATGCTAATATATGGTAATTGCCCAACGCCCCTCCTCCCTGGGCAGTGTCCGAGTAACCAGCAGGGTGCGCGGCGCCGAGCCGAGGGGCGGGCTGAGGGGCGGCCCCCGGGAGAGAGCGGCCAGGTGGAGGAGGAGCGCGAACACGGCCGCAGGTAACGGGCGGGCGGGCGCGTGCGCGCTGGGGCAGGCTCTCGGCGCACCGGCTGCGTACGGGGCACTCGGGCCGCCGCGCTGCCGGCTTAACCCTTTAGGCACCCAGCTGTCACGGCCGGGCCGGGCTTGATGACCCCGCCGGGCCGCGCGGGGCGGGACATTGCCGTAGACACGGGCAAGCAGGGGGCGGGCGGCCGGACCCGGGAGCCGTGGCGTGCGGCCCGCGCGGGGACCGTGCAGTCCTGGCCGGCGGGCCGACTAGCCGCGCTGCGCCTGGGCGGGGACCTGGTGGCGACGGGGGTTCGGGGTTGGCTCCGGGGCCGAGACTTGCGGGAGGCTGCGGGGAACCGGCTGCAGTACCGCTACTCGCACAGTTCCTCCGGGGATACCGAGCCCCTGTCTGGCAGAGGCCCGCGCCTCAGCAGCCCGTGGCCTGCGCGGCCTGCGCCTCTCCGCTCGCCCCGCAGAGTGCGAGCAGCGCGGGGGTCGGGCCTGACCCGCAGCCGCGGCCTGACAGCCCAGCCGCTGGCACTTTTGACCCAGAGTCAAGCTGGGGCCCCTGTGAGACGAAGGCAGGATTGGTGCTGAGAGGGGAGGGAGTAACATCAGCCTAGGGAACGGGGGTTTGTCGTTGCTGGAAGGAGAGGACAATCCCCAGAAGGAAAAGCAGGCCGTCGGTTTGCCAGGTTTGAGAAGGAAGTATGCCCCAGAAAGGCTCTGGCCTCCCGTGGTCTGTGGTGGGTGCGGACCTGACACTCATGGCAAAAAGTCACTGCTGGACACGTGGATCGGGTCTGTCATGTCCAGAAGAAGCATCTGTTTTGCGTGAGTTTTTAACAGTTTTGTTTTTTTAAATAAAGGAAGGTTTAGATTCACCTTCCTCCCTCACTTTCCTCTTAGGTCTGCTACGGAAGTGTGTTCTTTTAATTATCCCCCCTCTGCCCACCAGGCTGCCACCACCATCACCAGTTCATTGAGCTTGGTGGCAGCTTTAGGCGCACAGTGTAATTTAGCTTCCTCTACAACAGAGATGGTGGGATAGGCCGTGTGCCACTAATATTAAGCTTGCTCTGAGAGCTTCTCAGGAGTATGGGGGTGAAATGTTTCTATCACACGTGCCGATGAAAACCTGGCTAATGTGCCAGCGATAGCAATAGAGTTTTCTCTGAGTCTGAAGTCATTTCTTCTAAATCAAGGAAAAACGTGGTCACACATGAAAAGTACCAGGAACCCATTTGATTTTTGCAAGTGAAGTGCAAATTGCACTTTCATGTCGCTCTGTTATCACACAGCAAACACTACCTAATGCCAGGCACTCTGTCTTGGGGATGCAAAAATGAATAAGATAATCTGTCCTTGTCTTCAAAGAAATAGTGGGAGAGACAAGTAAAATTGCCAGCAAAAGTAATGACAGCATAATAGATGTGTGTATAAAGAGCTGTGGGAGCAGAGAGGAAGGAACACTCAGCTGTCAGAGAGGGTCCAGGAAGGCTTTCCAGAGAAGAACAGGATTAAGCAAGGTCTTGAAGGATGAATAGGAGTTTGCCTTTGAGAGACTTAAAAAGTGTGGTATCTCTAGGCAGTGGTATTATATTGCAGCCACGGCCCTTTTCCTTCCTTGATAAAGTAACTGTCCAGAAGTAACCTAGAATTTCTAATCACAATTTTCCAGTGGTGTTTTCCTTCTTATTGCTTTTCCCCTTCGCTCTTCTCCCTCATCAGTGTTTCTGAGCCTCACTCCTGATCCAATTTGTCACTCCTATCTTCCCAAGTAAGGAGCCAACATATGGGCATGGGCAACAAACAGTTTGCAGTAGCTCCAAGGAAGAGGGCTTGAAAACTGGGCAGAATGTGTGGCAGTGCAGGCATCATCTGGGAGGGCAGCCTGACTCATATAATAAGAGGAAAATAAAGGTCATGACCAGGGAGACAGTGCTGAATGTGAAATCTGCATTTGGTCAAATTGTGAGACCTGGGGAAATGAGTGACTAGATCAGAAGCTGAAAGGATCTGAGGCAAGAGAAGGTCTGCTGTAATGTGGGTCAGGGCAAGCAGCTGAGAACTGACACCAGGAACCGGGCAGAAATGATAGAGCCTGCTGTTACACGGTACCAGCCGTGTAGGGCAGGGCTGGATCTGAAAGCTTCAGGCAACCGTGTAGAAAAGAACAGCACCGTCTCCTCTATGGAGTAGTTTCAGTACTTCTCTCTTCTATTCTCTCTCCCTCCTTACTCTTACCCTCATTTGATCTGTTTCCACCCATGATTCACTTTTATTGGGCTTCTTTTACTGAGGTCTTTAGCCATCTGAGCCAAGAAAATCCTGTTCTGCCGCCTTGATATCCACCTCTAGGACTATAAATGGTCCATTCTACCCTGTAAGCCATCAACTAGCCAGCCTATTTGTACTTTCTGATCATTTGCAAACAACATGGATGGATCCAAAGGTAGTAAAGTGGACCTCATCCCCCAAACTCGCCTGTTTGAATCAAATCAAGGCCTTTTTTAGCTTTGCTCAAACCAAAATTTATTTTTAGAATGGATTGTGGTGAATTTTTGACAAATTCCTGTCTTGAACTATATTACAGATCAAGCCGTGTAAAGAAGGTGACAGACATTGGGGCAATAACACCTAATGTGCACTGCTAAGACTGACAATTCTGTAATCAGGGTTGCTATTTAAGCAGTCTTCTCAATCAATATATTTACCAAGTTCCTGCTTATGTGCAATACTCAGCTGTATCTGTGCTTTGGATGAGACAGGAAAATGAGAGAGCTAGCACTCATTCAGATCCCAATTCTACCAGTTACCTGCTATGTGACTGGGGCAAGTTATTGGACTTTATTTTTTCATATGTACTAATGCTATCTACCTTTCATATAGTTGTGAAGATTGAATGAAATCACACAGGTAAAGCAGGAATTAAGTAAACTTTCAAAGTGCTAACTGTGGTATTATAGGAGTTGTAAAAAGAGAAAGGTCATTATGGTCTCTGATTATCAAGGAAGACTTTTTCTACCAACATGGTGAATTTTGTTATATAAAGAGAATGAATGTGGAAGGGACTTTAGACAGGGAAAATAGCATTCATAAAACATAGGGCCAGAATGTGGAAGAAAGTTTTCAGAGGCCAATTGATCAGACTGACCAATCTGACACGATCAGAAGGTTTAATTAGAGTAGTTGTAGGATTGGAAGGGTTGGTTGAAGCCAGATTTTAATAGGCATTGGTGCCAAACTACAGAGTTAGGACTTTATCCTGTATGATGGGAAGTCTAAAGATGATTGGTTAGGGAAATGTGAGGTCATGAAAGTAGTAGTTTAAAAAGATTCTCAACAACAGTGTGGAGAATAAACTTTAGTAGGGATAGAGAACTGTACAATCAGTAGTTACTAAAATAGTCTGGTATGAGGGGATATGGAATTGAATTAGGGTGACGTCTGTGAAAATAAAAAGGGATGGGTTCAACAAGTATTATAAAGGAAGTGTAACTAACTCGTTATGGAGGACAAGAAATAAGGAAGAATCAAATATAGCCTTGAACATGGGTGACAGGATTAACAGAAATAGGACAGACATGCAGGAAAGCTGGTTTGGGGGAGAAGTGGAGGAGCTAGGTGCTAGATATATTGAGGTGATACAGGAAATTGTAAGTGGACACATCCCATAAGTATTTGGAAGTGGGGGCTAATGTTCAAAGGAGAGAAGTCAGGGGGTCTTATATTCAGAAGGTGATAATTGAAGCCATATGATTAGCTTAACTCAACAGTGGGAACGGCATAGAAACAGAAGTATAGGGGACCAAGGGCTGAAGTTTGGAGATTTCCCACATTTATTTAGCGAGGTAGGGAGGAGGAATGGGGTCAGTATGATAGAAAATAAGGAATCAGAGAAGCAAAAGAATAATTTGTTCGCCCAACAAATGGATTCTCTTCATGACCATTTGGGTACCTGATTAGACATGCTGTTAGCCATGAAGGTGTAGTATTTCTGCAGTCAAAAGAAGAAAGGGTTTCAAGCTGGAGGAACTGGTCAGCAGTATGAAACTGTACATAAAAAGTGGGAAATGTTCATTGTATTTAGTAAACAGGGATTCATTGTAACTTTTTGAAAAGAAAAGTTTAAATTCAGCAGGGATGGCAGTGGAGATATTAAACTCCAGATTAAAGAGGATTGTGGTAGGAGATGCTCATAAGAAATGAAGATAGCATGTAGATCACCCTTTGTATGTTTGGCAATAAAAGGAAGAAGAGAAATAGGAAAGTGGTTAGAGAAGGCACAAGATTTGATCTTCCCTGTCTGCTTCCTTATTTTAGTTGTCCTAAAATATCATTCTCATTCCTTCATATCCTGAGTAGCAGTTCAGCAATTCAGTTCTTAAACTTACTGCTTTGATAATTACCTGTGCATTTCATTGAACAATAATAGTACAGCTTCCATTTATCGCTTACCGTGTGCTAAATACTTTCTGTACATCTATTCATTATCCCATTTAATCCTCACAATACTGGATTACCATCACACAACCTCTTAGAAGCTTGGAGAGACTAAGTAAATTGCCCAAAATCACATGATTAATGAATGACAAAGATGGAATTTGGCTCCATGTTTGATTCTAAAGCTCTTCTAAAGGAACATGCTGTACCGTGCCTAGAACAGAACCAGCTTCAGGGCCATGTGCCTGTGCAGTCTCCTGAGCTCTGCATGTATAAGGGCCCCATGCTTGGTTTAATGCTCTCTTGTTGCTGTCTTGATATTCTGAATAATTTTTTAACAAGGGATCTGTATTTTCATTTTGCACTGGTCCCCACAAATATGGAACTGGTTCTGCCTAAAGGTATTAGTACTACCTCCTGAAGCTGGGAACGCATTTTGTGCTGTATCCTTTGCTTTGGTTGTATAGCTTTATGTCCTTGCTGTGTCATGGTACACAGTGATATTTTCCTGTAGTCCTCTCATGTTGGACACCTGATATGAAGGGCAAAAGATGGATAAGTTGAAGATCAAGTAGATAGCCAGTATGAAGAGAATAGAGAATAAAGAGGTAAGGAATTATTACTTTTTAAAATATCTTTATTGATTTCAGAGAGGAAGAGAAGAGAGAAAGATAGAAACATCAATGATGTGAGAGCATCATTGATTGGCTGCCTCCTGTATTTCCCACACCAAGGATTGAGCCTGCAACCCTGGGCAGGTGCCCTGACCGGGAATTGAACCATGTCCCCTGGTTCATAAGTCAGTGCTCAACCACTGAGTTGTGCCAGCTGGGCTGGGGCAAGGAATTACTTACCCAGAATGACTTCCGGAAACACATGCATCATATCTTGAGAGTATTATTGATAGAGTTACAGTCCTGATCCGCTGTTATTCCCAATTTAAATAAGAAATGAGTTTATTTTTATTCCTTTTGTAGTCATATATTCCCATTTGCTTATGGGAAGCTACGGAGACCATTTTCAACCTACTGAAACAGAATTTGGGATTGAACAGGTATAATATATCTTGTTTGTCCTGCTCTGATGATGCCTTTTTAGCAAGGTGATGCCCCCCACTTCACCCCCATACCAGGGACCATCCTGCAGCTTTGAACTATATGGCCATCTTTATCACATTTGCTTTGAATGCTAATGTTCCACTCTTGCCTTTGTTTCCTGCTTTATTCCTTAATCTATCCGTATGAATCATGAAAACCAGAAAAACTTAATTTTTATGTTGTCTCATTTTTTGGCTTTATTATTACCATGTGTAACTGGCAAAAAAAAAAAAAGTGTTTCTGGTTTTCATGGTTATTGCTCTCTCAAAAACAACATTTACTCATCCTCTTGCTCCTTTTACTCCTAGTCCCTCTGAGTAATCCTTTGACCAGGTACGACCAAGTCCTGACACCACTTGATACTACTTGGCCATTTGACGAAGTCCTAACATCAGCCAACCTGGATTCCTTTGTGGAGGACATCAGACAAGACTGGATTGTGTTGCTTCCTCCAATATCTGTCATTCCCATTCAGAATGCTTGTTTTCACTTTATACTCCCAACATGGACCAAGGGAGCCAAAGAATGTGTGAGATTAAACATGTGAAGAGATCTAGAGGATAATCTGTGGTTCATGTCACAAAATAAAGTTTAAATGGCCAGGTGTTCTCCATGGCCTTCTATTTGTGCTGGTAGTATAGTCTACATAGCCACTGTAGCAGTCATCTGTTGTGTAATAAGTTACCCCCAGATGTGACAGCTTGAAACAACAGACTTCTTTATCTTTTAAGATTCAATTCAAGCATTACATCTCAGAAGCATTTCCAACTTGAATATAATGAATTAATATATTTCCTCTCTGATCTTCCTTTGTACTTTAACATATCATTATAGCACTTACCACATTGTTGTAGTTGCTACAATGTATTTTTTATATCCATAGCTTCAATTCCTCAAACAACTCCTTGAACATAGTAGATAGGAGGCTCATCCTGTATAATAAAAGTGTAGTATGCAAATTGTCCCCTCTACCGGAAGTTTGTCTGGGAGTTCAACCAGGGGGTGGGGCCAGCCAGGGAAGGGAGGGAGGCCCCTGCCGGCAGCCACTAGGGACCCTACCAGTACATGAATTTCGTGCACTGGGCCTCTAGTTAATTTATACAGACCCAAGAAAGCAATGTAACCTGACCTTTCTCTGATAAATATGCTTAAGAATAGCTATACTTTACATATTTTATACTCTGTACTTTACAAGCTTTATGTATACTGAAACGTATCTAACCATGTGCTCTACTCCAGAGAGGACTTACTGAACTTGTTTCTGTCTGTAAGTCTCTGCTTCCCCATGCTCTGAAACCAATTCTGGCTCTTGTAGGGAATCATATAACGAGCCCCTAGCCCAAAGATACATGGTTCAATAACAAAGCCAGCATTGGTTCACTATTTAAATATTTGACTATAATCTTTCTGAAGGGAGGAATTGGGTCTGTCTTATACACTGCCATATTATTCCAGCACCAAGCCCCATTAAATGCTTAATAGATATTTGGTGAATGAATTAATGACACTCCATTCTTTTTTGTTAGTTAATCCTCACCCAAGGATATTTTTTCCATTGATTTTTAGAGAGAGTGGAAGGGAGGAGTAGAGACAGAGAGAAGCATCAATGTGAGAGAGACACACTGATTGGTTGCCTCCTGCACACACCCCAACTGGGGCCGAGGATCAAGCCTGTAACCAAGGTACATGTTCTTGACCAGAATCAAACCTGTGACCCTTCAGCCCACTGGCCAATGCCCTAACCACTGAGAAAACCAGCTAGGGCAGACACTCCATTCTTGATATTCATGTCCCATATCTGTTATCCCGGTCCTAAGCTCTGATCACCCAGAATCTTAGGCCTGAGTTCATCATTTCCTGCTGCCCAGACTTTTTGTCTTAGTCTTTGACTCTTCTCTTCTAGCTTTTTCATGGCTCATCATTGGGAATTTCAACCATTGCTTGCCCAGAACTAAGGTACCTCCTCCCTATTCATTTTCCTAACTACTAAGGCCAGGTGCCCTTAGGAGAATATTCTTTTTTCTACCTATAGCTAAGAACATCCAGCATACATATGAAATGTGTCTTTAAAATATTTTAACTGAAGAGAATTTGATTCAAATTGCAAAAGAAGTGAATTTTGACCAGAAACCAAGTTCTAAAATTTTATGAGTCTTAAACTGATTAACTTGTAAGCTTCAGCAATTCAATGCAAACTAATTTTTATACCAACCAGCAAATCAAAGGAAGGGAGAGAATTAAGTGAGTGTGTAAATATGGTTGCCAGGAAAACTTTTCCTGACAGAAGAGAGAACCTCACAGGAATTATACAGGCCCAAGAAAGCAATGTAACCTGCCCTTTCTCTGTTCTCTTTCTTTTTTAAAAAATAAATATATTTTTATTAATTTCAGAGATATCATAAGAGAGCCTTCATATTTTAGCTATATAAATGATGATGATTTGAAATCTAAAATCTTGGGCCCTAGCCAGCTTGGCTCAGCACATGGAGCATCGGCCTGTGGACAGAGGAATCTCAGGTTTGATTCTGGTCAAGGGCACGAGCCTTGGTTGCAGGCTCCTTCCAGCCCGGGCCCTGGTCAGGGCTCATGCAGGAGGCAACCAATCGATGTGTTGTTTCTGTCTTTCCCTCTCTCTTCCACTCTCCCTAAAAATCAGTGGGAAAATATCCACGGGTGAGGATTAACAACAAAAATAAAAATTAAAAATAAATAAAATCTTGGCTGTAAAATGCTTTGGATTGAAATGTGGAACATTGCCCCACATCTGATACCCACCAGCCAGTGCCTCTTTTTACTAGTATACGCCAATGTACTGGAATTGTGTATCGTGCATGGTGACTTTCATGGGAAGACAGTGAACACAGCAGGAAACGTGGAGAAGAGGAAGTGGTCAGAGGCTTGAAAAGACTTGAGACATTGTCACAGTGTTCTTCATTGAGTTTCTCATGGGTGCAAAGCCCTATGTGGCATGGTGTTTAATATTTAATAGCATTGACTTTTGGAGCCAGGCTGTCTGGGTTCAGGTCCTGGCTCCATGACTTACTAGTTACATAGCTTTGGCCAAGTTCCCTAACTTCTCTGTGCTTCCAAGTTCCCACTTATAAATGAAGATAATAATAGAACTCCCTCATTATGAAGACTGAATTAGTAAATACATTTCAAATGCTTAATAGTGCCTGGCACATTGTAAGCCTACACAAGTGCTTGCTGAAATTATTATTACTGGTATATGTGATATACTAGTTGTCACCTTTATTAAGTTATGATATTTGCCCTCAAAATGAACTAAGCAGTATAAGAAATGACTATTCTCAATGTACTAATTCTCTGTGGCTAGCATAACAAATAACCACAAACTTCATGGCTAAAAACAACAGAAATTTATTCTCACAGTCCTGGAGGCCAGAAGTTCACGGTCAGTTTCACTGGGCTGGGGTCGGCAAGGCTATATTCCCTCTAGAATCCACCCCTGGACTCTTCTGTGTCCAGGTGGCTGCCAACATTCCTTTGCTGTGGCTGCATCACTCTGATCTCTGCTCAGCTTCCTTATCATTTATTTTTCCCATAGTACACAATAATAACCTTAATTCTTCTGAGATCTTAATGTTTAAAAAATGAATGTACTAGATAGTTAATTTAAATAGGTAATACATAATTGTTCACTGCATGTTTAGAAATTATTTTGGAGTAGTAATCTCAATAAGCAGAAGCTTCCAGGTAAAGAAAGGCTTGGTTCTTCCTCTGGTTATAAAAATTTTAAAAAGGAGGCATCCCGTTGTTGGTCCCTTGATTTATCATGCTTGCTATTCAGCCGTAATTATGATGACCATAATATGACATTCATTCTCTTTATAGGAAGGTATTTTTATTGCTTGTTACTAAGTATTACTGGGCCTGTTTTATTATAGTGACTGCATTTTTGTCAAGAGGCATGGAAATATAGTAAGAGTGATTCATCCTCCCTATTGCCAGTTCCAGCCCTACATATGGAAACAGCGCTGAGGGAACATCCGCTGATTTAATCTTCCATTAAGGTTCTATTTGCATAGCCCATGATCTCTCAAGGCTTAGTCTGCCCGTTGCCCCCACAGATCTTTTGTACAAATAAAATTGAATCAAGCAGATGAGTGAATAAGTGTGTCTGAATAGCGGTCCTGGAATCTCACTCTCCTTCTCAAGTGCAAAGCTGCATTTCACAGCCCTCTCTGTGTACACACAGCCTGTGGGGTCAAACCCAATTAGGTGCTCTCATCTACTCTTTTACAGAGCTGCCCTGTTCAGCTTCGAGAAGCAGCAGGACCTGCCCCATTCAGCGGCTGCTCTCAGCCCATTCTTTATCTTCTCTCATGATCCCATGGAGTGAGGCTCTGGGTTTGTCTTGCACATGCTCCCTGAGCTAGTCATTCACAAAGACAGCCTGCTCTCTAAGGAAAAGCAGTGAACCAGTGAGGAAGGAGATGACGAATCGTGCCAGCCAGAAGGGAAGAGTAAGGCATATTAAAAATGACATCAGTGCAATAATCCCACAGGGACTTCAATTGAGCAGCTATGTTTTTCCTGGAAATTCCAGCTCATTCCAGGCATTTATTTTTTTGTATAAAGGAGTGGGGGCAGGTTAGATTCTCTCCATGCAATGGAGACAATTCAGGGGCAGAGGCAATTAAGGCTTATTGACCAGCACTGTACAGAACTGCTAAATATAATATGAAAAGACATGCAGTCAGTAATAACAACTTCCCCTTTGGGCATCCTCTCAAAATACTTTTATTTAGTTTGGTTGTGAGAGATACTGTAATGTCGTAAGGATAGTTTAAAATGGAGATTATCTAATAGAAAACAATCACATTTTAAGTGTGTAACATTCTGTTACCATTAATTTTCTGGCTTTTAGCCATAAGTCTAATTCAACAAATATATATCATGAGCTTCCTACTTAGACTGCTAATGGATGAATGTTACTGTATTCAGGCTGGCCAAAAACTGAGAAAAGCTGTGTATGGACCAAGTGTGGAGAGGAGAATGGAATTAGGAGAATATAGACTTCTCTGCTAATCGGTGATAGATGTATTGAACCTAGAATGGCTGGTCTGAGATGGTCGATCAGGTATATCCACTATTTTATAGTAATTCATTTTTTCTTGTTATACAAGTAATATATTATAGAAGATTTGGGGGTGAGGAAGTATTAAAGCTAAGGGGGGGGGGCATTATCCAACCACCTCAAAGTAATGCTGCTAACATTTTGTTTTAGATTCTTCTAGTTTTTATGAGTACATATTTTTTTTTAAAGGAACTTGCCACATACGTTCTTTTATAAACTGCTTTTATCACCATATTGTGAACTTTTTAAAAATATATATTTTATTGAGTTTTTACAGAGAGGAAGGGAGAGGGATAGAGAGCTAGAAACATCGATGAGAGAGAAACATCAATCAGCTGCCTCCTGCACACTCCCCACTGGGTATGTGCCCGCAACCAATGTACATGCCCTTGACCAGAATCGAACCTGTGACCCCTGAGTCCGCAGGCCGACGTTCTATCCACTGAGCCAAACCGGTTAGGGCATTGTGAACATTTTTATATCATTAACTACAGTATTGTATATGAAGATACAGTCACAAATCCCTCTGATGGGATTTAAGTTTTCAATTTTCCTTCTTATGATGACCATTTAGGTAGCTGAATCTTTGCGGGCACCCATGATTACTTTTAAGACAAATTCATAAATACAATATTACTAGATCAAAAGTGTATAAAATGCTTTGGCTCTTGATGCATGCTTTTCTAATTTCCCCCCAATTCATACGTCTGCCAGCAGTGGGTGGATGAGGAGAGTTTGACTTCTAAGCTGTACGTTACTGATTAGTATTGCACTCTGTATTGGTGCTTACCTACTCGTATGTCCTGGCACTCTGATTAAATCCTCATACTTGACGTGGAATAGTTTTCTTTGCTCTCAGGGTTCAGGCAGTGCATGTCACCATGAGGGAACTCCTGAGAACTGGTTCTCCGCAGGTGCCCTGAAGCCCCAGGATGATGACAAACACGGCAAAACTGGCTTCTTTTTGTTTTTTTAAATCCTCTCCCGAGGATAGCTCCTCCACTGATTTTAAGAGAGAGAGGAATCGAGGGAAGAGCGGGGGAGAGAGAAATATTGATGTGAGACATTCATTGGTTGCCTCCCACATACATCCCCAATGAACCTACACCCAAGGTAGGAGATACGTGCCCTTGACCAGGAATCAGACCCCCTACCCTTCCATCCGTAGGCCGACACACTAACCACTGAGCAGCTGGCCAGGGCAGGCATTTTAATCTCTTGATCTCTAATCTTCAAGAGCCTACTGTCTCTGAGGAAGAGAGCAAGAGAGCAAACACACATCTGTGTAAAGCACAAAACAAGTCCACATAATTCAAACTACTGTTTTCTTTTTGGTCAGTGTTTTAAAGGTTATCCCTTTGTTTGTAAACAGAGTCTGGAAGGATGTGGCCAAAATAGACTAGTTGATTACTTCTCTCTCCTGTTTCAAAGTCATCTGTAGGCTTCCCGTCACACTTGATCTAGGAACTTTTATTTCTGGTATTAGTGGGCTAATAATGACCATTGAGGACAGCTAGAAAAGTGGAGAGAAATATTCTTTTTAACTTTTTTAAACGTGTTGAGGAGCTAACAAAACAGTAAGATAGTACTGGGCCAGAATCTAGGGTAAAGCAAGAACTCAGCGTAAGCTGAGCACTCACAGCCCCTTTTTCTCTAAAGATATTTGCTAGTCTAGAAGAAATGCCTGAGAAATTAAACTGAGTTTCTGGTGGCCTTACAGGGCAAAGGAGACAGGAATCAATAAAAGATGATCAGTTCTACAAAATAACAAGATACCCTGAGTAATAACCAACAGACACAGCAGAAAACACAGAGTCCCACAAAAACTTCATATATTGCAATTATTACACAGACTATAAAGCAGCTGTGCTGACTATATTTAAAGAGGGTTTCTTTAATGAGCTTGAAAATATATGCAGGAACAGAAATCTATAAAAAGTGTAACATTTTAAAAAGAACCAAATAGGACTTCTACAACTGAAAAATACAATAACCCAATTTAAGAACTCAGTGAACACACTTATTAGCAGATTATACATGGCTGAACTGAAAGATCGAGTTGAAGAAATTGTCCAGAACGAAGCCAAGGAGCTAAAATGATGGGACATCTGTAAGACAGGATAGCAGACATGAAGGATAGAGAAGGTCTGACATGCTTTTAATGAGAGTCCCGGCAGGTGAAGAGCAATAGTTTGTGACAGAGGCATATTTGAAGAGATGATGGCTGAGAATTTTTCAAACATACAAAAACATCCACAGACTCAACATGGTAAGTGAAAAGAAATCCACACATCATAGTGAAATGACAGATAAATATTTAATAAATAAACAGGTTACCTTCAAAGAAGCAGCACACAGGCTGGTGGTTGACTTCTCAATAACAACAATGGAAACTGAAAGATTGAGGCTTCCACAATTTTTTCCTGCTGATTATTTGTTTTCCAGGGACCTCTTGCCAAGAGGTGAGTGGAACCCAAACCTAGTCCAGTTGCCAGAACCTGTGACTGGCTCAGGGCTGCTTCTACCTAGAGAAAGCAGTGCCTTTTTCTGACTCCCACAAAGACCTTTTCCACTTGCGAAGACATGGGCCCGTGGAGCAGCATCTGCCCAGAGAAGGTGCCCTGTTTTAACTTGCTTGAAATAACCGGACAAGCTAGGAACACGTATGTAGAAAAGAGTAAGATGGCGTCAGTGTGTCTCTCCTAGTTTTGAAGTTTTACATTCTTTCTGTTCTTCCCATCAGTGTGCCCAGTCAGAGGAAAACTGAGCTTAGATGGATATCCCAGAGGGGAAATGAAAGCCACTTTGAGGCAAGCAAACACTGAGAATTTGGCATGATTATATAAAGTGTGAATAGATTTAATATTTCCATTAAAAGACAAAGATTGTCACAATGCATAATTCACTTGTTGGCTATTTACAGAAAACACACCTAAAATATAAGCCCATGGTTGTCAACTGGGGGTGATTTTGCCTCCAAAGGAACATTTGACTGTGTCTGGAGATTTTTAGATTGTCATAACTTGGGGTGTGGGGTGTACTATTGACATCTGGTAGCCTGGGATGCTGCTAAACTATAATGCACGGACTGTCCCTTACAACAGAGAAATATCTGGCCCAAAATGTCAATAGTGCCAAGGTTGAGAAACGCTGATATAAGTAAACAGAATATTTGAAATTTTTTTAAAATAGTAAAAAAAGGAAATACCATGAAAATACACACTAAAAGAAAGCTGGTATAGCTATATGAATGATAGGCAGAACTATCTTGATTCAGAAAACATTTCTAGAGATAAAAGGTATTACTTCATGCTGGCCAGTTTTACTCAATGGTTAGAGCATCATTCCAAGGACCAAAGGGTCTCAGGTTTGATTGCCAGTCAAGGGCATGTACCTCAGTTGCAGGTTCGATACCCAGTCCTGGTTGGGGCAGGTCAGGACACATGCAGGAAGCAACCAATTGATGTGTCTTTTATACATATATGTTGCTCTCTCTCCCACCTCCTCCCTCCCTTTCACTCGCTGTTTTTCTGGGATGCAATGACTGTCTCCTTATAGTTTGATTTCAGTTTTAACCACAGCATCCTCAGCAGGCCTTTTCTGACCACCAATCTAAAGTAGCCACCAGTCATTCTCTATCACTTTCCCAATTTTCATTCCCTAATTAGCACATATGACTATCTGACTTTTTTATTGTCTTCACATGAGAATGGGAACTTTGTCTTGCTCAAGACTCTGTTCCAGGGTGTACACCATGGGGCTCAATAAATACTTGTTGATTGAAATGCCATCATTGGAGTGAGTCATGGAGAGATGAGGTGATGGAAATAAGGAGAAAAACAGAAAATGAAGAAAAATTATTTAAAAACCTATTGTGTACAAAAATATAATATAAAAAGGGGGGGGAGAAAAGAAAATGTATACAATGGGTTAAAAGGAGATGAGAGGAATATATATATATATATATATATGTCCCCTTGGGAGTTCGGCCAGGAGATCGGGAATTTGATCACTCTCTATGACATGCGCTAATCACCAGGGGGCAGCGCAAAATGAAGGACGGCCATGGCTGGCAGCTGGAAGGAAGGCCCCGGCCAGCAGCCAGAATGCCCTAACAGCCCTGATCGCAGGCCAGGCCTAGGGACCCTACTGGTGCATGAATTTTGTGCACTGGGCCTCTAGTCCTATCTAATAAAAGAGTAATATGCAAATTGACCATACCTCTGCTACACCCACAAGCCATGCCCACCAGCCAATCAGGAGCGAGTATGCAAATTAACCCAACCAAGATGGCTGCGGCCATAGAGCAGGAGGCTTGAGTTGCCCCTGGCAATGGAGGAAGCTAAGCTTTCCACCCGCTCTGGCCTGCCTTGGCCTCCGCTTAAGGCTACAAAATTTTAATTATAGAAGATAAATAAATCCCAGATCCCAGGGCCTCCGCTTGGGTCGCTGGGGGGCGTGGCCGGTCTGCAAACCACCACAGGCCCCTTGCCCAGGCCAACCCATGCCCTAAGGGAACCCCCACCCTGATCTGGGACACCCTTCAGGGCAAACCAGCTGGTCCCCACCCGTGCAGCAGGCCTCTATCCTATTTAATAAAAGAGTAATGTGTAAATTGACCATCACTCCAACACACAAGATGGCTGCCCCCATGTGGTCAAAGATGGCTGCCTCATGTGGACACAAGATGGCTGCCACAAGATGGCCAGCAGGGGAAGACAGTTGGGAGGGACCAGGCCGGCAGAGGAGGGAAGTTGGGCGCGACTGGGCCTGCAGGGAAGGGCAGTTGTGGGGGGACCCAGGCCTGCCGGGGAGAGCAGTTGAGGGGGACCAGGCCTGCAGGGGAGGGCAGTTAGGGGTGACCAGGCCTGCAGGGGAGGGCAATTAGGGGCGATCAGGCTGGCAGGGGAGCAGTTAGGCATCAATCAGGCTGGCAGGGGAGTGGTTAGGGGGTGATCAGGCTGGCAGGCAGAAACAATTAGGGGCAGTCAGGAAGGCAGGCAGGTGAGCAGTTGGGAGCCAGCAGTTCTGGATTGTGAGAGGGATGTCCGACTGCCTGTTTAGGCCTGGTCCCGGTAGGATCGGGCCTAAATGGGCAGTCGGACATTCCTCAAGGGGTCCCAGATTGGAGAGGGTGCAAGCTGGGCTGAGGGACACACACTCCATGCACGAATTTCGTGCACCAGGCCTCTAGTAAAATTATATAATAGTGTATTGTGGTTCAGCAAAACTCTTTATTAGAGGGAAAGGAACTAACTTTATTGAGCTCCTTCTATGTTGGAAGCCCAAATTGCCAGATGATGTTGGTATTTTAAAAGGTTTCATTCCTACATAGAACTATAACCATAATAGTTGTCCTTGTTTTTAACCCTTTCCTAGGAAGAAAAGAGAGTGAGTTCTTTCATTCTGTAAAGAAAGAGGGGGTGTGCTATTTGCTTGGAGAAATATTTGTCTAAGAGTACTGCTAGTGCCATTCACTGAGAGAGAATATTAGAAACCTATTTTGGAGGGAAAGCATGAGTTTCATTTTTAACCGGTTAAGATTTAGAGGCTTTTGAAACATCCAAGTAGAAATCTTGACTAGATAATGGTATACATCAGCATAGAGTTCAGAGGAGAAGTCTGAGCAGAAGGCCTAAATATTTGGTGTACAGATGGTAATTGAAGTCATGGACATGGGTGTCAATGTCTAAGGGAGAATAGAATATGAAAAAAAAACAGGTTCTGGGGATGAATCTTGAGAAACTCCAACATTTAATGGTTAGGTGGTGGGAGACAAGCCTTTGAAAGGACTGAGAAGGAATGGCCAGGAAAATACGGTTTCATGAAAGCCGAAGTAAAACACTTTCTCAAGGAGAGAGGTTGGTCAGCAGTGTTGAATGCTGCTGATGAGATGTCAAGGAAAATAGGGAATTAAAATGTGTGTTAGATTTAGTGACATTACAGTCTTCGACCTCCGTGTAAGTCATTTTAGCAGAATAGGAATAGATCTGCGCCAGTCTCAGCTTTGCATCTATAGTGCCTTTGTGTCAGCAGACACTGGTATGTTTTTTCATTGGTTTTACTGTGAAATGTTTATGCAAACAAATGTATAATATGTATGAATATAATTTAAGGAATAATTATGAAGTGAACAATGTTTACTGATCACCTCCCTAGTTGCATCTACCTTCTTCATCCATCCAGAGGTATCTTCTGTTGTGAGAAGTACTGTCTTGCTTTTCTCTATAGTTTTACTGGATATAAGTAATTCCGTAAACAATATACTATTATTTTTACAATATACTTATCAGTTTTGACTTCTTAAATTCTGTATGAATAGAATTATACTGTATTCGTTCTCCTCGGTCTTTCTGCTACTCAACATTCTGTTTTTCAGGATTGTCTGTGGTGATACATGTGACTGTACATCACTCATTTTCACTGTTGTATAGTATTCTTTTGAACTACAGTACCATTTATTTTTACATTCTGCTTTTGATGGACACTTGGACATTTCCAGTTTTTGGCACAATAGCAACACCACCATGATCATATAAGTTGCCTCATGAACTTATGTAAGGTATTACTTCATGCTGACCAGTTTTACTCAGTGGTTAGAGCATCGTCCCAAGGATGGGTGTATACATAGGAATAGAATTGCTGGGTCATATAATAAGGATATGCTCAACTTTATTGTGAAGTGCCAAACGGTTTTCTGAAGTGGTTATATAAATTTACACTTCTACTGTCTCTTATGAGAGTTACCATTGCTCCAAATCCTCCCCAATGTTTGATATTGTCAGACTCTAAAACTGCCACCAGTCTAATGGCAAGAGGGTTCCTTGGCTGTGAACAGCACTTAGATTGTGTCCTAGGAAGGCCATGGGCCTTCACAGTCCACATCCATTTTCATTTACCTTCTGAAAGAAGATTAAGGAGAAAATTCAATTTTGCCTAATGCCTCCCCCATATGGCTAATTTATATGCTAATTAGCAAGATAAGAATCGATGAAACTGGTAATCAATATGATATCCAAGGCACCAGTAATGAAATTCATTTTGAGATGCACTGCCAGTGGAAATGAAGCAATTACGCAGAATAAATGGGGCAGCTCAGGGAATAGGGGCTCCATATTGCACTTGACTGCATTATTTCCCCCTTTTACTCCTCCCCTCACTCTTTCCCCACCACCTTGAAATCAATTGTCCATTCAGATCCTTTGGGGTACCACACACCAGCTTCTTTCTCTACATATTTAGAGACTTGCATTATCCCTGTGGATTTGTGGTCTGCCATGGGGGAAATGGAACTAAAGAAAATTACAGAGTCTGAGAAGACTATTGTATAATGACCATAATGCCCAGATTTTCCAGAACTGTCCTGATTTCAAATATTTTGTCCCATCAGATCATATGTCAAATGATTGGCCCTATTTAAATCCAGTGTGATGTAGGCCATAGTGTGGCCACAAGATTTAGCTGAACTCTAGGAAGTTTTATTTCAGCATGGACATTTATTCCAGGGTTTCAGGTGTGTGTTTTCTTTGCGTGTATGTGTGTCTGTGTTGGGGGTAGTGATTGTACTCCTCTCTGAACATTAATGGCACAATATTCATATACCTTTCAGCTAAGATAACTGAAATTTATCTTTTATCCTGATGTCTGCTCATTGGAATCATCTGGAGAGCTTTTTCCCAAAATTTTATTATGAAAATGTTTAACGTAGCAAAAAGTTAAAAAAAATTATGCAGTGAATATTACATGTATCTTATCTAGATTTTACAATTAACATTTTACCATACTTGTCTTATCACATATCTGTCCAATTATCCATCTCTCTGTCCATTCACCAATCCATCTTATTTCTTTTTTATGCATTTCAAAGACAGTTGCAGGCATCAGTATACTGGTATTTCACCCCTAAACATGTCAGCGTGCATATCACTAACTAGAGTTCAATTTGAGGTAAAATTTGCATACAGTGAAACGCACAAATCTGAAGTACACCATTCTCTAAGTTTTGACAGATGTATACACCAATGTAATATAACCCCCTATCAACATTTAGAACATTGCCATCACCCAGATGTTCCCTCCTGCCCTGCTCCAAGTCACTCCCCGGCCCCACTCCCCACTTCCAGAGGCAGCCATCACTCTGAGTTTTTCCACCATAGAGTAAGTTTTCCGATGCTTAGACTTTCATATAAATGGAACCATTCCGTTTGTATCCTGTGTAAGGTGTTTTTCATCCAACATAGCATTTCTGAGACTGATCCACGTTGTTGTATGTATCAATCATTTGTTCTGTTTTATTGCTGAGCAGTATCCAGAGTATGGATATACCACAGTTTTTTAGCTACTATGAATAAAGCTGCTAGGAGCTTGTCTGTACAAGACTCTTTTCTTTTTTCCCACAGAGGAAGGGAGAGGAAGAGAGAGATAGAAACATCAATGATGAGAGAGAATCATTGATTGGCTGCCTCCTGCACACTCCCTCCTGGGGATCGAGCCTGCAACCCGGGCATGTGCCCTTGACTGGAATTGAACCCAGGACCCTTTCAGTCCATAGGCTGACACTCTATCCACTGAGCCAAACCGGCTAGGGCTGTACTAGTACAAGACTTTTTATGGACCTATGTTTTCATTTCACTTGAAGAAATTCCTAGGAATGAAATTTCTGAGTTCTAGGGTAGGTGTATGTTTAGCTTTATAAGAAAGTTGTGCTCTTCCTCAGAAGCTTTACTTTTTTATTTTTTAAGTCCTCACCGAGGATATTTTTTCCATTGAATTTTAGAGTGGAAGAGAAAAGGAAAGACACAGAGAAATATCAATGTGAGAGAAACACATTGGTTGTCTTCTGCACGAGCCTTGACCCAGGGCACTTGACTGGAATCAAACCTGGGACCCTTCGGTCTGCAGGCCGATGCTCTATCCACTGAGCCAAACTGGCTAGGCCTCAGAAGCTTTTAAAAACACTGCTTTGCCCTTGCCAGTGTGGCTCAGGTGGGTGAGCATCGTCCCATGCACCAAAAGGTCGCTGGTTGGATTCCCAGTCAGGGCACATGCCCAGGTTGCAGGCTTAGTTCCAGTGAGGGGGGGGGGGGGCGGTGGTTTGGGGAAGTTGGGGGAGGTGGAGTGTGCAGAAGGCAGCCAATCAATGTTTCTCTCTCATCAATGTTTTTATCTCTCTCTCCTTCACCATTCCTCTCTCTCTAAAATCAATAAAGACGTATTTTTTTTTTAAAGAACAATGTTGCCCTAGTCGGTTTGGCTCAGTGCATAAAGCGTCTTTGGCCTGCAGACCGAAGTGTCCCTGGTTCGATTCCAGTTAAGGGCACTTGTACCTCAGTTGGAGGCTCCTCCCCAGCCCCGGCTCTGGTCAGGGCGAATGCAGGAGGCAACTAACTGATGTGTTTCTTTCACATCGATATTCTGTCTTTCCCTCTCTCTAAAAATCAATGGAAAAGTATCCTCAGCTGAGGACTAACAAAAAAAGAAAAATATCCTTGGGTGAGGATTAGAAAATAAAAAAGAACAATATAGTTGGGGGGTGGGTAGAAAAACACTGCCTCTCTGCTCACCCCCAGAAATTTCTAATTAATTAATTGGTCTGGAGTGGGACTCAGGCATGAATACTTCTGATATGCTTGTCTGGTGGCTCTAATGTGCGGCAGAGGTAAGAGTCACCACTCAAGGTTTAACGTTTAGCTACAGATGAAAGATCTTTGGATACCAATAATAAATGCAAAGGATTGATTTTTTTTTTTTTTTTTTACTATAAAAGTGGCTTTCTGTTGCTGTCCCGTTTTTACTGCTCTAAAGACTTGGGCACAATCTAGAATGATCTGGACATCACCATACAGACTTTAGAGTGAAAAGACTTGCTTTTTAACCCCAGTTTTGCCACTTTGTAACTGTATAACCTGAGTACATCACTAACCAGTTTCTCTTCTGTAAAATGGGGTTTATAATATGCATTCCAAGGTTATGAGGAAAGGATGCTTAACTCCATGAATTTTCTGAATTTACCATAGGACTAGCCAGGGTGGGGATGGAGGCATGCAGCCCTCCAGATGGGTAGAATTCCTTAGCTCCGCCTTTCTGAACAAAGCAGATTGACAGCTCCTTTCTTAGGTTCCATAATACGGCTCTGGATGGCTAAGCTGTGAATGTCAGAGGCTGAAGAGCTGTCACCTTCCTATAATGGCTGGACTATAATTATCTCTTGTCTTACAAATATGTAAAAACTACAAGTTAATAGGATAAGGGCCTAGTCTCTATTCCTGTGTAGCCAAAACATACTTGCAAAACTGCTGGCTAGAGTCCATATTAAGAAACAGTGAGGAGCTATCCAGCAGCTGAGGCCACAGTTTTTCTTGCTTTCAATCTGGATTACTGAGCAAGGAGTCAACAACAACAAAACAAACTACTGAAATCTGATTCCTACCATCTGAAGCCTGGCCAGGCCCAAATAGGAGACAGGCCTGAACCCTCTGTCTTCTGAGTCTACCTCTTATGGTATCAGTCCAGACCTGAGTGGTATCAGTCCAGATCCCTGTACCTTGCAGAGAGTTGTATGTGTGGCTCCTGACAGTGTTTTACATCAAATGCTCAGTGCTTGTTGGGAAAACAACACCTCTTTAAGGGGTCTTCTCTCATTTTTCAACCATTTGAATGAGGATTTGCAGGAGGAATGCAGTTGTAAACAATGGGTTTCCTCATGTGAGACAGGCCAGCATGGGCATAGATGAGGCTCTTGAATCAGGCTAGAAGTGCCAGGTTTTGGCTTATTTCTGAACAGAATGGCTATGGAGGTTTCTCCTCCATGTCCCCCACAGACAACTACTGAGAATGCAGGATTCTTTGCCTTCCCGGGAAGGTAGGGTTTCCAGAGTATCAGAGGTTGCTCTGGGCTCCAGTTATCAGTGCAGAGATCCAGGGTAAAGAATGGCTGCTGATGAGCCTCTTCTCAACTTTTTGATGTCCCTAAGTGTCTGTCTGTGAAACTCTCATGCTTTTGTTAGGGAGGCACAGGGCAGAAGGCATGAGGAAAAGAGATCAGATGGCCTGCTATCTGAGGCATGTGCCTGGCTTCAATAGTCCCCTCTTGGGTTGGTTTTATTCTGTAATGTGTCCCTTGAGAAGACAGACTAAGCAGTCTGGGTTACCCTGCAATTTCTCCAAACTATTTGCATGAAATACTGCAGGCAAAAAGCTCAGTCTCTGATTGGCTGTTGCTAGGTAACAACATAATCATCAGGAAATTAGGCTGGCCTTTTTTTTCCCCCCAACCCAGAGTATGTGTGTGATTGCAGCGTTGTGCAGGAAGAGAGAGGGAGTGGAACAAAGAGAGATAAATGGGATGGTCTTGAAGGCGGGGACGCCACAGCCACAAACCTGCATCCCACGGTAGGACAATCTGCTTTGGGTTGGGCTCTTTACACAGTCAAGCCAATATTGGTACATTTTCCTTTTTTATAAGAATGACAAAGCTAGCAGTTCCTGCAGACAGCAGGAACAGAAGCTATGGAAGCAACTTTGACATTTGAAGTGATTTGTAGAAGCAGGAGTTAGTGCTTAATATATGAGAATTACCCCAAGTGAGGATAAATAAATGTGTCTGGAGAACATGCATAGGCAGAGGAATCCTTTAGAGTGCCTGCAGAGTGCCTGAGAGGAACAGAATGTGAGAATGCGCATGGGAATGAGGCGTGTGGCAGAGAGAAAACTAGCATGCCTTGAAATGTGGAAGGGAGCCCCTAACCTGAAGCTTAGAATTGTGTCTGTGCAAACTCTGCCACTGTTTGGGCATGTGGTCCTATTATTCAGCCAGCCGATCCTCAGCCTGCCTTTCTGCCTGGTTAGACTTGGCAGAGGGATGAACAGTGAGAGAGAGAGGTGAAGTAGTTCATTTTCAAGATTGTATGTAGAGCCCTGACACGTGTACAGCTATACCTAGACACTCCCACTGGATCATTAATATCCATGCGACCAGGAGTTCTTTCCTTTCCCTTCCTGTTGGACCAGATGGCTTTCCCACCTCTAACCTCCTTTACCTTGTCCTCTTTTTGAGTTCCCTAGTAATGACCTTGTCCTTACACTAGACCCTCAGTTACCATACTGCATCTTCATTGGCTTGCTACAACCCCCCGCAAGCTAATTGCCTTTTGCCATTCATTGTCTGCCAGATTAACGACTCCTCCTGTGTCTGATTGCCTGTAGCCTCCTCTGAGGTCCCTCTGTGTCCTCTCTCTCTTCTACCCCCTCCTCCACTCAGCCTCTCTGAGCTCCACATCTGACTTTTTAGAAGTCATTTAATTCAAAAGGTAAAATAGAAACACTGTCTTTTCCCCCCACTAATTAAAGAAGGTAGTCCCTGGCATAATGCAGAGAGACCATTTTGTAGCAGTGGCAAAAATACATACCAGAACAAGGCATAATAATTCATATATGAGAGTGACTCCAAGTGAGGAGGAATAAATGAATGTGTCTGGAGGTATCAGGAGCAAGACAGAATATGTGCCAGGAACCAGGACTCAGAAGGGAATCTCTTCCCAACCATACAGCCATCACAGGGACTTGCTGCCTCCGTAGGTGAGCCTAACAAGCTCTTGCCCCGGAGAAAAAAGTCATCACCAATTTACAATGAATGGCTCAAAGCCCCTTTCTGAGCACGTACTTTAAATGAGATAAAGCTGGTGCTCTGCTAAGCATCGTGCCCTGTGTGCAGATATAACAGAGATTCTTCAAGACAGTCTTGAAGTGGGTCCAGAGTGTGGTCCCTGGACCAGCAGTGTCAGAAATCTGTGGGCAGGGCCCAGCAATCTGTTTTGCCAAAACCTCCAGGTGCTTCTCATGTCTGCTAACGTTTGAGAACCACTGTAGACCTGAGAATTTGTATCCTATATAATAAAAGCATAATATGCAAAGCTGAATGGAGGATGACCAGTTGCTATGACGTGCACTGACCACCAGGCGCTCAAAGCAGGAGCTGCCCCCTGGTGATCAGTGAGCTCCCACAGGGGGACCGCTGCTCAATCAGAAGCTGGGCTCGCAGCTGATGAGCCCAGCAGTGTCCAGCCTCCGAGACAGTGCTAAGGAGCAGCTAGCCGGGCTCTCTGCTGGCTGGCGAGCACAGCAGCGGTTGTGGGAGCCTCTCCCACCTACGCTGCAGGCTGCAGGCAGGTGGTAAGGAGTGAGGGGTCAACTGCAAGAGCCCCGGACTGTGAGAGGGATGTCTGACTGCCAGCTTAGGTCTGATCCCCGGGGGTATCGGGCCTAAGCCAGCAGGCGGACATTCCCCGAGTGTCCCGGACTGCGAGAGGACACAGGCCAGGCTGAGGGACACGCCCCCCCTCAGTGCACGAATCTGGTGCACCAGGCCTCTAGTCTTTAATAAGTTCCCAGGTGATACCACCCTTTGAAAACCTCTGCTCTTAAGAATAGAAAATGGGGGACAACATATAATTGTCCTCCTTCCACCTAGAATCCTCCCTCCCCATTTCCAAAGTCCTAATCAAACTCATCTTTAAAGACCCATCTCTAGCTGATTCAACTGAAAGTTAGCTCTTTACACCTTATTACATTTTCAGGGGTCAGCGAATTAGGGCCCAAAGGCTAAGTCCAGCCCATAAGCTGTTTATGTAAAGTCCTGGAACGGATGGCTTTTACATTTTTAAATGATTGGGAGGGGGAGGGTCAACTAAGAATATGCAACAGAGACCATATATGCTTTGCAAAGCCTGAATGACCTACTATTTGGCCCTTTACAGAAAAAGTTTGCTGACTCCTGTCATATTTATTTGTGTACTTTTCTTATTTCTCCTCTTCAACTGTTAACTCCTTAAGAACAGAGTTAGTATCTGAATCATTTTTGTATTCCATTCAATGCCAAGCACATAATAATTGTTCAGTAAATATGGAAAGGATGATGGATGGATGAGCAGATGGATGGATAGATGAATGGGTGGGTGGTGAGTGGGTGGGTGGGTGGATGGTGAGCTATTTGTGAGGTTAACCAGTCTTCTGAGAGTCCAAAACATGTTGCCACTTTGTAGCTGTTCCATCCAGGAAATAAGAACAGTAGTTTCTCCATGATGAGGATCAGGAAGTTCATACTAATGGAATCTGCTCTTTTTGTTAGTAACTAGAACAAAGACATTAGGAGCTGTGCTACAGCTTGAAAAACAAGATTAGCATTTAGAACATTTAAATGTATTCGTTGAAAAAAAACAAAAGCTTAAAATCTCAGTTGGATTTCTGGCATCCAGTAAAATAGTTTCATGGAACCACTCACAACTAGTGTTAAAGAGATCCTGGAGGCAACGCTGCATGAGTCACGCCTGCCACGCGCTGCTCAGCCTCTGCTCGGATGGCTCCACTGACATGAAACTTGCTTCACAAAGCAGCCCACTCCACTTTTCAACAACTCCACTTGTTAGTAAGTACTTCTTTTTCTTTTTTAGTTGAAATCGATCTCCTTACAATTTCCACTCCAGAGTCCCACTTCAGCCTATTCTAGCTATCAACATTAACTAAGTGTTATAAATATGAGAAAATAAGTAGGGTAAACTTATACTTGCCTGGAAAGAGTGGAAGATTTAAGGGGATCTACCCCATTTAGATAGTTTTGCCTTGCAAAGAGTAACAGAATGGGTTAGAAACACAAGAAGTTAAAAGCCAACAGGTATGCCCTAACCCGTTTGGCTCAGTGGATAGAGCGTCAGCCTGTGGACTGAAGGGTCCCAGGTTCGATTCCGGTCAAGGGCACGTACCTTGGTTGCGGCACATGCCCAGTGGGGAGTGTGCAGGAGGCCGCTGATTGACGTTTCTCTCTCATCGATGTTTCTAACTCTCTGTCTCTCTCCCTTCCTCTCTGTAAAAAAATCAATTAAAAAAAAAAAAAAGCCAACAGGTATGCTGAGAGAGGACAAGCAAATGTAGGGCATGAAATGGAACTGAACATAGCATTCCAAACACAATGGGAAGCAAAAGGCTTTCTGCCACAGAGGAATGTTAATCGCAATTAGAGGCCATTATTTGGGGCAAATGAGGGAAAGAAGGCCCCAGAGCTGGGGCTAGGGGACTCAGGAATTGCTTTGTGATCCCAAAGCTCTGAAACAGCCACCTTGACAAGTTGCTAGGGCAGAAGCAGAGCAGGAGGAAGCCTCTTAGGAATGGCGGAGTCCTCTAATGGTGGACTAGGCCGAAGCAGTGAGGGCCCAAGGAGATGGGAGGAGGAGGTGGGGAGAGGAAGTCGAAATCTCAAACTGTACGCCTGTTCACCATGTAATGTAGTCCTAATATTAATCCAAAGACAGTCCCTTGAGAACTGATGAATCAATCATTGCATGACAATAGCTCCAGGATGAATGTTTATTGATCACTTACTTTCTGGATTTCTAAGCACTTTGACTGCACAGAGCTTGGAGGTAAATGAGGAATTTAATCTGGTAATAGTAGTCACTAACTAGCTTCTAGATTCTTGCTTTCTCTCTCCCTTCCCAACATACATAAATACAAGAGTGCACATGTCTAAACACCCTCCCTTCCCCCCCCACACACACACTCTGTGGCTAAGTCTATTCTGGTTATCACTTCTCCCAGTTATACCTGTAGGTGGTTTGTTTGTTTTTTCTTTTCTTAGGAAGAATTTCTGAGATTTGAAAATGGAGCTTTTTAAACTCTGGTGAAAAGCTTATAATCAAGCCTGTTCAATAATCATAAAGGATTAAAAGCCCAAATTTTTAGTCTTCCCTTCTCCACACTCAAGGCACTCCCATATTACAACTGGGACATGAGTTCTAGATTCAGACTCTTCTGGCTTATGGCACTTAATAGCTTCTGATCTTGGGCAGGTTACCACTCAAAACCCATTTCATCATCAATAATTATTGCTCCAAAACAATGCTAGGAGGATTAATCAGGCAAAGGGAGGGTGGTAATTATTAAATATTCTGTGCTGCACACAGTGCTAAGTGTTTTGCATTTTCTTATTTACTTTTTCCAATAACTCTTAAAAATCTATAGCATTAACACTGTTTACAAATGAGGAAACCGAGGCCCACAGAGGTTAAGTAACCTGCCTGAGATCTCCCGACTGGGGCAGAGGCAGGAATCCAAACAGCTCTCTCTGAATACAAAGCTCCTCCTCTTCCTTTTAAATTATGCTGCCTCCCTGAGACTGCCCAGCACATGGCGAGCTTTCAGGGAAGGTAGGTGTCCTCATCCCTTCTCTCCAAAGGACTCAGGCAGTTGCTTTCAACTTGTTTTCCTTTTCAATTAAATAGTTAAAAATTCCTTTAATAAACCCTGCTGGCAGGACCAACCATGTATGTACATCTGTGACAATACTAGGGGTTAATATCCTAAATTTATAAAGAACTCATATTACTCAACATCAAAAACAACAACAATCAGATTAAAATGTGGTCAGAGGACCTGATAGACACTTCTCCGAAAAGGATATGCAGCTGGCCAATAGATATATGAAAAGGCGCTCAGAGTCACTAATTGTCAGAGAAATGCAAATTAAAATCACAATGAGATATCAAAATGGCTATAATCAATAAATCCACAAATAACATGTTGGCAAGGGTATGGAGGAAAGAGCACTCTTAAGCTGGTGGTGGGATTGCAGATTGGTGCAGCCACTGTGGAAAACAGTATGGAGATTCCTCAAAAAGTAAAAATAAAGTTGCTTTGCCCGGCCGGTGTGGCTCAGTGGTTGAGCATTGACCTATGAACCAAGAGGTCACGATTTGATTTCCGGTCAGGACACATGCCCAGGTTGCAGGCTTGATCTCCAGTGTGGGGCATGCAGGAGGCAGCCTATCAATGATTCTCTCTCATCATTGATGTTTCTATCTCTCTCCCTTCCTCTCTGCAATCAGAGAGTGTGTGTGTGTGTGTGTGTGTGTGTGTCTATTTTATATAGACACACACACACACACAATAAAAGGGTAATACGCTAATTATTGCTGAGTATTGTCCTCAGTACTCTACAGACATCTAATTTAATCCACAGAACCACCGCATGAGGGAAATGTGACCTTATTCCAAAAAGAATGTAACTTGCCCAAGGATACTAGGCTGGTGGTTAGAAATTGAACTCAGGTCTTTCTAACACAAAAGCCTGTGCTGCAGGCACACTGTCTGCTATGTGGCTGATATATAAAAACGGGTTTGCCACAGACAGGGATCCTGTAAAGTACAGCTCACAGGCCAAAAACAGCCCACCACATATTTTTGTAACTCGTATTTTATTGAAATACAGCCACACTCCACTTACAACTTGTCTATGGCTGTGTTTGCCCAGCAGAGTTGAGTAGTCATGGCAGAGACCATATGCTGGCAAAACTAAAATATTTACTATCTGGCCCCTTACAGAGAAAGATGCAGGCTGAATAGTTGCCGTGTCTCAGAGCAGGGAGACTAATGCTGCTGAGTCTCACTCCCTAAACACTCCACATTTGCATCACATGGCTTTAACTAGATGTTCCTTCCAAAAGTGCCCAAATCCCCCTTTTTCTTTTCCATATTCTTCAAACAACCAGAAAATAGCTTATAGAAACACTTGACACAATCTGCCTTCTATAAATTATGAAGAAAACAAGGAGGTTTCAGAAAAAGTATATCCATGTAAACATACAGGGGTCTGTTTCACAATGAAACCAGACTATTTTGCTGGCTAAGAATGCATGGTCAGTTTTAACTTCTCGTCCTTTATTTCTATCTGTTGGCCCTCTTTTACTTACTTTGGTTTCTAGCGACACTGAAGCAGGCAACAAGCAGAGGATTGGGGGAAGGGAGAACTTTTTGAGGGGGCTTGACCTGAATCCATTTGGACTGTTGCCAATGTATCAGTAGCCTCAGACAGCTGCCCAAGGCGCAATTGGATTGGTGCAAATCAGGATACTTATGTTTGTGTGGCAAATGGGGGTGTAAGGTGGTCTGCCCTCTGGCCCCAGAGTCTACAGAGCCTGAACACTGCTCTTATTGACTTATACCTCAGACCGAGAAGCGACCTCAGAGGAAAGGCAGAGCCATAGCAAAGGAACCCCATCACCCTGCCTTTTCAGAGTCTCCATACACAAGCTACTGCAGGAATGATAGCACCAGCAGCCTTTGTGGGCAGACTAGACCTCTCGTTTCCTGCCAGTCTCTGATTGCATGAGGAAAACCCAGCCCACTTCACTCCAGGGCTTTAAGCTCCAGTTGGAGAGCTGTTCTCAGTATCTTTCCCCTCGACTTCCCTGGAACCTCTGTCACAGCTGTGATCCGCAGCAAATGGATTTCCCTGACCCTGGGACAAAGGCCCAGTGTTCCAGAGACTTGGCGGCTCCTGGGAGGGCAGGACCATCAGCATTTCTCCAGCTGCTGGTCTCAGGCCCCATGGGCGGCAGAGACCTGTAATAAGATCACTAGCCAAGCCGGTTACAGTCAGCACATCATTCAAAGTGGTCCCCTGTGATTGGGAGGGGGAATTGACTAACAAGATTCACAGCCTTCAGAGCTTGGGCTCACGCAAAACCACACAGTGAGTTGGAATCCGGAGAAAAGCAGACTTCCAGTTCTGGATGTGAGCCATTAATCAGATCTGGCTGCGGTTCATAGTGGGAGTCATACAGGGATGGGTGGCCTTGGGGGAGAACTAAGGAACTAGTTAGAAGGAGGAAAAGGGAGGAACAAGAGTTGGAATTAAAAGGAAATTGAAAAGGGGTGTGTAAAATGCTTAAAGCCTAGATACTGAGTTTAAGAGTTCAGACTTTCTAATGTGGGGCCACAGGGTTGGGGTGTCATGAGAAGCCACAGGTACCTCAATAGCCCTCACTGAGGCTTCTGAACCTCCGCCACTCCCCCCAGACCAGAGCTTTGAGGCAGAGGAAGGTGGGAGTAGGAAGGCCCTACAAGCTTGGCTTCAAAGAGGGGAACTGTAGTAGAAAAGGCTTGAAAGTTATTGTATAGGTCCATGCCACCTAATTTTTGTTTTTTTCTACCCAAGTTCCCTTCCCCTGGGAAACCATTGAGAAAGTGACATATAGTAGCTTCAGATTCCTCCTCAGGGCAAACCTCAACCCTCTGGTTGACTAAATCACCACCAGTCAGGGTTCGGAGGGTGCCTCCCATGGTCATGCTACTGGAGGAGACTCCAAGGAGCCCTACGTCCTTGAGTGAGTCACTTTCCCAAAACCTGGATGTCAGTTTTTGCATAGGAAAGACAAGGGAGATAATGCTAACTTTTGACTTCTTGGACTAACTGGTAGATTCACATGCCTATTATCTTTTATGTATACGTTATATATAAAATATTATTTTGTCAGTATAAAATATTTAATAGACATTACTTAATAATTAGGGAATTACATTCAGTAATCTTGGTTCCTTTTCACCTCTGAAAATCTAGTGTGCTCTGATATGGACTTGGCCCAATGTCATTACAGTAATGGCTCAAGGCAAGAATATGGGTGAACTTTCAGAGGGCATAGTTTGGGAAGAGTTCTGGCTTTGGAATTAGACCAGGTTTTGAATCCTAGTTCTGGGATGACCTTAGATAAGCTACTTTGATGCTTCATTGACAAAATTGAGATAATAATACCTATCCTGTAAGGGAGGTCATGAGTATCCTCCTCCTGTATAATAAAAGCATAAATGCAAATTGACTGAATGGCAGAACCACCGGTCGGTGGGGGGCGGGGCCAGCCAGCAGGCAGCACCAGGCCAGCCAAGGAGCATGCCAGAGGGCAGGGGGAGGGAATGGTGATGGGGGGGCGGGGCAGCGACCAATGGCGGCTGAAGGCCAATGGGGGGGGGCAGCACCATTCCCTGATCAGCCCATCCGGTTGCCTCCCGCAGAGGGAGGCCAGACTGCAGCTTAGACCCGCTCCCCATGGGGAGCGGGCCTAAGCCATCAGTAGGACATCCCCTGAGGACTCCTGGGCTGTGAGAGGGCGCAGGATGGGCTGAGGGACCCCCCCTCCTAGTGCACAAATTTTCATGCACCGGGCCTCTATCCTATCTAATAAAAGAGTAATATGCAAATTGACCATCACTCCAACACACAAGATGGCTGCCCCCAGGTAGTCAAAGATGGTTGCCCCCATGTGGACACAAGATGGCCACCACAAAATGGCCAGTAGGGGAGGGCAGTTGGGAGGGACCAGGCCTGCAAGGGAGGGCAGTTGGGGATGACCAAGCCTGCAGGGAAGGGCAGTTGGGGGGAATCCAGGCCTGCAGGGAAGGGCAGTTGGGGGTGACCAGGCCTGCAGGGGAGACCAGTTAGGGGCAATCAGGCCAGCAGGGGAGCAGTTAGGCATCAATCAGGCTGGCAGGGGAGTGGTTAGGGGGTGATTAGGCTGGCAGGCAGAAGCAGTTAGGGGCAATCAGGAAGGCAGGCAGGTGAGCAGTTGGGAGTCAGCAGTCCTGGATTGTGAGAGGGTGTAGGCTGGGCTGAGGGACACACCCCCTGTGCACGAATTTTGTGCACTGGGCCTCTAGTGTGTGTGTGTGCATATATATATATATGGCATCTACTGTAGTGCTTGGCACATAGTAGGTGCTTGATAAATGATCAGTATTATTATAGACTCCACTGATGGAAGGTACTGAAATTAAATCACCTTAAAATTAGGATTCATGTCTCCTATGTTTTTCTATTCCCAGTACTTAACAAGAATGCCCTGCATGTGGAAGATGCTCAATAGTTGCTCAGATTGTTGAGAAGTGGTTGACAAGGTATGGAAGGTGGGACAGGACAGCAATATGCTGTGAAAGCAGAGAAAGTGTGGATTCAGGCAGTAAAAATGTCACGTCTCCTTTCAAGTGTTTCCTTATCCTCTGGGCAGAGTCTGTCCTTCCCTCATCTGTGCTTTGCATGAGTGACTGAAAGAGAGGGCAAAAGCCTCAGCCAGAACAGAGAGAGCAAGGGGGTGGGGCTCAGGGAGGATGGAGGAAGCATATGATAGAGTGTGCATGCGTATGAATGAAGGAGACAGGGTGTGCTTGCTGTGAGGAGGGGGGATTAAGGTTAGGATCGGGGTGACCACACTGAGAGGAGAGAGATCTAGAGCACTTGGAGCAAAGGAGGGGAATGCAGAGTGAGGCACATGCAGAGTGAGGTCAGTCAAGGGAGAGTGGGACTAGGAGAGATTGTGGGGAGACTGGAAAGAGGTCAGAAATAGGGAGAGAGAGCTCATTAGGGCAAACTAAAGCAAGCAGCCAGGGTCAGCTGCATGAGAGTGAGATGGCAAGAGGAGAGTGAGAGGGAGAGCATGCATGTGTTCAAGAGAGTCCACGCCCAATTAAGGTGAGTGTGAGCACACAGAGGATGGGGCCAGTGCAAGTGAGCTAGCAGTAAGAGAGCAATGGTCAAAGGGAGGGTGAGTGTGAGCACAGAGAGAGCATAGGGAGGAGAAGGCAGCCACAAAAATGGGAATAGCAGGGGTGGGGGCAACAATTAATGAGATGGAAAAGACAGCGTGGTGCAGAAGCCAAGAATGAGAGAATGAAGGGCGAAGGGGAAGGCATGCTTGGCAGCAGAAGGAAGGAGACAGGCGGACCAAACAGAAAGTTCAGGAAACACACTGTGCCTGTCCCCATGTCGCTCAGGCCAGTCTCTCCTGCGTGCGGTCATTGCTGTCCTTGCTGTGCAGCTTTTCTACAAGGAATGCCAGGCTCTCTGTACAATTATGTGTTGTTTCATTCCTCAGTGAGGATCTGTCCTAGCTGCTACAAAAGAGAAGAAAACAGTGGAGGCTGGTCGTCCAGGACGTAGATCACCCTATCCGTCACCTGCCGTGGCTGCTGCCACTTCCCATGTTATGTTTAATATTTACAAGTACTGCAGTGGAGATTTCTTAGGGTGGGATGAAAGCAGGAACTGAACCCCAATTCTGGTCAGCGTTTTGGGAAACGGAGGCCAAGCATTTAACTAAGAGGAGACCCTGGGGATTCCATGTTTGAACATAACTCTCATTTACCTACTCGTTGCTTGGTGATACTTAAAATTTCAGTTGCACCTCATTTCTGCAACTAGTCTCTTCATTCTGCCGGATCAGGAATTGTGCCTCCTACCACTTGCTCTCCAGCCTGCCCTTCCTTCCCTAGAACATGACATCAGGTGGATTTAGCATGTTTCGTTGATTCCTGCATCATCATTACCCTGAAGTATCCATAACAAGTGAGTGGCCACAATGAGGCCCAGAACTGAGTGCATTTCCAGACAAAGGGGATTCCAGGACAGAGGCCTTGCCCTGTGGCAGGAAAAGCAGATGTGCACGCATTAGGGAAACCACTGCTGAAGGACCCAGGTCGTGAGCACTCTTTACAGCAGGTATATTGCTTTGGAAGCCAAAGCCCTCTGAACTTTAACTTGCTGACTGCCAACTGGGCGTGGCCCAGATTTCCTTACCCCCAGCATTTCTGTCTTTTGATCTTCATCCACACTTTTTAGCCCAAGTTGAAATCTGCCCAGTCTGAAGAAGGCAGCCTCGAGGAATGTTGACAATCCCAACTGAGATGACAACATTGGAGAGATGACAACAGAACATTAATGACATTGTAGTTCTTTGCACTAATCATTGCTCTCATTAGTATGAAAAAATCATATTATTTTCTCCATTTATTGAAATGGTATAACAGGCAAGCAGAGAATTTAATGTGTATGATGGAATGACAAATGATTTTTGTTTGCTTTTTACTCCTCACCCAAGGATATATTTTTATTGATTTGAGAGAGAGAGAGGATGGAAGAAGGAAAGAGAGAGAGAGAGAAATATCGATTGAGAGAAACCGTTGCTTCCCATACGCACCCTGATCGGGGAATGAACCCACAATCTGGGTATGTGCCCTGATGGGGAATTAAACCCCTGACCCATGACCCATGGGACAATGCTCCAACCAACTGAGCCACACTGGTCAGGGCAATAAATGTAGTTTTGTATGTAGGAAGGAATAGGTAGGAGGGAAAGCGTATATATAGAAATGAGGATTTTATAAACAGCATGAAAGAAGAAAAAGAAAGGGACTTGAACTCAAATCTGAGTATGCCTTTCTTACCACCCCTTCCTTGCTCCCCAGCCCCTCTCCAAGGCCCGTCATTGCCTCAAGGGGATATGTGATTTTCAGTTCTGAATCCAGGTCAGAGGTGGCCTCCTTAATGATTGGGGTAGAAGGTCCCAAGGGCCGCTGCTGTTTCTACACTGGAAGAGGACTGACCTATGAGCACTGGGACAGTTTCAAAAACCACACAACAGCCAGCACTTAGGGAGTGCTTACTATGTACCTGGCGCTCTGCTAAGCACTTTGTATCATTGTTTTACTTCATCCTCCCAACAATCCATACACTCTTACATCTGGTAGTTAAGACAGAAGGTTAGAAAAGTGATTGCCAAGCTTTCTCAGCTAGTAAGTGGCAGAGCCA
Organism: Corynorhinus townsendii; assembly: GCA_026230045.1. Classification (NCBI taxonomy): domain Eukaryota; kingdom Metazoa; phylum Chordata; class Mammalia; order Chiroptera; family Vespertilionidae; genus Corynorhinus; species Corynorhinus townsendii. The sequence goes on from JAPDVU010000002.1 coordinate 200,864,831, forward strand.
GGACATAAACCCAAGTCTTTCTGACTCCAAACCCTGCAATTTTAACCAAATTGCTCAACCTAATGCCCTTCTCAGCTTTAGATCTGAGAGCACTCAGCAAGTACTTCATAAAGAAAACAGAGACTCCAAAAATACTCAAAGCTCTTCCAGCTTTCAAAACAGAACAAACACTTCAGTTTGTTCTATTGTCTCCTTATTAGCCTCTTTCTTTCATTCAGTTCTCTCTAGATTTTTATCCCCATTTCTTTCACTAACCGGCTGTATAAATGTGGAGAAATAATTAGTTCTCTGATATTCAGTATCTCCATCCCACAGATTAAGAGATGGATGGAGTGAGAGATGATCCCAGTAAGACCATTCCAGGAGATCCGCCTCCTCTGCTGGTTTTACTTCCTCGAGCAGAATGAACAGGTCATGGACTTTAGATCAGGCAGACCTGATTTCAACTCTCACCTAGTGAACCTGCCTGGCCCTGTCCTTTAGATGACAGGACCTCAGTGCAGTAGTCCCCCCACAGGCTGATGGGAAATTCATGCATATGTGTGCCTGCTCTAGTAAGTGTTTGAACATTTAACTTCTGCCTTTTTCCTCCCAGCATCCGCCTGCTCTCCTGCCATCTGAACCCCCTGGCTGTGCCGTCCCACAGGCCATGGAGAACGAGCTGCCGGTCCCCCATACATCTAGCAGTGCCAGTGTCGCCAGCAGTGCCAGCGGGGTCAGTAGCAGCAGCGGTGGAAGTGGCCGCCCCGCTGGGCCCCAGATTTCTGTGTACAGTGGCATCCCTGACCGGCAGACCGTGCAGGTGAGATTCCAGCTGATCTTGGATTGAATTCCTTGGTCATCTCCAGACCTGGCCAGGAGGGCTTGTCAACATGGTCTAGTGCAGTGGTTGGCAAACTGTGGCTCGCGAGCCGCGGTTTGCTGCTGTGTTGACTAATGAGTTTGCCGACCACTGGACTAGACTAAACGTTACCATGTAGTTGGAAGCTGTGAGGATTAGGCAAATGTGGCATATTGTGTGCACAGAGGTAAAGGGTAGTATATGACAGTGGTTGGCAAACTCATTAATTAATAGAGCGGCAAACCACGGCTCGCGAGCCGCATGTGGCTTGCGAGCCGTGGTTTGCCGACCACTGGTCTAGTGGAATAACCATGGTGTTGAATCTGTGCAGTTAGAGAGCCTTTTATCATTTCCTCGTTTCCTTGAGACTGTGGCTCAGCCAGTCCCATCAGGAAAGAGAGAATGGCAGTAAGACCAGGGAGTGGGAGATGGTGGCTCAGAAGAGGGCTGATGGAGGGAGGGAGGGGAAAAAGAGAGAGTAACGCATCACCCTGTGGTACTTGCAAGCCCTGTGGTTCTGCAAGTCCCAGGGGATTTCTTCAAAGGGACTGGAAGGACTTTCCAGGCAGCTAGGGGCAAACCCTGGGAAGAAGCACAAATCTGCCCTGAGGCCCCACCCCCACCCCCACCCCCACCCCCACCCCCAGCGGGGAGGATACAGCCCTTGGGTAAGTTTTAGTTGGCGGGTGTGTTGCTTAAGTGGCAATAGTCCTCCCCCCTTGTGAGTTGTCTTTCTTCCACCCCTTTCCTTCTCTCTGCCTTGCTGAGCTTTGGTTCCCTCTGTCACCTTCCCTGTATCCCAGTCACCCTAATCTGAGGCTGAAGAATGGAAGAGAAGGGGAGTGTTATTGGCATGGGACACAGTGTCACTGGAGGCTTAAAGGACTTCTGTCTCCCACAGCCTCCCCACCACTCTGAGAGTGAGTCAGAGCCGTGGTGGGCTGCCTTAAAGTCAAGGGGGGCAGCCGACACAGGGCAAACCATTCTGGGGGGCAATGCACTGAAGAGATGCAAGATAGATAAGGCAGAGATGCCTCCCTGAGAGGTGATTGGTTGTGGTGCTCGCAGACCTGGTGGCTTTCTCTGAGCAGTTGGGAAGAAGAGAGGGGGTTGGCAGGCGTTATTGCAGAAGGGGTGGGTTTGCAGCGGGTGAGTGGCCCAGCTGTTGAACGCTGTCTGCACCCTCCCCGCCCCTCTCAGGTGATCCAGCAGGCCCTGCACAGGCAGCCCAGCACTGCGGCTCAGTACCTGCAGCAGATGTACGCCGCACAGCAGCAGCACCTCATGCTGCAGACCGCGGCACTGCAGCAGCAGCACCTCAGCAGCGCGCAGCTCCAGAGCCTGGCGGCTGTGCAGCAGGTGAGAACGAGAGGGTGCTGCTGATGCCCCAGGGTCATGTGGCTGCAGGAGTAAGAGAAGAAGTGGGTATTGCACACGTGCTCTGTGCATGCTCTCCCTGGACCTCACAGAACCCCTGAAGTAGGTGTGATTGTTGGCGGCGGCCTCTGACAGAAGATGAAAAAGGCTCTGGGAGGCTAAACACCTGGCCCCAAGTCACCCAGCTCATGAGTGGAGCGGCTGGAACCCTCAGCCCATCCAGCCCAGCCCCGGCCTTCCTCACCAAGTCACTGTACCAGAGACAGGACTGAGGGTCAGAGAGAAGTCCACAAGCAAAGGCATTGCCCATTCAGTTTGCCTCTCTGCCATCAGTGCCTGAGAAGAACTCATCATTCATTCATTCAACAAAATATTTTATGGACCTACTGTATGCCAGCCCTTGGGTTTATGTCAGGCACTGAGTATACTGTGGATTCTGTCTTGGAGCTCATAGTGGGGAGACAGCCAGTAAACAGAAACCCAGATAGACAAGGAAACAAAATATGTGAACATCTCAGTTGTGGCAAGCTGTGACTGAGTAACAAGGAAGACCTTAGATTGGGTGACCAGGGAAGGCCTCTCTGCTGGGGTAACATTGGCGCTACCCTTGAAGGGTGACAAGAAGCTGGCCAAGGGGAGAGGGTAGGCTGGACATCCCAGACAGTGTGTACAACGCTCCGCATGGGGGCCCAGATATGATGGAGTGGGGAGGATGGAGGACTGAGAGAGCTGGAAACCTTGCTAATAACCATAGCTGACAATTTGAGTGCTTACATGCAAATGCTTTGCCTTGCTCAGTCCTTTTAACAACCGTACAAGGTAGACACTGTTATTGTCCCCACCTTATGAAAAAGGAAACTGAGGCACTCGCTTAAGGTCACACAGATGAGGCAGAATGGAGGTTTGACTCCTTCCCACCCTGTTGTACTTCCTTGGAGGGTGAGAGCCTGGGGCGGGACTAAGGGAGAGCTGGGACTCTAGTGATAAGAATTGTCCTTTCCAGGCAAGCCTGGTGGCCAACAGACAAGGGAGCACCCCCGGCAGCAGTGTGTCTGCACAGGCCCCGGCCCAGTCATCCTCGGTGAGTAGATGGGGGGCAGTGGGCAGAGCCCCCAATCCAGGGCCAGCTCCATCTCCTTGCCCTAGACTCAGTGGCGGGGAATCCTCAACCATGTGGAATCATGGCTGGGATCTATTACTCTTGCCAGAAATCATACGTGTCTCTCCCTAACCCTTACTTTAACAACTCCCTGTCATCATTCCAATGTCAAGGTTCTCTGTTCATAGCTCAGTTCTCTCGCCATTGGACCCTCCCTGCAGCTCTGCACAAAGGCCAGAGATGGGGCAGCGCTGGGGGTAGGTCCAGGGCCAAGGACCAGAGATGGTTCTAAAGAAGGCCGAATTCATCCAGGGACAGAGAGGGCGGAAAAGAGATGTATGCAGGGGCACGGAGGTAACCAACAGGACCTGTTTCCTACTGCGTGTCTCTCCCATCAGATCAATCTGGCAGCCTCCCCGGCGGCAGCCCAGCTCATCAACCGGGCTCAGAGTGTGAACTCAGCAACCGCCTCAGGCATCGCCCAGCAGGCTGTGCTCTTGGGCAACACATCTTCTCCCGCCCTTACTGCAAGCCAAGCGCAGATGTATCTGAGGGCACAGATGGTGAGTACCCAGCCTGGGCCATGGCTCAGGTGGGCCAGGGGGAACGGGCAGAGAGTCTGAGAGATGAGAGAAGGGTAGGGATTAGTCCAGGTTGGGAAGAAGCCTAGGAGACAGTTGGCAGAGATAAGGATGGAATAAAGAAGGGAGGGGAGCTGGAAAGCTGAGGGGAGCTTTGGTATGGGCTCACTGACAGGGACGCGGGGGTTCCAGGCTGAAATAGTTACCCATGATGCCTCCTTTCCTTCACCTCCGAGAGTGAAGCAGAACTGTGCTCCTCTTTTCAGAAACCACTCCCTAACATTAATTAGGGTAGACAATGCGCGAGTCCTTGCCTCAATGGTCTGTACACTCAGGCACATCAGATAAGCAAACATAGAAACATCCATGTACTCCACAGAAATGGGGACATTGATCTTAGCTCACTGTGACAGTCCTTGCTGGTGATCAAGGGCCAAAGGTGCATTCCGGCTCAGATAGTGAAGGTGACAGCCAGCATCAGGACATGCTGCTGCCTCCACTGCCCTCCCAGCTGGGCCCCATGCTAATCACAGTCACCCTATCAATTGTTAATCAGCTGGGCATATTTGGGTTAAATGTACTCAGGATGGCATCGGCCCTGGACATGCATACTAAGGTCTCTCCTCTACACCTGGCCCTGAGGGCTGCAGAGTCCCTTAGGAACTTAAGAGGTTCCTAAGATTTAGAAGAATTTCCTGGGGAAATAGCAGCATGCCCCCTAGGAGGCAGTAGCATCTAATGGTTCTACACTCAGCTCCATCCAACCTCATATCTCCTATCCTGAAGATGTCTCCCTCGAGCTCCTTGACACACAGTCCTACCCTCCCTCACTCCTGTGGCCAGAATTTGACACTCGGAGCCTTTCTGGTCTTGCTCCTGCACTTCTGTTCCTGACTCTGAGTTCATTGCTTGAGGTGCAGCTCCATTCCCAGGGACTAGCCTCTTAGACACACCGCATAGACTAGGCTTCCACTTCTCTAGGGAAACAGCCACATTGTGGCATTGCCCACGCTGGCTTTTGTCTTCAGTTACTCATTCCCTTGCCGGACACAACTGCCCCAACTGAGTCCTAAAGCTTGTCGGCCTCCCTCCCCAGAGCAGAACATACATACATGGAGGGTGCCTCCTAGAGTTCTCAGGACACCAGCATGTCCACATTGACCCCAAGCTAGACTCACAGAGGTGGAAGTGTCATGCAGAGACCATCATGTAGCCTGTGTTGCGCCCCGTGGAAGGAGATACAGACACAAGTATAGCTCTAGACGCTCTGCTTCCTCTATCACTGTTGTCTACACGAGTGCGCGCACGCACACACACACACCTAAACTTGACTAAAAATTGAGCAAATCATCCCTTCTGGAGCTGAGTCCTATTCTGTCCCAACCTAGAGTCAGTAGTGGGTGAGACCTAGCCAGTGACCCTAGGCGTCATCTATTTCAGCCCAGGGTCCTTGCTCCCAAGGATGCTGAGGAGAGAGTGACTAGGATGAGCTCCTCACAGAGGCTGCTGCAGTAAACCTGACTTGGGTACAGCCCCAGGGTGGCTCTCCCCTGCCACCCCTCACTGCCCAGCCTGGGTCAGGATGCCACAAGCCTCGAGATTTTCAGAGGATCCCCTTGGACTCCTTCCCTTTCTTACCTATTCCCCCATATCTGCTCCCTGGCTAAACTGTCTGTCCTGTGGCTGAGCCCACATTGGGCAGGTAAAAGGCGCCTCGTTTCCTGTGATTCCAGGCCCAGCCAGGTAACCTGGTGCAGGTAGCTAGGAGCCTAGGCGGCACTGTTCCTTTGTCCCCTCAGCTCATCTTCACGCCCACGGCCACCGTCGCTACTGTGCAGCCTGAGCTCGGCACTGGCTCCCCCGCCCGGCCCCCCACCCCCGCCCAGGTGAGGATTCCATGCTTGTGGTGGGAGGGCAGGGGGGTGGGTACTCCGTTGAGGGATACTGATACTGGGTATGGGCCCAAGCCCTGGTGGAGCTTTGAATCTTTGGGAAGGCTGGAATCTCCTAGGAAAGCAGGTGGGAGACTGGACGGCCCAATGTGCCCAGACCTGCTCCTTCATTTCCCCACTGAAAAGGCCTCAGCCACTCCTGACCCTGTTCCTGCAACATAGGTCAGGTGTCAGAGCAGCGCGCTGAGGCCAGCGTAGTTGCCAATAATGGCCCAGTGGTCTTTGCTACCTTTGTACCTCACCCTCCCCAATGTAACTTCTGCTGCTTTGGTTGCTTTCAAGTGGAAAATCCCACTCTGGTTACATAGACTAGCCCTGCTAGGAATCAGGGGAAATGGCATGGAAGCTGTGGCTGTAAAGATCCTATGGGCAGCCCTGCAGAGGAACACCTCCCACTCCATCACCCCATCCCCAGCTATAGAATGGGGGCCACGTGGAGGATACTTGGTAGCAAGATCATCAGATTTGTCAGATGAGAGTCTGGCACAGCCTCTGTATGTCCAGCAGAGGGCACCAGGGACCAGGTTGAATAAGCAGGGCCAATCGGTGCACAGCTTATTCTGGGAACCAGATAATCCTCTGCGTGGTGGCCTTGCTGGTTAATTAACTTTCCGTTTTGCCCTGGCCTTTTCTGGTGTGGCAAGCCCACGCCCTGCGGTACCTAGGAATTCTTTCTAAGTGGTCTGCATCCCATCCTGCTAGTTTGGAGGAGGCGGGAGTTAACAGAAGGGAGAGCGCCTGTCCTGCCTGCCCGGGCCTGCCCCAACCTGAGCCATCCTCCCTTCTCAGAATTCCATTTCTTCTGCTGGTGGATCCAATCAATGGCACTCTCTATTGTCCCCTTTAGAACCTCTACCTGCTCCTGGTTTCTCTTTCAGCCCTAACTCATTCTCTCTCTCTTTGTCTCTGATTTCATACACGATCCTATTCAGCTCTTCCTGGATCCGTCCCTAACTCCTTCCCTGTCTTAATTGTGTGTTGGCATTGTTCCTACCCACATTCTCTGGACTCCTGTAGACCCCTCTTTTCCAGGTACAGAACTTGACCCTCCGAACACAGCAGACACCAGCTGCAGCAGCTTCGGGCCATCCCCCCACTCAGCCTGTCCTGCCCAGCGTGGCCCTGAAACCCACACCAGGTGGTAGCCAGCCTCAGCCTACCCCATCACAGGGCAGAAGCACTGCTCAGGGTTCCCCTGCAGGTACCAAGTCTGGCCTAACTGAGAGTGTGATGGAGCCACTCAAGAAAGGAGATGGCAACAGCAGTGTGCCAGGGAGCTTGGAGAGCCGGGCTGGGCTCAGCCGGATGGTGCCCGCTGTGGCTGCCCATCCCCTCATTGCACCAGGTAAGGGCTCCAGGAAAAAGAATCCTATCCCAGAAAACTGTGGGCCAGGGAAAACTTTCAAACTTTCCTTTTCCCCAAGGACATGCTAAGATCCCAGCCATGTGTCTCTCCCCTCTTCCAATCTTGAGATGTTCATTAGCTCCTCAATCCATTTCATGCTTCTCATCCAGCTTTAAAAGGAAGCCACATCTGTTGGAATAAATGAGTCCTTCACAATGGGCACAGCGGTGAATCTCAGAGTGTACAATCATAGCTGTTGACCCTGAGTGGGTGGAGGTTGGCAGCGAGACTATTTTGAAATTCTCTAAGAGTCAGCAAAAAGGATGGGGCCAGAGATGTTCATTAGCTCCTCAATCCATTTCATGCTTCTCATCCAGCTTTAAAAGGAAGCCACATCTGTTGGAATAAATGAGTCCTTCACAATGGGCACAGCGGTGAATCTCAGAGTGTACAATCATAGCTGTTGACCCTGAGTGGGTGGAGGTTGGCAGCGAGACTATTTTGAAATTCTCTAAGAGTCAGCAAAAAGGATGGGGCCAGCCAGAGGCATGTAAGAACACATGGGGAGATGAGGAAGTGGGAAGTTCGTTTTCTCATCATTCCACAGACATTTGTTGACCAATATTTGCCAGTTGTATTGCCAGTTCTGGATATGTGGAGATAAATTAAACTGGGGCCTGCCCTTGAGGAGACCACAGTCTGGAAGGACACACAGGTACAGTGCGATGAGTGCTGTAACGTGTGAGCACCGAGCACTGTCGGAACCCAGTGCACTGTCTGTCCTTGGGGAGAAGAGGCAAGAAAGGTTGCAATGAGGTCACGTGAGAATAAATGTAGCAGATTTTTAAAAAATATTCCAGCAAGGCACTTGTGAGGCGAGTTCTCTGAAGGAAGTGAATCAGTCTTCCCTGGGGCCAGACTCCTTTCCCTACCTGCTAAAATTCTCCCAGCACTGCCTCTTGTCAGCCATCTCTGACGGGAAAAGCCCTTGAAGCCTGACTTTCCCTTCCAGAGAACAAGACCAAGCTGTTCTAACACAGAAATAAATATAGTGGTGGGCCATGTGGCTTTGCATTTAAGAGAGACTCAGCCTGGTCACATCCCTGGACCATCACTTGCCATCGGACCTCATCCAATCTATTTTTTCTTGAGAACCTACTCTATGCTTGTTACTAATGAACCAAGATGGTCAAAATATGATTCCTGACCTAAAGGAGTGTACAGTCAAAAGGACAGAGCCAGGTATACGGTATAAGCAAATCCACTCATGTCATAAATTCAGTAAAGGAATAAGTAGGGGTAAGTGGGCACAGAGCACAGGTGGTCATCTCAGCACCAGGCAGGATGGTCGGATGAAATGGCACATGAGTCTTGAAGTATGAGCAGTTGACCCAACAGACAAAGTAGACGAAGGTATTCGAGACAGGAAAGCATTATGACAGCGAGCTGGGAAGAGTCTGATTTAAAGTCCTTTATTCGCCTTTTTGAGGTTTCAAGGACAAAGGGTTGATCTCTACCTTCTGTGGTCACTACAGACCCTTTGGAGGCCTCACTGCCTTGTGGCTCCAGGTGTCTCTTTCTGTCTGGCATTGCTTTCTCCAGAGATTGCTCCAGTCTCTTCCTTTAGGGGGAAAGGAACTGAGGCTCAGAGGTAAAGACTGGTTCTTATAGTGACTTGATAGCAGCTTGGACTAGAGCAGAGACCCCAAGTTAGCATTTCTTCTACCTATTCATTCAGTGCACAAACCCTAGAGCAGAACTGGGAACCAAGTCTGGCTGAGTCAGACCCTGGATCGCAGTCATCTAGCCGTGTTTCCCTCTCTCAGTTCTGACAGTGCTTTGGGGCTTTCTAGACCTTTCTTATTTCTGACCTGAAGCTCAAAGAGCGGGCTGTTCTGAGACTGTTCTGGGGTTTACAGAGTCAAAAGGAGGGCTCTCTTCTCTCAAGCCTGGTCAAGGTGACTGCAGGTGAGCCACAGGCTGAGGTCCAGAGCCCAGGTGTGGCTGGGACTGACAATATGTGGCTATCTGCAGTGCAGGGACCAGTGTTTCCACAGAACTTTCTATGGAGCAGCTGTGAGCTTTGGACCACAAAGACCTTTCCCTCAGAGACACAAATCAGTAGGCTTTGCATTGTTTCTGCCTCCCACTATCCCCTCCTATTCTTCCTTTCTTCTCCTACCCCTTCCTCTCTGTAAACCCTAGGGTTCCACTCCCCCACCCCCACCTCCCAAATGGATGACAGTGGTGGTTCAGGATGCTGCAGATCCTCTCAGGGCCCCTGGAACAAACAAACAAAAGGACTGAACTAACCCTATGACCTGATGCAGGGGCGGGGGTGGGGTGGAGGGGCAGCCCAGAGCCGCACCTGCCCTGGGCTCCGCAGTTCCCCAGGCGGAGGTAACTCCTGGCCTCCTGCCCAGTCAACCCACTGGGAGTGGAATGATCAGAGCATGCGTGCATGCCAATTTGGGGGGGGGGAGGGAGCACAGAGTGGTTTTTGTTTGTTATTGGAGCATTTTTGAGCTGGCTGGCTGGCTGCCCTCAGGGAAAGGAACCAGTGGAGACTTGCGGTGGAGGGGCCGCTGAGGGAGTAGAGCAGAGGGGAATGTGTTCTCCTGGGGCTGTTGCCTCCCAGAGCAGGCAAAGGCGCTAGTCCCAGCTGGGACTGCTCCCACTGACAGCTGTTTGGGGGCAAAGCCCCTCCCCCATGGCAAGCTCCCCACTGTTCCTGCTCCTGTCACCTTGGCAACCGCCTTCTTTAGGCTCTGCAAATAGAAAAGGTCCCTTAAGCCCTGAAAAGGAGTGGGGGAGGGGAGTAAGGGGCGGAGAGCTGAGCCTAAGAGGTTGGGCTTCTCAGTGACCAGGACTGAACCCCTGAGGGCAGAGAGGGGCAGGCGGCAGGGTCCCAGGGCCTGGTCTCCAGGGAAGCCCAGTCCTAAGGAAGCTGGGCACAGCTCCCCATAGGAGGCTGGGTTCTTGAAGTCCTCCTTCTAGTGGATAAACTCAAGGCCTTGGGTGCAGCCTGGCCCAAAGATGAGGAGAACGTTGCTGACAGGAAGGAGATGCTGTGACGAAAGGGAACGGTCTGTTCATTGAAAACCCTGTGCCCTTTCACACAATCGTGCTGCAGATGCCCGTGTTTGTTCTGCCTCCTCGTCCCTCCTCAGGTCGCATGGAGGAGAGAATGCTCTGTGGGGAAGGACTGCACATAGTGGCTTTGTTTATCACAGAGAGGGTTTTGTGTCGAGAGTGATTTCTGTCTGTGACAGGCTGGACAGTGGGATGCTTGCTGATTCCAGGAATCTGGCGTACCATGTCTCCCTCCTAAGCAGCTGCCAAACTGGGGGTAGACACACCTTTACTTAGAGAATCCAATAAAAAACAAAACGTGCTGGTGGGCCTGTTTGCTGGCTAGAATCATAATTCCTAACCATTTTGATATTAGAATCATGCAAGTAGCTATAAAGATCATTTCAACTATCTGCTGTAGGACCAAGTTTAGATTACTAAGAATCTCCTTATATTGGGGGCTATCCACAGGATATCAGTGAAAATTTATATTTTGTTCAATAACATCCCTCAGCATGGATGAGAGAGAGAGAGAGAGAGCGCACTGTGATGCACAGAGGACCTTGGAACTGTTGAGCACTCCTTCTTTCCTGGCATTCCTCACCCCAGGCTCCTATTATGTATATTACTTCCATGGATGCTACCAGCTAAGAATAGTAATTACAGATCATGAACAATTCAATTCCAGGCACTGTACTAAATGCCTTATCTATATATCTCATTTAATCCTAACAATGATTGTTTCATCTCACAAATTAAGAAGATATGGCTTAGAAAGCATAACTAACTGTCATCCCCAAATAGTTTTTTTCTCTTTAATTGTTTAGTTCAGCTCAGCAAATTTTCATTTAGCATCTATTATGTGCCAAACATAATGCTAACCATATGGGAGTCACAGAGATGAACAACTTTGAATTCCAGTAGGGGCTGTGGAATTTTGAGTTGCACCTTGACAAATGAGTAGGTTTCAAGAACTGAACAGAAGGAGGATTATCTCAGTTGGCACTGGGCAGTACCTACACCCGGGGAGGCCATGTGTGCCTCTGACCATCTGTTCATGTAGGTGGGACCTGCTCCTCCTCCCTTTCCCTGCCCCCTGCCATGAGCTCTGAGACACCCTCTTCCCCTGTCTCCTTGTGTTTTATTCCAACACTTAGCCCCCAGAGGAGCTTGTCTGTTCTTACGTTTCAAAAATCTACCACCTGTCCACAGATGACTTCCCAGTATGCATCCATCCCTGTCCCCATCCTCGCTCCCCAGAGGCTGCCAGCCAGAGATAGGATGTTCCCACTTGGATACCTCCCCACCTGATTTCACATGTTTAACATTTGGAGAATTCATAAACAAACAACCAGAAGTCTTCCTCTACGGAGGGGTCCCCTCTCCCAGTCCTCACCACTGCCATGAGGTTTTCCTGTACGCCAGGCTCACACTCTCAGGCTTATTTTGACTTAATGCTCCTTCACCAGAGGGGAGGGTGTTATAAATGGCAAAAGAACAGGCTTTAAACTTAGACCTGGTTTCAGACCCCAGCTTCATCACTAGTTTTATGACCATCATCAAGTTGCTTAATGTCTGTAAACATCACTCCGTTTATAAAGCAAAGATGGTTATATTCACCACAGGCGGTAAAGATGGATGAGGTGCCTGCAAAGTGACCACCAAAGAGTAGGCTCACGGCAGGCTTAACTGGTTGCCAGGACGCCCTGCTCACAGCTGCTAGAATCATCTTCCTCCAGGATTCTTCCTTCCTTGGCCAGAAACACTGCTGTGTGTCTTTAGTTCCTGCTTTGTCAGTTGCAATGCCCCTCCTATAGGAGAGACTCAATAAATAGCACCTGAGGGCTTCCTGATAGACTGACTCTGCCCTGGGGTCCCTTCCAGATGCTCCCTCATTGCCCATTGCACCACTCTCATCGCCATGGCTTCCTCACACAGGTCTTCTCCCCCACTCCCACCCCTTTATGACTATTTACCTCCCACCTTCTGGCATAATACTCCCCTGTCATTGTCCATCCCTCCAAGATTACCTCTAACTACCTCAACAACCTCCCACTAAGCCTACAAGGCGCGCCGCGTCCCTGTGTGCTTCCCGACTTGCACCATTCACTCGCCCAGCAGCACTTTCTGAGCATGTGTTACCTGAAGGCACTGTGCCTCTGTGAGACGCAGTCGATTTCCCCCTAACTTGGAAACCACTCTTGGCTTCTGCTTGTAAAATGGGAATACCGCCCATTTGCCTGAGAGGCTTCTTGTAAGAATACATGAGATTCAAACGATGAAAAATGCTGTGAGGCGTTCAGAGTAACATACAAACAGCTACCATTTATTGAGCATCTCCTAGGTATAAACAAAGACAATAAACTTCTTTGTGGTTTAAACATAATATTCCCTTTGACTCTAACTTCTCTGTGTAGTATGTATCACCATTTACAGAACAGAAGTCAATATACAGAGAGGATAAGCAGTTTGTCTAAGACAGAGCCAAGACTCAAGGCAGATCTGTCTGACTCTAAAACCCATGTCTTCAGCTACTTAGGCTGTACTATCTATGCTTCTCCAGAGATGGGGTAGTTCCATTTTAGTGCTCCAAGCTGCCTGGTAAGGAGTCCCGCTCACAGAGGATTTGGGTGGTTTTGCGAGCCGTCTGCAGAGAAGGCCTAGAGACATGAAAGTGTAGGTGCTCCACCACAGAGAGCCCCTGCAGTTGGCAACCCTGCTTTTATAACCCGGTTTCCTCTTACGGGAAACTCCCTCCACTCTGCATCCCCCCTCAGACTCATCCCAGCCCTCAGCTCCGAGGAGCTGCACCACGGAACACTCATGTGGCTGTTGCTTTCCGTTTGCCTAAAAGGAGCTTCCTTGTCTGTATCAGACTCCGACCTCTAGAGTCGACCTCAATCTCAGTTATACCCTGAGGCCTGAGACATCTTTGGAGCTGAGGCGGCCTCCTGAGGGTGCCAGCATCAATTAGACGTAACCTAAAATTGCCTCCTCTCTGGCTTTTCTCCCAGAGACACCCTGGGTTCCATGGTACAGGATGCCCTACAGGTTCCTGAATGCACCCCCGTATTTTATACCCTCAACACTTCCCACAGGCTGTTCCTTTTGTCATCTTCCTAACTCTGGATGGTGCTAACACTTTCTTCATCTGGGAAATCTTCTCTGCTCCCCTTCCCAAGCTGAACCCTCTTCTCTGTGTCCTCAGCATTCATTCGGTCCTTATCTCCTATCATAACATTTACCAAGTTACGCTGGGAAATCTGTTGACCAGCTGTCCTTTCACTGAACTGTCATCTACCGTATTCTAGGGACCACGTTGTAGCCAGCACCAAACATAGTACTTGGCCTGCAGGGGGTGCTTAGTAATGTTTGTGCAGTGACTGAATGGCTGAAAGTATCTCTTCATTTCACTTTTTAACCCTTGAACAGTAGCAGGTAGTAAAAGTTATGCCATTCTTCTCTCACAGGTACCCTCCCCTCATAATGTTCCTGTAGCTCCAAACTCTAACCAGTTATTGGCTGGGATGCTTACAGCGCCTGTACTAGTAGACTTTGGGACAGGAGTGCCAGTGTTTCGGGAAAGTGGGCTGTGTCCTGCATCCTTGAAGCCTTGAGATCAATAGAGATCCATTACCAATAAATTGACAGTGGATGCAGTGAAGGGGCGTGTCAGTAATCCCTCACAGTCAGCCCTCCTGCCTGGAGGACCTTAATCCCCTGTTGCTAACATCCAGCCATTTGGGAACTGCAGTCAGCCTCTTCAGATTCTAAGGAGGCTGTTCAAGGTTAGAGCACCAGACCGTTTCCTGGAGTTTCCTTTTAGTGGGGCCCTAATTCCTGCAGACCCCAGGCCTGCCCCTCCCCTGTTCCCCAGCAGAAAGGGCTGATGAAGCCTTCCAAAGCTGTGGCTTGGGGTCCCATGGAATCAACCCTTGGATCCTTAAAAGCAATGAACTTTCTAGCATTGGGGATGGGAGCCAAAATGGGTGCAGGAAAAAAAAAAAAAAAGAAACTATTGGACATTAGGAAAATATAAGAAGGAAGGTCCAGAGAGATTTCTGTGCATCGATGTCATAAAGGAATATGCCCCATTCTAACTGTGGGGAAGAGGGATGTGGCCACCTCGGTAGCATGGCTTCAACAGGAAAGCCCTCCTTCACCACCCACACTGAGCTTGGGAGGGCTGGGAGAGGAGAAGAATTCACTGGCCTTACCATGATCCGCAGCAAACATGTGCTAAGCATCTACAAACATGTAGAGTAATATGCTGGACAATGCGAAAGATAAAAGGTACATAAAAACTTTCCAGTTGAATTAAAGCCATTTTTAATTTTTTAAAAAAGAGAAACATGGACTGTAAAACCATGCAATCTGGTTGGATAGATAGGAAATTAACACACAAAAGAATGCAAGTATTCCTGTTTAATCTAATACACGACTGATTGTAAGAGGCACCGTTATTTTTTTTAACTAAGAAAAGCACTGCCAATTAAACCCACATCATCAACTGTATATGCATCCCAATTCAAAAGGCATTAAAATGAGAGGTGGGGGAGACGAGTTAATTTTTAAGAATCAATTATATATATATATATATATATATATATATATACACACACACACACACACACACACACACACACACACACACACACACATACAAGACAGTAAATGTTATCACAAGATGAAGCAAACAAACAAACAACAAAAGCGTTCAGGAATTCCGAGGGAAAACTCACAGTGGAGGGTTAAGGCAAAGAGGGAGAAACAGGAGCCGAGCCTGCGCCAGAGAAGCTTACGCCTCAGATCACTGGAGCAGGAGGAGGGAACTCCAGGAAACGGGAGGCTGAAACTGGACCCAAAAGGCACAGGCTGCGATGTCCTAAGGACGAGGAGCAGGGCCCTTAGGGTGAGTTGAAGGTTAGCACTGGAAGGTAGTGAGCAGAGGCTGGACGGCAGGAAGGCCTCCATAAACCAGAATGGTCTGCAGGGTGGCACCCACCTCATCCATGTTCTGGTTCTGTGGGACAAATAAGCTGGAGCCCATGTTTGTCATTCATTCATTCAGTAATACTGATTGAGCATCTGCTAAATTCAAGGTGCTTTGGAAGAAACAAATCACATCAATTCTGCCTACTTAAAGGAGATAATTTTTTACTGAAGTAACTATGAGATAGGTATTATCATGACCCCCCTCCCCCATTTTAAAGATGAGGACACAGGTACAGAGAGGTCTGACTTCCCAGCATCCCTCTACTGGTCAGTGGCAGAGCTAGGCTTCACATCCAAGCATTCTAACCCTAGAGCCCACCCTGCTGAAGACACTGTCCCTAGGGCAG
This sequence comes from Corynorhinus townsendii, assembly GCA_026230045.1. NCBI lineage: Eukaryota > Metazoa > Chordata > Mammalia > Chiroptera > Vespertilionidae > Corynorhinus > Corynorhinus townsendii. The sequence goes on from JAPDVU010000002.1 coordinate 200,880,440, forward strand.
TGCAAAGCAGAGACCCAGAACAGCTGGGAGGAAGGGGAGAGTCCTGCTGGCTGCAAGGGTGACCTGGATTTGATCTGTGGCGCTCTGGACAGTGTGAGACAAGACATAAACTCCATAGAGGGGACAGTGAGCTTGGATCAAAGAAATAAGAATTGAAAGGTTGGTTTGTGTTGTGAAAAGATCTTGAATGTCAGGGGCTTTAGATGGCTGCAGACAAAGGAGAGTCCCCGGTGGCTTTTGATCAGGGATCAGATCTGTACACCAGGAAGGGTAATTTGCAGTCATCTATAAGATGGGCTATAGGAGAAGAAACTGAATCACAGAGACCCATTAGGTTACTGCAGTACTCGATATAAAAGGACATTTACCCAGGACAGTGCTGCAGTTAATTCATGGTATTTGTTTCTTATTAACCTCAGAAGGATGTATACTCCACCCGAAATACAGTGGGGTCTTTGACCTATGAACTTACCTAAGCTTCCACGAGCTTTGTTTACAGCCTTGGCGTGCACTAGCATCATTTTTTCTAAAACGATTGCCTTTGGCTTTTCCACGAGCAGCACAGGGTGGGGGAGGGAGTAGGGTAGGATTGGAGGCCCAGGGATGGAGGGCCAGCAGGCCAGCAGTCGCCTTTCCCAATTTGGTAAACAATGTATTGTCCCTAATTCCCTCAATATACTATTTATGCTCTGTAGATCCAGAACCTTTCTTCTCTCTAACCTTCTTTTGTTTTCACCTCACAAGTCCCGAATTTTAAACTATTTTCCTGTGGTAGCCACGCACAATTGTAAAACAGGAAGAGACTTGCATGATCACCTAGCCCAAACCTCATGTTTCACAGATAAAACTGAAGCCCAGAGAAGGAAAGGGATCCCTCTCAGGCCACACAGCCAGCGAGTAGTGAGACGTGCCACTCCTCTGACCTGCACCATCTCTGGCTCTCACCTCAGATAGGCAGCCCCTAGAGAGACTCTGCTCCCAAGCCTGGAATTCCTGATTTTGTAATAAGAGAAAAGGTTTTACTTGAATTTTCAGGGAGGATAAGCATGATTCTGCAGGTCTGTCTGGCTGCTGGAGCCTAACAGGACTGGCGTGGCATCTATAATATTTCAGGTGCTTATCAGCAATTGTCTTAAAAATTCCTGATTGCGAAGTTTGCCTGATTAACATTTTTTGCCTGGTTGTTAAGTTTTGAGGTATTCCGTGTGGAATTAGGAGACAAGGCTTCAGTTAGGGTCGGGGGCAACTTATAATCACCAAACGCCTCCTGGCAATTTTCATTTGGACATTCCACCATCACCTCAAACCCAATACATTTCTCTCAAAACCTCATCACCATTGGAGTTTCCTTTTCATCACTGACTGACACCCAGGCTGTAGCCTGTGGGCCACCCATGTTCCCTCTCTTTCTGCCTCCAACAGTCTGTCACCAGGACCCCTTTGCTTTTCCTTAATGCCTCTTGTTCCTGACCTGGGTTTCAGTCGCGTTTCCTGAAACGCTACTGTATACAAGGCATGAGCTAGACCCGGAAGGGAGTACTAAAAATCCTCACCTCGAAAGGTCAGCCTGGATAAAATGCAGGGAGAGAAGGCCAGCAGCAAATGACAATAAGTTTACTTACTTGGCACCCATCTAGTGTCAGGCATGAGGTTCTGGATAGAGAGATACCTGACAGTTTTGATGCCACGGGGTTCATGATCCGGAAGGAAAGAGAGCTAAGAACAATTGTAGTTCACTGTAATCCTGCTGATTCTGATAGAGGTAAGCCCAAGAGCCTTTGAGAATCCAAGCCAGGCCTGAAATAATGATTTTAATTATAGCTAGAAATGCTTGAACAGGACTCGGTGCCAGACACTGGGCTGGGCGTATCATGTCATTTTCTCTCATTTTATTTGCACAGTTTTGTTTGTTTCTTATTTCATCCTTACAACTTTCTGGGTGGGAACTATCTTTATTTCTAATTTTTAGACAAGGAAGCTGAGGCCTAGAGAGGCTGCACATGTAGCCCAAGGTCCCATAGCATGTAACAGAAGGTCCTGGTAGCCTGGCCCTGGTCTGCCTCCTGCCACAGTCTGAGGACCACTGTGCGCAACTGGTGCTTCCTGGAGGAGGCCAGCCTGGGCTGAGCAGGGGGTGAATAAGAATGAGCCAGACAAAGCTGGGTTGGGCAATGGGAGGCTGCACATGTTGAAGGCATGGAAAAAGGCAAGTGAAAGGCCTGGAGAAGAGAGAGAACATGGAACCCTATAGAATCCAGCTGGAATGTCAAGGAAGGCTTCACAGAGGAGGTGAGTTTTGCATTGGGCTTTGAGGGAAAGCCATGGGTCCAGTATTGCAGCATAGGAGGAAAGCAAGGAAACAGAAAAGACTGGGCCATGACCAAGTCAGGCTCTAGGTGGAAGGTGAAAGCAATCCACACTGAGTTTGAGAAGCCTCCTTTATGTGGGCATGGGCGGGGGTCCATTTGGGGGGCTTTGCAGAGGACGAGGTCAAGCCATGCCCCCTCCCTGGTTTTTCCCCTTCAGCCTATGCTCAACTGCAGCCACACCAGCTCCTCTCCCAGCCGCCTTCAAAGCACCTGCAGCCCCAGTTTGTGATCCAGCAGCAGCAGCAGCAGCCAGCGCAGCAGCAGCAGCCCCAGCAATCCCGGCCCGCGCTCCAAGCCCAGTCCCACCCCCAGCTCGCCTCCATCCCTCCGAGCTTGGCCCTGCAGCCCAGTCCTGAATCCCATGCCATGCCTCTAGGCCCAGTTACATCCACCCTGCCTCTCCAGTGTCCTACTGCCAACCTATACAAGCCTGGCAGCACTCAGCATTGCCACCCTCCCACGCCAGATGCTGGGCCTCACAATGGGTATCCTGAGGGCCTGTCCCACACCCCTCAACGCAGGTTCCAGCATGCCTCTGCTGTCATCTTACAACTACAGCCTGCGTCACCAGTGGTGAGTAAGACGATCCCAGGCTCGGGGAACAAATGGGGGCCACAGCTCAGGTAATCCCACAGCCCCTATTGGAGTGTGTTTCTAGGTGGGCTGAGTGGTGAAGTCCTCTGGATATTCCAAGAAAGAAAGGGGCCTCTCTCTAATGTGGGGCTGCCTAAATCGTAATGTCCTTGTCTTCTACCCAAGCTCCACGGAAGCAGGGAAGTGTCCAGAATGTAAAGGCAGTTCATGAGAAGATTATCCCTGTCCTGTGTCTTCACAGCCCCAGCAGTGCACCCCAGAGGACTGGAAGGAAGTGGTACCTGGGGAGAAGAGTGTGCCTGAGGCTCGGTCCCGCCCATCACTGCATCAGCAAGCCATTGTCACTGCCATGCCCAGTGGCCTGCCTGTACCCAAGAGCCCTAACATCCAGCAGAACCCAGCTCACGGTATGAAGTGTACTGGGGCCCTTTGGGGAGGGGAGAGAGTTGGCCTTCCTTGCTATCCCCTGGCACATTATACTTGGGCAACTAGAATGGAAGGGGAAACTATTGCAAGCCAAAAGAGGCAACGAGGAAGCTGGGTAGGTGAAAATGGAGCGAAGAGAAGATGAACCAAGGATAAAGAAAGGGGGCCTAGAAGGTATAAGATAAAAGGCTAGAGAAAGGAGTTGAAAATTCTAGATGCAGACTCAGGCCTGCATGTCATTGCTGTCAGATGTGTCTACACATCCATATGCTAGCTGGGGAGTTCAGCAGGTCTCCAGCTGTCTCCGTTCTCTGCTTCATTTGGTAGGAGAGGAGTTCTTGAAATTGGAAATATGACAAGATGGCTGGGTAGCTCAAAGATAAGGGAAATAACTGCCTAGGGGGAGCTGGAAAGGGATTCAGAATGAGTCCAGCTCGTGGAGAGCATCTTTGAAAGAACAGTGCTCGGCTGGGACCCCATCTGCCTGCCTGTGAGTGCCCAGCGACAAGTGGGCTTTTCCACGGCCTGGGTTTCAGGAGATTCTGCTGGAGCCCTCTACCCTGACGGGAGAGTCATAGCAGTAGTTCTGCCTTTGCAGCAATCCATTTGCTTTCCTTCCCTCCCTGCCAGTGTGCACAGCAACCTTGGCCCCGATTTCAGTGACATTCTGAGCCATTTGCTGCCTACAACTCAGGGAGGCAGTTCCAGTCATTGGACTGTGTGTTGGGGTCGGGGTGGGGAGAGCCAACAAAAAGTTTGGAAACTAAAGAAGGAGAAATGGGGAGAATAGTACTTGAGGACAGAGTGGCGGGGGGGGGGGGGGGAAATAAATGTCCTATAGTGAATGGAAGACAGGATCAAGGGAAAGGAAAGCAAAGGAATATGGAGAAAGAACATTAGAAAAATTAAAAGACAGGAAGGAGTTCATTGTTCTCTTGGCACTTGCAAGATAAGGGTTCATCATTTTGAAAAGCAGTCGTTCCATTGTGGAATTGCTCTAATGATCAGAAAGTCACTCTTCAAATTAAGCCCAAATCTTCTCCCCTGGAACTTCTACTACTGGTTGTGATTGTCTTGTGAATTATAACTGGGTCCATCTCCTACAGTGTTTGTAGACAGTTATCACGTCTCTTTCCTCTCCCTCCCATTAAAAAAAGATAAGGACACATGTAATACCTTAATCAAACAAAAAAACTGAAAAAGAGAGAGAGAGAGAAAATCAGCGCTGGCCGGTGTTGCTCACTGGTTAAAGTGTCAGTCTGAGCACCAAAAGGTCATGGGTTCAATTCCCAGTCAAGGGCACGACCCTGGGGTCAGGGTGCATGCGGCAACCAATGCATATGTCTCTCTCACATCAATGCTTCTCTCTCCTCTGTCTCTCCCCTTCCCTCCCTCTTTTCCACTCTCTCTGAAAAGCAATGGGAAAAATATCCTCTGGTGAGGATTAAGAGAGAGTGGGGGCAGGGGGGAAAATATCCAATCTAAAGGCTGAGACTTTTTTTTTACCTATTCCACGTCAAGACCTCCTATTCCCACTGTTCTGGTTATTCTTGTCTAGGCGCTTTCCATCTTTTCAATAATTCTCTTAAAGTGTTATCCACAAAATTAAGCACCTTAGTTCCAAATATAAAAAGCCACAAGTCACAGTAGGTTGGGACTTGGACCTCGCTGTATTAACCCTTCAAGGGGCAGGCAGGACTGTTTTCCAGATCTGCATGGTATGGTAGGGAGGAACTGAAATTTGTTGAACACCTACTATGTGCCAACTAAGTTTGCACATAGTAGTTGAACACCTACTAAGTTTCCTTTACCCATGATAATAAGGCCGAGAAAGAAATACTATGGCCCCCATTATTTAGAGGAGAAAACAAAAAGCTTGAAGAGGCTTCAGGTCCCACAGCTATGAAAGCACCATGACTCTGGCTCCAAATGTACCTTCCTTCATCAGGAGGTTGCACTGAGGGCCCCACATCAACTGCTCCAACCCAGAGAAATGATACTGTTGGGTCACAGAGCACTGTGTCAACTGAATTCCAGAGGGTTGGGTCAGCTTTTGTGTCTGCTTTTGTTTTTGAGGTTTCTTTTTACATGGACTGCTCTCATTCCAAGTCTCCCTAGTCTCAAACTCATACAATTTCTGTTTTGAGCTAATGTATAGTTAATGACATGTGTTAAATATCTTGTGAATTTAGCCCAGAGTTCCAGCCCAGTAAGAAAATGGTAATAGTTAATAGCTAACATTTACTGGGCCTGTCAGGATTTACATGAATTTCCTGATTTAATCCTGACAGTAACCCTCTGAAGCAACTTTTATCATCCCCATTTTAAAGATAAGAAAACCGAGGCACAGAAAGAATTTGTGATGGGGCAGAAATGTTTCCTATCTGAATGTTGTTATTCATTATAGAATGCCTCTGTCAACTTTGCCATCTATAAATTATATAGCGTGTTTTCTTTGTCTTTAACCAATTTGCTGATAGAAATGTTGAATAGGATCCAACTGAGGACACATGCCCTGTCTACAGGTTGGTGATAATCAACATTCTTTGTTCAAGTATTTGTTATCCAACAACTCCTAAATGAACTGACATTTGCCTACCTTTCTCCATCTTGTCTACAAAGCCCTCAAAAATCTTTTTCTGTAATCTAATCAAGATAATCTATACTAATAAAAGGGTAATATGCTAATTAGACCAGATAAAGCACACATCTTCCGGACAAAGCCATGGTGGTGGGGCTGAGGCAGAGGTGGTTAGGGGCAATCAGGCCGGCAGGAGAGAGCAGTTAGGGGCAATCAGGCAGGCAGGCAGAAGGGTTAGGGGTGATCAGGCAGGCAGGCAGGTGAGCAGTTAGGAGCCAGTGGTCCCGGATTGCGAGAGGGATGTCCAACTGCCAGTTTAGGCCCGATCCCACAGCCAGCAGTTGGACATCCCCCAAAGGGTCCCGGACTGGTGAGGGTGCAGGCTAGGCTGAGGGATTCCCCCCCCCATGCACGAATTTTGTGCACTGTGCCTCTAGTATACACATAACAGGCATCCTGTCCCAGAAGGACTATCTAATGAGAGAAGTAAGCTTTGCACAGTGGAAACAATGGTCAGCCACCTAGTACTTAACTGTATAACCATCCTGTATGTATTTGAATGTCTGCTCTGTGCAAAGCACTATGGGATGTGAGGTAATACATAGAGTAAAAAGATCTGTACCCTACCTTCAAGGAGCTAGAGTTCTGCTGGGAAAGATGATAAATGCACAGGGGGAAAAACATATACAATAAAAACTAAAATGTGATAAATGCTATAGAAGTATTATAGGTAAGTGCTATAAGAGGGAAAAGTTACTACCAAGTATAAATTATCAGGATAGACTGCAGAGAAGCGGCATTGTTCTAGAGCAGGGGTTAGCAAACTATATCCCACGGGCCAAATCCATCACATCACCAGCTTGGGGTTGTTGTTTTTTTTGGGGGGGGGGCAGGTTGTGTGTGTATGTAATCCTTACCTGAGGATATTTTCCCATTTATTTTTAGAGAGAGTAGAAGGGGGGTTAGTGAGTGAGAGAGAGATCAATTGGTTGCTTTCTGTACATGCCCTGACCAGGGGTTGAACCCACAACCTGGGTATGTTCCTGGGAATCGAACTGGCAACCTTTGGATGCACAGGATGATGCTCAACCAACTGAGCCACTCCGATCCAGCACATCACTGTTTTTTGTACAGCCCACAAGTTATTGATGGTTTTTACATTTTAAGATGTTTAAGAATAAAAAGAATAGTCTTCATGATACATGAAAATTATTAAAAAATCCAAATTTCAGTGTTCATAAATAAAGTTTTATTGGAGCACAGCCACCTGTATTCATGGACATATTATCTACGGTTGCTTTCCTGCTACAACAGCAGAGCTGAGTAGTTGCAACAGAAACCATATGTCCTGTAAAGTCTAAAATATTTACTATCTGGTCCCTTACAGAAGTTTGTTGGCCACTGTTCTTGAGTCTTGACCTTGAAGGATAGGTAGGACCTGGACATGCAGAGTTGGGGAAAGGGCATTCCAGGAGGGAGTTGTGGAAGCAGAGGTAGGGAGTCAGGAAAGTGTGGGCATGTTTGATAGAGAGAAGTTGTGTATTTGATCCTATGTTACCTTCTTTTATAAAACAAAATATAAGTCTAAGAAATGTAAAGGCAGAAATGTGAATATTAATTAGAAAAAGCTTTGGGAATTTGAAAAATAGTAGAGGGGAAAGGGCATGAAGTAAACAATCAAGAAACGTAAATGTAAAAAGTGGAAACAAAGACAAACGGATGAGGGAGACCTAATGGGAAAAGAGAGAGAATATGAATGCAAAAAAAGAAGAAAAAAATCAAGAAAATGGGAAAATGTTGGGAATAGTGAGAGAGCAATCATGGATTCATGTTGTCTACTCTGCACAAAGCTGGGAGGGGGGAGTGAACTTGTGACTCACTTATGGCTTTTGTATCCCCCACAGCTCCTAGCGTATCTCCTGAATGAATGTACTTCGCCAGGACAATTCAGTTTAAAGCCGTGTGGTTTAGGAAGAGAAAATAACATTTATTAGGCTCCAACTGTGTGCCAGGCACTGCTGGCACTTTGTATAAATGTCCTCAGTTAACCTTCACAGTACGCCTAAAGAGTCGGCATTATTTCCGTTTATGGAGGTGTAGCCGGGTCACTTCGGTCATTACTTAACCTCTCTGATCCTCAGTTCCCAGTGGGGAGGATAATGACTCTTTGTGGGGTTATTGCGAACACGCAGAGTGCGTGCACGCAGAGCTTGACACACACTAAGCAGGCAATTACTTGCAATTATTATTGCCTCCGTATTGGCCCAGGCGGGAGTCCCAGGCCACCGCGCCATTGGGGACTTTCGACGTGGCGAGGGCAGACGTCCTAGTGGCGCCGCTCGCCTCCCCACACCGAAACCCCAGGTCCCTAACCGCAGCGGGCCTCACTGCGTCTCATGGAGGGCACGGGGCGGGGCCGGGCGACCGCACAAAGGAAGCGTGCGGCACGGCTTCCGCGCCGGCGCCCCGCCCCCCGGAGGCCCCGCCCCGCGCGGCCCAGGCCCCGCCCCGCGCCTCACTCCGCCCCCGGCGGAGGCGGCCGCGGGAGTCCAGCCGGGACGCGCCGCATTGTCTCCACGGCGGCTGCAAACCTCGAGCGCCCGCCGCGCGCGCGCAATCCAGCCGTTGCCCGCGCCCCCGCCCCGGCCTCGCGCCCCCGCCGCCCTTTGTTGTCGCCGGCCCGGCCGGTGCGGTCGGATGCGCCGCGGCAGCCCCGGGCCCCGGCTCGGAGGCTCCCGGCGGAGAGGAGGCGGCCCGCCCGGGCCCGGGACTCCGCGCGAGGCGGCGCCCGGCCGAGGGGCTGCGTAGGCCCCGCCCGGCCAGGCCCAGCCGGGCCCTGGACAGGTCAGTGCCCGTGCGGGGGAGGGGTTCTTGCCAGGAGGGGTCCGCGGCCCGCGCTCCTCGAACTGGAAACCGGGCACCGCCCTCCGGTGCCACTCCCGGCCCGGGCCTACTCGGCTGCCAGGCCGTGCCAGCCCGCGACTCTCGCCCTCTCGGCGCCTGAGTGGTGTCCTGCTCCTCCGTCCCTCGTCGGGGACCCTCCCTGTCCCGCACTCCCGCGGAAGCCTCTGTCGAGCCAATCGCTTCCGTGTGTCCCCGTCCCTACCCCGAGTCCCCCGCACACCCCCGCCCCCGCCCTCCCGGGACGGCGAGTTGCCGGGGATGGACGTCCCTTTTAAGAGGCAAGGCTGCTGTGCTCCATCGATAGGGGACTTCTATCTTGGAGGGCCTGAGGCTTCGCCGGAGAGTTTTGTTTTTAATCTAGTTCAGTTTTTAATTGGATGGGAAGGGACAAGCTGTTCTGTGTCTGTCCTCTCCTCTCTTCCATTTTTAGAAGAGCATCTTCTCTCCTCATACCAAATGATGGTATACTAATATTGTTGATCGGGGTTTGTGAAATTCACAAGTACATAGAGAGGGAATAATTAGGCCAAGGTCAGTTTGCAAACGAATGGTGAAACTACAATCTGAACTTACATCGGTCTGTGGCCCCCCCCCTCGTCCCTCCCCGCCCCGCCTTTGATACCTGGACAGACTTCACTGACACAACTGACATGCTTTCAGTTCTGATCAACTTTCCTTTCCTTCCTGCTCCATACTTAGAATGTTTACCTTCTTCCTGTGCTGTCTTCAGACACACATTCTTTTTCCTGCTTTACCAGTGACAGCTTTCTCCTTCCATAGCTCCCATCCTAGATTTTTAATCCCCTCCTATTAGCATATCGGGCCCAGAGGATCCTTGTAGTGAATTAAGCTACCGACCTAAATCCACCATATGCCCTCGATTTTTCTAGGACAGCCTCAATGTAAAATATTCCATCTATTGTCTATCAGCCCGTGTGTCTCGATTTGGATTTAGAAAATAGTCACTTTAGCTGTATCTACCCTGCTGCCCTGGCCTTTTCCAGCCATTTGGCTCTGGAGCATAACTGGGTAATCCAATTATCATTCACCTGGGATTTTTCTTCCCCTTCTGAGTCAGCCCAAATGTTGGAACTGCCAGGATTTCTAGGGGTGTTTGAATACTGCAGGCTAATGAGGCAAGGAAATGCCTTCTTACTCCTTTATTTCTGCCCCCCTCCCCATCTTTTATACCAGTACAGGGAAGCAGACACATGGCAGTGTCCATTGATTAAGGCTCAGGTGTAAGTCATAAGGGATGTAGGGCTTTATGTCATTTGACTCTAGAATAGAAAGTAACTTACTGTATTGGTTGTAGGGCAAGAGATTCTATCTTGAGTCTTAAGAAACCTGCCTGCACAAGTTTAAGTAGTTTTGGTTTCATTCAGTTACATTTAACAGACCTCTGTTGGGCTTCTTCATATAAAGGAAGCGCTTGCTAGGCACTGAGGAAAATATAAAAGTGATTTCTCCACACAGCCCTGACATCTGGATCTATATTTGGAAATACCCACACTTTTGAATCAGCTGATAAACTTGTTTTCCACTGTGTCTGTACCCAAGTTCCAGTCCCTGCAAGGCGGGAACCAGATTTTCTGGTTTGGCTCATTCACAAGGGCTGGCTTGTCTCACAGAGGGTCCAGCAGATGGGTAGTGGTGCTCTTTGGCACCTGCCCTTCCCAGGCACTCTTCATCACATGCTCTCTGCCTCTCAGCCCACCCAAGATCTCTTCTCATACACCCTGGGGAAAACAGATTCCTTTTCTCTCTGGCCTTTGTCTTGAGAAAGTAGGCAGTTTCTTAGTCCACTTGTCTGTTGTCCTTGAGTTGGTTTCTCAGTTATCCAATTGCATTTTTTTAAATCCTCACCTGAGGATATGTTTTCATTGATTTTGAGAGGGGGAGAGAGAGAGAGACATTTGAGAGAGGAGCATCGATCTGCTGCCTCCTGCATAGGTTCCAACTGGGGATTAAACTTGCAACCCAGCACATTCCCTGAGGGGAAATTGAACCCGCCACCTTTTGGTGTAGGGAGGAAGCTCTTGCCAACTGAGCCATCCGCCAACTGAGCCACTCGGCCAGGGTGGCCAGGGCATCCAACTGCATTTTTGTGAGCAGTCTCTCCTGGTCTCATCCCCTTCTTTCTTTATTTTTCTTGTTTTAAGCTGTTGTTTTACTGATATGTGGCACATAGATGCTAAATGAACATTGGTAATTCATAATGTACTCACCTACCAGCCCTTTCCACTTCTCTTCCAGGTCCTGGCTTAATTTCTAATTTACCGTGTTAAGTACACTCAATATATATTATTCCGCTTTCTTTAAAGTAAGGAGAAAAGGAAACTCCAGCTCTTCTTTCTGTCCCAGTAATGATTCTCCTGGCTGTAGGTCTCTTCAGCCATCTTTTCTCTGCATCTCAGTGGTGGGTAACTTCTTAGGAAGATTTTTTTTAATGCTTCTCCAGACATACCTCCTCTGTCCCTGGCTTTCTAGTCTGAGCCAGTTGACCCTGAGACTTCTCTTCCTGCCACCAAAACCCCTTCCCCCATCTATGACCTGTGCCTGTTACTTGCTCTGGCTCAGCCCCAGGATCCACTCTTTTTCAGACCACATCCTTTTTCCTGCCTTACTCATTTCCTGTCTCAGATACTTTGGATCCCTTGGTTCTGATTTTTCAGAGGGAGAGAGAACAGACTAAGAGAAGAGGAATAAATAGATAAGTCATCTTATAACATTGAACTGTACTGGCCTCTGGTCTTGTATGCTTTCACACAGCTTGCCCCCCTCCCTGGGGTTTCTTATTTAAGAAAAACGAAAACCAGTTCCTATCTCAGAATCAAGAGTTCATGAATGTTTTTTTTTATCTTTTTCCCTTTGTGACTGTATGCCTGCCTTAGACTCTTCCTCTAAGTTTTTGCCCTTCTTTGGTCTGTGGACCTCATGCTAGTCATTCGGTAACCATTTGCTGAATAAAGTTCACCCACTTCCTATGAAAGTCCTTCACTTACAGATAGCATGGAGCAGCAAGCCAAAATAAAGTTAAAGTAAAAACAAAAAACGGGAAAAGGATGGTGGTTTCAGTTCTGGTAATACTGTTCTGTGTTAATATGCTATTTACCAAGGAGTATTTCTCCCCTCTTCTTGAGTTAGTCCAAGTTTATATTAAAGTTCTCCCAGCTGTTCAATGCTACTTAATCTCCAGACAGATTTGGTCCCGCCCACTAAAAGATTCTCTTCCAAAAATATACATCTACTAAGATGAGAGTAGGGAAGTGAGTCTTCATAAATGATAGTTTCTCTCTTATTCCTTTTATGCCATTTTGCAACTGGAAGATGAAGATGCTTTTCTGTAGTCAGGAGGGAGCTCACAAAAGTGGTTGTGGAGAGATGCTTTTGTGTTTTCCGCCCCCATGGAAGTGCAGGGTGAGGACTGGCTGCCTTATGCAATCAACTCTGGTGAGTCCTTTGTGCCAGTAACAGAAATGACTCCACAGTGATTTAGCAACTTGTTTGATGATGATATCAAAGCTGAACTGCCCCTCAAGGCAGAGGTCTGAACATATGCAGATTTATGTTTTAAATGTGTTTTTTTGTGGAATGGTTTAAACTACAATGTGAGTCCCCAGTTTAAAAGACTGAATATGTTTTCTGTTAAATTAAAAAGAGTGCCTGTTTAAAATAACTATTCACAACTTAAATAGGTGCAGGTTTCACTTGAAGCATTGACTTATTTTTAAATTTCCGTTTGAATTACTAGCTACATTAGATCACTGACTTCATATGTAAACATATTCAGACACAGATCATCTTTAATTTAATTTCCTGACATTTTGGGAATAGATAGGAAAATAATCAACCATTTGTTTATCCAAGACAGAAGTCTTACAGATTCTGGACACTTTCCCCATCAATAATAAAAGTAGAATGTAATTGACATGGTCAAGAAATGGGCTGTTTTATAGTTAATCAATAGTTATGCAATTTAAAATGGTTAGGTTTTGAAGAGTGAAAGTATAATAAGAAACATAGCATTAATTTAAGTAATAAATTGTTGCTTTGTGATTCAGTGTAAGACCATCTTAGCCAGCATGGTAAACTTAATATTTTTTCTTCCCCTTCCAAATTATTTATAGTTAGTGGGAAAGGATGTGCTTTCTTATTCTTTGAGTCTCCAGATGATTTTTTTTTTTAGTTTAGATAAGTCCAAAAGAAGAGCACATTCTTTCTACATCTGCTAAAGAAATGATTACTATGAAACAGGCATAGCCCGTGCTCTAGGAGAAATCCACATGTTGAAAAGAGTGCCTGTTGCTGTTAGATTTTCTTTAAAGCAAGTGTCTATTTCTGAATGACTTTCTTCGCAGTAAAAGTTGTTACGCCTCCTCTTAAGAAAAGATTTGTTTTAGATGCCAGCTCTTCAGTGCAGTGGAGGACCAGACCCGATGCTGAGTATTGAGACTGTTGGCAAGAAAATGAGAGTTCGTGACTGCTTTGAGTTATTTTTAAAGTTTTAGTTGCATGGCTATTATGTCTCAGATACTATATAATTATCCCTCGTGAGTGATATCTTTAGCATATTTGAAACCATTATACATGGTCTAAGTTCACACCAGCTATATTAAGACATTTTTAAACAAAGCAAATGACACTTTAAATTAATAAAAAATTAATGTGAATCAAATACTTTAAAAATGAATTAAGTCCACATTTCCAGGTCTCCGGTAATCAGTATTAATCTGTTATATCAGTTGATCTGTAGCCAAGTAGGATGAGGGAAAGCTTAGACCAGTGGTGGGCAAACCCCAGCTTGTGAGCCACATGCAGCTCACAAGCCTCGGTTTGCCGCTCTGTTGACTAATGAGTTTGCCAACCACTGGACTAGACTAAATGTTACCGTGTAGTTGGAAGCTGTGAGGATTAGGCAATTGTGGCATATTGTGTGCATAGAGGTAAAGGGTAGTTTATGACAGTGGTCGGCAAACTCTTTAGTCAACAGACCGTGGTTACAGGAAGGAAGTGCAGGGTATGTTTTCCAAGAACTGAACTTATCAGGAGGATTGCTTTGCGAGGTATGTATTATCCAGCCCATTATACAGATAAGGTAACTGAGGCTTAGTGTTCTCCCTCCCTTCTCCATCCTGCAGCCATTTATCTAAATGACCCTGCAGCTGAGAACCAAATAAGGCATCATTGCCTTTTCTTGTCACCCTGAAAATAATGAGGGAATTTACTAAACATTTCTAGATATACATTTTTGGGGGTAAACTGTTACAAATTCATCTCCCATGATTTTACCTTTAGCTATAGGAGGCTGTTTTCCTAATCTCTCAGATTGCAATGATATGACCCAGGTCAATTCCACTGTGCTGTACCTGTATTAGCTTAATCCTCATGGAAAGCACATGAGACAGAGATTATACCCCATTTTGTAGATGAGGAAACTGAGGCCTTGAGTGACTTGTCCGGGATTACAAAATACGATTTAAGCCTAGTCTTTGTGATCCCAAAGTCTTAACTTCCATGTAGCCCAGCTTCTAAATGCAGTCAGAGCCAGGTGTTTTTCTTACACTCTAATATTTGCTATAACCATGCAAGACAGGCAGTGATCTCATTTTTATAGATGGGGAAACTGAGGCTCAGAGCAGGTACCAAGGCTTGAAGCTGCACAGGTGATCCACGATGGAGCCAGACTGGGAACCCGAGTCTGACCAGATCCAGTGTTCTTTCCACTGTGCCTCTCTTCTTTCATCTCCTGCCATGGTGATGCCTCTCCCATTGATGGCATTCTCCTTTGAAACCATCGCGGCTGCCAGAGCACTGGGCCATGAGAATATGTGGGGCCTCCACCTCGGCATGGGATACATAGGACCGTCCCCATTTAAGCAGAACTCTTTTTAAAAACCCTGTCTGACTGACTCCTTGAAGTCAGAGGTAGCTGTTATTCCTGGTGTGTTGACCTGTCGTGTTGGACGTCCCCCTGTGGTCCTGCAGATGCTGCTGCTGAGTGTGATCTGGCTGTAGAGTTGCAGCACCTGCCTGACTGGGATGCAGTTCCTGCAGCTGTTTGGAAATTCCCCACTGCTCCAGCTCCGTTGTCCTGAACTGCATAGGGGAAGGTGGCTGTTCACTCCATTGATTCCTTCATAGCTGGGGGTGGCAGCTTGGAAAACATTCAGCTGTTTACAATTCAGCTTGTGTACACTTTAGCTGGGGATTGTGGGTGAGTGAGAAGGGCTGCTCTCTTTGCCTGTGTCCTAAGAGACAGCATGAAAGTCAGCTGTATGGTAATGGCTGCCAGTGAGGAGGAGGAGCCCTCCCCAACAGATGCCTTAACCAGAGTCACTCAGCCCAGATGCTTAAGATCCAAGAAGCATGTCTGCTCTCCAATCCTCTTAACCCAGACTCAACAAGGTCATTGTGCAGTGACACTGAGGGCAGGTCTGGGGCCACCTGGCTCCGCCTCCCTTTCATTCTGCCAGCCAGCTCACCCCTTTGCTCAGTAATGTTCCCCAGAGGGATCCTCTTGCCACAGCCGTCACTTCCCTCTGTTACTTCCGTCTGTGGAGAGGTACTCAAGTCGGACTGTTCTTGTTTGCAGAGCCAGGAAGGTGCCCTGAGGAGCAGAATGTGGGTGGCATGTGTGTGAGAGCCTGCCATGTGTCCTCAGGGCAGGGATATCTTGGATGTCTGAGAGCTTGGTCCTTAGCAGGATTGAAAAACTAACAAACATTTGGCCTTGGTTCCTTCTGCCTTCTGGTACCCAGGGGACCCTAGGGTAGGAAGGGTCCTACAATTTTCCCCCCACCAAAAGCTCCTTCTGTGTGTTTGAAGATACTGTCTTCCAAACAAATTGCATCTATTCCTCTTTGATTCTAAAATGCACAGTTAACTATGCGCACTTTTCCTCCTCTGGAAAACGAAGATGTTACATGAGGCCCTTCTAACTTTAATCATCTGTGATCTCGCACCCAGGATCCAAAATGATCACTCTCCACCCCCACGCCTCCCACTGAACCTTCTGTCCCTGCTTTGGGAAGAAAGCTATCTGCTTATCTAAGTGGTTCACAGTGAGGTGTGAATGACCGCAGGTGTATATTTGCATTTTAAAGAAGGTTGTTAACCAAATCAATCTCTTTAATTGATGGACTCTGTCAGGATCCCAGGATAGAGCCCCACTCCTCCCTCCTTCCCTCTTCTCCTCGTACTGCCCCCCACTTCATTTTCCTACCCTTCCCCTAGGGCAGTGGTCGGCAAACTGCAACAGAGTGGTCCATTTGCCGCTCTGTTGACTGAGTTTGCCGACCACTGCCCCTAGGGGGAAGGGGAAGGAACGCCAACAGATTGGTGCTTATGAAATAGCTTACCTCCCTCACTTTTCAGAGTGACACTAATTTTTTTAGGGGCCCAAATATAACTAAAATCCCAAAGGTGGCCCACCGACCACTCCACAAGGCCTGTGCCATGTGCCCTGGGCTTCCTGTGCTGTGGTTCTGCCCTCTGCTCAGACCAGGCGCAGCTGCATCAGCTGCTCTCTCCCACAGGGATGTGGTTTCCCTGGGGTCCCTTTGCAGGTGCTCCACCTGAGGCTCTCTCCCCAGAGTGAGTCCTTCAGGAATCCTGCTGTCACCTCCAGGCGCCGTGTCTGGCCTGCTAGGCTGGGCATAGTGAGCAGGACTTCTGAGCCAGGAAGGGGCCTGGAGAGGACGCTCTGTGTGGCACAGGTGGCCTTGTTTCCTGTTTGCCCAGCAGAATTTGCTGCAGGCAAATGACCCATGTTATCACCTACTCTGCTTCCTTGAATTCTTTAACTCCATTAGCTCTGGCTTACTCCTGCTATAGCCAAGCAAAGCTAGTTAGAAGCCTTGTCGAGTGCAAGTCTCTCCTCGTGTCTAGAGAAAGGAGGGAATAAGTGTTGGTCCAGCTGAGGGGGTGGAAGTAGAAGCTGTGCTTGCCCCATTTCCTCTGGAGTCAGGTCTTCAAGGCAAATAGAATGAGCAGCCAGGCCATCTGAAATAGCCACAGTAAATATGAGTATAAACGTATTTCAGAATAACTGATGATTTTGCCTTATCAGTGCATGTAAAGAACATCAGAACTGGTTCTGAAGTGGTCCAGGTTTTACATAGCTGGGACCAGCATGACCTCTGTCTTCAAGGGCAGGAGAGCTCAGCCTCTGGACATCTACCAGTGGTCCTGTGGGCCTGGCCATTTTTATATGACCCCTAGAGGTCATTGTGCCTTTCCAAGTGCCTGGAGCTGGCGTAAATGTTTAAGGAATATCTCTTACGCTTCTTTCTAGCCAGGTACCCAGAAATGCCACTCTTATAGACAGGCACCAGCCTAGCTGCTCTCAAATCATCATGGCCTCGGAAGTAATTTTACAAATCTCAGCTGCTAGCAAGTTGTTTGTTTTGAGACGAGGGAGACCTGTTGAAACCATGGGTTCCATACATTCCAGTTTAACAGACATTAAGGATCTGTCACATAGTGGACACTGCATTGGCCCCTGGAGATACAGAGGTGACTAAGATACAGCCCCTGCCTAAAGAAACCTGCTCTGCCTAGTGAAGGGGACCAACCCCAAAGCAGATCATGGCACAGACAAGGCCGTTGTGGTCCTTCCCACTTTAGGCCCGCCCCTCTAAGGGCTATTTCTGCCAGAGCCTGAGTGAGACCAGAATTGAGAGGCACCCGAAAGGTTGAGACATTTTGTAACGACTGCTCCAGACATACTGTTCTGTTCATGCTGGTCTTAATACTTGGCCCTTAGGGTCAGTTTCAATTAAAGGCTAGATTCTACCTTCCCCCGGCACCAGCACCACTGAGGCTTGGCTTTATGGCCCTCCCACAGCCTCCTGGACTCATGGTGTCCGGGCCTTCCCCTTTCAGATTTCAGGGGCCTAACTCTGTACAAAGGTATTGAGACCCCTGGGAATCCCAGGCATCCCTTACAGCCTAGGACTGATCCAGAGAATTGAGAAAGGACGAATTCCAAACGGTCGAGTATTGCTTTGTCTCGGTCTTTTATCTGGCCTCCGGGCCAGCCGGGCAGGTTTCTGCAAGTTTCCCTATTAAGCTGCTTTCCCCCAAGCAGGCCGCAGAGCAGTCTGGGAGAGTGGGGAAGCAGATTAAATTAATCGCAGTGTGCTGAGCCTGGCGGGGTGAGATTGTGTTTTGTCATTCCAGAAATAGCCCAAACTCCTTTGTTACTAAAGCAGATGAGGTATTTGCTACAAGATGAATGAGAAGCGAAGCAGTGTCTGCAAAACTGTGTCTTCATAAAACACGCTCTTCTGTCCCTTGGGTTCTGTCTCTCCTGTAGCGCCCCCCCCCCGCCCCCAGTTGTAACGGGAGTAATAGTTCCTAATGTTATGGAGAAAGGGTTTCTCCGTTTGTTGGCTCTCTCACCTCTGAGCTGGTGAATGTATCTTTCACCACTGTATTTGGCATGAGGGAAGAATCTGACCTCAAAAGAGTTGTATACATTGTATATTAATAGGCACAGATCTGGGAGGCAGGAGGGAAGGGAGGAGGGGACGGGGAGGAGTCCAGCAAGAGAGAGAGATCCCATGAAAGGTGACAAGGATCAGAGGCTGTATGGTGGTGAGTAGCGGTGAAAAGAGCAGGAGGTGGGAGTGATCCCAGAATTCAGGGAAGAATGGACTCATAAAGTAAAGGAATTATAAGCTAAAATACAGAAGTCACTAATTTCCCTTCCCCTGTTCTCTTAATATAACAAAAATCAACCTGATCTCTTAGACCAATACATTGGTTATGTTTGCAGTGACTGGGTAGACTTAAAAAGATACAGGCCAAGAAGACCTAGGATGATGATGAACTTGAATCCTTTTTGTATACAAGAAACAGTTGGAAGAACAGAGGGAGTTTGGCCTGGAGGAGAGAAATATTCTGGGGTCATGAGTGACATTCTTCATGACACCTGAGCATTTCCTAGTGTGCTAGCATTGTACTGCTGTTCATTCATTATCTCCTTTAGTCCTCACAGCGACACTATGAGGTAAGTATTGTCATTGTCCTTAATTTACGCCAGTGAAACTGAGGCTCAAAAAACAATGAGGACTTGACGCTGACACTTCAGTGATAGAGAGACCAGCTTCTAAGACAGGCCCCAGCCCGTGTTTCTGCCCATTACACAAGTAGGATTAGCCTTGTTCTGTGTGGTCTTAAGGAACACAGCCAGGAGAGGTGGGCAGAAATTAACAGCAGATAGATTTTGGGCTCATTATAAGGAAGAACTTTTTAATTGAACTGCCCAAGGTGGGAACAAACTACTTCAGAGAGAGTGAGCTTCTTTGTCACAAGAGAGATTTAAACAAATGCCAGGAAATCAATGGGTGGGGGTATGGCAGAGCAGGTGCAAGCACTGGTAAGAGGGTGCCCAGACTTTCTTATCTTGATTCTGTAATCCATGGTTCATAAGAGGAATCAGAGAATGTTTTGCTAGGCTCTGATGAGGAAGAAATAGCCATCATCTAACAATAACATTTTAACTTAGTAAGCATTCTAATTATCATCTATTCATTACTCTAAAAGATATACTTGAATTTTGAAAACATTTTTAAAGAAGAGAAAATGTAGTTATGTCAATGCAGACATAAATATTTAAAATTTAAGAGCAGAGAAAGGCAACTTGATTATGTAATTAACTCAGTTCACCTAGTTATTCATGGTTTGTGAAGGAAAGATTTTTTTTCAGTTCCCAAATGCCTTTACACGTTAGAAAGATTTCAAGAGGGGAAAATTTCTATCTCTACAAAAAGAGCCAACGCTATAAATAATTCTCACAGCCAAGAAGAATTTTTTTAAAAGGCCATCAGTTACATCTCTTGGATGACTCCTGCTCAGCAATGAAGTTTATTAGAGTTGAATTAGGCAGGTTCTGAGTACTGGAGCATGTGTCGTAGCCACCAACTCTTTCATCAAAAAAGATTTATCCTGGCTTATCTGAGCATTAGTACTAGTAAGAAATGAGCCAGTTATAAAGCTTTTCTAAAACAAGTTTATTTTTATTTCTCCATGCTGCATGCATAATTACACCCTGTTCCATGATAGGGTTTTGGACCTTTAACATGAAATAAGAGCATCTTCATGGAAAGTTTTGTGCAGACGTTGCTTAGCTAATAAGTTTATTGAAATCGTTTTAAAAGTATGTAACACAAATACACACTGGTTTATACTTAATAGGCTGTTGCAGTTAAAAAAATAGCTTTTTCTTTGCTTTTCCCCCTTTCTTAGGAAGTTCCAGGTTAAAGGCAATCTCAGGCTCACTGGGCAGCTGGTGGTGGTAGAGAATGGCTCTGTGAAGCGAAGGGGGGTAGAGTTTCAGAAGTGAGGTGATGAAG
Source organism: Corynorhinus townsendii (assembly GCA_026230045.1). Taxonomy (NCBI): domain Eukaryota; kingdom Metazoa; phylum Chordata; class Mammalia; order Chiroptera; family Vespertilionidae; genus Corynorhinus; species Corynorhinus townsendii. Next base: position 200,900,674 of record JAPDVU010000002.1, read on the forward strand.
TCTTGCGCCTCTAAAACAACCCCTGAGAGGTGCTGCTGGAAGTGGAGCATTGCGGTGTGGTTCTGTATGTTACCCATCACGCTTGCGGAGCACTCTCTTAGGTCTTTCAGAGGAAGGCCAGCGGGTCCAGGAGAGGAGAACTCAGGAAAGGTTGTCCACAGAGGGAAGGAGTCTGTGGTGGCTGAGCATCAGATCGATATGGAGCTGAGAACGGGAGAGAGGCTGGACTGAGCACAGGACCAGCAGAAGCAGCACGGAAGGCCTCCGCTCGGCCTCGCAGCCTCCTGGGTGGAGAACGGAGCAGTGTGTCTTCATGCAGTGACCCGAGTCCCAGGCTCTGAACAGTCAGATCTATGTTACCGTGTTTACTTGGGGTTCAGCTCCCCAAATTCCCATTGCATTGATTTCTGGGATTTAGTACCCTGACATTTCACGGGACACTTTAACCCTTTTCCAGGGAACCTCATAGAAGGTTCACTTTAACTCTTTCCCCCAAATCCTATTATACCCCTAGCTTTCTGCCTAGTTTAGCTTCTCAATCTGATTTCAGATACCAGTTTGAATATATTTTCTCCCTTGAACTGAATGTTACTTTATTTCTCCATATCAATATTGACCAAGTTCTTAACACCTCAAAGGCAAGATTCTTGTCTGTTTCACCTAGTTAACACAGTTGGAAGTCTACGAAACACTGCCAGTTGATTAGTTGCATTGCTGCACAACTGATTGGAGTCACACAAATACACACTGGTCCCTTGACACCACATCAAAGAGGTGGTTGAGGGAGGGGACTGCTTGGTTTGCATTGTCACTTGGCTCCACCGAAGGTACCAGGCTCGTGTTGAGCCCCGTGCTCCTCCTGGCCTGGACTAGGTTCTGACCTCCCCTGCTTGTGTTTTCCTACTTTCCCTGTACAGAGACAGGGCAGGGCATTGTTCATGCACTGACCGACCTCAGCAGCCCCGGCATGACCTCAGGGAACGGAAATTCTGCCTCCAGCATCGCCGGCACTGCCCCCCAGAATGGTGAGAATAAACCACCACAGGCCATTGTGAAACCCCAAATCCTGACGCATGTTATCGAAGGGTTTGTGATCCAGGAGGGGGCGGAGCCTTTCCCGGTACGGACTACTTCTTTTCCCCTCTTTTTTCTTTATTTTTTTTAAGTATAATTTGGATGTGTATTAGAATATTTTATGTTTCCATGTAAAATTTCCAAAAATGTGAAATAGTTGTTCTTTCCCTGCTAATTTTCCCCAAAGGAATGTCAGAACCATTTTCTTTCTAGGATTGAGCAGCTTCCTGAGGTCCACAGGGGTCAGTGATTAGGAATAATTGTCAAGACGCCTTGTTTAGAAGTTCCCACACATAGACTCAGCTGTGTCCCGCCTCATGCTCTGTGACCGCCTTGGTTAGAAGGGAGTTCACCTTGGCATATTTGGTGGACTTTGGGAAATGAAACCCCATTCAGTTTTGAATACCAGAACCTCTGCATGGCAAAACTGGCCAGAGAACAAAAGGAACCTGCTCAGAAGAGAATTAACGAAGAGAATAGGGTTGTCGCTGGGGACAGAGCCTCTAAAGGGGAGTGAATGAAAGTGAGGGCACTTCAGAAAGGGTACAGTCAAGTGTCTCCAATCCTCCTATATAATAAAAGGCTAATATGCAAACTGACCAAACTGGGTAACAACTGGTCACTATGATGCGCACTGACTACCAGGGGGCAGACGCTCAATGCAGGAGCTGCCCCCTGCTGGTCAGTGTGCTCCCACGGGGGAGCTCCGCTCAGCCACAAGCTGGGCTCACGGCTGGTGAGTGCAGCCATGGTGGTGGGAGCCTCTCCTGCCTCTGCGGCAGTGCTAAGGATGTCCAACTGTCAAGAGGGCACAGGCTGGGCTGATGCCTCCCCCCCCGCCCCCCCACCGAGTGCACAAATTTTGTGCACCGCGTAAGACCAAAGGGAAATATAAAGGAATCAAGAAAATGGCTTATTAGAACAAAGCAGCCAAAACTGATTCTGCTCAGTGCAGACTGGTGAGGACAGGTGGTACTGCTGTGTGGGTGGGAGGAGCCTAGAGCCAGTACACATATAGCCCCTCCTGTGATAAAAGTATCTGACTGTTCGAGACATATGATCCTCACTGGATGCCATCTGCCTCCTCATTCTTTGGATCCATAAGTGATTTGAATAGTCAGCAAAAGACTACGCTTGATTAACTGAGAAGGGTGGCCTGCCCTTCTGAAATGCCAAAGGATACATAGGTTCTTGTCCTCTTTTCCTCTGGAGGTCGGTCAAGGCCTGTGGCAAAATAATTCATCTGGAGCACCTTAGCTCTAAGTTCTAGGCCTATGATATTCCTTCCCTCATTAGACTAGGTCTTCCCCTTGGCCTCCTGGAGAAACACCAGAAACCAGCCAATCTCTCAGGGTAGATGCAGATTCAATAATACCCCAGCAATGCTCTAGCGATCTGGCCACGGGGCTGCCTGAACAAAGGCAACTAAGGGAGGACCCAAAGAATGAATTAGCCAATCTGGGATCCTTGCAACCATAGAGGGCATTTTTGCTCTTAGCCCAGAGTCCATTTTTTTTCTACTGTCTCCTATGGCTGTGTCTGGCTTGGGTAAGGCAGTGGTAAGATAGAGAACAGTAAGAAATTTTAAAATGGTTGCTGAGTCTCTCCCCCACTCCCACACACAGCCTTGGTTGTGTTCCTGCCTGGTGGCCTGTGAACACTGTGCTGGCAGTGTAGGAAACCCCAATCTCTGGCTCTTAGACACTGGGAAGGGTAGATATTTTCCTAACCTCCGAAGGCATCCATTGGTGCTGGATTGAAGCCATCCCTTCAGTCTCCAGTAGCATCCTGCCTCGTGAGCTAAACAGCGAAATAAGCCTTTTACAGGGCATACTTGGATGATGATATAGGGCCTGGCCTCTATGCCTGGATGCTTTAGACATGTAATTTTGGTGAGGCTGGATGGCAAGAAGCATTTCCCAGCTAACCCTCATGGCCTCCGTGTCACTGTGTCCTCTAGGTGGGACGCTCGTCCCTGCTGGTGGGGAATCTCAAAAAGAAGTATGCACAGGGGTTTTTGCCTGAGAAACTTCCACAGCAGGACCATACCACCACCACTGACTCCGAGATGGAGGAGCCCTATCTGCAAGGTAAGCATCTCAGACCCGGAACGCCGAGGGTGTGTGCAGTCACACACAAAGAAAGCAAGTCTGGAAAAGCAGGCCTTCCACACTTCCTTCCCTGGTATCCATGGAGGAACTCGGAGCCAAGGAGTATGCAAACATGTTGGCTTACTGATCATTTCCTCCAGTGCCTTCCCAGCTCCTAGGAAGCAGGGACAGGAGAAGTCCCTGCCCTCGGGGAACTATTTCTGCCCTGCCTGCCCTCCTGCCAACCACAGGTCGGTAAGGGCTCTTCTCCTGTGTGAGTCACTGGAGAGTGGTAGGGCTTGAGAAGCAGCCGGGCCGCCTATGCCCTTCCTCCACGCCCTCGGGAGCCTGCACTCAGCACGGCCCAGCTCTGAGGCTCAGTGGTGGCCAAAGACTGCACTTGTCACTTGAGCCACTGATAAATGGCAGGAGGGGCCTGTGTAGGTTATAGAACTCCTGGATTCTGTTACCCAGGTTAGCAGCCAACTAGACAGATTAAGGTGGGTGGAGAAAGACAGTTGTTCCTTCATGAGCTTCCACCCAGCTTAGATCAGTCGTGGCAGCACCCAGAGTGCTCCCTTTGAGCTCCCCTCTCCCAGGATCAAGAGGGGTGCTGCTACACCTTTACCTGTGGGCGCCTCAGGCTCATTGCACTTAGACAAGAGAATGGTCAGTGTCGCAGGGGCATCCTCAGACCCCTTTGAGTACTTTCCAGGGAGGAAACAGCCCTTCCAAAAACAGTGGCAAAAGGCTTAGCATTTCCCAAGCTAGGTCGCTGTGTGTGTCACCGCTGTGACATGAGCTGGCGGAACTGAGTAGGGAGGCCCTGTGATGGGGCTGTTGACAATTGCTTGTTCTCCAAACTTACCAATTTTCATACATTGCAGAATCCAAAGAGGAGGGTACTCCCCTCAAACTCAAGTGTGAGCTCTGTGGCCGGGTGGACTTTGCCTACAAGTTCAAACGTTCCAAGCGCTTCTGTTCTATGGCCTGTGCAAAAAGGTGAGTGGCTTGGCTCCCCACACCCTGTGCTGGCCCAGCCCCCCCACACTCTGTGCTGGCCCAGCCCCTGTCCTCCCCCAGGATTGCACCTTTGTATCCTGCTCCTGTTTCCCACCTCCTTTCAGTAATAGTCCATCCCAAGAGGCCAGGGTGTGGCTTACCCAGCTCCCCATTTCCTTTGCCTGCCTGGAAGCAGCATCGCGTCACTAATTCTCCAGAGAACTCCCACAAGCGGATGAGAGAGAGCAACACAGAAGGGAGGGAGGAAGCAAGGCTTTCGTGTGGCTGCCTCCTGGGTCCCATTGGCCCAGCCTCTTTTCCTGCCCATATCCTTAGGGCAAGCCCTCCCCCGGGAGGTTTGCGCCAAGCACAGCACTAGTGACAGTTCCTCCTGAGCTTCCACCAGCTTAGAAAACGAATGACCCTAGTAAAAACTAGCCTTGTTGATTGAGAGACTGCGTGTGCAGGGCAGTTGGTATCCGTTGTGTCATCTAACCTTCAAGACAACTGTGAGGCAGGTGTTGCTATTGTCTCCTTTACACACAGTTTGGGAACAGGAATGAAGGATAAGTAATTGAGCCTGTAGTCACAGAGCTGGGATTTAGATCCTATGACTCTACAGCCTTCTGTGGTCTTTGTACCAAGGTGGGAGAGGCAGCGGACCTAGAAGCCCCGAGCCCCCCAAAGAGAAGAACTCTAGGCCCCAGGCACCCATGCTCTGCAGGCCAACTAGAGTAAGGGTTCCTCAGCCCTTATCCCCTCAGGCTGTGCTGGAGGGATCAGGGCACTTGTGAAGCCTCACCAAGCTGCTCTCCAGCAGGACAATGGACAGGAGTTTCTTAGCACAGATGGTATTTGCAGAGAAAGTGTCAGCAGTGAGTTATCACCATGATCCAATCTGTCAAGTGACGGATTTAGGATTGGAATGAGTGAACAGACGGACATGGGTTTGCCACATAGCTTGGCTGCTCTTCTTCTGCCCGAGGCCTGTGAACCCTATGACTGCTGACTTCCTGTGTTCCCCCGACTCGGGCAGGTACAATGTGGGATGCACCAAACGAGTGGGGCTCTTCCACTCAGACCGGAGCAAGCTGCAGAAGGCAGGAGCCACGACCCACAGCCGCCGTCGGGCCAACAAAGCGAGTCTGCCAACACTTACCAAGGATACCAAGAAGCAGGTGAGAGGGCTGGCCGAGCCTGAAGCTCCAGCCTCAGTCCCCACCAGCTCCCCTGTTCACCACCACCCGGGACAGCCCCATTCCTTTTCTGCCCACATCAGCATGCTATGCTCTGTCAAATCAAGCCTTCCCCATGTCCCTTCATGTAGATCAAGCATGTCAAACTCAAAGGCTAACACGGGCCAAATAAACAAGATGTAAGTTTATGTGGGCCGCAAAACAACAAAAGCCTCAAATTTCATAAAGACGTAGGTTTATTTCGATAGAGACATGCTGAATACAAAGGACTAAAATAAATGAGTAATCGTTAACATAAAATAATAGAACATTTTAATAAAATTTATGTAGTTTTTGAACATTAACTTACCAGACACTGAGTAACTGCACAAACTAATAAGTGTAATGCAAATAAACCTATTTTTCTTGTTCTCTGAAAGCAAAATATTTCCTGTTGCTCACACCAAACAACTCAGTACAAGACTAATGATGTGGCAATCGGCTGCTAAAATATTTGCTGCTAATATTAGTGGAGAGAGATGGTGAGCCTGCGCATAAAGCGCGTAAGGGAAATGAATGCAACACGATTACAGTAATCAGTCATTAGCGAATGTTGTAGTTTGTTATTAATAATTATGTATAGTAAGATATTGTAGAAATTATAACGTTTTTATTAAAACGTTTCTTACATACTGTTAAACATTGGCTGGGCCGCAAAAATACTCATCGTGATCCTCATGTGGCCCGTGGGCCGCGAGTTTAACATGCTTGACGTAGATCCACGGGTACCTATGAGGTGACTCCGTTTTCAGTGACCTTGCCCCAACATCGCCCCTCCCAGTTTGCCTGCATGGCCTCAAGTGTGGCACATACTCCAGTACTGACTCTAGGGTCAGAGAGGGACAGCACAGAAGGTACTTTTTGGAACTCCAAGATAGGTAGTAGTAGACCAAGTAGAGGAGGGAAATATAGCTGCCTTTGCCCATCACTGTACTAGAGATGGTTTATTCCCCCATCCTTTCTCTCTCCCAGCCAACAGGCACTGTACCCCTTTCTGTTACTGCTGCATTGCAGCTAACACATAGCCAGGAAGACTCCAGCCGTTGCTCAGATAACTCAAGCTACGAAGAACCCCTGTCACCCATCTCAGCCAGCTCATCCACCTCCCGCCGGCGACAAGGCCAGCGCGACCTAGAGCTCCCTGACATGCACATGCGGGACCTGGTGGGCATGGGACACCACTTCCTGCCCAGTGAGCCCACCAAATGGAATGTAGAAGATGTCTACGAGTTCATTCGCTCTCTGCCAGGTGAGGCCCTTGGAGGTTCCACACCTGCATGGAAGGCGAGAGATGAGAGGGAGTGAGAGACCTCACCTCCGCCACCAGGAAAGATTAGGCAGCTCAGTTAATGACTCAGGTTCAGGAACTGGGGTGCAAAGATTATGGTGATGAGGTTTCCTAGCTAGAGCTTAACATTCTAGAACAGAACACAAACATCTTAAAGCTATTATTGGATATGTTTACTGGATATGTTTACGTGTGTAAATATATTTATGTGTGTGAAACACAGAGAGGGTAATGTAATGAACCCTGTGTCTCCTATGCAGGTTGGGAGGAGTGACAGGTGGGAGTGTGGGAAATCTGTCCGGAACATTAGGATAACTGCTGTAGACATGCCGTTCAAAAAATTTAAACTGAATGACAGTGGACAGGTAGACCCTTGCCAGGTGAAGTGATGCATGAGGCAGCAGCTTGAGGCATGAAGACATGAAAGTGCAGGATTTAGCTGGGAACTCCACAGAAGCCTATGTGGAGGAGCGCAAGTGGTTCTGAGGGCTAGAATCCAGAAATGAACCCTGAAAGACAAACCGCACACCATTTGGGGTACCAAAGCTTTTCTGCTGTCTTCCTGCCAGTGTCACCAAGCCAGTGACCAGATCAGGCACTGGAGGCAACCACAGGCCTGATACTCAACTACAACCTGGAGTGGGGTGTAGTTGTCAAGAGCACAGACTTCTGAGTCAGATAGAACCCGGCTCTGCCAGTTAACCCAGTGTGTTATCACACAATAACTGTGGGCAGTTCTGCCGCAGGGTCTCTTTTGAGATTTTGATTAAGATGTCGACAGGTCAAGGCTAAGGTCATCTGAAGGCTTGATTGGGGCCTCACATGATTCTCAGCTAGGGTATGGCTGTTGGCAAGAGGCCATTTCTCCACATGGGCCTCTTCGGAACACTCACGCTTAAGTCTTCTCATGACATGGCAGCCAGTATTTGCCACAGGCATTGTTCCAGGTGAGCAAGTTGGAAGCCACTGTGCCCTTTATGATCTGGACTCAGTTATCACACACAGTACTGTCAGTTTCACAGCATCTTCCTGGTCACCCAGGTAAACCCTATTCATTTTGTGAGGGAACTCATGAGGACATGAAAGGGAAGCAAGGATTATTGGGAGCTATTTGGAGAGTGCTTACATAGTCCCCCAGTGACTCATATCCTCCCTCATGTAGAAACACACTCAGCCCATACTGAGTGCTCTTGCATCTCATTCCATTGCAACAGCAGTTTGAAATCCAGGATTTCATCATCTAACTCAGGACCAGGCACAAATGAGGCTCCTCTTTAAATAAACAATTCCTCTCAATTTAAAGACCTGAGAACTAGAGATAGGTTATCCATTTTCCTTCACAAATTCAAAATACGGCGGGTGGGATAGGTATAGGATAACCACTGTAGACATGTCAATCAAAAAAGCGGGAAATGGAGCTGCAGCAGTTCCTAAATCTAGCGGGGCACGTGTTGGCATTTCCTTCACTAGGACTCACAGCCTGGAAGTAATTCTAACTCTTGGTTCCACTCTGAGTCATTCTTCCTCTCCTATGAAAGCTAGCCTAGTTTTCTCAGCCTCTTTCCTGCTGCTTTTAGGTTGTATTACCTCTGACCCTTTCAGTTTAAGTGAGCAGCACTCTGCCAATATGATTCTCTTAAAATATTTGTTGGCTCCCCATGTATCTTGTTGGGGGCTCACTTCATAAGACAAAGACCATACTCACAAAAATCTTTAAGATGAGCTTTCTCTACATTGGGCTGCTTTTGAAGCTGTGGGACAGTGAATGGTCATGGGAGCCCTGCTGTTGGGTGGAGAGGATCTGTGAGGCACTCCCGTAACATCCTTCAAGAGGTTTTTTTTATTGAATTGTGCTCTAGGCAGCATCTTAGATCTTTCTGAGGTCTTAAAAGATTTAAGTCACAGCCTCAGTTTCATCTGCAGACCATCTTTTCTTGACCATGCCTTGTATTTGATCTTTGCCTAGAAACCGTTTCTTAATTTTAGCATCATTTGCCATATAGAGAGGCTAGAGATTTTCAAAACCAGCAAATCCTGGCTCCTTTATAGCAGTTTTCCTTTACCTTATCTCTCTCCTCTCCTTTTGTTTTAAGCAGCAATAAGAAGCCAGGCAAGCTGGCTGGTGTGGCTCGGTGGTTTAGTGTCAACCACTGACTTGGGAGTCACGGTTCAATTCCTGGTCAGGGCACATGCCCGGGTTGCAGGATCAATCCCCACTGTGGGGCATGCAGGAGACAACCAATCAATGATATCAATAAAAAATATATATATTATAAAAAAAAAAAAAAAAGAAGAAGCCAGGCAACACCTTCAAAATTCTGCCTAAAAATGTTAGCTGTTCATTAGGTATATTAAACTTACATGTGGCTGCATTTTCTAATACGTAACAAGGATCCGTTTCTTCCAGTTTGCTCACTTTCCTGTAAGCCTCCCCAGGAGTTTCTCAAAGGCCATCAGACATCCAGTCTGATGTGCCTTAGCCATTCACTAACACTCTCCTCTCAGTCCTCTCAGCTCCCACCCACTGGGGGTCCCGAGACCACGCCCACATTTTTAGGGTTTTGTTATGGCAGCAGCCCTCTACTAAGTACCAACACCTGCATTATTTTTATTATGAAACAGGTTACCCCAAAACTTGTTGGCTTAAAAGAGTAATTATCTAAAGGTTTCTGTGGGGCAGGAACATGGAGTGGCTTGGCTGGCAGTTCTGGACAGCGTCTCTTACAAGGTCTCGGTGAAGATGTCAGCCAGAGCTGCAGGTGTCTGAGTTTGGGGCCGGAGAATTCACTTCTCGGTGCCTCACTCACATGGCATGGAGGGCTGGCTGTGGGCAGGAGGCCTCAGTTCCTCTCCATGTGGCCTCCAGAGGACTGCTTGAGTGTCCTCACAACACGGTAACTGGCTTACTCTATATTATCCAAAAGAGCAAGGTGGATTCTGCCGTGCCCTTTACGATCTAGCCTCAGAAATGACGTGCCATCACTTCCACAACACCTTACTCGTCTCCCAGGTCAGCCAGTCCACTGAGGGAGGGCTCTGAACAACGACATGGAGACTAAGGAGGTGTGATTTCTGGGGCCGTCCTGGAATCCGGCTGCCTTAGGCAAGTCACTTAGCCTTTCAAGCTATAAAATAAGGACTAAATGAAATGTGTGTGCAGTGCAGGGACTGCCAGAGTGAATATTGGGGACTCTGATTGACAGTCTTTGGTGGTGTCCCTGTCAGGCTGCCAGGAGATAGCAGAGGAATTCCGCGCCCAAGAAATCGACGGACAGGCCCTGCTGCTGCTCAAGGAGGACCATCTGATGAGTGCTATGAACATCAAACTGGGGCCTGCCCTGAAGATCTACGCTCGCATCAACATGCTCAAGGACTCGTAGGGCTGGCCAGGACAGCCACGGTTCTGGCCCAGGATGCCTCCACCCAGCTGAGCAGAGCCAGACAGACATTCCTGAGGGGCCCAGACGTGGGGCCAGTTGGAGGGCAGGGGCTCTCCCTGTGGGGCATGGCTGGTAGGGAGGTGTTGGCACCTCCCAGTGGCTCTCAGGGGCCTTTCTTTCTGTGGGAGGGGCAGAGAGGTAGGTGGCGCAGAAGATGGGGCTTTATGCTTGTAAATACTGATGGCACTGGCTTCCTCCAAAGTCCCAACACTCTAGCCCCGCTCTCTTCCCCTCTCTGTCCCCCATTTTCCAGGGGGTATATGGTCAGGGCTCCCAACCTGAGTTGGGTTACTTCCAAGGGCAGCTGTCAGGCCTGGATAGAGGCCTTGAAAGCCCTTCCTGCCTTCTCCCACTTGCTTCTCCAGGCCTGGCTAACTGTCCTGACGCCAGCTTCTCCCCCTTCAGCTTGTTTCTGAAGCAGCCAGGTGTTTTCCCCCTTCACCCTCTGCAGGTGGAGAGAGAGAAGCTGGGCCCAGTTTGCCACGCCTGCTGGCACAGACGCCTTAAACGCTGTGTGTGTGACTGTATGACTGTGTGGGAACCTGGACTGACAGATAGGCCAGGAACCACCCTCTGGCATCTCCAGGTGTTTTGTAGCAAACAGCCACTTAGTGCTTTGTCCTGGACTCCACTCGGCCTCAGGATGGGGAATAGAAACGAAGGGCGGCCCCAGTGCAGAGAGGCAAGATCAGAACGCGACAAAGTTAGATGCTCCTCTCCAGGCTGGCCGTGATGCCTCTGAAGTCCCTTCCCCACACTGTGAAGTCCCCCCAACTGCCCTGCTGTCACAGCATTAAAGAAGCTGCCGGCCACAGTGCTGGTGGGCAGGCTGGGTCAGGCTGAGCCTCCTGCCCGCTGCCCTGGGAGCCCATTGGTGAGGCCCAGACAACCTCTGAGGGAGAGAAGAGCTGGAGTGACCACTGATGTGGAGAAGGCAGCCTCTGGCCTCCCACTCCCACACTTGGCCTTGCGAACCTGCTAGCAGCAATTAGAGCTGCCTGCGGAGGAGGCAGGGCAGGAAGGGCGAGGCCTGCCTCTGACTTGCCCTGTTCTGGATAGCTCCCCAGGGGAGGGGGAGAGGGGGCTGCCTTCCTCAGCTTGTTCTGTTCCCCACTCACACCCCTGGCAGGGTTGGAAATGAAGGACTTTTTTAACCATTTGTTTTTGTTTTTTAAAAATAAATCTGTAAAATCCGTTTCTATGCCTTTCTTTCCTGGAGATGCCTGTCCCTACAGGTATAGGTCCTGAGTGGCGGGAGCGGAGTGGGTCCCTGATTGGGACAGCATCTCTTCTGCACTTAGCTGGGCTGGGCCACAGAGGGCACCCTCAGCCCCAGTCCTCACAGGGGTGGCAGATTCTACATCTCCTCACACGTTGTCTCTTGAAGTGGAGGGTCCAGAGCCCCTTCAGCTCTGAGCCCTGTACCCACCATTCCCATTGGGGAGACAAGAACCCAATGGGGATATATCTGGGACACCTTAGGCAAAACCCTGACTCCCATCCTCTAGCCGACACCTTTACTTGCTGCTGTTTCCAGAAGAGCCCTTGGAATGGCTCTGGTTCACTCGGCATGTTCTGAGCATTTTTTGGACGCTGGAATAGCAAATTATTAGAAAGTTACTGTCCCTCAGAAGGTGACACCTAAGCCTCGAATGAAAGAGAAAGCTCATTCCAGACCCAGGCAGCTCACCCAAAGGCAGGAACATGAAGGTGGGCATGCAGACCAGCAGGACATGAGGGGTGGTGGGACGGGCTGTGTTGACCTGGACGGCTTCTGTGAGCCAGGCCTTGTGCTGGCAACGAGGCCTTGGAGGCGAGCTGTGCCTGCTTGTATGGAGCTTATATCTCGCTGCACCTATCCCAGGGGAAGGGAGGAGGGCAGCTGGCCTGCTCCTGACCCTTCTCTAGGTTTTTCCTTCAGTGTTTCCACTTGTTTAAAACATAGGATTTAGGCTGAGGGCCCAACCTACTGAATCAGAGAATCTAAGGGTGGGGCCCTGGAAGATCAAGCCCGCACAGAGCCAATACCCTCATCTTGATAGCACCTCTCTGGAAAGCCTGTTAAAATGTAGCTACTCCTGCCCTGGCCGGGTAGCTCAGTTGGTTAGAGCATCGTCCTGATACCGATGCACTAATGGGTTCCATCCCCAATCAGGGCACATATAAGCAGCAACCATTGAATGCAAAACTAAATGGGACAACTAATCAATGTTTCTCTCACTCTCTAAAACCAATTTTTAAAATATATGTAGTGTCCTAGCTGGTTTGGCTCAGTGGGTAAAGTGTTGGCCTGTGGACTGAAGAGTCCCAGGCTTCATTCCAGTCAAGGGCACATGCCCGGGTTGCGGGCTTGATCCCCAGTAGGGGGCATACAGAAGGCAGCCGATCCATGATTCTCTGTCATCATTGATGTCTCTCTCTCCCTCTCCCTCTCTGAAATCAATAAAAATATATTTTAAAAAAATAAAAGATATGTACTACCTGGAAGAGGAGGAAAAATTACAGATTACAGGCTTCCCTTGCATTTTTGCGCTTTATTGCAGTTCACAAATACTGCATTTTTTTTTAAAACAAAGGATTCTGGCAACCTTGCCTTGAGCAAGCGTTTTCCAACAACATTTGGTCTCTGAGTCTGTGTCTGCTGCTGAGGAAGATGCTGTGGAGACTGTTGGAACAAGAGTACCACATGAACTGATTGACAAAGCAGCAGCAGGGGTTGAGAGGATCTGAGATTTCCAGTTTCGAAAGGAGTTCTGTGGTAAAATGCTACCAGCAGCATCACATGCTACAGAGAAATTGTTTGTGAAGGGAAGAGTCAGCTGGGGCAAACTTCATTGTCTTATTTTAAGATATTGCCCCAGTCACCCCAACCTTCAGCAACCACCACCCTGATCAGTCAGCAACCATCAACATCAAGGCAAGACCCTCCACCAGCACAAAGATTACAACTTGCTGAAGGCTTAGACGATGACTAGCATTTTTAGCAATAATGTATTTGAAAACTAAGTATGTGCGTTATTTTAGACATGCTGTTGTACACTTAAAAGGCTACAGTAGCCTGGCCAGTATGGCTTAGTGGGTAAACTTCGACCCATGAAGCAGAAGGACATGGATTGATTCCCGGTCAAGGGCACATACTGGGGTTTCAGGCTCCATCCCCAGTAGGGGGCATGCAGGAGGCAGCCAGTCAGTGATTCCCTCTCATCATTGATGTTTCTATCTCTCCATCTCCCTTTCTCTCTGAAATCAATAAAAAATATATTAAAAAATAATAAAAGGTTATAGTATAAACATGCTTTTCTGTGTCCTAGGAAACCAGAAACTTCCCATGGCTCACTTTATTTCAATATTGGTGTCGTGGTCCGGCACAGAATTGACAGTTGATAGCCCAGAGGGTGGAGCCAGGACTGGAAAGTGTGGTTGGTCCCGGAGATAGGGAATGGCTAGCAGGACCAGGGGCCAGCACAGCCCCTGAGCTGAGGGGGAAGAGGGAGAGCATAAAGGACCTTGGGGAGGGCACCTAGTGGAGAGGGCACCTGGGGCACCCCCTGCCCTGCCCCTCCCGCTGCAGGAAGTGGGCAGGTACGCTGTGGCCTGGGTGGCTCTGGGCACCCAGGACCTTGACCTTCCCCTTCCTGAAAGATAGTGAAAGCCAGGCCACACCTGAGTTTGTTTTGGTGTGCACGGTGGAGAAGGAAAACTAAATTCCCCAAAGAGGATCTGGTGAATTTGAGGGAACTGACTTAGGTAAACATGGGCACTGTTTCTTTACTTTGGGTGAAAGGCCCCGCCCTGTCGGCATTTGAAGGGTGCATCCTTACCTATATTTTTGTTCCTGTTTACACTTTACACAAAATTTTTCAAACCTCTGATTATGGTCCACAGTTTAAAAAGTGTTTCTAACATTCATACACATATTTAAATATATAATTGAAAACAAAATTTCACAAAACAATACCTACTTTTATGTACAATGCATTCTGGTGTTTTCTTTTCCATTCTCTTCCAGTTCATACTTTTTAAGTCTTGGTCACGATCCATGAAATTAATTTCATGGCTCTCAGATGGATCAAATGGAACCTGCATTTCAAAAAACACTGCCCAGTGCAAACTCTCCAGAAATTCCCTATCCACATTCTCATGTGGTTCTTCCACGGTCCTGGGTGACTATACCCCGCTTTACTGAGGAGGAAAAGGACTCCTGGGGTAAACTGTCCATGATTGGAGACAAGTGCCCTGGGGCTCTGGCTGAAGCCTTTCCCTGATCAGACCAGGAGACACTGGAAGGGGCACAAGGAGCTTAGAGAGGAAAAGGGAGTCAGTACAAAGTAGCTCAGAGCCTCTGGCCAATCAGAGATGACCTTATTCAGGTCCACTCTTTTCCAAGGGGTTCCCAGCCCCCACTCCAGCCTGGGGCCAGCCTCCTCCAGCAGGTGCCACTCCTAAGTCCTACACCAGGCGAGGCCATTCATCCCCGCCTGCCTCTGTGGGTGTGGTTCCAGATGGCCTGTAAGTGCTTTGTCCCAGACACGGGTTAATTTTCTTCCCAGCTCTGAGCTGAGAGAGTTCTTGGAAGGCTGTCCCACCAGCTTCTCAACATGGCTCTCAAAGAAGGACTCAGGTGAGTGGGGCACCCCCAGTGTGGGGGAAGCTGGGGCAGGACAGCTGACGTGAAAGGAGTCTAGAACAGCCTAGGAGGCACCAAGACGGTCCTGGGAGAAGGTGACTCTAAGAGTGAACACGGCCCATGGGATAGAGACGGCAGGGGGTGATCTGGGAGATCTCGTAGTCTGTGAGGAGCTGGGTAAGTCCTCTTGCTGCCTTAACTCTGAGCCCCTTGGTGAGCCAGAGAAGGCAGGCCTGGGGGCTGCACCCCGACTGTTAACTAGAGGTCTCCATGTTCCCATGGCAGTGACTGTCCAGGATTGGAAGCTTGTACCTGCTTAAGAACTAATGACGGATCTTTAACCCCTCTTGGAAGTGCAGGGAACAGGACATGAGGTGGGCTTGAGGGACCACCTTCTGCAGGTAGAAGAGGGGTGAAGGGGGTCCTTTTGAAAATATCTGAGAAGGGAATGTGAAGGAATAGGCCAGGCAGCGGCCATATGGACTAAGGGCTCCCAGGCTGGGGCACGGAAAGGCGGCAGGGGCTGGCAGGTGCCTGCCGCAGGCCTGGGTCTCAGCACCCTCCCACACCTGACAGTTTGAGCCCACACCCACCTGGCTGCCCTGGTGGAGGCCCAGTGCCCAAGATAAGCAGTGGGACAGCAGTGAGAGCAAAGGTCCCAACCCGCCTTTTCCTGCCCTGCACCACAGAGGGTACCTCCTGTCGTGTCCCTGGGCAACCCTGCTTCCGGGAGCCGGAAAGGCCCTGATTCCACCAGCCCTCCAGGAGCTCAGCGAGGAGCTGGAGATGAGGAGAGACGGCTTTTTGTAGGAGAGACACTGACTTGGGATGTGAGGAGCCTTGGGAGGGGCCAAGCCTGTGGGCAATGGTAACAGGGACTTTGGGGAGGCGAGCCTTGAGGTTGAGCTGGGGCCAGGTCAGAAAAAGCCCCACCTGCCAGGCTCCGGCTCGGGAGTCAGACAGAACTTAGTTCAGACCTCGGCTCCAACACTTACTGGCTGTGTGAGCCTGGGCAAATATTTTAGCCCTTCTGAGCCACAGGCCCCTGTTGGCAAGATGGAGGTAAATCACAGTGTCTTCCTCAAGCAATCGTGGTCAGACTCCCAGGAGAGAGGGACATGAAACTGTCAGCACAGCCTCTGCCTCAGTAAGCTTCTGGGATTACTCATAAAGAGTGCAGAGCGGACCCTAAAGAAAATGGTGTTTTAAGCAAAGGAGTAACCATCCGTTTAGGAAGGAGAATGAAGAAAGGAACCCACTGATTACCCCATTCATTTACTGAACAAATAACTATTAATACCGCCATTTATGAGGCAGGCTCTCGGATCCAAAGTCTAATAAGATAGGAAACGCGTGGCCTGGTGGGGCAGTCAAGTTCGGCAGGTGCCAGAGTAAGGGTTTGCACAGGAGGAGCTCTTGGGAGGGCAGGTGTTGAGGGGAAGGTCAAGGAAGGCGTCCCCAGGAGGAAGTTAGTTATTGGGAAATGACTGGGAGCTTGGTGGTGGTTGATGGGAAAAGAGCAATCTGGGTGAAGATATAGAGGTGGGAGGACCCAGAGTCAAAGCAAGTCTAGGAATCACAGGATGGAGCCTGGGAGGCCAGTGAGGAGAGTTGCAGGAACCTATCTGATGAGAAACAAGGAGGGGTAAGAGTTCAGTGCGGTGGAGAAGAGGGAGCTTAGAGCTCTTGGGGAAGGCAAATGCAATGGAACTTGGTGACTGAATGGCTATGAGGGGAAGGGTGGCAGGACGGGTCCACTTGGGTAACTGGGACCAGTCACGGAGAATGCAGAAGGAAGAAGAGATCAGGGGATGCAAATGCAGCTTGGGAAGCCCTGAGCTGGAGGTATCTGTGGGACACCCAGGTAGACACCGCAGTCCAGGAGACACACGGTGCCTGAGTCCAGTGTTCAGTGAGAGCGGGGCTGGACACGGGTTTCGGCGTCATTGGTAGAGAAACGACAAGGCGTGAAAGAGGGCGCAGGCAGAATCCTAACTGGATTCCAAATGACAAGAAAAGCAAGCCATGCAAAGGTGAAAGAGAATGCTGGGGGCCAGAGCACAGTAGGGGAGCACAAGAGAGATCCCAGGAGCCAGATGCATGGAGCTCTGCACACCAGACCCCAGGGGCGGGCTTTGTTCTAAGAGCGTAAGAAGTCATTGGGAGGCCTGGAGGAGGGAAGAGATGTGTTCTAATATGTTTTTGAAAGTTCATTCTGGAGAATGGATTGTTGGGGGGCAAGAGTAGAAGCAGGGAGGCTGAAAGGGGTGCTATGAGGTTATCCATACAGTGGCCTGGAGTGGAATGAGAAGAGGTGAAGGCCCAAGGATGGGTTGGAGTGTATTTGTGGGAGAGTCCACAGGGCTTGTTGGTGACTGCTGTGGGGCATGACAGATGGGAGGAATAAAGGGGGGCTCCTAGGTCTTCAGTTTGAGAAATGGGGTATATATTATGATGTCCATGTCCCAGGATGGAGGAGACCTGAGTGGGGAGCAGGTTTCTGAGGAAAATCGAGAGTCCCTTTCTGGTCATATAAGTTTGAGATGCTTGTGAGATAGCCAAGTGGAGAGATCAGTGCCCCCCAGGAGTCCTCTGTCACTGTACCAATGATGCCCAGATCAGTCCATCAGAGGCCCCAGGCCATGATTCGGCCCCCACCCCACTTCCAGGAGGGAGGTCCAATGGAGGCTGTGGTCTCTTTAAGAAAACCATTTGGTCACTTTTGCGCATTGTTATCTCCTTTCCATGGACCTCCCTTCCCGCTCTACTATCTTCTTTTCTTGGATACCTTCTATTGCTCAGGTGCTAGCTTAGAGGTCACCTCCTCCAGGAGGCTGCCCTGACTTCCCACCTGTGAAGACTTAGGTGCCACTCTCCAAGCTGCCCTCATAGCATCTTACATTTTATATCACAGTCTTCACTGTGCTGTGTTCCATTCATCTGTTTGCTGCTGTCACCTGACCTTGTCCCTCTCCTCGTGGACTCACACATTCCTGACTCCACTCCCTAAAGACAGGCTCTCTGAAACCCTGACCTAGCACAGCGCTTGATTCTGAGCGTGTGCCCATAAATAAAGGTTGAATGCACGAGTGAACAGAAACTGCCAACGATGAGGCAGGCTCTCGGATCCAAACTTATTCCATGCTGAAGATTATCTCCTTTGAACAGAATCCCAGAAGCTGAGGTTGTTGGATTAAAGGGGATGAAGACTGAAAGCGTCAATCCCCTTAGCTAAGGAGCTTTCCACAAGAGCTGCAGTATACTACACTCCCATCAGCAAGGGTGAGAGAGCCCATCTCACTGTGTTCTTGCAGTGTGGCTAGTTTCCTTTATTTCAATTTTTTTAAATACGTATTTTTATTGATTTCAGAGAGGAAAGGAGAGGGAGAAAGAGAAATATCAATGATGAGAGAGAATCATTGATCGGCTGCCTCCTGCACGCCCCGCACTGGGGATCGAGCCCGCAACCCAGGCACGTGCCCTGACTAGGAATCGAACCGTGATCTCCTGGTTCACAGGTTGATGCTCAACCACTGAGCCACGGCACCCGGCTTCTTTCTTTTTTAAATGAACTCATTTTATAGGCAAATTAGAACCACCTTGTTCTAATTTGTATGCCTTTGATTACCAGTGAGGGTGAACATTCTTCCATGTTTGACTACTAAATGCATTTCTTCTTTGAGGACTTACCTGGTCATGTGACGTGGAAACCGGTAAGGCGGGCTGGTGTTTTGTGAGATGTTCTGGAGGCTGTGTGGGGAATGACTGGAGGCACGGAGGCTGCCGCTAAAATGGTCCTGGCGAGGGGTGCGCAGGCAGGGCCGCTGTGGGGGCTGGAGGAACAGCAGGGGCAGAGGGGGTATGCTAACATTATTATTAACTCCATTCAGGGATAATAATAGTAGCTACAGCTTACTGAGCCACTGGTATGTGTGAGCCTTGTTCTCTTCACTTAGCATGTGATAACTCAGTGCCCATGACAGCCCTCTGGGGCAGGTATCCTTATCCACATTTCACAGACGAGGAGACTCAAGTGCAGACGTCCACAGCCTTGCCCGTGCTCAGGCAGCTAGTAAGCGGTGGAGCTGGGATTCAAACCCAAGGGTCTGGTCCCAATGTCTATGCTTCTCACCATGGGGGTCCAGCCTCTCCAGAGACAGAGGCACACATCAGAGATGCAGAGAGCTGGATAAGACCCCCAGAAGGAGCTTATTAAGATTCTCAACTCTTGGCCCCCTTCCTGGAAAACAACCAGCCACGGACAAATCCGAGTCCACCTCCTCTGAGCCAGGAATGGGGCTGCTGAGTTCTGCTGGGGGAACCGGCCCGGTGACGGAGCCATGATAGACACCTGGTCCCTGACCACAGCTGCCCTCCACGCAGCCCGGCAACTCTTCCCCAAGAGTTAGCGCTCACCTCCCGGCCACCAGTCACAAACTTCCCTGCTTCCCCTCCCAGACTCTCTCCCATCCAAGGTCAGTCCCAGCCCCTTCCCAGACTAAACACCCCACACCTAATGTTAGCATCCTCCACACCTGCCCCAGGCCATGCCCCCCAGCACTACTGGTAAAAGCCAAGGATATACATCTAAATGCTCATTAGAAGAGACCTGGTCAGATACAGTATGCTATTGCCAACCAATGGGAAGAAGGGTGAGGAAGCGGATTTGAGTACTGAGATGGAATAACCTCAAAGACATCATGTAAGGGGAAGATGCAAGATGGAGAATTATCTACTGTGCTACCATCTGTGGGGAGAAGGAAAGAGGAGAGGAAAATCATTACAGGGTAAAAAAGAAAAGGAAAGGAAAGGGGGCGGGGCGGGGCGGGGTGGAGAATCTGCTACCACATTCACCACAGGGCCTGCCTGTGCAGACCCTTTCTGGAAAGACACACAGGAAACTGGCGACACTGGCTGCCTCCCCGCAGAGGAGCTGGGTGTCTGGGCACAGGAAGGACCTTGCACTGCATATCCTCGTGTACCTTTGAATATACGTGTGAAGAGAATATATTCGTATTCATAATAATATTAACAATAATAAAATGAAACATGAAGTCGCACAGCGATTTCTCACCCGTGTGCGTAGGTATCTGTGTGCATATAAACATAAACATAAATGTAAATCCTGTGCTGCTGCCGCCCCCCCCTCCCCAGGGCCTGGAAGAGGATCTTCTGGTGGCTGGTCCTACTTGCAGTCGGCCTCTCAGGCCTGCTCCTGTGTTGGCTCCCTACAGTCAGGTACAACCTCCTTTCCCCAGCGCTCCAGGAAGGCCCTCCCGGACAGGATTAAAGTGGGTCTTCCCAAGCATCTCCTTGAGGGTTGGAGGGTGTGACCATCCCAGCCCACTCAAGTGTCCTGTGGGCTCTCCCTCCCTGTAAGGAGCGGAGCGACAGGGCTGCTGAGCAGGCTGGCATGCCCCTCACTGCTGCCCCGCCCAACAGGCACCTGGAAACCTTCATCCCCATGGGCACCTGCCCTTTGGCCAGAATGCCCCTGCTGAGAGACAACTTCACAGGTCTCCTGCATCTCTGGTAAGGAGATACAGTCCCCCCGACCCTGAGATCTCCCATGGTGCCCTACAGCATGTGCTCTAGCGTCCCTGCCCTCCTACCCCCTACCCCGGCAGAGCCAGGCTCTCCACCCAGTGGCTCAGCGGGTTGCACATCTCGGAATCTGTTTGTGTTGGTTCCGGGCCAGGGACTGGGTATGCCCCACCTGGGAGTCCCTAGGGCCCAGCATGGGGAGATGGCAGTGAGCATCACCAAGTGGGTGGACAGATGGACCCTATCTCCCATCCTTGCTCTGGCCAGGGCCCGGCCTGAAGTCCTGACCTGTACCTCCTGGGGGGCCCCCATTATTTGGGATGGCACTTTTGATCCAGATGTGGCCCAACAAGAGGCTATACAGCAGAACCTCACCATTGGGCTGACTGTCTTTGCTGTAGGCAGGTAAGACCTGGGGAGGGGAGCAGGGCTGTCAATCAGGGAGTGTGTGTGTGTGGGGGGGGGTGCGTGTGATATGGGTAGCAGGGCTCCCTGTTTGCTGTGCCAGAGGATCCCAAGGTGATGCAGAAGGCAAAGACAGCACCCCTATCCCATTCATCCCCTGCCTGTCCTTCCTGGACACTAACACTGTGCAGCCCACCCAGCACAGGCAGCCAGGGGCTCCACTCCATGTCCTGCAAAGAACCTGCCACGGGGCTGGTCATCCATGTGGAGACACTGGGTTTGTGGTGAGAAAATGATGACGTATTTCATGTGAGAATGGTGAGACGAGGGGAGAGCAGTTGGGTGACTAGAGGAAGTGACGTGGCTGCAGTAATTGCCCACTGAGGTCAGTGGCTCAGAGGCGATAAGGGGAGGGTGGAGGCTTGCCAAGCGAGCCTAATGGAGGGAAGGGGGCAGGGGAGCTGAGGGTTTCTGCAAGGGAGTGAATCTTGAGCTGGGTAGAGAGGGAAGTGAAGAGAGGAGGGGGATGCTGAGGAAGGGTGTTCAAACCTGAGCACTCAGTGGGGTAGGACTGCTGGGGAGGGGTAGCACAGGAAGTGGGCTGGAAGGATGGGGGGACCACAGAGTAGGACAGACTGATGATGAGCAGGCCAAGGGAACAGACATGGGGCTAGGTGACTGAGGAATGTAGAGGACAGAATCACTGTAGGAGAGGAGTCTGAGGCACGGAGAAGGAGCCGAGTGGGAGGTGGAGGAGAAATCCCAGGGGCACTGACATCCCCATTATGGATGGCAGTTGTCCAAGCTGGGTGCCCATTTTCCAGAGGCAAAGGGGACAACTGGATGTAACCCTAAGTAAGGTATCTGCAGGTAGAGTTCAAGGCAGTTAAAGGAAGCGTTTGTAATAATGTAACAGACTGCTTTAGGAAGGCAGTGAGAGTTTGGCATCCAGGAAGAGAATGTGGGGAAGGCATTCTATTATCAAGTACCCCAGAACTCTGAACTCCACAATCCAGAAGGGAGAGAAAGCCAAGACGGTGCCTGGGAGTTAGGGGGCAAACAGGACTAAGGGCTGACCTCGGCCAGGTGGGCAGAACCTTGTGCTCCCACTTCTATTCTGGATACTAAGTATCTACGAGGGTGTTCTCGCACCAGCCGTAGGGGGCAGAATCTCGGGGTCCAGAAATCCCAGGGCCTTGAGGTCCTGAATTCCAAGGTTTTGTGAGTCTAACACCCTGGGAGGCTGAGGCTTCCAAGGTCTCTGATTCCAGTTCCTCATGGACCTACCAGGAATTGAGCAAGGACAGGTGAAGGCTCTGTCCCGAATGCCAAGCTGGTTCAGATCATAGCTCTGCAACTTACCACCTGTGTGTATGCGTGCACCAGGCACGAAAGCTCTTTGTGGCTCAGTTTCCTCACCTCAAAAACAGCGATAACAATAAATGGTGAGGATGAAATGCTCCACTTAGAACACTGTCTGCCACATGATAAATGTTCAAAAATATTAGGCATTATTACTATTATTTCAGAACCCTGGGACCCCAAAATCTTTTAATACAAAGTCTCCAATATTACAAATGCTCTGGTAAGGAATTACCACAAACTTGGGGAGTTAAGATAACAATTATTTATCACTAGAGGCCTGGTACACGAAATTCATGCACTCGGGGTAGGGGAGAAGGGGTCCTTCAGTCCAGCCTGCATGCTCTCAGTCCGGGAGCCCTGGGGGATAGCTGCCTCATGGCTAAGCCGGCAGTCGGACATCCTTAGCACTGCCACGGAGGCAGGAGAGGCTCCCACCACCGCTGCCAGCCACCAAGGGCTTCTGGCTGAGTGGCACTCTCCTACATTGAGCGTCTGCCCCCTGGTGGTCAGTGCCCATCATAGTGACCGGTCATTCCCCTATTCAGTCGATTTGGGTATTAGCCTTTTATTATACAGGTTAGGATTATAGCTCATGATTTTGTGGGCCAGGAATTCCAACAGGGCTCCAATGGAAGCATTCCACTGTTCCCCAATGTCTGGGTCTCTCCTGGGATAACCGACTGCTAAAGACTGGTGGGGCACCTCTCTCCACACAGCCTCTCTGTGTGGCTGGTGCGGGCTTCCTCACATCAATGAAACATCCAAATTTGGAACTTATTAAACCGAGGCCCAGAGCTCTAAAGAGACAAAGGCTAACACGATCAGCCCTTTGAAGGCCAGCGCAGCACCACTTCCTTGGTACCTCGGTCAGGGAGAGCCCCTGTTCGAGGGAAGGAAGACGGGGGCCCCTGAGGGCACGAGTGGCAAACCATTTGCAATCATCTTTAATGGCTTGCACGATTTGGGGATTGGAGCGTTCAGGAGCTCCAGGGACTGAGGTTGCAAGTTAACAAGGACCTGACTGAGGAGGAGCAGGAAAGCTCGAGTCAGGGGGAGGGGAAGGAGGGGAAGAGAGAGGACAAAGGGCAAGGGGATGAGGAGGAGGGTCAAGGCTGTGCAGGGCGCCTTGTCCGGGATGACACCACCCCAGCCCACCCCCACCCTCCTTGCAGGTACCTGGAGAAGTACCTGGCGCGCTTTCTGGAGACAGCGGAGCAGTACTTCATGGTGGGCCAGCGCGTGGTCTACTATGTGTTCACGGAGCGCCCGGCCGCCGTGCCCCGCCTGCCGCTGGGCCCTGGCCGCCAGCTGCGCGTGGAGCGGGTGCAGCGCGAGCGGCGCTGGCAGGACGTGTCGATGGAGCGCATGCGCACGCTGCACGCGGCCCTGGGCGGCCGGCTGGGCCGCGAGGCGCACTTCGTGTTCTGCATGGACGTGGACCAGTACTTCAGCGGCGCCTTCGGGCCCGAGACGCTGGCCGACTCAGTGGCGCAGCTGCACGCCTGGCACTACCGCTGGCCGCGGAGGCTGCTGCCCTATGAGAGCGACCCGCGCTCGGCCGCCGCGCTGGCACCGGAGGAGGGCGACTTCTACTACCACGCGGCGCTGTTCGGGGGCAGCGTGGAGGCGCTGCGCCGGCTGACGGCGCACTGCGTGAGGGGCCAGCTGCAGGACCGCGTGCACGGCCTGGAGGCGCGCTGGCACGACGAGAGCCACCTCAACAAGTACTTCTGGCTGCACAAGCCCGCCAAGGTGCTGTCGCCTGAGTTCTGCTGGTGCCCGGAAATAGGCCGGCGAGCCGAGATCCGCCACCCGCGCCTGCTCTGGGCGCCCAAGGAGTACAACCTGGTGCGCGACTAGGAGCCAGGGCCCGGCCTCGCCCCACCTGCGGACACCTGGGCCCTGGGAAGATGCGCAGTGAGCGGAACAGCAAGAAGAGACCCTGAAGCCATCGGGGTCCCTTCTGGAAGCAGCATGGCGCTTTGGAGGACAGGGAGAGAGGGGCTGGAAGCAGCCCTACCACTTCCTGCAGGTGCCCAGACAGAAGGTGGGAGACGCCCTGGCCTTCCAGAGTGTTTTGCACTGGTCCCAGCCTATGCGCAGACAGTGTTGTGGTTGGGCCCGCGCATGTGGTTCTTCAGCAAAAGCCATTAGGACACTGAAGAAAATGGCTTTCAAGACCTGAAGTTACACAGCACCCCTGGAGCCACACAGCAAGGTCTCAGGTGGAGAGAGGGCAGGCCCGGGTTCCCTTTCATTGGGATCCAGAGTGGGGTTCTAGGGTTTCGTGGACTCACTCTGTTGGTGAATTCAACAGATAAGAGCAGGGATTTAAAGCTCTGGAAGAGAAAAACAAGTGGCCCAAGTGATTAGTCACTGAGATCAACCAAGATCTCTAAAACACAGGAGCCTCCGTGGGGGGTGCAGCCTGGTTCTTTCCTCCTGTGGCGGGCCCTGGCTTATTGGAGACAGCTGCTCTCTTGGACGTGCCTGCCTTGGCAATCAAAGCTTCACTGGGCACTTGCATTACAAAAAGGCAAAAAAAAAAAACCTCCACAGAAAAACAACAACAACTCAGCAAGGGAGCTTCTCACTTGCAAGCCTCCTTTCCCTCACTCTCTGCAGGGAGCTGAGGCATTGAGACCTTTCACCTCTGACCTCACGGAATGTAGTCTATGCCACCTGAAGAGATGTTTTAGCGCCCCCCCCCCCCCGCCTCCCGTCAGCAACCCCCCATTTTCTTTTTAAATGAGGAAACTGGATGCCAGTGGCATCCAGCTCCTTGGCTTTGACCTTTCACCTCCCTGGCCCTCGAGCACAGTTTGTACATATTTAAGTGATATTACTGTGAATGAAAAAGGGGCTATGACATGACAAGTTCAGGGGCCACATGGCAGGCCTGATCAGCTCAGCAACCACACAGGCTGGTCTGATCCTAAATTCCTAACTGGGCAGGCCATGGTCGGAGTCCCATCCCAGGACTACAGCATCCTTAGCAAAGGTCAACCTTTACCTCAAGTGAGTCCTGCCCACTGTTCTTTCACATCTCGGGTAACATACCTTTGAAATGGCTGAGTAATCACTTTTCTAGACCCCTCGAGCCCACAACACAAGCGCAAGATCACCAGAACCCCTCACTGTTACCTTGTTTCCCCAATACCATCTCTATGTGCTGTGTTAGTGACTAGTCCTGTACTGCCAATGTAAAACTGTGTGTTTCTCCATTTTGCTTTTTATCCAGTCCTAGAGATTTGCCCGCTCTGCTTTCTCCCGCCTCCCTAATCTATCACCAATGACTTTATGTATCCTCCTCATGTTTTTTCTCCTTTAATTCTAAATGCATCCAAGGAACTTCAAAACTGCCTTTTTTTCTGGAGCATTTTCTCAGTCTTTGAGGTTTTGTTTCCAGGCAAAATTTGGCTCAAACTCTTTTTTTTTTTTAATTTCAGAGAGGAAGGGAGAGGAAAAGAGATGAAACATCAACGAGAATCACTGATCGGCTGCCACCTGCAGGCCCCACACTGGGGATTGAGCCTGCAACCTGGGCATGTGCCCTGATTGGGAATCGAACCTGGACCTCCTGGTTCATAGGCTGAAGCTCAACCACTGCCACAATGGCCGGCAATTTATTTATTTACTTACTTGTTTGTTTATTTATTTTTTTAATCCTCAGCCGAGGATATTTTCCCATTGATTTTTAGAGAGTGGAAGGGATGGGGAGAGACAGAGAGAGAAACATCGATATGAGAGAAACACGTGGACTGGTTGCCTCCCGAATGCACCAGGACAAGGAATCGAGCCTGCAACCGAGGTACATGCCCTTGACCGGAATCAAACCCGGGACCCTTCAGTCCATGGACAGGTGCTCTATCCACTGAGCCAAACGGGCTAGGGCAACTCTTTTTTTTTAAATTTTTAATGTGTTTATTGGGATGGTTTTTAAGAAGTTTATTGACTTTTAGAGGGAGCGGAAGGGGGAGAGAGAGAAACATCGATGGCACAACATTGATCAGCTGCCTGCCTCCTGCTCACCCTCTACCAGGGATGGAGCCTGCAACTCGGGCCTGTGCCCTGACCAGGAATCGAACCAGCACCATCCTGATGCACAGCAACCTCCTGGGAGAACACCCAACCAACCGAGCCGTATTGGCCAGGGCTCAGATAAACCTCTATAATGCTTTTCTGTATGATGGGAGTTCTCTTGTTGGTATCATAATAAAATGAGTTATTCCAAAAGTCTTCGTGGCATTTTTCCTGGAGTGTCAATGTTTACAAAACTTTCCTTGTTCTGGGGCTCATAGGTCTGTTTGGTCACAGTGTCTAGGAGAGATGTTTCCTCAACCATGGCTGCTGTCCAGACTCTGCACCCTCAACCCGGGGAAACACAGGCTCCGAGTAGGAGCATGACGTTATCGGGTCCTCCAGGAAAGGTGGTCCCAGAGCCAAGGCAACAGGAAAGGTAACCACTGAAAGCCCCTGGGCTTTGGTCGGACAATTGGGAGCACGGAGGCCTGAGAGGGTGGGATTTCACTCCAGGTCTCCTGAACCCTTTAGGTAGTGTTCGCATAGACATGCAGTTTTAACAGCCTCCACTGCTCCCAGGTAGGATAGCAATTCCAGCTATAAGCCAATCCTG
Organism: Corynorhinus townsendii; assembly: GCA_026230045.1. Lineage (NCBI taxonomy): Eukaryota > Metazoa > Chordata > Mammalia > Chiroptera > Vespertilionidae > Corynorhinus > Corynorhinus townsendii. Next base: position 200,927,380 of record JAPDVU010000002.1, read on the forward strand.
ATGGTGTAATAATCTAGTAATTTGTATAAGCAAGTTCCAGTTATTGATGATGTAGAATAAAAGATATCTCCCCTCTCAAAAACAGGTCACACTTCCCTGGTGCCTCTTACCTAAAGCAGGTAAGCAAAATCCAGAAGGCCTTTTGGCCACTGGATTAGAAATAAGAACAGGCCAGGTGTCCTGGAGAACAGGTTAGACCAGTGGTCGGCAAACCACGGCTTGCGAGCCACATGCGGCTCTTTGGCCCCTTGAGTGTGGCTCTTCCACAAAATACCACGGCCTGGGCGAGTCTGTTTTGAAGAAGTGGCATTAGAAGAAGTTTAAAAAATTTGGCTCTCAAAAGAAATTTCAATCGTTGTCCTGTTGGTATTTGGCTCTGTTGACTAATGAGTTTGCCTACCACTGGGTTGGACTATGATCTGGTACATCCCTTCCTCTGGGACTATTGTAGCGAGCACCTGGGAAGGCACATGAGCATTTCTTTAATTATTGTCAGCTGAATCCAGTGGTGTTTGCAGAGCCACGTCCTGGAAACACGCTTTGCCAACAGGTAGGAGTGTTGTCAGCTTGACCTTCAGCCCAGGTGCCAGGGGGTGGGTTTTGTTATTTAAATCCAGCCAAGCACCAGGAATGAATGCGACTCGGGCCCACCCAAGAATTCGCATAGTCTCCTTTGTCTTGACTTTTAGTAAAACTTCCTGGTTTTTGCTGTATAAAATGAACACACTGTATTGGCTCTAGGTCCCTGTCTCTCCCTCTGAGGACAGTATTCCCACCCAGCCCCAGCTTTTTCCTTCCATCTCTGTGTCTGTCTCTTTCTTTCATTTTCTCAATCCCCAGCCACCCCTACTCAGGAACCGGACTGCTCTCTAGCCTCGCTGGACGCGGGAAAGAGAGAAATATTCACAACAATGATCCCCATCTTACCCAAACATTCACCAAGGGTCACACACAGGACCCTGGGGCACTAGAGACCTGAGCATGAGCAGGTAAGACTCGGATGGCAATTGGATGTTCATGCTCAAGTTCCTTACCTTTGCCTGGCCTCAGTTTTCTCACATGTAAAGTGGGGGTGCCAGCCACCCTCTGCAGGGGTGGTGACGCTCCAGAAAACATAACTTGCCATCTCCCTCTCCTTGCCTGCCCCTTCTCCAACAGGTTCACAGTGCAAATAACTCACCAACGAGTCATTTTCTCTTTAAAAGAGAAAGTGATGGCATAACTCAAGAGTTTCTAGGTGCTGGGCTCGGGCAGCCTCATGCTGTGGGTGAAGCCAGTGGTGTGCTGGGGAACCAGCTCTTGGAGAAAAAAGAAAGCCCAGTCTGCAGAGATTTGCACCACCATGGACACCCCACCACGGCTGATTTCCAAGCTCCCACGGAATGCGGAGTGGAAAAGAGGTGTGCGCAACCCACTCCCGTGAGTCAGGACACCAGGTCCTCGAATGATGTTCCGTTCAACGTCTTCTCCTTACAGCGTTGATGAGACACAGTAGGAGCTTAACTCTTGCTGATATCAGTCTGTGAAAAAATTGGTCTCGATATACGTCGTTTCACTTAAAGTCAAAGAACCTGTCATGACATTTCGGGAGGACTTAGCTGTACACATCACTGGCACCACTGGTCTAGGAATCGAGTCACTGAGGCAGGTAGCCACCCCGGCCAATCAGCTGTGGATGGGATGGGGCCATGTGACCAAATATGGCCAGAGCCCACCCTTTCACCGCATAGTGGGGGTTGTGACGCTCCAGAAAGCTGTGGGAAGTCAATTTCAGAGAAAAAGATGAGTCCTGTGAGATTACTTAAAACATGTTTATCTACTCGTCCATTTCCCCTTCTGATGATCACACACGCTGGCTTCCTCCTGGGGAGGTGCTGCAGGTGGAGATTCGCCCTCTGCTGGGGCTTAGCGCATGGGCTCTTGGCCTGAGCCCACCAAGTATAGACATTCCAGTCATGTTTCTGGTTCAAAGACCCCACCTCACCCAGTTCAAACCAGGAAGACCTGATCAGACTTTTGCTGGGACTTCTGGGAGAGACAGATGCTTGACTGCTGGAAGCCTGAGGGCTGTGAGGCTGGAGTCCAAGGGTGAAGCCGCCTGGGAACAAGGCCAAGTGGAAAGACACTTCTTTGAGCCCTGAAGCTGCCCTGACCCTGCCGATGTCCATGTGTTACATAAGCCAATAAATCCTCGTTTGCGTTGGGCGTTCTACACCCTGCAGCCATGTCTCACCCTCACAAGGGCTATGAAGGCTCAGAGGCGTGAGCTCCATGGTGACTCATGTCCAAGTCACTTCTGTCTCTCCCATAATGCCTAGCACAGGGCCTACCTTGATAAACTTTGGAGGGATTAATTCTTGCATTTCCCTCCTGGGCAATCAGAACACTGACCTCCACGGTCAAACTTATGTGAAGGGGACTTCTCGATCCCCTCAATCACTGGAATAGCTCCCACAAATCTGGGCACTCATGATGGTCCCCCAGAGAGGGGTGGGGTCACCAGACACAGCTGCCCCTCTGGGAGAAGCTGGTGGACTCCGTATGTCTGAAAAGGCTTCAGAACTAGACAAACCTGGGCTGAATTTACGTCCCTCTATCGCAGCATGATCCTCGGCAAAATACCTCTCTTGGCTTGCTGCCCACTTCATAGGGGGTTGTGAGGTAATCAACACCATTTCCCTCCAAGTCTGGGGGGGCGGGGGAGGGGAGAGGAGCAGTGGAAAGGTGCCCCCCAGCCCCGCCCTCGCACAGAGCACGCCACACACCACCGCCACCCGGGTGCAGGTATGTTTATTCTTCACAACAGAGAAATACAAAGAGCAGAGGGTTTAGAATTCCTTTGTGTCTTGCCCCCGTTAGTGTTTTCCCCCACATTGGATTTGTTTTACTCCCCACCCCTTTCCTTAAATGTAATGCAAACCTCTTCCTGAAGCGTTGAGGGGCGCCTGCCCTCACCTCCCTGCCACCAAGATGCAGACGGAGAGGCCAACAGACGGTTTTCTCTTTTTTAATAAGGTAACTAGTTCTAAATAAGGTGGCCTGGAGGTCCCATAGAAAAAGCAGAGGGTGTTAACAGTATGTATAACAGCGTATTTACAGGGTAGTAACATGCGGACAAAAGCTACAATACTGAGTATCAGACGACGCAAGTCAAACAAAGGGGTGGGGGCGGGGCAGAGAACCCTGTGGGAAAAGAAACCCCAGGAGACGTTAAACTGGTAAATCAATGGTGAGTTAAGGCTTAAAAAGTGTATAAAAATAACACAGTTAATATTCAAAATGGAACTCCAGATACAGAATATATAGATGAGTTTCTGTCTAGTTTTTTTTTTTTTTTTTTTTCCCGGGGGATGGAGTGGGGCTTCTCCGGTCTCTGTACATGGTTCCTATATACACGGACACGCATGGCTTTCAGATCGGGGTGTGTCTGTGGGGGCTGAGGGCAGGGGCAGCTCCTGGGACCCTCCTTTCGGAGGATCCCTTCCCTACTGAGGGGCTGAGGGCCTGGGCTGGGGATTCCCCCTCCATGACAGGGAAGACAAGTAACCCCTCCCTGGGTAATGTCCCATCTGGAGGAAATGATGGAGGGGGTCCTAGCCCCAGACCCACTCCCTCCCCATCCCCCTGCCCACAGTCTGGGATGGTGGGAGAGGTAGCCATTAGGTTTCCTGGCCAGCACCGAGGTAGACTGGGGTGGTCTTAAGGGCATTGGGGGTCCAGGTCTTACCCAGCCCACCCCACCCCATTTCCCTGGGCTGGCACCCAGCCCAGCCCAACACTGCACCCATTGGTCCTTCGGATCCCCCAGCCCCTCTCGTTTTGCCTCCTGAAGTCTGGGCAGCTCTGGAAGCTGCCGCTTCCCTCTGGCCAGTGATGCTCAGGGTGCAGCTCGAGGTCCAAGCTGGGCACCCAGGGTGAGTGGCTCACTCCAGCTGCCTCCTGCCCCTCCCACCACCCCCCCCACCCCCCCGCTTTGCAGTCCAGAAACCCAGGCCTGAGCCTTCCCTCAAGACCTAAGGCCATGGCAAGAGGAGGTCCCACGCTGCCCTCTGGTTCTCTGTGTCCATCTGTCCAACTCTTAATTTCTCGGTCTTAGCAGCACCAACTTCTTGGCCAATAAATATCTTTTTTTGTTATTTCCAAAACAAACTTAAAAACAAACAAACAGTGAAGCCAGTGAAGGGTGGAGGGGAAAGAAAACCCAACAGAGAGAGGTTCAAAGTGCTCTGAGATCGTCTTTGGATGCCACCAAACAGTCCAGTATCTTGCAGTAGGCCTAGCCACCCCCGGAGCTGGACCGGGCAGGGCTTCTGTGCCCAGGCTTTCTGGAAGGTCAGGAAGGTCATTGAGAGCTCGGCTGTTCCTGGAGGGCCCTGGAGGGAGTCGGGCCTGGTGCTGCCCGGGTCTGTGTCTGTCAGTGGGCAGGGCGGCGCCTGGGGTCGGCTCAGATGAGGGAAATTCGCACCGGGATGCCGGGGGACTCCGTCCTCTGGGGCGAGTGATGGCTCACCAGGTGCTCCACCACCGTGTGTTTGGACATGTGCTTCATCAGGTAGGTCTCCTGTAGGCAGGGATGAGATTCAGAGCATAAAACCAACAGCTGGCAGGAGAGGCAAGAAGAGGCTGCAGTTCCCACAAGAGGCCACTGGAGGGCTCCTTGGCAATGGGCCAGCTAGCAAGCAGCCACAGCTCTGGGGAGCAGATTAGCATCCCGCATAGGTTCTAGGGATGCTGCATCCACAGGCCTGGGGGCTGGCTCACTGACCAGAGTCTGACCCACCTCGTGTTGGCTGGAGAGCTCGTTCCTCAGCAGTGCCCACCTGGCACTGCCTGGGGCCAGGCCAGCTGCCATTTACTAGCGAGCTGTCGCCTAGTATGCTGGCTGGTGCTCGCAGTGGAGGTGGCGCAGCCGGCCTGGGTATGTCACCTCACCCCTCCAAGCCTCAGTTTCCTCCTCTGCAAGCAGGGATGGGGCAGGAACAACCTCAAAGGGTTGCTAGGGTGATGTGGGTAAAGCTCTTAGCATGCAGTGAGTGTTGAGGGAACCATTCCTTCCCTGGTCTTTGGATTTCATTCCAGGTGATGGTGGGAGCCCCGGCCTCTGCACCCCCACACTGGATCCTCCCTTGAGGAGAAGTGGGGCCTGATTTGATTGGTGAGTTTGGAAGTATAAACTGGGCATGCTCAGCTCATTCTTAGAGTGCCCCCCACAGGCTCTGCTAAGTCTGACTTGAGGCACCCAAGAATGGGTGGGCAAGGTGACCAAAGGCCCACCTGCAGGCCCACAGGCCCTCACACTAGGCTGCAGGGTGGCACTCTGGTTCCCACCCGCCACTCCTTGGCCTCATACCTCAATCTGCTCAGAATCCGGCAGAGGAAACCCTCAAATGCAGTGACCACATGCTACCAGAGGGGAGCAATTAGCAAAATCCAAACTAGGAAATGATTCTTCAGTGAATAAATTGCAAAGGAAAAAAAAGGCAGGAGTCAGGGGAGCCAATAGATTAAAAGATATAACGACCCAGTGCAATGTAGAAATCTTATTTGGATACTGATTAATAAAATTCTAAGTAAATAAAATCATGGATTCATGGGACAAATGGAAATGTGAATGCTTACTGGGTATTTGATAGTAAGGAATTTGATAACAGGGAGTTATTTTATGGTATTAAGAAGTGTTGTCGGTATGTTTAAAGAGTCCTTATGTTTAGACTCACTAAGTGAACCTTTAGATGGAACAGGATTGGCTGAGGGTTCTGGGGCTGATGGGAACATGAGGATTCACTATTCTACAATGTTTCTTTTATGTATTAAAGTAGTTTAAAAATCAATCTACTAATTTTTCTTGTTCAGTCAGGCCCAGTTCAGGATGGGGCCTCCAGCCAGGTGAGAGCTGACTCCCTCCTTCCCCCCAGAGTTCAGACAGATCCCCTCTAAGAACCACAGCCGTGGACGCTGGCGGCACCTCCTCTAAGAGTAGGGGTGTAGAGGAGGGTCAAGAACTTGGGGCTGGGACTGACTGAAGGTCCGAGGACTGGGGCTCCTTGGTCTCTGGGGCTCCCCACATATGCTCTTTGGGCCCTGGGCCCTGCAGGTTCTGTCCTCCCAGTCTCTCCTCTGCCCTCTGACTCCAGAGAAGGAAAACGCCAGGTACTCGGCACTCAGCAAGCTACAGCCCACTGGCATCTGCCACATACTGCTGACCACCCTGCCTGTAATCCTTGCGCCCCCTCCAGCCAGAGTGACCTTTCAAAAATACTCTCCTAGCTGGCCCCTCCCGATGGCTTCCCATTCCCCCTGGAAAAATATCCAGACTCCCGCGCAGGCCACGAAGCCCCGTGTGACCTCACTTTCTTTCAGTTCCTGGAACACACCTCGCTTGTTCTGCCTCAGGGGGCTTGCATCTTCTGTTCCCTGCAGGGAATGTTCTTCCCCCTGCCTCCTGCTCACCTGGCTCATTCTCCTCCAAGGTTTCAGCTAAATGTTACTTCCTCAGGCTGCCTGCCCAGCCCTGTCTCTCCTTCCCCACTCCATTTTGTCCTCCCTGCTGCTATCTTTCAAAACATACTTTCCTTCTTAGCAATGATTCTCAATCAGAAGCGACTTTGCCCCCCATGGCCGGGACATTTATCAGAGTCTGGAGGCATCTTGGGTTGTCACAACCAGGGAGGGGGCTGCTAGTGGGCAGAGGCCAAGAATGTTGCTAAGCATCCCGCAATGCACAGGACAGCCCCGCCCCAGCAGAAAGGTACCTCCCAAACGCCAACATGGGCCGAGGCTGAGAAACCCTGCTTGGAGCGATCACCACAACCTGTCATTACATATTTATTTGTGTGGTCACTTATTTAATATGTCTCCAGCAGTAGACTCGAACCTCCCTGGCAGCCCAGACTACGTCTGTCTGGTTCATCCTGGTTCCCAAGCGCTGGCACAGGCGCTCAGTAAACACCGAGAGAGTAAGTGTGTTAGCTGAGGTGGCTTAGGGTCAACGGCCAGGCAGCCGCCCTGTGCGTTAGGAACTATCCCTCCTCTGTTGACAGCTGAAGAAACTTGAGGCTCAGAGCTGTCTATCAGGTACACACGGGGGTCTGTTACCCAGAATATTTGATTAGCCAGAAGCACACATACAAGTGACTCACCTGGACTCCCTCTTCTGAGTTCTGAAAGGCCCTGTTTAGGGAAATTCAAACCCAGGGACAGAGCGCTGGATGCAATGACCCTTCTGGCTGTTGAGACCTTCCCTGACACCTAAGGTGGCTCTAGGCAAAGTCACTCTGCCACCTTGTGGCCGTGATGGGGGTTGCAGCTTCCCCAGAAGAAGAAGGCCTTTCTCCCTCCCTGACTCCGGAAAGCAGGGTGCCAAGTCCCGTCCCCCCCACCCCCATCCCACCATGACCACCACGGCCTGGAATATTCTGGGGCTTGGAGGGAACCATGCCTCTGAGCCCTAAAGGCCACCAGGGAGCTGGGAGCTTGGCCTGGGGCTGCCTGAGAGAGAGCTGGGAGACAGAAGCCCTGGTTCCACCTCTCACTGTGATCTTAAGGAGGCACGAGGAGCCCCTCTCTGGGCTTCAGTTCTCTTGTCTAGAAAATGGCAACTGCCAGTGCAGATCTGAGGAGGAAGAAGCGGAGGCCAGCGAGAGGAGGGGCCCCCGGGGGCCCCAGGCACTCACAGAGGTGTAGGCCCGCCCGCACATGCTGCAGCAGTAGGCCTTGGCGTGCTTGATGGCGTGCGCGGACAGGTGGATCTGCAGGGAGGCGGAGTCCGAGTAGGCCCGGTAGCAGTTGGGACACTTGTAGGGCTTGTCCTTGTTGTGCTGGCGCTGGTGAGACTGCGCGGAGGGAGCACAGGAGGGAGTCAGGGGCCAGCAGGCCTTGCCCAGCCCCACCCCTGCTTACGCTCCCTTTTCGGGTAACTGGGCACCTGCTGGGCAGGAGGCGGGTGGCCACTCACCTGGAGATTGGAGAGCTGAGTGAAAGCCTTTTCGCAGCCAGGATGCGGGCACTTGTAGGGTCTGTCGCCTGTGTGGATTCTGCAATGGGCAGCCATGAGGAGGAGTCCCGGCAGATACCCCTCGGCCACTCCAGCCCCCAAGCCTTCCCTGGCCTGCGCACACCTCTGGCTCCCAAGCCTCCCAGGCTCCACTAACACTCTCCCCAGAGTGAGCCCCGGGCAAGAGCTGGGGTCTTCAACGGCCACCCCCTCTCCTTTCTCTGACCTCCCACTGCCAGTCTACCACTAACGCCTCCTTGCTCCCCAAGTCCCTGCTGAACCCAGCCCTCCAGGGGCACCCCCTCGGAGACCTGGCCTTGACCTCCAGCTAATCCTGGAGGGCTTGCTTTGACTGCATTGGCCCCCGTCTTCTAAAAAGCCCACCTGCAGGCCACCCACTGACAAGAGCACAGACTCACAGCTTCTTTCCCTCAGAAAAGGAGGCCTCTCTGACTGGCCCCAACGTCTATTCCCGACCCCCTCCCCATGTCAGGCACGTATCCATGATGGCTACATGGTCACTCCAACTACCGAGAGAATGCAGGACAGAGTGGCCCTAAAGCTCAGCCACCCTGTATCCTTCCTGTGAGTCCCTTCTGTCCCCTCATTCCTGGGTTCTCATCCTGGGTGACCTTGGGCAAATCACCGAGCCTCGGTTTTCCCACCTGCGAAATGGGTATAGAATACAGTCCCTCCCTCACTGAGCCTTATGAAGATAGATAATACATGAAAAGGGCTGAGCCTCAAGTACAGGCACAAAGTGAGCACTCAGTAAACACTAGTATTATTATTCCTTCATTTAACAGTTACTACGTCAGGTACCTATGTGAGCAAAACAGACAAAAACCACCGCCTTGTGCAAACAAGCAGCAAAACACAAGTCACACGTGGGAGGTAACGCGTGCTGTGAGAACAAGGTAAGGGGATCACGAGTGCCGGGAGGGGTGCAGGTTTAATGGGGGGCCGGGGTAGGCCTCATTGAGAAGGTGACTTGGAGGCTGATGGCCGTATTTTCAGTTGAAGTCTGTGGCCAGCACGTGCCCGCCCTACAGCCCGGTGGGGATGCAGGTGGACTGAAGGGAGGTGTGTGGAGGGGGCCCTCCCCGCTCCCCCCATTCAAGCTTTCTCCTATCACCTGGACTTGCCTTTCATCACCTGTCCTAGCAAATCCTCTGAGCCAAGCAGGTGGGGAGTGAAACGCTGGCTGGGTCTGAACCTTGTTTGCCTAATTTACAGAAGAGCATTAGTGCAGGGAGGACCCAGCTCCGGCCTCCTGGTGGCTCCTTCCCTGAGCTCGGGCCACCTCGCTAACTGGGTTTGCTCTGCCCGTCAACACTCATCAAGCAAACTGAGGCCCTCGGCCAGCACAGGGCCTGGCCGGCTGAATCAGGGGCACTCGCTGCCATCAACAAGCCCGTGACACGGAGACTGCCCACTTCCTTCGTCAACACCGATCAGTCCCAATTCCTTCGTCGCTCCAGGCCCTGCGCCGCGTCCTGGTCAGAGAACTATGTCTCATGGATGATTCTGCCGGCCAGCCCTGCGCCCTCCGCACCTCAGCACGGGAGGCTGCCCTCCGACTGGGATCCGAAGGGCAGGGACAGCGCCGTCTCACGGCCGAGGCCAAGTGGAGCTGGGCTGGCTGGTCCTGAGGACCCTCCCTCTGCCTGCGCATGTCTGGGTCACATGTTTGGGGACATCATCCGAGGCTCCTGCACACTGTCTCTACAATGGAAGGACCCTAAGAGTCATCTGGACCAACTGCCTGATGCCAGAATCCGCTCCATTCCCTCCCACCTTCGCTCCCTCCAAGGCTGTGGGATTCATTCCGCAAGAGATCCAGTGGAGGGAGTCCCTTTGGGCCAGAGCCTGCCTCCGACCACCGATCTGGCCCTGTGGGTGGCACCCAGCCCCTGCCTCTTCGGGGAGCCACTGTTGGATGAAAGAAGGACCAGCCTGCCCATTCTCACTGCTACTGGCCCCAAAGCTCTTCAGTCCCCGAGTTTCAAGTCAGGACCAAACCTTCAAGGGCAACGCCAGATCCCTCTCTTTGCGGGGCACCTTCCCACTAGGGGAGCACCCGGCACTGGCTCCCCGACCTGTGGAGATGGAGTGCTCACCACCGACCCCAGGCGTGCGTATCACAGGGAAGCTGAGCTGAAACGGGTGCCCCTCACCTGCCCTTCCACCCCAGCCCCAGCCCCGGGCCCCAAAACTCGCTCTGCTCTCCTGCCTGGTACCTCCACCCCCACGCGAGCTCCTCCTGCTGCCTGGCCCCTGGGCCCCTTCCTTCCTCCACGGCACGGCTGCTCTTGGGGCTCTGGGCGCAAATCGCACTTCGGCCTCCTCCTAGGAGTGTGACCTCAGACAAGTGACTCTGCCTCCCTGAGCCCAGTTCCTCATCTCTACGACAGGATAATAGTAAGCATCGTAAAGACTGGAGAGATTAAATGACTTACATAAAGGTGTTCATAAATTATGTGTGTGGTGTTAGGTTTTACTATATTCATTTCTATTTAAGAGAAACAGTTGATGGAAAACAACAAATGGGGAATTTATTCCAAGTTTAAATAAAATGGTTAAGAATTCATTAGTTACCATTTACCTCCCAGGTAATAATGCCACCTCATAAGGATGGCTTCACTCATGTTGTGCTTTGTAACTAAACAACGGCAGCCTTCATTCATTACTTGAAAGTTAGTTAACCTTCCCTCTCCGTGGCATTTCTCAGATTTGTTATGTCTTACAAGGAAATCCCAGTTCGCGCTGTAATGAGGACTTGATGGACACCTCGCGTGTACACAGCGACGAAGCCGGGCACACGGGCGCTTTCTGCCCAGGAACACAGGTGGGCACACACAGTTTACGGGGCCTGTGAATTCCCCGTTGCTGGTTGGGTTGCAGTCTTATGTCACATTTTAAAACAAATGTCTACTTCTGAAATCACTCAGATTCTTAGTAATCATCAGCGCTTGGTTCTGCGTGTATTTTCCTATGGAAAATAACACAGTAATTAATACATGCTCATACGAGAACCAACTCTGTGTTTCGTGTACTCACAACTGTAAACCTACCTCTGCCCACCCTGAAGCGGTGATGATTTTATTATCGTTACTCTCAGCAGAATTGACAACAACTGACACCCGTCCCTGTCCCAGTCATCAGCTCAAGCTCTCTAACTTTATGAATATCTGTAATTATATGTAATGTATATAAATATAATAGTAATGTCATATACTAGTGTAATATAAGCATAGATAACATGTAATCATACAGAATGTAATTATATGTGCCCTATAATTACATATAATATAAATATACTGAGGCCCGGTGCACGGATTCGTGTGCCGGTGGGGTGCCTTGGCCTGGCCTGTGCCCTCTTGTAATCCGGGACCCCTTGGATGATGTCAGTCTGCTGGTTTCAGCCCGATCCCCACAGGCCAAGCCGAGGGACCCCCTCAGTGCACGAATCCATGCACTGGACCTCTAGTATATATATAAGATCTTTGGTTAACCTCTTCCTGCCCTTCCCACTCTCCCCTTCCCTCTGAGATTCATCAGTCTGTTCCATGTTTCCATGCCTGTGCATTGAGCATCTGCCCCTTGGTGGTCAGTGTGTGTCACAGCTACCAGTTGAACAGTTGCTTAGGCTTTTATATCTATAGATTCACCATATAATTATATATATTTATATATTTATGTTTCTTAAGATGGAGGGAAAAAACCAACAACTTCTCACGTACAGAGACTTGCACAATAAGCATCCACAGAGAGATGTCTTAAGAAGATTTTTTAGCTTTAACTGTACTTATCAATTAGTGCCAATCATAGCATGTGCTTTATGAGCTAAATCAGAAGGCCCTGAAGACGGGTCTGTGCCCTTACTGCCTGTGCTTCTAATCTGAAAATGGACCGTGATTACACCTTGACAGAGGGCTCCATTCTCCCCGATCTGATGTTGTTCACTATTATACCCAACAGACCGGAGGGACTTCGTCTTGTCCACCGGTCAGGTTACCCCTCACACTTGCCTGAAGGCCTCTGCTTCAAACTGCAGGTCAGAAACTGAGTCTGGAAGAAGCACCAAGAGACGATGGCCTCAGCAGAGGACCGTCCGCCACACTTGGCTCTTTATACTTCAGGGAATGGCCAGTGGCACCGGCTTCCAAGCTGACGCCATTCCCGTGCCCGGACACTGCCCGGGGCCAAGGCAGGGTCCATGAGTCTTTAGTCCAGAAGCGAACGACTCTGCAAAGTGAACTAACTACCCGAGACCAGCAGAACAGGAGCACGGCCCAGCACTGGATGGAAGTGACTTAATCCTAGTTAAGGTTACTTCCTAACGGGCATGTGAGAAAACCCTCTTTTGCTCCGATTTCTCTCTAACCCTCAATTTAGGAGGCCATATCTGTACAAATGAGAATAAAATATTCCCTAAAAGGTGTCTTGTTCCAACGAACCCTTCAGAATTCTGGAGGGGAAACACTATAAAAATGTAACATGGATATACACCAGTGACTGATCAGGGAAATTTAAAAATAATAGTTCCACTGAAAACCACGCAGGTAACTGGCCTTGCCTACAACACTCCGAACAAGTACTAGGAAGCACTCCACGTGCCGTTGCTGAGACCTTCTCTTCCTGTGATCGTGACCGGCTCGGTACACAGGCTCAGTGAGAATCTGTCCTCCTTCCTAATAGGACTGAACTGGGTAAATCAAATTTGTAACCATGACCATGCCAGAAATGTCACATGTACGGACAACTGTCATTTAATTGGGCATGACAAGGCTGATAGTAAGAAGCGAGGACTGGACTTCACAGGGGGCCTCCCCAGGAAACCCGACCGGCTCTGCTCCGCTAGGGAGTGGCGTCTTTAAGATTGTAGAAAAAGGCATTCCTGCTGGCCCAGAAAAGTGACAAACTTGGGGATTCTCCAAAAAGATGCCACCTACTGTTTCAGGCTACAGAGGCAACCCTGACAGGGGTGAAGTGGCTGGTTCTAGGTTCCTGGTCTTAGATAATGGAAAACTGCGCGCGCGCGCGCACACACACACACACACACACACACACACACACACACACAGATTAAAAGTATGACCCAGGGGCTTCACAGAGTCTCCTGACAGAAGTTAACTCTCAAATCTTAGCGTCACATGCTCTAATTCTAACAACCATGCAACAGCGGGGCTTGATTACATATAGTTCTCTGCACATAAAACTGGCCAAACCTTAAAAACAATCAAAGTAATGACAAAAATCAGAAAATTGCTGAAGCAAACTTAGGGGCCAAAGCTACAGTAGGGGAGGCATGAGAAAGAGGAAAGCGGACTGACTCCTTGTCCTGTGGCCGTTCTGCCCTTGTTTCTTACTATCCTACCTACACATCACGCCCCCAAGTCCGAGCAACAGACAGACAGAGCCTGCTGCACCCTGATAGGCACCCTGAGAACGGAGAGTAACAAATAAATAAGGACAGCACACCCAGTAAGACATAAGGTCCCTCTGTCCAGCATTCGTCCCCAAAACAGAGAAAACCTTGAGCGCTTTCTGTGAGATACCAACTCCGCGGCAAAAAACCATTTTATCCCAGACGGCGCAAGGCTGATTCTGGCAAACACGCAGCAGTTACAGATCTCCACCCTGGGGAGAAGGGCTGTGTTTCTCCCCTGGAAGAGATGAACTGCCATCTTGAAAACCCTGAGTGTGTTTCTTTAAATGGCCAGTCTCTTTGATGTCTGTCCTCCCCCGCAAAAAACATGTCTTTCCTTAAAGCACGTTTCTCTTAGACTCTCCCTTTCACAGACTGGACTAGAAGGTAAGCCCAGGAGGGCAGGGATTTTTGTCTATTTTGTCCACTGTTGTACTCCCAGCACCTAGAATCACATCTGGCTTATAGAAGAGGTACTATAATTACTTGTTAAAGGGCCCTATAAAAGCCCTTTCGTTCTAGTTATTTCACAAATATTAAACAAATGCTTAGATGCTGTGGCACACACTGGGGGTGTGGAAATGGAGGAGACCAAGCCCTGGCCTGCAAAAGCTCCCAAAATATTGGGGATGATGGGCAAATAGCCAGGTAAGTACAAGACAGCCCACCAACTCCTGTGATGGGGAGGCACAGGGCCTGTGGAACCAGCTCCGGGGGGGCCCAGGAGGACTTCCTGGAGGAAGCTAGACTGAGAGATGGATAGGAGAGGGTCAGAGAAACGGTCAAGGAGGGGAGGGCGTTTCAGGTAAAGGACACAGCATGTGCAAAGACCTGCAGATGAGAAAGGATGGGAAGGAAGGTGTAGGAGTGTGAGCTGATGCCAGTGAGGTCCCCGTAGGCCATATCATAAAAGGCCTCCCTCGAATACCCAGCAAAGGAATCTGGTCTTGACCCTGAAGGCAACGGGCACCTAGAGAAGGTCCTTGCACCAGGTCCACGCATGGGCACAGGTGCCGAGCTGAAACGGCTGCAGGCGGGCAGCACCAGCAGGCCACTCACCTGGTGTGCTGCTGGAGGTGGGAGAGCTGTCGGAAGGACTTATCACAGTAGGAGCAGTGGTAGGGCTTGACGCCCAGGTGGATGCGCAGGTGCTGGGCCAGGTAGGAGGCGTTGGCAAAGGACTTGGAGCAGTGCGGGCACTTGTGGGGCTTGGCCTCTGTGTGCGACTTGGAGTGGATCTGCATCTCGGACTTGGTGAAAAAGGTCAGCGGGCATACCTTACACCTGTGGGGCAAGAAGCAGGTTCACACGCGGGAAGACGCCTGCACCCCTGCCGGTACAGCTCAGGGGAGACCTGCATCAGGACCATGCACCTGGGACAGGGCTTTCCTGCGAGGAGTCTCTGGGGCACAGGTCCACCCGGGAGAGGTGGGAGGCAGGCTCGGGCCTGGACAGCCTCCAATCTGGAGGAGAAAGCTCTCCCACTGGGGGCCCCTTTCCAGCAGCCTGGGCAGCAGGCTCACACTTCACAGGGAGGAGAGATCTGGTGATCCGGTGACGGTTTGCCCAGAGCCACACCCCCAGTGCTGGGGGAGGTGCTCAACCGGCTGCACCTTAGAATCACTGCGGGAGCTTTTGAGAAAGACTGACACCTGGTCCTCCACGTGTCTGCCCTAACAAATTAAATTAGAATTTTTGGAAGTGAGGCCCTGGCTTGGCATTTTTTGAACTCCCCCCCCAGGTGATCCTAACGTTCGGGGTTGAAGGGAGTTGGAAACAGACTGCCATGACCCTAGGCTGTGTGCCCCACACTCACTGCCTCTGAAAGGAGGTGGGTGCAGTGGACTTAGCCCCACCCTCAGCCCCTGGGGTCCCTCTCTCCAGCCCCCATTGCTGTGCTCCTGGGGACAGCCCTCTGCCAGAGCCTCTGCCCCAAGCCCACCTGGACCCCCCGGCTGAGACCCCCACCTGTATGTCTTGCCCTCCTTGGCAGTCTCGCCTGAGGCCAGGATGGGGTAGGGGACTACCAGGACAGGCGGGCCCCCTGGGTTCTCCGCCTTGATCTTTTTGCGGCCTCGCTCGGACTTGGGGGGGCCCAGCAGGCCATGGCCCTGGATTGTCTTGATGGAGTCCAGGAGGGGGGGGCTGGTGATCCCTGAGATGAGGGTGGGGGACGAGGCGATGAGGCGGCTCTGGCTGGTGGTGGTGGGTGTGGACGGGGTGCTGGTGCCCGTGCCCGCGCTGGACTCTGATGTGCTCACAGCCGGGGTCCGGGAGGAGAGCCCTAGACCTGTGAAGACACGGGGTGGGGGCAGGGGTGAGGGGCAGCTGCAGAGGCCAGCTCGGCCCTGGCCACCCAGCTGTGTGACTTAGGCAGGTTACTCGCCTTTTTGAGCCTCTCCTTCTCTTTGTAAATTATCATCCAGGGGTAACTAAATGAGCTTGTGTGCATGTAAGATGCCTTAGATACCTAAGAACTAAAACGAGTTAGATAAAAGGCACTTTGGAAATCATTCAAACCACAGGAAAAAAAACGGAGGCACAAAGACGTTCACGACTGTGTTAGTTATAACAGTGAAAATTAGAGGCACCTGAAATCTGTAACATTAGGGAAGGAAGGATTCGATGAATTTTGATCAGTCTCCTCTACTGAACATTACTGCCCATTAAAAAGGTTATGTCTGTTTAAAAATGTTTAATCTATTGATTGACTTGAGAGAGAGTGAAAGAGAGAGACCAATTTGTTGTTCCACTTACTTATTCATTCATTGGTTGATTCTTGTATGTGACCTGACTGGAGATCAAACCCACAATGCTCTAATCAACTGAGCTACCCAGCCAGGGCCAGAATGAATAAATAAATAAATAAATGTATGTTAAAGGCATACATATGCATAGGAAGAGTAAGAGGAGGTATACCAAACTGTGATGTGGATGGTAGAATTAAAAGTAATTTTAAAAATATATTTTTGGGTTTAACTATACTTTCTGACTCTTTGACAAAAAACTTTTTTTTTTTTTACTTCTATAATAAAAGTTACTCTTTTTAAAATAAGGGGACCAGAGCCCTGGCCGGTTTAGCTCAGTAGATGGCGCATCAGCCTACACACTGAAGGGTCCTTGGTTTGATTCTGGTCCAGGGCACATGCCCGGGTTGCAGTTTCGATCCCCCATAGGGGGTGTGCAGGAGGCAGCCAATCAATGATTCTCTCTCACCATTGATGTTTCTATCTCTCTCTCCCTTCTTCCCTGAAGTGAATAAAAATATTTTTTTAAAAATGAAAATAAAATAAAATGAGGGGACCAGAAACATTTACAATAACAGACTAAGTAGACAAAACAATGAAAATGGTATCATGTGATTAAACTATGCTTTTTTTTTTATCTTTCTGTGCACTGAAAGAGATACTATCCAGCACCAGCACAAGCATGTTTTAGTCACACATGCAGCTGGAGTGTGCACTTACCAACTTTAATGAAGGACTGCATGGCAACAGCCCTTAAAATATTAAATGTATGTAACGTTTGACCAAGCAATTCTACTTCTGGAAATCGCCCTAAAGAAGTATTTGCACATGAACACAAAGGCTGTATACATGGACCTTCTGTACAAAACTGTGGTTGGACAAACTGGACTGGAGCTGTTTGTCCTCAGTAAGGATTGTGTAAAGAGATGAGTCCATCCTCATTATGGAGGACTGGGTAGCCATGACAATAAGACAGATGTCACCCAGTGACATAGAGAGAAGGCCGAAATGTGCAGACAGTATGAACCCCTCTATTTTAAAAACACATACCCAAACTACATATGTATTATACAGAGACAACATATGTGTGTGAGTGCACAGGAATGCATGTGAGAAGAGACACACCAAACTAAATTATGTGTAAATTGTGGTGCTCTCCAGGGAAAAAGAATGTATTGGTAAAAGGAGAGTTTCATACTTTGTCTATTTACTTATATATTACTTGAATTTTTTACCTGGTAAATTCCTCCATTTTTTACATCTGTGATTAAAGGGTAAAATAAAATAAATTATAGAGAAAACAATGAAATGCTAACAATAATGGGACTAAGACTTTTTCTCCTTTTCGTTTATCTTCAATTTCTAAACTTTCTATAATGACTATGTATTATCTTTATAATAAAAAATGCACTAAATACTAGGGTGTCCCCAAAAATGTATACACATTTTGAATAATTATTAATTCCAGTGGTTTAAATCTGAAAAGAAAGAAATATCAGTTAAGCTATCAGCTGTTAAAGTGTGTATACAGTTTTTAGGGACACCCTGTATGTTTATGATAAAATGGCAAGTAGGAAAGCAAGTTAAAGTCATGGGTACAGCCCTACCACAAGCTCAGCAAAGCACGCATGCACACTGAGAAGCAAACAAAAAAGATGAAAAAGGAAGGAAAAAGACTCCAAGCTGCTGGGTTAGGAGCTGGGGGATTATGAGTGATTTTATTCCTTAGTTTCTCTGTTTTCCAAATTTCCTTTAATATGTTTATATTACTTTTTTAATATTACTTTTATAATGAAAAATAAGTTTAATAAAATCATAGTAACGGGAGAAAGTGCAGAGTGTGGCTGGGGCCTGGGGGAGGCTCACAGGGCCCAATAATCTTGGTGTCTCTGAAAGGAGGAGGGAGAAGGGAAGAGAGGCAGGGGTGCCCGGCTGGTGGCAGGCGTGAGCCAGAAGAACAAAGGCCCAGCCACAGTGGCCGCCAGAGAAAACCCGTCTGCCAGGCACCCCCAGCCCTATGACACTGCACCAGGATGTCCCCCCGGCACCCTATCCACGACTGAGTTCATGACCTCCCTCCCCCTCCTCCTGTGGTTCCACCTCATGGGCAGTGCCTGGGAGTCTCCCTCACCTCTTCCCACTCCTCACCCCTGCATCCAATCTAGCAACCAGCCCTGTCTATTCCTCTCAACATAGCTCAGATGGGTCCTCTTCTCTCAGTCCCCACCGCCTTGCCAGGGCCGCACCATCCTCTCCTGCATATCTCTCCATGCTTATCTCCCACCAAGCCAGTTTCCACTGCAGCCAGACCCAGCTTTCTAACCCACATCTGAGCACTTTCCTCTCCTACTTAAAAACCTTCCATGGCCTGTGGCTCCCCACTGCATAGCATGGCCCACAGGCCCCTCACAATCTGCTGCCCTTTCCTCTCTAGCCTCAGCAGAACCAGGATGAGCACAAGGATTAGCACATGGGTTCTGGAACCTCACTGCTTGCCTCTGCCTCTTCCTCCTGACTGTGAAACTGAGCCTCAGTTTCCTCATCTGTCGAATGGAGACATTAAAGTGAATGCACAAAACTGCTGTTTTTTTTGTAAGTCAAAAACAGTCCAGTGTTCAACCTAATACTAACAGTACACACCTCACAGGACTGCTGGGAGAGATAAAATGAGTACTAATGAACATACACTGATGCTCAACTGGAATTAGCTGCCATTATATGATCATCATCACCATCATCTTCTGGCGCTCCCCACCCAGACTGTCCTACTCCTGCTTTCTAAACATGCTCGCTTTGCACATGCTGTTCCCTCTGGCTGCTCCATTCCCTAGTAAACTGCCATCCTTTCCCTGCATATCCACTCCTCCCAGGAAATCTTCACCACCCCTCCACCCCTCCAACCTGCCCCAGGTCTGGTCAGGGTTCCTCTCTGGATTCCTAAATTCATGAAACTGACTTTGCTTCCCTCATGAGCCCCTGGTGGGCCCTCCCAGTAAAGGGTCAGAGAAAATCTGGTAGTTGTACCCATTCTCCCCGCACCCAGCCGGGCCACCCTCGCCACGCCCCTGGCCCGCCCCAACCCAGGCAGGGCCCCGCCCCCGGCCCCGCCTCCGCAGTACCTGTGACAGTGCTGGTGGCGGGCCGCGCGTGCAGCGCCACGTCGGGCTGCGGCACGGACTGCGGGTGCAGCCCGGGCACCTGCTGCAGCTTGGGCAGCGACATGACCGCCTGGCTGCTCTCGGCGGGCGCCGGCGGCACGAGCAGCGGCTGCTGCGACGAGGCCGACGTGGGTGGCAGGTGAGGCGGCCGGATCTTCTCCGCCATCAGCTGCTCCTTGATCTTGTTAATCAGGACCAGGTTGTCCAGCTGCGGGATAGGAGAGGCACTTAAGGGGCTTGGCCAGCGACCGGCCCCTTCCCTGGGCCATCAGTCCACCTGCAAGCCCCTCGCCCCTCTCCCCACAGCCAAAGCAGTAAGAGGGGGAAGGTGGCCGCAGGGGGGACGCTCCTCTTACCTGGCTGGGCATGGTGGGAGGAGGGGGCCAGAAGTAGGGGTTGTTAAATCGAGGCTCGGCCATCCTGCGGGGAGAGAGCGACTGTTACGGGGAAGAGGGCCCTCCCCACCAGCTTGGGGCGAACTCAAGTCGGAGCCAGTGTGTGGGACCCTCACCCTGCAGCAGAGCAGGCCTCCTACCAGGGCCAGGGAACGGCATCTCAGGCTGAAGAGTCGAATTCAGCGTCTCCCTCAATGGGCACAAAGGTCACATCCAAACCAGAGTGCTCCCAGCCCCTCCCTGAAACTGGCAGACCAATCCCCATCCCAGAAGGAATGGGGCAGAGCCAACCCCATGGACCCATGGATTCTGCACTAAAGCCCTCCTCCCCACCCCCTTCAAAGGCAAACAGGAGTCCTGGACGGCTGTGTCAATGGCCACAGAGCAGAGGTAACGGGCCATCCCTCATCTCTGCTCCCATGACCCATGGCCCCTCTAATGCAGACACCCCCATCACAACACAGGGGCAACCTGAGTCATCAGATAAGTCTTTCTGAGAGGCAATTTGGCAGGACGACTTACAAGGACCCAAATGGTTATTGGACTTTCTGGTAAGTTACCTTTAAGAAACAAGCATGGCCGAAACCGGATTGGCTCAGTGGATAGAGCGTCAGCCTGCAGCCTGAAAGGTCCCAGGTTGGATTCCGGTCAAGGGCATGTACCTGGGTTGTGGGCACATCCCCAGTAGGGGGCGTGCAGGAGGCAGCTGATCGATGTTTCTCTCTCATCCATGTTTCTAACTCTCTCTCTCCTTTCCTCTCTGTAAAAAATCAATAAAATATATTTTTTTTAAAAAAAGAAACAAGCATGGCCATGGGCAACCCTTTACCTACAAGAATGTGTCAGGTCACTGTGCACAGGAGGGGGTTGAGGAGGCCTGAGGCTAGCGCCGCTGGGGCTCTTCAGTAGTCGTGACTATCTGTCTGGTAGCCCTCGCCTCCCAGGTCCCACGGCAGGCCTATGCAGTTAGAAGGCTTTTTCAACCAAGGAAGTATGCAGGATGGGCCTTCAAAGCTCACTTAGTCTTCCTGTGGCTCTAGAGTCAAAAGTGACGTACAGGGACCATGCTGGGCAGAGGGATTCCATTGTCTTGCTTCCTATCCAATTTCTCTTATTTAACAGAAATTGCTAACTCAACACCTAACTGATATCACTGCTTAAATGAACTTGTTTATTTTGATAGGCAAGGCCAAAAGGAGGTGTCTTCAGCCTCTTTTCCTGGTCCTACAAGCCTGAGAAGCCCCTACTGGAATTGCAGACAGGGGGTTTCAGGAGAAAACCCTCAAAAAGGTTAAATCTAATCTCAACCCTTTACGAAAGATGTATTATGTGAGTTATCTCTTGTGATCTTTACGTAAGAAGGCACAGAATGTATTATAACCCCAAATTATAGGTGAAGAAACTGAGGCCTGGAGAGAAAGGAAGAGAGCTGCTCAAGACCACAGGGCTAGGGTGTCAGAGTCAAGACTAGAAATCAGATTTGCACAGGTTGGTTCCTCTTGTCATTTGCTTTGTAAACCCGAGTCTCAGTTGAGCAAATAGCCACATGCCAGTAACTCAATACCTATATGCAAAAGTCCTGGTCTCTCCCTTCCAGCCTGGGGTGGTTTGGGTGTGAGCCTGGCCAGCCTGGGCATCAGAATCTTCCTCTGGGGTGGCCAGGGCAGCCCATGCCTCTAATAGCTCTCCTGCTCCCGCCACCTGCAGACGCCAAGCTGCCCTTCCCTCATAGCCCCATACAAGCAGCACGTCCTGCCTGGAGTTCTCCCAGAATGCTCCAGGTGCCTGGGGGTTCTTTCTCAGAAAGACCTCAAAACAATAACAACAGTGAGGAGGCTGCCCTTACCAAGTGCCTACCTTGGGCCAGCCACACTGACAGTGAAAAGCAGGTGCTCTCATCCCCCACGTTTTACAACTGAGGAAACTGAAGTTCAAAAAGGTGGAATGACTTGGTCAAGGTCACACAGCAAGTAAGTAGAGAGCTCAGATTCCCCCTCTAAACTGCCTGACTCTGAGGTCCAGCTCACCAGTCCCTTAGCTGTTCCGGCCCAGAGGTTATTAATAAAGTGAGTTGCATGACAGAATGAATAAATGAAGGCATAATAATCGGAATTATCTTAAAGACAATCCCACACAACTATCTAGCACTGCTGACAGCTTACAAAGCTCTTCTGTACCCACTGGCATTCTCATCAGAGCCCTGGGGAGCAGGGAAGGGTGTTCACCCCATTTCATAGAGGAAGAAACCAGGGCACTAGGAGGGAAGCACTTGGCTCCAGGCCACATGGATGGGGAAACAGGAAGTGCTGGGCTGCAATGGTGGGCATCAGCTCTCTAAGCATCAGTTTTCCTCGTCTGTAAAATGGGATGAAACACTCCTGGCCTAGGACTCTGTCCATTGTACCCAGCTGTCCCTCAGACAGTTCTGAGGGAAGCCGTCCTCTCCTCCTCCTCCTCTTCAATCCAATGCCAAGTTCAGGCTTTCCAAAGCCCAACCCTGGTCAGAAAGGTATGTGGAAGAGGGTGGCTTGCTTAGGGTCCCATAGCTGCAACAGAGCACCTTCTCTGCCATTTACCAGGCCCCCAGCCAGACAGGGACCACCCCTCACCTTGGATGGGGAAGCAGGCCCAGAGAGGGGAAGGCTCTGCCCTGAGTCTTTAATCTGAGCTGCACAGCCTCTGCCTAAAGTCTACATCCTTCTCTGGCTGGTCTGAGATAATTGAATGATTCAGTTGATGACCTTGGTCCTGGTGTATACGGGACCTGAGGTGGGGCGGGGGAACACGTGCTGAGTTCCTACTGAATGTCAGACACATCGCTAGGTGTGCACCAAGAGCATCTCATGTGAGTCCCCCAGCAGGCCTGGCGGGTGGGTGTCCATCTGTGCAACCCCAGGACCTGCATGACAAGGGGGGAGAGGGATGGCAAAGGGGCAGGGGGAAAGTCCTAGAGTAGGTGGGCCACCTCAGACCTTGTTTTGAGGGAGGGTTTTAAGCAGGAGAGAGACTGGACAGATGTATGTTTAGGACAGGTGGACGAGGCAGAGGGCATTCCTGGCAGAGGCACCAGCTTGAACAGAGGTATGCCAGTCATAGGCAGGTTTGGGACAGTGAGCAGCTACCCACTGGCATCAAAGAGAGAGCTGGAGATTGGTGGGGGGCGGGGGGTGAGAGACACAGGCCAGTTGGCAGGGCCTTGAATGCCATGCTAAGGTGTTGGGATGGATGCTGAGGGTGAGAAGGCATCAGGAAGTGTTCTGGACCAGGGGGGCAATGAACCTAAGAGGTCAGAGGGAGAAGCCTGAGGACAACACCGGGAGCAGAGGGGATGGCGGCAGAGCAGATTGGATGGGGCTGAATGTCCATGGCAGAACAGGCAGAGGAGACACGCTGGTGGTGGGGAAGGACACGTGGACTGAGCTTCAAGCCCCAGACAGAAGCCTAGACTCTGTACTGAGTCCTGGGACGCATAGCACTGATCCTTGCAGTGGGGCTCTCATTTTGGTTTTTCTGCTCTAAAAAGGGGGAAGAGTTGGATGGGTGGATGAATGAAACACCTTCCAGAGCTGCCTCTGAAAACAGCATCCTGATGGCAGCTGCCCCTCCACCCACCCACCCACACGTCCGTCCATTCATCCGGAATACACCTTACGGGCCAAACAAACGGGGAGCCAGTGCTGGGGAACCTGAGGCAAACCAGAGAGCTGCCCTCCGGGAGCCCCAAGCTGAGTGGAGGAAGCAGACGAGTGACCCAAGTTTCTGAGAAAAAGAGCTTTTGCCTAAGAAACCTACTACACGCCACCAATGCACGTAGTCAAAGCTGACCGGCCATCTTCCGGTCCTACAGGGCGTCCCTGCCAGCTGGGTCCTTTGGGAAGATCTGTGTGCATGACCCCTGGCTCCCTCATCTCGGTCTCTTTCACAGCAACCTCACCCCCGCTGGGCTGCTTAGGGTAGTACAGGTGCTTCCTCTTTCCCACTGACCTCAGTCCCTGGGTGACCCACCTACTCTAGGACTTTAAATGCCAACCAACCCCCATGCCTCCACCTACAGCCCTGGCTTCTTCCTAGAGCTCCAGACCCAACTTTCCAGCTGCCTCCCTGACACATCCCTCTGGCTGTCTCCCAGCCTCTCACTCGGCAGGCCTAAGCTGGGCTTGGTCTTTCCCTAGATGGACACCTCCTCTAACCATTCCCAACTCCAAGAGGGCCTCCCCAGCTGCCCATAGGCTCTTGCCACATACATACATTGATCTACAATGCATCCCCTCTCTTCCCAGTTCAGATCCATCGCCAGCCACGTCCTCAGAATCCTCACTTCCTTCCACAAGTCCTAGCTGCAATCACCTCACCTGGCCATGGAACAGCCTGCTTTGCTTGGAGCCTAATGCACTCAGGTTCAAATCTTGGCTCCAACTCACCAACTGTGTGATCTTAGGCAAGTCACTTGCTTCTGCCCCCCGTGTAAGGGAAGAGCAGCCCAGAGCCAGGGGCCTGACCCAGGATGGAAAGAAAGGACCACGGAGGATTTCCCAGGGGCAGTGATGCTGGCTTTGGGTCTTAAAGGATGAGTGGGCGTTGGCCAGGCAGAGGAGTGGGGAGCATTCCTGGCAGAAGGAGCAGCCTGAGCAAAGGCCCAGAGGTAAGCAGCAACATGGCATGTGAGGGGGCTAAAGCATTCCGGTGTGGACTGGGAGCCAGGACACGAGGCTGGAGCCATCAGCCAGGGCCTGACCCAGAAGGTCGATTCCCGAATCCTAGGCCTGGAGTCTGGACTTGAAGCAGGAGTGATGGGACAGAATCTGTGGTTTAGAAAGACCCCTCTGACGGCTGAGTGTAGACAGGGCTGGAGAGGCCAGAAGTGGAGGCAGTGAAGGAACACCCATTAGGAGGCCCTTGGGAATGGAAGGGATAGGCAGGAGTCAAACCTGGGCCAGGCAGGAGAGTGAGCAAGGAGGCCTGGCTATTTAGTTGAGCTGGAGGCCAAGGAAGTATGTATAGGCTGCCACCCATGGTGTGGCCTGGCAGCTTCTCTGGATAGCAACATGGACAAACATGACCACAGGAACATGCAGACAGACAGCATCAAAGTCAGACACATATGACAGACACAGACCTGTAGCCCCAAACATGGACAGAGGGGGACACAGCAACGCCCATGAGCAGGAACCCACAGCCCCCAGGACACAGAGTCACGGGAGGATGCTGTTAAAGTGGGTGCATGCATACGACCCTTGGTGCAGATCCAGAGGGAGGCAGTGAGGGATGCTCAGGGAAGCTGGGATGAACACAATGGCGTAATCCCCCAAAGAACAAATCCCTCATTGACAGATTTCAACCTGGAATCACAGGCTGCTTACCTAGAGTGTCCTTTCCCACTTGGTGAACTTCTACTCATCCTTCAAGACCCAGCTCAAGTGATCCCTCTTCTACGGAGCTTTCCCTGAACCCCCAGTCAGTCACTTCCTCTGTGTTCCCAACAGCACCTTGTATATGAGAATAACAATAACAATAATAAAATGGCAGCTACCATTAATTTTCACACCTATTATGTGCCAGGCACTGTGCTGACTATGTCATATGCATCATGTCACTGAATCTTCCCAATGACCCTGTGAAATGCACATTTAACAAGAGAGGAAACAGCAGCTCAGAGAAGCTGACCAACTTGCCCAAAGTCACAGAGCTAGCAAGTGATGGAGTGAGGATGCCTCCCAGCACCACAGAGACATCATACGCTAGAGTGGTTATCTGCCTGCCTGGGCGACTTCCCCGCCAGGTTATGAGCCCTTCAAGCCAGGTAGGGTTGGTGCTGATTCTCCTCTACCATCCCAGCATCTAGCCCATGGTGGTCTCAGAAACTCTACGTAGAATGAAAAAGTATAATAATATCGACTACTGTTTCCTGAGCCCTTCTAATAGGCCAGGAACTGTGTCAGGGCCTTTTACACCATTATAATGAAATAGACCCATTATAAGGAAAATGCAGTCCAGAGAGGTTAAGTAACTTGCCTGAGGTCACAGAGCCCAGTCTGGATTTAAAACCAGGTCTGTCTATCACCCTATCCTAGGAAGGTGGCCTCTGAGGTCTGCCTAGCAACCTGCACAAGGGGGAACTTAGGGTGGGGCACTGCGGAAGGGGTACACCAGGGGCCAGGCCCTGCTACCCAGGCAGGTTGAGGCCTAGACAAACAGACACAAAGAGGACAGGTAGCCCAGGGTAGAATGCAGCTAGCCTTGCCCACTGCAGGGCAGGAGGATGCAGTTAAGCAACTTATGTCCCACCCCCCTCCCCAGCCCATCCCACAGACATTAAAAAATGAGAACTGACCAGACCCTGCGCGGCCACAAAGCAAATGGGAGGGAACAGCCCGGACACTATGATTACAAAGAGGCAAAAATAAAAACCTGCGGCAGAAAAGGCAAGCAGCAGGGAGCCGCGCCCAGAGGGAGGCTGGGAGGCTGGGGGAGGCGGCTGGAGCCCATCTGACTTTTTGTCATTGTTTCTCTGATTTTCAGATTCTCTGTAATATTGTTCGGTTGCTTTTATATTGAAAACAATAAATTTATTCTTTTAAAAATGAAAGAGAAAGAAAAAAAAAGAAAAGAAGAAAAGGAAGGTTGGTAGAGGGTTGGGGGAGAGGGGAACAGATGGAGGTTCTGGAGCATGGAGTAGCAGGGAGAGGTCAAGGTCAGCCAATGGTTGACAATTGACAGTTACAAGCCAGGCCCTGCACAGCCCCACCCTCCAGGTACATATGACCGGGGTAGGGGTAGCAAATGTCAGGAAGGGCTACCTGACAGAGGCAATAGTCAACCTGCACTTTGAAGTTGGTTAGGATTCCACCAGGTGGGGAAAGAAGCGTGTGCCCACCCCCTTTCCTGCCTTGGTCCAGGCCCCCTTCAGCTATTGCAAGAGTTTCCTCAAGGTTTCCCCACCTCTGCCCACATCCCCCATTCCATTCTCTGTAGTCACTCTGATATTTCTAAAATATAAATCAGGTCCCCTCAGAACCTTCCATGGCTCCCTACTCCCCTGCAGACAGGGTCTGGATTCCTTAGTCCTTACATATTCAGCCCCTGCTGACCTCTTTGGCCTCCCCGGGTATTCTGCCTTACACTCTGCCCCTGCTGGCCAAGACTGAGTGTTCCCCCAGTGTCCCTTTTCTCACTTCCTTAACCTTCCTCCTCCCCCTGGAGCCCTCTGCCCTACCCATCTCACTGGTTAACTACAACTTATTCCTTGGGCCCCAGATTACAGGCTATTTCCTCTTGAAAGCCTTCTGGCCCAGACTGTGTTGGGTACCTCTCCTC
Source organism: Corynorhinus townsendii (assembly GCA_026230045.1). Lineage (NCBI taxonomy): Eukaryota > Metazoa > Chordata > Mammalia > Chiroptera > Vespertilionidae > Corynorhinus > Corynorhinus townsendii. The sequence goes on from JAPDVU010000002.1 coordinate 200,954,418, forward strand.
TCTGCTCCCTTTCTGCCCCGCATTCCCATCACCAGACACTGATCACTCCATTTTCTGCCTGTTTTCCCATCCATCTCTGCTGCTGGGCAGGTTCTCTGTTAGAACAGAGTCATAGCTGAGCCATTTATTTGCCAAGCCCTACACTGTACCTGATAAATGTTTGAATGAATGAATGAATGGTCTAGGTGGGGGAACTGAAAGTGTCATGGTCTGGGTAGAGGAAAGTCCTTCTCCCTCCCTGGGTCCCTTCCACTCACCCTGGCACTATGTTGTCCCCTATGTTATACTCTTCCCTATTTCCTGTATCTCAGCCCCATCTTCCTAATTGATCTGAGAAGGGGTTGCATGCTATAAAGACTAGCAGACCAAAAAGGGTGTTAACATCTAATAACCACACACACACACACACACACACACACACACAAACAAATGGTTCTGCTTCCCTAGCAGTGAAAATTAAATGAGCTTCACTTGTTAAAATAGCAAAAATATATAAGAAAATGATAATACCCAATGCTGGCGAGCCTATGGTGACACTGGCACTCCCATTATTGCTAGGAGTGTACTTTGGATCATTTTAAAGCAATCTGGCAATAATGTGTCACAAGCTCTAAAAGTTTTCAGACTAGCAATCCCATTCTTGGTCATCTATCCCTAGAAAATATCCCAAATACAGATAAAGTTTTAGACACAAAGCTGTTTGCTTCAATGGTTCCTTATAATAGCAAAAACCTGGAATATCCGAAATTTTAAACAAGAAGGGGATGGCTCTGTAGATCATGTTAAACAATGACAGTCTACAGTCATTAATAATAGACAGTGTTTACTGGCATTGTAATGACTTATTTAACACTCATATCAACCTTAAAAGGAACTGAGGCACAGAGAGATCAGGTAACTTGCCCAAAGTCAAACAGTCCGTGTCTGATAGGAACCTAGAAAGTTGGGGTCCAGAACCCCCAGTCTCCCCATTAGAAAGAAGGATTAAAACCACCCTGCAGTCATTCAGAAAATACCTTTGATACAACTTCTATAAAAAAAAAAACAAAAAAAAAACTAGATGCGGAGAGAAAACAGGGAAGGAAACACCAAAATGCTAATAGTGGTGTTCAGGCTAATCTGCTTTTTCTACAGGATGGTTATGTGATTTTTATTTAAGGAGCATTTTTAATAAAATTAAAGGTTCAGCAAGCTTTGGCCAAGCAGATACCCCAAGCCGCTCACAGCCCCATGAGGATTCTGGCTCTCCTGTCTGGGCGCTTTAGAGAGGAGGACCAGGCCAAAGGGAAGCCCGCCCCGGCCACTCACTCTCCTACTGAAATCCCCCTATGTTCCCATACTTTGGGGCACAACTCAAAACTCCCCAGCATAGCACCCTTTGTCAAGGAGGCCCTGCTGGCCATATACATCCCAACAGGTACCTCCCCCTCTCCAGCCTCACGACCTGCAGGTTCCTCCAAAACTAGCTGCTCTCTTGTGCCACCGGGCCTTTCCACAGGCTGTGCCCTTCTATCTGGGGGTCATCACCAGCCGAAACCCTGCCAGGCTCCCGTCAACCACTGAGTCAGCTTGGTGTCACTGCCCTGGGAAAACCTTCCAGATCACCGCCCCTTCAAGGCTCCATCTGCAGCTTTCTCCCCGAATTCCCACAGCTGCCTGGGTTTCCCCTACCAAAGCCCTGATCCCATTGTCCGGAATTGCCTGGTGACTTGTTTGCCCAGTGCCCACGTAGCTGGGAGCTCCCCCAGGGGAGCCTGGGTCTGGCTCTTGGTTACAACCCCATACCCTGACTCGGCCCCACAGTTTACCAGGCTCTTCCTTAAAAGTCACTTTCTGCCCTGACCGGTTTGGCTCAGTGGATAGAGCGTTGGCCTGTGGACTGAAAGGTCCCAGGTTTGATTCTGGTCAAGGGCATGTACCTTGGTTGCGGGCGCATACCCAGTAGGGGGTGTGCAGGAGGCAGCTGATCAATGTTTCTCTCTCATCGATGTTTTTAACTCTCTATCCCTTTCCCTTCCTCTCTGTAAAAAAATCAATAAAATATATATATTTTTTTAAAAGTCACTTTCTGACCTTCTCCCTAATAGGAATTGGGCCACCCTTTACACACACCCACTGCCCCCTGCATTCTCCCCACCCCGCCTTTGTACCACATCTCTAAATACTCCCTCCCGACCTGACCCACAAAGATGGAGCCACCGCTATAGGCCCAGAGTCAAGTGCTGGCCACACAGTAGGTGCTCAAGTGCCCAGTTCACATTAGGTGCCTAATAAATGTTCACTGAGAGAATCAGTGAGAGAATCATGGGCCTGGAAGACTGAGAAGTTTGCCAGGAGAGTGAGGGTGGAGAGAGCCTCTGAGCAGAGGGGCAGCTTATAGGGAAGCAGAGGGTTCTCAAACACGCTACTGCTGGGAGTATGGCTGGGCCCGGGGGCGGGGTATTCCTAGGAAGAGGAGCCCCTCTGAAGGAAGATTTCATCAAGATGGGACTTACTGATGGGGGGAAGGAAATGGTCAAGAAATGCCAGGGAAGGGTAAACCAGGTGTGCAAAGGCCCAGAGGCAGGAAAGCAAACAGCACACATTTGGTCTGCTGTGGGTACAGTGCAGACATTCACCGGGGAAGGAGGGAAAGGTGGCCAGGGTAGTTCACAGAGGACCAGAGTTCCACACTAAGTGCTTGGGTGAAAGGCTGGGTGTGGGGCAGCGGAGGTCCCTGAGCAGGAGAAGGCCATGGTCAAGGTTTGGCCTGAGATGGACGAGCAGGAAATGGTCTAAGTTGAGTTTTCCCATTTTCCCAGCGCCTTGAGACCCCCGTGTGCTCAGAGGTTTCCTCCCCATGACCCCTCTGCCCTCCATGTACCCCACTCCATGCAGCCCTGAGCCCTGAGCCCCAGCTGCTGGGCCCCATTCCACCCAAGTCAGCTTCAGAAGCTTGCTCCTAGGAACTTCCTGTGAGGAACAGGCTCCCAAGGGTCCTGGATCCAATCAGGCTGGGTTTTCACAGCCCTGCGTGGGTGGGAGGGGGGAGGGGGAAGGCTGTTTCCATTGTGGTGGCGGTCTATGCCCTGGGCAATGGGAGCTGGGATGCTAACCCCTCCCTGAGCCCTCCCATCCCACTGCCAACCACCCAGAGCCACCTAGAGCAGGGACCCTCACCCTCGCTGGGAGCCTCCTGCCCTCACTTAGGAAATGGGCCATGAATGCTCCTCTCAGGGCTGAGAGAATGTGCTGCAGGCTGTACACACATGCCCTGCTCTACTTCCACTCTCCTGGGGATCCCCACCTCCCAACCCCACAGGGCCTCCCATCCCCACAGGGGCCACCATAAAATGACAATAACAGAACAACAACAATAATAGTTACTAAGCATGTCTTCCATGTCAGGTGCTATTAGGTGCTTCACAAGCATTTCTCACTCAGCCCCCTAATGACCCTGTGAAAGATGCTTAGAACATACAGTAAATGAACAGCTTGGTGACTTGTTATAAAGCCCACATCCAGAGAACCCAAGAAGCCCCCACCCGTCCCCTCCCAATTGCAGTCCCCTTGCTTGCATCCCCCAAAGTTCCCACCCTCCTGGCTTCCGTGGTGGTCATCTTTTCCTGTTTGCGGCAGGAATAAGGCCCAGAAGAGTATGTAACCTGCCCGAGGCCATGCAGCTGGGGAGCAGAAGTGGGGGGGGGGGGGAGTGGCACGCAGGGAGCTGGAACCCTCCGCCATCGGCTGGCTGTGCGACCTTCAGCAAGTCCATTTCCTTTCGGGGCCTTCATTCTTTCATCTATAAAACGATTCCACTAAGTCACGGCCTGAGTTTCTGGACCCGCTGAGGGCCAGTGTGGCAATTGACAGGTCAACAGTACAGATTCTGGAACAAGACGGCGTAGAGGGAAGCCCCAGAGACTGTTACCAAACTAGGGATGATAACGGTGTCCCCACAGTGCTGCTGTGAAGATTAAGTGAGTTAATACGTATAAAGTCTTTAGAAGAGTGCCTGGCATACAGTAAGGACTCCATACTGGCTATTGCTGTGTTGTTACGTGGTTCTCTAAGGCATAGAGAGCCTTTCCCAACCCAAAGACCCGCGTGGAAATCTGACCAAGATGTGGCGGTAGCTGGGCTGGGGGGGGGGGGGGGGGGCGGGCAGGAGGGGGAGGGAGCAGCCCTGGAGCCTTTCAGGGCCCACAGGGGCTGCTCTGCTGATGTGGGAGCCAAGTCTGGGATTAACTCAAAGCAGGACAGCCAGCTGCTGAACCCCAGCTGTGACCTGCCCCCAGGAACTTTCTAGACAATTCCTAGGGGTTGTAGGCAGGGAACCCCTGGCAGATGGTCAGAACCTGTTCTCATGCTGTATCTCCAAACCCCAGAGTGGGCCCTCAACGCAGGGCAAGGTAGCCAAGAGAGGGGTGGGCTGGTCGGAGACAGGGTGGGAGTGCCTGGGGTGGACACGTGTGGAGGGGTAGAGGCCAGAGAAGACCTACCCCAGACCCTACCAGGCCAGGTCTCACACCCTCGCCAGGGACTGTCTAGAGCAGTGGTCGGCAAACTCATTAGTCAACAGAGCCAAATATCAACAGTACAACGATTAAAATTTCTTTTGAGAGCCAAATTTTTTAAACTTAAACTTCTTCTAACGCCACTTCTTCAAAACAGACTCACCCATGCCGTGGTATTTTGTGGAAGAGCCACACTCAAGGGGCCAAAGAGCCGCATGTGGCTCGCGAGCCGTGGTTTGCCAACCACTGGTCTAGAGCTACCACCTTCTCCATGTTCCTTGCTCTCCCAGGTGGCTCCCTTGGCCTCTATGGAAAACTTCTGGCCACGGTACAGGTATCACTTCCTCCCAGAAGCACCTCTCACCTACCTGTACCATGACCGTCACTCATTACAGGAAACAGACAAGCATGCTGCTACAGGGAGGCTCTCGTCAGAAAACAGTAGTTCCCTCCCAGCACTTGCCACAATCTATAATCACATCATCATTGTGTGCTCTTTGGCTCGTCAGTCTCTCCCACCAGGACAGGAACGATGTCAGTTTTCCTCCCCTCTATCCCCAGCATCTAGCCCATGGCCTGGTATATAGTAAATGCTCAAGAAATACTGCTGAATGGAGGTGGACGGTGTAAACAAGCTGCCTGCTCCACCGCTGCAAGCAGATCCAGGCAGGGTGTGGGCACACGCGTGAATCCATGGGGATCGTGTGCACAGCCCAGAATGGGAGGTGTGGGCACACGCGTGAATGCATGAGGATCACGTGCACAGCCCAGAATGGGAGGTGTGGGCACACACGTGAATGCATGGGGATCGTGTGCACAGCCCAGAATGGGAGGTGTGGGCACACGCGTGAATGCATGGGGATCGTGTGCACAGCCCAGAATGGGAGGTGCGGGCACACGCGTGAATGCATGGGGATCGTGTGCACAGCCCAGAATGGGAGGTGTGGGCACACACGTGAATGCATGGGGATCGTGTGTACAGCCCAGAATGGGAGGTGTGGGCACACACGTGAATGCATGGGGATCATGTGCACAGCCCATAATGGGAGGCTACATCCTCATGGTGTAAATGAGTGGGTATGCAAGATATACCTACATGTAAAAACACACATGTATATGAGTATGCCTGAGTGCAGGCGATAAACTTGGCATGTATCATGCATGTGAAAGTACATGAGAAGGGATAGCCATGCAGCTGTTTGTCACTTCCTGGGAAGGTACACTCAGGTATCTGCACGTGTATGTAATCCTGCAGGTGGTAGAGTGTATGCATGTGTTCCCATGTGATGTGTGTATCATGTGGTAAATACACACTCCAGCAGACATGCCTCCTGAACTTCTGGCTCCTGTGGGCCCAGTTCAGGGCATCTCTGGTGTTGTTTCTGAAATAGCAGGGGAGCACCCAAATTGGCAAAGGAGGGCAGGGTCAAAGGTGGTAGTGGATGGCTGATAATGTGAATATGTAAGAATGTGTGTTTTTCAGTGGATCTGGGGGGATGTGCCCACCCCGATCAGGTTTCTCCCACTGAACCCCAGAATCTGAAATGGCTAAACTGTCCCCTCAAGGACTGTCCCTGTTGGCTTTAGCTCAGAGAAAGACCTACATGGAAAGGCCACACCAATGAGGCAGGGATAAGGCAAGACACTTTGGGCTCCAGAACCAAATACCTGGGCCTTCCCCCCCACAACTTATCCACTAAAACAGTACTCGGTCACCTCCCCAAATCCTACCCAGCCTCCAAAGCCACCCCAGCCGCAGGTCGAGGAAGCTATCCCCACAGCCCCTCACCCTTCCACCACACCCACTTCCTCAATCCCACCCAAGTGCCAGGCGCTGGGCCCTTGTACAGCCTGTGCATCAGGGATGTGACCCCCACTGCGGAGGCGAGGAGGCCGGTGCTACCCAGGGGGCTTCTCCAAAGAGGACTGCCCCTGCCTTTGAACCCCAGGCACATAGTGTGGCCGCCTGTTGGCACCTGGGGAGCAAAAAGCCCACCAGGCAAAGCATCTTGAGATGTAAGTGTCCTTGGACTAGGCCTACTCCTCTCCCTTCCCACTGTAGTCTCCACAACAGGCAAAATGAGATTCAGCTGGATAATCGAGGAGGTCTACCTCTCTCCAGTGAGTAGGCGGCTTTAGGTCTCAGATGGTCCTCCAATGGGGGACACACATCACCCATGCAGACTTTCTTAGGGCTCTATGGAGAGGTAACTGTCTTCTTTTCCTCAGGGCACTGAGTCTGCCCAGGACCCTGGAACAAGTGCCTAGTGCGGTGCTACAGAGATACAGGGAAGCATTCTTTGTACACACCATTCATTCATTCATTCATTCAACACCACCCACCAAAGCCGCCTGCCTTCAAGGAGCTCACAACCCAGTGGGGAGAAAGAGGCGTCTAAAATCACAAACCACAAGGACAAAAGCACTGGAAAACCAGAACACTCAGATCATTTCACACTTTCTAAAGAAATCGTTCCAGCAATACAACGGTCTGACCGGGGAGAATGGGGGTGCCTGGTGAGGAAGGGGCCCCGTCACTCTACCAGCAGTCAGGGCCCTTTTGCCAAGGATGTGGGAAGGGGATTCCAGCTCCATGCAGGGGTCTGGGAAGTTGGGCTTGTCCTCAACAGGTGTGGGATTCACAAGAGGAGCCCCAAAGTGCTGGGTTCAACTCCCACAATGCCCTTGACAAGATCTGTGGACCCTGGCAAGTTACCTAATCTCCCTGGGCCTCGGTTTCCTCATCTGTAAAATGAGGGGAATAACAATGAGGATTAAATCCATTAACAATTAAAAAGCCTTTTATAACATGGCCTGACGCACAGTGAGAGTAAGGCAGTGAGCGTCCCCTTTGTAAGAGTCTAAATCCCAGAGCAGATCAAGCGAACACTCCAAGTGTCAAAGTTTCTGAGGCAGAAAGCTTCTCAATACTAAGATTCTGAGATTGGCAGAGACTGGGATTCTTAGATCCCGCGATTTCATCATCTCATTATTTCCCAACAACAGCCCGGAGCTCCCCAGGGGAGGAGAGGACAGAGCTCGGTGTCACTTCAGTGTCACTTCTTCTCCCAGGCACTGCCAGGGCCGCCGCCACACCTGGGCTCCCAGCATTTCCTCACCTCCAAGACAGCCCTTGTCACTCCTGCTGGAACCACCTGCCCACTCGCCTGCACGGTCTAAGCATGTTCCAGTGGTGCAGACAGACAAGAAGTGCAAATAAACAAATACATGAGAAAGTTTCGGATACTGGTAAGAGCCACAAGGAAAAATAAAAAGGGGCTGCCATGACCGAGAGTCAGAGTGGGAAGCTATTACAGAGCAGGCGGTCAGGGAAGTCCCTCTGAGGAGGTGACATGTGAGTTGAAACCCGTGAAACAAGAAGGTGGCAGCCATGTAAACATTTAGAGGTGGGGGATGTGCAAAGGCCCCACCAAAAGGCCTTGTAAATCTGAGGTACAGAAAGAAGCCAGTGTAGCTGGAGATGGTGAGACCAGAGGTAGGGGTGGGAAAGGTGGGAATGCAGGGGAGCTGAGGTTGAGGGGTGGGCAGGCCCAGGCCTGAAGGACCTTGTAGGCCAGGCCAGCAGTCCCTTGCAGGACTTTGGATTTTTGTTTTCTAAATGCCTAGGAAACATCAGAAACGCCTCAGCAGGGAAATGACAAGACGGAGCAGGGCTTTCGTGGTCCCCAGATCATTTGGCTCGTTCTGAAAACACCACGATAGTTTTAAAAGTCCAGGTTGAGCCCAGGCTGGTAATTAGCAACCCTTATCATTCAGTTGGTGTATACTGAGCCCCTACCACATACCGGACCAGGGCTGGCAGTGCAGATGCTCTGGTTATCACTCCCAACAACCCATGAGGGTTTCACAGAGATGCCCCACTTTAACGACCAAGAAACTGAGGCTCAGAGAGAGGAAGGAAGTGCCCTAAGTCACACAAACCATGCACCACACTGTGCAAGCTGTAAAATTCAATACACAAATGGGACTTGGTCCCAGGAGCCAGACTCACCATGGTGATGGTCTGTGGAACTCCTTTGGTATTGGTGAGCCTCCTCTTCTCCTAGAGACCATCCCTGGGGCCTCATGCAGACACCAGGCATACTGCCGTGGCTAGTGCTATCCACACCCGCAGTCTCACAACCCTTTCCCTGTTGGCTTTAGAGGACTGTCCAGCCTGCGCTAGGCGTGCCGGGGATTGGATGGCTGGATGGACAGAGATGAATGGACTAAGGAAATTACTAATCCAATAAACTAATGAACAAATGAAAGAATAAAGAATAAAATGAAAGAATAAAGGATCTGTCAGACCAATAAACAAATAAGCCAATGGATGGGAGATGAGCGAATGAAGGAACAACTCTTACTTTACAGAGAAGCAGGGCAGAGAAGTGCCTACCCAGGGAAGGGCTGAAGCCAGGTTAGCTTCAGACCCAGTTCAGACCTCCCCTACACACCCGCTTCCTCTCCACCTGGGGCCATTCGCCTCCATTCCCCAAGAACTCAGGAGCCTATTCCTCAGCCCCTGGGACAGACCATGTCTCTAAGTGTTGGCCACTACAGTGCGCACCAGCACCACCAGTGGTCACAGCTCTCCTGAGGCCAGTGGAGCCTGAGGTGGGGAGAGTGGCTCACAGAGGAAGGGAAATGAGACACCAGGGCTCTGCTCCTAGCTGGGCCCTGAATCGCTGGGTGACTTGAACCCAGGGGCCTCCCAAATGACTTCTCAAGGCCTTTTCAGCTCTGACTGTTGTAGGGGGCGGGCCTCTAGATTTTTTAGTCGCTGGGTGCACAGAAGTTAAGTGGTCAAAAACTAGAAGGTGAGAAAGAGTTCTGTCTGCGAGCACCAAAGTCCACCTAGGAAAAGGCCCCCCAGACAAGGAGCGGGGACACTTTGGCTTAAGCTTTCCTCTGCTACTGCTCAACTTCTCCAAGCCTGCTTCCTAAATTTTAAGATGGGGTTAAGTGTCCTTGACAATTTCACCCCAACAGAGTTCCTGCCAGTGCCGATGTGATAAGGACCATGCACTACACTGTGCAAACTGTCAAGTCCCATTCACTCATGAAGGGTTACTATGGGGAAGGGCTATTACGGGAAGGGAGATGGGCTGTCGCATTCTAGTTCTTTCCAAAATGACCCTGTCAGGGGTCAGGGCCAGAGAGAGCCCAGAAGCGGGAGCCTGAACATCTGGGTCCCTGACTTGGTACCCCAACTGGCACTGTGACATGGGCAAATCACTTCCCCTTCTCTGGACTTCAGTTTCTTCATCTGAAAAATGCTTGGCTTGGTACCTGTGGTCCAAGCATGCAAGTTCTACAGCCCTAAGCTCTGAAACCCCACCGTGAACCCCTGACTCTGTCCTTGGGGAGCTCACAGTGCCCTGTGGAGCCAGGACAGACCAGGAGTAAGACTAGAGGTGTCTCTCCTCCAGGAGACGCCAGGGCAAGGGCCAGAAGGGCTCAGGGTCCTCCCAGGCCACATACTTTCCCAACAGAGGGAAGACCAGGCCCCATGAGCCCGGGTGCCTTGGACAGCGCCAGCCACCCCAGGCCTGGCCTTCTGACCCCCTCTGCAGCGTGCAGAGCCAGCAGGCCCTGATCTGTCTAGAAAGAGACTTCAGGAACTACACTGCCCCCAACACAGGAGCCTCCAGGGTGCTGGCAGGGGTGACAGAAAAGGGTAGGAGCCACCATAGGCGAGAGGCTCAGACGACCCCCACTAGCAAACCAGCAGAGGCCCCCCAACACCAGACAACCTCTCAGACAGGACCCACTGGAGCTTCCAGCTTGTACCCAGCCAAGAGCCCACCCCTGGGGGCATTCACCACCAGATGCCACCTCCTGCAGCAGGAGGCCTACCAGGGTGGGGAAGGGGCTCTCCAACTGCCAACCAAGCACACTTGCCAGAGGGCTCTGGGAGCCTCCCTGGCACCCAGGGCAGGATTCCGGACTACAGGGAAGCCCCGGCCACCCAGGGAGACAGGCCCACTCCGCACACTCACTGCTGGAGGGCAGGGTGCAGGAGAGCAGGTTCATTTCCTCCTGCCTGGAGTCTGACTCGGAAACCCTGGGCCCACTCCCTCAAAGCTGAGAACATAGTTCCTTACAATACATTTTATACAGCCTCTTCCAAAAGACGTTTCCTGGTCCCCCCAAGTCCCCATCCCCAACCCCCCACAAGCCTTCCGCAGCTCTGAGGAAACCGGCAGTTAACTTTTCCCCAAAATTCCTGCAAAGGCGACTGTCTGGGGGGAGAAATGGACCCCGAGATCCTTTCGCGGCATTTCACCGCCTTCAAAAAAAAAAAGAGAGAGAGAGAGAGAGAGTGTGATAGAGAGAGAAAGAGAGAGAGGGAGAGCTTTAAAAAAAAAAGAAAGAAAGAAAACTTTCGGAGTTAACTTTAAATTCCCAGCCCTACCCCCCAAATCGCCCAGCGGCTTCCTTTTTTTCCCTTTAAAGTGCAATTGCATTGTGTCTCAGCTCCCCGAAAGGCTCGCGGCTCTCGCCAAAGAAAAGGGGAAAAAAGCCAACCCTTCGGGTGCCCCCTCTGCTTCCAGCCGCCTCTCCCACATTCTCAGACAGTTTTATTAAAATTTTCAGACAAAAGAAAAACAAAAATGGCAGCCTGGCTTATTTTTAAAACAGGACAGGGACGCCATATTCTGCAGATCTGCAAAAAAAGGGAGAAATCCGGCACTGGCCGCTCCACCCGGCCGGCTGCAAAGTGCGCGAACCGCGCCGTTTGCTACCCGTTTATTTGCATTAAGTCCCATGAATCATTGTTTACCGGAGAATTGCAGCAGGTTTGAATAGCCCGGCTTAAGAAAACACACACACACACACACACACGCACACGCACACACTCGCACACACTCGGAGCAGACCAGACACGCCGCGGAGACACTTCCTACCCGCGCGCCGCCGCCGCTCCGGGCCCCGCCGCAGGCGCAGGCGGCCCCGGGCCCTCGGAGCGCCCGGCCCGCGCTGACAGCGCCCGCGCCCCGGCCCGCACCCCGCCCGCAACTCCGCGCAACTTTCCCGCGGGCGGGCGCTCGGGCGGGCACCCGCCGCCACCGAGCCCGCTCCCCCCGCGCCCCGGGCCCGCACGGACCTGGCTGTTCTGCGGCGGCTCCGGCACGCGGCCGCAGCCCCGCGCCCGGCGGCCCGAGCAGGGCCGGGCTGGGGCTCCGGCTCCCGGCTCCGGTCGGTGCGGAGCCGCGCGCAAACCTTCCGGGTCGCCTGCTGTTCACTTCTGGGTTCTGCAAGCCGAGGCGGCGGCGGCGGGAGGCTGGGTCTGCAGCGCCGCGCGGCCCCCCGTGTTCTCGGCGAGCCCCCGCGCCAGGCGCCCGGCTCCGGGGGGGCCGCGTCGGGCCCCCGCCTCTCCGGCTGCGCAGTCCGTCCGGCCCCGGGGGCTCCCGCGAGTGGGCAGCGCCGGGCGCGGGCGACGGCGCGCGAAGGGAGGGGGCCGGGCAGGGGGCGGGGGCGGGCCGCGCGCTGGGGGCCCCGCTCGGGCCCGGGGGCCTCGTCTGGCTCTCGCCGCCGCCGCCTCACAAAGTTGCGCGGCTCCCACCGTCCGCGCCGCGCCGGAGGCAGAGCCACAAAGGAACTCCTCGCCCCCCTCCGCCCGCCCGAGCCGCGCGGGGAGGGCACCGGCGCCCGGCCCTAGGCCAGCCCCTTCCCCAGCGCGGGGGCTCCCGGGGCCCCGGCAGCCGCGGCCATTGTCCCGCCCTGGCTGGGCCGCCGCCTGGCCGCCCCCTCCCCGGCGATGGGGACCTGGGCCTGGCGATCCATGGCCCTGATCAAGGCGACCCCGCGCGGCGGCAGGCTGCCCCTGGGGGTCTCCTTCGCAGACGCAGGCAGAAAGGGACCCTCAGAATGGGCCCCCACACCTGAAAGCCAACGCTCGTGCTCAAAATCCAGGCTGAGATTATTTTTTAGACGAGAACATGGGGATGGGGGTCAGTAGTTTGGACAGGGCAGGCCACCCCTCCCTCGCTAGGCTCCGGCCCTCCCTGGCTCTAGGCCCGAGCCCCCAAAAGGTGGGACCGCCCGAGGCTGTCAGCGGCTCTCCTCGCAGAAGCTATCAGAGGTGGCACCGGCTGTCCCCAGCTCCAGACCTCAGAGCCATCTGTGTGTGACTCCTCCTCCCGCCTCACCCTCCCCAGCCAATCAGTCACCAAGTCCTCCGGATTCGGCCTCCCGGGCTGTGTCAGCTTCCAAACTTCACTTCTACCTGAGGTGGCCAATCCCTGGGTCCTTTACCCAGCTCAGACTTCCGTGTCACTGGCTGCCACCCAGCCTCTAGGCCAAGAAGAATCAAGGCTGGCCCTGCCCTCAGGGAGCACCCAGTCCCCGGGGAGAGGGTACACACACAACAATCACCTGCCACCGCTTGCCATCCTCCAGGAAGCATTTCCCAGGGTGTAAGAAGTAGTGTTGATACCTGCTATCAGATGCTCTACCTGTTGGCTGGAAACAGCTCCGAACAAGTTGGACAAAGTGCCTGCCCTCAGGGCACTTCCGGTCCAGCACAGATAAGGCTGTGAGCAACCGGAGGGCCGGACACACATAGACCTTTGTTTTCAAGCCCAAGTCCCAAGCACAGTGCCTGGCGCAGAGCAGAGCACAATACGTGTGTGTGGCATGAATTAGTTGGAATTACAAAGCATGAGGAGAACACAGATGAGGCCACTCGTTTTCTCAGGGAGGTAGAAAAGGTCTTCAGAAATTAGGCGTGGTGCGAGCGGGGTGGAGAAGAACGGAGGGCCTTCCAGGTCCCAGAAAAATGGGGTGATAAGTATCAACCCACGTTGAGAAGTTCAGTGAGATAATACATTTTAAAATGGAAAGAAGAGACATGTCTCTCATGCAGAAGGATTCCAAATAATTTATGTAGACAGTCCAGGAGCTGGAGCATAACTCTCCACTCCTTACGTGTGAGCTGTGCACTGCAACTTCCAAAGTGCACAGTATGAAAAAGGAAGGGATCCCTAGCCCTTTTGGCTCAGTGGGTAGTGTCAACTCTCCATGGTTGAAGGGTCCAGGGTTCAATTCCGGTCAAGGGCACGTACCTCAGGCGCAGGCTCAATCCCAGGCTCTGGTTGAGCCGGTGGGGAGGCATCCAATCAATGAGTCTCTCTGCCTCCCTTCCACTCTCTGAAAAAAAAAAAAAATCGATGGAAAAATATCCTCAAGTGAGGAATAACAAGAAAGGAGGGGGAAGTAAATTCACAGTGGAAAAGCTAAACAACTACTACCTCAGCCAGGTGATTAAGGCCAACGTCAGCAGTCGCAAGTCATGTTGACAGTATGTATGCTTGATATGCAATGAAAATAACTACCTCTGTGGACTTCCTCCCAATAACCTATAACCCCAGTCTTGTCATGAGAAAAACACCAAACCCAAATCACGGGTATCCTAAAAATATCTAACTAGGACTCCTTGAAACTGCCAAGACCATCAAAGACAAGGAAAATCTCAGAAACTGTCGCTGCCCAGAGGAGACTAAAGAGGCATAACAATTGCAATATGGTATCCTAGATAGGCTGGGACAGAAGAAAGACATCAGGTAAAAACCAAGAAAATCTTAGTAAACTGTGGAATTCAGTTAATGATGTATTAACAAAAGCATCCATCAATAAATAATTATAACAAATATACTAACAAGATATTACTAGTAGGAAAAACTGGGGGGGGGGCGGTATGTGGGAACTCTGTAATATTTTCTCAATATTTTTGTAAATCTAGTCTGTAAAGGTACACTAGGAATAGACAGTTGGAGCTGGAAGTGATCAGGACTTTGTAAGTCACTGGATTTGAAGAAATCTTGAAGACATCATTGGATTTCTACAAAATGTGAGATAGTAAATTCCAGTCAATTTTTATTTAAATCTCAAAGGATTAGGAATCTGGGCTTTAAATAGGAAGAATGCTGTGACTGCTTAGCAATGTCTGACAGCAGGTTACATAGGCCAGCCTTAACAGGGGCTTCCGGGTCTGCAATTGAGCTCAGTGTTTGCTTAGCCAGAGGGTCAAGACTAAGTCTTGGTCATCTTCTGTGTCTCCACCATTAGTAGTGAGCTGGGGTTTGTGGGATGCAAGGAGGCGGCGGAGGGAAGGGCAGGGGAGCAGAGCAGAGCCAGCAGCAAGTCGGGGCAGGGCAGACGTGGGTATTTAAATAAAATCCTTTGAGATTTAAATAAAAATTGACTGGAATTTCCTACATCACATTTTGCAGAAATCCAATGATGTCTCCAAGATTTCTTCAAATCCAGTTACTTAGAAAGTCCTGATCACTTCCAGCTCCAACATGTGGGTCCAGGTTCTAACTCTATTAAACAACCTCAGTGAGCTGCGGTCAGCCATGTTGCAGCTCTGGGCCTCAGTTTCTTCAACTGTGAAATGAGCCCATAGTATCTGGTGGCAAGTTGTACGTGAAGCGCATGAGTGTTTTGAGTTCAGTCACACAGGGTTCAAATACTGGCTCCCACTAGCTTTAAAACCTGAGGACATCTCAGTCTTCTCATTTATAAAATGAGGCGAATACTGTAATTCTTATTTCACAAAGCAGTATGTAAGAATTAGAAATTGTACGCACCACCATTTACCAAGCTTTTACTATTGAGTGAGGCACCTTGCTGGGCTTTTACAGGCATGATCTCCCCTGGAGAAGGTAGGGTGACCAGCACAGTGCCCAGGACCAGGCCGGTGCTCAGGGTGTCCCTTCCTCTTTTCCTGTAGGACCTAAGGAGTTCATGGGCACGGGAGGGCTTTATCATCCACAAATCACCCATCAGTAACTATTTACAGCCTTTCCTCCGAGCTGGTCTACAGGATGGTCCATGCTGGGCTGCCACAGCAGACCTGGATCCAGCTCTCTTTTACAACTGGCCCGGGGCTGCCAGAGGAAAAGGGCAGAAGTGCTATAATGAAAGGGCAGACAATTACCTTCCCTTATAATTACCATTTGCAGTAATTAAATAATAATAGGCTTTTGTAGGCCCTGAGAATTCAAAGCAGCCCACATAGATAACATCTGGCTCCCTTCTCTTCCGCCAGGGATTATGTGCCCACAAGGACAGAATGGGGAAATTGAGGCAAGGAAAGCAATAAGGCCAGCCACCCCACGTCACACACAAATCAGGGTGCCAGAGTCATGGAAAGATCCTTAGAGATGTGACTCAGAGGGGCAGACAGCTGGCGGCCTGTCTCCACTGCTCACATGCTGTGTGGCTGTAGATGGCTCACCTCCCTCTCTGGGCTTCAGTTTTCCCACATGTAACATGAGATGGAGTCAACACTTGACCGGACACGAGTCTATTGTTCTAGACTTTATTCCGCTGATACATAATATTTAGCAATCATTTTTGAACATTTCGGATTGCAAGAGACAGAACTCCGTATCAGGCTAGCAAATAAGCAGAAAGTGTGTGTGTGTGTGTGTGTGTGTGTGTGTGTGTGTGTGGTGGGGGGCTGGGGGATAGGGGGGTGGGGGGGTAGTAATTGGCTCACAGAAGCCAAGAAAAGGATGAACGGCCAAGTTGTGTGAGAAGCAGAGGTCTCGCTCAGGAAGAATCAAAGAATCAAACCAGGGACTAGGACACCTCAGGCCTCCCTCCTCTCTGACTCCCTTGAATATCAGCTGTATTCTTTCTCCACCTCCCTGCAGAGTGCAAGAAGCATGGGCACCAACAGCTACCCCTAACCAGCGGTTCACAGCTTCAGCCACCTAAGGGAGTCTGCTCTGATTGGCCCTGCTTGAGTCAGGTGGCCATTCTGGAACCAATCCTCTGCAGCCAAGGGGCAGGGTCTATATATCCCATGGGAATGTTGGGGATGGAGTAAGAGAAGGGGCAAGGGCAGGAAGAAATAGAGGGCACTAGGCAGGCAAAATAATAGTCATTCACTAAACAAAATTCCTGCACATGGCCTGTCGGAGAGTGAAAGCCGCACCATCAAACCAAGCAATGGTATCCATCACCAGGAACGCAGAAATACTGGAGGCCCGCCTGGCAGGGGCAAGGGGAGAGCTGCCCAGGACTGACTTCACCAACGTGGGGGGAAGCAGGTTCCAGGCTTCTTGTTGGCTGTTACCGTGTAGTTGGAAGCTGTGAGGATTAGGCAATTGTGGCGTATTGCATGCGAAGAGGTAAAGAGTAGTATATGACAGTGGTCGGCAAACTCATTAGTCAACAGAGCAGCAAACCCCGGTTTGCCGACCACTGGCCTGGGGGGAAATACCCTGTGAGTGGATATGGATTGATGCCACCTGCCAGGCCCCTTCCTTCCTCTGATGGTAGCAGCCCCAGAAGGAATTGCTGTGCCTCTTATCCCAACCAAGTGGTCCTAGTGGGAACTGGAGGGTCACATGACCAAGCCAGGACCATCAGAATCCTTCTCCTGGCCTTTCCTTGGGCACCTAAAGCCGTGGTCCCAGAAGAAGTCATCCCAGAGAATAAAGCCTGAGCTGAGAGGGGCAGATGCAGAGAACAAGGCCCTGGCAGCATCCCTATGCCTCGACCCCTCTCCCTCCCTCCCTCCCCTCTCCCCCTCCCCCAGAGTTCAGCCTCACTGCAAGCCTTTTCCTTGGTGACTGAAATGAGCCAGTCACTTTCCCCCAGGACAGGTGTTTTCTAAAGCTGTTGTAACAAGTTACCACAAATTCAGTGGCTTAAAACGATAGGAATCTATTCTGTCAGCTTTGGAGGCCAGAAGTCTCAAATCAAGATGTGAGCATGGCCCACACTCCCTTCTAAATTTGGGGGGAGGGTCCCTCCTGGCCCCTTGCAGCTTCTGGTGGCTCCAGGCATTGCTTGACTTGTGGCGGCATCACTCTAATCTCTGCCTTCATCTTCACATGGTCTTCTCCTTTTGTCTTTTTTAAAATGTTTATTAATCCTCAATCAAGGATATTTTTCCATTGATTTTTAGAGAGAGTGGAAGGAAGGGGGAGAGAGAGAGAGAAACATCGATGTGAGAGAGGGGATTGAACCTGCAACCGAGGTACATGCCTTTGACCAAATCTAACCCGGGACGCTCTATCCACTGAGCCAAACCAGCTCCTTCTATCTTTTATAGGGGCCCTTGTCGCTGGATTTAAGACCTACTCAGGTACTCCAGAATCATCTTATCTCAAGATCTTTAACTTCATTACATCTGCAAAGACTTTTTTCCAAAAGTAAGATCATATTTACAGGTTCTGAGGTTAGGACATGGACATATCTTTTGGAGGAGCTACTATTTAACCCACTACAGCTGGCTCATGTCCTTGTAACGGAAAGAACCCTCACTCATGCATGCCTCGGAGCTAGCATGAAGCAGCTCTCCCCTCATTATTCTGGTCCTGGACTCTAAACATAAAAAAATAAAAAAGCAATTCCAACTCCCTTCAAGGAATGTGATCCCTCTCTGAGCCTCTTTTTGTGTTCTGCCTATCAACATGGGTTAATACCACCTATCCACAGGGATGTTGAGTGAATTATATGAAGTGTCACAGGTTAGATTTCACAGTTCACGCTCCATATGAGCTTGTCTCCTGAGCCCCAGTGGTGGTGGATGGAGTACTCAGATCTCTGCAAAGGAGCATCCTGTTTGTAATGAGCCCCGTGACGCGTGGTTCATTCATCAGGTTCTCAAATGTATGATCCTCTGGACCTGACAAAATCAAATTTCTGCTCCTGCAGAGCTAAGGACTAGAGCCAAGTCCATCAGTCTTGGAAGAAGGCGGGAATCTGTAAGCTGATAAAATTAGGGTCATAGTCACAGAGGAAAAGCCCAGAAAGAGAAACCACCACATTGATAGCTGTTCCCTAGTGGGTGCCTCCTCCACACTCAGTGTCAGGCCACACTCGGGCCCTTGACGCCTCCTTTCGTCCCCCCCACCATCCGGTGAGGCAGCTCAGGTGACCCCCATTTAACAAAGTTGCTGCGGCTCAGAGAGATGAAGTCAGTGGTCCAAAGGCCACACAGCAACAAGTTGTGGGGCCTGATCCAACTCCCATCATTGTGCTGTCTCCTCCACCACAGTGTCTCCACAATGCTCACTGCCTCCCGAGTGCCTGCTCCCCACACCCAGTGGCATCGGGGTGCTTGGAAGCACAGTGAGATAGCATTCTGCAATATTAAATGAGCCCCCCCCCACACACACACAGCATGCCCTTCTCACACACAACATACCTATGAAGACTCAGTCCTTCCTCCATCAAACTTTGAGTCACAGGTGTGTGCCTGGTGGCTAAAATAGTGCCTGGCACACAATTGGCACTCCGGAAATACTTGTCGAATGAATAGATTCAGTTAGCTAGGGCATTCCTGTGGCTAGTGCCTCGGAGAATGGTTGGGAGAATGGATGACATCATAACACAGGTAACAAAGAATTCACGTTCTTTCATTACTCAGCCTGGTGCAGGTGGGGAGGAAATACCCGCAGGTGTGTCTAGACAGACACCTGAGCCAGCCGCAGGACTCCCGCTGCACACTGGGGAGTGGAGCTTGGCTGGGAAGGGTTGGGAGGATTAGGGGCACTGGGAGGGGCCAGGAGACAGGCCCAGCACACGCAAGGGGCTGCAGCGTAGCTGTGGAGCCACAGTGGCCAGCTCAGATCCTGGTTCTGTGAGACCTGGGGAGTCTCCTCACCTCTCTGTGCCACTGTTTCCTCATTAACCCGAAGATGACTTAATATTTCCCTCTTCGTAAGGACTAGTGTGAGGAGGAGCTGCTTGCCAGACACTTCGGCGACTTAAGTGGTTATTGTTATCAATACGGGAGCTGGGCTGCACCCACTACAAAACCAGTTGTAAACACTTGTAGGGAGGGCTGGCTCCCTTGATTACCCTCCTCCCAGCACAGCAGGGAGCCCATTAGAAGCTGGGAGACCCCCAAGGGAGGTCGCCCATGTGCTCCAGTGTTAGAGTTCATGACCCTGGGTCCCATCTAATCTGCAAAGTCTGCAAAATGAGATGATGTTTGTGAAAGCACCTTGCAAAACAGAAAGTGCTCTAGGAATTTCATGGATTATTCATAGGACCTGCATACCTGCTTCCCCCACTTCATCCTTCAACTGACAATTTTTTCACCAATCTCCAAATCCATGGGCCCTTTTTAATCTTTCTTTCCCGTATTTTTTAAAAATTGCATCTACTTTTTCCATTATAAAAGCAATGCCTGTTCATGATAGAAACATTTGAAAATCAAAGGAAACAGGGGGAAATCTCCTTTGGGCCCATGACCTAGTGGTAACTAATAACTTGATGTATTCCCTTCCAAAATTTTTTTTTGGGGGGGGGGGGGGGCAGGGGGCAGGCATTTTTACCAAATGTGTTCTTCTGTTAATACGCAAATTTGCATATAATTATTTTGAATATCTCTTTTTTCTTATTATAATAAATGAATAAAATTAGCACAGGAAGGAAAAAAGAAGAAGAAAGAAATACTAACCAGAATCCTCCAGTTCAGATGCAGTGAAACCCCAGGCACCTCCCCTCACCTCCTGCCCAGTCATTTTCTAAACACTTGCACGTTTCATAATGATTTTTTTAAAATCCTCATCCAAGGATATGGTTTTTGTTGATTTTCAGAAAGAGAGAGAGAAACATTGATGTGAGAGAGAAAAACATCCGTCAGCTGCCTCCTGTATGTACCCGGACCAGGAATCAAATCCACAACCTTTTTGGTGCAATCAACGGAGCCACCTGGCCGGGGCAGGGACTGATTTGTTAAAGGACTGACGGGGAAGAGGAGAAACAACACTCTGGCTCTCCAAAAGCACCCCCCAGGCCTTAGGAACACAGCTGCTGTTTTTTTCTCGTTGCAACATACCTTGTTTCTGATCTAGGGACAGAGAGGGAAGGACAATGAGATACGGACCTTGTGTACTTTCTGATCAAGTATCACCAGTGGTTTGCTAATTGCACTTCTCACTCCACCTCCAGGACCTTCTAATCAGTGGCAAATCTTGATTCTGACCATGGGACGATTTTCAACCCTGGTTTCCGATGTCTTAATGAATTTTTTGTCTTTTTCTGAGTCTTCAAATGACCTTTCATGCCATTTGTCCCCAGTGACACTTCCTCGTGCTTGAAATCCTCACGTCCCTTGACTTCTGTGGCACCTCTGGCCACTGAACTCTCCCTTTGCCTGATCCTTCCTTTTCTGTTTATTTTGCCGCCTTCCCTTCCTCAGACCTCTTAAATCTTGGTCTCCCTGAGGTGCATCCTTCTCTCTTCTCTGCAGTTTCTTCCATCCCTCCCATGACCTGCACAAGGTTCTTTTTCCCACCCTGATCTGTCCCTCCAGTCCCAGGCTTGTATCCTCCCTGATTATCCTTCAGGAATCAGATTCCACCTGTCCACAGCCTCCATGCTTTCTTTCCCCAAAATTCTTCCTGTTGGATCAATATATTCTCATATTCATGTTCTCTCTCGCCCTTTCCCTCTCCTTCTCCCTCTCTCTCTCTCTCCATTCACCCACAATAGGTAGCTCAATGTCATCCTCTCTCCTTTACCCCAACTACCAGTGGGCCTATCTTAACCTGTTGGGAGTTTTGTGGTTTGTTTGTTTTTTATTTTATTTTGTTTATTTGTAAATTTTCATTTTGAAATAATTTAAAATTTACATAAAAGTTGCAACCATAGCGTGGAGAAACTCAAATGTCCTTTACCCAAGTCACCAATTGTTGACATTTTGCCTCATTCACTCTGTTTTTCTCTCTCTCTACATATATCTTCACACACACAGGTAAGTATCCACTAAATAGCTCAGAGTATATTTTCTAAGGAACAAAAGTAGTCTCCTAAAGAACAATAATACAACCATCAAAAATAGGAAGTTAACATTGATGCGACTCTGTTATCTAATATACAGTCCATGCCCAAGTTTTGACAATTATCCCAATAATAATGTCCTTTCTAACAATTTTTTTTCCATTCCACGATCCAATCCAGGACGGCACATTGCAGTTAACTGTCATATCTCTTTAGTCGCCTTTAATCTAAACTGATTCCTGATCCTTTCAATCTGTTGACGCTGACTTTTTTTATACCCACCAGAGGAGATGTTTATTGATTTTAGAGAGGAAGGAAGAGAAAGAGGAGGGAGGGAGGAAAGGGGAGAGAAAGAGAGAGAGAGAAAGAGAAAGAGAGAAACCTCGATGTGAGAAAAAACCATCTATAGTTGCCTCTCATACGCACTCCAACCAGGGATCAAACAAACCCTCAGCCTTTTGGTGTACCGGATGACACTCCCACCCAGCCACCCAGCCAGGGCTTAACCTTGACATTTTTGAAGATGCATGTCTTTCAATTTCTCTTTGTCTGATGTTTTGAATCAAATTATATATTTTTGGTAGAAACACCGTTGAAGGTTGTATCCTTCTCAATGTGTTACCCAGGGCACTCAACACCTAGAACAGATGTTTCTTTTAATTAACACTTCCTTCTTCTATATGGCACAATTCTTTTACAAAATAATCATGAAATTATGTGAGTAATAATAATGATCCAGAAGAGAAACACAGAGATACCAGTAAAGTTATGAAAAAATCAAATATTAGAAAATATGATAGGACACAAAAGGAAAAAAATGATGGATTAAAGATGTTTAATTACATTAGTGTAATTTTAGAAAAAGGGAGGAATAACATATGCCTACATATTGGTCTGTCACAGAAATGCATAATAACCGCATACTTTCTCATTTTTGTGCCTTCACTGCTACACATTTCTCATGCTTTCATCAGAATTTATTTTATTCACATGTTCAGTAGAAAGTGTACCCAGATTTGTAAATCTGTCTTCACTCATAGTTGGTCAAATAACATTTTTTATTCATTCTCATTTAGAAAAGTTTCTTTCATGTGAATCAACATATAGACACATAGTTAGAAAAGTCATGAACATAGGGGTCAGTTTGGGAGGGACCCACACAAATCCCCTTGCACAGTAAGCCCGAGAAAGCACAGTGCTCCTCCTGGCTTTGTGTCTTCGGGATGGATACCGACCCAAACATCTTCGCAATTTAAAAAATTTCCACTAAATTATATTCACCCGAAAATTCATCAAATACTTCTAATATACGTGGTCAGGAAAAACAACTTCCAAGGTTTTCCTTCTTTTGCAAAAAAAAAACAAACAGACAAAATGGCTGGTCTATCACCAAATTGCTGGCACGTGGTGATAACAAAAAGCAAATCAATGTTAGTCAGTTAGACGGTATTTGAGCCTGTGTCTTTCAGGAGGATCCCATTCTGGGTGAAAATGATTGTGGCCTCCAAGCACTTCCCTTTCATTTCTTCTTGCAAAGGGAGACCAGCAGCTCCGGCGGTTTCTCCAGCTCTCTTCTTCTAAATCTGCTTATTTTTTCTGTGTAAATGCCCACTTCCTTACCTGTGCTGCCGCACAGTTAATGACTTTCTCCACGATTTCGGTTCACCCACCTGCAAGAAGCAACTTGAAAGCTTGATGTTGTACTGTACCGTGATCCAGGCTGATTCCAGCTGGTGCACATATTTTTGTGCCTAATTGACCTCACCTCAAGCTGCACACTTGATAAAAGCTAACTCAGGGGGGAATTCTCACATGCAGCAGAGAGCAAAGTCTGCACGGATCCCCCTTTGGACCACGCAGCTCTTCAAAGCTGGGGTTAACTTTTCAAACGTTGTCTGACTTCATGCGCCGCTTCAGGCGGGGCCGCGGTTTTGTCTGGGGAAGTCTTTTCACGGCACTGCGTTCTGCGGCATTTTCCATCAATGAAGCGACCCTGAAAAGAATGACTACCTTTTTGCTAAAGTTCCAAAAAATGTCACACACGGGGGAGAAACTCCGGGGGGTCACATTGGATGTCAGAATTAAACTAACTCAAGTTCAATTTTCTTCGCCGTCGCTCTGCTATTATTGCTTATTTTGAGGCCACTATTTAAACACAGACTGTACCCAGGTTAGCTTGAATGGTTAAGAACCGAAATTAACTTGCTCTGGCCAAACAAACATTATTCAGAGTCCACATATGCGAGGGCCAACTAGATAAGCGGGAATTTTCCAAATAAATACTCACTTTGAACCTATCGTTTATTAAAAGATAAGTGTAATTAAAATATTCTCATTTGAAGCACATAGGTGTGTGGTGTATAGGTGTATGCGTACACATATAATTAAACATATACTAAATATATAATTAAAGATAAAATTAAAACTCAAACATAATGGCAGCAATTGCTTAGATGTTTTCAGGAAGGGCTGGTCTATCACCAAATTGCTGGCACATGGTGACAACAAAAAGCAAATCGATATTAGTTTTACTATTTTTAAATTCTTTAGAAATACAATTCATCCCCTTACTATTCTACCATCCTTTGATGATTTTCTAACTCCCAAATTTAGTAATTGGCATTCTACAATTAGGAAAAAGCATTATCTTCTCCATATTTATCTATAGCAATATGGACTTGTAGATTGTTATTTTATTCAATGGATTATAATCCAACACTATCTTTTATCAGATTGATTTTCAAATTGTTCCTGATTTGGCCAGTGGGAGCCTCTTCAGGTTAGGACCTGTTCACTTTTGAAATGTCCCCATAAGTTTTTTGAGCAATTTCTTACATTCTGATGTGTACCAATATGTATCATGCATACCAACCAATGTGTGTCTGTATACTGGTATGTGTCCATGTGCCAATATGTATAGTATGTGAGTATCAGGAAAATGACCTAGGAGATCCCGGAGAGAATGTTGCTGGTCTCCATTGGGGCCCAAACACTGGAGCAGGAGAGAGCAGATCTGTGACAACTTTCCATTTGTCTGCAACTCCCCACCAGAGTGAGTTTGCTGCCACTCTCCTGTGCAATAATACAATTACCTGGTTTCTAATACTCTGTTGTTGATAGGATTTGATAATAGTACAGCGTCTACCAATTGGAGGATGCAGTGGATGTTACCTGGCTCACAGTGGTTCTCCCAGCGCGAATTCACCACATCATAGGGGTACTCCCCATGTCCCCCAGGCAACACGCACCATTTGGAAAACCATTCCTCCTGAATTCCTCTTCTCAGACATCATAATAAAATACCATCGACACAGAACACAATTCTAGAGGCTGGAAGTCCAAAACCAAAGTGCCAGAGGGTTGCTTTTTGGTGAGACCTCGCTCCCCAGCTTGCAGGCAGCACCTCTCACCAGACCTTTACATGGCCTTTTCTCTGTGCATGAAGATGGAGAGAGGGAGGGAGGGAGGGAGGGACAGAGAGAGAGAGTTCCAGTGTATCTTCCCCTTCTTCTAAGGACACCAGTCCTACGGAATTAGGACCCCACCCTTATGGCCTTATTTAACCTTAATTACCTCCTTAAAGGCCCTATCTCCAAATGCAGACACATTAGAGGTTAGAGTTGCAACAGATATGTTTTAGGGCAGTGGTTGGCAAACTCATTAGTCAAAAGAGCCGCAGTTTGCTGACCACTGTCAGGACACAGTATAGTCCATAACACCTCTCTTTGCACTAGATAGTAATGTTTTCTGGTGATCCTGCCTTCTTGGCTGCATGATTGGCTGAGGCACAAGCACCTGACTGATTCTTGGCCAATCACTGCACCTCACTCTCCTCAACTATAGTGATTGGCTGAGCCAAGATCACATGACTCAAATTGTCTTTCCAAGGGAATTAATTTTTCAATTTAGAGCAGAAGTTCCAAATATTTTTTTAAAAAATAAAAGGCTAGCCCTAACCGGTTTGGCTCAGTGGATAGAGCGTTGGCCTGCGGACTCAAGGGTCCAGGTCTATTCCGGTCAAGGGCATGTACCTTGGTTGCAGTCACATCCCTGATAGGGGGTGTGCAGGAGGCAGCTGATTGATGTTTCTCTCTCATCAATGTTTCTAACTCTCACTCCCTCTCCCTTCCTCTCTGTAATAAAATATATTTAAAAAAATAATAATAAAAGGCTAGGTAGTAAATATTTCAGCATTAGGAGGAAAAGGTTATATGGTCCCTTTCCCAAATATCAAGTCTGTGCTAACCTCTGCCCTTGCAGATGAAAGCAGCCAAAGACAATACATAAAGGAATAGGCCTGGCTGGATTTGGCCTGTGATAGGCTGGACTTTGCAGACCCTGATCTACAGCATAGAATAATGGATAAAATATGGGCTTATTATGTGGCTTCCCCCGTTCAAATCCTGGCTTCATCAGTTTCCTTTTCTATAAAATATGAACAAAAGGTAATTTTGTATTAATCGGCTGGGCAGTGGTAGCTGCTATAATAACCCCAATATCTCAGTGGCTTAGCACAACAAGAAGTTATTCCTTATGCCAGCACATTCCACTGCTGATTGGCAGAGGTGGGTGGCATAGCTGGCATCAGCTCTGCTCTGTGAAATCATTCGGAGAGCCACACTCATTCTACCATGAGGTTTCACCATCTTTAACACATGACTTCAAGGTTGCCCTGTCCTCCGCCCACTGGCAGATCAAAGAAAGAGAGAGCACAGGGGAGTATTCACTCTTAACTGTCTTGAACCATACATAGGTCACTTCCAGTCACATCCCATTGGCAAGAACTAGTCATGTGGCCCCACCCAGACAAAGGAGTCTGAGAAATGTCGTTTGCTTGTGGGTCCAGGAAGAGGAAAAGGGTCTGATGAGCATCCAGCCAATCTCTGTTGTGGACTCCCGGTGATCATGAGAAAACTGTGTCAGAGAAAACTGTGAGGACTTACAATAGTGCTGGTCCTCATAAGCATCCATAAGTGTTAGCTTTGATTATTACTGAAGCTAGAGGGGAGAAAAGAGAGAAAGGAGAGCGCTCTTTTCCTTTTGGGTAGTAAAGCCATGCTGACATCACCTTACCTATAGGATGGAGCTTATAATAATACCTCCTTCACTGGGCTGTTGGGAAGGGTCAATGAATTAGGGCAGTGACTGCAGTAAAAAAAA
Organism: Corynorhinus townsendii; assembly: GCA_026230045.1. Classification (NCBI taxonomy): domain Eukaryota; kingdom Metazoa; phylum Chordata; class Mammalia; order Chiroptera; family Vespertilionidae; genus Corynorhinus; species Corynorhinus townsendii. Next base: position 200,980,835 of record JAPDVU010000002.1, read on the forward strand.
AAAAAAAAAGACATTTTATATCATGACCAGTACACACATCATCTAAAACAAAAGTCCATCCATAAAACAAAATTTGTTATTATTACACTCTGTGATATACTCTGATGTATAGAGCTGTGGCTTCTACTGAGCGGCAAAGGCTAGCGTAAGGAAAAGATGCTGGCCCACAGAAGGAGAAGCCCGGGTGGAAAATGGAGGCCAGCAAGAGGATCCTGATTGTGCCAAAGTGCCTGCCCCAGTCAAACCTGCCCTCTAATCTTGGTTGGTCTGCAATTAATAACAACAACAACAATAGCAGCTAACAATGACTGAGGTCTTATTGTGCGCCAGATACTTTGCTAAGCTCTTAATAGCCATTAACAATTTTTAAACTCAAACCACAATCCATGGCAGGGGAGTGGGTCATGAAATCATTTTAAGAAGTTGGTGCCAATATTTTTTTAATGAACAAAATAGACCAGACTAAACTAGAACTAGGTTAAACTACAACCAAAACATCAGAGTATATCACACGTAAAAACAGCAAATTTTGTTTTATGGATGGACTTTTCTTTCAGATGATGTGTGTACTGGTCATGACATAAAATGTCTTTTTTTACTGCAGTCACTGCCCTGATTCATTGACCATTCCCAATAGCCCAGTGAAGAGGGATTGTGTTAAGCTCCATCCTATAGGTGAGGAAACTGAGGCACAAGGAGGTGACCCCACTTGCTGCAGGCCGCACAGTTGGGAAGTGGTACAGTCAGCACTGGCACCTTCATGGTTTGGCTGCTGAGTCCCACTCTGAAATCTACCCTAAGATCCTTCTAATAAAGCAATCACTTCCTTTTTGGCTTAAGCTTCTCCCAGTCAGATTTCTGTATTGTGCAAACCCAAGAATCCTAGGAGGCAGGGTCAGAGAGCATAGACAGGGCACAGGATGTGAAGAAGGAAGGAGGCTGGGCTTGGCCTGGAGCTGCCCAGAGACCTTCAACAGGGCATCTCACCTTTTTGAGTCTGTTTCCTTCTGGGAAACGAACATGACAATAATGTCTCCCTCAGAGGCTTTGCCAGGAAGAAGCAGCTGACCTAGGAGAGTACCAGTCCTGGGTCCGCCTATGAGCCCCTGGATGGGGGAGGGGAGAGCAGGGACAGCACCTTAAAGGCATAGAGATGGCATGGAGCAGAGCAAGGGAAGACCAACCAGACAGAACCAGAGGATGGGAGGTCAGGCAGAGCAGGTGTCACCAGCCTCAAAGGCTACGTGAGTGCAGACAGGGTCAATTAACCACACAGAATGCTGGGAGGTCCTCGGAAGGGCCAAGTGGGAAGTTCCCCAGTGTCCTAAGGCACAGACCGTCATTGCCTGTGAATTAAGCTTGAAGAATACACAGCATGGTATTGTTCATCCCAGCTGGCCTCCTTGCCAGGTGGCTAACCGAGGAAAATGGAGTCAAGTATCTCAAACCTACAACTCAGGACTGGGGGAGAGAGAGGACTGGGGGAGAGAGAAGACTGGGGGAGAGTGAGGAAGCCAGTGTCCGACCTTGGCTGGGGCTTCCCTAGTTCCCAGAGCTGCACAGGAGACTCCATGCAGAGCAGGAAGCCCAGAGCTGCTCCAGAGGGCAGGCAGCTGCAAGGCCTCCTCTGGGAAGCTACCCTTTGATCTCCATAGCAGCCCAGGGTCCCACTTCCTGCATCCCAGAATGCCTGCTCCAGAAGGACCTCAGAGGTCGCAGAGCCCAATCCCATTGGACAGATGGGGCCAATGGGGCCCTGAGAGGCACAGAGCCTGGTCAAGGTCAGACAGGGAGCGGGTGGGGGAGGGTTAGGGGTGCAAGTGAGGACCAGTGTTCAGGCAGCAATGCTCACCCAGGGCCCCCTCCACTCCTCAATGCTCCTCCTGTTTCCCCTCCCTCAGTGGGAAGCCAGCAGGGAGGGTGGGCTCTTTGGCTCTTTCCATTCTCTCTGCTGTAGGGGATCCATTTCCTGCCCCAGCCAAGTAAGTTCAAAGGGCCCGGAATGGCGGGGAGGGGAACCTGGACAGCACAGGGTAGGGACTGGGTCTTTAAATCACAAAGGCGACTTTATCCTTTGAGATTTTAAGTGGACAGAAGCCAATTTTCTAACATCCTTTCTTCTGATGTGGCCCTTGGCAAAAATTATGACATGGGGTGGGGATAAGGAAACTTAAGGTATCTGAGCCCCTACTATATGCTGGGCTCTGTGCCAGGCACATCTTTTATAGACATAACAATCTTTCCTGGTCGGGACTGGTTTCCTCAGTTTACAGATGAGGCAGGGAGGCCCAGGAGGGGAAGTCACTTGCTCAAGGTCACATAGCTAGGATTTGAACCCAAGTGTGTCTGACTCAAGAGTGTTTAACCTTGCCCTGTCAATGTGGCTCAATGATTGACCATCAACCTATGAACCAGAAGATCATGGTTCAATTCCCAGTCAGGGCACATGCTCCAGTTGTGGGCTCAGTCCCCAGTGTGAGGTATGCAGGAGGTAGACGATCGATGGTTCTCTCTTATCATTAATGTTTCTATCTCTCTCTCCCTCTTCCTTCCTCTCTGATATATATTTTAAAAGTGTGTTTAACCTCAGGCCACATCGGTGCCCAAAGGGTTGTGGGTAACCTGAATTCCATCACTGTCTCAGGCTGAGAGAGAGAGAGAGTTCATTATGGCATCATCCAATCTGCGGGGGTCGGAATAGAGCACAGAGCCCAGCATATAGTAGGGGCTCAGATACCTTAAGTTTCCTTATCCCCACCCCATGTCATAATTTTTGCCAAGGGCCACATCAGAAGAAAGGATGTTAGAAAATTGGCTTCTGTCCACTTAAAATCTCAAAGGATAAAGTCGCCTTTGTTATTTAAAGACCCAGTCCCTACCCTGTGCTGTCCGGGTTCCCCTCCCCGCCATTCCAGGCCCTTTGAACTTACTTACTCAGTCCACCAATTAAAATACTAGTCTCTTCCTGAAACACCCTCCCAGACACACCCAGAAATGATGCTTAACTAGTTATCTGGGCATCTCACGGCCCAGTCAAGTTAACACAAAAGTAACCATCACAACTGGTCCATTAATTCATCCAACAAATACCTGCTGAATGTCTGGTAGGTGCCAAGTGCTTTGAGTACAGAGATAATAAAAATAGGCAAGATTAATTGAGTACTTGCCATGTGCCAAGCACTGTTGTAAGTACTTTAGGTGAATGAATTTATTTAAGCCCCACAACAATCGTGCAAGGTAGAACCTATTAAACATCCCCATCTTATGGGGAGTGAAATAGAGGCACCGAGAGAGGAAAGGACGCACCATAGTCCCAAAGCTAGGAAGTGCAGAAGCCAGCAGTCACACTCTGGTGCCAGCGTCCGTGCTCTTGATCACTGCACCACACGGCCCTGTTAAACCTCCAGAACTCACAGGCAGGACTCCATAATGAAGTGTGAGAGGGGCTGGGTGAGGGAGGTACAGGGCATTGCTGGTGTGCAGAGAAAGGGCAGGCCAAAGCCAGCTTGGGTGGCCAGGAAAAACTTCAGAGAGGATGTGACAGCAAAACCAATGCCATGTTCAACGAAGAAGAGGCATTTCCTCTTATTCATCTTTAAAGGAAGAAAACCTTCACTGGATGCCTCTTCACCAGACTTCCTCTCAGGTCTCATTGGCGGGAATTAGATCATAAGCCTTTCACTAACCAATACTGGCAAAGAGGATATAGCGACCACGACTCGCTTAGGCCAATCACAATTCGTGTCCCAGGGCTGAGGATGGACTTGTCTCCTGATTGCTGTCCTTAAGGGGGCAGGATCCAAACAAAACAGGTCTTTCTAAGAAGGAAGAAGGGGGATAGATTTGGCAAGGCCATTAGCATTATCTGTGACTCCCAAGGAATTCAAGCTCCGGACAGTAAAGGTAATTCTGTCCCCCACCTGCTGGTGGGCTCAAGGGCTGAAATCATGCTATGACCCTGGAGGTCAGGTCAGGCTGAGCCCAAAGCACGGAGCTTAAAAATCACTTCGCAGGGGCTGAGGGAGCTGGAGTGTGTCCCCTGTGCCCTGGGTCTAGCTCAGTGTCTCTGACAGAATCCATCATTTGCTCATTCAATCCACACATGTTAATTGGGCACTTGTGGTGGGGGCAAACAATAAGCAAAACTCGACATGGACCCTGCCCTTACAGAGCTTACCTCCTCGCTGCAGAGAAAATCAACAACCACACAGGTATGTGTGAAATGACAGCCGTGGTCAGTTGTGGACTGATGAACACGTGATGCTGGAGGAGGAAATAGCAGGGGGACTTGACCCAGGTGGGGAGGTCAAGGACTTTGGGTTTGGCACTTATCGTTCTGATTCCAGACTCAGTCACCTACCTCCTGTTTGACTTTTCAAAGGTAATTTGCTTGACATTTCTCTATGCCTTGGTCTTCATTGGGAAACAGCAAATATAAGGGTAGCTGTCTCTGGGAATGTAGGAAAACTCAATGAGATAATGCAGCCCATTCAAGCATCATGCAAGAACTAGGAAACCGCTCTCTATCAACAGTCCAGTGATACAGCATAGTGGGTAAGGCTTCCAGCCCAAAGACTGTAAGGGTTTGAAGCCTAGCCAGCTCTGCCTCCTTCTAGCTCTGCTTCCTTCTAATGTGATAATGAGCAATTGCCTCATCCCTCTGTGCCTCAGTCTCCACATCTGTACCATGGAGCCAGTAACAAATAGAGTTGTAAAGATTAAATAAGGTTGTGTATTCTATATATTAAAAGCCTATGTGGTCTTGACACCCTCATGCCACAATGAGCAATCCCCAGGAGGCTGTGTGCACAGCAGGCGAGTGTGGTGTGGGGGGTTGGGGGGGGGGGCTTGACACTGCATGTGCGGTACAGAGGCGGGGACCCCCGGCAATCCATCCAAGAGCCCCGAGTGGTAGGGCGGGGCCTACCTCTTTGGGGCGATAGATCACAAGGCTTCCACACTGTGAGAGGGCACAGACCAGGCTGGGGGACCCCCCTCCTAGTCATGAATTTTGTGCACCGGACCTCTAGTTAATATATAAAGTTCTTTGCACAGGGTCTGACACACAGTAAGCTCAATAAAGGTTAACAAAGATTATTGTTATGTGTTGCTGTTTTGAAATTCATCATAAAACAAGTGTGAAAACAGCTGGATGCGAGAATTTCAGCCAAGCAACTGCAAAGTCATTTTTCTTGCTGACATCTTAATAATAAAGGTATTTGGCAGAGCAATATGCGTACAGCCACGAATGTTAAACATCCCTGAGCATTCCTGGGTTTTGATTGCATGCAGATTCTCCTCTGGAGTACTGACTGGCCTGCCTATTTCTGTCCCCTCCAGCGCCATCAGTAACACACCTTGAGAAGCAACCATTGTTAGGATAAACAAAGCAAGACACAGCCAGCAGCCACACCGCAGCCCAGCCTCTGCTTCCTTCCGGGCTGCTTCCAGCTTGCAGCGGTGTCTAACCAATCGCAAGCCGCAGGATGCAAATTGTGTTCCCTAATTGATCCATCAAGCTATGCACCGTTCAGGTTATGAAAACCGGCGCAGTGGGAGGAACGCCTGCGCTTGCAAACACTCAGCACTGGGCCCAGGGGATGTTGAGTGTTTGGGGAGCACAGCTATTGTCTTTAATATTATGATTCCTCCAGATGGTGGGAGCATGGGGGCCCTGCCAGCTTCGCTTCCCCCTTTGTGAAAACACTGAAGCCTCTGCAGGCTATCGTGTTAAATTACAGCCACACCTACTTCACAGGGTGGTGGAGAGGATGCCAGGAGTCAGTGCGCGCAAGGCTTTGGGAATGGTGCCTGGTACTGGCTAAGTGCTCAGAAACAAGGGCAGTAATGATATCGAACACATTGAGCACTTACCACGTTCACTCTCCAGATTTAATCTTTACAACCTATGAATGAGGTAGGTATCCATAGCATTCCCATATTACAGGTGAGGAAACAAAGGCACAGAGTGGTTAAATGACATGCTTTAAGTTACACGGTAAATTCTAACATTAGATGCTGTGGTTACAGGTTTTTTCCAAAGGAGAGCATTAATCTGGAGAATCAGTAGAAGCACACCCGTATGTAATGAACATAATAGCTTGTGCACAGGGGGAAGAGCTGGCAGGAAAAAGACTTCAAAATGTAAATAGTGCTTATCTCTATTTACACAGTAGGAATGTGGGTGGGGTTATACCCTCCACCCCCCCACCCCCATTAATCTGTTTTCTAAGTTTTTCATTAGCAGCATGTATTATTTTTATATTGGGGGGAAATAATCAAAATGGATGTTTTAAATGGGGCTGGGGGCGGGCAAGTAGGGGGCATGCAAGAGGCAGCTAAACAATGATTCCCTCTCATCATTGATGTTTCTATCTCTCTCTCCCTCTCTCTTCCTCTCTGAAATCAATTAAAAAAAATTTTTTTTAAGGAAAAACTGAGAAATGCTGTGTAAGAGATGCTATGGATTGTCCACCCAACAGCACTTCTTTTGGTAACAGAACCTTGATTTTGGTTAGGTATCAAGTAGCCATCTGCTTCATGGGTCTGGACCCCTCCCACCACAGCACATGAATCCTGATTGGTCTAAGCCGGTGGTCGGCAAACTGCGGCTCGGGAGCCACATGCAGCTCTTTGGCCCCTTGAGTGTGGCTCTTCCACAAAATACCATGGCCTAGGCGAGTCTATTTTGAAGAAGTGGCATTAGAAGAAGTTTACGTTTTAAAAATTTGGCTCTCAAAAGAAATTTCAATCGTTGTACTGTTGCTATTTGGCTCTGTTGACTAATGAGTTTGCCGACCACTGGTCTAAGCCAATCACAAGAATCCATTGTCCTTTCCTGTGAAGGGTTTTGGAATGGCCCAGTGATATAATCCTGGCCAATGAGATGGGAAGGGGGTCTGCTGTATGTACTGCAGAAAATGAGTTTCTTAGCGCTTAAAAAGAGGTGCAAAGAAGAAACGGTCCTTCGTTAGCAAGATATTTTCATATCTTTTTGGGAGACTGCACAGTAATCAGCCTGCTAAGTATGATGAAATGTGAAAATGGAAAGCAAATTGATGTCAGCATTGGGCTAACCCTGGAGAAACCTGGCCTCCGGATGACTTCTTATGTGAGATAATAAGTATCCTTATTCTCTAGTCGCTTTAGTTGGGTTTTCCATCAATTACAACTGAAAACATTCATACTTAAACACGTATTGGTTTTTCTATTTCTCCGTCCAATTCCAAAGAGGATTAGGCGTATCCTGCAATAAATTACACAGGGAAAACTCAGAACAAGGGTAAACAAGTATGACATCATGGCAAACTAAATGCCCTTCCTATTGAAAAACAGCCGAAGTTATTTTAAATACATATTTTAAATGAATCGGTTGCATTTATCAGCTTATATTTACCTCAAAGGCAACAACCAAAAAAAAAGAAAGCACATAATATGTCAGCAGGTAATAATGTATAGAGAGAAATAATTTGGGGAAGAGGGATCAGAAGTAAGTAGGCTACAGTTTCAAATAAGGTGATCAAGGTAAACTTTATTGAAATGGTGACATTTGAGAAAAGACTTGAAAGTGATGAGGGCAATAGCCATATGAATATCTAAGAGAAGAATGAATCAAGTGAAGGAAATAGTGCAGAGAGCCTATGGTGTGAACATGTCTGGAATGTACAGGGATAACAAAAAAGACAATATGATGAAATGAGTGAATGAGAGAGTAGGAGAAGAGGTCATAGTATTGATAGATATAAAATTCTAGATTTGCAGTATTTTCTTTCAGCCATTTGAGATTATCATTCATTCCCTTGTCTTCTGGCTTCCATGGTATCTGTGCAGAAGTCCACTGCCATAGTCTTTGAAGAAAATATGTCTTTTTTCCTCTCTCTGCTTTTCATGTTTTCTCTTTGTCTCTGGTTTTCAGAAGTTTTTGCTATTATATGTCTGAATTTGCTTTTTTTTCTATTCATTCTCTCTAGGGTTCATAGTGCTTCATGTATCCTATGAGCTAAAGTCTTTGGTTTTAGAAATTCTCAACCATCAACTCTTCAAATATTGTTTCTGCCCTATTTTTTGTTTCTTTTCATTCTGAGACTCAGTTACACATTATTTAGACATGTTCACCATGTTTCATGTCTCATATATTATTTTCTGTATTTTTTTATCTTTTAGTCTTTCTTACTTTGGTCTGAATTTTTTTAAATATATTTTTATTGATTTCAGAGAGGAAGGGAGAGCGAGAGAGAGAGAGATAACAACATCAATGATGAAAGAGAATCATTGATCAGCTGCCTCCCACAAGCCCCACACTGGGGATCAAGCCTGCAACCTGGGCATGTGCCCTGACCAGGAATTGAACCGTGACCTCCTGGTTCATAGGTCGACGCTCAACCACTGAGCCACAATGACTGGGCTGGATGTGTTCTTTTAGCCTATTTCCAGTCTGCTAATTTTCTGTTCAATTGCATCTAATCTGCGTAAACCCATCCACTGAGTTCTTAATTTCAATTTCTATGTTTCAGTTACAGGATTTCATTTTAATAATTTTCATAGTTCCCAATTCTCTGTTGAAATTTTCCATCATTTCATTTAATTTGTTGACCATAATAATTACTGTATTGAAAAGTCTGATAATGCCAATAGTTGGGTCTCTGGTGGGACTCTTTCTATGACATACTTTTTCTTTTTCTTTTTTTAATTCATGTCTCTTTATATGTTTGGTAACTTTTTATTAAATTTTAGCATTGTATATGAAAAATGTAGAGATAATTTGAAGTTCTGGCTCATGTTCTCCAATGATTTCCTTTTTAAAAAAGATATACTTTTGGAGAATCCAAGATGGCGGCGTAGGTAAACACCTAAACTGCTGCCTCCCGCAACAATTTCAAAAATACAACTAAAAGAAAAAACGTCTATCACCCAGAACCACAGGAAAGCTGGCTGAGTGGAAGTTCTACAACTAGAAGGAAAGAGAAAAGAGCATTGAGACGTGCACGAGCGCTGAAAAGCTGAGGTACGGAGGCGCGTGATCCGGGCTGGCAGCGGGCGTTGCTTTTTTCAACCTGAAGGGAGACAAGCCCCCGATTACTCTGAAATACAGTTTCTGGGGAGACGCGGGGGACCCAAACTCCTATGGGGAGAAGCTGGACTGTCTGCCAGTGAGGGTGGCTTGCTTGCAGAGCTGCGCGCAGGAATAATTGTTTATGGCACTGGGGCACGGGACTGCCGACAGGGACTCAGAGCCGGCTAACTAGCAGCCATTGCTGTTTGCCACGCCCTAGCCTAGTGACACCCTGAGACCCCGCCCTGCACAACCTACAAACCCACCCAAGCTCTAAGCAATGGCTTTTGCATAAGAAAGCCCTGCCCTATCACAGCTTAACCTAGCAAACTTGCAGCCCGGGTCAGACAGCTCCAAAACCTCCAAACCACAAGCAAAGAGGAGAAAACTGTAGCTCCTGCTGGGTGGCCTCAGACAGTAGCTGACCTGCACCCCATTGGAGATCCAGAAGCCAGTGTACCTAGTGGTCAGTGTGAGAAACCAGATTTCAACTCCTCACATCCATAAGTGACACATTCAAGAGGCAGACTCAGTGAGCACCAAAGCCACACTGAAACAAGTCCTGCACCATAAGCATGTCTTCAGCGCAGCAGTTCTTCCATTATAGACACAGCGAGTGCTCACAGCTAATTGGCCTGGAGGTCAATTCCTCCCAGTGTACCAACGGCAATTAAGGCTTAACTACACCAAGACTTTGCACTCAGCCCACAAAGGGGTGTACCAAGAGCATCCACCTCATGTAATTGAGGAGGCTGAGCTACTGCCCCCTATAGATCACCTACCACACAAAGCTACTCCATCAACACAGGGAAGCAGCCAAAATGTGGAGACAAAGAAACATGTCACGAATGAAAGAAACAGAGGAAAGCAAACTACTGGATGACATAGAGTTCAGAACCACATGTATAAGGTTACTCAAGAATCTTCTTAAAACCACTGAGAAACTTGATGAGACCTTCAAGGAGCTTAATGAGAATGCCAAAAAAATGGAAAAGGATCCGTCAGAAATGAAGCAAACACTGTCTGAAATAAAGAATATACAGAAACTCAACTGTAGATCAACGTACCCCAAGAATCAAACCAAAGATCTGAAATATGTGGAAACAAAAAACATCCAACCAGAAAAACAGAAAGAAAAAAGAATCCAAAAATATGAAGATAGTATAAGGAGCCTCTGGGACAACTTTAAGCGAACCAACATCCGAATTTTTGGGGTGCCAGAAGAAGGGAGAGAGCAAAATATTGAAAACCTATTAGAAGAAATAATGACAGAAAACTTTCCCTACCTGGTGAAAGAAATAGACTTACAAGTTCAGGAAGCGCACAGAACCCCATACAAGAGGAATCCAAAGAGGACCACACCAAGACACATCATAATTAAAATGCCAAGGGCAAAAGACAAAGAGAGAATATTAAAAGCAGCAAGAGAAAAACAGTTAATTACCTACAAGGGAGTACCCATACGACTGTCAGCTGATTTCTCAACAGAAACTATGCAGGCCAGAAGGGAGTGGCAAGAAATATTCAAAGTGATGAACAGCAAGAACCTACAACCAAGATTACTCTACCCAGCAAAGCTATCATTCAGAGTTGAAGGTCAGATAAAGAGCTTCACAGACAAGAAAAAGCTAAAGGAGTTCATCGCCACCAAACCAGGATTACATGAAATGCTGAAGGGGTTTCTTGAAGAAGAAGAAGAAGAAGAAGAAGAAGAAGAAGAAGAAGAAGAAGAAGAAGAAGAAGAAGAAGAAGAGGAGGAGGAAGAAAAAGGTAAAGATAAAAATTATGAACAACAAAATGACATCAAATACATACCTACCAACAAGTGAATCTAAAAATCAAGTGAATAAAAAACCTGAAGAACAGAATGGACTGGTGAATATAATAGAATCAGGGACATAGAAAGGGAGTGGACTGATGATTCTCCGGGGACGCAAGTGTGAGGGGTGCAGGAAGAGATTGGACAAAAATCTTACTCCTATGGATGAAGACAATGGCAGGGGGTAAGGGCATGGGGTGGGGTGGGGAATTAGGTGGAGGGGAGCTATGGGGGAAAAAAAAGAGGAACACCTGTAATAATCTGAATAATAAAGATTTATTAAAAAAAAGATATACTTTTATTGATTTCAGAGAGGAAGGCAGAGGGAGAGAGAGATAGAAACGTCAATGGTGAGGATCAAGCCGAAACTGGGCATGTGCGCACACTTGACCAGAATCGAACCTGGGACCCTTCAGTCCACAGGCTGACATTCTTATCCACTGAGCCAAACCTGCTAGGGCTTTACTTTTACTTTTGACAGGTAGTAGAGGCAGACCATTTTGATGCAATCAGGGACTGAGCTGATCCAAAGGTGGTCTTTCTTTAGTGATTATGATGGCTAGTCTATTTCTGATTCACTCAAAATCACAAACTGTGAAAAGCGCTATAAAGGAAGTCAACAGAGTAATAGAACAGATAGTAACGAGAAGTAGATGCTACTTTAGCTAGAGTGCTCAAGGAAGACCTCTGAATGATGAGAAGCAAACAAACATGTGAAGATGTAGATTCTTCCCATCAGAATAAGCAGCCAATGCGAGTGTCCTGAGGTAGAAAGGGGCTCCGCAGCTCTGCAGAGTAAAAAGAAGTCAGATATTAGAAGCCCTGGCAGAGTATAGATGTCCTTCCAAGTGCAAGGGAGTGACATGATCTTTGGTGTTTTTCAAAGATTGCTCTGGCCCTAACCGGTTTGGCTCAGTGGATAAAGCGTCGGCCTGTGGACTGAAAGGTCCCAGGTTCAATTCCGGTCAAGGGCATGTACCTTGGTTGCGGGCACATCCCCAGTAGGGAGTGTGCAGGAGGCAGCTGATCGATGTTTCTCTCTCATTGATGTTTCTAACTCTCTATCCCTCTCCCTTCCTCTCTGTAAAAAAAAATCAATAAAACATATTTAAAACAAGATTGCTCTGATTGCTAGGTGAAGAAATGTTTATTGTGGGGGGACAAGAATTGAAGCAAAGAGACTAGATGAGCGACGTGATGGCCTGGACGAGGGTGGCAGTGCGAATGAAGCAAGATGGATTTGAGATATATTTTGGAAGTGGATTGACAGAGCTTATTGCTGGGTTGGGGAGAGAGGGTTTGAGCAATTGGGTGATGCCCTTCTCTCCAAGGAAATGATTTACAGCAAGAGAAAAGGCCGCCATTCACAGCCCGTGCTCCCCTCGCGGCACCTGCTGCCCCATCCCTCATGATGTGTGAGTATCTATCTATTTGTCTTTCTAGGAGCAGACTGGATGGGCCTTATTCCCTCTGAATCCCTCGCTTAGTGGAATGAAAAGTGAATCAGCTTTGGAGTCAGAAACCTGGATTCTACCTGGGTGTGACATTTAGTAGCTGGGAGGCCTCGGACTAGTCACTCAACCTGTAGAGACTTTGTTCTCCTCATCTATAAAATAGTGATGAGAAATACATAATTGGGTGGGTTGTGAGGATGAAATAAGATCTGGAAGAGAAATGCCTGGTGCAGTTCAGGTGCTCTATGCTTTGATAAGGGAGGCCATCCCAGAGGCTGAGTTTGATCGTGGAGAAATGGGTGGGGAGGGGAGAGGCTAGAGCGGAGCCTGGCAGCAGGGAGGGAAGCAGCTTGGGGGTGGAGGGTGGGGGTGGGGAGTGGGGGGCAGGGATGTCTGCCGCTCCTTGGATCACTGTGTAGCTTCTTGGCCAGCCCCACCCCAAGTCTGGCCTCAGCCCAAGCCTGCCCGGTGGGGCCCTCTCCAGGGTCCGCACCCACAGCCGGGACAGGCCCTGGCCTGTACCCCACTCCTCTGCCTGTGGATGGGGATTGCTAAAACCACATACATTCCTGAGGGATTGATAAGATTCCAGAAGCCACGGCCACCACCCATGGGCTTACCCTGGGCTGGATAGGAGGGGCACACCAGGCCCTCTCCCTCTACACAGTAGGGGCGACTGCCAGCACCCCCACCCCATATATAAACACCCCAGCCCTTCTTACAGAACCACAAAATGGCACAGCTTTAAGGAACCCCAAAGAGTCCAGGCACCCTCCTTCAATGACCTGGGCCCTGAATCTGGTGGAGACCCCAGCATGTTCCCCAGTGAGCAAGAACCAGCTTTATTCCTTTCCTCCCCATGAAGTCCACATCATCATCATCATCATCATCATCACTTAGAATCCTTTGGTGTTAGGGAAACTGTGGCTAGGGTACCTAAGGTGCGTGGACATACCTGTCATCCTCAGGCATCTTCACCTTAATTATAGCTCCAAGGACTCTGGGACCCTCAGTGGGATCCCACTGATCTTGGTGGGTGCAGGACACACTCCAACCATGAGTGTGGGGATAGGTGGGACAAAGAGGGAAATTCTTAGGCTCTGGAGCCAAACAGAAGGCTTTGTCCTGACTTCCCGACTTCTCAGTGTGACCTGGGGCAAGTGGCTTAACCTCTCTGAGCGTCTGTGACCACCTCTATAAAGCAGAGCTGGATGACAAGATAAGGGAGGGTTAAATAAAGGAGTGCTTGTAGAGAGTGTAGCAGGAGCCCGGCATATAGTAAGCAATCAATAATCAGACCTGTTCTTGCCATCATCATTAATACAAACAAAGGAATAGTCCTGCCTTAGCCCAGGGACCGGGCAGGAGCTTGAAGGAAGCTCAGAGACACCCCCCACTCACCCCCGTTGTGGAATCCCAGGACCTCACCGCCTTTTATCTGCCTGCCTCTCCTCCCCCCCACCCCCCAAGCCCACATCCTGGAGCCTGGACCCAGCCCTCTCCCGCTCCCTCCCACTCCTGCTCACAGCCCTCTCAGGCTGCTGACTCTGATGATTCATCTGGCCCCCAGGCCATAGTCCCGCCTGTCAGAAACCCATTTTTCCTGTTTCCCCTCCTAAACCAGGGGCCCCTTGGGCCCTGCCTTGCTCCTAGCATAAGGGAGCCGTACGGGGCCCTGAGGTGGAAAAATATGGTCTTCTCCTTGCCCCCTACCCCAGACCTGGGACCAAGGGGTTGCTGGGGGAGGGAGGGCGAGATCTGAGAAGCAAGGAGAAATCGAGGAAGCAAGGGGACACCTCCTCTCCTGGCCTGAATTCGGTTAGAGCAGGGCCAATGCCTGAATGGGGATGGACCCAGGGGCTGGGGGTGGGAGGAGGGGAGAGATCAGGCTGGAACCATGATTTCCCACTGCTGGGAGGGTCCAGCAGCCCCTGTGGCACCTCAAACTCAGCACAATGCAAGCAGAACGTGTCTCCTCCATGACCAAACTGCACCTGCCTGGTGGCCCGTGCAGTCCCTCAGCTAGAGAACCAGCGAGCTCCCACCCCTCTGACCAGTGTATCCCATCAGTGGCCAGGCATGTCTCCTGGTGGTCCCTCCTGCCATAGTCTTTCCCCAGGCCTGGGGTGGGTCCTCATCAGCTCCCTCCCTCCTCTCCCCGCTCCTCTCCTGCAATCTCCCTCCAGCCCCAAGGGGATCTTCCTTATACCAAAACTGGCCCAGCATGGGCAGCTGTGGAGGAGTGAAGCCAGCAGTGACAGCAGGAGTCAACGCTTCTCTCTGGAAGGGGTGGGGGTGGGCAGTAGGGTGGGCAGACCCCAGTCCAGGGCTCACAATCACTGGTTACCTACTCATGCCCGATTAGGACCTTCCTCAGTTCCCTTTTCCTTCACCACACGCTGGGACGGGGCGTTCACTGGACCTATTTTATAGGTGAGAAAACCAAGAGGTAGGCTGGTCGTGAAGAGTGCACCCAGCCTACAGCTGGGAGGTAGCAAAGTTGGATTTTTGAATTCCAGTAAGATTTCCGAGCCTGGTTCTCTTCACTGTTTACAGGCATTTCTGAGCCTATAGGGAAATGACCTGTGTTGGGAAGCTCCTAAGAGTAGTGAACCAAGTGGTTTCCTGGGAAGCTCTCTGGAAGGGTCTTTGTGGAAGTACACGTCCAGCTCCTGGCAGGCCTGTGTGTCTCACCTGAAAGTGAGTCTTGCCCACTGCTGCCCTCCACTGACCAGAGGCAGAACTGCTGCAGTCTCTTGGGAATCTGACTTCCAGGGGACCACATTGCTCAACTCCAGAGACCCAGAGAAAACGGGTGGTCTGAGGTTACATCTTTAATATACAAAGAGCAATAAGAAAGCAATAAGAAACCACCAAACATATCCAACGTAAAAATAGACAAAGGATATAAACAGGCCATCTCACAAAAGAGAACGTCGCAATAGCCAAGAAGCAGACACATGACCAGAGAAATGAAAATAAAAACAATGAGGTGACATGTTCACCTATTAGATTAGAAATTGATCCTGTTTCCTCTTAGAAAGGGTGTTGAGAATGGGCACTCCTATTGTTGGTAGAAGTGACATGTAGTACTAATTTTTGGCTGGATAATTGGGCAGTATCTATAAAACATTTTAATGCTCACATTTTTGACCCAACAATTCCACATCTGGAAATTTATCCTAAAAATGCAAAAGGACATGTGTTTAATGATGTCCATTGCAGCACTGTTTATAGTTCATTTATTTATACAGGAAAATAGGGAGTCACTGAAAATAAAGGGATGGCTAGGGTTTACTCGTGTTTATGCTGATCATATTTATGCATCTGTGTAACTAGTATGTTTGTGAGTATGTAATACAAATTTTTTAATAACAAGGTAAGCATTTTTACATAGATATCCATAACATATTATTGAGTAAAAT
Source organism: Corynorhinus townsendii (assembly GCA_026230045.1). Lineage (NCBI taxonomy): Eukaryota > Metazoa > Chordata > Mammalia > Chiroptera > Vespertilionidae > Corynorhinus > Corynorhinus townsendii. The sequence goes on from JAPDVU010000002.1 coordinate 200,996,585, forward strand.
ACTTAGATTTCAACACAATTAAAATACTATAATTTTATTTACACAACATTGTGTGTGAGGGTTTTACGTATGTAGGGTGTGTGTGTGTGTGTGTGTGTGTGTGTGTGTGTGTAAGAGCATAGAGAGTTATAGGGAAAACTACTGCCAAAATCTTAACAGAGACTGCCTTTGTATAATAGAATTGTACTTTTTCTTTTACACATCTCTTTCAGTTTAAATGTTAGGAATGAGCTTATATTATGCTTATAATGAAAACAATAAAGCTATGTTCATTAGAAAGCAAGCAATCAGAAGGTCTTGTTTCCCCGAGTGGTGGGGCTCAGTGGTGGGAATGAGGGGGATGAGGAGGTCATGGCAGCCGGCTGGGACTCTAAGGGGAATCAGAGAGCTGGGGTTGGATCTGCTAGCCCATTGCAAAGTTGTCAGGAGCAAGTCCTGGGCTGTCAGAGATAGGTTGGCCTGCTCGTCTAATGCCCTCTCTTTGAAGCAAGAGTGATGGATGAGATGGTGGCTCAGAGAGGGCAAGGAACTTGGCTGAGGTTACACCGTGAGCCAACACTGAATCCGGACTGGAACCCAGGCCTTCCAACCCAAGGCCAGGGCTCTTTCCTTGATGCTCTCTTTTCATAATGAGATGGATCTGAAGGTCAGAAGGGCACTTTTAACCTTCACGCCCCCCTCCCCCACTGGAGACCGAGCCCACAACCGGGGCATGTGCCCTGACTGAAAATCAAACCTTGACCTCCTGGTTCATAGGTTGACACTCAACCACTGAACCAGCCACACCAGCCGGCCAGAAGGTTGCTTTTAAACAGCACATTTCCACAGATATGGTGCTGCCACCGATTTGCTGTGAAAACAATTCCATCCAACTCAGTCTCAGCATCTCTGAGCCAGGAAGTCACAGCACCCTGAGAACATCTTTACTGACTGGCCTGTCACTGATGCTGACCAGGCAGCTGACGTGTAAGGAAATGGGTGGTGGCCTCCTCTCAGTCCCCATGGCCTCCCCTCAACTTCCTCACCACTCTCCCTGCCACCAGGACCGCCTCAATGATCCATTCTGTACACCACCCTCACCCGGTGCTTTTAAACATCACTCTGGCTGTCATCTCTGCTTGGAAAAGCTTTCTGTGGTTTCCCATTGCCCATATTCAAGGCCTTCAGTGATGTAGCTCCAATTTTCATTTTGCAGCCTTCCACCCCCTCCCTCCAGCTGCCTCCACTGGGGTCACATCATAGGTGCTGACCTAGCATGCCTTTTGACCTACCTGGGCATTTGCTCATGCAACCCCCTCTATCCTATATAATAAAAGGCTAATATGCAAATTGTCCCCTCCACGAGACCGGGAATTCGACCAGGGGGTGGGGCCAGCTGACCAACCTCCCGCCTCCCCTCCCCTTGGCTGACCTGGCCCATCGAGATGGCCCCAGTCAGGGTGGGCAGGCCAGACCCCATTCATGCATGAATTCGTGCACCAGGCCTCTAGTTTAGTATAAGATTCCTGCCTTCTCTAGGTGGACACAAAGTCTTTAAGTTCATCATAAATAAATGCCCCCTCCTGCAGGAAGTCTTCCTTGACTCCTAAGTGACTTTCAAAGGGGTTGCGTTAAACTATTCCTACCTGCTTTCTCTGACTGCAATTGCTACATGTTTTCTCTTTGCTTCATTTTTCATATTTCACATCTTTCTTTGAATTAATTTTTTAGAAATCCTTCTCCTTCAGCTAGCAAGGAAGTTAAATAAAAATAACTTACACACTTAAAATCTAGAATTGAGTAAAACCCTCACTTTCTTTCTGCCAATCAATACAAAATCAGATGTTTTGAATCCATCTTGTAATTATTATCATTATCACTGTGAGTTACCACTACTTATTTATATTCACCAACACATTTGCCAGTTTCTTTGTTCACCATTACCTCTTTCTTCTCACTCTTTCCTTCTGGGATCTTTTTCTAACAGCTTTACTGAGATATAATTGGCATACAAAGAACTGCACATGTTGAAAATGAACAATTTTGGTAAGCTTTGACATATGAATACACCTGTGAAATCATCACCACAATCAAGATAATTGCCCCCAAGAGTTTTCCTTCATCTCTGTAATTTCTCCCTTCTTCGCTCCACTCCCTGCCCCACCCCCTCCCTAGGCAATCACTGATCTGCTGTCACTATAAATTCGTTTTCATTTTCTAGAATTTTATATGAATGAAATCATTTTTTTCATCTGTCTTCATTTACTCACTAAGCAGAATTTTGAGATTCAGTCATGTTGTTGCATATATAGTTTATTCATTCTTTTATTGCCGAGTAGTAATCCATTGTATAGATATTCCACATCATATTTATCCATTTACCTGTTGATTTGGTACATGTGGGTTATTTCCAGTTTGGCCTATCTATACTAATAAAAGGATAATATGCTAATTAGACCGAATAGACCAGAATCTTCTGGATGTCATTCCAGATGTCCTTCCTGACAAAGCTGGGGCCCAGGCAGCACTACCCGGGTCCCGGGTACCTGTGGCCGGCCTGGGTCCCTGATGCCTGCGGCCGGCCGGAAGAGGAAAGCCTGGGTCTCAGGTGCAGGGGCCGAGGCAGAGGCAGTTAGGGGCAATCAGGCAGGCAGGTGAGTGGTTAGGGGTGATCAGGCAGGCAGGCAGAGGGGTTAGGGACAATCAGGCAGGCAGGCAAGTGGTTAGTGGTGATGAGGCAGGCAGGCAGGCAAGTGGTTAGGGGTGATGAGGCAGGCAGGCAGGCAAGTGGTTAGGGGCATCAGGCAGGCAGGCAAGCGGTTAGGGGTGATCAGGCAGGCAGGCGAGCAGTTAGGGGTGATCAGGCAGGCAGGCAAGTAGTTAGGGGCATCAGGCAGGCATGCAGAGTGGTTAGGGGCGATCAGGAAGAAAGGCAGGTGAGTGGTTAGGGGTGATGAGGCAGGCAGGCAGGCAAGCGGTTAAGAGCCAGCAGTCCTGTATTGCAAGAGGGATGTCCGACTGCTGCTTTAGGCCCAATCAGGCAGTCAGGCATCCCCTGAGAGGTCCTGGATTGTGAGAGGGTGCAGCCGGGCTGAGGGACCCCCCACCCTCTGCCCCATGCACGAATTTTGTGTACGGGGCTTCTAGTTGTAAATAAAGCAGCAATGAACATTTGTGAATCTTTGTATGACAAATGCTTTCATTCTTGTTGGGTACCTAGGAGTGGAATGGCTGGGTTACATGGTAAGGTTTAACTTTTAAAGAAACTGCTGAACTGTTTTCCAAGATGGTTGTACATTGACATTTCCATAGTAATGTAAGACGCTTTAGCTGTTCCACATCCTCACGAGCACCTGGGATGTCTTAGACACCGCCACAGGTGCATAGCCGTAGCTTATTGCAGTTTCAGTTTGCATTTTAATGATGCCCAATGATGTCGAACATCTTTTCCTATGCTTATGTGCCATCCTGTATATTCTTCAGTGAAGTGGCTGTGCAGATCTTTTGCCCGTTTTGGGGAGAGTTGTGTCTTCTTCTTACCAAGTTTTCAGAGTTCTTTACATTCTGATAAACCTTTTATCAGGTATGTAATCTGCAAGTATTTTCTCCTAGTCTGTGGCTTGTCTTCTCATTTTTGTAACAGTGTCTTTCAAAGAATAGATTTTCCTTAATTTTGATCAAATTCAGTTTACCCATTTTTGTGTTATATTCAATTTTTTAATCTCACTGTTGCATCCAAGAAATCTTTACCTAATCCAGTCCCACAAAGAATTTCCTCTATGTTGTCTTCTAGATGTTTATAGTTCTAGGTTGTACACTGAAGCCTATGATTCATTTTGAGTCTTATTTTTGCCTGCAGATATCTAATTGCTCCTTGAAAAGACTATGCTGTCTCAACTGAATTGCCTTCATGTTTTTGTCAAAAATCAATTGACTACATAAGTGTGGGTGACTGTTCTACTTCATTGACCTATTTGTCTATATTGAAGTCAATACCGCAGTCTTTTTAAAAATTATATTTTTTAAATTATAGTTGACATACATTGTTACATTAGTTTCAGGCATACAACATAGTGATTAGACATTTACACCTTACAAAGCAATCCCCTCGATTAGTCTAGTACCCATCTGGCATCATACATAGCTATTACAATATTATTGACTATATTCCCTGTGCTGTACTTTACATTCCTGTGACTATTTTTATAACTGGCAATTTGTACTTCTTAATCCCTTTCTCCTTTTTCACTCCTCCCCCTAACCCCCTTCCATCTGGCAACCATCGATTTTGTTTTCTGTTTCTATGAGGTTGTTCCTGTTGGGTTTTGTTTGTTCATATATATTTTTTTTATATTCCACATATAAGTGAAATCATCTGAACACCACACTGTCTTGATTACTGTGGCTTTATATATCTTGACTTCAAGTAGTATAAGTTCTTCAACTTTCCTATTCTTTTTCAAAGTCATTTTTGCTATTTTAGATTCTATACATTTTTATATACATTTCAGAATTAGCTTGTCAGTGTCTACACACACACACACACACACACACACACACACACACACACACTTGATAGGGTTTTCATTAGGATTCTGTTGAATCTATAAATGAATTTTGGGAGAACTGATACCTTCTTTTTTAAATATTTTTTTATTGATTTCAGAGAGGAAGGGATAGGAAGAGAGAGACAGAAACATCAATGATGAGAGAGAATCATTGATTGTCTGCATCCTGCATGCCCCCTACTGGGGATCAAGCCTACAACCATGCCCTTGACCAGGATTGAACCTGGGACCCTTTGGTCTGCAGACCAACGCTCTATCCACTGAGCCAAACCAACTAGGGTGAGAACTCATATCTTAATAATAGTGTATCTTCTAATCTATGAACGTGCATGGTATATCTTCTCATTTATTCATGTCTTCTTTAATTTCTCTCAGAATTTCTTTATCACATTCTGTGTATAGGTCTTATGCAGCTTTTGTCAGATTCATCCCTGAGTACTTCCTGTATTTTACACTATTGTAAATCATGTTTTTAATTTTAATTTATGATTATTTGTTGCTAGTATATAAAAATACACTTGATTTTTAAAATATTAATCTTGTATCCGGAAACCACATTAAACTCACTTATTAGTTCCAGTAGCACTGGCAATGATGAATAAGAGGGATGCGTGCTGAAATCCTTGCTTTGATTCTGATCTTACAGGAAAGCATTCAGTCTTTCACCATGAAGTATCACATAAAGTGTAGGTTTTTGACAAATTCCCTTTATTTAGTTGGAGAAGTGCCCTATTACTCCTAGTGCGTTGAGAGTTTTAATCAAGAATGGATGTTGGCTTTTGTGAAAAAAATTTTTTCTGTTCTATTAAGATATGTGACTTTTTTTCCTCAGTCTGTTAATATAATGAATTATACTGATTACATTCCCGGGATGTATTATCCTTTGGACCATAATGTTGAATTAACTTTGATGGCCTCATAGAATGAATCAGGAAGAATTCCTTCCTCTTCAGTTTTATGAAAGATTTTATGTAGAATTGGTATTATTTTTTCCTTACATGTTTGGAAGAATTGCTCAGTGAAGCCGTTTTGGAACTAGAGTTTTCTTTGTGGAAAGGTTAAATTCAATTTATTTAATTAGGACTACTCAAGTTATCTATTTTTCCTTGCGTGAACTTTGGTAGTCAGTATCTTTCAAGAAATGTGAACATTTCATCTAAGCTATTAAACTTATGGGCATAAAGTTGCTCCTATTATTCCATTATTATTCTTTTGACATATTTAGAATCTATAACACATTTAGAATTAGTGATGTCACCTCTGCCATTCTTGGCATTGATAATTTGTGACTTCTCTCTTTTTTTGTTCATCAGTCTGGATAGAAGTCTGTTGATTTTATTATCTTCTTAATGAGCTAGCTTTTGATTTCATTAATTTTTCTATATTGTTTTTCATTCCACTGAAATTTGCTCTCATCTTTATTATTTCATTTCTTCTGCATACTTTAGGTTTCATTTTCTCTTTTTCTAGGTTCTTAAGGAGAAAACTGAGGCCCTTGATTGATGCCTTTCTTCTTTGCTAATACAGGCATTTAGTGCTATAGCTTTCCTTCTACATACTACTTTAGCAGCATCCTACAAATTCTAACCTGTTGTGTTATCATTTTCATGACATTTAAAGTAGTTTTCAACTTGCCTTTTGACTTTTTCTTTAGCCCATAGATTTAGAAATGTGTTATTTCATTTCTAAATATTTGAAAATTGTCCAGAGATCTTTCTATTATTGACTTTTAATTTGTTCTATTGTTGTAAGAAATATGCTTTATATGAATCAGGTCCATTTAAATTTAATGATACTTGTTTTATAACCCAGACTATGATCTAACTTGGTAAATATTCTATATAAGCTAAAAGGAATGTACACTCTGCTGGCATTGGATGAAGTATTTCTATAAATGTCTATTATGTCAAGCTGGTTGATAATATTATTCAAGTCTTTTATATCTGTCAACTTTTGATAAAAGTGTGCTGGAATCTTGTACTGTAATTATGGATTTGTCTATTTCTCCTTGCAGTTCTCTCAGTTTTTGCTTCGTGTATGTATTAGTTTGCTAGGGCTTCCATAGCAAAGTACCACCAACTGGATAGCTTAAGTAACAGCAATGTATTTCCATGTAGCTCTGGAGGCTAGAAGTTTAAGATCAGGGCGTCAGCAGGGTTGGCTTCTACTGAGGCCTATCTCCTCGGCTTGTAGCTGTCAATCTTCTCCCTGCCTTCACGCGGTCTTTCTTCTGCGTGTCTCTATGTCCAAATTTCTTCTGATAAGAACACCAGTCACACTGGATGGGGGCCCACCCTAATGACCTCATTTTAACCTAATTATATCTTCAAAGGTCCTATCTCCAAATACAGTCATATTCTAAGGGACTGGGAGATTAGAACTTAACATATAAATTTTGGGGTAACACAACTTATCCCATAAAAAGTATGTAAATTTTACCTTGTTGGGTGCCGGATAATTTTTATATACTTATAAATATTCTTTACCTTTGTTCTGGATATGGTTAAATTACTTGAAAATAATTTTAAACCTTTTTGGCAGGAACAAAATAGCATTTAGTTTAAAGATAATGTTCGCCATGACAGAGGCAAAACCCTTTAGAGTACTAAGTGCCCCAAGAATTATGATATTTTCTACTCTCGCTGGAGGGAATGACACTATTCCTGGCTGTATGTGAACTCAGAATTTTTCCTTTTAATGCTTTTGGGAGGTTCTTTGGCCAGCCTTGGGTCCATTTCCTCACTGCATGCATTGATCCATACTCAGTACCGTGCAAGCCTGTCCTGCCAGCTCTGGCTTCTTTGGCCTTCTTGGCTCAGCTTTGTCTCCTTAACTCAGGAGGACCTCTAGTATCTGCCTGGGCTGCCCTTGCTTTCCCTGTGACCCGGAAGCTTTCTCTAGGTGGTCAGCTGGGGGTCACCTTGTTCATTTCCCATCACTCAGAGATCACTGCCCTTTGTTGCCTGATGTCCAATGCCTTGGGAACCACTGTTTTATATGTTTTATCCCATTTTTAGTAGTTCCTGGTGGGAAGGTTAATCTGATTCTTGTTTCATCTTGTTTGAGAGAGGTCTTTCCTTCTGAGTTTTTAATTTTATTTTTTCTTGCTGAAGTTTATCCTTCATAAGTTTTTTGAGCAAAAATCTGACATAAGATTGCCTTATCTCTCAGTCTGCATGTATCTGAAAATTTCTTTATTTTACATTTACCCTTAAATGCTGCTTAGCTCAATGTAAGATTCTAATTGTTTTTTCCTCATCACGCTGAAGCTATTATTCCATTGGCATCTGTTGTTGCTGCTGAGAAATTGGCTTCAGGCAAAATGTCAGTCACTTGTGGATAATCTGTTTCCTCTCTGGTAGCTTTTCAATTTATTTATTTATCTTTATTGTTTTTTAATTTCTCTACAACATGTCTAGGAATGGAAATTTTTTATCCTACTCAGAACTCAGTGTGTTTTTTCATTTGAGAGACTCATTTTTCTTTATGTATAGAAAATTCTCCATCATTATTTCTTCAAATGTACTTCTCTATTTTCTCCTTCTTGAATTATTATTTGATTAATGTTGGAACTTCTCATTTCCTCCTCCATAATTTTTAATTTACCTTTCATATTTTCCATTCCTCTATATTTCCTAATATTTACTGAGCTCTTACTTAATGCTATAAGAATTATAACTCACTGATAAGATCTAACTCATTTGATCCTAACTGCAGTCTTATATCTGAGAAAACTGAGGCACAAAAAAGTTTAAAAACATACCTGAGGCCTTGTAACTAGTAAGAAGCAGAGTTGAAATTTAATCCGAGGTATGTGTTTGCAGAACCCATGCATTCTACTAATAGTCTATACTGTTCGTCATAATTTCATCTGTTTGTGCTCCTTTATGTATTGTATTCTGGGTGGTTTCTTCAGATAAATATTAATTGACTAATTCTCTCTCCTGTCTGTATCTAGTCTACTTTTCAAAACATCCACTGAGTTGTTTGTTTGTTTTTTAAATAAATCTTTATTGTTCAGATTATTACAATTGTTCCTCTTTTTTCCCCCCATAGCTCCCCTCCACCCGGTTCCCACCCTACCCTCTGCCCTTCCCCCCGCCCCACTGTCCTCATCCATAGGTGTACAATTTTTGTTCAGTCTCTTTCCGTACCTCCCACACCCCTTTGCCCCCGAGAATTGTCAGTCCACTCCCTTTCTATGCCCCTGATTCTATTATATTCACCAGTTTATTCTGTTCATCAGATTTTTTATTCACTTGAGTTTTAGATTCACTTGTTGATAGATATGTATTTGTTGTTCACAATTTTTATCTTTACCTTTTTCTTCTTCTTCCTCTTCTTAAAGAGTACCTTTCAGCATTTCATATAATACTGGTTTGGTGGTGATGAATTCCTTTAGCTTTTTCTTATCTGTGAAGCTCTTTATCTGCCCTTCAATTCTGAATGATAGCTTTGCTGGGTAGAGTAATCTTGGTTGTAGGTTCTTGCTATTCATCACTTTGAGTGTTTCTTTCCACTCCCGTCTGGCCTGCATCGTTTCTCTTGAGAAATCAGCTGACAGTCGTATGGGTGCTCCCTTGTAGGTAACTAACTGTTTTTCTCTTGCTGCTTTTAATATTCTCTCTTTGTCTTTTGCTGTTGGCATTTTAATTATGATGTGTCTTGGTGTGGTCCTCTTTGGATTCCTTTTGTTTGAGGTTCTCTGTGCTTCCTGGACTTGTAAGTCTATTTCTTTCACCGGGTGGGGGAAGTTTTCTGTCATTATTTCTTCAAATAGGTTTTCAGTATCTTGCTCTCTCTCTTCTTCTGGCACCCCCATGATTCAGATGTTGGTACGCTTGAGGTTGTCCCAGAGGCTCCTTACACTAGCTTCATATTTTTGGATTCTTTTTTCTTTTTGCTTTTCCTGTTGGGTGTTTTTTGCTTCTTTGTATTTCAAATCTTTGATTTGATTTTTGCAATCCTCTAGTCTGCTGTTGGATCTCTGTATATTATTTTTTATCTCAGTCAGTATATGCTTCATTTCTAGATGGTCCTTTTTCATATCCTCAAGGGTTTCACTAAATTTATTGGCCTTTTCTAGAAAATTCTTGAAAAACCTTATAACTGTGGTTTTGAACTCTATATCCAGTCATTTGCTTTCCTCCATTTCTTTCATTTGTGACCTGTTTCTTTGTCTCTGCATTTTGGCTGCTTCCCTGAGTTGACAGAGTGGCTTTGTGTGCTAGGTGTCCTATAGGGCCCAGTGGCTCAGCCTCCCCAGTTACCTGAGGTGGAGACTCTTGGTGCACCCCTTTGTGGGCTATGTGCACAGTCTTGTTGTAGTTAATCCTTGATTGTTGTTAGTATCACTGGGAGGAATTGACCTCCAGGCCAATTGTCTGTGAGGATCAGCTGTGTCTATGCTGGGAGAACTTCTGTGCTGGAGACACCCTTATGAAGCAAGACTTGCTTCAGTGGGGCTTTGGTGCTCACTGAGTCTGCCCCCTGAGTATGTCCTTTATGGATCTGAGAAGTTGTAATCTGGATGGTCCTACTCTGGCCCCTGGGTACACTGGCTCTTGGATCTCCAAGGAGGTGCTAATTTAGCCTCTGCCTGAGGCCACCCAGCAGGAGCTACAGAGAGATCTGCAGATTCCTCTTCTTTGTTTAGGGTTTGGAGGTGCCCAGATGAGGCCCAGCTGTGAAGCAATGCAAGCTGCTGTGGGGCCTTGGGCCTTCTTTTGGATGTTCTGGGTCTCACTGACTCACCTGCAGTTTGTTAGGTAAGTTTAGATTTCAAAGGACCAGGCCATTCATATGCAAAAGCCTCTGCGCACAGTTTGGATGGGGCAGGGTCTCAGGGCAGAGCAAACAGCAATGGCTTCCCATCAGCCCTGCCCTAAGAGGCCCCCGGGTCTCAGTGTCCCTTGGTAATCGCTGCAAGCACCTCTGAGAGAAAGCCACCCTCGAATTCCGCCCGCTGCCAGACAGTCCAGTTTCTCCCTGTATGAGTCTGGGTCCTCAGAGTCTTGCTGGGAACTGGAGTTCAGAGCAGTTGGGAGCTTTTGTCTCCCTCTCGCTTGAAAAAGCCAGCCGCGTACTCAGTTGCCAGCCCTCTCCGTGTGCGCACCTCCGTACCTCTGCCTTTACTTCCACAGCTCTTCTGAGTCTCAGTGTGCTTTTCTCTTTTCTTCTAGTTGCAGAATTTTCACTTAGCCAGCTTTCCTGTGGTTCTGGATGATATCCGTTTTGTCTTTTAGTTGTAGTTTTGAAGTAGTTGTGTAAGGCAGCAATTTCAAGTGTTTACCTATGTCGCCATCTTGGTTTCTCCCATCTACTGAGTTTTTTAATAGTTTATTTCTATTCTTTCTATTTGGTTCTTTGTTCATAAGTGCGTCTCCTTGCCGTATGCCTGCTATAAAATAGCTACCTCCTTTAAAATAGTTACATTGAAATCTTGGATAGTGCCTGGCCAGGGTGGCCAGTGCCCGGCCAGTGCTTGAGCGTTGACCCATGCCCAGGTTGTGGGCTTGAGGCAGCCAATTGACATTTCTCTCTCATCAATGTTTTTCTCCCTCTCCCTTCCTTTCTCTAAAATCAATAAAAACATTTTAAAAATCTTTGATATTGTTCTATTTTCCTAATTTTTGGAATATGCATCACTCAGATCTCCCTTTAATAAAAGAAAAAGTTGCCATTCAGCCACAGGGAGTGCAGTTAGCTGACAACCACCAGCTGTTAGTGCCTTCGGGATCTGCTTTCGCTTTTGAGTTGAGGCCATGCTCTTTCCTGTCAGTCCCTAAGAAATGACGGATTATGAATGGGGACTAGAGTCTTGCAATTTCTCTTCAACATGGGACTCCTCTAACAGCAATATTTGCTGTAATTCCCCTCGAGGTTAGCCAGGCCTTGGTCTGATCTGCACCATATCCGAGGCTCTCCCAGTCCCATCTTGCTTCCTTTGCTTTTAACTTTCCCAGGCATCACCCTCAATAACCCCCTGCACTCTTACTCCATCCCCACACTCACTTTCTGGAAGACCCAACTAACACAGCATTTGAAGCAGCCAAGTTGTTTCTGACTTTATCTCCTAGAAATCTTTCTCTTCCCATACTTTGTAATGTTTTTAGTAGCGGGAGTTGTTTTCTATAGAAGTCCCATGTGCCCTAGATTGTGGAGGAGTGCCATGGGTAATTTCACAAAAGGCTCTATTACTTTAACCAGCTCCAAGACAAATTTCATCTCAATTTCTTGGGTAAGATTTCTCCCCATCACCACCATTAATGCAAACAATTCTCACACCCACACTAATTCAAGCTGTTCACAACCACCCCCAAGTGACTCTTTTCTACCTACAGTTTTTGAGCTCAGTTACATGTTAAAAATACATTTGTTGTATTTTATCCATCATTTCTATTTGTTTAGCGTAGGACATGAAAGGAACTACTACAATTACAGGTAGCAATTACTGTCCTTACTGTAGTACCCCCATTTTTACTGAAAGTAAACCCAAGAATCTACACTGAGTGTGTGTGTGTGTGTGTGTGTGTGTGTGTGTGTATTCCCCAAAAAAATGTAGGCACACACTTTGAATAATTATAAAGGCAGTTTATTAAAAGACATTTCATTTTCAAATTTGAGCCATTTAAGTGTGTATACATTTGGGGGGGCACCCTGCATATTCTGTTAATTGCATCTTCATAATTTGATTTCCTTGGTGATTCTATTATTTTAAACTTTTCATTTAAAAATAATTATAGATTCTCAGGAAGTCGCTGTTTCCCCTATCAGAAATCTGCATTTTAAGCAAGTAATGAAGTGACTCAGATACAGATGCAGCTTGTTGCAGATCCTGTCAGTTCCCCACCCATATTTCTGAGACCTTTCCTGCCAACTGCTCTCATCCACCCCTAACCAGTGACTCTCAGTTGTGATATAAACACTCCTCGCGCTTCTGAGACATGTGTTGTGTACCCTCTTAGAGTTTCCCTGCTTGCTGGATTAAGCTTTGCTGGCGTAATAGTGCACTCTTCTTGGCTGCCTTTCTTTCCTTTATCATTTCCCACTTCTCTACCAATATAATTGACATTTACCACGTAAGTTAATTTAACTCACGTCCTTGCCTCAAAGTCTGCTTCTAGTCACCTAAACTAAGGCAGCTTGTACCAGAAGTGGTGTTAGAAAGCAGATCCTTAGGACAGAATTCTAGGATTTGATCACTTGCTAGTCGATGGCAACATTGCTGGTCTCTGATATTTTGTAGAAGCCCCATTATAAAGACTCTCATTGTGGTGAATTAGAGTCTAGGATACAAATGTAAGGCGATATCATGGTTTATGCAGTCTCTCTAACAATTGAAAATGGTAATAAAAAAAAAAACAACCAAAAAAAATAAAGAAAGGAAAGGAAAGGATAATTTAAAAAACTTGTGGTGCCCAAGTTATGGGCTTGATCCTCATTAGAGGGTGATCGATGTTTCTCTTTCACATTGATATTTCTCTCCCTCCCTCTCCCTTCCTCTCTCTCTCTCAAATCAATAAAAACAAAAAAAGAACTTGTGGAGTTGGTTGGTTGTTGTTCAGTGTAATTGATGTGATGAAAGAAGACAATGACAGGTTCAAACTAGCTAACTACTAATCAAGGGCATGGCATGAAAGCAGAAAACCTCTGTGACAGCATTTGGAAATCTCCTGATCTCCTGCAGCCGGAGGGAAGATAGGGCTGAAAACCACATCCAGGACCCACTGATGAGAGTGGCGGGAGTGCCCCACGCCCCTTTGCTAGACGCAGTGGGCTCCCCTCCTTGTCCAGAGACCATGCAGAGGCCTCACTTTAGAGATTCCTTGCAAGAGGATACTTGCCCTAAGACCTGCTCCTACTTCCTCTCATAACTTCTCGGCCAATCATTAGGTCAAGTCTCAGCAGGGCACCACTGAGGAAATACTATCTCTGCTTAGAGAAACAGGAGTTTGACAGAAAGAACTGTGGGATCTGGCTAATAGCTACCAACAGAAAGCTGGAGAGCCTGTCTGCGCATAGATACTGGGGGTGTTGAGTCAGGATGGGAAATGGAACATAGGCCGGATTAGAGAGGAGTTTGTTGGCATGGAGGCACTCTCCTGATATGGACCTCTGGGTTTCACATCCTGGCAAGAGTACTTGGAGCTCCAATGGCTCCTTGAAACTCAAAGAAAGAATAATGACCAGGATTCAATCAGGAAACAGAAACCACAGCACTAATTTAAATAGAATCTAATTAATGTATTTTGAAGTAGGTATAACATTAATTAGATAATTGGGAAAAAAAGAGCACAGAGTTATCTCAAAGGTAGCAATTATAGGGGCAGATGCTATATCCAGGGCCGGTGTAATAAGGTAAGAGGATGGGATGACCAAAATTGAAAAGCTTAGAAGAGGGCCTGGCCAGCATGGCTCAGTGGTTGAGCGTCAACCTATGAACCAGGAGGTCACAGTTTGATTCCCAGTCAGGGCACATGCGGGGGTTCTGAGCTCGATCCCTAGTGTGGGGCGTGCAGGAGGCAGCAGATCAATGATTCTCTAATCATTGATGTCTCTATCTGTCACTCCTTCTCCCTTCCTCTCTGAAATAAATAAAAATAATTTTTAAATAAAGAAAAGAAACGCTTAGAGGAGGGATTCCAAAAAGCTGAAACTCAGACCTCTGAGGAGGGGCACCAAAGTGCTCGAAACGGGTGCCATGAAGTGTTGGAAAAACTGCCAACCAGATTCAGCTGCTGCTAAGGGTGAAGAAGCTTTGCTAGGGTGATGCTGGCAAGAATAGGAAGCTGACAGGAAGTCCATAGGAAGAAGCAGGTCCCTCCTTCCTGCTTCAGCCTATGGATTTCCCCTTGTACTTCTTTCTCATTGGCAGGGCAAAACAGGGAGCAACTGGCAATCATAGAATGTTATTTTTTTGAGCCCTGGCTCTAGCATTCAACAGCAGGGTATAGAAGGGTGGCTTGGGCATTAACAGGCAGTGATTTAACAATGAATAGAAACAACAGCGACAATGAACAATGTAGCAATGCACGAACTGCCAGCACTGCAGGAAGCAAGCAAAAGGTTCAGAGAGCCGAAACTGGTTTGGCTCAGTGGATAGAGCATCGGCCTGTGGACTGAAGGGTCCTGGGTTCGATTCTGGTCGGGGGCATGTACCTTGGTTGCGGGCACATCCCCAGTGGGGGGTGTGCAGGAGGCAGCTGATGGATGTTTCTCTCTCATCAGTGTTTCTAGCTCTCTATCCCTCTTCCTTCCTCTCTGTAAAAAATCAGTAAAATATATTTTTTTTAAAAAAGTTCAGAGAGGTGGGCCCACTAGCAGAAATGTATTCCCTCAAACCAGAGGGCCTTCCAGCTGAGTGTGTTCCCAGGATGCCCCCTTCGCTGGAGCAATGAGAAATGAGCTTGTGTAGGGGACACTGGCATCATGGAGCAGCTCAGCGGTGGCTCTCCTTTCTTTCCTTTTTCTTTTTTCTATAGGAAGATTTAAAAAAAACTTAAGAGGCAATTTTTTAAACCTTTTCTTTTTAACTTGAAGATCTAATTGGCTTAAATAAGCTAGTCATTGAATCAGGCAGCATTCTATCCAGCCACTAGTAGGGAGCTCCCCCTTTTTAAACCATTTTTGGTAATTGATCTGATTGCAAATTTTAGCCAAGCCATTCTTCAAACCTTCATCTTTTTGTGGATATTTAACAGATTGCCTATGGTTTCCTTCTCCATTATTCCAGGTCCTTCCCAACTCCTACCCTTCCACCTCTCCTTCTTAGCCCCAAGACAAATGCAAACACTCACTACTCTTGGCAACAAGGACCAGAATTAGGGCAGGGAATATAAATAACAAGAATGCAATAAATGAAATTTCACCCTAAAGTCCTATTATGATGCCAGGATTCTCCTTGCCTGGAGAAGTAAGGCTTACAGTTGAAATTACATTTCATAGAGAACCCCTACAGGTTATTCTTTGTTATCAAAGTGAAGCATAAATATGTGGAAAATTTTTTGAGTGAGTTATTAGATACTTGCCTCAGTTTTATTTATTTACGTTGGAGGGGTCCTAGTTTTCCTGAGATATAATTGACATACAGCACTGTATAAGTTTCAGGTGCACCGTGTAGTAACTTGACTTACATATCTTGTGGAATGATTGCCACATACGTTTAGTGGCTGTTCTTTCTAAGCTCAGTGGCTACCAGGGGAGGCTGCTGTGGGACTGGACTCCTTGGTGTTGCTAATGGTGGCAGCAGAGGCCAGGTGGCAGCACTTAACCACCAGAGGAAGGTGGCCAGAAAGTCAACCAGAGGGCTCTTTCCACAGGGACCTGAGGGATAGATAATAGATCTTGCCGTTCCTAAGGGAAAAATCGATGGGCAACCAACAAGGGAATTATTGACCAACATCTTCAAAACAGATCAAGAGCATGTGATCCGAAGGCTGATGTGAGCCACCACAGTGGGAGATCACTATCCCTCACCTGTTTTCCGTGCTGAGTTAGTCCTTAGACCAAGAGCCCATTTCTTTTGGAAGGAAAGGCTAGGATTCCTTGGGAAAGGACTGCAATGCCACAGTAGGTAAATACAGAACCTACTCCCCTATTCTTTCCCCAAAGAAACTGCACACTGGGGAGTGAAGGATATCCAGATGTCTCTATAGTTTCTGGATACGGGTCTTGGCGGAGATTAATACTAAGGCATCCGAAAAGCTACTACGATCCCTCCTGTTAAAGCAGGGACATATTGAGGCAAGATGACAAAAGCCCACCTCACAGTGGATCCATTGGCTCTTCAGACCTCCTGCGATCATTTCCCCATCCCTCAATACTTCATTGGGATGAATAAACTTAGCAGCTGGTAGAAACCTCACATTGGTTTCTTAATCTATACGGAAAGATCCATAATGGTAGGAAGGCCACACGGAAGCATCTGAAAGTGTGCACACACACCCCAAGAAAGTAAATTAGAAGTCATACTGCACTCTGTGGTGAATGGCAGAGAGCATCACCTTAAAGACTTAAAGAATGGCCCTGACTGGTTTGGCTCAGTGGATAGAGCTTTGGCCTGCGGACTGAAGGGTCCCAGGTTCGATTCTGGCCGGGGGCACATACCCCGGCTGTGGGCTCGATCCCTGGTGTGGGGCGTGCGGGAGGCAGCCGATTAATGGTTCTCTCTCATCATTGATGTTTCTCTCTCTCCCTCTCTCTTCCTCTCTGAAATCAATAAAAATATATTTATTAAAAAAAAAAAAAAGACTTAAAGAATGCAGTAGTGTTAGTCCCCATGGTATTCTCATTTACTTCATCAGACTGGCCACTGGAAAAATTAAAATGTTTTAAAAGATCATTGTAGGTGTTGATGTACTACCATAAACTTAACCAAGTAGTAGCCTCAATTGCAGTTTCTGTGCCATGCTATCTTTACTAAAACAGACTAAAAGAACCTCTGGAACCTGGTATGTAGCAATTGTTCTGGCAAATGCATTTTCACCACAACCCTCCCCCCCCACCCCCCAGTCATTTTCAGGAAGATCAGAAGCAATTTGCATTCCCCTGGAACAAACAGCAGTATTTGTTCATGGTCTTGCCCCAGGGCTATGTTAACTTCCTACTCTGTCACAACACAGTACCTGCCATTCCTCAAAACCTCATGCTGGTTTTGAAGAATACTCTCTTGATGACATCATGTTAACCAGACCTGAGAAAGAGGAAGTGGCCAGTACTCTGGATGCCCTCTGAGACGCATGCACAAGAGGGAAGCTTCTCTCATGCAAGCTGATCTAGGTATTACTACTACTAAGTGATCAGTAAATGCAAGTAATAGTACCTTGTGTCTCTTGCCACCAAGAAAGAGCCACTCAATAGACCTCTTGATTTTGGAGACAGCATATATCTCATGTGAGGATACCGCTCCAATCCAGTTACCAGATGCATGGTGATGGAAGTGTGTATAGTAGGCAAGGACACACAGGGAACCTTGGGCAAGCTCCCGTAGGAGGGTGTCGGTGCAGATTTCTAGGATTCTGTAGCTAGGGGATGCTTTCTCCAGCAGGAAAGCATTCAATATTTGAAAATCAACATCTCGTGAGCTATTGGGTTCTAACAGAGACTGAGCAATTGACCAGAGGAAATCAATTGACCCTGTGACCAGAGCTTCCCATTGTAAATTCCATCAAGTCATAAAGTCAGACAGGTGCAACAGCAAGCCATGGTAGGACGGAAATGAGACATTCAAGACCAGGCCTGAGCAGAACCAGAGGTCACAGATAAGTTACACAAGCAGGCCAGGCCCCAGGTTATCGCCCCTCTTTGCACTGGAGCCTCTTCCTCAGCTCACACCTATGAACTCATTGGAGATTCCTTATGACCAACTCCCAGAGAGGTAAAAGCCTCGACCTGGTTTATGGACAGGTCAGCACAATAGGAGTGTCTGGCATGGTAATGGAAAGAAGACAGTCTCCCAGGAGGCAAAACTTCAAGCAGTGCAGTACGTCCTCAACTGGGTTCAAAAGGAGAAGTGGCCTAAGGAAGGCTCCTGGGCAGTGCTGAATATTTGGCTGGTTAATCAGGAACCTGCAAAGGACAAGACTGAAAACCAGAGTTAAGGAAGTCTGGAGAAGCTTGTGCATTGACCTCTGAGAGAAGATATAAAATGTATGGCTCTCTGTCTCATTCCAATGTCTACCAGAGAGTTCCCATTGCAGAGGAGGTGCTGAACAGCCAGGTGGATAGAACGATTCATTCATTTGAAATAAGTCATTCTCTCCCCTCAGGACATGCACAATGGGCCAGTGAGCTGAATAGCCTTGTAGCAAGGATGGAAGCCATGCATGATCCAACAGCAGGGCTCCCTCTTACCCACGCTGATGTAGGAATTACTACCACTAAGTGTCCAGTCTATCTGAGCAGAGATGATGTTGAGCTCTTGATCTGGTACCATCCCTCAAGGAGAGCACCCAGCCACATGGGACAGGTTGATTACAATAAACCCAACCATCCTAGAGGGGCCATGATTCCTCCATGACTTCATGGGATTGACACTGGATTGCCTGGGGGTCTATGGTGTCTCTGCTAGCATTGCTATCTGAGGGCTCCCAGAGTAGCTAATTTCTCTTCAGGGGAATTCTCCTATAACATGACCACAGAGGAAGTGGGCACATAACCTGCTATCCATGGGTTCTACTATATGCCATATCAACCAAAAGCTGCCATCCTGAGAAAATGTAACAATCCCTTGGAGGTATAACTAAGTTTGAAGAAAAAGTTGGGGTGCTGTCCTGAAGATAGATTCATATTCCTTAAGCAAATAGTCATTATTCTGTGTACAGTATCATGCTCAGTAAAATACACAGGTCTTGGAACCACGGAAGTGGTCCCTCTGACTTTTATTCTCAGTGACTAGCTTGGTGAATTTATGCTCTTTATCCCCAAAGCCTTAGGCTCTGCTGGACTAGACATTCTTGTTTCCAGAGGGTGTGGGGAAAACACTTCTCCTAAAGGACACAGTAATAGTTTTACTAAAATTATACCTGCCCCCTGACAATTTTGAATTCTTCATTCCAGGAGACTGGGAGGCAAGGAAAGGAGTCATTGAAATGGCAGGGGTAATGGAAATGCTGGCCCAGGTGATTGGCATTGAGAACGAGTGGTGGAGAAGAAAAAAGGATGAGCACTAGTTATTCTCAGGTCCAGCCCCAGCAATGGGGTCTGTAGCTTGTTCCACTGTCCTCCTATTGTCTCCTTCCTCTGCTTTTTAACATAAACTGTGACTGGCCACTACCTTGAGGAAGCAGTGGCAGGACACGAAACTACTGTGGTGTGCAAGCTGCTCTGAGCGGCTGTAAGGGGTGGACTGTCACAGATACTGCCATGGTCATGCCCTTGTCCCTCAGACCTGTCGGTGTGCTCCCAACACTTCCAGCTGCCAGCATCCGCATCATGGCTGAGGGAGCCTTTCCCCAGAACCACGGAAGCGGGACTGCATCCCAGGGCTGGGGAGCAGCCTCAGTGCTCAGAGAGGGTGTGTGAATGCTCAGCTCCCTTGCCCTGTGGGCGGCATCATTCTTTGGCATGCGTTTTACCCTCTTCCCTAGGGTCCCTGCAGGAGAAATCAGCAGGTGCCCCCTGGCTCCATTGTGCAGCCTTGTGAGGCTGCCTTCCCTGCCCTGGGGCCACTTTCCACCTCCCTAGGCCTGTTATACTTCCCAAGTGAGCTGTTTTCACTCCAGTCCTTTCTCAAGGTCAGCCCTTGGAAGAACCTGTGCTAAGACACATGTGGTTCAAGGACCATGCTTCGAGAAGCAATGATTTACAGAGTGCATTCATTTCTATTTTTAGAAAATCTTCCTCTCTCCCTCTCCCTTTCCCCTTTTCCTTCCTCCTCCTTTGTGTGTGTGTCTGTGTATGTGTGTGCGCGCGTGTGCATGTGAGCATGTATAATATGTAAAAAAGATCTATAAGGACATAAACCTAGTATTAACAATACTCTCTAGGTGGTAGAATCATGAATATTTCACATTTCCTTTGAATGTTTCTCTGACTTTTGTTTTTCTGCAGCAGCAACTGTGTATTAGCAGCTATCTTTAATTGGCAATTAGGAGAGTATTAGTGAGTGCAGTGGGGTGGTGGGGAGCAGAGCCAGACTGTGTGGCTGATGAAAGGCAGGAGAGGGGGTGCGGGCGAACCTTTCAAGAGGCCAGGCTAGAGAAAGGCAAGAAGTAAGCTGGTAGCCAGGGGGTGGGGGAACTGCTGTTTTCAGAGAAACTTGAGCATGTTTATAGACTGAGGGAAAGGAACCAATGCTGAGGAGGGAGACCAAAATACCATATAGAGAGAGGAGAGTAATTGAAGGAGTTGGGTCCCAGAGGAGGCCTGGGGGGATGAGAGTAGGGCCCAGGGGGAGGAATTAGTTTTGAACAGAAAGCACACTCCATCTTCAGATGAGAGGAAAGGGGTGAGGATGAACGAAGCTATAAACGCGTTGACTTCATCATGTTTATTTTACACTGCCTCATTTCACAGCGAACTTGAGGCGTTTCTGTGGATAAGTTGATAGGTTGAAGGGGACTGGAATTTGAGAATCTCCCCGCCCCCCAGGGGCTCTGCTTTCTCCACCAGCGGGAGGCAAGGTCCCCCACTGAGAAAAGGAGAAGGGTGTGTCTGTGTTGCTTGCAGAGACAGGCAAAGGTCTGCAAAGGTGGGGAAGGGACTGCGAGAGGGGGCCCAGCTGGACTGTTTATAAAGACCATGGGACGGAGCGGAGGGCCCAGCTGTGGCCCTCGCGCATCTGTGGAACCTTCTCCAGCAGCTTGGGGTGGAGAACCCTCCTCCGAGCAGCAGTGTCCTCATCTGCAAACAAGGAGGGCTATTGTGAGGATTAAACAAAATAATGGACACGAAGCACCTAGCATGGTGCCTGGCACACAGGAGTGGCTTGATATTCTTTCCCCTCCCGCTCTGAGCCAATGCTACCTGGATGGAAAGGGTGTTGGTACCTTGTATTGGTGGATGCTGTTAGATACGACAATTTTAAATGCAGTCGATGTGTTCTGTTAACAGTTCTGTTCTATAAAGTTGCCCCAAAGACTGAAAGAGCAACTACTGAATCATTGCCCCGTAAGGAAATACAGGGTCAGGTTCCTGTGAGCCTCAGGCCATGTTTTCACCAACCAATCAATACACAACTGTGTTTTATGTGTGTTTCTGTTTAAAAACGCCTTATTTAATATTGTTGATTCATTAACATTGAATTCATGGCCAACAGCACTATACTTCATGCCCGAATGAAGCTTATCCAACACACATATTTTCTCCCTAAGGCACATCATACTCTCCTTGCGCTTAGGCGCACTGTCTAGACAGTGCTTTGGCACTACAGTTGGGGGCCATTTTAAATAGCAAAATCACCAACCAGAAAAGCACAAAAATGAGAAAAGCATGACAGCAACTAGACCACAAAACGGATACTTGTTTACAGCCTGAGAGCTGAGACAAGAGGGCAGAGGCCGCCTTGTTGGACCTCAGCTGGGAACATGCATGTTGGGCAACTAAACGTTCACCACTCGGTGCATGCGTATGTCCACAGATGACTGCGAAAGCACCTCATGCATTGATTTTGGGGGGTGCAGGTAAATTTTAGGAGTAGGGGACTTTGCAAATATGAAATCCATGAATAATAAGACTCCACTGTGTCTCTTTTATTCTGATTATAAAAATACATAATAAACAGAGATATACAATGTATGAAGTCCCCCCCCCCATAATCCTAGCTTATAGATAAACACATTTAAAATCGCTAGAGTTCTACAGATTTTTGCTACACATATAATGCACATGTGTATGACTGTGTGTTCATATCTGTGTCTGTGTGTGTTTGGGCCTTCCTTTCCTTTTCCACTTAACAATATCTCTTGGATTGGTTGTTTTGTGTTGTTTTTAATTCCTGATGTTATTATTTTTTTTAGAGTGTGAATGGAAGCATATACTGCCATCAGGATCTCTAAGGTTCAGACCCCTCAACAGACATCCAGAAAGAGCAATGGCTTGACAAACTTAAGTATAACCAACAGTTTACATATAGTACTACACATCTTAACTGTGTTAAAAACAAAATTCAACTGAGTAAATTTGAACATCTAATTGGCTTTCGTAAACAATTCATGAGTAGGGCAGCATCCCAACTAGCAACTAGAAGGATGCTCCTAGGAGTTGTACAAAACGGGAGGATTGCATAGGAAGAAAGGAGGGGAAAGGGGATTTCTTTCAATTAGTGAAAGAAAAAGGATTATTTTGGGGCTTGGACATCTTTTCTCTGGAGGAAAAGAAAGGAAAGGGTTTTTATGATGTCAATTGCCTCTTCTTTCTAAGGGAGATGGAGAGGACTATGTGATAGGTTACCTTACTGGTGTTTGACCAAAAAATTCCAGACTGATTGAATAAGATTATAAGTTAATGAATCACTGCTTGCATAAGCAACTAACTTGTTTCTGGCAATGACAGAGATCAGGTATTAGATTTGGTATCACTGGCTTTTAGCACAAATGACACCATTTTGGGCCTATTGTTTTTTTCTTTAGCAACTGAGATGATGTAAGGTCAGAAGAAGAACAGCTCCAAGGGTGAAAAGGCTAAAAGCTGGAAAGTATTGTGAAAAGTCAAAGAAGCTGTAAGTTTCAGCCAGAGGAAATCACTTTCCATACACTTTGAAAGAGATTGGCGCTAAATATTAAGAGGAACTTGGCTACTGAAAGTAGTTATTTAGACAACAGCATTAAATAGCACCAGAGTCTCTTCTCAAAACAGATATAGAATAGCACTGGGAATGTTCAGCTGCTGTAACAAAGACTCCAAATACAACGGCTTATAGAAAATGGAAATTTATTTCTCACACTCTAGCTAGTCCACATTGGTAGGTGGCTCCACTCTATACAGTCATTCAGGAAGCCAGGTTCCTTCTGTCAGACCCTTTGAAGTAATCCTGAAGTTGAGTCCCTGGCACATCTGTGTTCCAACTCAATGGAACATGGAGGAGCAAAACCCTAGTGCCTTAAGGGCTATTTCACTTACATCTTACTGAAAGGGACTTAGTCAGGAAGCCACACTCAGAGAAGCTAGAAAGTGTGGGGTCTCTAGCTGACCAGATATTTTTCCAGCTACTTTGTTGCTATAGAAGAGGAGTATAGATTACATGTTGATTAAATGAAGTCTTTTTTATTTTACTTCAAATAATTCAATAATTTAGACCAGTAGTCGGCAAACTCATTAGTCAACAGAGCGGCAAACCACGGCTCGCGAGCCGCATGTGGCTCACGAGCTGCAGTTTGCTGACCACTGATTTAGACCATGCCCTTCTTAACCAAAAAAACATTTTTTTAAATGGGAGTGCATATGAGCATATCATTTGTGATTCTTTTGGTTGTCAAGTGACAGTACAGGCTGTTAAACTTGCTTAAGCAATAAGATGGACCATCTCACAGTCTAGGCTCTGTCTCAGAGAGCCAGCTCCTCTTCCCTAGCACCCTCTTGGATTCAGTCAGGTGTTGGCTGCATCCTCAGACTGGGACCAAGATGGCTGCGACAATCCAAGCATCACCTCCAGCTACATCCACACCCAGAGAAGAGGGTAGACTGATTTTTAAAGTGAAGAGATCCTTTCTAGAAGCTCCTTCCCTACCACAGGCTTCCCCTCTGGTTTTTCAGGCCAGACCTGCCTCACGTGTCCAAGCCCAAGACATCACTGGCAAGAGGCATGTAACCACCACAATGGACTTGGACCAAATGGGGCTCACTTCTTTGGTCACACAAGGAAGGGAACCACCTGAATAAAATCAGGGCTCTGATTGCAAGGAAAGTTAAGGAAACACTGCTGCATGAGCAACCAACTTGTTTCCTGGCAATGACGGAGACATGGGACCAGGTGATGGTGTGATGGAGGACACATAAACAGCAGAGGAGTAAACTTCAAGCTGTTTCTTAAATTATCTATACTAATAAAAGGGTAATATGCTAATTAGACTGGGAGACTTTCCAGGAGACCTTCCAGACGTTCTTCTGGACAAAGCCATGGTGGCGGGGCTGAGGTAGAGGCGGTTAGAGGCCAAGAGGGGAGGGCAGTTGTGGGTGATCAGGCTGGTGGGGGGGGCAGTTTGGAGTGAGCAGGCCAGCAGGGGGGAAGTTGGGGGTGAGCAGGCCAATGGGGAGGGTAGGTGGGGGCAAGCAGGCCAGCAGGGGGGGAAGTTGGGGTGAGCAGGCTGGTGCGGGGGCTGTTGGGGTCAAGCACAGTGGCACGAGGCGGGGGCAGCAGTTGGGGGCAAGCAGGCTGGCAGGCAGAGTGGTTAGGGGCAATCAGGCAGGCAGGCAGGTGAGCGGTTAGGAGCCAGCAGTCCCAGATTGCAAGAGGGATGTCTGACTGCCAGTTTAGGCCCGATTCCTGTAAACCGGCAGTAGGACATCCTTCGAGGGGTCCCAGATTGGAGAGGGTGCAGGCTGGGCTGAGGGACCCCCCCCCCCCCGCATAAATTCCATGCACCGGGCCACTAGTACCTCAATAAAGTGTAATCCCAGTGAAGACATTGCTGGAGGAGTCAGAAACTGGGGAGCTACCCTCAGTGCCTCCTTCTTTCTCACCCCCATATCCAATCTATTACAAATTTCAGTGTCTATGCTTTCAGTACCCTAGCTTTCTCTCCTTAACCCACTGCATGGTCCTGGTGCAGGTCTCATGTCCTGCAGGCATTATGACAACCGTGACCTAACTGGTACCCAGGCTCTCTTCCTGAAATCCACATCTTTGTCACTGTTATTCAGCTACACACCTTTACTGCATATTTGCAGACACATCAGAAAGGATCTCTGCCTTCACTTTGCTGATCGTATAGTGAGCATCTCTTGGACTTCCTGAAACCCATATCAGACCCGGTCATTTTCCTGCTCAAAAACCCCATGCCTTTAGGAAATCCTTTACCATGACCCTCAACATCCTTTACCTCACCCAAGCCCCTCCCCCCAAGAGTACAGAACTATTTGCACTTCCCCCAAGTGTGCCCTCCCCCTTCACACCGCTATGCTTCTGCACATGCTGTCCCTCCTGCTAGAATCCCCTCTCCATCTGGCGTACAAACAAGGTCTCCTATTACTCTTTCTGCTGCTCCACCCCCACCCTCACCCTCACCCCCACCCCCACACACTTACACAAATATGGCACTCGAAAAATGTTTGCTGAATGGAGGCAACTCCTTGGGGTCAGATGTTAGCCAGGGCCAGAGCTTTCCAAACTTCTCCCCAAAGCATTCCTTAAGAAAGGGAAAAGGAAATGGGTCCCCAGGACTTAGGGATGTGAGGGTTTTGAACTGCTCTGGGCAAGTAGGGTATTCCTCGAGTTTGATCTTTTTATGTTATACAAAGTTGTATCCTATGCAGATAACATACATATTATTTTTCCCAAGTCTTTAAGTTGATGACAAAAAGATGTTCCTCTTTTATTCATTAGGCTCTCAAATTAGCTGTCCCCGCACCGCAGGGACCCTAAGCAAGATCTGGGTGTTGTTCCGAGTGCAAACCCAGAAGAACAG
Organism: Corynorhinus townsendii; assembly: GCA_026230045.1. NCBI lineage: Eukaryota > Metazoa > Chordata > Mammalia > Chiroptera > Vespertilionidae > Corynorhinus > Corynorhinus townsendii. The sequence goes on from JAPDVU010000002.1 coordinate 201,022,197, forward strand.
CTGGGTTCCGGAGTGGAAGGATGGTGGGGGCAGGGAGGGGGTCCACAGGCTGCAGGCTGGGCCCCGCCCCTTCTCTCCCCCGCCCGCCGCGAGGGCGGAGTCACTTGGGTCCCGCCCGCGGGGGCGGGGAGGGAGTCGAGGCTGCTGGCCGCTCTGGCTCGGCTGGTTCCGGGTTGAGAAGCGGAGCTGGGACCAGAGCAGTGGCCGCGGAGCCGGCGGGGGTAAGAATACGCGCTGGGTCGGGTCTTGGGGCCGGGATCGGGCTGATGAATGTGCTCGCACCCCTCCTTTCCTCTGCCAGGCACAGCCGCGGTGCGGCTCCCGTTTGGCTTTTCCCTCCCCCAGAATTCCCTATCCCCAGCTTCTCCCCCTCCCCCATCGCACCCATCCCGGGATTTCAGCCCCCCCCCACACCCTCCCGGATCCCCTTCTCCCAGCACCCATTCCTTCAGACTGCCCCTCCCCCTAGAACCTTCTTGCCAGGAGTCCCTTCCCTCAGACACCCACGGCGCACTCCCTCCAGCACCCATCGCTCCAGGTCACCCACTGCCTCGAGACCACCTTCCTAAACTGCATCTCGGGTAGTCTTTACTCCGAACCCCTTCCTCGTACTACCTGTCTCCTGGGCCGCAGCGCCTGCTCATTCCCCTCCCGGCCGGCTCCCCGCACCTATCCTTCGGTGCTGCCCCCGACAACGCCGCGCTCTCTCAGCAGCCCCCCTGCGTCCCAGCCCCCGTCTCCGCCGCCCCTGGCGCCATGGCGTGCAGCCTCAAGGACGAGCTGCTCTGCTCCATCTGTCTGAGCATCTACCAGGACCCGGTGAGCCTGGGCTGCGAGCACTACTTCTGCCGCCGCTGCATCACCGAGCACTGGGTGAGGCAGGAGGCGCAGGGCGCCCGCGACTGCCCCGAGTGCCGGCGAACGTTCGCCGAGCCCGCGTTCGCGCCCAGCCTCAAGCTGGCCAACATCGTGGAGCGCTACAGAGCCTTCCCGCTGGACGCCATCCTCAATGCGCGCCGCGCCGCGCGCCCCTGCCAGGCGCACGACAAGGTCAAGCTCTTCTGCCTCACGGACCGCACACTGCTGTGCTTTTTCTGCGACGAGCCCGCGCTGCACGAGCAGCACCAGGTCACCGGCATCGACGATGCCTTCGAGGAGTTGCAGGTGAGCCGCCCGGCGGGCCCGGGGCGGGGACTCCGCAGGCCCGGAGGCAGGGTCAGGGCTGGACCGTGGGCGGGGCCAAGTCATAATTGCCAAGGGGCGGCACCGCCGGCAGGGTCAGGGCCCTATCAGAATTAGTATGGGGGCGGGGCCGGGGCGGGGCTGCGGTGAGGGCGGGGTGTTGAGGCGGGGTCTGAGATAGACTGAAGTAAGTCCATGGCTGCGGTGGGAGGGACAAATGGGAATGGGCTGAATCAGAGCTGGCCACTGTCAGTTGTCATAGGGCTGGAGCTGGAAATGGGCCCACATAAGAATGGTTTAGAACAGAGTTGGGGGACAGACACAGATTGGAATGGGGATACAGTCAGGGCTAGACAGGGGGTGGAACCGTGGGTCAAGACTATATGGAGTAGCTGAGCAGCAGGTGTGGAGGCCCCTCATGTGTGTATCAGGACCACGGGGCAGTACCCGAATTGGGCAGGTAGGGATTAAATCCAAGAGAGGGTTTAGGTTCGTGTCAGCAAACTGCTGAGAGAGTGGGTTTGGGTGCCAAGGGCTAGGCTGAGGTGTGTAAGGGGTTAAGGCTGGGATCCAGTTGAGATACTGTAAGAACCATCTGGGATTTAAACCAGAGTAGAGCCCTGGTTGAGAGTGGGGACAGGACTTGAAGGCCAAGATTCGGAGAATGAGGCCCTGAGGTGAGGTGATTTGAGAAGGCAGGGTGTGGACCTGTAGGAGTCTCCAGGGGCTTTTGATGACCTCCTTGGCACTGTCATTCAATCAGGACCTTTGCAGACTAAATGAAAGAGCACATGCATAGTAACCTGAGGATAATCTGCCTAAGACTGTAAATGGTTTCCCTTAAACCTGCCCATCTTCACTAGCCAACTGCTACTCAGTTCTCAAAGCCCTGCTTAAACATTCTCTCTGTGTAAGCCTTCCCCAAGTTCCACTGGCCAAAAAAAAAAGAGGAAAAAATAGCATTAGAGCTGCATGTCCCCTGATGTTCTCTGCTAATAAGTATGCTGTTTTAAAAAGTGTTCCAGGTTATCTATATTTGGGAAATATACTATATTCTCTATACTCCCCTTAGAGGATTCTCAGTGTACATTTGCATATTAAAGGATTGGGCACTAGCAAAGAAACTCATTTTACTGTATTTAATAAAATAGTTCCAAGCTTATTGAAGCCTGGAATCTCTTTCTCAAGCTAAACCATTTAAATCCAGCAGCCTCACACCTCTGGCCTTGGCATACGGTCTAGCACATAGTTCCCCAAGGGCAGAGACCCTCTCTTATTCATCATATCTATGGGCCCAAAGCCTGGCACAGAGCCTGGCCGACAGTACATATCAGTAAAGGATGAATGAATGAATGACCAACCTTGACCAGAACTGGCCCAGACTATGGAGCCTTTAGAAGCAGAAGAGTTTCAACTTAAAACATTTTATGAAAACGCAGTGGGCTAACTTGGGAGAGTGAGCTCTCTGGCCTGCAAGATGCGTATGCAGGAGATAAAGAATGACTTTGTCCCATATTTTAGGAGGTTCCCCCCCAATCCACGTACATGAGACCCTACAAGTCAGCCTGTACCTAGCAGGTGCTCATGGAGATGAGCGTTGGTCCCAGGAGAAATGGCCTGTGTTCCCCATTCCCCATTCTCCGCCCCTTTCATCCCAAAACCATGACTGACTTCCTTCCAGTCTGGCTCTTTGAGTATGGAGAGCAAGGGTTGGAGGCTCTGGGAGCTTGCACAGGCTAGTATTGGCCCTTGACCTCCAGAGTTCCTTGTCCCAAGCACTGGTGGTCCCATTTCCTTGTCTGTGAAGTCACATAAACTGGGAAGAGGAAAGAATCTTTGACAGGACTAGGTGCAGGTTGTAGGAGTTTGAAAGGACTTTGTCTGATCTGTCCAGCCTCTTGATTACATAAATGTGGAGACTGAGGTCTAGACAGGGGATGTGACTTACCCAAAAACACACTGCCAGACAATGAGAGATCAATCCTGGCTAGAAATCACAGCCTGGCCCGGGCCAAATCCCTCCCCTGCCCCTCATCCCTCCTCCTCCTATCTGACTTTAGCTGGAGAGGCCTCTGCCCACTGAACCTTGGTTCCTTTCTCAGTAAACCAGAAAATCAGAATTACTGTGTTTGGGTTTTATGTAGTCCATTTTGTGTCCTGGGGAATATAAGAGTAATTGAATATATATTTTCTCCAAATGTTATTGAAACACTTTTCATTCTTGGGTAACAAGACAAATAGGACTGCCACTCATTTACCTTCTGGTGTACCACCCTGGGTCAGCACTTTCGTCCCAAACCTTCCTTCAGCGCAATCTGTGTAACTCAGCTAAGTCGCTGCAGGTAGCCTTGCTGCTCCCATCTGTTAACAGGGGTCAGGGTGATTCTTTCCTACCAGGATTTTAATGAAGTTGACCTGTGATGAACCTGCTAGAGACGCCTGGCCCGTGGTGGGGCTTGGTCAGCACGCACTCCCATTCTTTCTCCTTCCATCTGTGAGAACTTATATGTCCATCTGGGGAAATGCCCAGCCCTGCCTCTCTTGCCCCAGGAGGCCTGGCTTTGGTGCCCACTTGGGCTTGGCAAGAAGGTGGTAGAGAAACATGCCTCCCTGTTAGAGAGAGAAGCTCCTGGGTAAGGTTCAAGCCACTCCAACCCTTACCTGCATCTCTCTCCTTATGAGCTCTTTATGCCCTGGTTCTGAGGCTGAGCTGTCCCCCGCACCCCTCCTTTCCCAGCTGCAGGCTTCTGGAGGCTGGGATTGGGCCCCTTTCCTAAAGATAGCAGACTAAGCGCTGGCAGTACCTTGGGGATTGGCTGGTGCAACCTTCACTTGACAGATGGGGAATGGCAGGAGGGGAGGTGCCTTGCCCAAGGCCTCAAGGCCAGAGGAGGCTGGGCGTAGGCTCAGCTGGGGACCCCCACACACCGCCTAGCAGTTGGTCTGAAGCTTTTAAATTTATTATACATCCTGGAGGTAGCAGAACAGAAAGGTTAAGAGGTCTGGTTTTGTATTCAGGCAGCTCCAACTCAGGGCTGCCATTTTCTGGTTGTGTGACCTTAAGAAAGTTACATATCATCTCTGAGCCTCACATTCCTCATTGACAGCGTGGAGTAATGGGGTTGGATTAAATTTGACGCACATTTGCAAGAACTTAATACTGCACTTGGCACATTGTAAACACTTAATAAGTAATAGCAGCTCTAGGATATTACATCATACTCTGCACTATGGATATTTAGGGCCAGGTAAGTCTTTGTTGTACAAGGCAGCCCTATCTTATTATATGTGTAGCAGGCAGGATCCCTGGCCTCTCTCTACACACTAAATGCTAGTAGCGCCCTTCCCCCAAAGTTATGACAACCCAAAATGTCTCCATACTTTATCCCATGTCCCCTGAGGTCAAAATCAGCCCTGGTTGAGAACCCAGGGCTGAAGAAGTCCTACTCAGCTTTCCAGGCTCAGCTCAAATAGCACCTGCCCCGTGAAGCTTTCCCTGACCTGCCAAGCGGAATTGCTTTGGACTCTCCAGGTTCCACTGCTGGGGTCAGATCCTGGCATCATCATTGAGAAGCTGTGTGTCCTTGGCCAGGTCACGTGGCCTGCTCACCTATAACATGGGTGAAAGATGCTGTGTCAAAAGTGCCTGATACTGTGCCTGGCACAGAGTAGCACACAACAGTTTTGAAACCTTTTGATTTTTTTCTGATGGTAGAATTAGCATAATAAACAGAGCTATATAATGTAAAAGTTAAAGTCTCCCAGTAGTCCCATCCCATAGAGAAACCTGTTAAGAATTGCTTTCTAGTTCTACAGAATTTTTGTTGTGTAAATAGCATATGTGTGTGTACATCCCCTCCCTCCCCCCCTTTTTTCCCTACTGCTGAGCACTAGATCATGGCACAAAGGGGAGGGAGGAGCCCCATCTCTTCAGGGTTTGGGACTTTCCTGCTAATATTTCTTGAGCTCTAGCCTAATGCCTGGGGCTGTACTAAGCGCTTTTCTGGTATTACCTCTTTTAATCTTCATAACACCCTGTCCAGTGGGTTCTGTAATTTGTTCCTTTTACAGATAAGGAAACAGAGACTCAGGAATGCAATGACTTGTTCAGTCAGCCAGCTAGTAAATGGCAGAGGCAGGATTTGAAGCCAGTCTGACTGGGCCGCTCATGGCCTGCAAGCTACCCCTGAGAGCCGGGTAGTTGTCTTCCCACCTCCCCACCCCATCCTGCCTGTCTTTGTATTACAAGTATTCAGCCCAGGGTCAGGCTAAGGACACAGGACACCTGTACCAGCTGATGCACCGAGGGCAGGTGGCTGGATGGCATCTGGGTCAGGCATAGTATGCGGCTCTCTGGCCATCTCAGCTTCCAAACCTAAGAAGGGATCTGATTCCGTCCCAAACACCCCCTCCAGGCCTCATGTGACCATTGGAGCCTTTCCCAAGGCCTCCTTCATACCAAGGGAGACAGCGGTGGATCAGCCTTGGATGGGAGCCTTGAAAAACTGGGTGTGGTGATCCAGAGATGCCCAGGCAGCCGCACAGGGAAAGAGCAGGGTTGGGGGGCTGGGTCCCAATCCTGCTTCCTCCCCCTGAATGGAAGGTACTGCTTCTCTGCACCCTTTCCCAATCTGGGAAATGGAAGTAGGAACAAGACTGTCCACTTAATGTGTAAAGAGGGAGAGAGCGTTGCTTCCCATCCAAAGAAATGACAGATACGAAGGACAGGGAGGCAGCCAGGTTGTCAGTGTCCCAGGACAGGGCAGGATTTATGTGCAAACAGCAGCCTCCATGGGGGCCAGGCTGGCAGTGAGTCAAACCCGGAGCTAGCTGTTGGCCTCTCCACTTCCCTCACAGGTGTCTTTGGGCAGCCAGGAATGCCCTGCTCATTCAGGACACCTTGGCTAAGCACAGGCTACAGTATAGAAACTTAGAGTTGAAGTTTATTTTACACAGAGAAAAGGATCTGGTGGGGCGTGACAACAACAGAAATAATAACAACTCTAAAAAAAAAACAAAAAACACAACCACCACCACTGGCTGAGGAAGTTTCTTAGGCACTTGCTGTGTGCCAGGTGCTGTTACAGGCATTGAATCCTCCCAACAGCCCTTTCTTCTTTCCCTGCTCCCCGAGTGGGACTCCGCACCACTGTACCGGTGAAGACACTGAGGCTGAGAGGTCCAGTAACTTGCCCAAGATCACACTGCAAGTTGGAGGCAGAGAGGGATTCAGACTGGGGTCTGTCCAGCTCAGAACTCAGCCTCCCCACCAAGAGTCTAACTGCCATGGGGAGCACCTGAATGGGGAGGGAGCTCAGAGGCCATCCAGTTCTACCCTCTCCCCGCTTTCCAGATGGAGAAATGGACTTGCCCAAGGTTAGGCCAGAACTCAGCTCTATGGACTCTCATCCAGGGGAGTTTTCACAGCAGCCTTTACCTCCGGGACCTTGAGGTCTGCTTGGACACTGGTGGTGGGGTTGGAGGAGTTGGAGGTGGGTTCCCATTGGGTTCAGAGATTCATTAAGTAATTTTCTCAGTTGACACTCCAGCCCAAGGCCTGTGTGGGGCCCAGGAGAGAATGAATGAGCCCTGGCCCTGCCGTGGTTCTCTGTCCCTCTCTCTGAGTCTTCAAAGCAACCCTATGAATTGAGTCCCATCACTCCATGTTTCAAATGAGGAAACTGAGGCTCAGAAACTGTGCTTTAGTACAACCACTAGGTGTCACTGAAACTGGAACTCAGACTCGGGTTACCTGAGTCTGACCAGGGACAGGCATGGAAGTGAGCACATGCCCAGGTGGTTTGTTGTGGCTAAAGGGGAAGGTATATGGGGGAAAGCGGGAAAGGGAAGCTTGACCAGGTCAAAAGGACCTTGAATACACCATCTCCCAGCCCAAGGGGCTTGGACTTGATCCTGGAGATGCCGGGGAGCCAGAATGGGTTTGGGCAGGCAAGTGTGGCCTGGTCTGATCTTCTCAGAGTGGACTGATGGGAGAGCCTAGAGGCTGGGGGAGCAGACAGGAGGTGTAGCCAGAGACAGCAAAGCTCAGAATGGACCAAGTGGTGGGGCTCAAAGACAGAGAAGAAATGCAAGAGTTCAGTCCTGCCGGGAGGAGCAGGAGCATGAGGAGTTCTGGGCATCAGGGAGGGGTTGGGAGGAAAGGAAAAAGGAGAAGCAAGTTGAGTTTGCCTTATTAAGATTTCTGGCATCCTTGGGGCAGAGAAGGGAAGAGAGAGAGGTACCAGTGCACAGAGACGGGGAGAGGCCTTGAGCACCCACGATGTGCCAGCACAACACTGGACATAGGAACCCACTCATTTAACCCTCATCACAACCCTGTGAGTGGCTCTTATCCCCATTTGACAGATACAGCCCTGAGAGGTGGGCCCTGAGAAAGCAAAGTGCAGCCGGGATTGGAACCCGGGCTTTTCGGACGCCAGAGCTTACGCTGTCTCCCCTGGGCTGCACTGATCAGTGAGGGGCTGAGAGGGTCCCTGAAGTCAAGGAGAGATGGCTTCCTGAGGCAGCTTTCTCTCCTGGGCTGGGAGAGGGGTGGCCACTCAAGAGGGAGGTCTGGCCTTGAGGACATGTGTCCCCACAGCTGCTGTCCCATCCTGGCCTCTCCAAACCTATGGGAGCCCCAGAGCCTCTCGCCTGAGTATTTACTTGAGTATTTACGTAGCTATGTGCTCCATGCACCAGCCCTGCCTCTGCCCCCTCGCCTCCGCAGGAGGAAGAGGTGCAGAGCTGTGGCTCTGCCCGCTGCAGATGCATCCTCCGGTCCCCTCTTCCTGCCCTGCCCAGCTCCCACAGGCCCCTGCAGAGTCCAGCTCCCCCTCAAGCCTTCTCCACCTGCACCCTCACGGAGCTAGCCCCAGGACCTTTCCATCTTGTGACTCCACCCCCTGCCACATACTGGGCTCCAGCCATCCCCCACTTCCTGCACAGCCAGGCAGCTTTCTCTGTGCCCCTGCCTGACTAGTTCTCTCCGTGGAAATGTTTGGGCCCCACCCTGGAGACTTGAAGGAACCCTGCCCATCTGTCCATAAGAAACAAACGCTCTCCTGGAAGCTCCGCAGGTCTGAGTCCCTATTTCACCTGTGATTGTAATTGTTATGACGATAATGACAACAACTAAGAATGACAGCATATCCTAGGCATCGTGTCAGGTTGTGAGTGAGGTCATCTAATACTGAGCAGCACGGAGCCTGTGCTGTTCTCTGCACTTTACAGATTGGGAAACAGGTAGAGGGACAGTGTCACAAACACAGTCGGTGGCAGCCAGCTGGATTGCTTCCTAGGCCATCCCTCCATGTTTATTCTGTTCTCCCTTGTTAGTTTCTGCCTCTCCAACTAACTGCAGGCTCCTCAAGGGCAAGGACTGTGTCTATACCCTCGAGTGGCTGGCCCAAAACCTGACCACGGGTAACCAGACATGGCTACGTTGAAGTGAGTGGGAGACAGAGCAGCTGAGGGTGTCCAGCATGGATTTGGAGTTACTCAGAGCCCCTCCTGAGCTGTGTGACTTTAGGCCAGCTGCCTGACCTCTCTGAGCTTCCATTTCCCCCTCTATGAGATGGAGGTGACAAGGTGCACTAACCTCGTGAGAATCAGGTGACATGACGCCTGTGAAATTCAAACCCAAATCGTGCCAACTCCAGCCCCTCTGGTCCTGAACCTTGGCATTGCCAGTGTCCTTCCTTCCAGTTCGCCCTATCACTTAGTTTATCAGTAGTTTCATGTTTCCTGTCTGACCTCTGCTGGGAATCTGGTTGGTTCTCCTATGTCAATCCGTGTGGCTGTGGGCCACTCAGTCCCTTTTCTTGGACCTTAATTTCCTGTTCAAGAAGTCCAGGGGGTTGGACCAAATGGTGTCTGGGACCCCTTCCCGCTCTGGCTTCCTGAGGAGGCAGGGAAGGACCTGAACACAGCAAGGGGTGAGGACATGGAGAAGGTGCTCGGAAGCCTCACATGGGACATGGTGACCCCTCCATCCCCTGAGCACTCTGTATGCCAAGCTCTGCCCTATCTGTGGCCTCACAGCAGTACAAATTCTGTACATTTCCCTTATTTAACCCTCTGATATTTTAACTAGAAATTGAATTAATGAAACAGTTGGATAAACATATTACTGCATATTTTTAAAAAAACAACAAAAACACATGCCTCCCTTGTGATTTCCTATGAGGCTACTAAACACTTCTTACTATTACCTCGTTTTACCCAACCCTAGAAGGTATTATTATCCCCATTTCATAAGATGAGGAATGGGGGCACAGAGAAGTTAGGGTACATGCCCAAGGTCACACAGTTAGTGTGTGGCAGAGCCAGCCTCTGAACCAGGCCTGGAAGGAGGCATGTGGGAAGCTGGGGGGTTGGCGGGGGGGGGGGGGGGGCGGAGGGGGGACAGTCTCCAGAGCTCTCCCCTCCCACCCTTGCAGAAGTCTGACTTGCCCAGATCTTCCCAGGGCAGATTCATACCCAAGTCACTGGCCCTGTCCTAGGTACTGAGAATGTAAAAATCTATCAGACACAGGCCCTCCTTTGAGAGCCCACAATCTTGTAGGGGCGGTTGACGGTTTAACTTAAAAAAAAAAAAAATCCTCATCTGAGGCTATTTTTCCATGGATTTTTAGAGATTGGAAGGGAGGAAGGGAGGGGGGGAAGGGAGGGGAGAGAGAGAGAAACATCCATGTCTGTGTTCCTACCTTCTTCCCAACTCATCCGCGCCCCTCCCGAGGCATCATGGATTGAAACTCGCCCCTCATCGCACTCCCTGTCGCTGACACAGCATCATGTGGGGCCCAAGAAGGCCTCAGCACATGTTCATGGAGTGGACGAATGAGCATTCCATTGCTCCCGGGGTCCAAGAGGAAGAGGCAGGCCGGCTGTCCCTGTTCCAGCCCTGAAAGCAGGAAGGAAGTTGTCCGAGTCCCTCGGGTTCCCTGAGCTATGTACAGAACATGACCTCCAGGGCAGTTTTCTCAGCAACTCTAAAGACCTGCCTGGGTGGCTGGGACATTTGTGGACCCACGAGGACCACCAAGGGGGAGGCTTGTAGCTCTTGGCCCACCTCCTCAGACATGTGTGTCTGCCAGACCATGTCCCGAGTTGGACAGACCCAAGGCAGTTAGGGAGAGCCTGAGGAGCAGATGGGCAGGGTTCCTTCGAGTCTCCAGGGTGGGGCCCAAACATTTCCACAGAGAAAACTGGTCCATCTGCTCCAACAACTCTCGCACAGGAATCCTTTAGGAATGACTTCCAGCTGTTAGCAATACAGACCTGACTAAAGGAGCTGAAATTAGATGAGGGTGTATTTCTCCTCCACGTACAAAACACGTCCATGGGAAAGGACCCCAGGCCACTGTGTGCTGGAGTCAGCCTGCACTGGCTCCTGAGAGCTGACTGTGCAAACCTCTTTGCAGCCCCGTGTCCTGTGACCTCACATTGATAGCTTGAAACCGGCTTTGGTGGGAGTGTTCACATCACAGAAACTGGCAAGCACTGTAAACTGGGGCTTTTTATTTCCAGAGGGAGCTGAAGGAGCAGCTTCAAGCCCTTCAGGACAGCGAGCGGGAGCACACGGAGGCGCTGCAGCTGCTCAAGCGACAGCTGGCGGAGAACAAGGTGAGCCGGGCCTGGCCCAGGAGGTGACAGGCCGGGCGGGGCGGGGCCAGCGGGGAAGATGAGGGGCGGAGACTCGGCCCTGCTGTGGGGGCGGGGCTTCGAGGGCCGAACTCACGTGGAGGGGCGGGGCTTCGAGGGGCCGAACTCCACATGGAGGGGCGGGACTGTGGAGGTGGAGCCGAGGTTGAGACTTCAGCAAAGGTAAATGAGGTGGGACTTAGAGCAGGGTAACTGAGAGCAAGGATTTGGGTTAGTGCTTGGATTAAGGGTGGATTCCTTTCTCCCTTCCTGGTTTGGGTGGAAGTTGAGGTGGGACCAGAGGCCCCGGGGAACCGCCCCCCCCCCCCCTGCGGCTCCCTGCAGGGGTCTTTTTCCTCCTACATGATTAACCACGCTTATTGACTGAGGAGCCAGCCCTGAGCATCTTCCCTTGAAGCTCTCCTGATGATTTGTGGGCCAGGCCTGATACCATCTCCCCTCTCAAACTCAGGCCTGGGATCATGGACTCTGAAAAATAGGGTCAAACCTCCTGTCTCTGGCCACAGTGATTTAAAAAGAAAAGCCTTTTTTCTTGGCCTCAAGAGGAGGGCTGTGAATTCTGGTGCACCACTAACTGCTCACTGTATGACTTCACTGCCAGCAGCAGCTGGAGCAGAGCCTTAGGAACGCTCTGGGCCTCAGGAGGTCACACTGGGGCCCGGACAGGCCGTTGGAGATCCAGATCTGTGCCCCGTGTTAGCAACCTGCTGTGGGGTTTCAGACATTTCTTTAGAGAACATTCCAGAGGTCCTCTGGGCGGGACCCTCTGCTAGCAACAGATGAGAAACAGTCACAGAACTCTGTTCTGTTTACTTCTCACAGCCTCAGTTTCCCCACCTGCCTGGTGAGTATACTCTTCTCAGGAAAAGAGAAGCAAATGAAGCCTCTGCCTGGATGAGGGGGGAATGTGGTCTGTTTCTTCTCCCCAGCATTCTCTTCTTTTCTCCCCCCTCCCCCCCATTGTTTTTCTCCACTGACCTCTTCCTCCCCTGATTTCCTGTCCATCTGTCTACCTCTGGGAGGTCCTGGGGGGCCACCTACCCTCCAGTTCCCCCAGCCCTGCTTCCTGTCTGGACCGGGGTGTTTATACAAGAAATGCCTATGGATGCTTTGGAGGTCATATTTCACCTGGTGCCTGACTCGGCTTTCCTGCGGCGCCTGCTCCTCCAACGGCCCAGCCTGAGGGTCTGTCTGCCCTCTCTCCACAGGCCCAGTGTTTTTCTTGGTCGGCCCTGACTAGGTGATGCATTCTTGGCAGGGTGTTTTTCTGAAATGGCCCCAGCTCCTCCAAGCCCCAGTGTGTTCCCAGGGATGTGGTGGGCTGGGGTAGGGGCTGCTTTCCCAGCCAATGTACCAAAGGGATTGGGGGTGAGGCAGGGGTGGCTCTGCCATAGAAAGAACTATAGTAGCTCGGCCGGTTTGGCTCAGTGGATAGAGCCTGCGGACTGAAAGGTCCTGGGTTTGATTGCGGTCAAGGGCATGTACCTTGGTTGCGGGCACAACCCCAGTAGAAGGTGTGCAGGAGGCAGCTGATCGATGTTTCTCATTGATGTTTCTAACTCTCTATCTCTCTCTCTTCCTCTCTGTAAAAAAATCAATAAAATACATATTTAAAAAAGAAAGAACTATAGTAACCGGGACACACCAGTTAAGCTAAACCTTTCTCCACTAGAAATTGTTTCCTATTTATTGTCTCACTGAGCCTCACAGAATGTCACCTTTATAACAGCATGCCTCTCAGGCCTAGCACAGTGCCTCCCATACAGTTAATAATTGTAGAACAAATAAGTGTGTGTGTGGTGGAAATACCTTTTGAGGTATCTCCATTTTATTGGCAAGGAAACTGAGACACAGAGTGATTGACAGACTGACCTGAGGCCACAGAGCTAGTAAGTGGCCAATCAGGAGCTTGCTGTCCAATTACGTCAGAGCCTAGTGCATATTCCAGCCTCATGCTGGGGTGTCCTCAGCAAGATCCCTGGCTTTGTGGTCAGCAAGCCAGGTAGGTCAGGAAGCATATTTGGGTCTCCTGGGGTTGCTGTCACTCTGATGTTCCACTTCGGAGCTGCCCTCTCTTTGCCTCTCCCACCTTCCCTACCCATCCTCTTCTGTCCTGGGGACACTGGGCTCCCACTCTAGAAATAAGATGGGGTCTGCACCCGCCTTTGCAGAGACCCTTCCCTCCTTCATCTCTCAGGCAGGTCCTGACTGCACCAGCCTTGTGCCAGGCCCTGGGATGGACACGAGGGTTGGAGGGGGGAGGAGGAAAGAGTTGAGGAAGACATCATTCCCATGGGGTGAGGGATTGGTCTAATAGCTGGGAGCCACATACAATTTGGGACAGTGTATTAAAAAGTATTTACAAAATGCTCTGGGAACATTTAACTCACTGCCGGAAAGGTTGAGGAAGGTGTCACAGAGGAGATAGCTGGGCCTTGTAGGATAAGTAGGAGTTTGCCAGGTGAATAAGCTCTCTGTTGGGGTATCCTTTCCAGGCAGGTGGAATTGCAGTGCAAAGGCACCAAAAGGTAAGCTGGGATGAACTGAGGACTCTGAATGCCAGCCTAAGGAATTTAGCATTTCACTAGTCCTCAAGGAGCCTAGACAGGTTCTTCAACGCAGGATGGGCTGTGACCCAGTTTACACGTTAGAAGGATCACTCCGGCAGCGAGTTTGTTGGCCAAGACACAGAGCTGACTTTGGACCGAAAGCGTTGGAGGGCCTGTGGGATCCTGGGGTGTGTGTGGAGGAGGCAGGTGGGAAAATGAACATGAGGCTCAGGAGTCATGCAAGACTACCGATAAGGATGTGGGAGCCCTCCTCAAAGCAGCGAGAGCCGGAGAGGATGGAGGGCATGGAGGATGAGAATGGGGGGAGCTGGCCTGGACACGCACTACGGAACATGGATGGCAGCAAGGGAGCAGCCACATAAGTGGGAGGCAAACCAGAACTTTCAATCAGTAGAGGGTAGTCAGTGGTCCAAATGCTGCTGCAGCATGGTTGAGGAGGAACTGGAAGGGGTGGCCCTGCCATTTGGGGACCTTTGGGGGGCAGTGGCAGTTTGGTGCAGGAAGGGCAGGCCCCATTTCTCCATCGTGACCTGCCGCTGCAGAAACCTCTGCCCTCCCTGGTTGGGGGGCTCAGGGAGGCCACAGGCACTCAGCTGTTTGTCCCCAGCCTCCCCTCCACCCCTTTGTCTGCCTGGCGCTCTGGGTGGGCATGCGCAGGGAGGCTGGCCCACTGCCAGCAGCTCTTTCTGCAGCTGAGACAGGGAGGAAACTGGCCCTAATTGAGCCTTTGTGGAGCCTCCCACAGAGCCCTGGGCACTGTACACAGCAGGGTCCCTGACTCTGTGAACTTGCAGCCAGAATCCCACAAAGTAAAATCGCAGAGGCAGGCCCCACACACTGCTGCAGCCTGGCCACACTTCTGTGCCCTGTGTGTGTCATCCTGACTGGCGCTGTTCCCTCTTCCTGTTCTCCTCACCCGCAATTAACATCCGCTCATTCTTCAGGCTGCAGCTCAGAAGCCGTCTCTCAGTGGAGAACTTCTAGGATGTGTCTGTCAGAACTGATGCCTTTTTAATGACCAGGCTCTTTCTCTGCACCTTGAACAATGTCATGCATTTTGTGAACATCCTTTCATTCAATCTTCACCATAACCCTGCAATGTAGTTTACCCTTTGCACAGATAAGAAAACTAAGGTTCATAGATATCAGGCAACTGAGGTTGCCCTACTCAAGACCCAGAGCTAGGATCCTCACCCACACTGTGGGCACAAAAGCCTGTGCCCTACACCACTCAGCCCCCTCCTGGGTCTGGCATGCCTGTGGGGGCAGAGAGAACCACTAAAGCCCATGCTTGCCTCCTCTGATAATGGCCTTAACCTTCAGTTCTTGTTCCTTGGCCTCAGGGGTGGCAGGACAGGGTGAGTGACCACCAAGGTTTGCCTACCAAATTGCAGCTTATAAAGCTTCTGATATGTCATCTCTTTGTCATTTTGCTTGAGCCCATGAGTGATTTGTCTCAAAAATAAAGACTTCACAGATTGAACTCAGCATCCTTTCCTTACTCCCTCATCCCCAGCTTTCTTCCCTCCCAGCTTCTCATCCCTCTGACCCTAAGCCCAAAGTCTGGGTATCATCCTCACAACTTTCTCGCCTACATCCAGCCAGTCAGTAAAAGACGTCTTCCACACCCTAAATGTTTTTCAAGCCACGTCCCTTTGCTGATCCTCTAGTTCGTGCCTCAATGTCTTACCTGGACTGTCTCATTAGTTTCCTAACAGGGCATACAGAATCATGTGCTGTGCCTGGCCATGCCAGTCATTTCATACCACGGTGCTTTTGCGTGTGCCA
This sequence comes from Corynorhinus townsendii, assembly GCA_026230045.1. Lineage (NCBI taxonomy): Eukaryota > Metazoa > Chordata > Mammalia > Chiroptera > Vespertilionidae > Corynorhinus > Corynorhinus townsendii. The sequence continues at coordinate 201,037,403 of JAPDVU010000002.1, forward strand.
TTCTTGCCCCCAGTGTGCCCTTTCCCTTCCTTCCTCTCTATATGCCAAGATTCTCGGTTTCCACCTCTCATCCAGGGATCACCCCATTTGCTCTCCCTAACATAACCCCTGATGACTGTTCCCCCAGTCTTCCACCAAAAGCCTGCGGACCACTATTGGCGAGGCCTTTGAGCGGCTGCACCGGCTGCTGCGGGAGCGACAGAAGGCCATGCTGGAGGAGCTGGAGGCCGACACCGCACGCACACTGACCGACATTGAGCAGAAAGTCCAGCGCTACAGCCAGCAGCTGCACAAGGTGCAGGAGGGGGCCCAGATCCTTCAGGAGCGGCTGGCCGAAACCGACCGACACACCTTCCTGGCCGGGGTGGCCTCACTGTCCGAGAGGCAAGTGCCTGCCTGTCAGGGACCTTCCTGAGATGGGTATACCCTACTTAGCCCATGTGAGGTGGTAGGAATGGAGACAGATAGGGTGGTTAGCAGAGAATTCATTCATTTAAATCTTTATCAAATGTATAGGACATCTGTTGTATGCCAGAGTCTGTGCTAAAGGCTTTATGGATTTATATATATACAATATAGTATATTACTTGTGTTATAATGTTTGTTACATTACAGATTTATATGATTTATAATAACATGCATATTATCCTATCTAATAAAGAGGGAATATGCAAATTGACCATCACACTGCCACAAAGATGACGGTGCCCATAGCCACAAGATGGCGGTACCCAGTCCCCTCAGCCTGCCACCGGAGTCCCACAGTCCTTTCAGCCCAGCCGGGTGTGAGGGGGCAGCAGGTGCATGGTGTGGCCGGACCTGCCCTCAGCCCCTCAGCCACCCAGGGCCGGCCCAAGGCGCAGGCAAGGCTCGGATGGCGGCTGCCCAGCCACCCAGGGCTGCCCGAGGCTTAGGTAACCAGGGCCAGCCAAAGCTTGCGCTGCCGTCAGTGGCAGCAGCAGAGGTGTGATTGAGGCGTCTCCTTCCCCTGATTGCCAGGTTGCTTCCCACCCTTGAGGGCTCCCAGACTCTGAGAGGGGGCAGGCCAGGCTGAGGGACCCCCCCTAGTGCATGAATTTTCATGCACCGGGCCTCTAGTATATAATAAATAGCCTCCTTGAAAGTAGTTACCACTATCATCCCCATTTCACACACGTAGAAACTGAGGCGCAGAGAAACTGGATCAGTTGGCTAAGGCTCCTCATTAGTAGGTGGGAAAGCCAGGATTCAACCCCTGGTCTTTCTGGTCCCTAGACACCTTTAATAATAATAACACTTAATTATTGGTCTGTTGATGATCAATGCTGATAGTTAACATCATGTATTTGGTATTGACCATGAGCCAAGCACTGTGCAAAGCATTTTATATATGTTATGCCATGTAATCCTTACAACCAAGAAGACAGATGCCATATGGTACCCTTTTTAAAGAGGAGGAAACTGAGGCTGACAGCTAAAGAGGTAGGAAGTGGTACAAGGAGGCACTTGAATCTGGGTCCGGCTACTTCGCACACATGACCACACCCTGTGTCAGCTACCCTGAAGGTGGCCAGTGTTGGGACAGGAATCCAGCCCCCAATGCAACCTGCTCTCCTGCTCTCCTGCTGTCCTTTCAGGCTCAAAGGGAAAATCCATGAGAGTAATCTGACATATGAAGACTTTCCAACCTCCAAGTACACAGGCCCCCTGCAGTACACCATCTGGAAGTCCCTGTTCCAGGATATCCACCCAGGTAAGGCCCTGCCTGCCTCTCAACAAGAGAGTCCAGGAACAGGCAAGGATTCTCATGGACTGAGGTCTCTTGAGCACATCCCAGCCCAGCCCCCTTTTCTAAACACAGGAAGGGAGCAGGACCAAGGGATGAAAAGAGTGCCTTGCTGAACACCTACTATGTTCCAGAGCCTATTCTGGGCACCTACACAATCACTTGGCTCAAAGAATCCTCATACAACCCCAGAAGGTAGGTTTTATTAGTATACCCATTCTCCAGATGAAGAGACTGAGGCCCTGAGTAGGTCACTCATTCATTCTGTAAGTACAGTATATATAAAGCTCCTACCTCACACCAGGCACTATTCTAGGTGCTAGAGATACAGCAGTGAGCAAAACAGGCAAAAAACCCTGCTCTCATGGATCGCACATCCTAGGATGTGAGAGCAGAAGAAATAAAGGTAAATAGGAAAAATACATAGTTTTTAAATAATGATAAGGATAGGAAAGGGACTCGGGGTGCTGAGGTAGAATAGAGATTTTAGATAGGGGGTCCAGTTGGACCACACTGAGAAGGAGGCATGGGAGTAAAGACCTGAGGGAAGGAGAGTGAACCATAGCGTCATCCAAGGAAAGAATGTTCCTGGCTCAGGAAGAGCAGGAGCAAAGGCCCTGAGGCCGGAGCATGTTCAAAGAACAGTAATGAGGCCCGTGTGGCTGGAAGAGAATGAGTGAGAAGGGAAGTTGAGGTGAGGAGGTCAGGGATGGAGCAGTGGCCAGACCCTGAGAGCCCATAGGCCAATGTGAGAATTTGGAGCAGGGTGGTGACAGTGGAGGTGGTGAGGGGTGATCGGATTTAGGAGATACTTTGAAGGGATTGCCAATAGGATTTGCTAATGTGAGAGAAAGAAGACAAGGAAGCCTGCAATGATTTTGGCAGAGGTGATTGGAAGGGTGGGCTTGTGAGCACGAGTTTTGCAAAGCCAGTGAGTGTCTCAGTACTGATGTGGAGAAGGCAGTTGGGATGATGAGTCTGCAGTACAGGAGAAAGGTTAGGGCGGCATCCTCGGCATGTGGTCAGTATTGAATGAGCCCAGATGAGAACACCTAGGAAGTGAGGGTAGATGGAAGAGAGAGAGGACCACTCTAACATTTGGAGCTTTGGGGCAGGCAGGGACAGGAGGGGGACCCAGCCAAAGAGACGGAGAAGGAGCTGCCAGAGAAGTAGGAGGGAATCCTGGCATGTCCTGGAGACCAAGTGGAGAAAGTGGTTCCAGGAGGAGAGTGGCTAATGGTGGCAAAGGCTGCTATGCCAATGTGAGAGACCCCAAACTGCTCTCCCGTCTAGCAACATGGAGGTCTTTGCTGACTTTAAACAAGAGCTATTTTGGTGGTGCAGTAGGGTCAAAAGCCTGATTGGAAATCATCCAAGAGCGAATGGGAGGAGAGGAAGTGGAGACAGCATGTGGAGACAGTGCTTTCGAGGAGTTTTATTTGAGGGAAGGAGAGAGTGTGGCAGCAGCTGTTTGTTTAAGTCAGGAGAAGCAACAGCATATGTGTGGGATGATGGGAAAGACCCAGGAGAAGAAGGAGGAATTAAAGATGAAGGAGCAAGAGGTGCTGGAGTGACAGCTGAGGAGTGGGATCTGCTGGGAGTCCAGAGAAGGTAGAATAATGGGCACCGAGCAGAGGGGCGGTGGGGCTGTGGGAAGTCTCTGCTGATGGCTTCGCCTTTCCCAGCGAGGTAGGAAGCAAGGTCATCCTCGGGGCTGAGGAGGGGCGAGAGGAGGTGATGGGAGTTTGGTGAGAGAGGAGGGTCTGAGCAGTTCTCTAGTAGAGTTAGTGGACCCTGGGGCTGGGAGATCGATGCCTTCCCGAAATCACACGGCCTACAAGGGCAGCAGATTCCATCCTTTTGGCAGCAGGGAGCCTTGTGTGTTCCTGAGTCAGGCACGAGGTCCTTTAGAGGCAAGACAAGAATATAGAGGGGAATTCTCCCCCAAGAAGCAGGCACTCTTATTCTCCTCACTTTTTCAGATGAGGTAACTGGGGCATGGAGCTACTAGGAACTTATCCATGGTCACAGCCTATAAATGGATAGCCAGGATTTAAATCCAGTATCTGTCAGACCCCAGAGCCTGTGTCCCTACCCACGAAGCTAACCAGCTATTCTCTGGCCTCAGACCAACCCAGGAAGGCTGCTGGGGAGACTGAGGCTCAGAGAGGCTCACTGATTTCCCAAGATCACACAGCAGTCAGAGGTCTTTCCACCTGTCTGGATCCATTCTTTTGGTCTACTCACATTGAAAGTCCCTTGAGGCACTTTCAGGGGGCAGGGGAGATAAATGGGCAAATAGACTCTGACAGTCCAGCAAGACAAGGACTATGTATGACCAGGGACTTACATGGGGCACTTACAAGACAAGGACTATGGGAGCCCAGGGGGGGCACTAGGAGGCTCTAGATAGAGCAGGGGCGGAGCCAGGACATGTGAATGTCACTGAACAGATAATGTTTGAATTGAGCGCTAAAAGCTGAGGGCTTGGCCACCAAGGGAAAGGTGGAGCCTAGAGGTGCCTCCAGACAATCCCTGATGTTGAACTGAATAGGCAGAGGTGGTGCGTGGTCCAAGGATGCTCACAATTGGGCCTTCTGGGTAGGGGCAGAGAGGTGCTGAGGCCAATCCCTGAGCATCAGACTGCCAGGTAGAGAGGCAGGGCTCCCCTGTAGGTGACTGATGGTGACTCATCTGATACATGATGACAGATTTCACAGAAGTGAAGGGCCACCTCCTAGTGCTCTGTGCCCTCGTCCACAACGAGGCAGTCGTTGGGGGCAGGGCCCGTTTTCCAGCAGACTGGCTGGGCCTCTGGGTTATCCTCCTGGGGCAGGGGTCTCTATGTGCCCCTACCCTTGGAGGGACCTCCGCAGTGGGACCCTGCAGGGTTAGGACCACTCATGGATGAAGCAGCATAACGCAAGGAGGCAGGAAGCACGTCCAAGGGTCTTATTCCCTCCCCAGCCACAGACCCAGGGAAGCCCCTCGGCAGATGGTCTCAGAGCTCTCTTTGTCTCAGCCGCCACCTGCTGCATCCCTGTCACAGCTCAGAGGCAATCTGGGCGTCTCAGCCTGACAATCAAGGCCCTATGGACTATATTCTCCCTCCTCCATACTTGCACACACGCTGCTCCCTAGCCTGCAACCCTCTAGGTAAGCCTCCGTCTTTGATGGCTGACTCCTACCTCCTTCACATCTTAGTTTATAAATGCCTCCTCTGGGAAGCCCTCCTGCATTTCTCCAGGTAGCCATGGGTTTCCTGATCTCACTGTTTTGTCAATGTCTGTGTGGCTGTCTCTCACTAGACTGTGAGCTCCAACGGGTCCAGAGCTGGGTCTAATTCACCACTACAGATCCCCAGCAGCCAGCACAGTAAATGTCTATTGATGAATGAATAAAAAAATGAGTCCCAGTCCCAGTCTCAGTTCTGCAATTAGAATGGTATCTGGCATAAAGTAGGTACTCAGACATTTGTTGACTGAAGGAACTTGCCACACATTCTTGGACAAGCTATTTCTTCCTTTGAGCCTATTTCTTCCTCTACAAAGTAGGGATGCTCATGTTCCCATCTGCACTCCCTCACCAGGGAGCATGTGGCTGTGGGAACTTGCTGCTTGCCCCAGGGCAGGGTTTCTCAAGCCCAGCACTATTGACCCTGGGGCTGGATAATTCCTTGTTGTAGGGGGCTGCCCTGTGCATGGTAGGATGTTTAGCAGCATCCCTAGTGTCTACACAATTGGATGCCGCCCCACCTCACCCCCGCCCCCGCCAGTTGTGGTAACCAGAAATGTCTCAGTTTGTCCAAGGTCCCCTGCGAAGCAGAGCGCCCCAGTTGAGAACCACTGCCCCAGAGAAAGCTGCCCGTAGGAAGAGGGGTTGAGGGAGCAGAGTAACATGTGCCCCGAACATCCTGCCAAGGACAGAGGCCCCTGGGGAGTTCAGAGAACAGTGACCTGGTTAGCCAGGCCCCTTCCTTTGTCTGTAGGGCCTGTGAAGTCACTCCGGCTCCTCTGCCAGCACCAAGGCCCTTTATGTCCAGATGGGAGGGCCAGGCACCATGGATTCCAGCAGCTTCCTGTACGCCCCCCTTGCAGCTCTAGCTCCCTATTGGCTCATCTGAGAACTTCATCTAGCACCTGTCACTCCTCCACATCCCCTCACCCCTGCTCTGGAACTTCTCCTCTCTACTAACACCCCCTCCCCCATCCCACCCCTAAGCTGACATTGGAAACCCTCCTACAACTGCCTGGCCTGAGTGTCCCAGCTCCCAGGCATCAACTTCTTCCCCAGCCAGGCCAGGTGGCCATTGTCCCAAGGACATCAGACACTGCTCCTTTATTTTCCTACCACCTCCCTCTCCTGGCCTGTTCTCTCCTCCCCCTGCTTATCTGAATCCAGTCATTTTGGGTTCCAGCATGTTCCCTGCCTACCTAGCTGTGTGACCAGGGCAAATCGCTGCCCTCTCTGAGCCTGTTTCTTCATTTGTAGATCGGGAAAGTGTAACTTATCTTCCCTGGGTAGGTGTGAGAATTAAATAAAATCATTTCTTTGTGATAACTAGCCAGAACTTAGTACTTGATACCTGCTTATTATCATTACTATCCTGAATATCAGATGGTTCCTCAGTCTTACTGAACAGGCTTTCTGGGGCCACATAAAGGAAAGAAGATGTTTGAAAAGACCTTAACTCATGTTCCAATGCTACTTCCACCCCAAGTAGCAACTTGAGCAAGCCACTGAACTTAGAGACGTCTCTAGGGCCTCACTTTCCTCTTCTGAAAAATGGGTACAGTCATTTGTGTTCCTGGGGCTGCTCTGGTATTTCCATCAGCTAGTAGGTGTGAAAATGCTTGACAGATGCCAGCACTGTGCAGCTGAGGGCCTGAGTAGGTGGGAGGCCTAGGGGACCAGCTTTTTTAAAAATGCCTGGCCAGAGGCAAGAGCTTAATAGTATCTCCTGTCCTGTTAGGCCCGTGCAGGCTCAAAGCCACTGTCCTGGAGAACAAAGAGGCACATGCCACTCATTGCCAAGCAATGGTACTGGACTGCGGGGTTTCTCTGCTGCTTGGACAGCTGTAGCGAGTGGTTAATGTTGGTCCAGAGACATTTCCTGGGGCCTCCACAATCTCTGCTCCTTCCCGAATGCATTTTAGCCTCAAGGTCTCAGAGAGGCTTAAATGGACCAGGAATCTACCTGGAGACCAGACGGGCTGCCTGCTTTTTGTTTTCCTGAAACAGTGTTTTGGGACCTAGGAAGGCGTTCTGACCTCTAAGATAGTAAACCCCGGGGGAATGGACTTGTTTCCCTGGCTCGGTCACCTCTTCTGAGGATAAAGGACGGGCGGAGGGACTGCCTGTCTTCTAAAAGGGAGAAAAGGTGCTGGGTCTCTCTCTGAGCGAAGGCTGTTAACTCCTGCTAGCCCTGGCCTCAGCGGGGCGAGAGGGAGGCCCCGAAGACAGCATCCGCTGTTTATGATGAGGTGGGAGGCCCTAGAGGTGGCCCTCAGCCCACCCTTAGGGGTGTAAAAGTCTCCTTAGGTTCAGGCCATGCCTTCTGCCTAATAAGAATACCAGGACCCAATCCAGCCCTGCTCCTAAGATGTGGGGCCCTGGCCCCTGTTATCAGGCTCCGCCCCCTAGTTCTGCCTTCCCTGCCAATGAATGGTGTGCCCTGCCCTCATCCAGTGCCCGGGCTTCTGTGCCCAGGACCTCCTTCCCTTCACTTCTGTTGGCCCAATCTCAGAACCACGGACAGCCCACTGGGCTGCCTCCTAGAGCAGCCTCCCGGTTCTCAGTGGCACCGAAATAGACCTGCGATGCTACCTAGGCTTAAGAATCAGGGGCTGAGCCCTCCTGCCTGTCTAGTCTCCCTCCTGGTCCTTCTGCCCTGAGCCACAAGTTCTGCCTGCTGCTGGTCTCCTCAAATCATCCAGGACACTTCAGATATAAGGCCCAGCTTCCTGTGAGCACTCGGAACTGCTGCTGCCCACACCTTGGCGTTGTGCCCGCTCTGACCCAGCAGTTGACACCTGCGTATGACCCACCTCCACAGCCAAGAGGAGTGACCCATCTGTGCCTGATGACATTCTTCTTTCCCTAGCTCCCCCCCTCCCCATACCACACCTGCTTCCTCCACCCTCTCCACCTCTCACCTCCTGACCCCTCTGTGGGAAGCTCTCCATTCCCGGGGCAGGAACCTGGTGGTTCTGACAGGCTGCACTGTGACCAGTCAGATGACAGAGTAACACTTTCATACTCTGATTCAGTGTCTTCCTTCTCATGGCCCTCCCTCTTCAGTGTCCCTGGATAGAGAGTTGTATTTCCATTGGCCCCTCTATTCACAGGGCAGCCCTCTGAATTCTAAGAACAGGAAAGAAAAGTGTAAAATGTAAAACTACATTCACTCCTGACGGAGCTCCTGGAAGGAGCTTGGTACGTCAGAGGTCAGCTTTGTGAGCGGATCTATGGACAGAAGCAGAGTTCAGGGCTGTCTGCTGTTCTCTGTTGGAGACAGTCACCATCACTGAGGCGTTTTATTTCTGTGCATGGACAGAGCCAACAGAGGCGCTTGAAGTAGGGGCAGTGCTCCAGCCAAGTGTAACCATGTCCCTGCCTCACTGAGAAGGAATGTTCCAGAAAGCCGGATGAAGTCCTTCCTTCACGCCAAGGAAGTGGTGACAGGATTCCTTCTTCCCACCTTCCCTCCCCTCTGCCTTGCTCAGGCCTGGAAATGGTCGTCCACGCTAAGGAGAGTTGCTTCTAGGTTCCCCTTCTTCCCGCTGGGCATCAGCTCCCTCCGGGAGGCGGGAGTAAACAGGAGTTCATGAGACTCTGAGAGCCAGCTCTGCTCAGCCAGTGGCCAGCCCAGAGCCAGGTGCCCCAGCCTGTGCTGCCTGCCCAAAGATAACACAGGCTGGCTCAGCTTCATAGCGTGAGCCTTTCCAGAAAGCTTCCCCGTGCGCTGGCACACAGGGAGAAGCTAGCTGGATCGCACAGTCCTTGCCCTGGAAGATGTGGGTACAAGATATATTGGGAGAGGGCCCAAAGTTAGAGAATCTCAGAGGAAAGAGTGAGCATACCTGCTGGGTAACCAGGAAGGTTTCCAGGGGATCAGCCATGGAATTGAGCTTTGTGTGTGGGGGGTGATTACAAGCAGAGAGGAGGTGGGAGAGGGCACAGTCTGAGTGAAAGCCTTGGGCCTGAGTGGGATGCGGAGCGGCAGCTGAGAGGTAGACTGGAAGAGAGGGCTGGGGCTGGGTCGCACATGGCCTAGATTAGTCCTGGCTTTGCTGAATCACCTGACACTGGTCATGTCTCTTCTCTGGGTTTCAGTTTCCCCATCTGTCAAATGGATGGGTGGGCCTAGAATCAGTGGTTTTCAGATTTATCAGACCCATTATCTACTTCTCATAACAAATAATTTGTAATGTCTCAAAGATAGGGACCTTTTGAATAATTTTAAGTACATATAATATATAAGATATATATACACATGCATGCATATATACACACTGACTATAATATGTAACAGGAGGGAAAAGCAGAAAAAAATTATCTGTAATAAAATGTTGTGTGTGTCACTACGTAAATGTTCACTCACAGCCACACTAGAAAACATAATGAAGTAGTGAAGTAACACACTATTCTGCCTCAAATGCAGCCGGAACAGGTAGGTTATATCAGCCAGTGGCCTTGTTCTTAAAGATATACTTTCCAAAAATGTGAACAATTCTCAGTGAAGATTTTTTAAAAGTATTTTTATTGATTTCAGAGAGGAAGGGAAAGGGAGAGATAGAAACATCAATGATGAGAGAGAATCATTGATCAGCTGCCTCCTGCATGCCCTATACTGGGGATCGAGCCCACAACCTGGGCATGTGCTCTGCCCGGGAATCAAACCATGATCTGGTTCATAGGTTGATGCTCAACCACTGAGCCACACTGGCTGGGCCTCAGTGAAGTTTTAAACGAAACACACTTAGTCTTTCCTCGGTTTGCATGGTAGTTGTATTCCAAAATACTCAATACATATTACAAATTGTATAAAAAGTATTGCCTGGTGGAACATTTGAAAATTATTGGTGGGGTGGTCTGGGGCTGCTCTGCACATTCCATTCAGGGCATTTAACATCCCTGTATCCCATCTTTGAGACAATCCAAACATCTCCCACAAATTTCCAAATCACCCCCTAGGGGACGATCCCGCCCTTGGATAATCTTTTAAGCTCCCTTCCAGCTCTGAAAGTCTCTCAATTCTGGACCTCATTCTGGTTTATTCAACAAATTTTTGTGGAGGGCCCACTGTATGGCCCCAGGCATCTGCCCTGAACAAGCAGCATTGCTCGTGCTCCCCTGAGCCACGTTGGCATCTGAGAGGACCTCAGCCTTTCCCCTCCCATTTTACAGAAAAGGAAGCAGAGGTCCAGGGAGGCTTGTATTCAGCATCACACAACCTCCTGGGGACCAATCAGAATCTGACCCTCAGAATGGGTCCACAGTCTCCTCTCCACTCATGTCTCCCTCCTCCATCCCCCGCAGTGCCAGCCGCGCTGACCCTGGACCCGGACACCGCCCACCAGCGCCTGATTCTGTCCGACGACTGCACCATCGTGGCCTATGGCAACCTGCACCCACAACCACTGCAAGACTCGCCCAAGCGCTTTGACGTGGAGGTGTCGGTGCTGGGCTCCGAGGCCTTCAGTGGTGGCGTCCACTACTGGGAGGTGGTGGTGGCTGAGAAGACCCAGTGGGTGATCGGGCTGGCACACGAGGCCGCGAGCCGCAAGGGCAGCATCCAGATCCAGCCCAGCCGCGGCTTCTACTGCATCGTCATGCACGACGGCAACCAGTACAGCGCCTGCACGGAGCCCTGGACGCGGCTCAACGTCCGAGACAAGCTGGACAAGGTGGGCGTCTTCCTGAACTACGAGCAAGGCCTGCTCATCTTCTACAACGCGGACGACATGTCCTGGCTCTACACCTTCCGTGAGAAGTTCCCGGGCAAGCTCTGCTCCTACTTCAGCCCCGGGCAGAGCCATGCCAATGGCAAGAATGTGCAGCCCCTGCGGATCAACACCGTCCGCATCTGATACCGCGGAAGGAAACGAAGGCACCAGGGCCCTGGCCACCAGCAGGAGCCCTTTCCAGGAGACAGGAGGCCTGGACTCCGGCCGCTGGCCAGCCTGAGATCTCAGGCGGCTTGTCTACCCTTCAGCCGCCTTTCCTTGTCTGTAAAATGGAGGTTGTGCTCCATGACTCCTCAACCCTCTTCCAGCATTGATGTTCTTTAGTTCTGACCTTGATGGGGGTGCATCTGTGGCCCAGGAGTGTGACATGGCTTCTCCTCAGGGCAGCCCCTGCCCAACCCTCATCCCCATCCTCTCAGGGGCAGGGCTCTGTCTCCCTGGATCTCCCTCCTGCCCGCATGCCCTAACCTCAGGACATGTTAGAGTGGTTGCCAGCAGGTGGCAGCTCGGAAGATACTCAGAACCCTCTTGGGCTCCCAGACCTAAGACTATCCCTGACCAAGCTAGTGATGGGCCATTTTACCTGTGACCCCAGCCCACAGTGGACACAGGCAGTAGCTGGACATAGTGTGGCCTCAAAACCACTCTCTCCTTCCTCCTCCGGACCAAGAGCATTATGGTTCTTGCTTTTCCAACTTCTCTGCAGGTGAAGACGGTGCTATGGCCTGTGGACGGCAGCCAATAGCTGAGCCCACGTTACAGTCACAGTGCCACCACCTTCCTGCCAGCAGGTCTGAAGGCAGGGTGATGGAACACCCCGAGGCAGATGCAGAGCCCAGTAGCCTAAAAACAGCTGCAGGACAAGCATTCCCGGATGATGAGGCTTGGATAAGGGTCCAGCCTGACCTCTGTGACAGGCTAGGGTGTGGAGCAGGCTGCAGGGAGCAGCTGTTTTCATCAGGACCCGAGTACTGAAACAGACTGCTGCCCGGGACCTCTCATCAGGCTTGGCGTCTATCTCCGTTAAGATCCTGATGTAGAAACGAGAGCTGCTGTAGCTCGTTTAACTAGACAGGATTTATTACCAGGCCCCTGATGGCTTTACAAAATCATTGGAGGGGCTGAAGGAGCAGACACTTCGCTGAATTTCCAGGAACAGCTCCCAGCTGCCAGATTCATCGTGTCTCTCCTGACCAGGAACGCTGCTCCCGTGTGCAGGAAGCCACTGCTTCCGGAAGCCGCCGACTGCAGAATTGTGCTCCCTCTGCTACGCTTCCCAGCAAATGGATATCCTGAGGCCTGCCTTCTTCCACTCAATTCAGTTCCCAAATCCAAGTCTCCATGAGGGATTCTGTTTGGGGAATTAGAAATCAGGTCCAAAATCTTGGCTACAAGGGAGTCTGGGGAATGTAGTTTTCTTTCTAGCCTCAGCCATACAAAAAGGCCCATTAGAAGGAAGTTGAAATGGATGTTGAAGAAGCCCATGCATGGTTTTTGCCACGAGTGTGCATCCAGACCTTGGCTTTGAAGCAGCAGTTTTCCTGCTCCATGCTGAGTCCCTGCCCAGGGGCAGGAGCCCAGCAGATGGGCCTGCAGGACCAGGCTGAAATGTGTCTCCAGCCTTGACTTTTCTTTCTAAGCCTGGGGCCTACATTCTGAACTTGGAGTCTCTGACCACACCCATCCCAAAGGAGCCAAACTAGCTGAACGTGAGGGGCTCTCACCTCACAACTGCTGCCCACTGGGGTCTCCCATGGGCAGGAGGAGTCCTCAGTCTCACCCAACCCCTTCATCTACCGGAATTTGGGCCACCCCCAGAAGTATTTTTATTTTAAATGTTGCCCATTTTGTGAGTTATGGTGAATTTGTACTAAATTAAAGTTACAGGATACCAGTGGTCAATTTCATTCATTTTGACAAACAAAAAGGCCTACCTCTTGTGTCTCAGGCAGTCTACATACATTAGAATACACAAAGCACTCTACTGGGTAGCTAGTATTATGCCCATTTCACAGAAATGGAAAAATGAGGTTAAGATAGAGGGCATCGCTTACAGTTCCTTGTCCCACATGGATACGTGATGGAGCATGGGTTAGAACCAAGTTCTGAAGCCACTACTCACATCACACTTGCTAGCCAGAGAAGAGTGGCAGTCTGCCTGGAAGAGGGTGGCAGTAGCCTTGGTTGCAGAGCGGAGCTCATGAGGCAGTAGCAAGAACCTGGTCTCTGGAATCCCACAGACCTGGGCTTGGGATTCCGGCTCCATCACAGTGTGACTTTAAAGAGATGATGTAATGTCTCTGGGTCTCATTTTTCTCACATGGAAAATGGGGGTAATAACCCAGTCTCACATGCTGTATCAGCCGCAAAATGGAATGCACTTAGGCAGGCCCTGCCTGCTTCCCAGAGGCAGTGCCCGGAACCATGTGAGTTGACTGAACCTCTGGATTGGCTCTGACCCTAAGGAGTCTATTTCCTGCTTTTGCCTTATGTGGAGTGTGGGACCACCTAGGCCAGGAAGGCCCCCAGGTCTGCTGTGTAGAAGCAGATGCATTCTACCTCTGTCTGATGGGGAAGCAGCCTGGCCAGGAGTCAGGCAGAGCCCTGCATGTGGACACAGGCTGTGCAAACTAAGTGGTGCCGTGCAGCAGCCTGGTACTTTTTAGGACAAGCCCGTGACGGTATCATTATCTCAGTGTCTGAATGGGGAAACATTACTTCCCAGGGGACCCACAGCCAGTATTCAGCAGAGCTGGAAACCAGACCCGGGCCCATCCAAAGCTAAAGCCAAACTCTTCCTGGGCCTCCCCGGACATCTCAACTATTAGGACTGCATCAGTGACAGGAAGCAGCCCCCAGAACTGTGATACCCTTGGATTTGAAGTGGGAGCTTCACCCAGGCTCCACACCATTGTGAAATTGTGCAATTGCAAGTTAAGCCTCAATTGGGAGCCAAGCCTCATGTGTCTCCCGGTCAGGGGTGGGCTTGTGAAGGCACTATGTGAAGCTTAGCGGGTTCCCTCTCTCCTGGGCCTCAGTTTCCCCATCTCTTTTGGGGAGGGGCTAGGGATCTAGTTAATTGATAGCCAAGGTCCTGGCTCTGATAGTTCAGGATTCTGTAAGTCTAATGTTAGTCTCCGGATTTGGCCTGCTCAGCACCTAACAAGGCCATTAACTCTGGATCCTTCTCTCCGGGGTGGCAGCTGAAACAGAAAACAACAGAGATAAGGTCTCTTGGCAGCACAGAGCTTGGCCCAGGGGCTGGGGACCAGACTTCCCTCCTGCCAGAGAGGCCATCCCGGGAGGCTGACTGCTCACACCTGGGCAGCATTCCCTCTTGCCTGGGTCCGAGCTCTGGTCATGGTTCCTAGGAGGTCAGTTGAAAGGACATGTCACAGGCTTAAATGCAGAGGGCTGGAGGGGGAGGTGGGGGGACGTGGAGGGGATGGGGCGCTGGCCAAGGTGCTGAATCATCATTGCGCTCTAAGGCATGGTTATTTCTCCTTACCCTGAGACACCCATGATTCTTCTCCCGAGTTCCCTGGAAATCCTGAACCACAGAATGGAAGAGGGAGTTATGCGAAGCAGAGCAGAAACAACAAAATGTGCTCATTTTTGTTTTTCCTTTTACCTGGATTAAATTTTATGGGGTTTTTACTCTGGATACAGAAAAGTCTTATCAAAATTTCAAGTTTTCTTGAATTTCTTACTATTGCAAAATGCTCCCCACTCACCCTAGGAATTAGATGAAGGCCCAGGGGCTTTCTATTCTGATGCCTAACAAGGGAGGGCCTTTCAAGAGCTGGAACTAGGGGCATGAAGCCCGGGTCCTGATGAACTTTCCAACACTGTGGGCCTGGATGTGCTCAAGTCTGAATGCTGAAGGAGCCTGATGGACCTTCCAGTCCAATTCTGAGGCCCACAGAGGGTTGGTTTCTAGCTCAAGGTCACACAGCACAAGGTAAAGCCAAGGCCAGAACCCAGGCTTCCTGGTTTCCAGTCAGCACACAGGGTGGGGGAGAGAGTGGCCAGCTGAGAGGGCCCCTCCCAGGCAAGGAAAAGGAGCACAGAGGGCCAGCTGGAAGTGGGCAGGGCAGGGCTGAGGAAGGAGGTGCTCAGAGGAGAAGGACCCCCATGTCTAGGAAAGGTCAGAAGGGTGTGTGTGTGTGGTGGTGGTGGTGGTGGTGGTGGTGGAGGGGGGGTGGTTACCCAAAGAATCAGGGACTGCAGCTCCAGGGTCACAGAGTCAGGAAATTCTCTCCAGGGTGGAGACAGCCCAGCGGAGCATGCCGCTCAGCATCACAGACTCCAGGATGGCTACTGAGAGACCACTGATCTCAACTCGGTCATTTTACAGGTAAGAAAACCAAGACCCAGATGGGAAGACACAAGGCTGTGGGGCAAAGCCAGGCCCAACCAGGTCTCCCGACTCCCAGCCATCCACTCTTTCCACGCAACCTTTAATCTCGCCCCTGTGGATTCTGGTGCCTCCTCCCTCCCCCTGGAAACCTGGAGTTTGAGCAGAAGGAGAAGGGGAGTGGCCAGGGACCCCACAGCCCCAGGCACCAAGAGTTGGGTGTCCTCCTCCATCTCCTGCCCAAGGAGAAGGGAGAATTGGCCTGGACCCCAAGAGCTTCTCCTCTGGGACAGAGCCAGTTGGTGCCTGCCCACACCCAGGACCTCCCTTACTGGCAACCAAGTCCAGAGCCAGCACTGGCCACACCAAGGACAAAGCCGCCAGGGCAGCTGCCAGAGCCTCAGGGAGTCGCAGGTAAGCGAGGACAGAGAGAACCATGGCCAAGGGGGTCCCAATTCTGCAGCACTAGCGTCAGCCCTGGGTCATGGTGGCTTGGGGGGAGTTGGAATCTTTTTTCCTAGAGAAGGGGCTTTGCCCCCTCACTCCCCGGGCTTCCTCACCCCCTGCCAGCCTCACGTTGAAGCCTCTCCCTGACCAAACTGCCAGATTACAAGCAGGAACGACGACGTGGGGCCCAGCAGCTATGTCTGTGGGGGGAGGAGGTGCAGATGAGAGCCCCAGGAAGTCCCAGGAAAAGCAGAGACTGGCTGAAAGTGTGCATCTCAGTCTCACAGGCGTAGGGCAGGTCCAGGCCTGGGCTATCCTTGCTCAGCCTGGGTGGGCCCCACCTCCATCCTGACTCTCCAGTAACCCTGGATGGCTCCCTTATGGGTATCCACTCCTCAATGTTTCAGCAAGAGGGATGCGTGATGCTGGGCTATGGGGCAACCACCATTTCTAAGGTTCTAGTTTGAGGCGGCCTCATGGAGTTTACCCGACAGGGCCCCCCTTCACCCTCCCTCTTCCTCTGTCACACTCCTGAAATGCCCTCCTCCATCCTCTCCAGGCCTCCCTCAGCACTTTCCCACCTGTGTTCCTCAGGGTAACTGGCTTATGGTTTGAGATCCTGCCCCGTCTCGGCCTATGAACACTTAAAACAGGAACCACTCCCAAAGAGTGACTAGTGGTGGGATTTCAGGCGCCACACCAAGCAGCTGGGGAAAGGGTACAGGGGGGACAGGAAGGGAGAGGGGACTTCTGACTCCACACAGCAGCCCTACAGCAGCTGTTACTGTGGGCACAGGCCCAATTAGAAATGACAGTGGCCCTGGGTACCATGCCTATCCAAATCCTACTTTTGGCTCAGCCTTCAGCCCTCACTCCCCCTCACCAACACCCAACACAGGCCTATGGCAACACAACACAGCCTTTCTGTTTCCAAGAGCTTCCGGTGGAGGCAGAAAAGACGGTATATCTCCCTGGATGGAGGGGGCCGATCCCGGGGAGGGGTGCTGCACAGCCTGAACCTCAGCACTTCCAGCCTAAAAAGCACAACTATTATCCCCAGCAGCCCCAACCATACCCGTCCCAACAGCCCCCAGGGCCCCGCTACCCCCCATACACTACTCCCCCGCAAATGAGACAGTCAGTGCTCAGCCCCTGACCTCAAGGAGAGTGTGGCAGCAGCTGTGTGAGGCCACATCCTGGGCAGAGGGGGCCTGGAGGGCCCCTGTGGGAGGAAGGAAGATGCCTGAGACACTGCTTCCCTAGAAGCCTTGGGGGCAGGGAAGCCCTAGAGATGAGAGAGAAGGTTCGAGTAGGTGCTAGATGACCAGGTGATGGGCCGGAGGCTGCAGGAAGGAAGAGGGCATGGAGATGCCAGGAGCAAACCAAAGTGGAGGAAGAGCACAGGAAGCTGCCTGGGGGCCGCCCCTTGCAGAGGGGAGTCCCACAAACGCTGCTATGGGGGTGGGGGTGGGGCTGGGGTGCTGTGTAACCAGTGTTTGACTTTCTTTTCAAGAGGGGGTGATGGGGAAAGAACCTAGAGTGAGGCAAGTTCTCTTCCCCAGCCCTTGTCTGTCTGTCTGTGGTGGTTTCTGTTTCCAGGGAGGGGCGGTGGGATCATAAGTCATTCCCCTCCCCTTCTAGGCCTCCTGCTATAAATGGAGGACCTGTCTGGTTTCTGGTTTGGCTGGGGTCCCATGAGGATGTGGGGCCCTTCAATAAAGGACAGCAAACAAACAAAAACAAAACAAAACAAAACTGCATATCATCCTATATAATGAAAACCTAGTATGCTAAGTGTCCGGTCATCTAGTGACCGGTTGGCTGTTCAACCAATCAAAGTATAATATGCTAATGATATGCTAAGACGCTATGACATGCACTGACCACCAGGGGACAGACGGTAGGTTAGCTTGCTGCGGTGGTCCACAATCGGGACTGAACGAAATGGGCCAGACATGCCCTGGAGCCCTCCCACGGTCCCTCCCTGGCCCAGTCGTGCACCTGTGGGGTCCCTCGGCCTGGCCTGTGCCCTCTTGCAATCCAGGACCCCTTGGGCGATGTTGGAGAGTCAGTTTCAGCACAATCCCGCAGGCCACTCCCCTCGGGAAGGCGTCAAATGCAGGGCTCACGGCTGGCGAGCAGCAGTGTGAGCCTCTCCCACTCGGGACTGATTGGGCATGAGATGAACTGGAGCGGCAGGTAGGAGCTGCAGGCAGCATTGGACTGTGGGTTTCAGCCCGATCCCCGCAGGCCACCCAGAGGGGCTCCACCCATGCACAAATTCGTGCACTGGGCCTCTAGTGTTACAATATTCAGATCCCAAATGAAGGGTGTTAAGCATATTTTGTTCCTTAATACCCCTGCTTTTGTAATAATGCCATCCCCACCCCCTCCTAGAATGCCCTTGCTCTCCTTCTTCTTCTGTCGAAATCATACTCATACTTCACATCCCACTCAAGGCGAAGCTGTCTCAGGGGTTCTGGTCCAACAGAATTCAGCCATTAGACCATGAGCCTCTTGAGGCAGGGATCATGCCCCCAGCTCTGCCCGCTGGATGCAGAAAGGGCCTCAGAAAATGGTTACTAACTGGTGTCAAAGCTGGCATCATGAAACCAAGTTGGAGTCGGGGGGGGGGGGGGGGGGGCGGGGGAGGGGGAGGTCTTAGGGACCAGAGACAGCTCTTCCCTAAAGATGCTGGGATGCATGCTGAGCCCCAGCGTGAGCCCACTGACCACCCCAGCCAGATCCTGCACAGGGAGAACCAGGGAGTCAGCAAAGATTAGGAAAGTTGTTTGAAGGGTTGCCTTTTAAAAATTATAATGTATGCTCATTATTTTTTAAAATTTCAAATAAATGTAAGACTGTCAAGCTGAGAGTCCCTCATCCAGGTCCCAGAAGTCCTTCTGGGCGTGTCTGCTCTGCACAAAGATAAAGAGAACTTCCTGTTTATGATGTGTTTAAATGCACAAGCCTTCTGCCAACAATTCCATTGGTAGGCATGTAGGCTTGTTCATCCAGCCCTGGCCAGGAGGTTCAGTTGGTTGGAGCGTCATCCCATGCACCAAAAGGTTGTGGGTTCAATCCCTGGTCAGGAGGCAGCTGATGGGTGTTTCTCTCTCTCTGCCTCTCCCTTTCTCTCTAAAAATCAATAAAAACATAGCCTTGGGTGAGGTTTAAAAAAAAAAGTCTTGTTCATTTAAAATGTTTTGATTTCCTAAGTAAATGTATTTCCTCATAACATGTTCATTGTAGAAATTTTGGAAAATATAGTCAAGACACACAAAATATAAATGACCCATTAGCCACTGTTCAGAGAACCACTGCTGGCGGTTTGGTGGTAAGATTTATAGCCTTTTTTCCCATGTGAGCCTGTTTATTTACAAAATCCAGGACACTGCTGTTGTTCCATGCCAGCTTTTGTTCTCCTCCTGGTTGTCTTGATGCTAACACCTGGTGAGCATTTTCCCACATCGGTGAATGTCCTCTGATCAATTTAGTAGGATAAGGTACTTTGGCCTCAGGGCCCCCTAGCAGCCTGCCTGTCCCGACCCCCATTCTGAATGGAGAGCCTTTGGCAGCAGTTGGCTGGAACCGGTTGCTCCAGGCTGGGACCTCGCTCTGCCCCGCCCCCTTTCAGAAGGAACACCCAGGGAAGGCCTTGAGCACTTGCTGCCTTGACCCCTCTTAAGCTGAGGCCCCAACACCCCACTGATGGGCACGCAGCCCCCCTGCAACTTCTCCACTGCTGCCCACCGGTGCAGTAAGTAGACTCCTGACCCTTTCTTCTGTCACATTCCAGAACCCTGGCTTCTCTGGCCAGTCCCAGACCCAGAATGGGAGAGGTGTGGGGAGCTTAGGTGGCCTCTCCTGTGAGGCAGGAGAGGGCTATGACTCCGGTAGGTGTGGAGAGTGCCACTTGGCCCTGTACTTCAGCCAGCTCTTCAGCCAGCTTGCCCTCCTCTTGATGGCCCCGAGGAAGGAGCTGGGCAGGTGGGAACCAGGAGTGACAGGGAGGGGCTGAGCCACTTGAAACTTTTCTGGCTCCAAAAGCAAATACCCCAACTTCCCAGTCTAAGCCATCTCTGCCCCAGGAGTTTACTAGTCAAATAGTGTGGATTTAAGTGCAATCGTGGGCAAGACCCATTTCCACTCGGGGGTGCTGGGGGTCTCAATACCACGTGGTTCTTAAGGCACCTTCCCAGCTCTGGAATTCTATGGCTCAATTCGAACCCATGTTTTCAAATGCTGTCTTTTTTCTCAAAGTCCCTGCACACCTTATGATTTGTTGAATTAAATGGCACCAGGCCTTGTTTGGGGCATTATTAGCATAATTACAATTATTAGCTGTCATCTCATTTAATCCTCACAAGTCTGAGAGGAGGTACCACTTTCATCCCCATTTTCCAGATGAGAGCACTAAGTCTGGAGAGTTAAGACAATTTTCCAATTAAGTGGTTGAGCTCACATTTGAACCCAGGGCTGTGACTCCCAAACCCATGCTCCTTATCCACCCATCCCCATACCACTCTGTGATGTGTGCAGGGATCATTATTCCTTTGCTACAATTGAAGAAACTGAGATCAGAGAAAGGAGGCGAATTCCTCAAGGTCACATAGCAAGTTCATAGCAGAGCAGCACTGGCTAGCTTTCAAAGACAGAAGCTGATGAATCAGAAACAGCCCTTGAGCTGCATTCAAGAGCCCAGAGCTGAAAGGGGTAGGGCTGTCAAGTGGGGAAGGCTGTGTTTGTTCAGACCAGCCTGGGTCCACCCTGTCCCAGCTCAGTCCAGAGAAGTGTTGACTTTGGGCAAGTCCCATAGGAAGGAAAGGTGACATTACCTGTGGGGAGGAGGGCTCCTCTAAGCCTGCCCTACTGTGCTCTCCACTCCCTTACTCTCTCATTTAATCACTTACCCAACACATCACTTACTCACATAAGCAACGACAGATGCACCCCAGGTCTCTATCAAGGAGTTGACAGTAACCAGGCAGTCATGGCACATGTGCTGTGGGCTAGGCTAGGACAAGAGGGGAGTTGCACAAACGCTGAGAAGAGGGGCCAGCTGGAGGAGGTACTGCTGAATCTGAGACCTGCAGGGTGAGTAAGAGTTGGGCAAAGTGTTTCTGGAGGAGGGAACAGCATGTGCAAGGGATAGGAGGCTGGAGATGAGGTCATGTGGCTGAGGGTTGAATGTGAGACAGAGGGGCAGAGTGCTGAAGCTGGAGAGAAAAGCAGGGGTCATCTGAGAGCAACAGGGAGCCATGGCAAAGGTTTTAAGCGGGGAATGGGCTATGGTCATATTTGTATGGGGCAGGGCAAAGCTGGAGGCAGGAAGTCCAGAGAGAAGGTCGAGAGGCTGGTGAGTCTGACGCATGGGGTGGGATGAGGATGGAGAAAGGGACAAGAGGGCAGAAGTGAGGAGCCAGTGAATTCTAGGAGCACGGGGGCTGTTTCAGAGCTGGAGTACTCAGCCTCCCTCCCCTTCTTCGGAGAGGACGGGCATACAAGCTGGAGATTCTGCCGGACAAGACCCAGAGCCCTCCCTCCACCCCCCATTGTTCCCAGCAGCAGCAGGACCCTCAGAATTTGATTTTTGCAGTCTCCCACCACATCCCTGGGTAAACGTCTGCTGGCCGGGAGCCCAGCCCATACTGGACAATAAGGGTTAGGAGTTCTTCCTTTACATGTGTCCCCTTGTGTCCTCACTGGTCTGAGCTCTGTTCTCTGCGCCGCACCCCCCACCCCCTGCCCAGACAAGACTGGCTTCCTTTCCATTTGGACAGTTCTTACAGGCCCCTCTGTTTATTCCTTTATCAAGGACACCTTCCCATTCCTCAGTTGAATAACCCGAGGCACTAGTATTGGGTTTCTCTGCTACCTAAGCACCTTAGCTAATATGGGGAAAAGCGAGTTAGCCTAGGTTTGAATCTTGGCCTTGCCACTTATCAGCCAAATGATCTTAGGCAAGACACTTCACCTCATTAGCCTGTTTTCTCATCTGAAAAATAGGAATAATAGTTTCTCTTGCAGTTGCTGTGTGGACCAAACATGTCAAATTAATTTTAATACTTCATGACAGCTAGAACTTACTGTGGGACTATCATGTGCCAGGTGTTGTCTGACTGGGCTGGGCCACATGCCAGACCCGTAGTGAGTGTTCAGGACATGCTTGTTGGGAAGCATGTGGATAGCATGAGGCCTGGCAGCATGCAGACCTGGGTTCAAGTCCTGTCTATGCCCCTTACTTTTTAACCTCAGCCAAACCAGCCTCTGTACTTCAGCTTCTCCATCTGATAAATGGTAACAGCAGAGGCAGCTTGCCGGGTTGGATAAGACAAGGCCTGTAAAACACCTGGTGTTACTAATGTCACTTCTCTCCTATGTATTAAGTGCCCTCTAAGTGCCAAACGCTGGGGTGGGGATAGAGGGGGTAGGGGACTGACTCTTGGCCACCTGCCCAGGTCGCTCAATCCTTGCCTCCAAGCATATTCTTGCCCTGCATCGTGCCCCTCCAGCACTGGGACCCTGATGTGTGTGAGTCATGGCTGCTGAGGACAGGGGCACAGCCTGCCCCAGGGACGCAGTCCTCTACCCCTACCCTGACATCCCTGTCTCTTTGCCAGACGTGGGTGGCTTGCAGACTCCAGCAATCATCATTCCAGCCCTGCTCTCCTGGTCCACTCTGCTGGTCGTCAGCTGCATCTTATGGAAGACATGCCACCAGTGGTCTCGGGTCAGCAGCCCCAGGTGACCATCCCAATGAGGGGCCCAGGTAAACCACTTAGGACAGAAAGTTCCATTTCTGTTTTAGTGACCTTCTGTGTTAAGTGGGGGCGGAAGTAGCTGGTGGGCAAGGAGCCGACTTCCGGTGTTACTTTGGGCCTTTCTAGCCGGGCAGAGGCCAGGCCACCCCTTCCCACGCCACTCGCGTCGTGAGCTGACCCTTTTCCCGTGCGAGTCCCGCCCTCGGCGAAGGTTCGGTTTTCCACTGGTGGAGGCTGGGAGCTGCGTCTCTGTCTTTTAACCAAGGGATTCCGCTTTTCCTGTTTGGTAAAGGCCTGGTCTCCTCCGGGCCGGCAGAGGGCGCGAGAGCTTGTGACGCGAAACCTAGGAGCCACTGCACCCGGAAGTGACGCCACGCTACCGGAAATCCGCCGCCGTAAGGTCTGAGGGAGTCTCCAGCAGCTGGAAGTGTAGTGATCGAGGTTCTGGGGAGCAGTAGTTAAGAGTATCGTTTCTATCCCTGACGTCCTCGAATGCTGAAATGAGAAAACTGAGCTTTTGGAGGAAGGGGCTTGCTCATATTCTCTCAGCAAGACCAGCGCGCTTGCACACGACCCCTGGGAGCAGAGGGACGACCCCGGGGGGGGGGGGGCGGGGGGAAGGTTGCTGCGCCTAAGGAGTCCCCGAGGCAAGTCTCGAGAAATATTCCAAGTCCACAGATGGGGAAAACGAAATTCGAGAGAGGCAGGGACTTGCAGGGTAGGTCGGGTTGCCATATTTAGCAAATGGAATGCAGGACGTCCCGTTAAAGTTGAATTTCAGGTAAACAACAGTGGTTTAGTATAAGAATATCCCAAATATTGCATGGGAATACGTTTACTAAAAAATTACTCGTGTATATAAACTCAGATTTAACTATGCATCCTGTAATTTACTGGTATTCCTAGGCCAAGGTCAACCCAGCTGAGTGAAGAGCAGAAAGGGCTGTTGAAACATTCTCAATGCCTCCCCACCTAAGGCTCGCTAGTATATGGACCTGCGCTCTTCCGAGGTGTAAGGCTGAGGTGGCCTTCAGGGACCACAGCCCCTTCCAGTCCGTGGTCTGCTGTCCAAAGGATCTAGGCTGCATTCAGGAGCTGAGGAGAAGGGGTCAGATACTCATCCCTTGGGATTCAGGGCACCCCCCCCCCACACACACACACACACACCTTCCAAGGCTAGTGCATTCAAGACACCCAGGCTCCAGATGGCTCTGGCAAGTAGGAGAAACTCTTGTCTTTTTTGAATGAATAGATGTGCAGGAAGACAAGTAGAGAGAAAAATACATTGTGACAACAGTTCTTTAATGTGGGTAAGTGCAGGATGCTATGAAAGTTCAGAGAGGCAATAAATACTTAACCAAGAAAAAGGGAGAGATAGCCCAGCTGAGACCTGAAAGATTCACTCAGCAGCTATTTATTGAACATCTGTATGTAGGGTAGTGTTCTAGGCACTGGGGACACAGAACAAAACCAATTTCTGCCCTTAAGAGCTTAATCCTAAATAAAATGTATGTTAGATGGTGATATATGGGGGGAGAATTAAGGCTACTAGGGCATTAAGGAATGCTGGGATGGCAGTGTGGCAGTTACAGTTTTAAAGAGGATGGTCGGGGAAAGCCTCACAGGGGACAACGAGCAAAAGACTTGAAGGGGTGAAGGGTAGACGTTGTGAGGATGCTTGGGGTTATAAGGAAATGTGCCTGGCATGTTAGAGGAACAGAAAGTGATGTGCTACCCCCCAATATGTTAGCTTTCTAAGGGGTTTTTAGTGATACTTTTTACAATGTGTTTCTTGCCTTAAATATTGTCTTTAGAATCTAATTCCTGTTGAATGTAGTTCCATGTAACTAGGTTGGGGAACCACTTTGAATAGGTTGTTCAGAAAACACTTTCCTAAGATGCTGACATTTAAGCTGTGGCCTTTATGATGATCTAAATATGTTAACTTATTTAACCCTTAGAACAATAGTAGGTGGGTACTATGAGCCAGCCCTGGAGAAGCTGGAAGAAGAGCTATCTAGGCAGAGGGAAACAGCCAGGGCAAAGGTCTGGAGGCAGGAAAGAGTTGGCCAATGGACTGGAGCATGGTGAGAAAAAGTAGCATGAGATAAGACTGGAGCGGTGGGCAAAGGTCTCGGGTAATTTAGCTTTTATTGGCATCACAATAGGAATCAGCTGAAGGGTTTTCAGCAGAAGACTGATCTGACAAGGTAGAATTCATGTTTCATGAAAAGATCCCTCTGACTGCTTGGAGACTGTATTGGATAGTTTCGCTGGTTGAATTTACTCAGCTGCTCATCCCAGAGGTGCCAGGAAGAGGATTTAAAATGGACCAAAGGGTTGAGTGGAAAGTACCATCCTTTTGCATCCCCCATGGTCCCTTTACAGCTAGAATGAGCTGTCTTGGCCAGTTGGATTTCCTACGGAAGGGATGACAGTGACCCAGAGAGCCACCATCTCTCTCCTGAGCAGGGGTGGATAGAGATGATAACTTGTGTCCCTCGGCCCCTGTCAGGCTCCTTGGCCACCCACCCCCCGCCCTTAATCAGGCTGGCATGAAGGAAATGCATGCTACCACCAGCCCACAGGTCTCCTCCCTCTGCTGCTTTTGAATACACTTCCAGTTATCTTCTCAAAGGTCCTGTCATACTTCCGCTTCAGAAGCAGTAGGGCTCCCTACTGTCTGCACAATTAAATTTAGGTTCCTGGCTCTGTTATCCAAGGCCCTGTATGAGTGCACTGCATCACCATACCACAGAACCTGGCCACAGTGAGTGGTCAACAGATGCTCAGGGAATTACCTTTCAAGATCATTTATTGAGCACCTAATGTGCTTGGCCCTGGTCTGCACAAATGGTGCTTTATACCATTTTCTTATTTAATCCTCACAGTAACCATGAGGGAAGTATAATGAGCAGCCACACTTTACAAATGAACAAACGGATTGATAGGCTAAGTGCTATGTTTATCCGTTTGTCCATTTGTGATATACTTTTTGAGCATCTACTTTGTTCTAGGTAATGAGAATATAACATGATAAAAAATAACTAAGGTTCCTGCAACCAAAGAGCTCACGTTCTAGAGGGGCTGACAGATGATACACAGACAAACATGGAGTGTGGTGATCGGTGCCCTGCTTGCCCAGCCAGTTAAGGGAGAAGAGAGACTGGAAAGTGCTGTTTTCTAAAGGGTACTCAGAGAACAACTCACCTAAAGAAAATATTTGAGAACCTGTCCCACAGGTAACCTGGGACAACCATTCCAAAGAGACAGGACAGTATATACAGGCCCAGTAGTGCCCGGGCTGGCCCGCAGACCCTGAGAGACGAATGAATGGATTACTCTGACACGTTTGCTGTGAAAGAGAGGGCTAAGGGACGGCCTGGCTATAGCAACCAGGCAGCCCTGGTTGCCCGCCTTCCTAGGCTTTTATTACAGTTTGAGATAAAGTTTATCTTTTAGATACAATCAGTAGGGTAAGTAATCTTGGGAGGACTCGTGTTTACATTGCATGAGGATTCCAGTAAACACCCAGGGGTCTGTAAATACATAGACTTGTTTGAAAAGATCAAGGAATAATTAGGGGCGCCATCTTCGACACTCCCTTAAGTCTCCTCTAAGTCGAAATTCCGATAAACAGGACAGGCGGCCTTCCACATGCTTCCCTTTTATCAGAAAGTCCTCCTTACAAACTTTCCAGACATGAAGTCTCATGCTTCCCAACACAGCAGGAGTACCTTGTATGGAGTGTTTGAGAAGTAGAGAGGCTGTGCTGCCAGGGGTAAAGTTAGCGAGGGGAGAGGGAGTCAGAGACGTAGCTTAGTCAGGACTTCACATTTTGTTCTTGGAGAAATGGGGATTGTGGGAGTGACAGGATCTGGCGCTGAGTAGAGTGGCCTGGAGTGAGGAAGAGGAGCGCCAGCCCTTGGGTGAGAGGATGGCCGCTTGGTCTGGGGCAGTAGCAGATCTGTTAACCTCCCAGAGTGAGTGAATGAGTGGCCAGAAGGAGCTTCTGGAGGCACAGGTGGGTCCTGGGGAGCTGGGGAGCTGGTGGGAGGAGGATGTTCCTGTGGTGAGGTCCCAGGCCAGGTTGGATTTGTGAGTCCAACAAGAAAGTGACTGGGGCAGCCAGAATGGCATGAGGGTTCCCTGTCCATGGATTGCTTAGGAGGCACTCAAAGAAGGCAAATGCCAGTGCAGTTGGGACTCCAGAATCTCTGGTCGGATTCCCCTGCACAGGCGTGGAGCCCATTAACATTCTCCACACATTTAATGCTTTTCTTTCTCTTTAGAAAAAGATGGAAACAACAAAAAACAAGTAACTGAAAAGAAATGATTTTATTATTCTCAAATAAGGCACATCAAGTTCTGTGTATCTTTCTCAGAAAAGTAAATTTCACATTCTTGCAGCAAATGGAACATGAAACAGTTGAAAGGCTCCAGTGAGATATCTGTTCAAACTGTGCCAGCTGCTGTCACTTTAAAAGCCACAGAGGGCTCTCCACAGTGCACCTGCCTCAGACCAGGAACTGAGTTACACCTGGATCTCACTGCAGCCACCTGCCACCTTTGGAAGCAGATGCCTGACTCTAGCAGAAGATCCAGTGTTTGTCCTCTCCCCATCTCCCCTTCCCACAAAAAAAGCATGAGTGGGTCCAGATGTGCTTGGGCATTGAAACAGAAGTCTCAGAATAGTCTCATAGATGAAGGGCTGAGCCTAGCGTGGTAATATGTAAAAAAAAATGGCTTTGTATGAAGAACACGGGCAGTAGGGTAACTCTTTCTGACTGCTCTCTGGGTCTCTTGGTGTCCTGAGATTTCAGCCTACTTATTGTCAAAATATCAAAGACTACCCCAGCCTGGAAATGGGAGACACCTCTGCTTTTGGCAAGAACCTCATTCACTCAGAACACATTGCCTCATTAGATGACCTCAGAGCCACGGGCAGGATCCAGGACTGTCAAGATACTGAAACAGGATGTCCAGGTATGACATTGTGATTGATAAGAAATATCTCTTTGGTCTTCATCCCCATTTAGGCACAGAGCTCCTAACATTATTGTAGTTTCCTAAGTGATGAGAGTGATGAAGGTGTCTTTTTTGTGTGTCCCACCCACCCCCAAACCTCTGGAGAGGGGAGGGGCTGGAGATTGTGTCCACTCACCAGTGGCCAATGGCTTAATCTCTTGTGCCTATGTAATGAAACCTCCATAAAACCTGAACAAGACGGGGTTCGGAGAGCTCGGGTAGGTGAACACATGGAGGTGCTGGGAGAGTGGCACAGGAGAGGGCATGGAAGCTTGTGCCCTTCCCCCATACCTTGCCCTATGCATCTCCTCCATCTGGCTATTCTTGAGTTATAATCTTTTATAATAAACCAGTAATCTAGTAAGTAAAATGTTTCTCTGGCTTCTGTGAGCCCCTGTAGCAAATCAGCTGAGTCCAAGGAAGAGGTTGTCAGAACCTCTGATTTATTGTCTGTCAGAAGCACATGTGATAGCCTGGACTGGGGGACTGGCCTCTGAAGTGGGGCAGGGGTGGCAGTCTTGTAGGACCGAGCCCTTTATCTGTGGGATCTGAAGCTATCTCCAGGTTAGATAGTGTCGG
Source organism: Corynorhinus townsendii (assembly GCA_026230045.1). Lineage (NCBI taxonomy): Eukaryota > Metazoa > Chordata > Mammalia > Chiroptera > Vespertilionidae > Corynorhinus > Corynorhinus townsendii. Next base: position 201,065,312 of record JAPDVU010000002.1, read on the forward strand.
AATTGAGTGAAATTGTAGGACACCCAGCTGATGTCAGAGAATTGGTTGGTGGTGTGGAAAAAACACACATTGTACCAGGCTTACCCAGAGAGACGTTCAAGTGAATGTATAAAAAGCCAAAATGAAACGTTCAGAATAGGCAAATCCGTAGAGTTGGAAAATAGATTAGGAGCTGGGGAGGAGGAAATGGGGAGTGACTGCCGAAGGGTTTCTTTTTGAGGTGATGAATGTTCTAGAATTAAATAGTGGTGATGGTTGTACAAACTCTATGAATATACTACAGCCACCAAGTTTTCCCTGGCCAGGTGGCTCACTTGGCTAGTAGTGTGAGGAGACATCAATGTGGGGGCCCTTGCACTGAACGTGGCAATATCTATGGCCAACCCTGTTATAACAGGTACTGCCTCGATTTGCAAAACCAAGCACTAGATATTGACATTCCTCTTATTGCCTTGCAGACCTGCAAGGAGAGTGGGGGTATAGGGTCTCCTCAAAACCCATCACTGCTTTTTATCTTGGGTATGAATTTCCAAAGCTGTGTCTAATACTCGATTGCCCCCACTTAGGGTCAGGCCTTAGGTGGAGTGTTAGGTTCACACAGAGGCCCCTCTCAGGCATGAGCTGAGCTCCAGGCCTGAAGGGAAGCAACTCTGAGCCCACCTCAACCTGACAGCTCACCCTTCCTCAGGAGGCCAGGCACAGAGGCTTGTGGGAAAAAGAGGAGTCAGAGGAGCTGGTGCTGCAGGAGATGCCCACACGGCAGCCAGGTCAGGACTAACCTGAGGCCATGCGGTCCTCGGTGCAGGTGGAAATCTCACTGCTGGCCTAGCCAGGCTGCTTTGGGAATTGAATTGCTAGATTCCACTGGAATATTTAAAAACCTAAATATTTATTTGCATCTTATTTACAAAAGTGGGAAGGAGACCAGGGGAAACCCTGAGAACACCCCACACCTGGCTGACCAGCCCCTTGGCGCTGCAGAGGAGGCGGACACAGCTGGAAGGAACAGGATTTATGTTGCATACTTGAACTACAGCGAGTGTAAGACTGGTCCTATTTACAGGGCAGAAACACTACGGGTGGAGGGGGGTGGGGCAGCAGAGCGAGCACCAGAGTCCTGGCCAGACGGTGCCCTGCTTGCCACCTTCCCCACCTCTCCCAGAGGCATCTCTGTGGCCCTGCTGGGGTTCTCCGGGGGGAACGGGGCCGCTCACATGATGCTCGCCGGGGTGAAGACAGGGCCCACGCACAAGGTGTCTGTGATCTCCCAGCCGCAGGACAGAGGCTTGCACGTGCCCTCGGCGTCCTCATCCTGTTCTGCAGGCAGTGGCTGCTCTCGCATTGCTTTCCTGTGGGTGAGAGAGGGGCACTGGAGGCCACCAGCATGGGACCTGCTGGCTGGGGGCTCCTGATGGCCCTGCGCCAGAAGACCTGGCCCCCATCGGGGATAGGAGTCTCACCTGAGGCCCAGAGCCCAGCCTAGGGCAGGAGAAGGCCTGCTGACCATCTCCCCTACCCTTGTAGTTCAACGCCCCCAAGAAGGAAAGGAACCCACATTTATTAAACACTTACTATGTGGCAGACATTGTGCCAGGCAGTTTACTTATGTTATCTAATTGTAAGAGCAGCATTGTCATCCTCATTTTACTGAGACAGAGAGAAGTGACCTGCCCAAGGTTACATCTCTAGAAGGTGGTAGAACTAGGATTCCACCCAGTTCTCTCACTCCCACATTCTTCATCCACATTCTTTAAGGCTTGGCACTTAAAAAAAATTATCTCCCACCCCATTCAAAAAATCCCACAAACTGTTTCTCTTCCTACCTACCCATGTTGATACAGGGCTCCACCCTCTGATCAGCCACTAGTTGGGAATCTTATCCTCATACCCAGTGATCCTGCTGACCCCAGCTCCTGAACCTCCTTACAGTACACACCTCTCTCCATTGCACTGCCACCACCATCTCTAGCTGGGAATGCAGTCTTCCAGATCTTCTCTGGCCTCCTCCAGACATTTCTGGCCCAGGGCCATCTTCCCAAAGAGTAAATCCCTGCTCTTGAGTTGCCAGCAGCTTCCATCTGCTCTCCGGCCCCAGGAGATCTGTCCCAGCTGGCCTCTCCAACTGTGCCCATCACCTCCTGTGTGCCATCCACAGCAACCATCTTTCCGGCTCACACACATCTCATCCCAGGCCTGTGCACGTACTTGCGCTTCCACCTGCATCATCAACACTTACTAACTCCTCCTCAGCCTTCAGGTCTCAGCTTCAGTGACTGAATCTCAGGAGAGACTTTGCTGAATCGCACAGCACAATGTACTTCTCCTTGATAGATAAGGGTTCAATATCTGCTTCAACTACAGCCCTCCTTCAGCCACAGCCCTCCTTCAGCCACAGCTCTCCTTCAGCCACAGCCCTCCTTCAGCTACATCAGGGCAGGGAGTTAGTGCCTGGTGCCCCAGCAGCACGCTGGCACATAGTAAGCACTTACGCAGTGGAGAGAGTGGATACTCCTGCCATCCATAGCCATCTCCCCAGCTCCAGAAGGGGGGCTCTTCACTGCTGACCAGCTATGTGACCTCAAGCAAGTGACCTATCTGTGATAACACTCATCACAGAGTTGTGTGTGGTTGAAAGGAAATAATCATAAAGCCTGACAGAAGGGTTCAACTAACAACTTTCCTCCCATCTTGCTCACTGGATCCCAACACTGGCTTGGTAAGGAAGGAGGGCCAGTTTTAGGCTCACTTTTTAGATGGGAAGATGGAGGCTAAGTGAGTACAGATATTTCCTGGGTCATAGAGCAGCCACTTGACTCATCAGCTCTATTCACACATGCCCTTGGCCTCCCTTAATCCACACAGTAGCTAGAGTAGCCTTTCTAAAGTCCACGTCAGACGTGTCACTGCCCTGCTTCAAGCCAGTCCGTGCTACCCGCTTGCTGCTCAAAGCCCTTCCCAGTTTTTAAGGCCCTTCTCAGATGCAGCCCTGCTCCCTCCCCAGCCACGACCAACCTTGTGTAGAATGCTCCCTCCCTGTTTCCTCTTTGCGGAGCCCTCTCCTGCCCCTCCTGCCTCTTGCTGCCTAACTCCCACTCATCTCCTGGCTTTACTTCACCTTTCCTTCCTCCGGGAGGTGGATCTGGGCCCCCGGGAGGAATCTAAGCTTCTGCAGCCTGCCCTCTCCACCCAGCACAGAATTTATCAGGAGTCCTGTCTGCTTCTCTGTGTCTCCTACTCAAGGGAAGTTCAGTCTCATTCATGGCCACAGCCAGGTGCCAAGCACAGGCCTCACTTGGAATCAACAGCTAAGGGCTACTTGTCAAATTGGATTTCACAGAAGCAGGGTCTCAAACCTAAGTTTTCCCTCATTGCTTCTGCCTAGCCCGCTCTTTCTCCCCCACCCCACTCCATTTCCCAGCAGGGCCCCCTTACCAGACCACCCTGGACATGGCATAGGTGATGCGGCAGGTCTGGATCCCTCTGAAGAGGGAACCCATGCCCACAGTGTAGGCGCCCATGTTCTCAAAGACCAGCCAGTCCCCTACGTGTAGTTGCGGCAGCCACAGGCCCTCAGCTACACAGTCACAGCCATCAGCCGCCGGGCCCCACAGGCTGCTGCTGTACAAGGGCTGCTCTGTGGAAGGTTTCTGCAGGAAAGAGGGATGATCACATTCAGCTTTCTGGGGCATACTGTTCACAGCCTTATCACTCCTTCCCTCAAAAGCCTCCGTGGCTCCCATAGCCAATAGGATAAAGACTGGATGGGCCTCCTAGCCTGGCATTTAAGGCCCTCCCACTTTTGTGCATTCATTGCCTCTTAAGACTCTGAAGCCACAATGCCTGGTGTTAAACCAGGCTCCAACACTTGCTAGTTGTGTGACCTTGGGCAGTATTCTTAACCTGTCCTGGTCAAGTGGCTCAGTGAGTGGCTCAGTTGGTTGGAGCGTCGCTTTACACCAAAAGGTTGTGGGTTTGATTTCTGGTCAGGGCACATGCCTAGGTTGCAGGTTCAATGCCTGGCCCCAATTGGGACACATGCAGGGGGATGAGAAGGGCAAGTGATTGATGTGTCTCTCTCACATTGATATTTCTCTCTCTCCCCCCCCCCCTCCCTTTGCCCCTCTCTCTAAAAATCAATAAAAAATGTACTTGGATGAGAATTTAAATTTTTTTACAAATATTTAATTAATACAAAAGAATATTTGTGTCATCTATAAGAATAGGAAAATTTCCAGTATCTTTGAAACTCCTATGTGGCCCACGCCAATGACATCCCTCCTGAGGTAGCCATTATCCTGAATTTTGTTTTCATTATTCTCGTGTGTTTTTTTAAATATATTTTTTATTAATTTCAGAGAGGAAGGAAGAGGGAGAGACAGATAGAAACATCAATGATGAGAGAGAGAATCATTGATTCACTCCCCACTGGGCATGTGCCCTTGACCGGAATTGAACATGGGACCCTTTAGTCTGCAGATTGACGCTCTATCCACTGAGCCAAACCAGCTAGGGCCTTCTCTTGTTTTAATTTGTTTTCCAAAAACACACCTAACCTTAAACAAGATAGTATTTAGTTCACACACTTTTGAAATATATGTAAATAGAATTATAGAGTGTAATCTCTACAACTTGCTTTTTTGTTTTTGTTGAAACTTACACATTCAAGATTCCAACTAATGCAATTTGCAGTATGCTGCATAGAAAATTCATTATATGGAATACACTGTAATTTATTTATGTATTACCCTGCCAACAAACATAAGGTGGTTCCCAATGTTTTATATTATAAAAATTGCTCCTGTGAACATGCTTATATATATCCTCAAACACATATGCTCCTTATAGAGTCTCCTTACAATATATACCTAGGAACTTGCTGGAAGGTTAGGGTATATGCATGTTTATCTGAATAATGCCTACAAACTCCCACCCAGCTAGCTGCTCCAACACTGGATACTGCCATGCTTTAAACTTCTTTCTGATGTAGTCAGTATAAAATGGTACCTTGTTTTCACTTCAATTTGCATTTCCTTAATTGCCAACCAAGTTGGGCACCTTTTCATTTTGCATTTGGTTTTCTTCTTAACTGCCTGTTAATCTTTTGCCCATATTTCTATTGCGTTCTATTTCACATTGTTTTTTCCTTAAGGTTCTTATTTGTTTGTATTTCTTATTTCAGAATCCTTCATATATTCTGTATACTAAGCCCTTATCAGTTATATACACGTTTCAGTATTTCCCCCAGTTTGTGATTGCCTCTTTGCTTTTGCTAACAGATGAACAGAAGCTCTTCATTTTAATGTAGATAGTCTTTTCCTTTTTTATTTTTAAGATATCCTTCACTGTGCCTACATTGGTTTCTGGAATTTATATTCATGTAAGGTGTGAGATAGGGGTCCAATTTCATTTTTTGCATATGGACAATTAGGTGTTCTAGCATCACATGTTACACAGTACCCAATGACCTTCCTTGCAAGCCCTGTCAATACTCTCCACATGTGTGGTTCTTTTCTGTACTCTCAACTGCGTTTTGCTGGTCTATTTTTTAATGCTGGTGCCCAAACTAAACTACTTTAATTATTCCCAATGTTAGAAATTATATACTAGTGGCCTGGTGCACAAAATTCATGCACAGAGGGGGGTTCCCTCAGCCCAGCCTGCACCCTCTCCAATCGGGGACCCCTTGGAGGATGTCCGGCAGCTGGACATCCCTTTCGCAATCTGGGACTGCTGGCTCCTAACTGCTCACCTGCCTGCCTGCCTGATCGCCCCTAACCCCTCTGCCTGCCTTCCTGATAGCTCCTAACTTCCCTCCCCTGCTGGCCTGATCTCGCCCCCAACTGCCTTCCCCTGCAGGCCTGGTTGCCCCAACTGCCCTCCCCTGCCGGCTTGATCTTGCCCCCAAATGCCCTCCCCTGCTGGCCTGGTTGCCCCAACTGCCCTCCCCTGCCAGCCTGATCACCCCTAACTGCCTCTGCCTGCCTGCCTGATTTCCCCTAACTCCTCTGCCTTCCTGATCGCTCCTAACTGCCCTCCCCTGCCAGCCTGATCTTGCCCCCAACTTCCCTCCCCTGCCAGCCTGGTTGCCCCAACTGCCCTCCCCTACTGGCCTGATCTCACCCCCAACTGCCCTCCCCTGCTGGCCTGGTTGCCCCAACTGCCCTCTCTTGCCAGCCTGATCTTGCCCCCAACTGCCCTCCTCTGCTGGCCAATTTGGTTCTGATTGGTCGGTTTCTATGCCAGTCAGCATCAAAAGCTCTGCCTCCTAGGCAGCTATTGGTTCCTCACACTTCACCCATATTTGGTTCTGATTGGTCGGTTTCTATTCCAGTCAGCATCTCTGGGCCTATCAATGGGGTCTGATCAGAAAGGCGGGGCTGATCAGCAGTCCCTGTGGAGGCCTGGAGAGAAATGGAGGCACGGCTGCTGGCCAGACTGTGAGAGAGGCAAGTCCTGATCAAAAACTGCCACAGAGGCAACAGATGAGTCCCTGCTTCTTTCTTCAGGCCTCTCTCTGGCCCTGATTCACAGCCTCCTCAGCAGTCAGTTTTGGGGCATCGGGCCTGCAGCAGAAGCAGTCGACCAGTTGGTCGAGCCTCAGTCATTACCGGACATTACAACCTGGGGTTTTTATATATTAGGATTTCTATTATTTTAGTGGTTACTCTAGGCCAGTGGTCGGCAAACTCATTAGTCAACAGAGCCAAATATCAACAGTACAATAATTGAAATTTCTTTTGAGAGCCAAATTTTTTAAACTTAAACTTCTTCTAATGCCACTTCTTCAAAATAGACTTGGCCAGGCCATGGTATTTTGTGAAAGAGCCTCACCCAAGGGGCCAAAGAGTCGCATGTGGCTCATGAGCCGCAGTTTGCCGACCATGGCTCTAGACATTCACATTTTAACAAGCATACCTAACTTCAAGTAAAAAATTAATATCTTTACCTTTCTCTCAAATAATTCAAAATCTTAGAACACCAACTTAGTCACTTTATCTCCCAACTTACATTCTATTTCTATCCAGTGTTTTAGTCTATCTGATTGGTGGCAGAGGCTGCTAATTGCCTGTTGCAGTAATTTCAACCCTTAAGTTTTGCTGGGCACATGACCACCTAGAATAAAGGCCAACTTCCCTTCCAGGTAGTGAAGGCCACAGATAAAAGCCTAAGTATTGTGTGGCTACTTTCAGGAAATTTCCTTAAAAGACAACTGGCACTTGGACTTCACCTTCTTTTCTAAATGTCTGGAGCTTCCATTTGTACCAACCAAGATGAGGGCAATACCTAGAAGTAGGTATAACCGGAAGCCATATGGCTCCACGTGACTATGAAACCATGGTACCAGCTCTGAATTGTCTGCATCCAGACATTTAGATTGGAGTGAAAGGAGCCTTTGTATCTTGTTCAAATCATGTAATTTGGGATCTGCTACTCACAGCCTAACCTAACCATAAGTGAGCCTGTTTTTAACCCCACAAATTAGATGCTAATGATGGTGGTGGTGTGGCGAAAATTTAGACCCTCCCACTCTCTTACACACTGCTAGTGGGATTGTCAATTAGTACAACCACTTTGGGGAACAGTCTCGCACTGTCTCATGAAGCTGAACATTTGTATGCCCTGTGCTCAGTGGTTCCACCCTCTTCTGCTCATGCATCACAGAGACCAAGAATATTCATAGCTACAGTAAGCACAGTCACAAACACCTGGACACAATCCAGATGCCTGGACAGGAGAGTGGATGCAAAAGTTGCACATACTCACTGACAGAGTGTTACACATTGATCAAATGAAGAACTTTAGAGACCTACGGCAGTATGGAGGAAACTTAGATTGGATATTACGTGTTTTTAAAGAGTCCAACACCCTTTTTGTAAAGTAAAAAACAAAATATAAATATTTTATGAATGGTCAACAGATATGTGGAAAGATGCTCAGTGCCACTAATCATAAGAGAAATGCAAATGAAACCATAATGAGATATCACCTCACTCACAGCTGTTAGGGTGGCTATTATAAAAAAAGACAGCATGTGTTGGCAAGGTTGAGGAGAATTGAACCCTGGTGAGAATGCAAAGTGGTGCAAGTCACTGTGGAAACCGGTATAGAGATTTCACAAAACATGAAAAAGAGAACTACCGCCCTAGCCGGTTTGGCTCAGTGGATAGAGCGTGGATCTGCAGACCAAAGGTTCATTTCTGGTCAAGGGCACGTACCTTGGCTGTAGGCTCCTCCCTGGCCTGGGCCCTTGTCAAGGCCCGTGCAAGAGGCAACCAATCAATGTGTTTCTCTCACATTGATGTGTCTCTCTGTCTTTCCCTCTCCCACTTTTCCTAAAAAAATCAATGGAAAAAATATCCTCGGGCGAGGATAAATATAGAACTACCAGATGATCCAGAAGTCCCACTTCTGGGTGTTTATCCAAAATAATTTATTCTTTCTGGGGACAATAGGATGTAGGATACCACAAGAATGCAGGCAGTGCTAGTGCATCACAGTATAAAACTGAATTCCTGGGCATGTCAGGGCAGCTTGCTGAGACAGGCAGACATAACCACATTTAACAACACAACTATAGGATGAGGGCCGACTAAGTCCAAGGAGGCCCCCTCTACCTGCCCCACAGGAGCTGACACGTGACTTGGCCTTGAAAAACTAGACAAAATGGAGAGGAAAAGAAAAACACACACACACATTGAAAGCTCGTGATGGTGTAGGTGCTGGTTAGGCTCTCAATTTTCCTTCCAGAAGCAGGACCACACAAACAGAGGCTTAGAAATGTGAAAATACAGAGATGTGACTGCCTTTCTTTCCCTTTGAAGATGCCCAGGAAGCTGTGGGAGGCAGGGGCTGGTTCACAGGCTAGGAGAATGTTTTGCAAATTCCTGTTCTCTTGTTAACATGGGAAAACTCATTAGAGAGGAGCTGTTTCTTTTTACTTCTAGGAATTTACCCAGAGCAATGATCAGAGATGGGTGTCAAGATATACTCACAGCGCCTCAAAAACAGGAAACCAATGGCCAACCACTAAAGTCAGATGGGTTAAAATATTCTGCAGTCATCAAAAAGCATGCTGTCAGAGATTAGTTAATAGCATGGAAAGAGCTACCCCCATATTAAATGGGGGAAAACAGGTCACAAAACAATATGACCCCAGCCTCATGGGGGAAAATATAATACATTTTTTTAAAGACTGAAAAGAAATCTGTGGGGAGGGTTTATGGGTGATAACCTTCTTCATCCTTGTCTATTTTCTACAATGACTATGCTTCACTTTTAAAATTAGATAACACACAAAAATGTTATTCAAACGCATCCACACAACTGAAAACAGGCCCCAGTGGCTCACCTTCTGCAGGACAGGGGTAGGGCAGGTGTTGTCAAACAGGACTGAGTTGAAGATTCCATAGATGCCCTCATCGAGTTGGTACACGATGGTCTTGGGGGCAGAACCAGTCTCCTCTGCAGGGAGGGGAGAGGTCAGGGGCGGGGCAAGCAGCAAGATGAGGGGGTGGGAGTAGGGAGCTGGCACAGTGGTGGGCTCCACAAAGATGATGGCTATGGTAAGAAAGGGCTGCCCCTGCCTCCTGCTGTGTGTGACATGAACCAACAAGGTTCACTGCCTTGTTGGAAACATTCACCTTGTAGCTGAGCAGTGCTGCCCAAGACGCATGCCTTGTCTGCAACAGACCTTGATGCCCCAGCAAAGGCGGAAGAGCAGGCCAGGCAAACTCAAGACCCCAAGAGATTAAGCCACTAGCTCAGAGGCACACAACTGGGGCAACACATGAACTGGAATGAGAAGCCAGGTCTCCCGGTGGGACTAGATAGGACAATTCCCCTCGCCCCAAATCTATAAAGGAGACCAGGAGAATCAATCTCAATCTCTCTCTCTCTCTCTCTCTCTCCCTCTCCCTCTCCCTCTCTCTCTCTCTCTCTCTTTCTCTCTCTCTCTCACACACACACACACACCCCATCACACCATCACACCATCATACCATTCTACCTGAAGCCCACCACCTCTCCATATGGATTCTCTTGTGGGGCTGCCGAGAGGACTGATCTATCAGGAAGTGCAGGGAACAGCACTGATGTTAGCAGTGTGGGCAGAGACGTCTTGAGTTAGCCCAGCCTGAACTTGAATACCAGCACTGCCCCTATCAGCTGTGGGACCTTGGGCTAGTGATCAACCTATCCTTGCCTACGTCTGTCCTCTGTAAAGTGGACTTAGACAAATATAAGTTGTATTCAAAGAGGAGACAAACATGGGATCAAATGCAGGCTTTACCTCTTACTAGCTTTAAGCAATTCACTTATATTTTCTTTGAGTCTCAATTTCCTCATCTTTACAATACAGTTAATAAAATATCTATTTTACCTAAGGTTGTTTTGATCTTAATCTTCATAAAATGTGAGCATGCATAGGATAAAAGATGCTACATGAGTGTCTTGGGAGTGAGGTGACTTGATTGTAAGTTTCCCTACAGCAAGGACCCAGTCTCTAGATTCTCCCACTCCCTAAAACCAGACCCTGCTCAGCTAGCCAGTCCTTAGTTCCAGGGAAGAATGAGGCTCCGCTGGCCGACTGGCACCTACCTTCCCTGCCAGGCTGGTCCAGAAGAACCTCCTTCTTGGCGATGATGCTGACTGCCAAGGTGAAGGCCGAGGTCACGTAGTAGCGTCCCAGCTTGGCAAGGATATCCACGCCACAGCCCTCCGGGAAGTACAGGTCCAAGGCTGAATTGATTACAGAAGCAATCTGGTGGTAGGAGAATGGGGGTTGACAACTACATGTTTGAAAGTGGGGTTTATGCTGAAAACTTGCTACAGCTCCAAGTCTATTTCTTTTTTTAAAAAAAATATTTTTATTGATTTCAGAGAGGGAGGGAGAGGGAGAGAGAGAAACATCAATGATGAGAGAGAATCATTGATCGGCTGCCTTCTGCACGCCCCCTACTGGGGATTGAGCCCACAACCTGGGTATGTGCCCTTGACCAGAATTGAACCCAGGACCCTTCAGTCTGCAGGCTGAAGGTTATCCACCAAGCCAAACCGGCTAGGGCCCAAGTCTATTTCTTGAAAGCTTCTTTGATTTCAGAAAGAGGAACTTGGCAGCTGCTAAGGCCCCAGCTGGTAACCATGAACAGCTGGCCAAGAAGGTAGGCGGGAGACAGAGCTGGGTAAGGCCCCTCATGCTTGTATAAATCAGCCTTCTCAATGCCCCCACAGTGGGAATAGGCACTCTTAAAGTAAGATTCCAGAAGCCCTGGTGTGGATTTTTCTTTCATAAATAACCAATTTGTTAAATGACACAATTTTTTTTTAACAGAAAATAGAGACACAAAAAAAGGATCAAAATCACCCCTAATTTCAGCATGGATGGATCTACAGGGTATTATGCTAAGTGAAATAAGTCTGTCAGAGAAAGACAACTACCATATGGTTTCACTTATACATGGAATCTAAAGAACAAAATAAAGGAACAAACAAAGTTGAACAGACTCATAGACACAGAGAACAGACTGATGGTTGCCAGAGGGGAAGGGGGTTGGGGGACTGGGTAAAAAAGTGAAGGGATTAAGAAGGGATTGGTAGTAACAAAATAGTCACAGGGATGTCAAGTATAGCATAGGGAATATAGAAAATAATATTGTAATAACTATATATGGCACCAGGTGGAAATATTGGGGGGAACACTTTATAAAGTATATGATTATCTAACCACTATGCTGTACACCTGAAACTAACACACAATAATATTGAATGTAAACTGCATTTAAAGTTCTTTTTTAAAAACAACATTCCTAATTCTGTTATCCAGATTAGCCTAATCATTAACTTTTTGGAGTAGCTCTAATTCTTTTTTTTATACAAACACTATTTTTTATGATAAACAAGACAGGGTTATATACATACTAGAAGCCCAGTGCACGAAATTCGTGCATGGGGGCGGGGTGTCCCTCAGCCCAGCCTGCATCCTTTCCAATCTGGGACCCCGGTGGGATTGGGCTTAAACAGGCAGTCAGACATCCCTCTCACAATCCAGGACTGCTGGCTCCCAAACACTCACCTGTCTGCCTTCCTGATTGCCCCTAACCACTCCTATGCCAGCCTGATCAACACCTAACTGCTCCCCTGCCAGCCCAATTGCCCCTAACTGCCCTTCCCTGCCAGCCTGGTCACCCCTAACTGCCCTCCCCTGCTGGCCTTGTCACCCCTAACTGCCCTACCTTGCCAGCCTGGTCACCCCCAACTGCCCTCCCTTGCAGGCCTGGTCACCCCTAACTGCCCTCCCCTACAGGCCTGGGTACCCTCCAACTGTCCTCCCCTGCAGGCCTGATCACACACAACTGCCCTCCCCTGCCGTCCATCTTGTGGTGGCCATCTTGTGTCCACATGGGGGTGGCCATCTTGTGTGTGGGAGTGACGGTCAATTTGCATATTACCTCTTTATTATATAGGATGTTTTTTATAACCTGTTTTACTCAATAGACTGTGAATGTAAATGTAAACATCATAAGAATGTTTCATAATTTAACCAGTCCTGAGTGTTAGGTGGACCAGGGAGGTCCCGTGGAATTTTGAGACATACAATGCTGCAGTGTTCATCTGTGAGGCTAATTCTTTGTGTCTATAGCAGATTATTTTCCTAGGGTCAGTCCTAGATGTGGCTATTCCCCACTGAAGCTCTTACTGCTGAGGAGAAGCGACCCCTAGTGGTTGGAGTGGGGATTGAGCGACACATTTTTCTGGATTTCATCTCACAGATGGGAAGGTGGACAGGTTTGCTTTCCTTTTCCTGCCCTCTCATTTGATTTCTCATCAGCCCAGACATTCAAAAAGCTTTATGACTTATGCAAATATGGCCTGGTTGAGCTTCAAACATGTGCATGGTCTGAGTCTACCGTGCACTCAGGAAGTGACATAACTTGTATAAGCCGCATTTGCTCAGAGCTAGCACAAGGTTAATAATAAGATCCAGGTAAAGCACCAAGCACCGGACTTAACACATCAGCTCACAGTGGACTCCCTATCAGCATTATAACCCTCCCCGTCACCCCCGCCACACAGAGCCCAATGTGACCCTTCTGCCCCCGGATTACCTCTTCGAATCTCACTTTGGCACCCTCCACTCCAGGGAAGCCACCACCAAGGTCCAGGATGTGCATCCTGTGGCCCAGCTCGGCACCCATTTCAAACACAATCCGGGCGTCTGCGATGAACTGAGCATAGGCCTCAGGGTCAGGACAGCAGCTGCCAACATGAAAACTGGGAGAGGAGGAAAAGCCTTGGCTTACACGCAGGGCCCCAGGTGCCACGACCTCAGCCCCAGCCAGGAAAGGCACACTGGACATGGTGCCCATTTGACAGATGTGATGACTGAGGGCCTAAGAGGTTAAATGGGTTGCTGAGGGCCATATAGCAAGTGAGAAGTGGGTGGGAAGCTTGGCACTTGGTGCCCCTGCCATCCCTCCATTCTGCCCCTAAGACTGAGCCTTCTGGAACAAGTCAGCCAGATCTGATGCATCCCTCAGTCAGTGGTGTGGCCTGCCTAGGCTTTAGCTTCCCCATCTGTCAAGTGGGGATAAGACCCCACAAGGCTGTGAGATAATGCACATGTAACATTTAGCACAGGGCCTGGAATGTCCTAAGTACAGAATAAAGGAAAGCTGTGTTAAGTCGTTGAAAAGATGTGGCCTACGGGCTGGTAAAACTCATAAAAAGCCAGGTTCCTCCGGGGAGTGTGAGCTTGGGGCAGCAGGACATGCCAAACCTTCTTTCCAAAGAGAGGAAACTCTTAAAAGGCAGAATCCCATGCCCAGGGACAGGCCCTCCTTGGAGGACCTCGGGGCGTTCTCATACAGAATAAATTCCTGGGAAAGAGGCAGGGGGCCTGGTGTGGGTGGAGTTGGTGGGGCTTCCATATGCTCACCTCACACCCACCACCTCTACGTGGCTCTTCTTAGCGTTTTGAAGCAGGTATCTGCAGGAATTCAGTAAAGCTCCAAACTTGAGGCTGAGGCAGCTCTGGGAGTGGGAGTCATCAGTGGCGATGCACAGCAGCATCCTGAGGGGAGATAGTGCCTCTGCCGGGTGGGCCCGCCTCCCCCACCCCAACCACTTCTCTGAGTCAAGGGGTGTGAACCCCTGCGCCTCAGAGCCCTCCAACCCCACAGGCCCCCAATCCCTTCCTCTCCCTGCACAGCCAGTGGGCCTCTGAGTCCTGTACATTCCATTCCCTAAACATCCCTAGGCCCCTGCCCTGGTGGCGACCTCTCCAGTTCTCCCCTGCAGCTCCACTTCCTCCGAATCAGCCTCTACACCAGCCAGGCTTTTCCAGCTTCTCTTGTATGAGGAAAACCATTCTATTTTTCAGACACAGTCTCACTAAGAAACCCGATGTTGTATATAACAGACAAAATGGAAGCTGCTGTGGGTGAACCAGAGTGGCCCACCACCTGGCCTCCCCTTCACCCCGAGGCCCCTCCGTGGAATCCCAGAGTACAAGTGACCATGTGAGAGCCTCAGCCTGAGCAAACCTTCCAATGCTGACCCCTGGCAAAGCCCATTTGCACCAGGTCCCTGCCCCGTGGCCAGCATCATTCACTGTCTCCCTCACCCCTCACACATGGTATATTCACACTAAATTTCTGCTTGTCGCTCAAAGACCCCATGCTCTTTCTGACCTCTGTGCATTTGCTTACACAGTTGGTTCTGATGCAGTGTATGCACCCTCCCCAAATTTGATTCACTACTCAAGGCCCAGCTGAAATGCCACCTCCTTCATGAACCTTTCCCAACCACCCCATCTCAGCCTTGACTTCGACCTCCATCACACTATGGCTGTAATCAGTTATCTCTGCCTTTGTCCGAGGCAGGCCCTGGCATCCTTGGTCCAGTCCAAGGGCGCCTGCCCCTATCCCCTGTGACCGTGGCTGGGACCAGGGCAGGGTCCTGGGCTCCAGCTCCACTCCTCCCACCCCTCCGCCTCCCATACGAGTGGCTCTCAGCTTACTTGGCACTGGGGTGGTTCTTCACCACCTTTGCCAGCTCCATCTCGTTGTCAAAGCTCAGCAGCTGGATCCCATACTTGGCAGCATACTTGATCTGTGCAATTTGCTTACAGGGATTGGCGAAGATGATCTTACTGGCAGGGACGCCAATACACAGGACCAACTCCATCTCTGCCTGTGGGGTCCCAAAGGTGGTAGTGAGGAGGCACCAGGGCCTGCTGGGCCCACAGAAGCCAAGAAAACACAGATGAGGAGCAAAATCATAGCTCTGCATGCAGAAATCCCTAAGAAGTGGGCCTCGCTGTTCAACAGCAGATATGAAACACCAGGACTCCTGCTGGCTCTCCGCTGTTTGACAGGCAGGGCTGCCAGGTACGGCTGCGCAGATGATGCCCTGCACAGTCCGAGGAGGTCCCATTCACAAAGAACACATGGAAGATTTGTATATTTATTACAGCTTCCAGGCAGTAAAGCATCTCCTTCTAACAAAGACAGTATATTATTATAACAATTGAGTGCCTTAAGGAAGGAGCACATTTCCTAATTCACACAAAGGCATTATGTGAACTCACAGTGGCCCTGACAACAGACTTCTGACACATTTTCTGGCTGGTTTAAATGCTTAGAGAATGTCAGTTGATGCATAAGGAAGTTCACAGCATCCGGAGTCTTTGACACAGGCCTGCTGTGTGTATAGCCCCTCTCCACACAGGGCCCCCTCTTCCTTGCCTTTACAGAACACAGCTCCACCTGAAGGTTGCATTAATGATACAATGATGATGACAATGACAGCAACCATGATCACTGAGCCCCTACCACAAGCAGGCGCCCAATGAGATGCAGACTTTTTCTACAAAGGGCCAGAGAGCAAATAGTTCAGGCTCTGTCCACACAGTTTCTGTCATAATCACCCCACTGCCACTGCAGCCACAGACAATGCATAAGTGAATGAGCGAGGCTGGGATCCAATACAACTTCACAAATCAGCACTGGGCTGCACTGGGCCCACCGCCCACTGCTTGCCAACCCTCACTGCAGGTTCACTTTATTTACTCCTTATGGCAACCCCATCGGATGGGTATCAGCTCCATTCAACAGAGAAGGAAACTGATGCTCAGAGAGGCCATGTAGCAAGTAAGTGGCAGAACCAACTTTCAAACTGAGGTCTGACTCTCCATGATGAAGGGAAGGAAGTTGAGAGGAAGTCAGTTTGGAAATATGGTAGTAGACAGAGGCCATTTTTAACCACCCTGAGTTTGTAATAAGACTCTAATTTTAATTTAGCACCTTTCCAGCACAAGGTGTTTGTGTGCATCATCTCGAGTGGTGCCTATAACTATCCTATGAAATACTCATTGGTCACATTTTACAGACACCAGAGAGGTCCACCTGCCTATGGTGACACAGCCAGAACACACAGGTCCAAGTCCAGAGCTGGACAGCTCGCTCCCAAAGAGCCTGGGTCCGAGTGGCTCCGAAGCTGCTTTATTCCCCACTTCACCACATGAGGTGAGAGGGAGAAGCAGTGCTAGCCCTTCGGGGACCGGAGGTTTAGCTTTGCTTATGAGTATTTAAATAATAAGCATCATTGTCATCATGGAAATATGCAAATCAAAACCACAATGAGATATCACCTCACACCTGTCAGAATGGCTATCATCAAAAAGAAACAACAAGCAAAGTGCAGAGAAAAAGGAGCCCTCACGCACTGCTGGTGGGAATGTAAATTGGTGCCACCACTGTGGAAAACAATATGGAGGTTTCTCAAAAATTAAAAAGAGAACCACCATACAATCTAGCAATACCACTTCTTGGTATTTAATCTGAAGAAATAAAAAACACTAATTCAAAAAGATATATGCAGCCCTATCCAGCTTGGCTCAATGGATAGAGCATAGGCCTGCGGACTAAAGGGTCCAGGGTTCGATTCCAGTCAAGGGCACATGCCCGGGTTGTGGTCTCGGTCCCCAGTAGGGTCGTGCAGGAGGCAGCCAATCAATGATTCTCTCTCTCATCATTGATGTTTCAATCTCTCCCTCTCCCTTCCTCTCTCTGAAATCAATAAAAAATATATTTAAAAAAAATATTTTTTCTCTAGCATTATTTGCAATAGCTAAGATGTAATATTCCATAGATGTACAATGGAATATTACCCAGCCATAAGAAAGAATGAAACCTTGCCATTTGCAGCACAATTGATGGACTTAGAACATATTATGCTAAGTAAAATAAGTCTGGCAAAGAAAGGCAAACACCGTATATGATTTCACTTCTGTGTGGAATCTACAAAACAAAATAAACCAAAGACAACCAAAAAAGGACTGATATAGAGAACAAACTTATGGTTACCAGAGGGAAAGGGAAATGGGGGAAGGGCAAAAAGAAAAAAAAGGGTGACGTGGAAAAATAGGTACAAATTTCCAGTTATAAAGTACATAAGCCATCCTGGCCGGGTGGCTCAGTTTGTTGGAGCGTCATCCCATACACCAAAGGTTTCAGGTTTGATTCCTGGTTAGTGCACATACCTAGGTTGCGGGTTCCATCCCTTACTGGGGCACATACAGAAGGCAACCAATCGATGTTTCTCTCTCTCTTTTTCTATCCTTCTCTCCCTTTCTCTAAAATCAATAAACATATCCTCGGGTGAGGATTAAAAAAATACGTAAGGCATGGGAATGTAATGTACAGCACAGAGAATACAATCAATAATATGATAACTATGTAAGGTGACAGATGGTTACTAGACTTATCATGGTTAGCACTGTAAGGTGTGTAAATGTCTAACCACTGTGTCATACACCTGAAGCTAATATAATATTGCATATGTCAACTATAATTTTAAAATAAATTTTTAAAAAGGTAAACATAGCCCTAACCGATTTGGCTCAGTGGATAGAGCATCCCCAGTGGGAGGTGTGCAGGAGGCATCTGATCGATGTTTCTCTCTCATTGATGTTTCTAACTCTCTCTCCCTCTCCCTTCCTCTCTGTAAAAAATCAATAAAATATATATTTTTTTAAAAAGGTAAACATAGCCATATGCCAGCCACTGCATCAAATATTTATTATTTATATTCTTATTTAATCTTTATAATCTTATGAGATAGGAAACAGGCTTAGAGAGGTTAAGTCACTTGTCCAAAGTAACACAGTTCATAAGCAGCACAGCTGGAATTCTAACCCAGAGCTGTCAGGCTTGAGCACACCAGCCCTTAACCACAGTACCATGGAGAATTCAGCCTCTAACCTGAGCTGACAAGTGTTCCTGGAGCTCTATGAGTTGCCAGGCCCTGTGCTAGGTGCTATGGAAAGAAGTGGTAAGTAAGGCAGACGGGTCTTCAGGCTGGAGGGGAGGACAGGTAGGAATGAATGAACACTGAATAGTGGAATTACAAGTGGATAAGAGCCATGAAGAAAAAGCACAGGATACTAGAGAGAATGTGAATGGGGAGACCCGGGTGTTGGGGAGGACGGCCTTTCTGAGGGTCAGGAATTTAAGCTGAGACCCACAGGAGGCCTGTGCCAGGCCAAGATGGGAGGAAGGAAAGGAGGCTTCCGGTAGAGGAAGTGCCTGTGCGGAGGCTCTGAGGCCAGAGGTGCTCAGCCTGACACAGGAGGATGGGCAGTGGCCTGGGCAGGGTGCACACAGTGGGGAAGATGAGGTTGGAGGGAGGTGGGCAGAGCCAATGGGGAAACCAAGAAGGCTGATGTGAATTCATAGTTTGTCCTGTGAGTGATGGGAAACAGGTGGAAGGGTTTCAAGAAGGGAAATGACATGCTCAGATTTGCATTTTTTTCCCTAATATATTTTATTGATTTTACAGAGAGGAAGGGAGAGAGATAGCGAGAGTTGAGATAGAGTTAGAAACATCGATCAGCTGCCTCCTGCATGCCCCCTACTAGGGATGTGCCCGCAACCCAGGTACATGCCCTTGACCGGAATCGAACCTGGGACCCTTCAGTCCGCAGGCTGATGCTCTATCCACTAAGCCAAACCGGTTTCGGCCAGATTTGCATTTTAAATGCAAGCTCTAAATCTGGTTCCCCTGAAGGGCCTGAGGGGACTGTGGGAAGACTGGTCACAATCACCCTGGCAGAAGTAGCAGAGTCTGCACCAGAAAGGCAGGGGAGCTGTGTTCTGGAAGCAGAGCTGGCAGTCTGGGTGGTGGGTTACACGTGGGGACGAAGGGGGAGGATGTCTGAGGAGGACTCCACCCCCAGCAGACCAGGGGACCCCTCCTGAAGGAAGATTGTGAGTGCATTTGAACACACTGGATTCCAGGCATCCTATGTCATTATCAAGCCAGCAGCTGAGTAGATAGGTCTGGGAAGGAGATCAAAACGTGGGAGGTGGTGGCATATTGATGGCACTGAAAGCCATGGGAGGAGATGAAATTCCCTAAGCAGAGGGAGAGTTTATAAGAGAAGGGAGCCTGAGACAGAACCCAGAGGAACTCTCCCATTGAGAGAGCGGCCCGGCCTGTGTGGCTCAATGGTTGAGCTTTGGCCTATGAAATAAGAGGTCACAGTTCGGTTCCTGGTCAGAACACATGCCCAGGTTTCTGAGTTTGATCCCCAGTGGGGGGCATGCAGGAAGCAGCCAATCAGTGATTCTCTCTCATCATTGTTTCTTTCTCCCTTCCTCTCTGAAATCAATAAAAATATTTTCAAAAAAAGAAAGAGCAGTAGAAGCTGAGGAAAAGCTGGCACCCAGGGCCTGTAGAGAGGTGAAGATAACACAGAGATTATAATGCCATTCCTGTCCAAGCAAAGCCTGCCCCACAACTTATGTCTGCATGGAAGGCCATGTCACTGCGGGAGGCACCCCGGGAGGGTGGGGCAGGGGCAGAGCAGCATTCACTTTCATCTGATAGCCTTCCCAAGTCTCTAAAAGCAGGAGCACCTGTTATTATTATGTTTTAAAAGACTGTGTCATTAAATGGGGAGTGGCTACTCAACGGGCATCAGATTTCAGTTTGGCGAGATGAGTAAGATCTAGAGGCCTGCCAACAACGTTGTGCCTAGTTAACCACACTGGACCTAAAAATGTGTCAAGAGTATGATAGGTCGCATGTTAAATGTCCTTACCAAAAACAAACAAACAAAAAGTCCCTGCACTGAATAGTCTTGAGAGGCCAAATAATTCGAGGACCCAGGAGTGTCCCCAACAAGGTCTAAATGCATCAACATGGACCGATCTTCAAAACCTGCTGAGTTGAAAGCTATTGCTGAGTAGTACATACATGACCATCTTTTATATTTCATTGCAAAATCACAAGCTATTGTGTATATTTTTTATAGGTCACATTTAAATACTACCTACCAAACTCAAATTCATGATGGCAATTAACTCTGGAGACATAATGCTGGTGTCCTATGTGTGTATGTGCACGCGCGCATGCGTGTGTGTGTGTGTGTGTGTGTGTGTGTGTGTGAATACATATATTATTTGAATAATTGAAAGTGAAGGAAGGTTTAAAATAAAGTTCTCCCTGCATCCTGGGGACGTTGGTAAGAGGAGTTTCCTTGGAGCAGTGAGAGTGGATGTCAGAAGCACTGGCATAAGGAGTGGGTGCTAAGAAAAGTGACACGCGTAGACAACTCGTTTTGGCCTTGAAGAAGGGGCAAGGGATGAGGGTGGGGAACGATGTGTCCAGGAAAGGCTTTTTAAGATGGAAGCACACTGAGGGAGACAGCAAGAGACGCAAGGGGCTGGGGTCAGGAGGGAGGACATAAGGTCTTTGGGACAGAGCTCTGTGCAAGGTGCGGCCTGTGCCCTTCACCCTGGAGCCCTTTGATGTGGATTTGTACTCCCAGCCCGAGCTCACCACCAAGCCTTCAGTCAATGTGCTGTGTGGCCACCAGCTATGGCTGACCAGAAGAGGGCAGCCTTGGGCTTCCATAGAAAGCTGGCCGTCCCACACTCACCTCTCAGTAAATGCACGCAAAGGTCTGCGTGATCCCCGACCAGGAGGGGGTCTTGGCCTCTGTCACTAGCCTAGTCCCCGCTCAGCCATCCTCTTCCTAGGATCTTGGAAAATACAGCAGCTATAGAATCAGAGAACCCCTTGCTATACACAAGCAGCCACTGACCAGTGAGTCACTCTGCCTCTGTGCTTATACACTAAATGCTTCCTCACAGGACTGCAGTCAGAATCAGGATAATAATAATTGCCTCCCAGGGTTGTTGCGAGAATAAAATGAGATCATGTACAGAAAACACTTGGCAAAGTGCCTGGCACAACAGAAGCACTCAGCAAATGGTAGATGCTTTTAAAGTCCCCACTGACTTCAAGGTCTTTCTAAGTCCTAACTCTCCTTGGAGGCCAGCCCCTGAGGCGAGAGGGCCAAGGGCCCCAGCGCTTGGTGTCCAGAAGCAGAGGACTGCAGTCAGTGGGGTTCGGTCCTGTTCTTCACCCCTAGACCCAGGGAGCAGAAAAGATCCCCTTCCTCCTTGCCCGAGCAGAGGCCCTAGGGTGTGCAGGGAAAGTTCTGGCTCTGCCTCTAGCAAGCTATTATAGCTGGTCACAGTGTCCTCGAGTGTAAAATGGCAATCCTCTCCCTACGCCCCTCCCAGGGCTTTGTGGAACACACGCAGAACACTAGGTGCGTAGAGCAAGAGCTAATGCACGGGGGCTTTGCGGGTGACAAGAGGGAGAAACTCATCTATCAATAACAATATTAACATCAGTCTCTGATAAAGGTTAACCTGCTTGTTCTGACAGTCCCACCCTGGTTCACACCTGTCTCCCCCTGGAGCCCCACCAGCCCTGCCATCCTACCCAAGGCTAGCTCTTCTCCTTTCTCCCCCAGGAATCCCTTCTAAATCTCTCCTCACAACACCCAGTCACATTGCTGCCTTTAAGGGGCTTAAAATGGGTCATAAAAAGGGGTTCCCCTCAAAACAACCATTTCTGACTATTACAAAAATGAACAGTCGTGACAATATCACAAGCCAAAGCACCTCAGGGCCTTTGCACTTCCTTCTGCATGGAATGCCCTTCTCCTAGTCACCCACCTGGCTTGATATTTTGCTTCCTTCAGGGCTGTATTCAAATTTCAGCAACGCTTTCTCTGGCCAAACTATCTAAAAGTGCTATAATCTCATCCAATATTTCCTACTTCCCTTTCCCGTTTTAATTTTCTCCATAGGGTTTACCATCTAAAATACTATCAATTTTTATTGTTTAACTTATTTAACTTATTTTAGAAAGCAAGCTCCATGAAGAAAGGGCCTTTTGTTGTTTCATTTGTTTTGTTCGCTTGCTAAATCCCCACCTAGAATAGTACTTGGCGCCACAGGAGGTGCTCAATAAATGTCTGCTGAGTAAATAAATACATCCAAAGCTGTACTCTGAGGAAATTTTATAGCTTAAAATTTCTCAAGTAAGAACAGAATGAAAATAGGGAAGTTAAGCCTTCAAGTCAAAGACAGCAGAGTCTGTCTTACTCAATGCTCTAAAGTCAACCCTACCTAGCACAGTGACTAGCACATTGTAGGAGTTCAGTGAATACAGAATAATAGTAAATAAGCAAAGTAAATCCAAATTGAGCAGAAGAGAATTAAGACAACAGCATTAATAAGATTAGAAAGGCAATAGAATTGGCAACAATGACAAAGCTCAGAAAATGTAGTGACATATTACTAAGATTATAAAAGAAAAAAGAAAAGAAAACCAACAATAAGAGGATGTTTTTGTTTTGTTTTAGTTAAAAGAATACCATGTATAATTGTATGCCAAGAAGTTTGAAAGACTCCATTTAAAAAGGCGACCCATCTACCCCAGGGACACACAAGGTTCTAATTTGGAACTTCAAGGCTGGCAAATTCCATGCTTGTTTTTCCCTCCCCTATCCCTTGACGCCTCTTCCAAGGGAGTGGCCCTTCCCAGAGGGCAAGGAGCCAACTGCAGGTCACTCCTGCCTCCCCAGGGCCCACCCACAGCGGCCCAGCCATGAGTGTGCTCAGTAGGCAGTGAGGGTCCGTGTGCTGGTGGGGGCGGGGGCTCACCTTGTTGGCACAGCTGAAGCCCAGCCCCAGCTCAGCCAGGACCTTCAGCACGCCCAGGCTGCTGTTGCACTTGACAGCGTAAAAGGGCCGGACTCTAGGCAGGCACTTCAGGAAGCAGAAGTGCTTCCTCACTACCGCACCCAGGTCGGCCACGAAGAAGGCAGTGACCTCACCCTGCACAACAAGATGGGGGAATGTGAGACCCTACCCAGCTCCCGCCTTGTGCATGCCATCCCTGGTCTTCCCAAGTATCTGCCCCCATATTTGGCTGTGGCCACAAAGCTGCCCGCTCTAAGTTCTCTGGGGCTCCCCAAGTCTACAGGACAGACTCCCCAGCCTGGCATTCCAAGGATCTGTGACCCAGCCCTACTCCCTCCCCTCCCTGCAGCGCAAACTCCAGCTGCAGACAGAATTATTTATTTTCCCACCTCCAAGCCTCTGTTCCCACCATGGCCCCCACACGGAATACCCTGCCCCCACTTGTGCCTCACCAATTCCTAATCTACCTTCAAGCTTCACCTGGGACACTACCTCCCCCAGCCCAAAAAGGCAGCTCTGCTTTTAACGCTCCCACCACACTGTGCGCTTGCTCCCGAAGTATCACAACTGTGTGTGCACCTGTCTCCCCAGAAAAAGATAAATTCCTTGAAGGCCAAAGCCATGGCCCACAGCCCATTGCTTCTCACATACTGGTGCTTGCGGTAGTCCCACTACCACTGCACCCACGCCTGTGGACAGCTGGTTGCCACAGATTTGCTGAGGGCTGAATACGTATGAGGCTGTGGGTGAGGCCACATTGCTGAAACCTTCGCTGAAACTGTTTCCCTTTATGGAACACTTTTTTTTTTTTTTTAACTGACACCCACTTGGTGCCGGACATGATGCTAAGAACAGAGATGACCAGACAGGGCTCTAGCCCTGAAGGGATTTGGGTCTGGCAGAGAACACATCCCTATGCAATGACAAGTGCATTCAGTAAGTGCTAGACGGAAATGCCTATGCCATGCAGTTGGGCCATGGAGAAGAATGTAGAACATCTGCCTGGGCAATCGGGAAAAGGGGACACCGGTGAGGAATGAGGTATGAGTAGAAATAGGTAAGAGGGAGAGAGGCCGGGAGAAGAGTGTTCTAGGCAAAGGGGTGATAATAGGGCACATGGCATCACTGGGACATAGGGCAGAGGAGTTCAGCTCTGATGGACCATGATATATACCGTGGGAGTAGCCGGAAACGGGGCTGTGAAGGCAGAAGGGTTCTGACTTGATCCAATAGGCAATTGGGAAGAGCCAAAGAATTCTGATTTTGATCAGGGCTGTGATCAAGTGTGTGTAGGGGGGTGGGGGGAGATGAGGCAGGGAAGAGGTTGGGGGGCCTTTAGAGAGATGAGATCTGAACTACAACGAGGTTTAGGAGGAGCACACTGGAGGGTATTTTAAGGAGGCTGAACTCACAGAGCTTGGTGATGCCTAGATTGGGGGCGGGGGGGGGAGGGGCAGGGGGAGAAGAAGGGCCTCCTAGGTTTCTGACCTAGATCTAGGGGCTGGGTCGATGACAGTGGTGCTGACATCGAGGCCGGAACAGGAGGGGCAGGTTTGGGGGCAAGGGCCAGGAATTGGGGATAAAATGGGTCAGGCTCTTGCAATTAGCAAGTTATGAATAGAAAGAATAGCATGAGGCCCCAGGAGTCCTTTCAGAGGAGGCAGCTGGGCCTGCACCGGGAACCCGGCTCCAACCCCACCCGCAACCCCTCACCGTGGTGGCCTGAGAGGCCCCCATAGTGAGTTCCTCCAGCAGGTCTCGGGTGCTGAAGCCCTCCTCCACCATCACAAAGTCCGTTTCACTCAGGTAGCCTGCCATGCCGAGGAGGAGGAGGAGGAGGAGGTAGAGGAGGAGGAGGAGCCGATGGGCTGGATGGAGCCGCCGCCGCTGCCTCTGCCTCCGCCGCCGCTGCCGCCTTAGAAAGTATGCAACACACTGCAGGGGAGAATGAGGGTGCTGCTGGCCAGGGGTCGATGGGGCGGGGAGGGGGGAGGGTGAGGGAGGGGGAGCCTGGCCTCCGCTGACCCCCTTACCTCCCCAAGCCAGGGTGCCCAGTCCGGTCACACCCCGCCACGCCCCTAGCTTGGGAAGCTTAGCTTCACTGGGAAGGGTAGAGACAATCGCGAATCCTGGACTGGGACAAGGCATTATAGGCCTAGATGTCAGTGCCTCTCCGAGCCTCAGTTTCCCCATCCATAAAATGGATGCATTGTTTTGGAGATTCTTTCCAGTTCTGGAATTCGGGTTTTAGTTAAAAAAGGAAAGAAAGAGAGTAAGGGAGCAGGAAAGCCGAGTGTCTCGGGAGGCCGTTTCCAGCTTGCCCCGGCCCTGACCACGCCCACTTAAAGAGGCTGCAGAGGGCTGCGCCAAGCCCCAGAACCCAAGCTGAAGTTCGAGTCCGCTCTCCGCTGAGTGACCTTGGAGATGCCCCAACCCCTCTCAGAGCCTCAGCTTCTGCATTTTTAAAGGGGGGCAGCTGGACTTGGAGTGCTAGGATTCTAAGCGTGCATGGGGGCCCCTTGCGGGCTCCAGAGGCGAGTACCAAAGGCTGAGGGTCCTTCCCGGGGAGCCCTCCCGAGTGCAGGGCCGAGGTCCCGTCCCCGACCCCCATACACACATACACACACGCGCGCGCGCACACACACACACCCTTACCACGCCCCGTCCTCCTTCGCAGGGGCCAGAGCCAGGCGCACTGCTAGGGGGGATCGCCGGTGACCTCGAAACTTGTGCAACACCCCGAGGAGGAGTGGCAGTTGCGGAGCCGAGGCCCCTGCTGAAAGGAGACAAGAGGGGCCAGGGGCACATCAGTACTGGAGACTGGAGCCGAGGTGCCCGCTCCCTGAGGCTCCCAGAGCCACTCCCCGCACTCGCCTTAAAACGCATTTACACGGCTTCGGCCCATAGATCTCCCCAGCGAGTGAATCGGATCCTCCGCGCCTCCGCGCCTCCGCTCGCTCGCTCCCCCCCGGATCCGGCCCCGCGGCCTGCGCCCCGCCCGCCCAGCAGCCACCGACCCCACGCTCCGCCTTCCTCCCGCGGCCTGCTTATATAAGCCCCGCCCCGACCCCGCCCCTGCCGCTCAGGCCCCGCCTCCGCTCGGCCGCCCTACGGTAGCCCTGGCAACCGCGTGCCGTCATCCCATTGGTCAATTCTGACATAAAGCATTCAGCTCTGCCAGAGGACTCCGCAAATCTGAGCCTCTGTCCTCCGGGCTGATCCCTTGTCCACGGCTACCCCACCCCTGGAAATCGGAACTGCAGCGTCACCACCTCAGAATTCCCGACGTCGACGCGGTGGGACTCTTAGTTCCTGGATCTTGGATCTTAGATAGTGGGCAGGAAGCCAGGAGAGTTCCTATTTGCTCCTGAGAAGACTTTTCTGTGACTACCTCCTCTGCCCTGTCTGGCTCCTCCCTCGCAGTCCAGGTCAAAAGTCATCTTGTATTACTTTTCTAATAAAAACCGTTTTTATTTAATTACCTCTTCCAGCATCTTCTCTGACACCTCCAACTCGAACCCAGCCAAAATATCTTCAGAGATCCTTCTTGTGATTTTCTCAGCTCAGGGCAATCCCTCCCTTCATTTCATCCTCTGAATCGGGCAAATGCCAATCAACTCGCATATGAAATGTGTCTCCTAAGGTAAGTGTTCTCTGACTTCCCCACTCAAAGCATTTCTTCTCTTCCATACCTGAAAAACTCCTACTCAGTCATCTAAGTCCAGTATGCCACTCCCCTATTGAGCCTTCTCGGACTTTCCTAGCGTGGAGGAACAATGGAATTCATAACACACATCTGCGGGGACTCTGAGTCCTTTGGCTCTGGTTACCCACAGGGTGAGATTCCTGACGTCGTTTTACACTTCTTGTTTGGTTACACTTCTCATGGAGTTTGTGAACTCTCAAGGGCAGGAACCGAGGGCCTGGCTCTTCAGAGTCCCCAGTGCCTGGTATAAACAAAAGTGCTGAAGAGGGTTCTATATCTGTTACTCAGAAGCTAATTTAAAAGCCCATCTGGAACAGTAATGATATGAGAACAACTAAGACATTCTTGAAAAAGAAGACAGAGGCCTCCCTGCACCAGAGGAAAACATTTTTAAAGTGACAGTCTTTGAAATAGCGGAGTGGTGGTGTAGGAAGAGACAGCAGTAGCACAGAACAGAGTCTAGAATGGTCTTGTGCATATTGGAGAATGCAGTACACAGTGAAGGCAACATTTCAAATCAGTGTGGCCAAAGAGCTTTTGGCCTAACATATGTGTTCATGTCCCGTCAGGCTGCAGGCTTCTTGGAAGGCAGAGGCCCTTCTAGTCCTGCTCAGTATCTGCCAAGGCGCCCTGAAAAAACCCCATCAGAACATGCACATATGGTGTAGAGCAGTGACCATGGAGTCTGCCGCCCCCCAGCCTGGACACGTGACTGCCGGGTGTACTTGGTGGGGTCATTCTGCTTAGACAGTCACTTCCGCCTGGCTTGGGTTCAGACTGAATGACTCCTCTGCGCCCTTCTACTTGGAACCTTTTTGCTTTCTATGCATAAGAACAGCCTTTCAGGAGGCAGTCAGCTTTACAGGAGGGGTCAGATGCAAGCCCATTCTTTGAGAAATTCATAGTCATTTGTACTATCGTATGCATCAGTAACTGAGGTCCTCCGGAGAACAAGCATCTACTGACTGTGAGGAGGTGGACCAGGACAGCCATGAATGAAACCCTGAAGGGAGCCCTCAAGAAAAGATGACAGAGGAGGGGAGGGGCATTCAAACAAACTTTGGCTCTATTTTTTTAAAATATCTTTTTATTGATTTCAGAGAGGGAGAGATAGAAGCATCGATGGTGAGAGAGAATCATTGATCAGCTGCCTCCTGCACTCCCCCCTTACTGGGGATTGAGCCCACAATCCAGGCATGTGCCCTTGACCAGAATCGAACCTGAGACCCTTCAGTCAGCAGGCTGAAGCTTTATCCACTGAGCCAAACCAGCTAGGGCGGCTCTATTTTTTTTTTTTTAACCTCTTTTGAGCTGGCTGTATTTGGCTACCATGGTCTAAAACTATCTCACTAGCTCTTTTCATCCCCTGGCACAGAGGAGGCAGAGTAGGCACATTCAGTATGCTTAATGAACGAATCAATCAATATAGGTAAGAAGGAACAATCAGAATCCAGTCTGTTCATATATTATCTGTCAAGGGCTAGTGGACTGGATACAAATAAACTGGATGTATCTTTTTCCCTATTGGGTATTTATATCACTAAATCTCCATGGCAACCCTATGTCACAGGGGCTATAATTGTTCCCATTTTGCAAATGAAAAGTCTGAGACTCAGAGAAGTTCAGTAATTTGCCAAGGGTGAGATAGCAAGTAAGGGTGGAGCCTGGATTCAAACCTATCTGTCCTGACTCTTACGCCTTATGATTAACTGCCAACCAGTGGCTGGGCATTCTGGCTGCAGCTCAACAAAAATCACCCAGACATCCTGCTGGCATCCAGCCCAAAAGTTGGCAGCCCCTCTCCTGCCAGTCTCTCATGCCACTGTTATCCATGGATGCTGTGCAGAGCCCTCAAGAATATGTTGCTGCCCTAGCCAGTTTGGCTCAGTGGATAGAGCGTTGGCCTGAGGACTGAAAGGTCCCTGGTTCGATTCCAGTCAAGGGCATGTACCTTGTTTGCGGGCACATCCCCTGTAGGAGGTGTGCAGGAGGCAGCTGATCGATGTTTCTCTCTCATCGATGTTTCTAACTCTGTCTCTCTCCCTTCCTCTCTGTAAAAAAAGAAAAAGAAAGATGTCTTATGTCTGCCTAGAGCTGTAAAATTTGCAAAAAATACTTTCCTGTTGATCATTTCATTCAGGATTCCCAGTACTTCATGGGATTGGATGTGAGTAAAATTTAGGTTTGGCTGAGGAAAATAGAAAATCCCCAAATAACAGAGCCATAAACAAACATAGGCACATAGGTTTATTCTACCAAGCATGTAGTCGATGATATTGGAGGTACGCAATCCAAGTCTGCCATCCCCAGCTCCTAGCTTTTAGCCTCATGGTACAAAATGGCTGTTGGAGCTCCAGCCACATTCCCAGGGCTAATATCTAACCAACAGATGAATGTGTGTGATCACATGACTTGTTCATGGTCCATGTCCTTTTTGATTGATCAGTGCCCATCTCCATACACAGATTGTTAAATATTATAGACACCAGTGCTGCACATTCCAAGCATTAGGAAGCCCCCCTTTAAGCAGCAGCTTCAAACTCCACCTTTGTTAATTCCCTAGGGCTCCCGTGAAAAAGTACCAAAATCTGGGTGGCTTAAATAGATATTTATTGTCTCACAGTTCTGGAAGCTAGAAGTCCAAACTCAAGGTGTTGGCAGTGCCGTGCTCTCTCTGGTGGTCCTAGGGGACGGTGCTTGCCGCTTCTAGCTTCTGGTGTTTGCTGGCAATCCTCAGAGATCCTTGGCATTCCTAGGCTTGTAGGCTTATCACTATGACTATCTTCTCCCATTGTGTCTTCACATCATCTTCCCTCTGTACATGTCTGTCTCTGTGCTCAAATTTCCCCGTGTAGTAAGTACTCCAGTCATTCTGAATTAGGCCCCACCCAAATGATCTCATTTTAAATTGATTGTGTAAAGACTCTGTTTTCAAATAAGGTCATATGCTGTGGTATTTGGGTTAGAATTTTAACATATCTTTTTGGGGGGAGGCTACAACAACCAATACTTCCTTTCATATAATTGGCCAAAACAGATACACGGTGCCACCTAGCTGCAAGAGAGGCGGGAAGATATAGTCAGTAGTTGCGTATGTTGTTACTTCCTCCCACACCCAATAAAGTCAAAATACTAAAGAAGAAAGGGAGATTGGATATTGTGTGAAGACTGGCAGTCTCTGCCACAAGTAGGAAAGGTTATTTCCCCTTTTAATGATCACATACCAGTTAGAATGATTATGGGATTTACTCCATAGGGAAAGGTGAACAAAGAAGTAAATAAACATTTATTAAGCACCTATTGTGTGACAGTTACCATGATGAATGTTTACAAATACATGGTTGTATTTAATCTTTGTTTTTGTTGTTAATCCTCACCCAATGGTATTTTTTCCATTGATTTTTAGAGAGAGTTGAAGGGAAGAAGGGAGAGAGAGAGAGAGACAAACATCAATGTGAAAGAGATTCACATTGATTAGTTGCCTCCCACAGGGGCCCCAACAGGAGTCGGGGATCAAACCTGCAACCTAGGTATGTGCCCTTGACCAGGAATCAAACCTGTGACCCTTTGATCTGAGGGCTGACACTCTAGCCACTTAGCAAACCACCCAGGGCTATTTAATCTTTATACAACCCAGCAAGATGGGCATTATTGACCCCATTTCAAAGTTGAGAAAATTGATGTCAAATCCTTTGTCCAAGATTACACAGTTAGTGTGAGCAATAGAGCTTGAACTTAACTCTGGTCTGAAACTTAATGCCTATGAAATGGGCCCTGAGAATGGAGCATAAAGCCAGAACAAAGAATGCTGGAATCAGGCCACAGCAAACAGCAGGAGACCTGAGGGGGTCTGGAACTCAGAGTGAGAGAACAGATGAACTGGTAGAAAGAGCATCAACCTGAAGGCAGCACTGCAAACTCCCTGAAGGTATCAGTGAGATGGAGACCCTGAAGAAACCGCAGCTGCAGCTGAAAGCAGCCTTAGGCATTGTAAAGTCAGAGCTGCCTTTAAGTTAAGGATGGAAACAAATAATAACAGCCACCATTTGTTGAGCATCTACTATGCTCCAGAAGCTGTATTATGTATTTAACATTAATAATAGCTTTCATTACCAGGATAGTTGCTATCATGCAACCTTGTAAAATTTATATGACCTTGAATCTCACAACAATCCTTTGAAGTCTGTGCTATTAATATTACAAGAGAGGAAACAAGCTAGAAAGGCTAACTAACCTGTTCAAAGTCACTCAGCTAGTAAATGGCACCTCTATGCTACATGCCTTTCCTTCATCTTCACAACAAGCCTGCAATGTGGGAATTATTACTCTCATTTCACAGTTCAGAAATCTGAGGCCCAGAGAGGACAAGTATTTGCCCACAAATACTTGGCACAGCTGGCAAATGACAGAGCCAGGACTCTGGCTCGGGACTGTGCACTGGTGAGGAATTTGAGATGGTACAGGCTAGGATCATGTTGGAGCAGATCCTGGACCCCAACTCTTGGAACCCCAAATCCTAGTTATTAGTAAGGCATCTGTCCCCTGACACAGCAGCAGGCAGGACAGAGGCCTGGTGTGTGCCTCAGAACCCAGCCCAGGACCTGGTACCAAGCTCGGCCTCCTTCTAAATTCAACGTGTTGACTGATTGTGGGATTACAGTCACACCCTTCCCTAGACTGACAAAATGCTGAGTTGCTGAATTGGATAGTTTGGGAATCTTTATGTTAATTTCACTCTCTTTTAGGCTGAATGCAAATGTGAAAAAATAATAGTGTGCAGCAATTAAGGAATCCACACACTTTCTGTCAAGCCAGACCTGAGTCATTTCTGACAAATGTGATGGGAATACAACCATCACCACCAAAAAAAACAAAACCAAATACTCAGCTGAAAAGTCTCACTTTCTCCAGCTGCTGTCTCCAGAGCCCTGTGAGAGTGAAATGGAAAGGGTTTGATCCAATGGTTCTCTGAAGGGTGGGCTTCAGAATCACCTGGAAGGCTTGCTGAAATAGCTTTCTGGGCCCCACCCCAGAGTATCTGAGCCAGTAAGCCTTAGAGCAATCATGTCAAACTCAAAGGCTAACACGGGCCAAATAAACAAGGCATGTGGCATGCGGGCCGCGAGTTTGACATGCTTGCCTAGAATATGCATTTCTGACAAATTCCCAGGCGATGCTGATGCTGCTGGGACCACACTGTGAAAAACCCCTGGCCTGAATGACCTTGAAGCACAGCGGACAAAGAGGTCAAAGTTGTGTATTCTTGAAAGCATCGGGCTCTCACCTCCAGCCCCACTCAGGCGGGGAGGTAGGGTGAGGCAAAAGCCAACCTGAGCTGGATGGCTGTGCGTCTCTAGATAAGAAGGGAACAGACTCCAGGCGTATATAAACTTCAGTTCATCTCCTGGGGCAACTCTCACTGGCTGTGTGACCTTGGGAAAGTTACTTATCTTGGGTGAACCTGACTTTATGCATCTGTACAATGGGCATAAAAAGAGTGCCTACTTTCTAGAACTGGTTCTAGGAGTGCAAGAGCTCTTGCCGGGTGCTTGGCACATACATAAGTAAATGCATTCTAAGTTATCGCTCTTGGTATTATCACCCTGAGCCACGGGGCCAGAGGAGAAAGTCCAGCAAAGGGTCAGGGATACTGCCGAGGAAGGATGGGAGAAGCAGCCCCACAAGGAGGTTTGGGAACCTGAGCTGAGGAACACCCAGCCAGGGTCAGAGGTCCAAGAAGAGGGTCTGCATGTCTGAGGAGGTGGGTGGTGGAATTCTATTCCATTCCCTGTGGGATTGCACAGGGGCAGAGGCCAATGTGCTGAGCACTGAGTCATGCAAGCCTGTCCCAAGCTGAGCCTCTTTTGAAATTGCTGGTCACGTTCTCCTCCCGAAAACTGCTTACTCATCTCAAGGGAAAGTGGAGCCATGTCTGTACTTCCTGGCTCTCCCTTCCCTTTCCCCCACTGCTGATTGAACCATAGGACATCCATGTACCTCCTAACTGACCAATCAGAGACACAGAGACTGTGGTTGGGTGATAAGTCAGAGCCAAGATGACTAGAATCCACTCTAGAGGGAGCCAAAGAGTGCTTGCCTCCGCCTGGGAGGCTTCCGGCCACATAGCAGAGTCCTCATAGATGGACACTAGACCTCCTGCCTTTGTAAGGCACAGTGCCACTTCCTCTGCATTCTATTGGTTAAAGTAGTCACGGAGCGGTCCCAGATTCAGTGTGGATGGGATCACACAAGGCGTGAGTATTGGAAGTCATGGTCTATGGGGGGACATCATTGGAAACTAGCTGCCACAAACCCAATCTCTACACATCCACTGTGCCCATTCCGTCTAAAGCATCATGATCATCTCTCACCCAGAGGTCTGCAATAATTTTCTAGGTAATCCCCTGCGCTACTCCTACCTCTTGCCAATCTAGTCCCCACACTATCACCCATGTTCTTATTAAAATGCAAATAATGTCCAAATGCAAATTCAGTCGATCCCTATTTAAAACCCTGCACTGACTTCCCATTGTTCTTGGGATGAAATCCCAGATTCTTAAAAAGCCTGTGAGGCCCTCCATCAGGGACCCAGGTCCAGCTTCATCTACTAAGGCTCCTCTCTCCCCCTGACACCACCATCGGGCCTTCCTGCAGCTCCTCACACCTGCCACCTCTTTCCTTTCCTGGAACCTTCCCATTTGCCTCTTCAAGTGACCCAACTACTGCTCCACCTTCAGGTCTCTGCTCACTAGTAAAGGTCCTCCCCTCAGAGAGGCTGTCTTGGTGCTTTGAATCATCAACACATTGTTTTTGTTGGAAGTCAGAGAAAATCCAGCTCAAACGGGCTCTAGTGCAAAGGGAATTTATTGCCTCATGTAAGGGAGCTCCTGAGGGATCAAACCGCAGACGCAGACTTTGCTTCAAGTATCAGCTCTGCGTTCTGCGGGGTGTGCTTCCTCCTCAGGCAGCCCTGGACGGTCTGCTTGGCCCTGTTGCTTGACGTGCGCATCTGTGATTGGCCAGGCGTGGGACTCGAGCCATCCCCTCCCCAGCTTCCAGATGGGATTAGTAAGGAAGGAAGGTGGGGAAGGGGTGGTTCCTCAAGGGAATAAGTGGGGTATTGTTACCTGAAGAAGGGAGGTGCATTTGCTGAGCATCTACTGTGCTCCAGAAACTGTATTATGTATTTGACATTAATAATAGTTGACATTATCAGAACCACCAAAGCATTCCCTTTACCCTCCGGGCCAGCACCCTGAACATTTCCTTCACATACCCTGGCACTCTCTTTTTAAAAAATGTATCTTTATTGTTGAAAGTATTACAGATGGCCCCCCTTTTATCCCATTGACCCTCTCTGTCAATATTTTAAATATATATATATGGCTACAGGCAAACCCATCAAGACAATGTGAATGTTTCAAGTAAACTATTAAAAGGAATTAAAAGAAAAATATAGTTCTCAGAGATAGAAATCATAACTTTGAGGGGTGTTTAAGCACCTTAAGTCATCTCATAACAAGGGCACCCCAACAAATACATGCCTATTTTAGAGGTAAGATGAGCACCCCATAAGCCAGCTGGGCCCCGTTCCTGACCCCAGATCCCCTCCACCATCTAATCCCGGAGATCGCCGAGCCTGCCCCTCATCTGTTCAAAGGGGTTAGTGAAACTGCCTCCCCGTTGCCAGAGCTGATTTCCCAGGTGCAGTAATTTGTGCGGTATTTGTTTTTATTATCTACACGTTTTA
Organism: Corynorhinus townsendii; assembly: GCA_026230045.1. NCBI lineage: Eukaryota > Metazoa > Chordata > Mammalia > Chiroptera > Vespertilionidae > Corynorhinus > Corynorhinus townsendii. The sequence continues at coordinate 201,099,831 of JAPDVU010000002.1, forward strand.
TCGGACTTGTTTCCATGACGGGTACGCCTTTGAGCACATAGCGCAGGATGCCGGCAGAGACGCACAGAGAAACGCCCCTGTCCGGAGCCGGCCTCCGCGCACAATTTCAGGCCGGCGCTGCCTTCAGCCTAGCTCGGCGCGGGCGACGTTCCGCAGGAAACTTTCCCACAGAGGCTGCCAAACCCTTCCACGCCTCCAGCTCCAGAGAAGGCGCGACTCCATCCCTTCAGAGCAAAGCCTCCTCCGTCTGGCTCACACAGAGGATGCCCATAGGACGTGTGACCTACCAAGTTGTTGGCGGATCGAAAGGCAAACCCGACGAAAGTGCCACCCCTTCCTCGGCGGTTTCCTTTTCCTGGGGATTCTGATTACAGTTCCCCGTTCCAGCGAGAGGAGACCGCAGCGGTGCTCCGGTCCGCCCCGGGACCCGTGCGGGTGCGCGGGGAAAGGAGGAGGCGGACTCCGGGGACGCGCTCCCGGCGCACGGAGGGGCCAGCGGCCAGCGCCGGGCGCGGTGCAGCCTGCCGGCGGACAGCCACTGCCCTGCACGGACCTGGCTGGGCCGGCGCACGAGGAGCCGGGACCCGAGGCCGGGCAGAGGCGGGTGGCGCGCGGCCGTTCCCCCGGGCTCCGGATCCCGGGAGGCGGGAGGGGAGGTGAGGCTTGGCCGGCGCGCAGCGCTCCAGCAGCCGAGGGCAGCGAGGTCAGCCCTGGAGGACCGAGTGCCCCCGGAACCCCTGGGGAAGGAGGGACCCCGCTCGGCCAACTGGGGCTGTGGACACCCATTCAACCCAAAGCCGCCACCCCTTCCGCGCGCCGCAGCCCCTGGGAGGATGGGAAGGACGAGGCGAGGGGCCGCCGTGGCCGCGCCTCTCCGGGGCGCAGCAAAGGCTGAAGGGCGGGCCTCGGGACGGACAGGAGCCCCAGGCGGCCGACCCCCGCATGGACCTCCGCGGGCCGAGTCCCCGGCCCAGACCCGTTCCTCACCTCATCTCCCGGCAGAACAGTTAACCGGTTACTAATGCGGATTAACATCTAACCGGTTAATAATGCGGATTTTGTAATCCAAAGAAAACACGATAATTTCAAGGGAAACATCAAAAGTGTTTTATTCAAAATAATGTCCATTGCTAGCTACACATTTCCCCCATCTTTCAGGTCATTTGTGGATACCGTCCCAATAAGACTTTTCTAGTTTTGAGGCAAACCAACCCCAGCAGCAAGTGCGTTGGAAGTGTGGATGATCAATGTGTCCTGCAATTCACATTAATTCTTGCAGCTAGCTGCGTTCTTTATTCACGCACCAGCAGAGTGATCCACCGCTAAGAGTCCTAAGGTTCTGGATTTTTGTTTCCACTTCCTGGCAGGGCAACCTTCTGAAGGAGCAAGATCTGGTGAATATAGCAGGTGGGTTAATACCTCCCAGGCAAGATCTTTTAACGCGTCTTTAACTGGTTTTGAAGTGTGTGATGGTGCATCATCATGAAGCGAAATTACTTTGCTGTGTCTTCTGGCACATTCACAATCAAAGCGTGGTTCAAATTATTTGTTGTCGGGAGTGATCAGTATTAACGGTTTCACCTGGTTTTAGAAGCTCATAATACACCACACCTTCCTGATCCCACCAAATGCAGAGCATTGTCTTCTTTCCAAAGTGATTTGGCCTTACAGTGGGTCGATGTTGGTGGTTGACCTGGATCAACCCATGATTTTGTGCGTTTGGGATTCTCAAAATAAATCCACTTTTCATTGCCAGTCACAATTTGATGCAAAAAAGACTTCCTTTCGTGCCGTTGAAGCAACATTTTACTGATGACTTTGGGTTTTCCATTTGTCTTTCGTTCAGTTGATGTGGCACCCATTTTCCTTCCTTTAAAATCTTTCCTATTGCTTTTAAACTATCAGAAATTGTTTTCTGAGCAATGTTTAATCTTTCTGCAAGTTGTTTTTGAGTTTGACACGAATCTTCATCCAATAATGCTTATAATTGTTCGTCTTCAAACTTTTTCAGTTGACCTGGATGTTCTTTGTCTTTCACATCGAAATCATCACTTTTAAAGCATTTAAACTAGCATTCAGAAGTATATGATAACTTTCAGCAGCACTTTTCTTCAAAATAATGAGTTAAAACTTCTCGCAAATGCTTTTTTTTTGGCACAAAATTTGACACTTATAAACATAAAAATATCTATGATGTTAACACCTTCAGAAGATTTGACATAAGAAGTTTTGAAGCTTTTTAAAAATAAATCTTTATTGTTCAGATTATTACAGGTGTCCCTCTCTTTTATTTCCCCCATTGCTCCCCTCTACCTGATTCCCCACCCCACCCCATGCCCTTACCCCCCACCCCCCGCCACTGTCCTCATCCATAGGTGTATGATTTTTGTCCAATCTCTTCCCGCACCCCTCACACCCCCTTCCCCCTGAGAATTGTCAGTCCACTCCCTTTCTATGTCCCTGATTCTATTATATTCACCAGTACATTCTGTTCTTCAGATTTTTTATTCACTTGATTTTTAGATTCACTTGTTGGTAGTAGGTATGTATTTGATGTCATTTTGTTGTTCATAATTTTTATCTTTACCTTTTTCTTCTTCTTCCTCTTCTTAAAGAATACCCTTCAGCATTTCATGTAATCCTGGTTTGATGGTGATGAACTCCTTTAGCTTTTTCTTATCTGTGAAACTCTTTATCTGACCTTTAACTCTGAATGATAGCTTTGCTGGGTAGAGTAATCTTGGTTGTAGGTTCTTGCTGTTCATCACTTTGAATATTTCTTGCCACTCCCTTCTGGCCTGCATAGTTTCTGCCAAGAAATCAGCTGACAGTCGTATGGGTACTCCCTTGTAGGTAACTAACTGTTTTTCTCTTGCTGCTTTCAAGATTCTCTTTTTATCTTTTGCCCTTGGCATTTTAATTATGATGTGTCTTGGTGTGGTCCTCTTTGGATTCCTCTTGTATGGGGTTCTGTGCACTTCCTGAACTTGTAAGTCTATTTCTTTCACCAGGTAGAGAAAGTTTTCTGTCATTATTTCTTCTAATAGGTTTTCAATATTTTGCTCTCTCCCTTCTTCTGGCACCCCAAAAATTCGGATGTTGGTTCGCTTAAAGTTGTCCCAGAGGCTCCTTACACTATCTTCATATTTTTGGATTATTTTTTCTTTTTGTTTTTCTGGTTGGATGTTTTTTGTTTCCTCATATTTCAGATCTTTGGTTTGATTTCTTGGGGTATGTTGATCTACAGTTGAGTTTCTGTATATTCTTTATTTTAGACAGTGTATACTTCATTTCTGACTGGTCCTTTTCCATTTTTTTGGTATTCTCATTAAGATCCTTAAAGGTCTCATCAAGTTTCTCAGCGGTTTTTAAAAGATTCTTGAGTAACCTTATAAATGTGGTTCTGAACTCTATGTCATCCAGTAGTTTGCTTTCCTCTGTTTCTTTCATTCGTGACATGTTTCTTTGTCTCCGCATTTTGGCTGCTTCCCTGTGTTGATGGAGTGGCTTTGTGTGGTAGGTGACCTATAGGGGGCAGTAGCTCAGCCTCTCCAATCACCTGAGGTGGACGTTCTTGGTACACCCCTTTGTGGGCTGAGTGCAAAGTCTTGGTGTAGTTAAGCCTTGATTGCTGTTGGTACACTGAGAAGAATTGACCTCCAGGCCAATTGGCTGTGAGGACTTGCTGTGTCTATAATGGAAGAACTGCTGCACTGGAGACACACTTATGGTGCAGGACTTGTTTCAGTGGCGCTTTGGTGCTCACTGAGTCTGCCTCTTGAATGTGTCACTTATGGATGTGGGGAGTTGAAATCTGGTGTCTCACACTGAGCACTAGGTGTACTGGCTTCTGGATCTCCAATGGGGTGCAGGTCAGCTACTGTCTGAGGCCACCCAGCAGGAGCTACAGTGAAAGCTACAGTTTTCTCCTCTTTGCTTGGGGTTTGGAGGTTTTGGAGCTGTCTGACCCGGGCTGCAAGTTTGCTAGGTTAAGCTGCGATAGGGCAGGCCATTCTTATAATAAAGCCTCTGCTTGGAGCTTGGGTGGGTTTGTAGGTTGTGCAGGGTGGGATCTCAGGGCGTCACTAGGCTAAGGCATGGCAAACAGCGATGGCTGCCAGTTAGTCAGCTCTGCGTCTCTGACCGCGAACCCACATCCTGCACCCCGCGCCCCAGCGCAGTAAATAATTATTCCTGCGCACAGCTCTGCAAGCAAGCCCCCCTCACTTTCTGACCCGATGTCAGACAGTCCAGCTTCTCCCCATAGGAGTTTGGGTCCCCCACGTCTCCCCAGAAACTGGATTTCAGAGTAATTGAGGGCTTGTCTCCCTTCGGGTTGAAAAAAGCAACGCCGGCCGCCAGCCCGGATCGCGTGCCTCTGTACCTTAGCTTTTCAGTCCTTGTGCACATCTCAATGCTCTTTTCTCTTTCCTTCTAGTTGTAGAACTTCCACTCAGCCAGCTTTCCCGTGGTTCTGGGTGATGGACGTTTTGTCTTTTATTTGTAGTTTTGAAATTGTTGTGCGAGGCAGCAGTTTAGGTGTTTACCTACACTGCCATCTTGGATTCTCCCAGAAGTTTTGAAGCTTGTTGTCAATACAACAAAATAGCATACATATCAAATCACATATATATCAACATATGTATAACTCCATCTATTGAAAAAAACCCGCATTATTAACCAGTACACCTAGTACATGTATATTTACATGTCTATATACACATACATACTGTTGCTCTATATCTATATAATTTATTTTTTCTGAACTGTTACAGTAAGTTGCAGACATAATTCTCCTTTACTCCTAATACATAATCAATGTGTAATTTACCTGGAATGTCTTTCCTCCAGATTTCCATATGGTTCACTCTGCATATGGCACCCGTCACCTCCTTCAAGTCTTTGTTCAAAGGAGACATTCTCAGAGGCCTACCCGATCACCCTTTAAAATTTCAACCCACCCCCTCCATACACATTGTTGTCACTCTTGGTCCTCTTACTCCGCTTTGCTTTTTTTTGTCTTTCAGCACCTTTCACTTTGTAGGATACTTTCAAACTGATATATGAAACCTCTGTATTACTAGAGGCCTGATGCAGGAAGATTTGTGCAAGAATGGGCCTTCCTTCCCCTGGCTGCCGGCAGTGCCTTCGCTCCGGCTGGAGCTGTCTTTCCGCCTTCCAACGCTGCCCAGAGGCCCGGAGTGGCTGGGGTAGTGCGGCATGCCTGGATCGTCACCGTGGTGACAACCAAGCATCCTGACCCCCCGAGCCACTTGGCACCTGTGTATGCAAATTAACCCACCATCTTTGTTGGGCTGGTGGGCGTTGTGAAGGTATGGTCAATTAGCATGTTACTCTTTTATTAGGTAGACTAGAGGCCCGGTGCATGAATTCATGCGTGGGTGGGGTCCAGCTGGCCCTCCCTGATCAGGGCCGATTGGGCCCAGCCAGCCGGGGGGAGGAGCTGCAGGCAATTGGCTGGCCGACCCCACCCCCTGGTTGAACTCCCTGCTGAGTTCCTGGTAGAGGGGACAATTTGCATATTAGCCTTTTATTATATAAAGCTTCATAAGGACAAGGGTCTTGTGTCCACTGAAATATCCCAACCTCCTAAAACAGCACATAGCAGATGGTCAGTAAATAGTTATTGAATGAATGAATGAATGAATGAGGCAACCCAAGGTCACAGCAAATGTATGGTGCAGGGCTTTTCATCAGGCCCTGCCACGGGCCAGGCACTGCTCTCAGAACTTTTCTGTGAGGTCCCTGAGGCTGCATAGGCTCTCACTGGGACCATCAGGGACACTGGTTTATGTAGATCCTACCCATTGTGGGGTGGACCCAAATGATGAGGTCTCAATTTTGTCATCATTACCTTTGACTTCCCTTTTTCTCTCCATCCCCTACCCCAGGCTGTCCTTGAGAAGCAGGGCGGTGTGGAGCCAGGAGCACTGGATGGGAGTCCTTGGAAAAGCCACTTCCCTCTCTGGGTCTCATTCCCACGATCTCTGACACTCCTGGTGGCTTGGCTATCACCCTCCAGCCTCTATCATCACCCTAGAGCAGTGGTTGGCAAACTCATTAGTCAACAGAGCCAAATATCAACAGTACAATGATTGAAATTTCTTTTGAGAGCCAAATTTTTTAAACTTAAACTTCTTCTTTTTTTTTAAATATATTTTACTGATATTTTACACAGAGGAAGGGAGAGGGATAGAGTCAGAAACATCGATCAGCTGCCTCCTGCACACCACCTACTGGGGATGTGCCCGCAACCAAGGTACATGCCCTTGACCGGAATCGAACTTGGGACCTTTCAGTCCGCAGGCTGACGCTCTATCCACTGAGCCAAACCGGTTTCAGCAAACTTAAACTTCTTCTAACACCACTTCTTCAAAATAGACTCCCCCAGGACATGGTATTTTGTGGAAGAACCACACTCAAGGGGCCAAAGAGCCGCATGTGGCTCACAAGCCGCAGTTTACCGACCACTGCCCTAGGGAATCTGGTTGAGACTGCGGCCTGTTCTCTGATGGCAGAAGGCATGGCTTGTTCTCGTGGGGAAGAGATGAGAACAGTATTCTCCACTCTGGGTTTGCTGCTGGCCTGCCTCTGCCTTTGGGAATCAGACAGATCTGGATTGGAATCAAAAGCTGCCACACCCTGGTGGCTCTATGATCCTGGCAGTTGCCTCTGTGTTCTGAGTCTTAGTTTTCTGTCCTGTAAAATAGGTTTAGTAACATCTTCTTCAGAGGGTGTTGGGAGAATTAATTAAAATAGGCGTACAGAGCACTTTGCATGTCACCTGACACATAGAACGTGTTCCCCAAATAGTAGCTGTTTATTAGCTTCTGAGCCTGAGTGGGTGCCTGCATGTATACACGGGGGCGGGGGGGGGGGCATTTCTGGAGCCCTCTCTGCACAGCGGGTGTGGGCCTGGCCACTGTGTGGAATTTGTGAGGCTGTGGATATTTAGGAGACACCAGCTCCTGACCTTCAGACAGAGCTCCAGGCCCCTCGTCTCCCCATTTTGGAGACCGAGCCCAGAAGTCTGCGTCACAGAAAGCACTTGAAGGTACCTGGGAAAGCCATCTGGGCCAGGAGCACTTAGAAGAAACATGTTCAGTTTATTGAAATGTTGTGTTTATCACTCAGAGCTGCAAAAGAAATAATTCCCTAAAGTTATTAGCTTAAAAGAACAATAAATGTATTCTCTCACTCCATGTCTGAGGATCAGGAATCAGGAAATGGCTTAGCTGGGTAGCCTGGCTCAAGCTCTCAAATGAGTTTGTGGCAGCAATTGGCCAAGGCTGCAGACCTCGGAAGGCATTCACAGGGACTGGCGGGTACACCTACTGTGAGTTCACGCGCATGGCTGTTGGCAGGAGGCTTCGGTTCCTTGCCAAGCGTATTTCTCCATAGCGACATGGCCTCTTCCAGAACAAGCTATCTGAGAGAAAGGGAACAGTATCCTGTGCTCAGCAGTGACATACCATCACTCCTGCACACCCCATCGGCCACACAGACCAACCTGATACAGTGTGCGTGTGTGTGTGTGTGTGTGTGTGTGTGTGTGTGTGTGTGTGTTATTGCACAAGGGGGAGCACACCAGGGCTTGCTGAGGACTATTTTGAGTGCTGCCATCACAGATAGAATTTGCATATGATGAAATTCACAGATGTTGGGTGTACAGTGTGGTCAGTTTTAGCTATCAAATATCCTATGTAACCCACACTCCCACCCAGGTTTAGAACATCTTTACCACCTCAGATTACTCCTCATCCTCAGAACGTCCCTTAGAACATCCAGCACCTCACGTACCCAGTCCAGCCCCTCTCATCCCAAGCAGCCACTGATCTTTTCTCTATCTGTATGTAATCCACAGTTTTGCCGGGTCTAGAACTTAATAAGAATGGAATCACACAGTGTCTGACTTCTTTGCTCTGCGTGATGATTTTGATATTCATCCATGATGTCGCCTGTATCAATGGTTCAGAAAAAAAAAAACACACAATTTTTTCAACAAGTAATTTATTTTCCCCTTTCCCATGTTTAGAAATCCTTGAGATCCCTCAGACAGTTCCTTCTGGAACAAACTTTCCTCTTCTCCCCCAGCCAGCCCCAGTGGGTTCACCTTTACCGGCTCTGGGACAAGGACAGGAGGTAGGACATGTGAATGTTTCCTCACCGGGAATGCTTCGTTCCTTTTTATTGCTGAGTTAGGCCCTCCCCCCTCTGTGTGATTCTGACCCTCATTCGATGTCCCCTTGACTCAGGAGCCCTCTCCTGGGTGGCGGTTAACTCCTCATATTTCTCCTTCCACTGGACAGCGGCCGTCTCTCATTTATTTCTGGGTCCCCAACATGAGCACAGTGCCTAGCAGGCAGCAGGTGCCGGGAGCTGGCCCATCTGGAAGGTAGCGGTGGGCAGGAACACAGGGGGCACGCAGGCCAGACATTGGACATCGGCAGGACCTGTTCACTGGGGCCGGAAGTCACTCCAAGACCCAGCATCAACAGACCCCAGAAGCTCCGAGGGCCCTTCAGTCAGAGGTTCCTGGACAAAGAAGGGGTTTCATTTTGACAAACACTGAGGGGCAATGAGTGCAGGACTGTTACTCTGGAGGTTACCCTCTGGCCACTGAAAAGCTCATTGACTGGGGATAGGTCTGAAAAGAAAGTGAAAAACGGATTCTCCCTCTCCTTTCTCCTCCCCTTTCACCCAAACACTTAACAACTAGCCCCTCCCCTCAGGCAGGAGTTTGAAGCTCCACTCCTGTGAGTACCTCCCTCCAGCTCCTCCTGCTCATGCTCACACTCACACTGGCCTCACCCCTGGCAAACCCAGAGGAGACCAGGGCTAAGGCTCCAATGCCCAGTAGGCCTTCTGGAATCCCAGGGCCCCTAGAGCCGTGGTTGGCAAACTGCGGCTCGAGAGCCACATGCGGCTCTCTGGCCCCTTGAGTGTGGCTCTTCCACAAAATACCACGGCCTGGCCAAGTCTATTTTGAAGAAGTAGAAGAAGTTTAAGTTGAAAAAATTTGGCTCTCAAAAGAAATTTCAATCGTTGGACTGTTGATATTTGGCTCTGTTGACTAATGAGTTTGCCGACCACTGCCCTAGAGCATAGCCTTAAGGCTCAGGGGCCAGTCCCTGTTCTGCCACCTCTGGCTGTGTGACCTCAGTCAGTGGCTTCCTCCTCTGTAAAGGGGAGCATAATTCTTAGCTGCTAGGGTGAGTGCAGGACTGACTGAGGTCAAGTGCTGAGCACAGTGGCTGGCAGAGAAAAGGTGATGTGCCTCAGGGGGACAAGGTGTCAACTGGACCTTTCCTAAAAATTGTTAACCCAGAAAGGTAGAATTAGCACCAGAATCCGGAGCTCAGAACAAAAAGCATGAAGTGCTCCACCTTCCAAGCTCAGAGGACGCCTGGCTCCCTCGGGGCTTGATTAGGACCTGCCCTTGCAGCACTACTCACAGGGCTGGAGGCAAGGAAAGAAACCACTCGACCCTCTCTCCCTGAGGGGCCGAGCAGGGGGCAATGGATTGTTCCTCTCCCTGGGGCAGGGCAGGTACATCCAACTGTAATTTGCCAAGATGGCCACCCTCCACCTGCTCCTCTGCTCCTCTGCTCCTATCACCCCTCCATCAAAAGGACCAGTCAGATCCCCTCCCCTCGAATCTGGGCTGGTCTTGGTGACTCACTTGTAACAACAGAATGCAGCAGAAGTGACTCCCCGTGACTTCCCGTGACTTCCCGTGACTTCTGAGGTGAGGCCAAAAGGAAGCTTGCAACTTCTTCCTTGTTCGCCTGGAAAGCTCACTTTCTCTTGAGACACGCCCTCTCCGAGTCGGGCATGGACAGGCCGCGTGCAGGTGCTCCAGGTGATGGTGACAGCTGGGCCTTCAGGTGATCCTTTTGGCTCAGGTACCAGCCACGTGAATGGAGCAGCCTCCCAGGTGATTTTAGCCCCAGCTTCTGAGTCTTTCCAGCTAAGGGCCCAGACGTCACGGAATGTATTAGTTATCCATTGCTGCATTACAAATTACCCCAAGACATAGCCGCTTAAAACAACAAACATTTATCATCTCCTACCGTTTCTGATCGTCGGGAATCTGAGAGCAGCATATCTGGGTGGTTCTGACACAGGGTCAGTCGTTCGTGAAATTGCAGTCCAGCTGTCGGCCAGAGCTGCAGTCAGCTAAGACGTGCTCTGGGGCTGGACGACCCACTTCCAAGCTCATTCACATGGCCGTTTGAAATAGGCCTGGGTTCCTTCCCAGATGGGCCTCTCCATACATGACTGTCCTCAAGACATGGCATCTGGCTTCCCCCCCAGAGTGGGTAATAAAGGACAGAGAGTCATAACCTAGACTCAAAAGTGGAGTGACATACTATCTCTTCTGCCACATTCTAATGGCCACGCAGACCAGCCCTGATAGAGTGGGTGGGGACTAGGCAAGGGCATGAATACTGGGAGGCTTGTTTCATTGGAAACTATCTTGGAGGCTGCCTACCGCAAGCAGAACCCAGCCGCCACCCCCACCACCCGCCGTGCCCTGTCCAATTCCTGACCCACAGAATCCATGAGCAGGATAAAATGATGATTGCTTTAGGCCAGTGGTCGGCAAACCGCGGCTCGCAAGCCACATGCGGCTCTTTGGCCCCTTGAGTGTGGCTCTTCCACAAAATACCACGTGCGGGCGCACACGTACAGTGCGATTGAAGGAGTACCCTGATTAAGTTAATAACAATGTACCTACCTATATAGTTTAAGTTTTAAAAAATTGGCTCTCAAAAGAAATTTCAATCGTTGGACTGTTGATATTTGGCTCTGTGGACTAATGAGTTTGCCGACCACTGCTTTAGGCTGTGAAATTCGGGGTGATCCGTTTCACAACAGTAGGTAACCTCAACAGAGGCAAGGGAATAATTTATCCAGTTTGCCACCAGAGGGAGCCTGACCTTTCATTCCTGGTGGGTGTCACCTGAGCCACTGCACCTGCCCAATGGCCTGGAGCTACTGAGATAAGGGAAAGGGCCCTGCCGGGAGAAGGCCAAGGAGGGATGTGGCCAGGTGGCGAGTGAGCAAGAAGAGGAAGAAAGACAGAGTCAGCCCATGTCCACAGGCCCTGGGACTGGGGCTGCAGAGGGTAAAAGTGATGAGGACACAGAGCCTGCCAGGGACACAGAGATGAGCCGTGAGGGGTGAGCCTTTGACCACCAGCTGAGGAGAGCTGTTTGGCACCCACATGGCCTGTGGGGTTCCTACGCCCCTCACACATGTCTATAATGGGCTGGACAGCTATGATGACGGAGAGGACAGGAACACAGCCACATTACAAGCAGTAAAGGAGTCCGCCAAGGGCCAGCAGGGGCTACCTAAGGAAACAAGTCCTTTTCTTCCTTTTCATTCCTCCCCACCAGAGGGCGGGGAGCAAGCCACGCCCATCTCCTCGCAGGCCACAAGTCCGTCTGCTGGGACTTTGAATCCAATAGCAATTGACCTTTGAAAATGCAAAGACCAAGTGAATGCCCAAAACAAGAGACTGCATTCATAACCAAAAATGACTGAGTTTTGGAAACAGGTGGAGCTGTCATCAAGGGGGCCAGACGCCGATCAGGAAAGGGAGAATGGCAGATTACAGTTGGTAGAAGTTGTGTTTTTAAAGACTGATACTTATCTTTACATGTTAATGTTTCTCAATCAAACTAGTTCCAGGAGCCATTATTATTATTATTATCATCATCCTTGGCTCCTCCTCTTTCACTTCATTCACTCACTCACTCATTTACTCCTCTTTCATATCATACATTCATTCACTCACAAGCACTCCCTGTATGCCCAGCACTGTGCTAAGGACCGTACTGTGATAACTACAGTAAATTAGAAGTGAAAGATGAGACAGAGGGCCGGAGACCAGGACACAGGCTTTATTAGAGGAGAAGACCCTGCCGGGCTATCTTCCAGATGGAAAAGAGCACATGTGCTGGGGTGAAGGCGCCTTTTGAGGGGAGGAAAGGGAAGGGATGGGGCTTAGGGTATCGGCACACGCTGATTGGTGGTTTCATATAAGGCACATAATTAGGGACCTAGGAATTGGGGGTTAGGGTATTTGGCAGGTGCTGATTGGTGGTTCAATGTACAGTCCATATAAGGTGCCTGGTTAGGTGTTCAGGAATGTTCGGGCTGCAGGTGTAGTTTACGTCATTCTCCATCCATCAGTTGGGGGAAGGGAGGATCTATCAAGAAGTGCAGTCAATTGATCATCATGTCCTGTCCATTCAATTTCCAATTATCTCTTAAGCCTTTGTCCACTTCTCTCACCCCAAATGTCTCTGCCTTGGTTCAGGCCTCAGTAACTCTCATTTGGATTATTTCCTTCGCTCTGATCTCTTACTATCCAGTCCATTCTCCACCCTTTTCAAGAGAGATCTTTCCAAAATGCAAACAGGATTGTCACTCCCTGTTGAAGATGACTAGTTGTCCCCCAGCATCCAACCTTCCTTTAGTAATAGAGCTTCTACATTTTAGCTCTGTCTGTCCAGAATAAAAATTACATTTTCCAGCACCTTGGCTGCTAGTGATTGGTCATGTGACTAAATTCTGGGCAGTGCAATGTTAATGAAAGTGATGAGTGCAAGTGTCAGGTTATGCGGCTAAAGGGAAGCGGTGTGTTTTCCATGACCCCTTTACTCCTGCCTGCTGGCTGATATGCAGAAGTGATCATGGAAGCTGGCGCCACCCTCCTGGACCACAGGAAGGAAGAAATATGTTGAGGATGTCAGAGCCACGTGCCAGAAGGAGCCGAGGTTCCTGATGTGGAGCCACTATGCCCAATCTGGCTTGCCTATCCGGGTTCTTTCATAAGTGAGAAGTAAACGTCTATCTTGTTTAAGCCATTGTTATTTTGGAGTCTTTGTTATAATAGCTGAACCTGTTTTCCAACTGATAAACACTGTAACTCAAAACTCTTCCGATGGCTGTTACTGTATTCAGTAAATTCCAAGCACCTAAACCTGGTACCTAAGACCCTTTGAGATGTAGCCTCTGTCAGCATAATCTCTTGTCCCTCTTGAATTGAAACTCCATGCTTTAGTCCTACCAAACTACTAGCACTTACCACATGCACTAGGCTCGTTCATGCTTCCAGACCTTCACCTAAACTATCCCCTTTCTTCTTCACTGTCTCCTTTCTGCTCACCCTCCAGGACTCAGTTCTGGAGTCATGTCCTTTATAAAGTTATCCCAAACCCCATAAGCCTCAACCCCAGATTAAGCTATGTGCCCTGCCAAATGCTCCCTTAGCACTTTCTCTATTTTACTCATGTCTGCTAGACTATAAACTTCAGGAGGACAAGTCTTGACACTAAATGTCTAGTCCCTAGCTTATCAGGAGAGCTCAACAAATATGCATCAGATGAGTGAATGGCTAAATTAACCAGCCATCGATCAACCTGTATTATCACCCTCTGCTCACTCAGTTGTCTGCCTCTGCCATCATCTGAGGTCCCTGACACAGAGTTCTGACTGCGGGCATAGTAGGTACTCAATAAATGTTGTTCGAGGGGCTCTTCAAACCCAGCGCCCTTTGCTCTGCATCATCATTTTTCAATAGAATTCCTAGGTTCATCCCACACGGGTGTTCTCACCGTGTCCGATGGGCAGCATGTCCCCACAAAGTGTGTATAAGTTGCTGTTGACATCATGAGCCTTCTCTTAGGAGGCTGGCGGCTTTTATGAAAATTAGCATTTGGCCACAGTGACCTCAAAACAGTAGCTGAAAGGCTCTGCTTGTTCAGGCGGCAAGGGCTTAGCCGGTTCTTTAGAAAGCCACATCTCGTGCTGTGGTTTGGGTGTCAGAGAGACAGGAAGCATGTTATAGAGATTGGGAAGTGGGTTCTAGGTCCGGCGGGGCTGTGAAGCCCCAGAAAGGCACAGAAGAAGGGGTGTGCTCTGTAGATGGGAAGGGGTTGGTCTGTACAGGTACCTGGAACTCAAAGTCCATGGTAAGTAGGTCTTGGCTGACTTGGCAAGAGCCTCCTGTCCAGCCTCCTTTTCTTTTTGGTTGTTCCTCACCCAAGGATATTTTTCCACTGATTCTTAGACATAGTGGGAGGGAGGTGGAGAGACAGAGAGAGGGCACATTGGTTGGTTGCTTCCTGCATGTGCCCAGACCAGAGCTGGGGCTTGAGCTTGCAAAGCTTGCAACTGAGGTACGTGCCCTTGACCGGAATTGAACCCTTCAGTCTGCAGCCAACACTCTATCCACTGAGCCCAACCGACTAGCAATGCCCAGCCTCTTTATCCTGATCCCACTGAAGGGTAGGTCAGTTAGGATGGGCCAGGTTTTGTTACAGTAAGAAACAGCTTGGAAAATCTCAGTAGCTCAAAACATCAAAATAAATGTTTTGCTCAAACAATATACTCATTTGAATCAACTAGGGGTCTTTGGTCAAGGGAGGCTCACCCCTGACCACAGCATTCGAGGTGCAGTCTCGTCATGGCTTCTTCCGCAAATCCGTGGTTAGAACGCTCTTCCCCTCGTCCTCAGTTGGCTATTCAGAGTGGTTGTCCCCAATTTAGTTGTATCTCCAGTTTGGTTCTGGGAGGAGGTTGAGTGCAAGATCTACCTACTCTACCGCCATCTTGAAAGTTCTCTCCCAAGTGGTAACTTTTTAAAAATTACATTGTGACTCATGTGGATTGTCAAGAGGCAGGAGTAAAATGAAAGCCTGGTGGCATCTTCCCTCATTGAGGCTGGAAGAGTAAGACCCCTGGAACTGCCATTTCTCTCTCCTCTCTCACACAGGCAGGAGCTGAGCTCAGGCTGTTCCCCAGGCCAGGGGTTTTGTTGGGCACAAATAGATAGAAGTGACCTCCTGACCTGCTTTGGTTCTTGACAGCCAAGGCCCATGTAGCCTATAAAACAGAGCCATGAACATGGACAGCGGGCACTCTGGAGGTCAGTCAGCGTTGGATTTCGGGGTTGCAGGTCTGCCTATGCCTGAGAAAGTGACTCGGGGATGTGTGCTTTGCACTAGTCACTTGTGCCTGATGTGCAGGCAGCCACAGAACCAGCTCCTGCCTGAGCAATCAGAAGCCAGGAGGGAGCCAGCCTCCGGGAATGGGAGATGGGAGCTCTCGCACGCAATAGCAGAATCTTCCTTCTCTGGGCCGGCAGCAGCTTACATCTCTGTAGGGAACCTTAGAAGGCCTGAGGCGCCTGTACCTCCACCTGGGAGCATACACAGTGTCCCCCGCTTATCCAAGCAGGGAAGTCCAGGGCCATTCTTTAATTCTGCCGGTGTTTTTCAATGAAGTACACCACTATCCTGATGGGACCCCCAAGGCAAAGCCAGAAGTTTGTATTCTAAAATAACTCCTCTGGGGAAGCATGGGGGAGACACTGGAGGCTGCAGGTCCGCCAGGAGGAGGTTGTGATCATCCTGGTGAGAGGGGAAGGTGGCCTGAGGCTGTGTGGTAGCAGCAGGGATGGAAGAAGGAGACAGACATGAGCGGTGCTAAGGAGAGTCAGGCAGGTGGAACTCTCTGACCATGTGGATCTGGGGGGAGTGAGGAGGGAAAGGAAGGAGTCAGGTCGACTCCCAGGACTGATCTAGGAAAGATCTTTTTTTTTTTTAATTTGGCACCAAATTAACTTGTCAGCAAATCTGACCGGAAAGACATTCCAATTTAACAGATATAGACTCTATAATCTTTATGCATCCCATACATTTTATTGAGGAAATATTAATGTCTCTCGTGGCATGGGGCTGCCTTGGACCATACTAACGTGCTGCTTGCAGGTGCCCTGGATCACCTCTGTCTAAAGTCCAAAGGAATTCCTAGTTCTGAATTACTCCTGATTTGAGATAAGGGACTGTGGGCCTGGAGCAATGGCAGCCCAGGCCAGGCAGCTAACCACTGCACGAAGCTCCTCCCGAGAGGGCCTGTGGGGATGCCCTCCTCCAGCCCACAATGGGCAGCAATACATTCTGCTACTCCCTGCAGCACACTGGGTCATGGGGGGACTTGAGGAGGGGTGTGTCTCAGGCAGGTCCTTGCCCTGCATCATGGGGTGGGGGGTGGATCTCTGAGATCCTGTCTCTCTTGGGTCCTCCCATCACCCCCCCCCCCCCCGCCCCAGCCTCCAGAAAAGGGATAGATTTTCATCTAGGATATCCCACACCTTTCTGGGAGTCCTTTCATTGCCACGCCACATGCCAGCTGCCCTCAGGGCATGGAGAAACAAGCCCCAGGACCCCCTTCTCAGTCAGCCCTAATAGTTCAGCACTGTACTTTCCCACGGGTTCTGCTCCCCTCTGAGCACAGGTGTTAAGTTTCTGCCAGTTGGGAGTTGACTGTTTCTTCTGCTTTTCTTTTCCTGAGGTCAGGACCTCAGCCTTGGGGGCTCTCCAATGAGACTCTTTCTCTTTCGCTCTTTGCCTTCTCTAGAGTCATCCCTAGCGTAAAGGTGGAAAACAGTAGTTGCAGAAAGAGATTAGTTAATACTAAAAATGACACTCATGCCTCTTTCCAGAAGACACCTTGCCTTCCCCACGGCCACCCTCTCAGGTTGCCAGCTTACCTGTCTCCCTCCTTCCCCTGAAAAGCCTCAAGAATGAAGAAGGATCTTGACTCACACATCGCCTACCTCAATCTACACCCCCTGCCCCATCCCAACCTCCAACTCAATCAGCTGCCTTGTTAAAGGTCATGGACAAACCCCTTGAGGCCAATTCCAAGGGGCTTTTCTCAGTCTTCATCTTTGATTCCAGATTGTATTATTGTTCAGAAATATTCACTGCTCTTTCACTTGGACCTGTCCCAGCGAGACCAGTATATTCCTGGTCCCATTGGTTACAGTTTGGCCATGAGACTTGCTTTGGCAAGTAAAATGTAAGCGCATGTGACCTGCGGCATTTCCATGAGCTATACCATTCCTGGGAAGAAGCTTTAAGGGCTAACACCACTGTCCTTTTCCAATGCCCTGCTGGTAAGTGCTTAACAACAGATTCTCTAAAGGGAAAAGTATTCACTGATTTCCATAATATAAATACTCCCACCGCGACTGACTTCAGCCTACTAAAGTAACATCATTGCTCATGGAGTTGGGAAAAGATGCAGGCAGTAGGCTCTTGCTAGCAGACACTAGGCCCATGTATCTTTTCCCTCTCCCCTGAGAACAGCATTGTCCTAGCTAGGTGCTGCACTTCAGCCAGCATCCCTGATACAGAGCAGAACCATATCTGACCTGCCATTGGCATGTAGCCTTTTCCTGTAAGCTAGTATTTTGGGGTTATTTGTCACCGCAGCATAACTTAGCTGAGGCTGACTAACGTACTCTTTGAAACTCTTTCTTTGCCTTTGGTAACACTTCTTATCATTTCAATCAACAAACGTTTATCAATGCTCACTACATATGAGAGACAATGTATTGTGGTGGTTAGTAGCCAAACCATCTGAGCTTGTAGCCCAGCTCTGCCATTTACTAGCCATAACCTTAGGCAAGTTACTTAACCTCAGTTCTTCCATTTCTTTGTCTATAAAATGGGACTAATAATAGCACCGGCCTCATAAAGTTGTCATGAGGATTAAATTATTTACTATGTGTAAAGCACGTAGCACAGTGCCTAGTACAGGGTGATCAATCATCAAATGTTAGTTTTTATTATTACCACTAGCTGCCTGGCCCCACGCCAGGAACAGAAGATCCAGTCAGGGCACTCCTTCTCTCAGGGGGTTCATTCACGGTCTCAGGCAGGAGACAGACATAAAAGCAGAAAATCACAATAAATCATGGCAAGTGCAGAGGGGAAAAAGGATGTGCTGTGGGAGCCTGAGCATCAGAACAACTAAGTTGGAGTGTGAGGCTGTGGGGCAAGTGCCCAGGAAGGCATCATGGAGAAGGGGATATTTAAGCTGGACTTTACAGGATGAATAGGAGTTCCAGATGAAAAGGGGTGTGGTGGATAGAATGAAATGTCAAGTTTTTCTCTTAACTCTCTCATCATTCTCTGACTCCTTTGCTGACCCTCAAGTGTCGGTTCCCCAGATTTAGTCTTCATTCTCCGACTCTTCTCCCTACCCTATCCTAGGACAAAATCAATGTTCCATGGTTTTGTTGTTGTTGTTAATCTTCACCGAGGATATTTTTTCCATTGTTTTTTAAAAGAATGGAAGGGAGGAAGGGTAGAAGGGGAAGAGAGAGAAAGAGAAATATTAATGTGAGAGAGACACATTGATTGGTTGCCTCCTGCACTTGCCCCCACTGAGGCTAGGGATGAACCTGCAACCCAAATACATGCCCTTGACCGGGAATCGAACCCATCACCCTTCGGTGTGTGGGCCAATGCTCTAGCACTGAGCCACATGGCCAGGGCTGCTGCACGGTTTTCTCACAGATAGTAAAAGTGAGCATTTACTGGGTGCTTGCCATACGGCATTGTGCTAGATACTTCACATCCACTATCTCATTCGATGTTCACTACGATCCTGCGGGACAGGTATCACCGTCCTCACTCACAAAGAGAAACTGAGGCCCCGAGGGGTTGGGCGCCTTGCAGTGTCACAGGAGGTGCTTTCAGCAGCAGGTACGAGGATACCCAAACCCATGTCCCATCACAAAGACCCTAGGAGAGACCCGGGTTAATTCAGCAGCTTAGTGATGCCAGACTGGGTCAGCTTCTCTCCGAGTCTCTCGGCTCTCCCTCAAGGTCCCAGATGGCTGTCACACGCACTGACTAAACACTGCATCCTCCCTCAAGCACAAAGGCAGGCAGGAAGGGAGTGTTCCCTCCTGGCGTCTCTCTTTCTATTGGAGGGGGACCCTTCCCCATGAGCTCCAGGAAAACTCCCCATGGTCCCTTCCTCCCAGCCTCTTTTTTCTCCCCTGACCCTCTCTAGCTCCAGCCAGGCGGACCCTCTCCCAGCTCCGTACCAACCTGGGTCCTCGGTGGCTAACCTGAACTGTGAAGGGATTTCTTGAGTACAGGCATCTTCCACTTTTTAAAAGTTCGAGTTCCACCACTTTACTTTTTTTTTTTTTAATATATATTTTTTAACTGATTTCAGAGAGGAAGGGAGAGGGAGAGCAAGACAGAAACATCAATGATGAGAGAGAGTCATTGATCGGCTGCCTCCTGCATGCCCCACACTGGGGATGGAGCCCGCAACCTGGGTGTGTGCCCTGACTGGGAATCAAACCGTGACCTCCTGGTTCATAGGTCCATCAATGTTCAACCACTGAGCCACGCCAGCCGTGCTCCACTGCTTTACTTTTATGAAAGTACCTGTCTTGCCAACTGAAAGAGACACAAAGAGGATTTTCACTTTTACCAGGGATGTGTGTGTGTGTGTGTGTGTGCGCGCGCGCGTGTATGTGTGTGTGTGTGTGTATGTGTGTGTGTGAAAAGTACAAATAACGTTGAGTGTTGTTTTGCAGCAAGCTGTTAGAGAAGCAGCCTGCACCCTGGCAGCCAGAGTGGCCTCACCAACCTCCTTCCCAGCACCACACTCAGCATCAAGCTGCCAGACCTTGAACTTATCTGTGAGCATCTACGAGACCCATTGTTGAGGTCTGGGAACACTCAAAACATTTTCCACATAAATTAATGGTAATTGTTTCTTCGCTTTTTGCCATTTTGGCTCACTAAAGGTTTCATATGAACATTTGACCTTGGGAGAGCTAGGGAAACCTGTAACGTGGGGTGGAAACCTGTAACGTGGGGTGGAGACCTGTAACGTGGGGTGCTCACAAATGTCAAACATGGATAGCAACCCAAAGCAATGAGGCTAAGAACACAGGCAAAGACGTGGCCCACGCAGGAGCTTGGCAGGACAGACACTGCTGGCCATCCGCTGCGCTGGACCCCCCTCTCCAAGATCCGGCCCTGCCACCTCAGCTCTCTCCCTCAAAGAGCAAAGTCCTGGCCAGGAACATCCCCTGGTCAGGCCTGGCCGTGCACTCCCTCCCAGGGGCCAGGAAGGTGGCAGGATTCCGTCCTTGCAGCTTCCGTCATGGGCAATGCGGCTGCTTCCCCACAGCCCCTTGCAGTGTAAGATTTTCACAAGAGAAGAGAGGATTCCTCTGCTGAGCACCGTGGTTTCTCCCAGCTTGCCACAGTCTCTCTGGCCTCCAGGCCTTTACACACGCAGTTTCCTTTGCATAGAATACCTGTCTCCTCCTGCTTGTCCTCCTCCTCCTCCTCCTCCTCTTCCTCCTCCTCCCTCCCCCCACTTCTTCTTCTTCTTCTTTTAAATCCTTACCCAAGAATATGCCTTTGCATTGATTTTTAGAGAGAGAGAAAGGGAAAGAGAGAGAGAGAAACATTGATGTGAGAGAGAAACATCCATTGGTGCCTCCCACACAGGTTCAGAGTGGGGATCAGACCTGCGACCTCCGGTGCCCAGCACGACACTCCGACCACCTGGGCCACCAGCCAGGGCCCCTCCCTCTTCTTTAGGCAAAGCCTCCTCATCTCTTTTAGATGTCACTTCCCCTCCAGTCTGGGCCGGGTGCCCCTCGGCTGTGTTCCTGCTGCAGCATAGCCTTGTTTCTTTCCCCCACTTGACTGCAAGTTCAACACGGTGGAGACTCTGAGCTCCTTGTTCACCACTGGATCCCTAGCACCAAGCACAATCCCAGGCAAGTAATATAAGCTCACTCAATGTATGTTACATTAATCAGTTAAAGAATGAATGAGATGAATATTAATGGCACCACCGTCCCCTCAGCCACCTGGTCCCCAGACTCGGATATCCTTATCCCCCATCTGGTCTGCTGTCAAGTTTCATTAATTCTCCCTCCATCGTCCAGGCCTTCGTTACCTTTCTCCTGGACCTCTGTCACAGCTCCCTGCACTGGACATGTCATTCTCCCTGCCCATTAGCTCTTCCCTCTTATTGTGGAAACTCATTTGCTTTTGGGGAGCGATGGCTCCCATCCCAAGCAGTCTTGAGGGAATTCCATGTGTGCCAAGGGGTCAACATGGGATCCAAGCTGAGCCAGTGCTTTGAACCTTGAGTAGAATAACACAGACCTAGAAGACAGTTGAGCTGGGTCATTTCAATCTGAGCATCCACAAGAAATGTTTGTTGGGTTTTGGGAAAGCCTCACCCAAATGAGAGAGAGAGCTATAGAAGTAAGACAGCGGGAGATTAAAATATCACCTTTAGCCTTAGCTGGTTTGGCTCAGTGGATAGAGTGTCGGCCTACAGACTGAAGAGTCCCGGCTTCGATTCCAGTCAAGGGCACATGCCAGGGTTGCGGGCTTGATCCCCAGTGGGGGCTGCAGGAGGCAGCCGATCAATGATTCTCTCTCATCGTTGATGTTTCTATCTCTTTCCCTCTCCCTTCCTCTCTGAAATCAATAAAAAGTAAAGTAAATATCACCTTTTTTTCTAACAAAGCTGTTGGAGATGTACCATTAGGTCTGATAGGCAAGTGAGCTTACTAATACTGAACCCCAGAGTCAATCTCTCCACCCGGTCCCAGGCAGTGCTGGAAAATCGTAATCTTTCCTATCAGGGTCAGACGCTGGGAAATTTAGAGCATGGAAGAAGAGAGCAATTAATAACAATAGCCCTGGCTATTGTTCAGTGGTTAGAGTGTCAGCCCGCACACCGAAGGGTCACAGGTTCAATTCCAGGCAAGAGCACATGCCTGGGTTGTGAGTTCACTCTCTGTCTCCTGGTCAGGGCACAGGGGGAAGGCAACCAGTCGATGGTCTCTCTCACATCGATGTTTCTCTCTCTCTCTCTCTCTCTCTCTCTCTCTCTCTCTCTCTCTCTCTCTCTCCTTCCCTTCCACTCTCTTTGAAAAGCAATGGGGAAAAATATCCTCTGGTGAGGCTTAACAAATCAAACAAAAAAAAAATGGCTCTTGTGGCAAGCAGATCTGAAGGAGAAAAAGGGAAGAAGAGCTGAGTTGAGGTCCATTCATTCTCCCCAAACTCACCAATCAGATAAATCACTCCTCTTCTGGGGAGTATAGATGGGTGAGGGGGTGAGACAAGAGGCAAGAGTGTTACTCTCAAAGAGGTCCCTCCACTTGGAAAAAGCTTGGCAAGGGAAGAAAAGTTCCCCTCAGCACTGTCCACTTGTTCATGATCTTTAGATTATGAAAGCAACCCTGCCTCCTATCACTCCCGAGCCCTCCAGTGAACGCTTGTCTTGCTAAATGTAGCCAGATTTCTGTTACTTGCATCCAAAGAACATGTATTAGTTCCCTATTGTTGCTGTAACAAATTGCTACAAATTTGGTGGCTTGGAACAACACAAATTTATCTCACAATTTCAGAGGTCAGAAATCCAAAATGGGTTTTATGGGGCTAAAATCAAGGCGTCAGCAGAAGGTGAGTTCCTTCTGGAGGCTTTAGCAGAGAATCTGTTTCCTTGCCTTTCCAGCTTCTGAGGCTGCCAGCATTCTTGATCTGTGGTCCCCAGCGAGCAATCCCACCACTCTGGTCTCTGCTTATGTCATCACATCTCCTCTGGCTCTCCTGCCCCCCTCATATTCTTATGAGGACCCATGTGATTATATTGGGCCCATCGAGATAATCCAGGATAATCTCTCCAGCTCAAAATCCTTAACTTAATCACATCTGCAAAGTCCTTTTGGCCATCCAAGATAACATGGTCACATCTTCCTGGGATTAGGTCGTGGACATCTTGGGCGGGGGGGCTGTGGGAGGAGACAGCATGATTCTGCCTATCACAAAATATTAACAGAAATATTTCTTAGCTCATCCTGCATCTCTTACCCTCCTCTCCAGTCTGTCCTGAAAGTGATCTTCATAAAATGTGAATCTCTTCTACCTGAGAAACTTCCCGATTCCCCAGAGCCCACTGAATGGAAACCAAAGCACACCCTGCTCTCACTCACCTCTGAGAGTATGCTCCCACTGTTCTCTCAGCCTGCCATATCCGCCACCCCAAAGCCAAATCCTCTGTCCTTCAAGGTCCTTCTCTTTCCCAGAAACCTTCACGGTCCCTCTGGAACCCAGCTGCGCTGTGAGCCCCATGTCTGCAACACCCGCCTACTTGTTACCTGGCAGTGCTGGGCACCAGGCAGTCAGACGGACCTGAGCTCAACCAATCTGTGCCCTTCTTTCCTCCATTAAGAAAAATGCAGATAATAAAATAGTCACCTCCTATGAAGTTTGTTGTGAGAATTAGATGAGATAATGCATGTGAAGTGCTGAGCACAATGCTAGCACCCAGTATTCAATAACAGGTAGATGGTAGCAGTTATTGTTAAAAATTAATAGTTGAGTGAATAAATGAATGAGGTAGTCCCTCCTTCCTTTGGGCTCTCAGTATTCCCTTTATAGATCTTAGCATGCCCCAAAGCCTAGAACATTTTTAAAAGTTGAAGAAATAAACCTTACATTTTGTGTATTAATGTGTAGTCGTAGTTGCTTTTCCTCCTGAGGCGGGGGGTGGGGGGGTCCATGCATGGTCAGCATCACTGTAGAGATTGCTGGTAGAAAGGGAAGGCTGCCCCTGTGCCCCTTGCAGGAGCCCTGGGCAAACCTTGATAAACTCTGGTCTTCTTGGATTGAAGTGAATTTTGGCCACAAAGAAGCTTCCTCCAGGGAATAGATGCTTGCTTTCCCACCCTCACCCCAACCCCCATGAACCCCGTGCTCATGAACCCCAACCCCCATGGCACCACCTTGTCATTCCCAGCCTTGTGACTCTGCCTCTGTGTGGCTTTGGGCTGGCCACTGCAAATCTTCCTGAAAGATGGCCATAACAAGTCCTGCCCACTTCCAGGTCAGGCACCTCATGAAATGAGGGACCAGGGTGTAGATGAGGAATGGATGTTAACTTCTTTTGTGAGGCAAGGTAAAATAGAAGAGACCAAGCTGATTCCCAGGACGTGGAAAATGAGTTACCATGAGCGTGTGGGGAAACATAACTGTTTCATAATCACACTCTGGACTAGAGGTCCAAAGGGGCCCTTGGGGCTGCTCTTGCCAGAGTTTCAGGGGTTGCTTCATAGGGGGTGTGGGTGAGACGTTGACGCACCAAAAAGCTGCAGGAATCATTTCCCTGTCCAATAATGGTCATCTCTTTCGAGAAAAAACAAACAAACAAACAAAACAAAAAAACTACCTTTCCCTGACTTAAAAAGGTCGTTTTCTTATTATAAAAGTAATATCTGTTTATTCTAGAATTCATTATAGAACTTTTAGAAAATATAAAAATGCCCTAAGAAGGGGAGAAGTTCATGTAATGACACTATAACTACCAAACAAAATTGGGGTTTTGTTGTAACCGCAATTTGGTTTCCAGTTTGGTGAACATCTTTCCATGTGATTAAATCTTGGGGGCTGAGGGACGGAGGGGAGGGGTT
Source organism: Corynorhinus townsendii (assembly GCA_026230045.1). NCBI lineage: Eukaryota > Metazoa > Chordata > Mammalia > Chiroptera > Vespertilionidae > Corynorhinus > Corynorhinus townsendii. The sequence goes on from JAPDVU010000002.1 coordinate 201,124,195, forward strand.
CCAGTATACACATTTGTTAGCATGTATTTCAGCAATTTCTTATTGTTGAACATTTGGGATTATTACCTTTGTTTTTTTGTTAGTTTTTGGGCTTTGAGGCTGTTATAAGTTACTACAATTAGTAACTTTGTTACACAAGTCTATACATATCCTTGACTATGTCCTTTAAGTTCCTGGAAGTGGAACTGCTGGACCAAAGGATATTTGATACATATTGCCAATTTGTCTTCTAAAACTGATTTCACCCATTTACACTCCCACGGGCAATTTCATAGGAATCACTGGAGTTGGCGACGTCTTTAACTGTCAAAAAGCCTAAGCAGAACTATTCCCATAGGCCCTCTTGTCTTGCTTCACCTTTTCCCGCCCACGCGGCACACCCGCCGAGAGCCCCACCCTCTTCAGTTTACGAGGGCCCAACCCTTCCTTACTTCTGCCGCGTGGTTGGTAGCTTAAAGTGTCCGTCGCGCTCAGGGGCGGGAAAAAGAGACTGACAGACGTGAAGACGGGCCAGTGTGAGCGGCGAGCGGGGCGTGCGTGCGTGCGTGCGTGGCGCGCTGGCCTGGAAGTGCTGGACCTGAGAGGTGTGCAGGCGGTTAGCAGTGGGCGGCTTCGGCAGCCATGGCTCCCAACGTTCCCGCGGCCGAACCGGCCCCAGAGAGTCCTAAAGGCATCCGGGCCGTGCTGCTGGGGCCGCCCGGGGCCGGCAAGGGGACCCAGGTGAGCAGAAGGGCCGTGCTTGACGGCGGAGCTCTTGGAACCCCAAGGTCAGGGCAGCTGGAGGTCCGGATGGCCCCAGAGAGGTGCCGCGGGGCTGAATCCCGGGTCGCTCTACCCCGCGTCTGGATGCCGGCAAGGCTTTTGGGGGAGGGTCCAAATTGGAGGTCGGGGAAGTGTGAGTTAGGATTAGCGCTCTGGAGGGATCCAGGCTTGAGGTGTGGAGTTAGGAGGTCTAAGGACTGATTCGATCTCGTAAGGACTTAGAAGCTGAGCGGGTTTGAAGGGTAGGGTGTGCCCTGGGCTGAGACGTCTAGATTACAGCCTGAGTGGTGGCAGGGACCCCAGAATCCCTGCTGCTTGGGAGTGAATTGCCCAGGGTTACGTTCCAGGCACGCGGGATAGGGGATCGTTTCCTATAATGATTAATGACTGAAGGCGGCGGAGCATCTCCAGCACCCGGCAGAGTGGGAGCTGGCATATGCTGACTGTGCTACTGCTAAGAGGAGGGAGTTCTCAACCGCGTGAACCGGTTAAGCCGGGGAGGGAGGGATGGGAAAGGTACCTCATCTACAGGTAAGAAAACAGGCCCGGAGAGGTCAGGTGGCTTTCCAAAGTTAGCAAATTTGACTTAATGGAGCCTGGAACCTCAGGAGCCATGGGGCTCCAAGTAATTGGAGTCTGAAGTTATCTTCTGCCCTAGCAGACTGTGTGGCCTCACTCGGTGTCTGGGATGGAATGGGCCCATAGATCAAGGTTGGGATTTATGATCTTATTTAGGATTTGGAAGCCCATAGGTTGGATTCTCAACCCTTCGGCGTAGCGTCTGGCATTACTCCTTTCCCCCACCCGGGCCCCAGGCTCCTGCTGCTAAATGAATGGGGTTCTGTGGACTGCTCTGTGCCCACTCTTCTCTTACTATACTTGCAAAGTCTTGGTAAACAGACCACCTTGTCTTACTCATTCTTGGGACCCCTGTGGCACCTAGCACATTACTTGGTACTTCATGGGGACACTGGAAATGGATGAATACAGGTTCATGTGGATGATGAGAAGGGTTGTCTGGGAGATTCAGTTCATTCCTGTGATTTTGCTTTTTAGCTCTGGGTACTAGGTCAAGAAGGACCACTTAACCTTTTTTCTCGTTAGCCAGAGCTGATTGATCCTTGGAACTCACTGTTGCCTAATCCAGCTGCCCTTAATAACACTGAAGTCTCCTCTTTCCTGTTGCTACCACCCTCAGTTATTAGGTAACCTGTTGTCTTAGACTCTGCAGATTTTTGCTGTGAGTAGAAACAGGGTAGCTCAAAGGCATTGGTTATTATTTTTTCCTAGTTCATATTGAAGTTAATAATTTTGGTAATGGTGAAATGGATAACCCCCTAGCAAACTTTGTAACTTCCAAACCTCAGTGTTCTCACATGACAAGTAGGTCCCCTACACTCTCCCAACTCAGATGTACTTCAGTATAAAGCAGTGGTTCTCAACCTTTCTAATGCTGCGACCCTTTAATACAGTTCCTCATGTTGTGTTGACCCCCAACCATAAAATTATTTTCGTTGCTACTTCATAACTGTAATTTTGCTACTGTTACGAATCATAATGTAAATATCTGTGTTTTCCGATGGTCTTAGGCGACCCTGCTAGCGGTTCTCAACCTGGATGATGTAGTCGGAAAGAGCTGAAGAAAACTATGAGCTGATATTTATAAAGGTGCAGAAATGTGGGTGTTGGTCAGCCTTTGTGGAAGTAGAGCAAGCATGCTTGAAGTAGAGAGATGTAATTAGAGCTGGGACTTGAAGGAAGAGTAAGATTTACATGAGTTACTTAACCTCTATACAGCTTTTCATAATTGGAACAATAGGTGGTTGTAGTTTTATGGAGTTAAAAAAAGTGTTCATAAATCAGAGGTTGCAAAGTGGCAGCCTACAGCAGCATTTAGCCTGCAGATGCTCCCTAACTTTATTATGAAGTTTGAATACACAAAAGAAGTCAGGATGGTATAATGAGCCCCCATACACCCATTATCCAGCCTTAATCACCATTCCTTCCCCCTTTACTCTCCCTTCTCAAATCATTATAAAGCAGCAACCAGACATTATAACATTTCATTTGCAAATATTTCAGTGTGTATCTCTAAAAGATAAATTATTTTTTGTAAACAAGCACAATATTCCCTTAAAATATTAACAATTTTTATTAGTAGCCAATGTTCACATTTCCCTTTGTCTCACAAATGTGATCATTGTAAGTCTTAATTTACAGCTTTCCTCCTAGCTTTGTTTGTTTGTTTTGTTGTTGTTTTTGCCGTTTTGTGTGATTTTTGTGGAAGAAACTGAGTTGTTTGTCCTAGAAGTGTCCTTCTTTTCTGGGGATTTTTATTGTATCTCCATGGCATATTTAACATCTTCCCCTTTCCTCTCTATTTCCTGTAAATTGATAGTAATCATACACGTAACAAATCAGTTCAATTTCGTAGCTCACCTACATCACAGGTGGTGCTATGCTGTGCATTAGGAGGCACATCAGGTCTGCTTGTCTCTGATGATGCCGGTTCCAGAATTCATTGTGGGTGGCAAAATGGTGTTGTTGTAATTATATCATTCTCTTTTTGTTTATTAACTGAAATGTTTCTATAAAGAGAAACTTCTCACCTGCTATTTGGTAAGGTTTGTATAGAAAAGGCAGGATAAATGCTTGATTTGTTCCTTTTTAAATTAATTTTATTTATTGATTTTAGAGGGAGAGGAAAGGAGAGACAGAGACAGAAACATCATTGATTTGTTGTTGCATTTATTTATGCATTAATTGGTTGCTTCTTATATGTGCCCTGATCAGAGAGCAAACCTGCAACCTTGGCATAAGAGGACAATGCTCTATAGGGGCTTACTCACAAGGAACAACAACAGCCTGTAATTATTGGAATCGAGAGTCTAGGTCAGTGGTCAGCAAACTCATTAGTCAACAGAGCGGCGAGCCGCAGTTTGCTGACCACTGCTCTAACCAATGGAGCTACCAGCCAGGGCTCTGATTTGTTTATTTTATTTGTCGACTTCCAGAATAATAAGTTGAGCCCTGGCCTGTGTGGCTCAGTTGGTTAGAACATCATTCTGTATGCCAGAAGGTGGCAGGTTTGATTCCTGGTCAGGGCACATACCCAGGTTGCAGGTTCAATCCCTGATCTGGAGCGTGCAGGAGGTGGCCAATTAATGTTTCTCTCTCACACCTCTCTCCCTCCCTGCCCCCTCCTCTTTCAAATAAATAAATAAAGTTGACCACACAGTTTTTTCAGTTGTGAAATTTCACTTAATATCCAGAGCTCTAGTTTCTCTTGAGAAGTCAGATCTGGTGGCTCTGGGCCTCCAATCCGGCCTGGCATGCAGTTGAATGGTGAGGCTGCTTTGGATGGCTCATGTGCTCTCTGGTCTCCTGCAGAGTCCTCTTACATTTGCCCCCACTTCATTCATTTGTATTGCCTGCCTGGCCCCTGTTGGTAAATGTTTGCAAGTTTTTGATGTAAAATCCTTAACCTAGGTTTGTGCTTAATACCTACTCAGCAATGTTTGTTTTCTTCCCATTAGTACATCTGTTTATACCTGCATAACTCACTTAATGTATTTTACGTTGACGTGACTGTAATTAAATGTTTCCTATTAAAACTCTCTTTTAAAAATATGTTTTTAACATTGATTTTAGAGAGAGAGAAAGGGGGAGATATATACAAAGACAAACATCAGTAATCAGCTGCCTCTTGCACGCCCCCCACTGGGGATCCAGCCTGCAACCGAAACTGGGGCAAGTGCCCTCCCGGTTCATGGGTCAGTGCTCAACCATTGAGCCACACTGGCCAGGAACTGCCTGCTTTTTCATTAACTAATGAGGTTTAAAACATCTGGAATACATGGGTTATTTTATTTAAATGAGCTTACTTCCCTGTGTTCCTTTTGGGGTTGGATGTTCCTACAGTGTGGCCACAACATAGATGTGTTTTGTGTTTTCTTGGCCAGCCCCTCTTCACATTTTTTTCCATGTGTTCAGTCTATACCAAATCAAGGCCAGGCACACTTAACCAAGTAATTGTCATCTTGCAAGTCAGGCTCTGTCAGTTATGCCCGCGCAGTGACACTCATTTCTCCTTTTACAGTTAGAGAAACTGAAGTTCAAAGGGCTTGTGCTCTCTGTGACATAGCAAGTACTTGGCAGATCTTGCACCTGCGTGACTCAAGAGCTCCTGCTCTTTCTGCTGCTATCTGCTGCCCTGGGTTAGATTTTTCTCCTGCCCTATGCATGTTTTGTTGGATAAGTTGGTGCTGAAGATGGAGAGAGCAGCCCTTGCCTTGGAGGAGGAGGTAGAATATACAAAATAGTCACCCTTTGCTCGATTATGTAAAAGACTCCCGGCCAAAGACTTTACATGTGTTCTATTATTTAAGGCCACAACCCTAAGAGGTAGGTCCTGTTATCCATGCCTTTTTACTGGTAAACTGAAGCCCAGAGGCTGTATCTTCCCCCAAGATGCTCATACAGTAGCGAGGGCAGGATTTGAACTCAGATTGATTCTTGAGCAGCAGAGTCACCACCTTACCTTGTCGCTATTAGTCAAGGTATAGGGGCAGAAGTGAACATTCATGCAAACAATACATACTAGTGCAAAGTCCCATGTAGGGAGGGACAGGTGAGTGACTAGGTTAGTTCAGGATTAGATCAAGAACTAGAATTTGTTGACAGTCTTCTGTTCTTCCTCCTACCCACTCAGTGATTTTGGTAATAATATCCCCAATTTATAGACAAGGAACCAGTCTCAGAATCTCTGACCTAAGGTTACATGGTAAGTTAAGAGGCAGAGCTGAAATTCAAACACAGGTTTTTGTGCTCTTTAAAAACTTTTTATATTGAAATATTATATAGAGAGACAGATGCAAATGTCATAAGCAGGCAGCTTGATGAAATTTCACAATGTGGATGAATGCACTTGTGTAGCTTACACCCAGAGCAAAAAACAGCATTGCCAGGTCTGTGATGTCCTCCTGTGCTCTCTTCCACACACTCACTTTCCCAAGGACAGCCGCTAAGGCTCTGGGTTGTCATTTAACAAGGCCATATAGCAGCGATTTTCAACTGGTATACCGCAAGAATTTTTAACACATGCAATACCAGACTAGTCGGACACTGACCTCTTTTTTCCTGGATTGTCATATTTTAAAAATGACAGCCAACACAACAATAGCTGTCTGGTGTGAATGAATCAAATGTCATTTGGGCAAAAAATAGATCTTTTGGTGTACTGTAGAATTTTAGTAATTTTATGTGTGCCATGAGATAAAAAAGGTTGAAAATCACTGCCCTATGGTATCATGGGTAAGAGGTAGGACTCCGCAGTCTTGAGGCCTGTTGCTAACTATTATCACTAGCTACGTGATCTTGGGCATCTTAGCCTCTGAATTTCATTTGTAAAATGTAGATGAAAGTAATTCCTACCTCATGGATTTGTAATATATTATAGATACTAAATACCATAAGACAACACCTGGAAAAATTGCTTGGCATGTTGTAAACACTCAAAGTTTGCTGATGTTAAGACTTCTTGGAGGAAGAAGGGATAACTGGGTGGGCGAGATAAGCTCAGAATTTGACTACAGGGAAGGATAGAGGTTGACCAGTAGGGGGAAGGGAAAAGGTATTCCTGCATAGAGAGGAGCTTTGAGCTAATGTCCATAGAGTGACTTATTTTATGTCTGAGAATTATACATAGAGCAGCTGTTTGCAGCAGTGCAGGGAATACAGAATGGGATTTGAGGGGGTAAATTTGAAGAACTTGGGGGTCTAGAAAGTTGATTGTGGAGGACACTGAGTGCTAGGCTAAGATATATGGATTTCCCCATTGCACTGGGGAGACGTTGAAGCCTCCTGAATGTGTGTGTTGGGGGTAGAGGAATGGGGTGGCATAACCTTTCCAACAGTGTTTTAGGAGATGATTCTAGCTACATATGCAGGAACCTTAGAGATGGGAGCTGGAAAACCTGGCGTCAGAAAGATGTCACAAGTAAGTTTGAGATTCAATCAAATCTGAACAACTGATAGCTTCCCTTTCTTTCCCTAAATGTCAGGCACTATGCTGGATGCTTTTGCATATATAATCTCATTAAATCCCCACAACAGCTCTGCAGATGGATATGGTTGTCTGTATCTAGGGATGAAGAAACCGAGGCCTTAAGAAGGCTGCATAATTTGTTCAAGGGGATACAGTGAGTAAACTGTAAATCTGGTGCCCACCCAAGATCTGTCCCACTATAAAGCCCAGTCTTACCCCCACTTTCCCAGGGCTTCACAGACTGTGTGCATCAGCATCCCAACACACACAGTCATAAACTTTAAGGGTGGGCCTGGCTTTGTATTTTAGCAAGTGCCCCAGATGATTGTGATAACACACTGAAGTTTGAGAGCACTAAAGCTTCTGTTCTGTCTCCCTATTGGTTTTAGCCATTATTACCTACGCCCACCTCCCAAAGTCCATCCCCTTCCCCACAGGGTTCTCATAGAGGTGATGGGCCTATTTCTCAGACTCAGCAATGGTCCATGGGTTCAATTCCCGGGCAAGGCACAGGTCCAGGTTGTAGATTCAATCCCCAGTGAGGGGTGTGCAGGAAACAGATGATCAATGCTTCTCTGTCATCATTGATGTTTCTATCTCTCTCCCTCTCCCTTCCTCTCTGAAATCAATAAAAATATATTTTTTTAAAAGTACATGTTCTCAAGCCCCACATTATAGAACCAGAATCTGCATTTTAGAAGCACCCTCCCTCCATGGCCCCCTTGTGATTTGGAGTAGCATTGCTCTAAAGCGAAAGCTTGAAATATGAGGGGAATATGGTAAAGTTATTTCATCAAGCTTCTTCTGTAGTTTGCAAGTAAAGAGTAAAGCAAAGAAGAGCCCTCTCCGGTGTAGCTCAGTTGGTTGTACATCGTCCTGTGCACCGAAAGGTTGCTAGTTCGATTCCCAGTCAGGGCACATGCCCAATTGTGGGCTCAGTCCCTGGTAGGAAATGTGCAGGAGGCAGCTGATTGATATTCTGCTCTCACATCAATCTTTATCTCTCCATCTCCCTTCTCCTCCCTCTAAAAATCAATAAAAATATGTTTTTTAAAAGAGAGTAATGCAAAAAAAAAGACATGAAAGGAGGTCTTTTGTTTATTGCATGTCTACTATGTGTCTGAGTCCTTATTTTATCCTCACAACAGCTCTAAGAAGTAGATGTTACCCATTATCCCATTTGACTGATGAGGAAACTGAGATTCTAAGAAGTTAAGTAACTAGCCCAAGGTCACACAGATATTGAGTGCTTTAAGCCAGGATTCATGTGCAAATCTGTCTGACTCCAAAGTCTGAGCTCTTTGCAGCCCATCACCCTGACCCTTGCAGCAGCAGGGAATAGAGTTAGTCTGCAATAACATGTCTTCCCTATTGGAGTGTTCTTCCCTGTAGCTGTAGAATCCAGTCACCTGCAACAGCCCAGAAGAGTCCTGTAGTTTGGGGGGTGGGCTGGATACAGATAGAACAGTCAGGTTTTGTGCTGTTAACAGCACTTTTCTGGTGTTTTCGTCAGCCTTTCCCCTTGAACAAGCCTGACCTTCACATTTTTCACCCAAGTTAATTTCAACAACCAAGGAGAAGATTGGCAGACAAGCACAGTTCTCTGGGTATGTGGCCACTGGGCCAGTCTGGAAGGCCAGAAGGTCTACCATGGCCAGAGGGTCCTGACCTTCATTAGTTTTCCAGAGCTTTTAACACCTGGCTTGGATTCTGTTTTGCTGTGAAGTCATTTCTTTCTTGAACTGAATCACTCCATGAATCACAAACCAGAATTTGCTGCATTGGGTCCCATCTGTTAACTTTTTATTATGTGCACCTACGAAAACTCCCAATAACTGGTTTGAACAAGGATCCAAGCCTACTTTTTTAACAAAACAAGTGACCAGAAAGCTGATTATTAAGCTCCTTGAATCGATGCTGTTCCTCATGAGTTCTGCAGTTTTTTTGTTTGTTTTGTTCACAACCAATGTTGAACTGTCCAGGGTCTCTTGTTCCTAGTCTTCAATCTGATGTGTAGTCCACCAAACTATGAACTCACAGAGGACTGAATCTCTGTCTCCTATTCATCTGTTTCCCTGGCTCCCAGGAGGGTTCTTGGAAGAGACATCAATATGATGAATGAGTAAATTCATTTCTGTAAAAATGAATATGGACTTAGGTTAGGGGTTACAGTAATGGCTAATGTTCACTGAGCACTTACTATGAGCCTGGCCCTGCATATGCCGAATTCTGTATAATCTCATGAGCCCAGTGGTGTAGGTTCTATTACCATTTCCAGTTTACGTAGAGGAAATTTGAAACTTAGAAAGGTGATATAATTTTCTCAAGTAACATATTTCTATCTAGTCATTGGTAGGCCTGAAGTCTGAAACCCAGGCCGTTTGACTTTCAAGCCCATGCTCTTAGCTAAAAGGCCTTACTGCCTCCTAAAACTAACAAGTGCTTACTGTTTGTCAAGTGCTCTTTGTATATATTTCATCTGACCCTCACAGCTACCTTCCTTGATGGAGCCTTTTTGCCTTCATTTTAAACAGATGAGGAAATTGAGCCTCTGAGAGGTTACATGATTTGGCCAAGATAATGCAGCTACCTAGTGCCAGGGAAGGGGAAGAACTGTCTGCCTGCAGGAAACCTGTGTTCTTCACCTTGCCCCTGCCTCTAGACCAGTGGCCACAACACTTGACAATCAATCGCACATCCAATCCTTTGGCAAATATTCATTCAACACATTACATGCTAGGCATTGTGCTTTATATACACGAACTCAGACTTCACAGTGACCATGTGAAGTATCGATACTACTTTTTTTATTCTTCCATTTGTAATGGGGAAACTGAGGCTTGTATGTCATTAATGTATCTAAGGAAGGAGTGAAAATAACTAATATTTGTGACAGCTTCTTGTGTGCTAGGTGCACTGCTTTAAGTGCTTTACATGTATTATATCATGTCATTATATGTTAGACTATAATACAGGTACTTTTATCCCTGTTACAGGTAAGAAAATTGGCATTTGCCAGAATTCACACAGCCAATAAGTTCCTGGCTCAGGTTCATACCCAGGAAGTCTGACTCGAAGGCCTGCAGTGGTAACTGGACTTTGATTTTTGTTTTCCCCTCCACAGGCACCCAAATTGGCCAAAAACTTCTGTGTCTGCCATTTGGCTACTGGGGACATGCTGAGGGCCATGGTGGCTTCTGGCTCAGAACTGGGGAGAAAGCTAAAGGCAACTATGGATGCCGGGAAACTGGTAGGTTTGGTGGTACCATTGAATGTTGATATTCCTCAGAGTGTAGCTCTGTACTGCCTCATATGGTAGCCACCAGTCCTGTGGAGCTATAGAAATTAAATTCAATTTCACGTAAAAGCCAGTTCCCCAGTCTCACTTGAGACATGTCACACATTTGCTCACCAGCACAGATACAGGATGTTTCCATCACTAGAAAGTTCTGTTGGACAGCCCTGTGCTCTAGGACGTGTGAACAAACTGGCATATCATAGGAGCTTTTAGAGCAGCAGGTTACTTGGTTTGTTCTGAATTTGTGGCACTTATTTTATTCACAGTATTCTGGACGTTCCTCTGTGCTGATGCAGTATGTAATATACCCAATTTTTAGGGCCAAAAATGAAATTGTCATCACTAGGCCAGAACTCAGGGATGTGTTAAAGAAAGGACTTAGGAGCCACAGGGTAGTTTTAATCTACTTTTGTGACTCTGTTCTGTGTCGCTATCAGAGAAATTGCTTTTGACAGATGTAATCCTTCCTGTTTGGGAGATATAATGGTATTTTCTCTTGTTTCTAGTCCAATTAATCTGATTGGACAAATACAATCTGTTATCTACTAAATCTTCTTTGATTAGTGCCAGAGCTTAATTGTAACAGTTATTCTGGGACATGGCTTCTGTAAATCACCTTTAGAAGTCATTTTTTGCTTGGCCCTCTGGCCTTTTTATATCTTATTTAGCATGGTAGGGAAGGTGCTGGGCTTTGCCTCCATTCCCAAATTAATACGTCCTGTCAGGCTTTGAGATTCAGTGCCTGTATGGAATGGCACCCCTGCCCGCCTGTCCATTTGCCTGTTTGCTTCCAGCTTTCCTTTCATGTCAGTGAGGCCCTGTCAAGCTAGAAAGCTAGCTATTCTGGACTTTGGGTCTTGGCAGAAGATCCTGTACTGAGAAAAAGTTGGGATGTGGCAATGAGATTACTTATCTCCAACCTTCACTTAGTTGCAAAGCTTACACTTTGTCCCCAAGTTCACAGCTGGTCCTGGAAGATAAGAGCATTAGCTACCAAGATGGGCAGCCTTCACTGTAATAATTAGCAGGGAACCTTTTCTCTGAAGGCCCAGGAGGAAAACCAGTCTTTGAAAGCTGGGAGGGGTCCTCATTGGGGTTTTCACAAAGGCTCAAAGGTGTGTTGGGCTGGCTCCTCAGTTCCTTGGTGCTAACGCAATCTTGCCAATCAGTGAACTTCTCTGTTGTCTCATGTCCAGGGTCCCCGGGTCACTTTAACTGTGAGCCTAATCAAAATTGGGAAGCAGGAAAGTTGGAGCCTTTCTGCGTTCTGGTCAACCCCACCGTCTCCTGCAGTGGTCAGGTTACATAGACACAAATTTGTGACCCTGGAGTTGGGTTAATGTCACCCACTTCAGCGGTCGCCAACCTTTCAGACCTCGTGGACCACCGGTGGTCCACTGGTTGGTGACCGCTGACCTAGTTTATGGATTTAAACCCAAGGCTGTTTTGTCCTTGACTTCCAGGTGAGTGATGAAATGGTCGTGGAGCTCATTGAGAAGAATTTGGACACCCCTCCATGCAAAAATGGTTTTCTTCTAGATGGCTTCCCCCGGACTGTGAGGCAGGCAGAAATGGTGAGTGGGTTTGTTTTGTATCACCATTGCATGATAATGACCTCTCACCCTTAATATCTTAATTCCTTTGAGGGAAATGGGTCTGATCAAGCTCTGGTAGCTTAGGTGGGACACACACTCTTTTACAGCTTGACGACCTCATGGAGAAGAGGAAAGAGAAGCTTGATTCTGTGATTGAATTCCGCATCCCAGACTCCCTGCTGATCCGGAGAATCACAGGAAGGTATTTGTCCCTAGAAGGTCCCTTTTTTTTTCATGCTTCTTCAGAGATTAGTCAGACCATGGGAACTGCTCTTGCCTAATCCCAGTCATGAAGCTTAATATTCAACATGGATTGATTTTATTTGGTGACATCTGCTGATGTGGTGATAAGATGGGATGTGGAAAGAAGAGCAAGGGATATGAAGTCAGACAACATCTCAGTCCTGTCACCCTTTTACTCTGACTCTAGGCAAGTGACTTAACCTCTCTGAAACTGTTTCCTCATATTTGAGTAGGGATAATAATACCTGTTTGAAGAACTACTGTGCGTGTTATCTATATATATAAAAGCCTAATATGCAAAATGTCCCCTTAGGAGTTCGACCAGGAGTTCAATCGCTCACTATGACGTGCACTGACCACCAGGGTTGGTGTGGAACAAAGGGAGGCCCAGGCTGGCAGCTGGCAGCCACTAAGGACCCTACCAGTGCACAAATTTTGTGCACTGGGCCTCTAGTATAACATATAAAGTGCATCATTCAGAGCCTTGCTTAAAGTAGGTGCTTAAGAAGTGTTAAATTCTTTCCAGGTGTACCTCTGTTTTAGTGCTTTTAAAAATATAATTTCAGTTGGAATTGCCATATCTTGCTGTAGTTTTTAGTAATTATACAAGTAATATGACCATCTACACAAGTTTAGAAAATGAAGGGAAATTTTGCTCATCATACAGCCACTGTAGCCAAAACCACTGTTATTTTGTGTGTATGCATGTTTTGTTTTAAAGTGCTCGTTTCTCTATAGTAGTCAACATTGAACACAAATGCACTGCATCCAAATGAGTTGATTCTGAAAGATTGCAGGCAGTTTCCTCTGTCCTGTTTTACTAATCACTCTGCCATCTGCTTTGTGCCTCCTAGAAATATGTTGAAAGCTCTCAGCCAATAATAGATCCTCCCACCCCTTTTTTATTGTGGGCTTTAGCTTTTTTATTTCTTGGCCATTTTAATGGAATCTCAGGAAGGTGGTCAGCGTACGTCATGGAACCAGACATCCATGACCATTATTTTTATTTGCTGTATGATTTTTCACAGATGAACCATCATTTACTTAATCGTTTCCTTATTGTTGTACAGTTGTGTTTCTTCCAGTTGTTCACTTTTAAGTTGATGCTGTGACCATCATAATACATGTAAATTTTTTTATTTAATTAAGGGGAAACTGTTTTCTTATTGTAAATTTTATTACTCTGATTTCCTAATGAGGTTGAACATTGTTTCATGTGTCTGCAGTCCAAATCTTCAAGGAGAAAGGCAGGCGTGTAAACAGACAGCAGAGTGCATGATAGAGGTGGTTTCCTATAAGGTTATATTAGATACAGTGGGATCATCTTACATTAATTTTCTTTTCAAGTGTCCAGGTTTCATGTTCCTAGCTTTTCCATGGGCTCCTTCAATACAGGAACTTTTCCTTCTTTGCATCCCTACTGGCACATGGTAGACAAAGGTGATGTAGTGGTAGGGTTGACAGGATGGGACATACCAGGCCTGGGGTCCCTCATATGCAAAGCAAATGTTAATAGTAATAGGTGACACTGGAGACCTTTACTTCATTCGGGCCAGCTTCTTGAGTGCCTGCTTTGTGCTCAGCACAGTACTAGACTCTGGGGCAGGGAGCAGGAGAGGGTAAAAGAACAACATCATGCACATCTCTGACCTCGGAGTTTACAAACCATACCTGAAACCTGAGCTGTTAGTGTTGTAGAAAGTCCAAGAAGAGAGTCTAGGAGGAGGGAGAGAAGGCTGCCTAGGAGGTGTATGTCAAACTTAACCTTCCTGGATAAAGAAAATTTTGTTGTCTTTCCTAAAGAGAGTAGATGCCAGAATGAGTATGGGTTGGGGGAGGGACTCTAGCTGGGGTTGGTGGCAGAGGTCTGTCCAGAGTTGGAGGAATGGCCTGGGGGTGGGAGGGGGGGCTGGGCAGTAGAATGAGTGCTGTTGGAAAGGTAGGGTGGGAGCTAGACTGGGGAAGGTCTGCCAAGGATGTGACAGAGTCAGGAGTCGTGGCATGTTCTTAAGCCACTGGGTATTGTGGCAAAAACAACATTCTAAGAACATTAGCTTGGTCCTGGCATACAGGCTAAATGGGGAAAGTAGAAACAGACAAGGACTCCACCTAGCAGCCTGACTGGCCCACATGTGAAGTGGTGGAGGCTTTTAACTGGGTGTGGCTGGTTGGGGTAGAGATTCTAAAGAACAAACTACAGGGTTGTTGTAGAGGGTGAAACAGAGAAAACTCAGTCTTCTCAATTTGGAAGTGAGTGGTTTATTGTGACTCCTCCCTCGCAGTGGAGGAAATGGGGCAGCCAGACTGTTGTTTCCAAGTTCCCTCTGCATGTCAGTAACAGAGCTGGCACCAGAGCCTGCTTTCTGCCTCCTGTAATTAAGTCAGGAACTAGTAGTTTAATGTGGATCTTATTTAAATCTGACATGCTAAGGACCCCCTGTAGATATCTTCTGAATGAGCACAGACCTCACTTCTAATAAATCTGTGAGTCATTATTTGATTTCTTGAATAAGTATGGTTGGTAGTTTGGGGTTTTAACCTCTTCAGTGTTGGCTCTCTAGTACCCTAATTATTCTACCAGTTGGTTCTCTGGTGTAATTAGCCTAATGTCTCCTACTGTCCCATTCCATGGATGAGACTCAAGGTCCCAGCCCCAACCCCTCCACATCTTCACCTCCACCTCGAGGCCAGGCTCTGTGACTCATGGAGCTGTTTTAGTTGGAACTTAAGACCAATTCTGTTTTGAGAACTTGGAGATTGGGCTTTCTTTTTTTCCCTTTTAAGGAATGAGCCTTGCATTCCTCTTTAAATGATGTTTGTGAGTGGGGAAGGAGCATTATTGTTGTAACTGGAGGGCTGAGGGAATGTGGAAGTGAGCAAGAGATGTAGAGAGGTGGGCAGGAGAGAGTCGTGTTTATTGCCAGCTGGCTGCTCTGTGCCCTATGCTCTCCAGAAAGTGAAGAAATGGGGTCCACATCTCATGCTACCCCATTCCCAAAGGGAAAGCTATAGCTAAGCTGAGTGGTCTGTACTCTCCCTCCCCCTGCGTCTCCTAGTGGTGCACAGATAAACCCCTCCCACAGCTGAAATACAGGAGGGCCCATCCTCACCTTACATGCTTGCAGTCACCGGCCCACTCAGTGCAGCTAATTTGCTCTGCCATCACCTCTCCTCTCCCCAGTGCTGTAAATGAACCATCTTATGTTATAAATGGACCACTTGACCCCCCAAAAAATGTGCTGTTATTGAAACACAACATCATATTTTACACAGTTGCAGCTCTGAAGTCTAACACAGAGCTTTCCTACATGATGAGCGGAGATACTGATCCCTTCAGCCATCAGAGCAGCGGGCAGGCCTGGGGAGGCCATACATCCCCTGGAGGAACAAGCACCTCAAGTACTGTATTTCTGTGCATGCCAAGAGCTGAAAAATGTTGGGACGTTGTGGTCTAATAGACCTTGAGGAGAGCTGCCATCAATTAAATAGGCAGACCTTGGTTGGCACGGACTTGGGAAACCACATGAGCTTGAGCAAGTGGGCCCTGGCTGTTGAGCCGTGTTTGGCCTGCCTCCTTCCCTTCTTAGGTTTCTGGGCTCCTGTGGTGTGGCCTCACCCAATCAGCAACACAGGCCTGTTGCCTAAGGAGGCACAGCACAGATGCAGCTCCAGTGCCAAACAAGTGCTTCTTGGGCTCCTAATTCCATGACTTGTTTAATGAGTCATTTTCCCAGCACCTTGACTACTGCAGTGGATGGGCTCTCTCTCTCTCTCTTTTTTAAAAATATATTTTATTGATTTTTTACAGAGAGGAAGAGAGAGGGATAGAGAGTTAGAAACATCGATGAGAGAGAAACATCAATCAGTTGCCTCCTGCACACCTCCCACTGGGGATGTGCCCGCAACCAAGGTACATGCCTTTGACTGGTATTGAACCCGGGGCCTTTCAATCCACAGGCCGCCACTCTGTCCACTGAGCCAAACCGGTCAGGGCTGGGCTCTCTTTTATCTACGTGATCCCAAACGGGTGCTGCTTTGTGTGGTGGTGTGTGCATCCATAGCACATGTTTTTCCATTAGCAACTTTCTGGATTTATAACCAAACTAGGTTAGAAAATAAGGTTGGTTTCTCTGTCCTTTGTCCCCCGTAGCATTTTACACAAATCTCTGTTAAGGGATTGTCTGGTTTATTGTGGTTATTTATTTCCACATTTGCCTCCCCCACTGAATTAAGCACTGCTTGTGAGCAGGGACTTGACTGGTTGCTCTGTAGCCCCTGGATTCAGCTTAAGGCCTGAATGGGACTAGGCACTTAGTAAATGTTTGTTGAATAAATGGGTGAATAGAATGAATGGCTGTGTGAGACCAGCACCAGAGTTAGGTGGTCATACCAGCTCTTCAGCCGGACACTCATTTTAATGTTGGGTCAGAATAGAAAACATACCCACTCAGGCATAAGCCCAGTATCTTCTTAAGCAAGAGTTGCCTATAGCCGCATTCTCTGCTGGGTTAAGGTCTGCACCCAGCTTCTCTGACTCTGCTTATCATCTTGAAGACCCCTGCAGTTCAGGATACTTTCAGGCCACCTGACTTGTGTTCCTTTGCTGTCTTTCAGGCTGATTCACCCCCTGAGTGGCCGTTCTTACCACGAGGAGTTCAACCCCCCAAAGGAGCCCATGAAAGATGATGTATGTAGACCCAGGACAGGAAATTTCCTTTTCTTTCCTTCCCCTTTATTTCTTTTTTTTTTTTCCCTTTGGTTTTTTTTTTTTTTTTCCATCTTCCCTCTGTGTCTACCAGTATTACTAACTTAACCATGAGAAATATTAGTCACGTAAACCACATTGGCTGTGGCTTGTCTATACCACGTCTCTCCAGCTGATTTATTGCTCGACCTTGAGGTGGCTACCAGTGCCAGCTATTTCCCAGTGCCCTGTTTGTACCTGTCTTTTGTCCAGAACAGTACCTTTCAGATACCATGCAACCTAAATGGCCAATTAATTGGAGGGGGCTGCTTGGAAGCCCAGAATCAGAGCCAGGGTGGAGAGGATAGTACTGGACAGAAGTTTGTTGACCTTCTTCAGAATGTCCTCTCTCTAGTGATTCTCCTGTGCCCTGCAGATTCAGAATATTTTGGCTAGACTGTCACATTCTTATGACAGTCTTTAATTGCTTACAGGTGTAAAAGGGAGGGCTTCATACATGCTCACTGTATCATTTGCCATAAGAAGTCCATTTTGTATGTTTTAGAGCTTGAAGCAATAGTAAGAATTTCTTGTATTAACCTTTGTCTGTAAGACAAGTTCATCAACTCATACGGGTTCCAACGCCATCATGTGTTAATTTTGTAACATTTCACAGAGTAGTTATACCATTCAGAGTTCTTTTGCACTTCACTTATTCCTTTCAGATTGTTGATGGTTGATACCCTAGTAAACACAAAATACTTAGGCAAATCTATAATAATAAAAGTATAATATGCTAATTAGACCGGACATCCTTCCGGGCGTCCTTTCAGATGACCTTCTGGACAAGCCGGGACATTTCTCTGCCAGGTGAAAGCTCATGCTTGCTGAGGTTAAGGCTCTGGAATTAAATGAAGCAAAAATTGAATCCTAACCACCCCCACAAAGGCATACCCATTCCCCACATCTAGTTTTTACCCGCAGCCCAAATATCACACACGTGTTGTGCATGTACACACAAGTAAATGTACAGCCCCCTCCAATTAATTGGCCATTTAGGTTGCATGTTATCTGAAAGGTACTGTTCTGGACAAAAGACAGGTACAAACAGGGCACTGTGAGGGAAGCCCGGGTCCTGAGTGCCTGAGGGAAACTGGTGCCTGCAGCGGGGGGGAAGGAAGGCCTACTCTTGCACAAATTTCATGCATCAGGCCTCTAGTAAGGTTATAATTGCTAATGCATCCCTGATTTTATATGGTCTAGATTGTCTTGTCTTTCCCTCCAATGGATTTTGGGATCAGACAGCAGCTCAAATCTGCATCTGGCTAACAGTCCTGGCCTTCCATTGTCCTCTTCCTGTTCTCAGATCACTGGGGAACCCTTGATCCGAAGATCAGATGATAATGAGAAGGCCTTGAAAATCCGCCTGGAGGGCTACCACACACAGACCACCCCACTAGTGGAGTACTATAGGAAACGAGGGATCCACGCTGCCATCGACGCCTCTCAGACCCCTGATGTTGTGTTTGCGAGCATTCTAGCAGCCTTCTCCAAAGCCACATGTAAAGACTTGGTTATGTTTATCTAACGTTGGGTCTATAAAGGAATTTCTTTCTTCTTCCTATCCCTGTTGAGGAAGTGGGTGGGAATGGCAGACCAGGCAGAAGGAAGCTTCCTCAAGCCAGCTAGAATATCATTTGATGTATTGATTAAAAAAGCACTTGCTTGATGTATCTTTGGTGTATGTGCAACTCTCATCTCATCTGTATGTGTGTGTTGGTATAGGTATGTGTACACTCTCCTACTTTCTAAGTTATAGGTGAGGTGGCTTTCCCAGCTGTTTACTTCTTTAAACATACTCTTGATTTTTTTTACTAAAATAAACTAACTCAGATATCTGCCAGGTACCCCATTCCCTGATATTTATTCCATCTCCAACAGCTGATTAGAAGTCCAATGTCAAGTGTAGTCAGGCAGGGCCCAAGTTCCTGGTGGCAGATTGTTAGCAGGGAATTCCACCTGTCTCCTAGCCCCTGGTGAAAAGCCTCATGAGTCTGTGTATGGACAGGATTCATTGATTTCCCCCCCTAAATGGAAGTCAAAAGGTACTTAAATTACAGATTCCAGAAATTAGTGGAAGAGGGTGTCACTAGAGAAAGAGCCAGGCCAAGCTGGAATATTTTTGTGGTCTGCATTATGGTTCTATAAAGTAGGGATCATTTGGGACCTGTGCTTGAAAACCAAATTGTGGCCAAGAATTAAACCAGATGACAGGTCCTTTTAAATTCAGACTGTCTTCTGAACATCCAGGCTGGGCATCTGAGAGCAGGCAGTCTGCTTCCTCAAAGTGCCTTTTGTTTTTATTTTTAATTTTGTCTGTTTCCAAGGATGAACAAAACAGTGATTTGGAGGTGGTCTATTCTTAGATTCGTTTTGATTAGAATTTATTCAAACCCAGTCACTCTCCAGGGTATGAAACTCAAAAATCAGATGTATACCTTTTAAACTCAAACCCTCTCCCTTCCAGATCCAATCCTTTGCCCCTTACTTCATGATGATGGTGGCCACAGACTCCCCAAGAAAAGATCACCCAAAAATAAAATCACCTCTGACAGTAGCCAACTTTTATGCCTAACCTCAGCTCCCCAACTGTAAAGCATTTCCTGGGTTCCATGCTGTGCCTTTTGGTCTCTGGTATGATTCGTGGCAAATGGACAAATTAACAGACTGCTGGGAGGGACCATGAAAGCAGCAGCCTCTGGAAAAACCATTAGAAAATCAGTGGCAGGTCCAGTAAATAATGCCTCCTGCCCTGGCATCATCTGCTGACTCAGTGCAGTGACTCTCAAGTGCCCAGTGCCCCCTACCTGAACTCCCCTGCTCTCTTGGGACTACTGGAGGGCTTGTCCTCTGCCTGGAAGCTGGGCGTGGGTACGTGGCTGTCTTGCTTCTCTCTCTGTCTGTTTCAAGTGAGTGTCTGCTGGCTCTGCTCTGCCTTGTGTCCTGGCTGTAAACCAACTCTGCCCAGTCTGGTGTGTGGTGTTTCTGGGAAGCACATGACTTCTGAGAATGGGCTAAAGAAAGGAGTGAAACCAAAACTGTCAGCTCTGTCTGCAGGGAATGGGATCCTTGTCTGGATGAGGTGGCCTCGTGAATCTTGGAGTCTACTCCCCTTTGACCGGGGACAGTGGCAGGCACTTGGCCTCAAAGTTGAGAGGTCCTTGAATGTTTGCTAATTGAACGTGCATGATCCTTGCTTAAATATTTGTCATCCTTCCTGTACATTTACTTGTGTGTACATGCACAACACGTGTGTGATATTTGGGCTGTGGGTAAAAACTAGATGTGGGGGATGGGTATGCCTTTGCGGGGGTGGTTAGGATTCAATTTTTGCTTCATTTAATTCCAGAGCCTTAACCTCAGCAAGCATGAGAGCTTTCACCTGGCAGAGAAATGTCCAGTGTTTAATGCATTTGGTTGCTGGGGCGTGCATGCCAGCCTTCTCTGATGTTTACTTCGTTTTTAAAAACCCATTTTGTTCTCTCTTGTTTTCCTCTCTATTTCAGCCTAGTAACAGAAGGCCAGGCGAGACTGCACCACTGCTCATCACCCCGCGGCGTGATCCCTGCTTTTAGGTGCTGGGCAGAGGGGAGGGGTGTTCAGGGTAAGGATGGAGAATCAAGAGTGATGAAGGGCTCATGAAAAATATTGCAAGGGCAGCAGTGTTGTGGTGAGGTGATTTCTTTCACATATAGTAGGAGTCTTAAAGAGTATGAGTAATTTTTTTAAAGACTGATTGGAGGATATAAGTAGAAATAAGGAGGTGCAGTACTATTTCTAGGGAATCAAGTTTTCATTTACTCTGGACTGGTAACAATATTTTTTAAAGCCAGTGCCCTGAGACCTCAACTTTTATCTCAGAACCTCATGGGTTGCCAGCCCAGGAATTCAGGAAATCAAACTGTTGTCCTCTCTGTCCTATAACCAAGGACAAGGAGGGTTTGACTACTGACACTGGTTCCCCACACCCTGTGATCAAAAAATCATCTCCACATTTGAAAGAGATACAGGGTGTACTCCTGGGGGCAGTGGCTCAGCAAAGCAAGTTTACAGGAGTCATGGGGAGGGTGGGCAAGCCGATCTCACTCCCTTGCCGACTTACCACCTGCTCTCATGGGTGAGTGCTCAGCAACCACCCAGTGTGTGCCACAACTCTACACTAATGCCTTCTTTCATCCATGGTGTGTGAAGGGACCCTTCAAATAAATGAGCAAGTGTCCTAAGCAACATCATCCAAAGATTGTCCTTCCGGTCCTCACATCCTGTGACTGGGATCACTCGACAGCACTGTGATGTATTTTCAATGAGGTGCCTTTCTTAAAGACCAAATACTGCCTTGTTTGGCCCCTAAATCAATAAAGTATGAAAAAGTTTGCATCCCCTGTTGTGGCTTTTTTTATCTTTTTTAGGGGATCTGGGCTAATAAAATGACATTGAATTGTGGATCTGGCTTGGAAGCCCTTTCTTGTGCTCACTAGAAGCTATGAGGTAGGAAGGTCCAAGTGTGTGCTCATAAGATGAACCTGCACCCTTTTGACCTTTAGCTCATATGCAGGCTTTTCTTGAGCCCATGGACTGGGCAGCTTGGTCTGGTGGAGACAGAGCTGTGCTTGGAGCTCAGGGGATGTACAACAAATCCCAGCCAGTCATATACTCTGCTCCTGTTTTGTTGTCTGAAAAGAGACTGGTGATGCTGCCTTCTCAGACTTGTTGGCATTAAATGAGGTTTATAAGGAGAAGCTTTTTGCCTGGCACGCAACAGACAGAATACGTGTTATTTGGATCCAAATATACACGAAAAATATCTGTTTCCTGCCGGGCTGGATAATTGTTGAGCGGGCAATTTTTCGCAGCCCAGAAAGCCAGTTGTTCTAATCCCTAAGCTAGATTTTTGGCTGCCTTTTCAGATGCCTCTTTAACACCCTTGGTTGCTTCTTTATAAATCCACTTCTTCCCTGACACAAATGAGCTTAAATTGTTTGACTAAACTGAAACTCTCCTGTGCTTTGGAGGGGCTGCCAATGCCAGTAAGGTTTCTGGGAAGTGACTGCGCTCCCTGAAACCAGGGGGAGCAGGGCTGCCATTCTCTCAGGCTCCTGTTGGGGGAGAAGCAGAGTTGTCACTGGCGTATTAAATCCTCCCCAGCCAACTCCTCTCTCCTGCTTCACCACTTCCCCACCTCTGCAGAGTCATGTTCAGGTGACAACATGACTTATTTGCTGTGGCCTCTTCGTTCCCTGAGCTATTTCATGCCCCCTGGAAATTTTCTTCTCTACCTTGATCATCATGTAAACGGGGGAAATGCTTGTCAAACCAGTCCACATGGTATGGTGAAGGAATAAACTAAAAGAAGCCCAGTGAGCTGTTATTTACTCACTTCTCCGAGCTTGGTTTCGTCACCTGGAAACTGAGATTAGATGAGCTAAGAATCACCACTGATCGATCCTGCAGGACCCTCATGCCAGGGCCCGTGCATGGCTTCACATCCACGGCCTCACGACCCTCATGAAGCATCCTAAGTCGGAACTGTCATCCTCTCTTGCAGATGAGGAAACAGACTCAGAGTGGTGCAGTAAGACTCATGAGGTCACACACAGGAGGCAGGACTCTTTCGCCTTGATTTTGTTGCTGAAGTGGTTTAGCAACTTGCACAGTTCTCCAGCAGGAAGCGCCCTGCAGATGAGTTCTTTTTCATGCACACACACTTGGAACTGATTGTGCAGAAGTCACTGCCAGTCTGATGACCCCGCATGTGCATCTTAGAATCTCTCATGTGCAGTTGCAGGATGAAAAGCAGTTTTGGGCCTCAGGAAGCCTCACTGGTCCTTTCTCCGGAAGACAGCTAGGTGAGTCAGAAGACAGATTATAGCAGCAACTAACTCCTCCACCATGAGACCTTGGGCAGGTCATCTTACCTCATGAGCAGAATGGGAATAGGCCCTGTCCCCCAAAGTATGCTGACAACACTGGTGACCAATCTACTGGCCTGAGCCAGGATCCCCCGTATACACCTGGTGCTGCATATATGCTGATGGAGTTCATGGAGAAAATGTAGGCATTGGCAAGACCTATTGTCTCACTGACTTAGGAACTGGGCTAAGGATTCTTAACCTGAAGATCCCTTGGAAGTCCATGGACCTCTGAAATTGATAGCAGAATTCTGTATTTTTGTATTTTCATAATTAATAATTTAACATACACTAGTATTTAACGCTTACTGTGTAGTAGGTTCTGCATACGTTATTTATGCCCAATAACCCTTTGAAGCAGGTACTATTATTATCTCTGTTATGCACATGCGTTTTGAGGTTCAGACAATCCAGGAACAGCAGAACCATAGTGAGCCTGCCTGTGGCTCCCCTCCAGCCTCATCGCCGCCAATTGCTTTGACACTTTGCTGAGAAAGGAGAAAGATTCTCAAGGCACCTGTGATGCAGAGAAGTCTTTGAGCCAGGGGTCTGAATGAAAGAAGAAATTTGACTAGGTTTGCTCTGTCACAATGCAGAACCTGAGTGGGGAATGCTACTTCAGGTAAGGCCTTTTCCTATTTCACCATTCTCTCTGACTCTCTCGCTGTGGGTGTTAAAGCTCCAATGGACTAGATTTGCAAAGCTCTTGGAAGCACCCCTATCCCAGAAGGTCCAGAGGGGTGAGTTACTGTGGGAGAGAGGAGTCAACTACCCCGTACCCTCCCATCCCTTGCCTGGTTCTGGAGAGGGTGACAACAGGAGGGTGTGTGCGCGCTGGCTCTTTCACCATATGCCCCGTGGCATTGCATTATTTGTAACTGCAGAAGGAACACTGTCCTTCTCACGTGGCAGCTCTGTGTTTAGAGTCATCACGGCAATTGTTGATGAGCTCCTCCCACAAAAGGCCTCTCCAGGTGCCCGGTCTGGAGGTGGTGCCCCCAGCAGAGAACAGACATTTACAAAGACTAGGTATCAGAGGGTGAGGGCAAGACAAGACTTAGGCCCAGGTCCTGAGTCACCCTCAGGTCACACAGATCTCCTGGGTAAGATTGCTATAGAGCAAGTCATTGCATTGTATGGTGTCCCTTAGATAACAACTTTGGGAACAAATCTCTGAGCTTCACCCTAGGAGATAATTTGCTTCCTATTTAGCTGGTCTGCATTCTCCTACTAGCTGAGAAATGCTTCGTTTTCTACTGTCTTTCTTTTTGCCCTGGCTCTGAGGAAATTCCCCTTGTGTTCGGTTGCTATGCTTTGCCAGGGTTTCTTAATAAAATTCTTACCCCACCTCACCCTATTGCATTTGTTTTATGTTTGGTGTTTTTGTGCTTTGACGTGTGTTGGAAATTGCCTTGAGTCTATTTTGGAAAACACACAGTGTAAAGAAAGGTCTAATTATGTAGTGCAGGAGGGCAGGCTGCTGAGAAAGGGGCAGCTTCGTGGCAGAGGTGGGGTCAGGGTGGCTCCATGTGGTGGATGGGCAATTCAGGCAGAGGGCACCCCCCTAGGGAAGGCACAGAGGCCAGTGGCACTCAGGCTTTAACCTAGTGAACCCCAGAGTTCTTAGGAAATCGCTGACTGTTGGGAAAGAGTATTCTTCAAAACAAGCATAGGGACAAGAGAAGTTTTTCAGCTTGGGGGTGATGTCAAGAACCCAGAAGAGCAGGACACAAGGGTATGTGCACATAGAGTTGATGACCCACCTTAAGCCCTGCCTGGGCCATCCTTCCCTCCTCCCAAACACAACGCAGGGTGCTTTGACCATGAACGGGGTGATCCTTTGCTGTGAGACTGAAGAGGAATCCCTCTGTGCTGTCAGCTGTAGTCAGTCATGTGCCTCGTGATTAGGCATGAGTTCTGGGTGTAGATGATCTGGGGTTAGGTCTTGGCACTAGTGCTCCCCATATGCCTTGGGGTGACGCTTAACCTCTAAGCCTCAACTCATCTGTAAAATAAGGATCATAGCACCCACCTGTGGGTGGCTGAGTGAATATGAAATAAAAAACAACTGCCCAATAATTCTTTTTTTCTCCTTTCCCATGGCCCTTTGCGAAGGAAAAAAGGACCTTACTGTGGCTACCAGGTATTTCAGAATGTGTCTCTTCACCCATTCCTATTCCCCAATGCCATCTCCACCCCCTAGGAATAGTGCACTAAACCATTTTGCTTTGCTTTTTGCTGGGGTGCATGCTGAAACCCCACATGGGGCTGGCGCTACCTGCACTTGCGCCAGAAACCCCTCCAGTGGCTGCATACAGGAGCTGCAAAGTGGGAGGCAGTGCATAAATGGGGTAGATCTGTGTGCTTCAGTTGCCTGGGATACCAGGGAGGTGCTGGGGTGGCCTGACAGTCTTTGGTGAAAATTTGACGGTTCATCTTTGAAAATTGCCCCATGGTAACGGAATGAGAGCAGTACCTCTCCGTTAGTGTGGTTGTCACGATAAAAAGTTCACAATATATCAAGGGCTTTAGAACAGTGATGGCCCGTGGTGCGCAGTACGTGGTCCCTAGTCAGCAGCTCGGGCTCAGCAATTCCACTTTGCTAATATATCCTAAGGAAATGACTAAGTATGTGCAGCATTTTTTATTACAGGGCAAGAATGGGAAACAACCTAAATTTCCCATAATGGGAGAGATGGGCTGATTCATTCACAGGATGGAATGAAATAAATCATTTCAAGACAGAAAAATTTCACAATTAACTACTGAGTGAATAAACAGGTTATAAAATAGAGACTGGGTCCATTTTTTAAAGTAAACTTTTATTTTGGAATAATTTTAAGTTTACAAAAAGTACTAAAGATAGTACAGAGAGTTTCTGTATAGTCCTCAGTCCCCCATGCCTGAGGATGACACTGAGGGCGCAGAGCTAGGAGATGAGCACAGAAATGGAGTCCTGATCAATCGATGCCCAGCTGCCAGGCTCCACCACACTTTAAAGTTGCGTGAGCCAACAAATGTCCTTTATGGTTAAGCCAGTTTTCTGTTATTTGCAACCAAAATCATCCTGATTCAGACTATCTAGTTAAGTGATTTTGTTTACCAGGAGATGATTTATTCACGTAAATATTGATTAGGCCCCTGCTACATACCAAGCACTATGCTAGGTGTCAGGGATTTATCAATAAGCAGTATTGATGTGGTCCTATCTTCCTCAAATTAATAGCTGGTGGAAAGAATCAGGGATTAAAATACCTGCTTTGGGCCCGGCCAGCACGGCTCAGTGGTTGAGTGTGGACCTATGAAGCCCAGGTTGCAGGCTCGATCCCCGGTGGGGAGCATGCGAGAGGCAGCCAATCAATGATTCTTTCTCATCAATGTTTCTATCTCTCCCTTCCTCTCTGAAATCAATAAAATAAATACCTGCTTTGGGACTGGCTCTGATGTATTTAATCTGCTCAGCATCCATCCCCCCCTTTTGGATATCAGAACCCAACTTCCCTTTGGACACCATCTGAAGGGCTGGCCAATTGATGTAGGCCTGGCCAACTAGCATATTCCATGTCCCTCGCCACAGTGAC
Organism: Corynorhinus townsendii; assembly: GCA_026230045.1. Classification (NCBI taxonomy): domain Eukaryota; kingdom Metazoa; phylum Chordata; class Mammalia; order Chiroptera; family Vespertilionidae; genus Corynorhinus; species Corynorhinus townsendii. Next base: position 201,150,373 of record JAPDVU010000002.1, read on the forward strand.
TCATTCAGTGATGGGCAGGAGTCAGCCCTAGACCACAAACTTCAGAAATAGGGGCTGCAGGGTAAAGTCTAGACTCCGCCCTGTCACATGTCACCCTGTCCAGCTTCGTCTCCCCCTCGTAGTTTACACTCTGGCATAGCAACCACATAGAGGCCCCTGAAATCTGCACCACCCTGTTTCTCCTCCCTGTGACTCCTCTTCGCGCCCACCTGGTAACCTCCAGTTCATCCTCTGGAAGCCTGATTGGGCCCACATCCCACCTTTTTATTTGTAACTACATGGGCTCATCCTACTTCCCAAAATGCCTGGGGCTCCTTCAAAGACAAAGAGTAGGTCTCAGTTTCCTCCACTCCCTCTCCCCGACCCCCAGTGCCTAGCAGAGGGACTGACTCGGAGCTGAATCTCTGGATGAATGGATGGATGGATGGTGATGGAAGTCCTTCACTTCTTCAGCAAACATCAGGCTTTTCTGCCTCTCACATACTAGGGCTGAGGAAGACACAGTGGATGCAGGAAGTGCAGGGTGCAGTCCAGAGAGACTCCCATGCTAACAGGTAATCGCTGTGCTGGATGATATGATGAGATAGCAGGTGCTTTGGGGAAAGCTCGCAGGAGTCACCATCCAAACTGGGCCTTGAAAGTAGAGCAGGGAATTGCCAGGTGGTAAAAGAACCAGTGGTCTGTGAGGTCCGAAAGGTTGGCAACTGCTGCTCTAGTTTGTACAAGGCAGGGAGGCCTGAAAAGCACAGCGTGGTCCAGGGATAGCCCGTGCTTGTTGCGGCTGGAACAGGGGAGGAATGGAAGGGGCTGCGCAATGAGGCTGGGCAGCAGGCAGGGCCAAGGAGGGGCAGACTTTACCCTCAGGCCAAGGTTGTGGACACGCGTCTTAGGGCCAGCGATTGAAATCTTGCAAACAGGGAAGAAATCATGTGGATAGTTTGCATTTCAATGTAGAGGAGAGGTGGGATAGAGAGGCCAGGGCAGAGGTTACTCTATCCAAGTCCTTGGATTTGGGCCACTTAATAGTAATAACAATAGTTAACACTTATTCAGTAATCACTCTTGTACATATTAACTGATATAATTCTCCCAGGACACTATTTTAAATATTCAAAAACTGAGACATAAAGAAGTACCGCCCTGGCCGGTTTGGCTCAGTAGATAGAGCATTGGCCTGCAGACTGAAAGGTCCCAGGTTCGATTCCAGTCAAGGGCATGTACCTGGGTTGCAGGCACATCCTCACTAGGAGGTGTGCAGGAGGTAGCTGATCGATGTTTCTCTCCCATCGATGTTTCTAACTCTCTATCTCTCTCCCTTCCTCTCTGTAAAAAAATCAATAAAATATATATTTTTTTAAAAAAGAAGTACCTTGTTCTACTTAGTAAGTGGTGGAGTCAGGATTTGCACGCTGGCTGGCCCATTTCAGGGCCTGTGCTTTGAGTTAACTGTGCTGTACGTGTTCTCATCACCATCATGGTAATGATGATGATGTTATGCTAATGAACGTGTGGGCGCATATTCCATGCCGGGCTCTGCTCTGTGCACTTCAGACTGTTACCAGGTTTAATCGGGTTCTAATCAGGTTGGCAAGGGACGCTGTCCAGCTGGAAGGCCAGCCCAGAGCCCAGAGTCCAGTGAAGATGCCACTCCAGGCCTTGCTGTGTCTGGCCACCTCCCCAAAGTGCTCACAGTGACCTTTGGCAGTGGCAGCCGGAGCCTCGTGCTACAGTTGGCTGAGAGCCCAGCCAGAAGGACTGAGCCAGTGTGGAATGAGCAGCTGCAGGGCCTGCGCCCCCAGGGCCTCCAGCTACCCTGGCTTAATGCAGGGGCACTGTGCAAGGCTACTACATCCCAGAGCTGGGGACCAAGTATCAACCCCTGGGGTTTGGGCCCAGCTTGGTCACTGATGTGCTATGGAATCTTGGGCAAATCCCCACCCCTTCATGGGCCTCAATTTCCTGGAAGGGGAGTGGACAAGATTGCCACTGTCCTTGATCTTCCTTCTGCATAGTGCCTATGACAGGTGGGCACTGTGTGTACCACAGTCTCTCCTGCCAGGAGAACTGGGCCCCAGGCTATTCAGGACTCTCCTGGGTGCCAGGCCAGGTGCTGTACGCTGGGACCCTAGGTGGAGGCTGAGCTGATCCCTGCTTTCAAGTAGTTCCCAGCCAGTCATGGGGTTGGGGAACAGACAGGATAATGAATCACAGCGCAGTGGTAGGTACTGCACTGTACAGAGAGGGTACCCAAAAGGGCATTGTGGGCTCCAAGGAGAGGATCTTTGGGTTCTGAGGAGTCTTTGGACCCTATGGACCTGGGGAGGTGGTTCTAACAACAGGTTTGCTGGTCAGAAAGACGGAAACAGTTGAAGTGTTTGAACATATTTGGGTTGTATCTATGGAGTTTCTTCAGTCCATTTCATTCCCAGGGTGCTCACCCCTTAATTATCTTACGCATTCCACATTGGCCCGCAGAGCTAAAGAGACTGATGATGGAGAAATGAGGAGAGCTGCCCCAAACCCCCCAGAACATCAGGAATCAGACCTGACCCTCTCCATCTGCCCTTACAGCTTCTGTCAGCCTGGGGTCTACCCTCCCCCAACCCAGCCTGGCCTGGCCTTTTCAGCCCCTGCTGAGCTACAGGCCTTAGACCAGTGGTTCTCAACCTTCCTAATGCCGCGACCCTTTAATACAGTTCCTCATGTTGTGGTGACCCCCAACCATAAAATTATTTTCGTTGCTACTTCATAACTGTAATTTTGCTACTGTTATGAATCGTAATGTAAATATCTGTGTTTTCCGATGGTCTTAGGTGACCCTGCTAGCGGTTCTCAACCTGTGGGTCGCGACCCACAGGTTGAGAACTGCTGCTGTAGAGCGGTTAGGAGATATAACATATAAATGTGTGGGTCTATTTATATAAAATATCTTTACCCCATTAGTTCTGTTTTCCTGACTAATACAGAGGCTTTGGGCAGTTGGCTTGTTCATTCTGGGCCTCATAAACTGAAAATGTGCTTCATAAACTGAAAATGTTGAACCAGCACAAAGAAGGGGAAACCACCCCTTTTGTGGACAGAGATGAGTGCTCTGGAGTCAGGCCTTCAAGGGGCTCACAGTCTGGGAATACAGATGCACAGACCCACAACCCCAACGTGGCAGGGATAACGTGACAGCCAAGGAATGTGCCAGGCACTGTGTGGGCACAGACAACTCCTCAGGGAGTCGGGGAAGGCCCTCAGAGGAGGACACCTTGGAGATGGGCCCTGAGGGATGTGTGACAGTTTACCAAGCAGACATGCATTTCAAAGAAGGGAGCAGCTGGTGTGAGGCATGGGCTGGAAAGGAGTGGGGTCCAGCTAGAGCACCTGTAAGTGACGGGGATAACAGTCTTGGCAAGGCAGGCCCCGCCAGGGCAGAGGAGAGCACTGAAATGCTTGCAAAGAAGATTTCGAGTTCTTTTCAGTAAATAATGGGAATTCTAAAGCAGGGAAGTGGGACTTGTGCAAGAAATTATTATTTCCATTTTTGACAAATTTCAAGACAGAGGCCCAGAGTGAACAAGCAAACTGCCCAAAGCCTCTGTATTAGTCAGGAAAACAGAACTAATGGGGTAAATATATTTTATATAAATAGACCCACACATTTATATAAGTTGTGTCTCCTGACATTTGTATATACACTTATATTTATATTTTCTATATTGATATTTAATATTCTAGCTGTAAGAGATTTACTGTAAAGAATTGGCTTACATGATTATCAAGACCAGTAAGTCCCAAGATCTGCAGGGACTGGGCAAGCTGGAAACCAGGAGAGCCAATGGTTTAGTTCTGGTCCAAGTCCAATGCTATCTGGGAACACTGGGAACCAGTCAAATCCTATATAATAAAAGGGTAATATGCAAATTGACCAAACAGCAAAATGACTGATCGCTATGACGTGCACTGACCACCAGGGGGCAGACACTCAATGCAGGAGCTGCCCTTCGTGGTCAGTGCGCTCCCACAGGGGGAGTGCTGCTCAGCCACAAGCTGGGGCTAATGGCTGGCCAGTGCAGCAGCGGTGACATCTCCCGAGGGCTCCCAGACTGCTAAAGGGCGCAACCCAGCTGAGGGACACCACCCCTTGACCCACCAAGTGCGCAAATATTGTGCATTGGGCTTCTAGTTGGCCTATAAAATTAACTACCATAGCCTCACAGCTAACAAACCACAGATCAGGGGTTTGAACCCTTTGCTGCGGCAGCCACCAGGCAGAGATCCAGGGCTCTCCTTTCTCAGCCTGGATTCCAGCTTCTTTCCCAGCTGGAAAGCAACAGCCAGTCCCCGGCCAGGTTAGACTGTGGCCAGTCAGAAAGCCCAGCAGAACTTGGGGAAGGAGCTACCCAGCAGCCTCTCTGTTTTAGCCAAGGCTTTGCAAAGGGCTTTACACCCCTCTTGGGAGGAGAGGTGAGGGCCAGGGAGTTGGAGCTTGCCTGGCAGAAGCATAGCAGGAACGGGCTTCCCCATGGGCACTTCGCTGGTCCAGTTCTCTTCAATTGTTTATAGGTCTTCCTAGAACAGAGGCCTAACATGTAAAGGGACTGAATAGGCAAGTCCGGGAGTGTGGTTACGGGCCCTTTTCTCACCTGCCCGGAGTAAAGATTGACCCATCCCTGTGCCTGCAGTGCCAGAGCAGTGCCTGGAACAGAGAAGGTGTGTGACTATTCAATAATGTCCACGTGTTCCACAAGGTCCTGAGGTCCATAGGAGAGGCATGGAGGATGATTCTCAGAGAACAGAAGTTCGTGATGGGGCTAGCTCAAATGGGGGTGGTGAGGAAAAGGACGGAGGACCGTCGTCTTCCAGGCCTCAGCTCTTGGGTACACGGGAGATCTCCTTCTCTGATCTGGAGCAGTTGGAAGAGGAGCAGATCTGGAGGGAGATGGCAAATACAGTTGGGACTGTGAAGACAGGAGTATAGGTCTGGAGGAGGAAAAACACAAGGTGATCTGAGGAAGGTTGTTGGTGTGTCTTGAAGAATTATATATGCGTGGTAGAGGTTTTGAATGGGAGCTGAGGGTGGTCCTTGATCCCTTTTGGGCTGTGGAGAAGGTCTTGAAGCAGACCCCCAGGGAGATGATTCCAAAGGTCACTCCCAGCCAGCCCCAAGGGAACACCACACCCCAGATTCCTCAGGGAGCTGGGGGAGATGAAGCCAGGCTGTGCCCACATCAATGCCCATTTCTTCCTCTTCACCCCATTTAAGCTTGGCAACCCTGGGAGTGAGGGAGAGTAAAATGCCCATTGGGCAGATGGAGGAACTAAGACCCGGCCGGGGAGCTGAAGTGGCTTGCTCAGCGTCACAGCTGGGAAACGGAATCTCAGGCTTGGAGCCCAGGCCTCTCCTGTTTTACAGAAAAGAAATGAGAAGCCCAAAAGGAATGTCCCCATGTTGCCAACGAGGAAGTACAAACAGGAAGGTTGGGTCTTCTCCAAGCCGTTCAGTGAATAGTCATCAAGTCTTCCAACTGTCCTGGGTGTTGATTCATCTCTCCACAGGACTGGGTCTTTTTACCAACCCCAGAGTTTACAAAATACTTGTCTTGGCCACGGTGTCTTGCATTCAATCAAGGTCATGCCACTTCACTCTCACTCAGTACTGAGATCCAGGGAGGGAAACCACCTCCATGGCACACAGCAAAGCAGGAGCTAACTCCAAGGCTGTTTCCCCGGGCTGTCCCTCTGAGCTGCACAGTGAGGGCTTGATTGGTGAGACCAGCCTCTGGTTGACCCTGGGGAACTCTCTGGGGAAAGGGGGGTTCTGTGGTCCAGAGACAGCGAGTGGCTGGCTTGAGGCTCCACAAGCTAAGACCGGTTGCTGCCCTATCAAGGCCCTTGGTGAAACCAGGTACTTTCTGAGGGCGATGGTGGATGGGCAGCCACAGCACCTGCCCCACATCCCACCCTGAGAACACACCAGGAGCCAGGGGCTTTCCACCAGATCCCCGAGAAGTTGCTCCATCATTCTGTCTCACCACAACCATTTCCTTCTCTAAAACGCCCTTCCCCGAAGGTCCTGAGATCAGCCGGGCTCTCAGCACAGAGGGTCCGGACTGGACTAGTTTCGCCAGGCTCAGGAATGTCCCAGGAGGCCCTTTTACCTCTGCCACAGCCCCAAGCTGAGGGGGAGGGGTGGGATGGGGGGATGGCGGGTGGGGGAGCAGGAGGAAGGGCTGGGCCTGAAACTGTGGGCTGGGGAAGGAAGAGTAGCTACTCCCAACGCTGCTGCCAAGCAGTTTACCTACAACGGCTCGCTGAACCCTCACAGCCTCCCTGTGTGGTGGGCACAGTTATGGTCAGCCGTCATTTCACAGGGAAGGAGGCTAACAGCTTCTCCGCAGGTCGGCTCAGTGGTGTCAAGTATCAGGTTTTTATTCTTGTTTTGCTTTTGGAGATTTTTTTTTTTTTCCTTTGGAGGCTGCCTGGAAGGAGTTATGACTTCCAATCGTGCCTAAGAGAGAAGGGTCCCTGGGATGGGGAAACTGAGGGAAGGAGACCTGTCTCAGTGAAGGTCACCCAGCAAGAGAAATAACTGGCTGGGTTCAGCCCCGGTGGCGAAGCATCTCCAGGCTCTCACCCTGACACCGGCTGCCGCCTCCCATCCCTAAGGCCTCAGTTTCTCTTCTCTGAAGGCGGGGGGGTCCAGAGCTCGCGCCTCGGTTGGGTCTGCAGGCCGTGGGAGTTGCGTTTCCGAGAACTGGTTTGGCCTGTGTGGGTGCCTACCTTTCGGCCCCTTCAGCCCCGCCCCTGACCCGCCTCTAACACCCTAAACCGCGGGCCCGGAGAGGCTCCGCCCCCAGCGGAGGCCGTTGTGAGGCGGGGCCTCTCCCGGCAGGAGCCCTGTCCCCGCCCTGACTAGGCTCACCTTGGGAGATGGAGGGTTAGCTCCTCCAAGGAGGGAGAGAGTTGGGTTGGTGAGCTACACCTGCTACTACTGACTCATTCACACATTCATCCACTCACTCATTCAAACTCCTCCATGTTTAGTCATCTACTCTCTCAACACATTCTTATCCAGCACCTTATAAAGCTCTCCCTCAACCCTTCCTGACAGCCACAGGGGGTCACCCCTACGGCTGGACCCTGGGACACAGACATGAGCACGGTGGACAGGCTCTCTGCTCTGAAGGGCTTGAAGAGTGTAGGGGCACAGCAGTGTGTGTCTGATGCTGTAACAGAGGTATGGACTTGAGACAGCAGCAAGACAGCCAGAGCTTGAGTGGGGGAGCAGCCTGGGAAGGCTATAGAGGGAGCGGCATCCGAACTGGATCAGTAAGGGAGCACCAGTCGGCCAGGCGAAGAGTTAATTATAGTAACAACCCCAATAGAAGTTCTTTGCAGGCTCTCCCTGTGTGCTTTATGTCCATTCATTTTCATCTTGACCACAATCCTGAGATGGATTTGGATGGAAGGGTATTATCACCCCCATTTTACAGATGAGGAAACTGAGTAAACAAGGAAGCTGGAATTTGAACTTGGTTTGTATATCTCCAAATCTAGTGCTAAATTTAGACCTAGATTGAAATTTAAAAGTACAGAATGTGAACTCTAAAGGCCTGGAGGCTATACCCAACATGTTAGCAATAGCAGCCTCTGGGAGTACATTGTTGTATGCTGATATACATTTGAATTCTGTTTGAAACAAGATATATCTGTATACATGTTAGAATTCACAATTATGCCATGGTACATTAACTGCTTTCTCCAACTCTTTTTCTTCCTCCCGGAAATGGAAATTGCTTGAGTGGGAAGTGTGTGTTTTTTCCTGGTTACAAAAATATGGGATCATTTTTTGAAAATCAGTCCATTTAAAAATGACTGTTATTAGTGATTTTTCCTGTTAACTCACTTCATGCATAACCTTTGCAATTTGAACGTAAATGTTGTTTTTAAGAACTGAATTACATACATCAAGGACTGGATGACCTGATCAACCAGAGCTCAGGCAGTTCCCAAGAAAAAGGCCTGGGGGTTTTGGTTGACTTCAGACCAGAGTGAGTCAGCTGGGTGAAGTAGCTGCCAAGAAGCAGACAAGTGGAGACAAGAGTCCCAGATGACAGAAGGAAGTCTTCCCTGTACTTCAGGGCTGGTCAGATCTCATCTGAGGCTCAGGCCAACTGGTGAGCTGCCCTGAGGCTGGGGAGAGACCTAAGCGCACAGCTGAGGGTCCTTGCAGAAGAGATATCTTGCGAGGGGGGTGGAGGGGAGGGAGGCAGTTCCAGTGCATGCACAGATGGCATGCAGGTATGGGCAGGTTTGACCAGGGGCGTGACCTGCCTGGAGAAATAGTGAGCAAGAGAGGCTGGAAGTCTACCTCATTAAAGGGCAGCTGTGTGGGTAATAGATTGCATCAGGAGACCTCCCTAATAGGGACATTGTTTGTAAGATATGACAAGGGGAGAGATACATACCCAACTCAACATCTCAAAGGGAATGTGCTAGAAGTATCAGTAGTAAACAATGGTGATAACAATGAGAGATATTTGTTGAGTGCTTATTGTGTGCCAGATTCTTAAAGCCTAGCATATTATGTGTTATATACTTATATTAATTAGGTGAAATATTTTACATAATATATGGTATGTCATACAATATAAGTATGGTATATTATATATACTGTGTGTGTGTGTATCTCTATCTTATGGTGGTTGTGATAAATAAGATAATGCACATTGTGGTTCTCACAGGTTGGTTATATATGTGGTGCGAGGCATAAGGAACCTGAATCTGTATCAGTGGCTTTCAAACTTGAGCTACTCTGGAGGGCTCCTTGCAAGACAGATTGCTGAGCCCCACCTGAGGAGTCTCTGATGCAGGGGGTCAGGGGTCACGCTAATTCACAGGTGATGTCAATGCAGCTGGTCAGGGAATCACACTTTGAGAACCACAGTGTACATAGTCTTATTTATTTGTCACAACCACCTTAAGATAGAGATTCTGTCATTATCCCCATTTTACACATTAAAAACAAAAACAAACCCAAACACATCATCTGGGGCTCCTCACAGACGTAAAACGACTGTTTACAGCTAGTACACGGCTGAGTCTAGGTTTGAATCCAGGTCTTTCTGACTCCAAAGTTCATGCATAACCAAAACAATCAGGTTTTATTTTCAATCAATTGATAAATAGAAATCAAGGCTTTTATAGCTGGTAACAAACTTGCAAACTGTTTCCAGATATAAAATAAGAACAACAAAATGGTCTCTGGAAGAGGCCAGGACAGGAATGATTCCGGGGCAGAGAAACAGCAATGCCCTGGGGGAGGAGGAGCACTGATTCAGCCCTCCACCCTCACCCCCACCCCCGTGTTATGAGGCGCTTTGAGTTACCTTATGCCCAGTATTTCTCAGCTCGTGCAGCTTCAGGATTCCTGGCTGTGGGCTCTCTGCTGGGGCAGTAGTGCTTCCCCTGCTTATGATACAATTCAGCAAACGTATGTTGAATATCTTGCTTAAGAGAACAAGATGGGCTGAATAATGGCCACCCAAAGATACCAGGTCCTAATCCCCAGAACCCATGAATGCTACCTAATGTGGCAAAAGAGATTTCACAAACGTGATTACATTAAATACCTTCCAATGGAGAGATCATCCTGGATTATCCGAGTGGGCCCGACGTAATCACTAGGGTCCTTATAAGAGAGAAGGCAGCGTGTGAAGACAGAAACAGAGAGAGAGAAATGTGAAGAGGCTATGATGCTGGCTTTGAGCATAAAGGAAGGGCCACGTGGCAAAGAATAAGCTGTAGAAGCTGAAAAGACAAGGAAACCAATTCTTCCCTAAAACTGCCAGAAGAAATGCAAGCAAGCCCTGTCAACACCTTGATTTTATCCCCTTCAGAGGCATTTGGGACTTCTGGCTTCCAACTGTAAGATAACGAAGTTGTCTTGCTTCAGCCACTACATTTAGGAGAGGAGTGTAGCTGCCAAAACTGGAAAACTGCCTCTGGCCATCACATTAGTGTGTGAGCAAATAAAATACATCCACACTCACAGGTCTTGTGCCTGCAGGGGAGCAGATGCATACAGACCCACAGGTGGCTTTTGGCCTTGAAGAGGGAGAGCACCTGTAGCCACCGGCACTCACAGAGACCACTTCTGGCCTTATTTCCACAAGTAAGCAAATGTGATTGATTTCCTTATTTAACATTGGCTGAGTACCTGCTGTCAGCATGCCCAGCATGGTGCTGGGTGTGGGTACACACCAGTTAAGCCCAACAGATCCTCATGGGGCTTCTGGGGAAGGGGGGCCAGAAGTTCAATACTCTTTCACATTTACAGTTACAGTGAGGGTGTCTCTGAAGGGGGTTCCGTTCTAAAGCCAGCATTCAGGTGGAAAGGGCCTATCATTCAAAAGTACATTTGAAAGTCCTTAAGTTACCTATAATGCACAACCACCCTTTTGCATGCTTAGGTCTGACAACTAGGCTAAAGGAAGTAATTCAGAGAAAGGCTGTCTTCAGATACCTGGGCATTGAAGCTGCTCTGCCTTTAAGGAAAAGACCGCATCTCTAGGGATGAACTGATGTTGGGCAGAGAATTCGGGAATGCTCCTGGCGCTGCAGGGCTGACTCCAATCTGCTTTTCTATGAAGCATCTATCATCCTAGCACCCTTAAAAGGTTAGTTTGGTTTTTTCAGGGCAATGCCAAATTCTGGGGTCACATCTTTGAAGGTCAGTGGTTGGAGGATCAGTTCTAAGGTTGGTGTGAGTTAAATGTGCCCGTGATGCAAGTCCTCAGGGCAACTGTGGTCAGGGCTGCTACAGAAAAGGGCTGAACCCATGAGACTCTTCGTAGAGGAAGTGATGGTGAACTGATACGGAGGCACAGGTGGGCATTAACCAGGCAAGGCGACTACGGGGGAGGATGTGCTGGGCACACAAACCACCTCAGCGAGCATCTGGAGTTGAGGCCTCCTCTGTAGGCCCAAATGAGTGACACTCACAGCCCCCTGCTGCCCAGAGGAACCCTGAGGCTCTCTGTCTTGACCCTGAGACCTGCAGGAGAGCTTTGTTTGTGAACCCTGTTCCACTTCCTAGTAAATGCTGGGGATTTCTTGTGACCGTTGCTTGTTTATGCACAGGACACTTTTTGTTTCCTGGAATGGCATGGTGGGTTTGGGGGGAGTGGTCTTACAGTCTAACAATGACTTGCTGCGTGACTTCAGGCCACTCACTTCTCTCTGGGCCTTGATGTATCCACCTGTAAAGTGGCGGTTGGGCGGAGGTTGAGTGCTTCCAAGCTCTGACACAGTCCTGGGACTTAGGCAAATAGCACCCTGTTGTGGTTTGAAACCCCAGGCTCTGGCACTGAATTTGAGTCCTGGCTCCACCATTTACTCATCTCACCTCTCCGAGGTTCCATTCTCTCCTTTATAAAACACCCTCTGGACTGGATGAGGATTCAGTGAGATCACAGACCGAGCAATTGTTGCTGTGCCAAGCCCTGCAAATGGCAACTACCAGTAACTTTCTGTAATGAAAGGGAAATGGAATGAGTTATCTCTGCTGATGGCTGTGAAACCCATACCCTCAGGGTGTATTAGTGCAGCCTCAGAAGGTCCTCTGATGTGTTCAGGGAAACACCCAGAGCTGCTAAGCTTCATTTTGGCAGGAACTGAGGAAATTCCCCACAGGGATGAGACTGCTGGGAAGACCATGGCTGCACTAACTTGTGGGCTAGTGGATTCGACTGAGCTGCGAGAGTGGGCCTGGGATAGAGTCTGGGTGGTCTGAGTTAGCTCAGGGTGGGGAAGAAAAAGTCCCTGCCCTCCGCTGGTAAGCAGGGCCAGGACGAGCTGGGACAGGATGGAGAGGAGGACAAATGAGTCTTCTCTCAGCCATGACCGGGCCCTGGGCTTCTGGCCCTGCCCCACCATTACTATGATTCTGACCATCTGGTTGGCATCTACTCATTCTGCAGCTTAGACAGTCTGGCTGCTTTTTATGCAAGAGATGGGAAATGAGTCCCAGAAAGGGCAGGGACTTGCCCAAGATCACTCGGCAAATCAGAACCAGAATTGGGGGTCTCCAGACCTTAGATCCAAGAATCTCTGGCATCAGTAGCTGTTGCCTGGCAACCACGGCAGCCCCAGGTGTCTTCTGTCTCCACATTGCCGTGGGAATCAGGCCACCCGGTGACAATTGGCCGCAGACCTCAGAGAGCAAATGTCCCTGGCTCAGGGTCTGTAGGGAGGAGCACTGACCCAGGCAGGGCCTGACCCAGACAAGGCACAGTGAGCTCCCCTCCGGGTGAGAGTTCCTCCTAGGCTGCCCAGACTCATCAGTCTTTCTGGTGAGGGACAGACTCACACGATTCCTTCTCCAGGCGGCGCTCAGCTGTGGGCCATCATCACAGACAGCAAGAGGTGCTGCCTGTGAGGAGGAATCCTGCCTGAGCCTTTCAGTTACCACTGAGAGGCCCCTTAAGAGAACAATTTGGAGTCACACCTTGGCCTCAACCCTGGCTCAGCCACTCACTGGCATGAGACCTTAGTCAAGTCATAGGCCTCGAAGGGGGAGTAACTTATAATGCCCTAACTGCAAAGGAAATACCTGCACCCATGACTGTCATTGCACATGAAACAGGGAAGGATGTCCAACTACTAGCAAAATCTTTAGACTCGCTACCCAAAGTGGCATCAGATAACTGCATAGCGCTAGGCTACTTACTCACATCACAAGGAGGGGTTTGTGCTATGGCAGACACCTCTTGCTGCTTTTATATAAAAACCACTGGCCAAATTAAAGAGAGCACTCGGAAAGTAATGGAACATTCTAACTGGTTACAGACCTTCAGCCAACAGGGCACTGAGAACACCATGAGGGACTCTATTCAAAATATGCTTCCCAAACAGACCTGGTCTCTTCTGCTACGAGGTCTCTTAACAGCAAGCCTCCTCCTACTGCTTTTGGCCCAGCATACTTAACTGTCTTGTTCACTTGGTCTCCTTCAGGATTCAGGCAACCGACTTCAGGTGGCCATGCAAGAATGCCGATCCCGTCCCTTGGCGGACGACTCCAGCAGACTGCTGGTCATGCAGGGGAATTTAGTTTTGTCCTACCCAAACCTGTACCCAACTGCCAGCAAGAGACTGAGACCCAGCGGTCTACGCCCACTGGCAGTAGGAAGGAGCTACAGAAGCCAGACTGTCACTCTGCAGCTTCCCAAAAGCTTTTGGGTCCCAGTGTCTTGAGGGGGGAATATTAGAATAGGTAGCTAGCTCGACATGAGCTGGGGCAGGTGAAGGAGAGAAAGGGCATAGTTAATTATCCTTGTGCATTCCTGTACATCTACAGGGCCTAAGGTAAAATGTTTAAGCCAAAACAGATTTCCCCATACCCGGACGGAAGGTCATTAGATCTCTGATTCACTCTCAGGACATTGTTCAGCCTCATAGGTCACCAGTTCCAGTCGCCTAGCAGGTGCACACGTGGGTGAGCAAGAGGGGCGAGCTGAAGGGACGGGAGCAGAGAAGTCCAAGAAGACAGAGCCCACAAATACTGAGTTCTGTAACTGCTCAGGGCACTCTCACTCTGAGGTGCCCCCTTAGTCCCGTCTGAGTACATTTTCGGACTGCCAATAAGCTCTTGCTTGCTTTGCTACACTTTGTCTCTTGAGGGAAATCTTTCCTTCAAGAAGACAATGGCCAAGGTCTCATCATTCCATCAGTAACAATACCGCTTCTCAGCTGGCTCCTTCGAACAAGGCCCCTCTCTGGCCTTACATTTTTCATTTGGAAAATGGGACACCGATCCTCACCTCCCCTGTTTGTCTGAATAGTACTAGTATCGATGAGTGCCTGTGTGTGAAGAGCTGGGGGTATGTAAGCACATGTAACTGGGAGGGTTTGGAATGGCCCAGAAGTTAAAAATACAGAGATCTGGATTTAAACCCTGCCCCCATCTTTTTAGCTGTGTGTCTCTGGGCAAGTAATAGAATCTCTCTGAGCCTTGATTTCTTTTCCTATAAACTGGATTTCTTGGTATTATCTCCTAAACTGGTTCCAGTTGTTAACTGAAATACACACATCAGGGCCTAGGAAGAACCCAGGCTCAGAGCAAGCTGTCAGGAATGATGGTTCTTGTTTCTAATCCCCAATGACCTCTCACTTCCTCGCCTCTCACAGGTGCTGTCTTGTTTAAACCCAGCTGTGCTCAGGACAAGGCCCCTTCTGAGACTGCTTCTACACAGACCTTCTCCCACATCTGTGAGGCCTCAACTAATTGTTAAAATAGAGAATAACTTTATTTATATCTTTTACTCATTGTAAAAGTAATGTGTTCGTGGTAAGAAAAAAATTAAACACAAAAGTAGAAAGAAAACAGAGATGAAACATCAGCACCCAGAGATAATCACTGTTAAAAGTTGGGTGACTTTCCTTCCTGATTTCTCTTTATTGCATGTGTAACAGGATGTTAAATGCAAGTTTCCTTTGGTTTTGGCTTTGGGGTGGAGGCAACAAATGCCAAGGACCACCCAAGCAGGGCCTGCTGAAGGATGGAAAAACCGGTTGGACCAGCTGGTTATCACCCACCTCTGGTTATCATGGAGTGTGTGTGTGTGTGTGTGTGTGTGTGTGTGTGTGTGTGTGTGTGTGTCAGAGACAGAGAGAAGAGAGGCTGGTTGTGGGGGGGAGGGGAGGGAGCAGGATCCTTTTGAAAATCCAAAAGAGTCCCCCACTGCAACACCCCAGAGAGGAGGGGTGAGGATGTACCTCTTCCTCATTTTAGGGGAGGGGACTCTAAGGGAATCACTTGACTTTGAGATGTGCCTCAGGGCTCTGGACCAAGGGAAAAAGGGAAGTCTAAGACAATGACCCACTTTCCTAGCACTCACACTTTCCCCAGCAGAGAGCTGGTCATACTGAATCGTAAATAACTACTGAGTTGTCTGCCTCCCTAACTGATCTCCACAATCTTTCAGATAGTCTGGGTCTTGTATCCTCTGCCCTTGCAGAAGGCCTAGCGCTTACTCAGTGCTTGGTAAATGTTCTGGTGAATGAAGGAAAGACTAATGAAGCCGTGGAATGGAAAACAGAAATAACAAGTGTGGGGGCTAAAATTCTTCTAAATTCTTCCTTCCTTCCTTATTTATTTATTGTTTAAAGTATTACATATGTCTTAAATTCTTCTAGCTGGACTATTAAGTTAACATGAGACATATTCGCAGGAAAAAATGTCCAAAATTTATTATGGCTGTATATGCGGGGGTTGGGGGGTGCATAAGAATGAGACCCCAAGAGGCATTGGCAGTTGAGGTTTATATGCCAATCTGTACAAGCAGAGGAAGGCAGGAGTCTGGGATTTCAAAGGGAAAGCAGGCAATTCACAGATAGATGGAAAGAGCAAACATGTGATAAACAAATTCTCGCTGGGCCACCCAGAAGCAAGGGGACACAGGAGGAAATAGGTTTTGCTCAATTTCTCCTTGTCTGCCACGTCCAGTTTATTTTATGATGCTAAGGTGATGCTCCCTTTCTTTAAGTGGGTCTTTCTACCTGAATTACTTCAAGCAGGTAAAGGGGCGGGGGTGGTCCAAAGTTCTTCCTGAGTCTTTTGTTTCTTAATAACTGGCTTTAAGTCAATATCTATCCCAAAAGGCATATTTTGAGGTGACAAAACTTTGGTCCCCTTCACAGGATTTTGGAACCACACAGATCTACGTTCACATCCTGCCCCTGCCACTTTCTACCTGTGTTCCCCTTAGGGAAGTCGTGTCATCTCTCTAACCTCCTTTTTCTCACTTGTACAATGAAGGTAACTTAGGGGTCTGCTCTACAGAGTTTTGAATGAAATGGCACATAGTAGGTGTTCCAGCAATCACGAATGAATGAAGACAGTAGTCTTGGAAACGCTGCAAACTGGCTGGGCCTCCTGAGAATTTCCTGTCTGAATTGATATATTTCTGGAATTTCCAGATCCTGGCTTTCTTCTCTGTTCCTTCTCCAGTCCCCATCACCACCAACACCATCTCCTCTTTATAGCAGCAACAACAGCTGCCAGTTGTATGGCAATTCATAGGAAATCCATGGTCTGGTCTCATTGAAATCTCACAATAACCATGTGAGATCTATCTAGATCATAATCACCATTTCACAGATGAGGACATTGAGGCCCGAAGATGGTGAGTGACTTGCCCGAGGGCACAAAGACCTGAGACTTGAGGGCACTGCTTTTGGCCTTCCTTAACGGAACTGATTTAACATGAACTCAGCACCCACTGTGTGCCAGGCACTTAAAATTTGTGGTGTTAAACAGAAATCTTAAATTCCATGGTTGAAAGTCTTTTTAAAAGAAAAGGTTTATTAGGCCATTGCTAGCAAAAAAGAAGACTGGTCTTTTTTTCCCCATTTTTTTTTATTAAGGTATTATATGTGTACATATCTTACCATTGCCCCCCCCCCCCCCCCACACACACACACCCCACAAGAAGACTGGTCTTGGAGCATGCAGTTCAAACTACCCGGCAGGATCCTGGAGTGCTGCAAGTTTCACAGATCAGGTAGCAGAGAGAAGGGTGTAAGCCATCCTGAAAGAATCTGTGTTGTCCGGCCGGCATGGCTCAGTGGTTAAGCATCTACCTATGAACCAGGAGGTCATGTTCGATCCCCGGTCAGGTCAGGGCACAGGTTCGGGCCGATCCTCAGTGGGGGGTCTACAGGAGGCAGCCGATTGATGTTTCTCTCTCTATCTCTCTCCCTTCCTCTCTCTCTGAAAAGCAATAAAAACATATTTTTAAAAGAGAATTTGTGTTAGCTGTCTACAAGGGGGATGGCTGCCGGTGAGGTGGGGTGGGTCTGGGATAGGCCCCAGAGAGTCCACGGCTGAGTTTGTACAGCTCTCAGGTCAACAGAAAGCAGAGGCTCCTGGCTGTTCTTTTTAGATAACCTGGGAAATAGCCACCTGGAAGTCAAGTTAATTCCAACCTACACCAAGGAGCGAAGCAGTCTTTTGTTGGTTTTGCACTGCAGTTGTCAGCCCATTAACCCCTTTTTGTCCCTTCCTTCCACCCTCCAGCCTGTTGTAACTTAATTTAGGATGGCTCAGAATGTTCTCCTTGCCAGCGGCATGGCTCCTATCCCCGTACAGGTGAGTGGGGAGGAAGACAAGCACCTCAGAAACAATACCTGTGACTCTGCCCGGTAAGTGCCGCCGATAAACTCCAGAGGAGATGGTGATTTCTTCTGCTTGGGGCCAATCAGCTGGAGAGCCGGTCCGTTCCACTGTTTTCCATCTCTGTGGCTGGGGCAAGTCACTTCACCTCTCTGGGCATTAATTTCTCCATCTGTAAAATGGGGTTATAATAGCACCTCTCTCATATACCCACTGCAGGGATGACAGAGACGATGTATACATGTAGCACAGTGTCTGGCACAAGTAAGCACTTAGTCAATGATTTCTGTGACCTAGAGGTCGATCAGGAGCCCTCTGACCCCTTGAGATCATGGGATGAGCCCAGGCACCCATTTCTAAACCCCCCTCCAACATTACTACATATTCCTGGAAGGTTTTATTTCTCCTGGTCCAGCTCCTGCTTCAGCCTGTACTGTCTTTGGCTAGCACTACACCAACACAAATGAAAAATTTGGCCCCTTCATCATTTTCACAAACGCCCCAGTCAGTGCAGCCTCAGTACGTATTGCAGACTTTTTTGAAGATTTCCAGGGATGGGAGACAGAAGGAGATAACATCATAGCTACAAAAAACCTCAGAGTGAACTAAAAATACCCTGATTCCCCATGCAGCCTCAGCTGGCTCTTCTGTTTCTCTCTACACTGTCCCCAGTCCCTCAGCCCTGGGCCAGCTCCTGTCTCCTGAAAACGGACATCTACCTTTGTTTGGCTATTGTCTCCACCATCGCCTCCTAAGGAGCTTTCCAATTTCCACTCCCCTCCCATTTTTGGTGTTGGCTTCCCTTCCTGTCTCACCCTCCCCTTTCCCCCCAGCACGGCCAAGCACTACAGGTCCCCTCTCAGGCCTTCATGAGACCCCCACAAGGATGGGGAAATGTTTGCTGTCATTTATGGCAATTGATGCTGGAGGGTGTGCCACACTGGCTGGCTTCCTGAAGCCTCCCACATCTCCCTGCTCCCCTCCCCCCCACCCCCCCACCCCCCCGCCCCCGACCCCTCACTCTCCGCACTTTTGTTCCTGCTCATTTTCCAAACCCAGTCCTCTAGTTTCTGGTAGATTCTCCAGTCCTAAGTAGTTTAAAACATCCAAATTGGAGTTCTCTTCCTTGTTACCTCCACAACAGCGGTCTCTTAGAGCTTCAAGATGCACCTTCATCTTAAAGAGTTTTTTTAGTTATTTTTTTCAATGAAAGTCATTGTTAGGTCTGATCAAATAATTGAATTCATATCCCTTCCTCTGAGAACTGACCTTTAGACCACGTCACAACCAACATTCCCTTTCGCTAAGACCACATTCCACTTGCTAAGACCACATTCCACTTGCTAAGACCACATTCCACTTGCTCAGACCATTATCTTTCCCCTCAGGACCTGCCCAGGGAATTCTCCACCCAGAAAAAGCCCACCTAGAATCCTTCAAAATCTCTGGCTCCCTGTCTCTGGGGGCTGATGCCATTTTGGGGCTCAGCCCATCTGGTATTCCGATGACCTAATACATTTATAATCCCTCACCACTGTGGCCTCATGAGTTCCACCTTCGGTGACCCTAACAGTCATCTTCTTTCCTAAGAGAGGAGCTCATGCACTGTGGATCTCTGACCTGCATCTGGCCCACAGGGATGTTTCAAAAATCAAATCAACATTTAAAAATTAAGATATTACACATAAAAATCTGGATGTGTGCCTTTTCTTGTAAACTCAAATATCTGGCATCATAGGGCCACAGGACCCCCAAGGAGCACGTTGGCCTGAATGCAGAGTAGGGTCCCTGTCCTTTATGCCCCTGCCCCCTGACCTTATTTATTCCTCCTGCTTGAGCCCTGAAGGCTTTCGGCTTTGTGACCTTTGCTAAGGAGGCACTTCAGTGCCCATTTCCACCCTCCATTGCATTATTATAATAAAGTTGGGTCTACGAATTTGCTAGGTTCACAAAGGTCACCCTAGGCAGAAGGTACAGCAAGTCACTTAAGTATGCAAGTGATGGTTTTTCTTGAAAGCGTAAGGGATCCAGAAGGACTGGGTCTCTGGTGCAAAAGGCGGTGGGCTGGAAAGGGTTAAGCTGGGGTTTGATTATGAAACATATCGATGCTCTTATAGGGCATTGGGAGCCAGTGTGCGGTTTAAAGCACGCCAACACAGCATGAGCTGTGCATATGTGAAAGGCAGCTGGGAAGCTCGTGGCGCGGGATAGATTGGAACCCTCCCATCCCCCGCCGTCCCCGCAGGGAGCCCAACGAGAGGCTAGGGTAGTGGTCCAGGAGGGCCAGGGATGCTGCAGCCGGACGCGTGGCATCAACCGTGGGAATGGATGGGACCACAGCAGGGATTCGGAGGCAGCCTCGCCCGAGCGTGGATATGCTTGACTTGGACGCAAAATATTGTGGGCGCTGCAGCTGCAACTCGCTTGCCTCCCCTTCGCCCCCCTTATTCCCCCGCGCTGCGGCAGACTGCGGCGGAATCCCCGCCACTCACGAAGCGCCTTCCCCAGAAGCAGCGGTGCACAGGGGGCGGAGGCGGGATGGCGGGGATGCCGGAGACACGGGTCTTCCCTGGAAGGCCAGCGAAGAAGAGGAGGGGGAGGCTGTCACGTGGTGCTCCCGGCGCAGCCCTATCAACGAGTGCCGCAGCCGAGGCACCGAGCAGCCCGCTCCCGTCCTTCGGGCGCCCGCAGCTCAGTCAGTTGGCCCAGCGCAGAGCCGGGTAGGGCGGGAGTCTTGCTCTCTCTGCAGCCTGTACCTCTGTCCCTGGCTGCCCATGGCGGTCCTCACTGCAGCTTGGGAGGTCTGATTGGCCCCGTGAACACTCTCCTTCCCCAGTCTCCTCTGCCTTCCCCCACCTGTCCCTTTTCCGACCATGCTACTGGCACAACCGCTTTGTTTGGTCTGGCTGAAGCAGGTTTGTTACATGCCGCAAGCTTGCAGTTCTGAACAAAATCCACTAACCTGGCTGGAGGAGGAGGAATTAAAGCAGAAATCCCACAGATACCGAAAGCCCCACACGTTCCAAACCGACCTTATTAAGCCCCAAGCTGCTCTTTCTTTGTGTCCCCATCTCTGTTTTAAGCCGAAACCCACGTAAGTCATCGCCTTCTCACTGTTCACCATCAAATTTGTGACCACAACGTTCTAAATTTACCTCCAAAATGTTCCTTAAACCTCAGTGCCCAGTTTTTTTCTTTGGCATTTATCCTGATTTGTAACTGTTTATTCGGGCTTGTTTTTTGCATGGTTACCCCATACCTGGAGTGTACTGTAAGTGCCATGAGAACAGAGACCTTGTCTATTTTGTTCATCACTGTGTCACCAACACACTACCAGGCACATAGTAGGTAAGTGTGAATAATAAATAGATGCATAGCAAGTCCTGTGCTAGGTATTAAGTGCAGGAGGGGGACATAGATTTTAAGTTGAAACACAGTTCTGTCCTCAAGAAGTCATCTATCCAACCAACAAGCCCTGGGAGGGCCAGTGTACAAGATAATTAAGACTCCATTCCTAATTTCCCCCTTCATCTGGGAGGGACTACACGTGATTAACCTAGACCCGTGGTCGGCAAACTGCGGCTCGCAAGCCACATGCGGCTCTTTGGCCCCTTGAGTGTGGCTCTTCCACAAAATACCACGGCCTGGGTGAGTCTATTTTGAAGAAGTGGCGTTAGAAGAAGTTTAAGTTTAAAAAATTTGGCTCTCAAAAGAAATTTCAATCGTTGTACTGTTGATATTTGGCTCTGTTGACTAATGAGTTTGCCGACCACTGCCTTAGTAAGACTCCGTGGTAGTGGAAGGTCAGGTGCAGTGGTACATACTAACTTAGAGAGTCAACAGAGTCCAAGATTTGGAACCCGATCATCTGGCTTCCCAGGCTAGCTTTGCCGCCTTCTGGCTTTGTGACCACAAGCTTCCTCTCTTTTGAGGCTCCACCTTCTCATCTTAAAAATAGGAGTAACAGTCCTAGCTGTTTGGGCTCAGTGGATAGAACGTCAGCCTGTGGATAGAAGGGTCCCAGGTTTGATTCCAGTCAAGGGCACATGTCCAGGCTCGCTCCTCAGAAGGAGGCATGCAGGAGGCAGCCTATCAATGATTCTCTCTCATCATCGATGTTTCTATCTCTCTTTCCCTCCTCCTTCCTCGCTGAAATCAATAAAAATATTTTTTAAAAAATAGGAATAACAATACTACCTCAAAGGGCTGAAAGATATGAATGAGATCAATGAAAGTACCAAGTGCCAGGTTTATGACAATGTTGGATGGAGGTGGGTAACAGTACCATCTAGTTTGCCTGAAGAGATCAAATGATACCTTTTGAACCAGAACAATGAATCAATTAATAATAGCATTCCCTTTCATTCTCAAGTGTCCTGGGTTTGGACAGTAAATTATGTGGTCATCCTTGTATTAGATGTAACACTAGAATTATCTACAGGGTGCCCTGGGAACACAAAAGAAGGAGAAAGATGAGTCTGACTGTAAAAGGTGGGGGGTGAGGGGGGGAGTGGCCATGGAAATGAGCCTGCAAGTATGTATAGAATTACAACAAATAGAGCAGGATAGAAAGGGCATAACAGGCAAAGAAACCAGCATTTGCAAAGAGTCTGGTTTGATCATTGTGAGATGTTTAGATAACATCAAGAAGCTCAAATGGCCCAGCCTGTGTGGCTCAGTGGTTGAGCATTGACCTATGAACCAGGAGGTCACAGTTCGATTTCTGGTCGGGGCACATGCCCGGCTTATGGGCTCGATTCCCAGTGGGGGGCTTGTGGAGGCTGCCAATCAATGATTCTCTCTCATTATTGACGTTTCTATCTCCCTATCCCTTACTCTCTGAAATCAATACAAATATATATTATTTTTTTAAAAATTCAAATGGCTCAATTCCAAGATGCACAGAAGGAGATGAGGCTGACTGTGGGCACTGCAGACATTTTTTGAGTAGGGACTGACCTGAGCTGATGACTTCACAAACAGGCCAATTGAGGCGCTGGGGCCAAGTCCAGTCAAAAGAGATAAAGAGGCCTGAACCAGGAAGAGGCTCTGTAAGTACTTTGGAGAGAAATAGAACTTGGATTTGGGGGTCAGAGGCAGGAGGACTTCCAGGTGGATGGGAGGTCAGTCACTGAGCACGTGGCAAGGAGGAAATGCCTGGAGACCCAGGAGACAGGAGACAACTCAGATCAGACTGACCAGGCTCAGTGGCATTCACCACTCCGATCCAGAGGGAAAAGCAGGAGTCACAACAGGTAGAGGTCACTTCAAAGGCCAGTGGGAGCTGGAGCCCAGTCACTTTTCAGGTACCATCTGATTAAAATTCACTTTCAGAGCAACCTTGAAAGGCAAGAGAAAACTCAAAGCTAGACGGGCCAACTTCATTATACATATGGCTCTCCTTGAGCAAAATGTTCCCACAATGTCCAACTATCTAACAATAAAGGCTGGTGTTCAAAGTTCTTGGTGATCTGGTCTCAACTTATCCCTGGTGAACATTTCATATTTCACCTACTCATGTTTGGCCCCTTCCTACCTGTGAAAACACAAGAATTTCTCCTGCCCCTGCTTCAACCATATGGTCCAGGTAGGGACTATCAATCATGGTATCCCATCCCCATGACTAAGGGCCCAGTTGCCATAGTACTTTCTCAAGTGAGCTAAAAATCACTTTTGCCTTAGGCTAGTGTAGTGGGGTAAAATGAAAAATTACTTTCCTCCTGCCCTCTAATCCCCTGACAGGGCACATACAAAAATCAACCAATGGCCTTTGCTGGTGTGGCTTGGTTGGGCATCGTCCTGTGAACCAAAAGGTTGCTGGTTCAATTCCTGGTCAGGACACATGCACAGGTTGCGGGCTCAATCTTTGTTAGGGGCCGTGCAGGAGGCAGCGGATAGATGTTTCATTCTCACATCAATATTTCTCTCTCTCTAAAAATCAATTAAAAAACATATTTAAATTAAAAAATATATATATTTAAAGAATATGAGACTGAAGGAGACATTGGGCAGTTAGATGTATATGCTATTCTGGACAAAGGAAAGATAGGGATCTGAGATTTTAATGATAAAGCAGGCAGTTTATGCATAGATGAGAAAGAGCAAACGTGATAAATTCTTGGCGGCCCACCCAAAAACAATGGGACACAGAAAGAAACAGGCATTTGCTAGATTTTTCCCTGTCTGCCACATTCAGTTTATACTGTGTTGCTAAGGTGATGCTTCCTTTGAGCAAGTTTTTCTATCTGAATTCCTTTAAGCAGGTAAGGGGGAGGGCCCAAGGTTCGTTCTGAGACAAATTTATTTCAGAGAGGAAGGAAGAAGGAGAGAGAGATAGAAACATCAATGATGAGAGAGAATCATTGATTGGCTGTCTATTGCACACCCTACTAGGGATAGAGGCCAAAATCTGGGCATGTGCTCTTGACCGGAATTGAACCCAGGACCCTTCAGTCCGCAGGCCGAAGATCTATCCACTGAGCCAAACCAGCTAGGGCTGGGTCTTTTGTTTCTTAATAACCAGCTTAAAATCAATATCCCAAAAGGCATATGTTGGGGTGACAAAACTTTGGTCCCCTTCACTAGTCCATGTCTGGGCTTCTTTTCTTTGAGTGCAATGGAGTCATAATAGAGAACTATTCCATTCTCTTCTCTTGTCCATGCTTCCAGACATTCTCTCCTCCTCTGATACCCTGCTGTTCCATTTCTTCAGACTGATCCTATGTTTGTACCCCCATGCCTTCCCTCCAGACTCCTTCAGTTTGGAATGTCTTACAATTTGTCAACTCATACTCATCCTTTGAGACCCAAAGCCACCCCTGACCACCCTGAGCAAGGCTTGCCAGGCCCCCCTTTGCCTGTCACAGCTTTTTGTACATGTCTTCATCACCTAGTATCCCAATGACCTGCTTTCTTGTCTGTAACCCCCCTTAAGCTATGTTTTTCATCTCCATGACCCCAGTGCCTGGCAAAGGGCCTAGCACAAAGTATAATAAATGTTTACTGAATAAGCGAATACATGAGTAAGACTCTCTCTTTCTCTCTCTCATGCCATCTCCCTGAGTCACTACTCGGTTTCTATCAAGTGGAAACACAGAAGAAAAACCAGGAGGAACTGCTTTAGTCCCTTGATTCAAGAGTGACGTATTCAGGAAAAAGAAACCCCAGTAGAAATAGGGCCATCACAAAGCCCATTGGCATTTATAAGAGGTCAGTTTTCTGCCAAAGCACTGCTGGTGACAGCTTTGAGCTGAGCACTTTGTTTGGGAGCCAGAGCCAAAACTAACATTCAGTGTGTTGAGCTTTTCTGCACGCTAGGATTCTGACAGCTGTTTCTGTCAGCTCCGCAGGGAAAATCATCTAAAAGCCGTCTGGGTCTGCCTAGAACCAGGGATCCCCATCTCCCTTGCCTCAATCTGACCCAAGTAACGAGGCAGCCCTCTCCCCCACCCTTCATCCCCACCACAGGCACACACCTCCTCAAAGGGAGCTCTTTAATTGATCAGGAGGACAAGGGGCACTGAGAACAGAGTCAAAAATGGCTATAGGGGACTTGGGCCTGTAGGACAAGTTCTGACCAATAGTCTGTGAGTAGAAATAGCATGTCATTTCCACGCTGAAGTACTTAATTGCTGGTGCACAACTCTCCAGCTCTCTTTCCATTATTGAGACAATCCTGAAAGCCTTATACTGAGGTGGTGGAGCCTGGAATGGAAGTGGTCTGGATCTCTGAGTTATCCAATAGAGTGGAGGAGAGCTAGCTACCCTGAAGGATGACTTGATCCATAGCAGATTTTGCATGAATGGGGAAAATACACCATTGTTGTATTAAACCATTGAGATAGTTGGGTTGCTTGTTACTACAGCAGAGCCTAGCCTATTCTGACCAATATATGGACATTAATTGTTTTTAACCATCCAGCATCTGACCTCCTTCCTGCTTGAGGAGAAACATTGCTCCTCCTCATGTCTCCTTGGTATTGCCAAATCCAGCGACCACTTCTTTGTTTTTTGTCTTTCTTGATTTCTCAGCAGCATTTGTCACAATTGACCACTCTGCCCCTGGAAACATTTTATCCTGGTGTCTATGACATCATACTTGGTTGGTTTTTTTCCTATTTCACAGCCCTGCTTCTTAGTTTCTTTTGTTGGCTCTTCTACTGTTTCACCTTAAAAGTTTGAAGTTTTTCAGGGTTTATTCCTAGAGACCTTTCTCATGGTTTTAAATACCATCCATGAAAAAGAGAGCTGGTTGCCTTCCAATACTCATTCTACCATTCTTTATTAATAACAAAACCCCTAGTTTTAGGGGCACACTGTGCCCAGTTAAAAAACTACATTTCCTCGCATGGCCATGTGACTGTTTTGGCCAATGAGATGTAAGAAAAATGTATAGAACTTCCAAGGCATCCTTCTTAAAAGGAAAAAGGTGGGCCTTTCTTTCCTTTTTCTCCTCACTGGCAGGAATGTGAACTAGATGAGGTAACCTTAAGATTGGAAACCAAGTGCTAAGGATGCTGGAGCAGCCCTGAACTGCCTACCTTTAGACTTATTTTTCTGAAGAGGGATATAAATTTCTATCATAAGCCTTTTCTTTTTCTTTTATTATTTGCAACTGAACCTAACCCTGATACATTCTCATGCTGTTGAAGTTGCTTGCTTGCCTCCCATTTGGAAGCCTGGGTCCAGATCCTCTCCCAGTCAGAGGAGTGGGGAACCAGAAAAAGAAATGCACTTCCAGGCAAAAAATTATAATAATAAATAAATTCAAAAATGCTGGGCCTCCTTCCACAAATTGTAAGTAACCAAGCTACCAGGAGGATAGGATGGGAGGTGGACCTAGGAATAAAGTTTATTAGCTCACAGAGAGCATTGAATGCTAGAGTAAGGAATGTGTAAGTCCCTTGCAGATAGGGAGACCCTGTCTGTCTTATCCAGTAATGCCTCTGCTTTGTAGCTACTCAGTGAATGACTATATTCTTTATTAAGTAACTAGTGACTTGGTGCACAAAATTCATGCATATTAAAAGGGAATTAGAGGAAATATTTTAATATAGCTATTTGCCCTTTCTCTATAATAGAAGTGTCAGAGATGAAAGCAAATTAGTAAAATGTATATGAAAATCTTTCTCCTGTCAGAATATGGGGCACGGCCCGGGAACCAGAGTCAAGTCCCTGCCCACCCATGTGCACCTCGAAAT
This sequence comes from Corynorhinus townsendii, assembly GCA_026230045.1. NCBI lineage: Eukaryota > Metazoa > Chordata > Mammalia > Chiroptera > Vespertilionidae > Corynorhinus > Corynorhinus townsendii. The sequence goes on from JAPDVU010000002.1 coordinate 201,176,734, forward strand.
CAAGGGAGACCCAGGCCCAGCTGGCCCCACCCCTCATTGGGCTAGATCCAGACCTGGCCAGCCTCACCCCCACCATGCCCCACCAGGCGAGGGACACAGCCTCAGGTACCGGTCAAGCCCCACATGGCAGGGGCTGTGGCCTCAGGTCCCCTGGCCTGGCACTGGGGCAGGGCCTCAGGTCCCGCATCAAGCCCTGCTGGGCAGGGGGGCATGGCCTGAGGTCCCCGTCAAGCCCCACCAGGTGGGAGGCGCAGCCTCAGGTCCCTGCTGATTGCTAGTTAAGGCTCATGAGGGGAACTCAGCCTCCACTGTGGGCACAGCCATCTTGTTATGGCATTATGGTCAATTTGCATATTCCCTCTTTATTAGATAGGAAGATGATGTTTGCTTAATAAGCAACAACAAAAGAAATGTTGGAAGGCAGACTAGTTGAGAATCACCACTTAATCTAGCCTTGTCTGCTTTTCACACATGAAGTAACCAAAGCATCAGTTGCTGGAAGTGGCATTCAGACTATCCATAAGGAAAGGCAAACTGAAAACCCCATCTTGGAGATGATGCGGTGTTAGAACTAGGGAAGGAGGTCAAGAAAAGCCCTCGGGTTAGTATCTCCTTAAGATGGCTGTCCTGGAACCACCTGACCTGCGGCGAAGCTCCGCCCCAGCACGGCGGGCCCCTCGCCGCCCGGCCCCGCCCCGCCCGGCGCCCCTGCGGCCCTGCGGCCCTGCGCCCCTGCGCCCCAACGGTGCGGGTTGTGAGGTGTCTCAGCACAGCGCCTGCGCAGTGGGCAGCGGCGCGAGGGGCGGAGGCTTTATAACCACTTCGTTGAAGCTGCACTGTTTCTATCTCGGGAAGGCGGCGGCTGAGGGAGCTGAGGAGGGAGCTGTAGCGGCGCTGGGCGCCGCTCGCCCCTCGGCCTCCGGGGGCCATGGGCTCTGAGAAGGACTCCGAGTCGCCGCGCTCCACATCCCTACACGCGGCAGCGCCGGACCCCAAGTGCCGCAGCGGCGGCCGGCGCCGGCGCCTCCCCTTCCACAGCGTCTTCTCCGCCTCGGCCCGCGGCCGCCGCGCCCGAGCCAAGCCGCAGGCCGAGCCGCCGCCGCCGGCCGCGCCGCCGCCGCCCACCACGGCTCCCGCCCCGGCCGTGGCCCAAGCCCCGCTGCCCGAGGCGCTGCCCGCCGATCCGGTCGCCGAGGCCGAGGAGGAGGCCGAGGCGGCGGCGGGGCCCGGGTTCGACGATGAGGAGGCGGCAGAGGGCGGCGGCCCGGGCCCGGAGGAGGTGGAGTGCCCGCTGTGCCTGGTGCGGCTGCCGCCCGAGCGGGCCCCACGCCTGCTCAGCTGCCCGCACCGCTCGTGCCGGGACTGCCTCCGCCACTACCTGCGCCTGGAGATCAGCGAGAGCCGGGTGCCCATCAGCTGCCCCGAGTGCAACGAGCGACTCAACCCGCACGACATCCGCCTGCTGCTTGCCGACCCGCCACTCATGCACAAGTACGAGGAGTTTATGCTGCGCCGCTACCTGGCGGCGGACCCCGACTGCCGCTGGTGCCCGGCGCCGGACTGCGGGTGAGTGCGGGGGCGTGGCCGCCGGGGTGGTGGGCTGCGGCCGCCGGGACCCGCCGATGCCTGGGAACTGGACCCGTGTGCTCCGCCCCCGGAGGGGCCTTCCACACCGTGTGTGTGTGTGTGTGTGTGTGTGTGTGTGTGTGTGTGTCCATCCCAGTGTGGAGGGAGAGCTGAGGGATGACCCACGGGAGAGGGAGGCGGCAACTGCGGTGGGTTTAACTGGTAGCCATCCCTAAGCCCAGACGAGTGCGGCGGCGGCACCCAACATCCCACCCCTGACCAAGAGCTTGAGGTGGAGGCTGAACAGTCGGTGAGGGAGGGAGCTATCATTAAGTCAGGAGGCAGGGCGTTTTTTTTGTCGGGTAAATGCCCCTCGGTCCAGAGGTAAGGGGTTCCTCTTACTGAGGGGATGTATGGCAAAAGACGGAATGAGAATATCATCTTGAGGGGGCAGCACTTCGGAGGGGTGTGTCCATTGGGCTAGAGGCAGACTTAGCCTTGCCGCAGGAGGTGTGTTCTTCCTGAGCACCCCTGTTGAAAGTTGGGATGGAGGTGATGAGAAAGGACAGCTCACTGGGAGTGTCTGGGGCACTCTGAGCATTGTTTGTCATCTGTGCCAAGCTGTTGGGAGGCCCCCGGTGGTTTTCACGCTGGTGCCTCAGGCAGGGTGAGGAGTGGACCCTTTGTCCAGGAAGCAATGGGCCACTCAGAAGAAGGCTGTGGAGAGGTTGATATGGGAGGAGAAAATGTGTCTCCTAGCCCCTCTGATCTTGAGTTCTTGACAGTCTTTTTAATGCACCGTGTATGTTGAATTTTTAAGGTCAGTGAGAAAATATGCCTCAACTGCAGAGACATAATACCAACAGATTTATCTATAGTGGAGACCCTCCTCCCTCATGTAAAAAAAAAAAAAAAAAAGCTGATTGTGTCAGTACATCCCATGAATGGTGGCATGCAGCAAAGGGGCTCCTCTAAGTGGTTGGGAGTCAGACGTGCCATTACCTGTTCTTTGACCTTGAGAAGATAATTTTATTCTTGTGTGTCATGTTTTCGGGACAGAAAGATGCTAAGGACTCCTTGCCGTGGGTCAATGTAATGCTAGTAAAAAGCTTCATGATCTTTGCTTCAAGGGAGTTAAGAAGGACTTTTAATTGTAGCCTGTATGTCAAGGCTGTTTTAAGATTTCCATGTTTGTCTCCTTCAAAAGAAGTCGGCATAGACTGTTCAGGGGAGTAAAAAAAGTTAGCTGCTTCTATTTATCTACCAGACTTGTTTAGAGATGGGTGTGTTATTTAACCTCACTGAGATGAGGTTTCTAAATTACTCTGAAGTTGTTTGCAATGGTCCTGTGTTTATGGTAAATCACTTTCACTTTCAGTTAATAAGTATCAGAAAGAACTATGTAGGCTCTTAGAAGTTTTTGCTTATATCTGGTGATCCGACTGGCCTTAAGAGGTTAACTTACATGGTATTCACATTTTACAGAGACTATTGATCTATTTTCTGAACCAAAGGAATTTAAATGAACACTGTTCACTTTGGAATAGTATATTAATTCCTTTGAGATGTGGGTTTCCTTGAATTTTAACTAAGAAATGTGACACCATTGATCATCTTTCTGGAAAAGCTTCCTTTTTGTTTATTATTCCTCTGAAGTCAAACTCTTGACTTTGTTCACATCAATAAAAAGGGACAAGAATTAATTTACAATCTCGATGACAACTCCAAACCATTCCTGATTTTGAAGTTATTAAAAAATTAGGCCATTTTCTATTTTAGCCAAGTATTGCATCAGTTGTCACCAGAGTTTATTTTTTAATTAGTTAAAAGAATTGTAACATTTTTATGTATAATTTTTAAAAAATGTGTTGTCTGTGTGTTTAAAGAAGGTGAAGTCTGGGGAAAGAAAGCAAGCTGGCAACATGTGCCAGGCATACATAATTTAATTTGATCCCTGCAACATGATAAGATAAATTTGATCTAGTTTTATAGGTGAGGGAACCAAAATTTAAATAAAGTGAGTGACTTGTTCAGAGTCATGTAACTAGTGTAAACACTGGTTTTAACTCTAACCAAGTTTAATATTCTTTCCTCGCAACCTCTGTTTTAAAAAGCATGGTTTGTCAGTATTGTTGGGGATGCTAATGTTTGGGTCATTTCAACAAGTGTGCTCTAAGGACAACGTTGAGAGAGCCAAGGATGCTAGAATCAATTTTCTTTCCTGATTCCTATTGTTAACAGCTCTTACCTGCTTTATTTTTCTTACCTGAAATAAGCCTGATCCTTTCCTGACTTTAGAGGCATAATGCTTGCACAGTGTTTTGAGATCTTCAGTTGAAGATGTTAGGTAAACAGGGAGTAACTTTAAAATTCTGTTACTTCCCAAACAGGTGTCTGGGTTCACTGGGTATGTGGCCAATGGTTTTGCTTCTTTTTAATGCTGGGATAAAATTAGCTTGTTTTGTTTTAATCAAACTGGTCTACTCTTCTGGGTCTGGTAAAAATCATGGATGAACACTAGGACATAGCCTAAGCCCCAATTATCTCTCCTCATACCTGACCATCTTTACTGTCCACAGATCAAGTTCTTACCAGCCAAATTTATCAAGTTCTCAAGGTGTGTTTGGCAGGGTGAGGGGAGTATGTAAGTGATCCTCCAGAGTTCTGATCAATAGTTTTACTGTGGTTACTCATGATAATGAGAACACTATATATTAAAAGATTTCACAATTTGTTTGCAAGGTATTTGTAGAAGAGAGAAAAGTTTTGAGGGTTTTTTCCCCATACTTGAAACAATATTATTTTAGTTGTAAATAAGGGAACTAATTTTAGTGGGGAAACATTCACATTGTTATTTAATATCATTAAGTATAATACTACCACGTATAATCTTTAAAACGTACTTTTAAATGAAAATTTGTGGAGAAACCAAGATGGCGGCATAGGTAAACACCTAAACTGCTGCCTCGCACAACAATTTAAAAGCTACAACTAAAAGACAAAACGGACATCATCCAGAACCACAGGAAGGCTGCTGAGTGGAAATTCTACAACTAGAAGGAAAGAGAAAAGCACACTGAGACTCAGAGGAGCTACAGAAGGCAGAGGTATCGAGGTGTGGGCACAGGGAGAGGGCTGACAACTGAGTATGCGGCTGGCTTTCTCAAGTGGAAGGGAGACAGAAGCTCCCGACTGCGCTGAACTCCAGTTCTGGGCAAGACTCTGGGGACCCAGACTCATTCGAGGAGAAACTGGACTGTCTGGCAGTGGACAGAACTCGAGGGCAGCTTTCTCTCAAAGGTGCTTGCAGCCATTATCATGGCAAACTAAGACACAGGGGCCTATTAGGGCAGGGCTGACAGGAAACCAATGCTGTCTGCTCCACCCTGAGACGTCTCCTCATCCAAGCTGAGCACAGAGGCTTTTGCAAGTCTTCTCCCATAAGGGTGTCTCTAGCACAGAAGTTCTCCCAGCATAGACACAGTTGATCCTCACAGTCAATTGGCCTGGAGGTCAATTCCTCCCAGTGATACCAACAACAATCAAGGATTAACTGCAACAAGACTGTGCACACAGCCCACAAAGGGGTGCACCAAGAGTGTCCACCTCAGGTAACTGGGGAGGCTGAGCCACTGGGCCCTATAGGACATCTAGCACACAAAGCCACTCTATCAACCAAGGAAGCAGCCAAAATGGGGAGACAAAGAGGCCGGTCACGAATGAAAGAAATGGAGGAAAGCAAATGACTGGATATAGAGTTCAAAACCACAGTTATAAGGTTTTTCAAGAATTTTCTAGAAAAGGCCAATAAATTTAGCGAGACCCTCGAGGATATGAAAAAGGACCAACTAGAAATTAAGCATACACTGACTGAAATACAAAATATTGTACAGTCTAACAGCAGACTAGAGGATCGCAAGAATCAAGTCAAAGATTTGAAATTTAAAGAAGCAAAAAACACTTAACCGGAAAAGCAAAAATAATCCAAAAATATGAAGCTAGTGTAAGGAGCCTCTGGGACAACCTCAAGTGTACCAACATCAGAATTATGGGGGTGCCAGAAGAAGAGAGAGAGCAAGATACTGAAAACCTATTTGTAGAAATAATGACAGAAAACTTCCCCCGCCTGGTGAAAGAAATAGATTTACAAGTCCAGGAAGCGCAGAGAACCCCAAACAAAAGGAATCCAAAGAGGACCACACCAAGATACATCATAATTAAAATGCCAAGAGCAAAAGACAAACAGAGAATATTAAAAGCAGCAAGAGAAAAACAGTTAATTACCTACAAGGGAGCACCCATACAATTGTCAGCTGATTTCTCAACAGAATCTATGCAGGCCAGACGGGAGTGGCAAGAAATATTCAAAGTGATGAATAATAAGAACCTATAACCAAGATTACTCTACCCAGCAAAGCTATCATTCAGAATTGAAGGGCAGATAAAGAGCTTCACAGATAAGAAAAAGCTAAAGGAGTTCATCACCGCCAAACCAGTATTATATGAAATACTGAAAGGTATTCTTTAAGAAGAGGAAGAAGAAGAAAAAGGTAAAGATAAAAATTATGGACAACAAATACATATCTATCAACAAGTGAATCTAAAAATCAAGTGAATAAAAAAATTGATGAACAGAATAAACTGGTGAATATAATAGAATCAGGGGCATAGAAAGGGAGTGGACTGACAATTCTCAGGGGGAAAGGAGTGTGGGGAGTGTGGGAAGAGAATGGACAAAAATCGTACACCTACGGATGAGGACAGTGGCGGGGGGCGGGGGTAAGGGCAGAGGGTAGGGTAGGAACTGGATGGAGGGGAGCTATGGGGGAAAAAAGAGGAATAATTGTAATCTGAACAATAAATATTTATTAAATTTAAAAAAAATTAAAAAGGAAAAAATAAATATAATGAAACAAACAAAAAAAATGAAAATTTGTATAGTTCTTTATAATTTTAAGACTCGGACCTCATTCAGAAATAAGTAATTTTATTTTTTAATTTTTATTTTATTTTGTTTTATTCTTTTTTTGTTAATCCTCACCCTAGGATTTTTTTTTATTGATTTTTAAAGAGAGTGTAAGGGAGAGGGAAAGACAGAGAGAAACATCAGTGTGAGATAGATAACACTGATTGGTTGCCCTCCACACACCCCCATCCGCCTGGGTATTGAGCCTGCAACTGAGGTGCATGCTCTTGACTGGAATCTAACCCACAATACTTCAGTCCGCAGGCCAGCATTCTATCCACTGAGCCAAACCTGTTAGGCCCAGAAATAATTTCATTTTAGTTTCATACAGGTACATGGTGGTAAACTCATTTTATAAGGGAGAAACCAGTGCAGAGAAGCTTTATGGGACCCAGTGTCTCATAGCTAATAAAAGGTGCAGTTGATCTTGTTACCACTTCTAGCCTCTCATTGCAGAATCCCCCTGTACAGGACTCCCTCCCACCTGACTGCAGCAGATAGTATCGGCTATTGGCCTTCCTAGACAACTGGACTGGACCATCCCATAAACAGGAAGCTCCTGTTTGTCTCTAGCATGTTTATGAGGAAAGACCAAGCTCCCTGAGCAAGGCAGATTTCTCAGTCAGTAAAGGAGGCGTTTTCCTCTCTGAAGCCTGCCTGGACCTCTTCTCTTAATTTACTCCATACCTTCTGTATCACAACTCTTCACTCTGTCTCCCTTATCCACCACCTACATCATCCTTCTCATCCCAATACATCTTTCTCATATTTGCCAACGTACTCATTCTGTAGTGGGACATTTTATATCATGCCCCTGCTTAAAACTGCTCATACCTGACCTCTATAAGATGACTTCTTATATCTTTAACTAGAGGCCCAATGCACAAAATTTGTGCAAGGGGCTCGGCCCTCACAGCCCCGGCTGCCTCGCGGCTCGGCCCACTGGTCGTTCTGGAAGGTCGTTCCGCCATTCAGTCTAAGTAGCATAATAGCTCCTTATTATATAGGATAACTCATTATTTATATGATCTATCCTTATAATTTAAGTCCCTTTACACGCTTACACCCATCTTTTTATCTTATTTTCTATTTTTCACATATATCAATATTTCCCAAGATACGTTATAGGCATTACTAGAAAGAGAACTGTTGTTATCAGATAAGCTTGGGAAATACTGGATTGAACAAAATAAAGCAAATTTATTTCTGAGCTTTCTGAGCTTCTTAGTTCCTTTAAGCATGCTAATATACACTGTAAATCTTGTTAGTACTAATAATGCAGTGTAAGTCTTCATTCTGGTATAATTGTGCCAAACGTAATTACCAGAAAATGCTTTCGTTTTTCTATGGCATCTTGAAGGCGAAAATGAAACTTTCCCTGACTATTTGCAGTTTGGTAAATTCCTTTAACAATTATTCTGTCCTGCCTTCTGTTAGTGTCCTTATTTAACAATGAATCTTGATCTCTGAGTAGATAGGGAGCTCCTCTAGACTAGGATGTCTATATTCCAACTTTTCTCTCATTTAGTTCCCAGAACAATAGAATGAATAGTTGAATTTTGAGAAAAAAGATAAGGCATACAAATAGCATGGTTTTTGGAGGAGAAACAGATAACTGGAGGGTGGCTGAGAAGAGGATGGACAGGTGATCATTCAACAGACACTTTGGAGAGTTACATAGTGTTTGAACCTTAGGTGAGTACTAGATATTACAAAAAGGACTTAAAAGTAGTCCTCTTGACAGGGAGTTTGACCTGGTAGAAGAGATAGATGATAGATAGATAGATAGATAGATAGATAGATAGATAGATGATAGATCGATAATTGTAACAAATACGAATCCTCTTATTGGATACATGAAAGGTTTTGCATGATGGTGTCAGTAAACACTTCACAGCCCAAGCCAGTTTTGCCTGCAGACTGAAGGATCACAGGTTCAATTCTGGTCAAGGGCACATGCCCGGGTTAGTTGCGGGCTTGATCTCCAGTAGGGGGTGTGCAGGAGGCAGCCAATCGATGATTCTCTCTCATCATTGATGTTTCTCTCTCTCCCTCTCCCTTCCTCTCTGAAATCAATAATAATATATTCTAAAAAAATTAATTTTAAAAAAATCAATGGAAAAAATATCCTCAGGTGAGGATTTAAAAAATTTAAAATAAAATGAAACAAGAAAGACTTTACAGAGGAGGTAATATTTGACCTGGGCCTTGAAAAATATGAGTAGGAATTAATATCAAGCAAAGAAAGAAGTGGGCAGAGAAAAAAATCTTAAATTAGAATGTTATGAGCAAATGTATGGAGGTATAAAAATACAAGACTAAGCCTTAAGTCTAGTTTGGTTAGCTTCTGAATGCACAATATGAGAGCATGATCTGGGAAGTGACTAGAGAGCAATCTGAAAAGGTAGACTGGATTCCAGTTGATAGGCTGGACTTATGCCATGCAAGGATCTTTAGGTTTGAAGGATTTTAAGCAAAAGAGCAACATGATAGATAACCTTTAGAACTGGAATTTGGATTGGAGTGGGGAATAAGGAGACCAGATAGTAGTTCCTTACAGTTGTCTGGCCAAGAAGTGACATGGGTTTGAATTAGGCCAGGGAAAAGAAGATAGTAAAGGTACAGTTTATTCTGACAACTTGACCCATATCTCCCACCCTTACAAGTGCTCAGGGTTAATTTGTAAATGAAGTTACGTAGCCTGGAGCTTGGAAGTACAGGAACACATTTATTTTTTAAAGTTTATCTTTATTGTTGAAAGTGTTAGAGATGTCCTCCCTTTTTTTTCCCCATTGACCCCGTTCACCCTTAGGCCTTCAACCACACTATTGTTTTGTCCATGGGTTATGCATATATGCATATAAGTTCTTTGGTTAATATCTCTCCCACACACACACACCTTCCCTCTGAGATTCGTCAGTCTGCAGGAACACTTTTAACTACCAGAGTCTGTTGGAACATAATCAAATTCATACTAATGAATGTTCCCCACCAGGGCTGAAGTTAGGTAATGTTGTGGTCTAGCCTGTCACACATTATGATGTATCCGAAGATTTGGGAAATTAACAAAATTAGTAAAAATGGTATGTACGAACTTAAGGGGGAAAAGGTATGCACCTGTATTCTTAGCAACATGTCATTTCCTGCAGCTTCTGGCTAGCTTCTAATTAAGCAAACCTGAATGCTTGATTAAGCTGAGAGCAGGTTAGAGGAGAGGTTCCAGTGTGAGACCTGGGAGAAAAGAAACAAGATGGTCAAGGCAGATTTGGCCTCTCAAGGATAAGGGTTTTTTCCACTACCTGGGGAAGACGATTGCCCTGTTTAGAACTTAGAAGTTTACCCCTAAAGTGGTTTATACAAAATTTTATATAAAATTTTAGGATTTAGCAATAATACGTGACATATATTGTAAGCCAAATAGGTACATGAGTAAATTTAAAAGATTGCTTTAGGGCAGAGTAATGGCCCAGGTCAGGAGAAGAGCTAGAATGCCCTGGGGAAAAGTAAAAATACCTAAGCAGGAAAAGATCTCTACCGTTCATTCAACATAGGTATTTTAAACATAAATTAGAGTGCTAGACCCTGGAGATTAAAAAATGGATGATACTTTTCCTTGAGTGTAGTCTGATTGGGGAAGTATGCACATAAACAGATGATTACGATATAATATGAATAATATTATGAAATAATTTTGTTTCTCTAGGGGCCTCTCATGGTATACCCATGCCAGAGTAAATTGCAGCCTCGAACCATTGCCCAGCCTCCTTAACTGTGAGCTGTGAGCACTCTTCAGTTTTCATTTTTAAGTTCCAAAGTGAAGCAGAATCCATTTATCGCTATTATCTCAGGCTGTGGTCAGACCAGCTTCACTTTGGAACTTAAAAATGAAAACGTAGCCCTAACCGGCATTGTACAGTGTGTGGGGGGGGGGTGGGGGTGGGGGGGGGGAGTGTAATTATGCACAGGCATGAAGTAGGTAACCAGCTGTCTGGAGATGTTAAGTAGATTTTACAGAGATGATAACATTTGGTTTTTACATGTATAAGTATTTGCCAAGGCAAGAAGTAAGAAAGGGTTATTTCTAGACAGAAGGAATAGAGTGTACAAAGGCAAGGAAGTAGAACATTAACAACAGCAACAAAAGTGCTATGATTTTATGCCATTCTTGTCAGAGCAAGATCTCAAATGCAGTTTCAGAACATGTTTAGTAACACTTGAAGGTGGCAAGCACCTATACCTCCATTTTGGGGATAGAAGCTAATGTTTGTAGATTTTAATTAGCACAGTGTCATACAGTATGAGTCAGGAGCAAGGAGCTCAGACCAGGCGCCCAAAAACAGGAATGCCAAATCTCGTGCCCTGAGTAATTCTATGTCATGGTAATAGATGGTGTTGGGTTCCTGAGTATTTGGGTTTATTTTACTTCCTTAGAACCAAATTCTACACCCAAAATTGATATTGTAAGTCCTATCAAATGTTCTTATATTCAAGAAGAGATTGGGGAATCTGTGAATAAATATTTACTCCCACCATGTAAGGTAGGAATGGATTATGAAATACTCAAGGCTTCCTGACTGGTATTCTGTCTAATTTGTATCATCAGAAGTTGGCTTAATATTTTTTTTAATTTCTGTAATTATCTTGTTAGGTGGAATTTAAGCATAAATAACAGCCATTAACCATAAACAACTAATTAGCATTCTTTCTGACATCTGAGACAGTTCTCCTCCTTTATTTTTTTTAATTTAATAAATCTTTATTGTTCAGATTATTACAATTGTTCCTCTTTTTTCCTCCATAGCTCCCCTCCACCAGGTTCCTACCCCACCCTCTGCCCTTACCTCCCCCCACACACACACTGTCCTCATCCATAGGTATACACTTTTTGTCCAGTCTCTTCCTGCACCCCCCACTCCCCTTTTCCCCCAAGAATTTTCAGTCCACTCCCTTTCTATGCCCCTGATTCTATTATATTCACCATTTAATACTGTTCATCAAATTTTTTATTCCCTTGGTTTTTAGATTCACTTGTTGATAGATATGTATTTGTTGTTCATAATTTTTATCTTTACCTTTTTCTTCTTATTTCTCAAAGAATACCTTTCAGCATTTCATAGAATTTTGGTTTAGCGGTGATGAACTCCTTTAGCTTTTTCTTATCTGTGAAGCTCTTTATCTGACCTTCCATTCTGAATGATAGCTTTGCTGGATAGAGTAATCTTGGTTGTAGTTTCTTGCTATTCATCACTTTGAATATTTCTTACCATTCTCGACTGGCCTGCATAGCTTCTGTTGAGAAATCAGCTAACAGTCTGATGGTTGCTCCCTTGTAGGTAACTAACTGTTTTTCTCTTGCTGCTTTTATTATTCTCTGTCTTTTGCTCTTGGCATTTTAATTATGATGTGTCTTGGTGTGGTCCTCTTTGGATTCCTTTTGTGTGGGATTCTGTGCGCTTCCTGGACTTGTAAGTCCATTTCTTTCAGCAGGTGGGGGAAGTTTTCGGTCATTATTTCTTCAAATAGGTTTTCAGTATCTTGCTCTCTCTCTTCTTCTGGGACCACCATAATTCTGATGTTGGTACGCTTGAAGTTATCCCAGAGGCTTCTTACACTATCTTCAACTTTTTGGATTCTTTTTTCTTTTTGTTTTTCTGGTTGAGTGTTTTTTGCTTCTTTGTATTCCAAATCTTTGACTTGGTTCTTGCAATCCTCTAGTCTGCTTTTAGGTCTCTGTATAATATTTTTTATTTCAGTCCTTTCCTCTCTTAATTTCTAGTTGGTCCTTTTTCATATCCTCGAGGGTCTCGTTAAATTTATCAGCCTTTTCTAGGAAATTCTTGAAAAACCTTATAACCGTGGTTTTGAACTCTATATCCAGTCATTTGCTTTCCTCCATTTTCTTCATTTGTGACCTGCCTCTTTGTCTCCGCATTTTGGCTGCTTCCCTGAGTTGATGGAGTGGCTTTGTGTGTTAGGTGTCCTATAGGGCCCAGTGGCTCAGCCTCCCCAGTTACCTGAGGTGGACACTCTTGGTGTGCCCCTTTGTGAGCTGTGTGTGCAGTCTTGTAGTTAAGCCTAGATTGTTGTTAGTATCACTGTGGGGGAGTTGACCTCCAGGCCAATTGGCTATGAGGATGGGAGAGCTTCTGTGCTCAGCTTGAATGGGGCGGAGTCTCAGGGTGAAGCAGGCAGCCTTGGTTTCCCATCAGCCCCGCCCTACCAAGTCCTGTGGCAATGGCTGCATGCACCTTTGAGAAGGCTGCCCTCGAGTTTAGTCCGCTGCCAGACAGTCCAGTTTCTCCCCAATGAGTCTGAGTACCCAAAAGTCTCACCCGGTACTGGATTTCAATGTAGTCGGGAGGTTTTGTTTCCCTCCCGAACGAGACAGCTAGCCGCCCTCTAGGCGCAGAAGTAAGCCAGCGCCGTATTCAGCCACCCGCCCTTTCCGCGCAATCGGGTTTCCACACCTCTGTCCTCCACAGCTTCTCTGGGTCTCAGTGTCCTTTTATCTTTCCTTCTAGTTGTAGAATTTCCACTCAGCCAGCTTTCCGGTGGTTCTGGACCGCGTCCGCTCTGTCTTCCAGTTGCAGTTTTGAGATTGTTATGCGAGGCAGCAGTATAGGTGTTTACCTATGCCGCCATCTTGGATTCTCTGGCTTAATATTTTTCTGAGATCATCCAGTACCTTTCCCATTTAACACACAATAGCAAGCAAGTCACTTTCTTCAGTAAAAACATTGTTTATCTTTAGTAGTAATTTTGCAGTTAGATTTGCTCCTACAGGATATGAATCATTTGCATTCATACATTGACATTGCTCTTTCTGAGAAGGGTTTTAAAAGAGCATATATATAGATGATATCTTGTTATTGATAGTTTCAGTATCATCCTCAAATCAACTTCAGAATCTTTGATAAACCTGAGAACTTGTGTTTCTCCTATCTAGTGTACATTCAAATAAACAAATAAACCATAGGATAAATTCAAGAAAACATGATTAGCCTTTTGTGTGTTTGAGGGTTTTGGTTATTGCAGGAAAACATGGAATAGGGGACAACAAAACCCAAATAGTAATACCTAATCATGCAGTCATTGACCTATCAAAAAATTGTGTAAAATTTAACAACTGCTGTTTTTCATTTCTTTCTTTAAATTACTTTAATTTTTTTAAACAAGTGTCCACTTATTAGTGTAATCTGAGCATTTAGTTGATATATTTAGAATTAGAAAGGCTAATAGTTGAAAATATATTGGATTGTTTATGGGAGAGTAATTTTTGGTAAATCAACATGAGTTATAAGAAACAGTTTGTGCCCTAACAGATTTGGCTCAGTGGATAGAGCCTCGGCCTGCGGACTCAAGGGTCCCAGGTTTGATTCTGGTCAAGGGCATGTACCTTGGTTGCGGGCACATCCCCAGTAGGGAGTGTGCAGAGGCAGCTGATCAATGCTTCTCTCTCATTGATGTTTCTAACTCTCTATCCCTCTCCCTTCCTCTCTATAAAAAATCAATAAAAATATATTTTTTTAAAAAAGAAACACTTTGATTCTGGTGCTGATATAGTCTGAATTGCCCATCTTTATTGAGAATATGGGTCAGAAGAGAGAGGAGGAGATATGGCCTTATTTCTGTATTAATTAATGATATAAATGAGTGATATTCTTGGATTCTAGAGCCTGTCAAGAAAGAAGATATTTCAAAGTAAATATTTGAGAAGGAGAGGTGAGAGAGAGTAGAGAGAGAGAAAATGAGAGGGAGAGAAGGAGAAAAGATACAGAAAGATAATATGAGCTTTCAGCAGAAGTTAACCATGAATCCATTAATAGCTATTATCTCAGGCTGTGGTCAGACCAGCTTCACTTTGGAACTTAAAAATGAAAACATAGCCCTAACTGGTTTGGCTCAGTGGATAGAGTGGCGTTGGCCTGTGGACTCCAGGGTCCCAGGTTCGATTCCGGTCAAGGGCATGTACCTTGGTTGCGGGCACATCCCCAGAAGGAGGCGTGCAGGAGGCAGCTAATCGATATTTCTCTCTCATCGATGTTTCTAACTATCCCTCTCCCTTCCTCTCTGTAAAAAAATCAATAAAATATATTAAAAAAGAAAAGAAAACGTACACTTGCTTTAGTTTTTCTAAAGCTTTTTATTTTACAAGTGTTCTGTCCCTTGTGTAAACAAATTCTAATCTCTTTAAATATAGCAAACCATTGGAAGGAAATGGTTTTGTATCTTGTTATTTATGAAACTTGCTGAGGCAAACTGCTCCTAAAGCAGCTTAAACTATTGCTTGGTATATGCTAGAAATTCAGGTGAAATATGATCCCCCCCCCTATTTTTTTTTTCAGGAAATAAATGATTTGTGTTTTTAGAATTTCAAGAAGAAATTGACTTTCTCACATAGCATATGTTTTACAGTTTGTTAGGCACACTTGTACATGTGTGTTCTTTTCTTTACATCACATGTGGTGGTGGGAGTGCCGGTGTTACTCCACTGAACTGATGAATATCTGTCTGTCTTGGTTAGATCATTCTTACCTTACTGATATCTCTTCCTATTTCCTATTTCCTTACCCAGTTATGCTGTGATTGCCTATGGCTGTGCCAGCTGCCCAAAACTGACCTGTGGGAGGGAAGGCTGCCAGACTGAGTTCTGCTACCACTGCAAGCAGATATGGCATCCAAATCAGACATGCGATATGGCCCGTCAGCAGAGGGCACAGACTTTTCGAGTACGGACCAAGCACACTTCGGGTCTCAGTTACGGACAAGAATCGGGACCAGGTATAGATTGACATTTTCTCATTTGTCTCTTTATTTTATACTTCATACTGTGAGCCCAAAGCTGGGAGAAATTACATTACTGTGTAACGAAGTATTTCCTGGGATCAGAGACCAGAAAATATTTGGCAATACTTTCAATATTATAATTGATATGTAGCTTCCCTTTCTGACCATAATAGGTTATCCAACTTGGGTAAAATCGGAATACAACAAAATTGAATTCTCTGGTTTCTGCCTTCTTAGTAATATGTCCAGGTTGGAGAGCAGTTAGGTCCTTTTACTGGAAGCTTTTTTAAAACTTTAATTGTGAGCAAAGAGACATTTAATTAGTGTTTTAATCCGTAGTGTTTTCCTACTAGCTTTAAGTACATCACACTTTTGGAAGTAGGGTACAGATTGAAAGACAGGAAATATTAGTATGGATTAATGATTAACCTTAAAAGTAGGAATATCACACATTCAGTTCCAACCTTTACAAGTCAGAGAAAACATTTTAAAATGTCAGTGGGTTTATTGCCTTTTATAAATGTACTTACTTCACTGACGTCATTTGGGAGAGGCTAGTAGGAAAGATTTTACCATTCACTTTTTCCTGGCACAGCATAATCTCCTTAAATTGTCATCTTATAGGATAGTTCCTAGCTTGCTGTGAAGATTGCCAGGTGTATGCTACATAGCATTCCCCATTGTTTTTAGGTTTTTAATTTGAAAGAATCTTGGGAAGGGACTGTGGGTTGCGGTAAGAGCAAATCACAATGAAACTTGCTGAGTCCAAGAAATGAATTTCCTGAACTAAAGCTTTTCAAAACTTAAAGGCCAATTCCAGTCTGCAGACTATTCTTCCTACTTGACTTTACTTTTAATTGTGCCAGCCTTTTGGCTAATGAAATTCCATTTTTCTTGAAACCATCTTTCTCTAGGGAAGTCTCCTTGCTGAGGTTATGGCTCAAGTGGTATATAAGATGCCAGTTTTTGGGATAGGCAACTTCATACAAGACAGGATCCATTTAATGACATTTCCTGAGGTCTAGACATAGCCAGCCTTCCAGTGAAGTGGGTTGCACAATTTGGAATTCTCAGTCAAGGGTTCTTCACTGCCTCCTTTTTTATATAAACTCCTATGATTAATAAAGTCTAACAAGGTTTAACTGGAGTTGTTTTTCTGCTTATTCCTCACCCCCACTCCCACCCCTTAGCAGATGACATCAAGCCATGCCCACGATGTAGTGCTTACATTATCAAGATGAATGATGGAAGCTGTAATCATATGACCTGTGCAGTATGTGGCTGTGAATTCTGTTGGCTTTGTATGAAAGAGATCTCAGACTTGCATTACCTCAGGTGAGTTGAAAAATGTGTCCATTGCTTTTATAGTCTTATTGACTGAGGGGAAAGGATGTCAAAAAGATATCCTATATAATAAAGAGGTAATATACAAATTGACCATCACTCCAGCACACAAGATGGCCAGCAGGGGAGGGCAGTTGTAGGTGATCAGGCCAGAGGGGAGGGCAGTTGGGGGCGATCAGGCCTGCAGGGGAGGGCAGTTAGGGGCAAGCAGGCTGGCAAGGGAGGGCAGTTAGGGGTAATCGGGCTGGCAGGGGAGGGCAGTTAAGGTTGACCAGGCTGGCAAGGGAGGGAAGTTAGGGGTGACCAGGCCAGCAGGGGAGGGCAGTTGGGGTCGGCCATGCCTGTAGGGGAGGACAGTTAGGGGCAATTGGGCTGGCAGGGGAGCAGTTAGGCATCAATCAGGCTGGCAGGGGAGTGGTTAGGGGGTGATCAGGCTGGCAGACAGAAGCGGTTAGGGGCAATCAGGCAGGCAGGCGAGTGGTTGGGAGCCAGCAGTCCTGGATTGTGAGAGAGATCCCAGATTGGAGAGGGTGCAGGCTGGGCTGAGGGACATCCCCCCCCCCACTCCCCCGTGCACGAATTTCGGGCCTCTAGTATATATATACTTGTCTGTCATGTCATTACCGCATAAGGAAACTATAATAAAGTTCCTTTGAAGCGCCCCTCCAATCATGTTTTTTTCCAGCTCAGCAAACTTCCATGGACTGTTTCCATTACCTTCAAGATAGAGTTTAATTATCCTAGCTTGGCTTTTAAGGCTTTCTAAGTTTGTCTCTAATCTACTTTTCTGCTTTTTCTATTTTGCTTTCATACATGCTATATTCCAGATACATAATCTAGGCTTGTGTTCCCTGTGTCTTTCTGTGCTACCTTACCTCTCCATACTTGTTCACAAAGTTCTTTATTTTGCCTGGAATGCTTTCTGATCACCTCTCCCAGCAACCCTATTTTTTTTTAAATATGTTTTTATATTTATTTTATTTACTTATTTGTTTGTTTATTTTAGAGAGAAGGGAAAGGAGAGGGGGGAGAGAGAAACTTTGATGTGAGAAAGAAACATCGATCAGTTGCTTCCTGCACGCACCCCAATCAGGGATCAAACCCACAACCTGGGCATGTGCCCTGATCAGGAATCAAACCCACAATCCTTTGGTGCACAGGATGACGCTCAACCAACTGAGCCACACCGGCCAGGGCACAGCAACCGTATTTTATCTCAACCTGTTCAGTTCTTACCCACTCTTCAAGGACCACTTAAATGGTATTTCATCCGTGATGCCTTCCCCAGCCTTTTCTGCCTCATTTTTCATTGATAGTCCTTAAATGTTTCTTTATGAATGTCACCATTACTTTTACTTCATGTACATGTCTAATTTTGCTAAACTATATTCTTAAGGCTAGAATTACCTTTTTCTAGTTCATTGCATGTATCAGTTTTCAAAGAATTTATTGAGTGAATATTAAAATATTGTCCTGAAGGAGTTAATATTTACAAATTTAATACTTGTGTGGATGAAGCACTTTAATTTCTAGTTTAGCAAACATTTGAGTACTTATAGTCTACCAATTAATAGAGATATAAAGGTGGATAAGATATGATTCCTGCTTTCAAAATTGCTTATCCCATCTGGTAGAGAAGACAGGACAAAGGAAGAAAGCAAAAATGGTTGAACTTGCCCTAGTCAGTTTGGCTCAGTGGATAGAGTGTCAGCCTGCGGACTGAAGGGTCCCAGGTTCGATTCCAGTCAGGGCAGATAACCTCAGTTGCAGGCTCCTCCCCAACCCAGGTCCTGGTCGGGACGCGTGCAGGAGGCAACCAATTGATATGTTTCTCTCACATCAATATTTCTTTGTGTCTTTCCATCTCCTACTCTCTCTAAAAATCAATGGAAAAATATCCTTGGTGAGGATTGAAAAAATAATGGTTGGACTCAAAAGGGGTGAGTGTAAAAGTAGCCAAACTCAGAGTATGAAACTGACAAAAAGGCTGTGACAATGTATTTTTATGTCCATTCCTAGAAATATGGTTTGCAATATCTGTTGGCTGTAGTAGATATATGCCAAGAAAACTTTGCAAATTAGTGTTCAGTAGCCAGCGAGGCACAATGCAGTTTGAATGAGGTGTCAAATGTATAGGTTATGCAAGATCCCAAGTAGTATCAGTCAAGAAAGCTGGGTCAGTATTGGTGGGTTAGGGAGGATAGAATTCAGAAAAGATAAGAGATTTCAAGTCTGGAGGTCTGCCTTTACAAAAATAATAAAGTGCCCAGAGCTGCAATCGTCTGGCCTTGCCCTTTGTTCCCTCATGTAATATATTCATTTCCTGTAACTTCTTATAACTGGTAACCACTCCTATTGAAAAGAAAGTTCTTACTCTTATCAAGCCCTCTGGTGACAACAGCTGCATTTATTTGTAATATTGACATTAACTTCAACGTTTCCTCTGCAGCCCCTCTGGCTGCACATTTTGGGGCAAGAAGCCATGGAGCCGTAAGAAGAAAATTCTTTGGCAGCTGGGCACATTGATTGGTGCTCCGGTGGGGATTTCCCTCATTGCTGGCATTGCCATTCCTGCCATGGTCATTGGCATTCCTGTTTATGTTGGCAGGAAGGTAAGACATTGAGTTCTGTGCATGTTCCATTTTCAGGTTTGTTTGTAAAGGTTTGAAGGAAATGGGGGGAGGGGGAACTATGTTTCAGAGCTATCTGAAAACCAGCTGGTTCTTGGATAAAAATAAACTTAATTTCTTAAATGGATTTTCATAAACCCCCAAGAGATCTGAAAGTTCTTATTAACATCCTGGGCCTGGTTTGTCTCAGTCTGTGATTTAAAGGTGAAATGCTTACTTCGTCCTCCTGAGTTATTTTGTCTCTTCTTGCTTTAACTTTCTCTATGTTTATATCATCCTCGTCTTATTAGGTTAAAAGTGAGAAAGATGCTTCTTTGGGGTGGAGGATATTTTTTAATATACATAACTTATATGAGAGATATTCACTTGTTCTTTTACTCCCTTGGCAAAAAGATTGATGTCCTAACCTGTGACCTGGATTTTTTTCTTATTCTTAGATTCATAGCAGGTATGAGGGAAGGAAAACCTCCAAACATAAGAGGAATCTGGCTATCACAGGAGGAGTGACTTTGTCGGTCATTGCATCCCCAGTTATTGCTGCAGTTAGTGTTGGTAAGAAGCTGGCCAGGACCATGACTCCACTCTTCCCTCCCTTCTCCTCCTCTCTTCCTCCCCATCAGCTTTCTAACTGTAGCAATGTAGCCAACTGGCCAGATGTTTCACCCTGGAGGCCCCTGTATTTTATACCAATCCCACCTTGGGAGTTAATTCTATTAGATACTGTGATTGTGATTATCACCCACACTAAATTATCAGAGTTAGGAAATCTTTCAGAGAAGGTTGAATTAAAGAATATTACTTTAAGGCCTAGTTTTTCACTTTTAGCTTCTTTTTTTCTCCACTTGCAATGGAACCCACAAAACAGATTACTTTTATTTTGATTTGCTTAATGCCTCACACTATTTTGGGGAAACATGAGGGTTTGTTTCAGAATAATAGTAATGTAACATTTATTGAGGCTCTCCATGTGCCAGAAGCAGTTCTGAGTGTTTCATATGTATTAATTCATTTAATCCTTACAGCAGCATAATTGTAACAGGAAGGTGCAGTAATTTGCCCAAGGCCACTTAACTGAGACTTCTGAGCCTATGCTCTTAACAACTAAGCCATTCTGCCTCACCGAGCAGTAAGATTTTGGAATTAACACTGGGGTGATCCTAACGCGAAGAGTCACTTGTTTAGTATTTGGTTATTGATTTGTTTTTGGATTAGCACTTCAACAGGGGGAATGTTAAAGCAACATACACTTACTGTGCTGGGCACTGTACATATGTCCCCTTTTGATCGTTGACAGCCCTGGGAAGGTATGTCCAAGGTCATATGGTTAGTAAGTTGTAGCCAAGATTTTAATCTAAACCTTTCTGATTCTAAGGCCAGTTGTCATTCTGTTAGGATCAGTCTGCCTCTTTGGGATAGCCATCTTCTTTCTGCCTTTCCTTGGCTCTTTCTAAAGTGGTTTGTCTGTGCTCAGGCTGGGAAGGAGAATTTAGGACAGTTGCAACCTGCTGGCCTGCTGACATGTTTCCTTATCCTCCTCCAGGTATTGGTGTCCCCATTATGCTGGCTTACGTCTATGGGGTTGTGCCCATTTCTCTCTGTCGTGGAGGTGGTTGTGGAGTTAGCACGGCCAATGGAAAGGGAGTGAAAATTGAGTTTGATGAAGATGATGGCCCAATCACAGGTAAAAGGAGGATTTTCATTCCCTTTGGAATTTATGGAACACAAGATAAAAATCAGTAAAATACAGCACATTTACAGAGATTGCTATTGGATTACTTCAGATAATGAGCTTTGTAGGGGGTAAAGTATTTTTAGCTTTTCATTTCTTTGTTCCAGAGTTATTAGGTTAATTCCTCTGGTACTTGCTTCTGTGTGGCAGGTACAAACCTGTAGGATTCCAAGTACCCTGGTAATAGTAGTGATTATAAAAAAGTCTTAAATCTGCACAGTACTTTATAATTTTCAGAGGACCTTACACAGTTATTATCTCACTTGGTTTTTTACAACAACTTTCTAAAGAGAAAGGGTGGGGGCTCTTATTCCCCATTTAATGGGAACTTCTTTAAGCTTTTGTCTCAAGATCTATTAAATGGGTTTAAGAGCTTCTTCAGAGCTGGGATCAGAGCAAGTCTTCTGACTTCTACTTTAATGTTTCCATTTTATCACAGAGTTCCTCACAGGTTTTTCAAGCTTCCTACTAGAATCAGCACATGACCTAAAACGTGTTATGAAATCTTCATGTTTGATTAGCTGGCATCTATGGACTGGGAATCAGAATTTTTGTTTTGTGGACAAGTTACTTAGTTCTAAGCTTTTGTTCCCCTAAAATTGGGGCTATTAGTGCCTACTTATTGGAGAGATTATATACAAACTAGAGGCCCAATGCATGAATTCGTGCACGGGTGGGGTCCAGCAGCCCACCCTGATTGGGGGTGGGGCCGGCTGGGGGGAGGGGCCTCGGCGGTTGGCCAGCTGGCCCCATCCCCTGGTCGAACTCCTGGTGGAACTCCCAGTTGAGGGGACAATTTGCGTATTAGCCTTTTATTATATAGGATATGTAGTAAAACCCCTGGTGTTTGGTGGCTGCACATAGTAGCTGCTCATTAACTGAATAGATAAGTATTTTTCTATGTGAATATTTTCTAGTCTGAAGAGTCATTGCAGAAAAATGCCAGACTGTTGATGCTGTGCTATCTTGAATTGAGATCTTGGTTTCCATTCCCAGTGGCAGATGCCTGGCGAGCCCTTAAGAATCCCAGCATTGGAGAAAGTAGCATTGAAGGTCTGACCAGTGTCTTGAGCACCAGTGGAAGCCCTACAGATGGGCTCAGTGTTATGCAGGGCCCATACAGCGAGACAGCCAGCTTTGCAGCCCTCTCCGGGGGCACTCTGAGTGGTGGTATCCTTTCCACTGGCAAGGGAAAATACAGCAGGTAAGCAATAGGTAATTTCTGGCAGAACCAGTTGGAATTATAACACAGCATTACCTGTATGAGCCATTTTTCTGTGCCAGGCATGTCCCATGTATCATATTATTTTGATTTAATCATCAGTGGGGTTTTTTTGTTTGTTTGTTTTTATTTTTACAATTAGAAAACAGACTCAGAAAGGTTAAGTGACTTATAAAAGTTCAGTGTTCTTTCCACTTATTCCATGTAAAGAATAATAGTTAGATCCTCCCTCTACTATATTAGGCTGCCTGCTTATAAAGAGAAAGCACACATTTTTTGTAGAATTTCCAAGACTCTGTTCTCCATTAGGCTGAACAGTATTGTCACTGGCCTTCAGTTGAGCAGCATTTATGCTGCATCTTGTTGGCTTATTGGTCCTGTCATCTTCGTTACCTTCCTCTTTCCATTTGGTAGATAAAGAGAATCAATTCTGTGAACTTGTGTTGAGAATATGTAAAACTTTATGACTAAAAAAAGTGGCGACTTGCTTGGTTATTTCACCAGTTAGACAAATGAGAACATAGTTAGAGGAACTTAACAGCTGTTACTTGAGAAGCAATTAGTTGAGTGCACTGGAGACAGAGGCCTGGGGAGGCCTAGGAGGGGTTGGGGTGAGGCAAAATAAGTTAGGGAGGCAGGGGAGATGGTTTCCTTCAGATATCTGAAGGGCCTTGAGCTGGAAAAAAAGAATTAAACTTCTGACTCATGCCAAGAGGTAGATTAAGATGACATGGCTAAAGGGAAACCGATTTTGTTTCAGTATAGAGACTATAGGGAATATCTCTATAAGAGTCCAAAGAAGGAATGGATTACCTTAGTAAATACTTAGTTAGCTACCTATCCTTGGAAGTGTTTACAGTGAGACCAGATGGCCATTTGGCTATTAGGAGTTAAGCAACAGATGGCAGATGGACTAGATCCCACACCTGAGTGCTTGTCAGTCACCTGGGAGCCTGTTAAAAATAGATTTCAGGGCCCTATCCCAGTTTTAGTAAATTAGAATCTCCTGGAGTGGGAATCAGGGATCTGTATTTTGAAAAGGCCTGGGAGTGGTGGGGGTGAAGCAAAACAAGTTCGGGAGGTAGGGGAGAAGGTTGCCTTCTATCATAGTCATTGCACGAATGAGCACCTGAGAACCACCTAGATAGATGGTCTTTGTGAAAGGCCTCTTCCAGCCAAGAGTGAGTGTGTGGCAGAGCTGAGGCTTTTCCATTGCACGGCTTCATTTTCCTGGACTGTGGAGTGTTAAAGGGCATCTGAAGCTGGAGCAGCACAAGGAAGGTGCAGGCGGAGGTTGTTTGAATGTGCAGCTGTAGGCTGCTGCTGACCCATCTGCGTCTCATGACTCTGGTTGTCTCTTTGTTAGGGGATCCCGCCCCCACATTCTGTAGAATTCACTGTTGTGCTTTCTTAAAATCAACACCCCTATTAATAAGCAGACAGATATAATTGGAGACTGACTTGCTGAAACTGCAGCTTAGCCAGTCCAGCTGTTCCAGTTCTGTGAAAGCTTTCTATAGGAAGTGAATGAGTCATATGGGTTTGACTGTGAAACCCATTATGAGGAAATACTTAAGGGTACAACAGAATGGTATTGGAGCCAAGAAAGGAAATAGGTATGGCTTCTTAGCCATGAGACACCATTGGAAAGGTTTGCTGCTCTTGTAGGAGACTGGCTCCTGTATGTCCTTCAGTTTCATAGCTTGGGGGGTAATTTGCTAAATGTTTGAGTTCCTAGTGTGTGTAAAAGATGGAGGGTAGAGTGAATGAGCTGTAGTCTTTCCTTTTGGAGCTCTCAGATGACTGGGGGAGAGGTGTAAATTGATTAATAAATAGGTAGGTGTTGTAGGAGCACTTAGCGGGAAGTGACTGGGAGAGTGAGGGAAGATGGTCCTTTCTTTGTGAAGAACTGAGTATGAGTTTGTCATCTTGAGAAAGGAAATTTCCAGAGAGTGGGAATAGCATGTGCAAAGTCATGGAGGTATAAAATGTGTGTAGGGGCCCGGCCAGTGTGGCTTAGTGGTTGAATGTTGACCTATGAATCAGGAGGTTAGGGTTCGATTCCCAGTCAGGGCACATGCCCAGAATGCGGGCTCAGTCACCAGTGTGTGGTGTGCAGGAGGCATCCAAACAATGATGCTCTCTCATCATTGATATTTCTATCAGTCTCTCCCTCTCTCTTCTCTGAAATTAATTTTTGAAATGTGTATATGTGTGTAAGGAAAATAAATCCCGAGTGATTATGACTGGAGACCTGTGATGAGAGAGGAGCTGGAGAGAGAGCTTGGAGGCAGATCAGGAAGACCTTAAGTGCCTGTTGTCAATAGGGAGCCAAAAGAGGATTTGCTCGGCAATCAGGTCTTTGTCCACATTGGCACTGATCTGGAAGCACTTTGATGTGGACTTAGGGCTGCTGCAGTGGGTGCCCAATTTCAGTTATCCAGGAGAGACTGAAGGCCTGAGGTTAAGCAGTAGCAGTGGGGACAGAAAGGAGGGGACGATTTCAATAGATATCTAAGAGAAAAAATGTGTGGGCATCTACTTTGAGCTGTTTGACAATTGGAGAAAATCAGATAAACTCAATTTGCAAGAGATGCCAGGAAGCAGACTGTCTTGGAATACCCAGGTCTCATATTAACTTGAACGTCCCCTCTTTACACAGGTTAGAAGTCCAAGCCGATGTCCAAAAGGAAATTTTCCCCAAAGACACAGCCAGTCTTGGTGCAATTAGTGACAACGCAAGTACTCGTGCTATGGCCGGTTCCATAATCAGTTCCTACAACCCACAGGACAGGTATGTGACCAGTCAGATGCCCAAGAGAGGTTGCATTTTTGGGTTAGGTACTAGGCCTTTTGAAGCTCAATGCCTTATGTTAGAGCTGTGTGCACCATCTAGTGGGATATATAGTGTGTGTAGCTGGTGACTTCATTGAGCAAGTTCTTGGCAGCTCTTGATTGATGCTTTTTGTTAGCACTTAATTTTTAGAGGTTTTTTCTCTTTCTTTTCTTTTTTCCCCCTTCTCTTGGCTTTTGCAACAGTATAACTATTCACGTGGAACTTTAAGAGTTAGATTGGTGTTCATCGATGTTCGTAGTCTATGGTTTCTGCTCTCATGTTGCCCTTTGCTTGATGTGGCTCCTGTAGCCTATTTCTCTATTTTTGAGAAGCTAGTGTATCTGGTATGGTATGGTTGCAGCACTCCCTTCTGGGGACTTTCTGGTTTCTTCTAATTGTGGCGCAGTAGTAAAAAGCTATGCATCTTCTTTCACTTTCACATTTGAGTAAGATAGTGTGAGGCTCTGACATTTAGTTAAATTTTAGAAGTACTTTTTTCATTTAAAAAAATTGGCAGATCCCTGGCAGGTGTGTGGCTCGGTTGGTTGGAGCGTTGTCCCATGAACTGGAAGGCTATGGGTTCGATTTCCGGTCAGGGCACATACCTAGGTTATGATCTGATCACTGGTTGGGGTGTGTACAGGAGGCAACCAATCGATGTATCTCTCTCAAGTCGAGGTTTCTCTCTCCCCCTCTCTCTCCATTCCTCCCTCCTCTCTAAAATCAATAAGAAAAAAAGAAAACTGGGTGATGACAAAATTATTTTTTTAAAAAGGAATTGGCAGAGGTGTATGTGTGTGTGTTTTAAATCAACAAAAAGGATCTAATTGTTGTTCATCTTGAGTGTTAGATTTAATTTTTATTTTCGCTAAAAGTGAGCTCTAGTCTATTTACCTATGTTTTTGACCTTCCTAATCCTGAACCCACAAACTGCTTTTACCAACAGGTATATCGTGACCCATGCATGACTCAGCATAGTGGGTTTTGTTTCCACAGAGAATGCAACAATATGGAAATACAAGTGGACATTGAAGCCAAACCAAGCCACTATCAGCTGGTGAGTGGAAGCAGCACAGAGGACTCGCTCCATGTTCATGCTCAGATGGCAGAGAATGAAGAAGAAAGTGGTGGTGGCAGCAGTGGCAGCAATGAAGAGGATCTCCCCTGCAAACACCAAAGCTGTGAACAGAAAGACTGCCTGGCCAGCAAACCTTGGGACATCAGCCTGGCCCAGCCCGAGAGCATCCGCAGTGACCTGGAGAGCTCAGATACGCAGTCAGATGATGTGCCAGATCTCACTTCAGATGAGTGTGGCTCCCCTCGCTCCCATACTGCAGCCTGCCCCTCGACTCCCAGAGCCCAAGGTGCGCCGAGCCCAAGTGCCCATATGACCCTCTCTGCCCCAGCTGAGGGGAAGACTGTGTTGCAGCCAGAAGGTGCAGAAGCCAGAGTATGAAGTGGAATGAATGCTCCTGTCCCGAGAAGCACACTTGTTGTAACTGCATCTTTTGGAATTTTTGGGGGGTGGGGATGGAGATATATGTATTTTATTTCAAAGATTCTCTGGTCACAGGTTTTACCCAGGGAAATTCTGAGAAATTTGCAGTTTCTTACAGATGAAACATGGGGAATTTTGCCCTTAGTCCCACAGCCCACCCTCTCCCTTTTTTAAGTTTTAATTTATTGGTTAAACTAATGGTGGCAATCCGTGAGGTGTGTCAAAGAGTGTACAGATGTATGTGTGTATATTGTATGTATGCTAACATTACTGAAGGACACGTTTTAATAAAGATTTCTGTTTTAATTCAGCTCATCTCATTCCTTGGCTTGGGTAGTCCTACAGAGCCAAGGGTTTGAAACAGACCACTACTTCTTTAACAGTCTCTAGATCTGACTGTTTCTAGTCTCAGGAAAAAGGGATTGTGTTCTAATCAGACCGCAGTGGAGTCATCTATAACTAGGGATTCCAAGCATAATAGGAAGCAAGCCAGGCTTATTTTGGACTGTGTAGTCAGACTGAAGAATTAGCTGAGTCAGCCAAATAGAGAAGCTGTAGATTAAAATGAACCTCGTTTGCCCTCTAGAGGCAGCTGTGCAGTTTTCTTGTTAAAATTTTATTTACCCTTTTCTGTATTGTAGTCACTACTAGAAATGTGTTTCCAGACGAGGGAAGGATGGAGTGGCAATTCAGTGACTCTTTAGAGCAATCCCAGTGAATATTGCAGGATTATAAATTGGAAAACAGTATTCTTACTGGAAGAAGAAATGTACTGATTCTGCATAATCTAATCACTAAGCAATAACCTGGGTGTTTGTTAAGCTGTCAGGTACACATTCCTTGTTCCAAAAGCTTTCTCGAGTTTTGCAAAGTTAGTTTAAGAGGGACTAAGGAATCTGAATAAAACTGGTCGTGAAAGGACAGAGAAGAAATGCCATCAAAATCTCAACATACTTAATTTTATCTGATCTTATAAATTTGTCAGAATTGAGCTAAATTGGTACTACTTCAGATTTTGGCTCTGTCTAGAATAATGGTCTAAGAAATGAACACTCATGCACAAGTATAGCAGAGAAAGTTAAAGATTCATGAGACGTGATGTAAGATTCCAAATTTGGCAGTAACTTACTTTGTGATTGTGTGAGATGGCGGAGACTTCTTGCCCTTAATTTCTCCGGCTCAGTCAGTATTTAAGAAACTTCCAGTGCCAAACTCCTCTAGCACCTTAGCCCTGGGCCCAGAGGAAGAATTGCAAACATCCTTTCCCTGAGGACCAGATAGCTTTCTGTTTCCTTTCACAGATGCACCTGCTCTTTGTCTTCCTGGCCTGTGCTTTTCTACAAGAGGATGATGAGTCTGGACAACAGCCAACCTGGAAGATTCTTTTCTTTGGGCATTGCAGCCAGTCTTAACACATTTCCCTGCACCTGGAACTGGAAATGCTGTCAGTGGACTTTGGGTCTTCGCAAAAAGGCACCCTACAGGGTGTCCATGTGTGAAAAAGGAAGCCTGTTGGGGGGGAAAAGGCAGACAATCTGAAATGCAAATTATTAACTCTCCACTTGCAATTCTCTTGAAGCCTCAGGAGAGGATAAAATCAAGCAAGTCAGTTGGAGGGGCAAGAGTTTGCAGCCAAACCTGTATTCTTACCTGGGTCCCACTTCTTATTGCTGTGAGACTTTTGCAACCTACTCTGAGTCTGTTTTCACTTCGGAAATGGGGATAATGATTCTAATTATGGGGTTGTAAAGATTGAGATGGTTGTAAAGATTGAGACTGAAAATGCTTTTGGTAAGAGCTCATGCTTTTTCCTCCTGCAGGAATAAGAAATAAGGAAAGGGAGATTATGGGTTTCTTCTAAGAAAAGCCCAAAACTCTAGACCAGAGGTCATGGAAAACTAAATTTATTCTAATCCTTTGCAATACTCCTGTTGTGTCTTCTAGGCATTAGCAGATGAAAAACCCTTCACCACCACTGGGAGACCAGGAGTAATGCATCGGAAAAGTTGGTCCAGTTATTTATTTATTTGTATTGACTTGAGGGAGGGAGAGAGACAAACATTGACTTGTTGCCCTGACCGGGGACCAAACCCCCAACTTTGGCATACCAGGATGATGCTCTAACCACTGACCTATCCAACCAGGACCTAAAAGTGGGTCAGTTTAGAATGTAGGGAATGTTTTAAGTAGAGCTTTCATTCAGACCTACTATGTTTCAGGTATACTCTGCATTGATGAGGAAAACAAAAGTCTGTCCCCGTGGAACTAACATAGTGGGGAAAGGTGATCAGGTACATAATCTGGATGAGGGTAAGCGCACTAAAGAAAACAAAGCAGGGAAGGTGAAGAGAGCTGCAGGTGGTGCTACTATCCATCTAATTATTTAGAGGATAGTATAGGCCTCGTCAACAAGGTAATGTTTTAGCAGAGTCCTGAGTGGAGTGAGAACCATGTGATACCAAGCATGAAGAATAAAGTACAAAGGCCCTTTGGCAGAGCATCCTTAGTCTGTTTACTTACACACACGCACACACAGCATACAGGCCTGTATGGCTGCAACAAAGTGGACCAAGGAGGAGAGTAGTAGATTAGGTTGAAGAAGTGGCTGGGAACAAGATGTGTAGGTTAGCAAAACAACTCTGAAGACAAGGAAATGTTAGGTTCCTCTCAGACCAGGAAGAGAGAATCTTCGAAGCCAGACAGATGGGCTCTTGTGGTCAACTTTCAAAGGGGCTAACACTGGAAGGGCATGCCTGGTCACAAGTCCTGCTTGGGCCAATGGGAAGAAACTGGATATGGGAAATGGATACTTATTTATTCCAACCACTTTCTAATGTACTTTTTGGGACCTAAATGGTCTCCATGGTCTACTAGTTAGAATAGAGGCTTATGGGGTATTAATAGGTTAAATTGTGTCCCCCAAAATATGTTGGAGTCCTAACCCCAATACCTCAGAATGTAACCTTATTTGGAAATAGGGTTGTTGCAGGTGTAATTAAGATGAGGTCATACTGGAGTAGGATGGGCCCCTAATCCAATATGATTGGTGCCATATAAAAAAAGGAAATTTGGACAGAGAAACACCATGTGAAGAGGAAGACAGAGATCGGGATGACACAGCAGAAGCCAAGGGGTGCCAAAGATTGCCAGTGAAACGTCCAGAAGCAAGGAGAGAGGCATGGAACAGATTCTCCTATATAGTTCTCAGAAGGAACCAACCTGCAGACACCTTAATCTTGGACTTTAACCTACAGAACTGTGAAATAATAAAGTAGTGTTTAAGCCACCCAATTTGTGGTGCTTTATTACAGCATACCTAGCAAACTAATGCATGGGGGTCAAGTAATTTATTTTTTAAAATATATTTTTATTGATTTCAGAGAAAAGGAGAGGGAGAGAGAGATAGAAACATCAGTGATGAGAGAGAATCATTGATCAGCTGCCTACTGCATGCCCCGCACTGGAGACTGAGCCTGCAACCTGGTCATGTGCCCTGACCCTGAACTGGTTCATAGGTCGACATTCAACCACTGAGCCACCGCGACTGGGCAGGGGTCAAGGAATTTAAAAGGAATTTCGGCCTGGGTCTGTCCCACATATCCATCCCATTATTATTTCCCACTTCCTGTAGTTATAGTGGTCCTAGACATACTTGGCAACTGGCAGAACCTTCACACTGACACATGGTGTGAACGCTGTGTAAGGACAAAGAAAAGTCTCCGGAACTGTTCCTCCCCGCCAGAATCATAAGCCAAAAGCCACAGTGCATCCCTGAGGGAATGGTAGATATTACCACCGCCATCAGACTGAGAAATTCAGGAGTGGTGACCCCTATCTGTTCACATGTAAGTCATTTGCCCTGTACAGGACTTGGGTTGTAGCTGTGCTTTCAGATGCCTCTTTATAAAGCAAACCAGCACGTCACTGCCACCTGCAGCCATGCAGCTGTTGACCTGGAATATGCTTTTCCCCCCTGGCCCAAAGCGTAGAAAACATGACACACAGATTACTTTCGCCTGTCAGGGGCAGCAGTCCATCTTGCTGTTGCACATCTGGCTCATGTCAGCTCACCGGCTCTGCTGAAATCTCATCTGCAGGCACTTTAATCACCTCACATTTCGCAGCAGGACATCACTCGACATGTTTTTGGGTCTAATAAGAAGTAGCAGGTATGTAAATGCCTTGTTTAAAAAAAGTGTGTGTTAGAGCATAGGCAATAATCCCGTAGAAACTTACAACTCTGTGGAGTTTCTAGGCATCCAGAGGAGCCTGGAACATGGCAGGTAATCAAAGGTGAAGGATGAGCTGTTGCACTGTACACCCCCCACCACTAAGCAAAATTCTGAGCATTTGATGGATCGCTTCTGATTTTAGAGTTCACAAACCACATTTGGTTATGCTGCACTGACCTGTTGGTAAAGGCCACCAGCTTTGATGGGCCCCCAAAAAGAGAATGGCCAGCAGTGAGTACAGGCTGCAAGGCAAGCGGTTTGGTTTTATGACCTAGCAGATCCAGTGGTGTGCAAAGTCCCTTGGCAAATAAGGATACAGACACACGCTGTGGCAAACTTCCATAGGAGAGTCACAGCCCTGAGCCTTACGATTTTGGAGTGAAGCCATGCTGTTTCTGACAATGGCTATTCTCTCACTACTGAGCCCTGCTCCATGCTCTGAGGGGACCGGCTGGGCACTCAGTAGCGGTTAGATTATATCAGATCCCTTCCATCACAGAGGAAGCAGCAATTTCTCCTCACTGGAAAAGACATTCACTCAAGATATAAATTGTTTCCATGCATGCCAAGCCTAAAATATTCACAAAGAAATTTTAAACTAAGGAAAATCCCAATTATTATAAAACCAGGCATTTCCCCCCACCCCCTATTGTTCTAAATGTGGTTATCTGTTGAGAAGCATAGTGGCGTAGAGGATAGTCTCCAGAACCAGAATGCCTGCATAGGAATTCTAACTCCACTGTTCCAGTATCTTCGGACCTGGGGCAAATTATTTAACCGCTCTATTTCAGTTTCTTCATCTGGGATTGTGCGAATTCAATAAATACATATAATAGTACCTGGTCGGTAGTAAGTTCTGTATGTATTAACTAGTATCCATTTCACTTATTCTCAGGATCCTCAGCATTATTATTATTATCTGTAAACTTCCTGAACGCCTTATTCATCATGTGGCGTTCCACACAACACTGCCTCTCATCCAGGGAGGCAATGGGCTAAGACCCACAGTCAGGCTAAGGCAGCTGGCCCTGCAGAATAGTCAAATGGCTTGCAAATGGTTTACCGTTCTCAACACCCACAGAGAAATGCACTCACCAGGGCACATGACAAGTCCATCGACTGGAAGTCTTCCACCCAATTTGGGCTCCTCATCCACTGAACCAATAGCCTAAAAGGGGGCCGTTGTGTGAGGCAGAGTGACTGACTCTGATTCCCGAGGGAAACAGGTTGCTGTTGCTCATTGGGGAGTTGGAAGAGGGATGCCTGGAGCCTAAAGGACCCTCTGGGGCTCCTTCTAGTACTACTACCATATTTAGGAGAAAATGTTCCAAAAGGCTAGACCGCTAAGGGCTCAGTTCCTTTCAGAATAAAGATTTGGGTCATCATACCAGATACTGAGGTACTGGCTGGGAGACAAGGAACTCAGAATGGGTAATGGAAAAAGAAAGTTATGAATATAAATAATTCATGAGAACTTGAGAGAGAAATGAGGACATTAGTATTTCATGTTTTCCTTGCTGTACCGTGTCTATGTTTTATAGCTACCAACCGTTTCTTCCCCACCTCCCACGTTTTCCCTAGTATTGTAAGGTGTGTTCTTGTTGGTAACTTGAGAATGTAGCCCTGAGGTTACAGGTTGTTGAGGCAGAATTGTGACTGAACCAAATGGATATCACCCATAGATGGATGCATGACTAATAGGATTTTTAATCTCTCCTTTTAGAGATTGAAAAGAGGGGGTTTATTTATTATTTTTTAAATATTGATATATTTTTATATTTACTATCTTTTATTTCTTTTTAAAAAATATATTTTTATTGACTTTTTTAGAGAGAGAAGAAGGGAGAGGGAGAGAGATGGTAGAAATATCGATGAGAGAGAAGCATCAAGATCCGAGAGAGAAACACCTGATTTGTTGTATTAAGTCCTTCCCTGCTTAAAAATAGAGTGGTTTCTGCTCCCTGAGTGAGAAATAGCACAACTTGAAATCACTGAGCCAGGATATGACTGGTCATTTTGCTAGAGCTGATGTGCAGCCAAACTATATAATACATTCCTGGAAAGTCAGATGTGGAAGCACCTTTGAAGACTAACTGGTCCAACTCCTTCTTTTGTAAAATGAAAGAAGGAAATTGAGGCACAAGTCAGAAGACCAAAAAAAATCCTGATGCCGAGTGCCTGCAACTCCCTCAGCCTCCTCCCGAGGCCGGCGGACCCGAACTGTCGTCACGAAATCACCGTGATCTGGGTCATGGGCATCCAGTGCGGCCAGCCTGCCAGCCTAACTGCAGCTGACTGGACACAGAATTTGGGCCGAGCCCAATGCTGCCGTGAACAACCTGGATGTGACGGAGGCCAACCCCCTGTGTGACACTGTCTGGTACGGGAGACGTAAGTGCTAGCAGCGCACCCACAGCACGTCACCCGACGTCGCCAGACCATTGTCCCTGTTCTCCGGGGACAAATCTGACTTTCCAGGAATTTAAAATCAGCGATGGCTTCCCTGATACCTCACTTCCTCTGTGTCCCTGCCATCGCCCCCATTACCAAAAGTTATCTGAACATGGCTCTTTCTCGTACACGGAAGAAGCTCATGAACTTACCCAGACATGGCCACTGGTTTCCTGGAGATCACAGCCAGATCAAGCAAGAAGCAAGCTAATAAAATTAAAATAAAATCCATTACTGGATCAAACAAGAAGCAAGCTAATAAAATTAAAATAAAATCCTTTACTGCTATACTGAAAAAAAAAAAAGGAGGAGGCCACAACCCAGATCTGGAACTCCAGATATGCTCCCTCCACTCTGACATGGCTGTCTCACATGCAGACACGAGAGAGAGGGCTTCGCACGGAGGGCGACAATGAGCGAAGACTGCGGGCACTGGGTGCTTGGATCCTGAGGCCTGAGCTGTCATCAGAAGGATCCAACAAGGGCAGGGTCACTGCCCTCCTCTTGACCTGCATTGGAGATGCTGCTTAACTTGACCTTTGTGGCCTGCCTTTGTGAGTGGCCTGGGATATATATAGTTCCAGATCTGGAGATTGCTTTGCCACAAGCCTTTGAGAAACCCACCCATTGCTCTATCTATAGACAGCTGCTCTCCTCGGGCTCTACGCTGGGGCACAGACACCGACACCCAGAGGCAGACCAGTTACTTCCCGCGTGACAAATCCAGCCCTCAGCCAGTTTGACCCGTCTCACATGCCAACCAACCATGCTTTTCTTTGCTGAAGAGAGAGAAACTTCAGCAATAGAAAACATTTCACTTAATTGAAATGTGAGTGAGTCAAAGATGAGTGTCCGTGCACTCATCTTTCGCTCCTAGGAATGGGATGATTTAATTTAATTTAATTTTATTTTATTTTTTAGTAGAAGAGACTTAAGCCTGTTTGGAGACCCAGGAGAAAATAGAGTAGAGAGGGGGAGCATGACAATGTAGAGAGAGGAAGGGACGTGGTGCTTTTTCTCTAAGACGACAGAGGAAGGGATCAAGGGCACAGCAGAGGGGATGGCAGTGGACACAAGAAGGGGCCCCTCCTCTCTCAGCTGGGAGGGAGGTGGAGATGACCATGAGATGCAGTGTCCTTCCCAAAAGGGGATCATGGCCACCATGAGGAGATATAAAATGCCCACTACAGAACAGATGGCGGTAAACATCAACCCTTCCCTGCCTCTCTGGCTATGCAGTTCCAGTCCTCTGAGGCCACGTGTGATGTCATTCTGGGATGTCACAAGGCTAGAGAACACAGCTAGAGCTGGAGAAATTAAAGCCACCCCACGCTTTTCTGGAATCCCAGGGGAGTAGAGGCTGCTTTCTCCTGAAGTTCCTACCCTGGGAAGATGTACGCATGGATCTTCCCCTACGTGGACAGACTGCCTGATAGTGAAACTAAGACGGGGCTGGGGGTGGCCAAAGCTGAGACGTGGAGAGAGGACAAGAGACTGAGACACCGTGTGAGCACCACACGACACGGTTTTAATGCCGGGAGCTAACCGTGCCTGAAGCACCTGAACTTTCCCTAATCCAACAAAGCCCTCCCCACTGCCAGAGCCCATGTCCTTAGGGTCCTGCCACTGTAACTGAAGACGTTCTGTTAGGGGTGTTGCTCGTGATGTCTCTAACACATGCGCTGGCTGAGCTGCGGTTGGTGCAGAGGGCGAGGGTTTCCCCAGCCAGGTCAGGGTGTCAGCATTTCCTGTGATGTGGCCGCCCAGCCAGGGTCTGCTGAAGCCAGACCGTGTACCTAATGTAGGAGGAAACTTGGGGACTTGGTAGGAATATGTCAGTAGGTTGCGTTGCTATTTTCCCAAGACTTCAGAGTCAAAGAGACAAATTTTGCAGAGAGAATAATGAGTAATAAAAGCCAACATTCTGAGGCACTCATCATGTGCCAGGCTCTAAGTGCTTTACACATAGTAACTCATTAATATTCACAAAAACACAAAGAAGTGGGTGCGGTTGTTATTCCCCAGCTTGCACTGAGGAACTGAGGTGCTGGATAATTTGCCCGAGGTCACAAAGCTAGACGGGGGGGGGGGGGGTGGGGGGGGGGGTGGGGGCGTAGAGCCTTGACTGGAAACAGGCAGACTGACCCCTACAGCTTTGCTAAGAGAGGCTGCCTGAGCCCACAGTCCAAGCTGATGCGGAGCCTGATGGTCAAGGCATGCAAGGCAGCATCTCTTACATCGAAGCTAAAGTGAGAACGAAGGCAGGGAGGCACCCCCAAGCCCTTCCTCCCTGTCCCACTAGGAGGATGGTTACCTTATATGCAAAGAGCCTTCCACTGAGGTGCAGCCTAGTGGCCAGGCACCTGCTGTGCCCTCCCCGCATGCCTGGTTTTACAGTGGTTCCCAGGCAGAGGGGAAGGTGGAGGCCCTGAGCTGAGGACTGACACACCGAGATCAAGGACTAGAGTCAAGGACCATAATTCACTTGGACTTGGTTATTAGCCCATGGAGTTATCCAAGTGTGAATTAGTCAGAAAACTTACACATCTGCGAAGGGAGTGGTTTTGCCTGAGAAGCCTGGCACCTGGGAGCCTGGGATTGATTAACCCCTAAAGCAATGTCTTGGCTCCAAACAATACCAACAGGAAATTCTCAATATCCTTCTAAGTGGCCACCAAGTTACAAGAGGGGACCCTTAACATGGCAGAGCGGCCAGCCCTCACTCTACCAAGGCTGGGACTCCTTGCTGTTATTGACCCACAGGATGCAACCTACACTGTGGACCAATGAGCATCACTTCAACGCCTCTCCTTTCCCAATTGGGGTTGCTTCTTTATAATTATCTCGTTTTTCCCTCCACCAGTGCACCAAAATATGAGGGGTTGACGAATTTTATTATAGATCTACAGCCGTGTTCGCTAACTTTTTTGGTCTCAGGACCCCTTTACACTCTGAAAAATTGAAGAGCTGAAAGATCTTTTGTTTATGTTGGTTATATTATCAATACTTGCAATATTGGGAGCATTTTTAATTTTTATTTAATATTAATAAACCCATTAATGTTAACATAAATAAAACCTTTTTCAATGAGAAAATAACTACATTTTCCAAAGCATAGTGAGAAGAATGACATTGTTTGAGGTTTTTTGCAAATTGCTTTAATGTCTATCTTTATAAAAGGCATCTAGATTCCCTTCCACTTCTTTTTTTTTTAATATATCTTATTGATTTTTTTACAGAGAGGAAGGGAGAGGGAGAGAGAGTTAGAAACATCAGTGAGAGAGAAACATCGATCAGCTGCCTCCTGCACATTCCCCACCGGGTATGTGCCCGCAACCAAGGTACATGCCCTTGACCGGAATCGAACCTGGGACCCTTGAGTCTGCAGGCCGGCGCTCTATCCACTAAGCCAAACCGGTCAGGGCTCTTCTGCTTCTTTATTTAATCTGTTGAGACACGTTGTTTTCGTTGCAGTATATGAAGAAAATTCAGCTTCACACAAGTATATCATTGAAAAGAGGAGGAGTGTTTTAAAAGCCTTTGCAGATAATTGTGGATATTCCTCTGTGATACTATACCAAAACTTGACAAATGATACTTTGGTAAAATTTGGTTTCAGTATGGAACCTGAAACCATATCAATCAACTTTTCATTAAATTAAAATACATTGGTCTATCTTGCACTTTTTAAAATATATATATTTTTACTCATTTCAAAGAGGAAGGGAGAGGGAGGGAGACATAGAAACACCAATGATGGTGAGAGAGAATCATTGACCTGCCGCCTCCCGCACATCCCCCACTGGGGACAAGCCCGCAACGCAGCCTTGTGCCCTGATCGGGAATCAAACCATGACCTCCTGGCTCATAGGTGGACGCTCAACCGCTGAGCCACAATGGTCAGGCTATTTTGCACTTTGAATGAATCTATTATTCATTCATGATTTTGTAGCATCATGTATTGGTCGCTTGGAAAACATTGGTTCACTGAATGGTACAGATCTTCCAAATGTTGAATTTTCCAAAAGTCTTTTTTTCATTCAAAACCTCAAATTTTATCATTGGCAGCAAATATTTTCAATATTTCCCCTTGAATTGACAGGCTCACTTCCTTCATTTTAGAGAAAATGTCTTCAAAAACCCACATTTGCATAAGCTTAGTGTGTCTTTCAATCAGGAGAAATGGTGTTCATGAAAAGAAGCAGCTAGTTCAGCTTGCAACTCAAACAATGGCACAGGTGCTTCTCCTGGAGACAACCATGGTACTTAGGCAGCCAGCAGAATGCTTCCGTTCTGTCAAAATATTTAAAAGAGGTATGCTCAGGGGTAGAAATGTAACAGAGTTAATGCTTTTTACTGTTTCATCACATCATTCTCAAGTGAAACTGGCATATTTATTTCTCGTCTGTGTGCACATGGCAGTGACAATACAATGACTACATGTATAGCCCAGAGCCGCTGCCTTCCTTTGTGCTAAGGGGCCAGCTGTCTTACTCGTCATTGCCTTTCCACCATCAAAAAAGCAAAAGAACATCAAAGTAGATTAAGAAAATAATTTTGACTTCACAGATCCTCTGAAAAGGTCTTTGAGGACCCTCATGGGTTCCCAGACCACATTTTGAGAACCATGATTTAATGCTCTATTCATCAGTTAACGCTACCATGTGACTGTTCTATGTGCTGAATATTGAGTGGTGAGCTATATATGAGATACTTAAGGCCTCTGTTCTTAATGTTCTTCTTATGTCCTTTGGAACACAAAAGTTTTTCATTTTGATGAAGTCAGATTTATCTGTGGTTGTCTGTGCTTTTGGTGTGATACCTAAGAAAGCATTGCTTAATCCACAGTCACAAGGGTTTATGCCTACATTTTCTCGTAAGAGTTTTATAGTTTAGTTCTTACATTTTGAGTTAATTTTTGTATATGGTATGAGGTCGGGGTCCAAATTCATTCTTGGTTGTTGTTGTTATGTGGTTGTTGTTAATCCTCAACTGAAGATACTTTTCCCACTGATTTTTAGAGAGAGTAGAAGAGAGGAAGGGAAAGGTGGAAGGGGAGAGAAAGAAAGAGAGAAACATTAATGCGAAAGACACATTGATTGATTGCCTCCCATACATATCCCAACTGGGACCAGGGATTGAGCCTGCAACCCAGGTATGTGCCCTTGACCAGGAATTGAACCTATGACCCTTCAGTGCTCAGGCCAACAGTCTAACTACTGAGCATCACCAGCCAGGGTCCAACCTCGTTCTTTTGCATGTGGATACCCAGTTGTCCCAGCTACATTTCCTGATAACTATTTTTCTCCCTTAAATCATCTTGGTACCCTTGTCAAAAATCAGTTGATCATGTGTGTATTTTTATTTCTGGTTTCTTTATTTTTGGACTCTCAATTCTGTTCCTGTCATCTGTATGTCTATTCTTATGCCAGTACCACATTGTACTGATTACTGTAGATTTGTAGTACATTTTGAAATTGGGAAGTGTGATTGTTTCCTTTTATGGTTATTTTGGCTAACCTGGAGCTTTTGCATTTCCATCTGATCTTAGGATCAACTTGTGAATTTCTATTTTTAAAAATAGGCATTTGATAGGGGTTGCATTCAATTTGTAGATCAGTTTGGGGAGAATTGTCATCCTAACAACATTAAACCTTAGAATCCAAGAACCCCAGATACCTTTCCACTTATTTGTCTTCTTTAATTTATTTTGTGTTACTTTCGATGTTAAGCAGAAGAGGAATGTGATCTGATTTATACTTTAGGAAGATTACTTAGTTGTGTAAAAACACAGCTGTGGGGCAGGAGATGCTCCATGAACAAGGGCAAGGGCAGTAATAGCAGGGACAGAGAGGAAGGCACTTGTTATAGAAACGTTTATGATGTAAATCAGCAGGGCTTGATCATTGACTTGATACAGAAAGAGACAGAAGAGCAAAGAATGGGCCCCAGGTTTTGGCTTGAGGACATCACGATGCCACCAACCGGGACAGAAAATACACGAGGAGCAGTTTAGTAGAAAAGATGAAGCCATCAATGGTACCTGTTGAGGTGACTGAGGACACACAGGTGGAGAGATAAGATAATTGGATACTTGAGTCTGATTCCGCTCAGGGGAGCTCTCTAGTTGAGGGACAGTGATTTGAGAATCACCATATAAAAAGGGCACCACAACAATGCATGAGCCAACCAATGCAAACAAGAAAGGGAGCAGAAAAGATGCAGAGGAATACCAATGTTTAAAGGTCGAGCTGGTGACAAAAGGCCACAGAGGAGACTGAGAAGGAACAACCAGAGAGTTAGGAGGAAAGCCAGGAAAGAGGTGCTTCCGTTGGACTCA
The DNA here is from genome assembly GCA_026230045.1 of Corynorhinus townsendii. NCBI lineage: Eukaryota > Metazoa > Chordata > Mammalia > Chiroptera > Vespertilionidae > Corynorhinus > Corynorhinus townsendii. The sequence goes on from JAPDVU010000002.1 coordinate 201,216,335, forward strand.
GGGGAGTGATGCCCTGGCGACCTAGACAAGGGCTGAGCCACATTGCTGTGGACTGAGGAGGAGGTGGGAGTGGAGAGGACGGAGACAGCATGTAAGACAATCCACTCTGGAAGTTTGGAAGGGACTGGAAAGAAAATGCGAAAGAAGTAACTAAAAATGCAAAGGGAGTGGAGGGAGGGTTTGTTTTTGTAGGATGAAGAGACTTGGGCATGTTTGTAGGCCAATGGGAAGGACTTAGCAGAAAGAGGCATGGAGTCGTGTCCATGTGGGGCTGGAGGAGCAACTGGGAGAAGCAGGTAAGGAGGTAAATGGGTTTAAAATAGTGCTTTCCAGATTTTCATGTGTATTAGAATCACATCTCTCAAATCTCCCCTCTGCTCTCCATCTCCATAGCCACTATCCTGGTCCAAGTCCCAAGTCCCCTACACTTCTCATCTCTCACTGAACAACTGGCCTTCAGGTGCTCAACCTTGTGGTGTAGGTTTGGTGGTGAAGAGACCAGCAGGGGGCTAACTGAGCAGCAGAAAAGAGAATGGGCCGGTGGCCTCTGTGAAGTCAGGAAATAAGGCAGCGGGCGTCAGGAGATGGGCCTGCTGTGCCTTTAGGGCTGCTTGAGGTTGGGATGTCAGAGGGGGTTGTTCAAGGCTTGGCCCAGAGAGGATGGCCGGGGTCATGAGGAAGGTCCCTGAGGAGGGTCGTTCACATGATGAGCAGGACCGAGCACAGGCTGCCTGAGGGAAATCTGGAAACCCAAGTCTTGGATGGCTGGAGGTGGGTGACAGGGAGGGAGGCACATGAGGTGCTGAGAAGGACTGGCAGAGTAAAGCCAGGGGGCAGGCGTCTCAAGAACAAAATGATAGGTGCACATAGGGAAACCTTCCAAATGTGAATGGTGGTTTTCTGTGAGGGCAGAGAGGATTGTGGGTAGTTCTAATTTCTTCTTTATGCTTTCCTGTTTGCCCCTCAAGTTTTCTACAATGAGCTTTTTTTTTTTTTTTTTTTTTAGAAATGTAAAAGATATAAAACATACAAACAATAACAAATGCCTCCATTCACACCATCTGGAATTTGTAATTGGAAACACATAAAAGTCCCCGTTAACTGCCTCCTCTTCTCAGACAAGCGTGATCAGCTGGCTTTCAGCTCTGTGTGCATGCACACATACACCTAAACTGGAACAGGGTAGAGTTTGTGGGTGACTGTTTTAGTCACATGGAGGAACTGTTCTTGTAATGGGGAGAGGCCTTTTTCAAGGTGAGGAGGGGGTGCACAGGGACAGAAGCCTGGACCGCCACCCCCAGCTGAGCAGCCCCAGGAAGACCCAGCCTCCAGTTTATGCCATACCTGGTTGTTAACTGTTCCAGGAAGAGAGAGAATTACTACTTATATTTCTCTGGCTAGGTTCCAATCCATTCTCATATCCCTCAAAGCGTTATGCCTCCAAAATCTGGGAGGCAGGAAAGGCAATCATTATCTCTATTTGACAGATGGGGAAACTGAGGCCCAGGGAATGACAGTGAGCTGCCAGCATGTCCAGGGAGTTGGTAGAGGGCATGTGACTAGAGCTCCAGCCTGGGGTTCTTCCTGGAACCCAAGGCCAGTGTGCAGAGGGGTGGGGCAGAGGCAAGGGGCACTGGGTGGCTCAGACTAATGGACTTTGACCAATTGGCAATAAGGAAGAGAAACGGCAGTAACTTCAGGCAGCTAAGGCTGGGCCCTCACCAGGAACTTGTGTCTGGGGAAAAACAGGTGGACTGATCTCCCTCCTCAGGGCCCTGGAAAACAGGCCCACTCCCTGGGGGCTATGGCTCCCCACTGTCCCCAACCACACGCAGAAGTCAGGGCAGCCTTCACCGTGAGGCCTGATTCAAGTCTCGGCTCCACCGCTGACATATGCTGTGCGATCTTCGAAGAGCCCTTTACCTTCCGCCTCACTTTTCTCACCTGTAAAACGGGTGATAATCTTTCCCTCTCAGGAGCGTTCCAAGCCCGTACCTCTCTGGGTTGTCATTCTAGTGCTGTGACTTGCTGTTAGAAACAGCTTGTCCATAAACATCCTTAGGAGCAGGTGTCCCTTGGCACTCTGGGGTGCAGGGTACAGACCCGGAAGTGGGATTGCTGGGTCACGAGTACAAGTGTTTGACCATTTACAATACAGGTGAGTCCTGCCCCATCGCCCTAGGAGGAGGCTGTCCACAGGGACATCAGCATTCAGGTGCCAGCCGACGGCTTGGGAACTGTCCCTGTCTCTCTCCTACCTCACACGCTTTTCTTCCCACCTGCACCTGTCGTGCATTGTCCCCCTTCAGACAGCGCCTGACAGAGAAGCACTCTGCCTGACTGTGGTGGCCTGCGGATGTCACAGGGGCTTCCAGGCCCGGTCAGAGGGTCCCTCTCCCTCCTGTGGTGGTACTGTGCTCCCTTCACTCTCCAGAGGCCCTGGGTGGCTGACCCAGGTGTCCAACACACAGGGCACGCAGTGGGCCCCGGAGCTGCTGTGCACCAGGCAGCCCCAGCAGGCCCCTGGCCCGCCCCCACTTCAGTGATGCCCATTTTACAGATGGAAACAAGCTCAGAGGAGAGAGGGAGCAGGAGAGGGTCCGGGCGTGTGCATATTCGCTGGGTTATTGTGATCAAGGTGAAGGCTGGGAATCCTCTTCTTCCTAGAGGGTGGGGAGCACAGCAGTGGGTGGCGGAAGGCGCTGCCTAGGGGACCTGGGGGACAGGGTCTGTCCTTAGGGTGACCTCAGGCAATTGCTTTCTCTTCTGTTCCTGACCTGTTTACCTTTGTCTACAGGAATAATAATTTCCGCCCCCTAAGCTCGTGGTGAGATAAAATAAGAAAATGCTTTGAAAACTCTTCTAGAGACGCTTTACAAAGTGTAGACCTGGCAGGAGCACATAGTAGGGACTTTACCAATCCTGGCTATAGTTTACTGAGTTCAGTGTGCCGGGCGGGCGGGTGGGGGGGTGGGGCCAGCGCTGTGACTCAGCCGGGCGGGCCAGGAAGGGCTGCCCAGCCGGTCTGACCGGCCCGGATGCTAGCCGGCCGCCAGGGCCCTCCCGGGGCAGGGCCGCCCGGGGGGTGACGGGAAGGGAGGCCGGCGGTGTCGGCGAGCCCGGGCTCCCGGCGGGAAGTGGGCGCGGCGCGGATGCGGGCGCGCGGCGGCCGCCGACCAGGATGGGAGCGGAGCCCCCAGGCCGCCCGCAGCCTCTGGAGCCCCGCTGAGCCGGCCGCGGGGACCCCGCGCGGGAGCCGAGATGTGCCTGCGCCTTGGTGAGCCGAGAGGGTGCACCCCGGGAGGCCCGAACCCACCCAAGGCTGCGGCAGGGGCGGAGCACTGTTCGGGGAGCCGGGACCCAGAGTCCAGGCCGCCTTCTCTGCAGGGCGCTCAGCTCCGGCCTGAGTTTTGCCAGCGGTGATGTGGAGGGATGCTGGTATCTTGTCCGTGCCCCTCCGGCCTCCTCCCCACTTTCCTCTCTTGCGGAGCTGGGACGCCCCTCCTCCCAGGCAGAGGAAGAAACGCTGGAGAGAGCAGCCCCCACCTCGCCCAGAAGGAAGACAGAGGAGGAAATCCGGGCCCCGGGAGCTCTGAGCCAGAGGCGCCTGCCTTCCGCTTCCTCGCCTTGCCAAGTGTTCCCACTTCCATACCCTGGGCTCCCCACTCCGGCTGGGAGGGAAGGACCATGGGCAAACAGGATCCAGAGAGGAGTGGGATGGATGTGTCCCCTCCCCTCACGCCCTGGGCTCTTGGCATCAGGCACACCTGGGGAGTCCAAGAGACCTTGTGAGCCTCGGTTTCCGCAGCTGTAAAATGGGGTGGTAGCCCCTCCTCCTTAGGACTACCATGATGGTAAAGTAGCTCTAAGAGTAAAGTGCTTCCCAGGATGCCAACCACACGGCTAAGTGCTCCAAGAATGGTGAGGTAGAAACAAAGAAGCCAGGGCCTGCCCTCAGACTCTCTGCCCAGTGCTCCAGGCATAGCCGCGCGGTGGCGGCACGGTGCCTCCAGTCTGACCGAAGTCCTGGGCCTGGGCTGCTGCTGTTGTTTATGAGCCCTCCCTGCTTAGGCCCAGCGCAGGGGCGGCTCAGAGCCGGGTGGTGTCTGGGTTGCCAGGTGGGTGGGTGGATGCAGCGAAGTGGGTCAGGGCCCTGGGACAAAGCTGCTGTGACCCTTCCTGTTCGACTAGCAGTTGATCTCCACGACGCCATTCCAGTCCCACATGCCTGTCCAGCCTGTCGCCTGCCCTCTGACTCTCCTACATCTGATCCAGCTCCAGCTCCAGAGGGTCCTGCAGGCTCTGGGTTCTCCGAGCAGCCAGACCAAACCCTCCCCTTTTTACCCAGGAGTAATCTGGGCCTCAGAAAGAGGGGCTGGTGCAGGGTCACAGAGTGTCTGTGCCTGGATGGCCCCATCCCTCCCTGATTCCTGGGAACTTCCTGTTGGCACAGGGTCCCCAAGAACATGGCAGGATGAGCCCCGCCCATGGCCCTGACACAGCTGTCCCCCACAGGTGGCCTGAGTGTGGGTGACTTCCGGAAGGTGCTGATGAAGACGGGGCTGGTGCTGGTGGTGCTGGGCCACGTGAGCTTCATCGCAGCAGCCCTGCTCCATGGCACTGTGCTGCGCTACGTGGCTGCCCCCCACGATGCTGTGGCCCTGCAGTACTGCGTGGTCAACATCCTCTCGGTCATTTCTGCCATCCTGGTATGCCCAGGCTGGGAGGGGGGCGGGCGGGGTGGGAGGGGGCCTGAAAGGTTTTCGGTGAGTCTCCACCCAGAGCCTGGGATGGGCAAGTAGAGAGCCCAAGCACTACCCCTGCTCCACAGCTTACCAATGCCACGAGCCACTCAACCTCTCTTTACCTCAGCTTCCTCGTCTGTAAAGTGGGGTCGTAACAGTGTCCTCCACAGAGGGTCCTCGTGAGCACTGAGATCATCCACAGAAAGTGCTGGCACAGTGTCTGACACGTGCTCAGCCTCGCTACTGTGAGCTGGGGTGATTGTTATCATGGGAAATAGGCAAGACGCCATTGGACGAAGGAAGGAGCATCCGCTCAGCTTGTGGGGGTTCCGGAGGGCTCACTGAGATAGAAGCCCCTGAGCTGGGTACTGATGGATGAGTAGGAATTCCAAGAGAGGGTGCAATTACCATCACCCAGGTGTGTGGCCAACAGGTAGTAGAGGAAGCTGGGATAGCATTCCAAGCACAGAGAATGGCAGATGCAAAGGTATGGGGGTGGGAGTAGCTCAGATCTGTTCTGGAGACACTGAAAAACCATGTATCAGAAGCTTAGCATGAGGCCTGGTCTACGCTAAGTACTGGATAAATGGTAGCCTCGGTTATGCCTGGATGTCAGGACCTGTTTGAGGAATACATGAGTGAAGGAGCCCGGTATTCTCAAGGGCATCAAGTTCTTTCCCACCTAGTAACAGAGGTGGTGGCCACAGCCCTGTGGGCACCATCCACACATCAGCGTCAGGCCCTTCCCTGCTGCCTCCTGGCTAAGGGACTTGTTTCTCCCTGTCAGCCTGTTCCCTCCCCAGCATGATGAAGCTCAGCCAGCCCAGCAAGGAGAGCCGCAGTCAGTGGGACGGGCTGAGCCATGCCAATGTGTGCAGTGTCCTTTGGAGTTACTATTACTGTCATGTTTTCCTCTCACCAGCATGGATACAAGGCAAGGAAGGCCATGAGCTCAGGGTTATGGGCTCCAAGGATGGACCATTTCCGCTTCACCCTCATTTCCTCATTTAATTCTCACTGTTCTCAGCAACATGGGGCCATTATCATCCCGACAGGGGGCCTGAGACTCAGGGACTCACCCACCCTCCTGCTGAAGCAAAGAGGCCAAGCTGAATTTGACACAATGAGTCTGACACCAAAGCCAGGGTCTTTTCCGTACGCTCATCCTGCAGAACAGGGCTTAGCCCAGAGACGTTGAGGCACCTACTCATGGCTGCACAGTGACTTAAAGACGTTGCTGGACTCCCGTTATGCCTCCTATGGGTGCAGCCCATGCCTGATACAGTGAGGGAGCTCAGGAAGGAAGCCTGGCTGAATTGAGCCCCAAAGATCCAGGGGGCAGCTGGTGGGTTAAACAGCCAACTCTTGGGGCTGAGAGGGTGCTGAGTGTCCCTCTGTGGTGGACACTGTTACGACCCCACTTTACAGACGAGGAAGCTGAGGTGGAGAGGTTGAGTGGCTTGTGTCGTTGGTAAGCATTGTGAGCAGGCTGTGTGTGGGTGTCCGCATCCAGGGCAATGAGGAAGAGACTTGGCAGGGTGGGGCTGAGATGCTGCTGGGACTGAGGCCAGGTCACTGAGAGCTTGAGATAAGATTCTGAATTCTCCATAAAGTACCCTGATTTGTTTATTTTGTTTTTAGTACCTTGACAGTCGAGCTACTTAGTTTCTTCCAAAATCTCTTCCACTCCAGGGAGGCAAGTCATACATATCCTGGTACATGCCCCTGCACCCTGGGATACACAGGTCCCTGAGAGACACAGCTGTGGGCAGTGGGGAGCCATGGAAGGTTGTAGGGAGGAAGTGATTGTGCTTTAGAAACATCACTTGGGGGCAGCGCCTCCATGCAGATCAAAGTAGTGAGGCCAAGGCTAAGCAGGGGAAGGAGGCGGCGTGGAGGGCTCCAGCTGGCATTGGTGGGATCCTTACCTGAGGGTGGCCCTGACCTCACTGTCCACTCTCCTCCAGCAGGAGGGTCAGGGCTGACTTGAGTCTCCCCACAGGTCATCACCTCGGGCATCGCAGCCATCGTGTTGTCACGCTACCTCCCTAGCATCCCCCTGGTATGTGGCGCCTCCTGGAATGGGGCTTAGGGGAAGGAAGGGCCTGGCCTGCTTGGAGGGGGTGAGCGGATCCCATGGGGGCAGAACTGCCCATGTGGGGTGGAGCCTGATACCCATTGACCAGTGGTCTCTCCTCTCCAGCGCTGGGCAGTATTTAGTTCGAGTGTGGCCTGTGCCCTTCTCTCTCTGACCTGTGCTCTCGGACTCTTGGCCTCAATCGCCGTGACCTTTGCCACCCAGGGCCGGGCACTGCTGGCCGCCTGCACTTTTGAGAGCCCTGAACTACTGGCCCTGGCACCCGACTGTCCCTTTGACCCCACACGCATTTATGTGAGTGCTTAGGCCTGGGATGGGATGGTGGGGGGGGGGGGGGTCATCCACGTGCTCATCAGAGGTGGGAAGGGTTCTTGGAGCCTTGCCCACCCACCCCCAACCCCTGTGGCCATCTCTGCCCCTGTGTCCCTGCAGAGCTCCAGCCTGTGCCTCTGGGGTATCTCACTTGTGTTCTGCGTGACAGAGAGTGTGTTTGCTGTGCGATGCGCTCAGCTCGCCCACCAGCTGCTGGAACTGAGGCCCTGGTGGGGGAAAAGCAGCCACCACATGGTAAGGCCTGCCATCCCCTCCACAGCCTTGACGCCCCTCATTTTCTGGGAGCCCCTACTGGGCAGCCCCCATCCCTCTGCATGGGGTTCCCACTTGAGAAATGGGGCAACTGTGTTCTCCCCAGGAGTCAAAGGGAGGTCTCCCAGCTAAGTCACACAGCTGGCTCCTGGTTCACTCAAGGCCCAGTACTTGGGGGGGGGAGGGTGTCTTCTGGGCTCGAATTGGGGGCACTCCAAGGGTGTGGCCTGGCTTTTGCTGGGGGGGGGGGGATGCAGTGATGCCGCTCTGCTTCAGGGAGCCTCGTTTCCCCGGGGGCCTGGAGGAGACCCAGACCCAGATCCACAACCTGGCAGCCTGTGGTGTCTCCACAGATGCAGGAGAGCCCGGAGCCTGTGGAGGGCCATGACCTGATGGGCTACCCCAGCTCTGCCCCGCTGACCCTCTGACAGCTGCTGCCTCACCCACACCCCACCAGCTCGGGGTCCTGAAACCATGTCTGCGCTGTGACCAGGCCAGGATTCCTGGAGCTGGCCCATGAGCGCTCAGTGGCCATTCCCGGACCCGGGTGGGGATTGTAAACCCCTCCCCAGCCACCCAGACTCTGCACTGAAGTGAGACTTTATTCTGAAGTTATTAAAAAGAACAGACACTCGGCGGGAGGCATGCAGCAGGGGAGGGGCTCGGCCAGGGCCTATGCTTTCCCACGCAGGATGCGGGGGGAGGGAGGAGGGGGCGGTTAGGTGTGTCTGCCCATGTGTCTGTGGGCCTGTATTCATCCACGTGCTGAAAGGCGGGCGGGGGGTTCATGGGGCTCACAACTGCAATTGGGAGGTTTTCCTTTTGCAGCATGGCCTCCAGCCAACAAAAGCTGCAGCAGGAAGGGAAGGATGGCTCAGGAAGCTTTTTCCTTGTCCCTCCACGCCACTGCCCCCCCCTCCCCCCATCCTTCTCTCCCCTCCGAATAAAAAGTCTGGCTCCTCACCTGGGCTCGGTTTCCACCGCTCTCCACCCAGGCTGAGACCTACCAGGGTGGGGGCGGGGGAGGGGGAACTGCCCGGGGATTGGGGGAGGGAAGTCTGGCCTCGGAGCTGTGCGTGGAGGTTAGAAGGGAGGGTGGTTGAAATTCTAAGATCTAGATAGGGGAAGGCTGGCTCAGAGGGGAGGACCACGCCAGAGCCTGTCTCCCTGTCATTGCCGAAGGGAGATGTGGCCTCTTGGACCGGGGCGGGTGGGAGGGGTGCTAACCGCTTGCTTGGGCCTTGGGAGGACAGCAGGGTTTCCTTTTCCATAGCTCCCCCCAGAGTGCAGACCCTGGGGATGGGAGAGGGAGGCCCTGCCTGGCCCCCAGGCTGGAGAGACACAAGGGAGGGGAAGCTGAGAGCCGGAGCGGCCGGCGAAGGCGGGGAGGAGGGGACCTGGCTCCCTGCTCAGAACTGGGAGGCGCTGCTGGGGTCGCACTGCAGCAGACGCACGATGGACGGGTCGCTTTTGGCTCCGCGGATGAACTCCTCCAGGGACAGCTTGCCTGCAGCGAGAGGGAACAGTGTCGGGGGGAAGGCGGCCCCCAAGCGAGGGGAGGCAGAGAGAGCAGGGCCGCGGGAGGGGGAGGAAGTGGCTCCCGCCCTTGCCCCTTACCGTCGTTATTCGTGTCCATTTGGCGGAAGATTTTCTCAGTCCTCTTCTCCGGGGTCGACTCGTCCTCCGGCATCTTCATCACCGACGAAACCATCTTGTAAATGGCCTGGGGGTCGGGAGGGGAAGGCGGGGAGTGAGAGGAGGCTGCCTGAGCACCCCCCCACCCAACCTTCAGAAACGCCCCCAGGTACACTGACGAGTGGAGAGGGGGTCACGGGGGCGTGGGGAACCGGGGGGTTCGGGAAGGAGTGTCTGGAAAGGTTTCCCAGGAGAGGGGTCTTCCCTGACCAAGTTCCCGTGGAGCGCTAGGTGGGAGAGGAATTGCTGACCGGGATATGCATATCCAAAGACCACAGCGGGAAGCTCCGAGTAGGCGCCGGAAATTTGGGGGGAGCTGAAATGCAGGGGGTGAGTAGAGATGTTGGAAGACATCGGGCTGAAGGTTCCCAGGTAAGTAAGGTTTTAGCGCTGTTTCTCGGATACTCTGGGCGGCCCGCGCTGGACAGCAGACAGAGGGAATTGGGCTGTGGTGGTGGCATTGGGCTGCGGTACCGCTGTGGCCGGCAGGGGGCGCTGGGCCGCCCTGAGGGCTGGAAGGCGGGGGGCGGGGAATATTATGCAAATAAACGCAAATGAGCAACTGCCGGGGGCGGGACAACCTGGACTCTGCCGGACCCCAGGCAGTAGTGGCCCACGTGCAGGAGCTCCGAGGCACAACAAGGAGGGTTTTTGCGCTAAAAATACACAGAGCACATGGGGCTTGGCCAGTGGGATAGGCTCAAGGAGCGGTGGGGCCGATCGTCTCCATCTTCCAGCTTTTTGCTACTGAAACCACCTCCAAGAAACCTGCTTCCCTTCGCCCATACCACAAATGTACCCTGCCTCAGATCTGGCTTTAGCCTCCACACTGGTCTCTTCCAGCCTCATTTCCTTGGGTCTATCCCCCCACGCTGCCTCCAAGAGCTCTTTCTAAACACAGATCTCCCCCACCACATCCCCAGCCCAGCGGGCCGCCCCCTCTTTCCAGTCATCCACAGGCCTCCCTCCAGACCTGCCTTGCACTCAGCTCCTTCTGGATGCTGCCCCACGCTTCTTCTGCTGCCTCCCACTCTTTGTGGCTCAGCTTACATGGCGCTTGCTTAGGGAGTCCTCTGATCCATGCAGGTCAGGGCCCATAGGCCGGCACGGAGCCTCCTGGGCTTTTCCTTTAGGGACACCTCAGGGGACGCCTTTATTGGATTGTTCCTAGTCCCCAACATACAAATAAGGACCATGGACATCTAGCTAGTGCCCATATCCCCAAAGCTTAGCACGATGCCTGGCACCTGGCAGGAGCTTCCCTTTTGAAAGCCATGGCACCTCCCACTGCCTCTGTACCAAGTCCAAGCCCTTTGGCCCTTGGCATTCAGAGTTTTTACAGTCTGGCCCCTCTGACCCCTCCACTGTTAGGCCTCCACCGGTAGGTGATTCTGCCACAACCAAACAGCCTGCACCTTTCAGGCTTCCCAGCATTTACAGCCGCTGCCTGAACAATAACACTAGCTTCCATTTATGTGTCAGGTACTTCATCCCCATTTTCCAGATAAGAAATAAAGGCTCAGAAAGGGAATTAATGGCAGAGACCAGATTAGAACCCACTTCCTCTTAGTTGCTGGAGAGATGCTTGTGAGGTGGCAAGGATCAGCGGGGGCTTTGACGTAAGGTGGACCTAGAGTGGCATCCTGTTTCCACTAATCACTTGCCACAATCCTTAGACAAGTACTTAACCCCTGTGAGCCTCCGTTTCCTCATCTGTAAACTGGGGTAATCATATCTCCCCTGTGAGGACTGTCTAACGGATTAAATGAGATCATGTGTGTAGAACAGTGACTGGCTAGGGTAAGTCGTCAGTAAATAGCAGCTTGTATACTCATTGTTACTCATCTACCACACCCTCAGTTCTTCCCTGACCTTCCGTCCCCTGAGTTCCCCGATGCCACATTTACAACCCTGTCACCAGGCTGGGCAGTGTGGCCTGCCCTCCAGAGTGCGAGCCCCAAGCAGCCAAGATGCAGTTTCTTCCCTTCTAGTGTGCTCACCTCCTGGCCACAGGACAGGAACCTGAGAAGGACATAGTGAACGCCCCCTGGTGACAACTCTCCTCCTGGGCCTCCTAATTAATTGTCTGGAATTGCTGCTCACTCATTGTTTCCCCTGAGCTGACTTGTAATTAATCAGGCACTGGGGCTTGCCTAGCTCTGTCTGCACTGGCCTCTGGGGCTGACTGATGGGCTGTAGTGAGGGAAACCGGGGCCCAGACAGCAGAGGCCAGCCAGGCCGTCCCGAGGATGCCCAGGGAATGGGACTGGCTGGCGCCTCCAGCAGGGCTGAGATTTACCAGTATATACCAGTGCAGCCACGCTAAGTGGTAAAACATGACCCCCCTCCACATTGGTTGGTATCCAGCTGCTGCCTAATCCCTCAGTAACCCTCCACCACTCTGGCTACCTCAACCTTTCCACCAGAACCCCCAGAACTCCCCGCTATCCATCAACTAGAGACAGCCCACGGAAGTCATTGACAAACAGTAAAGGCATTCCCCTCTTGATAGGCAAAGGGAGGCACCACATCCCAAGGCAGCCCATTCTACTCTAGCTGGAGAAAGTAGAACCCAGGCCCTTAGTGACAGAGACGCCAACGAGTTGAGCAGGTGCTAGGTGAGTGGGACGTGGGAAGCCATGGGTAGAGCTGAGGGACGAAAAGAAAGAGGCCGAAGGAAAGGGAGCAAGAGCTTGAGCAGCGCTGTGAGGCAGGATTGCTCAGGGCACACTCCAGGGATGTTGAAAAGGCCATTCTGGCTGGAGCAGAGAATGTGTAGAGGAGAGAATCATAACGTTTACCAAGTACCAGCTGTATGCTGGGCCTTCTGCCAGAGCCCTAACCACTTTATACCTATAGTAGCCTTGAGGGTTAACATCCTCACTTTACAGGTGAAGAGACAGAAGCTCAGTGCAAGGAACCGGAGAGGTAAAAATAGAACCAGAGCCTTAATGGTCTTTAGTGCTGGACTGAGGGGATGGACACTCTGAAAGCTTTTTGAGATAAAGCTAACATGTCACACTTAATTTGTATTAAAATGGTATTCTTATCAGGTCCTAAATTCTCCCTGGAAGATCAGAATCACCATCCCTATTTTTCAGGTGAGCAATCTAAGAGTTGAGTCCAACTCCAGAATTGGAAGCCAGACCCTTTTCAAGAGGTAGCTTAGTGGTAGCCAGCTTGAGCTTGACCCCCCCACCCCCACCCCTTATATGCTGTGTGACCTTGGACAAGTCACTTCACCTCTCTGAGCCTCATGAGGCTGTTGTAAAGATGCACAGAGCTTGTGGCTATATGCATGAGGCTATTAGAGAGCCCTGAATTAATTAGTTGGATTGTGGCTGGGTATCCAGATGGAATGTGGACTGCGAATCCAGGTGGCCCACTCACTGGCTGTGTGGCCTCGAGCAAATGTCTTGACCTCTCTGAGCATCTGTTTTCTCTTGAGTAAATGAGAATCCATTAAACATAACTGGCCTGTACTCTGCAGGAATGTCAAATCTTGAAAGACAAAGAAAGGCTGAAGAACTGTTACAGACTAATGGAGACTAAAGAGACACGAAAACAAAATGCAAAGTGTGATCCTAGGTCAGGGCAAACAAGAGTATTATGAAGACATTTGGCAACATTGGAATATGGTCTGTAAGTTAGATAACAGCATTGTTTCTGTGTTAAATGCCCTGACTGTGATGATCGTATTCGGGTTATGTAAGAGAATGTCCCTGTTCTTAGGGAATATATCCCGATGTATTTGGGGGTAAAGGGTCCTGTTCAGAACAACAAAACATTACACGCACGTGCACACACATAATGATAAAGCAAGAGGGGTCAATATTAATTGGTGAATCTGGCTAAAGGGTTTATGGGAGTTTACTGAACTTTTCTTTAAATTAGAGGATATTTCCTAATTAAAGAGTTTTTTAAACGGGCTGTAAGAATAGTACCTGCTACCTCCTACCCACAGGGCTGTCAAGAGGATAAAAAGGGATGGGGCGCAAGCTGTTGGGCCCTGCACCTGGCATCCTGAGGGGCCCAGGGGCCCACCTGCACAATCTCCAGCATCTCCTCGCGGCTGATGTAGCCGTTGCCGTCCAGGTCATACATGCTGAAGGCCCACATGAGCTTCTGCTCCAGGCGGCCACGCGAGGTCACACTCAGCGCGATGATGAACTCCCGGAAGTCAATGGTGCCATCACTGTTGGTGTCGAAGGTGCGGAAGACATGCTCAGCGAACTTGGAGGCGTCGCCATAAGGGAAGAAGTTGGCATAGATCTTCTTGAATTCGTCCACGTTGAGGATGCCAGTGGGGCAGTCCTTGAGGAAGCCCTTGTACCACTCCTGCAGCTCCAGCTCCGAGAACTCCGTGTTCTCCCGCAGGTCTTGCAGCATCTCTGGCCGAAGCTTGCTGTTCTGCTTGCCCATGGCCACTGAGCTGAGTCCTCCCTAGGTCCCCCAGAAAGTCAAGGAATGGAGAGGGGATGTCAGGCCCTCCTGGTCCCTTGACACCACTCCAGGAGGCCCCCAAACACCAGACACCCAGCCTCTCTTTTGACTCAGTGAGAGAGAGGAGCTGGCCCAGGTCACACAGCCTGCACCCAGGCATCCTGCCTCTGACAGGCTCCACACCATTTCCCCAGACCTCACCCTTCCCCAGGGAACAGGCCTGGAGACAGGAAGGGAAGGGGGCTTACAGTTACCAAGGCCCTGCTCAGGACCAGCCCCTGGGCCTTCAGATATAAACCACTTCACCCTCCCAACGCGAAGCCTGGGGATTAGTCCCATTTTACAGATGAGAAGACAGGATCGAGGAAGTGACGTGACCTGGTTCAAGTGACACAGCCATGGAGTCACAAGACTGACTCCCAGCGTCTCCCAGGGGGTGCAGAGAGGCCTGCTAGTCCTCCTCCCGCCTCCCCTCTGCCCCCTCATTGTCTCACATATGCCTGGTTACCACGAAATACACCTGCAGCCCACCCACCGGCCTGTTCTCCCACACGCTTGTGCCCAACAAGGGGTGGCATAAGGTAGATGTTGGCGTGGGCTCTAGAGCCAGACCACCTGGGTTTAAATCCCAGCTCTGCCTCTTACCAGCAATGTGACCTTGGACAATTTCCTTCCACTCTCTGCCTCATCTGTAAAGTGGGGATAGCAGTACCTACCTCATTAGGGTCGTGGGATGAAATTAGTTAATACATGGGAAGCATTTAGAATGTCTGCACATAAAAGTGCTAGATACGTGTTAAATAAACAAAAATGATTTCCATGTACTAGATGTCACAAGACTCGTGCACAATACACAAATGAATGCACACTGACATATGATACACAGCTCACCAAATCCATATGCTGGGTCCCATGCCACATACCAGCCCACACCCACCCATGGGTCACGGTGCCTCCACACACGACCACATTCCCTCTGCTCTACAACTCACATGGGACGACACAGGGCACCACGCATGCACAGCTCCCATACCTGTCCCATCACAACATACCAGCCCACCAGCCCACATGTCATCACAAGCAACTCCCATGCCAACACCTCTCATGTGGCCAGCTGCACATGGGACCCGCAGGCTCCTTTGCCATCTTTCTTTTCCCAGGGGTGCTGCCGGGTCCCAGGAAGGGGAGCTGCGGCTCTTCTCAGACCGACGATGGGTCCCTACTCCAGGGAGACCTGCAGCCAGCCAACCCTCCCCAGCACTCACCTTGCGTCTAGTCCAGAAAGGTCCCCTCCGTGCAGGAGCTTAGAGTGTGGAGGGCTGAGGGGACAGCAACGGAGAGGAGACAGCCAGGCAGTTCTGGGCAAAGATGCGGGGTACCTGCAGGTGAATCTCCCCAGCGTAGGGCTGTGAGACAAGGCGAGGGGGTTCCTTGTGTGTGACTTTGCACAAAGCACGTGTGGGTGAGCATGTATGTGAGTGCATGTGCGCCTGTATGCATGTGTGTCCCTGGTTTCAGTGCTGCATGTGTCTCCCCATGTGTTTCAATCCATATCTGTGCATGTGCATGTGACTAGGTATGCACCCGTCACAGCGTGAGGGAGATGTGCCTGTGTGGCCATTTGGGGAACCTGTGTGTGCCCTTAGCAGTGTCTCACATGCATGTTTCTGTAAGTTGGCCACCCTCCCTTCTAAGCCAGCCTCTTCTGCCCCGAGCTGAGGACCCACAGAACAAGTGTGTGGGAGGGGACTGAGGGAACGCCTGCGGCTGGGGTGGCCAAGTGTGTCCCCTGGTCCCTTCCTCAAGGTCCAAGGAACTGGGTCATCGGGGTGGGGGCGGAGAGATGCACTGGGCAGGAGCGATCTTCCAGGGCCCCTTCTTCCCTGCCACCCTCAGAGCTGACCCTCCCGGTTGGAAGACGTGGAAATGACGGTGGTAGAAGATTCTGTTGTCTCCCAAAGACCCCCAGTCCCCCAAATGGGAAGGACTCACAGCTCGACCTGAGGAACCTGCCTGGGGACCCTCCCTGGACCTCTCCGCAGCTCTCGCCCGGAGCCCCCGCCTCAATCCTTGCAGCGCCGGGCGAGCGGCCCCTCCTGGAGGGGGCGCTCTGAGGCGGCCGAAGCCAGACTCCTCCGCGCTGGCCACTCTGAGGTCAGGACCCTGGAGAGCTCCGCGCGTTTTCCCCCGGGAGCCCCCACGCCCCGCGCACCCGGAGGGAGGGTTCCGGGAGGCGCGGGAGCGGCGGGGCTGGGATCCCTGGACGTGGCCCTCCGGCATGCCCCCTCCCCGTATCCCCCAGCCCAGACCGGAGCGTCCCCCACTCACCCAGCGACGCGGAGACACCGACTGCGCAGGGAAGGCGGCGCTGCTGCGGCGCGCGGCGACAGAGGCGGCCGGAGGGGCGGGCGGGGGGCGGGAGGAGGGACTGCGAGGGAGACGCCCCGCAGCGTTTGCCCGAGCCCTCCCCTGGGGTGGGGGTCCCGGCTTCTCCCTTCCCCCTCCAGTCCTGGGGGTTAGGGACTAGCCTCCACCCCCTCCGCTACCCCGGAGAGGGAAGGGGACGCCCTCACTTCCCCGCCCCCCTCACGAGGGAGCACCGGCCAGGGGAGGAGGACCGAGGTCCCATCTCTTTAGCATCTCGATTCAGGTAGCCTGACTGGGGTGGCTAGAGGTCAGTGCCCAGACCTCTCTTTCCTAAGCCCAAGCACCCCCACTACCCCCCCCCTTCACTGCCATTCTCCCCCATCCCTACCTGAGCGCGGAGCCGCACGTCGAATCCGGATCCTAGTGGTGCGCTAATTGCCCCGCTGCCCCCGCGCCTCAACTCCGGGACTGAGCTGAGGGTTCTTCCAGGAGGGGGCAGTGCCCACTCCTCCAGGCCTTGAGGTCTTGGGGGGGCAGGCACGCCCGCTACCCCACCTCCCCCTTAGAGAACAGAGTGCACCCCCATATCCTGCCTGACACTCCAGATCTCCTCAGAATTAATCCCACCTTCCAACATTGATCTAAAGTGCTCCTCCCACTCACCCCAACCAAGGAAACCCCCTGCCTCCCTCCCAGCCTCTGCCTGTGAGGGCTGGGGACCATCTAGCTCCAGCTTGGGGGCTTCTGAGGTGCAGAGGCCCAGCCTCAGCAACAATTCCTCTATCCTGAGCTCGAATGTTGTCCTTTCTCCATCTCTGAGAGGTGGTCCTCAGTGTCCCCACTTCACAGATGGGGAAACTGAGGTTCAACTGGGTTAAATGGTTTTTCCAGTGTCTGACAGTAGTGAGTGGAAGGTTTGGACTTGAATCCATGTGCCCTCAAGCACTCATTGCACATACTTATCAAGCACTGATTCTGTGCCCAGCACTGTTCTAGGCAGTGGGGCTACAGATGTGGACAGTAAAAAATGGACACAATAGCCCGGCCAGTGTGGCTCAGTGGTTGAGCGTCAACCTATGAACCAGGAGGTCACGGTTTGATTCCTGGTCAGGGCACATACACGCCTGGGTTGCGGGCTCGACCCCCAAGTGTGGGGCGTGCAGGAGGCAGCAGATCAATGATTCTCTCTCATCGTTGATGTTTCTGTCTCTCTCTCCCTCTCCCTGCCTCTCTAAAATCAATAAAGACATATTTTTTTAAAAAATGGACACAATATGCAAGTCAAGCCTATAGTGTATTAGATACGTGTTTTGGGAAAAGTGGAGGTCGGTGTGCAGAGGTTGGCATGCTGGCAGTGCTTCGGACCATGCCAAGGACTTTAGGTTTTACTCCAGATGAGATGGGAAACTCGGGGCTTTGAGCAGTGAGAGCGCCTGGCGTCCAGGTCAAGCCTACGCAGGCCTTCTGTCAAGAACAGACTTTGGGGATTGGCAGCCCCGGGCCAGCTCCGGCTAAACGATGAGCAGGGTGGCACAGAAGGGGCTGGTTTCCGGGGGCACTTGGAAGGGGGGCCCACTGCATCTGTCCTCTGACTGGACAACTTCTCCCAATTCTGTGGCCACTGCCTGGGCCCTCCTGGCTCCCAGGGCTCAGACCAAAGCTCCACCTCCAGGTTCCCAGGCCACGCTGCTCAGGTGGTCAGTCTCTCCTTAAGCCAGGAGCCAGGGTGTGGAAGACCGGGAGGGCAGCTGGGCCCTCGGAACACCAGTTCCTCTGTGTGCCTTGGCACTGGTGTTGGGACCCCCTGGTGGAGGCGTGAGAGATGCCAGACATGTGTGGGTGGTTCCCAGCTGCCTCCTGCATGAGGACCTGGGGGTGGGGAGAGACTTGCTGCTCAGCCCCCACCTCAGGCCCTTTGAGTGACAGGCTCTCTCCCCTCTCCCCACCAGGCCAGGAGGGCCTGCTGTCTGGGGCAGGAAGAGGGGCCTGCCCTGCAGTCACTGCTTCAGGCCCTCTTCCCCCAACCCTCCTTCCTCTCCCACCTGCCTGAAGCCAGAATCTTCCCTTCCGCTCTAGGTCCTCTCCCATCCTGTGGTCTCAGTTTACCCTCACGTGGGCTGCTCAGCCACTCCCTGCTCCCTCCCACTTCCCTGCCCCAGCCTCACCTCCTCCAGGCGGCTCCTCAGCTCAGCTCCTCTCCTCCACTGGGCTCCTAGGCTCGGCCCTTCTGAGCCCACTTCCCCCAGTCCCACTGTCTCCCTCTCTGTGAGGCTGACTGATGCCCTGCCCTCAGGACCTGTCTGCTTCCTGCCTCCCCAGTGGGGCTTCTGAAGGCAGGACTGTAGCTTTCCCTCACCCTGCGTACCCCACCTCCCTTTGACTTTCCCTGCACCTCAAGTGAGTAGGTGGACCTGGAGGTAGAGTTTGGGCCCTGGTAGGCTCTGCTGGGTAATTCCCATCAGCCACTTCTCCCTCCTAAGAAGCTCTGGGAGGCCTCTGTGAGCAAAGGGCTTGGGGTTCCCCCCCTGCCGCACACCAAGCCCTTGGCCCAAGACCTCGTGCCCTGAGATGTAGCCCAGAAAGGGGGGCAGAGAGGCAGTTGTCAGAGGCCTGGGTATCTTCGCCTTTCTGAGCAGAAAGGTTAGACAGGTCACCTGGGTGCCTGGCATTCCCCAAGACC
Source organism: Corynorhinus townsendii (assembly GCA_026230045.1). Taxonomy (NCBI): domain Eukaryota; kingdom Metazoa; phylum Chordata; class Mammalia; order Chiroptera; family Vespertilionidae; genus Corynorhinus; species Corynorhinus townsendii. Next base: position 201,234,948 of record JAPDVU010000002.1, read on the forward strand.
AGAGCACTGACAAGGCAGGCCTCACGCACTGCCTCACCGGCCCTCGGGCCTGGAATTCTGGACACGAGCACACACAGATGAGGCCCCAGTGGCCCTGGAACCCTGCCAGCGTGCCTTCTATGGGGGTGGGGGTGGGGGTGTCCTTGCTGATGACACTCAGCTCCTCGCACCCCAGGCTGAGGCATCCAGGAGGGAGAAGAGTCCCGTCTTAGGGTAGATGTAGAGGGTGAAGCAGTGGGCGTGGTCATGGGAGACAAACGTGAGGGCAAGTCCCAGCATCTGACCAGTGAGGAGCTGAGCAGTCAAAAGACAAATGCAGAGTGGCTACCCTTCCCTAGCACTGAAAGAGGATCAGACCAGCTCCCAGGATGCCAGAGAGAGAAGCAGTGGAGTGTGAGTGGAGTGGGGACCAGGTAGCTCTGAGCACCCCCTGTATGCGGAGTGCTTTGCATGTGACACCTCATTTGATCGGCAGTAATCCTGAAGAGTCACTAATATTACCGCCATTTTACAGATGTGGAGACTGAGGCTTCAGAGAAGAGAAGTCTCCTGTCTGAGGTAATACAGCAAGAAAGTGCCTGTGTCAGCATTTGAACGCCGTTCTGTCTGACTCAGGAGCTCAGCAACCCCTCCCGCCCCCAAAGCCTCGCAGTGAGGGAGGCAGAGGTAGTCCCTTCTCACCCCGCTCAGAGGCCCAGCCCCCACCCTCCCTCTTTGGTTCCAAATGGTTTGGAAAATCCTGATGGGAGCAGATGGTGGGGACAGATGGAGGGAAAAGCATCTCGGGGCTGAATTACAAAAACAAACATTGATAAAGTGATTAAAACCTCAAACCACCCTTTTCCAAAGGGCCCTGCCTACCCCAGCCTGGAACACAGGGGACCCTGAGATGGGGGCCTGGGGATCTCTGGATGCCCAACATCTTAGCCCAACGGATCCAGCTTCTGCCCCCCCACCCCCACCCTGGGGACACCCCCGGACCAGGGCCCAGGTGGCTGCCTGCCGGGAGCACAGCCTGAGCCTGGCTGTTCCCACGGAGGCTGGGCGGGAGGAACAGAAGGGGGCGGGTGGGGGTGCTGGGAAAGTCCTGGGAGTAGATCTTGCTTTGTAGAAGGGGCTCAGGGAGCTGCCACGCCTGCCCAGGTCACCCAGCAGCCTTGTCACTCCCACCGAGCAAGCGAGTGGACAAACCCGGGCCCACCACCCACCACCGCGGTGAGAGGGGCAAGGCCAGGAGGCTTCGGCTGGCTCCTTCGCCTGTAAAGTGGGGAGGACGATACCAGCCCCTCCCCGGGCCAGGGTGAGGATTAAGGGAGGGAAAACCTGAGAAGTTCGGGCACTGGGCCTGCTCACAGTCTTCCCCCAACCAACGGGGGTTCCAAGCAGATGACGGGGAATCCCTGCTGTTGGGGGATCGGGAAGATGGTGGGAGATGGTCCCTGAGCCGAGCAGCAGCTTGGGCTCCAAGATTCCGCAGCCGAGGGGTGGCTCAAGGCCCCAAGCAGAGCGCTGATCCCCAGGAAGGCAGTTGCTCTCAGGAGACAGGAAGGGGCTGCCTCTCGGCTGGTTCCTCAATATGAGCGCACGGAGCTCACAGGGCCACGGACCCAGGCTAAGACTCTGGGGTGGCCCCTTCCTAGCTGTACAAACGCCCCACAACAGCCCTCTGGCCCTCGCTCCTTCTCAATAGAGTCCGCATTCCAGCTGCTTCCTGGACTTGGTCCCAGAAGCCCACAGACACCTTGGACTGAAGCCAGCCAGTAGCCAACGCATCCCCTCCCACCCAGCCTGTCCTGTGCCTGGGTCCCTCTCCATCCATCAAACAAACCCGCGGCTCCACCCTATCCACCCCCCCCCCCCCCATTCTTTCCCTGGCAGCCCTTTTTACTAGAGGATGTCTCTCGGCCCGCCTGCCCTCTCCCTGCCGCCTCCCCTGCCCCCTGCCTTGGTGGATGGCCCTGTATTATCACACTGGCCCTCTCATAGCTCTCCCCGCCTTCAGTTTCTCTCAGCCAAGTCCCCTTCTCTGCTTAGCAATCTCCTATGGCTCCCCATTGCCTACCAGAGGAAGTGGACAGTCGAGGCTCTCCATGCCATGCCCCAGCCCTCACCTCCCACCTCAGCCTTACCCTCCACCTTCCCTTGGGCTTCCCATCAGTCCAGCACCTCCTCAGCCAGATGACCAGCATCTCCCCTGCACCTAAAAAGGGGGCCTGGAGCCCAGCTGTGGAAAGGGGGCGCCCTGACCCCCACACCCTGCATGTGGGTTTTAAACTGGCTGGGTGTGAGATGCAGGCCACTGGGGTCATGTCCCAGCCCACCTTGCCTGCAGCCATAACCCCTCTTCCTCCTGCTGGGAAAGCTGCTCTTAGCGGAAGGGCCTCGGGCTCAGCCACAGAGGAATAGTGATTTGCCTGAGGTGACCCAGCCAGGCTCACCCTTTTGCTCCCTCCCCAAATCAGAAGGGACCCCTGCATAGCTCTTCTGACAGACAAGCCCAGGACCTTTCACATTCCCATTGCTGGGGAGTTCGCTCCCATCCGTCCTCCTGGTCTGTCTCTGACGGTTTGAAACTGTCCCTGGGTTCACAGCAAATGGAAGTGAACAAAGGGCGGAGGTGTGTTCACGTGGACTGTGCACACAACTCTGTCTGGGTGTGCACGGGGTGCATACAGGGCATTTGAGACTTGAGTCAAGACTTTATGCAGAGCTCTGCCCTGTTTGGCTCAGTGGATAGAGCGTCAGCCTGCGACTGAAAGGTCCCAGTTTCGATTCCAGTCAAGGGCACATGCCCAGGTCGCCGGCTCAGTCCCCAGCAGGGGACGTGCAGGAGGCGCCGATCAATGATTCTCCTCATCATTGATGTTTCTATCTCTCTCTCCCTCTCCCTTCCTCTCTGAAATCAATTTTTTAAAGTATATTTAAAAAAAAGACTTTATAAAGTTCTTCCTAAACTGGGATCTGCCTCCCAGAAGCCTCTGGCAGCCCAGCTGTGCCCAGGGGCGTCTGCCCACGCTGAACGCGGCACCCAGTCCGTGCCCGTGGCCCCAGGTGGCTCTCCTCGGGCCTGCGCCTCACAAATCAGAAAAGCGGTTGGGCTGAAACCGGTTTGGTTCAGTGGATAGAGCGTCAGCCTGCGGACTGAAGGGTCCCAGGTTCAATTCCGGTCAAGGGCATGTACCTGGGTTGCGGGCACATCCCCAGTAGGGGACGTGCAGGAGGCAGCTGATCGATGTTTCTCTCTCATCGATGTTTCTAACTCTCTATCTCTCTCCCTTCCTCTCTGTAAAAAATCAATAAAATATATTTAAAAAAAGAAAAGCGGTTGGAATCCCCAGTCACCTCTGTGCTCCTGTGGTGCAGAGCTGGGCGGGGAAACGGGCCGCAGGCCTGACCCGCTGCTGGCCAGCCATGCCCGCCCAGAGCTTCAGTTCTTCTGCAAAATGCCTCCTTCCAGGGCCGCTGTGAGGAGGAGGCTGCTCAGGGACCCTCCAGGCTTCAGGAGTGACACTCATACAGCTGCGAGGACAGGCGCCCCAGGGAGAGGAAGGCAGCATCCCAACTCACGGCCCGTGCTGGCCCCTGCTATTATCCTCATTTTACAGAAAGGGAAACCGAGGCACAGAGAGATCACGTTGCCTGCCTGAGACTTCCTGGGGTTAGAGCCAGATCCAAGATGGGACCCGGCTCTGTTTCTTGAGCCCTTTCCAGGGAACCCGGGGGCCTCGAAGAAGCGAGGGCTTCCCAGAGAGTTCACAGGGACCCAGAGTCCCAGAACCTGAACCCCAGAGGCCGAGGTGCCATATCCCAGGGGCCACATGCTCCCCATCTGTCTCTCTTGCTGGGAAGGCTGGGTCAGCTTCTCATTTCTAGCACCTTAGGTTCTCCCTGAGGATGGGGATTGCTGCTTTGTTTCCATAGTAACAGTGAACAGAGGGGCCTCCTGAATCCCTGCAGAAACACTGCGCTGGGACCTGCCAGTACGCCTGTGCCTGGGAATCCCTGGATGGGCAGCCTTGAGCACATGCATGCATATACATGCACACGCACCACTCTACACATGTGTGCATACCCAATGCATGTGTATATACACACCCACGCCCCCTTATGAACATACACACACACTCTTGCACCCACAGGCAAGTGTAGGCACATGCACGATGAGCCTGCTTACCGTGAAGTGGGTCAGGACATCACCCTATCTGACATGCTCCACTCCCACAGCCACCCCGGTTTGCTCAGACGCAGGCAAGGTCTTGGGGAAATGAGGGACGTCCACTTTATAATAATACCACGGCTACATTTACAGATCCTTACTGTGTGTCCAGTACTGTGCTTTCCTTTCCACAGGTAACACAAGGCCACTTTAAGACGGGTGCCCAGGGAGGAAACACGCTCAGAGAGATAGCGTGATTTACCTGAGGTCGCACAGCATGGCCAAGCCAGGATTTGAGCCCAGGACTGTTTGGCTCCTGCCCTCTCTGCCAGATCCCTCAATGCCAGACCCACAAGCACTCACCTGAGACCCACAAACTCAGATGGGGAGCTCAGCCTGGTGCAGGTGGGCCCGGTGCTGAGGCCTCCCAATTAGAACGCTTGGGTTCCTGAATTGGTGAGTCTGGGTCGCTCTTTCGCCTCCTACCATTCCTGAGACTGAGGAGTGAAGGGAGGTCCAGAGGACAGCAGGGGCTTTCCTTCCACTTATTTCCTCCCTGTGAGCAGAAAAGGAACTTGGAACAGCAAAAGCCAAACCCACTGGGCATCTCCTGCTGGTGAAACCACCTGGGCTCACTTGTGAGCTCCCTGCCCTTCCTGTAAAAGCAGGGATCCGGATGCCGGGGTCCTGGCTCTCTGACCTGTGGGCCTCTTAGGCTGACCCTGGGGAAGTTGGGGGCCTGAGGCCAGAAGCGAGGCCAGCCGGCCACCCTGAGCAGGAAGGTGGGCAGGAAGTATATCTTCCAGGAGGCAGCTTTCAGCAAGAGGATGCTCTGGTAGTGAAAGCATGCTCTGGAAGGTAGTGAGCTCCCTGTCACTGGAGGCATCCCAGGCCAATAGGCCCTGGATGCTTCAGAGTTAGGAAAATTCCAAATGAACAGCAACTGAGTCCTGCATCATTATCATCGTCGTCCTCGTCGTCATAGCTACCACTGATTGGATACTCTTTGTGTCAGACGCTTTAAGACACATTACAACTGCTACCACTGGCAATAAAAAGAGCAGCGCCTGTGTATTTGGCCCTGTATGTGGTTAATCTTCACTGATTACTCCCCGTGAGCAAACACTATTGTTAGGCCCATTGACCGGTAAGGAAACTGAGGCTCTGAGAGGTTCAGAGACGTGTGCACAGTGCAGCAGCAGCAAGACGCATGCTCTGCCTGGCTGCTGAGTCTGTAGCCTGCCCCCTGGGGCCAGGCTAAGGGACCAGGCTAAGGGACCAGGCTAAGGGAAGGCAGGGCAGCCTCTCCCAGCTGGGTGCTCTGCCCTGGAGCCTTTCCTGTTCTGGGCCACACTGGCTTCACTATGACCAAGGCGGGCGCCCTCTGCTGGCCACGTCCTGGCCCTGCAAAGCCATGTTCCTTCAGAGCCATCAGATCCTCCTGTACCTGGGACATAGGTGTGGGCGGGCCCTTGAGCCTTGGCCCCTGGCTTCAGATGGTGGTGCCTGAGGTTACTCAGGGGCTGCGCTGAGTTTTTGAGCCTAATGGCGGTCTAGTTCCCAGGCGCTGGGCATTTCATCCCTCCCTGGTGGGGAAGAGATTTACTCCAGCTGCCTTCACTTCCTGCCACACACCCCTCCATTTCTAAAACAGGACCTATGGTCCTACTGCTCTTGAGGGGTCTTGGAGACTGCGGTCTGTAGCTGAGACTCTGTCTCCTAGAGCAAAGCTGGGGTCCAGGGCTTGAGGCAACTTGAGACATGGAGTCGCCACTGACAGACTGTGTTAGGGAAGATTCTCAGCCTTTCCAAGCACTGGCAGGTGGGAGTCGATGCCTCTGTAGACTCTGAAAAACTGAAGAGGCTTGAGGAGGTCTCCCTCACCCAATTGGAAGGCCTTTCCTCAGCCTCCTTCTCTCCCTCCCACACCCCTCTCCTCCCTGTCTTCCCTCTTCCTCTTGTCTAGCCTCCATCACCATTTCCACCTCTCTGTGGTATGGATATTATTATCTTCCTTTTCACGAGGAAGCATTTGAGACTCAGAAAGGTAGAGTAACTGGCCCAGTGGCACCCAGCCAGCTGTTTCTGGCTTAGAGTCCAGATTTTGGATAGTCTACCCCAGGCCTGCTCCTTCTTCATCTTCCCTCTTCTCACTCACTGCATCTCATCTATCAGCTCCTCCTGCAAAAAGTGTCCCAAAGCCTTCATCGACTTCTCTCCCTGTCCTTTACTACTACCCAGGCCAAGGCCTATCGTTTATTTTATTTTAATGATTTTTGAGAGAGAGAGAAAGAAAAATACTGATTTTGTTGTCCCGCCTGTTCATGCATTCATTAGTTGGTTCTTGTATGCGCCCTGACCAGGGATGAAACCTGCAACCTTGACTATGGGATGGTTCTCTGACCAACTGAGCTACTCGGCCAGGGCAAGACCCATCCAGGTGACCCTAGCAGCCCCCGTGCCTCCCCACAGGCCACCTGGCCCTATTTTCTGCAGTCCAGGCTACATGCTGGAGCCGCCCAGTGAGACTTTCAGTTTATGTAAATCAGATCACATCGCATCTCTCTCTGAAGTTCCCCATTGCAGGTGGAGTTCATCTAAACTCTCTTTCCCAGCCCTCCCCACCCCCGGCCCTCCACTGCCCCTCAGCCACATCTATGTCCTCCTCACTCAGGAAGCCCCAGTCTCACGGACCGAGTTTCCTGTGCGCACCACGCTTGCTCTTGCTCCAAAGCCTCTGCCCTGTGGCTGGAGTGCCTTTCCTGTGATGTGTGTTATGCCTGCCTCCTTCTCCTTCTTCCGGACTTAGCTCAGTTGTCACCCGCTCAGACCACACTACCTAACAGTACCCCAGCCATTCTCTACCCTGTTACCCCACTTTTTTCACAGCCCCTGTGAGTCTCTCCCACTGGAATGTGAAGTACATGGGGGGTGAGGGCCTTGGTTTACAGCTGTGTCCCCAGGACCTGGCATAGAGCCTGGCACTTAATAGATGCTCAGTAAGTATTTGTTGAATGAATAAAGCCCTCCCTAGCCTTGACTGCTTTTGCAAGCTTAGAACAGTCTTTCTTTCTTTTTTAAAAAAAATATATCGTTATTGATTTCAGAGAGGAAGGGAGAGGGAAAGAGAGATAGAAAGATCAATGATGAGAGAGAATCATTGGTTGGCTGCCTCCTGCACGTCCCCTACTGGGGATCAAGCCTGCAACCTAGGCATGTGCCCTTGACCGGAATCGAACCTGGGACCCTTCAATCCGCAGGCTGATGCTCTATCCACTCAGCCAAACCAGCTAGGGCTTAGAACAGTCTTTCAAATCAGTCCTATTTTCCCCACTCTCATTGTCACAGCCCAGAGCCTGCCATCCTACCTGTTTCCATTCTACTCTCCCAGGCCTCAGAGCCAACTATTCTTTTTCCCCTCTGCCCTTTTCCCCTCATTTGTCTAATTTTCACCTGTCTGTTAGTAATAATTTAGCTCTTCCTCCCAGAAGTCCTCTAGGCTTTCCTTTCCTGGCCCCTGTAGATCCTTGGTGCCTCCTAGTTCAGAGGTAGTCCCCTCTCTGTGTCTCTCCTTCTCTACCATGGGAGCTCGATGGCCAGGACCAATCTGGTTCATCATCATGTCCTCACACTCATCTCCAGGCTGGTTCTCAGGGAACATTGAGCTGGGCTGGTCTCATCATTGCTGTGATGGGACTTTGGGGATTAGACAGGCCAGACCAGTGTCTTCCAGCCATATGACCCAGGCAAGCCACTTCCTTGCTTTGAGCCTCATCTGTAAAATGGGCATAATAATCCCAACTTCTCAGTGTTGAGAAGCTCCTCTCATGTATGTAAGGTGCTGGCATGTGAACAAGGTTGGGAAGTGGTGGGTCCTTTCCCAGGATTGTCTTAACAACTGCCTGTGTGAGCAGCAAGCCCCCTCAAGCCCTCAGGGATGGAAGATATATGTCTTCTAGTGAGCCCTGGCCCTGGGCCTGGCCCTCTGCCCTGACACACCCTCAGAGGGGAAGGAAGGAAGAATGCAGACTGGATCCAGCCCTAAACTTGGAGCCATATAACCGAATTTGAGACACGATCCTGTAATTCACTGGCTGTGTGACCCCCACGTATCTGTGAGCCTCAGCTTCCTGATCTGGAATGGGAGCTAATGACACTTATAGCCTGAGACTCAAAAGTACATGGACAAACAGCCCAGTCCTTCGTGGGTACTTGATTATTATGTCTCCAAGCAATACCCTGCCCTTCTCCTGATTCTTCCAGGGGCTTCGAGTCTCTAGTCTCATGACCATTCTAGGAAGCAAAGAGGAGCTTCCCATGGTTACCCAGGATCTGGCTTAGGGGCCTGCAGCCTGGGTTAGGTGCTGTGACTCTGGGAAGCTCTAGACACTCAGGAGGATCCAATGCTTGTGACCTCCCAGGTGTCAATGTGTAAGTGACCGGTCAACCTTCTAGGAGATGTCTGTGGAGTCCTCCAAATGAGACCAGTGCAGCTTGGGAGGATAGAGGCTCACCCTCCAACCTCCGTTCAGATCCTCATTCGTGCATTTATTCATTCTTCCACTGCTATAGTCCCAGAATAGGTGTTCAATAGATGTATGTTGGGAGAAAATAAAATCATTCCATACATTCAACAAACATTAGTGAGCACCTACTGCTCCTAGCTCTGTGCTAAGAGACATACATCAAATAAATGGCCTTGACAACCCTCCCCCAAGATCACCAGGGTGCCTCTATGTCCTCCTCCCTTTTTTTACTCCCAACCCAGTTTCCACGGGTTGCCATGCTCCAAGCATCAGGACTTTTTCCAGAATCGAGGTAATGCCCAAGCACCCCATGCATCATGGGCTCTGGGAAGGCTGCACCCCACATCCACAATTCTCCAAATCCTCCCGGTCTTTCATGTCCCAACCCCAGCAACCCTTCCCCATCCCTCTCAAACTCAGACACAGCCATCTCCCCGCCTCCCAATGCCCTATATCTAACTGGGGTTATACCGGGATGTACCAGCAGGTGGCGCCGAGGCCCCCTCTTCTCCAGCGCTGGACTGGACTCCAGACCCCACTAGGACCCTGTCGTGTCCCTCCCTCCTTCTCTTCTCAGCGGGGACGGGAGTGGGCTCTGTGACCTCTAGATAACTCCTCTCCTTCCTGTTGGCTCCTGCGAGGAGACCTAAGGAGACTCCAGTTGCTCTTGCAGGCTGTCTTTCCCTGCCTGGTGGGTGAGGGGGTCCCTAGGGGCCCAGCTGCAGCTGGTGGGGCGGGGCCGGGTGGGGCGGGGCAGAATGCAGCTTCCAGAGAAAGAAAGAAAAGAGAAAGGAGAAAGAGAGGGAGAAAAAAAAAAACGAAAAAGAGAGAGAAGAGATAAAGGACAGAGAGAGGTGCTCTGGTTCCCAGGCTCCTATCGCACCAAACAGGTTGACCAGGAGGGGACTGCCCTCTGGACCAGGGTCCCAACTGAGACTTACTGGAGGAGGAGGTATGTGGCTGAGGGAGCAGATGGGGCTGGGGGAGGGTCAGCCGGCCAAGCAGAACAGGCCTGGGGGGACTGAGGGGCTGGCCTGTTAAATCCCGCTGCTCAGCAAGATCCCTTGAGCCCCTCCCAATGAGACACGGTAGAAAGGACGCAGTGCAAGGAGTCCTTGAGCTGAGCATCCGATGAGGGCTCTTGACTCACTGTGTGAATTTGCACCAAGCTCTTTCCATCTCTGGACCTCAGTTTCTTATTCTAAAGGGGGGCGGGAGGAGATCTTGAAGAGGGTTCTGTGGGGTGACTTTGCAAGGTGTCCCCTTGCGAAGGATTAGCTCTTCCAGGGGCCACTGGAAGACCAGAAGGCCTTTAATGTCGGACAGTGGGGAGAGACGAGTGGCCCCTCTGTGTCAGGGGCCCTAGGGCCCTGGTCTATGCCTTTCTCCTCAGCCTGTTTCTTAGGGACCCCGGGTGGAGAGTGTCCGTGTGGGGTGGGGAGCCGCCCTAGCTGTCTGGTGTTCAGAGATCATTTGGAAGAGGATGGTGCCGGGTGATCAGATGGTGGGTGCCTGGAGCTCCAAGATCAGAAAGGAAGTGGATTGGGTAGGATGGTGTGTGGGACGGATGTAAGGACAGTAATAGGCATATGGTGCCCCAAGGTAATGAGGGAGGGGTCATACCAGCCCTTTTATTAACTGTGGCTGCTTGCCCTGGCTCCAAAGCACTTTAGAGTCCTTAGCTCATTCACTGCTCACAGCGTTCAGCCTGCCAGAAAAGGGGGGGGGGTCGGGGGGGGAGGAAGATAGATAAAGAGGAGGACTGGAGCCACCCCTCTCTCACCCTGCTCTTGGGAAGAGATTGTTCCAGATTGTTCTCTGGGTAGGAAGGAGTTGGCATGAGCACATTCTAGGGTCCCAGGGATCCCAAAGTGACCGAGTTCGCTTAGGTGGGGAGACAGTTGTGTCAAGCACAGGTTTGGGAATCAGATCAGCCTGTGTCCAACGCCTGGCTCTGCCGTGGGTCCCCGACAAGCCAAGTAACCTCTCCAGGCTGCAGTCTCCTCCCGTGCCAAAGTCATTGGAACGGTAGGGCCAGGCCTTATAGGTGAGAAGTAAGTGCCATAATGCAAGCAAAGCCCTTCACACAGGATCTGGCACCTAGTAAGTAGATGCTCATGGTTACTCTCCTTACGGAGAGACGGATGGAGGCGCAAAGAAGGGGAGGACTGGCAGGGTCACCGAGCTAGGCCCTCCAGTGAGTCAGAGCCCCTCTCCCTGGCCACATGGCAGACACTGAACGCCTACTGTATGCACCCAGCACTTACCCCCGACTCTATAGTACCCCATCCCTGCTGGGATAGCGCCCTTCAGCTCACTTCTGCCCCAGCCAGCAAGGCCTTGGGTGTGGGGTGAGTGGAGACCCCCAAGGCCAAAGGGTGGGAGAGGCACAGAGGAGCATCTGCACAGCACTTGTCCTCCCTTGGGAAAGGGCAGCGATGGGGGCCGGCCGGCTGTGGGGGGCGGGGGAGGGGAGGCGGAGGGACAGCGAGGTTGGGCTGAGCACGGTGGGTCGCGGAGGAGCCCGTTTGCGCTCTTGCACCGGCGAGAGGGGGGAGCGGCCAGCTGGCGAGCCCAGCGGATCTGGCTGCCGGCCGAGTGGGGAGCAGGGGTGGGGGGGCGCCCTCGGCCCTCACCCCGCCCCGCGCGTCTCCCCGCAGCTGGGGCGCCCCGCCCCCCGGGCGCCCGACGTGGACGCGGCCGCCGCTGCTGCCGCCGCCGCCGCCGCCGCGCGGGAGTCGCTGTCCGCGGAACCGACATGCAGGCGGCGCGGGGCGGCGCGGGGCGGCCGGGCCGGCCGGGCCGCGGGCCGGATAGCGGGCGCCAGCGGGCGCCGGGTGCCAGAGCCGCGTCCCCCTGCGCCGCCCCGGGCCGACCGGCCGGAGCCGCCGCCATGCACCCCGGGCCGCCCCGCGCCGCGCTCCGCCTCTGGCTGGGCTGCGTCTGCCTCGCGCTGGTGCAGGCGGGTAAGGGGGCCCGGGCCCTGCGGGGGAGGGGGGGGCGGGGAGTCCTCAGTTCCCTCCCTTGCTTCCTGGGACTCCGTCTCTGCCCCTCACTGCTCCCTAATGCCACCCCCAGCCTCTTCCCTGCCTTCTTGCTCCCCCAACCCTTCCTCCAGTCCCCAAATCCCTGCCGGCCACCCCAGCCCTGGGGCTAGGGTCCAGTGACCTCAGTCCCCTCATACCATTGCCCTGAGCCCAAGCCTTTGCCTCAGGTCCCTAGCCCCCTTCTCTGGTCGGGGAGCAGCTAAGGACACCAGTCCCCCCACCCAGGGCCTCCCTCCCTGTCCCTAAAGCCCTGCAGGCCAACTCTGCAGGTCAGAGAGGGAGGGGGCCCAGTGGGGTCCCAGTGTGCGTGAGCATGTGTGAGGATAGGGACTGGCACCCAGGCACCGGGTGGGCCACGGTGGCCCCCTGAGCCTGGTGCAGTCAGCATCTGGCCTGCCCCGTGGGGCCTGGCCTCGTCCTCGCCCAGCCTCCCCTCTGGCTGCTGTTGCCTCCTTCGTCTCTCCCTCTCTCCATCTCTCCATGGCTCACTGCTGTCTCGCTCACTGCTCCCATCTCTGTGTCTGCCTCACACACCCCACTGGTCTGTCCTCTGGATCTGTGTCTGCCACCACCTGTCTGTGTCCCTCTGTCTCTCTCCGGGTCCATGTCTGGCTTCGTCTCCCCTTGGGCCTCGGTCCATCATCTGTGGGGTGAGGGGTGCTGCTCATGCCCAGGTCTTCCCGTCAGCACCCGCCCCTTGTGAGATACAGAGGCTGTGACTCCACTGCCCCTGTCCTGGAAGGGTCTTCCTTCCGGACCCCTCTGCCCCCATCACTTCCTCCTCCTGTCTTCTCAGCTGACGCCCTTTCATCCTCTTCCCACATCCAAAAGGCCCTACCTACCCTGGACTCTTGATTCTCGGCTGAGGGGCCCTGCTCTGAGTGACCCCATCTTCCCCTGTCACCTCTCCGCCTGCCTCTTTGGGGCGCACAGAGGCCCTTCCACAGGCATCTTTCTGCCTGGGTCACCACAACACCGAGGGTTCCTCCCTGGACCCTAACTCCCGTCCCAGGGCTCCCCCCAGCCTGGTTCTTCTCGACCTGTGCACTTTCCCCTGTCCTCAAGGTCACTCACCTGGCAGTGCAGTGAGTACTGTAGAAAGAGCATTGGACGGGAACTGCTTTTGACTGCTTTTCATCAGACTAACCTTCAGCTCTTGAACCCTGCCACCTAGGTCTCCCCCACCCCTGTCTCCTCACCTCTTAACGCCCCTCCATTAGATCTGCCGTTGGCCCAGGCCCCTCAGTTTTAGCTTGCACCCCTGGTAGGGCCAGTTGTGGGCATCTGGGGTTCCCATCCTGGACACAAGGAGCCTGGGGCCTCTCCAGCCTGGCCCTGCAACCCACCAAGGAACTGAGGTCCATGTGCCAACGCCAGGGAGGCCTTGGCTTCTTCCATTCCCCACTGCACAGCCTTCCCCAGGTTCACTCATGAGACAGTGGGCCTGGGCCTCCCCGCAGGGGGTGCTCAGGCTCAGGTGCCTCCCACCCCCAGACAGCCCCTCCGCCCCAGTGAATGTCACTGTCAGGCACCTCAAGGCCAACTCCGCAGTGGTGAGCTGGGATGTCCTGGAGGATGAGGTTGTCATCGGATTTGCCATCTCTCAGCAGGTAACCCTCTGGGAGGGAAGATCGTGGTGGGTGAGGGAGGAGGAAGAAAAGGACAGACTGGCAGGAAAGTGGCACTGAAGGCTTAAAAGGGGGCCCCAGAGGGGATTGGTCAGTGAGGGAGGGGAGGGCTCTGGAGCCTTGTTCGGAACCTGGGACTTAAGAGTGTGGTTTTGATCTTAAACCGACCTGAGATTTGGACCTGGCTCCAGTTCTCATGAAATGTATGGCTTTGGGCGACTTCCCTCACCCCTCTACCAGCCTCCTCATCTGTAAAATAGAGATAAGGATGTCTGCAGAGATGGTGGAATGCATAAGTAAGATTATGTCTGCAAAGGGCTTAGCATGGTAGCCAGGTGAGCCCATTATTGCCCCTGGAGAGGTGGCAGAGCGGTGGTGCCGGCACTGAGACACGGGCCGGCTCTTGCTTTGGCAGAAGAAGGACGTGCGCATGCTGCGCTTCATCCAGGAGGTGAACACCACCACCCGCTCGTGCGCCCTCTGGGACCTGGAGGAGGACACAGAGTACATCGTGCACGTGCAAGCCATCTCCGTCCAGGGCCAGAGCCCGGCTAGCGAGCCAGTGCTCTTCAAGACGCCACGGGAGGCTGAGAAGATGGCCTCCAAGAACAAAGGCAGGCCCGGGCACTGTTAGGAAGGGATGGGGCGTGGTGGGGTGAGGGCTGGTCAGGCCAGAGCAGCAGAGGTTGAAAAAAGCACTAATTTCCCATATTCCTCCCTCCGCTATCCCCCCCCCATTCCGTGCCTCCCCCCCCCCCACTGCCTAGTAAAGCAGTACCTAAGAGAAAGAGAGAGAGAGAGAGAGAGAGAGAGAGAGAGAGGAGGTCACTCTAGTGACCCAATAAGTGGGTATATAAACACTTGTTTTGGATTGCCTTATCGCTGCCACTCCGAGTAGCCATCAGTGTGTTCTAGAACCTCTTTTCGTTAGGTATGTGGGCACCGCTACCGAATAAGCGCTTACTTTCTTGGACTTGGCCACAGAGGAGTGGCTGGGGGAGGAAAGGAGCCCAGACCTAGTGTCTCTCTCCCCACAGATGAGGTGACCATGAAGGAGATGGGGAGGAACCAGCAGCTGCAGACAGGCGAGGTGCTGATCATCGTCGTGGTCCTGTTCATGTGGGCCGGTGAGTCTGGCCTCCCAGCCCTTCTTCACTTAACCTGGGAAGGGAAGGACCCTGGCCTAACCCCTTCTCTCACAGAAACGAAGGGTAAGGGGCGTGGAGGTAGCTAAGAGGTCAGAAGTTTCTAAGTCCTGCCTGGCACAGCTCTGGGGACCAGATCCCATCCCTTCTCTAGCTCAGCCCTCACCAAAAAAATAGCATATGGAGAGCTGCCTTGTAGGACCATAGGAGTCTTTTCTCTCCCCTTCCCTCAGGCTCCGGGAAGGGGCACAGCCACAGCCCCTTTGCCTCTGGCCATGGCACAGCAGCCTCTCCTCCCTCTTCGGGTTCCTGAGCCTCCAGGTGCTGCAGGCCTAGGCAGCTCAGCTTAGGACTCGCTCTTAACCTCCTCCTCCTCCTGGACCGGCTCTGAGACGCCTCCATATAACCTCCCCAGCCCATTCACTAGGTCATTCCTGCCACGATGCCTCCACAGCACACTGTTTGCCCCTCTTCAGCCCTTCTTAGATAAGTTAGTTGGGCTTATCTCTCTCTCTTTTCCACTTATCTGTAAGCTCCCTGAGGATAAAGATCAAATTTTATTTTTGTATTCAATCAGCGTTTTCTGAACAGCCACTTCATTGTATATAGTGCTACATTCCTTAGCTATGGCTAAGAAGAGCCTCATACTTACAAGAAAGTCTGGGAGAAGCCAGGCCCGTATTAACTATAATTCAATGAGATGGGTGCTATAATAGGGCTGTGTATGGGAGCAGCAGAGAGGGAATTAATTCTGGGGCTAGGAGTTAGAAAACAGGAAAAACACAAAGAGCAGTAACATGGGATTTGAGCTTTGAAGGGTGAATAGGAGTTCACCCAGCAGCCAAAAAAAGGAAGGAAGGGTGTTCTGGGCACAGTGTGTTCAAGAAACAAATTAAGCTCAGTCGGCTCAGTGCAGCTGTGACCCAAGAAAGAAGGTAGAAAGTGGGGGAGTAAAGGATGGCAAGGCTGTGAAGTGACTGGAGTCTGTGTGGAGGAACTTGAATGCCTAAGCTGTGTTAGCATGTAGGTGAGGGGCAGGCTCTCTCAGGTAAAATAATTTGGGGGGACAAGGGGGTGGAAGGTTCCATAGGCTCATAGAAAAACAGGCACTTGAGGGAAAAGGGTTATACAAAAGAGGAGGTTTGCTTATGATGCTTTATTAGACTTGGCACAGATAGCATTTACGAAATCATAACAATATAAAAACAGTGAATGAATCCAAAATTGTCATGTAATTCTGTTAGGGTGATGGGGAAGGGAGCAGGGGGAGTTGTTAGGCCTTATCTACTGTTAGAGGAGGCAGCTCGAAAGATATGAGCTGGGAAAGGCAGCGAGGGCTTGGAGGGGATACGTGTGAGACTTGACATGCCACAATTAGACGATGGAGGTGGCAGGCGCGTATGTGAGAAGAGCTAGAGCCCCTCCAGGAGGCGGTCTAACTGGTGGCATAATACCTGGGGGAGGGGCCTTATAACTTGAAGACACTGTTTTTGAGAAATAAGGGAGGGAGAGACTTACTTAGGTGCACTCCAGTTTAAGGGTATGAATACCCAAACCCCAACTAAGCAGGGCACTTGGTTTGGTTTCCGGTGGCTGAGTTGCCCGCTCAGACAATATCTGAGTGTATTCCTTTTCTGCAAATATGTTCTCGCCTGCTTCTTGTCTCTTGATGGAATTCGTCCCTACAAGAAGACAAGAATTGAGGACGCAGAGTACTATCTCCGGCCGGGGGCCACCCTGACCACCCCGACACTACCATGGTGGGAAGTCAAGAGATAATATCTAAAACAGATAGGCCAAGAAATAACCACTATAAATCCAGAATAGAAGTAAAACAATAGGGGAAACACAAGGACTGGAGTTGGCTGCCTTAATACTATCCAACTTTCAAAAAAGCTCATTATGCTCATGTATTAGTTCAATAAAATAAACATTTCGCAGAGTGCAGACCCCGGGTGCACAGCCCAGCTCCACCCCGGAGCGACCTTGAGTAAGTCGCCTAAGCTCTGCCTCGGTGTCCTCACTCTCACCTGGGGAGGGTCATCGGGACCCTCACAGCTACGAGGACTCCGTGAGCTGGAATATGTCAGTGCACAGCACAGCTTGGCACGTGCTCAACAAACGCTGTTGTTTCTATTTTCCCCTAAAGGAAAGGGGGAGGATTCAGAGGTTTAAAAGAAGGGAAGGGAGGAGACATGATCAAACGCGTATTGTAGGAAGACCAATCCAGCAGCAGTGAAGGGGATGGTCAGGGGACAGGTGGACACAGGAGCCAGAGGCCAGGGACAGTCTGTGGCAGTAGTGCAGGTGAGAGACCATCTGGAGCTCAGTACCTAACAGGAGCTCAGCAAGGGCTCAGGGCAAGGGAGCAGGCGGGCAAGGACTCTGACGGCCTCCCCTGTCCCCCAGGTGTCATTGTCCTCTTCTGCCGCCAATATGACATTATCAAGGACAATGAACCCAATAACAACAAGGAAAAAACCAAGAGTGCATCAGAAACCAGCACACCAGAACACCAAGGCGGGGGGCTTCTCCGCAGCAAGGTGAGGACAGGGCTTGGACCTGGGTGGGTGGCCCCGTGGCTCAGGCACAAGGAGTCCCTGGACTGCAGAGGGGTCAGCTCAGGGTCTGGCATGGCTACAGCTGGGCAGAGCCAAGCTTGGCTGCTGCCTGTGTGACCCAGGGGGCACTGCAAATTGATTTTGGATCCTCTCCTTTTGCAGGGTGCCAGGTGCCGGTGGGGGCTAAAAGGGGGTGGGCAGTGAATGGGGAGGGCATTCTTTGTTGATGTGGGACAAGAGATGGGCTTTGAGCTCATTTCTGCAGAGGCGGTGCTGTGACCTTGGGCAGGTGCTTTACCTCTTTGTCCCTTCATTTCCTCTTGTGTGAAACAGATATGAAACCTTTTCAGTGCTGGCTCTGAGCAGCTCAGAAGACAGTAGAGAATGTGAGAGGATCTCATGGTTCAGGCGATGATATCCAACAAACATCTGGCCCTCTCTACATTTCCTCCTCCCCCCATCTCCTCACACCCTCTGGCTTACTGTCCTCTCTCTTGGCTTCACTCTTTCTGGCGCATTTTCCTGAAGCCTCTTATTAACCCCCATCTCCAGAAGCACCTCAACAATGGCAGTGGCTGAGGCTGCGCTGAGAGGCAGATCTGCAGGACGTGAGAACCAGCCAGCAGGATGGCTCTGCTGGGGGTGGATGGGGTCCGGGGGCAGTGGGTCCAGGACCCAGTCTTGGCCATTCAGCTGAGTGAGCCGAAGGCTGGGTTTGCGACGGCAGAGACAAGATGTGCAGGCAGGGCTGCTCCTTTCCTCCACAGGGGACAAGAGCCTGGCTTTCCGGCTCCCTTCCTCCTCGTGTCCTCTGTTTGCAACCTTGCGAGAAGTCTATTCAGTCAGCCCTGGCCGCTTCTCTCATTTTTTCCTCCCAGTTTCCAAACAAGCTCTTGGTGATCATCATTGAAGCGTGACTACCTGTCTACAGGGAGAAGGATTTCGTTTTTCTTCTCTGCTGGTCCCCAGGTCCACGGGCACAGGGAGGGGGAGGACTGCGGTGGAGGGGGAGCCACGGCTAGCTGCACAGTTCTCTCTCCCCGATGTCCTAGTCTGGTGAAGGAGAATGAACTACAAACCCAAATTCTGCAAAAAAATAAACAAGCCACAAAACTTGAGTCCTGGCCCCATTCTGGAAAAGGCAAAGCTGCATGAGACACGGCCTTCTTTCTGCCTCCTCTCGTCTCCTGGACGGCCTTCCTCTCTGAGAAGATGCACAAAGCTGCTGGGAGATGACAAGCACCGAGACTGACTTAAGCTCTTTTAGACCAAGAACCGTCAGGGAGGCCATGGGGCTGCCTGCTGGGCAGGGGCGTGGCTGCCGTCTGCCCTCGAGCCTTTTCTGGATTCAGCCATTAAGGTCTTGTTTGTGGTGCGATGCACAACTTTGTGTGTGTGTGAGATTTATCTGTTTTGTCTCTTGGAAAACACAATTGAAGGGCTTCATTCCAGAGGGCCATAGGGATTCCCCGAGCTGGTTGCCTGCATCTTCTGTCTTCTTTGGCCCTTATTGTGACTGTAAGACCATCAGTCTGGGGTTTTAAGAAGAAAAAGTAGGAAAGACACCGTTTTTTTTAGGAAAGTCTCTTGGAGTTGTAACAGTGCTGACTTGGACAACTGAAAGGCACGTTCCTGTGGGACATCCTGAGGGCTGCTAAATCACCATGCTGTGGTGGAAGCTGCTGGAAGGCAGGCCTGAGCCACTCAGTCAGAGCAGCCGTGGCCTCTGGGGTCTCCATATCTTGCCATCTCATCCAGGGTTCTGTGAAAGCTACCCAGGGTCCTCATGTCCTTCCCTAGAGCCTGTGTGGTGTGAGGTGACAGGTCTTTCTCCACTGCCCCTTTCTGGTAAAAAACAAAAACAAAAACAACCTGGTGCTTGATAAGGGAAGGCAGACCCTTCCCTAGGACTGACAAGCTGTGGCAGCTGAATGCCTGCACGGAAGAGAAGGACCCCTGTGTCTTCCAAAGGTGGCTACGGACAGGAGTGTGGGAGCACTACGCCTAGCAATAGCCTGGCACACAGTAGGTGCTCATGAATATCTGTTGAACTGAATAAGAGCAATAGCCCCCAAGCCAGAGAGCTGAAAGCCATCACCCAGTGACCACCCTTCCTTCCGGTCTACAAGAGCTCTCATGGCTAGGTCGGCCACCACTTCTGAGTGTGGAACATAGGGAGGGAGGAGAGACAGGGTAAAAGGCAGATGTCAGCAACACTAAGGGCTTCCTCATGGGAGGGCATGAGGCTTCACTCATTGTCTTGTGACTTCCATCCCTGCTGAATGGGGCTGCAAGGCCAAGGCTCCTTAGGGGAGAGAGGTCCTTACCTCTGATCCAGTTAGAGCAATAACCACTTTTTAAATGTAAAATAAAAAGACAAATGAAAAGGCACATCCTTGTCTTCTGGTAAATGCCCAAATGTTGCCCTCTTTTTCTGGCAGTTGGCAGCCACTCAGTTCTCTCTCCATTTTGGCCTGCAGCTTCCTGGGGACATGCCTGCCAGCCAAGCTGGAGTTGGAAGGGAAATCTCGAACAGATGGGGGTGCACGTGTAGGAGGAGAAAATAGCTGCTCCATCATCCTATTACTGAGCCCCGCCCCCAGACCCTAAACCAAGCTTGGGCTGCCTCACCGCAGAGGTATGCAGACTGGTGCTCAGTTTTTAAAACAAAGGGTTTTCCCCTTGGATGGGGTTGGATGCTTTCCCTGGCCAAAGGAATACAGTCTGTTTCTCCCAGGGGTGAGCAGGGAAGTGAAGAGGAACTGCAAAGCTGCTTGCTGTGGCTCAGTATTCACAGCATGCCGTTCTGGGCTGTTAAAGAAACATCCTTATGATCCCAACAGCAGGCTGAAAGGTGGAGTAATAGTGCCATTAGCCAATGAGCAAACCTGTAAATGGCGCACCTCGAACATTTCGGTCAGAACCAGCAAGAACTGGTGATCAGGCTTAGGGAGGCTGTTCTGGAAGATTCTGAGAACACAAGGCAGGCAGGTCTTAGAGGCTGAGTGGTAAGTCGATTAGCACACAGAACTCTAAGCCAAACCTGAGAGGTACTTCCCAGGTCCTCTGTGCTCACATAGTGCCAAGTGATGGAGAAGCCCCCAAGTCAGCATCAGATGTAGAAAGCTGTCAGTGGGGTTCAGGAAGCACTGCTAATGGGAGTTTCCTGTCTCCCCCTTATCTGTGCCTATACTACATCAGCTGAGGGTATGAAGGGAGAAGAACGAACAACAGTCCTGCTTTAAACTCTGTTGCCTTTAATTACCTACCTATACCCCCAAGTTCTTTAATGACTGAGCTTTTCCTGAATCAATTGTAGTTGCACAGAACCCTACAGCTGACGTGGGAAGTGGTCTCTCTTCACCACTCACATAGATCCAGATTGCTCACTGCTTATTCTTTGAGGCTGAGACCTGACTGCAGACCACAGTAGGCCTGAGGGAGGAATGCAGGGCCAAGAGGCAGGAGACCCCACCTTATAATACATATAACACACAACACCTCAGGCCAGTTACTTGAGGGTGAGATGGGGAGTGGGCCTTGGTTTCCTCATCCGTCAGACCTCATTTACCTAGACTGGGAGCTAAGGGGCTTCCTCACAGGAACAAGAGGGAAACCCTAGGATTTAGGGAAGGACTGTGGACTGTTTTCATAGGGGCAGGAGCCCCTTTCTCCTTGTAATCCTGTCCCCTCAACCACTAGCTTTTCAGTATGGGCCTCCTCTAGAATCCACTTTTAAGATCTCTGATTCGACCCTTTACAGAAATATGTAAAATTTCACCAAACATCACGTTTCAGACTTCTATTTTCTCACCTTCTTTAAACCTAGTCAGAGTTTGGATTTTGCTTTTAAGAAGTAGCCTCTAACAAATTGTTTATGTAAATGGGATACTATCCCTCCAGCTCCAATCTCATCAAGCTACTTGAAGATAAATTGAAGGGAATCTTTATATACAAATAGTTCCTTAACGATACATTTCATGACTATCACATGGACTGCTTTGAAGATTGTCCAAATGATTACATTCCACCCCCTTCTCTTAAAAATATTTTTATTGATTTCAGAAAGGGAGAGGGAGAGCTAGAAACCATCAATGATAAGAATCAATCAGCTGCCTCCTGCGCGCCCCCTACTGGGGATGGAGCCTGCAAGACGGACTTGTGCCCTTGACTGCAATCGAACCTGGGATCCTTCAGTCCCCTGATATGCCAAATCAGCTAGGGCCCACCGCCTTCTCACTGGGTGCTAGGGAGGGTCAGATTTTCTGTCTATGGCATGTTCCAGCTGTCCTGGGGGAAGACAGGTGGGGAGGACTGACAAGGCAGGAGCTTGTTCATTAAGGAATTCCACCACTGACCAGCTGATACTTCCTGTGCCAAGTGGGAATGTTTTTCCAGACAGGTGCTTTGGCATACAAAGCCAAGCATGCCTTAGAATCAGCTTAGGAATAATTGTTTACTCTCAGAAAAGCAGGGCAATACCCAGAAGACAGGAACTCAGCTTTCCAGTTTTAAGTACTTGGGGTTTTTTCTTTCTGTAAAAGCTCAAAACAGGAGAATGTTTTAAAGAATGATTACAGAATGAGCCCATTTTCGAGAAGATCCGTTTGTCTTTCTCCTCACTTTTCCATAACGTGAAACAAACGAAGGGTAAGGGACACCATCATTCCAGAGAATCCAGCCTGGTCTCTGAAACCTGTGAAGCCTATGGTCACACCTTGCGAAAAAGAAAATGAGCAATTCCTGGACAAAGGATTATCTACCTGACAGGAACAAAATAGGTATGTACAAGTCAGAAGCACCTCTGACTCCAACAATACCGAATAGCTGAGTGCTTAGCAAATTTATACTGAGCCTTCTACTTGGACTGTAAAATACACACGAGATGAAATTTATAGACCAGCGGCTCAGGAAGCCTGTCCAAACACGTTGCCCCTCGTTTTCTCAGCAGGAGCTGAATTTTAAAAAGCGATGGCTAACCTAGGTGCCACGCGATTATTGCCTTCCCTTTCATCCTTGTTCCTGGGGGATACTGAGAAGCTTAGGTTCACAGAAAGGATCGAAAGAACACTGTGTCTCCCACATGGACCCATACTTATCCAACCTTCACCCCAGATTCTAGGAACAGTCCATTTCTGGAGAAGAACAAGCTTCAATTTTCCACTATCAATTCTGGCTTCACATCACTTTCAAAGGGAGAATGTCTCAGGATGGTTCAGCTTCTTCCTTAATCAGGGCTAACTCTGGAGTGGCAGAGGCACAGAGGTCAAACACAAACCTTGGAAGGAATGCAAGGCAATGTCTGTCTGATCAGGCTGAGCCATTTTCCCTTCTGCAAAAACAGCAGCCCAGTGATATTTCAGGCTCTCCCAGTGTCAGGCTCCTGACATGCACTATATGTAGCTGCAAATCTCAATCAATTTCAACATTTCTTAGCTGCAGGAACGCCTTTTTCAACACTGTAATTTACCCTCAAAAGAATAGGGAGCATGCACCCCCGCCTCCCCAGCACCACATTCTACTAACTGCCACCCCCTTCTATACCCCACTAGCCTACCTACGCAAAGGAGGAAGGAACCCTCCTTCAAAGCCTGCAACAGACGGTCACAGTACAGATGCCACTGACAAGAACTTTTATTTCTTTTTAATGACATTAAACACAACTGCTACAAGGGAAAAACCATGATAAAGAGGCACCAAACTTGTTTCATAACTGATCCTGACAAAAACTCAAAGCAGGGCCTGCATTAGATGCAAAATTGCAGGTTATTTCCGGCCCTTTGCCTCTAAGTAAACTACATAAACAGCACATTTTTACTCTGCTTTATCAATACCCCTGTGGTGAGAATGTCATCCTGGATGAAGAAAGGTAGGTAGGCAGTTAAATGTATGTAACATAAAATACAGTAACAATTCCACATGAAATACTAGACTTAGAGGCCAATACCAAGTATAAGATATGCATCTTTAAAAACATATTAAAACTCCAGATTTTACCCACCAGCTTCTTTAAGGCGGGAATGCCTAATAATGAGTTTTCTTTGGCTGTTTTTTTCTCCTTGAAGAATGTTATGTTAACTGCTAGAGAACAGTTCTCTCCTCCTCCAGTCCAACAGATTTAATTAAGCTGCTAAAGCTTTGGAAAAACAGAATTATTTGAGCAGAGGAAATGTGATTGTCACATTTTATAGTTAACCTGTCACTCATATGATTTGGCAAAGGCAATGCTCCCATTACAGGTTCAGGCTTAAACCCTTTTGTACCAGGAAGGTAGGAACACGAGTCCTAGATTTTGGCCCAAGCAAAACACTGTCTCTTCAGAACTTGGGTTATCTATGGGGAACGAGACAGCTGCAATGCTAGTTATTCCAGCTATGATTAATTTTAGCTATGTTGTGGTTCCAAAGGTAGATAGAGTTTTGCTTGTCTCACTCTATCAATTTAATTTAGGGGAACCTGGAGAAGAGACTGATACATTAAATGATAACTGAAAAAATAGATTTGACTCGTGCCTTTGCACATAACTTTTTAGCATTTTGGTCTCAGAATTAAACAAAATGTCCAAGGAAAAGAGAATCCTGAACCAGATAAAAACAATACTTAGGGATATCTATCTAAATTTATTGGTGGCATGAATGACCAAGCTCTTCTCAAGTCAGTTTCTAAAGCAGGGAAGGATGTTTAAGATGGGTTACTCACAAAGATGGGGCTGATGAAACAACAAAACCAGAGAGGCAGCTAGCCAGTATCATAGGCTGTGCTACAGCAACTATGTACAACTTTCATAGCGAGTGAGCAACAGCATGAATGCTGGACTGCAAAATCTCCCAAAAGATGTCCAGAGCTGTCTTTAAAGAAAGAATAGCAAACTCCTAAGGCATCCATTAAGATGGCTGCAGTCTATCAACTTGGGTTAGAAAACCAAACCTTAAGATCAGGTAATGTTTTGTGCACAGGCTTAATCACAACTATATTAGACCCACGTTAGCAGTTTTGTGAAATTGTGCATCAGAGGTTCAACCAAATGAGATGGTAACATCCAAGGTCTAAAGGCACCTTTTGTTAACTAATAACGGAGACAAAAAAGTGCCTCTCCAAAGTTCCTCCCACAGGGTGGAAGCTCGCTAACACATGCCCTCATCCTTAAAGTTTGGGTTCAGCAGATGAAACTGAAGACTGACACCTCAACAGCACTGACTTTTTGGACTGTCCTGGAGGCGAGACCCTGGGTGAGCAGCTCTTCAAAAAAGAGAGTAGGGACACTGTTCTTAAGAGGCACATCCATGTCTAACAGGAATTTATCGGTCGAACCCTAGAGAGCACAGTGGTCACTGGGTAAAAAAAAGGCAAATCCTTGAAAAAAGGCAGAGAAGACAGTTACAAGACCACAAATCAAGATGGGTTACTCAGTCAGTCGTCTTCTGGCAAAGTTAAGATGTATACAATCTGCAAACATTACTATGCAAAGTAAGTTTGATAAAAAATGAAATAAAAGCCAAAAAATAAAGGCAGATAGTAGATACAAAAAGGAGAGAAGACTTATACCTTTGTCCTTTCAACAGGACATCTATCCTATTTCAAATATTTTGGATTACCAACTTTAAAATTTTGACAGGTAATTAGAGATTCAAATAAAAAAGTAAGAGGAGTGTTAAAAGTTATTTGTATCCATTTATAAATCATGAGCAATTAACAATGGCTTGCAGTCTGATAAAGAATCTCTTCCTTATAGAAGATTACAAGATTATTTCTTTTGGGCACCAGTAGACTTCACTCCTGCATAAAGGTGGGTGATTAGTTTGAACGTGGATGTTTTGGCTTAATGTCAGCTTTCAGGAGGTGGCCACCTTCAATTTAAAGAAACAAAAACTGTATCATCTTAACACTGTTTAAACACACGCAAACACGCACGCACGCCTGGAGGATTTTATACAAAAAATTTCAAGTCGGCAATGGGCACTTCCAAAAGGCAAAAAGTTCTTTAAATAAAAATCTTATGAAAAATAAAATTCAAAATCTGCCAAGCACAAAACAGCAGAAGATGAGATGCTGCTCTGGACAGGACCTGGACAGGGACCTTCACTGCTAATGGGGTGAGACACACGGACTGTATTGGATATCTTAGAGACTCTGGAACCGCTGGTGGCTTCGCTTGTTCCTGTCAACCCACTGAGTCAGACTGTATCTTTCCAGAGGTTTCTGTCGGAACCGGGCATAGTTTCTGTCGAGAGAGAGAAAATAAAAACAGCAAAGATGATGGTTTCAGCTGGGATGGCTCTTTGTATACAACTATTTTAAGAATATCATTACTTTTTTATTTTTTTCTTTATTGATTTCAGAGAGGAAAGGAGAGGGATAGAGAGATAGAAACATCAATGATGAGAGAGAATCATTGATCGACTGCCTCCTGCACACTCCCTACTGGGGATCAAGCTCACAACCCAGGCATGTGCCCTTGACCGGAATCGAACCTGGGACCCCTCAGTCCGCAGGCCGACGCTCCATCCACTGAGCCAAACCGGCCAGGGCAAGAATATCATTACTTTAATAAATCAAATAAATTTTACATTTCAATTCCCAAAATTTTAGAAATTTTATACTAAAGTCATATTATAATTGCTATTTCCTTCCAAATTCCAAAGCCACCTAATTCCCAGACAGGTATTATGTGGTAACAAATGTCCCAAGAAAACCTAATGTACAATGTATAATAATGATTAAGTAGGAAAAAAAATACTTTCCCCCTCTGGGAACATTTAGAACAGGATCTACATTTCATTGCTTGCATCAGAGCTCTACTTCCAACAGGACCTCACTGTCTGACACAGCTCAAGGTTGTTCAGGACACAGCAGTTAAAATTAGAATAAAATTCCCAGAGAAGGTAAGTCATCATGTGAGCATCACACTGCAAGTTTAGAGACTGAACAATTAATAGCACAGACTTAGAGTTTCTTGAGTCTCCTTTAGTCATGTGCTGGGCTGGGTTCTGAAGAGGACCCATTGAGATCATTTGAGCCCATTCTCAACTCTAACTGTTCCTAATAACCTACCAGGGAAACTTTTAAAGATATAGATTCTTGGCCCCTCCCTCACCTCCAGACTTAATGATTTAGAATCCCTATAATCAGAGCCTGGACACCTATATTTTTGGACATCTCCACAGATGATTATGAGGAACAGCCAGGGTTGAAAATAATTGTAACAATACCTGGTATTTACCTAGACCTATACACAAGCACTTCAATTCTTTGAACAGCTCATCTCATTTAATGCTATGACAATCCTATGAGAAAAGCACTCTCATTAACAACTTGTACACATAAGGAAGCTGATCCTTAGGTTAACTAACTTGCTCAAGGTCATATAGTGGAATAAGCAGGAGAGCCTGGATTTGAATTCACACCAGAATTTATTTAATAACCATTACACTACATTGTCTTTCTGATAACTACAAGGAAACAATGAGTGTAAAGGCTGAGGTAGGAGAATGTCTGCATACTTGAAAAATAGCAAGGAAGCCAGTGACTAGAGCAGAATGAATAAAGCACAGAGTAGTAGGAGATGAGGTTGATGAGCTGTCAGACTAGGCCATGATCCTTATAGGAGATGTAGGGGATGGTGAAGATGAGAAGATGGGAAATCAAAATCCACTTGAAAATCCTGAGCAAAGAAGAGAATCTAACATGACTAATGCTTTGAAAGAATCTCTTTGGCTACTGAGCTAAGAACAGTCGACGGGCAAAGGCAGAAGCAGGAGATGATTTAGATTTACAATAATCAAGGTGAAAATGATGCAAAATGATCAGGTTTTAGATATATTTTGTATGTGGTGCTTATAAAATTTGCTAATGGATTAAATATATGGAAAGAGAGAGAGGAGCCAAAAATGACTCTAAGTTTTCTGGGTAACTGATCAAAGTAACTGACTAAATCTATAAAATTACACTGCATCAAGAATCCGTAAGCACTAGAAAGGCCCTTTGAACTCTGGCCATAGTGGCTCAGTTGGTTGAGTGTTGTTCCATGCACCAAAGGGTCACTGGTTCCATTCCCGGTCAGGACACATACCCAGGTTGCAGGCTCAATCCCCAGTAGGGGGTTATAGGAGGAAGCTGACTCATGTTTCTCTCTCATATTGATGTTTCTTTCTCTCTCTCTCTCTAAAACCTATAAAAAATATTGTTTTAAAAGGCCCTTTGACATTAATTAGTCCAACATCTTATCTTAATTTTACAGATGCAAGAACCAGAGAAGTAAAGTGATTAGATCAAAATCATATAGATGAAAAACTGCAAAGCTAGTATTAGAACCCAGAATGTCAGTCTAGTTCTTATTCCATTGTACTGTATTCCTTTTTCCACCTCTGATTTTAAACAATTATAACCTCAACTTCCCACCACAATCCTCTTATAGCCAAATTCTACCCTCTTCCTCCTCCTTTTAATCACCCACTCACCGAATGGTGAGGTCCGAAGGATGCGGATGGTTATGCATATGATGAACTTGATCCATCAAAGAACACAGTTCCACCAAGGCACCTGCAATATAGAGAGATCAGTGGTTAAAAAGCAGCTCGGTGAACTACCATGTCAGCCTAGGTAAAAGTTTTCAGAGAAAGAGAAAAGCATTGATCCTGATACTACCTATTTCTGATCATCACAACCAGTCAGCACAAAAACTACAAGCCAGAGAGGGGAGCTTGTTCTTGGGT
This sequence comes from Corynorhinus townsendii, assembly GCA_026230045.1. Classification (NCBI taxonomy): domain Eukaryota; kingdom Metazoa; phylum Chordata; class Mammalia; order Chiroptera; family Vespertilionidae; genus Corynorhinus; species Corynorhinus townsendii. The sequence continues at coordinate 201,262,723 of JAPDVU010000002.1, forward strand.
GATGATGATGAAACAATAAGACAGCTACCATTCATTCATTCAACATTTATTAGCTCCTACAATGTGTGAGGAACTTTACTGTCCCCTAGAATACTGTGGTTTATAAGAGACTGTATCTGCCCCAGGTGATATGTGCAGTGACACACAGAGACTGGGGCATGGGGATTAGAGAAAGTCGCCTCCAAGGGAAGTAAACCCTAAGCAGGGATCTAAAGATGTAAGAAGTTGGTGAGATAAAGAGGGATGGGCGTTGGGGGTGTCCAAAAGAAATAAATAGCTAACACAAAGGCCTAGAACACAAGATAACAAAATACATTCAAGAAACAAGAAAAGTTGAGAATAGAAGAGGTGTGGGGGCTTTTTGCTTGACTAGAAAAACTGCTGGAGGCAATTTCTCAAACACCTATCTGGGAGTCTGGCAAGGTGCTAGTAAGGACTTTACACATTACCTTAATTCTAAAAAAAATATCTTATATGGAGAGAGATGTTATTAACATCATTTTAGAGATGAAAAACTATAGCTCAGGGAAGTATACTTGCCTTAAGTGCTTATTAAATTGGACTCAAAACAACCTGCTTTGAGTTCAGCTTTTGCCACTATTTGATGATACTAATTTTGCACTTAAGGGTTGAGACAGGCTGAAGCTCAGAAGAGAAGAAATTATGGTTTGAGAAAACAAAATAATTTCTCTAGACCAGTGGCTTTCAAATTTCAACATGAATCACAATCAGCTGTAGGTGTTACAAAACAGATTGCTGGGTTCCAACCCCAGAGCTTCTGATTCTGTAGGTTCAAGTGGGAAATGAGATTTTGCATTTCTAATAAATGCCCAAGTGATGCTGATGCTGCTGGTCTGGGGACTACCCTTTGAAAACCACTGCCCTAGACAGCGGAGATCTTTCTTTCACTAGTTTACATACTTCTCATTATCTTATCTGCTATGTTCTCAGGAACCAAGAGCACTCTAACTAAGGTACAGACCATCTTTTCAAGTTCAGGTAAAAAATATTTACAACCAATTTATTCAAAGCCTCAAGGATCCGACCTTTGTAAAAAAATATATAAACTTTGAAGTTAGGCAGACAAATTAAATTTCCAATCCAGTCACTAACTAGTTCTTGACCCTGGACAAATCATTTCACTTATTCTAGCCCCACTTTACTCATCAAGGCACTGTGGGGGGACAATAATATTTAGCTTGGAGTATTAGGAACATCTATAATAATAAAAGTATAATATGCTAATTAGACTAGATGTCCTTCCAGATGACCTTCCAGATGAAACCAGGGCTGCGAAGGAAGCCCGGGTCCCGGGTGCCAGAGGGAACCTGGTGCTGGCAGCTGGGGAAAAGGAAGGCCTACTCTTGCATTGGTCCTCTAGTAGTACATAAAAGACATAGCATACTGCCTGGCATACAGCACGTGTGCAGTAAGTAGTAGCTATTATGATGTTACAGCTTCAGGCCTATGTTAGTTTGCAATGAGTCTTCAAATCCTATGACAATCAACTACCTATTTGTAAGGAAAATGCTTATTAAATGGATAAGTCTACACATAAACTACGACACTCAACAGCACTCAGCAGATATTCTCTCTCTAACCATAATGAGATAATACTTTTCAGGAAGTGTTTATAGATTCATTACATTAAAAGTTTCTGTGCAGTAATATAAAAAAGCACAACCAAGGATAAAAGAAGACAATTGACAAAATATATATGAAATATATTTGACAAAGGTTTAATATCCTTTTTCTACAACGATAAGTCTCCTCATAAAACAAAATGTAGGTCAAGGACATGAATAGGCAATTCATACAAGTAGAACATAATGAAAAAAATGTTCAGTCTCACTAATATGGAAATAAAACATTAATCTCACTTTTTTTAATTTAATAAATCTTGCCCTGACTGGTTTGGCTCAGTGGATAGAGCGTAGGCCTGCGGACTGAGGGTTCCCAGGTTCGATTCTGGTCAAGGGCATGTACCTTGGTTGTGAGCACATCTCCAGTGGGAGGTGTGCAGGAGACAGCTGATCGATGTTTCTCTCTCATCGATGTTTCTAACTCTCTATCCCTCACTCTTCCTCTCTATAAAAAATCAATAAAATATATTTTTAAAAAAAATTTAATAAATCTTTATTGTTCAGATTATTACAATTGTTCCTCTTTTTTCTCCCCATAGCTCCCCTCCACCCAGTTCCCACCACACCCTCTGCCCTTACCTCCCCACCACTGTCCTCATCCATAGGTATACAATTTTGTCCAGTCTCTTCCTGCACCCCCCCATTCCCCCCGAGAACTGTCAGTCTACTCCCCTTCTATGCCCCTGATTCTATTATATTCACCAGTTTATTCTGTTCATCAGATTTTTTATTTACTTGATTTTTAGATTCACTTGTTGATAGATATGCATTAGTTGTTCATAATTTTTATCTTTTCTTCTTCTACCTCTTCTTAAAGAATACTTTTCAGCATTTCATATAATACTGGTTTGTTGGTAATGAACTCCTTTAGCTTTTTCTTATCTGTGAAGCTCTTTATCTGACCTTCAATTCTGAATGATAGCTTTGCTGGGTAGAGTAATCTTGGTTGTAGGGTCTTGCTATTCATCACTTTGAATAATTTCTTGCCACTCCCATCTGGACTGCATAATTTCTGTTGAGAAATCAGCTGAAAATTGTATGGGTGCTCCCTTGTAGGTAATTAACTGTCTTTCTCTTGCTGCTTTTAATATTCTCTCTTTTTCTTTTGCTCTTGGCAATTATGATGTGTCTTGGTATGATCCTCTTTGGATTCCTTTTGTTTGGGGTTCTGTGCGCTTCCTGGACTTGTATTTCTTTCAGCAGGTGGGGGAAGTTTTCTGTCATTATCTCTTCAAATAGGTTTTCAGTATCTTGCTCTCTCTCTTCTTTTGGCACCACCATAATTCGGATGTTGGTACGCTTGAGGTTGTCCCAGAGGCTACTTACACTATCTTCAAATTTTTGGGTTCTTTTTTCTTTTTGCTTTTCCAGTTGAGTGTTTTTTGCTTCTTTGTATTTCAAATCTTGGACTTGATTCTTGCGGTCCTCTAGTCTGCTGTTAGGTCTCTGTATAATATTTTTTATTTCAGTCAGTGTATGTTTAATTTCTAGTTGGTCCTTTTCATATCCTCGAGGGTCTCGCTAAATTTATCAGCCTTTTCTAGGAAATTCTTGAAAAACCTTATAACCATGGTTTTGAACTGTATATCCAGTCGTTTGCTTTCCTCCATTTCTTTCATTTGTGATCTGTTTCTTTGTGTCCGCATTTTCGCTGCTTCCCTGAGTTGGTCGAGTAGCTTTGTGTGCTAGGTGTCCTATAGGGCCCAGTGGCTCAGCCTCCCCAGTTACCTGAGTGGACAGTCTTGGTGCACCCGTTTGTGGGCTGTGTGCACAGCCTTGTTGTAGTTAAGTCTTGATTGTTGTTGGTATCACTGGGAGGAATTGACCTCCAGGCCAACTGGCTGTGAGGATCAGCTGTGTCTACGCTGGGAGAACTTCTGTGCTGGAGAAACCCTTATGAGACAAGACTTGCAAAATTGCAAAAGCCTCTGTGCTCAGCTTGGAAAGGGCGGAGTCTCAGGGTGGAGCAGGCAGCCTTGGCTTCCCGTCAGCCCTGCCCTATGAGGCCCCTGGGTCTGTGTCCCTCAGTAATCGCTGCAAGCACCGCTGAGAGAAAGCTGCCCTCGAGTTTCGCCTGCTGCCAGACAGTCCAGTTTCTCCCCAAATGAGTCTGGATTCCCAGAGTCTTGCCCAGAACTGGAATTCAGCGCAGTCGGGAGCTTCCATCTCCCACCTGCTTTAGAAAGCCACCCACGCACTCAGCCGCCCATCCTCTCCTCGTGCGCACGCGCATCTCCATACTTCAGTCTTTTGCAGCTCCTCTGAGTCTCAATGTGCTTTCCTCTTTCCTTCTAGTTGTAGAATTTCCACTCAGCCAGCTTTCCTGTGGTTCTGGATGGTGTCCGTTTTGTCTTTTAGTTGTAGTTTTGAAATTGTTGTGCGAGGCAGCAGTTTAGGTGTTTACCTATGCCACCATCTTGGTTTCTCCTCCCCAGCAAGTTTTCTAATATCACTTCTTGATAAAGAAATATAAATATCCCCTTTAAGAAAGTAATTTTTAATTAGAAAATCCCTTGCCTTTATGTTTGTCCAGCTAAAATCAAAGGTCTTGATTCTAAATTGCCCCTTTTCTATACCCTACTTTCACATCATTAGCACCCCATTCCCTCTAGCTCCCAAAAAAGCATGTTGCAATGAGGTGAAAATCAGCTTTGTAAGAATTTCAAACTAAAATTTTCCTGCCAAAGCATCACCAAAAGAGGGCTGGCGAGATATGCAATTTTGATGTACAACCTCAAAATGAAACAAGACTATCTATAGACCATGTCCTTCAGTTCACTCATCTCTAGAAAACTGCCTTGATGATGGAAACTAAAGATATACTATAAACCTCCTACCAAGAAACCTATTCACTTTAAACTAAAAGAAGAAAAAGACTGATCGATGAGGCCCAAGGAGGCTTCATGTATTCAACTACCAGGCATCATAATCTAGCAGCAGCACTTACCATATATTAGGCACTATCTGTGTGTTTTGTATAAACTACCTTACTTATTTTTAATAACAACCATATGTGGTATTTCCCCCATTTTACAGATAAAGAAACAGGCACAGAGAAGCAATTTGTCCAAGGTTACATGCTGGTGTGTGTTTCAGGAATCTGGAGAAGGTGCTATGTGTAAATTATTGAAGAGTCTAGAGATAGAACATAATTTTGGAAGGCATTTGGGGGGCCAGAGGAGCTTGGCTAAAGAAACCAAGTCCTCTCGTCTCTTTGCTTTTTATTAACCCAAATTATCCTAAAGCAAGGTTTGGTATACAGAATCCATTGTCAGATTGGAGGAATTGCCTTCGGCTGTTCAGGTGTTTGGCCAGTAGGGGGCAATAACATGCAGACTGAAATGCCGTCAGCTGTCTGGCAGCAAGCAATCATTTTTGCATCCTTTTCCGGCTTGGGGAAATGCCCTCAGCCATTTCCAACAGACAATAACATATGTGATTCAGCCCTGACGAGTCCCCAAGTTCCATCAACCTTTTGATGAAACTCTTGCATTTATGCCATGCTGGAATTAGCTTCCGGCAGTTACATAGCTAGTAACAGAGCCCAAACTCCAACAATACCATGGGTTGAGTTTTCTAAAAAAATTTTTCTGGGACTGACATTTTGTAGTGGGGATTAGAAAGCAAAAAACATAACACAGTATGTCTCTTGCATACCCAGTTGGCACATGGCACAGCCTGCGTAAACAAGGGCTCAATAATTAGGGCTCAGCTCATACACCAAAAAAAATTTAAGCTTTCATTAGCACTAAGAACTTACTGATGGACTATGGTAACCTTTATTATTAATAAGACTTAATGATCACCACTGCAACAAAAAAAATAAGATACCTAGGAATAAACTTAACCAAGAAGGTAAAAGACCTGTACTCTGAAAACTATAGGACGTTGAAAAAAGAGACAGAGAAAGACATAAATAAGTGGAAGAATGCACCATGTTCATGGATTGGTAGAATCAAAATCATTAAAATGTCCATACTACCTAAAGCAATCTATAGATTCAATGCAATCCCTATTAAAATACCAACAGCATTATTTCACAGACCTACAACAAACACTCCAAAAATTTACATGGAACCAAAAAAAGACTGAATAGCTGTAACAATCTTGAGAAAGAACAACAAAATTGGAGGAATCACAATACCAGATATCAAGTTACACTACAAAGCCACTGTGCTCAAAACAGCCTGGTACTGGCACTGGCACAAGAACAGGCATAGAGATGGATGGAACAGAACAGAGAACCCAGAAATCGACCCAAGCCACTGTGCTTAATTACTGGAGCAGAGGCAGTCTCTTCAATAAATGGTATTGGGAAAATTTGACATGTACATGTAAAAAAACAACAACAACCTAGACCACCAACTTATACCATACACAAGAATAAATTCAAAATGGATAAAAGACTTAAATGTAAAACGTGAAATCATTAAAGTCCTAGTGAAATCATTAAAGTCCTAGAAGAAACCATAGGCACCAAAAACTCAGACATCTCTCATAGCAATATGTTTACCGATACATCTCCTAGGACAATAGAAACTAAGGAGAAAATAAACAAATGGGACTAAATGAAAATAAAAAGCTTCTGCACTGCAAAAGAAACCATCATCAAAAAAACAAGAAAGCCCACTACATGGCAGAACATATTTGCCAAAGATATATCTGATAAGGGGTTAATCTCCAAAATATATAAGGAACTCATACAACTTAACACATCGCCACCAATAGTTTTATTGCTAGCTTTACCCAGTGGCCACGTAAGTTTCTATTGAACGAGTACAAAAAAAGTTTTACAAAGTATCATACTTTAAAAAGATATTATCTTGTAAGAACATGTAATAAATAACTTCAAAATGCAATGAGTATTTAATTTTAAGGTGTGCCCTTAACATTTATGTAAAACACTGTAATATGAAAACATGAGAATGCTTGTGATCCACTCGCAATGTATTAACAAAAGGAAGACGAACAATCCAATTAAAAATGGGCAAAGTATCTAAATAGACACTTCTCCAAAATGGACATAAAGAAAGCCAAGAGACATGAAAAAATGCTCAAAGTCACTCACTAATCATCTGAGAGATGCAAATCCAAATGACAATGAGATACCACCTCACACCTGTCAGAATGACTATCATCAACAAATCAACCAACCGACAAGTGTTGGCGAGGTTGTGGAGAAAAGGGAACCCTAGTATATTGCTGGTGGGAATGCAGACTAGTACAGCCACTGTGGAAAACAGTATTGAGTTTCCTCAAAAAAATTAAAAATGGAACTCCCATTTGACCCAGTCATCCCACTTCTAGGAATATATCCTAAGAAACCTGAAACAATCATCAGAAAGAATATATGTACCTCTATGGTCATAGCAGTGCAATTTACAATAGATTAAGACTTGGAAACAGCGTAAGTGCCCATCAGCAGCTGAGTGGATTAAAAAACTGTGGTACATCTACACAATATAGAATACTACACTGCTGTAAAAAAGAAGGAATGCTTACCATTTGCAACGGCATGGAAGGACCTGGAGAGCATTATGTGAAATAAGCCAGTCAGAGAAAGAAAAGTATCACATGATCTCACTCATTTGTGGAATATAATGAACAACATAAATTGATGAACAAAAATAGATCCAGAGACACAGAAGCATTGAACAGACTGGCAACCTCAGAGGAAAGGGGGTGGGTAGGGTAGATCAACCGAAGGACTTTTATGCATGCATATAAACATAACCCATGGACACAGACAGTTGGCGGGGGGAGATTGCTTGTGTTGGGGAGTGGGAATGGCTGGGGAGAGATCAATGAGGGGAAAGTAGACATATGTAATACTTTAAACAATAAAGAATTTAAATAAATAAAAGATATGTATCACATGATCTCACTCATATGTGGAATCTAATGAATCAAATAAACTGATGATCAAAAAAAGATCCAGCGTCATAGAAGCATGAATAGACTTGAATCTCAGAGGAAGGTAGGAGAGGGTGGGTGGGAAGAGATCAACCAATGAACCTGTATGCATATATGTATAACCCATGGATATAGACAATGGGGTGGTGAGGGCCTGGGGGCAGGGGGAGGATGAGAGTGGGCTGGAAGAGGTTAATGGGAGAAAAAGGAGAACCTATGTAATACTTTCAACAATAAAGATTTTCTTTTAAAAAGGCAATATAAGATAAAAAAAGAAAGTTTGTGAAGTAAAAAAAAAAAGTAAGACCAGCTCAAAGCTTCAATCTTCTTCCTCCAAATTTAGACATACTAACAAGAATGGAAACATTTTTGTTTTGAATTCTGAATTTTCTCTTCCCTTCATAGTCTCTTAACAGATGGGCTTTCTTAGACTAACAATTAGTACCATGAGTTTATTTTAAGTTGTGGCTAAAAGATGGTGAAGGCTATCTTTTGTTTTGTGGCTAAAAAGGAAATTCACCTAAGAATGAAATTAGGAGGAAAAAAACCCTCAACATTTCAGGAATGAGATCAGCAATTCATCTAAACCTTACTCTATAAATACGTAGCTGACTGGTTTGGGGGGAAATCCAGTCTAATAACTGTCCTTAATAAGTTAAAAGTGAGTCAATTGTTAGAGGAGGAGGAATGATAATGCTGAGTGCTTGCTATGCCAATGGCCCTTCTGACAGGTTTTATCTGGCATCACATGATCCTACTCAATCAAGTTTGGCACATGATCCAAGAACAGGGATTCTCTCAGCTGACTAATAATTTATAAGCTGGCCTGGCTTATAAATCAGATACTCTCTTTGTAATGTGGATGTGAGCTTTCTTTAGCAATGAGAACAAGAGAGAAGAGTACACAGGCAGGGATCTAGGGAACAGAACTTGAGATAGCTAATAGAGAGCAGAAGCACTAAATCAGTAGGGAAAACCTATGTAGGGAACAAAGACACCATTTCTGAAGAGGTCTGGCTCTATGGCTGATTCTTTTTACTATGAGGCCTGGCTATGTTGTTGAGCATTTAATAACCTTCATTTTCTCCTGTAAATCCTTAAACTCAGTTACTTAAAGGCATTCACAATGTTTCTATGCCATGTAATTAAAAAAATGCCAAGTACAGGGTAAAGAATGAAGAGGAAAGGAAAGAAAAAAAAAAGTGCTATAGGGGTGTGGGATACTGCTTTTTTCTTCTTCGTTTTAAAAAAATGTTTTCAGCTCAGCCAGCATGGCTCAGTGGTTGAACGTCGACCTATGAACCAAGAGGTCACTGGTTTGATTCCCAGTCAGGACACATGCCCCGTTGCGGGCTTGATCTCCAGTTTGGGGAGTGCAGAAGGCAATCAATGATTCTCTCATCATTGACATTTCTTTCTCTCCCTGTCCCTTCCTCTCTGAAATCAATAAAAATATTTTTTTAAAAAGATTTATTGACATGAAAAAATCAAGATGTTTTAAAAAATAAAATACGTTTTTATTGATTTTAGAGAAAGAGGGAGAAGAAAGAGAAACATAATCAGCTGCCTCCCATATGCACCCTGACCAGGGATCAAACCCAAAATCTGCGTATGTCCCCTGATGAGGAATCGAACTGACGATCTTTCTGTGCATGGGGCGATACTCAACCAATTGAGCAACACCAGCCAAAGCTGGGCTCCTGCTTTTATGAATAGATTAATAAAATGGAAATAAAAAGGAAAAAAAGATTAAATAGAAAGCAATAATGCAAAGCAGTAATGCCTATAGATCAACAACATGGCACTGATCTAGTACAAATCTTGACTGATTTTCCTTGTAGTCAAGGCAAAAAGCAACCTAAATGTCCACTGAAGGATGAACGGAAAATAAAATGTAGGATATACATACAATGGAATACTATCTATCTATACCAATAAAAGAGAAACATATAAATTGATCATCACTTCACAATGCCCACAGCCAATCAGGAGTGAGTATGCAAAGTAACCCAACAAAGATGGAGGCGGCCCTGCCCCCCCCCACCCTCTGGGCAGTGAGCCTCCTCAGGGCCTCCCTGCCGTGCTCCACAGCTGTCAACCATCCTTGCAGCATCCCTTTGGCCCAGCCCCCCTTAAACCCCTCCCCCCCCGCCTCAGAGGCAACCCTCTGGTGGCTGAGGTCATAGCTCCCAGTGTCTGGCGTCTCCCTCTACCCCATCCCTGCCCCGTTGCTCTGGTAAACAAAACCCTAGCGTTGGAGCAACCCTGTGCAAGCAAGATCGAGCAAGGTCGGTACACATTAGCACACCCCGGGAGCCCCGGGCCAGCCAAGGGGCGATGGTGGCAGCTTAAGCTTTGTTTTGAATAGATCAAAGAGGCCACTTATACAGTAACCCAAATTATCAGATCTCCCTCCTCCCTATCTCGCCAAATCAAGAGGGGAGAGGCGATGGGCTTGACAGGAGGGTGGGCGGGCAAGAGGTAGAAGGCAGAGGAGGAAGAGGATGAGGAAGGGGGCCAGTTGCATCCCACTTTCACAACGGGAAAGTGAAATGCACTAACGTACCCAACCTTTCCAGTCCTCCCCACCTGCCTCACTTCCCCCACCTCTTCCCCTCCACACCTCCCCACAAGTGCCAGCGCTGCACAGAGGAACTCTCCGAATAAGGAGGGCAAGGAGGAAGCGGCGCCGCCAGGGCACACAGGGCTTGCCACTGCCACCGCCACTGCACAGGCTGCCTGAGCGAGCCTGCGGCATGCCGGCAGCCAGGAGAAGGAAGGCCTATTCTTGCACGAATCTTCATGCATTGGGCTTCTAGTCCTATATAATAAAGAGCTAATGTGCTAATTAGACCAAACAGCAGAAAAACCATCCAGACAACCTTCTGGACAACCATCCATACAAAGACGGGGCTGTGAGGGCCGAGCCCCTTGCATGAATTTTGTGCATCGGGCCTCTAGTTCTGCCATAAAATGGAAGGAAATTTTGGTACATGCTACACCATGGATGAACCTTTTTTTTTTTTTTCACCATGGATGAACCTTGAGGACATTATGCCAAGTGAAAGAAGTCGTTCAGAAGAAGACAAGTACTGTATGATTCTATTTATATGAGGTAACTAGAGTAGTCAAATTAATAGAAACAAGGTAGAATAGTGGTTATCAGGGGCTCCTAGGATAGAGGGAAGCCTAGTTGTTTTTAATGAGTAGAGAGTTTGAGATTTGCATGATAAAAAGTTCTAGACATCTGTTTCACAACAATGTGAATAAATATAACACTACTGAACTGTATACTTAAAATGGTAAATGTTTTCTTATCACAATTTAAAAAAAGAGTAATGGGGTTATGTCAGAAGACACAGGAACCCACTTGAAGGAGTTCCTATTGGTCAAATCTGGAAAAATAAAAAAATGCATTGATTATAACACATTGTTTTTTAAAAAATCCATGAGGGGTTCTATGCAATGTGGGCCTTTTGGTGGTGACAGCCAATGAAGAGCAGTAGCCATGGCTCTGCGCCACCCCATGGCGATGAGCCTCAAAAAAGCTACACGGTAACCAAGAACATGAACAAGGTGAGGCACAGCTGCAGCCAGGAGTGCCTTACCAAGCACACCAAGTTCATGTGGGCCATGATCCAAGGGGTGTGCGGTTTTGCCCTCTAACAATCCACCATGAAGCTACTCAAGATCTCCAAGGACAAACAGACACTGAAGTTGAGTGGGGACACACAACTGGATCAAAAAGAAGAGAGAGGAGCTCAGCAACCTCCTTATAGTAATGAGGAAGGCAACAGCCAAGGACTGAGTCCCATCCCCTCTGTATATAATAAAACCTCTTCAAAAACAAATAATAAATCCATGAGGTAAAAGTGATACTAAAAAATCTATATAGAAGAATGCCAGCTAACAATTGTAGAAAAATGATATATTTAGAAAATAAATATTTTCTATCCAATTCTCTGTATAGTGGCTGATTCAGGCAAGGATCATCAATGAATGCTCAAACCATTAGGTGAATAATTGTGGAACAGGATATTTGAATGGTACCAAAGCAGCACTCCACAGATGATTTACTAATTACAAAGGGAATAATGTACCTTACAATGGAGAAATGTTTCAATTAACACTTTAACAAGGTGATTAAACTTAGCATCACTATTAATGGAAATACCTGTCATTAGGTGGTACCTCCTAATTTGATACAGGATAAATACACAACAGTACCTGTGAATTATTCCAGCCAAAAAATGCTTAATCTGAATCTAATCCATCTTCTAGACCCAACTTCCAGTTTACAGTAAATACAGGGAATGGACGAACAAGTTAAATGACACCAAAAAAGGGAAACAAACACAATTCAAAATGTGGGACAATCTATAAAACAAGTGGCCTGGCCTGGCTGGTGCAGCTCAGTGGTTAAGCATCGACCTATGAACCAGGAGGTCACAGTCAGGCACATGCCGGGGTTGCAGGCTTGATCCCCACTAGGGGGTGTGCAGAAGGTGGCTGATCAATTATTCTCTCTCATCATTGATGTTTCTGTCTCTCCCTCTCCCTTCTCCTCTTAAATCAATAAAAAAATATATATTTTAAAAAGATGACCCCGCCCTACCTGGTTTGGCTCAGTGGATAGAGCGTCGGCCTGCAGACTGAAGGGTCCTGGGTTCGATTCCAGTCAAGGACACATGCCCAGGTTACAGGCTCCACCCCCAGAAGGGGGTGTGCAGGAGGCAGCTGATCAATGATTCTCTCTCATCACTGATGTTTCTATTTCTCTTGCCCCTCTCCCTTTCTCTCTGAAATCAGTAAAAATTAAAAAAAAAAAAAAAAAGGTGACCTGGATTAAGAGAGACTAAGGAGAGAGACACAGGCACATGTTGGTTCATGGCCCCAGTCCTCATTGAGGTTTGTGGTGAATACCAATGTGCCCCATGCCTCAGTACCAGACAGGCTCCTCTCTGAGCTCACCTAGCAGCTGGCGCAGGCAACCAGCACGCCTGCCCAGTATGTTGCAGTGCACATGGTTCCAGACAACAGTTAAACCTTAATTAGAGGGAGAAACCAAGATGGCTGCATAGGTAAACACCTACACTGCTGCCTCGCACAACAATTTCAAAACTACAACTAAAAGACAAAACTGACATTATCCAGAACCACAGGAATGCTGGCTGAGTGGAAATTCTACAACTAGAAGGAAAGAGAAAAGCACATTGAGACTCAGAGGAGCTGCAAAAGGCTGAGGTAGGGAGACACGAGCACAGAAAGGACTGGCGGCTGAATGCGTGGCTGGCTTTCTCAAGCAGGAGGGAGACAGAAGCTCCCAACTGCACTGAACTCCATTTCCGGCGAGACTCTGGAAACCCAGACTCATTCGGAGAGAAACTGGACGGTCTGGCAGCGGGCGAAACTCGAGGGCGGCTTTCTCTCAGAGGTGCTTGCAGCAATTACAGAGGGACACTGAGACCCAGGGGCCTCATAGGGCAGGGCTGACGGGAAGCCAAGGCTGCCTGCTCCACCCTGAGACTCCGCCCTTTCCAAGCTGAGCACAGAGGCTTTTGCAATTTTGCAAGTCTTGTCTCATAAGGGTGTCTCCAGCACAGAAGTTCTCCCAGCGTAGACACAGCTGATCCTCACAGCCAGTTGGCCTGGAGGTCAATTTCTCCCAGTGATACCAACAATAATCAAGACTTAACTACTACAAGGCTGTGCACACAGCCCACAAACGGGTGCACCAAGACTGTCCACTCAGGTAACTGGGGAGGCTGAGCCACTGGGCCCTATAGGACACCTAGCACACAAAGCTACTCGACCAACTCAGGAAAGCAGCGAAAATGCGGACACAAAGAAACAGATCACAAATGAAAGAAATGGAGGAAAGCAAACGACTGGATATATAGTTCAAAACCATGGTTATAAGGTTTTTCAAGAATTTCCTAGAAAAGGCTGATAAATTTAGCGAGACCCTCGAGGATATGAAAAGGACCAACTAGAAATTAAACATACACTGACTGAAATAAAAAATATTATACAGAGACCTAACAGCAGACTAGAGGACCGCAAGAATCAAGTCCAAGATTTGAAATACAAAGAAGCAAAAAACACTCAACTGGAAAAGCAAAAAGAAAAAATAATCCAAAAATTTGAAGATAGTGTAAGTAGCCTCTGGGACAACCTCAAGCGTACCAACATCCGAATTATGGTGGTGCCAGAAGAAGAGAGAGAGCAAGATACTGAAAAACCTATTTGAAGAAATAATGACAGAAAACTCCTCCCACCTGGTAAAAGAAATAGACTTACAAGTCCAGGAAGCACAGAGAACCCCAAACAAAAGGAATCCAAAGAGGACCACACCAAGACACATCATAATTAAAATGCCAAGGGCAAAAGACAAAGAGAGAATATTAAAAGCAGCAAGAGAAAAACAGTTAATTACCTACAAGGGAGTACCCATACGATTGTCAGCTGATTTCTCAACAGAAACTATGCAGGCCAGATGGGAGTGGCAAGAAATATTCAAAGTGATGAATAGCAAGACCCTACAACCAAGATTACTCTACCCAGCAAAGCTATCATTCAGAATTGAAGGGCAGATAAAGAGCTTCACAGAGAAGAGCTTCACAGGAGTTCATCACCACCAAACCAGTATTATATGAAGCGCTGAAAGGTATTCTTTAAGAAGAGGAAGAAGAAGAAAAAGGTAAAGATAAAAATTATGAACAACAAATACGTATCTATCAACAAGTGAATCTAAAAATCAAGTAAATAAAAAATCTGATGAACAGAATAAACTGGTGAATATAATAGAATGAGGGGCATAGAAAGGGAGTGGACTGACAATTCTCGGGGGGAAAGGGGTGTGGGGGGGTACGGAAAGAGACTGGACAAAAATTGTACACCTATGGACGGGGGGGGGGGGCAGGTAAAGGCAGAGGGTGTGGTGGGAACTGGGTAGAGGGGAGTTATGGGGGGAAAAAAGAGGAACAATTGTAATAATCTGAATAAAGATTTATTAAATTAAAAAAACCTTAATTAGATCCTGTTTTAATAATTTACAAGAGACGTTTTTGAAAAAACAAGGAAATTAGAATATAGTGTGAATATTAGATGATTTTAAGAAATTATGATTAATTTTGTCCTCTTTGGAGGGATGCTTTTAGTCTTATTTGCAAAAGGGAAGGTTTTCTTTTGATATAGTTGTCTTCTTTGCAGAACATTAGTGTGTGCAAGTTTGTGAGCAAATGAAAATACAGGTTCAAGTCATTAGTTTTGATTTTCACATCTTATATCTATGCCAGATCTGTATTTCAGGTAAGTTATTTACTTTAAATGGATGCTGTAAATTCCATTCCAAGATCAGCTTGAACTTTGCAATAAACGAACCACTAGACTAAAAGAAAAATTATGATTAAATATAAATCGCCAATAAACGTAAGAAAAATGTTTAAGCTAATTATTAAAACAAAATTTGTTAAAATTTACCTATCAAATTGGTGACAGTAAAACTAAATACAATTGGGGAGAGCAGGACAATCTGGTAACATGTATCAAAAGTTTTAAAAATGTTTATGCACTTCCACTTCTAGGCATTCGTCCTATAGATATAAGAGCTATACATAAACATTTCTTTATTCTCTTTTCTTAAAAATATATTTTATTGATTTTTTACAGAGAGGAAGGGAGAGGGATAGAGAATTAGAAACATCTATGAGAAAGAAACATCAATAAGCTGCCTCCTGCACACCCCCTACTGGGGATGTGCCTGCAACCAAGGTACATGCCCTTGACCAGAACCGAACCTGGGACCCTTCAGTCTGAAGGCTGACACTCTAGCCACTGCGCCAAACCGGGCTACATAAACATTTCTTGACCAGAATGTTCACTGCAGCACTGCTAATAAAAATAAACACAACCTATTATCCAAGCTGGAATAACAAGTTATACTTATAATCATTAAAAATCTTAATATGAGATATTTAATAGGCAAAGATCCTTAAAATACATTATGTAAATGGAAGACAGCAGTTATTTTTTGTGATCCCAGAAGACAGGGCTAGGAACTACCACTGGAAATTACAGGAAGGCAGAGTTTGGCTCAATGTAAGGAATAACTTTCTAACAATTTTCTAATCAATGAATGGCCTATTTCATGAGCTAATGAGTTTTGCACTATTAGAACTGTAAGCAAAGGCTGAATGGTCACTTGGCAAAGATACACAGAACAGAATTGTGTGTTAGGAGATTAAAGAGAAGATCTTAATGGCCCTTTTCTACTCTAAGAACTTATTTCATACAAAGTTTTCCATTAGCTGGGATTTCATAGTAGTTGGCACTTCTTTGTAAATGCTATTGAAGAACCAGGTGGCACTAAACTAAAGAGAGATTAGACCTATATTAGAATAATTGAGTTAAAGGATGAATTATATTATTATATCTTGTATCAATAATATATACATTATTGATAAAATGAGCCCAGCTGGCATGGCTCAGTGGTTTAGCATCGACCTTTGAACCAGGAGGTCAAGGTTCGATTCCTGGTCAGAATACATGCCCAAGTTGTGGGCTTACTCCCCAGTGTGGGGCGTGCAGGAGGCAGCCAATCAATGATTCTCTCTCATTGATGTTTCTATTTCTCTCTCCCTCTCCCTTCCTCTCTGATATCAATAAAAAATATTTTTTAAAAAGTAATTTTCACATAAGCTAAATAAGCCTTGTTATTATCCCCATTTTATAAATGAGAAAAGTGAGCTTTTACTGGTTCAAAGTCACACAGCCTGTAAGTAATGGTGCTAGATATGAACCCAGAAATTAACTTTAGACTAGACTTTATTCTCCCAACTACTAAAACATTCTGCCTTTCCTCTATACCAGTTATTCTAGCTGGTTTTTTAAAAAATATATATTTTTATTGATTTCAGAGAGGAAGGGAGAGGGAAAGATAGAAACATCAATGATGAGAATCACTGATCGGCTGCCTCCTGTACGCCCTCTACTGGGAATCGAGCCTGAAACTCGAGCATATGCCCTTGACAGGAATCGAACCTGGTACCCTTCAGTCCACAGGCTGACACTCTTATCCACTGAGCCAAACTGGCTAGGGCTATTCTAGCTGCTTCTTATGGGATATAGATTATTGTGACAAAATGGGAGAGGGACTGCTGAATGGGAGAAGAGATTAGAAGAGACGCTATAAAATGAGCAGCTGCTCATTGCTTTTCTTGTGAAGTTTTTTTTAAATGCCCCAATTGAGAAAGAAAAATGTATAATTGCATATATCAGTGCCAACTATCTATTATATAAAAGAAAGTAAGTCACCTCATGAAAGAAAAAACAATGATCAATGCCCTAGCGGCCTAGCCGGTTTGGCTCAGTGGATAGAACGTTGGCCTGCGGACTGAAGGATCCCAGGTTTGATTCCGGTCAAGGGCACATGCCTAGGTTGTGGGCTCGATCCCCAGTGGGAAGTGTGCAGGAGGCAGCCAATCAATGATTCGCTCTCATCATTGATGTTTCTATCTTTTTCTCTCTCTCCTTTCCTCTCTGAAATCAATAAAAAATATATTTTTAAAAATGATCAAGCTCTTCCACAGAGGCTGAATATAGACAAACTTCTTTTAATCTGCCCCTCCAGTGACTGGGTGTGTGTGTGTGGGGGGGGGGGGGGGGTTAGTATCCCTAGTTCCATCAGATCTTTAAAATAGTTCAAGTAAAGGGATCTCACAAACCAAAGGGCTGAGCAATCAGTATGAGTAGTATTTGATTGTTTAATAAAATCTTTGAGGAAAAAAATAAAAGGACCTGGCCCTGGCTTGGTGCTGCTAAATGGTTAGAGCATTGGCCCATGCATCTAAGGTCATGGGTTCGATTACTGGTCAAGGGTAGGTACCTGGGTTGCAAGTTTGATCCCCAGCTTTGGATGGGACACGTGCAGAAGGCAACCAATTGATGTCTCTCTCTCACATGGATGTTTCTCTCTCTTCACACTATCTTCCTCCCTTCCATTTTCTTTAAAAATCAATGGAAAAAATATCCTCTAGTGAGTATCAACATAAATAAACAAACAAATAAAATAAAATAAAATGACCTGGAATAAAAAATTCTGTTGACTGATGTCTCAACAGTTCTAAACCTTTCACTCATAGCCTTATAAAACAAAAAAAGAAAAACTCACTAATCATTCAAGATTTGTCAAAGAAAGGGGAGACTCCCTCTGATCTTTGGCCAAAAATTCTTCAAAAACCCTCAATAGTGATCTTAAGAGTAACTGAACTAATTATCTTCTCTGTAGAACCTACCTAGAGCATCCTCCTTCTCCCATCTTCCAACTCTTCCCAAACACAAACATAGGAGCACTTTATACTTAATTATATTATGTATAAAGTGCTCCTACTGCACTTTATACATAATTATATTAGAGCACTAATCAATATTGCAGTGTAATTATCTTTTTCTTCTCTAGGCTATTAATTCCCAGAGGGCTAAGCCTCTACCTCACTTCTCTTTAAGTTTACTATTCCTAATCTTAAAAATTAGCACCACTGAAAGTACTCGAGATAGGTTTGCTAAATAGGGAAAGACACAAAGATGAGAAAATATTGGAGTGATCTTTTATGAGAAGGAATTATTTTGTAAGTATCTCTCTAACTTCTGCACCTTCAGTGCAGCCCCGTTTCCCTTTAGGAGTTTTTTTTCCCATCAGCCAATAGTTCAGGATAAATGGGGGCTAGAGAAAAAGTCTAGCTAGCTATTTTGGTTTGCAATAGGTTTTAATGAACTAGGGATGACTCAGCTTAAAGGATCAGGAAGGTAGTCAGAGCCTTTCAAAAGTTTTTATTTAGATGGCAAGATGCAGGATGTAATTTGAAATGCCTGCTTTTTTACCTTTAAATGCTAAAGACAAGAGGGAAATAATTCCAAACAAAAATCAATGATTACTAAGCAGTGCCTGGTCATCCACTTCTACTGGTTTTCAGACAATAAACAAATCCCTGGCAAAAAAAAGTATAGGTCTGGTTACACCCCTCAACCATGGGGAACGTACTTTTCATGTACTGGTATGAGTCTCTTTGGACCCCTCGTTAAGGTTAGCTCAGCCACTTTCCGTATAATCTGGTTAGCCAATCCCCTGAAGTGAAAATTTTGGAGTATGGAAGTTATCTTTCTCACCAATTTAAGAAAATTAAGTGATATGATACTGGAAAAACAGTACCATCATATCTGTACATGCCATTTTTGGTTACCATGTTACCTTGGTTAGAATCCACTGAGTCTTTTATATGAGCAAAAACACTCCTGACATAAGTTTGCTTCTTCCGTTCTAGATCTGATTGTGAAAACGTTGAAACATTAGTCCTGGAACAAAGCAAACCAGAAGGAAAAACAGTCCATTAGAATTATGAGTATAGTGTTTTACTGACAGAAGATATATACTGTTGATCAATCAGAGCAACTAAATTTCAGAAGCAAAATAAGATTCAGTGACATAAGATAGTGTTAGTCATAGGAAGCTGAAATCAAGTATGGAGTTGAGAGAAAAAAGAAGAGGTTAACAACCTCATGTTAACAAAGCATAGGAAAGTGAAGACAACTTAGTCCCTAGGAAAAAAAGCATTTGTTGAGTAATTCAAGGTCAGGAAATAGCTAACTTCATAGAGCTACAGAAAAACTGAATGTGATAAATACAGAAAAGAACCAGCTGGATCTGGCAATTAGAAAACTGGTGACCTGGCCCTTACTCATACTGACTGCACTATACTGAGGAGTCTGTGGATGAGAATATTGCGATAGTCAAGTTATTACGGTTCCAAGAAGCCTGACTTATATTCTCTGGTTTAATTTCCATTGTGAGCAATTCAGTATATTTCCCTCAAATTATGCAAACAAAATAAAAAATAAAAATAAAAAAAAACAGAAAAGGGACTTTAGCCTTATTTTTAATGTTTTAAAATTTTAAAAGCAGAATACCTATACAAATGCACATGATACATTTACAATTTTTTAAATATCATTGTAAGGAAGGCAATGTGACCCAACCTAAAAAACAGCTTTGCTAATTAAAAAGGCCCATGTGGAGACACTGCCATCTCCTGGCAATAAGCGCATAGATTGAAAAGGTGACCCAAATCTGCAACCTCTATAAGAATTTTCCCCCAAGATAGTTGTATGACTAAATGATTTTCTACAGTTATATTTTAACATTTTTGTTAAAAATTATTGTAACCTCCTAACATATCTGTGACCAGGCTTGCCCATACACAGGAAAAGAAATCTTACATTTATACAGTGCTTTCACTAATATGTCTTTTTCTAGTCTTCAAAATTGTCCTGTGAGGTAGTGGAAAAGGCCTCATTGTCATTTTAATGACAAAACTAGAGGCCTGGTGCAAAAAAATTCGTGCGGGGGTGGGGGGGGGAGACAGTTCCCCTCAGCCCAGCCTTCACCCTCTCCAATCCAGGACCCCTCAAGGATGTACAACTACCGGTTTAGGCCCGATCCCTGGGATCGGCAGTCAGACATCCCTCTCACAATCCGGGACCACTGGCTCCTAACTGCTCACCTGCCTGCCAGCCTGATATCCCCCAACCACTTCTGCCTGCCAGCCTGGTCACCCCTCACTGCCCCCTGCCAGCCTGATTACCCCTCACAGCCCCAACAGCCTGATCGCCCCCAAATGCCCCCCTCTGCCGGCCTGGTTGCTTCTCACTGCTCCCCCACCCCCCGCCAGCCTGGTCGCCCCTCACAGCCCCCCCTGCCAGCCTGGTCACCCCCAATTGCCCCCCTCTGCTGGCCTGGTCATCTCTCACTGTCCCCCTCTGCCGGCCTGGTCGCCCCTCACTGCCCCCCTCTACCGACCTGGTTGCCCCCAACTGCCCCCCCTGCCGGCCTGGTCACCCCACACAGCCTGCTAGTCAGTCGTTTGGTCATCCTTCACTAACTCCCCTGCCAGCCTTGTCGCCCCACACAGACTGCTGTTCGGTTGTTACTATGAGGGCATCCCAACCAATTTGCATATTACCCCTTTATTAGTATAGATGAGTCAGAGATTATTTGACTTGTCCAACATCACACTAATAGGTGGTGCTAAAACTTCAAGTATGCTTACTCAAGGGTTTTTTCCACACTCCAGGGAAACTGAGGAAGAAACCAGAATATTTCATTACACTATTACCTTGTTTTGGCTTGCAGAACAGGAATGACTTTGCCTATTCTCTCAGGAACTTTCAGCTTCCCAGAATCCTTGTCAAGAACATCCTTTTTTTCAGAGCAAAAGAAATGCAGAAGGAAAGATGGTTCTTAGTATAACTGAGTATACCATTTATGCAAATACCCTTAAACTAAAGGCCTCAGAGGCATATCCTTATCACACTGTGTACCAAGCACTATAATAGCTGCTTTAAATGAGATAGTGATTGCAATATTAAGTGGGGGGAAGGGGAATTAGAACCGTAAGCAGCAGGGATTATTAAACCCATTTGGAAGAAAGGGAATCAGGCTCAAAGAGGGTAAGCAAATTGCCCAAGATTTTTCAGCTCTTCTGAGGCCGACTCAGAGCTGGTACTATATTTAATATAGCAATACTAGAGACCCGATACATGAAATTCGTGCAAGAGTAGGCCTTCCTTCCCCCGGCTGCCAGCACCGGCTTCCCTCTGGCACCTGGCACTCGGGCTTCCCTCCAGCTGCTGGTAGGCACCCGGGACCCGGGCTTCCCTCACAGCCCTGGCTTCGTCCAGAAGGATGTCCGGTCTAATTAGTGTATTACTTTTATTATTATAGATAACCAAAGCTTAGGCTGAAGCCCAAAGAAAGGAAAAATACTAAAATAATCATCAACTTAGTAATTATCTAATAAATGGTAATTTAATATCATGAATGTTAATGCAAATACACAATTACCCTTTACTCTACCATGAAATATTATTCACTCCTATTTTTAAATAAGAAATGTGAGGGCTCAGCCATTGTAGGTCAGTGGTTGAGTGTTGACCTATGAACCAGGAAGTCATGGTTCGATCCCTGTTAAGGGTACATGCCCGGGTTGTGGGCTCAATCCCCAGTGTGGGGTGTGCAGGAGGCAGCCCATCAATGAGTCTCTCTCATCATTGATGTTTCTATCTCTCTCCCTTCCTTTCTGAAATCAACTAAAATATAAAAAATAAAAAGAAATGTGAGGGAACAGACAGGCTACATAATCTGTCCAAGGTCATGGTGTTAGACAGGATTCAAACCGCAATTTGTCTGAATACAAAGCTCTGCTCCTATATAGCTTCTGAATGAAAAAAATTTTATTTTTCTCTTAATCTTGAAAAAATATACTTACTTTGTTTGATGAATTGGAAACAACTGGAAACTTCATTTCACAACTTGATTTATGTGATCCATTTCTCCAGGATGACCCTAAATGAGGAGTCTCTGAATGGTCCAAGATCTGAGTGATTACAGGTGTAGGTTTCTTACTATCAGGCATACTTTTTTCAGGGACAGTTTGTTGAAAGTTATTACTTGAAGGAGAAGGGAGCAAGGGCCCATCCCAGGAAGAGTTATTGGGAATGATCCCTTCAGAATTAGTGCAAAGTTTGCTCTTATTTGGGCTAAGACTATCTTCTCTCATCCCTTCTCCAAAGGAGGAGCGTTTTTGAATATCTTTGGATGTATCAGTCTTGTCCTTATTAAGCACAATATCACAAGCTGTTGGATTAAATGGTGCAACAACTGTTAATTTTACAAGATTCTTTTCTGGTGCAAAGGGTCTGTTTAATGGTTTTGTAGGAGTTGGTCCCTGACCAACTGATGTACTCTGAGGTAACTTGAAGAGGCCAGGAGTCTCAGCTACTGGTACACGGCTGTCCAATGAATTTTCCTCATCCTCATCTGATAGATCATCATCCCGCAAGTACTTCTCTATCTCTTCCTCCGTGAAGCTGAAATGGCCATCATCTTCTTCTCCTTCACTCAGGTCCAGCAAGGAGTCATCCAATACATCCTCATCCAAGGGACTCCTAGAGGGCACTAGTGGGCACATCATATCTGGAGAAGTAAGAGGCAGGTTCACTGAGGAACAGGAAATACTCTTTATACCAACTCCAATCTGCTCTATAGAGTGGAGGTGTCCTCACATTTCAAATTCTTTACACTGTGACTTGTAACCTGGGAAACAATTTTAAGATATCTAACTTTATCAGGATCATGGAAATACATATTGGAACGATGAGATACCTTTTTCCCTATAAATATGGTAAAAATTAAGACAATAATCCAGGTTAGTGTGGATGTGGGAAAAAGCACTCTCATACTTTGTCACTGAGAGTGTAAGTCAGCACAGTATTTTGTGGATAGTTATCTTGGCAATACCAATTTACCCAGGTATTTCACTTCTGGAGGTTTACTCTACAGAAATACCTATACAAATGTACATGGATACATTTACAAGGATATCCAAAGCAGCATTATTCAAAATACCTAAATATTGAACAATCTACATGCCCATCACCAGGAGATCAGTTAAGTAAAATTATGGCATATTCATGCTGTGTATATTTTAAACTACAGTAGTCTCCCCTTATCTGCACTTTTGCTTTCCAGTTGCAGTTACCAGTTTTGGACACGAGGTCAATCGAGGTTCTAAATTATTAAATGGAAACTCCCGAAATAATTCTTTTTTTGTTAAAATATATTTTTATTGATTTCAGAGAGGAAAGGAGAGGGAGAGAGATAAAAACATCAATGATAAGAATCATTGATCAGCGGCCTCCTGCATACCCCCTAGCGGGGGTTGAGCCCACAACCTGGGCATATACCCTTGACTGGAATCAAACCTGGGACCCTTCAGTCCACAGGCCGATGCTCTATCCACTGCACCAAACCAGTTAGGGCCCAAAATAATTCTTAAGTTTTGAGTAGTGTGATGAAACCTTGTGCCTTCCCACTCTGTCTTGTCCAGAACATGAATTATACCTTTGTCCAGCATATCCACACTCTTTATGCTACTGTTCATTAGTCACTTAGTAGGTTATTGGAAGGACTATTATGATATTTCAGTGCTTATGTTCAAATAATCCTTATTTTATTTAATAATGGCCCCAAAGAGCAAGAGTAGAATTGCTGGCAATTCATATATGCCAAGGAGACGCTGTGAAGTACTTCCCATTAAGTGACAATGTATGCATAAAAGGGAAAACAGTGTATATGTAAGATTCAGTACTATCTGCAGTTTCAGGCAACCACTGGGGGTTTTGGAACATATCCCCTGCGGACAAGTGGGGACTACTGTATTTAAAAAGACAATGTGATCTGTATATACTATAATTGAATAATATCCACAACATACAAACAATACAAATAGAATATGTAAAATGTTTGGATTTTCATAGTTTACACTTTTTAGAAAACAAACATATTATTTAAAAAAAAATTTTTTTATTAAGAGTATAAAAATTGTCTTCCATACTGTGTGGAGCTGCTGGCGTGATCTCTGCCTTTGCCACGAGACCAAATGGAAAAAGGTTTCAGCTCCTGCTAGCTGTTCCTTTCAGCCGACTTGTCAAAATGATTGACTCCCACCTTCCTGAAGGTACAAAGAAAATTAGAGGATCTTCTCATCACTTTCAACTCTGCTAATTACAAAGTCAACTGTATTATGCTTTTAAGGTGCTCCATCTATTAATTTTCACCTTGATTTTTTTTAATACCAGAAAGTTAAATTTGAGTCAAAACATAAAAGAAAAACCTTTAGAGAAAAAATTATGCAACTAAAGAACTAGTTTTGTTCCAACAATTTGTACTTTCTTAAGGTTATCATTTATTTGCTCTAGTAGGATGAATCCTGGGTTAGGAGACCAAAAACCTGGGTTATAGTCCTGGTTCTGTCACTAACTAGTTAAAAAATTTAGGCAAGCCACTTAACCATTTGTACTTGTTTTCTCATTTATAAAACGGGGAAGGGATGGAAAAGGGGACCAGGCAATGTCTAAGATTCCACCAAGATCTAAAAGTTACTCATGTCCACACATACAAAAGTCTCATTTCAATAGATACATAGATGCAAAAATAGAAAAAAATGCAAACACCAATTTGATGACTGCTATAACATGTGGAGGGATTGAGAGAGGTCAAAGGGAGATTTTGGTATCATTTTATTTTTCCAATTGAATATTTATATATTACTAGTTTAACTAAAACCTAGTTTTCAAACAGCTAATGATGAATTTGATCTATAATTATTTTCTAATGGAGAAAATGAGAGAAAGCTAATATTTTACGTATTTCATATAAACAACTGAAAAGCTATAAGAAATAATTAAACACTAAACTCAATAATCTGGGAAATTCATGATAGCCTTTTTACTATGAATTTTGCCTACCCCACTTCCCTCCAAACCACACCTGGAATTTTAGCTTTAGTTCATACATTCTTACAGAAAACATTTTCTGAGTTACTATCATCACACAGCACTGAGCTAAATAATACATCTCAATAAAATTTCTAAGAAATAAAGATGATTTCTACACTCAAAGGATGTATAACCTTGCCAGGAGACAAGATTTAAAATTACACACTATTATGAAAAAAATGTAAAATGGTATGGACAATAAAGTACCAGAGAAAGAGTTAGAAGGGAAGTAATTTGAGAATTAAAAGGGACCTATGTAATGCACAGCACAGTGATTATAATTAACAACACTGATTTTATACTTCAAAATTGCTAAGAGGATATATCCTAAAAGTTCTCATCACAAGAAAAAAAACTGTAACTATGTGAGGTGATGTTGTTAACTAAACTTATTTTATAACTAGAGGTCCAGTGCATGGATTCGTGCACCAGTGGGGTCCCTCAGCATGGCCTGTGGCAATCTTGTCAAAATCGGCAATCCAATGCTGCCTGCTGCTCCTGCCTGCCACTCCCGCTCATCCTGGGCCCACTGCTCCTGCCACAGGCTTGCACTCAGTCAGTCCGGATCAGGAGAGGCTCACAGCAGCAAGCTGTGGCAGGCTTGCGCCCAGTCAGTCTGGATCAGGAGAGGCTCTCAGCAGCAAGCCGTGAGTCCTGCATCTGGCGCCCTGGGATCAGCTGAGCAGTGCTCCTGCTGTGGGAGAGCACTGACCACCAGGGTACAGCTCCTGGATTGAGCGTCTGCCCCCTGGTGGTCAGTGCACATCATAGCGACTGGTCATTCAGTCATTTAGGCTTTTAAATATATAGATCTTATGGCAATATGTACATATATCAAATCATTATGTTGAACACCATAAGATAATAAAACTAGGGTGGGGTAATAAAAAAAGAAAGATGGAACTAATTAAACTTTATCTTAGAAATGAGGTGGGACAGAAAGAAATATTAAGTACCTATTATCAATCAGACACTGAGAGACATTTACAGCTCTAATTTAACCCCTCAACTTAATTCTATAACACAGATCTTATCAAAGAAACTAAGGTTTCTGTTGTATTTAAACGTAGCACTGCTAAGACTTTTTCTCTGATTTTACCAACAATTGTTCTGAGAGTTCCAGGCACTGGATCAGGTTCCTCATTGAACAGTAATTTCTCTGCCCAGTGACTGAGCTTTTATAACGTTATTTCTTTAGACAGAAGTAAGAAAAGTTGACTTTTGGAAATTTCTTTTTTACATAAAGTCTGTGGTTGTCAAGCACAAGTATCACAGACACTGGGGTTAAGCAGCTACATTTCTGAGAAGCCCTTTCTGAGCCCCTATCCCCATTCTCACGCCAGCACCTGCTTGACCAAATGAAGAGTTCAATATATTTTCACTCTTGGAAGCCTAAAGTTCAAAGTCACAAAGTAACTCAACCAAGTACAGAGAACTAAGAATGCTAGAACAAGGATCCAAACTAAGGTATATTTCCAAAGCAATGATTTTTTTCTTGTGTATGTTTTTTCTACCACCTTTGTAATAAGACTTGCCCAGGGTTGGTCAGCAAATGGCAGAGCCCTCTAAATTCACTACACCTTTTAATAGACATGAAAGATAAGGACACCAATGAGGATTTTGGTGCCGGGGCAAAAATAATTTAAGCCACCTTATTATCACAGACTTCCTTGATTTTCCAGCTGAATAGAAGAACATCAGAAATATCCCTGAATGCGGCCAAACCTCACAGGAAAAAAAAACAAACATCGTTACTGCACACAAAAAGGACCAATATCCTTCACAACCACTGAAAACATCCACTTCTATGCCATACGACATCCAGAGCCACGGAGCTGGCTCTTCTGAGCTTCTCTCATATAATGTTCCAAAAGAGCTAGGAGCAAAACAATACTATCCTATATAGTAATCCTATATAATAAAAGCCTAATATGCAAATCGACCAAATGGCGGAACGACAGGTCACTATGACATGCACTGACCACCAGAGGGCAGTTGCTCAATGCAGAAGCTGCCCCCAGCCAGAATGCCCCAGACTAGCCCAAGTGGGTGCCAGCAGGGGCCCCACAATCACCCCGCCGGTCACCCTGCAGAGGGAGGCAACTGGCAGCAGCGGCGGGGCAATTGGAGGGCGGGGCTGGCCAGTGAGCAGGCAGTGCCAGGCCGCCAAGTGGGTGCCAGTGGGAGCTTCCCCCTCCTGCCAATCGCCCCACCGGTCAGCCCTGATCACTGGCCAGGCCAAAGGACCCTACCCATGCACAAATTTCGTGCATCAGGCCTCTAGTATACATATAATTTTTAACTTGCACAAATCATTCTCTTCATAATTTTAGTTCCTCATTTTAATACACATACAAAAATAACATAATAGCATGAACCCCACATACCATCACTCAGGCCCAACAACTACCATCAACCAAACCATAGCTAATCTAACCCTACCCATTTACCAGATTATTTTGAAGCAAATCCCAGGCATTACATCATTTCATCTGTAAATAACAAGAATTCTTTATCATAAAATATCTGGTTCAGATTTCCAATTATTTTATAAATGTCATATATTTTTAAAAATCATTACTCAACTAAGGTCCATACATTGCAATTGACTGATACGTCTTGTGTTTCAATCTATAGCATATCCATTTTTTTCTTGCAACTTGTTAAAGAAACAATACCATTGATACGTATATCATTAAATTATAAAAACATACATAGGAATAAGAAACACAAAATTCAGGATAGTGGTTACCTCTGGTTGTGGGAAGGGAAGAGGAATAGGCAAGGGAGCATAAGAGCTTCAATTCTATGTTTTATTTCTTAAAAAAAAAAAAAAAGCCTAAAACAAACATGGCAATATAATATAAAGCTGGCCCTTGCTGGTTTGGCTCAGTGGATAGAGCATCGGCCTTTGGAGTGAAGGGTCCTGGGTTGATTCTGGTCAAAGTCACATGCCCAGTTTATGGACTCAATTCTCAGTAGGGGACATGCAGGATGCAGCCAATCAATGTTCTCTCTCATCATTGATGTTTCTATCTCTCTCCTTCTCCCTTCCTCTCTGAAATCAATAAAAATATATTTTTAAAAAACATTATTAAAAAAAGATAAAGCTGGATGGTGGATATAATGGTATTCATTACTATACTTTTTATATGTTTAAAATATTTAATAATAAAAACATTCTAAAATTAGAAGTCAGTGGGGATACAATGATTACATTCTGAAGTTTCAAATGTCCTCTCCTGTAAAAGGACCACATAATACTACCTCATGGGGTTGTTGGAAGAATTAAATAAGATCATGAATATAAAGCACTTAGTACATATCCCACAGTATAAAAGCTAAATAAGTAGTTTACAGACATTATTTCACTCCATCCTCATCACCTCCCTGAACCCTTCAAAATCTTAAGAGAAACATAAGAATAGTAGGAAAAAAGAGTGCTAAACTGGTAAAAACTTGTCCTAGCCCATGCATGTTAGGGAATTAATCCAGTAGCTCTAATCTCTTCTACATTAACCCAGAATTCAACCATTTGCCACTAAATTAAAGACTAGGCTGTATAGACATCTGAACTAACAGGCAAATTCTGTAAATTAATAATGAAGTACCTTGTATAGAGGAACTAAAATTCAGAAACTTCAGCAATTCACTTCAAGTTTGAACCTCAAAACAGATGAGAACACTCATCTGAAAAATGGGAATTATTCACTGTTAACTTCGAACACAGACTATCACGAAGATCAAATGAAGGCAAG
The DNA here is from genome assembly GCA_026230045.1 of Corynorhinus townsendii. NCBI lineage: Eukaryota > Metazoa > Chordata > Mammalia > Chiroptera > Vespertilionidae > Corynorhinus > Corynorhinus townsendii. The sequence continues at coordinate 201,291,428 of JAPDVU010000002.1, forward strand.
TTTAGGAGAGCACTCAACATAAAGCCCTATACGAATGAAAGTTGACATTTAATCAATTTGTAGGGGGATGGGATCTCAGATAAAACTGTACTTCTAAAGTGAAGTTCCACAGACAGCCTTAGTACTTGTCTGCCATTCTACCATCACCTGCCTTTCTTGGCACTTACTTTGTAACCTCCACCAAACATATTCGGATCTCTTTATTTTTAAGGGAAGAATATTTTTCCCATCTCCCTCGTTCTCTCTTAATTCCTCTGTTCCCCATCCCTTCTGACCCTATTCTGTCCTTCTATGTCTCTCACCTGTCCACCCCCTTCTTCACACTTCAGTTTACCACGCCCGCCCTTGCTGTTCTCTAACCTCCTGGTGGCAACCTCAGAAACTGGCTCCCTTTCTATTTTTATCATACCTAAAAAACCTACTGCCTTAGAGCACAAAGCTTTTTTTTTTTTTTTATTCAGGCCACTAAAACTACACCACCAGATACAGCCCCATATCTCTCCTTCACAAGGCTCTAAAACCAAATCATTACCAAGCTGAATTTGACAGATATGGCCAAGGGCAAGGATTATTTTCAAGGGACAGGATTTCCCCACTCAACTTTGATTTCCAACTTTCCCCATATGCAATCCGTGTGAGGCACCCTACACAAAGGGCACTCGGTAGGTTTTACCACTCCACAAAAGGACCGTAACATTTAAACAAAATCAAAGTGAACTAAAATTATCTGTAAGAATTGTGCAACTCCCTTTGAGGTAACTGAAAAAGCTGTAGGGCAGAAAAACAACCCAGAGCTGGGAATCTCTGCTGCAAAAGTAACATTTCACTAGATAAGAGCCCAGGATTCTCCTCCCATACAGGCATGGGAGACCAAATGTCCAAGCTGCAGCAACAGGTTTCTTAAAAAAAAACAAACAACAAAAAATGTAGACAGGTTTGCTAAAGGTTGGAGCCTCTAACACAGTCACAACACTGGAGGTCAGGTGTGACCCATGATCCATCTAAGACCATACACCTTTTACTTAACCCACAGTAAATTTCCACCACTTCGCCCCACCCCTCTGAGCCTATTCTACTAGTAGATATGGCCGCATCCTGCCTGAGGAACCGAGCCGGCTCCGCCCCACAGCCCCCACCTTCACCTTTAAGCAGCCCTGAAAAACCTCAGTCCCTCACGGAGACAGGCCCTCAGCTTTCCATAGCTCTTGGCCCCTTTCCGCCCTTGGAAAGTGAGTAAAGCTTTTTACTCAGTTACTCTTCTCTGTGAATTCTTTCACAACCCGCGGCTTGGGTCGAGAAAACCATCCGAGCCCACCTAACAAGGTGAGGGCAGCAGGTGGGCAATTCAATTACTTTCTGTGGGCCCACCCTGCGTGCCCATGCCTGCCCTCCGGGCTCAGGAAGGAATGGGTGGGGCGCCTCCAGTTGTCGGGAGCCAAATGCACCCTTCAGAGGTTGCCGCCTGACCTCTCCCTGCACTCCCTCAGAGAGTCTCAGCCTCCAGCACAGCATCGCCCCGGGGCAAGGCCTTCGCACTTCCCTCCTCCCTCCTCCTAGAAGACCGAGAATTCCCGCCACCCCGCGGAAGGCGGGAGAAGCGCGGGCTTGATCCCCACCCCTCCCCCAAAAGCAAAACCGCCTGCAGCCCTCTCCCTGAGGATGGCGACCCACACCACACCGCCGCGGGACCACGGCCCCGCTTTCCCGAGGGGCGGGTCCTCCTCGCCTTTCCCCACACGCCAGGCGCGGCAAAAAGACCGCGGTCACCTCCCTAGCTACACCCTCCCCGCCGTGGGGTAGGGGAGCCGCGTAGCGGCAGCGCCCACCCGCCTACATTTCCATCCCTCCCCACCGCCACTGGACTGGGCGAACCGACGTTGCTCCCCGCCTCAGGCCGCCAAACAGCCTCCCTTTTCCTCAGCAGGGTGAGGGGAACCTAGAGCCCGCCGACGTGGAGATGGGGGCAGGGACACTCCCCCTCCCGCCGCCATCACCTCAGGGACGAAAACGAGCCCTTCTCCCAGCAGGGCGAGGGCCTTCCAACCCCTCAACGGGACGGACGGCGGACGTGGTCCCCTAAAGAAGCAACAGGCGCCCCCATCCTCCTCCCAGCAGGGGAGTACCGACCCCCTCGCCCCTCCCGCACTTCACCTCCGGAAGCGGGGCCGAAGCCTGGGCGAAGACCTCACCTCACTCCGCCCCCTGCGCCATTTTATCGCCCCTCTCCCCGACCTCCCCCACCCGAGGCAGCCCGGGCAGCGCCAGGGGGAGGGCAAACAAGCAATGATTGGCAGGAAGGCGCCCCGCCTCTTAGAGGGTGGAGCCTCACGCAGGCGCCGCAACCCCTCCCTCTGCACCGCCTACCCCGACTACTGGCTCCACCTCTTCTCGTCTCATCAACCCGCTCGACTTTCTGCTGCTCCTGACTTCCGACCGCCTCCCGGCGACGGGTCCAGGCCGAGCAAGCCGAGCGACGAGCTCAGCTGATGCAACCAGACAGTACAGCTCCCGGCACGAGGCGGCGGAGGCGGCGGCGACCGAGACCGAGAGCGAGGAAAGGGCGCAGTGCTGGCTTGAGCCCGAAAGACAAGGGCGACGGAGCCATGGGGGATGCTCTGAGCCCAGAAGAGAAGCTGCACCTTATCACCCGGAACCTTCAGGTCAGGCCTTAGAGTTGGAAACGCGTTGTTGGGGACTGAGGACCCAATGTTCAGAGATCCTGAACCCCACTACGAGATCCTGAGTGTATGGGGCCGGGGACTCCGCGCCAAAGCAGTTGTGAGAGAGCCTGCGTCCTCACTGCGGGTCCCTCAGTCAGTCAGTCAGTCAGTCAGTTATCTGGGTACCACAGAAACCACATTGGGCTCACCTCCTGTATGCAGTTACCTGTGTTGAACCAGACTTTGAATTCGGACTCCCACCCTATTCTGCGCCAGGCGCGGTGCTAGGTAATGGGGATACGTCAAGATTCTGCCCACCCACACTTTGTCTGAAGGGAATCAGACGTTAAAAATGTCTTGTAATCCAAGCACTTAATTTCAGTTGAAGAAGGCACTGTAGATTATTATACACGAAACTCTGAAAAGAAATTAGGGGAGACAACTGGGGTGTCAGGGAAGATTGTAGAAGTGACCTTTAAACCGCATCCTGAAAGCTGCAGATCACCTCTTCACTTATGTTCCTGCTGTTTCCAGGAACAGCAGGAGTGGGAGTTAACCAGAGGAAGAATAGCGGTGGGGGGTGGGAGTGCGACATTTCAGGTAAAAAGAACACAGATCCAGACCCAGAGGAAAGCCTAACCGACGTAGCTCAGTGGTTGAGCATCGACCTATGAACCAGGAGGTCACCATTCAATTCCGGTCAGGGCACGTTCCTGGTTGCAGGCTGGATCCCCAGTAGGGGGCGTGCAGGAGGCAGCCAATCAATGATTCTCTCTCATCATTGATGTTTCTAGCCCTTTCTCCCTCTCTCTTCCTCTCTGAAATCAATAAAATTATAATTAAAAATTAAAAAAATAAAAAGACCCAGAGGAGAGCAAAAACACTGTGGTTCAGATAGGAGGCTAATTTGGCTAGAGTAGAGTGAGCAAAATTCAGATCAAACACTTAATCTTTATATGTATTGCTCTTTCCCTTGCCTTCTTCAGGCTCTCTATTGTCATCTTTATCTGGAAGGCCTTTCCTGAAGCACTTTATTTACATAACAAATCACCTGCCACCAGAATTGTATCACTTGCTCTGCCTTTTTTGTGGTTGCTTCCTCATAGAACTTATCACCAACTGACATACTATACATTTTACTTGTATGTTTAGGAGAGGTACAGGGACCAGGTCTTTGAGGGTCTTGTAAGCTGGGATTTTAGCCCTAGACGGTTGGGTTCAATGGATAGAGCGTGGGCCTGCTGACCAAAGGGTCCCGGGTTCGATTCCAGTCAAAGGCACATACCTTGGTTGCAGGCTTCTCCCCAGCCTGGGCCCTGGTCGGGGCTTGTGCAAGAGGCAACCAATCAATGTGTTTCTCTCACATCAATGTTTCTCTTTGTCTTTCCCTCTCTCTTCCACTCTCCCTAAAAATCAATGGAAAAATATCCTCGGGCGTGGAGTAATAAGAGATAGATGGGAAGAAAGAATGATAGATTAAAAATAAAATTGGGATTTTATTCTAAGAGCAGTATTAGGTCACAGCCTTTTTCATCTTTTTTTTTTTTTTTTTTGAGATTCAGTGGGTTTATTGTAGTTACAGAGTTGTGCTATTATCACCATTATGTATTTCCAGAGCACTTTCATCACCCTCAAAAAACCTATACCCCTTAGCAATCACTTCCCGTTCCTCTCCGCCCCCAATCCTAGGGAAACAATAATTTATATCTCTATGTATTTGCCTATTCTGGACATTTCACATAAATGGAATCATACAAAATATGGCCTTTGTATCAGACATCTTCCATTTAGCATAATGTTTTCAAGGTTCATTCATGTTGTACCTGTCAAAACCTCATTCCTTTTTTATGGCTGAGTAATATTCCATTACATGGATTAAACCAGATTTTGTTTATCTATTCATCAGTTAATAGACATTTGAGTTATTTCCACTCATAACTTAATCTTAACCAGAGATTTTTGCATGCTTCCCCTTAGCCGGATCCTTTGTTTCCTAGCCTCTCTCCATAAAATAGTGCTGGTTGGGAACAAAGGATATACAAAGCTAATGGCATTGACTTACTCAGATTTTAAAGGGTAAGTGATATGACCTTTCCTTGAGTAGTAAGAACTTTCCAAGTGTCCAAATTAGTCAGGAACTTGGAGGATACAGGATCAAACTCCAATCAGCTTGGAACACAGAATTTTAACAAGTCCAATTTTAATAGATAAATCCAACCAGCAAAACAATTTTTGTACCATGGCTTCCAACAGCCCTCCAAACAATCACTTGAACAAACACTAAGATCTCTTTTTATCTGTAACATACCAGTTTATTAAGGTTTTTCCGATATATCTTAGGGCAAAAGGAAATTATTAAAGTATTTAAACAGGTAAATGAGCTCACCAAATTTTAGGTTTTAAAGACCTCTGACTGGCTTTTGAAGAATGGATTAGAGAGCAAGAGATTAGATATGGGAGACCTGTTAGACTGCTGTAGTAATAATCTTGGTGTAATAGAATGGTGGCCTAGCTAAGGTGGTGGGATAGAGGTGGAGAGAAGTAGAAGGGTTTAAAAGCTGTTTCAAAGTAACTTATGCAACTTGATAAATGATAGTACCATTTACTGAAAAGGATGGTTGGGGAATAAGGTGGAAAGATGCAAGCATGAGCTTTTAATTTTGAACATGTTAAGTTTCAATTAACTGGGTTGATAAAAAGTACACAGTTCTGTACATGGGTGTGAGCAGGAGATTTGGTAGTTACTAGCTCATACATAGTAATTGAAGCCACTGAAGGAGATCAGGGAGAATGTAAAGTGAGAAGAGGTAGGGCTGCAAAAATTGCTAATATTTTGTGATTAGGGGGAAGAAGAATAGATGCAAAAATATCTGAGACCCGGCAGCCAAAGTAGGAGGAAAACTAAGAATGAAATAGAAGCGACCAAAAGAGGAGAGTGTTTCAGGAAGGGAGTGAGAATTGAATTTAGCAACTTGGAGATCATCTGTGATCTTAGCAAGAGCATTTTTTTTTTTTCTTAATTAAATCTTTATTGTTCAGATTATTACAGGTGTTCCACTTTTTTTCCCCCCATAGCTCCCCTCCACCTGATTCCCCACCCCATGCCCTTACCCCCCGCCACTGTCTTCATCCATAGGAGTAAGATTTTTGTCCAATCTCTTCCCGCAACCCTCACACTTGCTTCCCCTGAGAATCGTCAGTCCACTCCCTTTCTATGTCCCTGATTCTATTATATTCACCAGTCCATTCTGTTCTTCAGATTTTTTATTCACTTGATTTTTAGATTCACTTGTTGGTAGGTATGTATTTGATGTCATTTTGTTGTTCATAATTTTTATCTTTACCTTTTTCTTCTTCTTCTTCTTCTTAAAGAATACCCTTCAGCATTTCATGTAATCCTGGTTTGGTGGCGATGAACTCCTTTAGCTTTTTCTTGTCTGTGAAGCTCTTTATCTGACCTTCAACTCTGAATGATAGCTTTGCTGGGTAGAGTAATCTTGGTTGTAGGTTCTTGCTGTTCATCACTTTGAATATTTCTTGCCACTCCCTTCTGGCCTGCATAGTTTCTGCCGAGAAATCAGCTGACAGTCGTATGGGTACTCCCTTGTAGGTAATTAACTGTTTTTCTCTTGCTGCTTTTAATATTCTCTCTTTGTCTTTTGCCCTTGGCATTTTAATTATGATGTGTCTTGGTGTGGTCCTCTTTGGGTTCCTCTTGTATGGGGTTCTGTGCGCTTCCTGAACTTGTAAGTCTATTTCTTTCACCAGGTAGGGAAAGTTTTCTGTCATTATTTCTTCTAATAGGTTTTCAATATTTTGCTCTCTCCCTTCTTCTGGCACCCCAAAAATTCGGATGTTGTTTCGCTTAAAGTTGTCCCAGAGGCTCCTTACATTATCTTCATATTTTTGGATTCTTTTTTCTTTTTGTTTTTCTGGTTGGATGTTTTTTGTTTCCACATATTTCAGATCTTTGGTTTGATTCTTGGGGTATGTTGATCTACAGTTGAGTTTCTGTATATTCTTTATTTCAGACAGTGTATGCTTCATTTCTGACTGGTCCTTTTCCATTTTTTTGGCATTCTCATTAAGGTTCTTGAAGGTCTCACTAAGCTCCTCAGAAGTGTCATCAAGTTTCTCGGCAGTTTTTAGAAGATTCTTGAGTAACCTTATAAATGTGATTCTGAACTCTATGTCATCCAGTAGTTTGCTTTCCTCTGTTTCTTTCATTCGTGACATGTTTCTTTGTTTCTGCATTTTGGCTTCTTCCCTGTGTTGATGGAGTGGCTTTGTGTGGTAGGTGACCTATAGGGGGCAGTAGCTCAGCCTCCCCAATCACCTGATGTGGATGCTCTTGGTACACCCCTTTGTGGGCTGAGTGCAAAGTCTTGGTGTAGTTAAGCCTGAATTGCTGTTGGTACGCTGGGAGGAATTGACCTCCAGGCCAATTAGCTGTGAGCACTCCCTGTGTCTATAATGGAAGAAGTGCTGCGCTTATGGGGCAGGACTTGTTTCAGTGGGGCTTTGGTGCTCACTGAGTCTGCCTCTTGAATGTGTCACTTATGGATGTGAGGAGTTGAAATCTGTTGTCTCACACTGACCACTAGGTACACTGGCTTCTGGATCTCCAATGGGGTGCAGGTCAGCTACTGTCTGAGGCCACTCAGCAGGAGCTACAGTGAGAGCTGCAGTTTTCTCCTCTTTGCTTGGGGTTTGGAGGTTTTGGAGCTGTCTGACCCGGGCTGCAAGTTTTCTAGGTTAAGCTGCAATAGGGCAGGCTTTCTTATGCTAATTGAGCTGCTTGGAGCTTGGGTGGGTTTGTAGTTTGTGTGGGGCGGGGTCTCAGGGCGTCACTAGGTTAGGGCGTGGCAAACAGCAATGGCTGCTAGTAAGCCCGCTCTGTGTCCCGACCGTGTCCTGGAATCCTGTGCCCCAGTGCCGTAAACAATTATTCCTGCGCGCAGCTCTGCTAGCAAGCCACTCTCACTGGCAGACAGTCCAGCTTCTCCCCGTAGGAGTTTGGGTCCCCCGCGTCTCCCCAGAGACTGGATTTCAGAGTAATTGGGGGCTTGTCTCCCTTTGGGTTGAAAAAAGCAACGCACCCAGTCGCCCGCCGCCAGCCCGGATCACGCGCCTCCGTACCTCAGCTTTTCAGCGCTCGTGCACGTCTCAATGCTCTTTTCTCTTTCCTTCTAGTTGTAGAACTTCCACTCAGCCAGCTTTCCCGTGGTTCTGGGTGATAGACGTTTTATCTTTTAGTTGCAGTTTAAATTGTTGTCGGAGGCAGCAGTTTAGGTGTTTACCTATGCCGCCATCTTGGATTCCCTCTCTTAGCAAGAGCATTTTCAATGGTGTAATGCTGCGTGGAATTCAAACTCAAACGGAATAAGAGATAACTTTTTTAAGAAGTTGGCTTTGAAAGGAAGGAGCATGAGTTAGAGGTAGTTGGATGGGGAGATGCGGTTGGGGACATGCCCCATTCCCCTAATATTAGTGTCATTTCACTGGAGTGGTACTAGCAACAACACCAACTTATATTGGCTCTCACTCTCCACTGAGACCATGGCTGGACCCCCTGCTGGCTCTGAGCCTGGACCCCCAGTGACACATGCCTTTGTTTTCCTTGTCACAGGGTAAAGGATGAGCAAGGTGGGGCACCGGCATTAAACCAGCTCTTCTGCTTCCACAACAGGAGGTTCTGGGGGAAGAGAAGCTGAAGGAGATACTGAAGGATCGGGAACTTAAAGTTTACTGGGGAACAGCAACCACAGGCAAGCCACATGTGGCTTATTTCGTGCCTATGTCTAAGATCGCAGACTTCTTAAAAGCAGGATGTGAGGTAAGCAATAATATTTAAACAAAGCCGCTGCCCTGGGGGAATGGCCAAAAGAGGGACTTAACAAGGGCAGGCCAGGGAGGCGGGTATGGAGGTCCTCAGGCAAATTCACATTCTGCTGGTTCCTTATCTCTTATGTCCAGGTAACAATTCTATTTGCGGACCTTCATGCATACCTGGATAACATGAAAGCCCCATGGGAACTTCTAGAACTCCGAACTAGCTACTACGAGAATGTGATCAAGGCAATGCTGGAGAGTATTGGTGTGCCCTTGGAGAAGCTCAAGTTCATCAAAGGCACTGATTACCAGCTTAGCAAGTAAGTGCTTGATCACCCATCTTCCTCATGGCTCTGATGCTCCTTGCTAATTACAGGTCTGTGGAGTCTAGGCACTCTTAAATTTGGACTAGAACCTGTTTGGCTCTACCTATTAACCGTTTAAAAATGTATTCCTTTTGTTCTTTTAATTCACCTATTGAAAATGTACTGTAGGAGAGAAACCCAGATGGTGGCATAGGTAAACACCTAAACTGCTGCCTCGCACAACAATTTCAAAACTACAACTAAAAGACAAAACGGACATCATCCAGAACCACAGGAAGGCTGGCTGAGTGGAAATTCTATAACTAGAAGGAAAGAGAAAAGCACACTGAGACTCAAAGGAGCTGCAGGAGGCAGAGGTACTGAGATGCGCACGGAGAGGACTGGCAACTGAGTGTGCGGCTGGCTTTCTCAAACGGGAGGGAGACAAAAGCTCCTGACTGCGCTGAACTTCTGTCCCGGGCGAGACTCTGGGGACCCAGACTCATACGGGGTGAAAGTGGACTGTCAGGAAAGAGAAAAGCACACTTAAGACTCAGGAACTGCGGAAGGCAGAGGTACCGAGGCGTGCGCGCGGAGAGGGCGGGCAACTGAGTACACGGCTGGCTTTCTCAAGCAGGAGAGAGACAAAAGCTCCCGACTGCACTGAACTCCAGTTCCGGGCGAGACTCTGGGGACCCAGACTCATTCGAGGAGAAACTGGACTGTCTGGCAGTGGGCGAAACTCAAGGGCGGCTTTCTCTCAGAGGTGCTTGCAGCGATTACCACGGGACACTGAGACACAGGGGCCTATTAGGGCAGGGCTGACGGGAAACCAATGCTGTCTGCTCTGCCCTGAGACTCCACCCCATCCAAGCTGAGCACAGAGGCTTTTGCAAGTCTTGTCTCATAAGGCTATCTCCAGCACAGAAGTTCTCCCAGCATAGACACAGCTGATCCTCACAGTCAGTTGGCCTGGAGGTCAATTCCTCCCAGTGATACCAACAACAATCAAGGCTTAACTACAATAAGACTGTGCACACAGCCACAAACGGGTGCACCAAGAGTGTCCACCTCAGGTAACTGGGGAGACTGAGCCACTGGGCCCTATAGGACACCTAGCACACAAAGCCACTCTATCAACTCAGGGAAGCAGCGAAAATGCGGAGACAAAGAAACATCACAAATGAAAGAAATGGAGGAAAGCAAATGACTGGATATAGAGTTCAAAACCACAGTTATAAGGTTTTTCAAGAATTTTCTAGAAAAGGCTGATAAATTTAGCGAGACCCTCGAGGATATGAAAAAGGACCAACTAGAAATTAAGCATACACTGACTGGAATAAAAAATATTATACAGAGATCTAACAGCAGATTAGAGGACCGCAAGAATCAAGTCAAAAATTTGAAATACAAAGAAGCAAAAAACACTCAACCGGAAAAGAAAAAAGAATAAAAAATTTGAAAATAGTGTAAGGAGCCTCTGGGACAACTTCAAATGTACCAACATCCAAATTATGGTGGTGCCAGAAGAGAGAGAGCAAGATACTGAAAACCTATTTGAAGAAATAATGACAGAAAACTTCCCCCACCTGGTGAAAGAAATAGACTTACAAGTCCAGGAAGCGCAGAGAACCCCAAACAAATGGAATCCAAAGAGGACCACACCAAGACATATCATAATTAAAATGCCAAGAGCAAAAGACAAAGAGAGAATATTAAAAGCAGCAAGAGAAAAACAGTTAGTTACCTACAAGGGAGCACCCATACGACTGTCAACTGATTTCTCAACAGAAACTATGCAGGCCAGACATGAGTAGCAAGAAATATTCAAAGTGATAAATAATAAGAACCTACAACCAAGATTACTCTACCCAGCAAAGCTATCATTCGAGTTCATCACCGCCAAACCAGTATTATATGAAATGCTGAAAGGTATTCTTTAAGAAGAGGAAGAAGAAGAAAAAGGTAAAGATAAAAATTATGAACAACAAATACATATCTATCAAATGAATCTAAAAATCAAGTGAATAAAAAAATCTGATGAACAGAATAAACTGGTGAATATAATAGAATCAGGGGCATAGAAAGGGAGTGGACTGACAATTCTTGGGGGGAAAAGGGTGTGGGGGATGCGGGAAGAGACTGGACAAAAATCGTACTCATATGGATGAGGATAGTGCGGGGGGATAAGGGCAGAGAGTGGGGTAGGAACCAGGTGGAGGGGAGCTATGGGGGAAAAAAGAGGAACAATTGTAATTATCTGAACAATAAAGATTTATTAAATTTAAAAAAAAAGAAAATGTACTGACTAGTAAATGCCAAGGTATATCTCCATTTGCTGGAGATGTAAATGTAATCATAACAAAAGTCCTTGGCCTTACAGAGCTCACAGCATATGGGAGAGCAATGATGAACAATTCAGCCTTCCTTTCTCCTTCCAGGCTCAGCAGATATTGATAAAAGAAATGTGAAAGAAAAATATTTCACTTGTTTATCACCTCTCCAACAACTTATATTGTTTGTCAGTTTTATTCATGTTTGTGATGTTAGAATACATGTAATTTTGTGCCCTACTTTTTTTTAAATGTTTTTTATTGATTTGAGAGAGAGAGAGAGAAGCATCAATGATGAGAGAGAATCACTGATAGGCTGTTTCCTGCATGCCCCCACTGGGGATCGAGCCCACAACCCAGGCATGTGCCCTGACTGGGAATCGAACCGTGACCTCCTCGTTTATAGGTTGACGCTTAACCCCTGAGCCATGCTGGCTGGGCACTAGATCCTTTTTCTTAAACTGAGCGATGGGTACACTATTCTTAAGACATAGAAGATAGATTGAGAAATTCTGATGTTTATTTAATAGGCATTCCAGGAAAGGAGAATGGAGGGTAATGGCTGAGAAGCAGTATTTCAAGACATAAGTGAAGATTAAAGCCATCTTTTTTACAAAAAAAAACACATAAAAATGAAGTAGTATTTTGAATGAAAGGATGGGCCACTCAAATTTTAAAAGCTACTAGGCAGGGCTCTCTTGAAATGTCTTAAGATTCGGAAAGTGAGTTAATATGCTTTAGGATTAAACTGAGGCCTGAGCGGGATTTTAACTGTCTACTCTTCCTTTCCTCTTCAGAGAGTACACGCTAGACGTATACAGACTCTCCTCTGTGGTCACGCAGCACGATGCCAAGAAAGCTGGAGCTGAGGTGGTAAAGCAGGTGGAGCACCCTTTGCTGAGTGGTCTGCTGTACCCTGGACTACAGGTACTTACGAGGGATGGGGTTACCGAATGACCTTTTCTGTTCTGCTTCTAAGCATTGGGCGAAACCTCTCTCTCAGCCTAATTAAACTGATGCACTGGCTGTTCCTTCACAATGCTGTAGGCCTTCCTTTCTGTCTCTCTCCTCCTCCACCTGCCTCCATTTCCTAAAACCCTCTGACTTTTTCAGTTCCCCTACCTATCTGTCATTTAACTGCTCATCTGCCCTAGCCAGTTTGGCTCAGTGGATAGAGCATCGGCCTGAGGACTGAAGGGTCCGGGGTTCGATTCCGGACATGCCCAGGTTGCAGGCCCGATCCCCAGTAGGGGGCATGCAGGAGGCAGCCAGTTGGTGATTCTCTCTCATCATTGATGTTTCTATCTCTCTCTCCCTCTCCCTTCCTCTCTGAAATCAATAAAATTATATTTAAAACAAAAAAACACTGCTCATCTCACAAACCTTCTTTAACTTGACCACAATCTCTTGAAAATTAATTTCAGAGCAATGTGTAAACATAAATTTTAGGCATGATCCTATTTTCCATGAAACAAAACAAGCTCATCCTATTTCATGTGTGCATACTTATATGAACAAGGAGAAAGATGGAAAAATACAAATCAAGCTGTTAATATTGGTTACTTTAGGAAGGCAGAATGAAAATGGAGATAGACAATTTTTTCTTTGTATATTTCTTTTTAAAAAAATAATTTTTATTGATTTCAAAGAAGAAGGGAGAGGGAGAGATAGAAACAACAATGATGAGAATCATTGATCACCTGCCTCCTGCACGCCCCCTACTGGGGATTGAGCCCACAACCTGGACATGTGCCCTTGACCAGAATCAAACCTGGGACCCTTCAGTCTGCAGGCCCATCTCTATCCACTGAGCCAAACTGGCTAGGGCTCTTTATATATTTCTATAATGTTTGATGTAAGAAAATTATTCCTCCCTTGTCACCTCCAAGTGATCTTTCCAAAGGTTAAACCTGGAGACATTATCGATCTACACTGTCCACTGTGATAGCCTCTAGTTATAGCCATATATGGCTGTTAAAAGTAATTAAAATTAGCCCTCACCAGGTGCTCAGTTCATTGGAGCATCATCCATATACCAAAAGGTTGCAGGTTCAATCCCCAGTCAGGATTTGATTGCTATTTCTCTCTCACATCAATGTTTCTCCTCCACTCTCTTCCTCTCTCTCTAAAAATCAATAAATATTCTCAAGTGAGGATTTTAAAAATAATAATTTTTTTAAAAAATATTTTTATTGATTTCAGAGAGAAAAGGAGAGGGAGAGAGGAGAGAAACATCAATGATGAGAGAGAATTATTGATCGGCTGCCTCTTGCACGCCCCACATTGGGGATGGAGCCTGCAACTCAGGCATGTGCCCTGACTGGGAATCAAACTGTGCCTCCTGGTTCATAGGTCACTGCTCAACCACTGAGCCACACCGTCGGGGCAGTTTTTTTTTTTTTGTTTTTTTTTGTTTTTTTTTTTTTAGGTAATTAAAATTTTAATTCTTTAGTCACATCGGCCATATTACAGTTGCTTATGAGCCACATGTGACTAGTGGCTATCAGGTTGGACAGCAAAGATATAGAACATACTTATCATTACAGTAAGTTCTTTAGGACAATGCTATTCTAGATTCTTCCTGCTTTCTCATCTTTCTCTACCTCTCCTTACTCTTCCCCCCAATCTAATCAGACACTAAATTTTATCAATTCTGCTTCTTAAAAATATCTCTTAAATTCAGTCTTGCTCTACATCCCCACTGACTTGATTCATCATTGTTTCTCACCTGGACTCTCACAGCAGCTTTCTAGATATTTTCTTTATCTCCAACTCATAGGCCTCCGTTCCATCCTCTGCCCTCTTACTGGTGTGATTTTGCTACAGTATAGGTCAGGTTTCTCCCTGCCTTAAAACCATTCACTGTCAGGGATATTGCTGGGCACCCTAGCATGACAAAATTATCTGTTTATATGTCTCTTCTCGACTGGGTAATTGGTTCCTTGAAGGCTGAGTCTGGGTTTGATTCATCTCTGCCTCCACTGGGCTGACACTAGGCCTGGCATGTATTAAGTGACGGTAAGTCTTTGTTTACTAGTTTAGCCCTGCCTTTTTTTCCTGAGCTCTCTCAGCACTTTTCTCTGCCCCTTATTTAACATTTTTCATAGGCTTCATTATGCAGTGGGTACCTTTGACATGGCTGGTCAAAAGTTTCTGATTACCTAGATGCATATAGAAGAAATATAGTAGGAGTTGATGCTCATGTGTTTTCTCTCCACAGGCCTTGGATGAAGAATATTTGAAAGTAGACGCCCAATTTGGAGGCGTTGATCAGAGAAAGATTTTCACCTTTGCAGAAAAGGTTAGTATCCTCTTCTCTATCTTTTTTCTTTTTTCTTTTTTTTAATATATATTTTATTGATTTTTTACAGAGAGGAAGGGAGACGGATAGAGAGTTAGAAACATAGATGAGAAACATCAATCAGCTGCCTCCTGCACGCCCCCTAGTGGGGATGTGCCCGTAACCAAAGTATATGCCCTTGACCAGAATCGAACCCGGGACCCTTGAGTCCACAGGCTGACGCTCTATCCACTAAGCCAGACCGGTTAGGGCTCTTTTTTCTTTTGAGCCGTGGAGAAATGCTGAAAATGCCAGTCCCGCCACTCATAACCATATTGTATGGTAAGTATTATTTTCCTTTGTTTTGCAGATGAGAAAACTGAGGGTAGAAAGAGTAAGAAAGTTGTTCAGTATCTCAGTTAATGGCCAAGCAAACAGCTCAGTTTCCAGGGAAGAGCACTGCTGTTCTTTCCCAGAGCATTTGGTCTGTTTGCTTAGAATTTTATATAAACCACTCAGCTCTAAGATGAGGTTTAATAGTGCTTAAAGGAGGAAATTAGTACAAGCCCATAATAGTGTGTGTTGTTTTTTTTTTGGTTTTTTTTTTTCTGGGAAAGAGCTTGAGTAAGTTGAAAAGAGCTTTTGAGAAGCAGTTGGTATTTTTGTAAGCATCTCAAAACCTCACATTGGCAAGGGTGGAGAGAAAACACTGCTAGTGGAAATGGCTGGAGGGTGATTTGACAACACTAAAATGTTTCTGCCCTTTGCCCTAATAATTACAAAAATTTAGCCTAAGGAAATAATTTTAAAAGTGCAACTTGAATTATGTATGAAAGTATTTATCATATTAATTTAAAGCAAAAATCTTAAAAATAAATTTACATCAAATGACAAGGAGTTGGTTAATACATTATAATAAAGCCTCACATTGGAATATTACTTAATTTTTTAATGGCTTTTAGATATATTTAGTGAATGGGGAAATGTTTACAATGTAAATTTTTATAAATATTTCTATATTTTAATATTGATTATTAGAGAGAAAGGGAGAAAGAAAGAGAAACATCAATGTGGGAGAGAAATAGCAATTGGTTGCCTCCTGTATGCACCCCAACTGGGGATTGAACCCACAACCCTTCAGTGTACAGAATGATGCTCTAACCAACTGAGCTACACCAGCCAGGGCAGTTTTTATATATTTTTAAGGATTATTAAAAAAAAAAGGAAAGTATGTAAGAGAGACTATATGTGCGGCCCACAAATCCTAAAATATTTAGTATCTTGCCCTTTACAGAAAATTTTTGCCCATTCCTGCCCTAGAGATAACTTGTATCCTTGTAATTTATTACAGTTTAAGTTAGATATTTTTACCACTTCCCAACAAGGCAAAAACCAATATTTTATATATATTTCACTTTTATATATACTTTAAATCTCAAAGACTTTATTATAATTGTTTTGTAAACAATTTTCATGAATACTTACCATTATTCACCCTTTCTGATACTCTTGATTTCTTCCTGCAATTCTATGTCTCTTTGCTTCCATCTGGGATCTTTTCCTTTAGTCTAGAGCCCCCCTTACTATTTTGTGTTTGCAGTGAAGGTCTCTTAGTAATGAGTTCTTTCAGCTTTTATCTGCAGACATTTTTCTTTTGCTTTCAGTGGGTATAAATTCTAGGTTGACAGTTATTTTTCTTTTAGCCTTTTAAAGAGTTGTCCCATTGCCTCTGGCTTCCATAATTTCTACTGAAAAGCTGCCTATAGGTATCATTGTGTCAGATAAATTTTTTTTTTCTGGCAGTTTTAAAGGTTATTTCTTTGTCTCTGATTTTCAACAATTTGACAACGATGTTTTTTTGCTAGTTTTCTTTGTATTTATCCTGCTTGGATTTTGCTGAGCTCCTTAAATCTCTGGGTTGACGTGCTTATCAAATTTGGAAAATTGTCCCCTATTATTTCCCTAAATATTGCTTCTGTCCTGTTCTCGGTCTCTTCTCCTGGGGCCCTAATTACATATATGTTAGACCTCTAATATTCTGTTGTTTTCCTTTCTTTGTTCCCTCTGTGCTTTAGTTTGGATATTCTCTATTGACTTTTCTTCAAGTTTATTTATCCTATCTTCTGTTGAATTTAGTCAGTATTGTGTTGTGCCTTTTTAGAACTTCCATTTGATTCTTCTTTATACATTCCGATTCTTGTTTACAGTTCTCCATGTTTTATCCATCTTTTCCTTTTCCTCTATTCCCTTTAACACACTAATCATGATTATTTTGACACTTTGATCTGCTTATTCCAATATCTGGAAGGTCTGTGGCACTACTTTTGTTGACTATTTTAACTATCAGTTACTTTTTTCTGCTTTTCATTTCTAGTACTTTTTTACTGTATCGGAGTCATTGTAGATATGTTATAGAAGCTCTGGATTATGTTTATAAAGTAATATGTTTTCTGTAGACTCTTAAGTAACTGACTTTTATCACCGTGATCCGGTCAGGGGTTGGTTTTAGACTTTGTGAGGACAGATCCATTACAGTTTTGCCCTTGTTCCCTTGATGTGGTTTTTATTCCTAGGCTGTGGCTTTTCTAGAGTCTCATACTGAAATTTCAAGGTGTTCACAGAACGCTCACTATTTTGATTGAATCTAAATTTCAACCTCTGTCTCAAGATCCAGCACTGTGCAGCCTCTGAAATCTCTGCTCAGGTCTTCAGCCTCCGGAACCTGTTCTCTGCTGGGCTTTCTGGAGTCTCTTCATATGCATACACAACCATGTGTCTCAGTGGGGAATTTTGACTTAGATTTTTAGAGGGGGGAATCCCTTCTCTCTAGAACCCTTCCCAAATCCTAGCCTCCTGACATCCCTACACTTCAGTCTCTGCTTAGTCAGACAGCTGCTTTCTGCTTTGTCTCTTTTTCTCAGCACCTGGTTTGAAAAATATTCCCTCACAGGGAAAGCCAGGGTAAGTGTGTGGTCACCGTGTATAGCAATACACCTCTTACTGTCAATGCCTGCAAATGGTTATTTTATGTATTGCCAGGTTTTATAGTTGTTTATGATGGGAGAATAAATCCATTAGCCTCACAATATAATACTAATAGAAAAGTGGGGGACTTTGTTTACATTATGATCACCATTAAAAGGTATACATTTGGGCCTGGCTGGTATGGCTTGGTGGTTGAACATTGACCTATGAACCAGAAGGTCACGGTTCAATTACCCGTCATGGCACATTTCTAGGTTGTGGGCTTGATCCCCAGTAGGGGGCATGCAGGAGGAGACCAATCAATGATTCTCTCTCATCACTTATATTTCTATCTCCCTCTCCCCTCCCTTCCACTCTGAAATCAATGAACATATTTTTAAATAAAGAAAGTTGGCATTCAGTAGAAAAAAGATATTGGAAGGAATAGATGAAACAATTAAGTTGCTGGCCAAGTTAGATGAGATTAGGGTACTGAGCAGGAGTTTATCCTAATATCTGCATTGTTTCTTTCTAACCCCTCAGTATCTCCCTGCACTTGGATACTCGAAACGGGTCCATCTGATGAATCCTATGGTTCCAGGATTAACTGGTAGCAAAATGAGTTCTTCAGAAGAGGTAGGTGCTAACTCTGACTTGAGTTTAGAAATCTGCAGTAAGAGATGAAGAGATTAAGGACTCAAAAGAAGAGAAACTTAACTAGAAGTCTCAAATACTTGAGTTATAAGTAATCTTAAGTTAGTCAGTTAATTCCAGTGGTTCTTGAATACCAAAGGACCCAGAAGCAGTCCTGATGATTTTTTTTAATATATATATTTTATTGATCTTTTTACAGAGAGGAAGGGAGAGGGATAGAGAGTTAGAAACATCAAGAAACACTGATCAGCTGCCTACCCCCTACTAGGAATGTGCCTGCAACCAAGGTGCATACATGCCCTTGACCAGAATCGGACCTGGGACCCTTGAGTCCGCAGGCCAAGGCTCAATCCACTGAGCCCAACCGGTTAGGGCAGACCTGATGAGTTTTGAAGTTTCACTGCTATTGATAAAAAGCTCAAGCAAAAGTAATTTCTTTATTCCTAGAACTGTGATAAAATTCAGCCTTATTAATGAGATGGCTGTGGTTGCATTTCACCAACTAGCGTCTTGCTTATTAGGGTGATGTTTGATATAATTAAGATGATATATATGCTGTCTTCTGACATGTAAAAGTCCGATTTAAGGAATGTACACTTTATTTTGTTCACTAAGGATACAGAATAGAGCAGCGGTCACCAACAGAGATGTGGAAGGTTGCGTTCAGGGTTCCCAAACATGGCTGTTCTTCAGAATCACCTAGGAAATTTTGTTTTAAAGTTGGTTAGACCCTGTCCTTAGGTTTTGATAAAGTGGTTCTGGGAAACAATTCAGGAATCTGTATTTTCTTTCAAATCCTACTACGTGATTCTGTTTAAAGTTGTGTTTGGGCGTTCATCTAGTTCTTTGATCAGAGATGAATAAATATATGCATGGAAATTGTTGTTATTTTTAAAAGAATATACTCATTCTTTTTTCTCTGAGGTTACAGTGCTCCATGTCTCAATTATTTCTCTAAGTATTACATTACTCATCCTATTGATGACATTCACCATATTTTAATCCTGGAAATAGGTGCTAACAGCAGTTCCCAAACATGAATGCATTAGAATGACTCAGCGCTTTTTAAAAATATAATACCTGGCCCAACCCCAGGAGATTTTGATTCATGAGGTTTGGGTAGAGCCCTGTAATTTATATTTTTTTAAAGCACCCCAGATGATTCATATACGGCCATATGTGGACCAGAATTTGGTGACTACTGAACTCAAATGAGCATGATCTCACTCCAAAATAAGAAACAAATTCTATTACCCTAAAAAAGGACAAGTGGCTCTAGATAATTCATGATATCTGGTGCTGGTGGTTTTTGTGAAACAGGTGTCATCACACGTTGCTGGTGGCAATGTCAGTTTGTACACCCCTTTCAGAAAACAGTTTGGGGCCTGGCAATTTTTTGGTAGTTTAAGGAAATAATCTTAGAGAAGGCAAAAAAAACTTCTACTAGATGTTCACTGTAGTATGCTATATAATTTCTAACAATTAGGATATAATCCAAAAGTTTAGAAACTTTTATATAAATTATGTTGTCGCTAATAATTGGGAATATAATGCACCATAAAAATTATAAGTGAAGACTAGCCACTCAGAAATGCTTATGACAGTCTCATAATTTTTAAATCTTTGTTTAAAAGATTAAAATGCAGTTGACTCTTGAACATGCGGAGGTTAGGGGCACCGACATCCCCCTCCATGCAGTTGAAATCTAAATATAACTTTTGACTCCCCAAAAACGTACCTACTCATAATCTACTATTGACTGGGAACCTTAACAATAATAGTCAAGCAACACATATTTTGTATATGTACTATATACTGTATTTTTACAATAAAATAAGCTAGAGAAAAGAATGTTATTAAGAAAATGGTAAGGAAGAGAAAATATATTTACAGTACTGTACATATTGGGGGGAAATTGCATATAAGTGGAACTGTGCAGTTCAAACCTGTGTGGTTCAGGGTACACAGATTAGTTGAGCATATTCTCATTTTCAACCACAAGAGGTCCTCTTCCCTTCCATGGCTTCTAGGAGTCCAAGATTGATCTCCTTGATCGGAAGGAGGATGTGAAGAAAAAACTGAAGAAGGCCTTCTGTGAGCCAGGGAATGTGGAGAACAATGGGGTTCTGTCCTTCATTAAGCATGTCCTTTTCCCCCTCAAGTCTGGTAAGACACTCCCTGTTTTCTTCTCAGAGGCCAGGCCAAAACAGCAGAACTAGTAGTGATAATACTTGTGATCATACACTGTATCATACTTTTGATTTGTCACAGTCTTCCTCCAGGGATAGCTTCCCTGGTTCTCTGCTCTGAATTCACAAATATTAATAATGGTTGGAGTTGAAATACCATTTAGTTGTCCATGTGTTGTTACCAGGTTAGGTTCTAAGTGCAGTGGGTAGCAGTGATAAAATGAGGGTGGGGGCAAGGCATGAACTAGAGGAATAAAAAGAAATGTAAGACACGATCCTTCCCCTTGAGTTTGGATGCTAGTTGGGTATACAACATGGCCACACATCCAATTTTAAAAATTAAAACACCACACAATAAAGTTCAAAATACATGTATGGCAGAAACAACAGATACCCATATATTTGGGCTAGGAATGCTGACTCTGCCATTAGCAGTGAGTTTGTTGGTGTGGATCCTTTTTCTTACAGAGTTTGTGATCCTTCGAGATGAAAAATGGGGTGGAAACAAAACCTACACAGCTTACTTGGATCTGGAAAAGGACTTTGCTGATGAGGTAATACCAGAGGAGGCATAATCCCCACTGAACTCATTCTTTCTTTTTTTCATTCTTCACCCAAGGATATGTTTTAGAGGAAGAGAGAAAGAAAAACATCAATGTGAGGGAGAAACATTTATTGGTTGCCTCCCATACATGCCCCAACTGAGGACATCGAACCCACAACCTTTTGGTGTATAGGATGATGCTCCAACCAACTGAGCAACCCAGCCAGGGCCCCACTGAACTCATTCTGACAGACCTCTCCGTCTTGTCCTAGCCGGTTTCTGGTTATGTATGCTGGGAAAACTCCCTGCATCCTGTACAGACAATATTAGTAGATTGAGGTGTCCGGTGTCCTTTGCCCTGTTCCAGTGTCGTACCTCACCAGGCCTCATACACTTTTGCAGGTTGTACACCCTGGAGACCTAAAGAATTCTGTTGAAGTCGCTCTGAACAAGTTGCTGGATCCCATCCGGGAAAAGTTTAATACCCCTGCACTAAAGAAACTGTCCAGCGCTGCCTACCCAGATCCGTCAAAGCAGAGTAAGGCCAGTGGGGGAGGGTAAGGACCAGAGGGGGTGATGTCATCTGGAATACTAGCCTGTCAGTGGGTCTCAGAAAAAGGTCTGTCCTAAAGTGAGGACCCAAGAAGCCAGGGAGTCTGAAGTGTAAGAATGTCACACCCTGTTGACTCCTGGAATGGAACTTGAGTCATCTTGGTTTTGGTCTGGCAGATAGTGTGCAGTGACCATATCCTGTTGTACCAGCACTGCTGGGAGATGCTGGTGTAAGGCGTGTCCTTGGGTCCTTTCACTAAATCCTCTTCAGTTAGACCATGACGGTGACACAGCTGCTTAGGCCCAGCCTGCACAGCTTCTCAGGGAAGCTCATCTTTAGAGTCACTCACTTCGCTTCCATGTGCCTCTGACTGGCTCTTAGTTGGCCAACCACTCCTCTTAGAAAAGACTCAGTTACTACACGTGGAGTGCATGAATGGAAGCACCTAAAGGCGGCAGAGCTACGACTGTCCCCTCCCCTCTCCTCCCGCTTAATAACTGAGTAAGAATAGATGAAAATCTAGTGTGCCACTCCTCAAAGGGTTGTATCACAACCCTGTTTTAAAGAAGATATAACTCAGAAGTAGCATTCATGGTAAGGTAAAGTGTAATTGATCAAGAAAAGTCTGGACCACTGTAAAATAGAGGCCAGGACTCCCATGTCCTATAAAAGTATTCAGGTCCTCAGTTTGCTACTTCCATGAAATCCTACATGACTAATATATAATTCTGTAAATCTTTCCAGTAAATGTAAATAAGGAAGAAGGATTAAATTATTTGATTGATAGATAGATGAACGTATACTTGGTGGCGGGATTCTGGTGATTCTGCAGAAAGGCTGCTAGTGTCCTTTGGTCGGATCAGCAGTTGGCTTCCCATAGGGAAAGAGGACAATTCTGACCCCTGGGGGTTCTTCTTATTCCCAGAGCCAGTTGCCAAAAGCCCTGCCAAGAATTCAGAACCAGAGGAGGTCGTCCCATCCCGACTGGATATCCGTGTGGGGAAAGTCCTCAGTGTGGACAAGGTACTCATTTTCACTATATTCCAGAGAGGCAGATGGGGGTCAGGTTTGTCTGTTTCCATCTGGAGGAAACCTGGCCTGAGATGGGGAGTAACATCCCTGAGATCATATTGCAAGTCAGAACCCAGGTGTCTAATTCCAGGCCTCAGGCTTTTCCCTTCGCTGCCTCTGGACCTTATGCAGCCAAACATAGCCAGGAACTCAGTGGGGGGCAGATGTTAGTCAGGGGGAACTTGTTGATCCGTTAAATCTGGTCTGACGAACTCACCTGGTCTCTACCAGTTTGTCTGGACTAGCTGCATACCACCAACACACACACATAGAGAGAAAGAGATGAAGGGAGAAAGACTTTCTTTTTCCAGAGACAGAAGGTTATGGAACCAGTGGTGGGGACCATTTGTTTGGGCTTTTTCTCGTCCCAGCATTGATTGGCTTTTCACTGTATAGACCCAACCACCAGAACTGTTTTGAGAGCTGCTGGTGCTTTCAGATGGTGACACCAGCAGTACCCTCCTCCATCTTCCATTGCGTCTAGGACTCATCTGGTGCAGCTGTGGCCATAATGGCAGTCACCCAGATAGTCCAGGCCATTTCATCTCTTAAAGTTTCCTTCCACCTCTTACATAAGTAATTAGACTCATTTTACTCAAATCCCACCTCTTGGCTGAGAGTAGAATATACCTTCAAGGCCTGGTCTCTTGTCTGCTATCTGGGACCTTGAAAGAGAGTACTAGATGGTCCCTCAAGAGCTTCTCTAGGGAGTAGATGCCCTTCTGGAGCCACAGGGTTCACCAGGCCCCATGATCTATTCCATTGTGATACTCTGTGACCAACATCTCTTGCTGGCAGCACCCAGATGCAGACAGCCTGTATGTGGAGAAGATTGATGTAGGGGAAGCAGAGCCACGGACTGTGGTGAGTGGCCTGGTGCAGTTTGTGCCCAAGGAGGAACTGCAGAATAGGCTGGTGGTGGTGCTATGCAACCTGAAACCCCAGAAGATGCGAGGAATTGAGTCTCAAGGCATGCTTCTGTGTGCTTCTGTGTAAGTGAGAACTTGGGGTGGGGCACAGGACTGGGGAGCCAAGGGTGGATTGGCCCACGCGATGCCCCTCCACATGCCAGGTGGAATGAGAACATTGGCCCAAAGGTGATGCATGGAGGAATTAGTTCTTGTACAAGTACTATGAATGAAGCACTTTACCTCCAGTTAACTTTATTAACACAGAAATGGAAGGTTCAAAGCAGTGTGTACATGCCCACCTCTCACACTAATAAGAGGTGGAGCCAGGATTCAACTCAGTTCTGATGGGCTTTTAAGGCCTTGCTCTGTTATGTCATACTTCCTCCCCAAAGAGCCCAGATTTTGGTATCTCTCCTGACCTAGGACTTCAGTTTAGCCCTGGTTAACCCAACCCTGATGATGTCCCCAAAATCCCAGTAGGGCCTCCATGTGGAGGCTCTAATGCTTTGGTCTCATGACAGCTGGAGGCAACCTGTAACTTCACTCTTTCCTTGTCCTGTGTGTCTTTCTAGGGAAGGGGGCAGCCGCAAGGTTGAGCCTCTGGACCCTCCTGCAGGCTCTGCTCCTGGGGAGCGAGTGTTTGTGAAGGGCTATGAGAAGGGCCAACCAGATGACGAGCTCAAGCCCAAGAAGAAAGTCTTTGAGAAGTTGCAGGTAAAAAGCTGCCATTGTTCCCCTCTTACTTGGGCTGCCTGGATTGTCCCCCAAGACTGCTCTGAACTGAATCCAAACCTGCCCTCTTCCAGCTGGGCCTTTCTGCATCTAAGCTCCTCCTCCTTCATTCCAGACCTTTCTGAACAAGGTGCCTAAGGACCAAGGGGGCCCTTATAAGTCTGAGCACCAGCAGGCTCCTTGAGGCACATACAGTTCCTCATTTGAATCTTGTCTGTGATAGATAGTCCCCATTTTAACTGGCAGGATACCTGCCAAGGCCACACAGGGTCACCACCTTGATCTTGATCATACTCTTCCCCTTCTGGGGCACTGACTCACGTGTGGCCTGCCCCTGTGACCCTTGAGTTCATTCATTCAACAAATATTGGGTCCCTAATATATGTCAGGCATTGTTCTGGGTGCTTGGGCTACTACATCCGTGAATAAAACAGCAAAAATTCACTCTCCTCATGGAACCAACACTAACGTTTGGCTTTTTCTGGTTAATAACTTGTTTCCTGGTGCTCGCTTCAGCAGCACACATACTAAAATAACTTGTTTCCTCAACTAAACCAAGGTTTTCTGGCGGGCATGTCGAGGGATTTCTACTTCTCCATCCTGCTGTAGGTGCCGGATGGCTTCATCCCCTCCCTCCTTTCTGGTTTTCCAGGATGGCTTTATGAATCACTTACTTTTTTCTGGCTATAAAATATATTTCCAATGTAGATATGTATAAAATAGAGGGGAAAAGAAGAAAACAAAGTACCCAGAGTCCTACCACCTAGAGATACTGAAAAATGTCATTAGTGATCATTTCCTTCTGGATATTTTCTATACATAGAGATATTTACAGTTTGAGTCATACCACATGTTCTTTTTTTTTTTTTTAAACTTGATGCCTGAAAAGCTTCCCTATTAAATATTGAGGGGAGATCTTATTGTATAGTATTGTATCATAATTATCATTATTTAACTAAATTATTTACCCTTATTAAATATTGAGGTGGTTCTGTTTTACACTATTAGAATGTTATGGTGGATGTCTTGGTACATAGTTCTTCGCACTTATTCATGATTATTTTCTTAAACTAAGTCCCTAACATGAACTTTGTGCCACTGAGTTGGCTCCGACTCCCAGTAACCCTATGAATCTGTGATACCCAGTGTCCTGTTCACAACAGCTCCTGCAGACTCATCTTTGGCTTCTTTTATGGCATCAATCCATCCCATACTTGAGCTTCCTCTTTGCCTGCTGCCTTCTGTTTCCCCAGCATTATTGTCTTTTACAAGGAACCTGCCTTCTCATGCTGTGCCCAAAGTAAGACAGCTTCAATTCTGTCATTTTTGCCTCCAGGAAGGTTTCAGGTTTACCTGAGTCAAAAGATGAGAGCTCTTAGAAAAGTTAACTCAGTTTACACTCTGGTAGTGTAAGAGAGTCTGTTTTCTTGCAGTTCCATCAACATCTCTATAATCACTTTTTGTTTCTTATCCAGGCTGACTTTAAAATTTCTGAGGAGTGCATCGCACAGTGGAAGCAAACCAACTTCATGACCAAGCTGGGGTACATCTCCTGTAAATCACTGAAGGGGGGGAACATTAGCTAGCTAACCTGCATCTCCCACCCTTCTCCCGTCATCCTGAGTCATCTGTCTCCTCAGTTTGCGCTACCATCCGTTTACCCATCTCCTGGGACAGTGAAACAAGAAGTTTGGGGCTTTATCAGGTGCAGAACTTGCTGAGAGGCAGCTCAACGGCCCCAGAATCCAGGATCGCCCCAGAATCCAGGATCGTCCCAGTCTGGCTTACAGTGGGAGGCCGACCTCCCAGGGAGTAACAAGGGCTGGGCAGCAGCAGGGTGTGTAGGCTACCTTCTTCCCTTGGCAGCTGACTTAAGAAATCTGGTTTTAATATAACTCACAGAAAATGTTCATGCCACAATCCGTCTAATTGGAAAAACACTGGTTTCCAGGTTTTCCTGGAGTTATCCCAGCAGCTGTGCTTCTGCCTGGGATCTGATGCCTGAACTGTATTAATTACAGCTTCTCCCCAACAGGAAATTGTGGGATTTGAAAAGGGAAGGGAAAACAAGAGGACCTAGTGGCTTACCACGTGGTTGGCAGCATTCACCAATGATGGGGCCTGCCTTGGACTCCTGGCATTTCCCTTGATTCTTATAGTTTGGGCAGTCCCTAAACCAGCTGTGTGTTAACGTCAGAAGTAGGGTGGATGGTACAGCCTGGTTCTTTCTTCACAGAGGGTGGGGTACTTCTCCGTAAGGCATCTCAATCAGTATCACTAACCATCATGAATTCAAATAAAAAGTCTGAAAAAGGATGTCTGGATGAGGCCTGTCTGTAACCTGGACAGCTCAGGAGAAACACTAGTATGTAGCAGCTGCTGAGCCCCTGACCCCGTCCGGAGCTGCTTGTATCTTGTATTTTTGACCCTGTAATGGGTGGGGGGAGGGAGGAGGCGTAGAGGATGGAGGGTGGACACCTGACTCTCCCTTTGGCAGTGCTAAGCATAGGAGCCCCACTTTTAGGGTCCGATGTTTGCAGCGAGAACATTTTCCCTTCTAAATGTGGGCCCCAACCACCACCATGCCCCTCCCCCATTAAGAAGCAGTGGCCACAGCCAAGTCTTAATCATTTAATTAACACCTTTGAAACAGCTTTTCATGTGTCTCATTCAGGCTTCAGGACAGAGGGAATGGATTGTTTGTACACACATATCAAAGACTCAAAAATTTAAAGAAATATATATATATACTTCTAACATTTTTATGGGAATTAAAAATCAGAGGCTTTTGGTCTCTCCATTTGTACTAGATCAAGCTCTTTTATCCCAGAGGACAAAGAAGGGTTGCTTCTAGGTCCTCCCTTCTCCGTACTCCCACCCAGTGGGGAAATAAACTCAGAAGACTGACTGAGGAGAAGGAGCTTGGGTAACATTGACAGCAGGGAGGGAAAGAGAATTTGGGTTCCCTCCCACCTCCAGCATCTCCAAGGCTGCTACCAGGACCTGGTTCCCAGGGGGTTGGATCAGGAGCTGAGCAGAGCGATGTTTATTGACCATCTTTCCCCAACTCACTGGGCAGGCACAATGCGTCCCTAGCAGCAGCTCATTACCCAAAGGACAAGGAAAGAACATCAGTTTACAGCTCCAGGTAGGAAGCAGTGAGCGAGGGCCAGAGGAACCTGGGCTCTCGTACCACATCCCAGCTCTTATTCTGGAATGAGGTCAAGCTCTCCTTGGTGGGAGAAAAACAGCTAATGGCAAGGTTCCTTGCCAAACTGGAGCCATAGGGGCCAGCCTACCTAGATAGGTGGCACAGGCTCAAAACAGGAAGGTCATTAAAATTCCTGGAGGAGAGATCAGTAGCAGACACTGATGTCTGGGGGCAATCACCCAGCCTGCCCCCTTGGAGCATTGAGTGCTCCCCTCTATGGACTAGGGAAGAGCCTGGAATAGAATGCACCTTTGGCTTCCCATCCTTGCCAGTTGGCGTCAGCTCCCCAGTGGAACCACCTGGGCTGAAGGCAGCTGCACAAAGGACATGAACCCAGGCGAGGAAAGAAAAGCCAGAAAATGAAATCTGTAGGGCTGGGACTGGGCCCACTGCCCAAATAAGCTCTCCCCTGCATCTCCTCCTCAGTACTTCTCCCCAGCTGAAAGGGACACAGCCCGTGGGCTCCTGTCTGAAGTGCTGCGCCTGCCCACCCCAACCTGACCAGGTAAAACAAGGAACAGATGCCAGCGTCCCCCGAGATGACTCCCTATTCTGTGCTCTCTCAGGAGAGCCTAAGGACCTCCTCTCTGGTTCTTTCCTTCCGCCCCCCATTTGGGCCCTGGCAGTCTCCCACTGTTCCCTGCATGGAGCACCTAGCATCGCCGGAAGGCAGGAGGGTGGTTGGTGGTAAGTTGAGGCACAGGAAGGCTAACCCTTGCTGCACCTTTTGTGCTTTGGAATTCCACAGCCTCACTCCTGCCTCCAGCCTGGGGGGAATACGATGACTTGCCCACCTCCAAGAACTAAGAAAAGGAGCAAACTGGATGGGAGGAAGAGGATGGTCCCAGCTAAGGGCTGGCTATAACTGCTGCTGCTGCCATGTAAACAGGCCCTTGGAATGTGGCTTCGTGGGCCCTGGAGGATGGCCATGCAGTCTCTCTTCAAAAGTGCTTTGATTCTGGACTACAGTATGTGCATGATTTGGACATAAAAAAAAAACAAACTCAAGTGAGGTGTTCTGCTCCCAACTCTGGCCTCAGGGCCAGTATGGGGCACAGCCACCCGCTCCCACCAGCTACCTCCTTCAAGATGAGGCTAAGGCCAAGACTGAAGTGGCAGCCGCCAGGGGTGACTCCATTCGGGAAAAGGCATGAGAGCTGGATGACTCGGAGGACAGGGTCAACACCAGGCTTGCATAAATGTTGAAGGCCGTGGAGGTTAAGGCTGCAGGCATCCTCTCTGTTAGGTTAAGTGTCTGCCGTATCCTCTCATCCTTGGAGCTGCTCAGGTCCCTGAGATTGTATTCCTGGGATGGGTCAGCAGTGCCAGGGAGGTGCCCGGTGGTTAGACCAGCTCTTTCTGTGGGTCTGTGGGGAAAAGGGAGATTCAGCAAGGGGCCTCCCCACTTGGCTCTGGACAAAACCAAGGCACATTCTTACCTCATCCCCCAACCTCAATTACTCAACACGCTAGTAGCACTGTGCTTAATACTTTACAAATATTGACACCATAATGTAGGCACCACTGCCCACACCCGAAGTGAGGAGCTCAAGGCTAGAATGGGTAGATTAAATGGCAAAGTTGAAATTCAAACTTAGTTCTGATTCCAAAGCCCCACACACTGTAGCTCAGTTCACCCTTCCCAGGCATCCTGAGACTTAAAGCCTTGAAGACCCAAGAGCAATCCCGAATGGTAGGACTTAGATGTCTAGTCCCCTCACCAGCAATGGCACCACACCCACCACTGCCCACTGTACCTGAGCCAGGCGGACCCAGCTTCTCCTCCAGGCCCACCAGCTGCACAACAGCTCCATTCTCGGCCAGCTCCCCCTTAGTCCTGCCCTCGACATGAGGGAGCCCATTGCTCGGAGGAGCAGCAAGAGGCTCAGCCCGAGGAAAGCTGGGGGATGTGGGTGAGGGTACTCCCACCAAGGGCTTGCGGGCCACAGGTGGAGGAGCCTTGGGTGGCTTCTTTGAGGACTGGGGTGGCCGCTGCTCTGAGATGCTCCGAAGTTCAGCCACCAGATTCCGCTGGAGGTCAGCCTGGTTCTCGGGGGACACGGGCCGCTCCAACTGCAGCTTCTTAGTGCCCTTGGAGAAGATAAAGCTGGCCGTGGAGGCAGGGGACTGAGGAGACCGTGGCTCTGCCTCAGGCGGCCCATTGGGCTGGGCATTCACAAGGCTCTCACTGGCAGCCAGACTGGAGGCCTTGAGTCGGACGGCAGCATGGAGCCCTGAGGAAGGGGCAGGTGCTGGGCTGGCCCGCCCTGATAGGGCTCTTCGTAGTGGCTTCTGGGGGGCTGATGGCCCCAATGCTGGGGCTGGAACCACAGTGGGAGCACCCACAGAACGCAGTCGAACCATCTGCAGGAGTGAGGGCGTGACCAGGGGCGCACCAGCATCCTCCCTGGGAACCCCATTGCCCTTACTGCAGCCCACTGGTTCCTTCCGAGGGAGCTTGGCCAGCCCTGTGACAGAACCAGCAGGGGGGGCTGGCGGAACTGAAGAATCTAGGGTACCATGGGGCTGCCTCTGAGAAGAGACAGTAGCTGAGGGTGAATCAGCCAGGGAGTTGACAAGGGCTGGGGGTTCTGAAGGGCCTTCAGGCTCAGGGCCAGCCACAGAGAAAAAGGCCTCCTCTGGTGGGGGGAAGTCAGCCATGGACAGGTCCTGCTCCTCAGGTGCAGGAGGTGGGGGTGGGGGCCAGCTGGGATCTTGGAGGGGCTCCTCAGTCTCTGGGGCAGATGGGGCCTCCTCAACCACCTCTAGTTTCTTAGTGGGTGGAGGGGGTGGATGATAAGATGGGGGCGGGGAGGGTGGGGGTGACTGGTCTTTGGAGGCAATAGGAGACTCCTGTGCTGGAGTCAGGGATGTCTGGGGGGTGGAAGAGGGCTCAGGACTGACATGAGTGGTAGAGACAGGCCCAGGGACCGGAGCAGGGGCAACCGGAGCAGGGGCAGCCGGAGCAGGGGCAGCCGGAGCAGGGGCAGCCGGAGCAGGGGCAGCTTGGTTAGGACTCTTGGACTTGGAGGGAGGTGGGGAAAAGGGAGCCAGCACCTTGGGGTGAGGAGGTATGACAAACCTGTCACCAAGGGTGGTCGATATCTGGGGACCAGAACGGTCTGAGGGGGCTGGGTCAGAGGAGGAGGAACACAGAGATGTGAGGGAGGAGGAGACAGAGGCCCCAGGAGATCGGAGGGAAGTGACACGCTCAGGTTTAGGGGGTTGGACCTTGCCTGGGGAAGCAGGGGTCCCCGCTAGACCCTTGGGAGGGAGGGTAGGGGTACCACTTTGGCTAGAGTATCCACTGGAGGGTGAGAGCGTCCGTTCCGGGGAGCGTGGGGGGCAGCGGGAGCCACCTGGAGACAAGCCAGGCACCCAGCTGCCTGCTGAGTTGGACGGACAGGGTGCTGGCCCCGTCCCCTCTGGCCCACCAGTGGTGGGTGGCCGAGGCGCCTGTGGCTGCTGCTTCCGCTCTGGCTTGGGGGGCAACCCCAAGGGCCCATCAGGGGCTGCTGAGCCCCGCTGACGGAGTGAGTAGGTCCGGCGGGGAGGGGGTGGGGGCCGCTTCAGCTTACGTAGGGACACACTCCGGCTAGACATCTGCCCACTGCTCCGAATACTGACAGTGTCCGAGGCCTCGGCAGTGCTGCCCCCACTGGGAGAGCCCCTCCCGCTGCCCCCCTGAGGAGGGGGTGCCACACTATTGCTAGCTACAGAGCCCTCGGGCCGGCCCTCAGAGCCACCCTTAGAGGACAGGGTGGAGCCGTCAGACACGATGGTCTCAGAGGACTGAGAGTGGCTCCAGGTGTCACTGGAGGAGGAAGGGTGGCGGCTGCGGGACTGTGGGCTGGAGACCGAGGAGAAGCGGCCCAGCGAGCGGACAGAGGCCGGGCTGGCCGAGAGCAGGCTGCAGCGGCTCAGTGTGCGCAGGCTGCAGCGGCCCAGGGCCACCACATCCACTGTAGGTGGCAGCACAGCATGTGGGATCAGTTTCGACAAGTAGGTGGCCTGGGGCGAGATGGACATGGCCGGGCTCAGGGGCTCTAGAGGCCCTGCCCCTCCTGTCAGTCCAGGCACTGCGAGGGACATGGGCCGGGGAATTGGCGGGGGCTGAGCCCCTGTGGACCGGCCAACAAAGGTGTCATCCCGGTAGAAGCGCTCGATGTGGCGCTGCAGCATGGCCTCTGCCTTGGCCCCAGCCTCCGCCTCTGCCTCCAGCGCCTGCAGGGACACCCGGACGCCTGCTCCTGAGGCCAGACTCATGGGGCGGCCATCCACCGTGGGGATTCGTACAGCATCCCGTGGACCAGGAGGCCGAGGAGTACCTGGTGCCTCACGCTCACTCCGCAGGCCTGGAATGGACAGGAAGGACTTGGGAGTCAGCAGAGGGAGTTGGCCAGGGCTTCCTATCCACCACCACTGCCCCCCTAAGCCAGGGCTCACCAAGTTCCTTCTGCACGTGCTGTGGCAGTCCCAGCACCGTGCTCCGCCGTTCCCGCCGCCTCCGCCCCGACTTCCCAGATGATTTGGGAAATGAGTCATGAGGTCGGAAGGTGGAGCCTGGGGGGCAGTGCAGGGGAGAGAAACCATTAGAGCAGGCCTCAGGACACTGTGCAGAGCAATCCTTTTGTAGAATATTAGTAAGAACTCTGTGAAAAAAGACTTCCATAGTCAAGGAGACATGGGCAAAGCTAGTTAGACAAAGTTAGATGCTTCTTTTCTGTAAGATTCTGGAAGGCTTTAACATTTACTAGGTCAATAATGATAATTTCCATTTAGCAAACACTAAGTGTTAGCACACTAAATACTTGGCATTTGTCCCAATAACATAAGAACTCTAGTCTTCATTTTTATAGAATAGCAAACGGAAGCTCAGAGAGGTTAAGGGTTGGCCCAAGGTCACACAGGTGGTAAGTAGCAATGTCAGGCCCAAACCCAGGGTTCCCAACTCTCAACTATCCCGCTTTGTAGTTAATGTGCATCATGACTCTCCAAGAGCACGCAGGGCACTGTGTTTCCTGAGTTCACTGAATCACAGAGCCCTGAGAAACACTGGACAGGGAGGCAATGGGGCAAGCTGCAGGGGTGGGGACCCAGATGGTGCCCATCCCCCCTCCCATCCAAGAATCCCTGCTGGTGAGCAGACACCTTTGCGCTGGATCATCTCTGTGCGGATAGAGAGAGCATCCTCTGCCGTGGAGCTCTCAGCCGTGTAGGACGTGGTCTGGCTGCAGAAGGAGATGCTGTCTTCATCTGGCCCAGTCCTGGAGGACTGTGGACGGGAAAAGGAGATCAGACCCAAGACCACTGCAGAGGCCTCGGTGGGGCTTACTGCTGCCTCTTCAGCACTCCCCCTTGGAACTTCTGACTCAGCTTGTCCCCAGCATCACCTAGCACTGAGCAGACAGCAGCTGGACTAGCCCCCCAGGGGTCACCTACTCTAGCCCTTCATGATACAGGAAGGAAACTGAGATCCAAAAGGGCTCAGAGACATACTACCCAGAGGTCAAGCAGGGAGGGAAGAGCAGAGTCAGACTGAGCTGGGGGCAGGGCTCACCTGGAGGCTCTGGGTGTCTCCATGGTCCCAGCCACCCTTGTTCAATTTCTGTTTTTCTGGAAGATACCGGAAAGGTGTGTTGGGCTAGGCATCTCATCGTGGGAGCTGAGAGTAGCACTGGCAGGGAAGGGGAAGTTACCTTGGTGCTGTAGGGAACGGAGCCCCTCCTGGGCCTGTGTGTGCAGCTCTTCCAGGTGAGGCGGTCGCCCACTGGGGAAGAAGACATTGTCCTGGTGCTCATCCACCACAGACCCTGGCCCCTGGCCGGGCCCTACACTTAGACGCTTGTCGCTCTCAGCCTTGGCTGAACCTGGTGGTGTGGAAGAGGGAGAGAAGTGAGGCCCAAAGGCACTTGGGTCCTCAGGATGCACAGGCACCAGACAAGGGCATTCACAGTGCCCAGACGGCACAGGGCCCCTGCACATGCATGCAATGCCCACTTCTGCCAATCTAGGCACAACACACCATTCTGGAGTATGTAGTCAATACACACACTGTCCCGTGAGCATATACAAGCTATATCTAAGCACACATAGATCTGAGAACCCACACCTCAGAAAGAGCCCCACAGGGCACCACACCCAAGGTACACAGGCCCATTGTGTATGCACGTAACACCCACTGGCTTCAATATGTATACAAACCACCCAAGTATAAATACATCTGTGTATACACATTGCACACAAGGGCCCCACAAAGCACACCCAGCCCCCATGCATACATACAACACCCACAGACCCCATTCTATACATATACAAACAACACCCAAACATACACGTAACTGTGTATCCTCATGTCACTCAGGGCTGCAAGACACTGAATATACATACAGCCCATAGTAAATACACTTCTCTGATCTCCAGACCTCAAGCTCCACTTTACAGGGCGAAAAAAACAAAAACACCCTTTTCATACACACCCTGGCCCAGGTCCAGGCAGAAGAGACCATGGGACACTAGGAAGAGATGGGGGCTAGCAGGAGTTATAACCAGATTACCAAGAGGGACACACCAGGGAGATGGCCTGGTTTCTTGGGTCCCCTACTCACCCATGTGGCTGTCCGTTAGTGGAAGAATAAGCAGGGTAAAGGAGAAGAGGGACCCAGGCCTATACACCCCCAGAAAAGGAAGCTCCAGCCTCTCTTGGGAGAACAGTCCTAGGCATCCCCCTCTCCTGGAGCCCTACCCCCCTACAGAGAAGCCAGAGATCCATTACAAATGATCCTGTTACAGGCCCCGCCCATTGGGAAGTTGGTCACCTAATCCTGGGAATGGGGGGGCTGTGTCAGCACTTTGCAGCTCCAGCCCCCTTAAATGGAACCCACTGCACAAGCAAAAGCACTGGGAGGATCATGTGACCCTGGCAGCACCCTGTAGAGGGGCAGGAACAAAACAAGCCCTTCAAAGGGCCACACCCAGGGATCAGGGTCTTTAGTTCAAGCACCTGCAGGTTCCTCCTGCCCCAGCCCATTCTTCCAAGGTCAGCTCCTGGGAATCCATAGAAATCCCCCAGGTCAGAGCTGGTCTCTCACTCATCCTTTTGCCTAATCTCCATCCTGATTTTATTAAATCGGGAAACAAGAGAAAAGGTCTTGTTTAAGGTCACCCAGCAAACCACAGTCAGACTAAACTCCAGGACTAAATACCAGGTTCCCAGTAGGGATTCCTGGGTCACACTCAACCTGGGGGTCCTCTAGTGCCCCCCCCCCCAAAAAAAGTCCAATAAACTCTGGTCTCGCCTTAATCCAGGCCTGAAAGCCCAGCTTCCAGGACAAGGAAGTGGACATAGGTCTCTCCTTCCAAAACTTCACCCCCAGACCTCTACACAGAATTCCATTGATCATGCTCCCCAACTTCCAGCAGTACTGGTTTCCCCTCTACTCTGCTCCCCACATTCCTTCCTCCCAGACACAAGACTCAGGAGGGGATGCCCTTCCTCTAGGAAATGAGGTGCTGGGATGTACCCAGGAAAGCGTGGGTACCCTTGCAGGGAGGCTGTCTTGCCCTAGGGCCGCAGGCTTCAAGGTTAGACACCTGGATCCATTCTCCCAAACACAAGCAGAGCCCAGACAAAGACAGCAGCAAAGCGGCTGGACAAAGGCTGGACAGGGGAGCCTGGCCTCATTACTGGCCCCATCCCCCATCTACTACCGTTCCCAGCCTTGATCCCCCCATTCTACATCAGGGTCTAGCAAATGGAGTTATGGGGGAGCCCTTCTCTCCCCCCACCCAGCCACACCCACTCACCCTTCTTCTTAAAGAGCCCGAGGAGTGCCGGGAGGTGGCGGCCCAGGAACACCACCATGACTGCGGGCGCCTCTCAGACGTCCCTACCCCGACCTCTCCGGATTGCCAGGCGACAACCTAGTACTAAGTACTAAGGGATGCGGGCCCGCCCGCCCTGCCTGTCCGCCCAGCTGCAGAGCGCCGATCCAGGCAGAGGGGGCGGGGCTGCTCTCCAGGTCCTCCTCCCGCCTTCGCCACTGGTCCCACCCCTCTACTAACCCCCGCCCCCTAATGGAATTCAGGGGCAAGAACCCTCTGACTCACAGGGTAACTGCGGGGCGGGTCGGAGCCTGTGGGTGCTCAGCTCTGGTGGGCAGTATGACTAGGAAGGCTGACGATACTCAATCCAAGGGGCAGACCACCAACCCTGTCCGCCAGTCTTTTCTAAACAGTCAGGAGCCAAAGCTAAGGCAGGGCTCCCAGCTGCCAGATGGTAGGTAGAAGAGCCTCTAGACTAGACTTGGCATGGTGCCCATCCCAGGCCCTCCTGGCTGATGAGGGCAATTCCCCAGGGAAGGAGTTCAGAGCATGGAGCAGCCAGGCAGACCAGAAACGCCTGCGGGTGACACCTGAGGGGAGGGCAAGGCCACTGATGGAGGCCGCTGCGGAGGTGGGAGCTAGCCTGGGACACAGTACTGGGAAGCCGGGATGCCCACAGTGGCATCACATTGCTGGTCTAATCCTCACATGTATGTGCAGCCCCACACTTTCCAAAGGACTTTCTTCCCACTTTGGTAATGTGACATCAGCAGCCCAGAGACACGCTGTGAACTCTCTAAGGCAGCGGTCGGCTCTCCTTAGTCAACAGAGCCAAATATCAACAGTACGACTGAAATTTCTTTTGAGAAAACCGACTTCTGCGCATGGGCCACGAAGTTTCAATCGCACTGTACGTGCGCACCTGTACGTGGTATTTTGTGGAAGAGCCACACTCAAGGGGCCAAAGAGCCGCAGTTTGCCGACCACTGCTCTAAGGTCACACAGCAAAGCAGGCCTTTAGTGCAGACCTCCTGCCCCTCCAGCCCAAGATTCTTCCCATCGGCCTCCCTCTGTGACTCAGTGACTCTGCTGGATCACCAGGCAGGGAGAATAGAATTAACCAAGAAAGAGTTCATAGCCCTAACTGGTTTGGCTCAGTGGATAGAGCGTCGGCCTGCGGACTCAAGGGTCCCAGGTTCGATTCTGGTCAAGGGCAAGTACCTTGGTTGCAGGCACATACCCAGTAGGGAGTGTGCAGAAGGCAGCTGATCAATGTCTCTCTCTCATCGATGTTTCTGGCTCTCTCTCTCCTTTCCTCTCTGTAAAAAATCAATAAAATATATTAAATAAATAAAAAATAGCTCACAGGTGAGGGCAGTAAGGGCAGCAGCACTTTGAGGGAAGTCAGGTCCAGGTTCAAATCCAGCTCCATCACACACAAGCCATGACCTCATAGAGAAACAAGACCAATAACTCCTCCTTATAAAATTATTGTATCCATTCATTCGATCAGCAAATATTTATTAAGCTAGTCCTGGGGGTTATACCTAGTGGAAAACTTTATTTTGTTCACCAGTATATTCCCAGTGCCTAAATTCGTGCCTGGTACATACCGTAAGCTCAATGAATATTTGATGAATTGATGAATACATGAATGAGGTAAACTAACAACATAATTTTAGATAGTGGGGACTGAGGACTGTGACAGGAAGGGGGTACCTTCAGAGGGCAGGCATCAAGGAGCACCTCTCCAAGGAAAGACCTTTGGGACTGAGACTGAAGAAGGAGAAGGATGGAGGTGGGTACCAAATCCTAAACCTGAATTACAGACATTCAGCTGTGTTGGAGAAAAGTCTTGAAGCCTAGAAATTGTGACTGTGTGAAGAAAATTTCCCAGTCTGTGGCTGAACTCCTTATGTTAAGGGTGCAGTTTCTTGCCAATCTATTTATACAAAATAAAAGATTAAGACTCAACTTTGCTAAAAAAAAAAAAAAAAAAAAGGCAGAGAGAGAGAGAAGGAGCCAGCCAGCAAAAGTACAGAGCTCTCTAGACAGGGGCATCCATCGGCAACTATAAAGACCTGAGGCATTCCCAGAGCGGAGGCAGGGGTGGCTGGAACATGGCGAGCCAGGAGATGAGAAGAGGGCAGGAGCCAGATCTGGTAGGGCCCCATAGATAGGCCTTGGCAGAGCCTGAATTTTATTCAGAGCCGCAGGAGGCTGGTCAATAAAAATAAAGGCTGGTCAGTAAAAATGAAGGTTAAGCTGGGTAACGACCCTGTTAAAAGAGATCCATCCCCCTGGCAACTCCAAAAGGTGTAGAAGAGGAAGTCTGTGAGCTACAAAGTGCTGCCCATCCCTCCCCACCCTTGCCTGAAGACGGTCCCTCTCACAAAGCATCCTTCTGAGTTGCTCCAATTCGCAGTGGCTCCAATGCTTCAAGACCCTCCTATAGCCCCTTCCCCCTTTGCTGCCCCACCTCTCAGAGAGCACTCAAGCAGATGGTTGAGCCCTTGCTCTCTGGAAAACAAAACTTCTGTGGAGCTGGGTAGTATATGTGCACAAATCCCTGAAATCTAAACAGTTTTACAGATGACGAAATAGAGGCCAGAGAGGGCAAGGTAGCTTTTGCACTCAGGACAACTTGAATCCAAAAGCCATGCTCTGTCCGCTGTGTCAGCTACAAACGTATCTCCACTCTGCGGAAGGGCTGAGGGACCCCATCACCATAAATTTGAGGTTTCTTGACTACATACTTCCCTCTTCCCTCTCTCTTAGGCCAGACCGATCCACCCCTCTTACTAGTATCAGTCCCACTTGACCAGAAAAGAGCAGTAGACCAACACTTGCAGGGTGATAAATTCATGCCAGGCACCATGCCAGGTGCTGGTGGAAGGCAAACAGTCTCTGCCCTCATGGATCTTACTACAACATCAGTCCTTTGAGGCAGGTACTCTCCAGTAACTGATCATGGACCTATGAGGCTCAGAGAGCTAGGTGCCTTCCCAAGCTCTGGCTGGCTCCAAAACTGGAGCCTTTAACCATGCAGGACACAGTCATCCTCAGCTTCCTCCTAACCAGGGAAAGCAAAGGCTGAGCTCCTACTAAGTCATGGATGAGGCACATCAGTTCCTCAAGGTCCCAGGCCCAAGGCTGAGAGTCAGGGCCATAGCTGCAAATTCCCCAGCCAGATCCAAGGCTCTCACTCTTGATAAGGCCTGGTTGCCCAGCAACACCCCTCCCTTCACCCGCCCACAGCATGGCCAGAGCCTGAGGCCTCTCTGAGCCACCCCAGACACAGGTCTACACACCTGCGGCTTGCTAGGGGAGGGGCTCAGCAACCTGAATCTCAGGTGAAGGACAGGTACCTCACAAAGAAATCCAGGCCCAGAGAGTGGAAGGACCTCTGCCAAGGGCACACTTAAAAGTCCATGTTCTAGGACCTTCTGCTCTAGGAGTCCAGAAGTACAGCCTAAACCTCCCTTCACCCTCCACCTGCTTGAAGGAGGGAGGCTTCCGGGATGTGAGAAGACACCTTGCTCCTGGCCATGTCCCCCTCCCCGCCCCCCGCACCCGCCCACCCCCAACACAGGCACACCAGGAAGCAGACATGCAAGTTCTGGAGCTGTGATCTGGTCTACCAGCAGGGGTAGGCGTGCACACACCTCCAAAATGTCCACTGGGGCAAATCCC
The DNA here is from genome assembly GCA_026230045.1 of Corynorhinus townsendii. Classification (NCBI taxonomy): domain Eukaryota; kingdom Metazoa; phylum Chordata; class Mammalia; order Chiroptera; family Vespertilionidae; genus Corynorhinus; species Corynorhinus townsendii. The sequence goes on from JAPDVU010000002.1 coordinate 201,330,184, forward strand.
ACAGGTGGGTGCTCTCAGGACTACACCCACAAAGCACACCGAAGCCACCCTAGTCCATGTCCTCTTCATAAACGAGCTGGATGCAGACTCACATGGCCCTGCCAGCTGGCTGAGTGCATGAAGGTAGGTGTGTGTACCCGCCACTCTGGGGCTTTCCTGATCCTGGAGACAGGAAGGAATGGAGGAGGAAAGCCCAGCCCTCAAGGCCATGCGAACACTGTGCGCATGTGTACTCACTGTCCTGGCAACATCCTCCATGGGGTGAGGCCTCAACCTGCCCCATTCCAGAGCAAGGGGCGGGGGTGATGGCACACCCACAGCCAAGCAGGCCTGACTCAGGGGAGAGGAATGAGGGGGGCGGGCACAGCTGCCCAGGTGGCCTCGCTCAAGCACTGGAACCCTCCATGGCCTGACCTTGTCCCCCTTCCACCACCCTCCCTCCACATTCTGCCTGTGCCGCTGGCCAGCCCAGGAGCCAGGATTCAGGGTGTGGAGAGGCTCTAAGTCTCAACCCCTGGCTGTACGAGTGGACAAACCAAAGCCCACAGGGCGGGCCTTCCCGTGGGAACAGAATCCAAAGCACATGTAGATTTTGTTCTCTTAGGGGCAAGACAATGAGAAATGAACATAACAAAATGTTTCAGGTGGAGGCACTTTTACAATTCTTAAAACACTTTCTCTTCTACAGTTTGGTACACCTAACAAGAATCCTGGAAGGTACCTGTGACATTCCCTTTTTACAAATGAGCAAGAGGCAGCACCAGGGAAGTGACTTGCTCAAGGTCACCCAACCAGGAAGTCGCCCAGCTCACATTCCGACCTGGGTCTCACTCCAAAGGCGTTAGCAGTCCTAAGTCTAAGGGAATTGGGTCGGGGCCCCAGCCTCGGTCTCTATCCAAAGAGGGGGAGCTCTGCACCTACCTCTGCAGAAGGGGAATCCCCCTCCTTCTTTCCCTTAGTGGGAAGCCCCACCCAGCTGGGGCAGAGCTGACAGGCCGGTTCTACGGTAAATATTGGGGGGCAGGGAGTGCCCCAACAGGGAGGGAGTGATCCCATCCCACAGACGCCTAGGGGAACGGCAGCAGTGCAGGGAGGAATTAGCTACAATAATATTAATAAATGTCATAATGAGTTTCCAGGTCAGTATCTGCTCCCAACAATGATATAATAATCTCTTTGGGCCAGGAGCAATTCTGACTTTCCAAAGCCCTTTCCTTTGTTGCTTCAAGGCATGATTATCCCCATAAAATGCTGGAGAGGCCTATATTCAGCCACCATGAAGTCAGGAGAAGAAACTGCTGGGGGTCCTGAGATCTGGATTCCAGGCCATGGACAAATGAATCAGTCTCCCTGGGCCTCAGTCTGCTCATCTGTAAACTGGGACTAACCCACTTCTCATAGTGCCTGGGAAAGTGAAAGCCATGCAACCAAGTGTAAACACAAAATGTCATTGGAGGGAGCCTCTGCCTCTCAAAAAATGGAGTCAAGGGCCCTCTCAGGCCCCTCTGCCTTTCCACTTACAACACAAAGACAATAAACGAGCAATTACAGAGTGCCAATTAACTGAGACACACAGGTCTCGCTTGATCTCCCTCATCATATAGAGGCACTCCCCGAGGGTCAGTGACTTGCCCAAGGTCACAAAACCAGTAATGGCAAAGTCAGGATGTGAGCCCTCTGACCTGAAGACAAATCATGTTCTCATGCCCCCAGAGGCCTCCTCTCCCACCCACTTCCAGACCTCTCTTGAATTCTCAAGTGGAGTTAAGGACCATTAAGATAAGGTCTGATAAGGGACACTTAACACTAGCTCCCTATCCGCTCCTCAGTGATTGAGCCCTATCTGGCAGACCTGACGCCCCTGTTGGGGAGGGAAGAGAACTGGAGCCCAGACCAGATATCCCCCTGCTCTAGGAGTCAGGAGTTCTAGGTCTGAACTCTCACTGCCCCGCAGCTGCAGCATGATCCTGAGCCGGGCACTGCCCTTTGCTGGGCCTCGGTTTCTTCATCTGTGAGGCAGGAGGGTGGAAGAAATACTCTCTAAAGAGCCCGCAGTATGTACAACTCTGTTCCTAGAAGGAAGGCAGTAGTCCTTCACTCTGAGTCAGCGCCTAGGGCAGCAAAGGGGTTCAGCTTATCTCAGACCCCTCAGACCAGGGAGGGAAGCCCAGGGCTCCCACATGCAAGTTCAGATGTACAGTTAGTCCTAAGTCTCTCCCCTCCCCTGGAAAGGAGCTGTGGGATCTCCCAAAGACCCCTGGTGCCCGAGGCCCAGAGGCAGGGGCAGGGATGAAAAGAATTTCAGGCAGTCTGACGCCACCAAAGACTTGGTTATTCCCTCAATTTCCTCATCTACAAAGTGGGAAAGAGAAACCCTACCAAGAGGAGGTCCAAGTGGAAACCTGACAGAACAATGCACTGGAAAAGGAGGGTAGTGGGAAAGGGGGAAGCTCCCTGGGCTCTCAATTCCATCCCTCCACCAATCCCCCACACTGTCCGGGACCAATTGCCCAGCGGTCTGGGGAAGTGAGGAGAGGGGCCAGACCAGTGGTCGGCAAACTCATTAGTCAACAGAGCCAAATATCAACAGTACAACGATTGAAATTTCTTTGGAGAGCCAAATTTTTTAAACTTAAACTTCTTCTAACGCCACTTCTTCAAAATAGACTCGCCCAGGCCGTGGTATTTTGTGGAAGAGCCACACTCAAGGGGCCAAAGAGCCGCATGTGGCTCGCGAGCCGCAGTTTGCCGACCACAGAGCCAGACAATCCCAGCATACGGAGGCCTCTCCCCTCCATCCTCACTCTCACTCTTCTCCTTGGTCCAAGGGCCTTTGATCCCCGGAAGGAACTCTTCCTAGATTCTCAGTTTTCCCTCCCACTTTCCACCTGCCCCTCTCTGAGCCCTAAGGGCTTCCATGTTTAGTCCTTAACCTCCTCTCCTCCCTTACAGAGCGTTCTCCACTTGTGTTCTTTGGAGTCCAAATCCCCCAGGACCTCAGGCTTTCTTTACCCAGAGGACAAGCAGACCCCTCGATCCTAAGAGGAAACCCATCTGTCTCAAACCAGATTAAGGGTACAGGCTTTGGGATCTGACAGGCTTGGGTTTGAATCATGATTCAGCTACCTCCCTGCTAAGTGGCTTGAGCAACTGACTTCACTTCTCTGAGCTCCATCCTCCTCCTCTGTAAAATGGGGAGAATAGGAACTTGCAGCGTGTAAGACTGATGGAAGACAGATGAATTGATATACAGAGTTTAGCACTGGGCCTCATGCTCACCTCTGCATTATCTCTGTCACCATCCTCCCACCAAGCAGCATCAAGCTCAGAGCCTTTACGGCCCTCTCTGGCCCTGACTCCCAATACCTGATTAATCCCAGGTCCTAGCACTTCTGTCACCTCCTCCACAGTGTCTCTGCAACTGCCACTCCACTCTACTCCCACAGCCCCCACCCTTCCCTAACCCTCACCTCATCACCTCTCCCCTGGATTACTGCAACAGCCTCCTGACTTCCCTGAGCTTCCACTCTCACCACCCCACCCGCCAACCTGTCCTGCCTTGCACCTGCCCGCACCCAGAGCCATCTTCCTAACACATCACTTTCACAGGCTCCTCCCTTGCTCTAACACTTCACTGGCTCCCTTTGGCCTTTGGATCCCAGCCCTCTCTGCTTGCCTTCCCTTCTTTCCCTCATCCTCTCACAGATGGATCAAATGATAAGTACTCAAGGACCAGTTCCAGACCTGGGCCTGTGAGAGTGGAGGCGGAGGCTAGGGAGGCCTTGGAATCCTCAACACAAGTAAAACCAAAGGGCTGAAGTTTGCCTTCACAACAGAACTTCTCCCAGGCAAGAGCCTCAACTACTTTTTCTCTCCAGCCTCCATGCTCAGTCTCAACTCCACGCCTTTGCTCACAACCGTACCCCAGAGATGAAATGTATCTCTCGTTTAATCAACAATTCAGGACTAATTCCAACCTTGCAGTTACTTCCAAGACCAAATTAAGACCATCTCCCTAGTTTCTAAAACTGACCCCAACCCAAAAGCCTTTTGACCTATGACCTAGAGTATGTCCCGGCCTCCACACTTCCTTCTGTGTTGCCTGGACATGGCCTTTGTTTTGTACACCTTGAAGCCTGGCTGGCTGGCTTTTGAGCCACAGCAGGAACTCAAAGAGCACAAGGGCTGCTAAAAGCCCTGGCCTCTTCCTTCAGGGCCAGCAGGCAGGATGGTAAACACAGCCCTCCTCATCTCTCTCCCCCCACAAACGGTCACAAGGCTGGACCCACAGTTGGCTCTCAGGAAACCACCAGTTTAGAGTGGCCATGGCAGGGCAGATGAAGAGCCCCAGCCCAGCCCCACCCCCTCAATGCAGATCTCAGAGGAGAGGCAGGTGGGCAGAGCCTGGCTTTCAGCATTGCTAGGACAGGGAATCTATTGGGAAGTCTTGGACTCTCTCATCAACACAGCTTCTGAGGAATCCTTAGAGAGCCTACCAGGACTTAACCCTTTTCTACTGTTATTTTGATTATCAGGATTAATCTTCAAACCACAGCATGCAAATGAACTCGGATAAGCCCACCCTCTCTACACCTCAGTTTCTTTATCCATGAAATAGCTAACCACACTGTAAGGGTCCAAGGAGCCACCTAAGCTAAGACCCCCTAATTTCAAAGAAAGACACCCCGCCACTGGAGTCAGGTAGTTCCAGAGAAGTGAAAGCAATCTGCTCAAGGTCACGGGAGCCACATTGAGAACCCAGACCCCCAAATTCCCAGCCCAAAGGAATGAGATCATCTCATTCAGAATTTTCTAGGAATGTGGGCCATCCTGGGAAGCCATGGGTGGATTCTCCCACCACAGCAAGGGGGGGGGGGGGTGCACCCCATCCCTTCCGTGATCCTCTCACTTCCAAAGACCAGCTAATACCTACCTCTGTTGGAGACCCTTTATCATCCTGGGGGGCGGGGAGAGGGTTGAATCCCACCCCAGCCCCTTCTCTGGATTCACCAGGTGGGGGAACTAGGACAGTCCCTCCTCCAGCACCCCTTGGGATTCTGAGGGATACCCTTAACTGCTGTACCCTCTGGGGGAAACCAGGAATCCCCTCTCCCAGCTCTGGGGTGGGAGGCCTTCCCCATTCTTCCCTCCTCCCCCCCACTTGGAGGCTGGAATGTGACCCGCGGAGGGATCCCGCAGCACGCCGGGAAAGGCTGTGTTCCAGCTGGGTGGCTGCGCTGAAAGGGGGAGATGCGGCGGCGACCACAGGGACTAACGGGGGGGGGGGGTCGGGCGGGGGGGGGGGGCGCAGGGCCTGAAAGGCTGCGGCGGAGCGAGTGGGGGTGGGGAGGGAGCCCAGAGAACCAGAACCAGTCTGACTCCCGATCGCGCCAGATGGAGGTGGCCCCAAGCCTCCAACCCCTGGTTTCCTGCTTCTCCCCTTCACCTTTGTCTCCCCTCCCTCCTGCAAACTTTCAGCCTGTTGGGGGCTAATGCCTGAGAAACAAGTGTTTGTGTGTGTGTGTGTACATTCCTTAGGGTCTGCCTTTAACCCTGAGTGTGAGTCTGGTTGGTTGTGCAGTTCTGAACCTATGGGTACATCTGTGTACCTAACACGTTGGACAACTGTACCTACATGACTAATGTGTGTGTACGACTGTATGTCTGAATCTGTGATGTGATGTAGTTCGTGTGACTGTGTAAATCATATGCATAGATATATGTGTCTGTCTGAGGATCTGTGCGTCCCACAGCGATGGTGTGGGTGTAAATGTGTATGTGATTTTGGGTCTGTATGTCCATACATCTGAGTGTTGTGTGTGACTGTAAATTGTGAACATGTACATGTGCCTGCCCGTAGGTATTACATGTGTGTGTGTGTGCATGTGAGGAGTCGGGTCTATGCGGGGAATACCCGGCCCCACACTCACACGCGCCAAGCCCCGGGAGGGGGCAGCAGCGGTGGCGGCTGCTGCGGCAGCAAGACCCTCCTCCCCGCCTGCCCCGCCCCCACCCCAGCCCCTACCTGCGGGCCGCTTCCCCGACCGCCCGAACCGCCAGAAGCTGCGGGCCCGGGGGCCGCTGGGGGCCTTCCTCTTGTGGTGTGAGTTGCCCATGGCGGACGCAGGAGCCGGCGCGGGAACCCAAGCACAGCCCAACCAGCCGGGCCACCGGGCCCGCAGCCCCGGGAGGCAGGCAGAGACTCGCGGGCGGCCACCGCAGGCGCCCCCAGCCCCAGCTCGGCCACACCCCCGGGCTCTGCGGCCAATGGCTGGGCCAGGGGCGGGCAGGCGGAGGGGTGGGGCCTGGCTCGCGTCCCATAGGCTCCGCCCCCAGGACCTGGGAGACCAGCTGAGCCGCCCCGCCCTGAATGCTCCCCGGAAAGGCTGGGCCTGTCCAGGTGAGGCAAGCAGGTAGCTCGCTCTCCCAGCCCAGGGGCCGCCAATCTGAGGACTGCAGTGGAATGGAGATAACTGGGCACCAGGATCCAGACAGGCGAGTTCCTGCTGCTAAGGCCCACTAAACACTACACTGTGTCACGTGTCTGTGTGTGTATCACCTGTTTCTGTGCCTGCAGTACAAATGTATCAATCTGACCATATTTATAATGTATAATATTAAATGTATAATCTGACCATGTAATAATGGTGTTCCAAATAATAGTAGTACCCTTTTATGTAGTGTGTACAGGCACTGTGTAACCGCTTTCATGCATCACTCCATTCATCCGCAAAACAATTATCTAAGGCAGGTACTTTTATCGTCCCCATTTTACAGGTGGGGAAGTTGAAGTTCCATGAAGTCAACTACTGACTAGTCCAAAGTTAAACAGCATTAAACTACAGAACTAGGACTCAAATCCGAACTGACTCCAATGCCCACTGCTCCGTGCTACCACTCCTCCAGTTTATCTATGCCCCTGTATGACCTGGAAGAAGGGCATGTAATTGGGCATTTGTAACTGTGCTTGAACGTGGCTATCTAGTTGTGTACCTGTGTGTCCATCTGTGACCCTGCATATATGGTTTCCTCTTTATGTAATCATCTGTGTGTAACTGTGTGCCTATATCCATATCATTTAGTCTGTTTTCAGATGTCTGGATGTGTATTTTTGTGTATTTGCCTATGTAACTGTGACTGTCTCGCTCAAGGTGGCTGGATATCACTGGTTTTATGCATTTGTGTGGGTAACAACCTGCCTGAGTGCATGTAAGTGTAAATTTGTTTATCTACAAATTGTGTAATTGCATGTGCTTTTGTGTATAGGTATGATTGTACAATTATGTTTATTGAACATATGCCCATATCTACATTTGTGTGTGTAAATTTAAATAATGGAAAGTATAGTAGATAGACATATATAAAACCAGCCATGTCTGTGCATCTGTGGAGATGTGTGCCCCTCATGCATTTCCCTTTATACAAGTCTCTGTTTTTCAACTCCAGGCCAAACCGCACCTCTTCGGAAAGCCTTCCTGGCTGCCAGGCTGCCCCCCTGTCTCTGTGTCCTCATGAGCACCCTTGTGCCCAGGGACCTTCCCAGAGCCCCACAGCCTGGAAAATTACTCTCCTTTACTATCACTCTGCTCTGTCTCTCCAACTCGGGGTAGCATGGTGTAGCAGAGAGAATGCTGGGCTGGGAGTCCAGAGTGCTCAGTTCTAATCTCTACATGGCTCATCCTTTCTGCCACCTAGGCAAACCCCTCCACTACACCATGCTGCCTCTTATGCCCAGTAGCTCCAGAACACCCTTTCTCTGCAAAATGGGAGAGTCAAAGCTGTTCTCCCCCACTCTCTGATGCCCATTTCTTGCTAAGAGTCTGAGGCTGCCAACAGTGCAGTCTCCGAGGGGCTGTATTTGATTCCTCCATCCAGAAAATACTCATTGCGCACACACTACATACCAAGCTGTATACACAAGGCTCCCTGCTTTGTACAGAGAAGAGGGTCCTAGTGTCAGAGATCTCCTAGCACTGTGGTCGGCAAACTGCGGCTCGCAAGCCACATGCGGCTCTTTGGCCCCTTGAGTGTGGCTCTTCCACAAAATACCACGGCCTGGGCGAGTCTATTTTGAAGAAGTGGCATTAGAAGTTTAAGTTTAAAAAATTTGGCTCTCCAAAGAAATTTCAGTCGTTGTACTGTTGATATTTGGCTCTGTTGACTAATGAGTTTGCCGACCACTGGCCTAGCCCAATTCCATTAATTTAAAGATGGGGAAACAGAGTCCCATAAGGGGAAAGGTGATGTAGGGGAGCAGAAAGAACACTTAAGGGTAACCTACAAGCCCTAACCGGTTTGGCTCAATGGATAGAGCGTCAGCCTGTAGACTCAAGGGTCCCAGGTTCCATTCCAGTCAAGGGCATGCCTTGGTTGTGGGCACATACCCAATAGGGAGTGTGCAGGAGGCAGCTGATCGATGTTTCTCTCTCATCGATGTTTCTAACTCTCTATCCCTCTCCCTTCCTCTCTGTGAAAAATCAATAAAATATATATGTATATATTTTTAAAAAGGTAATGTACAAATCCCTCAGCATGAATTGAGTGAGGACAGGAGGCCATGCAGGAGCTGCCCCTGCCCACTAGTTCAACCTCATCTCCAACTACACCCCTCTCATTTCAGAATTTCAGCTACACAAAACTGCTTGCCACTCCCCAGTACACACCTCCAGACCTTCACACATGATCCTTCCTCTTCCACCTTTGCCTGGGAGATTCCTTGTTATCCTTAAGGCCCGATCCATAGTTTATTCCTCCATGAAGTTTTCCTTGCATGCCCTACTCCCACAGGCATTAGTGCTGCCTGCTAATATAGACCTGATCACAGCTCAGGACTCCCCAGCAGTTGTCTCAACCAGAAAACAAATTTCTCAAGGGCAGTGATGGTCTCATTTCTCTTAGTAACCGCAGGCCCAGTCGATACAGTAGGTATGCCATACATGTTGAACAGAAACGGAGGGAGGTGCAGATGGTTGGGCTTGCATACTGGTGGAGGTGGTGATGCTGGCACTTAAGTACTGGTGGAGGTGAAGAGGCGTGGGCAGGAGAGCCCAGGGCACTCTCCCGGTCTTACATATTTTTGCTACAAAGGCTGTGCTTGCTCCAGGATCTTAGAGGAAGAGTACTGCCATAGCCATGAGCTTGGGAGAGCTTGGGGTAGGACTGGTGGGAAGTAGTAGGTAGTATGGAAGGCAAATGCACCAGAACTCCTGGAAACACAACACTGAGCCTGAGTGCCTCATGACCCTCTTGGAAAATAGTGGTGAAGGCCTCCCCTGGCTAAAGGCTTGGAGGAGAGGGTGTCCTATGCACCCAGGAAGCCCTACTTGGAGCAGACCCCACCAGTAGCCTCCTGGGAATCATGCAGTTTGCCAGAAGACTTGAGGTTTAAACCCTTTCCAAGTGATTTTCAACCTTTTTCATCTCATGGCACACATAAACTAATTACTAAAATTCTACAGCACACCATGCCAAGCACAGAGCCGGGCACCCTGTCAGTGGAGCTGACAGCCTTTGATGAACCGGTCCCTGAGGACAGTGAACAGAAGTGGAATGTAATAACTGGGGAGGTGGACAGAGATGTCCCCCTCCTGCCCAAGGAATGTTTCCACCTGCTTCCTTCCCCACGTCAGCCCAAGGGCTAGAGGTGGCCATGGGGTCTGTATGGAAGGTAGAGGTGTGTATACCTGCTCTCCCCACCCACCACGTTCACTGTGGCCCACATAATAAACAATGCCTCTTCTCATTAGTTTCAGCAGCATGTGACAGGCCAGGAGCAGCTGAGACGGCTCTCAGGGTTTGGGGAGAGGGGGATTTCCAAGGGGCAGGTGGGGAGGGGAGGCTCCCTCTCTGCCCTCTGCTGAAAACAGAGTGTAGATTTTTCTGGCCACAGGATTAGCCACCCCAGTTCAGCAAACTTTGCTGGCCATCCAGGTTCAGGGGCCAGAGGAAGAGCATACGGGGGGAGGGGCCCCTGCCTGAGGGGGTTTCCAGGAGAATGCTGAGATGTGTGCCGTGGATGCAGATTCAGAGCCTCCACAAGGAGGGCGAGGCAGCTGGAACCAGAAGGTACCAGAAGGTGTCGGAGGTGGGGGAGGGGGATGGCAGTCTTCTTAGCCTCAGCCTCCTGCTCATCTCATTCCACCCCTGCTAGAGGCACCTCTCTGAGATGGGATTTTCCATTTAAAGTCTGAACAGGAATGGGAAAGCTGACAGGTGTGGGCTCCTATTCCTCCTTTGGGCCTCAGCTGCCCACCTACCTGTGCTATGAGGGCTCCCTGTGATATCTCACGCCATCAATTCTGAGTGTCTAGGATCCAGAGATGCCCATAAACTGGGGGCCCATATCAGGTCACCCACCTATCACCCAAAGCCACTTAGTGCCAGGCCCTGTGCTAAGGAGAGGGAAAAGACAGCCAACCCAGTTCCTGCCCTCAGGGTGTTTAGAACAGTGAGGTATGGTGGTTTCTGTACCCCATAGGACCCAGACAGTCAGCCGGTCCCAGTCCCTAGCAGGTGCGTTGCTTATTCCAGCACTGCAAATCCCTCTACCCCAGCTTCTCCTCATCCTTCGATTTTAGTTCATGTGTCACCTCCTCAGAGAAGCCATCTCTGGTTTCTCTCTGCGATCATTATGCTCCTTCTTTTGTCACATTTTTTACCCTTAATTGCCTCCTTGACCCAGGTTCCTGCTCCTCTCAAATTGTGAGGACTGGGACCTTGTCTCTCATTCATCCCAAGACAGTGGCACACAGTAGGTACTTATATGTAATATTAAATAGTTAATAAGTATTTGGGAAATACACCAGTGAAGCTCCTTCTCCCATCTGGACCCAAGACAGGCAATGCCCATCCCTTCACAGGGGCCTGGAGGAGATGAACCCAGACTCCTCTAGGGAAGTCACTCCCCCAATGGATGATATACAGACCCCTTCCTCGACAGGGAGACGTGGCATTATTACACTGCACTCTCCTCATCCACCTTTCAATGACATCCAAGCCACTGGGTCCCCATGACTTGTCCATGACCAAAGGTAGGCTCTCCTTTCCTGGACATAGTTCCCACCCGCATACCCCCAGCACCTACCAGCTTGCTCCTTCAGCCCATTCTCAAACTCACAGAATTCTAGAACTAGAAAGGATCTCAGAGGCTATAAAACCCTCTTTCTCAAGACAGGGCATGTCTGGACTAGATCGAGGCGGGACTTACCCCAGGTCATAGAGCGGAGCAGAATTCAACCTCAGAGATCTCTCCACAACCCCACACCAAGGGCAGTTCTCCCTGAATGAGTGGCCAAAGTGCTTGGGTTAAATCTGCTGGGCCTGGCAGGATGGCTCCTGAATTCTCACTATCAGTATAGAAGCCCTTCACACTCCCACCCCCAGCCACTGCCCATTCCCCAACAGAAACCTTCGGGAGGACGACAAATTCCTTTCCCCAAAGCTGCTCCTATCTAAGACTCTACAATGACTCTGCAACTCCTCTGCAGAGTCAGACACACAGCCAACCTCATAGTGCTTTGTTAAGAGAGTGTGGCATCTGGTAGCGGACCGAGTGTTTCTGTCACTGCCATGCTGTGAACATCACTTCCATACCGGTGTCGTGGCCTGTCTTGGCCCAGATATTCACATTACCCTGAACAATGCTTAACACTATCTAGTCAAGAATATGTCTTTTCAAACAAATGAGGCCAAGTGACCTTGATCGACTTACTTTTCCCCTTCAGGCCTATTTCCTCCCCTATAAATGGTGATAAATGCCTATCTCCCAGGTTGTTTTGAGGACAGGGAAAAAACATTCATGAAAATGCCTGGCCAGAGTCTGGCACATAGAACCTTCATGTTACTTCTCTTCAAATCAGCCAGCACCCTGCCCTTCCACACCCTGCTCGCCTCCTCCAGAAAGCCTCCCCTGATTAATGGGCTCCCGTCCAGGCATCTGGCCCAGAAACACTTCCTCCCCACACTTGTCTCGAGATCAGATGACGTTTCTGGAAAATATGGATTCATGCTTGTTTACCTTTTCTTACGCCTGCATCCTGGACAAAGGTAAGACTCTACTTCTGTGGATCCCCCCTCAATAATCCTCAGCACTATGGGTATGTGAGGTGTAACCAAGTGAGTTAGTTGCTTTCCAAACATGGATCAGGATGAACTTAGCTAATGCCACATCCTCAGTATCACAGCCAAAGACACCTGCCACTGTCTGGACCATGCTGCACAGTTCACAAAGCACTTGCATGTCTGTTATCTAGTTGGATCCTTGAAACAGCCCTGTAAAGCCAGGATTTATTATCTCTATTTTACAGATAAGGAAACTGAGGCTTGGGGCGGCGGGGGGTGGGGGGGCGGATAGTTAATAACCTGCCTATGTCTCCCAGGCTCATGGCCCAAGGGGGCAGACCAAAAGGAAGCAAAATTGTCCAAATAGGCCTCAGAGCTCATTCTCTCCAGACTGTGTTCTAGATCAGCGGTCGCCAACCGGTGGCCCGCAGACCACTGGTAGTCCATGAGGTCCGAGAGGTTGGCGACCGCTGTCCTAGATCACAGGTGATTAAACTTATAAACACCATAATAGCAATCCCTTGCACTTTTATGGTGACTTCACTTCTATATGATCTTCACATCGTCTCTTGTGAGAATCTTGGAGAGACAGAAAGGTCACAGACCCATCAAGGCAATGTCCCCTCTCTTTCCTGTGACAGCAATGGAATCGGTGAGGCCATAGAGAAGTTGACTGTCACGGGACTGGCTAGCAGCTGAGCCGGAATGTGAACTCTCATTTCCTGACTCTGATACTCTTCCCACTCTATCAAGTTCCCTCGCTTCTCTTTGGGCCTCTCCCCATCTGTAGAATGGGTTGGGTGAGAAGATCTTTAAGCCTTAACCACTGGTCCATGTCCTTGGGAGTGTTATGAAAACAGTACCAGTTTGGGAACACAGATGATTTGAGTTCAAATCCCAGTTTAGGCCAGCAATTTTCAACCTTGTTCATCTCATGGCACACAAACTAATTACTACAATTCTGTGGCACACCAGAAAGTATATTATATGCTTTGCTGATCGGACAAAACATTAAGTATAATTCTGACTCATTCACATGGGACGACTATTGGGTTGGCTGTGTGTGTGTGTGTGTGTGTGTGTGTTTAATATTTCTATTGATTTTTAAAGGGAGGGCAAGGAGAGGGAGAAAGAAACATTGATGTGAGAGCCATGCCCCCCCACCCCCACCAAGGAGCTCGCAACTCAGGCACCTGCCCCAGTGCCCCACCAGGAATAGAACCCCACCCCCCACCTCTCCGACTGACCAAGAGACCAGGAGTAGAATCAGCAACCCGTCTGTGCACAGGACAACACCCAACCAACCCCAATGGAGCCACACCGGCCAGGACTGTTGTCATTTTTTTATTTGACAGTCTAAGGGACAAGAGGTCAGTCCCCTGACTACACAGTCAGGTATTATTGCATGTTTTAAAAAATTGTTGCGGCACACCGGTTGAAACTCACTGGTTCAAGCAAATCACTCACTCACTGTCCCTGAGCCTCAATTTTTTTTCATCTGCAAATGGGCTCCAATGAGATCATGGATATAGGCCTCCTGGCACATTCAGAATAATCAATAAATGTCAGATTTCCTCTCTTTTCTTTAGAAATTTGTGCAGGCCAGTTAGGGGAGTAAGGAGATTCTGGAAGACAGGTGCTCAAAATTCTGCTCCAAACTCAGTCTGTCCATTTTATAGCAGAGGACTCAGATTAAGGGAGCCAAGACCTGCATCTCTGGGTCTTCGGTTGAAAGAATGTGATAAGGGAGACGATGTCTTTCCCAGCAAAAGCCAAGCCCCCAGGAATTTTCTGTGTATCCCTCCTCCTCATCTCCATTTGGATCTTTTCCCCAGAAAGAGTTAAGCCTTCTTTGGGTTTCCCCTTCCAGACCAGCAGTGCCAGTGGAGATTAGAGAGATCAGATTTATTTCTCTTAATAAACAGAAAAGGAGGAGAGCCAGGCAGGTGACAAGGAAACAATTGGAATAATAGGAGGCTGGAGCAAAAAGGAGCAGGACTTCTACCAGTTGTACCTGGGGCCACCCCCAGACCTAGGGAAACAACAGCCTGGGGCAGGGGAGGTGTTTCCTGCACGTGGGCTCAAATCAGGCTGACCTGCTGCCCACAACGCCCAGGGCACGCCCAGTGCTACCTGATGCCAAAACACAAGGCAAGGGGAGGCCTGGCCTCTGACCCAATGACCTCTAACCCAGGCTGTTGGAGGAGGGACCTACAGGTCAGCTTTTCCAGCTTTTGCCTCTAGGCTGGTCTCCCTGAAAAGGGTCCACCACTAGCCTCCCATCTCCAATCCTGATAGTCTGACCACAATCCATCCTGTTGCATTCCTGCTCCACGACTCTTGAGGGAGACAGGGATGACTTTGGATGGAATCGCAGTGGGGCAGCCCTGGGACAAACCCCAGGTCCCGTTGAGTCTGCAGAGACCTTGGAAACACCCCCGCCACACACACACACACACACACACACACACACCCCAAACCCTTCCTCAGAACCTAGCCCCGCCATCCTAGCTCCAGCACCCTGACTTCTACTTGTGGCTGGGCTGCAGGGGAGCAGGGCCCTCATCCAAAAGGAAGATCAGGCCGGATGCAAGCACACAAGAGGCTTTTCACCCTCTTCCTGATCCCGAAAGTGTCCTTCAGTTCTCCTCCAGAGGAGATGGTTAAAGGACACTGGGAGAGTAAACACAGGCAAAATGGGATGGGCCACACACACACTGCCATTTCCTCACCTCCGGCGCAGCAGCCACATCGAGGTGAAGGTAGACTTGGAAGCATGGCAAGCCCCAAGGGAGACCCACCCTCTTACAGACACTCACATCCTCTCGGTCACATGAGGGACAAATGGGGGAAGAACCAAGTGGACAACAGAAAAGTGACCCCCGCTGGGGTGGGTCAGGCCAGAGGGAGCCCAGAGGCAGGGATTAGCTGATGCATTTTAAGTACCCACCCAGCCCAGGTGCAGCCTCTTGGTGAACTTGGGCCACACTTTTGTAAGAACACATCCAACAGCTCACCACCCGGAAGGTCAATGTTTGTGGCTTGGCACAGGTGAGTGGTGAGAGGGACCAGGTGGGAAAAGCTAACACTGTTAGCTTTTAAGAACCTAAATAAAGCATATGTTCCCTGATGGGTCCTTTGTGGGGCTGGAACCCAGATCCGCCTAGCCCGCTGAAACACTTTTTGAATGTAGTTGATGTTCCAGACCCAGAGGGACCCCCACCAAAGCCACAGGGCCACTCGCCTCTCCTCTTGGCCCCAGGCCAGCGTCAATCTCTGACCCCCTGACTCAGCAGAGGGCAGAACCTGGGGGAGCCTGGGGGATGGGGGATTGCCTCATCCCCAAGAGCTAGACTGCCTGCACTTCGTGATTAAGCCAGGGATCCCTGCCCTAGCAGAGGGTCCTCCTCGCGACCCCCAAAAGCGGGGCAAGGCTGAGGATGGGAAATGCTGCGGCCGGCACAGAATGGGGCTGCTTGGGCTGAGCCCTGGGCCCTCACTGCCCCAGCATCAGCGCCTAGGGGCTCACCCGCCTCCAGCAGCCGCGGACCCCCAGCGGAGACACCCTGGCTGCAACCTGGGCGCTGGCCGGCGCCCAGCCCAGGTGCCCGGCGCCTTACCTCGGCCTTTGCCCTTGGCCCTCCTGGTCTTGTCGTCCGCCTTCTTGGCCCGGGGGGCGGCCGGTTCGGCGCTCTCGGCCCCCGCCGCCTTCTTCTTACGCCGCTTGCCCCGCAGCCAGTTGAAGGCGCGGCGGAGGCCGGAGCGGGACTTCTTCCTGCGCTGGGGGCTGCCAGGGCCCCCCGGCTCCTCGGCCGCAGGTGCGGCGGGGGGCGCGCGGGCCGCCATGCGCGGCGAGCGGACCTGGCGGCGGGGTCAGGCCCCCTGCGGCCGGGCGCCCATGCGTGGGGTGGGCGGGCGGCTGCCGCGGGAGACGCGCCGGGAGAAAAGTTTGGGCGGCGGAGGCTGAGCCAGCGAGGAGCGAGCGGGTGGCGGGGGCGGCGGGAGGGGCCGGCCGGCGGCGGGCGGGGCGCGGAGACCGCCCGAGGGAAGGAGCCCGGGGAGGGAGCGGCCGCGGGGCGGGAGCGGCGCTGCCTGCTGCTCCTCCCCGCCGCCCGGCCCGCGCGGTCCGAGGCTGGAGGAGGGCGAGGGCGAGTGGCGAGGGACGGCGGCCCAAGCCCCCGGAGTCGCGCGGACGGCCCGGGACCCAGAGGGCGGGGTCGCGGGGCGGGTCCGAGGGGGCGGATCAGAGTTTCCGTCCCGGCGGGGCCACGGAGGGGTGCTGGGTTCGCGGGGGGAAGGCGCCCGCGGTGGTTGGAGGATGGGGGCTGCTCCGGGAGGGCGAGGAGAAATGCTGGGCTGGACCTGAGAGAGTTTGGTGTCCTGAGTTTGGTCTGGAAAGAGATGGGGGGTTCTGGAATTTTTCACCTGGAATAAGGGCATGCTAAGAATTCTGTCCAGGACCCGGACATAAAGACTGGGGATTCAGGAGCGCCCGAGGCCTGTGATGGACAGTGGACAACCTCTCTCCTGTGGCGATTAGAACTCGCCCCTCTGCTCCTTTCCCCACCCTCCCCACACCTTCCCCAGTTTCCTACAATCCTCGGTGTGGGGCTGGAATCCAAGTCTCCCGGGTGAGGGGAATGAGGAGAGCAGTGCCTCAGTTTACCCTTGGGCTAGGCTGTGAGACCCCAAGACACCCCTGCGTGGCTCTGGGTTTCCCACTGAGATGCTCAACACCGAT
Organism: Corynorhinus townsendii; assembly: GCA_026230045.1. Classification (NCBI taxonomy): domain Eukaryota; kingdom Metazoa; phylum Chordata; class Mammalia; order Chiroptera; family Vespertilionidae; genus Corynorhinus; species Corynorhinus townsendii. Next base: position 201,346,985 of record JAPDVU010000002.1, read on the forward strand.
TAGGGCTAATGTGGGCCTTCATTAACTCACAAGGGATAAAGTGCTTTGAGATCCTTCGTAGGTGAGAAGTGACCCAGGAAACTGACAGAGAGGAAAGCCTTTAGCAATCATGAAAAGTGTCGGGTGGGCATGGCTCAGTGGCTGAGCATGGACCTATGAACCAGGAGGTCATGATTCAATTCCTGGTCAAGGCATATACCTGGTTGAGTGCTCAATCTCCATTGTGGGGCGTGCAGGAGGCAGCTAATCGGGGATTCTCTCTCATTATTGATGTTTCTATCTCTCCCTCTCCCTTCCTCCCTGAAATAAAAATTATATCTTTAAAAAAAATCCTGAAAAGGCTGTGCCTGTAGCTCTTTATTATAGCTAACCAAGCTCTTCTGTATCATTTAATCCCACAACAAGCTAGGCGGGAAGCTGGGCAGAGGGTGTTACCCCCTTAATACAGAAGGGAAACTGAGTCCAGGAGGGGACAATGCTTGCCCGAGAGCACAAAAGTAGTCGCGAGCAGAGAAGACCAGTAATGCTGGTCTCATCTGTGCCTGGTCCCCAGGGCCTGGAATTGCCCTAGGGGCTAGCCGAGGGTTCAGAGGCCTTGCACTCCCTCTCTGGGTCCCCAGAAGGGCATCATCATCACTCCGCCCCCTAGAGTTTGTCTCAGTCACCCAACTTGACCCTGGTCAGGTAGCTTTCTCCTGGTCCTGGTCTCCAGGAGGGCAAAGACCCATTTGTGGGGGGCACCCAGTCAGTTAGTCCTGGCATAATGTAAACAGCACTCACTATAATATTTAGGATGATTAGAGTGTAGAGTGTGACCTCCTTCACCTGCTTTAGCCCCCTGTGGGTCCCCAGGGGCTTAGCTGTGGCAAAACTGGACCATCGCTGACACTCTTCCCACCTGGGGGGGGCGGGGTGAGGCAGATCACTGTCTTTGCTGAGCCTCAGTTTCCCTTCTAATAGCCATTCATTCTGATCCGACCCACAATCCCAGAGCACCCATTCTGGCTCAAGCACTGTCAGCACAGGAATCACGCTGGGCCCTGTCCTTGTGCTCTCGCCCAGCCCAACACTAGCCCTAAGGACCCTGCCTCTTGGTGTTACGGGCAGGGCTGAGACTTGGAAAGAGAGCTGGGTGCGGGTCTTGGCCTGTTAGATGCATTGGGCAGGGAGGAGAGAGGAAGGCTCTTGGGAAGGGTGATTGGGAGAGGAATAGTGGTTAGTCTTGCTCCCACCAGCCCTTTCAGCACTCTCTTCCCAGAAGTCAGGGTGCCTACATAGTTTGTAGAGCTCAATACAAAATGAAAATGCAGGACCTTTCGCTCAAAATTCATTAAACATTTCAAGAGGGCAAAACAGCACAGCATGCAACCAAACACGAGCCATTCCAAATACAGGACAATGTGTGACTACCCCCAGGAAGGTGACCCTGCCAGTGGCTCATGTAATTTTTCACTGAAGGCTCCTCTCAAACCAGGATGCCCAGGAAGTTACTAACCTACAGAGAGGGTCCCCTGATGTGGAAGTCAGGAGAGGAAGGTAGGTGGTGGCAAGGGGTCCAGGTTATAGCCCCGCTCAGACATTCTCAGCTCCCATTTCCCACTGGACTGACTTCAGGCCAGCATCTCCTAGCTTTCCCGCTTGTCCCCTGACCTAATGACTCCCAAGAGGGCTAGCCTGGGAAGGGCTGACCTGCAGCCCTGCTCTCTGGATTCACGGTTGCTCAGCTCAGTTGCATTTCTTTGCTGGCCCTACAAGCAGCTGAGAAAATTGACTTCCCAGCATCCCCGTGGGCAGGGCCCAAAGTCCATCCTGGAGCCAGGCTATCACCTGACCAGGGAGGAAGTGCCAGCCTGTCCCCAGGGTGGAACCAGCAACAGCCAGGTTTAGGGAAGCAGCCCCCACACCACACCACCCTCTAGCTTTGCCCCCTCTGTTTCTGGAAAACCCAGGACCACCCAGATATTGCCCTCACACCCATCCAACCTTCCCTCACCGTCCACCTTGGGAGACCTTCCCCCCACAAAGGGACAACAGCTCTATCGCTTTGTCCCTTCCTGGGGCCTGGCCTCCTCCCACACACACTCCAGCCTGGACAGTCAGGCCAAGGTGTGGCTGAGCCTCCCTCATTTAATAGGAACACCAGGCAGGGACAGAGCCTACAAACCGCACAGTCAGGGGCGGGGAGCACCTGTGGCTTCCCTCAGAGCTTCGACCAATTGGAGGGGCTGGAGCTGTAGCGGAAAGCGGGGCAGTTCTGCAGAGTTGAAGATGTTGAGAGATTAATAGTATTCCTCTTCCATGGACAAGAAAGTCTAAAGAGAGGTGGGGTGACTTGCCAGCCAGCCCAGAGGTGGGTTCTAAAAGTGATTTGTGTTCTTGGCTGGTGCAATCCAGTGGTGAGCTGAAACTAAACCCCAGCTTAGGAAACAGGGTTATTCTTCATGTGGATGATTGTGCCGAAAGCATGAGAACAACCAGGAAATGGCTGAGGGAGGACATTACGTGGTCTGCTCTGGCTTTGGGCTGTGAAAAAAATAAACGTGATTTGTGTTCATGTGTGTTTGTGTCTATGTGTGTGATTAGGCACCTGCTTTGTCGGGCACCCGCCCCCACTCCACGCAAGCTACTTTCAAAACTTGGTGGTTAAGCTCGGGCCCGTTTGACTCAGAGCATCGGCCTGTGGACTGAAGGGTCGCAGGTTCGATTCCCAGTTCAACCAATCATGGCTGTGTCTCTCTCACTTTGATATTTGTCTCCCTCCCCCGCTTCTCCCTCCCTTTCACCCTCTCTCTAGAAATCAATGGAAAAAATGTCCTCGAGTGAGGATTGAGAAAAAAGAGTTGGCAGTTAAGACCCTGGACAAGGGGAGTATCTATCCGCGGGCCATAGCTGGGCCTCCGGAAACCACCGGAAATGTTCTGATTCATTCGGATGCACCTTCATGTGTTTATCTGGGGCAAGGGTCAGCAGCTTTAACCAACTTCTCCAAAGGGTCCTGTTTCAGAATGAAATATAAGAACCTATCATTTGATCCTACTTAAAAATATATATATTTTTTAAATATGTTTTTATTGTTTTAGAGAGAGAGGAAGGGAGGGGGAGAAAGAAACTTTGATCAACTGCCCCACACACAGGCTCCACCCCAAAACCTGGGTATGTGCCCTGACCTGGAATTGACACTTTGGTGCATAGGACAACACTCAACCAACTGAGCCATACCGGCCAGGGCTACCATTTGATTCTTTTTAGTGGGAGGAGAAGATAGAAAGGGGTCCTAGCTGGTTTGGCTCAGTGGATAGAGCGTCAGCCTGTGGACTGTAGGGTTCCAGGTTCAATTCTGGTCAAGGGCACATGCCTGGGTTGTGCTCCCACCCCTGACTGTTTTTGTTCTCTCTCATCATTGATGTTTCTATCTCTCTCTCCCTCTCCCTTCCTCTCTGAAATTAATAAAAATATATTTTTAAAAAAAGATAGAAAGGGGTTCCAGACATCAGATGCACCTCCCCCCCCTCCTTCCTAGCCCAAGGGTGAGGGGAGAACTCTGCCGGTCCTATCTCTACAGCGGGCATTCCTGTGCCCTGACATCTGTGCAGTGTGTTAACATTTCAAACACCCACCCTGCGGAGGTCTTCTTTGATCCTCCCAGTATCTCTTAGAATCAGGCCCCAGGCCTAATTCCACTCATTTTCCCTGCTGGGTTGAAAGGTGAAATACCCGCAAGATGTTAGTCGTGTGTGGCTGGATCAATGGCGTGCTGTGGGCTCCCAGCTCTGAGTGGATGCCAGCTCCTAGGAGGCTGAGGGAGGGAGGGTACCAGAGAGGAGGGGGAAGAGGTGGGAGAGCAGGGGGAGACAAGAGCAAGGAAAAGTAGCTCTTGCCTCGGCCCAGACTCCTGAGACCAGCTCTGTGCTCCAGGCTTCCAGACTGACCAGGTGCTGGGACCAGATTGTCACTCTCCTCACTCTATACACAGGGTAGAAAAGTGGTTTCAAACTTTTGCTTTTAGCCCTAGCTGGTTTGGTTCAGTGGATAGCGTGTTGGCCCGCGGACTGAGGGTCCCAAGTTCGATGCTGATCGAGGGCACATGCCTGGGTTGCGGGCTCGATCCCCAGTAGGGGGCGTGCAGGAGGCACCCGATCAATGATTCTCTCTCATCATTGATGTTTCTATCTCTCTCTCTCTCTTTTTCCCTCTCTGAAATCAATAAAAATACTAAAAACAACCCAAAAACTTTTGCTTTTAGTCTTGGAACTTTCCTTTTTCTCCTCAAACAAAAGCTACCCGAATTTTACCTGAGAGATAAAATGGATAAAACATGTTTTATAGGTACAAATTTATTTTATAACTCAAAACGTATAACCTTTACTTACCACAAAGTAAGTCCAGCAGGAACAATGATGACATTTTGGTGGGGACTAAAAACCTGAAACCCTGAGTTATAGGCAATGGTTATGTTTTAACTGAGAAGCAGCATTCAATTTATTTCTGCGGCAGTTTGTTTTAATTGGTAATTAGAAAACACTGTGCTTCATCGACAAGCAGGGGCAAGTGGTAAGAGTTTTTAAAACATGGTAGAAATGTGAGGAGAAACTTTATTCTGAAGTCTGCACAGAAATGAATTATCCAGCCTGCTCAGCTTAATGGCTTGTCAAAAGTTAACCTAATCTGGTTCTCACCTCAGTCCTGCCACTAATTTGCTGGGTGTCCTTGGGCAAGACACTTGCCCTCTCTGGGCACCAATTTCCCCATCCCAACATCCGATGATCTCACCTAGAGAAAGTGTGTGTGTGAAGGTATTTGCGTGAGCTTTGGGGTTGGGGTGGGGCACAGCGCACATACTCAGAAGCTTCATTACTCATCTTCACCATCCACCCCCATCCCAGCGCTGGGCCTGAAGGGGCCACAAAACCACTGAACTGCCCAAGTTCCAAGGCAGAGGTGGGTTGCCATGGAGATTTGCTTTGTTTCACAACTGTCTGGCTGCATCTGACAAGCACACAAAAAAGCCGAGCCAGTTGGACACTGACCTTGGCAGAGAGAGTAGGGATTTCCTGACCCCGAGTTCCACAGGGCTCACTACTCTCTAAGGAGAGGGGTTCACTGTTCAGTTCTCATCCCCAAAATAGGGAGATGACCAGTCTGGCCTGTGAGCTTATCAGGCTTTATGTAGGGGGTTGCTGGGCGGGGCCCTCAAGGTGTTTGCAGACACTCCACCAGTCCAGGGCAGCAAGACTGGCCCTGTGCCGAAGGGCAGTGGTAGGAGGGAAACGCCCACACTCAGGGCCTTCTGGAAGCTGGAGGAGGGGTGAAGATGTGTGCGCAGAGCTCCTGCCCATGATCAGAGGGAAACAGCTGGATGTGGACTCTCAGAGACAACCCCCCATCCATACAGGGTCCCACATAAACCCACTGAGACACAAACAAGTTGGCACACTCACATGCACACCATTTCACACTGGCACGCCCAGATGCACAGATACACACAGCAAAACAAACCCAGGTACACACTGACACATCTAGGTAACTGTAAACACTCGGGTACACTAAGACAGCCTGACATCTAAACACATAAACACACAGGTACAGAAACATACTGAAACACAACTCATGCACAGATGCCATCCCCCCCCACACACACACACACAATCATACACAGACAGGCTGATATACACATTCCCAGATGCACACACCCTCATACACAGACATTCATTGATACAAACACACACACAGATACTCACTGGCTCATAAACCAGAGAGAGATATACAGAGGGCCTTGTTACACAAATATAAAGAGACAGAGTTACAAGCAGAAACGCAGATACACAAATACCCGACACAGATCCAGGAAAGGGGAAGAGAGGAGAGAGGAACTCATACTTAGTGAGGGTCAGTTCTGCACAGGCATGAGCATGAAAGACTGTCATCTGTAGGATCTTTTTTAAAAAAATATATTTTTATTGATTTCAGAGAGGAAGGGAGAGGGGGAGAGAGATAGAAACATCAATGATGAGAGAGAATCACTCATCTGCTGCCTCCTGCACGCCCCACACTGGGGATCGAGCCCACAACCCAGGCATATGCCCTGACCAGGAATCGAACCATGACCTCCTGGTTCCTAGGTCGACGCTCAACCACTGAGCCACGCTGGCTGGGCAGTCTGTAGGATCTTTTAAAAATCCTTCCAACAGTCTGTGAAGGTGATAGCATTAGCCCTGCTTTTTCTCAAAGTGGTCATATAGAACACACGAGCCTATAAAAGGCCCAAACGATGCAGAAGCGAATTGGGTAAAATGGGAAAGTGCCTCCTTACACACATTCCCCATCTCACCCCAGCCATTATTAATAGTGGGTAGTATGTATTTTTCCTATGCATTTACATGCAAACATTTTTAAATACTACAAGTGTGAACATTTCCCACAAAACCAGAGTTGTGTGGGCAGAGCTCCTGCCCATGATCAGAGGGAAACAGCTCAGAGAGGTTAAGAAATGTAACCAAGGTCATTATGCAGCCAGTTAGTAGGAGAATCAGGATTTGGATTTAGCCCTGGCTCACTCCAAAAGGCTCTTTCTGCTGCCTCAGCCCACAGACAGCCACAAACACAAATTCACAAAGAGCAGGCCCAGGGGCAGGAGGAGGGGCCGCACCTCTGGCTGGAGAGGAAGGGAGGCCCAACAGGCAATCTGCCTGATAGCCCTGGGTCCCTTGGGTGGCTCCTCTGGCTAAAGGCAGCATCTGTGTAAATTCCTGTTAAGGGGCAGGTGTGTTCCTGGGACTGGAACCTTTGAATCATTGACCTACGGTGAGCACCTGGCAGGTGACTAAGTGATACACACACTCATAGCTCCAAGCCCTGGGACTATATCATATCAGCTTCCCCCACTCTCCTCACCCTGCTTCCCCAGTCAATCCCTTCTCTGTGTGTTCCAGAGGACCCTTTCTAAGGCTAAATGGGGACCTTGTCCGTCCACTGCTTAAATCCCTTCTTGTTATCTCCAGGATAAATCCCAGCCTCTTGGACACATAGGGCCCTTCACTCTCTGACCTGACCTGCCTCTCCCCATTTTTCCATTTGGCAAAGCACTTCTCCTTTATAACCAGCTCAAGTGCTCCTCTTGTTGAGCGTTCCCTGACTTCCCCAGGCAGAATCCCTCCCTGCTCCCACTCCCCGCCACCCGCCCCACACACGGACTTTGTCCAGAAGACATCCACCACAGGATTGCTAAACATTATTACCCTCTTGACATCTTCACTGACAGGCTGACCAGCTTCATGGTCCTTCCCTAAATACGTTACCCAATCGCCTCCCTTAACCCTTACAATAGCCCTGAAGAGGTAAGTATTGTCCCCACTTCACAGATGGTTAAATGGAGGCCCAGAGAAGTTAAGTTCATTCCTCGAGGTCTGGGTTTCTCACAAATCAGTCCTTAGCCAAGCCACATACAATCACATTACAGCACAGATTTCCGTTGCTCTCCCAGCAGCTAGAGTAGACATCCTGAGAACAGGGCTGGCCTCCTTCAGCTCTGACTCTCTGGTGCTGGCGCAGGCGTGGCATAGTGGGGAGAGGTTCAGTGAATGGTTGTTGAATGAGATGCCCATTCATTTGCTGTACCTGTGAGTGACAGAATCAGAGAGGATAGGGGAGACATGTTGGGAGACGGGGTACCCTGGGACAGCCCCTGCTAGCTGGGTTTCCCAGGAAGTTACTGAAGGCAGAAGTTCCCTCAGGATGTGGCTGTGGTGCCTGGAGCCTAGCAGACCCTGCTGGGGGAGCCGGTGTCCTCTGGCTCCTTCACATGTCCCTTCCTTCAGAAGCACTCAGCCAGTCTGCTATTAAATATTTACTGTTTCCCACTCAGCTCAGCTTAGTGGCAGGCCCTGGAAGAGGAGACCAGAGAGCAGGGGACAGGGAACTGTTTATAGTTAATGATCATCTCCTAGGTGTCACGTAATCCTCCCAGCAGTCCTATAGGTTGGATTCTCAGCCCTATTTTTACAGCTAGAGAAATGAGGCTCAGAGTGGATAACACACTGGTCCCAGGTCACACAGCCAGTGGGCCAGGATCCAGAGTCAGGCATCCTTCCCCTGTATCCTGCCCCTCACCCCCCCCTCCCCCCCGCAAGACGGGGAGGATGTGGGCCGGCCCAGAAGAGAATCAAGGAGGCCATTTTTGAGGTGGGGCTGTGGCTAGAACACAGCCATCCTGGCCACTTGTCTACAATAACAACAGCTTGCATTTGTCCAGCACTTTCCCTTCCATTAGCTCATTCAGCCCTCCCCACATTCCCTGGGGTGCCTATTATTATCTCCATTTGACAGATGAGGGATGGAAGCCCAGTGAGGTTAAGTGACTTTCCCAAGGTTGCACAGCCTATGCACAGCAACACAAGAGAAAACTTTTGGACGCTAATCCTCCTCCTGGGTCTCTCTGCTGCCTCACTTTCACCCGCTCTCAGCAATCCTCCATGCTGCCTAAGGGAGTGCTCTAAAACACAAATGTTAGCTTCCAGTTCTAAAGACCAGGCCAGTCTCTGCCCTCCATACCTCACACAGCCGCACCTTTGCCCATGGCTGATTCCTCAGCTCTCCCTAACTCATTCACCTTTCAAGCTCCCACTCGGCCTACAAGTGCTACCTTCTCTAGGAAGGCTTCCTGGGGTGGCTTCCTCCACACAAACCTCTAATAGAGCAATTATCTTATTATATTTAAGTGTTTATCTGTTTCCCTTACAAGACTGTGAGCTCCCTAAGGGCAAAGACAATGATTTTTCAACTCTGTCTTCCCTGCACATAGCTTTGCATTCTCAGTAAGTACTTGTTGAACAAATGAATGACATCCCTCAGGGATGGGCCTGGTGGAAGATGGTAACAGAAATAGGGGCATCAAGAAAAACTCCCATTTGGGCCCAGAGGGCGAGGCTCAGTGGTTGAGCATTGACCTATGAACCAGGAAGTCATGGTTCGATTCCGATCAGGGCACATTCCCAGGTTGTGGGTTCAATTCCCAGTAAGGGGCATGCAGAAGGCAACTGATCAATGGTTCTTTCCCATCATTGATGTTTCTCTCTCCTTCTCCCTTCCTCTCTGATATCAATAAAAACATATTCAAAAAGAGGAGGAGGAGGAGCACTCCTATTTGGGAATAAAGACAAGGGATGGGATTTTGCTTTTGGCCATTGGGAGTCTGAGGTGCCACCAGGACATTCAGCTGGACAGGCCCAGTATATAGGAGTTGGAGTGGGATGGGGAGGAAAACTGACCAGGAAGAATGATATGAATAGCAACTTACCATGTGTCAGACCCAGTGTTGAATGCTTTGCCAATATGTGCATTTTCCCATCTGATCACCAGGAGGTACATATATCCACCCATTTGATGGAGGAGGAAGCTGAGACTCAGAGAAGTCAATTAAATTATCCAAAGTTACACAGCTAGTAAACAGCAGAGTCAAGATTTAAACGAAGGTCCAGGTGATGCCAAAGTCCATTCCTGTAATCCCTCCCCCATCCAGTAGACTAGGAAGGACTGAGCTTATAGAACACATACCTTTAAGGGGGAGAGAGGAAGCTGCGCTCAGAGGGGGAACTAATTGTCCAAGATATAGACAGGGAACCAGCAGGGTGGTGTGTGAAGCCAAGAAAAGAACTCCAGGATGAGCCTGGGCAGCAGTGCTTATTGATCCTGAGAGATCAAGCCGGGTTGGTGAGGGATTTGGCAGCTAAGAGGCAACCTTCCAGGGAGTCAGTAGCAGGACTTGCAGAGTAGGAGGGGAGGAAGTGGAAGTGGCTGGCTGGGAAGAGGAGAAAACGGGAAGGAAGGGAACAGCCCATGGGTATGGGTATGTGGGCCTAGGAAGGCGGGACAAATGGGCTTGGGCTGACCTGGAAGTATTGGGGAGGAAATGCAAGCAGGTGGGAGGAGGAGGGGTGCACAGTTGAGCATTTTAGGTTGAGTCAGTGACTACAACTAGTCAGAGACACCCTCAATCTCTTCAGTCCCATCCCCATCTTGCAAGCCAACCCAGCTATTCCCATTCCTCTTTTCCCTACCCTCCCCCACCCAGCCCCATCATTCCCCAGAGGTTGTTCGGGACCAGCCACCCCCACCTCCAATCTGCTGTCTCACCCTCCCTGGCCCAGCCTGGTGAAGCAGGCAGGGAGGAGTTTCCAGGCAGGAAAGGGCTGAGTCACTGGCCACACATCTGGTCTCAGATCTTGATACCCAGCTGGAAGGGACAGGAAGGAAGAGGGCTCCTCCCCCACAGCTCTCCTGGCCGGCCAGTCCTCACGTTACCAGCTGTGTGAGACAGGCTGGGAGAGGGGAGGCCCTGTCATGTTAACAACCAGATTTTGCTGGGCTGCTTCACCCACTCCAGCTGCTCAGAACAGCCCTTAAAAGTACAGTGTGTCACCTCCGTCTTACAGGTGTGGAAACTCAGAGAGACAAAGTGGCTTGGACAAGGTTACACGGATTTGGGAGCTGGTCCATCGGTGTCCCCATCCCATGCTCCGGCACACAGGAGGAGGTGATATTTGGAGACAGTGGACAAAGGGACTGAGAGGCTTAGGCATACCAGAAGGTGATGCCTGCAAAACCGGGTGTGGGAAGGAGCCCTTGGCCCATGCTGCCTCCATTATGGTCCCTTCCCGAAGTGCCAGTGGAGCGGGGACTCTCCTTCTCCCCCACTCCCTGCTCTGCCCCTGCTGTTCTTGGCTCAGCTAGGAACTGCCCCTACTGCCTTCTTCAGTGTATTTCATCCTCTCCTCTCCCCTCCATGCAGGGGCCTTGGCAGGAGGTGGCTGCCATCCTGCCTGCTGCCGGGGCACAGTGTTCCCATTGTCCTGAGCAGAGGGACGTGTGCAGGTCCTGGGGAGAGGCGGTGGGGGGTGGTGGGGATCATGCCAGGCCTCTGCTCTCTCCCCAGGCTGCTCAGCAGCCTTCTCTGAGACCCAGGCTGTTTTCTCACACACCACCAGTGTGATAGTGGGCAAGTCACACCCCCTCCCAAACGGAGCTTGGGACAAAAGATACCCAAATCAGCATTCTTCAATAGGCCCAGCCATGCCTCATATTAACTTTTGATTGATTTCATTATATTTAATGTGGCAGCATCACAACTGTGCCACTTGCTGGGTGACCTTGGGGCAAATTTGTAGACTTCTTTAAGTCTTGTTTCTTTCCTCTTAAAATCAGGGTTCATTTAGATAATGCCTACAGCAGGTACCACATATCACTTGAAAAAGAAAAAAGAAAGGTAGTATTATTATTCAGAGGTTTCAGATTACAACATAAATTTGTGCTCAAACAGAATATGGGAAAAGCGAAAAAGCACAAAATCATAAGTAAAAATCACCTGTAAGTCCACCCGGAGGACCTCTGTGTGATGATTCTCTTCCACAGAGCAGAACGGCCCACCCTCACCTTCCTGGGGACGACCCATGTGCTCCCAGGAAGGGCAGGTCGGGTTGGGGGTAGATATAATCTGCATTTTCTGCATCCTCTCTGGACCTCATTTCCCTGCCTGGCAAGGGTTGAACTAATCAGGGAAGACAAATCGATTTAATTTTATATGCCAACTGCTGCCTCAGATGAAGTGGCTCCAGGCTTGGCTCGCTCAGAAAGCCATGATCAATTAATCATGTCTGCCGTGGATGCAGAAAGGGGTAGTATTTGTACCCAATGTAGCCACTGGGTAGAGCCTAAGAAATCCCTAAGAACCACTTCAGTTTTTAACATTGGAAGACCCTTTCTCCCTTCTCATTCTACTCCCTGTTCCGGATCCTGGCTTCCTCTGGGAAATGGGGATGACTCCTTGCCTCTTCGCCCACCCCAGGCCTGTCCTCAGCATACTTCTTGGGTCTAGTACCCAAAGCAGCTCCTATTTAACCTTCTGCATTGTTATACCTTCTCTGCAGAGCCCAGCTCAGGCTCTCCTCAATTCAGGCTCCAAACAGAGGAGCAGGGGAGAGAAGAGGGTTTGCATGATTTTCCTCACTAAGAAGCATGCATACTAGCAGCCATTTCTTATCAGCCCAAGAGAGGACATTTGGATATTAAATGTTCCCATGCAAATGAATGCAAATCAGCACATCCTCTCTCAATAGCAGTTCTTTGAGCAATGGGGCCTTGTCCCAGCCTAAGTGGAGCAGTCCAGGGTCAAGACTGCCCTCTCCACAGGTGAGAAAGTGGATTGAGGCCTCTGGGAGGGGGACCTGGACTTAATAAGGGGACAGAGACTCAGACAGAGCTAGGGACTTTCTAGGGATGGACTCAGTCAAGAGATGGGGACTCCATGATGAGGAAGGTGCTGGTGAGGTGGCTAGAGTAGTGTGTTCACTAAGGGAGAGAAATCTCAAGAATCTGAGGTGTGGCCCCACTGCCCATCCCTTTCTCTCCCTCCCAGTCCTGGAGGCTTGCCAAGGAGCAAATGGAGCATCTTGAGATCCCTGGATAGGGTCATCCCAGGATTCCAAATGCTTGTCTGGAAGCTGCCTCCAGCCTACAGGACCCCAGAGGTGGAAGGAAACTCCTGGGAAATAAGAAAACCTGGGAACACCTCCCTAGCCCTCCATGGCCCAGTCCAAACCTCCTTCATACTGGCTTCCATGGGCTCGCTTCAAGCCCCCATTCCCCTCACTGAGCTCCACCCCCTCACTGAGCTCCACCTCCTCACTGAGCCCCTGGGACCAGCTGTGTCCTCCCAGTCTCTGGCCATAGACAGCCATACCAGCCACAGCCTTGTTTTCATCAAGGCCCAGGAAACAGGTTGTGAGATGGAGGAGACAGTGGCAAAAGGATCAATAATAGCCTGGAAGGAGAGCCCAGCTAAAGGCCTTCTTGGTAGGCTTCCATGGTGGCTCTGGGCCTGCTCTGCCAGCGGGACGGATGTTGAGATGATGTCGCGGGCAGAGAGGCAACTCCCCCTCTGGCCTGCCAAGACTCAAGCCAGGGGCTGAAACACAAGAGCAGGCATTGGTCCCACCCTGATCCCCTGAACAAGAGCTGCACTGTGCACACCCCTCCCATCCCCCCACCCCACCCCTCAGGCCAGGACAGGGTCAGGCAGGGCCACCCATGGAGGCGGGAAACAAGACACTCAGGCAGCAAGGGAGCAAGGGAGAGAGGCTATGAGTTCCAGGGTCAGGAATATACAGTGAGACCTGCAGGAAGAAAGAGGCTGTGTCCTTATACCCCTGAGTCTGGAGTGACAGGAGTGGCCACGAGGTGTCCCAGGCTTTTCCAGGACACAGAGAAGCAGACCCATGTGCGGGAGACCCAAGCCCACAGTCATAGAAGCAGGTAGATTCCAGGTGATGGTGATCCCAGAGTGCCTTGGGCAAGGACACAGGAATCATAGGTCCCATTGCATACCCATAGCCTTTATCAGGGCCCCAAGGCTCCTTGGCTGACTTCACTCAATTGTCCATCAATACAGTCATTGCAGTTCAATCCTGCCAGCCCTGTGTTGGGCACAGGGGCAGAGAGATGAAAAGACACTGTCCCCAACTTCATGGAAGCAGCTAAAATCAGAGTGTGGATTCCAGGGAGCTATTTATATTCTAAGTGCCTGTCTTGCCTACAGTCCTTTCTGCTCGTTTCTTTCTTTTTTAAAAATATTTTTTATTGATTTCAGAGAAGAAGGGAGAGGGAGAGAGAGTTTGAAATATCAATGATGAGATCCTACTGGGAATCGAGCCTGCAACCCAGACATGGCATGTGCCCTGACCAGGAACGGAACCATGACCTCTGGTTCATAGGTCGACACTCAACCCCTGAGCCACACTGGCTTGGCTCTGCTGGTTTCTTAAGTCACCAGACTCTGAACCAAGTGACCCAATTGCTCTGACACTAACAGGACCAGAGGTGGGCCCGGCCCTCCCTCAGTTGGCCAGAGGCCCATAAAGTGGTCTGATTGGAAACTGCCCTCCACGAATCAGATTTACTAAACCAAGTAGATCCTCTCTCAGGGAGGAAGGCAGCCACCCAGGGAAAGCTGTGAGCAGGAGCAAGAGGCCACAGGAGCCAAGCACAGCAAGGATGCTAGGCAGGCAGGTCATGCAGGAGGAACAGAAGCGAAGGCCCAGAATGGCTGAGCCTCTGGACCACTAAGCATCAGACTTGGAAGCATCAGGCGCCTGCATTGCTGTGGCAAAGATGAGACATCCATGTTAGTGGAGCTGCTCTGCTTCCTGAACATCCGTGGAAATGCCATGGGGCTTGGAGATAAGGGGCACGCTCCCTGTGTTCCTTACTTCCCCACGAGTCTCACGGCAACCCCTCAGACACTCAGGTGAGCATTTCGCTGGTCCTTGTCACCCAAAATAGCCAAACAAACCCTGCTTCTCACATCCCTGCCTGTCTGGCCTCTTCCCAGCAGAAGCCTAGCCTGGGATCCAGAGGGAGCCACAAAAGGCAGCAAGAGCCCTAGACCAAAGTCCAAAGAGGAGATTTAAATCCTGTGTTTGCAATGTATCTGTCTTTCCGAGCCTCAGTTTCCTCATCAGAAATGGAGAGGAAAGCCTGTTGCCCCAGAGGCTGTTGGGAGAATGAAATAAAACCGCCTCCCCCAAAGGTTAACCCTTCACACGCCCTTTGGCCTCTCGCCCCATTTTCATTGCTTCCCTCCCTATTCCAGAAGGGCACCCAGAACTGCCATTAGTCTGGGACCCTTGCTCTAACCAGACTCCCCACGCTGGGTTGGGGCTCTAGACACCTCCCCTGGAGCCTGGGTTCTGAGCTAAAAGAAGAGCCTCGAGGGGGCAGTGAATAGTGGGATTTCAAATACTTGTGACCAGCCCGTGAACAGGTTGTTCAAGCCTGGGCCCACTTAATCACATGGTCCCTCATCCCAGCGCCTCTGCGCAAGGGAGGGGGCCCAGGGCCGGGAGCTGGACTCTGATCAGAACAGGAAGTCCTGCCCTGGCTGGTTTGGCTCAGTGGATAGAGTGTCGGACTTCACACGGAAGGGTCCCAGGTTGGATTCTGGCCAAGGGCACGTGCCCAGGTTGCGGGCTCGATCCCCAGTTGGGGCATGCAGGAGGCAGCCGATCAATGACTCTCTCATCATTGATGTTTCTATCTTTCTCTCCCTCTCCCTTCCTCTCTGAAGTCAATAAAAAAAATTTTAAAAAAAGAACAGGAAGTCCTGCCCGGATGTCAGGCCTCACATGAGACTGTGTCACCTCGGCTCTGGATGTGGTGTCGCACGAGAACTGTCACAAGTCACTTTTTCTCATTTCTACCCATGTCTCATCATCTTTCCGCCTTTCTCTTGAGGACCAGAGGCCAGTCAGCTCTGGGCTGACCCCACCCCCATCCCTGCCCCTCGTAGCATGAGACCTGGGTTCGCTTTCTGACTTGGCTACTTTCTGACTGTGCGACATTGGACAAGCTGCCTCACCTCTCCGAGCAAGAGGGAGTGAATGAAATGACAACAAGGGAAGGACCAAGCAAGTGGCTGGGGGTTCCTCCAATGTCACTTTCCTTGCTGCTTCCCAGGTCCAGAGCCCTAACCTAGGGCCATTAAAGGGGCTGGAGGAGGCCTGAGGTCCTGCTCTGAGCTCTAGGAGTCATGTGATCAAACACACACACGCCCACCGGGTGACCTGCAGCAGGGCACTGCAGGGCTCTGAGCCTCTGTTTTCATTTATCAAGTGCGAGTACAATAGGGGTTTAGCTAATGTCAAGCCCACCTTCTCTGGTCATAGAAGGCTGCCAGGAGGAAGGAACTGCCACTCCCTTTGGGTGGGAAGAGGGCAAACTGGGCAAGAGAGAGACGGCCCTTTAAGGTCGGAGGCTGGTGAGGGGATGGGGATGGGGATGGCAGGAGGTGAGTCATCAGGGGCCACAGGCCTGGGCAGGCTTTGTACCTCCATCAGCCAGGGGTCAGTTGGAGGAGCTGCCCAATGGAGGTAGTAGCCTCACAAAGGCTCAGGCCTATTCTGAGAGGACTCTGCTAGCGACACAGAGTCACACCCACTTGTCCATGTGGTCACACAAAGGCACTTTGGACACACACATTCACATACTCCTTACACTCAGGGATGCTCACATAGTCTCACACACACACACACACACACACACTGAGAGACATTCACAGGCATTCTTGCACCCAAGTATAGCTACACAAAGGCACACATTCACACACACGCTCCTGTGTACAACATCCACACAGTCAAAGGGGAACTCTTAACAGGAGCACAACCATACTCACTCCTGCACACCCAGGACATCTGCCGACACAGAGGTGCACACAAAGATGCGCTCAGACACGTTCTTGCACACAAGCTCACACACTTGAGTACTCACTGTCAAAGACACACACTCATTTTGCACACAGTCCTGTATACTTTGGTCGTTCAGACACTCACACACAGTCTCCTGCACCCAGCCTCCCTCACCCAGCCCTGCAGGCATCCCCAGCTCTCCAGCCTATTAGGCTCAACTCTTTCTCCCCACCCACTTCCCACCATCCTCTCGGGGCCTCTGGAACCTCCCTCTGGAGCTGGGGGAGGGGATGGGGCCGGGCTGCTGATGTGGCAACTCACCTGCAGCCTGGCCTCACCCTCTACTGGGAAAGGCTTAAAGGAGCAGGATCCCAAGGGCTGACCTCGCCAGGTCTCTGCTCTTGTTTCTCAGTGAGGCTCTGAGAGGGGTTAGATGGTGAATGGAACTTGAACCCATAGCTGCAGTATCAGGAGCAGAGTGTGTGTGTGTGTGTGTGTGTGTGTGTGTGTGTGTGTGTGTGTGTGATGCTGTGAATGGGGAAGGCTGGGTTTCAGGCTCACCTTCTGCCTGCCCTGGCTGCCTGCCTGTTGAACCTGCTCCTTTTACTGTTCCCAATCTTACTAACAGGCACTCCCACCTGGCAATCCTTGTCTCCATAGCCAGCACCATAAGGCCTGAGCCAGAAACCTGGCCGTGTGAGGCGCACACACACACACACACACACACCCATGACCAGCTACTGCAACCTGTCAAATCTATCTCCCCAGTTTTCTCAAGCCTGGGCGGGAGGCAGCCTGTGCAGTGGGCAGTCTAGCTTTGCTACTTCCCAGCTCTGTGGCTTAGAGCAAGTCACTGCTTTTCTCTGAACAAACCTCAGTTGCCTCATCTGTAAATGGGGTGATGATCACGCTTACCTCCCAAGATTGGATTGGTGAGAGAAGCAAACAACATATGGGGGTAGAGTGCTGCAGGGCCATTCCCAGGGACTCAGACAGGCTTGGTGAGTGAATCGAAGACTATGGAAGAGTTGCCAGGACATACTGAGTTGGGGCCGGTCATACCCTCCTGAGGGGCCTGCAGGACCAGCCTCTCACAGTGTGGTTTGCTATTAGTCTTGCTGCTGCTTCCAGAGTTCAGGAAGCCCAGCCAGCCCTAATCTCCTACTGTGATGGGAGGGCGCCTAGCTGGGGGGCAGGTGGCAGGGGAAAAGAGTCAGGAAGGCACAGTCATGCCTGCAAGAATGACCCGTCTAACGGGGGAGATCCAGCGCCTCTCTGACCCCCGAGGACCCAGCTGAACCAGACCCCTGCTGTCCTCAGGGCCCCAAGACTAGTTAGTGGGGGAGTTGTGGCTCTGCCCCACGGGCTCCAAGTCTGCTGGGAGACAGCCTAAGCCAAGAGCTCCCAAGCTGGTGGGGAAGACAGGTCCTGGCCTAGCCAGGGGAGACGTCACACTTCCCCTGGGACTCCCAGCTGCCGGGACGGCTCATCCTCTTCTACGGCCTACCAGGCTGCTTGTTCTCAGTGACCCCAAGTCACAAAAGAAGAGAGTGAATATATACCGGACCTCGGACACACAAGTACCCAGACACAGAGAAACGGACACGAACACAGATGAATTTGGCTTGTGTGTGCCTCTTGCACATGAGTGTTTATGACTCGGAACGAGTATGTGACTGTGCGTGACTGTGCCTGTTGCTGTGACTGTGCATGGGCCTCTGAGCCGAGGGCTGTTGCAAACGCTCAGTGAATAAACCCAGCTGGGTTGAATCACTCATTCATCGGACACGTGTTCACTTTGTTCCAGTCACTGAGCCCTACAATACCACGGAGCCCTCAGTAGGTGTGGTGCCTGTTCTCAGGGACATCACAATGTAATGGAGGTAGAGGAAGCATGAAGCAAGCATGAAGACTGCAGGAACACAGGGGAGGGGCTTTCCTGGAAGCGGTGATATTTAAGCTGCACCCAAAGTAACAGGCTTTAGAGCTGGGGGGAAGGGTGTTCCAGGTAGAGGGAACAGCATGTGCAAAGGCTGTGACCTGGAGAGAGAGCCCAAGAAAGGTTTGCTGGAGGAGCTGAGTGGATGGAGTATTGGAAGAGGTAGGTAGGAAGAAGAGGGGCCATAGCTTCAGTTTTTGTTTTTTCTTTGTGTGTGGAGTGTGTGTGTGTGTGTGTGTGTGCATGTGTGTATGCATGTGCGTGTGAGTGTGTGTGTGCACGTGTGTGTGAAAATGTGTGTGTGTGAGTGTGAGTGAAAATGTGTGTGTGTGTGTCTGTGTGGGTAGTGGAAATAGCCAGAGTTTGCTCGCCTTAACCTGTACCTGGGGATGGAAGGACAGTGTCCAGAGAGGTGATGCTGCTGGGTGGTGAGGCTTAGCGCTGAGCTCCAGGACTGGCCTCTGGGCTGTGCTAGGAGAGACCTGGAGAAGCTGGGCGAGCCTGGGAAAAGGTCCTCCGTGATGCCCAGCTTTAAAGGGAATTGAATAATAGCTCCCTCCCGGGGTAGAGCTGAGAATTACATTACATGCCTTTTCCCAAGTTGCCCTCCACTGAGCCCTCCAGGAGTTCTTTCTTCCTCTCAAGAGCTATGTTACTGTTTCCCATTTTTAAGCGCAGGAAGCAGATTCAAAAGGCCCGAGGTTACGGAGCAGAGCGTGAGAGTGAGCGGTCTGGGTTGGAACCCGGGCTGAGACTCAGCTTGGCTCCTTCCCTTGAGTCTCACGGCCTCCCAGCACGCGAATGCGCCTTTTGAATTGGTTGCCGGTGGATCTGATGCTGTTACTATTATTGTTGTTTATTATTCGTTACCAAGGTGATCCGAAAACATCCTGATTCAGCTCGGGCTCCGACCTCCCTGCTTCCCGTACTTAAAGCTCCAGGCCCAGGCGGCCCCGCGTGGCCGCGGTGGGAACAACAATCCCCAGGGCGCGGGGTCGGCGTGGTGGCGCCCCTGGAGGCAGCCATCGCACTGCCACGAGAGCCCGACCGCTGAGCGCGGTGTCCTCTGCAGGCGAGGTCAGCACCCGCATAGGTTCCCAGACAAGGGTCTCAACTGGCGGGGAAGAAAATAGGAAATAAAGAGAATAACACGTATCAAGCGACTTTTATATACTGGACAGAAGCTGGGCCTTTCCTCCACATTTTCTCATCTAACACCCACTCAACCTCATTTCCTAGAAATGGAAGCTGAGGTTCACAGAGCTTAAATAAGTGACCCAGAGTTGAAGATCTGGATTTGAACCCTACTCTGCCAAAGTCTGCGGCCATACCCAGAACCCCTCCCGCTAAGTCCAAAGAGGAAACGGCCCCTGGACCCTCTTACTAGACTGTAAGCCTCTGGAGGTCAGGCATAATAATGGTGATGATAAAAAAAAATCACCCTAATGGGTTTGGCTCAGAGGATAGAGTGTCGGCCTGCGGACTGAAAGGTCCCAGGTTCGATTCTGGTAAAGGACATGTACCTTGGTTGCAGGCACATCCCCAGTGGGGGGTGTGCAGGAGGCAGCTGATTGATGTTTCTCTCTCATTGATGTTTCTAATTCTCTGTCCCTCTCCCTTCCTCGCTGTAAAAAATCAATAAAATATATATATTTTTAAATGTTTTAAAAAATAATAATTCAGTCACTGGTGGAGGCAGTGTACCGAATTTGAGCGTCACTATTTCCTGCACTATTTCTTTGGTCAACTAAGTTACTTCACCTCTCTGAGTCTCAATTTTACCATCAGTCAGTGAGCTTTAAAAAAAAAAATGTTTTGTTTTCCCATGTGAAGCATCAATCAGTTGCCTCCCGCACATGTGTCCCTACTGGGGATCAAACATGCAAAGTGGGTATGTTCCCTGACTGGGAATCAAACCTTCCACTTTCTGGTGCACGGGGTGTCGCTCCAACCAACCCAGCCACAACAGCCACGGCAGGGAGTGAGCTTCCTTAAAGTCTTATGTCAGAGGGCCTGCGATGTCTGGGGACTCATTGGAGTCACGCAGACACAGTGCTTAGCTTAGCGCCTGGCATGTAGACGTTCTCAAGAAAACAGCCAATATGATTTACTGACTCCGACACTATTCATTGAAAACCTAGGATCTAGGGATACAGCAGGAAGAAGTACAGATATTGTTCTTGCTTTGATGATTTCCTAGTTTCTGTGTTCCTAGGATCTAGCGCATTGCTGGCTTAATAAATGTTGAAATGAATGCATAAAGAAGCAAATGAACGCGCTGCCTTTGAGCCCCCGCTGCGCCTGCGTGTGGCGCCGGGGATCAGGCTGCAGCGCCAGAGCAGTTGCTTGCGCAGAACAGGGCCTACGGCTCTCTGCCGGCGACCCTTTTAACCGGCGGCGGCACGCTATACGCTATGTCGCGGTCGGGTTTTTGACCCACCCAGCCTTTAAGCTGAGGTTGAAATGCCCTAAGGAGACGTTGGGGATCCTATAGGTTCTGCTACAGTGTGCCCCCCGCATTTCCTGTGCTTGTCCTGTAAGTCCCGGCTCTCCATCAGTGAGACAGACATGCACCTTTAAGTTAACCGCGATGTGCGTGAAGGTAGAGAAAGGGGCTGTGGCCTTGAGCAGTTTAAGGGCGTAGTGATGCGATAGGAACCGGCTTCGGTCTTCAT
This sequence comes from Corynorhinus townsendii, assembly GCA_026230045.1. Lineage (NCBI taxonomy): Eukaryota > Metazoa > Chordata > Mammalia > Chiroptera > Vespertilionidae > Corynorhinus > Corynorhinus townsendii. Next base: position 201,367,828 of record JAPDVU010000002.1, read on the forward strand.
GTGTAAGAACTTAATCTGGCTAAAGTGTAAACTGCGAGCTTTTTACAAAAACTACCACTTAACGACCATGCTTGTTTGGATACCGTGGGGCTAAAGCGTTGGGCGACTGTCCCAGTTAGCCCTAACAGCTTAGAACAGGGTAGTTGGGAAGGTTAGATTTTTATGGCTTACTGGGCACAACACGAGCACCTAGATAATTGCACTCCTTTGTAATCCAGATTCTAATTGAACAATCTAACCTGGGCTCAGATTTAATGTGCATCACTTGTGAGTGGGAGGAAGCACTGGTGCAGAATAAACTGCTCTGGCAACTGGAGGGGGCCCCAAGGAACAGGACTACTGGGCAACACAGTTCAAAACTGTTCCCCTCAGATTAAATGTGGATTGAGGATAATAGCACTTCCCTCATGTTGGGTGTGGTGAGTGACTACCTGGGACCCTTAAGAATGCTGGCCAGTGATCACCCAGGAAATAGTGCCCAAGTGTCCCTATTTAAGTAGAATTCAGTAGAAATAAAGATACCTTTATCTAGTAAAAAAAAAAAAAGAAGAAGAAGAAGAAGAAGCAAATGAAGGAATAAATAGACAGATGTACTGCAGTAAGAGGCAGAAAAGGGGGTTTAAAAAAAAATAATAGCTGGAACAAAAATACCAAAAAAAAAAAAACTTTGAGAAAAACTAAAAACACACACACAAATAATAGCTAATATTTTGTGGGCACTCCCAATGTATCAGTACTTGACTAAATGCTTTTTGTATTCTCAGTTCATGCTCACAGCAAACCCATAAGGGTGAAGTGTTACCTGATTTTACAGAGGAAAACACCATCTCTGAGAGGTAGAGTGACTTTCCTGAGGTCACAAAGTAAGTGCAGGGCAGGCTTTAGGCTTGGGCCTGCTGCCTCCAAAGCTTGGATTTGAACCCGTGCTCCCTTGAAGCAGTGGGCTGGAGGGCCCTGCTGGGGCATCTTCCGCTGCCAGCCTCCTCCCACCTCTGGATGGTTGGCTAGAGCTCTTGGCACCCAGAAACTCAGCAGAGTGGCCTCCACCTGCACCAGTAATAATAGGGAATGTTCTACTCTCAGCTTTCTTTCGGAACAAGCTCACTTCCACTTGCTCCTGCGCTGAGCCTCACATTTGATGTTTCACAACACTCCTGTGAATAGGGTATTAATTGCCTATTTCACCGGCTGGGAACTGAGGTTCAGGAAGGCTGGGTGCAAAAGGTCATGTGGGGCAGGCTCTGGGGTATGGCGAAAACTGTTGCCCTCTGGTGCCTCACTACTTCCAAGCTCACCCTCTGCCAGCCATCCCCCCATCCCTCCCCACTCTCCTAGCCCCCTCCCTGACCTGTTCCGGCCAGGGTCACTCTAGGCCTAAACCTGAGTAAGGTGAGCTAAGCCGGACCTCTTGGGACCCTGCCTGGAGGGGTAGCAGGAAGTCACTCTTCACCCAGGATGGGATTTTGATCTGTTTGTTCACAACTTTCCTGATTCTGGTTGGTTTGGGTGGTGTTTTAGAAAGAGGGTCTCCCCCAAGTTCTCTGCCAAGGGCTCATTTTCCCCGGGGGTAGTTCTTACCTCAGGGGTCTCAGCAGGAAACGGGGGAACACTCGAAGTATTTGCCAGTAGAGGGGTTAATGAAGGGACTGTTCACAGAGATGTGGGCAGGAATGGTGAAGCACCCTGGGGGTCACAACCATGGAATGGAGTCACTGGAATGAAGTCACTGCCCACAGGCCAGAAGGAACAAAGGGCGGGAGCCTTGCTAATGAACCTGGAGAGAGATGTATCCATGGCTGCAGGCCAACCAATCCTGATCTCACTCTCCTCCCTCCCTCTGATCTCCTGCCAGTGTCTCCTACGGCCAAACCCCACCTGAAACCGTAAGGCAAGGGGGCCCAGGTGAGACTGTCAGCAGGAATCAGCCCCAGGACAGACAGCAGGGCTGAGAAGCTTGGAGCACGGAGAGTAGGCGGCCCAGAGCTCCTCTCTTCCTGGACTCTGTTTTGTGGAGGGGCCGAGACACGGTGGCTCTGCTTGTTTTCAGAGCATCTGTGCCTGTTGCAGAGCATCCATTGTCATCTTTTCAGGCCCAGGTTTGTCCGCAAGGCTGTGCCATCCCTGGTTCTCAGAACCCATCACATCACTCAGCTCAGTGATTGGGCATTATTCTCTGCATGGGTTCATTTCCCCAGGAGACAGTTCTAGCATCCTCTATCCTGTGAGCTCTTTGCAGGCAGGGGTCTGGGCCAAATAAAGCTATTTGCTCTGACACAGGGCCTGGCACAGGCCAATGCCAATGTCTGCCAAGTGAACTGAGTCCTACAGCCTCACCACCTCACGCTGCCTTGGTATGTATACACAATCTGGGCACATGCATATGTCTGTTTCCCTGAATACACTGGGGTTTCTTGATGGTGAGAGGCCTGGGCCTGGCACATAGCAAGCATCAAATGTTGCCTGAATTGGCCTAGGTAGGGCCATCCTGCTTTCCTTCACCTTTTTTTTTTTTTGAGATCCTACTATATGCTAAAGCCCTGTGCTAGGCCCTGGGGACATAGCAGTAAATAAGACACACAAAGTCAGGGGCTTCCATTCTAGTGGGGGAAGCAGAGAGGGAACTGAAAAGAAGCAATAATATTGCAGTTGTAATAAGTGCTGCACAGGAAATAAACAAGGTGATGATCCCAGTAAGTGGGTGGACCTTCATGTGGGGGGAGGGGACATACCAGGAAAGGCCTTTCTGAGGAGATGACATGTAAGCTGAGACCTGAAGAAGAGTAGAAACTGGGATGTGAAGAGCTGGGAAGGGTATTCTAGGTAGAGGGAACAGCAAGAACAGAGGCCTGGAGGTGGAGGAGTTTCTGGGACCCTGGGCGACTCAGTGTTTCAGCCTAAAGGAGGGCCTGCGTGGGGAGGTTAGGAGGCGTTAAGGAGTTCAGTCTTGGGGACTGCTCAGGGCCAGCTCCTGGGCCAGGGGTTTGGAGGGGAAGGGATGACCTTTTTAATGCCACCCTTGCTGCCTGTTGCCTAGCACCCACAGCAAACAGTGCTGCTGGCAGGCCTTACCCTCACTCCCTGGGCTCCCCTCTGACTGGCAGCAGCTGTCAAATGACCAGCAGCTGAGGCTTTGCCAACCTCCTCCCCTAGCATATTTCAGGGGTAAGTCAGAAAATGACCAGCTGCCTCCAAAGCGCAACTTTTCTTGTGCATCATACCTTACAAGGGTGTATTTGGCTGCCCTGGGTGTTAATCTCCCACCCCCTTGCATTAGACAGAGAGATATAAATACACAGCCACAGGCAGCACACTCAGATATGTGAATTAATGAACACAGACGCAGGCCTCACTCACACACAGAAGACATTCCTCACACCCATCCACACTCACCCGCAGGCACTCAGGCACACAATCACACACAGGACTATCTGCATGGCACACAAACAGTCACAACAGTTGGCTGCACACATAAAAACCCCACAACACAGTCACTTCCCCGGATTTATACAATCCCACATCAACATACCCACACACAGACATGTTCCCACAGTCACCACAATTACTCTTGGGCACACAATCCCATAATCTCCTGCTCTGCACACCACACACACAACCAGGTGGTGTTCCGACAGCCAGCAGTGGGGCACATGGATACAACCAACAATTCACACACGTTCAACACATTCACACCATTACCCCACCTCCACACCCCCCTCAAGGCCTCTGATGAAACACACATCCAGAACGTGGGCTTGTGACAGTGCACAGCATTCTTCTGCGATTAAGTCAAAGACCTCCCCACACAGAGGGGCTAAGTGGAAAAAAGGCATTGGAATGCCCGAGGCCCAGGTCTGGGAAGGGACAGGCAGCTTCTCTCTTGGGGAGAACGACTTGGGTGTTGGAAGTTTGCCCCCCGATACTGGTGGGCTAAGGACTTGGGGTAGGGGACATGCCTTGGAATGGACAGAAGCAGGGCGGGGGTGGGGTGGTGGTGGTGGAATGTGACAGGTGGAGCAAGCTGAGAGACCCCAGGGAACCTCGCAGCGCGGCGGGGCTGAAAGCTGTGTTCAGTATGGACCTCAACCTTATAGGCTGACACCCCTCCTACACAGTCCGTCCCTAACCCCAGCCACAGGCTCCCAGGCTCCCCACTGCCCCCAAACTCCTGCGGTGTGGCTTGTTAGCCTTCCTCCTCTAGCCCTTCAGGACAGCAAGGTGCCCAACTGTGGCCGACATTCCCAAATGAGCGGGGGTGCTGGGTCCCTCTTAGTCCTCCACCCCAAACCCTCCCCGTCTCCCCCACCGGCCAGGCCGGGGAAAGTGCTCTTCTGGACCTGCAGAGCCACCTCCTCTCCTGATTCCCGGCAACGGGGACCCTGGGAGGGGAATGGTGGAGAGAAAGAAGGTTCCGGAATATCTCCAGGCTGGCTGGTTTTGTGGACCCAGATAACCACCCCCATCCCCACCCCCAGCAGCCCCGCAGGCTAGTCCCAGGAGGGGCGGCCCCTCCCCACCCTCTGGAGGCGCGGCCGGCTCCCTCCTCCCGCGGGCAGGAGTCCGGGCCAAGTGGGCGCGCCCTCCCGGCCGGGATCCGGTGTCGGCTGCAGCTGTCAGTGCGGCGGGCACGGAGCTGGCGGCCGGCGGGGCCGCCTATTAATAACGCGGCTGCCCAGCCCGGGGTCGCGCAGCCATGGCCAGCTCGGAGCCCCGGCGCAGCGGGGACGGCGCCGCCCAGGCCGCGAGGTAGGACCGTCCAGGGCCCGCGTGGCCGTCCCTGTGGGGAGGGGAGGCTGGACGGATTCCCTTCCCCCACCTACCAGCACCTTCTGCCTAGCGGGGGTAGGGGACCGGCGGGGTGCGGCACGACGCGGGGCGGAGCCACCAGCGAAGGGAGATGGAGGGGAGGGGTCCGCGCTCAGGGTCCTGGCATCTCCGTTCATCAGCGGCTTTTTATAATACCCCCTCCCCTTCCTCGGGCCATGTGAGAATTAACCCTTTCAACCGCCAAATGCCATTTGGCCCATAGTGGCCAAAGAAGTTACTTGTTTCTGTCAATCCTCACCCCAAATACAACGGGAGGTGGAGGCCTCCTGCATTCGCTGTGTGGAAGACTCTTGGTGCAAGGTTGGGCATCTGCCAGCTTGGAGTTAAGTCTGTTCAGGCAGCTTGTCCCCAGCTGTCTGGGGCCTGGAAAGGGGGTACAGGGTCTGCTATCCCAGACCAGCAGGAGAGCCCTGGACTTGAGGTTCTCCTGCATCCATCCACACTGTCAGCTGGTGAGAGGGCAGGAACCTGTGGCTGAGAAATTGGGAGAACAAGGGCTGTTTCTACCCCAGGTCAGACTGTAGTCCTGAACTTCCCAATGTACCAAGAGGTGGAGGTGCAAATACACACACCCGACACCCCTGACTGTCACATACAGCACAAAGCTGAACCGTCTTACACATACCCTCACCAGTACTGCCATACACACATACAGGTACACAGAGTCAGACACACACCAACTCATGTCTGCACAGTATCACCAACACTCACAGCCACAGCCCTAATGGACAGAGCTGGGTGCTGCTGGAGTCCGCTGGGGATGGGGACAGAGTGGCAGAGGCAGGCTGTTTGGGGCCAAGGAAGCCTGAGGTCAGCGGCCCCAGCTGAACTGGCTCCCTTGCCCCTGGGCCTCCCATAATCTACTTTCCCCCATCCTTACAGAGAGGCAGCTGTGTGAGGACAGCCTCTGGCCTCGGTCTGGCACTGTGGGTGGGGTGACTAGGACAACATGGTGTATGGTAACAGCAGCACCTGGAAGTCAGGAGGCCTGGGTTCTACTTCCAGATTTGCTACTCGACCTTGGGCAAGTTTCCTCCTTGGACCTCAGTCGGTTTCTGCCTGCCTTCCTTCCACAGAGCCCCACCCTGGGATACAGAGAGAATGAGAGCTTACTTGTCCTTAGAAAACGGAGTGTCACAGGAGACAGACACATGCACTTCTTATAGCACAGAGCACTACGTGCAAAGATGAGCCGCATACGAAGTGCCTTGAGAATGCAAGGCCCTTTGGGGTGGGCTGGGAAACACTTCACAGAGATGGACTCTAGCAGGGCTTGAATGGTGAGTAGAAATTTGTTAGGCAAATATATACAAATACATTTTGAATGCTATGGGCCAAGCTCTAGAGTACCCGCTCTCATTGTTTCCTCTCTTTTAGACCTCATGCCTATTCTAAGAGCTGAGTGGTCAAGAGGAGGTCTGAATAAAACACAAAAATAAACAAAAACAGCTCTGGCTCTGGAGTGGAACCTTGAGTGAATCTTTACTCTGTTTATGCTTTGGTTTCCTCATCTATAAAAGGGAGGTAATAGATGAGCATCATATCAATGAGTATTCATGTAACATGCATAGAATACTGCCATGAACAGTTATGTCATTCCAGGGCGGAGGACTCCGCAGGAGGGTGATCTCCGGTCAGCCTGCTAGCTGCTGAGGATCAGGGTGGGTTCTGGCTGGCTGAGCAGGTGCATCCTTCCTGGACACTGGAGCTCTACCTTTCCAGAACTGTTCTCTAGTCGGGTGGTATACAAAGAGCAGCGTTTTCTCAGCTGGATCCTTTAGCCATTGTGGGCTAAAGGGTAGAAGGTATAAAAAGTTAAAGCGTGTTCCAGATTGTCAAGCATTGGGTGGGCTCCTGGGGAGTGAGATGAGGCTGAAAAGGTATGTTGGGGCTACATCTTTAAGGGCCTTGAATCTCTGCTAAGCAGTTGGTTATCTATGGGTGAAGTAGGGCGACATGGTTTGCTTTATGTTATGGCAAGTTGTGGCATTGTAGAGCATAGACTAGGATGAGAAGGCCTGTTGGAAGGCTGGCACAGATTTGCAGGTGAGAGATGATGACTTTGACTAGGGCCCTGGCAGTGGATGGAGAGGGGGATGGGGACTGCAGAGGCTCAGAGATAGAAGGGTTAGTTCTCGGTAAGTTGTCTGTATAGGGGAGGGGAGAGGTGTTTAAAGATTTCTTGTCTCATCAAGCTGGTAATATGTTTCACTGAGCTGGAGAATACAGGTGGAGCAAGCTCAAGGAGAAGAATAATTTAGGGCAGTTGAGTTTGAGGTGCAAAGTAACATCTGGTTAAGATATCTAAGAAGCGCTTTCTCTCTGGTAAAGTGATGTAAATGGACTAGGTGACTGTCAAGGTGGTCTTGGAACTTTAGGTTTTGGTGTGGGTGCTGGTTTGAAGGCAGCCAGTGATGTTTGAGGCCTGATGAAACCATACTTTTATAGTTTCCAGTGGGCCAACATGAGAAAACAAAGGGAATCCAGGGACTCCCGGGTGTAAGAGAGGACAGAGTACAGGATAATTTAGAGTAAAAATAACCTTTATTGGGAACTTGGAATTAAGATATAGAACTGGACTCAAGTAGGCCTTTTCAAAACAGAGCAATCAAAATCTTTGACATGTGGAACTTTTTACTTATACTTTATGTCTGAAAAAATGTTTCTTGAAAGCTATAGTCAAATTTAGTTTGTTTTATAAATGGTATACATTAAATGTAAGTTTCTTTGAGTAAAGTACTTAATCATTTTTAAAAAATATATTTTATTGATTTTTTTACAGAGGGGAAGGGAGAGGGATAGAGAGTTAGAAACATCGATGAGAGAGAAACATCTATCAGCTGCCTCCTGCACACCCCCTACTGGGGATGTGCCCGCAACCAAGGTACATGCTCTTGACTGGAATCGAACCTGGGACCCTTGAATCCGCAGGCCGACACACTATCCACTGAGCCAAACCGGTTAGGGCAGTATTTAATCATTTTTAACCTCAGTTTCCTGATCTGTAAAATGGGGATAAATGTAACTAACTACCTCACAGAATTGTTATGAGGATTAAATGAGTTGACATACATAAAGCACTTAAAACAGGGCCTGGCACACATCAGACCTCTATAATAATTATTATTTCCATGGTATTTTATATTTTCAAAGAATTGCTTAGAGATCCAACGTAGGTAAGATGCATTTGAAACAGGAAAGACAAAGCCACTTGAGGGCCAAAGAAACAGGGGAGCATTCCTTGGCGGGAACTGATCGAGCTAGCAGGCAACAGGCTGCTGGGTTATTGGGCTCATTTGTTGAATCACAGAATCTAATGGATGATTGACATCTTACAGGAACAAGAGATGTGGTTTCACTTGCTGTGAAACAGTCTTTTAAGATTTTAGTTAAACTCAGCCTTTGTCAAGAACATGATGGCCAGCCCTATGTGCTAAGGGAATCTTGACTGCATCAGTAGTGTCCAGAGATTGACTGCTTAGAGCACACCTGGGTATTGCTCCAATACCCAACCCCAAGGGACAGTGAAAATTTGGAGCCTGGTCGGAAAGAAGTGACCCAAATGAGGAAGGCACTGGAAACTGGGCATGCATGGAATTGAAAGACAAGTTAGTTCGTGTGAAGTGTTTAGAGAACTTATATGGGAAAGGAGTTAGACTTCTCTGAGTCTAGAAAGAAGAATCAAGTCCAGGTAAAAAAACATTTTACCTCAACATTAGAACTTTATGATCGCGAAACAAAGAGTGGTGGCTCAGGTGTTAGTTTCCTGTCCTTAAAGGTATGTAGCAGACTAGACATTGACATCCTGGGTATGTTGTCAGGGGATCTAAGCACTGGGCTGTGTGGGGATAAGTCAGTGGAGGGAAGGGAGCAAATACTGAGATGTGAGAACCTGATATAATTAAGGTCTACGGCCTAATGGCTCCAGCCACCGACCACCCTGGGATTGCAGCTGCCCTCTCACTTTAAGTCATTTCTTTTGCAGGGAAACAAGAGCACAGGCCACGTCTTTTCAAGAGGAGGGACACTCTGAATTCCTGGGTGATACTTTGCCTTTGGAGGGGATCTTGAATTTAGAGGACATTCTCTTCCTGGGGGACACAGGTGACTCTGATGACACACTGTATCTGGAAGAGACTGAGAAGCCTGAAGAGACACTGTATATTGAGGATAACAGGCAGCCAAATGAGGCCTTGTGTGTGGAGGAAGCTGTGAAGCCGGAGGACACACTGTGTGTGGAGGAAGCTGTGAAGCCGGAGGACACACTGTGTGTGGAGGAGCCTTTGAAACCAGAGGACACACTGTGTGTGGAGGAGATTGTGAAGCCGGAAGATACACTGTGTGTGGAGGAAGCTGTGAAATCGGAGGACACACTGTATGTGGAGGAGCCTGTGAAGCCGGAGGAGACACTGTGTGTGGAGGAGCCTGTGAAATCGGAGGACACACTGTGTGTGGAGGAGCCTGTGAAGCCGGAGGAGACAAGCCCAGAGCAGATGGCTTATGGAGGAGAGACGGTCACAAACGAAGAGAAGCCTAACCCCGAGAGCCTTGGAGCCGGGGCTAGTCCCAGCACAGAGGAGAGCCTGAGCATAGAGGACCTAGAATTGCTCGAGGGGCGTTTCCAGGAATGTGTCCAAGCTGTGGCCCAGCTGGAAGAGGAGAGGGATCAGCTCATCCATGAGCTTGTGTTGCTCCGGGAACCAGCTCTCCAGGAGGTGCAACAAGTCCATCAGGACATCCTGGATGCCTACAAACTGCATGCTCAAGCAGAGCTGGAGAGGGATGGGCTAAGGGAGGAGATCCAGCTGGTCAAGCAGAAACTGTTCAAGGTGACCAAGGAATGTGTGGCCTACCAATACCAGCTGGAGTGCCGCCAGCAGGACGTGGCCCAGCTTGCTGATTTCCGGGAAGTGCTGACGGCACGGGCAGCCCAGCTCTCAGAGGAACTGGCCCAGCTCCGGGATGCCTGTCAGAAGCAGAAGGAGCAGCTACGGCAACAAATAGAAGCACCTCCAAGCCAGAGGGATGGACAATTCCTGCAGGAGAGCCGGCGGCTCTCTGCCCAGTTTGAGAACCTCATGGCAGAGAGCCGCCAGGGCCTGGAGGAGGAGTATGAGCCTCAGCTGCTGCGGCTCCTAGAGAGGAAAGAAGCCGCTGCCAAAGCCCTGCAGAAAACCCAGGCAGAGATCCAGCAGATGAAGGAGGCTCTGAGGCCCCTGCAAGCAGAGGCCCAGCAGCTCCATCTGCTAAACAGGAATCTGGAGGACCAGATCACACTTGTGAGGCAAAAACGCGATGAGGAAGTGCAGCAGTACAGGGTAGGCCCATTGGGCATGAAAGGAATTTCGGTCTCTTAGCTTGGGGGAGGGAAAGGAAAGGATTCAATATCTTTTGGGCTGAAGGACACTCTGTCATATGGAGGTCTATGGTAGAGGTTGAAAATGACTTGCACTCTTAATTTAAACCCTTTTATACCAATTATCTCATTTGATCCTCTTATTAATCCCCCAAATCCTTTATTATTTTTAAATCCTTACCCAAGGATTTTTTTTTTTTTAAATATGGAACCCTTCACGAATTTGGGTGTCATCCTTGCGCAGGGGCCATGCTTACCTTCTCTGTATCGTTCCAATTTTAGTATATGTGTTGCTGAAGCAAGCACAAATATTTTTTTTCTTTAAAAATATTTTTTTTTTTTATTGATTTTAGAGAGGAAGGGAGAGATAAAACATCAATGATGAGAGGGAATCATTGATCGGCTGCCTCCTGCACGCCCCACACTGGGGATCCAGCCTACAACCGGGGCACGTGCCCTGATCAGAACTGAACTGTGACCTCCTGGTTCACAGGTCTATGCTCAACCACTGAGCCATGCCAGTCGGACCCAAAGATATTTTTCCCATTGATTTTTAGAAAGTGGAAGGTAGGAGGTGGGAGAGAGAGAAACATCAATTCGAGTGACACATCAACTGGTTGCCTCCCGCAGGCACCCTAACTGGGGCTGGGGATTGAACTGCAACCAAGGTATGTGCCATTGACCAGGAATCAAACCTGTGACTCTTCAGTCTGATGCTCCAACCACTGAGAAAAACTGGCCAGAGCCATTATTATTTAAAAATATATTTTATTGATTTTTTACAGCGAGGAAGGAAGGATAGCTAGAAACATCGATGAGAGAAACATCGATCAGCTGCCTCCTGCACGCCCCCTACTGGGAATGTGCCCGCAACCAAGGTACATGCCCTTGCCGGAATCGAACCTGGGACCCTTCAGTACGCAGGCCGACGCTCTATCCACTGAGCCAAACCGGTTTTGGCCATTATTATTATTATTTTTAAATAGAAGAAACAGGCTCAGTGAGCCAGAGTAATTTTTTGTAAAATGTTTTGTTTTCACAGAGGGAGAGGGATAGAAACATCAATGAGATGCATGCCCCCCACTTGGGATCAAGCCTACCACCCCGGGAATGTGCCATGACTGGGAATCAAACTGTGATCCTCTCGTTCATGGGTCGACATTCAATCACTGAGCCACTCCAACCGGGGAAAAACCCTCTCGATGAGTGTCTTTCAGAGCTTTACCATAATTAAAGGAATCAAGGTCTGAAAGAGCTAATTCTTTGTGAAATGGCTTCCTAAATTGTCAAAGGTCGCTTATGGCACCTGGTTACTTTTTTCAAAGGTACATGTCACTCTTAAAATGGTAAACACTGCCACTTTCAAATAGTCAACAGATATTATCTACTTACTATGTGCCAGGGAGTGAACTATGTGATGACAAAAGAAATCAGAAATGGGGAGGGGGAGGAGCTCTTGCTCTCCAACCGTTTACAGTCTAGGAAGGACACCAGATAAAATGAACATATTACATAAAATCTAAGACACTTGGTGTGTTTTTTCCCTTTTTTGTGTTTTTAAAAAATATATATATTTTATTGATTTTTTACAAAGAGGAAGGGAGAGGGATAGAGAGTCAGAAACATCGATCAGTTGCCTTCTGCACACCTCCTACTGGGGATGTGCTTGCAACCAAGGTACATGCCCTTGACCAGAATGGAACCTGGGACCTTTCGGTCCACAGGCCGACGTTCCATCCACTGAGCCAAACCAGTTAGGCCAAGACACTTGGTTTTAAGATGCACTCTGATCTGTTAAAATGTCAAAGCCTTAGAATCAATGAAATACAAGACTTCAATGTGATAAACACTGTAATAGTTATAGGAAAAAGGCACGTACTGTTGAAGCATGTACAATTAGCCCTGCCTAGAAATTTTATGAGGATTGATTAATAGATGGCATGTAGTTAAAGTTCTTTACATGTAGTAATTCATTTAATTCTTACCTCTCTAAGTATGAACTGTCATCATTTGAAAAATGAGAAAAGAGGTGAGAAAGAAGCTGTCATTTATCCAAGGTTATGCATCTAGGATGTGATGCATATAATAACCCTGAGCAATCTAGCTCAAGCCAATAGTCAACCACAATGTGTCTGTATAAATGAATTCATGGGGTAGACAGGGAAAGGCTTTCCAAACAAAGGGAACAGCCTACACATACGCATGAAAACGCAAAGACATGTTATAGGAAGTGAGAGTGGCTGGATCATAAGGAATGTGAGCGGTGATGAGGTTGGAGAGGTAGGTGGGGATCAGAATGTAAAGGGCTTTATGCAAAAATAAGTTTCCTCCAAAGCCAGGCCCTTTCCACAAAATAGAATTTTAGATGAAATGCCAATTTTATATAAAACAGGCAAAAGTGGAGCTACTAATTAGTGGCAAGGGCACTTCATTTTGGCTTCTTTCTGGGCTTCATGGGAAAGTTTGAAGATCACTAAGGAGCCTTAAGAATGTGAGCTTGTGCAAGTTTGTCTTAATGGAAACAAACTTGCACAAGTCCTGGCTCTACCACTTTCTGAGGGGAACTTTGGACAATTACTTAATCCACATGGCTCTGCTCCCTCACATGGAATACACGTCAAAGGGCTTTTGCAAGGCATGAACTAGTTAATGTTTGTGAAGCATGTGTAATGGTGCCTGGCCCATAGGTATGTCCTCTTTTAAAAATATATATTTCATTGATTTTTTACAGAGAGGAAGGGAAAGAGTTAAACATTGATGAGAGAGAAACATCAATCAGCTGCCTCCTGCACACCCCCCACTGAGGATGTGCCCACAACCAAAATACATGCCCTTGACCGGAATCGAACCGGGGACCTTTCAGTCCGCAGGCCGACGCTCTATCCACTGAGCCAAACTGGTCAGGGCTGTACTCTTAAAATGGTGGGTGGATTGAAAAAGGCTGAAACAAAACTTTATGAGATGTGAGATATGTAGGATAAAATGGGTAGGACTGGGTGACTGGCTACAGTGGGTGGGGTGAGAAATATGCTGAGAATGATGTTTTTAACTGAAAATTGGTAGGTTGCTAATACTGAAACATGGAATATGCTTACTATCTGCAAGTTTCACATCAACAAGCATTATGTGTACTCCCAGGAACCTACAATCTGGGAGTTAGGCATGAATTTAAAAGATAAGTAGCAATACAACAGCAGATGCTATGTGACAGAAGTAAAGGCATAGAGATCTGAGTTGGTCAGGCTTGAGCAGCACTGTCCAACCCAAGTCTCATGCAAGACACAGATGCCATGTAAAATTTCTAGTGACACTTAAAAAAATAGGTGAAATATTTTATGTAACCCAGCATATAAAAAACATGATTTCTACATGTAGTCAATATCAAATTTTGAGGTATTTCATTTTGTGCTAAGTCTTAGAAATCTATCTTACATTTACAGACATCTCAATTTGGACGAGCCATATTTGAAGTACTCACTAAGCCCCACATGGCTAGTGACTTCCATACCGGAGAGTGCAAGATCGGGGAAAATGTTCATACTGAAAGAGTAATGGAGGTTCTAGTCAGAGGTAGGGGTAAAAGTGGAGAGCATCTAGATGAAAGGAAGTGGGAAGCCTTTGGAAGATTGAGATAGAACAGTTTTTAGAAAGTTAATCTATTGGTGCTACATCAGATTAAGACTGGAGACTGTCCTTAACGCCAGTCGTTGTAGCAATATCTCCTTCACTCTGTTTCTTCCTGCCAGGCACTGATGGTACAGCCAGCCTTCTCAAGCGTGTACTTTTGTGCCTTGTCAAAATAACAGGTTTGCTAGAGAAATTTGGGAAATCGGGGTAGAGGTATGCAAACACTTCCCTTCAGATGACTCACTTAGAGAGTAAGGCCTAATTTCTGGGTGGTGTAAAGCATGACTAAGCACTAAAAAAGGCCTTTTGGTAATGTTTATGTAAATTGAGATTCAGCCAGAGTATCAACCATTGCAGATTGATGTGCCACAGGTATATCAAGGATGACTCAGAGAACAAATTATTTAGATACTTCTAATAGCATGTATCCAAACTGGATTCCTCTTTTTAAAATATATTTTTATTGATTTCAGAGAGAGAGAGGTAAACATCAATGAAGAAAATGGATTGGCTGCCTCCTGCACGCCCCCTACTGGGGGTTGAGCCTGCAACCCAGGCATGTGCCCTTGATGGAAATCGAACCTGGGACCTTTCAGTCCGCAGCTCTATCCACTGAGCCAAACCAGCTAGGGCTGGATTCCTATCTTTTTTTTTTTTTAATATATGTATTTTATTGATTTTTTCACAGAGAGGAAGGGAGGGATAGAGTCAGAAACATCAGATGAGAAACATCTATCAGCTGCCTCCTGCACACCCCCTACTGGGGATGTGCCCACAACCAAGGTACATGCCCTTGACGGGAATCGAACCTGGGACCCTTGAGTCCGCAGGCTGATGCTCTATCCACTGAGCCAAACCGGTTAGGGCTGGATTCCTATCTTACTATTCTTCAAAATTTGAGAAGTCACTGACCCTTTAAAGTATGCCTCAAACTTGAACGCTTTCCCAACTCCCTCACACTTCCCAAGGATCCATGCCAGCTAGGAACAAACACCAGACTGATTTGCTGACATCTTCCTTACCTCATTCCTCAGGCATTAAACCTCAGCAGACAATTTACAGAATGCACCCTGCCTGTTGGCAGAATGGGAAAGTTATCTGAAAGCTCCAGAGGGCCCACAGGGCATAGCATCTTTTTTATTTTTTTAAAGAAATTCTATTATTCTTTTTAAAAATATGTTTTCATTGATTTCAGATAGGGAGAGAACATCAACGATGACAGAGAATCATTGATTGGCTGTCTCCTGCACGCCCCCTACTGGAAATGGAGCCCACAACCTGGGCATGTGCCCTTGACTGTAATCGAACTTGGTACCCTTCAGTCCACAGGCCGACACTCTATCCACTGAGCCAAACCTGCTAGGGCTAGCATCTTTTTCCAATTTAACATTTTTGAACAAATTCAGTCTTAATGAAAACAAACTTGCACATAGAGCAAGAGGTGTATAAAATTCCTAGCTCACCAAGAGAACCAAAATCCTCCCCAACACTTCTTAAAATTGTGAAACTAAAAGTCCCTCTGAGTACTACTGTCGCAGGATTACATTAAGTAAGCTTTGGTTAATAGACAAGACTCCTTTCTTCACCATCTGCAAATGGAGTATCACTTTGTCATAACAACTCTTTAATCCGTTTCAACCTTAATACTTCTATGAAGATTAAACAATATACAAGAAAGTGCTTTGTAAACTGTAACGGACAATGTAAGATTTTTATTGTTCGGTTCATCAGATATGTTCTTGGCCCTCTTATGCAGGAACAGCTGGAGAAAATGGAAGAACAACAGACACAGTTAAGAAGTGGAGTGCAACTCCAGCAACAGAAGAACAAAGAGATGGAGCAGCTAAGGATCAGCCTTGCTGAAGAGCTTTCAACTTATAAGTCAGTTTTTGCTGCTTATCCAAATCTGAACTAACACTGGGTGAAGGGATGGATGGTGGGGAGGGCAGATGTTGATCGAGGGAAATGTTTTCACCCACAAACAGATGGGAAACGGCTCTCTTTTTTTTTTAAGGGCTATGATACCCAAGAGCCTGGAACAGGCTGATACTCCCACTTCTCAGGCAGGTGGAATCGAGACACAGTCTCAAGGTGATCCTTGTAGATACAAGAATGGAGTTTGCATTTTACTTTCTTAACAATACTAATGCCTTAAAGAACTTAAGTGTGTGTCTAATGAGAAATCATGTAGGGATAACATGTACCTCCAAATTGCTTGGTTCAAGCATTCAGGGTTCATTTGGAATGCTTGTTTCTGATAGGACTAAAAAAATATGCCCTAATTTTCACCAGGAATTCTGTTAACAGGATGAAACATCAAAGCTCTGCATTCTCCCACCTGACCCCACCTGCTATTCATAGTTTCCTTAGAATAGCAGAAGGTAGTTATGCTACCTAAATTCAAACTACGACAAAAGAGGCCAAGGCAACAAAATTCATCTGTATAGAAAAGCTGAAGAGGGTGTTGTTTATAAATTTTATTCTCAACTTCCTAGTTCACCTTACAGCTTGGATACAAACTCCCAAATGACTACTGTAACTAATGCTTTTCCTAACTCACTAGGACTTTCTTTTACTGTGTTTTTTCCAAGCATAACAGATTACACTTATTGTTTGGGAGATTACTAGAATCAAGTAATTGAGGAAAATGATCTGCTAAACACCGTTGTGTGGATCAGATTAAAAGTACAATAGGGAAAAAGCAACAATTAACTCAAAGAAAAAACTACAGAATTTC
The DNA here is from genome assembly GCA_026230045.1 of Corynorhinus townsendii. NCBI lineage: Eukaryota > Metazoa > Chordata > Mammalia > Chiroptera > Vespertilionidae > Corynorhinus > Corynorhinus townsendii. Next base: position 201,384,372 of record JAPDVU010000002.1, read on the forward strand.
AGGCACTGTAATACCTGTGTAAATTTAACCTGGACAGAGAAAAATTGTAGCTAGCCCCTCCCATCACCATCACATAGATTAACATTCATTACTTTGCAAATAAGAATCACCCAAATATGTCATAGGGGAAAGTCAACCCTGTTCATATGAGTCACAGTCTAGCAATCTCTCTCCCCAACAAAACCTACAATAAATTTCAGAAGTTCAGTTATAAACTTTATACTGTATTAGAGAGCCAGTGCACAAAATTTGTGCACTTGGTGGTGAGGGGGTCCCTCAGCCTGGCCTGCACCCTCTCGCAGCCTGGGATCCGGCAGTTGGACAACCTTAGCACCACTGTGGAGGTGGGAGAGACTCCCGTCACCACCACTGCACTCGCTAGCCATGAGCCCAGCTTCTGGCTGAGCAGCACTACCCCCTGTGGGAGCACACTGACCACCAGGGGCAGTTCCTGCGTCGAGTGTCTGCCCTCTGGTGGTCAGTGCACATCATAGTGACTGGTCATTCCACAGTTCAGTCTATTTACGTATTAGCCTTTTATTATATAGGATTATTTCAAGTTGCAGAAATAATAAATTTATTCTTTCTTTCAATCTTACAGGAGCTGTTTAGAAATGTATGGCCGAATCTGTAACCCAGAATCAACCAAAAAAGCTTCCTAACAAAGGATCACTTAAGTATCCTTTGGACATACTTTTTTCCAAACAGAGAAAAGAGTGCCAGGAACTTGGCAAGCAATTCACCCTGGGGAAGATACAAATACTGGCTGACCTGCTTAAAAAGACTCTAGGCTGGCTGGAGGCAGAACACACCAGTCAGCTCTTAGCTGGATTCTATTTCACAGGCTGCTGGTAATGACTTCAATGCACGGAGGAACGGCAAAAAAAAGAGCCTCCTGTCCCTCCTGTCCACCAGCAGCAAAGGATGAATCTATGCACCCTTGCAGTCTTGTGCAGAATGAAACTTGCCTTGTGTTGACCTAAACCAAAAACATTTTTTTGGAGCACAGGTGGGGTCAAAAGGCAGCCAATTTTCATTATATGGGTTTATAATTTGAATTCTTTTGTGCCATGAGTGCTGGACTTTAAATGAATCCTTTTACAAAGTTTACTTTTTATGCTGACGCATAGTTTACTCTTGTGTCAAGATAATTTTCACTATAGTCTAAAAGAACTTAAGTTCCTGAAAAAAAAAAAAAAGGAACTAAATTTGAATCTAAAGGTTAAGGATATTCAAATTTCCCTAAAGATCATGCCTCATGAAAATGATTTTTAGTCAGAGTAATCTACTTAGTTAAACTGAGTGATTGCAAAGAACCAGGCATTTTATCTGGTTATGGCTATAAAGGCTTTCAGCCTTTATTTCTCACTTCTCTAAGAACAGGCCTTGGTGAAAAACATACTGGGGAGATTCAACCTCTCTATGAGAAAAGGTTCAAACACCTTTTCCAAATTGAAATTTTGCCTTAAAATCTTTCTGCCACACTGCCTTTGACATGCTTGAAAGTCCATGTAGTTCTCTACGGATAGACTTCAAAAAGATGTTATCATAGACTAATCTGTACACCTATGATTCAATGTTTTATGTCTTTCACTTTCCCTGGGAAGGAGTAAAACTGTTTTCTATAGCTCTGGGTCTATTATAATTAACTAGAGGCCCGGTACACATGAAAATTCTTTCACTGGAGGGGGGAGGTCTCTCAGCCCAGCCTGCCCCCTCACAGTCCGGGAGCCCTCAGGGATGGGAGGCAACCTGGCGATCAGGGGAAGGCGATGCCCCATCACACCTCTGCTGCTGCCACTGCCGGCAGCACCTCGGCCAGCCCTGGTTACCTGAGCCTTGGGCAGCCGGGCAGCCATCTGAGGCTTGCCTGCACCTCAGGCTGGCCCTGGGTGGCTGAGAGGACTGGGGGAATCCAGAGGCAGGCACCCTGATGGGGCTGAGGGGACTGGGCTCTGCCATCTTTGAGGGTGTGACAGTCAATTAGCATTTTCCATCATTGACTGTGGGTGCCACCATCTTTGCGACAGTGTGAGGGTCAATTAGCATATTCACTCTTTATTAGATAGGATTCTGCTTTTGATAGCCAAAGACCACAGAAAATAACTGTCACCTGAAGAATTCTTCTAGAAGCCAGAGATTGGTGTTTGATAGATATTATATACTAAATAAAGCCCATCAGCATGGCATTATGTAGAAAAGCAATTTATTTCATTATAAGCACTTACACAGTTAGTCATAGAGAGTAACAGGCCTGTTAGTGAAACAGGTCACCCAAAACAGAGATGGTATCAAACTAGTGGTCAAGGACTAACTCCTAAAAAAAAGCAACTCTTATCCAGGATTAATTTAATTTTAAAAACAAATACAAGCTATAGATTCACTCTTCTCAACTTAGCTGGACAGTCTACCTGTGGTATGACTGTCAGGTAAAAACATACATCTTTACAACTTGGTGGTCCCAAGTTTTAAAAAAAAACAACCATTTCACAGAAAGGAAAGAAATAATATGAAATCAGCTCAAGAAATACACTAACAAGCAAAAATATATGGAAAACAGGAACACGTACTTTTGACTTAAGAAATTGAGAGGAGACTAGTCTACGTAGGAAATGTGCATCCTGGAAAAGTCAGGTGTGAAGATTTTAGAGTAGGAATTTATGACTTGAATCTCCCCTAATTCCTGAATAAAAACATCTTGCAGTACTTACACTTCATGGCTCACACACCTACCTCTCTTGGCTCTATTCCTTTTTTACTTCTAGCTTTTACTTAAATGAGCCTGAAAAACGTGGGGATATGGCATACAGAGAAAAATAACCACACACAATATTCCCCTTTCAGTGGCTACTTTAGATCTTTGATACTAGAAAATTCCTGAAAAAAATTTAAATATAAGTCTGTGGCTTTGCTGAATCAAGCCCCTCAGTTAATATTTAGAAAACCCCTTGGTTTGGGTTAATAGCATTGTTGATGGTACCTATTATAGAGGGATAGCTGAACAAAATCTGTGTCTCAAAACCAGTGTTAAATCACTATCAGGGTTGAGAGGAAAAAAAGGGTAATCTAAAATTACAAGTGCAGATGAATCTAAGACCCCTGTCCTTCTGGATCCACACTTCCTTCAGGGTCTTCATCATTATAAATATTCTCTGCCTGTCCAAAAACAAGGAAAAGAGAAAAGGGTATTTAGTAAACATGAAGTCAAATTCTTGAAGTTAAGGTTTCAAAAATAGATTAGGTCAGGTAAAGGTTATGAGTCATATAGTCTCTGTTGCAACTACTCAACTCTGCAATTCTTGGATGACAGTAGCCTAGACAATTGCAAATAAATAGGTATGTCTGTGCTCCAATAAAAGCAGACAGCTGGCCCACAGGCCAACACCCTGAATTAGGACATTCCCACAAAACTTAAGTATGGTTACTGAATGTCTTGGTAATCAACTTTCTTGAGTCCTTCAATCAGACATCATTCATCATAGTAAAAAGCCCTGGCTGGTGTGGCCCAATAGGTTGAGTATCATCCTATGCACTGAGAAGTGCATCAGAAATTGATTCTGGGTTGACCCTCGGTTGCAGGCTCGATCCCCAGTAGGCAACGACATTTTTCTCTTTCCCTCTCCCTCTAAAATCACTAAAAATAAATATAAAAAATAAAGTAAAAACACAAATGTTCACAGACTAATGAATAAATTTTTTTTTTTATAATAAAACCAGTCACAAAAACAAAAAACCCAGTCACATATTGTGATTTTGTTTATATTAAATGTTCAGAATAGGCAAATCCATAGAGAAAGTAGATTGGTGGTTGCCTAGTGCTGGGTGGACTGGAGGAAAATGGGGAGTGATGGCTAATGGATATGGGTGGTTATGGGGCTTCTTTTTGGCATAACTGACTGGGGTACTGGTTGCATAATTCTGTATATATACAAAAATCACTGAATTATGTTAAAAAAAAAAAAAGAAACCCCACCCCACCAACACTGTATGTTCCAAATCTTAATTATAATTTTTTAAAATGAAAATTGCTCTTGCATATCTACTTCTATTTCTTGATGAAACATCTTTATATAAAGGCATAATGTTAATTACAGACACCACTTTCATTTAGAAAAAATTTATTGTTCTTAGTTTAGCACCTACTATGCATAAATCACCAGGCTAGGTGCTACTAAGTATGGGATAGACTTGTTTTCGAAGAGCTTGTATTCTGACCGCAGGGAAATATATACAATTGTGTTATGTTTTCTGACAATGAATGTATAATGTCTTTTCCCCAACCTCAATTCTCTAATGCCAACTGGGCATCCAACAAGTCATTTCAATCCTGACATTAACTAATTAGAGGTAGTGCCAGACTCCACAGTTTTAAGGGATGTGACTAAGGGCTTAGTACCACAAGACTATCCTCACTTTGGGAACCAGTGATAGGAGTGCTATGAGTACCCAGGCTACTTGTTACTTATAAGAAGTCCCTTATAAATAAATCTGTTGGCTACTCAGGTCTGATAATATGCTGGAATGACTCACTAAATTCAGTTAAGTGCCCGGTGCACCGATTCGTGCACCAGTGGGTGCCTTGGCCTGGACTGCACCCTCTTGCAATCCAGGACCCCTTGGGGGATGTCAGACTGCCAGTTTTGGCCTGATCCCCACAGGCCAGGCCAGTCTGAGGGACCCCACCAGTGCACTAATCTGTGCATTGTGCACTGGGCCTTTAATATGCATATAAGTTCTTTGGTTAATTTCTTCCCTCTGAGAATCATCAGTCTATTCATGTCTCCATGCCTGTGCGTTGAGCATCTGCCCCCTGGTGATCAGTGCGCATCATAGCTACCAAACGCTCAGACACTTAGCATATTAGGCTTTTATATATATAGATTACTGGTTTACTATAAAGGCTAGAACTCAGAACAAATTGAAGAAAAGCATAGGGCAAGGTGAGGAGGGAGGACAGAGCTTCCATGTCGTCTCTGGGTGGCATCAATATGTTCATCAACCTGGAAGTTCATCAGATCAAGAGCTTTTTATAGGTTTTTCCAAGACTTTTTATAGAGCTCAATCCCCTATCTGCAGGTTAGTGGAACTGAACTCTCTAATCAAGCGTTTGGTCTTTCTGGAGACCAGCCTTATCCTGAGGCTATATCTAGGGGCCCCTTAAGTCACCTCCTTACCCTAAACTAAGGTGTGTCCCAAAGGGACTCCTTATTAATAGCAATAGTAGACTCCTTTGTAATAATTATGCATGGTGTCAGATTGGTACTAAATTTACCAGGTGATCATTTCATAAGTCAGTGATTTTCAAATTTATATCATGACACACAAACTAATTACTGAAATTTTGTAGCAAACCAAGAAATGTAATTTTTGCTGACCTGACAAAAATATTTTTGATTCATTCACACTGGATGGCTACTGTTGTGTTGGCTGTTGTCTTTTTTTAATTTATTTTTTACAATCTAAGGGAAAAGAGGTCAATGTGCCTGTGACTAAATAGGTATTGCGTGTTTTAAAAATTCTTGTGGCACACTAGTTGAAAATCACTGTCTTAAGTTATATAAATGTCTAACCAGTGTGATGTATAATCAAAATTAATACAATGTTATATGTCAAATGTAATTGAAAAATTTTTAAATTATTTTTTAAAAATAGCAAGAGACTCCTACCATTCAGGAAACGCTAAGGGTTTTAGGTACTTTTTAACAGAAACTAGAACAGAGACCAAATATTTATTTCTTATACCACAATTTTTCTTCTTCTTCTTTTTTTTACCACAACAATTCTTAAACAAATGTGCACACACACACACATACACACACTGAGTAAAGTAACAACCTGGCCTGGAAATGATGGCCTTGAAGGTTATGGAGTTCAATATCCTACACCATTCCCATGGCAACTACTAAAATACCTTTTAATTGAGAGATTATTGAAGGCAGCCCATTTCACCTTCTTGTTAGAACTCAATTTTTTATATCAATTTTCCGTGGGTGAGGTGGATTTTGTTTACACATGTAACACATCCTTGAAGTATACAAAGAAATCAGGAACTCTCTAAATGTACCAACCATATTCTGGCAAACAGACTTCTAAATAAATACCTACAAGTATTTAAACAGAAGACCAGATACACATAATTTAAAAACGAGGGATTCCACCATGCTGTTCTGCAACCTGCCTTTTCTCTACTTAATAGCACTGTCATGAGTATCTTACAAAGCTAAGTATATTTCCTTGATATATACTATTCCCAAGTATGTATGTAGTATATCATTTGTTAATCTCATAGGCCACAAACATTCTCATCAATAGTGCAATTCTGTAGGAAAGGTTTACATTTTAATACAGTTTTTAAAACTATGTTTTATTGATTTGAGAGAGAGAGAGGGAGAGGGAGAGATAGAAACATCAGTGCATGTGCCCTGACTGGGAATCAAACCAGCAACCTCTTGGTGCATGGTCTAATGCTAAACCACTGATCCACACTGGCCAGACTGTAGTAAAGTTTTAAAACATTTTTCCTCATGTCGAGCCAAAAACTTTCCCCTGGGGTTTATACTTGGCTCTAGATCTATCCTGAGAAACCGAAAGTTTCTTTGGAATTCTTTTCATTTATCAGGGTATCATCAATGAAAAGCCATACAACTATTTTGTTTTTTAAATTGTAGTAAAATAAACACAAACATAAAATTTACCATACTATCATCCATCTCCAGAATATATCTGTTTTATTACATTGCTATATATTAGAGATTACAGTTTTCCCCATTAAATTTCAAGCACTCTAAAAATGACATTGTGGTAGAAACTGTGCTAGGCATGTTCTCAGATCATTTCAAGGGAATAACCATTTCTAGATAATTCAATTGCTAGCTAAGAGGGAGAAACAAGAGGCAAACCAACAAATAGGTTACTTCAATAGCGCAGCAAGTGGTAATGAGAACCTGAGCAAAAAACTAGGGTGTGGAATAGACAGGAAAGTTGGGAAGGGATGTATTTGTAAGAGGAGTATAGATTGGAGAAACACTGCAGACAGAGACAACATAAAGTCTGGTAAGTGAACTAACCTAAAGGTGAATAGATAGTGGAGGAGAACTTCAATTTTCAAGTGTGGTGAGATGGGGATACTAAAGCCATATGGAAAACAGCCAAGTCAGAAGGAAAGGGGAGTAGGGAGAATGGGGAAAGCAGCAAGTTCAGTTTAGTTGAGTGTGAGATACTAGTGGGATAACGAGATGAAGATAAAGAGCAGGTAGTTGATAATGTACAGACAAGCACTAAAGTCACACTAAGGAGCACACTGAACAGAAATGCCAGTTGTATTCATTAAGTATATAAATATGAAGTGATAGTACACCTCCTTTATTTAACCTCCCCAAAATGACTAAATACTCACCATCTGCCACACTTGCATGATATTGTCTTCTGACACAGAACAGATCACCCAAGGTTCATTGGGATTCCAAGAGAAATCAGATATCTTAGCAGTGTGACCACCATGAATAAACTGAAGAAGGGAGGAAAACAAGATATAAAAAGCAGATAGAGGACATTAAATTACAAATTATTTCAATTGCTCAATGTTTGTACATACCAACAACTCTGGTGGCCCATCTTCTGCATCTTCAGGGGATTGTTCCTCTCCAATTTTACTAGCACAAAAAGATTTTCAAAAGTTAAAACAAGTTTCTCCTGAGTACCTAACTTTAGAAAGTATAAATAAAAGGAAATAATTCCACAAAAAAGTAACTAATACAAGACTTACCTTAAATCCCAGACATTCAGTCTGCGATCAGTACCACTGGAAGCCAAAATAGTCTCATTGTGAGGTGACCACTGAACCTACAGAGAATGAAGGAAACAGAAGTTTTCAACTACAAAACCGAGTGAAAAGCACCTAAAATTAATTTAACAATTTACATTTTTGTAAATAAAAAGAATTCAAAGTACTTAAAAAAAACTGATTTATACACAGAGAGGTAGAGGTGAAGGGAGGGGGGGAGAGGGAGAAGAGAAGGGGGAGAGACAGAGAGATTTGATGTTCCACTTAATTATGCATTCACTGGTTCCTTTTTCTATGTGCCTTGACTGGAGATCGAATTTGCAACCTTGGCGTATTGGGGATGATGCTCTAACCAATTGAAAACTACCTTGCTAGGGCCTCCAAATGTTTTAGACATAATTTAAAACTGACAAACAAGATCATTTTTGGTATGGAAATAACCCATTAGACCTAGGATATCAGCTTTTACTCTATTTGATCTTATGTTTTTGAAGACCTTTTTATTTATTCTGGCCTCTAGCCAAATGTAATAAAATTCTGACCTAAGAACTATAGTACAGATCACACACACTATTTCCCAAGTACTTATGAATTCAGTGTTTTACGTAAGATTAAAAATGACTCATTACAATTATTTTATTAAAGTAAAGTTAGCTACTACAAAGACAGCTCATAATTGTGAAAACTGTTTGGTAAGCCCTAGCTGGTTTGGCTCAGTGAATAGAGTGAAGGGTCCCAGGTTCCATTCTGGTCAAGGGCACATACCTTGGTTGCAGGTCCCTGGCTCTGGTCAGGGTGTGTGCAGGAGGCAACCAATTGATGTGTCTCTCTTATATCAATGTTTCTTTCTGTCTCTCCCTCTATCTTCAACTCTCAAAAATCAATGGAAAAATATCCTCAGGTGAGGATTAAAAAAATGAAATAAAATTATCTATCTATCTAAAAGGCTAATATGCAAATTATCTCCTTGGGAGTCTGACAGGAGTTCAATTGCTTGCTATAATGTGCGCTGACCACCAGGGGTGGCATGGAATGAAGGAAGGTCCCAGCCGGCAGCAGGGAGGCCACAATTGGCCCTGATTGCCAGCCAGGCCCAGAGACCCTACCCGTGCACAAATTTCGTGCACCAGGCCTCTAGTAATCTATCTATCTATATAAAAGCCCAAGCGACCTTTACAGAACAACCAGTCGCTACGGCACGCGCTGACCACCCAGATTGCCTGATCAGGGCCTGCCAGCCAACCTCCTGGTCCCTCCCCCTGGCCAGCGGGTGCTGACCGTCTGCCCGATGGGGAACGGGAATTGGGGGTGGGTGGCAGCAGACATGGGTGGCGTCAGGCCAACGTAGGCATGGGTGGGGAGTGGGGCCAGTTGCTGGGGAAATAAAGGTCCAGGCTGGCCAACCTTCTGGTCCCTGAAGGCTTTTGAAAAACCTCTTTTTGGGGAGGCTCTTCTTTTCCCTCCAGCAGTGCACAATTCAAAGGAGCTAGCCACAGAGCCGCCTGCCACGGAGCTGCCCAATCTCCCCACACACCCAGTTGGATTACGTCTGGCAGGGCAGACCACCCCAAGCCACTGCCCGCAGGCGGGAAGCTTGCGGGGGTCAGGCATGGACATGGGCCTTGAAGCTGGACCACCTGACCCCCAGTGCGCTCTCCACCTGGAGGTGTCCAGCTGCAGACCTCCGACCCCATTAACTGGATCAGTGGTGGCATAGAAAGCGACCCAGGAGGGTGAGGAAATGAAACTTGAGGCGAGTACCACAGGTGCAGCCCTAGCGACCTTCCCCTTCCAGGATAAATGCTGTGCTCCCTAACCTCCCATGCGCCGAGATAAATGTGAATTCACAAACAGACAGGCCCCCGAGGAGCTTCAGCTGGGGGGACGAGAGGCATTACTCACTTCTGACACCCCCACCCTTTGCTTTAAGGCTGCATTCTCCTTCCCTAATACATGTTGCTTGAACCACATGATGGTTTGTGTTTAGACATGCGATAAACATGGGGAAAGCAAAGTTCTGTGCTTTAAAACAAAAGAGTCTAGAGTCTTTACAGGGGGTTGGGGTAGGGGTTGTCTCTCTCTCACTCCTTCCTCCCCTCTTCCCTGGCCTGGCAAATCTTCACGCAGAAAATTAACCCTAGCTCCTCAGAACCCACCTTCACTGGAGTGGCCTGTTTTTTTTTTTCTTCTCTCACAAGGTTTTTTTCTAACCTCTAAACTGGCAGTTGGACATCACCCAAGGGGTTCCAGATTGCAAGAGGTCACAGGCTGGGCTAAGGGACACAAATTTCGTATGTCGGGACTCTAGTAAATAATCTATCTATATAAAGCCTAAGCGACCACCGCAACCAAACAGACAACCAAACAGGCTGTGTGGGGTGACCAGGCTGGCAGGGGGGACAGTTAAGAGCAATCAGGCAGGCAGGCAGGCAGGTAAGTGATTAGGAACCAGCAGTCCTGGAGAGCGGGCCTAAATGAGCAGTCGGACATCCCTTGAGGGGTCCTGGATTGGAGAGGGTGAAGGCTGGGCTGAGGGGAGCCCCCCCCCCCGAAATTTTGTGCACCGGGCCTCTAATAGTAATAATAATAATAAGCTGTTTGGTAAGCAAGTCCTAGCTTCATGGTATAGATAAGAGGGCATTAGCAACCAGTATTTAAGGAAGAATTTGGATACCCTCCAGGCACCACCACCATTATAAGCAAGGACAAAGAGATAGGGTGAGGCTCTAGCAGGTTTGCCTCAGTGGATAGAGGGTTGGCCTACGTTCTGAAGGGCCTGGGGTCAATTCCGGTCAAGGTCACATGCCCGAATTGCAGGCTCAATCCCCAGTATGGGGTGTGCAGGAGGCAGCCGATCAATGTTTCTCTCTCATCACTGATGTTTCTATCTCTCCCTTTTCCTTCCTCCCTTAAGTCAATAAACTAAAAAAAATAAAATAAATAAAAAATTATAGCCTTAACTGCTTTTTAAAAAAATATATATTTTTATTGATTTTTTACAGAGAAGAAGGGAGAGAGATAGAGAGTTAGAAACATCGATGAGAGGAACATCAATCAGCTGCCTCCTGCACACCCCCTACTGGGGATGTGCCCACAACCCAGGTACATGCCCTTGACCGGAATTGAACCTGGGACCTTCAGTCTGCAGGCCGACGCTCTATCCACTGAGCCAAACCAGTTTCGGCAACTGCTGCTTTTTTAAAAAAATCCTCACTTGAAGCTATTCTTTCTTTTTTTTTTTACACAGAGAATGAAAGGGCCCTGACCGGGTTGGCTCAGTGGATAGAGCGTCGGCCTGCGGACTGAAAGGTTCCAGGTTCGATTCCAGTCAAGGGCATGTACCTTGGTTGCAGGCACATCCCCAGTAAGGGGTGTGCAGGAAGCAACTGATCGATGTTTCTCTCTCATCAATGTTTCTAACTCTCTATCCCTCTCCCTTCCTCTCTGTAAAAAAAAAATCAATAAAATATATTAAAAAAAAAAAGAAAACAGAGAGAATGGAAAGGAGGGGGGAGAAAGAGAGAAATATCATTGTGAGAGAGACACATCAACTGATAGCCTCCCGCTCACACCACAACCAGGGATCAAACCTGCAAATGATGTATGTGACCTTGGGCAGGAATCGAACCAGCGATCCTTTGGTTGGTGGGTCAACGCTATTAACTACTGAGCCAAACCATCAGGGCAGCTTTAGCTTCTCTTACCTGGAATATTTCATCCTTATGTGATTCAAAGGAATGCAACTTAAGTTTCAGATTTCTCAGATCCCACAAGGCAACAGTCTATGTAAAGAATGGAAAGAAAGAGTAATCAATTTTTTTATGAGAAAAAAAACAAACCCCTAAGTAAAAGATCTCTGCATTCAAAAGAAGCCAGAGAAATTCACCCTGTTTTCTTTTAAAATAAACCAAACTAACCTTATCAGCTGATCCTGTGGCAAGAATGAATTCACTATAAGGATTAAAAGAAAGGCAGTTCACTTCAGCAGTGTGAGCATCAACTGAGTGGCTTGGTTTGGAAGTATTGTTTGAACGAGTATCCCAGCTTTAATACAAAAAAACAACAAAACAGGAAAAAAAGGTTGAAATGGGCAACTAAATATAAAATTTAGATAATTTATGAAGAAATATTTAAAAATGGGTTCCACTCACATCATAAGTTTCTGATCATCAGCAACGGACCCAAACAGCGACTCATGGAGCAGATGCCAGGAAACATCTTCTACTACTGCTGTATGTCCTGTGAAGATGGTCTTCGCATCCACAACCTTTCCTTCCTTTGGAACAGCACTGATGTCCCATAGGCAGATGGTCTTAAATGCAAAATTAACTATTACAGAAAAGGAAGATTCTCACTTCCCCACATACCCAGAAAATAAACTGGTAACAAGCCCAGATTTGCTTCAAAATTGAAAGGATACACACATGGTCATCTGATGCACTAAGTAAATGCCCACTCAGATTTGGGTTCCAAGAAAGCCCATAGCCTTCCTTCTGATGTCCACGGAGACGCAAGTCTGGGTTGCATTCGCCAGAAGGATCTGCAAAGTAAGACACATCAAGACTATCCATTTCACTGCCTCTATAGATCTACTGAACATGAAATTTTTATCAAGAGGTCTAAAGCTCTTGCCCAGCCAGCTTGGCTTAGTGGCTGAGCATCAATCTATGAACCAGCAGTTCATAGTTCGACTCCCAGGCAGAGCACATGCCCAGGTTGCCAGCTTGATCCCCAGTGTGGGCTGTGCAGGAGGCAGCTGATCAATGATTCTCTCTCATCACTGATGTTTCTCTCTCTCTCCCCCTCTCCCTTCCCCTCTGAAATCAATAAAATAAATAAATATTTTAAAAAAGAGCTCTAAAGCTCTTAATATTATAAGCAATACAGACCCATTATGACCAAACTAGAAGCCCGGTGCATGAAAATTCATGCACTGGTGGAGTGATCCCTCAGCCCAGCCTGCCCCTTTTCACAGTCCGGGAGCTCTCGGGGCAGGAGGCGACCTGGCAATCAGGGGAAGGCAATGCCCCCATCACACCTCTGCTGCTGCCACTGCCGGCAGCACAAGCTTCGGCTGGCCCTGGCTAACCTGAGCCTCAGGCAGCCCTGGGCAGCTGGGTAGCTGCCATCCATTTGGCTGCACTGCATACCTGCCACCCCTCCCCCACCCAGGCGGGACTGAGGGGACTGGGCGCCACCAGCTTTGTGATGGTGACGGTCAATTTCCATATTCCTTCTTTATTAGATAGGATATACAGTGCTTAAGCTGCACCATCATTCTGTTCTATGTAAAGAAGCATTTTTTTCAATTAAAGTTGAAGAATATCCACACATATCAATATAAATGACAAGATATTAAGTTATGCAAGGAATAACAAAAGCAACTAAAAGACTGAGTGGAGCAATGTATTCCACAGTGACTCATTTGTATTTGAGTTGAAGAGAGCAGGTACCTGGTTTAGAAGGATGTTTTGTATAGTCAAAAACAAGGACATCACTGGATGGAGTCTTTGTTGCAATGATGCATGGGTTCTGTGGCATATAACGTGCCCTGTTTACTTCCCCTTCATGGTTGATCTTGATTTCTATTTCAATTTTTCCACTAACAGAGCCAAAACCTCCAAATTCTGTAAATAAGAAATTAATTGCAAATGAAGACAAAAACAAGAGCTACTCTACATATCATTCAAAGCATTACACAGACAAGGCTTTTTATCAGCAAGTTGGCATAATACTAGAAGTAACCTAGACATTTGTTAGCACCATAAAGTGCTTTCACATCCTTTATTTTGTTTGATTACCACAACCCTACAGAGTAGGGAAGATATTATTATCCAAAAATTTTACACAGAAGGGTGACATGACTATGGCAGAATATAAACTGAATTCCTATTTTTCTGATTCTGAGCCTAGTATACTTTCAGCTCTCATAGTTATGTACCTAATAAGAGTATTATATTACTATCTAAAATTAAGAAACAGCCTGGCCATTGAGTATCAACCTATGAAATTGGAAGTCATGGTTTGATTCCCAATCAGGGCACATGCCTGGGTTGCAGGTTTATCCCCAGTAGGAGGTGTGCAGGAGGAAGCCAATCAATGTCTCTCTCATTATTGATGTTTCTATCTCTCTCTCCCTGTCCCTTCCTCTCTGAAATAAATTTTAAAAATATTAAAAAAATAAATAAAATTAAGGAACAGTATGGACTCCACTTCAAAAGTGGGCTCTCAATAAGCAGTTTTCAAATCTCATTTAAAGCACCAAAAAAGTGTGCTGAGTAAATAAAACCCAAGTTACTATTTTAATAAATATGAAGTACACAATGTGCTTGGTACTAAAGAGTCCCTCTTATACTATTTTTAAAGCTCCAGTTTGGGGTAATCTTTCTGAAATATCACACCGTATCTTCTTCCTACAGTTTCTCTTAGTCCGGTGAGGAAAAACAGAGCCACAAGAGCGCTTTCATTTTTCCAATCCCCTACTTATACTTGGCAACCATAGTCCCTGGTTGAAATAAACCAGGTAGGCAAGGACTAGACAAAAACATTTTTAAAATTCATATTTGACTATTGCATGCCCTTAGAGTTCTCCCAAGTACCATTATAAAATGTAAAACACAACATTATTTGTGATTATGTAAATCTTGGCAAACATAATATAAACAAAAGCAGTCAATGATTAGTCAAAAGAATTATACAAGACAGAATGATAAGGTACCTAAGTAAGAGTCACACCTTAGCCTAACTGACTCTGCCGCTTACTAGCTTGGTGTTTTGGGGAAGGCCTTCAATTTCTAAGTCCCAAATACCTTATCCAAAAAGCAAGTTCTGGGAGTAAATGAAAATGCTATCAACAGCACTGTTACAAAAGTATTACACTTTGAAGGATAAAAATCTTTTCAAAAAGCAAAGACACATCAGTAATATGGCTAGCAGATTAGATAACTTTCAACTTTAAAATAACTTTTACAAGTTGAAAACCAAAATTTTCAAACAAGTTAAAAACCTAAAAATAGAAGTTCAAAATAGACTCTAAAAAAAAGAAAAACCTAAACAAGTTTTTTTTAAAGACCTGTAACCAGTGGTCGGCAAACTGCGGTTTGCTGCTCTGTTGACTAATGAGTTTGCCAACCACTGACCTAGACTCTCGATTCCAATAATTACAGGCTGTCGTTGTTCCTTGTGATTAAGCCCCTATCCAGTGGTTGGCAAACTCATTAGTCAACAGAGCGGCAAATCGCGGCTCACGAGCCAGTTTGCCGACCATTACCCTTACCCAGAAGTTTTGACTTCAGGTTAAAGAAATTAGTGCATTATTAAAATGTTTTTTAAGTATTTTTCCCTAAGGCAGTGGTCGGCAAACTCAGTCAACAGAGTGGCAAACCGTGGCTCGCAAGCCACAGTTTGCTGACCACTGGTATAGCTTACTGCTCCTAGGCTACAAACCTGTATGTATAGCATGTCACAGTACTGAACACTACAGGCAACTGTAACACAAGAGTAAGTACTTGTCTCTCTAAACATAGAAAAGATACGGTAAAAATACAGTATAAAGGATAAAAAATGGTACACCCGAATGAGGCATTTATCATAAACAGAACTTGCAGGACTGGAAGTTGCTCTGCGTGAGCTGGTGAGTGAATGCCTAGGATATTACTGTACACTACCACAGACTTTGTAACTGTCCCACGAGCTCTCCCCCTGCTGTCTTCTGACAGGGTCAGAAATAGAACATCAAAGCTGTCAATGCTGCTCTGTGAACAGGGATGTGGGCTGGATTGGAAATACAGAGGAGAAACTGGCTAGGTAAAGTGTAGATGACCATTAACAGTGACTGTCAGGAGGCCTAAAGATTAGTAGGAATAAAAAATCAAGATGGAGAGAGAAAAGAACACTGAAGATTGTCTTGGCAATGTGGTTTTGGCTCCTGCATAAACAGTGGCTAGATTAAGGAACTCTGTGGTACTCATAAAAAGTGTTTAATATGGAGAGAGTGTAGAACTAGAGACTCAATTTTATTAATCTTCACTTGATATGTTTTTTTTTTAGTTTTCTAAAAATATATTTTTATTGATTTCAGAGAGGAAGGAAGAGGGGGAGAGAAAGAAAGAGAGAGAGAGAGAGAGAGAGAGTGAGAGAGAGAGAGAGAGAGAGGACATCAATGATGAGAGAGAATCATTGATTGGCTATCTCCTGCATGCCCTGCACACCCCCCACTGGGGATCGAGCTGCAACCCGGGCCTGTGCCCTTGACCAGAATCAAATCCCAGACCCTTCAGTCCGCAGGCCCATGCTCTTTACACTAAGCCAAACCAGCTAGGGCCACCCACGGATATGTTTCTATTGATTTTTAGAGGGAGAGAAACATGGGAGAGAAGGGAGGGGGAGAGACACAAACACAGAGAGAGAGAGAGAGAGACACAGACACACACACACACACACACACACACAGAGACAGAGACATTGATATAAGAGAGAAAAAACGATTGGTTGTCTCCCATACGTGCCTCACCTGGAACAGGGACCGAATCCCAACCCTTTTTGGTGTACAGGACGACACTCCAACCAACTGACACACTGGACCAGGGCTCAATATTTTGACTCATTAAACTTATCTGCCACAAAGGGCTCTCTCTGGCATTAAATTGATGAAGAAATAAAACTTATAACCTGAAAATATTTCTAAAGTACAGGGACCGGACGGCTTCATACTACCACAGGAAGCTTTTACTAACGTGCCAGTGGCACTTAATACTTGTTAAGGTAGATCCTCTGGACCTGTGTGCTTGTACAGGATCTTAGGTCCTCAACAAAGAAATGTACAGCAATGTACTCTGAAGACTATTCAAGCTAGAACTGGAAGGGAGATAAGTGTCCTCTGAATATATAGTGCTGGGAGGACAGCCTCTTCTGTGCCGCAACAGTCAGTGGCTGACTGACTGGGATGTAATCTGCATACGCAAAACTGAGGTGCTGTGAGAGGGAATCTACTGCCAACCCCCACAGATATTGTACCTATCACAGAGGAAAAAATTCCTGAACCATATATCCTTCCATTTCTTCAAGGAAATTCAACTCCATTAGAATCTTATTGGAACACCATCGTATATGTGGTTCATCATTGACCAAAATGTCATGTGGAGCATGACTGAATAATAAACTGAAAACTACCAAGATTTAACTGTATCCCTATCTTGTTGCTCTCCATATAAAACATTTAAAAAATTTGAGGTGTAACATAACACAGTTAAATGTCTAGCTTGACAAATTTTTAAGTAAGTATAATACATCAAGGGAACCACCACCCACCAAATATAGAACATATAGCCCCCTAGCAGGCACTGTCATGTCCTTCCCAACCAAGCTCCTCCCTCTATGAAGTTAGATAACCAGCATTCTGATCTCTACTATACCAAGTCACTTTTTGAGCCCATAAACATTTTGAAACTAAGAATAAGTTCTAACATCCTGAGTCAAATACTTATTTCTTATCATAATTAGTAAGTTTATTATATATACAGATAAAAGTTTAAACCTATCTTAAAAACAACAACACACAAAGCTAATTCCCAAAATAAGTTGTTAAAAATAAATTTGTTGGCATTTGAAGATCTTAGTAACATGATCTGAAGTAAAAATTTACATCTAACCTATTTTCAGAGCTTAAAAGGTGACTATATCCAGGCTAAATCTAATATATTTTTCATTGTTCTTTTACTAATAAGCATTAGTAAGAGAGCTAAATGTATCATTGGAACATAAAAGTGAATTGGTTTGATGCCACTCCAATAACTCAGTTACCAGAAAAATACTTACTCTTGAGTATACATGTTAAAAGATGCCATTTCAAAAACCAGCGGAGAAAATGGATTAGCCAGCAAATGGCATTTAAAAAATCGCTAACCACTTAGAAAAACACTTGAATCCCTAATTCCATAACTAACACCAGAAAGATTGAAATTTTAATGGTCAAAACTTAGAAGTACCATAATAAAAAAATCTTGGAATAAGGTCTTTCAAAATCTGAAGGATATCAAAACAATGTTGGGCAATTAAAAACACATTGCTTCTAGATAAGCCTTTAAGATTATAAAATAAACCTGGAAAAATGATCCACAACCTATTTATTGGGGATAACCTATTTTATCCTATAAAATAAAAGCCCAATATGCTAAATGTCTGGTTGTCCATTCAACCAATCAAAGAGAAATATGCTAATGATATGCTAAGGCCGATCAACCGCTCGCTATGATGCGCACTGACCACCAGGGGGCAGATGCTCTGACTGGTAGGTTAGCTTGCTGCTGGGGTCCAGCTGATTGGGGCTGAGCAAGATGGGCCGGACACGCCTTAGAGCCCTCCCGTGGTACCTCCCCAGCTGGCCAACCTCCTGTGTTCCTCCCTGGCCCTGATCGTGCTCTGGTGGGGTCCCTCGGCCTGGCCTGCGCCCTCTCACAATCCAGGACTCCTCGGGGGATATTGGAGAGTCGATTTCAACCTAATCCCGCAGGCCAGGCTGAGGGACCCCACTAGTTCTGCACCAGGCCTCTAGTACATAGATAATAATGGGGGGGGGGGGGAGGAGCAAAAAACATAAATAGGCAGCTCAAGATGGACAGACAAGTATTTTAAAACAAGTTCAATATCACGAATAACTTAAAAAGCAAAATGAAATAAGACTGTAGTAGTAACTTCAATGTTGGCAAGGGCATGGAGAAACAACAAATACTTCTGCTATTGGTGAGCAATTTAGCAGTATCAATTATACTTGAGAATGTTCTTGCTCTATGATAAACATTACACTCAAAATTATTCTACAGCAAAACTACCTAAGTTGCGCGCACAAGAATTGTTTTTGAAGCCAAAAGATTAGAAACCACTTAAATGTCCATAAATAAGGATGGTTAATTATGGTATAGTATACAGCCATCAAAAACAGGTAGGTTTCTGCCCTGGCCAGTATTGCTCAATGGTTAGAATGCAGGCCCACAGACCAAAGGGTCTCATTCAGTTACTGATAATGGGCATGAATCTGGGTGGTTATAGGTTGGATCCTGACCCCAGTCAGGGTCGCATGTTGGAGGCAACCAGTCAATGTGTTTCTCTCACATCGATGTTTCTCTCCCCCTCACCCTCCCTTCCACTCTCTCTGGAAAACCAATGAAAAAATATCCTCAGTTGAGGATAAACAAAGTTTTTTTATACGCTTACACAGAAATCTGTCCAAGATACATCATACCAGAAAAGAATATTCTATGCTGTATCCCCAGTACCAAGAAACATGCCTGGTCTATAATAAGTACTTAACACATCTTTTGAACAAGTAATTCAATAAATAGGATAAATAAATCATTCCGAAAATTACGTTATCAAGTTAACAGTTATCTAAAGGGGACAGGTTTATGGGGGTTCCAACATAGTTTTATATTTGCTTTGATATTTAAAAACAACTTAGTACATTACCAGACTATTTGTTTTGTTCCTAAATATTAACCAAAAATCCTAAAAAATTTTATCTTTATCTAATAAAAGGCTAAAAGAGTTACCTAAAATCACAATTAATGAGTGGCATATCCAGGTCTCCAGCCCAAGTCTAAATTCAGGGTGCCCCCCTCATCCCCCATCACTAATGCCTACCCAGAAAATAACTTTCCAGTAATCGTATCTTACAGCTACACACTTGGGTCAGTGACACAAAATATTTGCTGACCTTTATCCTAAGAAGTTATTTTGCATTCTGCATCACCCTAAGCTAAATATGGAATGCTCAAAAGATCAACTGCACATTACAATACTGGAAAATAACTGGAGCCCAAAATAACTTAGATAAAAGAATGGATTCTGCTAATCAAAAGAAATCTAAGATAATAAATTTTAAACATCTATTTATTAGAGCACAAATCTTAGAGGCTATCTTCTACTTTTCAGTAATAATTTGAGTTCAAGGACAAAAATAAAGGAAACTCACTCACTGTACCTCTTGTAAGATAAAAAGTATTTCATGAAAAGTTAAACCCTTATCTCCTAAAATTAGGATATAATTAAATGGCTCACTTAATTTTTATGTATGTAGCGAGAGCCATAGTTATCATTTTTACCACTTCAAACCTAGAAAGGATAATTTAAGCCAGTGTTTCCCAAATCTTTTTTCCATTATTGCCCCTCTAAGAAACCTTATGACATTTTCTTGACACCCATGATGAAATTTTAATACCAGATATACTGTATTATCTATTTACATATGCTATGTATATCTGTGCTTTATACATTCAAAGAATAAGGTTGTTTTCAAACACACCTTTCCCCAAAAACCAATTTCCACTCCCTTGGGACAGCATGTCCCATGTTGAGAATGTGTGAAACAGCAATAATATATGGTGGATTTTTGCTTTTTTCAATTCTAGAAATACCCCCAGCACCAAATTTAGTAGAGAAAGGTTTATAGAAAAGGCACAGAACCAACTCTGTGTTACGTATGTATTCTGACAGCTAATATCTCTACTGCAAACTCAGGCTTTCCGAAGCTTAACATCTTGTTTCTATCTTGAGGCTCCTTTACCATACTGAACATTCTTTTTATGACAATTCAAATATATGAAAAATATATCTCATAGACTCCTTCTTTCACTTTTAAGATTCCTACCTCCTTTCTCACTGTCGTAGTGTGAAGCATCAAACTGAGCATCATCATTAGGGAGCTGCACGCTGGCTATCACAAGGTGGTTTTGTTCATCCGATGTGTGTGTCCCCAGGACAAGTCGATGAATGCTGAAATCTTTCCCTTCTGGTCTGTAATAGCAATATATGGTCACCATTCAAATTAGTAACAAATACATCTATGCAAAAGCACTATTACAACAAGGTCTTGGGAAGAGAAAATAATTTTCTACTTAAAAAAAATGTTTTTATTGATTTTAGAGAGAGAAAGGGAGGAGAGAAACATTGATTGCCTGCCTCCTGCATGTCTCCTACTGGGAATCGAACCCGCAACCCAGGCATGTGTATGGGATGACACTCAACCAACTGATCTACACCAGCCAAGGTCATTTTCTACTTTTAATGTAACTTCCATAAAGCCATGTACGAGAAAGACTACATAGCATTGAATTTTTTAAGTACAGTAAATTCTGTTAACATGGATAGATTCTATGACTTAAAGCAAAATTACATATAGAATGAAGCCAATTTTACCACATGCTAAAGTATATAAACAAAAGTTAAGTTCCTATGGCATCTCATCAACTTTAGAATGAACAAAACATTATTCAAGGACCAGCTGTATTTAACTTGATCAAAAATTTACAATTGCTTTTGGAGAAAAGTCTAACAAAATAAAATGGGAATTAATTACTCATCTATTACACACTGGTTGGATATGAAGAAAAAATTGTTGGATATACTAACATTTTAGGTTACTTCTTTAGGTTAACCTCATCAAAAGGAAAGGAAATAACATTAATAAATTAATTGCTCAAATATTTCCTAATTGCTTGGACACACTGCTCCAAAAACAATGGATGCATAATGATTAAGACATGACTCCTGTCCTCAAAAAACCAGGGACAATTAGGCAGTCATGTACACAAATGATTAAAACACAAGTCATATACACATGAAAGATATACAGGAATACAGCTGGAAGATAAGCAGGTAGCCAAAAAAAGGAAACTAAGCAAAGGGAATGTCTACCAAGTGCCAGACACCATGTTAGGCATTGAATAGAACTTTTATCACTGAAATATCATAACACTACTAAGATTAAACAGCTTGCCTGAGATCACACAACTACTAAGTAACAGAACTAGGACAAGTCCAAATCTGACTCTAGGTATGGGAAAGCCCAGTGGGAGAGAAGGCTAAGAAACAGATTAAATTTAGACTCTAGGCAGCTGAAAATCCACGAAGAGCCAGAAGTTAGGTCTAAGATAGCCAATATGAATTCCTCTGCAAAGAGGTGATGGACATCTATATATTAAATAGAAAAAGTATAGGAAAGAAAAAGAGGACTGTCAACAGAAAATTGGGAATGCCTGTGGTTAGAAAGTTAAAAATCAGAGGAAGTGAGGGAAGAATTTTATAGAGCTACAATTATTTTTTAAAGGATGCGAATAAACATCAAAATCAAAACATATACAAAAAATCTAAGCACTTGGCATTAGAGATGCTTGCTTATAAGTAATCCTCATCATTACAAAAACAACAATAGAACATTGTTATGAGTAGAATACAAAAAAGGGAAGGAAAAGGGTAGGGTATTTGGATCAATGTCAGATATTACAGAAAGGTTTATCTATCTGCTAGAGTAGAAAGCAACTAAGATGATAGCACAGATTTTAGCTTTTAAGAATTTATTCTAATTCATTGCTTTGCAAACCTAGCTAATCACTACACTGTATGGGAGGCTTTGGGATTCCAGAACGATTTAGTAGGTATGGGGTGACCAATATTTGGGACCCACTGGTTCACTATAATTTGGCATGTGACTGGTAAATCTGGAATCACCAACCATTTCTCATCAAGTATTCTGCAACAAGTTCCTAAATGCTTTGAACTACCATTGAGAACCCCTGACAGAAAGAACTCCACTTCTGCTGAACTCAAGTAATTTTTTTTAACACTTGAATAATTTTTTATTTTTTAACTAGAGGCCCGGTGCATGAAATTCAGGTGTGTGGGGGGGGTCCCTCAGCCTGGCCTGCACTCTCTCCCAGTCCGGGAGCCCTCGGGGGATGTTCACCTGATGGCTTAGTCCTGCTTCCCACAGGCAGTGGCCTAAGCTGGCAGTTGGACATCCTCAGTGCTGCTGCAGAGGTGGGAGAGGCTCACCAGCTGTGAGCCCAGCTTCCGGCTGAGTGGCACTCCCCCTGTGGGAGTGCACTGATCACCAGGGGGCAGCTCCTGAATTGAGCATCTGCTCCCTGGTGGTCCGTGCATGTCATAGCGACCAGTAGTTCCACTGTTCGGTGGATGTGCATATTAGCCTATTATATAGGATTTTTTATTTAACAATATTGTTAGTTTCAGATGCACAACACAGTGATTAGACATTATATATATGAAGTAATCACCCTGATAAGTCTAATACCTTGACAGCATACATAGTTACTACAATATTACTATATTCCCTGTGCTGTAGTTTATATCCACTTGACTATTCTGTAACTACCAATTTGTACTTCTTAATCCCTTCACCTTTTTCACCCAGCTCCCCAACCACCCTCCCATCTGGCAACTGTCAAAATGTTCTCTGTATCTGAGTCTGTTTCTGTTCTGCTTGTTTTGATTCCACACAAGTCATATGGTACCTGTTTTTCTCTATTTCACTCAGCACAATACCCTCTAAGTCCCTCCATATTGCTGCAGATGGCAAGATTTTATTCTTTTTTATGGCTGATCTGATGATCAGTTGAATATGGGAACTCCTGGTAATGATAAAGCTCCCAACTCTAAATTTCTAGGTATTTATTATGGTTTTGTTTAACAACCTTAGGACAGAATTCCCCATTTTTAAAATGCTATTGCAAAGGTAACAGTCTCGTTCTTAACTTATTAAAATCTATATCAACTTTTTAAAATCTGTATCAATTTTCTATTACTTGTTCAGTGAAGCATGGAGTTTTAAAGACCTAAGATAGAAGGAATTTATTTTTTAGTATACATAAGATTTTTAAATGTTGTTCCCAAACTAAAACAGTTTTATAATAGAAAACCCAGTATTCCAACTGGCACACTGGTTTTACTAAAACTTGAGCCTTTCCTCATACCCTGCTGAGGTAATTTTCCTTCCCCTCATCATTTTATCTTTGCCACTCTCGTGATAATTTTTTTAATGTTATAGGTTATACATACGAAGTCCAGTCCATTTGTATGCCTTGATAGGTGGCACCCAGACCCTCAATAAATGTAAGCCAAATGAAATATTATAACTCCTCTATTAGAGGTACATGAGTAAGAAATATGTGCGATTAATCTCTCACCAGGCATAATTCCTCATATGCAAAACATCCCACCTTCAGGTGTTAGTTCTAAGCGTCCTAAGTATCTTTCTAAAAGTGCTCTGAGAACATACAACTGTAACTACTAGTTACACCAGCTTCTTCAACTAGACTGTGCTCCTTGCAGGCAGGTACCATGTTGTAGTCATCTTTGTATTAACCAGCTACAACCAAAGACTGTGAGATTAAAAAAACTGGACACATCATAACACTTCTTGTAAGCTGACAAGTTATATGGTTCATCAACCCAGTATCAGAAAAAGAACAGCATGTTTTCTCTTATCAGTAAAAGTAATTTGACATTTTGTCCACTCTTTGGTCTAGAAAAAGATGTCACCAATAAGTTTTGACCATATGCCCTGTGAGGGTGACTGGAGAAAAAAAAATAGGGAAAAATCAATGTGCCAAAACTACACTGAGGACACACATCAAAACAATGTTCAAGAAATTCGCATCACCTGGTTACATCTGGAAGCCACTGTGCAGTTAAGCTGGGCCACTCCAGAGCATGGGTCATCACCAAATCGTAAAGAAAAGGGGTGTTCTTTTTCCATATTTTGTACTCTTCGTTGATCACGCGTTCTTCTACTGCGTCATCGAAGGCTGCTAAAAAATTAAAAATAAATTTAAATTAGCGAATACAACAGAAACCGCGTAAACACTGCCAAAGCTACCGGTATGGCTCCTGAGTCCTGATAAAGAGCAGATATGTCCAAATTTCCCCTATGCGGAGGCACCAACATCCCCTCCACCTCCGCGGGTTGGAACTCCTCTCGCGTCATCCGGCCAGATACTCCGTTAGCCGATCGGGTAACGGCGCCCGGCCGCGCAAGCACGCTACCTACGCCCAAATCTACGGGACCTGTGAGGAGGCCCGAGCACCGACCCCTGGGTGTAGGGAGCGGTGCAGGGCAGACCGGGAGAGAGGCGTGTAGACCGCCAGGAAGCGCAAGGAGGGACCAAACACCCGCCGGGGCCCCACCGCCAGCTGCGCGCCGTTAGCCCGCTTCGCGGGGCTATTTCGCCTCATTCCTCCGATGGTGTGGACCGCACTCAGCAGAGTCGGGCCTGCTCTCGCTGTTAGGCCGTGTAAAGGCCGCAGCGCAAGTCCGGCACCCCTCCGCCTCCTAGGGTGACTCCGGCACCCTCACCTTCCTTGTCGGCCATGGCGTGCAGGAAAGCCAGGGGGATCCCGAGGTCTACCGTTTTGCGGGAGGGGCGGGGAAGCTACGGAACGCTCGCTCTCCGCGCGCGGCCTCTATTGTTTCCTGCTGTCTCTGCGTGAGGGCTGCTTCGCGGACCTTCGCGCCAACACCGACCAATCGGAGCGCATCGAGCGGCCAGGTGGGCGGGCAATGGCGTTCACAGCCTATCCAGACGCGCGGAGTCGCTCTTCGCGGAGCGGAGGCGCACGCTTCGCTCCTACCCTCCCCCTTCCCGGCGGGGAGCCGACTTCCTACGATTGCGCGCGCACAGGGCTGGTGGGAGTGCGCCCCCCTCCTATCAGGGTCACGTGAGCGGTTTAGTCCGCACTCTCCCGAGGGCAGGCAGCCATTTTCTCAAAGGCTGTTTAGCTAACGACCCCTTCTAAGTACTCAGATGAGAAACCTCGGGTTTTTTCCAGTCTAGTAGTTATCAACCGAGGTACAATAAAAGGCTTCTATCACTGAGACCTGGAAGTGTCTAATTCAAGTGTCCCTTACTCCGCAGATCCTCCACATTAGTTGTTTCCTTAGACCTTAGAACCATTGATGGCGCAAGCCCAGAAAATGAGGCCTTGACTTCCTAAAGATGTGCTTCAAAGGAGGAGGCCTAAATCGGAAGTCAGGATAAAGTAAGTCCCTGAGAAGTCCTGGTGCTTTAAGGGTGCATGCCAAGGGGCGGAGTCTAGAGCGGAAGTTATAAATCAGGACCGAAGTCCTACTGATGAAAGGCGGAAGTGGAATGTCCAAGGCTGCAGTCATGGCGCAGGAAGAGGAAGATATTCGGGACTACAATTTGAATGAGAAGCAGAAGGCGACCAAGGCCAAGTATCCTCCAGTCAGTCGGAAGTACGAGTGTGAGTATGCGGCTCGCTTCTTTCATCTACTCTCCTTGCCTTCTGGCCTCGCTTACCACTTTTCTGCATAAGGTGCTTCAGGCACGATCCCATTTCGCCCTGTGTTGTAGTCTCATTTGTACTTGTTAGGGGAGTCAGCGTCGGGAAACCCGGGCTCCCACTTTTACAATCTCCTGAACTTTTTCTACCTGTGCTTAATCACTTTTATCTTGTGGGAATTCTAGTGTATTCTAAAGAACCGTATTTTCAGGCGTTTGCGTGGATTTGTCGCCCCCTTGTATATCTCAACAGTGGGATCGAGTGTGGCTAGGTTAGAGGACTCCGAGAACTTTTTTTCACAAAACAACATTTTTTTCTCCAAAGAGTGACTGAAAGACATACTGTTACAGAATTTACCAGGCGACGGAAAAATACACAGGAGTACTTGGACGTCCAGGATAAACCCATTTATTTTCAGATGTTTCACATGTACTAGTACAGTGACTCAGGGGGTCAGTTCTCCAAATCCTGAGTAAGCCAATGTGGAGGAAGCTTTCTCTTTATAGCCTTTGGTTTCTTTGTTTTCTGTTTCCTAACTACCAGACTTCTGTGGTGGGCTCAGCCCCTCCGAGTCAGTTAGCATGGGGAAGTTAGATTGTATCTAAATGCCTGGTCAGGGTGGTGTCAGTGACCTCCCCTGTAGCTAAGCTGTTACATTCTTTGTTTGTGGCCCCTTTGTAAATTGGGAGTAATTAGGAAAACAGGTCTTGCTAGACCAGATTGTGGAGAAAGGGGCAGTGATTTAACCATAGGCTATCAAGAATGTACATTAGGTTACTGGCACAGATTCAGATTGCTAGCTCCCCCCCCACAAATGTCTTATTTCCCCCATCAATACCATTGTTATTCAGACATGAGTATTTGGGCAGATGTTTTCTCGAAAATAAAGTGATTCATTCCATCAAGGAAAATTACACAATGTTTGTTGGCAATGGTAAATTCAAGCTTGCAAGTGAAATTAAAATTTGGAAAACTTGTGTCTGCCATCATGATCGTGACAGTTTCCCAGTAGCTACAGACTTTATTAAAACACAAGATAGAGTAAGAGTTCATTGTTACAGCCTCAGATTTGACATTGTTAACCAACCTTTAAAAAACTACCACATTCCTAGTTTCTTTTATTTTTTAACATTTTTTATTGACTTCAGAGAGAGGAAGGGAGAGATAGAAACATCAAGATGAGAATCATCAGTGGACTTCCTCCTGCACGCCCCCTACAGGGTATCCGGCAACCCAGGCAGTGCCCTGACCCAGAATTGAACTGTGACCTCCTGATTCATGGGTGGAGACTCAACCACTGAGACACACAGGCTGGGCCTTTTCTAGTTTTGATGTAACATTAAGGAAGACTACATAGAGTTTTTTGAAAAGCTATTAAAATACTCCTCCCTTTATTTTTATTTTTAAATATATTTTATTGATTTTTTACAGGGAGGAAGGGAGAGGGATAGAGAGTCAGAAACATCGATGGGAGAGAAACATCGAATCAGCTGCCTCCTGCACACCTCCTACTGGGGATGTGCCTTGAAACCAAGGTACATGCCTTTGACCGGAATTGAACCTGGGACCCCTCAGTCCGCAGGCCGACACTCTCCCCACTGAGCCAAACCAGTTAGGGCTATTCCTCCCTTTATTTCTGCATATCTGTGAGGTTGGGTTTTGTGTTCTCCACCTAAATGAACACATTGAAAGTCAGTCATTAAAATATTTGCAAAAATGCTAAATAGTGATACTTTTCTCACTAAGTATTTTGAAAATAGTTTTATTTTTCATAAAATATGCAATTAATGTTAAATAGAATACACTTGTTTTTTTATTTTTTGTCACGTAATCCTTCATTGTTAACTATATCATACTAGAGGCCCAGTGCACAAAATTCGTGTGTGGGAGGGGTGTCCCCCTCAGCCCAGCCTGCACCCTCTCCAATCCGTGACCCCTTGGGGGATGTCCAACTGCCGGTTTAGGCCCGATTCTGTGGATCAGGCCTAAACCAGCAGTTGGACATCCCTCTCACAATCTGGGACCACTGGCTCCTAACTGCCTGCCTGCCTGCCTGATCACCTCCAACGGCCCACCTCTGCCAACCTAATCACTCCCAACTGTGTCCCCCCTGCCAATCTAGTTGTCCCTCACTGCCCCCCTCTGCTGGCCTGGTCACCCCTCACTGCTGCCCCCTGCTGGTCTGGTCACCCCTCAGTAACCCCCCTGCTGGCCTGGTCGCCCCACGCAGCCTGCTGCTCAGTCGTTTGGTCACCCCTCACTAACCCACCCTGCTGGCCTGGTCGCCCCACGCAGCCTGTTCAGTCGTCCATTCAGTTGTTTCGGATGCGATGATCGCTTAGCCTTTTATATATATATAGATACTAGAGGCCTGGGTGGGGTCTGGCCGGCCCATCCCAGGGGCCAATTGGGCCAGGATGGCAGCGAGGTGGGGGGAGGGGCCTAGGGAGGTTGGCCGGCCGCCCCGCCCCCTTGTCAAACTCCCAGTTGAACTCCTGGTCAAGGGGACAATTTGAGTATTAGCCTTTTATTATACAGGATAGTCAATTTAGCCTCTAGCTTACAGTATTTTGTCTCTCATACATAATTCAAAACTCATATATTAGTCCACCATATTATGGTACAAAGATTTCGGTGGTTCCTACTATTGTACACTTGTTCCTGGGGTGAGGACAAATGCATCTTCTGTGATCATCAGAATATTGAGCCATTCTGGCTCCTATAAACGCAACACTTAGTCTTGGATAATTTTTCTTACGTAATTGTATGGTAGTCAGTGCATTTTCATCTTATTTGCATCTCTTAAGTATTTAGTCATAGGTAATATTGGCATATAAAATAAATTTATAGACATAATTATGAATTGCCGCAGTCACAATTATTTATGAGGATAAAACCATTTAAAATGGCAAAGGACATCAGCAACGATAAGTACAGATGTTGAAGACTTAAGTATGAAACTGAATACCTTTGTTCATGTAGCACCATGGTTAAGAGGCTAGTCTTTCCAGCTAGAAAACAGGTTCTGTTTCTGATAATGTCACTTAGGGGGATGTGAGTTGGAATGGTTATTGGACTCTGTGCCTAGGAGCTCCTCATCCAGGGAGAGCAGGGATGTGATTTTCCAACATCACATCCCTGTGCAAGTCCCTCTGAGCTGATGCAGGCATTCTCACTACTCCTTAGTGAATTCCGTGGCCACATTCCCAAGCATCACCTGTCTGCTCCACAGAGTGACCTTCATTCTGTGCTCTCTGCTTCCAGAGCTGTCTGCTTACTGTTATTTTTAAATTAATAAGTACTTAAAATTTTCTTCAGTTAAAATTTCTAGTGTGGTTAATATTGCCAGGTGCAACTCATAAACAAAAGCTTCTTGGGGTCCTCAATCATTAAAGGGTCCTGAGACCAAAAAATTTGAGAACCACTACCCTATAGCTATCTATGTATTTAAAATGTTTGTTTTTTAATTGGAGTATACTTTACATATAGTAAAAATACTGAGATCTTAAATATAAAATAAAGCCCATTGAATTTTGATGCTCAGATACACTGTGTAACCAACATCCCAATCAAGCTCTAGAGCATTTCCATCACTCTAGAAAGTTCCCTTTTGCTCCTTTCTAGTGAGTGCCCTAGGCCCTTCTGTACCTTGATGTAGACACTGTTCTGATATCTGTCGTAGCTTACTATTGCCTGTTTTAGAGTCTCATGTAAGTGAGATCATAGTATAGATTCTTTTATGTCTGGCTTATTCACTCAGTATTAAAGATAAAGCCAGACATTAAAGTGATGAATGGATATTATTTAGTAACTACTGACAGTAGGAGAAATACCTGAGCTCCATTCTGATTTGTGCAGAGCTGATTGGGCCTTTTAAAGGGAGAACGAGGGAGGAGGAAGAGGGAGGAGGAAAAGGGTCGAGCTAAGTAGAGACTGAGAAGTGAAAAATTACAAAAGGTTGGGTCAGTGTAAATTCAATTAGGCCAGCAGTGTTTGCTTGCTGGCAGTTGTCAAAGTGAGGATTCTATCCTCCCACAGAGACAGAGTCCTTCCTGGTGATTACATTTCAAAGGAATGACTGTGGATTCCTTGAGAAAGACACTTGTGAGCTGTAAGAGATAAATATTCATAACATAAGCCCATTTTAGTAAATGCTCTAAGCAATGGAGTTCAAGGGCCTATGGTCAGGTGTTGGCTAGCATGAACAGTAAATTCTTCAGACTGTCTTTCACTTTCTCAAGCAGACATTGTAATGGTGGGCATGGGTAGGGGTGACGTGTGTAATTCTAGGAAGTTGGGTGACTTTATGTTGCTAGAAGCCATACTCAAGTTTGGCCATGTCTCTTAGTGCAGAGTGTAGATGGAGTTGTTAGGTTCTGAGAGTTCTGCAGTTTTTACTTAACATTTTTGAGGTTCCTGTTAATAATGTAGTATTAGTAGTTCACACTTTTTGTTGTTTTTAATTCTCATCTGAGGATATTTTTCCATTGATTTGAAGGGAGAGGGAGAGACAAGGAGAAACATTGATGTGAGAGAAGCACATTGATTGATTGCCTCCTGCATGCACCCAACTAGGGCCAGGGAACCTGCAACCAAGGTACATGCCCTTGACTGGCATTGAACCTAGGACCCTTCATACAAGGGCCAACCCTATCCACTGAGCCAAACCGTTTAGGGCCACACTTTTTTTATTGCTGAGTAGTACTGCATTGTATTCCTCAGTTTGTTTTATTTGTTCTCTTGACAGACATTGAGTTTTTAATTTGGGGGAATAAAATTGCTGTGAATATTCTCATGTCGTTTTGTGAATACATGCTTCATTTCTCTGGAGTTAATACTAGTCATTTTCTTTTAACCTGTCATCTTTGCTGGTCATGAGCTCCTTGGTGCCTGAAACATATTAAGTCCTCAATAATGTATCTGAGTGAATTAGAGATGAGTTTGAACCTTGAGTGCCACTGGAAGATGGTGTTATGGTTTACACAACACTAAATTGGAAGTCAGAAAATCTCAATTCTAGTCTCAACTCTACCTCTAATCAACAGTGTAGTCCTGAAAAAGTCATACAATCTCTAGATTTTAGGGTTTTTCTTGTAAGTGAAGGAATTATATATTAAATGATCTCCAAGACTTCTTCTACCCCAAATATTCTGTGATCCTAAGTGGAAAGAATTGATGGAAGTCATAATATGAATGAAGAATAGACTGAAATGTTGAGATAACAGATCCAGTGGGAGCTTGCTATTAGTTCTTTAGCTATTTATTTAATTCATATTAACAGAATAACAACTGTAAATGCTTAGAAGAAATTTAAAAAATAACCCTTAGTAAAGCAATTAACTTTTATGTAAATGGATAGCAAAAGGGGAGATCTGCCCACATTTTCTCTCTTCAAGGTTGATGTTCCTAATAATGGATTAGAGTTCTTTTCTTGTGATTATCAGGTCAAGTTTAGTTACTTACAAGTGATTTTCATTCTCTTCCTCAGATTTGGACCATACAGCGGATGTCCAGTAAGTATAGCTGGAGTTTATGCTTTTGAAACCATGTGCTTAAACAGGAAAGCTGATGTTTGTTTTTAATCCTCACCAAAGGATATTTTTTCTATTGATTTCTAGAGAGAGTGGGAGGGAGGGAGAGGAACATCAACATGAGGGAGACACATTGATTGGTTGCTGGCAGTAAGTGCCCCTAACGGGGCTGGAGAATCTGCAACCAAGGTACATGCCCTTGACTCTGAGACCTTTCAGTCTGCAAGCTGATGCTTGACGCTCTAACCATTGTGCAACCAGCCAGGGCAAGAAGGCTGGTGTTTTAATCTTGTCCCCAATTTTAATTTTTCTCTTGTTTTGGTTACTTTTGAAAGTGAAAATGGTGGTTTACTAGCACCCAGTTTCAGCGCTATTAAGTTGATTTGAGGCCTTTGGTTTTGTATTTTTCATATTGATATTATTTTGACTTTGCTGTCAGGTTTTCTCTCTTGCAGTGGATTATGTTACTCAGGACATGAATGTATTTCTTTAGGTTGCATGCATGGGGAGACACTCTGGAGGAAGCTTTCGAGCAATGTGCAATGGCCATGTTTGGTTACATGACAGATATTGACACAGTGGAGCCCCTCCAAGCAATAGAAGTAGAAACACAAGGTAATCAGTTTATTCACAAGGAAGAAATTGTTATACAAGTGTGCAGTATTCTACATAATTTCAGAATATTTTCACACTGAGAACAACAAATTGATGATGAGCTTGTTCTTCCTCTCTCAATTTGCCTAAGAAATTCATTGCCCTTTTAAATTCGAACAAGTTATTGGAGATGAGAATTATTAAGCATCGTATTATTATGTTTCTCTTTGATTCTGTGTAGGAGATGATTTGCAGTCTCTTCTGTTTCACTTTTTGGATGAGTGGCTTTATAAGTTCAGTGCTGATGAATTCTTCATACCCCGGGTAAGCAAGGAGTTTTCATTTTTAGCTGAGCAAATGGGTTCTTAGTTTGTATTTTAAAATAGAACAAGTGATTTTAAGTAGAACTTGTGATGTAAACCATGCCATACAGATATGTAATGATGATATTGATTTGCAGTGATTATAATGGCCATAGGCTCTTCTTGGTTAACCTGAGTTTGCCTATGTATATGCCATTTGTATTTACTTATATATTAATGTTTTTATTGATTTTTTTAGGGAGAGAGAGGTAGAAAACATCCATTGGCTGCCTCCTACACATCCCCTACTGGGGATCACACCCGCAATCCAGGCATGTGCCCTGACTAGGAATCGAACTGGTGACCTCTTGGTTCATGGGTGGATGCTCAACCACTGAGTCACACCAGCTGGGCTGATGTCTTATTATATATGTCACTAAACAGGATTATGTGATAAGAATGTATCTACTGCCCTGACTAGTTTGACTCAGTGGATAGAGCATCGGCCTGCAGACTGAAGGGTCCCGGGTTCGATTCCAGTCAAGGGCATGTACCTTGGTTGCGGCACATCCCCTGTGGGGGATGTGCAGGAGGTAGCTGATTGATGTTTCTGTCTCATAGATGTTTCTAACTCTATCCCTCTCCCTTCCTCTCTGTAAAAAATCAATAAAATAAAAATAAATTTTAAAAAAGAATGTGCTTACTGTCTTTATTGACACTTTTTATGTCTCCCAAGTTTGAGCCATATTTATGTTCATTTATATGTTCTTTTTGCCCCATTTGAAATTTAGCAGCTCTGCCATGTTGGCCTACGTTTAAAAATTGGTGCTTTTAGTTTTCCTTAATGTGAAAAAGGAAAGGCCAGATGGAAATTGCTTGTAGCCATCAATCTCTAGAAGGGAACATCTCTCCAGCATCGTTGTTATCTAGCGCACTTCGTTGTTATCTTGCTTCCATAATTCCTGCATTCTCTCCCTTACCAGTTTATACCCTTCCAACTGGGTCATTCATCTTACAGAGTTCAGATGCCTGTAATATTACATAAAAATAGGCTGAGAGTTCTTCAATTATATCTCAATAAAGTTGAAAAAATAGACTGAGAGTGATTGAAATCTTATGTCATCCTCTATCTTACAGAAGAATTCTTTTGACTCAAGTTTTTAGATTGTATATTTTCAAGAATACCCCCCTCGAATAGCTATAATAATAAAAGGGTAATATGCTAATTAGAGCAAATGTCCTTCTGGACAAAGCCAGGGCTGGAGCAAAGCAGCCCGGGTCCCAGGTGACAGCAGCGGGGGGAGGAAAGCCTACTCTTGCACGAATTTTCGTGCATTGGACCTCTAGTGTACGAATAAAACATTATCTCCATGAAATATATTTACAATTCTATATTAGTTAACGTTTTAATTTTCTTTGCATCATAGAAGTTGTATGTTGTTTATCTAGAAGAGGAGATAACCTAGAAGTGTGTTTGGCAGATGGTCTGTACTGATCATGTTAAAGCATTAAAATAATTTTTTTTTTCTTCTCTTTAGGAAGTGAAAGTACTTAGTCTTGATCAAGTAAATTTCAAATTACGGTCAATTGGGTAAGTTTGAAAATCTAACTAGCAGGTCATGGAAGATAAGTTATATTCTTCACTGAACTTACCAGGCAGGAAGATAGAAAAGTCAGAGGACCAATTGCATCCCAGTAGGTAGGGGCTTTTCAATTAGTTAAGCTTTGTTAGAGACTCAGGAGGGAGAACTTTCAATGCCGAAACTTATCAGAACAAACTTGATTTGAGTTGTTAAGCCTGATTCCCAATTTGTTGATTTTTTTAATCCTCACCCAAGGACATGCTTAGGGAGAGGTAGGGGAGGAGGGAGGGAGAGAGAGAGAAAAACAGCAAAGAGAGAGAGAAACATCCTTCCATTGCCTTCCATATGCTCCCCCACCAGGGATCAAACCCCAAACCAGGTCTTTACCCTGACTATTGAACCAGCAACCTTTCAATGCACAGGACAATGCTCAACCACCTGAGTCACTTGGGCTGGGCCCAATTTGTTGATTTTTTAAAAATCTTTAATCCCCTGCACATGGCCTTTAATTTATAATTATTTTATTTTTAAATTATTATTTTTTAATTGATTTCAGAGAGAGAAATGGAGAGGGAGAGAAGGATAGAAACATCAAGGATGACAGAGAATCATTGATAGGCTGCCTCCTGCACACCCCCTACTGGGGATCGAGCCTGCAACCCCAGCATATGCCCTGACCAGGAACTGAACCTGGTTCATGGGTTGACACTCAATCACTGAGTCACAATGGCCGGGCCAATTTGTTGATTTTTAGCCTGAAAAATATATAATTGCTAGTTGGCACAGATATTTGCATAAAGCCTGGCTTGGTGATGGGAAACTGATTTGTCTTTTCTGAGATCCTCACACCTGTACTCCATTCAAACCAGTTTCTTCTATTAAATTACTAGACGCCTGGTGCATGAAAATTCATGCACTGGAGGGGGAAGTCCCTCAGCCCGGCCTACCCCTTCTCATAGTCCGGGATCCCTCAGGGGCGGGAGGTGACCTGGCAATCAGGTGAAGGCAATGCCCCATCACACCTCTGCTGCTACCGCTGCCAGCAGCACAAGCCTCAGCCAGCCCTGGTTACCTGAGCCTTGGGCGGCCCTGGGTGGCTGGGCAGCCGCCATCCAAGGCTTGCCTACGCCTCAGGCTAGCCCAGGGCAGCTGGGGGGCTGAGGGGACTGGGGGACTCTGGAGGCAAGCACCCCAACGGAGCTAAGGGACTGGGCGCCGCCATCTTAGAGGGTGGGGCAGTCAATTAGCATATTCCCTCATTGGCTGTGGGTGCCACCATCTTTGCAATGGTGTGAGGGTCAATTAGCATATTCCCTCTTTATAAGATAGGATTCTTTTCCTCCAGATTTTGTGAACTCTTTTTTTTTAATTGTTTAAAGTATTACATATAGTAGTACATATCTCTTTTTTTTCCCCATTGACCTTCCCCCAGCCTCCCCTTCCCCCTGTCGCATGCCCTCATCCCCCTCCCCCAAACCCAGTGTCTTTTGTCCATTGGTTGTGCTTATATGCATGCATACAAGTCCTTTGGTTGATCTCTTTCCCCTGCTCCCCAACACTCCCCAGCCTTCCCTCTGTAATTTCACAATCTGTTCTGTGCTTTATTGCCTCTGTATCTATCTTTTTGATTAGGTCACTAATTTCCTTGGTGTTTTCCCAGGTTTCTTCAGTCACTCGATATCTTTTGTATTATTATTATTTTTTTAAAATATATTTTATTGATTTTTTTACAGAGAGGAAGGGAGAGGGATAGAGAGTTAGAGAGATCGATGAGTGAGAAACATCGATTAGCTGCCTCCTGCACACCCTCTACTGGGGATGTGCCCACAACCAAGGTACATGCCCTTGACTGGAATCGAACCCAGGACCCTTGGGTCCATAGGCCGATGCTCTATCCACTGAGCCAAACCGGTTAGGGCTCTTTTGTATTATTTTTACATAAAGCCTATCTTTTCCATTTCATGTTGAATTTTTTATGTTTCTTTTTGTAAAGTGAAGTCTTTTATTGACTCCTCTTTTTAAAAATTTATTGATTTTAGAGAGGGATAGAGCGATAGAAACATCAATCAGCTGCCTCCTGCACACCCCTTCTTGGGGATCTAATCTGCAACCCGGGCATGTGCCCTGACTGGGAATTGAACCCATGACCTTTTGGTTGATGGGTCGACACTCAACCACTGAGCCACACCAGGTGGACTTAATACCTCTTTTTTTAGGGCGAGGAAATAGACTTGTCCAGGGTACTTAGCTAATAAATGGCTGAACAGAGTTTTATTTTATTTTTTTTAATTTAACAAATCTTTATTGTTCAGATTATTACAGTTGTTCTTGAATTTTCCCCCATAGCTCCTCTCCACCCAGTTCCCACCCCACCCTCTGCCCTTACCCCCCCCCTCATCCATAGGTGTACGATTTTTGTCCAGTCTCTTCCCGCACCCCCCACACCCCTTTCCCCCCGAAAATTGTCAGTCCACTTCTTTTCTATGCCCCTAATTGTATTATATTCACCAGTTTATTCTGTTCATCGGATTTTTTTATTCACTTGATTTTTAGATTCACTTGTTGATAGATATGTATTTGTTCATAATTTCTTTCTTTACCTTTTCTTCTTCATCTTCTTAAAGAATACCTTTCAGAATTTCATATAATACTGGTTTGGTGGTGATGAACTCCTTTAGCTTTTTCTTATCTGTGAAGCTCTTTATCTGCCCTTCAATTCTGAATGATAGCTTTGCTGGGTAGAGTAATCTTGGTTGTAGGTTCTTGCTATTCATCACTTTGTAGATTTCTTGCCACTCCCGTCTGGCCTGCATCGTTTCTCTTGAGAAACCAGCTGACAGTCGTATGGGTGCTCCCTTGTAGATAACTAACTGTTCTTCTCTTGCTGCTTTTAATATTCTCTCTTTGTCTTTTGCTTTTGGCATTTTAATTATGATGTGTCTTGGTGTGGTCCTCTTTGGATTCCTTTTGTTTGGGGTTCTCTGCGCTTCCTGGACTTTAAGTCTATTTCTTTCACCAGGTGGGGGAAGTTTTCTGTTTTTATTTCTTGAAATAGGTTTTCAGTATCTTGCTCTCTCTCTTTTTCTGGCACCCCCATAATTTGGATGTTGGTGGGGCTTGAAGTTGTCCCAGAGGCTCCTTACACTATCTTCATATTTTTGGATTCTTTTTTCTTTTTGCTTTTCCTGTTGGGTGTTTTTTGCTTCTTTGTATTTCAGATCTTTGACTTGATTCTTGCAATCCTCTAGTCTGCTGATGGATCTCTGTATATTATTTTTTATTTCAGTCAGTGTATGCTTAATTTCTAGTTGGTCCTTTTTCATATTCTCAAGGGTCTCGCTAAATTTATCGGCCTTTTCTAGAAAATTCTTGAAAATCCTTATAAGTGTGGTTTTGAACTCTATATCCAGTAGTTTGTTTTCCTCCATTTCTTTCATTTGTGACCTGTTTCTTTGTCTCCACATTTTGGCTGCTTCCCTGAGTTGATAGAGTGGCTTTGTGTGCTAGGTGTCCTATAGGGCCCAGTGGCTCAGCCTCCCCAGTTACCTGAGGTGGACACTCTTGGTGCACCCCTTTGTGGGCTGTGTGCACAGTCTTGTTGTAGTTAAGTCTTGATTGTTGTTGGTATCAGTGGGAGGAATTGACCTCCAGGCCAATTGGCTGTGAGGATCAGCTGTGTCTGCGCTGGACTTCTGTGCTGGAGATACCCTTATGAGACAGGACTTGGCAAAAGCTTCTGTGCTCAGCTTGGATGGGGTGGAGTCTCATGGCAGAGCAGACAGCATTGGTTTCCTATCAGCCCTGCCCTAATTGGCCCCTATGTCTCAGGGTCCTGTGGTAATCGCTGCAAGCACCTCAGAGAAAGCCGCCCTCGCGTTCCACCCACTGCCAGACAGTCCAGTTTCTCCCTGAATGAGTCTGGGTCTCCAGAGTCTCGCCAGGAACTGGAGTTCAGTGCAGTCGGGAGCTTTTCTCTCCCTCCCGCTTGAGAAAGCCAGCCGCATACTCAGTTGCCCGCTCTCTCCGTGTGCACGCCTCGGTACTTCTGCCTTCCACAGTTCCTCTGAGTCTCAGTGTGCTTTTCTCTTTTCTTCTAGTTGTAGAATTTCCACTCAGCCATCCTTCCTATGATTCTGGATGATGTCCATTTTGTCTTTTAGTTGTAGTTTTGAAATTGTTGTGTGAGGCAGCAGTTTAGGTGTTTACCTATGTCGCCATCTTGGTTTCTCCTCTGAACAGAGTTTTAAAACTGAACTCTTTCTACTACTGCTGCTGCTTCTGTTACTGTGATCTTCAGCATTAGTGTGGAAGGGAGAGAGACTACTTCTAGCCAAGTTCTAGAAGAGTGAGTACCTTTGTAGGGCCTTCTATCTACAGACCATGGATATTTTTTAAAAAATTATAAAATGCAAACCAAATTCAGACTGTCTTATAGAATCTGTTACCTTTATTTTGCTTTCCCAAGGGGGAGGTGATATTTAATTAGTTTTTAGCCTTGAGTACAGTGAAAATTTTGGATTATACAGAGTGTTTGTTGAGAGTCTACCTATGTACACTATACTAGGGCACTTTTTTTTAGTTTAACTATCAACTTTGTTGAAATGGCTGTTGCACGTAAGTCCCTCAGTAACTGTATCTGCTAGCAATCAAACAAATTTATACTCCTTCCATCTCTTGGCTTTCTAGTATCTTAACTATATTTGTAAGGATTGTTTTAAAATATGTAAAGAGAGAACAAATATTAAATTTGGGTAATTTTAATCATGTTTTAATTTTCCTTTTCAAGGTGGGGAGAAGAATTCTCATTGTCCAAGCATCCTCAGGTATGTTTTTAATCCAGCCAGTAAAACATTTTATACTTTCTCACCATAAAATTTGGTGTATGTGATAGTAAACTTCAATGAATTTTAATAAATTGGTGTAAAGTGATAAGTTTTTCTCAGCTGTCTTTGACGTATCTGGACATATTATGTAAAAACACTGATTTCACACATCTGATTTGATGGATTTAGAACTTGCACTTGTGCCCTGGCCAGTGAAGCTTAGTGGTTAGAGTGTTGGCCCATACCAAAGGCCTCAAGTTCGATTCCTGGTCAAGGGCACATGTCGGGCTGTGCAGGAGGCAACCAATTGCTATATCTCTCATGTCAATGTTTCTCTCTTCCTTTCTCCTCCTACTCCTCCTCCTCCTCCTTCTTCCCTCCCTCGCTCCCGTCCACTCTCTAAAAGTCAATGGAAAAAATATCTTCAGGTGAGGATTAACCAAAACAAAAAAAAGAATCAGCACGGGTTCTAGGGGCAGGTTGCAGGTTTATTATTGATTATAATAATAATCACCCTTGCCAGTGTGCTCAGTGGTTAGAGCATCTGCCTGTGCACTGAAGGATCATAGGTTCCATTCCCAGTTGAGGGCGCATACCTGGGTTGCAGGTTTGACCCCCAGCCCTGGTTAAGGCACGTCAGGAGGCAACCAGTTGATGTGTCTTTCTCACATCGATGTTTTTCTCTCTCTCCTTCTACCCCTCCCCCCTTCCACTCCCTCTAAAATCAATAGTAAAAATATCTTTGGGTTAGGATTAACAAATAAACCAAAAAAAAAAGTAAGTCCATTTGCCTTTTCAAGCTTTGATTTCTTCCTCTGTAAAGAAGGTTTTGGACTAGATGTTCTCTAAATGACTTTCTGCTTCTCTAGATTCTGTATTTGCCAATCTGTGTGGCTTCACTCTATTAGTTAAGTCTATTGGAATAGGGCAGGCAAAATTTTTCTGTAAAGGGCCAGGTGTTTTAAGGTTTTAAGCTTTCTGGGCGGAGAACATTGGAAGAACCACTCTTCACCTCTTCTATTTTAACACTGCAGCAGCACTGACAAAACATGAATGAATTGAAACTTGAATTTCATATCATTTTCAGATGTTGTGAAATATTCCTTTTGTTCCCCGCCCCCCCCCCCCCCATCATTTAGAAATGTAAAAGCCATTTTTAGTTCATGGGTCTGTACAAAAAGCATGTGGTAGGCTCGATTTGGCCTGTGATTTTTGGTTTGCTGACCCCTGTGTTTAGATCAAGGAGATCTAAATTAGTTGGAGGTGACTAGGAAATCCTAGTCTCATTTCTTCAGCCATAATGTAATGGAATGAAGCCTGGTACAGGATCCTCAGGAGAGAGTAGCATAAAATGAAAAACCAGCAGAGGGGAGTGTGTGAGTTGAAAACATGTTTATAATACAAACAGTGACTCAGTGGATTTTTTTTTTGGAACATATTATAAAGGAGATGTTTATTAGACATCCAAATGGAGATATCAGATAATAGGCTTTGCTATAGAATGACTTTTTTAGGAGATAGATGTGTCTAGAGATACAGATTTAGGAATCATCATTGAATAGATGATACGTATAGCCGTAGGACTAGGAAAAAAATTACCAGAAAGTGAGTAAGAGAGAAGACTGAGCCCGTGGCACTGAGTTTGGAAGAGAAAGAGCCAGAAAGGAAATGAGAGAGGAGAAGAGCCTTCTGAGAGGGAGCAAGAGAATGGGGCTGCCCTGGACACCAGGTGTCTAAAGCTCTTAAGGCTGTGCAAAGGTTGAGTAAGGGAAGGATTGTGAGTTGCCCGTAGATTCACTCCCATCAGATATTTGCATAAACATCTGGGGTGGGTCATAGAAGGAATGAGGTGAGAATATGGATGCAGTATATTGAGAAAGTTACTTTGAATAGTTTGCAGAAAGGAGGAACAAAAGGATAGAACAGTACTAACTAGAGGGGGATGTGGCTAGTAAGGAAGTTTTGTGCCTTATCTTGAGTTAACTAGGAGGTTTTGTAGCATCATTGCATGCTAAATGGACATGATCTAGTATATTGAGGAAAATTGATCATGCTGGAGAGGGAGAGAATGATTTCAGAGCAAAGACCTTAACTTGGTAAGGGCGGGGAGTGGGGGCGTATGGGATAGTGTTGAAGTGAAGTCGGCCTTCTAATAGGAGCAGGGACTGGCCCTTGTAACAGGAGGAAAGGCTGGTGGGAGTACAGACACAGTTGGATGGTAGTTTTGATGTGGGGAAGACGAGTCAGTTCTTACTGATTGCTCTTGTTTTCTCTAGAAAGCATAGTTGAGAGAGAATGAGAATAAAGGAGGGAGGCTAGAGGTGAAGAATGTGAAATTTCAGTTGCTTCAGAGTGAGAAAGTAGGATTACTGGTCAGCGCCGAGTAGCCTTTTGAGAATTGTGGACAGACTTTAAAGGTGATACCATGCAGCATGGTGGATGCTTCCACAGGCAGAAAGTTGAATTTGATTGAGGTTGTTGTTTCCTGAGGGGATTATGGCAGAGCAGGCAGGGAAAGCAGAGGTTCAGGTGCCACTCAAATCCATTGAAATCTTCAAATTTCTTTGGTACCACAGAGCTAGCAAATGTCAGTTCCCTATTCTCTGATACATTTAGTGATGCACAGAATTATTGTAGAGGCCCTGGCGGGGTAGCTCAGTTGATTAGAGCATCGTACTGATAAGCCAAGGTTGTGGGTTCAATCCCGGGTCAGGGCACATATACCAACCAACCAATGAATGCATAAATGAGTAAAACAACCATTGACATTTCTCTCTCTCAAAAATTAATAACTAAAAAATGTCCAAAGGTATTCTTTTTTTTTTTTTTTTAAGAATTATTATAGAAGGCACTAAGAGAATATTAAATCCTGTGGCTCTAAACTGGGGCAGGGTGTTGTCATATATCAGAAACCTGTGGAGAGGAGGACCCTACCACGTAGAGTGAGTACTGGCAGTTGAGAAGAGAATAAGCCGAGTTCCTAGGGCCCAGGTGAGACTGCAGGGAGGAGTTTTGAGGAGCCCTGAGCAAACTGTAGGAAGACTTGTGTTGTTTGATTCAACCAATTTGATAAATAAAAAACGCGGGTGCCCAGAGAGGTCAGACAGCTTCCATAGCCAGGTGGGAACAAAGCCAGGATTAGAGTTCCATCTCTTAACCCCAGGTCAGTGCTCTGTCTACTGTGTACTTGTTCTTTTTATTGGATCAATGCATAATATTAAACCAATTTGATAATTACTGTGTTTACTTTTCCATAATAATAATAAAATTTTGACTTTCTGTCAATTTTTAGAATTAATGATTATGATTTCATTGTCCTTTGTTTCTTATTTGTTTTTTCTCTAACCCCAACTTTAGGGAACTGAAGTCAAGGCAATAACGTATTCAGCCATGCAGGTCTATACTGAAGAGAAGCCAGAAGTGTTTGTGATCATTGACATTTAAGACAAAGAAAAAACTCCTATGAAGAACTGTTTTTTTCTCGTCCTTTTGAGAAGATACCATAATATAAATTCTACAGTCTCTGACAATTTATGATGGTTTGGGTTTGCAGAACAGAAATTTTTGACTTAAGTATGACTTTCCCACAAATGGAAAATCAAGGCTTAGTCTTGTTCTGTACTAACTAGATATTCAAATGTTTAAAGAATTCTGCAGGTGGCAAGTATGGTTCCTTATTTATTAATTCCTTCTGTAGCAGGAGGTGCCTCACACCCTTCCAATGGAATGCCAGCCCTCCAGCCTGGTCCCAAAAGGGATCATTGATGTAAACATCAGCCCGAGAGACTCAAGCCTCCACACCTATCGAATCCACTTTGGGATAAATGATAATTTTGCAATCAAGATTTTGCTTTCCCTCCAAATTGGTTAAGACATGTGTTTTCTATATGTATATTAAGAGGTTGTATTTTAGATTGCTGCCGGACAGATCCATCCTGTATTCCAGTTTGATACCTTATAAGAAATAATTATAATTGAACAATTGGGAGATTTCTCTAGAAACAGCCCTGATTTTCTATCTCTTTTTTTAAACACTGATATACTGACATTTTCTTGTTTTTCCACAAGAAAAATTTAATGCACTTAAATATGGACCCTTCTATCATGTAATTTTATATTAAAGCCAGTATATTTATGCAGTTAGAGGAGAATGGAAGAATTTTTAATTTTTTGTTGTTGTTTTTAAAAATTATTTAAGCTCTTCATTTCTGAGAAGATAGGAGGCCAGGAAAACAACTTTAAAATTATCTGAACTTTTGTCCAGCCAAGGTGGCTCAGTGGTTGAGCATCAGCCTATGAACTAGGAGGTCACAGTTGGATACCAGTGAGGGCACATGCCCGGATTGCCTGCTAAGTCTCCAGTAGGGAGGCAGCCAATCAGTGATTCTCATCATTGATGTTTCTATCTACCTCTCCCTCTCTGAAATCAATACAAGTATATTTAAAATGTAAAATAAAATTATCTGAACTTCTCAAAGTAGATAACTTCTAAAAAAATGGAACTGCTTTGGTTTTATTTGCAACATTATTCTGTTAATTGAGGTATTCTTTCCTGTGATACAAGTGTTTGCAAAGTTGCTATTTATTCACACTTACATGAGAAAAGATATTTTCGTGGTGCATATATCATTATAGTAGGTTGAACTTGACCTAAGAGGAAGAGATTTTGAGTTTTCTAAGCGTTCTCTCTAAGCACTGCATTATTTTCCCTGGGTATTGGAAGGCTAAGCAAGCTCTTCAAATTATTATCTAGCAGGATCACTGGGGTAGTGCTTCTTAACCTTTAAACACATTTTTCAAATTTGGATTGTGGATCTCCAAGCAAATAAAATGTCTGGAATCTCTTTCCCTTTGTTAGAATGAGTTTCCAGACTGAGATGGAGCTCTTTTTTTCATGGACCCCTTTGCATATCCTGGCTACTTGGGTTGGTTGTGAAAATGAATAAGGGGATACCATGAGGGCAGTGGGAGAGCCACATCTAGAGCAAGGCCTCTTGGGATGTAGTAAGCCAAGTAGGCTACACATTTGACTCTTCCCACAGTGCTAGATAATGGGATTCAGTAAAAAGGTGTAATTATGCAATGTAAATTATTTTTAATGTATAATAGTAATAATTCATTACTATTTTAAAAATTAGTTTTAAAATATGCCAAAATGAAGATACTGCATAGAAGGAAAATGAATGCCACCCTTTACATATGAAGTTAGGTTCCCCCCCTCACCACATACTTTTTTCTCAGATACACTTTTTTAAATTAATATTTTATTAAACTACAGTTGACATACAAGTACCCTCAGCTTTTCTAGGATAGTTAAGAATTGTTTTATAAATGAAAAGGAAGGGAGTCATCTTGGACTGATACTTGGAACTGTGGAATTTAAACACGACTGTGCTGGTATTTTTATTTTAGGGTTGTAGTGATTAATAGCACAAATAAGCCAGATCCTGGGTTCAAGTCCTGGTTCTACCACTTTAATAACTCCACTTTGGGCATGTTGCTTAATCTCTCTTCCTTAATTTCCTCATTTTAAGTAGTGACGATAGTACTTGCAGGGTTGTTGAGAGGATTAAATAAATGTACACACACAAAGCTCTTATGACAGTGCCTATGTGTAAATGCTCAGTAAACTCGGGCTAGTATTCATTACTGTTACTGAGGCAAGCATAAA
This sequence comes from Corynorhinus townsendii, assembly GCA_026230045.1. NCBI lineage: Eukaryota > Metazoa > Chordata > Mammalia > Chiroptera > Vespertilionidae > Corynorhinus > Corynorhinus townsendii. Next base: position 201,428,752 of record JAPDVU010000002.1, read on the forward strand.
TGCTGACAGCCCCTTTTTCTCCTTAATTTTCAAAACGCCCACAATGCTGCCCTGCCCGGTTTGGCTCAGTGGATACAGCGTCAGCAGGTTCGATTCCGGTCAAGGGCATGTACCTTGGTTGCGGGCACACCCCCAGTAGGGAGTGTGCAGGGGGCAGCTGATCGATGTTTCGCTCATCGATGTTTCTAACTCTCTGTCTCCCTTCCTCTCTGTAAAAAAAAAAAAAAAAAAAAAATCAATAAAAATAAATAAAAAAGCCCACAGTGCTTGGTTAGGGGGTGTGGCCAGTGCCATTCTGGTCTCCTGTTATTCAGAAGGGCAAACAGCCACTCCCTCTTCTCTACTCCAAGTCTCCTGTGTTAAGTTTTCTAACATCCAAGTTGGGCATCTATTTTCAAAAGCTCTGCCCATCCTCTTATGCCAAACCAACTGCCCTTCCATTTATTGTCCCTAACTGATTCCATGTAACCCATGGTAATGAAACATTCAGGGGCTGTACCAGATTGAGAAGAAATATGACCAAATTATTGGGCAGCTTTGTTTCTGCCTTTATCATTGTCCCCATGACCTCTCCTGATCTCCACCAGTGCAGCCCACCCACATGCACCAGCAAAGATCATGTAACTCATCAGTTCCTACCTCTGATTTTTGCCCAGATTCTTTCTCATTTTTATAACAACTTTATTGATATAATTCACATACCAGAAGATTATCCCATTTAAAGTACAATTCGGTGGTTTTTAGTATTGGTTATACAACCATCACCACAATCAATTTCAGAACATTTTTTCTTCTAAAAAGCCCACTATAAGCAGTCATCTCTCCCATCCCTCCAAACTCCAGGGGGCAACCACTAGTCTACTGTCTTACCCAGATTCTCACCTGGTGATCCTGTCCTTTTTCAACATAACTGGAAACTCACTTCTTGAGAGCTATTTGGACTTACCCCACTTGCTTGATCCCTACTATATGGGATCCTCGCTGTGAAATACTTAGAATTTTAAATGTATGAATACATTGCTGCACAAGATTGCTTAGTGAGTACATGTTGCACTCACAGCTTTTAAGTAGCAAGCACCTTAAACAGAAGGAACAGGCTTCTGGTTATTTTATGTACCTTCTTTGAGCCTTTCCTTGCTTTTGTGTGTGGTTTATGGCTTATTAACATATTTGACTTTTTGTTGGCATTAATACAAGTTCTGTAGGGAGAAGACTGACATGTTAGAAAATGAAGTTTTCCATTTTTCTTAGTATATTTGTGGCTTCATTTGTATGAATAAACTCCTGTATCAAAATAAGATAATTTTACACAAGATATAAAGAAGCTGGCTAAACAGTATCATTTCTGTGATGCCCTGAATTTTATCATTAAAACTCTTGTAAGTGCCCTCCCCAGTTGGTTGGAGCAACGTCCCAATACACCAAGGTTTCGGGTTCAATTGCCAACCAGGGCACATACAAGAATCAACCAGTGAATGCATAAATAAGTAGGAAAACAAATCAGTGTTTCTCCCTTCATCTCTCAATAAATAAATTAAAAATAAAACTCTTGTAGCTAAAGTCACATACTTTGCATAATATTTATTCTGTATAGGATTTATCCACATACAATGATGTCAGCTTTAAAACAATTGGCTATTTGTATAAAGTCATCTTATAAAATAGAGTAATGAACAACACATCTCTGAATTAAGCTGATATACCAGGATTCAAAAAATTGGATCATTCTAGTTCCTATTTTTGCCTTTTTCACTGGCTGCTTAATTTCTGTGCCTTAATTTCTTTACCTTTCATGTCAGATAACTGTCCTATTTCATAGATATGTAAAGAATAACAAAAATTATTAAATACTTTGCAAATATAAAATGCTATATAAATGATAAATAGTAATACTGATTCACTCTAATATAAAATAACAGAACTTTCCATTTATAATCTAAATTTTGGTCCTCCAGTACCTATTATTATCACCCTTCCCAGTTAAATACATCTACTTATGCTGTACTGTTTTTAGTAATTTTCCACAGCATTAATTTTAGGACTCAAAAAAATATATATATACTATGAATGGAAATGTCAAGATATCTTAGCATGACTTGGCAAAATAACTTTAATGAATTGGGTTCTGTATAATAAGGATGATTTGCTGCTATAAGAGAACCTCTGGTTGCCAACATATAAGTGCACTGAATAATAGGAGTAATAAAGTGAGACCAATGCCTAAAGAGAAATGAAGAGTTATCTAGCTCCACGGCTTTCAATACTGCACTCCTGAGCCCTGCCAAGGCGCCTAGGGAAAGGCGTGTAGGAGACTTTAACCAGGGCAGGTCTGATTTTAGGGCTTCTCCCTTAAATGTTGCCTTCTCTATGAAACAATTCATGAGAAGAAATAGTTTCCTTGGGTGAAAAAGAAAATCTTTTAAAACGTTGAACTAGTCCAGTGGTCGACAAACGGCGGTTCGCGAGCCATGGTTTGCCGCTCTGTTGACTAATGAGTTTGCCAACCACTGAGTTAGGATGTTCAAAAGCTGATAAACAGCATTCCTGCAAGAGCAAACTGGTCTAACCAATTCCCATTATTTTCCAAATATTAAAAAAAGTCATTGGCATAAATAGAGCTTATATTAACAGATTATACCATTATCCCACATTTAAAAGCCTAAGAACTTAGTTTTCTCAGAAACCAATAGTTTCACTCTAGAGAAGAATTGGTCTCTAAAGTATTAGAGACATATAACTGGAATATTATCTACAACTTGCAAACGTGTCAGGAATGTTCTTTTACGATACGAAGATGATAGAACAGATATGCTGTGTAATTTGGTGAATGTGGTAGCTGTTTTGTTAGGATTGATGCTTGTTATAAACAACTGTAGGAGAGCACTATTCCTGTAAGGCTCTGCAAGTGCCGGTGGCACTGTGTTCAGTGGACCTTGCTGACAATCATGCTGCTGTATGTAAAGTTTGCATGCAGAAGACAATAGCATAAAAGAGCATTTAGGTCATAAAGTGCGTTAGAGTATACACATGCAAGCACTACTTCGTTTCTATGAATAAAGCTCAAATCAGTAATTTTTCCTATTGGCTCCAATGACTAAAAAATCAGATTATAATTTGGAAAGCTGTTACCACCATCTGGTGAGTGACAACTGTTCCCTCCCTCACTGGGACATTGATGACTCCTGATTCAGGAACAGCCCTGTTGGGAGAACAATGAACTCAATGCATACTATCCAGTCTTGAAGCAACTAGAAATTTACCATCAGAGGAATCTTGAAAAAGTCTCAGAATTAAGTGCCATAAAACAAAATGGTTATTCATCTACTTATAAAAATTTTTTTAGAAATTAATCATTTTAGCCCACAAATTGGCATCAAGGACAATTACTAATAAGAAAAAAGAACAACAAAAAGTATCATCTTGAGGTATGTCGGGCTGTATTTAAAAATACAGTATAATAGCCCAGTCAGAGTGGCTCAGTTGGTTGAGCATCGTCCTGTGCACTGAAAGGTTGCTGGTTCAATTCCCAGTCAGGGCACATACCTGGGTCACAGCTTTCATCCCTGGTTAGGCCACGTACAGAAGGCAACTGACCAATGTTTCTCTCTTACATCGATGTTTCTCTCTCCCTCCCCCCCACCTCTTTCCTCTCTCTAAACATGTCCTCAGGTGAGAATTAACATAAAAATACACTATAATACATGGAGCCTCTATCAAAATTCAGTTATATCAAGCTTTATTGTGATAACTTGCAAAGGTCAGGTCTTTACTTCTGGTATATAAATTTTATCTTTAGAAGTAAAGTAAAATAATGCTTCAATTTAACTGTAATTTTGGAATGTTTCATAAGTCACACAAGGGAAGAGTTTAAAATTAACTGTATCCTATAAGAAAAGTTTGTTCTGAAAAATTATATACACAGAATAAGCAAAAATGCTTAAAGTGTTTAAGGTAATAACTTGCTCAAATCGTTTTATATATAAAATTTACATATAAATAACAACATAAAAACATGTCAATAGATACTGTAGGGACATTACTTAGCACTATATGAATAACTAGTTCAAAATGTTATCTGTTGAAGATGATTAAATTCCTCTTTTTTCATACTTTCTAATTCTGATAGGCTTCTTTTATAACTACAGCAGATTGGTGAAGTGCAACTTCAATTCCTCACCATTTCAGGGGACAGCATGAGGAGAAAAGGCTGAACGAGAACTGTTTGAAATCACAATCTATCCAGTCACCAGTCCTACCACTTAAACTTTCTCACCTTAATTTCCTCGTTTGTAAATAAAAGACAATATTTATCTTGCTCATTAGGTGAGAAAATGTGAGAGAGAGCAAAATGTAGCAAGCAGTACATAATGTTAGAAACTGCTCTTAAGAACTGGTAGGAACCTCCAGTTTTCTTGTTTCGTTTTTTTTCTTTAGAGAGGAAGAGAACCATATTGACAGATCTTCACAAACTACCTTGACTTTTAGGCATCCTTAGTTTCCTGCTTTAAGAAAATGATATCTATATATAATCTCTGGTCAGCCTCTACTTTATGTACTGTTTTTGCTTTTCTTAATATTACTAACTGCATGAGTAATTTTTTAACTTAATGGCAAAAAGTTCAAATATGGCCCTAACCAGTTTGGCTCAGTGGATAGAGTATCGGCCTGCGGACTCAAGGGTCCCAGGTTCGATTCCGGTCAAGGGCATGTACCTTGGTTGTGGGCACATCCCCAGGAGGGGGTGTGCAGGAGGCAGCTGATTGATGTTTCTCTCTCATCAATGTTTCTAGCTCTCTATCCCTCTCCCTTCTTCTCTGTAAAAATCAATAAAATATTTTTTTAAAAAAAGTTCAAATATGAACGATTTCAAACATTTTAGATTTGTCTTCTGCCATAATCCTAAAACATTCAGGATATTGGAATGATAGGTTGGTGTGGACCTTAAGTTGATAGAATCACAATAGTTCAGTCAGGTTTGGGTGCCTGACTCTTAAATGTGCTCTACTTGGTTCCCTATGAAAACTCAATAGTTTGTTTTTGAAACACCTTAAAGTTACTTTACATGAAGTTTGGTTGTCGTGAATTTATTTAAAATATTTTCTTTGAGCCCAGCCAGCATGGCTCAGTGGTTGAGCATTGACCTATGACCAGAAGGTCACAGCTCAATTCCCGGTCAAGGCACATGCCTGGGTTGCAGGCTCAGTCCCCAGTGTGAGGCATGCAGGAGGCAGCTGGTAAGTAATTCTCTCTCATCATTGATGTTTCTATCCCTCTCTCCCTCTCTCTTCCTCTTTGAAATCAATAAAAATATTTTATAAAATATTTTATTTGAAAAAGGTTTCCGAAGTAGATCTTCCAATATTAAAAGAAAAAAGGCATCTCTGTAATAAAAGTAAGACGATTAACTGTTCATCGATCATGCCAACTCAAGCTAAGTCTTTCTTTCCAGTGCAGCAACACGTTTTAGGGCAAAAAAGTTCAGAATGGATACAATGGCCTGTTCAGAAAGCATGCAAGTTATAGTAGGCCATAACTTTTAAGTCAGTCTGACAATTTGTTAAGCAGTCTCTGACCACGGAAAAGAGAGAGATAGAGGAAGTCGATGTAAATTGCAGACATGCCAGCTCTGTTGGTTCACATTACAGCTACCTAATGTTGGGCTTTATTTCCTTTTCTTCTTCTTCTTCACTATCATCAACTTGTTGTATGACCAGATCAGCAGACCCATCCTCTACAATCTCCACATATGATCTATTCTCATCTTCACTCAAGTGCCACCTGGAATCCTTATCGCCATCTGATGGGGACATAAGATGCTGTTCAGCTTCCAGATCGATGGGGAGGCTGTCTATGCCAACTTCAGCAAGGCACTCATTACAGAGTCTATAGCGCCGGGTTCCTTCCTGGACCACTTGACCGGTTAGGTCAGTCACATGGCGTTTGCATTTTCTGCAGATTAGTTTGCATGCCTGGTGAATCTGTGTAGAAATTCAAATAGTGATAAAAAAAGGATTTTTTAAAAAGCAGGACAATTTGATATTCTAGGTACCAGTTCATAAACTTAAGATGTTCAAAGCCTATTAAGTTAGCATCTAGTGTGTCAACCTGCAAACTGAAAAGTCTGGGTTCGATTCAGGTCAAGGGCACATTCCCGGTTTGCAGGCTCGATCCCCAGTGGCGGGTGTGCAGGAGTCAGAAAATCAATTATTCTCTCTTATCATTGATGTTTCTATCTCTCTCTCCCTCTCTAAAATCAATTTTAAAAAATGTACTTAAAAAAAGGGTTAAATCTCAACGACCTTTAAATTAAAAAAAAAAATTAAGCATCTAGTTATTAGAAAAAGATAAAGATTTTGGTGATAAATTGATGTCACTGAAATATTACACACTAGTTTTCTCTAAATAATGGCTAATAGTATTAATCCAATAGTATTTTGATATCTGAGGTAATATAGGACCCTTTTCAGAATAATAATAATTGCAAACACTTAATATATGCCATGTACTACTCTAGTGATATTACATATCTTAGTTCAGGGGTTAGCTTCATGAGATTAATAAAAGCAGACATTTTGTCTGTTTTGCTCACTGCTGTATAGCTAGCATTTAGAAAAGGGTCTGATACGCAGTAGGTGCTGTTATATTTATTGAATAAATAACTATAAAGCAATGCATGAAGAAATTACTTTAAGGGACCCAGTGTCCTTTAAAATTAAAAGGATCTCTTATCAATGGAATTTAAGTACAAGTAATAGAACAGATTTTGGAGAAAAATCTCATTGCAAGATGATCAGCAGAACAATGTTCCAATATTACTACAGTATTAAACCACTAGAGCATTGACCAGCAAATTCCCAGAGATTTTTCTGACTCTGACAATCCAGTCTTTGATTGGGAGGGGTTCTATTGCCCACCTTGCTGCCTTCCCTGAGGATACTATAAAGAAACTACAGGGGCCCTGGCCGATTTGGCACAGTGGATAGAGCGTCAGCCTGTGGACTGAAGGGTCCCGGGTTCAATTCCAGCCAAGGGCACATGCCTGGATTGTGGGCTCGATCCCCAGTGGGGGGCATGCAGGAGGCAACTGATCAATGATTCTCTCTCATCACTGATGTTTCTATCCTTCTCCCTTCCTCTGTGCAATCAATAAAAATACATTTTTAAAAAATAGAAAATTATGTCTATAAAAAAGAAAGAAAAAAACTAGAGGGACACTAGAAAGGGGGTGTCACGCAGAGATATCCAACAGGTGAAACTAGAAATTCTACCAGATAAGGAAGGATTCAAGAGTCACCAGTAGATGCTGAGGATCTGAAGTAGTGACTTTGACCCAGACATTTAAAACATTTTTACAGTTTACATTAGCTCCAAAAAGACCAGTCTATAAAAAACTGTTAGATTTTAAATATATTAAAGTGAATATTCCAAAGAATATCACTGATTTCAAGGTCTCAAAGAATACAAAAATACATAAAAATTGAATTATGCATTATGTGCAAAGTAAAAACATTAAGTTAGAAAAATTTTTAATATGGTAGAGTTGTAAGAAAAGATTTCCATCATAAATTAGATTATCCTAATTGCATGTATTTAAGAAGTAAAATTTGAATGAAAAAATCAAATACATACTGTTCGAAAATGGCTACTTAGGTGGTCTAGCCTGCTAAATCTTTTCCCACAAGCTTGACATGGGTAGGGCCGTTCTCCTGTATGACAACGAAGGTGACGCTTTAGGTCGGCTTTCCGCTTCACCACATGTGTGCAGTATGGGCACTTGAATCTCATCCTGGGCAAATCATCTGTCAGGAGACAGTTTGATTAAATCATTGGAAAGTTCATAACAATTCTAATCACACAAAAATATCCAGAAAGACTTGGTGAGTCCAATCTTGAAAAGGTAGAAAGAGAAAGAAATGAAGACTTGATTACTGATGTAACAATAAGTACAGAACTATAACTTCAGTATTCAGTATTTGATATATTTACAGTCTGGTAAATTTAGACTATCACACTTACCTTCTTATTAAGTGTCATAGAGTCAGTAGCTATTGAATGTGAAAAGATAGTACTGGATTTTAAAACTGTAGATACAATCCAAAAGTAAAAATATTTAATATTGAAGCTTTTAAGTAACTTATTTTACTTACAAGTTTTTATTCCCCTTGCCTTTATTTTTCATACACTTGTAGAACTTTTAAAGTTGAAAAACTGGAGAGAAACCAAGACGGCGGCATAGGTAAACACCTAAACTGCTGCCTTGCACAACAACTTCAAAATTACAACTAAAAGACAAAACGGACATCATCCAGAACCACAGGAAGGCTGGCTGAGTGGGAATTCTACAACTAGAAGGAAAGAGAAAAGCACACTGAGACTCAAGGAACTGCGGAAGTAAAGGCAGAGGTACTGAGGCACGCCAGAGGGCTGGCATCTGAGTACGGCTGGCATCTGAGTACGGCTGCCTTTTTCAAGCCGCAGGGAGACACAAGCTCCCAACTGCTCTGAACTCCAGTTCTGGGTGAGATTCTGGGGACCCAGACTCATACGGGGAGAAACTGGACTGTCTGGCAGCAGGCCGGACTAGAGGGCAGCTTTCTCTCAGAGGTGTTTGCAGCGATTACCAAGGGACACTGAGACCCTGGGGCCTTTTAGGGCAGAACTGATGGGAAGCCATTGCTGTTTGCTCAGCCCTGAGACTCCGCCCCATCCAAGCTGTGCACAGAGGCTTTTGCATATGAATGGCCTGGTCCTTTGAAATCTAAATTTACCTAACAAACTGCAGCTGAGTCAGTGAGACCCAGAACTTCCAAAAGAAGGCCCAGGGCCCACAGCAGCTTGCACTGCTTCACAGCTGGGCCTCATCTGGGCACCTCCAAACCCAGAACAAAGAAGAAGAATCTGCAGATCTCTCCATAGCTCCTGCTGGGTGGCCTCAGGCAGAGGCTAAATTAGCACCTACTTGGAGATCCAAGAGCCAGTCTACCCAGGGGTCAGAGTAGGACCATCCACATTACAACTCCTCAGATCCATAAGGGACACACTCAGGGGGCAGACTCAGTGAGCACCAAAGCCCCACTGAAGCAAGTCTTGCCTCATAAGGATGTCTCCAGCAAAGTTGTTCTCCCATCATAGACACAGCTGATCCTCACAGCCAACTGGCCTGGAGGTCAATTCCTCCCAGTGATACCAACAACAATCAAGGCTTAATTACAACAAGACTGTGCACACAGCCCACAAAGGGGTGCACCAAGAGTGTCCACCTCAGGTAACTGGGGAGGCTGAGCCACTGGGCCCTATAGGACACCTACCACACAAAGCCACTCTATCAACTCAGGGAAGCAGCCAAAATGTGGAGACAAAGAAACAGGTCACAAAGAAATGGAGGAAAGCAAACTACTGGATATAGAGTTCAAAACCACGCTTATAAGGATTTTCAAGAATTTTCTAGAAAAGGCCAATAAATTTAGTGAGACCCTCAAGGATATGAAAAAGGACCAACTAGAAATTAAGCATACACTGACTGAAATAAAGAATAATATACAGAGATCCAACAGCAGACTAGAGGATCGCAAGAATCAAGTCAAAGATTTGAAATACAAAGAAGCAAAAAACACCCAACAGGAAAAGCAAAAAGAAAAAAGAATCCAAAAATATAAAGATAGTGTAAGGAGCCTTTGGGACAACTTCAAGCGTACCAACATCAGAATTATGGGGGTGCCAGAAGAGAGATAGCAAGATACTGACAACTTATTTGAAGAAATAATGACAGAAAACTTCCCCCACCTGGTGAAAGAAATAGACTTACAAGTCCAGGAAGCACAGAGAACCCCAAACAAAAGGAATCCAAAGAGGACCACACCAAGACACATCATAATTAAAATGCCAAGAGCAAAAGACAAAGAGAGAATATTAACAGCAGCAAGAGAAGGACAGTTAGTTACCTACAAGGGAGCACCCATATGACTGTCAGCTGATTTCTCAACAGAAACTATGCAGGCCAGACGGGAGTGGCAAGAAATATTCAAAGTGATGAATAGCAAGAACCTACACCCAAGATTACTCTACCCAGCAAAGCTCTCATTCAGAATTGAAGGGCAGATAAAGAGCTTCACAGATAAGAAAAAGCTAAAGGAGTTCATCACCACCAAACCAGTATTATATGAAATGCTGAAAGGTACTCTTTAAGAAGAGGAAGAAGAAGAAAAAGGTAAAGATAAAAATTATGAACAACAAATACCTATCTATCAACAAGTGAATCTAAAAATCAAGTGAATAAAAAATCTGATGAACAGAATAAACTGGTGAATATAATAGAACGAGGGGCACAGAAAGGGAGTGGACTGACAATTCTCGGAGGGGAACAGGTGTGGGGTTGCAGGAAGAGACTGGACAAAAATCGCACACCTATGGATGAGGACAGTGGGGGGGGGGTGGTGGTAAGGACAGAGGGTGGGGTGGGAACCAGGTGGAGGGGAGTTATGGGGGGGAAAAAGAGGAACAATTGTAATAATCTGAACAATAAAGATTTACTTTAAAAAATAATAATAAAATAAAGTTGAAAAACTTTCATGATCTTTGTTTTAAATTCTGGAATGTACCATAAAGCTCTCTTATTTTTTTATTATTATTATTGTTAATCATTATCCAAGGATATTTTTCCAGTGATTTTCACAGAGAGTAAAAGGAAGGGGAGAGACAGAGAGAAACACTGAAGGGAGATACATCGATTGGGTGTCTCCCATATGGCCTGATCAGGGCCAGAGATGGAGCCTGCAACCGAGATACGTGTCCTTGCCTGGAATCAAACCAGGGCCCCTTCAGTCCACAGGCCAACATTCTGTCCAGTGAGCCAAACAGGCCAGGGCTATTATTATTATTATTTTTGAATCTTTACCCAGGAATATGTTTTTGTTTATTTTTATAATATATTTTTATTGATTTCAGAGAGGAAGGGAGAGATAGAAACATCAATGATAAGAATCACTAATCATTGATTGGCTGCCTCCTGCACACACCCTATTGGAAATCAAGCCTACCACCCAGGCAGGTGCTCTTGACCGGAATCAAACCAGGGTCCCCTCAGTCCACAGGCCGACGCTCTATCCACTGAGCCAAACTGGCGAGGGCTGGTGTTTTTTTTTAAAAAAAGGCAGCATGAGTGATCCTGTGGTTATGGAACTGTTTTTTATCTTGTCCTTTTTTTAAAAAAAAATATGTTTTTATTGATTTTCAGAGAGGAAGAGAAAGATAGAAAGATGAACAATGAGAGAGAGAGAATCATTTATCAGCTGCATCCTGCACGCCCCACACTAGGGATTGAGTCTGCAATCTGGACATGGGCCCTGACCTGGAATCAAACTGTGACCTCCTGGTTCATAGGTCAATGCTCAACCACTGAGCCATGCTGGCCAGGCTAATATTTTATTTTAAATGTCATGTATTCAACATGTTAGTTGTGACCAGAAGCAACTTAATAGCTATTAATTCAACTGTTCTTTACTGAAGTTAGACTTAAATAACCTAGAATTATAAAAGGGCAGAGCCCAAATAAAGAAAGCATGGCTTGCCCTAGCCGGTTTGGCTCAGTGGATAAAGCGTCATCCTCGGACCAAAGAATCCGGGGTTTGATTCTGGTCAAGGGCACTTCATACTTTAGTCGGGTTGCAGGCTCCTCCCCGGCCGGGCTCTGGTCAGGGCACATGTAGGAGGCAACCAATTGACGTGTTTCTCTCCCATCAATATTTCTGTCTTTCCCTCTCTCTTCCACTCTCTAAAAATCAATGTAAAAATATCCTCAGGTGAGGATTAAAAAAAAAAAGCAGCATGGCTTTATGGCTGTTTTATTTATTTATTTTTTATTGATTGATTGATTTGAGAGAGAGAGAGTAAAACACCGGCTTGTTCCATTATTTATGTATTCATTGGCTGATTCTTGTATGTGCCCTGACCTGGGATCAAACCCCCAACCTTAGCATATTAGGATAATGTTCTAACCAACCAGCTACCTGGCCAAGGGGACTCTATGGCTGTTTCAAAAATACAAGATTTCCTATTTTTCTATGCTATTTGCTTGCCTTGGTCAATGGTTAGAACTCAGCAGGATTTTCAGTAAGCTCTGCAATATGATAATACAATTTCATACATTTTCCAATTAGAATCCTACAGGAAAATGTGATTAGTAAAAATCAACCATGTTGCTTTTATTTAAAAATGTTATCTACAGCCCTAACCGGTTTGGCTCAGTGGATGGAGCGTCAGCCTGCAGACTGAAGGGTCCCAGGTTCGATTCCGGTCAAGGGCATGTACCTTGGTTGCGGGCCCATCCCCAGTGGGAGGTGTGCAGGAGGTGGCTGATGGATGTTTCTCTCTCATCGATGTTTCTAACTCTCTATTCCCTCTCCCTTCCTCTCTGTAAAAAATCAATAAAACATTTAAAAAAAAAATGTTACCTACAACCAAAAAATTTTTTTTGAAATCTGTACAACAAGGGAAATGTGAATATAGACAGGCTAGTTAGTGATATTAAGAATTTGTTAACTTTGTTTAGGTATAATAATGGTACTGGAGTGTGGGGTTTTTTAATTCTATATTTTAGGATTACATTCTGAAATATTTACAGATTAAAACATATGATGTCTGAGATTTGCTTAAAAATGATGAGAGGTTAGGGGTAGCCTGGCCAGCGTGGCTCAGTGATCCCCAGTAGGGGCATGCAGGAGGCAGCCTATCAATGGTTCTCTCGCATTATTGATGTTTCTCTCTCTCTCTCCCTTCCTCTCTGAGATCAATAAAAATATATGTATTTTAAAGTTCACTTAGTTCAACTGCCTATAACACCTGAAAATAAGAGTATGTTGAGATAGGCTTGATTTTTATAGAACTGGAACCCGAGGGGACAGATTCTCTTTTTGAGTACCTGGGAAACTTCTTGATGTGACATCAGAGCCTTGACCGTACTGATAGCCAACAGCAGCAGAGTCCATTTCAGCATCAATTTGTGCTTGCTCTTCGGATTGGGAAATGTGGCTGGAAGAATCAGATGTTCGTGCTTCTCGCTTGCTTGACTTATAATGAGCAGTTTCAGAAGGCTGTGACAATCTCAAATGTCTGGGCTTTTTAATGGAATCTTTCCTTGGTTCATGCTTGACCAAGGGTTGCTGAGTATTCCTTTGGGAAGTTGGATGGTAATTATACTTATTCCAAGATTTCCCGCTTATTACACCTGTTCCTTGATCTGGGCTTAGGTGAGAACGTGGAGAACTGCTTCCTTCTTGCCAGCCACCACTATAAAAAGAGGAACGTTCTATACCATTAGAATTGGCATCTTTATCGGAGAGACTGAAATAGCGATCTTTTTCTTTCTCGCTAATGTCTAATGAAGATTTAATAAAAGTCTTACATACACTAATGACATCAGTCATCTGAAGGAAGCTAGCCGCTGACATCACTTCTATGACATTCTGACCAGTCAGAGAGAGTTTGCCGGAATAGACAAAGTCTAGGATGACTGTAAAAGTGTCAGGGGAGAAAGCCTGAAACGTAGCCGTGGTCGGCTGACTTGTCTCCTTTGAATTCTGAGAAAGAAGCATTTTGAAGTAGCCACTACTAGCAAATAACACATTTCGATGTGCTTTGAAGACCTTCCCTTCGACGAGAATACTGCAATCACAAAACACGTCCTGCCGGCGCTGCTCGTTCAGCTGTTGCAGGAGTTGAGACTGATGGGAGGAGATCTCCATTCTGAAGAGAGAAGACACATGTGGTTAACCAACACAAAGTCGCATTGTTTTCCTGAGATGAGTCAACTAACATTACTATCAGAAACCTCTATCTTTTTTCCAGGAAGACCACTTCCTTCTTAAAGAATCCAGTCTCCAAGACACAAAGAATATAGGTTTCAGACTACAATGTATGTTAAAAATGGTCCAAGATGCCTGGCCAGTGTGGCTCCGTGGTTGAGCACAGACCTATGAACCAGGAGGTCATGGTTTGATTCCCAGGTGCCCGGGTTGCAAGTTCGATCCCTAGTATGGGGTGTGCACGAGGCAGCCGATCAGTGATTCTTTCTCATCACTGATGTTTCTCTCTCTCTCTCCCTCTCCCTTCCTCTCTGAAATCAATTAAAAAGAAACATTTTTTAAATAGTCCAAGAGATAAAAGTTGATATAGACCAGCTTATCGTTATAAGCATCAACAACAGAGCCAGGTGGCTTGATCTGGAATTCCAGCTCCTCTGTACACTGCAGGCCAGTTGAGTTGGCACAAAAAAATTCATCATCGCACCCCTCCAGCTATTGCCCTTTTGAAAAAGAGCTTTTCAAATGCTGCCAGGCATCTTAGAGCTTGATGCTGACCATGGAACACCAAGTGGCCGTGCCCGAACTGCCTAACGTGAGTGTTACTAATGTACCAAATTATACATTTGGGCAGGTGCAGCAGCAGTCCACCATCAAGAGGAAGTGTTATGTACAAGATCAGACTGGACAGGTCCTTAATCCACAAACAAGTTTGTGAGCAGCTGGCACCGTTCCCACACACCTACTAGGACTCCCAGTACATTGCTGCCTTCCTCAGCTCACACATATGGCCCCAAGGTGAGTTCCCTACAACTAGCTGACTGAGGAAGAAAGAGTGGAGGCCTCATGTAAGAGGTTCTGCACAATATGCTGGACCAGCTGGAAGTGCATGGCTGAAACATCATGACTCCAATCAGGAATGTCCCTGAAAGGCAAGGGGAAGAGAAATATCCCCATTGGACATCTGGTTGTCCACTTGCCCTGGACGAAGAGACACAGGTATGGATTTTATCCTGATTCATGGACAATGCCTAACCAACTGATCAAATGCTCAAGGAGTTAGAAAGAACCATATAGAAGCATCAGTCACTGAAAGGCCTGTGAAGAAAAGGTCGATGGGTATACCTGTTGGAATGGGCACAGGGTAAGAGGTTTTAGTGTCTTGTGTGAATGCTGAATAAAGGGTACTAGCTGCTGAGGAGCTCTCAGAAACCAGGTGGACAAAAAGACCTGGGCTGTGGATGCTGGCTGGCCTCTTTCCCTATTCACCATGAAGCTTGCCATGTACTCCATCACCCAGAAGCAGCTTGCCTGATAAAATGGTGGAATAACCAACTGGAAATTCCATCCTGGCCCCATCTGACAGGTGACACCGGGAGAGACTGAGGCGCTATCCAAACGGATGAAGTGTTGCTAATGTATGGCTGGTGCTTTGAAACACCATCGTAATATGGTGCGAGTTTTTCCATACGTAGAATGCTCACTTCTAGAAAGAAAGAGGTGGTTCCTCCTTTCACTTTCACTTTCACTAACCCACTTACAGAACGTTTGCTTCCTCTCCCTGCTGAGGTCTCACTAGGAGCTCCCAAGATGGGAACGCCTGCACCAGGGAAACACTGCATGGTCCATTAAGTTAGATTGTGACTGACCTAAAAGAACTGATATCACCCATTTTGGGAAGAGCATGAGTCTTTGTATGAAGGAAAGCTGCATAGTGTGAGGCAGACTAGTCAACTTGTTCAGAATTTTAAATATGGGAAGAGTGGTGTGTGGATGCCAAGTAGCCAAAATGGTGGCCTATGTTGGTCATTTGCCTGTTGTCTCTCAGCTCTACATCCTTCACGCTCTACTCTACTCACTACTGATGGAATTCTGCAAACAATATTTCCCAGGCTTCCCTCCTTGCAGCTGGCTTCCTGTGAGATTCTATCAATAGAAGGAACTGATAGACAATTAGTAAGAGGAAAAGAAAGGTCCTGCTTCGGGCAGTGGAAATGCAGCAACTGCTGGCTGTCGGTGTAGTGGCTGCAGGGCTGGCGTGATTCTGGACTGCAGTAGCCTTCCCACCTTCGGACTTTCCATCTCTGATAGAAGTGGCACTTCCTTGGCAGATCCAGAACTGACGGTGACAGCAGGAATGGAACGGAAGGAAAAGTTGCGAAAGACTTGAATGGGAAATAAATCTATAGGTCTTAATGGCTGACTGGCTGTGGAAGGCTAGAGAGACACAGTGATTTTTAAAGCCTAGGTCTTTAGTTGGATCACTAAAAGAAATCAGAAAGTCAGGAGGGGAAAACTGGTCTAGAGGCAATGACCTTGGTTCTAAGTACGCTGTGTTTGAGGAGAGTGGGAAATCGGGTAAAGATGGCCGAAAATGCTGCTCTGAAGTCCAGAGGAGAAGCCAGACTTGGAGAGATGGAGGAGGTGTCTGCAAATAGAGATGAAGGGGCTCAGAGGAAACACAGGCTGAGAGGAGAACCCGGTGGACTGCCCGTGACTGTAGGGCAGGATGGGGAAGAGAGCCAGTGTTACAGACAGCACTGCAGGGAGAATCAGAACACTGTAACAGCTTGCCCAAGGCGGGGAGTTTCAAGAAGCAGCGAAGGGGTCAATACGAGGAAAACAAAAGGGCCACAGGCAATAATAGTAGCAATATGTATTGTCTCCTGTAGTCCCCACACAAACTATTAAGTGGGTGACTACCCCATTTGACAGAAAAGGGTATTAACCCAGACAGTGACTACAAAGTTGCAGCCTGTAACTACTGAACTATACTACTACAGCACTGGGGGGTGGGGGATGAGGTGGAAAGGGGGTGCTGGGAGATCAGAGCGCTGACAATAGTTCTATCACTGAATTAGCTATATGTCATGAGAAGTAACTTTACCTTTCTAGGCTTAATTTCCTTCTCTGCAAATTGAGGGGAATGGTTCAGGGGTCCTCAAACTACGGCCCGCGGGCCACATGCGGCCCGCCGAGGACATTTATCCGGCCCGCCGGGTGCCGCTGCCTGTCCTGCTTAGCAGCCGACTTGGCCCGGGCCCACAGTGCACATAGGAATTTGTTCATAGTTTTTTTTTTAAACTATAGTCCGGCCCTCCAACGGTCTGAGGGACAGTGAACTGGCCCCCTGTTTAAAAAGTTTGAGGACCCCTGGTAGATAATCTCTGGCCTTATGTAATATGAGTCTTTGATAAGATGGAACAGAAGACACAACAGAGGCAATGAATTAAAATTTTAGCAATAGGTGAACAGGGAGAACTGGCCAAGAAGATCCAAATGTTGAATGTTTTATACAGTGAATTTTCAAGCAATAAATCCCCTTTCGGATACATAAAATCTACCATTGCAAAGTTATACTTTTTTAATCTATGTATTTAAGTTAGGTATAATATCAAAATTTTTCATACCTGGAAATTTACAAATGCTGCTCTACCCTGCTACGTCAACTGAGCAGAGTAAAAATGGGAAGGTTCCAAGTCAAACCAGTGTGTGTGAAGGAAGGATTATCCTGTAGAGAGAAAATAATTATTTATAATGTATTTTTTTAATAAAAGACATAAACAACTGCTAGGGTACATAATAAATATTTATTTAAATAAATTACATGGGTGCACTTATCAGTTATCATTTTTTGCATGTAAAAACAGATAATCTGGCACAGATTATTAATGAGTGGAAATGTATAAATAAATAACATATTACCTGAACCTTAATATTTAAATCTCTAAGAAGAGATTTCCAATATTAAAAATATATTATGGTAAATTGAAAGCAAACATACTTTTTAACTTTGACAATAAAATAAACTTAAGACAACAGCTAGTCAAAGACAGGCCAGCCCTAACTAGTTTGGCTCAGTGGATAGAGTGTCTGCCTGCGGACTGAATGGTCCCAGGTTCGATTCCAGTCAAGGGCATGTACCTTGGTTGCAGGCACATCCCCAGTGGGGGGTGTGCAGGAGACAGCTGATATTTCTAACTCTCTATCCCTCTTCCTTCTTCTCTGTAAAAAAATCAATAAAATATATATTTTTAAAAACAAAAAACACAGCCCTGGCTGGTTTGGCTCAGTGGATGGAGTGTTGGCCTGAGGACTGGGGGGGTCCCAGGTTCGATTCCGGTCGGGGGCGTGTGCCTTGGTTGCGGGCACATCCCCAGTGGGAGGTGTGCGGGAGGTGGCTGATCGATGTTTCTCTCCTATTGATGTTTCTGGTTCTCCATCCCTCTCCCCTCCTCTCTGTAGGGAAAATCAATAAAATATATTTTAAAAAACAAAAAAAAAAGCCCACAAAGGTAGGCCTGCAGATGAGATAACAAGACAGCAACATATGTCCTATCATCCTTTTCCTACAAGTAGCATCCATATGATTTGCAAAAAAGACAAACAGAATAGTATTCAAGACAACTTGAAAAATTCAACATTACTTAAAAACTGTAAGGTTAAGAGAGAAGTAGGGGAAAAATCCCACTACATATGTTCAGAAAGCCCCACAGCAGCCACCCAAATCTTTCATAACTCTTAATCTGATTTGCCAGGTTCCACCAGCGTATACCACAATTTTTTTAAGAGTTAAAGTGTGTGTTTTTTTAAAATATATTTTTCATTGATTTCAGACAGGAAGGGGGAGGGAGAGAGAAATAGAAAGTCAATGCTGAGAGAGAACCATTGATCGGCTGCCTCCTGCACGCCCCCTACTGGGCATGGAGCCCGCAACCAGAGCATATGCCCTTGATCAGAATCGAACCCGGGGACCCTTTAGTCTGCAGACCAACACTCTATCCACTGAGCCAAACCTATTATAGGCTAGGGCAGTGATCGGCAAACTCATTAGTCAACAGAGCCAAATAGCAACAATACAACGATTGAAATTTCTTTTGAGAGCCAAATTTTTTAAACTTAAACTTCTTCTAACGCCACTTCTTCAAAATAGACTCGCCCAGGCCGTGGTATTTTGTGGAAGAGCCACACTCAAGGGGCCAAAGAGTCGCATGTGGCTCGCGAGCCGCAGTTTGCCAACCACGGGGCTAGGGCATATAATATACCACAATTTTTAACAGCAGCTGTAACAAGTCTTGCTATAAAAAACTTCAGTTTCTACTATATTCCAAACCTTTTTAATTACCACCAACAACAAAATCTATCCCATTATTTTCACTGACCATTAATTTTGTTAATATAGAGTGTTAAGGCTTATGTCCAGAGGCAGTGGGAAAATGAATTTTATGCTTTTTAAACTAATCAATTAAGCTAAGAATTACCACCAAAATAATTTTGACTGCCTGGCAGGATGGCTCAATGGTTGAGCATCGACCTATGAACCAGGAGGTCAGGGCACATGCCTGGGTTGCGGATGCGATCCCCAGCAGAGGGCGTGCAGGAGGCAGCCTAGCAATGATTCTCTCTCATCATTGATGTTTCTATCACACTCTCCCTTCCTCTCTGAAATCAGTAAAAATATATTTTTTTTAAAAAAAAAGAGGTCGCTGATTCACTTCCTGGTCTGGCATGTGCCAGGTTGTGAGCTCAATCCCCAGTGGGGGCATGCAGGAGGTAGCTGATCGATGATGTTTCTCTCTCATCGATGTTTCTCTCTCTCTATCCCTCTCCTTTCCACTCTCTTTAAAAATCAATGAAAACATATTTTAAAAAAAGAAGAAAACATATGCATCAAATACCCACTCTTGAGGAGGTCTAAATTCTGGCAACTTAAACCATTCAAAAACACTGCTTACCTAGAGGTTTATAAAAATTTTTTGATACATCAAACTAGTTTTTTGCACAGCAAAGGAAACCATCAACCAAATGAAAAAGTAACCCACTGAACGGGAGAACATACAGTATTTGCCAATGTCACATATGATAAAGGAGTAATATCCAAAATTTATAAAGAACTTACAAAATTCAGCACCAGAAAATCAAACAAGCCAATTAAAAAATGGGCAAACGACTAGAATAGACACTTCTGCAAAGGGAACATACAGATGGCCAATAGATACATGAAAAGACGCTCAATGTCACTAATCACCAGGGAAATACAAATTAAAACCACAATGAGATATCACCTCACACCTTTTAGAATGGCTTTCATCAATAAACAAGCAAGTGTTGGCAAGGGTGTGGAGAAAAGGGAACCCTCTTGTACTGTTGGTGAGAATGCAGATTGGTGCAGCCACTGTGGAAAGCCATATGGAGTAATCTCAGAAAATTAAAAATGGAGCCCGGCTGGTGTGGCTCAGTGCTTGAGGGTCCACCTATGAACCAGGATTCCTGGTCAGGGCACATGCTTGGGTTGTAGGCTCAATTCCCAGTAGGGGGGCATATAGGAGGCAGCCGATCAATTATTCACTCTCATCATTGATGTTTCTATCTCTCTCTTCCTCTCTAAAATCAATAAAAAATATATGTATTTTTTAACTGGGGGGTGGGGGAACCCTGCCTGGCCTGTGTGGCTCAGTGATTAAGGGTCAACCCATGAACCAGGAGGTCAGGGTTCAATTCCTGGTCAGGACACATTCCCAGGTGTGGGCTTGATCCCAGTAGGGGACACAGGAGGCAGCTGATCAATAATTCTCTCTCATCATTGATGCTTCTCTCCCTCCCTTCCTCTGAAAAAAACAAACAAACAAACAAACAAAAAAACTCGTGGTAATCCAATACCTGCCATGTTTTTTCCTACCTCCTTAATTTCAAATGCATAAAAGAAGCTGCAAAACTGTTATTCTTTGGAGATCTTGCTCCCTAGCATATGTCATGTTTGGCGCAAAAAACTCATAAACTTTCTCTAAAAACTAAAATGACTGCCCAGCCAGCATGGCTCAGTGGTTGAATGTCAACCTATGAACCAGGAGGTCACAGTTCCATTCCTGGTCAGGGCATACGCCTAGGTTGCAGGCTCAACCTCTAGTGTGGGGCAAGCAACATTGATGTTTCTCTCTCTCTCTCCCTTTCCTTTCCTCTATGAAATAAAAAATGTATTAATGTATCCTATCTAATGAAAGGATAATATGCAAATTGACCATACCTCCACTACACCCACAAACCATGCCCACCAGCCAATCAGGAGTGAGTATGCAAATTAACTCAACCAAGATGGCTGCAACCACAGAGAGCAGGAGGGAGGCTTGGGTTTCCCTGGTAATGGAGGAAGCCAAGCTTTCCACACACCCTGGCTGGCCTAGGCCTCCACTCAATGCTACAAAGTTTCAATTATAGAAGATAAATAAATCCCAGATACCAGGGCCTCTGCTTGGGTCGCCTGTGGGCCTGGGTCGCCGGTGGGCGTGGCCAGCCTGCAAACCACCACAGGCCCCCCCACGCCCCAAGGGAACCTCGACTCTGATCCAGGACACCCTTTAGGGCAAACCAGCTGGCCCCCACTCATGCACCAGGCCTCTATCCTATCTAATGAAAGAGTAATATGCAAACTGACCATCATTCCAACATACAAGATGGCTGTCCCTATGTGGTCAAAGATCCTGCCCCCATGTGGACACAAGATGGCCACCACAAGATGGGCAGCAGGGGAGGGCAGTTGGGAGGGACCAGGCCTACAAGGGAGGGCAGTTGAGGGCGATCAAGCCTGCAGGGGAGGGCAGTTACGGGTGACCAGGCCGGCAGAGGAGGGAAGTTGGGGGCAACCGGGCCTGCAGGGGAGAGCAGTTGTGGGGGGGGGGGGGAGACTGGGCCTGTAGGGGAGGGCAGTTGTGGGGGTCCAGTCCTGCAGGGGAGCAGTTAGGCATCAATCAGGCTGGCAGGGGAGTGGTTAAGGGGTGATCAGGCTGGCAGGCAGAAGTGGTTAGGGGCAATCAGGAAGGCAGGCAGGCGAGTGGTTGGGAGCCAGCAGTCCTGGATTGTGAGAGGGATGTCTGACTGCCCGTTTAGGATGTCCGACTGTCCGGTAGGATCGGGCCTAAACGGGCAGTCGGACATCCCTCGAGGGGTCCCAGATTGGAGAGGGTGCAGGCTGGGCTGAGGGACACACCCGTGCACGGGCCTCTAGTATATACATATAAACTAGAGGCCCGGTGCACGAAATTCATGCACACATGCTGTCCCTAGGCCTGATCTGCAATAGAAGCGTGAGCACCTGGCATGGAAGGGCAGGTCCCAGCTGACCCCTGGGCCCTGGGCAGCACCTGGGCCCTCTGGCCCCCACACGGCCCCCCTCCGCCTGAGTCATGCGCCCGAGTCCCCACGTGGAGATGCGGTAAGCACGGCCGGACACCGTGGGCCGGGGTGCAGTGTGGGCCTCTGGGCCGCCCAGCAGCGCCACACAGAAGCCAGGCGGGCAGCCTCACAGACGGGCTCCTGTGCAAACCCACAGGGAGCCTGACCAGCCCCTGCAGTCCCAGCGACTGCGGCCCAGCTCACCCAGAAGTGGTCATGCAGGTGCAGGGCAGGCTCCTTGCAGGCAGGAGCAGCACCTGAACCAGAGGCTTCCCCAGAGCGCAAGCCCTGGCGTCCCGGGGAAGGGCAGCAGGGGAAATGAGAGTAAGCTCGGTGGACACCCCGCATTCTCACCACACCTCCGTCCCTGTCATCCCTGCCCTCAGGTAGCTGGTGAGAGGTCACAGCTGCGCCCCGCCGCCTGCCCAGGCACAGCGGGAGGTTGGTCATTGCCACCCGCCCCCCCAGTTCTCTGTCCCAGCCCAGGGTCCAGCCCTGATCCAGGTGATTAGGGCCTGCCAGCCACTGGTTGCCATCTGCGGGGCCATTAGCAAGGCAATTGGGCCCCTGCTCACACCACCTTGACCTGGCACCACCCCCTCACCTGGTCCACAATCCTGCCACGGTCCTGCTCTCATTGGGACCCATTGGGGCCGGCAGTGCCACCTCCACTGCCACCGATGCCTGCCACATTCCATGCTGCCCCCTGGTGGTCAGCGCATGTCATAGCGAGCGATTGAACTCCTGGTCAAACGACCGCCCAAGGGGACAATGTGCATATTAGGTTTTTATTATATAGGAGGATCAACAAATAAATAACCTCGCCCTAGCTAGTTTTGTTCAGTAGATACAGAGCGTCAGCCTGTGGACCAAAGGGTCCTTGCAAGGACAAGTACCTGGGTTGCAGGCTCCTCCCCAGCCAGGGCCCTGGTTGGGGCTCATGCAAGAGGCAACCAATCAATGTGTTTCTCTCACATGGATGTTTCTCTCTGTCTTTCCCTCTCTCTTCCACTCTCCCTAAAAAAGCCAATGGAAAAATATCTTCAGGTGAGGATTAACAAAAAAGAAAAGAAAAACAAAAATACCCTCCACAGACAACAGTATGGTGATTACCAGAGGGAAGGGGAGTGGGGGAGGCAGAAGAGGGTCAAGGAGGAGAAATGGTGTTGCAAGCTTGACTTGGGGTGGTGAGCACACAATACAAAGAAGAGTAAAGAACAGAAGTAGCACCCTGGCCGGTTTGGCTCAGTGGATAGAGCGTCGGCCTGTGGACTGAAGGGTCCCAGGTTCAGTTCCGGCCAAGGGCCCATGCCTGGGTTGTGGGCTCAATCCCCAGTGGGGGGCGTGCAGGGGGCAGCCGATCAATGATCCTCTCTCCTCATTGATGTTTCTTTCTCTCCCTCTCCCTTCTTCTCTGAAATCAATAAAAAAAAAAAATATATATATATATATATATATATATATATATATATATATATATTTTAAAAGAATAGAATTGGCTATGAAAGGGATTTTAAGAAATACCTGTCAGGATCCAACTGAAGCATAAACTATTTGGATTTTGTAGTTGGGGAACAAAATAAATAATTTTTAGCAACATCTCCTTGCTACACTAAAAACTCATCTATCTCCTAGCCCCAGTGAGCTAGGAGGGCACTCCACAAGGGTGTTTGCTCTCATCACTTGAGCTTCACTATTTCTACAATAGTACTTAAGAACACACTAACTAGCAGTGCATAGTGTCCTGGTCTTGACAGTAACAAGCACAAGTTAATTCTGTGATTTTTTAGAAGAACCGATTTCTAGAGCCTAATCTGTGCCCTAAACAGATTTACCCTGTCATGAAATATCATGTTTAGGGGCAACCACCAAGTTCTACCCTGGAAGATATTAGAGTAGATCTGTATGTTAACTCTTAGCATCCTTTCTAACTTCTTTCTGGAACATTAAAAAGTGTATTTCCCAGACTCCTTTACGTTTCCCCAGGTGAAATGGGGTCCATCTCTCAGAGACTCTGCTGTGAGATTTGGAAGGCAGGAACGAGGCGGAAAGCATCTTTCCGCTATTCTGGCTGTTAATACTGGCAAGCAGGTGTGTGGAAATGTTGGGTTCCTCGTCAGCAGCACACGGGTGCCCAGGGCTTCATGACTGTCAAGAGACAAGGTGAGTGGAGACAGCTGTCCGTCTCTAGTTGGTGGCTGCTGAGGGGCAGTTTTGGGGTAGCAATTTCTCGACCCTTGAATTGCAGCAAGCAATGCCATCTGGAACTCAGCAGGGCCAGTGGTTCCCTCCCCTGGAGGGCCTGTTTGACAATCTGTTTCTGGGAGTAATTTCTGAAGGCCCAGCCTGGAGCCCACTTCTTCCTGCCCTTTCGATGATTTTATAAGCAATCGATTCCCTTTAGTAAACAAATTAAAACACTAACGTGGTTTCTCTTTTCTGAAATTGGGCCCAGATGACATATTAGTACATTATTTGCCTCAAAATTTGAGCAGGTATGTCCCCTGACCAGGTATCAAGGAGCAAGTGAGCAGAGACTGGAATTCAGGCGGACTGACCTCAAGCTGACACTCCACCGAAGTTTTGTATCATAGTGTATGCAAAATGCAGCTAGGGCTCAGTAAAAAGTATTACTGGCCTAACTGGTTTGGCTCAGTGGATAGAGTGTCGGCCTGCGGACTGAAGGGTCCCAGGTTCGATTCCGGTCAAGGTCATGTACCTTGGTTGTGGGCACATCCCCAGTGGGGGGCGTGCAGGAGGCAGCTGATTGATGTTTCTCTCTCATCCATGTTTCTAACTCTCTATCCCTCTCCCTTCCTCTCTGTAAAAAAACCAATAAAATATATTTTTAAAAAGTATTACTGGCCCTGGCCAGGTAGCTCAGTTGGTTAGAACAGGGTCCCAATACACCAAGGTTATGGATTTGACACTGGTCAGGGTACATACAAGAATCAAGCAATGAACACATGGGTGGGTGGAACAACAAATCAATGTTTCTCTCTCTCTAAAAATCACCAAATTTTTTAAAGAGTAGGTATTGCCCTAGCCAGTTTGGCTCAGTGGAGAGAGCGTTGGCCTGCGGACTGAAGGGTCCCTGGCTCGATTCCAGTCAAAAGCACATGCCCAGGTTGCGGGCTCGATCTCTAGTAGGGAGCATGCAGAAGGCAGCCCATCAATGACTCTCTCTCATGATTGATGTCTCTCTCTCCCCCCTTTTCCCTTCCTCTGTGAAATCAATAAAAATATATATATTTTAAAAGTCACTCCTTAAAAAAATAAAAAGTAGATATTATTGTTATTATGATTCAATTTACATACTCCTATGAAAACTTGAGACAGCATGGAGCAAGAGAAATGAGAGAGAGGAAGAGCCAGGGAGGCCAATTTAAAGGCTAAATGCAAATATCAAAGCAAGAAATGGTGAAGAATTGAACTAAGACAGTGGAGACAAAGGAGAAGAAACAGGAAGTTTTCCAAGAAAACAGTAATTGTCCTATAAATTGGGATCAGTTATAACTTGACAACATTTACATTTATAGGGCATTAACACAAATTGCATTCAAAATAGTACTCTTTTTTTTCCTTTCCCTAATCCTCATCAGAGGATATGCTGCTTTTTATTTATTCTAGAGAGAGAGGAAGGGAGAGGGAGAGAGAGAAACAAATACAAGAGACAAACATATCAGCTGCCTCCCACACTCGCCCAGGGATCGAACCCCAAAACCTGGTTACGTGCCCCGACTGGAAATTGAACCCAGACCCATTGGTGCACCCCAGGATAACACGCCAACCAACCAAGCCATACCGGCCAGGGCCATAAGTTATCAAGAGAGGTATATTTTCAAATATGTGATTAAATCAGAGAAATTGGTAATAAATTTACATTGTTCTTAATTCAGTAGATAGACAATAAAAGTTGAAACAGCACCTGGAGGTCAGGGTTTAATTCCCAGTCAGGGCACATGCAGGGGTTTCGGGCTTGATCCCCAGTGGGGGGCATGCAGGAGGCAGGGGATGGATGATTCTCATCATTGATGTTTCTATCCTTCTCCCTTCCTCTCTCTGAAATCAATAAAAACGTATTTCAAGGGGAAAAAAAAGAATCAAAACCATAGTCAGGAAAGTTTCATTGATACAATGGCATTTATGTTAATTCCAAAAGAAGTGCCAGTATGTAGGTATCTAGGGGGCAAGTACTCCAGGCAGATGGAATAGCAAGTACAGAGGCTCTGGGTGGAGCAGACAAGGAGGGCTGTGGAGAGCAGTGAGAAACTGAGTCAGAAAAAGGAAGGGCAGACTGTGAGGCAGGTAGGAGTTCCTGGAGGGCCTTGCCAAGGATTTGGGGGACTGTGACTTTTTTTGTTTGTTTTGTTAATCCTCACCCGAGGATATTTTTCCATTGATTTTTTTTTTTTTTTTTTTTTTTTTTTTTTTAGGGAGAGTGGAAGAGAGAGAAATATCGATGTGAGAGAAACACATAGATTGGTTACCTCCTGCAGGAACCCTGACCGGGGCCTTTGGTTGTGGGGAGGAGCCTGCAACCAAGGTTCATGCCTTTGACCAGAATCGAACCAGGGACTCTGGTCCGCAGGCCAACACTCTCTCCACGGAGCCAAACCAGCTGGGGCAGGGCTTAGACTTTTTAAAAAATATGTTTGTATTGATTTTAGAGAGAGAATAAGGGAGAGAGAGAGAGAAAGAGAAACATCGATGTGAGAGAGAAACATGGATTGGTAGCATCCCGCAGGAACCCCATGTGGGGGATCAAACCCAAAACCTGGGCATATGCCCTGACCAGGAATTCAACCATCGACCTTTTGAGGCACCTAAGGACACTCAACCAATTGGGCCACCCTGGCCAGAGTGGGGCTTCGACTTCTAATCTGAGTGAAATGAGAAGCCACTGACCAATTTTGAACAGAAAAGTGTCAAAAAATCCCCTCAAGGGGAATCAAATAAACTTAGATAAAATCTTTTATTCTACACATAAAATTATGTCACGAAAGGGTTAAGCCAATAGGGAAATTCCACATCTTGAAAACACAATTTAAATGATATAAAATGACTTAAGTGTTACCGTATCTTACAAAGTTTTTTTTCTGGCCCCAAGTCATTACCAACAGAAGGGCTGGTGATTTCAAGCCCAGGAAATGAGGTCTGACAGGGTGCCCTCTTTCTTGGCGCCTGAAGTTGACATAACCAAGGAGGAGCCCAGAGCTCATGATGCCTCCTAGTGACATAGCCTAATCCACATACGCCCATTTGGACAGGGGTGGCAGGTGAGAGTCTCACTTCCCATTTACCATAGGTGAGGCCAAGCAGTTTCCCAGGAATAAAGATAGGAGATTCCTCCTTATCAGTGAAGGGCGGCTCTTGAGGTTCCACAAACCCACCCAATAACTGAGGCTCTGAGATTGGACTGGAGAGAATATTTGGCAATTGATTCTTCCGCGGAGGATTTTGAACGTTTTTTCTGATAAGGATCAGTTAAGGTTTTTAGAGCTGGAGAGCGATGTGACTGTCTTTCCAGAAGACTGGAGGTGACTTTAGGAGGAAAGAAAGAGCAGGAACCGGAGGAAAGGGCGCCGCGAGGCTGCCGTCGCTCACCTCCTGGCTTAGAGGTGAAGCTCCGAGTTTCACTAAATAAAGTTCAGCGAATATAAATGTTTCTTAAGAACAGAAGTAACAACCTACCACTTCCAAACACAACTTGACACATAAACGTCAGCTATTACAATGCAACATATTAATGATCATCTCATTTTTTAAAACTCCGCTTTTTGAAAGATGTGGACTTTGGCTACTGGCACAATGACATTTAAAGGAGATGAGGCTAAACCGCTCATTTACAAAAGTGGCAGCAGAAGGTGCATATCAGTAGAAGGTGCATGTGTATGGTTCCGTCATAAAACAATAATCATAACTCAATATTTGTTAGGTGCCTTCGGTTCCAAGCCTGGATCTGTCGCATGATATAAAAATCAAAGGATGGAGGATGTACGGAAAAACTCGGGCAACTGCCCAGCATGCCGCCTTCCTGGGGAAGCAAGTGCGCGGGGCTCCGGGGAAGCCCGGGCTCCACGCCGCCCCGGCTCCACGCCGCCCCATTAGGCGGGCCGCCCGCCCGTCACCCGGCGACCAGCACGAGCCCGGCCGGCCCCGAACCTCCGGGAGCCCGCGGCGCCCGACGGCTCCAGACACGCCCGGCATCGTCCCCGCGCCGCCTTTCCGCCGCCGCCAGGAGGCTCCGCGCGCCTTCCCGCCTTTACCGCGCCGCCACCGGCCCGAGGCGAGGCGAACCCTGCGTTCCGCGGGGGCGGTGAAGCGGGCGCGGGCGGGGACGGCGTGGCCGGGGACGGCGCGGCCATTGTCCCGCAGCCCCTCCCGGGCGCGCAGGATGGGCTGGCCGGCTAGCCGGGCGGGGCGGCGAGACCGGGCGGGCGCGGGGTCCGGGAGCCGGTGCGCCCCGGCGCCGCACGCCTCTCCCCGCGGGCCACCGCCCCGCGGCCGCGTCCTCCGCCGCCGGCTGCCCGCGCCGCCTTTGTGACCGTCTCCAGCCCCTCGGAGCCGACGCGCCGCCGCCGCTGCGCCCGGGGCTGCAAATGGCGCCCGCTCGCCTCTGCGCCTCCCGCCGTTCGCCCGGCCGGGGACGTCTGGGCACCGCGCTCCGGGCCGCCCCAGCCGCCGCCGCCCGCGTCTCCGCTCGTAGCGATGCTCGCGAGCCGGTCCCGGCAGCCCCGACGCCCCGCCCGTCCTCCGCCCGCGCCGCCCGCAGCCTCTTACCGCGGGCCGCGGCGCACCGGCGGGTCGTGCGCGCGGGCTGGGGGAAGATTCCTGGTCCTCCGCAGGGGAAATGCCCCCTTTCGAAGCCGTTCCTTTGCGCCCTAAAACATTTAGCCCCAACGTGAGAGAAACAAAAGGTATTTGCTGACGTGGGCGTTGGACAGAAACGCCCGAGGGCTAAGGACACAATTAAAGGGGCAACGCACAGATTTCAGGCACCAACCAGCAGCTTCGCCCACTCCCCCTACCCTTGCCTACACCCCGTGCACCCTCCAGAGGCACTGGGGTGCCCAGATTCCCTAGCAGTTGGCTACGAATCATTCTTTAGTCAGGAGCTGAAATTTAAAATTGTATTTTACGTTGGGAAAGGCGCCTCCGGAGGGCAGAAGGGCTGGATTTCTAGGATCTGGGGAATTTGGTTTAGGAAAGTGGGAGGGACTTAGGCGTGTCCATAATTACTGTATAAGTACATGTGACATTATTGTACTTAAGTTTAGCAATGTCAACTGTAAGCGATTTCCACAGAATTCTTCCTTTATTGAAGCACTTGCTTTAGTCGAGGAAAACCTTTTCTAAACCTCTACAGATCACAAGCGATTTATTCAAAGAGGAAAAACCCAGACAGGCTGAGAGAAGAGAAAGTAATTCTTGATTCAATTCAGAAAAAATAGGAAAAACAGTAGGTTTTGTGTTTTCAAATACAAGAATTCATTGTACATCAAGCCTTTCTTCTGACATATTTATGTCCCTAAAATTTAGAGGTACAAACAGGTTATATATTTGCTAAAAACTTAAATCAATAAATTTTCACTATTGCTACAGAAACATTAATTCTATAAAATAAATTAGTTTTCTAGTTCTCTATGCTGGGGTCAGGTACTGAAAAGGACTGTGATGTAGTAAATGTGAAAAAAAGACTCACATTTTTAAAACATTTAGTTTGTGTTTTTATAGATTCCTGTCCTGTGTCATACATGGTCCTGTTGGACAAAGTTTTTTCCTTTGGTTTCATCAACCATTAGTTATGTACTTTGAGGATCATACTGCTCCATGATAATTCAAATATTCTGAATATTTCTTTTTTTTAAATATATTTTTATTCATTTCAGAGAGGAAGGGCGAGACAGAAATATCGATGATGAGAGAAACATCAATGGCTGCCTCCGGCAGGCTCCCCACCAGGGATGGAGCACGCAACTTGGGCGTGAATCGAGCCCGGGACCCTTCAGTCTGCTGAGCCAAACCAGCTAGGGCAGGCCAGAATATTTCTTAATATTACTTCTGTATTACTGTAAGGGTGTTTTGCTAGGTAGTAGCATTTCCTCACATTCAGAAAGATAAAAAGAAAAGAAAAACAACAAAAGAAATGAAGAAAACCAGAAAGGTAAATGGAAACACGTTTGAAAATCACTAGGTATCAGGAGTGTTGGATGTCCTCAAGTTACTCTGCCAGCATCAGCACTGAGAATTCTCCCAGAAAGACCTAGCCATTGTTATAGCAAAAAGGTTTTATCTTAGCCTTTGTTATTTAAAACATGCAAAAGAGTTCTACAAATTTGTTCCTCAAGAGAGCACATCAGATCAGTGATGAACTTTTTGTTGCCAGGAGGAAATAGTGGAGGGTTTTTTCCTCACCTTCCCTGTCCCAGCTCCTGAAACTCATTGATACATGTGGAGAATTTCTTACATTATGATTAACTGGTAGGAGGTAGAATCTGCCTTCTGCAAAGAACCTGGAAATGTCAGTGACTTGCTTTCCCAGAATCTCTTGCTAAGGACTATAGTCAAGGTCTACATTTTAAAAAATATATTTTTGTTGTTTTCAGAGAGGAAGTGAGAGGGAGAGAGATAGAAACATCAATGATGAGAGAGAATCATTGATTAGCTGCCTCCTGCACACCCCCACAGGGAATTGAGTCCGCAACCCAGGCATGTGCCTGAAAAGATGAGACAGAGGGCCGGAGACCAGGACACAGGCTTTATTAGAGGAGAAGACCCTGCCGGGCTATCTTCCAGATGGAAAAGAGCACATGTGCTGGGGTGAAGGCGCCTTTTGAGGGGAGGAAAGGGAAGGGATGGGGCTTAGGGTACTCGGCACATGCTGATTGGTGGTTTCATATAAGGCACATAATTAGGGACTTAGGAATCAGGAGCTTAGGGTATTTGGCAGGTGCTGATTGGTGGTTCAATGTACAGTCCATATAAGGTGCCTGGTTAGGTGTTCAGGAATGTTCGGGCTGCAGGTGGAGTTTACGTCATTCTCTGTCCATCAGTTGGGGGAAGGGAGGATCTATCATTCCAGGCTTCTGGTAATATTAAAAAAAATTGAGAGTCCGGGCAAGGTCAGGGGATGAAGGTCCATCTTCCGTAGCTACTTCCAGCTGAGAGGGGGCGTCGTTAGGGGCGTCTACCCGGGGTCTCAAGGATTCTGGTGTTAGGTTCTGAATTCTATGCCAGATAGATCTCTCCCACCTTCTGGTTGGCGAACGCCTGCATTCTGTTCTGCAAGAAACTAGTGAAACAATGCATGAGACAGGGGCCAAAGAGCAAAATTAAAAGAGTAAATACCAGTGGGCCTAATAGTGGGAGGAGCCATGGAGTAAGTGAGCGAAAAACAGGTAGTGTTTTCCATGCTGGCGAAGGGTGCAGCAGCATGACTTCCCCAAGAGACTGGTTGGTAAAGTCTGGAGAGCGATCCTGTTGAGTCACTTGGGAGGTTAAAGCTGGTCCTGAGGCTGCCACAGCGTCACTTGTCTGGTTTTGCTGCTTTTCTGGAGCTGAAATACAACTGAGACCTAGATGTTATTTTTAGGGGGGAAAGAGTAGGGGTCTCAGTAGCCCCACTAGTGATATGAAAGGGGAGAATAGGTTACCCTGGGGGTGAGGTTCTTGTTTTCCCAGTTTTGCCCTTGCTGGGCATCCACATGTTTCTTGTAGGTCCTGAGACAGGGTTTCAAAGTATGGGTAGAGCAGTGGTTAAGCTCCCTGTGGAAGTTCCAACCCCTGCTGTGATGCCGAGGGTTCAGAGGAGAGGGATTATCTGGACTCCTCGTTTGTGTCAGATATGATGGGTTATGAGGACAGGTAAAGACTGATCATTGGGGGCTGCATCTACATTGGGTGAGAGATAGATGAGAGCACAGGTTCCTGTCCAGCTGATGGGGAAACAGATGTATGTGTTTTCCCCACAGAGGAAGAAAAATCCCTGATCACAGAGACAAGCTGATAGGTATAAGAAGAGGTGAACTAAAGGGTATGCGATTCCTTTTTCTAGTTCTGCACTCCAAGCTGAGAGGGTAGTCACCATGGCGCTACCAATAAGGGGTGACAGATGAGTGTTTGAGATTGTATTGCCGTGAAACTGGGAGGGAATGTTAGAATGGGCTGTTATCCAAGGGAAAAGAGGAAGGGAAGGAAAGGAGCAGTGGAAGATGAGGCTGGAGAAAAGGCAGGGGGAGGAGGGAGCAGGCCCCAAAACCTGTTTCCAGGCCTCTAGCCGCTTGAATTTTAAACCGTGCATTTTTCCTAGAGATAATGATCACAGAGGAGATAAGGAGATAAGGCGTTTACAGTCCAAGGAATGGCTCCGCCTTGTAGAGTGAGTGAGTGAAACTGAGGTAGGTGACTGTGGTTTGGGACAACTGGGTTTTATGAGGGGATGCATGGTAGCCCTGGCCGGGCACCGAGGTAGAATGAGAAGAGTGAATGGGGGAATTTAGTAAGATGCAGAGTAGATGTGAGGTGGCTAATGGCTGTGAGACTAATCCGTCAACCCCCATAATAGAGACTGAGGAGTGGACAAGGGTCCCAGCGAATTCAGAGAGGGCAGAATAAGTGGCCCTAGTGTCAATTAAAAGGAGATCGGCTTACCTGCCACCACAGTCATTACCCGAGGCTCTGTCCTGGTGATGTAATTCTGTGGTGCCCTGTCAGAGCCTGGACAGCTTCTTCGGTGGCCAGTCCCAGGAAGCCTGGGAGCGCCAAACTGGATCCAGAGGACGGCCATGCTGGACTGGCTAAGGCCAGACCTGGAGGAGCCAGACTACAGTCTGATTTCCAGTGGCCTTCCCTTCTGCACCTTGGGCTGGGCCCAGGTGGGGATCTCTGGTTTGAGCAGGACTTGGCTCAGTGTCCTCCCTTGCTGCATTTGAAGCATGGGCCTGGAGGAGGTTTAGCCCCTGACTTACCCACAGTTGGAGGACTGGCACTTCGTTTGGGGTTTGAAAGCGGTGGCTAGGAGCCGGAGGGCCCCCTACTGGGCCTCAGCCTTGCCCTGATCTCGCCTTTGATTTTGGATTTGTGTCTCCTTGTCTCTATTATTAAAGACCTTAAAGATCAGGTTAACGAGGTCTTTTTGAGGGGTTTGTGGACCTGCATCTATTTTTTGAAGTTTGTGGCGTATGTCGGGGAGTAAAGGTGGTCAGGTCAGTGGAAAAAGAAACCTGAGATGCCTCTCAATCTGTGAGGCTGGACATAGAGAATGGGACGTGGACTCAGACTCTGCCCTCAGTTCCTGCTGCCTCCCTCAGGGGTAGAATGGACATGGGAATAGAAGAGGCTGTTGCGGAAGGCAGTCTCTGGGTGGCCTGAGAATGAGTGTTAGATGGGAAAGGCTGTTTTGGAGCTCACGGTCTCAGGATTTGGGCTCTCAGGAAGATCAGAAAGTGAGAAGGGAATGGCCAGCCACCTGTGAATTTGGTTGCTGGCGGTCACGGGGCCGGAGATTCGGTGGAGAGTGCACAGGGGAAGGCGGATGGTTAGAATTCTCAGAGGTAGAGCGTGGGGTGCAGATTCTGTGGCAGGGTTGTAAGCAGGTGGCAGGAGTGAGACACGTGGAGAGGAATGATCCGCTGGGTCAAAAGAGCAGTCAGAAGACAGAGAAAGGGGCTGAGGACAGGTTTGAGAGGGCAAAGAGGACTTTGCGAGGAGGATCTGATGGGTGGAACAGGAGGAGTAAAGCGAAGGCGAGAGCGGGGTCGGGAGGTGGCGGGGGGTGGCTGTTCGTAGGGATCTCTGAGGCCTCCCTGTCCGGTGGCAAAAATTATCTAGGTCTTGGAGGATATTGGAGTCGAAAGTGCCGTTTTCGGGCCACAGAGAGACATTGTCGAGTTTATATTGTGTCCAGGTAGAGCTTCTTTGGTTTATGTGGCCAGAAAGACCAAGGGTCGAGAGATTGGTGAGGAGACACCCTAAAGGTGTGTTACAAGGGGGTTTGGAATGAGAGGCTCCCATGACCAGAGAGAAGGGCCAACGAGAAGTTGGGGAGAAAAGAAGTGTCCTTCTTTTTTCTCAGCCAACCTGTAGAGAGAGACGAGAGAAGGTTCCAAGGTCGTCACCCCGAGACCTTTCCCGTGGAGTAGAGCAGAGTTTCCCAGCCAGGTACCTGGGCTTTCGTAGAACGTAGAACGTAGAATGTGTAGCTGAGTAGACGGGAAAACTCTGAGGCCCTTCCAGGTCAAGGGAACGAGGGGTGAGGGAGGTCGGGAAAGTCCCTGAAGCCTACCGGTGAGAAAGCGACGAGATCCCCACGTGTCCTGGTACGGCAGGGTTCGAGAAGTGTTCTGAGCAGGCCAATCAACTCAGAACCATGCCACTGAGCAGAGCCAGAGCAGGAGTCAGAAGCTCAGGGCTAGGTCTGAGGATCATCCACGCTCACCCAGGTTTTCGGCACCAGATGAAAGATGAGACAGAAGGCCGGAGACCAGGACACAGGCTTTATTAGAGGAGAAGACCCTGCCGAACTATCTTCCAGATGGAAAAGAGCACATGTGCTGGGGTGAAGGCGCCTTTTGAGGGGAGGAAAGGGAAGGGATGGGGCTTAAGGTACTCGGCACATGCTGATTGGTGGTTTCATATAAGGCACATAATTAGGGACTTAGGAATCGGGGGCTTAGGGTATTTGGCAGGTGCTGATTGGTGGTTCAATGTACAGTCCATATAAGGTGCCTGGTTAGGTGTTCAGGAATGTTCGGGCTGCAGGTGGAGTTTACGTCATTCTCTATCCATCAGTTGGGGGAAGAGAGGATCTATCAGTGCCCTTGATGGGAATCGAACCTGCGACTCATCAGTCTTCAGATCAACACTCTATCCACTGACCCAAACTGGCTAGGGCAAGGTCTACATTTGATAATCAGATGTACCCACCAGGGACTTTGAAGAGAGAGCTAAGACACCCAGAAGCAGGAACCCCAAAGAATCTTTTCTGGCAGTGATGACGGTTGCAGCCAGATAGTATCTTTAGGTGCCATAGTGGCAGTGCCGCTGCTAGTGACAGCGTGCACTGTCCAGTGCTAGTGCTGGCAGTGGTGCCAGCTGCCATGTCAGTGTGCGGAGAGCAGTGTTGGTGTCCTCACCAGGCCAGTTCTGTGGTATGACGTGGCTATTGTTTCTGCCTGCTTCGTATAGGCTCTAACCCCTGTGCGCTGCTCTTGCTGTGATTCTGTGAACTTTTAATACATCCATTTCTGCTTAAATCAGCCAAAGCCAGTCCCTATTCAGCCAAGAACCCTGAATGGTACAAAATGTTAAGAAGGCACCTGAACTTATGGGCTGTAGCATAATAGATAAAATTGTTTGAGATAAAATGTTGTCACCAATGTTGTATAGATGAGAATTTAAACCATGGATATGGATAGAGAGAATATAAAGTGAGAAGAGAAGGCTTGGACCCAAGCTTGAGCAACTTCAGCATCTAGTGGCTGGAAAGAGGAAGGTGAAATTGGAAATAAGACTGAGAAGTGATTAGAGACAGAGGAAAAGACCTGGGACAGTGGGGTATTGTAGAAACTAGAAGAGAGTATTCAAGAAGGAAGAACTGGCCCTAGCCGGTTTTGCTCAGTGGATAGAGCATGGGCCTGTGGACTGAAGGGTCCCGCATTTGATCCCTGTTAGGGCACATACCGGGGTTGAGGCTTGATCCCCAGTAGGGGGCGTGCAGGAGGAAGCCAAGCAATGATTCTCTCATCATTGATGTTTCTATCTCCCTCTCCCTTCCTCTCAAAAATCAATAAAAATACATTTTTTAAAAAGAAGGAAGAATTGGACAATAGTGTTAAATAATTCTCTTAGCAGTCTAATAGAAAAATGTCTATTAGATTTAGAAACTTGGAGATCATTTATTTCAGAGACCATTATTAAGCCTGAAAGAAGGGAGCAAAGTTCAGATTCGAGGAATAAGTGGAGGATGAAGAAATAGAGAGATGATGAGAATAGATAACTCTTTTGAGAGATTTGGTTGTAAAGGGGATGTTTCAGTTACTACTGCTATGTAACAAACCAACCCAGGAGAAACCAAGATGGTGGCATAGGTAAACACCTAAACTGCTGCCTCGCACAACAATATCAAAACTACAACTAAAAGACAAAACGGACACCATCCAGAATCACAGGAAAGCTGGCTGAGTGGAAATTCTACAACTAGAAGAAAAGAGGAAAGCACATTGAGACTCAGAGCAGCTACAAAAGGCTGAAGTATGGAGGCTCGCACTTGGAGAGGAAGGGTGGCTGTGTGCATGGGCAGCTGAGTGCGTGGCTGGCTTTCTAAAGCGGTAGGGAGAAGGAAACTCCCGACTGCACTGAGCTCTAGTCCTGGGCGAGACGCTGGGAAGCTCATTTGGGGGAATCTGGATTGTCAGGAAAAAGAAAGCACACTGAGACTTGGGAGCTGCAGAAGACAGAGGTCTGGAGGCAAGCGCGCAGAGAGGACTGACTGCTGAATGCATGGGAGGCTGAGTGCTCTGCTGGCTTTCTAAAGCAGGAGGGAGACAGAAGCTCCCGACTGCGTTGAACTCCAGTTCCGGGCAAGTTTCTGAGAACCCCGACTCATTTGGGGAGAAACTGGACTGTCTGGCAGTGGGGGAAACTCGAGGGCGGCTTTCTCTCAGAGGTGCTTGCAGCGATTACTGAGGGACACTGAGACCCAGGGGCCTCATAGGGCAGGGCTGACGGGAAACCAAGACTGTCTGCTCCACCCTGAAACTCCGCCCCATCCAAGCTGAGCACAGAGGCTTTTCCAATTTTGCAAGTCTTGTCTTATAAGGGTGTCTCCAGCACAGAAGTTCTCCCAGCATAGAAACAGCTGATCCTCACAGCCAATTGGCCTGGAGGTCAATTCTTCCCAATGATACCAACAACAATCAAGACTTAACTACAACAAGGCTGAGCACACAGTCCACAAAGGGGTGCCCCAAGACTGTCCACTCAGGTAACTGGGGAGGCTGAGCCACTGTGCCCTAGAGGACACCTACTACACAAAGCTACTCTACCAACTCAGGGAAGCAGTGAAAATGTGGAGACAAAGAAACAGATCACAAATGAAAGAAATGGAGGAAAACAAACAACTGGATATAGAATTCAAAACCACAGTTATAAAGTTTTTCAAGAATTTCCTAGAGGGGACTCTTCCCCCTCCCTACGTGGGAGTCTGTACTTGTTCTTCAATAAATTTCCACCTTTGCTATAAAAAAAAAAAGAATTTCCTAGAAAAGGCCAATAAATTTAATGAGACCCTCGAGGATATGAAAAAGTACCAACTAGAAATTAAACATACACTGACTGAAATAAAAAATATTATACAGAGACCTAACAGCAGACTAGAGGATCGCATCAAGTCAAAGAGTTGAAGTACAAAGAAGCAAAAACACTCAACCAGAAAAGCAAAAAGAAAAAAGAATCCAAAAATTTGAAGATAGTGTAAGGAGCCTCTAGGATAACCTCAAGCGTACCAACATCTGAATTATGGGGGTGCCAGAAGAAGAGAGAGAGCAAGATACTGAAAACCTATTTGAAGAAATAATTACAGAAAACTTCCCCCACCTGCTGAAAGAAATAGACTTACAAGTCCAGGAAACATAGAGAACCCCAAACAAAAGGAATCCAAAGAGG
This sequence comes from Corynorhinus townsendii, assembly GCA_026230045.1. NCBI lineage: Eukaryota > Metazoa > Chordata > Mammalia > Chiroptera > Vespertilionidae > Corynorhinus > Corynorhinus townsendii. The sequence continues at coordinate 201,466,383 of JAPDVU010000002.1, forward strand.
ACCACACCAAGACACATCATAATTAAAATGCCAAGAGCAAAAGACAAAGAGAGAATATTAAAAGTAGCAAGAGAAGAACAGTTAGTTACCTACAAGGGAGCACCCATACGACTGTCAGCTGATTTCTCAACAGAAACTATGCAGGCCAGACGGGAGTGGCAAGAAATATTCAAAGTGATGAATAGCAAGAACCTACGCCCAAGATTACTCTACCCAGCAAAGCTATCATTCAGAATTGAAGGTTAGATAAAGAGCTTCACAGATAAAAAAAAGCTAAAGGAGTTCATCACCACCAAACCTGTATTATATGAAATGCTGAAAGGTATGCTTTAAAAAGAGGAGGAAGAAGAAAATGGTAAAGATAACAATTATAAACAACTAATACATGTCTATCAACAAGTGAATCTAAAAATCAAGTGAATAAAAAATCTGATGAACAGAATAAACTGGTGAATATAATAGAATGAGGGGCATAGAAAGAGAGTGGACTGACAATTCTCGGGGGGAAAGTGGTGTGGGAGGTGCAGGAAGAGACTGGACAAAAATCGTACACCTATGGATGAGGACAGTGGGGGAGGTAAGGGCAGAGGGTGGCGTGGGTACCTGGTGGAGGGGAGGTATGGGGGGAAAAAATAGGAACAATTGTAATCATCTGAACAATAAAGATTTATTAAATTTAAAAAATAATAAAATAAATAAATAATGGGGGGGGGGACAACCAACCAAATCTTAATGGCATAACACAAAAACTACTTTATTTTGCTCATAGATCCCAAGGGTCAAGAATTTGACAAACCACATCAGGGATGCCTGATCTCTGTTTCACAATGTCTGGAGAGACTCAAATGGCTGGCAGTGGCTCGAGCTGCTGAGAACTGGAATCCTCCACAGCAGTGGTTCTCAACCTTTCTTATGCCGCAACCCTTTTATACAGTTAGTTCCTCATGTTGTGGTGACCCCCAACCATAAAATTATTGTCATTGCTACTTCATAACTGTAATTTTGCAACTGTTATGAATCGTAATGTAAATATCTGTGTTTTCTGATGGTCTTAGGCTCTACAGCAGCAGTTCTACAGTTGCGACCCACAGGTTGAGAACTGCTAGCAGGGTTGCCTAAGACCATCGGAAAACATAAATATTTACATTACGATTCATTAACAGTAGCAAAATTACAGTTATGAAGTAGCAATGAAAATGATTTTATGGTTGGGGGTCACCACAACATGAGGAACTCTATAAAAGGGTCACGGCCTGAGAAAGGTTGAGAACCACTGCTCTACAGGCTTCTTCACTCTCAGATCTGATACCAAGGGTGGGGTCACTTGAAAAATGGGCTCAGCTGTGACTGTCACCTGGAGCACCTACACATGGCCTCTCCATGTGGCTTGGGTTTCTTGCAGTATGGTAGCTGGATTCTGAGAAGGGAGCATCCCCAAGAGGTGGTATTTCAAGAGAACTAGGAAGGAGCTTCATGATCTTTTGTACCCCTCCACAGAAGTTGCACTGCCTCATTTGCCATATTCCATTGTGTAAAGTAATCACAAGCCTACCAAGATTCAAGCAAAAGGGGACATAGCTGCTACCTTTCATGGAAAGAATGTCAGAGAATTTGGGGTCAAGTTTTAAAACCACTACAGGAAAAATGTTTAAATGCTGAGGGAGAGCATAAAGATGAGAAAGAGATACTGAATCCTATCTAATAAAGAGGAAATATGCTAATTAACCATCACTCCGTCACAAAAATGGTTGCACCCACAGCTGAGGCCAAGTTCCCATAAGAAGCCTTAATGAGCAATCAGCAGGGACCCGAGACTATGCCTTCCCCCACCCCTGTGGGGCTTGACAGGGGACCTCAGGCCGTGTCCCACACCTGGTAGGGCTTAATGGGGGACCTCAAGGCATGCCCTCCGCCCTGCTCTGAGCTGGGGGACCTGAGGCCATACCCCTTGCCCGGTGGTGCTTGATGGGGGACCTCAAGGTGTGCCTCCCGTCCTGGTGCTAGGCTAGGGGACCTCAGGCTGCTCCTCCCACCCCAGCACCAGGCTGGGGGATCTCAGGCTGCACCCCCCTGCCTGGCTGGGCTTGACAAGGGACCTCAGGCCATGCCCCCGACCCAGCAGGGCTTGACAGAGGATCTCAGGCCATGTCCCACACCTGGCAGGGCTTGACGGGGGACCTCAAGGCATGCCTCCCACCCTGGTCTGGGCTGGGGGACCTCAGGCCACGCCCCCATCCTGGCACCGGGCCGGGGGACCTGAGGCTACGTCCCCTGCCCAACGGGGCTTGACAAGGGTGGGACTGGTTGGGTCTGGATCTAGCCCAATGGGGGGGGTGGGTAGCCAGGTCTGGATCTCACGCGATTTTGAGGTGCATGTGGGTGGGCGGGGACTTGACTCTGGGTCCCGTGGTGTGCCCCAGACTCTGAGAGGAGGAAGGTTTTCATATACATTTTACTAATTTTCTTTCATCTCTGACACTTCTATTATAGAGAAAGGGCAAACAGCAATATTAAAATATTTCCTCTAATCCCCTCTTAATGTGCACGAATTTCATGCACCAGGCCACTAGTACTAGTATAAAGGAGGAATAATTAATAATGACTGAGTTTTTATAAATTCAGGGAGGAGATCAAAATCTCAAATAGAGCAATGGTCATCAGATAGGAGAAGTGATAACTTCATTGTCCCCATTGAAACTGGAGGGCACCCTATGTTCATAGCAGCACAATTCACCATAGCTAAGATTTGGAAACAGCCTAGGTGCCCGTCAGCAGATGACTGGATCAGAAAACAATGGTACATCTACACAATGGAATACTATGCTACAATAAAAAAGAAGAAATTCTTACCATTTGCAGCAACCTGGATGGAACTGGAGAACATTATGCTAACTGAAATAAGCCAATCAATGAAAGAAAAATACCACATGATCTCACTCATTTATGGATAATAAAGAACATTATAAACTGATGAACAAAAAGGTAGATACAGAGGCAGTAAAGCATCAAACAGACTGTCAAATTACAGCGGGAAGGCTAGGGAGAGGTGGGGGAGATAAGAGATCAACCGAAGGACTTGTATGCATGCATATAAGAATAACCAATGGATGCAAGACACTGGGGGGTGAGGGCATGTATGGGAGTGGGGTGGGGGGGCAATGGTAAGATATGTACACATATAATACCTTAATAAAAAAATGGGGGAAAAAAGTCTATCATTGAAAATTTATATTAAAAAAGAAAAAGAAACTGGAGGGCAAAGAGAAAACCCTGGATAGTTTTGTGGGGGTTAAATGCCTACATATTCTTTGACCTTGCTCCCTTCAAGAGGTTGATCCTAATGAGTGTGAGTTGGACTTGGTGACTTACTTTTAAGAATATAATAAAGCTCTCACTGGTTTGGTTCAGTAGATAGAGCACCAAGCTGTGGACTGAAGTCCTGGGTTTGATTCTGGCCAAGGGCACATGCCTGGGCTCAATCCCCAGTAGGGGGCATGCAGGAGGCAGCCGATCAATGATTCTCTCTCATCATTGATGTTTCTATCTCTCTCTCCCTCTTCCTTCCTCTCTAAAATCAATAAAACAATATATCCTATATAATAAAGATGTAATATGCAAGTGGTCATTACGTCATGAAGTGTAATGACTGCATAACGACTGGATCACAGGTCAGCAGGAGGGTGGGGCAGTGAGCTACAAGGGGGTGGCAGAGAGCTACAGGAGGGGGCAGGGCAGCAAGCTATGAGGGGGGGCGGGGGAACTACAGGTGGGCGGGGCAGCGGGCAGAGAGCTACTGGAGGGTGGCAACGAGCTATTGGTGCATGGATTCGTGCACAGGGCTACTAGTATATGTATTTTTTAAAAAGCAGAAATGATAGTGTGTGATTTCAGAGTCTTGGGGATAAAAAGGCACAGCAGCTTCCTGCTTGCTCTTTCTCTGTCTTAGATCAGTTGTTCTGAGAGACACTCAGACAGCTCTGTCGAGATGAACTGAGGCTTTCTGCCAACAGACAGGTGAGTGAGCCATCTTGAAATGTACAGTCCAGCCCTAGACAAACCTTCAGCTGACTGCAGCCCCCAGCTAGGAGCTTGACTGAAATCTTATGAGAAAACCCAAGACAGAATCAACCAGCTAGATGCTCCCAAATTCCTCCTGACCCTCCGAAATCTTGAGAAGTAATGAATGTATTTTGTTTTAAGCCATTGTTTTGTGGGGTAATTTGTTACACAGAAATAGATAACTTAGCCCTGGCCAGTGTGGCTCAGCTGGTTGGGAGTCGTCCCGTGCACGGAAACCATTACATTTTCAAGTCTAATATTTATTCGTGGCTTTTTCTTTAAGTGATTTCTCATTGTCTTATATTGTTAATACTAGAGGCTCAGTGCACAAAATTCATGCACTGAGGGGGTGTCCCTCAGCCTGGCCTGTGCCCTCTTGCAATCTGGGACCCCTCCGGTAGGGTCCCTAGGCCTGGCTGGCAATTAGGGCCTATCTGGGCTTTCATTCCCCCTGCTGCCGGCAGCTGGCCCCACCCCTGCCACTGCCACCGCTTGCTATCTGTGCAGCACTGCCTCCCCCCATCCCCGCCACCGGTCGCCTCCCTTTGCAGGCGACAGGAGTGGGGTGGCATTGCTTGGCTGGCCTGGGCCTCCCTCTGAGGGGTGATCTGGCCTGCTCTGCACACCTGTCACAGCATCGCTGGCCGGTGGCCTGGGCCTCCTTCTGTGGGGCAATCAGTTGTGGGGCCCCCAGATTGTTTGCCCCACAAATGGAGACCCATTCACCTGCCATAGCACCACCAGCCAGGTGGCCTGGGCCTCCCTCTGCGGGGCAAATGTGGGGTGATGGCCAGGCCCCCGACCAATCGCATCACACTCGCCTTGGCTTGCCTGGCACCAGTGCGTCCGGAAGGTTGTCCAGAAGGTTGTCTGGACAGTCGTTCTGCTGTTCAGTTCGGTCAATTTGCATATTATGCTTTAATTATTATAGACTAGTGGCCCAGTGCACGAAATTCATGCGCATTAAAAGGGGATTAATTAGAGGAAATATTTTGATATTGCTATTTGCCCTTTCTCTATAATAGAAATATCAGAGATGAAAGAAAATTAGTAAAATGTATATGAAAACCTTCCTCCTGTCAGAGTCTGGGGCATGCCACGGGACCCAGAGTCAAGTCCTCGCCCATTGTGTGCCTTGAAATCACACAAGACCCAGACCCGGCTGGCCCCACCCACAATGGGCAAGACCCAGACCTAGCTAGCCCCAACACCATCAAGCCCCGCCGGGTGAGGGGCCCAGTCTCAGGTCCTCTGGCCCGGTGCCAGGTGGGAGGCGCATCCTCAGGTCCCCAGTCAAGCCCCACTGGGTGCAGGGGGGCACAGCCTCAAGTCCCCTGGCACACACTGGGTGGGGGGCACAGCCTTAGGTCCCCCAGCGCACTCTCAGGTTCCCTGGCCTGGTGCCGTGGCAGGGGCATGGCCTGAGGTCCCCTGGTTTGGAGCTGGGGCGGGGGCCACAGCCTGTGGACCCCTGGCCTGGCGCTGTGGGGGGGGCGGTATGTGTGTGTGAGGCCTGAGGTTCCCCATCCAGCCCTGATGGGCAGGGGCACAGCCCAAGGTCCCCTGGCCTGGCGCCAGGGTGGGGTGCAGCCTGAGGTCCCCCGGACTGGAGCTGGAGCAGGGGCGCAGCCTCAGGTCCCCTACCCTGGCCCAGCGCCACACAGCCTCAGGTCCCTGCTGATTGCTCATTAAGGCTCGTTACAGGAACTTGGCCTTCGCTGTGGGTACAGCCATCTTGTGTTACGGAAACCCAGCCTTCGCTGTGGGCACCACCATCTTTGTGACAGCGTGATGGTCAATTTGCATATTCCCTCTTTATTAGATATAATAATCTTTTCCCTAAGTATATTTACCTTTCTTTTTTTTAAAAATATATTTTATTGATTTTTTACAGAGAGGAAGGAAGAGGGATAGAGAGCTAGAAACATCGATGAGAGAGAAACATCGACCAGCTGCCTCCTGCACACCCCCTACTGGGGATGTGCCCGCAACCAAGGTACATGCCCTTGACCGGAATCGAACCAGGGACCCTTCAGTCCGCAGGCCAACGCTCTATCCACTGAGCCAAACCGGTTTCGGCTATCATTCTTATTTTAAATGTTTGATCCTTCTATTTCAATAATTCTTAAATTATATACGTAAGTGGTGTGTTAGTGTGTGTGTGTAATTTAGTTTATTGTTTTTCTCATGTCGGTTGTATTTGGCCCATGAACTCATGTTCCCTGAGGTATTGGCTACTCTGTCTGAATGCAGTGTTTCTCAAACTGGTGATAAAACAGGTTGCTCTTGTTCCCAATCAGTTGCAGGCCTGTTTATTGTGTAAAACTTTTCAAATGCCTACTTTCACTTTCTGTACTTATCATAGACCAGGGACATCAGTCCTGGAACCACATTCTGACTAGTATCATCCTAATGCATACTGGGAAGGAGTATTGATTCAGAGTGGTATATTGTACCAGCCCAAGCATGTCAAACTCAAAGGCTAACACGGGCCAAATAAACAAGGTGTAAGTTTATGTGGACCGCAAAAAAACAAAAGCTTCAATTTTCATAGAAATGTAGGTTTATTTTGATAGAAACGTGCTGAATACAAAGGGCTGAAATAAATGAGTAATCGTTAACATAAAATAATAGAACATTTTAATAAAAAATATTTTTTCTTGAATATTAACTTACCAGACACTGAATAACTACACAAATTAATAAGCATAAGGCAAGTAAAACTATTTTTCTTATTCTCCAAAAGCAAAATTCTGTTGTGCACACCAAACAAGTCAGTACAAAACTAATGACGTGGCAATCGGCTGCTAAAACATTCGCTGCTAGTATTAGTGAAGAGAAATGGTGCACCTGCACGTAAGGCGCGTAAGGGAAATGAACGCAACACGATTATAGTAAGCAATCATTAGTGAACGTTGTAGTTCATTATTAATAATCCTATCTAATAAAAGCCTAATATGTTGTGTTCGACGGTTCATTCGACCGTTCGACCAGTCACTATGATGCACACTGACCACCAAGGGCAGACGCTCCGACCAGTAGGTTAGCTTGCTGCTGGGGTCCGACCAATTGGGACTGGGCGAGACAGGCCAGACATGCCCTGGAGCCAACCTCCCACGGTTCCTCCCCGACCTCTAAAATATTTCTTCTAATTAATTTCCTTTCAATGTGCACAAATCTGTGCACCAGGCCTCTAGTTACGTATAACAGGATATTGCAAAAAATTAAGTTATGAAATTTTTATTAAAACATTTCTTACATACTGTTATGTTGGGTGGGCCACAAAAATATCCATTGTGGGCCACATGCAGCTTGTGGGCCTTGAGTTTGACGTGCTTGTATTAGCCTTTCCAACTACTACCTTCCTTCACTCTGAGAGGATTATACATCCCCACCCACTGCTATGTGACTTTCAATGCCTCCCTGTAGACAGAGTGCATCTCCTGTCCCGTTGCCTACTTTGGCTTATTAGGAAGCAGATGCTGAGATAGAGTTGGGAAAATAAAAGGATTAATGGGGATTAACTCCTATGAAGGAAAGGGAGAGGAAGCAGGATTGAGAAAAGAGGTCAGTGACAAGACTTCTGTCCGCCCATTGGGAATCTCTGGAGCAAGCATTGCCTGATGGAGAAGTCCCATGTTTTGGCCAGGCTATTAGAAAGCTGAAGCAGCTGAAGGCACTAACAGTTGGAAGTTGTCAGCAAGTTCCCTCAAGAAGAGGGAACTCAGTAGCACATCTTTCCTTGTCTGCCTCATCACCCTTCTCAGCTCTGTGGGGTGAGCCTGGGGAGCTCTTTTAGTCAGTCAATAAACGTTCATTAAGCACCTCTTATATACCAGGCACTTAGCTCTATACTAGCGCTACGAAGATGACTGGAGCTCTGGCCAGCTAGCTGAGTTGGTTGGAGCATTGTTTGGAGTGTCGTCCCGTACACTAAAAGGTTGTGGTTCGATTCCTGGTCAGGGTACATATCCAGGTTATGGGTTCTGAACAGTAGGGACTGTACTGGAGACAACAGATTGATGTTTACCTCCCACATCAATGTTTCTCTCTTTAAAATAAAGAAATGTATCCTCAGGTGATGATTTAAAAACACACACACACACACAAAGATACTGGGATACGTTCTTTCTTTTTTTTTTTTAGTTATTTTCAAAGAACTTCTTTGCTCAAATAAGACGTCATCCCTGCAGAGGTATCTCCCCATCCAGTGGGAGAAAAGCTAGCACTACTTGCGTTGTATTTTTAAATTCATGAAATCATGAACTTTTAATCATCCATATTATACGCTGAAATGTGCTAAATGCAAAAGATTGAGAAGCTCTAGAACCTAGCAAAGGATCTGACAAGTAGTAGGCATTGGAAAGTATTGCTAGCTAAAACACTAGGAGAATTGAGAGGAGGGAAAAGTCTTTTTTTTTTCCTGAGGAGATTTGTTTATCACCTACAAGTAGGTCAACAATTAAATTATTTTTTTTAAATATATTTTTATTAATTACAGAGAGGAAGAGAGAGGGAGAGAGAGATAGAAACATCAAAGATGAGAGAGAATCATTGATCGGCTGCCTCCTGCACGCCCCCTACCGGGAATCCAACCCTGACTTACTGGCCACTGAGCCACACCGGCCAGGCTGGTCTAAATTCTTAAAAACCAGTTACAAAAAAAAACCAAAAAACACAGTTGCAATCTATTCAGCTGATGCAAGGATTCAAATAAAACTCACAAATAGACAAATTTATCCTTTTTTTTTTTCCAATATATTTTTTTATTTCAGAGAGGAAGGGAGAGGGAGAGAGAGAGAAGCATCAATAATGAGACTCATTGATCAGCTTCCTCCTACACACTCCACAATGGGGATTGAGCCCACAACCCGGGCATGTGCCCTGACCAGGAATCGAACCTGTGACCTTCTGGTTCACAGGCTGATGCTCAACCACTGAGCCACGCTGGCTGGGGGACAAGTTTATCTTTATAATTTACCTATCCTGCTGCCTCTTTCAAGCCCTCCCACAGTCCATAATTTTCTTCCCTTCCTCCCAATCATAATCAAAATGCTCATTCCCTAACTCAGGGTGTCATTCTGACTAGTTTGCTGTAATGCTTCATAACAAGTTAAGAATGATTTTTAAATTTCTGCAATTTTATTTGCATTTTAAAAGAGTAGGTGTTTAAACACCAATCATTCTGTAAATGATAGAGGAGCTGGATTAATCCTTGCCAACCACCAACACCACTTCCTCCCTTCTTCAGAAATATCTTTTCATCCTGAGGAGTTAGAAATAAAGTATATGCAATTAGCCTTACAGCCTCATCTTACTGTTCCTCCCCGCTTCTGAAAGCAAAATTGAGAATAATATTAGAAGTGCCAAATCCGGGGCTCCAGAGCTGGAGACAGCTGCCTTCTGTGTTCATTGTTGCATGGCCCGGGCCTCGAGCGGATTGGCAGACGAGGCTGTTGGCCTGCAGACATGGCCCCCAGGATTGCTGATGTGGGAGAATCGTTTCTTTAGAGTGGGGCAGACAGGGGTTTCCAAGGGAGGCGCCTGCTGGGGAGTTCCACCCAGTGACAAGCCTGCTGGAGAGGCACCCACATTATCATATTAGTACAGGGAGGAGAGGTGGTGTGTAACTTCTGTGGTCGCTGTCCCAGTGACTTCCACTTAAACGCCCCAATAAAACTCAAACCCAGGGCTGGTTGAGGCTAAGTAGGCACACGACCTTAATATGCTGATTTCCACGGTGACCTCTGAAAGGAAAACAGGAACGGACTACCTCAGAGGCTGGGCAGGAAACGTTGGCTTCCCCATAGCACAGTGCTTTGAAATTTAGCGAACTGTATTAACGTGCCTCTTTGATTTGTCAGTCATTCCCACCAGATCATAAGATAGACGGGGGCCGGGCTCATTCACCCCAGTGTCCCCAGCACTTAAAGATCCTGAATGAAGATTGGAAGAAAGAACAGTGTTGAGGGGCCACTATGCAAAACCTAAGGTGTGGCTCCTGCCCGCAAGAAGCAGATTTGGGGAAAGGAAGTCCACTGAAACTGGGTTTTAAAAAAGTAAGTTTTCACCAGGTTGGAGACGTGTAGATGGGTGCGTAGAGTGAAGAAGAGATAAGAAAGCAGAAGAAAATGCAAGTAAATCCAACATGAAAGGGAATGCCATTTTTAGAGAGTAATCCAGAAGATGCAAGTAAGAGGGCGAGGTCACCTTTGCAGTTGATGCCAGTTTGGATGCATTTATAGGAATACTATAGGCCCGGTGGACAGATTCATGCACTGGTGGAGTCTCTCAGCCTGGCCTGCGCCCTCTCACAGTCCAGGACCCCTTGGGAGATGTTGGATTGCCAGTTTTGGCCCGATCCCCGCAGGCCAGGGCTGGGCTCAACCAGAACTGCCCTGCAGAGCACATACAGAGCCACTCCACGTGGCTTGGCTCTTCACCACAAGGTGGTTGCGTTCCATTGTGGAAGGTACATGGCCTTCCCTAGCCTCAGACATCACAACATTGCTTCCACGGTAATTTACAGGGCACAGCACAAGCCCACCCAGACTCTAGGGGAGACTACAAAGACCCCCACCTCTCAACAGAATTATTAAAATAATTTACTGCTATTTTCAAAAACTACAGACATAAATCATAAAAATAATAGACTCATGACTGTTCTTTGGCTAAAGAGATCTAAATAGAAGGTGTTTCAGCATTTATTCCTGCTTAGCCCACGGGGCTGGGGGATGGGGGGGGGGTGGGCAGAGGAGGAAACAGCTCCCCCATCTTCCCATGTTTGTTATAGAACCATTTAAAAAATTCACCAAAGCTTCTGCAAAGCGAAGCTAAAATTAGATGTATTGCTAATTTGGTCGTGACAAGATTATTTTGGCCCCAAATAACTTTTTAAAAGGACACTTAAGAAGCTATATTTTAGCCATGAAAGATTTATGAAAGACATCTTTCTTCTTAATGACTAGTGAGAAGACATCTTTTCCACTGGTTGGGAATAACAAATTCAGCAGATGCCTGAAAACAGACATATCTAAAAATCACTCTTCCTCTTTTTCCTCCTAGCCCCTTCCCTTCCTGAATGATTTGGAAGAAATTCCTTTATTAAGCACCTACAATGTGCTAAGTATTATTGTTGTCACTTCCATAACATTTCAAAGGACAGAGTTAGCAGCCAATTTAATAGCATGATTCAGATATGATATTTCAGAGGTTGACACACTTTTTCTGTAAATGACCAAACAGCACTCATGCTTTGCAGGCAATACAGGCAATACAGTTTCTTTTACAACTATTCAACTTTGTTGTTTTAGCAAAAACCAGCCATAGACTATATATATATATATATATATATATATATATATATATATATACACACACACATACATATATACATATATATGTATATATATATATTACTGTGTTCCAATGAAATGTAATTTATGGACACTTAAATTTGACGTTCATATAATTTTCACATCATCAAAATTTATTCCTCTTTTGACTTTAACCATTTAAAATTTAAAAACCAACTTTAGTTCATGAACAAAAAATAGCAGTAGGCCCAGTTTGGTCTGCGGGCTATACTTTGCCTACCCCTGCAAAACTGAAGAGGAAAACAGGGTACTGAATTGTGTGTACAGCATGATTTTTTTTAATGTATTTTTATTGATTTCAGAGAGGAAGGGAGAGGGAGAGATAGAAACATCAATGATGAGAACGAGTCATTGATTGGCTGCCTCCTGCATGCCACCCACCGGGGACTGAGCCCACAACCCGGGCATGTGCCCTTGACAGGAATCGAACCCAGGACCCTTGAGTCCACAGGCCGACGCTCTATACACTGAGCCAAACCAGCCAGGGCCAGCATGATTTTTTTATAACACAAAAAAGGAGATCTACACATAAACAAAAGGCTGGAACTAAATCTATAAAATATGATTGTATTGCTATGCTGAGATTATGGTCAATTTTATTCCTTTTTTGGTAGTTTCCAATGTTATTGATGGTAATGTTTTACTTTAATGATAGAAATAAAAACATTTTGAAAGAATAAATGTGGTAGTGTTCACATTTACCAAAAATCATGAAGAGGGGGGAAATTTGAAAGACTCCTGTGGTATTGGATTGAACCTGGAGTTATTTCTATATGTCTGTATCTAGATATAAATCTGTCATTCTATTTACCCATATAGCCATCTGTCTATGAACAATGTCCATGGATAGTGCATGAAAGCAGCAACACTGCAAAAGCCATGAGCACACCTAGCTTCCGGATTTGGGTTTCTAAATGACTGCTCTCCACTAAAAAGAACCAACGTTTGCCCCGGCAGTTGCTCAGTTGGTTGGAACTCCTTCCTGTCCCCGACGTTGCAGTTTCAACTTCTGTTCAGGGCACTGTTAAGGTAAGAAACATTCAAACCTGTGAAGAATTGTTGTGAGTTTATTTGAGCCAAACTGTCAACAAATGCCGGGAAGCAGAATCTCAGAGGATTGAAATAATGCTCCGGAGAACAGAACGTCAGTTTGCACCTTGTTTTATACATTATAATCAAATGGGGAGACATAAGTAGGTTACATGAAATCCATTTGGTGATAGACTAGGGAAGTGGAAGAAAGCAAAATGCTGGTGGTGGGGGACCTCTGGGGTTGGAAAAGGAGTAAAATGATAGACACATCTTTTACTTAGGTGGGTGAAAGATAGCTAACAGTCAACAATTAACTCAGTAACAATGAGCTGATTTATGGTCTCTGAAGAGTGGTGCCTGTGCGTTGAGGGGGTCCAGATAAAGGAAAATTACTTTGACATTCCAACGATATGTTATCCTAGATGCAAAAAGACAATAGACAGGCTCAGTTAAGGTAAAGATTGACCTTCGTCATGGAAGATACTGACCTAGGACATAACAACCCACCATAAACTGCTTTTTAGTTTTAAAAGTTTTAATTTCAGACCGTCCTTTGTGGTTACTTTAGGTCTTTGAGTATGCAAGGCTGCCATGCAGGCCTCCCCTGAGCTAGTCAGGTCAGCAGGTGGCCCCTTTTCATCCACATATGTAGATTGGGGGTTCTATCCCTGGTTGGGGAATCATATGGGAGGCAAGAGATCAATGTTTCTTTCTCACATAGATGTCCCTCTCTCTCTCTAAAAACCAGTGAACATATCCTCGGATGTGGATTACAAAAATAAATAAAAAGAACCAATGCTCCTCGGAGAAGCCTGATTCCAGGGCTGGCACAGGGATAAAGTACAAGATGAGCCTGGGACATCTTGTGCAAGAAAGGAAGGAAGTATTCAAGTGGCCATAAGGGCATGTCAAATGGACTCAAAAGCTGGCTTAAATGAGCTTCCACTGGCTAAATTGGGACAATTTGATCATTAAAATAAATGATAGCAACATATTACAGCCCAGTGACTACGAGTCCAGATAACATAAAACATAAGTGAATAAAACCGTAAAGGGTTTGCTGAGAAATAGGTGGTTTATGTAGTTTTAAAGTACCCCCATATATAATACGTTATCATTACAAAAGGAAAAGGTGTAACTTGACTGTGGAGAAGGGTGGCAGAAAGTACCTTACTTCAAGGATCAGAGGGAATATCAGCAATGAGACACCTTGACTGGCTGAATCACTTCGTGAGAGTCTGCCTGAAATGCACCACCTGAATCTGGTCAAGATTAGAAACACAAAACCAAATGGAGGGAGATTCTACCAATGAGGGGGCCCAGCCCCCGGACGCCTGCCACTCGCCGCGCAGACGGAGCCCGGCCGGCCCCCAACCCTGCGGCGTCCGCCAGGCCCGCCGGCGCCAGACGCTCCCGGCACCAGCCTGCGCCGCCTTCCCGCCGCCACCAGGGGGCTCCGCGCGCCTTCCCGCCTGTACCCGCGCCGCTAGGGGCGGGAGGCGAAGCGGGCGGCCAGGCGCGCCCTTTGTCTCGCAGCCCCTCCCGGGCGCGCCGGATGGCCGCGTGGGCGAGGAGCCCGGAGCCACTGCGCCCGGGCCCGCCCGCCCGCCTCTCCCCGGGGCCGCGTCCTCCGCCGCCGGCTGCCCGCGCCGCCTTTGTAACGGTCTCCAGCCCTCGGAGCCGGCGCGCCGCCGCCGCTGCGCCCGGGGCTGCAAATGGCGCCCGCTCGCCTGTGCGCCTCCCGCCGCTCGCCCGGCCGGGGATGTCTGGGCACCGCGCCGCCGCCGCCACCCGCGCCTTCGCTTCCCGCTTCTCTAGGGAATACAGACGGGAATCCCCGAAACAATAGAGTGGGGGAAAAATATTTTTAAAATTGTGTTAAAATACATATAACGAAATTTATCCATTTAAAGGACAATTAGGTGGTATTACTTTCCTTGTGTGGCGCATCCATCACCACTATGTAGTTCTGCAACTTTTCCATCTCCTGGAAGAGAAGCCTGCACCCATTAGAAGTCATCCCTCCTCCCTGCCCAGTCCCTGGCAACCTTATTGTGGCTCCAAGGCTTTGTCCATCCTGAATATTCTATGTAATAAAACGCTAATATGCAAATCGAACAAACGGTGGAAGAACCAGTCACTATGACATGCACTGACCACTAGGGTGCAGACGCTCAATGCGGGAGCTGCCCCCTGGTGGTCAGTGCGCTCCCACAGGGGGAGCACCTATCAGCCAGAAGCTGGGCTCACAGTTGGCGAGCTCAGCAGCAGTGGTGGGGAGCCTCTCCTGACTCTGCAGCAGGGCTAAGGATGTCCAACTGCCGGCTTAGGCCTGCTCCCGGGCCTAAGCCCTCATTCGGGCATCCCCTGAGGGCTCCCGGACTGCAAGAGGGCCCTGGCCAAGCTGAGGGACGCCCCCCACCAAGTGCACAAATCTGATGCACCGGGCCTCTAGTGTTATATAGATGGAATTATACAATACAATGTCCTCTCACCTAGCATGATATTTTCAAAGGTCATCATCATATAGCATGTATCAGGACTTCATTCCTTTTAATGAATGAATAATACTTCACTGTGTGCATATACCACATTTTGTTTTATCCATTCATCAAAATGATGGACATTTGGGTGTTTCCACCTTTTGGCTATGTGAATAATGCTGCTATGAACGTTTGCACTTGTATAGAAGTTTTTATTTGAACATCTGTTTTCATATTCAGTTCTTTTGGGTATATAACTAAATAGACTTTTGCTCCCTTACTAATGGGAAACCCTACAACTATCTGCAGTTTTCCCCCCACTGATTCTGGGGACACCTGAAAATTTTCCTGTCTGTCTTGATTTTCTTGATATAGGAGACATGTAGGTCAATATTCCCGCCCTCTCCAAGGCCCCTTCTCAGGGGATCAGTTCCCCTTACTGCCACCCAGCCCCAACTTCCAAATGACATATCCCAACCCCTACCATCCAGAGCCTCCCTCACTGCCTGACCCAAGGTACCATGTGACTCAAGAGAACCCAGTTTTTGCTGAGTGAAAACTGAGGTGTTTTCCTTGGAGGTTTTTTTGTTTTGTTTTGTTTTTTAAATATATTTGTATTGATTTCAGAGAGGAAGGAAGAGGGAGAGAGAGGGGGAAAAATCGATGATGAGAGAGAATCATTGATCTGCTGCCTCCAGCACACCCCCTAATGGGGATTGAGCCCTTGTGACCGGAATCAAACCCAGGACCCTTCAGTCCACAGGCCAACACTCTATTCTTGGAGGTTTTTAACCAAAGGACAGAGCAGTGGTCACATCAAGGCTGGGCCAGCCATTCACAGCTAATGAATGGGCAGAAGCAAGCCAGCTCTTCAGAGAGTGACTGGGGAATTTCACACGGGCAGAGAGACAGCCAGGCAAGGACAGAGACCATGAGAGCCAGGGACAGTCTCACTCCTTACTCTCTCATTTTGGGAGATCTGCTGATTTCCTCTCCTAGGATCCTCATAAAAAAATCACTTCATTTAATCTTGAAACAAATCTTTTGAAAACTGTTCTCAAACTTAATTTGCATTAGAACCACCCCCTCCCGCCCGCCCCCTCGTGATGATGCTTGAAGCTGCTGGTCCTGGGACCACATTGAGAACTGTTGTCTTAAGCTTGATGCTGAAAGTGCCCTGAGGAAGACTGGCGCTTGGCTGCTGAGTTCGTGGTGCCTGGAAGAGCTGAAATCCCACCTGCCTCCCGTGCTCACTATTAGAGCCCATCCAGCTGGATTTCCCCTCTGGCTGCTGCCTCTGAGCGACAGCCATGCGAGGAATACACTGAGGATGTGCAGATTGAAGTGCAGGGCTGCCGGTGCTCCTGCCCTCCCACTCCGCTTCACGCTTTCGACAGGTGTTCAAAGCAGTAATGTCCATGGAGCTCCCAGCGTCTCACCAAGATTTTGGATCATGTCCCTTTAATTTCTGCCCGTAGCTCTCACAGTGAAGGCTCAGGCACATTTATTTGGAGCTGAGCCAAGTGACCATCTTTTCTCTCTCTTAGCCAGAAATATCTAGCAACGTTCTCCTAAAAATTTGGTGCAGATCAGCTTTGCCCCTCCACTGACCCTCATACATACCAGACATGTTTAAACTTTAGTGATGCTCACAGATTGGTCCATACATGCTAGATTAGTTTAAATTCTAGTGATGCTCACCAGAATGGTTCGACCTATCCCACCTCCAGCGTCCCTACATAAGTAATAACACTTCTCTTGTCCCCACCAACATTGTAGATCACTGGTGGGCAAACTATGGAAAGCACCTCTTGCAAATAGTAACTGTTTTGGGCTTTGCAGAGGAAAGGTGTCTGTCACAACGACTCAGTTTTGCCATTGTAGTGCAAAAGCTGGCATATACAATATGAAAAGGAACTGGTGTGCCTGTATTCCAATAAAACTTTACTTGCAAAAAACAGGCAGCAAGCAGGATTTGGCCCAACCTATTTTAGATAGCACTTTTATTTTTCTCTTAATAAACGATGTTAATGAAAGTGTATCTAGTGTTAGCAGTTCTATATTATTATAGGTAATCTTTTAAAAACCTATAGATTATAGCCCAGCCAGAGTGGCTCAGTAGTTGGAGCATCAGCCTGGGCACCGAAGGGTCTCGGGTTCGATTCCCAGTCCAAGGTTCGATCCTCGGCTCTGGTTGGGGTGTGTGCCAGAGACAGCCAATTGATGTCTCTCTCTCATACCAATGTTTCTCTCTCTCTCCCTCCCTCCATCCCTTCCACTCTCTAAAACACAATGGAAAAACTATCCTTGGGTGAGGATTAACAACAACAACAAAATCTATAGGCTATAAATGCTTTTCTCAAGAGCTGGGAGCCCAGCCAATCTTAAATGAAACCAACTTCAACATTTTTTCAAAATGTAAAAGTATATCAATATATTGCTAAAACCGAACCAACTTCCTGTCTTCAAAAGATCAATATTTGAGCCCTGGCTGGTGTGGCCCAGTTGGTTGGAGTATCAACCTGTACACTGGAAGGCAGCAGGTTCAATTCCCAGTCAGGGCACATATCCACATTGCAGGCTCAGTCCCCAGTTGGAATCCCTACAGGAAGCACCCTATTGATGTTTCTCTCTCTCTCCCTCTCTCTCTCTCTCCCCCTTCCCATCTCTCTTAAGAAAAAAAATTATGTATTTTTATACATATACACGTGTGTGCATATATGTGTGTCGATATATATATGCATATATATGTATATCTATATATGAAACTGTTGTTTAAGCCAAAAAATTTTTTGAAACAAAAATATGCATATATGTTGTGGAATCTAATGAACAAAATAAACTGATAAACAGAACAAAATAGGGCCAGAGGGGTATAGATTCATGGACCAGAATAACAGATCTGGAGGGGTGGGAAGAAGGGCAGGAAGAGATTAACCAGAGAACATATATGCATAACCCATGGACACAGACAATAGTATGGGGAAGGCCTGGGGTAGGGTGGGGGTTGGGTCAAGGGGGACAAAAAGGGAGAAAATGAGAGACATCTGTAGTACTGTCAATAAAAACAAATTAACCCAAAACTAGTTTTTTTAAATACATTTTTATTAATTTCAGAGAGGAAGGGAGAGGGAGAGATAGAAACATCAATGATGAGAGAGAATCATTGATCGGCTGCCTCCTGCACGTCCCACACTGGGGATTGAGCCGCAACCCGGGCATGTGACCTGACCGGGAATCTAACAGTGACCTCCTGGTTCATAGGTTGACGCCTAACCACTGAGCCACGCCAGCCGGGCTAAACAAAAACTATTATGCACATGTGTTGCCCTGTCTAGCGTGGCTCAGTTGGTTGGGCATCATCCCATGCACCGGAAGGTTGTTGGTTCAATTCCCAGTCAAGGCACATGCCTGGGTTGTGGGCTTGATCCCTGGTAGGGGGTGTGCAGGAGGCAGCCGATTGATGTTTATGCTCACATTGATGTTTCTCTCTTCTCCCTTCCTCTCTCTCTAAAAATCAATAAACTATTCTTTAAAATATATATATGCATATGTCTTAAAGATTTATATTAAGCACTGGCCGGTTTGGCTCAGTGGATAGAGCGTCAGCCTGCAGACTGAAAGGTCCCAGGTTCGATTCCGGTCAAGGGCATGTACCTTGGTTGCCGGCACATACCAGTAGGAGGTGTGCAGGAGGTGGCTGATCGATGTTTATCTCTCTTCGATGTTTCTAGCTCTCTATCCCTTTCCCTTCCTCTCTGTAAAAAATCAATAATATATATATAAAAGAAAGATTTATATTAAAAACGGAATACCAATAGAAATGAGAAGTCAGGTATAGAATATATAGATTATACCCACTAATTTATTACTTTATTCTCTTATTTTTAGTTCTTTATATATAAAAAGTAAAAATAGCAAAGCAACACACAACCTGGACAACATTGAACCATATAAACAGATTTGGTACAGAGTCACGTTAGCATAAAGACCAACTCAGCTCTAAAAAGCAGAAAGTTTCCCACTCTTCCAACTTCATGTTTTCTTTTTTTAATGTATTTTTATTGACCTCAGAGAGGACAGGAGAGGGAGAGATAGAAACGTCAATGATGAGAGAGAATCACTGAACGGCTGCTCCCATGTGCCCCCCACTGGGAACCAAGCCCACAACCCCAGCATGTGAACCGTGACCTCCTGGTTCACAAGTCCACGCCCAACCGCTGAGCCGCACAGGCCAGGCTCCTCTCTTTTTTTGATGGCAGTTTTGACAAGTGCCTTTGTGAGAGGGTCTAATCCACTTGGAAACTTGGCAGCCAAAGATAAGGTCAGTTACTACATTTCTTCTAAGCGTTACTGTCAAGTGTGTGACTGTGTGACTATAGAACTCAAGAGTTTAACATGGTTGTGTCTTTTCTCATTTTTGTGTTGTCTGCCATGAGTTTTTGCCTATATTGCATCCCATGAGTGATTATCCATTCATCCAACATTGGTCAGTCTTCTTTTATAGAATCTAAAACATTCTGGCTTGGAATACTCTGCCCAGAGACCATCTCACATAAGGAAGTAATTGGTGCTAGCACTAATGGACAGACAGGTGGGAAAAGACAGTCGATGGGAGCTTCTTTTGCTTGGAGCTCTATTTAATAGCTTGCTTTTTTATTTGTTTCTTTAACTAACATCTTATTTGTAAAATTCCTCATTAGAAATTCATGTAAAATCATACTGAGGAAATCAGTTAACTAAATTTAAATTATGAAGACTTATTAACTCACCTATGTGAGGGAATCAAATCTCAATTTGTTTCATTCATTCTAAAGATACTGTTTTAACCATTTTGACCTTAGCCATTAAAAATTTGCAATGATCTAATTTAGGTCAATGTAAAAACTCTGAAAGGTACAGGAAAGAGTTAAATTACATTCGTTCCTGAAAACAAAACAAGCAACAAAGGAACAGAAGCCTTTTCGTGAACCTGGCGCAGGCTGTTCCTACACTCAATTTGTCATTAGGAGATCTCAATCCGATTTATGTAAACCAAAACAGAAATTCAGTTTGAGACTAGTTCCTGTCCATCCTCAAGGTTGATTTAGCCAAATTAAAGATGATTTGCATTCATTTTAATCCCAAACTTGATAAATATTTTGTTAACAACCAGTAATACTGCTTCCAGGTATTCTGAGATCATAAAGTGGCTAACCTGTTTTACAAATAGCTGTTACATATGATCACAGACCTTCACATAAGTTACCTTTGGCAAATTTATTAAAACTTCCTGAATCAAGAAGTACCTAAAATGTATTTTCAGTTAGTATCATAATATTATGTGGGTTACTGACTTAAATATATGTGGGTGGTTGTGTTTTTTTTTGTTTCAAATAAGAATGTCCTTGCCAACTTCCCTGAATCATGCCCTATTTATATTTCAAAAATCAGTTATAGAGGTTGGCAAAAGTAATTTCAAAATAATGTGCATTTCTTTTATTTTGAAAGTTTTTACAAAATGAGTCTATGAAAATCAAATACATGATTCGTATTAAATAAGTAGACAATAAAGATTTTTATGTGCTGTGTGTGTGTTGATGGTGGTTTATGTTGCTTCCAATATGTGTGGATATTATTGGCACAGAAATAAAATGAACGCCCTCCTGCTCAATATGTGATTGCCCCCTCCCTGTCGAAGCACTACAAGAATGCAGGCCATGATCACACAAAGCTGCATGAGGCTAAAACAGCATTTTCCTTTTCTCTGGTTTCAGTCTGATGCGCCTCCCAAGGAAACAAATGCTGTCCACAGATGCTCCTTGCTGCTTGTCCAAACATGTTTGTAGTCAGCACGGGCCTGGCAGGACCTGATGTCTGACCCCAGCGAGAGGTGAGGGAACTAGGAACCAGGCATTTCATCTCTCTGTAAAATGGAATTGGACTACTATCTCTAATGTCCCTTCTATTTCTCAATCCTTCATTCAATGGCCTTGTCCTGTATCTGGCTATTAACTAGTTTACCTGGCCAGTCAAGACTCAATCCAGATGCAGTGGGGTTCCTCCACGCCTATCACAGTAACAATGCCTTTGTTCCATCTTATTACATTGGATTACATAATGCAGAGTTGTCTGCTGCTTGCTTGTTTCTTTTTAATAAGAAAACCACTTTCCTAAAGACTGGGAGATTCAAAGTGTTCATAGTAATTTTACATACCTAAATCAAACAAGTAATCTAAACACTGTTAATGTTCAAAACCACTGTTTAAATGGTTTATAAATTGTATCCCAAAGCTAGAAGTTTCCTGATGGGAGAGAGACAACAGCAGTAGCTTAGGGAAGCAAGCCTTCTCTGAGGCCCTAAAACTGGGCTTGGTGCTGGACCCAAGCACTCCCAGGGCACCCTGTCTGTGCCCCTATTGTCACGCCCAAAACTGTGTTGCTTAATCGCTAGCCTTCCTGATGACTCACTGCAAGTTCTTTGGGGGCAGAGATTTTGCTTGTTCATTGATGTGCCCTAGTGCCTGACCCATAATAAGGACTACATAAATAGTTGTATAACTGTTGAATAAATAACCTACAATCCTCACTTATCGATCTGTCAAGGAGCAACAGAAGCAGGCAAAAGTAGCCTCACATGACATAATAAGAGGCACCATTAATAGGAGCCTAGTGTTTGGTGGTTGCGAGGTGGACATCCGTTCCCCTCAAAGTGTGACTGATGGGATCCCCAGAAATTTCCATTCAATGTCCCTATATTATGTCATATTATACCTGCCTACTAGGAGTAGCACCAAAGGATACATGACATTTTGACAGGAACATTTTGACTATTTATTCAACGCTTACACATATCTCAGCAAAATTTGCAAACAGTGTATTAATCACAAGCAGCTAAGCACATAGAATAAACTCTCTTCAAGAGAGGAAAAGTTAGTTGGTGTTGGCTATATTTTATTTTTATATTTTTATTGATTTCAGAGAGGAAGGGAAAGGGCAATATAAACATCAATGATGAGAGAGAATCATTGATTGGCTGCCTCCTGCACGCCCCACACTGGGGATCAAGCCCAAAACCCGGGCAAGTGCCCTGACTAGGAATGGAACTGTGATCTCCTGGTTCATAGGTCAATGCTCAACCTCTGAGCCACACCAGCGGGGCGGTGTTGGCTATATTTTAATAGGAAATTCCCCTGGTTATATTTTATAGGAACTAGACGGACTATCTATTGTGCAATTGCTTAGCATACTGTTTGGTAAAGGATTAACAGAACCTTTTCTCCTTCAGTGTGAGAATTTGACCTCTGGTTAACTTCCTAGCTCTGTTCCCCTGACAATCTACTAAAGAGTATGTCAACTATATTGCTAGGAACGTTACCTATGGTAGAAATGACCCCTAATGGTAAACTGCATTCAGACTGGGAGAACTTTAAGTACCTGATAGGAAGCCACAGCCCTGGGTTTCCCTAAGTACAGTGACTCTTGGAACAAACATGTCTCTTTTGGGACCCTAGAAGCCATGCCTGTGGAGTTGTTAGGAAAGATACTTGCTCCCGTGGGATAAGAGGCTTTTTAGCTGGGATAACTCCCATATTTGCCTGATGTGGGTCGTCTCCTTGTTCAAAACTCAAGTGATGAACATAAAAATTGCTCCCAAAAAATCACAGTTGTCAATGAAGAGTTGGCAGTCGTAAAATTATCTACCTGGAGAGTCTACCTCTGCTACAGGTCCTCCTTAACTTAGGAAGGATCTATATCATGTGATCACAATGGTGTGATTTAAAATTAGAACATGTTAGAGACCAACCAAACTATTCCTGCCAAAATTTTTTTTCATTTGTCTCTACAGAAGCATTATTTGAAGAAAAGAATTCAAATTTTCAGCACTATGATGACAGGTTTGAGGAACATAGTAATAAGGGATGTTGTGGAAATACTGAATAAAAATAAATGAAAACACTGCCCTTCAGAAGCAACTGAATAAAGTGCTCCTTTTTTTGGGTTAGAAGATAGTGCGATCACGTGAAAGCACAAGACAAGCTATAAAAGACCAACAACAGGAAGTACAGTGGTAATACTCAAAACAGAGTATAATAGGATTTCTCACCCACCCAACCCTTTGCCCCTCACAGAGATAACTCCATTGTCAATGCACAAGGGACACACAATAAAAACCTAGAAGTCCAAATGAAACAGTGTGAATTCAGTTGACCGAAAGCTACTCCAGTCTCCCCCAATGCCCTCAGAATCAGTACATGGAGCCCTACCCGTTGCCTTTCTATGGGGTTTGTCCCAACATCGATTAACAACAGTAACAAAAAACCATCACATCATTCTGAACCACCAGAATACCCAATGCCACAGCATTCTGCAGACCACTAGGGCCAGTCATTTTCTTAAGGAATATTCAAAGTCTAACGGCTACCAAAATATTTACACCAGAATGGCATCTTTCTGCCAAATGACCAGAAGTCATGATGCTCTATGTCATTTCTTAATTTATTACAATTATAGGTCTTATTTACATTCCTCCCCAACCCTTGCTATGAAAGCCTGACCCCTCCCCCCGAGAGAAAAACTTTCCAAGGATGCCATTTTTAAGTTTCATTCGAAGTAAGAATCCTGTTCCCATTCATGCAATATATCTGATATAGGATAAAAGTATCCTTTGTGAACTTGGGCAGAAAGTTGTCAAAATACAACCTAAATCACAAATAGTCTGTGTTGGACCCAACTGTGAATTTACTTATTATAAAAATATCACCAACAACACAAATTACACCTCAAAAACATTGTGCAGATTATAAATACTAATCACTAAATGTGAACATAAATTTAAAACAGGACAGTTTGTGATCTGATAGTCCAGACAAAGATCTCCTTTAAAAGTGACAGAATTCAGTGGTCGTAGTTACTAGGAATGTCTACACACAAACTCTAGACAGCCAAACAGGAATGCAACAATCTAAAATATTATGGAAAAAGAGTCACTTAAATATTAAGCTTCATGTTCCGTTTTCCTTCCAGTGATTCTACTACTTTAAAATTTAATAAAATGATAAAAGCCTAGAGTAATTCTGGGGGTATGAATCTCAGTCAGAATTTCTAAGTTTCCATATCACAGACCTAACCAGGTGATGGGCAAGTTGTGAATAATTTGGCCTCCACTCCACATTTTGCTAATCCACTATTTTCCAAAACTTGTGGGAGCATAAGGGTTTATTCATATTTTTTAAATTAAAAAAAATCAATAAGACATGTTTTTATTGATTTTTAGAGACAGAAAGGAAAGAGAGAAACCTCAATCGGTTGCATCCCACACGCACCCTGACAGGGGACTGAACCCACAACCTGGGTATGTGCCCTAACGGGCAATCAAACCCGTGACCTTTCAGTGTACAGGATGATGTTCCAACCAACTGAGCCACACCGGCCAGGGAAGAGTCTATTTATATTAAGAAGGTAAAAGCGTAGCTTAAAATATAATACAAAATTAAGTTCACTCATTCAAAGTCATTTTTTAAAATCTTACTTTTTAGTGGGGTTTCTTAACCTTGAACTCTTAACATGTTGGGCTAGATAATTCTTTGTTGTAAGAGACCATCCTATAAGTTGTAGGATGTTTAGCAGCATCCTTTCCCTCTACCCACTAGATGCTAGCAGCTCCCTGCCCCAGTTGTAACAATTAAGAATGTCTCCAGACACTGCCAAATCTCCTCTGGGTGGCAAAGTCACCCCCAGTTGAGAATCACTGTCTTACAATGAAATCTCTAATGTGAATTTTTTTACTTTGCACCCAGTAATATGAATAGGTCATGGGGTCACTGAAGAGGCTCCTTGCTCTATCAGAGAAACTAGGCAGAGAAGTGAAATTGTGAGGTAGAAAAGTCTTTTAAAATATCAAAAATACTTTAAACAGAGAGAGAAAAGCAATCAAACATAACTCCTTGCAAAGTATAGCTTCTACACATCCATTTAGGTTTGCCTTTCGCTAAGATCCCTCTATTAAAACAACAGCTAATTATTTTCATTTTAGGTTTAAGAAAAATGTTTCTGGACCTAAATAAGTTTCAATTTGCACCTCTTGATCTAGAACAATAATTTTGAAACTATCTGTGGTAAAAGACCATTTTTTCTTTCTTTTTCTGTTAATCCTCACCCGAGGATATTTTTTCCATTGCTTTTTAGAGAGAGTGGAAGGGAGGGAAAGAGGGAAAGGAAGGGAGGGAGGGAGAGTAACATCAATGTAAGAGAGATACATAGGCTGGTTGCCTCCCGCAGGCACCCAGCCTGGGGCGGGAAACAAACCTGCAACCCAGGTCCATGCTTTTGACTGGAAATCGAACCCAAGACCCTTCATTGCCCAGGCTGATGCTCTAACCACTGAGCATGCCATCCAGGGCTATAGCCTATAGATTTTTTTTTAAATATATTTTTATTTATTTCAGAGAGGAAAGGAGAGGGAGCAAGAAACAGAAACATCAATGATGAGAGAGAACCATCAATTGGCTGCCTCCCACGTGGGGGACGAGCCCACAAGAGCCCTTAAGAGCCCACAACCCAGGCACGTGCCCTGACTGGGCATCAAACTGCCTGGGAATCGAATTGGACCTCCTGGTTCAACCACTGAGCCACTCTGGCTGGGCGATAGCCTATAGATTTTAAAAAGATTACCTATAATAATATAGAACTGCTAACACTAAACACTAAATACACTTTCTGTTTGAAGACTCATTAACTTCATTTAGTAAGAGAAAAATAAAAGTACTATCTAAAACAGGTTGGGCCAAATCCTGCTTACTGCCTGTTTTTTGCAAGTAAAGTTTTATTGGAATACAGCACGCCCATTCTGACTCTCGAATCACTGAGCCACACTTGCCAGGGCACAAGACCAGTTTTTAAATTTCCAGTCTACTGCAGACCAATAAATACGTGGTCCTGCTGTGTGGACTGGTATCAAACAACTCATAGACCAGCACCCGTGTGAAGACCACAGTTTGAGTCACACTAGCTAAACTTTAACTTCTACTGAGTAGTTTAAATACCTTTGAACTCTTCAATGACTAGCATTTACAAGCCAATTTATGTTTTGATGATCTTTTTGTTTGAGACAGAAAAAAACGTGATTTTACTACCTTTTGAAACATAACTATACTAAATTAAAGGAAGAAAAAGGGATTTCTTTTATTTTTTTCAGAGTTCAAAGGAAACTGTTTTGTTTGCATACTTCATTTCATTAGGGATTTCTTTGAAAATCCATTTTGGATACCTTAACATAAGACAAAATTAGGAAAGTGCCTTAAATATTTTAAATCCCTAATATTTCCTGCTCTTTAGCCCTTTAAAGAAGTACAGCCTTTTGTTAGAATAATTGTATGGCTGCTCAGTGGGGAAAAGCAGACTGGTTTTAAAAACCTGTACTTCCACAAACTTCTCTTTCCTTCCAGCAGATCTTTTAAAAGGTAAGCACTTTAGAAATATAACTTGTTTAGATAGGCTTACACTTTTCCTCCAATTAAAGTTCCATTCACAAACTAAGTGAAAGAATGTCAGGGGTAGTTACAGTTCCAGCAGTGTGGCCTTTGGAAATGGCTCGGAAGAGCAGGGGAGAATTTTTAGTTTTGCCCAGATGATTTGTTTTATGATCACAAAACAGGTTATATGTGTGTAGAGAAATACCAAACTAAGCAGGGAAACCATCCAGACCTGGGCTCACAGAGTCCCTTCTCGGGGCAAACTTAAAATTTAATTCAACTGGGCAAGTCAAAGTGCCATAAGAAGGCTTTGAGCTTATTTCCATGCTTATATGCACACAAATATCCCCAGCTTTTACAGTTGCAGTCTTAGATTTAGAAAGTAGCTTTTACAATCATGTATAAGGCAGCCCCGCCTGCCTTGTACAATAAAGCTTTCTCTTAAATACTTCGGAAAATTAGAATATGGAATTCATTAGGAGAGGCTTGGCAGAGGTAAAATTATTCTCAAAACTTAATACATTCTTGCCCACCTTTTCAAGGAAAAGAGGATGACCACAAAGGAATGCAGAGATTGAGACACCTATGAGAACAAGCATGGGGGTTTTCTTATCTTTCTCCTAACCAGAGTTCAGGTGCACAACAGGAAAAACGGGAAGCCTGAGGGCCAGCCTGGACTCACTCAGAATTAAGGAAAGGTCAGCAAAGCCCTCAGAAATCAAGGGCACCAAACTAAAAACTCATTAGTCCTTTGAGTCACAAGATCCAACCTCTACTAGGTCATCTAACAAAAATGCAAATATATTGACACTGAAAAAAATGTTCATCTCAGGGTTCCACAAAACTGAACAAATGATGTCTTTCAACCACAGAATGAGCAATAACAAATTCCAAAACCTCTCCCCACCAATCTACTGCTACATGAGTGTCTCTCGATCTGTTAGGTTGGGCTGAATTTGTGGTCTGTCGTCAGAATCATCTCCGGCAGGGTCGTTTTCCTCACCAGACTCCACATAGATTGGCCAATCATTGTCTGTGTCACTCTTTTCTTGGCTTTCGGATGAAGCCTCCACCAGGCTAAGGTTGATGGGCATCAAACTGTATTCATCATCATGTGTGTCTGCAACACAGGTGCAGCTGTCACACAGCCCAAAGCGCCTCAGCCCCTGTGACAGGTGATTCGTGAAGGTTCTTCTGCAGCCCTTGCAGATGATTGGACAGTTGGATCTGTGGACCTAAAACCACAAGTAGATACAGTTAATGTCACAGAAATGGGATTGAGCCGTGACCTTCAAGGCCCCACGTGATGTGGGCCCTGGTTGACTCTCCAACTTCATTTCTCTCCACTCTTCCCCTTATTCCATCTGCCATATTCTCAGCCTCACCAAGGTCCTTTCCACCCCAGTGCCACTGGACATCGTGGAATGTGCCCGCCTCCCCATTGCCAACCCCTGCTCCTTACTAATGCCTTTCAAAGAAGTCTTCTCTGATGCTCCAGGCCAGGTTAGCCTCCCTCCCCCAGCTCTATAGTCTCACCTATGCTTCTTCCTCGATTATCTGCGGGAGATATGTTCCCAGATCCTCAGTGGATGCCTAAAACCGCAGATAACACCAAATCCTATGTAGACTATGTTTTCTCCCATACATACACCACTTTTCACTTAAAGGAAGCTCTTTATGGCTTTGGCATATCCAAATTGCCAGCATGCTAGTCTTGTGTTCTGGGCCATTATTAAGTAGAATAAAGGTTACATGTGCACAAGCACTGCGATACCACAACAGTCAGCCTGATAACCAAGACAGCAACTAAGTGACTAATGAATGAGCAGGAAGCATATACTAGTAAAGTGCGGAGACACCATCAAAGGGATGATTCACATCCTGGGTTGGATGGAGCGCGGTGCAAGAAATTTCATCACACTACTCCAGTGGTCGGCAAACTCATTAGTCAACAGAGCAAACATCAACAGTACAACGACTGAAATTTCTTTTGAGAGCCGAAAACCGACTTCTGCGCATGGGCCACGAAGTTTCAATCACACTGTACGTGCGCGCCCGCACATGGTACCTTGTGGAAGAGCCACACTCAAGGGGCCAAAGAGCCGCATGTGGCTCGCGAGCCGTGGTTTGCCGACCACTGCACTACTCAGAACATCTGCAATTTAAAACTTACGAACTATTTATTTATGGAATTTTCCATTTAGTATTTTCAGATCACAGTTGACCACAGGTACCTGAAACTGTGGAAAGCTAGGCTGTGGATAAGAGGAGACTACTGTATTTTTAACAAATCCTTGGTAAAGTTCACTAAACTGTAAGTTCCAAGCTGGTTGTCCTCTGTCACACGTGTTACTATATTCCTAGTGCCAGGCATATTAAGGGCACTCGGTGAACTGGTCAGGATTTTAGGCATGGCTTCTATGTACTTTGGG
Organism: Corynorhinus townsendii; assembly: GCA_026230045.1. NCBI lineage: Eukaryota > Metazoa > Chordata > Mammalia > Chiroptera > Vespertilionidae > Corynorhinus > Corynorhinus townsendii. The sequence goes on from JAPDVU010000002.1 coordinate 201,495,218, forward strand.
TTGTTTAGTTATTAGGGAGGCAGATTTGCTAGACAGTGTATTCCCCAGATGTGCCAGCCAATGCTTCACCCTTGCCTTTTATATTTCCTCCCGCACACAGCCCCAGGGGGCCCCTGTGTAAGGAACTATCTTTCAAATGTGTGCACTCTTCAGGAACTCCAGTCAAAAAGGGCTCTGTGAAGCAATCAGAGCCTCTCTTTTGGAAAGCTATGGATGTGAGGTACACGCAAGCAGCAGAGAAAAAGAAGTTGATGCAGAAGAAGGGCCAAAAACATGATACCCAGGTTGCTGGAGCTGCCATTACATTCTGACCAATGTCCCTGGTTCCCATTAGGTTTCCTGGGCTTCCTATGCTAAACCTCCACACTTGAGCCAACCTGAGTGTGTATCTTATAACCTTTCAAACTGCCAGGGCTTGTATAATGTGGACAAAGAGAGGAAATGAGGATTCCAACCAATAAAATATCTTAGAAGACCCTTGAAGAAGGGTCTTTCCATTTTGTACATTTCATATAAATGGAATCCAGGGACCTATTGCTGCCAAGAGAGACTGTAGATATAAATTGGGAGGAGCAGGGCAGGGGGGGAGACAAATAAACAAAAACTTAAGTCCTTGGGAGAAGGCCATTCTCACACAAGTATGCTGGGGCCAGTGCTGACAGCAAAGGCAGTAACCTTGCACTTATCTTCAATCTGCATTCTTTTTTTTTTTAAATATAGTTTATTGATTTTTTACAGAGAGGAAGGGAGAGGGATAGAGAGTTAGAAACATCGATCAGCTGCCTCCTGCACACATCCTACTGGGGATGTGCCTTCAACCAAGGTACATGCCCTTGACCAGAATCGAACCTGGGACCTTTCAGTCCACAGGCCAATGCTGTATCCACTCAGCCAAACCAGTTAGAGCTGGATTCTTTCAAAACCATAAGTCATACCATAAAGTTTTCCTCTTAAAGTGTACAATTCAGTGGTTTTTAGTAGCCACAAGATTGTGCAACCATCTAATTCCACATTTTCATCACCCCTCTTTCCCATTCCCACCTGCCCCCAGCCTCTAGCAACCCCTATCTATTCTCTATCTCCATGGGTCTTTCCATTTTGTACATTTCATATAAATGGAATCATACAGCCCTGGCTGGTTTGGCTCAGTGGATAGAGTGTCAGCCTGTGGACTAAAGGGTCCCAGGTTCGATTCCTAGGTTCGATTCTGGCCAAGGGCACATGCCCAGGTTGCGGGCTTGATTTCCTCCCCAGTAGGGGATGTGCAGTAGGCAGTCGATCAGTGATTCTCTCTCATCATTGATGTTTCTCTCTCTCTCCTTTCCTCTCTCAAATCAATAAAAATATTTTTAAAATTAAAAATAAATGGAATCATACAGTATGTGGTCCTTTGTGCCTGGCTTCTTTCACTTAGCATGTTTTCAAGGTTCATCCATGTTGTAATGTGAATCAGAACTTCATTCCATTTTATGGCTGAGTAACATTCCATTGTATTGATACACCTCTTGTTTCTTCATTCATCGGTTGATGGACATTTGGGTTGTTTCCACTTGTTTACCATTATGAATAATGTTGTTATGAACATTTGTGTGCAAGTTTTTGTGTGAATATGTGTTCAGTTCTCTTGGTTATATACCTAAAAGTAGAATTGTTGAGTCCTATAGTAACTTTATGCTTAACTTTTTGAGGAACCACCAAACTGTTGTCTGCACCATTTTACACTCCCACCAGCAATGTATAAAGTTTCCAATTTCTCCACATCCTTGCCAACACTTTGCTATTATCCATTTTTTGATGATAGTCATCCTAGAGGGTGTAAAGTGGCATTTCATTATGGCTTTGATTTGCCGATCTGACAAAAATATAGGTATACTTTTGATTCATTCACAAGGGACAACTATTGTTGAGTTGGCTGCTGTCAGTTTTTAATTTGACAATCTAAGGGGAAAGAGGTCAGTGCCCCTGACTACACAGTCAGGCATTGCATGTTTTAAAAATTCTTGCAGCACACCTATGTGTCTCTTGCGGCACACTGGTTAAAAATTGCTACGTTGGACAAATGTCAGGAGCCACCCACACACACACCACAAAAGATTTGCCAGCTCACTTACGCTCAGGGCATGGCTCCGCAGGTGCTCCTGTCGAGTGAATCTCTTGCCACAGATCTCACAGGGGTAGGGCCGCTCACCCGTGTGTGAGCGAATGTGCCGCTTAAGGATGCCCTTCTGTTTGGCAGTGTAAGGGCAGAAAGGACATCTGTGGAGCTTGATGGGGACCACCAGCACATCACCTAGGAAACCAAATAGATTAACTTAGCTGTACTGTAAGCAGCAACAACATTGGCCACGCCTCCGATGGGTGGGATCTGGGGCTGCAGAATGCCACCAGCGCAGATCATGAAGGTGGATCAGACCTCTGGACTAGGATTCACGTTTTGACAGTAGCTCCTCAGAAGAGCTTCCAGACATGTACAGAAGAGGTTTGCTATGATGCAGACTTAAATTGTTGGAATTCACATTAATTCTCTATATCTGAAATCATCAAATATCCAGGAATTCACTTAAATCTCTTTCCAACTCTTTGTTTACCTTGCTCATACAACCACTAAGGTGACACATGTATAGAAACTGTTCCTTTCAAGTTACAGGAGTTACCCTTACTGCAGCATTCCAAGACTTGTTCTCTCTATCCATGCCCTTCGGGACAGATATATCTGGAGCTTAGGGAAAGAAGGGAAGAACAGTTTTGAGAGGCAGCAGATTGGAGTCGTTGCTTTACCCGAGCCCTGCCTCTCTCTTGAGCACTCTACCTCCCTTAACCCATAGCCCACACCCCTGGGTTGGAGGTGTGTAGGGTCTCTTTTGTGCTTCACTGTCAATTCCAGACCACTGTCCCTCCTTTGGCCTCAAGAACTCTAAGATCTTGCCCAGCTGGTGTGGCTCAGTGGTTGATTCCATCCAGGTCAGGCACATGCCCGGGTTGCAGGCTCAATCCCCAGTATGGCGTGTGCAGGAGGCAGCCAATCAATGTTCTCTCTCTCTCTCTCTCCCTTCTACTCTCTAAAATCAATAAAAAATATACATATTTTAAAACCACAAGTGGTTTTTTAAAATATATTTTATGGATTTTTTACAGAGAGGAAGGGAGACGGATAGAGAGTTAGAAACATCAATGAGAGAGAAATATCAATCAGCTGCCTCCTGCACACCCCCTACTGGGCATGTGCCGGCAACCAAGGTACATGCCCTTGACCGGAATCGAACCTGGGACCCTTCAGTCCACCGGCTGATGTTCTATCCACTGAGCCAAACTGGTCAGGGCCCCAAGGTTTTTTAAAATATATTTTTATTGATTATAGCAGGACATTATGCTTTGACAGTATCTGCAAATGCTGGGATGAGCAACATGGATATAGAACTACTAGGGACCCGGTGCACGAAATCTGTGCACATTAAAAGGGGATTAATTAGAGGAAATAATTTAATATTGCTATTTGCCCTTTCTCTGTAATAGAAGTGTCAGAGATGAAAGAAAATTAGTAAAATGTCTATGAAAACCCAGAGTCAAGTCCCCGCCCACCCATATGCACCTCAAAATCGCGTGAAACCCAGACCCGGCCAGCCCCACCCACATTGTGCTAGATCCAGACCCAGCCAGTCCCACCTTTGTCAAGCCCTGCAGGGCAGGGGGCATAGACTCAGGTCCACTGGCCTGGCGCCAGGACGGGGGCGTGGCCTGAGGTCCCCCAGCCCAGGCTGGGGTGGGGGGCGTGCCTTGAGGTCCTCCATCAACTCCTGCCAGGTCGGGGACACAGCCTGAGACCCCCTGTAAAGCCCCGCTGGGTGGGGGCATGGCCTGAGTTCCCCTGACCCAGCACTGGGGGGTGTACCTTGAGGTCCCCCGTCAAGCCCTGCTGGGTGGGGGGCATGGCCTGAGGTCCCCTGTCAAGCCCAGCCAGGCAGGGAGGTGCAGCCTGAGATCCCCCGGCCTGGCGCTGGGGTCCGGGAGCAGCCTGAGGTCCCCTAGCCCAGCACCAGGACGGGAAGCACACCTTGAGGTCCCCCGTCAAGCCCCGCCAGGTGGGGGGAGCAGTCTGAGGTCCCCTGGCCTGGTTCCAGGGTGGGGGTTGCGGCCTGAGGTTCCCTGGCCTGGCCCTGGGGCGGGGGGAGCAGCCTGAGGTCCCCTAGCCCAGCACCAGGACGGGAAGCGCACCTTGAGGTCCCGTCAAGCCCTGCTGGGCAGGGGGCATGGCCTCAGGTCCCCTGGCCTGGCACTGGGGCTGGGGTGTGGCCTGAGGTCCCCTGTCAAGCCCCATGGGGGCGGGGGAGGGCGTAGCCTCAGGTCCTTGCTGATTGCTCTTTAAGGCTCCTTATGGGAACTTGACCTCAGCTGTGGGTGCAGACATCTTTGTGACAGTGATAGCATATTCCCTCATTATTAGATAGGATTATTAGATAGGATTGACCATCTCCTTGGCCTGGTCTCCCAGCTGTATACTATCTTGTGCTGAGGCCAAATTAAGCTCCCTAAAGCACAGCTCCTGTCTACTCCCAAGCTCAGAAACTATGGAAAATCTCCCCTGTGCCTACAGATAAAAACCTCATCTCTTAGCATTCAAGATTTTCCATGATCTGACTCTAATCAATTTCTTTCTATGTCTCTTCTTATCCTCAGATGCCACGTCCATAAAGCCTCCCTGATCTCCCAGTAGGAAGCCAGTTCTCCAGCTTTTGGACAATTATGAAACTTACACTTCCATTTGTCTTCCAGCCCTAGTACCTTTTGATCATGTGACTACACACGTCTTACCTCCTCTAAATTCTTTAAGGGCTGAATTCATGTCTGACTTATCTTGGTAGCTTCATCGAGAAGCTACTCAAATATTTGAGCAAATAAATGAATGACCAGACCGGCTTGCGTGGCTCAGTGGTTGAGGGTCAACCTATGAACCAGGAGGTCATGGTTCAATTCCCGGTCAGGGCACATGCCTGGGTTGTGGGCTCAATCCCCAGGGTGGGGCATACAGGAGGCAGCCTATCAATGATTCTCTCTCATCATAGATGTCTCTTTCACTCTTCCTTCCTCTCTGAAATCAATAAAAAAAATATATATTTTTTTAAATGAATGACCAAACAAATCAGTCCTACTCTGTGCCTTGGCACTTAGAATAAGTTTAGCCTGGAGTTGTGTGAGTGGAATAAAAACCTGGCAGACAACAGGTATGGCCAGGGGCCAGGGTGGCTGCCTTGCCACAACACCCTGTAGCTGGAAATCTACTTTATGGGCTAATAGACAGGACTTGAATGAAGATGGCTGAATTACTTTTTGATACTTGTACATACAGGCAGGGGGCGTTGAAAGACAAAATCATTGCACTGAAATCCTCTATCCACTTGAGCTGCCTTCAGTTTGTTTAATGAGTGAAGTGAAGCCAGCCCGGGCTTCTAGTTTTAGCTGTGCCACTTACCAGCCCTGCTTCTCAGGAAACTCACTAAACCCTTCTGAGTCTCAGTTTCTCTACACTTCCTTTGCCAAACGCATGGACATGACGAAGGCCCAATGAATGTTAAAGAGTGATTACAATCTGTAAAGTGCTATTATATACACGGAAATGAGATTTTAACAAGTTCTCAGAGTGTGTTCCGTGAAAGCAGCTGCTACCTTCTAAATGTTGGTTAAGACAGTGTCTCTGAGAACCCGAAACAGCATTTTTAAGTTTTTCAAGTCTAATTTTAATCAGACATACACAATGTTCTTGCTTCAAAAAAATGAAATTAGCCCGGCTGGTGTTGCTCAGTGGTTTGAGCATCACCCTATGAACCAGGTCATGGGTTCAATTCCCGGTCAGGGCACATGCCCGGGTTGCGGGCTGATCCCCAATAAGGGGTGTGCAGGAGGCAACCAATGCATGATTCTCTCTCATCATGGATGTTTTTCTCTCCCTCCCCCTCTCCCTTCCACTCTGAAATCAATAAAAAATATATATTTTTTAAATGAAATTAAATCTAAAGACAGCTCACTAGTAACAAATAAAAGCAGCTGATCTCCCTTATTTAAAATACTTTCACTGTTCCATGTTGAAGGGTGTATAAGAATTTTGATTCATTAGTTTCTTGGCTTCAGGTTCTAGAAGCTTCAGGGTACTTTTATCAGGAAAGTGACAGCCAAGTATATTTCTATCTCCTATGAGACATTTTACAATACAATTAGCTCACTATTACGAAGAGCTAAGTCATCTTTCAGAATGGAAACACAATCAAGGAACACAATCAAGTTCTCTTAAAACAAAAAAGCCTAAAAAAGTATGTAAGAAATTTATTCACATGAAGAATTAAAATATTGAATGTCCTGAGAGGTTAGATTGCTGTCAGACATGGAACATGGTCATAGTAAAATGGAACTTCCAGATTATAAACAATGGAAGATAGAAGGGTTACCAGTAAAAACTATACAGGAAAAGCTGGCTGTATGAGGGCTATGGGGGCTGCAATGAAGCTTGGAGATACATGGGTGGCTTAGCAAACAATGTTTCCTTTGTTAAAAGGATTTAAATGGGGATTTGTGCTGAAACCAGTTTGGCTCAGTGGATAGAGTGTCAGCCTGTGGACTGAAGGGTCCCAGGTTCGATTCCAGCCAAGGGCATGTACCTGGGTTGCGGGCACATCCCCAGTGGAGGGCGTGCAGGAGGCAGCTGATCGATGTTTCTAACTCTCTCTCTCCCTTCCTCTCTGTAAAAAAATCAATAAAATATATTATAAAAATAAATGGGGATTTGCCTCATTTATGGTAGCTGTAGGGGCTGAATATTACCTGGAATCCCAGAACAAAGATAAGAAGCATCACTGAGATAATACCTAAAAGTATCTTAGTGGCTTAACTCTCGTATAAAAATAAGATTTCTTCCCTGGCCCAGTGTTGCTCAGTGGTTGAGTTACAACCTATGAACTAAGAGGTCACTGTTCGATTCCGGTCAGGGCTCCATCCCCAGTAGGGGGCATGCAGGAAGCAGACAATCAATGATTCTCTCTCATCATTGATTTCCTATCTATCTCTCCCCCTCTCCCTTCCTCTCTAAAATCAATAAAAATATATTTTAAAAAATAATAATAATGAGATTTCTTCACTGTAGCCTACTCATCTGGTTGTTTGTTTCTTAAAAAATACTAGTAAGATTCAATAAAGAATATATGTGCCAGCCATGGCTGGTGTGGCTCAATTGGTTGGGCATAGTCCTGTGCACTGGGAGGTTGCCAGTTTGATTACTGGTTAAGGGCACATGCCTGCGTTTCAGGCTCAATCCATGGTAAAGGCCACTGATTGATGTTGCATTCTCATATCGATGTTTCTCTCTCTCCCTCTCCCTTCCTCTCTGAAATCAATAAAAATATATTTAAAAAAAAACACACAGAAACTTACTCACATGAAGCCAAATGCCAACTGTAAAATATTCTCAAATACATCATACCATCAACCATGATGTTACGAATGTCTGTTATGCGTCAGGCACCATGGTTGACACAAAGAATAAATTTCCTATTATATGTGAGAAAAAAATTATGAAAACCATCTCAATTGGTCCTCAACTCTGTGAAAAAGGCAAGACAGGGATGATTAGCTCCTGAACAAACAAGTTCAGAGAGATTTAATGATTTAACCAAAGTCCCACTGCTGGTTAGTGGAAGACAGTAGATTCTTCCAAACTGCCCTCAACATGCTTATACTCTAGTTGGAGAGGTAAAATACTAACATACATGAAGAAACAATGCCCTACTCAATTAATACCCACTGGTTGTGATGGTGGTGGAGATAATACAGTGATAGTGATGGTGATGGCAATTAGTGATGATGATGGTGGTAATGATGATGGTAATGACCATGATGATGATGACAATGGGAGACTATAAAGCACAGATGTGGGTGCTAAATGACCAGCAGAGATGATGAATGCTCATAGAACTCACCTGAATCCTCGCCATACCAGTCAGCCTGGACATCCATCATGGAACTCATGGCTCCTCCTACACCGTCTGGTCTTCCCTCCAAACTCCGAGAAAAGTGATGATCCGCATCATCTTTGCTCTGGACAGCACCGTTGCGCAAAAGGGCCTCCAAGAATTGCTTCACGTGGTAGTTACCGTAAGACACGTCCATGGGATGGCTACTGGGCAAACCCTCCTCCATGTGGGCCAGGTTCAGTGGAGCAGCATATTGCTGGAGCTGCTCACCAACCTCCACCTGCTCCACTTCGTCAGCATCAAACTCCACCTTAGGCTCTATCTGCTTGGGCAGAGTAGAGAGGTCACTGTCAGCTGAGCCGCTGCCCTCGCTGTCTTTCACCACCGGTTCCAGGGGGTGGCAGTCACCACAAGGGGATTCCTTTGGACAGTCCACACACTCTTCTTCCTTGGCTGTAGAGGAGACCAAGCTCTTGGTGTCACAGGAGGCCCCTTCCGTGCCTGAACTGGGGCTCCCACTGTCAACCTGATGAGCTGCTGCAGCTGCAGTTGCTGCTGCCACCGCTGCAGCCACAGCAGCCTCCTTCTCCATCTTTCGGCAGATATCAAAGGATGACCTGATATAGGTCTTGCAGAAGTTTACCACATCATTCATCTGTAGGTAACTGGCGGCCGACATAACTTCAATCACGTTTTCCCCACACAAATCCAATTTCCCAGAATACAGGAAATCTAAGATGATGGAAAAGGCATCGGAGGTGACAATGTCCAAGGAGGCGGTGCTGTGCCGCCCGCTGTCCTGGATATAGTGAATGAGCAGGGCTCGGAAGTAGCCGCTGTTGGCAAACAAAATATTCCTGTGGGCTTTAAAGATCCGCCCTTCCACAATGATGCTACAGTCACAGAAAAAATCCCGCTTTCGCTGTTCATTCAACTCCCCCAAGAGCTTGGCATAATAGGATTGCATCTCCATGTCTTCACCAGCTGCTGCTGCTCCGGAGTAGCCTGTATCTCTGCCAAGAGTTTTAAAAAGTTGATTCACAAATCTCAACCTTACAAATAAGATTTTTTATTTTTCACTTTTAATATTTAAAAAAAAATTTTCCCTGCCCAGCTGGTGTGGCTCAGTGGTTGAGCATTAACTTATGAACCAGGAAGTAACAGTTCAATTCCAGTCAGGGCACATGCCCAGGTTGCGGGCTCAATCCCCAGTGTGGGGCATGCAGGAAACAGCCAATCAATGATTCTCTCTCATCACTGATGTCTCTTTCTCTCTCTCTCCCCCTCCCTCCTTCTCTGAAATCAATAAAAATCTATTTAAAAAGAAAAACTCTTTCCCAAACATTGGTTCAGTAGTATCTTTATGATGTGGGCTGTTTTGGACCTAACAGAAATAAGAGGTTGTCCAACTGAGTTAATTTATGAAAAACAACAATTGTGTATGGGCACAGTACATAGTGTTTGATTCTTTCAGTGAATTTTTATTAAAACTCTATGACAAAACACCAATGTTGTCCCCATTTTTCCAATAAGGAAATTGAAACTCAAAGAAAATAGGAGCCCTAGCTGGTTTGGCTCAGTGGATGGAGCTTCGGCTTGTGGACTGAAGGGTCCCGGGTTCAGTTCCAGCCAAGGGCACATGCCTGGGTTGCGGGCTTGGTCCCCAGTGGGGGCTGCAGGAGGCAGCCAATCAATGATTCTTTCTCATCATTGATGTTTCTATCACTCTCCCTCTCCCTTCCTCTCTGAAATCAATAAAAATATATTTAAAAAAAAAGAATTACAGTTCGGTCTACAGGGTCCTGATTCGGAGCTTAGAGACTGGCAACTAGTCTCAGCTCACATCTATTATTATCACTTTGTGGAAACACTGGTGAGTTCTTGGGCTTGCCAGCATGCATTCACCATTCAGCTTTGATTGTAAACACCCATTCCCCAATCTTGGCCAATGATCTTTGCATCTAGCTGGTGCCAACCCCAGGCTCCACCCTCTGACCACAGTGATTGGCTCAAAGATGGCCACATGGCTTGGTCAGAGCCAATAAAAAGCAGTGAAATGTTTACTAGTCTTTTTTAGAAGTGAGCAGGTGGGATGTGAGGGATGCTGCTGTCACACCAACAGGGGAACCAGCCCCACAAAGCCCAGCTCAGGCAGGAGCAACAGATAGAACCCATCTGAGTCCTAATTCCTGCTGTGCCAGAAGCCAATTAAGTCCCTTTTGCTAAGCTGGTCTGAGTTTGGTTTTCTATCTCTTGCAACTGAAGGACTCCTAACTACCCCTGGTTCACTCTTCAGTATTTCTATGTCCTGGCCCTTGTCTGTCTATGGACTATAAGCCCTCTGAGGGCATGACCCATGTCTTATTTATTTGATATCCCTCACAGCACCTGGCAAATACTTTGGACAGGTAGGTTTGCTAAATACAACGGAATACTGTTTTCATAACTGCTAAGTAGAACCAATATAAATCAAATTCCAAATCCTTCTGCTAAAATCCCACCTGTGTATATGCCTTCACACTTATATGCATGAATTTTTTTCTGGAGGGTTATATAAACAAGAGTTACCTTCTTCCCAGAGCTCCTCCTCCATCTTTTCCCATCACACAAACCATAGAGCCATCCATCAATACCCCTTTTACTCACTGACCCATTGAGCTCAGAGGAGTTTCTATAACCAAGTACATCATCTCCCTTTACTGAAATCACAAAAAGCCTAGTTAGAGCTGCCGACCATAGCTAACAACTCTTTAGCATGCTTCCTATCTACAAATGCAGAACAACAATGCCTCACCCAACTAGAAATGAGGCACTTTCTTCCCCCAAAAAGGGTCCTTTCACTGGCAAAAATAGATTCCCCAAGGCCTAACACACTATTGGCAAAGACTTTACTCATAAAAGACCCAACCTTATTAAAGGGCAATTTACACCTACTTACACATATGGATAGCGAGTGATACATTACCGTTGGAAACTAGAGAGTCATTTAGGAAGAGAAATGAAGAGGAGCCTCTATAAGCAAGTAAACTGACAAACTTAAAAGTGAGAACTGACAGGTGGGAAAAGGTAAAACAGTTCTAAAAACTACACCTAGAGATTTTTAAAGTGTCAGCCTGAGGCCACTTAGCTAAGGGTATTAAAGGCTCCTACATATTCAAAATGGCCTAAGGACATCACTAAATTATAGCCCAGGGCTATAATTGTTGGACCTAAGTCATCAAGGAGACTTTTATATGTTTATATTATTTTAAACTCAAAGAAATTATGTCATAATTTTGGAAATTATAATTGAAAGTAAAGTTAACATTTTGGTTCAAAAAGGAAGGGAACTGTCAGATATCTGAAAAATTCTACTATTCCCAAATATATCAACCCTGGAAGTTTTCACAGGATGACGGTTTCACTGTCATTCTCACCTCTTCCAATAACTCCACGCAAGCCTTCCCAGCAGTTCCTGCCACTGCCTTTCACAATCAAAATGACAAGGGAGCCCTAGACGGTTTGGCACAGACGGTTGATAGAGCATCAACCTATGGACTGAAGGGTCCCAGGGTGGATTCCAGTCAAGGGGACATGCCTGGGTTTCAGGCTCAGTCCCCAGTAGGGGCATGCAGGAGGCAGCTGATCAATGACTCTTTCTCATCATTGTTTCTATTTCTCTCTCCCTCTCCCTTCCTCCCTGAATCAATTTTTTAAAAAATGGTAAGGGAGCCCTGGCCGGGTGGCTTGGTTGGTTGGAGCCTTGTCTGGTACACTGAAAGGTTGTAGGTTCTATTCCCGGTCACATACCGGGGCTGTAGGTTCAATCCTTGGTCGGGGTGACTCTGGAAGGCAACCATCAATGTTTCTCTCTCACATCAATGTGTGTGTGTGTATCTCTTTCCCCCTTCCTCTCTCTCTAGAAAAATCAAAAAATCACCTCCTCTGGTGAGAATTTTAAAAAATGGTAAAGGAGCCGAAACCAGTTTGGCTCAGTGCATAGAGCATCGGCCTAGAGACTGAAGGGTCCCGGGTTCGATTCCGGTCAAGGGCATGTACCTTGGTTGTGGGCACATCCCCAGTGGGGGGTGTGCAGGAGGCAGCTGATCGATGTTTCTAGCTCTCTATCCCTCTTCCTTCCTCTCTGTAAAAAATCAATAAATCATATTTTTTTAAATGGTAAAGGAAAAACAAGATATAGGAAAATGCTACATCTAAATACCACACTGTATTCTTCCTCAGAATTTAAAGAAAAACTTGTCTGACTGGTAAGATTACATTTTTTAATGTGATAATATCCACTATTGATGGGAATATAATTTTGAACACCATTTTAGAGGGGAATGTGGCAGTATTTACTTCAGCTTTAAAATGTACACCTTTTTTTTATCCTCACCCGAGGATATGTTTTATTGATTTTTTAGAGAAGGGAAGGGAGAGGGAGAGAGAGACATAGATATGAGAGAAACATCGATCTGCTGCCTCCCACACACACCCCAACCGGGGATTGAACCTGCAACCTATGTACGTGCCCTGACTGAGAATCAACCTGCAACACACTCCAACTAACCAAGCCTCCCAGCATGGTGCAACCATGTTTTTAATGAGCTGGAGTTGTGTGTTTTTATGTGGAAGGGGCCACTAAGATATAGTAAAAGAGAAAAAGACAAGATGCAAACTGTACAGCCTGATCCCATCTGTGTATATGGTTTTGCTGATACATGCATAAATTTTTTTCTGGAAGGTTATATAAGCAAGCGTTAACAGCAGATGCATTTGAGGAGAGGGACTCTGGTTAAGAGATGTGTGGAGGGACCTTCCCTTTTCCTTTGCAACCTCTGTACTGTTAGTATGTTCCACTATATATACCTGTATTACTTTTATTTTTATTTTTTAACAAAGGAAAAAAGGAGGAGCAAAGGGGTAAGTAGTTGGCAAACCAGAAAGATAAATATCTAAGTAGGCACAATACTTCTGAACTTGTAGAATGGTCTGATCTACAGGGCCTCCTCCCAGGGCACTTCCATTTTTTCACTGGAAGATACTCCTTTTCAACAATAGTACCCAAAATCCATTTCCTTTGGCTTTCTCTCTACAAATACTCTAAATTACATTGGCTCATGCAAATGCTCCCTGACTTTGCAAAAGTCTATCCACACATTTTCTTCAAACCTTTCCTCAGTCCTGCATTTGGCATATAACGTGAAAAATTAGTTCAAATTAATCTGACTTGTCTTTGGTGCTCTGCATCCCTGGGACATGCTGAGGACCACCCCTTCTTCTCCCAGAAAAGGAGCGTTTCGGGCACAGTGCTCTCAGAAGTACATTTATCCACACTCTGGCAGGGACCCTCCCAACCTTCCCATTGTAGCTAGTCACTTATAAACAATGTCTGACACAAGGAAGATGCCAGGAACATTCAAATGAATCTAGTACTTTATAGTGCCAGTTCTTCAGGAGAGGGCAGGTGCCAACACTACCGCCTGCAGTAAAGCCCCACAGTCCCCTGAGGGGATCCTACCTAGCCAGGTCACAGGACTGTCTTCATTCAGGCACCAAAAGCAGCCTTGAATTCCAACCACTGACTCTGACACGCTCCTCCAGGTTCACTGACCTGAGAATAATAAAAAACTGCTCATCAATTGTTAGCATTCTCTGAGCACTACTTCTCATGAGGCACTGTACAAAGTACTTTACAGTGATTGATTTTAACCTTACAATAACCCAATGCAGTAGCTACCTCGCTACATCCTCTTTTTCAGAGAAAATTTCAGTTCAGATTTACAGACAACACGCCCAAAGCTCAGATTGGAACTGAGATCGGTTAGATCCCAGAGTTGACATTCTTAACCATGCCAACCTGACTCCCCAAACCCTCCAGCACACAATAAGAAGGCTTGAGAAGTCACTCCTTTCCCCGACGCATGGAGTGGAGGAGAACGACAAGGAAGAAGTTTCCATTTACACAGAAAGAATTTCAGGGTCAGTTGAATCTTTGGTTCACCTGCTACATTGTTCACAGCACAAGGGGATCCTCCCCGTCCACAGCCAGACGACCGGAACTAGTTAATGGACTCTGTCTTCGGCCCGGAGGGTGGGGAACCGAGGCCTGGCCCCTCCCGTGGCCTCCGCGGACAAAGTGACCAGCGCTGCGGTGAGCACTGCCTAGCGCCCCCGCAACATCCGGATGAACCTACGCCCCACCACCCGGTGGACCACGCGGGGGACAGCCCAAATCTAGGAAAGGAGAGGGATCTGCCCCCACGACCCCCCTCCCCACACTAAGGGGAGGCTGGATGGGAGTCGGTCATCCAGCACGGGTTTGCGCGGCGGGGATCCCCGGAGTCGCCAGGGCCGGGCGGTCGGAGGGAGGCCGACCGAAATGGGGCTTCCTTGCCCGCTGACCCCCAGCCAGGGCCGACCTTCGGGGTGCCCCAAGCCAATGAAAGCGGCAGCGTGACCCCGCTTCTCGGATCTCACCTTCCAGTGGGTTCCACCAGCACCGCCACCAAGCTACGCACACAGACACGCCCCCCGCTTTCATTCACTTGTCGCCTCCTCCGATGAGAAGCGGGGCAGCCAACCAATCATGGGTGTGGCTGGGCTCGGGAAGGTGGGCCTTCGCCCAGCAAGTTAGTCAATGGCGGGGCGCCCTCTCCAGAGGATGCGCACTGAAGGCTCCAGTGCTCGGGGGGTCATGGGAGTTGTGGTCTCAGCGTTGGTTTTTCGGTGAAAGATATAGTGGACAAAACTACAAGTACCAAGATGCCAAAAGGGGCAAGAACCAGCGCTTGTAAAAGGCTGGAGCTTCGTTCGGTCTTCTGAGTCCCACTCGAGGGACCTGCGAAGTATTGATCTCTTTGTCCGGAGAGCTAAAAGCGCGTCATGCATATTAATGCAACCTAGGGAGTAGGAGCTATGACTTATCCGTTGCACCACAAAAAATTTGGAAATCAGTGAAATGGTTTAATCTATTCAACAGGTTTTGATTGAATACTTAATACTTAATAGCAACACTTTCTTCCCTTGAAAGGCTTTCAGGTTCATATATACTAGTGAAACACTTAAATAGTCTTACAAGCCCGGCGGTGTGTTCAGTGGTTGAGCGCTGACCCGTGAACAAGGAGGTCACGGTGGAGGCGTGCCCCGGGTTGCAGCGGCTCTATCCCCAGTAGGGGGCTTGCAGGCTGCAGCGAATCAATGATTCTCTCTCATCACTGATGTTTCTAACTCTCACCCTCTCTCTGAAAACAATAAAAACGTATTTTTAAATAGTGGTACAAGGTGCTACGTAATGGTACAGGCGCGTTCTGGAATGACTGTGAACAAGACAAACCAGGTTGCTGCTCTCAGAGAACTTAGTTCTAACGAGGGGTGTATTCGTCTGTGAGAGCTTGCGGTAGGGATGTATCACAAACTAGCTGAAACGACAGAAATGTATTGTCTCACAGTTCTGGAGGCTGGAAGTCCAAAATCAAGGTGTTGTCAGTGTTGGTTCCTTTTGAGGGCTATGAAGGATCTGTTCCTGGCCTCTCTCCTTGGTTTGTAAATGACCATCTTCATGTCCACATGCCATTTTCCCTGTATATACATATATACATATCTGTGTTCAGATTTCCCCTTTTTTAAAGGACATTAGTCATATTGGTATAGGGGTTCACTCTCCTCCAGTGCAAAAGCCATCTTAACTAATTACAACTGCAGGCAGAACTGTAAGCAGTACATCTCATTGTCCGTGAGGTCAAGATCTATACCATTTCACAGACAGTGACTAATGATTTGAGCAGCTCAGAGAGAAAGATTAGAAGTTCACAACAAAGAGGTTTGGGAAAGATGGATTCCTTAGAATGATCCTAGACCATGAGACAGCAGGTATGCCATATGAATGTGCAATATGGGCCCCAGCTTGTTCAATGGGTTCATGGACAAAGGACCATGATGACGGTGTGAAGAACAAGGACACCCCCTTACTAAAGCCACGCTGCCAACACCACTACTGACACCCATTTTGCCCATAGCAGCAACCAGCCCTGAACCCCGGAGGGCACCAGCCAATTATTTAGAGGCAGAGTGATTATAGGATCATGTCCCTCATGATGGAGACAGGATTTTGTCTCACTAGAAGAGTTGCTTACTCTGGATTTAGATTTGCTTTCCTTGCCTTGCATGCCTCCACCAGAACCTCCATGTGTGGACTTAATCAACAGTCTTGTTATCCCACACAACATTGTTTTGATCATGGAAGTCATTTCACAATACAGAAGTGAGACACTGAGCTGACACCCACAGGATTCACTGGCTTTACCATGTACTCCATTAGCCAGCCTTCTAAAATGGTGGCAAGGTCTATAGAAAGCCCAGACAAGGTACACTCTGTGAGACAGAGAACCATCTACAGGATGCAGTAATGCTCTCAGCCAGTGTGCTGTTTCTCCTTTAGCCAGATGTTACATAGTTCAAGAACCAAGGGGCTAGAGCTAGATGTAAGGAGAGTGGCTCCACTTACAATAATGTTTTTTAAAAATATATCTTATTGATTTTTTTACAGAGAGGAAGGGAGAGGGACAGAGTGTTAGAAACATCCATGAGAGAGAAACATCAATCAGCTGCCTCCTGCACACCTCCTACTGGGCATGTGCCCACAACCAAGGTACATGCCCTTGACTGGAATCAAACCCAGGACCCTTCAGTCCGCAGGCTGACGCTCTATCCACTGAGCCAAACCGGCTAGGGCTACAATAACTTTTTGACTCACTCAAAAATTATTTGCTTCTTGGTGCCATGGCTATAGGGAGGGGAGGAATGCTAAAAGCTTTTAGTGTCTAAGAGTGGACCGAGTGCCTCCACCAAGTGGATACAAATTTTCCACTAAACTGAACTGTTGAACCTACCACTCAACCATTTTGAATACTTCCTGCCGCTGAACAGAAAGTGAAAAAAGAAATCAAGGTATTATCTGGGGTTAAAAACTCTGGCTATCAAGAGGAAATAAGTTGTTACCATAGCATAGGGTTAGCGAGGCTTAGTGATAGACTCAACTGTATCCCTAAGGATCCTGTTCCTACTATAAGTCCTGTCATCAAAGTTACTGCAAAACTACTGCAGTTCTATATGCGAGAACCTCCCAGGGCACATATCTCTCAGGGATGAAGGGTTGGGTCTCTCCCGTGAGCCAAGAACTTGCCCATCTGTTCTGACTGAAGGCAGAAGAAACCTGGAAAAGAGTGAAGAAGAAAAGTCATAAATACAAGATCAGCTTTAGAATGGGTTATGGAGGTGAGGATGATAATCTCTATTTGAACTTCCTTCCTCAAAATATACATTTACATATTTTAAATACTTTCCCTTTCCCCTGTCATTGTCTCTAGGTAGTCATCTAAGGAGAGTAACGCCACCATTTAGTCATAAAGTGCGGATTATTGAGAAAGGAATATAAGAAAGCTAGAGGAGGAACATCAGGGCCTTGAGATGCCTTCCCAGGGAAGTAAGTTGTTTTCTTTCTCAGTTATAGGACTAATATCTGCTTTCTGCTAGTGGGAAGCAAATCTAAGTTGGGACACAGGGGTAAGTGTTTGGCAGCAAGTGGGGTACATAGGGCAATTGATGTTTGGGCCACCCACACTGTAAGGAAGGAAAAACTTGCTGGCACTACCTTTCCAGGTTCAATATTTGAGTCTATGAAATAAACTGACAACAGGCAGATTAATAGGAGAAAAGGTATACCAATTCATTCAATTTTAAAAATTGATTGATTTTAGAGAGGGGGGCGGAGAGAGAGAGAAACAGCCATTTGTTGTTCCACTTATATATGTATTCATTGGTTGAGTCTTGTATATGCCCTGACCAAGGATCACACCTACAACCATGGCATATTTGAGGCAAGCATTTCCTGGACTCCTAAAGCACCCAACCGCAGTCTCCCTTTTGGAAAAACACCGTCTGTTGTCACAGTAAGAAGGAAATGCCAGTTCTCATCTCCCATTGCTGTGTCCTTCTGCAAAAGCAGGGCGGGCTAGATCTCTCCTCTACCTCCTCTCAGATACAGCCAAGAAGCAGGCTTGTGATGCACGAGTCCCAAGAATAATGCTGGAGGCATTGGAAGACTATTGTTGTTATCCAATGATTGTGATCTTCAACCTTTTTCATCTCATGGCACACATAAACTAATTACTGAAATTCTACAGCACACCAAAAAACATATTACCTTTTTCACCAATCTGACCCAAAAAAAGATATAATTTTGATCCACTCACATGGGTCAGCTATTGTTGCATTGGCTGTTGTCATTTTTTTGGAAAGGGAAAAGAGGTCGGTGTCCCTGACTAAATGGTCAGGTATCAAATATTTTGCACAATCTTGTGGCATGTTGGTTGAAAATAGCTGATCTAATCAATGCAGAGAAAGAGGCTCTGAAGGGTAATGTGGCTTGCTTCCCTGAGCCAGTCGACAGGTCACCTTCTGGGAACCTTGGTGACAGCCACCTTGCGGGAGCCAGTCCTCAGCTCTTCCTTGGCAACATCCTTTGCTCTTTGGACCACAATAATCCACCTCCTGGTGGTTCTAAACGTTACAGGACACAAAGGATGTCCCCCCTTTTGTAAATTATAAAAGAATACATCTGGTGGACACAGATGGGGGAGAGAGGAGGGCATGTGCTGGGGGGTGGAGGGGTGGAGGAGCCTGGGGAGAGGTCAATGGCGCGGGGGGGGGGGGGAGGGAAGACTTATGAAATACTTTAAACAATAAAGAATTTAAATTAAAATAAAGATAAAAAACAAAGAATACATATGGGAGGTTGGAAGGAATAGGACTTGGCTCAAGATCACACAGCATAGGCCCTGGCCAGTCGACTCAGCTGGTTAGAGCATCCTCCTGATATGACAAGGTTGCAGGGACAGGGCACATACAAACATCAACCAGTGAATGCATAAATAAGTGCAAAAACAAATTGATTTTCTCTCTTTCTCCCTTGCCCTCTTCCTCTAAAAATCAATGAACAAATAAAAATTAAGCCCAGCGGTGTGGCTCAGTGGTTGAGCGCCGACCCATGAACCAGGAGGTCATGGTTCGATTCCTAGGCAGGGCGCATGCCTGAATTGCAGGCTCAATCCCCCGTGGTGGTTGTGCAGGAGGCAGGCGATTGATGTTTCTCTCTCATCGCTAATGTTTCTTTCCTTCTCTCCCTCTCCCTTCCTCTCTGAAATCAATAAAAATATATTTTTTAAAAAGACTGCACAGCACAGCACGTTAGTAGAGCAGGACCAGGGGAGTACTGATAAAAGTTCAACAACTGTCTTAGAAGGGGGGCATGATGTGTACTGTTTGTAGATTTTGATGATGTGAACACTCCCACTGTCATCGATTTTAAACTATCAGTGTTTAAACACCACTGAATGCAGAGTTGGGAAGAGATGTATAGGAAGAGGCACAGTATTATGCAGTATTTCCACCATATAGATACAATAAATTTGTCACTTCAAAAGCATAGATGCTAGTGAAATGTATAAAAATAATTATGTAGTGTGAGTTTCAAATTTTTATTACCTTTATTTCTTATGTAATCTATTTATTTGTAAATTGTTATCTTTTTAAAAAAGAATGGATTCCTGCCCAGCCGGCGTGACTCAGTGGTTGAGCATGGACCTATGAACCAGGAGGTCACAGTTTGATCCCCATTGTAAGGTGTGCATGAGGCAGCCAATCAACAATTCTCTCACATTATTGATGTTTCTGCCTCTTTCCTTCTCCCTTCCTCTCTGAAATCAATAAAAATATATTAAGGGAGTTCATTCTTTTTTAAAAAATTTTTTTATTGATCTCAGAGAGGAAGGGAGAGGTAGAAACATCAATGATGAGAGGGAATCATTGATCAGCTGCCTTCTGCACGCTCCTCACTGTGACCCACTTTGAAACCCAGGCATGTGCTCTGAATAGAAATCGAACAGTGACCTACTGGTTCATGGATTGATGCTCAACCACTGAGTCATACCTGCTGGGCATAAGTTTATATCATTTTTAAAAATAATGGCTGTGCTAAACAGCCAGCTTGTAAAATTCTGGAAATGTTAATAGTCAGTTCTAGAAGGCTGAACTAGAACCTTTCTGCTGGACTTTAGGCATGCCCTGTGCTGTCTCTACCAGCAACCTAGGCATTTTCATTTTGCATGGGCCCCATAAATTATGTAGCTGGTCCCACTGCCAAGGGTATGGTGCAATCTCCACCACAGAAATAGGGTGATCTTTGGGAATGTCACCTCCCAGGATCATATCAGGCCTTGTTGCCTTTCGCTGAGGAAGCCCAGCCTCTCTAGAGGAGCCAGAAAGACATCCCAGGGGCCACTCCTGTAAGACCTGCCTGGCTGGCCCTGGCAGCCAGCTTCACCTGAATGAGTCTACAGCACCATCTGGTGGCAACTGGGTGTCAGGGCTTCCTGGAAGTCAAAGCCAGGAGGATCCTGGAATACCAGTATCCTCAGTACAGAGTGGGGATGTGGGTAAAAGGATGATCTGAGGGTCAGGGATGGGGCGAATTTATGCATTCATACTTTGCCTAACAGCTACAAGAGAGCTTAGAGGTCCAGAGGGCATTGAAACAAACAATTTCAGAGAGAAAAAGTGACCAACGCCCACATCCAGGATGAAAATCTACGTCTGCTGACTCCCAGTCCAGTCTTCTTTCAACATATCTTTTATTTACTTTTATTTTTACTTTTTTAGATTTTCTAATTTGTCTGTGGTTTCTTTTCTTTCTTTTTTTATAACACATTTGGTTTTTAAAAAATATATTTTTATTGATTTCAGAGAGGAAGAGGGAGATAGAAACATCCATGAGAATCATTGATTGGCTGCCTCCTGCACGCCCCCTACTGGGGGATCGAGCCCGAAACCTGGGCAGGTGCCCTTGACCAGAATTGAACCTGGGACCCTTCAGTCCACAGGCTGATGCTCTATCCATTAAGCCAAACCAGCTAGGGCCAAAACATATCCTTTAGTTCAAAAGGTGCTTATTAACGCTCTACCAATGCTTAGCATTGTGTTAGGCTCTGAGGACAAAGGTAAGGGGCTAAAACAATAATAATTACTTCATTGAGGACTTTGTCATATGTGTTGGGTGTTTTACTTATTTTACTCAATCCTCATAACAACCAGGAGTTCCTGTTTCCATTTTATTATTATTTTTTAAATAAATCTTTATTGTTCAGATTATTACAATTGTTCTTCTTTTTTCCCTTCGTAGCTCCCCTCTACCCGGTTCTCACCCCACCCTCTGACCTTACCCCATCCCCACTGTCCTCATCGGTAGGTGTACGATTTTTGTCCAGTCTCTTCCCGCACTCCCCACACCCCTTTCTCCCCAAGAATTGTCAGTCCATTCCCTTTCTATGCCCCTGATTCTATTATATTCACTAGTTTATTCTGTTCATCAGATTTCTTATTCACTTGAGTTTTAGATTCACTTGTTGATAGATATGTATTTGTTGTTCATAATTTTTATCTTTACCTTTTTCTTCTTCCTCCTCTTCTTAAAGAATACCTTTCAGCATTTCATGTAATACTGGTTTGGTGGTGATGAACTCCTTTAGCTTTTTCTTATCTGTGAGGCTCTTTATCTGCCCTTCAATTCTGAATGATAGCTTTGCTGGGTAGAGTAATCTTGGGTGTAGGTTCTTGCTATTCATCACTTTGAATATTTCTTGCCACTCCCGTCTGGCCTGCATGGTTTCTGTTGAGAAATCAGCTGACAGTCATATGGGTGCTCCCTTGTAGGTAACTAACTGTTTTTCTCTTGCTGCTTTTAATATTCTCTCTCTGTCTTTTGCTCTTGGCATTTTAATTATGATGTGTCTTGGTGTGGTCCTCTATGGATTCCTTCTGTTTGGGGTTCTCTATGCTTCCTGGATTTGTAAGCCTATTTCTTTCACCAGGTGGGGGAAATTTTCTGTCATTATTTCTTCAAACAGGTTTTCAGTATCTTGTATCTCTCTTTTTCTGGCACCCCCATAATTCAGATGTTGGTACGCTTGAAGTTGTCCCAGAGGCTCCTTACACTATCTTCATATTTTTGGATTGTTTTTTCTTTTTGCTTTTCCTGATGGGTGTTTTTTGCTTCTTTGTATTTCAAATCTTTGATTTGATTCTTGCAATCCTCTAGTCTGCTGTTGGATCTCTGTATATTATTCTTTATTTCAGTCAGTGTATGCTTAATTTCTAGTTGTCCTTTTTCATATCCTTGAGGGTCTCACTAAATTTATCAGCCTTTTCTAGAAAATTCTTGAAAATCCTTATAAGCGTGGTTTTGAACTCTATATCCAGTTGTTTGCTTTCCTCCATTTCTTTCATTTGTGACCTGTTTCTGTGTCTCCACATTTTCGCTGCTTCCCTGAGTTGATGGAGTGGCTTTGTGTGCTAGGTGTCCTACAGGGCCCAGTGGCTCAGCCTCCCCAGTTACCTGAGGTGGACACTCTTGGTGCACCCCTTTGTGGGCTGTGTGCACAGTCTTGTTGTAGTTAAGCCTTGATTGTTGTTGGTATCACTGGGAGGAATTGACCTCCAGGCCAATTGGCTGTGAGGATCAGCTGTGTCTATGATGGGAGAACTTCTGTCCTGGAGACACCCTTATGAGGCAAGACTTGCTTCAGTGGGACTTTGGTGCTCACTGAGTCTGCCCCCTGAGTGTGTCCCTTATGGATCTGAGGAGTTGTAATTTGGATGGTTCTACTCTGACCCCTGGGTAGACTGGCTCTTGGATATCCAAGGAGGTGCTAATTTAGCCTCTGCCTAAGGCCACCCAGCAGGAGCTATGGAGAGATCTGCAGATTCTTCTTCTTTGTTCTGGGTTTGGAGGTGCCCAGATGAGGCCCAGCTGTGAAGCAATGCAAGCTGCTGTGGGGCCCTAGGCCTTCTTTTGGATGTTCTGGGTGTCACTGATTCAGCTGCAGTTTGTTAGGTAAATTTAGATTTCAAAGGACCAAGCCATTCATATGCAAAAGCCTCTGTGCACAGTTTGGGTGGGGCAGAGTCTCAGGGCTGAGCAAACAGCAATGGCTTCCCATCAGTTTGCCCTAAGAGGCCCCCAGGTCTCAGTGTCCCTTGGTAATCGCTGCAAGCACCTCTGAGAGAAAGCCGCCCTCGAGTTCGTCCCATTGCCAGACAGTCCAGTTTCTCCCCGTATGAGTCTGGGTCCCCAGAGTCTCACCCGGAACTGGAGTTCAGAGCAGTCGGGAGCTTGTGTCTCTCTCCGGATTGAAAAAGCTAGCTGCATATTCAGTTGCCAGCCCTCTCCGCACGTGCACCTCCGTACCTCTGCCTTTACTTATGCAGCTCCTCTGAGTCTCCGTGTGCTTTTCTCTTCCCTTCTAGTTGTAGAATTTCCACTTAGACAGCCTTCCTGTGGCTCTGGATGATGTCCGTTTTGTCTTTTAGTTGTAGTTTTGGAGTTGTTGTATGAGGCAGCAAGTTCAGGTGTTTACCTCTGCTGCCATCTTGGTTTCTCTCCTCCTGTTTCCATTTTAATGATAAAGACACTAAAAACAGGGAAAGTGAACTTGCCCAAGGTCACATTGCTAGGAAGTGGCTAAGCTGGGAGTTGAATTCAGATTTGCTTGATGTCAATGAAGGGAGCCAAGGGTCAAGGGATGGGGATGACCAAAGAGATCCAAGCAGAGGGTCTCACTCAGTCCACATGCACTGAGACCCTCCTGGGCAAGCACTGTGCTAGGCCAGGGAGTGGGAGAATGCGTAAAGTGAATATATCAAACAATAGGATACAGCCCTTGCCTGTCTGCAGCTCATCATCTGTTTGGGGAGGCAGGACATGAGCTGGATGAAGTTAAGACATATGAGATAGGCAGAAACTTGCTTTTATTAGACAGCATTGAGCTCAAATCAGACTTCTGTCATTTCCTAGCTGTGTGACCTTGGGAAAGTCACTCCATCTCTCTGGATCTCAACTTCTTCAGCTATAAGATGGAGATGAAAAATTGCTCCTACCTCACAGGGCTATTGGGAAGCTCACACAAGGCACATTGTGTGAAACACTCACCTGTTTAATAAGTGCCCCATTACACCTATTCATAGTAGTACAAGGTCACTTGGCCATGTCACTTTCACAGCACAAGTCATCTCTTCACTAAAAAAATCTTTAGTGACGCTCTGTCCATGAATTAGGTTTGAATTTTTAGCCCTACATCCAAGGCCCTCAGGAATATAGATGCTAATGACCTTTATAGCCTCTCCTTCATCTTCTCTTTTCTTTTCATTTTAGCCACTCCAGCTCGCTCCAAATTAGTCCCATTTTGTCCTTACTCTCCTTACATTTATTCTTTTATTTGCTCAATAAATTGTAAATGCTAAGCATCTATTATGTTCCAGGCAATGTTCTAGGTGCTAGGAGTAGACAGGTAAATAAGAAAAACAAAAGTTAATGCCTTCATGGAGGTCACATTTCTAGTCAGAGGGAGGCAGGCCTTTCTTTTTTTAAGTATAGTATGTCAGATGGTGATAAGTTATGTGAAGAAAAAAATAAGCAGGGGAGAGGAATAGGAATGCTGGGGGTGCAAGTTACAGTTTTAAATAATTTGAGGAGAGGGCTGGGAAGTTTCAAGGAACATCAAAATGGCCAGTATTGCTAGAGCAGAGACACTAAGGGAGCCAACAGTTCACCGTCAGATCAACCACGTAGGGCCATAAAGGAGTTTGTGAGAACTTACTGGCTTTTCCACTGAGTGAAACAAGAAGGCTTTAGAGAATTTTGAGCAGAGGAGAAGGGTTGTGATCTTACTTACATGCTTTTTTTGTAAAATATACATAATACAAACTATTTCCAAGTGTACAGTTCAGTGGCATTAAGTACATCCACATTGTTGTGCAAACGTCACCACCCTCCATCTCCAGAATTTTTCATCCACCGAAGTTACCCTCTGTACTCCTTTCCTCAGCCTCCCAGCCCCGGCAACGCTTTTACTTTCCGTCTCTAGGAATCTGACTACTCTAGATACTTCATATAAATGGATTCATACAATATTTGTCCTTTTGTGACTGGCTGATTTCACTTGGCATAATGTCTTCAAGGCTCATCCATGATGTAACATGTGTAAGAATTTCCTTTTTAAGACTCAATAATATTCCATCGTATTATATGCCACATTTTGTTTATCCATTCACTGTCAATGGACAGATGGGTAGCTTCCACTGGGCTACTGTGAATAATGCAGCTATGAACATGGGTGTACGAGTATCTGTTGGAGTTCCTGCTTTCAATGTTTTTTAGTGTATACCTACAAGTAGAATTGCTAGATCACACAGTAATTGTTTTTTAGAGCCATCACCATACTGTTTTCCACAGAAGCCGCACCATCTTAGGTTGTTTAAAAGATTACTTTCAGAATGAATTAAGACTAGACTATAGGAAGGCAAGAGCAGACACGGAGATATCAGTTAAGAGGCGCTTGCCTTTATGCAAGAGATAATGGCCACTTGGACCTACATAGCAGCAGGGGAGGTGGTGAGACATGACTGGATTCTGGTTATGTTTTCATGGTAGAGCCAACTACATTTACCAAGGAATTAGCTTTTGAGTACAAAAGAAATGTCTCCCTCGTTTTGGGCTTGAGTAACTGGAGGGATGAGGTTGCTATTTACAGCTTTGGGGAAGTTTGCATTAAATTTAGGTAGATACATCAGGCGTTTTGGGGGCATGTTAAGTTTAATATGTTTATTTTACAATCAATTAGAGATCAAGATCCTGGGGTTCAGAGATGTATGGGGTGGAGAGAAAAGGTGAGAGTCCCTGGTGTATAGATGACACTTAAAATCACGAGACTTGATAAGATCATCCGAGGAATGATTATAGACATCAAAAAGGAGAGAGTCAAGGATGGAGAACTGGACATTCCAGCAACAGAGGTTGATAAGAAAACAGCAAAGAACACTGAGAAGGAGATGCCAGTGAGATAGGAGGAAAGTCAGGAGGGCATGGTGTCCTGGAAGCCCAGTGAAGAAAATATTTGAAGAAGGAAAGTGATCAACTGTGTCAGATATGATGATTGTTGCCTGACCGGTTTGGCTCAGTGGATAGAGCATCAGCCTGCAGACTGAAAGGTCCCAGGTTCGATTCCGGTCAAGGGCATAGTTGCCCGCACATCCCCAGTAGGAGGTGTGCAGGAGGCAGCTGATCGATGTTTCTCTCTCATTGATGTTTCTAATTCTCTATCCCTCTCCCTTCCTCTCCGTAAAAAATCAATTAAAAAAAAAAAAAAAGATGAGAATTGACAATTGGCCATTGTTCTTGGCACCCTAACAAAAGTTATTTCAAAGGACTGTGGGGAAGGAAAACCTGAAGTGAGTCAAGAGAAAGGGGAGGGGAGGGAAATTGGAGGCGGTGAGGATAGCCAAGTTTTTCAGAAGTTTTGCTGTAAAGGGAAGTAGGGAAATGCTGGAGGGTCAGGAGAGGGTTGGTTTTTGTTTGTTTGCTTGCTTTTAAGATGGGAGAAAGAACAGCATGTATGATGACAGGAATAATCCCATGAGGGAAAAGGGAATGGGAGTGGCGGGAACTGAGGGATGGGATCTAGTGCAAAGTATGTGGTCCCCTCCCCATTCATTCTCATTCTCTCTCTCTCCCCTCCATCGACCTCATCACCTTCAACTTCCTTTCTCCACGCTGTCTCTGCATTTTCCTAACCACAACCACCAGTTGTTTTGAGTCAGGCCGTCAAGATTAAGTTGTGTCTCCCGATATCTTGAGAGCCCCTCTAGAGGCTACATGTAAGTCACCTCTGATTTTTTCTCCACGAACCTCCAATCCCTGGCCCAGAGCCCCCCAGTCTGCGCTCGCTGAACCAGCCCGAAGAGACCGAAACAGCTACTACGTGGCTGGTTTCATAAAGGGGGGCGGTCCTAGCCCTGCGCTCTGGGATCCAAACGTTCGGGGTCCGGCCGGGCTCGCTCCCGCGGGGATCGCTCCCTTCCTCCCCTCTACTCCCAGCTTCCCAAGACCACTCTGAGGGCCCACTAAGGCCCATGCGGCCACCGTAGGGTACTATGGCTGATACCCCTAAAGATTCTAGGTTGGTGGGGGCGGGGCTAACGCTTGGGGCCTTAAGACAAAACTGAGGATTGGACCAAGCATTCGGGGGCGGGGTTTAAGGGAGAACTCTGGATAGAGAATGGACCAAGCTCAAGGAGGCGGGGCCTGACTATAAAGCAGGGCGGAGATTGGACTGAGGGTGGTGTCCGCGCAAGGATTGGGCCGAGTGCTCCGGGGCGGTGCTTAAGGGGGCGGTACCGTGTCGGAAGTCAAAGGTCAGTAAATAGTGGTGATGTCATGCAGGGAAGATGGCGGAAGGGTGAGCCCGTCATCCTGCTCTCGGGCGTTGGGGCCTGAATTCTCCCAGGGTTGGGGTGCTGGGCCAGGGTCCCCGTGGAGAACAGGACGCCAGCGTGGTGGTGGACGCAGCTGGAAAGGCGGGGTGGACTCGCAATGTGAGGGGGTGGGGAAGCGGTCTGCGAAGCCTCAGCCCACGGGGTCACATCCGAGGGGAAACGGAGACCGGATCATTCGTACCGCGGGGCTGCCAGATGTATCTGTCTTCCACAGGGAGGACGTGGGATGGTGGCGGAGCTGGCTGCAGCAGAGCTACCAGGCAGTCAAGGAAAAGGTAAGCCGGACCGGCTCCCTTCCTCCCCCAAGGCCCCGCACCGCTTCATTGCAACTTGGCGCGCCCCCCCGCCCCCCGACCCATGTGGGTGCCGGGCCCTCAGGGATGAGAACGACTCTCTCCCTACTTTTAGTCCTTTTCGGGCTACGGAAAGACGATCCCGACTTAGACTAGTGGGACACCAGCCACAGTAAAATAAAGACTTTTAAAGGCTGCGGCGACCCTCTCGTAGGAATCCATTGGAAGGAGAAATTTACAACTTCCTAGAAGAGAAAACATGTAATGTAGGTCTTAAAGATAAAGGATTCTAGCAATAGAAACTTGATCCTGTAGTCCTTTAAAATATTAGCGTACATGCCACAGCCAGCACTCTCTAACAGGTCCTGAGGATACCGATATTAGCCAAACAGATGCAGTCCCCGGCCCCACAAAGCTGTCTAGTGGCATGAGTGAGACTGGGCTCTACCACTGAGAAATGCCATTGTGTGCTTCTGTTTCATTTCATGCTAGCCTGTCAAAACGAACCCGAATGAATTGTGGAAATGGCTAACTACTATTTACCTCAAGCAACTGGGATGAGTCCTGCTTCAGAGCAGACTCCCGGAGGCTCTGCCCTCAGTTAAATAGGTCCTTTACTCTGGGAGCGTTTTTATCTTCCCCTGGCCTGTGTACTCCTCTCAGCTCCAGTCCAGCAAATCTGAGGATGCCCCCCTGAGCTGTTTGTGTTTTGATGAAGACCAAGAAAGAGAGTTTCACACTGAGGTTTAATAGAAGAGACCGCCAAGTAGCTTGGTTCCTGTCGCCCAGTCTACTGCCATTCATTTAGCAAATACATTTGAAGGCCGCCTGTGTGTTTCCCTCAAGGTTGGTCTCCCATATTCAGGAAAAATAGGTAGATTAGCTTTTCATCTTTGTTCTTGGAGAACTCTCACTTGAAAACTGTGTGTGTGTGTGTATGTATACTTAATAGTTATATGAACCTGGGCAAGTTACTTAACCTCTTTAGGCCTCAGCTCCTCATCTTTACTTTTTATTGATTTTAGAGAGAGAAAAAGGAACAGGGATAGAGATAGAAGCATTGATGAGAGATAGACTACCTCCTGCACGCCCCCTATTGGGAGATCGAGCCCACAACCCAGGCATGTACCCTGACTGGGGATCAAACCAATAACCTCTTGGTCCTTGGATCAATGCTCAACCACTGAGGCCCACAGGTCCATTTTTTCTTAGTCTTTCTGTGCTTTCCTGGCCTTCCTTCCTTCCTTTCTATCCTGGCTCCATGTGGACCGCTCACTTCCCAGCACCCTCAATTCTCTTATACCCCATAGCATAAATTGCCCCCAAGACTATTGCTCTGAGATGGTGCTGTAATCTGCCTTCCTCTGCTCCTTACTTCCTGTAGTGTGTGGTGTGTGTGTATGAGCTTTCCCACAGACACTGGTTGAGAAAGTCACATTGCACTTTGGCCCTGCCACAGATTCCCAAACTCATCTGGGCCTGAATAACCCAGCAACTTTTTCAATCTCTAATTTGCTGCTTCTCCCCTTGCCTTTAGGAACTTTCCTCAAACTTAACACCTCCCTCAAGTTCCCTGTTCAGTCACTTCCTCTTTTGCTTCCAGGAGACAGCATTAGCTCTTACTTTAAAAAATATATATATATTTGATTTCAGAGAAGAAGGGAGAGGGAGAGAGAGATAGAAACATCAATGATGAGGGAGAACCATTGATTGGCTACCTCCTGCATGCCCCACACTGGGGATCGAGCTTGCAACCCGGCATGTGCTCCCGACCAGAATCGAACCTGGGACCCCTTTAACCTATAGGCCGACTCTATCCAGTAAGCCAAACCAGCTAGGGCAGCTCCTACTTTTTAAAATTTGAGGTCAACAGCATGATCTCTCTAACTCCCTGTGCACCCCTGAAGCCACCACATATAGACTTATCAATGATACACACTCAGCTTTACTTACACTTGCCAAATCCAGTGGGTGTTTCAGCCCTTATCTTCCTGCACCTTTCTGCTGCATTTGACACTAGTGATCACTCCCTCTTTCTTGAAACTCTACTCCCTAGGCTTTTGTGACATGATTCTTTTTCAATTCTCCACATGCTTCCCCACCTTTTCTGTTTTCAGGATTTCCTCTTCCTCTGCCTGCCTCTTAAAGGTGTGGTATGTGAGGGGCCTTATCCTCAGCCCACTGCTCTGTTTATAAACTCTTCCAGGGTGACCTCCATTTTCATGTTAGGGTGACTCAGTCCTTTTCTCTGAGCTTTAGTGTTTGAGAAACTCCTTCTGGACAACTGTTCCAGATATTTTAGTCACTGCTGATTCTACATGACCAGAGTCATTGTCATCATCGTCTCTCAAACCTGCTCCCCCTTCAGCATTTTCTCTCTCTTGGCAGCACTACACCTACCCTCGTCATCTAGGTTAGCAGCCAGTAGCTCTTCTTGATTCTATCTTGTTCTCAGGCAGTGCATACATATAATTACCAAATCTACCTTTTTTGCCTGCTATTTCTTTTTTTTATGTTTTTATTGACTTGAGAGAGAGAGAGAACATCGATCAGCTGCCTCCTGTACACCCCCTACTAGGTATTGAGCCTGCAACCTGGACATGTAACCTGACCTGGAATCGAACTGGTGACCTCCTAGTAAATGGGACAATGCTCAACCAACTGAGCCACACCAGTCAGGGATCCCTGATATTTCTTGACTCAGTTCCATCCTTACCAGCACTGTTCTTACTCATATTTTTCTGTTTTCTTTCCTGGACTATTGCAACAGCCTCCTAACTGGTCTTCCCTCTTCTAATCTTGTCACCTGAAATTACCTATTAAAAAATGCAAATCTTGTTCCAGCCACTGTTGCTCAGTGGTTGGAATATCATCCCACACACTTAAAGGTTGTGGGTTCGATTCCCAGTCAGGGGGATGTACCTGAATTGCAGTTTCGATCCCTGGCCCAGGTTGGGGTGCATACGGGAGGCAACTCTCTCCCCATCCCACTTTCCCTTCCACTCTCTCTAAAATAAACCAATGGAAAAAATATCCTTGGGTGAGGATTTAAAAAAAGAAAAGTAAATCTCATCATGTCCTACCTCTTTCAAACCTTTGGTGGCTCTCCATCACCCACAAGGCTGACCGGACGCTCCATGGTTGCCCTCGGCAACATCACCAGCTTTATCCCTCACCACTTATGTTTTACCTTTTATGTTCATTAGGACTAAAATACCATAGGCCTCAGTAAAGCCCATACCCAAACATGTCCAGGGTTTCTTAGCTGACTCCTGCTCATAATCCATGCTTCCCTTCACCAACTCTTTCCAAGCTTCCTGTAATACACTGGTCACTAGTCTGTCCTTGCTTGTCAGCACTGTTATGAGAGCTTTTCCCCAATAGACTGTGACCATTCTTGAAGGCAAGCACCATGTTTATTCATATTTGTCCCCTGCTAGACCACAGTCTAGTGAGAGAGATAACCATTCATCATATCATGCAGATGCTTTTATCATTAAAATGGCCTTGGTACATGTAAATGTAATAAGTAAACATTTCAGAAGCACCTACTCCAGGCCTGACTCTATGTCAGACACTGGGGAAGCATCATTGAACAGAAAACATAGGCTCTATGTTCATGGAACTCCCAGTTTATGCAGGAAGATAGACATTGGATGGGTAGTCATAAGTCTAAGGTATGAGAAATGTTAAGAGAATTCAATCAAATATTTCTGTTAACACCCCATTTTTTAATGTAAAAATGACACACCTTTTTATTGGTATTAAATTGTTAAGAATTACTCATAAAGCTTTCTAAACTATTGTTATTAATGCAACATGTTTATTAAACCTTTCAGATAAATAATTTCACATACTGCCTCATTTCAACTGAATTTTCCTGTAACAAAAAAAAAGTAAAAATAGAAACACTTTCCTTTGATTAAAAAAAAAACACACACATCTTTTCTTCATGTTATCTGAAATAGATGTCACATCTTAAAGCATATCAAAGCAATGCAACAAAGTCTGTTTTGTTTTCACACTATATGTGTCCCCTAACCCCACTCTGCTCTTGAGGACACTGATCTCGTTCCCCTCGTTTCATAGGAGACAGCCGAGGACTAGATGAGAGTTAATCTGGCTACACACAGCTTGTAAGTGTCTGGGCTGACACTCAGTTCTCAGAGCAGCAGGAAGTTCTTTCCTCTCTATTGTCAGTTATCAAGTCGTGGAATTGGGACAAGGGAGCATTGTTTCTGAGGCTAGGCTTCCCGTGTCACTTGAGTTTTCTGTGTGTCTGTCTGGTACTGAAGAAGCACAGGGAACAGGAACAAAGGGTGGTGGAGCCCACTGGCTCTGTCATCCCTCTCTGTCTTCCATAGTCCTCCGAAGCCTTGGAGTTCATGAAGCGGGACCTGACAGAGTTCACCCAGGTGGTGCAGCATGACACGGCCTGCACCATTGCAGCCACGGCCAGCGTGGTCAAGGAGAAGCTGGCTGTGAGTACAACCTACATCCTCAAAGTGACTGTCCCTCACACCTGACCTTTCTTGAGACCATGGTGAAGGCTCCCAACTTTTCTCCCATTTTTCTTTTATGTAATTGTTTTTCCCCATGGACTCTCATTTAGAAAGAATTGTGTCCGCCAAGCGAACAAGCTACATCTATGTACTAAGTATTAATAAGCTTTCCCACTTCTTACTGTCTTAGCAGATGTTATCCTATTACCAATGCAATTCATTGTAGATAATTTAGAAAATACAAATAAGTAAAAGAAAGAGAGAGAGAGGCCTAGAGACATCCAAAATGCCATCTCCCAGAGATAACTACTGTTACTATGTGGGAGTATATCCCTTAGGTACCTTTTTATTTTCATAATTGGAATCAGCTGAAGACCATGTTTTGTAACCTATCTTTTTTTTTTTATTCAGAGAGAGGAAGGGCGGGGGAGGGAGGGGAGGAAAAAACATCTATAGGTTGCCTCCTATCCGCACCCCAACTTGGGATTGATTTTGCAACCTGGATATGTGTCCTAACTAGGAATCGAACCCACCACCTTTCAGTGCACAGGATGACACTCCAATAAGCGGAGCTACGCTAGGCAGGGCTGTAAACTACTTTTTTACGTAATCATTACAGATTTCATTCTGCAGCTTCACAAATGGCATGGTATTCTGTTATGTGGCTTTAACCAGTTCCTAGTTTCCTATTTCATTTTTCCTCAGTATTGTAAACAGAGGTACAAACATTCTGTGTGCTAAATCTCTGCCTTTCACATTTTATTTCTAATAAAATATTGGAAGGGATTATAGGGTGAGTATAGTTTTAGGCCTTTTAATATCTATTGCAAAACTACCCTCCAGAAAGGTGTGCCAACTTACATTTTTACTGGCCCTGTTTTTATTAATCAGAACTGTGCATTGGAATCCTCTTCTGAGATAGGAGTTTGATTCTGAAGTCAGTGTGGGAGAGAAGATTGTATACAGTCAAATGTATCCCTGCAAGTCTCAAGTTTCTGATGAAGCACAGTATACTGGTTTTTTGTTACAGTTTTCCCTTTAGTGATGGGACAAATTGCAATTTCTTCATTTGCTCACCAGCTGAATCAGTTGCCTTGTGACTAGAGGCCATGTTATGAAAAACATGTTTGGCAGTTTCTTACCAAGCTTGTTTTGTTGAAAGTTGTAAAATACTGTCTGCCTGCTAACCACAGCTATAGATGAGCATGAAAGACAAGTGGTAGTCTGCTGAACTGCGATAAGTCCAGCCAACAGCAGAGACAGCACTGGTTTCTTTCATTTATTTATTCTTTTTTTTATTCCAAAAATAGGATTGTATACTCTTGCTAACATGTTCTAGGCACTGAGATAGGTTCTAGTTTAAAATGCCAGGGCAAAAAAATAAGTAAAATGCCTGGGCAGCCTAGTTAGGAATAAATATTATAGTTTTCCATGAGGTCTTTAGAGCCTGACCCTGTCTCTCAGCATGTCATCCCTGCTTGCTCGAGGACATTCTGACCAGTGTGGCTCAAGCTTGGTGTCCATACATTGGCCCTCAGCTAGTCCTAGGCTTGCCTCTAGGCAAGACAGTGTGCTGATCCAGCCCATATTTCCTCAAACTTCATAGAAAATTTTCCACTTCCTGAGCAGTCGTCATGATGAAATTGTGATATTACAATATTGCTATTTATTAAATGTTTGCTATGTGCCAGGCATTGTGCATGCCTTATCTCTATTTTTTTTGTTGTTAAACTCACATGCCTTATCTTTTTAATCTTCACGGTAGCCCTCTGAAGGAAATATATTTATCTGAATTTTACAGAAAAGGAAACATAGACTCAAGGAGGATTTAGGTCTCATATCAGCAAGTAATAGAACTACGATTCAAATTAAAGTTTGATTCCACAGCTAGTACCTTTGTCATCACATAGGTCTTCCCCACTGAATGTCTATGGCATGGCTCCTCACCTGTCAATATTTGCTCAGTCTGGCTGACCCTGAAATTTTGATGAAACAGCCAATCAAAGGAGCTCTGCTCTGACCTACAGAGACCTACTGCAGCCCTATTCTGCACCCCCATCTGGGGCATGGAAATCCTGGCTGCCTCTCTCTCCTTCTCCAGCCCCAGAGGTGGGGTGAGAAGTTGTGAGCACTTCCCTGGTCCCCACATACACAGTAAATTTTTGTCCTTGATACTTCACCACTGCTCTATGCCCCATACCACAGATTGTAGCCTACTCCTGGACCACTTCTTCCTCTGCTGGCTTATCTTTTCAGGCTGAAGGCTCCTCGGGGGCGACGGAGAAAATGAAGAAGGGTTTGTCTGACTTCCTAGGGGTGATCTCCGACACCTTTGCTCCCTCAGCAGACAAAACCATCGACTGCGATGTCATCACCCTAATGGGCACACCCTCTGGCACAGCTGAGCTCTATGATGGCACCAAGGTATTCACTAGTGGCTTTCCCTGCAGTTGTCTAACAGCACTGAGCTCTAGCTTCCCACATGTACTCACAAAAGCAATATGTGTTCTGGCTGAAAAGCAAATATATGTATATAACTGAATTGGAGAATACCGATAAGCAAGAAGATAATTATTTCTAAACTCATAATCCCATCAGTCAAAAAGAACCACTGATTTCTTATTGATGTATAGCCCTTCCTCCGTCCCTCCGTCCCTCCCTCTCTTCCTTCCTTCCTTCCTTCCTTCCTTTCTTTTAAAGAAGAAGGAGCTGCACAGAGAGAGTGTAGAGGGGAATATCGGTATATTGGGATAATGCTCTTCTAACCAACTGAGCTACCCGGCCAAGGCTAGCCTGTCATTTTTTTTTTGTTTGTTTACAAACATGGGTAAAGATAGTTTAGGGTTTTGTTTTTTGTTTGTTTTTTTTTTAACCAAAAAGGCACTTTATACATGCAAATTTGTTACCTGCTTTTGAAAAATTTATAATAAACTTAGCACCTTTCCTAATCACCATCATTTTTAATGTCTTTAAAATGAATATGGCATAATTTATTTCATTTTTTAAATATATTTTTATTGATTTCAGAGAGGAAGGGAGAGGGAGAGAGAGACAGAAACATCAATGATGACAGAGAATCATTGATTGGCTGCCTCCTGCATGCCCCCTACTGGGAATCGAGCCCACAACCTGTGCATGTGTCCTTGACCGGAATCGAACCCAGGACCCTTCAGTCAACAGGCTGAAGCTCTATCCACTGAGCCAAACCGGCTAGAGCTAGCATAATTTATTTCGTCACTTCCCTGTGTTGCACATTTGGATTCCTTTCAGATTTCAACCATAATGAGGAATGCTATAGGGAGCATCTTTTTTTTTTTTAATGTATTTTATTGATTTTTTTACAGAGAGGAAGGGTGATGGGTAGAGAGTTAGAAACATCGATCAGCTGCCTCCTGCACACCCCCCACTGGGGATGTGCTCGCAACCAAGGTACATGCCCCTGACCAGAATCGAACCCGGGACCCTTCAGTCCGCAGGCCGACGCTCTATCCTCTGAGCCAAACCGGTTAGGGCTGTAGGGAGCATCTTGACAGACGTGATCTGCTCCATATTTGGGCTATTTAAAACTAACTTCCAATAGGAATACATGTATGGGAGGAGGATGTCTATATTTCTATCGCATTTTATTTTCTCTCATTACTTCTTGGATGTCATGGAGTGTTTTTTCCTAAATTCCCGTAGCAGTTTGGCCTCCTTTATAGCGTTTTACCACATTGAATTTCCATTCCAAACGTACTGAATTCCAAGAATTGGCACCACCACTTAGTGAAATTTGAGTGGAATTGTGAAAATTTTAAAATTACAGGTTTTTTAATTATAACAGTGAATCACCAAAACCACTTGCTGCAGTTCTGATGCAGCCAGCCAGCCCATGCTTCATGTAATACTGAGGAAGGAAGGTGGGGCTTTCTGTTCACCAGCTAAAATTTGCCACTTCCATGGCCCTAATTGGAACACAGCTTACAGTTCACTTGGCAGATGGCCATGAAATTAAGAGATTCTTGATGAATGGTTTTAACTTGGGGAAGTTATATTATTTCAAAACTTGTCCATAAATTTGGACCTTATTAATACTTTTGCATTAGTTTTTCAAACTTCACATAATTCAAAAGCATTTTATACATATAATTTTGTAGCCTGTTTACCCTGTATTTTCTTAGTGTAATATTAGGTGAGAGATCATTTTTTTCAGAGCCTGCTTTTGGACTCCTAGCCCAGCACTCCCTTCCCTAGCTTGTTTTAATTGACAAGTGTCCTGTGGGTGTGGTAACCAACAGGAGAGAAGCTGGGCTGTGGTTGGGTAGGTACACTGGCAGAGAGGGGGTGCTTTCTTTGCCTAGCCTCCCAGAATTTATGTTTCTTTTCTGTGTTGTTGTTTTTTTTAATATATTTTTATTGATTTCAGAGAGGAAAGGAGAAGGAGAGAGAGAGAGAAGCTTCAGTGATGAGAGAGAATCACTGATCGGCTGCCTCCTGCCTGCTTCCACACTGGGGATCCAGCCCGTAACCTGGGCATGTGCCCTGACTGGGAATGGAACTGTGACCTCCTGGTTCAGAGGTCGATGTTCAACCACTGAGCCGCACCAGCCTGCTGCTGTTGTTTTTTCTTTATTGCTCCAGTCAACAAAAGGGAAACTTTATTGAGGCACCAGGGCCGTGGGTTCAGGCAGAAGGTAGTCAGTCCTGCGGGCTCTAGGAGGTGGTGGAGAGGCCTTATTTATTAACCTTCTGGGGACACAGGTTGTTGGTGTGGCCTCGCTTCTTTTGGGAGTTGACAGCTTGGGGGTGCAGGCAGGTGTAACACTTGTGACATCATCTTGTCACAGTTGTACTTTTGGGAGAGCTGGAGGAGGAAGGGCTCGATGATGCCACCCTGTAGATGAAGCACCAAGTGCAGGGTGGACTCTTGCTGAATGTTGTAGTCTGAAAGAGTGCAGCCATCCTCCAGCTGTTTGCCCACAAAAATCAGGCGCTGTTGGGCAGGCGGGATGCCCTCCTCGTCTTGGATTTCGGCTTTGATATTCTCAATGGGCTCAACCTCGAGGGTGATGGTCTTGCCAGTCAGAGTCTTCACAGAGATCTACATCTCTGTATCTGCTGGGAGATGGCTCCACCACCTCATTGAAGAATCTTCTCTGTTTCTTATAGGCTCGTCTCTATAGCCTGCAGTCAGACCCGGCAACCTACTGCAATGAACCAGATGGTGAGGGAGTAGCTGTGGGGGGGAGGGGGTTTGCAAGGCAGGGAGACTAAGGGCTAAGCAGCCCTGTGTAGAGGGACCAGAGTGGGGCGAGTGTGCACCTTAGATCTGATGGGATGGGTGATGGTCCCTCTTCCTCCCTGAACCCAGGCTATCTTCATCCCTCTCTGCAAAGACTTTGGCCCTTTCCCTCATCCTCAGCTCAGGCTCCCTTCCAGCCCTGTTGCCTGCCTATTTGCTAAATCCCTGTGGTACAGCAAGCCCCAGGCTGGGAACTGGAGGTCAGAAATGAGTCAAACCCTCAACCTTGTCTAGACCTTCAGGAACCTGCTGTTAGGAGAGGGAAACAAGAAACAGTGACTAAAGCAAAGGTAGTAGATTTGGAATGACTGCTTCTATAGAATGATGGCTGCAGTGGGAACCCAGAGGGATGGCACCCAACCTAGCCTGGGAAACTAGGATGTGACACTTGAATCGATGTTTTAAGGATGAATTAGCAGTAAATTAATTTTATCTTTAAAGTGGGGGTTGGGTGCTTAGGCAGAAGGTCCAGAAAGAACAGGAGTAGCTGGCATTTGAGAAGGTTGAATTAAAGGGTGCATGTGAGGGAATGAAAGCAGTGAGCGATGCGGTGGAAGCCAGATTGGAATGCTTTGGATGTCAGACTAAACAGTTTGAATTTTGTCCTAAAATGCTCAAGGTAGTACTTCTTAACATTTTTTTTTTAAGTCAAAAAGCCTTTAAAAATCTGTTGAAAATCACAGGCCCTCTCTTCACAAAATTTCATATGCAAAATGAGAATTCTTTGACTGTTTGAAGTCCATCTTTGGACCATAGCTTTAAAAGCCTTTCTATAGAGAACTATTGAAGGGTTTTGAGGCCTGAGTTGATCAGATTTTACATTATATAAGAGTTCTGGGCAGTGTTGTGAAGGATGAAATAGAGGGAGAGATAGAAGACAGGAAGACAAGTTAGGAGGCTTAGCAGCAGTCCTCACATCAGAGATAGGGCCAGAACCTAGGAGGTGGCAGGAGGAATGAAGAGGAAAGTGTGCATGTCTAGAAGGGTCCTCAGGTTTCCATTGGATCCCTGGGTGGATCAGGTTGGGCAGGAAAGAAAATGAGTTGGGTTTGCAGCAGCTGTGCAAGTGGACGTGTCCAGGGGATACTTGGACCCCTGGATCTGGAGGATTTTCAAGAGGGGAGCAATGGCTCCCAGAGTCAAAAACTGGATTGGTCACATGAGGGAAGACAGAGAAGTAGCCATTGGATCTGGAAACATGAGTCACTGGTAACCTGAGAACAGCTCTTTGAGAGAGGAGATCCAGGGGCCAAGTTCAGTGGGCTACACAGTGAGTTGGCATGGGAGAGATGGAGTCTGCAGCCCTCCTGGAGGTCATGAAGGTGCTGCGCCTGATATCACCCACCCCTTCACCCTACCTTACTCCCCACCGTGGGCCAATGGCTTTGAAAAAACCTTATCCATGACCAGGCTTAGGTGTGTTTTCTGTAGGCCCAATGTTCTTTCCTCAGACCAGGGAACTGACCAGTGTCTGTCCCTCTACAGGGCCCCCGGAATTGTTTGACGCCTGGCTTTCCCAGTTCTGCTTGGAGGAGAAGAAGGGGGAGATCTCAGAGCTCCTTGTAGGCAGCCCCTCCATCCGGGCCCTCTACACCAAGATGGTAAGGGCCCAGCTGGCAGGACCTCAGCCAGCTCCCAGCTTGAAGTGTCGGGAGGTGGGAGAGACATATCCTGAGTCATTTCAGAGTCATCTGGCTTAGAGAGCAGTGGGAAACCTACAGAGCCAAACCAGCCAGTTCCTGGGCCAAGAATTTGCACGGGGGGAATTGATATGCCAGGTTTCTGGCTATCATGGTGAGAAATAGAAGGACTGGCAAAGCCTGGTGGAATTCCTGTTGGGCCAACCTAGGCCAGGAAGGTAGCAGGAATGGGGTGTGGGTTGGAAATACTCTGATAATCATTGCTCAACCTCTTACTGTATTTGAAATCCAGAGTGGCTAGGAGCTGGCTGATAAGGCTGGGATGCAGACCCCACACAACCACTCCAGAAGTTTCACCTTTGCTATCCCCTCCCTCAGGTGCCAGCAGCTGTTTCCCATTCAGAATTCTGGCATCGGTATTTTTATAAAGTTCATCAACTGGAGCAGGTATGCTGGCCTAGCCTAGCTAGGTACTCCACTCAGCCATGGGGGAAGTGAGCTGGATTTTGTTGAGGGAAGAAGGGGACACAGGGTGCCAAGAGTTCTGGGGTCAGGACCAGATCTAGGAAGAGGGTGCTCTGACTGTTCCTCGACATCTGCTCCCCCACATTCAGGAGCAGGCCCGGAGGGATGCCCTGAAGCAGCGGGCAGAACAAAGCATCTCTGAGGAGCCTAGATGGGAAGAGGAAGAAGGTAAGACATTGGGCAGGTAACAGGTCCCGCCTATGGGGGACTGTCTGTCCATTCTCTCTGAATCCTGGAAAAGTAATGAGTGTGTGCATGCTAAGGATAGGCTGAGCTGATGAGATGTTTCCCAAGGCGGATGGGATCCTAGGCACAGAAAGCACCTAATCTGCTGTGTCCGCCATTGCAGCAGATTACCCGCCAGCCATGGACCAGCTACTGCAGAGTCACCTGGAATGCTTATTGAAATCCCAGAGCCTCTTATCCTCTCTTGTAAGATTCTATGGCCAAACTTATGGTGTTGTTGTGTGTGTTTTTGTTACTGTTTTTTAAATTTATTTTTAGAGAGAGAGAGAAACATCCATGTCAGAGAGAAACATCAATCAACTGCCTCCTGTACATGCCCCAATGGGATTGAACCCGCAACCTGGGTTTGTGCCCTGCTGGGCAATCGAACCCATGACTTTTTGGTATACTGGATGGGATGACACTCCAACCAACTGAGTCACACAGGCCAGGGCCAAACTTGTATTTAACAAGCTCCCCTAGTAATGTTAATGCCCAACCAGACTTGGGAACCGCTGGCTTAGGGAGGGAGCTAAGCATCCTCTATGGCAGCTCAGCCTTTTTTTTTTAAAATATATTTTATTGATTTTTTACAGAGAGGGATAGAGAGTTAGAAACATCGATGAGAGGGAAACATTGATCAGCTGCCTCCTGCACACTCCCTACTGGGGATGTTTGACCAGAATCAAACCTGGGACCCTTGAGTCTGAAGGCCAACACTCTACCCACTGAGCCAAACCGGTTAGGGCAGCAGCTCAGCTTTTGACAGTGTGTGGGAGCCACCTGCATGATATCATATTAACACATTTATTTATTTAGTGCTTATATTATACTAGGGGCCGGTGCATGAAATCTGTGTGTGTGGGGAGCGGGGGAGGGGGGCCCTCAGCCCAGCCTGCACCCTCTCCAATCTGGGACCCCTTGGGGGGGCCTAAATCGGCAGTCAGACTCCCTCTCACAATCCTGGACCGCTGGCTCCTAATCACTCATCTGCCTGCCGACCTGATCGCCCCTAACTGCCTCCTCCCCCCTCCATACCAGTCTGGTCACCCCTTACCGCTCCCTCGCCAGCCTAATCGCCTCCAACTGCCCTCCCTGCTGGCCTGGTCACCCCCAACTGCATCCCCCCACTGGCCTGGTCGCCCCTAGCTGTCCCCCCACCCCCTGTCTGCCTGGTTGCCCCCAACTGCCCCCCCTGCCAGCCTGGTCGCCCCTCACAGCCCCCTGCTGGCCTGGTTGCCCCATGCAGCCAGCCTGCTGTTCAGTCGTTTGGTCGTCCCTCACTAACCCCCCTGCCAGCCTGGTTGTAGGCAGCTATCTTGTGAAGGAGTGAGGGTTAATTTGCATATCACCTCTTTATTATATAGGATACCCAACCTGTACTAAGAGCTTTATATATATGGTCATTACCACAACTCCATTATCCTCTTTTATAAATGAGGCAAGTAAGTTAAAGAAAAATTAAAAAAACACACCCACAAAGTGCTTTGCCTGAGATCATACACCTAGGATGTAGCAGAGCCTGATCTGAACTCAAAACTGACAAAAAAAAGCTTAGAAGTCTTAGTTTTCTAGTCTATAATGCCATCTTGGGCTGAATTTCTGGAAGCCGAGTGCCCACCAGATATATGCTTGGCCTCAAGGGTGAGACTTTGACAGGGAGTGTCTGCAGAAGAACCTAATGGAGAAGGGTGAGGAAACTGGCACCCTTTCATCTTGATCAGAGCAAACTCTGGAAGAAAACCAAGGCCTGTCTTCAGAGAGTTTCAAGGTTGTCTTGGGGCTGACCAGGGCACATCGCCCGCTTTCCCTGCTTTTCTCTCTTGACAGAAGAGCCTGTGGGCATTTCACCCACACTTCCAAAAGAGGCAAAGGTTCCTCTGGCCAAAACTTGCACATCCCTTGAAGGAGGACCTGGCCCCCAGAGTCCCTGTGAAGAGAATCTGGTGATCCCAGTTGAGCCTCCAACAGAAGTCACTCCATCAGAGAGCAGCGAGAGTATCTCCCTTGTGACCCAGATTGCCAAACCTGCCACCACACCTGAGGCACCAGTACTGCCCAAGGACCTGTCCCAAAAGCTTCTAGAGGCATCTTTGGAGGAACAGAACCTGGCTGTGGATGTGGGCGAGACTGGACCCCCACCCCCAGCTCAGTCTAAGCCCCACACCCCTGCCGGTCGCCCCAGTGGCCCAGAGCCCAGGCCTCCAGCCAGAGTAGAGACTCTCAGGGAGGAGGTGCTCACAGACTTACGGGTGTTTGAGCTGAACTCGGACAGTGGAAAGTCTACACCTTCCAACAATGGAAAGAAAGGTAAGCCACGACCAGAGCCCAGGGAGCGTGTGGGGCAGGGCAAGTAAGAGTTGACACCTCACAAGGCAGACTGATCTCCTTGACCCTTGTGAGGATCCTAGGAGCAGCTGTCCTTCATTTGTGATACTGATGGTGAAGACAGTCACTATATATTATTTATTTTATTTATAAACATATTTTACTGTTTTTTTACAGAGAGGAAGGGAGAGGGAGAGAGAGTTAGAAACATCGATGGGAGAGAAACATCGATCAGCTGCCTCCTGCACAGCCCCCACTGGGGATGTGCCTGCAACCAAGGTACATGCCCCTGACCGGGATCGAACCCAGGACCCTTCAGTCTGCAGGCCGACACTCTATCCATTGAGCCAATCCGGTCAAGGCTACTGTATATTTATTACCTTAGTCCAGTTCTAAAATACACTGATTAAAGTGCATCTTACAAAATAAGGTTTATGTCAGGTCCTGTGTTAAGTTTGTAGTATTACTTTTAATTTCTCACATCTTACAACCCAGTGAGGTCACTATTACTGTCCTCATTTTACAGATGAAGAAAGTGAGGCTCAGAAATATTAACTTGCTCCAATCACATGGCCACAAGTGGCCAGCCCAGATTCAGACCCGTCTGTCTGACTTGAAGCCCACGCCCTTAACTACTTAACAATTCTATCCTTTTGGACAATTTAACCTTATCTTGGGGTGGGTATTCTGGTGACACTAATTGATATCAAGGGTCTTCTCTCCTGGGTCACCTTAAGAAAGTCATTTAGCTTCCCTAAGCCTTCATTAATTATTATAAAATATATATAAACAAAACTTGTACAGTTTTGTGGGGTTTTTGTTAGTCCTCCCTCAATATTTTCCATTGATTTTTAGAGAGAGTGGAAGGGAGAGGAGGAGACACAGAGAGAGAAACATCAATTGGTTGCCTCCCAGGTCAAGCCTGCAATCAAGGTATGTGCCCTTGACCAGAATCAAACATGGGACCCTTCAGTCTGCAGGCCAATGCTCTGTCCACTGAGCCAAACTGTGTAGGGCTGCATGTACAGTTTAAAGAATAAAGTTAATACTCATGAACTTTCTGTAAGCCAGCTTAAGTAATAAGCTTTAGTTTCTTATCTGTATAATGGAATTTTAGTCTGGTGACTCTCTGACTTGATGTCATGGGGGAACCTCTCTAACTCCTAGAATTGACGATACCTTTGTTATCAATTTCTTTGCCACATTCAAAAATACCTCTCTAAGAGGTAGCTGAAGGCCAGCATGACCTTCCCTCAACTCCTCACACACACATGCATCCTGTCTTTGCCAGCACTCGGTACCAGTCAGCACAAAGCTTGACCATCTGGTGAGTGCTAGCCTGCTGGCACATGAGGGACTGGTTTGCTGCAGTGGGTGGGAAACAGACCCCACTCTACCCTACCCTGCTCCCTGATGGAAACTGCAGGGTTTCTAGTTTCCAAACAGAGTGCTTTCCTTCTGACTGGTTCAGTGAGGTCATCCATTGAGCTCCTACCTATTCTTTGTGAGACACTGAGGAGGGAGGGGCAAAAGCTGCAGTCTTTGTGATGAAACATGAAGCTGTGTGGGACAGACTTGTATTGGAGAAGGTCAAAGAAAGAAGGAACCTCTCGGCGTCAGCGAGTCTTTCACCGAGGAGACCAGCATTGTATAGGAAAGTTGGAGAGTTTGGGGCAGGTGTGGGAAGTAGTCCAGGCTCAGTGTGCCTACAAAGTCCATCTAGCAGAGGTCATGTGGCACATTGAAGGGGGGTGACCAAAGCCCACTGTTCTGTGTTGTCTCCTACGAGAGGGAGGAACAAGAAGGGTGAATGGATTGGCTCAGAAATAGAGCTTAAGAACGTAAGCTGAAGTTAGAAGGTTGGACTTAGTGCCACAAAGCAGTGGGGCATGCTGCATATATTATATGCCCAGCCTGTACTAAGAGCCTCACATGGGGAGGCTCTGGGTTCAGATCCCAACTTTGCTCATAAGCCATGTGACTTCAGAAAAGTTACTGATCTCTAAGCCTTCGTTATGCCTCTATCAACTGGGAGTAATTGTTCCAGGTGCTTAATCCAGGAGAAATGCTTTGGAGAAATGATGATAATAAGAAGTACTAGTCTCTGAACACTTTCTGTATGTTCATATAGCTCTGTGCTAAGCACAATATGCATAATCACTCAGTCTTCACAAAAGCCCTATGGGTTCTGTGCAATGTTCCCCATTTTTTATTAGTAGGAAACAGATCAGTCACCTACCCAATAAGTACTTAGAAAAGTATGAAATAGTCATTTAGAAGAGTGGATGAGTAGGTGATGGATCAACAGGTAGTGTGTGGTTGCTGGGTGGGTGGAATGAAAGGCCCATTGGAGGTAGTCGTCATTAACTTGGAGATACTGGTCAGCACTATTGCACTTTTGTCCAGCCACATTCAGTTGCTCAGGTGCAGGCACAGAGCAGATGGGGAGTTGGATTTAACCAGGGTTCAAGTTTAGCCAGGTGAAATCAGTGGAAGAAAAGGAGACAGTCAAGTACATGCAAGAAGTGATCAGAATGATGGCTCATGGAATCCTAGCTGGACAAGGGAGGGAATAGTGGTGAAACCCTTGGATTACAGGTTCCATTTGGAATCTCATCAGAGAACATGATCAGAAAAAATGAGTGGTGGGTGAAAGGACTGGACAAAATGAGGTGTTGGGGGAGATGTAGCGAAAGCTCTTAACCACTCTGTTACTGTCTGCTGTGCACTCGGGGTTCACGGAAGGAGAGGCTGGGGATTTGATGCAGAAGACCTACAGAAGTAGTTGTAGTCAATGAGGGGAGGCCAGGGTCTTGGACGAGGGTAGGACAGTGGGAACAGAGTAGA
Organism: Corynorhinus townsendii; assembly: GCA_026230045.1. NCBI lineage: Eukaryota > Metazoa > Chordata > Mammalia > Chiroptera > Vespertilionidae > Corynorhinus > Corynorhinus townsendii. The sequence continues at coordinate 201,540,176 of JAPDVU010000002.1, forward strand.
GGGAGTAAATCTTAAAAGGAAGACTGGAGACTCAGAGACAGAGTGACTCCTTTCCCGATTGTATTACTTCCTAAAATGATATGAAGGAGGCTTGGTCTCTGGGTGCAGCAGTCTTCCCTGGGGTCTAGCCGCAGGGTCTCCCAGGTCCCAGTGCAATTTCCGTCTTTGCAGGTTTGCTTCCTACCTGAGGTTAGTAATAAAAAAAAAACACCAGAAAAGCACCATCATGAAGTCTAAAATGATGGTTGCATAGGTGAGTTTTCTGCCACGTGCACAGTATGATGGAGATCTTACTACGCTCCTGTGTGACAGAACCGGATGGTGGACAAGGCAGATGGCAGAGCCCCAGTTCACATCTCTGCCACTCAAAGCCTTCATTTTCTCATCTCTAAATCAGGCTGTAAATACCTACCTTAGCGGGTGGATGTGACGTGCTCCAAAAAGTTTAGATGATACTCTGTTTTCTAAAGGGTCTGCCCTAGCACTTAAGCCTGAAGAAGAGAATTTCAAATCCCTAAATGACAACTGAGGCTAGAGAAAGCTGTCATGGCCACAGCCACAGCTCTGAAGTGACAAATCAGCCAGGGTTCTGGCTTCTACCTCACAGGGAGCCTGCACTGTCAGATGGCCAGGTGGGTCCCACCAAAGTGTTCTGAAAGCACAGGGACACTTAGATGTGGATCAGAAGAACTGGGTCTTGGTGGCACATCTGTCCCTGATTAGCTGTGGGGCCATGTGCAACTTTACTTAACTTTGAGAAGAGGCCTTTAAGGACTCCATTTGTTAAATATCCACTAGGTACAGGGCACCTTCCACTGATATTTATAATATTAATACTATCTTGTATCAACTGAAGACTCTAGTCTACACAGAATCATCCAGGTTCCTGCAGAATCCTGGGCCATCCCCTAGATTGCTGAGTCTGAATGAGGGGGTTGGGGGAGCAGGAGTCTGCATTCTAATAAGCTCCTCCAGTGGTTCTTTGCAAAGAGGGTGGTTTATCTTTATTTATAAGTAGACTTAAGCTCAGAGTAACTTGCCCGAGACTACAATAAATAAAAGAGTCGGGATTCCACCCAGATTGACTTGGTTCCATAGACCATGCTCTTACCACACTGCTTGTAGTTAGCTAGGTGGTTAGGAAGAGAGAACAGTGTGAGACCCCTTGTAAGGAATGTGGGGGCTGGGCTTAGGGAGGGTCTGAGACCCTAAGCACCTGATGAGGAGCAAGTTAGACAAGAAATAAGGAGATATTATGAGTCATGCTATTGGAATCAGGGGCCTACATTTTTTAAAGGTGCTTTAAAAAAAAAAAAAAGATTACAAAGTAATACATGTTTCTTTTAGGAAAAAACCACACCAAGAAAAATTATCCCATGACCTCATCACCGAGGGATAACTATTAGTATTTTTGTGGATATCTTTTTTTTTTAAATATATTTTATTGATTTTTACAGAGAGGAAGGGAGAGAGATAGTTAGAAACATCAATGAGAGAGAAACATCGATCAGCTGCCTCCTGCACGCCCCCTACTGAGGATGTGCCTGCAACCCTTTTTGTGGATATCTTGCTGATCTTTTCTGCATGTGTGCATACATCTGTGAGCATATTTCTAAAATGGAATCTTATTGCATATACTTTTTTTACATGAACTATATTGTAGCTTTCTTCTTAATAACTTTCAGTGTACATTTTTAAGATATTTGCTTGTAAGAAGTCATAACCAAATAGGAATTTTTAGAGCAGTGGTTGTCAAACTTTAGCAGGCATCAGAATCACCTAGAACAGGGATCGATAAGCTTGTTCGCTATAGAAAAATGTATAGATCTAGATCACAAGTATATTAGACTTTTGGGGGCATACAGTCTCTGTCTAAACTACTAAGCTGTGCTGGTATAGCCTCAAAGCACCCATAGGCAATGTGTGTACGACATTTTATTTCCAAAAGAACAAAGGCTGGATTTGGTCCATGGGCCATGGTTTACCAACCCCTGGTTTACAGAAAGGGTCCATGAATATTTATTGAGAACAAGCTATGTGTTCTAGTCACTTGGAGTATATGGGAAAATAAAACCAATACCCTGCCTGCTCTTGAGGAGTTCTCATTTTAACTCTTATATTATTAGACAATAAACATAGTAAATCTGATGGTATATGCTAGAAAGTGACAAAACAATGGAAAAAAGAACAACTAGAGCAGAGAGGGGAATAAGTTGCAATTTAAAAGGATGTTAGAAAATAAAAGGATGGTTAGGGTAGGCCATACTTAGATGGTGAGCTTTGAATAAAGGTGTACAGGAAGTTAGGAAGTTGGCTTGTGGATATAGGAGAATTCCAGGTATAGGGAACAGCCCATGCAAAGGCCCTGCAGTGGGAATGTGCCTGGTGTTTTAGATGTAGCAAAATCATGTAGGCAGAATGGAGGGAGTAAAAAGGAAGAGGTTCATTGTTTATTCTGGAAGATTTTTGTGGCTCCCAGGGAACCTTGGAATCAAAGTGCTTCTCTGCTATTCAGTAACCTGCTTTTCCTCACTTAATAGTATAGTTTAATACTATTTGTCATGTATATGTTCTGCAGCCTAACCTTTAAAAGCCACATAATGTTCCACCACATCACTACACTATTTATTTATGTTTGTAATTCTCTTATCAGTGGATTTTCAGGTGGTTTTTTAAGTTTTCATCACTATAGCAGCACTACAGTGAACATTCTTTTGGCTACATTTTTTTACCGAATCTAGGATTTTTTCCTTAGATTCCTAAAAGTAGGAAGTGGGCTAGAACAACAGCAGGAGGCAAAGACCTTTGTTGTGTATTTGTCAGGTCCTTTTAAAGAGTGCCATTGTCTCCAGCTTTGACCTCTTCACATACCACTCTCTGACTTCAACACTGGATTTTGGTTCTAGGCTCAAGCACAGACATCAGCGAAGACTGGGAGAAGGACTTTGACTTGGACATGACTGAAGAAGAAGTGCAGATGGCACTTTCCAAAGTGGATGCCTCGGGTGAGGTGAGTGGACCTTGTTGGCCACAGGGGAGCAAGCCCAGCGATCCCAGGGTCTGAGGCCTCTCCCCCTCAAGCCCAACTGTTCCCTCAGGGTGGATGGATCCCTGTGCCTTTCTGAGGTGGCAGACTGCAGAAAGAGAGCTGGGACCTCCCACTCAGGCCCTGAGCAGTTGTCATTGGTAGGCTCTGCTTCCCCTCAGTTCCAGGATGGAAGAAAGGGAGAGTTCCTGACATTAGCTCTGTGTCAAAATCACCAAGGAACTATTAAAAAATACAGATGCCAAACCCTGCTCCAGATCTTCTGACTCATGGTCCCCCAGGTTGGGACCTGAGCAGATTTCTAGCCTTGGAGACAAAAGACAGTGTGATCTAGGGTTAATCACTTAGCCTAAAACATGGAATTCATAATTATAAGCTTATAAGCTGTGATAAACTATGATCAACACATTAAGCATAGTGCCTGGGACTTGGGAGCACTAATATATGTTACCAAAACCACCACAAGACCCAGTCCAGTTATGAGCTCATTCTTCACTACCTCTCAAGATAAAAAATGGGTCATTTTGAATGAGAGGCTAGGGATAAAACTCTTATAGCTAGTAAATAACAGGCATATGATTCAAGTCAGTGTTACTTCCACTGTCCACCCTGTAACTCATGCACCTGCTGAAGAGGTAAACAGATTAGAGGCACCTTGTTTTATAAGTAGACTGAAGCTCAGAGTAACTAGCCCAAGACTACAATAAATAAAAGAGTCGGGGAGGGCCTTGTTTTTCATATTGGAAAACTGAAGCCTGAGAGGAGGCAGTGACCCAGGCGAGAGCATTTTGTACCTGTGACTTCATGATACCCAAGGCAGAAAGGCCCTGGTGTCCTGTCATGGCTTTTTTATCTTTGCAGACTTCTTTTAAAGCCTGACATCCAGTCTTCCTGAGCAGAGTTATTTTGTAACTCGTCATAGCAGGGATCAGCAGGCAGCAGGCCAAGAGAAAGTTGCCTGGGAAGACTTTAGCTAAGGACTAGGGTGCCGGAACCCCTAGTGAAGACCCTGTAAGCACCTGTAGTCCAGGGCCACGCTTGCTTCTAATTTAGTGCCACTCTCAAGCTCTCTGCCTCTCTGAGCCATCTTCGTAGCTGCTCAACAGGAGATAAGTTCTCGTTAAGGAATTGCTGACTTCGTTCCTGTGGGCAGGGTGTCCCCCTTGTAGAGACAAGTGTTGGTTGGTGGAAACATTTCCTTTGGGTCTGGAATGATCAGAGAAGCAGACTCACCCCTTCGGTAGAGGGCAGCTCTGCTCCCAGACACAGTCCTTAAGACTGTGTTTCACTCTCATGGGCAGTGTATGGCCCCGGGCAGTCGGGGGCTTGGGGAGGGCTATCTGGAAATGGAGGCAGCAAGGGGAGCTTTGGGTCTGGGTTTGACTTAGAGGAATAAATTGGTATTTGTGCTCTCCATTGTCCTCTCCCATTTGCAGCTGGAAGATGTAGAGTGGGAGGACTGGGAATGAGGGGAGCCAGAGCAAGCAGCTCCCCCTCCCACAGCACCTCCCATTTCCCTCGATCGTCTCAGCCCAGCCCTGGAAGACACTGACCAAGAATGTCCCCCAAATGGCCTCTCAACCAGAGCTCTAGGCACAGATTCTGGGTTGTTTCCTGCTGGCCCTGTGGGCCCCTGCTCACGTCTGGGAAGGGGCTCACAAACCAAGAACTCTGACTTGTGCCAACCATAGGATGACCTAAGGGGAGGAAACATCCCCTCACCGGAAGAGCCTACATTTTTATGCTGAATACCCGTTCCTGGGGACTCTTGCTGGGAAGTCCCAAGGGATAGCTCCATCCCTTCTGCCTGTGTGGACAGAAGCTGAACCACCAGTCTCTTGGAAGAAGCCAAGTCAACACACTGTCCACCCATAAACAGGCAAGGAAGGACATGCCACCTGCCATTGGCTAGACAGGGATGGCAAACAGTTTGGTTCTTATTCCAGTGGGTAAGAGACATTTGATTCTGGGAAATTAGCCTCTCTTGGGAATCTCCTCTTCCCAGGCATTTTCCATTCCCAGAAAGGTTCCTTGTGGTTCAGAATCTAGAGACCAAACCCTGAGTTCCCATCTCCTTTCATCCAGCCCAGGCTGGTATGTCCCCCACACCTTTCCCAGGGCTTATTCATATCAGATGCACCCAAGTCCTTAGCCCAGCTGTGCCACCTGCAAGACTCTGCTCTTGCTTTTCTTCCCCTCCCCATGAAGGGAGGGGCCCCTTCAGGCCCTTCTGTGCGATGCCTGGCAGGGTACTTTGTCCAGCCAGCTACCCACCTCAATTCATCTGGATCTTAGGACACAAGCCAGCTCGCAGTGGTACAGAGCAGTGATCAAAGCTGAGTACTTACAACTCTGGTAAGCCCAATCTCTCTGCCTCAGCCCTTCTGCTTCTAGAAGGGATATGCTGGGGTGAGTTCTTGAGACTCGTCAGGCTTCTGAAAAAGCTCTTCTTGAAGGCAGACCCCTCTTTGTCTCTCTCACCCTCCACTCTGCTAAAGCAGCACCTCTCTTGGGGGAATGCGGGCTGCAGGAATCCCTGGAGGTCCTGGCGCTTACAGTGCTGCTCTGGTATCCTAGTGTATAGTCTGGTGTTCACCAGTGATTTAATGGGAGCGTGGCTGGGATCCCAAGGAGTGAGGGGGTGGGGTGGAGAGAATGCTGAATCTTTTTGATGGGATGGGGTTTTTCTCTTTGTAATTATTTCTTTAGTTTAATTAATCTTTTGGTTGTTTGTGCAATATTATATATTTTAAATTATAATGCATCTCCCCAGAGTATTTTGTAGCTGGGAAAAGAAAAAAAAGGAGAAAAAAAAAGATTCTAACAGCTGTTAGTTTTGTAATTAAAAAAGAAAGAAAAAAGAACTTTGTTCTGAACCTTTTCCAGACTGTCGTTAACAGCATTAAAGAGATTCAACAGAAGCTGGAAGATGTCTGGGGGTCTGTTCTTGTCCCCCATGGCAGCTGGGGCAGGACATTGACAATGTGCAGAGTGGCTTCCTGCTTAGAATCTTGGGGGGGGGGGCCGGGGAGAAAGGGGGGTGGCCTGGGTTCTGAGGAAGTCCCTGTCCTCATCTCAGACTCAGCTTGGCCTTTGGAATGAGAAGGGGCAGGACTCCCAACAGGCTTCTCACCAAGACTAGAAGTCAAGAGGCCGATTCTGCATTCCCAGTGCTTCTGCTTTTATTTGGAAAGGAAGTTGCAACAACCGTGGCTCCAATTGCTCTTGGTCATTGTCTCCCCCCCACCCCCCGTATATGTATGATTCTGGGGTCTAATTTAATTAACTTTAGTTAAATGCCCGTATGAAAATCACTTGTCAGTCATAATAAAAGGGAAGTCTGAATGAGGCCCTCTGGTTCCATGAGGATCTTTAAAGGGAAAGAAAAGTAAGGCGCGAGGGTGTAGGTAAGTTTTAAGATAAGTAAACAAAGTGTAAAATATATACCACCAGTTCAGAAGCGGGTGTTTGGGTTTGCTTTCTCCCCTGCTTTATTGGGGAGGACTTGCCATTGCTTTTATCAAGTGCTTGCTAGCCATGGATGCCAACTAACTTCTTCGATTGAAGGCCGGAGGATCATGTCTGGTTCCAGGAGCTGCTTGAGCAAGTCCTGGCATTCGGCCGAGATGCCCAGGTGAGTGGGGAAGGACACCCCCTTCTGCTGCTGCCACAGCATCTTGGGAATGTCTGTGTCATCAAAAGGTAGGCTGGCACAGAGCATGACGTAGAGGACGACGCCCATGCTCCAGACATCACCCTTCTTGCTATCGTGGGGGATGCCCTGCAGCACCTCGGGAGCCGCATAGGCTGTGCTGCCGCAGAAGGTCTGGCTCAGCTCCCGGCGTGACTTGGGCAACACCTTGGCGAAGCCAAAGTCGGTCAGCTTCAGGTTGCAGCCCTGCAACAAGGCGTTCTCACACTTAAGATCCCGGTGGGCCACACCACAGCCATGGCAGTAGCGGATGGCCTCGACCATCTGACAGAAGAGGGCCTTTGTTCGGCTCTCAGGCAGAGGCCCCCCATTCAGCACGCAGTCAAACACATCCCCTCCCTCAGCCAGCTCCATCACCAGGTAGATTTTACCATCGGCAGACTCCAGCATCTCATACACCTGGATGATGTTCTTGTGGTCCAGGGTACGGACGATCTGGAGCTCCCGAGGCAGGAATCTCTGGATAAATTCTGAGGAAACAAGGGGAAAGGAGGGTATCAGTCCAGAAGAGCCTAACTCCTCCCATCTCCTGCCTTCCACCGTGTCTGCCTGCCCACCATGTCTGGGGCTGGTGCCTTCTAGTCGCAATGTCAAGTTCCCTTTAACAGTTTTAAACATCTAGATGCTTGGACTGTACTAAGAATATCTTGTTTTTGTAGTTAATACATTGTTCAGAGAAACTACATGCCCACCTCAAGAACTGTGAGACCATGGATATCAAAGTGCTTTGTGATTGTTAGAGCCACTGACGCTCATATTCTGAGGCCCGATATGCCCACAGTGTGGTGACCCAGCTCCCCACACCCCTACCTCCTGACCCCCAGTTCTTCCCATGAGCCCAGTCTTTTTCCCATCTCCACCACCTCCACACCAGCCCTGCCCTCTGGTAGCCCAGCTCATGCCTCCGCTGATCTCTTCCCCTGATAGGCTTGGGTTCTGCCTCTGAGGACCCTTCACCTCCTGCCATTTTAGTCTTAGATTTTGGAAGGTGTGATGTTCCTGGACTCCCAGCATCCCTCTGTTCCCCACTGACCGACGCCAGAGCCGCAATCTCTCTTGCTTTCCCTTGGTTTTAGTCTAAAAGGGAAGAGGAGTGATCCTTCTGACTGGAGGAGGCTGCCACCCACGTCCGCCAGCCCTCCCTCCCAAGGGGCCCCAGCTCACCTTCTGGCCCTCCCATCTTGTCTATAATTTTAATTGCCACCTTTCTTTGGTGTTTTTTGGAAAATGCTTCTTTGACTTTTGAGTAGGTCCCTTCCCCAATGGTCTTGCCGAGCTGGTACCCATTGGAGAGCAGAAAGTCCTCCATGCTGTCTAGCGTCTCCTTCCTATCACCCTCTCAGCTCATGCTGCCTCTGTGAGGCAGCTCTACTCCACCATAGCCCTTGGCCGGGTCCTTTTCTCCCCAAGGACTTCATCCACAGCAGCCCCTATCGCTAGAACATTCAGCCGCAGATGGTGGGGAGGGAGAGGGCCAGACATTTTTAAACTCCAGCCCAATTGTGATGTAAATGTTGTGTGACCCTTGGCCAAAATGGATAGTGCCCCTATCTGCCCTCACCAAACCCAGCACCGGGTAAGCATCGCTGCGCCCCCACCCCCAAGCCAGGCGGTGAGTTGCAGCCCAGCCTGGTGTGGAGGCGCTCTCCGGGCTGTCCGCGCGGCCCAGAATGCCAGGCTCCTTTTCATGGACGCCACTGGTTGTTGTAGCCGCCTGCGCCCCCATCAGGCTGCTGGGGGTCTGCGCCACCCAGTCTAGGCGCCATGGCAAGAACCCACCGGCTTCCTACTCACGGTGGGTGTTGGGCGGTGGGAAGGTTCCCTGGCGGGAGGAACGGGTTCTGTGAGGTCAGCACGCCAGGCCCGGGTCACAATGCAGCCCTCCCCCTCGACGCCCGTGTCCGCACGCGCCGCAGACACCTGCCCGGCTCCGCCTGGACCGGAGCATCCTTCCGCGGCCAGGGCTCAGGCAGCTGCGTCCAGCCTGGGACTGGCCTCGGCCTCCAGCAGGTGAGGAACGGCCCTGGGCGCGGACGCTGGGAGGGAGCGCCCGGTGGTCCCGAAGCGTCCTGACCGGCCCTCCCCGTGCAGAGCAACCCGGGGCCTGGACATGAGTGCCCAGGAGCCCCCTCAGGGTCGGAGATTTCCCATTGAGGCCGGAGACTCCCCTGGCCTTGCCGCCACCCCCGAGTCCCAGGACAACCCAGAGCCGGTAGCTACGGAGCACAACCGGGTCAGGTGAGCCGGCGCCCTCCCCCGCGGTCCCTCCTGCACTCTCGGGTCGTCCCTGTCCCAGAGGGTCTTGAGCAAAAAAGCCATCCCCAGACAGCCGCCCCAAGTAAGGGCCCCACCTCCACGCCCAACCTCGGAGACCAAGTGCACTCCGCGGGTGAGTCCCCAGCAGCGCCCCCTGTCGCACTGCTTTCCTCAGGCCGCTTCGACGCTGCCCGGGCTGCCACTGCCTGACGCTGCTGCACGTGCCCATCGACGTCTACCTGGCTATGGGCGGGAGCCCCCGGGCCCGCGCCACCTGAGTGCGCCTAGCACGTCGCGCGCGCCGAGCATGAGACAATGATGCACATTTTAAAATAAAGAATGATGCACATTTTAATAAAGCACAGCATAAACTGTTCTTTCCACTCCGGGCTGGCCGTGTGTGTCTGTCCCGTCGGATCGGGCCGTGGACTTGTCTGCTTCACCCCATAGTAGCTTCCCTTAGGCTGCCCCCTCCCTTGGATCCTCCCAGCCCCAGGGCTCTCCCTTCCCGGTCCACTCTCTCCTGGCCGGGTGCCCACCCTTCCCCCTTTTCTTGCTAGTCATGCATGACCGCTTCTCCGGCAGCCTTTCCTCTCTGACCCCTTTCCCCTTATCCTTCTCTCTCCCCCATCTCTCTCGTGGTCTCCAGTGAAAGTTGTATTACTGTGCTCCCGGGCCTAGGTAAGCTCGGGATTGGAGGGGATGGGCAGACAAGTTGAATAAAGAGAATGACCACCCATACCAGGCTCATTCAATTCTCCCAAGATGCACTTAGGTTTTGCTACCTGCTATTTTGTAACCCTGGGCATCTCTGGTTTTGGTGAAAGAGTTAGGAGCTGCCTCTTCTATTTTGACCCTTGGTTTCTCCTAGAACCGGTGGGACCAGAAAAAGATTGGGAAATAGGTCATTTGAAAAACTGATTTCCCATTCCTATTTTACAGGTGAGGAAAATGAGCCTTGAGAGCCTTGTCCCAACTGATAGGTGATGCTATCATATTCCTGTGTCCTCAAACTCAATGCCCTAAAAGCCATTGAGGACCCATGACAGGAAGTTGCCTGGAAGTGTAGTAATTAAGCTGAACAAGTATTTTCCACTTTCCAATTTTGTTTAATGAACCTGTATTATTTTAATACTAGAGGCCCGGTGCACAAAATTCATGCACGGGACATGGGGGTGGGGAGGGGGTGTCCCTCAGCCCAACCTGCACCCTCTCCAATCTGGGACCCCGAGGGATGTCCGACTGCTCCTTTAGGCCCAATCATCACCCCTTAACCACTTCCCTGCCAGCCTGGTCCCCCGCAACTGCCCTCCCCTGCAGGCCTGGGTCCCCCCCAACTGCCCTCCCCTGCAGGCCTGGTCGCCCCCACCTACCCTCCCCTGCCAACCTGGGTTGCCCCCAACTACCCTCCCCTGCAGGCCTGGTCACCCCCAACTGCCCTCCCTTGCAGGACTGATCCCTCCAAACTGCCCTCTCCTGCTGGCCTGATTGCCCACAGCTGCCCTCCCCTGCCGGCCATCTTGTGGTGGCCATCTTGTGTGTTGGAGTGATTGGCAATTTATATATTACCTCTTTATCATATAGGATTGGAAAAATATATGTAAGCCAAAGATCAGGTTCAGTCTCCTGTCTCCTGAGATCTAAGTACAATTGACTTAATTTCCCTCCCCTAATCGCATAGGGAAGAAGGCCAAGCTGTCCCCAGAGCACTTCAGAATCCCACGGTCACCTGTAACGTGACTTCTTGACTTCCACACAAATGCTCTCCTGGGCAGTGTCAAATGTGGGAGGCTTATTGAGGGAGAGGATGTTGGCCAAAAGGTCTACTTTGAAGTGAGAACTTTACATGACCATTCAGCTCCTGGTCCTTTAAGACAGTGGTCGCCAACCGGTGGTCCGTGAGGTCTGAAAGGTTGGCAACTGCTGCTTTAAGACATTCTGGTACTTGAAAGCCCCCCACACCTATCTTTTCCTCCACCATAATAACCCCTGGCAACAGGCACTAGTGCTGGCTTTTCTCTCCTCCTTCACTGCTCCCCTCCTCCCCGAGCCCCCACCCCCCCCGCCCCGTACCTCCTGGAAAACCCCTCAGGGATCCTCAGTTCTGTTAAGTGGAATGATCCAGCTGTTTCTGTCCCCACCAAACTTAATGTCAGCCCTCTGCAGCCTAACACCCATGCTGCTGCTCTGCAGAAAAAGAACCTCGTTCCCTGTAAACGGTACTCACCCTCCTTAGGAGGATGTTTTCATTTTAAGGGAGAAAAGAATGATCAGGCTCTGTATTGATAGGCTCTCACCACTGAGGAACTGAAGTTAGTTTGAGCAAAAAGGAATTAGTTATTTTAAGTGCCTTGGAAGGATATAAGCTAGTGATTAAAGCAAGAACTGAAGGAACCAGGGCATCTATCTGGCTATAACCAAGGATTCAACCCCACCAGGACTGCCCCATTGTTCCTCTCATCCCAGATTATCTCCTGGGCAGGCAGCACGTTCGCAAGCAGCTTAGAAATTCCAAGAAAGGAGAGATGTTTCCTCCCAGTCTCTGTATATCTACCCATAGAGGGACAGCAATTGGCCCTTCTTAAATCATGTGTACACACCTTGGGCCAATTACCATTGCCAAGAAGATGGGAGACTGTCATTGACAGGCTGGGCCACGGGTAAGCCTTTCCTTGAGGTGTAGGTAAGCACAGCCAGGTGATTGACAGCATCACCAGAAAATAATGGGTAAAGATGGAGAAAAAACAAACCAGGAGCAGAGACAGCTTATGCAAAGATTGGAAGGTTGGAATGCCTGGAGTAAAAGAGGCCAGAAGAGAGAGGGTAGAGAGTGGCAAGGGCCAGGGTGACACTCGGTTCTATGGCAATGAGGAGCCTTGGACAGTATGACCAGGTGTCAGGCCTTGGGTCTGGCTTTGTCCCTGGCACAGACAATAAAGGTCCACCAGGCCTGTGCAGGGCACTGCAGATTCAGTGGTGAACCTGACCGGCCAGGCCTTGGCCCTCATAGAACTCACATGGCCTGCCAATTAACTACCCGGTGGCCTCACTCAGGCAAGGCCCTTTCTTCCCTCAGGGCCCCTTTCCCCACTGATTTAAAAAAAAAAAAAAAAGGCACTGGCTGATTTCTTTGGACTTTGCCAGCCCCATAATGCTGGATCCTTCCCATCTTCCTTTCTCCCATCTCTCTTACTTCCTTTGTCCCATCTTCTCAACCTTCCTTTCCTTAAAAAAAAAAAAAATATATATATATATATATATATATATATATATATATATATATCCTATCCAATAAAGAGGGAATATGCTAATTAACCATCACTCCATCACAAAGATGGCTGCACCCACAGCTGAGGCCAAGTTCCCATAAGGAGCCTTAACAAGCAATCAGCAGGAATCTGAGACTATGCCCTTCCCTGCCCCTGTGGGGCTTGACAGGGGACCTCAAGGTATGCTTCCCATCCTGGTGCTGGGCTAGGGGATCTCAGGCTGCTCCCTTGGCCCCAGTGCCAGGCCAGGGGACCTCAGGCCATGCCCCCCACCAGGTAGGGCTTGACAGGGGACTTCAGGCCACACCCCCCACCCTGACACTAGGCTGGGGGACCTCAGGCTGCATCCCCGGCCCCAGCACCAAGCCAGGGGACCTGAGGCTGTGTCCCCTGCCTGGCGGGGCTTGACAGGGGACCTCAAGGTGCACCCCCAGTGCTGGGTTGGGGGAACTCAGGCTACGCCCCCCGCCCAGGGGGGGACCTGAGGCTGTAGTCCCTGCCGATGGGGCTTGACAGGGGACCTGAAGCTGTTCCCCCCTCCTGGTGCTGGGCTTGACAGGGGACCTGAGGCCATGCCCCCCACCCAGCAGGGCTTGACAGGGGATCTCAGGCCATGTCCCACACTTGGCGGGGCTTGATGGGGGACCAATATATATATATTGCCTCATCCCATGTGCTTGGATAGTGAGGGATGCAAAGATTCCAGACACACACCTCGCCAATGGGCCAGACCCTGGAGCTCGCTAGGTCTAGAATGTCCATGAGTAAGGGCATTCTAGGTGGAAGGAATGCTGTGGACAAAGGCAGGAGGCAGAAAAGTGCAGGGCAAGTTCAAGGAATTCAGTTCAATCAACTTTCACCAATACCTACGGGCCACACCCGGTGCTGAGAGCCCAGGCCTGAATCTGATCACTTGCCCTTGCAGAGCTCAGAATTCAGGGGACCCAGGAATGAATTCACAGAAGAGAAGCTAGATTGAGACAATGAGTTTGAACTTTGTTCTGCAGGTGACAGGGAGCACAACAGGCTCCAATCTGGATCACTTCTCTCTCCTACTTCTCATCTTCTCCATTCTGTCCTCGGCCGCTGCTGCTGCTTTCCCACTGAAAAAGTCACTGGCCTAAATTCTAGTCCTGGGTTTGAGTCCTGACTACCATTTGCAAGCTGTGCAACCTTGGGCTAGTTACTTAGCTTCTCTGAGTCTCCGTTTCTAAATCTGTAAAATGAGAGTAATGACACCTGATGGAAGGTTTCAGTAAAGTCATGTGAGTACAGTACCAGGCAGGAATCTCTGGCATAGCTAGCACTTGAAGACCAAGAGAGACTGATGCTGCTCCTACAGTTGGCTTCAAGGGGCAGCAGAGAGCCAGCCAGCCAAGTCCCTAGGGGCTGGGTGATGCCCAGCCAGGGAGGGGCTCGGGGAATCCCTCTTGCCTCCCTCTGCCAGCTTCCCAGCAGTTCCGCTCAGAAGCCTACGAACCTGGTATGGGGGTATTTCCAGGGGAATCCCCAAGTGGTCTCCCTCACCCTATAGGGTAAAGCTGACCCCAGATCCCAGCCTTATTGTCGGACCTGAGGAATGGGGAGGGGCCTAGGGGAAGGGGATGCTTGACTCACCGCCTTCCCTTACTCTCTCAGACACCTTATTAGCCAGCCCCGCCCTCAGGACTCCCTTTTAGAAGGAGGGGGTGAAGTACAGATGGACCCCCCAGGTTACCATGGAGATGGCAGGGGAAGGGTTGCTGTGTTGTCATGGCAACCATTGACGTCAGCACTATCTTTTCCCATTGCTTGCTATGAAACTGGGGCAGCTACCCCAACCACAAGCAAGTTCCCATAAAACCCTCTCCTCTTACTAAGCCATTCAACCAGTGGTCCGTCCACAGGCTTAATATAGTTCTGGAGTTAAAAGCACAGACTCTGATGCCAGTCAAACCTTAGTTCCAAACCTCCTCCTGCCTCATTTTAGCTGTGTGAATTTGAGCAAATTCCTTAAACCCAGGAAGTCTCCTATGTACAATGCAGGTACATAAGATGGGGAACTCCAGGGTTAGTGTGAGGATCCCAGTCCCGGAGAATCGTGCAGGCAGTGGGCACTGGGCCAACTCGTGTGAAGTGCACACTGATGTCAGGGACTGTCCAGAGTCCTGGAGGCCTGTCAGGGGGTGATGGACCTTCAGATTTAGACTCACAGACCCTAGAAGGCTCCTGAGACTTCCAAGGACTGAGCATCTCAGAATTTGGGGGTCAGAGTGGAGCCAGAGACAGTGGAATTCCAGACTCTGAGGAAACCCCAGATATCACTTTCCCTGAAACCCCATCACATCTGGACTCTGATCCAACTTCCCCTTTGTCCTCCCCTCTGCCTCATCGGGTCTTCTTAGCAGCCTCTTCCTCTTGGTCCTCCACCTGCTCCTCTAGTAAAAATGATGAATGAGGCCCCCTGGGGAGACTCAGGAAACCCCAAACCAGGTAGATCAGTGAGGTGGACACCACAGGGATATGGGTGTCCCAGCTCCCATGGCCTCTCCCCACCCACCCTTGGGGTAGGGCACCAGAATCATTTTCATTCCCTCTCTCTCTCCCACCCCCAGTCCGGATGACCACAGTCCATTCTGCCGCCCCTCCGAATAAGCCCTCATTGCTACTCATCAGGGTTACTCCAGCAGTCTCCTCGCCAGGCCCTGCTTAATTCCTCCAGTCTGGGCTTGTTTTCTACAGGCCCCAAACCCAGCCATGTCATTCTCCCATTTACATCTCATCCGTGGCTTCTTTCCATCACTTGTCCAGCCACACTGCACACCCCTCAGCTCTTCACTAAACATTTTTCCCGCCTTTAAGCACCCGGTCCTTCTGCCTGCAAAAGCCTCCTTTCCAATCCCGCTGACCCTTCAGATCTCCACCAATTGTCATTTCTCAAAGAAGGCTGCTCTGCCCACCTGTTTCTGCCCTCCCATAGCACCTAGTTACCCCACTGTGTGCTTACTACATTCTTTAATCCCTGTAGAATGGCTGTCCAGCCGATTGCGATATGGATTCAGTGAGGGCAGGGGGCTTCGACATATTCATCCTGACACCCCCAGGGCCTAAAATGGGAGGGCTAAGGATTTTGTAGAATGTCTGCAGATTAGATTAGCTAGCCAATGGCTGCTTGATAAGTCCACAGAGGAGAGGCCACAGTGCTGTAGGAGAAGGAAAAGCAGAGCCAGCGGGGGGTGTCCAGAATGGCTTCCCTAGGGAACTGACACTGGAACTGAGATAAGAAGCAGTTACCCCGGCAAAAACCTAGGGGTGGGAAATGTCCCGGCACTGGGATTGGTGTGTGCCATGGGCGAACTTTTTGCGGAAGACACTGTGCCGAGGGACATACTCATGTTTGAAAAGGCAACCCTGGTTGCTTTGTGGGAACAGGCCACCTAAGAGATGCGGAGTGGCAGCAGTGGAAATGGAGAGAAGCAATGGGGCTTGGATGTGTCTCAGAGAGGACAGGACTTTGTAGCTCCTTGAGTATCGAAAGGGAAGAGTATAGAACCAAGCCCAGATTTCTAGTTCAGGCAACTGAGAAAAGGGCCAAGCTGGGGAACATGAGGAAGGGCAGGGGCTGGGCATGTTTCCTGTGAGGTGGGACATCCAGGGGGAGGGGCCCAAGAGACAAGGTGTGGAGCAGGGAAGAGCGGTCAGGGCTGAAAGAGAGAAGTAAGTCTCTGACACAGGTGGACACCAAAGGCATGGGAACTGATGCGATGAGATTCCCTTGGGACAGACTGCAGAGGGCCTGGGAACACCTATGTTTAGGCAGTGAGCAAAGGATGAGAAATCTGCCATGTGGCCGCAATCAGTAAGATAAAAAAACCAAGAGTGCAGCGTCCAGAAAAACAAGGACACAAAAGCACTTCCAACAGGAGACAGTATGTGACTGTGCGGAAGCCACCACTGCTAAGAGGTCAAGTCAGATAAAGCCTTGAGAGCATCCTTCAGATTTAGCCACAAGGAGGTCAGTGGTGACCTTGGTGAGGAAGGTGGGGGCGGGAGCCACATTGCCTGAGTGCGGAGGTAGAGGGTGTGCACACAACTCTTCCAAGAATGTTGGCTGTGAAGGGATCTAGAGGACACAGGGTTGAAGGAGGGCTTTCTTTTTCAAAGATAGGAAGGACTATAGCCTGTTTGTTTGAGGCTGGGAAGGAGCCCTCAGAGAGGGAAAGGTTGGAGAGAAAGAAAGGGGAAGGAATGAGAGGAGATTCCCTAAGGAAAAGAGATTAAATCCCCAAATGTGGTTGCACAATTGCGGGTGGGGAGGGGCAAGTCAGGACCTGCACTGGACTCTGGGGGCTCAAAACAGCTGCCCACTCTCCCCAACAGCCAGTATGAGTCACTGGGGGGGGAAATAGCCCAAACTGGCAGTGTGGGAAAGGGAGCTGGGCCAGAACGTTCCTCAGGATCCCAAGGGGTTGAGGGCTCTGAGCCCTGAACCCCATGCTCTGAGCAGGACAAGGGCACAGAAGAGTTATCTCACTCTTTGTTGAGGGGGGGGCGTGGGGGGTGGGGGGCAACCAGAGTAGTAGGAAGCCAGGGTTTTACTTTTGGCTTTTCTCTACTCCTCTTTGAACCTGTTTCCCTTTCTGCAAAGAGTGGGTTAGACCAGATTAAGGACTTTTTTAGGGGGAGGGGAGGGAGGTAGTCAGGAACCCTTTCTAGATTCTTTCCAGAAATATACTTGTGTTTGGAACATTGCAGACAATTTAGGGGTCCTGAAGCTCCCAGAAACGCATTCCTGAACTAGATAAGAATTCCTGAACTCCAGCTGGCTGAGAGCCTCTGACATTTAAGAGTGCCCTGGAGCAAGGGGAAAAGGCTCTTAAAGGGCGGAGCAGGGCTCCTAAACCTGGGAGCAGGGAGGCCTTTTGAGGTGTGGGTTCTACCTGAGCACACCATCAGGGTGTGAGAGTGGAGGCTGGAGTGGAACAGGGGTTTATTCAGCGGGCAGCTGACCTTCCTGCCCGCAGCCCCCTCTTGCTGCCTCTACCTGTCCTTGCCCTTTTGACCCAGGTCCTGGGGAAGTGTCTCAGGGGATGCTTAAGATCTGGTGACCAGCTCTCTCCCACTAAAGCGGCTGGTGAAGTCAGACAACAGACTGGGCCCACGCCTGAGGGGCTGGCGCTGCCCCCACCCCACTCTGCCAGCTGAGGCCTCCTGCTAAAAACAGCCGGGCCCAGGGGGACTATGGGCTTTCAGGCCTCCCCCTCCACGCCTGGGCAGGTATTAAAGAGGCCGAAGCCGGGCCAGGCGGCCTGGACACCATGCTATTCACCGAGACTGCCCACTTCGTGGTGAATTTTCTTCTTTCCCGGTGAGGAGGATTGGGGGATGGCGCTAGCAGTATCAGGGGCCCTGGTCTGGCAGGTGGGGGAAGGAGGCGCCAGGCCCTTGGGAAGACCCAGATGGGAGCCTCCAATCCCCCTCCCAGTCCCCCTAAATCAACCAGGAGTGAACCCGGCCTTTGCCTCGTCTCATTTGATTCGAGGCGGCCCCTCCTCCCCGCTCGTATTCCCCTCCTGGGGTGACCGCTGCCCCACGTCCCCGCAGGCGACCCCGGGCCACGCCGCCGCACCGCCTGGACCAGGAGCTGTGTTTCTGGGGCTGCCGGGGCCCGTCCCTGCCGGCGCCCGCTGCCCGCCGCAGTCTGGGCGACTACTGGCTGAGCCCTCAGCGCCGCCTCCCGCCCGGCGCCGCCTGGCGCTGGCCGGCGCGCAACCTGCTGCTGCTGCCGGGGGCCACGGGCCTGGCAGACATACCCTCCGCACGGTGGCCCAGCTGCTACGGCGCGCGCCCGCGCCTCACGTGAGCGAGGGACCAGGGGGAGAGGGGCGGTGGGGGGGCGGGGCCTATCACCGGGGGCGGGGCCTTGCGAAGGGGCGGATCCCCACCGCCGAGAAGCCAGTCAGGAGTTGGATGGGCTGGGCTTGACGGTTCCTGCGAGCGGGAGGAGGGGCGGAACTGGGAAGGGCGGTGCCTGAGAGGCTGAGAGCGGATAAGGGGCGGGGCTAGGAGGAATGGGCGGAGCCCCGGGGGAGTAGGGGAGCCTTGCTCCCATCTTGTCTGCCAAGTTTTCCCGCCCTCCAGGTGGACGCACCGGTGGCAGAATATTAACTACCAATTCCTGGGCAAGAGGAAGAGACATCTAGTTCCTCTGCGCCCGTGAGAACCGGTAAGGGGCGGGGCCGGAGAGGGGGAGACCACGGAGGGGCGTGTTGTGGGGGCGGAGCCTAGGGGAGGGGTGGGGAGGGGTCTGAATACGAGGTGGGTGCGCGGGTGCTGCAGACTTCAGGACCAGGAGTTGTGCTGAACTGGAAGAAGCATGTGGGCCCGGCTAGTGTGGCTCAGAAGGCTGAGCATTGACCTATGAACTAGGTCAGGATTCGGTCAGGGCACCTGCCCCGATTGCGGGGGTCAATCCCCGATAGGAGGCGTGCAGGAAGCAGCTGATCAATGATTCTCTCTTATCATTGATGTATCTATCTCTCCCTCTCCCATTCTCTCTGAAATCAATAAATATATTTAAAAAAAGAAGAAGAAGAGGCACACGAGCTGGGTGGGGGTCTCTGCGGGGTTATTTATCCCTGCCTTTCTCCTACAAGCACAAACATATTTTAAAAGATTAGCATATTTTAACCATATTAAAATTCCTGTTCATCAGAAGACATCTAAAAAAGTAAAATAAGAGTTCCAAACAGGACTCCTCAAATAATGCCAACTTTGTGCCCTGCATGAGGAGTGCTGAGACCAGGATAGGTCTTGACTTTGGGCACCTAGATCAGGAGTGACTCCAGCCCTTGGCCTGCTGACTAAGCTGAATGACCTCAGGGAAGGAAGGCAGGGTCCACTTGACAGGCACTGTCATGGTGGTCATCCTGTGTGTGTCTGTGCATGCTTACATTTCTGTGCATCTCGGAACGACTGCATCCACCTTTCAGCATGGCTCCGTTTCTGTGTATCCATCTATCTCTGGTCTCTGTGTCCATTTATTTATTCAACAAATATTTATCAAGGGCCCTTTTTAGTGGCTTGTGTCAGGTTTATACACTGAGTCACAGGGTTCACATTTAGTGAAACAAGCAGCTGAAGTCCCTGCCCTCATGGAGCTTATATTCTGGTCTGGGAGACAGACAATAAAAAGAGGTCAGAGATCAAATGTTCTGTGTTTAAGAAGAACAAGGTGGATCAGATACTACTTTACATGTAGTGGGTAGGATTCGGTCTTGTTCACAGATCTAGAAGAGTGCCTGACTTTTTTTTTTTCTCTCTCATTGATTTTTTACAGAGAGGAAGGGAGAGGGATAGAGAGTTAGAAACATCGATGAGAGAGAAACATCGATCAGCTGCCTCCTGCACACCCCCTACTGGGGATGTGCCCGCAACCAAGGTACATGCCCTTGACCAGAATCAAACCTGGGACCTTTCAGTCCGCAGGCCGACGCTCTATCCACTGAGCCAAACTGGTTAGGGCTAGAGTGCCTGACTCTTTATTGGGGCTCAGTCAATGTTGAAAGAATGCATTTGTTGGTCAGGAAGTCTTGATTGAGGAGGTTAACTCTCTGACAAGGCCTGCGGTATGAGGGGGTCAACACTCCAGACCCTGGGAGGAGTGTTCTGGACAAAAGAAACAGCATATGTCTAGTGGGTGGCCTCTGGCCTCTGGCTGGCTGTCCTCAAGTACCCCTACTGCCATCTCTGTTTTTGTGATCTTGGGAGTCATAGGGCAGGTTTAAACAGGGTCCCTCCAGGGTGTCTAGAAGTAAGGTCACTTCAGAGCTAATTCACCCCACTGAACCATTCTGGCCTGACCAGGCTGGCCTGGCCATTTCCCTTAAAGCAACCCCTCCCCCGAGAGCCTCAGTCCCCAGACCTCTGGCTCCTTTCCAGGGTAGTATCCTGCAGCTCAGAAGGAAGTCCTTCATCCTGTCTAACCACAGTCCCTGCTGGCTAGCCCTTTCCTCTCATTCTGCCTTGTGGGCAGAGGGGAGGAGATGGGCTGGTCCTGTGGGAGCAGGTACTGCCTGGACTGAGAGCCCGGTAAAGACCTGACAGAGTTGGGGGTGACACCCCCCTGCATTCCCCAGGAGATAAACCTCAGAGGGGCAGAGGTAGTCATTCACTTTGGAAGCCTCTGCCACGTCCATTATCTCATTTAAACCTTCAACATCCTATTTTACAGAAGAAAACTCAGGCAGGCCCAGAGAGGAAAACATGGCAGAACTGGGACCAGAACCCAGGTCTCTTAATAAAGTAGAAATAATCATAACAAATAACATTTATTGATCTCTGCCAGGTACCATGCTTAAGCTTTGCATTCAATTATGTTTCTTTTAAAAACATATATATATATTGATTTCAGAGAGGTAGGGAGAAGGAGAGAGAGATAGAAACATCAATGATGAGAGAGAATAATTGATTGGCTGCCTCCCCTCCTGCATGCTCCACACAGGATCGAGCCCACAACCAGGCCCTTGACCAGGAATCAAACCATGACCTCCTGGTTCATAGGTCCATGCTCAACCACTGAGCCACCCTGGCTGGGCTCAATTATCTTTCTTAAGTCTCATCACAACCCTGGGAGGTGGGTGCCATCATTATTTTCATTATCCTCCGATGAGACTGAGGCTCAGAGCCATTAGATGACTTGCTCAAGGACACCTGCTAGTTCATGGCAGAGTGGCATGTGAGGCCAGGTAGCCTGGCATGCTCAGTTACACACCCTGTGCCTGTGGTTCCAGAGGAGTGTCACAGATGTCTATTTTCCAGAGATTTGGGAAGACAGACTTCAGGTTCCTCACATGATGGTGCTGGAGTGACTTGTGCCAAGCCAGGATGAGCAGAAAGATGGCTGGGAGCACTGCACAATCTCCTAACCCTCTCTGAAGGTGAAGATGACCTAACTCCGACTTCTGGGCTCTCTGCCCTTCGGTGCCTAAATAAAGCTGCTTCCACCTCTCTGTGGCTCTCTCAGTTCTCCCCATTCCCATACAAGGAGTTATACTGAACCCCAGGGGTTGGGGGGCATCTGCTGTTACCCCCAATATTCCCACTGCACTCATTCCCACCCATGAACCCCCCAGTAGGGTAGACTGGATGAACCAGACCTGGCTCCTGCTCTCCAGACTCTCCCAGCGATAGAAAGAGAAATATAGCTCAGCTCAGTAAAATGCCACGGGGGTGGGGGGGCAATGACATTGGTTTTTGTGAGGCACAGAGGGTCTTCTGGGCCAGAAAAGCCTTCAGGAGGGGTCCCTTGAGCTGAATCTTGATGGGTGAGCATCAGGAAGGCACACACATGGCACACAGTGCAGGCAGAATTGGCGGGATGGAGAAAGGTCTGGTGATTTGTAGGCTGAAATGGTCATCCACTGATGGGATGGTGAGACTGGCAGCCAAGTGGACTTGGACTAAATGAAGCCAGCTGGGCTTGGAGCTTCAAAGAAAAAACATTTATCTTTGCTTCAAAGAGTTTGAAGGCCAAAGTAGGGAGTAAGACATTCTCCAGAAGGAAGTAGGGAGACACGGACAGGTTAAAATCAGGGGACTGTGGACATGCTGTCCCGCCACCTAGAATGCCTCTCTCCACTTCTCCGCATGTCCAGGGGAAGGACATGGTCCCATCAGGGCATCTCTAGGCCTTGAGCCCTCCTGGGGCCTCAGATCCACGCTGATGGGCAATGAGTGGTCTCCAGCCCTTAGTTCCAAGGCCTCTGGAGCCTGTCCCAGTGCCCCCCCGCCTCACACACTCTCCCAGGTCCTGCGCAGGACTGAGTCCCAGCGCTGTCTTCAGGAGCCACTCCTCTCTAGCAGAACCCAGCTAGTCCTGTGGCTTCAAATTTGGGACACCCCTCACCCCCAAAACTCGTCTGAAGTCCAGGTTTATTGATCCATTAACTGCAGCCTGAGGTCTCCACTCTAATAAGCATCGCAAACTTTAACTCTGAGGCTGCACTCACACTCCCAGCACTGAGCAGATACCTTGTGAGAAGTGCCGAGTAGGAACCCTAAGCCCAGAGGTATGGCATAGGTGGTGGGGAGAGCCCACGTGGGGAATCAGAAAGTCCTCAGGAGCAGCTCCGTCTGGGTTTTAAGAGGAAAGGAGAAACTCAGCAAGCGGAGAAGTGGAGAGAGGCATTCTAGGTGGCGGGACAGCATGTCCACAGGCCCTGAGGTGGCAGAAGCTTAGCACTCTGAACTAAAAAATCCAGTACATTTGAAGTTCAGTGGACTGAGGAGAAAAGGAGGAAAAGGAGGCCAGGAGCTCAATCTCTCAGAGGCGTAACCTGGAGCAGTGGGGGAGGGCCACCGGGATGCCAGGCCCCTTTGTGTGGATAGAAGGGAAGGGGAATTTGTGGATGCACTGGGAGGGGACAGACAGATAAAGTATATGCTGGAGGGGGCTCCAGAGTGTGTCTTTCTGGGAAAAGTCACTAAAAGGAGGCCCCAGGGGGACACTTTGGGGTGCAAGACAAGAGGAAGAGAATCCTCAGGGTTCTGGAGAGAAGCAGATTCCTTTACCATTTAAGGAAGGTATTGAGCCAAATAAAGCCCTCTGAACAATTCAGTATCTGGTCAGTCTGGATCAGCCTGGTCAGCCCCTCTACCCCCTGCCCCAGAAGATGGTTGATGGAGAGACTGCAAGGTTTTCTCAGGGTGGTCCTAGACCCTCATCTCTCCCCAGGGTAGGGAGGGAGGAGAGGGAAGGGAATGGGCACACTGTTGAGTGCTAACTTGGTGTCAGGCCTTTGCCTGGCATGTCATGTAACCGAATCTAGGAACATTGTTGAATTTCCCGGGTGCTCCTTGCCTCAGGAGTTCGGTTTTACAGGCTTTACTGGCTGGTACCAGCTCATTTATCTCACAGTAACCCTAAGATGTGGATACTGTTATTCTCACTTTACAGATGAGAATACTGAGGCTCAGAGAGGGCCTAAAGCCACACAACTAGGATATGATGGAGCCAGCTCTTCACCACTACAACTGGCTCAACACAATAACTCGCTGAACCCTTTTCACATCTGAAGTGGCACCCAGTGTCCTCATTTTAGAGGGGGCATGGTGAGGGTCAGTGTGGGGAAGGATGCTGTTAGGGTCACAAAGCTGGAAGAGAACAGTCCTTTGGGTCCAGATCATTTGGAGGAAGAGGCTGAAAGGGAGAGGTGGTGAGCAGAGTGGAGAGAAAGGGGTGGGACTGGGGACTGGTCTGGGAGAGAATTTTAGTTTCCCTTTTAAAGGGACTTCCCCTAAGTGGGGGATTTTGTCTGGAAAGTTGTAAGCAATCCACATTCTACCTCTTCCCCAAAGACACTCAGGGTCTAAAAAGAAACTGAAAGTTGGGAAGATGGGAGGGAAGGTAGAAGGGAGAGGTTCAGGGCAGCCCAGAAAAACTGGATTGAATTTCTGGTGACTTCATCCAGCCTGGGGGAGATATGTAGGTGAACTGAGATTACACGCCTCTTGGCTACTGGAGAAACAACCTGGGCCCTGTCCATTACCTGTCACCCCCCACCACACACACAGAGACCAGGGGAAGAGGGAGGGGAAAGGAGTATTGGGATGAACACTTAGTAAGTTATGTCTAATAACTTACTAAGTTGTGTCTAATAACTGGGGTGTATACCTGGAACTAATATAATAATGTATGTCAATTATAATTGAAAAATTTAAAGATGATTTTTTTAAAAAAGGTCTGGTCTGGCCGAAACCGGTTTGGCTCAGTGGATAGAGCGTCAGCCTGCGGACTAAAAGGTCCTGGGTTCCATTCCGGTCAAGGGCATGTACCTGGGTTGCGGGCACATCCCCAGTGGGGGGCGTGCAGGAGGCAGCTGATCAATGTTTCTAACTATCTCTCTCCCTTCCTCTCTGTAAAAAATCAATAAAATATATTTTTTTTAAAAAAGGTCTGGTCTGCCCAAAATTCTGAAAGGAAACTTTCAGAATCCCTGCCCCTGTGATTTGGTGACTACTTGCATGGTGGGTCCCAATAAAGGCCCTGAAGTACCTCAGTATCTAGACCCAGGTTCAAGGCTAAGTGACTGGCAGCGAGGCTGCAGGCCTGGATCCTCCTGACTACCTTGTCAGAACCTAGCATACCCAGGATGCCAGAGACTCACGTCACTGGAGCCGCCAGCCCTGTGACTGCCTTGCCTCTCCTGCCGACATCTAACTGCTCCTCCCAAACCCAAAGCATCAGAACCCTTTGTGGATGCCTCCAACTGAACTTAGCATTGCCCTGCTCCGCAGAGCTTCTGAAAACCGCTTTCTGCTCCTCCTGACCTCCTCCCTTCTGCTCACACAAACTCTCTTCCTCGGGGCTTCGGTTTCCTCCTCTGTAAATGGAAACAAAGGTGCTACATATCTCACTGTTGGAGATAATGTATGGGAAGCAGCATGTAATCGGTGCTAGCAGCTTTTATTATTATTACTGCTGGTCATTCCTGCCTTGTTAACCCTTAAGCACCATGTCAGTCTTAAAGATCTCCCCAGTGGCCCAAGGTCTCCATAACTCTGTACTCTGGGGTTTTCCCTCCCCTTCTCTGCTGGCTCCCTCCCAGGCTCCTTCCTGGGGTCTCCTGCTGCCTGCCCTTCCAATGGCAGTGCTCCTTACTGCCCTGGTACTTTCTGGGTGACCTCTTGTGTTGTGTGGCTCCTGTTAAAAGCAGTGACCAGAGGCCCAGATTTTGTGGGGTCAGTTCTGACTTAAAACCTTCTGTCTGTTGTCCCTGTATGGTCTCTAGTCAGGCTGGGCCCTGGCCTTTGTGACTGTGTGTCTATGTGCGGAAGCATCCTGGTCATCTCCCTGAGTGTCCTCTGGGCACCTCAAACTCAACAAGACTAGATTGAGCAAACTCCTCACAATTATTATTTTCCTCTGATGCCTTGTCTCAGTTAAAGAATTCGCTTTGCCAGCTGTCACCCCAAACAGAAATGTGGGCAACAGCTTCATCACTTCCTTCTCCCCACTCAACCCCTTTATCCCAGCAGTCACTGAATCTTAGGGAGCCTGTCTCCTGAACTTTGCTCCTGACTAGGCCTTTCCCTCTGTCCACATCCTCACACAAGCCATTTGCTGTTCTCCCTTTGTCCTGCTCTAAGCTCTTCCTCCATCCCTTGGCCCACCTCCATGCCCTCTCTCCATGCCGCCCATGACCCTGGTCTGGTCTTTCTTCTTCCCTTAAGGCATTGCCTGTCTCTTCCCTCAATGGGAAACCCCTGTGAGTAGGGCCTGTGTGACTCACAGTTGACGCTCTGCCTTGGTGAGAGCAGAAGGAACTCCAGTCTTTGTGAGTTTGAATCAGAGCCCAACCTCTCACTGTACAGATAAGCAAACTGAGCCCAGGAGGACTGGCTCACCGTTACAGAGCAGGAAGAGGCAGACCTGGGGCTAGAACTAAGGTCTCTGGGTCCAGGTGATGTTCCCGGAAGGAGATGGGGACCCTGGGGCTGGGAACATCCCTCTGCCCAGCTGGCCCAAGAATGAGCCTCTCTCCTTCCCACACCAGACCCCACCTGAGCTGTGCCAAGTCACCATCCCTGAGGCCTCCACTGGGACCTAGCCATTTGCTGATGTCTTCTCCCATTTCCAGGCCTTCCCTGACTAGGAAGGCCCATCCTCCATCACTGACTAGGTAGTGATTACTCCCACCTCACCTGGCATCTGATCTGATCCCCACCACAGGGCCCCCCTCAGAGATCCCAAAATGCCCCCAGCCTCCTTTATGGGACTGTGTGCTCTGCTGCCCTCCTCAATCTTCAGCCCCACCCTGTGTCTCTCTGAGGTCCCAGGCTTCCTGCCAGGGAAGTTCATTCCTTTCTGTCCATGGGGACTAGGAGCTTCTGAGACCAGGGCCAGGGTCTGAGCCTTACCAGAGAGCTGGGAACAGATGGGGGATGTATGAAAACATGGGGTTTCTAGTCTCTGCAGCTTCCCTTTCCCCATGTATCCTGGAGTCACCCTGTCTTCCAATTCCTCCTTTTCCTGCCACTCTTCCTGGCCAAAGTTCACACCTCAAAGATTCTGGCCACCACAGCCTCAGGGACCCACTGAAGCACACCCAGCACCCATGAGCACACATACAAACACAAAGTATTCACTCTTTTGTCCAAATACTCATAGACATCTTCTACACAGCCACACACACTCATAGGTATATACCCAGTCACAGTCAGACAATAGTCAGCAACATGCAATCTCAAGGACAGACAAGCACACACCCAGAAAGTCTCAGAGTCACCAAGAGTCACCCTAAATACACACAGTCACACAAGGATGCAGACTCACCCTGTACACACGTGGTCACACACACATGCAGAGTCACAAAGTCTCTCACACACAGACAGATACAGAGCAATACACAGTCACACACAGAGAGAAACAGACACACACAGTTGCACACAGGCCCCTGGAGACACAGAACAATGGACACATTGTTTGGGCTGGCAGCAGCTGGGGAGGAAAGAGCAGCAGTGTGGACAGAGAAGGCCGTGGGGGCTGCTGTACCCAACCCCCTCACTCCTGCAGCATCCTCTAAACCTCTTCCTTTTTCCAGAAGCCAGATTCTGCTGGGACCTAGATTTGCTGAGGGATTGGGCTCCCAGGCATCCCCCTCCCTGCAGCCTCCAGCAATGTTTGGTAGGTAATGCAAGGGCTCCCCTGTGGACCAGGCTCCTTCTGAGGGTCTGGGGACTCAGGGTCCTTCAGCTCTGATGCTCCTTTCTCCTCCTGGGACTATCCAAGCAATTTGCCTCTCATCCCCGGACCAGCAGTGCCTGGAAATCAAGAGCCTTGGGATCTGCTCTTAACCTCTGACCTCAACTTCTCCCCAACTCACCCACACCCTCCAGTTAAGCCCTACCAGCTCAGGTGCGTAGCTCCAGGCAGCATTGTGGGTTCCCTATTGTGGCCAACACAGAGATGCAGGTCACTACGTCCATCCCTTTGGCAGTGGGTAGAGAAGTCACTGTCATATGAGAGCTGTAGTAGGGCATGGTGTCCCACCCCTCCACCCCAAAGCTAGTTCCTCTTGCTTTCCACTCTGACCAAGCAGCCGTAGATCTCAACAGAGAATTCTTCCAGGGGTTTCCTTACAGCCTTCAGACCATTTTAGCAGGTCTCTTGGCTCTTTCTTACCCTCAGCTACTGGTATGTGCTGCGTGCCCTTGGGCATGTCACTTTCCTTTTTTGAACCTCAGTGTCCCAGACTATAAAATGGGAAGGTGCTAATGAAGTTGAGAGTGTTATGTATCCAATTGGGGGTGGGGATGGAGGATAGAAGAGTGAGTGCTGAATGTAGAAGCCACCTCAGCCTATTGCTCCACCCCCACACTGCCCCCCTGCCCCCTCTGCAGTTAAGAGCTCCTGATTTCTCAGGTATGTGTGTGTGTGTGGGGGGGGGTGCGGGGGGGTTATGTCCATCCCTGACAACCTCAGTCCTCCCAGGAGGCCTTACCCATCGTAGGTTGGAGGGAAGATGGACACCATGCTGAGCTAGCTATCCAGGACGCTGCCTTGCTTTTGTAGCACTTTGCTTCCTCCAGTCCCCATCCCCTTCCTGCTGTAGAGTGACAACACACACAACCCCTTCACCCCAGGCAGCTGCACATACACACATCTGGGGCCAGCCAGGACTCTGGGGTTCCTATGGCCTGTCCAGGCTTGGAGGGAGCCTTGGTGAGGTCCTACCCCTCCTCTTCAGGAAGGTTTGTTGATCCCCCTCCTGGGGTACCTCTGCCTACTTCATGGGGTGTCCTGATGTAGGGGAGCAGGTGTGAAGGGGAGAGCACCAGACAAGTCAGACAGAGTATAAAAAGTCTTTGAGCCCCAGGCTCCTCAGCTTTCAAATGGAGATGAAGATGCCCTTCAAGGTCACAGGACCACCTTAAGTGGTGTCCAAGCTGAGGGCATGCGGGACCAAGAGTGAGCTTGTCTGTGGGGGCTCAGCATGACTGGCCACCAAGGACTGAGAGGAGGGATGAGGAACGGGGCCTCACCGGTATGACCAGAATAATCCAACATGAGGTCAGACCCCCAGGCTGGCTAGAGCAGGCCCTCAGGGAAGTGGGTGGGACCTCTCAGCTGTCTCCAGGCCTGAAGGGGTGCAGATCCTAGCGAGGGGCCCTGCAGCTTCGATGACCACATTCGCTGGAGCATAACTCACGACCAGCATGTGATGAGTCTAGGCATGTGAGCCCTTGGAAGAGTTCTAGGGGGAGACTGCCAGGGCAGGACCGAGGCAATGGGGCTAGCTGTCCAGGTGCTGAGAGGTGGGCCGTGAGAGGAGGAAATGTTTGCTCTCTCCCCTTTCCTCTAGCAGCGCGCCCTTCTGCCCAGCTCGCCCAATAACCCGCCTCTCTCCTTTCCTCATCAGACCCCACCTGCCATGTGGGCTGCGGGGGCCAGACCTCCAGCATCGCCCACTGCACTAGTGGGGCGCGCGACCTGAGCCCGCCTCCGCCCCTCGATTGGGCGCTCATTTAAATGCCCAGCCACGCCCCAAGCTCGGGGCTCATATATATAGGCGGCTCGGCGGGCGGCGGGCGGCATTCTGGCGCGGAGCTGAGCGGCGGCGGGCGCAGCTATCGGGTCGGGCGGAGCGGGGGCGCAGCTCGGTTTCCCCCGATACCCCTCCCCCTCAGGCACGAGCCCCACCCCTTCGCCGGCCAGGCCGACCCCACCGAGTTATCCCCTGCGGCGCGAGCCCGGGGCGGCTCCGGGCGCCCCCCCCAGCAGACCCCCGCATCATGGGCAGCCAGAGCTCCAAGGCTCCCCGGGGCGACGTGACCGCCGAGGAGGCAGCAGGCGCTTCCCCCGCTAAGGCCAACGGACAGGTGGGTGCGCTGGGCACGGCCCGCCCTGGCCCCCTCCTCTCGCACCTCGTCCCCTCTAGGGCCCTGAGCCGGGGCCGCGCGCTTTGTCCGGCCCGGGACACGCGGCAACCCCCTCCCCCGCCTGGTCCCTTTGTTCTCGGCGCCGCAGCCCCCGCGGGCGAAGCGAGGGGAGGGGCGGGGAGGGGGCGCCGGCCGGGCCCCGCCGCCTTCTTTGTTCGCCGCCCCGGCCCTCGGCGCTGCCCCCGGGCCGCCCCGAGTGCCGCGCGGGGAACAAAGGGCCGCGCCAAGGGGGCGCCCAGGGGCCGCGGGGCGGGTACCCTCCCCTCGGAGCACTCCACCCGCAGTCCCAACCTCGGTGGCCCGCCGCCTTTTTTCAGGGGGTAGTCGGGATGAGGGGAGAGCTGCGGTGGGTGGGGGACCGTTTACACAAAGCAGGAAGCCGGGAAATGGGCCGTCCAGGTTCGGAGAACAGCGCCCCGGGGCGGCTTCCCGCCCAATCTCGGCAGGCACGGCTCCCGGCCCGCCCGGCTATGAGGCCGCCTGCGGGTCTGCGCGGAATGGAGAGCGCGCCCCAGGGAAGTGGGTGGGGGCCACGGGACCCCAGCGCCTCCTGCCGGCGGCGGCCTCCGCTCTCGGCCCCGGCGCGCCTGAAAGGCCAGGAGGGAAATGTTTGACGGGATCCCGGGTGTGGGGTAAGGCTACACACTCAGACGCTCAGGCTGCAATAGAATGAGTCGAGCCCCCGTTGTCTGGAAGGGATAAGAGGCGGGCTGGAGTGGGGTAGAGTCCTGACCCTTACTGCTGTCTCCTCTGCCCCGCAGGAGAATGGCCATGTGAAAAGCAATGGAGATTTATCCCCCAAGGGTGAAGGGGAGTCGCCCCCTGTCAACGGAACAGAGGAGGCAGCCGGGGCCACTGGTGATGCCATTGAGCCAGCACCCCCTAGCCAGGGAGCTGAGGCCAAGGGGGATGTACCCCCCAAGGAGACCCCCAAGAAGAAGAAGAAATTCTCTTTCAAGAAGCCTTTCAAATTGAGTGGCCTCTCCTTCAAGAGAAATCGAAAGGAGGGTGGGGGTGAATCATCTGCCTCTTCACCCACAGAGGAAGAGCAGGAGCAGGGGGAGATCGGTGCCTGCAATGAGGAAGGCACTGCCCAGGAAGGGAAGGCTGTCGCCACCCCGGAGAGCCAGGAGCCCCAAGCCAAGGGGGCCGAGGCTAGCGCTGCCTCCAAGGGAGGAGACACAGAAGAGGCAGGGCCCCAGGCTGCAGAGCTGTCCACTCCCTCGGGGCCAGAGAGTGGCCCTACACCTGCCAGCGAGCAGAATGAGTAGCTGGGTTGGGACAGGTGGGTGATCTCTAAGCTGCAAAAACTGTGCTGTCCCTGTGAGATCACTGCCTGGACCTGGTGCCTGGCTGCCTTCCTGTGCCCAGAAAGGAAGGGGCTGCTGCCCCCTCCCAGCCACGTTCCCTTTCCTCCTTTCCCTCCTGTGGATTCTCCCATCATCCACCTGGTCTTCCTCTTAAGGCCAGTTGAAGATGGTCCCTTGCAGCTTCCCAAGTTAGGTTAGTGATGTGAGATGCTCCTGCCCCGTCCCCACCCCTACGTAAGGCAATTGCTGTTTTCCTCCCCGATTCTTTTCCAAGTAAGTTTTGTTTACTCCCCAAATCCCTGAGCCAGATGTGGGGTGCCTACACTCCTAAACCCTGAGTGTCCAGCCTTCCGTTTTTAGTCTCGTGCTGTGCCTAGTGGCACCTGGGCTAGGGGAGGACACTGCCCCTGTCTAGGTTTTTATAAATGTCTTACTCAAGTTCAAACCTCCAGCTTGTGAATCAACTGTGTCTCTTTTTTGACTTGGTAAGCAAGTATTAGGCTTTGGGGTGGGGGGAGGTCTGTAATGTGAAACAACTTTTTTCTTCCCCCCTCCCATTGTTGTAAATAACTTTTAATGGCCAAATCCCAGATTTGTACTTTTTTTGTTTTGTTTGTTTGGTCTAACTTTTAAAACCATTCTCTTCCACCTGGTTTTACTGTAACATTTGGAAAAGGAATAAATGTTGTCCCTTTAGTGGTGCTTTTTAATGAGTGGTCTTCTGGGGAAGGGTGAGAAGACTGGTTAATCTCAGCCCTGGCCAGTGTGGCTCAATTGGTTGGAGCGTAGTCCACTATACCAAAAAGTTGCAAGTATCAAATCCAGTTGGGGTGCATGCCAGGGGCAACCGATCACTGTTTCTCTCCCCACTTCCTCTCTAAAAATTAAAATTTAAAAAGGATCGGTTAGCCTCAAACTTTGAGGGATGAAGACAGGTAAGTTTGTGGGGTTCTTTTGTTGTTGGGGCGTTGCCCAGATCTTCATGGACCCCAGAAAGGCAGGGAAGTAGAATAAAAATCAACCCAGGGATACTGCTAGATGAGCTCAGGAGGGTATAGAAATGTACCATTTTATTACAAAGATTCTCACACACACACAAAAAGTCCCCGAAAATAGTATTTCAAAAAGGAAACTACCAAGTCCCACTGCAGAATGGGGGAGCGAGAGGGGTCAGAGGTCAGATAGTGTGAGTTTAACTCACTTGGGGCCGATGGGAAGGTATAACAACCAATACTAAATGTGGCTGAGGTTACCTTAAGGCGCCTGTAAAGAACGGGGTTCCTGAAGACCCAGCCATTCCTAGAATGCTCAATGTGGGCACCTTTCCAAAGCCACTAAGCAGGAATTTGGCATTTTGGAATTTTGTTCTATGGATGTTTAAGAGAATAGAATCCCTTCCACCCAGAACTGGCACCCTTTATGGTTCAAAATTAAGAATTGGGGAAGGATGGCAGGGCAGCTATTATAAGAGCTCGCCCAGCACGTGTGCCCTGCTCATGGCCCTGGTTCCTGTCTAGTCCCTGGGGATATTTATATTTAATATATTTTTATATAAATACACAGAAATAGAAAATATAAAATCTGAGGGGTTACAGGAGAAAGGGTGGGCACTTTACAAGAAGCCAGAACTGGAGAGGACTGCTCAGGCCAATTTGACCTCCTCTTTAACCCTGTGGAGAGAACAGAGACCCGTATGAGATAACCCACCCCAGAGGCCTTGAAGTGTGAGCACAATGACTGACTTTCACAGGACCCTGCTGCCCAGGTGACTGCTGAGGGCTGGGCCTTCCTAGCTCTGCCTAGAACTGCAGAGACAGACTGGTCCCTGAAAGAGGCCTTTGTAAGCTGGACCAGCTGTCCCTGTGCCTTCCCTCAGTGTAGTGGGACAAAGGGGCTGGTGCACCAATGCCAGGGAGATGGCTGACAGACAGCTCCTTCCTCACCCTTTGGCTTCTTGCTTGTCCTCCTTGGTTTTCTCCTCCTCTGTGACTTCTGAAACATAGAAGTGCAGGGATGGCCAAAGACAGCCCCTCTGGAAAGACCCATGGGATCTTCACTTACCCAAAAACCTCTTCCCCACACAACAGCTCACTGGACATAAAAAAGAGAAAAGCCCATCCCAAGTCTACCCAGTGAGGCCTGTTGAGAACAAACAGGTCTAACCGGTTTCCCAACCTGCTAGAGCCTGAACCTGGTGGGAGGAGGCAGCCCCCTGGGAAACTGGGGTGAAGTGCCAGAAAAGGGCTTGGGTGGTATGTGAGGGCCACACTCCTGACCACAGGGAACCCAGGCATGACCCTGGCTTTGGAGCCTGGCAGGGCTCAATAATCTGGTGGAGATGATGAATTGAGTTTCTTTCCTGTGTAAGCCTTGCCACTTCTGGGAGCCACTGAAAGGCCCAAGGAGCCGAGGAAGATCCCACAGGAGCTGGCAGGGCCCAAGTCGGCTCCCTCCTCCCAGTGCCCTACACAGATCCATCCTCCTCCAGGACTGGGGCTCAAGACCCAAATCTTTGCCCAACCCATACCCACCTTTTTTCTCTTCTGGGTCTTTCTCTTTTTCATCTTCAGTTTTGACTCTCTTGGCTTTTTTGAAGTTGGAAGAGTTCTTGCGACCACCTTCTCCCTCCTCATCAGAGTCAGAGAACTCTTCCTCACAGGCAATTCGTTTGTCAGAGGAACAGACTGGGAAGCAATGGAAAACACTGAGAGCAGGAGGGCTCAAGCTTCCTCATGAGTGCCCTCTGAGAGACACTAAGGGTAGAGGACAAAGAGAAGGGCGGAGGGAACTCAGGTTCCCTAGTTGTTCCTACAGGCACTGAACTTGGGTTTCCCAACAGGTGGGTAGCTTGGGGGGAAATGGAAACCAAGAACATTGGAAGGAAGTCAGAGGTGCCTACTCAGGGAAGTACAGGACCCTGGGTCGGGGTCTTACTCGAGATGCGCTTGTCAGGGTCTTCCTCTTCCTCATCACCACTCTCCTCTGGAATGGCGTCCTCAGGAATCGCCTGCATTTGGACCCCAGGTGCATGGGGCAGCATTCTCAGGTTCTCAAACAGTCGTTGTCTATAGCCAATGGTATAGAGGGTGGCTGGGTTCTAGTTAGGGACAAACCACAGCCTGGAATGTTCAAGAGGTGTCTGGGGATATACTCACTTGATCTTCTCCAGGTACTCATTTGTGTTCTGGTTAGTCATATTGGAAGGACTGATGTGAAGTTTGAAATCTGGCCCAAAGTATTCAAAGTAGTCGTTGTATGGAAGCTCTAATTGGGGTAGCAGATAAGAGAGTCATGAGACCTGGCCAAACCATGGGACCCCAAGAAAAGCATTTACAGGTTTATCTGGACCTATAAGCCCAACTATCAAAGAATGCCTCCAAAATAGGGTGAGAAGCATATCTATAGTACTTCAATCTTTTCAATGGCATTCTGCAGTGTCCACACCAGTGGTGTGTGTGTGTGTGTGTGTCTCATGAGAAGGCCCAAGCCCTTGGTTTAGAAAAATTTAGGCAATACTCATTGGGAGTACTCCCTTACTACCCCAGTTACCATATAGAGAAATTCCAAAGCTACAAATAACCAGTGGTAATTTTGTTCAGACCAAAAAAAGGGAGAGGGAACAGGGTCAAAAAGGACTCAGGAAAAATTAATGACTATGGTCTGACAAACACAAGAGAATGAGCAGGAGAATGAATAACTAGTATTGGAAGAGGAGAGGTCATTTAGCCAAAGGGAAAGGAGTTGTGAACTTGAGGACACGCGAGTTCCAGCTCTACCCAGCCCAACCTGGCCTTGGAGCTATTACCATTAGGAATCTCTGTGTCCAGGGCGACAGCTGTTTCATACGTCCAGCATCGGGCAACATTACGAATGGTGTAGCCGCCTCCTCCCAGCATCAACATAGGCAGGTTAAAACTCTTCACAAATTCCACACACTTGGCATGCCCTTTGGTGGAAGAAGGTGGTGCTGGGTTACAGGAGCACCCAGCAGGACCCTGCCCACCCTGGCCTATGCTACCTGGTCTCACCTTTGATGGTCAGATTGAAACAACCTAACCGATCCCCAGACAGGGAGTCAGAGCCACACTGTAAGACGACCGCACTGGGTTGAAACATCTCCATTACTTTGGATATGACCTAAAGGACAACATCCTAGTCACCACCACCTCAAGAAAAGCTGTGTTGTTCTAGGCTAAAAAGAGTGGGTCCAGCACTTTCTTCTGTACCTTTCCACTCTCCCATATGCTGGGTGGTAGATAAAAGGAAGTATCAGCCGGGCTTCTGGTTTTCCCACTTTGAATTTGTTTTCTAATCTGACAGGATCGCCAAAAGCCTCCTAGCTCTGCTAACACTGAACTTAGAATGGCTTCTGTATCAACTCCAAGTTCCTTCTTTCACTACCTAAGACTTCCTCCAGGAAGTCTTTCTGATCCTTAGGTGCATCTGCTCTACTTACCTGGTTCTATAGACTTTGAGCCTGATACTGTGAGGAACCACAGACCATAACCCAGGCTTCTGTTGCTGCCCGCCCTTACTACAAGCACATTTGATGTTTGCTGACTTTATTAGGTTACTATTAATGGTTCCCTGCTGCTGACAAGTGAAGATTTATTTTGTCAGCATGACATTCAAGGCTCCCTCTGAAATACTGACCCCAACATACATTTTCTACATCCTTAGATACTCTTCCCACATATCACAGTGGCCTACATACAGCTACATATTGGCACCACTGTTCCCTCTGTTGAATGCCACCCCTCCCCCACCCGGCCCCCACATCCTTCTTTACATGGGTAACTCATTTTTCAAAGTCTAGCTCAAATGTCATCACCTCTGTGAAACCATCAGACTACCCTTTCCCCAGCCCAAGCAGCAGGCCTCTCACTCCTCTGGTTCATCCCTCAAAAACAGTACTGACTACACACTGTTAGTTATATGCCTGCCTCCCAAACTCTAGATTGTGAGGTCTTTAAGGCCATAGATCATGACTTAGGTATTCTTGTATCCAACAGAGGGACTGAATCACAGAAGGCAACAACTATTTGGATGAATTCTGTTTCCGGAACTGAGCACGTAGCATGCAATCCAGGGTTGAAGTCCCAACCAGCCTGTCAGTGGGGAAAAATTCCTGAAATATGGTGGGGGCGCTTTGCTACCCCCCCTCCCTTAGACCAATCCCATTTGTAACCCAGGTGGTGGATAACCACTTACCGGCTTGAAAATGGCCTCATAGGACTCGTCATCAATCCCATCTCGAAGCGGGTAGTTAACAGCGTAATACTTGCCTTTGCCAGCTCCAATATCCTAATCAAAGGGACATTAAAATAAAACTGAAAAATGAAGCTAGAAGTTCAAGGATGGGGGCTGGTTTTAAGGGGCAAGTGGGGCCCATAGACACTGGGCCAGAGACACTGTGGTTAGTATCATTCCCCTCAGTGGCAAGTCTAGCTCACAGCTCATGACACACCACTGAGCCTGTACCCAAACTGGGAAGTGTTTATGGGGCCAGAGATTAAATATCCTATCCCACAGCACAAAGACCTCTACCTTTGGGTTGGGTTAGAGCTGCCTGGAGACTGGGTCACAGAATACCTACCTGCCACAACCCTTTCCGCTCCAAGAAAGCTTTACTGCTCACTCCTCTACCCACCCACCCTCTCCTCTCCAGGGATATATGGTGGGGATGCAAAGAAGGAAAAAAAAGAGTTCTTCAAAGTAGTAAATACTCAGTTACTCTAATGCTCATCATACCAAACAATTGTATGCCAATTAGGTGCCACTTTTTACACCTAAGGGTAACTGGCATGACAAAATGGCTGATTTCACAGTATTCATGCTAATAACAACGATTCAATGAATTAGCTTCCAAGGATTCTTAGAGGTCCATGGATGGACTTCATTTAGGCAGAGGTGTCTATTAACTATTCAAAATCCGATGCAAAATTTCATGTACTTTTCTGGGGATAGAGTCCATACCTTTCAGTCACATGATCAAATGAGAAGTGACCTAAAAATTTTCCCGCTGAGATGGCTCATAAGGGTCCCAAATACTAGCCCATGGGAGAGAACCTGATGTTTCTAGCCTAAAATTCAAGCCATATGGGAGTAGTGTAATGCGATTTAGCTGTGGCCAGGAAGAAAGTGCATGAGTCAGGCAACCCCGTTCCCTCCCGAATCCTTTACTGTTCCAACATCCCTTCCTCCAGAATAAGGGAGGAAAGGAGACTATGGGCAGGTGTATTGGGCTGGAGAATGGTGTTCTGAAAGGCAGAAGAGGCAGGAAGTGGTTTTTGGTGACATGAGATAAGAGAGTGAGAGCTGGCAGCTGAGGGTGAGTTGACTGGCCCCTGAAAGGAGTTCTCACCCGTAGATCCCCAGTTCCTGGGAAGTACTCTCCGTATTTATGAAAGGACACAGTCATGACCCGGTCTGTGGTATAGAAGGCCTCTTCCACGCCATCGCCATGGTGAATATCAATGTCAATATACAGCACCCTCTGGTGATACCTAGGATTAAAAAGGGGTTAGGAATCTGGGGGCTCTTTCTGAGTGGGACGCGCCAAGGGCGCCAGGTCCCAGCTTACCGAGCTGGCTGCCTCCCTCAGGTATCTCTAAGCACCAGAGACGTGGAAACTGGCTGAAGGAAGGTGGAAGTGCGGCAGGGTGTCTCCAGAGGCCTGAACAAGCCGACCAAGTCCGATCTTCCTACTCTATAGCCAGGGTCAACTCCAGCCACACAGGGACACTCTGGAGGCAGGATCTGAGCAGCGCCTGCCCCTGATCTTGCCGTGGGCTCAGATCAAATCAAGACTCCGTCAAGGAGAGAATGGCCAGAGACACTCACTGAACATATCCTAGCCAACACACTGCTAAGAAAAGCAAACTAGGGAGGCAAGCCCAGGGGGAAAGGTAAGTGGGAACCTGGCCTAAGGTGCTTCTCCGAAAGAAAAGGCCAGGCAGGCATACTTTAGCAGTTCCAGGATGGCCAAGACGATATCATTGACGTAACAGAAGCCAGATGCCTCAGACTTCTTTGCATGGTGCAGGCCCCCAGCCCAATTCACAGCGATGTCCGTCTGCTGCTTATTAAGTTTCACAGCACTCGCTGGGCATGGGAAGAGAGAACATAAGCCTATTACCAAGCCACTCTCTCCCTCCCCACAAGAAGCCCAGGGAACCAGTGAGAAGTAGGACCTGCCTATTCTATTCAACAGCTGTATCATACAATTCATAAGCCAGTCTTCTCCCTCCCAACCCATCCCATCCCATCCCATCCCATCCCATCAGGCAGTAAATACGATATTACTCTAAGAAAACTGTTTTCTAAACGGAAGGTGGTAAACCGTTTAGTATGCCTTAAAATTGGTTTAGTGGGTTATGACATATATATATATATACACACACAACACTTAAATGAAATAGAGTAGAATAAAAATGTCAGAATAACAGTAAAGGTAACTGCTCTTCTGTAAAACTGGCTTCAGGGTGAGAAAGGGTTTTTGAGTGAGTTGAGTGTGTTTGTGTGTGTACACACACAACGTGGATTGCAATATAAATGTTATTTCTTACCATGGTACACAGTGAAGACGCCAAAGGTAACAGAGGCTCAAAATACAAATAGGTCCAAGAAGTGAGAGAGAAATAGTGTTCTAGTACATTTGTGGCATTTGTTAAAGTGTAACTTTAATAGAAATAACATGAAACAATCCAAATGATCCAACAAGAGGCAACCAATTGAATCAACTGAAGTAGGTCCAAAACATGGGATATCATGTAGCCAATAAAAATCATGCTGTATCTACTACAGATAGAGAAACTTTAAAGATTTACTGTGAAAAATGGAGACAAAACTGTATATATAGTTTTGCATTATATATATCATATATAACATTTTTTGCATTATATAGATGTATATATATTATGTCCAGATATATATACACAGAAAAAAGAATGATGTACAAACTCTAAAATGGTAACAATGGTTGTTATTCATTGACAGTGTGATTGTGGGCAATTTTTTCCCCCCTGTGCAATTCTTTGTTTCCTGAGATTACACTGGGTAGTGGAAGGGAGAGGGGAGGAGAGAAAACAACAGGCATAAGAAAATAAATAGTTGTTAAGAAATAGGGTTAGAATAATTCTAGAGGTAATCTAAAAGTTACTAATGAAAGTGGGCAATATTTAGAGCATATTTCTGACCTCAAAGATAATTACCATGCTTTTTTGTACAACACGAATGATGACACTTCCCATTTTTACAACACTAAGCAGTTCACAAATTGCTTTTATGTGTAGCATCTCAACAATCCCATAAAATCAGCAGGGAATTCCTGTATATAAGATCTCTTGGTAGGAGAGAGCAGTCAAGGACACCTGTCAGTACCATATCAAGAGACTAAGCCTGGGTTGGGACTGAACCAGAATGACAGTTGAAAGACCTAAGGTAAAAACCCACAGGACCACCCTGGCTGGTATGCCTCAGTGGTTGGAGTGTCCGGCCACAGACTGAAGGGTCTCAGGTTTGATTCCCGGTTAAGGGTATGTATTTGGATTGCAGGTTCGATCCATAGCCCCGGTAGGGGCGCACGTAGGAGAAGACCAATCAATATGTTTTGCTCCTCCCTCTCTTTCTACCCCTTTCACTCTCTCTAGAAGATCAATGGAAAAGGTATCCTTAGGTGAGGATTAACAAACAAACCAACCCACATTACCATTTCATATGGTCACAGACCAGCCTACTGGGACAGTGACCTAAAAGACAGACCTCACTATTACAACCCAGCACAGCCCTCAAGGAGGGAGGTATGTTCCTTACCCACAGAGCCACCAGTAGATAACTGACAGAACTCAAACAGGCCATCAAACACCGGACAGTCTTCACCAACGTTGACTTGAAAGATATAAGTGAAAAGTTAGTTTCCACAATTTCTTTTAGTTTTTATTTATATATTTATAAGCTGATAGAAAAACAGAATTTGAATTCAGAAGGCTTGGGTTCTAGTCCAGCTCTACTACTTACTGGCTGTGTAAGTGGGTCACATCATTTAATTTCTTTGAGCTTTGGCTCTTTATAACAAGTCATAATGATATCCCACCTTACCCCATTGTTGAGGAGATGAAGAGAAATCTTAAATGAGGAAACATTTAGCAAGTAAGTGCTTGGAAAATGTTGATTCATTACATGCAGGAGAAAAATGTAGCCTCTTCTTGCAGCATGGGTTTGTTACTGTACCTCACTCCGGCTGACCAACAAGGAATTCACTGAACATTTAGCAACATGCCAGGCACTATGCTAAATGCTTTCAATACCTGATATCATCTATCCTCACACAACCATATGAGGTAAAATTGGGTCCCATTTTATGAATGGGGAAACAGGCTCAGAGAGATGAACTGCTAGTAAATGGCAGAGGCAGTTTCAAATATTGGCCTGCCTGTCCTAAAAGCCTATGAAAACATCCTCTGGCTTTTCCCCAGTAATTTCACATATACAATCTCTTCTGGTCCTCATAACAATCCCATGAGCTAGACAAGACAGATATCAACCCCACACAAAGAGATACAGAGAAGGGGCTTGCCCAAGATTATACAACCAGGCAATGGCAAGAACCAGAATCAGAGTTCAGGTGTCTTGAATCCCACAGTCCAGTGCTCTTTCTACTACACCCACAAGTGACAACTGGAGTAAAGTTATTTCAGGCCTAAAGGGTTAGAAGTACAAACTAACACATAATGATAAACACATGCAAACCATAATGCAAATGAAAAGGACAGGAAACGAAGCACACCTGAAGGTTGTAGACTCACAGAGCAAGAGAGGAACCTTATGGCTCCAAGTCTCTTCTCACAGAAAAGGAAACTGCTGAGACATCAATGACATATAAGAATTTAGAGGCAGGGGTAGGACTACAGCCTATTCTTTCGCCCTAGCCTTTCCATTACCCACCCACTGTTACCAATAGTAGTTCCCAAATTAGACTAAGGAGGAGGACCCCTAGGATGAGGAGGGCAGGAGAGCCCAGCTTGGATTGTGGTCACCTCTTGAGACACAGCTGAAGCTCCAGGTTTGCAATAACCGTAAGAGTTATCAACTCTGGCACTGCCCTAAACGTGAAGGGTGCTCTGATCTGGTGCCCTGCCAAGACAAGTGCTTGGGGAAAGTGTGGCCTGCATAAGGGGGTGCGCAGTGGGTGGCTCTCTCCTCAGCTTCCCGGATAAACACTGGGAGGCTGTGTCAATAGGAACTTTGGTCCCTGGGCCAGGATATTTATCCACGGCAACCAATTTCCCCCTCTGGCTGCTTCCTCCTGCAGTGGGTTTGGCTTGCCTAGGTTTCCAACATTTTGCTTGCATTCCCATTCGGGATGTGGAGCATCCATGGAGGAAATGGGAGTTTTAGACATAAGAAAATAATAATTCATTTCAGGTATAATTTCCTAGGTTAAGTGTTGGTAAATATTTTAAAGAGAGCTCAGTTCTTACATCCCTGATATCTTTGTAGATACCTCGATCATAAAGCACTGTACTAAGTGATATCTCTCTATAATC
The DNA here is from genome assembly GCA_026230045.1 of Corynorhinus townsendii. Taxonomy (NCBI): domain Eukaryota; kingdom Metazoa; phylum Chordata; class Mammalia; order Chiroptera; family Vespertilionidae; genus Corynorhinus; species Corynorhinus townsendii. Next base: position 201,581,236 of record JAPDVU010000002.1, read on the forward strand.
CTATGAATCAAGTCAATAGGTTCTTTGAAATTCTTAGAGAGAGCCTTATCCTTCCTACTCCTCATCTTCAATGAGAAAAAATCCTAGACTTAATTTTTGAATGCACAAATTTAGAGTGTCGGTTTCAGGAAAATCGAAAAAAACTGTGAGCCAGAGCCAAACCCGTGCACTCTGGAGGGCCTAATATTTCGTCTGCCTTGACAGATTTAAAATATATTTATTGATTTTAGAGAGGAAGGGAGAGGAAACAAGGGATAGAAACATCAATGATGAGAGAATCATTGATCAGCTGCTTCCTGAACACTCAACACTGGGGATCGAGCCTGCAACTTGGGCATGTGCCCTGACCAGGAATGGAACTGTGACCTTCTGGTTCATAGGTCAACACTCCACCACTGAGCCACTGGCCAGGCAGCCTTGACAGATTTGAAAATAAAAAAAGTTGTAAGTTATACTAGTTGGTGCTTTGAATACATTATCTAATTTACCCACCCCCAACCTCCACTATAAGTGAGACTCCACTGTCTTCTTTTTAAAGAAGGGCAAACAGGCTCAGAACAAAAACAAAAACAGGCTCAGAGAGGCTGGGAGACTTACTCAAGAACACATATCTAAGTGGCAGAGCTAAGGGATTCAAACCAAGACATCAAAGCTAACTTTCTTGCCCTAGATCAGTGGTCGGCAAACTCATTAGTCAACAGACTGGCAAACCACAGCTCGCGAGCCGCATATGGTTCACGAGCCACGGTTTGCCGACCACTGCCCTAGATGGTTTGGCTCAGTGGATAGAGAGTCAGCTTGCAGATTAAAGAGTGCTAGGTTCCATTCTGGTCAAGGGCACATACCCAGGTTTCGGGCTCGAACCCCAGTAGAGGCATGCAGGAGGCAGCTGATCAATGATTCTCTCTCATCAATGTTTCTATCTCTCTCTCCCTCTCCTTTCCTCTCTGAAATCATAAAAATATATTTTTAAAAAAAGAAGCTCATTTTCTTGCCTCAACACCAAGCTGCTTCTCTGAGAGCCCTCTCTACTAACAGTGGAGCCTCACTACTAGTCTAAATAGGTAATGGAAACCCCTAAAGCCAAAGGAATGAATTTGTCTCACGTTGAAAGGAAACAAGACCCTGCTAATTCAGAGCAAACACTTCACTTAGAGGGCAGCAGCTCCTGGAGCTGTGAAACTCAATGCTTCAAAGAAGGTCCCTGTGGTTCTGTAATCACTACCTGCACAATTATTGCAACGAATAAATAACTTTCTGCCTTGGGACTCAGACTACCTGTGGCCAGTAGCAACAAACAAGTGCCACAGATTTCCTGATATTTGAAAATAAGCTGTCATAAACTATGAAAACCTCTCTGGACAATGCTGTTACATTGTTTTCCTGAGATCTTAGGTACTCAGAGAGAATTTCTAAAATGACAAGAGCAAAGTCATATATGATAGCTCCTCCCAAATTTGAACATATTTTTTCCCACAGCTAAAATAATCCCCATAATTCCTATAAATTGGGTGTTGCTTCTGAGATGCAACCTGTTCTGAGTTTCAAGTCCCAAGAGGCCAGGGGAGAATCACCTCAACTCAAAGATTACATCATCCAGAGTCTGTCCTCAGTTGCTGCTAAATTCTCAATTCACATAGTGGGAGCAGTTAGCTGTATGACATCCAGTCCATTTTACTAAAGAAAAATCTTAGATGAGGGGAAGTGACTTCCCAGTCAGTTAAGAGTCAGAGCTGGGCCCAGTCAAGGTGCCTCAGTGGTTGAACATTGACCTATGAACCAGGAGGTCACAGTTCAATTCCCAGTCAGGGCACATGCCCTGTGTGCCAGCTCAATCCCCAGTGGGGGACATGCAGGAGGCAGCCAAATGATGATTCGCTCTCATCACTGATGTTTCTGAATTTCTCTCCCTCTCCCTTCTTCTCTGAAATCAATACAAATATACTTTTAAAACAAGGAGTCACAGCTGGGATCTGTACCTTTTATCCCCCTTCCCAGGTCAGTGCCTTTCCCATTACAACAACTAAAGTTTTCTTGGCAAAATGTTGTGAATCTAACTGGATGAGGTTCAATCTCTATTCCTTACAATCAGAAACAAGGAAAACCAGAAGAGAAAAAAGAAACACTTTAGCACCCTTGGGAGGCAAGAGAAATCAGGTGTCAGCTGAATGGTAGGAACAAAGGAAAGCAGGGTGGCCCCCTCCAACTGAAAAGGAGAGCCAACTGGTGGCTTGAACATAGGAAGCAAACAGAAGGGACTTACATCTCTGCATCTGCTTGCTGTATTCAGACATGTTATCTGGGCGGATGGAGCGCAAGAATTTTATGTAATCATCGCTGTGGTACTTGGTCATCTCCTCAGCATTGGCTTTGTGAGGACGCTAGAGGGCAGAGAGGAGAAAGGGCATGTTATTCTTTACATGCCTGTCTTCACTCAGTCTAGTTTGACCACTTATTTCTGCCCAGCATTGGGCTAGATGCTATAAAGGATAAAAAGAAATTACTGATTAGATTTAGGCCTCGAGAAACTTGAAATCTAATTAAGCAAATAAGGTGCAACTCAACCTCTGTTGCTTTGGCAAGTCTACCTCTTGAGCCTCAATTTCCTCATTTACTATTTAGGGATAACAACATCTATCTTACATGGAAGTTGTGAGAATTGAATGAGATTGTTAAATCTCTTTATAAATTCTGAAGCACTTAAATTATTACTTCTTTTTAATATTAAATATAACAATTTATAATGATGGGCCAAATGGCTCCAAAAATTCAATAAGAAGGGGTGACTAGCCCTAGCTGGTTAGCACAGTGGACAGAGCATTGGCCAGCGGACCAGGAGGTCCCAGGTTCAATTCCGGTCAAGGACTCATGTGCGGGTTGAGGGCTCAATCCCCAGTAGGGGGCATGCAGGAGGCAGCCTATCATTGATTCTTTCTCATCACTGATGTTTCTCTCTGCCTCTCCCTTGCTCTCTGAAATCAATAAAAATATATTTAAAAAAAAAGAAGGGGTGCCCTGGCCGGTTTGGCTCAGTGGATAGAGCGTCACCTGCGGACTGAAAGGTCCCAGGTTCGATTCTGGTCAAGGGCATGTACTTTGGTTGCGGGCACATCCCCAGTAGGGGGTGTGCAGGAGGCAGCTGATAGATGTTTCTCTCTCATCAATGTTTCTGACTCTCTATCCCTCTCCCTCTCTGTAAAAAATCAATAAAATATATTTTTTTAAAAAAAGAAGGGGTGACTAATAATTGAAATTAATGGGACATCATTCTGATTCTTCCTCCCCTTTTAAAAAATTCTCTTCTCTTTTCTTCTCTTCCCCTCATCCCTTCAAGACAGATATTCAAAGATGACCCTCTTCTAATTACCAATACTTTTATCATAGACACTTTATATGCTATCTCATATGATCCTTACAACCACCTTTCATTTTTTTTATTTTGTAATTGATTAGAAACATCCTGCACGCCCCCTACTGGGGATCAAGCTCGAAACCCAGGCATGTGCCCTGACTGGGAATACTAGTAGAACTGTGACCTCCTAGTTCTTGGGTCATACTTAACCACTGAAACACACCAACCGAGCCTTACAACCACCTTTTAACCAGTTACTGATATTTTGATATTTTGAATTTAATTAAAAAAAGGTCCGCCGCTTGCATCTATAGACGCTTATGGAGTACAAATGGTTAAAGTTTATACTATTATCATCCTCACTTGCAGTAAGGAAACTAAAGCAGAGAGGTTAAGTAATTTGCCCAAGGTTACACACTAGGAAGCTGGATTAGGAAACCCAGAGGTCTGGTTTCTTTAATTCTCTGAGTCTCATTTAATTCTTAGTAAATATTATGAGAACTATAAGACTGGCCGAAACCAATTTGGCTCGATGGATAGAGCGTCGGCCTGCGGACTGAAGGTCCCAGGTTCGATTCCAGTCAAGGGCATGTACCTTGGTTGTGGGCACATTCCCAGTCGGGGGGTGTGTAGGAGGCAGCTGATCGATGTTTCTCTCTCATCGATGTTTCTAACTCTCTATCCCTTTCCCTTCCTCTCTGTAAAAAATCAATAAAATAAATAAAATATATTTAAAAAAAAGAAAGAAATATAAGACTGAAAGACGGATACAGTTTTATTAAAAAACACCCACAGTGAAAGAAGCAAGGCTTGGCTCCAAATACTTAGGTGTTTTGTGTTTGTTTTTAAATATATATATATATATATTTTCTTATTGATTTCAGAGAGGAAGGGAGAGGGAGAGAAACATAAAAGATGAGAGGATCATTGATCATTGATCGGCTGCCTCCTGCACGCCCCCTACTGGTGATCAAACCCGCAACCTGGGCATGTGCCCTGACCTGGAATCAACCGTGACCTCCTGGTTCATAGGTTGACGTTCAACCACTGAGCCACATCAGCCAGGCCCTTTTCTTAAAGTAGGTAGTAATAATTACAATGTGATTTTTTTTATACCTTACATATATTTTTTAAAAATTATTTCATATCTACAATACTTTATAAAAATACTAGAGGCCTGATGCACGAAATTCATGCACGGGGAAGAGTGTGTCCCTCAGCACAGCCTGCACCCTCTCCAATCTGAGACCCCTTGAGGGATGTCCGACTGCCTGTTTAGGCCCGATCCTACCAGGCAGTCGGACATCCCTTTCACAATCCAGGACTGCTGGCTCCCAACTGCTCGCCTGTCTGCCTTCCTGATTGCCCCTAACCGCTTCTGCCTCCCAACCTGACCACCCCCTAACCACTCCCCTGCCAGCCTGTTTGCCCCTAACTGCCCTCCCCTGCAGGTCTGGTCACCCCAACTGCCCTCCCCTGCAGGCCTGGTCTCCCCCAACTGCTCACCCCTGCAGGACTGGTCCCCCCCAACTGCTCACCCCTGCAGGCCTGGGTCTCCCCCAACTGCCCTCCCCTGCAGGCCCGGTTGCCCCCAACTTCCCTCCTCTGCCAGCCTGGTCACCCCTAACTGCCCTCCCCTGCAGGCTTGATCACACACAACTGCCCTCCCTTGCAGGCCTGGTCCCTCCCAACTGCCCTCCCCTGCTGGCCATCTTGTATCCACATGGGGGCAGCCATCTTTGACCACATAGAGGCAGCCATATTGTGTGTTGGAGTGATGGTCAATTTGCATATTACTCTTTTATTAGATATGCTTTTTTAAAAACAGAACAAAAGAACAGAAGGCGATGAATAAGAAGCCTAGGAATATATAAAATTAGCATCCAAGGCAAGGAAGAGAATAGGACTTTTGTATGTAAATAGGAAGGTGCCTGGATAAAAGTGGGGATGTAGAGATGAATTGAGGAAGGGGCCCAAAAGGGTGAAATTGTGTGAAAAATACCTCAACATGTCTCTTTCAGGTGTAGAGACAGAAAGAGACATGATTCATCTGGAAGGGATGAATGCAGAGAAACAATGTTGGAATAGGACCAAAGATGTACTCTCAATGAAAAGGCAGGGCCAGAGAAAGAAAAAGATCACATTAAAGAGAATAAGGTTTAGCCCTAACTGGTTGCTCAGTGGTTAAAAGGTCAGGGATTCGATTCTGGCCAAGGGCATGTACCTCAGTTGCAAGCTCAATACCCAGCCCAGGTCAGGGTACATGCAGAATGCAACCGATCAATGTGTCTCTGTCACATCAATGTTTCTCTCTCTGTCTCTCCGCATCCCTTCCACTCTATCTAAAAATCAGTGGAAAAAATATCCTCGGGTGAGGATTAACAAAAAACACACACAAGATATAGAAGATTTCGGAAAAGATAACACTGAGGTTTTGCTTTATAAGTTTAGAGTAAGAATACCACACATCTATATATATATAACCCTAATATGCAAAGACCAAATGGTGGAACAACCGAACCGGGTGCTATGACATGCGCTGACCACCAGGGGGCACGATGACCACATGGTGGGCATCGGCCACGGTGGGATGGTGGAGCAGATGAGTGGGGGCGCCAGACCAAGACGGGGCACCAGTTGCTGTCATGGGGCAAGCCTCTGGTGGTTACTGAAAATTCTTTTCTCCCGTGTGCTGTGGTCCTGCCTAGCGCTTGCACATGCTGCTGGTGCTGGCCCTGATCACCCCTCAGGGCTTCTCCACCTCCCCTTGCTCCTAAGGGGTGATCGGGGCTGGCAGCCACCTCTCACACTTGCTGCCAGCAATGGCCCCACTTGCACCCACTACTGGTGCCGGAGCCACTGCTTGCACCCACTGCCAGTGCCAGCCCCGCTTGCAACCGCAGCTGGCAATGGAGCCACCCCTCACACCTGCTGCTGGCCCCGATTGCTTGGTGCTGTCAGCGCATGGGAGCAGTGGCGGCAGCTGCCAGCAGACGGGGGGCAGGGGCTGTGGTGGGAGGGGCTGGCTGGGGGTACGGAGGATGGGCCGAGACCTGCTTCTGTGCTCACCTCAGCCTCAAAGCCCACAGTTCCTTTCAAGGTGCATGAATTCATGCACTGGGCCCCTAGTATTACATAATTTTCAATAAGGTATTATTATTTTCTATGACAGCCACAGTTGGTTGCTTTCCAAAGAGCCATTCTCTTCTTCCTTGGTAACATATCTCTATTGGTTGGGTGTTAATGTACCCAGCCACAGGGATCACATGTGATTAGTGTAAGCCAATCCCTGGTAAATGGTCTAAGGATGGCAAATGACCCAATGAGATTTAAGGGGAAATCTGGTGGGAAATCTCTGTAGAGGGTTTTCCTCTTTAATAAAAAAGAAGAGAGTGGGACCCTAACCGGTTTGGCTTAGTGGAAAGAGCATCGTCCTGTGGACTGAAAGGTCCCAGGTTCGATTCCGGTCAAGGGCATGTACCTTGGTTGCGGGCACATCCCCAGTAGGAGGTGTGCAGGAGGCAGCTGATCGATGTTTCTCTCTCATCGATGTTTCTAACTCTCTATCCCTCTCTCTTCCTCTCTGTAAAAAATCAATAAAATATATAAGAAAAAAAAGAAGAGAGTGGGGTGGGGACAGTGATCCATTTACCCTGTTCCCTTCCTTTTTGGATTCTGTTACATGAAGACATAATACTTGGAGACAGCCATCAAGGCAAAAAAACATGATGAAATCACGTAAGCTAAGGATGGCTGAGTAGGAGGATAAAATAAGCCTGAGTTCCTGATGACATTGCCAAATGGTCTAGAGACCATTTACCTCTAGACCTCTTGTTAAAAGGTTGTTTAGGAAGGAAAAAGGACAAATGGACAGATACAGACACTGGAATTAGAGAGAGATGGGTTGGAGTCTCAACTCATTTATTAATAGCTATGTAACTTTGAACATGTTAATTATCTTCTTTGAGCTTGTTTTCTGATCTATAAGTTAGAGTTGTTATAATTAATACACTAAATAACAGGTACCATGGCCAGGCACCAGCAACCATCAATAAATATTAGTTTATTTTTCCTCTCACTTGAAGATAGAATCCATTTTTTAATTTCTCAATCTCTCTCATGGAGGTTAGTATCATCCTTGGGATATGACAGTACTCAACAAAAATATGTTGAACGAGGACTTGAGGTGATTCTTGAAGATGAGTAAGATATGAGTGGGCACAGCAAATAATCCTCCCAGTTAGGATGGTGTGGAAAGATGCAGAATCTGATCTGGCTGATTTGGAGGGCTAAGCGGGGAGAGGAAAGAAAGAAGGCAAGTTGGGGCCAGATTAGCATGGTGTAGATGTGCAATAGGCAGCTCTGGAAGCTCCTGGTGCTTACTAGTCCACAATCAGGTATCTCTTTATCTAAATGCTAGTCTGCTCTCCAGAGTGCCTAGAAACCTTGCTACCTTTTATGTTTTTCATTCCCAGCTGCCTTTCACACCTGAAAAATCTCTCTGGTCCCAAGATCTGACCTGCTCCTATCTACCTGCCCTCTGGCTTCCCCAGCTATCTCTACAGGATCTTAGAGACATAACAGGACCATCTGGGAAGGAAAACTTATCCCTTTCATTCTCTGGAATGGTGAGGAAGGATACTGCTATTGCTAGGTTACTTAAGCTGCCTGAACACTTTAACAGACTCTTATGCTCTAACCATAAGGCAACATGGGCCCCCAGATCCTCTTGATTTTCTCACTTGGACCTTTGCAACAGCCTCCTAAATGGCCCCTGTGCTACTAAAATGCATGCCTATTCCTATCTCTCACGTAAAATCATTCACTTTTTCTTCACTACCTCCAGATAAGGTTCAAACTGGAAACCTTTGGATCAAATTTGGTCCACAGATGTACTGTTTAAGTTTTAAAAACTGGAAGATGGAGCAGAGATCAGCAGGAGCTGGTTCAAGAGGTCAGACAGTATATACTCTTTAGTAACTAGAGACTTCGAGCTAGTTCAAAAATCCCTATAACCGTTTTAGGCATTGTTTTTTCACTCTGACCCATCAGAGCTGCTTAGTACAGCACATCCAATTCTTGCTGACCTCTTCAGCTCTAGCTCCTCTCACACCTGTGAACATTTACCACAATACCTGAACACTGAACTACTTATACTTTCCCCAAACGCACCATATTGTTCTTACCTCTCTGTCTTTTTGTGTATGTTCTTCCCTTGGCCTAGAATGCCAGTCCCCTTCTGAATTCCAGGCTAGATTCTAAGATTCTACTTAATCTTTAAACTCTGCTCAGATATCACCTCTAGGAAATATCCCAAGGCTCCCTTACTCCTTCACTGCTCCTTATCTCTACATCTTGTACTTTTTTAAAAAGTTTATATATTTTTAGAGAGAGAGGAAGGGAGAAGAGAGAAATATCGACCTGAGAACATAACACATTGACTGACTGCCTCCTGCACACTTCCTAGTGGGGATTGAGCCAACAATTCGGGCATGAGCCCTGACTGGGAATGGAATCAGCAACCTCTCAGTGCACAGGATGATGCCCAACCAACTGAGCCACACTGGTCAGGGCGCATCTTGTACTTTTTGTTGTTGTTGTTGTTAATCCTTACCTGAGAATATTTTTCCATTAACTTTTAGATAGAGTGGAAGGGAGGAAGAGAGACACAGAGAGAGAATCATCGATGTGGGAGAGACACATTGATTGGTTGCCTTCTGCATAAACCCCAACAGGGCCAGGGCTTGAACCTGAAACCCAAGTATGTGCCCTTGACCAAGAATCAAACCTGAGACTCTTTGGTGCACAGGCCGGTGCTCTAATCACTGAGAACACTGGCCAGAGCTTATGCATTTTTAAATTGTTGCAGGTACACACTGTAGTACAACACATCTGATGAATGAGCATTTAAGAAAATAAGATAATGAATGACATATGGGGAATCAGAGCTGATGAGATTAGGGAAAGGCAGAACTCCCAGTAACTCACATAGATTTCCATTTTTCGGTAGAGACCATAGTTAAGTAGCAAATTATGAGTCATGCGGATTCGATGAGGTTTCATTGGGTGGCCTTGTCCATAATAGTAATTTCCAACATCCCCTGAAGAAGAAAGAGTGACAGTTTCAGTGACACAGACACACATTCCCAAGAGAACCCAGGAATCTTTCCAATAAACTTTCTTTTTGGTTCATTCTAGTCTTTAAGATTCTTACCCACCTTGAGGAGGGATAACTCCAAATGGGGAAAAAAAAAGGGCAGGGAACCCTGGAGAAGTCAACACTTACAAATGTCAGTCTAACCCAGTTTCTTCCCCCATGACCCATAGGCACTACTAGAGAGTGTGAGGGGTTCATTCTAAAGCTACTTGGGAGGTGACACTATATCTCCAAGAAATCTACTCCCACAACAGAAAAATAACCATCAGCTCGGCCAGTGTGGCTCAACTGGTTGAATACCATCCCATGAACCAGGAGGTCACGGTTTGACTCCCAGTCAGGGTACTTGCCCGGATTTTGGGTTCAATCCCCAGTAGGGGGAGTGTAGGAGGCAGCAGATCCATGTTTTTCTCTCATCATCAATGTTTCTCTCTCTCCTGCTCTCTTCCTCTCTCTGAAATCAATAAAAACATATTTTAAATAAAGAAAAATAACCATCAATACTCAGAATTATTATAACCACAGTTCACCTCTTGCACATGACACTTGACATTCATTTTCTTACTGGATTCTCACAATAACCCTGTAAAGTAGACAGGGAGTTTTATTGCCATTTTATAGAACAGAAAACTACTCTCTCTTCATTTACAGCAATGGTCCCTCTGCCTTCAATACAAACTATTGGCCACACTGTCACCAGTTATTCCCCTAATACACAGCTTTGATAACATTACTCTCCTTCTCAAAAATCCTTAATGGCCCCCCATCCCCTACAGGATGAAAAATGAAGAACAACTTCAGTAACCTGGCATTCAAGGACTTTCTTAATATACTTTTCCAGCTTCATCTCTTGTTACCTACCATCACTACTCTCCTCCACAAGTGTCTCCCTCTCTCTCTCCCCCTCCGCTAGCTAGGAGCAGGCAAACTATTATAGCCCTTAGACCAAATATAACTGGCTGCCTGTTTTTTTCAAATAATATTTTATTGGCACACAGCCATGACCATGAGTGTATATATTGCCTACAGCTGCCTTCACATTATAATAACAGAGTTCAGTACCATAGTTAAGTAGCAAATTATGAGTCATGCGGATTCGATGAGGTTTCATGTAGTTAAATAATTGCTACAGAAATCCATCCATATGGCATGAAAAGTCTAAAATATTTACTATCTGGCCTTTTACAGAAAGTTTGCCAATATCTGCTCTAAACACACTAGATTATTGTCAGTATCCTAAACATAGCATTCGCCTTCATCAAATATCCTTAGTTCATACTGTTCCTTTGACCTGGAATGTCCTTCCTTCTCTGATGATGCTCATACTACAAAGCCCAGCTCAAGCTCCAAACATATTCCTAATTAGAATAATGGTCTTTTCCTCTGTGTGCAATTTATTTAGCACTTAATTCATTTTGCTTTGTATCTGAATTATTGACATACCTATTTATATCTCCACAAGACTAGGTGCTCCTTCAAGGCAAGGACAAATATGCCCTGTATATCACAGAGGCTCAATAAAGATTCAAAGAGTTGAACTGAGACTCAGAAAAGTTAAGTGCTTGCACAAGATCACACAATCGAGTGATTTGGGTGTCAACTCTTCTGACTCCAAATCTAGTATGCCAGGTACCTACTTCAGTTTGCACTTAACCTAGAGGGCCCTGTGAGTCTACTTAGTAGACAGTTTCTGTAACAATATTCCAAAATCTAGTGAACTGCACACCCAAAGATTCTTCCTAAGGAGTCCATCAGGATGAGGCAGATTTTTCAGCACCAGTGAAAAAAAGGTCCCAAACTCTTATCCATTGTGGGTTGGTGGTACCAGAAACAGGTTTCATTTCAGAGAGCAATGCACTGTGGGGAATGCCACCAATAGCATCCAAGCCACACTCCAAGTCTCTTTGTCATAGACAAGGTCTGGGATAATGGGAAACTTCTAAACAGCCATAGTACAGCATTCAATAGGCATCCGTGTTCTACATAGACACAGATTTTGAGATGCAGTAGCAAGGAAGGAAAGCAGAAAGGTGTTCCCAGGGTCTCTTATCAGCCATGGAGATGGGTAGAGTAGATTCTTAAGGCATTGGCTGATGCAGATCCAATTTGTTGGGCAGTCAGTAGTCACATGGCCCTAATCATGATATATAATTGGATTCCTGCTTACCCAAGTCTGGCATGGGCCTTGACCCCTAGCAACTCCCTTGCCTATCAAGCTTGGATCCAGCCAAGACTTAGACTTGAGGAACTAAGATACCTTATCTAGATGGTTAAGGGAGTACCTGAGGGTGGGGCCCAGAGACACCATCCTCTTAACAGTTTTTAATTAGGTTGCTGAGAGACTTTAAAAGAAATAACTGGTATTTAGGTACTACTTTTAAACTTTAAAAGAGCTTTTCCCACTGTTCTCATAGTGTTTTGTTTTGTTTTTAATTTTATGGAAGTGACCTGAGGCTAGAAAGGTAAAGTGACTTACCCAATACTGCAAAGCTTCTGAGCAGCAGAGCCAAATCTGAGTTCCAAGCTAGTGACCTCACTGCAAACTCACACTGTCTTTAAAAGTAAGACGTTTCTCTTCTCTAAAAGTTGGTTCTTTCTCCTTTTTTTCTTTTTAAACTAAGACTGTGGAGATCACAAAACTGCAAACTAACATGGCTATGAAGTCATAAGATCCAGCCTCAAATGCACCCTCACCACTGCCCAGCAATCTTTCCAAATTTATTTTTCTACCTCCCTCTTTCACAGCAACTGTTTAACAGTTATCTCTCTTCAAGATTCCTACTCTACAAACTGACCTCCCCCACTCTCAGGGGAAAAAAATTATCCTACTTTATCTTGAAAACCCCCTCAAACTTAACTACATTAGAACTTTTTCTTACCTACTTATCAAGAAGGAACTTCCTCTTGAAGGCTAGTGTCCCCACCTGTGCTCTGGTGTCCATCTCACCTGATCTCCTCAGGAAACTCCATCATTACTAGCCTCTCTAATATCGTCAACCTCTCCTTCTCCCCGACTCTTTTCTCTAAGAATTTGAATATACTCAACTCTCAACCATTCTATCTCCCCTTTATCAACAACTCTCTCTCTGCCCAGGACAAGCTTTATTAAAAGGTTTCAACCTGATGTCTCCTCTTCACTTCCAAACCCTGCACAGAAAACAGTTCTTGCCCACACTTGGCCACTCCCTCCCTGTTTTGGCTACTGTAACCCAACACTTTCTGGTTCACTTACATCTTGGACCATTCCCTCTGTATCTTTACTGACAGCCTACTAGGAGCTAGCACTGTTTTGAGGGTTGAGCATTCAGAGGTAGATAAGACATGTTTCCTTTCCCTTAGGCATGTACTAGCTGTAAAAGGTATGAACAAGTAAATGGGCAATTCCAATACAAGTGACAAATGCCTACAGGGGAGTACAGAGCATGAAGGACACTAGTCTTTTCCTCAGTACACTTCCTTAGAATTCCACCCTAGATCCTCTTCTCTTTTCATCCTACACAACTTCGTGGGTGAGTGCATATAATAAAATTCCCATCTGTGTGCTGATGACTACCAAAAATCTCTTTTCATGTCTGTCTTCTAAACTACAGACCAGAATGGTCAATTGCCTACTGGACACCTCTACTTGGATATCCCCCAGACATATCCACAAGAAAACAAACAAATAAGCAAAAAGTCTACCAAAAAAACACACAAAAACACCCCAAAGTTATCAACTGACACAATCTCCAAACACTCAGCATCAAACTGCCCAAACCAGAAACTTGGGCTCCTGTGTTCTTCCTTACCCCAACATTCATGAATTTAATTTCTGTCCCAGAGTGATAGCTCTAAGCATAAATCTGAGGATGTCGCTAACCTGCATAAAACTTCAATGATTCACAAGTGCCCTTAGAATAAAGTACAACTTCCTTCGGATAGTATGCCCAGCCCTTCATGCTCAGATCCCCATTTACTTCTGCAGCCTCATCCCTGGCAACCTTTCCCTTACCCCTGCTCTCTGCTCCCTACCTTCTCCATTCTGCCCTCAAATCCATGTCTCAGGCATACTGCACAAGTATAGAAACCTGCTGGTTTTCAAATGTGCTGTCCTCTCTTTCATCTCTAACTTTGCTGTTATCTGCCTTCCCTGTGCCAGGCTAGTAACTCCTGCTCTTCAGGTCCTAACTGAGATGGCACCTCTTTCCCTAACTCCTGAGTCTGGGCTGGGTGCCCCTATAACACTGAGAGTTACTTTATCCCAGCAAGACACTGGAGAGCAATTCTCTGTCACTATCTCCCCCTCCAAACTGAGCTGGAGAAGTGACTTGATCACCTCTTCTCTCCCCCCGTCGCCCCCCGCCCCCACCTCCCGCCGCTCACCATGCTACCTAATTCAGAGTTAGCTGCTGGATAGACTTTTGTTACATGAATAAGTAGCATCATTCTCCTTCCAACGCCCCAGGGGCTCCATGTCCCAGTAGCAACTGCAGGCCCTGCTCAGAGACTATGAGAGGGACAGTGGTGACCACTAGTTGGTGATTCCTGAAGGATTCTTCCCAAGGAGGAAGGACAGGGGCAATAAAAGACCTTGGTAGTCTCAGGAGAAAAATATACCCTTGCAACCTTCCCCATCATATTCTGTCTCCCTCCTCAGACTCAGCCTCCCCTCTAGGAGTCCCACTCAAACTCTCCCATCAGACTTCAGAACTCCCCACCAAGATGACCTCACTTTCCCAAGCGACCCCTCGGCCTCACACTCTTCCCTCAGTTTCAACCCCTTTGCATTCCTCTGAGTCTCCTATCTCAGGCCCGACCTCCTCTCATCCTCCTCCCTCAGCCTCGGTCTCTTTTCCTCGCGCCTCTTCCCTCAGTCTCGACCTCCTTCCCCAGCCCGACCTCATTCCTCTCAGCCTCCTCCCTCAGCCCAGACTTCCATCCTCTCAGCTCCTCCCTGAGTCTCGACCTCCTTTCCTCTCAGCCTCCACCCGCAGCCCCGACCTCCGTCCCCCCTCAGCCTCCTCTCAGCCTTTCCCCAACGCCTCGCCTCTCCCAGCCTCCCCACTCAGGTCTCCTCAGCCTCCCACTCCCGGATTCGGCCCGGCCAGGCCCCGCCCCCGCCGCGAGGACCGTGCTCACCGTCGTAGTAGTAACAGACTTTCCTCCGGGTGCCCTGAGTCTGCGCCATCTTGCTCGCCTGCCGTCGTTCCTGTCCGTCCGTCAGTCCGTCAGGCCTCCCGCCCGCGGCTCCGCTCAGTGTCCGACCCAGGGGGGACGGGGCGGGCCTCCAGCCCGCTCCGCCCGCCCCTCCCAGGCTCACCTATAGCCGCGCAGCCCGGGCACTGCTCCAGCCAATCAGCTTGCGCAGGGACGGCCCGGAACTCGGCAGGGGGCAAGGGCAGCCCGGAGAGGCCGCCCGGGGCCCCCTGGGCCTGTACCAAGGTCCACGACAGGGGGGTGGGGAGCTGCTTAGGGACCGTACCATTAGTCTCGGGGGAAGAAAGACAGTATACACTGCGAGTCCCATTTCGGTGGTGGATGCGTGCTTGGAGATCAGAAGCCAACTTTGTAATTTTACAGAGAATTCACCGAGCCCCACGGGTGGGGGTTAGTGACTTGCACAAGGTCACTCATCTGGATTGAAACTCCGGTTTGGAGAAGGGAGAAATTAACTGACAAAGGAAATAACTTGTAGGCCAAGTACTGTGCAATACCTTTACCACGGTTATCTCAGATATTCCAATTATTCCTCACAACAGTTTTGGAGGAGGGATTTTTTATCCCCAGTTTACAGATAAACATTGAAGTTGAGACCTTTGTGACTTGCTCAGTCACACAATTAGTAATTTAATTTAGTTTTCAATTGTACACATATTTTGAATGACTATTATGCACCAGGGACACTGTAACAAGGTGGTAGAACCCAGTTCTTCTTACTCGAAAGCCTACCTCCCTAACGCAGTCACCCAGGACTAAGGAGTGCCTTCAGACAGGAGTGCCCCTTATACTGCACAGGGTTTCTCCCGTGTTTGAACCTATTGACATTTTGGGCTGTGGTGTGTGTTTTTAAATCAGCGAAGGATACATACAGTTTTTTTGTTTGTTTTGTTAATCCGCACGTGTGAGGATATTTTTCCTTTGATTTTAGGTAGAGTGGGAGGGGGCAGGGGGGGGAGAGAGAGAGAGAGTGAGAGAGAGAGAGAGAGAGAAATATCCATTGGTTGCTTCCCACATGTGCCATGACAGGGGCAGAGGAGGGGGGAATCAAACCTGCAGCCCAGATATGTGCCCTTGACCAGGAATCGAACCCTCAACCCCTTTGGAGCACGGGCCAACAACTCTTAACTACTGAGCGACACTGGCCAGCGCAGAGGGTATGTATTTATTGGTTTTAGAGAGAGGAAGGGAGAGGGAGAGAGAGAAACATCAATGTGAGAGAGAAACACCTACAGGAACCTGGGTATGTGCCCTGAATGGGATTCAAACCCAGGACATTTTGGTGCATGAGATGAGGCTCAACCAATTGAGCCACACTGGCCAAGGCTGGGCTGTTAATCCTTTTTTTCTTTAATTCTTTACTGTAGAAAGCTGTCCTATACACTGTAGGATGTTTCGCAGCCTTCTTGGCCTCTACTCTCCCGCTGTTGTAACAATCAAAATTGCCTGAAAACTACATGTCTCCAGGGCAAAGGGGGAAGGGATTGGAGAGAGTGTAAATAGCCCCACCTCTCTACCCTCGGGCAGTGTGGCTCAGGGGTTGAAGGTTGACCTATGAACCAGGAGGTCACGGTTCAATTCCAGTCAGGGGCACATGCCAGGGTTGCGGGCTGGATCCCCAGTAGAGGGCATGCAGGAGGCAGCCAATCAATCATTCTCTCTCATCATTGATGTTTCTGTCTCTCCCTCTCCCTTCCTCTCTAAAATCAATAATAAAATTTAAAAAGTCACAGTGGAGTGTACTAGTATGCTGAAGGCAACCAATCAGTGTGTCTCTCTCACATCAATATTTCTCTTTCTGTCTCTCCCCTTCCCTTCCACTCTCTCTAAAAAGTAACGGGAAAACATTCTGCAGGCTACAAAGGGTAAATGGGGGATGTCATTTACAGAGGTTGAGTCTCAACAGCTGGTCAGCTGGTGATTCTCACTATTGATTTCTCTCTCTCTCTCTCTCCCCCTCCCTCTCCCTCTCCCCCCCCTTCTCCTTTCCTCTCTGATATATATATATATATTTTTTTTAATAATTAATAAAATGTCACATCATGTCATAGCCCTGCACAAATCTCTTTAAAGACTCCTCAAAATGGTTTCTGAAAAGGCCACAGGGCCCAGAGGACCTATCCAGGCAAGCTTCTGCCTCAGGCTGTTCCCTCTACCCAACCAGCTCCTCCCCCACAAGGCTCACTCACTCACCTCCTTCAAATCTTTGCTCACCTTTTCAATGAGGCCTTCCCAGACCCACCCTCTTTAAAAATGCCAAGCTCCCCAAACATAAATCCCCTTATCCTGCTCTATTATCCCCTTAGCACTCATCACCTTGTAGCATATATCATTTACTTCTTTGTGATGTTTATTGTCTGTCTTCCTTTACTAGAATGTAAGCTCCATAAAGGCGGAAACTTTTCTAAAAATATTTTTATTGATTTCAGAAAGGAAGGGAGAGAGGAAAGAGAGACAGAAACATCAACAATAAGAAAGAATCATTGTGAGCAACCCGGGCATGTGCCCAGAACCTGGAATCGAACTGTGACCTCCTGGATCATAGGTGGATGCTCAACCACTGAGTCATACCAGCTGGGCGAGACTTTATCTACTGTATATCCTATGACCCCAGATCTGTGCCTGGCACACAGTAGATGTTCAATAAATATTTGTTAAATGAGCAACTTAGCTCAATATTTTTTAAAAATATTTTTATTGATTTCAGAGAGGAAGGGAGAGGGAGAGAGAGACAGAAACAACCATGATGAGAGAGAATCATGGGTTGGCTGCCTCCTGCATGCCCCTACTGGGGATCGACCCCACAGCCTGGGCATGTGTCCTTGACCAGAATCGAACCCAGGACCTTTTAGTCTGCAGGCCGACACTCTATTCACTGAGCCAAACCAGCTAGGGCATTAGCTTAATATTTTAAAACAACTTGATGGTGAATCAAAACATATCTGAGGCCAAATATAGCCCTTGAATCAATGGCTGTAAAAAATGCTATTGCCTTTATATAATAGGCAGGGGAGAGTCCTGGGACATACCCACTCCCTAGGGTAGGGGTTGCCCTAAATCCTTTGAGGCAGGGGTTTAAAGGGATTCAAAGAGCCCAGACAGGAAAGCATAGGGACCTCCTCTTCATCCCCAGCATTAGCAAAGCTGGAAAAAGTTCAGACATCCCCTCATTCCATCTTTCATCCCAATTCATGGTTATCAACTTCTGAACTCTCACTCTTCCCTCCCAAGGAAGAACACATGAGAGAGGGGAGTGGAGAGATGCACAGTCTTCATCAACAAACATTTATTGAGCTCCTGATGTGTGCCTGTCACCAAAGAGGAGGGCATGGAGGTATTACATAAGGTTTCCCTCTCACGGAGCTTCTTGGTGACCAGGGGAAAGGAAAAGGAAGAGTAGAAGCTGGTGTCCATCACAGGCCTCTCTCCTTTCTCAGGTGGTCTCAGGAAATGAGAGGCCCAGAAAGGGATATCCTGGACAGGTGTCCAAGACATATGCACAGGCTGCACATGTACAAGACACATGTGCAGAGCCCACGCAACTAAAGAACCAGTGTACAAAACAGGAGAAGTATACGTGTCACATGTGGGCAGGATTCACAGGCAGAGTCCATATGTGCATCGGCCATGGGTATGGCACAAGAACTGCTTCTCCCAGCCAGGTTGGCCAGATGAGGGCAGGGCTCCAGGCCCCAGATAGGGCTCTCAGGGCTGGGGCTGGTACTGGCCCTCCGTGGCCGTGAAGAAGTCGTCCAGCACGCTGCGCAGGTAGTCAAAGGTAGGCCGGTCCTCTGGGCGCTCCTTCCAGCACAGCATCATGAGGTGGTACAGCTCCTCTGGACAGTTGTCAGGTTGCACCATGCGGTAACCTCGCTCCAGGTTCTGAATCACCTCAGGATTGGTCATCCCTGGGGGTTGGTGGTAGAAAAGACCTCAAGGCTCCACTTTGGAAGCCCACAGGCAGGGGCGATGTTCAGATTATTTAACTGTTACGGTGTGAGCACCAATCCGAAAGGATCTTGGTCTTCATCAATGGTAAGGCCTTACTATAAGTATCTGCTAAATGTTAGTTGTGCCCCTTGGAATGTCAGCTATGGCTTAGCCAGGGGTCCTCAAACTACGGCCCGCGGGCCACCTGCGGCCCGCCGAGGACATTTATCCGGCCCGTGCCGCTGCCTGTCCTGCTTAGCAGCCGACTCGTCCCGGGCCCACAGTGCGCATAGGAATTTGTTCATAGTTTTTTTTTAAACTATAGTCCGGCCCTCCAACGGTCTGAGGAACAGTGAACTGGCCCCCTGTTTAAAAAGTTTGAGGACCCCTGGTTAGACACTCAATAACACACACTGTTGGCTGCCTTGGGAGCCACCTCAATATTTTGAGCCTCAGTGTTCTCATTTGGAAAACAGAACAAATAGTAACTCCTGCCTCAGAGTTATTATGAGGATTGAATGAGATAGCATATAAAGCATGTAGTGCCTGGAAAGGAGACACTGCATAAATCACACTTGTGATGATTATTATTTGGTGGGAAGACATGGTGGTCAAGGCCCAGGGCAGGATGGGAGCCCACAGCCACGACAATGGTGAGGCTCCCCTAGCTCAGGCACATGAGGTGCTACATTAGGAAGCCAGATGGACTCTGGGCCTCAGCAAAGCAGAGTTCTGCATGGGCAGAGGTCTACCAGGTCCCTCCATGATCCAGAGGCAATAATTGTGGGGCAGTTCCCTGCCTTCGTACTGGTCCTGTCCCACCTGGTAGGCTCGTAGCATGTGGGCCCTGAGTGGACTTGATCCAGGGAACTGCATGATCATGGCAGAAACAGCTGCCTGTGTCTAAATTTCCCATGTGGCCTCTTACTTCTCCTTCAGTCTTCTGAGAGGAGACTGTGACAGGCAGTTCCCAAAGACTAAACCCTTATGGTCCTGCAAAACTTGGGAATGGACCGTGCTCAACAGATACCCTCTTGCCCAGGCCTTGCCCCTTAGGAGACCTCCAGCTGTGGGTCCCTCACATTTCAAAATTAGCACATTGGAGGACATAGGCCATGGAACTAAATACCCAAGGCTAGAGTCAAAGCTGCAAGCCCATAGGCTAAATCCAGCCTAAATATATCCTCTAGACATACTTTGGTTTGGCTTCTGTAGTGTTTTTATTTTTATTTTTTAAATGTGTGGGTTTTTTTTAATTGATTTCAGAGAGGAAGGGAGAGGGAGCGAGAGAAACATCCGTGATGAGAGAGAATCACGGATTGGCTGCCTCCTGCTCGCCCTCTGCTGGGGAACAAGCCATAACCTGGGCATGTGCCCCGACCGGGAATCGAACCCGGACCCTTCAGTCCACAGGCTGGTGCTCTATCCACTGAGCCACACCGGCCGGGGCTTCTGTAGTGTTTTTAAATAATTTAAATCAATCACCAATGTTTGGAAATGGGCACATTTTTCTAAAGCTGCAAGTTTGGGTTTCTCTTGGAAAAAAATCTATTTTTTGGGCCCTGTGCCTTTTGTTTTTGTGTTTCCTTTTTGTTAATCCTCCCCTGAGGACACTTTTTCCATTGCTTTTCAGAGAGAGTAGAAGGGAGGAAAGGAGAGGGGAGAGAGAGAGAAAACCATGGATGTGAGAGAGACACAGTGACTGGTTGCCTCCCACATGCACCCTGACCCAGGGTGGGGAGCAAACCCACAACCAAGGTACGTGCCCTTGACAGGGAATCAAACCTAAGACCCTCCGGTGCACAGGATGACACTATAACCACTGAGCCATGCCAGCCAGGGCTGGACCCCCAGGTCTTAAAGGCAACTGTCTGCTAGAGCAGATGCAAGTTCACCCAGGTCCCCATTCCTCCCCATTGTCTCCCAGACCCTGAAGCCACGTTGCCATTTATCATCATGCTTACAATGTCTTTTCAGCTGTAACAGAGACATTGTCTATGGATTCACCTCTGTGGGCACAGTGGAGGAGCAGTGAGGGTCCTTGGCAAGATGACCAGAGTGGGCTTCCAGCCCCAGCACTCTCCCTCGGTTCTGTGATGGGGCAAGTCCAGGGCAGGAAAAGTCCTCCGATTCTAAGGTGCCTTTACCTTCCTAGGAGCAAAGTCCTGTGCACACTGCTCTCGGGCTGGGGGAAGCTTCTAAAATCTGGCCACTGTGCTCCATGACCTCCGTGCCCTGTCTTTGTGTTCCATTTCCTTTCCCCAGTTTCCTAGCAAGTTCCTTTTAAAAGACTGCATCGCTGTCTTGGCTGAATTCAGGGGTAAAGGACTTTGTCCAGGAGATAAAGGGAGGGGTGGGAGAGAGTGGGCCTTAGTTGTTTACATCTCTCTCTCACTCTTTAGACAGAAAGCTTCAGAGGGAAGGGAAGTCAGTGTTTAGTGAACACCTATAATGAGTCAAGCTCTTTCACAGATAATCTTGTTTTTCATATCAGGAAACAGGCTCAGAGAGGTGAAGTCACTTGCCCAAAGTCACTTGCCCGAAGTGATTATTCATAACAAAACCTAACACTCTTGAGCACTTAAATGGGCCAGGTAATATTCTTTGGGTGTGTGTGTGATTTTTTCCAGACTTCTAAACAATTTTGGCATCATTTTCTCTCAAGAACATATATTTTTTAAAATTATTATTATTGATTTCAGAAAGGAAGAGGGAGAGAGAGAGAGAAACATCAATGATATGAGAGAATCACTGATTGGCTGTGTCCTGCGGCATATGCCTCCTACTAAGGATCCAGCCTATAATCCAGGCATTTGTCCTTGACCGGAATCGAACCCAGGATCCTTTACTCCACAGGCTGATGCTCTATCCACTGAGCCAAACCAGCTAGGGTTGGGCCAGGTAATAGTCTAATCTTACATTTTACATATGGGAAAGAAGGAATCATCTGATCAAACAGAAAGTTAATATCACGGCATGTCTGATAATGAAAGGCAGGCTTCTTGTCTCCTAGGCCAGAACCTTTTCACCCATACAAGGCTGCCTGTGTTGGAACTAAAAAGAAGAGCTGGGATTATTGAAGGGAGAGAGAGAGATCCAGAGACAGAGATGAAAGTCAGCCAAGGTGGATTGGTACCTCCCTGGTGATATCGGAGTCACATCTCTGAGCAGATGGAGGAGAAGCAACTAGAAAGTTTTCAGATTCTGAGCCTGGGAAGAAGTGAGTGGAAAGACATGGATTTTACTGCCCTGCCTCATCACCCTTTTTAGTTCCTGCCTTTGGTCCTGACCTGGGTAAGGGATGCGACCATGGGTAACAATCTCCGTCAGCAGGATCCCGAAAGACCACACGTCCGACTTGATGGTGAAGGTCCCATAGTTAATGGCTTCTGGCGCTGTCCACTTAATGGGAAACTTGGCCCCTGTGGGGAGGCAGAGTGAGGTCACCTGGGTCTGCTTGGCCTGTAGGTCCCAGACTTCCCTTATATCCCACACCTACCCTCCCTGGCTGTGTACTCGTTGTCCTCAATGAGGCGTGCTAGGCCAAAGTCTGCGATCTTGCAGCTCAGGGTGTCAGACACCAGGATGTTGGCGGCCCTCAGGTCACGGTGGATATAATTGCGTTCTTCAATAAACGCCATGCCCTCTGCAATCTGTAGGTCAGGTATGAATTTGTCAGCAATGGTGGGCCAGACATCCTTACCCTGCTGGCTTGTGCCCACGCCCAGCCCTCCCAAGTCTCCTTACTTGGGCTGCCATATCCAAGAGTTTGTTGATGGTCAGCTTGATGCCTGCAGGGGTCTTGAGAAAATCCACCAGGCTCCCTGTGAGCAGAAGCAAGAGTCGCTGACCCAAGGTGCCTGAGGAGAGAGCCCCCGACCCTTCTCCCCCTAACTGTGTGTAGGGGTGTCTAGAAACAGTGTCTTATATGTGGAAAGGAAGAGGAAGGGCAGAAAATGGAGGAGTGTGTGTTCAGAGTGAGGAGCTTTGGGACACGTGAAGGTCTTTTCCAGGGGACTAGGAGGGGCATGCTCAAAGGGATCTATAGGCTTTTTGTCACCTATGGGGTAGAGCTCAAACTCCTCAGCCAGCATCCAAAGCTCTGCATGGCCCACTTTGTAGTTTCTTCTCTTCCCCCACTCCTGCTACTCTTGTTCCACCCACCCTAGACAATTTCAACATTTTTCACATAGACCATTGCGTTCTCACCCCAAAGTCTCTTTGTCCCATCTCTGCCTTACTTTTCTTTCGTGGCCCACCTAGACTGTTCCGCTAGGAAGCTTTTCTAGATCCTACTAGACATAATAAATTAAATCACCATCTACATTCTCTGGAGCATGCTGGAACTTTCCTAGCACAAACTCTGGTTTTCCTGGTGCGCATAACTAAAATGAGACATCAGGCACCTTGTTTTGTCCATCCGTGTTCCCAGTGCTCAGCCCAAAGTAAGCAGCAATAAATGTGTGCTGCATGCATTAAAAGGAGTGTGGAGCCCTAACTGGTTTGGCTCAGTGAATAGAACGTCGGCCTGTGGACTGAAAGGTCCCAGGTTTGATTTCGGTCAAGGGCATGTGCCTTGGTTGCGGGCACATCCCCAGTAGGGGGTGTGCAGGAGGCAGCTGATTGATGTTTCTCTCTCATTGATATTTCTAATTCTCTATTCCTCTCCCTTCCTCTCTGTAACAAATCAATAAAATATATATATATTTTAAAAAGGAGTATGGAAAGAGATGTGTGGAGGCCTGACAGGTTGGGAGTTGCTGGATTGGAGCTAGTAACTGCTGTCCCTTCTTAAGAGATTAAAGCCCTGTGTGAAGATGATAGCAACCTGTGTGTCCCCACTATGAACACTGAAGTAGTCACCAAAGATAAAGGCCTCACCCAGGCACAGCAAATATGTGACATAGACTGCCATTCCTCCATTGTGTCCATGGCAGATGCTGCTAATCAATCCTAGCACTCACTTCCAATGAGCCTCAGAATCCTTCTCAACACAGAACTCCAAGCAACTACCAACTAAAGTCGGCTTAAATAATAAAATCTATTTGCCATTTCCAGAACCCATTAGCCAAGGAACAGCTTTTCTCCCTTCCTGAAAGAGGGAGAGAGCTTATATTCCCAAAGAATCAGAGCCAGGTAACAACAAACTTATTGAGCAGTTAACATATGGCAGGCACTGCTGTAACTGCTCTATATGCTTTAACTCTCTCTCCATAAAGACCTACAAGAAAGTGACTAACCTATCTAATAAAAGAGTAATATGCAAATTGACCGTCACTCCAACACACAAGATGGCTGCCCCCATGTGGACACAAGATGGCTGCCACAAGATGGCCAGAAGGGGAGGGCAGTTGGGAGGGACCAGGCCTGCAAGGGAGGGCAGTTGGGGGTGATCAAGCCTGCAGGGAAGGGCAGTTGGGGGGGGACCCAGGCCTGCAGGGGAGAACAGTTGGGGGAGACCAGGCCTGCAGGGGAAGGCAGGTTGGGGGAACCCAGGCTTGCAGGGGAGGGCAGTTAGGGGTGACCAGGCTTGCAGGGGAAGGCAGTTCGGGGGGACCCAGGCCTGCAGGGGAGGGCAGTTCGGGGGGACCCAGGCCTGCAGGGGAGGGCAGTTAGGAGTGACCAGGCCTGCAGGAGAAGGCAGTCAGGGGCAATCAGGCTGGCAGGGTTGTGGTTAGGGGGTGATCAGGCTGGCAGGCAGAAGCAGTTAGGGGCAATCAGGAAGGCAGGCAGGCAAGGAGTTGGGAGCCAGCAGTCCTGGATTGTGAGAGGGGTCCCAGATTGGAGAGGGTGCAGGCTGGGCTGAGGGACACCCCCCGCCCCGTACATGAATTTAGTGCACTGGGCCTCTAGTTACATTATAATCACCATTTTACAGATGAGGACACTATGGCAGAGAGAAGTGAAGTCGTTAGCTCAAGGCCACAGAACTGTGAAACCAGATTTCTAACCCGAGCAGTCAGGCTCTAGAGACCTTAATAATTTCTCTATATTTTTTCTGGGTGAACCATTTAGATTTCTGCTGTTTTACTTAGGGAAACGGAGCACCAGATGCAGGTCAAGAACTTGGCCTGTGACACACAGCAAATCTGTAGCAAATCTAGGCCTGGACATTCCTATTTACCGCTGTGGGGCTCTTACTTTGTGCAATAAGAGACCCAGGGAGGGGGAGGGGCTCACCGAGAACTGAAAAAGAGGGCTTTGGGGGCAGATCTGGCCTCCCTACATTCAGGGGCGGAAGGGAAAGAATTGGGACTAGGGACCCACTCATTTCCTGAAAACAAGCATCTTTAGATCAAGGTAGGGCTTTGAAGGCAAACGGGACTCGCAGGTCAGGGAAGATGGGGGCTGAATGCTCTTCTAGAGCCTGCCACCTTAGGCTGGGCTCCCAGACAGGGGAGCCACTCTCTCCTCGCGCCTGGAGGTGAGACTTTAGGTGCCAGGAAAACTCTAGCAATTCAGTGCTGTGCCAGGAGAAAAGGCAGATCTCCTCCACCCTCTAGCAAGAGCAGAAGGGACGGCAGCACCCACCATTCTCCATGTATTCCGTGATGATGTAGATGGGCTCCTGGGTGACCACCGCGTAGAGCCGGACCAGCCGCTGATGTTGCAACTGCTTCATGAGGTTGGCCTCAGCCAGGAAGGCGTCGGGCGACATGCTGCCCTGCTTCAGGCTCTTCACTGCCACCTTCGTGTGCCCGTTGTAGTACCCTGGGGTGGGGAGGGGTTGGAGGAAGTCACCCAGACTGTAGGGAGACTCTCGGACCTCAGTGGACGCCTCCCTTCCCGCCCCCCGCCCCCGCAGTCCAGGAGGGCCTCACTTACCCATCCACACCTCCCCGAACTGGCCAGCCCCCAGCCGCTCCACCAGCTTCAGCGTCTCCCTGGGAACCTCCCACTCGTCCTCCCACCACGGCTTCTGGGGCTTCTGGGTCTGGCAGGGGCGGCTCAACCGCGTGCATAGCCCGTCTGGAGCATCTGCGAGGACAAGGGAGGGAGTAGGGACTTCACTCAAGTCCCGTCTAAGGAAATGGCCTAGCAGGGGAGGTGTGGACACCTCGGCTGCAGGATATGGCACCTCACCCCTGCCGAGAATGAAAAAGCATGCTTAGTGATGGGTAGAGCGTATCCCCGAGAGGGACTTGGGGGAGGCAGGCTGCTAGGACAGTGGTGAGGGAGCCTCAGGCCCACGTCTGAGGGCTACTGCTGCGCTCACTGGTGTAATGGCGGACCAGCTCCTGCAGGCCGGGAAAAGTGATGCGGGGGGAGATGTAGAAGCCTCCTTTGTCCAGGTTACGGATCTTGTAATGTTTCACCATCTCTCCTTGGTTCTGGTCGAAGTCCCGAACGGACAGGGAAAACGATCCTGAATAAAAGAATAGGTAAGCGAACGTCAGAGGGGGAGGGGTGACCTACGGTGCACCTTGGCCACCGCGCCCCTGCCCGCAGGCTCGCTCGGCCCGCACCCGGGCGCCCGGGATCCAGCCCGGGCCCCGCCCGGCGCGGCCCCGCCCAGCCGCTCACCCGCGGTGCTCTCGCTCTCCCGGATCAGGAAGGAGCCGTGCGTGTTCCCGGGAGCCAGGAGCTGCCGTTCAGCATCCTTGCGACTCAGGTTTTTGAAGAACCAGCTGCGCAGGGCAGAGCGAAAGCCGTCGTGTGTTTGAAGGTTCTTCCTTCATCACCCTTCTAGCAGCCCTCCTCTGCTCCGGGGTCCCTAGGTCCGCTGGCTCCTACCCATTCCCAAGACGAGTCCCCACTCACGGTTCGGGCTCCAGGCTGTTCGCTTTGGCCACGAAGTTGAAGGGGATGAAACCTTCCTGGCCGGTGGTCAGAGACTGCGCCTTCCACCACTCGCCGTTCCTGAGAACATCGGTGGTCAGCGTGGCTTGCTCAGCCTGGACTCGGCTGGAAACCCTCCCTCCAGAGCCCCGGCTATTAATGCCACCCCACCCTCCAGCTCAGCATGCTCCAGCCTCTCATTTTGTCTCAAGGGCGCCTACTGCAAGCCAGTCAGGACCTGCAGGAGGGCTGCGGAACCCGGGGTCTCCGCTCCCTCACTCCCTCACCACCGCAGGGCAAGGATGGGTGGCATGGAGGGGACACTCACTGCTCCAGGACACGAAGCTGTTCACCCTTTTCGAATCCCAGGTCCCCATCGTGAGAGGGCTCATAGCTGTACAGGGCGATGACCAGGTTGTCTGTAAAGACCAGGAGGCGTCAGGGAGAACCAGCCTGAATTAGGCTGGGAACATGGAGTTCAGAAGTGACAGGGTGGAGTACAAGACTGGGGCAAGAGAAGAAGGGCAGAACAGAGGGGAGATGGAAAGGAGATGGAGGCCAACAGCCAAAGATCCACAGGCCTTATCTTCCAGGCCCTGCTGGCTGAGGTCACCTTGCAGTGGAGAAGCTGGGGGGTTGGTGTCCTGGTAGGTGACCAGTGGGTCCCGCACCTCGGAGCCATTCCGGAGGGGCAGCTGTGGGGTAGGGGATGAGAGGAAGGTCAGAGAGCAGGAGGCTGGGTCAGATCCCGGCTCCCCTCCCCACCACCCTGATCTTCACTTCTCCAGCCTAGCTGGGTCTGCCTCTCCCTGAATTTGCCAACTACTTGCTGTGTGGCCTTAGGAGAGTCCCTTCCCTTCTCTGAGCCTCTTTTCCTTTCTGTAGTGCAGAGGAGAGAGCCGCTGTTATTTCAAGGACCTTTAGTGGTGGCCCATTTCGTTCTTCTGAGTTGTGCACACCCCCTGGCTCCCTCACCAAGCCCCATGTCTTGCCTCTTACCATGGCCTTGCTGTCCAGTGAGACGATGGGGTAATGGCAGTTCTCACATACATCAATGTTTTCCATCCAGTCATCTTCAGGGTTTGAGCTGCAGCTACAGCCCATGGTCCCTGGGGGAATGGAGAGGAGCTTAAGGGGTTCCCCCAACATCTGCTGGCCCAACACCTGACATACTGGGGCCTCGCCCTGAAAACTTCCAGATGTACCTGAGATTGTTAGCCCTCCTCCCCAGGCCCCCATTCAACAGCCATAGAAAAGCTGAAATGGGGACCTAGCTACTAACTGCTGCTCCCTCGGAGCCCCCATGCCACAAGTAAAGTCACACACACCCCAGTCCTAGGCCCTGCCCCCTCCCCCCCACCTGGGATGGGCAAACCGACACAGGCACCTTTGTTAGTCTAGCTGCCCGCTTCCTGCCTCTCCCCCAACCTCTTTCTCTCTCTCTGCCCATCCCCCATGTTGGGGGACTACCCACTAGAGATCATACATTTCTTCCAAACCCTGGGAGAGACCTAAGTTTTGATCCGCCCATACCTTCGAAGTGTGTGCACCCCACCTGCTAATACAATTCCCCTCTCCCACCCAGAAGGCTAAATGAAAGACTCCTGTTCCCCAAAGTCAGCCATCGGCCTCGACCCCCTTCCCCTCCCACACAAGTCTCCTTCAGAGGGTTCCTTCTGCTTCTCCCCAGCAGAAAATCCTTCAGTGACCCTATTGGCTGTACCTTTCTTTTATTTGCTTGCTTTAGCAGTGGAAACTTTTTGTCAGATGAAATCAAGCAGAACCCCATAGATAAAGCAAAAATGGAGCCGTTGTGCCTAAAGCCCTCTCTCTGAAGCCCCTAGGAGTCCCCAGGACACCTCCTTCCCTGGGCTGCTCCTCAGAACTGCTTGGAAAGCACTAGTCCTCAGATAAAGTTAAATTCACCATGTGCTCAAGACCCTTTAATATCAAGATCACATCCACTTCCTCAGTCTCTTCTTACACACACACGCACACAGACACACACACAAGCACCCCCCCTACACACTCACAGTCTGTGTTTTGAGCTACACTAGTCCCTCCCAAACACCCCACACGATTTTCTTACTCCAATGCCTTTGCACATGTGCTTCTTCTGCCTTGGGATGCTCTCTTTTCGTCCATCTATTGAACTCAACTTTCAAGGCTCAGCTCACATATTACCTACTCTGTGAAGCCTTCCCAATGCTCTTTGCTTCTACAGTTCTACTCAGGCCACAATCATCAACTTAGGCACTGAGTGGCCAAACTACACTGACTTATGTGTCAATCCCATGGCCTCTTCCACCCCTTGATGAGGTGGGGGAATGCCTGGAGAACAGAACCTGTGCTTATTTGCTTGAATGCCCCAGCACCCAGAACTAGTTGTCATTTATAAATATCAACTAGGGCCCAGGCCAGGCATCTCAATTGATTAGGGCATTGTCCTGAAACATAAAGGTATGGGTTCGATCCCCAGTCAGGGCACATACAAGAAACAACCAATGAATACATCAATAAGCGGAATAATCTCTCTCTCTCTCTCTCACAAACAAATAAGTAAAATTGACTGGTATATGAAGGGTTAATGCACAGATTCTCTCCCAGATGAGAAAAAGCTAAGAAGTTCACCACCACAAAACCACTAATACAAGAAATGTTAAAGGGACTTCCAAAAGAAGAAATATGAACAATAAAATGGCAATAACTACAGACCTATCAATAATTAGTTTAAATATAAGTGAATTAAATCTAATCAAAAGACATAGGGTGGCTGAATGGATAAGAAAACAAGACCCATACCTATGCTGCCAACAGGGAACCTATTTCAGATCGAAAGACACATGTAGACTGAAAGTAAAGGGATGGAAAAATACATCTCATGCAAATGGAAATTTTAAAAAAAGCTGGGGTAGTAATATTTATATCAGACAAAACAGACTTTAAAAAAATCCTCTCTTGAGGATATGTTTTTATTGATTTTTTAGATTTTATTTTTTAAAATATATTTTTATTGATTTCAGAGAGGAAGGGAGAGGGAGAGATAGAAACATCAATGATGAGAGAATGATTGATCAGCTGCCTTCTGCATGCTCCACAGTGGGGACAGAGCCTGCAACCCTGTCATGTGCCCTGACTGGGAATCAAAGCATGACCTCCTGGTTCATAGGTCGATGCTCAACCCCTGAACAACACCGGCCAGGCAGACAAAATAGAGTTTAAAACAAAAGCTATAACAAGAGGCAAGGAAGGACATTTCATATATAATAGCTACAATTTGGAAGCAACCAAAGTGTCCATCAATAGACAATCGGATAAAGAAGATGTGGTACATATGAATATACAACAGAATATAACTCTGCTATAAAAAAATAATGAGCTCTGACCATTTGCAACAACATAGATGAACTTGGAGGATATTATGATAGGTAAAATAAATCAGATTTAGAAAGACAAATAACAAATGATTTCACTTACATGTGGAATTTAATGAACAGAATAAATAAAATAGAAACAAACTCATAAATACAGAGAACTGGTAGTCTCCAGATGAGAGGAGGGTGGAGGGGCTGGGTGAAAAAGGTGAAGGAATTAAGAAGTTCAGCCTGGCCGGTGTGGTTCATTGTTGAGTGTCGACCTCTGAACCAGTTACTGGGTTGTAAGGTACAGCATAGGGAATGTAGTCAATAATATTGGAGCAACTATGTATGGTGCCAGGTGGATACTACACTTATTAGGGGGCTCACTTTGTAAGTTATATAAATGTCTAACCACTATGTTGTACACCTAAAACTAATATACTATTGAATGTCAACTGCGATTAAACAATTTAAAAGATTGTTTTAATGTGCAGATTCTCCCATCTGTAAAGGTCTTAGCAGCCACCAAAACTAATCTCTGATTTTAGGTGAACAGACCAAGGCCCAGAGAGGCCTGCTGAAATTCACACAACTTATCTAGCAGGACAAAGCTAGAGTTGCTAACCTCTGCTGGGCCCAAGTGGAAGGAGGGTGGAGTTAGCAAGGATTAAGGACATATGTCAAAATTATACCCCAATTTTGAAAAATTTATTTTAGAGGGAGGAAGAGAGAAAGGGAGAGCGAGAGCAAGAGCACACTAGAGCGAGAGAAAGAGAGAGAGAGAGAAAGAGAGAGAGAGACAGAGAGAAAGAGAGAGAGAGTAAGATCTACGTAAGAGAGAAACATCAATTGGCTGCTTCCTGCACACCCCCTACTGGGGATTGAGCCTGCAACCTGGACATGTGACCTGACTGGGAATCAAACCATGACTTCCTGGTTCATTGGTTGACGCTCAACCACTGAGCCACCCAGCTGGGCAAGCTTCTGTTTCTTTTCTTTTCTTTTTTAATAATTCCTTATTGTTGAAAGTATTACATACGTCCCAAGCTCCTGTGTTTTAAACTGAGATGCTCATAAGCTCTCATGGGTACCAGAGTCACTGGTATGCATCTTCCCAGAGCATTTTCCTTGACCTTCTTCATATAGTTAAACAAACCCAGATCTATTATAGAGGAAAATGCAAAATATACGTGAAATTTTAAGCCAAATCAAGGAAAAGGGGACACATTAATTCTTCCCCCTACTGTTAGGAGTCTTGGAGGAGGGTAGGGGGTAGACGTTTGAGAAATCGCTCAGCCACAGTCCACCCATCTGTGGCTGCAAATGCCTTTGTTTTAAAATTAAAATTTATTGGGGTGGTCAGCATGAACATATAGGTTTCAGGTGTAGGTTTCTATGTTACATGATCTGTGTATTGCACCATGTGCCCACCACCCAAAATCAAATCTTCTCTTGTCATCATGAGATGGCTTTTTGACTGCTATTTTTATTCTGACCAGGAACTGGTTAGTAGCAAAAGCCTTCAGGAAAGGACTGATGACAACCTGGAGCCAGCCTAAAATAAGCTGAGCTATCTAGAAAGGTCGTGAGCATCCTGTTGTTTGTGCTACCCAAACAGGCCTTAGAAAACCACAGTTTGGTTATAACGTAATTGAGAACACCAATGTCAGATGGCGTGTGGACTGAGATCAGTAAGGTCCCTCCCAGGCCTGACATTCTTGGAGGCCCTGGGAAAGGGTAAGAGAAAGATGAGAAAAGTTTGGGGTTATGAAAAGGGGATGAACTGGGATGCAGCAGCGAGGAGAGGTCAGAGGAAGGGCAGAAGGAATCATAGGCCTGGAAGCTGGTACCTAGTCCAGGCTGGGGTCCTGGGGAGGGAAAAGGAGCCTCAAGGTTTTGGGCAAGAGTCCAGGAGATGATGCAGGCAGGACCTGATCCTGGACTGACTCTGGGCCTATCAGAGAGGACCTGACATCCCTAAAGACTGGGGCCATGAGTGGACAAAGTTAAGTTGTGTTAAATTAAGCGGAAAGGAACTCTGTAACTCTGCCAGAATCTGACCCCTAAGTATTTCCTCCCTGGCTTGTTTTGTGCTCCGAAGCACTCCAGCCGCAGGTGGCAGATCCTGCTCTCTACATGTAGGGCATGGCAGCAATCAGAAACCCCTAGGACCTGTCAGTGTCAGTGGCTCTAGAGCCACTGGGAGCGACATGGTCCTAGGAGGCCCCAGGATAATGTTGAAGGCCTGCAAGTTATTTCAATATTTTAAAAGTCTAAAGGGAAATTGTATTATTATTTGTTTCTTAATTTGACAAATTGTTTTATTGTTTCTTTAGTGCAGACTTAGTTAAGTCTCTGATTAAAATTTGAACTAGAAAACAAGAAAATTAGTACCTAAATGAGATAGTTTAATGGCAAAAACTTCAAATCATAAGATCCACAGGGTGTGTTTGTGGGGGGAGGGAGGAGTAGGTAAAACAGCGGCAAAGGAGTCCCTGGGAGAGATGAGTTTGGAAGCCCTAATGTAGTTTACCAGCCTCATTGTAAAGATGAGGAAGCCAGGGGATCAGAGAGTTACGTAATTTTCCCAATAGTACACGACTCTTGGCAGACGTGACGCGCAAATCAGGCCCCTGCCTCTTTTATCGAGGTACTCTACCCTTACTCCCTGAGAAGTCTGAAGAGGGTGGAGGATCCTGAGAGGTCACGGAAAAAACGGACAGGGAGGCAGGTGTGACAGAATTGGATCCACTCTCCATCAAAAATGTAATCATTGTAGCTCAGCCGGTGTGGCTCAGTGCAGGAGGCAGCCACTCGATATTTCTATCTCCCTCTCCCTTCTTCTCTCTCTGAAATCAATAAGAACATATTTTTTAAAATATATTTTTATTGATTTCAGAGAGGAAGGAAGAGGGAGAGAAAGATAGAAACATCAATGATGAGAGAGAATCATTGATCAGCTGCCTCCTGCATGCCCCAGCCTACAACCCTGGCATGTGCCCTTGACCAGAATCGAACCTGGGACCCTTCAGTCCACAGGTTGACACGCTATCCACTGAACCAAACCAGCTAGGGCAATAAGAACATATTTTTAAAAATGTAATCATTGTTCTGTTAACAAAGTCTTTTCTCTCCAAGACAATTCTCCCTCTACCTGGAATGCATGTTTCTGAGTGTACATTTACCTGATTGGTGAGTGCAAGTGCGTACATATGGAGGCATATGACTCAGTGAGCATTCCTGCTAACGTATGCATAGCCATGGGTGAGTCAGTGCATGCAGATGGAGATATACAAAAATAGGGGTATGTATAGTTTGTGACTGTCCCTGTGTAATTGTGAGATCTTACATAGATACATCTATTTATATAAAATGTGGGTCCCATTCTTCTGGTCTTTGCTTGACAGAGATTGCTGAGTACCCAAAATTATATGACCAGGTTAATAAATGAAGTCAGTAAAAAGAAAAGAAAAATTAAAACTTAATAGAAATTTCTCATTGTCTGAAAGAAAAAATAAGAAAAAAATCCAAGGAATCCCAAGGGCTTTCAGAACCAGCAATGAGGGCAGATTCTGGGGTAAATGAAACAGGACATTCTCTTCTCACAACTCAGAAATTCAAGGTCAATAGCAGGAATTCTGTAGATTCTAAACCTCCTCTGACTAGGCTCTGGAATGTTCTCCCTCAAACTCAAGGCTGTCCATGGTCCACAGAGCACTTTGTGCCATTTAGAAGGGCCACCCGTCCCTGGGGTTAAAAAATGTGAAGAGCGAGCCCTGTCTGATGTGGTTCAGCAAGTTGGCGTGTCATCCTGTACACCATTGAGAAGGTAGTGAGTTCGATTCGATTCCTGGGCAGGGCACAGACAAGAGGCAACTGGTGGATGTCTCTCTCTCTCTCCCCCCCCAATAAAACAAACAAACAAAAAATTTGAAGAGTGCAGTGAGGGCTAGCTTTCAGTCCCCATCCCTTCTTGCCTCTCAGTGAAGTACTCAGACACACACACACACACACACACACACACACACACACACACACACACACACAATGGCCCTGCTCACATTGTGTAGAACTGATCAAAACCCCAGGCTGGCCCTAACCGGTTTGGCTCACGGAAGAGCTTCGGCCTGAGCACTGAAGGGTCCCAGGTTTGATTCCGGTCAAGGGCATGTACCTTGGTTGCGGGCACATCCCCCAGCGGGGAGTGTGTAGGATGCAGCTGATCGATGTTTCTCTCTCATTGATGTTTCTAACTGTCTATCGCTCTCCCTTCCTCTCTGTAAAAAATCAATAAAATATATTTTAAAAACAAACAAACAAACAAAAAACAGGCTGGGGGGAGTCCTGGACTAGATTTTCTGATTCCAGGCTTGTTTAGGAATCATATCACGATGAGTTCTGATTCTTGCTGACTCGTTTACATTTGTCAACTCCATAGACATGATCATAGACGTTACCTGGCCTAGCTGGCCACAGAATGTGTTTTACCCTCTTTTTAAAAAAGAAAAAAATTTTTGTTTTTTTGGTTGGTTTCAGAGAGAGCAAGGAAGAGGGACACAGAGAGAGAAACATCAATGATGAGAGCGTCATTGATCAGCTGCCTGGTACATACTCCCTAATGGGGATTGAGCCCACAACCCGGGCATATGCTGTGACCTGGAATTGAATCGTGACCTCCTGATTCATGGGTCAACGATAAAGCACTGAGCCTCAAGGGCCGGGCTGTTTTGCCCTCTTTAAATTAAAAAAAATAAATAAATAAAAAAGGAGGGGCGGGCAACATTTTTTCTCCCAGGAAGTATAAACTTATTCATTTACTAAACATCCTGTCCAAAATGTGTGCCAGCTTCTTGCCTGGGTTTCTCAGGCTAATCCTTTACAAAGAGCAAGCAGGCTAGTCCACTGCAGACCACTGTTGTACTCTGGGCAACCTTGTGGCAAAATCTGTCAGGAATAGTTTCAAGGCCTTTTTCTTTGGCCAAGATTTGGTTATTGGCAAAGTTGCAAATGTTCAATGAAGAGCTTTAGCTTTGGGTTGCCCACACAGAACCCTCATCAGAGTACTCAAGAATCAGGGTTGGCAGACAGGGTAAATAAATTCTACTGGGTGAAACAGGGATGTGTCCTGAGTTGCCTCCTTTTTCATGTGTTTCTTTTAAAAAAAATACATTTTATTGATTTTTACAGAGAGGGAAAAAGAGGGATAGAGAGAAACATGGATGAGAGAGAAACATCGATTAGCGGCCCCCTGTACGCCCCCTACTGGAGATTGAGCTCACAACCAAGGTACATGCCCTTGACCGGAACCGAACCCAGGACCCTTCAGTCTGTGGGCCGATGCCCTATCCACTGAGCCAAACAGGTGAGGGCCATGTGTTCCTCTCTTATATAACGCCACTTCTGAATGAACTTCGTGAGTTCAGAGTTCCCAAAAATAGGGAACATGAAGATAAGTCTCAAAGGAGGCAAGACCATACAATGGAGTCAAGACAGTCTCTTCAGTACATGGTGCTGGGGGACTGGACAGACACTCGTGAAAAAATGAAACCAGACCACCAACTTACACCGTAATAGACACAAATATAAACTTAAAATGGATAAAGGACTTAAACGTACGATGGGAAACCATTAAAATCTTAGAAGAAGCCATAGGCAGCAAAATAGCAGACATTTGTCATAGCAATATATTTAATGATACAGCTCCCAGGGCAATGGAAACTAAGGAGAAAATAAACAAATGGGAGTACATCAAAATAAAAAGCTTCTGCACAGCAAAAGAAACCATCAACAAAACAATAAGAAAGCCCACTGCATGGGAGAACATATTTGCCAATGCTATCTCCAATAAGGGTTTAATCTCCAACATTTACAGGGAACTCATACAACTTAACAAAAGGAAGATAAACAATCCAATCAAAAAATGGGCACAGGACCTAAATAGATAGTTTTCGAAAGAGGACATACAGAAGGCCAAGAGACATATGAAAACATGCTCAAAGTCACTAATCATCCGAGAGATGCAAATCAAAACAACAATGAGATACCATCTCACACCTGTCAGAATGGCTATCATCAACAAATCAACAAATGACAAGTGCTGGTGAGGATGTGGAGAAAAAGGAACCCTCCTTCACTGCTGGTGGTAATGCAGACTGGTGCAGCCACTGTGAAAGATAGTATGGAGTTTCCTCAAAAAGTTCAAAATGGAACTCCCATTTGACCCAGTGATCCCACTTCTAGGAATATATCCCAAGAAAACAGAAACACCAATCAGAAAGGATATATGCACCCCTATGTTCCTAGCAGCACAATTCACCATAGCTAAGATTTGGAAACAGTCTAAGTGCCCATCAGCAGATGAGTGGATTAGAAAACTATGGTACATCTACACAATGGAATACTACACTGCAGTAAAAAAGAAGGAATTCTTACCATTTGCAACAGCATGGATGGACCTGGAGAGCATTATGCTAAGTGAAATAAGCCAGTCAGTGAAAGAAAAATACCACATGATCTCACTCATTTATGGATAATAAAGAACATTATAACCTGATGAACAAAAAGATAGATACACAGGCAGAGAAGCATTGATCAGACTATCAAGCTACAGCAGAAAGGCTGGGGAGGGTTGTTGGGGAAGGTAAGAGATCAACCGAAAGACTTGTATGCATGCATATAAGCATAACCAATGGACGCAAGACACTGTGTGTGTGTGTGGGGAGGGGGGGTGTGGGGAGGGCATGTGCAGGGAAGGGGGTAGGGGAGGCCGGGGGAAGGTCAATGGGGAAAAAAAGGAGACATATGTACTACTATTTGTAATACTTTAAACAATAAAATAAAATTTAAAAATAAAAACATGTTTGAAAATAAAAAAAAAGATAAGTCTCTTACATGCAAACAAGTTGAATTTATTCTCACAAACTGGAAGTGTGCTGAACATAGAACTGATTCTGCTAGTTAATTGTTGCCATAAACAAGGGCTACAGAGCAATTACGCTAAAGCTGGTATTTTTGGTAGAGGCCCTTCAACTAGTAACTTTTATGTACCTAGTAATCCCTTGTAGTGAGTGCCTTCCCTCATACCTCTGTGTGTATTTTGCGCCAAGGGGTTTTATCAGGACAGAGCCTTACTTACAGCTTGACAACTGCGCTGCTTTATTAAACTTTCTTGGAGTCTGCAGGTCATGGAGGCTCAGCTCACCATGTCCATGTCACAGTGACCCAAGTTCAACTTCAAGGCCTCCCAGTCACTCACTGGCAGATGGTCTTTGGGCAGGTTACTAAATCTTTCCCAGCTTCCCCTAGTGACTTCATCTACAAAATGAGAATAAAAATAGACCTGCTTCTAGGGCTACTGTGAGCATTACGTATGATATATAGATGATCCCAAATAATAAAGTGCTTAATGTGGTGCTTGGCACATAATAAGGACTAAATAAATGAGAACTATAGTTATTGGAGGCTAGCATAAACATTTCATTATACCATTAAGCATTTTCCATACTAAAATTATGAGTCATTTTCATTTTTCTTTGACATTTTTGGTATTTTCACGGACCACCTTTTCTCCTTTAGTATATTTACCTAAAATGAAACTTCACTAACATAAATGGAAAACCAGTATCACCAACCATAAATAGAAGTCAGTACACATGAAAATAAACACATAATTTAATACATAAATTCTCATTTGTAAACGTCTACTCATCATCACCCCCTGAAATCACTCACCCACGTCAGTGGTGCACAGGCCATATTTTTGGAAATGCTGCACTGTGAGACAATTTTGAGCTTAGGCCTCTGTCAGTGAGTTAGAGGAGGTACAATTTTCCTTTTCTTTTTCTTTTTAATATGCTTTTATTGATTTGAGAAAGAAAGGAAGGGAGAGAGAGAGGGGGGAAAAAAAGAGAGAGAGGGGGAGGGAGAGAGAGAGAGATCAGTTGCCTCCCATACACACCCAACCTGGGTCTGGGCCCCGACCAGGAATCAAACCTGAAACCTTTACTAATAGGTGCATGGAATGATGCAAAACCAAATGAGCCACACTGGCCAGGACAGACACAATTTTCTTTTCTTTTCTTTTTTAAGTGTATTTTTTTATTTATTTCAGAGAGGAAGGGAGAGGGGGAGAGAGATAGAAACATCAATGATGAGAGAGAATCATTGATCACTGCCTCCTGCAGGCCCCCTACCAGGGACCAAGCCCCCAAGCCGGGCATATGACCAGAATCAAACCTGGGGCTCTTAAATCCGCGGGCTGACTCTCTATCCACTGAGCCAAACCAGCTAGGGTGGCACAATTTTCTTAATGGGCCAGCCTATTCACAAAAATTTAGTGGGCAATTTTTATGTGCCAAGTTCTGGTCTAGCGCTGGAGATACAGAGGTGCACAAACAGAGAGGTTCCCATGCACCTGGCCCTGCTCTCTGTGACCAAGCCGGGTGCCCCTCTGGCAAGCTACTCCATTCTCACCGGAAGCCAAAATGCCTGTCTTCAGCTCACTGATCGGTAATGTCTGTGACTCCCAACAACACTGACAACACAAAACAGCGATACTTGCCAGGAAATAGCATCTCAAAATCACCACCATTACCCACTTACCAAGTTACTGATGATTAGCTAAAACTTAAAAAGGTGGGGTAGATCTCCACGTATTGACATGGTAAGACATCCGAGATATAGCATGGTCAGAAGTCACAGAACAGAATGTAGAGTATAAGCATGGTTGCATTTAAATATGTATATATATAGGGGGTTCTTTTAAGCTGGGCTCTGTGCTAAGCCTTTATTTGCATGATTTCATGTAATTCTCATAATAATCCTATGAAGTAAGTGCTATTATTATCCCATTTTACAGATGCAAAAACTGAGGCCCAAACAGGGTAAAGCAATTTGCCTGAGGTCTCATAACAAACAAATAACTGGTGGAGTGACGATTTGAGCCTGAGTTAACTTGCCTCCAGAGACTAGACTCTTAACCACCAGGCTTTTTAGTCGCCATACATAGGAAATTCTGGAAGAATGCACACCAAATTGTCCACAGTGAGCACGCCCCAGGAGTGAGATTGGAGGGAGCTGCATTTCTTGCATTTCTTTACATGCCTCTATACTGTTGGAGTTTTTAAAATTCAAATCCTCTGCCACTTTTGCACATGAAGAAAACAAACACAAACAATAAAACCACCATCGACGCAAACACTCTGCTAAGAAACACGATCATTTGAGGAAGATCAGTTCTACAGCCCATCCTTCCATTCCTCTCCTTGTCTCAAAAGGGATAGACATGGAGGAGGTGATGCTGGGGGCAAAAAAGGTTCTGAGACCAAGGATGTTTGGAAAACACTGGATTAGACAAAATCACTCCAGCTCCTTCATGGAGGGACTTCCAGAGCTTTAACAAGTTCACGTCCACCATGAAGCTAATCAGGACAGTTTGTAGCTGAGACCATGTTGATGTGGCTCTAGAACGCTTTTCTTTCCAGGCGCCTCAGGGAACTAGTGTTCTTTAGAACAAGCATTGGAAATGCATCTACAGATACTTTTAAGCCAGCACTAACGTTGGTTGTTAGAGGAGGCCACATCCCGGGATAGATAGTATCGTGGTCTTGCCTGTCCCCACACACCCGCTCCTCTCCGCATTGCTTTCACTGAATTAAGCTTGGCCTTAAAGCCATCAGCTTGTGGGTGTGTTTATGGATTTGTAAGGTCCAGTGTGTGTTGTATGTGTAGCCCCTGCTCTGCCTCTGAACATACATGAGTATATACATTTTCCAATGAGGATATGTATGGTGTTTGTGTAGCTGTGTGGGGGATCCTCTTCTAAGATAGACCTGTAGCTTAGTCTACAATTCTCACACCCACTATACACAGGAAACAAGCTCATTTGCAAAGCCACACCACAAGTGTGAGAGAATGGGTGGTTCACTGGTTTGCCCAGGCACTGAGTGGGAGTAATTCTGGGTGTGGGCATCCCTCCCTTTGGTGCAGGAAGATGGAGTGTCAAACCTCTGTTAAGCACCTACTATGTGTCCCGGCACATCACAGTCATTATTTTCTCTTTGAGTACCCACAAGCACTCTGTAAGGGAGAGACTCATTATTGCCTCTTTAGAGATAAGTAAACCGGAGTCCGGAGAGGTGAAGCCACTTGTTCAAGAAAATGGCAGAGCCGGAATTGTGCCTGGGTCTGCCTGCCTCTGAAATGCGTGTTTTTTGCGTCGGCTGTCTTGCATTTGGTTTTGCTCTGAGATCTCTGCCATCGTGGTACACAAGGAACAGAACCCAGGGACAGAGACCGTGGCTTCATGTTCTAGGGACTCTCCAAAGGGGGCCATTCTCCTCCTCAGAACTGCCCTGACTCTTCCAGGAAGCCTCCCAGATCACCCAGGGACGTCTTCTCCCGTCCTCTGAACCCTTCACCTGTCCTTGGCCCCACCACTTGGCACTTTCTCCCTTGGAGAAGAACCTCTGCCTCGAGCCCTGGGTCCTCTATCACTACAGGCTGGGTTGGTGGGCAGGGGAACTGCTTATGCCTGTCCAGGATGTGGATGAGCCCCCGGGGTTCAGAGAGAGTCCGCATGTTCCCCAGCCCCCACAGAAGTCTGCAGGCCTTGGAGCTAGGGACAGGAGAAAGGTTGGAACATGCTGACTAGATGGAAATTGTGTGTCAAGAAAAACTCCAATGGCAGGGGAAACCTGGACGGTCTGGCGCAGGTAGGGACTCCCCCCACAAACTGAAGGCTGAGAGTTAGGTGGTGGGTGGGTGAGGGAGTGGGCAGTTAGCTGACTATGCTTTCCTGGGCCTCCACCTTGCTGGGGTTTGAAGCAGGAATCCACAGGACCAATTGGCCCTATACCTGCAGTCACTGAGCGGGGGGTGGGGGGGTTGGGGGGTGCAGTGGGAGCTAGCAGGCCAGGGGAGAGGGGAGGACATCCTGTGACACTTGGTAGGGGCAGGAATGGCAACTTTCCAGATGGAAGTTCAGATGTTCCTCATCAGGGCCAACTGCACCCCTGTCCGGGATTAAAATAGCCCTCCTCTCCCCTTCTCCCCTTATTCTCTCCGCTCCAACTTCCCAGCGTCCGGTCAGATGAAGGCCCCATCCCAGATGATAAATATGCCCTCACATATCCATCCACTCCCAACCGGAGACTCCTCTCTCTCTCAAGCAATGCTGGTCACTGCGGCTAAGATCTCTTTACTCCTGGCCATTCGGGTGCTCTGGGTGACCCCGATCTTTCTCAGGAGATTCTTGTCGCTGGGTTCTGCCCCAGCAACCAGAAGGATTCGGGTCCCTTGACTCAAGCCTGTCCATTACCCTGCTCCATGGGAGGTCACAGCCTAGACCATCACTCTGTCCCAAGACCTGGCTCTGCCACTGCCATGCTGAGGGACTGCCAGGAGGGAGTGCTTGACCCTCTCTGGGTGTCAGGAGGCTCATCCATCACAGGATGAGGGACTGGACTTGGGGATTCTTTTTCTTTTCTTCTTTTTGTATATGCACTGCCAAAGCGAGCGCCGACTTGGGGACTTCTGAAGGTCTTTATAATACCTGATAGTCCATGTGCCAGATCTCCAAGTGAGGTGGGGGCCGGTGGCGGGCCGTGTGGCAGAACCAAGAGCCAACATCTACATAGGAAAGAGGTGATCTGGCTGCCCTGCCAGATCACCTGACCTTCAGCAAGGTGCTTCTGTTCCCCAAGCCTACAGGGCTGCTGCAGATCCAGGCAGCCTGGCCCCATGTCTAATTTCATCCCCCTCATATCAGGTTCCCAACCACAGCCCCTTGACCCCTGTTCCCCGTACTCCTTACCTGCCCAGCCCAGGAGCCCTCTGGCCCCATTCACATGGTCCTCCTGGCCTAGCCTGGCTGCCCAGACAGTTTCAGCTCTCCTCACCGTGGTAGCCACCACCTGACTCCTCGCGCCCACGTCCCACCCTGACTTCCTGCCTCCTCCTGAGGGCTCCGCAGCCAACC
The DNA here is from genome assembly GCA_026230045.1 of Corynorhinus townsendii. Taxonomy (NCBI): domain Eukaryota; kingdom Metazoa; phylum Chordata; class Mammalia; order Chiroptera; family Vespertilionidae; genus Corynorhinus; species Corynorhinus townsendii. The sequence continues at coordinate 201,622,986 of JAPDVU010000002.1, forward strand.
GGGCCCCACTAGCCCAACCACAAGCCTCCAGCACCCCAAGCTTCCTGCCACCATGGTCCCTCGTGCCTCAGTCCCTGAGGGTCCTGTACATCTCCAGGCCTACCTCTCCTCACCTTGACGGTGGCACTTGGAGAAGGGAGCATATTTGATGTTATCTCCCTCCTGCCCTCCAGGGTGCACCAGGACAAGAGATTCAAGGGCAGCCTTTAAACCCCAAAGAGCAGGGGCAGGCAGACACACACTCAGCTGCCAGTGAAAGGCAAGAAGCACTGCTCTCAGAGTCTGAGAGACGCTTTCGTGACAGTCTGAGGCAAAGGTAACATCACTTCCGAGTCAGAGGAGAGTCCAATATCCCTGTTAAGCAGGTGGAGAGCAGAACCCCCATGTTATAGGCACGTGTCAGGCTAACATGGCTACTGCAGTCAGAAAAATAGCGTGTCATTTCTGGGCACAGGACAATAGCTTATTATAGTCAGAGGGTAGGCTAACATGCCTGGATGGCAAGCTGTTTAAGGAAGCAGGCAGGACAACACTATGGTTGGCGAGTGGTGGATCACTTCTAATTCAGGTAGAGGCAAGGCCACAGACCCTGTTAAAGGTGTGGGGACTGGCACCCTCTCCTGCAACAAACACCCCTTCCCCGGGCACCCAGGTGCAGGCAGCGGACTGGCAGCACTTTCTGTTATAGGCAGGAGGCAGGAACCCTGTCTCAAGCACAAGCAGGCCAAGAATCCCCCTTTAACCTGGGGCCACACTGAGGGTGGCACCATCATAGGCAGAGGGCCAGGTCACCAGTGTTATGAGAAACTCTAGGTGGCCTTTATCAGGCCCATGATCCTTGACCCCCTCCTAGAGGAAAGTATGAATGCGTCACTACCGCCACTGCCCGAGCTACACTGAGTGAGCAGGTTGGGGGAGGGGAGCCCACAGAGCATTGTTGGGGTTTGTGAGGTGGAAGCTGATTGTGTGTGCACCTCAGCTGCCGAGGGAAGGGGAGACAGGAAATGGGTGGGGGAAGAGGAAGCCTGAGTTGGAAAGTCAGACAAAGCTGGTAACAGAAACAAAGGCTGAGAGAGACAAAGTTAACAAAAAACACACAGCAGACCACAGAGACACAGAGCCCACAGTCCAGGCTGCAGCCGAAGCTCCCCTTCTCAGGCCATCCCGGGCCTCAGCCCAATAGGAATAGCACTGGCGATAGTAATGATAAGCAATTGAAATGTGCGTTTATTGAGTGCTTGCTGTGCATGGTCACACTAAAGACATGTCCAACTACTTGTGGAGTGAGAATTAGCACTTCCATTTTAGATTTAGAAATTAAGGGACCTCCTCAAGGTCTGATGGAAATAAATGGGGGGCTGGCATTGAATCCAGGTCTGGCAGGTCCTGCGTTCTTCAGCTGCTCATTTACCCAAGTCACGACCGGGGGTCATTTAGGATGTTAAGTTATTTCCCAGTCCCGATCTTGGTATGATAGATAGAGCTAGAGCTGTGGGGGAGATCAGGGTCCATTAGTTCGTGTCCACCGCCAACCCAGGCCTTCTCTCCTACAACGAATCCCTGGTCCCAGCAACAGAAGACACGCAGCGACCTTGGCCTGAATAAATGACTGCAGAGACCTTGGTGGGAAGCAGAGAGGGCATTTATTATGTAAGCTCCTACAGCCCCTCTCCAACTCCCTCACCACCCCTCCCCGTCCACCCTCCCCCCCCCCCCCCCACACACACAAACACACAGCTGGGGCAGCAGCAGGAACAGGATGCTGGGCTTTATGCTCCCAGATCTGAGTGTACCCACCAACCCCCGCTCCTGCCAGGTGCTGGTGCCTCTGGGGCACACCTCGCTTCCAGGTGGTTGGGGGGAAAGGGTAGCGGATGGTCAGTAGGCACGCAGGTTCCCCTCAGCAGAGCGTGAAGCGTCGGGCGCTGATGTTCATGCGTGTGAGGCCAAGGTGCCGCAGCGGCGGGGCCAGGGCCAGGCCGGCCCCCGGCTCCAGTTCCAGCTCCAGCTCAGCCTCGTCCAGCAGCTCTTGGTGCAGATGACAGGCTTGGTCCACCTTCAGCCGGTGCAGCTGGGCCCGCAGGCGAAGCAGCTGCCCCGCCAGCTGCCGGTCCTGAGCCTGCATCTCCCGCTGCATCCGAGAGGGGGCATCAGCCGGCTGCCCGGGCCCTCAGCAGCTCTCCCTCATCCGCCCGTCCTTCCCTTCCTGTCAACACCCTTGGTCTTTGCACCGTCTGTGTCCTCCACACCTCTTCTCATCCCAGTTTAATCCCTCCCCATCGCTCTGCCCTTGCTCCCCACGAGTGGTTCTAAAACCAAGCTAAGAAGCCAGCATTGCCCTGGCCAGTGTGGCTAGTCTGGTTGGAGCCTTCTCCCAGACACCTAAAGGAGGTGGGTTTGATTCCTTGGTTAGGGCACATACCCCGGTTGCTGGTTTGACCCTCTGTGGGATGTTTCTCACATCTCTCTCTCTCAAAAAAAAAAAATCAATACAATTTATAAAAAAGAAAAATTTAAAGAAGAACCCAGCATTAAACAAATACAGGTGCCTTAGGCCCCATCCCAGATAACTAAGTGGACTCTCCAATTGGGAGCCTGGACCTCTTTACATTTACACATGTTGGATTAAGAGCCACCTATTCAATATTCGCCCCCCAGCTTCTGCTTCCAGAGAGCCTCATTCTGTACTTCACAGTGTCTCTGGGTATAGCAATTCCCAGAGTAGGGGAGGCCATGCCCTCCCCATCTGTATAACTGGGGGCCCAAAGAGCAGCTCTGTCCCTTCAGCCACAGAAGCACAAGGTCAGCAGATTGAATGGAATCCTCCAGCAAGTCTTCCTGAATAAAACACTGTGTCCTGGCTCCTCAGGACACAGCCACAGGAATGCGCAGTTGCTGGAGGTGGGATCCATTCCTACCCCACACCGGTGGTCTTGGAGAACTGTCCCCAAGGCCCTTGGCAAGGCTGTCCACCCCACAGACTCACCAGCTCCCGTCGCAGCCACTCAAGGGCAGAGTCCATTGAGTCAAAGCCGCAGATGGCCCCAGGTGCCCCCCGCCCAGGCCCAGCTCGGGCCTTGCGCCAGGCCTGGCTCTGGACCTGGGCGGTCCACTCCAGATACGAGGGCCGCCGTGTCTGCAGCTGCAGCTTCGCCGTCAGCGCCTTCACAGAATCCAGGCTCTCTTCCTCCTCGTTTTCTTCACCCACTGCCTGGAATTTCAGTGGCCTCAGGGACATGGAGGGAGGGATGGGTGACAAAGCAGGACTGCAGCTCTGGGATTAGGAAAAGGCTGGTAATATTGCCCAGGTAGTGGCGGCGGGAGCTGAGGGTGAACGAAGTGTGCCAGTGTGCAATGATGAATGTTCAAGGTGGGTCGGGGAGGCTGAGTGTGTGAGGGTGAGTGAGTAGATGGGTGTGGGAGGCAGAGTGGGCAAGGGCTGGGATTTTCCAGGACCGCCAACCCTGGAGCCACGTGATGCCCATCCGTTTGGCGACAGAAGAAGCCCTGCTCTTTTGGCCCCTTGGATGAATGCTATTGTCTTTGCCCAGAAGGAGACACCCAGTTTCCCAGAAGGGAAGTTGTTGCCGGATAAGGAAAGCATCACCAACACCAGCTTCTTGGCCCTCTTCCTAAGACCCAAGCAAGGGCGTGGGGAGGGGAGAGAATGCTGACAAGCTGCCCTCTGTCCTCACTCATGGCAAAGGAAGTGACCAGAGCCCTGGCCCAGCAGTCAGAAGACTTGGGTTCTGCCGCTGGCTGTGTGGGACCTTGGCTACGTCACTGACTCTCTGCTGGGACAGATCTTTGATTTCAAACTATGCTCTAAGGAACTTTAGGTCCCCTTTGAAATCTCCCGGAGACTGCATGCAGGACCAGGGCACACCTGTGGGTGAGCTCCAAGGCCTGTTTCTCCCGGCCCTTCCCAGGGCTTCAACCCGAGCAGTTCCCTTTTTTAAGACTTCGTATTGAAATATAACTCACACAGAAAAACTCACATATCATAAACACACAACTTGATGAATACGCAAACGCTTGGCAGCTAGTGGACCAGAAGGCCCTTTGAAGGCAGGAGTTCATCTCCTTCTTCTTAAGAGTCAGTACTCGACACAGTATAGGCATCAGTGTCTGAGAAAGAAAAGAATAATTGGGCGGATGGGTTGACGAGTTCTCCAGTCAATCGGTTTATCTCGTGTAAATGTCCAGTTGAAGTGTGACTCTTGCCAGACCGTAAACCCTATGAACAGAACTCAGTCATCCTTTGGTTACAACACTAAGCACAGAGCCCAGCTCATTGTATGGGCAGAGAATGGGGTAATAGGGGACGGGGCTCCAGAAGTGGTCACCGTAGAGGTGACCTTAGGCAGGGACATCCAGCTGTGGTGGCTGAGGGGTGCCAGTTACACAGCTGCTTGCATTTAAGGTAGACCAAAGGATTTCCCCCACCTAACCTCAGATGTAAGGGAGGAAGTAGGTAGTTCCCAGTTTCACACCCACATTTTCCACTCCTGCCACCGGGGTCCAGAAGAAGAGATGGCATTTTTCTCTCTTTTTTAAGTCAGTCAGAGTGCCAGCATTCCAGTCTAAAAAGCCAAAACTATTGCCCTAGCCAGTCTGGCTCAGTGGATAGAACGGCGGCCTGCGGACTGAAGAGTCCCAGGTTCATTTGAAGTTTCGTGCTCCGTCCCCAGTAGGGGGCGTGCAGGAGGCAGCCGATCTATGATTCTGTCTCATCATTGATGTTTCTATCTCTGTCCCTCTCCCTTCCTCTCTGAAATCAATAAAAATATATTTGTCTTTTTTTTATTGTTTAAAGTATTACATATATTAGTACATATATCTCCTTTTTTTTCCCCATTGACCTCCCCCCAGCCTCCCCTCCCCCCTGTCGCATGCTCTCATCCCCCCTCAGTGTCTTGTGTCCATTGGTGTGCTTATATGCATGCATACAAGTCCTGTGATTGATCTCTTTCCCTCCCTCCCCAACACTCCCCAGCCTTCCCGCTGTAATTTGACAGTCTGTTCCGTGCTTTACTGCCTCTGTATCTATCTTTTTATTCATCAGGTTGTAATGTTCTTTATTTTCCATAAATGAGTGAGATCATGTGGTATTTTTCTTTCATTGCCTGGCTTATTTCACTTAACATAATGCTCTCCAGGTCCATCCATGCTGCTGCAAATGGTAAGAATTCCTTCTTTTTTATAGAAGCGTAGTATTCCATTGTGTAGAATAAAAATATATTTGTAAAAAATAAAGTAAAAAGCCAAAAATATTGAGTGCCTCGTGTGAATTAAGCACCAGGCTAAGGGTTTAAGCAAGATTATTATCCCCATTTCACAGATGGTGAAATTGAGGTTTCCTTAACAAGTTTTGCCTGGGGTCCTCGCTAAGAGGTGCTGGCAATAAGAGGGGGAAATTTCTTTGGAACTGTGTTATCCCTTCCTCCAAGGGGCCTCCTTAACAGCTGTCCTGCGGGGCGCCAGCTGCCCAGCCAGTTCCTGTCCCTTTTGGAGCCCGAGCTTGCCCCGCCTGACGCCTGACGCTCTGGAGTGTGTCCTTTTGCTGGGCCCCAGGCCCACCTCCGGAGGAATGGAGTTCTCGGAGTTGATCCTTGATCCCCACCAGTCGGGCGGCCCCACTGCGTGGCACTCTGTGCGTTACCGGCCACCACCTGCTGCTGTCTCCAGGGCCCCAGGCGACTCTGGACCTTTGGCTGTTGCATAGTGTTGACTCCATCGAAGCGGTGAGCTTGGAGGGGGCGACCCTGGAGTTGGGGACTTTCGCGGTTCCGCGGAGCGAGGGGAAAGAGGAAGTGCAGTTGGAGCTGGTGCATTACATCCAATCCTATAACTGGTTTCTCCTCCCCTGATGGGGGGCGGGAGAAACGAGTTATAGGATTGACACTTAGCCTAAACCTGTTCATCCCCAGGGTCGCGGGTGACTCTGGCACCATCACGCTGCGCTGTAAGGAAATGCGCGTGCTACAGCTGGACGCAGGGCGACGCTGGACATAGCCCGCTCCATCGAGGTACGCCGCGGTGCATCCGAGGCACTTCAGCTACCCCTATCCCGTAACGACGGTAGTAAAAAGGGGTTACTGAGCAAGAGTATTCAGCAGCCAGTGTTATCCCGGGGCACAGCTAATGGCTAGGGAACCCGGGTGGTCTGGAGTACTTGGAGAGGCGGGAGCTGCGGAACCGAGGGGCTGGAAGGTGTGGGTGGGATGATCCCACCTTTCCCAGATCCCCTGACTCCTTCTCCCTGGAATCGGTCATCACCTCCTATCTGTTCTTCTACCGTCCCGAGGGCTTGAGATTGGGCGACGCCTGGCACTTCCACCCGCCCGAATGCTACTACAAGGGAATAGCACGCGAGGTGGTGCGGTCGTGGGGGCCTCGGGATGTGGAAGCGCCGGGCCTGCGAGGGGCGCGGGGACACGGCACTCACTGGGTGCTCTAGAGCGGCCTTCGCCCCTCCCTGCGCTGCAGACCAACGCGTGGAGGCTGAGCGACATGAACAAGGACTTCAGCTTCTGCCCCAGTTACCCCCGCGCCGTGATCGTGCCCCGCGCCGTGATCGTGCCCCGCGCCGTGATCGTGCCCCGCGCCGTGATCGTGCCTCGCGCTGCGGACAACAAGGCCTTGGCGCTCAGCGCCCGCTCCCGCCAGGGAGGCAGCTAACCCGTGCTCACCTACCGCCACGCTCCCAGCGGACCCGTGCGCCCCGCCCCTCCCCAGATTCCGCCACTAGGACCAACCGCGTCCCTCTTGGGCCCTTTTCTGCGTTGGCCAATTCGCTGCCCCGCCGCTGCCCTGGCTCTTGCCCGGGCTCCAGCCTTTTCTGGCCCCGCCGGGTCCTGCCTCCAACTGGCCTCGCCCGCCCATCCTCCCCGGACTCGGGCCCCGCCTCTCCCGGGTTTCGGAGTCTGAGCTCCGGGGCCCCGCCCCCTGGTCAGTCCGGGCCTCTGAAGCCCAGTCCCGCTTTTGTCAACCCAGGACCCGCACCAGGTCTACTCACCGGGCCCTTCCCTGCCCCCACCACAAGGTACGCCGGGGTGCACCCGAGGCACTTAAGCTATCCCTATCCCGTAACGAATTCCGCTCGGAAGGCTCCTGCGCCCCAGCCCGCGCCTGCTAGCTCTGAGCCGCTCCAGTGTAGACTCGCCCAGGGGCTCTGAGCGAAGTGCGTGTGGGTACGGCTTCCGGAGCCCAGTCCCTGTCTGCAGGTGCTGCTACGATCCAGCCAGCCCCTGACCGGGCCCCAGAAGCGGCGCTGCACTGAGGATGAGGAGCTGCTGCGAGCTGTGCTGGCTGGGGCTCTACCTGGGTCCGAGGCATCATCGTGGATGTTCGCTCGGCCCAAACCGCCAAACAGGCCCGCAGGACTGGCGGCCGCACTAAATCCAAGGCCGCCTACCCTGGCTGGAAATGGCTGCACTGATCCCTGGAGAGGTAAGGGGCTTCCTAGGCTCTCCTGCAAGCCTCTTCCTGGTTGAAAAGGGGAAGAGGTATCTTACAGAAACCTTGAGAACTGTAAGCCTTTCCTGGTAGCCATCCCGCCAGATAGGCATCCCCACTTGCACCCTCCCACTGAAAAGAAAAGAAAAAGCACCGCTTTACATTACACTGAAAATTGTCTCCCAGGAACAGCCTCATTTCTCTCTCTCTCTCTCTCTCTCTCTCTCTCTCTCTCACACACACACACACACACACACACACACACACACACCCTCAGTATAGGTCCCAGCCCCCTGCCCTAGGACTGTACCTGCCCAGCTATATCTATTCCCTCTGTCTCCAGATGATGGTAGTACCAAGAGGAGGCCCTGAGGGAGTTTTTGTGCTTCAAGGAGGATGCACTGCTCCCCTACCCAGAATACAAAACTAGTTATTCATGTATGCAACCAACATTGAGCACAGGGCCTGAGATGGTGGCTAGCCCAGATAGGGCTGAGAAATTAGCAGTAAACCGGCAGTTCGAGCTCAGTATGGTAAGTAGCAGCACAGAGGAGCTGCCCTCTCTTAGTTTAGGTAGTCCAAAGAAAGTTCCCTTGAGAGTAGGCTTTAAATCCCCTACACTATTAGATGGAGGATAGAATAGGGAGAGAGGAGGAGTTAGTCAGAGGGTGAGAAAATGACATTCCACGTGGAAAGCAGTGCAGGTATATAGGAGCAGGGCGCCTGGTCATTTGTCCTGTTTGTGGAACTACAAGCACTTCCATATGGTGGGAGTGTAGAGTGTGAAGTGGAGGTAGAGAGAGGTCAGGCTAAAGAGATGAATGACAAGATCTTAGATGTCATGATTATGAGCTTAGACTTTATCCTAAAAGGCAGTGAAGTGAAAAGCTACCGCAAGTTTTAAAAAATGAGATGCAGCCCAGCTGGTGTGACTCAATGGTTGAGTGTCAACCCATGAACCAGGAGGTCATGGTTCAATTCCCAGTCAGGGCACATGCCCAGGTTTTGGGCTCAATCCCCAGTGGGGGGCATGCAGAAGGCAGCTGATCCATGTTTCTCTCTCATGGATGTTTCTATCTCTTTCCCCTCTCCCTTCCTCTCTGAAATCAATAAAAATTATTAAAAATAAAAGAGAGCTCTAGCCGGTTTGGCTCAGTGGATAGAGCGTCAGCCTGGGGACTAAAGGGTCCCAGGTTGGATTCCGGCCAAGGGCACATGCCCGGGTTGCGGGCTCGATCCTCCCCAGTAGGGGGCATGCAGGAGGCAGCCAATCAATGATTCTCTCTCAACATTGATGCTCCTATCTCTCTCTCCCTTCCTCTCTGAAATCAATAAAAATATATATTTAATAAAAAAAAGAGGTATAAAATACAGCATAGGGAATATAATCAGTAATATTGTAATGACTATATGTATATTTTTAATAAATAAATAATTATTAAAAATATTTTTTTGGGGAGGTCACTGGTAATTTTCAACTTTTTAAAAAATTAGTCCTCACCTGAGGATATTTTTTCCCATTGATATATATATCTCCTCACCCAAGGATATTTTCCACTGATTTTTAGAGAGAGTGGAAGAGATAGGTAAAGACAGAGAAAAAGATCAATGTGTTAGAAACATCAATTGGCTGCCTCCTGCACAAGCCCTGACCAGGGCTCAGGTCAGGGAGAAGCCTACAACTGAGGTACATGCCCCTGACCAGAATCGAACCCAGGACCCTGCAGTCCCCAGACCAACGCTCCATCCACTGAGCCAAACCGGCTAGGGCGTCAGTGATATTTTTTATATTTTTATTGATTTCAGAGAGAAAGGGAGAGGAAGAGAGAGGTAGAAACATCAATGATGAGAATCATTGATTGGCTGCCTCCTGCATGCCCCCACTGGGGATCCAGCCTGCAACCAGAGCATGTGCCCTTGACCGGAATCGAACCCAGGACCCTTAAGTCCACAGCCAGATGCTCTATCCACTAAGTCAGATCAGCTAGGGCTCCATTGATATTTTTTAGAGAGAGTGCAAAGAAGGGAGGGAGGGAGGGAGAGAGAGAGAAAAAAAACATCAATGTGAGAGGGATCAGCTAGGGCTCCGTTGATATTTTTTAGAGAGAGTGCAAAGAAGGGAGGGAGGGAGGGAGAGAGAGAGAAAAAAAACATCAATGTGAGAGGGACACATCGGTTGGTTGCCTGCTGTACAGGTCCTGATTGGGGCCAGACATTGAACCTGCAACTCAGGTACACGTCCTCAAATAGGAATCAAACCCATGACCCTTTGGTGTGTGAACTGACGCTCTAACCACTTAGCAACACTAGCCAGGGCTCACTGGTGATTTTCAGCAGAGCAGTTTTGGGAAAGTAGGAGCAGATACCAGAATCCCCAGAGTATTGTGTTTCTCTTGTCAGGATGGGGCTTCCCAGGGACTACTGTTTTGCTCCCATCAGATTGGGGTACTTCAAGGATACCAGATATTTCCATTAAATTGGGGTTTTCTGCCCTAACCGGTTTGGCTCAGTGGATAGAGCATCAACCTGCAGACTGAGGGGTCCCAGGTTTGATTCCGGTCAAGGGCATGTACCTTGGTTGAATTGCTGTCCATAATCAAGAGCAATTGCATCCTTTACTTAAAAACAAGGACTGAAAAAGTTGCTGCAAAAAGAAATTATTTCTGAGGCTCTACCTACTGCAGGATTGATTCTAGTGAAGCAGTAGAGGTTGAAAGCTGAGTCCAATTATTTGGACTCAGATTCTGGCTCCACCACTCGCCTGCTGGGTAATCATAAGTAAACTTGAGTCTTGGTTTGCTCATTAGTAGCAAAGAGAGGATCATAATCGCAGCCATAACCTATTGGGATGGTGGTGATGGTGTGAGGATTAGCAGGGTTTAAGCATGGAAAGTGCTTAGCACAGTGAACACAGTGCCTGGCTCAACCATTGAGCAACACCAGCCGGGCAGTGTGGGTTATTTTTATTATTTCTCTCATGAGACTGAATTGTTGGAAGGGTTCTCTCCAGGAAGGTGGAGATCATACTAATCTTTTGTTGCCTAGGTCCCACACCCCCTTGTTTTTACTGACTTCATTCATGGGTCATCCAGGTTAGAAATGATCTGTTTACCTCCCTCCTTCATCCTTCGTATTTAGTCTTTCTCCTAAAAACTTCATGGCTTAGTCCTCTCATGTCAAGGCTACTTCTACCAACCCCAATCCAAATTCTTTCCATGCGGACCATTGGAACAGTCACCACACTACTCTATTTCCACTTTCATCATTCATCAGTTTTAAAAAGGCCCCGGCCAATGTGGTTCAGCAGTTAAGCATTGACCTATGAACCAAGAGATCATGATTCGAGTCCAGGTCAGGGGACAGCCCAGGTTGCAGGCTCCATCCCCAGTAGGGGGTGTGCAGGAGATAGTTGATCAATGATTTTCTCTCATCATTGATGTTTTTCTCTTTTTCTCTAAAATCAATTTAAAAATATATTTAAAAAATTAACTCTACAGTTCAGATCTGTACATTATACAATGAAAAAAAGCAACAACTCATCAGTCCTGACCTGTGAACACTCACACTGGGGCCTTTTCCACTTTACTGCTTTTGCCCATGCAGCTCCCCTTAGTTATTTCCATGTTTGCACACCTGGTGGACTTCTGCTGAAAGGCCCAGCTTAAATGGCATTTTCCTAATTAGTCTTCCCTGACACTTGCAGGCAAAGCTAAGCAGAACCCCTTATAAACAGGACTTGTCTTGCTTAGCTTTCTGACTGCAATAACATTTGCAAGAAAAAGGTTATCGCTACCCCAGGTGGCCGTCACCCTACTAAAAATCCGAGCACATGGCTGAGTCTGGCACTCACTCCCTCATTCCCTACAGATGCCCATGTGAAGTAAGAATTCGAACACACTTCTTGTGCTCTGGACTCAACCAGCCAAAAGAGCAACGAAAACTCTGGAACCTGCTCTATGTCCTCAATCCTTTGGCCATCTGTCCTTCTGTGGAGCCTCACAGCCTGCGACTGTGGCAGTGATCCCCCGCTCCTCCCCTAGGGAGCTATCCTCTCTGCTTAACTTTCTTTTTTTATATATATCTTTTTATTGATTTCAGAGAGGAAGAGATAGAAACATCAATGAGAATCATTAATTAGCTGCCTACTGCACGCCCCCCACTGAGGATTGAGCCCAAAACCCTGGCAAGTGACCTTTACCAGAATCAAACCCGGGACTCTTCAGTCTGCAGGCTGACGCTCTACCACTAAGCCAAACCGGATAGGCACTGCTTAACTTCCTTACTTGTCCTTCTCTTCCTCGGGCCTATTTCTGCGCTGGACAATTAGTGACAGATAGAAGACAGAAGGCTCTCAGCCAATGCTTTCAGCCTCTGAGCCCCAGCCCTAAGTGCCGGCATCTCCTAGAGTGGCTGAGATGTTCCTGAGACCTCTCCAGGCCCCACAGCACCTTCAGACCTTGGATGAAGGTGCCTGCAACCAGCCTAGCTCATAACACTGAACTTCCAGGTTTGAAGTGTCCAAAGAAAGTGTAGGGAGGTCCAAATAATCAAGGTCTCCATGCCTGGATAGCAGCTCACTGGGGTGTCACACTGAGAAGGGAAAATTATTAAACAGACCCCATAAAATATCTGACCGGAATCCATTTATTTCCAAACTAATTTATTATTTCTCAGAGTCCAAAACTTTTTGTGAACCCTGGACCGGAAACTTCTCCCTGGCCAGGATGGAGATCCAGCTTCTTAAGCCTCAAACTCAAATTCAAAGTACTGTGGGTCGAAGTAGTGGATGCGGACATAACCATCTTCACCACCACTGCTGTAGCTGGAAAGAGATAAACAGGGACAGGTCAGATGCCTGCTCTGGGAGAGGCAGGCCTGTGAGGCAGGGCTTGGGAAAGGGGCACGGAGTGGGCCTGTGGGGCAGGGACCAGGCCTGGGCTGACTCAGCTCCCTTCAATGGCCCTACCTCTTGCCATCAGGATGGAAGGCAACACTGTTGATAGGTCCAAAGTGACCCTTGACTCTTCCAAACTCTTCTTCAAAGGCCAAATGGAAGAACCTGGAGGAAAAAGGGTGGTGAGAAGGGGCAGTTTATTCTCTCCATCCCCTTCCAAAATGCTCTGCAGGTATCACTCCCCAATACAAACTATAAAGTGGGGAAACTGGGACAAGGAGAAATGAATGTGAACAACACTAAGTTAGGGGAAGATTAGGCCCAAATGTCTGCCTGCACACACAGCTAACTCTTCCTTACCATGTGCTGGGCAGTGCATTAACTCATTTATCTAATCTGCATAATTTTATGAGGGAAGTATACTATCACTGGCCCCATTATACAGCAGAGGATAACTAGGAACAGAGAAATATAAAAATGTGTCTAGGGAATCAGGCTGAGCCCAAGAGTTCATGCTCTTAACTACTGTGTTACACACTTGTCACAGGAGGGCCACAAACCTGGCTGCACTTTCTAACAACTAAAGAAATAAGGGAAGTCTCCTTTGTTCCTCAGTCTGTGTCCATTATGAAAGCTACCCCATGGGATCCCAATGTGGAAGAGCTCCCTCCACCTTTACCTGGCCTCGAACTTGCCAATCCTGGTGGAGGTGGTGGTTACATCCATGGCTTCCTGACCACCGCCCAGTACCACCTGAAGAGAAGAAGAAATTCAACACAGGCCCAAAGGACAGGCAAGCCCTCTGCTGTTTTCCTCCCCACTCCATAACGTAGTGTCTCCCACATCAGGTGGGAGGACGCCAGGGCAGGGACAAAGAGAGAGAGTACTTAGCCAACCCTAACCCCAACCCCGGGGCATCTCAATTGTTCCGTCTTGTTGATTCTCTGGGAATCACCTTTCTGCCTGACACTATTTCCCCCCAGAGTTCTATCTTAACTGCTACACAAACATCTAGATCCTGGAAGCATTCTGAGGCTTTAGCAGGAAGCGTAGGTGGGATTCCCTTACATGGTCATAGTTAGGAGAGAGGGCAGCGGAGTTGACGGGACGTTCTGTCCGGAAAGTCTTCTGATGTTCAAGGGTTGTGGAGTCAAAGAGCTGGAGAGAGAAGGGGGGCGGGAGGGGAGGGGAGAGAATCTGTAAAAGGAGACTTCTTGGGGGAAGCTGGGCAAGTTGAGCTCTGCCAGACCCCTTGCCCAGGCTCACCTTGGCTGTGTTGTCCTTGGATGCAGTGACAAACATGGTCATGTCCCTGGATAACTGGATGTCATTGATCTGCCGGGAGTGCTCCTTAACATTCACCAACACCTCTCCAGACTGGGAAGGAAAAAGAGCGAGCCTGACCACACCCAACCCCACTAGCCCCATTACTCAGCCAGGATTTACACTGCTTTCTGTCCCATCAAGGGGACCAGAGGTCTCTGTTGGGGCTGCCTATGTATCCCTGAATCATCATTTACTCCCTCTCCCAAGCCCAAGCCTACATCCTAACCTGGACCATGTGTACAAGTTTCATAAACAGTGCTAGTCCATCTAGGAAAACACATGCTTATGGTGACAAATCCATGGACCTATTAACTAATCATCACATTATAATGGTAGAGCAGTTCCCATTTGGCCCTTTTTCCAACGTAGTTATTATACAGCTACTATTTGCCAGGCACTGTGCCAAGCACTTAACAACATCTACTTCATTTAATCCTCACAACAATCCTATGAAGTGGATACTTTAACGGAAATGTTAAAAGGAAGACACCAAGGTTCAGAGAGGTGGCAAATAGTAAGAGGCAGAAAGCCCAAGCTTATCCCTCTCCCCTGCCAGGGTCTGGGTTACAGTCCACGAGGACTGCTCTGTCTACCTTTTCTTAGGTCTTCTCAAGGGGCCATTTCCTCTGTTTTCCCTTCCCACAACCTGCTAGGCTGTGTAGTACAAAGAGCAGGGTTGAGTCTGTCCTTAAATGTACTTCTCTGTGCCTCAATTTCTCTATCTAGAAAACAAGAGTGCTAAAAGCCCGCTGTCCAGGGTCACTGTAAGGATATTGGGACTATGATTTAGTGGACTTTGTTGTGACAGGCACCTAGCATATGTCCTGTAAACATTTGTTAGATGACCGGAAGGCCTTGAGCATTGTGCTTCACACATTGCAGATCCTCAAAAAATATTCATTTCCTTAATTATTTTTATGTATTCTGAGAGAAGAATATATTTTTGTCTTATCCATCAATTTGGGCACATGGTAGGGATGTATCTGTCTCCTACATTTTGGGAAACACACACCAGCGATATAGTCTGGTCTACCTCAGGGCACAGATCAGCTCCACTATTTGCCAGCATCAAGCATCACTTATGCCTTTGACCTGGGTTCCAGTTTCCTTCCTGCAGATAGGCCTGGTGCCTAGTGGACCATAGTCAGTGCTTGATGAGTGACTGACTAACCTTTATGGCATTACATTCCAGCATTCACCAGGAATGCAAGTACCTGAATCAGAAATCTCAGAAAGCCTGGGCTTTATCCTCCCGCCCGCCCCCCCACCCCATTTCATCCTCATCAGTCACCCTTAACTATCTCTTGACCGTTGAGTACCCCATATCTTCATGGTTATTGCTTAGTTCAGGTCCATTCTCCAAACTGTAGCCTGCAAAAGCTTTTTAAAGAGGAACTCTGATCATCACTAACCATTTAAAGATAATCCCACTGTCTAAAGGAAAATCACACCGTAATTCCTGATGCTCAAAAAATCTCGTCTTTGACAAAAAAATAAAGGAAACTGTCCACCTTCCCAATACCACATTCCAGTGATACCAGACTCTATTTCCTGAAGAACCCGTACACCCCCTTAGTTCTGTGCCTCTGTGAATGCTATTCCCATTTTGCCTGCGGAATGTACTTCTCTTTCTGTGTGAAGCTCCATTTGTTCTCCATTACTTAATGTTTGTGCCACCTCCTCTGTGACAGAAGGCATTTTCTGCATTTGACTGAGACTCTACGGTGGCATAACTCACAATATGACTCGTGCTAGCTGTTTGCTAGTCTATCTCCCCTGGGGCAGGGCCCTGAAACTCAAGATAGCAGCAAAATAGTTACTTGTGATCATTATTAACAGATGTGAGAACTACGTAACAACTTTTTCAAATACCTTAATATTATTAGGTCCTTGAAACATTTTATGATAAACAGGCTCAGGGAAGTTATGTGTAACTTACCCAAGATGGCACAGCTCAAATTGGTCAAATGTGTATTTAAGTCCAACCCCTGTTCTTAACCACTGTGCAATCCTGCCTCTTGTAGGGAATCATTCTGGTGGGCACAGGCCCCACCCAGCCACTTACCTTGGCACTATACTGGTTGAGCTCTCCACTCTCATGGCCCGCAATGATGCACTCCCCTAGGGGTCCCCAAACGGCACTGGTGATCTTGGAGTCATTGCAAGGGATCTTCATGTAGGGCTCATTGCTGTCTGAGTGGGACAGCAGATGTCAGGCCTTGGGCTTTGGAGTTGCACCCTTCACCTCAGCACCAACCCTAGGCCCAGTCCTTACCAATCTGGCTCGGATCCCGCAGGTCAAAGAAGCTCACAAAGCACTGGTAGCCCATCTGCTTGTCTGTGGAGAACATGATGATATTGCCGCCAAAGTCAAAGCCACAGGTCCGGACAGCTGAATTGGTCTTGAGTAGAGCCAGCTGCTTCCCTGGGGACAGACAGAGTCTGAGCCACCCTTGGCCAATGATCATAACAGGGAGGAGACTACTCCTGCCTCTCATCATTTCTCACTGTTCCTCCTGCTCCAAGGACTCTAACCCACTAGCCTCCTCTTCCTCACTGCTATGCTTTGGCTCAAGCCTCAACTTTCCCCCCATAGTCTTTCCTCCTCAGACATCCTGCTCACGAGGCACTGCTCATGGTGGAGTGCAAGACACCTGTCTCCTCCTCAGAATGCGCTCCTCTACAGCAAAGACCTAATTTCTCTGCATGTCCCCAGTGCCCAGCGGAATGGCACAGAACTGGGCGCCCAGTAAATACTTACTAGACCGAGGAGCGGAAGTATCAGTTCCTCGGTCTAGTAAGAACCGAAGTATCAGTTCTTCCAATATTCCCCATGGCTACCCGAGCTTGCTAAGAGTTACCGCAGACCACTCTTCCCTGCTCAGGACCTCCTCAGCATGCCAAGTCTTACAGAACAAAGCTAAGCTCCTGAGTTTGGCATTCAAGGCCTCTTCCGGTCCTACTCTGCCCCATCTGCTCCACTGTCTTACTTCAGTCTCCAAGAAAGAAGCAGGAACTCCACTAGATCAGTTTACTTGGACATGACCCTTGTCATGCTTTTATTCCTGCATGTGTCAAAGTGATGAACTCTTTCTCATCTTTTAAGTGTTTGCTCATATGACATTTGCCTTGGGAAATCTTCCCAAGCTGCTCCCATCCTATTCCAGGGAGTCAGCTGCCCTCCTTCCAACCCCCCCCCCCCCGCCCCCAAGAACCCATTTGCTTAAATAGTACACTGTAGGTCCTCACTATTTGCTAAAAAAGTGAATGATCCAGACTTACCTGTTTCACAGTCCCAGAGACGACAGCTGTTGTCAGCTGAGCCAGTGAGGACATGCTTGGTGTCCCCTGAAGAGGGTGTTAAGAAAGATGACCAAGTTCACCTGAGCCCAACTGAATCACTTCCCTGTTCAGCTCTAGAGAGCCCTTCTTCCTCTCTTCCCTCAGAGCATTCTAACCTTCTCAACTAAAAACGGAACTTGTCCTAAATGTCCCCCCAACCAGTGAACAGACTGGAGAATAGGAGGTAGGTATTATTCTCTAGACCCACAGTCCGTACCCCAAATTCCCAGCTCCAAGTCAATAGCCTCTCTATTGCTGGCAGACTCTGGGAACATAACTCAGAGCAAAGACAAGGATACAGTCAGCGTCTACACACCACACAGCTCCAGTATGGCCCATGTAGGTGCCCAGCCTCTCCCCATTCACAGAGTACCACACATTGACAATCTAGAGGAGCCAAAGATAATGTGACAGGACAGTACACACTGAGGCACAGTGATGGCTTCCTATTTGGCCCCAGGAACCCTCAGCAGCCTCTAGCCAGGTCAGATTCTGCCCTCTCCTGCTCATCTCTTGGGAAATGGCAGATTGCTGGCAAAAAGATCAACTCCTGGATTCTCCTCCTTCGGGTAGGTAAGTGGCAGGGGAGTCAGGAGGCTTCCAGCTCTCCCCCAGACTCCTAAACCCTCGAAGAAAAACAGGAATTTTGGTGTTTGGTCCAAGTGGGAGCTGCTGGTAGGAGTGAAGCCTGGGTTTCAATCCCTGCTCTGCTACTATCTCACTGTATTCTTTCAAATACAGCGTTTCTCCTCTCTGAACTTCAGTTTTCCCATCTGTAAAATGGCCATGACAATAATGCCTTCTTCAAAGGATAGTTGTGAGGCTATTCCAATAAAGTAATGTCTAAGGAATTTAAAATAAAAGTGACTGCCCTAACCAGTTTGGCTCAGTGAATAGAGTGTCGGCCTGCGGACTGGCAGGTCCCGGGTTTGATTCTGGTCAAGGGCATGTGCCTTGGCTGCGGGCATATCCCCGGTGGGAGGTGTGCAGGAGGCAGCTGATCGATGTTTCTCTCTCATTGATGTTTCTAGCTCTCTGTCCCTCCCCCTTCCTCTCTGTAAAAAATCAATAAAATATATATATTAAAAAAAAAGTGACTAACGTTTAAGAGGCACTCATTCGCACCAGGTTCTGTGCTACAGTGTTTACTTGAATGATCTCATTTAATTCTAAAGACAACCCTACCAGGGAGGTGCTACTAGTACCCATATTTTACGAAAAGGGAAACTTGAAGTTTAGAAAGGTTAAATGACATCCTCAAAGTCACATTGCTGGTGGATGCAGCAGTTGGGATTCAAATCAAGTCTGTTTGGCTTCAGAGGCCCCACTATTAGCCTCTACTGTTCACATTCTCCATATGGAGGTACCATGGCAGGATAGTAAGAAGCTAGGAAAATTCCTGGGCAAGTGGACTGGGGAACTGAGACAAGAAAGTTAAACAAGGCCAAACGCCAGCTGTGATTGGAAGACCTTATCTTCCCTAACCAAGGACACTTGAGAGCTAATGGTTTATACCTCTCCTCCCCAACCAGAAAATACATAGCTTAAATTACATAAAATAGCTTAAAATACACAGCCTGGGGAAACAGAGAACAAAGACCCAATCGATGCCATTTGTGCCAGCTAACCCCAAAGACAGATGAGGTTGGGGAACAAGTAACAAAAATCCCATTAAAGCCAGATAGACGTAAGATAAAAGTTAAGCAGACCAAATAACCCAAAACTCCCCTATACACTCAGTTTAATGCATCAGCATATTAAAAATGCACCTGGAAAGCTGATGAATATTCTACTGAAACCCTCCCCTAAGATTCTCACCAGAAAATAAAAAGCCCTAAGGACAAAGACTCAATGGGGGCTTGCTCTAGAGCACACCCATGTCTTCTCCCAGGCATGAACTTTTTATTTCTTTTTTAAAAAATGTTTTTATTGCCCTGGTTGGTTTGGCTCAGTGGATAGAGTGTCGGCCTGTGAACGGAAAGGTCCCAGGTTCAATTCCGGTCAAGGGCACGTGGGCTCGATCCCCAGTGGGGGACTTGCAGGAGGCAGCCGAACCATGATTCTCTCTCATCATGGATGTTTTCTATCTCTCTCCCCCTCTTCCTTCCTCTCTGAAATCAATAAAAATATATTTTAAAAATGTTTTTATTGATTTTAGAGAGAGAGGAAGGGAGAGGGAGAGAGAGATAGAAACATAATTGAGAGAGAAACATCCATGGGCTGTCTCCTGTACGCCCCACTGGGGATAGAGCCTGCAACCCCCGCATGTGTCCTGACGGGGAATCAAACCCGTGACCTCTTGATTCATCACTGGATGCTCAACCACTGAGCTACCACAGGGCTGAACTTTTAATTTCTAAGGGTCCCCAGGAGACTTGCAGCCAGGACCTCAGTGGACAGCGCCCGCCCCCCCTCCCCCCCCCCCCCCCAGCCCATCCTATCTCCAAGGCCCCCCCTTTCCTCCCACTTTCTAGTGAGCAAACAGCAGCCCTGCCTTGGGTCACTTCTTTCCTGGAACGTATCTGGAGAGCCAAAGCAGAGCACCACCTAGGCTCTCCCCTGTTGTTTCTTCTACCCTGATTTATTCTTTTGCTTCGCTGTCCCCAGCATTAACAAACATATTCTCAAACCCATCTGGACTCTTCCCTACAGTACAGGCCAGCCTGAGGGCAGGCCTGCTTCAGGCCGGGCCGTCATTAACTACTTTATAAAAGGCAGTCGTGTAAGGGACTGTTTGCATTCTTCTGGGCAGGCTGGGGCCCAGAGAGCTGGCTGAAATAAGACCAGGGACACCTCCATTAAGTCCTATGTGTCCCTCGCTGCCCGAGGATCAGCTTTCCCCTCTAGAAGTAGTTTCCCTATCCTGGCAGAAGCGTTCTGCTCTTCCCCAGAATGGTCTCCTCCCGGTCCCCTGAACGAACTGACTCCTCGTCCCGCCCCTTCCACACTGGGTCTCTTGCTTTTCTTCCTCCAGCTACTCCCTCCTTCTACCAACAATGGAGTTCTATCCCACCTTTCCCGGTAGAATGGGTTGGTCGTTCCCTACTTCTTAGAATGGGGTTCTCTTTGGTTCCCCGCTCGCGGCAAAACTGGCTTGTCTACCCATCACCCAGGCGAAATGACCTCGCCCCCTCCCGGGCCCCCTCAGGAGGGTCCCGCCCGCCAGCCCTCCGGACGAAGCTCACAGGGTCCTTGGCCACCGTGAAGAGGAGGTCTCCCTCGCGGTTGTACTTAATCTGTGTAATGGACCGCTCATGGCCCTGCAGCAGGATCGGCTTCTGTGGGGACAGCACGGGAGTGTCAGCGCCCAGAATCGGCCCTTGCCCCCGCCCCGGCCCCTCACGGCAGCATCTCCAGCTCAGTAGAACTCACCATGCCCGCGGTGACACCAGGAAGAAAGCAACGTGACTCGGCCCGGAAAACGCTTTGGCTCCACTTCCGGCTTGTGGGTCTCCGCCCTTTCATTCCCGGAAGTGGAAGGTGCGGCGTTGCCATGGCGGCGTCTCTCGGTGTGTAGGCGGCCCATCCCCTTTGTGGGCTTCTCACATCCAATCCCCACCCATCTTCTGACCCCCTCACTCCAGAGTTCATGTCCCACTGTCCACTTTTCTCACCTAACTCAGACCCCTGCTATAGCCCCAAACCCCGGGCTCCTGGGTCCATCTCCCCGGCCTTCCGGTCTGCCCTACCCGCCAGTTGACCCGGAGCGTCGGAGAGCGGAGGGGGGCTTTAGGGGCGGCTAGCTAGGAATGGGAGGCCGGAAGCTGGCTGGGCCCGGCGAGCGGCCGTTCGGTGGCGGGGAGAGGGTCACTCGCATTTTCATCCAGGGCAGGTGCTGGCTCTGGTGCTCGTGGCCGCTCTGTGGGGCGGCACCCAGCCGCTGCTGAAACGGGCCTCCTCCCGCCTGCAGCACGTTCATGAGCGGACCTGGGTCCGGCAGTTGCTGCAGGAGATGAAGACCCTCTTCCTGAATATTGAGGTGCGTCTGTGAATGACCTCTGAAATAAATAAAAATATACTTAAAAAAAATTAAAATCAAAGAAAAATATCCTCGGGTGAGGATTAACAAAGGGAAGTCTTGGGGTTCAAATTGTCCCTGGGGAGGGAGGATAAGGAAGGCTGTGGAGAATTCCCTCTGACCCCAGCACTGCCAGTCTAGGTTTGTGGAAAAGAAGACACACATCACCTCTCAGGGCTAAGGGCTAAGAGAGGTACAGATAAAGCGCTGCATGAGTGTAGAGGAAGGGGGCTGGAGCAAGGCGAATTGCAGGATGGGGAGGATGCGAACTAGCAGGGCTGAGGGAGAGGGCATTCAGGGCAGAGGCATAGGGTTCAGTCGGTAACTTTCCCTCTGCCTTTTGCACTTTGGGGAGGGTGCCTACAACATCTTGTTTCCATGAGTGAAGGCGAGCCCCCTGTCTCTGGTTTTCTCTTGGCAATCTCTTCTTGGCAGCAGGGGCTGGTTATGAGGACACCGCCAGGCACTGGGGTTGGTTTTCAGAGGGCTTAGCGCTCCATGGGTCCTTACAGCATTCCTCCCTCCAAGGAAAGGCGTATGTAGACGCTCAAAGGAGGCAGTGCTGCTCAGTCATGCAATCACACTGACTTTGCATTTTGTCTGTTTCCAGTACCTGATGCCCTTTTTCCTCAACCAGTGTGGCTCCCTTCTCTACTACTTCACCTTGGCATCAACAGGTGGGTCCCTGGCTTAGAACTGCTGTGCTTAGAGTCACTTTGGGGAAGGTGCTTGCAACACCTTGTTTCCATGAGTGAGCCCACCATCTCTGGTTTCCATGGAGGTGAGCCCACCATCTCTGGTTTTCTGTTTGCACCCTCTTCTCTGAGCTGTAGGGGCACAGAGGGCTGGTTATGAGTATACTGCCAGGCACTAGGGTTGGTTTGAAGCCTGGCAGTTTTGTGCAGCAGCAGAGGAAAAAGGAAACTTCATTTTGCAACTTAATTTATCTGTTTTGTTCGACATAGCATGTCAGTGTAGAAGGATTTGAAGCCATATGTTACCTAAAGTTTATGCTTTTGAACTTTGCTATGAGAAGTCTCCCTGTTGTAGCTTCACCTCCCCTGGAAGCTCACCAGGCCCGCCAGGGACTTGAGGGGAGTTTGGGCACCAAGTAGCTTTGGGGAACCCCTCAGAAACCATGGTGAGGGGACAGGCTAACCTCCATACCTGCCACCTTGGCTTCAGCTACAGCCACTCTACTTGCATCTGTTTTGCATTTTGAACTTCTCATAATGCTTCATTTAAAAAATATATTTTTCATTGATTTGTAGAGAGGCAGAGTGAGAGAGAAACACTGATGTGAAAGTGAAACATCGATCAGCTGCCTCCTGCACACCCCCTACCAAGGATTGAGCCCACAACCCGGGCATGTGCCCTGACCGGGAATCAAACCAGCAACCTTTCAATGTGTGGGACAATGCCCAACGGAGCCACATCGGCGAGGGCTCATAATGCTTCATTTAAAAGAAAGTTTGAATGCCTCTGGCACTCCCCAAGGTCCAAGAATGCTAAACCCTCTGGCCAGCTGATTGCACTTAGCCATTTACCAAATTTTGAGCAAATTGCAGCTTTAGGATCTGGTTCTCATCATCTACTCTACCTCTATCCTTTAACATCCACCCGTTCTAATAATCAGAACAGTGATCACTATTAAGCATCTACTTTATCCAGGGACTATACATTCATTATCATATTTCATCTTACAAGATAACATCTGTTTTAAGATGTTCTCTTGCTATCACTGTTTTAGATGTGGGGAATAGGCTCAGCATGTCTGAGTGACTTAACCAAGATTACATAGGGCCGTGGTCGGCAAACTCATTAGTCAACAGAGCCAAATATCAACAGTACAACGATTGAAATTTCTTTTGAGAGCCAAATTTTTTTTAACTTAAACTTCTAACGCCACTTCTTCAAAATAGACTTGCCAGGCCGTGGTATTTTGTGGAAGAGCCACACTCACGGGGCCAAAGAACCGCATGTGGCTCGCGAGCCATGGTTTGCCGACCACTGACATAGGGAAACCGATGTCTGCCTCACTCAAGTGCCCTTGCTGCTCCATTGGCCGTGTTGCTTCCCTCTTCCATCTACTGTTGCAGACCAGTCCTTAGCAGCCATGGCATCCAGTGGAAGGTGTGTAAACTTAAGGAAGCAGCTGAGTAGGCAGGAGTTGTGTCAGTTTCTTGGATAATGCTGTAGTGGGGCCTTGGAGGGGATGAGGAGCAAGACAGTTCTTTCCTCCTTTACCTGGAGCAGGTGAGGCCTGGGAGTACTAGGAAAGAATGTGCTAAGGAGCCCACATCTGCCTGGCAGTTGTGAATCTTGTTGCAAACAAGTAACTCAGCTTCTGATTTATCCATTAGTGTTTTGTTTTGATAGTGTGTGACAAGAACACTTAACATGAGATATACCGTCTTAGCAAATTTTATGTGTACAAAATTTAAGTTAATAACATTTTAAGTTAACAGTGTTATTAACTCCATTAGTCTTTTTCAAGTTGGTTTATTGGGAGTCAGTTCCTTGGAGCTTCAAAACTAAGGAACAGATCCTGAACTCTGGTGACCTCTACATAAAGTCCAACCCTGTCTTTTTCTCTTCCTTAACTCCGTAAGGCCTGAGCCTGAGCTGACTCAGAAACAAAATGTGCTTCACCTGCTGTTTTGGGTTGTTCATGTCCATTAGTTTAGTAAGGGACAGCTTTGGAGTTAGGCAGACCTTGGTTTAAATCCTCAACATGCCTCAATTTATGTAACCTTTTTAAAAAATATATCTTTATTGATTTCAGAGAGGGAGAGAGAGATAGAAACATCAGTGATGAGAGAGAATCATTGATCGGCTGCCTCCTGCACAGCCCCTGTGAGGGACTGAGCCCGCAACCCAGGCATGTGCCCTAGACCGGAATCGGATCGGTGACACTTCAGTTCGCAGGCTGACACTCTGTCCACTGAGCCAAACCAGCCAGGGCCATGTGCCCTTTTTGAGCCTTGTTTCCTTTTTCTGTGCAAAGACATGATAAGGCTCTTCTTGCAGTGTTGTTTTGAAGATTAAATGAGATATGTACACAATGCACCCAGCACAGAGTATGTGCTTAATAAATGTTTGGCAGGTATTATTGCAGTCATTCTGCTGCATCCTTTGAGTTTTGGGTGCCTATCTGGCCCGATGACCTTCAGATCTCAGGAGCTCTCTTTGAGTGCAAAGATCTCATACTTATCAGCAAACCAGGGTGGTCCCATACCTTGTGGCTCAGGTCTTCACGCTGGAATCCTGAGAGGGCAAATTAGGAATCAGGAGACCTGGGTTTGAATCCTGAGCTTTACTGTGACTTCATCTGAGAAATGGAGTCTTGAGATACCTTTTTAATAAAGGCTGTCTAGCCCTGACTGGAGTGGCTCGGTTGTTGGGCATCATCCCATGCGCTGGTTTAATTCCTGGTCAGGGCACATGCGTGGGTTGTGGGCTCGATATCCAGTAAGGGGGTGTGCAGGGGGTGGCCGATCAATGTTTCATCTCCCTCTAAAAATCAGATTTTTTCAAAAAAGGCTGTCTTGATGATAAAATGAAAGTGCTTTGTGCTTAGAAAGGCTTTTTTTTTGTATCTCAGTGATTTTTTTCAATTTGACCATTCAGATCTAACTCTAGCTGTGCCCATCAGTAACTCCCTGTCCATCGTCTTCACACTGATTGTTGGAAAGGTCCTTGGAGAAGATATTGGTGGAAAACGTAAGTCAGGCCACTGTAAGTGTGGGAAGCAGCTACGTGGGCCTTGACACCCCTGGGTCAGTTCTCTCCCAGAGCCA
Source organism: Corynorhinus townsendii (assembly GCA_026230045.1). NCBI lineage: Eukaryota > Metazoa > Chordata > Mammalia > Chiroptera > Vespertilionidae > Corynorhinus > Corynorhinus townsendii. The sequence continues at coordinate 201,647,824 of JAPDVU010000002.1, forward strand.
TCTCCCATGGGCGGGTGAGGAGAGGACCTCCCCCAGCCCTGCACCAGCTCCTATTGACAGGGCTGGGCTTAGAGCCCCTTGATTTCTATCTGTTATCCCAGGAACATTTGCAGGCATGGTGCTCACCATGGCAGGAATTACACTCTGCATCACAAGCTCAGTGAGCAAGACCCAGGGACAACCGTCTACCCTTTGAGTGGGCCAACGCCACCCTCCAGCTCTGCTCTCCAGGAAGCCCCTTGGGCCATGAGGTGCAGGCGATGGATCTACCACTTCCATCTGAGCCTCAGCTTCCTCATCTCTTCTGGGGATAATTACTACCTCGAGGATCACGACAAGAGACCAAGAGTGAAAGGGTTTTGTAACATTCAAGAGCTGTTCAACGGCTAGGATTTAGCACAAGAAACTTCACACTCAACCTCAGCAACCTGTGGGCCCCAGCAGCTCTCTTCCTACTGTCACATGAGGCCCCCAGCCCGGCAACTGTCACTCTGGTCTGTTCTGACTCTCACAGCAGCAGAGTCAATGGACTTCAGAGCCCCAGCTGCACTGAGAGGGCCATCTCTAGTCTTTAAGCCAGAAATGCAAACAGGAGGCCTCCAGGACTCAGTCAGAAAGCCTTGGCTACCAGTGGGGGGAACTGAGGGAAGGGAGGTGCCTCATAATGGCAGCTGTAGGGGAGATGAGCTGTCTGTTAGCCTTGCATGTCCGCCCCTTTCAAATAGACACCTGTGTGCCCCAGCACTGCCTAACCAGCGTTTGGCGCAATGCCGGGCGAGTAGTAGCCGGTAATAAATCTGTAGTGAACAGACGAGGTTAGTATTCTTTTATTGTGACAGACCTCCTCCCAAGTTTGTGGTCTCTCCCAAGCTCAGTTGGCTACTCCTTTCTCTGGCCAGAGAACCCCATAGGAAATGACCTCTGTGGCTAGGGCTACTCTGCTCAGCAAGCAAAGGAAGACGGGGCTGTGAGTTTAGAAGCAGAAGACTGGGGAGGGGCTGAGGGGGCTGAAGCATATTCTGCAAGCCTCAGGGAGGCAATGGTTGCTCTAGAACAGGCTGCTGGCGCTGAGGATAAAATGTGGCTGCAGAGAGGTAGTCCCAGTTCCTGGCTGGGGCTGTGGCTCAAGATGGAGGAGCAGGGGCTGAGGTGGAGATAGCTGCCCCAGCTCCAGGCTGGTTTTCCAGGGGCAGGGCCTCTTCCACTATCTGTGCTGTCCTCTGGAGGAGGAGGAAGGTCATAGAGAGTAGACCATTAGCATCCCATGTCCAGCGTCCAGCCCTCAGCCGAGTTTCCCAATCCCAGGAAAGGAGGAGGCTTTAGAAATTAGGATCTGCCCTCTCGTTTAACAAGGTAGGAAGTGGGTTCTGAGATGTTAGGAGATCTGCTCAGAGTCACAGGGGGAAGAACTGTTCCTGGGACTCAGGGCTGACAGTTTCTTTCCAGCTCAGAACTCCTGTCCTAGCATACTGCTTCCAGCCCCTGCCCACCTGATCCAAGGGTTCCTCTGTCCAGGTGTCTGTATCATCGGATACTTCCTGGGCCCCTTCTGTTTCCTTCCGTGGGTGGGGAGCCCCATACACTCCTGATGAGGGGACAACATTGGCTGATGCTCAGGCTGAGCCCTGAACATTCTTTCCCTTGATCTTCTCTACCAGCCCCTTCCCCTCCCCTGAGCCTTGCTCCTCATTACCTCGGAGGATGGCAGGATACTTTAGAAGCAGGAATTTGGCCCCCACCCGTTGTCCTTTCTGAATCCCACCCCTGAAAACTCATTTCTTTGAGTTTCCATGTACTTCTTTCCATATGCCAAATCCTTGGAGAGACAAGGGACTGGCCCTGGCTAGGTAGCTTGGTTGGTTGGAGCATCATCCGTTCACCAAAAGTCTGTGGCTTTGATTCCTGGTCAGGGCACATATTTAGGTTATGGGTTCTATCTTTGGTTGGGGAGTGCATGGGAGGCAACCAACCAATGTTTCTCTCTTATATCAATGTTTCTTTCTCTCTTTCCCTTCCACTCTCTAAAAACCAATAAAAAACAAATCCTCAGGTGAGGATTAAGAGACAGACAGACAGACAAAGGGACTGGATATGCACATGGGAGACAGCTCTGCTGAGGTCAGGGCTAGCTCTGTACCTGGGCATTCTGCCCCCACAGCAGCAGGGACCTCCCCTGTTCCAGTGAGAAGAGTCTCGGTCCAGGGGCCCCTCACCTGATGGAAATGAGAGCATGGGGAGCATGCTTCTTGACTGAGAAGCCTGCTGTGGTCTGGCATAGAAAGCAGATGGCTCAATTTGGCTTGGTTCCTTTGGAGAGGGTTGCGTTGCATGTGTCCTGTGGCCATGGGCCTGTAGAGGGAACACTGCACTTGGGCCACAGGCACTGGTTGTTCTTACCTTCTCTACTCCCAGTCCAGGCTTGAATGCCCTTGGTGCCTGTGGTAGCTTGGAGAGAAGATGCTATCCATCTTCATAGCCTGCATCCTCCCTTCCTGCTCCCTCTTCCCATCAGGTTGCCTTATCCAGGAACACAGTAGCTGGTGCCTGGCACTCAAGAAGCCCAGGGAGCCCCAGCTGGCTTGGCTCAGTGTATAGAGTGTCAGCCTGTGGACTGAAGAATCCTGGGTTCAATTCCTGGTCAGGGCACATGCCCGGGTTGTGAGCTTGATCCCCAGTGGGGGGTCATGCAGGAGGCAGCCAATCAGTGATTCTCTCTCATCATTGATGTTTCTATCTCTCTCTCCCTCTCCCTTCTTCTCTCAAATCAATAAAAATATTGTTTTTAAAAGAAAGGCCAGCGAAACCAGGCTGTGTCTCTCTAGCCCCCGTTGGATGCTCACTGGCTCATCACATGGGAGATAAGCTCCTGTGGACTCTGCTATGCCAGATATAACACTTCTCTCTGTCAGCACTGAACCTGGCGAGCAGGCATTAGGTCCAGGAAGTAAGAGTCCTGAAGTTCTTCATAGAGGCTGGATGAGCTGACTTTCCGATCAGGTTCTGGTCTGGCCCCTACCACTCAATAACTGTGTTACCCTGAACAAATTACTTCACTCCTTTGAACTTCAATCTCTCCTCAGGAAAATGGGAATAATCTGTCTTTCACACGATTACTGAGAGGATGCAGTGAGGTAAGGGCAGAGCCTGAGCTGCAGGAGGAGTCAGCCAGTCACTCTCCTTCCTTTCCTCGCTCCCTTTGGCCTCACACGTCACCTACCCCCTGCTTGTGGGGCTTAGACTTTGGGTCTCGAGGATGCCTGCAATGAGAAAGGAAAGGCTTGTAGTAGGCAGAAGAGGACATGGGGTCAGGGTGGCTTCCTCTGCTCTAACCAGTTACCCTCCCCGCCTCACACATACATACCAGCAGCCCCTGGGCAGTGAGGGGTTAGGCACCAGCAGCTCCAGATAGGGGAGGGCCTTGAATTGATCTTCTCCAACAGCCACATAGTAACGGCCACTCACCAGAGCCTCCCTTGCTGACAACGGGAGGCCCTCCAGGGTGCAGAGTCTGGGAGAGAAGTGAGTGGAGGACAAGATGCCTCTTCATATTTGGCAGATTATGAGGGGGTGGATACAGCTATTCCAGGGTATCCTTTGGCTACTGGTCCTCTGGGCACCAGGGCCAGTCACCTAGGCTCTGCCCTGGCTCCAAGAGCTGGGCTGGAGGGGCCTCTCCCTGTGGCACAGAAAGAAATCCCATTTAGGGAAATGTGCTTTCCTTTCATCCTCAAGGACAGTTGAAACCAGTAAGGAGGCTCCCTTTGGAGACTGGGCTTCTTCAGGCCCCATACTCACTTGCACACAGCCCCACTCTGTAATCTGGCTCTCTCCGTCAGGAGCTTCAGCACTGTTTCCCAGTCCTCGCTGGCAGCCTGGGACAGCTTCAGGCCAAATGGGGGACTTAACAGGTCCCCATTCCTGAACACACTGGGACAAAGAGCAGCCTGGTAAGGGGAGGGTCCCCAGAACTTCCTATGGGTGGCACAGGGGTCAGAAGATGGTTCAAGAACCAGCAGTGCATTGGTCCATTTTCACCCATCAAGCATGTGGGACTTTTTATATTCCCACCAGGGACCATGGGCTCCTGGAATAAACCCACTCACATTTTCTGGGTCTCACTGAGACAAAAACGTATGCCCCTGCTCTGGACATGAGCACTTACTGGATATAGCAGGGGGAACCTGCAGGTAGCCTCCATCCAAGGGCTCCATCACCTGGGTGCTGAGTCACAGGACAACACTGAAACCCAAATCAGGTGAGCGTTGAGACCTTTGGTTAGGGTGGGTCAGTCCAAGGCAGGTAGGGTGAGGGAAAGGAACCAGATTGGGGCAGATGGGGCAAGGAGGGATGGTACTGGTCATATCTTCACCAAAGGGTTCTTCTCCCTAAGTCACATTCTGATCACCCCCTGCCCATGTGTTTTACAGCTTCCTCTTTCCTTTGGGGACCAGAGCCTGGAGATCAAGTGAAAGGCTGGGAAGGGAGCAAGGGACAGTGTCTTGAAATCTCACACCCAGAAAGCATAGTATCTGTTCCAGAGTAGGCGTGGAGACTGCTGCCATGGGACTGGCAGGTCCTGCCCTTTCCAGGGCCCCTAGTTTCCCAGATGAAATTGGAGGCAATCCCAGGAGCGGTGGAAGGACTTACTGGTAGTCTGCTGCTTTTCCCACCTAGATCCTTCCCTCCAGGGGGCAAGTAGCTGAAAGGACAGATAGGTCATAGGTCATCTTGGGGAGCCTTGTAGATGCTAGAGCTCGGGGCTGGGGCCCAGCTCACCAGCCATCCCTTCCCACTGGAACAGTCTCAGTCATTTCAGTCCAGAAACAGATGCTGGCACTTGAACCTGCCTTAGTGTCCTGAGTCAGGTTGACACAAACCGTAAGATTAAAGGTTGAGAGAAACTAATTCATTAAGCATCCCACTGTATCTCAGAAATTTTCTCATTCATGAGGAAGAGCCTTTGGTAAAAGGGGCTCAGCCTGCATATTTTCCTTCTCACAGGCTGGTTGTAATGGACACAAAACATCAGTTCAGACTTCAACTTGAACTGTGGCTCCACTATTTGTTACTTAACTTCATTGTCTTGATTTCCCCTTTCTAAAGAATGGGAACAAGACCACCCTCTTTAAGGGTTGTTGCATTTATAACGTTTGAAGTGTCTGCACATACATAGTACTGAACATGTGCTATTGCTATTACCTCCCTCCCTACACTCTGACCAGCCCCAGTCTACTCACTGGAGCTTGCAGAATCGTTCAAAGCCAGCAGCCACATACTGCCCTCCGTTCTGCAGGTCAGCCAGATCAGTGACAGGGTGGCCATGACAAGGAGTGTATAGGGCACGCACAGCCAGTGAGGCCTGCACAGCTGATGTTACCTCACTGAGGAAGGTCTCCAGGGTGGGGAAGCGGCGTTGAGTGACCACCAGCTGGCGGCCTGGGAAGAAAGGGTCCCCATTCCGGTACACCACTACCCTCTTGGCTGCCATAGCGTGCTCTCAGCTAGAGACGCAGAGCTGTTGCCAGGCAACTAAGGCAGGCCTGGGAGCAGTGCCAGTCAGAGGTGGAGGCCTGCCCTCACTCAGGAATGCAGGGAGATCCTCAGCAGGAACATGTGTCCACACTCAGGGTCTCATTCAATCCGCCCTTGCAGGGGCCTCACCAGAGCAGCGAGGGTGTAATTACTATATACAAGGAAGATGCTGGGGCTCTGAGAGAGGCAGTGGCAGAGATCACACTGAAATACAGATGGTCCAATACTGGGCAGAGGGAGGGCTTCTCCGAATCTCCCTGTCACCTTATAGCCCAAGGGCTGAACTCAAAGGAGGACCGGCTTTGGGGATTATTTCCCAAGGATGGCTAGTCTGCTTCCAGCCAGTCCTGGTAGGAAGGCCCGGAGTCTGTCCTGACTATAGGCAGCAGATGAATGCAATGAGGCTCAGAATCCAAGGAAAACCTTTATTTTCCATCAGGTCTCCCCTTACCCAGGTAACTCCCCTGCCCTGAAATTTTAATTGAGCCCAAGCAAAGGATGAAAGAGTGTCCTTCTCCCTCCTCTCCCTGTACTGGTGCCAACTCTTTGCTCCAGCTTCTCTTAACCCCACTGGCCACCAACAGCCAGGGGCAGGAGGTAGAACTGGTACCTGTCTCCCACAGCCTGTCCCTCCAGTGCTTCTCTCCTATGCTATCTACCCTGTAGAAGACAGTTTCTCAAGTGGCCTTGATCTCCATGGTGCCTTCCTCTGGTTTTTCCATCCTTCAGAGCTAGGCTCATTGGAAGATCTACCTCTGGAGCTTTTATTACTGGGGGTCTGGCCCTGGGTGGTTTAGTCTTCCAGAGATCCAGGCTACCATGTTCTGCCAAAGTCCCACCCCAGATGACACGGTCCTCTGAGAGGCCCACCTCTCGTGGCCTAGCTCTTTGGCAATTAGGCTCTTTATGGTCCAAACTTCTGGGAGACTTATCTTCAATATTTGGGTCCACACGGAGTGTGGGCAGCTGTGTTCTGGCCTTTCCAGAACAGTGACCCTTAGGTCTGAGGCCTTTGGGGGTCTGGTCCTCTAGTTTTGTCAGCTGTAGGCAGGTCCCTCCAAAGGTCTGTTCCCCATGATGTGGCTCTTTGGTGAGCCTGTTCTCTATGGCTTGCTTATCTGATGGTGTGGGAAGCTGTGGTCCAGCCCTTCTGCGGTTTGGGTCCCTGTACTTGGCCCCAGCAGTGGTTTCATCTGTAGTGGCCAGTCTTTCTGGGGATTTGTGAGGCTGCGACCTGAGCCTCCAGCAAGAATCCTCTGCATGGTCTTGCTTTCCAGTTGTCCTGTCTCTGTAGTACTGGTCTTCCAGTGGGGGGCCTGGTTGTGACCCAGCTTTCTCACAGGTCTGTCCTCCGCGGTCTAACCTTGCCTCTGGGGATCCCAGTGTTTGTTTGAGAATTAGGTACTGTTGGGAAGAGAACAAACACTGTACCAGGCAGGTCTGCATGAGCATGGCAGGAGGCTTTTCCCTCACCACCACCCTTGGCTCTAAATGTGCACAAAGGGCTCCAAGTTAGTGCCTACCTCCTTTCGGCTATTGATGGCCTGCTGTATCCACAGCAGTTCCATGGCCAAGTGGCTGCGATGGCACTGGAGCTCCTGGAGCTCTGTTGGACTGTGGGGCAGTCCTGGACCTGCAGCTTCTGTGAAGGAGGGAGGAATGGGAGAAAGCCTTGAGGGGTAAATACTGGGCAATGACCTAGCATTAGACCCTAGCACCCTCCTCCTGCCCACCCACAGTTGCCCTCAACTAGGCAGAAGGAAGGAGGATGGGGTGCAACTTATCTAGAAAAAGCCTTTCACGCCCTAGCTGGTTTGGCTCAGTGGATAGAATGTCAGCCTGCGGACTGAAGGGTCCCGGGTTTGATTCCAGTCAAGGGCACGTGCCCAGGTTGTGGGATCAGTCCCCAGTGAGGGGCATACAGGAAGCAGCTGATCAATGATTCTCTTTCATCATTGATGTTTCTATCTCCCTCTCCCTTCCTCTCTGAAATCAATAAAAAATAGATTTTTTAAAAAGCCTTTCACTTTTCAGACAGGAAAGCTGGCGCCCAGAGAGGATCAGGGACTTGCTCTGATCTAGGCAGAGAGGTACCTGGGTTCTCCATCCTCGGCATAGCTTCAGGCTCCTCTTGGCCGGGTTTCCTGCTTCGCTGACCCTGAAGCCAGGAGCTGGCGTCTCCGCAGTGAAGACTTCCTGAGTTTGCGGAGCTCTCTCCTGGCTTCTTCAGCGCCATCTCCTCTTTCCCAGGCTCCCTGCATGGGAAGCAACTCCCTAGTTCCTGCTCTGGCTCCGGCGCCCTCTGTCCAGCTTTCCAGTTCCGACGGGATTCTGCCTTCTGAGAAATCAGAGAGGTATGAGCGCCCCAGGGCTAAACCTCTAAGTATCTGGGTGCCGTTAAGCTTACAAGTTGGGGGGAGACTCAGGACTGGGGTGTGAGGAAGTAAGTCTGCTGCTGCCTTTTCCATTGAGAAAAGCTTGTCGGCAGGAAGGGTGGAGTCTACCATTCCTTTGAGTCCCCTACCCCGGTCCCTTCTCCTTCTGGGTGTGCACTACCTGTGGGAGAAACTGGGGCCTGGGAATCCAGCCTTCAGTCCACCGTAGTGTGCCCAGATCACCCTCGATCTCTCGTACAACAGCCTCATACTCTGCGCGTAGACTCTGGAACCGGCGTCGGACCAGGAAACCCCGGACGCAGGCCTGGTGGGGAGAGAAAACCCTCATCACTGCAAAAGTGGAGGCATCTCTTGGGATTCTCCTGGGAGGTCATCCCGTGGCCACGGGGAAAGGAGAGGTGACGCTGTGCGCTGGGGCTCCGGGCTGGACCCCTCTCTTGGATTTAAGGTCCTTCCCACCGTTTCCATGATCCCTCAAAAGCGTGTGGTGGGAGCGCGTGGGGGCGCTCCTCAGGGCGGTGGGGGCGGGTCGGAATCTCTGAGTTCCCATGTGCACCCCCGACCGCCCGGTACCTGCAGCACCACCACCTTCCGAACCAACTGCTCCCGCTCCATCTAGGTGTCCACTGCCCAGCGCGCCTGCCGGCGCCTGCATAGTGCGTCACTAGTCCGCGCCGAGAGCTGGCGAGCGCTGGCCCCGCCCCGCCGTCTCCAGGACAACCTTCCCCTCTGGCTTGGGATGGGCGAGTCCGAGCCTCCACCCTCCAGTCGCGGAGCCGGACCTCCCAAACCAAAACTGTGTTGCGCGGGGGTGTATGTGCCCGGGCCGGGGCCCTCCAGCCGAGAAAGACGCGGTGAGGAGAGGGAGGACACGGAGCCGCTTTCTTTCATTCTGGTTTAATTCCATGTAATGCCCCCCTCCCCTTAGCACCTGGGGGGCCACAGAATACGCAGTTGAGTCTGTAAAAAGTCACAGTTTGAAGGGAAGGAGCGGGGGGCAGTCTGGGCGTAGGTCCGACACCTACACAGCTGCCTGCTCCTCAGGCTCCGCATTCTCGGCCAGGTGCAACTTCTGTCTGTGTCAGTCAAGGATTGGATATTTTGGACCCAGTCTTTCCAGCCCTGTCTTTCCACCCTGCACAGGCTGGCTCTCCAACTGCGAAAAGGGGCTGTGCAAGGGACTCTGGGGTGGCCCGTGGTCTGAGGTTGCAGTCTCCATCGGCCCTTCTTGCCAGGTGGCTTATCCCATTTTCTTTTGATCTAGATCCTACAGGTGCCTGCAACCTTACTATTTCTGACCAGGGCTAAATAGGAAGATCATCTAAGTCACTGCAAATAAGTGAGTGCTGAAAGATTAGGAAGACATTAGACAAGTTTTGCCACGGGTTGGTGTCAGCTAAAGTGCTTGCAAAGATTTTGGATAAGTAGGTAAAACATATTCCCTGCAATCACCTTTTCCCTAATATGTGGGAAATTCTTCCTGCACTCCTTTTCCTGGGTGGGGGCAGTCTGTGGCTAATCACCTTTTCCCTAATATGTGGGAAATTCTTCCTGCACTCCTTTTCCTGGGTGGGGGCAGTCTGTGGCTAATTCTGACTTAGTAGGACATCAGAGTGTGGGGATGATGGTTATATGTAAACACTCCTGGACGGTGGTAGAGAAGAGGAAATGGATATCATCTCTGGAGGCCCATACACTCATACACAGGTCCCCGGAAAGGATACATAGAATTACTAAGATCTTCCAGCTGTGGAGAGAAAGAGAAATTCCTGTCAGAAGAGGCACCAGGCCAAACCCCAGATGTTCTGAGTGCCATTTTCTAGTGGGCTTGAGAGACCAAGAGCTCTTGGCTTTATGCACCCCCAGCTTTTCACCCCAGGGTCAATAATGGCCTTAGGAGCAGTACTTCCCCCACTCACGTAGGCCCCAGAAGTCAAAGCACCCAGCCCTGACCCACATTGCTAAGCAGCTGGTCCAGGTTGCGGTCAGCCGTGGTCTTCTTCTGCTCTTCAGGCAGCCCCTCAGTGGTCCCGTCCTCTTCTTCCTCCTCTTCCTCCTCCTCCCCACACACGTCCAGGCTGAAGTGCAACCGGGCCAGCTTCTCCTGCATCTCCCGCACGTGCTCCAACTGCTCGAAGGAGCACTCCTTCCCTGGACAGCACCTGTCTGAGCCCTGGGAGCAACTTTGGGACCTTGGCCCCAGCCACTCACCAGAGACCAGGCCCTCTAGCTGTGACACACACACACACACACACACACACACACCCCTAAACCCAGCTCCCAGGACTCACCGAAGGCCTGTAGCCGGCCTGAGTGGAAATCATTGAGCAGGTTCAACAGTCCTCCCTCCATCTCATAAACATCGGTCACCTCAGTCAGGAACGAGTGCTGCAGCGGGGTGCCTGCAGAGCCACCTCCGCCTCCGGCCAGCACCGGGCGGCATTTCTCCTTGCCTACCCTGGGTGGGGTGGACATGACCCAGGTCACAGGGCAGAGGCAGCCAGGCACCCCAGGTCTTTTGTGCCATCTGTCTGTACACTAATTCATCTTTCTATCCACTCACCAACATAAATGGACGTTTGTTCTTCTGGCCCTGCGCTGGGCACCAGGACTGATAAAGGGAAGGGAGGGTGAGGAGGGATGAGGGTAAGAAGTCAAAATAAGTTTGTGATTTTTTTTCTGCCAATGATAAAGTCAGAGCCATGCCTGGAAGGAGGCTCCTGGGTTCCTGTCTGAGCCCCCACTCATTCCTCCTGTGACCCTGAGAGAATCACTTGTCCTCACGGTCCTCGGTGAATTTGGGGACAGTTACTACCTTATTGCCATGAGAGCTATCTTACCTCTCCCCATAATATCTTTCTGACCCTCTTCTATTTAAAAACTTAAAATTTTTTTATTGATTTTGAGAGAGAGAGAGAGAGAAAAAACACACATTGATTTTGTTGTTCTACTTATTTATGTATTCATTGGTTGACTCTTGTATGTCCCCTGACCGGGATCAAACTGCAACCTTGGCATATCAGGAAGATGCTCTAACCAACTGAGCTACCCGGCCAGGGCCTTTAAAAACTGTTTTGAATTTTCCCTTGCCCTTAGAATGACACCTAATGACCTTCCCAGCCTGTCCCCATCTGCAATCCCATTATCCAATTGCATTTCTTCTTATTCCTGACCCAGTCCAGAGCTTCAGCTATACCCACTGTGGCTGTCCCTAAACATGCCCCCAGGGCAGGGGATGTCAAAGCCATAGGGAAACACAGCAATCGGAGAAAGGACACACAGGAACACATTATAGGGTAGGGTGCAGATTCCCAAACATTGGAAAAAAAAAAGCCATGGATGGACCTTGAGAATGTTATGCTATGTGAAATAAGTCAGTCAGAAAAAGCTAAGAACCATATGATTTCACTTGTATGTGGGATATAAAACTGAAACTCACAGACACAGACAGTGTGGTGGTTGCAGAGGGAAGGGAGGGTTAGTAAAGGGGGAAGGGGCAAAAATATATGGTGTTGGAAGATGCCACCCCAATAAATTTAATTTAAAAATTAGGCTAATAAGTCTAACTGTAGACCCGAGTAGCTCCTCACCACTTCCTACTTATGACACTCCAGGGCCACCAACCCACCTGTGGTTCCTGGAACTTTCCAGTAGTATTTTTAGTATTTTTCTTCTTTCTTATGCCAAGCAAGCCCCTTAGAACATTCTCCCTTCCGGTGTACCCACCAACCTTCTTTGTCTCTCACTTCCTGGCAGGCAGTGCTGCTCACTCCCTGCTCTGAGGAGGTTCAGTCATCTCACTGTGTGGCCCACCCAGCCTTTTCCCCACACACTTGAGGATAGACGCTGGGCCTGAGCATTTGGGTTCTCAGGGGCATCCCCAGGAAAAGCGTCAATTATTGTTCAGGACCTAAAGGCTAAGGCCCCTTTACCTTCCTGACCATAGGGCTCAGCTTAGAGTTAGGGTCCCTCCCTTCTTGCCCTTTCCTTTTGTACCCACCTCTTGAACTTGGCCCTCTGTTTGGGGGACGGCAGGTGAGGGAGGCCCAGGGCCAAGGAGCCACTGTGGCTGGTGGGCACAGGGACCCTGCGGAGTGTTCCTGGGGCTGCCGCCGGCTGGGTCAGACAGGGCTTGGGACTCCTTTTCTTCTTCTTGTCCTCCATTGATGCTGGCTGGGCCTCAGGCCTGGGTGGGAGGCAGCCCCACTGAGATCTGAGAAGCAAAGTCATCCCTTCACCTGCCAAGCCCTGAAGCTGCAAAGGAAGGCCCTGGACTTTCCAACTATCCCTTCACATCTGTCAGGGCCTCTGTCCGGGCCCAATGCCAGCGCCTCCTGTTGGGGTCATGGATCTGTACTTGAAGGACCTTTTGAGCCCACGCAGGTCCCCACCTGTCCTCCAGCCCTGCCTGAAAGGGCTGCATCAGGTAGGATTCTCCAGAGACTGCCGGAGTTCCCTGCCCCACAGCTGAGGGGGCGGAGCTGGCCGAGGAAATGTGGAGCTGGCAGAGGCAGTGGAGGTGAGCTGGCAGGAGCTCCAAAGGATTAGGGGTGTCTTAGCCAGGCCATGTTCTATATATCAACTGCTTAGGCAGAAGCTGGGAGCATCTGCATGGGAGGTGACCAAGGTGTGGGTGTGCCACACACTAACCACCAGAGGATGGATAACAGCGGGAGAAGCGGTGGCACGCAGGGCGGGGCTCAGTGTGGGGTTTTTCCCCATTTAGATGCTTGCACCCCCTCCTCCATCCACCCCCAAACTCAAACACCGGGCAACTCTCATAAGTTACGGGGGAAATGCTTCCAGCTGCTTCACCCTCCCCACTCAGAAAGTCCCTGCTTGGCTTCAGCTGGGGTGGGTGGTGGGCAGCAGCTGGCTGCCTTGGCCCCAACAATGGCTGTCCTGTGGCTGGCACTGCTGGGCCTCCAGTCCAGCTCTGCCCGCAAGCCCAGGTCTGTTGAGGTCCTCCCCAAGGGAGGTCTTGGGGGTCCTTTCTGGGGGTTTTCCCCAGCTGCTCCTCCCAGGATGCTACCACCAAGCCTGATTCTGCACTCTGGGATGGTGGTGGTGCTGGGGGCATTTAAATTGGCACATGGCTGGTTGGCAGTTAGGGGGTGTGGTAGAGGGGAGACCTGCGGCAGCTTGACCCAATTAGGGTCTTGATAGAAGAATTGGAGTGGGAGCCTCTGCTCCCCAGGGACCGCTGGGGACGGCCTGGGATCTATTTCCCACTCAACCCCCAAAACCGTGTGCTAAGTGGATCGCTCAGCTCAGGAGCCAGGATCTCAAAGGGAGTGTGATTCTGCCCCACCCCACTCCCCGGGGCAACAGACCTGGAGGTTTGGGGTCTGGAGTGAAGCTTCCGTGTGTGTTCCTCCGCCCTCGGCACTCTCCTACCGGGATCGGGGAACAGGAGGGGTGGAAGCTGAGCTGGCAGGAGGTAATTTGCATTTAAAGAGAAAGTGACCTTTATCGCTGGTGGTGGGTTAAGATGGGAGAGCATCTCCACATTTATTATGCTGTTCCTCTCAAGACTACCTCCTCACCCAAACAAGGTGACTATGATGTGTGATGGCAATCTAAAAATCCTTTCACTTTTCCCATCTGTTTTGGAGAGAAACTATAGTCTCACAAAATGGTGGTGGCTTTGTCAGAAAGAGGAATGCAGAGAGGGAAGAGAGAGGGAAGATGAACGGACATATATAAAAGCATGTAAGAAGCACCAGAGCAGCAGCAACAGGAAGAAACTGGGAGAAGACAATGATCTATCAAGTGAGTCCAGGACCCCTTTGAGCACTTTATGGTCATTTAATCGTAACTACCCTGACAGAAGATACTGTCCTCGTCTCCTTTTACTAACTGTCGACAATAGTCTTTTGAGGGCAGTAGCACTCCTCCCACAACACCCAGACACTTCTCGCTGGTAAAGCGTTGGGAGCTGTACTCAGTCACTGATCAAGTGACAGGACAAGTCTCCCCACCCCACCCCACTCCCCCCGGCCCAGGAGACCTGGGAGGGGGCATCGGGTGAATGGAAACCTGCGCGTTTGACTGCGGGCCTGGAGGGAAACCAGAGATGGTGACGGAGGCTGACACCACTTCCCCACCCCCTGCTGCCCCAGGTTGGGCATGTGGCGGGGCTGGGGGTTAATGGGGCAGCTATTTAAAGACCTGGCAAAGGCTCCCAACTCAGGTCCTCAGAGAAGCATCTGATGCAACTGGAGACAGGCTGCCCTACAGGCTCAAATAACAGCCCCAGGCCAGTGCCCACAGCTCCTCCCATCCAGCACACAGCTCCTCCCAAACACCGAGGGGCAGGGGCAGCTTCCCTGGGCCTGGGCCTCAGGCCGAGTTAGAGAGGGATAAGGCACTGTTTCAGCAGGCTCCAGAGCAAGGTCTGTCCCAGGCGCTTTCAATGCCCAGGCTGCTCCTGAAGGGGAGACATTGTCCGGACTTGTTCAATAAGCAGGGATCTGAGAGAGGGGCCTGCACAGGCAGAGCGGACAACCGGAAGGCCCTCTCCTCCCTCACCAGAACTGCAGGAGTGGCACCAGGGTCCTCTAGGAAAGTGGCAGAGGGCCCAGGCACACCTCTAGGGTGAAGTTATTAGAGCTGCTTTGCTCAGAGCTCCCAGTTGTGGCGGCCTCCCCTGAAGGGGAGACATTAAGGACCTTTGGAACCAACGTGGCCAGCACAGAAAAATATCAGCCCATTAGAACCCTGACTGGAAGGAGCAGAGGCTCTGCGGGACTGTTCCAGCCAGCGTGGACACATCTACCTGTGGAGGCCTGGAGGGAAGGGCACTTGGTTTCTGTCATTGGTTGGCCATTCATATATGGTCCTTGGTGATGAACAGCCCAGGCCCCAGAGAGAACAGGGTGCTGGGTGAGACATCCAGGATGTGTCCCACATAGGAGCTTGGGGTGGGTGAGCAGGAGTGCCTAAGAAACCAGTTCGTTCTTTTTTAAAATCTCACTGGAGGATGTTTTTACTGAGAGAGAAGAGAAACATCTATCAGTTGCCTCCTGTATGCGCTCTGACCCCAACCAGGGATTGAACCCGCAATCTCTTGGTGCAGGGGGATGCCGCTGCAACCAATGGAGCCACCCAGCCGGTGAAACCGGTTCATTCTTAACTGTATGCAGAATGTGGTCAAGGAACACACAAAATCAAAGGAAAGGAAACTGGAGGTCCCTGGTGCACTGGTGCCAAGAGATGTTGCCCATGGCAGACAGCCCAGATGGTAGTGGTGCCACTTGTCTTAATTTGGACCTCACCATGTGCTTAGCTTTCTGTTGCCCTTGCTTTTGCATTCTTCATGGACCCTCCCTATCCCCTACCTGAAGACCTTCAGTGGGTCTCCCTGGTGTAGCCCAAATTCCTTCACCTGGCACACAGGCTCTTGGTGACTTATTTGGCCCCTGCCTCATCTCTTCCATTCCCTCCAGTGCACCTGCGTTGAAGCACTGTCACTAAACAAGGGGTGGGGACACATCCGGCCTGCAGCTGTATAAGGCCCATGAAATAAGTTGGCGTGGCCCTGCCAAGGCAACCATAGGCAGGACTCGAAATTCAATAAATCTAAGAGCTTTTTTCATATCAACACATATATTAAGTGAATTATATTAAGTAAATTGTTATAAATATGCAAATGGCCCTTAGCAAAAAAAGGTTCCCTACCCCTGTACTAAATGGTTACCAAACGTCTACCTGCTCTTTGGGCCACAGGCCCTTCCAGGTACCCACCCGTTCTCTTGCTGAAGGGGACAGGGTCTTCCTCCTCTTGGCTCCCATAGGACAGCCACCCCTTCCACATTTAAACATTCCTTTTCCCCTCACCAACCTGTGAGCCCTCAGAGGGCAGGGCCAGTTTTTATTATATATGTGTATCATGTCAGCTTTGCCAAGGGCTCCACTTGGGCAGCTCCAGTGAGTCTGTGTCCTGAGCTGGGAGGGAGGGCACTTTGGAAGATGCAGGGTGTCAGGGCACAGCCAGACTTGGCAGCAGATCCAGACAAATCACTGATAGCTGGTTGGATTCAGAGCCCAAATGACCACAAAGGTCAGGAGAGAAGCAGTAAGGCAACAGACTATTTAATATGGTTTAAAATACATCAAAATCAAGTCCCTGGCTGTTGTGAATACCAAAATGAGACCCCAACCAAAAAAAAAAAAGCTGTCAGCACAGCTTCAAACAAACCTGGGTGGCCAAGTTGGGCCATAAGGGAAGCAGTTAGAGACAGATGGCAGCACCCCTCCCCCAGGAGGTGGGTACCTGGCTGTCCCTGGGGTGACCTTCTGTGCTGTGCAAGGCGGGAGGGCTGGAGCAGCTCAAGAAATCAGCTCAGCAGGCCTTGGCCCTCCCCTACAAACACCTGGGCAGCTCCAATGGCCTCTTTGGCCAGTCCTCAGCAGGGCCACCACAGTGGGGTAGAGAAGGGAAAATAACCATCTTTACAGACATAACATTCTCTTACAGAAAAAAGTGCCTGAGCTCAGCCCATGGTCCAAAAACCTCATGGAAAACGAACAAAAAAAGTGCTGTTGACACCTCTAGAATCTGGTGTACATGAAGCTCTCAGCTGGACAAGGTCTGAACACAAACTAGTCAGCAGAGCCAAGGGCTCTGGGCTGTGAGCCTCGCCTGCTGTGGTCCCCTGGAGGAGAAGCTTGCAATCCAAGAAACCAACACAACTCTTGGTCCTAGAACTGAGGTCATGTGCATGGGACCTGCCCTAGTGTGGAAGGAACTGGCCTTCAGATAGGCCACAGCCCCTGCATCTGGCCCAGGCTCCTGGCTGGCAGCACCCAAGTACCTGGGCTGACTTTGGAAAGCAGAGCAAGCAGAACAGCTGTAGTGATTACAATTTGGTCAATGGAGTTAGAGGAATGGGATCCCTACCTGTAGGCTGGCCAGGATGCCCAGAGCTGAGAACAAAGGTTCTACCCTGTCCAGGGCCTATTATGTCTGACCTGGGAAGCCCAGCTGGGGCAACCTTGCTCACTGTAGCTCCACTTGGTTTCAGGGAGCTGTTGTGCTGAGTTCCCATGCCACCACACTGGGCCCCCTCCCCGCTAACCCCATAGGCTTTAAGAGGTAGGTGAAGTGAGGCAGGCAATCATGTGGGCTACTACAGGTCTACCTGATCTTTAAAGGGGCAGGCAAAAGCTTCTGCCTCCTCCCAATGCTCCCACAGCCCAGCAAACCCTCTAAGGGGCAGTTCTTGAATACCTCAACTGGGCTTGAGGGAGGCAGCCTTACTGGAACAGGAAGAGGCATGTTCAGGGACCATTCTAGACACACCCATTTCAGAGGGGAAAACAAGACTTTAGGAAACACTTCTCCACGGGAGAGCAATATCTCAGCCAGGGATGATAATCAGGTCTCAGCACTTGCACTGGCTGCTGAGGGAACCTCGAGAAATGAAATACCAGGAACGAGCAGGAAATACTCTTAAGAGACTAGTGGGAACTACTAAAGAGCAGAGAAATGGTGTACCTTTCACTTGCCATCTCTGGTCAAAGTCAGAACAAGAGTATTTAATACTCGTCATGAACCTATTTTATGAGGGATTTAAGGGCTGAAAGAATGGGCTAGTTGTGCAAGATGAAAGAACCTGTATGATAATGAATTAGCTTTAAGAAAATACAGAAAGCATCAGCTCAACCATTTTATCTACCTTGGTCTGCGGCTCCCTCAGCTACACTGAAGCCCAGGCCCAGCTGGAGATGGGGCACAGTCCCCAAGCCCAGCAGAGTTCTGCTTCCTGATCCAACTCTGTTGTTCCAGAAAATTGCTCTGTATAAAGATGGCCTAATACCTTAGGCAAGTTTGCAACCGGCAGAACTTTCAGAGTATAGAACATGTAAGAGAAGGGGATTATGGGATATGGGAATATCTGCAGCCATTTTGTGGATTTCTTGGGGTCAGTCAATTCTCATTCTTATGCATCAGTTGTCAGACAAGAGCTGGGGCCCCCACACAGGAAGTAGGATATCGATGACACCTCAGCTCTTACTCCTTGGACAATAGAACTAGAACAAACATCAAGGACTGCACAGTGCGGGTAGGGGAAGGAAGCAGAAACAGACTCACAAAGCCACCGGGAACAGTTGCTCCTGGGGCCTAGCAAATGCTACATGGAGGCAGTGGTGATGGTATTGGCGGTGGCCTTCCAGGATTGAAACCCATAGGATTGAAAGCCCTTTCCTTTCTCTCACTACAATCTGATTTCATCAAACAGGAAACCTAAGCACCAACATGACAAAAGTGCCGGGCGCGGTGGGGAGGGTGGTGGGGCACTGGAAGCCAGGAACCCAGGCACCACTGCTAGAGTATTCCTCCTCCCTCCTCAGAAGACTCTCAATACAAACACTGTCATGTGCAACAAAAACAAAAAGCCTTCAGAAAGAATCCTTTGGGTGATCCCATCAATCATTTGTGCAGGCTAGAGAGGCACCTGTGAATGATAAGGCTACTAAGAAGCATCACTGGCCTGGTCCTGGCACTAACATGGGCAGGGGAAGCAGTGCCCAAAGGGCTCCCTACCAGCACACCATCCCATATAGAAACATTCTCCAGTTTCCTTGTCTGAGGCAGGAAAGTGGTTTGATCACCAGCTCTGAGTACCCTGCCAAGGCTCTGTCTGGGGACCCCTTTCCTGGTTAAGAAAAGCAAAGGAGCGACCAGGGGAGCTTAGGAGAGCCAGAGCTGCCAAAGCCCTGCCAACAAGAGAAACACAGTCAGGCCGGGGTGTGTCACTTGTCATGATCCCTGAAGGGCAGGGAGGGGAGGGGTCTAAGCCTCAGGTCAGGCAGGGAAATGTTCAAGTCACTGTCCTGCCAGCTCACTGAAGGCGGCTACAGATGACGACTCCGCTTTGACTCTTCAGCTCACAGAAGAGCCACTGACTTCATCTGTATACATCCGCTCCGCATCCAATGCAAGCCTATTTTACACTTACAGATATAAATGTATGAGGCCTTGCACGTGTCATATGTATGTGAAGCTGACCCACGAAAGTCAAACTGCAGTGTCAGATGCCAGCCAGGTCAGAGCACCCTGGGCCTCAGCACTGGACTACTTAGCAGTGGGAGCCTTGCACGGGCAGGCCTGGCTGGGCTGCTTGCTCCCTTCCCAGCATGCCCCTAGTGCCAGGCTCCCTAGGCGGTGGTGGAGGTGGGCTCCCGGGGCCCTGTTTGGCCTGATGCTTCTGTGCTTGGTGCTCCAGGGCAGCAGGGAGCTTCTGTGGCTCCTGTAGAGCTAGGTGCTTGGACCCCGGACCCCTCGCCACCCTGCTCTTTGGAGGCAGTGGCAGCCTCTGGCCTTTGCTCAGGGCCGCTGTCAGTGAGGGGGCCCTGGCCACCAGCACTCAGGTCCTGAACCCTCTTGTTCAGATCGTTGCGCTCTGTCTGCAGTGCCCGGCACAGCTTCTCCAGTCGCTGGATTTTCACCTGCAGGCCCTCAAGCTCTTTGTCCCGGAGGGTTTTCTAGGGAGAGAAAGGGGGCCTTTCAGTGCCATGCATCGATCCTCCACCTGCCACTGCCACTTGGTAGAAAACATTCACACTTAACAACACTGGGAATAGACTGGAGTCCAAAGCTGGCCCCTTTCAAGTAAACAGCCCTGGTTTATGCCAAGACCTGGCTGTCAGTTGAGGGCAATGTGGTGTAGGGGAGGGGCATGGCTTAGAGACAATGTATTTCTCCATTTATCTACCAGAAGACCTTGGCAAAGTACTTCGTTTTGTAGCTTATCTCCTGATCTGTTACTCTCTTCTACTAACATCAACCTCACAGATCTCGAGGGAAGGTTCAATGTACTGGCATAGCACAGACATTCAGCAGGTCTGGCTGCAGTAGCGCTCTAGCACTGAGTACTTTCCTCTCCTACATCTCCAGTCTCAAAATCAAATGATCGGAGCCATTCCACATACAAACTACACACATCATTGGCACCATTTGTTTTTCTTGTTCCTTATTCTTTTCTTCCATTTCTTCCCTTTGCTTCCACTGCAGGCCTATCACTGGGCTCACCACCTCCCCTGGGGAGAGCTGGCAGTGCCTTGGACTTGGACAGATGTGCCCAGCTTCACCTCATGCCAGCTGCATCACTCACTGCTAGAACCACAGAAAGCGGCCCCATACTCAGTAACTGCACACCCCATCCCTGGCTGCAGCGTGCGCTCAGCCCACCTCCTCAGCCATCTCCAGCAGGGCCTTGTTGCTGCTCTCCCACCGGGACCGGTACATGGTGGTTTCTTTCTCCAGCTTCTTGATCTTCTTAGTCATCTGGGTTAAGTGACAGGCAGAGGAAATGGTCAGGGCACAAGCTGTCTGCATCTATGTCCCCAAGGTGGGGCAACGGTCCCATGGAAGCAGGCAAGGCAGTACAGGACAGAGCCAGTGCTTTCTGGGCCACCTTAGGACCACTCAAGTTAAATGCCCACTGCCAATACCAGGAAACAGCAAGACAGTCCCTTCTCCAGGACAACCCGGAAGGTGCACATACCACTGACACTTCCTCGAGAGGGAGGAAAGGGTGTGATACTTCTGACAGTCCCTCCCTGAGCCTCAATCACACTGTTACTGTAAACAGCTCCCAGTGAGGCACCACATTCTGAATGAAGCAGCTTGTCCCCCTGTAGCCATACCCAGCCTGGGCCAGTGTTACCTTTTCCATCTCCTGTTTGAATGTGGTGAACACCTCACTGCTTTTGGAAAGAGTGTTCTGGAACTCCTCGAACTTCTCCGTGTATAGGGCAAGCTGGGCGAGAAAGAAGCCCACAGTTAAAACCAAACTTCCCTAGAGGGCACTTCTGGTCCACACACTCAGACCCATGCTTGGCCCTCTGACCCAACAATTCCGAGATCCCCTATTTCTTCATGTAAGCCTAGAAAGCAGGATTTGGGGTGACATTTTTTTAAATGTTTATCTTCAAATGTTTCTTCCAGAATTATGTATAATTTATAGAATTAAACCATCTGTCCCCATCCCCTCAAAAGCAGCACAAAAACTACTTCCGACCAGGAATGAAGTCTTTCAAGCTCATCTAGCCACCTGGTCACCACCACACTTGTGCTGGGCGGGACCAGAGAGAACAAAGACTCAGCAGGTCACATAGCAGTCAAGGTAGTCCTAGAATGAGGGTCCCATTTCCCTGCCCCCCTGGACGGGTCCCAATGAGTAGACCGTGGAGGCACAGGGGCAAGATACACACTGTCTCACCTGCTGCTTCAGGTGGGTCTCCTGCTGCTTCATCAGCTCACACATCCTCTGGGACTCCACTGCCTCTTTGAGGAGCTATTTCCAAGACAGGACATCAGACCTCGTCAGAAGCCCCAAGGGGCTGCGTGTGTTTTTTGCCAAACACACCAGAACCCTCTGAAGTGTCCTGCTCTCTGACTGGTATCTAAGGAAACAGTGCCCTGCTCTGGCCAGGCACCAACCTTTCCCATACAAATGTGACTATGAGCCAGAACCCAACCCACCACTTCCAAGACCCCCCAACCCCAGAGCCTGAGCCTCACAAAATCCTTCTCCCGCTGGTGCCTCTCCTCTGCCTCCTTCAGCATCTCCTGGGCCTGCTGGAGCTTGGCGTCCACCAGCTGCTGCTGCAGGTCCTTGTGCTTGAAGACTTTGTCGATATGCTGCAGGAAAGCATGGTGGGAGGGGTCCACCTGTTAGGAGCTCACTTTCCCTTTCTCAGAGAGGCCAGCCTAATAGCTACAGACTTTAGGGCTCCCTGCCCAGCCTCCCATCTCAATCTGACATGCTGGACTCCCATGTGTACCACAGGACATGGGCCCCACGTCCCTGGAAAGTCTACTTCCCAACCTCACCTTATTTCTCTCCCACTGAGTCAGTCCTGGGTGAGCACAGGGGTTTATGGATGAAATCAGCTCCCAGGAAGTCAAGTAATAAATACTCAAATCTCCAGCCCCAAGAGAGATCAATCCATTGGGCGGACAACCCTTACTTTTGTAGCCTGACTCCCTTGTAAGTAGGAAGGGGCAAAAACCGACATCTCTGCCAACACAACAGCTTAGCTCTATTGGCAGAGCTCTGCTCAATCTGTAAGTGAAGATTTGATATCCCAAGGAACAGCTGTCCTAACTGCGGGAGGAGACCTGGGAACTGGAACGGGTGAGAGAGCAGGGGTAGAGCAAAGGTGATGGACTCAAGTGCTACAAAGGTAAAAAAGGGATGTAGGGGAATTGTATGTTTTTTGAATGAGGAAGGGAAGGTGGCTTGGGGATGTATAGAGTTGGGGACATGATGAATTTCAGTCTCCTATGATCTGAAGTCCAGAGGCTCAGAGGGGGCAGGATGGCAGTGCCTGATTCTGACTGGGGGTGGGTGTAAATGCAGAGCATAGGGCCTAGGGCCCACACCTCTACTTCTGTAGGCAGCACCAAATCTTATTTTGCCTTGGTGTGAAACAGGTGGGGGATGGGATGTGGGAGAGGGGGAAGAGTCCTCAGGTTTTTGAAGTAGGTGCCTCACTCTGGTGGCTCAGGAAGCCTCCATGTCTTTCAGTGCTGAAGGACAAGAACCCAACCAACTCCTCTCAAACCATATGCATCACAAGCAGCCTGGCTCCCAGAGGACAAAGTACAGGAAAAGACGGGATGGATCAGGGGAAGCCCCTCTAGGCCCTGCATGTAATGATTGCCACACTGGACTGTGAGCCCATGTGGGCAGGGTCTTACCTATCCCACCTATCACCTATCACCACACCTCCAGGGCCTAGGAAGGGGTCTGGTCTGGGACTGTAAGGTACCTGGCAGTGGCATGTGAAGACCCTAAGAGAGAAACTAGTGACAGGGGCAGCAGAGCAGCAAGGAACCAGAGGACGTAGCCTTAGAGTTAATCACTGCCCCCAGGTCTAGCTCCTCCCCTGGGATTTCAAATTCTAAAAATTTCTGAAAACTGAAATTGTTAGAAGTGGGCAGACAAACCTGTCCTGTACCTTTGTATGGCTAATTATAATGTAGGTGAGTATACTCAGAAATTAAACTGTGTAAATATTAACGTGTCTGATTGGGGGGTGCTGCCATAGCAAGGCCCTGCTGGGGGGTGTTTTGTAACACACAGTACATGGACATACCTCCATTCTAATACTTGGACAGTTCTAATTCTATAATATACCTGGCCCTACCATTTAGGAGATATATGGACCTGTGGTCATGTGGCTATAGGCCATTCTCTTTTCCTTACCTCAATTCCTTGTATACATGACGATGTGCAACATCGCTCCCCTCCCAAGGAAGGAGGAAGAATTGGAAAATGGCCCTACCCAGTTTTGCTCAGTGGATAGAGCCTCCGCCTGAGGATTGAAGGGTCCCTGGTTCGATCCCGGTCAAGGGCACATGCCTGAGTTACTGGCTCGATCCCCAGTAGGGGGCGTGCAAGAGGCAGCCAATCAATGATTCTCTCTCACATCATTGATGTTTATATCCCTCTCTCCCTCCCCCTTCCTTTCTGAAACCAATTAATCAATCAATGAATACTGAAAACTCTTAAAAAAAATTGGAGAATGGAATAAGGCCTGAAAAGTGCTGTCCCAGTGCCCGCCACACACCCACAACCTCCCAATTCCCTGGCCAAGATCCTATCCACACCTCACCTCCTCTCGCAGCTCATACTGCTCAATCAGCTTCTTGAGCCTCTCAGCCAGCTCCATGTTTTCCTGGCGCAGCTTGGAATTGCGCTCATTATGCTGCTCCATCTGTAGCTGAATGTCATTCAGCGTCACCTGGAAGTGGGAGGTCACCTCCTTGCGTTTCTCCTCCTCTTCCCGGGCCCGCTGCACGCCTTCCTCCTGGGCAGAGAAGTCAGACCCAGCTCCATCATCAATTGCTCCTCAGCCAGCCTTGTAAGGCTCCCCCCACCACCCCAACTAGCCCAGGATGGTCTCTATCAATAGTCCTCCCTGCTCTCAAAGTGATGACTAGCCAGGCTCCAAGATGTCAAGCAATGGGGACTCCTAACGGACCCTTCTGTATCTCAGGCAGCACAAGTACGAGAGCCTCTCCCTAGAAAAATGCAGGCATACTTGTTCAGAGCCATTCTAAAGAACTCTGGATATCCTGAAGCCTATTCTTCCAGACTTAGAAAGCAGTCTTATCTTTTGTGTGTGTGAATTTTTAGAGAGGAAGGGAAACAAGGAGAGAAGTGGGAGGGAAAGGGAAACATTGGTTTGTTGTTCCACTTACGTGTGCATTCACTGGTTGCTTTTTATGTGTATCCTGACCAGAGAGCAAGCCCACAACCTTGGGGTTCGGGGACAGGCTCTAACCGAGCTACCTGGCCAGGGTCTTAAGTAGTCCTGTTTTAATGTGCTTTCATCTTTGACAGCCACCCGCCTCCCCGCCCCACACCCACATAACCATCAAGTAGTTAAGATTCAGTAATACCCAGGTTGGCAAAGTTGTTCAGAATTAGGCACTCAGACACTGTTAGAGGGAAGGCAACCTGGGCAAAGTCTATTAAAATTTGCACACGCAGTGACTCAAGACATACCACTTCTGAGATTTATCCTATAGATTAATTCTGTATAATAAGTCAGGGACATATGTAACAAGAATTTTCACTAACTCTCCATATACTAGAGAACCGGTGCATAAATTCATGCAAGGGTATGGTCTCTGGGCGATCAAAAGCGCGCCCCCCCCTACCCCCCCCCCCCTACCTTGGCTGGCCTGTGGGCTGGGAGCAGTTCCTGCATTGAGCATCTGGCCCCCCTGGTGGTCAGTGCACGTCATAGCAAGGGGCGTTCTGTCATTTGGTTGATTTGCATATTAAGCTTTTGTTATATAAGATAACAGTAAAAACTTGGAAGCTACCCAAAAATACCTTAATGAGGACAGGAATAAAATGCAATATACCCATATAACAATGCTGCTGAAAAGAATGAGATAGCTCTATGTATACTGACGGAGGAAAGATACGGCATTGTGTAAAATGAGAATGGAATAGGATATGGAAAAATACGTGTATAATACTTTCATTTAAAAAACTGTAAGATTTCCTATGTAGACAGGAAAGTTAAAAGGTTGTACTTAAACTTACATATTAGTAGGTTTACTTCCCAGTGGTTTCTGCTGGCCACTGAAGTTGAGGACAGTGGGTGACTAATACCTTTGACTTGTTATACTTTTATCACCTTATATCAAACATATTAAATTTGTAACGTTTTAAAAGACAAACTAGCCAAAACCGGTTTGGCTCAGTGGATAGAGCGTCGGCCTGCGGACTGAAGGGTCCCAGGTTCGATTCCGGTCAAGGGCATGTACCTTGGTTGCGGGCACATCCCCAGTAGGGGGTGTGCAGGAGGCAGCTGATGGATGTTTCTCTCTCATTGATGTTTCTAACTCTCTATCCCTCTTCCTTCCTCTCTGTAAAAAATCAATAAAATATATTAAAAAAAAAAAAAAAAGACAAACTAAAAACGAGCAAAGCAAGGTGCAAAATACCATATATTTACTGATCCAAATTGTATGACCTGGAGGTCATAGCAGTGACCACGCTTTAACCAGTGACCGCACCCTAGGCAAGGCAGAACAAGGAGAAAGGACGCACATTCCTGACTGACCAACACTGGGACAAGAGCTGCTGGTCGGCACTGGACCCCAGCTCACCTGGGGACTGTGATG
The DNA here is from genome assembly GCA_026230045.1 of Corynorhinus townsendii. Taxonomy (NCBI): domain Eukaryota; kingdom Metazoa; phylum Chordata; class Mammalia; order Chiroptera; family Vespertilionidae; genus Corynorhinus; species Corynorhinus townsendii. The sequence goes on from JAPDVU010000002.1 coordinate 201,673,411, forward strand.
GAGTTAACAACTCCTGAAGGCCTGCACTCGGTTCTCTTTGCTTCTCAGCCTTTACCTTCCTTACTACCAGTACATGTCAAACGGTTAGAAGCAGTTCTCGCTAATCAGGGCATTACTGGGGAAATCTATTTCTATACCGAAAACCTGTGCTAGTTTTAAAGGGAAAAGCTGCCAAAGAGAAGTGGAAGTTACGGTAACCAACTGTCCCTCTCAGGGGCCCAGCCAGCCTACCTTGAGGGAACGATTGTGGCGCTGCAACTCGCGGCACAGACTCTCAAGCTTGCTGCGGGCCAGAATGGCCTTGCTGTGCTCACCGCGCAGGTGGTCCTTCTCCTGCACCAGCTGGCTCTGCTTCTTCTGCAGGAGCTTCATCTGCTTCTGGGAGTTGCGGTGCTCCTCCAGCTGGAGACAGGAGGGCAGGTAAGTACCCTGGGAGGCTCTTCCCATGGGGATCCAGGGTCTCCTGAGCTGACCTAACCCTGGCCCTCTCCCCCGACTCCAGCCATAATAGCTCAGGTCGGACACTGTGTGGGTGCTCCACTTGCTACTCACAATAACCCTTAGGGCCCCCGTACTTCAAGGATACAGAAATGGACACTGAGATGGGACAGAGGGACACACCAGCAGATCCCCGTTTCTCTCCCAGCTCTCAGACCATTACATTACCCCAATTCTGGGGACACTCATGCCCTCAGATGAGATCACCTGCTACTCCTCTTTGTCTTACACTTACAACACATCCAGATTCAGAGTAGTCACATTTCAATCGGCCATTATGTCATCTTTCAGGGCTACACCCACCTCCAAGATCTCATCCCAAGCCAGGACTACCACCTATCTTCCAAGCTCATCCTCTCCAATCCTTATCTGAGGTCTCAGGACTACTACCCTATTGAACCTTCAAGCCTTTCACTTTCCTTTAAATAATATTTTCTCACTCAGCTGAAATTCCTTATGCCCTCAATTCTTCTGCCCTCTTTTCCCAGAAAAATTCCACTTTATTTACAGGAACTATGGAGGTAAAGGAACACGTTAAATGCCACCACAAAGCTAGAACAGGGCAACTGGTCTGCAATAAGTCAATGTTATGGGGAAAAGAGCAGGGCAGTAAGATGAAAGCTGCTTTAAAGGGGGGAAAAAGTCGTAACAACACAACGTAATAAATGGACCTCCTTTGGATCCTGATTTAATCAAAATGACATTTTTAAACAATTGGGGAAATCTGACTGTGGATTGGGTATTAAGAGAATATCAAATGATTAATGTTGTTGCACTAGAATGTACAATTTCTCAGACCGGAAGAAGGTGGCTGGGACTAGACCCGCCCCCCCCAGTCAGATGAGGACAAGGCTCAGAGAGGTTGAACAGAAATTAAGCCACCCACCTGCCCTTGTACCCTCAACCCCATACTGGGTGGCCTGCTGATGTTCCGAGGCAGAGAGGGTGCAAGGAGAAGGGGGAGAACTGACCAGTTCAGCATACTTCTTGCACAGAGCTGCCAGCTTCTCCTCTGGGGTACTCAGTGTGTTCAATGTCTGCATCAGTAACGTAATCTCCTTTCCTGCAAAGTACAAGGAACAAAGGCATGTACCCCTTTCTCTGGGAGTCCCCTCCAGACCTGGGCCCACCTATCATACTTTACATTTCTGTTTGTTGAACTGGCTGCCTTTCCTGCTAAAATGTGTGCTTCATGAGGTCTGCAACCAACTCAATTCTGCCTACCAATATAGCTCAGTGCTGTCCCTAGTGCCCCTTGCTGAGGACATGCTCAACAAATACTTACTAAATGAATGACTGGCCCTAACCAGTTTGGCTCAGTGGATAGAGTGTCGGCCAGCGGACTGAAGGGTCTCGGGTTCAATTCCAGTCAAGGGCACCTACCTCGGTTGCAGGCTCCTCCCTGGCCCGGGCCCTGGTAAGGGCCTGTGCAGGAGGCAACCAATTGAAGTGTTTCTTTCACATCGATGTTTCTCTCTGTCCTTCCCTCTCTCTTCTACTCTTCCTAAAAATCAATAGAAATATATCCTCGGATGAGGATTAGCAACAACAACAAAAATGAATGAATGAATCTCTGGGGAATCTCCCTGGTGAGCACCAGGAATGGGAGAAAAAACAACTACCTGCTTTACCAACAGGTTTAAGAAAGGTGTTCCTGCCCGGCCAGCATGGCTCTGTGGTTGAGCGTCAACCTATGAGCCAGAATGTCATGGTTCGATTCACACACCCGGGTTGCGGGCTTGATCCCCAGTAGAGGGTGTACAGGGGGCAGAAGACCCATGATTCTCTCTCATCATTGATGTTTCTCTCTCTGTCCCTCTACCTTCTTCTCTGAAATCAATAAAAATATTAAATATGTGTGTGTGTGTCTGATGTGAATTCAGTACTACTGTTTCCGTGCAAGGAACTCCCTTCTGAAAGAGGAAGAATGCAAAAAGGAACAGGTCTGTTTGAGAATTATGAAACTCTTATCAACAGAAGTAGCCAAACAAGGAACTTTAAAATGAATGTATCTTCCAATAATTGATCCTAAGATTAAAAACAAACAAAAAAACTTGCTTTAAATTAGGATGACAGTTAGGGGGTGGGTAAGCAGGGAATAAAATATGGGTATAAGACCACCCAACTTTGAGTCTTTAAGATACAATATCCCTCTACTTCCACCCTCACCCAAATTACTCTCCCCCACTGCCTGTGCCTGAGTCAGATTCTTCCTGTCTCCCTGGAGATGCCACTGTGCATAGCACAGTACTAGACTTCTGCAATGGCAACCCTGGGAGGCTCCAAGAGAGACTGCAAATCACCGGCACAACAGGCCAAAGCCAACCCACAGATAGGTTTTGTTTGGTTCCTAGCATACCAATTGCCAACTGTTAAAAATCTAGAGATTGCACATAACTCTGGCTGGGTTTTGTTGTTTGTTTTTTTTTTTAAGGAAGGCTGTCTAGACTTAGCCTGTAGTTTTACATGCTATCAACGTGCTGGGACCCAGGTGGCAGTCAACCTTGGATGAAGTGGGCACTTTCTTGGCTAGCTTGGCTTATTTGAGTTTTCAACCCGGGTCTACTCCAATTCCCTTACTGTAGAGAAGTGACAACTAAGGACCAAACAGGAGAAAGGCCTTGCCCAAGGTCGCACAGATTAGAAATGGTGCTGGCTGGCATAGGAGTCCCCCCAGGTCTCCTGCTCCCCATTTTCTCAGAGAGCAGGTTGGATTTTGCTTCTCACTTGCTCCCAAGGCCAGAAGTCCCAGTGCAGTGAACAATCCGCACTCCTCTATGCTATGGCCCCATAGCCCTGGCTATGATAAAACTGGTGTGGTACACTGCACTGGGAACTCGGGTTTACTCTGAATCCCAGCAGAGCAGGCTAGCCCAAGGAATGTCAGGTCCAAACACTCTCCCCTCACCAGCCTTACAAGTAGTTGCCCTCTGCTCACCCAGACCCTTGGCTTTCTTCTTCTCTTGTGGCCTTCGGTGGTCTCGGTCTCCCACCTCATCACTTGCCCGGATCTCGTCTGTGCCTGGCTCCCCCTTGGAGGTCTTCTCACCATTGACTACTGGGATCTCTGGCTCAGGCTCCCCATTCCTTGAGGCATAGGTCCGGGACTTCTCTGCATCTTCAGGTTCAGCAGGCTCACCCTGTGCACCATCCTCACCTGGCCCCCCCTGACTGTTGTCCACACAGTATGTACTCAGGATGTCTTCCAACTGGCGGCTCAGCTCCTCAGAGACATCTCGGAGGGCTCCAGACTGAGAGGATTTGGCTTGTGCTCCTACAGGAAGAAGAAGGGCAGAATGTGAAATAAGATGGTTATACCACTGGTCGGGATTTTTTCAGGCCCAAACTTACGGGTTTGGATTAAATGTTGCCTAACTTCTTTAAGCCTCAGTTTATTTACCTATAAAATGACATGAGTACTTCTCTTTTGTGAGTATAAAAGAAATCAGGTAAAGCATCCAGCACATAGGGATGGCATGCAACAGGAGCTCAATGTCTAATCCACCCCCTTCTCCTCCTGGTGAAAATAATTTCTTGATAGTAAAAAAGTTCCAGAAATGCCTCAAATATAAAGAGCAGTTACCCACTGGTACATGAGGCGTTTCTAACCTGGACTTGCAAGTTTGGTGTCTCATTTGACTGCTCCCGATTTAATCCTGTCAGAGCCTTCTCTCAAGAGTTCTGTTCCTGTTCTTAGAGTCCAAGGCTCTACCAACTCCCTAGGACACGGCGGGGATCGCACAGCCTCAGCACTGTCCTCTCTCACTCTAATTTCCTTCTTTCTGGGTAGACAGGGGCCTCTACCTCCAGAAGCTAGACTGGCGCACCACAAACTCCTCCCCCTGCCCGCTGGAAAAGCAGAGCTGGCACACACCCTCCGTCTTCCTGGGAGTCTGGCTGGCGGAACCTTCAGCTTGTGCCGCAGAGGCCGCCTGGCTGGGCAGGCCCTGGACTCCCTCTGGTCCGGCTTCCACTTGCCCCGGGCTGCTTTTTGGGTTGGAAGTGTTGCCTGATTGCTTGGCAGCCCCATTCTTTTTGTCTTGGTTCTTCATTGTGGGTTGCAATGCTAGGTGAGGAGCAGATCCTATAGAAACAAGCACATTCGCTATTTTCCAAGACTTCGAAATTCTTCTCAGCCTGGATCAGAAATCCCAATATCGGATGCACAAAGCTTCTAAAAACAAACTGGCCGACCTTCCCTGGAGGTAACCCACGGTTCTCTCCGTCTCTGGCGGGTCAGGGGAGCCAGGTGTGCATAGGCAGGTTTTCGGGGCGCTGCTCCAGGAGCAGGGGAAGAAAGACCTCCTTTTCCCTGAAGCTTCTTCCCGATACAACGCGGCCCCCTCAGGATCCGCCGAGAGCCGGATAGGTTCCCGGCCGGTGACTGACGTGGCGGGACGCTAGATTCCCGGTCTCTCCCCCGCCTCCCGGGCCCCACATGGGCCTCCCTCCACCCCCCGCGCACACAGCCACCCACGCCCCGCGAGCGGCCCGCTCTCCTGCCGCCCGCGCACGCGCAGAGGCCTCAGCCCTGCCCTCCGGCCCGAGCCCTCGCGCGGAATCTGCGTGATTCTTCCCACTGACCGAAAGCGCTCAGGTCTACGGACCCTCTGATCGCCTCCTCCCTCTAGCCGCCACGGTACGGACCCCACAGCCGACGTCCTCACGGTTCGCCCGCTGTGGCCTCGCACCGGAAACCCGGGTAACCGCTGCCGGCAGAGCCGCCTGCTCTCCGCAGCCAATCAATAGCCGGCTCTCGCGCGGAGCTTGCTGGGAAAGATGAAGAGATGACTGAGGCGGGCAAACTGGAAAGGCGGGGGAGGGAAAAGACTACACGTCCCTCCATGCACCGGGGATGACCCTCAACTCCCAGGATGCAGTAAGAAGGGCTTTAGTTCTAGGTGCCAGAAACTCCGGAGGTCCGAAAGGAGCTAGTCATTCTGCACAAAGACCCCCGTCAAGCTTGTTTCTCTCGCTCAGAAGCTATGATTCAGCCCCAAAAGCCTTTCACCTGTCTCTTCTTTCTTGCACGCTTCCACCAACACTTCTCCCATGCTGTTTGACTGTCTGGGAAGTGAGGACGAGGGATAAATTAACTGGGCTGGGAACCAGGAGACTTGTATTGCAGTCCCAACTTCATCATGAATTTGCTACGTGACTGGCATTCTTTTCTCTCCTTAGGACTCAATTTCCGTATTCAGGTGGAAGCTTTCAATAACAATAGCAGTTCTCTGAGTGCTTATGATCTGCTTTAAAATATATGTATATATGTGTGTGCACACACACACACATAGTAGAGGCCCGGTGCATGAAATTCATGGGGGGGGGGGGGTGTCCCTCAGCCCAGTCTGCACCCTCTCCAATCTGGGACCCCTCTCACAATCCAGGACTGCTGGCTCCCAACTGCTCGCCTGCCTGCCTTCCTGATTGCCCCTAACCACTTCTGCCTGCCAGCCTGATCACCCCCTAACCACTCCCTTGCCAGCCTGATTGATGTCTAGCTGCTCCCCTGCCAGCCTCTTTGCCCCTATCTTCCCTCCTCTGCCAGCCTGGTCACCCCTAACTGCCCTCCCTTGCAGGCTTGATGGCCCCCAACTGCCCTCCCCTGCTGGCCATCTTGTGGTGGCCATCTTGTGTCCACATGGGGGCAGAATCTTTGACCACATGGGGGCAGCCATCTTGTGTGTTGGAGTGATGGTCAATTTGCATATTACTCTTATTAGATGGGATAGAGGCCTGGTGCATGGGTGGGGGCCAGCTGGTTTGCCCTGAAGGGTGTCCCGGATCAGGGTGGGGGTTCCCTTGGGGCGAGGGGCCTGTGGTGGTTTGCAGGCCAGCCACGCCCCCCGGTGACCCAAGTGGAGGCCCTGGTATCTGGTATTTACTTATCTTCCACAATTGAAACTTTGTAGCCTGGAGCAGAGCCAAGTCTTCTGCTCACCTTATGTATCTTCTATAATTGAAACTCTGTAGCCTTAAGCAGAGGCCTGGGCCAGCCAGGTGTGCAGAAAGCTTGGCTTCCTCCATCGCCAGGGAAACCCAAACCTCCCTCCTACTCCCTCAGCGGGGGAAGCCATCTCGGTTGGGTTAATTTGCATACCCACTCCTGATTGACTGGTGGGCGTGGCTTATGGGTGTAGCAGAGCGATGGCTAATTTGCATATTACTCTTTTATTAAATAGGAGATATATATTTGATTTCAGAGAGGAAGGGAGAGGGAGAGAGAAATATCAATGATGAGAGAGGATCATTGATTAGCTGCCTCCTGCACATCCCCTACTGGGGATCAAGCCTGCAACCCAGGCATGTGCCCTTGACCGGAATTGAACCTGGGACCCTTCAGTCTGTAGGCCAATGCTCTATAGATGTTTCTGTCTTATCACTCTCCCTTCCTCTCCCTCTAAAAATCAATTTTAAAAAACATTATAAAATAACTTGTGAAAGTAGGTTATATATTTTTTTATCTGCCTATTACCAGCATGAGTCCCTCTTCGGAAGGAGTTGAGGAGACCCTGCAAGAAGTTTAGCCTTAGCCAATTCCTGAGCCTTTTCTCTGACTGGCCCATCCTCTGCAAAGGAAGTCTCTATTGCACTGGGGATAAAGGTGAAAAAAATCCAAACTTTTCTCCAAATGTGAGATCACAATTCTTTATCCGGTTGCCTATCGGTAATGGAATAAAAACTAACAACCCAAATGCCTGGAATTCAATGCCTACATGGTTGGCTTAGGTTTCCAGCCATTCCTAGCCATCTTCTCTGCCTTTTTTTTTTTTTTTTTTTTAATATCTTTATATTGACTTCAGAGAGGAAGGGAGAGGGAGAGAGAAACATCAATGATGAGAGAAGATCATTGATTGGCTGCCTCCTGCACCCGTCCCCCCAATGGGGATCAAGCCTGCAACCCAGGCATGTACTCTTTTTTTTTCTTTTTAAATATATTTTATTGATTTTTTTACAGAGAGGAAGGGAGAGGGATAGAGAGTTAGAAACATCGATGAGAGAGAATCATCAGTTAGTTACCTTCTGCACACTCCCTGCTGGGTTTGTGCCTGCAACCAAGGTACATGCCCTTGACTGGAATTGAACCTGGGACCCTTGAGTCTGCAGGCCGATGCTCTATCCACTGAGCCAAACCAGCTAGGGCTCCTCTCTGCCTGTTTTTTTGTTTTGTTGTTGTTCTTTATTGATTAATGTATTACATATGTTCTCTGCCTGTTTTTGCTCCAACTCTACTTTTACTATTTCCAGGACTTCACAGGTTTTTGTAGGTGCTATTCTAGCTACCAAACTGCTTTTCTGGCAAAAACATTTTTTAAAAGCCCAACTCAAAAGTTACTTCAGAGCCTTCCAGTGCTCCCCTTGCAGTCTGTCCGAGCTCCCAATGTCTGGATAGAATTCTGTTACACATTAGGTGTTGAAATTATTTGCTTACAAATCAATGAACATTACAAGGACTGTTGGCTAAATCCTCTAGTTCTAAAGCCTAGAATTTCTGGGGGTAGAATGTTTCACTTGTGCAAATCAGCATTGTTTTAGGGCTCTTTTTAAAAATATTTATTTTATTGGGGAGAGATCAACCAACCAAAGGACTTGTATGCATGAGTGGGGTATGGGGTGGGGGTGGGGGGGCAAAGAGGGGATAAGGACACATATGTAATACCTTAATACAATTTTTAAAAATATGTATTTTATTGATTTTTAGAGGGGAAGGGAGGGGGAGAAATATCCATGTGAGAGCATAATATTGATTGGCATGCCCCTTATTGGGTAATGGAGCCCAAAACTCAGGCATATGCCCTGACCAAGAGTCAGCCGGCAACCTGGCAATGCCCAGCCAACTGAGTCACATCCGTCAGGGCTGATTTAGGGCTCCTAAGTTATGAAGTGTTTTTCCCAGTTAAGAGACTCCCGGGCAATGGTCTTTCCCTTCCTTTAGGCAGCAGCAGTTCATATTTACCAGGTCACACTGAGAGGTAATGTGGTATAATAATGGTGAAACTCAAGCCCAGAACATTTTGGAATCCAGATTGCAGGAAACCACGCCTGATTATTTCCAGAAAAGCATGTTGGAAATTTGTTGAAGAGGCAATATATAAATTAGACTTCCACAGGATGAAGGTGTTCTAGGCTAGTGGTCGGCCAACTGCGGCTCGCGAGCCTCGGTTTGCCGACCACTGTCTTAGGGAAAAACACTTAAAAAACATTTTAATAATGTACTAATGTCTTTAACCTTAAGTCAAAACTTCTGGGTAAAAGTAATGCCTTACGCAGTGGTCGGCAAACTCATTAGTCAACAGAGCGGCAAACCGAGGCTCGCGAGCCACAGTTTGCCGACCACTGTTCTGGGCAGATAAAGAACATAGTAAATAAGAACAAAGTGAGGGGTGGAGCAGCGTATCAAGAAGGATCAAGTGGAATAAGCAGGCAAGAAATAACAAAAATTGGCTTTGACCAGCAGCTAGCTCAGTTGGTTAGAGTGTCATCCCAATATGCCAAGGTTGTGGGTTTGATTCTCCAGTCAAGGCACATACAAGAACCAATCAATGCATGCATAAATAAGTGGGACCACAAATCTGTTTCTTTCACTCAAACCAATAACAATTATTTTAAAAGAGTAATAACTGCCCTAGCTGGTTTGGCTCAGTGGATACAGCACTGGCCTGCGGACTGAAGGGTCCCAGAGTCGATTCTGGTCAAGGGCACATGACCAGGTTGTGGACTCAATCCCCAGCAGGGGGTGTGCAGGAGGCAGCTAATCAATGATTCTCTCTCATCATTGGTATTTCTCTCTCTCTGAAATCAATACAATTAAAAAAATAAAGAGTGCCCTAACCAGTTTGGCTCAGTGGATAGAGTGTCGACCTGCGGACTCAAGGGTCCCAGGTTCGATTCTGGTCAAGGGCATGTATCTTGGTTGCTGGCACATCCCCAGTAGGCAGTGTGCAGGAGGCAGCTGATCGATGTTCCTCTCATCGATGTTTCTAACTCTCTATCCCTCTCCCTTCCTGTCTGTAAAAAATCAATAAAAATATATTTAAAAAAAATAAAGAGTAATAACTAAATCTGATATCATGGGTTAAAAAGTTACTTTCTCCTTTGCTACCAAAGAAAATAGCAACAATATTAGAACCTGCCATTGAGTCAGGGAGACCATTTGGAATGGTGGTGATTGTGGCCAGAGCTCTTGACGATTGTTTTCAAGCAGAAACTCAGGCCTGGTAATGCCAGATATTTTTCAAGAGAGTTATCTATTTCAAAATGTTGGCAACATATTAAAACTTAAACACACTATCAGTTAACCAAAATCCTTTTTGGGTTAATCAATTTTTTTGTCTGCTTGTCTATAATCTTTGCTTTAGGAATTGATCTAAACCAAAGCAAGTAATCAGTGAACTGTATGACGTTAATGGGCTAAGTTACAGTGACAGAATGCAGATCAGTGGTTGCTGGGGGTTGGATGAGAAGGATTCCTAAGGGGCATACAGAAACTTTTAGAGAAGATGGATATGTTCACTATCTTCATTGATGTGATGATTTCATGGTTACATATATGTCAAAACCTATCAAATTGTACATTTTAAATATGTGCCATTTATTGCAGGTCAATTATATTTCAATAAAGCTGATTTTTAAAAACATCTTTATAGCAGGAGTAGGCTGTTACCAATTCTTAATTCCACTGTTAAGTCACAGGTTTAAACATGTTCTCCCCATTCACATCACAAGAATCCAGTCTAGAAGAATCCCAAAGACGACAATTTGGAACTTTGCAACAGGTTTTTATTTTTGCTTTATTTCTATTACAGTGTTTGAAACCTAAAGAAATACATTTTCTCTTCAAATTTGGATGTGTATATAAATATCATTTGTCTGGACTCAGCACACTCAATGCTATGGTTTCTTGGCCTATGTCTGCTCTGAAATCAAGCTTTGTTGTCTACCCAGGGGCCCTGAGAACATAGAAAATAGCCAGAGTTTACAGTTCTTGGAAAATGAAAGCAAATGAATTTGGAAAGGAAAACCAGTGAGAAAAAAGGTTCGGTTCACCTTTGCAGGGTCTGTACTGGGAACCCAAGCTGCTTTTGAGGGACATCTGGTTTGTCTTGGGTGGCTGGGACCTCATACCACCTTAGCTTCTGTAGTGGCTCATTCAAAGGCAGTTCCCACAAAAGTTGGCTACAAGAGTCAATACCCAACTACAGGGCTTGCGGGTTCTCAGAGGTGGGCTCCCTAAGGCCATCCTTTGAGTCAGAGGTTCCCAGTCAGTCTCAGGATCTGAGATTTGACTTCCTTCACTACCCCCAGGGAATGGCAGGATGTTCTGTTCTAAAACCCAGGGGCTGAAAATCTGACCTACACAGGGAGCAGGGCTCTAGCATGTAGAGGGGTTCAGGTATGTTCTAACATGGATATCAGCATGGCTGGCCCAGAAACAGCGAGGTAGGCCCAAACTATACACTACACAAACCTTTATAACACTACACAAACCTTTCTCCTGTGGTGTTGAGCCCAAAATTTAATGCTGCAAATAGCCCAGGCCTGAGGCAAAATGCCCCCAAAGGAAATATAACAGCTTTAATTCAGACTTGGTTGGTGCTGACCTCAAATTCTTCCCTTGCTATGGTCTTAATCTGGGGCTGGAGGATAGACAAAAGGATTACTGAATCATTTATGAAGGCCTTGGCCAAAGAGCAGCTAGTGCCTATGACATGAATCCCCACAGGGTCAAAATCTCAGCTTGTTGGTTTAACGAAAGAATCCAAAAGTTAAGACACAGAAAAAATACTGGACAAGATTGGTCTAGAATTCTACAACAGCTATGGGAGAAACCGACTCTGAGCAATTTCTCAGTCTCACACTCACTTGTAGGAAGATGTTGCGACTGGTTATGAGCTTTTTCCTGTGGTTCAGTGCATTGAGCCTTGCACCCTTCCCCAGCCTGCCAGGGAGGCAGGCAGTCACACACATTCCTGAGGTCCCCAGCCAGCCTGTTTATCCTACAGGTCCCTGTAGGGCCCATAGGGACCTGGAGAATCTGGCTTCCTGCCTTCAATTGAGAATCCAGAATCTGAGCCCACAAGACAAATCTACAGAGGAATACCAAAGATGATGGACACCAAGCTGAGTGAATCTCGGGAGAGGAGATGTAGCCGCAACATATGAGCTGAGGCATTCAAAGAGGGGTATGTGGAATGAGGAGGGAAGTACTGCCAGGCATCCATCTTCCCTCCTAGTATGCTAGAAACAGGAGTAACTCTAGGATGTAGGGGAAGGCAGGCAGACACGAAAATGGAAATCCATTTCATTCTGTACACCGTTTTTCCTTTTAAGCTGGTTTGGCTTGAGAGAAAAAGTCTGTGCCTGAGAGCCTTCTTTTGCTCTTCCTTGACTAATTATAGTAGCAGCTCTAATCTGTGCAGTTCAGCTCCAAAAAATTTGGCTTCTGGAAAGTAGCTTCCAGAGCAAGGAGAATAAGTAGGAGGAGGTAGACCTAAGGGTCCTAGGTAATGGGGAACACCAAGGGCTCCTGAAAGCGGAAGTCATTAACACCTGCTCCTTGGAAGGGCCATTGGTACTCAATGACCCACGTAACCAGGCTGGCCAGCTGAAGTGGAACCCATGTGGTTCTATCAGAAGGTGCAGCCAACATCAAGGCCAGGTAGTCACTGGGGATACCTTAGAAATGTGGGCAGGCTTCTAGGACAAGAGGCCCTGCTAGTACTGGAAGATGAAGAGGGACTGGCAATAAAGAATAGCTGGCACTATTCAAAACAGTATTTGAATACTTTAGCTAAGAAAAAGGCTCCTTATCCCCTTAATCCACATCTAGATAACTCCACCCCCACCAGAGATCTTAAAGTGGACATACCAGTCATGTGTCAACATATGAAGATTCCAAAACATGTCTTATCAGGCTACTCCCTATAGCCTGGCAGTCCCTCCATCCCTGCAACATCCATTCAGCAATCTACCTCAAAGCCTTTGACCTCACCTAGGCCAGGGTCGGGAGTCCAGATGGGAGCTGTCCATGAAGAGTGGCTGTCAAGCCTGGGTTAAAGAAATATTGTTTTGCTTCCCAAGATGGCCAAAGGAGAGGAGACACACAAAAGAAACACTGCCTCTGCGGCTGGAAGAACTTCACCTGTTGACTGAGAGGGGTTAGAGGAAGATCCCGGGAAAACATGGTCTGAGGAAGACACTAACAAAGGAAAGCTCCTAGAGGCCACTTTTATCTGATGAGAAATCTGTCCTCATGTTGTGCCCTGGGAGACGTCAGCCTTTGAAGAAAACTGGCTTTAAGCAGCAGCCAGAGGACCAAGTCTTCCATCTGGTACAGGGCCCAGATCTGAAGGGAAAGTAGATTTTGGAGGAATAGTTGGGAAAAGCAAGATGTGTATGTCTCACAGTAAGAATTTGGTCCCAATGTCAGGGACTTAACTATTGCTTAAGATGTACAAAGTAGATCCTACTAAAGTGCTTTCTTTCCCCTTTGGACAAGGATGGGGGGTAGGGGTGAGAGTGGAGTTTTTCTGTGAACTACAGTTTGCAATGGAGTCAGCAGGCCAGGTGGAAAAGGTCCTGCCTCTTGCCTACCTGGGAGACTGGGGGTTGAGTCATCATTCCTAAGTGGAAGAGTAGCATCTGACACACTTTTTAGTGATAAGCGATAGCCTCAAACCACCTTTCTCAGAAAATGGCTGTGGAGTTGGATCTCAAACTAGAATGAGGGCAAATTCAAGGCTGACAGTGAGCACCTGAACCTTAGACCTGTAAGCAGAGGGGCATGGATTTCACCTGAGCCAGAGATGTGCAGGAATGGAAGCAAGAATGGCACTGTTTCTGGGGAAGGGAAAATACAGCTTAGAGCAGGGCACCTCTGACTGACTGACCATGGCAGGAAAGCAGGGGCAGTGCAGATTGTGCCTTCTCAAAGTTGCTCTATACTTACTTACCCGACAACTTCCTCCACCCCATCCCCAACAACTGGGCTTTGCTCTCATATATAATCCACCTAAGCATAGGCAAGCCATTGTGGCACTGCACTAGCTTTATTCAAAGAGAAAAGAAAAAAAGACCCTAGGGTTATAATTGTCACAAGGAAGGGCAAAACCCAAAGCAGGTACAAGGATCCCAAACAGGGAAGATATCGATAACGCTCACAAAAGTCCTGAGGCTGCTAAATTAGTGATAATTGGAGAGTCAGCCATGAGTGATAACTTATGTGAACAAGGGTCTTTTGAGACCAAATCTAAGAAGGCGGATGCTTTCTGGGTTTTCTGATGTAAACAGGATGCTCATAGTGAAGATTAGAGTGTTATACTTCACCACACGCTGGGGTCATCCTTGTTCCTTCAGGTACTGGGACAATCAGACCAAGCTGACATGCTACATAACGGTTCCAGAGCTAAGGGTTGGTCCCTGGTAGTCGCCCAGAATCCAAGCAGAAAAGAAAAGGACCAAGCTCAGGCCTCCCGAGTGAGGAAGCTTCCACATTTCTTTTTGGTCTTCCTCACAGTACCCTACTAACAGAAATTACAGTTCTTCCTCTCAAGACCAATTAAGATTGACCTACCTAATATATAGAATATAAAAAAATACAGAACTTTTTGACATTCTCTCCTTTGGAAATAAAATATACATGATCCAACTATGGAAGAGGAAGAAAGGCCAAAGGTAGGGATTCCTGGCTATCCCAATACATGACACTCTCACTCCAACCTCCTCTGCAACTTATGGGTCACCAGAGCAAGGACTTTTTCCTCAGGAGAAAGGAAGGATCACAGCCCCCTGTCTCGTGCTTAGGAGAAAATACAGCTACCTCAGAGGTTCATTTAACTCCGAGGGGAATTTTCAAGTAAACAAATGAAGTTGGGTCGCACCATTGGAAGGTGGGTAGGAAACATGGGATCAGTAGCGACACATGGGAAGCCCCGTCTGAAAGGCCTGTGCTCCTCCCCTCCACTCCCACTGGTGTAGTTACCCAGGAGAGTGAGGGGGATCTCCCAAACTAAAGAGGTCTGGGCAGAGATTAGAGAGAGGGGGGAAGGGCCTTGTCTTATGGCGACCTGCCCCTCAGCCTCTAGTCCCAGACAATGCTGGCAGCTGGGATTCCTAAAACCAGGAACTCATGGTTCTTGGAAAGAGCAACCTTAATACAAGAAAAATGTGCAAAAGAAAAAAATTAAATAACTCAATCCAAGCATACAGGATTAATATGCTGTCAGAGCAAGAATACTTTTTTGGGATTTCTCTCCTCCCCTCCCACCCCCTACTTGTGGAATATTCCATCTGCTCAAGTACCCAAGATAAGAGTTACATGAATCAGGGCAGAGAACTGGGAAGAATGAAGGAAGATAAAAGGGAAGGAAGTCACTACTAAAGAAAAAATAAACATAAAAAAGGTGCAAAATTGATTACCTCAGTCCTCCTTTGTCTACCCTGGGCTTCTGGGTTAAAGACATATGTGCAGCCAAAATAGAGTGTAAGGAAGAAAAACCCAACACGTCCCCTTCTTGTCACAAAACCCAAATATGAGCCTCAGATGGTTCTGTCTGTCCAGAGGGTGCTCCCTCAAAGGGAAGGGGGTGGAGCGGGTCAAGAGCACAGTTTCCAGGGCAGCAGAGGTGTGTGGTGGCTGGTGGTGGGGGACTGGTTTCCCGTCACCAGAGGCTGCTTTTCCGCTGGTTGGTGGTGCTTCCCATCCCATCCCCTCCCCGGAGGCAGACATTATAGCTGGAAGCCCTCCATGGGGGCCTCAGGCTGTTGGAAGATGAACTGCTGTTGCGTTTCATCCACCTGGGGAGCCAGGCTGCTATCATCATCTTCTACACCAAAGTAGTGCTCAATGAGGTCGAAGGCCTTCTGGTAGATGTCCTGGTTCTCATGGCTCTGGAGGAACTCGATTTTATCCAAGCCTACGGTGGTAACCAGGAAGGAGGGAGAGTCAACTTCCATAAGTGCTTTTCTATTTCTCTTTCCTGAGGTACGTTGCTGTTTATACATACAAGTAATATGATCGAATCTGTATTTTTTTGACCTGAAAGAGGAAAGCCAAGATTTCCCTCCCAAACTACAAAATCCCAAAGGAAAAATACCCTATGTCAGTTATAAATCAGAGGTTCTAGCTTTTATTTTTTTAAAAATTATTATTTTTTAAAATATATTTTTATTGATTTCAGAGAGGAAGGAAGGGAGAGATATAGAAACATCAATGATGAGAGAGAATCATTGATCAGCTGCCTCCTGCACACCCCCTACTGGGGATCGAGTCCACAACCCAGGCATGTGCCCTTGACTAGAATCGAACCGGGGCCTTTTTGGTCCGCAGGCCGACGCTCTTCCACTGAGCCAAACCAGCTAGGGCCTGATTCTGCTTTTAATTACTTATCTTAATCTCTGAGATGAGTCCATCTTGTACTCTTGCTTGAACTTGCTATAAGCTCAGCTAAAAACATGCCTTCCAGTGCCTGGTTCTATTATCAATTCTGGAGCTTTCTTTTTGCATCTGGATCATACTTACTTGCTGGGTGGAGCCCATCTGAAAGAGAACTAATCTACTGCCCCTGAGAGGAAGAAGGAACTGATGGCATAGAACCTTGCGTTCAATGACTCTAAAACATCCACCCTCACATACGTGTACTACTTTGGAGGCCTACAATCCCGAGACTCTGACCTATAACCTCTCTACTTAAGTCAGAGATAATGTTGGGACACATACCATAGGCTTCTTCGATGAGGCCACAGTAGGGATTTACTCCTGAGCCACTGCGCTTGCTCTCTTGCTCTCCAAGCCGAAGGATATTCTCCAGTCCATTGAGGGCCACTTGAACAATCTTTGAATCCATTACAGTCAGCAAGTCACAAAGGGGTTTGATGCAACCCAGTGATACCAAGTACCTGAGGACCAGAGACCAGGCAAGTTCTAAAATTAATGCAGGCCGGGAGGGAGGGGAGAAATGAGTGGGAACCTTGAAGTTTAAAATATAAGGATGTTGCTAGGGCCGAATTTTTCTAACCAACCAATGGGAAGTTAGCAGGTCATATGTTAACTCTCAGAAAAAGGAACTGCCCTGGCAATCCGCTCAGGTCCTCTCTCTGCAGCAGGGAGCTTTTCTGTAATAAACCTTTACTTTAGCTAAAATAAATAAATAAATAAATAAATAATGCAGGGCAAGGGAGGTGCTTAGGCAGGTACTATGATGCCTATGGGTCTCCTTCATGCATGTCAACATGCTGAGCAATCCACTCTTACTGAGTCTTTATAACCACCCATCTTTTATCTCAATCTCTCTACCTTCCCAATGCCAATGTTCTAGTTCAGCGATTTTCAACCTTTCCCACACATGAATTAATTACTAAAATTCTGTGGCACACCAAAAATATAATTTTTGCCTAACTGACAAAAATAAAAGGTATAATTTTGATTTATCCACACCAGACAGCTATTGTTGTATTGGCTGTTGTCAATTTTATTTGACAATCTAAGGGAAAAAGAGGTCAGTGCCCTTGACTAAATAGTCAGGTACTTCATGTGTGTGTTTTTTTTTAACACTTTAAAAAAATATTTTAAATTGATTTTTAGAGAGAAAGGAAGAGGGGGAGAGAGAGAGAGAAACATCAATGATGAGAGAGAATCACTGATCACACCCCACACTGGAGATGGAGCCTGCAATCCAGGCATGTGCCCTGATGGGAAATCAAACTGTGACCTCTGGGTTTATAGGTCGACGTTCAACCACTGAGTCACACAGCCAGGTATAGTACTGCATGTTTTAAAAATTATTGTGGCACACCAGTTGAAAATCGCTGGTCTAGTTCATTGCCATGTGAAAGGCTACCATGATTCTTCCTCCTCATCTCTAATGTCTCCTTGCTGTAATATTACCACTCTGAACACATCATTTCTCTGCTTCAAAGTTTGCACAGTACAAGCTCTACAGGCATGACAACATAGACCCTCTACAACTGGCTCCTACCCTCTCTTCTAGCTCCGCTTCCCATCATTCCCTTCTAAGTACTCTACATTCCAGTCAAACATGTAAAGGTCTCCAAGTTTCTGGTTCTTGTACTTTACTTATGTTTTTCCAATCCTAAAGGCCTTTTACAACCCTTTATTTATCCTTCATAGATTAGCTTAATGGCTATCCCTTTACTCCTAAAGCTTTATGTATACAGTCATGCACAGCAAAACAAAATTTTGGTCAATGACAGACTATATGATGATGGTCCCATAAAAATTATAATGGAGCATAAAAATTCTTATCATCTAGTGACATCGTAGCCATCATAACGTCATAGCACAACACATCATTCACTTATTTGTGGTGATGCTGGTATAAACAAACCCACGGCACTGCCATTGTATAAAAGTAAAACATACACAATTATGTACAGTATAATACTTGATGATAATAAATGAATATGTTGCTTTGTGTGTTTACTATATATACTTTTTATTGTTATAAGTGTACTTTCTCAAGGGTGGAAGAAAAAAGGAATCCTACTATATGGTGACAGTGTAGGATGTGACTTTGGGTTGTGGGCACATGGTGCTGCAATAAATAGATCTTATAACATAGAAACCCACACCTGAAACCTATGTTCATGTTGACCAATGTCACCACAATAAATTCAATAAAAATAAATAAAGTGTACTCTTCTGGTTATAAAAAAGTTTAACTGTTATGCCGGCAGCAGCCTCACACATCTCATGTTTACCATTTTGCATCATTTTGTTTAGTATAGTAATATGTAGTACTAGAGGCCTGGTGCACAAAATTCATGCATGGGTAGGGTCCCTGGGCCTGGCCAGTGATCAGGGCTGATCAGGACCTTCGGCTGCCGGCTGGGGCCTTCCTTCGTTCTGCGCCGCCCCCTGGTGGTCAGCACACGTCATGGTGAGCGATCAAACTCACGGTCTCCTGGTCGAACTCCCAAGGGGACACTTTGCACATTAGCCTTTTATATATATAGATAGGCTTGTAGCCTAGATATGGAGTAGGCTAGACCATCTAGGTTTGAATAAGTGCACTCTGTGATCTTTGCACAATGGCAAAATCCCCTAATCTTATAACATATTCTTGTCATTAAGTGGTGAATGACTGTACTGAATATATACCCCCTTACTAAGGGCAAGACACTTGCCTAATTCCCACCACTCCTACTCATATTGATAATGGAAACTAAAAACAAACACAAAACACACACACACACACACACACACACACACACACACACATACACGCTACTTTCTTTTTGTTTCTCCCAAGTATTAACCCCTCAAAATGATTTCCTAAAGCTGATGCAAATGAACCATATCATGGCTCTCCTTCATTTGCATGAATAACTAACAATTACATATAGTCTCTGGTGTGGAGAATGAGGTAGGAGACAGATGTGTGTATCAAAGATTTCCATTCTCCAGGAGAGAAAAGAGGTACATGGTCTATAGGTATCTAATCCAGACTCCAGTGCCACTCTAGCATTTTATCAGTTAGAACCTACTGCAGCTGCCTTGCCAGTTCAGTGTTTGAGCATCGACCCATGCACCAAAAGGTTACTGGTTCCATTCCTGGTCAGGGCACATGCCTGGGTTGCAGGCTTGATCTATAGTATGGGGCATGTAGGAAGCAGCCAATCAATGGTTCTCTCTCATCATTGATGTTTCTATCTCTCTCTCCCTTCCTCTCTGAAATCAATAAGAATATATTAAGCCCTAACTGGTTTGGCTCAGTGGATGGAGCATCGGCCTGCAGATTGAAAGGTCCTAGGTTCGATTCGGTCAAGGGCATGTACCTTGGTTGCGGGCACATCCCCAGTAGGAGGTGTGCAAGAGGCAGCTGATTGATGTTTCTCTCCCATCAATGTTTCTAAGTCTCTATCCCTTTCCCTTTCTCTCTGTAAAAAAATCAATAAAATACACTTTTTTAAAAAATATATTAAGGAGAGTATACATATCACTCCAGACAAGGGGGGAAAAAACATGATACCTGATCTGCTCAGGGGTTCCTCCAGATGTGGCATTGGTGATAGCCCAGGCTGCCTCTTTCCTTGTACGGAACTCTGCTTTCTGAAGAATTTCGATCAGCACAGGGAAGATGTTTGTATCTATGACAGCCTGAGAGAGGATTGGGGTGGGGATAGGGAGGAGAAAGTGTCACTTCAAGAAGAGAAATCAAATGCAGCCCACAAATCAGCTAAGATTTAGACCTCTTCCCTTCCTGGCAGTCTTCCTTTGTTCTTGTTATATAGATGAGAGACTACAGGGGAATCTGGCTTCCACTACACAGAATCTTTGACCCTAATTTCTAAAAGGAAACAAAATTCTTCTAGAAGCAAATATTCTACAACCTCTCATGTCCCCACCTTCCCACCTGACATACCCACCCCCTGACTTCCCTCCTGCTTGTTCTACCTGTATTTGAGCCCTGTTGCCAGCAGTGATATTTGAAATAGTCCAGCAAGCTTCTTTCCGAATTGACTCCTTGGGGCTGCTCAGCAAGTGGAGGAGGCAAGGGAGCGCTGAACAATTGAGAATGACCTAGAACACCAAAAATATAGGCAACAAAAATTAGATAAATGGACTCAATCAAAACTTAAAACTGTTAGGCATCAGAAGATACCATCAATAGAGTGGACAGGCAAATCACAGAACAGGAGAAAATATATGCAAAACATATTAACTGGTAAGAATTAATATCAAGAATATATAAAGAATTTCTACAATTCTACAATGAAGAAACAAACAACCCAATTTTAAAAATGGGCAAAGGATTTGAATAGACATTTCTCCAAAGAAGATATATAGATGGCCAAAAAGCAGATAAAAAGATGCCAAACATCACTAATCATTAGGAAATGCAAATCAAAACCACAATGAGATACCACTGTACACTTACTAGGATGACTACTATAAAAAAACCCCAGAAAATACAAGTGTTGATAAGGATATGGAGAAAATTGGAACCTGGTACTTTAAGGGTGGGAATACAAACTGGTATGGCCACTGTGCAAAACCCTATGGTGGTTCCTTAAAATATTACACATAAATTTATCATATGACCCAATAATTCCACTTCTGGATATATATCCAAAAGAACTGAAAGCAGAGACTCAAACAGATAACTTGAACACCAATGCTCAATGCAGTATTACTCACAATAGCCAAAAGGTGAAAACAACCCAAGTGTCCATCAAGAGATGCATAAAATGCATAAACAAAATGTGGTGTATGCATACAATGCAATATTATTTACACATAAAAAAGAGTGAAGGTCTGACACATGCTATAATATGAATGAACCTCAAAGACATTATGCTAAGTGAAATAAGGTGACACAAAGGACAAATATATATGGTTCCACTTATATGAGGTACCTAGAGTAGTCAAACTCATGAAGAAAGTAGTGTTGTGGTTACCGGGGGGGAGGAGGAAATGGGGAGTTATTATTTAATGGGTACAGCGTTTCAGTTTGAAATTATGAAAAAACTAGAGGCCCGATGCACGTAATTCGTACAAGAGTAGGACTTCCTTCCCCTGGCTGCCGGCACCAGCTTCCCTCTGGTACCGGGATCTGGGCTTCCCCGGCTTCCCTCGCAGCCGTGTCTCCGTCTGGAAGGACATCTGGTCTAATTAGCATATTATGCTTTTATTATTATAGACTGTGAAAATGGATAGTGATGATGGTTGAATAACAGTGTGAATGCACTTAATGACACTAGTAAATTTTATGTATGAATATTTGCTTACACACGCACACATAAGAATGGCCTAGAAAATGAGTGTAGGTTTGATCACTTACAAAAAGCTGTAAAGAATCCCACAGAATTATGCCAACTACTCAAGAGTCAAAGAATACCCAGCTCTCTAGCCTTTGAAAAGAAGAGAACTTGTTTACTGTGCCCTCCCTGTCAGATTAATAGGAGGTAGTGTCCCTATATAGGATCCTAAGTTCTATGAAGTAGGGGTAAGGTTTCATAGCTTCTAATATCTCGAAAAGAACAGAACTCAAAAACTGTTAACAATTAGCTTACGATGCCCCAGGTACTGAGTTAGATTAATTTAATGTTCCTTCAAAAGCACAGAATGAATGATAATTTGCTTCCCATTTATAGAAAAAAATGAAGGCAACCCAGTTGCCCGTGATCATAGAGCAAGTGGCAGAGTTGGAAATTTTCACCCAAGCCCATGCTTTCTCTCCTAGTCTATGCTGCCTCCCATCGGCACCAAAGTTCTTGGTAGGGAAGGGTTTTGTCCACAGGAAGCTCTCTTCTTCCTTACCTGGGTTTGGATATCATCCCCAGTGACGATGTTACCCACAGCTCTCAGGGCAGGAGAAGCCACTTTGTAATCATTATGCCTGCAGAGGAGGGAGAACTGGTGAGTAAAGGACAGTACTTAGTACTTAGCTCTGCTGACCACCAAGCCTGACAGCACTCTTATGGCTCCAGATCTTGGGATAGGGCAGCAGTTCTTTAGTCTGAGCTTGGAAAAGATTAGGGAATCTGTACCCTTTCTGAGACCACTCACATTAGAAGCTCTACCAATCTCCTGCAGACTCCAGAGTCTATGACTGCCTGGATCTTCTCATTGGGGCCATCAGACAAATAAGAAAGGGCCCAGCAAGCATCTGCCAGCAAATCTGAGTCACTGCTGAAGAGTAGGCGAGACAGCACAGGCAAACAAGGGGAGACCTGTTGGGAGCAGAGTGAGAGGGACTCACAGGGGGATAGTTACATCAGCTCTACTACTACTAACACTGCTGTCCCCACCTCTACAAGTACAGCTATGCCCTGGACATCCCTACATTAAGCCATCAGGCCTAACTTTTCACTTTCCCATCCATGCACAAGATTACCTACTTCATTGACAATAGCCTTTTTCAGTCTCCCATGGATTGAGAAACTCACAGGAGTTCCCCAAAGACTTGAAAACTCCCACATAAAAATTCATCCACTTGAAGGAACCTACTATCCCTCAGGAACCGGTAAGACACTCTCTCACCATTGCGAACTCTGGAGGTGGGTTCTTCCCTCGGCAGAGGTTTGACAGGGCCCAGACTGCATTCCGTGTCATTGTCAATCGTGTGGATTTTGTAAGGAGCCTGAAAGAAAAAGAAAAGCCAGATCCTGAGCAATGATGTCCTTGGCATAGGGTTGTTGCCAATGGAGCCCAGGAGCAAATCAATCAGATCCCTAAGACTCTAGCAGCCTCAGTTTCTTCTTACCCACAGACCTAAGGTAATAGCCTGTTTGTGCTGGGAGGCCAACCTGCATGCTCAGAGGATTATGATATGAGATTGTGATCTCTGAAGTACAGTTCATCCATTTATTTTGGTTTAAATGTAATGTAGCTCTACTTTAAGGGTTAGAGTGAGGGATGGGGAAAGGATCCAGATGACCTTTCATGGGGACTCTGACCTGAGGTTTACAACAGAGCTTTCCAATGACCCGATGCATAAACCCATAGCAAATCAATGTGTTCTGCAGAGAAGGCTGGATTTTCCAAGATGGGCTAATCCTGCCTCTCTTCCTGGCTCAGAAATGAGGCAGGTATGACCAACATAAGATTCCATGGTGCCATGAAGTGTGGAAGCGCAAGATCCGCTTTGGCGCAGACCAGCAGCACAATCTTCATGCTCTTAATGATACTTTTTACTTAGGCAATCAAAATGTACTTTTTATATTTACTTACCATCTTGAGGTAAGCTCCCCCAAAAGAACTACAATATGGCTGCCCTACAGATGTCTCAGGTGCAGGTGATCAGTAATTACTCACGTTAACAAAGGATTAAGGATGGAACAGTTCAAGACGTAATCTCGGCAAACGGAGCTGTCTCCAGCTATGTTTCCCAGTGCCCAGACTGCCTAAAAAGGGGATGATGAAACTGTCACCCACAGAGCCTAGTGGTTTCTTTGCGTACTTTATACTTACAACCATAGAGTACCCACCAATAATCAGATGAAAACCATATCAAGGCCCAAGACACACTAAATAAGCTCAGGTGCCATCTCTGTTGGACTCTTTTTTTTTTTTTTAATGTGGTTTTGTTTGTTTCATACTCACACAAGAATGTATTTTTAATTGATTAAAAAAATTTTTTTTAGAGAGGAAAAGAAAGAGAGGGAGAAACATGGATATGAGAGAGAAATATGGACTGGTTGCCTCCCCTACACACCCTAACTGGGGATTGAACCCGAAACCTAAGTACGTGCCCTGACTAGGAATCAAACCTACAACCTTTTGGCATACTGGATGATGCTCCAACCCAGCCAGGGCCCTTTTGGTGTCTTTTATGAGCACTTGCTCTATGAGGGCCTTTATTCTGAGAGTTCCTGGTTTCGTGGCAAAGACAGGCTGACCTCTGTACTGCAGCCAGAGAAGCCTAACCAAGACCTTTCTAGCCCCACCCCCCACAAAAGGCAAAAGTGATTGAAAAGGTCCATTCTTGTATTCTCACAGGACCTACCTTACTGTTAATAGAGGGGGGAAAAATCCCAGTACCACTCTCTACTTCTAGCCAACCAGCAAATATCCAGTGGAAGAAATGGAAGTTGTATCTTTATCTCTATGATCTGTAGGTATTGAGAAATGGGTACAGGGGTATCTTTTCTCCACTACCACCTCGGATGTCAAATGTGTGGAGTTTTTCCACACCAACAACTAATTATCTGACACCAAGTGCCCAACAAGTCAACTAAATTCTAACACTAACTCTTGGAGTTAGCGCAAACCCTACAGGTTAAAGCTCAGTCCACAACACTGCCCCCACTTTAGACACTAGGCACCTCCCACTGGCTATAAATTTGAGAGTTCCCACAATCCTCTTCTCAGGTTCAATAACTCACTAAAGGTTCACAGAACTCAGGGAAACACTTCAGTTACATTTGCCAGTTTATTATAATGGCTACAACTCAGGAAGAGCTAAATGAGAGATGTATAGGGCAAGGTATGGGGTGAAGGAGTGGGGATGTCACAGAGCTTCCATGCCCTCCCCAGGCTTCCCATCTTCCCAGCATATTGATGTGTTCACCAATCTGGGAGCTCTCTAAATAATCACTGTTCAAGAGTTTTTATAACCCAATCTCTAGCTCTTCTAACCTTCCTGGGGAGGTTGGGGTGGATGGGTGGGGGAGATTTTGGGAGTTGGGGCTGAGAGTTCCCACCCTCTAATCCTATGTTTGGTCATTCTGATGACCAGCCACCCCTCCCCCCAATCCTGAGATTAAGGAGCCACACCCTGAACCATCTCATTAGCATAGACTCAGGTATGTTCCAAAAGGGCTCATCTACAGAAATAAAAGAGAAACATGCAAATTGACTATACCTCTGCTATGCCCACAAGCCACGCCCACAAGCCAATCAGGAGCAAGCATGCAAATTAACCCAACCAAGATGGCTGCAGCCACAGAGTGAGCAGGAGGCTTGGGTTTCCCCCGGGGATGGAGGAAGCCAAGCTTCCTGGCCGGCCCTGGCCTCCGCTCAAGGCTACAAAGTTTCAATTACGGAAGATAAATAAATCCCAGCTACCAGGGCTTCTGCTTGGGTCGCCTGGGGGCGTGGCTGGCCTGCAAACCACCACAGTACCCCTCGCCCAGGCCACCCCATGCCCCAAGGGAACCCCCACCCTGATCTGGGACACCCTTCAGGGCAAACCAGCTGGCTCCCACACGTGCACCAGGCCTCTATCCTATCTAATAAAAGTGTAATATGCATATTGACCGTTACTCCAACACACAAGATGGCTGCCCCCATGTGGTCAAAGATGGCTGCCCCCATGAGGACACAAGATGGCTGCCATAAGATGGCCAGCAGGGGAGGGCAGTTGGGAGGGACCAGGCCTGAAAGGGAGGGCAGTTGGGGGTGATCAAGCCTGCAGGGGAGGGCAGCTGGGGGGACCAGGCCTGCAGGGGAGGGAAGTTAGGGGCAATCAACTTGGCAGGGGAGCAGTTAGGCATCAGTCAGGCTGGCAGGGGAGTAGTTAGGGGGTGATCAGGCTGGCAGGCAGAAGCGGTTAGGGGCCATCAGGAAGGCAGGCAGGCAAGCAGCTGGGAGCCAGCAGGCCTGGATTGTGAGAGGGATGTCCGACTGCCCATTTAGGCCCGATCCCAGTAGGATCCCAGTAGTATGAGGCCTAAACAGGCAGTCGGACATCCCTCGAGGGGTTGCAGATTGGAGAGGATGCAGGCTGAGCTGAGGGACACACCCCCTGTGCACGAATTTTGTGCACCGGGCCTCTAGTCTATATATATAAAAGCCTAAGCGACCATTATGACTGGTTGCTATGACACACACTGACCGCCAAGGGGCAGGCGCTCAACACAGGAGCTGCCCCCTAGTGGTCAGTGCACTCCCACAGCCAACCTCCAGCAGTCCCTGTTCCCAGCTGGCCAGCTGGCCCTGAATGGTGGGGAGGGACCCCACCCATGCACGAATGCGTGCACTGTCCTCTAGTTATAAATAACAAAAGACACTACTATCACTCAGAAAATGTGAAGGATTTTAGGAGCTTTTTGCCAGAACTAGAGGCAAAGAACAAATATATTTTGTATTATACCATAGGTACTATCAAGAATTAAGCCAGCCTTGGCTGGTGGGTTGCTCTGTTGGGCATTGTCCAGTGCACCAAAAGGTTGCCAGTTCGATTCCCACTGGGGTTTCTGGCTCAATCCCTGGTAGGGGGTGAGCAAGAGGCAACTGATCGATGTTTTGCTTTCACATAGATGTTTCTGCTGCCCGCCCTCCCCTACTTCGCCCTCTCTAAAAAAAATTCAATTAAAAATATCTTTCTTAAAAAAGAATTAAGCCAAATCTGAGCATTACCTGTTCCTGTACATCCTCAAAGTCCGAGTTAAGCAGCTCTATAAAAATGGGGACAGCCCCTGCTTCAATGACAATTTTGGTCTGCTGAGAGGTTCCAGAGGCAATGTTCGTTAGAGCCCAGGCAGCTTCAAACTGAAAGTGAGATTAAACCATTACTCAGAAGTCATTCCAGACAGGGCAGCCATGCCTACCAGCTGGCTCAGGCAGTAAGCCTCTTGTTCCTGACTAAAAAAAAAATAAAAAAATCAAAACACAGGCCTTTTCCACTCCCTCTTTAAATGGTAGGAAGAGTTATTGGTAGTGACATAACAGAATGGGAAGCCAGAAGTGGGCCTCAGTGGTCCAGGTCCTGACCTGCACTACCACAGCACCAATTAGTCCTTTAGCAAACCATTGTTTTATTTCCCAAGCTTCACTTTCTTTATTACCGAAATTAGGATTAAAGTGTGCTGGATCTCTCCAAGTCCCTTTCAGCCGAGTTTCTAGCAAGTTCCAACAGATTGACTCACCAACCATTTCTGAGAAGAAAAATCCAGAGGCTAAATAATTTGCCTCAGTTCACAGGTAATGTGGAAGTGAAATAGAACCTCTGATTTATAAATGAACAATCCGTTATATTCTGGTATCTTTTCTTTAAGATTATTTT
Organism: Corynorhinus townsendii; assembly: GCA_026230045.1. Taxonomy (NCBI): domain Eukaryota; kingdom Metazoa; phylum Chordata; class Mammalia; order Chiroptera; family Vespertilionidae; genus Corynorhinus; species Corynorhinus townsendii. The sequence continues at coordinate 201,700,377 of JAPDVU010000002.1, forward strand.
AGAGAAGAGATCTGGGCTCTCTTATTTGAGGCTAAGACTTCTGAGCAACAAACAGATAGTTTCTCTTAAATGTTTCCTCACATTACTTGTCTATTTCCTAAGAGAAACATCCCACTGCAATTTCTTTGAAGGAGGGCTTTCATCTGATACCATTCCATTCCAGATCTCACCTGTAATGTACAATTCTCATTCCTCTTCAGAAACTCCACAAACCGATCCACCACTCCTGGTGTGTTAATAACTTCATCTATTGGAGGGCTAGGCTCTGGAAGAAGGAGAAAGGAAGAAGAGGAAAAGTCAGGATAGGCTTTGGCTGATGCATCCACTGGGGTCAACTCACCATCCTTCCTAGGTACTCCTGACCATCCTTATAAGCATCCTTAAACTCCTTTTGGGTGAGGTGGTTTTTTAACAACAGTTGGTCATCTCTGAACTGTATGAAGCAGTTGGGATGCTAAAGAGTAAAGCCTATCCTAATTTAAGTATACTCACCTTTGGCTTATTGAACCTAAGCAAGGAAGGAAGGAAGGAAGAGAAGAGAAGAAAGCTCAAGGGATGACCAACCCTCATCTACACATTTTCCTTCTAAGACCAGACGTCCTTTCCTGGGAGAGCTGCTCAATATACTGAGACAAGAAGTATTTTTACTATCAAATTTTTACTGAGCATGAACAATGTGCCCGACACAGTTCTAGATACTTAGGATACAGTAGTGAACAAAACCGAAAGTCTCTGTTCTCACAGAGCTTCCATACTAGTGAGGAGAGAGATTCTATTGATAGAAGGTAATAAATATAACGAGCAAAAAAAGAATAGGTTGGGCCAGGTAAAAAGATTAAAAATGCCAAGGGTTGGAAGATAGCCTATAATTTTAAATAGGATATCAGGGTAGGCTTCATCGAGAAGGTAGGATGTGATTCACAGAAGTGAGGGATTTGTCACACAGATATGTCAAGTAGAGGGTATCAGGTAGAAGGAATAGCCAGCACAAAGGTAAAAATGTGCCTGGCTTATCTAAACATCAAAGCAGAATGAGTGAAGGTGGGTAGGTTGATGAGGTCAGTGAGAAGAAACAAGACACTAAAATCATGTAGGTGGTCTCTTTGGGGAAGGGCCAGGCTTTGTACCTTTAGAGAGCAGTTTCCGGAATTTCTGTGTGGTTGCTAACTGCAGGTCAGAGTCATCAGAAAAGAGCATCTCTACCATCTCTCTTGTGATCACACTCTCCTAGAATATAAAACAGGTTCAAGGCTTTGCAAACCAACACTAGAGTCAGACATGAGCACATAATCCTGTGTGGCATCCTACTTTGTAAAGAGTTGAGGGCAAGAGGACAGCATAACAGATAGGCTCAGGAGAATGCGCTGGTTTAATCCATGGCTGCTTCAAGTCAGGGTATTTTAAAAATAATTCCTAAGTTTTGAGGCAACTGATAGCTTCCTTTAAGTGTTTCCTAAGGTGTCTCTATCAGAGATAAATCCTTGTTGTCTCTTAAAGCTGACCAACTACAAAAGGGCCCGTGGAAGGAAGAGCTTTGCATGGTTGTGAGCAAAACTACTAGATGATGTGAACTGCCCAATTTCTCTTCTGTAGAAGCAGGTACTTCCCAGGCCTGCCTGAAGCAAGGGCCTTACCCCAGTGGTAGAGCTCACGTAGGAATCCATGAGGAGACTATCGAACATGGCAGCTTCTTCATTAATCATCTCCACATTTCTCCGTTTAAATAGCTGCAAGTGAAGAGAAGAGATGGTGGTAAGACTATTCACTGAACAAAAACAACAACAACAAAGAATAACCTAATGTTACATTATGGCAAAACTGTCAAGGAAATGCTAGCATAGTTGAGAAAATGCCAAGTTTAACATACTGACACAGAAAGATATTCAAGAGCTTTACTTTCTATTTTATTTAACTATTTTCATTTTTATAAGCAAAAAAATCTTTAAAGATTCTAATGCCCTTTGTATAAAAGGTGAAGAGTACAAAGGCTTTGAAGGAATGATGGTAAAAGCAAGAGGGTAGGCAAAAGCAGGTTAGGTGACTACATATAGGTTTGGGCAAGGCACCAATTTAGTGGGTGTGTGAAAGAGCATAAATGATGAGATATTAATACACTCTTAGTCCTAAGGAGACTTACAAAGAATGGACCCAGGAAAGAGAAATAAGGCAGCACAGAATAGCAGATGAACCTCTTAAAGGTCAGGCTTGGAGCTAGGCTTGAAGGCCAGGCCTAACACTGACTTTAGGGTAAAGAAGGGAGAAGGCAATAAATAGGGGGCTAGAACCAAAATGTTATATTGAAGACAGAAATGATGCTGCTAAGTTATTCTAAATTATGAAAAAAGAATAAGGGATTGATTTTTCTCTTTCTCAAAGCTTCCAACATTTCTTTACAACAAAGGAAACTATCAAACATTGCAGCTTAGCTACTTTCCTAAAGGGAGGGTGAGAGTGCAAGGTGGAGGCCAATCATGGCAGCTGGAACCTTTCTCTGAACAGTATGTTTAAGAATACTCTGAGCCCTGCCTAAACCGGTTTGGCTCAGTGGATAGAGCATCGGCCTGCGGACTGAGGGGTCCCGGGTTCGATTCCGGTCAAGGGCATGTACCAGGGTTGCGGGCACATCCCCAGTAGGGGGCATGCAGGAGGCAGCCGATCGATGTTTCTCTCTCATTGATATTTCTAACTCTCTATCTCTCTCCCTTCCTCTCTGTAAAATATCAATAAAAATATATTAAAAAAAAAAAAAAGAATCAACCAATGGTCCTGGTAGGTGTAGTCCAGTGGTTAGAGTACCAAAGGGTCACCCTTCAGTCATGATTAAGGGCATGTACCTGTGTTGCAGGTTTGATCCCTGACCCCAGTTGGGGCCTGTGCAGGAGGCAACCAATTGATGTGTCTCTCTCACATAGATGTTTCTCTCTTTCTCTCTTTCCTGTCCCTCCCTTCTAATCTCTCTCTCTAAAAAAAAAAAAATTCAATGGAAAAAATATCCTTGGGGACCCCAGCCAGCATGGCTCAGTGGATGAGTGTTGACCTACAAACCAGGAGGTCACGGTTCAATTCCCAGTCAGGGCATATGCCCAGGTTCCGGGCTTGATCCCCAGTGTGGGGCGCACAGGAGGTAGCTGATCAATGACTGTCTCTCATCATTGATATTTCTATCTCCCTTCCCCTCCTCTCTGAAATAAAAAAATATAAGTGGAACAAATTGATGCTTCTCTCTCTAAAAACACACATAAAAGAATAAATTTGAAAAATAAAGAATACTTGGGTTAACCCACTTGTTGCTCCCGCTTCTGCTTCCGAAGCTGAATGCCCTCTTCCTCTCTTCTTCGCCTCATTTCCTCAGGGTTTAGGGCATTGTTCTTATAGCTCTTCATTCGATAATTGTCTTTCCCTGGGCTTGCCATGGTCTCTAGAAGAGAAGATACAAACACATTGGCAAAGGCTCTTAAGAAGACATTTCCTTTTCCCTGGGCTCCTGTCTCTACCCCCACCTTCCCTTACTCAGGGAAACCACACATTCTCAAGGAAGCATAATCATCTCATTAACCACACTTGACACCTCTACCACCACTAACACAGTTTCCTTTAATCATAATAAGCTGGTTAAATTAAGTGTAATTATAGCAATTGATATAAACATAATAGCTAAATGTGTAGGCCCTGGAGGCATTTTGTGAGGGTTCAAATTCTGGCTCTTTGCTTTTTAACTGTGCAAACCTTCAATAAGTTGCTTTAACCTTTATGCTGTAGGATCTTATCTTTAAAACAAGGACATAATATTTCCTACTTCATAGAGTTAGAAAAGTGCCCTGGCCGGGCAGTTCAGTTGGTTAGAGTGTCAGCCCAATATGCCAAGGTTGTGGGTTTGATCCCCAGTCAGGGGACATACAAGAATCAACCAATGAATTCATAAACAAACAGAACAAAAAAATCAATGTTCAAATCAAATAAAAAAAAGGGAGAGAGAGAAATTAAATAGGTTAATACATGTGAAGTACTTCTTAGAACATAATATGGTAAATGCTCATAAGCTATGATTACCTCCATGATGAGAAACAGTTATATAACTTGCCCAATAAACTCAAATATATTTAACCTAGCCAGATGAAATAATTACTGTATACACAAATTCAGTGGAATACCATGTATTGTTTAAAAAGGACCCGATTTTAAAATTAATCTATAATATTTGATACATACAAAAAGAAACAATGTTGTTACCAAACAAAATAATACAATGAGAATCTGTAAACCCACCACCAAATCTAAGAACGAGAATATTACTAATATGTCTGGGCACTGGCTGGGTAGCTCAGTTGGTTACTGTCATCCCGATATGCCGAGGTTGTACAGGACAACACTCCAACCAACTGAGCCACACAGGCCAGGGCTCACCCTTCTTTTTTTTTTTCTTTTTTTAAAATATATTTTATTGATTTTAGAGAGGAAGGGAGAGGGAGAGATAGAAACATCAATGATGAGAGAATCATCGATTGGCTGCCTCCTGCACGACCCCTACTGGGGATCGAGCCCGAAACCCAGGCATGTGCCCTTGGCCAGAATCGAACCTGGGACCCTTCAGTCCACAGGCCAACGCTCTATCCACTAAGCCAAACCAGCCAGGGCCAGGGCTCACCTTTTTTTATGTAGCTGTATTTCATTCATTTTTCTTGTTACATTATTTCACTGCATAAATATATCATAATGTAAACATTTTTATGTTGGTCTTTCACTCCCAATTTCCCCCACCCTCCATTTTATTCTATTACAAACCTCTTGGAAAGTTGTTAAGCTTAAGTGGTAGATACAAGTTTTCTCAAATTATTTTTTTGCTTGAAAGCTAAAATTTTATCATTGGCAACAAATACTGACTTCTTTTTTTTTTTTAATCCTCACCTGAGGATATTTTCCCACTGATTTTTAGAGAGAATGGTCTGAGAGGGAAAGACTGAGAGAAATATCTATGTGGAGAGAAACACATCAATTGGTTGCCTCTTGCACACACCCCAACCAGGGCCCAGGCTAGGAAGGAGTCTGCAGCCAAGGTATGTGCCCTTGCCCAGAATCAAACCCGGATCCTTCAGTACACAGGCCAGAGCTCTATCCACTGAGCCAAATTGGCTGGAGCCTGACTTCTTGCAATTTAAGAAAATATCTGCCCAATACTTAAGTGTGAATAATGAGTTTTTCTGTCAGTCATTCTTTCAAGTAAAAACTGTGTTGATTTAAAAATGTCTAGTTTAGCCCTCGCTGGTTTGGCTCAGTGGATAGAGTGTCAGCCTGCAGACCAAAGGGTCCCAGGTTCGATTCTGGTCAAAGGCACATGCCTGGGCTGCGGGCTCAGTCCAACATGCAGAAGGGAGCCCATCAATAATGTTTCTATCTCTCTCTTCCTCTCCCTTACTCTCTGAAATCAATAAAAAAAAAAAAAATTTTAAAGTCTAGTTTAAGGGTAAAAGAAACTAAGGAGAAAATAAACAAATGGGACTACACCAAAATAAAAAGCTTCTGCACAGCAAAAGAAACCATCAAAAAAACAAAAAGGGAGCCCACTGTATGGGAGAATATATTTGGCAATGATATATCTGGTAAAGGGTTAATATCCAAAATATATAAGGAACTCATACAACTTAACAAAAGGAAGATAAAAAATTCAATTAAAAAATGGGCAAAGGACCTAAATAGACCCTTCTCCACAGTGAACATACAGAGGGCCAAAAAGACATATGAAAAATTGCTCAGCATCACTGATCATCAGAAAGATGCAAATTAAAATGACACTGAGGTATCATCTCACACCTGTCAGAATGGCTATCATCAACAAATCAACAAATGACAAGTGGTGGAGAGGATGTGGAGAAAAGGGAACCCTAGTACACTGCTGGTGGGAATGCAGACTGATGTAGCTATTATGGAAAACAGTATGGAGTTTCCTCAAAAAAAAAAAAAAAAAAAAAAAGGAACTGCCGTTTGACCCAGTGATCCCACTTATAGGAATATATCCTAAGAAACTCAAAACACCAATCGGAAAGAATATATGCACCCCTATGTTCATAGCAGAATAATTTATAATAGCTAAGATATGGAAACAGCCCAAGTGCCCATTAGTAGGAGTGGATAAAAAAAGCAGTGGTATATTTACACCTTGGAATAGTATGCAGCAGTAAAAAAGAAGACTCTCTTACCCTTGGAAACAGCGTAGAGGGACCTGGAGAGTATCATGCTAAGTCAAATAAGTCAGTCAGAGAAAGACAAGCATCACATGATCTCACTCATGTGGAATCTATTAAACAAAATAAACTGATGAACAGAGTGGATCCAGAGACTTGGAAGCATGGTACACAGTGCGGAATCTCAGAGAGAAGGTGGGGGAGGGGAGGTGGGTGGGAGGTAATCAACCTAAGACCTTGTATGCATATATGCATAACCCATGGACACAGACAATAGGGTGGTGAAGGCCTGTGATGGGGGGCTGGAGCGGGGCCAATGGGGGAAAAAGGGGAACATATATAATACTTTTAACAATAAAGTTTAAAAAATAATAAACCAAACAAAAAATTAACTGACCTACCTGACCAGGGCCTAAAATAAGGGGGCGGGGAGGGGGAAGTGTCTAGGTTAGGACCTGGCCAGTGTGGCTCAGTTGGGTGTTGTCCTGTGCATGGAAGTGTTGCTGATTCGATTCCTGGTCAGGGCACATGCCTGGTTGTGGGTTTGATCCCCCATGGGAGATGTGCAGGAGGCCGCCAATTGATATGCACTCACATATTATTGAACACAAGCACTGTGACAGTACGAAAGTCAATCTTATAACTAAGATAGCTACTAAGTGACTAACGGGTGTGTAGCTTATACAGCGTGAATCCACTGGACAAAAGAATGATTCTGCTTAGAATGGTGCACAATTTAAAACTTATAATATTTTATTTCTGGAATTGTCCTTAATATTTTCTGACCATAGTTGACCACAAGTAGCTATAACCATGAAAAGTTAAATTGCAGATAAAAGGGACTACTGTCCCCAAGGCAACCACAATATCTAAAACAAAATTAATGAAACAATAACCCATACACAAAAAAATTAAAAAATACACAAAAGGAAATGAGACAGGAATCAAAACAGTTCACTACAAAAAAATCAACTAAACACAAAAGATAGTAATGAAGGGAGAGGGACAAAAAAGGCATCAGGTATACATAAAACAAAAAATAGCGGAAGTCCTTCCTTATCAGTAATTATGTTATATGTAAATGGATGAAATTCTCCAGTCAAAAGGCAAAGATTGGTAGAATGAATAAAAAAACCAAACATGGCCCTAAGCGGTTTGGCTCAGTGGATAGAGCATTGGCCTGCAGACTCAAGGGTCCCAGGTTCGATTCCAGTCAAGGGCATGCACTTGGTTGTGGGCACATCCCCAGTAGGGAGTGTGCAGGAAGCAGCTGATTGATGTTTCTCTCTCACTGATGTTTCTAACTCTCTCTCCCTCTCTGTAAAAAAATCAATAAAATATATTATTAAAAAAAAAACTCAAACACGGTTTGATGCCTGCAAATATTTACTGTATATTCAAAGACACAAGTGGGCTGAAGTAAATGAATGAATGGAAGAAGATTATTTCATGCAAATGGTAACCAAAAGACAGCTGGTATGGCTAAGCTAATATTAGACAAAAATCTTTGTTACAACAGACAAAGAAGGACATTACATACATAAAGTAATTGACAAAAAGGTCAATTCATGAAGATATAACAATTATAAAATAAATGCACCAAATTAGAACCTCAAAATATATGAAACAGTGATAGGCTTGAATGGGAAAATAATTCTACAATAATATTTGGAGACTTCAACATTCCACTTTCAATAATGAATAGAATACCTAGTTAGAAAATTAATCAGGAAATAGAGGACTTTAACAACATTATAAATCAGCAACTAAACCTAAAAGATATATAGAATATCCCACTCAACAACAACAGAATATACCTTCTAAAGTATACATGGAACATCCTCCAGGACAGACCATGTTAGGCCACAAAAAGAGTCTCAATAAATGTAAGATTGAAATCTTAAGTATCTTCTAAGACCACATGAAACAAAGGTAGAAATAAACACCAGGAAAAAAAAAACTGGGAGATACCACTTCATACCTACTAACAAAAACAAAAGAAAACAAAATAACAAGGTGTCAAGAATATGAAGAAATTGGAAACTGAGGAGATTAAAAATGGCACAGAGTAGGAGGATGCTGCATGGATATGCTCCCAGAAACAAGCTGGAATTACAACTGAAATAACGGAAAGGCTTCCTGAATAATCAATGGAAAACTTACAGGAGAGAATCCTGATACCCAAGGACCGAACGTGGAGGCTAGACACCCACAGACTGAAACTGAAGTCCCAGAGAGATATCTCAGCTGGTGGGGGTGGGGTGGGGGGGTGGGGGGGGGTAGGGGGGGTGGAGAAAAGGGAGCAGTGCCTCTGAGAACTCTGGGATCTAATCCTCAAGCTGGGCTTCCCAGCAGAGAGCACCAAACTGAGGAGGGTACCCACATAACACCTAGCTGTGAAAAGCAGTGGGGTGCTGTCTGCCAGGGAGAGGCAGCTGAAAGTTCGGGCACCCTCTTAAAGGGCCAACGCACAAAAATTCCCTGTGGAGCCACCACCTTGTACTCTGGCAGAGGGAGGGTGAAGTGGACTGGAGCTGTGAGAGCAAAAGGCAGACACGCCAAGTGTCCTGGGCTGAGTCATTCCCTTACACACCCTATTGAAAAACACCTTGCCCTGAGGCCACTTAAAAGATTAAAAATAACAATTAGCCTCCAGGCAGAAGCAACTGCCCCACCCTGCTGAAAAACTCTGGACAATCCTGAGGACAATTGCCTGGGGGCAATTCAAGTGAGAATCCTATTAGTCTGTAGTCAGAGGCAGTCTACAGAGGCTTTGAGATTTTGACTGATCCAATTAGTCAGAAACAGCCTTCAACACTGTCCTGCACTAGAGATTGAGAGGTGTAGAAGATCTACCTAAAACATAGTCACAAACCCAAACAACCAAAATGAGGAAACAAAGAAACAACCCCAAATGAAAAAACTAGCGAATTCTCCAGAAGAAGAGATAAATGAAGCAGAGATAAGAAATTTATCTGAAATTGAGTTCAGAGTAATGTTAAAAATGCTCAACAGTATGAAAAAAGATATAGTAAGTATGAAAAAAGAATAGTCTGAGATAAAGAATGACATAACACGAAGAACACATTGGAAGGAATACACAGCAGATTAGGGGAAGCTGAGGATCGAATCAGTGAATTAGAAGACAGAGTTGAAAATATCACTCAATTAGAGAACCAAAAAGAAAAAACAATTAAAAAACAGGAGGACAGCTTAAGGGAGCTGTGAGACAATGCGAAATGTAATAATATTAGAATAGTAGGTGTGCCAGAAGAAGCAGAAAGGGAGAAAGGAATAGAGAAGGTGTTTGAAGAAATAATGGTAGAAAACTTCCCTAACCTGGTAAAGGAAAAAGTCACACAAGTTCAGGAGGCACAGAGAACCCCAAACAAGAAGAACCCAAACAGACCCACGCCCAGACACATCATAATTAAAATGCCAAAAATTAAAGACAAAGAGAGAATCTTAAAGGCAGCAAGAGAAAACTGGTACCTACAAAGGTGTTCCCATAAGGCTGACACCTGATTTCTCATCAGAAACTCTACAGGCCAGAAGGGAATGGCATGAAGTATTCAAGGTAATGGAAAGCAAGGATCTGAGACCAATATTACTATATCCAGCAAGGCTATCATTCAAAATAGATGGTCAAATAAAGAGCTTCCCAGAAAAAAAAGAAAAAAAAGAAGGCTAACGGAGTTCATCACCACCAAGCCAGCATTACAAGAAATGCTAAAAGGATTGCTGTAAGGGATTGCTGAAAAGAAGAAACAGAGAGAGAAACCTAGCCATACAGAATTAAAATGGCTATAAGTAAGTACCTCCCAATAATAACCCTAAATGTAAATGGATTAAATGCTCAAATCAAAAGGTTAGGGTAGCTGGATACAAAAACATGACCAACTATATGCTGTCTACAGGTGGTCCATGAGGTCTGAAAGGTCAGCGACCACTGGACTCTACAAGAGACCCACCTCAAAGCAAAAGACACACACAGGATGAAGGTGAAGGGATGGAAAAAAAATTTCCCATGCAAATGGAAAAGAAAAAAAAAGCTGGAGTAGCAATACTCATATCTGACAAAATAGACTTTAAAAGCATCATGCTAAGTGAAATAAACCAGTCAGAGAAAGATAAATATCGTATGATCTCACTCATTTGTGGAATACAATGAACAACATAAACCAATGAACAAAAATATAGCCAGAGGGGGGAAAATATATACTAGAATATAATAGAAGTAATCCTGTTATTTGCAGATTTTTAATATTTCCTATAACTTTTGTGATATACTATGTTAGTACAGTTTTGGTATTATTATTATACTTAAAATCCTTTTCTTCTTGAAATGTTGTGTATTGCATGTAATATTAAATGTAAGATCATTTTCTTGAATAATTGGTGTTCATTGCATGTAACATTTTTATATTTAAAATCATTTTTCTTGAGATATTAATGTTTATTGCATGTAACATTATATTTAAGATCGTTTTTCTTGAAATAAAAAACCTGGAAAAAAATAATATTCACAAAAAAGGAGTTGGAAACTGGTGACCTGCTGGGCATCGGCCTATGAACTCGGAGGTCATGGTTCGATTTCTGGTCAGGGCATGTGCCCAGGTTGCAGGCTTGATCCTCAGTGTGGGGAGTGCAGGAGGCAGCTGATCAATTATTCTCTCCCATCACAGATGCTTCTCTCTCTTTCTCCCTCTCCCTTCCTCTCTGAAATTAAAAAAAAAAAAAAAAAAAATTTTTTAAAGAAAAAAAAAAACCTTCTGGTACACCCTCCTGGAGGCACACCATTCGAATCTCCTTTTCAAGTGATTTTTTTCTTTCCCCTAAACTGTAAGGGTCTCCCCCTCTCCCCCCGAGGGGAGCAGCAGGCAGCGGCAACTCATTCTGAGCTAACCCCCTGAATCTGTCTCCAGTGTGCTGACAGCAGCCCTGCCTAAGCTCTATCCTGTTGCTTCTTCTATCCTAGGTCCTTTCTTGTTTCACTGCTCCCAGCTTTAATAAATGTACTCTCAAAATAAAAAAATAAATCTCCCGATATAAATTGTCTAACCACTATGCTATACACCTGAAAGTAATATATTAACTGTAATTGAAATTTTAATAAATAAAGACATCTACACTAATAATAGATAATATGTAAATTGACCACACCTCCGTGACACCACACAGCCAATCAGGAGCAAGAATGCAAATTAATCTGACAAATATGGCGGGCCTGTGGGCATCTCGGAGGTACACAGGCGCCAAGCGGCCAGGGGCGGGGCAGGGTGGGCGTTCCCAACCCCTGGCCAAGTGGTCTGGTCCTGTCAGCCCAGCCTGGGGGCTGCTGGAGTTTGTAGTCCTTTTCCTTTGTGCAGCCCCTGGACAGGAAGTAGGAACCAAGAGTGCGGGAAGCACCAGGAATTCTGGGAATCATAGTTCTGGTGGCAGCCCCTCGACCGGAAGCGGAAGCCCAGAGCGTGGAGAGCACCAGGAATGCTGGGAATTATAGTTCTGGTGGCAGACACATTGCGGGATCTCTTAAGACACTAGAGCAAAGTGAGCCTGGAGCAAGTTACTGTTGCGGGTGGGGGATGGAGGGAAAGCAAAGGTGAGAGACATAAGTCACAGTGTCGAGGAAAAATTAAAGGGAAGAGATCCTGCAACTTCTAGGAAATCTCCACCAATGGAGCAAAGAAAAAAAAAGACCTCTATTATTCTGTGAACACCAAACCAAACTGAGTTGTGGTCTCAGACAATTCGCTTATATGATTGCAAAGACAGACAGAAACTCCCGGATTGGAGAGGGCTCCCCTGAGGGCTCCCAGATTGGAGAGGGTGCAGGTTGGGCTGAGGGACCGCCCCCCCCCCATCCCGTGCACGAATCTTTGTGCACCGGGCCCCAAGTCCTATATAATAAAAGGCTAATATGCAAATCGACCAAACAGCGGAATGACCGTTGCTATGATGCGCACTGACCACCAGGGGGCAGGCGCTCAACGCAGGAGCTGCCCCCTGGTGGTCAGTGTGCTCCCACAGGGGGAGTGCCGTTCAGCCAGAAGCCAAGCCCACGGCTGGCAAGTGCAGCGGCGGTGGCAGGAGCCTCTCCCACCTCCATGGCAGCACTAAGGATGTCCAACTCCTGGCCTAAGCCAGCAGTAGGACTCCCCTGCGGTCTCCCAGACTGAGAGAGGGCGCAGGCCGGGCCGAGGAACCCCCCGCCCCCGTGCACGAATTTCACGTACCGGGCCTCTAGTAAATAAATAGGTCTCCCAAGGATAAGATTTCGGCTGGTTCAAGTAGAAGATTCACCTTGGGGGTGGAAATGGAATAAATGAGAGGTGGGAAAATAGTCTATTAAGAGAATCTGAGGGAAAAGAAATGAAAATGAAAGATGAGAAGAGAGCTGAATTCTAGAGTTAAACATACTGAGAAAATGATACTTCAGAGATGGTGCCCTGGGTCATTCTAGAAAGTAGTCTGGCAAACCAACAGCATCAACTGGGTCTTAGAATGTGCAAGTCTCCATACCCACTTGACAAAGCCCAAGTGGATTTATCATTAAACAAAAAACCAGGGCAGTAGCTTCCCTCTGGGGTCTCTAATTACCCCTGTGTCTCAAGACTAACAGGCACAGGACAGATTCCTAAAGTCGGCACTGTGGACTTGTCCCCCATTACCTGACAGATGGTTTTTCATGACTCTGAACCTGGGCCCTCCCAGAGGGCTGTTTTCTCCTTCCAGCAAAGCTGACAGTGAAGCTGGAAGGAGACCCAGGTTGTACTTCTTTAGTCACCATGGTGACAAGAAACTATCACAAATATTTGCTTATGACTTCACTGGAGAAGCCAAGCAGGGAAGACTGGATTGGAAGGAGGAACATCTGCAGAAGCACATCTGGAATCAGCAACCAAAGAAGGCTGGACTTTTGTTTATGGGACCAGCAGGCAAGGGGGCTTTTTTCATCATGCACTCCCTTACTTGCTGGGACTGGATAAAGAAATCCACAATACAAATATACTTTTTCTAGCACCTGACTGCCTTGGGTGATCTTAGTCAAGGAACTCTCACAAAGTAAATAGATCCCTGAAGTTATACCTCCCATTTCTAGGAAATTAATGTCTAATACTGACATGGATTTTTCTAAGCTTTTAGAAACAAGGGATTAGCAATAATAATACAAAATAAGTATAGACCCTGCTATGGCCTGAATTATACTCCCTCCTTCAGATGTTGAAATCCTAACCTTCAGTACCTCAAAATGTGACTGTATTTGGAGATAGGTTCTTAATACTGGGGTAAGGCCCTAATCCAATATGAAGATTAAGATATAGATATACATAGTGTAAAAAAAAAAAAAAAAGATATAGATGCAGCTCTAGCCAGTTTGGCCCACAGACTGAAGGGTCCCGGGTTTGATTTGGTTAAGGGCACGTACCTTGGTTGCAGGCTCATCCCCAGCCCTGGTTGGGGCAAATGCAGAAGGCAACCAACCGATGTGTCTCCCTCACATCCATGTTTCTCTCTCTCCATCTCTACCCCTCCCTTCCACTCTCTAAAAATCAATGGAAAAATATCCTCCAGTGAGGATTAACGAAACACAAACAAACAAAAAAAGATACAGATGGACACAGCGTAAGTACATTATGTAAACACAAAGACAGCCGTCTATAAGGCAAGGAGAGAAGTCTCAGAAGCCAGCCCTGTCAACACCATGATCTCAGACTTCTAGCCTCCAGAATGGGGATATAAATTTGTTACTTAAGCCACCTGGTCTTTGTTATGGTAGCCCTAGCAAAATACAGGCCTTCATTGATAGATGAAGACCTTGAGTCTGAGCTCACACACTAGGTGGGTAACAAGATTACTGTAATACTCCATTTAATAACTGGTTCGTCAAAAATTTTGAGATTCATCACATTTTTAAATCACGCACATTTTTATATAATACAGGAAGATATTACCATTAAGTAAAAGCTGCTCTGACTAATCCCAATTCTCTCCTAACACTCTACATCTTTATGATGTTCACATTTATCACAACAATGATAAGAAATCCTCAAAATCTTAAAGTGTCTTCTGAACTGACAGACAATAAATGATGTTTGATATCATTTTCAAGTGAACTTCAGAGTATTTTAACTTTTAAAATAAATTATTCAATATGGAAAAATAAAATCATGCACATTTTCTCAGGAAAAAAGCATACTACATATAGTGAGCTGTCCTGTATATGGGATGGGAAGGATAGTGCCACACCTTTAAGCTCACATCCTAGACAGCTGCTGGCTAAGTTTTATGTACCTCAAAAAGTTACCAAGCAGCCCTAGCCAGTTTGGCTCAGTGGATAGAGCGTCAGCTGGGGACTCAAGGGTCCCAGGTTTGATTCTGGTCAAAGGTATATGCCTGGGTTGTGGGCTCAGTCCAACGTGCCGGAGGCAACCAATCAATGATTCCCTCTCATCATTGATGTTTCCCTCTCATCATTAATGTTTCTATCTCCTCTCCTTTCCTCATTAAAAAAAAAAAAAAAGTTACCAAGCAGCCCTAGCCAGTTTGGCTAAGTGGATTGAGTGTCCGCCTGCAGACTAAAGGGTCTCAGGTTTGATCCCAATCAAGGGCATGTACCTTGTTTGCTTCCTGCCCAGGCCCTGGCGGGGTGTGTGCAGGAGGCAACCAATCGATGTGTTTCTCTCACATCTTTCCCTCTCTCTCCCACTTTCCCTAAAAATTCAATGGAAAAATGTCCTCAGGAGAGGATTAAAAAAAAAACAAAAACAACCAAGTAATCACCTGAAGGCGTCTGTCTAGAACAGTGGTCGGCAAACTGCGGCTCGCGAGCCACATGCGGCTCTTTGGTCCCTTGAGTGTGGCTCTTCCACAAAATACCACGTGTGGGTGTGTGGGTGCGCACTGTACAGTGAAACTTCGTGGCCCATGCACAGAAGCCGGTTTTCGGCTCTCAAAAGAAATTTCAATCGTACTGTTGATATTTGGCTCTGTTGACTAATGAGTTTGCTGACCACTGGCCTAGAAGAACCTGAAAGAGTTATATTTAGGAGATAAGGGAACTAACCTTATTTTCTAGGTAATGACACAACAATCTTCTAAGGCAGTGGTCGGCAAACTGCGGGCTGCGGTTTGCCGCTCTGTTGACTAATGAGTTTGCCGACCACTGACTGATCTAAGGAAATGGGCCCTAGAACACTATGAAGCTGTCAAGTCTTTTCAAATTACTTCCTTTGTCCTGGTGCTAAACTGCGTGAGCCCGCCCCTCCGGTTTGAAGAGGGAGGCTTTCTAATAAAATGTTATTGTAGCTGCCCAGGCAACGAGAATGAGCTAAGGTTTTAAGTCAGGCAGACTACTGGGCATATGCTACAGTTACGAAGTGTTACAATTTATCATGATCCATTGAAAGTTACTTAATGGCACTGGGAAGAGAGATAAAAGAGATGCATTGGTATCTCCCATTTTAAGGCCTCTTCCTTAAAGAAAGTAAGAAACCTGATTCTTCTCAGGCAGGATTTGTGTGTTTTTTTTTGTTTTTAAGCTGGCCTCTCTGACTTTTCACTAGGAATTCTCTAGCAAATATGCATCAACATAAGATTCCTAGGTTAAAACACTATGGCCACATGTCAGTAATGAAAGAGAAAGGAGTTAAGTGTACTGAGGTATAGAGTCCATAGCCTCAGTGAGCTAGTAAGATTTGATATGCCCAACTCTTTGTAGATATAATCCCTAATCTTCACAATAATCCCGAGAATACATTTTACAGATGAGAAAATTGAGACTCAGAGATTAAATAATAAACCATGATGCTAAAAAGTCAACCCTGACCTATTTAGTAACTTCTTTTGCCTTTGTAACTCCTTTCCAGAGCCCTCACAACCCAACAGGCTCACCTTTTCTAATTCTGTGACTTTCTAAAACTTTCGCTTGTAATTGAAAAAAAAAAAATTAAAAAAATGGACTTAACAATCTCTTGTTCATCTCACTCCAAATGGTATATTATGTTTAAAAATAATATCTACTGCCCAGGGTGGCTCAGTGGATTGACTGTCATCCCATGCACCAAGGGGTCAGTGGTTCGATTCCTGGTCAGAACACATATCCAGGTTGCAGGGCTATTTCCCAAACAGGGGTGTGCAGGAGGCAGCCGATAGATCAATGATTCTCTCTCATGACTGATGTTTCTATCTCTCTCTCCCTTCCTCTCTCTCTAAAATAAAAGAATAAAAAAACTAAAGAAAACAAAACAAAACAAAAATTACCAAGCCCTAGCCAGTTATGTAGTGGTTAGAGGCCTGAGGTGTCTCAGGTTCAATTCTGATCAAGGGCACATAACTCGGTTGCAGGCTAGGTCTCCAGCCCCCTAGGGGCACATGGGGGAGGCAACCAATCAATGTGTCTCTCACACATCGATGCTTCTCTCTGTCTCTCCCCTTCCCTTACCCTCTCTCTAAAAAAAAAAAAAAAAAAAATCCTCGGCTGAGGATCAACAACAAAATAATGATAATAACAATGCCTACTGAATACAAAATGCTAAGGATCAGAAGATGTTTAAAAACTTGTCTTCATCATTCTAATATGTATTTTTAAATACATAAAATTCGGTAAAATACATAAAATATTTAAGATGGCTCAGTGGTTGAGCGTCAACCTATGAACCAGGAGGTCAACTGCAGGGAGTAGATTCCATGGGACTCTCTAGTTGGCCTGCCAGTCTCCATTTGGTTGATTTCATGCAATTATCCACTATAATTTAAACTCTAGAAATTTCAATAGGAAGATAGATTTTTGTCTGTTTTGTTCACCACTGTATTTCCAAGGCCTTAGAACAATCTCTGGCACATAGCAGGCATTCAATAAACATTTGCTGGCCTAGCCAGTGTGGCCTAGTGGTTGAGTGTAGACCTATGAATTAGGAGGTCATGGTTCGATTCCCTGTCCAGGAACATTCCCAGGTTTTGGGCTCGGTCCCCCAGTAGGGGGCGTGCAGGAGGCAGCCCATCAATGATTCTCTCTCGTCTTTCTCTCCCTCTCCCTTCATCTCTGAAATCAATAAGAATATATATATTTTTTAAAAAGGTTGAACCCCACAAAGTTAATACTCTTCATGGTACTAGATTGTGAGAAAAACTCACACAAAGCAATTTAGAGACCTTAGTAACAGGATAACACAGTATCCAACAACTGCCAATATAGAAAGGCAAGAAACAAGTAAGAAACCAAAGATAGATATGGTTTCTATATCATGCTCTAGTATGTGGGTCAACGGCCACCAATAACAAAAATGCAGGCCCTAGCGGTTTGGCTCAGTGGATAGAGCATTGGCCTGCGGACTGAAGGGTCCACGGTCAATTCCAGTCAAGGGCACATGCCCAGGTTTCAGGCTTGATCCCCAGTGGATGGCGTACAGGAGGCAACCAGTCAATGATTCTCTCTCATCATTGATGTTTCTATCTCTCCCTCTCTCTCTGAAATCAATAAAAATGTATTTAAGGAAAAAAAAAAAGAATGCAGGAAAAGAAAGCCAAGAAGGAGGAGTGAGTTTGGTGCTTGTGAGATAGTTAGTGATTGATGGTTTGGTGCCTTCTCTGCAAGAAGCTGTCATGAACGGTAGGGTGGGTGGGTAAGGCTGGAGGTAACGAAAAGAAGAGATGGGCTAAATGGCTTCCTGACCTAGAAGGGTTATTATCAGTTAGAAAGACTTTGTTACTTGCACCCAAAAGCAAACTAAAAGTGGTCTTCAGTATACTATTTAAGGGCAAAGATAGGACAGTTCCAAAGTTGGCTAATTCAGTGACTCAAAAACATGAGATCAGATTCTTTCCATCTTCTCTACCCTCACGCTAACAACAGCCTATTCTTATAAATTCTGCCTCATGATCCTAGCATTGCTAATGGCAATTTCAGAGTTAGAAAGGGCTTTCCTTTCCAGAGGCAGAACACTGTCTTCAGATAGCCTATATTTTGGTTGGAGCCATACCACCTGAGTAAGTAGTTCCTCTGTTTGCTACCTCTCACCTTTCACAAGTTACAGAATCTCTCTGTGCTTCAATTTCCTCAACTAGAACATGAGAATCTGAGAATTAAGTGAGTCAATATTCCAGTACTTAGACACTTAGATGTTAGGCATTTAGACCTCAAAAACATATATAAAAAATTATGGTACTTAGTGCCTAGCACATAGAAAGTTCTATATAATTTTTGGCTATTATTATAGCTTTTCCAGCTGTCTTCTTTTGAGGTTGATTAAATGATGTCTGGATTAAAATATAAGCTGGCAAAAATAAATAAAACATGGCAAATCTGTTTTTAAATAAGGAAAGCTTTCCCAGAAGTCACCCAGACTTCCCTTCACATCTAATTAGCCAGAACTGTATCACATGCCCAGGCCTAAATCAATCACTGCGTAGGAAGCTAGAATTACAATGATTGGTTTAGAGTTTATATTAATCAAGACCTATCCCTGGGGCTGGGGAGGGGCTGCCAGATTCCTGGTTAGCAAACTGGCTGCCAGATTCCTGGTTAGCAAGCTACCAGATTCCTGTTAACAGGGCTCCTAATGGCAGTGAAATCACTACAAAGGTCTGAGAAGGCTAATGAAGTTTGGCACAGGAAAAACAGCATCGGATACAGGCTAGAGCTCAAGGAGAGTATACCAGAGAGGCAGCGAAATACAACAGGTTCTAGATTCATGTAGGTGTGGTGCAGGCCACCAGCCTTGGACCATCACCTAATCTCAAAGCCTCAGTTTACTCATTTATAAATGAGGAAAACCCAAACTAACTCAGATTTGATGTTAGGATTAAATGTATCCTTATAGTAGTTTTACTCCCATGGTATCTGGACCAGCCAAAACAAACAAAAAAACCCCACGACAGCTGGAAGGTCGGAAAGACAAGGTGGGACAGGGAGAGGTACCTGAAATGGAGTTGGGGAGACAAGGGGAGGCAGCCTAACACCAGATTAAAAATCCCTTTCAGGCCCTAGCCGGTTTGGCTCAGTGGATAGAGCATAGGCCTGTGGACTGAAGGGTCCCAGGTTCGATTCCAGTCAAGGGCACATACCTGGCTTGCAGGCTAGGTCCCTGGTGGGGGGTGTGCAGGAGGCAGCCAATCAATGAATCTCATCATTGATGTTTCTCTCTCTCTCTCTGAAAGCAATAAAAATATATATATTTTTTAAAAATCCCTTTCAGGACCTTGGTCAGGTTTTGTTGCTCCACTGAAGAACTTTCCAAGTCTATTGGAAAAGGACTATTTTACTTCACACCTTAAGTCTTTCAAGAGGTTTATGTGCAGCAAAATAGGTAAGAATCTCACTTCTGGCTTTACTACTAACTGTGTTATCTTCTCTGAGATAGTTTCTCAATCTGTAAAAATGGGAGTAAATCGCCACCAAATTTATTTCACTGAACTTAAACATTAGCTCCTTCACTTTGAGGCATCAGTATTCCTGAACTTGAAGGCCAATACAAAATCTATAACATTAAAGCCCCTAAAATTTTTCAATACATAAAGCAGCAGTTACAAAGAAAGGCATATCAGCCTTAATGGATGATTCTGGAAACCAGAGCACTTAAGAAAAAGGAACTAACATTATTGAAGGTGGAAAATAATCCGTTCTGATATTTGTGGAGCTCTTAGTAGGCTTCCAACACTGTGTTATATCTTTTGTTTTCAAACACCTTGATAACACTGTACCCTCACTCTTTCTAGAGATGAGGAAATGAAGACTCAAAAAGAAAAATAACGTTTATTGAGGATATGCCAGATGCTTTCCATATGTATTACTGCATTCAACACCTAAGTGACTTCTCTGGATGAGAGCTAGGAAGCAACAGGCGGGATTGTAATACCAGATTTGATTCTATAGTCATTGCCTTGCAGCTCAAGGGAATCATTTATGCTTTCTCAGAATCAGGGATCTTACAAAACTCAATCCTAGAGTTCATTTAGCGCGCGCGCACACACACACGCGCACGTGCACACACACACAATATTTGGGGTTAGCAATTCAATTTGCAGTTTTTCAGTTTCGTTCAGACTAAAAATTTCAAAGTGGTCCCACTAGCAAAAAACACACACACACACACCCTTCCAACTTTGGTTAAAAGCTTTCTTTCACTCTTTTCCAGCCCAACCACTAGGGGGCCAGGCTAATAACGAGGGTTCTGGAGTAATCACCCTGTTTTAGGCACCGTGTGACCTTGGGTAAGTTACCTTACCTCTCGAAGCCTCAGTTTCCTTATCTGTAAAATAGGGATACCAGTAGTACCTACCTCATTAGGTTGTGCATATTAAGTAAAACGTGACATCTAAACACTCAGAACAATACCTGCACAAAGAAAGTGCTCAGCAAATCTTTTTTTTTTCTCTTTCTGGAGAGGAAATACCAGATGTTTCTGTCCCTAAGCCCAAAACCTTTGCCATCGTAGTTTCCCTGAGCACAAGCCTTGCCAGCCGGAGTCACTTAAGAAAGAGCAACAGGTCGCTTTTTCTCCTAAGTCCCCGACCTACATATGGCCACAAGATGTTGTTGGCCTTTGGTTTTCTACCACTGCGAAGGTTGTCACTCAGCCCAACCGAACCACCCCATTTCCGCCTGGGCTGGGGAAGTTCTCCAGGCCTTCAGCCGCCCAAGCTGTCTTTGGCATGGCTACCCTTGGTTACAGGCCTGGAGCTGGCTCGCCTGGCGTCTCCACAACAGAGGACTCTACCCGCGACGCAGGTAGGGTTTCCCTCAGTTCAGGGGAGCCACTGAATACAGTCAAGATGCGCGTCGGTGAAACACACGCCTGGAGGAGGCTCCCTTGGCACCGCCCGGGCCTGCGGCGGGGAGCCCGGCCCCAAGTCCCAGTCTCCACAGCGCAGGCCGGAGCGTCGGCCCCTTTCTAGCCCCCAGCAATGCTTGGGCTCCGGCCCAGTGACACCACGTGGGGGCTCCAGGCGTGGCAACGTTCCCGGAACCAGCCCCCAAAGACTGCTCCCCGCAAGGGGCCCTAACCCGGTCCCTAAATGGCCTGAGCAGCACTCCCGGCCTGGCTTCTCCCCAAAACCTATTTGGAGGGACCTCAGACATCCTCTGCAGATTGCAAGCAGACTGTCGCCAGACCCCAAGCCCCGAGACTGCCTCGGCTGGAGTTCCCAGTGCCTGGTTTCCTTACTCACCCATCGCGGCTCCGCTCGCTCCTACTTGGCGGCGGCAGCGGCGGCGGCTTCGGCGGCAGCTTCAGCAGACAATATGGCGGACCTGCAGGACGGCAGCCCCAAACGGACAAACTACCTAACATTCAACCCCGGGAAGAAATGCGCTCTCAGCCCTACAGGGGAGCTTACACACAAGAGCGCATTTAAAGGGACTGCAGCTACTAAAGGCGGGGAATAGGGATGGACTAAGAAAAGGGTGAGTGGAGAGAGATTGATATTAAAGCCAATCATAGACCCTGCACTGGATATGAATAAAGGCTCACTTGAAGAGGCGAAATGACTTGCTCAAGGATATAGAGATAAGAAAATAAAGAAATCAAGAGTAAACAGGATTACAATCGTATTGGGAGTTAAAAAGTAGAAAAATGAGACCAGTGCAGTGCTTTATAGTTGGCAGAGCTACTGTATTTAATTTATTTTCGCAGCAAGCTCTCTGAGGGCAGAGGTCAGTTCTGTATTTTTCATCACTATCTCCCAACACCTAGTATGGTATCTGGCACATGGTATGTGCTCCATACATAATTGTTGAATGAATAAACGAACAGGTCTGTGAGTGACACAAAGCATGGAAAGTGATTTCCCTTTTTAGAGATGAGAAAATGGGAGCCTTCAGTGTTGTCATGCCTTTTGAATCATGAAATTTTATGGCTGGTACACATTAGGCCTCTCTTTTTGCATGACAGGCCAGTCCTGTTCCTCACCTCAACACACAGGAAAGCTATGACTTCAAGTCACTGGTCCCGAGAGGAAGCTGTCTTTTGGAAGCAGAATGTGGGATCTGGGCTTCCAGGTCCTGTCACAACAAATTGCCAGCTCTACTTGTGTGCTCGCCAGTTAAGGGAAACAACTCAAAAAGCTAACTTTAAAACTCAGGGTCAGGAAAGGGAGTACTGTCTTTCTCTTTCTACTGCCACTGCTCAAGGTCAGACCTCTTCAGTATCTTCTGCTCTATTTTGCCTGCCTCCTCACTGGTTCCCTGGCCCCAGGTTTTCCCACTCGCACCTGATCATCTTCTTAAAAGCAGATAGCTTGCCTAGAGTCACGCTGTTGTTGTTCCTTGTGATTAAGCCCCCTCAGTGGACTGAAGGTTCCCAGGTTCAAGGGCGTGTGGGAGGCACCTTCCATTCTCAGAAAAAAAATTCAATAGAGGTGAGGATTAACAACAAAAAAAGCAGATACCTTATCATGTCATACTTATGCTTAACAAGTTCATAACTTCCTACTGTCCCTCCTTAGGTAATGCCCCCAAATTTCAATCTGACACACAGGCTGAGAATCGAACTAGCAACTTTTTGGTACACTGGGTGACACCCCACCAAGCCACACCAACCAGGGCAGCTATTTCTTGTCTGGGAAGCTCTTTATCTGTGCGTCAATTCTAAATGATAGCTTTGAAGGTACAGTAATCTTAGTTGTTGTAGGTCCTTGCTTGTCATCACTTTGAGTATTTCTTGCCTATCCCTTCTGGCCTGCAGTTTCTTTTGAGAAATGAGCTGACAGTCTCATAAGAGCTCCCTTATAGGTAATTAACTGCTTTTCTCTTGCTGCTTTTAAGATTCTCTCTGTCTCTAACATTTTGCATTTTAATTATGATGTGTCTTAGTGTGGGCCTCCCTGGGTTCATCTTGTTTGGGACTCTGTTCATCTTGTTTAAAGAAGTTTTCTGTTATTATATTTTCTTTTCTTTTTTAATCCTTTCTCGAAGATATTTTTCCATTGATTTTTAGAGAGAGAGAAGGGAGAGGGAAAGACAAAGAGAAATATGGATGTGAGAGAAACATATCAATTGGTTGCCTCATGTACATGCCCCAACCAGGGCCTAACGGGAAGGAGCCTGCAACCGAAGTAGTGCCCTTGATCCTTGACCGGAATCAAACCTGGGACCCGTCAGTTCACAGGCCGACACTCTATCCACTGAGCCAAACCAGCTAGGGCTGTTATTATTTTTTCAAATAGGTTTTCAATTTCTTGCTCTCTCCCTTCTTCTTCTTGCACCCCTATGAGGGCAAAGTTGGTATGCTTGAAGTTGTCCCAGAGGCTCCGTATACTATTCTCATTTTTTTGGATTCTTTTTTCTTTTTGCTTTTCTGAATGGGTGTTTTTTACTTCCTTACATTCCAAGTCAATGATTTGCTTCTCGGCTTCATGGACTCAACTGTTGATTCCCTGTAAATTGTAATTTATTTCAGTTAGTGTATCCTTCATTTCTGACTGTTTCTTTTTTCTTAATATTTTAATTTTTATTGATTTTAGAGAGGAAGGGAGAGGGAGAGGGAGAGATAGAAACATCAATGATGAGAGAGAACCATTGCTTGGCTGCCTCTTGCACACCACCTACTGGGGATCGAGCTCACAACTCAGGCATGTGCCCTTGACCAGAATCGAACCCAGGACTCTTCAGTCCACAGGCCAACGCTCTATCCATTGGGCCAAACCAGCTAGAACTCTGTTTCTTTTTCTTTTTTTTGCCAACTTTTTAAAAAATTTAATAAATCTTTATTGTTCAGATTATTACAATTGTTCCTCTTCCCCCCACTCCCATAGCTCCCCTCCACCCGGTTCCCACCCCACCCTCTGCCCTTATCCACCTCCACTGTCATCCATAGTCCAGTTTCTCCCCGAATGAATCTGGGTCCCCAGAGTCTCGCCCAGAACTAGAGTTCAGTGCAGTCGGGAGCTTTTGTCTCCCTCCCAATTGAAAAAGTCAGCCGTGTACTCAGTTGCCTGCCCTCTCCGCACACGCGCCTCGGTACCTCTGCCTCCTGCAGCTCCTCTGAGTCTCAGTGTGCTTTTCTCTTTCCTTCTAGTTATAGAATTTCCACTCAGCCAGCCTTCCTGTGGTTCTGGATGATGTCCGTTTTGTCTTTTAGTTGTAGTTTTGAAATTGTTGTGCGAGGCAGCAGTTTAGGTGTTTACCTATGCCACCATCTTGGTTTCTCCTCGCTCTGTTTCTTTAAAAAAAAAAAAAGTTTGATTTTAGAGAAAGAGGAAGGGAGAAACATCTATGTGAGAGAGACATGGATCAACCATCTCCCGCATGCTCCACACTGGAGATCGAACCCACAACCCAGGCACATATCCTGACCAGGATCAAACCATTATCTCCTGGTTCACAGGTTGATGCTCAACCACTGACCCATGGTGGCTGGGCCAGGGCTCTTTCTTTTTTATGCTGTTGAGGTTCTCATTAAGGTCCTTGAGCATCCTTATAACCAGTGTTTTGAACTCTGCATCTAGTCCATTGCTTGTCTCCGTTTTGTTTAGTTCTTTGTTCTGTTCTTTCATTTGGGATGTGTTTGTCTCATTTTGGCAGCCTCCCTGTATTTGTTTCTGTGTATTAGGTAGAGCTGCTATGTCTCCCAGGCTTGGTAGAGTAGCCTATTGTAGTAGATGTCCTGTAGGATCCAATGGGCCAGCCTCTTTGATCACCAAACTGGGCACTCTAGTTGCACCCCTCCCCAGCCGTGTTATAGTTGAATCTTGATTGCTATTGGCACATCAATGGGAGGGATTTACCCCCAGGCTAATCCGCTGCAAGGACTGGCTGCCACCACCAACCACCAAGAAGGATCAGGTGTGCAGGGGCCTGCCCCACAGAGCAGCACACACTTCAGCAGGGCTGTTGCCCCCTGTGTCTGCCTCTTGCGTCACTGTGGTGGAGGTCGGGTGGTTTTCCAATGTGACCTGAAGCTGTTCACTGAGTGCACTGACTCTGGAGCCTCCTGGAAGGTGCAGGCCTGCGCTTAGAACTCAGGCCAAGGCACCCCCTACAGATGTTGAAGACAAACTTCACATGCCCAAGGTCCGTCAGTATCAGCTCTCACCCATATAGGTGGGGTGGGGCTGGAACCCCAACCTGCTACAAGTTAGCTGTGGCTGTGCCCACCCAACTTCACAGGACAAAGTAGCCCAACAAACCCTGGAAACTGCAGGTGGCACAGGACCCGGAGGAGGGCCATGAGGCCTCAAATAAACTCTTATAAAAATTCTCAAGCCCTAGCTGGTTTGGCTCAGAGGATAGAGGGTCAGCCTATGAACTGAGGGTCCTGGGTTCAATTATATCAAGGGCACATGCCCAGGTTGCGGAATGGATCCCCAGTAGGGGGCGGGCAGGAGGCAGCCAATCAATGATTCTCTCATCATTGATGTTTCTCTCCCCCTCCCCCTTCCTCTCTGAAATCAATAAAAATATATTTTAAAAAACACACAACTCTCTGCCGAAACCGGTTTGGCTCAGTGGATAAAGCGTCAGCCTGCGGACTGAAGGGTCCTGGGTTTGATTCCGGTCAAGGGCATGTACCTGGGTTGCGGGCACATCCCCAGTAGGGGGCGTGCAGGAAGCAGCTGATCGATGTGTCTCTCTCATCGATGTTTCTAACTCTATCTCTCTCCCTTCCTCTCTGTAAAAAATCAATAAAAATATATTTTAAAAAAACACAACTCTCGACATAAATGAAATAAAGCAAATGCTATATAACTGAAAAAATTTTTTTCTACAGGTTTGGGCATTCTTATGTTGTATCTTCCTCATCTTTGTAGCTGTCTCAGTGCCTAGTACAATGCCTGCATCAACAAAGGCACCAAAAAGATTTGTAGCAGTGTCTCCCTGCCATATACCTCTGTGGACTCATCTCATATCCTGTGGCCAAAGGGCTCAGGGAACACAGGCAGACTAGATGTGCAGCTACGACTGGTCTCTCCTCCCAGCCCGAGTTATGCCCCATAGGAACCAGGTGGCCCTGCAAGCCGCTTTGTTTCCACTCTAGCACTTGGCCTTGCTCAGAAACTCTCGTCTAGAGCCATTGATCCTCCCTGGTCCAGGCCCTCCATACCTTTTCAGCTCCATCCCACCCCCACCCTACTTTCCTTATCTTTCCTGCTCTAAGGAACCACATCCTGGTTACCCTCCCCAAATACACAGGATATTCCTAATCTGTGCTATTGCACATGCCCTTTTCTCTGCTTCAAGTGCCTTTGCCCTCTTGTCCACCTAGGAAATAGCTGATGCAACTCAGGCTATCCAATCCTCCAAGAAGTCCAGAGAACATTAAACATTCTTTCCTCTGTGCTACTGTGTACCTTGTAACTGTTAAAACCATCCCAGTGTAGTATGACTTGTTTCTGTGTTTTGGCATCCTCACCATCTCCAACATCTGGCATAGAACAGGGTCGCCATGGCTGCATGCTGAATCAGGACATCACATTCTGCTAGGATAGTGGTGTCATATTTTGGAGGGTTTTTTGTTTTGTTTTGTTTTGGGCCCAGCTCTATCCTAGCTGTGTTACCTTGGGCAAGTCACTATAGCTCTCTGAGCTCATTCTTCATCTGTAGACTAGAGTGACAGCGCCCTAAGGTTGTCACAAAGGTTGGATTAAGACAAGACCTGTAATACACATAAAGCAGCATCTGTACACAGTGAGCATTCAGTTAGCAGCATTTTCATTGCTACTATGACCTCTGGTGCCTCGTCTCCCCTCCACTCTGCCTGATAGGCAAGAAGGGAAAGAAACTCAGGACACAAGCTTATTAGGAGTATAAAAATAGGACTTTTTTTTTCCTCATAATCATATCAATTATCAAAGAAACAAACAGTATGTAACAAAAATACAAAGCTCTGGTGGATTTTTTTGTCAGTTTTTGGGATTTTCCCCCCTCCCCTCCCTCCCCAACAGCCCCTTCCCAGGGATCCCCTGGCTGAAGCCTGGATGCCGTCCCTGGGCTTGCCCTGGGGCTCAGGAGAACCGGTGGTCCAGGTCCCTCTGGGGGTTGGCCGAGTATGAGTAGGCCTTGCCCAGTACCAGGCGGTCCCGCAGCAGCTTGAAGAAGGCGTAGTAGTTGCTGAAGAGGATGAGCGCCAGTGAGATGGTCTGGTGCCACTTTTCAGAAGACATTAAGGAGTACAGCTGGTAGACAATGACAGCACCCTCCAGCAGCAGGAGGATGTTGAGGATCCGCAGAGGTTTGCTGAAAAAGAACTGCCCAGGAAAGAGTAGGATGGACCAGAAAGTACTCTCTGGAAATCTGCCTCTTGGTGGGCCAATGAAGGGAACGAGCTCTTGGGGCCCCATGCAGAGTGGGCTGGGAAGGAAAACTTCCGGTGGTTGGGCACTGACTTGGCAGCCTCTCTGCCTTTGCTTGTGGTGTTCCTTCTGTCAAGACTATTGCTCCCCACATAATGTTGTTTAAGAGCCTGTTCAACTTCTACTTTCTCCAGGAAGCTTTTCTTGAGAGGTCTTGGTTGCTCTCTCAAATGTTTTCTGGTCAAAAATCAGACCAGATTTTATATGTGATCTTCCTGGGTACTGTTAAGACCTGAACCATTTAGAATCTTATGACATATTAGAGGCCTGGTGCACGAATTCAGCCTGGACTGCAGGATTGGGATGAAACTGGTTCTCTGACATCCCCTGAAGGGTCCCGGATTGCAAGAGGTTGCAGGCCAGGCGGAGGGACCCCACCGGTGCATGATCGGTCCAGGGAGGGTTGCGGGAGGTTGGCCAGCCAGCGAGGGACAGCAGGAGGGCTCCAGGGCGTGTCTGGCCCGTCTTGCTCAGTCCCAATCGGCCAGACCCCAGCAGCAAGCTAACCCACCAGTCAGAACGTCTGCCCCCCAGTGGTCAGTGCATGTCATAGCAACTGGCCAACTGGTTGACTGTCTGCCCCCTGGTAGTCAGTGCATGTCATAGCAACCGGTTGAACGGCCTTAGCATATCATTAGCATATTACACTTTGGTTGGTTGAATGGCTGACCAGAAGACCGGATACTCAGCATATTAGGCTTTTATTATATAGGCGGAATTCTAGACTCTACAGCCTGAGTTACCAATTACTTCATGTATAGCATTTGCCAGCTAGGCCAGAAGCTTCCAGGGGACATGGTGACACCTCACCCTTACCTGCTGTTTACCAGGCAAGGTAGAGTGTAGGAAAAAATTTCTGATCAATTCAAAAGAGTGATCAATGTCTAAGGATCCAGATTCTGCAAGAGGCAAGGTACCTAAACCTCAAGAGCTGCTAACAGGATAGGAGAAGTAGCAGGAAATGGGAGTCCAAGAGACCAGTATGCCAGGTTCGGCTCTGGAACCTGAGAGGCTTCTGGGACCTTGGGCAAGTCCCTTCCTGTCTGGGCCTTAGGTTTCTCTACAGTGAAACGAAGAGATTACCCAGATCAATGATTTCTCAGACTGTGTTCCTTAGAGCACCAGGTTCCGAGGTTATTTTAGGGACTATAGCAGTGGTGAGTGGGAGTGAAAGGAGTTCCAACCTTTGCAAATAGAGTAGTGCCATGAGGTCCTATACATTGGACTTTAGTCTGTGACTGTATTGGACAAGGATTTTGATAGCAAAATAAATAAATAAAATGGAGACCACTAGCCTAGATGATTTTTAACAGCCCTTTTCCATAGTGTCATTACCTCCAGTTTTCCAGTTTCCCAGGAAGGTACCCTTGAACAACTTCAACTCTCTAAGCTGATTTTAGTATCTGAAAATGGGGAGAGCCCTGGCATTTCTCCCATACACACAAATTCTGGTAAAGACTGATGGAAGGGTGCATGGGAAATGCTTACCACAGTGCCTAGCACACAATAGGAATGATGATAGTTATTATTTTCATCACTAAGAACCCTTCCTTTTATTGTATCATCTTTCCCACCTCCACCCAGTATTTCAATGATCTGCTACCAAGCCAGCTACAGTTATTAAGTGCTAGTTGATATGGCTGTCCTTGTTCTGCATGTGTGCATTGTCTTCCTTTGGATTTGGGAAAGACCTAAAAATAACTCTCTTGTTATGATATCACCTTCCTGCCCCTCTGATCCCCCTGCCCTCTAGATCAGGCCCCAACCCTCCATCCCAGGGGAAGAGACTCACGTGGAACCGGAAGTGGGAGACATCAGAGGGGATGGCCACATTGTAGTGACCCACTGCTTTGTAGACGTTCTTGCTGTGCTTCACCAGCACACCCTGCGGCCACATGCATTCTTCAGTCCACCTGGAGGCATAGCCCAACAATGACCTTTATGCCCAGCTCACCCACAAAAGGGGGTACCAGAAGACTGGGCATGAGCTCTACTCTCATTTCTGACTTAGCACAGTGACATCCCCTTTCTGGGTGTCAGTTGTCTCCTCTGTAAAATGGGGTAAGAACCATGAGAAATTCACTGTACTGGCAGTCGCAAGGACTAGGGCTGATGTTAATGTCCGAGGGAGTGTCAAGAAAATCTTTTTCCCTCTCTAGGTGAATCTTCTTCATCTGGTCTTACCTGTAGCCTCCAATTGGTCCATCACAAGCTGCCTAAGTGGTCTTTGTAAAATACCAAACTGAGACTGACTGTTTTCTGCTCAAAACCCACTGAAGGCTGTCCAGTGCTCTTGGGTCAAGTTCCTCTGAGGCCCTGCATGGCCTTCCATGACTGCCACCATATAGCTCAGTTTTTAGTTCCTCCAGCATACCTTACTGTTTCATGTCTCTGTACAAGTTGCCCCCTCCAATTGGACTGCCCTTCCTGTTGCCTTATATCCTTTTGGCAAGCTCGTTGTCATCTTTTTTTTTTTTTAAATTGATCTTAGAGAGAAAAAGGGAGTGGGGGGAGGGAGGGGGGGGAAACACTGATCAGCTGCTTCCTGCACATGCCCCAACTGGGGATCGAACCTGCAACCTGGGCATGTGCCCTGACCGGAATAAAATCTGCCACCTTCTGGTATATAGGACGGTGCTACAACCAACTGAGCCACACCCCCAAGGCTCTTTGTCATCTTAAAACCCAGAATCCTCCAGAAAGCCTTCTGCCAACTCCTCATAGAATTCAGCATCCTTTAACTCTCCCCCAAACCCCTACTACTGGTCTACTTTACCCAATGTTTTGTCACTTATTTGTTTCTCTGTATAGGTTGGGAGACCTTAAGGGAAGGGATAGTGTCCAATGCACCTCTATCCTCGAAGCATGCCACAAGGGCTGGCACATAGAGGTCCCAGTGACCATGTGAATGAGGTGGTGGAACCAGTGAGCTTTCTTCCGATGTTCTGTGAGATCTCTCAGGAACTCCAAGGGTGCTGGGCTAGAGGACTGAGAATCACTGTCTGCAAGAAGCTCAATCTCATGCTCCTGCCTTGTTGATTCATTCATTTAAAAAAGTTATTGTGTTACATGTGATAACACGAATTAATCTCACAGACAATATGCTGAATTAAAGAATCTGGACTCAAGAATTCATTTATATGAAGTTGCAGAACAGAAAACTAACCTATGGTGAAAGCAAGTGAAAAGATAGTTGGGGTGGTCATTGGGAAGGATCACGAGGAAATTTTCTGAGGGGCTGGAAATGTTCTGTATCTTGATGGAGGCTAGATTACATGGGTGTACGTACATACCTTTATCAAAACTCAAAGAATTATACATTTTAAGGTTTATACTTTTCAGCTCTGGCTGGTGTGGCTCAGTTGGGTGGGCATCATCCCATGCACTGAAAGGTTGGCTGCTGGTCTGATTCCCAGTCAGCGCACTTGCCCAGTTTGGGGACTCAATCCCTGGTGGAGGGCATGCAGGAGGCAGCCGACTGATGTTTTGCACTCGCATAGATGTTTCTCTCTCTCTCTCTCCTTCCCTCCCTCCCTCTCCCTTTCTCTCTTAAAATCAATTTTAAAAATCTTAAAAGATTTATACATTTAATTGTATATAAATTTTACCTTAAAAAAATGAGTATAGCTCTGCTCAGAGGTTGAGCATTGACATATGAACCAGGAGATCACAGTTCGATTCCCGGTCAGGGCACATGCCTGGGTTGCAGGCTCGATCCCGAGTAGGGGGCGGGCAGGAGGCAGCTGATCCATGGTGGCATGTGTGCATTGTCTTCCTTTCGATTTGGGAAATACCTAAAAATAGCTCTCTTGTTATGACATCACCTTCCTGCTTCTCTCTTATCACTGATGCTTCTATCTCTCTCTCCTTCTCCCTTCCTCTCTGAAATCAATAAAAATATATTAAAAAAAAAAAAAAAAAAAGACTGCCCAGCCAGTATGGCTCAGTGGTTGAATAACAACTTATGAACCATGAGGTCACAGTTCACTTCCAGGCTCGGTCTCCAGTGTGGGGCGTGCTGGAGGCAGCCAATTAATGATTCTCTCTCATCATTGATGTTTCTATCTCTCTCTCCCTCTTCCTTCTTCTCTCAAGTCAATAAAAATGTTTAAATTAAAAAAAAAAAAAAAAGGACTAAACACAAAAAATTTACTGTGGGCCTAGTATAAGCCAGGCACTCAGCTAGGAATGAGAGATAGCTGAGAGCTTGATAGGTAAGGACCCTGATCTCCAGGAGCTTTAGTCCTGGAATGACAGGTAAGTCACTAAGCAAACAGAGCAGAAAGTGCTAGGTGTAATGATCATGATATTATGGGATTGTAGGAGCATAGGGGAGCACTTGGATGGGCAGGAAAGTATTTCTGGAGGAAGTCAAGTGCTAAAGAATGGATAGGAATTAATCAGGAAAAGAAAGTCGGGAAGGATGTTGCAGGCAAAACATGCAGCATGTGCAAAAACCTAGATATAAAAATGCATACAGAGTTGAAGGATTTGAAGAGGTCTGGTCTGGCTAGAGCAGAGTATGAGTTGGGGCATGGTAAGAGATAAGGTAGAAAAAGCTGGCAGGACTCAGCTCATCAGCTGGGAAGCCGTGTGAAAGAGCCTGGATGTTATCTGCAAATTGTGGTGAGCTACAGACAGGTTTATCCTCATATTCTGCTATGTTCTATCTTTCTATTCCTCCCTCCCTTCAGAGCCCCCTTTTGGCCCATTTGGCAATGCCCATCCCCTTTCCTGGACCACCTGGACAGAGGCTGAGAAGGGCCCTGACTGGCACAGAGGGCCAACACCAGGAGGCTTGCTCTCTGTGGCCTCCCTTTGCATCTCTGCTTCTAGGTGGGCCTACCTCTGCAAACCTGTCCTAGTGGCCTCTTCTCTGCCAGGCCTTGTGCTTGGACCATGACTCAGATGTGATACAGAAGTGGCCTCCGCCTTGAGAAGCTTTCAGTCTATTGGGGCAACACAGGCAGGAAAGTCCGTATAACCTGGGTGAAACGCACTGTGGTGAAAGGCTGTAGAAATGCCAGGCACCATGAAGAATGAGCCAGGTGGGGGAAGACAGCCTAGCACCTCAGGGTTCCCAAGCAGGGGAACTTCTGCCTCTGTTCTGGGTGCAATAATATCCTAGAACTGGGCTTCTTTCACGTCACTCATCCTATTTATGTTCACATCGATCACCCCCACCAGACTGAACTCCTCAAGGATCTCGTTTCAATAATTTCCTCCCTGTCCAAGATTCACTATCAGCTAACACAACACCATATCTTGTTATCAGTGTGACGTCTCTAAGATACACCTTGGAACTGGTCCCTCCACTACTCAAAACCCTTTATAGTCCTCCTTTGCCTATGAGTCAAAGCCAAGCTTCTTTGTCCAATATATAGCACCAAGCCTGGTATGGATTAGGTAGAAATAAATGTCTGCTGAAAGAGTAGGTGACCTAATGACTGAATGGATGAGTAAGCAGTTGATAGAGGGAGTGAAGCGAGGAATGAATGCACGAGCAAATCAGTCAATGGGTGAATAATAGTCAGTGAATGAGAAAGTCCACGAGTCTATGAATTTACTGCCTGCCCCCCTCCCATCTCTAGTACACTACAAGTTACCTAAGGACAGAGAACATGTCCATCTTGGGCCCTGCCATACCCCACTCTGGTCACAAGTTCTAGCAAACAAGACATGCTCAGTAACCTCTTGCTGACTGAATGAATGCGTTGATGAGCAGAGGTGAGCGACTCCAGACACTGACCAGGAGGGTTAGGGTTGGGCAGAGAAGGGCAGGGCAACTCACGGGTGCTGCAGCACGTTGGAGCACAGCGCTGGGTCCACTTTCTGCCAGCAGCCAAGGTGGGCAGCAGCCTTGTGCAGGAGGTCGCAGTAGCTGGCAGGCAGAAGGTGCTGCATGAGGATCACTGAGGTGCTGATGGACACCAGGAGGAAGAGCTCGCAGGACCAGCGCTTGTCATAGTAATGTGTGTTCTGGGGGCAGGAAGAGGTGGGAAAGGCCTGGGATGCCCATAATGTCCTCACTCCTTCCCCCTTCCCTGATTCTATGTACCTTGAAGATCAAACTTGGAGAGAACGCAGGGTGATGTGAAACCAAGGGTCTAACACCTAACAAAGAAGGCTTAATCATGGGCTTAGACCCTGTGCCCACTACTTAGTCTTTTACAAAGAAAAACTGCTCCCACTGCCCACCACTCTGAGCCAGAGCACAGGCTCCCAAGTCCGGGCACAGACTCTGGAGTCCAACGAACAGGAGTTCAAATCTTGGCTCTGCTGCTTATTAACTGTGTGACCTTGGGCAAGTCATTTCACTGCTCATGCTCATTTCCTCATCTGTTAAATGAAGATCAGAGTAACCACCAACCACCTCTGAGAGGCATTTGGAGGACTATGATGCCCATGAAAGCTTTATCACATTGTAGGTGCTCAATTGACTTTAAAACCTCGACCTCAAATTATTCAGTATAGTCCATCCTTGGATACATGTTTCAAGCCTACAGTCAGCTGGGAAAATACTTTCCCAGAAGGCCACACGAGCTAGAGAGCGAGCACAGGCTTTTGCTGTCACTCAGATCTGGATGAATCCTGCTTTCCGATTTCATGATAAAGCAGGACATTGTGACATGCCTGTACCAAAACAGCCGAATTAAAATACAAGTCACTGTTCTTTGTTATCAAGTATTATGGACAACAATGCATGTCCTCCTCATTGGCTAGTGACCCTGTGCAGAGCACTTCCTTTCAACGAGCCTTGTTCTTTCCACTCTAAAAATAGAGGCAGCAGTCACTCTAGCCCTTGAGAGAACATACAGAATCTCATAAAAAACAGTACTGTTATTTGTGCAAGCAGGAGGTCTCCTGGGGGGCAGGCAGCAGGGTGAGGTCCTGGGCAGGCCCTTTACCTCCCTGCGTTGAGCTACACACCTTCACGAACCAGACAGGCACAAAGGCCACATAATAGGCACTCAGCATGGAGCTGACCAGCACTTCCTTCATGCGCCAGTTGAAGTCCATCTTGAGGAACTCCACCTCGCTGCGGATGAGGCTGGGCGATAGGCAGCAGGCATGGGTGGGCATGGAGTCTGGGCCGTACAGCTGCCGCGTGTGCTGCTTCCATGTCTCCCGCAGAGTCAGCAGGTAGTCCCGGCTCCGTGCCAGGCCACTGACAGCCTCCCGGGGACCCATGGAAGCCATGTGGCTGAGGAGATTTGTCTTGCGGATGTCACAGTTCAGCTGCAGGAACGGAATGTACATCCCAAACCTGCTGGGGAAGACAGTGGTGAGGACAGGCCTGCCCGTGGGCCAGGATCCCAACCCTCAGCCACTGAGAGAGTCCTTCTTTCCTCCCTGGGCCTTAGCTCTCTTGACTATTCTGAAGGGAGAATTTACTCGTCCTTCTAACCATCCATCCTCCTATCCAATGATCAGACATTCAACACATGTATTAGCACTGAGTGTGTGCCGAGTATCAGGGATATAGCAGGAAGCAAGAGACGAGTCCCTGCCCCCACAGTCTATTGACAACAAACAGTATTCCTAACAGCCCACAGTAACTGGGCACCTCCTATGCTCCAGACGCGGTCTTAAGCCCTTTACGTGCATTCGCTTCTCTTTTCCTCCAAGGAACACTGTGCATTCGGTGCCGTTGTTTTGTGCCCTTTCAGATGAAGAAGCTGTGGCTCAGAGAGGTAATGTGGATTCCCCAAGTTCACAATTAGTAAGGAAGTAATAGAGCTGGGATTTATCCCTGGACAGTCTGGTACCAGCGATCAGGACAGACAATAAATATTACGAGTATTTTAAATGTACACGGCACAGAGGTGTAAGTTGCTGAGTACATATGTTAGACAGCTCTTAGGGCAGGTCAGGAACAATATCTGTGTGTCTATTATGTGCTATGCACTGAAATGGGCCCTTGAAAAAGCACAAATCTCTTCCTCTGAGCAGTACTCTTAGGTTATGGCTGGAGCTAATTAGTCAAGGGGTGTTTTGAGTGTCTGGCTCCTATCACCTGAAGAGAAAACTAGATGAACCCATGTCCAAGAAGGGTATATAGTTATAAAAAGTGGGTAAATACCTAGCACAGTACATGGGACATCATAGTAGGTGCTCTTTACAAGCATTTCTTTTTTTAGCTTGGGCCCTCTCAATTTCCCCAGGTCCTCAGACCCAGACCCAGACCCAGACCCAGAAGGGTTCCTGGGCTGCCCCCAGAAGTCAGGGTCAATGAGCATGCTACATTTTCTGATCAACAGTAATTTCCTGTTTTCTGAGGTTCCAAGGGAAATGAGTGTCTTTGGGCAATGTGCTTCTTTGAGTTTTTGCTTTCTGCTCTATAAAATGGGGATGCTGCCCAGCTGGTGTGGCTCAGTGGGTGTTGACCCATGAAACAGGAGGTCACAGTTCCATTCCCAGTCAGGGCACATGCTTGGGTTTCAGGCTTGATCCCCAGTAGGGGGCATGCAGGAGGCAGCTGATCAAAGATTCTCATCATTGATGTTTCTCTCTCTGTCTTTGAGATCAATAAATACTATAAGTATTTATTATATTTAAAAACTAGAGGCCCAGTGCACAAATTTGTCCCTCGGCGTGGCCTGTGGGGATTGGGCCAAAACTGACAGTCCAATGCTCACTGCTGCTCCCACTCATCACGGCCCCGCTGAGCCTGCTGTGGGTGCACGCCCAGTCAGTCCTGATTGGGAGAGGCTCCACCACCGCAGCAGCCCTTGCCAGCTGGGAGCCCTGCATCTGGCGCCCATCCTGAGGGGTGTGTGTGTGGGGGGGGGAGGCAGGATGCAATTGGCTCTCCGGGCAGGCAGTGGGACACCCTTGCAGCCTGGGATCCAGATCCATCCCACTGATGTTTGCACTGGTTGTCGGGAGCCACCTGGTGGGTTCTTTTTTATCGTTTCTTCCTTGCGGAGTATCTAGGAAGGGGAAGTGGCCATGGTGCCCATAGCCGACTTCCAGGAGGCCGGTGGGATCGTGCAGGCGGCGCTGGCCAGTCCATCGGTCCCTGGCCTGTTCTCCGGATATTGGATCTGCAGGACTACTGAGGGAGTGAGTGGCTGCCACTGGGCTGGTGGGCTGCCTGGACTGGGTCCATCAGCTGAGCGGCACTCCCGCTGTGGGAGCACACTGACCACCAGGTGGCAGCTCCTGCGTTGAGCATCTGCCCCCTGGTGGTCAGTATGTATCATAGCAACTGGTCATTTGGTCACTTAGGCATAGATAGATAGATAAAATAAAATGGGGATGCTACCATTTTCCCTGGGGTAAGATTAAATAAGACAACTTAGAGAATTTGGTTGAGAACATAACCTCTGGGGTCAAATAGGCCAGTATTAAAATCCCAGCTCTGCCACTTACTAATGCTATTATTTAGGGCAAGTTATTTAATCTCTATGAGCCTCAGTATCCTTAACTTGCCTTAAGTTACATAGCTTATATTGATTCCCTATGTTCAACCAGGCATTATGCTAGTGTTTTCAGAAGTGCTCTCTTAATTTTTGCAACAACCCCCAGCATGATGCCTGCCTCAGAATATATCAATATAATTTTGTTAGAAAAAGAAATAGGCCAGTGATTCTATGAGACAGGACAGAAGACTGAAATGGGATTCCCAAAACACTCTTCAGGATATCCTGTGGGAATAAGGGGGCGGGCACTTCCATGAAAATACAAGGGATTCAGAGTCGAACTTAAGAGCAATTACCTAAAATCTCCCTGATTTTGCCTCTAAGAAGAACTACAGATTAATTAAATTACGTGGTAACAGCAAGTGACTGCTCTGACAGGTCACAAGTTAGAATCAGCTTCACATGCAAGATGGCAGATTCCCTCCCATCCTTTCCACCTAAGACATGACAGCAGGAAGTAAATCCATATCAGCAAAACAAATGGGAGGAGTACACAAGTGATTCTGACCAATTTAGAAAGCGGACGGAAACATGTTGACAGATGAGGAAGGAAGCAGAACTGTCTAATAGAAACATGAGAGTCACACATGTTATTTAAATTTCTCTAGGGGGCAGGCTAGAAGAGGCCAATGGGGGCAAAAAGGGAACATCTGTGATACTTTCAACAATAAAGATTAAAAATGTCTAATAGCCACATTAAAAATAGATAAAATTAATTTTAATCCTCTATTTTATTTAACTCAATACATGCAAAGTATTATCATTGCAACATATAATCATTATTATGAATATGTCTTACTTACTTACTTTTTTTGTACTAAGTCTTCAGAATCCGGTGTATATTTTACACTTACAGCACATCTCAATTCAAATTAGCCTATTTCAATGTTCAATAACAACAGGTGGCTAGAAACTACTAGACTGGATGGCAAAGGTCTAGGATATGGCATGAGAGGGCTGGATGTGAGCACATTTGACAGAGGACAGAAGTAAGAACCAGGGCTGAACAAATGGGACTAAACAAAGATCTGTATTTATGAATAAGAATCAGTCCCTTTATTCTCTTACACACCTCACACAATGCACCCTGAAGGATTTTTCTGTAAAGAACTTGAACAAAGTGTTTGAGAACTGAGGTCCTCATTCTGGGCATCCTAGAGTAACACCTACCCCCCTTTTTCTGGCCACTGGGGGCCACAGCCTGACAACCAGTAGCTTACTCAAACATCCTAAAGCAAAGTTTGCCCTGCCCATGTACTCAGAACTTCCAGTCAAATCTCCTATTCTCATATACAATGGCAGAGGAAGAGAAAATGCACTCCAAGCTACCAGGTTCTTTGTTCTTAACTAGAAACAGACAACCAAAGAAACCAACTATATATAGAAAACTAGCAGCATTTAATAGAAAAACTGACCCAGGAGGAAAGACAAAATTGAGGGAACATAAGAGATTTTAAAAACAAGAACAGAAATGCCATGAAAAAGAATAATCAAAATAAGAAAGAGGCTTTAGATATTAAAAATATGATTGCTGAAAAAGTTCTCAATAAAAAAGCTGGACGATATAGTTGAGGAAATCTCCCCAAGGCAAAGTGAAAAGAGAGAGACACACAGTGAGAAAGACTGAAGGAAGGGAGAGAAAGGGAGAGAGATGAGAAAATATAAGAGGATCAGATAACCAACCTATGAGGTCTACCATATGAACTGAAGTCCCAGAGAGAATAGAAAACATGAAAGGAAAGATATTATCAAAGAAATAATAGAATAAAATTTCCTTGAGCTGAATACCTAAATCTCGCGGTAAAAAAAATCCTGGAGTACTGATAAGATGAATGAGAAAAGTTCCATACCAGACACACCCTTGTGAAATTTCAAATAATCAAAAGTTAAACAGAATATCCCTAAAAGCCTTCAGAAAGAAAAAAAAAACAAGTCATCTACAAATAATTGGAATCAAACTGGTATTAGTCTTCTTTTTAAAAACATGGGATATAGAGACAATGAACCAATATCTTCAAAATTCTGAGAATGACTTTAGAAATCTACATTTAGCCGAATCATCAATCAAATATGAGGGCAGAATAAAGACAATTTTAGACATACAAGGACTCAGAATGTACATAACTCCCATGTACCCACTGTTAAGAAAATTACCTGATTATGCATTCCAGCAAAATAAGGGAGAAAAACCAAGAAAGAGGAAGACATGGGATCCAGGAAACAGTGGATCCAACCCAGGAGGGCAGCGTAGGGAAGTGCCAGGCTGAGAGCTGTACATCAGGCCTAAAGAGCAACCACTCCAGACTGGAGCAGGAGGGTGGAGAGCTCCAGGAGGGATGTCTTTGAGGGGGGGAATGAACTCCAGGCAACAGGGAGCATGACTGAGAGGCTGGATAAACTTGAGGATATGTTGAAGGCCCATCACTCTTTTGTCAACAAGAAAAAAAAGGCAATTAGAAACTCCAAGATGGAAAAAAAAAAAAAGCTGTGTAAGAAAGTTACAATCTAAATATGAAGCAAACTAAACTATGATAATGATTTTAAGCATTTGATGGAATGTAAGAAAAGAGAAACCATTTGACCCAGACACTGGAACATTCTTTTTTTATGAGGCTCAAGATTATAACTCAGTTTACTATAGAGAAGGAATGTCATCTATGCACACTACTTGGCCCTACACTAAGTGATGTTTTCATATTTATAACATCAAGTCTACTTATTAGAGAGGATGAAGAGGGGAGAAAAAATGGAATGGCAGGGTTCCTAATATTCTTCTTTTACATAAAAGGAATTAAGATACTGACTACTGTTGATGGAATAAAAAAGATAGGCATTCTCATATTACTGAAAATGATAACCAATAGGAAACTAAAAATAATAACTTATCAAACACTGGAAACAGTAGGGATGGAAAGGTAAATATTTTGTTATTGCATGTGCACCTGTATGCATGTGCATATATGAGTGTATGGTATGCTTGTATATGCAAAGGATATTTATTTCCAGGATATACAAGAAACCAGAAATATTGGCGGCTACCTCAGGGGGGGAAACTGTGTAGCTGGGACAAGGGAGTCAAGGAGAGATGTCTTCATTCATATTCTTTCATATCTATTGAATTTTTGTTTTTATTAATTTTAGGGAGAGGAAAACATCCCTCAGCTGCCTCCTGCATGACCCCTGCTGGGGATCAAACCCACAACTCTGGTATGTGGCGCAGTTAGTATGCAGTATTTGTACCTGCTGAATTTTAACTATGTAAGCCTATTATCACAACTATAATTTCAATAAATGTTTAAAAAAAGTAAATAAAGGTATAAAGGTACTGAAATTAAGGAGGTAACTTGAAAAACATTTAACACCAGAAAGAGTGACAGAGATTGCTTTTGAGAAGTGGGACTACTCTGGGGGTGGAGTTGGAGGCTGTTTTTCATTATAAGCTTTTAGCCTACTGTATTTGATTTTTTTATGAGGTACATGTATTATGTTTGTAAAAAAATAATTCAAGATATAAACATTGGATGATGTCTGTATCCAAGGAGAATGGACTCACTGGAGAATAACTAGAAAGGGTCAAATTTAGGCGATGGTTGAAAATTTAAATCAATACAACCATTTTGGAGGGTCAATTGCTAATAGCTAACAAAGCTGGTGTGGTTCAAGTGGTTGAGCGTCACTGCTTGCACTGAAGGGTCCCCGGTTCGATTCCCGGTCAGGGCAAAGCCCAGGTTGTGGGTTTGGTTCTGGGTCTAGGTGAGGCAACCTATCAATGTTTCTCTCTCACATCAATTTTTTTCTCTCTCTCTCTTTCTCCCTCTCCCTTCCTTTCTCTCTCAAGTCAATTTTAAAAAAATTGACATAACTTTTGATGCAGTAATTCTACTTCTGCGAATCTGTTTTACAAAAATACTAAACAAGTGTGCAAAGATGTATGCAAAAGAATGTTCCCTGCCTCATTAAGTAGGGAGAAGCTAGAAATAACTAAAAAATCTACTAATAGAAGACAAAACAAATTGTGAAAAATCTATACAATAGAATGCTATCAGGCTATTAAAAAAAGTGAGGCAGACCATATGCATTGCCATGAAAAAATATCCAAGTTATATGATTATGTGGAAAATGTAATCAATTTTACAACATCATGCATAGTAAAATCCCATTTTTGTTTTTAAAAAAGTATATGTGTGTAAAAAAACAACAACCAACAAACAAAAAACACAACAACAAAAACAAACAAACAAAAGTACACGTGTTCTAGCACACACAAAAAGGAAGGATATGCAACCCGGTCAAACTCGAGTTTGACATGCTTGCAGTAAATAATGGTGTTCTGGGGGAACTGAGATTATGTGGACTTTCATTTTCTATGTTAAAGGCTTCTATAAAGTTTAATGTTTGTATATGACATGTGTCACTCTTCTAATTATAAACTAGATGTAACTGAAGCAATAGTGATGGGGGTCCTCCCATGACAGTGCCCTTTGGTTAACCAGAGTAGAGAGGGAGAAGTGTCCAGCTATGAAGCTTCCCAAGGAACAGGGCTGGTCCAACCTAGAGAAGCTCATGAACCAGAAAGCTCAGGGGTTGAGAAATAACTGTTAATGCCTAGGC
The DNA here is from genome assembly GCA_026230045.1 of Corynorhinus townsendii. Lineage (NCBI taxonomy): Eukaryota > Metazoa > Chordata > Mammalia > Chiroptera > Vespertilionidae > Corynorhinus > Corynorhinus townsendii. The sequence goes on from JAPDVU010000002.1 coordinate 201,741,880, forward strand.
AGCCAAGAGCCTGCCCCAGGAACAGCCAGAGTGGACACCTTGCCAAAGCCCTTCCCAAGTCTAGGCCAGAAAGGGGCAGTCCTGGGCTCATCTCAGACACTATCTCTCCATCTTCAACAATTTGGGTTCTGGCAAGATGGAGGGAGAGAGTGACCAAAACAGACAAAGACAGACATATACACATGCATGTGCAGATATACAGTATACACACATACACACGCTTCATGCATAGACATCCACAGGAAACATGCATACCCACAGGTGCTTGCATGCACACAGACCTACAGGAGGCACCAAGAGCTTACATAAACACTGACCTATACAGAGACAGAGACAGAGAGAGACCCGAGAGAGAGGAAAGGAAGAGAGAAGGAGACAAAGTACATGCACTTCCCTCAGGAACCTCCCTCTGGGATATACACTCAGATGTGAGTCCTATTCTGACCTCTGCCTTGGTGGCACCTTGGGTAAATTATGCCATCTCAGTTTCTGCTCCTGCGAAAGGAGGCCAATCACTCTGATCTCAGGGAGATAGTGTCTGACAATGTGAGAGAACATTGTTGCTGCCTTGCCTGGGAGTCTTCCAGGTGTGGGGGCCTGCTGACCCAGCTACACTCAGGACAAAGGTCAAGAGCCAGGTGTTAGGCAGTGAGGGGTGAATGAGGGGTACTCACGGATAGCAGAGGAACAGGAGGTTCAGGAAGGAGTAGGTCCTGAAGAGGTGGATGAGGGAGCGGCACAGACTCCAGCCTGTTGCCGTGAGAACGGTGAAACGGGTGAGGAACAGCAGGATGGAGCGAAAGAGGGAGACCTTCCCCCTCTGAGAAGCCTGGGTCAGGGTGAGATAGGACGGGATGGGGCCTTGGATGAAGGCCACAGAGGCTGTGCCCAAATCCCTCCCCGCACGGCCTATGATCCCACCCAGGGAAATGTGGGGCAGCAGCCTCGGCAGAACCTGGCGAGGTGAGCCCTCCTCGACACCCAGTAAACTCCAACAGCCAAAGGGATGTGAGTAATGTTCTTCAACCAAGTCCAAAGGGAGCCCTGAGGAAACGCCTCAGGATTGAGGGGCTCCACGCATCACCTTGGCACCCCCAGGGGAAAGGGAGTCCCAAAGTCCCCAGCCTCTAGGACCCAATCACCTCCTTCACGATGGACCCAATGAAGCGGCGGCCCAGTACGATGGTGGTCACCATCAGCAAGTTGAAGTCGATCAGGTGGAAATTCTGTCAGGGGCAGAGGCCTGGGGGTCACGTGGGCCCCCTGCCCGTATACAATCTATTCTTATATCCACCTCCCCCTGCCCAGTCCTTTCCATAGGGACTATCCCCACTCTCTGACCTTCATAGGCCTCCAGCTGAGTCAGGACAGGAAATTACCTAGAGTAGAACAGGACCCAGAGGAGGGAAGTGGGAACGTCCCTGGAGATAAGAGAGTGGTGTGTGAGCCCTCTTGCCCTAATCACCCCTAGCCCTGTCCCTGAACCTCTCATTCTGCATGGAGATCCTTCCACTCCTTGAAACACTCACAGATGTCTATGGGTCATCTCCCCCACAGGACTTAAGACTGTGCTCCTTTAGGCAAAATCTGTCAGATTCCTCTCTACCTTTACAATGCCTAGTGTGGTGTTGGGCACATTAGGGGTGCGTATTCAGGAATCACCAGTTTCCTGTTTTTTCTCCACTTCCCTTGCCCAGCATGAGGCCAAGCCTACAGGGTGCTAGGTAAGCTGTGCTAAACTGAAACCAAACATATCACACACACACATGCACGGGTGGTCCTAGCTGGACACCTACCAGGGAGGTGTGGGAGGGCGGGTGGGAAGGTGGGTACCACCACACTGTCTTGTAGATATTGATGTAGTGAACGAAGAGGGCTATGAGCTGGCAGAAGAAGAGCTGTAACTCAAACAGAATGCTGGCTTGAACTGGCAGCTCCGGGATCTTGCAGTGTTGTAGGGGAACGACTGTCTGGGTGGCCAGTGGGGGGCTGGAGAGGCCCGTCCCAGAACTGCTCCTGGGGACAGGAAGGGAAAACATCAGGAGCTGACCTGAGAACTCTACCAAGAAGGGCTTCGGAGGCACAGGATTGTGGGGTAAGATCAGAAAAGCAGTTCATGGCTGGAATGGAGTCCTCATCCTACATGTCAGACACAGGGGTTGACAAAGCCTTTTCCTATCCCTACTCTTGTTCAGGCCTCCCAACATTCCCCAGGAAGGAAAAATTTATTAGGTCCATTTTACAGACGAGGAAAATAGGAGGCCCAAAGAGGGGAGATAACTTGTCCAAGTCACCAGCAAATCAGCAGCAGAATTGTAACTAGAATCCAAGCCTTTGGATCTATTGCACTACTGGAGGCCTGGTGCATGAAATGTGTGCACTCAGCCGAAACCAGTTTGGCTCAGTGGATAGAGTGTTGGCCTGTGGACTGAAAGGTCCCAGGTTCGATTCCAGTCAAGGGCATGTACCTGGGTTGTGGGCACATCCCCAGTAGGGGGTGTACAGGAGGCAGCTGATCGATGTTTCTCTCTCATCGATGTTTCTGACTCTCTCTCTCTCCTTTCCTCTCCGTAAAAAATCAATAAAATATATTAAAAAAAAAAAAAAAGAAATGTGTGCACTTGGCTGGGGGTGGGGGGAGGGGGCAGGGAGGTCCCCTCAGCCCGGCCTGCGCCTCTTGCAGTCTGGGAGCCCCCAGGGGATGTCTGACGCCAGGCTCAGGGATTTTGGCTGAGCAGCGCTCCCCCTGTGGGAGCGCACTGACCACCAGGGGGCAGCTCCTGTGTTGAGTGTCTGCCCCTTGGTGGTCAGTGCGCGTCATAGCGACCGGTCGTTCCACCATTTGGTCGATTGGCATATTAGCCTTTTATTATATAGGATGGCCCATTGCAACTGTGCAAATGACCATTCTCTGGGTCTTTTCTGCTGCCTCCTGAGCCCCCTTCTGGCATCTGGGGTATCACCTCTTAGAGCTCAGTCAGGGACAGCTTTGTCCTTACTAGCCCTTTGAGCCCACAGTGTGGGGCAAGACATAGAAAGGCAGTTTACCTGGTACGGGAACGGACACTGGTGACTGACGCACTGGAAGTGTGGCCCCCACCAGAGCCCCCAGAGGACCCTGGCTCACACAGCGGATTACGACAGTAGGATGTCCTGTTGGGACCTCTTCGTCCTCCTGTGGGACTCAAATAAGGTAAATCCTCAAGCCAAAGGGCATCTATCAAGGATAACAGCAACGCTACTGGCTACCAGTTTACCGGCTGTCTCACTTTACCATTTAATCACGAAGACCTATGATCTGGCTCCTGCCTACCTCTTCAACCTCGTCTACCATTCTCTGTCTGCCCCCATGCTTCAGCCACCCTGGCCTCTCTCTCCTTAAGCAAACCAAGCTTATTGCTACCTCTTGTACTTGCTGCTTCCTGTGTTTGGAGAGCCCTTCCCTGATTGCCATTTTGGAAGTATCTGCTTCATAATTCATTCCCACCCCCACAACAATTCACTCTTGCAATTTTTCTTATTCAGTTGTTAACATATTTATTGTCTGTCTTACCCACTAGTATGCAAGGTCAGTGAGGTAACTATATTTATGTTTTTCTATTGTATCCCCTCCCCCTACCACAGTGCCCAGCATTAAGTAAATGCCCAGTAAGTATATATTGATGAGTGATGAAACCAGCAAGGTAGGTTTTTCCATAGATTAGGAAATTGAGTTTATACTGTGTCACAGGCAGTTTGGGGTCTGGGTCCTGTGCTCTTAGCTCTGGTGTATGCTGCTCCATTCAGATACTACCCAGTTTCTATAGGCTTACAATTCTGGGCAGTCTTGAAGTTTTTTCCTCCAGGGCCTGAGATCCAGCTCAAGGGGCATCCTGGTGTCTTATGGTCGAGACCCAGGGCCTGAGCACAGGGACAAGGATGTGGCTTTGGGAGAATGGTGTGTTTGTGGACCCAAACTTGGACCCACAATCTATTTCTATAGCCTTAGCAGTCTAGCCCAAGTTCCCAGGCTCCATCCTGCTTATAAGCACCACCCAATTCTAGTCAAGGTTATAGCCTTGTTTATATCCCTTCAGGGCAACACAGCAGCTTACACAACACACACCTTTTGCCCTAGTTCCTCAGTTTGAAAGCTTTTCCCACAAGTCTCTTCAAAGCACTTGTCCTCAAACTCTGCCCCTCTACCAGCCCCCAGCCCAGAAGCTCTGTTCACACACTATTATACTCGGCTTAGAAAATCCCACACAAAAACCTTCGCCCCAAAAGCTCTGCCCATACCTAGTCTCTTTTTAGAAGCTTTGCACCCACACAAGCACCCTCAGCCCAGAAGTCCCGCCTACACACAATTGTCAGCCCAGAAAACCCGCCCACGAGCCAAATAAAAGCTGCGTTTATCCAGAAGCCCCGCTCCAGAATGGGGTTCCCTTAGTCTAGGTCTCCTTCCCGCCCCACCGCTTCCAGTAGAAAGCCCCTACAGCCCAGAAGGATGCCCCCGCCCCAGTACCCACAGTCCTAGGGCCCCGCCCCTAGACCAAGGCCCCGCCCACGCCTAGCCCATCCTCACCAGAGCCCAATCCTACACAAGACCCCACCCCGCATTTAAGAAGTCCCGCCCCCCACTCAGCTGCCCCGCCCCCACAAGAGGCCCCACCCCGCAAAACGACAGGAGGGGGCGGGGTCCCTCTGCGCCCGAATCCCCTCCCCCGCCCCTTGCCGGGATCCTGTCCGCGTGGGGAGCCATTAGCAGCCTGGCCATCCCAATCTCCGCGCCGCCCGTTCCCGGACCGAGCCGGGCCCGCTCTGCTCACCCATCTCCTTTCCCCCGGCGCGCTCTGCTTCGCCGCCGCAGCTCCTGCGGGCAATATGTCGGAGGCGACGGCAGCCGGGAGAGGACTAACCGCCGCAGCCCGGTCCCGGGTATCGGCCGCGCGCTCCCGCCTCGCCGCTGTATTTGCATACAAGGCCGGGCTAGAGGCTGGGGGCGCGCTTCTTAAAGGGGCCGTCTGGACAGAGGCGGGGCCTGTGGGGTCTTTGTCTCGCAGTCCCCCACGCCCTTCCTGCAGCTGCTGCTAAAGAAACCCGAGAGGCAGGGGAACTCACGTCCTGCTCTTCAGTGCGTGCCTTCTCCCAGCATCTCTCAGGCCCGAGGGAGGGGGCCGGAACCCGCCTCCCGTCTCAGTTCCTGCCGGAGATAGACTGCTCCTAGAGTGGCTCAGAGGCTCCTCAAACTCAACACCTTCCAAATTGGGCTGTCACCTTTCTCTTTGGCCTTACTGCTCTTTGGTCCACTCCAGCCAAACCTGGGAGTTATTTCCCGTTTCCCTCGCCACCACATCTAATCTTTTACGTACGTAGTCTTGCCCATTCTAAGATCTAAGTATTTCTCACATCTGACCCTACTGCCCTGCTGCCCCCTGTTCAAACCCTGACTCTGCCGGTTCCCAGCCTTGAAATCCTGTTTCTTGTCCTTTCCAATGAGGCTGGTAATACTCATGTTATAGGTCTTGGTGAGGGTTAAATGAGATAATGCATGTAGAACAGAGTCTGTTTTATAAATGTTAATATTATTATTATGGTGATGTATGGCAAGCACTTAATACAGAGGAAGCATTCAATAAATGAGCTACACTTGTTATGATTTCTTCCCTCATAAGACTTATAAGCTGTGTTAATCACCTGGTAGCTCCATCACTTAGCACAGTGCTTGGCACATAATGGAAGTTCAGCCCTGGCCAGGCAGCTCAGTTGGTTAGAGCATGTCTGATACACCAAGGCTGCAGTTATGACTTAGTAGATATTTAATTGATATTCAGAGCTTACAGTCCTGGGAGATGGACATTAAATGAGTGAATTTGGTAGTATGTTAGAAAGGAATGATTGCTGTGGAGAAAAGAAGAAAGGGGATGGCAGGTGGCAATTATATACAAGGCAATTCGAGTAGGCTTCACTGAGGTGACTTTTGAGCAAACACATGAAGGAAATGAGTGAATTAGTCATGTATATATCCAGAGAAAGGGAGCATCCCAGGCAGAGGAAGTCAGTGGAAAGGCCCTCAGGCACAAGCATGCATGCCTGGTGTATTTAAGAAACAGCAAGGAGGCCAGTGTGGCTTGGATGGAATAGACAAGAGATCAGGATATGAGAAAGGATGAAACATAAAGGACTGTTTAGCTTTATTCTGAATGAGATGGGGAGTAATTGGAGGGTTTGAACTTCCATTTTTATTGATTTTTTAGAGAGAGAGAGGAAGGGAGAGAGAGAAACAACTATTTATTGTTCTGATTATTTATGCATTCATTGGTTGATTATTGTATGTGCCCTGACCGAGACCTAACCCGCAGTCTTGGTGTATCAGACAACATCCGAACTAACTGAGCTACCTGGCCAGGGATGGACTTCCATTTTTAAAGAATCACTCTGTCTTGCTCTGTGAGAATAGACTGTAGGGTCACAAGGGTGGAAGCAGGGAGACCAGACATGAACCTATATGGCAATGACCTTAGCAAGAGATGTTAATGGTTGGTGTCAGATTGAGTGAGATGATGAGACATGGTTGGATTTTGAAGTGAAGTCAACAGGATTTGTTGACAGATAAATAGATGTGTGGGAGAGAAGATCAAGTATTACTTCAAGGTTTTTAATTGAGACAAATGGAAATGTGGAGTTTAATTCCACACATACACATCTGTTATAGATTTTACAACAAGTCAGGTCTTTCCTTCTGAGGGAAAAAGGCCTGGAAATGGTGGGGTTGGGGTGGGGGGAGAAGACTGACCAGGTCACAAAGCAGAGTAGAAACCAGGGCAGATACTTGTTTCCCAGCTAAAGAAATTTTGGTAGGAGAGCTAGTCCTGCCTCTTTAGAGCACTACAATAGAAATTTATCTCATTAATTTCTGAATCCTTAAAGCCTAATACTACCTGGCATATGATAGGCATTCAAAGTAAGTATTAATTCACTTGAATTGAGATAATGGCAAATTGACTCTTGAAAGGAATGCCTATTGAGAAGGAAAGCTAAATAGTTTCAGGAATATTCCATAAAAGCCTGAGGACAAGCCATACCTGGGAACTCATTTTAAATCAAGTCAATAAACTTTTTGGAGCATTTATTATATCCTGGGCACTAGAGATACAGAGATGCCACTCATTATTTGGGGAAACAGAGAGAAGAATCAATAATTATGGTACAGTGTGATAATATCAGTATGTATCAAGTTCAGAGGTGGGTGGAAGGTGACTAACTCTGACAGGGATGGTAGGCAAGAGGCTTCCTGGGAGATGACATTAGAGCTGGTTTCTGAGAGATGAATAGCAGTTTGCTCGTTATGCTCCTACTAGAGGCCCGGTGCATGAAATTTGTGCACTTGTGTGTGTGTGTGTGTGTGTGTGTGGGGGGGGGGGGGGGTCCCTCAGCCCAGCCTGCACCCTCTTGCAGTCCAGGAGCCCTCAGGGGACGTCCCACAGTCAGACATCCTTAGTGCTGCTGTGGCTTCTGGCTGAGCAGCGCTCCAGTGTTGAGTGTCTGCCCCCTGGGGGTCAGCGCTCCTCATAGCAACCAGTTGTTCCTCTGTTCAGTCAATTTGCATATTAGCCTTTTATTATATAGGATGGGAAGAATAGCTTGAATCTGGTAATTCTTACTGGGGATGGCAGCAGAGGGCTGTCTTGCTGTGCATTTATTATATGGAAGGTGCTGCACCTTGTACATGGTGAATACTCAGTAAATGTTTGCCAAATTGCTTTTAGGGCATTCATATAACCCAGGGTAAGAGTTTGCTCAAATTAACTGTTTTGTATGTGACCCATTATCTGTGGCTCCTGCCCATCTTGTACATTTTATTAAATATATTTTATTGATTTTTTTACAGAGAGGAAGGGAGAGGAATAGAGAGTTAGAAACATCGATGGGAGAGAAACATTGATCAGCTGCCTCCTGCACACCTCCCACTGGGGATGTGCCCGCAACCAAGGTACATGCCCTTGACTGGAATCGATCCTGGGACCCTTGAGTCCACAGGCCTACGCTCTATCCACTGAGCCAAACAGGTTAGGGCTATTCATTCCTTCTTCTGTTAAGAAACCTATAATTTTCTTTGGGGAACTACCCTTTCCACCACTCAGTTCATGAGGTTTTGTGGGGCTGCTTTACTCTGCAGTTCCAGTGTGGGCAGATGCCCCTGTCCTGTTGAATCAAAGCATTCCATTCCTGCCACTCCAGAGACAGTGACTGGCTTTGTGTGTGCGCGCGCACGTGTGTGTGTGTGTGTGTGTGTGTGTGTGTGGGGGGGGTTATTAGTGTCTAATGCAGCCAAATGCGACATAACCCTGAGATCTTTGCTAGTATTGGGAAATAATTTTAACTTCTGAGATGGCTAAGCAAATAGGTCATAAACAGAGTTGTTGGTGGGTATCTTGCTACTTTTGGGAGGAGCTTAACTGACAATGAAGGAAACACAGCTGTACCTGAAGCCATTATGGACTTTTCTATTACAAAACTCCAGTTTATAATTGGTGTCTGACAACTGCATCTGAAATAAGCCAGCATATACACTTCTATCCTGGTTTCTAGCAGTAACATCTAGGGTCTTAGTCCTTTCACGTCTGCCTCCTACAGGTTCTCTGGGGGAAATAAGAAGGTAGGATGCTAGTTAGGTTCTTTCCTGCAAATCGGCAGCCACACATTTCAGCTGTTTAGTGACCTTAAAGCCCTCACTTTGCTTCTCTGTGTCATTTCCTGATTAACTTGTTCTCTATTGGCTCGTCCAGGAGTCTTTGAGTTTTTGAGGAAATGCCACTGGCTCTAGGCCAGTCCTGTGTTATTATTGGGTGTCAGGAGTCGGAATCTCTTTCTTGGTCATGTTATTCTGGGGCAAAGGCTGGCACATCTGTCCTCAGTATCAGTAGTTTTCAACTTGGAATATGCAGATCTTTGATGGTATACAATGGCGATGCTGAAACCACAGGACAAAACACAGTGCTGCTTTCTGGAGTGTCAGTTTTATTCATGAAAATGTTTTCCAATATTAAAGTGTAGTTATTCATAGCACCTTCTCTGAGCCACACTTAGATGAATCAAATCCTGGCTCCACCATTTATTAGCTGCACGACCTTAGGATTACTTAACCTCTCTGTACCTCAGTTTCCTCTATAAGGGTAATATCAGTGCCTATCTTATGAGATTATGGTAAAAATGTAGTCTGTGTAAATGACTTAATAGAACAATGCCCGGTGCATCATAAGTGCTATTTAAGTGTTAGCTATTACTGTTAAAACATGAATATATTATGAAGTACAAAAAAAAAAAAAAAACCCCACACAAACTAGTGTAACTTAAAAATCCAAGACTCTGCCCTAGCTGGTTTGGCTCAGTGGATAAAGTGTTTCTCTGTGGTCTGAAGGGTCCCAGGTTTGATTCTGGTCAAGGGCATATGCCCAGGTTGTGGGCTCGATCCTCAGTGTGGGGCATATAGGAGGCAGCCAATCAGTGATTCTCATCATTGATGATTCTATCTCTCTCTCCCTCTCTCTTCCTCTCTGAAATCAATAAAAAATATATTTTAAAATAAAATAAAAATCCAAGACTTTGAAGAAAGTCACTTGCAGCTCTGACCCAGCTTCGCAGGGAGGGATTTGTTGTCACTTTCTTCTGGCAGCACGAATACTCAGGGAGCCCTAGCTGGTTTGGCTCAGTGGATACAGCGTCAGCCTGGGGATCCAAGGGTCCTGGGTTCGATTCTGGTCAAGGGCATGTACCTCAGTTACAGGTTTCTCCCTGGCCTGGGCCCTGGTCAGGGCTCAGGCAGGAGGCAACCAATCAATGTGTTTCTCTCACATCAATGTTTCTATCTGTCTTTCCCTCCTCTTCCAGTCTCCCTAAAAAAATCAATGGAAAAATACCCTTGGGTGAGGATTAACCAAAACAAACAAACAAACACCCAGCAATAGTAATATTTCTTAAAAAAAAAAAAAAGATTTAGGGAACCTTTGTTCACTGCTCATGAAAATATAAATTAGAGCAGCCACTATGGAAAAGTTTGGAAGCTCTTAAAAAAATAAATAGAACTACCATACAACCCTGCAATTCAGCCTCTGGGTATTTATCCACAAATGAAAACACTAATTTGAAAAGATATATGCACCAAGATATGGAAGCAATCCAAGTGTCTATTGATAGCTGAATGGATAAAGATGATGTGATATACAGTAGCATATTATTTAGCCATTGAAAAGAATTAAATCTTGCCATCTGCAGCATGGATGGACTTAGAGGATAATGTACTAAGTGAAATAAAGAAAAAGACAAATACTGTACAATTTCGTGTATATGTGGAATCTAAATAGCAAAAGAAATGAACAAGTGGACTCATAGAGAACCTGTGGTTGCCAGAGGGAAACTGGGGTGGAGGGGCCTGCAGGAAGCAGCCAGTCAATGTCTCTCTCTCTCTCATCATTGATGTTTTTTTCTCTTTCTCTCCCTCTCCCTTTCTCCTGAAATCAATAAGAATGTATATTTTTTTAAAAAAAGAATGCTATATAGAAAGGCATTTAAAAAATAACATAAGTCAGTCACAGGGATGTGATGTACAGTATAGGCAATATAGTCAACAATAATAGTTTTTAAATGTTTTTATTAATTTTAGAGAGGGAAAGATAGAAACATCAATGTGAGAGTGATACATTGATTGGCTGCCTCCCACCCACCCCCTACTGGGGATTGAGCTTGCAACCCAGGCATGTGCTCTGACCAAGAATCGAACCTTTGACCTTTTGGTGCATGGGATGACTTTCAAGCAACTGAGCCACACTGGCCAAGGCTATTCAGTAATATTGTAATAACTTTGTAGGGTGACAGTTACTATACTTAATGTGATTATTTTATAAGGTATTGAAATGTTGAATCACTATATTGTACACCTGAAACTAATATTGTATTCAACTATATTCTTTTTTTTTAAATCCTCACCCAAGAATATTTTTTCCCATTGATATTTAGAGGGAGTGGGAGAGGGAAAGACAGATATATTGATGTAAGAGAAACACATCAATTGGTTGCCTTCTGCACATGCCCTGAGACGAGGGCCTGGCCTAGGGCGGAACCTGCAACCGAAATATGTACCCTTGACTGGAACCAAACCTGGGATCCTTTGGTCTGCAGACCAATGCTCTATCTACTGAGCCAAACTGGCTAGGGCTGTTTTTAAAGAGGGATAGAGAGAGAAGCATCAATATGAGAAACATTGGTTGCCTCCCATACACACCCTGACTGGGGATTGAACCTGCAACCTAGGTATGTGCCCTGACCAGGAATTGAACCTGCAACCTTTTGGTATATGGGACAATGCTCCAATCAACTGAGCCACCCAGCCAGGGCTCAACTATATTCTTTTTTTTAAAAATATATTTTATTGATTTTTTACAGAGAGGAAGGAAGAGGGATAGAGAGCTAGAAACATCGATGAGAGAGAAACATCGATCAGCTGCCTCCTGCACACCCCCCACCGGGGATGTGCCCGCAACCAAGGTACTTGCCCTTGATTGGAATCAAACCCGGCACCCTTCAGTCCGCAGACCGACGCTCTATCCACTGAGTCAAACCAGTTTCGGCTCAACTATATTCTTTAAAAAATAATACTTACATGTGATTCTTACTATAAGAGCCCACAAGAGAGAATCCAAGTTCTTCTCATTTCCGGGGCCATTCTCACTTCATGTATACATTAGTCTCCCCTATCCACCTTCCACATCTTAGGACCACCCACCCATTGTCATCCACACATTTGCCTTCCATTTGATTATTACAAAGATAATGTATGTAAGCTTTAAAAAATAACAATTTCTTCAGTTTTTAAAAAATAGGATTTTGTTAGGTAATGTACTTAGTTGGGGGTAGACAAGATAGAAGAACAGCATGAGCAAAGATCCAGAGGTTATGTTCCAGAAGAGCAAGTCCATTTTGGCTTGAGAGTAATTGAAGATGAGGCTGGAAAAATAGATTTAAGTTTATATCACTTGGGGATCTTAGATGTTACATACATTGAAGAGTTTGAAGTTGATTTAAACTCTCTGAGCCTGTTTCATCTGTAAATTTAGGATAATTTTTATCTCACTGAATTGTGAGGACTAACGACAGAAGAGAAACAAACAGATGGGTGAGATATCCTATAGAAGAAACGGAATGGCTGTCTTACAAGTTGAAGACAAAGCGGTGGAATAGAACAAACCATCCCACCTCTCAGGGTGGCTGGATATTCAAATGGTCTCTTTTGAGATCTTGTATTTCTGCAAGGCACATATCAACAACCACCAGAGGGAGCTCATACAAAGGAATCAGAGCTCCCAGCTCGACAGGAAAATTGTGGTGGGCAAGTCTGGGCAGGGGTGTGGAATCCTGAACCCAATCCAGAGTCTCAATGATAGGAGTGGGGCATGGATCTAGGTGCCCCCTCTGTGGCTCCTTCTCCTTAGACCCATCTTAAGGACAGGGGTTGGACATACTGTTACAACCTGGAGCTTAGCAGCCAGCCAGATGTAAGATCTCTGGGATGGGGGTAGAGAGAGGACGAGGGCCAGATTTAGTTTGGGGGCCTGAATTTCTGTGTCTCAAGTAAAAAGGGCTTTCACCAACTCTGCTTATAAGGCCAACTCCTTAGGATACGGGTGCCAGGCCAGGTAGTCTATCTAGATCTGGGAACTGTAGAGAAGGAGCAGGGCTGCAGTGTGAGGAAGGCTAGGCAGTGCCGTATCTGATAATCAGTCATTATAGTGGCATCTACATTGCCTCAGGACTCTAACCTTCAGGTCTATCTGAAAGGGTTATGGGGTCTAGCTTAGCCCTTCATACAATTTTTACAAAACCTCCTTTGTCCTCTCCACTAACCCACAGTGAGGAAAGTGGGGATTTTTGTGTTGCAGATATTAAAGTGAAAGCCTAGAGACATTTAGCAATTTACCCAAGATCAGAAAGCACTCAAGGGCAGAGTTGGGCCTGAAGCAGTAGGAGTGGCTTGGAGGGGCCCAAGAAAGGGAAGGCGGGCCAGCAGAGCAAGAGCCTTCAGAACTGCCTCAGCAAGCACTGGCTCTTGGCCAGGTTTCATACCCACAGCTCCAGGGCCAGCTCTGCTGCTTAGCCCCAGGCTGCTAGCCCAGCAGCGACAGTCCTACCATAGTCTCCTGAGAGCCCATCACCCTGGCAACAGCCAGAGAAAAACCCAGCTAAAATATTTATGGTTCAAAACAGTCCAGAGGCTTCGATGGGGGGAGGGAAAAAGTTGATGTCATCCCTTCTCTGCTTGTCCAAGAAAGTGACTGACATTCAGGGCAGCTGGGTGTGTGGGACAAACCCAGTAAGTCAGGACTCTCACAGGAAGCTCCCTAAGGCTGCAAGTGTTAATGAAAGGAGGGAGGAGTCTGTATGTGACAGGTGACTGGACTGGGTGAGAAACACAAGCCAGATAAGAGGAGGGAGGAACTCAAGCGTTGAACAGTATTGTGTATAGACTCTGTGCTAGATATTTCACACACATTCCATTTGCTTCTCAGATCCCATTCAGTGGATAAGAATTATTATCCCGCTTTTACCGAGTAAACAGGCCCGAAAAACACACGAGTGATGAGCTAGGATTTGAATCCAGACCTGTTTGGCTTTACCCCTGTGAGCTTTCTGCAAGGTTGCATGGCTCCCAAGTAGATATCCTGTATTTGGGGTTGAGCATATGGCTGCCTAGGAACCTAGCTGCTTCTCAGACAGTGACGCCAGCTCTGTGGCTTCATTTACCAATGACCAGGATGTCCTATGATTCCCTAACTCCTTCACATCCCAGGAACTCTCTCAGTTCTGGATAAACCTGATGGTTTATCATCCTTAACAAATCTTTTACACAAACACAGTGTTTTACTGCTTCAAAATGGTTGTGGCTGGAAGAGGTACAAACAGGTCAAAAGCAGGGACTATGAAAATCTGATAGCCACCCTTTTTATTTCTGGTTAATCCTCACTCGAGGATATTTTTTCCATTGTGTTTTAGACAGAGTGGAAGGGAGGGCAGGGACAGGGAGAGAAACATCGATATAAGAGACACACATTGGTTGCCTTCTGCATGCATCCCACTGGGGGTTGGGGATCAAAACTTGCAATCCAGATACAAGCCCTGGACTGGGAATCAAACTGTCTAACTGCTGAGTAACACCAGCCAGGGCTGATAGTCCCTATTTTTAACTTTAGGCACTGTTATTTATCCTCCTTGAACCTCTGTTTCCTCATATGCAAAATGAGTATAATGAAATGGGAGAGTAAGTGAAACAGTGCCTATAAATGTTTGATATAGTAGCTGGTACATACTAAGCATTCAATAAATTATTAGCTGTTATTTATAGTAATCAAAATATAAAAATGTGCTCAGAGGTTAAATAACTTGCCCAAAGTAAAGCAACTGATTTCAATATCCTTTTCCTGCTAAGAACAAATCTAAGCTTATTACAATGTCCTAGGCTCCGTTAAAAGGCAGACAGGCTCTCTCCCCAAACTCAGCCCTTCTCCTTGATCCCTTGTTAGGATAAAAAGCCAAAAGGCATTAAAAGAAGTGTACTAGGAGAGGTCCATAACCTCTCAGAAACCTCATTGTAAAACCAGCCTAGACATTAGGTCATAGGAAACCGGAAGTCTATATCAAAGGTTGACTTTCCAATCCTTCAAGAGAAATGTTAGGGCAAATAGCTAGCCTAATGTGTAACTAGAAAGTGGGGGCTCTAAAGGGAAGGGATCCAGTACAGGAGTGAAAGCCCTACCCTTACAGAGCTTTTTGAGTAACTTTAGTAATCAACAATGAAGAGAAAAATAGGTGCAGAGGTTAAGTAACTTGCCCAAAATAAACGAACCTTCTCACTTGGCTTTCCTCAGCCTGTTAGGGAGTTGGTGACCAGCTTCTCTCTAGGAGCCCTCTGGAAGCATCCAAGGGCCCCAGGCTGGCACCTACAACACAGATGTGGCAGGGAGGGAAATAGGAGGTGGTGAGGTATAGGTAGGGTGTTCTAGCCAGTTCTGTTGGAGGCTAAGGCGAAGCAGGCAATCTGGGAATGACACAAGTTAGTTGCCAGTTTATTCAGATTTAGGAGGCCATGATGAGGATACTGTTAGTCCCCTTCAACATTTAAAAAAAATGTTTTTTATTGATTTTTAGAGAGAGAGAAACATCAATGGGAGCGAAACATTGATCGGCTGTCTCCTGCGCATCCCCCACTGGGGACTGAGCCTGCAACCTGGGCGTGTGCCCTGACCGGGAATCGAACCTGGACCTCCTGGCTCATGGGTCAATGCTCAACCACTGAGCAACACTGGCTGGGCTCCCCTTCAATTTTTTCAAGTTCTGAGCATGTTTAACTGTTAGTATCATAGTCCCCTGCAACCCTGAGGACTTCACTGTGGTCCTAGAGACTCTTAGAGGATCCTAACTGGCTTTCTGTGTGTGAATCGGACATATCAAAGAAGTGGCTGAGAACAGACTGTTGATCTCTCTGGTGTTTCTCTGTGCTCAGCAAATGCCCTCAGGCTAGCCTTGATACAGCAGGCAGCTTTCCCAGTTTCTGGAGTCCTCTGATAGCTGCAAAGACACAAGCAGAAAATTAAGAAACATGAAACTGCCCTATCAGGGGCTTCCCTGCCACCCATATGGCCAGGCTGCCTCCCTTACAATCTCCCCACCACACAGGACAACTGCAGTTGTTTCATTCAATACAAGATTTCTAGGTGCACAGATGAGTAGAAAATAGAAGTCCACAGCCTATGAGCTCTCTTTTCATGTCAGTCAAACATCCGGACCCTCACACCTTATACCTCCCAGCCTAGGCCTCAGCCGAGTGATCCAGGGTAGAATCAACTAAACCTTTGGGGTTTTTAATTCTACCTTAAAACTTTATTTGGATCCCCAGTTATACAAAAGGGAAAATGCTTCCTGCTCTCCCAGAGATATTGAAAAGATCCAAATGAACAAAGAACTTCAAAAGACGTTGGAAGAAGAAGAAGAAAAAAAGACTTTGGAATAAAGGGAATGGGGAAATAGGCATCTTCTAGTACTGAAATCTTAGATTCCAGGGTCTATCGTTCCTGGCCTTGAGGTGTTTAATCCCAGCCTCAAATGATCAGGGTTAACCACAGGAGAGAGACATCCTACACCAAAGCCTATAGCAGTGTTCCCCATCTTTTAAAAAATGGTACTATCATCGCCCCAGTTGTTCAAGCCACGATAACCTAGGAGCCCTCCTCTTCTCCCACATCTAATCAACCACCACATTATATTAATTAAATTTCCTACAAGTTCTTTTTTAAAAAAATATTTTTTTATTGATTTCAGAGAGCGAGAGGGAAACATCAATGATGAGCATCATTGATCGGCTGCCTCCTGCATGCCCCCTACTGGGATTTGAGCCCACAACACGGGCATGTACCCTGACTGGGAATCGAACTGTGACCTCCTGGTTCATAGGTCAACCACTGAGCCAGACTGGCCAGGCTGCTCTTCCTTTTAGATATCAGCTTAAACATAATCTCAAGGAAAACCCCAGTTAAGTTAGCTCCCTGTTGTGTACCCTCATAGCACCCTATTCTTTTTCTGTCATAGCACAGATGATTACAACTGATATGACATGTTATTTATGAGAGTTTTATCTGTTTAGTGTCTGTTTCTCCAAATATACTGTTTTTAGTTTTTTAAAAAATTATTTATTGAGGGAGGTGGGGAGAAATCCATTTGTTTTTCCACTTACTTATGCACTAGATGCCCGGTGCACAAAATGCGGGGATCGGGCTTAAGTCGGCAGTCAGACAACCCTCTTGCAGTCCAGGACCCTTCACTCCTTACCGCCCACCTGCTCACTGCTCCTTAGCAGCAGGCTCCTTACCGCTGAGCTAGTTGCTCCTTAGCGCTGCCACAGAGGTGGGAGAGGCTCCTGCCACCACTGCTGTGCTGCCAGCCGTGAGCCCGGCTTCTGGCTGAGCAGCCCCTGTGGGAGCACACTGACCACCAGAGGGCAGCCCCTGGTGGTCAGTGCGCATCACAGCAACCGGTCATTCCACCGTAACTGTCACTTAAGACTTTTATTATATAGATTCCTTGGTTGTTTCTTGTATGTACCCTAATTGGGGATCGAAATTGAAACCTTGGTGTAATGGTATGAGGCTCTAACCCAGTGGTCGGCAAACTCATTAGTCAACAGAGCCAAATATCAACAGTATAACAATTGAAATTTCTTTTGAGAGCTGAATTTTTTAAACTTAAACTTCTTCTAATGCCACTTCTTCAAAACAGACTTGCCCAGACCGTGGTATTTTGTGGAAGAGCCACACTCAAGGGGCCAAAGAGCTGCATGTGGCTTGCAAGCAAGCCGCGGTTTGCTGACCACTGCTTTAACTGATTGAGCTACCCAGCCAGGGCTCCTCAAATATACTGTAACCTTCATGAGGCCAGAGACCAATTTTACCTTGCTCACTTGCCACTAACTCTCCAGTGTCTAGCACATAGTAGGTGTAAGAGTAAATGCATTAAGAAAAATGAATAAAAGGAGCCATGTGTACTGATATCTGGACAGAAGCTTATGATGAATCATATCAGAGCATAGATATTTCTTTCTCAAAGGCTGATGCAATTTGTTTCCTATTTTCCAACCCCAGAGAGCCTGAGAAATGGGTAGCACCCATTTTATAGCTAAAGCTGGACCATGAATAGAAAGCAAGAAACCTGTAGGAGTCAGAAAACCCCAGAGAAGACTTGGCCCTGTATCTGAATCCAGGTATGTACCCTGACTGGGGATCGAATCTGCAACCTGTCAGTGTACAGAACAACGCTCCAACTGAGCCATACTAGTCAGGGCTGAACCCAAATACTTTGATCTCAAGTTCTTACTCATGGTGCCTAGGGGGAAGAGACTGGCTATCCTGAGGTGGGCCAAGGTGGTCTCTAGAGGTTGACAAGGGAGCAGCTAATTCAGGCATCTTAACACAGTATAAACAGAAACAGTGCCCAAATTTCTGGTAGTGTGCTCTACTTACCCGATTAATCTGGGGCGATACCCTGGCCATGGCTCACACACTGCCTAGAAACAACTCAAACAGGCTGTCTTTTTTCAGGAGTCCCCATAACCTCTCCAAAATTGCCCTGGAAACAGCAAGGTCTTCTTTAAGCAAAAAGCTCCCCTAGGTCTAGGTGAGGGAAGCACAAAGATAGCTTGAGTACCTGCCTGAGAACTCCCCTGCCTAATGCCTGCCTGAGATGCAGCCAATCGCCATAGTGTAGGCTAGGAATGAGTCGGACACCTACTGCTGAGGGGCTACTACTGCATTTGTGGTCAAGGAATGTTAAAAGGCTAAAACCCAGCAGCATGATTATGAAATTCAAGTCCCTTCCAGATACAAGTCTCCCCCCTTTTAGAAAAGAGAACTGAAGTTGGCAGAACACTGGATGAGAACACATTATCCGTCTCAGAGGCAGAAAAGGCCATAGAACAGAAAACCTCCAGGCCAGGATTGAGAAATTGATTCTAGATGTGAGGGAACATAATCTGCTCCCATTACCCAAAAAAAGGGTTTGGTCTGCTGCTTGAATATAACCTCCTTGGGAGCCCAGGGCAGCAATCAGGCCACAACAGGACTAGGGTACAGTACCCACCATAGGCCTTTGCTCCTAAAGGGCTAGGCCAGGGAACAAAAGAAATAGTTAGGCAGTGCAGTATACTTCCTCCCCTCCCCCCAACAGCTGCCATCTCAAGACAGCTGTATGCAGCCTGTGTGCTCAAGGCTATTAAATATTCATCAGATGCTTGCTAGCACTAGTTTCAAACATGCAAGAGGCACAAAAGGATCTGAAGGGAGGGAGGGAGGGGGAGAGAGGAGAGAGAAAAGAGAGAGAGAGAGAGAGAAAGAGATACTGAGGTTGCAATTAGAAGGGTCCAATTATTTCAAGTCCAAGAATCTGGAAATCAAGCCGGGTGCACCCATCCTGTACATCAAAGCTGAGAACTACTTTGAGTGTAAACGAATCTTCTTGTTGCCACTCTAGAGGAAGCAGCTCAGTGGGAGCAGAAAGACTTGGGTTTAAGCTCCAGCTTTTGGACCTTGTGGTCATCCTAACCTACACATCAGTTTTGTTTCATAGGATTGTCTGTGAGAATGAAATGGGATGTTGCATATGATATCCTCAGCACAGAGTTAGCACAGAATCAAAAGCTTAAAATGGAGGCAGAGACTTCACTCATTTAGGATAGAATAGCGAGAGCAAAGTTTGTATCAGTGGAGATTCAGAGTGTTTCACCCAGTTGGGTGGGTGAAAGGAACAGACATGGGAAGACTATCAACATAAGGTGAAGGCCTAATATCCCACCTTCATATAGCCCAAATACTATCTGAGAGGATAAATTATTTTTCTTTCTGAAAAAGGAATGAACCAAAAGGCCTTCCGGCAAGAGGGAGAGAGGAAAGAATGCAAAGTGAGGGGAGACTATGCCCTTCACTCTCCCACAAAGGAGGAGAGCCACTTACGGAAGGCTTTTTTTCTCTGGTTCCCTTAATCCCCCACCTCACCAGCACAATGGCAAACACAGATGTGTTCTTGGCTTAAGGACACCAATAGCTCCCTAAACTTTAGAATAAAGTCCAAATTCCTTGTCTAACATTTACCATTTCAAAATTCATCCAGTCTCTATTTATACCTAAATTTATTGGGTGCTTACTATATATCATGTTGAATGTTTCACACATATTAGTCCACTCAAATCTTTACAACAATGTTGTAAAATGAATGATATTACCCCATTTTACAGATGATGGAACTGAGGCTTGGAGAGGATAACTCATCTAAAGTTCAAAAGCTAGTAGCTTTGGAGGAAGCAGAATTTGAAATTAGTCTGTTTAAAGCCATAGTAAAGTGCTATTGCTAACCTATCTGTCTGTCTGTAAATTCTTAGTTATACTTTAAGGCTCAACTTAAATTTTGCCACTCCTGCCCTGGCCAGTTTGCTCGGTGGTTAGAGCACTGGTCAGTAGGGTCTTGGGTTCGATTCTGGTCAAGAGCACGTACATTGGTTGCAGGATTGATCCCCACCCCAGGTGGTGTAGGAGGCAACCAATTAATGTCTCTCTCACATTGATCTCTCTCTCCCCCCCTCCACTCTCTCTAAAAAAATCAATGGAAAAAATATCCTCAGGTGAGGATTAATAATAAAATTTTATCACTCCCTTTCTTCAGCACTCCTTATGCCTTTCTCACCAGCTCCTACAAGCTTGCTGATACTCAGTTCAGCAACATAAATGATGACACACTACCATAACTATGTTAAGACTTACTCTCTCCCATTAGACTGAGTTTCTTGAAGGCAGAGACTATGAACTGTTGCAGACCCGTGACCCAGCACAACCAGCATGAGACCCTAAGTAACCCCAGCAAATGTTTACTGCATTAGTAATGACATTCCTGCTGAATAAGCCTCCTTCCAGAATACGTAATGACTGTGAAAGCATCCTGGGTTGCTTCCGGCTGACAGGTAAAACCCCTCAATTCCAATATAACCTAGTAGTCGAGACTGATCATAGCCTCTAAAATCAGACTGCCTGAGGTTGAATCCCAGTTCTGCTACTTAACAGCTACATGGATGGAGTGTCGGCCTGTGGACTGAAGAGTCCCAGGTTCGATTCCAGTCAAGGGCATGTACCTTGGTTGCAGGCACATCCCCAGTGGGAGCTGTGTAGGAGGCAGCTGATCGATGTTTCTAATTCTCTATCCCTCTCCCTTCCTCTCTGTAGAAATCAATAAAATATATTTAAAAAACAACAAAAAAAAACCCCAAAAATACTTGAGTCTTGAGGGAGAAACAAACCAAACATGGCTAGAGCTTACTTATTCCAGTCAACAGTGCCAAGGCAGTTATTGCTGTTTCAGGTCTATTCCTGTGGTCTACCACTGCTGTTTCAGTTCTCTGCAGCCATTCTGGTTCCCAAGCCAGATTTTTTTTAAAACATATATTTTTAATGATTTAAGAGAGGAAGGTAGAGGGAGAGAGAGAAACATCAACCAGCTGCCTCCTGTATGCTTCCTACTGGGGATCAAGCCTACAACCCCAGCATGTGCCCCAACCAGGAATCAAACTGGCGACCTCTTGGTGCATAGGATGATGCTCACCGAGCTACACTGGCTAGGGCAGCCCATAATATCTTTTCAATAAATTCCCTTTGTTTACATTAGCCATTTCGTTGCTTATAACCAATGAACTCCAAATAAAACACTGCCTTAGCCCTAACCGGTTTGTCTCAGTGGATAGAGTGTCCGCCTGCGGACTGAAAGGTCCCAGGTTTGATTCCGGTCAAGTGCATGTACCTTGGTTGCAGGCACATCCCCAGTGGGAGGTGTGCAGGAGGCAGCTGATTGATGTTTCTCTCTCATTGATGTTTCTCTCTATCCCTCTCTGTAAAAAAATCAATAAAAATATATTTAAAAAACAAATAAAAACAAAACAAAACAAAAAACACTGCCTTATTAGATTACTGATAGGATAGAATGGGAGTCAATAGCCATAAGTTGATACTACCTAGTCATTATAAGTAAATTCAGTATGAACTATAAACGAACATATATAAACATGGTAATGTTGTAAATATGATACAAATGATGTATAAAAAAGATTCACCCAGTGATTATCCCCCAGGTTACCTCTTGGCAGAACTGTTTTATAGAACTAGAGGCCCGGTGCACGGATTCATGCACTGGTGGGTCCCTTGGCCTGACCTGCGCCCTCTTGCAATATGGGACCCCTCGGTTTCAGCCCAATCTCCGCAGGCCAGGCCAAGGGACCCCACTGGTGTACAAATGCGTGCACCAGGCCTCTAGTATGCATATAAGATCTTTAGTTAATCTCGTCCTGCTTTCCCTCCTTCCCTCTGAGATTCATCAGTCTGTTCCATGTTTTCATGCCTGTGCATTGAGCATCTGCCCCCTGGTGGTCAGTGTGCATCATAGCTACCAGTCAAACAGTTGAATGGTCACTTAGGCTTTTATACATATATAGACTAGTGGCCCAGTGCACGAATTCATACACATTGAAAGGAAATTAATTAGAAGAAACATTTTAGTATCGCTCTTCGCCCCTTCTCTATAATAGAAATGTCAACCAAATTCACGATCAACAGTGACCGATCGAAACACACGTGTGTGACTGGCGCCAGTGAGAGCTTTATATGTATTGCCCATGCGTGAGTCAACTTAGCCTTTTATAGATAGAGAATAAACTTGTTTAATTAGACCGGCTTTCTGATGTAGCTAAACTTTTTCCAGCCCAGTGAAGCACCACAACTTCTTTTTCAGCACTGGGTTAGAACTGGCTGGAAATATCAACATGAAGCAGATTATTACTGTAGATCACGCAGGGAGAACAAAGGGTAAAATATTGAACTGCAGCAGTGTTTGACTATATTCTGCACCATGAGAAAACCTGAAGTCATTTTCAAGGTCCACCATTTCTTACTTCTTTTCAGTTGGGTCAAGTTTCTAAATCTCCATTTTCTGGCTAATGAAAAGAAAATAGGATTCCACCAAGTCACCTACCTACCTACTCCAAGACTTCTGTGAGGATCAAATGAGATAAGCATGGGAAAACACTTCACAGACATTTGGTTAAAGTGTAAAATGTTTCCACCTGGGTGTAAAGCAAGCTATGTTCCTGGGCTGAAGAAACTTCAAGGAGGCTAGTCACTAGGGAGAGGAAGCTGGGCGTTGCTATGTGATGTCATTACCCAGCACCCATAGCCAGCATTTTTGGGCTGGGCTGGGCTGTGGGCCGCATTTTGTGACATGGGGTCTCGGCAGTGTTGGCTGCGATTGGGTGGGGTGTCGCTTTGGGGTGGTGACAGGGCCTGTCTCCCACTCACTTGAGGGAAGCCAAGTGTTGCTTGGTGGGCGCCAGTCCGTGGTACTGTTTATTGTTAAATGGCCTGTTGCTAGCGAGAGGAAGCCAGTGCATTTTGTGCCATGGGGTCTCAACTGTGATTTGGTGGGCTGTTGCTCTGGGGTGGTGGCAGAGCCCGTGTCCCACTTGGGGGAAGCCAAGTGTTGCTTTGTGGGCACCAGGTCCACGGTGGTGTTTCTCTGTAAATGGCCAGTGCGCAGCATGGCAACTTCTGTGTTGAGTGCCCCCTGGTGGTCAGCGTCATAGCGACTGATCGGATGGTCGGACACTTAGCACATTAGCCTTTTATAAATATAAAGTCCCACATCCTTAATAGAAAGACACCTTAACATACCTGACATGGGTCTTTAATACCCATTCTACTCCAGGAAATGTCTTGAGTTTTCAATGACCTGAAAATGGAGAAGTAAGAGATCAGTCTTTTGAAGAAGAAGTTTTAAAGACATACAAAATAAAAGATAAGAGATCCTGCATGCAGTTTACACATTACAGGAGAGAAACATGCAACTTTAAGGAAATTTTAAGTAACATTTCATTGTGAATATCAATATGGGAACCTATAGGGGCTCATCCTTGTACATTTTAAAATAGCTTGAGCAGAAATCTTTACTTTGGGGAGCATATCTAATCTACAGTCATTGAAATTTTACAATGTGTCATTTAAGATGTCAGACTTTGTGCCCAGGTTACATTACAGTTCACTTGTGATGGGCAGGATTATTAAGAGTTATGGCTAATTTATGCGGCAGCATATGGTTTTTCTTTTTACAGCTATTTTTATTAAACAAGTTTTGCAAAGTTTTAACATTAAAATTAACAGCTAAAGAATTGTTTATGCAAGTTGCTGTCACAGTTTATGTAAAAGAGAAATATGTGCTATTAAAATCAGACATTTAGGTTACCTTTGGTTTTTTGCGATGCATGTTAGCTTTACACATCCTGATTCTCTTGCGATAATTTTCCTTTAAAAAGGGGGGTATAGAGTGATCTCTTTTCATCAAAACAAGACATAATGCCCTGAAAGCTGACTTCAAACCATGGTTGAAAATTCAGTTATTTACACTTTATCACAATCTACAAATACATTTTTTGTTGGTGTGTTTTAAAAAGAAAAAAAATGTCCATCATGCACTGCTGCAGGCAGCTTGGCACTTCATACAAGAGGATTTTTCACCCCCGAGCAGTTTTAGGTGGCTCACTTAGAGAAGGCATGCAAACCCTAAAAATTAACAGAGGAGTGGAAACAGGGCCAACCAATTCTATCATTTCCTCTTGATCTCTCAGGAGGGAGTACAGACCCAGCCTATCATGCCAGATCCTGCCCAGCCCAGCTGATTGACTAATAGCATTTCTGGGATTAGAAGGGAAACCCTTAAGTGTACCCAGAGTTTGCTGAACTGTCATCTCGAAAGCAGGTGCTATCCCTTTCCAATCTCACAGATTATTTGGTGTCACTTTTAGGACCACCAAGGGAAGATGCAAACAAGGTGGCTGGCACTTTAAATATTGATACCTCTGTATGGAAACCAATCCAAGTTTTTGTTTAGTTGTTTCTTTCTTTCCACATAGGATTAGATAAAACTGTTTTCAACAACTTCCAGGGGGTGAAAAAGCTTTGGTTATTTTTAAACTAAAACTTAACAACTCATAAACTTTTTTTGGTAAACTTAAAATAAAATCCCCACCACAACTTTTAAGAAAGTCTCCAAGCTCCAACTTTTAACAAGCCCATTAACTTTAGAATTAATTTAAGTTTATTTGAAAGAGAAAACTATTTTATTGTCCACCCACAAAAATGACAATTCATCACATTTACTTTGATTAAAAAAGGACTAAACTTTATTGACAAACTGCTTCAGACATTTTGACATAAGTTTAAGCTACCTATTTAGGCAGACTTACACATGTAGCATTTAATCTTCCAAGAACAAAATGGGAGGATGGTACAAATCCAATTAGGACTTTAACTTATGTACAAAGTGGATTTTGATTCCTTTTTCATTCAGCTGCAGTGTCCCTTTTTATATCATGCTAGTGTTGAGACATACTTCATTGACTACCTTGGGAACAGTTCAATATTGACAACCGTCAAACTTAAAAAAATTATCAGCTTTTGGCCCGTGTCCAAATGAGCTTTTCATGGAGTGTAGAATCTCAGATGGACAAAACACTTTCTTTTTAAATACTGAAATTTTAATTATTACTACTGTTATTTAAAGACTGTGGCTAAAAAGCTCTGCATCAAATTCAATTCAGGTGGCAAACCCCTCTCCCCCAATTAAACTCTTCAAAGCCTACTTTCCACTAAGTATCTCTCAACACTGTATGTCTGGGGCTAGATTTCAAAACCCACATAATGAAAAAGTCATTTTTACAAACCTAATCTTGTTGTTTTTTAAGTCAATTAATGTTAAAATTGCATCAACTATTTAATTCATGAGGATCTTTCATATTAAAATTTAACCTTAAGATTCAACCGCCATGTGCTTTTAAAGGAAACATTTTTAGTGACGTCTGAGCTCACTTTTACATGGTGGCACCTATTGCCGTTAACGTTTGTGATTTTATATCTTAAACAGCCCTGAATTTTGAAATGTAGCCTAGTTTGGGATTCTGCAACTACAACTATATGGGATGCCTCAAATCAAAACTAAGATAAAGTTAACAAGCCTTAATTTCAGAACCTTTAAGCAAGCAATGTCACTTTTGAAACTAACAGGTTTGTGGTGTTTTTTTTTTTTACTCAACTTCTTTTTTTTATTATAAAAGGTACATTTCTGTTTATATTTAAACAACAAAGAAAAAAAGCATCTACACACTTAAAAAAATTAATTCGATATTCCTAAATCTATTTTAACTCATTTTAAAATACTACATACAGAAGCCAGAATGCAGAGTTAAGAATGGAGTAAGGTGGGGAGAAGAAGGGGACCACGAAGAAAAACACTTAGACAATTACTTGTCTGTTGTGGGTAAAGCAACAGGAATCCTGGGAGATACAAGAAATCAGTAACAACTTTGCTCATAACTGATATTTTCCCCTCATGTTTGTTTTTAATAACGTCCATATGGGTGCTCTCTGTATGCTCCCTTCACCGGCCTAGCTGGAGGGGCCTTCAGCGACGGCCTGGTCCCATTCCAGTCGTCTTGGCCTATAGGGAAAGCAAGAACAGTTTATAAACCATGTGTCAATGGCATCTAGGATGAACAGGGGTAAGTCACCTGGCAAAGAAACACTGCTTTGCTATCTACCAATGGTCCTTGCTTTTCCCTCTACTTGGCCATCCTAACAGCTTAGGCAATTTACCAACTGGAAGGACGTTTTGAGTGGATGGGCAGAAGGAAACAGCTCAGAAAGGGCTTGGAATAATCTCCAGCAAAGAGGGTCTCCACAGGCAACATGACTTATACTCCAGCCCCCAAACCTGGATAAACCCAACACTTGCTGAGACAGTGAGGAAATCAATCTCAGTGGGTTTGCAATACCCTTTCCTGTTCCCAAAGCAACCAGGTAAGGTGAAGCAGGTAGCTCCCTTTCATACAACAGAAAGTCAGGTTTCCTCGTGAAGAAGTGCCCTCTGACTATCTGGGAGAAGCAAGCAAGGACCACTTTTCATGAGGCTCTCCACCAGCAGAGCTGGCCCACTGCTCTGGCAGAGCAAAGTACAATCAACTGTGTTTAGAGCACTACTTAGAATTCATTATTTCCACCCTGATGACAGTAGTCCAGAGAAGCCAGTCTGGAGAAGCCAGACAACATAGGTGACATCCTTAAATGGTTTTCCTTTATAATATGGAAAAATGTGAGGGAGAGGATCACTTATTTCTAGAGCTGACCTCTCATAAAAATGAGTTGTGTTTATAAGCTTATTCTTCACATTCACTGCCATATTTTACCCCTGCCAGTTCATTCCTGAAGTATTTCTCCAGCTGCCTGCATTCACAAACATCTGCCTCCATCACTATAGGTTTAAAATCCCCTATATGGGCCTGAGTGGCATGGCTCAGTGGTTGAGCATTGACATATGAACCAGGTCATGGTCCCATTCCCAGTCAGGGCACATGCTCAGGTTATGGGCTCAGTTCCCATTGGGGGGCATGCAGGAGTCAGCCGATCAATGTTTCTCTCTCAATGTTTCTCTCTCATCATTGATGTTTCTTTCTCTCTCTCCCTCTTCCTCCCTCTCTCTGAAATAAAAAACATTAAAAAAATAAAAATTAAAAATAAAATCCCCTATATGGCTCTAGCCCAGTGGTCGGCAAACTGTAGCTCGCGAGCCACATGCAGCTCTTTGGCCCCTTGAGTGTGGCTCTTCCACAAAATATCACGGCCTGGGCGAGTCTATTTTGAAGAAGTGGTGTTAGAAGAAGTTTAAATTTAAAAAATTTGGCTTTCAAAAGAAATTTCAATTGTTGTACTGTTGATATTTGTTGATATGAGTTTGCCGACCACTGCCCTAGCCGGTTTGGCTCAGTGGATAGAGCGTGGGACTGCAGACTGGGGTCCTGGGTTTGATTCCAGTCAAGGGCACAAGCCCGGGTTGCGGGCTCAAGCCCCAGTAGGGGGCGTGCAGGGGGCAGCCAATCAATGATTCTCTCTCATCAATGAGATGTTTTTCTCTCTCTCTCCCTCTCCCTTCCTCTATGAAATCAATTAAAAATATATATATTAAAAAATCCCTTATATGCATCTAAAGTCACACAGCACCCTATCTAAGCCTGTTTCTATGCCTAGTATAATAGGTATGTCCATCACTTTCCAAATTGTTTCTGGGTACCAACAAGATAGTTTATTTTTGCTAATTCTCTTTATAAAGGCAGAAATCAGAACAGATTACCATGGCAACATCCTACCAGGGGCATAAGGATCAGTCTGCCTCTTTCAGTCCAGTCTTTTATCCAGCAAAACAGAAATGCAATATAGTCAACACATACAGAGGCCCATTGTGCTGCCTCACTGATGGGAGGGAAATACCCCAGGGCAATCATACCACTCTTCTAATAGTGGCATATGAACAGAAGAGTTACTGATGGCAACAGTCCAATGCCATTTAGCTAGAATTAGTAAAAACTGCTTCCCTGGGAAAGTAGCTGAGTAGTTACTACATACCATGCTGAGTTGTTGAGCTCAGCTTGTCCATTTGTGGGAGGCCCTAAGAGGCTCCCCTTTTTCAGCTAGGGGAAGAGGGAGATTGTCAACTAGCATCTTAAGAAGATCTGTCAACTGCTGAACCTCTTGCTAAGAATTCTAGAATTCCTTTAGGTATGTTTAAAATATCTCACCTTTAAAAGACTGCTCCCTGTCTACATCTGTGGCCACATGGCACTCCCTCTGGGGCCCATTAACATGAGGCCATTATTGGCTCTTGAGGACACTCTTGAGCAATGCATTTTCAACTAAAGCTCAGGGAAGACAGTTTGGTCACGCAGCCATTCCAGCCGCTATAGCTGTCTTAGGAGTTGAAATGTCTCCATGACAGTAAGGATCTTGATGCCAGTACTGCCCTGAATTGGCTCCAGCCCCACTCCTCTAATCTGAGTCTAACAGGTGTTATTCTTGCCCCAATTTGCTCTGGCTAGCTACTTGCAATCTAGGTCTCTTTCAGCTATTATTTCCTCTACATTGGGATTCTGCTCGATGAGATACAAAATTGTTTTTAAAAGTGAAGTAGGGCAGAAGAACAGAGTTCAATATAATGAAATTTTATCCACTAATGTGGTCTAGGTAATCAGCAGCAAAGGCCTAGCAACATAACCTAGGTCCAGCCATCTCCTGGCCTAAAGTAAGAAAAAAAAATATCAACATCAGCTTAAAAGTTTACTGCTTCAGCCCTGGCTGGTGTTGCCAAGTGGTTAGAGCGCTGGCATGTGCACCAAAGGGTCTCAGGTTCCATTCCGGGTCAAGGGCCATGGGCATGTACCTGGGTTGCTGTTCACTCCCTAACCCCGGTGGGGATTAGGGAGTGTTTAAAACATGAAACAATTGCATATGGGAGGCAATCAATCGATGTATCTCTCTTATTGATGTTTCTCTCTCCCTCCCTCCCTCCCACCATACCATACCTTCTCTTCCACTATCTCTAAAAAGTAATAGAAAAAATATCCTCAGATGAGGATTAAAAAAAAAAAGTTTGCTGTTCCAACCAGGCAAACTAGTTTGCTGAGTCCTAGTTTAGGACATTTTCTTAGCCTTCCAAGAGTAATAGTACCCCTATCTCTACTGCATACCACAAAATTTAAGTAAGAGTAGGATTCCTATTGTTACATCTACCAACAACTTGGCCTTTAAAGGGTTCTCCTCAGGTGTGTGACTGTCTGATCCTCAATAATCCAGCATTTTCTCAGGCACTTACTTGCACATTCTGCCCCAACACAGAAATAAAGACATACCATATGCTTCATAAGAATCTTGAACCTCCCCATGTCCATAGTCATAATATTCTGAGTCCCTAAAAGCCAAAGACAGAGTGTTAAGAGAGCCATACAGCAACTATGTTTCAGTTTCACCTTTCTCCCAAATACTTCCATATTTCAGTCATTTTACTGTGTGTAAAATAAAGGAAAATGCTCATTCCCCATCTTCAAACCATAAAATATTACCAACACATATATAACTATGTACTCATAAGAAAATGGATAACAACTACAGCAAAGAAAAATGGATATCACACAATTTAAAGTGGAAAAGCACAATATAAAATTGACCATAGTGTTCACTGGAAGAGAATAAACAAACATGAGAACTATCTTGTCCTCCATGTAGAATTATGAGACATCTCTTCAATCAATCACAGCTAAAGCAAATATAAACAAAAAAATGTTTTTAAAGAAAAGCACAGCCCTGCCCAGTATGGCTCAGTTGCCCGTTTGATTCCCGGTCAGGGCACATGCTTGGGTTGCAGGCTTGATTCCGGGTAGGGGGCGTGCAGAAGGCAGGTGATTAATGTTTTGCTCTCACATGGATCTTTCTCTCTCTCAAATTCAATAAAAATCTTAAAAAAAAAAAGAAAAGAAAAAGAAAAAGAAAGAAAAGAACCCAAGTTATTGCAGTGGAATTCTAGTTTCCTTTTAAACTTTTGTAAAATTTTCCTGTGACTGTGATATTTTAAAAAAATAAATCAAATAATTTAAAGGTATCTCCCCTTTGTTTCCATGTAGTCACAGCTCAGAAACTTTTCTATTCTCAGATTCTACAATATAATTCAAGATTCATAATTATCTAAACTTACAGATGTCCAAAGCATAGTAGATACCCTCAAAAGGCAAGCCATACTGCTCCTTAGATTTGTGCTGACTAAATCTCTGTCCCTTCCACTTCCCCCCAGCCCCGCCCCGCTACCCACCCCAGGACAAGAAACAGTACCTCTATTGCCTGACTTACCCTTGGCTCTGGCTGTAATAGCCTTCGTAGCCTTCATAACTCTGCTCTGCATAGGTATCATCATATCCCTAGAACCAATAAAATGAAAGAACAAGTCAGAATCACAGAGAGTAGAGAAGGTAATTACATCCCATGGGAGGATGCAGGCTTTTACATGGACAGAGCATGAACTTTCCCTCCCAAATGGTAACACCCAGTATGAAATAGTCAGGAGAGAAAGGGTTATTTTTAAAACATGAAACAAAACAGCCGACCAAACAAACAGAAACAGAAACAGAAACAAAAACAAAAACCAAGTGTGAGCAGGAAATAAGGTACCAAGTTGAACTGGTAGTAGTGGGAGACCTCCTTAGTAAAATACTGTACACATCGAGGCACAGCTTATTTCCTGTTTAATCTACATACATATGGTAGCAAACCATGCTTAAAATGGAAAAATCTTCTCCTAAGTTAACATTCACTGCAAGAGAAAAGAGCAGATTCTGAATCTTACAGGCAATCCCTGCCACCTACATCAAGGGCCAAGGCCCTGTCATTCAACTTCCTTTGGCAACCTTCTAGGTAGTGGGAAATGGCACATTGTTCAAACTTCTTACATAATCTTCGTATGTTTCTGGTGCAGGGGGTGGAGGCAAAGGTATTCTCTGGATGCCTGCTGTCCGTGCCCTTGGTGCTGGAGCACCCCTCACAGTAGGTGGGGGTGGCACTCCTCGAGTCACGGTGGCACCTCTGGTGATGGCTCCTCTCACTGGCGTACCACGCACCAAAGCCCCACGAGGTGGTACAACACCACGGCCCCTATAAAAAGAAAGTTTCCCCCCTTTTAATTGAATTTATTGGGGTGACATTAGTTAACAAAATTATACAGGTTTTAGGTTCATGATTCCATAACACATCATCTAAGAAAGTTTATTTTAAATGGAGATCTTTTTTTTTTTTTAGTTTTTTTCTTTTCTATACTTTAACAAATAGGCTACTTACATGGTCAGATTTGTGTGCAAATTCTGGAACTAGCCGGATTTTATGATGCCTTACAAATACTATTATTAAAACCTAGAGGAATGTATGGGTAAGTAAAAAACCTACAATGGAAGATTCCCCAGGTCCCACAGTAAACTGCTTTGGAGAGTGTGAACACTCTATAAAGATCAGTAACAAAAGGTAAAATGCTAAAGTAAGTGATCATTTAAAAATGCTATAACTGGCCCGACTGGCATGACTCAATGGTTGAGTGTTGATCTATGAAAACCAGGAGGTCATGGTTTGATTCCCGGTCAGGGCACATGCCTGGGTTGCAGGTTTGTCCCCCAGCGGGGGCATTCAGGAAGCAACAAATTAATAATTCTCTCTCATCATTGTTTTTTTCTCTCTCCCCCTCTCCCTTCCTCTCTGAAATCAATAAAAATATATTTAAAAAACAAAAATGCTATAACTGTCCAAAATTAAAAGACCAGAAGTTTCAGAAGGACTGCTACACTTGACTAGGGCCAAAATGCTCAAGAGCTAGAATTCCACTCAATGAAGGATATAAGACTCCTTCTAAGCTGGAGATAAGAGCACCAAAAAGAGGGAGATGGTACTAGCGGTCAAATTTACATCCTATTTCTGGTTGTTTACATTATTTTTACCTGGGGACAGGTGGAGGAGGAGGGGCAGCTCCCCGGCCTCTCACTGGCACTCCACGTCCTCGAGAGGGCTCTGGTACTCCATTCAAATAGGACAGCTCTAGAAACTGCTCCTGACAGATATCATCCATCATATCCTGCAAATGAAAGATAATAGGATTATTGTGTAACATCTTCAACTTTTGCTGGGAAGTCTTCTAGCCCACATGAGCCTTGAATGCTAAGAACAAATTAGAAAGCCCAGATGAAGTATAAGAGATCATTCATTCTCTGAAGTCAAATGGCACCCTGCCTGTTACCTCTTTGAGGAAAGTACCTTATCCTTATTAAAATACTAGAGGCCCAGTGCATAAAATTTGTGCATGGGAGCGGGGGGTGCGGGGAAAGGGAGGTGTTCCTCAGCCCAGCCTGTGCCCTCTCGCAACCTGGGACCCCTTGGGTAGGATCCCTAGAACTGGCCAGCGATAAGGGCCTATTGGGGCTTTCCTTCCCCTGGCTGCCAGCAGCTGGTCCTGCCCCCGCTGCTGCCACTGCTTGCCATTTGTGTGGCACTGTCCTCCCTTCCCTGCCACCAGTCACCTCCCTCTGCAGATGACAGGTGTGGGGTGAGATCGCTTGGCTGGCCTGGGCCTTCCTCTGCGGGATGATCACTGGCCGGCCCTGCACACCCACCACAGCGTCGCTGGCCGGTGGCCTGGGCCTCCCTCTGCGAGGCAATCACACAGCAGAGGGAGGCCCCACCCACCCAGCTGGGGCTCCTCACAGAGGGTGGCCTGGGTCTCCCTCTTTGGCTCTTTGGGGCGATCACCCTGCCGGCTGGTGGCCTGGGCCTACCTCTGTGGGACAATCATGGGGCAATAGCGGGGCTCCCCAACCAACTGCATCACACCCGCCTTGGCTGGCCTGGTGCCAGTGCGTGTCATAGCGTGGTCATCTGGAAGGTGCTCTGGACCGTCGTTCTACTGTTGGGTCCTTTGGTCTATTTGCATATTATGCTTTTATTATTATAGATCATAGTTCTTTATGATGTGGTGGTCCCTGCCTAGCTCTCCAGATCATCACTTCCATCCTAAGTATAACTCCTTTCAAGCCAGGCTGAACAACTTGTAGTTCAGATTCTGGCATACTCTTACACATACATTCTTGCAAATAGTTTCTTTTTCCTAGAATAAAAGCCACTACCATAAATTAAGCTGTACGTATCGAGTATTATATAATAAGCTTCATATAGACTTTTCCGTTTAATTTTCAAAACAACCCAGAAGTGTAGACATACAGCTAGTAAGTGGCAGACTCCAGATGTGAATTCAGAATCTAGGCTTTGAATCATCCTATATAATAAAAAGCTACTATGCAAACTGTCCCCTCAACTGGGAGTTCGACCAAGGGGTGGGGCCAGCGGGCCAACCCGGCCTGCCACCCCCCATCAGGGGTAGCCCCACCCCTTAAGGCCCCCCCACCTCGATGGGAAGGGCCAGCCAGACCCCACCCATGCACGAATTCACGCACTGAGCCTCTAGTTAAACTACAATGCCCTTTTCTTACCTACCTGAGGGACTTTAACCCACTCTTATAAGAGAATCTAAAACATTACCTCTTTTGAAAAACTCTCACTTGATGCCACCCTCCAGTCCTCCTTCTTTTCCCATGGCACTATGTTGATTTTCTCTACCAGAGCAGTTACCACATCATTTTAGAATTGCTGGTCTGTCTTTCTCACTAGATTGTGAGCTCCCAGGAGCCATTTTTGTAACTTTAAACCCAAGGTACCTACCAGTTACTTAACATTATGTTTGAGATGAATAAAGCTCAAAAAGTGAAATAGTAACTTGTTCAAGATGATGCAGATAAAGCTCCCAGTCCAGTGCTCTTCCTACTGTACCGGAAGTCTCTCTGATATAGTTAATGGCTCCAAGGGGAAAATGTACAACTCTGGTAATGGATGCAAAAACAGGCTCATTCTTTTTCCTTCACAAGAGGAAAGAACTGAATCATTTGCAAATCTTTTCACATATTTCCTGATAAAAGCCATTCAGTCTTAATATACATGCATTTTTATACAGTCCAGGTGGATAAAGTTTCAAGAATAGAAAATTCTAATCACCACAGAGATGCTCCTCCATAGCTCTTTACCTCATCCTCCTACCTTACACATTACTGCTGCTTAAGACTCACACTGGGGAATCAAGTGACCACAGACAGCCAATTTGTTTAGAGTCTCCCAAATGCCACATCAACACTGAGGAAACCCAGATCTCCCTGGCAGGAATCTTTTTTGAAGATCCACTTACATGGAAGTCTTGTAAGCCTATTCCTTTTGAGAAATATGCTGAGACCAATGATAAAGAGGGGATGGGCACTCCCCTGTAGTCCCGTTCAGAAACTGGATTGGCTCAGGATGCTTCAATACAACACCTCAAAAAGAGTCAAAAGAATGCCCTTAAGGAAAAATTGACCAGCTCTGGGTTTTTCTCCAGGATATTTAAATTTGGTTGTTTCATGTTGAACATTCTAATGAAGACAAGGTACTTGGAAGCAAAGCAGCTACTGAGATATTTGAGACAGTGTTGGAATCCTTGGAACTCAGCATTATAGGTACACAATGCTTATAAACTTTTGCTCTACCAGTTCTCACATCCTCTGAACACCTCATGTAGTTCTGTTTTTAAAAAATTTTTTTAAAAAATAGATTTTAGAGAGGAAGGGAGAGGGAGATAGAGATAGAAACATCAATGATGATCAACTGCTTCCTGCATGCCCCCCAGTGGGTATAGACCTGGCAACACAAAGTCTGCTTATTCTATGGGATCTAAGATCACAGTATCAAGGCTGTGGGCTCTTTTAGGAGCCTACAAAAATGTTTGTGAGTAGAAAAATATGAAAACGAAATATGACTGGGAATAGAACTGTGACCTCCTGGTTCATAGGTCAACGCTCAACCACTGAGCCACACAGGCCGTGCCACATTTTGTTCTAATTCCCTCATTTTACACAGTCAAGAAAACCAAGAACTGCAGTCACCCCCTTTAGTTTTAATGATGAAAATATGATGCTTACTCACTTCTAGTTGAATAGTACTGTGAATGCTTTCTAAGGTTCCAGATTCAACCTTGGTTATTAAATATTCAACAGTAGTATGTTAATTCTAGTAACTACCAAGCCTTAATAAAAGGCAGAAATTGCACCATTTTCTATTAATTCAAAGAATGGACCCTCTGACCAGGTGTCTTGATAAGCAAGACAGATAACCTTGTCTGTTCTAACTCTTCTTGGGCCTCAATTACATTCTCAAAGGAGCTGCACACCAATCTGTTCAGTATCAACAGTCAAGCCTGTAATAATCAGGTCTCTTTCTAATCAAACTCTACCTGAGTAAACTCCTCCAGGAGAAAAAGCCCTGAACACACTCAGGTCAAATTTAATCCATTAAGATTGGATACTAGAAGCTTCTCGCTGTTATCCTCTAGACCAGTGGTTCTCAACCTAATGCTGCGACCCTTTAATACAGTTCCTCATGTTGTGGTGACCCCAACCATAAAATTATTTTCGTTGCTACTTCATAACTGTAATTTTGCTGCTGTTATGAATCGTAATGTAAATATCTGTGTTTTCCGATGGTCTTAGGCTCTACAGTAGTGGTTCTCAACATGTAGGTCACGACCCACAGGTTGAGAACCGCTAGCAGGGTCACCTAAGACCATCGGAAAACACAGATATTTACATTACGATTCATAACAGCAGCAAAATTACAGTTATGAAGTAGCAACGAAAATAATTTTATGGTTGGGGGTCACCACAACATGAGGAACTGTATTAAAGGGTCGCAGCATTAGAAAGGTTGAGAACCACTGCTCTAGACTGTAAAGTCTAAAACACAAACACTAGCATCAAAATACTTAGCTCAGTGAAGAAACTATTAAAGCTTCGTTAACGAGATGTTAGAATGCCAGACATTCTGTGGACCTAAGATACTGATATACAACTAAAACCACATTACACAAGGATGAGTAGAGTGGCCTTGGGGAACAATGCTTTGAAAACTTGGTACAAGTTAAAGGACCACCTCAGGAAAATAAACCTAAGTGCAGAATTTGGTATACAATTTTAGGTTATGCAGAGACCCTGGTTAAGAACCCCTGCCTTAGCAACAGCACAAAATCCAGTTCTCTCTTGCTCAAAAGATACAGGATATAGATTTTCTTACCGGTACTAGAAACTTCTTGACTTCCTCCATAGCATGTGCCATAAGAGCATAAGCCTCACATGGAGGTCCAAAGACTTCAATGAAGACATGCAGATCCATATTCAAATGGGCATATTTGGGGTCTCCACCTTTGCGCAGCTCTTCTTCCTGTGGAAAAACGAAAACAAAACATCACATCACAAACTAGGGATTTAATGACACTTTTAACTTCAAGGTCAAAGAAACAGCAAGAAATAACTGTAACATCTAAGGAACACAGTAAAGCATAAGAAAAAAGTAAAACAAGCTCTGGAGAATAGTAATTTACACAACCTGCTAAACCTACAATTGGTCTTGCTGTCAAAAGTTAACTATTGTTTTAAATCCCTGGTGGAGCTCTTATTAGAAGGTATAAAAAAGACAAACTTAATTCCAGTCTCCATTCAGACAATCTGATTCATTGCCAAACATTTCTTTTATTTCTTTTTAATTTTTTCTTTAAATTGTTTTCTGCCCGACTCCCCTCCTAGAACTACAATTGCACAAAATGTTAGATTGCACAATAATGTTCCACAGGCAACTAAGACTCTGTTCATTTTCTTTTAGTTCTTTTTATCTTCTTACTTTGGCCTGAATAGTCCTGCCTTTAAGTTCTCTGATTTACAACCCTCTTCTTTTTTCTTTCTCAGTGTCTTACATTGTATGTAGTATGTTTGTCCAGTGAAATTTGCATTTCAGCTATTACATTTTCATATTCTATACATTCCATCTCTCTCCTAATTATTTTTCCTCTACATTCCTGAACAAATTTATATTTATAATAACTATTTTAAAGTCTCGTCTGCAAATACCCAAATCTCTTATTATTTCCAGGTTTCTTTCTTTTTCTTTCCCTTCCTTTCTCCTTTTTAAAAAAAGAAAATATTTTTATTGATTTCAGAGAAGAAAAGAAGGAAGAGGGAGAGAGAGATAGAAACATCAATAATGAAAGAGAATCATTAATCGGCTGCCTCCTGCATGCCCCCTACTGGGGATTGAGCCCGCAACCCAAGACCCTTCAGTCAGCAGGCTGATGCTCTATCCGCAGGCTGATGCTCTATCCGCTAAGCCAAACCTGGTAGGGCTCAGGTCTCTTTCTATCAACTGATTTTCTTCACTGGCTATGGGTCACACTCAATAATTTCTGTATGTTTAGTAATTTTTTTGACAAACAAAAAAAAGTGAAAAGAAAAAGCACAATAAAATAAAGTTTAATTTTTTTCTCTCATTCCCACCCCTTCCCTTTGGCAACCATCAGCTTCTTCTCTAAATGAGTGTTTATGTTTTGTTTATTCATTTATTTTGTGTTTTTAGAATCACATAAATGAGGTCATACATTTGTCTTTTTCTGTCTGACTTATTTCACTTAGGATAATGCCCTCTAGGTCCATCATGTTGTTCAAATTGAGGAATATATTCCAGCACACACCCACTATCCATTATCCATTCATCTACTGATGTACATCTAGGTTGCTTCCATATCTTGGCTATTACTAGTAATGCTACAATGAACATAGGGCTACATATATCTTTTCAAATTAGTGTTTCTGTTTTCTTTGGGTAAATACCAGAAGTGAAATTGCATGTGGCAGCTCTATTTTGAATTTTTTGAGGAATCTCTACACTGTTTGCCAACGCAACTGACTGATTCATTCATTGCCAAGCATGTGCTTTTAAATTCCAGGTAGAGCTGTTAATCACCAGCCCTTCCTATGTGCTTAGATCAGGGGTCCTCAAACTATGGCCCGCGGCCCACATGCGGCCTGCCGAGGACGTTTATCCGGCCCGCCGGGTGCCGCTGCCTGTCCTGCTTTTAGCAGCTGACTTGTCCCGGGCCCACAGTGCGCATAGGAATTTGTCCATAGTTGTTTTTTTTAAACTATAGTCCGGCCCTCCAACGGTCTGAGGGACAGTGAACTGGCCCCCTGTTTAAAAAGTTTGAGGACCCCTGGCTTAGATGGCCTGGGGAGTACTGGGGAGGAAAGAAATTAGGATAGAGAGAAGAAAATCTCATGTAAATTTCATTAGCTAGAATAACATACTTCAGCCCTAACTATATTCTTCTAATGAGAAATGAGAATGGACAAAAGAAGAGAGTCTGAGAGAACAATGTTCATCAATTAGGCTCATAAAAGAAGGACTGAAAGAATAAGTTTTTAGGCTGTAGCAGGTACGTCTCATCTAAAACCTGACCCTAGAAGGCTAGGACTATTCTGTTTTGGTGGGAAGTTTCTTGGCACTTACAAAGAATACAACATGTATGGGGCTATGGCACAAAAATAAATAAGCGTTAGGTTTTGTTGTCAGGATTACTCATGGCTCCTGTTGGAATACTTCTTTTAGCAGGCCTCGAATTTGAGCTGGCTATAAAAACAAACCAGACAACTAATCCTCAGTCTTGCCTGCATGTACAACACTGGTGCTCTCACTTTTCCATGTTACTGGAAAGAGGATGTGTTTTTAGTCTGGGTATCCCTTCCAAGTTTTCATAGATAAACTTTCTAATGCCATAGTTGCCACTGCTGTTTCCATTACTATACAGTCAAAAGTCAGAAAAAAAAATCACTTGGGCACATCTAGACTCTTTCAGGGTTACCAAGAAGTAAACTACCTTGATCTACAATCTCTTACATCCAATACAAATTTAAAGGAGTCATATTCTGTACATACACAAGTGCTAGCTTCCATAAGGCATCCATACAGGACCCTGGGCTACAAGGCATTAGAGTAAGCATGTCAAACTCGTGGCCCACGGGCCGCATTCAGCCCATAATGAGTATTTTTGCGGCCCAGCCAATCTAAAAGTATGTAAGAAACATTTTAATGAAAATTTTGTAACTTAATTTTTACAATATTCTGTTATATATAATCCTATATAATAAAGAGGTAATATGCAAATTGACCACCACTCCAACACACAAGATGGCCGCCCCCATGTGGACACAAGATGGCCACCACAAGATGGCCAGCAGGGAAGGGCAGTTAGGGGTGACTGGGCTGGCAGAGGAGCAGTTAGGCGTTGATCAGGCTGGCAGGGGAGTGGTTAAGGGGTGATCAGGCTGGCAGGCAGGTGAGCGGTTGGGAGCCAGCAGTCCTGGATTGTGAGAGGGATGTCCCAGATTGGAGAGGGTGCAGGCTGGGCTGAAGGACACCCCCGCCCTCACGAATTTTGTGCATCGGGCCTCTACTCTATATCATAAAAGACCTGTGGTCGTGACGCTGTAATGGCAGAATGACCAAACAACCAGTCACCAGGAGGTGCATGGAGCACCTCTCGCAGGCTGAGACTCGCGGCTCACCATTTCTCTCCACTAATACTAGTAGCGAATATTTTAGCAGCCGATTGCCACGTTGTTAGTCTTGTACTAAGTTGTTTGGTGTGCACAACAGGAAATATTTTGCTTTCGGAGAACAAGAAAAATAGGTTTATTTGCGTTATGCTTATTAATTTGTGCAATTATTCAGTGTCTGGTAAGTTAATGTTCAAGAAATAATATTAAATTTTATTAAAAT
Organism: Corynorhinus townsendii; assembly: GCA_026230045.1. Classification (NCBI taxonomy): domain Eukaryota; kingdom Metazoa; phylum Chordata; class Mammalia; order Chiroptera; family Vespertilionidae; genus Corynorhinus; species Corynorhinus townsendii. Next base: position 201,781,563 of record JAPDVU010000002.1, read on the forward strand.
GTTCTATTATTTTATGTTAATGATTACTCATTTATTTCAGCCCTTTGTATTCAGCATGTCTCTATTGGAATAAACCTACATTTCTATGAAAATCAAAGCGTTTGTTTTTTTGCGGCCCACATAAACTTACACATTGTTTATTTTGCCCATGTTAGCCTTTGAGTTTGACAGGCTTACATTGGGGTGTCTTCTTGCTTCACTAAGTGAGCTTACCTTGGCTTTGTCTCTCATTGAGCCCTTTCCTAACACAGAGATCTTTGCACCAGTCTCTTCTTGCAGTCTTTTGATAGTATTCCCTTGTGGTCCAAGGATCTTCCCCACAAAATTGAACTGACAGAAAGTAAAAACAGATTTCTAAATATTCATACTCATATGAAACATTTCCACATGTACTATCTCATTTGATCTCAACAATCCTGTAAAACAGGTAGTTTCATTTCCATTTTACTGAAGGATATACTGAGGTTGTAGTGATGAAGTGATTAGCTTAAGGTTATGAAAGTGGTAGTTCCTAGAGTTGATTTTGGGATTTCAGATGTAATATTACACTGCAACCCCTAGTACTTTAACATACATAAACATTTTTAAGGAAGTCACCTCAAAACAGACACATGGAATACTTGTTTAGTGCTGTTTTTTGTAAACTAAATATAACTAATGGCTTTCCTAAAAAAAAAAAGGAGTAGGTGGAGAAAGCATTTTAAAAGTAAAACTTTGAGTAAAAAATAAAGTTAACTTCACCTCTTCAAGGATTTATGTTATAACGTCCTTAATTTTGATGTCATATATTAAGAAATCTTTTGACAGAATAACTCTTTAAGTTTCAATTTTTTTTTCTTTCAACTTTGAGTGGGAACAAACATTTGAGAAACTCTTTTTAGTAAAAAGATGACTGCATTTCTTTCCTGGCTATAGCTATCCAATCTGTTACAGATTTGTTTCAACTGCCAGAAACAAGTCTGCAAGTATGGAAGAGAAACTTCAAAGGCTTCAGTTTCTGATGCACCACAGTCTCTGGAAGTTGTTATTAGAGCCCATGACTCACACCTACAAAGACAACTCAGAGAAATGAGGCACTTTTTGTCTTACCTTGGGATACTGCTTGACGGGTATCAGTACCCGCTCCTTCAGCTTCATGTTCTTATGAGAAAATAAATCCAAGTAATTCTCCTCATCGTCCTTCTTTGAAAGCCCTTTCTGAATCTTCTCAATTTCTGAATAAAAGAAACAGAATTTAACTGAGTTTTGCTCAGGTGAATAAAGGTAAATTTCTAAGTCTACATAAAGCAGTAACATGGAGTACCATGTAATGACACGAAATAATTCAGATGAATGTGCTAATTTCAGAGAGAGTAACTAAAAGCACCAAAGCTTAAGTTGATCAGAAAACCCAAAGCCTGCTCCTAGTAAGAGCAGTTTGCTCTTTAACCCTCAGCTGAATGTCTCTACATCAGAGACATTCAAATGTTTCTTAGAATAAAGAGATTTAACAACACTAATGGGGAGAGATGAGGAAAAAAGGATAAACTAAAAAATAAAAATCTGCATCATGAACAAGTACAAAGTCATATCTTGATGAAAAAATAAAAATCAATACTTTAAATATACAGTGGAGAGTCCTGTTAAAATTCCAGTGACAGCAGTACTGCGGACAGTAGTAGTCCTTAAGAGTTTGAAAGACCTGGTTCTTTTAAAATATATATATATATTATTAATTTTTTACACAGAGGAAGGGAGAGGGATAGAGAGTTAGAAACATCAATCAGCTGCCTCCTGCCCACCCCCTACTGGGGATGTGCCCACAAGCAAGTACATGCCCTTGACCGGAATCGAACCTGGGACCCTTCAGTCCACAGGTTGATGCTCTATCCACTGAGCCAAACCGGCTAGGGTGAAAGACCCGCTTCTTACTCTGCTACTCACTAATTGGTGAGCTTTGCAAGTTATTTAATTGCCCTGATTTTTAGTTTCCTCATTTATAAAATGGAGTTGATAGCTACTTCATGAGGTTGCTATAAAAACAGAATAAAATAACATATGTACACATGCTAATTAAAGCCCATTTCTTGAGAAGTATCAACATTAGCTAGCCCAAATTCAGTCAATTCGCAGGTTAAGACAGTTTCATCAGATAGAACCTTGACATCCAAAATTATTTCCTATCATTGGGGAACTCCATCCATCCATCCCATCCTTTGCAAGCATTTGGGTGTTTCTTTAAAAAAAGGCAGATGAAAGAGAGAAACAAGTAAAATCATTAACATATATGCGAGACTTACTAAGGGCCAGGCACCTATCCTATAAAGCAGAGGTGGGGAACGTCCCGACTACAAAATCATTTGGTCTGGCCCTGTCAAGGCAGTAGGGGTGAGCTATTAAATGTTTGACCAAATATAGCAAGCTAATTTTTAAGTTGATAATTTTGTATGGGCCACGAATGATGTTATAAATATCCAAATGGCCCTTGGCAGAAAATGTTCCCCACTTCTGCTATAAAGTATAGGAGATACAACAGAACAAGTCAGATCTAGTCCCCAACTTCACTATCTACAATGAAGGAGAAACATGCAAATGGACTGCACCTCCACTATGCCCACAAGCCACGCCCACCAGCCAATCAGGAACGAGTATGCAAATTAACCCAACCAAGATGGATGCGGCCACAGAGTGAGCATGAGGCTTGGGTTTCCCTGGCAATGGAGGAAGCCAACTTTCCCTGACAGCTCTGGCTGGCCCTGGCCTCCGCTCAAAGCTACAAAGTTTCAATTATAGAAGATAAATAAATCCCAACAAAAATGGCAGCAGCCACAGAGCTGGAGAGAGCAGGAGGCTTGGGTTGCCCCCGGCGATAGAGGAAGCCAAGCTTCCTGGCCGGCCCTGGCCTCTGCTCAAGGCTACAAAGTTTCAATTATAGAAGATAAATCCATCCCAGATACCAGGTCGCCGGGGGACATGGCTGGCCTGCAAACCACCATAGGCCCCTTGCCCAGGCCGCCCCATGCCCCAAGGGAACCCCCAACCTGATCTGGGACACCCTTCAGGGCAAACCAGCTGGCCCTCACCCATGCACCAGGCCTCTATCCTATTTAATAAAAGAGTTATATGCAAATTGACTGTCACTCCAACACACAAGATGGCTTCCCCCATGTGGACACAAGATGGCCACCACAAGATGGCCAGCAGGGGAGGGTAGTTGGGGGTGATCAAGCCTGCAGGGGAGGGCAGTTAGGGGCGACCAGGCCTGCAGGGGAGGCAGTTAGGGGTAAGCAGGCTGGCAGGCAGAAGTGGTTAGGGGCAATCAGAAAGGCAGGCAGGCGAGCAGTTGGGAGCCAGCAGTCCTGGATTGTGAGAGGGATGTCTGACTGCCTGTTTAGGTCTGATCCTAAACTGGGATCGGGCCTAAACAGGCAGTCGGACATCCCTCGAGGGGGTCCCAGATTGGAGGAGGTGCAGGCTGGGCTGAGGGACACACCCCTCCATGCACGAATTTTGTTCACCGGGCCTCTAGTGTTTATATATTGGAGTTCTCCGTTAATGAAGTTAGCAATGAAGTATAGTTAAGTGCTATGATAGGAATACTAACAGAGATGGGGGCAGTGTGTGTGTAGGTAATGAATAGCAATTAAAAGGTTCTATGGTGCACTGAGAACTGTCAAAAAATTTATATTCCCCCCTGGCCAGTGTGGCTCAATTGGTTGAGCATCATCCCATGCACTGAAAGGCCACTGGTTTGGTTTCTGGTCAGGGCACATGTGGGAGGCAAACAATATTTCTCCTCCCCAAAAAACATAATTATATTCCCTAAAATCAGTGTGACATTCTAAAAACACAAAACGTTCTCCTTATATAATATTTCCACAGTGTTTCTATCTTCTGTAATTTTAAGGCAAGGGTTCTCAAACTTCAATATGCATCAGAATCACCTGGAGGGGCTTATTAAACAAGATTGCTGAGCCAGAACCCCAATCTGGGATTTGTGTTAGGAATTTGCATTTCTAACAAATTACCAGGTGATGTTGATATTGCTGGTCTAGGGACCACACACTTTGAAAACCTGGTTTGGCATAAAAATATACTATTTCAAAGACATTCTGCAAATCTAAATTTTGACAGTTTTAAAAAGTGTTTGGACTAAATCCAATTGTGAAGTACACAGATGAAGAAGGAAAGTTACTTTGACACTCACAGACTTCCTAAGAATTCAGAATTTCAAACAGAAAGCTTCCTGTTTTATTAAAAAGCCCAATTTCAGATGTTATATAGTACACAGCGAACTAAATGACCCACTTATATCCTAGAGCATGTACTCCCTTCCTTTCTGACAATTAAAACTGCTAATCATATTCTAAGTATCCTTAACTAAACATTTACTCCTATTAGAAGAACTGTAAATGGGAGTGCCTATTTTCACTGCTTGGGATAGAAAACAAATCTGACCTTATAATTAACAGACTAAATGCTTCATTCAACATCTTATTTGTTTGCTGTTTTACTGGTGGTAACCTCCACCCCTTCCCACTGACTGCTAATATTAACTTTTTGTAGTCACTAGTTTTGAGCCTACCATCATCTCTGAATACATCTTGTTTTTAGGCTGGAAAATTCGGTACTCAATCCTCAAAAGTTCTAAGGGGCCCTAGCTGGTTTGGCTCAGTGGATAGAGCGTCAGTCTTCGGACTGAAGGGCCCCAGGTTCGATTACAGTCAAGGGCACATGCCTGGATTATGAACCCGATCCCCATTGTGCGCCTGATCCCCAATGGGGGGCATGCAGGAGACAGCCAATCAATGGTTCTCTCTCATCATTGATGTTTCTATCTCTCTCTCCCTTTTCTTCCTCTCTGAAATCAATAAAAATACATAAAAAAAGGAAGTTCTAAAGGAATGCCATACTTCATTTTATCTATGTACCTCAGTGTTTCTTAATTGCTACCATCTAGTTAGGGCCTTCAGCTGTACTTTATAAACCTTTCCAGAAACTTTACTTGGTTAGGGCAGGAAGACTCAAAAGTCAACTAATCTGTTGTACTCCTTACAGGAAGCAGGACTACAAAAACAGAACCCAGTAGAAAGATTTGTTCATATGCAATGTAATGCACCCTGTGAATTTAAAGCTTTTCTATATGGATCCTTCTGCTAGATTTTGAACTAGTCAGATCCTAGAGAATCCCTTTGTCCAATTTATCTCACAATTTTTAATATGAAAGCATTTTTTGAAAATTCAGAGAACAATGCCTTAAATAAAACAGAACTGAAAAGATAAAAGAGCCAGGCTGGTGTGGTTCAGTGATTGAGTGTCAACCTATGCACCAAGAGGTCGCTATTTTGATACCCTGTCAGGGCACATGCCCGGGGTTGCAGGCTCAATCTTCAGCAGGGAGGTGTGCAGGAGGCAGCCAATCAATTGATGTTGATTTCTCTCTCTCATTGATGTTTCTATCTCCCTTTCCCTTACCCCTCTAATATCAATAAAAGTAAAAACATTAAAAAAAAAAGACAATAGAATCAGGGGAGGTTAGGCTAGAAAGCAAAACACTAAGGGGCAACTTGAGTCTTCAAGAAGGGTCATCTTCCATGTTTGGAAGGGGAAGGACTGAACATGTATTCAATGTCTACTATGTATCAAACACTACACTATTACCTCACTTATCCTAAAAATTAACTCAGTGAAGTAGCTGGTACAATCCCCATTTTACAATTGAGGAAACTGAAACTCAGAAAAGTTAAATTGATAAATCAGTCCAGCCAGTGTGGCTCAGTGGTTGAGCATCAACTCATAAACAGGAGGTCACGGTTTGATTCCCCATCAGGGAACATGCCTGGTATTTCAGGCTTGATTCCCAGGAGGGAGTCTGCAGGAGGCAACCATAGATGATTCTCTCTCATCATTGATGTTTCTCTCGCTTGCTCTCTCTCCCCCTTACCTTTCCTCTCTCTGAAATCAATACACATATTAAAAAAAAATTGATAAAGCAACAAAGGCTATTAAAGTACCAGAATAAAAGATTAAAACCCAGGCTTTCTCTAACTTCAAACCTCACACTTTTATTATTGCCTCTCAATGGCATGTGTGTGTCAGTGGTAGGTTTTTTTTTAAAACAAGTAAAAGCTTATTTTGTAAAATTTTGGGAAGTACAGTTTTTAACCTCAGACGCTGTTATGCAGCTAAAGGCAATAAAAGGGCTCGGCAGGTGCCTCTGATATTCAGTTACCTGATCTTTTCTTTTCTTTTTCAATTTTTTCTCTCCTTAGTTTCACTTCTCTTGGAGAGCTAGAAACAGGATGTAATGGGGGAAAACTCAAGAATCTTCCTAAAAATGGCTCATCCTCAGGCAAAAGTACTTTCTAGACACAATTTTTTGAAACTAACTCCTTTAAATGATCTTTCCTTGAGCCTCTGGAGATCTTGGATGTCTCACAAGCCAAAGAAAGAAAGGCTAAGGTGTAAACAACACAGAGAGATGACCCATTTGTTTCCTAGCCAGACACTTTAAATAATCGTATCTTATCCAATGTGTTCTATGTGTCAGGAATTTTTTATTGTTTCATCTTGTCTTTATAACTAGGATTATCCTCATTTAACAACCAGAGAAACCTGGGTTCAGAAAAGTTATGTAACTTGTCAGAGATCACAAAACTAATTAGTGACAGAGCAGGTACTTAACCCCATGTCACTCCTTACGTTAGTCAGATCAAGTTCAACTAATCTTGTGGCATTTCTTTTACTCTTTTACTATAATTTATTCTTTCAATTTTTGGCAGCCCCTGCAGATGAGGACAATTTTTAAAATATATGTCTCAAAGGAAAAAACATGAGTTTTGAAGCTCGACAGAACTGGGTTTGATTCCCATCTCTGCTACAAGCTTGGTATGTGACCTTCAGCAAGTCATTAAACCTCTTCGTCTTCCCTTCTTACTTTAATATATATATATATATATATATTTCTTTTACTGACTTCAAAGAGGAAGGGAGAGGGAGAGAAAGATAGAAACATCAATGATGAGACAGAATCATTGATTGGCTGCCTTCTGCACGCCCCCCACTGGGGATCGAGCCTGCAACCCAGGCATTTGCCCTTGGCCAGAATCGAACCTGGGACCCCACTGAGCCAAACCGGCTAGGGCGTCCCTTCTTATTTTTAAAGAAAATTATGGCATATTACCTGTGGTCTCCCAAATCTCTTTCTCAGGGCACAATTTAGGGTTTAGGGCCTTATTTCTTAAAAATACTTTTGAGATAATTGTAGATTTATATGCAGTTGTAAAATATAACTGATGTTTAGATGCTTCACGCAGTTTTCTCTATACTTTGCGTATCTACAGTACAATCTCATAACCAGAAAATTAACATTATCTGTTGACTTTATTAAAATTTCACCAGTTTTACATGCACTTATTTGGGTGTGTCTTTAGTTCTATGCAGCTTAATTAGATTAATGTAACCACTACCATAGTCAAAGTACAGAGCAGTTTCATCACCAGGATTATTCTCCATGCTATACACTTCTACAGCCACAGTCCCTCCATTTCTCACTCACCATTAGCAACCACTAATCTGTTCTCCATCTCTTATTTTGTCTTTTCAAGAATGTAAAATTAATCCTGGCCAGGTAGCTCTGGTTAGACAATCATCCTGATAAGCCAAGGTTGCAGGTACCATCCCATCAGGTCACATTCAAGAATCAACCAATGAATGCATAAATAAGTGGAACAACAAAATTGATATTTCTCTCTCTCCTTTCCCCTCTCTCTTAAAAAACAAAGAAGTAGAATGTTAAATTAGTGGAATTACACAGTATGTAATCTTTGAAGATTATTTTCACTCAGTATAATTCTCTCAAGATACCAATTGTTGCATTCATCAATACGTCATTTCTTTTTATTGCTGAGTAGTCTTCCATGGTATGGATATACCATGCTTTAACTATTCATCTATTGGAGACATATGGTTTGTTTTCAGTTTTTGCCTATTATGAATAAAGCTGCTATGAACATTCATGTACAGGTGAACCTAAGTTTTTCAGTGCTTAAAAGTACAATTGCTAAGTCATAAACATATTTAGTTTTGTAAAAAACTGTTTTAACAGATACATAAAAAATACTGTACTATATCTATTCAGGCTTATGGAATTTACTTTTTCACCTAATATTAAATTTTCAAGATTTCTCCATGTTGTTGCATGTAGCTGTAGTCTTCATTTTTATTGCTATATAAGTAATTCATTTTGAAAATCTCATAGTATCCAATCAGTGGTGAAACAAGTTGTACCATCTTGTGAATAAGGTATACTATTTTATGAATGAAGAATTCGTGTGCAAAAGTTTCTTTGGGCATATTCTTAGAATGGTATGGTTGAATTTTAATGAATTTTAATGTTCAACCCTTTTTTAAATACCATTTTCTTTTAAATATATTTTATTGATTTTTTACAGAGAGGAAGGGAGAGCGAGAGTTAGAAACATCGATGAGAGAGAAACATCAATCAGCTGCCTCCTGCACACCCCCTACTGGGAATGTGCCCGCAACCAAGGTACATGCCCTTGACCGGAATAGAACCTGTGACTCTTGAGTCCACAGGCTGACGCTCTATCCACTGAGCCAAAACGGTTAGGGCTAATGTTCAGCTTTTAAATGAAATGCCAAAATGTTATCCAAAGTGGTTAATACTTCCACCAGCAATGTAATTCACATTCTCTCAAGTTCCTGGTCTTGTTGCTTAATCTGTTAATACAGGTTTTCATTATTTTCCTATCTTGGAAATTTTTTTCTCATTTATCTTCATTTATTCTTTTTTAAAATCCTCACCCGAGGACATATATATTGATTTTTAGAGAGAAGGAAGGGAGAGAGGAAGAGAGGGAGGTTACCTTCTGTATGTGCCCTGACCAGGGATTGAACCTGCAACCTCTTGGCATATGGGACACTCCACCAACTGAGCCACATGCCAGGGCTCATTTACTCTTTGTATTAAATCAAACTTTTATGCTTCCTAGTCTTCGTGGGGTGGTCTTATATAGTAGGTGTTGTGTGGGAACCAGGGGCGCAGTCTCTTAGATCTCCTGAGTTGGAATGTCCCTTGAGTTACTTGAGTTCTCCTGTTCATAACTGGGTCTTGAATGTTGCTGTTCCATCCAAGGATGAAATCTCTCAGGCTGGCTTCATTTACTCTTTAAAGTTACTTTACATTCCACAAGTCACATTAAAAAAGAAATCCAGTTAGAATTAGTTTGGAAAATGCAAAAAATCAACATGTTAATTTAAAAATTCTGTCATCTTGCTCGTCTGGTATGGCTCAGAGGTTGAGTGACAACCTATGAACCAGGGGGTTGTGGTTTGATTCCTGGTCAGGGCACATGCCCGGGTTATGGACTCCATTCCAAGTGGGGGAGCATGCAGGAGGCAGCCGATCCATTATTCTCTCTCATCATTGATGTTTCTCTCTTTCTCCCCCTTCCTCTCTTAAATCAATAAAAAAAAATTTTTTTTTTTAATTTTGTCATCTTGCCCTGGCCAAGTAGCTTAGTTGGTTGGAGCATCGTCCCGATGTACCAAGGTTTCGTGTTTGATCTCCAATCAGGGCACATACAAGAATCAACCAACGGCTGGCATGGCATGGCTCAGTGGTTGAGTGTTGACCTATGAACCAGAGGTCACGGTTTGATTTCCAGTCAGAGCACATGCTCAGGGTTGCAGGCTTGATCCCCAGTGTGGGGTGTACAGCCAATCAATGATTCTCTCTTATCATTGATGTTTCTACCTCTCCCTCTCCCTTCCTCTCTGAAATCAATAAAAATATATTTAAAAAAAAAGAATCAGCCAACGAATGCATAAATAAGTGGAATAACAAAATTGATGTTTCTCTCTTCCTTTCTCTCAAAATCAATTAAAAAATTTTTAAAATAAAAATTCTATAATCTTTGTAACAGTAGTTCCTCCTTGCCCCTCGTAGGAAATGACATATTTTTTTTATTCAGATCTTCATCACCTTCAGTAAAATTTTAAGTTGACAATATGATCACAATATTCTTCATCTGTAAGAGTAAGAACTGATTTTTATTGCCTGTCTCAAGGCATTTGATACTGTTCTAAAAATGAGATCATTTTTATTACTTCTTTTCTAATGCTCATAGAACAGAAACCTACTGATTTGCACATCTTTAACTTGCAATCAACCACATCACTGACCACTTTTCTAGGTAAACAATCATGATGTTGTTGCAAACAGTGAGTGATAATTTCTGCCTTTCTTTCCTAATATTTATACTTATCTGTATTTGAACTATGATTTCTTTGAAATTCCACTTTCCGGTTTAAATAGGTCGTCTAGTCCTGTAGAATGAAATAGGAACATCTAGATATATTTTTATAGTGTATTATAAATAAATTAAAGGAGTTAACTATTTTGAAGTTCCAATAAACTTCCCAAATGTTCTATACTGTGTGCTTTTGGAAAGTAGATTTCTGAGTATCCTTTCAAGATCTGGGGATTGTTAATCTATTAAATGCTTACTGATTCCTGAGTTATTTACACTAACTTATATTTTCCTAATTGGAGAAAGTAGAAAAAAAGAACAGTGATATACTTAAAAGCATTTTATGTTTATTATATAAGCATTTAACACAAATTATAAATTATTTTTGTCTCAGAAAGCAAGCATGGGTACACTGAATCCTTGCATGTCCGTAAATGCATTTGTCATCACAGTTAAATATCAACTTGGCTAATACAGAAGTCTATATTCAAAACCCAAATCCCTTAGAACTGTGTTATTTTTCCATCATGAAGATGAATATCCATTCATCAAATGTTTAGTAAGAAGCCTGTGTGTGTGGCACTCTTCAAGGAACAGGAGATGTGTGGTAAACAAAGGAGACAAGAGACCCCTGTCCTGGTGGAGCTGACACCCTAGCTATGAAGGAGAAGGGGTGGTCAACAAACACAGAACTACAATATATAATGCACCAGATGCTGAGAAGGGCAAAGTAAAGCTGGGCAAGGGACAGGGAGAGCTATGTGAATAGTGAAGGAAGAGTGGTCTGGGTCTTGCTGCAAATCTTTGAAAATAAGCAGACGTGCCTCAGTCACTGACCCAAGGGCCAGGCTCTCTCTATGGGTTTCCTTTTTCTGTATCTTGGCCTTGTCATCTTCACTGCCCTGTTCTAGTACTCTGATATGTTCAAAATGATTTTATAATATTTTGTCTAAGTAGTACAAAAAATATGTATTTTTAATCCTTACCTGAGGATATGTTTTCATTGATTTCAGAGAGAGAAGGAGGTGGGCAGGGGGAGAGAAAAAGGGGGGAAGAGAGAGAAACATTTATTAGCATGCACCCCGACAGGGTACTGAACCGGAAACCTTTTGGTGTATGTACAATGCTCTACTGAGCTGCCCAGCCAGGGCCGGCCTATCATCTATCTATCCATCCATCCATCCATCCATCCATCCATCCACATTAATTGCAGAGAGAGAGGGAGAGGGAGAGATAGAAACATCAATTAATGAGGCTTTGATCAGCTGCCTCCTTCATGCCCCGCACTGGGGATGGAGCCCATAACCCAGGCATATGCCCCGACCAGGAATCGAACCATAACCTCCTGGTCGCTGCTCAACCTCTGAGCCACGTGGGCCAGGTCCAAAATATTTTCTTAAGTACAATTTATTGCAGGTACTATAGTGGAGGGGTGGAGAGGGTTAAGTGTGTGGACTCAGACTGATTTCAAATCCTGGTTATATGCTGTTTACTAACTTTGTTACCTTGGCTAATTTAATCTCTGTATGTATGGTTCTCTCATCTGTAAAAGTGAGGATAATAAGAGTAACTTCATAGTATTGTCCTGAAGACTAAATATTTGATGTTAAGTGCTTAGACCAGTGCCTGAACAGTAAATGTTAGCTATATTTTTCTTACCGTATCCTTATCAGAGCTTAAATACCACTATTCTGTCTTCTCAGTCTCTTACTTTCTTGTAGTTGGTTACCTTCACTACAATTCCTTTTCCAGATCATTCAAAAATACCTTAAAAGTTGGGTTCAACATATACCAAGATTTTCCATGCTAAGAAATATACATAGACTGTTTCTTAATAAACAAGCATTACCTTAATCCCTTTCTCCAATTAAATTTCAGTTTGGTTAAAAAAAAACACACATAAAAAAGCCCACGTTAAAAAAAATTAAAGAGCACTGTATTTTCATAACCATATTTAACCATGAATTTATATATAGAAGGAAATGGTTGTGACAAACTGTCATCTAACAATCATGTCAAAGGGAATTGTGTTAGTGCTTCACACATCATTTAATCCTCACAACTCACTATCCCACTTTACACTTGAGGTTGCTGAGGTTCAGAATGTTTCCCAAGAGTAGGTAATTACTTAAGCATCAGGATTAAACCAACAGCTTAAAGTCCTAAAGTTTGATATTTTAGTCTCACAAATTTTACTTGGACTAACTAAAGATTTGAGAAAATAAAAATCAGACTACTAAGTCAACTTTTTTCACTTAGTCTAACATTCCTAACCCTGTATGTACTTGCTTTCAAATTCAATTACCTGGTGTTTGCTATATGCAAGACAATCTGAAAAACAAAGATAAAAAGCATTCCTTGCTCTCAAAAAGCTTGCCGGAAGAACACAATGAACAAACCAACTGTGTTACAGAACAGCAAAGCACTGAGTTGAAAATGAAGCACTTTAAATATTCTTAGTTTGCTTTTTTTAAAGACCCCCTTACCGATGTTTGGAGATAGAGAACAAAGGGAGGGAAATATTTTCATAACGATCTGTCCATTGTATCAACCTTGCCGGAGTCCAACTATTCATTCAGTGTTGAAGGTTGCGAATTTTTACTTAAAACTCAGGTATCATAAGAAATACTTAAAACAACATTTCAACCATAAGTGAGGGCAAAACAGCCGGCTTCAGGGAGAAATCAGAGCGACTAGGTAATTGGCCAGGGCAGAGCAGGAAAGGAGCACTAGTCTACCGACAATAGAGAACAAAGACTACTATTCCTAATCTATTTCACTACCGAAGCAAAAACAAACAAAAAGACCAAGCCTTTCAGGTGCATGCATCGTGCAACTTCCTCAATGTCTGTCCAGCTCGTTGGGGAACGTCATGCAACCACCCTCTACCCCATTTTCACTGTTTTTAGGGTTATTTTTCTCCTTGAAGGATGGCGAACATACGTAGTAAAATAAAGGTGTCCAATCTTCCAGCTCTGTAATTATTTTATGTGCCGAAGTCAGAAATCTGATTAGGAAAACCTTAAGCGTCGATTCCCACAGGTTGCTCCTGCCTGGGAGAAACTTAAGCTCATTACCGCTAAGTCCGACCTGGACCCAGCGACCTCGGCGCGCTGGACAGGACACTCCAGCCTCACCCCATCTTACTTCAGCCCTCCCTCCCACGGTCCCTTCCTGCTCTGGCTGTCTTCACCTCCTACACTCTCAATTGAGGCGCCTACCGCTACCCACAGCCAGAAAAGCTTTCCCTTAGGGGGAAGGGGCGTTAAAGGTTCGTTTCTGGAAGAATCTGAACACTTGGGGCATGGGGCAGCTGCAAGAGGTGGGAGGGGGAAGGGTCGGTAAGGGGGCGGGGACCTTAGCACGACCCATCCACCTCCTTGCGCTGAGATCCCTAAGTCCCCTTCGGGCCTCCACTGCAGCCTAGACATTCTCCTTCGCACCCTTGGCGGGATGGGAACATGAAATCCAGGCTCCCGAAGATGACTATGAGAGAAGGGGGGGTTCACTGCTGCCTCAGTCTCCAGGGGGCGGGAAGCAAGGGGAACAAAGCCGCTTGCCACCCATGCTCCCGGGTGGCCGGGCGACCCAGAAGGACCAGGGAGGCCCGCTTACCTGCCGTCAGCAACTGCATGGCATGAGTGAAGGACGGGTCGAGCGAGTCCTTCTCAGCCATGAGTTCGGGCAGGTACTTGTTCTCCGGCTCCATCTTGACGGAGGCAGTGGCTGAGGGGGGCAGCAGCGGGGTCGGCGCCGGACCGCCCACTGTCGCGTCGGGACCTGTGGCCGAGGGCGGCAGCAGCGGTGGCGGCTGCGTGGCGGGCGAGGCCCGGGCTGCCCCCCGGGACCCTCCTCCGCCTCCCCTGGACCGGTGAGGCAGCGGTGGCTGCCGAGACGGCGCCTGACGCACCGAGGGGTGGGCACCTGAGGGGTCCATGGAGCCGCTGCGGCCCGAGGACCGGCTCATGCGCGCGGCGGGGTCGTCCCGGCGCTGCATTGGGGAGGATGTGCGATCGAGAAATCGAGAAAGCGACGCGGCAGCGGCAGAGGCCTCAGAGGCGGTTGGCGGGGGTGGAAGAGCGGGAGCAACGCCGACCGAAGCCGACCCGAGCGACCCAGCGAAAGAGAGCACCGGAAATGAGGCGGCGCGCGTGCGCAGCCGGGCACCGGCACCGCCCTTGGGTTTCTCCGTGGAGAACAAAGTCCCCAATCGGGCCTCGGCGCCTGCGCACCGCCGCGGAACCCAAAGAAGTCGCCTTCCCCGCTCCTCTCTCCCCTCCAAGCCCGCCCGGCTAGAGCCTCGTGCGCGTGCGCGGGTGGCCGCGGGCTTCTTCGTTCGTTTTCTTTTCCACGTGACTCAGCGCTAGCGGGACACGCGTCTCCTCCCCCAGTGCGCGGAGGGGGCGGGGGTTGTGGAATGTCTTTGTCTGCGCGCGGGCCGCGGAGTGCGGGGCGGAAGATCTGTTACTCGCGGGGCCACACACCCCTTCCCCCCTCAACGGCTGAGCCGCTGACGCGGGCTGCGCTCAGTGGGTCGGGGGGAGGTCACTGACCTGTGGAAATGAAAAGAGACAAGCCTGGGGAACTGGGTGGAAGATGCGGGGGAGGGGTGGCGGGAAGAAGAGAGAATTGAGGTTGTTTAGGCAGGAAGCCTGGAAGGAGAGAGCCGGCCTGAACTGGGAGAGGGGCAGAGGGCTCAGGGGGAGGCTAGGGGTGACGAAGGGGCAGCTAGGTAAGAGTCTGACGCAGGGAGGGGGGGCGGAGGGGGGGCAGTGGGAAGATTGAAGTCCATTGGAAGATATGAACTAGGTCCTCGTTACTAGGAGATCCGCAACAAAGTGGGATAGAGGCCAGGTCCTTAATCCATGATGGTTGCGTCATTAGGGTGACTCTTACTGATGTGAGTGCTAGTCCTCCTCCCTATGTTGGGCCCTTCATAATGGATTATTCCAAACTTGCTCAGAGAGCCCCTTACCACTGCTGTGGAGGCCAAGGTGTAGTAGCCTCCCACATCATTCTCATCCCGGAGTGCTTTATGCACCAACGTGCGCCTTCTCTAACCTTTCCATAGTTTTTTGTTTCCCCCATTCAAAGCACTTCCCTTTTCCTTCTGGATCAGTTTCCCAAATATGCCCATGCAAAAGCATTTCTGAAAAATGTCTTCTGGGTGCCTGGAAACTTGATTTTTGAATCTGGAGCTTAAACACCTTCCAGTAGGACACATTAAGGCCTGGCTACCTTCTTGTGGTGGGGGAAAGAAGTCACCCACAGAAATTAGAACAAAACACAAGCATAAACATAAATAATCTTATGTATATTATACAGATATATTTCCAGTGTCTGGTGCAGTACTTTACTTTGAGGTCACAAAGGTAGTTTATAATAAAGTAGAATAAAAATGTTTTAAATAATTGTAATGAAAAATTGGAATGTGACAAGTGCCAAAAGATAAGCAAATATTAAGTGAGATTGGAGTTCATAGCACAAGATAGATTTCAGACAGGGAGAATGAGTTCCAGGCAAATGGAAATGTGAAAAAAATGAGCAGAGATGAGACTGTCAAGAGATACCTTTAAGGAGTAATCCAGTTATGACTGTGAAGAAATAGGTGGGTTGAGACAGCAAATGTATGCAGGAGGCGAAAGGGGGCAAAGAGGATTTATAGCTCCCTTGCAATTCATTTCTGCTGCTGTTTTTGAAAATTCTGCTTTGATGGTGGTGTTACAAATGGCTGAAGTGTCCTTGCTCTGTAATGAGATGCCCAGCTGGAGGTACCCCGAGCTGAGCCTAATAAAACTTTGATAAAGAAGAGTCTGAGAAGGAGCTGGGTTTCTAGACCAGAATCAACATTCTTACAGGATGGCTGCCAAACTTTTACTTACTTTTTCTGTGGGTTGGGTTGAGAGGAGGTTTGAGCCTTTCTTTCTGGTGAGACACACAAAAGGTAATCTGTGAAGCCACGGTTATGCAGCTGCAGTGTAGTCACCTGCTAATGATGCAGCAGCCTTCCACTGTGGAGGGAGGGTGGAGGGGGTGGGGTGAACCCTTCCATGAGGGTAGGGAAGAATAATTCCTGTCCTGAGAGCTGAGAGGTCTGGAGTTCATATGTGTTGACCACCCAATGCTGTCTCAGGCTCTCCTGAAACTATTAACAGTATGGCCTTGTGAAAACACTGACTTTGAAGTGAGGCAGACAAATTCAAATCCAGCAATGCCTTGTCCTTGCTGTGTGTCATTAGGAAAACCCACAACCTATCTGAGCCTAGTTTCCTCCTTTATAAAATGACCTCTACCTTGCACAATTGTGAACATTAACAAATACCAGTGTAAACCTCTTGACAGTAGGGCTTGTAAGCAGAAGTTATTAATAATCATTATTATGCCATTTAGAGCCTAAGGAAGAGTTTTGGGTGCTCATGTTGGATGTGGATCTGAAAGGCCTGCTCTCATCTCTCACTTTCATGGATTATAGCTAGACTTTGTTCTGGAACAGGGAGGTTCCAAAAAGACTAAGTTTCTTGTACTCTATTTTCTTCCATAACCTAGTCACTATGGCATAGAGTGCAGGAGCAATTGAGAGCATTGTGATTCAGATGGAGTTAGGGCCAAAGCTGGCTCTTCCATTACTTAACCTTGCTCATCCTCTGTTTCCTCCTAGATAAGGCAGGGCTCCTAACAATAACTACCCCAGGACTGAGGATTAAATGGCAGTACCTCTGTAAAGCACTAAGTACAGGAGCTGGCAATTAGTAGGTGCTTGATAACCAAAAGAAGCCATTGTTGTTATTACTTCACATGTGTACTGAGTACCTTATTTCAGTCTTGATCTCCACAGATCTGCCTCCCCTGCTTCACAACCAGTCCCCAGGAGAAGGGCTCCAGCCCTGGGCAGGAGAGTTTCTCTTTCAAGGGTGTAGTTTATCTGTTCAATCTTAAACACCTATCTGGTGCCGAATATGTGGAGGATGGAGGACACAGGGAGATTTAGATTCAACATTTTAAAGTGTTTTTCGAAGATTTTTTTTTTAAATTACAAAAAATATACTTTTAGCTTTAAGAAAAATCCAACCATAATAAAGGCATAAAGTGAAAAGTAAAACTCCCCCCAAAATCTTGCCCATTCTCTTGACTGGCATTCTTTCAAGATGCTATTCAGGGGTTGCTTGTGTATTGAGACATTTTAGTACATCTATATTGCAAGTCTATCTTTTTTGTTTCAAACACAAACTAGTATTTTATACAGTTTTTAAGTGAAATATTCTGGTCACCTTTCCTTGTCAGTATATATAAGTCTGTAAGCCATGGTTGCATAGTATTATGTTGTGTTCTTTTAAGTAGTTCACTTCTGATAGAAATATAGGTTGATTCCAATTTTCCAGTATTGCAAACCATACTGCAATGAGCATCAGTATACAGAACATTTTTGTGCATAATAGCAATATATCGATAGGATAATTCCTAGAAATAGCATAAAAAGGCTGCACCAAGCAGGAGAGTAGGCAGCATCCTCTTCTTCCACCTCCTCAATCAAATTCTGGGTACCCTCTTCCAATTTTTTTAGTCTTCATCAATGTAATAGCATGAGATTCAACATGGAATAGGAGAGTCCATGCCTTCAAGGAACTCACTATTTAGTGGAGACGAGTATGGAAACCAAGAGTTACCATGTAATAGTGTGAAAGTGTTATAATAGAACACAGCACAAATTGTTGTGGGAATGCATAGGAAGGGGTAACTGACCAATTGCTGACATGAATTAGGGAAGCTGGGTCTTTGAGAAGTTGTCAGGTGATGTGGAGTGGGGGGGGCCAGGACATTTAAATGTTGTGAGTTCAGCAGATCTTGGTCCCATGCCTTTACTTCCTCTTCCAGTTCAGGGTTCTGGAATTTAGATCTCTAACCCAAACTTCCTAGGTCCAAATCTAGATGCCCAGTGTATCCCTGGCATCCCCATTTGGATGTCTCAGAGACCCCTCAAACTCAATGTGTCCCTAATGGACCTCAAACAGTAGCCATTGGCAGTGCTTCTTCAGGACCCAGATGACTTCCTGTAGCTCAGGGCTTGGGAGAAACTTCTCTTTCAGAACCCAGGCCTGTTCTAGCACCTTGAGAACACCCAGGCCAGCAGAACTTACAGAGGCATTTACTTTCAGAGCCATTTTCCTTTCTTGCCTCACTCTAGTCAGGAGCTGCTCTTAGCAATCCCATAGAAGACACCTTTGGTAGTAGCAGTGGGCAGGGATGGGAGGGGATTGGAGCAGGGCTGGTGTGTCCAGTGACTTGGCCCTGCTGTTTTGTCCTATAACCCCATGTGAAAAGTTCCTAGAAGCGTCCCCAAAATACTGGAAGGGGATTTTGCAGGGGCAGTAACAGAAACTCAGAATGATGAGTGTTCATGTGTTTTTTTTTTGTTTTTTTTTTTTCATTCCACAGGCCGGTAAACCTGCATGATATTTGGGTTATAGCGATCTTTTTTTCTGCCTGTCCTCCCAACCAGAAGGTGAGTGGCTGTGGGCAGGAAACATTTCTGTCTTTGTATTTACAGAAACTGGAACAGAGCAGGCATTGGAAAAATGTATATTGGTCAAGTAAGTGTCAGCAAAATAATAAATTCTCATTCTCCCTGTTGCCTTTACCACGGACTTGCTCCTCCTTTAGTGTCCCCCATCTTAGGAACAGTACCTCCAACTCATTGCCTAGCTAGAAATCTGGGGCTCATCTTTCTTTCCATGGCCTCACAGCTCTATCCGCCATATACAATCCATGCCTAAATCCTATTATTGTTTATTTCACAAATATTGCAGCTCCCATCCATGTTTCTCTGTTCCACTACACCTCTGCCATAGTGCTTCACCTGAACATTTGAACTTCTGTCACCTCTGAACTGCTCCCCTACCTCTACTTCTAATCACTCTTTCTCTATTTTCCACCCAGAAGTCAGCATAATATTTTCAAAATGCAAATCTGATCATGTCTGTCTGCCTGTCTGTTTCTCCTACACACACACACACACACACACACACACACACACACCCCTTGTTGTTAGGTAGACCTTTTGAGTGACTTCCCATTGCCCTTAGGATAAAGACCAGAACCCTTATCATGTCTGACTGAGCCCTGCCTGTATGGCTAGCTTCCCCGGCTTTCCTGCATCATCTCATGCCTCTCTGCTTAGTTCCTGTCTTGGCAACCCTGGCCTTTTCAGTTCCTCAAACAAGGCAGACTCTTGCCTCCTCCAGAATGCACACTCTCTGGTTCCTTTACCTGAAACTGCTCTCCTCTCCCCAACCCAACCCCTGCCTGCCCCAATTCATCTTTTCCTTAGATACTATAATTCCTACACATTCTTCAGATATAGTACATGAAAATGTCTCTTCTTCAGGGAGGCCTTCCTAGATCCCCAGGGCAGGTCAGCTTAGCTCTTGTTATGTGTTCTCTCATGGCTCCCTTCTAATATCTATCACATTTTAAATTTGCTTCTCTGTGTCATTATTTGAGACGACACGGTCACTAGAGTAGAGAAGGGAACCAGGGACTCACAGGCCATATTCGGCCTGTGTATATGTTTTAATTGGCCTGGCTAATTTTAAAAAATTGCAATAGTTGCCAGTACCTAAACAATGGGAGATTTCACATTTTGAAAAAATTCTGTATTTCTAGTTTTTCTTAAAACATCAGATATTCTAGGAAGCCTGGGTTCGTATTCCTCCAAGTAATTAGCTTCAATCTTTAGAGAGCACTGCCTCTAACTTCCAAGGCATTTCTGCTATCAGCCTCACTGTCTGGCCCCGTGGTTGGCAAACTGCGGCTCGCGAGCCACATGCGGCTCTTTGGCCCCTTGAGTGTGGCTCTTCCACAAAATACCACGGCCTGAGCGAGTCTGTTTTGAAGAAGTGGGGTTAGAAGAAGTTTAAGTTTAAAAAATTTGGCTCTCAAAAGAAATTTCAATTGTTGTATTGTTGATATTTGGCTCTGTTGACTAATGAGTTTGCCCACCACTGGTCTAGGCCTTTGAATTTATGTCTCAGTCGTGGAAGGATCATTCTGGTGGTGGAATGGGAGAAGAGGTTGGAGTAAGTGGGAAAGGGCAATGGAAGCCAGAGGAACCCAGGGAGAGAAGGTCATATTCTAGTGGGAGACACCTGGACCCAAGAGATACTACATCTGGACTTAGTCAGTTGGGCCCAGGGCTGGAGTGGGGGAGGGGAATAAGCTTCAGTATCTAGGTCCCCTCTTCTACCATTAGAAGCTTTATTTGGCCTGGCCAGCATGGCTTAGAGGTTGAGTGTCAACCTATGAACCCGGAGATCACGGTTCAATTCCTGGTCAGGGCACATGCCCCGGGTTGCGGGCTCGATCCCCAGTGTGGGGCATGCAGGAGACAGGTGATCAATGATTCTCTCTCATAATTGATATTTAAATCTTTCTCTTCTCTATCCTTTCCTCTCTGAAATCAATAAAAAATAAAAAATATTTTTTTAAAAAAAGCTTTATTTGGATGGACGCTTTAATCACTAAGCAACCTGACCAGAGCTCAAATCAGTCTTTTTAAAAAAATCCTCACCTGATTTTTTTTAAATTTAATAAATATTTATTGTTCAGATTATTACAATTGTTCCTCTTTTTTCTCCCCATAGCTCCCCTCCACCTGGTTCCCACCCCACCCTCTGCCTTAACCTCCCCCCGACTGTCCTCATCCATAGGTGTACAATTTTTGTCCAGTCTCTTCCTGCACCCTCACACCCCTTCCCCCCCGAGAATTGTCAGTCCACTCCCTTTCTATGCCCCTGATTCTATTATATTCACCAGTTTATTTTGTTCATCAAATTTTTAATTCACTTGATTTTTAGATTCACTTGTTGATAGATAAATATTTGTTGTTCATAATTTTTATCTTTACCTTTTTCTTCTTCCTCTTCTTAAAGAATACCTTTCAGCATTTCATATAATACTGGTTTGGCGGTGATGAACTCCTTTAGCTTTTTCTTATCTGTGAAGCTCTTTATCTGCCCTTCAATTCTGAATGATAGCTTTGCTGGGGAGAGTAATCTTTTTTTTTTTTTTTTAATATATTTTATTGATTTTTTACAGAGAGGAAGGAAGAGGGATAGAGAGCTAGAAACATCGATCAGCTGCCTCCTGCACACCCCCTACTGGGGATGTGCCCACAACCAAGGTACATGCCCTTAACCGGAATCGAACCTGGGACCCTTCAGTCCACAGGCCGACGCTCTATCCACTGAGCCAAACCAGCCGGAGAATAATCTTGGTTGTAGGTTCTTGCTATTCATCACTTTGAATATTTCTTGCCACTCCCGTCTGGCCTGCGTAGTTTCTGTTGAGAAATCAGCTGACAGTCATCTGGGTGCTCCCCTGTAGGTAACTAACTGTTTTTCTCTTGCTGCTTTTAATATTCTCTCTTTGTCTTTTGCTCTTGGCATTTTAATTATGATGTGTCTTGGTGTGGTCCTCTTTGGATTCCTTTTGTTTGGGGTTCTGTGCACTTCCTGGACTTGTAAGTCTATTTCTTTCACCAGGTGGGGGAAGTTTTCAGTCATTATTTCTTCAAATAATGACTTTTCAGTATCTTGCTCTCTCTCTTCTTCTGGCACCACCATAATTCGGATATTGGTATGCTTGAAAGAAGCAGAGGCTTCTTTCACTATCTCCAACTTTTTGGATTTTTTTTTCTTTTTGCTTTTTCGGTTGAGTGTTTTTTGCTTCTTTGTATTTCAAATCTTTGACTTGATTCTTGCGGTCCTCTAGTCTGCTGTTGGGTCTCTGTATAATCTTTTTTATTTCAGTCAGTGTATGTTTAATTTCTAATTGGTCCTTTTTCATATTTTCGAGGGTCTCGTTATATTTATTGGCCTTTTCTAGGATATTCTTGAAAAGCCTTATAACTGTGGTTTTGAATTCTATATCCAGTCGTTTGTTTTCCTCCATTTCTTTCGTTTGTGATCTGTTTCTTTGTCACCGCATTTTCACTGCTTCCCTGAGTTGGTAGGGTAGCTTTGTGTGCTAGGTTTCCTATATGGCCCAGTGGGTCGGCCTCCCAGTTACCTGAGGTGGACACTCTTGGAGCACCCCTTTGTGGACTGTGTGTACAGCCTTTTTGTAGTTAAGTCTTGATTGCTGTTATCACTGGGAGGAACTGACCTCCAGGCCAGTTGGCTGTGAGGATCAGCTGTGTCTACGCTGGGAGAAGTTCGGTGCTGGAGACAGCCTTATATAGGATTAGACTTGCCAAATTGCAAAAGCGTCTTTGCTCAGCTTGGATGGGGTGGAGTCTCAGGGCGGAGCAGACAGTCTTGGCTTCCTGTCAGCCCTGCCCTTGCATGTGAGCGCGGGTGCGCGCCTCCAGACCTCTGCCTTCCCAGGCTCCCGAGCCTCTGCCCGAGAGTCCAGATTCCTCCCGCAAGAGCTTGGGTCCCCAGGGGCTCGCCTGGAACTGGGGTTCAGTGCAGTCAGAACTGGAGTTCAGTGCAGTCAGGAGCTTCCGACTCCCTTCTGCTAGGGAAAGCCTGTGGCAACCTCTGGCAGTCTTTGTGTGCACTGGCACGCACGCACCTCCAGACCCCTGCCGGCCCGGACTCCCCCAGGTGTCCGAGTCTCCGAGTGCCTTTCTCTCTACCTGACAGTCCAGACTCCCCCTGTATGAGCCTGGGTCCACGGGGTTTTGCCTGGAACTGGGGTTCAGTGCAGTCGGGGGCTTCCTTCCCCCTCCCGTCAGAGAAAGTCAGCCAGGCTCTCAGCCACCCTTCCTCTCTGCGTGCACAAAGACCCTTTGCCGTACCTCAACCCTTTGCCATTCCTCCGATTCTCTGTGAGCTTTTCTCTTTCCTTCTAGTTGTAGAGTTTCCACTCAGCCAGATTTCCTGTGGTTCTGGATGGTGTCAGTTCTGTCTTTTAGTTGTAGTTTTGAAATTGTTGTGTGAGGCAGCAGTTTAGGTGTTTACCTATGCCGCCATCTTGGTTTTTCCCTGCGCTGCTTTCTTAAAGTTTATTAAGTGTTTTAAATTTTCTTTTGTGGGGGAGGGAGGAGCAATAATCCACTGTTCTAAAGAAAAAACAATTTAAAGGAAATTAAAGTTGGAGTCTTTTCCTCTTGGTAAATTTTACTATTACAAACAGAAACTTCCGAAATCTTTTGTTCACCTTAGAGCCCAATGTCTATAATGCCTTGTATATAATAACTACTACAAATCATAATTATTAACATTTTCTAAGGGCTTGGCTTAGTATGTGCCAGGTTGTATAAGCCTTTAAGTCTCGGAGAAAAGACTATAGTTATGCCCTCTTTACAAAGAGGAAGAAACCAAGGCTCAGATAATTTAAATAATTTTCCCAGATCACATAAGTGGTTAATTAAGGTTTGGACCTCAGTGTTGCCTGATTTCAAAGTCCAAGCTCTTAGACTACAAATAATTGTAGAGATTTGTTCTAAGACATACTTATTTAACTGTATGAGGATGATTATTATAATGAGGGTGTTTCTCCTACAATTTTAAACAAGTCAGACTCTTCTCGTTCCAAAATGCTCTTCAGTTTAATCCAAGTTATCAGATCAAAATATGAACTGGGAAGCATTAGGGACCATTATTTTTTTCTTGGACTTCAACACAGGGCCCACTTGACACTTTGTTGATGGTTACAGAGCTTTTACATTTGTAAGTGCCACAGAATTACCAGGTTGTCATTAGCAATTGTTCTTAGTAAGAGATCTAAAACATTTCTGTGAAGATGGCTGATACAGAAATAGTGGATATGTTCTCCACTAGATGGGGTAAGGCAAGGAGAGCTGAGATATGCGTGATTATTAGGCATCAAATAGCATAGCAAAAGCCAAGTATCTTAGGTGGGGTCTGCCTGTTGAACCTAAAAAGGTAGTTATAGAACAAGAGTGGTTCCTGTTTGCTTGGTTGTGTTTGTTTGGTGATGAAAATGCAAGGTGTTCTCAAATAACCAAAATACTGGTATCCCTTTCATAGAGAGATGGTAAAGCCATCAGCAAAAACTTCCTTAAGATGTCACATCTTAAGACAAATTCTGGATGCATAGAAATAGTTTAGTAAATCACAGCCAGGTAGTTCCTGGGAATGCCATCTAGGAGACAATCTGCAAAGTTGGGGTGATGTCAAAGGATGTGTATATGTCTTAAAAAAACATATATGGTGCCATCTTCTCCATGGCCAGAATACAAGGGTCCAGGGAGGAAGTGGGAGTGATCCTTCTCATATTTATACTTAATAAGTCACTAAACAGCCCTAGCTGGTTTGGCTCAGTGGATAGAGCATTGGCCTGCAGACTGAAGGGTCCCAGGTTCAATTCCAGTCAAGGGTACATGCCTGGGTTGTGGGCTCGATCCCCAGTAGGGGGCATGCAGGAGGCAACAGATCACTCTCATCATTGTGCACTCTCATCATTGATGTTTCTATCTCTCTCTCCCTCTCCTTTCCTCTCTGAAATCAATAAAAAGTATATTAAAAAAATAATTCACTAAACAATTTTTTGCTTTTTCTTCTGCAATTTTGGTTTAAGTGAGTGGAGGTCTTATTTCCCACTTCCTTCAGAGAACATAGACATTAAGTTATTCCCTTCAAATTGGAGGCTGTGACTTCCCCCTGGTCATTCTGAGCTTCTCAGGCAATTGAGTCAATGGCAGAAAAAGGGTTTTTAATATTGGCTAGGGTGATTATCAAGTGGAAATTAGGTTGCTGCTACCACATGGGATAAGGAGAACTATGTCTGTTCCCAGTGGATTCACCAGGGTGTCTCGTAGTACTCCCATATTCAATCACCATAAATGTAAAACTGTAGCAAAGCAATAAAAAAGACAGGACCACCTAGCAGTGAATCCTGTGGAAATGGAGGTTTGGATCATCCCACCAAGCCAAGACTCCCCTCTAGCCAACGTGCTGGCAGAAGGTAAGGGGAATATGGAATAGATGGCAGAAGAAGGCAGTTATGAGTACCAGCTTAGCCTCATGATCGCCTACTGAAGCAGGATCTATAGCTACTGTGGATATCTTACATTCATTGATTATTTCTTCTTCTCCGTTTCTCTCCTCCCCCCCACAATGCACCACTTTCTGGCATGAAAAACATTGGTGGTGGCTAACTTCACAATTTAGGTTCCAGGTGGAAGAATAATTGACATTACTCAGCTACAATGTGGTTGGTAACCGTGTTTGCCCTGTGCCCCAGAAAGCTAAGCTCCATGGACTATATCATCTGGGCTCATTGCTCACTTGAGTCCCACCAATGGAAGGAACTAGCAAGAGATGGGCATGCAGAAGGAGAGTGGGTTTGGGGTTTTTCCCTGCCCACTGGCAGTAACTGCTTCCTTCTAAGCAGCTTCTGTCAGCAGCCCCTTTTCCATGGCTTGGGGTCTCACTGGGTTCGGGGAACTCCATTTCCTTCCCCTTGCTTTTCACACAAGCACTGTCCGAACTTCCTGGTGTTGCAAGTGTCTGGCTACCTCAACCTCCATTTTTGGTTCCCTTAACTGTGCTTACACATCTTGAATAGTGTCTTCATTAAAGTTGGAGTCATCTGAGTTTAGTTGAATTTCCTGCTGAGGCTCTAACTGATCAATCATTTAAAGGTGAGATGCAAAATTCTACTTATTATTAAAAATAAATCAATCCATAAAACATATTAAGAAGGATGGGAGATGAAAGTTAGGTCATTCTTTACAAAAACATTTACTGAGTGCTTCCTATGGGCAAAATGGGTGTTGGGAATATGAAAATGTCAGTTGCCGCCCCTGTGGACAAGCCAGCCAAGAGGCAGAGGTGTACATAAACTGTGCAGTGAGATAAGTGCTTTGGAATAGAGTTGTTGAAGTGCTATGGGACAGATTTGAAGTTTACTCATTCATTTTACAACTTGGATTGATTATAATCCCCCTCCTCCCCTAGCCCAGAAAATGGCATGTAAAATCTAAGAGAAACACAATTTCTTTTTTTTTAATAAATCTTTATTGTTCAGATTATTACAGGTGTTCCTCTTTTTTTTCCCCCCATAGCTCCCCTCCACCTGATTCCCCACCCCACCCCATGCCCTTACCCCCCGCCACTGTCTTCATCCATAGGAGTAAGATTTTTGTCCAATCTCTTCCCGCACCCCTCACACCTGCTTCCCCTGAGAATCATCAGTCCACTCCCTTTCTATGTCCCTGATTCTATTATATTCACCAGTCCATTCTGTTCTTCAGATTTTTTATTCACTTGATTTTTAGATTCACTTGTTGGTAGGTATGTATTTGATGTCATTTTATTGTTCATAATTTTTATCTTTACCTTTTTCTTCTTCTTCCTCTTCTTAAAGAATACCCTTCAGCATTTCATGTAATCCTGGTTTGGTGGTGATGAACTCCTTTAGCTTTTTCTTGTCTGTGAAGCTCTTTATCTGACCTTCAACTCTGAATGATAGCTTTGCTGGGTAGAGTAATCTTGGTTGTAGGTTCTTGCTATTCATCACTTTGAATATTTCTTGCCACTCCCTTCTGGCCTGCATAGTTTCTGCTGAGAAATCAGCTGACAGTCGTATGGGTACTCCCTTGTAGGTAACTATCGGGTTTTTCTCTTGCTGCTTTTAATATTCTCTCTTTGTCTTTTGCCCTTGGCATTTTAATTATGATGTGTCTTGGTGTGGTCCTCTTTGGATTCCTTTTGTTTGGGGTTCTGTGCACTTCCTGGACTTGTAAGTCTATTTCTTTCACCAGGTAGGGAAAGTTTATTGTCATTATTTCTTCTAATAGGTTTTCAGTATTTTGCTCTCTCTCTTCTTCTGGCACCCCAAAAATTCAGATGTTGGTTCGCTTAAAGTTGTCCTAGAAGCTCCTTACACTATCTTCATATTTTTGGATTCTTTTTTCTTTTTGTTTTTCTGGTTGGATGTTTTTTGTTTCCACATATTTCAGATCTTTGGTTTGATTCTTGGGGTACATTGATCTACAGTTGAGTTTCTGTATATTCTTTATTTCAGACAGTGTATGCTTCATTTCTGACTGATCCTTTTCCATTTTTTTTGGCATTCTCATTAATATCCTTAAAGGTCTCATCAAGTGTCTCAGCGGTTTTAAGAAGATTCTTGAGTAACCTTATAAATGTGGTTCTGAACTCTATGTTATCCAGTAGTTTGCTTTCCTCCGTTTCTTTCATTCGTGACATGTTTCTTTGTCTCCACATTTTGGCTGCTTCCCTGTGTTGATGGAGTAGCTTTGTGTGGTAGGTGATCTATAGGGGGCAGTAGCTTAGCCTCCTCAATCACAGAGGTGGATGCTCTTGGTACGCCCCTTTGTGGGCTGAGTGCAAAGTCTTGGTGTAGTTAAGCCTTAATTGCTGTTGGTACACTGGGAGAAATTGACCTCCAGGCCAATTAGCTGTGAGCACTCGCTGTGTCTCTAATGGAAGAACTGCTGCGCTGAAGACACGCTTATGGGGCAGGACTTGTTTCAGTGGGGCTTTGGTGCTCACTGAGTCTGCCTCTTGAATGTGTCACTTATGGATGTGAGGAGTTGAAATCTGGTGTCTCGCACTGACCACTAGGTACACTGGCTTCTGGATCTCCAATGGGGTGCAGGTCAGCTACTATCTGAGGCCACCCAGCAGGGGCTATAGTGAGAGCTACAGTTTTCTCCTCTTTGCTTGGGGTTTGGAGGTTTTGGAGCTGTCTGACCTGGGCTGCAAGTTTGCTAGGTTAAGCTGCGATAGGGCAGGCCTTTCTTATGCTAACTCCGCTGCTTGGAGCTTGGGTGGGTTTGTAGGTTGTGCAGGGCGGGGTCTCAGGGTGTCACTAGGTTAGGGCGTGGCAGACAGCAATGGCTGCTAGTTAGCCGGCTCTGCGTCCCCGACGGCATCCGCGAGTCCCGTGCCCCAGTGCAGTAAACAATTATTCCTGTGCGCAGCTCTGCAAGCAAGCCACCCTCACTGGCAGACAGTCCAGCTTCTCCCCGTAGGAGTTTGGGTCCCTCGTGTCTCCTCAGAGACTGGATTTCAGAGTAATCGGGGGCTTGTCTCCCTTCAGGTTGAAAAAAGCAATGCCTGCCGCCAGCCCGGATCACGCGCCTCCGTACCTCAGCTTTTCAGCACTCGTGCACGTCTCAATGCTCTTTTCTCTTTCCTTCTAGTTGTAGAACTTCCACTCAGCCAGCTTTCCCGTGGTTCTGGGTGATAGACGTTTTGTCTTTTAGTTGTAGTTTCAAAATTGTTGTGCGCCGCCATCTTGGATTCCCCTCGAAACACAATTTCTTTAAAAAAGATTATTTTCATATTCTGTTTCAGTATAAGGATGTTAATTCCCAATGCGACAGTAAAAGATCTGGAGGGATGTTCACCAAAAGGTTCCCAGTTGTTATCTCTGAGAAGTGGGAATAAGAGAAAAATTTCACCACCACTTTATACCTTTCTATATCATTTTAATTTTTTCAGTTTTTAATTTTAAAAATTGGTAAAAACTATATGCAATTAACTATATAGTATAAATGAAAGAAATGATGCATATGGCAGATTTCAGAGAGGAGGATACTGATTTGGGCTTTAGAGAGTGAGTAGGAGGAAATCATGGAGTAGAGAAAGGGGAGAGGATCAAACAGAATCACAAAATATCTTATCCTTGTTTCAGATAATTACAGTACCTGCTTCACGCCTGCCCATGTATATTAATTTGTCGATAGCATCTTGTCAGAAAACAAATATGCACTGAGACCCTGCTCTATGTCAGTGTATCAAAAACCAAGACAGTGTAAGTCAGAGTTCCTGTTGTCAAAGCATTTACGATCCCAATGGGGAGCTAAGACATTCTCAGAACAGAGACAGCCCATGGTTAAGTGCCAACGGGTTTGGCCCATGAAAGAGCAGGAAAAGCTGAGTATGCTGCCAATGTTTGAGCCTGGGAGCCTTGAAACAGTGGTGCCATTTATAAAAATGGAAGGTTGGAAAGAGAGAACTGTTTTGAAAGCAGATATACCTATAGTAAAATATCACAGACTATGTAAATTACTCTTTGGCTATGCAAATGAGCAGGGCTGCAGAAGTGATGTTTAGACTGTACGGTGCCAGGAACTATAATAATCTCTACCTTTCATTGAATGTGGACTGAGTGCTAGGCACTGTGCAAAGTTCTTTGCATACATTATCATTTAATCTTCACAGCAACTCTACGAGGCCAGTATGAGCCCTATAATTTTAGATGAGAAAAGTGAGACTTGGAGAGTTTAGGTCACTTGCTAAGGCCTTGCAACCAGTGGGAAAATGACAGATTAGGATTTGAATACAGGTCTGTCCAACTCCAAACCACTATGATACTATGCTTTGTCATCCAGGAGTATTGTTACTGGAACCCCAATGTTTTCTCCTTGAGTCTGCCTGCCTGCAGACACTGGCCCAGAGAAATGCACTAGCAGGAGTTTGCAGTACAAAAAGAAAAAATAGATTAATATTGAATTGGTCAATACAGATGTGGGGAATTAATTAATGCTCTAAAAATTCAACTCCCACCCTAGCCAGTGTGGCTCAGTTGGTTGGGCATCTTCCCATGTACCAAACGGCTGCCAGTTCGATTCCCCATCAGGGTACATACCCAGGTTGCAGGCTTGCTCCCTGATAGGTGTGGAGGATGCACCCAATTGATGTTCGACTCTCACATTGATGTTTCTCTCTCTCCCTCACTATTTCTCTCTCTGTAAAAATCAATACACATATTTTTTAAAAAAAATCTGACTCCCTAATGGAATGTAGGTTACATATTATATAGGCAAGTTTTCAAGATACCATGGGTTAGGGATACTGTTGGTTGGAGGTGAGGTAAGGGTGATGAATTATTTCTTCAGGTCTTGAGGACGGTTATGATGTCTTTTCCTCTGTCTGGTCTAATGAGAAAATAGCCAGGGGGTGGTTGTGGTTCCACCTTAGGGCTCAGGAACTGAAACATAACGTAGGTCAAGATAACTTTAGCCTGCCAGAGGTCTGGATCAGGTGACAGTTAGTCAGGTCTGGGTTACTGTCTTCTGCTGCATGGGAGGTTGCTGATTATCTGGGAGAAAGGTTAGGTTTCTGAGAGGTACATACATAAATAGAGAGATGATTTCTAGAGCTAGGATTTGAAACTAAATTTAATCTTGGCCCTGGCCTGATAGCTCAGTTGGTTAGAACATCATCCTGATATACCATGGTTTTGGGTTTGATCCCCAGACAGGGCACATACAAGAATCAACCAATGAATGCATAAATAAGTGGAACAACAAATTGATGTTTCCCGCCCTCCCTCCCTCCCTCTCGTAAAAAAACCAGTAAAACCCCCACAAAAATGAAATTAAATCAAAGACACAGGGACCCTCGGTTTCAGTATGTAGGGGATACCAACTCTGCCCTCAGTCATAAGTTGAAGGCATAGGCATGTGTGTCAGCAGACATTGACCATCCTCTCAGACAGGCAGCTCTCCGTCACTACCACAACACCAACATATTGAAGGAAGCTCAGGTGAAGGGCTAACTGTGGACTGGAGTGGGCAGGGAAGGCTTCAGGAGGAAGCTGAGTTTTGAGCCAGGTCTTAAAACATGGGTCAGCCCTGGCCCGGTATGGCTCATTTGCTTGGAACATCATCCCATACACCAAGAGGGTTGATTCCTGGTCAGGGCAGTACATAGGCAATCAATCAATGTTTCTCACATTGATTATTCTCTCTCCCTCTCCCTTCTTCTTCTCTCTCTCTAATCAATTGAATGAAAATGGAGGGAGGACACTCCAAGCAGAGGAGGCTACAGATGCAAAGAAGAGGAGATGGACATGTATAAGGCATGCATGGAATGGAAAGTCTGCATTGGGGCCTGATAGAAAATCAAATCTAGAAAATCAGATATGGAAGGCCTGAAATGTTCTCAAATCTGCTGTAGGAAGCAAAAAACCTTAATAAGAAAAAAAATGCACACACACACACACACACACACACACACACTAGAGGCCCTATGCACGAAGATTCATGCAAGAATAGGCCTTCCTTCCTCTGGCTGCCAGCACCGGTTTCCCTCTGGCACCCGCCGCCTTCCACCTTTGCTCCAGCCTTGCTGCCCTCCTGTAGCTCCCTCCACCCTCCCACTCCCCCTCATAGCAGGCGTCCTGCCCCACCCCGGCGCCTGTGGGTGCGCTACCCAGAGGCCCTGAGCGGCCAGGGCAGGGTGGAACACCTGCACCCCATCCTGGCTGCCACCATCTTTGTTGCATCCATTTGCATATTCCCTCCTTATTGGCTGTGGGCACCACCATCTTTGTCATGGAGTTATGGTCAATTGCACATTCCGTCTTTATTAGATAGGGGATATATATATATTGATTTCAGAGAGGAAGGGAGAGGGAGAGAAAGATAGAAACATCAATGATGAGAGAGAATCATTGGTCAGCTGTCCCCTGCACCCCTCCCCCACCCAGGGTCCAAGCCCACAACTCAGGCCCACACATGTGCCCTGAATGAGAATCAAACCGTGATCTCCTGATTCATAGATCAACACTCAACCACTGAGCCACACCAGCCAGGACCTTAATAGGATTTTTAATGGAGATGGGACGGTGGTGGAAGGAGAATATTTGGTATGCTTAAAATGATCTTTAGGAAGGCTGCAATGTTCAGGATGGATTGGAATTTGTCATTTAAACTAGATCAGATCTGGTTGATACTGGACTAGAGTAGCAAGGGGGAAAATGGAATAGAAGGAAGTGGATGTGAGAATGTTTTGAAGAAAAACACACACTAGAAATGCTTGGCAACTAATTGCATTCAGAAAGAGGAAAGGAAAAGGACAAGAATCTGGGATTTGAGGTGTGGGTGGCCAGAGGAATAATGATGCCTTTGAGATCAGACTGAACTTGCTTTTGGTGACTGTGTGTGGCCTTTCTATGAGGGAGAGCAGGTAGAATGTGGAGCAAAGGACGGAAAAATAAGTGAAGAAGGATGAAGAGAAGAGCCTGGAAAAAATGAGAGAGGGAAGGAGAGAGAGATATCAGGGTATCAGAGTCAAGAAAACCAAGGGAAAGAGGGAGGAGGTCTCAAAAAAGTCAGAGGTGACCAAGATCAGATAGTATAGAAATGGCAAGATGAATCACAACAGGAAAGAGGCCACTGACTTTGAGAAAATCAGTATGTTATCCCAAAGTAAATCAGTCTGAGCAGACTTTTTTCTCTCAACAAAAATTACCAAACAAACAAGGTGAAGGATACTGGAAAGAGAGTGATGATTCTGAACCAATGCAGCTAATTTTTCCTGAGTACCTTTAATGTGCTCAGGTCCAGGTGATGGCTGGACTCTATCCTGTTGACCAGGCAGGTGTTATCAACGTCTTCTTAGAGAGGGAGAGTGAAGCTCAAAGAAGTTAATTAACTTTCCCAAGGCCACAATATGGAATTAGGATTTCAGACCAGGTCTGCATGGTCCTAAAGCCCTACCATTTCCCACCTTCCCTCAGTGCTTGTGCTGGAGTGTACACTGATGGCTCCATAATAATATCAACAGCTACCATTTCATGAGCACTTCCTAGGCACTAAGGACTGTATTAAATTATGTACACTAATTTCATTTTACGATACCCTTTGAAGTGGGTATTATTAATCGTATTCTACAGATGGGTAAATTGAAGCTCAGAGAGGTTAAGAGACGACTGAAGTCACACAGCTAGACAGTGGCTGAAGTGAGGTTTGTATGAAGCTGTGTGCTTCTATTGCCTCTCAAGAATTTTCCTCTTATTTTTAATCCTCACATGAGGACATATTTTTCATTGATGAGAGAGAGAGATTGATGAGAGAGAAAAATCAATGTGAGGGAAACATGGAAGGTTGCTTCTGTATACACCCAACCAGGGAATGAACCTGCAACCTAGATATATACCCTGACCAGGAATCGAACCTGCAACCTTTTGGTGTATGGGATGATGCTCCAACCAACTGAGCCATACCAGCCAGGGCTCAATAATTTCTTAAAGGAAATTTCTACTTGGGACCCCCTAGCTAGTGTGCCGATGCTTTATAAGTCAGTAATTGTATAAAGCCAGTATCACACGCTTCCTGGGTGATTTTCAGTGGTTCAAATGTTGAGCTTCTGATGGCAGACTCCCTGGATAGCATCAGTATCACTCAAGACTGCTCTGTTGAGTAGCAGGGCTTTCTATCACGTTCCTTATTTCACCCTAGGGATTGAGAACAGTGGTTTTTGAATTTGCTTTTCATCGGGGCTGGAGAAAGCATGAGAGTTCATCCATTGCCTTAATTGTCAGAAGTGTTTGGCAGAATCAGGCACTTGTGGCTGGCTGGTGCCTTTGCGGGCAGCCCCAGGGGCTGGCATCACTTTTCCTGACTGAACTCAGCAGAAAGAGGCTGGCTGGGTCGCTAGCGGCATCTGCCTGGCAGTGAGACTGAGCTCCCATTCTCTCCCAGCAACCTTAACTGTGGCCTGGGCAAGACCCAGTGAAGGCAATCTTGTGACAGCAGCTCGGGTGGAGAGGAAGCAGGTGTGGAAATTTCCCTGCGGGGTTCTGGGCAGAAATAAGCAGGAGCTCTGTTGACACTGTGATGGGTAGGCTAGAGCCAGGTGGGGGCCATTAGGACAAGTGCTTCTCTTCTGCTTGGTCATTAGTCAAAGGGCCTGAGGGAAAATGTCAGCTCTCCTGATCTGATATAATTTCCAGCCCCCTGCTGTGTAACTGAGTGATTCTCTCCACGCCTGGTCAGTGGCAGATTTTTCTCAAGGTGAAAGCAATTAGGCCTCCATGTCCTCCTCCCCTACTGCTGGAAAGCAAAGGAAGATGGAAGAGGAGCTGTCCCTGCTGCTTCTAAGGTCAGCCAGGGTGCCCTGGCCTCTTCCAGTAATTGGCTCCGGGACCTGCTCTTACCTCTCACAGGTTGCTGTGGTCTCAGTGAAGAGAGCAGTAGCTGCTGCTTTATACTTCTCTCCAGAACAACAGAGAGGACGTCCATCTCACCCTGCCCTGGGCAGGGAATTAACTGGAACACTGTGAGGGCTGCCTGGGCAGCACACACATGGAGCTGAGCTGCTCCCTCCTCTCTCTGAAATATTCAAAACCAGGCAGGAGGAAACTTTGGAAGGTGGGAGAATTCATTTGTTTGGTTAACAGTTAGGCCAAGCGCTCTGCTAGGAGTTCCTGGTCCCTGTCTTCTTGGAGCAGAGGAGAGCACGGTGGGTGCAGGAGGTGGAGGGGTGGGAGAGGTAATGAGCGGAAAATTACTAAGGTGCTGAATGTCACAACAAAAGAGGGATGATACCACGGGAACCTGATCTACAATAGAAGTCAGGGAAGGCTGCTTGGAGGAAGAGACTTTTGAAAAGGTAAAATCTCATGGTAAAATGTTTAACGGTAAAAAGGGCAAAAATGGGAAATAGAAGCTTCTGCTTATCCCCTACCACCCTCCCTGGTGGTAACAGCTGTTAATATAGTGATCTGTACTTTCCCAGAAATTTTCCATAGATAGTGAAGAGTAAATAAATACCTAAATATGGCTCTCCTTTTAAAAATAATAGGATTGTATCGTGCACTCGTTTTGCTGGTTACTTTTTTTCACTTCACAACATATCCAGTGCATTGTTTTATGTCACTCAAGAGAACTTTGCCTCATTCTTTTTTAAGGCTGTGTGTGGTATGAGGAAAGGATTTTTAATACGTAAAACATGAAGAATGAGTGAGATTAGGAGGGCAGAGAGGTGGTTCTTTAAGGAAGGGTCTAGGAAAAGAAAAACAACAAAGATCTCCCTAACTAGACCTCCTAATGTCTCCCTACTGTTTTCAGACTACCTCCCTCCCTTCCCCCCAAACCCCCTGCCCCCCCACCCCCTGCTGCCACATTTTCCCCATTCTAATTTGCAAAGCCAGTCAGTTCCCTTCGTCTTACCCTATCCCTGGAAAGCTTCATTCTTCTCGCCAAAGCAACTTATTAAGTATTTTCCTAAATAGAGAACCATCTACCCAGAGAAAAATTAGGCCACTCCCCTAACAGACAGAGGTAGCTGCAGGCAGTTGTGGTTTTAAATAACAGTTAAGAAAAAAAAGTTACATAAAGCACCTGGCAGTTCACAAGTGGTGGTTGGTTGGTTGGTAATATTGTTATTTACATGGTCTGATGGATGAGTTGGCTGCTGTAAGAACCCATCCTTCATCCTGGAGCACCCACCTCTTGGTTGGCAGTTTTTAAATGCAGAAATGGTGTTTTACTTTTCATTTGTTTCTTTTAAAAATATTGTTATTGATGTTTAGAGATAGAGAAGGAAAGAGAAACATCGATGTGTGAGCAGAACTTCAATTGGCTGCCTCCTGCACACCCTCTACCTGGGATCTAGCCCAAAACCTGGGCATGTGCTCTGACCTGGAATCAGACTGAAATCTATCGGTACACAGAACGACACCCAACCAACTGAGCCACATTGGCCAGGCAGGTTTTGAGCTTTTTATTGTTAAACTTAAAATCTTTAATTTCCACAATAAAAAAAATTTCAAGTAAGGTTTTACTGAGCCCAACATGCTAGCCCAGTGGTTGCCAAACCACGGCTCGCGAGCCACATGCGGCTCTTTGGCCCCTTGAGTGTGGCTCTTCCACAAAATACCACGTGCGGGTGCACCGTACAATGCGATTGAAACTTCATGGCCCATGCGCAGAAGTCGGTTCTCGGCTCTCAAAAGAAATTTCAGTCGTTGTACTGTTGATATTTGGCTCTGTTGACTAATGAGTTTGCCGACCACTGTGCTAGCCAAAAGACCAGTACTGGGGCATGGAGTCTAAACTGTCAGGAGCGTGCCCAGGCATGTCCATCGCCCCAGAGTTTTACAAGCATTTTTATACACTGAGTAGGGTCTGAAAGAGTTTACATGAGCTATAGGCAAAGGGGTGGGAGAAGGTGAAGCGGGCCAGCTCTGAGCTTGCGGAGTCCCCATAAAGAAATTATTGCTCCTGTGACGTAGATGTGGGCAGCAGTCTGGAGAGCCCACCTATAAACAAGCGGAGGCTCCTGGAGTTTGATGGTGTCTGGCTAACATAATCTGCAGAGATAGCCACCTGGAAATTAACCTGAAATCCCAACACGCAAAACAGGAATGTGAGAAGTCCTTTGTTAGCTGGCTCGCACCCATGAACAGACAGCTAGTTCTGTCTCTTTCAATCTCTGACCACTGTAATTTAATGTAGAACATCTCAGAATATGTTTCTTATCGATATAAATGGAATCATACAGTATGTATTCTTTTAGGTCCGGCTTCTTTCATTCAACATTATAGCTGTAAGGTTCATCCGTGGCAGTAGTTAGTTCTGTGTGTGTGTGTGTGTGTGTATAGCATAGTGTCTATTGAATGAACATAACAACAATAGACATTTGGTTTGTTTCCAGCTTTTTTGCTCTTCTGAATACTGTTATGAATGTTCTTTCACACATTTATATAGCCAAGAGAAATAAATGCTTATTTCTTTTGGCTATGTAGTTGTATATATGTGAGTAGAATTGCTAAATCATAGAGGATACATATTTTCACTTAGTAAATACTATCAATTTTCCAAAGTGGTTGTGCCAATTTATACTCGTATCAGTGTTATGTGGGAGTTCCAGTTTTTCTACCTCCTTGCTAACAGGTGATAACGTCAGTCCTTTTTGTTGTTGTTAATCCTCACTTGTGGAAATTTTTGCCACTGTTTCTCAGAAACAGTGGGAGAAAGGGAGGGAGGGAGGGAGGGAGGGGGAGAGAGAGAGAGAGAGAGAGAGAGAGAGAGAGAGAGAGAGAGAGAGAGAGAGAGAGAGAGGTGAGAGAGACACATGGGCTGGTTGCTTCCCAATAGGGGGTGGGGAGCAAACAACAACCCAGGTACGTGCCCTTGGCTAGGAATTGCCACCCTTCAGTGCTCCAGCTGACACTCTAACCACTGAGCCAGAGCTCATCAATCCTTTTGATTTCAGCCATTCTGGTGGATGTGTAATGATATCTTATTGTTTTCATGTGTTTACACTAATAAGTAATGATGTTATTTTCATATGCTTGTGTCATATGCTCATTGGCCATTTGGATGTCCTTTTCAAAGAGTCTGTTCAACCTTGAGCTTCTTGCCCAGAGATGCCTCACCCACACTTACTAGTAAGTGTTGATCCTTGTGCTGATCACATCCTTGTGCTGCCTCCAGAGATCCTACTCCTAAACTCCACACCCACATATCCAGCTGGCTTTCGATATCTCTAACAGGATGCTCCCCATGCCCCGCAAGATCACTTGCCAACTGAAATCTTCATCTCCTCTCCCACCCCAAATCCATTTTCCTTCCTTTCCTCTCAGGTCTATTTCATCATCTGGCTCATCATCTTCATCTCACACATCTCAAGAAATTTGCATGACCTGTTTCCCTTCCCCACCCCATACCCCTCCTTGCCCTCAGACCTCCTTCTCAAGTCCCATCTTACATGCCACTTCTCTGAGCTAGGTGTTTCCTATGCCCTCCTCCAGCACCCGTTCCTTCTCATCATGTCACTTATCACGCTGTGTTGTAATTACCAGTGTCATTGCCTGAATCCCCGAATCAGACATCTGTTGTCTTTGCCCACTCAGCATTCATCCCTGCTCCTTTTCCCTCTCATTCTCCCTGGGAACCATCACTCCGTTCTCAATCTGTGTGGTCTGGATGGGGCTGCACAGAAGGGTGTGCATATCACCCAGGCCTTGGTCCGTCAGCATATTCCATTCTTAAGCCCCATGACAGGGTCAGTGTTAAGCATGGTATTAAAGTAGTTGATCAGAGCCAATCTTAGGATTTTCACCGGAACAGCTGGGAAAGAAACATGCTTTTTCTGAGGGGGTTACTGACAGGCTAAGATGAAAGCCTGGAGCCAATGGCAGCCATCGTGCCACCACAAGGACAAAGGCTGCCTGAGAATGGAGGAACCGAGAGAAGAGCAGGGTCAAGATGTGGAGACTAGTCCTAGCTGGTCTGACTTAGTGGATAAAGTGTCGGCTTGCAGACTGAAGGGTCCCAGGTTCGATTCTGGTCAAGGGCACATGCCTGGGTTGCAGGCTCGATCCCCAGTGGATGTTGTACAGTGGGCAGCCGATCATTCTCTCTCATCATTGATGTTTCTCTCTCTCTCTCTCTCTCTCTCTCTCTCTCTCTCTCTCTCTCTCTCTCTCTCTCTCTCTTCCTCCTTCCTCTCTGAAATTTATAAAAAAATACATTAAAAAAATTAAGATTCCTTAAAAAAAATATGTGAAGAGACTGATTCCCACAGACATTTTGAGCCCCTGGACCAACCAGCCTTAAGTCCATCCTACCAGTCAACTCTCAATGAAGTGAGCCAATAAATTTCCTTTTGCTTAAGCCAATTTGAATTGGTTTCAGTCACTTGTAACCAAAAATGTCTGACTAATACACTCCCCCACTAGACTGCAAACTCCATAAAGGCAGCACTGCCTGGCATGTAATAGTAATTTAGCAAATAGGGACTTGCCTGTCCCACTAAAGATTCTGTTGGCTGTTCCTCAGCTGTCTGTTCTCCAGAATCTCTTTGCTGGTCAATCCAACCAGCCACACCTTCTAGGTGGAAGATTTCTTTTCCGCTTTACTGGAGCACATAGATTCTATAAAAAGCACTCCTCTACAGCCCTTTGAAATTTTAGTGCTTTGATGGATTTTGTAATTATTTTTACTTAGCTTTATGTTCTAACTACAGAGTAGTAGTTGTTAAAAGCACAAATTCTGGAGACCAACTCCAGGGTTCGAATACCAGCATGATCAGCTGTGTGAATTTTAGAAAATTACTTAACCTCTCTGAGCCCCAGTTTCCTCGTCTCTAAAATGGAGATGATAATAGTACTTACTTCATAGTGTTGTTGTGAGAATTAAATGAATTGATAATGTAAAAAGACAAGGTTACACTGAGGGAAAAGTCGCACATGGGACATTTCACAAAGGAAGTGAAAACAAGGCCAGGTTTCCGAGTGACTAACAATGTCTTAGCTGGTTGTGGTAAATGCCACAGAGTTATAGCCTGAGTAACTTACCAGTAACTTCTATTGAGTTCCCTTGTTGCCTTTATTTTATCTGTAATGTGTTCTTTTTTTATATCCTTCCCCGATGATATGTTTATTGATGAGAGAGAAAGAGAGAGAGAGAGAGAGAGAGAGAGAGAGAGAGAGAGAGAGAGAAGAGAGAGGAACACTGATGTGAAAGAGAAACATCAATTGGTTGCCTCCCATACATACCCCGACTGGGGGACTGGGGATCGAACCCACTAGGTATGAGCCCTGACTGGAAATCAAACCTGCAAGGTTTGGTGTATGGACCAATGCTCCAACCAACTGAGCCACAATGACATTATTAATGAAATTATTTTCAAGTGTTTGGAATCTCACTAGCGTTCAAGAGCCAGAATGGTGGCCAGTAACCATAAAGGGACGGTGGTGTTTGCTGCAAAACTCGGGGAATAGCATTTTTACACTGTACCGAGTATGTATTTCATTTGCATAATAACTTAGGATCTGTGATTCCAGCACATGGATATCTGTGTTACAGAGAAGATATAGGACCTCCTCCAGGTATTACCAAACTCCGGAACTGCACAGAGCTGGGACAAGGTAAACATTGCAGTTTTAAGAGCATGGGCTTTGCAGTTGGTCATATCTAGGTTTAAGTCTCATTACTGCTTTTTGCTTGCTTATGTGAACTTAAACTATTAATTTAGCCTCCTTGAGCCTCTATTTTCTCCTCTGTAGAAGTGAATAAAGTAATTGTTCTAAAGTTTGTCTTCTGGCCCAATAAAAGGATTGCCAGTCACAACATATGCTGTACTTTGATAGCACCAACTTTACAAGGTGGTTGTGCAGATTAAATGAGATGGTTTCTGTAAGGCAGTTTCTCAGCACTCAGTATATATGAGTT
The DNA here is from genome assembly GCA_026230045.1 of Corynorhinus townsendii. Lineage (NCBI taxonomy): Eukaryota > Metazoa > Chordata > Mammalia > Chiroptera > Vespertilionidae > Corynorhinus > Corynorhinus townsendii. Next base: position 201,821,724 of record JAPDVU010000002.1, read on the forward strand.
GCTATTCTTAGTTATTTTACATGTAGAAGTACTGATAATCATCATCATAATAGCAGGAGAATGTAGAGTCAGGTGAGTTAGGAGGAAGGCTTTCTGAGGAAATTCTAAGGTTTAAACTGGATTTGAAAAGTGGGGAGGGACTTATTTTGGCAAAGATTAGGGTGTTTTGAGAAGAGTGAGCAGGTGTCTATGTGACCAAAATGAGGTACTTGGATGCAGCTCAGCCCTGTCCTCAGGGCACTGTTGGGCCCCTGCCAGTAGTAGGGAATCCCAGAAGCTTCTCTAGCTTGGCTGCAGAAGGAAACAGACATCTCCCACCAAGAGAAAGGGAAGTCACAGAGCTGCTGTCCGGTGGTGCCCGAGATTGAGGCCAAACCGGACCGTGAACAAATTTCTGTGTGAGCAGGGGAGCTGGCAGGGTGAGGGCCTGAGAGTCGTCAGCCCAGGACTCCTTGGTGGGCAGCTGGGCTGGAGACTTCTTTCTCCCTGCAAAGTTAGCAGGGCTGGTGCAGGGGCTTCTTCCCAGATGCTCAGAATCCCTGTCTCCTATGTATCATCCTTTTGGGCTCTTCTTTAGGGAAGGAAGGAGAGTGCTGCACAGGGAAGACTAAAGGGAACTCTTGAGAGTTTTAAAACTCTGGCCTGGGCTTCCAAAAGGTCATCAAGGGACTGCGAGACAGACAGCCAGACCAGGCTCTGCTGCTTTCTTGTTGGGCAAGCTATGTCCTATCTGCCCCTCCAGATCTACACTTCACCCTGTTCCGGGTCTGACTTGTTTCAATACATCAGCAGACCCCTTGGCCTTCTGGCTTCAGACTGGAGTCAGACAATGGGGAGTCTGTAGATGAGAGAGACAAGAGGAGAGAAAGGTCAGGATATTTTTCCCCTTGGCTCCCTCCACAGGCTGGCAGTGTGCTTTGATCCACAGTCACTGCTCTTCTTAAGGAGGCCCCTTCTCCAGAACTCCCTCCAGGTTCAGGGAACCAGCTTTCCACTGTCCTTCCAGGCCTAGGAGTGGCGACAGCTCCATGTGGCTCTCCTACACTGCCTATGTCATCATCAACGAACCCCTGCAAATTATTCTAATGTGAGTGTGCTATCTGGGTTCGGTTGGGACCCTGACGGATACATTTGCCAAATAAGGATTCTTTTGGTGTCTCAAGGGGAGAGGGGGGGGGGGAGAGAGAGAGAGAAATATGAATATAAATGAGTGCCTTGTTATTACCTCATATACCTGAAACTTGAGGAACAGATGTTAGACATGTCTGTTCAAGTGTTTAGGTAAGAGCTCAAAGTTTGCAGGCTTTAGTTTCTTTCTAGCCTTTAGCTCTATTTCCTTTGGATTTGCTTTGCACTCAGACACTCTTTCCGCCTGGGAATCCGTAGTAGCTCCAAGCTTATATCCTCTCAACGTCAGGTCTAAAACAGGTTCATCTCTCTCCTAATGGATTCCACCAAGTTCCAGCATTCTCATTGACTTGGCATGGGTCTCAAGTTCACTCTTAAACCAATCCCTGTGATTGGAGGGATGGAATAAGCAATTAGCCAGGCCTGGGCCACATACTCTCCCCTGGAGCTTGAAATAGAGGTGTCAACCCCACTGTATCAAATGGCCTAAAGGCAGGGGAAGGTGTTTAAAAAGAGAGTGGCATGGATGCTGAGTAGGGCAAAACCATGGGCCTATTCCACTTGGCTGTGTGAAGTTGGCTATGACCTCTGAACTTCTTTCTGTGCCCTCTTCTCCAAGAGTACTAGGAATATCTAATGGTTACTGAGCAGTTACTATGTGTCAGGTATTACACTAAGAGCTTTAGGTGAATCTTTAGTAGGTACCATTATTTCCCCCCATTTATAGACGAGCAAACCAAGCAGGGTTGTTGTGAGGATTAAAAGACATATAAGAAAAATAATAGCCCTAGCTGGTTTGGCTCAGTGGCTAGAGCATCAGCCTTCGGACTGAAGGGTCCTGGGTTCGATTATGGTCAAGGGCACATGCCACAGTTGCGGGCTCAATCCCCAGTAGGGGGCATGCAGGAGGCAGCTGATCAATGATTCTCTCTCATCATGGATGTTTCCATTTCTCTTTCCCTCTCCCTTCCTCTCTGAAATTAATAAAAATATATTTAAAAAAAATAAAGCCAATTTTTATTGTGCTCTTACAATGTGCCAGGCCCTGGGCCAAATATTCTACATGGGTTCATATTTAATCCTTGGAACAGCTCTCTCATCCCTGGAAACACCTAGCACCGCCCCTGGTCCAGTAGGAACTCAATGGCAGCTTCTCTCCCCGTATGCTCCCTGACTTTTCATGTTGGTTCGAGTATCTTCCCAGTGGTGGTCATCCCAGATTCTTCAAGGTTGCCCAGGGTCTCTGAGCCCTTTTTCCTGCTATTTAGAAGCTGAGAAGAGACTAGAGAAGTCCTGATGGGTTGACTGGGTTCGATCAGAGGAGGGCAGGTGGGAAAATAGGCATGGTGAAGTGATTGATTAGCATCACCCAATCAGTGTTTTTCCTCTGAGCAGATTTGGACATTTTTAAACATCTCTGGGGGATTGGGGTTTACCCTCTTGGGTAAGTGAGAGGTAGAGGGTTGATGAGTTCAAGGCTCCCCAGAAAGCTGATATAAGGACCAGATACACATTCTGGTTTGCGCTTCAATCCCCTTGACTGCTTTCATCCTGAGGCTAGTTGTCCGTCTTTGTCCTGTCAGGTGCCAGGACCTGATGATTCTCCCAAATGATTGTTGTTACCTAAGAGGTTCTTTGTTGAAATCTTTGACCAAGTTTTCTCCTTTGGGATTGAGGGTAGGGATTATGTCTTTCATTTTTTTGTGTTTCCAGCAACGAAATGCTTAATGTTTAATCAAACTTAATAATAGTGATAATTTATTCAGAGCCTCCTGTGCGCCTGTCACTTTACTGATCATTACATTTAATCATCACAACAACCTTGTGGTATAGCTATATATTTTTATCCCTATTTTACAAAAGAGGGAAGTGGCTCTGAGAAAATAGGTGACCTGTCTAAGGTCACAAGGCTAGCAAGTAGATAAATGGTAAGCTAGTAAGTGCTTGGAACTCTCTCTTGAACTCCAGCGAGGCACCTCTAGCTGCCTATTTGACATATTCCCTGGACTGAGTTCCTGGTGTCCACTTCCCCCAGCCTGTTCAGTTATTTGCAACTGCATCTGTCAGTTGCTCAGGACAAAAACCTGAGTTATCCTTAACTTGTTACTCACACACCTAAGCCCTAATCCATCAACACACTCCTTTACCTCTACCTTCACAATACCTCCTCTTCTCACCCACTCTACTGCTGCCTTCTGGTCCAAGCCTTCGTCATCATTCACCTGATTATTGTGATATCCTGCCTCCTCACTGGTTTCCCTGCTTCTGCCTTTGCTCTCTTTAATCTATTCATGACGGATTGATATGTCACACCTCTGCTGGAAACCCTTCAATGGGTAAATTGATGACTAAAAGCAAAAGTTCTTATTCTGAGCTGCAAATGGTATTCTGAGCTGGCTTCCTGAGACTTCTCTCACCTCATTTGCAATCTCTCCCATCCCCATCACTCTGCTATACTCATTTTCCCTCAGACCATGCATTCTCACTTCAGAGACTTTGCATATGTTGTTTACTCTGCCTGGAAATCTCTCGCCCCAGATAGCCATGTGACTTGCTTCCAGATCTCTTTCAGGTCTTTACTCCAATGTCATCTTCTTGGTAAAGCTTTTCTTGGATACCCTATGCAAAATTTTACACCCTCCAATGATATTTCCTATTCTCCTTCCCTATGTTATTTTTTTTCCTTTTGGGGAAAGGAAAAAAAACCCATCTAAGATAATATATCTATTCTGGATTATGTCACTCAAAAATGTATGCTCCATTATAGCAGATTTCTGGTCAGTTTTTCTCACTGCTGAATCTCCAGCTCCTTTAACAATGCCTGACACATACTAGGTGATGAATAAATATTTGTTGAGTACATGTTTACTTATTTCTTTGTGGAGTGAATTTAGAAGGAGAAATGAGGTCTGCTGACTCATTCCATTGTACCATCCTACCTTTCCAAACTCAATGTCTGTAATACACAAGTAGCTGTTTGATGGTACTCATCCTAGGCCCCCAGTGCTGCTGGGGTTCTGGGGTCTAGTCAATAAATAGCACCCTCCTTGCTTGAAAATGTTCTGAATCATTTGACAAATAAGACAAAGGAATAAAGCATATGGGGACCAAAATACCAGTCTTTTTATTGAAAACACACACGCACACGCGCACACACACACACACACACACACACACACACACAACTGATCTTGAAGATAGTGGCTATGTCTATGGATTGGTGTGCTTCCTAAAATCGATCTCAGAAATAGACAAATTTTACCACCCATTCATTGGTAGTGCTTCATACTGCAGGACCTAAGGCTATAGAGAAATAGGCATACCTGTTCTTCCTCCCAAATGCACAGATTGTTTACGAGTAAGTCACTTCTCTCCTTTTAGGGGAGGAGAGAGTTGGAGGCAGAAGGAAGCCTATGGATGCCTTTCCCATGGAGGAAACAATGGGGATGCGTGTTTCTTATTTAACAATCCCCAACTCTTTTATTTTAAAATAACAGCTTTATTGATATATAATTCACGTACCATAAAATTCACTCTTTTAAGTATACAAGTCAGTGGTTTTTAGTATAGTCACAGAGTTGTGCAACCATCACCACACTTTAACTCCAGAATGTTTTATTGCCCCAATGTCCTTTGAAACACAAAAGTTTTTAATGTTTACAGAGTCCAATTTATCTCTTTTTTTCTATTGTTGCTTGTTCTTTTGGTGTCGTATCTAAGAAACTATTGCCTAATCCAATGTCGGGAAGATTTACTCCAAAGCTTTCTTCTAAGAGTTTTATGGTTTTACCTCTTACATTTAGATCTATGATACATTTTGAATTAAATTGTTTATATGGTGTAAGTAGGGGTTCAACTTCATTCTTTTGCATGTGGATATCCAGTTGTTGTCTCCACACTCTTGTCTAAAATTAATTGATCATGCATATAGGGGTTTATTTCTGAATTCTCATTTGTAGTTCATGAATCTATATGTTTATTATTATTTTTTAAATTCTCAATCGAGGAGTGAGGATATTTTTTCCATTGATTCTAGAGAGTGGAAGGGAGGTGGGGGGAGAGAGAAACATCAATGTGTCAGAGACACAGTGACTGGGGTGGGAGATCGGACCTGCAACCCAGGTACGTGCCCTTGACTGGGAATCGAACCCACAATCCTCCAGTGCCAGGCTGGCCAGGGCAATATGTTTATTCTTTTTGTTGTTGTTGTTAATCCTCACCTGAGGGTATTTCCGCCCCCCCCCCCCATTGGTTTTTTTAGAGAGAATGGAAGGGACGGGGAGAGACAGAGAGAGAGAAACATTGATGTGAGAGAGACACATTGATTGGTTGCCTCCCACATGTGCCTGGTCTGGGTTTGGGGACTGAGCCTACAACCGAGGTATGTGCCTTTGACTGAAATTGAACCTGGGACCCTTCCATCTGCAGGTCGATGCTCCAACCATTGAGCCAAACCGGCCAAGGCAAATATGTTTATTCTTATGCTAGTACTGCAGTCAGACTTCCTGACTGTTAAACACCTGCTTTTTAAATCTTAACTGTGAATCTCAAAGATCATTCTATAGCAGCGCATACAGATCTACCTCATACTTTTTAACAGCTACATACTATTCCTTTTTGTCCAAATGTTCCCACACTGAGGGATATTTAAACTATTTCCAGTTTCTTACTGTTACCAACAATTCTGTAGCAAACATCCTTATATTAATTTATTTGTACGTGTCAAGCTGCTTTGGGAAATACTTTGAAAAGTAAAAGAACAAGGTTTTTTATGAGTAGGAGGTTTGCTGTTATCTTTCTGCAACCCTACCTTCTACTTCCTGGAACCCCCAGCCTTGACCATCAGTGCTCTCCAGCAGACAGGAAAGCTCCAGTTGGAATAGAGTGTCTCCTGGGACACTGGCTTGGAGAGGACAGCACTGTTCAGCAGTCATTAGATTCAGCCTGGCTGCTCCCAGGTCATGGCCTGTTTTTAGTCTGGAGTGCTGAGCTACTGATGCTGGTGTGCAGCACATTGATGACTGCAGTAGCCAATGCCTCTGGGATGACCTTGGCTGTCGTTGTACTGGGTGCTGCTATTTCGCTCTATCAAGCTCTTATGTCTTCTGACCAGGAGAGGGCAGTAGTAAGCTGCCTAGCACTTCTGCCAGGCTCAGGGAAGGCTCTTCACTCAGTACAAGTTGTTTCTGTCTGGAGCAGCACCACTAAATCTCTTTATTCTTGAAGAAGGAAGATGTGTTAGAGGAAATTTGGTAGAATATGCGTTGAGGGTAATATAGGAGAAAACGAAATCAAGGTAGCTCCCCCCGCCATGAAAATAGCTTCATTTTTTCTCATAAATATAATGCACACACACTATAAAAACTTCAAACAATACAAAGAAGTACAAAGCAGAAATGAAAAACTGCCTGAATCCCATGGCATGAAATAACCACAGTTCACATTTTTGGAAGTATTTTTATAATCTGCATTTTTTTTTACCTGGAAGATGTGGACATCTATTCTTGTCAATACCTTTAATGTTTGAGGCCTCAGGACCTGTAGGTACATAAATGCTTCTTAAATTTTGCCATCTGTGTTACCCCAAAGGCAGAGAAGATGAATGAATGCATTGCTGGGCAGGCTGAGTGTGAGATAGTGTGTGGTGCTGAAATGTAAGAGAGAGGGAAAAACTTATTTGAAATTATTGGGATTTTACCTTTAAAATGCAGATAAATTTTGTATTATACCCCATAACATTAAAACAATTTTTTAAAATCCTTACCCAAGGATATTTTTCCATTGGTTTTTAGAGAGAATGGAAGGGAGGGAGGGAGGAAGGAAGGTAGGAGGAGGAAAATGAGGAGGAGGAAAAAGAGAGAGAGACATCGATTGGAGAGAGAGATATCAATTGGTTGCCTCCCACATGTGCCCCAACCAGGGCCAGGGATTGAACCTGCAACCCAGGTACATGCCCTTGACTGGGAATCAAACCTGTGACCCTAAAGTGCCAACGCTCTAACCACTGAGCCACTGGCCAGGATACCGCATAACATTTTGCATTCTATTCCATGTTTATTTTTATTTTAAAATATTGTCTTTTCTCTTTCAAATCTTTTTATAACATTCTATTATATGTATGCACCATAATCTACTAAGCAAAATGCAGTGTTCGACATTTAAATAATTTACAATTTTTCTCTAATATAAACACTATTGCAATGAGCATTCTTATGTATATATAATTTTTCTGGTCTGAGTACATGAATTATTAGAATAGAGTTCTAGAATGGGCACTTTTTAATAATTTAAAACATATTTTTATTGATTTTAGAGAGAAAGGGAGAGGGAGAGAGAGATAGAAACATCAATGATGAGAGAGAATCATTGATTGGCTGCCTCTGCACTCACCACACTGGGGATCCAGCCCACAACCCAGGTATGTGTCCTGACCAGGAATGGAACTGTGACTTTCTGGTTTACAGGCTGATACTCAACCACTGAGCCACGTAGAATGGGCACTTTAAAAAATAAAAATATCCTCTTCCTCCTCAATGCTTTTGAAAAATTGACACAAATGAAATGAAAAAAAGGTGCCAATGGGGATAGGGGTTGTCCCTTTCAGCTCTCTTTTCTAGTCTTGGCTGGGACTTAAGGGTGGGTACATTGGCTGTAGGGTTGGACCCAACACTTCTCCAGTATTTAGCACATACTGATTTCATTATATGCTAAATACTAGCTTCTTGGTGCCTGTGCTGTGCTAAGCTCTTCTTCCCACCTTATCTCATTCAGTCTTCGCAACAACCTGGGAGCGTAAGCATTCTTATTCCATTTTACAGAGTGGGAGCCGGTACAGTGAATCCAGGTGTTTAGGCCAAGGTTACACAGCTAGTAATTAGATGTGGGGGTGTCTCAATTCAGGAAGCCAGGGTCTTTGTCAGCCTAGTGAATAGGACATCTTGGCTGTAGACTTGTTCCTAGGACAGTTGTCTAAAAACCTTTTAGTTACAAGACAAAACAAAAAACAAAACCTCCACAAACATTAAAGCTATTTTTTTTTTTAAAAGGGAGGGTGATGGTGGGGAGAGAATTCTATGCACACAGAGAAATCTCATGCAACCCAAGAGGAGAAGTAATTAGTCTTATGAGGGATAAAGAAGCAGCTCACTCTCTTTGTTGCGCTCTTCTCTCTTATTTATTATCTCTCTCTCTCTCTCTCTCTCTCTCCCTCCGAAATCATAGCCTTCAGCCTCTGCTTCCATGTATGTGTCAGCCTCATTCTTCTCCGTCAGCAGATCAGTTTCTCTGCTGTTCCATGACTATGACCTCCCCCCTACTTCCAATTTTACATTTTATATTTACAAGTTTAAGCATGCAGCTCAGGCTGAACTAGGATCTCTCAGTGCTAAACCTGAAACCCCAGGAGAGAGAATCTGATCTGATTATGCTGCAATGCGTGTCCACTTCTGGTTCAACCAGTTGTGGCCTTGGGACGCAGGGCTGAGAAGTACAAATATGGCTGTCCGTCTAGTCTGTGGGCAGGCGCAGTTCTTTGAAAAAGGGGATCATTGTGGGCTGGGAAGATTCCTACAAAAGTGCATGTCTCTGTCTACTATAAATTCCTACCTATAAAATCCCAACATTAATCAGCACTCTTTTGGATATAAGTGACAAACTCAAGATGACTTCATCGATTGGAGAGAGAGATATCAATTGGTTGCCTCCCACATGTGCCCCAACCAGGGCCAGGGATCGAACCTGCAACCCAGGTACATGCCCTTGACTGGGAATCAAACCCGTGACCCTAAAGTGCCAACACACTAACCACTGAGCACACTGGCCAGGATACCTCATAACATTTTGCATTCTATTCCATGTTTATTTTTATTTTAAAATATTGTCTTTTCTCTTTTCCTTTGTGGAAAGCAAATTTCTCCTTTCCAATCATTTCAGCTCTGATTGGGTTTGATTGACTTACAAGCCCATTCTGAACCAATCACAGTGACCAGGGCATAGTTTCATCTGATTGGCTAACCCTGGGTCACACAACTATTTCTAGAGCTGACATTGAGTGGAATGGGGGAAGGACAGTTCTTTAAAGGAAAAATGAGGTGCTATTACCAGAGGTTCCAGAAACTACTATTTTAAAACGGTGAATTGAGCCCTGGCCAGGTAGCTCAGTTGGTTATCGCATTGTCCCCATATTCAAGGTTGTTGATTTAATGTCGAATTGGCACATACAAGAAGTAACCAATGAATGGATAGATAAGTGGAACAACAAATCCATTTCCCTCTCTCTCTCTTTTCCCATCCTTCTCTTCCTCTCTCAAATCAATCGATTAAAAAAATACACCCAAAACAACAGTGAATTGAAATTTGCACCAATAACCTCCTAGGATATGGTGAGAGAAGGGTGAGGAGATGCCTTTCATTCTTTTATTCAATATACATTTATTGAGGGTTCTATATGTGCTCAGTATCGTACTAGGCTCAGGATACAACAGTGAATCAGAGAGGCAAGATCTTTGTTCTCATGAGCTTAAATTCCAGCAGTGTACCAACAAATAAATGTTTCTTGAGCACCTACTGTGTATAAAGCACTGTGCTTCAACTCCAATTCCTTTCCCTCCCTCTCCATATAAAGAGAGAGAAAATGTCACCTTTCCCTCTAGGATCTACAATATACCAAAGCAAATAAAATTATGGTAAGTAAGAGCAAATGGTAAATGCCCAGAGAGTTATGCAAACAAGAAGGTGCTTGAGAGAGAGAGGACTGGGCTGGGGAACAATACTACTATCACTGCTAATGGCAATAATAATAATGGCTAACATTCATTCAGTGCTTACTGGGTGTCAGGCACTGTGGGAAGAGATTTCTGAGCATCTCCTTTAATACCACTAACGACCCTATACAAAAAGTACTCTATTTGCCCAGCTGGCATGGCTCAGTGGTTGAGCATAGACCTATAAACCATGAGGTCATGGTTCGATTCCCGGCCAGGGCACATGACCGGGTTGCAGGCTCGATCTCCAGTGTGGGGTATGCAGGAGGCAGCCAATCAATGATTCTCTCTCATCATTGATGTTTCTCTCTCTCTGTCTCTCTGAAATTTGTGTGTGTGTGTGTGTGTGTGTGTGTGTGTAAAAGTACCCTATTTGACAGAGGAAGGAACTGAGGCTCCGAGAGATGAAGTGACTTAAGAATACACAGCTGGGGAGTTGCAGAGTCAGCACTTGAACCCAGTCCTGTCTGACTTCTGAGCCCATAACTTTATTACATAGTCCTAGGCCTGAATAGTAGGGGGGCAGAAGGTGTTGGGTCAGGAAACATGGGCATGCGGTAAACCTAAAAGGAGCCTGCAGGAATAGGCTTTGTTTTTCCCTCTACACAGAGGGCTGTCTCTGCTTCTCCATACAAATGGGAGAAAGTGGCTGTCCCCAGCTCTGGGTCCAGTGCCTAAACCTGACTCTCATGCTGATTATAAACTGGCAGCCCTGTAGGCCAAATGTGATGCACAAGATATTCTTAGCTTGTGGCATTTAAAAGAATGAATTAGTGCCCAATATTCAAAAGTTGGGAAATTTTACATAAAAATCTGGAAAGTCAGAATATCTGTCAAGTCTGGACCTATATTCCCATGGCAACCATCTGCTAAGCAGAGTAGCAGCTGCTACTTTTAGACAGGGAACAGACTCTCCATTTGCCACAATTGCCCATTCCCCATTGTCTCTCATTGGGCTGTTTCATTCATTTTCATTGCTGATGTGACCCTTGGGAACATGAATTAGAGTCACTATGTCCCAGTTTCAGAGTTCCAGGAGATAGAATTCAGTCCAGTTTGGTCAAATGTACAACTGTGGTTCAAAACACCGTGGTGATAGCAGGACAAGCTTCGGTAAGGTCAACATGGAATCTAGGGGCACCTCTTCAGCAAGATCTGTGGGCAACAGTGGGTTTTCAGGAAAAGGACTGTAGATGGCCAGGCACTCCAAGGTAAGTCTAGTAGAAAGGGGAAAAAGTTCAGTTAGAGCCCACTTTTAAGGTGTGTAATAGTCTAGGCTTCAAGTCATGATCAAGGCCTGAGCTGAAGCAGAAACAGGGATGGAGGGGAAAGGGGGAGATTTATACCATGTTAAGAGGATCATGATTTGTAGGCAGGACAGGGAGAGGGCAAGGTGACCTTTGAGCCTCTGGCTTATGTAACAGGGTAAAAGGTGGTGTCATTCATCAAGATCAGGAGAAAGAGAAGGTTTTGCGGGGAGATAAAGAGTTCAGTTTTGGGCATGTTGTGCTTGGGGTCATGCAAGAAGAGCTACTTAGTAGGCAGGTGGTGTTTTGGGGGAAGATCTGGGCTGGAAATATGGTCTGGGAACAGCAAAGAGGTAGATGTTAAAAGACCTGGGCACCGATTAAACCTCGGAGGGGACATGAAGAATAGAAGAGAAGGGGAAGTAAGAGCAGAACCACTGAGGAACAACATTTAAGGGATGGAAAGCAGCCAGTACCAAAAAGTGCAGTTGCAAAGAGAGGAGAGCCAGGGGGTTGTGGCTTCAGAAGTCCAGGAAGTTTAAAGAAGAGAGTGTCAACAGATATTTAGAGAAGACAAGGAGGAAAGGCCTGGAGACAGTCTTTTGGATTTGGCAATTAAGATCATTGATGAGTGTAATGGGAGCAGAGTGGTTGGGCAGACGGTACAGGGGCTGAGAAAGGAGTGGGTAGGGAGGATGGGAAATAGGGTGTAAACTCTCCCTACGACTGGGGTGTGGAGGGAAGGAGAGGGTTTGTCCTAGGGCAGTGGTCGGCAAACTCAGTCAACAGAGCCAAATATCAACAACGATTGAAATTTCTTTTAAGAGCCAATTTTTTAAAACTTAAACTTCTTCTAACACCACTTCTTCAAAATAGACTTGCCCAGGCTGTGGTATTTTGTGGAAGAGCCACACTCAAGGGGCTAAAGAGCTGCATGTGGCTTGCGAGCTGCAGTTTGCCGACCACTGTCCTAGGGCAAAGAGTTTGTGTCAAATAAGATTCTATGGGAAGGCCTGGCTGCGGGTAGAAACCCAGGTATAATTAGTGTCTTGTTCTGTGTATTGGGCGGGGAGTGGGGGTTGGCGGGTGGGGAGGTTTAGGGAGGGTTCAGCTGCCAGGTGCTGTCTTGTTTATGGAACCGTAATGAAAGCTCATCCTAGGGGCCAGCAAAGGGAACTACCCTAAGAGGAAGCCCAGACTTTGTGGCTGGGTTTCCCCCACTCTGCATCTAATTTCCTTGATCCACTGATTATCTTGGGCTGGTTTTGCTGAATGACTCAGGAGCTTGAGCAACCTTTGCATACTGGGTTTCAAAGCTCTGGGGGAGGGAAAGTCTGATTCTTTCCTGATAACCAAGAAACAGTCATTAGATATTGCAAGAAGGACAATTAGCCCCGCCTTTAGGAAAAAAAGGGGGGGGGGCTCTGAACATCAGAGAATTCCAGCATTTGGATCTGGGAGCCGATGCTGGAGTGCTTTTCCTCTCTGCCTCCCCCTGAGTCTTAATAAAAATAACAATATCTAATAGTTATGAGTTCTTTTATAATTGTCAGGCCCTGTTCTGTGGGGCTTTATCTCTGACATTAAGTACTCTTATCCCATTTGACATGAGAAAGTTGAGAGTTAGAGAGGTGACATGACTTCCAGTAACTGAAAGAGCTGAGAATGGACTGCCACAAGCCCATGTTATTTTTAAAATTTATTATTATTTTTTACTTAATGATCTTAGAGGAAGGAAGGAAAAAACATTGATTTGTTGTTTCACTTATTTATGCATTTATTGGTTGATTCTGGTATGTGCCCTGATCAGGGGATTGAACTCACAACCTTGGTGGATAGGGGCAATGCTCTAACCAACTGTGCTATCTGGCCAGGACACAAGCCCATGTTCTTTACCACTATGCAACACTGCACACCTCAGGATGTCTCTTGGTGACCTAGCAAGGCTGTGGAGTTGATGAAGATCCCAGGCAAATGGCTGGAAAACACGGTTCTTAAAAAAAACCTTCTCTCCAGTTAGGATTTCTACTGGGAAGGAAGGGACAGGATCCTCTGAGCTTGTTCTGAGGCTCCTGGTTACCTGAGACTCCTTCCATGGCTCCCTCCCCTGAGCTTCTAAACTCAGTGATAAAGGGCCTATTCATCGGGCCTCCAAGAGCTGGGTCTGGAAGCTGGCCCTGGCACCAAAAAGCCAGTGGTTAGTCCCTCCCTCCTTGATCCTGCTTCCCCTGCCCCTCCTTCTGGACTCAACACCTGGTATCTCTTTCTTCTGTCCCTGAGCCCAGGGCGCGTGAGGCCCAGGTAGGCACAGTATCACTTTCTTCCTAAACTGTCCCCAAAGCAGGGACAACTTGGTGTGCTGCCCGCTCCTACTGTCGGTGCATACTTCCAAGGGTTCCTGTGGAATCCAATCTCCTGTAAACACCCAAAGAGGAGGAAGTGGGCCAAGCAATGAGCCTGCGATTGCATCAGGGCTGACGCACTCCCATTGCCTTTTCCCCCATCTCAGTCTCTAGAGGAGCCCCATGGGACCAAGCCCAGGCCCTCTACCCTTCATTCAGCCTAGCAGAGAGGCTAAGGTTAAGGCGAAAAAGTAATATTTACACAGTGCCAACCAGGCGCCATCCTATCTAATAAAAGAGTAATATGCAAATTAACCATCACTGCTACACCCACCAGCCATGCCCACCAGCCACGCCCACCAGCTGATCAGGAGCAAGTATGCAAATTAACCCAACCAAGATGGCTGCGGCCAAGAAGAGAGCAGGAGGGAGGCTTGGGTTTCCTCGGCGATGGAGGAAGCCAAGCCTTCCACACATCCTGGCTGGCCCACTCCAGGCTACCAAGTTTCAATTATAGAAGGTAAATAAATCCCCCCAAAAATGGTGGCAGCCACAGAGCTGGAGAGAGCAGGAGGCTAGGGTTGCCCCTGGCGATGGAGAAAGCCAAGCTTCTGAAGCCCTGGCCTGCCTTGGCCTCTGCTACAAAGTTTCAATTATAGAAGACAAATAAATCCCAACAGAAATGGCTGCCTCCACTGAGCGAGCAGGAGGCTTGGGTCTGCTCCAGGCTACAAAGTTTCAATTGTAGAAGATAAATAAATCCCAGATACCAGGGCCTCTGCTTGGGTCACCAGGGGGCGTGGCCAGCCTGCAAACCACCACAGGCCCCTTGCTCAGGCTGCCCCACACCCCAAGGGAACCCCCTCCCTGTTCCGGGACACCCTTCAGGGCAAACCAGCTGGCCCCCACCCATGTACCAGGCCTCTATCCTATCTAATAAAAGAGTAATATGCAGATTGACTATCACTCCAACACACAAGATGGCTGCCCTCATGTGGTCAAAGATCCTGCCCCCTTGTGGACACAAGATGGCCACCACAAGATGGCCAGTGGGGAGGGCAGTTGGGAGGGACCAGGCCTGCAAGGGAGGGCAGTTGTGGGCGATCAGGCCAGCAGGGGAGGGCAGGTGGGAGGGACTAGGCCGGCAGAGGAGGGAAGTTGGGGGTGACCGGGCCTGTAGGGAAGGGCAGTTAGCGGGGACCAGGCCTGCAGGGGAGGGCAGTTAGGCATCAATCAGGCTGGCAGGGGAGCAGTTAGGCATCAATCAGGCTGGCAGGGGAGTGGTTAGGGGGTGATCAGGCTGGCAGGCAGAAGCGGTTAGGGACAATCAGGAAGGCAGACAGGCGAGTAGTTGGGAGCCAGCAGTCCTGGATTGTGATCAGGCTTAAACGGGCAGTCAGACATCCCTCGAGGGGTCCCAGATTGGAGAGGGTGCAGGCTGGGCTGAGGGACAACCCCCCCCACCCCGTGCATGAATTTCATGCACCAGGCCTCTAGTGTAACAATAATATCTGACTCAGGACACCTTAGGCACTGGATCAGCAGCTCTCATTCTGTAATAAGAAGCAACTAGCATTTTATTGTATGCTGGTGCTATGTGGTTTACATGAATTATCTCAGCTAATTCTAGCAACACTCTTAAGAGTTAGTATGATATGATTACCCTTTGACAGGTGAGAAAACTCAGACTCATAGGGGTTAAAGTTCAGAATTATTCAAGATCACTCAGTTGGGCATTGGAGACTCAGGTTTTGGATCTGTGTCAATTTGCTCTTTGCGTCATTAACTAATGTAATTTTCTCCACAAGGGTAGTTATTATTAGCTTTGGTTTGTAGATGGGGAAACTGAGGCTCAGAAAAGTGAATCGATTTGCCTGAGGTCAAAGTGCAAGTCTCAATTCTTGTCACCTTTAATGTGTTGCATTCATGCTGAACTATAGTGGGCTCAAGAGGAAGGAATTCTTGCTGGAGTTTCCTGAGAATGTCCTCAGTGCAATGTGGGTTTCACATCATTTCTCCCCTCTCCTATCTCTAGGCAGTGATAGAATCAGCACCTGCCTCTGTGAAGTCACTTTTCATATCGGTCTGTGGTCGGTCATCTGCTGTCCCAGCCTTCCCTCTACACTGCCAGCTCTCTGAGGGCCAACTCTGGCTATTGGTCCTCTGTCAGTACTCACTAGTGCATGACCCAGAGGAGGGCTTAGTTGAATGAATAAATGGATTCATTAGGAGCTGGGATTTGAACCTAGGTCTTTTGGGCTCTGCGAGAGCTATTTCTGCTCCCTTACCTGCTTCAGGGCCCTCTTACCCAGGGAGGCCTAGTTACACAAGCTGAGAAGCAAATAGCCGAGGTGGCAGACAAACTGTTTTAGAATCCTCCCCTCACCTCCCCTTTTCTTGTTCAGAAGCCAAGGGGAAACATGAAAACTCAAAGGTGCCCCAACCAGTCTCAACCCCCAAGTCAAGGAATGCAGAAGGTGAGGAGTCGTCATGGTAACAGCAGTACCAGGTGTGTTGGTGAATACTTAGTTTCTGCAGCAGTGGGCAGGGAAAGCCTGCCCAGAGCCTGTTTGAGGGCTTGCATTTTCTGGCTACAGGGAACTGCATTTCATTTGTTCCTCTTAATGGGACATTACAGGAGACTTTGCTTTTCATTGCTTCCATTTTCTTATAAGTGAAAGGGGAGGGAAAAAACCATTTTCCTTCCCCTCCAACCCACTCAGAGAAAGGCCAAAAAAACACCCGCATTCCCATCAGAGGCTCTGCTGCCGCTGGTCATGAAACCCCATCATCACTGAAATCACTCCTCTGTTTTAAAGGTCTGTGAAAACTGCACCAAATTGATTTTTCCCATACCACTTCTATCTGTTATTTCTGTGGTTTCTCTTTCGCTGCTGCATTTCCCAGGAGGCAGGAGAGCAAGTCTATATGGAAACTTGAGGTACTCTTATGTGGTTTGGGAGCCAAAAAAATAAAAGTATTTGAGAGGGTACTAAATTGTTTTCTTTCTTTTACCTACACAAATACATACATATTTAATTTAATTTATTTTATTTTTTGTTTAATCCTCATCAGAGGATTTTTTCCCATTGATTTTTTAGAGAGAGTGAAAGGGAGGGGAAGAGATAGAGAGAAACATCAATGTGAGAGAGATACATCGATTGGTTACCTTGCACATGCACCCTTGTCGGGATTGAGCCTGCAACCAAGGTACATGCCCTTGACCACAGTACGTGCCCTTGACCACAGTACGTGCCCTTGACAGGAATCAAACCTGGGACACTTCAGTCCGAAGTTCACTATCCATTGTGCCAAACTGGCTAGAGTCATACATATTTATTTTTACCCCAAGGTCTGTTGAAAAGGATTTGGCTCACAGATTCCAAACTCAATTTAGCTTCATCCTTAATCACTTTTTAAAAAACAAGTTTTTATTCATTTTTAGAGAGAGAGGAATAGAGAAATAGAAACATGGATGAAAGAGGAACATGCCTCCTACATGTACTCCTACTGGGGATCCAGCCCACAACACTGGCATGTGTCCTGGCAGGGAATCGAACCGGATACCTCTTGGGTCAGTGCTCAACCACTGAGCAACACTGGCCAGGATGTCTTAATCATTTTTGAGCAAAGGATCTTATGGCCACGGGGATGGAAAGAACTTTAGAAGCTACCTGGCTCAGAGGTCCTCTGACTTTTAGACACCACCAGAAGTCAAAACTTCAAAAAATGCCTAAGGGGCACTGAGATATAGTTGTCAGCTTTTAGTTTGGCCAAACAACTATCATGTTGCAACCACTGCTTCATAAAAGGAAGGATATTTTACTACCAAAGAAAGTAAGAAGGGTATACTCTCAGAATGAAAGACTGTCCCTTAAACTGAATAAATTTAGCCTATGAAAAGTCGCCTCTGCATCCTTATTCTTCTCCTTTCCCCAGACTGAGGGTGAACATTTGAGAACCACTGATTTGGTTTACTGTTCTTACCAGTATTTCTTGGGGATGGTGTCTTGGCCTTTGCTTGGATACCTTTGATGGCTGGGGTGCTCACTAGTTATCTCTTTGGGTAATTCAGACTGTTGCTTCTTTTTCATTGCCCCTTTCTTGCCTGCCCCCCTCCTTCAGGCTGGTTAATGTCCCTTTTTCTCTGCTTCCTTATCTCCCTCTGGTGATCACTTTTGTAGTGCTTATTTCACAATGTTGTAATTGCCAGTTAACACATTCATCATCAATTAGACTCTCAACTTCTTGAGGGCGGGGCCTACATCTTTTCACTGTTGGATTCTCAGGCTTCATCACATGGCAGAAGCTCATCAATAATTGTTGACTGAAGGAATGGACTTCTACCCAGCAGTCTAATAATATTGTGAAATAACTGTCACAATAATCATGAAAGTAACTAACATATACTTAATGTGTACTATATTCTAGGCACTTTATGTGATTTTGATCAGGAACAGGCCTTATGTCAGGCCGTTTGGAATAGTATGCGAATGATAATTTATGAAACATGTTATTTCAAAAGGAACAGTTTATCTGGGGACTTATCCTACAGAACTCCCCTAAAAGAGTTCCATAATGTATATGCAAAAATGTCTACTGCAGTATAGTATTGCTTATAATAGCAAAATATGAAACAATCCAAATATTTATCACTATAGAACCTATTAAATAAACTATAGTTCAGCCATACTATGTAGGCAGCCTTTAAAAGCATAAGGGATCCCATCGGTGGTTCAGTTGGTTGGAGCATTGTCTCAATGTGCCAGGATTTTGGGTTCGATCTCCAGTCCAGGCACATGCAGGAAGAAACCAGTGAGTGCATGAATAAGTTGAGCAACAAGTCAATGTTTCTCTCTCCCTTCCTTATTTATTTATTCTAAAATAAATTTAAAAGAAAAAAAAAGAATAAGGCAGATATAAATGTACTGCCATAGAAAACTGTCCAAGACATATTAAGAGAAAACCATTTCTTTTAAACACACACATGCACAATATATAAATACACAGAAACCCTATGAATGTACAGAGAAAAGTCTGGAGGAACAATATAATACAAATTGTTAACAGTGGTTCTTTCTCTGGGTATGATCTTAGGTGATTTTTACTTTATTAAGCAATTCATCTCTGTAATTAAAAAAAAATTATAAGAAACTTATCTTATTAGCTCTGGCCAGATTGCTCAGTTGGTTAGAGCATCTCTCCAATATGCCAAGGTTGTGAATTCGATCCCTACTCAGGGCACATACACGAATCAACCAATGGCTCTAGCTGGTTTGGCTCAGGGGATAGAGCATTGGCCTGTGTACTGAAGGGTCCCAGGTTCGATTCTGGTCAAGGGCACGTACCTTGGTTGCAGACTCCATCCCTGCAGGAAGTGACCAATCAATGATTCTCTCTCATCATTGATGTTTCTATCTCTCTCTCCCTCTCCCTTCCTCTCTGAAATCAATAAAAATATTTCTATGTATATAAAAGCCTAAGCAACTGAATGACCAGAATGACTGGAACGACCAGTCGCTATGATGTGCACTGACCACCAGGGGGCAGACGCTCAATGCAGGAGCTGCCCCCTGCTGGTCAGTGCGCTCCCACATTGGGAGCGCTGCTCAGCTGAGACCTGTCCTGGCGGCCTACCAGCCCGGCAACAGCCACTAACTCCCTCAGTATTCCTGCAGGTCCAATCTCTGGAGAACAGGCCAGGCACCGAGGGATCCCAACAGCACCACCAGCCTCCTGGAAGTTGGCCTTGGGCAGTGGTCGACCACTGGATAGGGGCTTAATCACAAGGAACAACAGCAGCCTGTAATTATTGGAATCTAGAGTCTAGGTCAGTGGTTGACAAACTCATTAGTCAACAGAGCGGCAAATCGTGGCTCGCGAGCCGCAGTTTGCTGACTGCTGGCCTTGGGCACTGTGGCCGCTTCCCCGCCATAGACACTCCACAAGGAAGAAACAATATAAAAGCGGCCACCAGGTGGCTCCTAACAACCTGCTGGAATGTCAGCAGATGGATCTGAATCCTGCCTGGAGGGCTGATAACATCCAGCCCCCCACCCCCCACCTTGGGACCCCAGCCATGCACGAATTCCTGCACTGGGCCTCTAGGATATATATAAAAGAAATCAACCAATGAATGCATAAATAGTGGAACAACAAATTGATATTTCTCTCAAATCAATAAATAAAAAAGAACTCATCTTATTTTGTAATAGCTTTATTAAACTATAATTTACATATCATAAAATGCACACACCATTTTTAAGGCTGGGAGCAGGGGAAATTTTTAAAAACACAACTGGAAGGAAAGCCTTCTGACATTGAAGCTAATCTAATCTCTTGTCCCTCTGCCTGCCTTCTGTTCCCTTCCCACAATGGGTTTCCCTCCCCCCCTTCTCAATAGCTCTGCTTGGCCTGGAAAACGCTTTTGCTTTACCTGGGCCTCTAAAAGGAGGGGTTGCACTAACTGACTTCTCAAGTGCTTTTAGACATTACTGATAATTTGGGTAAGTTCATAGTCCTGCTCTTTCTCCTACCAAACTCATTTTTAGGGAGGATCTGATCATCTCGTTCTCACTACATAAAAATGACTGGTGAGGCCCAGTTTATTTTTTCTCTCTCGTGATGTTTACATTTGAACAAAAGATGAAATATTTTTTGGCTTTAAACCAAGAAAGAAACATTCAACTGTGCAGTTTTGTATGCACACAAAGCTGAGGATATTTTGCCGGGGGGGGGGGGGGGGGCGGGGCAGAGCAACCTTTTCAGTATCCTTGAAAAACATAGCAGTAGGCAAGTGAGGATCATTGGTGTGGTGATGGGTACTTGAGGTTCTATTAGGTAACATGGAACCCACTGTGGAGGAAAAGTCAAGGTTCTGGCCATAGCACCTGCCAGGGAAGGAGTGCTCTCAATTTCACAATGTGACCTTGATTGCCCCATTTAACCTGGTGTTTTGATGTCTCAGTGTGTAGAAACATTATCACAGGCAGAGAGCATATATTAAACATTTATACACAAACAGATAATCTAAGTCACTCTGAAACAGGTTGCCATAATGAAAAGAGTTTACCCTGTTAAGCTAACATCCAGGATGTAGGTAGATTGTAACCACATTCTCATTTGAGCAGTAGTAGAGGGCACAGTGGTTGAGGCTGTGTGTGGGGGGGTGGGGGTGGGGGGTGGGGGTGGTACTGGATAAATACTCCTTGGGATCAAATCCTGCCTCTATCATCTTACTATCTAGGTGACCTTGGTCAAGTTCGCTTAACTGGCTCTCATTTGTTTCCCCATTTGTAAAATGAGGATAATAATTTCCACCTCCTAGGATTATTGTGAAAATTATATTAGTTAATACATATAAAGTGCTTAGAACAGTGCTTGGCACCTAGTAAAATGTTAGCTGTGAACATCATTACCTCCTAATCCCTTTGTTGTGTAGGGAGATTTTCTGCTTCACTTCCAACAGCTTTTGTTTCCGTTGTTAATAAATTCTCTGATATTTTCCAACTTCCACATGGGGAAACTAAGTCTGGAGGTATCGCACAATGCTGTGAACTGAGCCCAGAAGGCAGCGTAGCGCCAGGCATGGAGTTCGCTGCTAATTCTCACTACCTCCTAGAGCAGATCCCCGCACTCTCCGAGCCTCAGTGGCCTTATCTTTAGAGAAATAAAACAGGAATTGGAGCCACGTTTCTCAACTTTTCCCCTTCCCTCGCTCCCAGTTCCTGAGGTCGTTTCCTTTCTGGATTTCTGGCTGAAATCCAGTTGCACCTGACGGAGGAAGGTGGGGATGGGATCCCAATAGCAGATTGGCCGCGGGAAGCATCTCAAAAGAGGTCGCGGCCTTCCAAGAGCACTCAAGCCCTTTGGAGATCCAGTTGCAGCTTTCCAGCTCCTATCCGCACCAGGAGAGGGAACTCTCCGCCCGCGGCCCCACCCCGGAGCGAGCGCGGAGTCTCCCGGAATTCACAGCTCCTTTCCATCCCCCGCTGGGCTCCCCACCAAGTTCGTGCAGGGAGGTTGCTAGGAGCTAACTGCCTGGGTGTGTGCACGATCCCAGGGGTTTCCCGCAGAAGCTGATTGGCGAGGGGGGCTTCCTGCAGCAGGGCGGTAACCGACGCTCTGCCCCTCCGCCTCCACCCAGTAAAAGAGAGCTGTAAAATTCCGGAAGAGAGATTAGAGGCAGGGATGGGTGGGGCGGTGAATCAGTACATTCCTTCCTCCCCCTTCCTGCTCCTTTCCAGCTATCACTTTGGGAGGGTTGGGTCCGCTCAGGGCCTTCTCTTGACCACTCCACTGGCACGGTGCAGGAAAGCTAAGTAGTTAGTACTGGGCTGGATCCTCGTAGGGGTCTTCCAAGCTCAGCTGAACTTTGTAGAGCCTGGATCCCCTATTTTACAGCTCATGACCCCATTTGGTTTCGGGTTGGGGAATTTTGGTCGTTGCTTCCAACTGGCTCTTTTCCTTGATAGTGGATCCCACATATTGAGCAAGCCCCTACTGTGAGGTAAGGTCTGCGCTGGGTCAGTCAGTCTTATCTTCCTAAAACTTTGCAATATAGGCATGCCCTGTCTCAAGTTAGAGGCAAGGAATCTGAAAGATGAGAGATGTTAGGTAACTTGCCCAAGGTCACACAGTAGCAGAGCCAGGAGTAATCCCTGCTCTATTGGTTCCATTAATTTCCCACCACACCCTGTGGCTTCCTTTACTTTAGGACACTGAAAAATAACACTAATCAGGGGTAGGGACGTACCATGTATGGACCACCTCCCACGGTGCTAGGTACTTTAAATATATTGTCTTTAATTATTTAATTTTTTTCACAACACCCCCCTGAGATAGATGAGATCACCTTGCCTATATTACACAAGAGGAAACTTTAGAAGCCTGGAATTTAAGGGGCAGACCTGGAATTCCTGTACAGTCATAGTACAAACCAAGTTAATGTTTGTATAGTGCTTGACAGTTTATAAAACAGTGAAGATCTTCATTTCAGAGCAACCCTATTTCACAGATGAGAATAGAGGTTCAATCATGAAGTTAAGCAATCTATCTGTCCAAGGTCACAAAACTAATAGTACACAGCAGAGCCTACAATTTTGAAATAAACTCTATACAGCTAATAGTAGCAAAACTCATCCCGTGTATTTATTCCACAATGCCAGATTCCATTCTAATAATTGTATTAATAGTTAATATTTATTGAACATTTACTCTGTCCAGTATGGTGCTGAATTACATACTCAAAACTGCATTATGAGCTAAGTTGTGTTACCTTTTTCAGTTTACAGATGGGGAAATTAAGACTGGATTAAGTAACTTCTCAAAGTTACCCAGCAAATAAATGGCAATGCCAGGATGCCAGATGAAACATAGTTTCATCTGGCATCCTGGAGCCCCATAGTATGAACCAGGTAGCTGGGTTGTGTCTCCACTTCTGTATCAAACCACTTCTCCCAGGATTTTGGTTTCTTTGTCACACCACCATTCTTTCTCTAACTCCTGTGTGTGGCAGGCCCACACAGCTCCTGCTTTAAAGAGCTAAGGCTCTGCTCTATAAAAGCAGTCAGGAATACCACCAGTTTGCCTCACATGGGCACTGGGAGGATTAATAACCTAATGGCACTTGGAATGCTTCAGCAAAGGCAGTGGATAAGCTCAGGGCACTTGTTACGTAAAAAAATTCCCTACTAAGGGTAGCTCACGCTGTAAGGAGGCACCTGTAGCCCAACTCCTGATGTGTTTGCGGTGTGCAGTCTTCTCCGGGAACCATTTGGATGAGGTCATTCATGGTGTGGGGCAGGTGTCCTCAAACTTTTTAAACGGGGCCAGTTCACTGTGCCTCAGACCGTTGGAGGGCCGGACTATAGTTTTAAAAAAAAACTATGAACAAATTCCTATGCGCACTGCGGGCCCGGGACGAGTCGGCTGCTAAGCAGGACAGGCAGCGGCACCTGGCAGGCCGGATAAATGTCTTCGGTAGGCCGCATGTGGCCCGCGGGCCGTAGTTTGAGGACCCCTGGTGTGGGGAGTTGGTGGTGCCATGATCTCAGGCCTTTTGCTCTCAGAGGAGGGTATTTCCAACATCTCAAAAGGGATTCCAGGTGAATCTGAGGGGCACCAGTTATTGACTGGAGTCAGAGACTAACATCATATTTATTTGGGCTTTAGGAGAAGACAGCTGGGCTGAATGAATCCTGCTTCTGTCACTTCATTTCTCTGAGTCTCAATCCCTTTTAAAATGAGGATAATACCCTTTTCATAGGGTTATTTTGAAGCATAAACTTGAGAATATATTTTAAAACACCTTGCCCATGGCTTAGAATAGGGCAGATGCTTTGTAAATGGTAGCCATTATCGTTACCCTTATGTTATTATAGTATTTACTGACATTTTAGGGCCAGGCTGACAGCTAGTTGGACTAGTTGTCCATCAGTCATTTGTTCAACAGTCTACTAGACTGTGCCAAGTAGGTCAGTTTAAGTAGGGGAGAATCATGAAAATAGGCATTTATAAATGCTATGATAGGAGATTGCATAAGGTGCTTTGAGATTTTAGCGGAAGGATGAATAATAACCAAGAGACTCAGCAAAAAAATTTTGCAGAGGAGATAGTTGTCTGTTTCAAGTCTGTGCTTGGAGGAAGTGGAAAATGCCTGCTGGAGGCAGGTAGAGTGCACGCGGCAGCTGAGCCTGTGCTCCTCACCCAAGGGCGGTGAATCTGATCTTCAGTCCCTCTTGCTTCAAAGCCTCTCTACTCCCACACAGCCCTGCCAGCCAGCCTTGCCCTGGAATACCCCCTCCTGGGCCACCTGCTGGTGGTGAACATCCTGGGTTCTGTGCTGTGGCTGAGTCATAAGCCCTCTCTTTTCACTGCTAAGCTCTAATGGAAGCCTTCGGGGCAGAAGCAATGCCCCCACCTTGTGTGGAAGGCCTCATGACGACTACTGACCAGTGTTTCTCCCCACAGGGCCAGATGAATAGGTGTGCGCTGGTAACTGGGAGAAGGGAGAGGCAGCCCAAGGGACAGTAGTCCCTTCTACATAGGTGCTAGTTCTGGGAAGGGGAGACTTCCCAGGGTGGAAAGGGAAGACAGAGCAGCCCCTTCCCCGCAAAGCTTACGAGTAAGCCTCCTATCTTTGTCCCAACCAGCTTCCAGTGCCTCTTTCTGGCTGCCACTGGTCTGGCAGGAGCCCAGACCAGTCTCTCAACTCACCGGTGACCACATTTTCCATAGTCTGACAAAGAATTAAATAATTTCTGGCCGCCTTTCAAATGCGGGAGAAAATGGGTTAATCTCGAGGATAATCAATCCCTGTCGTTAAAGGGGACATTAGGTTAGAAACCTTGAAATTCAGGATCTCCTCTTTATCAGGCATCTTTTTTTCCCCATAGTTACATCATTGATATGTGGAAAGAGCCCCGCGAGGTTGGTGATAACTATTTCTATTTCATGTTTGAGAATACTGAGGGGAGATAACTTGCCCAAGATGCTACATCCCGGAAGTTTGAATTTTGGTCCGGGTGTGTGTGGCGGCAGGGCTGTGGGGGGAGGCGCAGAAACATCCTTTGCAATTGTAGACGCACACGCCATTTATTTGGGGCCTCGAGGAAGGACAGCCAAGAATGGAGCTGTCCTGGTTCTTACATATGAGTTGGAAATCCCCAAGCAAAGGGCTCGGTCGCTGTCTCACCCCGAAAGGATCTGGCCCCAGCCCCACCGCCCGGAACGCAGGAAAAAGCCCTTCGACCTTGCAGGTCACACGGCGGCCTTTGGCCCTCTCCCCAGCCCAGGTGCGGATGGGCGGGCCGGGGCGTGGGCGAACGACTCCCTAGGCCTCCTCCTACGCTCTCCCTGGTCACATGGATGCGCTTCCGCAGCCAGCAGAGCAGAGCGGAACGAAGGCCGAGAAGAAGCGGGCGAGGCGCCGAGGGCAGTGGGTTAGCGCCCGGCGGGGCAGTGGGCGGGCCCAACCGCCCCGCGCCGGCAGGCCAGCCAGTCAGCGGGTGCGGTGGGAGGGCCGACGGGCGCGCGCCGCGCCCCGCAGCGCCCCCTGAGGGGCGGCGGCGGGAGCTGGTTCCGGCTGCGCGCGCAGCGGTGGTGGCGGAGGCGCGATCGTGGGGCTGTAACCGTCGTCCGTCCGGTAGCGGCTGGAGCGGCAGCGGCGGCCGGGCACGGCACTAGGCGACGCCACAGGGTAGCGGCGGCAGCGGGGGCAGCGGCGGTAGCAGGAGACGCAGCGGCGGCCGCAGCAGCAGCAGCAAGACGGACTCGTGGACACGCGCCGCCGCCGCCGGGCCGGGCCGGGTGTCGCGCGCCGAGGCTGGGGGGGAGTCGTCGCCGCCGCCGCCACCGCTACCGCCGCCGCCGCCGCCGCCGAGGTGACTGAGGAGAGAGGCGCCTCCTCGCTCCCGCCTCCGCCGGACGTCAATGCCCAGTCCCCAGCTCGCCAGCGTGAGTGCGCTGCTCCCGGGCGGCCCCCGCGCCGGCCCCCGGGGCCTCGGGGAAGGGAGGGCGGGAGGCGCCGCAGCCATTAGCGCAGGCCCGAGACACGTCCCCGGAAGGAGGGCCGGCCGGGGCCGGGAGGGGGAGCGCGGCCGGGAAGCGTGGAGAAGGAGGGTGGGTGAGGAAGGCGGGGGAATAGTGTGTGTGTAAGAATGTTGTGAGTGTGGGCGGGGGAAAATGTGCGTGCGTGAAGGGGGTGAAGAGTGAGTTGGGGAGAGGGCTGAGTGTGCTTGCGGGGGCGAGGGAAGGGAGGCTGGGGGTGCCAAAGTGTGGATGGAGGTAGTTGGCAGGATGGAGGGGAGTGTGGAGGAGTGTGGGGTGAGGACCGGAGAGTGTGCGGGGCGATAGTGACTGTGTGGATGGGGGGGAGAGTATGAGTGTGGGAGGAGAGTGACCGGGGCGGGGGCAGCGTGTGGGGACGAGTGAGTGTGGGGAGAATTTGAGTGCCGCGTGAGAGGTTGGGGAGAAGGTGAATGGCAGGGGAGGGCGTGTGGAAGGGTGTACCTGCGTCTGTCCGGAGTGCGAGCAGGCATCCTGGAGGCTCGCCTTGATGGAGGTGTACGACGGTAGTGAGTCCTGGTGTCCTGAGTTAGGGAGTTCTTTCCAGGAGCGTCTTGTCCCTGGGTTCTTGGGTTCAAGTGTGAGAGGAAAAGGGTGTAGGAGTGTATTCCAGTGGCACTGTCATTTTCTAGTTCTGGGATTTTTAAAAGAATGTGCTTTTTTCCCTTCTAGCTGTACCTCCCCCTTTCATGCCATCTACATAAAATTCTAAATTTGTCAAGGATGTGGTTGTCATCCCATTTTAGTCTGGGATGTGAGAGCTAACCAAAACTCGTCTATTGCCCAGGATCCTAGGCTTTTGCCTTTATTCAGCAGCATAGACTCTTGTACAGTATTGTTAGCTTTTCAGGGGAGGTGAAAGGTATTTTATTTTTAGGTAAATTGAAGTCATATTTTTAGATTGTGGCTCTTTCCTAATCTTCTGGAGAAGAGCTCTTAAGAAATAATGCTGCTGCTGCTATGATGTAATGATGATGGAGAAGAACCGTAGGCTAGTTTTTTATTTTCTGGAATTTGTGAAGAGACATAAAGTGTCTAGCAGTTCTAGCATCACTGTAGGCGTTCAGCAAATGCTGCTTGTCTGTTTGGAGTCACCAAACGACAACCACTGTTGGATTAGAATATGGTAGTTATTTGCTGCCATACTCTATATTACAGTAGTTTCAGACAGGAAGTGAGTGAAGTTATGCTTCGTTAAATGTGCAAAAAGAAATTAAGGCTATAAAAGGATACTTTATTAAGGTTTCAGAATCTCTTATCAGTATACCATTGTGTTGGTGAAGATGGTGAGAAGTTATTTGCCAGTATTATGATCTTGACATTTTAAAAGTTGTTCCTTATTGGATCGTGAATGAACTAATCACTATCATGGACTTTTCCCAGATTCTTGTATTGTAGAAGGTAGAGGTTCTTGATAAAGAGTGCCTTATATGGATTTTATACCTTAATGATGAGACTTTTATTAGAAGTTGGGAGTTTTTCAATATGATAACCAAAGAGTTAGATAGTAGGCATAATAGAATCACAGGCAAAAGCAGTGAAGTGTCAAATTATATTTTTCTTAGAGCATTCTTTTTCTTAATCATTGGCATGCCCTCTGTTTTTGAAAATAGTAAATAATGTTACTATTCAGTGGGGACCTGGGTTAATTAGTATTAAGTGCCTACTATGTACCAGGTGCTTCTTATATTCATTTAATTCTCACTACTATTAAAAGGTGGTAAGTGTCTTCATTTATATTTATTTGGTACATATTGAGTGGCTTCTATTTGCCAGGCACTAGGGATACAATGATGAGCCCTCATTGACTTTAAGTGATGAAGAGACAAAGAAATAACTTGTTCTAGGTCAAAAGATAATAGGAATTGGATTAAAAACAGGTCTTTCTGACTCCAAAGTGCTTGATTTTTCCACTGCGTAATTACTATCTTCACATTAGGTTGTCTCACTTTGGGGTATTTTACCACACAGTGACCTGTCAGCTTGTACAGGTGAGAGATGTTGAAGTTATAGCAGAAGAGTAAATGGCTGGAGGCAAGGGGATCATTTTAGGAGACGCTGACTCCGAGGCTCTTCAGGATCTAAGCAAGGGCTTTATGTGGGTGGAGCTTATGCCTTGAAACTCTCCTGGGGCCCCAGGATGGGTGCTTTGAGACAGAGTTTTTATGAGGCACCTGGAATATGTCTGGGAGAGGAAAGTCTGATTAAAGAAACTCAGCAGCCTTTTATGTTTTTTATTTTGGGGGGCTAAGAGTCAGCTAGTAGTAGTCACTTCTTTGTTCAAGTCTTCGTTCAGCCGTGTGGGGTATTTTCCTCCTGGAGATTGTGAGCAGCAAGTGAGAAAATATATATGAAAGCACTTTGTTAATTATACATTGAAATACAGATTCAAAGTATTATTACCATTAAGACTTTTCTACCAAGGCAATGGTTTGTTACATTTAGTACCTGGAAAAGGCTAGCAATGTAGAACACCGTCCTATACAAATGAGAATTTCTTTAGAACTGCTGGACCTGGTATATTCTGACTCAAAATAGCAAAAGTCAAACCACTCCCTCTGTGAGTCAGTCAAGTAATATTTAATTTGAACGAACCAAACTTATAGGCAGAAACCATTTATATCAGTGAACTTTGATAGCATTAGGGAAGAGTAAATGTTTGAATGCTTATGCACATAATTTTCTTAAAAGGTCTTGAAAGCCCCATATTTATATTTCACTTGAAAAGACATTTGTGTGTACAAGGTAAAAAAGATTTATGTTTCTTAAGAATTAACTTTCTACTGTCTTTCAAAGGTAATATTTCTCTGCAGTAGTTACAGAACGCTAATTTTTAGGCACAAAATTGGGATTTAGTAGAAATTTATTTTACAGGATTTAACTGCACTTTCTTTTTGTTGGAAGTTGTGATTGGTAACTAGTGAAGCCTCGAGAAAAAGCATTACAAATAAGATGCAGAGGAGCAGTACATAAATTTTTAACTGTTGCTCTTGGAAGCGTGAAACCTAAGTTAGGCAGATTTCTTTCAGTGCTATACCATTAGTTGTACTATTCATAGAAGTTGGGGATCTTTAAAATTTTTTAGTGACTTGAAATCAGGATCCATAGTTTAACATGGTAGACTTAGTTATGTTGAGAAGAGTAGTGGTAGAATTCTTGAGGTCTTAACTACTTGTGAAGTCCCAACATTATGTTTGTTTCAATATTC
This sequence comes from Corynorhinus townsendii, assembly GCA_026230045.1. Taxonomy (NCBI): domain Eukaryota; kingdom Metazoa; phylum Chordata; class Mammalia; order Chiroptera; family Vespertilionidae; genus Corynorhinus; species Corynorhinus townsendii. The sequence goes on from JAPDVU010000002.1 coordinate 201,850,978, forward strand.
CCTTCTTGAGATAATTTCCTTTGTGCTGAATCACAAATCATCTCATTTACAGTTCATAATCTGTGAGTAAGTGGCATTCTTTCAGTTTTACAGATAAGGAAATTGGTTTATAGATCAATTGTTTCTTTTTAATTAAAAAAAATATATATATTTTATTGATTTTTTTACAGAGAGGAAGGAAGAGGGATAGAGAGCTATAAACAACGATGAGAGAGAAACATCGATCAGCTGCCTCCTGCACACCCCTCACTGGGGATGTGCCCACACCAAGGTACATGCCCTTGACCGGAATCGAACCTGGGACCCCTCAGTCCGCAGGCCGAGGATCTATCCACCGAGCCAAACCGGTTTTGGCCTATAGATCAATTGTTGAGTCCCAGGTTTTGGAGTCCAATTGAAACAGTATCAGTAAATAAATGGTAGAGGATAAAATAAATTTCCCCTTGGGGCTTAAAGTACTTAAATCTCTGGCTAAACTTTTTTTTAGTTAACTTTAGTCAGTTTATAGGGAGCTATGTAGGAGTTAAGTAGATGTTAAGGAAGTCAGCCTTTTTTTTTGCTTGAATTTTAATTTTTTTATGTAAAATTAAAAAAATATATATTTTATTGATTTTTAGAGAGAGGAAGGGAGAGAGATAGAAAGATAGAAACATTGATGAGAGAGAAACATTAACATCAGTTGACTGCCTCCTGCATGCCCCCTACTGGGGACTGAGCCCTCAACCTAGGCATGTACCCTGACCTGAATTGAACTGAGACCTTGTTCATAGGTCAATGCTCAAACACCTAGGCATACCCGTCAGGCTATTTTTTTTTTAAAGGGTACTTCAGGTACTTGCATACATTTTTTACTCTTTTGGGGATGTTGCTGCTTTGAGATTTTTCTCAAGACACTGGTTGGATTACATAGAAACTGAAGTAAGAGCCCTTGATGTTACAATTCAAATTTTGTACTTGGGATGGTAAATGAACAGTGGATGCCACCAGTTATAATTATTTTGGGAAGTGGTGATTTGAGTCTATTAATCTGGGATATTAGAAGAGCCTTTTTTCCATTTTCAACTTCAGAACTAAAAGTCTGTTAGCTTTTTCTAGCTTTATCTTTTGCTTTATTAGCTAAACAACATCCTCTAGCTCCTTTTGACTTCCTGGCAACTGTAGGGAAGCCTTGCTGGACTGCTTGGTGCTGCGTTCAAGTGGCTATTGTATGTAAATTTGTTGTTCCTTAGAGTTGTAGAGGTCTATGCTGTACCAGAAACTGTCATTACTCTAGCACCTCCACTCTACGAAAAAGGCATCACAGCACTGTAGGCTTTGTCTACTTTCCACAGTTACCCTGTGGAGTTACCAGGACCCAGTTGAGAAAATGACTCTTCTGCAATGTCTTAGGTCAGTGGTCGGCAAACTGCGGCTCGCGAGCCACATGCCGCTCTTTGGCCCCTTGAGTGTGGCTCTTCACAAAATACCACGGCCTGGGCGAGTCTATTTTGAAGTGATGTTAGAAAAAGTTTAAAAAATTTGGCTCTCAAAAGAAATTTCAATCATTGTACTGTTGATATTTGGCTCTGTTGACTAATGAGTTTGCCGACCACTGTCTTAGGTGGTTTTCCCTGCATCATCTGTTCAATCAGTATAGATATACTGGCACAAAATCTTTTCCAGAAAAATGACTATGAGGAATTGACACATTATACTAACAGTTATGTGACTGTGATACAAATGGTTTTTGTTTGCCTGAATGGATTTCTGTCCCATAGGTTCTGTAACACAGCATCCACTCTTATTTTAAGTAGCCTAGAAACTAAATTTCATCATTTGAATATAAGTTTACATTGCACGGCATTATCGTTTTAAACTGTAGAGAATTTTAAGACTAACCTTTTTTTGCTAGTTGAGTCTGTTTTGAAAAAATATTTTGACCATTAGAACAGTCTTTACCTTTAGGGAATTGTGTGTTTAATTCCTTTCATAGTATTTTTGGGTTGAAATTTCATTCTTCTCAGAAAATGTTAATTCTTTTGGCATAAAATACACACATGATATATTTGCTTTAGCAGATCAGATAAATTACTTTATATTTTTATTTCTGCAGTGGTAAAAAATGTTGGCTCTGTACTAATGTATCATTTGACAGGAGTTCAAATTTACAATTAGGTCTGCTTTCTTCTAGTCATCCTTTAGTCTTAGTTGAGATTTAAGCATAGCTTTTTTCTTGCACTCTTTTATAGGAAATACTCACTAGGTTGTACCACCACAATGTTTGTAAGTTGTATTTATATACATATGTGGATATTTACTGTTTTTAGTAGCAAAACAATTTGATGTGTTTTCTGCTTTCCATTATTGGTGAAAAGCATATCATGAGGGAACAGAGTGACTGGTTAGTGCAGAAGGATATGAGTCATCAACAGGATTTGTCAGCAAATTGGGAAGGATATGATGGAGAAACAATAGATTCTAGTGGCATTATTCTTCTTTCCCACATGTGTGATTACAAACAAGTTTCCTTTTGGTGATTGGTTTAAATTAGAATAATTTCGATCTTTCTGGACACAAAGCACTTGAAATTTAAGTCATAGACTATACTTTGAATTGTTTTTCTTTTCTTTTTTAAAAAAAATATTTTTTTATTGATTTCGGGGCGGGGGAGAGAGCGAGAGAGAGAGAAACATCAATGGTGAGAGAGAATCATTGATTGGCTGCCTCCTGCATGACCCCTACTGGGGATCCAGGCCTGTGCCCTTGACTGGAATTGAACCTGGGACCCTTCAGTCTGCAGGCTGACTATCCACTGAGCCAAACCAGCTAGGGCTGAATTGTTTTTCTAGGGAGATGTGATCTTCATTTGGAGGCCATCCACAAGTAGAATCCTATATAATAAAGAGCTAATAATGCTTATTAGACCGAACAGCAGAACAACAGTTTGTACCTTCTGGACGAAGCCCAGGCTGCGAGGGCTGAGCCCCTTGCACAAATTTCATGCATTGGGTCTCTAGTTTAGTTAATAAACTCATCTGTTTACAAGGAATAAGAATTTATCAGGTAGGGTTAATAAGTTGAGAGATTCTTTGTGAATCTTGTTGGTAATTATGGAGTTGCTCAGTAGATCAGAAATGCCCACCAATATGACAATACAGTTTGACCCTTGAACAACATGGGTTTGAACTGCCCAGATCCACTTATATATGGACTTTTAAAAATAAATGCCTCACTCTGGCTGGGTGCCTCAGTTGGTTGGAGCATTGTCCCTACACCAAAAGGTTGTGGATTTGTTTGCCTGTCTGGGCACATACCTAGGTTCTTGGTTAGATCCTGGTCAGGGAACATATGGGAGGCAGCCAGCTGATGTTTCTCTCTTACATCAATGTTTCTCTCTCAAAAAATGAATAAAAAAGCATATCCTTGGGTGAGGATTAAAATAATAATAATAACAAATAATAATAAACGCCTCTACTGTTTTTGATTCATGATTGGGAGTCTGCAGATGTAGAGGGCTGACTGTGCGTTGATCTACATTTTATATAGGGGACTTGGGCATCCGAGGATTTTGGTATTTGTGGGGGTGGGAGGGCTGGAACCAATCCCCCTCGGATACAGAGGGGCAACTTAAGTTTTTTGGGAGCCAAAAGTTATATACAAATTTTCAACTGCGCGTGTGTGTGTGTGTGTGTGGGGGGGGGGGGGGGGCGGGTGGTGGTGGTGGTGGTATATGCCTCTAGCTCCTTGTTCAAGGGTCAACTGTGCTTGTTTTCTCTCAGGGAGCAAAGAGTTGCTTCCTGACTACTATTATACTTTTAATTTCCTAAGAGCTTTTATTGCATCTGAACTGATCTGAAATTCTCAGCATAGTCAAATCCTCACCAGAGATATGTAACCAGAGACTTGGGTCCTTTCCTAAGTTATGCTATGTCCCTTTACTGTTTCTACCAATCTTGTCGTAAAAGTTTTACCTTTCCTCAGAAGTCTTAATCCTACTTCATTCTACTCACACTCACTTTGTATCTTCTAAGTATGTAGTATCAGTATGAAATTTTAATGCCCATCATAAAGTATTTTTCATCCACATTGATTGTTTTAGGATCTTGATTCTGGATGTATGCGCACAGAACTCCACAAATATTTGTAAGACTGATGTGCTGCATTTAAAAAAAAATTAATTAATTAATTTATTTTTATTTTTTGTTGTTTTAAGTATTACAAATAGTAGTACATATGTCTCCTTCCCCCCCCATTGACCTCCCCCCGACCTCCCTTACCCCCCAGTACATGCCTTCTTCACCTGCCCGCCCCCCTCACCCCCCACCCCCGCCCCAGTGTCTTGTATCCATTGGTTGTGCTTATATGTCTCTTACAGCCCCCCTCGCCCAACCTTCCCTGTCTTCCCAATGTAGTTTTGCCTTTGCAGACTAGAAATAAACATATAATAACAAAACAAAACAAAAAAATGTTTGAGTCCCAATTTCAATGTCCAACAGTTCTGAGTCCCCGTTTCAATGTCTAACAGTTCCTTATGTGTACATGTCAGCAATGATATCTGGATGGTGGGCACATGGTGGCAATGCAGGTCCGACCCTCTCTGGTTTGGTCCTAAGTAACCTGCAGCGGTGCACAGCTGCTGACTGCTCGCGTGGCAAGGCGTTGTCAGCGTCTTCCATCTCTGGACTGTTTTTTCCTCTTGTCTTCGTGGTTGGAGCACACCTGTCAATTCCTCTCTGTTGCAGGAATCCACCTGGTTGTTTTCTGAAACCGATGTGCTGCATTTTAGTATAATTCAGAAGTGGTATGTTGCCTCTCATCTCAGTAGGTACTTGGAGGAAGAGGACAAAAAAGATTAAATTTTGCATTAATTTTTTTTTTATTATTCTTTAAGTGGAAAGAGAAGGGGAATTCATGTTGAAAATGAACTAAGGTAGTGAGCAAAGGATAATAACCCCTTGACATGGCATTATAGAGTATTTCACCATTTTTGCTTCACATTAACATACAAGGTAAAACAATGTATAGTTTTTAAAGATTGTGAATGTTGTGTTTTATGAAAATATACATCAAGCTATTATTGGGCAAATAATGGGTAGACGGTATATTTTAAAAGACCACTAGCAGCTCCAAATAGAAAGATTTAGGTTCTTGCCTATTTATCTTGTACTATACTCAGCACACAGAGAGATGGATGTGAAGTATAATGTGATTTATAAGAAGTAAATTTAGGAGAGGAAGTGAAGTGTACTTTACCCGGTTTTAGGGGAAACTTGAACCAAAATACCCTAACAGCAGAAAAATTTCTGGGGCTTAAACAAAAGAATTTGTGCTGACAAGATGTTATTTGTAATGTTTTTTATTTCATATCCTGACATAGAGAGCTTCCTTCCCCCTCTTTTGGTGGTAGATACTTGAACAGGACCAATACATTTTGCAAAATAGGGAAATGAAAGAATTAAGCTGACCCATAAACTGCTAAGTTCTGAAACATATTTTAAATAATGCTAACAATAGCCTGGAAGTTTTTGCTTTGCATGCTGCTCCTGTGCTGTAGATTATTTTGAAAGGTGACTCAAGTAACCTTTAACCAAGTATCTATTTTGCAACCTCAGGAAACTTGCAGCTGTTATAGTCATTCAAACTGTCCTGATATAGGTCAGAAAACATTTCAAAGTGGTGTTGACGTGGTGAATTCAGGAGTCCTTTTGAATTTTTCCTACTGAATTTGCTTTATTACAGTTGCATTAGAAAAATTTTTGCATTGAACTTTAGAATCTCAAATATATATTTTTTATTAAAATATATATTCAATGGTTCTTGGGATAATGTATGTATATCGATGTTGGAAACTAAGATTATTAAGACCTAAATTGTTCTCTAAGACAGTTACATAGCATTTTGAGATTGAAGACAGAAAGGTGGAAGGAAAGAAGAAAACAAACATTAGGGGATTTAATTTTATGGGCATGCAGCTGAGTTTGAGATAATTTGTATAAAGGAGGCTTACCACAATTACTTAAGAAAAGAATGTGCTTAAACTTAATAATAAAGAAGCTTGGGAGTCTTAAAACAACTAAAGTCTATGGAGAGGATACCATGATACCTTTGTCTGGAAATGAATATAACCAATTTAATAGAGCCGAAGAGCTTAATTTTTAGAAGATTCACTGAAAACAATAAGATTAATGCCCAATATTAGGATTGTGCTGTTGAGATTTTTAATGTTATTACTGGTAGTCAAATAATTTTTTAGAAAATGAAAACTGGCTATAGTGCTGTTACCTCCATTTAAATTTATTAATGAAATGAAAAATAACAATTTGGACAAGAGATTTATCTGGAGAATTGTTAATCTTTTAAAAGAACAATAGAGTACAAAATTGAAAAGTAAATATTTTCAAGCGTAGTAGGAAAATATTTAATGCAATTTTTGTCTTATAGTTATTAGTTGAGGTAGGAGTTACTAGAAAAGGACAACTACTTCTAATCACCAGGGTACATACAAACTTGAAAACCACTCCCTTTTCATTTGAGTGGGAATAGGGCCCACGGGACTTCAGTAAATAACTGTCACTGTTCTCAGAAGCAGGTGTGGTTGTTGGTTAATTGCTTTCCTTTTTTCCGAGTAGCTCTGAAATGTTAAGATATTTTCTCACCGTCAAGGTCATACTTTCTTTTTATAGAACTGATTATTGATTTCTGTACTGGAGCTTGATTCTCAAGTTCCCTCCTTAAATGAGGAAGTAGAAAAGTGGGAATAACCAAGAGAATAACTATGAAACTTTTTTTTTTTTTTTTAGCAGTGAAGAAGCATCTTGCTGTTTTTTAGCTTGTTTACATATATTTTGGACCCTAATTTGTGTAGAATTTAATGAATACCTCTTTCTTTATCAACTTCCATGACTGTAGTCAGTGGGGCAGGAGAACTAACATTAATTTGAATTGTCTAAGTTCAAGGATCCACAATTTTAGTTTGATAAATGCAACAGTAGAGGGTTGAAAGAAAGATAAGTAGCACAGAGAATAGAGCTCTTGTTTCTACAGGGCTCTGATGAGTTGGGAGTAGGATATGAGAGATGAGTAAAATTTCATCTTGAGCCCAGTTAACCAGACACTGAATTTTTAATTAGCAAAGTTGAATTCTTTTTAGTTTACAAGTCTTAAGGTACTTTTTCTCTCAAATGTTCAAAATGCAAAGATACAGTAATACTTTTTTTTTTAATAATATATTTTATTACAGAGAAGAAGGGAGATGGATAGAGAGTTAGAAACATCAATGAGAAACATCGATCAGCTGCCTCCTGCACACCCCCCACTGGGGATGTGCCCGCAACCAAGGTACATGCCCTTGACTGGAATCGAACCTGGGACCCTTCAGTCCGCAGGCCGACGCTCTATCCACTGAGCCAAACCGGTCAGGGCGATACAGTAATACTTAACAGAAGAATTTTCCTACTTTTCTTCCTTGATGGTTGGTGAAGATTTTATAACCTGTTGTAGAATAGTTTCTGAATATTGTGAGGGATTTACGAGTTCTTATAGTTACTTAGAGCCTTGACTTTTTTTTTTCAGACTCCATATCCAGTCTATAGACAAACCTTAAAATTGATCTCTTTTTATGTTTTGTATTTCTGCTACCTTGGTCCAAGCCACCATAAGCCATCATTGTCTTTTTCCTGGATTATTGGCATAGGCTCCTGTCTGATCTCTGCTTCCACCCTTACTACTCATATAATCTGTCTCCATGTAGCAGCTAGAGTGAGCCTTTTAAGCATAAAATGTCAGTCTTGCTTGAAATCTTTTCATCTTTTCCAAATAAAAGCCAAACATTGGCCTATAGGTCCTCTTTTACTTCTCGACCCTATTTACTCTCTTGCCTTCTTTGCTCTGGTAACACTGCCCCCCCACTCCCTCTTGCTGTTCTAAGAACACTGCAAGGCCCCATCTCATAACCTTTGCAACAGCTAATCCCTCTGCCTAGAATGCTCCCTCAAATATCTCTTTGGCTCACACCCCCAGGTCTTGGATAAAATGTCACTTTTTTCAGTGAGGCCTTTCCTGATAGCCTTATTTAGAATTGGAGGCCTGCAGATTCCCCTGCTTTGCATTTTTTTCCATAGCAGTGGCATATTTTATTTGTCTTTTTCTGCCTACAAAAATGTAAGACCCATCCTGACAGTTTTTGTTTACTGCTCTTACTTGAGTATGTGACATATAGTATAGTGTCTGATAGATATTTGAATTAATAAAGTCTTTTTTTTAAGTGCTGTATAAACAGCAAACTTTTATTGAAGGCTTTTAAAAAATTATTGATTTGAGAGAGAGAGAAACATTGATTTATTTCATTTATTTACACATTCACCAGTTGACTTTTTAAAAAATTATTTTATTATTTATCTGTTTGTTTTCAACATTTTTTTTTTTAAATTCTCACTCAAGGGTATTTTTCCATTGATTTTTATAGAGAGTGGAAGAGAGAGGGAAAGACAGAGAAATATCGATGTGAGAGAAATATTGATTGGTTGCCTCTTGCACTCGCCCTGGAGCCTGCAACCGAGGTACATGGCCTTGACTGGAATAGAATCTGGGACCCTTCAGTCCTCAGGCTGATACTCTATCCACTGAGCCAAACCGGCTAGCCGCTAGGGCAATAAATTCTTAACTAGCCAAATTACAAGGAAAAAATGTCTAAATTCAGAGAATGATTTTATTTTATTTTTTACTGTTGACAGATTAGTCATACTTTAAGGGAAGTGCAGGTGTCTTTGTTGAAGTGAAATAAATTTGCCTTAGGAAAAAATTGTTGCAAGGTTTTAGTCTTATATACAGTATTATGCTTTCATGTTGCCTGTTTGTAGAAGCTAAGCTAACTCAAATTTGCATGACTTCCTGTAGAATTTCTGGTTAAAGAAAAATAACGTAGTAATTGTATGCTTATTTGTCAGACCTTTGCTTTTAGATTTTATTTTCTTAGATCTAGACTACTTTATTGTGCATTTATATTATGTGCTATTTTAATTTGGTGACTACTGGCATAACCCATCAAATTAGAGGGTTTACTGTATCATTTGCTTTAATTTAGAAATAGGGGTGATTTCTCAGTGGATAGTTTGATGTACTAGTAAGTAGATTGACAGAATTTTCAAAAGGCTGCCCAGTAAGTTTGGGTCACTTAAATGGGGTTGATTTTGTAAAGTTCCTTCATGCCCTTGAATACTCAATTTTTATATTTTAACTTAGAATTACAATTGCCAAAGCAGGACCTGAATTTTATTCAATAATTTAGTATCTTTAACAAGGAAGAACACTGTCTTTCTAGAATTGTATGTAGATATAGGCCTGCCTGGAACAGAGGGACTAGCCCTCTCGAGGCTCTTTGTAATCCCATGACTATAGCACTGTTAAGAATGTAATTAGGTCGTACATCATTATAGGTCTTTAGCACCCTAGAATAAAAAAAAAATTAAGGTAATATATGTACATGGAAAAAGATTGAAACGGTTCAAAAGGCATATATTATGATAAAGTAAATCATGCTCCCAGGCAACCATTGTTACCTCTTATCTTTGTATAATTTTCCAGATAGTTCATGGATATGGAAGCATATATGATACTCACAAATATTTCTGTATACACTGTTACAGACCTTGCTCTTTTTACTTGTTAGTGTCTCTTAGCCATCTTTCCATAACAGTTCATATAAATCTATTTTATTCTTTTTGACCTCTGCATAATTTTCATTTTATGACTATGCCATGATTAAATGATGGATATTGTATTATATATTGTAGTAAAACCTTGATATAATGGACTTATTTGGGTGAACAGGTGTCCCTTAAAGCTGAAAATCCATTATATAATAAAGTAGGTTTTCTGAATGCATTATGTTAAAAATTTTACAAATTAGTTTACCTGTTTTTACTTACGTAGACATGTTTGTGTAATTAAAATTAGGTACATAAGAAAAGTTTAATTTCACAGAAAAGTTTCCTTTGTGTATTACAGTAATTTTAAATCTATACTGACTAGATCTAGTAAATGAGTACATTCACCAGTCACCATGAGCAAACAAATGCACATGGCTGGCTTAGCACATTGGCTGCAGAAAGTCACGCCATGCAACAACAGAACCAATTACCACGGGAGATATGGTGTGATCATGTGCTAATCACTCACTGAACATTGTTTACGAGCAGTGAGCCTTTGGATTTGAATATGTAGACTATAGCTGTAGATATGTAAGATTTATTTATGTCGCTGAAATTATTATTACTACAGTGTTTTTTCCAACATATGGCCTATTGTTAAAATTTGTTAAAAATAATAATGAACTAATAAAACAACCGGTTAATCTTCTGTAATAATAAAAGTGTAATATGCTAATTAGACCATACAGCTGAACAACCTTCCGGGTGACCTTCATGATGAAGCCAGGGCTGTGAGAGCCAAGCCCCTTGCACGAATTTCGTGCTTCGGGCCTCTAGTTATAATTCAAACACATCTTGTTTAAAAACATTTTAAAGTTAACGGGGTGTTAATTTTACTTATGACATACAGACTGGAAATTTTGTTTGTTAATTCTGAAGTGCATTAAATTGAGGTCAGCAAAATCAAGGGCTTACTGTATTTCATGCATTTTAGTTTTTGATTCTCATCTAGGTCAATATTGGCAGTAGAGGGTTGACCCTAGACATTTTAACTCTAGCAACCTCGGTTCTTGAACTTAATTTGTTCTGGAAGGTTCAAAAACCAAAGCATTTTTCCCATTAGAAATCATGTACATTGAATTAATCTGTTCCAGACCCCAAATGATTCCGTTTTCACCTTATATACAGTACATGTTTAATGTACTATTTAATTTATAAATAAACACTTCAAAGACAAAAAGGACATGAAATGTAAATGAAAATTTAAAAAGGAAATGACATGTATAGTAAAAAATTAAAATTTAATAGCAATAATAAGTAGCAACAAAAGCAAAAAGACGCAAAAATATTCACAGAACTATTTCCTGAGATGTTAACGGTGGTAAACTGACTCATACGCTAGAATTCTTTCCTTGTTTGTCACCTAAGAGTCAGGTGATTAATCATACAGGTATAAAGGGTTGTTGGGTTGAGAAGTGAATTGTTCGAGATGGGAGACGTTTGAGAATTGAGGTTTGACTTGTGTTACTCACTTACTGTTATTGGCAGTGCACTCTCTTAGCTTGGTAGGCCTCTGCTTACTTGCTATTCTTCCAGCCCCCTCTTTCTTTGTCCTTCTTTTGTTGTTCTCTTTCTTCCTTCCCTTCTTCCTTAATTTAAAATAATGTTTTGGCACAGACCATCCTTTCTAACCTTCAGTGAAGTTCTGTGTGTGTGTTTTATTTTTAATTTAATAAATCTTTATTGTTCAGATTATTACAATTGTTCCTCTTCCCCCCCCTCCCCCCCGCATAGCTCCCCTCCACCTGGTTCCCACCCCACCCTCTGCTCTTACCACCCCCACACACACTATCCTCATCCATAGGTGTACGATTTTTGTCCAGTCTCTTCCTGCACCCTTACACCCCTTTCCCCCCGAGAACTGTCAGTCCACTCCCTGTCTATGCCCCTGATTATATTATATTCACCAGTTTATTTTGTTCATCAGATTTTTAATTCACTTGATTTTTAGATTCATTTGTTGATAGATACGTATTTGTTGTTCATAATTTTTATCTTTACCTTCTTCTTCCTCTTCTTAAAGAATACCTTTCAGCATTTCATATAATACTGGTTTGGCTGCTCCGTTAGCTTTTTCTTATCTGTGAAGCTCTTTATCTGCCCTTCAATTCTGAATTATAGCTTTGCTGGGGAGAGTAATCTTAGTTGTAGGTTCTTGCTATTCATCACTCTGAATATTTCTTGCCACTCCCGTCTGGCCTGCATAGTTTTGTTGAGAAATCAGCTGACAATCGTATGGGTGCTCCCTTATAGGTAATTAACCGTTTTTCTCTTGCTGCTTTTAATGTTCTCTCTTTGTCTTTTGCTCTTGGCATTTTAATTATGATGTGTCTTGGTGTGGTCCTCTTTGGATTCCTTTTGTTTGGAGTTCTGTGCGCTTCCTGGACTTGTAAGTCTATTTCTTTCACCAGGTGGGGGAAGTTTTCAGTCATTATTTCTTCAAATAGGTTTTAAGTATCTTGCTCTCTCTCTTCTTCTGGCACCCCCATAATTTGGATATTGGTATGCTTGAGGTTGTCCCAGAGTCTCCTTACACTATCTTCAAGTTTTTGGATCCTTTTTTCTTTTTGCTTTTCTGGTTGGGTGTTTTTTGCTTCTTTGTAGTTCAAATCTTTGACTTGATTCTTGCGGTCTTCTAGTCTGCTGTTGGGTCTCTGTATAATCTTTTTTATTTCAGTCAGTGTATGTTTAATTTATAGTTGGTTCTTTTTCATATCCTCGAGGGTCTCGCTAAATTTATCGGCCTTTTCTAGGAAATTCTTGAAAAACCTTGTAACCGTGGTTTTAAACTCTATATCCAGTCGTTGCTTTCCTCCATTTCTTTCGTTTGTGATCTGTTTCTTTGTCTCCGCATTTTGGCTGCTTCCCTGAGTTGGTAGAGTAGCTTTGTGTGCTAGGTGTCCTATATGGCCCAGTGGCTCAGCCTCCCCAGTTACCTGAGGTGGACACTCTTGGTGCACCCCTTTGTGGACTGTGTGCACAGCCTTGTTGTAGTTAAGCCTTGATTGTTGTTGGTATCACTGGGAGGAATTGACCTCCAGGCCAACTGGCTGTGAGGATCAGCTGTGTCTACGCTGGGAGAACTTCTGTGCTGGAGACAGCCTTATGAGACAAGACTTGCAAAATTGCAAAAGCCTCTGCTCAGCTTGGATGGGGCAGAGTCTCAGGGCTGAGCAGACAGCCTTGGCTTCCTGTCAGCCCTGTCCTATGAGGCCCCTGGGTCTCAGTGTCCCTTGGTAATCGCTGCAAGCACCTGTAAGAGAAAGCCGCCCTCGAGTTTCGCCCGCTGCCAGACAGTCTAGTCTCTCCCCCAATGAATCTGGATTCCCAGCTTCTCACCTGGAACTGGAGTTCAGCACAGTCGGGAGCTTCCGTCTCCCTCCCGCTAGAGAAAGGCAGCGGCACACTCAGCAGTCAGTCCTCTCTGCGTGCATTTGCGCGTGCACCTTCAGACCTCTGCCTTTTGCGGCTCCCTGAGTTTCCGTATGCTTTTCTCTTTTCCTGACAGTCCAGATTCCCCCAGTATGAGCCTGGGTCCCCAGGGTCTCGCCCAGAACTGAGGTTCAGTGCAGTCGGGAGCTTCTGTCTCCCTCCTGCTAGAGAAAGCCAGCCAGGCACTCAGCCGCCCGTCCTCTCCGCGAGTGTGTCTCTGTACCTCAGCGTTTTGCAGCTCCTCTGAGCCTCTGTGTGGTTTTCTCTTTCCTTCTAGTTGTAGAATTTCCATTCAGCCAGCTTTCCTGTGGTTCTGGATGATGTCCGTTTTGTCTTATAGTTGTAGTTTTGAAATTGTTGGGTGAGTCAGCAGTTTAGGTGTTTACCTATGCCGCCATCTTGGTTTCTCCGCGTTGTGTTTTTTTGTTGTTGTTAAAAATGGAAATGTCCCAAATGCAACACTTTTAAAACTTAGGTTCCATTAAAGTAAAGGGTGAAGAGAATATTTAGATGCATATTTGAATTGGCAACTATTATTTGCCAAGTAAACCAACCTCTTGCCCTAGCAGCTCAGTGGTCGGCAAACCGCGGCTTGTGAACCACATGCGGCTCTTTGGCCCCTTGAGTGTGGCTCTTCCACAAAATACCACGGCCTGGGCGAGTGGCGTTAGAAGAAGTTTAAGTTTAAAAAATTTGGCTCTCAAAAGAAATTTCAATCCGTTGTACTGTTGATATTTGGCTCTGTTGACTAATGAGTTTGCCGACCACTGCCCTAGCTAGTTTGTTCAGTGCTTAAGAGTGCCAGCCTGTGTACTGGTGGATCCTAGGTTCGATTTCTGTCCATGGCATATACCTTGGTTGCATGCTGATCCCCGTGGGAGGCAATCAGTCGATATGTCTCTCTCTCACTGATGTTTCTCTATTTCTCCCACCCTATTCCCCCCCGCCCCCCTTCCACTCGCTCTAAAAATCATTTGGAAAAATATCCTCCAGTGAGGATTAACAACAACAAAAAACAACCTCTTCCATCACCTGGTAAATTAAAGCAAGAATTGATTTTTACTTAAGTGGATAGAGCAGAATTAATGCCAGAGAACTTTAGAAGAAGGTTTTTCTGTAAGGAGTACAGGTGCTGAGTTTATGCTACAGTACTTTCCAGCTGTGGTACGCTTATGATTTTTTTTACAGACTGTTTGCTTTGTATTCTTATGCATGTCACAGGAATTAACATTAGTTATCTGAATTGACAGGTGCAAGAACATTTAACTGTTGATGTGTAGTTGAACTCTTGTGGATAGGGGAAGGAGCAGAAGCTTGCTTTTATCATGTATTTGTTAACTTTGATAGAACATATTGTTTCATTTGGCAGAAATTATTTTGCTGGGGATCTCAGTATGGTGTTAAGAATTGAAAATCTATGCCCTAACCGATTTGGCTCAGTGGATAGAGCGTTGGCCTGCGGACTGAAGGGTCCCAGTTTCGATTCCGGTCAAGGGCATGTACCTGGGTTGCGTGCACATCCCCAGTAGGGGGTGTGCAGGAGGCAGCTGATCGATGTCTATCATCAATGTTTCTAACTCTCTATCCCTCTCTGTAAAAAATCAATAAAATATATATTTTAAAAAAAAGACTTGAAAATCTAATAATTTAATTATCCTTATCCCTGGAAGTAGTCCTTCCAAAATGAGTTTGGGAGGAATAAGATGGGATAAAGTTTCCTCTGTTTGCTGAGCAGACAAACACTGGAGACTAGGTAGAAAACGTAATGCTAGAGCTGTAACTTTTAAGACTGGACATCACTACAATGCAGGTCTTTCAGTGCCTTTATTCAGGTGACACAAATTATCTGTGATAGCATCATTAAACCAAGGGGATTCAAACAGGTTAGAATTTCCTTGTGTTTTGCTCTGCACTGCATGCAAACCATTGTTCTTTGAGTAGTTACCTTATTAATCGTTTCTCCCCTTATTATAAGGTCACAGAGTTTCAGATGAACATCCAAACAAATATTTGAAAAGTTACACTTACATGAAAAAGAGTGTGACTTAAATATGTGGGTACCTCCGTTAGACAAAATTGAAGGAAAAATAAGTAGGGAGTTAGTAGACCTGGGCTGTTGTTTTTGATCTGCCTGTCATTTTGACTTCTCTTGAGCCCAAACATCATCTTTTTTTTTTTTTTAAGGTCAGAGTAGTTGATTCCTTGTTTCTTACAGCTTTAAAATTCCTTGACTGTACAAGGAATACTCTATGAAATGTGTAATCTAAGGTGGCTGTGTTTTGGAGTTACAGTTAGAATTATGAGTTAGGAAGAGTGTTGCCCTGGCTAGTTTTGCTCGGTGGTTATAGCGTGGACCTAAAGACTGAAGGGTTGCTGGTTGGATCCCATGCCTGGGGCATGTGCGGGAGGCAACCAATCATGTGTTGATCTCACATTATTGTTCTTTCCCTCCCTCCCCTTCTCCCTCCTGCCCTCCCTCTCTTCCTCCCTCCCTCCCTCCTCCTCCCCCTCTTCCTTCCTTCCACTCTGAAAATCAATGGAAAAATATCCTTGGGTGAGGATTTAAAAAAGAAAAAAAAAAAAGGGAAGAGTGTTGTATGTTTTTGTTAGTTTGAGTGTAGAAGTTTTGTGTATTTATTATAGTGGGTGACTATTTTGAGTTATTGATGTTCATAGAATGCCATTTTGAATTTATCTGTAATTCATATTTCAGGAATGTTTTAGTTTTGTGCGTGTCCATGGTGATAACATCACAAGTATGTAACTTACAAAATAAAATGCCTTAAGAATATCATAAAATGAAGACTGAGGATAGATAAATAGGCTTGAATTAATCTATATTTCAGTTTCTTCCTGAAAATGGTTCTATAGTCATTATCTTTTATGTCTTTTTCTGTCTGATCACAATTATCTTTTTTAGGGACTTCTAAATAAGCATTTATTGGAGGCTTAAGAAAGAGGCAAGTGAAAGAACTTGATTTTGTCCCTATTTCCAGAGGAAGTTATGATTATGTTGACATTCTGACTGAGCCAGCTATAAAGATTACTGTGTTTCATAGGAGTGGCCTAAAATAATATTAAAATTCTGCCACTTCTTTTTCTTGTCTTGGTTTTGGTAGAGATTAATACATATTTGGTCAGGAGAATGCTGTGTGAATTGAACTTTAAATGTATTTGTACTTTAGAGGTAGTGATGTGAGAAATAATAAAAAGGTAAACTAGACTAGAAAATGTGAGGATGGGATTTACACATTGGTTGAGTCAGCTGACATTATGGTACAGTGGAACAAACACGGAACTAACAGAAGACTTGATTCAGAATTTGGGCTCAACTAATTCATGTACCTTAGACAAGTCACTTCACTTTTCTGATCCTCTTTCCTCATTGCTCATAGGTGGTAACAACTACTCAGAGTTGTGAGGAAAAGAAGGTAATTTTTTTAAGGAAGTGCTTTATGGAATAGTATCCTAATTGGAGTCAAATGCGTATATTTTAGATAGAAATAATTAAATCCTCAAAGTAGAGTTTTGGTAAATATCTTCTATCCATTTGTAGATTTATCTTATTTCAAAGAGTATATGTGGAAGACTTTACCATCAAAACAGAAGAAGAAGGAGATCATTGTAAACTTTATGAAGAGTCCATGGAGGGAAGATTGCTTTAAGGATCTTTTAATCATTTAAAAATGACTTGTGGTCTTGGCTGGTGTGGCTTGGTTGAGTGTTGTCCCATGCACCAAAAGGTCACAGGTTCGATTCCTGGCCAGGACACATGCCTGGGTTGTGGCTCAATCCCCAGTAGGTGGCCAGTTAAAAATAATGTTTTTTAAGAAAATATTTCAATAGATTTTTATAGAGTAAGGGAGAGGGAAGCATTGATTGGCTGCCTCTTGCATGCCTCCCTATTGGGGACCGGGGAATGAGCTTGCAACCTGGGCATGTGCCCTGACGGAAATCAGACCGGTGACCTTTCAGCACATAGGATGATGCCCAAGCAACTGAGCTACACTGGCCAGGGCTAAAAGTAATCCTGTTAGCACAGAAACTTTGCTGCTTGGATCGTGTTTTGAAAAAAGAAAGACATGCTTGACTTGAATCTCTAGCATTTAAAACTTTTGGTATATACTTTTATCCTATTCTTTATAGATGGCAATAATTTAGAATTGGTGACATTTCAAATGTCTTCAGGCTCATAAAGAATGTGTTCTTGATTTTGAGCATTGTGTTTATGAATGCTATCAACCTCCAGTTCATTTTACTTATGCTTTTTCTCTTCCAGGTTTTTCGTTGGAATATACGTTGCACATTTATGGCGATTCTGAGTGTGAGGGCAGACTTCTGCCAGGCTCAGCACAGCGTTTTTGCTGACAAGTGAGCTTGGGGGGTTCTATGTGCCATAATTAATATTGCCTTGAAGACTCTGGACACCGAGACTGGCCTCAGAAATAGTTGGCTTTTTTTTTTTTAATTGCAAAGCATATTTCTTTTAATGACTCCAGTAAAATTAAGCATCAAGTAAACAAAAGTGGAAAGTAATCTACACTTTTAACTTGTCTCACTAGTGCCTAAATGTAGTAAAGGCTGCTTACGTTTTGTATGTAGTTGGATGTTTTTGGAGTCCGAAGGTATCCATCTGCAGACATTGAGGCCCCAAGTTGAATTTGATTCAAGTGGATTCTGAATACTTCTGCTTATCTTGAAGAGAGAAGCTACTTAAAGAATAAATACGTTGAATAGAGAAAACACTGATTGATAATAGGCATTTTAGTGGTCTTTTTAATGTTTTCTGCTGTGAAACATTTCAAGATTTATTGATTTTTTTTTTTGGTTTTCATTTTCCCCATCACACTCACACACGCACGCTCATACTTTTTATTTGCCATAATGAACCGTCCAGCCCCTGTGGAGATCTCCTATGAAAACATGCGTTTTCTGATAACTCACAACCCTACCAATGCTACCCTCAACAAGTTCACAGAGGTAAGATTGTAGTATGGTGTACTTTTTGGATTGATATATTGGTAAAATCCCATTAAAATTAACACCATTATAAAGAAATCTCTTATTACAAACCATTTATTTCCGTGATTGGCATATGATGGTGATCCTACCAGTCTTTTTTTTTTTTTTTTTTAATGGGTTAGATTAATTATAACAGGTTTTTAAAAGAATATTTATGGAATTTGGGGAGCTCTTAGAAAATATCTAGTACTATGTTTCTTCTTATATCTTTTCTACATTAGCAGTTTTCTGATCATACTTTCAATAATAAAAATAATTAACATTTATTGAATACTTTGTACCCAGCATTACAATAAGCAATTTTATACAGTATGTCATTTACTCTTCACAATAACCCTGTGAGGTATAGGTACTATTATTATCTCTCTCTTACAGATGAGGAAACTGAAATTCAGAGCAGTTTAGTAATTTGCCTGAAGGTACACAGCACATAGAACTGTCTCTGACACTAAAACCTGTGTCTACCTCGAATATCCTACCTCAAATATTTTAACCACTTTTGTTGCAAAGCTACCCCAGAACTACTTGCAATAGTAGCCATATACAATACAAGGGTTCAGAAACTTAGGGGAAGGAAAGGTATTATAGATAGCATTTTTGTCAGCTCCTTCATTTTTTCTAACAGAAAAAATGTACTTTACTCAACAAACATGAGTATAAGCTTTTTAATCATTCCCTGGTTGTTCAGTCTCAATGTGATTTCTATTGATGTATTTTATGGAATAGACTTAGAGAGTTGGATGAATTCTTAGGGATTCTAAATCCATCTGTCTCATTTTTCAGATGGCAAAACTGAGTTCAAAAAGGTTTTTGACTTGCTTAAGGCCACAAATATTTACCATGAAAAATTACACCATATCCTTCCAATGAATGTCTACTATGAAGTCCATTTCAATGGGATTTTATTTGTATCTTGAAACTTCTTAAAATTACTGACTTAGTTATAATACTTAACAACTTTCCTGAACATACTTTGTAAGAAGGCCTTTTTGTGAAAAATAAAGTTCTTTAGCAATTAAAATAACTTTACTCTTTAGGTAACCAAACAGGATATCACTGTTCCTGCTTATTTATACTTAGTAAGTCCTAAGCTCCTTAACTTAAGTGTGCACAGTGTACAACTTGATTCTAGGCTTGTGCCCTTAGGTTGATCAGTCACCTTTAAGCCTGGCTTAAATTATGTGATACTATTTTCAGCCTGTGGATTCCTTGGGCATAAATTCCAAAAGTGGCAGAAGTCACTGTCCTCCTGCAACTTTAAAAAGATGTTGGTGGTCCCTTGAAGATAGGTAGTCACTGTATTAGGCATTATTGTAGGAAAGTTTTTAAAGGAGCAAGACTTCTGGCTATAATTACTAGTATTTTGTATGTTAGTTGGCTTTGTAATATAATACCACTTTTTCATCTTAATTTCAAAGTAACTTGTTTCCTTAAATTAAAAAAACAGTGAGTAGTTACCAAGTAAAAATGAGAAAATACAGATAAGCAAAAGACACTTTAAAAATACTTAACTGTTGCCCTAGCTGGTTTGGCTCAGTGGATAGAGCGTCTCCCTGCAGACTGAAGAAGGGTCCTGGGTTCAATTCTGGTCCAGGGCACATGCCCGGTTTGCAGGCTCGATCCCCAGTAGGGGGCGTTCAGGAGGCAGCTGATAAATGATTCTCTCCCACCATTGATGTTTCTATCTCTCCCTCTCCCTTCCTCTCTGAAATTAATTAAAAAAATATATATATATATATAAAATAAACACTGTTTCTTTAAAAAAACCTGTTAATACTTGGCTTCTAAATGTTCGTTTCTGTGATCTTACATATAGATAGGATCATACTGTATATTTAAAATAAATCTTCCCCCAACCTCCTTAGTATTATTTTCATAGCTGTCATAGTATTCTGTATGGCTGGTCCATACTTTCTTTAACCATTCCCTTGTTCAGACCATTAATGTTGTTTCCAGGTTTTTACCATTCCAAACTGTGCTGAACATGCTTGGCACCTAAATGTGTATATCTTTAATTATTTCGTTAGTAAAAATTCCCAGAAGTAGGATTTCTAGGTCAAAGTATATGTGTTCTTTTAAAGTTTTTGTGTTATGCTACTAAATTGCCCTTTATAAACGTGAGTCTTATTCATATTTCTACTGAGAGTGCAAGAGTGTCCATTATATATGTTGCCACAATGAGAATGATTTTGGTTTTTATTGAAGAATGATGTTTCATTGTTTCAGTTCAAAAGAGTAAATTTTTAAAGCTTTGGTTGCAGATTCTAAAAGCAAATTACCTTATATTTATTTTTCTTTAAAGGAACTTAAGAAATATGGAGTGACAACTTTGGTTCGAGTTTGTGATGCTACATACGATAAAGCTCCAGTTGAAAAAGAAGGAATCCATGTTCTAGTGAGTGTGTAGTGTTTTAATTTTTCATTACAAACAAGTTGCACCTTTCAGATATAAATATTTATAAAACTTGGAACTCAGTTTGCTTTTTGAGTTTATACTAGGAGAATACAGTGTTCAGAGCAACCTTTAAATTCTTTTGTATTAGCAGTTTTGCTCATTTGTGCTCTTAAAGTCTACACTTGCAGGATATTTTCAATAAATAAGTAAAATTTAGTGAATACTTATTTTAAGAAAAAGGAAGCTTGCATTTTGTTTTTCCTAGGAAATTAATGCACTAGTTGGCTTTTGTTTCCAGGCTACCAGTTTGAGTCTAACAAAGTATTTAATTTCCATCAGACATTCTTTTTTTTTCCCCCCATCAGACATTCTTAAGTCACATGGCAATATTCTCTTACTTTGCAAGTACAAATTAGTTACGTAATATTTTATAGTTAACTTGTAGGGGACAAAAAGGTGGGAGAAGAGGATAAGAAGGGAGAAGGAGAAGGCATCTTGCTCCACAGTTATCAGCCTAGTTTCTGACATTTTTTTAGGTTTCTAAGCTTTTGTGTGATTAGATTTCTTTAATAGTTCAGTTTGAACAAAAAGTGATTGGAATTACTTTAAATTAAAATACTCCCTAGCCTGTATATATGCTTTTTTATTATACAAAGTAGGAGCCTCATATTAGGTAAAATTTTATACCTTTTCCCCTAAATAGTTATTTAAATTGCCGGAGCATATAATGAAATGACCTTGTAGTCTTAGGTGTTTTAGAGCTATTTGATTTGATTGTGGGAAGGTAGTGAAGTAGGATGAGAACTGGAGATTTTTTTAGTAGTTGATGAGGAAGAAAATAATAAAGAAGATATTGGTATCAGGTTATATTCCTACTTTTTACTGAGAGCTAGTTTTGTAGTCTTTATTGCATTGGTTAGTAGTTGGGAAGGTTGTTGTTGCAAAGAAAATACATGTCCTGTTGGTAGGGCAGTCATCTCCTATCTTATCCATAATGTTTCCTCACCTTCATTCGGGTGAAAATAGAGGAACTAAATAGCCAAAACATTATATTTTTTTAAAGAATACTGTGTATTCAGATGTATTTGAGTAGTATGGCATGGCAGTAATTTGTTTGCATTCTCATTCCTAAATGACTAAGTTCTCCTGGCTGGAAATCACTGGGGATAAGTATAAACATGTGTAAAATGTAGCCCCGTGTTTAAGAACACACACACACACACACACACACACACACACACACACACACACACAAGTAAGTCAGTCAGCCAAAGACAAGTATCACATGATCGCACTCATATCTGGAATCTAAGTAACAAAATAAACTGATGATCGGAGTGGATCCAGAGACATGGAAGCATGGAACAGAGTGCAGAATCTCAGAGGGAAGGCGTGGGATGGTGGGTGGGTGGGAGGTAATCAACCAAAGACCTTGTATGCATAACCCCTGGACACAGACAATAGGGTTCTGAAGGCCTGGGGGTGGGGGTGGGGGTGGAGGCTGGAGGGGGTTAATGGGGGAAAAAAGGGGACATATGTAATACTTTCAACAAAAAAGAATTAATATTTATATAAAAAAGAACACATAAAAAAATACACAAAAATTTAACTTCTGATGTAGCCCTGTGTTTAAACAAAACAAAACTTTACTTCTGAAGCTAGTCTGAATTACAAGTTTTTTCCCATGTAAGTATAGTGGACCCCCTTACCTGTGGTTTTGCTTTCCACGGTTTCAGTTACTTTGTGGGGTCAACTGTGGTCTTAAATTATTAAATGGAAAATTCCAGAAATAAACAATTGATATATTTTAAATTGTGTGCTATTCTGAGTAATATGATGAAGTCTTGCTTCATCCCACCCAAAGTGCAAAAATAGTGATACTGGCAATTCAGACATGCCAAAGAGAAGCTGGAAAATGCTTCCTTTAACTGAAAAGGAGAAAGTTCTCCACTTAATAAGGAAAGAAAAAAGTAGGCTGAAGTTGCTATGATCACAATAGGAATGAGTCGTCTTTGTGAAAGTATGAAGAAGGAAAAAGAAATTTATGTTAGTTTTGCTGTGCACCTCAGACTGCAAAAGTTATAGCCAGTGTATGTTAAGATGGAAACAGCATTAAATTTATGGGTGGAAGACATGAACAGAAAACATTCCAATTGACAGCAAATGTTGCACCAGAAAGCCTTAAGCCTATACGAGAATACAGTGGATCCCCAAAAAGTAAGAGATGGTTACACAGATTCAGGAATAGGTTTGGACTGAAAATATAAATATTATTGCAGAGAGACACCACATTTGCATAACCTTTATTTTTTTATTACTGTTAATTTACTGTGCCTAATTTATAATTAAAATTTAACATAGGTTTGTACATATAGGAGAAAACATAGTATATATAGGGTCTGTACTATCTGAGGTTTCAGGCACCCACTGGGAGTCTACTATATGTTCTCCATTGGTTAGATGAGAAATTAGTTTGTTTTGACAGATGGCAGGGTGAGAAAATGAACTGTGGATTGACTGTAGTCTGTTTGACTCAGTAATGTTGATAAATATCTTTATGAAATAGAAATGAAGTAAAGAACTTGAACTAATTTGTAGAAAATGCTGGTAGGTCTGAGATTTATTCCAGGCCTTTAAATCTAGGCTTTTGTTTTAAATAGCTATGATTAGGTAAAATTAAAGGGCTAACAACTTAAGCTTGAAAAAACAAGGACATTTAAAATTAATTCCTTTACTGCTTGTCTGAGTAAGTGAAGCATGCGTTGTGTTACTGTTTCTTAACTAGGTGCATTTTAGGGAGTATTATTAGAGGAAGTAAACTCATAACTAAAGTACTTACTGGTTTTATAGCTATTTACAGTTAAACTATAGTGACATTTATAATGATAACACTGACAGCCCTTTAATTATGGGGTGTAGTTGACAAATCAAACATAATGTACTGTCATGGCTAATGGACTACATGAAGTGTTTTAGTGGTGCCAATAATGAGTGCAGAATCAATTTAATGCTCTGTCACTTTTCTCTTTTTCCTTCTCTAGTATCTTAAAGTGTCCTTATCAAATTTCATTAGAATAGTCTTATGTTTAAAAAAATATTCCCAGTGTTTTTACTTTTCTGTCCTTGAAGCTAGATGGAAAAGAGGGTATGAAAAATGTGAGTCCCCTTTCCTCTTTCTTCAAAGCTGATTTGTGTTGGTTTCTTAAGACCTCTTGCAAGGTAGCAAGGAAGATAAACACCTGGCTGTTTTTTAAATAAGACCAACCCATGCATATCTATCTATACTTATAATAGGGTAATATGCAAATTGGTTGGGATGCTGTCACGTAATGACACATAAGCAGGAGGGCAGGGCAATGAGCTACGTGTGGCAGAGAGCTACCAGAGGCTGTGGGCCGGGCGGCCAGCTGAGGTACGCGGTAGTGAGCTTCTTGTACACAGATTCATGTGCAGGGCCACTAGTATATATAAAAGGCTAACATGCAAAGTGTCCCCTCAGGAGTTCGACCGGGAGTTCAATCACTCGCTATGATGTGCGCTGACCACCAGAGGCTGTGCGTAATGAAGAAAGGCCCCAACTGGCAGCTGGAAGGCCCCGATTAGCCCTGATTGTCAGCCAGGCCTAGGGGACCCTGTCCTTGCATGGATTTCGTGCCTCTAGTGATGAATATAAAAAGAGAAAGGGATACTTGAAAGAAAGGTTTCCGTTTGCTTAGGGACCCTGTTATGTGGCACTGTGCTTGTTCAGTGAGATATGTATAATTTAGGTAGAGCTTTGAAAATATTTGCTACATGGCTTTTAAATATGTATAGATAAGCACAAAGATGCTTATAGAATGCTTCTGCTATGGTATGCTAACTATTGGAGCTTTCTTATCAAAGAGCATTTCTTTAAAGAAAAGACTTTATATCTTAGAACTGTTTGGGGGATAATCCTCACAATTATTTATAGAGACCAGTAAGATACCAGTTATTGGTATACTTCTTTGCCAGAGTGGACTTTTAAATCATATTGACAGGTGTATCTTCTCTTACTTTGTCTTGGCTTACAGTTTTCTCTGTGTCTGTTTAAAGATTGATTCAGACAAAATATTTGAGGAATAACTAATTTCTATCACTATCATAAGAGATTTCCATAAGATAAAATTAGACGCTGACTACATTTCATTGAAGAAGGCTAAGCTATTTGGCACACTTGAATTTCTATCTTGGATCATTTTTCAGCAGTGACCAGAATCCTGTTATTAAGAATAGGATATATGGTATAGTTAGTTCAAGTAGGCCCACCCTGTGTATTGTTCAGCTATTCAGTATTAGGATGTTAATCCTGGAGAAAATAACAATTTAATGTAAAAGATTTTTTTCTTTCCAGGATTGGCCATTTGATGATGGTGCGCCACCCCCTAATCAGATAGTAGACGATTGGCTAAACCTATTAAAAACCAAATTTCGTGAAGAACCAGGTTGCTGTGTTGCAGTGCATTGTGTTGCAGGATTGGGAAGGTAAGGTCTTACCCTTTTGTCTGTGAATTCATTATCAAATATTTTACTTGGGCAGAAATTTCCATTTATTACACTAAATATATAATTGCCTGAAAGTAAAGGAAATGAGAACAAAAGCTGCTTTTGTGTTTCATTGGTTGTCTGATTCTGATGCCATACTAGATTTAGGGGGTGGTGGTTCAGTTCTGAAAATGACATAATGTAATTGTCTAATCTTTGAGCTAAAAATAAACTCTTAATTCAGTTTTCTTGCTGTATCAAGTAACCAAAGGTTCAGGTCTTTGAAATGTGCAACAACATTAAAAATATCTGTACATGCTTAATTTGGGATTGAGATGTGTGGGAAGTGAGAAGGTGGAGAGCAGATGGCTGAACTTTAAACTCCTGAAAGGAGATGTGGAGTTTAATGGAGAATGAAAAGTAATTTTGATTTTTTTAAAAAATATTTTTCCTTGAGCATTGCATGGAATGGTGTTGCAACACTCTCATTAACAGAAGGTTAAAGGTTACTTTATGATGTGTACTTTTGACTCAAAACATTAGTGCAGGCAGTGGTGACTCAGGTTCTTACCTCTGCTTAGCCCTTTTATTTGTTGTTTTCCTTCTTTTTATAGTTTAGTAAAGTTTCTAAGTTTCAGTTCTTATCTTGAAGAGCAAAGGTAGTATTATTAATTTGACTTGGGTTAATTTAGGTAGTCAAAAGTCAGTGCCCTGTAATGGACTTTTAAAAAAAACTTCATTTCCTTTGTTACATTAAAAAATACAAAGTTATATTGAGACTGATCCTACTTATCAATTTTCTGACCCTTTCTCCTAGCTCATGAAAAGGATTTTGTTGAAGTGTAGCATCATTGTAGTAATTGACAAGGAAATGATATTAAAATTGATTTGTAACAAAAATAAAGTCAGTTTTGGTAATGTAATCGGGATTAAAAAAATTTTTTTAATTCTAACGATATGTGGGTATTTACAATTGAGTTTCTTTCTGCAGGGCACCTGTGCTGGTTGCACTTGCTTTGATTGAATGTGGAATGAAGTATGAAGATGCAGTTCAGTTTATAAGACAGTGAGTATGAAATTTTATATTCAGAAACATATAAAGCAAGATCATACAAGAGGAAGGAATTATGGAAAGTATCCATTTCTAGTCTGGAATAACTTGCTGCCTTTGGCTTTAAAATGTTGTTTGTTTGAAGATTGATTATCAAAAAGAGCCAAGTGATGAAGAGACTCGTAAAACTACTAGCTCCCAGATTGTAGAATATGTCCAGTATCTGACTTGAATATCTAGGAATCTTTAAAATGAATAGCTAGGTAGAAGAGTCTCAGTGATCTTGTGTCTCTTAATAGATGTCCAAAATATCTTTAAAATGCAATTTCTATGACCAAGAGGCAAACCAGAATCTGTAGAGGAGCAGTTAATCACCTGGGACTCATAAGTGACCTGTTCAGGCATAAAATCAGGATGGTAGTGCCCTGCCCTGACAGAATCTTGGCCTCAGTCTGGAGTGATAGGCCATGATATTTTGCTGTCCAGAATTTTTTGGCATTTCTTTTCTTAGCCTTTCCTCTTTTCTTTAAAAAAGAGGAGAAAGAAGAAAAAGAAAGAATGAATGAAAAAAGACTATTAATGATGGCATGAAATGAATGGTAGCAGCTCTAGGAAGGTAACATATTTCAAGAAATGCCATCTGTGCCTGCTGCTTCATATAAATACTCATGCATCCTAAATACTTGCTACCAATTCTAATCTGAAGAATATGTTAAGCTAATTGGTAAAGAGTATAGTTAGATATCTCTGGATAAATCATTCTGATGTTTATAAAACAGTTAACACAGTAGTAAGAGTCAGCAAAGAAAATTTGTCTATTCCTTTTTCTCAGAAGGCACAGAAAGTTCTTATTTAAACTTAAGTAATGTTGTATGGGAAATGTTGATTTTCGGCTTTGTGGTGGTAGAATGGCTTTAGGCCATATATAATGCATTTCAATGAATAAGGCAGCTCTTTTTTGTACACGATAAAGTTTGCCATTCTTGTGTTTTCAGAAAAAGAAGGGGAGCATTCAATTCCAAACAGCTGCTTTACCTGGAGAAATACCGACCTAAGATGCGATTACGCTTCAGAGATACCAATGGGCATTGCTGTGTTCAGTAGAAAGAAATATAAACGAAGGCTGACTTGATTGTGGCATTTAGAGGGAACTCTTGGTACCTGGAAATGTGAATCTGGAATCTTGACTGTGTCATCAAAGTGGTGATGGATTCAGTACTCCTCAACCACTCTCCTAATGATTGGAATACAAAAAAAAAACAAACAAACCAAAAACAGAAATCCCTCTATAACATGAATAAAATGTTTAAGAAAAGAAAAAGATAAAGAAAAAAGGGATTACTTCAGTGGAGAATGGTTTTGCTCTTAGTGTTGGAGTTTGGATTTCTGCCAGGATTGAATTATTTCAAAATCTCCTGTCTTTTTAAACTTTTTCAAAATAGGTCTCTAAGGAAAACCAGCAGAACATTAGCCTGTGCAGAACCTTCTCTTTGGGGAGCACACTCTTCCATTATGCTTGGCACATAGATCTATCTCCCTGTTGTGGAATTTCTTCCTTTTTTTGTTATTTGGGGTTAGGGGTAGGGGCTACAATTTTTCTCTCTTCTCCTCTTTTCCCCATTCCTCTTTTCCCCATTCCTCTTTTCCCCTGATACTAGTTGTAGATGGAATAAGAGAAGCCCTTGTTGCTGTATATGTGCGTGCAGTCTGGCAGCCTTAAGCCCACCTGGGCACTTTTAGAAAAAAACAAAAAACATCAAAAAAAAGAAAAGAAAAAAAAAAGGCAGTGGCATATATATTATATGATCCAGGTGGTTTTTAGTTTTTACTGATGATGGGGTGTTCATGTTAGTTTCTTTCCTTGAAAACTCTCTACATTAGGCAAAGTAGCCAAGAGCCTCTTGTTTGAGTTTTTGTTTTGGTAAGTTAGTGGGGACATGGCATTTTAAGAGGAGTCTCTTTTTCTCAAAGAACTTAGCTGAGAGTCAAATTCTTCTCTTTTCAACCAATGAAGCTAAGTGGGTATTCCAGAAATGTTTGTTTTCTGAAGGGGAGTACTCCAGTTCATCACTAAAGATGTGTCCAGACAGAGTCAGCACACTTTCTACACCTTGTGGAACTGTGGGCTGTATGTAGCATTACTCTGCTTTTCTGTCGAATGATGTCAGAGAATGCTGGTAGTTAAAAATTTTTATTTTAGGACTTATTTGTACTCTGAATTTTCAGGAACAGGTAGTGGAATAGCAGCAAAGACACAATATTTTGGACTTGAGAAAATGCCTGTTATGGGTATTTTCCAAACTGCCCCCTATATGTACAGTTCAGTTTAACCACTGATTGCCTTGTTATTTTCTTACTAGGGTCTTTATGAGATAAAACCAACAATGCCTAGTGAGTATGTGTCCACAGGCCTAACAGGGTAGGAGAGAGATGTGAAGCAGCCCAACCAGTAGCAAAAGGACTGTATTGCTAGTGAAATTGGTATAGTGTCATTTTTGCCGATTCTTTGTGGGGTTCAATGTGCTGATCTAGAAAACTATCGTTCTGCTCTTTCGTGGAAGGCAGTTGTGACCAGGCTGTATTGACAAAGCAAGTTGAAGGACACCATCAGAGCCTTTTGCACTCTTCATTTAAATATTACACACTTCCTAGTGCTCTGTTTCTAAGACTTTGAATAAAGGTTTAGGGTCATCTTGTCCTGCTGGAATTTGCTATGCAGAGCCATAAACTTCCCATTTTGTTAGGATCAGCTAGGCCAGTAGGAATGGACTGGGATTTTGTCACTGGTGATACCTCAGATGTTGGCTGGCACTGTGAACTGCCTATCTCCTATGCTGGAGTTGTTTGAGCTCTTTAAATGAAAATTTGTAGATGCTTTCTTTCCCCATCCCACAAAACAAAACTAAATAATGCTTTTTGGAATTGTTTCTAGGATCATAAAGTGGAAAATGATGGTACTATCCAAAATTCTTTATTTCAGAACATGACAATAGATTCCTTTAATATAGGCTCAAGATCAAAACAGAATATTCTCTAAGCTCAGATAGACTGTCTGTTGACTCCAAGGGTTTTGATCAATATCATACCAAACCTTTTTCCTTTGACATGCTCTGATTTTTGTTGTTTTGCGGGGAGGGGGAGACAGGGAGAGACAGAAAAACAGGTGTGTGTGTGTGTGTGTGTGTGTGCGCGCGCGCGTGTGTAGTGTCCACCAGTATCAGTGCCTGCCCGAGTTAGGAAAATTACATTCCTGGTTCTGTATGAGGGAGAAGAGTGTGTAAAACAACATGAAACATTAGCCCTCATTTTGTTTTAAATTGCAGACTAATGTTAATTGTTCTCAGAACTGGATTTTCTTCCTCAAAATTAATTTTTTTTTTAATCTTTTGGACTTAATGAAGTATTGCTAGCTGAAGCCAGTTTGACATGGTGAGAGAGATGTCAGACTGATGAAAGGTGTGCAGCCTGATTTAAAACCAAACCCTGAATCCTTTTAAAGAACAATAAACATATTTTACATGCTCTTTGTTTGTGCATTTGTTCTCCACTCCAGGTTGAGTTTCATTTGCTTCCCTAGAAAACTTGGTATTCTTAAGGTCTGCTTTAGGTCCTGCTAATTACTGCAAGTAGGTGAAATAGAGGTTGGGAAGTTCAAAGATTTCATGCCACCCAGGTTTCAGTAAGGGCAAACTTACCGGGATACATCTGCTACATTTTCTGGTTCAGTTCTTGGGCACAACACTGTAGGAATTCAGCATCTTGTCTCATTCCAAAGGACTTTGTTAATACCATAGGTTTTGATGAAGCATTGCAACTTGAACTCTTAACTGAGGGAGGAGAAAATCTATGTATCATAGGATTGGAGGTGGGCAATTTCCCTTAAACCGTTGGTAAGCATTTCACCCATCCATTTAGATCACAGACTTACATGTTCAAGTACCAAGAATGAAAATAAAAGACACTGATCCCACTTTGGAGTACCCATCTACAAGAGGAGTTAGCTATGTAGACATAAACAGAGTGAGTGAGTACAGTATTGTGTGACATAATTCATTGACCCATTCACCTGTTCTTAATTTTCCAGTTCATGTGCATTATCCAGCTTAGATTCAGTGTCCCATGGTTAGTTACAGTCACTTTTGGCTACACAGATTGCTCCATCTCTTGTTTCATCATATGTACTTGCCTGGCTCAACTCCCTTTTTGGTTAAGTTTAGTATGCCACTTATGCACTTGTGCAACTGAACTTGCTGGCTAAAGTCATGACCTCTGTGTTGTTTTTTTAATTTTCATTGATTTCAGAGAGGAAGGGAAAGGGAGAGCGAGAAACATCAATGATGAGAATCACTGATGGGCTGCCTTCTGCATGCCCCCTACTGGGGATCGAGCCCACAGACCAGGCATGTGCCCTTGACCAGAATTGAATCTGGGACTCTTCAGTCCACAGGCTGATGCTCTATCCCCTTAGCCAAACTGGCCAGGCATAACCTCTGTGTTTAAAGTAGACCTTAGTACCATCTGCCAATCCTACTACATTTCTGTCTCATATTTTCATGCTCCTTGAAAGCTTATACTTTCCCACTTTGTCTTAGCTTATGACATTTTTTTATAACAAAATAGGAACAAGAAAATGTCCACAGGCTCCTGCTATCACATCTACTCACCCATTTACATCTGCTTGTATGCTCTGCCTTTCCTCCAGTTGTAGGGCAAACTCTTCTACTTGTACTAATTCCAACCCCCTCTACTCAGTGGGCCCAGATTTAGCCATTCTTCTGTCCTGTTCATTTCCCTCGACTAGGCCAGTCCCATCAGCCTATAAACATGCTATTTATTCCATGTTTGACCCACATCCATCCTTTCAGATACCATCTCCTTTCTCTTGTCTTTATAGCAAAACTCAGTTATCCACTCTACTTTTCTCTTGAACCCACTTTGAGGATTTTGACTCCACTGAAACTGCCTATGTAAAGGTCACCAGAACTTCCATGGTACTTAATTCAACAGTCAGTTCTCAATTCTTAGCTTTTTTTTTGACATATCAGCATATGACAATTGATCACTCATTTGTTCATTTACTGTGTAGGCAGTATAATCCCCCCCACCCCAAGGTGTTTACATTTTTAATCCCTGGGGTCTTACATGGCAAAAGGGACTTTGTGGCGGTCACTATGTTGAGAACCTGGGTATCTGAATGGGCCTGAGATAACTGCATGGGTCCTTAACAGCAGAGAATCTTGCCTGGCTGAAGTTAGGAGATGTGACTAGGGAAGAATGGTAAGAGTGGTGCAGTGTTGCTAACTTTGGAAGACAGGAAGGTGCCTCTAGAACCTGGAAAAATGAAGGAAATGGTCTTCCCTAGAGCCTCCAAAAAGGAATTCATCCTGCCAATGCCTTGATTTTAGTCCCACCTGGGACTTCTACAGAACTGTGGGATAATAAGTCCTTTAAGCAGTAACCAAAAATTTAGGTTAATTTGTTACAGCAGCAATAGAAAACTAACAGATTTTTGCATGTTCTGTCACCCTGCTATGCTTTAGTTTCCTTCATAGCACCATCATTTCAGACTTAAATTTCTTTAAATTGATTCATTAGGGTGACATTGGTTAATAAAGTTATATAGGTCTCGTGTGTACAATTCTATAATACATCATCTGTATATTGTGTTCACCACCCCATGTCAAATCTCCTTCCATTACTATCCCCCCTTTAATACTCTCTTCTACCTCTCCCAGCCCTTTTTTCCTATGGTAATTACCATATGTTTGTCTGTATCGATGAATTTTTTCCCCTTTGTTTAATTCACCCTTTTCACCCAGGCCCACTCTGACAGCTGTCAGTCTATGAATCTTTATCTATGAATCTGTTTATATTTTGTTAGTTTATTTTGTTCATTAGATTCCACATATAAGTGAAATTATAAGGTACTTGTCTTTCTCTGTCACAGACTTTATCGTCTCTCCCCATCAGAATAAGTTCCACATGGGCACAGGTATTTTTCCCCACTATGTCTTCACCTAGAATAGTGCTTGACATGTAGTCAGTGCTCAGTAAATATTGAATGAATGGGCACTAATAGAGGCATAAGTGATTGTACTGTGGAGAAGGGAATTAAACCTACCCTGGAGCACCTTAGAAAGTTCCATGGTGATCATGTTGGAGCTGGACTTTGAAGTGTGAGGTAGAAAAGGTTGATGCACGAGATAGTACTTCACATGCATGAGGATGGCTATAATAAAACAGATGGACAATAAGGGTGTGGGGAAACTGGAGTTCTTATACATTGCTGATAGCAATGTGGAATGGTGGAGCTGCTTTTGAAAACAATTGGACAGTTTCTCAAAAAGTTCAACAGTTGTCAGATTACCCAGCAGTTCCAGTATGTCCAGTATCCAACTTTTAAAAAATATATAAGTTTTTATTGATTTCAGAGAGGAAGGAAGAGAGAGAAACATCAATGATAAGAAAGAATCATTGATTGTCTGCCTCCTGCATGCCCCACACTGGGGACCAAGCCTGCAACCCAGCCATGTGCCCTGATCGGAAATTGAACAGTGATCTCCTGGTTCATAGATTGAGGCTCAACCACTGAGCCATGCCAGCTGGAGTCCAACTTCTGAGGTATACTGGAGAGAATTGAAAATGTTAGTGGTTTCCTGGGGTGGGGGTGGGAATAGAGAATGACTGCTAGTGGGTATGTGGTTTCTTTTTGGGGTGTTAAAAATGTCCTGGAGTTTAGATAGTGGTGATGGTTACATGACTGTGAATGTGCTAAATGCCTCTGAATTGTACACTTACAAGTAAGGGTGATGTAAGGGAAGTAAACTTCAGGCAGAAGAAATAAGTTGTGGCAGTTGAATGAGCCTGGTATGCTTGGGAGAAATGGCATGTTTGGTCTCTGGAGGGTATGGATTTGTGCCAGGCAGGTTTGGTCCTCATTAGACTCTAGGTAATACACTCTTTCCTTGTGCCTCCCTCTCTACCCGCAAGGCCACAACTAATTGGGTCAGAGATACAGTTGGCCCAAAGCTAACCAGGGGCCAGATTCTCAGTTTCAACTCAGGGAGACTCTTGGATGTGAGGAGCCAGCAGGGCCAGGGCATGTGTTGAGTCATATGTGACATGAGTAAACATGCCAGAGGGAGGAGGAGGGAGCAGCAGCCTAGGGAAGCAAAAGGGTGAGACTAGGGCCTGGGAGTAGCTCCACCCAAATTCCGAGTTCCACTTTCCCATGGGGTATGCTTCTCTTAGAGTCCTTTCAGTGGTCTCTGCCCCTTCCCTTGCCCCTTATTTAAAGCGGTTTGAGTCAGTTTCTTAATAACCAATAGAACCTTGATTTGAGGGGATTATACAAATAGCATTTTAAGTACTGTGCCTGAAGTACCTATAGGAAGAGTGATGACTGACTTGGTGAGTATTTGAGCACCTGCCACATACTGTACACTATTCTAGGCACTAAGGATATAGTGGTAAATAAGGCCAAGTCTAGCCTTGTAGGGCTCAAATTCTAGTGTAAATATAAATAAAAGTGGAAAAGAATAGACAGCTACAGCAATAGGCAATACACTTTGAGAGTGATTAGTGCTAGGAAGCTAGGAAGAAAGTCTGTAAGGGGCTAGTGTATGGAGTCAAGGTCCAGGAAGGTCTCTGAGGAAAAGCCTACTATGTACAGACGCTATGTGAGGGTAGAGGAAGCACTTTCTAATCAATGTGCATAACAATATGAGTAACTTGAAGGATGAGCTTGGTATGTCAGGGAGCAGCAGAGGGTAGTATGGCTGGAGTGTGGTAAGGAGTAAAGGTGAAATTTAGGTAGAGGCCAAACTGATTTGGTGCAGCTGGGAGGATATTATGCATCTTCGCAAGAAATTTGAAAGTTTACTTAACTGTATCTCAGTCAAGAGGAAACATCATTGTTAACTATGTGATTTATTCAAACTGTCTATGTCCAGGCACACCAAGGCCATTCTGAATCAGGGTCTCGAGTTGGCAGTCTCTGCTTTGGGCAATGGGGAAACGCAAGAGCTATACCGTCTGATCTGTGTTCACAAAGGTTATTCAAGAAGCTCCTTAAATTAGATGTCAGACCAGTTGTGCAAACTCAGTGCCTGATTTGTGCTAGGCCTGCCATAAACACCAGTGGAATGAATCAGAATGAACTGGAGAGAGTAGAGGCTGAAAGGACGGTGGGTTGATGAAGGCTCGCAGTAAAGCAAGCACACAAGTGTTGGGGCCTCAACTAAGGGAGCAACAGAGGAAGAGGGTAGAAGGCTATCTTTCCTTTTAGCCACCAGAGCCCAGGTTACATGAAAAGGTGGCCAGTGGATCTGCATTGGCATTTCAAGGGATTAACTTGCCACAGCGGGGATATCTGGCCAGTGTGGGGAAAATTTGTAAAACTGCCCCCACTCTGTTCCTCTTGCAGAGCACACAATGCAAATGAAAGCAGTTGAGAACACCTCACTGCTTGCAGCCTTGCCAACCACCCTGGGGGAGTTCACTGGCAAGTGTGACAATGTGACACACTCTGTCTCCTTTGCTGTTTAGGGGTCAGAGCTGTCAGGAAGATGGAGGAATAATAGGCTAACGTTAGCCAAAATGTGCCGAGGAAGGCTGTGCGCAGAATTTTATTATTGCCTTATTATCTCATTTAATCTTCATTGACTTCTACTCGTTGCCATCCCCATTTTGTAGAGGAGGAAACAGAAATGAAATAAGTAGGTGGCTGGGCTAGTGCTGGAATCTGGGCCCATTTGATTCTGAAATCGGCACTTACTATCGCTCAGCTGTATGGCAATAGGATGGAAAGATGTTATGTTCACGGTGTTGCTGTGGGTTTTTTGCATACAGTAGGAGTCCCTGTTAATTGAGCTGCATCTCTATGTTAAGTGTGTGTGTGTGTGTGTGTGGCGGGGGGGGGGGGCGGGGGGCGGTGTGAGTGTATGCATGCCTGTGTATAACAGTTCTGTCTAGTCAGTGTGAAAGGGGGCAGCAATAGAATTTGGGGAACCAGCTAGTATTGTAAGAAATACTGGTCATGCTCTGTTAACCGTGATTATTTTATTCTGATTAAAGAAGGCACATTCTACCCTGGCTAGAGCTGACCTGGAGATGCAGTCCTCCTCCCCATTTGGAGCTGCGTATTATCACGAAAAGATGAATAACTTTGCTGCAGAAACCAGAATTGCCAGCCCTTTGAAGATCCCTAGCCCTTTTTGCATACCTGCAGGCCTTTGCAAGCCTCCAGCCTGCTTACCTGTTAATTGCCCATCTGGCACTCCCTTTGGCGATTTCCCCTGTAACCCCAACCCTTGCACATCACTAAGCCCTTTGAAGACGCCTAGTCCTTTTGCATATCTGTAAACTGCCCTTTCGCCTACGGTTCCTTTGTGCTTTTACTATAAGCCACTGGCTTATGGTGGGGTGGAGAGCTGATTTCTGTGGCTGACTTGCTGCTCTCCCATACTGCCGGCAGTACTGGAATAAACGCTCATATGATTCAACCTTGTCTCTGCTTCATTGGCTTCAGTAGTGACGGGCAGCACGGACCCATTGTTTGACCAGTTACAAGTGGATTTAACTTGTGCAAACTGTGTGTAATGGGCCCTACCAGTAACAAACCAGGTCATCTGAGCAGAGTGGTTTATGGCTTATAATTGGCTCCCTATTACCGTTGGCTGGTTCTCCTGCACATAGAGTATTACTCCAGGATTGGTATTTGATTTAAGAAATTTTCAAATTGATTTTATCTTTAGTGCATTAACGTGTGGCCTAAATTCCTGCAAGGCTTTCAGGAACCTGCCTGCACATGTTTTAGCCATCATCACTGGATCGGAGCTGCCAGTGCAGCAGATTTTATTCAGCACAGATAAACCACTTCTCTGAAAACACTTCTCTACCTAAGCCCCATGGCTTACTTTTTTAGGGCAGCTCAAGTGTAGGTCCCTTGAAATTGGAGTATATTTTTCATATCATGCTAAAATATACAAATGGGAATTTGTTAACACCAGTTGATTTAATCTCTACTGTCCTGTTGGAACAGAACACATAAATATTCAAGGAAAGGCGTGGAACTCAGCCTCATTTTCTAGGGTGCCCAACTGTAATGTCTTTTAAAGTCAGGAAATAGGAAATACGACCCCCAAATGAAAATGCTATCAGTGTAGCTGAGTACATGAAAAACAAGAACATTTTGCAACTTCATAAGAGTTTGTGTAGGTAAATGTTTTTAGTGAAAAATTTTTTTCAGTTCTAGGAGTGCAGAATAGATCACTGCTGCATGAAAATACCAATTAATCATCTTCTAATGCTTTTATGCAAATGATTACATTTGGCGTTCATTTAGAGTTGCCATTAACACCTGGAACCCTAAGATTGATAACAGCTAAAATTTTAATGAATTGCATGAATAAAAGAATGTTAGGTATTTAGATGAATGTATCGCACCTTTATTCATCACTACCAGTCCTCTTGAAATGTAGAAGTCAGAGGATGAGACGCAATACAGAAGGCCTTGAACTTATCAATGTTTTCAATAGTAAAACAGGGTGACTTGGAAATGCTAAATTCTGCAAGTGTTTTTTCTGCCTTTTGCAATAATTTCCCCGCAGGAGAAGTCTGTGTGCACCACAGAAAACTTTATTTTCTAATGCCTGGAGACAACACTGGTCTTTTTTTTATTTTTATTTAAAAAAATATGTATTTTATTGATTTTTTACAGAGAGGAGGAGAGAGGGATAGAGAGTTGGAAACATTGATCAGCTGCCTCCTGCACACCTCCTACTGGGGATGTGCCCGCAACCAGGGTACATGCCCTTGACTGGAATTGAACCTGGGACCTTTCAGTCTGCAGGCCGATGCTCTATCCACTGAGCCAAACCAGTTAGGGCTTTTATTTTTTTAATGAAGATTTTCTTTGCTATGCATAATCCTTGCTTTAAAAAATACCTTTTCCCCCCAGAATGAAATAAAAAATAGGGTTTTGTAGATGTTTTGGGAAATACAGAGGAAGCGAAGAAAAATCCCTCATTGGTCTGCCATCCAGGGACAATTGTTATTAACATTATTATGTACTAGAGGCCCAATGCACAAATTCATGCATGGGTGGGGGTCCGGTCTGCCCGGCCCCACTCAGGGCCTGATGGCAGGAGGTTGGCCGTCCAGCCCACCCTAATTATCAGGCCATCAGGGCTGGGCCAGCCAGGGGGAGGGGCTGAGGGTGATTGGCTGGCGGGCCCTGACCCCAATTGGGGTGGGTGGCTGATTGGGGGCTGGGCTGGCCATGGGGAGGGGCTGTGGGCAGTGGGCTGGCCAGCCTGCCCCCAAATAGGGTTGGGGGGGCTGGTTGGGGTCAGCAGCCAGGGGAGGGGCCATGGGAGGTTGGCTGGCCAGCCCCACCTCCGATTGGTGTGGGCAGGGCTGATCTGGGCTGGAGCTGGCTGGCAGGAGGGGCCGTGGGCCAATCGGGGTTGGGGGACCCATTGGGGCCAAGGCCAGTCAGGGGGAGGTAACGCAGGCGGTTGGTGGGCCGGCCCCCTGATTGGGGTGGGGAGGGCTGACCTGGGGTGAGGCTGGGCAGGAGGAGGGGCTGCAGGAGGTTGGCCAGCTGGCCCTACCCCCGATTGGGTGGGTTCACTGGCCACAGTGGGCGTCATAGCGACCGGTCGTTCTGGTTGTTAAGGCATTATGGTCACTGGCTTTTTATATATATAGATTCCTTTCCTTTTTGCTCCTTACCCCCAAGTATAATTGTAGTTATAGAATTATGTATCTTGTTTTTCACTGATGTAGCCACAACAATATTGACAATTTATTGAATGTTTACCAAGTGCTAAGCACTGTGCTTAGTGTCTTAAGTATATTATCTTTAGAGTGGTAGGTGGATTAGGATAGGAAAGCTCAGAAATGCGTAAGTAGCTTGCCCAGTATCACACCTCCAGTAAGTGGCAGAGCCAGAATTCTAGCCTAAAATGTCGAACTTAGAAACTCTGATTATGTCACTGCTCTATACCCCTCTTGCATTACTATGTGGGAGCTGTCCTTATGAACTGAAACCAACTTGTCCCCAGAGGACACTGCTTTCTCTGGCCTCAAATATGGAGGCTACTCATTGTCCCATCACCCAGGTACCACAAAAGCCAGTGGGAGATGAGGAGTCAGCTCTCCAGGGCCACAGCCAGACCATTGCTCTTCTGTCCTTGGGTGATACCAGCTTAAGACAGTTATCGTCAGGCTGTTACAACCACTGTCCTCTATTGCTGCTGTCCTCTGCGACCCTCCCCATCACTCAATGCATGTAGTTCCTTGGGCCTTGAAGGCCCACCCCTAGTCATTCCCTCTTCCTGGGCAAATTCAGTGTCTCTTCTAGCCCCTCAGCTTCGAAGGCCTTTATTACCTTAACCCCAATGACACATTGCCATGGGAATAACTGCTCTGCTCTGATGTAGTCAGGAAGTTGAATAATGTCTGGGAGAAAACAATTATGTGTGTGTGTGTGTGTGTGTGTGTTTATATACTTATACATACCCATATATTAGTTTACTGTAAATTTCACTGATAAAAAGGATGAGTAACATACAATTTAAAAATAATAAAATGCGCATTACTCTATTGTAAGTTCCATATAGCCAATTGATTCTTACAGAATGCTTTGGTTGATTTTTGCCAAACTCTTATATCCTAGCCAACTTACAGTTGCAATAGACAAACCCAACTTACAGTTGCAATAGACAAACTCATTTATCAATGAGTGACTTCTTTGCAGAATTGGATAATAGTTTTTGAATACTGGAATGCTGTTTCCTCATTTTTTTGGTGTTGTTTATAATCTAATGGCTACAGGCATGATGCAATTTTAAGTTTAATGTGCATTACTAACATTTTCTCCATTACTTTCTCAAGTGTGGACAGTCAACAAAACAGTAAATCAAGCTGTGATTTGTAGCATTTGCCAAGTTCCATGGTATACATACTCCTGCCATGGCCAATTTCAAGCTGTCAATGGACATTACTAAACACAGAGTTGGGAAGAGATGTGCAGTGGTACACAATTACAATATTCCCACCATACAAAGACAATAAATAATAGCATAGATGGCGGTGGGGGGAGGTAGAAGCAGGTAAAGGGGGGATAAATGGTGATGGAAGGAGACTTGACTTGGGATAGTGAACACCAACAAAATATGCAGATGATGTATTTTAGAATTGTGCACCTGAAACCTATATAATTTTATTAACCAATGTCACCCCAATACATTCAGTTAAAAATAATAATAATAGAAAAGAAAAAAGCACTAGAGAGAAAGAAAATAGCCCAGACAATAGTAAAATAGTTAGGAAGTGATGAGTTTTAAGAACTTACGATCTTTGCCTTTAAATATAATTTATTTAATTGTAAGTTTCAAATAATGACTGTATTTAATCCCTCTGAAACTTTCAGGAGAATCTTTCCTTGCCTATTCCTATCTGTGGGTGGTTTGTTGGCAATCTCTGGCATTCCCTGGCTTGCAGCGCATCATTCCATTTTTTGCCTTCGTTCCCACTGGGCATTCTCCCTGTGTGTCTCTGTCTTCACATGTCGGTCTTCTGAGGACACCAGTCATATTGGAGCAGGGGTCCACCCTACTCCAGTGTGACTTTATCTTAACTTATGACCCTATTTCCAAATAAGGTCACATTCTGAGGTACTGGGGATTAAGACTTCAACATATCTGGGTTTTTTTTGAGGGTGGGGAACACAGGCTAACCCATATCAGGCAGAAACTATGATTATAGGGATTATGTCTGATACCTGACCTTATCTCCTTTCTCTCTTTGGTAGTTCATTCTGTCTTTTTACACCTGACTAGACCGTAGTCTGGTCCCACCACTGCTCACCCTCTACGTGGCTGTCAGAGTGATCTTTCCAAAACATAAAGTTGGTCATGTCACCTGCTTCTGTAGCTCCCTGAGCATAGGTGAAGGTTTAGCCCAAAAGACCCTTCGTGCTCCAGCTTCTTCCCGCCTCTCTACACTGAACCTTACCCACAGCCAAAAACTGATTGCAGTTCCCCGAGGGCATCATTCTCCTTCACAGCGCTGGGCAAGGCATTCCTTCTGCCTTGCATACTTAGCCTCACGTTTCTTCACCTGTCTGGGAGACTCCCCTGTCATCCGTCCGCCCTTCTCTGAGCTCCTTGGTGACCTGTGTGCACCCTGAACTTGGGGCTTACTGAATTAATTGTTTTTCTTGTGCCTTGCTGACAAGACAGAGCGCCCTGTGAGGACAGGGACTGTCTTTGGATCCCATATTGTTAGACATTAGTGTTATTTTTATCTTTTCACTGTTATAAGTAATACTAGAGACCCAGTGCACAAAATCACACGAGACCCAGACCAGCCGCACTGGCGGGACCCAGTTAGACGCGCTGCGAGACCCATCAATGCACCACCTAGGTGACTGGTCATTTGGTCATTACAGCGTTATGGCATTACGGTCACTGGCATTTTATAATATAGATGTGATGCATAGCTTTATGTGTAAATACTTTTTAAAATTTAAAATGATTTCTTGAGGCACAACTCAACAGCAAAAGACAACCCAATTTAAAAAATGGACAAAAGATTGAATAGACATTTCTCCAAAGAAGATAGACAATAAAAACATGAAAAGATGCTCATTGTCATTAGTCATTAGGAGAATGCAAATCAAAATCACGATGAGATACCCCTTCATACTCACTAGGTTGACCAGAAAAAACTTTTAAACAAATATTGGGGGGATGTGGAGATAGAAAAATTGGAACATTGCTATTGGGAATGTAAAATGGTAAATGGTGCAGCCACGATGGAGAAACAGTTTGGCGGTTTCTCTATGGCTTATACATAGAATTTCATATAATCTAGCACTACCCTTAGGTATATACTAGAAAAACCAAAATTTATACACAAATGTTCATAGCAGTACTATTCATAACAACCAAAAGATAGAAATGACCCACATGTTCATCAATGGCAGAATGGGTAAACAAAATGTGGTACATCCATATATTGAAATATCTTTCAACCATAAAAAGGTATGAAGTACTGATACATACTACAATGTGGTGAACCTTGAAAAATCATGTTAAGTGAAAGAGGTTAGACAAAACAGTCACATAATATATAATTCCATTTGTATGAAAAATCAGAATACATAAAGTCCATAGAGACAGAAAAGCAAAATGATGGTTGCCAGGGACTAGGGGGAAGAGAGAATGAGAATTAACTGTTTAATGGGTACAGGTTTTATTTTGGGGTGATGTAAATGTTTTGGAACTAGATAGAATGGTAATTGCAAATATTGTGAATGTGATAAATGGCATTGAATTGTATACTTTAATATGCTTACTTTCATGTTATGTGACTTTTTCCTTAACAAAATAATTAAAACAAAACAAGGAATGAAGTACTGATCCTAGTACATGCTACAACATGGATTAACCTTAAAACCCTTATTCTGAGGGAAAGAAGCCGGACACAGCAGGTCACATGTTGTAGGATTCCATTTTTATGAAATATCCAGAAGAGATAAACTCATAGAGACAGAAAGTAGATTAGTGGTTGCCAGAGGCTGGGGCAGAAGGGAGCCGGGGCAGTGACTAGTGGAAACGATGTTTCCTTTTGGGGTGATGAAATGTTCTGGAACCAGATAGTGGTGCCGGTTGCACAATATTGTGAATGTACTAAATGCTACTGAATTGCACATTTTAAAATGCTAAATTTCATGGAATGTCTCATTTATCACAAAAAGAGAAATATCTCCGTATGGAGGGTTTTCTGAAGTGCAGTCAGTTAAAGAATTATGTGTAGCATATTGCTGGATTTTTATTGGGAAGGAGCCCCTCACTGCCCTCCCACCAACAATGTTTGAGAGAGCCTGATGGTGTCTTCACCGACTTGGGTATTGTGAGATATGCATCTATTTAGTCAATCCTCACCGGAGCATCTTTTTTTCCACTGAGTTTTAGAGAGAGTGGAAGGGAGAGGGAGAGACAGAGAGAAACATCCATGTGAGAGAGACATATCGACTGGTTGCCTCCTGCGTGCTGGGATGGAGCCTGCAACCGAGATACATGCCCTTGACCAGAACTGAACCTGACACTCTTCAGACGCTCTAACCACAGTGTCACACAGAGTCCTGTTCCTCTTCTATCCTGAAATAAAATTCACAGAAAACCTACCTAACGTCGATGTGAGGTAGTGCTTTAGGCAATATGAATTTTGGAGTAAACTTCCTGCTCTGCTGCTCATGAGCTTTGTGAATTGGGGTGCTAGTCTGTGCCTCAATTTCTTCATCTATAAAATGGGGCCAATGACAAGTGTCTTCCTCATAGGACTGTTTTGAGAGTTAAATTAGTTTAGGATTACAATCTCAACTGTAGACAAAGAAAGAAATAAAGGGAAAGTCACTTATAATACAGTGCATTTTACATTTGTAAATACCACACGTGGTTACGCAGGAAGAGACTGAAATAGACGGAAAGTCACACTGGATGCCGCAGCTGTACATGGAGACCGACACAGGTGTGTTGGTGATATGTTCTTCCAAAACCAATTCTTGGGCAACTTTCTAAACAGATCAAATCCCTTGATTTTCACTTGAGTTGCATTCCTGGGAAGTAGTTTTAGAAATCATGCT
The DNA here is from genome assembly GCA_026230045.1 of Corynorhinus townsendii. Taxonomy (NCBI): domain Eukaryota; kingdom Metazoa; phylum Chordata; class Mammalia; order Chiroptera; family Vespertilionidae; genus Corynorhinus; species Corynorhinus townsendii. The sequence goes on from JAPDVU010000002.1 coordinate 201,893,724, forward strand.
TCTATGTGAAATGGAGTTAAATTCCAGGTCAGATAACTTTACAGTTTTTTTTCATTTTTATAAATGGGCTGCGGGGCATTTAAAAGTGGGACATGGGACCATTCTTTATTGTGTGGGACTTCCTACATGCTTCCGGATGTCTGGGATCCCCGGTTCCCTCCTGGAAATGTCAGTGTTCTGCAGTGGGCGTTCCACCCGCACTGAGGACCACCGAAGCTATTCCAGCCTCTCCCTTTCCGGACCAGGCTCCTGAGGCTCGGAGAGGGAACGGAACATGGACACGTATGACTTTCACGGTTTACCCCATCCCCACCTTCAGTCATGTGATCACGGTGGGAGATGCTTTATCAGTAAACAGGACCGCAGCCCTGCCACATTTATCCACTTTATTCCTTTCTTTTCCTATACACCCTCCTTCCTCCCTCACCCTCTCCCTCTTTTCCCCCAACACTCAACCCATTAGCCAGTCCTGTTGGCTGCACCTTCAAGTGCCTTCTGTTGGTTCCCTGCCCCCACGCTTGCCCCACTATAATCTATTCTGTTCATAGCAGCCCAAGGAGATTAAAAAAAAAAAAATCACATCAAGCCAGCCCTCCGTTTCATCTGCTCCAGAGGCTTTCCAAGTCACTGGAATAAAATGCAAACTCCTCTCTCTGCCCTCCAAGGCCCTATCTGATCTGGCCTCATCTTTCATTCTCCCCACTGCTCCAGCCACGCTGTCCTCACGCAGCTGCCTCGGGGTCTTTCCCCTGCTGTCCTTTCTACCTGGACCTAACTTCTCTTCAGCAGGCTCTTTGGAGAGCTAAGCCCTTACACAGGCCACCTCCTTTGAGACCATCCCGGGCCATTGTATCTAAAATAATCCCATTACCCATCACTTGCTAACGCTTTACTCTTGTTTGTTCTTTAAAGCACTTACCAGGATGGGAGTGAGCGTGTGGACTTGCTTGGTCTGTCCTCCTCTGGGGGGGAAACATCATTAGTCTCATTCTCCACGGGATCCCAGGGCCTAGCACAATGCCTGCAAGTGCTGCTCGCTGTTTTATTTATTCCAGTGGATGAAGGCCTAACACACAACTCCAAATGGATCCATCAGAATCCTCATGGATTTTGCAACTTGACTCAGAAGTCTCTCCCTCCCCACTTTTTCTTTTTTTTTTTTTTTTTTTAATGCCTGGGCCTTAGAGCTCAGAAAGTATTGGCAGCTGAATGTTCTGCCTTTGGGGCCAGAGAACTGGAAGGGAATAAATCAGTGGGAAAGTCAGAGAAAGAGAGAATAGAATGATGTAGGCAGAGAGAGAGAGAGAGAAAGATGGAGAGAGATGTTGGCAGTAGTGGAAGGTGGGCACCAGGTGTTTGAGGTCCAGCTGCTAACCTGTTCTCTTTGAATATATGTATACGTCCTGTTCGTTAAAGATCAATTTCATTGAGGTATATTATGCAACAAAAATCACTGATTTTAAGTGTGCACTCTGATGAGCTTTAACAACTGTATACAATTGTGTAACTAGCAATCAAGATACAGAACATTTCCTTCAACCCCAAAAGCATAATCTCTTTCTTGAGATACCCCATGATTCTTTTGTAAAAAGTAGCTTTTTGAGGTATATGTGCAGTTAACCGCACATATTTAAAGTGTGTAATCTGGTAAGTTTTGACATTTGTGCACTAGTATACCTGTGAAACCATCACTACACCAAGATAGCGAACATCTCCATCAGCCCTGAAAGTTTCAGCCGGCCTTGTAGTCCCTCCCTCCCAGTCCATTTACCCCGAGCCCCGAGCTGCCACTAATCTGCTTTCTGTCACTACAGATTAGCCTACATTTTCAAGAGATTTACACAAACGGAATCATACAGTATGCACTCTTTTTCATCTGGCTTTTTTCACTCAGCGTAATTATTTTTAGATTCATCCATGTTGTTGGCAAGTAGCAATAGTTCATTCATTTTCATTGCTCAGCAGTATTCCACCAGCTGGATCTGCCACAATTTGCTTATCTATTCACCTACTGATGGGCATTCGGGTGGTTTCCAGTTTGGGCTTATTACAAATAAAGCTGCTGTGAACATTCGTGAACGACTTCGTGTGGACATATTTTTTTTTCTCTTGGGTACATAAATGCCTAGGCATGGAACGATTGGATGACATATTACCCTTACTTTATTCTTAATAATCTCTCTCTCTTTTCTTCGGAAGCCAATCATGTTAGGATTGCTCAAGGTTCCTCCCCCTTTACTCCCTCTGAGCTGCCCCTCTCTGTTCCTGTGTAAATTCTGCCGCTGCAGAAGGCCAAGGGCGCACCTTGCCTTCCTGAGCACGTCGTGTTTGAGACGCAGTATTGGCTCACATAAGCACGCCGACCTCTTGCTTCTTGGCTGCGTCTGGAATCATGGAATCTTTTGCAAATGTGCGCTTGCTGCCTCTGGACTGGAATGTTAAGTACCGGCGGCGTTGTCTGGTTTAACAGTCTCATCACAATATGTCTGTGGATGGACACGGTCAGCTATTGACTCTGTGGAAGGAGAGCCGTAGATGAAAAGCCCGTTTCTGAAAAACAGAGCTGCAGGGAGAGCAGAGAATGAGGCGTGTGCATTCAAACAGCTTAAGGACAGCGTTACCCTGGCAGCATGCTTTTACATTCCAGTTTAATTCTAAAAAAGGCATGCATTCTGATGGTTCAAAATTCAAGAGCGAGGGTGGGTATACAGTACTATGAAGAGTCTCTTACCCAGGCCCCCAGTCACCGAGTGCTGTCTGTTCTTCCGGAGATTATTTGCACATACAAGTACATAGTGTACATTGTGTGTGTGTGTGCGTGTGTGTGTGTGTGTGTGTGTGTGTGCACGCGTGCGCGTGCGCATAAGTGCTAGCAGGCTAAACACATTGTTGTACATTTTCATATTTTTCACGTTACCTATCTTAGAGCTTGGTCCACAGCACAGTGGGAAGAGCCTGCTCATCCTCTTTTTATATTTACATAGTAGTTTTCCATTATATGTATTCCCCCCGTTGAGGCAGCATTTGACTACTAGTATTCTTAGGACAGGGGGGTGACAGGGTAAATAACTTTAGTTCGCATAGTAGATAAAAACAAAGTTACAGGTGGCTTCTCTGGGCCAACAACCTGTAATATAATGTGGGTGAAGGCAGACTGAAAGGGAAGGTAACATTTCTAAGCACGTCATATGCCAATGGATGCATAAGGAGGTGGTTCTTAAAGTTTGATGTCTTTAAGAAGTACCAGGGGAGCTAATTAAAAGAGAGGCTTAGCAGGCTCCCCGTCCTCCACTGCCCCAGAAATTCTGATTCAATGGAGCTGGCGGTGGGGAGAGCAGGGAATTCTTTTAAAATATATATATATATTCTTATTGAGTTCACAGAGGAAGGGAGAGGGAGAGATAGAAACATCAATGATGAGAGAGAATCATTGATCAGCTGCCTCCTGCACACCCATACTGAGGAGCAAGCCCACAACCCAGGCATGTGCCCTGACCAGAAATCAAACCGTGACCACCTGGTTCATAGGTCAACGCTCAACCACTGAGCCACTGGGCAGGGAACTCTCATAAAGATGGTCCGAAGACTCAACTGTGAGGAAAGCCGTGCGCTGCAGAGGGAAAGGTGCTTTCCACGGAAGGAGTACCTAGACAGTTCATTAATTCCAATTATTAAAATATTCGCTGTCCCATATTTTCCAACCTAAAAGAATTCATGCATAAGGGAGTGATCTTTTCAAACAGTTCAGAAGGATGTGCAGTCTCCCACCCCTCCTTCCCATTCTCTCTCTAGAGAGGAGAGTTACTTGTCCGTCATTATCGTGGAGAGACAGGGGTTCCCACCACTGCAGGGAGCACCACTGTGCCTGAAGGAGCGGGCCTTGTCTTGAGTTAGAGGCAGTGAGATGAGCTGGACAGAGCAACACACTTGGATTGGGGAGTCCTGGGTCAAAGGCCTTCTTAAATCTCAGTGACTCACTCCTTGCGTGCTAGACACCTGAGCTCAGGATTTTACATCGGTTACCTCAGTTAATCTTACAAGGACCCATTTTACAGAGAGCAAAACCAAGGCTGAGAGGTTTGGTGATTTGCCTATGGGAGGTAAATCACCCAGCTAAGGGGATGGAACCAGGATTTTGAATTCAGGTCTAAAGCCATTGCTCTTCAACGCTGTTGGAAGTACTTGCCACTTAGTGACTGGACAACGTTGGGACAAGCTCTTAACCACTCTCAGGTTCTTGGGCCTCCAAACACTTTATGGAAACTGCTCATTCATTGTCTTTGTTGTCCACCTTGTGAGCCCTGTGAGGGAGGACATGTCTGCATCATTTTCTTCGCTGTAGATGCGACACCTTGCTGTCTGGGCGGACAGTGGGTGCCCAACAAACTCCTGCAATGGGGTTTGGGTAGAAAATCCAGGAAAGGTTAATTCCCATAAGTATTGCAGCTCTTCAGCCTGTTAAGATTTTTTCAATTACATTGATTTCTTTTCAATCCTCACCCGAGGATAAGTTCATTGATTTGAGAGAGAGAGAGAGAGACATCCATGTGAGAGAGAAACATCACTAGGTTGCCTCCCATACATGTCTTGACTGGGAATCAGACCCACAGACTTTTGGTGTACAGGAGGGTACGCCAACCAACTGAGCCACCTGGCCTGGGCTAGATTACTTTAATTTTTAATAAATGTTTCTTAATTATAGATTGACATATGCTCAATGCAGGTCAGAAATTCATTTTTTAAAAAAAGATATATATATCCATAATTATATCACCAGAAAAAAACTCTTGACCTTTCTTTGATCTTTGCTGCCTATATTTTATATAACTACACATGTATAATACATACATAATATGTATAATATATATTATGTATAACATATATCATATATGATATACCCAGAAAACATAGGCAGGCAAAATCCTTATGTATATACAGTGTGTGTGTGTGTGTGTGTGTGTGTGTGTGTGTGTGTATATAAAATTATATCTACAACTAGAGGCCTGGTGCACGAAATTTGTGCACGGGGGGGGGGTTGTCCCTCAGCCCAGCCTGCACCCTCTCCAATCTGGGACCCCCTCGAGGGATGTCCGACTGCCCGTTTAAGCCCAATCACAATCCAGGACTGCTGGCTCCCAACTGCTCGCCTGCCTGCCTTCCGGATTGCCCCTAACCGCTTCTGCCTGCCAGCCTGATCACCCCCTAACCACTTCCCGCCAGCCTGATTGATGCCTAATGGCTTCCCTGCCAGCCTGTTTGCCCCTGCCTTCCCCTGCAGGCCTGGTCACCCCTAACTGCCCTCCCCTGCAGGCCTGGTACCCCCAAACTGCTCTCCCCTGCAGGCCTGGGTCCCCCTCAACTGCCCTTCCCTGCAGACCCAGACAACCCCAACTTCCCTCCTCTGCTGGCTGGGTCACCCCTAACTGCCCTCCCCAGCAGGCTTGATCACTCCCAACTGCCCTCCCTTGCAGGCCTTGTCCCTCCCAACTCCCCTCCCCTTCTGGCCTAATCGTCCACAACTGCCCTCCCTTGCAGGCCTGGTTCCTCCCAACTGCCCTCCCCTGCTGGCCATCTTGTGGTGGCCATCTTGTGTCCACATGGGGGCAGGATCTTTGACCACATGGGGGCAGCCATCTTGTGTGTTGGAGTGATGGTCAATATGCATATTGCTCTTTCATTAGACAGGACAGAGGTATGGTGCATGGGTGGGGGCCAGCTGGTTTGCCCTGAAGGGTGTCCCGGATCAGGGTGGGGTTCCCTTGGTGTGTGGGGCAGCCTGGACGAGGGCCCTGTGGTGGTTTGTAGGCTGGCCACGCCCCCCAGCGACCCAAGCAGAGGCCCTGGGATCTGGGATTTATTTATCTTCTACAATTGAAACTTTGTAGCCTGGAGTGGAGCCAAGCCTCCTGCTCGCTCTGTGGTGGCAGCCATTTCTGTTGGGATTTATGTATCTTCTATAATTGAAACTTTGTAGTCTGGAGCGGAGGCCAAAGTAGGCCAGGGCTGCAGAAGCTTGGCTTCCTCCATCGCCACAGGCAACCCTAGCCTCCTGCTCTCTCCAGCTCTGTGGCTGCAGCCATTTCTGTTAGGATATATCTTCTATAATTGAAACTTTGTAGCCTGGAGTGGAGGCCTGGGCCTGGCAAGGGCAGGCGGAAAGCTTGGCTTCCTCCATTGCCAGGGAAACCCAAGCCTCCCTCCTGCTCTCTGTGGCTGCAGCCATCTTGGTTGGGTTTATTTGCATATTCCCTCCTGATTGGCTGGTGGGCGTGGCTGGTGGGTGTAGTGGAGTGATGGCTATTTTGCATATTACTCTTTTATTAGATAGGAGGATATATAGAGAGAGCATATAAAATATGTGAATATGTATATCTGTGTATGTGTGTGTGTGTTGTGTGTGTGGGTCTGTCTCCCTCTTATTTTCCCTCTGTAAAATGGGCTGAATAGTCTCTACTCACAGGGTTCCAAGGAGGGGATTCTTGTCAGCACAGGGCCAGGCACACTGCTTGCTTTTTCTACACGGCAGGGAAAAGATGCAGCATTTCAGGGGATTAGAGAGGCCCAGGCCTGTCTGTGTTCTACCAAGACCCGCCTATGGCTGCTGGGTGTGTAGAGTCGTGGAGTGGCCTGGTTACTGCAGGGATCCTCCGGAGGCCTCCACCCAGGAGAGACTCTGTGTTTCCACAGGACCCACCCACCTGTCTGATTCCCTGCAGCCTCCTGAATGCTCACTGTAAACAAACATCTTGACCTCCTGTTGGTCTATTGTTTCCTCTGAGTTTGAGTCAATTGGGTCAGTTTTCTGAGAATAGAGCACTCTGGGGCTCTAGCAGACTTTGGATTCTACTTTTGCAATGTGGACCCTACTGAACATCTGTCGGCTTCGCTGACAGCTCCAGGAACACGCCTCCCCCCAACCCCCCCCGCCCCCCCGCGGGGCTGCAGCGGATGCTCAAACCATTCGCTGGTTGCATATCTCCGCCCTGTTGAATAGGAGTGTCCATAGGACTTGATTTGGTCAATGAAATGTGGGTGTAAATGACCGTGTCACTTCTACTTTTTGTTTTTATTTTAAACGTATTTTTATTGGTTTCAGAGCGGAAGGGAGAGAGAGATAGAAACATCAATGATGAGAGAGAATCATGGATCGGCTGCCTCCTGCACGGCCCCCAGCCCCCCCCCTCCCCCGCTGGGGATCGAGCTCTCAAGCCGGGTGTGTGCCCTGACCAGAATTGAACCGTGACCTCCTGGTTCATAGGTTGACACTCAACCACTGAGCCACCGCAGCTGGCAACGTGTCACTTCTAAGCAGACGTGTTAAGAGCTGGTTTTGGTCTCTTATCTTTTTCTTTTTTCTCTACCGTGAGGACAGCCATGTCCCGGAGAGGGGCTGTTCTATCAGCCTGGAATGAAGATAATATGGAGCAGAGACAAGTTGACCTACGATGACATGAATATCAGTGAGAAATAGATATTTTTTCAGAGAAAAACATTGTCTCTGAGATGTTGGAGTCACTTGTAATTACAGCCTCTCTGACACACTGGCCTTGGACGTGTTACTTGACTGGTTTGAGCCCGAGCAATCTCATCTGTAAAATAGTGATAACTGTACTCGCTTCACTTACAGGGCGGTTTTGAGGACTTTCATAAAACAATGTTAAAAGCACGGAGGCTAGCTCCTGGAGCTCAGTCGCTGCTTATTAACTGTTAGTTGAATCTCAGCCTAATCCGCAGTGGGAGAGAGGCCACACACAGGAGGATGTGCGGTGACCTTCCATGAAAAGAGGGTGAAACGCCGATGTCCACAGCAGCACCATTCACAAGAGCCAAAGGGTGGGAACAACCCAAATGCCCTTCCACAGATACACGGAATGTGGTAGATGCATATAATGACATATGTTCAGCCGTAACAGGAAAAAAATCTGGCACATGCTTCAACATGGATGAACCTTGCAGACATCATGCTAAGTGAAAGAAGCCAGACACAAAAGAACAGATAATGCATTGCTTTGCTTATATGAGGTGCCTAGAGTCGTTAGATTCAGAGAGACAGAAATAAAATGGTGGTGGCAGGGGCTGCGGGAGGGAGCGGTGGGGAGTTACTATTTAATGGAGACAGCGTTTTGGTCTGGAGATGGTAGTGGTGGTTGCGCGCAATATGAATAATCTTAATGTCACTGAACTGTAACTTAAAAATGGTTAAAATGGTATATTTTATGTCATGTATATTTCATCACAATAAAATAAAGCTGGATAAAGTTTTCCTTTCACTCTTTTTTTTTTTTTTTTTTTTTTTTTAACCTCGCTTGGAGCTCTTTCTTGATCAGGACCATAAATTTTAATCTTTTTCTTTATTAATATTTTTATGACACACATCACACATAGTCAGTGTTTAAAAATTAAAAAACAGATAAGCACTAGAAAAATCTATGCATGTACTCATGCTGCAGTGACCTTCACGGTTAATGGTTTGGTGTATCTCATTCCAAACATTTTCCTAAGCACCTATACCTATTATTACACATATATCTATACACACTAATACAAACTTGCATTTGAACGGGTTATAAACTGGCATAAAATCAGGTTATAGCATGTATACTGATACAGAATCTGCTTTTTCCCTACTACATGATAAATACATGAACAGATTCCTACATTAACACATACAGCCCCGACCGGGGACCAAACCCAAAACCTAGGTATGTACCCTGACTGAGAATCGAACCCACAACCTTTTGAAGTATGGGATGATGCTCCAACCAACTGCGCCACCTGGGCAGGGCCTTCGTTGTCTATTTTACAATGAGAATGCATATTAAACATTTTAACGCCAATATAGCCCAAGTATCTAACCCCATTAGCTTGCTACTATGAAGTTGGGTTTAATTGTCAGATTACTTTTTCACACTCAACTTATAATGACTTAACACTCCATTCCTGTGATGGCAAATGCGCAGTCTCTCCTCAGAGTCCCCTCCCCCAGCTATTTCTGGGGGCCCCCCAAAGAGGGCTCCTGGGAGAGCTGCACAAAAGCCGGCATGTGCGGCCCCCACGAGCTGGTTGTTAAGGAGTTAAGAATTCTGTGAGTTGGTTGTTATACCGTGATAACTAGAAATTGGCCACAGTGGGAGTATTTACACCATGGAAATCAGCAAATGCTCCAAGTCAGGGTGTTTTTTTAAATCAAAGAAAAAACTTTTGGAGCCAGTTTACTGGCGCAAAGCTCCCCAAACTAATTAGTAAGCTACCGTCCCCAGGTGGCAATAAGTTCTCCTCCAACTGAGGCCCCACTGGGAAGGCTCTGGAGAACCCGCCACTGTCACTGCCCCCCCTGGAAGGCGGAGTCCCTGCCAAGGCTGCTGGATCATATGCTCCGAGGGAGCCCGGGAGGAATGAAGGGCTACGCAGGCAGCAGATGCAGAGATGCAGTGGGGCTTTGAAGACACGGGGTTTCTCCAAAATCTCCTTCTGCTTCTCAAGCAGCAGAGTTTCAAAGCGTTTAGACCCTTCTTCTTCTTTTATTTATTATTATTATTTTACGTCAGAATGAACGTGGCCTTCTTTTAATGCCGAGGAAAAATACAGACAACTGGAAGGGCAATGGAAAGGAAACAGTGTGTGTGTATATTTTTATACACATTGAATATAAAATAAAAACAAAAAGTACATACATATATATATTTTTATATACACATTGAATATAAAATAAAAACAAAAAGTACATACATATATATATATTTTTATATACACATTGAATATAAAATAAAAACAAAAAGTATATACATATATATATATATTTTTATATACACATTGAATATAAAATAAAAACAAAAAGTATATATATATATTTTTATATACACATTGAATATAAAATAAAAACAAAAAGTATATACATATATATATATTTTTATATACACATTGAATATAAAATAAAAACAAAAAGTATATACATATATATATTTTTATATACACATTGAATATAAAATAAAAACAAAAAGTATATATATATATTTTTATATACACATTGAATATAAAATAAAAACAAAAAGTACATATATATATTTTTTTTATATACACATTGAATATAAAATAAAAACAAAAAGTATATACATATATATATATTTTTATATACACATTGAATATAAAATAAAAACAAAAAGTATATACATATATATATTTTTATATACACATTGAATATAAAATAAAAACAAAAAGTATATATATATATATTTTTTTTAATATATTTTATTGATTTTTTACAGAGAGGAAGGGAGAGAGATAGAGTTAGAAACATCGATCAGCTGCCTCCTGCACGCCCCCTACTGGGGATGTGCCCGCAACCCAGGTACATGCCCTTGACCGGAATCGAACCTGGGACCTTTCAGTCCGCAGGCCGACGCTCTATCCACTGAGCTAAACCGGTTTCGGCACCAGATATATTTAAAAACGAAGTTACCCAGCCAGTGTGGCTCAGTGGTTGAGTGAGAGGCCCATGAACCAAGAGGTCCCTGCTTCGATTCCAGGGTTGCCCACTCCATCCCCAGGAAGGGGCTGGCTGGAGGCAGCCAATCGATGTTTCTCTCGCATCCGTGTTTCTATCTCACTATCTCTCTCCTTCCTCTATTAAATAAATAATAATGATAACATATATTTTATAAAGTAAGTGAAACCTCATTAAAGAAAATTTAAAATCTTGAAGAACAGAGTAAGATATTTCTGAGAGCTAACGTACCACCACATAAAAAGTCCATTCACTCTCAGGAGAGAGAAAGAAATAGCAGGCCAGTTTCAGGGTCAAGAGTAGCCTTCTGCCGCCGCTGCATGTAGGGGAGGTTCTAGTGCGTGCTGAGGTTGAAGTTTTCTTCTTTTAGATCAAAGCTCTTAGCGGTGGTGCCCAGGTGGCTTGTTGCATTTCCCATATGCATCCCCGCCTTCCTCACTGTGGCTGTGATGCGGAGCAGCAGGGTGGCAGAGCAGCGGAGAGAAGAAGCCACCAGAAGGGCGCTGGAGACCAAATAAAACTCCTTTCTCGCTGCAGCCACTGTTGGGGGGCTCGCCTGCTGCTGGAGCACTTCCTAACCAAACACTTCTCTGTGAAGTCCATGGGCTCCTCCAGGGCAGGTAAGTAAAACCGCATATTTTCTACAAAGTGCACCTTCAAAACAAGACCCCAGGGCATCCTCCCCACAACCAGATTGCTGCTTCCGGGCCCCCAGAGAGACTCTGGAGCTGCCCTTGTGGTTCCATGTATGTCCCTTCTGGCACAGGCTGTGCTCCCCCGCCCCCAAGTGACCCCCCGGAGGAACCCTGAAGTTCTTTCTCCTGAACCTGTCCCTCCATAGGTCAAGGCCTTTATGTTGAGAAGATACACAGCGCGGGCTTTCAGGCTGTGGCCTTGGCCCTGACACTTTAAGCATCCCAGGGGAAAGTTAATGGTTTAATTTTCAGTTTTCTCATCTGTATAATGGGGTTCAATACTCCCAGCGTCATAGAGTTGATTGCTGTGAGGATGAAATGAGAAACCCCCCAGAGTAAGCGCTCAGTGGGTATTAGCTCTTACAGACAGTGCTTCAAAGAACGTCATGGTCCACATGTTGCACCCGATCATTTCTTTAAGATAAATTCCTAGAAGAGGAATTTCTGGGTTACAGTTTCTTCTAATTCAGAATTTCGACAGATACTGCTTTCCAAAAGGACCTCAACCAATGTGAGACTATCTAATTTCTTCAGAACTTCATTGGTATCATGTATTGTCATTTAAAACAATGATTTTATTGATTTCAGAGAGAGGAAGGGAGAGGGAGAGAGAGACAGAAGCATCAGTGATGAGAGAGAATCATTGATCAGCTGCCTCCTGAATCCCCCCACTGGGGATGGAGCCCGAAACCTGGGCATGTGCCCAGACTGGGAATTGAACCATGATTTCCTGGTTCCTGGGTCAATGCTCAACCACTGAGCCACACCAGCTGGATGTCATTTTCTTTATCTTTGCTGCTTTCAAAATAGTCTTTCACTTTTTTCTCATTAATTTTAAATAAGATGTATAATTCTATATAATAAAAGGCTAATATGCAAATCGTTCCCTCGGGAGTTAATCTGGAGTTTGATCACTTGCTATGATGTGCGCTGACCATTAGGGGGCGGCAAGGAACATGGCGGGTGGCCAGCAGCAGTGGCAGGGCACAGAGGGAGGAGGCAAGGAGGCTGGGAGGCTGGGAACCTGATAGGCCCTGATTGCCGGCCAGGCCTAGGGACCCTACCTGTGCACGAATTTCACACACAGGGCCTCTAGTTACCAATAAGGTTGATGACTTTCTCATGTTGGTCATTTGTATTCCTTTTGCCAATTTCTGTTCTTCCCCTTTGCCTATTTTTCTACTGGAATGTAGGGGTAAGGGGGGGTGAAGGTGCTGAAGTTGATTTGGGTGATTTGGTGGCAGTGGGACTGATGATAAGTAGGAGAGAAGTTTAAGAGGCAGACCAGATGGTGTTTCAGATGATGGCTTGCATGTGGATGAGAAGGAGAGAAGGCAGTTATGAATGACATCAGATTTCTGGTTGGAATGTTTGGTTAGATGGTGGTAGCATTTTCTGAGATGGGGAAGGTTGGGGAAGGTTGGGAAGATGAGAATGATGTTTTTCCTTTTGGTCATTTGAACGTAAGGTGCCCTATGGAACATGGAAGGCTAGTGAACAGTTGGATTTGTAGGGCTGAAGACAGATATAGGTGGGAGAGTCCTTGATCTGCCCATCGAGGCTGTGAAGGGAGGAGGACCTACCAGAGAAACGGGCTACATTTGCATTAAAAAATTTAATATACATTCTCATTATAAAATAGACAACCATGGCCCTGCAGTTAGTTGGAATATCGTCCCGTACACCAACAGATTGCGGGTTCGATTCCTGGTCAGAGCACATACCTAGGTTTTGGGTTTGATCCCCGGTCAACGCTATACGTGTTAATCTGGAAAACTGTTCATGTATTTCTCATTTAGTAGAAAAAAGTGCTGAAGAGATGGACAAAGGAAAAAGACTGGGAAGGGTAATGGAACAAATAAGTGGAAACCCAGAGGTAGGAAGGGCCATGTAAGCTAAGGGAAGAGGGTATTTCAAAAAGGAGGAGGTGGTAAACAGTATCAAAGAAACCGAAGAAGGCCGAGACTAAGCAGGTCTGCTTGAGTTGCGAGGGGTGGCAAGAGCAGTTTAATGGCGTGATGGTGGCAGAAGTGACTCCAGTGGGCTGAGGAAGGAGTGAAGGGTGAGGAAGCAGATGCTGAGGGTCAGGTCTCTGTAGGGCTGGAACCACTGAGGAAGGGGCTGGTTAGAGTGGTCATGCCTATTTCCCCACCCCCTCCCCAGTAGTGGCTTTGGTCTATTTTTAATCTTCACCTATAGGCAAAAGTGCCTTCTCACTTTCATTTTCATTTATTTGATTATCAGTGCAGTTGCCTGGTAATTTGTTTTTCTTGAAAAGGTCTTCCCTTCCCAGGGTTGCTAGATTTAGCAAATCAAAATACAGGATGCTCAGTTAAATTTGAATTCCAGATCAACAAGAAATACACGTTTTAAGTATAAGTATGTCCCAAATATTGCATGGGGCATAGTTATCCTGTATTTTAGCTGGCAATCTTCCCTGCTACCCCAAGGCTATAAAAAAATTCACTAGTACATGTTTCTAGCACATTATCATTTCATTTAGGTTTTTAAGTCATTTTTACATTTATTTAGTGAGATATGGTTCTAACTTAATTTTTTCTTAAGTGGTTAGGAAGTTGTCCCAACACTATTTATTGAATAATCTAACAATTTCTCATTGATTTGGAAAATGATATTTATCATATAACAAATTCTTTTAAGCACTTTGGTTTTATCTTTCTTTTGTTGTTGTTGGTTTGTTAATCCTCACTGGAGGATATTTTTTCCATTGATTTCTAGAGGGTGGAATGGGCGGGGGTGGAGATAGTGAGACAGAGGGGCGGGGGGAGAGAGAGAGAGAGAAACATCGATATGAGAGCCTAGGCTGGGCTGCCCTAGCTCTCTGGGAAGTCAGAGAAAAGGGAGCCTTGGGGACAGGTCCAGGGGTTAGCTTGGGACAAGCTGCCACTGCCCATCGATCCCCTGGTTGCAATCTTCGAGGGGTCCCTTAGAGTTTAGGAGACGCATGCCTGTGGGGGGAAATGTGGGAGAAGTAGAGGGGAAAAGGAATGGCGGAGGCTGGAAGTAGAGGGAGCACATGCTGGGTCCTTTGTCTTGAGGCTTTTCTTTCTCTCTTGTAGGCGGGAATCTCAGGAGAGGGTTTCAGCAGACTGTCCGTCTGTTCTCTAGGAGTGATCCTCAGGTTGTGGTCTCCACTGATTGGTCAGTGTCAGGGCAGAGGGTCCTGGCATCGCCCACCTGGTGTTGCTGCTTTTCTGGGTCTGGAGCTGAAATACAACGGAGGCCTGGCTGTTATTTCTAGCAGGTGACCTTCTGCATCTGCTGTGAATGGCTCTGTCAGTTTGTTCGGCTGTCTGTCTCTGTTTCCCTGTTCCACGTGTCCTGGCTGACTGGCTGTCTCAATATTAACTTTAAATACTGATTGTTTTGCCTCTTTTTTCCTAATATTTAAACCTCTTTTTCTGTAGTTCCATAATTAAATCAAAGAGAGCTTTCAGAACTATGTTAACTAAGAGTTGTTCCTTACCTAATGGGTCTATTTCTAGTTTCATTGTGAAGCATAATGCTTAAAGTAAGTTTCAGACATTTAAAAATATAGTCATAAAGAAGGACATTATTTCTATTTTACTAAGATTTAAAAATGTAGTTATGGATATTAAATTCATCAAATGAATCTTTATTACTTTTTAACAATATTTCATGGTTTTCTTTTTGTACTTATTAATAAGACAAATTATATTAATACATTTTCTAGTATTGATCTATTTTTTTATTCCTATAAAGAATACCACTTGGTTGTGGTATATTTTTCTTTTAAGCCATTATTGTAGTCTATTTCTAGAACAAGTTATATTAACAGGTTAATTAATATCAAACTATCTTAACATTTAAAAAATAGATACCACTTGATCCTGGTATATTTATTCCCTAATACACTATTAGGTTCTCTTTGTTACAGCGTATAGATTCAATTGCACAAGAAATGCCACATTTCTCATTCGGTCATAATTTTATTCCAAAGTTTTGCATCAACATGAGTAAGCGAGGTTGGTCTATCCTTTTCCTTTTCTGTACTGTCCTTGAGTTTGAGAGACAGGATCTTCCTAAAGAAAACCAGGACTATGTTCTTTCTTTGTACCTGCTGTCCCTGTTAATCATGTAAACTGCCCAATATGTAGGGTACATTATTTTCATGTTACACCAGAGCAGACTGCGGTTCAGACCTGCAACATTAGGCCTGGTATCAAGGTCTCTGGGAGGCAAACTTCATCAAGAAAGGCCATGTAGCCTGGTGGTTAAGAGTTTGGGCTCTAGGGCTAGGTTACCTGGCCCGTGACCTTGGGCAGAGTCCCCTACCCCCAGAATTCTATGAGAATTGAACAAGATGATTGTGTATAGATAACAATGCCTGGCGCATACCAAACACTAAATAGACGGAACAGAACAGAACAAAATCCAGAAGGTAATTGGGTGAACCAGGAATGAGGCCACGGGAGGACAGTCCCAAGGATATCTTCTTGCAAGCGGAGGAGAAGAAGTGTCTCCGCCCACAGCACACGCCCTCTGAGGACCCACTTCCCATCCGCCTTCTGGATTCGAAACCCCTTGCAGGATAGCACTGCAGGGGTCGTCTCCACAGGAAGCTTTCTGCCTGGAGACGCCAGATCCTCCTGCACCAGGGCTCTGCATGGTCCAACCTGGCCTCGGGTTGTATTAGAACAAACACTGTTTGGCCACCAAAGTAAAAGTAATTCACTTGTTACTGACATGCCCTGAATAATGTAGGAGGGGAGTCAATAAAGAGTATTCATCCCTGAAGCTGACTCCTTCCCCTCGGAATTTGTCTCACTCACAAACCTTCCAGTTGCCTTGAGAACTCAGTCCTTCGCTTTCAACTCCCACCCCAGCTGGGTGACCATCTCTCTCTCCTTCCAATCCTCCCACCCCATTCCCTTTCTTCTCCACACTGTGCCCCTCTTGGCTCAGCCCTCAACACGACCTCCCCAGCCAGGTAGCTCGCCTTGGACTCTGACTGCTTCTCCCAAAGGAAGCAGCCATTTCCCCGTTGTTGGTCTTTGATGCCCTTGAGGATGATTTTTGTCTGCATAAAAGACCATTAAGAAGGTTTATTTTGGGTTTTAAAAGCGGAGTCAATTTATTAAAAATACATATTCAGGAACATTGGTTCTTCTTCAGCCTTTTATGTTCAGTTTACAAGTCTTATTTATTATTCTATTTAGGAGCCTAATTCATTTTAAGAATAATTTTTAATTATTCTTTGACTTTGAATAATGTTTGGTTCCATTTACGAACTCAGCTAATTAAACACCATCACCACTGTAAAACTGCACTGATAAATTTAAATATGTTTTATTTCTTTTTAAGTATTTCAATTTTCTCACTTAACAAACAAAACCTCTCTAAGCACAAAATAATTCTTATCAATCTATAAAATTAAACTATAAATATGGTGAGCCTAAAACTCAATGAGGTGTTTCAATCTTGACTAAGATTTCAACTTGTAATCACACATCTTAATCAATTACTCAATTGCACATATACATTGGAGTTACATGGCTGTCATTCTGATAGACCAAATAAGAGAGAATACCAAACATGAGTAGATTTGTTCTTATCCCAAGAGAAACATCGACGAGAGAGAAACGTCGATCAGCTGCCTCCTGTACCCTCCTCCCCCTACTGGGGATGTGCCTGCAACCAAGGTACATGCCCTTGACCGGAATTGAACCTGGGACCCTTTAGTCTGCAGGCCGACGTTCTATCCACTGAGCCAAACCAGATAGGGCTCAATACTTAATTTTAAATAATAGTAGCTAAAAATCATATATTTTCTATATGCCAGATTCTGCTCTAAGTGTTTTTCATATATTATATATTAGCTCTTGTAATTCTCATAGTTGGTTTTTTAAAATCCTCACCCAAGGATATTTTTCCATTGATTTTAGAGAGAGTGGAAGAGAGAGGGAAAGACAGAGAGAAATATTAATGTGAGAGAAACACATCAATTGGTTGCCTCCAGCATATGCCCTGACCAGGGCCCAGACCAGGGAGGAGCCTGCAACCAAGGTACATGCCCTTGCCTGGAATTGAATCGGGACCTTTCAGTGCGCAGGCTGATGCTCTATCCACTGAGCCAAACTGGCTAGGGCTAATTCTCATAGTTCTTGACTACAAATTTCAAGTGGGCCCTGAAGGCTGCCTGGCCATCACACTATATGCCAACGAGCCCTTCACCCTCACATGTATTTATTTACTTATTTATTTATTTATTTATTTATTTGTATTAATTTTAATCCTCACCTGAGGGTGTGTTTATTGATTTTTAAATTTTAATTATTATTATTTAATATTTTTATTGATTTCAGAGAGGAAGGGAGAGGGGGAGAGAGATAGAACCATCAATGTGAAAGAGAAACTTTGATTGGTTGCCTCCTGTACTTGCCCCAAATGAGGACCAAACCTGAAATCCAGGTATGTGCCCTGACCAGGAATTGAACCTGTGACCTTTTGGTGTACAGGATGATGCTCCAACGAACTGAGCCACAGTGGCCAGGGTTCTCCCATGCGTTTAAGTGACTATGTAATACATTCTGCTCTCTTCTCAGTCTCCCAATACCTCCTCCCCATTTCATTCTCAGCAGTGACCTGTCTCACAACGATTCATTGGATTATTTCCATCAGCAAACCAACACTGTGATTCCTCCCATCTTATAAGATAAAACACAACAAGCATTTTAAACTGGGTTTTCTCTGCCAGCTATCATCCCATTGTAAAAAACTCACCTTTGCAGCCAACGCCCCCAAAGTGTTTTTGTCCTTGCTCTCCATCGCCCCACCCCACCCCCACTCCATTCCAGTCTCTTCTAAACCCTCTCCAAGGAGTTCTTCTCTCTCACCACTCACCTGAATCGCCTTCATTCATCTTTACCTGGCCCATCAGCAGCATTTGACACAGCTAATCACTCTTTCTTCCTGGAGACACGGCTCCCAGGACGTCGCTTTCTCTGGGGTTTCCTCCTGACTCCTTGCGATCTGGGGGCAGGGGGTGGGACCCTACCAATCACAGGTGCCCTAGCTATGACAGTAGGAATTGTAACCCACCTCACCATTCATTTGACATTGTTTCTGCAAATGCTGACTCTGACTAATATGTAGCTTGTAGATCAACAGCATTTATACTAATAAAAGGGTAATATGCAAATTGGTCAGGATGCCCTCACGGTAACAACCGAACAGCAGGCTGCATGGGGTGACCAGGCCGGCAGGGGGGGCAGTGAGGGGTAACCAGGCCAGCACGGGGGGCAGTTGGGGGCGACCAGGCTGGCAGAGGGGGGCATTTGGGGGTGACCAGGCTGGCAGTGGGGGCAGTAAGGGGTGACCAGGTTGGCATGGGGGGCAGTTAGGGGCGATCAGGCCGGCAGGCAGGTGAGTAGTTAGGAGCCAGCGGTCCTGGATTGTGAGAGGGATGTCTGACATTGGAGAGGGTGCAGGCTGGGCTGAGGGGACCCTCCCCGCCCTCCCCCGCCCCCCGTGCATGAATTTCATGCATTGGGCCTCTAGTGTTTGTCTAAGAATCCTAGGAACTAACTTCAGGAGATACAGACTCTGGCCTTCAGCTATCCCAGTTCCTGGAGATTTGCTGACCTTCAAACGGAGAACAAGGAGGAGGGAGACCAGGATGACCACAGCAGACCACCACTTGGCCGGTTTCGAGATCCTTGTCGGAGTGGACTGTGCTGGTCGGCGTGCAGAGAGCTTTCACCCCCTCCCCCGATCTCTTTGTTCTGCTTTGCCTCTCCCTCCGCATAAAAACCGCTGCCTGGGCTGAGGTGCAGGGATGGGCTTTCTGACAGGAGTCCCTCATCTCCTCAGGCGGCCGGCACTTGAGTAAAACCTCTCTCCTTTGCCACCGGCATCTGTTGAGTGAGTTGGGTTTTCGTGGCGGCAGGCGGCAGAACTTGGGTTCCTCACACAGGCACGGTGGCCGCGGAGCGGAGCAGTGTGGCCCAGGCAGCCCGTCCCGTGACGGACCGAGCCCGCGACTCAAGCTGGCAGTCAGTCAGGAGGCTTTGTTGTTGCTGTTGTTACCGTTATAATGAACAGGACAGGTGCACTCTTCCTTGTGTTTTCTTTTAATTTCTTTATGGATTAAGGTGTTACGTATGTGTCCTTATCCCCCATTAGCCCCCACCCCACTCATGCCCTCACCCCTGGCGTCTGTCCACTGGTTAGGCTTATATGCATGCCTACGCGCCCTTTGGTTGACCTCTCCTCCTTACCCCCATCATAAGGTGAAGGCTGTCAGCGGGGGTCACCTCTGAGGTCACACAGAGACTGTGTGACATGAGGGCATGAACCAACATATGAATAGAGAAAGAGAGATGGAGAGGGAGAGAGAAGGCGATGGGGAGAACTCTGCTGTGTTTTGACGGTAGTTCCTGAACAGTCTTTTAAACCTTTTGTTTGACTATCGGTCTGTTCAGCTTTCTACTTCTTGAGACAATTCTGGTAATTTGTATGTTGTGGATTGTTATCATCCTGTGCACTTACATGTTTATTGTCATAATTTCATTTTTAAATTCTTTAAGCCACTCTATAGCCATAGTTATATCTCCTTTTTCTTTCTCTTGCTTCCTCCCTGCTAGTGACTTAAAAAGTATTTTCAAAGAACCAGTTTTAACTTACACCTTTAACTGCTTTTTATTCCTTTCCTTTCTGCTTCATTACTCTATTTTTATTAATTTTCTTCAACTTTTTTTTCTCTTTCTAGGTCTTAGGTTGCATGTTTTAGTTCATTTGTTTTCAGCATTTTTAAACAAATAAAATAACTTGAAGTTATAAATTATCTTCTGAATAAAGATGACTGTACCCAATAAGTTTTGCTATAAAGGGTTTCTCTTTTCCTTAATTTGATTATTATAGTTTCTGTTTTTATTTCTTTATCCAGGTATTTTCCTCTACCTCCTTTTCCTGGCTAATTCTTACTTATTCATCAGATTTCAGCTTAGATACTATTCCTCAGGAAGTATTCCTGACCACCCCCCAAATCAGGTTAGGGCTTCTTCTTGTAAGACTGACACTTGCTCCTTAATATACATCACGAGCCATCACTCACTTCCTTACCAGGTTGTAAGTTCCTGAGTGCAGGGGCTGTGTTTGCCTTTTTAAAGGTTTCGATATGTGTTTATTAAATGAAAGACTGAGAAATGATTATTAGGGAGAACGCAAAATAGTACAGCTCTTTGGGAGGGGACCTTGGCAATACTTAAAAACAATCCATGATTACTTACATATTTACCTTTGGTCCCATTTCCAGGTTTCTAACCTAAAAATATGCTGGGAGAAAAGTTAGAATGATTTATGCACAAGGTTACTCATTGTGGCGTTATTCGAGATAAGAAAACATTGGAAACAATCCAAATGGTTATCCTGAGGAGACTGGCTGAACAAGCCGTGGCCCATGGACACAGCGGGACGCTCTCCAGGGGTAAAGAGAGACGGCAGGTGCAGTGAAATGGTCTCCGAGAGAGAGAGACTGTTAAGTGAAAACCACAAGCGCGCTGCCTTTTGTGTAAGAGTGGGGTGGGAGACGGTGCAAATATATATATGAATTGTTTATAGTTGCAGAAAGAAACGCTGGAGGAATAAACAAAGGAACTCCCACAAAAACAGACTAATAATAAAAGTGGTTGTTTACGGGGAGAGAGCAGGGCGGAGGGACAGTGACAGAAGCCGAATTTTCTAAACCACATGACGTGGTTCTGACTTTAGAATCAGATAACTATTTTACACGTTAAAAAATCGCATTAAATAAAAAAGAAAGGAGAAAACGCATCTCTAAAATTTGAAAACAATCTGAAATGAAGGACCTTAAATGTCTATCAGGTTGGCAATATAACCACTCAGTAAAGATAATCATCTCAAGTGTCTTTACAATACACTGACTGAACATACTTCAATAAATATTTTTGTCTTTTTTTAAAAATACATTTTATTGATTTTTTACAGAGGAAGGGAGAGAGATAGAGAATTAAAAACATCGATGAGAGAGAAACATCGATCAGCTGCCTCCTGCACACCCCCCACTGGGGATGTGCCCGCAACCAAGGTACATGCCCTTGATGGAATCAAACCTGGGACCCTTCAGTCCGCAGGCCAACGCTCTATCCACTGAGCCACACCAGTTAGGGCAATATTTTTGTCTTTTTTTAAATAAATATTTTCTGGACAAAAAGAGCTATAAAGAAATCTCAAAAATGCATTTGGAAGTCATACACTATTTTATATAAACATCAAGATAATGTAAACAACTAATTATGTTAATGGTAGAATCCAAGAGTTTCATTGTATGAGAAAAGAGATGTGAGGGTAAGATAAAAAAGTTAAGTAAAAATTCTGAAATCTTACATTTGCAATATTAGCTGAAACTCAGTCTTTTGGTTTTTCTGTTCAAAAATATGTATTTTCCAGCTCTGTTCACTGAAAAATTTAGAAGCAATGATAACCCGCCATCAATGAGCACATCTAGTGTCAAGGTTGTGCCCACTAACTTCCAAGAACAAGGGCTCTTTTGGAGGAATGGTTGATTCTGGTCTGGAGCCAGAAATAAACAATGTGAACCTGGGACATCTTATTGGGTCAGAAATCAAGGACATTGTCAAAGGCTAATGAGATCACATCCAAAAGACATTTAGGAGCCAGCAAGAAGGGATGCCCACTGGTTAAAGATGGAATAGTTTGAGCATCAGAAATGATAATGACTCATAATGATTGAAACACACTGGATATGGAAATACTCATTTGTTCATATTGATTCTGAGAAAGAGAGAAAGAGGGAGAGGCAGAGAGAGAGAGGAAGAGAGAGAACCTCAAAGTAAACAAATACCATTGGAGGTAACTACAGCACAGTTCCTCATCCTGAGAATTAACAATGAAAAGGAAAGAATTAAAGCTTTCTCCTGTCATACTTCTATTTCATCTCAACTTAAAAGTTCTAGTTATGAAGAAAAATTTCTTACCAAAAAAATTCCAACTAAATGTGAAAGAATTGGTGATATATATATTTTTACAACCCTTAATACAATAATGGGTCCGGGCAATAATCACCAATGGATGAAATGATTATATGAAAGGTTGACGGGAAGTTTTATAATGGAAGCATCAGATTGTCGCCTTGCCTGAGCCCGCTGATCAATCTTAGCCCCATGAGTGTGTCACGCCACTGATGTGATGTTGTATGATGTGCACAGCCCCTCCTATGAAGGATCTGCCTTAGTTTGGATTCTCCCCAAAACAGACCCCCAGGAAAGGATTTGGGTGCAAGTAAGTTTATTTGGGAGATGATCCCAAGAAGTATCTTCAAGAGATTGGGGAGGTGAGGCAGAGAAGTAAGAAAGCCAATAAAAAGTGAAGTAATGTGGGGGTCACCACTCAGGTAACTGGGGCCATTTCCTCTGGGGACCCTCTGAGACTGTGAAGAACATGACAGAAACTCCTCTGACAGGCAAGGAAGCTGGGGTATTGAGCCATCAGCTCCTACCCTGCGCTGATCCAAGGCCGCTCCAGGAGTATGAGTATCCAGCTCCTCTCAGCACGAGGAGATACTCTCAGGTTGCAAGACTCAAAAGAACACTGGTCCAGCACATCGGCAAGTGCCCTCCAGAACTGGCCAAGAGCATTAGCTGGGCGCCACACCACCTGTGATGGTGCCTTGCCAAAAGAATTGAACTTGGGGCTGACTCTTCTTTACAGAAAATAAGGAGATAGAGGAACAAGGTAGATGATACCACAAAGAAACAAGCAGATGAACCCAGAACGGGGGACATTCTACAGGACACATGGGTGTTCTCTGAGCTGGTTATATGCAACAACCGGGCTCAACTCCCTGGGGTCTCTTTAAGGAACCATGAGGGATGGGCCTCAGAATTGTTCCATTTCAGGCCAGAAAGCTGAGGCATTTATCCAGGACCCTAGCCCCACTATTGAGGGTTGCTTCAGGGACATCAGCTTCCCGCATTTCCAAATTGTGCCTCCTCGGGGGGCCAAGCGGGCTTCGGAAGCTAAAGAGAAATCCCTGGGCAGAAGAGGCAAGGGAAGCCAGAGGGCCCTTTTGGAAGTGGGTGGGAACCAGCTGCATAAAACTAGCTGCCACATCATTGGGCCCAGGGGGTGTTGGGAGGGGCACCACCAGCATCTGTCTGTCTGTAAATGTCTCAGCGGATCTCACCTGGGCTCAAAACAAGTTCCTCCTGCCCCGTACTGCTCCTGCCCTGCTGCGCCTTCAGCAGATACTCCCGCCTCCAGCGGGTACCAGGATTTCTCTGTGCGGGCTGTAACAGATGTGCGCGCCCTCCGTGGGGTGTGACCGCGATTTGTACCCCCTGCCTTGCCCTCAGAAGTACCAGGTGTTTCTCAGAGCGTTTGTGCTGGGTCCAGGCTATTTCCTCCTCACAGATGTGGGCTCTGTGAACACTCACATTCAACCCTGTCACTTCCTTGCTGAAGTGAGAAGCAGCCATAGAGGGTTCCTGAGATGCTGGAATGGGGCTGGAGGATGGGTTGACAGAGGTACTGAGGGCCTGATGGGGGTATGATGGGGGTGTAAGGAGGGGGGAGGGGAGGGGAAGAAGAGGGGAGGGGAGTTTGAGGCTGGGGCTCTCCACAGGCGTATACAGTGCCTGACCTCTGTCCTGGGCCTCTGTCATGGTCACCACCTCTCCTGTCTCACTCTTTCCCCCTTCTCTCTCTCCCTCTCTCCTGCCCATCCCCATGTCTCTCCCACCTGTTTTTTCTGCTTCTGTCTTGGCTCCTCACCTCTACCTCTAACTCCAGTGTTCTTTGTATACTTTCTCCTCCTTCAGAATAGTTTCCTGCCTTCTCCTAAGGATCCAGTTAAAAAGTCATATAAAAATATTTTAATCACAAACATACTATAAAGAGACATTGAAAGTTGGATAGAGGAAATAATAATTCCTTCATTCTAACTTAGCAGCTGTGGTCAATTTTGGTTATTTCCTTTCAGTCTTTTTAAAATGAGTTTTTTTTTGTGTTTTTTTTTTGGAAGGGAGAGTGAAAAAGAGAAACATTGATAAGAGAGAAAAATATTGATCGATTGCCTCCTGCATGCTCCCTGGCTGGGATTGAACCCACCCCCTTTTGGTGTATGGGCCCATGCTCCAACCAACTGAGCCACAGTGGCCAAGGTCTGCTTTTTAATATTCTTAAAATTTATTTTATTATTGATCTCAGAGAGGAAGGGAGAGGGAGAGATAGAAACATGTAAGTTTGTGTGGGCTGCAAAAAAACAAAAGCTTCAATTTTCATAGAAACGTAGATTTATTTCGATACAGACATGCTGAATACAAAGGGCTGAAATAAATGAGTAATCATTAACATAAAATAATAGAACATTTTAATAAAAATTAATATTTTTTCTTGAACATTAACTTACCAGACACTGAATAACTACACAAATTAATAAGCGTAACACAAATAAACCTATTTTTCTTGTTCTCCGAAAGTGAAATATCTCCCGTTGCACACACCAAACAAGTCAGTACAAGACTAATGATGTGGCAGTCGGCTGCTAAAATATTCGCTGCCAGTATTAGTGGAGAGAAATGGTGCGCCTGCGCGTAAGGTGTGTAAAGGAAATGAATGCAACATGATTATAGCAATCAGTCATTAGTGAATGTTGTAGTTCATCATTAATAATCCTATCTAATAAAAGAATAATATGCAAATTAACCACCACTCCACTACACCCACAGGTCATACCCACCAGCCACACCCACCAGCCAATCAGGAGGGAATATGCAAATAAACCCAACCAAGATGGCTGCAGCCACAGAGAGCAGGAGGGAGGCTTGGGTTTCCCTGGCAATGGAGGAAGCCAAGCTTTCTGCCTGCCCTTGCCAGGCCCAGGATTCCACTCAATGCTACAAAGTTTCAATTATAGAAGATAAATCCCAACAGAAATGGTGGCAGCCATGGAGCTGGAGAGAGCAGGAGGCTAGGGTTGCCCCTGGCGATGGAGGAAGCCAAGCTTCTGCAGCCCTGGCCTACTTTGGCCTCCGCTTAACACTACAAAGTTTCAATTATAGAAGATACATAAATCCCAACAGAAATGGCTGCCTCCAAGGGAGCGAACAGAAGGCTTGGCTCCACTTCAGGCTACAAAGTTTCAATTATAGAAGATAAATAAATCCCAGATCCCAGGGCCTCTGCTTGGGTCACCAGGGGGCATGGCCAGCCTGCAAACCACCACAGGGCCCTCGCCCAGGCTGCCCCATGCCCCAAGGGAACCCCCACCCTGATCTGGGACACCATTCAGGATAAACCAGCTGGCCCCCACCCCCCATGCACCAGGCCTCTATCCTATCTAATAAAAGAATAATATGCAGATTGACCATCACTCCAATCCACAAGATGGCTGCTCCCATGTGGTCAAAGATCCTGCCCCCATGTGGACACAAGATGGCCACCACAAGATGGCCAGCAGGAGAGGGCAGTTGGGAGGAACCAGGCCTGCAAGAGAGGGCAGTTGTGGGTGATCAGAGCAGCAGGGGAGGGCAGTTGGGAGGGACAAGGCCTCCAAGGGAGGGCAGTTGGGGGCAATCAAGTCTGCTAGGGATGGCAGTTAGGGGTGACCCAGCCGGCAGAGGAGGGAAGTTGGGGGTGACTGGGTCTGTAGGGAAGGGCAGTTGTGGGGGACACAGGTCTGCAGGGGAGAGCAGTTGGGGGGTACCAGGCCTGCAGGGGAGGGCAGTTAGGGGCAAACAGGTTGGCAGGGGAGCCATTTGGCATCAATCAGACTGGCAGGGGAGTGGTTAGGGGGTGATCAGGCTGGCAGGCAGAAGCGGTTAGGGGCAATCAGGAAGGCAAGCAGGCGAGCAGTTGGGAGCCAGCAGTCCTGGATTGTGAGAGGGATGTCCGACTGCCTATTTAGGCCTGATCCCAGTGGGGTCCCAGATTGGAGAGGGTGCAGGCTGGGCTGACCCCACCCCCCCTCCTTCTCCCCTCCGCCCCGCACGAATTTCGTGCACCGGGCCTCTAGTTATGTATAACAGGATATTGTAAAAAGTAAGTTATGAAATTTTTATTAAAACGTTTCTTACATACCGTTATATTGGCTGGGCCGCAAAAATATTCATTGTGGGCCACATGCAGCCCGTGGGCCACGAGTTTGACATGCTTGTCCTACATGATCTGCCTGCCCACTCCACCTCCTACCCAGAACCCTGGTGTGCCCCTTCTAGACCTCTCTTCCCTGTCCCCATGACTCTGCTCCAGCCACAATGGCTTTCTGGCTTTCCTGAACATACTAGGCATGTTCCATCCTTAGGGCCTCCACAGGGCCTGTTCCCACTGCCTGGAATGTCTTGTCCCAGAAGTTTGCATGGATTACTTCTCAACAGCGTTAAGGGTGTACTGAAGGATCTCTCTCAGTCAAACAAGAGACAACCATCCCACCCAAATGGCAGCACCCCCAGCTGCACTCCCAATCTGTTACCCAGTTTTTCACTAAACAGTGTTGCAAACAACTCTACTGCACACCTGTTCGACAGACCCCTTTACTCATGATTTTCTCAGCCATCCCCTAGTGCAGGGTCAGCAAACTGCGGCTCGCAAGCCACATGTGGCTCTTTGGCCCCTTGAGTGTGGCTCTTCCACAAAATACCACGGCCTGGGCGAGTCTATTTTGAAGAAGTGGCGTTAGAAGCAGTTTAAGTTTTAAAAAGTTGGCTCACAAAAGAAATTTCAATCGTCGTACTGTTGATATTTGGCTCTGTTGACTAATGAGTTTGCCGACCACTGTCCTAGTGGGACATTTTGGTTGAGTGGAATTGCTGGTTTAAAGGTGTGCATTTAAAATTTCTATGGAATTGCCCAATTGCCCTTTACCAAGGGTTCGCCAATGGCATATGACAGTGCTTTACAATGCTTATCTGCCTTTTTAATTTTTGCCAATTTGCTGAGCCAAAAGTATCATATTATTTTAATTTGCATTTTCCTAATTAGAATGGACACTGAACATCTTTTCATATACTTATTAGATGTTTGTATTTCCTCTGTGAATTTTATTTTTCATATCCCTGCTCACATTTCTATTAGGTTATTGGTCTATTTTGACTGATTTATAGGAGCTTTTAAAAAATACACTGTGTTGTGGATCTATGTAGGCAGGGTAGGTTTTACCGTTATCTAGTTCTAGTCAAATACAGGTTGCAGGGGGTCTTTCCTTTCACACTACCACCTCCTCTACGGGTGTCAAAGATCCCACCCTTTGGTTTGGGGCTGATGAATGTTCTGAGCCATTTGAAAAGGAGCAGCATTGACAGGGATTAGTGTGGATGGGACTCCTCAGCCAGGTCTCAGGACCGTGAAGACCTGAATGGCTAATGTGGCATCCCTGGTAGTGGTGATGACGGGGGTTTGGCAGTCTCTGGGCACTGTGCCCTCCTTGTGCAGGCACAGTCAGTTCCTTATTCCGGGCCCCTTGACCTCTTCCAAGGTCATGCTGCATCCCACTGGCTTTTTATCCCGGCTCAGGGACCCCATTCGCCTCCCCAGGTGGCACGTGGTCTGGGCCGGCTCTGTTCTCTTTTCAATAGATAATTAAGGCATAAACTCTATCTCCAGCTTCCTTCACTCCTCACCCTTAATTTTCAAGAGGATTTTCTCCTCTCAGCAAAAGCAGCCTCTTGCAAATCAAAGGCTCTGCCTTTCAAAAGCTTGGCTTCTGATGTGGGCTTCCGCTGACTATCTGGGAATTTAAAAAACAACGACATCTGAATGCTGGCTGTTTCTCTCACTTTATATTCCTGCTACAAAGGCACGAATTCTCCTGGAGGTAAAATGCAACCTCCGATTGATGTGAGGAAGTGGGAGAAATAAAAGCAACGTGTTTATTTTGAGGTATGTTCTTGTTGCATTCCTGTATGTCTGTGGCAGATTTGCTCTCCCAAGCTATATTAACTTTGCTCACATAGTCTTCTGTCATTCAGAAGTTAACTGTCTTTTTAAAAATATATTTTTATTGGTTTCAGAGAGGAAGAGAGAGGGAAGGAGAGATGGAAACATTAATGATGAGAGAGAATCATTGATCGGCTGCCTCCTGCACGCCCCCCACTGGGAATAGAGCCCACAACCGGGCATATACCCTGACAGGGAATCAAACCTTGACCTCCTGGTTCATAGGTCAAAGCTCAATCACTGAGCCATATATATATATATTGATTTCAGAGAGGAAGGGATAGAGAGAGAGACAGAAACATCAATGATGCAGGAGAATCACGGATTGGCTGCTTCCTGCGTGCCCCCCACTGGGGGAATGGAGCCCGAGCGTGTGCCCTTGGCCGGAATTGAACTTGGGACCCTTTAGTCCACAGGCCGACTCTCTATCCACTGAGCCAAACCAGCCAGGGCAGAAGTTAAAACATAAATGTTTTTATGTCGTCAGACCTAACTACCTTTTTTATTCTTTTAATGCTTTTATGGTTTTAAAATTTTTATTTATTGCTTTTTAGAGAGAATGGAAGGGAGAGAGACAGAGAGAAAGGGAAATATCAATCCATTGTTCCACTTATTTATGCAATCATTGGTTGATTCTTGTTTTTACCCTGACAGGGATCGAACCTGCAACCTTGGTGTATTGGGGACGATGCTCTAACCCAGTGGTCGGCAAACTCATTCGTCAACAGAGCCAAATAGCAACAGTACAATGACTGAAATTTCTTTTGAGAGACAAATTTTTTAAACTTAAACTTCTAACGCCACTTCTTCAAAATAGACTCACCCAGGCCGTGGTATTTTGTGGAAGAGCCACACTCAAGGGCCAAAGAGCCGCATGTGGCTTGCGAGCTGCAGTTTGCCGGCCACAGCTCTAACTAACCAGGGCCAGTGTGCTGCGCTCAGCATGGCCAGGGGTGAACCTGAGGTGGGGGGAGCGAGGTGGGGGTTCGGTGAAGGATTAAAGAGAATAAAGCTGAGGTAGGACACTGCTCTTGGATGGAGAGACAGTGCCTTAGCCTGTGAGCTGAGTCTTTATTTTATAGCAGATTCCACGAGACAAAGTAAGGGCATGGTCAAGGTGTTTACAATGTTCTTGCAGGTTTTGAATCTACTCCATTACATGCATCTGAATTCTATCAAGCTTTGTTTTGGCAGCACTTGCTGCACCTCCCGCAGCCCATATCACTCAGACACGTGGGACCACAGGTTCGGACCATAAGGTCAAGCTTACAACCACAGCCTGTGGCTATAATTGTGCTGGGAGGGCTCTGCCCTCTAAGCTGGAACCTGCACGTGGCTTTGCCATGAGAGGACCGTGCCCTCTCATTAGTCCGAGGCTCGAACCTGTCCAAATGCTGTAGCTGCTCTCCACAGGCCAGGTTGTGTTTCTTTCTTCTTTATTTTTTGTTAATCTTCACCTGAGGATATTTTCCCATTGCTTTTAGACAGAGTGAAAGGGAGGGAAGGTGAGAGAGAGAGAAAGTGTGTGTGTGAGAGAGAGAAACATTGATGTGAGAGAGACACATGGATTGGTTGCCTCCACACCCACCCTGACCAGGGATCAAACCTGCCACCCAGGTACGTGCCTGCCATTGACTGGGAATCACATTTTGACCCTTTGGGTTTTCGGGCCAACACTCTAACCACTGAGCACACTGGCCAGGGCAGGGTTGTATTTCTTACCTTTCAGTCTTTAAATCAAAGGCACTTTGTATGTGTGTCTGGTGTGGGGTAAAGTTCAAATTTTATATTTTCCACATTGGGGAGCCATTTGACCTAATGTCATTGATTAAATAGCCTATATTCTCCTCATAGATGCAAAAATGCTATACTTATGATAATAGATAGACACTTACATAGTATATGGAATTCCTCTTGTTTTATAAGTACTTTTATTTATGGCTTGATAGTTCCTTCTCATTTTTATTCATTAATTTATTTTTCCTGTGGGAGAGAGAAAAATGGGCAGTTATTGTTTACTGGCTACAGAGTTTAAGTTTGGGAGGACAAAAAAATCCAGGGGATGGATGGTTGTGATGGCTGCAGAACAATTTAAATGTCCTTATGTCATGAACTGTACACTTAAAAATGGTGAAAACGGTAAATTACGTTACATGTATTTTATTACATTGATATTCTGTTCTCTTGTATATTTTCTCCCAGTTTAACTGGAGAATCAGCTTGTCGAATTCTATGAAAATACCTTTGCTATTTTGATTGAAAGCACATTGAAGGTATCCATTACTCTGGGACCGTGGTCGGCAAACCGCGGCTCGCGAGCCACACGCGGCTCTTCGGCCCCCTTGAGTGTGGCTCTTCCACAAAATACCACGGCCTGGGCGAGTCTATTTTGAAGAAGTGGCGTTAGAAGAAGTTTAAGTTTAAAAAATGTGGCTCTCAAAAGAAATTTCAGTCGTTGTGCTGTTGCTATTTGGCTCTGTTGACGAATGAGTTTGCCGACCACGCTCTGGGGAGAACTGACACCTTTACAACACGGAGCCTTTCCATCCAGGAACATGGTGTGCCTCTCCGTTTCTTCAGATCTCCTTTTATGTCCTTCAGTCACGTTTTATAATTTCATTCACATCGGCTTATTCCTAGATGTAGGATGGCTTTATTCGCCTCTGAATGGAACAGGGAGCCAAGCACAGGAGTCACTCAGGCCTGTCGCCGGCCCAGCCCTGGGATGAAGGACTATGTGCGGAAGACACGACACA
This sequence comes from Corynorhinus townsendii, assembly GCA_026230045.1. NCBI lineage: Eukaryota > Metazoa > Chordata > Mammalia > Chiroptera > Vespertilionidae > Corynorhinus > Corynorhinus townsendii. The sequence continues at coordinate 201,924,635 of JAPDVU010000002.1, forward strand.
AGAAGTAAATCGCATGAGTCATTTCTCTGAGAGCCTCTGCATGAGGCAGCAGGGGGATCCAAGCGAGCTGAGCTGAGCTGAGCTGAGTGGCGGCAGGGCCGGCAGGTCACGGGGAGGGAACCTCCGGAATTAGAGAAGCCTGAGTTTATCACCACAGAGGCAGGAAGAGGGAGAAGCGGAGATGCTGGGGAGGGACTGAAGCTCAACGTGAATACTGATGTGTCTAACATGCCTCTTTCCTTCTGCAGAGCAGATTGTGGCATTGAGGCCAGGAGACCCGAATCTGAACCCTGACCCTGCCATTCACTAGCTGTGTGGCCTTGGGCCAATTACGTAGCTTCCCAGAAAGCCTGAGTCCTCACCAGTAAAATAAGGGTAAATTCTAATTATATATTTAGTTGTTTAATTATTGGTCTGTCTCTCACTGGACTGTAACTCCACATGATCAGGGACCATACGGTTTAGTTCATGAATGTGCAGGGCTGCTGCTAGCTCATACGGTGTTTTTGAGGGAAGTTAGAAAGTGGCATTCTTTTGAGCAGACACAGCTCTGTGATCCCACAGTTTGGTGATTGGTTTGTGGGCTGGATTCTGGGCCCACTTGTCCCTCAACTGGGTGCCCTTGTGCAGTGTGTGACCTGCCCTGGTGTGTATGCTAGTGCTTAGTGCACACAGGCCGAGCGCATGGGAGGTGCTCAAGAAATGTATTGAATAAATAGATGATTAGATGTGGGGGTTTAGAGAGAAGAAGGTGAGGGGGGGGGGATTTCTGGGAAGCCCCGAGGGGTTCTCATTTGTGCTAAAAAAAAAAAAAGTCCTCTGCTTCCAGTACAGAATAACTTGGAATTTTCCAAGGGCTTTATTTCTTGTATTTCTGAAGGGGATGGTTAGTATCCACTAGCACCCAGGTTGCAGCGCTTACAGGAATGGGCAATCTGCTGATCTGGTTTGGGTAGACACGCCAGGGTTTATCTGCATGGGGCCCAGGGAGCTTCCAAGAGGCAACCTCCCTCGGGGAGAGAGCCTGACTTGGCAATAGAACCTTGAGCAATCCAGGGAAGCAGAGATAAAGCTAGGTAAAGAATAACTGGGGAGGCTCTCTGAGGAAGGGCGTGAGGAGGAGCCAGACATGTCTGAAGAGCAGAGGAGAGTGTTCTAGGCAAGGGGGCGGAATGTGCAAAGGTCCTGGGGTCCCTGTTGCTGAGGCACGCACAGTCCCTGGGGTACTTTGGGGTCGAAATGAGGGTCACAGTGAAGAAGATGGGGGAAATGGCAGGTGCCTCCCCAAGGGTTTTTAATCCAATGAAGAGGGACAGAAGATTCAGCCGGGTTGTTTCCTGGTATTGTTTGGGCAAAACCAGGGGTGTTGGCCGATGGCAGGGTGGGGCTCTGATTCATGGACTCTGGAGGGACAGGAGCTGAACTGCCTTCTTGAGACAGCTTGGGTTGTTCTTTTAATTGTGTTTTGATTGCACAAGTGACATTTAAACAGCACTGAAAGCAATATTTAAAAAGAAAGAAACACCGCTGGACCCCATCCATTTTACACATCTGATGCCTTGGAAAGATGACTGGACTTGGAGTCCCACCCTCCAGGGCTGGCACCCTTCTCTCCCAGTTACTGGCTGTGCCCCTCAGCAGGTGATTGCCCCTTCCTATGCCTTAGTGGCCTTTCCTATAAAGGGGAGCAACTCCAAGCTGGTAGGGATTTGGGGAGGTTGGTAAACTAAGTGAGATCATGCTGTAGAAGCCCTTGGCATCGAGTCTGGTGTGTGGTGGGCACTCCATAAAAATTTCTCTTCTTTATCAAGGCAACTGTTGGCAATTTCTTGTATTTTCTGCCAACCTGTTATCAAATCCATTTTGCACACTTGGTGATCATGCTTTAAATTTAATTTCACAGTCTGCCTGTAAACTTACTATAGCATAAGCACTTGTTTCAACATTTTCATAATTATTTAATGGTGAAAAACCAGGCCATTGAATCAATGCATCATTAATTATGTACCATTCTTCGGCTACTGGACCTTTTTTAGTGTTATAAATAGTTCGGTATTGAATTCTGTTTCTTGTTGCCTTCATTTGTGTCTCATTTTTATTTTTCCCCTTGAAGGTTGAACAGTCTTTCATGTTTACTTACTACTTCTATTTCCTCATTTTAATTGCTTGCTCATGAACTTTGTCCGGATATCTCTTAGCAGCTCAGGTATTTTATATTGGTGTGCATGAGATCTTTACATAATGTAGACATTAGCCATTTGCCATTCTCCCCACTTCTGGGTGACATTTCAATTTTAGGTTTTAGTTATTTTTCTAATATACAAACTTTAAATGTTTTACCTATCAGTCTTGGCGTTTGTGATTTCTCTGGTTGAGTTAATCATTTATCCAACAAAGTGTGTGAGCACCCAATTTGTATAACAGATGCATGGAGAGATATGGGGGGGGGGCATATAGGACACCCTAGTTCCTAATTTCCAGAGCTCTTAGTTAAGTTGGGGATATAGACATGAAAACAATCATAATATTGCCCAGATAAGCACTAGAACGGCAAGGCTTGCAACAGCAGCAGCCAATCAAGTTATCTCTCTGTGCCAGTTCTCACTCTCTCTTAGACCCTGTTCTAAGAACTTGCATACACTATCTCATTTACACCTCACAACAAGTCTGTGACTTAAGATACTATAGCATTCCCATTTTATAGATGAAGAGAATGGTCCTAAGGCTAATTACATGACTTAACCAAGCTTCAACAGCTGGTAAGGGCTGAGGCCAGTGTTTGAAATCAGCCAATCAGAATGTAGAGCTCGCCTTTTTAACCACCGTAGGACTAGTAAACTAGCTCAAGGCGTCTGAGTTGCGCATTAAGGAAGGCCTCCTGGAGGAGGTGAATTAAAGCTGAGAGCTGAAAGGAGAGGATAACTTCATTAGACAAAGGGTGTGGAGGAATGCATTCCGTAGGGAGCAGCTTTTCCACAGGCATGGAGCTACAGCCTCCTGAGACTGTCAGTAGGCCAGTTGCCTCAGAGTATAGGTGGCTCTTTTATCACCCACATTTGATTTATCTGTTTATTCATCCCCAGGCTCCATGTTAGGTGCTGGGAATACAGAGGTGAACAAGACATTTAAGAGACCTGCCCCATGGAACTTTCACTCACGGTGGGGGAAATAGACGAGAAGGAAGATGTATTAAATGCTTGTCATCCATTGCTGTCCAACAGCTCCAGAAATCCCTGTCTACATTTTGAGTTCCTCCTTCTCAAGACAGAAGCCAGCCTCCCTTGTGGCTAGCGTGCAGGTGTGTGACCCAGTTTCCTCCAATCACACTCACCTGCCGGAGGTACCGAGCAAATGAGCTCTCTGCAGTGATGGCTGCAGAGGGGCATCCCTGTCACTGGCCTGGGTGGTGGCCATGTCAGGGCAGCAGCAGCAGTTCCCCCATCAGTCCCATTCAACAGCTGCTTCGTAGAGATGCTCCCGAAAGCTGCATGTAGAGGCTGCTTCTCCACCATCCAGAACCACTTACGTGAATTCCTCTTCTCCTTAACCTGGCCAGAGCGGACTGTGGTGTCTGCAAGCAGGAATACTGATGAATGTGCAAACGAACAAATAAACAAACAAATACACACTGAGGAAAGTCAGGGTCTCCTAGGGTAGATCTGAGATCCACACTCCGGAGGCTGAGAACCCAGAGCCCAGACTCTCATTCTAGATGCTGCTGGATGGACACCCCACCGAGTGAGGTCAGTGCTCTAGGCTTGCTGGCACCCTGAGATGAGCACCCTGCCTTCCTCCTTTCATGCTCAGCCTGGGCAGAAGGACACGGATTTCCTCTCCCCTTGTCAGGGGCACAGGCAGGGCAGAGAGCGTTGCACATGGTGCCCTGGCCCAAGGCTCATGATCTCTTGCAGGGACCACTGTACCATCCTCCTCCCTGGAGGACTGCAACGTGATGGGGTTGTCTATTTTTATTAATGTCATTGTTATGCAATTCTCAATCCATCTCATGGTCAGAAATGAGCAAGGGGCTGGAGCCTGACTGGACCCGTCCCAGGAAGGGAAGAAAGGGAGACCCCGTCAGTGTGTGTGGCCATGAGGCTGCGAACCACCTGAGCTCTGCATGTCTACATGGAGGAGCTAGGTGGGTGCCCCTGGAAGCCAGACTTATGCCCTTTGACGGAACCGTGAAGACAAGCTGTAGAAGGAAAAGGGGGCTTCCCGTCTGCAATTGAGGATCTTCTTTAATGAAATCAGCATCTTGCCCTGGGAGATGAGACAACTCTACAAGAGCACCGAACTGATAGCAGGGAATGTCAATCACCCAGAAGTGTTCCATCCGCGGGTAGGGCCAGCCTGCTAGCAGCTCAAGATGAGAGGTATTTTTCCTGTTGGATGCATTTTTTTTTGGCATTTCCCAAGCCTGGCGGATCGATAGCTTACAAGCAGCTCAAATAAATTTCTGCTTCTGCTCTCACATGGGGAGATGGGCCATTAGATGACTCAGGTTCCCATCAGGCGATACTGCTGTCAGCGATTGCTGTCCATGACCTTTCTAGGCCCTCACCACAGCCTTGTAAGGTCAGGGCTACTGCGCCTATTTTAGAGATCTGCAAACTGAGGCTCAGAGAGGGGATGCCATTATTCAGAACCCCAGAGCTTGTCATTGGCCTCGAGGCCGCTCTCTGAGCATGTAAGCTGCTTGTTATTCCAAACTATGTTATTACCATTGTCAGCTTCCCGGGCTGGAGAATAATAATGATCCTCAGAGAGGGGAAGTTGCTTGCCCAAGGTCACAGAGCCAATGAATGGCAGGGCAGGAGTTAAAGGCCAGCTTGTCAGCTTACAAAGCCCTCTGGTAGGATTGCTCATCAGCCTGGTCTGGGCCAGTGGCCTCTGCATGCCCCCCCCCCCCCCACCCACCCACCCCAATGGGAGAAAGGCCAGGGGCATCAAGATTTATTTCTCTGAGAGGCCCCTGGGGGGAGAAGCAAGCTCCTTCCCACCCACAGCACCAAGGGCGTCAGTTCCCAGCTCTGGCAGGACCTGTTCCTCAAGGCTGCAGCTCTATTTTTAGCTTTGAATCCATCAATAACCGGAGCCTGGCAGAGCAGCCAACTCCTGGCTGTCTGATATTAATAAAAGGGAGAAAGTGGCCATTTATTAAGCATTTTCTGGGTCCTGGGCATTATGGGAAGTAGTTTACAAGTGTTATCTACTGAAATCTTTACAACATTCCCACAAGAAGCCACCCAGCTGATAAGCTCCAAATGCAGACCACACCCAGGTTTGTGGGACTCCAGGTCCATGCCCTTTCCTCCTTACCACTTGGGGTAATAAAACATGACCCTGACCTTTGGGCGGCCTGGTCAGTAAGGGGGGGCCTGGCCAGTGAGGAGGGCCTGGTCAATGGGGGGGGGGCCTGATTAGTGAGAGGGGCCTGGTCAGTGAGGGGGCCTTGTCAGTGAGGGCGGCCTGGTCAGTGAGGGTGACCTGGTCAGTGAGGGGGCCTGGTCAGTGATGTGGGCCTGGTCAGTGAGGGGGACCTGGTCAGTGAGGGGGCCTGGTCAGTGAGGGGGACCTGGTCAGTGAGGGGGGCCTGATCAGTGAGGGGGGCCTGGTCAGTGAGGGGGGACCTGGGCAGTGAGGGAGGGCCTGGGCAGTGAGGGGGCCTGGTCAGTGATGTGGGCCTGGTCAGTGAGGGGGCCTGGTCAGTGAGGGGGCCTGGTCAGTGAGGGGGGCCTGGGCAGTGAGGGGGGCCTGGGCAGTGAGGGGGACCTGGTCAGTGAGGGGGCCTGGTCAGTGAGGGGGACCTGGTCAGTGAGGGGGGCCTGGGCAGTGAGGGGGGCCTGGGCAGTGAGGGGGGCCTGGGCAGTGAGGGGGGCCTGGGCAGTGAGGGCGGCCTGGTCAGTGAGGGGGGCCTGGTCAGTGAGGGGGGCCTGGTCAGTGAGGGGGGGGCCTGGTCAGTGAGGGGGGCCTGGTCAGTGAGGGAGGGCCTGGGCAGTGAGAGGGGCCTGGTCAGTGAGGGGGGCCTGGTCAGTGAAGGGGGGCCTGGTCAGTGAGAGGGGCCTGGTCAGTGAGGGGGGCCTGGTCAGTGAGGGGGGCCTGGTCAGTGAGGGGGGCCTGGGCAGTGAGGGGGGCCTGGGCAGTGAGGGCGGCCTGGTCAGTGAGGGGGGCCTGGTCAGTGAGGGGGGCCTGGTCAGTGAGGGGGGGGCCTGGTCAGTGAGGGGGGCCTGGTCAGTGAGGGGGGCCTGGGCAGTGAGGGGGGCCTGGGCAGTGAGGGGGGCCTGGGCAGTGAGGGGGGCCTGGGCAGTGAGGGCGGCCTGGTCAGTGAGGGGGGCCTGGTCAGTGAGGGGGGCCTGGTCAGTGAGGGGGGGGCCTGGTCAGTGAGGGGGGGCCTGGTCAGTGAGGGAGGGCCTGGGCAGTGAGAGGGGCCTGGTCAGTGAGGGGGGCCTGGTCAGTGAAGGGGGGCCTGGTCAGTGAGAGGGGCCTGGTCAGTGAGGGGGGCCTGGTCAGTGAGGGGGGCCTGGTCAGTGAGGGGGGCCTGGTCAGTGAGGGGGGGCCTGGTCAGTGAAGGGGGGCCTGGGCAGTGAGGGGGGCCTGGGCAGTGAGGGGGGGCCTGGGCAGTGAGGGGGGCCTGGGCAGTGAGGGGGGCCTGGGCAGTGAGGGGGGCCTGGGCAGTGAGGGGGGGCCTGGGCAGTGAGGGGGGCCTGGGCAGTGAGGGGGGCCTGGGCAGTGAGGGGGCCTGGGCAGTGAGGGGGGCCTGGTCAGTGAGGGGGGCCTGGGCAGTGAGGGGGGCCTGGGCAGTGAGGGGGCCTGGGCAGTGAGGGGGGGCCTGGTCAGTGAGGGGGGGCCTGGGCAGTGAGGGGGGCCTGGGCAGTGAGGGGGGCCTGGGCAGTGAGGGGGGCCTGGGCAGTGAGGGGGGCCTGGGCAGTGAGGGGGGGCCTGGTCAGTGAGGGGTCGGGAGCGAGGCAGACATGCAGGGAGGTGCCGTGGGGCAGGAAGCAGCCACACGCTCCAGCTGGTTAGTTGGTTCTGTCACTGAGAACGGAACCCTGGAAATGGATGTCCCAGATGGAGCAAGGCCGGACGGTCATTGTGGGCAGAGGGAACAGAACAAGCAAAGGCAAGGAGGTGTCCAGTGAGGCCTGCTTGGGGAACAGTGAATAGCCTGGTGGGATTTGGGGAGGGAAGGAAGATGAGGCTGGACACAGAGAGCGGGGCAAGATTCCAAAAGATCTGGAATTCCACGGGGTTTCTAGATTCTCAAAGGATTGCGAGTGGAAGAGCAACATCCTTACGCCTGAGTTTTGGAGTAGAGCTTGGATCTGAGGGAGAAATGGGTGAGGGAGATAAGTGACTACAGGAGTCTTTATTTTATTTATTTTTAAATCTTTATTGTTGAAAGTATTGCGTATGTTCCCCTTTCCTGCCCATCAACCTCCTCCAGCCAACCCCCCTCCCCCCGCCGCCCCAGGCCCTCACCACCCCACTGTCTGCGTCCATGGGTTACGCAAATAGGTATACAAGGTCTTTGGTTGGTTACCTCCCACCCACCCACCCTGACTGCATTACTCTTTCTACTAATAGTGATAAGAGCTTCCTTTTGTCGAGCACCTACTGGTATGTTAGACATCATATTAGGTGCTTTTCCTCAGTTATCACTTAATACACAGAGCAGGCACTCAGTCCGTGGGAGCGGCTGGGAGGCTATTACTATCCCTCTTTTATAGGTGAGGAAAAGGAGTCTTTGAGAGATCAAGTGACAGCCCAGGGCCACTAGGATTGGAATCCGAGTCTGGCTGACTCCAACGACCTTGATGCTACACTGGCCAGATGGGACGGTGTGTAATAAAAACAGCCTCAGGCAAAGGACATGGATCTGAAGTCCAGGAATGGAGAAGATAAGGTCGGTCTCAAAGATAATCTTTTGTTTTTGTTTTGCTTCACCCTTTAAGTAAGTTTATTCACACACATGGAGGATATAGTTACATTCCTAAGGTTACAAAGCTTTTCTGGAGCCAGAGCTGGGCAGACTCCGCTGGGGGAAAGGGCACCGTATCTACAGGGCAGTGGCCGCGGGAGGGAGGAAAGGGCAAGGTCTAAAGTTCAGTGTGTCCAGCAGCTCCGAGGTTCCCCATGAGGCCCAGCCAGGGCTTGGGGTTCAGAGGCCCAGGAGGAAGTGGCACGGGTGAATGAAGGAGGGGGTCCATCTGAGACTCAGCTGCATCGACACCTGATATCAGTGGGTTCAAAAGCCTCCAGAGAGGTAGGCAATGTCACCCCGCCCCCCAAACAATAATGCCAAAATGTCAGAGAGACACAGGAGCCCAGGAAAGAGCTCCCTATTGCCAAAGCTGGAAGAGTTTCAGCAACAAAGTGAGGGAAGTAGCAATGCGTTCCCACCCAAAGTATAACATAGATATCCGTGAGTCCACACTGATATAAATACATGATGGAGAAGAGTCAGATCTTCCACAGAATATTCCAAATAATTGATGCAGATATTATACCCTCAAAGAGGTGGGGCATACCCCCCATTGCTTACGCGTGGGCTGCTCATGGTGACTTCTGTCCTCAGAGAACAGTGTGGCAGGGAGGGGCAGAGGAACCTTCTCTGTGGGCACTTCTGACAAACGCCACCTCAGCCAGGTCATCAGGCCAACATCAGCCCGGTAAGTCAGGTTGACATGCTGTGTCCATCGGCAGCCTTGGTCAGGGCGCCAGCAGCCCCTGGCAGCCTTGGCAAAGGCCCGTATTTCATAAACACAAGCATATCCGCAGCTCCCGTTCACTCCGGGCTGTGTCTGTCCATGACCTTGTGGGGTGGGGACCAGGAGCCCTGGAGCACCTGCTGTCGCCTCAGCTCCTGAGAGCTCAGGGGCACAGGAAGTCCGATCACTGAGGCCCAGGACTGAGAGGGAAGCCACAGTCAGCGGCATCTAGGAGGGCTCTGTCAGAGGCCCGCAGTGCCCAGTGAGTTTGACGGGGCCCAGCTGTGACCGAGTTCGCATCGTCCAGAGGCAGCGAAGAGCAGCAGCAGCATTTAGGGCAGGCCCAGCAGCTGGGTCAGAGGGACACCGGCACCCGGAGGCGCCAGCAGTCCGGAGGTGGCCTTGAGGTTAGCAGTGTGCATCTTTAGGCAGAGACTGGGACTCGGAGTTATTTACAGCATGTTCTGGAACCTCTTGCCTCGGGCCCAGAGGGTCTGCTTCTGTTTTTCCAGTTCATGAGGTCAACAATCTTGAACACGTCCTTCAGCAAACCAGAGAACTCCCATCAGAGTCAGGTCCACGCTTGTCTCAGTGACCTCTGGCCGAGCAGCCTGCTGCTGACTGGCCGTGCAGGGGGTGCTTCTGGGAAGGTGTGGTTCCCAGTGACTTTCTGTTCTCCCCCCGGGAGGACCCTGGCTGCTCAGTGTGGTCCAGATCAGCCTCCTCTTTCCCTGGACTCCAAAGCTGGGATGAAGAATGTGCTCAAAAGCATCCGTGGAAAATGAACGTTTGTCCTCTTCCCACCTCCCCATCAGCGGGAGAAGCCAATTTACAAAAACCAGTCCATCTCAGGGAGGCAAGACTGAGTGCTTCTCCCTTGTCGAATCCATGACGACGCCAGTGTTAAGCCCATGCTTAGCATCATATATGACACTTTGTCCATCTCATTAAATATTCTTTGAAAACATTGCCTCTTTCCATCTTAAAACTCTTTTGAAAAAATGTTTTTATTGATTTCAGAGAGGAAGGGCGAGTGAGAGATAGAAACGTCACTGATGAGAGAGAATCACTGATTGGCTGCCTCCTGCATGCCCCCCTACTAGGGATTGATTCCGAAACCCAGGCATGTGCCCTTGACTGGAATTGAACCCAGGACCCTTTGGTCCACAGGCCGATGCTCTATCCACTGAGCCAAACCGGCTAGGGCCATCTTAAAACTCTTAAAGCAGTAACTCTGCAGTGGAGAAGTCTGGAAAATACTATCTTACCACATGATGAAGGTTCCTCTCACCTGTGATGTTGTGTGGCTATCACATGCCCCTGATCTGATGTGGGGAGAAGGCATTTCCCTGCTGTGGCAATCTTGCCCCAAACCCTTAAGACCAGTTTAATCAGGAGAAAGGCATCAGAGTAACCCAAATTGAGGAACACGCCACAAAACACTGAGTGTTACTCCTCAGAGCTGTCAAGGTCATGAAAAGCAAGGAAAGACTGAGCAACTGTCACAGGCAAGAGGAGACTGGGGAGGCTGGGCAGCTGAATTCCTTGTGTAACCAGGGCACCACAGAACAGGTAAATGCAAACAGAAAAAAAGACATCAGTGAGAACACTGGTGAAATCCAAATAAAGTGCGTAGCTTAGTTAACAGTGACGTACATGATAATGTAAGACGCTAACAGTGGAAGGAAATGGGTGAGGGCATATTGAACTCCATGTATTATATTTGGAGCCTAAACTTATTTCAAGAGAAGCCATTTATTAGAAGAAAACACTCCCCACGAAAACCAAACACTCTCTCCCTGGCTTCTGTGATATTGTGCCCCTATATTCTTCCTCTGTGTGTGTGTGTGTGTGTGTGTGTGTGTGTGTGTGTGTGTGTGTGTTCTTACTCACCAAACGACAGCTACCACATTAGGTATTGTGGAATAAGGAGGCCAACAAGACAAACCCAGTCTGGTTCCTGCCCTCATGGGAATACAGTTCAGAGCAGCGGGCGCCAGCCTTCCGGGCCTCACGGGCCACCAGTGGTCCGCAGACACCGGTTGGCGGCCGCTGGTTCAGAGCAGGAACTTTGAATTGAGTCGGACTTGAGGTTGAACCGGGTCTGCTCCTCCCTAGAGATTGCACGATCCCAGGTAAGTCCCTTCATCCACGGAAACCTCAGCTTTTCTTCTCTGGAGAAAGGGAACAAGGACGTCCACTTTGTAATGTCGCTGTGAAGATTCAATGAGATCATATACAAAAGTCCCAACCCAAGGTAAGTGCTCAATAAGCACGCACTAAAGGAGCCACTGACACCTGAGTCATGTCTGCAGCCTCCCATGCAGTTTCTCTAGTTTCATGTCTGTGGAAGGAGTTTAATGCAAGAAGCAGCCAAGAACAACAACAACAAAGGTGAACCCTGGCGATGAGGAAGCACAGGCAGGGGCGCTGTCATGAATTAACGCAGGAATCGGCAAACAATTTCGTGAAAGGCATTGGGCCAAAACCTGGTTAAAACCCTACTTTGATTATTTTTTATGACAATGAGACATTTTAGAATATCAGGAGATAGAGAGACTGGCTGGCTTCCTAAACCAATTCTACCACTTACTAACCTTGGCAAGTCACTTAATCTCTCTGCTTATTTCCTCATCTGTCAAGTAGGGACGATAACAGTACTTACCTCACAGACTTGCTGTAAGGCTTAATATAGGTAATCAAAATAGGTAAATACAGGCTTAAGATAGGTAAAGCATTTAGACCAGTCCCTGGCTCAGTGTAGCTCTGTATGTGTTATCTGTCGCTGCCCATTTGCCCCCAATGCCACGTGATGCTAACAGCAACTTACCCAGTGGTGGGAGATTTCCATTATCTGAATGGACCAGAATAACAGTTCACTTGGTCTTCGGGGACCTGTTCAAACCTCTACCACAACAACCAGAATAACAGTGGGAATTGTAACCCAGTCGGCCATTCATTTGACATTGTTTCCATAAATGCTGACTCTGACTAGATAAACAGCATGCTTGTATAGGAATCCCAGGAACTCACTTCCGAAGATATAGACTCTGACCTTCAGTCATCCCAATTCCGGGAGATGCTCACAGTGGAAGGAAATGGCTGAGGGGTAAATAGCTGACCTTCAAACCTAAAACCAGGGTGACGTGGAGGCAGGATGACAAAGACCAGGATGATGCACATCAGACCATCACTTGACCAGTTTCCAGGTCCTTATCGGCATGGACTTCGCTGGCCTGCATCTAGGGGGCTTTTCCACCCTCCCCCTTCAGCAGCAAGACCCTTTCCATAGGAAACTAATCTCATAGATATAAGATTTAAAACTAACGGGGGAGGGGGGTGGCAATAGGGGAGGGCACATAATAGAAATAGAATCCCAGTTGTTTAATAGCTACTCACTATAAAGAAGTGATTTTCTTACAGACCCTGGGAAACTGAAGGACGTGTTACACGAAGGAGCACAGGCCCTGGAGATAAGGCAACCCGGAGCCCAGATGAAGGACAGAACATCTCTGAAGGGAGACAGCATTCTAGGGCTAATCTTCACAAGGACAACGGAAGAAGGCAGACCCTGGGAACTCACTCACTTCAGATTTTTTCCCACCCACTAACCCTATACAAGAGCTTGAAATGAAATGTCAGAGCACTCTTTTTCCAGGTGCTATCCTGCTGCTCTCAGGGTGCCTGCTCTCTGGTTAAACGCTCATAAAAGATTGGACCTTGTCTCTGCTTATTGGCTTAGTGGCGAAGGCAGTAATGGACCCGTTGTGCCCAGTATCACCAGGACGCTTCATAGTGGGAGGTCTTTTTTATTTCTTGAGAGCGTTGGTTGGATGTCACTGGTGACCTCAATCTCAACTCTTACCTCATTTGGGACCCTGACAGCCAGATCATGATAGCTTTCTATATGGATTACACAACAGCTTCCTCTGTGTGTGTGTAGCAAACCTTATTTTTAAGAAAATATTTAGATTTATAGAAAATATTCAATTAAAAGAACTGAAGATTAGTACAGAGAGTTCCCAAATACCTGGCATTCAGTTGTCTGTCATTAACATTATCTTGCCTTTTAAATTCAACACGATTATCTTAGAGATGCATCCATGTTGATATGTGGATCTAACTTATTCATTCTCACTGCTGCGTAGTATGCCTCAAACCTGGAATTCCATCTTCCTCTTCAGGAGTTTGGCAGTGAAAATACTTACACGGTAGTAATGTCATAAAATGCCATCTGGTTTTTCAATGTTAAGAATCATTCTGCAGGCAAAGTATGGCAAACAGAACCACCTTTTATGGCATAGGATGAACGTACTCCAAACCTTACAAAGGCAAAGTAAAAATTGAGTTGATGGAGGAAGGCAGAAGTGGGGCAGGGAAATTATTCATTTCACAAAGAAGAAAATAAAAAGATACAATCGAAGGAAGAAACAGACAGTTAAGACTATTATTCAAAATTGTAATTGTAACCAATAGAAAAACTAAAAATGTGAATGTAAAAAATTTGGGAGGAGAAAGGGGGAAAGGATGGCTAATGAAATCGCCACAGCAGAGAAGCAGTAGATACTGCGAACCCTAGCACATCAAGTACCAGAGTGTGAGGACATTATTCACAGTTATGAAAGTGACATAAACAAAAAACTAAAATAACAACCTAATTAAAAAAAAAAGAAGAAAGAAAAAGCAACGTTGCCCCTGAGTTGGGAAGTGAGAGGACATTGTAAAGTTTTGATGTCTAACTTTTATATTTGGCTTCCATGTGCATTTTTATCTATGTGAATTGTATTTTTATATTTGAGATAATTAAAATAATAACTAATTAGGCAAAACTGTAGATCTGATTCTGACATTTCCCTAGGGCTTCAGACATCACCCTGGGAGCAAGTTTACACTCTCAGACCGGCAAGGCCCTTGGATGACCTTTGGCTTCAGACACCCACCTACCTACCTCCGCGCAGGAGCCCGAGGGCTAGGCACCGCCCCTGGAAAGCCCTCTGGACTGGAGGGAGAGTGCGCCCTCTGCTGGTGCCATGGCGTCAGCACGTGTAGGGTGCTGTCCTTGGCGTCTCATTGGACACTGAGCCCCATCCCTCACCCAGGGCTCCTTGCGTCACGTGATTCCAGCCCCTTCCCAGGTGGGGGTGGAACCCTGGAATGGGGGCGCCGGGGGGCTCCGAGTGGGAGCTTCTAGACGGTTTGGAGCGGAGTTCCCTGAGTGGTAGGAGACTGTCCTTGTCAGGTCTGGGAACCTGGCTGGGGTGTCTCCCAGGGCAGGCCCGATGTGAGGGGGCTGGGCAGGGGATGGGAATGAAGCCCCTTGGTGTCTGCGGAGTGGTTCAGAGCTGGGCGTTAAGATGGAGAGAGGATACCGGCTCTTCCACTCCTCTGTGCCGTCCTTGGGCGAGCCACTGAACGCCTCCGTATCTCCGCTTCCTCCCCTGTGGCTGCCAGTGTGAAATGAAATAATGCTCAAAAACAAGTAATTAGTAACTGGCCATTGTTAATACCCCATTGGAGCAAAAGTGTAAACCCTCGGAGATGGGAAGGCCTTCAGGTGGCTGTAGCTCAACCCTATCTGGTGGCAGGCCTCTCGGCCCTCCCCTGGGGCTGACATCACTGGCCTCCAGGCCTCAGGGGCGGGCAGGGCCTGGCGGGGCACCTGGAAGGGAGGCTGAGAGTGTCCCCGGTTCCCCGTGGCCTGGTGTCCTGACTGGGCTGGGGAGTCAGGCCTCCACCATGAAACCTCTCCTCTCTCCTCACAGGGCCCGCACGCTGCTTTTGGCCCCTCTAGGGGGACAGGCATGTCTCAGGAAGGGGCTGCCAAGGGCTCCCGCACAGAGGGGGCTGTTCTCAGTCCCCGCCGCAGCTCTGGGCTTTTCCAGAAGGACGTGGAGGAAGCTAGCTTCGTGGCAGGCCTGGCACCACACCTGCGGGGGGCGAGCTCTGGGGCCCACGTTTCAGCTGGCAGAAGGAAGAGGGCGCTCAGGGAGGAGGCCCATCGAGGTGCCAGCTCCCCGGCTGAGGGTGCTCCTAGGGCCAGCGTGAAGGCCACGGCCGACTTGGTGGTGCTAGAGCTGCCAGTTGCGGGACAAAGCCAGGACTCGGTGCCTGGTCCCAGGCTCCACACCCAGCTGGCCATAGTGCCTGCTCAGGGAAGGCCTCTGGCCTCTAAGAGGCTCCAGATTTCTCTACACAGCATCTTAGATGAAGATTGGGCCAGCAATCTTTGTAGCATGTCTGTGGGTCTCCCAGAGAGAGCTCTGGTTGGCAGGGAGAGGCCAGCGGAGGTGGAGAAGGCGAGCTGCCCCAGGCCCAGAGAGGTTGGAGAAGGTGGGAGCTCTCCAGGGTGTGATGGGAGAAGCCCTGCCCTCAGGAAAGAGGAACCCCCCAAACGGGAACTGCCACCATCAATAGGCTCAGCCCCTGTTGGGGTGAGAAAGAAAAGCAGGAAGTGTGAGACCTGCTCAGAGGATGCGGAGGGGGTTGGTCAGAGCCCTGGTGGGGACAGCCCCCAGTGGGTGGGAGGCCCCCCACAAGGAGCTGACTTGGAGTCCTTGGGAGGCCTTTGCAGTCCTCATCCTCCCAAGGACACTGGGTCTGGGCCAAGAGATTCAGATGGAAGTTGTGTGGGATGTGCCTCAGGGACTAAGTTCCGATATTTGCCCGACGCGGAGGATGGGGCCCAACCAGGCAGCCCCTACGACCCTGTCGAGTTCCCCCTGCCCAATGGAGGGCTGTCCCTTACGCCAGCTGCCCAGGATTCTCCCCAGAGCCCCACACTGTGCCTGGGAGTGTCCGGGAAGGCGTCCCCAAAGCAGCAGGCCGCTGAGCAGATCGTTGTGGGGGCTGGCGGTGAGGATGGCCCTGCAGCCTCACACAGCCAGGAGGAGCTGGAGGTCAAGGGTTGGCCAGTGTCCATGGGGAGGCCCGGGCAAGGACTCCCTGCTCTCACTGACGCCCCTGCCGACTCCCCAGAGTCTGCAGCCAGCAAGGCTCGCTCAGGTTCATTCATGGGGCAGAGAAGATTCAAGTGTGCTAAGCTGGGGAGGGGCCCAGTGCCCCCTGCCGAGGACCAGCGCACAGACAGACGCTCTGACAACTTCAGCCAGGACCCGCCAGCAGCATCCCGCCCACGAGGCTTCCCCAAACTGGTAAGTTGAGCCTGAGAGCTTGGGATAGGAAGGGCCAGGCCCGTCTGTCAATGCCATGCTTGGTGGTAGAATTTAATAGAGCTAAGCTGGATGGCCTCTTAATGACCTGTGTCGCACATGCCCATTTTACACCTGACTAAACTAAGGCCCACCAAGCCAGGAGACTAAAAGTAAACCACATTTGCTGACATCTTGTCAGTGGTCGGCATCTTTCGGAGTTGGTAAGTCCTGGGTTCGGATTTTACCTCTGCCCACCTCCTAGCTGAATGACGTTGGAATGTTTTTTAATTTCTCTGTGTCTTCATCTGTAAAAAGGAAATATTAATTCCAATTTAATGGGTTTCTCCGAGGACTAAATGAGATGATGGTATAAAATAATGTGCCTAGCACAGCAGATGGCACAAGGTAAGTTACTTAATTTATGTCAAGTTGGCTTTTGCTTTGGTGTCAGCCATTGCCTGTAAAGTGGGCACTGGCTCCGTATTTCCAGATGGGGAAACTGAGGCTCAGGGAAGCTCACAAACTTCTCCGAGCTCACCCACAGTGAGGGAGTCAGTGCCTATCCGTGTTCCCTGTATTGTTCTTTTACTTCTAATGATCGTCATTTAGTTAATAATCACAGTGAACATTAATTGTTGAATTATGTATCGTGTGCTAGGCGCTTTTGATTGAATTTTCACGTGAAGCCTGGAGAGGTAAGCTAACAGGTCCCAGGTCCCACATCCGGTAAATGACGGAGCCAGGACACAAACACAGGCAGTCTGTCCTGAGAGCGGCCAGCTTGTGCATCTTCCCTGCTGGGAGGAGTGCTACTGGGCAAAATTACTACCGTGATGACCAGTAATAGTTCCCAGCCTGCCTACTGTGTGCTAAGCACTGTTCTAAGCATGTTATCTTCAATTTTCCTAACCACCCTATGAAGTAGATGCCATTGATAGAAACCCATTTTACTGATGTGGCTCAGAAAGCTGAAATGACTAGTTCAAGGCCAAACAGCAAATTAGTAGCACTGGCATCGGAAGCGGTGAGCTGCCCGTGTGATCTACCCGCACCTGGCGCCATCATTACATTAGAATGCGGTTACATTGTCTTTGTAAGCATCACTCAAAAATATTAGTTCTTAATAAAAATAGAAAATAAAGAAAAAATTAAAATCCCCATAGTGTCAACATTCAGGGCTATCTCCTGGTGACATTTTGGTATATGTCCTTTTCCCCGTCTTTTTCTATGCATATATATCTTTTCTTTGCCTACAAATGGGATCAAGTGTGCCAAATTTTTTATAACTTGATTTTTGGTGTTTAACTTTCCCCCCATAATTAATTGTTAGCACAGAACGAGGAAATCCCTTTGAACGCCTCCGGGCCCCTTGCCTTGAGTGGAGATAACCACTGTAACAGTCTTTCCTGTCTGCTTTCTTCGAGCTTCTATGCATATGTGAACACCTACACATCGTGCCTTCCTATCTGTAAGTAGGCTCTTCCTACGCCTCATTGTCCCAGGACCTGTACTTGTTTGCTTTTCATGCGCTGGCTGTGGCATTTGAAGATTTTTCCAAGTTGGTACCTATTGTTTGGTGAATCCCTGAGCCTGCATCGTAGCAGCTACAGACATACTTGTCACAGGCCCACGAGGACTAGAGGGTGGGCCGGGACTTCCTTTTCTCATTTCCTACCTCTGTAGTGTGGTTCAGAGCACGAGGCCTGGAGGCCACCAGACAGGCATTGGGTCCTGGCTTTGCCACTCTCTGAGTGACCCAGGCAAGCGACTTCACCTTCTGGGACTAATTTCCGAGGGTGGAGGCCAGGAGCACGAGATGACGTGCGCTTGGCATTTAGCAAGGTGCCTGGTGCGAGGACAATAGTCAAAAACGTTACCTGCTGTGGACATACAGTTTTGTCCGGCTCTGAGTCAGGCTGGGGTGAACGTCGCTGCGCATCTGGCTCCTCCCCATTTCACATTAGTTATTGGGGTCAGGTGCCCAGCATGGGGATTCCTGGGCCCACAGCTTTATGAGGGGCTAGACTGAACTTGGTGGCGGAGCCAGGTGCCCGCCGGCTTCGACTGGAAGCAGCCCACGGCTGCTCTCGCCTCCAGGCCCCATCCTTGACTCTGCAGCCCAGCCCAGCATCCCACAGCTTCCCAAATAACCCGTTGCCATGGCAACTGGTGGCAGCTGCAGGAGAATGGAGGCTGGGCATGACAGGGACGGGCAGGTGGTTGAGGACAGGGCTGAGTGGGGCGTGGGCATAGTTTCGGGCTGGTCTGGAGCCCCTCTTTGGGCCCTGGCACCTTCTCCCGGAGGCAGCCTGGCTTGGGCCAGGGGCAGACAGATGGGTTCAAGGTCAGGCTCTGTTTCTTACTTCGGATGAGAGATGTCTCTCGTCTGAATCTTAGTTTCCTCCTCTACAAAATGGGGGAGTCAGCTGGGCCCCAGAACTGCTGGGAATCTGGGGTGTGAGGTCGGTCGTGTTGAATTCTTTTGGCTTGAAGTAGAGACTCTTGGAGGAGTGGGGAGGCGGGTGGAGACGCCATTTTCTTCTCTGTCCTGAGCCCGCAGTGGCCAGGGAGGTCTGGAGCTGCTCTGTGGAAGGCAGAGGCCGTGGGGAGGGCAGCTCTGCTAGAGCCCCTGGCTCTGCCCATCACAGCCAGGGAGGCACAGAGCTGCTCGGTCCCCACCCAGGTTCCCAGCCTCAGGGGTCCTGCGTAGATGCCAAGTGTCAGAAGGTGTGTGAGGGAGGACTGTGTCTTTCCCACAGATGGACAGCCTAAGAATAGCTCCTTGTTTTGAGTTCTTATTGTATATAAGGAGCTTCACATATATCATCATCTCAGAGCCCTCACCACAGCATTAGAAGTCAGTGTTAATACCCCTGCTTTGCCAAATAAGGAGTCTGGGATCCAGAGAAGGTATGTGGCCCACTCAGGGTCACACAGCAAGTGAGCAGCACAGCCAGCATTGAAATCCGGGCCTGGAAGCCTCCAGAGTCCGTGCTCTGAGCCAGGCTGCCAAAGGCCTGGCTAAGGAGTTTGGATTTGTATGGGACTTTATTATAATTTCTTCAACAGGCGGGAAGCGGGAGATGAGTCACCAGAGAGTCAAGAGACAGACTGCAGTCCAGCAGACCCTGGATACCTAGAGGGCCATTGAGTCTTCCCTGGGGAGGGGTGGGTGGGAGGGTTTTAGGGCAGAGGAGGGGGCTGTCTGAGCTGGGCCTGGGCAAAGGAAGCAGGTGTTCAGCAGGTAGACAGTAGGAAGGGTGGACCAAGCGTGTGCAAAGGTCTAGAGGCAGGAGGCAGGTTGGAGCCTGAGGTAGTAAGGTCTTTGCTTCTGTTACTTATTTTTTAATCTTCTCCCAAGGATATGTTTAGAGAGAAGAAAGGGGGGGGGGAGAGAGAGAGAAACATCCATTGATCAGTTGCCTCCCCAACCGGAGATCAAACCTGAAACCTAGATATGTGCCCTGACCTGGAAGTGAACCTGCAACCTTTTGGCATACAGCACAATTCTCCCGCCAACTGAGCCAGCCAGAGCAAGTCCAGTTACTTTTTGCCTGTCCTAGCGGATATTAATATAGCTACAAACCTCTATTTTGGTGGGTAATTGCCTGCTCACATATTATTCCATTCTTTCATCTCAGTCTTTTGCGTTGCTGTATTTTAGAAATGGGTCTTAAGACCATTTTATAATTGGACTTTCTTTGTTAAAGGTTTGGTAATTATTTTTATTTATCTGAAGTATCTGTCCATGTGCATTTGTTGTAATGACTGATTTATTTGAATCTAATCCTACTGTCTTATTTTATGTTTTACATATATCTTGCATTTTCTATTCTTTCCCCCCTTTATTGCCTCCTTTTAGATTGATTTTTTTTTCTTATTCTTTTTCTGTCTCTCTAGTGGATTGGAAGTTTTCTATGCCCTGTTTATATTCTTTTGGTGGCTATTTTAGAAATTTTAACATGAATACCTCACCAAAGTATAAAGGTAGTTACATCTTTATCTTCCTCTGAAATGATATAAGGATCTGGGATGCTTTAATTCCAAGCATGAACCTTCCCAATTTTTTTTTTTAATCTTCCCTCGAGGATATTTTTCCATTGATTTTCAGGGAGAGTGGAAGAGAGAGGGAAAGACAGAGAGAAATATTGAAGTGAGAGAAACACATCAATTAGTTACCTCCTGGACATGCTCTGACCAAGGCCTGGGCCTGGGAGGAGCCTGCAACCAAGGTCCATGCCCTTGACTGGAATCAAACCTGGGACCCTTTGGTCTGCAGACGAACGCTCTATCCACTGAGCCAAACCGGCTAGGACGAACCTTCCCAATTTATGTGCTATTGTTATCCAGTGAGTTGTTCTTAAATTATTTTTTTAATCCCACAAATCACACATTGCTATTATAGTATCATAAGTCAATGTTGGCTTAGATTTAACAACATATTTATAATTTTCTTTGCTCAAGATTTCTCCTTGCATCTCAGCGTTTCTACCTGGGATCATTTTTCCTTTCTTCTGCCTCAAGTTCATCCTTTAATGTTTTGGTTATTGAAAAAAAAATTAAATTATCAAGAAAAACAATAACTCGCTTTTCTCTACGGTGTTTTTATTATATCCTCATTCTCAGAAAAGGTTTTGTCTGAGTCCACAATTGATAGTTATTTTCTTTAAGCTCATTGAAAATATCATTCGGCTGTGTTTTGCCTTCCACATTACTATTGAGAAGTCAGCTGTTAGTCTAATTGTCATTCTGTTGTAAGTAAAAGGTCTTCTGGTGAGAGGCATGATGGAGTAGTGGTTAAAGGTGTGGCCTCTGGAATCAGACTGCCTGGATTTAAATCCTAGCTCTTTGCTTTACCAGCTGTGCGAGGGTGGGCCAGCTGACTAACCCTCTCTGTGCTTCAGTTTCCTCTTCTGGAAAATGGGGATAGTCATGGTAGCAGGACTTAACTCACAGGCTGTGGTGAGGATTGGCTGAACTAACACGTAAAGTGTGCAGAACATTTAGAGTGCATTGTCAGTGGTAGTTCAGGGTTAGCTGTTATTTCTTTCTCTTGATGCTTTTAGGATCTCCTTATCATTGGTGCTGAGCAGTTTCATTATGATTTGTCTAGGTGTGGATTTACTTTTACTTACCCTGTTTGAAATTCACTGAGCTTTTTGAATCTGTGAATTGTTGTCTTTGATCAATTCAGGAAAATTCTTAGCCATATATCTTCAAATATTACCTGTGCCCCATTCTCTCTCCTCTCTCCTTCTGAGACTTCAGGTTAGTTAGTCCTTTTCACTCTATCCCTAGTGTCTCTTTGACAGTGTCTCACCGTCTTTGTGCTGTGAATAGTCTCAGTAACTTGTTAAATCTATCTTCTAGGTCACTAACTTGTTTCTGTTGTGTCTAATATGCTATTAAACCTATATATTGAGTTTTTCATTTTAATTGTTATCATATTTTTCATCCTCAAAATTTGTGTTTGATTCCCAAATAAGTTTGCTTGATCATTTTTTAAAATTCCTCACCCAAGGATATATTTATCAGTCTTAGAGAGAGGAAGGGAGAGAGAAGCATAGTTTGGTTGCTTCCTGTACACACCCTGACTGGCGTTCGAACTCATAACCTAGGTATGTGCCCTGACCGGGAATTGAACCTGCGACCTTTCAGTGTACGGGATGACACTCCAACCAACTGAGCCACACCAGTCATGGCATGCTTGATCATTTAAAAAATACATTTCTTTTGCCTTTCGCCTTTTTGTTTTGTTTTGTTATGTTTGACTCCTTTTATTTGTTAAACATGTCATATATATGTATTTTGCATTTTGGTCTGATAAATCCAGCATGCACAGTCTTTGCTGGTCTGATTGCTGTGTTGTTTGGAGCCTCCCAATGCTGCAATGCGGACCCCGAGACGGGGCCAGCCAAAAGGTTTTAAATTGTGAAGGGCTGTCCTTAATAGCTTTCCTTCCCAGATGTCCCGTTTTCTCCCCCACCCCCTTTCTCAGTTTGTTTTTTTAAAAGGCTGATGCATTCCCATGATTTAAAAAAAAAGTGAAAAGTTTCCTTCCCAGCTCCCAGTACCTTTCCTATTGGCAGCCTCGTTTTTATTAGGTTCTGGTGGATACTTCCGGCGATATTTTATGTAGAGTCAAGCAAATACAAATTTAAAAAGTCTTTTTCTGTCTTTTTAGTGCAATGGTAGCACACGACACACATTGTTCTGAACTTGTGTTTCAGTAAAAAAAAAAAAAAATGTTTCTGATTATAAAAGAAATACATGCTCATTTTGAGTAACATAAATACCCAAGTGCCTATATGTGGAAAGCAACCCACCCCCTGCAATTTCATTCCCTAGAGATAACCTCTATTATGCAACTATAACTATGTATTTACATAAATGGGCTTATGCAACAGATACTATTCTGTCAGCTATTCTTATTCTCCTAATAGTACAGCATGACATCTTTCCGTATCAGTCAGTGCTGCTGCATAACTCAGCAGTTTAGTGCCTGAGCTTTGAGTCAGACAGAACTAGGTTCTGATCCTAGCTCTGCTGCTTAGGAGCTATGGGACTTTTCAGATCCTCTCTGAGCCTCAGTTTCCTATTCTGTAAAATGGGGATAGAAATAGTACATACCTCATAGTGTTGTTCTGAGACCTTCATAAGATTACATGTGATGTGCTTCCTCCAGGGCCAGTTACCTTCTAAGCACTTGATGAATAGTAGTTTATATTATGACTCACCTTTTTAAACTATATATATACTAGAGGCCCGATGCACAAAGATTCATGCAAGAATAGGCCTTCCTTCCTCTGGCTGCCGGCACCACCTTTGCTCTGGCCTGGAGCTGCCTTCTATCTCTTGCCTTGTCACATCAATTTGCATATTCCCTTCTTATTGGCTGTGGGTGCTTCTATCTTTGTCACAGAGTTATGGTCTATTTGCATACTCCATCTTTATTAGATAGGATATATTTATTGATTTCAGAGAGGAAGAGAGAGATAGAAACATCAGTGATGAGAGAATCATTGATTGGCTGCCTCCTGCACCCAATTGGGGATTGAACCTGCAACCCAGGCAAGTGCCCTTGACTGGAATTGAACTTGGGACCCTTCAGTCTGCAGGCCAATGCTCTATCCACTGAGCCAAATCAGCTTAGGATATGACTCACCCTTTTTAATGGCCACATAGACTCCATAGTCTGACATGTCACTTTTTATTACCCATCCCCCCTTTTAAAATTTATTGATTATTTTTTTAAATCCTCACCTGAGGATTTTTTTATTGATTTCTAGAGAGAGTAGAAGGGATGGGGGAGGGGAGAGAGAAAGAAAGGGAGGGGGGAGAGAGAGAGAAAGAGAGAGAAACATCGTTGTGAAAGAGACACATTGATTGGTTGCCTCCTGTACATGTCCAACCAGGATTGGGGAATGAACCCAAAACCCAGGTATGTGCCCTTGACCAGGAATCAAACCCAAGACCCTCAGGTGCATGGGCTGATGCTCTAACCACTGAGCACACTGGTCAGGGCATAACCAGTTTTCTTTGATGAACATTAGATTGTACTCAAAATTTTTTTTGGTTATAAATACCAATGCAGTGAACACTGAACGTATTGTTCTGAACTGGTGTTTCAGTAAAAAAAAAAAAAAAATGTTTCACCTCTGTGGGTCCCTAGATCCTCTGCATTCTAATCTCTCATCCTCTTTCTCTTCAAGGAGGAAATGAAAATGCCCCATGGGGTGAAGCGTGTGTGCTACGTAGGTCTTTACTTTTTATTACATCCCTTCTTGCTCCCTCCCCCAGGTGTGGTGGGATGGGGGCTCCTCCACACTAGCAGCAACCCCAGACCTCTGGCCTGCCCCCCGCCAGAGCCCCCGCGTGCTCCCACTCCCTATGGTGCTGAGTCTCAGACTTCCACCTTCCCCCAGACCTTGGAACCTGACCATGCGTGGTCATTTATTCAAGGATTACTTCTCAGACCCATTTGCTTTCAAAACAACTCTCCATAGTTTGCAATAAAGCAAATGATCAAAACATACTCAACGCGGGATAAAAGCCTAAAGCAAGCAAGAAAAGGGGAAGGAGGAAGGGAAATCTTGTTACCACAACGCCTCCCCCTCCCCCAATCTTGGAAAGGTATAACTAACTAACTGTAAGGCCCCAGGCGTACACTGAGCTTCCTGGCAACCACAGCGAACAGGAGAGCAGGACAGATGCTTAGCTCGTTAGAAGATCAGAACCCCACTCGGACCTCCAGTCACCCCTGATGAGATGTGTCTAGAATCAGGAGGGTGGGAAGGGTCCAGTAAACTCTGAATGTGTCTGGGAGTGAGCGGGGAAGATGAGAGAGAGCTCGGAAAGGAGATAGGCTCCTCTCCGGTGACACAGGCCAGACAGTTAGCAAGCCGTTATTGAACCCTACTGTGTGCCAGGCCTTTAGTAGGCCTTGGGAATAGTGTTCTCTGTCCTCATGGAGCTCAGAGTGCAGTGCGGGGAGCGACATAAGCACTTACAAGTGAGGTGAGCGCAGCCTGCGCGGCTCCATTTTGAAGGGCTCTTCTCCCCCTGCAGCTGGATTCCGGGGCAGTGATCCACCTCCTGGGGGCCATCAGTCCCGGGCAGGCAGGGGGGTCGCAGCCTCCGAAGCTGGAGGCCCTGGAGAACATGATGGAGGTCAGCGCAGCCTCACCTGCCCAGAGGCCCAGAAGGAAGATAAGGCGCCAGGCCCACGGCCCCACTTGGTGCCAGGTACAGAACACGTGCTTTTTATTCTTATAAATTAAGTGTGGCTCTTTCCTTAGGCGACGTCTCTTAATCCTGTTGAGAGAGACACCCTCACACTGATGCTCAGTGTGGCCACTGCAGCCCAGAGAGACACAGCAAGCAATAGCCAGAGGGTTAGGCCGCCACCTGGCCCGCGCCTGGGTCTGTGTGCTCTTTGCTCCTGGCCACCCCAAGTTCTTCTGGTTGCCTCCCTCAGGAGGGGCAGAGTGGGGCTCTGGTGGTGTCACTGACCCTTTCCGCCATCTGGGAGTGGCTCTCTGGCCCTCAGGGACCCCACTTCTCCTCCACATACTCTTTCTCCTGCAGGAGGGGCTTCCTGTTCAGGGGGCCCGTGCCGCGTGGCCAGGGGTGAGTGCGGCTGCCCTTGTCACACGGCCTCCTTTGCTGGAACACGGGTCAGGGAGAATGTGGGGAAGCGGGTGTGGTGTGGGGGGGGCGGGAAGCTGTGTCCCTGTGGGGCCACGGGGCTGGACCCAGCATCGCGGCCTCAGTTCCTCCCCCTCCCCCACAGTCCAGTCCCGTGGAGTCTGAAGAGGAGGAGCCTGAGGAACAGGACTGGGAAGAGGACTCAGGTGAGGGGCCGCCTGTGCCCAGTAGTCCCTGGAAGACAGAATATGTCTTTTCTCCCCTCGTCCCCCCAATCAGCTTGTAGTCCTTCCCCAAAGAGGTAGGGGCTGATGGCTGCCTGGGCTCAGCTCTCAGACAGATGGGGGCAGGGAGGACACGGTCCCTGAGACTCGGACCCCTCCTTGGCCTGCCTAAGCCCCTCAGCACAGAGTCACTTCCTCCTCTAGCCCCTGAACATCCCCTGGGCACCCCTGACCCTTTTTCTCCACAGCTCAGCTTCAGCTCCAAAAGGACATTAGGGTACGGGACACTGTGGTCCGTGTCATGCGGAAGGTGCTGTGGAGTCGGTAAGGCCTTGCTCCCCACTTCCCTGACCCCTGATGGCTACCACCACCCTGGGCCATGCCATGTTCTGAGGCAGGGGTGGGGAACCTTCTTTCTCCAAGGGCCATTTGGATATTTATGACATCATTCATGGGCCATACAAAATTATACTTAAAAATTAGCCTGCTATAAAAAAATGAGCCTGCTCTATCTGGTCAAACATTTAATTAACTCACCCCTAATGCCTTGGCAGGGCCAGATCAAATGATTTCGCAGGTCTATACGGCCGGGGGCCAGGATGTTTCCCACCGTCTTCCAAGGGCTTTTGTGTGTATGACAACCCCTTTTGTAGCTGTGAGGTCACTTGCCCACACAAAGAGGGAGAAGAGAGGTGAACTTGACCCTGGGTCTCTCTGGCTTCAAGGCTGCGCTTTCCCATTAAGCCCCTGTGGCTCCAGGTCTGCTCAGGTCCCACAGCAGATGTGTTCAGATACAATGAGACTGCGGTGTGATGTGTTCAGATACAATGAGACTGTGGTGTGATGTTTTCAGATACAATGAGAATGCGGTGGGATGTTTTCGGATACAATGAGACTGTGGTGTGATGTGTTCAGATACAATGAGACTGTGGTGTGATGTTTTCAGGTACAATGAGACTGTGGTGTGATGTGTTCAGATACAATGAGACTGCGGTGTGATGTTTTCGGATACAATGACAATGTTGCCCAGAGCGCTCATTTCCCAATAGGAAGACCAAGGCCCAGGGAAGGCGGGACTTTGCAAAAGCCACCAGCAGCCCTTGCCGGTTTGGCTCAGTGGATAGAGCGTCGGCCTGTGGACTTACCATAAGGGTCCCGGGTTCAATTCTGGTCAAGGGTTGTGGGCTCCATCCCCAGTAGGGGGCGTGCAGGAGGCAGGCAATCACTGATTCTCTCTCATCATTGATGTTTCTCTCTCTCTCCCTCTCCCTTCCTCTTTGATAGCAATAAAATAAATTTAAAAAATAAAAATAAAAAGCCACCCAGCAAACCAACGGCAGACTTAAGGTTTCACCCAAGGCCAGGGCTCTGTCCTCTGCCTTGGCTGATGCCTTCCCCGCCCCCAGCCTGTCTCCCCTTATACTCTCCTCAGTTCCAGCTGCCAGGGCTAGAGCGTGAGCCGAGCAGTCAGATTTTGTTTGCCACTAATCGTGTGGCACCGGGCAAGCCACTTACCTTCCCGGAGCCTCAGTTACCCCTTCTGTAAATGGAGAGCGATAATACTGATTCCTCTGAGAGCTGGGGTGAGAATAAATGAAGGAAAATTCTCAGAGTCCAAACAGAGTTGGCCCAGACCCTGCCTGCCACCATCTCTCTCCCCGCCAGCCGAGTGCCTGGAAGCCTCACACTCAGGGCCTGTCCCCCACAGCCTCCGGGAGCTCCCAGACGTGGCGCTGAGTGAGGAGGTGGTGGAGGGCATCGCCGCTGGCATCGAGGCAGCCCTCTTCGACCTGACACAGGCCACCAACTGCCGCTACAAGGCCAAGTACCGCAGCCTGCTGTTCAACCTGCGTGACCCTAGGAACCCCGTGAGCGGGACTGTGGGCTGGGCCAGGCCCCCTCCGCGGCACGAAGCCCTGGCCTCTGAGCGGGCAGAGGCTCTGAGCGGTGTGGTGCAGCCCCTGCCCCTGCCCTGCAGGACCTGTTTCTCAAAGTGGTTCATGGCGACGTCACCCCCCATGGCCTGGTGCGGATGAACTCAATCCAGCTGGCCCCCCAAGAGCTGGCCCGCTGGCGGGACCAGGAGGAGAAAAGGGTGAGGTTTGGGGTCAGGTCAGATTAGGTGACAGGATGGGTGGCGGTGTGGAGGGGTGACCCGAGTATGGAGCAGGAAGAGAGAGAGAGAGCAGAGGGAGGAGGAAGATGGTGAGACACGGGGAACACAAGACAGAGAGAAACATAGAAACGAGGAAACGAAAAGAGAGAGGAGGCAGGTAGGGAGAGTCAGAGAGACTCCACCAACAAAATGAGGAAAAGCGGCAGAGACGACAGGGATGAGAGGTGGAGAGATGGTGGAAGAGTGACACCCCCGAGAGGTGTTGCCTTCCACTTGCTTTCCTGTGAAGCTGGGTTGGGGGGAGTGGGGGTGGCTGGGGATGATGGTCCAGACTCTAGAGTTTGATTGACATCTGCCATCCATGGGGAATAGACCCCTGGGGTGCCCCTGTTCCCATTCCTGCCTCCTGGTGCCCCAGACTGGGTGAGAGATCTCCCTACCCCCACACTTCACAGTTATATCCCCATATACCCTGTGTCCATGGTCTCCCCTCCCTGGGAACTGTTCAGGTGCAGGCACAGCT
Organism: Corynorhinus townsendii; assembly: GCA_026230045.1. Taxonomy (NCBI): domain Eukaryota; kingdom Metazoa; phylum Chordata; class Mammalia; order Chiroptera; family Vespertilionidae; genus Corynorhinus; species Corynorhinus townsendii. The sequence continues at coordinate 201,952,507 of JAPDVU010000002.1, forward strand.
GGCTTTGGGGATTTGGGTAGCGGTGTGGGCACAGCTGGCTTTGGGGATTTGCGTAGCGGTTTTTGTGGCCCAGTGAGAGAGGGCAGGACGGATCTAGGCAGTGGGGCCATGGGATGGGATGCGTGCTAAGGCTTCCGTGCTGGTAGACGCTGATTAGAATTAATAACTAGAATCCGCTAGGAGAAGCTGTCCACTATAGATTGAACTTCTGTCCAGGCCCTGTGGGGATCAGGGAGTGGGACCAGCTGCATAATCGGTGGGGCCAGTGCTGAATGAAAATGCAGGGCCCTTTGTTCAACAACGATTAAGAATTTCAAGATGACAACGGCATTAAGCATGGGGCCCGTCTAAGCACAGAGCCTGCGCAGCTGCCCCCGAGCCTCGCCCACAAAGAGGACAGGGCCTCAGCCCTCCGGGGGTGGTTAGAAAGGGTGGGATGGGCTTTCAGGAAACACTTCAGATAGGATGGCATTGATCGATAATAAGAGTCACAACTAGCCTTTACTATGAACCGGGCTCTGGCTAAGCACTCTACGTGTGCTGTTTCATATAATGCTCTTAGTTCAATCCCTGGAGAAGAGGGAAAATGAGGCTTAGAGCAGTAAAGTGCTTGCCCAAGGCCACTACCTTGTGGGTCTCTTATATTAATGGCCCAGCTGGCACTCCAGAGCCTGCACACCTCCCAGGACAGATGGTGGGGTACACTCAGGAGCAGTACTGACTGTGCTGGTGCAGGCCAAGTTCAAGGTGTCCTGGAGGAGCAGGGCTTGTGCTGGAGGGTGGATGAGTGGGACATGGAGAGGTAGGGCTGGGGTGGAGGGCTTTCCGGGTGAGGGGAATGGTAAAAGCAAAAGTGTGGGGAGGGAAAAGGCTGGCGTGGAAAGGACCACACGAGAGGGGCCTTGAGGGAAGACAGTGAGCACTTGGGTTCTTGGTGGCCAGAGACCCCTGAATCCGGCTGAGCTAGGGCTGCTCCACCCCACAGGGCCTGGAGATCATTGAGCAGCAACAGAAGGAGCTGTGCATCCTTCCGACCTCCAAACTGACCCACAAGGGTGAAGTCGAGATCCTGCGGGATACGGACCAGATGCTGACCCTGGAGGATCTGGTGGTAAGCGGAAACTGACCTGGTGCTGGGCAGGGCCTGTGACCGGGATCCCACTCCTTACCTCACCAGCTGTGTGGCCTTGGGCAAATCACCTGACCACTGTGAGGCACACAGTCTTCATTGTCAAGCTGGGTAATGATCTACCACGCAGAGGCCAGGTGAGCATGGGGCCAGACAGCCTCCAACCCAGGGCCTGGCAGCTCCTCCTAAGTGCTGGCCCCTCTCCTTTTGACCTAACCCTAAGGGACTCCGTGTGAGTGGTCCTGTCCCCGCAGTTCCCCCCAGATCCCTGGTTGGGAAGCAGGAGGGCCACGCTGTTTGAGGAGTGTCTCTGTGCATGTCAGGAGCAGAGACCTGCTTTATTCGGCAGAAGGCATTAGGGGTGCTTCAGGCAGGGAATCACCCGGGTCTCAGGGCAGTCAGTGCAGAGTATCCTCTTATCGCTGGGACCTGCCTCGTCCTCATGTCCATCCTGCTCCTTCCTCCTGCTTAGCCCTTCCGTCTTGCACATGGCCTGACACGGTGGCTCAGCAGCCCTCCATCCCAGTCAATGAGCCCGCCAGCTCAGCCTCCTGCAGCTGTCAGGACTCCCCGGTGGCTCCCTTCAGTCACTCTCAGAGGTGGCTCCGGCTTTTGTTGGGCGTCTGTGGGTCAGATGTTCACACCAGTCTAATCAGCCGTGTGTCCAGGATGGGGAGGGCAGGGAAGGTCCCCGGAGTCACATTCACTGGGGAAATGGCAGTGAGCATGACAAAGTCCCTGCTTCTCCCAATCAACATCCAGGCCAACAACCAGAGCTGCTGCTGTGCAGAGAGAGCCTGCAGGGATGTGGCTGCTCTCCAACCAAAACCAATCTGTATTCCCTGAATAGATTGAATGTAAGTGTGGGGGAGGAGCTAGGAAGACCGGGAGAGGAGAGAGAAGGGAAGAGTAGGGGGTGGCAGAGTAGGGAAGGGAAAATAATACACAACAATCTTTACTCCTTGCTGAAGAACCTGAAGCCATTTGCCCAGGTCACCTAGTTGGCAGCAGGGAGATGAGATTTGAAGCCAGGCTGTCTGACTCCAGAACCTGAACCTTGGCACTACTCTGGAGATGGTTTTTAGGGCAAAAGTACAGGTTAAAAATCTTTTTAAAAATAATTTTTAATATTTTTTTACTGATTTCAGAGATGAAGGGGGAGAGAGAGAGAAGGAGGAAGCAGATCAATGATGAGAGAGAATCATTGATCGGCTGCCTCCCGCCCACCCTACACTGGGAATGGAGCCCACAACCTCGGCATGTGCCCCAACTGGAAATTGAACCGTGACTTTCTGGTTCACAGGTCGACATTCGACCACTGAGCCATGCTGGCCAGGCAAAGTTAAACATCTTCTTGACTCTTCCTAAAACAATGTTTAGTTTGTGTTTAAAGCTGTTTCTATTATGACGAAGGAAGGTGATTTGGCCATGGGCATCAAGAGTCTTAAAAAGGTTCATTCTCCCTGATTGCGTCATCAGCTTATGAGAACTTGTCCTAAGGAAATGGTTGAAAGTTTAGGCAAATATTTTCTTGCACAAGGATGTCCTCAGTACCATTTGTAATAGCGAAAACCTGGGACTGACCCAGTCATCTGGCCACCAAGGTGATGTGGACACTGCCACGCACCTCATTCGTGTAATATCTACAGGGACTATGGGACATGGCAAATGCCGCTGCTGTCTTTCAGGGACAAGACGAGGATACAGGCAGACCTTGTTTTATTGCGCTTCTGCTTTATTGTGCTTTGCAGATACTGCCCCCCCCCTTTTTTTTTTTTTACAAATTGAAGGTTTGTGGCCACCCTACGTCAAGTAAGTCTATTGGCATCAGTTTTCCAACAGGTCAGATGATGATTAGTATTTTTAAACAATGATGTTGTTGCATGTTTTTTTTTTATTTGGGGGAGCCTAAATTTTATTTTGGTGACACTAAGATATATGAAATATTGTCTTCCTATATTTCGTACTTTGCTCTATAAATAAATTTTTTATTGAATTTATTGGGGTGACATTGGTAATAAAATTATATAGGTTTCAAGTGTATGTTTCTATAATACATCATCTTGTATACTGTATTGTGTGTTCACCATAAAATATTTTTAATTAAGGTAGGTACACTTTTTAAAAATATATATTTTTATTTCAGAGAGGAAGAGAGAGGGAGAGAGAGATGGAAACATTAATGATGAGAGAGAATCATTGATTGGCTGCCTCCTGCACGCCCCACACTGGGGATCGAGCCTGCAACCCATTGTATATGCCCTTGACCAGAATCTAACCCGGGGACCCGTCAGTCCGCAGGCTGACGCTCTATCCACTGAGCCAAACCAGCTAGGGCTAGGTACACTTTTTAAAAATTTTTATTTATTGATTGACTTTAGAGAGAGAGAGTAAGGGAGAGAGAGAGAGAGAAACATCGATTTGTTGTTCTACTTATTTATGCATTCATTGATTGATTCTTGTATGTGCCCTGACTGGGGATTGAACTCTTGACCTTGGTGTACTGAGTTGATGCTCTAACCCAGTGGTCTGCAAACTCATTAGTCAACAGAGTGGCAAACCGCGGCTCGCGAGCTGTATGTGGCTCCCGAGCTGCCGTTTGCCGACCACTGCTCTAACCAACTGAGGTACCCAGCCAGGGGATACACTTTTTTTTATATACATAAGGCTATTGAACACTTAATAGACTACAGGATAGTGTAAACACAACTTATGTATGCACTGGGAAACCAGAAAAGTCACGTGATGCTATTGCAATATTCGCTTTATTGTGGTGGTATGGAACGGAACCCGCAGCATCTTAGAGGTATGCTCTAAAGGTTGAATATATATAGGGTGTCCCCCCAAAATGTATACACACTTTAACAGCTAATAACTCACTTAATTTTCACTCCTTTTCAGGTTTAACTGATTTGAAATAATGGGTGAAGCCAGACTAAGTTTTGAACAAAGAAAATTTATCCTAAAGCACCACTAGACGTTTTTTAATGGGGATATATAAAAGATAAAGTTTACGGTACAAAACCCGGCAACAGTCAACGAATTGAGGGCGCACAAATACCGAACGAAATGATTCTTGATGTTTGCGATTCCATTGCTTCACCTTATCAGCAGTGCCTGGACCAGAATAGTCATCAATTTGAAAACAGGCAATGACAAAACAAATTTATTAATTTCTGTAGATTCTTTTAATTTTTGAAAGTGAACTGTATATTAATAAACACTGAGTTTATAATCATTCATAGTGTGTACACATCTTTCTGGGACACCCTGTACATGTATATTTTTAATACTCATTGGAGGATATGTTGTTTTTAAATTGATTTCAGAGAGATGGAGCGAGGGAGAGAGAGGGAAGGGGAAGGGAGGGAGAGAGGAGGAAGAGAGAGAGAGGGAGGGCGAGAGAGAGAGAGAGAAAGAGAAACATAGATTGATTGCCTCTCATACACACCCCAGTCAGGGATGGAACTTGCAACCTGGGTATGCACCCTGACCAGGAATCACACCTGCTACCGTTTTGGTGTATGGGACAACGCTCCAACCAACTGAGCCACCCGGCCAGGAGTAGGTTGAATATTTGATCCCAGCTATTTTAGTAACAGATCCCTAAAACCTGGGTATATAAAAAAAATTATAAAGGAATACCCAGAGTATCAACAGTTGTCTCTAAGTGATAGGACAGGGGTGATTTTTTTTTTAAAATTTTCAAAATTTCCAAATTTTCTTTAACAAGTCACAGTACTTTTGTAATAAAAGAACACATTACTTGGAAGAATAAAGCCACATCCCTGAGGCTTTCCGCTCATGGAGGGCTCCTGACTTCTCCAGCTGCCTTTCCAGTCCACCCCCTCTCCCTGTGCCTCCCAGAGACCCATGGTGTCCATAGACTGCAGCCCACTGGCCCTGCCTGCTATGTCAGAGGACTCCACAAAGCAGCAGCAGGACCCCACGGAGCAGCAGGACCCCATGGAGCAGCAGGATCCCATGGAGCAGCAGGACCCCACGGAGCAGCAGGACCCCATGGAGCAGCAGGATCCCATGGAGCAGCAGGATCCCATGGAGCAGCAGGACCCCACGGAGCAGCAGGAGGAACCCGCGGAGCAGCAGGACCCCACAGAGCAGCAGGAGGACCCCACGGAGCTGCATGAGCACCACTTCTTAGATTCCAGCTGCCACATCTTCAAGGGTTGTGGGAGACACAGAAAGGGCACAGGGGGGCCGGGGGGCAGGCTGGGGCGGTGAGGTTCAGCAGTAATAGGGATGTGTGGCCTGGGGAGAAGGTGGCAGGGTGGGGGTGCCTGGGCCCCAGGTCACTTCAAAGATCATCTGCTTCAAACCCTGGCTCTAAAGCCCTGGCTGGCTTCAGCCTGGCCGCCTGCCCCTGTTTCAGCTCCTGCCTCTGCTGTTTGCAGACGGGAAGCCCTCGTGTGAGCTGCCAGGCTTCTCCAAAGCCAACAGGAGGGTGGAGGACAATGTCATCCAGAGAGCCCCAAGCCCAGTTCCTGTGTCCTCTCCAGAGATGCTCCAAATCTTGGAGAAACCTCCCATGGAGCCCCAGGACAGGTAGGTGTGGGGCTGGGGGCAAGGGGGTGGCGGAAGCCACCCGCTGGGACAGCAGACAGGCATGGATTTCTCTTTCTGTGTGGCCTTGGAAAAAACGTACCTCTTCTGTGGGTCTCAGTTTTCCCAACTGTGCCATAGAACTAATCATCCTGACCTACTGGTTCACCCCTGCATAACCCCATGCTCGGACCAGTGTGCTACACCCGCAGTGTGGACATGGGACCTTCTTGGAAAAGTAAGGAGATGCTGGGGAAGCCCTGATGACCTGTTCTCCCTGGCCCTCTCTCTCTGTCCTTCCCTCCAGGCTGCAGATGTCTGCGGGGTCCACAAAGCCTCCCTGGGAGGGGGCTGTGGCCATGTTCTCCATCAAGCAGTTTCGGGTCAAGGCCCAGCTGGTCTCAGGACACAGCTGTCAGCTCATCATGGTACTGCTGCCCTATTCACCGGGGACTCCCTCACACACTGACCAGCCCAGTCAGTTACTCACACCCTCATTCATTCATTCATTCACTCACTCATTCTAAAACTCTCTCTATGCCTGGCCCTGTGCTAGACATGGGGACAAATGAGATGCCAGCCCCACTCCTGCAGAGACATACACGGGTAAAGGACTCCCTGTAACCCAAGGCATAAAGCAAGAAGGACCCAGGAGAGGGTTCTGTGCTTCCCTGGCTCGGAGGAGATTTTAGAAGTGATTGTTAAGTGACTAATGATCAGCTGAAGTGTGGGACGGAGGTGGAAGGTTAGAGGAGGGAGTGAGGGCCTTCTGAGAAGCTGTAGGAGATTAGCCAGGACAGAATGTAAGCCTCCAGGGGCAATTAGGGCCTCTTGGGCAGCCACTTGGGGTCCTGATAGACTAGTTGCTCATCCTCTTCGTCACAGGCTGTGGCTTTCAGGTGGCTGGTGTCGAGTCTGCCCTAAGTGGCTAGGAATCTTGGGGGCTGACTGGCCATGCTCCCTGCCCCCAGACCCTGCCCGAGGTGATCCGCTCAGCAGGCTGCATCCCCCGCAACACCATCTGGGACCTTCTGGCTAGCATCTGCCCAGCCAAGGCCAAGGTAACCACCCACCCTTGGGTATCACCTCCCCTGCTAGCACCGTACCCCCAGCCCTGTGCTCCCTCTCTCTCTACCTCTGGAGCGGAGACCTGGTGTACAATAGTTAGGTCGAGTTTCCACTGCGACTGCAGGCTTACAGTATGACCCTGGGCAAGTCCCTCTGTTTCCTTCTCCGGAAAACGGGGATGCGCTTCCTCACAGCAGGGGCGTTTCAGGAGTGAAGGATGACTGGTCCTAAAGCTGCTGTCCTTTCTGCAACTACAGGACATCTGTGTGGTCAGACTGTGCCCCCAGGGGGTTCGGGACACCCAGAACTGCCACCTGCTCTACTCCTACCTCAACAACAAGCAGTGCCATGGCTTGGCAGCTGTGGAACACGTGAGGGTGGTCCTGCTGCCCCTGCCTGCCTTCCAGCCCCTGCCCACCAGACTGCGCCCTCTTGGAGGCCCAGGTGAGCACACTGATGCCCGTACCAGACCCTGCCTCCCTTCGCTTGGTGACACTGTCACCCATGTCTCTGTGGAGACAGGCACCTCTCAGGAGGGAACTCCTGAGACAGGAAAATGTGATAACAATGACGGTAGCTCATACTTGTATATTGTTTACTGCGTGCCAGACAGTGTTCTAAAAGCTTACTTAAATTAATTCGTTCCATCCTCAAAATAACCCTAGAATGGTACTATTATGTCTCCATTTCACAGATGAGAAAACGAAGGTAGGGTCAAACCATCCAAGTCTACCCTCAGCCAGGTGAACCCTTTCCCACGCTGAGAACAGATCTTCCCAGGCAGGCCCACCCTCCCAGTTACTTTTCCCAGCATCTCCTGGGCCCCCGTCGCATTGCTGGAAAGCTCTTCTTGGGGGTCTAACCTCCAGACTTCCTGCCACAGCCAGCATGCAGCTTCTGGAGGGCTGTGCACTCTCTCCCCCAGGCCTTTGGTCTCTCCCTGCCTCTCCCCAGGCCTGGAAGTCACTCACCCAAGCCTGCTGCTGGCTGTGCTGCTCCCCACAGCAGGGTTTCCAGCCACAGCGGAAGCCAGCCCCTTGTTGAAGGTTCACAAGATGGTCTCCTTCAACAAAAAAGTGGAGGTGAGATGCTACCAGCGGAAGGACAGGAGGCCGGATGTGGCCCTGAAGGGCTCCCCTCCCCCAGGGGGTACCCTGCAGCAGAGCCGGGGCAAAGGCAGCCTGGCTCCAAGGGGAATCTGTGCTTGGCAGAAGCCCTCTAGAGGCAGGGGGAGACTGTGGGAAGAGCCTGAGACCTGGCAGGGTCCGGGGCGAGGGGAGTGGCCCACAAGACCAGGCTGGTGCCAGGCCTGGCATCCCTATTCAGCAGCACCAGCTGGCCGGGGCCAGCACCTCCACAAGGCATCCTGTCCCCAGCAAGCCCTGCTCCAGCATCTCGAATCCCTGGTGACTCTGAGCCACCAGCTCCAAGCCTCCCTGAGACCCCCAGGTCAGGAGCTCCTCCCCCAGGCCCCTGCAGCCTGTGGAATCCCTGAACTCTTTTGCCGGCCTCCTGCAGCTCCAGAGCCCCCTGGCCCAGCCCCTGATTCTTCTTTGGGCCCAACAGATGGAGCTGGCTCTGAGTGTCCTCTCCCTGGAGGGACCTGACCCTAGAAGAGGGGCTTTGACTCCCTCCCCAGTGTTGAACCCTGAGCTGTTCCAGGGAGATATGGGGGCAGAGGAAGGGGAGGGGCAGCTCAGCCCACCTGCCCCTTTTGATTTTCATGTTTTGCAAACTGTTTAGTGTTGATTTTTTGGTTCAATAAAGATTTTGACAAAGTTGAGACTGCATGCATCTGCTGGCTGGGCAGGGGAGACCCTGGGCCTGGCCAGGTGTGGGTTAGGGTGGGTGTGTCTGAGATTTTGTACACAGATGTGGTAGCAAAGCTAAAGTGCTGGGATGGAGGGGCAATTTTGCCAGTTGCTTGTCTGAGGTCCTTAACTATTACTATGTGCCAGGGCACGGCTGTCGCCATGGTGGGTTCTGGGAGCATTTTGCAAGTAATCTCAACTAGGGGGAAGAACAGGTAATGGGAGAGATGGCAGGAGTAGGGAGGGGGAGAGAGAGAATCCAGCTTTTGAAGGGGCACAGGCACCTAGAGATTGCAGTGGTTTTAAAAATTTTCTGTTACTAAGAATTTTTTTTTCCTTTGGATAGTTGGGGTGGGGGTGGGGCTACCACCATAGCCCCTATGCGTCTCTGCGTGTGCATCTGCCTGTGAGCATGTGTGTGTGTATGTGTGTGTGTCTGTTGAGGAAGTCGGGAGATCCATAAAGCACGACTCCTCTCTGTATCTCTTGTCAGCTCCCAGACATTGGGACTGGAGAAAGCCAAGGGTCTTGGCCTGGCAGGTGGACATTCAGGCTGGCGTTAGGGCTGTATGGTGCTGCTTTGTCTGGGCCTGGCGTGATCTAACAGTAGCTACAATAAAGCATATCAGTGTGGAGTGTCCTTGGGAGAACTGACCTGCAAATTAGCTGCCCTTGGCTGCCTAAGCCACACGGAGAAGCAGGACCTGCTTGGAGAACTTCTGATAGGACCCTACCCTTCTCTCCAGGCCTGAAGGGTGTACCCCTGCTCACCCCTTCTCAAAATCTACCTATGTGCCAGCCTTGTCCTGGACCATGCTGGAAGGATGGGGTATCGGTTGTTTGCGGGAAGTCTCTTCTCGGCCCCATGAGCTCTGCTGCTGCCCTACCCGCGGACGACAGCAGAGGGGGCCCTCGGCCTTGGGATGGAGGTCGGGGCTGGCAGGGCTAGAGGCCGAGTGGGGGTGGGGCGAAGTGTGGGATTTTAGCGGAAGGGATTGGAAGCGGGGACAGGGGTGGGGTGTGGGGTGGGACCGGGAGAAGGGACAGGGACAGGTCGAAGCTCCTTTGGGAACTTTTCTGGCCCGAGCGGCTGGTGAGCGCCACAATTTCCGTGCCATATGCAAATGACACCAATTACTATGCAACCTACAGCTCTATTCCGAGCCGGCAATTTGGGTCATTTTCCTAACGCAGTTGAAGAAGGAGTTGGAGCCGGAGACGGCTGCGCACCCCCTCCCCCAGGTGCAGAGCGTTCGCTGCCTTCCCAGGGCGCCCCGGGAAGAACAAGCTCTGTACTCTGCGCTGGGGCTTCCTTTCAGCTTTCCCCTCTGTGGGGAGAGGGCTGTAGGCGGACCCCGAGTCTTGCGGCCTGCTTCGAGGCTGGGGGCTGGTCAACCTGACGTCCACCCACCTTTTGGCCCTAGACCAGCGGTCGCCAACCTTTCTAATCTCACGACCACCAGTGGTCCGCGGACCACCGGTTGGCGACCGCTGCGCGGCTAGTCCGCCTTTCTCTTTGGCAGAGGCCCGGACAGTGCGTTAGGCGAGCTGTTGCTAGGGGGCGAGGCAGGCGGTTGCTAGGCTCGGTGAGATGTTGCTAAGCAACGCTGGGCGGGGCTCACGTTGCTAGGCCAGAGTAGGAGTCGCCTGGGACTTGAAGGGCTACCAAGCTCCCCTCGGTTTTAGCGGAAGGCGCCCCACGATGCCGCTCTCCCCGCGGTTTTCTCGGGCTTCAGCACCGGCTGGACGCCGTCTCTGCGGGTCCTTCCGGTTCACACCCTCTGCGACTCCTTGATCCTCTGGGCTCCGAAGCGAGGAACCCTGGTCTTTGTGCACGTGTCTTTGCGATTGCTTGTGCCACGAGGTGTGTGTGGGAGCGCTTTTGGGTTTCCATAGAAACTTCTGTGTCATCTCCTTGCTTCCCAAGGTTTGAGCAGTAGCTTGTGCAAATTTACATCTATCTGCATGTCATTAACATAGAGGCGGGGCCGGAACTTGTTTGGGCAACTATCCCTGGACAGTGGACAGGTTCCCTTTGCTTCTTATCCTGCTTGATTGCACGAGGGCTGCGCATGCGTAAGAGGTTTTAAAATTTTTATGTTTTTAAATTTATTTTATGTTATTATTTTCTTAATCCTCACCTGAGGATAATTTTCTTCATTGCTTTTTAGAGAGTAGAAGGGAGGGAGGGAAGAAGGGAGGGAGGGGGAGAGAGAGACACACACACATTGGTTGCCTCCCGCAGGCACCCGACTGGAGAGGAACTAACAGGCAACAGAGGTACGTGTCCTTAACAGGGAATCGAACCCGCAACCCTTCAGTGGGCAGGCTAACGCTCTAACCACTGAGTACATCGCCAGGAACATACACATTTTTCTTACTAATGTTCCCAGATTTGGGTCAAGTGGGTAAAATGTAATAGTGATCACCGATTCCAGCCCTGGTCACCTTATTGAATCATTAGGATGAATCCATCAAGATATCACTGACCAAAGACATGCAGGCAATGGTTGGAATCCCAATTCTGCCCTTTCCTGGCTGTGTGGCCTTGGTCAAGTTTAGTTTCCCTCTGCTGGCTCAGTTTCCTTCTCTGTAAGAGGGATACTAATCCCCGACTCATCAGGTTCTGTGAGGATTCCGTGAGATGCCACCTCTGCATACACTTATTGCTGCTTCTGACACACAGTAGGCATTTAATGGTAGTTCCCTTCATCTCTCCATAGAGCCCAGCTTCTCACAGGGCCCAACCAAAGCAAATCAGCTTCCTTTGCAGCTCAAGTCATGACAACTAACATCAGGATAAACGTTCAGATGTCAGGGCAGACTGGATTCGAGGCACAGGATGTGGACTATGTTGGTTTGCTTGTTTGTCCTTCTTGGAGGCTGGATACCAGGTTGGTGAAGCATGGACCCTCCCGCCCCCTTTCCCCCCCATCTCATCACCACCACCACCACCACCACACGTGAACACATTTAACACACTTGTCTCTCTCAGGGGTCAACTGTTTCCAGAAACCTTGCATTCCTGTTTCAAAGGCGCTGGAGCTTGAGGCAGTTACAGCAGTGGCAGCTGAGCTTGAGAGGCTTAAAGACCAAAACTGAGTCCAGCTGGCCTGGCTCAGTGGTTGAGGCAGGAGGTCACGATTTGATTCCCCGTCAGGGCATGTGCCCCGATTGCAGGCTTGATCCCCAGTGTGGGGTGTGCAGGAAGCAACTGACCAAGGATTCTCGCTCATCATTGATGTTTCTATCTCGCTCTCCCTTTCTATCTGAAATCAATAAAAATATATATATTTTTAAAAAGACCAAAACTAAGACGGTAGTGACTGAGAAAGTCCCCTTTAGGTCTGAGATGTCTGGGATGGAGCAGGGTCTAGGGATGAAACTTTGCTTGGATACTCACATATCTGAGCCCTGGCCAGAGAGGATTGGGGGCCGTGGAGTCATTCCCTTGCCCTGTCTGGGCCTCGGTGTCCCATTTCGGATAATTGGGATTCCTCTGCTGTGCCTTGGGTAGGGGAAAGCAGAGGTCTGCTCAGTAGGGAGACCCTCCCGCTGCTGCAGCTGTGTAGCTGTGCCACAGGGAGGTTGGGGCTGTGAAAGCAGAGGCTGAGAGGGACCCCTTGGGGGTGGCTGGGATGAGCAGTGGGTCTCCTCCTGGAAGTTCTTATTCTTATTTGGACTCTGATGGTTCCAGCTGGCCTCTTGAGAAGCTGGGAAGTCCTTCTGGTCTGACTGCACCTTCCTGCTCTGGCAGAAGCTCCTTCAGCTGCCCTCCTTTCTCCCAGTGTCTCTGTTACCGTGACAGCCTTGACTGCCGGGATCAGAGGGGAGGCAGCAGAAGTGCTGGTCTCTTAGTTCTCAGTTATGTTCAGATAATTAAAAGAAATGAGATTGGCTCCTATCCCGGGAAGAAGGAGGTTGTTGGTGATGAGCGGGAGTGTAGAAGCTGGATTCTAATTGGTTGGTTGGCTTTCTGGAGGAGGGGGGTCACACCTTGCAGATGTCACTCATTGTCCTACGCTGGTCCACCTGCCAGTGGATGGCGATGGGCCAACTCCTTCTCTGGTAGCAACCTGTGTTCTTAGGTAAGGGTTGCAGGGACAGTCTGAGAGCCTGGCAGTGCCCAGGGCTGGCCTGCTTGTGTCCCACTCTGGGGGCCAATTAAGTCTCCATCCCTAGTGGCGCCAATTAACAGTTAATAAGGCAGTGAACACCTGCAGCTATAGAGGCGAATTAAGAGCAACAGTCGGCATAATACACAACCCGATAAGTGAGCAATTAACAACCGGAGAAAGATTAATAGAAGCAATTACGTCCTACTCCGAGCTCTGTAAATACGACTGTCAATGGCTGAGGGATTCGGTGCTGTCCCACCTGGCCTCACCCCAGGCCACAGCCTCTGCCAGGAGGGGAGCCTGCCCAGCTAGATGACTTCTGGGCCACAGAGCCATGAACACATGAGAAATCACACACATGCAAACATACACATAGATATACATATACAGACATGCTCAGTCCGCAAGATGCAACCGCACAGATGAATAAATTACCCACTCTCATCCACACTCCTCACATTCACACAATTGAGTACACACAGCTACACATAGGTCCTGACCGAAATACACACAGACATGCACAGAAAAATAGTCGGTGTCACAAAGAGACACTTCCCTGTTTTACAGAGGTAGAGCCGCATAGACTACCAGATACAGTCACACAGACACATTTGGACATGTAGACACACATGGCTACCTGCTCATAGGGTCTCCTATGCACATGGTATCTGCCCTCCTTTGATACCCACCTGGGAATCAAAGGGCCGTCCCCATGTGAGAGTTGCAGCAGTGTGTGGGACTGAGAACTAGAGCGAGGGTGGGAGGGGCAGAACATGTGTGAACACATATTCAAGCATGTCTGCAGGCATGTTACTCTTAGCATATGTGTCCTTGCAAGAGTGTATTTTACCAACGTATGGGCATGCTCCTGAGTGTAAAGAGGCATGTGCCTGTACATCTGTGTCCCTGGGTGAATGTTTGTGTCATGATGTGTGCACGGGTATATGTACATGTGCTTGTGGCCACAAGATCTGTGACTATACATGTGGGTTTCTGGTTCATGTGCGATGCTGTGCCAGTGCGCATGTCTGGGTCATTGTGTGACTGTACCTCAGAGAGGCTTTCCATGTGTCCTGTCTGTGTGTGGGGGCAGGTGAGGCGAGAGCCGACAAGGTGCTTCCCAGGCATTCACCGCAGCCTTCACCAGAAGCCTGGCATTCTGCGGGTGCCTGCAGCCAGGGTCTACCTCCAGGTACAGGACCCAGCACAGTCAGGATCCTCTAGGCCTCGTTGGGCCGCCTTGGTTTCCCTCACAGGGACTTCCAGGCCCTCTGGTGGGACTCAGTACTCTGGGGCCTCACCAGGAGAGATGAAAACAGTTTCTGAAGAAATGGACCTGGAAGTGAATTTCTCCTGGTTGAAAGCTGGGCCAGGAATTCACTGAGTATGGGCACTTCCTCTCAAGGCCACAGCTCCATTCCCCACCGGGCCTGAGTCCTCCCCACTCCTGCCTCCACCGCAGAACTTCCACGGAAAAGCCCCAGACCCATGCACTTAGCCCAACGTCTGGGACGTACCGTCATGTACAGAAAACCCAGACCAGCAGGAGACAGTCATGCAGACACACACAGACAGTCGTGAATACAAACACATAAAATCCTACTCACAGTCATAACCAGAACTAGTCACCACACACACAAAATCTCTCTTTCACACACAGTCTCTTTCGCCCCCATAAAATCTCTCTCACACACAGACACAGACACACACACACACACATACACACACACACACACACACACACCCCAGCACATGTACTGCAACTGCAACACACACTCACCTGTGCTCCCACATGCCCATACTCTCATTACTCTTGAGATGAGCCTAGTACCAAGCCTGGGGGCCTAGAGGTCCCCCCACTTTCCCCAGCTCTAGCCTAGCCAGATGGTGGAGGTCGCCAGGCCCCGTGAGAGCTCTCCATCACCAGCCAACTCACCAGCTGACAGGCCTGCGCACTGAGGTCTGGCTCTGCCGGAGGGGGCAGGGGTGTGTTGATAAAGAGGTAATGAGGCTCCCCACCACAGACCCTCATGGGCATGCCCCAGGACCTCATTACTGGGCAGGAAGGAGCTTCTGAGCAGAGACACAGACAGAGACACTGGGGTTCACATGGAGACACCCACCCACACTGACACAAAAGGGCCCAGATTCAGGCAGGGACCCCCCTCTAGCATTCACAGGCACAGGCACCTTCTCCCCGGCATGAGCCACTCACCAAAACCAGAGCCGACCTGTCAGAGAGCTTGGCCAGGCCCCTCACCCACTCTCTGCCTCCACTATCTATTGAAAGCAAACAGATCCCAGGAGCCCCAAAGCCAAAACATCTGCTGGTCAGCCTTCTTTCTGTTTGACTTTTATTCATTCACTCTTTGTTATTCATCATTCATTCATTCAACCAACAATAAGAACATTAAACAAATCATTACATTCCGTTCAACAACTTGGCTGCCCTCTTGCCATCCTGGCATCCTGGCCTGGGGCGCAGTAGCTGGGGAAGGAGAAAGGGGAGCCTGGGCTCTGAGGGAGACGAGGGAGGGAGCGGAGGGTAGGTCCCCTTTCCCTACCTTTTCCTCAGTCTCTAAAGCCTAAGGCAAGGTGCTTCTTCTGCAGCAGGAGGGAAAGAGCCGAAGCCCAGAATAATAGATAATAATAGCAACTCTTACTCTGTGCTTAACATGAACTAACTCAGTTCATCCTCATAGCAGCTCTATGAGGCAGCTACTATTATTACCCTACTTGGGGGCACAGGGAGGTTAAGTAATTTGGCCAAGGTCACAGCTTGTCAGAACAACCCAAATGTTTAGAGAGCCTAGGGCAGGAATGCAAAAGGAACTCCTAGCCCTCCACCTCCATCCCCCACTGCAACCCCTCCCCCACCCCTTCCATTCTTCCATCCCTGGGCTCCAGGGGGCTGCATGAGGGGCTTGTATGCAGGCCTGTGGATGCCCCAACACTTGAGTTCCTGCTTGATCCACACCTGGCATATAGCCACCCTTCTACCACTCTTAGAGCTTCAGGACAAAGGACACGGGAAAGAGACCACCCAGGCCCTGGCAGCTGGCTTGGGGCTGTCTGGGCAGGGAATTCCAGGGCCTGGGTTGGGGTGTAGTCCAGAAAGGGGCTGGAGCTCCAGGTGGGCACAACCCTGAGCCTGTGGACATTCAAATTCACCCCGTGCAGAAGAGAGCCAAAGTGGTGTCATTTAAAGTGGGGGGTCCGTGGCAGGTTCCTGGGTTGCCCAGGTCTGAGAGTATTAAAGCTAGTAAGTGGCAGATCCAGGATATGACCCCAGGCACTCTGGCTGGAATCAGCTCTTAACCAGACTAGGGGCTGCTGAGGGGGTCAGCTCTTAACCAGACTAGGGGGTTGCTAGGTTTTACTTCCCCACCCCCACTCCCAACTCTGCCTTTAACACATCCCATCTGTGGCAATGCTCTTTCCCCAGCTCCAGCAGGGTGCCAGGGGCTCTCCAGGGTGACCTGATTCTCAATCTTGTCACCCCTCCTACCCATTCCCACTGACATGCCACCCCTGCTGCACCCGGGATCAAGGGGAAGTGGAGGCTCCTTGGATTGAACAGGGACCACAACTGTCAACACATCCAGCTCCCTGCCTCTGTTTCCCTTCCCCCAGGGTTCCTGCTGGTTGGTCTCCAGAGACTTTTTCACACAATTATCCAGGCTAGGAATTTTGATCTCTGGTGCCAGCCAGGCCCTTCTTATGCAAATATAGGCAAATGAGATGCAAACAGAGCAGTCCCAGATTAACAGAGAAATCCCCAGCAGCTGGAGGAGTCACCAGAGTCAGCTCACTGGAGCTTCCCGGAACCCTTCTCATCCAGCCTCTGTCCGCTGGGATCTGTCTAGTCCTTCCCTGTCCTTCCCACCACTCTCCTGCTCCCCCCCCCGCCCCCGCCCAGTGGAGCTATCTTTTCAGACATGAGGGTCTGGACAAGGGGGAACACCAAGGCCCAGGCCCTCCTCCAACCTTCTAGCTTGAGATTTCTGCCCTCAACCTCACTTTTAAGAGATCCAGACAAGGGTGGAGGTCCTGGGTGGGGGGATGAGTGGGGCTGGGAGAGAGGGAGAACTCTGTTTATCCACGTGGAAAGGGAATTCACACAAGCACACATGTTCTCACAGGCACAAGAATTGTGATGGGGAGAGAGTCTCCCCTAAGATGCACACACATACACTCATTCAGACACAAGCCTCACACACACCACCACACAAATCTGGAAAAGCCCAGCCCCTTTTTCCCCCCCAATACATCATCAATTAAGCCACAGACGTCCACAGGCTGCAGCAGGAAGTCAGGCTATGTCCTCATTCTGGGGGCCTGAAGGGTGGAAGGTACTGCTGGTAGAAGGACTCCTTTGGAAGTCTCAGCACAGGCATCACCTCTACCAGGAAGCCTTCCCTGACTGCCCCCAGGCTGGTTAGGAGCTTCTGTATTCTCAAGACATCCTGAGATCCCTCCCAACCCTCACCACTCACACACACACACACACACACACACACACTGAAAGCATTTCTAATGACTTTCCCCCTCCAAAACTGGAGAAAATTTAGAAGAAGTAGAAGATCCTGCCCAGGACATGACTCTGAGGAAGAAGGCTGGAGCCTGTGGAAGAAGCCTGGACATGGACAGTCCCACCTGGGGCAGGGGTTGAAGCTGGTGTCTATGCCGTCAGGTACTGCCTGGGGGAGTCTGGCCCACTCAACCAGCCCAGGCCCAACTTCTAAAGACAAGAGAAGAGAATCTAAGGCCCTAGTTCAGTGGTTGGCAAACTCATTAGTCAACAGAGCCGAATATTAACAGTACAACGATTGACATTTCTTTTGAGAGCCAAATTTTTTAAACTTAAACTTCTTCTAATGCCACTTCTTCAAAATAGACTCGCCCAGGCCGTGGTATTTTGTGGAAGAGCCACACTCAAGGGGCCAAAGAGCTGCATGTGGCTCGCGAGCTGCAGTTTGCTGACCACTACCCTAGTTGATTCTGCAGAAGCCTGTTGCCTTGGCAACCCCTTCTCAGAGGCCTCCCTCCCCTCCCGGCTGCTGCCCCGTTTGGCTGCTGGTCCCTGTGCCAGTTCCTTAGGCTGGCCCCTCTGCCAGCCTCGGTCCTGTCCTCCTGGGGGTGGGGCTGGGGGTGGAGCAGCTGGGCGGGCCTTGGGGGATCCAGCTGAGCACAATGGCCTGAGTGTGAGACCTGTGTGGGGCTAACTGTGCTGGAGGCTGCCTGCTGTGTGTGTGTGTGTGTGTGTGTGTGTGTGTGTGTGTGTGTGTGTGTGTGTGACAGGGCCTGTGTCTGACGGCCTACACCAGGCTGTCTCTGACTTCTCTGCCTGTGCCTGACACTCAGCATCTCCATGGGTGACTTGCTCACTATCTGTGGATCCAGGTCCATGTGTGAGTGTGTATCTATGTCTTGAGGGAAGACCTAGCTGTGGCCAGTCTATGTCTGCCCCTGCTCATGCCCCCCCCCCCCCCCCCACAGTGGGCTTTCCCCTAACCCTGCCTACTCCCACTTCCCAGAGCTGCAGGCTGCGAGGACAGGGGAGCCCAGGGTAAGCCAGAGATCAGCTTCTGGCTGGGCCAAGGTCAGCTTCTTCCACGGTCTGCAGCCAATGTCACATAAGCCCCAAATGTGCCCCTCTGGAGGAAATGGGGGCGGGGGATGCTCTCCTGAAACTGTGCAATCTAAATCTCTCAGTCTGTGCATGTGTATGCATTTGCTATAGTCGCTGTCAGAGGGGGCCTTCCCTCCCCACCCAGCCTCCCCTCTCCCATTAATCACCAAATGCTGTCACATCTGACAATCAAGGCTGCAGGTGGCCCCCCTCTGCTCCTCTGCCACTACTGCCCAGCCCAGGCCACCCCCCTCTCTCACCCAGAAGATGCATCAGCCCCCTAGCTGCTCTCCCCTGGATTCTGGGCTCCACTTCTTGCCTCAAGTCATCCACTATGCCCCTATCCCCTCTCCATTCTGTGGCCAGAATGAGCTTTCTAAAACGTCACTTGGATCTTGTTACATCCCCTGCTTAGGACCACTGATGCTGAACTTCGTGCTCAGGGCAAAGCACCAGCTCCTCAGCCTAGCCTTCCTGTCTGCTCTGCTCGCCACCTGGGCTTACCTTTTGCCCTTTCATCCAGCCACACAAGACACTAAGAGCTTCCAGAAGGGGCCAGAATCCCTCCTTCCTCTGTGCCTTTATACATACTGTTTCCTAGCCCAGTGGTCGGCAAATTGCAGCTCGCGAGCAACATTCGGCTTGTGAGCCGTCATTTGCCGCTCTGTTGACTAATGAGTTTGCCGACCACTGGGATAGGGGCTTAATCACAAGGAACAACAACAGCCTGTAATTATTGGAATCGAGAGTCTAGGTCAGTGGTCGGCAAACTCATTAGTCAACAGAGCGGCAACCCGCGGCTCGCGAGCTGCAGTTTGCTGACCACTGTCCTATCCTATAACCAACCCTCCTTTAGGTAAAGCTTACTCATTCTGAGTGTAAGCCCAGGTATCATCTCCACCAGGAAGCCTTCCCTGACTGCCCCCAGGCTGGGTTAAGACCCTCTATTCTTAAGATATCCTGGGATCCCTCCCAACCCCCACCAACACACACACACACACACACACACACACACACACACACACACACTGCATGCATTTCTAATGACTTTACTCCCCAAAATTTGTAGAAAATTTAGAAGAAACAGAAAAGTATCATTTGAAACAAAAAGATCACCCATAACCCCCTCAGATTAACTTTCAGTTTATTTCCTTCTAGACTTTCTTTAAGTGAACGATTAAATATTTTCTTTATACAATTAAGGACATCCTATAAGTATACTTTTGTTTCTTGCTTTGTTTCACTTATCAGTATACAGTGAGCATTTTCCCAAGTTATAAAAAATTCTTCAAGGACATGACTTCTAATGGTTGCATAATATTCTTATATATGGATATATCATAATTTATTTAACCAACCCTGTATTGCTGGGCATTTATGTTGGTTGTGATTTTCCACAGTCATAAATAATGGCAATAAACACCCTTATGCATGGCTCTTTTTCCACATCTTTGGTTATTTCTTGGACTGAACTCCTAAAAGTAGATGATCAGAACCAAGGGGTCAATCTGTTTTCCAAAGCTCTTGACACCATGGCCCCATGGCCTTCCAGAAAAGTGATTTTAATTTACCCGTCCATCAGTGCAGCCGGAGAGAGCCCCCGATTTCAGCCCTCCCCAACACTGGTGCTGCCTTTTACAAAAAAACAACTGTTTTCAGTTCAGTAGGCAAACCCACATCAGATTGTTGCTTTAATTGCATGTCTTTGATTACTGGTCAGGATGAACCTTTTGTATCTCCTCGTTCGTGTCATGTACGGATCACACTGAGCTGTAATTATGTTTTTACGTCCTGCCTCTCTCCCGGTCTCAGCTCCGGAGGGCAGAGCCTGTTTGGGTCCAGTTCTCTGTATCGGGAGCAGTGACAGAGGACCTGTTCCCAGAGGACAGCGTGGATTGAATGGAAGACTCTGTTTTCAGCCTGAGCTTTGACCTTGGGCAGGCCTGGGGTCAAGCTGAGCTCTGAGACTTGAACCTGTGAAAATCACTCCACCTCTCTGGGCCTCAGTGTCCTCGTAGAGTAAGTGTGTTTGAGGATTAAACACAATGAAGAGTGGGGAGAGGTGTGTAAAGCACTGTGAGCTGCTCACATGCAGGGAGCTCAGAGTGAAGGGTATGGACAAGGGCTGTGCCAGTGGACAGGCCCGAGTTCAAGTTCAGCTGAGACAAGGGGGAGTGTGTCCTTGTGTAAGTCTGGGAAAGGAGCTGCTGGCGGTGTTCGCATCTGCCAGAGTCTGTGCTGTGGGCAGTTACCTACGTCATTGTCTGGCATGGTCTCATCACCAGCGGTGGTGCCCGCTGACCAGAGAGGGAGAGCGCCTTCGCCTGGTGGCACAGCATCTCTCCCTGAGATGGGCCCTCTGCCACGGGAGCCTCTTGGAGACAAACCCTGGCGGGGGTGCCCTCTCCCATTCTGGCTCAGGACATGTTCCCAGGCAGACACGCACAATTTCTCTGCACATTACCAGCCTAATGATATTGTCATTTGGAGTCTGGAAATGAGGAGAAATCGGCTTTTCTTGGTAATTAGCGTGAGTGATGGGCCTTAAGATGGAGTGGCAGCCGCCGAAGTGAGAATCAAACTCCCAGGAAAGTCAGCCGGGTCACCCCCGTGCCTTTGGGAAGGTGTGTGTTCCATCCCTGGCCTCTGCTTGGTCTCCCCTAGATAGGCCAAGCCCACCGCCCTTCCCATCAGTCGTTCCTTTAGGGAATACTTTAGGGGCTGAGCCCTGATGGTCAGGAGGTTCCTCCTTGAGTCTGTCTCTAGTCTTTCATGTTGCAGTTCCATTTGCCATGTCATTGCCCTCATGAGAGCTGCCTTTACTTTCAGGGGATCCTGAGCTTAGTAGGGGTTTTTAAAAAATCTCATGTTTTTTGAAAGGAGCGGTGAAAACACCTGGGTTAGAGTGGGTTGAAGTGAAGTACTGCAAGCTTTGTGAGGGTGTTCTGGAAAAACCCTGAGGACGGGGTAAGGCTTGGCTCCAATGGGCAGAGAGCTGCAGACCAACCCAGCTCCTTTCTAAGTGAAGCATTCACCAGATTTATGACTTTCTCCGGGTCCCTGCCTCAGTTTCCCCACCATCCTCAGGGGAAACTGTTTTCATTCCACCCCTTTTTCTTCTCTCTTCGTCCACTTTCGGTGTTGGATGGGGAGATAGAGTCATCAGCTCCAGGCCCTGCCCTCGAGCAGCTCTGTGCCCAGTGGGACAGGCGGACGCTGACACCAACAGCTCCTGTACAGAGTGAGCAGTCCCACAGGAGGAGGTTACAAAGGGAGCCCGGAGGAGAGAAGAACGGGTGCTTCCTGGGGGAACTGGGAGGCAGAGGAGGGGCCTGGAAGGTTGCATTTGGTAACAAGGAAGGGGTGTTAGGGGAGCAATCTAGGCAGAGGAAACAGCATGGTCAAAGGCTGAGAGGACAGACAGAGCCTGGCACAACGAGGCCGGATGGTCAGACAGTGAATGCTGAGGCAGGGAGTCCAAAGTACTGGGGAGCCATCGAGAGTTTAAGCAAAGGAGGAACATAGTTGGGTTTGTTCATTAGGGTGGTCACTTGGGGAAAATATGGACAGGGGATGGGGGCAGGGCTGGCAGCTACTGTTATGGTCTCTGTGGTCCTGAACAGGGCAGTGGGTTCCAGAGGTGTTCGGAGGGGAGACCAGATGGGACCCCAAGGCAGCCCGAAGTGGGGTAGGTGGTTGCCGGTGATCCAAGGCCAGGAGCCCAGGATGAGTTTCGGCCTAATCTCTTCCACTCACCCTGAGTGCCCCGCACCCCTGAGGCCTCCAGGAGAATGTTTAAATTCCCTAGAATGGCAATCCCAGTCTGGCTCTACCTACTCTGCTGCCTCAGCTCCCCCCACCATCCTGTGCTCCTCCCACCATCCTGTGCTCCCCCTACCATCCTGTGCTCCCCCCACCATCCTGTGCTCCCCCAACCATCCTGTGCTCCCCCCACCATCCTGTGCTCCTCCCGCCATCCTGTGCTCCCCCCACCATCCTGTGCTCTTTCCCAACTGGTTTCTCCATTAGTGGTGAGCTCACTTGACCCATTCCAGCATCCAAGCTTTTGTTCGCATTCATTACTGTCCCCCTACGTCCTCCCTCCTCCCTGCCTCCCCAAATCTTCTGTACCTTCTCAGCGAAGCCAGCCCTGTCTGCCTGAGCTCCTCCTTGTCCCCTCAACCCTCCTTCCCTCCCTTTCCCCTCTACCCTTCCCTTAGCAAAGGCCTGGGAAGACCATGCCCTCAGCATAAACAGTGGCTTAAAGATCCTTCAAGGAGAACTGCAGGCTTTGGCCCAGGTCAGGCTGGAAGCAGCTCCCGTCCTTCAGGAGCTCTGGTGGGGCCAGGCCTGGTGGACAAGCCCCGTCTGCAGCTCTCTCACTTTGGCTAAAGGAGCTGTAGTTATTGCTCCAAATTAGGCACCAATTTGCCCATGTAATTGTTTGCTAATTGACCTGAAATCCTTATGTAATTAGTTGGGCCCCTTATCAGAGCGCCTGGGGAGCTAGAGGTGGTAGGGGGCCGCTGGAGCAGGGATGGTGGTAGAGGCTCGGGAGATGTGTCTGAGAGAGGAGGCACTGAGCTGTCGTCAGGGCTGAAACCAGGTATGATAGAAATGGCAGGCTCGCACCGCTGAAGGCCAGCCCTTGCCTTCTATCGTGGAGAAGGGGAAACTGAGGACAGGGAGAGGGAGGAAGCTCCTGGGAGCTGGTGGCAGAGCTGGGCCAGATATCTAAGTCACTTGTCTACAGAGATCACAGCTGTGGTCTGGCTGTGGGTCAGAGCTGTGGTCTGGCTGTGGGTCAGGATGGCATGGCCCAGGGCTGTCTGTCCTCTGTTTCCAAATGGAAGAGCCCCTTTGGGGGGAGGCAGGCGAAATGGGGCAGCTGTGGGGACCAGCCCACCTTTGAGCAGGAAGTACAGTGGGTAGAGGGCCTAGGAGGGTGTCAAAGGGATGACGTTGGAGGTGCAATGGGGCAGACAAGAGGCTCTGAGCCTCTCCCTGGGGAATGACTTGGGTGTTAAGAGGGAAGAGGGGGGACTGAAAGCCCAGCTTTCCTCCCTCCTCATCCACAGGCAGATAGATACCCACAAGCCCGCCCCCCGGCTTTCTGCCTCTCTGTCTCTCCAGAAAGGGTCTGGCAAAGGTGCTAGAGAGGGCTCCTCCCAGCCTGTGAGAGCTGACTGTTGAACGTTTAGGAATGTTACCAGCTGGTGAAACTACTTCACCTGGGTAGTTTAAGTGGGCCATTGTGGGAGGAGTTACACTCTGGAAATTGGCAAATGCCACAAATAAGGCTACTGCTCCCCACACCCCACTAAAGCCCGTTGGTGAGCAGTTCTTGGCACACCCAGAGACCATCGGAACTGTGATGAAGTTTGTTAGGGCTGGGAAGTTCTGTTTGGATGTTGCCTCTCCAAATCCTAACAAGAGGGGGAAACTGAGGCTCAGAGGCCACCTAGGAAGTCTGAAGCCCTCCAGACTCTCAGTCCAGGCTCCCCACTCCCCAGGACTGAGGACAGCAGAGGGGATCACAGAGTGACTTGAGGATCCCGCCTCCAGTGAGAGGAAGGAAGCACTAGAGGTGGACGTGCTGGCCCTGATGACCAGGATGGGGCAGAGGGAGCCCTGATGACCAGGATGGGGCAGAGGGAGCCCTGATGACCAGGATGGGGCAGAGGGAGCCCTGATGACCAGGATGGGGCAGAGGGAACCCTGATGACCAGGATGGGGCAGAGGGAGCCCTGATGACCAGGATGAGGAAGTCAGGGAGAAAGGGCTCCTGTCAGCCACCTTGCCTGTTTCCCCGGCTGTCTCAGGCGGCAGAGCAGTTTGGCAAGCGAGGAGAGGCGGTAGGCCCAGGCGGGATCGGGAGGAGAGGCAGCTAGAACCAGGGCCATTCTGGGGATCCTGCTTGCGTCCCGTGGTCCTCACCCCCTACTCTCCATCTGCTGCATCAGTTCCCAGGGTTCCATTCTCTCTGATCCCTATCTTTATCCAGATCTCTCCTGTTTTCTGGTCACCATCCCTGGATGTCCTGAAGGCACCTCAATGCAGCACGTCCAAAATAGAAATCATTGACTTCCCACAAGCCTTTCCCCATCTGAGTAAATGGCACGCTCCCCCTCAGGGCCTTTGCACCTGCAGTTTCCCTGTTTGGACAGCTCTTCCTCTAAACATTCCTCACCCCCTTGAGGTCTCTGCTGAGATGTCACCTGCTCAGAGACATCGTCCCTGACCCCCTTACCTAACATCGCCCCCTGATCCCCTCACTCCTGCCCCCTTACCCAACACCATTTTCCTTCTTTGTACTCAGTCATACTAACATTTCATACATTTATGTATGTGTGTGCCTTCCCTCCTCCACTAGAAGCAGCTATGTGGTCAGGTTCTAGGAGTTCCTGGGGGCCCCAGATTAGTAAATATTTGTTGAATGAATGAATGAATAAATGAGCCTCTAACCAGTCCCCTTCTCCAGTCCTGACTCCTCAAATCCACCTTCTAGTTACTCCAGTTGTTTCTTTCCTCAAACAAACTTGACCATGATTTTTTTCCTGTCCAAACCCTTATCTCTGTTGCTTTCTGAATAAAATCTACCTCTGGTTTAGCTTACAAGGTTCCCAGTGATGTATTTCCAGCCTAACCTCTGGCTTCACATGTCCTCCCCCAAATATCACCGCACACACACACACATACAGACACACACACACGCACACACAGACACACACACACACACACACACAGGAGCACAAGATCATGCACAGAGCCTGAATATACTGTTTCTACCTCTGTATGTTCCCATAAGGAGGCAGCTCCTGGCTCTTGCCCGCTTCTGGCTGTGGGATGGCACATTATGGGAATGACTGGGAACAACTGGATTTGGGGGCTTTCCCCCCCACCCTCTACTCCAGAGCTTCTGGGACATAGGATGCAGGGTGACCTCTTCCAGGTCCCCAGGGCCCAGTGTGGGCCTGACAGCATAGAGGGGACTTGAGTGACTCAGGCTGCCCCTTCTCACTGAGACTTCCGAGCCTCAGGCCACTTCACACCAAAGGGTCCAAAACTCAGGGAGGGGGGAGGGTGTTCAAGGGAGTGTGAGATGTGCACATGAACTTGCCTCCATCTCTGGATTAGTGTGTGTGTGTGTGTGTGTGTGTGTGTGTGTGTGTGTTTGTGTGTGTGCATTCCTGGGTATGCACCAGTAGGCTTGCCCCCAGAGCCCGGGGTCAGGAGCCTGTCCCCCCCTCCTGTGTGTGTTACATGTGTTTGGGAATGTGCCCAGGTGTGTCTGAGTTAGGGATCATGTGTGTATGTGCAAGTTAGGAGTCGGCACTGCCTGGGGACCAGGCAGTCCTTCCTGTGCGCTAACTTGAGCCTCCTGTGCAGCCACATAGACACCCAAGCACACAAACCCACCGACCCACTTGCATGCCCACGCAGGTTCCCAGCCCCACAAACACTGACTCATTTCTACAAAAACATGCCCATGCAGATTCACAGATGCCAACGTCCGTCCACATGTATGCGCAGACACAGGGACATACCCTCACAACCCTGCGCATGTCCACTCGGTGACACAGACAGCGAGCATCCAAATACGTGGACACTTGCAGACACAAGCAAATCTGCAATCCCTTCAGCTGCTCTGCAGCCCCCACTCCCTGTAGTCCATGGGCCCCAGCACCCTCACCCACCACTACTGGCTCAGGGGACTCATTATGGTCGCCAGGTCCTAGAGAAATACATTTCAGGGCAGACCTGGGCAGGACGCAGGGTGCGTGCAGCCTCAGAGGTTCGGCCCTTTGTGAGATGGGAGCCGTGAGCAGCACTGCAGAAGAGGGCCCTGTGCTTACTGCTATGCCCGGGTGGCCAGGAGTCTCTTGCTCTCCAGGTCAAGGCAGGGGCCGAGCTGACCAAGCTGGTTGGGAGTGGAGATCATGGCCAAGGTCTCAGCCTGGGGAAGGGGCAGGGCTGCCAGGAAAACATTAGTTCAAAAGTCCCCAAAGACAAGAATCACAATGTCACATGTACATACTCAGCATGCTAATCCACACCCCTTGTCTAAGCCATATATATATGACACCCAGGCTCACAACTACCCACAGACACACACCAAGTGGTATCACCCCCTCAAACTTGAAGGCTGCCCACATCCCCAAGCACGCACAGGGGCACACACCAGAGGCTGGCCCAGATAAATACCAAACACTGACACACAGAGTCAGGCACACACAGGCCTGCAAATGCCATCTACCCTGACTCACACCCCTGCCCAGAGGCACAGACACACACAGGCGCACACACGCGCACACATGCGCGCACACACACACATCACATTCAGGCTCAAGCTCACACTGAACACAAAGAAACACCATATACTCTGGTTGTACACAGACTCCAACAATAGGCAAATGCATGCAAAAGGCACATACCCTGCATACAAACACACACGCACACTCAGAGCAGAGATCCCCAGAGCCAGGCCCAGGCCTCTGTGCAAGGCCTAGGCAGATACATACAAAACCTGCACACAGACACACCACAGACTTCCCACACACACTGACGCACACAGCCACCCACACCTGTACCCGAGCTCAGCCCCACTCACTCCCACTCTGACACACAGAACACTGGCTTGGCGATGCACCCTGGGGCCTCTCCCTCCCAACCACCACATTCAGGAGCCTTCCCACCCCTGTCCCATCCACAGGCCTCGCCCTCAAGCCTGGGACCCCTCAGAGGTCAGGGTTGGCGGTGAGATAGAGGCACGATTGCTTTACTGCCAGTGTGAGGTCAAGTGTGTTCAGGGAAGAGGGCTGACCTCCTGAGGTATGTCAGCGTGCAGGGGTGTGACTGAGGAGTGTGGCTGTGCCTGCCAGGGAGGTATGTGGGTGTCAGTGATCCTAGTGTGAGGTCCTTCCCAACACCCTTAGAAGTTCTGGTTGCCTCCCCCCAAATCTGGGTGTCTAGCCCCAGCCCCTCCTTTCAGGAGCCGGGCCCTGGGAGTCAGACCCCCTTACGTCTCTCACCCTGACGGAGCTGGTTTCCTCTGGAATAAGTTGTTTCCCAGGGTTGACATTTGGTCTGTCCTCTGCGGGTGGCAAGGAGGACAGGGATGAGCCAGGACGCAGGCAGGGTGCCACTGAATGAGGGGGGCATAGGTTCTGGCTCTGCCACAGTTTTCTCATCTGTGAAATGGGCAAGGGTGACCAGATTACTTTAAGTGGTTGTTCCGAGGGCTAATTGTGACAATAAGTTAAAAGCAGCTGGCACAGTGTCAGACTCACAGAGAGGCTCAGGAGGATGAGCCGGTCCCTCTAGACCTCTAGGTCACCCCTGCCTGCTATGTCCATTGTGTCCTGCTTGGCACAGCCCAGCCCAGCAGGATCCAGGTGGCACAGAGCCCAGGGGAGAGAACCCGGGGCATCCCAAATAGTGGGAACACACTGGGCCCCCACTGCCAGTGTGCCCAGGCCTGCCAAGTGTCCCAGGCCCTCTCCACCAGGCAGGAAGCTGAGATGACAAAGACTGTTCCCCCTCCACCAGGCAGGAAGCTGGGAGCAGCTCGTCTCAGGCACCCCCTGCATGTCCACCAGCCTGGGGGTGTGGATACGGGGTATGGTGCTGTCATTTCTGGGTGTCTCCAGTGGTGGCCAGGGCTCCTGGCCCTTCAAGCCTGCAGCAGCGGGGTGTGGGTTAGCTCTCAGGGAGAATTTATCAAGGGGAATGCCTGGCTGCCTCCTGTCAACATGGAGGGGCTGTGTCTGACCTCAGCCTGAAGCAGGAGGTGACAGGACCGATAGATAAGCCAGACAGGTTGGCGGTGTGATAGAGGCCCAGCCCCTCACCAGCATAATTGCTTTACTGCTGGGTGAGGGGGCTGGGCCTCTCTCACACTGGACCAGAAAAATGGAGGGTGCAAAACAATAAAAAGAAAAGAAAAATGGAGGTGGTTGTGTCCTGGGGTGGAATGTGTATGTGGTTATTTATATACCTGTGTATCCCAGCGAAGTGTACACGTCTGTGGGCCAGCGACTGTGTAAGTGTGTGGATATGGGTTTGCACATGCATCCGTGTAAGTGCGTGTTTACACAGAGAAGGAAGGCAGGAAAGGAAGAGGGTTTCCAAACAGGAGAGGAGGTGCTGCAGAGAAGTGGGTCCAGATCCGTGTGTGTGTGCGCGCGCGCACACACACACACACACACACACATACACACACACCACACACATACACACACACACACCACACACACACACACACACACATACACCACACACACACATACACACACCACACACACACATACACACACACACCACACACACACATACACACACATACACACACATACACCACACACACACACCACACACACACCACACACACATACACACACCACACACACACACACACACACACACATACACAGACAGACACACACACACACGCGCGCGCGCGCGCGCACTGTCCAGGTCACACCGTGGCTCCTGCTGCTGCCTTTGCTGCATGATCTCAGCAGATAACTCCTGCTGGTGGTCTCTCCTGGGGCAGGAGTGGGGGAGGGGAAAGGGGGGAAGGGAGTGGCAAGGGAACACTGGGAAGGCCTGAAGGTCAGGGACCCATTCTGAGTCATCTCCATGACCCGAGAATCTCGAACAGCCTGCAGCCCTGAGTAAGCCTGAAAGGGCCCACATTCATGCAGGTGACACCTCCCTGGGTCTGGCACTGGGAGAAGCACTGAGTCTTTATCATCTCATGTGACTCAGCTCTGCTAGGTTAGGGTCTTTACTTCCACTTTACAGATGGGGAAACCAAGGCTTTGAGAGCAAACGTGATCTGTCCAAGGTCATACAACCAGTGAGGGACACAGGCCGAAGTCTGGGTCTGTGTGATTACAGGGCCTGATCTCTTTTTAAAAAAATATATATTTCATTGATTTTTTACAGAGAGGAAGGGAGAGGGATAGAGAGTTAGAAACATCAATGAGAGAGAAACATCGATCAGCTGCCTCCTGCACACCCCCTGCTGGGGATGTGCCCACAACCAAGGTACATGCCCTTGACCGGAATCGAACCTGGGACCCTTGAGTCTGCAGGCCGATGCTCTATCCACTGAGCCAAACCGGTCAGGGTGGGGCCTGAACTCTTGCTGCATCGTCACAGGAGAAACTGTGAAACACTGCTTTACTGGACAGACGTCGACCAGGGATCACACATTGGGAGCTCTGGGAGCGCAGGGCCGTTGTTTGCCTCTCACCATGCATGCAGCCAACCAATACTTATTAGTACCTACCACGTACCCGGCATAGTGCTCTGTGCCAGAGGAGCTGACTGCGAATGGATGGACAAGGTCCCTGCCTTTACAGAACTCAGTCCAGTGGGGGAAACAGATGGCGTAGGTAAAGAGAGAACACATTTTTAGAGTAGTGAGTGTTAGAAGAAACTACAAAGCCATGGGAGGGAGCAACTGGGTGCTCTAGAAATTTAATCAGGGGAGATCCTAGAGGAGGTGATGTTGGAACTGAGATCTTCCTGATGAGGGGTCAGCCATGGGAAGTGCTGGGAGAAGAAGGGCTTGGAGTTTTCCAAGAACAGAAAGGAAACCTGTGCTACTCCAGCCTAGTGTGGGGTGGGGTGAGGGTGGGGAAGGCGATAACTCTAGAGAGGCTGGTAAGGGTAGTGGGGGGCCATTGAAGGGCTTAAGAAATGGTGCTGATTCACATGTTAAAAAGATAGCTCAGTGGGCTCCAGGAGAATGGATTGGGGTGGTGAGGAAGAAGCGGGAGCCCGGAGATTAAATAAGGGAGAGTTTAGGTGCCAGATAATGGTGGCTGGGACTCTGGTATTGGCGGTGGGGACGTGAAGAGTGAATAGATCTGGGATGCTTGGGGAGATAGAAGCGCAGGGTTTGCTGCTGGCCTGGATCCCAGTGCCTAGAACAATAGTAAACACTCAATATTTTTTTTAAATGAATGACTAAAGACACCGTTTCAGTGCCAGGCTCTTGTGCCCACCCTCCAGTATAAGACCATGTATATTAAGATCACTCCGGACCTTAAAGGTCTTTTCCATCCTTTGCCCTAGGGACCAGGGGCCAGAGAATACAGGTACTGATCTCCTGGGCAGATCGGGGTAGGCAGTGAGTAAGCCTCCCTTCTCTCCCTAATCTACATCACCAAGAAAGTGACAGACACCCAGCCTGGGTTGCCCCGGGCTTCTCGGCATCTGCAGCAGGAAGGATGGAAGCTAGACATGTAGGACTTCCCCAGGCACAGGACAGTCCACCTTTTCCAGAATGCCCCTCCCGCATCCGTGACATCAGAGCAGTGAGGGTTTGTCATGTGAGCTCTGGGACCATTACACAAATTTGGGTGTCTTTGGGGACATGTTGGGAGCTCCTGAGAGGTGCCTGGGGTGGGAGTGGGGGGCTGAAAGGAGATCTTTGAACACAGAATTCTGGGTGGGTGGGTGCCTGGCTGAGTGGCAATGCAGGGCAGGAATTGAGGGAGGGGCGCTCCTAGGTCCCACCAGCTAGAAGGAAACCTCAGGCTCTGGGCAAAATAAATCACTGGGCAGGGAAGAACATTTTCTCATCTGTTTAAAGGGCAATGAAGCACAGCGGTGGCTGGCCCAGTGGGAGGCAGAGCCGAGGTCAGGCGGGTAAGGCTGGGGTTGCTCCCCTCTTTGACCTCCCATCCTCCCCTGAGCTGTCCCACGGACATCTGTGCCACCTCCAGACTGGTGGCTGTTACTGCTAACAAAAACACGAATTAACTGGTAAAAAAAATAACTTCAGCCCTGGTTGGTGTGGCTCAGTCAATGGGAGCGTCGTCCCATACACTGAAGGGTCGTGGGTTTGATTCCCGAACAGGGCACATACCTAGGCTGCGGGTTGGATTTTTGGCCCCTGTCAGGGTGTGTGCAGGACGCAACCAATTGATGTTTCTCTCTGTCTCTTTCTCCCTTCCCCTCTCTCTAAAAATCAATGGAAGAAATGTCCTGGGATGAGGATTTAATCTTCTATAATAATAAAAGCATAATATGCAAATCGAGGGAACGACTGTCCTGTCCTGACGACCATACTATGACATGCACTGGCGCCAGGCCAGCCAAGGCGAGTGCGATGTGATTGATGGGGAGGGGGGGCCATCCTCCCACGGTCACCCCGCAGAGGGAGGCCCAGGCCAGCCAAGCGATCTCACCACATGCCTGTTGCCCGCAGAGGGAGGTGACCTAGTGTCGGCGGATGGGGGGGGCGGGGTGGCAGTGCTGCACAGATGGCAAGCAATGGCAGCGGCAGGGCCAGTTGCCGGCAGCTGGGGGAAGGAAAGCCCCGATAGGCCCTGATCACTGGCCAGGCCTAGAGACCCTACCCGAGGGGTCCCAGATTGCGAGGGGGTGCAGGCTGGGCTGAGGGAACCCCCCTCCCATGCATGAATTTCGTGCACTGGGCCTCCAGTAATAATAATAATTTTAAAAGACCTCTTTCAGAAGTGTAAGTGTTGCTAATCTATATCTTTTATCTTACTGAAGCCATCGGTTAAACCCAGGTGAGAGCATTTATACCATTTCACAGATAAGGAAACAGGCTCAGAAAGCTCAAGGGACTTACTCAAGATCACCTAGCATGGCAGTGTGAGAGCACAGAAGAGAGCCTGACTTCCACTTGCCCTGTGGGATTAGACCCCTCCCACCCACCAGAGGTTCCAGAGGGCGTCCCAATGCGGGGAAAGGGCTGGGGTCATTGTCCTTTGCCCAGTCTGTGCGGGAAGGGGCAGGTGGAGGGATGTCCCTCCACTCTGCCCAAGCCCTTTGTGCTTAGCTCTGGCTGGTGCCATTTCCGGTGCCTAGTCTCTGCTCCAGGCTCCCTGGAGGCCCCTCCTGGGGCTAAGACTTGCTCTTTTCACCCCTGTCTGGGCTGTTGGAAAAGTAATTTTTCTTCAACCAGCTGGATTTGAATATGGAAACAATTTGTAATTACTCTGAGTCCTCCTGGGTGGCATTATCAACAGAGTGAGTCTGGAAGGGCAGGGGCTCCTAGGAAAGGAGGTGGGGAAGCCCTGATGTGGGGATGCACTGTTGGGAGGGGTTCCAGAGGTTTGCCCTAATCCAGCCTGCTTCTGCACAACCCCTAGACAGTGGTTCTCAACCTTTCTAATGCCACAACCCTTTAATACAGTTCCTCATGTTGTGGTGACCCCCAACCATAAAATTATTTTTGTTGCTACTTCATAACTGTAATGTTGCTACTGTTAATGAATCGTAATGTAAATATCTGTGTTTTCTGATGGTCTTAGGCTCTACAGCAGCGGTTCTCAACCTGTGGGTCGCTTAAGACCATCGGAAAACACAGATATTTACATTACGATTCATAACAGTAGCAACATTACAATTATGAAGTAGCAACGAAAGTAATTTTATGGTTGGGGTCACCACAACATGAGGAGCTGTATTAAAGGGTCGCGGCATTAGGAAGGTTGAGAACCACTGCCCTAGGAGGTCCTGCTCTCTCCACTCAGTTCCCATAGCCCTCCTGCCTTGCTGATCTCCGCACTCTGCCACCGTGAGCTTCTGGTAGGTGGTGCTATCTCTGTCAGTCCTTCCCTCTCTCTGACCACCTGTCTTTCCTAGGGCATACTTTTTTTGTGTGTCTGAAAGAATGGGGTCAAGAAATCAAAGGACTAGCAAGGAACAGAGAAACAGACAAGATGCTGCTATCTCTCTGGACCCAGCCCCTCCTATTACCTCGCACCCAGCTGGATTCTGGGGGGAAGGGGAGGGCCTCAGGGATCCAGCTGCATCACATCTGCAAGAGACCTGCTGAGTTTCTCTGGGCTCTGGGTCTCTAGTATGCTGTCATGAATATTCATAAAGAGGGAGGCAGCTCCCTAGGAGTGGAAGGGGCTAGAGCTCTGTAGGATAGGGTTCTGGAGGCTTCAGAGGGCCTGCTCCTACATCCTTGTGGGTACCCCATGTCTCAGTCATTCTCCCCACCTTTGCCCACCACATTAAGGCCTCAATCCCAGCAACCGAATTGCCCCTCACAATGCCCAAGCGAGGAGGCCTGGCATCTTCCCTGCCCTTGGGGTGGCTCTCAACACACCAAGCAGATAGCAAGCTGCCTGGCTTGGCTTTCACAATGGGGGATGAGCCTCGAAACCCAGAGACCTGGGGTGTATTTGAGGGGTCCAGAAGAACCCAGGTGCCCTGCCTGCCAGCACTGGGCCCAAGG
This sequence comes from Corynorhinus townsendii, assembly GCA_026230045.1. NCBI lineage: Eukaryota > Metazoa > Chordata > Mammalia > Chiroptera > Vespertilionidae > Corynorhinus > Corynorhinus townsendii. The sequence goes on from JAPDVU010000002.1 coordinate 201,986,060, forward strand.
CACAGGCCTCCTTGGGCCCACACTGGGAAAGGAAAGGTGCCGGCCCTCCTCCCTGCCTCACACAGCCTCATAAATCCCCTTAAGGTGACAGGTGATATTCCTTCATCGCCCCTTATTACCTCCTTCCATTAAAGTCGATAATCTCTCACAATCATTCACAACAAATGTCACTGAGACTGCTGGATGGGGGAGGGACTTGGGGAAGAAACAAGGGGCTTTTCTTTCTGCCTCTTCCTGGTCCTCCCCTGGGAGAGGTGGAGTCTTCTCATCCTACCCCCCGTCTCCAGGGAGACACAACTCAAGGGGCTTCAGTGGAGAAGTGGGGCTGGGATTGGGCAGGCTGGGGACTTCCTTCTTCCCTCGTTTGGTCCTTTCCTGGCCAGAGAACCTTTAAAAAGTAGGGTTCCATCTCACCCTCACTGCAAAGTTGCCTCCCTGCTGGCTTGTCCTCTGACCAGAGACATCTGATTAACCTTTGTCTTTGGCCAAAGCGGTGTGTCCCTGGTCTGCCCATCTTCCTGGTGGCAACATGCCCAGGCCACAAACCACCCAACCAGGGCCCAGAGCCACAGGCATTTTCCTGGGTGCTGTCTTTACCATGCGGCCTCTGGCCCAACCCAACTGTCCCTGGGCACAGTGCCAGGATGGGGACGGGGTGGATCTGTACATTTCTGCTACTTTTACACAAACAGATGCAACACGGGGGCGCCCCTGGCACAGGGAAAGGCGCTTATGGGAATAGACAAGGCAATCAGGAAAACATATAACACACTGCACACGTGTAGCATCCCCATGCCTAGGGACATGCAACATTGCAGAGTTTACACCACAGTATGCACCGAACATACCACACTGCAGTGTACATATGTGGCTCCTACATACAAGTGACTCACAGCACTCAGCACATATGTGGCACTTGTAAGCTTGCACACAAATAGCATCTCTACATACAATAACAAGCAACATGAATTCAGGACCTGAGCATATGTAAACACACCGTGCATGTGTGTAGCAGTTGCATGCATAGAGCCAGTGACCATTGCAGTGCACACATAAGGCACCTGTATGCATAAGCGTATGCAAAGTTCAGCGCACATGAGTGGCACATGCATGCACCGGGATATGCAATTTGCAATGCACATGGGGGCGGGGGTGGAGGGTGAGCAAATGCTCCAGTCCCCAGGGCCCCTGAGACCCTGGCTGACTGCGATGCCTCGATCCTAGGGAATCGCTGGAGGGGCGCCGCGGATCGCCTCATTCTGCTGGTTGCGGAGGTCCTGGGCGGGGCGGGGGCCTACCCTGGGCTTCTCCCGCGCCGGCGCCTGGGGCTCAGGGCGGGGAGGGGAGGGCGCGCTTGGCTCGGCTGGCGCTGCTCCCCCTGTAACAGGAGGCGGCGTACGTCGCCCCCGCCCCCCGCCCCTTCTCCCGCGGCTCCCAGCGCCCGGCGCGGCGCGCGCCCCCTCCCGGGTCCGGCCCGCGCAGGCGCCGCGTCCCGCCTCGGCCGTCACTCGGCCTGGCGCGCGCTGCGGGCAGCGGCCGGAGCAGCCGGAGGAACCCGGTTCGGCAGCGGCGGCGGAGGCGGTGGCAGAGACAGCTGCGGCGGCTCTGGGAGACCGAGGAGGATGCGGCGCCGGCTTCCAGAGTCCGGGGCTGCAGCCGCCGCCCGCAAATAGGAGGCGGTGCGAGACGCGGACGGTGATCCGGGCGGGGGAGTGGGGACCGGGGGTGGGGGGCGGCGGCAGGAGCCCGCGCCTGGCCGGGCGCCCGCCCGCCCGCCCCGCGCTGCTCCGCGGCGCCTTTTCTGCACCCGCCGCTCCGTGGATCGGGAGCCTTGGCCCTCCGCGCGGCTGCTACGAGCTGCCCCGCGCTCGGCCAGGCCCCCGCCTTAGGGATGGCAAACTTGCGCCCCTGGGTCGCCTCCGCCAGCGCCGGCTCCCGCTCCTGCTGCTGACGGCGCCCAGGTGAGTGCTCGGCCCCAGACCCCGATGCGGGCCCTCCCCAGCCCTGCCAGCGGGGTCCGGAGTTTCCGCACTAGCCCGGACTCGGGGCGCTCCCTTACCCATCTCTGCTGATTTCTCCCCTGCCCGAACTGACTTCATTCGGCACCTACCTACCACTCCCCTCTCTTTGAGAACTTACAAGCCTGGGGCCGAGGTCCCCTTGATCTCTGCTGAGTCCCTTTCCTGTCCCCTCCCCCTTACCCATCTTTGCTAAAGCGCCCCCACCCCAGCCTGACCCAGACCTTACCCCATCGCTGTCTCCAGTCTCTCCCTGTCTCTGCGTGGATCCGGGCCGTGCGCCCCCACCTTCATTAGAACCCCCTGTCCAACCTACAGCTCGATTATGTCACTCCCTTTAACCCCCCTCCTCGTCTGGATGCCGGACCCCGCTCCTCTCCTCCATTTCATCTCTGCCCGGAGTCCTTCCTGTCCCCATCTGCCCCGCATCGGTACCCGACCATGCTTCCCCTCTTATTTCTGTCCGATTGCCCCTTGCCCCCATATCTGACCCGTGTCCCGCCATCCCTCGCCAATCTCTGCTGCAAGTCCCCTCCCCCTCAGCCTGACTTGGGGCCGTATCCCCCACGTCTGCTCAGAGCCCCCCTCCTCTCCAGCCAGGATCTCGACTGGCCCTGCATCCCTGGCTCCCGTGTCCATCTTTGGCTGGAGTCTTATCTGTCTGTCCACCCCCGGGGCATAGAGCCAGGGACCAAACGCACTCTCCCGCAGCCCCGGGGGCCGGCATGATGGGCGCGGGAGGGGGCTGTAGGCTTTGAAGTTGGCGGCCACTCCCGCAGTCGGCTGGGTCCCAGGGAAGTCCTCCCCACGGCGGGTATAGAGCGGGCGAAGGGTCTGGCGCTGGCGGGGGGAGGGGCTCCCGGACCAAGAGATACTGCCCGCCAGCCGGTCTTGCCAGCTGCCGGCCGGGGCCCCGGGACGTCCTCTGGCGCCCCCTGCCCGCCGCCCTGGACCCACCACCCCCTTTTCCATTAGCCAGCAACCCCAGATTTCCGCAGCCCGAGCAGCAGCGGTGGCTGCGGGATTAGCGCTGGGAAGTCCCTGTAGAGAGGCGGTTGGGCGAGGCTGGGTGCTCCCTTGTGCTACCCCTGCCGAAACTGCTCTGGTCCTTCAGGCCGTGTACTTTGGGGGTGGGGTGGGTGGGGTGGAGGAGAAGGCTCATCCTAGTAGTAATTCAGGAGTCCCTGGAGCACAGACCAGCAGGACTGGCCCCTGGATTTGAGATGGGCTTGTCTGGGCTTGGGCGGTTGTCCCCAGGGAGCCTCTATCTGTCTCCCCGAGGGCAGTCCCCACCAGGTGGGAGGTGGGGGCATAGGTGGACTCTGTCTCGCTTGGGCATGGGGTAGGCAGTGGGGGAGTCCACCTGGCCCCCTGGACCAGCAGCCACCTGGGGAGTGTCCCCCACGCTGCCACAGGGGTGGGGGGTCAGTGTGGACTCTGTATAGGGTATGCCCAGGTGGTGGTGGAAGCATGAGAAAGGTCTCCCCTGGACCAAGATTGACGGAGATTTCCCCCTCTTCTTCCCTTCCCTTTTTCTCTTCCCCTCGTCTGCACCCCCTCCCCCCTCCCCCACACTCTTTAGGAAGGACTAGGTCCAGGTAGGCAACAAAGTGAGGTCCTGACTAGTCGCTGCCCTCTTTCCTCCCTTCCAACCCCAGGTAATGGAGCCAAGTAAGTAGTTAGGAACGCAGCTTTTGGTCAGAGGACCTGGGTTCAAAAGGTGTGTGACCTAGGCAAGCTACATAACCTTTCGGAGCCTCAGTTGGCCTTCTATAAAATGGGTCAATGATAATTGCCTCATGTAGTTGCTGAGAGAATGAAGTTAGATTGTTTGTATAGTGTCTGGCATCTAATAATGCTCAATGAGAATAGGTGTGCTGGGCTGTTTTCTTCAAGGCCAAGGTCAGGCCCCTCTCTACTCCACTCCTAATCCCAGAGGAGAAATGCAGAATAGGTCCTAGTGACTTCACTACAACCCCCAGGATAAGGAAGCCGGAAAACACCTCAGCCACCCCAAGTGGGTCCAGGGAGCCTTGACTGTTGTTCCCCCTTCCTCATTCATCCTTTGGCACCCTACTGGGCCACTCAGGGCTCAGCTCTACTCAGCGTTGCTGGGGTCCCTGTTCAGGTGTAGAGGCTGGCAGGTGAGATAAATACAAAGAAACCCGAGTCAAGGTCCCCAAAGACAGGCTGCCTGTTGGGGGGAGGGGGCACGTGAGAAATCAGTCACAGAGGAGCACAGGGGCACAGAGACGTCTGTCTCCACGCCCCTCCTGCCCAGGTCAGATGCCATCAGTAACTTTCCAGGGCAGTTAGCACTCCAGATCAGAGTTAGGGGGCCACCTGACCCGAGGGCCCCAAGAGTTTGAAGAAGCCTGGCTTTGGCGTGAGTGAAGGGCTCTGATGTTCTGTTTGGCTGGAAGTCCCGCAGGCAGTGTGGCCAGGCCTGGGTCCCACCTGGGAGTGGCAGCCTCCCTCTTGCCCTGGCAGCCCTGACATTGGGGAACAAAAGCTTTCGGTTCCTGTAGCAACGGCGGCTCCAGCTGCTGCAAAGTTCCGGGGAGGCGGGCGGAGGGCGGCTGAGTCACCGCCCCCTCCCCCGCCGCCCACGCCGCTCCGCCCGGGGGACTGGGGGCCGTCCCTCAACCCGCTCCTTATGGCGTGCTGGAGGCTCCCAGGAGTCCCCCTCCGGGACAGAGGGACCCTCGCGAGAGAGGTGGAGCGACTCTCTGCCAGTCTGGAGGGAGGGGCTGCCTGGGGGGCGATTCGCCCCCTCCCTCCGGATCTGCCCACCAGCTCCTGAGGCTGGATGGAGGGTGTGCCCCCTCTTGGATGCCAGAGCTCAAGGAGAGGGGGCCCTTGAGGACCCCGCCCCTCCCGGTCTCCCTCTCCCCCTCCCCCCGCCCCCGCAGGTGCGTGGGCAGGGGACTCAGAGGCCGGGACCGGGGGTCTCTGCCCCCGCGTCGGCCTGGGTTCGGCCCGCAGCGAGCACCGGGGAGGTGGAGGGTGAGTGACAGGCGGGCGAACTGGAGCTGCCGGGTGGATAAATTCGACCGTCTAGCGCACCGCCGCGCCCCTCCCCCCATCGCGGCCAGGGCTCCCGGTTCCCGGCCACCCAGCTTCCCCTGTTCCTAGCTGGCGGGGCGGAAAAGGGTCGATCCTAGGGATCCCTAGAGGCCCAGTCCTTGACTTGAGGTGCCCCACCCCGCCGCTCTGCTGTCCACCCACCCCGAGTCCTGTCTTGGTCCTTCCAGCTGCTGCGAAACCCTCTGACTCCCTCTTTGGTGCAGAAGGGAAGTCCGAGGCTGGGCAGGCCTGTGGGATCTGGGAGCCAGGGGGCCTGAGTGTGTTTGGGCAGAGGATGGGATTCCTAGGTTTGCTGGGAGGTGGCAGGCAGGCGGTGAAGTTAGCCTGAGGAGGGTGGGGGTGGGGGCGGGGGTCCCTGAGACTGAGATTACTCCCTCCAGCCACTCACCCATCTCAGCCCATTGAGGTCCTGAGAGAGGAGGCCTCTTAATTATTCTCTCCATTAACTTCCAGACCCAGGAAGTGCTTCCTCAGAGCTGACCTCATTGCCTTTCCTGTTTAGTTAGTTCTTGTGCCTGGAGGGTTGTGGGCTTACAGGTGGCAAGTTGTGGTTCAGCCCGTAGAACCTTCCCAGAGGCAGCCGTTGACCTCAGCAGGAAAGAGGGGAGTTTGTGAGGTTCTGAGGAGGAGGGGGCAGGCGGGGGAGGGACTCTGTGGGCCCTCTCCCTGTGCTGGCCTCTGTGAGGCCGAAGGAGAAGGTGCATACAATCCGGAGGGAGGGCAGGGATCCATGCTCAGGGAGGTCAGTCATGGCTAATAACTACTTAGACAGCCTGTTAGGCTAGGTCCCCTCCCAGGGAAGGCTCTCTCTGACCTCGCCTGGAATTGGGCTCCTTGCATTATTTTGTGTGTGGAGAGTGATATAAAGAGGGGCCCCTAAAAAGTCATATGCCACAGCAGGAACAGAGGCTCATACACGTACTCAGGGTGAAATTCTGGAATTGGTGTGAAGGGGTGTCTGAAGGAGACTGAGTAGAGGAGGGGTTTGGGCCGGTTAAGAGGTGCCTCAATCCTGGAGTAGCTACACTGTGGCTCTGAAGGATGTGGACCTAGTGCTTCTTGGTGGGTCTGGACTATGGAATAGGGTGCAGTGGAGGCCCTGGAGGTGGGGGAGCTGGGACCCAAGGGCTTCAAGCAACAGGAAGGAGCAGCAGGTCAGCTCCTGCCTGACCCTTAGCTGTCATATCCTGAGCCTCAGAGAACCCAATACCTGTGTGTGTTCACACTGGAGAGTACATTGCATCTCTGCCTCTGTGAACAAACGTTTGGCTCTTTATACTCTCATACATGTGAATGTGCACAGTCCTGTGTGCATGTGAGTTCCCACATCACTGGTCTACACTCATCTATGTGCATGTGAATCTTTGTACACGCAGAACACCTGTGATCACCTGTCTAAATATGCATCCATGCTTTTGTGTGTATGCCTGTCAGGTCCAGGGATGTTCTAGCTCATGTGTGTTGGTGTCTGTGTGGGGAGATTTCCCGCCGGCTCTAAGTGGGGGAGGCGAGGCCAATTATAATGAGCTCCCACCTCCCCTCTGCTGAGCCCCAGCCATGGCCTGAATTTTGCAGCCTGCTTAAAAATAATTGGGGACAGCGGGGGGGATTGGATGTCAATCATTATCAGCTGCTGGCTTTGCTGGTGCTGCAGCAGGCTGGGCGGACTGAACAGTTTGGGACAGGGATGATGCAGGGTGGGGAAGACCAAGAGTCTGGTTCCTTTTTCTGGGGGGACAGTGGAGACATAGCCTTGTCTGACTTCTGCTGAAAAACTCCAGGAGGGTCTTTGGAGGAGGGTGGGGTAGCTCCTCCCCTGCAAATGGGGCTGCCTGGTGCTTGCCTGCCCCCACCCCTCTAATTTGTGACCAGGGCTTGGGCCTGGCTCAGAATTGTAGCATGTGGGATCTGGCGCAGCGAGGAGCTCCCTTCTATACAGGGATGGGAATTCTGAAGTTCTAATTCCTGCCCCCTCCCCCAACCTCCAGCCACGATGTAGACTCCTGAACAGCTGAGGGGAACTCTCTCCCTGGGGAGCAGCCTTGTCCTAGGAAAATCTAGCCATACCTGTGAATATTCCTGTTTGTGATTCAGTTCCCAGAGATAATGGCTTGTCCATCAGGCCTGAAGCCTGAGCAAGGAAGGGGACTGAGCAAGAGGCTGTTGGTGGATGAGAGAGAAACCCACGCTGGGGCCGCAGGTCCTGAACTCCAGTTCCAGCTTGGCCACTCTTGTGCAATCTTGAGCAGGCTGCCTCCCCTCTCAGAGCCTCATCTTTTTTCCTCTAATGTGGAACAAGCAGGCTCCAGGGGCCCATCCAGTGCTGTGAGCTATGCTGTGGACACGGAGGAGGAGGCAGTGTGGATCGATTTGGGGGCAGGGCTGGAAATGGGTCTGAGCAGGCTGTGGGCAGTGACTGTGTCCTGGCTAGTGAGCGGTTCTTGTCCACTCTGGCCTGACTGCCTGGTGTGTCTGTCAGGGTTGGACTTGGGTCCTGTTGCCCGCGCTCCCCCGCCCCCCCCCCCCGCACCACACACACACACCTAGAGGTTATTCACACTTGCTGGGAGCTCACCTTAGGGCAGCATTTTGAGGGGTGAATGTGGAATCAATGAACTCTGGTTTCCACTCTTAGGTCCCTGAAGACTCATGAGATTTGAGCCAGCCTTGGGGAAATAGCAAGGGACAGAGGTCATAATCGGGTGGTGTGGACTTTCAGGCCAGGGCTGTGGGAGCTCAGAGCAGGGAGATGGCATGGTGGCCTCACTGGGGGTAGGCCCTTGAGCCAGGCGTTGGAGGATAACCCAAGAGGGGAGGGGAAGATGGGCTTGTGGGGAATTATTGCACCCATTTTGCAGATGCCACTCCTGCTCATTTCCACCAGGAAATCCACAGCAGCAACACTGTTGATGTGCATACGTGTGATGCCCTCCCATGGGCATGGCTTGGGTTGTATGCAGTCTGGCACACTGGTGGTCACGCCCCCCCTTTTTCTCCCACTCAGTAAAGCAACTGAGTGAGAATGACCTTGTTCCAGGAATAACCTTGAATCGCTTTGATTTATAAAAAAGCAAATCATCAAACATCGCTACTTTGACAATTACTGCTGGATTACCCATGACACACTGTGACGGGGAGCAACAGTTCCGGAGAATACAAGTTGGGTGGCGGGGGTGGGGCTGGATCCTCTTGTCAAGCTGAGATGCTTGTGGTTGAGGGGACTGACCGAGGACCATAGGATAACAGTAACAATGACAACGAATGTTTAAGTGCCCACGAGATTCCAGGCACTCTCCCCTGCCTTCATTCTATAGGTAAGAAACGGAGGCTCAGAGAGGCCAAGTCCCTCGTCTAAGATCACACAGGTAGTCTTAACCACGAGGCCCACTACCTGCAGTTTAGCCACAGGAGATTCAGAGCTCATGCTGGCTGTGCCTCGAGCCACTGACACTGTCTCTCTCCACAGGGCAAGGGACATAGGATGACCCCAGCCTGTCCCCTCTTACTATCTGTGATTCTGTCCCTGCGCCTGGCCGCCGCCTTCGACCCCGACCCCAGTGCCTGCTCCGCCCTGGCCTCCGGCGTGCTCTACGGGGCCTTCTCACTGCAGGACCTCTTTCCAACCATCGCCACGGGCTGCTCCTGGACGCTGGAGAACCCTGACCCCACAAAGTACTCCCTCTACCTGCGCTTCAACCGCCAGGAGGAGGTGTGCACCCACTTTGCACCCCGCCTGCTGCCCCTGGACCACTACCTGGTCAACTTTACCTGCCTGCGGCCTCGCTCGGAGGAGGCGGTGGCCCAGGTGGAGTCGGAAGTGGGGCGGCTGGAGGCGGAGGAAGCAGCGGGGTTGGAGCTGTGCGGTGGCTCAGGTCCCTTTACCTTCCTGCACTTCGACAAGAACTTCGTGCAGCTGTGCCTGTCGGCTGAGCCCTCGGAGGCCCGGCGCCTTCTGGCACCGACAGCCCTGGCCTTCCGTTTTGTCGAGGTCTTGCTCATCAACAACAACAACTCCAGCCAGTTCACCTGCGGTGTGCTCTGCCGCTGGAGTGAGGAGTGTGGCCGCGCCGCCGGCAGGGCCTGTGGCTTTGCCCAGCCGGGCTGCAGTTGCCCTGGTGAGGCTGGGGCCAGCCCTGCCACCACCACACCTCTAGGTCCCCCTGCTGCCCACACCCTGTCCAATGCCCTGGTGCCCGGGGGCCCACCCCCATCCGCTGAGACCGATTTGCACTCGGGGAGCAGCAATGACCTGTTCACAACCGAGATGAGATATGGTGAGTCTGAGCCGGGCCTGGGTGGGTGCCTGTGTCCAGGGGACTGACGGTGCCGCCTGCTGGTGCCCCTCCTGGCAGATCCATATAGCTGTTCACCCATGTCCCCGCTGTGCCCAGCATTGTCTAGATGTCGGGGTCATCAAAATGTATTAGGGTTACACCTCCCCCTTAAAAGAGTTTGCAGTCTGGGTGGATGAAGGGGAGCCCAGATCAGACAGAGATTATGATAAACCCAGGGAGGGGACTGCCTAAATGGGCAGTCAGGGAAGGCTTCCTGGAGGAAGTGAAAAGGAGCAGAGATCTGAAGGTCAGGTGGAAGCGCGCCAAGCCAAAGGAGTGGTGAGGGCATTCCAGGCCGAGTGAGCCACGTGTACAAAGGCCCAAAGCTGGAGTGGCTGTGGAAGGCCCTGGCATGGCAAGTTGACAAGTGTGCCTGGAGGCTGGAGTAGCAGGGAGCAGGGCTGCGTTCCTGCCCACATGGGTCACTGATTATTGTCGGTGGCCCCAGGGTCGGGGCAGAGGGAGCTGCAGAAGAATGTGCCTGGGTGGAGAGGCCCAAGCTTCTAGGCTGCCTTGGAGGGCTGGGCTGGCTCAGCTCCCAGCATCTACTGTCTCCCCCCCGCTCTGGGCCCACCTGGGACTGAGGCCTCCAGCTGCTAGAGCTTCCTGCTGACTGGGCAAAAGTTCTCTGAGTCCTTGAGTCCTGCCTGCTCCTGCTTCCACTCCAGCTCCCTTCTGCCAATCCTTCCCGCTGCTTCAAGGCTCCAAACTCCTCAGCTGGACCCATGTGCCTGCTGACCAGTGCTGGGCCAGGGCCTGGCTAGGGGCCTGGCAGGGAGTTGGATGGGAGGGAGGCAGATCTGGGATCTGATTCTTAGCTCTGGTACTAATGGGAAGTTCCCTCCCCTCTCTGGGCCTCAGTTTCCCCATTTGGGATAATAGGTATTGGCCGACTCTCATGAGGATGTCACGCAGGGATGTAAGTCAGAGGGGACATCTGGATCAGACTGAGAGAGGACCACAGGGAGGCAGTGGGGCCCGCGGGAGGGCTGCTAGGAGTATTGGAGGAGTAGGATCTGTCCCCATCCCTGCTTTGGAGGCCAGAGTCATGGAGTTGGGCTCCACCTTTGACTGTTACCTGGAGTGGACCCCCCTTTTAGGCACCAATTTCTTGCCCGTGTAATGGGGAGATATCCCTGAATTAATAAGAGGGCGTGTTTATCACGACAATCCTTTTGGGGAGGGGCTTCTCAGCCTCCCCCATGAGACACCTGGCATTGTGCCCAACCTTGGCAAGTGCCCCATGGCCTTGCCCTGGCCTCTGTCCTAGGCCAGCTTGGTCTCTTAACAGTGGTCAATGAAGCTGTCCCAGTGACAGCTAGGCTGTGGGCAGGTTTCAGGCCCTGGAGGCTGGCCTGGGATTTAGTGCCTGCAGGAAGAAATTGAATTTCCCCTCTTTGTCGAACAGCTGTGGAGAGTGCCAGGCATATATCAGGAGGTTTATGGCTCTTCCTGCCTGGCCGCCACTGCCTGTCACTCCGTGGGGGCCTCCATCATGCTCAGCAGAGGGTGTGTTCTTTTGTCTGGCTTTCCCAGTGGTCCATCGGCCCAGTGGTCTGTAGTGGATGGAGCACGGCTCTGCCCTCCTGGGCAGGCACCATCTGGGCAGGCTGCCATGTGAAGCACGGAGCCAGGAGCAGCCAGCTGGGCTTGGTTGAAGCCGGAAGCAGGGGTTGGTTGGTAGCTAGGGTGTCTTTGGGGATCAGAGAAGACTGGTTATAGGAAGGGCACCATCATCCCAGCCTCTGCCGCAGCCTCTGGGACTGAGGATGGGTGGAGGTTGGATGCTGATAATCCTTGGACACGAGGCCTGGTATCCTTTCTGAGCAGGGAGCTCTGGGCTCCCAGCTGTTCCCAAGCCTGACTCTGTTTATGCCCCTTGTCCTGCTTGGCATGTTTCCAGGCTGCTCCCTGGGTTGCCTGCAGGAAGGCCCTGCGGGGAGTTTCAGGGAGTGATGGGCATCAGCCATCATAAGTGGGCTCACACAACATGCTGGGGCTCACAGCTGGGCTGGCATAGCCTCTTTCTCTCCCCTGGTAAACAAGAGACTCTTCCTCTCTGCCACCTCCTCCCTTTTGCCACTCTGGGGCAAGACTCAGTTTAGTCCATGTGGCAGGGAGTGTCTGAGGGCCAGTGACATCATCGGGGCCCAGGGCCCTCTGTGCCTGGTGGCAGCACAACCTTTGCCAAGCCTGTGGCCCCATCTCCACGCTTCTCTTCACCTCCTTCCCACTGGCCAGCGGGACCCATGTACCAACTGTAGGAGGACCGGCTGGCACACAGAGCTGCCAGATTGAGAACAAGATTGGTGGGGATGGTGGTGAAGACAGGACCCTCCTCCTGGCCCCTTTGCCAGGGACTGGGGCAGAGAGCTGTGCTCACCTCCTCTGGGACACCCCGAGTAGGGTCAGTGGCAAGGCCAGGTGGGGTGGGGCTGGTGGTCCTGCAAGAGCAGTGAGGCCTGGAACTGGTAGGCAGTGGCGGAGTGGAGTGCCAGGGCTCGCCTCAGAGCTGAGTGCGTTTGACAAGAGGGTACAGGCGCCTGTTAATTTCACGCAAACTGCCTTTGATAGATCTCTTGTTATTTTTGGTGAGTTGAGCCATAAATTTGTGCCATCTTGCTGCTGCAATCTGTTAAGTGGGGGGAAAGGAAGAAAGGGAAGGCAGGCAGGAAGGAGCTTGGTAGAGGATTGGAATGGAGGCTGGTAGAGGCCTGGGCAGGAAGGTGGGTCTTAGAGGTGGTGCCAGCTGCAGAGCCCAGCTCCGGGGGGCCAGCCACCAACCTGCAGTTCCTGCCCACCGACCCTCCTTTTCTGAGGAGGCATCAGCCAATGGATAGCTGTGCAATGTGACACCTGAAAGAGAATGTCTTTCACTCTTACCACCCCTCTCCCTCCTCTGCCACCTCCCTGGCTCCCCCCAGGGGCCCTGTCCCACCTTTGTCTCCCCATCATCTGAGTTCCATTCCTAAGTCATGGCTACAGGGTGGGTCTGGGGTCTCCTGAGCATCCTGCCAGGGAGGCAAGATTGGATTCAAATCCCCTTTCTGCCACTGCTGCTGTGTGTTACTTCCCTGATCCAGCGCCCAGAGACTGTCCTTTGTGACCCAAACTCCTCAGCCTGGCCTTCTAGCCCCACTCCGGACCCAGCTGCCACCTGCTTTTTAGCCTGCCCTCTAATTCTCTCCTACTCTTTCAGCCAGAGCTCCTCCCCTGAACTCCCTGCTTTCTGGCCTCCTTACCTTTTCTCGGGCTGTTTCCCTCACCTGGAATGCCCTTTGCCCTTGTTTATCCAGAACTTCCGAACCCTTCTAAGCACAGCTCAAGCCCTGTCTCCTCGGACCTGGCTTACCCAGTCCTGGATTGGCCTTTCTCCTCTCAACACTCAGGCCCTGCTCTTGGCCAGCCTGGTCTGGTGGCAGGAAGTGGGGCCTGACCTGCCTGTTTTGGGCTCAGACATGGGGGAGGCAGAGCCTCTCTCTGGGTGGGGTGGAGGAGACCTAGCACATGCCGTGCGTTTCCTGGAAGAGACTTCCAGCCCCGGCCTGTGCTGCTGGAGCTCTCTCTGTGTGCTCTATCACGGGATGGAGAGTGGGGCACAGACTCCTCCCCACCCCCCCAATCTCAGCAGGGGCTGAGCCCCAGCCCACCCATCACACACGTCTTCATGTCTTTATCAGAATGCCGTTTGTGCCAGGCCTGGGGCTGCCTCAGACTGAATGAGATCCAAGGTAGACCAGACACCCCCTTCTGCCCTTTGGTAGTGTAGAGTGTGGTCAAGGCCACAGGCTGAAGTTGCCCAGCCCAGCTTCAATTCCTGACCCCACCACTGATTAGCTGTGTGACTGCAGGCTAGTTTCTTCACCCCCGTAAAAGGGGGATGGTAGAGCTATTCCACAGAATAACAGGATTAAGCAAGAGAATGTGGGCAAGTGCTTAGCACAGTGTCTGGCACATGGTTCGTCCTTACTAAATAGTTGACTGTTGTCATAATTTAGTGTCATAGGTATGAAGAACATGTGCTGATGTCAAGGGAGAGGAAGAGTAAGAGATTAAACCACAAAGGGATGAGAAGGCAGTTTAAAGAAGGTGATTCTGAGTTGGGTTTTGAGGAGTGAATAGGAATTCACTAGCTTGTGACATTTCCCCTTAAATTGACAGGCTTTTAAAGTTCTTTTTATTAAAAAGAAATTTTATATCATAAATGGAAAAAGGGCATCACTTCTTTGAAATAGAAGATAACCAACAACAACCACAGTGTAAACAAAACGACGTTATCCAATTCTAGCGAAATGCTTGTCCCTCCTCTCAGTTTATTAGAGAAATCAGCATGTGCGGGGGAGGGAGGTGTTAAAATCTTCATCTTTCATGCGCTAGGAAGGATTAAAAGTAAGGTGACCATACAATCCATCATCGAAACCGGGACCGTTTGGAGGTTATAGAGGGGGAAGAGGTGCTGTTCATTACATCAGGGCAACAGGTGCAACCTGGACTGTCCCGGGCAGGTCGGCAAAAGTCACCCTAATTAAAAGAGACCTGGAAAGGGGATACGCTTCTCTGTCCATGATCCGGCACTGTTTCCTGGCACTTTTGTGAGCCACCCCAAGTCCTTTCCTGTTGCATGCTTTGTGAAACCTGGTAGGCGCAAGGGCTTTCGAGGTAGAGGAAACAGCCTGTGCGAGGGTGTGGAGGTGTGAGCGTGCCAGGTATGGGGAGATACACAGACTGATGTTGCTGGACAGTGCTACCTCCCCCACAGTGGTGGGAAATGGGGCCAGGCCCCTGACTGCAATCTGCAAACCCTGGGACCTCACCCTATTGGCCGAGGGCTTTAAGTAAGGCAGCAAGGAGTTGGGTGTCATAAGGGAGACAGCGTGAGTCAGATGTGGTCTCTGCTCTCGAGGAGCTGCTGGCCACGTGGGGATGGTGGCAGGGACCCAGCTAGCTCTGCTGGGAGGCTGGACAGATAGGCCAGCAGCTTGGGGAGGAAGTCATTGGAGGGGGGTTGGCATTGTGGCTGGGTTTCTGGTCTCAGAGGGACAACCAGCCTGAACGGTGGAGGCAGAGCCTAGAGGTTTCAGAAGCCACCTCCCTCTGCCCCTGCACCCCTGGGATTCTGACGCATTAAGGGGTACAAGAAGCACTGCTGGGGCTGGGGAGCCGCATGTCATGCGGATCAGTTGGTGCCTCCTCAGGGCTGTGAGGTCAGCCTCAGGGAGGATGCCGAGCGCCTGGGGACTGCTTTGTAAATCGCACCGCTCTCTCTGTGGAAGTGATTATTATCGTGGTTATTTTTAACAAGTTCCTGACAAAAGAAGCTGAGGAGGCTGGACTGTGGAGTTTGGGGGACAGAGTCTGCAGTCCTGCTCAAATGGCAGAGAGCTTGTGCCCACCCTGCCTGCCAGTGCCAGAGGCGAGACAAGAATGGCTCCTGTGTGGATGGGTGGAGGAGCCCTCAGAGATCTCTGGCCCATGTTTGCTGGATGCCTGTCTTGTGTCTGGCTGCTCAGAGCTAGGTCCCCTGTATAAGATGGGCAAGGGAGATTGAGACTCTCCCTCAGTGCTCACGAGAGGGATAAGTCCCGGATACTCAGCTACAGCAGGAGGCAACCTGGGGTCTAAGCCAGAGAGAAGGGACCAACATACCCAAACCCCTGTGTGGTCAGCCGAGGAAGGCTTCCTGGAGGAGGTGGCACTTGACATGTAGAAAATGTTGGCAGACTGACGTGGAAGAAGGGAGGGGAGCATTTGTATATTCAAGGGAAAACAAGAGGGGGTGGCAGCTCCTTTTCATTGAGAGGTTATTATACTCCACGTGGGCCATAACTCTTGTTTTCTTTTATTCTCACAATGCACCTGTGATAGGAAGTGTCATATTTACTTTCACTTGAAGATTTTTAAGCTCAGAGAGGCAAGGCCACTTGCCCAAGGGCACACAGCAAGACTGTGGCAGAGTTGGGAATCAGACCTACATTTGCCTTGCTCCTACATCTATGTTCTTCCCACTCTCCACATGGCCCGCCAGTGTGTTTGGCTGCCTCATGGGGAGGGGAGAACAGGACTGGGCAGGCCAGTAGGGGCCAGAACATGCCAGGCTCAGAGGTTGACATGGTGGCTGTAGCACTGGGAGCCACTGAAGGTTCCTCAGCAGGGGAGTGTGTCTGGAGCCAGATTCCTAGACCAGTGGTCGGCAAACTGCAGCTCGTGAGCCACATGTGGCTCTTTGGCCCCTTGAGTGTGGCTCTTCCACAAAATACCACGGCCTGGGCGAGTCTGTTTTGAAGAAGTGGCATTAGAAGAAGTTAAAGTTAAAAAATTTGGCTCTCAAAAGAAATTTCAATCGTTGTGCTATTGATATTTGGCTCTATTGACTAATGAGTCTGCTGACCACTGTCCTAGACAATCACTTTGGAGATTGTCTGCAGAGGAGAATCAGGCTCACCTTGGGAGGAGGGGGAGAGGGGGCGGATGTGCAAAGGAACAGTTAGAGAGTGGTGAGAAACAGGATCATAGAGGCAAGTCTGAGGGGCTTTGGTGGGGCGAGGGAGTGACGTGGGGTCCCCTGGGAATTAGGAAAGGTGTCTTGGAGGAGGTCCAATGGAATTGCATTTTGTCAGAGCCAGCACAGTTCAGTGGAAAGAGCACGGCCTCCAGAGTCAGACAGGCCTGAGTGCGAATCCCCATCAGCCTCTCTGCAGTGAGAGGCTTTGGAGGCTCGTTCCTTACTAGGGAATGGGAGAACCCGTCCTAACGAGGGGGAAATGAGCTGATGAAGAGGGCACGGCGACTGGCACGTAGCAGTTGTGGAGTAAGGGTTATACCTTCTTCAACACAAAGCGGAACCGGGCAGGAGTTGATCCGGGAAGCCTGTCCCAGGCAGCAGGTCCGTCTGTGCCCACGTTAGGCAGCCAGGTGGGAAAACTGATAGATGGCAGGTCTGTGAGCTTCAGAGTCCCTGGTCCAGTAAGGCCTCAAGCTCACTGGGTGGGACACTTGGGAGTTTTAGGGGTGCTCGCACCCCTTCCTAGGCCCCTCCTTGTCCTCTTGGCTCAGCTTCCTCGCAGACTCCCCCTGTTCTGGGCCCAGAGCCAAGCTGGCTGGGGCCTGCACATGGTAGATGCTGAATAAATGTTTGTTTCAGTAGGTGACACCTCTAGCCCTATCTGTCTTCTTCCCCCTAAACTGGCTCGCACATGTGGGGGAAATAAATAGCTGGCCACTCCTCTGAGGAAGGTGGGGTGGGGGTGGAGGGAGGGCAGGCGGCATGGGCCCCTGCTGTGTGGCCCCCTGCTGTGTGGCCTTGGAGTTCCTTCCCCTCTCTGGCCTGCCCAGGAGGCTAGGAGAGGGACTCAAGCTGGACCTGGGACATGTTCTGATTTTCCATTAGGGTGAGTTTCTAGCAAACACCACCATCATGTCTGGTTATGTTGTGGGGCTGGCCTGCACACGGCTGGTGAGTGCTGA
The DNA here is from genome assembly GCA_026230045.1 of Corynorhinus townsendii. NCBI lineage: Eukaryota > Metazoa > Chordata > Mammalia > Chiroptera > Vespertilionidae > Corynorhinus > Corynorhinus townsendii. The sequence goes on from JAPDVU010000002.1 coordinate 202,002,963, forward strand.
GCAGAGGACTGGAGACCACAGGGAGCAGTGAGTCCGGGACAAGCAGGTCAGGCTGCTCTGTCACTTTCTCCTGCTTGATTTGATGGTCTTCCTGGACGCCAGGCTGGTGGGGTGTTTTTGTCACAATGATGGTCAAGACACCAAAACAGGAGCTGGATAAGGGGATTCTTGGCTCAATTTGCAACAGATTGAAGGCTTCTCTAGAGTGTTTATTCATAAATGGGTGTCAGGTTCATTAATAAATAGGTGGATGGTTGCTGGGCAAAGCTGATATTCAAGATTATAAATAACTGTTTCCAGTGACCCTGCCATGAGGTGGGGGAGGAAGCTTAGGAGCAGCATGTTTATTGATATTTCCCTGGACCGGATTCTGTGCGGGCGTTCACTGCGGCCAGGGAGATGGCTCACACACAGCTTTCCTTCAAGTGGCTCATGGGTGGGAGGAAGCTCAGACAGTCAGAAGATGGAATCATCTGTGAGGAGAGGGCACACAGAAGAGGGGGCAGCCAATTCTGTCTGGGAAGTGGGGGACAAAGAAGACTTCACAGATGAGGGATCATTTGAGTTGGGTTTTGAAGGTCAAGTAAGAGTTTTCCAGGCAAAGAAGGTGGGGAATAAGCAGTGGAGGTTTGAGAGGAGATGATGATCCTGTTTTGAACATGCTGAGTGTGAGCCTTCCCCACCTCCCCCCACATCGGGAGACCTGTTCAGGAGGCAGCAGACTAGACAGGAGTGAAAGGGAGGCGGCGGGGGCGGGGGGGGGGGGCAGGGAGAGAGCCGTCTGGGATAATGGCTTGGCAGCAGCCATTCAGAGGGGTTAATGAAGCCTGGAGCAGGGACGCAGAGTGTGCAGTGAAAACAGGACAGTGTGGATGCCTGAAGCAGCAGGAAGATGGACCAGTAGGCAGACTGGGCCCGAGGAGCCAGAGAGGCAGGAGGAGGGTCAGGGGAGGGAGTGTTTCAAGGCAGGAAGAATCAACAGGGACAAATGCTGCCCAGGGGTCAAGTGAGACGAGGTCTGCGAAGTGTCCATAGGATTTAATAGCAAGGAGGCGTGGGTGACTTTGTCAAGAATGGTTTCAGCAGAAAGATGTGGTCAGAAGCCAGACTGCAGTGGATTAGCAGGCGAGGTGACATTTGAGCCAGGACGTGAGTGGCAGGTGAGAAACTGGAGTGCCAGCTGTGACCCACTCCTTGATGGCGAAGAGGAGCCAGAGGGCAGTGGCCAGAGGAGGATGGAGGGTCAAAGGAGGGCTCCCCGCAGAAGGGAGGAGGCCTGGGCACATTCCTGGGCTGCGATGAGGAGAAAATGCTGACGGAAGGCCGATGCGAGAGGGCAAATGGATGGAGTCCTCCTGGGAAGAGTGGAGGAGTGGGATGCGGGATCAGCCGAGGGGCTGGCCTTTGTGAGGAGAAGAGCTGCAGGAAAGTTGGGAGGTGGAGGGGTGGGACAGGAAGTGTGTGTGAGGGGGTTCTCCTGTATTATAGCTTCTGCTTTTTCTGTAACGAGCTTGTCACCGAGGGAGTGGGTGGACATGGGCTTGAGGAGAGAGGTGAAGGTCTGATACAGCCAGCAAGGAGGGGAATGGGGAAGGCAGGGAGCCGGGAAGGGCTGCTGAGAAGCCTGGGTGCCCAGCGGATGTGCAGCCTGAGTCTGTCGTGGTGCCAGTTGGCACAGCTGTGGATTTCTTCAGCAGCCTGGGGGTGGGTGTGGAGAAGACGGCTTGTCGCATGGCTCCAGGGTGGGGGGCTGGCTGAGCGGGTGTGGTGGGAGGGCTGGGTGAGCAGATTCAGAAGCTGGCAGGCGTGGCACCAACACCTTCTCAGTGGTCCCGATGGAGGTAGGGCCCAAAGTGAGGCCAGGAGGCCCTCAGATACTGTTCAAAGGGAGGAGGCCCAGGGGCTGAAGGGTGGCATGTGTGGGTGAAGGAGGGGGGAGTTGGGAGGGGAGGGGAGAGGATAAAAATAAACCAGGCAGTTCCTGCCTCCTGAGCATTCGCCATGTGCCAAGCAGTGTGCTGAGGGCTTCGTGGCCTGCTGTTAGGGAGTGTTCGAATATTGTGTCATATTGTGTAAAAATGAGGTCAGAGAGGCAGCGGCACTTGCCCAAGATCACACAGCTGGGCAGTGTCCACACCCCAGTTGGGATCCAGGCCTGCCTGACTCCAAAGATGTTTGTGGGTCCGGAGGGGAAGTTCTGGGGATGATGCAGAGCAGGTCTCAGGACTGGCGGCTGAAGTGGAGCAAAGGGCCTGGCATGGAGGAGACTAGAAGCTGGGCGGAGTGGCAGTTGAAGGTCCACTGGACAGCAGTTTCCTCAGGGTGGCCACTCTTCACGCCCGGCCAGGAAGAGCTTCTCTCTGATGCAGAGCCTGGACTGGGCGCCAGGGGCCAGGAAGAGCACAGCCCTCTTGGGTTCCCTTAAACACAGCGCCTGTTGTGTGCTGGCGAGGCTTTTAGAAACAGGAGAGGGCCTGGGGTTGGGGAGAGGAGTGCCTTCTGGTCTGGGGCAGCGTGGGCTGAGCCCTGTCCCCAGATGCAGTTCCAGGTCCACTTGCCCAGCAGCCTCTACATGAGCTGGGTCTTCCCCCTTTGCACGCACGTCTGCCCATCCCTGCTACCCAGCCTGTGGGGAGGGCGTGGAAGAGCTCCCGTCTGAGCAGGAGGAGCCAGCTCTGGGGAACGGGAGCCCCCAGCCCCTCCTCCAGCGCTGGTGGTGCTTCCAAGGCCTAGAGCCCTGTGAGGTTGGGGCCAAGGCAGCATTGCCTCGTGGGGGCCTGCTGCTCTCCTGGCCGAAGGGGCAGTGGGAAGGAGGGTCTACTGGATGTGGGTATCTGACCTGGGCCTTCAGGTCACAGTCCAATGCTGCTTGGGGAGCCAAATCCAGGCCCAAGACCCAGCCCTGGCTTGGTGTGAACCGTGCCCCAGCGACAGGCTTGGGGGTGGTCACAGCCGCCTGGCTGGGTGTTTGTCAGTCCTTGGAGTCAGCCATGTGAGGGGAAAGAGCTTGGGTTTCAGGCTCACCAAGTTGTGTGGTCTTGACAAGTCACTTCTCCTCTCTAGCCCTCAGTTTCCCCATCTCTAAACAGAGAGGGAGTCCCTACTTCCCAGGGGAGGATTAAAGCAATGGGTATGGACAGCCCTGGGCACAGGAGTCTCCCAGAGCTCATTAAGGAGTGGCTACTCCCCTAGTCTGCCTGAGGCAAGAGCAGGAAAAGAAAGTTGTGAGGTTATGGGCGAGTCCTGTGTGGCCTTCTGAGCCTCAGTTTCCTTATCTGTAAAATGGCGGTGGTGGGGCAGGGGGCAGGACTTGATGCCCTCTCAGCATCGTCTGCAGTTGGTTCCAGACCCTCAGGCTGAGGGCGAGCAAGGCTGCCCTCTCTGTGCCACTCCGGCAGGACAGAGCTGGCCTTGGCTGAGCCCCTGCCACCACCTCCGTGTTCCAGGTGAGGAGCCGGAAGAGGAACCAAAGGTGAAAACCCAGTGGCCAAGGTCTGCAGATGAGCCTGGGGTATACCTGGCACAGACAGGTAACTCGGGCCCGCCTCCCCTCCTCTATGGCGGGGGCCCGACTGTGTGGCATCTGGTGGCATGTGTGCTTGGCATGTGCCTGTCTGTTTCTATGTTCTGGAGCTCAGTTGCATCTTTCTGTCACGCGAGGCCTGTGGGCCGGGCTGGGGTTGCCTCCTGAAGGGCTTGTCACTTGGGGTCAGGGTAGGAGGATGCCTATGAGACTGAATGCTTGGACGGTGCCCCCTGCCGCCGACGCTGTCCCTCTCTTGTAGGTGACCCTGCGGCTGAGGAGTGGTCCCCGTGGAGCGTGTGTTCCCTGACGTGTGGGCAGGGTCTGCAGGTGCGGACCCGCTCCTGTGTGTCCTCCCCCTATGGGACCCTGTGCAGTGGGCCTTTGCGGGAGACCCGGCCCTGCAACAATTCAGCCACTTGCCCAGGTATGCCCATCCTCCCCTCCTGGTCCGCCCGCAGGGTGAGGGCCCACCTGGGACTTGGGCAGGTTCATCTTCCTTTCATTCAGCAAATTTGATTGTCCCTCATGCTGTGCCCAGCCCCACCCAGGGCACTGGGGACACAGATGGAGCAGACCAAGGCCCACACCAGTGGGCTGGGTTCTGGGCACATCACTCCACAGATGCCTGGGGCCTGGTAATCAGCTTATCTTTTTACCCTCCTTGCCCTTCGTGTTCCCTATGCTCTGACCACACCAGCACCCCTGCACTTTCCCACTGCCCTGTATTTCCTTATTCTTGTCCTATTCCCCACCCTCCCCACCTGGACTATCAAAATTCAGCCTTTTAAGATCTAAGACAAATGCCCCTTAAAAAAAGAGAAAAAAGAAAAAGAAACCTTTCCTGATCATCCCTTCCCTCCTCTGACTCCCCACCCCACTCCCCAGGGAGCCTCCTGTGGCCCCCGAAGCCTGCCCCAGTTCAGCATGGAGTTGAGTGTGCATGTGCCTGCTGGGAGGGGGAGTCCTGGGCTGAGACACCTTCTGCAGTCCTGCTCCTCCGGTGCCTCCTGCCTGGCTAGCTCCTGGCTGTGGAGTTAAAGTAGGGCTACTTGGGAAGGGGTCTTGCTACCTGGGGGTGTGGCAGGAGCTTGCAAAGGGCTGGGGCAAAGCTGTGTTCTGGAGTGAGCTCTGTGTCAGTGTCCGTGTAGAGGTTCACGTCTATTTGTGTGTCCATGCGCTTGGGGTCAGAGGGGCACTTCTGCTCCAGGCCTGCTGTGTTGGCTTCTTGTTCTGGGTCTGGGGGTGGGAGGGGTGGGAAGGGATAAAGTAGGGTAGGGTACGTGTAGATCTTGAGTCTTTTCCTGGTCTTCCCTGTGCTCCCAGGAGAGGACCCCCTCCTCCCCTTCTGGGCTGATCCTAGGCTCCTGTCTGGGTGTCCTGTGTGAGTTGGGACTATAAACTGTTGTCATTCACACCTCCCCACCCTCCCTACCCCCAGGACAGAGCCAATGAGGAGTGGTCGCAGAACTGCCGGAGCTCCTGATTGGTGGGTGGATGGGCAGTGGGCGGGGCCAAGGTGCAGCCTAGCCCCCAGCCACGTGCTTCCTTGCAGTGCACGGCGTGTGGGAGGAGTGGGGGTCCTGGAGCCTGTGCTCCCGCAGCTGCGGGCGGGGGTCCCGGAGCCGGATGCGGACCTGCGTGCCCCCCCAGCACGGCGGCAAGGCCTGCGAGGGTCCTGAGCTGCAGACTAAGCTCTGCAGTATGGCTGCCTGCCCGGGTCAGTAGCGCCCAGGGGCTTCCAGGCGGGCGCTGCCCAGCCGGGTGGGGGTTGGGGTCGGGAGACCCAGAGGAGGCAGTCATGTCCCGTGCCCTGCCTCTTGGGGCCCCATGACCAAGCATGGGGAGACTGTCAGCGTGGGAGGTGACCTGGCCCAACCCAGTTGGAACTGGCATATGGTGACCCCAACCAAGGGGGGGTCTGCTTGCCAGTGCCCTTCCCCCAAGCCCTGGGCTACCCTTGCTGTTCATAGCACTTTGGTGCTCATGGCCTCCTGGGCTGTGAAAGGACGCAAAGCTGGGCCTAAGTTAGAGAAAGATCAATCAGAAGGAGACCCGTTTCCCCAGCCAAATGAGAACGTGTGCCTCGTGCTGAGTGGAGAGGTGCCTTGTGTCCCTGGAGCTGGTGATAAGCAGTACCCGGCCCAGGCACCACCTGCTCACTCCAGCCCCCTTTCACCTTCCACTCCCCCTCTTCATCCACCCCTCTCTAGTGGGTTTGGCCTGACTCAAGCACCAATGCTTAGCAGGCCCTGCCATCTCCCTGCGGTGCTCTGTCCCCACCGGTTCCCACACCCCTCATTCAACGGCCACCCCTGCTTGTGTCTCCCCATGCAGTGGAAGGTCAGTGGCTAGAATGGGGTCCCTGGAGCCCCTGCTCCACGTCCTGTGCCAATGGGACCCAGCAGCGCAGCCGGAAGTGCAGTGTGGCGGGTCCAGCCTGGGCCACGTGTCCCGGTGCCCTCACGGACACCCGCGAGTGTGGCAACCTTGAGTGTCCTGGTGAGTGCTTGCATGGGTGGCAGGTGGCCATGCTGGCCCGGGGTGCACCGGAGGCCGCTCAGTGCACGCCCTCTCCTGTAGCCACAGATGGCAAGTGGGGACCATGGAACTCATGGAGCCTGTGCTCCAAGACGTGTGACACAGGCTGGCAGCGTCGCTTCCGCATGTGCCAGGCCACGGGCGCGCAGGGCTATCCCTGCGAGGGCCCTGGAGAGGAGGTGAAGCCCTGCAGTGAGAAGAGGTGTCCAGGTATTGCTCGCAGGACCCTGGGGGTTGGGGAACAAGCATGTGGGCCTGGCTGAGCCCCGTCACTGTACCCGCAGCTTTCCATGAGATGTGCAGGGACGAGTATGTGATGCTGATGATGTGGAAGAAGGCGGCTGCTGGCGAGATCATCTACAACAAGTGTCCCCCCAATGCTTCAGGTGAGGGGCAGGTAGCTCTCCATCAGGCCCCCACCCCGGTCACTCTTGCTGCCCCCTTCTGGGTTTCCAGCTTCTTTGATCACCCTGAGGTGCAGAATGAAGTGGGTGAGAGCTCAGCTCCCACACCCAGCCCTCTGTCCTGTCCCCTGCAGGGTCTGCCAGCCGCCGCTGTCTCCTCAGTGCCCAGGGCGTGGCCTACTGGGGCCTGCCCAGCTTTGCCCGCTGCATCTCCCATGAGTACCGCTACCTGTATCTGTCAGTGAGTGTTCCCTGCTGGGCTGGGGCCACACCAGATCTACCCCAGATGCTGGTAGGGGGCGGAGGGAGTTTAATTCTCACACATGCCCATGTGCCTTGGCATATGTATGCTGTGCTCACTTCTGCCAGTCTGTGCCTCTCCTTGTCTGGCAAACTCCTACTCATATCTCAAGGCCTAACTCTCAAGAGTATTCCCTTATCCCTGGGCCTACCTCTGTTGCTGCAGCTTTTCAGTCATTAAGTATAATGAATGCTCTTCAGTCATTAAGTGTAATGAGTGCTGTCCTGTTAGACTGGGAGCTCCTTGATGGCCAAGGGACAAAGTTGAATTTATTTTTGTGTCCCCAGTGCCCAACTTAGGGCCTGTCTTGGGGTAAGAATGTTCTCTGTGAATGTGGCCTGTGTGTACTTGTTTGTCTGACTATAATTGGTATTAGTTGTGTGTTTGCATTTGAAACTTGTATTTGAGAGAGAAAGAGAGAGAGAGAGCGAGAACATGAATGAGCTACACTCCATGTGCACCTGGTCCTTTTGGGATGGGGATACCCTATTCCTGTATCATGCTTTTCATCTTTATATGTACATCTGAGCACCTTCCTTCACTAGCTATTTCTCTTTTAGCCTTTTAAAAGTATCTTTGGGGATTCTCTCTATGGGTCTCTTTCTCCAACTCTGTCTCTCCATGAGTTCCTTTGAGCATCTCTGCCTCCCTCCCACCCCCCAGGCCCGCAACTCCCCCGCTCCCTTCTCTTCCCTCCGGATGCAAGCAGTGGGCTGACTGGAGTGGGATGGGCCAGGGGTGGTCCCTGCTCCCAACACTCCAATGACAGAGCCCACCCGTCACCTGCAGCTTCGGGAGCACCTGGCCAAGGGGCAGCGCATGCTGGCGGGTGAGGGCATGTCACAGGTGGTGCGCAGCCTGCAGGAGCTGCTGGCCCGGCGCACCTACTACAGTGGAGACCTGCTCTTCTCTGTGGACATTCTGAGGAACGTCACTGACACCTTCAAGAGGGCCACCTATGTGCCCTCAGCTGATGATGTGCAGGTACCTCCCTGCTTTGCTGGAGGGAAGGAGGACTGAGGGTGCAGAAGCGCCAGACTGAACGAGTCTGGGCCCCTATGGCAGAGTCTGCTGGGGGTGGAATTGTGGCTGTGATGGGGACGCTCTTGTCCCTGGGGCTTCCTGACAGTCACTGCTCGCTCCCCAGCGTTTCTTCCAGGTGGTGAGCTTCATGGTGGACGTGGAAAACAAGGACAAGTGGGATGATGCTCAGCAGGTGAGGGGCTAGGCTTCTGGTTTCCTCCCCCATGGATCCCCTCCATCTTGGACCCTCACATACCCTCTGTCCCCAGGTGTCCCCTGGCTCTGTGCACCTGCTCCGGGTGGTAGAAGACTTCATTCACCTGGTGGGCGATGCTCTCAAGGCCTTTCAGAGCTCCTTGATTGTCACGGACAACTTGGGTACAGGAGGCTGGTGGGGAGGGTGCTGGCTGTGGAACCCAGGCCCCCATGGAGGAGGGATGGTTTCTGAGGCTGCTCCTGTCCCTCTCTCTTGGGGCCCTGTCTTTTCCACATTTAACTTGTATTTGTATCTTTCTCTCCACATTCCTTCCCCTCCTTCGTCTCTGTGTTGTTTCTCTGTGTATGGGTCTCTTCCCCTCTGGGTTGGTACCGATCTTGGTGTCTGCATCTGCTTTCCTGGTGTGTGTCCCCCACATGTCTCTCTCCTTTGTGTGTGTCCTCTATGTGTTGGTCTGTCTCTGCTGTCCCCCGCCCCGTCCCCCTGCAGTGATCAGCATTCAGCGAGAGCCAGTCTCAGCGGTGTCCAGCGACATCACATTCCCCATGCGGGGCCGCAGGGGCATGAAGGACTGGGTGCGGCACTCTGAGGACCGCCTCTTCCTGCCCAAGGAGGTGCTCAGCCTCTCCTCCCCAGGGAAGCCAGCTGCCTCTGCAGCATCCAGCAGCCCTGCCAGGGGGAGGGGCCCAGGAACAGTGCCCCCTGGTCCAGGCTACTCCCATCAGCGCCTCCTCCCGGCAGACCCCGAGGATTCCTCCTCCTACTTTGTGATTGGTGCTGTGCTCTACCGCACCCTGGGCCTCATTCTGCCGCCCCCCAGGTGAGTCCCTGGGAAGGGTGGATGGGGCTTCCGAGGGACCAGGGAGTTCCAGGTGAGAGAAGGTGGACCGAGCCTGTGCTAGCCACAGAGAGAGCCAGCCAAACCCTCCTGCAGCCTCAGGGACCCCTCGCCTGGCTCTGGATACAGGTGCTTCTCAAAGATGTCTATGAAGCTCCTGGAGTCTTCACTGGGGTTCAGGGGGTGTTGGACTGAGCTCCAGACCTCACCCGAAATCCTGGCCCCCCCTGAACTCTAGGCTTCTCCCTGGACTTGACCTCTGGTAGCCCCCTCCCCCCATCCAAAGCACCTTTGGGATTCCTGACTGGGTCTGGGCACCCGGTGGCAGGAGCTGACTTCAGAACCTGTCCCCAGGCCCCCACTGGCTGTCACATCCCGGGTGATGACAGTGACTGTACGGCCCCCTACGCAGCCACCAGCTGAGCCTCTCATCACAGTGGAGCTCTCCTACATCATTAATGTGAGTGGGGGCTCAGCAGGACCCTGGGAATACCCCAACGTGGGCGGCCAAAGGCCTATCTGATGGGGAGGTGGTGTGCACAATGCCAGGCTGACCCTCTGACCTGTGGGGCCTGCGTGGCTCACCACCCCCAGCCCACACTACACTCATGTCTTCTGCTCCCCAGGGCACCACAGATCCCCACTGCGCCAGCTGGGATTACTCCAGAGCGTGAGTTGGGCAGGGGCTCTGTGTGGAAGGCCAGAGGGCTCCTTGGTGCCATCCTTGGCCTAAGGGATGAAGGACTCTCAACGGCCTGCCTTTTGGATGTGGCCTTGCCCGGATTCACCTCTTTGTGCAGAGGCCAGTGCTGGGGGTGGGGCCATGAAGCTGGGCTGGGGCTCATTCCACCTCTCCCCCCACCTAAGAGATGCCAGCTCAGGGGACTGGGACACTGAGAGCTGCCAGACCCTGGAGACCCAGGCAGCCCACACCCGCTGCCAGTGCCAGCACCTGTCCACCTTTGCCGTGCTGGCCCAGCCGCCCAAGGACCTGGTGAGTCGGAGGTGCCTGGGCTGGGTCGGAAGGAGGCGCCTGGGCTGCCAGCAGCCACCTGTGACAGTGTCGGAAGGGACCTGGTGACCCCACATGTGTGTCTGAGCAGCTGTGCTTCTGGGACTGCACATGGAAGTCTGTGCCCTTGGGATGGTGCTCACAGTGATGACATGTGCCTGGGGATGTGTGGCGGTGGGCATTTGTGAGTGTGTACACACGTGTGCGTATCTGGTTGAATGCACAAAAGCGTGAGTGACTGAGCATAAACATGCCTCCACTTGTGTGACCTGGTCTGCTCTGTGTACCTGTGAGGACAGTGGTGAGTCCCCTTCTGTGTGTGGCTGTGACAACGGCACAGGCGCCAGTCTCTACCAGGCAGGGAGTGGGGGGTTGGAGGGCACCCCTGCCACTGCGATGACCCATCTGAACCTCTGATCATCTTCCCCAGACCCTGGAGCTGGCGGGTTCCCCCTCGATCCCCCTCGTGATTGGCTGTGCTGTGTCCTGCATGGCACTGCTCACCCTGCTTGCCATCTACGCTGCCTTCTGGAGGTAGGTGGGATGCTGGGAAGATGGGATGGGAGGTGACCAGTCATCCCAGGTTGAGCTGGGACAGCCAGCTCCTCTGTCTCTGCCTGCTGTCCCCTCAGGTTTATAAAATCTGAACGCTCCATCATCTTGCTCAATTTCTGTCTGTCCATCCTGGCGTCTAACATCCTGATCCTGGTGGGCCAGTCGCGGGTGCTGAGCAAGGCAGGTGCAGGCTCATGGGGTATCAGGGAGTGCGAGTGGGGTGAAGGGGGTGAGGGTAGAGAGTGTTTGCAGGTGATGGCGCGTGCGTTTGTGTGTATGCACCTAAGTGATGGATGTTTCTATACACTCCAGCTGTGTGTTGGGTGAGGGTGTGGGAAATTGTGTGTGAGCATACGTGCAGGCGTTGAGAGGAGGGGGTGTGTGTACTCGAGTGATGTCTGTGTACATCTGTGAATGTCTGTCTACGTGAGTCAGGCGCCTGTGTGCACATGTGTGGGCGGGTGGCATTTGTGGAGCCTGAGCCTTCTCGTGTCTTTGGACGTGTAAGAGCCTCACAAGGCCTTTTGTGCCATCTGCCTGTGGATGACCTTTGCTGGCTGTCCCTTATGACCCCCTCAGCCTTCTCTGCACAGTGCCAGCACTGTGAGTGCCAGGTGTGGGGCCCACCCGGCCGTGACGTGGCAGGTGCTCCTGTCTGTCCCCCTCCCTGCCAGCCCCATCTGTGTGTGGGCAGCCTGCCCGACCGCCTCTCAGATGCTGAATGCTGTGTGCATGTCACCAGGCCTGTGTCGTGCTGTGTGTGGGTGCAGGAAGACGGGGGTGCCTGGCAGGGCTCTGTGGGGGGCAGAGCTAGGGTGGGCAGCTATGGCAGCCCAGCGCGGGGCGTGGGGAGCCTGGCGCCTCCCACCCTGGCTGCTGCTCAGGGCCACTCCCTCCTCTTCCCTCTCCTTGTAGGGTGTGTGCACCATGACAGCCGCCTTCCTGCACTTCTTCTTCCTCTCCTCCTTTTGCTGGGTGCTCACTGAGGCTTGGCAGTCCTACTTGGCTGTCATTGGACGGATGCGCACCCGCCTTGTTCGCAAGCGCTTTCTCTGCCTGGGCTGGGGTGAGCAGGGCCTGTACTGGACTCTGCCAATGGGCATTGGGGGCAGAGGCAGCAAGATAGGTTCAGCCTCGGCCATGGCCCCCTTCTGTGGGCTCAAGAGACACCTGGGCTGGGGGCTGGGAGGATGAGAGGTCCCTGAGGACTAGCCGTTTCAATCTGGCTCCTCTTCTCCCCCAGGTCTGCCTGCCCTGGTGGTGGCCGTGTCTGTCGGCTTTACCCGCACCAAAGGATACGGTACATCCAGCTAGTACGTGGGCCTCCCACTGTGGGCAGTGGGGTTACTGAACCTGTTAGGGCCCCAGACTGGGCCTCTGGCCTTTTCAGGCTATACCTCAGGACCACACCTGCTGTGGGGCTTTGGGCAAATCCTTCCCCATCTCAGAGCCTCAGTTTCCCTGGTTGTAAACAGATGTGCTGGGATTGGCTAATCTCTAAGAACTATTTAGTTCAGGGGTCTGCCTTGTTTGATCCCCAGGGGGCTGGGCTTGATGGTCTTCACTTTTGTTAGGGGGGAAACTGAGGCTTGGCAAGAGCCAGTGGCTCCTCTAACCCTGTCTGGGGCTCGGCCTCATTGCTGTGGGCCTGGCAGCTCAGCAGGCTCTGAGGGATGGCATTTTAGGGTGGGGAGGTGCCTGCCTGGGTGTCTGATGCTCTCTCTCTCCCCAGCTGCTGGCTCTCCCTCGAGGGGGGCCTGCTCTATGCCTTTGTGGGCCCTGCAGCCGTCATTGTCCTGGTATGTGCCCCTTCAGTGTCCTGGGAGGGGTGTGGCCCCGGAGTCGACTCCTCTCTGCACTCCAGCTCCCACCTGGGGCTTTCCCTGCCAGGAGGGCACCTGGTGATCCTGTCTCCCTCACCCCACTCCACGGGGCCCCCAGGTGAATATGCTCATCGGAATCATCGTCTTCAACAAGCTCATGGCTCGAGATGGCATCTCAGACAAGTCCAAGAAGCAGAGGGCCGGGTAAGGGGGCGTTTCTGTGACTTGGCCTTGTGGGAAATGGTATAGGGAGGGAGGGCTCTGGGCACTCTTGGAGTCAGGGCTTGACAATGCGACTGACCGGGGCTCCCTAACCTTGGTGCGTCAAGGGTGCAGGCAAGGTGGGCACTCGGAGTGCTCAGCTGCAGCCCCTCGCCCACCCTAACCCACCTCTCTCTCTCTCACCTGCCCTCCCCTCCCACCCTGCTCTGGGGCTCACGCTGCCCGTCTCCTCCCACTTCCCATGTGTTTCCCCCTTCTCCCGTGTCTGTGCTGCCCCCGAGGTCGGAGCGGTGCCCCTGGGCCAGCCTGCTCCTCCCCTGCTCAGCGTGTGGAGCGGTCCCCAGCCCCCTGCTCAGCTCAGCCTCGGCCAGGAATGCCATGTTAGTTGTGCCCCACGGGGGGCGGGGAGGTGGGTGGGCAGTGACCTTGGTGGGGGGAGGAGGGATATCAGCCCAGTGCCCTGGAAAGCTTGGTGTCCAGATGGCAGAGGGTATCGGGAGTGAATGTCTGTGCTTCCTTGGAAAATGCTGGGTTCCTGTGCGCACCCTTTGCTCTCATCCCTGTGCTCACTGCCAGCTTAGGTTTTATCCAGGCCCAGCTGAAGACCCCCCTTACACCTCCACCTGCAGAAGCTTATAGTCCTTAGAATTTTTGAGGCCATAGAACCTTAGAATTAGAATGATAGAATCTTAGAATAAGACAGTCGGAAGAAGCTAAGAATGGTAGAACGTGAATCATAGCCTTATCGTCTGTCATGGAATCTGAAAGTTAGAATTTTAGAGGTATTGAATCTCAACCAGTTGGGAGCTAGAGAATCTTGGAGGTAGAGAATTATGTCACTGAGATACCCCTCTCCCTGGTAGCTGAGAATCTTGAAATTTCAACCATGCACAAATCCACAAGGGCCTTAGGATCAACCTCCTGTCCAGGGCCAGGAATCCATCTCAGCCACCCTGACCAGTGAGGTCCAGCTTTATCTTGCATGCTTCCAGGGTCAGGAGCTCACTGCCTCTGGAGGCAGTTGGCACCATTTCTGGGAAGCTCTGTGGAGTAGGAAGCTCGCTGCACTTGGGCTGCCAGCTGCCTCTCTGACCCAGGCTGTCAGAACTAGCAGTTAAAAGCCTGGGCTTCAGAGGCAGCCAAACTGGGTTTGCATCCCAGCTTGGTCTCTCTGCCCAGCTGGGCACACTCCAGTTTCTTCATCTGTAAATTGGGATAATAATCCCCATGGCTGTTTATTGGAGTTGTTTTGATTATAGTGTGAACTAATGTATGTAAAGTGTTCCGTGTAGGGCCTGGCAGAGAATAGGTGGTTAATCAATGGTAGCTCTTATGACTGCGATTAGGCCCTCTCTTGGTCTTGGCTCTGCCCCCGGGGGCTGTGGAGACCACGGTGCCTGCCCCCATGCCAGGCTGAGCAGCTCCCCACTGCTCTTCAAAGGACAGAACTTGGCCCCTTGCCCCTCTTTCTGCCTTGTCCAGAGCTGTGCTCCCCCCTTGCCTGACTCTCCCACCTGGGGTGTTCATGAGGCAGAGGGGCTGGGTATGGCACCTGGCCCAGTAGGGCAACACTGCCCTCCTGCACCCAGGAGGGGGGTTGGCACTGGTGGCTGGATGCAGGGCCCATCTGCCTTTTTCCCTCTGCCCTCCCCTGTCAAGGAGGTGAGGCATGTGTGGGTTTGGCCCTGATCACGGCTTTTATCCCCAGGCCTCTGAGCAGGCACTGGGGTCCTGGGGCCCCCTCCTTGGGGAACTGAAAGGGAGGGGAGCCTCTGTTGCACTGGCGCTGGCCCCCATCTTCTCCCCAAAGATTTGTGCTCAGTGACATCCTTTCTGACTGTGTGTCTCTACCTTCCTCAGTCTCTCACTGTGTCTGCCATCTCTCTCTGTCCCTGTTCTCTTCTTCCTCTCCCAGAATCTCTGGGGATGTGGCCCAGGCTGTGATTTTGTACAAATTGGAGCTGGAAGTCACAGCAATGTCTCCCTTCTCCTCCTCTCCCACCGTCCTATTCCACCTTCTCCGTCTCTGTCCCCTGATGCTGCCTCTGGCTGTGGCTCAGTCCCATTGTGTCTGTGTGTCTGTCCCTCCCACTTCTCTGGGTCCCTGCTCTGGCCCCACAGTTCTTACTTTCTGTCTCTGTTCTGTTTCTCCGACCCCAGCTCCTCAGCCCGTCTCTGCTTTGGGACATTACTGAGGCCTTGGAGTGTGGGGCCCTGTCAATCCTGGGCAGCTTAAGGGCCCCGGGCTCAGTGCAGGCCTGGCTCAGCTCACCCTGTTTGCTGGTGTCACCCTGATGGACCCTCTGCTGTGTCTTCAGGGCCTCACTCTGGAGCTCCTGCGTGGTGCTGCCCCTGCTGGCGCTCACCTGGATGTCCGCCGTCCTGGCCATGACAGACCGCCGCTCCGTCCTCTTCCAGGCCCTCTTTGCTGTCTTCAACTCTGCACAAGGCTTCGTCATCACGGCTGTGCACTGCTTCCTGCGCCGAGAGGTGGGCTGGGCCTCTCCTGTCCTTGTGCACCCACCTCGCCAGGCCGGTACTCTCGCTTCTCCCCAAGTGCAGACAGAGAGGATGGAGGCCCCAGCCAGGCCTCCGGGTGGGCAGCCCTGGGTGTGGAAGCTGAGAACCCAGGGCAGCCTTGTCCCTGGCCTCCTGGGCTCCTGCTCCCCTCAGCCTTTCCCTAGGCTGGATGTGCTTCTGTCCTTCCAAACCGCCTGGGAGCCTGGGTGGGAGGCACAGCCGGCTGTGGCCAGTGGCCCTGTGGCGGCCTCAGGCCAGCAGGCACCCATGCCCCCAGGTCCAGGATGTGGTGAAGTGCCAGATGGGCGTGTGCCGGACCGATGAGAGCGAGGACTCCCCTGACTCATGTAAGAACGGGCAGCTGCAGATCCTGGTGAGTGACGAGGCCTGGCGGGGTGGGTTCTGAGCACGCCCCCACCCCCATTTCCGTGCTCCAGGCCCCTCACCTTCCCCATCCATGGCAGGGAGGGGACAGAGGCCAGGTTTGGTTGAGACTCAGCCACTGACCACTGGGTGGCACTGAGTGAGTCTTTCTGTCATTCAATTTTTAAGCCTGTCAAGTGGGTTTGGAGTAGACATGTCTAGGGTCCCGGGGGCTCTGTTGGGTGTGCCCTGGGTAGCACCTCTGGGTGGGTAGGGAGGGGACTGAGCCCCCCCACCCTGATACATTGATTCTCTCTCTGCCCACCTGCTCTGTTCCTCTCTGCCTATAGTCAGACTTTGAAAAGGATGTGGATCTGGCTTGTCAGACAGGTGAGTCTGCTGGCACAGAGCTGAGCATGATCCCCGGGAAGGCCAAAGAAGGGAGGGCCCCCAGCCCCACTGTGGGAGGCCCTGAGAGGGGTCTGACTGTAAAGTTTAGCTTTAGAGTCAGGCAGCCCTTAGTGGATTCAAGGCTGTGAACACACTTACTGTGTAACTTTGGGCAGTTTTCCTTCCTGAGCCTTAAACGGGTTAGGAGACATCAAGTGCCTAGCAGGGTGCTTGGCACATAGTAGCTGTTATAGTGCAGTCTTATTTCCAGGATTCCTACCAGATTCCCTTTACAGTTCTGTCTCCTGGAGAGGAGCTGCCCAGGGAGGGGGAGGAGGAAGGCCCTGTGACAGCCTCAGGGCTGTGGGGTCAGAGGTCAGGAGCTGACCTGTAGGAGTTGGGCCTTGCCTTTGTTCCTTGCGCTGCCTTGCTGTGGGTCCGTGGGTCAGTTGGTGTGGGAGAGAGTACCAATCACCCAGCCATCTCGCCAGGACTGTTTGCTTCTCTATCTGAGCTCAGGGGCTTAGTACCTGACCAATCTGGGCATGGGCATCTTGGGGTTCCTCCTCCCCAGAACTTACCTCCCTCCCACTCCTGCCCCCAGTTCTGTTCAAGGAGGTGAACACTTGCAACCCATCCACCATCACGGGCACCCTGTCCCGCCTGTCCCTGGATGAGGATGAGGAGCCCAAGTCCTGCCTTGTGGGTCCGGAGGGTGGCCTCAGCTTCTCAACGCTGCCTGGGAACATCCTGATGCCCATGGCAGCCTCACCAGGGCTGGGGGAGCCGCCGCCCCCGCAGGAGCCCAACCCCGTGTACATGTGTGGGGAGGGCAGTCTGCGGCAGCTGGACCTCACGTGGCTACGGCCAGGCGAGCCAGGCTCTGAGGGGGACTACATGGTGCTGCCTCGAAGGACTCTGAGCCTGCAGCCTGGTGGTGGGGGTGGAGGTGGTGAGGATCCCCCAAGGACCCGGCCCGAGGGCACCCCCCGACGCTCTGCCAAGGCGTTGGCCCATACTGAAGGCTATCCCAGCTTCTTATCCGTGGACCATTCGGGCCTGGGGCTGGGCCCTGCCTATGGGTCTCTACAGAACCCCTACGGGATGACCTTCCAACCGCCACCACCGACGCCCAGCGCCCGCCAAGTGCCCGAGCCGGGAGAGCGCAGCCGGACCATGCCCCGCACTGTGCCTGGCTCCACCATGAAGCTGGGTTCCTTGGAGGTGAGGACTGTAGGGCATGGGAGGCCTGCCACCAGGTGCCTGAGACTGTCTTAAGTCCCAGGCAGCAGCTGGGAAGGGACAGCCAGCAACCTCCCCAGAGCAGCATCTTTGTACCAAGTCGCTGTACATCTTCCTCTGTTAGTGCCCATGGCAAATCCAAGGGAATCCTGCTCCTCTGAACTCCCCAAGGGGGCTTGGACTTCACGCTCTGAGGGTGCCCTATTCTCACTTGCTTTAGTGCCTGCTTTGGGGTGAACGGTTAGAATGGGTCTTTCTTGCTCAGGCCAGGCGCTGAGAGCCTGGGCCTCCTGGTCACACAGCTCTGGGTTCAGATCAGAGCGCTCTGGTCAGCAGTGAGATCTTGAGCAAGATCTCTCTCTGAGCCTCAGTTTCCTCATTTGTAAAGTGGAGATAACAGAGCAGCTTCTTTGTGGACAGAGTTGTTGCGAGGACTAGTTGATATAGAACATTTATCTCTGTGGGGCGGGTAGAAAGTGCTAGATGATTGGGGATTGCTGCCAACATCATCCCTGAAATCAGCCTCAGCATGGCCCGTAGGCCTGTGGCAATTGACCCTCCCCTTTCTGAGAAAATGTAAGCCCCACTCTCTGCCCCGCTGTGTGGTTTCTGTGGATGCCCCACTTTCCCTCTGGCCTCCTCAGACTTGCTCCCTGCACAGGCAGACGGTAGTGACGTAGAACTCTGGAACATTCTAGAACTCTAGTTGGAGGGATGAGGGGGCTGTGGGTAAGGAAGGGGCAGGAGTCAGGGCTCAGACACGGTTGGCTGCTCATGCTCGGCCCCAGAACCCTGCTCCCCATCCTCCGCATGAAGGAAATTAAGTTAGCATTGAGGAGTTTCACAAGTTTAGATTTTTTCCCAAAATGTTTCTTGAACATTTGGTGCCTGCTCCTGTTACAGATGGCAAAACAGGAAGGCGTAACAAAGACAAAACCCAATACCGGCATTGGGGATGGGGGTGAGCTCAGCCTCATGGTTTCGGTCTGTGGACACCTGCCTAAGGTTGGACCACACAGGAGGGGCCAGCATTGGACTCCTTGTGTGGGAGGTGGCAATAAATGTGGCGGCATCTTTAGAGGTCAAGGATGACTTCCCGAATTCTGGTGCGCGTAACTGCAATGGGGCAGAGGTGGGGGAGTGGATTTGCGGTGGGGGGAATCGAATTCATTCCGTTGGGCACAGCTGTGGGTATGGGGAAGGGAGAGGTGTGCTGCCTCCAGAAATAGAGGCGTGGCTGGGAACAGGGAGGACACACATGTGCGTAGCGAAGGGCAGGAGAAGGTCCAGGGCAGATGTGCAGGGCCTCGTGTTGGGGAAGCCAGGGTGGCCGGTGGAGGAAACGGGCACCCAGGGGAGTGGTGCCCTGAAGGCTGGTGGTGGGGAACATGTCTGCGGGCCTGGGACTTGGGAGATCTAGATGGTGTTTTAGCGGCATACTTGAGGGCCTTGTGGCAAGTCCCTTCCCTCTGGACCACCGTTTCCCCCAGGTAACAGGGGAAAGTTGGCCTTGGTTTCGTGAGTGCTCCAAGCCAACATTCTAAGACTCTAAGGCCTCCTCCTGGGGTGGCACTGGACACTGAGTGGGTTGTGCGAGGCCTGGAGGTGGATGTTTGGCAAATGAGGGCCAGAGAGGCCAGTGAGGGCGTGGGGAGGCCAGGGAGTTAGGGCCTGGTTTTTGAGGAAAAGGGGCAAGGCAGGGTTAAAAGAAGGACTAAAAACTCTCGTCCTGTATTTGCTGGACAAATGGAAGGTTCCGGGCAGAGGGGAGCCCGGGACTGGCAACGAGAAAGGGGCAAGATGGGCAGAGGGGTAGAATCCAGGGCACAGAGGCAGGAGCGTCTGCTCTGTGGTCCGTGTGAGGATCGTGTCCCTGCCACCTCGGAAGTCTGTACTGGGACATTGGCCCAGGTGCGGTTGCGTGTCTGCGAGTGTGCCAGCGTGTGCCTCCTGTGAGCGTCTGCCTGCATGTGTGCACCGCAGGGTGGCCTGGGCACAGAGCTGCAGCCCTGTGGCAGGGTCTCCTCGTCCCCCAGGCCTCAGCCCCTCTTCCCACAGCCCCAGGGGCTGCCTTTTAAGGATCCTGAGCTCCTAGGCCCAGGCAGGGGGCAGCCCCTGGGGTACCAGGTTTCCGGTCTGTAAAGCCCCTGCGTGTGGTAATAAACTTTCCTCTCCTTCACGGCCTCCTTGCTCCTTCCAGAGAAAGAAGCTGCGGTATTCGGACTTGGACTTTGAGGTAAGTGCTGTGTGTATGTGTGTGGTGAGGGGGTGGGGTTGTCCCTGGAGAGTCCACTCCTGAAATTAGCCCAGGCCTCATTGCAGAGCCTGACCTGTGGGATCCTCCCAACATCCCCTCCCTGCCCAATCCCGTAGCTCTGGGTGAAGAGAGAGCCAGGCCTTGTCCCAGAGAGGCCAGCAACAGGCAGGGATGTGGGGACCCAGGGTGCCGAGTGCCCTGAGTGCGGGGCTGGCTCACGGTGCTGCCCCAGGAGGGCACCGCCTCTGACGCCCTGTGGCTCCCAGAAGGTGATGCACACCCGGAAACGGCACTCGGAACTCTACCACGAGCTTAACCAGAAGTTCCACACCTTCGACCGCTACCGTAGCCAGTCCACGGCCAAGGTGAGGGTTCTTCCTGCGGCTGCCCAGCCCGAAGCTCAGGGCCCAATCTGGTGCAGTGGCCCCGGGGGTCAGACCCTGACCCATGGCCCCCGTTACAGAGGGAGAAGCGCTGGAGTGTGTCCTCGGGTGGGGCGACCGAACGGACTCTGTCCAGCGTAAGTCCCCCTGGGCTGGGTGGGGATGAGTGGGCTCTGTCCACCTCCCCTGCCTGGACAAACTCAGCCTACCTTGCCAAGGGCCTACCCATGCCATAAGCAACAGTTCTGGGGTTGCACGGGGATAGGGGGCATTGATGGGGCCTCCTCCGAGGTCTTGAGGAGGGTGGGCAGAGCACAGATTTGAACCCAACTTTGGCACCTGATTGCTCAGTAACTTTGTGCATCACTGGCTTTCTCTGGGCCTCCTCAGTTTGTTCTTCTGTACAGTGGGTGAGAAACTTCTATTCCATCTCCATGGGCCCCTCCTGCTCCCTCCACAGGAGAAGCCCAGTCCAGGGGAACGTCCTAGCTTGTCCCAACAGCGGCGACACCAGAGTTGGAGCACCTTCAAGTCTATGACGCTGGGCTCACTGCCCCCCAAGCCCCGAGAACGGCTGGCCCTGCACCGGGCAGCAGCCTGGGAGCCTACAGAACCACCGGATGGTGACTTCCAGACAGAGGTGTGAGTGCCACGCCAGACTGCCCTCTGCGGATAAAAAACATATATATCTCTCTATTTTCACACTCCACTTTGGAACTACCCAGGAGCCAGCGCCCCCTCCCCTCTCCCGAGGGCTGGGCAGGACGGTGCGGTGGACTCGGCTGGTCTGGGGGAGCCAGACTTGGTGTCGCCTGGGGGGCCAGGGCCCTTCCCTGTTTCTTAGAGGCCCCTCAGGCACTGGAGCCCCATCTTTGCCCCAGCCTGTCTGTCCCTGTCCTGGGCTGGGGAGGGGGAGGGGAACTTTGTTGGGAATAAACTTCACTCTGTGGATTTTGCTGCTGAGCTGTTTGCTTCCCTCAGGTGAGGGCCCAGCCCTGGGATCCCAACAGCTTTGTTTATGTCCTTGGTTCACTTCGCTTGGTCTCATCAAAATGTGTGATGGGTCAGTCCAGCCCTGACTTGGAGTGAGGGGCGCCTGGACTCTGACCCTGTCTTTGCCCTTGAATCCCTGGGCGACCGTGGGCACACCCCTTTCCCTGTTGGGACCTGGGGTAAGCAGGTTGGGAATGTGGGGTGGGGCCCCTCGCAGCTGGCCTTCTCCATGGCTCTGATGGTCATGGCTGCCTTTCCCTGGGGCCCAAAGGCCAGACTTTAGTGACCTCAGTTTCCCCATCAGTGCAATGGCGATGGTACTAATCCTTACCTTTTCGGGTTGTTATGAGGATAAAACAAGTTACTATGTAAAAAGCATAGTGAGTGCCTGGCACAGAGTAAGCTCTGTGAGTATCAGCTGTCAGTCCTTGGCACTCGGTCTCGAGCTGTGCTCTGTGTTAGGAGCTTCACACACACAACCCCTGACCCCTCACCACAACCTCGCTGGAAGGTTTTAGGTTGCCCATTTTGTGGATGGGAAAATAAGGCCGGAGATGGGCGTGACTTGCTCAAGGCCACAGTCAGAGGCAGGGCTGGGACTTCACCTTTATTAATATCCCCTGGTAGGATAGGGAGCTGGAGCTCAGCTTCTCGGCACCTGATCTTCATGGCTGCAGGGAGCTAGCTGGGTGTGGTAAAGCTTTAGGTTCCAGGGCTCAGGGTGGGTGTGGGAAGGGACAGGCTGGCTTGGTGTCAGAGGACAAGGATGGGAGGCTCCTTGCTGGGGCATGTTCTCTACATGCCTGAGTGAATCCAGCCTTCCTCACTGCGTATCCAGAAATCGATGTGAACTTATTCATGGGGAGCAGTTTGCAAGTGATATCTACCCCTCCTCTGGTTATTCCCTCCTGGGCCTGGATGCTATTCTAGGACCCCAAGTGGGAAGCCAGTCCTGGGTGCTGTCCAGGGTTCTGAAAACAACCTGCTGCCCTCCCAAGAAATGAGGAGACAGCCTGAGAGGCTCACTTAAGCTCCGCTGCAGCCTCTCCTTGCCTTCCAGACTGTGGCAGGGTCATGGGTAAGCAGACAGCCTGACTTCCATAAGACCAGATCCCAGGGAATGTTCAATTAAAAAATTGCAAACTACATCTGTAACTTTACATCTTCTAGTAATTATTTTTTAAAAGTTTTTAAAAGGTGGAATTTATTTTAAAA
Organism: Corynorhinus townsendii; assembly: GCA_026230045.1. Taxonomy (NCBI): domain Eukaryota; kingdom Metazoa; phylum Chordata; class Mammalia; order Chiroptera; family Vespertilionidae; genus Corynorhinus; species Corynorhinus townsendii. The sequence continues at coordinate 202,024,785 of JAPDVU010000002.1, forward strand.
TATTTAATGCAACATATTAAAAAATATCATTTCAACTAATAAATTATCAGCAAGATACTTTTAAATATATATATATTTTTATTGATTTCAGAGAGGAAGGAAGAGGGAGAAAGAGAATCATTGATCGGCTACCTTGTGCACGCCCCACACTGGGGACTGAGCCCACAACCTGGACATATGCCCTTGACCAGAATTGAATCCGGGAACCTTCATTCTGCAGGCCACTGAGCCAAACTGGCTAGGGCTCAACATTCTTTTTTTGTACTACATCTTTTATGTATTTTAAAATCTTTATTGTTGAGATTATTATAGATGTGCCCCCCCCCCATTGCCTCCCTCCACCTGGTTCCAGCCCCACCCCAGGCCTTCGCCACCCTATTGTCTGTGTCCATAGGTAATGCATATATGCATATAAGATCTTTGTTTAATCTCTTCCTGCACCCCACCCCCCTTCTCTCTGAGAATTGTCAGTCTGTTCCATTTCCATGCCTCTGATCCTATTTTGTTCACCAGTTTATTCTGTTCATTAGATTTCTTATTTGTTTCTTTTGATTTTTAGATTTAATTGTTGATAGGTATGTATTTGTTACCATTTTGCTGTTCATATTTTTTATCTTTATCTTTTTCTTCTTCTTCCTCTTCTTAAAGAATATCCTTCAACATTTCATATAATATTGGTTTGGTGGTGATGAACTCCTTTAGCTTTTTCTTGTCTGTGAAGCTCTTTATCTGACCTTCAATTCTAAATGATAGTTTTGCTGGGTAGAGTAATCTTGATTGAAGGTCCTTGCTATTTATCATTTTGAATATTTCTTGCCACTCCTTCTGGCCTACATAGTTTCTGTTGAGAAATTAGCTGACAGTTGCATGGGCATTCAGTTGTAGGTAACTAACTGCTTTTCTCTTGCTGCTTTTAAGATTCTTTGTCTTTAGCCCTTGGCATTATAATTAGAATGGTCTTGGTGTGGTCCTCTTTGGGTTCCTCTTGTTTGGGATTCTCTGTGCTTCCTGGACTTGTAAGTCTATTTCTTTCACCAGGTAGGGGAAGATTTTTGGCATTATTTATTCAAATGTGTTTTCAATATCTTGCTCTCTCTCTTCTTCTGTCACCCCCATAATATGAATGTTGGTACACTTGAGGCTCCTTACATTATCTTAATATTTTGGGGTTCTTATTTCTTTTTGCTCTTCTGGTTGGATGTTTTTTGCTTCCTCATATTTCATATCATTGCTTTGATTATCAGAATCCTCTAGTCTATGGTTGAATCCCTGTATATTATTCTTTATTTCAGTCAGTGTATGCTTAATGTCTGACCGGTCCTTTTCATGTGTTTGGCCTCACTAAGATCCTTGAAAGTCTCACTAAGTCCCTAAGATGTTTCTAGAAGGTTCTTAAGTAACTTTATAACTGTGGTCTTGACCTCTATATCCAGCAGTTTGCTTTCTTCCATATCTTTCATTTGTGAGATGTTACTTTGTCTCCACATTTTGGTTGCTTCCCTGTGTTTGTTTCTATGTATTGGGTAGAGCTGCTAGGTCTCCTTGAGTTGATAGAGTGGCCTTGTGTAGTAGGTGTCCTATAGGGTCCATGGGTCAGCCTCCCCAGTCACCTGAGGTGGACACTCTAGGTGCACCCCTATGTGGGCTGTGTGCACAGTCTTGTTGTAGTTGAGTCTTGATTGCTATTGGTGTCACTGGGAGGAATGAACCTTTAGGCCAATTGGCGGTGGGGACCAGCTGCGACTACAGTGGGAGAGCTGCTGTGCAGGAGACCCCCTATGGAGCAGGACTTGCAGGTGCTCACTGAGTCTGCCCCTTAAGTGTGTTGCTTATGGATGTGTAGAGTTGTACTCTGGTATGGCCTGACACTGACCACTGGGTACACTGGCTCTTGGGTTTCCAGGGAGGTGCAAAGTCAGCCACTGCCTGAGGCCACCCAGCAGGAGCTACAGAGAGATCTGCAGATTCCTCCTCTTTGTATTGGGTTTGAAGGGCCCAGATGAGGCACACCTGTGAAGCAAGGAAGGCTGGTGCTAGTACCAGGTCTTGGGCCTTTTATTGATAGGTTTGGGGTTCCCTGACCCAGCTGCAGTTTGTTTGCTATTTTCAAGGACAGGCCATTCATATGCAAAAGCTGCTGCAGGCAGCTGGGGTGAGGTTGTAAATTGGATGAGGCAGGGTCTTAGGGAATCACCAGGGTGGAGCAAACAGAAATGGCTGCCAGTCAGTCCTGTGACCAGGGAGGACCCAGCACAGGAACAATGATCCCTGTGAGTGCCTCTGGGAGAAAGCAACCCCCAAGTTCCTACCCTGATGCCAGACAAATGTGTCCCCCAGAGCCTCGTCCTGGTGCTGGACCTCAGGAAAGCAGGACCTTGTAAGTCCAGTTCATGGTGCCGGTCTTTTAAGAGGAACAGGTGGGCCTCCAGCAGCCTCAGTGTCACTGAGCTCTAATCCGCACTGGTTTTTACAGTCTGCAGTTACAGGGACTTCTCTTCCCAGCTCTGGGACTCTGGGCTGGGGGTCTGGTGTGGAGCTGGGACCTCTTGCTCCTCCAGGCAGCCTCCAAATAGACAGTCTCCCTCCTGATTGCAAAAGTGGCCCATGTGGGTGCAGGACCAGCCCGTTCCATGCCTCTGTACCTCCTACCAGTCTCAGTGTGCTTTCTTCTTTACTTCTCTAGTTCTAGGACTTCTCTTCAGCCTGCTTTCCAGCCATTCTGGATGATGGTTTTTCTGTATTTTAGGGGAGGCGGTGAGTATAGGCATTTGCCTATGCCGCCATCTTGGTTCCTCTCCTTTACTACATCTTGGAAATCTAGTGTGCCTTACATGTGCAGCACATCTCAATTCAATTTGGACACGTTCTGAGTGCTCCATAACCATATGTGGCTGGTGGCTAACCATATTTGACAGCACAGCTCCAGACAGAGAAAAGGCAGTGACCTTGGACAAGTCAATGCTGTGTCCTCTGTGAAAAGGAGGTATGAGTCCTACCTTGCATCCCTGGATCATGGTGAGGGTTCAAGGAGGCGAGGTAGGGAAGGTTCCCAGCCCTAAGCCAACGTTCCTGGAATCTACAGGTGGGCAGGGAGGGGAAGCAGAAGGAGGTCTTGAAACCTGTGGTCTGGTATCAGGCCTACCTTAGTAGAGCTGGGGGAGGCTATACTCCCTGCCTCCCCCAACAAGCATCCCTGGAGCCTGCCTTCCCTCTTCCCACCTGTTGCCCCAGACCCTGGGAGAACAGGGGCAGGTGGGGACTGGCACTTGAACAGACACATTAAAATGCAGTTGGATTTAATTTCCTTCCATTAGACACCAAATAAAAGGAACTTAAGTGGCCTAGGTGGCCCGGGGGAAAGCCTGGTTGTGGCATGCTGCCAACTCCTGCTTCTCTGGACTCATTCCCCTTGAGGCTTTCTCTTGCCCACCACAGCAGCTCATGGGGTCCACAGTTGGGGTTTTTTAGGGCCATCCCCCAGTATCCCCATTATTTCCTCTGTCTTCCTCCAAGGCTACCAATCCCAGGAAGACCCCTACCCTCTCAGGTCCTAAGGTGTGCTAAGTGTCCAACAGAGACTCTAATCAGGGACTTCAGACTAGTGGGATATAAAAAAGGGTGTTGAGCAGGGGACTGGAATGATCAGATTTATATATTAACAGGATTGCTCTGGGTGGATGGGAAATGGACTGGGGTGGGGGGGTTACTGAAGAGTGAGAGAGGATGTGGAGAGACCAGTGAGGAGACCATTCATATGAAGGAAACTTAACTAGTGGGGGTGCCATGCAGGAGGCATGGGATCTACATATATGTATATAGTAGGTGGAATTGTCAGCCCTGGTGTGGATGATAGGGGAGGAGCCAAAGATGACCGGTTGGCTTGTGTCTTACATACCTGGATGGATGACCTTGCCATTGGATTTGGGGTACAGGAAGAGGACCAGATTTGGGGGAGACAATCATGACTTTGGACTTGGACATGTTAACCTTGAAATACCTTAGAGATGGTCAAGGGGGAGTTTTGAGTGTGAAGTGGGTGGTAGGACAGGACTGGAACTCAGAAGGGCTGGGCTAGAATCACTGGCATGGCAGGAAGCTGGATTGGAGCCGGCCATAGAGTGAATGGGAGGAAATGAAGATGGTGTAGACAGCTCTTGAAGTGGGGCTATGAAAAGAGGGAGATAAAGCTCAGGGCCCTCTGTAGGCTCTGAAGGTGAATTAGCTGGAGAGGGTGATGGAATGTTTCCAGGAATGGAGAGGCCCTTAAACCCTCCCCAAGATCCTACATAATGACAGACCAAAAATAACCAGCCCTACGGTCCTGGCAGGCAGGGTCCTTAGACCTGATAACAGAAATCATCACAGAGATTGATTCTGCTCATTTTTTGGCTGCAGGCCAGCCATGTTCCTGAAGGTTGGGGAGAGGTGATGAGGTGGGCGCTCCACAAAACCTCAGACCTGGGAGGAGGGAACCCTGGGCTCCAGGGGGCACATCCAGGGCACAAGGTGGAGACATAGACAAGATGCCCTGGCTCTCTGCAGCCCTTGTCCCTGCTCCCCCTGACCAGACAGGAGCAGAGGTAAGCCTTCCCCCAAGCCTCAGCTGCCACGGGCCTGCTCCAGGTGGGTATGTCCCCATCCCCGGTGGTGGTATGGCTCAGCCCCAGCCATCAATCCAGGAGTCCCTGGAGTCCACCAAGAAAGTCAATATTTAATTTGGGCACCATGTTAATGCCATTGATTACTAACTCCCCCCTCCACTTCCTCAGGCTCATTTGTCACCTCCCACTGGGGATAGGGGCAGTGCCTGGACTCAGTAGAGGCAGAACTCCGCCTGGGGTTGGCTTGGGGTGACTGGCCTGCATGTGAGGGTTCTGCTATCCAGCTTTCTTTCTCCCTAAGAATCACTGATCTGCTTTATTTGAGTTTCCTGAGCCTTGTCTCCGGGAAGGGAGGTGACAGGGAAGGGGTGGCAGTGGTGTGTGGTGGAGTGTTGGGGAAGGTCCACTTTCCTCCCAGGTAGGCTGAGTCTAATTCCCTGCAGGGTCCTGGAACCAGAGCAGGTGTGGTGGGGGGTTGAATGACTGAGGGAAGGATAGAACTCGTGGAGTATGCCACCACCATGCAAGCCAGGTGAGAGGCCAAGGGCTGTGCTGAACCTCTCCTGGGTGCCCAGTGCTGAGCCCGTGGCATGCTGTGGAACCCACATGCGGACCTTGAGGCAAAGATCCACCTCTGGGTCCCAGGCAGTACCTTTGGGTGCATTGAGCTTAGAGGCTTCAAGCCTACCTGGGCAGTGAAAGAGGCTGGGGGAGGGGCAGGACCCATGTCAAGGCTGGGCTGGGTCCAGCTCCACTGTTTGTTCTTGTCCGTTCCATGGATCCAGATAGGAGTCGGAGAGCTGGGACATTTGGCATTCTTCCCCAGCTTAGCCCATTCGCCATCAGGAAGGGAATGGCATCTGCTTTGGAGGCCAGACTTGTGCTTAAGTAGCAACTGTATCCCCAACATGTTGAGTGACTTTGGGCAAGTTAAGTAACCCCTCTGAACCTTTGATTCCTCTTCGGAGATGTCTCCTGGACCTTTATCATGTTGTACAGTTTCAGAGGGTCAGAGATGGGCAGCGACAAGCCTTCATATCCGCCCCCCTTCACCCCCCAGGGATGTTCCCCAGGGTCCTGACACCGCTGCCAAATCTGGTGTGGCCTTGAGAAGCTGCCAACAATACTGCGGAGCTGTCCACTGTCAGTCCCAGCCACCATGGGTCCCTTAGTGCTCCTCATTATCCCAGCTCACAAGCCAAGACCATGCCACCGAGGGGACAGTTGGGCCAGGCCTGCCATCTAGCACTGGGTGATGGACCGGATGGGCAGACAGTTCAGCTTGGGGTGGCAGCAACACATGTGCACACACACATGAGTGGAAGAGATTCTGCTTTGATGATCATATCCAGAATTGTGCAATTGAAAACCCAAAAAGAAGTTGCTTTCATTTCAGCACACATGTATGTATTGTGCTTCATGGACTAATATCATTTCTATTATGAATTATGTATGGGGAACACCAGACTCTTTTCAAGGGTAGGGCATCTAAATGCCTTAATCTGACCCAGATGACTCCTGTCCTGAGCTGCCCTAGGACGATCCAGCTGACCTTCTCTGAGCCACTCTGTCTAGCCTTGAACAAGAAGAGCCTGACTTAGTCATTCATTTACTCAGTAAACATTGTCTGATGCCAAGTCGTCTTGCCAGGCTCTGAGCTGGACACTGACAAAGTAAAGATGAGGAAGGCATGGTCTCTAGGAAGGATACCAAGGAGGAGGGAAGCAGGGGGAAGGGATGGATTTTGTTTTCTCTGCCCCAAACCTCCCATTGCTCTTAGAATAAAGTTAAGGCTCCACACTGTAGCCCAAGAGGTGTGGCCTGGTCTGGCCCCTCCCACAGCACTGACTGAGTCTCTTACCACTCTCCTCACTGATGGAGCTCTAGTCTTGTGGCCTTTTTTTGGCTCCTCCAACACATCTCATGGTTTCTCCCACCCCAGGGCCTTTTCATGTGCTGTACCCGGCACTTAAAAATCTCCTTTGGAGCTTCATCCTTTGAATGAAGCTCTAATGTCACCTCCTCAGAAAGGCCTTCCTTGCAGACCCCTTGCCCCTCTGAGTCATTTTTTATCACATCACCCTAATCCAGTGGTTGGCAAACTGCGGCTCTCGAGCCACATGCGGCTCTTTGGCCCTTGAGTGTGGCTCTTCCACAAAATACCACGGCCTGGGCAAGTCTATTTTGAAGAAGTGGCGTTAGAAGAAGTTTAAGTTTAAAAAATTTGGCTCTCAAAAGAAATTTCAATCGTTGCACTGTTGATATTTGGCTCTGTTGACTAATGAGTTTGCTGACCACTGCCCTAATCCATAGTACTGCTTCTCCCAATCTGAAATAATAGCACCTGTTTCCTCTTTATTGTCTGTCTCCCTCACTAGCCTGTGAGCCTGAGGGCAGAACAGAGTGAGATTCACTGATACACACACACACACACACACACACACACACACACACACACACACACCATTGCCTGGTACACGACTGGAACTTAAGACATTGTTGAATGAATGATGAATGAACGTAGTGCTTAAGGTTCCCACAGGACATCAAGAGGGTGGGTATCCTGGACGCAGAGCTAGAGCTCTGGCCTCAGTGCCCTGCCACAGGCCACCTGTGTCTGTATCTAGTCCTGGGGAGTAAGTAGGGGGGATGGTGTTGCATGTGTCGGGCTGGGAAGGGGAGAGCCCCATAGGATTCCAGCCTCAGGGCATGCATATTGCAGGAGGCTCATTCCCTGCATATTAACTTGCTGCTGGACTGGCAGTTCCCACTGCTGCTGAATTTTTCAGTACCAGGGCAAATGGTTGTTTGAGGGTGGGGGCTGGGAGGACAGAGCATCCAAGTTCAGAAGGAAGGCCATGTACACTTTTTGTGTCTGTATCATTTGCAGCCATTTAGGGAGGACTTGCTCCTAGGTGGCCATGCATGGATGCTACACGTGCAGCTGCATGTCTGAGTGTGCTGGGCCTTTAACTGGCCTGCAGTGCACTAGGTGACTTCTGTTTCACATGCCATCACTTCTAAACCCAACAGGGGGAAGGAAGGGATCTTAGAGCGTCCATGGAGGGTCAGGGCTAATGCTTAATGGACAGTGAGCATTTATGGAGAACCAGATGTGTACCTGGCACTGTGCCGGGCACTGGGGACTTGCCACACTGGCGATATGGGGCTGAAGGAAAAGGTAGATAGACATGGACATGAGTAGGGGGGTCTCCACGTTTAGCCTTCAGGGGGAGGCTAAAAGAAGGAAACACTTGCGCTGAGCTTTGAAAATGAATTGGAAGCTCAGCAGCTAGAGAAAGGGGAAAGGGTGCCCCAGGCGAGGGTGCCACGTAAGCCCAGGCACGAGGCATGAAACTACCTGGCAAGTTTGGGGAATTGCAGATCGTGTGGTTTGGCTGCAGAGGAGAACGCCAGGAGGATGCTGGGCTGCAGGTATGAGGCTGCGAGGGAACGGGTTCTGATCAGAGGGGGCCTGGTGGGCCGTGATAGGGGTCTGGCTTTTATTTGGAGGACTTCCCGGGAATCACTGAAACCAACTTGGGTTTTAGAAAGATTTGTGTAGTTACCAAGGGAAAGTGAATTCAACAAATATGTTTTGAGCACTTACTCTGTGCCAGGCGCCATGATGGGTCCTGAGGACAGAGTTCTGAATGAGGCACGCACATCTCAGCCCAGCCGTGCGAATACAACAGACGGGTGTAGCAGGTAGGAAGCTTGGCACACAAATTCAAGAAGTACCCCATCTCTCTATTTTTGTTAAATCAGCTCCAATCTGACTCACTCTAAGCCCTTTCCTATGCGTTGGCAGAAAATTCTACCTCAACCGTCACCGGTGCTCCCTGTGAAGTTTGTGCAAGGACCTGCTGTCCCACCTGGGCCCACGCATGGAGGATGTGCCTTGTCTTGGGTCTGCATTGGTCACACAGAGATGGCGATTGTCTTGGTCTACATGGTCCCTTGAGGTTCAGCAACTCAGCTGCTCCTCTACTACTTGGAGGCACTGAGGCTAGTACCCCAGTGCTTGGGTTCCAGCCTCCCCAAATACATGGCCACCTGTCTCCCACAGCTCCTGTCATCTGTCAGGGGAGGTGCTGCTGGACACAGGTCCCCACTGCTCACGGAACCCCCGCTTCTGCTCCCGCTCCAGCTAGCTGCTCTCTCTCCTTTCTCTGCCCACACAGGCTGCCCTCTTCTCCCCGTCCCCTGGGAACACCTAGCACAGTCACTTCCAGGTTAGCTTTTTTAAAAGTCGGGATGAGCCGTCAGACTTCAAGCAGCTTTTGTGTTCAGCGCTGCACAGTTCCCGGAGGAGAGGAAAATCAAAGGGCTTGGCTACCAGCTTGGAGGAAAGCAAGAAAATTAACATTGCTACAAATTATCCTGCTTCCAGAGTGGATAGATGGGAGAGACCTAGGCAGTGCTACTCAGAGGGCAGAGAGGCACCTGGGATCTCAGATAAGGGAAATCTAACTCACACATGGGGGTCAAGAAAGGCCTCCCAAGGAGGGGAGTTGTTTGTTTTTGCCAAACTGAGCCCTGAGGACAGCAAGGAGAAGTTTTAGGAAGAGGGAACAGCAGGTGTGGAGGTCTCAAGGTAAGAGCCTACAGGGGTGTGTGATGAACAGTTAGCTGCTCTGTGAGAATAGCTAGGAATGGAGATGGGGCTGTGTGGTGGAGGCTCCTCAGTCACAAGCCAAGGTTTGGAGTTTATCTTGACTATGAGAAACCATTGAAAGATTTAAATCAAGAAGTGGCGTTACCAGATTTCTGGTTCAGAAACACTAGTTGGCTAGTAGTTGGAGAGAGGGTAAAGTTGGAGGAAGGTGGGGCCACTGGCAGGAGCTGCAGGGGTCCAGGCAAAGGATGGTGGCTGCCTGGATCGGTGGCAGTGGTGGTGATGGAGAGAGAGGGCATTATCCATACTTAAGTATGAGGAAGAAAGGACAGGACTTGGGGTTGGGGAGCGGGCAGTGGGGAGGACAGATCTTTAAATGACTATGTGGGTGAATCCTTGAGATGGAGCAGCCTAAGCAGGATGGTGGTGTGTAGATGCCAGTGGGACAACCAGGGAGAGGAAGGATTCGGGTGCAATGGATCCCTCCCACCACCCCACCTCTGCATCCCGAGATTCCCAAACTTTCCACTAGATGGAGGGCTGGTGCTGGTAGACCGGCTCCTCTTTCCATCCTCCGCCCCTTACCCCCCAGTGAGATGGGCCTCCACTTAGGCCTTCTCAAACCCCGTGTCCCTGAATTCGCCAGGCAAGCCCATGTATTCGGTGCCATCAACTGCTCCCACACCCCTGGTCAATGACCTCAGTCAATTGGGGTCCAGTAATAGGGACATCAGCCCAGAGACCTCTGTCCCAGATGACTCCGTGTGACGCTCTGTGTATATAGGGGTGTCTCCGCGCTCGGGAATGCCTCAGCCACCCAGCCTGTTACACCTTCCGCAGATACATCCTCAGCCTAGAGGCCTCCCGGTCCAATCCACGTCAACGCGCCATTATTGCTCTTTCGCCCCCAGCTCTCTTCTCCCTGACCCCACGCTGGGGGAGGAGGCTCCCTTTCCTTTCACTTCTGCCCCAGGCCCAGGCTGTCAGATGTCCAGCATCTAGGCCGTTCTGGATCTTGGGAGCAAGATACGAGGTTGAGCGGAGCTGGGCGGAGCCAGTTAGGAGGCGGGGCCTGGGGCGGAGCCGTGGGTGTGGCCCGATGCAGGTCAGGGGCGTGGTCAGAGTGGGCTGGGGCGTGGTCAGCGGCAGGGCGGGGCCGGATCCCCCAACCTGGAAGCTTCCCCGAGTTTCCACCCACAGTCACTTAGGTCGCCCGGAGCCCCGCCCGCTTTGGCCCCCAGTTCAATAGCGGGACAGACCGACTGTCTGGCCCCACTTAACAGAGGTCGTTTCTTGGGAGGCTGCGCCCAGCTCCCTAGAACTGCCAGGCTTTGAGGGGAGGCAGGGAAAAGGGGTCAGGGACGCACTCTCGGGCCTGCGCCTCACCCTGCACTCCCCGCTCCCACCCCAAGTGCTCCCCTTCTTTTCTAGTAGTCAGCTGGAGGGCCTGAGGACTGAGCTCCCGAGCCCAGCTGAGCCGGAGGAGTTGGTCAGGCGCCTGCGCCCCCATGAGGCCCCCTTCCCTGCCCCTCAGTGCTCAGGCCTGGAGCCGGCTCTAAAAATAGACCAAGGCTGGGGACCGTGCCCACCCAGGAGGGGGTCTGGGAGGCCTGAGTCACCCTGCAGAGAGGGCATCCCGCCCTTCTCTGGAGCCCAGGCCTCCTTGACGGCCAGGCATCATTCTCTTGGCCCAACTCTGTGCTCTTGGCCGGGCCATGTCGCCAGGGAGCGGTCCAGGCAATGGGGGCCCAGGCCGGTGAACTGCGCAGTAGCAGCCACAGCCGGGAAGGATTAGTAGTTCCTGGCCCTGATTTATTTAGTTGTTTTTGTGTGTCTGGCGGCTGCGTAAAGCAAACCTCACCCCCCACCCCCTTCTTTGGCGGGACAGTCATGTCTACACCTGCCTTTCTCTCCCGCCCAGGCCCAAGGGACTGTTCTCTGGGTGGGGACCTGGGCTTGAAGAAACAGAAAGTCCCAACTTGGTTCTTAGTGATTCTGGAGCTAACATGCCCATTCTACAGATGAGGAAACTGAGTCCCAAATAGAGGAAGGGGCATATTACACAGCAGAGATTCAAATCCCAGCTCTGCCTCTTAGCAAGACACTTCTTAGGGCCTGTGGTCTTACTGTAAAGTGCTCACATTGAGGATGACACCCATGCACCTGTGAGATGGGAATAATGACAGATACTTAGGATTGTCCTGATGGTTAAAATTATTTTTTTTTAAATAGCATTGCCATGTTAGGAGTTACAGTATGCCTAGTTTCAAGCCCAGTTTGGCAAGTTAGTTACCATCAAACTTGGGGAATGGAAGGAGCTCAAGAGTCCCCAGGTTCAGCTTTCCCTTGTTGTCAAAGGGCATGGACCCTCCTCAGGGCAAATAATGCCTCAAGGCAGACCTTGTTCTTGAACCCAGATTCAGTCCCAAGCTCTTTCCTCCTGTCTTCAACCACCGGTCCTCACACCGGTGTCAGGCTTTCTAAATGGCCAAGGCTGGCAATACTCCAAGTGATTTTATTTATTTACATATTATTTGCTACTTAGGTCTCTTTGTGGGGGGAAAAACCAAACCCTGTCTTATATTTATCAGAAATATCATTTACCTCTTAAAGCTACATGAGATCAGCTATGTAAATATTTAAGGGGGCCGGGGGACTCAGATGAATATGGGTGTGAGGTGCAGGGCAAGAGTACATAGTGAATTACTATCCTTCCTCCAGTAAGGATAATGCTAATAATGACACGTTTGAGTGTCTACTATGGGTTTGGCTTAGTTTCATATTATCTCATTTAATCCTCTCCCAAATTCCATGTGATTAGGTATTATTATCACCCCATTTTACAGGTATGGAAACTAAGGGCTCAGAGAAGTGAAGGGATTTGCCTAAGAGAATAAAGCCAGGAAGTAGAAGTAGCAGAACCAGAACCAAACCCTCTCAGATTTTTGATTTTATTTTCTGCCTTGGTGAAAAAGTTTGGGTTTTCACTCTGAACTTTCTCTCCTTCAGCCTCCCTTCTGGGCTAGGTTGTCAGGCCTCCTAGCCCAGCCCGGATCAGGCACTGGGCCTGGGCAACCGCAAAAGCTTCTCTCCACCCAGGGATTCCAGGATTCGAAGAAATTACGAGTCCAACTGTCTCAGTCTTTTACATGCAAGGAAAGAATCTGGGAGTCCCCGAATGCTCCCTCCTCACCACACCTCACCTGGGACACTCCACGGAGGGGAGTTTGTCCTGGAAAGGAGCTGAGCCCCCTCGTTCATTCATCCAGCAAATCTGTATAAAGTGCCCAGACTCTGTCATAGGCTCTGGGGATAAAATAAATAGCCAAAGCGGCTCTTTGTATGGCATACAGTCTAGCAGGGCAAAGACACTCAAATGAATCAGTGGCTGATAAGCTTCTGTTCAGATTTACCCTCCCAGCTGCCTTCCTCACGGCCTAGTGGGAAGGGAGGTAAAGACAGTCTCAAAGCTAAACGGGGTGAAGCAGGAGGGGAGGGAAGCCTGCCAACAGATTGCGGGTGTTGTGGGGAGGTTACACTTTCTCATCGTACATGCAGAAGAGCTGGCATCTAATGAGTTCCAGGAACTGTGCTCACTACTTTATTTGTATCATCTCAGGCAACCCTTGCAGCATCCTTGTGAGCTGTGGACAATTCTGTTTTACCAACGAGGAAAATGAAACTCACTCCAAGAGGTGAAGTGATTTGCCAAAATCGAGGTGGGGTTCGAACCCAGTTATTCTGGGGCTGGAGCCCCCAGCCTTAGCTACTATGCCGAGTTCTTATTGGATTTTTAGGTGAAGAAACTAAGATCCAGAGAGGCCTTGCGATTGGCCAAAGGCCCCACAGCACAGTAGGACTCACTTGAGTTGATCGGTAGCCAAAGGGATGCCTGGGAAAGGGTATACAAACTATCCCATCAGGGCCTTGGGAAGCAACTCTTGCCCCAAAAGAGACCATTGGGGGTGAGCAGGGTCTTGAGGACGGCTGGGGTCAAGGTCAGCCTGGGTGTCCTCAGTGGCAATGAGGCCTCTTGGATGCCTTGACAGATGTGGGCTACACCCCCCTGCCCATCCTATGCTGTTCTGAAATGGCACCTCAGTGCCATCTCTGTGCAGGCCTGAGGAGGTGGCCAGGAGACGGGAAGGGGAAGTTTTAGCCCTTCATCCTCTGGGAGCTTTCAGTCTGCCTGGAGGAAGGGGGACTTCCCGTGCTGGGGATCTGTAAGCAGTGAGCATGTCTGAGCTTTTCCTGGGTGCCGACACCCGGAGAGCGGCTTTCCCTCGCCATTATCTCCTTTAATCCTGTCAGCAAACAGGATTAAATACGAGGTAGATATGGCTGTTATTTCTGCTTTTCAGAGGAAGAGGCTAAGCAATACCTCCCAGGTATCCAGCTGGCAGGAGCCGGATTTGAACCCAGGCACAGGCGATCTAACACCACGCTCTCCGCAAGGGTTCTCCAATGTGGCCCCTGGGCCAGCAGCATCAGCATCGCTCGGGAACTTGTTCAAAAAGCAAACCACTGAATCAGAAACTCTGGGGTGAGGCCCGACAAGCTGTTCAAGTCCTCCGAGCCCGAGAACTTAAGCTCCGCTGCTTTACGGCCCCTGGAGGGCTAGGGGGGACCTGTTTGAGATCACGACCCTTGCTCTACCACTTCCCAGCCCTATGACCTCGGGACTTAAATCTTGAATCCTGTTTGGCAGACGACAAAATAAAGGCTCAGAGAGGGAAAAGGACTTGCCCAGACCTTTTCTGTGTGGGCTCTTTCCCAGGGAGGACTCTGCCCTGTGAGTCTGTCCCAAAATGGCCAGTTCAAATCCAGCTCCATCCTTGCCAGCTGTGTGACCCAGAGCCGATTACTCACCTGCTCTCCGCCTGCCTCCTCATGCTCAGAAGGGGATGGAGAGAGTGCCTGGGCCTCCTGTGGTTACTGCGAGACTAAAATGAGTTTCTCTGTGCATGGTGCCGGCCAGCACTTTAGAAAGGCTCAGTAGATGTTAGCTGCTGTTATTAAAGGCAGAGCCAGCATCAAACTCTGGTGTCTTCTAGCGGCCCCCACCCCTGGTCAGAGAATGATTAAGAGTTGAAAGGGGGTCAGAGAGTGTGGGAGTTCTGAGAAGCAGGCTTTCTCCGCCTTGGCACTGACATTTTGGGTCGGATAATTCTGCCCTGTGGGGCCGGCCTGTGCAGTGCCAGTGTTTAGCAGCATCCCTGGCCTCTACCCTCCAGGCATTGTCTCTGGACATTGCCCAAAGTCCCCTGGGGAGCAAAGTTGCCCGGGTTGAGAACTACGGAAGCAGTCAGGCCTTTTTGGTGCTTTTAGGCGCTTTAACACACCAGGTGGATTAACATGGGATCCTACAGTGTACCTCATGGTATGGTGGGCCCAGGGTCCCACAGTGGGTAGAGCGAGGACTGCAATCCAGGGCTGTTGTGCCTGTCACTTCTCCAGGGGTCCCTCAGGACAGGTGGGCAGAGCCAGGGGACAGCCAAGCTGGGGCCTGGAGTGTTCTGCCTTCTTCCCGCCTGACCACGGCCACATCCACCAGGGTCTGGGCTGACCTCTCCAGAAGCACCCAGGTTATCAAACCAAGCAGGTGCCAGGTGCCATGAGCTACTGAAGTAGAACGCCCTGGTCGGGCATCGAAAACTGTTGCCGAGGCCTAAGCTGCCAGGGCCCAGGGTGTGGAGCTCGCCACGGCTCTGCAGGGAAGGCGGGCATGGGCGGAGTGGCGCACCAGTTTCCCCGTTGAGATAAAAAAGCTGCCATCAGAGGTGAATGATGGGTCTCCCTGCCACAGGGATGCAGACAGTCATGAGACATGGCGGCAGGGCTGATTTAGGGCCAGGAGAGGGTGGGCGGGAGAACGAGAGATGGAGTCAGAGAGTCAGAGAGACAGAGACAGAAACAGGGACTCGGGCAGACAGAGACAGAGACAGGGTGGAGAGAAGCACAGAGCAGGGCAGCTCTGAGATAAGCAGAGACAGGAGACAGGGATATAAAGACACAGGGAATGCGAGCAAAAGACAAAGGCCAGAGATGCAGAGAGATTGAGACGCAGAGTTAGAGACACAGATCCAAGAGCAGAGGGAAGCAGGAGTAGAGAAAGAGACAAAGACAAGGGAGTGCTGGAGAGGAGCCAGTCACAGAGACGGAGAACCAGAGATCTGACACAGACACGGAGAAAAGAGGACAGGGACGGTGAGAGACAGTGTCGGGAGGAGACAGGCCAGAGACACCCAGAGAAACCAAAGGAGGTGGAGACACACCTTGTCCTCTGCTGGCAGTCTCCGCTGTGACCCAGACACTGCGTGTGTGTATCTCTGCACACGTGTACATTCATGTTTTGTTTTTTGTTAATCCTCACCCGAGGATATTTTTTTCCATTGATTCTTAGAGAGATTGGAAAGGAGAGGAAGAGAGAGGGAGGGGGAAGGACGGGAAGAGAGAGAGAAAGAGAAACATGGATTGGTTGCTTCCCACATGCACCCTGACTGGGGCTGTGAATTGAATGTGCAACCCAAGTATGTGTCCTTTCTCGAGAATGGAACTGAGACCCTTTGGTGCGTGGGCCAACACTTTAAGCTTCGCCGGTCAGGGCGTGTTCATTCATGTTTGTGCTTTATGTCACACCTCCTATGGGTGCATGTCTGTGTCTGAGCTCAGACAGTAGACAGTGCTCATGTACACTTGCCCACTAACTCCCCAGTGGGTGCCTGTGGGGTGCCAGGATCAGCTGTAAGGCAGTGAGTACCAGCGGACAGGGCCCCTCATGGAGCCTCTTGTTTATTAGTAGAGGACAATACACAAACAAACACATACCAGAGCTAGTCAGAGATTTAAAACAGAGTCATGTGGCCCTAGCTGGTTTGGCTCAGTGGATAGAGAGTCGACCTATGGACTGAAGGGTCCCGGGTTTGATTCTGGTCAAGGGCACATTGCCTGGGTTGCGGGCTCGATCCCCAGTAGGGGACATGCAGGAGGCAGCCGATCAATGATTCTCTCTCATCACTGATGTTTCTCTCCCTCTCCCTCTCCCTTACTCCCTGAAACCAATAAAAGAAATAAAAAAAATTAAAACAGAATCATGTGATAGGAGGCGACTTGGGCTCCTCTCGATCTGGTGGTCGGGAAAGGCCACTCTGGGAAGGTGCTTATGAGGTGAGACCTGTTGCAGAGCCAGCCTAGCAAAGCTCAGGGACCACCCCTCCCAGGAGGAGGGAAGCGTTGGTGCAAAAGCCCTGTGGACAAAACCAGTTTGGCAAATTCAGGGCCAAGAAAGAAGCCAGTGAGGCCGCAGCTTCTGCAGCTTCTGGG
Organism: Corynorhinus townsendii; assembly: GCA_026230045.1. NCBI lineage: Eukaryota > Metazoa > Chordata > Mammalia > Chiroptera > Vespertilionidae > Corynorhinus > Corynorhinus townsendii. The sequence continues at coordinate 202,041,327 of JAPDVU010000002.1, forward strand.
TGAGGTGTTGGACAGGAAGGTAGAGGACAGATCATGAAGGATGTGGTAAGGCCAGGGAAAGATTTTGGCTTGTATTGTGGGTGAAATGAGACCAGGAAGATTGAAGCAGAAGACTGAAATCAACAGCAACAGACTGGAAAGGTCTTGCTAGCTGCTGGGTGGGAAGTGGAGGTTGGGAAGCTCCTACAACAATCCAGGCAAAGGAGGGTGGTGGCTTGGGTGAGGGTGGGGAGAAGTGGGTGGATACGGGCTGTGTTTTGGGGTAGAATCAATAGGATGGTGGTGGTTGGGGGCGGAGGAGGGGTGAAGCAAAGGAAGGAACCAATGATGACTAGGTTTTTAGATTGAACGTCCAAATGAATTATGGTGGCATTTATTAGAATGAGGTAGACAGGGAGAAACAGATCTATGGAGAAATAACCAAGAGGTCTGTTTTGAATGTGTGATATGCTTGTGTGCTTGTGTGCGCGTGCACATATGCTAGGGCCCAGGTGTGTATGTGTGCATGTGGGGCTTCAGACCGCCTCTGCTTGGCTGTCTGGGGGCTCCTGGGCCTGTCTGGGACCAGGCCCTGTCTTGGCTCTTCACTCCCCCTCCACTCCCACCCCAGGTGCTGCCGCTGCCAGGCAGGGATTCCCCACTGGCCAGCTGGGACGGTATGGTGGCTTGGCCCTTGGGCACTGCTGACATCTGGGCGACTACTCCCGGCCCAGGAGGCCTTGGTAGGCCCACCCGGCAGTAGCAGCAGGCTCTAGGGCAGCTGGTGGCGATTAGTAGTGCTGATTACCTTGTGGCAATGCCATCTGGGGTGAGGGCACTGAGCCCAGACCCAAGGATACCCTGCTTGCTGGCATGCAGGGATTTCTGGGCTGAATGCATGTAATGTGTCAGCCTCACTACAGGCATACGTGTGTACATGTGTGCATGTCTGAGTGGGGGCTTCTGTGAGAGCCATTTGTATCTGTGGCCACCTGTGTATGTGCTGTAGGTCTGCAGGTTTCTCTGCTTGCACATATGAGTAATTATGCCTATGGGCACATGTGTGTGTTTCTGTGTATATGTCTGTGTGTGTACATGTCTGTGGGTGCATGCAATGTGTGCATGTCCAAGTACCTGCAGTGCTATGTGCATGCATTCTGAGAATTATGCACCTGGGTTTGAGTTTGTATCTCTCTTGTGTGTCTGTTTATGTGGAGGAGTATTATGTATGTACATGTGTCTGCATATGAACATAAGTGCCTACATGTGCATGTGGAGTCTACGCACACATGTCGTGATAGAGCTTATCTGACTGCATGCTTCTGGATGTATGTACATATGTGTCGGAGGGAGGAAGGGGCACAGGCTCATTTCTAGACTGTGTCTATGACAGTGTATCTAGGTCTAGCACGCACCCCAGGCGTGGCTGTTTTGGTGAGCACCTTCGGGTGCTGTGGGAAGTATCTGGCCTCCCCCTTCTCAGGCCCCTCCAGCTCTGGGTCCAGCCACCCCCTGCTGCCTGGGAGATCTGGGGAATGAAGGGTAGGAATTTCCCAGAATGGCACAGTGGTTAGGAACTTATGCTATGAGTCCAGGTTAGCTGGGCATGGGTCCCTGCCCAACTACCCACTAACCAAGGGCAAGTTGTGTTCCTATGTTCCAGGTTTCCCCATCTGTAAAATGGGGATAAGAACAGAATTCTCCCTGCTGGGTGGTTGTGAGGATTAACGGTGTTAGCTTATGTGACGTTTTCAACACAGAGCCTCACCTAGCTGTGTTACCTAATTTTTCCCCACTGCCCACCACTGGGGCAGCTCCCTCTGGCCAGGCTGGCCTGTGCCTACCCACCCCTCAGGCCAGAGCACCCAGAAGGCTGCACCCCCTCCACTTCCCGCCTGCTGAGCTCAGCGATTCCCAGGCTCCACCACTGTCGTAGCCACATCTGGGCCGGCTCCGTGCAGGGACCACAGCCGGGGCGCCTCCGTGGCCGTGGTTGGGGTTTCCGCTGACTCAGCGCCTCTGGTTCTGGAGGCGGGAAATCCTGGGTTAGATGGGGCCACAGGGCTACATCATGTCGCTTCTACAGAAGCCCCCCCAAACCAGTTGCTCCCCCTCACCCCCACATCATTCCTACCACTCATGGGCCTCTTGAACCCACGTCTCTGTAGCTGCTCAGCCTTGGTGGCCAGAAATTTGCTGCCTTGGAAGGGTCACCTTGACAATTCCCCTGCCTCTGGACAGAACTGGACACATGACCTGCTCCCTTCTCCTCAGAAGTCCAGTCTCTCATCCAGCCTCAATTCCTCTTGCTTCCCCAGATCCTGGATATAAAGCAATGCCTCTCCATCGCAGGGTATAAGCTTGAATCCCAGCCTCACTCCTCACCCCACCCCCACCTCCCTCCTGGTTCGCAATAATAATGATCCCAACAGTGAATATTTATTGAGCTCCTCTTTTGTGCCAAACCCAGTAGTAAGCATTTTTACAGATGTTAACTCGTTTCCTGCTCACAACAACCCTGTAAGGCATATAGGTCATTATTCTATGCTCCAGAGGAGAAATGCAGCCAGAGGTAAACGGTATGTTTGAAGCCACAGAGCAGAGGGCAGGGACTGGAGCCCTGCTAACTGCCTGGAGGAAGGAAGAATAACGGGCAGAGGCCAGAGCAGAAGGGGTTAATTCAAACTCCCCTTCCTGGGTGGGGGCGGGGGCGGACAGCACCCTCCCCCCAATTCAGACAGACCTAGAAACAGACTAATGGGAAATGCTAGGATGAGAAAGTGGGAAAAGCTGACCAAGGAGGCTTGGGCAGCAGCCACGTCACGGGTGCCATGGAAGTAGGGGGGGAGGGTCTCCACCCAGATACCCCAGCCATCAAGAGGCCCAGCCAGGAAAGGGGAAGAGGTGGCACAGGGAGGTCCTTTCAGCTCAGGCCTGGCTCTTAAAGGGCCGGCCTCCCCGCCCACCCACCTGCCCCCAGAGCCCCCTTACAGGGCAGTTCTGGGCATGCAGGGTCCCGCCTTGCTGGCTGGCTGGCAGGCTCGCTCACCTGGCGGGAATTGGGAGGGCGGGCCTAGGAGGACAGCCAGGCCAGGAACGGGTTGTGTGTCTGCAGCCTCTGCCGCTGCCGAGCCCCCTCCTGGCCCTCCCGCCCTCCTCCTGCCTGGCGGGCGGGTCCAGCTGTGTTCCATTAGCAGCCCTGGCTGATCCCCAGCCCCCTAGAACCTCCCCTTCTTCCCCCACCCTGAGTGGCCGGCAGTCCCGCCAGTCCCGGCAGGCAGGCCGAGAGCCTGGGCAGCATTCAGCCCCAAGAGCTCAGGACCTGGGACGTTGGGGAGCCGAGGACAGCCAGAAGTGATCGAGGACTCCCCCGTGGGCCTGAGGAACCCAGGCCCTACTCCCCCTGGCTGGTTGCACTGGGCTGCACTGTATTCTCAGTGAGGTAGGGGGATCTCCAGCCACGGTAAGTAGGGGGCGTAGTGGGCTGCTTCCTGGCTCTGGGCTGAAGGGTACCTTTTGCCCTGACTTGCTGTGTGACCTGGGGCGAGTGGCTTTCCCTCTCTGGATCTCAACTGCCTTCTCTATAGGGGATGAGCTCTAAACTGAGTCCCAGTTCTGCCTCTCCCTACCCTCAGACCTGTGCCTTTGTATTGGGGTGGGATCATCTCCTTGGCAGGTTCTGTCCCTGTAGCCCCTGGATCTGGCGAGAGCCAGGAGAGTGGAGGCCAGAGACAGGAGTGGGACGGGGACACAAATACATCAATGTTCACGCCTCCACATGCATTCACACGTCTCAAACAGTTGGCAGCCCCTCATTGACTGGAGGAGGGGAGGCCAGGATTGGGTTTGAGAGACGGGACGTGCACACCGCCAGAATGGGGGATGAGGAATAAAGTGGGAACAGTTCTGCCCCAGGAAGAAGGGGATTGGGGTCCTATCTCCAAATACATTGAGGTGAGGGAGTCCTTTTTGTTCTCATTCCCTATCCAGGGTTGAGGGAGGAGAAACAGAATTCATTACAGCCGGAGGGAATGAAGTCAGACTTGCATAAGAACTTCCCTACAGGAAGGCCATTCATAGGCTAGCTGTGTACACGTGTGTATGCGCAAGCTGTTGTGTCTGGGTATGTTGGTGAACATAGATCTCTGTGAGCATGCCTGTGTACAGGTAGGCTTGTGTGCATATATGTGTCTCTGTGTATATCCTATGTATATCTGTGTGGCATGGTGACACATGCATGACTCTGCGTGTGTGTGTGTGTGTGTGTGTGTGTGTGTGTGAGAGAGAGAGAGAGAGAGAGAGTCTTGGGGGAGGCTGACTGATGTATGGCTCTGCTGGCTGCTTGCTGAGCCTGCATTGATTTATCTGGGTCCATCCATCCAGGGTTTAATAAAACTAAAAGATGAACATCCATCAGCACTGAAGGTTGGCAACAACCTGAGCCCTGGTGACCTGCTCTCCCACTCACTGTGCCCATGGGGGAAGCTTCCTTGGCAAACATACAACTCTGTGATGCCTGCCAGGAAACAGCCCAGTTGTCAGCCCCTGATCTTGTGGGTGACTAGCAGGGCCTCCTGGCTGAGCTGGGTGCAGCTAGCCAGGTACCAGGCTAGTATGTACAAATACAGCGCACAGGCTGATAAAGTATTGAAATACTTCCAAGAGTATTGGTGAATGGCCTCTGCCTCAAGCCCCCTCACTGTCCTAATCGGCCTGGCCTTCTAGGACTCTCTAGATGTCTCCTCAATGCAGCGACTCTCCACCGGCACAGCCAGATGCCGCTTGGACTCTGTGCTCCTGCCAGCTTTCTGCCCTGGCTGGTTGGTGTCCATGCCATACCAGTGGTTAAATATTTTGAATATCACCCTGGCCCAAATCGTAGCCCAAAGCCTGTGGCTGGGCCTCTGAGAGGGACGGATGCCTGGCCAGACCTCCTGCCACCCCAGACCAGTGCTTGGGCCCCATGGGCTGGCTGCTACTTGCCCACACGTGGAATTGTGCTGCGTGAGCTCAGCAACCCACTTTCCTGTTTTCTGTGATTTTCAGGTGCTGCGGCTGTAGCCAGCTTCTCTGAGCCAGGATGTGGGCATCTTGGGCCCCTGGCCTGTGGCTGCTTGGTCTCTGGGCCACCTGCAGCCATGGGGCAAATAAAGGTGAGATGACACATGAGGCCTGTGACAGGCTCCCTGAGGTGCCAGGTCCTGTGTACCTATGTGACCTGGGCCATGTGGGCATTTATAGGAGAGTCTGGAGGCTGGGTGCAGGGTGGCCTGGGGTGTTTGTGCATGTGAGCCTGTGCCAGGTGAGCTAGTGTGTGTGTGGGTTTTTGCTGCATATTTGTGTGTCTCTGGGCCTCTCTGTGTTTGCATCTCGGAGTTGCTCTATGCATCCGTGCCTATTCCTGTGTCTGTCTCTATGTGTGAGACAGTTACCGTCCTCCCTGATACATAAACCTCTCCTGTGCACAGAGTGCTGGTCAGGCTGTGGGGTAGAGAGGAGCAGGCAGTGAGCTCTCCTACAAAAGGAAGCTGCATCCTGAAAGAGACCCAGGCCCCTCTGATCCTTTTCAAGGTGGAGACTCCATCCTCCAGCCAAGTGCTCCTCCTCCACGCCTGGCCCTGGATCTCAGATAAAGGGCCTGCCTTGAGGCCCAGACGCTGGATGAGACAGAGGGTGCAGCTTTCCAAGGCCCAAAGCCAGAGGAAGTTGACCGGGCAACTTGCCCTGCTCTGCTGGGTGCCCTCTGGGCTCAGTAGTTTAGCCTCCCAACTGAGCAGAAATAGAACTACTAGAACCCAAATCCAGCCGAAGGAGGATGATGTGGGAGAAGTATGCATCTGGGGGCATGTGACCACCTGTGAATTGTGTGTGTACATGTGTGTGTCTGCATGTGTGCATGTGTGCACATGTGCATTGCTCTCCTCTGTCTCACCGGGTCCCCTGGGGGATGGGGCAGAGGATTTCAACATCTGTAAGGAATCTGGGCCCATTGCCATGGGGTGAGTCACCCATTGCTGCGGCTGTTGAATACAGTGATAATCTTTCTGGTCAGACCTGGGGGAGGGAGGCTCCAGTGGAGTCATTGGGCTTAGGGATCCAGGATGTCTTCTTCCAGCCAGGCAGCCAGGGAGTCCAATGGGCAGCTTCCAGGAGCTGTGTTCACTGTCTTGTCCCAGCTACCACATCTGTATTGATGGGAGGGCCTTTGTGATTCTAGCCCCCATCTCTCCTGTTGTAACACCTCTCCCAACACTTCTGCTCAATCAGGCCTAGGGAGGAGGCAGGCCCATGGTACCCACCTGTTCCTTCAGGGTTTAAGAGACCTGAATTAAGCTATCCCTCTCCAGTAGCCTTCACCTCCTTGATAGCTGGTCCAAGGCACAGCCTGGTGAAAGGTCCAGAGTGGGGACTATAACCTCCTTCCTGGATCCCCAAGAGCCTGCCTGTGCCGCTACCTTAACCCGTGCACATCAATTTTTCTTCCAGGTGAGAAGTGCCCACCTTCGCAGCAAGAAGGACTCAAGTTGGAACATAGAAGTGACTTATCAACCAATGTGACTGGTGAGTGCCCCTCTCATCCTGCTGTCCCGCCCCCCCCCCCCCACCTCCCCAACCTTTTTCTGGAGCGACCTGCACTCATCTGCCCTACACTTGGTGTCTCCCCTGAAGGCTTCAACCTCATCCGTCGACTCAACTTCATGAAGACATCGGCCATCAAGAAGATCCGCAACCCCAATGGGCCTCTCATCCTGCGACTGGGGGAGGCCCCGATCACCCAGCCCACACGGTAAAGGCCCCAGAGTGACCGCTGGGAGTCAATACTGATCTCAGCCACACTCACCAGCAATGCTGGATGTTAAGGTGCTAAGCCTAGCAGCACCTGTGGGTCATCTTATCCCACCCCCTGGTCTCCACTCCTAGGGCTTGCAGGGTGGGCAAAGAGGGGGTGCCTACGAGGCCCACACTCTGTCCTCTCCTGTCTTTAGTTAGCAGTGGTTGGGGACAGGTCTGCATCCTGTGGGTATCATGAGGACCCCAGGATGGGGGTGGAACCTGGCAAGTGTGTGTGTGTGTGTGTGTGTGTGTGTGTGTGAGAGAGAGAGAGAGAGAGAGAGAGAGAGAGAGAGAGAGAGAGAGAGAGAGAGAGAAGTCCAAACTCCCACAAATCCCTGGATATTCTGGCCTTTGCTTACCTCTCCAGCCTCATCTCCCAAAATGGCCCTCTTTCTTTCTTGCTTCTCTAGTCCTACTGAACCCTTTTCATCTTTTTTAGTGTCTCTCCTCCCTGCTCCCTGCCCCCCCTCCCCACCACCACATACACACCCAGTCATTCTCCCTAGGACATCCTGAATTCCTTGGAAGCACTTGCCACTATTGTAATGAGATGGTGAAATAGTCATTCTGGGGATTCTTTGTTTGTGTTCTGCTCCCCCCATCACCTCCCACCCCGTTAGACTTGAAAGCTCCGTGAGGGTAGGCACCTTCTCTGTGTTCCCACTTCTGTCCTCTCCAGCAGCCAGACCCACACCTGGCACGTAGGAGGCACTCAAGAAATGTCTGTGAATGAATGGGTGTGTATAGGTTGTGTCGGTTTGGAGGTGTGGGCCTGCAGGTATCTTGTGTAGGTTCCACAGTCCCGAGGGCCCAGGGTGGGCAGTAGGTGGCCTCTCCCCTGAGCCTCAGGGCACCCTCCCTACTCTGTCCCCAGCCGAGTATTCTCTCGGGGCCTCCCCGATGAGTTCACCCTGGTGCTGACGCTATTGCTGAAGAAACACACCCACCAGAACACGTGGTATTTGTTTCAAGTGACCGATGGAGAGGGGTACCCGCAGGTGAGCCCCACCCCTACACGTATTGCTCTTGGGGCTGAGAGCAGCACTAGTCCAGCCCAGCTCTGTCCCAGGTGGGGATGTCTGGGGCCTCCCCGCTACGCCCCAGTGCCCACCCTCAAGGCCACCCCCCACCCCACCAGCATCTCTCTCATTCTGTGACTCCAGCCAGCGTCCTTGCCTTTCTGGGCCTCAGTCCTCCCCCCCCCCCCCGCCCCCGTGAAATGAACTTGAGGGCCCTTCACGGTGCCATGCTGTGGTCCCGGGGCTCTGATCCTCTGTCCTGCATCTTTCCCAATTCCACCCAGATTTCCCTGGAAGTCAACAGCCAAGAGCAGAGCCTGGAACTGCGGGCCCGAGGCCACGACGGCGACTTTGTGTCCTGCATCTTCTCGGTGCCCCAGCTCTTTGACCTGCGTTGGCACAAGCTGCTGCTGAGCGTGGCAGAACGCGTGGCCTCCGTGCATGTGGACTGCACCTCAGCCTTCTCCCAGCCTCTGGGGCCCCGGCGACCCATTCAGCCTGTGGGTCATGTCTTTCTGGGCTTGGATGCTGAGCGGGCCAAGCCCGTCTCGGTGAGTGCGAGGTGGGACTCTGGCCTCTGCCCCCGCTTTCTGGGAGCCTGAGCGAGCTCCCTGGAATCTGTTTCTGACCAGGTCCTTCCTTTGCTCAGAATCCTGGCTTGGCTCCCCAGTGCCCCCCGGATGCAGCCTAAACATATTCACCTGGCATTCAAGGCCCTTCCGACCTGGTCTTTATAAACGTGCGCCGTGGCAGCTTCCATTACCTCTCCACGCAGCTCCGCTCTTCTCGATCCCACCCTGGCCGTCCATGTCACCAGGACTTGCACACCTCCATGCCTTGGCCTGTGCTGTTACCCCCGCCCTGTAGTGCTTTTCCTTGCATGCCCATCTGCTGAAGATCTACTGGCCCTTCATGCCCAGCTTGAATGGAGCCTCCTTACCCCCTGTTCCTCTGGGCCCAGGTGAACATTTCTCCCTCCTCTCCCTCTTTCCTGCACACGCAGTGTTTCCCTTTTGGTGACAGCGATATTCCTGATGGTCTCCCAGGCCAGACGGGCCTCCTCTGTGCCTCAATGGGGACCAGGACTATTTGCTAAAATGAAGTGAAGCTGACTTGTGTGTCCCCTGCAGTTTGACCTTCAGCAGGCACACATCTACTGCGACCCGGAGCTCGTGCTGGAGGAGGGCTGCTGTGAGATTTTACCCGGAGGGGTGAGTGGCGCGGCCCGGCACAGCAGGGGGAGGGGCTGTTGGGGCACTGCGCAGGGGCACGGTGTGCTAGAGGTGGGCGACCAGGAGGGGATGCCTAGAGATCTTAAGATGAGTGGGTGAAGGGCGGGTGTCAGCCTTCTGTACTGAACCCAGCCCTTCCCTCACACTGGGCAGTGCCCTCCAGAGACCTCCAAGGCCCGCCGGGACACCCAGAGCAATGAGCTCATCGAGATCAATCCACAGACGGAGGGCAAGGTCTACACTCGCTGCTTCTGCCTGGAGGAACCTCAAAAAAGCAAGGTGGGTGGGCAGGGCAGGCAGGCATGGGCCCAGGGAGACTACCCCTCACCCAGCCTGACTGAGGTCTGCCTATGTGTGTACCATTCCTATAGGATTCAGGGAGGCAGAGAGACAGCCCATTGGGTAACCCTGTGCCTGCCTGCCTATTGGCATTGAGTTGTGCCCATCTAGCTCTGGCACTACCCAGACCCTCATTGATGCCCCCCCCCAGGCCCTCCTGGTGAGGGCAAGATGAGGCTTGTAACAAAGGCCGTTTCCAGAACAGGGATACCTCAGGCCAGAGGCCAGACCACACTGCTTCCCTTGGGGTTTTCTCACTCTCCTGGGCCAGTCCCGGTCAAGGCCAGGCTGGTTCTGCACCCAGCACCATGGCCAGCTGTCCTGCTCATTTGCAGGTTCTTTAGGGATAGCCTGGAAGCTCAGTTCCTCTCTTAGCCTCACCCACTGACTGGGCAACCTCCCTGACCACTGGGCATCATGCCCAGCCTTTGGCTGCAGGAACACAGATCTCATTGATTCATGGTCTTATTTTCTCCGACATCACGTGGGTGGGGGGAAAGAAAGGGGTCAGTGGGGTGTCAGGGGCCTGAACAGGCTCTTGATGCTCTGGGAGGTGCCAGATGTCACCTGTCTGAGTACCCCTTTCCAGCATGGGCCCCAGACTGCCCCCTCCTCAATAGCTCCCCTTCACTCTGTCTGCCCAGGTGGATGCCCAGCTGACGGGAAGAATCAGCCAGAAGGCAGAAAGGGGAACAAAGGTAGAGATGGTGGGTGGGGGGAGGAGCCCACAGTACCCTCAGTTTGCCCTCCATGCCCTCCATGCCCTCTTGCATAAGAGATTCTACTCCCACACTCTTCCCACCTGCCCCCTTTTGGACAGAGCTAAGACACATAGGTGCCAGCTCTGAGAAGGAAGGATGAATGGGAATGAGGCAGACACAGTACCTGGCACTACTGAGGGCACCTGCTCCTGGTGGTTCTTGGGCAGGGGTGTTAGAAGCAGTGCCTCATCCCCTCCATTCCCTGCCCACCCCCATGCCCTCCCTCTTCCCAGGCCCATCAGGAGACAGCCCCCGATGAGGTAAGCCTCCCATCTAGACTGGCAAAAAGAGTTCGGTTGAAGAGGTGCCAGCATGAGCCCTTTGGAAGGCTTTGGGGCACTGGAGCCTGGGCATGGGGGTGTGGGATGACTACACAGCTCCCAGCATTCTTTGGGGGATCAATGCTGTGTCATGTCTGTCTGCTGCCTTTCCTTGGCGAGGGGGGGAGGAGGGGTGTGTGATTTAGCCCTGGATACTCCTGCTGAGGTGGCAGCCAGCTGCCATGGGCATCAAGGGGAGAGCCCAGGCCTTTGCCATGGGACCCCAGATTATAGACCTCATTCTGCTCTGACATGCTGTGTGACCCAGAGTCCACTGCTATTCCTCTCTGGGCTTCAGTTTCCTCATCTGAGAAATGCCTGGCTCTGGGTGGGTGGGAATTAAGGGGCAAGGCTTGTTGGATATGATTCCTATCTTCATGCTCCCTCAGACTTCGCCCAGAACATATATGATGTTCTGTGTGCTTGGTGCGTGTGTGGGGATGCATGGGTGGTCCTGAGCTCTCAGAGCTGACCTCCTGGCCTGTTCTTCCCTTTCAGTGCCCACCCTGTGTCCATGGTGCCCAGGAAAGCAATGTGAGTGAACAGAAGATGTGCAGCATGGGGTGGGCACTGGCTGCGAGTGAGCATGGCTTAGAGGTTTGCTTGGCAGCTTCCTGGTTAAGGACAAGGGGTCTTTGTGCACGTTCACACTCCCTCTCTGCCCATCTCCCCGAGCTGGGCTTGACCCCCACCCCCATCCTTACCAAGCCAGGCTGCAGGGAAGGAAGCTTCACACCCTGTGATCTGGGCCATGTACTGGGATCTAGGGTGCAATGGGGATGGGGTGGTAGCCAGGAGGATCAGGGCCTTGGCTGCAGATCCCAGCTTCGCACTCCCCCAAGGACTCAGGCCTGCTTTGCTTGAGGGCCCCCACATCGTCTTGGAGGACTAGAGAAGGGGAAGGACTCAGAGTGACACAGCCCAGCACTGGCCCCCAAAACACATGCTGGCTCAAGGCCTCCCCTCCTCGCCCTCTCTAGCTGGCCCTGCCTACCCTCCCTCTGGGGTCCAGAAGGACAAGGGAGAGGGACTCAGCGCAAGCCCAGCTGGTACCCAACTGTGCCTCTTCCGTGAGCAGCATGAGTCACCACTTCCCCAAGGCCTGATATTCTGAGGTGACAAGTCACATTGGTCCACAAAGGCTACAACTCCTGCTCCCCTCAGCTCCAAACCCCCTGACTTAGGGGGGCATCAGGAAGTGCCCCTTTTTCTATCTAGTCCCCAACTAAATCTGGCAAGGCTGCAGTCCCCAGATATACAGGGTTACCATGGCAACCAAGCAGCCATGCTATCCTAGCAACTGAGGGTCAGAGCTAGCCAAAGTCAGGCAGGTTCAGAGGGTAGGTTGGACCCCTGTGCAAGTTTGACAGCCTTAGGATACCAAGTCAGCCAGCTGGTTGCCTGGGAGACAGATCAGGGACTGGGATTCAGCGTGTTGTTCCTGTCACCATGCTGTGTGACCCTGGCTAAATGGATTGTTCTCTCTGGGCCCAGTTTCTCCTCCCTCTCTGAGGTGTAATGCTCTCTCCTCTGTCCCCTCAGGTCACAACTGGTCCCTCTGGCCTCAAGGTGAGTTCCAGATGGAGAGCAGGACACTCCTACCCTCTTTGGAGATCCCAGCCCATCCTACAGCATGTCACCTTGGGGCTGTGTTTCTGTCAGGGCTACCTGAGCCTGTATGTGTGTGTGGTGATTAGACATGTGCGCGTTGGAAAGAGTGAAGGTTGCGTGTGTATAAGGGTGTTAAGAACTGCCCTTTTCAGAGGCCCCGCTGCACCTCAAGCCGTGGGCCACACATCAGTGACCTTCCCGAATCCCCTCAAGCATCCTGTGGGGTGGATATTGTCATTTCACTTATGGGAAAACCAAAACCCCACCATCCCACGTGTGTGACGCGTGTGTCAGAGTGATTGTGTGTGTGTGTGTGTGGCTAGATGCACCTCTGGCCACATGTTTGCATGCGTGCAGCCCACAGTAGTGGTGTTGAGGGCTGAATCCACATACCTGTGGGCCTGACAGGACTGCAGAGCTTGTGAGTGATGGGGTAGGCCGCATGTGTGCGAGTGTGAGCTTGTGCGCTTGTGTGTACCTGTGAGTATGTAATAGCTCTGGGGGCCACCCTCATGTGAGTGCTGACTGAGTGCTAGGCCCTGTGCCACGCACTCTACCTGCAGCATAAACACCTGGCACCACACGATGAGATAGTTGCTGACATGAGCCCATTTTATTGATGAAGACTGAGGCTCAGAGAGGTCACATGACTTGAGTCACGTACTAAAGCAGTAGGAGCAGGAATTGAACTCAGGCAGCCTGACACCCATCTCTGTGGGTTTCTGCTGCTCCACGTTTGTGTCCATGCATGTGTCCCCGTGTCCCTGGGTGCTGCGTGTGAGCTAGTGTGCTTGGGTAGGGGTGTGGGGGGAGGGATTCTTTCTGTGTGAGACTATAGATTTGCCAGATAGAGCCTCTTGGCCTGGGAGGGACATGTGGTTGAATGCATATGGAATCCATGTGTTGTGTGTGTGGTGGGGGTTGGGTGGGGCTGTGCTCATTTACACACCCTTGTGGGGTGGACCGTGGAGAAGACCAGATTTGGGAGGCTCCCATGCGCCCCCTCTGGTCCTAGCACCCATTTTGGTCTCATCCACAGGGAGGGAAAGGTGAGCAGGGCCTGCCTGGCCCATCAGGCCTCAAGGGAGAGAAGGGAGCCCGGGTAAGTGCCCAGCCCTGCCTGCTGCAGGACCTTCTCAGCCATGCCCTGGGGGTGGGCTGGGATGTGAGCCATCATCCCCGTCATCTCAGCTGGAAACCTGCAGCCTGGCCCAAATGAGGGATGAGGGCCAGGAGCTTTCTAGGGGTTAGTGTGGAAATCTCTATTTTCTAGGGGCACCTAGGACTGTGGGATTCCTGGGCCCATCCTCTTCAAAACAGGTCTGGGGAGACTCTCCTAGAGGGCCCCACCCCTGATCCCTTGCTCCCTACCCCCAGGGCAATGACTGTGTCCGGATCTCTCCGGATGCCCCACTTCAGGTAAGGGCTGGAGGCGAGGCCTGCTTTAGCGTCAGTATGGGGTTAGCCTTGGGGAAGGGGCTGTGCCCTTGGCAGCCCCTGGGGGGACCCTGGGCCCCTCTCAACACCTTATCTCCCTGCTCAGTGTTCAGAAGGCCCGAAGGGAGAGAAGGGGGAGTCAGGAGCCTTGGTGAGTGTGGGACCAGGGGTAGGGCAGGGGCAGTTGGGCCTTAGCCTTCCTCTCCTTTATCACGCCTTCTTTTGTGTCCCCAACTCATCTCAGGGACCCTCAGGACTCCCGGGCTCCACAGGCCAGAAGGTAATGGGTCTGGATTTGAAGGGGTGGGTGGCAGAGAGATCTGTGGGCTCTGCAAACATGAGGAGGGAGGCGACATCAGGCACAGAGTTGGAAGTACCTGCCAACACTCCCAGTCATTCCACCATGTCCAAATTCCCACCGAGACCTAGAGGGATGTGCCACCGGCCCCAGAGGAAGCGGTCTGGCTGGTTTGGGAGTTCTTCCTGTTGTCTACCCTCCTGTGGGGATGAGGCCATTTAATCTCAGGGGCAGCAGAGACCTGGGTCTCGAAGGGAATTGCCTCTCCCCGGGGTGGAGTTGCCCTGGTTCTTCCAGGTCCTGCCCTCAACCCCAGTCACGTTGTCTCTACCTCTTCCAGGGCCAGAAAGGAGAGAAGGGAGACGGAGGCATCAAGGGCTCCATGGGAAAGCCAGGCCGAGACGTATGTGTGGCTCCCAGGCCCTCCCTACCACATCCCCACGTCCCTCAGCCGGGGGGTCTGGAATGCTGGAGTTTAACCATCAGAATCCACACTGACACCTTTGCCCAGACAGAACAGGCCTGGGAGGGGCAGGCTGTGCCTGAGGAGTCACAGCCTCAGAGCCCCTGACCTCTAATACCCCGAGGCTGACATCTGATGACCTTGGGCCACTGGGTGGAGTGTGGCTTTGTGAGGGACAGTGGGGTGGGCAGTGGGTCTGTGCCAAGCCTTGGCCATTTTTACACCCACCCACAGGGCCGGCCAGGAGAGATCTGTGTCATGGGGCCCAAAGGACAGAAGGTGAGCTCTGGGTGTCTGTGGGGTGGAGAGTGGGTGCTGAGCCGAGGCGGCAGCTCTCTCACACCCACATAACACCTGACCAGGGAGACCCTGGCTTTGTCGGGCCTGAGGGGCTGGCAGGAGAGCCCGGGCCACCTGGCCAACCTGGGCCCCCTGGTATAGGACTTCCTGGGATCCCGGTGAGTACTCCTTGCACCTCCTTTCTTCAGAGACCCTCTCCTACCTGGCCAGTGGGGGAGGGGCAAGACCCAGGGGCCCGCTGGGAGAGGGGCTGTAATGTGAGGCCCCTGGCACTGTTTCTGCCCTCAGGGGGACCCGGGTGGCCCAGCAGGTCCCAAAGGAGACAAGGTAAGCACAGGCTAGAGCATGGGCACATGGGGGAGCCCCTGCTTGGCAGGAGGAGAGAGAATGGGGCTGGGGGCAACTGGGGTGATGGACATGTGAGGGCAGTGGGGCCAGGCATCCATCTGAGGAGGTTGGGCTCTGTGCTCAGCCAGGCCCCTCCGCGGGGAGTGTGTCCCTCCCAGCACTCGCTGACAAGGGAGCCTTGGCCTGGGTTCCAGACATCGGGAAGGGCAGTCCGAAGTCTAGTGATGACCAGAGTGGCCTTGCCTGGAGGGACCAAGCTCATTTTAGGGCCTTGTGCCTTAGTGAGCAAAAGCCCTGGAAATGTTGGTCGGTCTGTCTGCTGCGGTTCCTTTGGGGTCACCCAGATCACGGTCCAACCTGCTACACTGGGGAAGGGGCACATAGAGGCCTCAGGACGCCCTTCCTTTGCAACCAGAGGAATTGCATTAGACAGACATGGAGGACAGGCAGCAGAGGGGGAGTCTCTGCTGAACAAACGGACCAGGAGGCGACGGGAGACTTGGCAGAGATTATCCCGCCAACCGGAGAGGGGATTGCATGGGGAGGGGGTGAATGGGCTGAGTTCACAGCCAGGAGCCTCCACCTTCACCCTTCTTCTGATCACAGGGCAGCTCCGGGGTGCCGGGAAAGGAAGGTCCTGGCGGGAAACCTGTGAGTGACCCCAATTTGGTGGGGGTGGGGGGCCGCTGCCCACCATGTCCAAGTCTGCTCTACCAAGGCTTCCAGAGGTGGGGGGCTAGGTCCTCGGGCCCTGTCTTGATGCACCAGTCCTAATGCCCACTGCTTCTACTACAGGGGAAGCCAGGGGTGCCAGGGCTGAAGGGAGAGAAGGTGAGTCCTCAGCAGCATTGCCCCAGGGTGGGGTGGGAGTGGGACCCCCTCTCTGGAGTTGACACTAAGCATCAGGGGCCCTGTGACCAAGGGTGCTGACCTTCCTCAGTGGACCCCCACCCCTTTTTTGTAACTACAGTGTGTGTATGTGATTACCACCTACAGAGCCTGGCTGGGGAGTTACACTGCTGGGTTCAAGGCCCGCCTCTGCCACACATGATTTATGACCGTGGCAAGTTTCCACTTCTGTAAATAGGACATGATGCTTTCTGATGGCGGGCTGTGAGGATGCAGTTTTGCGATGTCCAGGAATCAGTTGAATGAATGAGTCAGATGAACAGAAAGCCACTCCAGGGTTCCTGCTGATATTGGGGCTAGGGCCTGGCCCCCCAATGTCTAGAGGTCCTTGCCTTCCCCTAGGTCTCAGCCCCACCTTGTCCACTTATAGTCTCTCCATTCTTCTAGGGTGACCCCTGTGAAGTGTGCCCAACGCTGCCTGAAGGGTTCCAGAACTTTGTGGGGCTCCCTGGAAAGCCAGGGCCCAAGGGGGAACCGGGTGATCCTGCACCAGCCAGGGTGAGTACTTAGGGTGGCCATGGAGGGACCCCACAAAGAACTTGAGGGTATCACCACGAAGTGGAGTTGGGCAGAGAGACTGGGTACTTCTCATGGCCATAGAGAGATTGTGGGCAGAGGGTCTAGGTGCTTAGCTCCACGGGTAGCAGCTGAACCATAGAGTTTAGTGCTGGGCTAGAAAGCACTAAACGTAGCTGAGGACTCAGCACCCCAGGTCTCCATGGCAACCCTGCAGAGTTCCTAAGGAACTGCTAAAATGCCTTTTGGACAAGCTGATGTAGAGCCAGCTCTTATAGTGAGCGAGGCTGTGCTCTCCTCCTGGGATTGGGTGTTGGGGGGACGGTGGGCAGAAGTGGGCTGGGCTGGGTTAGGGTCTGGGCCTGGCCTCCCTATCCCACTCCCTCACAGACTCTTTTTTTCAGGAGGGCCTGGGAGCTGTAGGACAGAAAGGTGATCGGGTATGTATAGGGACTTTCTGGTGGGAGAGCTTAGCCTGGCTTCATGGGTTGATGAGCACTGGCTCTGGGGTGCTGCTGACCTTGGACCCCCGAGGACACTTGGGTGTTTGAAGTGCTTGTGGTGTGTGACATGGCTGTCCTCATATGTGGCTAGGAAGTTGGGGTGTATCCCAACATGCCCAGTTTCAGCCCATAAACCTTTACTCCCCACAGGGAGACCCTGGCATCCAAGGCCTCAAAGGAGAGAAGGTGAGGGAACCCCAGTCACCTGGCTGCCCCCTCGGACTATTGGGAGCCTTTTTGATCCCTTCTCTTCCTTCTCCAGGGGGAGTCCTGCTTGTCCTGCAGCCCAGCTGTGGGGGCCCAGCAGTCTGGACCTTTTGCAGGGACCAAAGGAGACGTGGGGCCCCCTGGCTTCGGGTTTCCTGGCCTTCCGGTGAGTGGCTGCTTCCTGCCAGCCCAGCCCAGTCCGGCCCATCCTTGCTATACAGTGTCCTCCCTGGTTCCTTAGGCCCCCACATCTCAAGGCAGAGACCAGGGGGAGGCCCTGCGGCCGGTGTCCCCAGCCTGCAGCCTGGTCCCTCCCTTCTTCCTGCACCGGCCCAGGCTACTCGCCCCCAGAACTCCCTCTTGGAACCTCTGAGTCCCCAGCTGTATAACTGAAATAACTGCCCAGCTGCCTGCAGGGCTGTGGGATGTGTAATTCAGAGCCGGCTTCCTTTTCTCCGTGGACACTGGGGCCCATGGAGTCTCACAGGGGGTGGGAATGGGGAGATGCTGTGACTATAACTTGATTGTTTTTTAGGGGCAAGTTGGGGCTCCAGGGCCAACAGGGCTGAAAGGAGAAAAGGTGAGGCCTGGATTAGATGTTAGGGACACCTGGGCTTCTTAGCAGGGAGACGGGAGCCCTGGGTGGGGAGTAGAGACAAGACAGACAAGACAGCAAACGGTACATTTGCAGTGAAATCAATTCATCAATGTTTTGCAAACTGGAGTTGAAGAACTTATTCCTGAAAGCCCTCATGTTCTCCAGGAGAACTCCTTAATGTTGTATTTTTAATTTAGTGATAATATAAAATAATAAAATACATTCAAGATGGCTTGTAATAATATAATAATACAAACACTTCTTTACTACTTATTAGTGCAGGGCACTGTGCTAAGTGCTTGTACATATATTGTTTCCTCTTCCCCAAACCTTATAGGGTAGGGACCCCATTATTCCCATTTTACAGATGAGAAAATAGAGGCACAGAAAGGCCAAGTAAATTGCCCAGAGTCACATGGTGTTTGTGTGCAGAAGTGGGATGGAGCTCAGGAAGTCTGTGATCTACACCTCTCGGCTGGGTCCTCGATTTCAGTGCCTGTGCTAACGTTTGTGTTTATGGTTGAATTGGAAACAAATCACAGCATTGAACTTATAGTGCAGCGTGACTCAAATGAGGGGTTCTGTGGGTGTACAAGTGTTAAGTGTGAGAAACACTGAAGTATATGTTCACACTTGGCTCTCCCAAGCAAACCTGTCATTTCTCAGATGGAGCTTTGCACTCCCATGTGACCTGATGTTCTCTCCTTTGATCTCAGGGTGATTTCGGGGAGGCAGGGCCAGCGGGCAGTTCGGTAAGTGTACTCCGGGAAGGCGGCAGCAGCTCTGGGAAAGGACAAGGTGGGAGGTGCTGCCCACTTCCAGGGAGATGACAGGCCTGGATGGTGCCTCCTCCTGGCTCAGGCAGATGCTGGGGGTCACACATGCGGTCTTCTTGTTGTTTTTATCACATAGGGGCCACCAGGGCCAGTGGGACCCACAGGAATCAAAGGGGAAAAAGTGAGTATGGGGACATTCCCCACCCAACATTATTCCCTTACAATAATAAAATAATATAAACACTTCTTTACTACTTACTAGTGCAGGGCACTGTGCTAAGTGCTTGTACATATATGGTTTCCTCTTCCCCAAACCTTATAGGGTAGGGATCCCATTATTCCCATTTTACAGATGAGAAAATAGAGGCACAGAAAGGCCAAGTAAATTGCCCAGAGTCACATGGTGTTTGTGTGCAGAAGTGGGATGGAGCTCAGGAAGTCTGTGATCTACACCTCTCGGCTGGGTCCTCGATTTCAGTGCCTGTGCTAACGTTTGTGTAAACTTCCCAAACACATCTGGGTAAACTTCCCAAACACATCTCATGTCCTCTCCTTCAAGCTCTCTGAGGCTCCCTAATGCCTGAGGGTCCCAGCTGACCCTTAGCGTGACCCCTGATGACTTGGCTCTCACCTTTCTTTCTTACCTGTTCTTTCACAAATTCTCCTGAGATATCTCTTGCCCATTAGAGGTGCCATGTCAGGCCTGGCTACATCCACCAGATTCCAACCTGGCCTGGGGCCCCCAACCCTGTGTCCTTGCTTGGCAGGGGGAGCCTTGCGAGCCATGTTCAGCTCCATCCAAGCCTCAAAATGGGGACAGACACCTGGTGGCCTTGCCTGGCCCTCCTGGAGAAAAGGGAGAGCCTGGGCTTCCGGGCTTCGGCCTGCCAGGAAAACAGGTGAGCTCCAGGGCCTCGCAGGGGGATGCCGACAGGGCTGGAGAGAGGCAGGGACCCTCCCCGTGCCCCGCCCCCGGGTCTCTTGGCTTCCTGGGCAGTGGGGAGTAGGTGGGTCAGCCAGGCAGGAGTCTGGCTCAGGTCTTTTCTCTTAGTCTATACAGTATCTGAGAGCAGAGATTTGGGTCCCAGGACATAGCATGATAGGATGCGCAGAAAGAGTACCAGCCTGGGACCAGACAGACCTGGGTTCAAAGTCCAGGTCTGCCTTTTACCAGCTTTTAGACTTGAGCAAGTCCCTTTTGCTCTGTGCTTGTTTCCTGTGCCTGGTGGTGTAAAGTCTCGGATGTGTGTGAAGCACTTAGCACACACTAGGCGTTCAGGAAACGATAGTTACCACCGCGGTGATTATCATTGTTACTGCTTTGCCAATAACAGTAATCAATGGCAGTATGTACAATGAGCCATGCACTGCTTCAATTAGCTCATCTAATCTCACAAGGACCCTACAGTGTAGAAGCCTATGCTATTTTATCATCCCCATTTGACAGATGAGGAAACCGAGACACAGAGAGGTTGAGTAACTTGCCCAGGGTCACCCAGGCAGGAGTCTGGCTCAAGTCTTTGCCCGTAATCTATACAGTATCTGAGAGCGGAGACTTGGGTTGTATGTCCCGGGTCTAACGCAGTGACAGCCACTGTGCGGTGTCCAGCATGAGTGAATGGAAATGCTTTCTCCTTAGGGCAAGGCTGGAGAGCGTGGATTGAAGGGGCAGAAGGTGAGAAAGCCTCGGTGGGCATGGATGGGCACCACCTCTTCTCAATGCCCTCTCCTCCTCCTTTTCCTGATTGCCCTGTGCCCACTTTCTGCTCTCTGCCCAGACCCAGACCCAGTGAAGGGCTCTGAGTACCTGCAGGTCCCAAGAAATTCCCCCATTGGGTCACCTCTGCCCTCCTTGATCACCACTCCTTACAGGGTGATGCAGGGAATCCTGGAGATCCTGGAACGCCAGGCACCTCGGGGCAGCCGGGACTGTCGGGAGAGCCAGGGGTTCGGGGCCCCATGGGGCCAAAAGGAGAAAAGGTCAGGCAGGGGGCAGTTTGTTGCATGAACAAAAAGAGGCTAAGGGTTATGAGGGGAAGACGGGCGGGGCTGTGAGCCTTCTCTGATGCCAGAACACTGGGTGGGGGCGCCTCAGCTCTTCTCTGAGGCAGGAGTGTCAGGCGCCTGTTGTGAGTTCCCAGGCTGAGGTGGGGGCAGTGGAGGGACAGAGCTCTCAGAGGGACACAAGGACCCCCCTTTCCCATGCCTCCTGCTGGCCCAGCTGCCAGTCCTGTCTCACTCCTGGCTATGCCCATCTCTGACTAGGGCGATGGCTGCACTGCCTGCCCCAGCCTGCAGGGGGCGTTGGCTCACACGGCAGGACTGCCCGGGAAGCCAGGCCCCAAAGGAGAGCCAGGTCCAGAAGGCGTGGGCCGGCCTGGGAAACCGGTGAGTTGGGGCTGCCTGCCCTCTGGTCCTTTCTTACCTGGGCTTCCCTTGCCCCCGTGGGACCCATGGGCCACCTGTGTCTTTTAGGGCCAGCCTGGTTTACCAGGAGTTCAAGGGCCCCCAGGACTGAAGGGCATGCAGGTAGGTGTCGCTATGGGGGGCCTGAGCTGCAGGTCTGTGTGGGTGAAAGTGGGGGTGGGGAGATACAGGGGGGCTGGAGTGGGGAATGGAGATCAGCTTTAGAGTAGGGAGAAGGTGGAGGAGGTTAAGGAGGTCAAGGGTGAGTGGGAATCTCAAGCCAAGGATGTCCTTCTTCCTCTTCAGGGAGAGCCTGGGCCTCCAGGAATGGGAGTCCAGGGGCCTGAGGTACGTCTTCAGCCTTACCTTTGCCTGCCTGCCACCCCTCCCCCCAGCACTTCCGCTAGCCAGCTGTCCACTCCCATCTGCCTTGAAAACCATGGAGCTCTGCCCTCCCCTAAATGCCCAAGGGCACAGCTCTGGGACAGAGTTGTGCCACAGCCTTAGCCTTGCTTCGGTCCAGGATCTTGGTTTTGACCCCCACCTCTCTGACCCTCAGGGTCTCCTTGGGGTGCTCTTCTGAGGGCTGGCAGGCAGCCCACCCCAGACCAGGTCTGCCAGCGGGGCAGGTTGGCTTGTGCAGGTGTGGCCCAGTCTGCCTTTTCTGACTTGCAGGGGGAACCTGGAGCCCAGGGTTTGCCTGGCATGCAGGTACGTCTGTCTGGAGGAGGCTGGCAGGGGAAGGGGCCGCTCTAGGTTAAGGGATAACTAGCTGTGATTCCATCTGCAGGGGTTTCCGGGGCCTCGAGGACCACCTGGCCCTGCTGGAGAGAAGGGTACCAAGGTGAGCTTCTGCCACCTTGGGCACTAGGCCTGCACTGCTTCGGGTGCCCTGGCAGTGGGCACAGGGGACATGAGAACTGAGCGATGCCCTTGAGAGCAGCCCGAGACCTGGACTGGTATGTCTCACCTGCTGGATTGCACTGCAACCTTTGTACCTTCTCTTCCGCAGGGCTCTCCGGGGGTAAAAGGAGCCATTGGACCCATGGGACTCCCCGGTGCCAGTGTCTCTGGGCCTCCGGTAAGGGACCTCTCTGTGCTCCATGCTGGGGGTGTTGCTGGGACCAAGGGCGTTGCTTCTGGGAAGAGGGCACAGGGCTGACCCTGCCCATCCAGCAGCAGGGGGCATGGGAGCAGAGAGGCTCAGCTCAGCCCAGCCTCGGAGAAGGAGGACCACACAGTTTGGGGGCGGCACCTGAATAACGACAATACTGATCACCCGCAGTTGGGGAGCAGTGACAGTGCTGAGGCCCTCTGCTACGCGCTAGACAAGCAATGATTCACTCAGCCCTCCCACAGCTCCGTAAGGGAGCGGCTATTACTGTCCCCATTTCACAGATGAGGAAACTGAAGGCCAGAGAGTGGAGAGGCAGAGCCAGGACTTAAACACAATTCTGTCTGACTCAAAGCCCATACGTTAGCTCCCCCACCCCCACTTCAAGCCTTGGAGGCATTGGGGATCATCCAAGCCAGTGCTACCCATAACTACCTAGGACGATGGAAACATTTCGCTCCACACTGCCAGAGACTGTAGCCACGTGGCTGTTGAGCACTTGAAATGTAGCTAGTGTGCCTGGGGAACTGAATTTTAAATTTCATTTCATGTTAACTCCTTTAAATGGAAATAGCCACCTGTGCCTATTGGCTACCATACTGGACAGCAAAGATCTATCTTGACCAGCAATACTTTCAACCCTCAGAGGTCCCCCTCCCCCTTTATTATTGTCTCACCAGAGTCCGATGTCCTAAAAGATGTATCTATTGAACAAATTGCATCGATTAAGTTACAATAAATGCCGTTTCCTCGTTTTCATTCATCAAAGTCCTGTATAACAGCCAGCTTCTACTTCTCATGAACCCACTAGAATTCTGTGAGAGGATACAACCTGGGCCATGCCGGGTTGTGGGCAAATGGTAGAACTTGCCTTGGGCTTTTAGTAATGTTGGATGGCCCAGGGAACAGAATCTTTTCTGTGTTTATGGATCCCTAGAGGCATTTCACTTCCCGTTTGGGAGTCACTGACGCATTCCTTCCAGGGTGCTCTGATGCCCACAGGGCCCAGGACCTTGCCCACGCCCGCGCAACCAGTCCGTATTGCCCAGCAGGACTGGCGGTCAGGGTCCCTCCCTGCCTGTCCCAGGGACTCCTCGTGTAAAGCAGAAGTAAAGGGGAAGGTGGTCCTGGTCCTTGGGGAGCCTTTGGTCCATGTGTGAAGGTGGCATGTCCCACAGGAAGGCAGCCATCGGAAGGCCTGTGTGCACGCTGACCTCTCCAGGCCTGCTACCCTGAAGCTGAGTCTCATCCAGGAGGCTCCCCAGTCTCTGCCCCACTAGCTGTGCCAGAGGCAAGTCAGCCTCTCAGAGTTTCCAGCTCCTTGTGGATAAAATAGGGGCTGCAATAAATCAACTGAGATGACCTTTGTGATAGAGAGAACATGTGCCCGCACTGAGCAGGGGGAGGAGAGAGCAGGGACTCCAGGCCACACAGACCTGGGTGCAGTCCTGCTGTTGGGCCTCTTATAACATTTCTTTCAGCCTCAGTTTCCTTAGTTGTGCCGCAGATGGTACCGTCCTGCAGGGCTGGGGGTGAGGATCCATTCAGTGTTCTCTGGTAGGCGCTTGGCCTGGCGTCTGACACTCACAGTGACACTCACTCCCTCCTGCCTCCTCTCCTTGTCTCCTGCGCCTCAGTCTTGTCCTCCGGGACCTGGGCACTGGGGAGCCTGGTGCTGCCTCTGTTTGTCCTGTCGCTCTCCCTGCAGGCAGGCCGATGGCTGGCTGCTGCCTAGCACTAACCACTGACCCTGTGCTCTCTCCCTTCAGGGACGTGATGGGCAGCAAGGACAGACTGGACTTCCAGGAGCCAGAGGGATGCCAGTGAGTAGTGTCTCGAGGCAGCGGGAAGCCACCGCTGGCCCTGCCTCCGCACCCTGACCTACTCACCGTCCTGTGCTTCTTCCCTGCAGGGTGAAAAAGGGCCTCAGGGCGCGAAGGTACGTCCCATCACTCTGGGGAAATTAGCAGCCCCTCTCCTCCAGCCACTGAAGCGAACCTGCGTGCATGCCAGTGGCCCTGGACTGGGGAATGGGAACCCCCCTGGAACCTGGCCTTCCCCAAGTGCTCCCCACTTTATCTGGTTGGTAACCCAGGGCTCAACCGGGATCCCAGGATCCCAGGAGACCCAGAGAGCTCCAAGAACCTGCCCCGCCCCCCCGCCCCGCCCCCCCCCTCCTGCTGGCAGGGGGCAGGTGCATTTTCAAATGGGCACTGTCAGAGGACAGGGCTAGGGCAGAGATGTCAGGGAGCGGGAGAGAAGGGCCCGGAGGCCAGGCTGGGCCAGCGGGAGTGGGGCTGCAGCCGGGTCAAGCTGCAACTGTACCAGAGGAGAGAATACCTGAGCTGTGGCAGACAACAGTGAAACAAAAAACGCAGGAATAGCAGCAGCCAGTGTCTGCTGAGTGCTTGCCCTGGGGCAGGAACTCTCCGTACTCAAACCCACCCCATCCTCATGGCAGTCTATTTGGTATTATTATCCCACCTTACAGATGAGGAGACTGAGGTTCAGAGTGGTCAAGCGCACAGTCCAGTGCACCAGAGACAGGTTCTAGATTTAAACCCTGGCCTCTCCATCCCGAGAGCCGGTGCTGCCTCCCAGATGCCAGTTTCCAGGAGGCCCTGCGTCCTGGCCCTCCTCCGACAAAGGCTCCTGTCTTTCAGGGTGAGCCCGGGGAGTGCTCCTGTCCCTCTCGAGGAGACCCTGTCTTCTCCGGCATGCCGGTGAGTGACGCTGAGTGCCTCCCCCAGCCCGGGGAGAGGCTCCGCTTCGCCCCAGCCCAACACACAAGGGCCCCACGGGGCTTCGTGCTCCCCAGCTGCCTCCCCACGCAGCCCTGCGCTTGGTGTGGACGTTGCCTGTAACCTCTCCCCTTCTTTTGCGACCCCCCACTCCCACCCAGGGTGCTCCGGGACTTTGGATGGGCAGCTCCTGGCAGCCGGGCCCGCAGGTGTGTGTCGCTTGTCTCCTCTGTGTCTCCTCTTGTCCGCCAGCGCCCCTCGGCTTGCCCACCCTCACCTCACTGCTCCCCAGCAATGGGGCAGAGCTTTCTTCTGGGTCTGATTATGTCTTCTCTCCCTCAGGGTCCCCCAGGTGTTCCCGGACCACCAGGCCCCCCTGGAATGCCTGGGCTGCAGGTAAACAGGGGAGAAGAGAATGAGTTTGGGAGGCAAGGCGCATGCTCTGTGCCGGACCCCACGTGTGCTGCTCCCCTGCCCTGCACACACACCTGCCATTTCTCCCTCCTCTGTGCTTCTGCTCCCAGAGTGGCGTGGAGGGCATGTCCTGCTGTGAGCTAGCCCAGGTACCCTACTGACACCCGTGCCAGGCTCGGGCCTTGGCCAGCTGCCAGGAACCCAGGATCTGGGTCGGATAAAAATGTTCACCCTGGTGCAGAGCTGTGCCTGTATTTTGCGCACCTGCTGCGCTTCAGGGACTGTTGTGTTGCTGTTGGGTTGGTGATGGAACAGTGGACAAACATGAGAAGCCCTGTCCTCCTGGAGCCTGCATCCTAGCAGGAGGCACAGACGATGAGCAAGACAAATAAGTAAAATACCGTGTGTGAGGAGGGGGTCCGTGCTAGCAGAAAAACAAAGCAGGCAGTGGGGATAGAAAAGGGGAGGCGGGCAGGGAAGAGATTTGGGGGAAAGTTGAAAAGAAGGTGGCATTTGAATAAAAATGTAAAGGAAAGAGGAATGAGCCTGTGAAGGGAGAGTATTCCTGACAGAAAGCAGCAGGTGCAGAGGCCCCAGGTGGGACCGTGCCCCTTCTGGCGAGGAGGC
This sequence comes from Corynorhinus townsendii, assembly GCA_026230045.1. Classification (NCBI taxonomy): domain Eukaryota; kingdom Metazoa; phylum Chordata; class Mammalia; order Chiroptera; family Vespertilionidae; genus Corynorhinus; species Corynorhinus townsendii. The sequence continues at coordinate 202,067,079 of JAPDVU010000002.1, forward strand.
CAGGGATAGGAAGGGGAGAGTAGTCGGAGTTGAGATCCCGGCCCAGCTGAGATGAGAGTGTTCATTCCAGAGCCTGGCAGCTGACTTTGAATCCCAGCTCTGCCATGTGCTAGCTGTGTGATGCCGGTCAAGTTACTCACCCTCTCTGTGTCTCCAGTCCTTCATCTGTTAAGTGGAGATAATTACAGCATGTACCTCATGGGCTATTGTGAATGTTAAACAAGGTAATGCACGCAAAATGTGTAGAAACATGCCTGGCACATAGTAGATGCTTAGAAGGCATTCACCATCATCATAAGAACAACTACTGTTATTTTACATCCATCCTCTCATTCACTGGGGCCTTACATCAACCCCAGTAGGAAGGTGGTGGCATCCCTATGTCACAGCTGGGCGCACCGAGACCCTGAGCAGGGGGGCATCTTGGCTGAGGTCACCGGCTAGGCGTCAGTGGCCTGGCCTGAGCTTCCCGGTGCACAGCACTTTCTTCTCCCCTGTGCTGCCTTTCAGGACAGTCCCCAGTGGTTTGCACACCAGGCGGCATTTGGTGGGAGCTCCTAGGAGGCACAGACAGTGGCTGCTGCATGCGTGGCTCTCAGCTCCCGAAAAAAAAAAAAAAGTGATTCTCGCCTGAAGCAGAGCAGAATCACATGGAACTTTTTATAAACTATGTACTCCCCATGCCCTGGTGATTTTAACATTTTACACACACACACACACACACACACACACACACACACACACACACACACACCCATTGCGGGTGGGAGTCTCCACTGGGATCAAGTTCTCTCCCAGAGGCAGAAGTAGGGCCAACTCCGGTCGTCCGGGGGCAGTCACACATTTACCAAGTGCCCAGCTTCCTGCTGCACTCCTGCCAGGAAGCGGGAATCTGCCCGCAGGGGGCTTGCAGTCTGCTTGGGGAAGCAGGGCAGTCATTTCAAAGCGATCCGTTAACAAGCTCACGCTGCTGCCGTGTGAACCCTGCCAAGACGCGCTGGGGAATGAGGCAGCAAAGGGGGACGGCCACGGGCACCTGCCCTGTGCCAGGCGGGGCGCAGGTCCCCCTCGCCAGGTCGTCTCCTACAGCTCCTCCTCAGGCACAGAAACAGGCTCGGAAATATACGGCACTTACTGTCCAAAGCCCACGCGTGGTTCTACCACGTCAACCTCGTCCATTTCACAAAAGCGGAAGCTGAGGCACCGGAGTGGGGAGATGCGCCCCAGGCTAGACAGCGAGGAGATAGCTGCTCACGTCTACAGTAGAACAGGTGGGCGCTTTAGTTCTGGAGGGCAGGAAAAGAAAACCACAAAGAATCAGGCATGAGCTAATACCTGGGCCATGGAGAGAGGAGCATGGGGTGAGTCACAATTTAGGGCATAATTATAATGAACACGCGCAAGGCGTTTTCCCTCTCCCAGGGCGCTGTTCTAAGCGCTTTGCCCTATTCATTCACTAAGGAGACAGAATGAGAAGGGCAGGGCCTTGGCGTGTGGTGGTGCAAGAGGGGGAACCTGGCCTGAAACACGGTGGCTGGAGGGAGAAGGTGCCGTGTTCTATCGCTGGGAGCTGGGACTTGAGGGAGGCCCGCTCTCAGGGCGGCCAAGGAAACCCTGTTTGGGGAGCGCAGGGTGAGCAGCAGTGCGAATTTCATGCACGCCTCCTCCGCGTCGGGCACCCGGGACTTAAAGGGGAACATACTCCCTGCCTCCATGGAGTGTTTTATATGCAGATGCTCATTGTTAGTCTGTGAGGGGAACCGAGTTTGCTTGGCAAACATTTCACGTGCGCATCCTGTGTGCCACGCTCTGTACTAAACTCCTTACAGCTATGGTCTCCTTTAAGCCTCACCGAAAACTAGCCCGGTTTTACAGAGGAGGAAACGGAGGCACGGAGATCTCCACCCCCCACTCCCCACCCCCAAGTAACCTGCCAGATTTCCCCAGGGGGTGGGAATTGGTGCCTGGCTAGGTCTGTTCCCAGCCTCAGCTGGTGGTGGATGTTCTGGGGAGTGTCCTTGGAGGAATGTGCCCAGATAGTGGTGGAGAGAGGAGCTCAGCCAGCCGTCCTCCTTGGAGTCTCACCTCCGTGCCTTGCTTGTCCTGTGCCTTGGCCGCTCCTCACCCTCTCGGAGTTCCTTTTTCTGGCTTTAAGATGGTGATAACACCTAGTTCAATAGGATTGTGATGATTCGATGAGAAGGCTATAGGAAAGGACTTAGCACAGAAAGAACCAACAGTTACTTGCTACATAGACAACCCTCTGCCTAATTTCTGACTTCCTGTAACATGTGCAGAAAAACAGACTGTCGGGCTGATTTTGGGGGTCACCCTACTGGGCCTACTCAGCTTTCCCTACACACTGGTCTGGGGGTTTTGAGCTAAGAATATGGGCTCAGCTCTGCAGGGTGAGGGGCAGAGGCAGTGGGGATGGTGGGAATGATGCAGAGAGAGGAGTCCACTCATGCGTGTCTCTCCTTGGCCTCAGGGAATACCCGGAAACAATGGTTTGCCAGGACAGCCTGCGGAGCTGGTAGGTACCGGCCAGGACTCACTGTTCAGCCGCCTCCCTGCCCTTGCCAGGGCTGAGCATGCCAGTGGGGGGCCCTCTTCTCTCCCTCTGGGAGAAGGCTGGTTGGCACGTGGCTTCCTGAGGCTCCACCTGATGCCATAAGTCTCCTTCCCCTCCCTCTCCCCGCCTGAGCCCTCCTGTCTGTCCCCTGCAGGGATCCTTACCCATTGAACAGCACCTCCTGCAGGTAAGAGGCTAAACGGGAGGGAGTAGGGACGGGAGGGGGTGGCAGAGGGAGCTGCAGATGGGCTGTTTGTGGGCAGTGTGTGTGTGTGTGTGTGTGTGTGTGTGCTCCCAGCATGTCTAAAAGGGCTCAGCGTGGTGCCCGGCTCTTAACAACCCCTAAGTCAGTACCTGCCGAATGACTGTTTGAAGGAACCCTGAGAAGGTACCCACCTTGCGGATGCTGTTGGCAGTTCCAACCACAGAGCTGCTGCCAGTGAGGCCCTGTACCCCCCTGGTTACACCAGGGCAGGGCCCAGCAGCATGCAGAGCAGAGAGGGGAGGGTGACAGGGCACTGGTGAGACCCTCAGGCCTGCCCGCCAAGGTTACGTTCTGTGGTAAGACGGGGTGGGGGCCTGGAAGAAGGTTTCGGCATCCTCTCTCTGGTCAATCCAGAAAGAATCCAGGGAGGAGATGGGATTCGAGAAGCAAGTCTAGTGGCGCAAGGGGACTTGGGCCTGGGAGGGAGGAAAGCCGGCCTGTGTCAGGGCCTGCAGACATGGTCAAGATCACACCCAAGGGCTGTGGCTTGGTCTGGCCTCTCAAGCTGGGCAGCGACTCCCTTGGGAACCAAGGGTGGCACAGCCCTTCCTTGCTCAGTCACTTTTGGAGACGAGACCCGAGCTCTGCTCTCCTCCAGCGTGGCATCCTCAGGGGTCCCTCCCAAGCTTTAGCCAGCAGAGTGCGCTGTCCTGGCCACCCCCTTCCAGCACTGGACATCCCAGTACCCCACCGGGATACTGGGGCATGGGAGAGACTGCTCCACCCGGCTCTGGCAGAGATGTCTCCGGAAGCAGCCCGAGGCCAGGCTAACCTCCCAGCACGGTTATGCCGTGGATTAGAGCGGGTAGTGGCGGTGGAACTGCACCTTCTCCCCCGGGCTTCCGGCAGCTGGGTCCCCCCAAATCCTGCCCCTGGGCACGTGACTGCAGCTCATGCAGGAGTTACCATTTCTCTGTGTGACATTTCATCCGGTGGTTTCTCCACCAAATGCTCTGCAGGGTGCGCTAAGCAGCTGCCTGGAGAGGAGTCAGGTGGCACCCAGGGCGCTGACCAGGGGCCCCCACCACACGCATGCACAGCCCCGAGGAAGCCTGGGCCTGTGGCCCGAGCACCAGCTCTGGCCTCAAACAGACCAGGGCTTTGTCCAGGCTCCCCTCCGCCGTGGTCACGTCACGCTGTCTCTCCAGTGCCGGCTTCCTTATCTCCGCAGGCGTATAAGGTGACCTGCCTCCTGGTGCTGCCAGGACGGAGTGAGATAGTGTGCAAGCCCATTACGATGACTGGGTGCTGAGTAAACGACAACTGTCATCACGGGGCTTTGCCATGCAGTGAAGGTGGAGCAGGGGCCCTGCCTGGGGATCCACGGACACCCCACCAGGCCATGCGTGGACTCCAGGCCCCCAGTCCTCTGAGATTGTAGTCCACTTTTCACGAGTGGGTTTTATTTTTCTGGGACGAGGACTCATAGTTTCCATCAAACTCCCAGAGGGCTTTGTGACCCCAAGAGGTTCAAGGCCAGGTGAGAGGTGCACCTTCTCGTCGGGAAGACTGGCAGGCCCAGTGAACGGGGAGTCTGACAGTTGGGATCTGCCGGGGACAGAGGGCGGGCTCCATCCCAGGTGTCTGCAAAGGCCTGGCTGCTCCTGCAGCTGCTTCCCTTGCTCCTGGAGAAGCTGTTTGGAACCGGCCTTCGCAGCCCAAGTCCTCGTGGCGTGTCCTCTCAGTGGGCGCAGGTTGCAGGAACAGCTGGGACAGATGGTGCCTCTGTGGGCCCCTCTGCCTCCCCCCACACGCCTGTCTGGAAAGTGTCTTTGGTGGGGCCCCACCAGAGCTTCTTCCTGGAGGAAGCGCAAAGCCAGCGTTGGGATTGGGTCCCCTGAGGATGGAGCAAAGCTGCTGCAGGGATGTGGCTGGGAAGTGTGGGTGGAAGACTGCTGCCAGGCAGGTGACGGGGGTTCTCCATCTGGCCCTTCCTGGCTGCCTCAGACCCCTGCCCGGCCCTCCCCTTCCCCTCCTAGAGCATCTGTGGGGACTGTGTTCAGGGGCAGAAGGCCCGCCCAGCAGCCCTCCTGCAGAAAGGCGAGAAGGGAGACCAGGGCATCCCCGGCGTGCCAGGCTTTGACAACTGTGCCCGGGTAGGAGGCTGGGCTCGGGGCATCCTTGGTGCAGGGAGGGCTCCCAGTGGTCTCACCTGACAGAGCCCCTCTGTCCCCCACAGTGCTTCGCAGAGCGGGAGCGCCCCAGAGCAGAGGAGGCCCGGGTGAGTGGCCCTCGTCTTCCCCTCACCCCCTTCCCCGAGCCCCACCGGGAGCCAAGCAGCCGACTGCTCACTCCCACCATCTCCATCCACTGCAGGGAGACAACAGCGAGGGAGATCCGGGCTGTGCTGGGAGCCCTGGCCTGCCCGGTCCTCCAGGGCTGCCGGGCCAGAGAGGAGAAGAGGTAAGGCCAGGGCCTGGACCCGCAGCTGCGCAGTGGCCCTTAGTTCCCGAGGGCAGTTCCGCTCTGGCCAGATGTCTTCTTGGGCCCTCCAGTGAGTGGCTCCCTGTCTCCTGGGAGTCCTTCCAGGGCTCCAGGGCCTTAGGTCAGCTGGCGCCCCTATCGCCCCATCTCATCTGCTCTCCTCACACACTGGCCTCCTCTCTGCTCTTGATCCATGCGACACTCTTCCTCCCCAGCCTGGCTGCTGCTTTGTTGTTGTTAATCCTCACCTGAGGATATATTTTTCTTTGATTTTTTTAGAGAGAGTGGAAGGGAGAGAGGGAGTTAGAGAAAGACCATGTGAGAGACACATTGACTGGTTGCTCCCGCACATGCCCCGACCAGGGCCTGGAATCAAACCTGTCACCCAGGTACATGCCCTTGACGAGGAATCAAACCTGTGACCCTGCAGTGCTCTGGCCAACGCTCTAACCACTGAGCCACAGTGGCCAGGGCCCTAGCTGCTTCTGTCTCACCACACTCATCCCTGTCTGACATACTGTGTATTTCTTTCATTGAAGAACATCCCACAGGTATCTACTGAGCACCAACTACGTGACAGCCCCTGTTCTACCGTATTTATTACCGTCCACCTCTCCCCTAGGGTGTAAGCGCAAGAGGCTCAGACTTTTGTATGTTATTTATTGCCGTGCCCCCAGCACCTGGACTAATGCCTGGTACATAGTAGTAGCTGCTCAATAAATGCTTGTTGGATGATTGAATGAACTGAATGAAAAGTTTCACATCAGCTTTGACACCAGCTGCCTGGAGACGCTGGCTGTGGTGAGCCAGGAGGAAGGTGCTGAGACCCTGTGGGGCCTGGGCCCCTTTATCCATTTCTCTTGGCTTCCTTTGCAGGGTCCACCTGGCATGAGGGGTTCCCCGGGTCCTCCAGGCCCTGTTGTGAGTATCTGTGGTTTCCTGGCTTGATTGATGAGCTCTCAGAGGGGTCCTAGTGCTCAGACACCATTTCGCTGCCTTGTCTCCGAAAGCGGGGCAGGGCAGACAGAGGAAACCTCCACTTCCTGCTCCTTTCTCTTGTCGGAGCACCTGTGGGAACTGAGGACTCCCACCGCCGAACCCCCGGGAATGGGCCTGCTGTGCCTGTGGTCCTGCTTAGAGGAGGCCCTTGGGGCGCATCTGTGTTCCCCGTCCCTGACCCGCTGTGTCTTACACACGGGACCCAGGCTGCACGGGCAGGGGGCCTAGGCTTCTGGTTCGTGGCCTCAGCAGCCAGGAAAGCATGGTGGCCAGCCTAGATCTCTGTGCCGCTGTGACACCAGGCCCTCCAGGGGCCAGGAACTGTGACGAAGCTGCCTTCCACTGCTCTGTAGGGCCATCGCAAGGACAAGTCTACAAAGAAAGGTCAGACCAGGGGCCTCCTCCTTGGAGTCCTCTGTGGTGTTGATATGGCAGGAACATAGAAGTGACTAGAAAAGACCGGAAGAACTGAAAATGCTTTCTTTGGAGAGGGAAAAAAAAAAAAAAAAAAAAGGCTGGGAGCCTGTGGAGGTCAGGTAGCAGGCGTGAGGGGCTCCTCTCCAGCAAGGGGGTTCAGTTAGACTCAGGGACACTCGGGGAGGGCTGCTGACTCTGGGAACTGTTTCGTGTCTTTGCTGATGGCAGAGCCATTCCTCCTGGAGCCCAGGGGAGGAGCACATGTGTCTGGGCCAAGCCTTCCAGGGAGCCCCTTTTCCAGCTGCCTTGCAATATTCCCGCGACCTCTCCCACGACCCTCAGCCCAGACTGCCCAGGGAGGCCGTGCTTGTGAGATGTGACCTGCCTGTTTCTCCCACCAGGGCCCCCCAGGTTTTCCTGGTGCCGTTGGCTCCCCCGGATTGCCTGTAAGAACCTAGTGCTGCTCGACCTCCCTTCCCCCCGCCAACCAGGTCTCTGTGGCTTTTGCTGTCTCTTTTGCCGTCACACCCTCACCTCCATCCTCCGTGTTTGCGTTGTCCGCCTGCAGGCATGGTAGCTAACGACACAGGTTCCTGAGGTCCCAGCAGCTTGGACATCCTCCTAGTCTCTGCCTTCTTTTCATTTTCCCTTCTCCCACCTCTCCTGCTTCCTTCCTCTCATCGCCCCACCCCACTTCCATCTCCCACAACCACACATCACGCCCCGTGAGTCCTCTCCCATAAGTCCTCTGGAGCTATTTTACTGTCTTAGCTTAAGCTGGTGCCTCTAAGGGCCTCTTTATTCCTCCCTTCTCATTTCTGCCTCCTGCTTCTCCCACCTTTGGTGTTGACTAAAGATTTGCTGAAAGTCGTTCTTGGGGCCCTGCCAGGCACCTGGCACTGAGCCTGGCAGAGATGCCAAAGCTTTAGGGCTTCACATTGCAGGCTGGCATAGGTTTGCTGCCCTGCTGCTTGGCCAGGCTGTCCAGAGGCCCCCGGGAACCGAAAGGCCAGATGCCTGCATCTTTCCCATTGTCCTGGAGGAAACTTTCAGCTTCCTTCTCTTCCTTTCCGCTTTCTTGGCTCCAGTGCCAGTCTGCTCCGAGGCTGGACACGTGCTGCCAGCCAGTTTGGTTTCTGAGTGTCGGGGGGCTCTGCCCCTCTGTTCCCGGCCCCTTGGCCGGCTCCTTCTGCCAGGTGTCGTTAATTGCTCTGCCTCATCATCATCACAGTGTATTTAAGTCATCCCCATCCTCACTGTTGCTCCCTCCTGGGTCATGGACACTAACCTTTTGTTTGTCAGATTGCGTGTTCCTGGGGTCTGGCTCCTCTCCTCCAGGCCTGGCGACGAGGGCCCGGGGAGCGGGGCCCCCCTTGCCGCAGTTCCATCTGTCCCCACGCCCTCATCCTGGCCGGACCTTGTCTGTTTCTGCTTGCTTGGGTGAAGGGGCCATCTGTCCGTCTAGCCATCTGTCTTGTGTTGTGGAAAGGTTTGGGCGCCGTCTCTTGAGGGCATGAGGGAGAAGGGGCAGACATGGCCCCTTAATGGTGAGGTGAATTATGAAGGGCAGAGTGAGGAGGGGGAGGGGCGCTCTGGCTTTGATCGGCATTGAGATCCCTTTCCACCCTGAAAAGTGACAGGAAATGTTCTGACAGGAGCCCTCCCCTGTCTCTCCCGGGTCCCTAAAAGAAGGTGATTTTGATGGGGGAGGGGGACTTGGACAGGTAAGTGTTGGGTACCTGGTGGGACATTTTAGTGGGAGTATCACGCTAGGGACACCGCACCAGACAGTTGCCACCACAGGGAAAGGACACACACGTCACCCTCCTAAAGGTACACCCCAGACAGTTACTATAATAGGGCACACCAATGACAGTCACCTGCCCGGGAGGCACCCTCTGGGATCACCCACCTTGGGGGATATATCACTGTAGTTACCTGTCTTGAGGAGTATGCTTCCGAGAGGCACCCATCTATGGGAGTTTACATCTCTGATAGTTAGCCTTCTGGGGCACACACCCTATGGACACCTTGCTGGGACCCTAGGGGGCCACCAGCAGCCCCCCCCCTTTGCCTGGAACAGAGACGGAGGATGTGGGGTGGGGGCAGGAGTTAGGGGCTGGGCGGGAATGCCCTCCCCTGCGGTTTCTCATGATTTTTCTCTCCAAGGGTCTCCAAGGAGAGCGAGGCCTCAGGGGCCCGACGGGAGAGAAGGGGGAACTGGTAAGCGGAGGCCGCAGGGGCCTGAGGTAGATGAGGAGCCCTGGGAAGACAGCTCGGGCCCCAGGGTGGCTGCTGTGCGGGAGATGGGAGGGGGACTCCTACTTTTGAAGCTCTCTGCCCCTCAGCCCTGATTCCCTCGGGCTGGGGGTCTTCACACCACCTCAGGATGAAAGGAGGCCCATCTGCAGGCGCCCAGCTTCCTGTAAGGGGCCAACACCCCTGTCCCCTGGCTTCCACCAGCGTCCCTGGGGACTCTTCTCCCCACCTCTTCCTTCAGCAGGTCCCTCTGCTCCCCCTCCTTGGTCCTCATCAGCCCCTGCCCTGGGCCCCTCCCAGGGTCTCAGTGGAAGTTGAGGCCTAGCGAGCCTGGCCTGGGGGAAACAGCCCCTGTGGCTGCTGTGCCGGGTGGGTGCCTGCTGCGTGGCAGCTCCAGGGGTTCTGGCTCTGGCCACCCTTCTGCCCAGGAAGGGGGAGCAGAAACGTTAGGGGCTGATCATGTCTACCTTTCTTTGCAGGGTCCTCCAGGGCAACCTGGCTACCCAGGTGCCATGGGCCCACCGGGACTGCCTGTGAGTAAGGGGGCCCTGGCTCTGGGGGTACTGGAGCCTTGGAGGGGTGGTCAGGACAGGACCAGCTTGGCCCTCCCTCAGCAGAGCAGGCTCCTTCCTTCTCCAACATTTCAGCCCGTGCTCTGCTGGGCCATCCACGCACAGCTCCTGCGGGAGCCCCTGGGTCGCATGGCGTGGTCCCTTCTCTGCCCTTTGAGGACTCACTGCCGTCACTGCACATCAAGGCCCAGACTCTAAGAGGCCCCTGAGAGGCCGAGACCCGCAACATGGAGATGAGCTCCTGGGGTGGGGTGCTAGATAATTGGAGGGTCAGCATGGAGCCGCCACCCCACACAGGAGCCCTTCCCACTGCGGGCCACCGCGGCAGACGAGGCGCAGCCCACCTCTCCTCCCCGTGTCTGAGTACCAGCTGCAGTCTCCACCCCTCACATTAGTGCGGTGACAGCAGCCACGGGGCTAATTCCTCTCTCTCTCTCTGCTCACTTGTCAGGGCATCAAGGGAGAGCGAGGCTACGCTGGGCCCTCAGGAGAGAAGGGAGAATCGGTGAGTCTGAGCCGCAGCTCAGCACGGGGGCGGGAGCAAGGCTTCAGAGAGAGCTCTGCCCGCTGCCTCCACCACCGCCACTAGAGATTTTCCCAGAAGCCTGTGGGGGGGGGGGGTAGGGCATGACCCCTGCTTCCCTGTCCCCTGAGTCACTCCAGCTGCATTTCAAGCAGTCAGCACAGGCTGGTGGCGGTGGAGGCCAGAGCTGTGAGGAGAATGCCGGCAGGATTCATGGAGCCAATGGCCGCCTGCCAGGGGGAGGGCCACCGGGAGTCAGCTGACAGGAGACCCCTCCCACCCCCATCCAGCAAAGGCAGGCTTACAGGGGCGGCCTGAGAGGCCCAGGCCTGGCATCTAGACCCAGCTCAGCCACCTGGTCGGCCCTCCCCGCACCAGCCTGGAGCCACCCTTTGCAGAGCCAGGCCCTGGCTGAGTGCAGGAGCCGGGCTGCTGTCGGACGAGGACTCAGGCTGGCGAGGTGGTGTGACTCTCCAGGGTCCTGCAGCTAGTTAGTGAGTTAGGGTGCAACCTGCATTCGAACCTGAGTTTCCCCTTCTCCCTCACACATGTCAGTGAGGCCCCGGTGGGTGCAGCCGACCGCGCTGTGCATTTATTCAATAACTCGTGGGCCTGCTGGGCGCCAGGCTCTGAAGATGCTGTGGTGAATCAGACAGGCAGTTTTGTCCCCTGACCTCAGGGGGCTCACATTCCGGGGGGGGGCGGGGCGGGGGAGGCAGATAACAGAGGAATAGACAAACACATACAAATGATGAGAGATCTGATGGAGAAAACGGGTGAGGGCTGGAGTGGCCTGCAGAGCACTGTTAACATGGATGGTCAGGGAGGCCTCTCTGAGGAGGTGGCCTTTGAGCTCAGCCCTCAGTGAAGTGGGGGAGGGGCACAATTCTGTACTGGGGAATCCCAGAGGGAGACACCAGGGCTGGGAGCACGGAAGGAACAGCTTTGAGCCATTTAATGATCTAATGATTTGAGAGACCTGGAAGGGGTCCGGGAACAGAGGGCATTGTGGGTAGTGGGTACAGTGTGCAAAGGCCCAGCGTGTAGATGTGCAGTGTGTTCAGGGAGCAGCGGGCTGACCAAGCAGGGCAGGAGATGAGAAAGGGAGGGGGTAGTGAAGTTGAGGGGTGGTGGGTACCAGATCACAGACGGCCTCAAACCGGCATTGGGGGAAGGTGTGCTCCTCCTTCAGTTGACGGAGGGGAGCCATGCAAGGTTTTGAAGCAAGGGAGTGTTATAACCCCAGCCGGGCTGGAGGAGATGGCAGCCAGTTGCTGGCTGGATTGGAGTGAGCCAAGTGGGGGGCAGGGCTGGTTAAGAGCTAGTCCAGTAGCTCAGGCATGAGGGGAAGCCTGAACAGACCAGGGGAGGAGTCCTGTTGGCTCAGAGGGCCTCCCACCACACACCCTGCCCCATCCCCTGATTGCCCACCTCCTCCGGTCAGAGGGACTGATTTCTTCTTTGTGTCCCTAGGGCCCACCAGGATCTGAAGGCCTCCCTGGTCCCCCAGGCCCAGCGGTGAGTAAGGGAGGGGCGGGGAGATGTGGACATAGGGATTCCTAGGCCTGGTCCTGGTCCTGCCCCGGGGTCTGGGGGCAGGAAGATTGAGTTCCATCTGCATTGTTCTCTGTGGTGACAGGGTCCCCGAGGAGAGCGAGGACCCCAAGGGAACTCCGGTGAGAAGGGCGACCAGGTGAGTGGCAACTAGGACCTGACTAGCCATTCTGGCACAGTGGAGGGCTGGGTCCTCTCCTTGGTGGTCACCTTCAGGTGTGGAGGGGTGACCAGCTGTGGCCTCCCAGCCCCCATCCATCTGGAGTTGTAACCTCCCATGGGCAGAGTGGAGGGCAAGGCCCATGTCTAGAAGCAACATCACCCTGTCACTCTTTCTACATAGTGGCCAGGTGGGAGAGAAGGGCAGCTCAGCAAACGGTCCCTTGTTTCTTCCCACAGGGATTTCAAGGCCAGCCAGGCTTTCCCGGCCCGCCGGTAAGTGAAGACACGAAGCAGCTCTGTCTGATGTGATTCCATCTGGAAGGGCAGGCTAACCGGCCAGGCTCGGCTGGATGGGCCTGTGGAGGGGGAGGAAGAGGCACGGGGGCGGGGAGGGGAGGGAGGGACAGCCTGGGTGGCCAGGCCTGATTCCAGGAGCTGGGACCTGGAGATCAGGGCCTCCTGGGTGGGCCCCAGCCCAGCAGGCTGGCCGGACCCAAAGCTCCTGGGTGGTGTTTCTAGAAAGCATCCACAGCAGTGGGGCACACGCAGCAGGAAGAAGGAGGGAGCTCCCCCTCCAGCCCACTTCATTCCAATCTGCTCCTTTGTTGATATAGGGTCCCCCTGGATTCCCAGGCAAAGCAGGAGCGCCTGGCCCACCCGGCCCCCAAGCTGAAAAGGTGAGCTGGACTCCAAGTTGGCCACAGTCACAGATCTGAGTCATTCAGCCCCCATTTCAGCCCCAGCATCGGCCTTTGGAAATTCAAGAACCGCCTCCATTACATCCTGGGTGGGGAAAGGACCTCCAGGATGGCCCTAGCAACAGGGCCATACTAGCAACAAGGCCCCAGGGCAAACCAGTGGGCTCCTAGGATGGGCCAGTATACCCGCCAGCCTCTGTAGGAGGTCTCCGCCTGATGGGAGAGGGTGGGTGGGGAGAAGGTAAAGGGGTACAGTGAGAGGGGGTGACTAGAGTGTGACTAGCTGGCCTAGGCCAGCTTCGGCTCCTGGGGGGGGCGGGGTTGCTGGGGGAAGGAGGAAGTGTGCTGGAACTGGGAGCCCCAGCGCCCCACAGCAGGGGGAGCTCCGGGCACTTTCCTTCTGGGTCTGACACCAGCAGGAAGAAACTCACCTGGCGGTGTTGTCCCCAAGGGCGCAGTGTGACTTGGTGACAAAGGTGGGAAGGGGCAGCCATCTGGGGAGCCCCACACTGGCTGCCCTCAGCTTTGGCTTGCTAAATAAACTGCTCTGGTCTGGGGGGCTGACGTTCCTGTCTTAGCCCAGTTTCTGGGCATCTCAGAGGTGACAGCTGGTGGTGTAAGAGGCCCAGGACTGACTGAGAACTTGGGGCAGAGGGAACCTCTTTCCTTTGGAGCCCACACAGCACAGCTGGGGTGACTTAGAGGGCTCCCTTGCTCTAACTACTCGCTGTCCAGATAAAGAAATGAGGCCCGGAGAGGCCAGGGCATCCCAGGGGCACACAGCAAGTTAGGGGCAAAGCTGAGGCCTCCCTTCCAGCCCCGGGGATCCCCCAGGCTGCTTCCCAGAACCAGTGCCTACCAGCATGGGCAAGGCAGTGGTGGGGCCGCCTCCCTTCCTTCTGAGGGACCTGATTGGCAGCCACTGCAGGAGCCCTCTGTGCTGCCTCTATATTCCAGGGCTGCCTGCTAGCCTAAGGATGATCATTGCAGACAATCCCGAACCTCTGGCCTGGGGTTCCATTCCCAATTCCCTATGGAGCTGACATTTCTCTGGGGCTGTGCTGACCCCTCCTGGTGGGTGGTGGCATTGCACTGCCACCCTGAGCTCTTCTCCCTCCACCCCACCCCAGGGGTTTCTAACTGGATCCCTTCCTCTTGGCCACCCCCATAGCCACTGCTTCAGGGCAGCTACCCTCTCCCCTCTGGGGATGCAGCAGCCTTCCTCACCAAACTGCCTATCTGGCCCCCTTCTCCTGTAAACACTCTAACTCAAGTGGCCTGTTGTCATCACTCCCCTATTTTGAAACTTCAATGGCTCCCCAGGGCCTGTAGCAGCAGTTTTCACTTTATTTTGTAGTCCTAGAGTCTTGTCATCACACAGAAGCTCATGTGGACCCTCGGTCTATAAAACAGATTCAGGTGGAGCTTCTCTGGCTAAGGCAAGGGAAGGGGGTCCTGGAGTCCCACCCACTGGGCCCCCACTTTGTGCCTTAGCTCCGAGGCCCTCCAGGAACCAACCCCCAGGACTCTGAGAAGTACCGTTTGAAAATCACAGTCTTTGTAAAAATGTTGAGCACAGCGCTGAGGGCCCACAGCCACCAGGCTCTAATCTCCCCAGCCGCCTCCACCACCCATCACACGGGCTCCCCAGACACCCTTGGCTAGGCCAGGCGAGCAACCACTTCCAAATCCTTCCTTCTCCTTCTCTGAAGCTCCCTCTGGCGTGCCCTTTCCTCCTCCTCCGCCTGCCAGGCCTCAGACACCTGGTGACACTTCCGTGACTCTTCCCCGACCCGGGCCAGAGTGAGCCTCGCCCCCTTCTGAGCTCCTGTGGCCCCTTTCCCACAGAGCTCAGGGATTGCTGTGTCGCCCTGATTGTGAGCCTGTGGACTGCGAGCTCCTTGAGGATGGGGGCCACCCCTCTCACCGGGGAGAATCAGAGGCTCTGTAGTGCTCGGTGCCTCGTTGGGACTAAGGCGAACTGAGTGCCTTCAGTTAGCGCATGCTACTGAGCATCCACCGTGCCAGCCCCTGGTCAGCCTTGGAGAAGACGCTAGACTTCATAGGCTCTGTCCCTTCCGTGGAGCAGCGAGGAATGCTCTGCAGATGAGACAGATACTCTTGGAGGAGTGGTGTGTGGAGTATATCTACTTAGTCCAGAGCAGAACTGGGTGAGGAGCCAGCTGTCCTGGCTTCCAGCAGTCACCGAGCATGTGGCCCAGGGCCTTGTCTCCAGCATGGGATGAGGCTCTGCTGCTTTTGTTTCCAGGGCAGCGAAGGGCTGCGAGGCCCATCAGGCATGCCTGGTCCCCCTGGGCCACCAGGGCCTCCCGGGATTCAGGTGAGTGTGTGCCCCCTTAGCCTGACAGGTGTGGGTTACATGTGCATGTGCATGGATGTGCACGCGTGTGTTTGGTAGGGCTGGGAGTTGGGTGGGGGCGGAGAGGCTGGAGGTTCTGGGCAGGCTGTAGAAATGCTCGTTTCCTGTTTCCAGGGCCCTGCCGGCCTGGATGGTCTGGACGGGAAGGACGGCAAGCCCGGCTTCAGGGTGAGATGATGCGCTGGGGAGGGCGCCCCTTCCTTCTCCAAGAGCCAAAGTCCAGGGAACCCTGATGAAGGGACTGAAGTGGGCCCCCACCTCTGTCAGGGGGAGCCCATGCCTTCCCTTGGTCTGCCTTTCACTGCACCCCGCCTCCCTGGGTCTCACTTTTCCTGGTAGCCTTGGCCAGCTTGGCTGAGCGAGGCCTCACCAAAGTCAGGACAGTGAAGTAAGTTCCTATCCAGAAACTCAGACAACTAAAGAAACAGAACCCTCGGGTCTTCAGCACTATTTTTATAGGTCGCAAGGGGTCCAGAGCCCCCGACTGGGACCCCAGGTCGGAGCCTGCACAGGCAGGGTGGCCTGAGTGGCCACAATGGCATAAGGGTCCTGGACTCTGGCCCGGTCAACAGCTCGTACTGGCTGGCACCATGGTTCCCAGCCTGTGAGTGGATGGGTAAACCCACGGAAGAGCCAGGTTGCAGGCACGGAAGGACTTGAGCAGGCTCCTTGATTTTGCTGGGGAATCTGAAAGGGACGGAGCCATGGCAATGAGCAGAGCATCCAGGTCAATCCCCGTCTATACCCAAAAGAAGGAAAGCTGAGGTCCAGAGAGGGGGTAGGGTTCATGCAGGGGCCACGGCCAGTCAGAGGCTGAGCCTGGCTTAGTCTTCCCTCTGCCGCATAGGACTTCCCTCCATCCTGGGGTTGGTGGGGGAGGGGCTGGAGAAGGGAGAGGACAGTGGCGGGTGAGTTGGGTACAAGCTGGACAACGTTCCCGCCTCAATGCCCCCGATCTCTTTCCCTAGGGAGAACCCGGTCCCGCTGGCCCACCTGGACTCATGGGACCCCCGGTAAGTCGAGTTTCGGGGAGGAGCTGGGAGGTGCCACCACGGACCCGGTGCAGCTCTGCTTTGGTGTGTGGGGGTGTGTTCTGATTTGTTTAACCTGAGGAAAGAGGATGGGACGAGGCCTCTGGTTGAGGCGAGGGATGTGGCAGCTCCCTGCTTCTCTTTTAGGGTTTCAAGGGGAAAACAGGACATCCTGGCCTCCCAGGACCAAAGGTAAGGGCCAAGCAGGTAAAGCCTGGCCCCAGCCAGAGTGGACATACCGCCTGATCCTTGCCCGAGATGCCATCCTGGCATCCAAGCCTCCTGAGGCCGCTGGTGCCTGGCAGACTGGGCCGGGGCTTCTCCCACCCACCAGCCTGAGGGTGTCAGAGGGCCTCGGGCCAGAGTGGGGCATGTGGCTGGATCCCTCTGGTGTGGGGGGAGCCAAGTGGCAGTCTGGTGAGCTCCTCTCTCTCTTTTAGGGCGACTGTGGAAAGCCAGGTCCCCCCGGCAGCAGTGGCCGGCCCGGAGCTGAGGTGAGGGCTGGGATCTATGCACGCTGCCTTTGGACAGCCTCTGGGCTCTGCTGATCCAGATGCAGCCACTTCTTCACTCACTAGCAACATGGCTGCCTTCTCTCCTCCCCTTTCTGGGGTGGTTTTGCCCAACATGGCACATCTTGACTTGCTCCCTCCTCTTAAGGGTTGTACCTGGTTCCCCTTTCTATAGGCTGTTGGGTCCTTAGCCTAAAAGGGCAGGGCTTGGCCTTCTCCGGCTGGAAGCTCTGCTTTCACAGTCCTCACGGGCAGGGCTGGGGCCTGGCCTGGAAGGCTTAGGCCTGGAGGTCAGGGCTCAGCTGGGCTCCTGGGAGCACTGGTGTTCCACCTGCTCTGCTCTCCCCCTAAGAGCCCCGTGTGTGATTCTGTTTCTATGTCATTTCTTCTTTTTTCTGGCTCCTGCAGGGTGAGCCTGGTGCCATGGGACCCCAGGGAAGACCCGGCCCCCCTGGCCACGCTGTGAGTTAACTGGATTGTCTCTGCCTCAGGAGAGTTGGGATTCTGTTGGAGAGGGGTCAGGGCGGGGGGGGTGGGGAGGGGGAGGGGAAAGGAGGGTGTGATCGAGCTGGCGATGACCCCAAAGAACTGAGCGCAGAGCAGCCCCAGCACGTGGAACCCTGAGGGGCTTTGGGCTCAGCCAGTCCAGTGGTTCCCAGGCCTTCTGCCATTTTCTTGTTTTCTGGGTACATTCGAATCTCCTTATCTTTTTTTTTTTTTTTAATGCATGTTTATTGATTTCAGAGAGGAAGGGAGAGGGAGAGAGATAGAAACATCAATGATGGGAGAGTATCATTGATTGGCTGCCTCCTGCACGCCTCCTACTGGGGATCGAGCCCACTATGCAGGCATGTGCCCTTGACCGGAACCAAACCCAGGACTCTTCAGTCCACAGGCCGATGCTCTATCCACTGAGCCAAACCAGCTAGGGCTGAATCTACTTATCAAACAAAGATCATTCAGTTATTCAACAAATAATGATTGAGCACCTGCTCCACGCCAGGCACTGTTCCAGGCCTTGGACTAAGGCAGTGAGGAAGCAGGCATGGTCCCTGATCCCTACTTCTGTGCAGGCACAGCACACAGATTAATGCGGAAGTGTGTGATGTGCAGGGAGGGACTGGGAGGTGACTTTAGAG
The DNA here is from genome assembly GCA_026230045.1 of Corynorhinus townsendii. Taxonomy (NCBI): domain Eukaryota; kingdom Metazoa; phylum Chordata; class Mammalia; order Chiroptera; family Vespertilionidae; genus Corynorhinus; species Corynorhinus townsendii. The sequence continues at coordinate 202,084,586 of JAPDVU010000002.1, forward strand.
GAATTTTTTAGGAGAAGGAGTGAGTTGTCCAGCAGTTTGGGGAAGAGCATCCAGGTCCAGGTGAGGGAGGGGAGGGGAGCAGGTGATGCAGAGCCTGAGGCAGCGGGGAGCTTGGTATATTTGGGGAGCCCAACGTCAACATGGCTGGAGTGGAGTGCAAGGGGTGTGAGTGGGAGCGGGAAGCTGAGTTTGGAGAAGACGTGATGCAGATGGTGGAGGACCAGGGAGGTGCAGGGTTGAGGTGGGGGAGGGGAGGGACATAAATGGAAGTGGAGATCCGTGGGAGGCTTTGCAGAGGTGGTGGCTGGTGGCCGTGCACAGACCTGGTGTGTGTTTAGGGGCCGAGGACTTACTGACAACCTGCATGGGGTGGGAGGTGGGAGGTGGGAGCAGTAGAAAGACAGCAATCAAGGAGGACTCCTGTGTTTGGTAGCTGGGTGAGTGGGCGGTGTATTTACTGAGATAAGCGACTTGGAGAGAATATTAAGTAATAATGGATTTTCCGTCTACTCATCGGTAACATAGAGGACTGCCAATGGGCGCCTTTGATCAGTGTGAGGAGCACGCTGGTGGGGTTCCAGAGAAAGGCGAATCAGCACGCTGGCATTTTATCGCAGCCTTGCGGTGGCTGGCTGCGTGGTTACAGGCTTTGGGAAATGTTAAAAATAGCTCATGACCAAAAAACAGAACTCTCAGGTCTTCCGCACTATTTTTATAGGTCGAAAGGGGTCCCGAGCCCCCAATCGGGGACCCCAGCTCTAGCTCAGTCCCCTCTCATGTTACAGATGAAAGAAGGAGTCACACCCTCTGGATGTGTCCCCACTGGAGACTGGTTCAGGGGCTGGGGACAAGAGGGGGGACAAGAGGGGTGCGGGGGTCCTCTTCTCACCTGTCCACCCAACCCCGGCTGTGTGCCGGGCCCAGGGCTGGAGATTCCTGGAGCGTTCAGATGAGTAGGACAGACCAGGCCCCCGGAACGTTCCATCTGGGAGTGTGGAGGGAAGTGCTCTGAGAGGCGTGTGTGCCCTGGGAGGCCTGGGTGGCTCTGTGTGGCTCCGTCCAGGGAGGTGCCTTGGAGCTGTGCCTCCGCTGAAGGCGCAGGAGATGGGGGAGGGCATTTGGACAAGGGCCAGCCAGGCAGGGCAGGAGCGCTCCTTGGTGTCTGAGTCTCATAGGAGACCAGGGAGGCCTGGGGCTGTGCTGAGCCCCTGCCCTTCACTCCCTGCTGCGCAGACCAGACACCCAGCTTCTGCCCTTTGCTCCTCCCACAGTACACAAGGCGGGGGGGGGGGGGGGACCTCTGAAGATACCCAAGCCCCCAGGCCTGCCGTCTGCACTGGTTCTGGGTGCCAGCTCATCCCCTCAGCACAGCCCCAGAGGTACCACTCCATGTGCGGCAGGCATGAGGGTCCTGTGAGCTTGGGGGGACCCTCAGGCCTCAGCTCTGGCACAAATCTTCTGGCAGAAGCTCAAGTGCAAGACTGAAGGGAAGGAGGGCTTAGGGCGAAGTTTAGGGCTTGGTTCTGCTGTCGGTCCCTCCACACCTCCAGGGGGGCGTTGTTACTGGAGACTCTTTCCAACCCACTGCCTTTGTCTCTCCTTAGGGACCACCGGGGCCTCCAGGCCAGCCAGGCCCAGCTGGGATCTCTGCAGTGGTGAGTGACAGGCCCCCTCATCCCTCCCTCCCAAAAATTGGGCCCTGCTCTGCTGTGGGCTCCTTTCAGGGAGAGCTGGGGGGAGGGGAGAGCAGTTTGCCCCAATCCTCGCCTTTCTTGGTCAGCCTCTCTTGCCCCCAGAGATATCCCAAACGGCATGCGGTGAAAGTGAAGGGCTTTGGAGAGGGCTGGAGCCGTCCCAGGCCCTGTCTTGAGTTCAGGAAGCACCAGCTCTCCCTGTAGAGCCCGGGGTTGGAGGCATGGTCCCTGGCACACAGCACCTGCCCCTGGCTCTGTGGAGTTCATTTTTCCCTCTCCCCTCCCCCTCACCACCCTCCTTCCTTTTCTCCAGGGCCAGAAAGGAGACCAGGGAGCCACTGGAGAAAGAGGCCTTTCAGGCTTTCCGGGCGAGCCTGGCCCACCTGGACACCCTGGCCCCCCGGTAAGACCCCACCTCTGAATGCACAGCCCCAGGGAAAGGGCCAGTTGGCCTTGCTGGTTGAGCACAGCACTGCACGTCTGGGGTCTCCGGGAAGGAGAGGCTGTCTGCATGGAAAACGGCAGCGTGGAGCTTGTGCCTGAGGATCACATCCTATTTGGAAGAAGGGACAAGCTCAGCAGCCAGCGCTGTGCCCACTGCACACCAGGCCGCTGCCTGACCATGCACAGTACCGCCTGTAGAGATCCCTCGACCAGATGTCAGGCAGGGGACACTTGGCCCCTGATCCGCCCTGCCCCTCTCCGGGGGCACTTTTGGTAACCACAGAAAACTTGGTAACCGGAATCGAACCCACAACCCTTCAGTTCATAGGCCGACACACTAACCACCTAGCACACGGGCCAGGGCAATAGTACTCCCTCTTTTAAAGGTTCCAGGCAGGTGAACCCCATGAGGTGGGACTGGTTGTCAGTGGGTGGAGCTGAGACAGGAACCCAGGCCTCCCAGCTCCCAGGTCAGGGCACTTTGCACCAACGTGGGGGGCATAGCAATGACTCTGGGACTGGTGGCCTGGGATGGTGTGCCTGACTCCAGCAGAGGTGATCAGTCAGCCATGTGCCTAGAGGACCCAGTCTCACCTCTCACTCACTCTGATTCCTGCCAGCCCTTCACCTCCCCTGCCTGCAGGCTCAGGAGCCTCCAAGATCCGCGATGAATCTGCCTGGTTGCCTCGCAAGCACAGATTCCTCTTCCCCAGCATCCTCCAGAAGCGGGTGGGCGGGGCCCAGGAGGCAGCCTCTCCTGTCCCAGGGAGGGAGCAGGCTCACCTGACCAGATCTCTGGTTCACACCTTCATTCAGCAAACATCTAACCTATAGTCAGAGCCAGAGAGTGTGCAAGATGCGGGATCTCAAGCAAAGAGCAGGGAGCTGCAGCCTCCTTCATTGGGCTCAGCCAGGGGGCAGCCTGGAGCTGTCAGTGTGGGGCTCGGGGACAAGGCAGGAGTGTGGGGTGAGGTCTAAGTTTCCAAGCCTGTGCCCAGAGTGTCCAAGGGAAGGGGTAAGAGCAGGACCCATTGGTGGAATGGGGGTTGGGCATGCCCAGTGGGCAAGGTGAGGCATGTGACATCAAGCAGGGCTGGCACTCATCACATCTTTATTGCTCTCACTTCCCAGGGTGAGCCCGGTGCAGATGGTGCAGCTGGCAAAGAGGTACTGTTGTCCTGGGCTTGCCCTGTCCCCGTGGGAATGCTGCTGCTTGCTCCTCGCCTTTCCCTGGCCCCTTTGTGCATTCAGTAACCATTCTTCAGGCAAATGTTCTCTGCACAGATGTGTGGGAAACGTGCCCTTGTTGCTCTGGGAAGAGGAGTGGGGGACTAGGTGATAAGGATGAGAGCGAGACTTGTTTGTCACTATTTTTTTAACTGTGAACCTGGTCAAAGGGAGGCAATAGAATAACAAACTCCAAACAAACAAGGTCTGGGCACCAGTCCTTGCCAGGCCCTTCAATATGCTACAGATTGGCCCTTTCATGCTGACGTCTCACCTCTTTTTGTCTGTGACAAGGGACCCAGCCAACATAATCATCTAAGGCCATGCCCTGGGGGACATTCATCTCCTTTCCAGCTGTCAGCCCTTCTGTTATCAGGGAAGCTGTCATAATTTCTCACACAGAACCCAGCCAGACAGCGCAGGGGCCCGAGGCAGTGGGAGGGACCTTTCCACAGCATGTGCCTCACCTGGGTGGCTTGGAGATGCTGCAAAGACTTGACCTTTGACTTTTGATTACCTCTAGGGACCCCCTGGAAAACAGGGACTCTATGGACCCCCTGGCCCAAAGGTGAGTGGACACAGGCTGGGTTTGAGAGAAGCTCACGAGTTGGTTAAGCCTGGCTCCCAGCTGTGGCTTCAGCCATGGAGGGGAGACACAGGAAGGCCAGTGGACAGGAACACAGAGTGGACCGAACTTGGAGCAACCTCATCACTGAAAACTTCCAACATGGGGCTGTTTCGAGGTTCTTAGCTGTGGTTGGGGGAATGGAAATTTCAAATTCATTCACTTATTGATTGATTCTTTCATTCAATCTGCAAGCATCTGCTTGATCCTGCTTCCATTCCTGGCCAGGTGCTCACTCAGTCCCGTCACACTTACTCTAGAGCATGGCAGATTTTACTGAAAATTAGACCTTGTACTGTGGGATCAGAGGGAGAGCACCAGCTCAGCTTGGGAGTCAGGGAGGCTGCACAGGAAAACAGGAACATTCATCTGGGTTGGGGAGTGCACTGGGTAGAAAGGAGGGGAAGGGCATTCAGGCGGGGAGGACTCAGACAGTGTGGCCACATCAGAGAATGATAATCTCTGCGGTCTGGAGGGACGTGCAAGGGCAGGGAGATGAGGCTGCGAAGATGAGATCAGAACCACATCATGAATGGTCCTGAAAGCCTGGCCACGGAATGAGGCCTTTATTCGGAGGGCGGTTGGGAACTGGCAGAAGGTTCAAGCATGGAGTAGCCCCATGAGAACTGTCTTCTCGAAGGACTGTCCTGGCAGTGAAGTGAGCAATCTGTCAGGATGCTGTGGCCACAGTCCAGAGGCAGCTGCTGGGAGCCTGGGTGAAGGATGGAGAGAGGGGCATCGTGAAGTAGACTTGGTAGTATTTGGCAGTGCTGGACTGTGACTTCCTGTCCTTGCAGGGTGACCCCGGACCTTCAGGACAGAAGGGCCAGTCAGGAGAGAAGGGAAGAGCTGGCATGCCTGGTGGGCCCGGCAAGAGTGGCTCCATGGGGCCGGTTGGGCCACCAGGTCCTGCAGGAGAGAGAGGCCACCCTGGATCTCCAGGGCCTGTGGGGAGCCCTGGATTGCCTGGGGTACCTGGCTCCATGGTAAGGAGAGGCTGGCAGCTACGACACTCTCTGGGCATTCAGGGTAGAGCATGGACCATTTTAGAACCTCCTGCTGACATTCTGCAGGAAATAGCATGATTCCCCTATGAGTGGCTCTTAATTGTGTGTGGGAGGGTGGGGGGTTGGGGACCCTTTTCCCAAAAAAATGCACTGATGCACATAATGTTTTGGACCATTTCAGAGGGGTTTAGGATTAAGTATCTGTGGGTGGCTCCTGGGACCTTTGCTGCCCCTCATCCTTTATTTCCATAAAATCTATCCCCAGGGAGAGAGCACCAGGCTTGGAAGTATAATTGAGGCATGTTTTCTTCTCTTTTCTCAGGGAGACATGGTGAATTATGATGAAATCAAGCGATTCATCAGACAAGAGATCATTAAAATGTTTGATGGTAATTGGCAATCGCTGGGTGGCAGTGGGTGCTGCTGGCCCTTCCAACCTGCTAATCCGCCCTGCCCTGGCCTCCTTTTCCTAAAGCTCAATATCCTGCCCCCCACTCACCCCACCCCCCACTTACAGGGTTGTGTTCAGTAAGACTTCAGACGTTCCTTGTCACCTGCTCTGTTCAGAGATAACACGATTCCCTCCCGCCCTCCCCAAGTCCCCACTGGAGCAAAGGAGACAGACAAGAAAATTAACATCAAGCGAGTCTGCCTGCAGTGAGCTCAAAATAGTGGGGCGAGCAGCAACTGTAAGATGGCTGGGTGGCTTCATTCTAAGCTTTTGTTTCCTGTTCATTTGCTCGTCCAGGGCTGGTATCCTAGGGACTGGGGAAAACATGGACCCTGCCCTCAAGGGGCTGGACATTGTGATCAGGGAGCAGACCTTGAATGCCAAGCAAGGAGTCGGGCTTCAGTCTGAGGCCAGTGGTGAAGTATTGAAAGGTGTTGGAAAAGAGACGTAATTAGATCTGTGATTCAGAAGAAGCACAGTGGAAAGCAAAGTGGAGGCCAAGACACGGGAGACCATAGATCAACCCCAGGTCCCTCGCTCTGACGTCCCTCTGAAGAAAGGCTTCTCTGGACGCCATGCTGAGGGCCTGTCTGCAGCATCTGCGGTCATTCTGAGTCCCTGGGGCGCCCTATGACCTGTCCCTGTCCTTTCTTACAGAGAGGATGGCTTACTACACCTCCAGGATTCAGTTCCCCATGGAGGTGGCAGCAGCTCCCGGGCGACCGGGGCCCCCAGGGAAGGATGGTGCTCCCGGCCGGCCAGGCTCTCCAGGAGCACCTGGGCTCCCTGGTCAAATTGGCAGAGAAGGACGGCAGGGCCTGCCAGGAATGAGAGGTAGAGCTGCCCTCTGGTTCCAAAGTGCACACGCAGTTCTCTGGGGCACACTTGAGCATTGTATGAGGTCTGCTGGGAATATACTTACCCGTATGTGTGTACTTACAATAATCTGACTGTGTGTGTCATTTTTATGCTCAGGGATAGGACTTCTTATTTTATTTCTTTTGTCCCAGGATTGCCCGGTACCAAAGGTGAAAAAGGGGACATTGGTGTTGGCATCGCAGGAGAAAATGGTCTCCCTGGTCCCCCAGGTAGGAAAAGCCAGCATTTCAGACCAGGAATCTAGAGCATCTGAGATCTCCTTTCTTCATGCTCCTTCTATAACACAGCTGTGTGGCACCTCAAATAACTACAGACCTATCCACCAACATTTACCTCATGTGACGTGTGTAAGGCCCTATGCTAGGGCCTGTGTGTGGGGGAGTGAAGGGCCAGTGCCTGCCCTCAAGTCCTAAATTGGGCTAGCACAACGCAGAGGAATAGAGTCAGATGCTGTGGGGCCGGTGAGTGCTAGTTCAAGTCCTGCTGGGCTGCATGACCTTGACAGGGTCACCCAAGCCAGGCAGTATAGCTAAAGAGAATGACTAAAGCCTGATGACCTGGCACTGAGACCCAGCTTCATCGCTTGCCACATGTGCAACCTCTCTGTGCCTGTGTCCTCATCTACAAGCCAATAGTTCCTTTCTCATAGAACTGCTGTGAAGATTCAATGAATCCTATCTAATAAAGAGGGAATATGCTAATTGACCCTCATGCCATCGCAAAGATGGCGGTGTCCACAGCCAATAAGGATGGAATATGCTAATTGACTGCCATGCCCTCAAAGATGGCGCCTAGTATGCTCAGCCCCACTGGGGCAGCAGGTGCGTGGCAAGGCTGGGCCCACTGCTCCATGCACCTGCCCCTGGAGTCCCCCAGTCCCCTCAGCCCCCAACCGCCCAGGGCCAGCCCGAGGCACAGGCAAGCCTCGATGGTGGCTGCCCAGCTGATGCCCAAGGCACAGGCTAGGCTTGGATATCAGCTGCCTAGCCGCCTAGGGCCGCCCAAGGCTCAGGTACCCAGTGCTGGCCGAGGATTGCGCTGCCAGCACTGGCAGCAGCAGAGGTTGGATGGGGAGTCACCTTCCCCTGATTGCTGGGTTGCCTCCCACCCCTGAGGGCTCCTGGACTGTGAGAGGGGGCAGGTCGGGCTGAGGAACCCCCACCCCCTACAGTGCATGAATTTTCATGCACTGGGCCTCTAGTAACGCATAAAAAGCACTCGGCCTTGGGCCTGACACATGGAAGCTCTCAGTAAAACTATCCAATAGCATTGTTGTTGTTAAATTAATGTTAAGGGTCCAATCAGGTCTCATGAGAACATGTTACAACCTGAGAAGAATTCATCAAATGTAAGGTGTTTTTGACCACAGCCATTATTCTTTCCTATAATCTGGATCTCCTGATTTCTCTTTTCTGACTTCCCTCTCTAGGTCCTCAAGGTCCTCCAGGGTATGGCAAGATGGGTGCAACTGGACCGATGGGCCAACAAGGCATTCCTGGCATCCCTGGCCCACCAGGCCCCATGGGCCAGCCGGGCAAGACTGGCCACTGTAACCCCTCAGACTGCTTTGGGGCCATGCCAATGGAGCAGCAGTACCCACCCATGAAAAGCATGAAGGGGCCTTTTGGCTGAAATCACCATCTCCGTTAGATGAAGGACTCCATGGGGAACAAATGGCTAAAACTTATAAGACTCTGTGATGGGTTGTGAATGTTCTGAGTTTTTAATTGCTATTAATATTTTTTTATCAATAAATAAAAAATAAAGTGATGTGTAGTCTCACTTTCAGTGGGGTTTCTCTGGTGCTGCAGCAAATCTCCCTGTCATCCTCCTTGGTCATTTGGTTCCAGAGTCAAAAAGGGCATTTCCCTCACTGTCTGTGGTCAACCCAGGGAGTTGAGGGATGCTGCTGTCCACGGTGCTCCAGATCAGCTCTCCTCTCCAGCTGCTCTGAACCGTCCCTTGGTCCTCTGGACTTGTGTGCTGTCCCTCACGGCACACTTCTCAGAGTCAGAGAAGGGGTATCGCTCGGCCTCTTCCCTACTAGGGAGCCAAAGCAGGATTGAAGACCCCAATCCCAGCTCAAAAAGGCCCCTCACTAGTTGCTTTTCTAAAAAGCACAGTGTTTGGTACCTCACCTACCCTTTTCATTTCTTTGGCATGACCCAAAGCTAATGCAGGTTGCACCTTGGGGAATGCCACCCAATGCTGAAGGCTGTTCATCTGCCTGGCAGCACCTCCAAGTACAGTTTCTTCTTGCTGCTCCAGTAATTCCGTGATTAGAAAGCCTGCAAAACAGGAAGGAAGCTTGGCTCCAGCCCCTGGCCTAGGCAACCAGGGAATGCTTCTCTGGGAAATGAGATGAAACCTCCTGCCTGTACTGATGTATGGCCCTGCCACCAGCTCTCCTGGACTGCAAATGGCATCCTTGGTTAACCTAACATGTGACGCTTTCCCGGACATCTTAGCCTCGGCCTTCAGAAACAGGCTGCATCAGTACAAAGTGGTCATGGGCATACCACGATCAGATCTAAGCTTATGGTCCTCAAAGTCTGCTGGGAGTCTGGTGATCTATCTCCTGTCTTCTCCATATGTAAAAAGGCTAGAGAGAAAAAGAAAGATAGCAAGTTGAATATTATAGAAACACTAGAGACCCGGTGCATGAATTCATGCACGGGTGGGGTCTCTCTGGGTGGCCTGCGGGGATCGAGACAAAACCCACAGTCCAACACCGCCTGCAGCTCCTACCTGCTGCTCCTGCTCATCCCAGCCCCACTGTGCCTGCCACAGGCTCTCACCCAATCAGTCCCGATAGCAGTGCTCAACAGCTGTGAGCCCTGTGTCTGGCATCCTCCCAAGGGAGTGGCCAGTGGGATCGGGTCAAAACCAGCTCTCGGACATCCTTCGAGGGGTCCCGGATTGAGAGAGGGCGCAGGCCAGGCCGAGGGACCGCACCAGTGCACAACTGGAGCCAGGGAGGGACCACAGGAGGGTTCCAGCGCATGTCTGGTCTTGTCTTGCTCAGGCCCACTAATCTGGTCGGAGCATTAGCCCCCTGGTGGTCAGTGCATGTCATAGTGAGCGGTTGAGCAGCCTTAGCATATCATTGTTATATTGTACTTTGATTGGTTGAATGGATGACCTGTCACTGGACGACCGGACACTTAGCATATTAGGCTTTTATTATATAGGATTCCATCTCAAGCTTCACGCCCCATCAAACCTCTGCTGTTGCCAGTGCTTTTCAGACCTCTCATCCTGGGCAGGTGGCCCTGTGAGAAAGCAACAGGGCACATCCAGAGGGACTTCCAAAGAATGTCTCGTTGCTGGCCCCAGCTTCCCGGAAGGTTTGTCCAAGTTGGGTAAACTTCAAAAGGATCTCAGAGCAGGTTCAGAAATGTACTGAGGGTCTAGATGCTCATCCAAATTGGCTGAAGCCTTCAAACTGGCTGTCAAATCTCTCCAGAGCTGGTGTTGCCAGCAGTTCTGAAAATTCCCTTCTCTGGTTGGACTCCAAATACCAGGAGACCCGCCTAGGGGTGGCTTTTCAGGACTGTTGTCCATTATTTTCCTGCCAGGAGCAGAGGAGTGCCATGGCCAGGAGAATGAAATCAGGCTGACTCCCGAGCGTGCCTGATGTTTTTAGGTATAGGAGGAGTCCGTTCTTATTTTATCTCCCACCAGCAAGTCTCAGTTAACCCTGGTTCTAACATAAGCCATGAAAAAGCAAATGCATCACCTTTGCCTTGAGGTAGCAGCCAGTTTTGGACAGTGGATGAGGACAGATGTGAAAGTGCTCCCATTGGAAGGCCAGCTTCCCCCTCAGCCCATGCCGTGAAGTGCTAACTGATGACAAAGAGCATGCTGGCGCCAGTAGAAAGAAAGAAAGAAAGAAAGAAGCAAGGACCAGCTGTTGCATCGGGCAGGACGGCTTTGAAGACCAGAGGGGAAAGTTGCCGTGAGAAAACATCAAGCTCAGCCCCTTTGAGGGCCACCTGGGCATCGATCCTGACAGAATAAGTGATGCTTTCTTCACTTTGGTTCTTGAGTCAAATTCCATGATGGTTAGGTTTACGCTTTCATGATTTGAGTGCTCATCTCCCTGGAGTTTGAAATTGCTGTATTTTCTTGGACCATGAAGAACCAGATGGAAAGCGGAATTTATAGTCTCTTCTGTTACCGTGGTCAGCAAAAAAACAGTCCGTGGATTTTGCTCCTAAGTTCAGGAACCGGGTAAGCTGAAGAGAAAGGAAGGAGGGTCACATGCCTTCCACGCCTTTGAGGCAGCTTTCTCACATTCCCTCTGCTGTCTTCCGTCTTAATGTCTTAGGGTATTCCAGGCTTTTAAGGCAACGCACAGATCCTTCAGATTGGCAAAGTTTAACTTGATGAGTCCATTTCCTCTTTCTACTTCGTGCCAGGAACTGTCTGGGGATTCAGAGGCAGATATGGTTGCTGCCCCTGTCTGGGGATTCAGAGGCAGATATGGTTGCTGCCCCTGCAATGTCTATGGGGAGAGCAGACAGTTAAACAAGCAATTACAATAGAGTGGGATGCTGGGGCAGCACCAGGCACTGGGGGGGCTCGCAGCCGAGGGACCTAACTGTGTCTAGACAGAGATGGATGTAGGCAGAGGGGACAGCACGTGCCAAGGTCCGGAGATGATGCAGTCCAGGACGCTGAGTGGTGACAGACGGTGCAGTGTGTGGGTGGAATGCGGACCCTGAGCAGGGAGACCGTGGGAAGTAAGGGTTTTCTGTGAGAGTGTGTCGAGTCAGATCTGCCTAAGGTGGAGTTCACTGGCGGCCGTGTGAAGAATGGACTGAGAAACCCTCTGCTCTGTAAGACGAAGAAAGGCTGCTGCATATTTATTCTGCAGAGGAAAATCCCAAAACGTGATGCCTTCTGGAATTCAAATCTTCCTTTTGGTCATATTTGCCCACCAACAGAGTCTATTTAGACTCTTCACATTTGGTCTGTTAGCCTCTTACCCGACTAGATCTTTCTGTTGTTGTCCTGAATAGTTTATGGCAATGGAATGTGTGCATTGATACATTCCATTACAGAATTCCGTAATGAAAGGGGAGTGTGGCCAAATTGCCATGTCTGCTGTTCCCATTTTTCTGTTGGTTCTGTGGAAAGCTGCAAATCACCCTCTGACCTGCAGCATCCACTTGGAATTTAAATTTCAGACTGGCTCTCGTTGGAATCAAAGAGAATTAATTCCATAATAATTCGGTGAGTGTCAGGCTGCCTTCTCCTAAGCAATCCTGGAGCTTGGTGCTGAGCCAGGATGCCTGTGGGGAATGGTGTCTCTAGGGGAGGAGACATTTTCCAAGCTCTGCCTCACCTCTAATGAGTCAACCGCAGGCTTCCATGAACTCAGGAAACTGCTCTGTGCTCTTAAAAGGGCTGGAATCCAAGTGTTCTTCTTTGGCTAGAGCTGAAACAATAACAGGAGCCTCCCCACCCACCTCTGTCTGCTTCAGGTAGTTGAGGTTCTGGAACTGAGCTGATTGTTTTTCAGTCTTTGGAAGGTCCTGATCTGCCTTTTACCCAGCCCTCTCCAAGATAAACACACCTGGGCCTGATGCAGGTCCTCAGAGGCAGAGCCCTGGACTTGGCTTTGGCTGGTTTCTGACAGCTCAAGAGATGACTTGGATGCCTTGCCCCCAAATAGCAGTCATCCAACAGGCCGTTCTCCTAAGAGCCCTTTGCTGGGCAGAGGGAGCTGGAACGTGAAGTTCTCATAGGAGTTTAATCTTCAGCACCTAGACAGAGCTTGGCAAGTGGTGGGAACTCAGTGGGTTGATATGTTTGTACAGTAAAATGAGTGCCTGTCACATTGTCCCCTTTTGCAGGCCCTTTGCAGGCCACATGTCACTCTTTTCTCTGCCGGCAAATGTCTCTTGCCCTTTAGCCCAGACCGCAGGACTTCTTCCTTTCTAAGATTTTGCCATTTGATTCCAGCCATTTTTTTTGATTCAGGGGCAGGGGGTGGAGGTGGGGATGTACAAAGGTAAAGATGAGACCTACTAAACACTAAGGACTGAGCAGTTAAAAGACTGTGGACCTCAATTCAAATCTAACTCCTCCATTTATCTTTTTGGTAGTAGAGAAGTCACTTAGCTGCTCTCAGCCTCAGCTCCTCATTATAAATGGGTAACAGTATCTTCTCAAAGGATTATGGTGAAAATGAAAGAACACATTGTACTTAGCACAATGCCTGGTACCTAGTAAGCATTCAATACACAGTAACAACTGCTAATATTTATTGAATTCATGCCAGGAACTGTTCAAGGCACTGGGGATAGAGGAGGAATAAGAAAAGGATAACCCAGTGCTCTCTCTCCCTGGAGCACGCCCATGCCTTTCCCTTCCCTTGCCCTCTCCCTGCCCTCCACACCCCTCCCCACCCCACTCTCCAGGCACATTATCATTAGCTTCCTGACTCCCAAGATCCAATGGCCCTTCCTTTATGTCTATAACTTGTTTCCTAAGCCCCTTTTTTCTAGGAATGACTTCTTCTACCTCCGTAATTTACTTAAAAACAAAAACAACCAATATACATGTAAACTCTAATGAGGACAATTCAAATAGTGACAAATACAAAACTACTTTAGATTGGTGTCAAGGAATGTCCCCGCAAGGAGGTGATCTCTGAACTGAGACCTGGATGGCGAGGAGCCAGCCAGTGAAGAGCCAAGGGAAGAGCATTCCAGACAGGGAGAAGAGCTGATCTGAAACTCAGGAGGTGGGAATGATGTGGGTATGTTTCAGCCAGGATGGAGACCAGGATTCATGGCTGGAGTGAACCGGGACAGCAGTGGCAGGAAGTGAGGCTGGATTTACAGGCAGGGTCTTGGTCGCAGAGGGTCATGAAGGTCATAAGGATGTGTTTAAATGTTATCTTAAGAGTTAAGGGAAGCCTCTGGGGGAGTTTAATCCAAGGAATAACATTATCTGATTTACATTTAAGAATTACTCAGGCTGCTCTACGAAGAACAGAGTGGAGTAAAGCATGAAAGCAGGGACCTTGGTCAGGAGGCTATTGTAATGATCCAGCCACAGATGATGGTATCTTGGATTAGAGTGAGAGTGCCAACAGGGAGAAAAGAGCAGAAGTGAGTCTATTTTTGAACTCAAACAAATGGAGATGGGAGTGTGTGTGGAGAAACAGAGGCCCCACAGGAATGCTCCTAGATTTGTTGTTGTGGTGGTTTTTTTTTTTTTTTTTTTTTTTGGCTTGAGAGAAGGGATGGATTTTCTTAGATGGAGAGGAATGGTTTTTAAGAAAAATGTCAGAGAGAACGCATATAAGGCAGCCTGGAATACAGCACAGTGACAGGACCAAGTGCAAAGACAGGCAGGCAAGAGAGTGGCTAACACTGGAGCTGGAGGGAATGTGAGAGAGTGAGGTGGACAAGGGGAAAGCACCTGAGCTCTGAAGTCCGGCAACGGGAAGAATGTTGTTCTGGCAAAGGGATGGTTGGAACCTAAGTCTGGACAGAGGCAGGTGCAAGAACTCATTTTTCAAATCCCTACATATTTAATCTGGCAGCTGAGGAAACTGAGACTCAGAGAGGTTAAACAACTTTCCCAACGGTCATCGTTAGGAGGTGGTAAAAACCAAGATTCTCCCTCCAAGCAAGAGTGCTGAGTGGCGAAACTGAACACAGTACAAGAACGGGAGAAAGACGAGGGCTGTAAAACATAAGAGAGGAAAGGTGAGGTGGGGCCGGACTGTGAAGGACTTGGAGTGCCAGAATGCAGAGGTTGGGGCTTATTCTGGTGTAGATCTGCAGTGGGGAACGTCTGGCCCGAGGGCTGTATGAGGCCCGCAAAATCATTTGGTCTGGCCCTGCCAAGGCATTAGGGGGGAGTTAGTTACGTGTTTGACCAAATATAGCAGGCCAATTTTTAAGTGGATAATTTTGTATGGCCCACAAATTATGTCCTAAGTGTCCAACTGGCCCTTGGCAGAAAAAAGTTCCCCACCCCTGGGATGAAGAGGAGCCATTGTAGGCTGTCCAGTGGGCAAGCAACACGACCAGCACTGTGATTTTCGAAAGTGCCTGGCTAGATAGATGGGCTGGGATGGATAACACCTTATAATATATTCACTTGTTTATTTTGTTCTTAAATATAGTGTCAGGCACTGTGTTAGGTACTGGGGATATAATGACAAGCAAACACAGACACAATCTGTGCCCACATGGAAGAATTTAACAAATCAATCAGATAAGTGAGCTAACAAGTATAGAGCCTGAACCACCAAGTGGTAAATAAGTACAGGACTATAAAGTCACTTTGTAACCAGGATTTGACCTGCTTTAGGGACCAGTCAAGACTTCCCTGCTGAGAATTAGGCATCCATTTGTGAACTCTGTAAAAAAAAAAAAAAAAAAAAAGACACCTACTAAGAAGGGCTCCTGGAGGCTAACGGGACTCATTTAAAAAAGCAGAGCCTAGCAGCCATTTCTGCACAGGGGCCTCTTATGCAAACTGCACTTCAGAGAGAGACCTGCACTGAACTGCCTGCCTGTACTGTATTTCTGCCATCCAAGGTCATACAGTTAGAAAGCCAGCCCTCATAAAGGTTTCCTAGAATCCCATTTCAACCAAAAGGATTGAGGGTTTCCCCATCCAACCAGAGCTGTGTGGCTCCCCTGAATCAGAGTAACTCTATTCTGATCAATCAGGACAGTGCCTTTTAGATCAATCAAACGTTCAAACGTGAGAATTTGGAGCCCTCATTTGCATGAGGATGGACCAATCAGGAACCAGGGGCAGGGACTTCTGTCTATATAAGCCAGCTCCCCTCTGGCTCTAGGAGCTCAGTTTCTCTCCTCAGAAATGAAGAATGTGAGTGTTTCCTTGGCTGAGCTAGAATACCCACTAGACTGAGTAGACTGGGGTGACTGGAGTCAAGGAGCAGAACAGAGCCTTCTAGCCAGAGGGCCTAGCCCCTGGACTGTTCTACAGCTCCACAGTTTTCACAGTCATGCTGTATTGCAATTCAGCTGTTTTGCAATGAATAAAGTTTCCTTCTTCACTGCACCCCAAACTGGGGATTCTTGTTGGTGTTGAATTGGAGCCAATGATCATCTGTTGACACACTGACCCCAGTTCTAGGCCATACTCTGCCCCTAACTCACTGCCTCTTCAGACCTGTTTCCCCACTTATGAAAGAAGATACTATTCACCTAATTTTCCTCTCGCATTTTGGGGGATTTTCCTCTCCACAAAGACCACACATCCCACTCCAATGCTACTAATTGACTCGTGGCGTCTTGACATTAGAGCGAAGTACTGCGGCCATTGCCTTTATCCTTCCCAAGAGGCCGCTGTTCCTTGTTGTCATGGTAACCGCCTGACCACACCTCGGGCGGAAACTTGGAGTGACACAGGAACTAGTTACTGTGATGGTTCCAGTTTGCCAGATTAAAATATGGCCACTGCCGTAACACCTAACTTAAACTTCTCACTAAATACCCCGGTCTGACAACCCTGGAGCCTACTCTACCGCAGGAAAGAGAAGAACAACGCCACAACAGCGAGCGAACAAAATTCCGGAAACCCCCATCCGACCTTTAACTGCTCCCGCCTCTCTGCGAGGCATCCGACCACCGCCCAGTTGCGTCACTTCCGTCGACCTCTGTGCCCAGGATTGACAGGCGCACCATCCAAGCAAAAGTGGGTGTGTCCTCAGGGAGCGGTTTGAGACCCGGAAGTCCGACCCCTCCCCGACTTGTTACGTCAGAATCGACATGGCCGGTTATCCCTACGGGCAGGTGAGTTTGTGAACGGTGGGTGAATCCAGGCAGAGGCCTAAAACCCCAGCTTTGCTTCCTCTCTTGTTTCTCTGTGCTCTTCCCATGCTGAGGTTGATTTTAGCGACGTCTCGCGTGAATGAGAAGGGAAAAGCGATCGTCTGTTGCGCCCGTCTCACGTTACGCAGAACTGCACGTCGCGCACGCGAGGCTTTGGGGACCTGGGACCTCCCCCGTCCAGACTCAGGCTGGGCTTGGCCTGGGCCCCACGGTTTCCCAAAGGTCCCGCAGGGTGCCCGGGCGGGGTCATGGACGCCCACACTGCGTTTAGAGCACTGGTCCGTCGGTATCATTTGGGGCGTCGGATAAAAGCACACCCCTGACGTATTGCATCCGAATACTCAGGAGAATCTTTGGTTTTAGTTGACTCCACAAGTGAGCTTGTTTGACTACTTGGTCCAACACCTCCATTTCAGACCTAGGAAAAATGAAACGCGGAGAAGACACAAACTTCCCCGAAGTCACCAGGCATTAGGCAGCATACCCTGGAGCTCTCAGCAAATGCTGCTTCTGCACTTGGCAACCCTTGGTCTAGCCGCGAACACCCAGCAAGGCGATTCTGTGACCACAATCCTTTGTTGGATGGTAGAATGGTTGAGAGATTAAGAACAGTTTGGAGTCAGGAAGGTTCCCCCGAGCGAGGTATTTTGCCTTTCATAGCCGAAGTTTCCAACTCTGTAAAATAGGGCCAAGCAATAGGGACTACCTCATACTGGTAGAGCTCTTATGAAGAGTAATGAAGTGATGCTTATAAGCCATTTGGTACTACTAAGAGTGTAACAGGTGTTACCTTTTTGTATTTTAATTTTTGCTAGACTCTTAGAAGCCCAGTGCTGGGAGGGCCCTCAAAATAGTCCCTTTATGTTAAAGAGGGCTCCTGAGTCACCTAAGATCACACTCATGTAGGAGGTAAAACCATGCAGGGAAAAATGGTTAAACTAGGTCATACGGGGTATTACAAAGTGCTCAATTGAGTGTAGTTAACGTGCCAAAAGATGGGACAAGAACCCTCTGAAGGAGTGCAGCCGCACAGGTTTTGCACACAGTGTTTGGATCTCCGTTATCTCAATCATGAAGACCTGGTAGGCATACGAGCAGGGAATATTATCCCCAGCCCATAACTGAGGAACCAGCCCAAAGAGGTTAAGTGGCTTGTCCAAGGTCATCCATAGCAAGCGAGGGGATGAGGCCAGGGCTAGATCTTAAACTCCTTTCGTTGCATACTTAGCAGAGGTAGGAAAGAGAGAGGCCAGCATGGGCCACCATTAGGAGGAAGTGCTGTAACCTAGCAGTGTTTCCCAAGCTCCATTCTATTTTCTGAGTCTTGTGAAATGTTACTAGGTATTGCTAATGGAGGAAGATTCTGTGGTTATGTAAGTTTGCAGAATACTCTGTTAAATAGAGCTGAACAGTTTCACCACAGGGCATCTCAGTATTCCTTAAGCTTAACCATGGGACACCCCCCCCCTTTTTTTTTAATGTGTAGTCATTTTTATTTTATTTTTTTTAATACTAGTATTCCTGAGAAACCTGGTTTGGGTAAACATTGTCACGGTGCATTGTTTTTCAGTGGGTGGTCTGCATCAGAATCACATAGGAGCTTGTTAAAAAAGCACACTTTGGGGTTCCATCATAGACCTGTTGTGCAACTAGGAAGTGCCTTATATTTTAATAAGCTTTTGGGGGTAATTTGTATTCAAACTAGAAGAAGTGACATAGAATTTAAGAGCCTGAACTTCCAGGTTGGACAGAATGAGGCTAGAATTCTAATTCTATTACTTAACAGTTATATGCTCTTAGACAAATTTATCTAAGGGCTTGGAGCCTCCGTTTCCTACTTGTAAAAAGGGAGAACTACTACTTCACAGGACTGAAATGAGGATGAAGTGTGATAAAACCTGTGGGAAGCTTGGCACATGGCCAATACATAGCGTGTGCCAGTGCGTGGTGGCATAGTTCTTGCTGCTGTCATTGTTGCCATGTCATGCTGCCTGGACCTATGTCAGTGACATATTGAACAGGAGTACAGAGAAACATGTCTGGAATAGAAGAAGTGCTTTTGTTTCCCCATCATACCCTTGTCTACCTCTTCAGCTCCTGGTCCATGGTATCCCAGGAAAGGAAATGGGCTGTTTTAAAGCACCCAAAAGCGTAGTGCCACTTCCTCTAGATGCTCCAGCTTATTATTAGGAGTCAAAACTAATTTTCCACTTCCTTTAGCCCAGGGTCCTTAAGCATGACTATGTGTTGGAGTCGTAAAACTCAAGTACCCTTTGGCCCTGTGGAGGAGCCAGCTTAGAGCTTGGTCTCCGAGGCCAGAGAGATTTGGCTTCAAATCCTTGCTCTGCCTGTTCCTTGCAGAAAATTCTTGAAAAAGTCTGAGACTTCATTTCCACTTCTTTAAAAGGGGGTTGTAATGAGATAATCCATGTAAAGTGCCTGATACGGTGTTTTGGCATAATTATTGCATGTGGAAAAGGGATATAGATATGTAAAGTGTACACGCAGTGTACCAAGTATTAAATGTGGGAGTAAGTGTAAGGTACTAGGACAGCACAGCTGGGATACCTACACTCAGTCTCCAGGGAAGGACGGTTTCCTAAAGGAGGTGGCATTTAAGCCCAAAATTGAATCTCCAGTAGGAGTTAGCTGGATGAAGAAAGGAATTGTATTCCAGTAGAGGGAATAGTATGCTCAAAGGCCAGGAAGCAAGTGAGAGCCCAGTATTTTGGAGGAATTTAAGATTAATCCATGGTCTGTGAAGAGGGAGAAAGGGGTAAGAAATGAAGTGAGAAAGGTAAGCAAGGACCAGATACCTTTTTGAGGAGTGTGGACTTGGTCCTAAGAGTAGTGAGGGAACTGCTGAAGTTTTCTCCCATTTGTGCTTTGGAGCTATTATCACGGAGCACTGTGGGAATGGGTTGAGGCAGGAGGAACTGGAGGCAGGGAGACCAGTTTCAGAGCAATTGAACTAATCTAGGTTAGAGAAAACAGTGATCTGGTGAAAATGGTTTGAGAAGCATTTGGGAGGTAGAGATGAGAAAACTTGGTGTCGTAGGGGAGGAAAGAGGAGGTGCCTAGGAAGGCACTAGGGTCTCCCACTTACTGAGATGGGAACACAGAGAGAGGAGTAGATTTGGAGGGAAGGTCCAGGAGGTTGTTGGATACGTGGGTCTGCAGCTCAGGTGAAATGAAGCTGGAGGGAAAGATGGAACATTTGGAGTGTCAGCTCAGACATGGTAATTGAAATCTTGGGACACTTCCTGGCTCACTGTTTATTGGCTGCAGATTTCTGGACTTTAAATATTTTAGGAGGCTCTGCTGGTGAATGTCTGAGCCACTCCTGTCTCAGGATTGTTTAACCCAAGCATGTCAAACTCTCTGCCCGCGGGCCACATATTTTTGCAGCCCAGCCAACATAATGGTATGTAAGAAACGTTTTAATAAAAGTTTCGTAACTTAATTTTTACAATATCCTGCTATACATAATTATTAATAACGAACTACAACGTTCACTAATGACTGATTACTATAATTGTGTTGCACTCATTTCCCTTACACGCCTTATGCGCAGGCGCACCATTTCTCTCCACTGATACTAGCAGCGAATATTTTAGCAGCCGGTTGCCACGTCATTAGTCTTGTACTGAGTTGTTTGGTGTGCGCAACAGGAAATATTTTACTTTTGGAGAACAAGAAAAATAGGTTTATTTGCATATTAATTTGTGCAGTTATTCAGTGTCTGGTAAGTTAATGTTCAAGAAAAATATTAATTTTTATTAAAATGTTCAGCCTTTTGTATTCAGTGTGTCTCTATTGAAATAAACCCTTTGAGTTTGACGTGCTTGGTTTAACCCCTTAGAATAGGCTCTAGCCTCCTCCAACAGGCACTTGAGGGATAGCTCCAGAGAACAGACTTGCCTTGGCAATGCAGCCTACTCTCTTCCCCATCAGGACTTAGCATGGATCAACCTTTGACCCTTCCAAGCTTCACAAGAGTCTTGGATGTAGAGGCATGAGCCCTCAGAGCCAAAAGAAAATAGAGGACTTCCTGAGTGGGTTATTTGGGACGTGAGCTCCCACCACATGCAGGAATATAGACAGATTCCAAGATTCCAACATTGGCTGAAAGGTTGGACTATAAGGTCTTTGGGATTTCTTACAATGCTGTGGCTCTCAAATTGAGTCTAGGAACTGGGGTGCAAAAAGAACAAGATTCTTCTGCATATCCCTGATTCCTGCGCTTGAAACCTGAAAGAGCACTAATCCAACCCTTGCTCCTACACCCACTTCTTCAGTAGAAATCCATCATATTTGACATGTATTTAGGACAATCCTTGGCATCGGCACATGGTAGATGCCCACACATTTATTGAAGAGGGTAGTGTAGTGGAGTCATGCAGATCCTGATTAGAATCCCAACTCACCTGTTTTAGCTGCATCATCACAGGCACAGTATTAACCTCTCTGCACCTTAATTTCCTCATCTGTAAAATGGAGATAATGCTGCCTTTTTTAGGGAATAAAACTCTTACAGGACTGAGGATCAGTGAGGGCCAATTGAACTGGAAGCATTTAGCAGAGCCTCAATGAAATGTTAATTGCCCCCCTCCCCCACCCATTTCTGTGATGCTTTGGAAACTATGGTTGCTGAACTCTTCCTGTCTCCCCCCCCCCCCCCCCCTTCACGATCTTGTGTTTATCAGCATGAATTGCTCTTGGGAAAACTCTTAAAAAGGCTGACAGCATGGAGTAGTATAAAAGAACCTGGAGTCAGGGATTCTGGTTTTCATTTCTGATTCAGACCTTTACTAACAACTTGATGACCCTGGGAACCTCTTTTCTAGCCTGGATTCTGTCTCAGTTGGTGGCTCCACTTCATATTCTTGTGCTGCTAGAAATCTGCGTCATTCCAAGCATTTTCCTTCCCCCCTCCTCCCTCCAGCTCTTCCCTAACCTAATTAGTTGCCAAGTCATGTCTAGTCTGCCTCTGAAATAGCTTCAGAATTCATCTTGTTCTCTCCATCTCCAAGCCTGCTATCTGGTTCAGGCCCTGCCAGCCTAGGGCTTAGCCTACTGCCTCTCCCTCTCTTAGCTACTGCCTCCTCCCCCCCCCCCCCCCCCACCCTGCTAGCTCATCCTCCAAACTGCCACTGGTTAATTCTCTAAACAAGGCTCTGATCTTGTTCCTTCCCACTGGAAACCCTTCTGTGGTGCTCTGTTTCCTCCAGCATAAAGCCCAAACTCTTCAGAGTAGTAGTCATTTGTTTAGATTTTTATGGGGACTTGCAGGTGCCAGGCACTGTGCTGGATCCTGGGGGTACTGTGATGAATGAGTCCCACTGTCTGCCCCTGGGGAGCTCACTGTTGCATTGAGAAGATAGCAACAGAAACTACTCTTAAGACACCAATAACTCACCAGCTAACTGAAGTGCTGCAGGAGAGGTGTATCAAGAGCCTACCTCTCAGTTCTTGCCTCTGCCCCCTGCTTTTTAGCCTATTCCTTGACCACTCTGTGCTTGCTCATAGGTCGGTACCTGTGCCTTTGTCTCTCTTCTCCCTTCTGTCTGGAATGTCCTTTTCTGCCTTCCTGTTGGAGAAGGCCTATGCATCCTTCACTGCTAGCTTCAATATTACACCTGCCTCCTCCAGGAATCCTTCCTTGACCCACTTCATGAATTTTTCATCTTATTGCTCATTTATCATTTGACAAACAGAACAGAATTCCTCAGCTCATGCCTCCTTGATAGCGTTTAAGTAGATGTTTCCGGTGGCACTGATCAGACTATCATAATTATCTGTGGGTTCCTTGAGGACAGACCCTATTTAGTTTTGTGCCCCCAGGCCTAGCAATAATGTCATCACTCTGTAAATGCTTGCTAAATGAAATATTTCAACAGTTGTGGACCTCAGTTTCTTCATCTAAAAATGAGCCTACTAGTTTCTTCCTTTTTTCTATAAGGGGATTTGCCAGAGACCACTGCATTGACAGAAAAGTGCAACAAGGAATTTGGAAGACCATAAACCTTGGGCGTCAGCAGGGCTGATGCCAGCACAAATTGTTCTTACTAGGATTGCGGTGTCTAGAAGCCTTCCTTGACCTGATAATCTTTGAGTAAATGTTTACTGGCCTCTACCGACCTTTGATACTATCGTTTATTATGTGCTCTGCGTACATGCTATACTAAAAGCAATTGTATGACCAAGCTGAATAAAAACAGGCAAGACTAGGACTCGTGGTTCCTTTCCCAAAAAAAGTTCCACCTGGTCCCCATGCTTAAAACTTATTTCTTGAGTAGTGTCTTCATTGTGCTTTGGTACTCCTGCAGTCCCTCCTAAACCCACTGTGCAGGTCATAGCAAGTGGCGCCTGAACAGGGACTTGAAGAGAAGGTTCGCCTGAGGGAAATGAAGTGAAAGTGGAAGTTCGCTGACAGCACAAGCCTGTGCCAGCTGCAACCGTAAGTGGATGGGGACTTCTCTGAAATTAGCCAGGCCATTATGGAGCAGAATTCAAGTGAAGGGGGAAAACATTATTGCAGATGTTGGCTTATATGCTCAAGGAAAAGGGAATTAAGGTGTCAGAAGGTACTCTCTTACAGTTTTTGCTTATCATCATAGACATAATCCCTGGGAACATTAGATATAGAGTGTTGGGAAAGAGTAGGACAGAATTTGAAGAGAGCTCATCAGCAGGGGAAAAACTTGCCCCCAAATTGTTTCTCCTTGTGGAGCACGGTATTATACTTGCTAGAACTTTTTAGAGAGGCAAAGGAAGATAGACCTCCTCCCCTTACGCCCTCCGCTCCTACAGAGGAGCAAAAAGAAAAATTGGAGGAATGGCTTTCATGTCCTTCTCCACCTCTGTGTTCTGATCCTGAAATATTGATTTGCCACTAATAGAATCTGTTGTTCAAAAAGCTATCCAAGAGGGATTAAGGACATGACGGTGGAGGAGAGACTTGCTTTTCCTGTTATAGAGGTAGCTAACCCACATAATTCAAATCAAATACTAAGACATCATGACAAATTTGACTTTAAAATGATAAAGGCTTTGCATGAAAGCATAGTACAAAATGGTCCTACAGCTCCCTTTACTGGAGAAATCACGACTAACATTTCTGATGCATTCCTGCCTCCTTTTGATTGGTACTTTTTGGCTCATGCAGCCCTAGATGGAGGGGACTACTTGCTATGGAAGGGAGAATTTTTAGAGAGATGTCAAGAGCAGGATCGTACTAATCGAGGGCAGAATGTTCAAATAACTTTTGAACTGTTAGTAGGACCAGGACAATACAGTGACTTGCAAAATCAGCTAGGGTATATGCAACAAGCTTATGAGCAGATTAGATTTGGTGGAAGAAAAGCCTGGTGGGCTTTACCAGCTAAAGGGGATCCTAAGGGAGCTTTTATTAAGTGTATGCAGGGACCCACGGAACCATTTTCTGATTTTGTGGTTCACCTTACTCGAGTAGTGAGACGGCAAATACAGCATGTAATAGCAGGAGACACTTGATTTGGCAGTTAGCATATGAAAATGCCAATGCTGATTGTAAAAAATGTCTGGTACTGCTAAGAAAAAGTGGTACTATTACAGAAATGATTCAAGCATGTCAGAATGTAGCATCAAGCACTTTTCAAGCAAACTTACTAGCTGCTGCTGTAATAGCGGGGAGTAAAAAATGTTTTAATTATGGGAAGCCAGGACACTTCCTAAAGGAATGTAGGCAGCCAAAAAGGACTCAGGCTGGCGGACAACAGAGGAAAGGCGAGAGTATTCCATCTCCTGCTTCAAACAACACAGCTGCACCCTCCTTGCGTCCTAAATGTCAGAAAGAAACTCAATGTAGATCTGAATTTCATAGAAATGGGCAGCCCTTAAATCAAGGCATAGGGAATGGCCAGCCGCAGGGAAATGGCGAAAGGGGCTTTCCCTGGCCCCGTCAGCAACAGGTGGCTTACGCCCTGCAAGGCCCACAGTGAATTCCCTCATCCACGCCACTCCAGGGAATGCAGGCCTTAATCTCACCAACACAGCTTGGCAAGCTGTTCCTATGGGAATTGGGGTCTGTATCACCAGGATGTCAGGATTAGTCTTAGGAAGAAATGGAAACACTCTGAAAGGACTGTTTTGCCTGGAGTCATAAATTCAAATTATAAGGGAAAAATCAAGGTAATATTAGAATGCAAACAGATTATGCAAGTTACCCCAGGACAAAGAATTGCTCAACTCCTACTCATACCTTATATTCAGCAAGGTAAGGCTATAGATAGAAAAAGAGGAACACAAAAATTTGGAAGCTCAAATATCTATTAAAGACATGAAATTAGTAAAACCCACCCTATAATTAATTTAAAAATAAAGGAGAAACTAAGGGTTTGTAGACACTGGAGCTAATGTCAGTGTTATTAGTAACGAATTCTGGCCTTCAAATTGGTCTATAGTAGAAACTATGGGGTCCATTACAGGGGTCAGAGTTCCTGATAATACTCAACATAGTATTTCAGTGTTAAAATGGCAAAATAAGAAAGGACAAACAGCCCTGACCAGTTTGGCTCAGTGGATAAAGCATCGGCCTGTGGACTGAAGGGTCCCAGGTTCGATTCTGGTCAAGGGCATGTGCCTTGGTTGTGGGCACATCCCCAGTGGGGAGTGTGCAGGAGGCAGCTGATCGATGTTTCTCTCATTGATATTTCTAACTCTCTATCCCTCTCCCTTCCTCTCTGTAAAAAATCAATAAAATAAAAAATATATATTAAAAAAAGAAAGAAAGGACAAACAGAATGGTTTCAGCCCTATATAGTCTCCGGGATTTCAGTCAACTTATGGGGCCGGATGTTTTGCAGGGTTTACAAGCACGTATTGTTACTGGCAGGGATAGCAGTTAATAACTCAGACGGAGTATCAAGCTGGTCAAGGTTTAGGGAAAAATAATCAGGGGATTAGAAAACCCATTCAAGCCAAAGGGAACCCAGGAAGACAAGAAGTAGAATATCAACCTTTTTAGGAATGGCCATTAATCAATCTCCTCACCCTCATGCTAATCCTATACAATGAAAAGATAATAAACCTATATGAATAAATCAATGGCCATTAACCAAGAAAAAATTAGGTCATATTCATGAATTAATACAGGAACAACTGAAGGCTGGCCACATAGAGCCTACCAATAGTCCTTGGAATACTCCTATATTGACAATACCTAAGAAGGCGACAGGAAAGTGGTGGTTGTTACATGATCTTAAAGCAGGTAACGCTACTATACACACCATGGGAGCTTGACAGCCTGGACTCCCAGTGCCTTCACAAATGCCTCTAAATTGGTCTCTTATAGTAGTAAATCTCAAGAATTTTTTTTCACCATTCCTTTGGCACCTAAACAAAAATTTGCCTTTTCAGTACCATCCATTAACAATGTAAAAGCCTATGAAAAAATATCAGTGGAAAGTTTTGCCTCAAGGAATGGCCAGTAGCCCTACCTTGTGTCAAAAATTTGTTGCTCAAGCTATTCAACCATGCATTATCCATTACATGGACGACTTGCTCTTGGCAAGCCAACAGGAAAAGCAGACTTTAGCAGTGTTTACCCAATTAAAGCAGTGGTCACCAACCGGTGGTCTGCGAGGTCCGAAAGGTTGGCGACCGCTGAATTAAAGAAAAGAATTCCTAAATAGGGCTTAAAAATTGCTCCAGAAAAGGTACAAAGAGAAATGCCCCTCAAATACTTGGGAACCATAATTAAAAAACAATGTATTAGGCCTCGAAAGGTAGAAATACAAAAAAAAAAAAAAAAAAATTGCCTTAAAACCCTGAATGACTTTCAGAAATTATTAAAGGACATTAATTGGTTAAGACCTTATCTAAAAATCTCTGCAGAAACAATGACAAATTTATTCAATATACTTAGGGGTGACACTGATCTTTCCTCGCCCCAAACGTTGTCAGATAAAGCTAGGGAGTAGTTACTAAAAATTAAACAGGCAATATCCTCAGCCCAAGCAGCATGGGTACAGCCTCCGTTGCCTGTGTTAGGACAGATTAATCCTACTACAAACAGTCCCACCGGGGTCATCTTCCAAAATAAGGACTCTCCTGCTATTATTAAGTAAATTCATCTAGGGCATCAAACCTCTAAAACTGGTTACATATATAGAACTCATAGCTCAATTAATGCCTCAACTCAAAAAGCACTGCAGGCAGCTTAAAGAAGAAAAGCCCCAGTACATTTATCCTCCCCTTACCGGGAAGCAGTTAGAAACCTTATTTCAGACTGATTTAAATTGGCAAATTGGAATAAGTGAATGTTCGGGGGCACTTAGTTGTCACCTACTAAAAGACAAATTACAATTTTTATATTACACTCCTATTATTATACCAAAAAATACTAGACAGGAACCTATTCCTGAAGCATTAACTATTTTTACTGATGGCTCCTCTAATTGTAAGGCTGCTTA
This sequence comes from Corynorhinus townsendii, assembly GCA_026230045.1. Lineage (NCBI taxonomy): Eukaryota > Metazoa > Chordata > Mammalia > Chiroptera > Vespertilionidae > Corynorhinus > Corynorhinus townsendii. The sequence goes on from JAPDVU010000002.1 coordinate 202,111,200, forward strand.
TCATACAAAAAATTCAGACCAAGTCATCCACACTAGTCACACTTCTGTACAAAGAATTGAATTAAAGGCTATCAAGGCTGCACTGCAAAATTTCCAGAAGCCTCTCAATATTTCTAATTCTGCCTCTGCTACTGGCCCAGTAAACAAAATTGAAACTGCTTGATTAAAATGGCTCAGTGACCCAAGTCTATACTATTTAAACAGTACAGCAAATTGTACAGCAAAGACAATATCCCTTTTATATTACTCACTAGAGGCCTGGTGCACGAAAATTCATGCACTTGGGGGGGTCGCTTAGTCTGCACCCTCTTGCAGTCCAGGACCCTTCGGCTGGTGTCCACCTGCCAGCTTAGGCCTGCTCCCTGGGGGCTTGGGCATAAGCTGTTAGTTGGACATCCTTAGCACTGCCGAGGAGGCGGGAGAGGCTCCCACCACCGCCGCTGCGCTGGCCAGTCATGAACTGGCTTCTGGCTGAGCAGTGTACTGTGGAAGTGTACTGACCACACAGGGGACAGCTCCTGCATTGAGCGTCTGCCCCCTGGTGGTCAGTGCACGTCATAGCGACCGGTCGTTCCACGTCGATTTGCATATTACCCTTTTATTATATAGGATTATTATATAGGATATGAGGGCTCATATCAATGGTCAATTAACAAAAGAAAATGCATGTGTCAATCAGTCATTTCATTACAGCAAGCCACAGAATCTCATCAGCTTTTACATCAGCCTGCCAAAATATTATTTAAATAATTCTCAATCACTTGACAGCAGGCTAAACAAATTATCAAGGAATGTCCTACTTGTATGTTACATCTGCCTCAAGGGCCTAATACAGAAATTAATCCTCGAGAATTGAAAAGGGACCATATCTGGCAAATGAATGTAATGCATTATACTCCTTTTGGACATCTTGGGGCATTGCATGTCTCTTTAGAAACCTTTTCAAAGGTCCTTTGGGCCACTGCATCTACAGGGAAAATGGCAAAACAAATCATTAATCATTGCCTAGTTGCTTTTGCTGTCATGGGAATTCCAAAAATTATTAAAACTGACAATAGACCTGCATACACAAGCTGTCATTTCCAGCAATTTTATACAAAATGAAAAATTCAACACATTACAAAATACCATACAACTCCCAAGAACAGGCAATTATAGAACACCAACATCAGTGGCTAAAATCCCAACTTGAAAAACAAAAAGGGGAAATATTAGAGAAATCTCCCGTAGGTAGACTACATCAAGCCTTAATTACCTTAAATTTTTTCACTTGTAACATTAATGGTAAGACCCCAATGAAGCTGCACTGGTGTTGTGATGAGCCAAAAGAAAAAGGCTTGGTCAGGTGGAAGGATCCTGAGTCTGATTTATGGAAGGGTCCCGACCCTTTGTTAACATGTGGTCGAGAATATGCTTATGTATTTCCAGGAAACTCCTCCAAACCTGAGTGGATTCCTTCAAGGAACATCAAACTTCAACATGGACCCACGGGAGGAACTGACCAAACTATTGAAGACCTTGCACCCGGAACCTCAATCTGTACCCCCTCAACCTGTACCCCCTCAACCTGTACCACCTCAACCTGTACCCCCTCAACCTGTACCACCTCAGCCTGTACCTGTGGCCGCAGACAATCAACCACTCTGCCCCCAGGTAGCAGTAGCCCTAAGCAACGCGAGGAAGATAAGGAGTGCCAGGCGAACGAAGCAGACAAGAGAGAGTCTGGAAATGACATGGGGGATGGTAAAGAAGACAATTCATAAAGCTGAGCAAGTTTGTGAGGACACAAGAATCCCGAGAACACCTGAGAATGTTTTCCTTGCCACGCTAGCAGTCATCAGTTGTGCGGTAATACCACTAGGGGTACATGGGGAAGTGTATTATACTTACGTTCCTGACCCTCCATGGGTGAGACCCCTTACTTGGGCTGATCCCCTACCTCGTATAGTCACCAATAATACCAAGCACCTTGTTCATCCCCAGGGGGACCACAGGTAGGACAAGGAAGTATCTGGGCAAACTATAATTATAGGGGTGTCACCACACAGCTTCCCTTTTGTATGACAAAGAATCAAACTACTGCACCTTTGTGTGTAGAATTAAAGAGAGGTCTTTGGTTAGCACGGACATCAAAGGAAGTGGGGGGGGGCCGCAAAAGCCCACATACATCTACTATCCCTGGTTGCTCCTGGGAGAGGTGCAGAAAATGTAACATTAATAAGATATCCCCCCCTTAGCCATTATGTAAAAATTTTTATAAATGGTATCCCACAGGGGAAGAAATTAATTGGCAAGACTGTTATAGTGCCTACTCCACCAACAGCAATCTTAATAATAGTTTTTCTTTTGTGAATTGATGCCCCCATGGGTCTGCGTATAGTAGTAATCACACCTTAAAATGGAAAGGGTCTTCGTCCTACCTGTATATTGAATCTAATCACTCCGCTTTGTGGCATGGAGAAGGATTTGTTGGATCTCAATTACAACATGCTCATTGGCCTCTACAAAACACACAATGGAAATTAGCTGCTGCACTTGCACCTATAGAATGATATAGTTATCACTATAGCTTAAATAACTCTACTCATATTTACATCTTATGGGGAACTCCCAATAAGACAGTACTTGCCACTACCTGTGTATTTGATCTTTTTGTACTCCTCTCGGGTCCCATCCAGGTACTCCTTAATACAAGTCAATTGTATAAGGTATCATAACACAGGCTGCACACTATCCCATTGTGTTAATTCCACCTATTGAAAGGATTCCCTCATTATATAAAGACAACCTGCTTTAGCTTGGGTTCCTACTAACCTAACCGAGCCTTGGGAATCTCATCAAACCTACCAACTATTACATGATCTAGTAAAAATCTTAAAATGACAAAAAAATTCCTTGGAATGTTAATTGCAGGACTCAAGTATTGTTACTTACTTCTGTGGGAATTGCTGCTTCATCCATGGTACAAACTGTTCAAACTTTTCAGTTTGTACAACACGTTAAGAAAAATGTAACTAAGACCTTATCCGTACAAAAAAGACAGTCAATTTGAAATAGAATTGTTGGCACTAAAATATACGGTCCTATGAATGAGTGATAAAATCCACAGCTAAGAGCAAAGAATGTCCCTACAGTGTCATAATTTTTCCTAGATTTGTGTGACCCCTGTTCCCTATAACAGCACCTTACACCCTTGGGAATCAGTAAAAATCACCTTCTTGGTACTTAGGGTAAAGGTAACACAACCCTTGATATTTTAGAATTACAACAACATATTGCACAATTATCCCAGGCAAACTTACAAACTAGTTCCTTAGATGCCTAGCAACAATGTAAAAAGGATATGGAAAAATTCAATCCTTTTCATTGGATCTCCCTACATTTACCTTTTAGCATAACCACTATTGTCTTTCTTATTCTTGGGCTTGTGTGTTTTTTTAGCCTGCAAAATGCAAATGAAGTCTTAAAAGGACTCAAGCCCTACAGACAGCATACACTTTTCAAGATTTATTAAGAAAACAAAAGGGGAGATGCCAGAGACCACCGCATGGCAGCATTGGCATGAAAGTGCAACAAGGAATTTGGAAGCCCATAAACCTTGGGCGTCAGCAGGGCTGATGGCAGCACAGATTGCTCTTGCTGAGATTGCGGTGTCTGGAAGCATTCCCTGACCTGATAATCGTTGAGTAAATGTTTACTGACTTCTATTGACCTTTAATACTATCTGCTTACTATGTGCTCTGCCTACATGCTTTACTAAAAGCAATGTATGACCAAGCTGAATAAAAACAGGCAAGACTAGGACTCGTGGTTTCACTCCCAAAAGAGGTTCCACCTGGCCCCCATGCTTAAAACTTATTTCTTGAGTAGTGTCTTCATTGTGCATTGGCCCTCCTGTAGTCCCTCCTGAACCCACTGTGCAGGTCACAGCAAGGATTGTTGACAGGATTCTGCCAGGAGCATTTGTGTGTATGTGAAAGTGCCTTGTAAACTACACGTGAGGGCTTAATGCAGGGCGGAAAGGAAAGGGTTTGGTTGCTGCCAGCTTGCACCAGGCCCCTAAAATGTGATAGGGAAGGCCAGAAGACCTGTCTGGCAGCCCCGGTTTGTTGGCCTTGGGGCATTTCCGAGGGTGCCCTACGCCAGATGCAGTTTATGGCTTTGTTCACAGGGCTTATTGTGGAACAGCTACTTCCTGGCTTGGTGTCCAGCCTGTTCTTTGGGTGTGCCCATACTTTGCACAGTCCCCACCCGCTTTTCTATTCTACCTTGGAATCCTGTTCCATATTGCTTAAGGAAAGAATTTTGTAGCAGGAGCAGTGGGAGTCTTTGGGTTTGGGTGTGGGTGGGGAGTGATCTAGCTCCGCCTCTACCTTCAACTCATCCTATATAATAAAAGACTAAAATGCAAATCAACCAAATGGTAGAATGACTGGTTGCTATGATACACACTGACCACCGGGGGGCAGACATTCAGTGAAGGAGCTCCCACAGGCCCCAGGCCAGCTAAGGCAGGTGCCAGTGGAGGCCCTCCCCATCTCCCCCATCACCCTGCTGGTCATCCCGCAGAGGGAGGCGGAGCTGGTGAGTGGTGGCGCCAGGCTGGCCAAGGCGGATACCAGCGGGGCCCCCCACCCCCACCCCCGATCGTTCTACTGGTCTGCCTGTGCACGATTTTGTGCACCGGGCCTCTAGTAGTGTGATATGAACAAGTCCTTCTCCTCTTTTGGCTGAAGACGTTACTAGTAAATTGGGTCGCCATCTCTCTCCAACTCCCTTGGGAATCATTTTCATTTTTAGGTCTCAGCTCAAATGCTGCTTTCTTAGGGAAACCCTCCCTGATTTCACCATCTCATTTGTGATCCATGGCACATGACTTACGCGTCTATTTTAAACACCTGTTTCCTTAGCAGGTTCGTTAGGTGTTACGGAAAGGATTTCCGTGCCTCTCCTGTTAACTGTGAACTCCTTCAGAACTTGTCCCTCTCCTTTATATCTCTGCCTGAGTTTACTGCACAGGGCTTTTCTGATGATGATAATAATTTAATAATGGTTTATTGATCATTTTCTTTATGCCTGACACTGTTAGAACTTTTTTTTCTTTTGTTAATGGTTTTCAGACTGATACCTTGCTCTTCTTACAGGCCTCCTCAGAAACTGGCGACCAAGCGCCGGGAGCCCTTCCAAGTAGCTGCTACCCTGGTGGAGGGCAATATGGCAGTGGGTTACCCCCTGGTGGCGGTTATGGAGGAGGTCCTGCCCCTGGAGCACCTTATGGACACCCCAACCCTGGGGGCCTCCCCTCTGGAGCTCCAGGAGGACCCTATGGTGGTGCAGCCTCAGGGGGCCCCTATGGTCAGCCACCTCCAAATTCCTACGGTGCCCCACCTCCTGCGCCTTATGGACAGGGACCTCCTCCAGGTAAGTAGGGATTTGGGGCTCCAGATGCCTCTGACCTCGGTCTTAATTACCCAGGGCTCATCCTTGTCTTTCCTGCAATGTGCAGGCAGCCTAGCATCTTGCTTCTAGCTTCAGCTTGCATCAGTGGAATAGAAGTGTTTTAGTTAGCTTTGCTGTGGTCACAACAACTCCAGTCTCTCTGGCTACAACAGCAAACATTTTCTATTGCTTGCTCACACTTACTTCCTCTTGCTTACATGTCAGCAGCTGTGCGTTCGGCTGCTGAGATTCTGCCCCACGTGTCTTTTCTTTCCAGGCTCCAGGCTGGAGGAACAGCCGTTATTTGAGATTTGTTCTTGTTGCAGATAAGAAAGAGCAGGAGAGTCAGCAGGAATGCGTGATACATCTTAAAGTTTTTGCTTTCAAGTACTTTATATCTCCCATTCCTGTTCTCTTGGCCAAACCACACCGCCTGGTCTAGCCTTTTACCAATAAGATGGGAGTGGATACTCCCCATGGAGGGGCTCTGCAAGCCACCAGGCAGTGGAGAGGATGGACAGTGCTCTTACAGGGGAGATGGTGGGGGCAGGGCATAGGTGAGCAAATAATTGGAGATAATACAGCCCATCATGGGAAGAAGCCCCATTTCTGTGTAAGGGAGACTGACTACTAATATGTGGAAAGGCAAGGTAGTGTAGTTGTTGATAGCTTGGGATTTTGAGATGAGACAACCTACTGACCTGACCAGATTACTTTACCTCTTTAAGCATTAGTGTTTACATCTGTAAAATGGGTGAATGTCCCTCACAACATTGTTAATAAAGATAAAATAAGAATGCAGGTAAACATGAGCACAGTGTCTGGCATGTGGGAAGGGCTTAGTAAACAGTATTCTCTGAGAAGATTCGTACTGAGACATTCTTAGCAAAGAGGTGTTCAGCATTTAATGTGCAGATATGGCAAGGGCCTTACCACTGACAGATGCTGAGGCAGGCAGATGGTGAGATGAGCTAGGGGAGGGATAAAGAGCAGAGATACTAAAGGTGAGGTACTGGACAACATGGGGAGGGAGTTTTGCTAAAACTCCCCTTTTAGCTAAAACAGGCCTTTTGCTAAAACTTTCTGTTGCTGTTATCTGATTTTATCATCACAACCACCTCAGGAAGCAGGTCTGAAAAAATGAAACAATTAGTCTTAATTTGCACAAACTAGCAAGGGTCAGAGCTCTTTGCTTTCAGAGTCCCGGCTCTTCTATGCAGACTGCAGGGACCACCTGTTACAGAGACTCCCTCTGGGAGCTGTGGCCCTCACTCCCCATGGCAAAGCTGCTGTTTTAGGAAGGACGGGGGCTTGGCTATTCAGTGGAGGCAGAGAATCTTGGGTGAGGGTTTCGGGCTCTGAAGATTTCTGAGTGGTCTCGGGCCAGGGGAGGTGAATGTCCAGTCCCCGGTTTCCTCCCACACTCATTCAGTCAGCCTCTTCACCATATGCTGTTCCCAGAAGACCAAGCCAGTAGCAAGGCAGCCTGGAACCAGTCTGGTGCACTTGAAGGGCCTCCTGGGAATGGCGTTGCTGGGAAGCTGCAGCATCTTAGCAGATGTACCCAGGCAGGAGGCTCTGAGGGGGATGTTCAGACCATGGGGTTCTAAACACTGAGCTGTGGCATTATATCTTGTCAGAGCCCAGAGCTTCTGGCCATTTGCTTTCAGCTCAGCTTCATGGTGGACTTTCTCATCCTTTCCAAATCTTGTCTCTGAGCCTACGTGAGGTCATTGTAGGGAAACCTTACATCGGAGGCTTATCCCTCCAGGGCCTGAGGCCAGAGATAATCTCTGGGGCTGCAGAAGAAAGGAAAGATGTGCCTTAGGCTCTTAGCTGCTCTCTCTGTAACTCTTCCCCCAGTGGGCCACCCACCATTGCCACCTCTGCAGTGCAGCTAGTGGCCTCCTGGAGCAGTGCTTTAAAGTGTGATCCATATGTCATCTGCAAAAAAGAATGGGACTCCACCTGAAGCCCTACCTCAGCCCCACTGAATCCAGGATCTAAGGTTGGAGCACCACAGCTCTCTAAGACAGGGTTGACCAGTAAAGGTGCCCCACCGCCCACTGGAAATATCCGGATGGCACTCCAAACCCAACGGGCCTTTCCAGCCTCCTCACCTGAATTGCTTCTCCCTCCCATCAATCCAAGACCCCTCGGAGTACTCGGAAACATACTCTGTGCCTCTGTGTTTTTTCTTCTCCCTGTAACAGCTCTGTCATCCTTTCAGATCCAATTTACTAAGTATTCCCTCTTCCGTGGAAATGGGAATGCACATATTCCAGGCCTTCTGCTAAAACTTTCTGTTGCTGTTATCTGATTTTATCATCACAACCACCTCAGGAAGCAGGTCTGAAAAAATGAAACAATTAGTCTAAAGTTGCACAAACAGCAAGGGTCAGAGCTCTTTGCTTTCAGAGCCCGGGCTCTTCTATGCAGACTGCAGGGACCACCTGTTACAGAGACTCCCTCTGGGGGCTGTGGCCCTCACTCCCCATGGCAAAGCTGCTGTTTTAGGAAGGACGGTGGTGGGGCTGCCTAATTTCCCATTCAAAGAAGCTAGATAGTTCCTCCGTCGAGCAAACCTCCTGGCCTCATCTTTGGGACTGGGTGGTGGTTTCTGTGCTCCAGTAGGGCCTGTAGCTGTCTCTGATACCGCCTGTGCGAAGGGGCCTTTTTCGTGGCCAGATAAGTCATTAGGTTTAGCAGTACTGTGTAACTCTGGCCTTTCCTAAGATAGTCTTCTGTGCTTCTCCACTTTCATTTATCATCCTTTCCCCTACTCCACCAGCTCACTCCACATGTCTTTTCAAGTGAGTGATCCTTTCCTCCATCTACTGACAGACGCACAAAGCTACTTATGGTACATACTCCCAACAGACACACAGCAGCACTAATCTGCAGTCACATAGTGCTTAGATTGTAGCAGGCGCTGATTTAGGGTTTTCATATAATTATATCTTCATAATTTATGAAGTAAATGCTACTGTGGCCTCATTTTACAGATAAGAAAACTGCTACACAGAGAATTTAAATAACCAGGGCTATAAAATGGGGGTTGGGGGCTGAGGCTCTGAGGGGTCTTGGGTTGACAGAAGGAAGAAGCAGGTCAGGTGAGGAGGTTGGAAAGGCCTTTGGTCTGGAGTGCTGTTACACTGAGGCCAGCTCAGCACAAATTGAGCACTTCCCCTCTCCGTGCCTGCCTCTGTGCTAGCCCCTGGGGATTCAGAGAGGAGTTAGGCTCCTGCCCAGAGGTTGCTCCAAGTCTAACCAGGAAGGTGCTTTAAAAACATGTACACGGTGGAGTGAGCAGGGCCATAAAAGAGAAGGAGTAGGTCCCCTTAGATCTTTGTGGATAGAGAGAACCCCTAGACGGGGAGGCACTTAGACTGGCTCTTGCCAGCATTTCTGTGGATTGGCCTCAAGACCTCCGTTTGACTCCCTGGTTTGCACCCCTTCCTGCAGGCGGCGCCCCTCCCAATGTGGATCCTGAGGCATACTCCTGGTTCCAGTCAGTGGACTCAGATCACAGTGGCTACATCTCTGTCAAGGAGCTGAAGCAGGCCCTGGTCAACTCCAACTGGTCCGCATTCAATGACGAGACATGCCTCATGATGATAAGTGAGCACCAGCCCTTCCCTGTGGGCTCAGGCTCGGGGCAGAGCCACCTGATGTCTGACAGTAGGTGGGTGGGTGACCATTCTCAGGAAAACCTTTTAGCCAGCGGGGATTTCAGACAGGAAACTGGGTTTAAGGAGAGATCTCCTAGACTGAGAGCGCTTCCCCTGAGATCTTTTCTCGAGTTCTAGGCCCTGCTGAGTCACAGGCTAACTCCATTTCCCATTCTTCAGAATGGGACTCCATGCCCTGGTAGGAGATGGCAGGGAGGGGGTCATCTGCCAAGCCTGCAGAGAAAATGCAGTTCTGGAAGGGGTGGCCAGGGGCGGGGGCTGCTGTGGCACTTGATGGAGATAAGTCTTGGGTAGAGGCATCTGGGCCTTGGGTCTGTGGTTCTGTGAAGTCTCCTGTTCCATCCAGCCTGAGGAGAAGGGCTGGGCCCTCAGCCCTGAAGCCTGCCTTCCCTCTTTCCCCGTCTCCCCAAGACATGTTTGATAAGACCAAGGCAGGCCGCATCGACGTCCACGGCTTCTCAGCGCTGTGGAAGTTCATCCAGCAGTGGAAGAACCTCTTCCAGCAGTACGACCGAGACCACTCGGGCTCCATCAGCTACACAGAGCTGCAGCAAGGTGAGGTGCAGCGTTCTCCTCACTCCCTAAGCAGAGCAGAGCCTTTTCTCTAGCCCAGTGGTCGGCAAACTCATTAGTCAACAGAGCCAAATATCATCAGTACAATGATTGAAATTTCTTTTGAGAGCCAAGTTTTTTAAACTTAAACTATGTAGGTAGGTACATTGTTATTAACTTAATTAGGGTACTCCTAAGCTGGCCTTTGCTAAAAACTCAAGGGGCCAAAGAGCCACAGTTTACCGACCACTGCTCTAGCCTCTGACTACCAATGTCCACTGCCCTGTTAAATGCAGTCCTCAGCACAGACTTACTCCTCTCCTTCTGTGGCCTGGCTGCAGCTTTGAGCCAAGACCCCGGGCAGGGTAACACCTGGGTCCGGGGTCAGGCCTGGACTCCTGATGATGGGACTCCTGGCAGTGCTAGGTGAGACAGGCCCAGCCTACAGAGCCTCAGGGATGGAAATGTAGTAGCCCAGGGTCCTGTGAAACCAGTATGTTATGTGTGGTGTGTGTGGGTCTCTCCGCTCTAGTCTCTAGCATGCAGAATGGGAAGAGCCCTGTATGGGGGCTCAGAAAGATGGCTTCTGTTCCTGGCTCTGCCAGAAGGCAGTTACCTTCCCCACTGGGGCCCAGATCACTCTAAATGCTGCAGTTGGGTAAGATGATCAGAGGCCACAGTTCCAGGTCTGGTTCCAGTTCTGACTCTAGAGCAGCGGTCGCCAACTGGTGGTCCATGAGGTCCGAAAGGTTGGCGACCGCTGCTCTAGAGGAAGAGTGTTCGTGGTCTGATGAGAACCTGACAGGCAGCTTTGCCACCTGAGAGGGGGAAAGGGATCCCCAGAGAACCCAGCCCCTTGTCCTGGCTGTGGATTTCAGTCCTACTAAGGAGTTCTGTGGTGGGGAGGGGAGGAGCTCACCATATCTGCACCCTGGCAGAAGGGAGAGGAGATGGCCTGTACTGATCACCTACTCTTTTGCAGAGTATATATTGTAAGGGTGATGTTATCACAACCAAACTAGTAGTTATTGAATGAATGTTGGCTAAGCACTGTAATAAGTACTTTCAACATGTTACATTATTCATTCTTCTCATGTGCTAAGTACTGTTTATTATCTCTCTCTTCCCAACCCCCCGCCCCTTAGATGAAGGGTCCCTTTTTTATTATCCTTTTATGGATGAGAAAACTGAGGCATGGCGTAGGTAGCACACTCTGGGGCCACATAGCCAAAGGAGAGGTGAGACTAGCCTGAGGCAGTAGATTATGCAGAGAGGGAGGGAGGGAGGGAGGGAGGAAACCTCCCAGGTGGAGGGACATGGGCAGCGGGCACGTAGGCGGTAACCTTGGAACTGCCCACAGCCTTGCCTGGGTCGATGATGATGTTTTTATTATTTGTAACAACACTTACTGAGCGTCTGTTATGTGTCAGGCACTGTGCCAGGTGCTTTACCTGATCTCCTTTCATCCTTACTGAAACTGATCAGGTAAGTACTGTTCCCATTTAGAGATGGTACGTCAGAGGACCGGCCAAGTTAAGTAACTTGCTAAGGGGCTATTTTGACTCCCGAGCAGGTCCTCGGGACCCCTGTGCTGTGCTGCCTTGGCTGTCCGCCTGGTTAAGTGGTCCTAGGGGGTCTCAGACTTCCTTCTGTAATGCGGACGAGTCAGAGCCGAGCATGGGTGGCCTGGTGTCAATCTGGGGCCCCAGGAGCCCCTGACTGACAGATCGTAATGGAGATTTAGAGAAAGGGATGAGGCCTTCCAGCTAAGGGAGCATCCAGGCAGAGCCCCTGTTGTGCTGCTGCCATCCTGGACAGACCCTTGGGACTTTTGTCCTCTTCCTCCTTCGGTGCTTGATCCCTCAAAGTCCCCTTAATGCTGTGCTCTGTGGAGCTGGTCGATGGCAGTGTTCACGATGGGTTTTTGTATCTGCTCTGTGTGCCCCTCCTCTCCAGCTCTGTCCCAAATGGGCTACAACCTGAGCCCCCAGTTCAGCCAGCTCCTGGTCTCCCGCTACTGCCCGCGCTCCGCCAACCCCGCCATGCAGCTAGACCGCTTCATCCAGGTGTGCACCCAGCTGCAGGTGCTGACCGAGGCCTTCCGGGAGAAGGACACAGCTATGCAGGGCAACGTTCGGCTCAGCTTCGAGGACTTCGTCACCATGACAGCTTCTCGGATGCTCTGACCCAGCCCGTCCGTAGAGTGGTGTGCACTGGGGCACCTCTTCTGGCTCTTTGGAGTGGGAGAAGCACGTGGGCCGCTCTCCTCCTGCTCCTCCTGATACAGCTATTTTGCCAAGAGGGCTGGCACCCCTGTGTCATAGCAACCATATAGTGGGTCCTGGGCTTGATGTAGGAGAGGACTGGAAGTTACAAGTCCTTTCAGCCCTGAGCATAGCCTTGCAGCAGGAGCAGGAGATGCCAGTCATTGCGATCGGCTGAACTCCAGCCTCTCTTTCCCTTCTGTGCCCCGACCGTAAGTGTTCATCAGCGTTTTACTATGAGCACCTCTCTCCCCGCACCCATTCTGTCCTATCAAATGAAGCCAGTTTCTCCAAAGTGGAATCTGACCAAGCATGGGAGAGATGTGCCCAAGGGACCAGGGGCTTGCATTCCACCACCCCCATGCCCACAGTCCGTGTGTGTCAACTCCTAGCCACCTGGGGCTGTCCCTGCTCAGGGAGTTTGGGCAGTCTGCTCTCTGAGCATGGTGGGCCAGGCTGCTGCACTCCTCAGCTCGGACCCCTCACTTGCCCACCACTCTCTGCCTGGCTTCAGTCCCCAGGGGACAGTTGCCACCTCCCTCTGCCAATGCCCTTTTCATTCGGAGCCAAAAGTTCAGTGAAACTGTAAGCTTCAATAAAAGGATGAACTCTGTTCCACATTTTCCACCATGCCTTCCCAGCTACAGGTTTATGTGCTCATCTGTTCAGTCACTCATTTATCCTTTCATCAACAAAGATTTAAGTATCTACTGTGTACCACGCCGCTGAGAAGGTAGCAGCTGAGGGGGCATCGTCTGCATGAGGCTGCTGTCATTTACCAGGGTGAAGTTGAAGGGTAGGGGGCTGGACTCAGCTCAAGAGGCCAATTATGTGTTTTATAACTGTTTTAGGGCTGGCATTCTGGGCAGGACGCAGCCACTCCAAACTTTACAGCCTGGCCTTTTTATTATCTCAAGCCCTCCCTGGTTTTATCCTCCAGACAAACTGCATTTATTAAGTCATAACTTCCCCCCCGTGTTTATTAAGCACAGACAGCTGTACTTGTCTGCTGGCTCTTCCGATCAGCATGATAACCAGTCTACACTGAATGTCCATAGTGAGCTGACAAAATTTCAGTCCAAACACCAGACACCTGGTTTGCCTGGGGGCCTTATCATGGGAGAATCCTTTTGCTTTGGGGGGTGAAGATAAGAGCTCCCAAGCCCTAGGCCAGGCTCTCCTCTCTGCAGTGGATGGTTGGGGAAAGAAACTATGGCTGTTTGGCACCTCAGTGAGGCCCAGCAAGTATGTCGGACTGGGCAGTTCAGTCCCATTCTCTGTAGGCTAGAGTTGTAGAATTAGATGCATTCCCAGAGGCCACCCACCATCCAGAGCTCAAGCCCCTCATGGCCCCATGTAAGTCCAGCCTCTGCTTGCCAACCTCCAGTGACAGTTCAGTGCATGCCAACCCGCCAGATGCCTGGAATTTGCCACACATTCCCCCCAAGTCCTGGGCTCTTCGGCAGCTTTTCACCAAGCATCTCCTCTTGTTATTCTGGTCACGTCCCCTGAATTTTCTCCAGTTCATGTGGGTCCCCCCAGTGGAGGCCTAAGGCCCACATGGCACTGGGTTCAACCAGCAGAGAGTAAGGGAAGCTTCTGTTGTTTCTTTGTTCCCACTGAGCCAAGTGTCTACTGAAACCCACTTTAGAATGAAGCCAGTCATATTCGCCTTGTGCTCAGCAAGGGCTGAGGAGCCAGGACCTAGGTTGGTCCTTGTGGGCACAGTTGGTTCTGAGTCTGCGGCCAGCCCTCACACCTCATTTCTGCACACTGCACTTCCAAGCCTGGCTACAAGCTTGACAAACAGCTCTGGATCCTAAAGCCAAAAGGAGTGAAGTGGGCAGGACAGCCCAGCCCAGCTGACCACCCTGCACATCTGTGGGAATGTCCACGATGTGCAGGGCTGGTGAGTCATCTAGGGAGTAGGGTGACGGCCCACACATTCCACATGTCCTGGTGATGCCTACGAGGAGGGGTGCTTAGCATTCCTGGGCTGGGCCCCTGGCAAGACCATGGTTTTGCCCCACTTCCTGATGGATGAGGTCAGAGGGAGGCTGTGGCTTTAATCAGGTTACGCAGACCCAGCCGTGCACATGGCCCGGCCGGCCTCTGCCAGGTGCCTCCCACTCCTCAGAGCAGTGCTTCAGACTGCTCCACCTCCTGCGCTGGCAACAGGCGCGGGGCCTCTGGCAGCCCTCTGATCATCTCGGTGGCAGGCGGAGCACGTCCAGCCACGTCTGTGGCTTTCCCTTTACCCTGTGAGTCCTAGTGAATAGACAGCCTGATCCCCAAGAAGGCGATGGTAATAGGAAGTAAGTCTGTTCGCTCTGCTGTCTGCCCACCCTCCCCGTTACATCCCTTAGCCCACTGGGCCCATGAGCAGACAGACACGACAAGGATTGAGGTCCTCGGCCTCAGAATGGGCACTGCCTGAGGAAGTAGCACCACGTGGCTCTGAGGCCTGGCGGGCAGCCACAGGGATCCGGTGTGTTGGGAGATGGAGGTGGGAGTAGTCAGCAGATAGCATTCCATGCCGCCTCGTCCTCTCTCCCCACCCCCGACTTCCCCACCTTCCTCCCCCGACTTCCCCACCTTCCTCGCTTTTAACTTAAGAGGCACAGATTTTGTGCAATGACAAGGAAAGGGAACATTCAGTGCCAGGCTTTTAATTACAATTGCTTTGGGCTGCTGGCCTCCACGCCAAATGGTCACATGGAGAGCATTTTATCACACCACAAAGCCGAAGGATCCAGTCTGTGGTGTGTGCACTCGGCACCTGGTGAGGGTGGGGCTGTGTTCCCACAGGGGAGGGCTAGGGCGGTTTGTTCAGGCGGGCAGCGCAGCAGGGCTGGCCCGAGGGCAGCCTGGGCTTAGGGAGTCACTGGGCTGGATGGAAAGGTTACCGGGCCCTTCCAGCAGACTCTAGGAAAGGCCTGCAGTCAGGGAGGAGAGGGGTCTTTGGGAAGAAGGCCAAGCTCTGGAAGGATGATGAGGATCGATGGTACTGTGAGGGACAGCCGAGTGAGAGGAATACAATGATAATCTTGTCCACGACTCTACAATTTACAGAGAGCTTTCCACTTTCTTGAGCATGCTTAATCCTCACATCAATCCTGTTTAGGGGACACAGCTCAGAGAAAGGGTGTTACTTGCTCAGAGTCAAACAGGTAGAAAACCAGGACCGGAGCCCTGGCCTCGCACTGCGTCCACAAGCAGTCAGGGCTGGTCCCCAGGAGCCAGTCCAGGCAGGGGACGGGTTGCACCCCCTGGAGCCACCAGGGTAGCCTCGCTCAGGGCAGCACCGTGGTGACGCTGGTGACCACCACGTGCTCTGAGACTTTGGAGACGGAACATCGGCTCTGCAAGGACAAGGATTTGTGCCTGGCAGAGGAGCGGGGACTGGGGGTCCTCAGAGAGCCGCAGGGACCCAGGCTGGGCAGGCAGCAGGAGAAGGCAGCTTTGAACTGCTCCCGGAATTTGCCTTGGTTGGGAGACAAGACACAGCCATCAGGAGACGGATGCAGCAGGAAGGGGCCTTGAGCCCAGGGACACCCACGCAGCTCAAGCCAAGCTGCCTGTGAGGGGGTGGGAGGGAAGGGTAGAGTGGGATGGAGAGCCCCAGAGCCACCTCGTCACTGCCAGGGAGAAAACAGGCCGGGAGCAGGTTCCCAATGAGAAATGCAGTTTTTATCTGATTCCTTGACTGCGCTCTGGCTCTGAGCCCAGCTCTAACCATGTAAACACGGTGTCCGGCTCAGGGGCCTCAGGTCATCTCTGCCCTCCTGGGCGTGCAGGTGGAGGGGCTTGGGGCTCACCGAGGCTCTCCCATCTCTGTCCCATGGTAATGAAAATGACAGCAGCAGCAGCCCTCATACCAGGCATGGGAGCCTGGGGTCCTTTATCCTCACTTCACAGATGAGACACAGAGGTGCAGGCTTGTCCAAGGTCACCAGCTAGCTGCTGGCACTGGTTCTAATGCTAAAGCCCTTTGTCTAAATGGAAAGAGTGAGCGGGGAAGGAGGGACTACCACAGCCACCTTGTTCAGCAAAGGCACCAGGGTAACGGCTTTAACTGGAACTGAAACCTCCTTGATCATGTTTCAGCGTCCCGCCAGCCTCTCCAGTGCCCAGCGGAGGGCCTAGCACACAGTAGGCCCTCCGTAAATGTAACCACAAAGGAATGCACTGTGCCTGCTGCAGCGTGCATCTCTCTGTTCTCTCTGAGCTGGAGACTACCTGGCCAGCCTTTGCTGAGTAATTCTTGAGTCTCATGAGGTTTATTATATTGACCCCAAGTCCCTTTCAACCTTTCCTGGATGAGTATTTGTGTCCAGGCCGGTACAGTCACCTGGACCAGTTCTTTAGGTCATAAGTCAGTCAGGTGAGTCACACTTTTGCTGGGCTGGGGGGGCCGTGTGGAAACAAGTGGAGGGCATGGGAAGTGCGGGGCAGGAGAGAGGAGGCCTGGGTTGGGGTTGGGGACCGGGAGGCCTGGATTTCCAGAGTGGGGAGCAGGAGTACTGGTGCTGGAGGAGGATGGATCCAGGGGTAGCCCGCCAAATTCTGGCCCCTCTGCCAGTGTGTGTGTAGCTGGGCATGGGGAAACCCTCTCCCTGCCTTGGGCTGCCTCTGCTGGTGATGCCCTGAGCCCCGAGGATGCCTTGATTACGCAGCCATCCCTCAGGCCCTCTTCCTACAGGCCTGCTTCCCTCTGGAGCCTGTTGACCAGACAGGCAGATTGGAGGTCCTGCTGTGCGTGCACCTGGCGGGGGTGGAGACGAGCTGGCCTACTGCTGCCCTCCCCACCCACTCACTGGTCTGCATAATCTACAAAACTGGACCCTGGGTGCCGGTCAGCTTTCTTTGGCCACAGTTGAAAGAGTGGCCAGTCTCCCACTCAGAGCAGGACTCCTGGGGTTAAGTCTTGCCCCTGAGTGGGAGTGACCAGAGCAGGGTCATGATTCCCAGGAAGGAGTAGGTATGGAGCTCCCTCCCCCGCCATCCTTTATTTGGTCTGGATTGGGGCTGGGGAGACTATTGCCCTGGGGACTGTTGCTGCCCTCGGTCCCTGCCCCAGCCCACTCACCGCTGAGGAAGTTGTAGATGATGGGGTTGGCCGCGCTGTTGGCGTACACCAGCCAGTGGGAGAAGGTGAAG
Organism: Corynorhinus townsendii; assembly: GCA_026230045.1. Taxonomy (NCBI): domain Eukaryota; kingdom Metazoa; phylum Chordata; class Mammalia; order Chiroptera; family Vespertilionidae; genus Corynorhinus; species Corynorhinus townsendii. The sequence goes on from JAPDVU010000002.1 coordinate 202,128,307, forward strand.
CAGGCGTAGACGGCTTCACGGTCGCTGGCTTGGTGGAACATCCCGAACACCCTAGGACCGAGGGGAGGACAGTCAGAAATGGGGCAGATGTGTGTATGTGTTTATGCTCAAGCTACAGGGCTACAGAGTACAGGAGTTCCCACTGCCCCTTCCATCCACCCCTTTCCTGGGCCTCTGGGTCTGGGGTCTTGACCACAGTTTTGGGTTCTTGAGCACAGAGTATGACTGGAGTAGGCCTAAGGGCAGGCACCAGGGCACATCTGCTCAGTCACCAGCTTTCTGGGTCTCCCCATCCATGTTCTCATCCATTCTCACAGCAACATGATGAGTCATAGACACACCATTTTTCAAACAGGCTCAGAGAAGTCAAGGGACTGGCCCCAGATCACTCAGCCAGGAAGTGGCCACGCACTAACTCACACTGAGATGTCTCATGTCCGTGTTCTTTCCCTGCACCCCGTGGCCTCTCGCTCCCCATGCCCCTGTGCTCCCTCCACTCAGCGTGCCATCCTCCCTTCAGGTCTCTGCCAAATGTCACTTCCTCAGAGGCCTTTTTAAAAAAACATATGCTGAGAGAGCGGGACGTCCGGCTTGCGAGTGGGGGCCTCCTTGTCGCGCGCGACTAACGAGCGATTTAAAAATGGGTGATGTTGAGAAGGGCAAGAAGATTTTTGTCCAGAAGTGTGCCCAGTGCCATACTGTGGAAAAGGGAGGCAAGCACAAGACGGGGCCAAATCTCCATGGTCTCTTTGGGCGAAAGACAGGTCAGGCCCCTGGATTTTCTTACACGGATGCCAACAAGAACAAAGGTATCACCTGGGGTGAGGCTACACTGATGGAGTACTTGGAGAATCCCAAGAAGTACATCCCTGGAACAAAAATGATCTTCGCTGGCATTAAGAAGAGTGCAGAAAGGGCAGACTTGATAGCTTATCTCAAAAAAGCTACTAATGAGTAATAGTTGGCCACTGCCTTATTTATTACAAATGTCTCATGACTTTTTTTATGTGTATCATATTTAAATTGATCTCATACACCAGAATTCAGATCATGAATGGCTAATAGAGCATTTCTTTCAGGCAGTCCTGATTTAAATAAGATTGGCTTGTGGTTGAATGAATATGGTCAGCTTTTTGAGCTCTGATGGTAATTTTGGTTCAGCAAGCACTGTCACTGTCCTCCCTTCTAAAAATATGGTTGGACTTGATTCCTAGTGTTCACCTTTTCACAGAGGTGGTGAGTGCCATCTCAAAACCTGTAGGAGACTGGCTTATATTTAGATTTCTATGACTGGTTGTATTAATACTTTTAAATTCTGAGGAAATCCCTTCACTGTCTCTTAGACCTGCAAGATTTGCTTGTTTCAAGTTGTGTTCATTAGCCTATTAAAAGGAAGGGCTGCAGATAAGCTGGCAGTGACCATTTTATCTTTTTTGGTCCCAACTATGCCAATTTAATAAAATTCCCTGTGTCTAAACTGTTGCCTTTTACTGAATGAAAGGCATTTTAGTGTGGTTTCTGTATAATATCAAATAAAGAGTATTTAACACTTGTAAAAAAAAAAAAATATGCTATTTTAAAAAAAAATTAAAAAAAAAAAAAAAAACACCGAAAAACCACTAGTCCATCACCACCACTCTCTATCCACTTTCCATATTTTTCTCTTCATAGCAATTGTCACTGCCTGGCTGTATAATGCATGTTTATTTCTCTCTCCCACTGGATGTGGCCTCCGCGAAGGCAGGGATTCTGTATTGTGCACTGTTCGCTGTGTTCCCAGCCCTACCATCTGACGAGTGAAAGATGAAAGAATTTTCACAGTAGCCCTAGGAGGCCAGGACTGTTACTATCACATGTTACAGATGAGGAGACTGAGGCTCAGAGAAATGGCCTGCCCCAAGGTGATATCATAGCTTTGGGGTTAAGTCAGGTCTTTTGCCAAAGCAAAGACAGCTCCTTCCTCTGACCCCATAACCATCTCCTCACCCCTAACCTCTCCCCAAGTGCTCTCACCTCTTGAGGACATTGAGGACACTGATGGGCAGGTAGCAGAGGGCAAAGACCAGCAGCACCACCATCAGCATCTTGGCTGTCTTCCTCCGAGCACGCATCTGCTTCACCTCAGCCAGGAAGGCCCGGGCCCGAGGCTGGGGCTCTGCGCCTAGGCCCTGCCCCTGCTCCTCCGACTGGTCTGAGGGCCGCTTCCAGTTCCTCACCAGGGCTGATGTGGTGCCCGGGATCTGTCCAGCACACACACAGACAGCGGTGGTGGGAGGAGCTCCTCGGAGGTGAGGCCCTTTGCTGGGTGGGCTCTGCTTCAGGCTGGACCCTGGGGCAGGGGGAGGTGGGCGAAGGGAACAAACCCTTGCAATAGGAAGGAACCTAACATTCACAATAGAGACCAACACTCGACCCAGTGTGAACACCTGCTTTCATTTTCCATTGGCTCATGGGGCGGCCACCCCAGTTACGCCTTTGGGGAAGGTATTATTGGCCTTTCGTTAGAGATGAGGCAGGGGACCCTGGGCAACATCCTCCCAGCACCCATCCATCCTCATTGGGTCACCTCCTCCATCTATGGGGGTGGGGTGCCTGTGGGGAAGCCTTGGCAAGGGCTGAGCCAGGAACAGTATGGAATGGTCCCAGCCTAGGTCGGCGCCCATAAGCCTATCAGGGTCTAGGCTACTGGAGCAGCCACAGATGCCCTCGAAGCCGTTCCCACCACTAGACACCGGAAGCTCCCCCAGAGGGCATTCGGCCAGAGTCCAGGAAACGGGGGCCCAGGGCTGGCTCAGCCATTCATGAGCAATGCGACCTTGCTCAGCGCACTTTCCTTTTCCGAGCCATGGCATTCCTGTCTGTGAGATGAGAGAGTGACTGCTGCCCTCTTGACTGGCGGCTGCGAGGAGCAGGTGGCATATGTTGGTGGACGGAGGGCTGGTCATGCTCTGGCCTGCTTGCTCTCACTGCCCAGACACTGGCCCAGGACTCACTCCTGCTGGTGCCATGGGGCCTCTGAGCACCCCAGTCCCCCCCCCCTGCCACCCCCCCAAACCTGCTGTGGGTCAGCTTGTAATAGAGGAATGAAAGCAGGCCCTGGGCCCAGAAAGTCCCTGCCACTCATTGGCTGTGGCAAGCTGGCTGCCATCACTCAGCGTCTGTGAAGTGGTGATATTGCTGCTTTGGTTAGACGGTTGTGAAGACATTGTGAGCAAAGTGCATGATTTGGCAAGCAGCACAGAGGGTGCTGCTGACCTGAGCACTGGACCCCACCGATCGGGGCCTTGAGTGCCTGGCCTTCCCCTTCCTGGCTGAGGGTTTGGGGAAGTTGCTTGGCCTCTCTGAGTCTGTTTTCTCATACGTGAAGTTGGGGATAACATACAGTGGTTAAGAGGATCCAAGACTGGTGGGAAGTGCACAGGACAGTCAATGGCAGCTACTGATACTAGAAGGTGTTCATTACTCTTCAGTTCCAGGGTCGGCTCTACCACTTCAGCCTTGAGTTTGAAAGTCCCTGGGCCTTTCCTCTCTCTGGTTGCAGCCAGGATGGCATGTTCTGAAGGCAGAGGACTGTCTACTCCCTTAGACCAGCGCCTTCCCCCCTCCCAGCCCAGACAGTGACAGCAGAGTGGGTCTTACCTGGCGACCCCAGAGCTTGCGGAAGATCTGGAAATACGCCATGGCCATGAGTCCCAGTGGGGCCAGGTAGGTGACAATGAAGAAGCAGCTGTGGTAGATCTTGGGATAGAGGTCATCTGCAGGGGCCAAGAGATGCAAAGGTTGGGCCCCAGCCTGCCCTGCTTAGCAATCTCACCTGGCCGCGGCGACGGCCAAAGCAAGCAGCTGGGCCCCACACGGGCATCTTGGCAGAGAGACCCTGGAGTTGCCCAACCTGAGGGTGTCCATCCTGAGGGACCGCTAGCAGATGTCTTTACCAGAGGAGGTACCCACCCTGAAGGTATCCCTGGTAGATGTCTGCTCTAAAGTGTCCTCTCAGAGACACCGCCTGGGTGCCCTGGCAGCTGCCTGCCCTAGGGGATGTGCCCCAGAGGTGCCCCCTTCAGGACTGCCTGCCCAAGGCTACCCCCGTTACCTGCCCAGTGTTCATCGCAGACAGAGAAGAGCTGGGTGCGGTTGGCGAGCTCGGGCAGCACACTGCTGTATTCCATGACAGCAGCCTGGGGCACCATGACAGCCAGCGACACAGCCCAGATGCCCAGGATGGAGCCACGGGCACGCCGGGCCGTGCTCTTGAACAACAGGGGGTGGCAGATGGCATACCAGCGGTCCAGGGCGATGAAGCTGAGGGTTAGCACTGCCACTGACACAGACACGGCCTGCCCCATGGAGACACCAGGTCGGTCCTCTCAGGGGCCACCCAGAGATGTGGAGGGGGTGAGGGGCTCACAGCCCAGGTGCAGGGCACATCCTGACTCCACCACTTACTGGCTTGTGAGATTTGGGCAAGTCACTCACCCTCTCTGAGCCTCACCTGCGAAGTGAGAATATACCATTCGCCTGGCAGGATTGTCATGGAAAGAAATGCAATCACGGATAGAAAATGTCTAGCTCAAGACTTGTCACAGAGTAGGTAGTCCCTGCGTGTATCCGCACATGGCTGTCTGTGTCTGTGCGGGGGGGGGGGGGGGGTTGTGGGGGGAACTCTGTAGGAGTATGTGGGGCTAGGGCTGTGTCCTCCAGTGTCAGGCTGATAGCTTGCTCTTGCTGACAGTAGAGAATGACACCACACATGTGCTGAGCGAACGTGTCCTGTCTGAAAGGCAAGTCTGAGGGTCCCTGAGGCTTAAGTAAGGCCATGGTTTCTGTACTTGGTGTGATGGTGGTGATGAGGGTCACGGGGCAGAGCTCACCTGTAGGTAAGGGATGACCTTGCAGAGGGCATGGCCGAAGAGCCAGGACTCGGTGATGTCCACCAGCAGGCTGGCTGGCAGGCAGATGGCCGTCACCAGCACGTCCGCCAGGGACAGGTTGACGATGAAGTAGTTGGTGACGGTCCTCATGTGGTGGTTGCGCCACACGACCAGACAGACTGTGGGGTGGGCAGGATGAGGGAAAGCGAGGCAGAGCCATGCCCATCCCAACTCACGGCCCATCAGTGAGCTCCTCCTCCCCCCCTCACCCCTACCCCCCCCCCCGCCCCCGCCACACACACTACCCCACACCGAGGCAGAGGCTGGGGTGAAGAGGAGAGAAGCCGGGCCCAGGACTCCTGCCAGTCCCCACAGGGATCCCACAGCACCTCAGGGACGCACAGACCTACCCAGCGTGTTGCCCACCAGGGCCACGAGGAACACAGCCACGTAGGCTGCGATGAGCACCCACTCGTATTGCTTTGGGAACAGGTAATCGCGCCACAGGTAGCTGAGAAACTCATCTTCATAGTCAGGAGGCACCGGGGAGGGGTCCCTGCTGCCATTGGGGACCCCCAACTGGGCCCCCAGGGTGGCCGAGGGCTCCATGAACTCAGAAGCCGCTGCGGCCAAGGGCCAGCATGGTCTCCACAGGCCTCAGCCCACTTCCCTCAGGGAACCCCGAGTCCTGCACCAGGTCTTTTGGGGTCCCAGCCCCAGATCTCCTGAAGGAAGGGAGGGAGCGAGGAAGAAAGGAAACATTAAGGAATGTGCCAGGCAATTTGCATATAAACACCCTCTTAATTCTCAGCGTTCTGTGCTGTGGGTTATAGTGGAGAGGGACAGACCTGGCTCCGTCCAGCCTCGATTTCCCCACCTGTTCAGTGGCATAGTGACCACACCTACCTCACAGGACTGCAGTGGGAGCAATGAGCTCTAAAGCATGCCCAGTGCTTTACCCAGAAACAGGCGCGGGACTGGCTTCCCCTTATTAGAGAGAGAGCCCTGCTTTGACAGGAGGAGGTAGAAGCTCAGAGAGGTTGAGCCCCTCGCTCAAGGTCACAAAGCTACTGTGCCAGGTCTGTCTGAATCCACCAAACACCACAGATTTGAGAGACGAAGCCATCAGGTTGCAAGTATTCTCCCCTGAACAGTTCACAGGCCTGAATTTTTGGTTGGAAAAAAAAGGTCAAGGGAGGCTTTAGAGACCCAGGCCCCGCCCACTAGACCTGCCAGAGCCTCCCGGGTGGACGCACACACACACACACACACACACACACACACACACACACACACACACACACACACACACACACACACACGGTGGAGCAGGGGTGCAGCGGGAAGCTGGAGACCTCTCTGGAAGTGGGGAGAAAGCCCCTCTTGAATCCCTGAGGCCGCCATGCGCCCCGGCGGCCGCCAGGGGTCGCTGGGGGCTGGCGCACAGGATGCTCCCTCCATTCATAAATCCGGCCTCGCTCCCCGCCCCTCCTCTCTGGCTCAGACCCTCCTTCTCCGAGGCTGAGCAGGGAGGACCCCGGACTTGTGAGGGAGGTTGCCGGGCCCTGGAAACCCCTGGGAGAGGGGGAGGGAACTCCTTCATATTCCCACCGAACATGGGCGGACCCAGTCCCTGAGCAGGACCTCCCTGCACCTCGGGAGCTGTGAGGGGCTGCAGGGTGGGGCGAAGGGGAGGGCATCGCTTTAGGGGTTTTGCAGGAGGGAGCCTGCTGGGGTCTCAGCTTCCCATCCCCAGGTTATTCCCTCCCCCCCCCCCCGACTCTTGGCTCCTGCCGAGGGTTGTTTGGAACGCCCACCCTGGGTCTGGGGGTCTCCCACGCCCCGCACCTGTTGGCTCCGGGACTCCTGCGTCCTCGGTTGCTGATCCCCGACCTTGCAGCGGAGACTTCGCCTCCCGGCGCCGAAAGCCGGGTTCCTGGGGGTGCTGTGCTCCAAAGCGGGCTGTGGTTGGCGCGGGCTCCGCTGGGCTGCACGCCGCCGGGAGAGGTGGCCGGGGCGGGAGGGGCAGAGCGGGGAGGGGAGCCCCCACCGGTCTCCTCTTCTTGTCTCCCAGCCTCGAGACCCGGAGGGCGGAGGGAGATGCTCGTGCCTCCTTACCTCCCACTTCACGCTGCCATCCGCTCCCATTCATGCGTCCATCCGTTCATTCATACCTTTCGCATTCATTCAACATTTCTGCCTCCGGCCATTCCCCACGCATTCAGAGCGCACCTACTGTGTGCCGGCGACCCTGCCTGGGCAGCTTGGGAGAGTCACAGTGCAGAAGGAATCCCAGCGCCACCTCTCCTGGCTGCCTCACCTAGCTGAGGAGGAGGATGGCACAGGTGGGTCACAGGGGTGAACAGGACGCCTGCACCGCCTCCAGCCAGACTCTGGCTGCAGCGGCGGCGGCGGCGGCGGCGGGAGCTGCTATCTCCCAGCGACGCCAGAGGCCTGTGCCCATCTCCCTGCCCCCATTCTATCTGACCCCCAATCCTTTTTCTCATGCCTACGTTCCTCCTCCCAAGACAGAGATGGCAGGTGGAGGCAGAAGGTGGGGAGGCTGATTGTTTCAACAAACATTGGCTGAGCAGTGTGCCAGGCAATGGGCTCCATTCATTCAGCTGCCGTTTGTCTAGCCCTGGCCACGCACAACCTCATGTAACCAGGCCAGTGAGGCATTGTTTTGCCCCCATTTCACAGATGAGAACACTGCGCTGATGGTTCAGCCTAAGTCACACAGCAGAGATGCAACTGAGAGCCAAGCTTCTCTCCAGTCTGCCCCTCCTCACCACACAGAGCGCTGGGCTGGCTGGAGGCAGGCGGACTCACAGCCTGGCAAGTCCCCTGTGGTGTGAAGAGAGCTGCGAGGCAGCCCAAGGGGGCTGTGGCCCAGAAGGACAGATTGACCCAGCCAGGGCATCAGGACAGGCGTCTAGAGCAGGAGCCTGTGCACACAGACCTGAGGAATGAGAAGGTGGCCCTGAAGGGGATTGTGGCAGCAGCAGAGAGAAATCGAGTTCGAGGAAACCACAGGTGCAAAGGTGTCTTCCAGGAAACACAGGTAGCTGAAGGGCGACCTCCAGGGCATCAGGCAGTCACCTTGGCCACCCCCTGCCTTAGGAAAGACCTTCCTAACACATCAGCCCCACCCTCCTCTCTCACCTTGGAGACTCACCCTTCCCTCCTGGGAGGTGATGCCTGTGACCTAACCTCCATCTTCCCTGTTGCAGCCAAAGCCCCTTTTCAAAGGATCGGGAGCTGTGAGTGTGTGAGGAGAGCTGGGGCAGCACAGGGGGCCGGTCTAGTGCCCTTCACCCTCCAGAGCAGCGGGGAGGAGTGAAGGCGACCCTGAGGCAGACTCTGTGCCGGGCAGGTACAGCACACAGTGGGTGATGTGGCATAGCAGCCCTCTGGTTGCAAAGCTCTGTCCTGCCTGCCTGAGGTGCTGGCAGAGGGAAGGGAATGGGTGAGGTGACACAAGAGAGGAATAGCGTGTGTGTGCATGTGCATGTGAGTGTGCATGTGTGTGCCCATGTCCCAGTTCTTGCACCTGCCCCTACATGTGTGTATTTGAGTGTCCGTATTTAAGTAAGGGCTGTGAGTGTGTGTCAGGGGGATCCCATGTGTGTGTTTGTGCATGTGGCTAGGGGACAGGCTCTGGGCTGATGACTGGGGTGTTGCCCTGGGTGGGATGTGTCTGGGTGGGTCTGTGTGTATTGGTGTTTGTGTCTGTGAGGGGGGTGTGTGTGTGTGTGTGCGCGCGCGCAGGTGTGTGTCTCTGTGTGTCTGGATGTGCGGTGTGGCTTTGACTCGCATTGGCCTCCCAGTGTTCTCCCTGTGAGTGGGGGTGTGAGTGTGGGCATGCCTTTGTGTCCATGACTCTGTGAGCCTGCGTATGTGGAACTTAATATGTCTGCCCCCACGGGATGACTCATCGCATCCCCCCACATTTCCCTCCCCTGATGCAGAGCTGGCCTGTTTTCGATGCAGGGGTTGGGGAGGGGCTGCAGTGCATGGGGGAGGGGAGGCAGAGCATGCAGGGCACTCTGCAGGAAACGACCAGCTGCGACATGGAAGGTGCAGAGCCGGGTGTCTGCGTGGGCGGAGGGCGCCAGCTGAGCCCAGCACACCACAGCCCAGGCCTAGAACCCAGTCCTTGTTCAGAACTCCACAATTCAGGCTCCCTGGGCTGGAGTGAGCAAGGGGCTCCCCAAGTCCCCCAAAATCATTATACATAGGGCTACACTTGTCTGTGTGGGGAAGGAGTCATGGGTGAGAATCCACCCGCTCACCCACAGAACAGTCCCATCTTGCCTTAAGAGGGATCCCATTTGCCAACCCCCTTCTGCACCCCTTGGTACCAGAGGTGGCTGTTCCCCAGGACAAGGGATCCTGAGTGATCCTTCCTGCCCGGAGGCAGCAGATCTTTCTTCCTCCCCTATCAGACCCTGGCCAGGCAGGAGGCTCTGGGTCCCCAGGTCCCTCTGGTCCTGACTGGCTCCCTCAGCCTCGGCCTGAGGGTGAGATGGGCCAGATATTCAGCCTCGATGAGCACGAGGGAGAGACCCAGGTATATGCTCAGAGAAGACCCGGGGCCTGAGTGGGGGCCAGTGATGCTATGGAAGACCCACGAGGAGCTGGGTGTTTTGGTCCTTGGGCCCAATAGCACTGGCCTCTGGGAGCTCCTGGCCAAATGTCGTGTCCATGGGAGAGACACAGGGACCTCATGTCCTCCACCTGCAGGCTGGGCACTCAGCCCTGACACTTCCTCCACCCAGGGAGCGTGGCCTGAAGCCGTTGCTTTGCCCGAGCTGTCTGTCACCCGGTGACCACATGACCTCTTGTTGATCTAATCCTGAGCCTCTGAGCCACAGAGCCCTGTCACATCCATCTTTGAGTGTCAGCCCCCGCCCTGGCCCCAGGTGCTATCCCCTGTCCCTTCCAATTCCAACGTGACTTACAGTAACCTCTGTCTGGCTAGAACTAGAGTAATCGAAATGTAATTGGGTTTTCAACTTGCAATGCTGCCACGGGCCTGGGATGTGCCTGGGAGCTCTCCGGGCAGGGCAGAGGTGCTTTTCAGAAGAACAGAGATCAGAAAACAAGCAGACGTGTGGGGTGGGGTGAGGGAGGGCCAGCAGTGACTGGGCTGTGGGCCTGGAAAGGGGATTCTGAGGGCTGAGTCTAGAAGGCCACTGAGGCAGCGGAGGCGTTTTGGTCCTTGGGCCCAAATGCACTGCCCCCAACCCCCACACCTCCAAGCTCCTGGCAAAGTGCTGTGTCCATGGGAGAGACCCAGGACCTCACACCCTCCATCTGCGGACCTGGTGCTTAACCTTTGTGCCACTTCTCCTTGGGGAGGTCTGTCCCTCTTTCAGGGTTTGGGTGGCTTGAAGGGGATCAGCATCTACTGAGAGAACTGGGGGCTCGGGGCCCAGAGTCAGGCATCCTGATGGCTTCACAAGCTTGACAGCAGGAGCAAGAGGGAAGGGGCTGAGACAGCGGTCTTCTATCTGTGCACTCGTTCAGATAGTCATTCAACAAACACTGATACCTGGGCTGCAGAGGTGGGGCCTTCTTGTTGGGGGGTAGACCCTATGTATGCAAACGGCTGGGGTGGGTATGACATTCATTAGGATAAGAGCCTGTGAAGTCAGGGGAGGGGGTGGGAAGGGCCGGTTGGGACTGGGGCCAACAATAATAGTGCATGTGAACCCAAAGGAAAATCAATTCAGCCTCCCTGTCTGTTAGATCTAGTGTTAAAAGGAGGCTGGGAGCTCAGGCTTTGGGGCCAAAGAGGCTGGATTAGACTCCTGGCTCTGCCACTTCCTGCTGTGTGATCTTACTCTAGTCACTTCACCTCTGTGATAGGCTGGGTAGTGGCCGCCAAAGATAACCGCATCCTAAACCCCGGAACCTGTGAATATGATCCGTGACCTCACAGATGTGACTAAGTTAAAAATCTTGAGATGGGGAGATTGTCCTGGGTTAACTAGGTGGGTCCACTGTGTCACAAGGGTCCTCATAGGAGGAAGGTGGATGAGCCAGGAAGAGAAGATGTGGTGGAGAAGCAGAGGTTGGAGTGATGCCAACGCTGGAAGGGGACTGAGCCAAGGAATGTGGGTGTCTTCTCAAAGAGGAAAAGACAAAGAACAGATTCTGCCCTGTGGCCTCCAGAGGGAATGCAGCTCTGCCGATTTCTTGATTTTAGCCTCACAAGGCTCCTGTTGGGCTTCGCAACTCCAGAAATGTAAGAGAAGAAAGTGTATGTTGCTTTAAGCCACTGAGTGTGTGACAGTCTGTTACAGCAGCCGAGGGACTCTTGTAGGACTCTACACAGCCTCTCTGCACCTCCTGTCACTGGTTATAAGGTCCACAGGAGCCTTTGCCATATCGAATTGTGTAAGGTCCCGTGCAAACAGCAGGTGCTGGGCACCAGCGACACAGAGATTCACACCTCCATACATGTGCTATTTTTTTAAATCATTTAATATTTTTTAAAAACTAGAGTGGTCATCATGGGAAGAATCAGGGCTGTGTCAGACATCCTTATGCTTACCTTGTCCTTTGCTATTGCCTTTAATTTGAGCCCATATATGGTGTAAGAGGCTGCTAAAGATCTAAGTCATAAAATAACAAGTAATATTAGTAAAAAACAATGATGTGGTATGCTTCTTTTGAAATAGGAACACCCAAGGGGAAGGAAAAGAAAAAGAGGCCTGATTTTCTTGCGAGGGGTAGTGTGTGTGTTAGACTGGTAGGCTTCTAACTGTGACCTGGATCACCAGACATTTGAGGAAAATCTTCAATAGGACAAAGATCTAACTTGGAGACATGAGTGAGGAACAGGCCCTTCAGGCCAGTCTGGTGCTCAGGCCCTTTAAGTTGCCAACCCAAGAACAAAGCGTGTGACTTGTCCATGTGTAGCATGACATCATTACAGACTGGTCTAGCCGCAGAGCCTGGCCTAGGCTTGGAGCCTCAGAGAGCCGAACCTAGCCCTGGAGAGCCGAGCGTGGCCAGAGCCCTCATTCTTCTCAATAAACCATTTTGTTTGCATTTTCTTCTATATCCATAATTAAAATATCCTGATTTTGTGTGTTGGCTATCTCTGAATTTCAAAACTTGAAAATCAATGAAGTGTTGGTTGTTGTTTTTTTAGATTATGATGCATATATGCATAACCCAGGGGCATAGACAATAGTGTGGTGAAGGCCTGGGTGGGATGGGTGCAGGGTGAAGGTGGTCAATGGGGCAAAAAGGAGACATCTGTAATACTTTCAACAATAAAGATAAATGTTTCTAAAATATTATGATTATGGTTCTGGCCAGTGTAGCTGCTCCCTGATTATGTACCTGAGCCCTAGATAGTTGCCTGTCATAGTCACATGCTACCACCAGTGGATGGCAGAGGTGTGACGGAGCGTGTCATCCAGTTGGTTGGGTGTCATCCAGTCCTATGCTTGGAAAGGTTGCCAGTTTGATTCCCATTCAGGGCACATGCCTGCTTGCAGGCTCCATCCCCAGTAGGGGGCGTGCAGGAGGCAGCCAATTGATCTCTCCCTCCCTCCTCTCTCTTTAAAAAAAAAAAATCAATAAATTTAAAAAATGCTATGATTATGTAAACATTATTCTCTGCAGAGCTAACTAGCAGCCTGAGCCCCATGGAGAAGAAACTATATCTTATGGTTTAAGTGCTGCTTAAAGGGAAATACTCCAGGCTTCAAGTTCAAATGTATTTTCCTACAGTCCCTCAGACACTCAGAGTCATGTTAAATTTTAATTTGCTTCATATTTGGAGCATGACTTTTTTATACAACTTTTTGTTTCCCTGGAGTTTCTAACTGCTTTTCTCTTTTCTTCTTGAGAAAAGAAACATATGCCTTTTAAATCAGGTCATTAAAATCCTCCAGCTTCTTAATTGCATTATTTGTTGAATGAAGCCCATTTGCTCCTTAAAGCAGTTCTTCTCCAAACCTCTGACTTCCTGTTCTAATTTTGACTGATGCTTTTATGAACCTCTGGCATTTCTATTCATTGCACTCCTGGGTTCATTCCAGTGTTTCGTGAATCTGTTCTCTCGCTCTCTTTCTTGGGTTTTGCCTCTGTTTTGCTGGAGTTTATTTTCAAATAAAATTTAAAAAGGGAGTGCGTGGAAGAAAAGCTTTCTGAATCTTTTCATGCCTGACAGTGTCTTTAATGTCATTAGGCTCATCGAGTGGGGAGATCAACCAGCAGGCTTTGCTGTAGGGCAAGTGAAAGGGGTGCAGACAGGCAAGCAGATGTCCCAGGTACACCCTGAGCCAACATAGGGAGGGATTTACTCTAGACACCAGCACTCTGAATAGAACCCGGGTCCTTTTGAGAAAATCACTCAATTTCTTTAGAATGTATTCCTCTCTCATTTTTTAATCTCTCCACATCCCTGTGTCTTCTCGGTCTGTGAGTTTGCAGGGGAGAGTTGGTGGCAGACACTGCTTTGTTATTCACTAAACAGGCCTTTGTTTGAATATTTTCCAAACTGTGGTTATTCTCATGCCTCTGTCTCATTTTTTGACATATTTCTTATTACCGGTATTAATATTTACTTATGGTATTATTTTTCCTTAAATTGACCATGCTAGCCTTACACTATACCTGTAAAGTTGCAACGTTGACGTTATATTTATATCTCTTGTTTGCAATTATATAGTTGCTAGAGGCCTGGTGCACCGGTGGGGTTCCTCAGCCCGGCCAGTGATTGGGGCCCGATCAGAGCCAGCCAGCCAGGGGGTGAGGGGGAGGGGCGGGACTGCAGGAGGTTGGTCGGTGGCAGGAGGTTGACTGTGGGAGTACACTGACCACCAGGGAGCAGCTCCTGCATTGAGTGTCTGCCCCCTGGTGGTCAGTGTGCATCATAGCAACCGGTCAACCAGTCTTACAGTCAACTGGTCATAACAGTCACTTAGGCTTTTAGGCTTTATATATATGTGTGTGTGTGTGTGTGTGTGTGTGTGTGTGTGTGTGTGTGTATTCTAATCTATATTAAAATAAACACATAACTCTTAAGGTAACGGGTTTTTTATTTACCACTAAATATCATCCACGCCAGTGGTGCATGTACGCTGCTTTGGGGAATGTTTCTAATTAATTACTATGTTAATTACTCTCTAATCAATTGCCTGAGCTTTCTCTGTGTACCTGCCAGTCTGGACTTCCAAGGAGGTCTCCTTTAAATAGTCCGCCTCCTCCTCGGTCTGATTCTGACATGCTCAGAAATAAAGTAAAAGAGTAATTATGGAAGACAAAATACCATTTTTTTTGTTGCTGATGATGTAGAATGGGTGGCCTTAGCTTAGGGTAAGAGCTGAAGGACCAGTAATGGGCTCTCAATCCCAGCGTCACCGACTGCTGAGGAGGGTTTGACCATTTCACATGCAGTGGTCTCACAAGCTCCATCATGCCTCTGCCATCCACTGGTGGTAGCATGTGGCTATGCCAGGCAAGTATCTAGGGCTCAGGTACATAATCAGAGAGCAGACAGTTTATATTGTGTACAAATTGCTCCAAAAAATGGAAAAAGAGGGGAAACTACCTCTTGCATTTTCTGTGGCTGGTAGGAACTTAACACTCAACCTAGACAAGGACAGATGAAGACAGAAAGATCTTAGGGCCATTCTCAATTATGGACATAGGTTTAAACGTCACTATTATCAAACTAAATTCAGCAATATGTTTTTAAAAAATACGTCATGACCAAGTTGGATTTATTCCAGGAATGCCAGGGTATTTCCACTTTGGAAAATTGTCATGTTAAGTCTCAACATTAACAGACACAAAAATTAAAAGACACAAAAATTCTGTAATCATATAAAACAGATGGGAAAGAAACACTTGATAAAATTAAGCAGTTTATAAAAATGTTAGGCAAACCAGGGAGAGGAGGAAACTTCCTTAATGTGATATATGACGAAGGGTTTCTTCCTAAAACCTACAGTAAACATCCCACTTAATGGTAAAAACTAAAAGCTTTTCTTTTAAAGTCAGAAACCTAAAAAGATGTTCACTATCTATGGTTCCATTCAAAGATATTCTGAATTTCCTAGACTGTGCAAGAAGGAAAAGAAAGATAATGGCATAAACCATTGAAAAGGAAGAAACAGCATGGTTGTCCTATATTTGTAGATCATGTGATTGTCCAGCTAGAAAACTGAAGAGATTCTACAGCAGAACTAGTGAGACTATCGAGAGGATTTGTGTGAAGGGACACATTGTCTCGGGTCTGCTGCGTTTCTGGATGCCTTTTGAATTGGGCTTTTTCTTTTCCTTTTTTTTTTTTCTTTGACAATCCCTTCAAGGATATTTATATGTCAGCTATCTTCAGAACATACACCGAGTGGCCAGATTATTATGATCTCTGAACGCAGAATAATCTGGCCACTCAGTATATATATTTTAGAGGCCCGGTGCATGAATTTGTGCATGGGTGGGGTAATTTGCATATTAGCCTTTTATTATATAGGCTATACACTGAGTGGCCAAGTTATTATGTGCTCAGAGACCATAATAATCTGGCCACTCGGTGTATAGTGTCTCCCTCCGGAGCAGAAGGCAGATTTGCTTACTGTCCAGTATGTCATGCCGTCTCCAAGATCAGGCATACCTGGAGGTCCCTCGCTGTGTGGGATGGAGCCAGAGTGGGAAGAATTTAGAGGTGAGCCCTGAGCCTCTAGATCACTCTTGTGCTGGGTCTCATAAACATTAGGGGCAGGCTGTGGACACTTGAGCCCATTTGTCCAGACTCTGCTTACTTACCCATCAGCCATAAACAGGCACCCCCGTCCACTCCTTGGTGGGGGAGATTCCATGAGCATCTTTGACCACATCCTGAGCCATCCTCTGGGGCTGGTGCTTTTATGTTACAAGAAATAAACTGGGGCTTGGGGAAGTTCACTCCTCCTGGGGCCAACAGATTTCTGCCTACTGCCTGGGGGAAAATCAGAATTCTGTGGCAAAGGGCAAAATGCGTGGGGCATGCTGTCGGTCAGGCAATGGGCAGTGTCTGTTATAGCTAGCGTATCTCTTTTCAGATCTTTGCTTTCAGGATTTCCATATTTTTGCTTTATGTGTTTCTCTCATGAATAGCATATAGCTGGATTGTGTGTTTTCGTGCGTGCTGATAATCTGTTAACTGGTGAAAGCAGCCCATCTACTTCCTTTGTGATTACTAGCATTTAAAATTTTATTTCTAAATCTTATTTTGTGTGTTTTTGTTTTGGTTTCTTTTAATTTTTAAAACCTAACCATGACCTCCTGGTTCATAGATTGATGCTCAACCACTGAGCAACACTGGCTGAGTTGGTGATTTTTTTTAAAAAACCTTGGTTGCCTCTCTAGTCATATCTTCATTTTTTGTTCCCAATGTTGTATATTATGTGCTAGTGATTTACTTATTTTATTAAGGCTTTTAAAAGATTTCATTCACCTTTTTGTTGCTTTCTGTATCATTACTTTCTGCTTCGTCTTTATTACTTGCTTTCTTCTACTCTCTTTGAGTTTTCTGATGGTCTCTCCCTCAAGTCTTGAGTTGGAGGCTGGATTCATTCGTTGCCACTCCTTCCTGTTTCCAATAAATGCTTTAAAGGCTACAATTTTCCCTCTCAGTTCCATTTTAGCTTATTGTTATTCAGTTTTAAATATCTTATCATTTTCATGATAATATTCTCCTCAGCCCATGTATTATTTAGAAATGAGTTTAAGTTAACAAGCATATTGAATTTCCTTGGCCAACTTTTTGTTGCTGGTTTCTAATTTTACTATATTGGGATTAGAGAATGTGACAGAATGATATTGATTCCGTGAAAAATGTAGACTTCCTTAATGGCCACGTGTGGTAATTTTTGAAATGTTCTACTTTTCACATTGAACTTGAAAACAATGGGTAACTTGATTGATTGATTTGCTACCTGGTCTTAAGAAAGTTTAAAAATTCTCACTTTGTTTACAGATTTGTGACTGTCTCCTTACAGTTCTGCCAGATTTGCTTTATACACTGAGTGGCCAGATTATTGTGATCTCTGAACGCATAATCATCTGGCCACTCAGTGCATGTGTGTGTGTGTGCATATGTGTGTGTGTATATATGTGAGCGTGTATATATATGTGTGTGTATATGTGTGTATATGTGTGTGTGCGCACGCGCGCATATGTGTGTGTGTATATGTGTGTGTGTATATATGTGTCTGTATATGTGTGTGTGTGTGTGTGTGTGTGTGCGTGTGTGTGTGTATTAGAGGCCTGGTGCATGAATTCGTGCATGGGTGGGGTCTGGCCAGCCTGGCCAGGGGGAGGGGACATGGGCGGTTGGCCGGCCTGCCTGCTGGTTGAACTCCTGGTCAAGGGGACAATTTGCATATTAGCCTTTTATTATATAGAATATACACTGAGTGGCCAGATTATTATGTGTTCAAATATCATAATAATCTGGCCACTCAGTGTATGTTTCACCAAAATAAATAAATATAAGTTCATGATTAGCCTATCTTCTTGGCCGATGTTTCCTTTTGAGTGTATGGGTAAGGGTTAGGCTGCTGTTACACAAGACCCACAAAAACAGATTAAGAAGTCTACAGCCATCATTCATGTGGGGTTCGGTAAATGGGGAGCCGGGCAGGAGATGAGAGTGAGGGAAGAGAGAGTGAGGTTGGAGTATTTAACCCCTGTTCCTTCACCGAGGTCTCTGCTGCTCTCCGGGACTCTCCACCAGCTCAGTCCCCTCTTCCCCTCAGCCCGCAGCGAGGAGAGTGAAAGTCAGGCTGCTGCAGCCCCAGAGCACTGCACTCTCTCTGGTGACTCCCTGCACCCGTCTTTGTCATTAATCCTCTTGAAAGTAAACTCTGCCCCACTTCTCATAGAGCATGCCATCTGTTTCCTGTTGGGATCCTGAGTGATGCAGGCTGGCATCGTGTGTTTAAAAGCCATGGATTCTGAATGCCTTTAGGCAAATGTGCACTCTCCCATGCATGCTGGGCACAGGCCCGCCACTTCCTGTTCACACTCCGCTGGCTACTCCTCTGTCTGCCTGATGTCAGAGACAACGAAAGCGGATGGCAGAGACCTGCGTTAATGGCCCCAGGCCAAGGCAGCCAGTTCCTCTGGAGCACCAGCCAGCTGCGGGGCACCCCCTTGTCCGTCTCAACACAGGCTCAGTGTGGCCACTGGTCCGAAGGCCAGAGCTGACTCTCTCTGGACAAACTCAGCAGCTTGGGGTCACTGGGACTCACCTTTGTCTGAGGATGCTTACTACTTCAGATGGGTCAATACTTTCACCTAGTGCCCCTCGCCTTCTGTAGGACCCAGAGTGAGCCTGGCCCTTTAAGGTGGCGCTGCACATCTCTGCTCTGATTCATCATTAGGTTCTTCTCCGTCTAACTTCCCTGTGCCTGGCTTGTTTCCCTTATTTTCTCGTTCTTGGGGAAATCCTCAGTCTGGGGCATGCAGAGGTAACAGATCACTCCTCACTTTACAGACGGGGGCACTGAGTTCAGAGCGGGAAGGGAGCTTTGGGGAGTCGGGGGGTGGGGGGGTGCTGGAATTTGAGCCTGGCTCTGTCTGGCTCTGGGATGAAGGCTTTTCAAGGGAGGCGTGTGTAGGGGGAGGCAGTGGATGGGGGCAGACACAGAGCCTGAGTGGAGGCCTGAGCGAAGGACAGTGCCATAGGTGCGGGGAAACCTTAATGCCAAACTGGGGCCCTCTCCTGGCCAGGCTGGGGCACAGCTGGCCTCTGGATTCAACAGACTGAGATGTCCAACCAGTTCTGCCCCTTTCTGCTTTGTCCCTTGGGCCAGTGTCTGGGCCTCACGGAGCAGTTATGAGGACTCACCAGGACTGTATGTAAAGCACGCAGTCCGCAGCAGCTGCTGGGATCTGGGACTGCGCAAGCCCCTTCTCTCCACGGCTTCTCTGGGCTGTGGCAGGTGAGGAGTCAGCCACCAGGGGGCCCTGCTGCCGCGGTCGACAGCACCGCTGGGCCCTGCATGTGTGCACCCATTCATTCACTCATTCCTCCCTTCTCCCAACAAACAGCTCCTGTGTCTCCTCTGCCTTCGCTTTGCTTTGGGAAGACTGCCTTGGACGTCAGTGTCAGGGCCACAGAATTCTTGCTACGTGGATGGAATTCTAGAGAAGTTACCTCCTAGAGCTCAGAAGTGAATCATCAGGGAGACGCTGAGGAGGAAGCCCTCACTCTTTGGCCTGTAAAGGGTATCTCTCTGGCTTAATCCACAAATTCAGTGGGAGGCAATGTGGCCTGTGTTAACTCCCTCCCTCCCAGCCCCCCGATAGAGTCACAGCATTCCCGAGCCTTGATCTCCTCGCCTGTCCCATGGTGGTCACCCCTGGCTGCGGTGGGCCTGTTTATGTCATCTGTTCAATATTCCGCCTTCCCCCTGCAATAGCGGCCCTCTCCTTCTTTGGGGATCCCCCTGACCCCAAACACTAATTCAGCAAGGGCTGTCATGGCTTCCGTGGCAGGTGCACACCCTATTAGGGACAGGCCAATCAGGAACCTCCCCTGTTCTGGTTCAGTTTTGTTTTGGATCAGAACGGAGGAAATGGCTGTGGGCTGAGAAGCTCAGGATCCTCATGGCAGAGTCAGTCTGTAGAGAGAAAGGCGGGAGGGAGAGTCGGCGGTCCTGGGATAATTTGTGTCTCTGGTTCCAGCTGTGTCTGGGTCCAGGAGCCCTGCTCACCATCTGGACGCTGACAGCTCCTCGCTGGTTGGCATTGGTGTCTAACGATAGACTTTCTCACAGGGATGTGTATAGGATCAAATGAGCGAAAGTGCATGAAGAGCCAGCCCAGGGCCTGGCCCACTGCAGGCTCAGTAGGCATGAATTCCTTTCCCTTAATGGGCACCAGGGGATGGGGGCTGGCAAGACACCAGGAAGATGTGAGCCATCAGCACTCTTGATGTGATGTAACTCAGCAACGCCTGGGAAACTAGAGTCAGGTGCCCTGGGACCCTGCAGAGCCCCACAGGAGACCAGAATGAATGCCCAAGCAGAACATTTGGTGGGTAGAAAGAATGAGGCTAAGAATTCCTGCTCCATTCCTTTCTGGGGGCGGGGGGAGGGTGGGCGTTGTCAACAGATACGCCCTCTGGGCCAGGGATACACGCTGAAGTTTCTGGAGGTCCAGAGGATTGTTGCCAGAAAAGGCTTTCCAGAAAAGGGACATTTGAGCTGGGTTTTGTAGGATAAATATGAGTTTTCCAAACATGGAAAGGACTTGGGAAAGACACTGAGCTACCACTACCAATCAACCACTATTCAAACAGAGCTGATTTATATGAGGATTGAGGTGGTCTGGGTTTGAATGCCTCCTCAAATAAACTTTAGACTCATCTATGCTTCTGTTCCCTGTCTGCAAAACAAGGAAATAGGTTGCTTTTAGTGTTAAAGGAGATACTATATGTAAAGCAGTCAGAGCAATGTGGTGGCATTGTGGTTAAACACTCAATAAATGTTCAGCTGACTGGGAAAAGCCTTTATGTTATCAAATCAGTCCCATCCCCTTAAAATGATGATAGCTGTTACCAGGTACTGAGCCCCTACATTCCAAGCACAGTGCTACATGCTTAGTATGCTTTGTCTCATGCAGTCCTCCCAACATCTCCGGGAGGTGAGTGAGGTCACGCGCCACATCACGATGTTTCAGTCACCAATGGCCGCGTACATGACAGTGGTCCCATACATTATAGCAGAGCTGAAAAAGTCCTGTCACCTAGGGATGTCCTAGCTGTCCTAACAGCATAGCTGTCACAAGGTGTGTGGGTGGTGATGCTGGTGTAAATAAACCTACTGTACTGTCACGCCTGTGAAAGTATAACATAGAATCACATACGGTACCTAATAGTTGAGGAGGATCATAACCGACTATGCTGCTGCTTCATGCATTCGCTACACTGTGCTTTTTATCCTTATGTTAAAGTGTACGCTTTCTACTTATCAGTGTGTTTGCTGTCCCACAGTAGCTGTGTTAAAGGAGCCTCGTCTCATTCACCGGGTCTCTCGATTGCACCGTTTTCTTTTGTGCTTGATTTAACCTCGTGTTGTTTTGTGCAGCAGCACGTGGTACAGGTTTGTAGCCTGGGAGCAATAGGCTTTGCCGTATCGCCTAGGTGTGCATTAGGCTAGGCCAGTGGTCGGCAAACTCCTTAGTCAACAGAGTCAAATATCAACAGTACAACGATGGAAATTTCTTTTGAGAACCGAAAACCGACTTCTGCACATGGGCCGCGAAGTTTCAATCGCACTGTACGTGCGCACCTGCACGTGGTATTTTGTGGAAGAGCCACACTCAAGGGGTCAAAGAGCCGCATGTGGCTCGCAAGCCGCGGTTTGTCGACCACTGGGCTAGACCATGTAGGCTTCTGTAAGTGCACTCTGTGATCGCACGATAATGAAAGTATCTGGTGAATTTCTCAGAATGTGCCCCTTCCTCTTTTTTTATTTACGTTCTTGTTTTTTGTTGTTGCTAATCCTCACCCGAGGGTATTTTTCCCATTGATTTTTTTTTTTTACTTTTTAAGAGAGAGAGTGGAAGAGAGGAGGGAGAAAGAGGTGGTGGGGAGACATGGATGTGAGAGAGACACATTGATGGGTTACCCCCCACATGGGCCAGCCCCTGACGGGGGCTTTGACTGGGAATTGAACCCTTGACCCTTCGGTGTATGGGCCTATGCTCTACCACTGAGCCACACCAGTTGGGGCATAGCCCCTCCTTAAGTGTGCAGGACTGTGCTGGTACCCCCACAAAACAGGAGAACAGGCTCTGAGAGGCAGCATTACCTAGCCAGGGTGCAGCGAATAGAGCAGGGTCCAAGGTCAGGCTTGTCCCATGGCCCAGGCCCTAGGCCCTGAGGGAGGAAGGGACTCGCCTCAGGACACAGCCCAGCCAGGGGCTGGGGCACTGGGGTTTCTTATGAACCGACTCAAGGGCAGTAATTGGGTTGGGCAGGGTGCGGCTCGATGTTTGCCGGGTTCTTTCTAACAACACGTCCGTTATTGACACCAGGGAACCAAGGTTGGCAGACGGAGGTCACTTAGGCAGGCTAAGCCCGCCACAGTCCCACCCGAACCCTCTCCCACTCCAGGGCTGGGCAGGCTGGGGCTCCCTCGCAAGGGGAAGGACTAAGGAAAGGCTGGGCTGACACCCCTAGGGTCGGCAGGGCCCGACCTCCCAGCCTCCAGACCTGGCTGCACCCTTATTACCCTCTCCTCCCCAACTGCCGGCAGCTTCCTCCAAAGTCCTTGTAGAAAATTCCAGCCTCACCCGCCTGGCCAAGCGCCCTTGGATGGGGGTTTTCCCAGCTGGTGGGAGCAGCAGTGCGTCCTGGCGGCGGCAGTCCAAGGCGTTGGTGAGCTGCAGCCCCCGCATTCCCTGGTGGGTGTCCCCACCCTCCTGGTCCCAGGGCCACTGACTGGCCTTGACTCTTTGGGGATGGGCTGGCCGCCAGGGCTGCTGGGTTCGGGACGTCCTGGCAAACAGGAAATGGGACAAAGGCGGCCCCTTATCGGGCCACGCATTCCTTTCAGGTGATGCCCAAAAGGCTAGGGGACTCCAGTCCCGGGGGTCTGCCCACTGGAGGCAAGGACCTCGCCTCCCCTCAGTGACTGGCCTCGGGTGTGGGGGGAGGAAGATTCCTGCTGTGGGAGCCTCCCCCCAGGCACAGCCTCCCTGGGCTCCCAGAAAGGCAAGGGCTCCCCACTGACATCTGTGCTTAGAGGGTTGGGCTGGGGTCCAGGTCTCCAAGGCAAGTGGAGGAGAAAGAATGAGTCATGTCCACTCAACCATTTCACTAATGAGAATGCCACTTTATCCTGGGTCTCCGTGTGGGTACCAGGACCCACTAATGAACCAGACCCAATCTCCCCTCGGGAGACTAGCAGCCCAAAGGAAGAGGGGAGTAGACACCCAGATGAGTGTCTAGGAAATGCAAGGTGAAAGGGCGGGGTGCAGGTGAGTTCAGGGAGGGGTGTCTAAGCCATGCTAGGGGGCGTTGGGGTGGTTTGGGGACACATCTGTTGTCCTCCACTGGTATTGTCCGGATGAAGGAAACCTGGAGCTGGCTTTGAAATGGGAGTGGGACAGGGACAAGGGGTGGGTAGAATGGAAGGTCTCTGGACCAGGAGAATAGCATGTGCAAATGCCCAGTGGCCTGCATTGTACTGGACATCTGAGGGGCGGTGAGGACTCTGGAGTTGCCTGGGCACAGGGTGAAGATGCTGGCCAGGCGGGTCCTTATGGCCTTGAAAGCCAGGCTGAGCCTGGGAGCCTGGGCAGGTGGGGTAGAGAGAGGGCTTGGAGAGGCAGGCTCAGCTCAGCTCAGGGAAGGAGAGGGGGCCTCGCCTGGGTGGCTTGGAGAGGCTGATCTGTGGAGACAGAGGCTCAGCTTCTGTGGGGCTGTGCCCCCCTTGCCTGCTGGGCAGGGGCGCCAGTTCTGCTGATTGGTGGGTTGCCTGCCCCGCTCGGGCAATGCCGAGTCAGCGTCTGAAAGGTGGTTCCCACAAGCTCATGTCTCTCTGTAGGTCAAAGGTTGTGCCACCCATGGTCTACCTCCAAGAGGTTCAGTGCCAGGGGCCACTGACAACGAGGGCTGAGGGGAGACAAAGATGTCCAGTCCACACCCAGCGAGCCCAGCCCGCGAGACCTCAGGCAGTCCTTGCTGCTTTCTAACCATACGCCACCCAACTCCGGCCTGAAGATCCAAGTTCGTAAAGTTACCGATATTTTGTCTTTATTTTAAAACAGTGAAAAAAATAAATATCTTTGGAGACTAAGAGTACAGGGGAGGGATGGGGTCGTGGGGCTGGAGACTTGGTAGTGTCCTGGCTTCAGTGGTCTTGCGTGGGGGTGCAGGGCCTGGGGTCTGCAGGCTGGTTCTCCCGGCCAGGCTCTGTCCCATACCCGCTGGGCGGTCTGGGGACTCCACCAGCTTTGCCTGCCCTCAGCTCCCAGGCGGGGCGCTGTGTCAGCGGAACCCGTGAGGATTAGGCCCCTGGCGTCTGCCTGTGTCTGGAGCACAATCTACAGGCAGGCGGCTGGGGCAGGGGCCCCACCCCACAGAGGGTTCTTCTGCCAGCTGGCCTGGCACGGTGGCCACGGCCTCAGTGGTGAGCCATGTCCTCCATGCCCACACGGCCCCAGACACCCAGCACGAAGCTCTCGATGTCACACTCGTTGGCTCCACGCACGATGCGGAAGTGACCCTTCTCTCCCCAGTCTGGGCCCCACGAGTTGGCCGCGGTCTGGGAATGAGGAGGCGCATGAGCAGGGCATGGAGAGGTGGAGGCAGGGGGAAGGGGTCAGCGGCTGCAGGGCCCGCAGTGCAGGGACTCACCCAGTATTTGAGCATCCTTCCATCAGGTAGTGACTCCTCTCCCCACCTGCGGGCCAGACCGGGCAGGAGCGAGGGCGCTGATTCCACTTGCTTTCAGGGGCTGCACCCCCAGGCATTCCCTATCCAGGCCCCTGTTGCCTTGGGTCACTTGGGTACACCCTTAGGACGTGGGCAGGTCTCTGTCCTGTCTGCGCCTCCCTCGGTCTCCACATCTAAGTCTGTGTGCCTGCGCCCCGTGTGGCAGAAGGCACAAGAAGGATAACTGAGGGGCGTGCAGAAAAGGGGGAATGTGGGCCTCTGTCCTCCCGGGACCCCCATCCTGTGGACCATTTCTCTGGAACCTCACACTTCTGCCTGCCCTCCCTCCTCACTTGGGGAGCCAAGGAGGAGTGGGTGCCAGGGGCCAGCAGGAAGAGACTCAGGGAATGTGGGTACCCTAGAGGCCCAAACTCCGCTGCAAAGGCCTGTCATTGGTTGGACAACTGACATCAGTCACTGGACTCCTCAGGCGGAGACACTGAAGGCTGGGGAGGGAGTCGCTCTGGGACAGAGCTGAGCAGGCGCTGAGATGGGGAGAGGTTAGCCACTCGTGAATCCTTGTCTATTGCACTGGACTTCCGCTCTCTCCGCGGGGAGGGAAGGAGCAGTCCCTTGAAACCTTGAAAGGCCCCACCTCTTGGTATGACTAGGCTAACTCCCTCCTCTTTTGGAGTCTCAGTTTCCTCCTCTTTGAAACGGGGCTTTGTAGAGAGATGGTCTGGATTCCGGACAGGCTCAGAGCCCCCAGTGTAAGCTCGGCTGCCCCAACCCCTCTGCCCCCACCAAGCCCCTCACCCTGTGATCTTGACCGAATGGGTCCCATGCCGGCGGTAACGCTCTGGCCTCCAGAGGCTCACCGGGGTGTGGCTGTAGATGCCGCCCTGGTACAGGAAGAAGTCCTCGTGCACCTCCATGAGGGCTGTGGGCAGAGGGCAAGGTGGGGCCAGCTCCGCCGTCAGCACCGGCGCCCACCGAAACCCACGTGGAGATGCACTCCCTGGCCCCGCAGCCTCCCCTACCCGGCGCTGCCCATGGGGCGGGGACATGTTCCCCCCACTTCCGGCCCCAGTGGACCTGCTGGTCGATGGGCCCTGTGGAATCAGGGGCAGGATGAAGGGTGCTCACCTTGGACAGGGCCGTTCTCCATCAGCTCCTTCATGATCTCCGTCTCCTGCAGGGCGGGAGGCGGGGAGGAGAGTGTCCATTAGGGGTGAGGCTCCAGCCTTCCTGCTCTCTTCCTCTGCCCCTCACCCAGGTGCAGGCTTACACTGGAGCCGAGGCGGTAGGCAGGAGTGACCTGGTAGATGTCATTGGCATGGGCGTGGTGATTGGGGCAGCGGGCAGTGGCCTGGCGCTTGCCCCGACCCGTGGCCCGGCTGTGCATCATGCAGCGGGGCGCGGGGCCTGTCTCCGTCTTCTCCCGGCCCGAGAACGGGTAGCAGTGGTCGGACACAACCCTGGAGGGGCAGCAGGAGGGAGCAGGGGCAGAGGGAGCTGGCCTTCCCCAAGGCCCCCGCCTGCCACATGCCCTCTGCCCTGCCCACACGCCCTGCTGCTCACCCTCGCCGTCGCAGGAACCACCAGGCGCCATCCAGATGCCCACCGCGGCAGCCCTGCTGGTTGTGCTTGTCACAGGACAGCAGGTTCTGGGGTGACAGGACAGGTGTCATGTGCCCCAGAGACTGGATTGAGACGCGATCGGATGCCACGGCTGGTGAAGGAGCAGAAGGGCCGTCAGAGGGCTCAGGCCTTGGCCCCCTTCCCACTGAGCCAGCCCTCGTGCGCACCTGCTGTGGAGAAGGCCCAGGAGCCGGCACAGTTGCCCTGGTCAAGAGGCTCGTGGATCAGGTTGGGCCACTTCTCAGAGGCCTCGAAGGCTGTGGGCAGGACCTCCCCAGGGACCAGCACTGTCTGCAAGACAAAGTCACACGGCCTGCCTCCTGCTCCCGCCCGCCTGCCCCTCAGCGGCCCGCTGGCATTGGGGGGCCACCAGGAGTCTGGGCCCTTCTGCAGTTTGACCTTGAGCCTCTTGCCGAGGAAGGATTCCCGCGACCTCCCCGCTGACTCAGTGCAATCCAAGCACCACCGAGTGCCGCCTGGTGTCAGGTGGAGGCCGTCAGTCCTGAGGCCAGGCTGGAGCCATCCTGCTTTTCTCCTCAGTCCCTGCCTTGCTCCTCCTCTGCACCTTTCAATCTGCCACATCCTCCTTCCCACCAGGACCTTGGGCTTCAGGCCACTCAGGGCAGGGGCGGGAAGGAGCGGGCTGCCAAGGCAAACAGCAGGAGGCAAATAGCAGAGGCCCAGGGCGGGGCAGGGTCTGCTCACCCCCGCCTTGAGCTGAAGTCCCTCTTCAGACAGGGCCTCTCAGGCCAGCCCCTGCCTCCTCCCTGCCCACCACTGCGAGGTGGAGCCTCCAGCCCGTGCCCAGCCCTGTCCTGCTGAGGTGCCCCTTCCTCATGCTGACTGTCCTGCTCTGGTTCCCATTTCTGCCCGGAGTGGGTCCCACTAGTGGGAAGGGAGAGGCCCCCTTCTCCCTTGGGGTTCCGCTGTGTTGTTTCTGAGAATTGCTGCTCTCTGGCCAGAGCTGGAGGAGTGGCTGTTTTCTCTTCCCAAAATACCAAGGTGACCTCCTGTCCACTTGGGTCCTGACCCTGCCGTACTGGGACCAACAGCATTTTTCCCAGGCTGGGGAGCCAAGCAGGGGCTCGGGCTGGACGCACAACACCCAGACTCTAAACGTCAGTTCTTCTAGTGCAGCCCATCTTGCTATAGGCCAGAACTGAAGGCCTCAGACGAATAGGACACAGGGTGCCAGGATCCCTGACATCTTAGGCCATGAGATGGCAGGATTGTGGACAAGGATGGACTTACGTGAATCTCATTCATGCTGGTGACAGAAGGAGATGGGCGGATGGTGCCCAGGCGATAGCGAATGCCCTCATCCAGGGTCATGCCCCAGAAGGCACTGTGGTTCCCAGCCCGCCACCTGAAAGAGAGGGGATGGGAGGGACAGACTAAGGCTGGGGGTCCTGGAGGTCCATGCGTGTTCGTGGGAGAGATACATACTGGCTAATAAACATATTCTGCCACATAAATGAGATCCGAGCGTGGGCGTGCCTGGCGGGACATGCATCTCGGGCAGAAAGTGCGTGTGCACCGGGGCATTGCAGGGCCTCTTACCCGTAGTTGCCCTGGTTGATGGCGTTGATCATGTCTTGGTCCACCAGGCATGGCTCCTGATCACACTGCCACTGCCTGTTCTCCTGGCAGGTGCTGGGAGAACAGCGGGGAGGAAGAAGTGAGGGGGTGCTGAGCAGCCTCTGAAGGGAAGAGGCCTCGGAGGTTGACATGGGCCTGAGATGCTGAACCAGTGTCTACGACCAGACCCTTAGAGGATCCCATTCAGCCTGGTGGTTTAAACTGTCAGCTTCAAGTTCACGATTCTCAAGTTTATATCCCCCCGGGTCTCTCCCTAAACTCCCTCAGCCCAGTGTCTATCCACAGGTCAAACGTAAAACATCCCGAACTGAACTCCTGGTCCCCCTTCTCCCACGCCTGTCCCCAGAGCAGCCACTCCATCCTTCCCAGAGCCTAGGCCCAATGCCTGACTTTCCCTTGTTCCCTGGTCTAACTCACTGGCAAATCCTGTTGGCTCTGCCTTAAAAATGCATCCGGAATCCAAACCGCATCTCATTCTTCCCCGTGGTTCAATCACCTTTCACCTGGATCATGCTGCAGTCTCCTCGCTCTTCTCCCCACTTCTGCCCTGCACCCCCCTCCAGTATATTTTTAACACAGCTGCCAGTGAACCCAAGTCAGATCGTGTCATTCCTCTGCCCCAAACCCTTTACTGGCATCACAGCACAGAATAAGAGCCACAGTCCTTACAGTGCCTGCACCATCTGTCTTTTTGTCCACTCTCTGACCCCTTCCACCGCCAGACTGGCCCTCTGACTCCACACCAGCCATGCTCCTGCCCCAGGGCCTTTGAACCGTTGTTCTTCTTCCAACATCCCATGGCTCACTCACTTCTTCCAAGTTTTCATTCATATGTCACCTGCTCCGGGAGGCCTGCCCTGGCCACCCTAGCTTACAATTCCCCATCCTCCTCTCCTCCTATCGCTCTTCCCTGTTTTATTTTTACCCTTCGCGTGCCATCGCTATCTGGCATACTATGCAGTTATTTATATTGCTTATACCTGCTTCCTCACACACTCTAAGGTCCTCAGGGAAGGTATGATCTTGTACTGAAGAGTGCCTATAAAACAACACCTAGCACAGAGCAGGCACCCAGTAAATATTTATTGAATGAATGAATGAATGAATGAACGGACTAAGTGACTAAGCATAGATTCTGAAATTCAAATCCTGGATTCCAGTCCTAGCTGACCAGGCACGTGACCTCACGTAAGTTAAACTATTGTCTGTACATCAAGGACAATAACAGCACCACCTTCCAGGGATGCAATGGCAGCGTGCAGAGCGTGCAGTGCAAGGCTGGGCCCGTCTTAGGTCCTCCAGGATCACCATCGACCATTCTTGTTCTCATTACAGGGACCCAGCCCCGCCCCTCTGGAGTTTCAGCTCAGATCCAACTGGCCCTTCTGGGTGTGTAAAAGTCATCTCCAACTTCAAATGGTCAGGCTGCCTTCCCACATCCGCTCCTGCCCTAACATTCTCAACTCCAGTCACGCACCTTATCCACCGGTGTTTAAGCCAGAACTCAGCCCCACCCCCATGCCTCCTCCATCAGCAGGTCAGGAAGTCACATCACAAAAGGCTCTGAGTCCACCTGCCTGTCCCACCTCCCCCACCACCTCTTACCTAACCAGGCTTCCTGCCTTTTCATGATCCCTGCACACACCTCTTTCTGAAGCCAGAGAGACCTTTGAAGAAGGTCGGCTGGCCAGCAAATCGGGTGATGTGCTCTCTAAGTGGCTTCCCACAACACGTAGAACAAAATACAAAGTCCTCGCCACAGTTTATGAGACTCGCAGGAAGTGGCCCGCACCTCCCGGGGCCTCTCTGCCCGTTTCACCACTCGGGCTGCAGTGCGCTGGGTCCCACGCCGGCCTTCCCACACGCTGTTCCTCCCATGTTCCCTCCTGGGCCTCTCATCTCCCTGATATCAGCACAAATGTCCTTTCCTGGGCGGCCCTCCCTCAACCCCACCGCACCCTAAACTGGGGTCCCCCTTATTCCCTCTTTCCTCCCTCATGCCTATGTGAGGTTACAGTGATACGTGTGTTTGTGGGTCTGGTTCTTCACCACTAGCCGGGAAGCTCCAAGGACAGGACCTGTGGTGCATTCTGGCTGCACTTAGTAGGTCTTTAAAAAATAGGTGTCGACTGAATAGTTGAATTCTATGAATTCTTCAGTACTTTTACAAGCTCTTAACTCTGCTATTACAGGATGCTAAATTGCCTCCTTCCAAGCCCGCCCAAGGCTCCCCGCCTCCAATGTTGCCTTTTAAGGAGCCTCAAGGGGAACCAAGAAAGACCCAGTATGGCCGGCTCTCCTGTCCCAGGAGGGGCGGGCACTTTCAGGGAGGCCAGAGGGGACTGCAGGGACAAGAGGCTTCCCTCCTCCCCTCCCCCCTGGGACTCTCTCAGCATCCCTCATCCCTCGAGGGCTCACACAGCCTGGAAGGCCCACGGCACTGCCCCACACCCTCCCTCAGGTGTCCCAAGCACAGGGAGCACAGCTGTTCAGAGCTGGCCTGGGTGGGCAGAGGGCTGGTCAGTCCTTGCTTGCACCTCCCCTTTGCCCCTAGGGCTGCCCAAGCAGGTCTAGACTGGACTGGGGACAACAGATCCCAGCATTCCAGAGAGGGTCTGGGGTGGCCAGGCCCAGGGCCGGCTTGGAGAAAGTGTTAACCCCTTAGTGTCCAGAGGTGTCCTATCAGGACTGGCAGAATCATGCAGGTGCATTTTTCTGAACACATACAAGCAGCTCACAGACTCTCTCTCTCTCTCTCTCTCTCTCTCTCTCTCTCTCTCTCTCGCTTCACCCCTCACACCAGTGAGTCTCACCCTGCACCCCTCACACCAGTGAGGCAATGGAAACAGCTTATGCGTAATGCATTCCAAAAGTTTCCTTCTCTCTGGGGCCTCCCAGGCAAAGAGGGCAGGGGGTGGAGAGGGTACAGGGCCTCCTCCTTTTAAGTCACAGGGTCCCCATTATTTCCATTAAGGCTTCCTACCCACCCCATCTCCACTTTGCATCTCAGGCTACAGATTAAATCGAGGAGCAGCCCTGACTCCTTCATCCTCCTGCCAGAATGGAATGGCGGAGGTGAAGGAGGGAGATGGGCCACATTCCAGGGAAGGCCCTGCTACAGGCTGGCTGACCTCCAGCGCGGCCACCCCTGACCCTCATCCGGTCCAGGTCAGCGGATGCTGCAGTCAGAGGTTTCCTTCCTGGCGGCCCCTTTGCGGACTCTCCCGTGACATGGAGAAGGGCCGGGGGAGGGGGGCGGCGGTGGTGGTAGTAGCCCAGCCCAAGCGAGGAGGGGCCAGGAAAGACTCCCAGCTCAGGGCCCCGCCTGGAGTCGGGTACCCATGGTTGATCACCCCTGGGGAATGTTGTCAGAATGTTGTTTATAGACGTTGACACCGTCAGTGTGAAAATCCCCATGTTTCAGATGAGGAAACTGAGGCTCAGAGAAGGGGAAGGACTTGCCCCCAGCAAGGGAATGACAGGGATAGGGTTTGGACCAAGTCTGTCAGCCACAAAGCGCACAAGGGTGTCCCTCCAAGCCCCAAACACTCACCAACGGTTACAGTTGTCCCAGTATGTTCCTAAGATTGGATAGATGCGACCCCCATGCATGCATCCTGGTGGGAGGGAAGAGAAGAAGAACAAAGCAGAACTGAGGCCAGAGATGATGGGCTGCAATGGCCAAGTTCTTAAAGGTCGCGTGTCCAGACGCGTGGACACCCCCCCCCCACACACACACACACACATCCCAGCCCTCACTGAAACTAAAGTCAAACTATAACTTAAGACCCTCCTGCAGGGTCACCCAGCAACTGCTCTTAGTAAGTTCATCAGGGACTCCAACTTAGATCCTTCTTGCTCCACTTTCTGCCAGCCACAACATTCCGGGGATGCTTTGCATGCAAGTGAGTTGGGATTTGGGGACCCGGAATCATCGGGGTGGTGGGGGAGCAATCCACTGGGAATCTGAGGCCCAGAGAAGGCAAGGGACTCCACTAAAATAATATAGCATTTGGGATGACAACCCCCATGTGCAGCCTCACATCCATAGTCCCATGAAACTGTGGGAAGGAATTCAAGTATTCCACTGGAGCGGGGCAAGTGCATGGGCAAGGAAGGTGGTGAGGGCTGAGGCAGGCGTGGATTTAACCCAGCTCCCAGGGGTGGCCAGCCGCCTGGGGTAGAGAATCCTGGGGAAAGGCAGAGGAATGGCTAAGATGACCCTGACCAGCCCCTGTGCTTTATCAACCTGAGCGTGCGTCAGCGGGCGGGGCCGGCACCTTCCATGTCCGGAACATGGAAACAGGACTGGGAGAAAGATCAGGAAGCTCCCCTTCTCCGGGCCAACCTAGACTCTCACTGACCAAGGATCCTCTCTCCTTCAGTCTTGCTGGAGAGATTCAAGTTAGACCAGAGGGGGGACTTCCCAGAGGCACAGAGAGTGAGGTGGTGTCTCTTTCCCAGATGATACAAAGCCTCCCCTGGAAATGTCAGTGCATCAGCCTTGCTCCTGAGCCTGGCTGAGTTTGAGGCTGAAAAGCCACCCGCCCTGGCTGTGGGTGCCCACCTTGGCTGGGGGGGAACGGGGGTGGCACGCCAAGGCAGAAGTCCCAGAAGTCCGGGCAGCAGTCGGAGATGGTTCGGTTGCAGAAGAGGTCGCAGTAGCAGGTAGCGCCCAGGTAGGGCAGGGCGCAGTGGTCGTCGCGGCCTCGGCAGCACAGGTCCCGCTCCTGGCAGTACCGGCCGCCTGCATCCCGGATGCCCCGCAGGTGCAGCGCGGGGGCTAGCTCCCGGCGCCCGCGGCCCCGCCGGGCACCCAGGGCCCACTCGGCAGCCAGCAGCAGCAACAGCAGCAGCCGCTGTGGGCATCTCCACATGGTGCTCCTGGTCCCAGGGAGGGCAGAGGTCAGGGGTCCGAGAGCGGGGCAGCAGAGACTCCCTGGCACCCAGGGGTGAGTCCCAGCGCCTGGGACTGAGCCGAGGGCGGTTAGCATCGTCAGAGACCCTGGTTCCTGTGTCCCCAGCCAGGACGGGCAGAGGAGCCCCGTTTATGTTCCTGGGCTCACAGGGAGAAGGGGCCGGGCAGGAAGGGCAGCCCCTCCCTGACTCGCCAGGGGACCTTCAAGGACAGGAGGTGGGGTGGGCATTCTTGGTCTCTCCTGTCCTGGCTCCCTCTGCCACTGCCTCCGCCTCATGTGGGTCCTCTCGTCTGTTCTCGGTGTCCCTCTGGCACTCCACGCTCCCTCTCTGCATCTGTCATGTCCCTCTGCCTGCTCCCTCCTCCTCTCCGTTCCTCTGTCTACACCCTCTCCCTTCCGAGCAGGGGAGCGTCCCTACCTGATGAGGGGTGTGGGCTGGCCCGGGCTGCCCCACGCACCGCCTCCGGACTCTGGTGACCGGACTCCTGTGACCGCTGGACACTCAAAGTCAAGTGAGGAGCGCGGGGCGGGATCGCTTTTTGTACCGCCCCACCCGCGGAGCCGCCCCCCCCACCCCCCCCACCCCGCCAGCGCCGCTAGGGGAGGGGCCGCGCCTGCACCTGGGGCAGCACCGCAGCTCAGCGGGGGGCTGGTGAGGGGCGCGGGGGGGGCGGGGGGGGCCTGGGACTGTGCTCGCCTGGTCTCCGGGGAAGCTGTTCCCTTAGGGGGCGGAACTCCAACCGAAAGGGAAAAGACTGTGGTCTGACACTGGTCAGGACTTCCCAGCCGGGTCAGTGTGGGTCTCGGGCTCCCGCGGAGGGGAGATAAGGAGCACGGAGCTCCGAGTTTTGTACCTCACTTTGGGAAATAATGGGGAGGGTGCCCGCGGCAAGCCTCTCAGGTCCCCTTCTGAAGCCTCAGTAATAGACGCAGCCACGCACACCCCTGCACAGTGCCCCCTAGGCCTGGGACCGCTCCACACCATCTCCTTCCTCGGAATGATTGGAATCCGGACAAGGATGGCTGCAGATTCCTGAGGGGTGAGGCGGGTGTGCTGTAGGGGCTGCCTCCCTGCCCTACAACCCCTCTTCGGGTCTGCGGGCACTGCCCCCTCCGTCAACCCTGAGGGCATCCTGCTTGGCACCTGTTCTCCTCTCGGGCCCAATGGCAAGAGTCCTGACAGCTGGCGCCCTCCCCCTGCCCCAGAACCCTCCTTCCTGCCCCGGGGCATAAACCCTTCCTTTGCCCAGGCTGGCCTGGGCCCCAAACAATGGGGCTTCTGTCCCGCCAGGCCTGCTGTCACCTTTTACCTCCCCATTGCACAACCCGTCTTCCAGGCGGCTGGGTTCAGGCCAGAGGCCTCTAACTGCAGGGAGGAGGGGAGAGACTACACCTGGACAAGCCCCCCTCCCCAGGCCCGGCCTCAAAGCTGGCCCTGGGGAAAGGGCGGAGGAGGTGAACTGAGCATCAAGCGTGGGGATTCCCTTTGCCCTCTCGCTGACCTCCCCACATCCCTCCCCCAGCCTAGGGCATCCTCAGCTGGCCAGGAGGGGGAGGGGAGGGACCAGGACAAACAGGCATCTGTGACTGGGTCACCCCCTGCCAGGGGACCGGGCAGTGAGTCACCAAGGGGATCCTACCCTAGGAGTGGGGGAAGGGGTGGAGAATGGGAGAATAATGTCCTGCAACCCCAGCATTGGCACTGACACAGCCGGGAGCTGGCCCATCCTCTCCCTGCGGGGACCTGGGACTAAGGCTCAATGGGAAACTGAGGCTCAGAGGTCAACTGTCTCTGAGGTCACAGAGCCAGAACGCAGGCTCCCTGCCTGCCACCACTCAGCTCCTTTCCCTCCAGTCACCTTTAGTCACCTAGCACAGGTCTCAACACCTTCCTGGCTGAAAAGTCCCTTTCCATGATCTCACCTCCAGCCGCCTTTCTGCGTGGCCTCTCCGTGTTGGTAAAGGTCACATCCGCAGGAGAGCTGTGCCCACCTCCATAGACCTGTTTCTGTGCGTTCTTGGCCTGAGGGATGGCCCAGCGGGGACATTTGGCCTGTCCTTTGCCTCAAATCACACTCTGAAGGCCACCCCTTTAAGTCTGCGTTGTGTGTGTGTGTGTGTGTGTGTGTGTGTGTGTGTGTGTGTAGCTGTGCTTATGGGGTGTTTCTGCTTGAGGGTGTCTGCCTGAGTCTGTTTGTCTGCTCTGTGCCTGTGCATCTGCCTGGAGGCTGCTCCTGTGTTGGTCACGGGTCGGCCTGTCTTTGTGCCAGTGTATTGGTACCTCTGTTTGTGTGCTTGTTGGCAGGTGTGTCTGTGTGCATACTGTGTGACTGTCCCTATCTGTGTCTGCCTACTTACTAGGTGTCTGTGTATCTGTGGAGGTGTCTGTGTCTGTTTGGGGGTTTGGGCTGCCTGCCTGTCCTTGCCTGTCTGCCTGTCTGTGCATAGGAGGCAGGGACACAGAGCAAGAGATCACACAGCCAAGAGTGTGGCTCCTGTGTGTGTGTGTGTGTGTGTGTGTGTGTGTGTGTGTGTAGAGGGGGGGCGGGGAGTCCCTTCTCAGCACTGAGCTTGGCGCTGAACCCACTGGAACCTCGTGACTCACTGGGCTGCCTGGCTAGAGGAGAGGAAAAGGGCAGGGCTCTGGGAGGGGGGCTGGAGCCCCACTTTCCTTTTCCATGGCCTCCTCCTTCCTGGTGACTCATTCCCTGTCTTGTTCTTGTCCAACAGCCTGAGGCAGAGAGAGCAACAGGTGAGGAGAGCCAGCAGGAGCACAGCATGGTGAGGGCTCACTCCTGAGGGGCAGGTGGCCGGGCTCTGCTGCCTCACAGTGACTCAGGCAGATACTGCCCCGCGCTGGGCCTTGCTTTCCCATCTGTAGCCACATGCTCCCTTGGGGTCCTCTCCCACGTTTTTCTTTCTACAAAAGGGGGGGGGACTAAAAAGGGACAATGACATGCCTAAGGTCACACAGCAGAGGCCAAGCCTCCTCTCCTCTCCAGAAGTCCAGGGCTACCCCTCCCTGCTGACAGCTGCTCTGGGTGCTCAGAATGGGCCATTCTCCCCTGGAAGCTGAGCAGAGCCTCCTGGGAAGACAAAGACCCATTGTTCTCGGCTCAACCCCGGTCTGTCCCAGTACTCGAGGCCTGGAGGCTCAGATGCTTGGGTCCCAGATGGCACTCCAGTTCAGGCTGGGAGTCTCTTGCATCCCACTGGTCAGCTGGACGTGTCCAGAACTGGGAGCAGTGATGCCTGGGACTAAGAGTGAGATCTGGGCCAGGCTAACGTGGTGGGTGTTGGACCATGTCGTGACATGTCGGGTTCCTGGGGCTGTTGGGTGCATTGCCTTATAAAAGTGCTGCCCGTAGGGCTGCGTGACAGGCAGACTGCTGCTCTGCGGTAGCATGCTGGGGCTTGTGGGCAGATAAGATTAGGGGCCACATGGACGTGCGTAGTACACAGCGGTGGCACGCCTTACTCACTGCTCTTATCCATTCAGCACATTTCTGCCCAGCATTCACTGTGTGCGGGCTCTGTGCTCGGGGCTGAGCGTTCAGGGTTGAGCCACACAGACACGGGCTCTGCTCTCATGAAGTCTGCAAATGAATGGGGAGACAGACAAATACAGGAGCAAACAAAGATTCCAAGGAGCCATTCCACCGTGCGCAGGGCTGTGAGGGTGTGTACAAGCATAGGAGCCTGGAGCATGCAGGTGGGCCAGGAGGTCTCAGAGAGGAGATGACATCTGAGCTGAGACCGAGGAGGCAGCCACTCCTGGAGCCCAGGGGAGGGTGGGCCAGGAAGCATGGTCGGCATGAGCAAAAGCCCGAGGCCGGGCACAAGTTGGTCTGTTTGAGAAACAGAAGAAAACCCAGAGTGGCTGCACCACAGTGAACAAGGGGGCGGAGGAGCAAGAGGGGCTGGGAGGTGGGCTGGAGCCCATCGGGCAGGGCCCTGAGGCAGTAGTAAGCAGCTGGAATGGAGAGGTTTCCCAAGCACAAGAGCCCACTCGGGCTGCTCTGCAGATTACAAGGCCAAAGTGGAGTCAGAGAGGCCAGGTAGGAGGCCAGGGTAACCCAGACTAGAGACACTGAGGCTTGAAGGAGGCTGATGGCCGCAGAAATCAAGAGAAGCAGGCCTATTCAAGACCTATTATGAAGGTGGAATTCAGTGCTTGCTGAAGGATCAGCTGTGGTGGGCGAAAGAGAGGAGAAACGCAGGAGGACTTCTGGGTGTCTAGCCCGCTGGGTGCTGAGTCTCTGCTCCTCCCACTGAGAGGCGGAGACTGTTCCCTTCCCTGGAATCTGAGTAGGCTGGGGGTGCGCTTGGACCGTGGAGTACTGAGTACCCAGTACCAGGTGCCCCATGCTGATTTCCAGCTCAGACTGGAAAAGAGGGAGAGGGACTGAGCCTGGGGAGGCTCCCCTACAGGAAGTTGGGCAGAGAGGAGGAATGATACATAGACTGAGCAGGGGTGGCCAGAGGAAAGAGGAAGGCAGGCAAGAGAGCTGTTAGAAGCCAGGAGAAGAGAGTGTTTCAAGGAGAGTGTTGGCCAGTGTGGAATACTGCCCAGAGGCTGGACAGAGAAGTGTGCAGTTGATTTGGCAACAAGAAGGCTGGGGCCACCTTGATGCGAGCCTTGTTAGTGGAAGCGTGAGTAAGGGAGCTGGATTGGAAAGGCTGGACCAGCACAGGGGCGCTAATGAATGGGAGAGAACAGCCACAGGAACTTTTCAGAAAGTGCAAAGGGACTCAGAGAAATGGGGCATTGGCTGGGAATAGAGGGGTCAAGAGCGGGTTTTGTCCAAATTTGAGGATATGAAATTGAATCTCTGTCCATGACAATGCCCTGTAGGAGGGCGAGGAACTGATGATACGGAGGGAGGGGTTACACAGGAGCAACGTCCTTGGTGAAGATGGGGGTATCCAGAGCATAGGAAGACAGAGCAGGCCTTTGATAGAAGTGAGGCAAAGAGACGGGGGTCGGGGGAGAGGGCTGGAGAAGATGGAGGATCAAGGATCAGGGGTGACATCCTTTTCACAGTCAAGGCCACTAGAGAAACAGCAGGATTGCCTGCGTGTGGAGTGACCGTTGGAAGTTACTGACTGTGAATCTGCAATGACTCTGGTCTGCCAGTTTGTGTGATGGCTTGCCCAAGGTCACACAGCTTAGGGGCGGCCAAGCCCAGAACTTGCCTCTGCAGAGGCTAAACTCCTCAGGTCCAAACTGACTCTCACCCTGGGCAGTGTGTGTGGTCCTCGGTGTCGGTGAGCCTGGGGAAATGTAGGAAAGAGAAACACAGCTTTCCCTTCTCTGTAATGTCTGCGTATCATGGGTGCTTTGGGGCCAGTTGAACACAAAGGGCCCTTAAGTGCTGCTTCCTTGCGAAGTCTATTTGCTGAACAATGACACCATTTCCCGTCTCCATCTATAACTAAATTGCTAGTTTCTTTTAACCCCAGGCCAGGAATGCCTGGATATTTGGAGTTAATGGCTTGCCCCTATCTCTTAATGAGCTGCCTTCCTTCAATTCAGTATCACTTTCACTAAAGGAACTGCCCCCAGGAATCCTAAGCTTGGTGTTATCAGCAGCAAACGTTTTAGAAAACTGGTAGTATCTTCCAGTGACTATTTACAGAAATATTTCCAAGTCCTGATCTTCCCAGCCAGGGATGTTAATAAATAGGTCTTGAAAAATACAGGATGCTCTTCCATGGCTTCAAGCACGTTTCACACGTTTACCTTTGAATCCCTAAGCAGGAAGTGATAAGATCCCGATAGTTGAAATTGCCAGAGGGACAGGGGAGAGGGGAGAGATAGAAGAGGGTAAAGGGGGATAAATGGTGATGGAAGGAGACTTGACTTGGGGTGATAAACACACAATGCAATATACAGATGATGTACTGTAGAATTGTGGGCCTGAAACCTATATAATTTTATTAACCAATGTCACCCCAATCAAATTCAATAAAAAATAAATTCAATAAAAATTAAGATAAAAAACACCCCAATAGTTGGGTGACTTCTAACCCTATTCGACACTTTTGAAAGCTGGATCCTCAGGGGGAAATACTGTAATGTGACTTTAGTGGTTGCAATAGGTTGAATCCCCGAAAAAGGTATGCCCATGTCCTAATCCCTGGAACCTATGAATGTTACCTTATTTGGAAAGAGTCCTTGCAGATGTAATTAAGGATCTGGGGGGGGGGGGGAGGGGCAGATCCACTGACAAGTGTCCTTATAAGGGACACACAGGGGACACAGAGGAGGGGGAAATCCAGTGACCACGAATGCAGGGATTGGAGTGATGTGGCCACAGCCAAGGCACACCTGGAGCCACCAGAAGCTGGAGGAGGCAAGAAACAGATCCTCCTCTAGGGCCTCCAGAGAGAGAAGGACCCTGTACAGACACCTTGATTTTGAACTTCTGGCCTCCAGAATTATGAAAAAATAAATTTCTGTTGTTTTAAGTAGCCAAGTTTACTAAAAAGGGTTAGTTCTAAATTCAATTTATTGATATTTACCCCAATTATACAAAATTCTGATTTGGTTTTATTTTTGCCCTCCAGTTACCTAATGTTAAGGTTGGATGGGTAAAGCAGGCTTTCTACTTACCTTCTGGGCTATTTAAAATGCTGTTTACCCTCATAACCTTAGCCCTTCATATTCCTTTGCCTCTATTCTTCTATACTCAGATTTTTCTCACTTATTGTACAAAGAAATTGCGATGTATATTTTCATGTAATTTGATTTTGGAATGCTGTCACCTTATGAAGTGAGTTCTTCCAAAATACAATATTTTTCCAGTTTAAAAAAAAAAAAGTAGCCAAGTTTGAGGTGGTTTGTTACAGCAGCCCTAGGAAACGAAGA
Organism: Corynorhinus townsendii; assembly: GCA_026230045.1. Classification (NCBI taxonomy): domain Eukaryota; kingdom Metazoa; phylum Chordata; class Mammalia; order Chiroptera; family Vespertilionidae; genus Corynorhinus; species Corynorhinus townsendii. Next base: position 202,167,610 of record JAPDVU010000002.1, read on the forward strand.
CAGAGGTCTTCTATTTCAAGATTGTATAGGCCTGAGAGCGACATGTCCATTGGAATGTGCCAAATTCAAGGCCACATATATAGCGCGAGCCGGTACAGAGCTGCTCATGTTGGGGAAAGCAGAACCAACCGGCTCAGACAAATCTGCTCACCTACAGTGGCTCAAACACTCATCTGCAGTGGTGAGGGCCCAATATCGAGGTCAAGAGCACAGTCAGTAGACAGATGGAGTAGCTTCAGATCCTGGCTTCTTCTCTCAGTGACTGTGAAACCTGGGGCGAGTTTGTTAGGTTCTCCGTGCCTCGGTTTCTCCCTGTGTAAAATGGGGACACTAACAGTCCTACCTGCAGGGGAGTTGTGAGGATCATGAGACTGAATATATGTAAAGCACTGGGGGTCAGCAATGTTCTGCTATTATTAAATGACCCAAATCAAAGAGGCCACAATGAGCTCAGAATAGCCAAGTAGACACAGAAGTGCCGACACAGACATCAAGTGAGTTGAAACCACCTGAGTTGAGTGTGAACCTGCTCCAGCTTCTTGGGTCAACTCACAGGGAACGTAGATGGAATCGGCCAACAGGCTTAGAAGAGATCTGGAGTCTGTACACGCTTGCACACTCAATAGGGTCCCTCTAGTCTCTGTGCACATCAGCTTGGAGGGTAAGGGACGGCCCCAGAAGGCTCCCGGAGTGAGCAGTGACAGTCAGGCAGAGGGCCCTGGAAGTAAGTCCACACCCAGGACAGACCAAGTCATATTTCCCTGTGGGCAACACAACCAGCATCTCCTAAAGGAACAGATCCCTTACGTCAGTCAAGGCTCCATACCAGGAACCAGCCTCACCCTAAATGGACAAGGGACTTGATATCTTGCTCCAGGATCCTGAGGAACATCATGGATCCCAGAGGCAAGAAGGGCAGCCAGAATCCAAGGGGGCCTGGAGGGTTGTCCGAACCCAAGGCCGCTCTCGCTGGCCCAGGGAGGGGGAGTAACTGCCCGAAGGCCAGCAGCTCTGTGAGCAGCAGGATGAGGTGAGGGATACCTTTGGAAGCGTGGGAGTTTCAGGGGAGAAACCAAAAGTTAGGGGCTGCCCTGGGGCAGCTCACTGCAGTGGTCACAAGTGCCCCAACTCATCGGAAGTCCCCAGCCCCGAGTCGTTCCACCCCACCCCCAGGGCGCTGTCTCCAGGGGACGCCTGTAATGCATTGGTGTGACTCTGTGTCTCCCACTGGTGGGGACAGATGCCAGGGAGGGGCTGGGAGAGCTGGCTCCTCTAAACTTGAGGCTGGTGGGCAGCAGCCCTTCTATAGTAACAATCAGAAGCTGGGGCGATCGGGAGAGTCTCAGAGGAGAGTCTCTGTGTCACCCTATGGCTGCTTGGGCACAGATGTGCTGGGGCAGATCTCAGGCCAAGGGCTTGGGTGGGAGTGAGTACCAGTCTTGGTGCTGCCTCTGATCTTGAACAAGCTGCCACTCTGTCTGGGCCTCACTAACCCATATATGACATGGGAGGGAGCTCTCCCTAGTCACCAAGGGCTCTGAAACTTATAAATCTGATAGAGCTCATTCATTCTAACCCTCACTTACAAATGAAGAAACGGAGACAGAGAAGGAGGAATTGGGCCATATTCGCAAAGCAAGTGAGGGGGGGAAAAAGGGATTTTTCATTTCTTGTCCACCTACTGTGTGCTTGGTAAACTCCCTCTACAAGGAATGGTCTCTCCTGCACCCCAGCCATCTCAAACAACAGAAATTTATTTTTTCATAGTTCTGGAGGCCAGAAGTTCAAAATCAAGGTCTGTACAGGGCCCTTATCTCTCTGGAGCATCTGCCATGGGCTGGGCACCTGTCATGGGCTGGGCACCTGTCATGGGCTGGTCACTTGACATGAATGATCTCATGCCGCAGCCACTTTCTAAACTATTATCTCCATTTTCCCTGATGGGAAAACTGAGTCCCAGAGAGATGATTCACTCCCACAGCCATTTCAATTCTTGTCTCTAGTTCCCCCTGGGGCAGAAGGGGAATGAAGATGGAATGCTGAAGGTCAAGGGTTACTTGGATGACGTGCCCCAGAGCCAACTTGTTGAGACAGGGCCAGGGAGTAGGCTCAGGTTCAGAAAGAAACTGGGAGGCAGTGACCCACCAATTCATTTTAAAACAATTGGTTTTGTTTTATTTTTAAATTAACGAATTAATACATTCTCATGGTTTAAAAATCTATATAAAAGGCACGGAACAGCCCTGGCCAGTGTGGCTCACTTGGTTGAGCATCATCCCACGCATGGAGAGGTCGCTGGTTCTATGCCCAATCAGGGCACATGCCCAGGTTGTGGGCTCAATGCCCAGTAGGGGGCTGCAGGAGGGAGCCGATAGATGTTTCTCTCTCTCTGCCTCTCCCTTCCTCTCTCGCTAAAACCAATGAAAAAAAAACATATATATATTTTTAAAGCGCAGAACAAAAAGTCTCAGCCTGCCTCAGGTGCCTCATTTGCCCTCTTCTGACTCCTCTTCCCCAGCCCCGCAGGCCACCACTTTGTAGGAGCATCTTGGGTGTTCTTTTGGAATTTTTTCATGCAAGTGCAAAAATGAATGCACGTCCTTAATGCCCTTTTCACATAAAAGGTAACAAACTACAGCACTGTGCTGCCCTTTCCCACCAGGCACGCGTCCTACAGATCTTTATCAGCAAACTGAGCTTCCTCCTTTCATATCACTGCCTGGTTTCTATTGTAGAGATTGAAATAATTTATTTAACCAATTTCCTATTGATGGACATTTTAGTTGTTACTCTATATTTTTTTTCTTTTTGGTGTCACAGTAATGCTGCAATCATCACATACATGCATTTTTCCATATACATGCAAATATATTTGCAGAATAAATTCCCCAGCCTGGATTGCTAGGTTGTAGGTATAGTATTAGTCTTCTATTGACATTTATTAACTAACAGTCTGTTGGTCAGAAGTCTGGCCTGAGTGTGGCTGGGTTCTCTGCTGAGGGCGAAATCAGGGTGTTAGCAAGGCTTGGTCCTCATTTGGAGGCTCTGGGGGAAATCAGTCTCCAAGCTCATTCCTGACATTGGCCAAGTTTGGTTCCTGGTGGTTGTAGGACTGTGGTCTCTGTTTTTTTGTTGGCTATCAGCTGGGTGCTTTCTCAGCTCCTAGATGACACCTACATTCTTTGCGTGGCTTCCCCCAAATGGCACAATGAATTCTTCTCATGCTTCATGATTTAAATCTCTGACTTCTCCTTCTGAGACCAGCCAGAAAAAATTTTCCGCTTTTCAAGGCCTTTCCTGATCAAGTCCAGCCCACTCAGGGTCATGTCTCTACCTTAAAAATCAACTGATTTAGGACCTTACTTACATCTAAAAAATTTCTTTTGCCATATAATGGTACATAACCCCAGAATTCATATTTTCATCATATTCACAGATTCTGCCCACACACAAGGGCAAAGGTAGAAGCCAATGAGGTCACCTTAGAATTCTGCCTAATACAAGTGTATGTGACAGATATTGCTATCTTGTCCCACAGGGGTTGTGCTGAAGGCTCAGGTATTCTGAGAATACCTAAGATACTCAATGATGTTTCTCTTTTTAAAGATATTTTCAATTGATTTCAGAGAGGAAGGGTGAGGGAGGGAAAGATAGAAACATCAATGATGAGAGAGAATCATTGATTGGCTGCCTCCTGCACGCCCCACACTGGTGATCGAACCCACAACCTGGGCATGTGCCCTGACCAGGAATCAAACCATGACCTCCTGGTTCATAGGTAGACCCTCAACCACTGAACACACTGGCTGGGCCTCATCATTGATGTTTCTACCTCTCGTTCCCTCTCTCTTTTGCTCTGAAATCAATAAAAAATATATATTTTTAAAAGCCTAAAATCTATCTATCTATATCTATGTAGTTGGTTTGTTTGTTTTGTTATGACTTCTGATTTTGAGTCATAGAAAGGTCTAACTCCAAAGTGAATCAGAAACCCTCCTAGGTTCTCTTTTGGTGCTTTTAGTTTCATATTATACACTGGTTCTTGGAAATGGGAGCTTCGCTTGTCATTTCCTCAGCAGCGAGTGCAAAGTTGAACCCCAGGGCTTGGGGTTTGGGGCAGGAAAGGGAGCTGCCATGGCAGAGGCCTCTGGGTGCTGGGCTCTGACTTCCTGCAGCTCTCCCGGAAATCCCAGCCTGGAGACCTTCCCACTTTCCTTCCTCAGCACTCATTGTATCCTGGGCTGGAACAGACGCCAGGAGTCAGAGAAATCCTGCCCTACCCCAGGAGCTTCCAGTCTGGAGCGTGAAAAAAGCACATGGCCAGACGGGAATTCAAGAGATAGAACCAGAACTGGGGGGTGGGGGGGTAGAGAGGGAGGATGGAGATGAGGATCCTGATGGGAGGCTCCAGGAAGGAGAAGGCATCTGAACTGAGCCTTAAGAATGAGGGAAAATGTAATGGTAGTGATGGGGGAAGGGGAACAGCAGGAGTAAAGACAGGGAAGTGGAAAAAAACACCCGGAAGTCTAGCTTGGAGAAAAGGACTTAGGTGCAGTGGTTTCCAACGTGGGGCACACGCCCCACGGGGGGCGGGGGTTGGTTTTTAAGGGGGGTAATTTGAGAATGAGTTATTAACAGTGAATTTTTTGCATTTCTTATGGTTCTAGGGGCTTCATATATACAATATATAAATATATAAATATATATTGTGACATATTTATGCATTTCAGTTCTCTATTATATGTCTTGAAGCTTTATTTGCTATTTTTCCATATCACTTCATATTATTATTATTTTAACAATTTCTTAGTGATTTCTTCCTCAGTACTTCAACTGTCCCTTCGTTCTTTTATTTTTTTTCTTTCATGGATGCCATGTTCTTTGGAAGCTTGTCAGTGGCCTGTTAGGCTTCCTCCACGTGAATAGGAGTTCACTTTTTGAATAAGAAGAAGTATAGGTCACGTGGCGGGGAGGGCCATAGGGGATTTACAGATGTTCAGGTGGAGCGCGGCCAAAAAAGGTTGGGAACCGCTGACTTAGTGGATCATGAGGTTCGCAAGGGTAGGGATAGAATGATTTCTCTCCTTGCATCTGCCAGAGTTTGGCAAATGAAAGGAAGCAGAAGAGACCTGGGGCTTTGATCCAAGGCGAAATCATGTCCCCTTTATTCAGAGGGTGAGAAGCAAAGACATCCAAGAAGCAGCAGCCCTGGCTGTGCGGGAATCTCAGAACCTGGGCGATCTCAGCACACCACCTCCCCCTGGTGGCTGATTTGGGAATTGTCAGTGGCCGGCCCCAGGTGTTGAGCACCAAGTCTGAGAAGGCACTGTGCAGAGGAGGCTGAGCGTGTCTCAGAGGATTGAAAACCATGAGATCCTGCCCCGGAAACGTCTGAGTCTCATGGGCCCTCAGAGACCATCTGGTCAGGCTTCCTCCTGACATATGGAGAAGCCAAGTCTCGAAGGGAGCTTGGGGAAGAGAGCACTAGACCTGGTGTAAGAGTCCTCCGTTTACTGCCTGGCTCCGTTTCTTACTGGTTTTAAGACCCCAGGAAGGTGGCCTTCCCTCCCCGCTCCACAGTATCCATCCCTGTAAAGTGGAGCCTGAGGTCTAATAAACTCCTTTTTTTCTGGTAGTGTCAGGCTGCGTTACTCCGAGTAGCTCTCCCACTGCAAACTGAAAACGCTGGCACCGTGGTCTAAAGAGAAAGGAAGGTGTTATGAGAATTCTACGGAAGGGAAAACGGAAACTTAGAAAAACCAAGCACAGAAGTCACTTTTATCCTGAGGGTATTTTCTCATTCTGGCCAGTTCCAACTGTTGTTTGGCTGACGCCCTGGGCAAGGGGCCCAAATAAAAACGAAAGCACGAGGGAAGGAACCCCTCCCCACAGCAAGCTCGGATCCCAAAGGCCCGGACGCTCAGAAGTACACCAGCCCTCGTCTGGACTGGGAGCCTCGTTTGTACCTGCTGGGTGACATGTAACCTCAAGCCTGGAACTTGCACTCAGATGACCCCGGACTGCTGGCCCCTCCTGGAAAAAGCAAGTGCAAATCTTTTTTGTAGGGAGCTAGCTTTAGCCTCGATTCCAAATCAATCACACAAATAAATCTTTAGGTAAATAAGATCCCATGGCAAGAACCAGAAGAAGTAAGAGGCAACGAGAAATACCCAGTGAGAATTTAGACACTGAAATTATTTTACACAGAATATAAATAAATGACAGACGAGCTTATAATACTAGCATGAAATAGGGAACTATTAAAACGTGACAGTAAATTTGAAAAGAGCCGCATTGGACTTCTTTTTACAAATGAATAATACAATAACTAAAATTAAGAAGTTAATGTCACGTTTTTTTGTTTTTACTTTTTAAATATGTTTTTATTGATTTCAAAGATGAAGGGGGAGAGAGAGAAACATCATTGGTTGGCTGCCTCCTGTATGCCCCACACTGGGGATGGAGCTGAAACCCAACATATGACCTGACCGAGCTCAATCCCCAGTGTGGGGTGTGTAGGAGGCAGCCAATCAATGATTCTATATCTCTCTCCCTGTCCCTTCCTCTCTGAAATCAATTAAAAAAAATTGTAATATAAAGAATATAAACCAGTAAGCCACAGACTTAGAATAAGTATTCACCGTACTTATTTATATCTAACAAAGGACTTGCATTCTGAGTATATAAAGAAGTCATGCAATATTAAAAAGACAAACAATGCAATTAGAAATGGTCAAAAGACTTGAGGTAGACTTCTGTTGGTGGCCCCCAATGAACTGTGCCCCCTATATTCACGCCCTTGTATAGTCCCTTCATCATTGACTCTGGACTTGGACAGAGGGACTTCTTCTGGCCTGCGGGGCACTAGCCAGCCTGATTCAAGAAGACAAACTCTTGCACAATGGGTATTGTCTTCTTTAAATGCCCCATCTGGGAACCGGAGCCACACATGAAGTGATCTGACCATCTGACCACCGCAGTGGGGAACCTGTGGAGAGAGATACCTGGCCAGCCTCCTGCTGTCCCAGCCGCCCCAGCTACAGCACCAGGCCTGGGTCAAGCCACCTTTGATGTTCAGTCCCAGCTGAGCCTCCAGGCGGCGGCAGCCAACATCACCTGGAGCAAAAGAACTGCCCAGATAAGCCCAGTTCAGAGTGCAGAATAGTGAGCAAATAAATGGTTGTGTCTTAAGCCCCTCATTTTTGTGGTGGTTTGTGACACAATAATAGATCATTGAAATAAGACTTGGAGAGACATTTCACAAAAGAAGACATACGAATGGCCAATACGCACATGAACAGGTGTTGCACAGCATTGGTTGTTAGGAAACTTCAAATTAAAACCACAGTGAAGTAGTGTTTCATACCACCAGAACGGCTCAAATAAAATTAACACTATTAAGTACTGGGAAGGACTTAGAGCAACTGGAATTTTCCTTGCTGGTGGGAGCATAAATAAGTACCTCCCCTCAGAAAACTCTAACAGCTTCTTTGAACGTTAAACACTTAACTACCTCTAAACTGGGAATTCTACTTCTAGGTATTTACCCATGATATATGGGCTGATTTCAGCTCTGGGCCAGGGAATGTACAAGATGAGAGAGAAAACACAATTAGGTGACTCACACGATGACAAACACACATTACATGTAAAGGTAGGCTTGTTAAAAAAAAAAACAACCCACACACAAAAACAGAGAGAAACATGAATTGGGATTAAGCCTCTAGATTCAACTGCCAACTAACAGGAAATTCAGAAGAGAGAGGAACATGCTAGCTGGGGGTGCCATTAGCAAAGACCATGGGAAACTGTAAGACAAATGATCTGGTCTCAGTAACAAATGAATTATAAGGGGAAAAAATGAAAAGAGGAGCAAACATTGACAGAATTTAATGACATTAAAATAAAGAAAGAGCCCTGACTGGTTTGGCTCAGTGGATAGAGCGTCGGCCTGCAGACTAAAGGGTCCCAGGTTCGATTCCGGTCAAGGGCATGTACTTTGGTTGCAGGCACATCCCCAGTAGGGGGTGTGCAGGAGGCAGCTGATTGATGTTTCTCTCTCATCGATGTTTCTAACTCTCTATACCTCTCCCTTCCTCTCTGTAAAAAATCAATAAAATATATTTAAAAAATAAAATAAAGAAAGAAACAAACAAAAACAGGCAAGATGAGAGTCAGGGTGATGGTTGCCCTTGGTGGTGGACGGGGAAGGGGTTATGATTGGGAGGGGCATGTGGAGAGTTTCTGGGGTGGGTGGCAAGGTTTTGCCTTCAGATACGGGTGTTTGCCTTTTTACGGTTCAATAATCTGTACGTTTGTTTTACGTGGCTTTCTGTCTTTGTGTTGTTTTTAACCATAAAAAAGTTTTTGAAATCATCCAGAAGTTGTGTTTAATATGCATGTTCCTAGGCTTCAAGTCCCAGAGTTCCGATTCAGTGTACCGGAATGAGGCTCCCCAAACCACCACGTGTGAGAAACTCCCAGATGCTTGTGTGCAGCTGCCTGAGGCTGCGTTTTGAGGAACGTCAGGGAAGGTGCTGGGGAGCTGGGGAAGGATCTCGCAGAGGAATGACAGGTCAGGTTTTCACTTTAGAAAGACCTCTGTGGCAGCGTGGAGGAGGAGGGAGAGGGCCTGACTTAGTAGGTCAGAAGAAATGACAAAGATCTGGCGATTAGAGACAAAAAGTCCGAGAAATGTTAAAACTTCAAAGAGCATTTTCAATTCCTAACTGATATGAATCTTTGGGGTATGAGAATGAGATACAAGAATTCCAAAAATTCTCAGCAATTCCTGAGAAATGCGTTATTCTGTATTTTTCCTAATGCTTTGTTGAGTTTTGAAAAAACAATGATTGAACATAATAATAAACAGTGAACATTCTTCTGGAAGAAGGTTCTACTAAATATTTCAGAAGTTTTCATTTTTTTTAAAAAAAACCATAATAATAAATGCATGGTTTATTTATTTATTTTTTTTTCATGATCTGTGACTTTGTTTTTAATTATCTTAAGCCTTCTGATGACATAATTTACAATTTTGTGTTGATCTATTCTCTACTTTAACCCTAGTGAGCTGGCAAAAGCACCATTACCAATCACACACATATTATATAGTCAATGAATAGCTATTCAAGACAATCCTGAATTATAACTTACTGTAGTATGACTTAAAGAATTCACAAAGTTTGCTACTATATCTTCTCATGCTGAATTTTAAAAGCACCCGACCTTAAAGATCATCTATAAAATGTACAAGTGTTAAATACTCTTTATTTGATATTATACAGAAACCACACTAAAATGCCTTTCACTCAGTAAAAGGCAACAGTTTAGACACAGGGAATTTTATTAAATTGGCATAGTTGGGACCAAAAAAGATAAAATGGTCACTGCCAGCTTATCTGCAGCCCTTCCTTTTAACAGGCTAATGAACACAACTTGAAACAAGCAAATCTTGCAGGTCTAAGAGACAGTGAAGGGATTTCCTCAGAATTTAAAAGTATTAATACAACCAGTCATAGAAATCTAAATATAAGCCAGTCTCCTATAGGTTTTGAGATGGCACTCACCACCTCTGTGAAAAGTTGAACATGAGGAATCAAGTCCAACCATATTTTTAGAAGGGAGGACAGTGACAGTACTTGCTGAACCAAAATTACCATCAGAGCTCAAAAAGCTGACCATATTCATGTAACCACAAGCCAATCTTATTTAAATCAGGACTGCCTGAAAGAAATGCTCTATTAGCCATTCATGATCTGAATTCTGGTGTATGAGATCAATTTAAATATGATACACATAAAAAAAGTCATGAGACATTTGTAATAAATAAGGCAGTGGCCAACTATTACTCATTAGTAGCTTTTTTGAGATAAGCTATCAAGTCTGCCCTTTCTGCACTCTTCTTAATGCCAGCGAAGATCATTTTTGTTCCAGGGATGTACTTCTTGGGATTCTCCAAATACTCCATCAGTGTAGCCTCACCCCAGGTGATACCTTTGTTCTTGTTGGCATCCGTGTAAGAAAATCCAGGGGCCTGACCTGTCTTTCGCCCAAAGAGACCATGGAGATTTGGCCCCGTCTTGTGCTTGCCTCCCTTTTCCACAGTATGGCACTGGGCACACTTCTGGACAAAAATCTTCTTGCCCTTCTCAACATCACCCATTTTTAAATCGCTCGTTAGTCGCGCGCGACAAGGAGGCCCCCACTCGCAAGCCGGACGTCCTGCTTTCTCGGTTTATTATTATTACAAGTCAATATAATATAACAAGATGATACTTTTCAATAGCATATAAAAATGACCTCTATTTTATAAAGACATTTGATAATAAAAATTATTAAAACTAGGAAACATTAACTCAAAGTAAAGGCCAAATAAAAATCTTGTTAAAAATGGGTTGATAATGTCACAAATGTTTATTATTTAAAAGTTATCCTTAAAAATGAAAATTTTAAACACATAAAAGTATTACTTGCCCTTGGTTTTTTGTTTTTAGGATAAATATTTCAGACTTAGAAAAAATTATTTCATTTTTCACTGATGCTGGTTGAGTGTATCCAAACGCATCTTCAAGTTGGCCACTAGGGCACACATTGCTTCCTAAAACATATACTATATATATATATATATATATATATATATATATATATATATATATTCAGAGATCATAATAATCTGGCCACTCAGTGGTGTGTGTGTGTGTGTGTGTGTGTGTGTGTGTGTTTGCAGAGAGGAAGGGAGAGGGAGAGAGAATCATTGATCGGCTGCCTCCTGCTGGGGTTCCAGCCCACAACCCAAGCATGTGCCCTTGACTGGAATCAAACCTCAGACCCTTCAGACTATAGGCCAATGCTCTATCCACTGAGCCAAACCAGCTAGGGCTATAAGCTTCCTTTTTCTCATGATGAAATATTTTGCCTTACAAAGAACAATATGTAACCAATAGCAAATATTCAAACACCAGAAAATGCCAGTGTTGACCTCACATAAATGAATCAGGAAGCTGCTAAAATTAAAAATGGCAAAGTTTATTAAAGGGTCCTAGGATTTGCGAATCAGAAATGTTACCAGGTAACACCCGAATGTTCTGTACTTATAGCAAACATTCTTGAGAAGAATCCATCTCGCATTCTGCGCCTCTAGGTTAGTCTGCGATGATCACCTCCCAGATGACCGCTGGTCTGGATAATGGATGTCCTGCCGTCTGGACACGTGAGCATTCTTTCCTGACTCCTTCATTCCTTCCTGAGTGCTTCTATAAGAATTTATGGATCTCTGGGTACTGACGCACAACTGAGAAATCCCACAGCTTAAGGCCTCGGGCTAAAGTAAAATAAAATCTGTTCCTCATGCTTCAGTCCCTTTGATCTGAGCCAGTTCCGCCGGCTTCACTATACAGACTCCATTTTCAGTCAGCTTAGCTACAATGACTGCATCGTCTGTTGTTCACTCATTCCTCGCCAGCTAACGTAATGGGGTAGTATTGGCGTAACTTGCCAAAATTGCCAATTTAGGGACTTATTTTGCTTCCAAAATGCATTATTTCTTGGAACAGCACTCTTAGGACTTGAGTAGAGCATACTCATACTATGTATGCAAACTTATAAATGGTCATTTTAAAAAATGGCTCAGTGGTTGAGCATCGACCTATGAACCAGGAGGTCACCGTTTTATTCTCGGTCAGGGCACATGCCTGGGTTGCAGGCTCAGTTCCTGGTGTGGGGTGTGCAGGAGGCAGCTGATCAATGATTCTCTTTTATCATTGATGTTTCTATCTCTCTCTCCCTTTTCCTTCCTCTCTGAAATCAATCAAAATACATATATTTTTAAATGGCTCACCATTAGCAGTGGACAGAGCCACAGAAACACACTTATCACATGGCAACAGCTACAAGCAAGACTGGTTACAGTTCTCTCCTACAAGCTCCTGTCCCAGGTCATAGAAATGTCAACCTTGACCTTTGACTCTGCACACCCATGTTTCCTCTAGCTCTAGCTTTCCATATGTCAGTGGGTTCAAACTAAAAACATCTCTATGTTGATTGTGAAGCTTTAATTTTCACAGGAGGATAGTTTTTCCTGCCTCCAGAGGTCAGTGTCACACAAGCCAAGAGAGGAGAGAGCTTCAAGGACGAAGTGGTCAGCTGCGTATAGTAACTAAGGTGGGGCGTGGGAAATGCTGTGGATGATCTGAGACAAGGTCCATGGCATGACCCCCCTGAGAGAACAGTCCACCCGGACTTCTCTACACGTTCTCCCTGGATAACCGTGGGCTGGGGCATCAGTGGGCTTCACCTGCTCTGGAACCTGCTCAGACCTTTCAGAGCCTTGGGGCCTTTGCAGTGCTGTCTTGGAGTGTCTTTCCCTAAGCCTCCCAGCCATTGGGTCTCAGCTCAAATGTCATCTCCTGACTACTTACTCTCTCTTTTAATTCTCCACAGAATCCATCAAATCTATCCTTATCCGGTTTACTTACTTGTTTAGTATCTGTCCCTTCCCCCTCTTCCCCATGAGGAATGGCAGCTCTAGCAGACCAATGGTCTCCTCTGTCTTATTTTCTGCTAAATCTCAGTGCCTAGTTGTTAAATGAATGAACAACTGAATGGATAGAGTAGGCAAGCGCAGGTGGCTTTTTGAAGTCATCTCCCTGGACTTCCATCTCCTCATTTGTCAAAAGGGGGTGAGAATTTCTCTCCAGCCCTTTCAACAGACAGATCTTTAGCTAAGCAAACCAGGTTCTCTTTGGGTGCAACACTCATAGTGACCAACGGGTGGCAGCAGGATACTATGGTTGAGTCATGACAAAGCCTGGGCCACCTAGAGCACAAAACACCTAAAATTTAATCTCCCAACAGCCAAGTTCGTTCATTTTCACCATCTGAAGTGCAAGACGTTCTTCAACACCATACCCATGCTCTTGCTATCGAGAAGGAAAGCCACTGAACTGACATTTGAATTCAACCCCAGTTTGGCCACTTACTGGCTGCGTGACCCAGGTAATTGCCTTCTATGAAGTGGGGGGTCATTATGAACTCCTGGGGTCATTATGAGAATGCAGCAGATAAAGAATGTGGAAGGACAGCATGTGGGGTCAAGAAAAGGCTTTGAGGACTGCAGGGGGCTCAAAGCGCTGGGATAGCCAGACATAGGTGGAGCCTACACTTGCTGAGCCCCCCCATGAGCTCCTCACACTCCAAGCAGTCTTCTCCCCCTTTACTCTCCCTGCCCCTACCCCTTCTGCACCTGCACTCAGCAGCTGAACGTGGCTGAAGAAGAAACAACACATGACCAGCCTCACTCTAAACTGACATCCTCAAACCTGGAGTGGGTCCTTGAGCTGGCAATGGGACCCTCCTTCACTGGTCCACTCAGTCTCTCACTCCTGTGATTTTCCCATCTCCGGGAAAACAAGCCTCTCTTCAAAACACAAGACCGCCTCCTCCCCCCCCTTGGCCGTGATCTTTCTTCTTTCACTGAGAAGAGAAACAATCAGAAGAGAATCCCACATTCTCCTGCCAACCTGTGCCCTCAGGGTGCGCTGCCTTCCTCTTGTACCAGGAGGCACTGTCCCAGCTCCCATCTGGGGCACACCCTCCCCTCACATAGAGGGCACTAACCCCTCCCACCCACCCAATAATTTTGCTCTTGGGACTCTTTCCTCTCATCTGTGTCTTCATTATCCACTCTATTAATCATTCCCACGATCTACAAACAAGACATAATCTCCTCTTAAAATAAACACCCATGACCCTACAGGAACATCTTCCAGCCACGCTCCTGTTTCCTGTGCCCCTCTGCAGCACAGCTCCCTGGGAGAGGACCTCAGCTCCACACTCCCCTCCCCGCCCCAACATCCTCTCTGGACCCTACTGCACCAGAACCTCCCTTGGCATTGAAACCTCATGGTGAAGATCACCAATGGCCTCTGCTTTCCCAATTCCATTCTCAGTCCTCACCCCACCCAAGCACAGTTGAAGGTTTCCTCCTTCTTAAAATGTTTCTTCTCTTTGTTTCCATGACTTGTATCTTCTCTATGGACTCTCACTTCCTGGCTGAGTTGGGCAACCCTGGAGATGTAAGGTCCATCCAGTGGGATGACACCCGTGTCCATACCCCTCTTCCATGTCCATACCTCTCTCCCATGTCCATGCCTCTCTCCCATGTCCATACCTCTCTCCCATGTCCATACCTCTCTCCCATGTCCATGCCTCTCTCCCATGTCCATACCTCTCTCCCATGTCCATGCCTCTCTCCCATGTCCATACCACTCCCGTGTTCATGTCTTCCATGTTCATACCTCTCTCCCATGTTCATAGCTCTCTTCCCATGTTCATACCTCTCTCCCATGTCCATGCCTCTCTTCCATGTCCATGCCTCTCTCCCATGTCCATGCCTCTCTCCCATGTCCATACCTCTCTCCCATGTCCATACCTCTCTCCCATGTCCATACCTCTCTCCCATGTCCATACCTCTCTCCCATGTCCATACCTCTCTCCCATGTCCATGCCTCTCTCCCATGTCCATACCTCTCTCCCATGTCCATGCCTCTCTTCCAGGTCCATACCTTTCTCCCGTGTCCACGCCTCTCTCCCATGTCCATACCACTCCCGTGTTCATGTCTTCCATGTTCATACCTCTCTCCCATGTTCATAGCTCTCTTCCCATGTTCATACCTCTCTCCCATGTCCATGCCTCTCTTCCATGTCCATGCCTCTCTCCCATGTTCATACCTCTCTCCCATGTTCATACCTCTCTCCCATGTTCATACCTCTCTCCCATGTTCATACCTCTCTCCCATGTCCATACCTCTCTCCCATGTCCATGCCTCTCTCCCATGTTCATACCTCTCTCCCATGTTCATGTCTTTCCCCCATGTTCATGTCTCTCTCCCATGTTCATACCTCTCTCCCATGTTCATACCTCTCTCCCATGTCCATATCTGACCTCTGTCCTGAAACCACCTGCTCACATCTGACTCCATTTGGCAGTTGAATAAGCTTCTCAAATCTGCCTTGTCCAAACTGAGCTCTTGACTTGAACTCCCAGCATCCCCGTTTGTGGATTGCTCTGACCAAAAGCCATGGAGTCCTTCCTGACTCCACTCAGCCCATACACCACATCTAACCCCTCAGCAAATTCTCCTGACTCGACCTTTACAGCCTGTTCTGAGCCTGGTCCTTCTCGCTACCCAAACTGTGACCACCCAGCATTTGCAGGGGGGTTGGCAGGAGCCCCTCGAGTTCTCTGCATTCTCTAACTGCACTCACCTGCTCAAACCTTCCAGGGACTTCCCTTCCACTCAGAACAGTCAAAGCCCTGACTCACCAGGAGGTTTGAGGCCCTGGACCCTCCTCCTTCCTTATCTCCCATACCTCTGCTCACTCACTCTGTCACCCACACAGGACCCCGCCTTTTTTGGACTTTCTGTTTTTAATGTTGGTACTCTTTGATCCAGCTAACCCTCAGAGATACTTCCCTGGTCCTCTACCTAAAATAGCACCATCCTCTATTCTTCCTTATCCCTTTGCCTTATTTTAATTTTTCTTCACAACATTTGTTGCTTCCACTTCATTTTATCACTTATTTATATGTTTTCTCCCCCCCTCCCCCCCCCCCCCCCCCCCCGCCAACTGGAAGGTAAGCTCCTAGGCCTAGAACAGGGGCAGACACAGAGCAGTGCCGCAACCTGCACAGTGGGTTCATGATGACTTGTAGGAGTGCCGACGTACAATGAAGACACTATACAAGAAAAATGAATTTTGAAGGCATGGGGGGCCAGGTGGAACCTCTTTGGCGAAGAGGAACTATGAGTCTGGGTCCTGCCTGCTTTTTATTCAGTTTGGTTACACATTTGCCCCTTAGCCATGCACACAGGCAGAGCAGATAGAATCAAAGGTAAAGTTTAATAAACAGTGTAAAGATTATCAGTCAGGAAATCACCTCGAGCCATCGCAATCACAGCAGGAGCAATCCCATGCTGATTTCAGCCCTGCTGAGATCAAGGTCCATTGGCCTTCCAATGTCTCTTTTGCACTTTCATGTTAATGCTGTTATGCGTTGGCCTCCAGCAGAGTAGGACATCACATTTTATTTTATGAATAGTTGGACAGTTGGGTGGATGAATGAATGAATGGATAGATGGACAAATAGATGGATGGGTGGGTGGGTGGATGGATGAATCAGAGGATGAATGGATGAATAGATTATAGATGAATGAATGGATGGACAAATGGATGGATCAATGTTTCAATGGATGGGTATTTAAAGGATGGATGGATGGATAGCTAAATTCTACAAAACAGCACTTACAGGGCAAAACATAAAACATATCAACAGCTCTTGCATCTGAATAAAACTTTATGTTTGCCTAAAGCCCACTCATATTTGTATTTCTATACACCTCTGAGGGGGTAAGGGTGGATATTTCCACCCCAAATTTTTAGAAGCTGGGAGTGGAGGAATGAGTAGCACATGCTCTAAAGGCTGTGTGAGCCTTCTGCCTTCCTTAGGTGGCATCTGCAGCCCATCCCTTCTCCTCAGATGTCTGGGAGGAAATCTCTTCAGCCCACAGATGCTAAAAGATTCCTCTGGTCATGGCTGAGTGGAGGCAGCAGCAAGAATGATGGATGGGGAGAACCATTTGCAGAAGCTGTGGATCAAAGAAGTCTCATCAGGTGGAGTTTAGAAGAACACTGGACACAGGTGAGTGGCTTTAGCCTCTGAGACCCACTCCACCTTTGCTTGCTGCAGATCCATGATGGATCATCATAATATGCCCCTATCCCCACCTCTGCAAACATCCTTCCCTGTAGGACACATTCTCTTTTAGAGCTCAGAACTTCTTAAATATTGTTTTTAAAGTTTTAGTGTGCCTGGGAGACACACACTAGCATCTGCCCTAATTGGAGTTAGCTGTATCCATACCTTATCCATCCAACCTCCCAGCGTGGGGGTTTCTTAAGACTAAGGACAGATCAGGCACCCATGTGGCTGGCCCATTAGCTGTGTGGCCAGTTGCTGTGCATGCTCCCTGAAGATGGGAGTGGTCTCTGAGCAGGAAGGGTCCAGGATGAGGACCAGCCAGAGTCAGACCCTGGACGTGAAGGGATCTTGATAGAGGACTTGCATTAGGTGACTTAATCCCTTCAACAACCTCGCCAGGAGGGTACGCATATCATCCTCATTCCACTGATGGAGAGACTGAGGCTCTGAGCACACTGCCAGTTTGTGGTGGAGCCTGGATTCAGTCCAGGCCTGTCTGACTCCAAAGCCAGTGTTCTCACCACTAGAGTTGGGGGGCACATAGGTCATGTAAACCATTCAGGAACAATGCAGGCTCACTAACTGATTGAAAGGTAGTGGCCATTCTAGGATATGGCCTTCAGGGGAGTGGGTGTTGTAATAACACCAGTTTCTCAGCCAACCCAATCCCAGGGCCTAAGGTGTTAAGAGCAGGAAGTGTGTGGTTGACTGCCCACAGGAACTAGCCTGGAATTCCGATGGACTTTGGTGAGAGGAAAAAAACACACATTTTTGAACCTGAAAAGTTGCCTCATCATTTCAAAGACACCCAAACCTCTGCTTCCCTGTGTATTCTTCCCTATCCCCAACCGCACCCCCACCTCCACCCCCAAACTGCCCCATGTGGACACACCGAGGTATCTGGAGCCATTCCCAGCTGCCATGTCCCAGCTTAAGGTGCTGTCTCCAGCAGGCTCCTGTGGAAAGTTTGTACCAGTAAAGGGGTGTTCTAGAGTCATCTCCACCACCTTGGGGAGTGAACCCTAGGTTGGGCAGACAGGGGGCCTTTGGGCAGAGCCTGTGAGGGAGCCTGTGGCTGGTATGGAAGGAACATCTAATGGGGGAACCAGAGAACAGCCAAAAAAGATCAGAGCAGAGTGGGGGTTTGGCAATGGACTAGGGTCAGCTGGGGCCATAGTGCTGCCTGCTTCTGCCCACAAGGCATCTACACTTGAGAGCTCTCATGTCCACCTCTGCTAGGGACAGTAACAGGATCAACCCCATGGACAGTGTCAAAGATCAGTCAGACTGTTGCTGGTAGTGGGGGAGTACAGTATTTCATGGACCTGACACACCAGAGATCAGCCATCAGCTCCCTGTGGCAAGCTCAGGTCCCCGTGAGAACCCCCATCTTGTCCCACCCAGATACCTGAGCCCAGGTCCCATGATGTAGCTGATGGACGCAGGCAGGAAGCCATTGAAGGTGGAGCTCATGACTGAGTTATAGGCACCCATGGAAGGGAAGATGAGCCAGTCACCCACGTCCAGCTCGGGCAGCTGCACCTCCTCGTTAAAGAACGTGTCAAAGGCATCACACGTGGGACCATAAAGGATGCAGGGGAAGAGGGGCGGCTTCGAGCAGAGCTCCTGCAGGGACACAGGGGTGGGCAATCAGAGAAGGAAGAGCTCTTGACCCCACCCACCCTCCCAATGTAAAGATTATCAGTCAGGAAATCACCTTGATTTCCTGCCCTTGGCCAGCAGAGCACCCCCAGGCACAGCAAGGACACTGGCAGTCACTCACACCAACCAGTCCCTATATGCTAGGCACTGCTCTTGACCCGGCCCTCATGGAGCTTATATTCACTCAAGTGACACATTCTAGCCCTGCCAATTCTCAAGGACAGAACACATGGGCCTCCGTTTCCCATCTACTAAAGCAAAAGATTTTAGTCAATAATCACTCAAAAACTGGGCCTCAAATCAACTGCACATTGGAGTCGCCTTGGAGGAGTTTTAACAAAGGACTGATGCCAGGTCCCAACCCATGAGAGGCCTGATTTCAATCATCTGGGCCTTCACCTAGGCATGGGGGTCTTTGGAAGCTTCCCAGATGAGTCTACTGTGAAGCAAGTTGGAGAACCTCCATTTCCTAGGACTCCTGCATCCCCAACATTCAAGGATTCTGGTAACACACACACACACACACACACACACACACACACACACACACGGCATACAGAGAGATCACATGGAAACCCAGAGGCAAACTGATGTGCTTACACACCCACACAGGACCATGTACCTGCCCACCACCTACCTGCACAGGTGTCAGTTATCATGCTCATACACAAAAATGCACACACACAGCAGTGCACATGCAGATACAAACAGGCTTGTGGGTTCACATCCTTGTACACTGATGCGGTATGACAATCTGCAAAGCCATGTGTAATATAAGACCCTGCTCCCTTGCACCTCGCAGAGGGACCCCTGCCTCACAGGGAAAGGGGCTGAACTTACTGCTCTCAGGGTCTGGGAGGTGTCAGAGCCACACAAGGGTCCCCTTACCTTCACCACAATTGGCATCCTGGGGACATGATCCCTGAGGAAGACGCGAAAGGTGCCATAGTGGCCCTCGTTGAGATAGTACAACAGTTTCCGGTGGCCTCCTGGGAGAGGGAGGAGGATAGGACTGTGCTCAGCCAGGTCTCACCACTGACGGTCAACACTGAGTCCAGCACTCTTAGGACCGGCCCAGACTCTCTGCCCAGCACAGGATAACCCTTGTGCCCTGCTTCAGGAGCCTCCCCTGTGCCCCTGCAAGATTCGGGACTGTTCTCTGGCCTCCCACGGCTCCTCTGCACCACCCGCACCTCATCAGAGTGCTGTGGCTGCTACCGCCACTAATGATGATTGTACAAGTAACCAGGGCATTGTTCCAACCCATCTGCATGTATTAAATCATTTCATCATCCTAACAACACTCTGAGTAGGGACAAGGAACACTACTGTACATTTGAGGAAACTGAGTCTTGCCTGAAGTTACACAGTACAATGTGCAGAGCTGGGATTCGTCCCCATGTCAGTGCCCGGCTCTCACAGTCAGAGAGCAGCGTAATTGTCACCTCCTTCCCTCTAAATGCTCTGCCTCTGTTGATGTCTCACTGAGCACGTGGCGGCTTCTCCCCAGCTCCATCACACTCCGATGTACATTGAGCTGATGCTCACCTACAGCCCCAGGTCCTAGGACATGAACTCCTACCAGCCAGTTTCTGAACAACCACTCCTGGTCCGTCCTTAGACATGGATTTCCTTAATCTTTCCACTGGTGTCCGTGGGCACTGGGGCCATTCCAACCACTTGTGCATTTAGATGCCCAGATCTTTCTCATTATTAGTTTTCTCTCCAAGGCTCCCCCAACCCCTATCTTCTTCTCCCTGGTGTGAATCACTCCAGTCCTCCCCTCCGCTCTCTCTCAGCTGCCAGCACTGACCCTGCCTCCTGCGCCCACAGCCCCACTTGTCCCTAAACCAGTTGGTCATGGGTTAGTCATGGCAGCCCTGAGGCTGGGCGCTCCGCTCTGCTGGCATGTCTGCAAATACAAGGGCACCAGCGTCTCAGTCGGCCGCTGTGCACGAACTAGCTTTGCTGCCTCGGACAATCACTTCCTCTCTCTGAGCCTCAAGAACTCTGCCTGTAAAATGGGAATGACCCCAAACTGCCTCACAAGAGGGCTGAGCACAAATTGGGTAAAACAGTAATTTCTCACATAATAGGTCCTTAATCACTGGCAGCTCATGCTATTGTGAAGACAAAAATAGTAAGCCATAATATGTATACTTCAGGCCTTTGTTAAATGATGGCTGACATCATATCCCTAAATCACAATGTTCTCTAATGAGATGCTCTGTGCCTTTAGGATTACAAAGATGTGGGTAGGGCATTTGTCCAAGGGATAAGGAAACAGATTAAATGACTTAGAGCCGGGCTGGCATGGCTCAGTGGCTGAGCATGAACCTATGACCAGGAGGTCATGTTTTGATTCCCGGTCAGGGCACATGCCCAAGTTGCAAACTCGATCCCCAGTGTGGGATGTGCAGGAGTCAGCCAGTCAGTGATTCTCCCTCATCACTGATGTTTCTGTCTCTCTCTCCCTCTCCCTTCTTCTCTGAAATCAATAAAAATATATTTTAAAAATAAAATAAAAATTATTTAGAAATAGTTACATGACAGTCATAAAATTTCAAAAAGTTAAGGGCACTAACCCAGAGGGTGAGTCTATTCTGGCTCATCATAACTTGAGTTTCTACTTAGTCCCTTTGTGAGGACAGCAACCCCACCCGACTCTGTCCCCCACATAACAAACAATCAAAAACTCTCCTGAGACGGTGACCTCGATATCATTTACTGTTACCCTACAAATGTCACCCTTAACCTCCAGGCCATGATACCGACAATATTTCCTTCAAGCATGTGTTGTAAAATTAGTGTTTACTAACTGTATTTTTTGTTATAAAACTCCGCTCCTGCTAGAAACTGCTTGCTTGGAAACTGTAAGGTGCACACCGGCAGTGGGGGCTGTGCCCACAGGCTTCCCCTCCAGACACAGGGAGAACATCCTCAATGCCTCCCTCCAGGCTATCTGAGAACAACACTATAATGTTACTAACAAGTTCTACCCTGTAGCTAACTCACAGCATGTTTCCCCCGGAATGAGGAACTCAGGCCCTCTGCTCCTCCTGCCCCCAAGGCCTGGGGACCCCTGGACAGAGTGCTCCCTGCCCAGTCCGAGCCCACCCACCAGGCAGCAGCACAGCCTTCTTGGCGATGATGTTGACAGCGGCCACGCAGACAGATGCCGCGTAGAAGCGGCCGGGCTCCGCAATGACTTCAATGCCGGCTCCCTCGGGGAAGTCCTGGGCCAGGGCAGCATTGACCACTCTCGCCATCTGTGGGGACAGGCCCGAGCCCTGTGAGGCCAGTTCCTATGCGGGGTCTTTCCCTGCGTCTTCTCTCTTCATTCCCCTGACAGCGCTGTGGGAAGGTGTCAGCACCCCCTTGTGCAGGGGAAGAAGCAGGTAAAACTGTGGCCCAGAGGGGAGGGGTGCCCGAGGGCAAAGCCTAGTGACCAGGCTGCAGCACCATGAGGTCTGACTCGGAAACACTGAAATCAATACGTGATCAGCAAAGGGGGACTGTCCCCTGGGTGTGGGGACACAGTAAGTACACCTCTATCTGACGGTAGCCTTACCAGGGGCAGTAACCAACACGTCTAAAGAAGGCACAGAACCTCATGCGTGCGCGCGTGCACGCACACATACACACACACACACACACACACACACACACACACACACACACACACAAACTTGTATGTGTGCACAGGCCACGCATCTAGAGTCAGAGACCTCTCAACCAACACAAAGCCCAGCTACATGCAGGCACATGACTGAGTTTCAAGAGCTCCCTGTACACTAGCACACACTCTGTGCAATGAACCCGGGCTGGGACCCCCAGACGCCCTCTTCTCCTCCCCTCTTACCTCCTCAAACTCCAGCTCAGAGCCCTCCACTCCGGGGAAGCCCCCTCCAATGTCCAGGAGGCTCATGTCATGCCCAACCCCACGGCCCATCTCGAACACGCGTCGGCAGTTGGCGATGGCCTGTGCGAAGCTGTGGGGATTCCGGCAGCCCGAGCCCACGTGGAAGCTGAGCGCAGGTGCAGTGACGGGCAGAAACACACGAGGAAACGGAAGCGTCAGCAGGAGGAGGGACACATTCGGAAACAGCCACACAGGCACAATGTGAACCAGACTGACACGGGGACACGCATGACTACATGGAGCTCGTGGGCACCCACAGAAACCACAGCCTTGTCTGTGCACATGGGGACCCCAAAGACACACACCACATGACAGTCCGTGGGTTGGGGCTCTCGTGGTTGTGTGGCTTGCACCTCTCTTAGGCACCCCTCCCAAAGCCTCCCCTTCTTCTCCTCCTTGGGATACATGTGATCTGAACCCCAAATCCCAAACCATCCACTTGGGAGGGCAGAGGACCCCATCAGGGGCAGGTGGGGTGAGGTGAGGGAAGACGCTCCTCAGGTGCAACATTCAAGGGGCACCAAAGCACTGAGCAATCAACATAAGTAACCTTCATGCAATACACATATATATTAGAGAGAGAGCAAGAGCGAATGAGGGAGACCTCAATTGGTTGCCTCCTGTACACACCCCATCAAGGGATCGAACCCGCTGATGCAAAAATAGCCATGATGAATAAAATACAAAAACTTTAAAGACAAGATTAGTGAAGAGTAATTGGACCCAGAAGCAAAAGGAAGATCAGAAATGCCAATCCTGTGTTGATTTAAAAGTTGATATTCTCTCATCATGGATTTTTTCTGCATTAATTTTTTAAGTACTGTATTAAGACATTATTTATCTCGAGTACAAAATTTTCGGCATCCCGTTAAACTTTGCACCCAAGGCCAGTGCCTTGCTTGCCCCATCCTCCCAGCAGCTGACATCCACCTCCTCTTCTGAGGACCACAGGAGCCACCAGACCCGAGGGCACGGGTGAGTCAGAGGCCAGGGACAGGCGTGGGGCCAGGAGCCCTGCCTTGCAGGAGAGAAAGTTCGTGCGCTTACCTGGCTCCCACCACAGCCAGGCCTAGGTCTCGGGCGGACTTGAGCAAGTGTCCACACAGCTCCAGGCTGGCCCCAAACTTGGCGCTCATACGGATGAGGCTCTGGCTATCCTCAGTCCACAGTCGGAGGACCAGCCTGGGAGGGGGTGTGAGAGTGACAGGCATTCTTAGACACATGAACCCCAGGCCTGGATGCTTTTCTGCCCCCACCCAAACTCCCTCCATCTTCCCTCCACCCCTGCCTCGGTCCTCTGGGCTGTCCAGCCATGGAATTCCAGGGAGGGAACACACTATGTTTTTATTTTTTTAATATATTTTTATTGATTTCAGAGAGAAGGGGAGAGGGAGAGAGATAGAAACATCAATGATGAGAGAGAAGCATTGATCGGCTGCCTCCTGTATGCTCCTTACTGGAGATCAAGCCTGCAACCTGGGCATGTGCCCATGACATGAATCTAACCAAGGACCCTTCAGTCCACAGACCCAACACTCTATCCACTGAGGCAAACCAGTTAGGGCTACACTATTTCTTATAGACTTCTGCCCAGGCAAGAAAAAGCAGGAAAAGGATAAAATTATAAACATCCCTTCAGCAGACCTCCTGTCACAGGATCACAGACATTAAATAACTTTCCCAAGAACACACAGACATGACAAGTAAGTCAGAAATGTGAGCCCTGGGGAGAAATCAAGATGGCGGCATAGGTAAACACCTAAACTGCTGCCTCGCACAACAACATCAAAACTACAACTAAAAGACAAAATGGACACCATCCAGAACCACAGGAAAGCTGGCTGAGTGAAAATTCTACAACTAGAAGAAAAGAGGAAAGTACATTGAGACTCAGAGGAGCTGCAAAAGGCTGAGGTACGGAGACTTGTACGCAGAGAGGATAGGTGGCTGTGTGCATGGGCGGCTGAGTGTGTGGCTGGCTTTCTAAAGCTGGAGGGAGAAGGAAGCTCCTGGCTGCACTGAACTTCAGTCCCAGGCGAGATGCTGGGAAACCAGACTCATTCAGGGGGAATCTGGACTGTCAGGAAAAGAGAAAGCACACAGAGACTCAGGAGCTGCGGAAGACAGAGGTCCGGAGGCACACGCACACAGAGAGGACTGACTGCTGAATGCATGGGAGGCTGAGTGCATGGCTGGCTTTCTAAAGCGGGAGGGAGACGGAAGCTCCCAACTGTGCTGAACTCCAATTCTGGGCAAGTTTCTGGGAACCCCAACTCATTCATGGAGAAACTGGACTGTCTGGCAGCGGGCAAAACTCGAGGGCGGCTTTCTCTCAGAGGTGCTTGCAGCGATTACCAAGGGACACTGAGACCCAGGGGGCTCATAGGGCAGGGCTGATGGGAAGCCAAGGCTGTCTGCTCCATCCTGAGACTCTGCCCCATCCAAGCTGAGTACAGAGGCTTTTGCAATTTTGCAAGTCTTGTGTCATAAGGGTGTCTCCAGCACAGAAGTTCTCCCAGTGTAGACACAGCTGATCCTCACAGCCAGTTGGCCTGGAGGTCAATTCCTCCCAGTGATACCAACAACAATCAAGACTTAACTACAACAAGGCTGTGCACACAGTTCACAAAGGGGTGCACCAAGAGTGTCCACCTCAGGTAACTGGGGAGGCTGAGCCACTGGGCCATATAGGACACCTAGCACACAAAGTTACTCTACCTACTCAGGGGAGCAGCAAAAATGCAAAGACAAAGAAACAGATCACAAACGAAAGAAATGGAGGAAAACAAACAACTGGATATAGAGTTCAAAACCATGGTTATAAGGTTTTTCAAGAATTTCCTAGAAAAGGCCGATAAATTTAGCAAGACCCTCAAGGATATGAAAAAGGACCAACTAGAAATTAAACATTCTCTGACTGAAATAAAAAATATTATACAAAGACCTAACAGCAGACTAGATGATTCCAAGAATCAAGTCAAAGAGTTGAAATACAAAGAAGCAAAAAATACTCAGCTGGAAAAGCAAAAAGAAAAAAGAATCCAAAAATTTGAAGATAGTGTAAGGAGCCTCTGGGATAACCTCAAGCATACCAACATCCAAATTATGGGGGTGCAGGAAGAAGAGAGAGAGCAAGATACTGAAAACCTATTTGAAGAAATAATGACCAAAAACTTCCCCCACCTGGTGAAAGAAATAGACTTACAAGTCCAGGAAGCGCACAGAACCCCAAACAAAAGGAATCCAAAGAGGACCACACCAAGACACATCATAATTAAAATGCCAAGAGCAAAAGACAAAGAGAGACTATTAAAAGCAACAAGAGAAAAACA
The DNA here is from genome assembly GCA_026230045.1 of Corynorhinus townsendii. Lineage (NCBI taxonomy): Eukaryota > Metazoa > Chordata > Mammalia > Chiroptera > Vespertilionidae > Corynorhinus > Corynorhinus townsendii. Next base: position 202,193,288 of record JAPDVU010000002.1, read on the forward strand.
GTTAATTACCTACAAGGGAGCACCCATACGATTGTCAGCTGATTTCTCAACAGAAACTATGCAGGCCAAACGGGAGTGGCAAGAAATAGTCAGAATGATGAATAGCAAGAACCTACAACCAAGAGTACTCTACCCAGCAAAGCTATCATTCAGAATGGAAGGTCAGATAAAGAGCTTCACAGATAAAAAAAAGCTAAAGGAGTTCATCACCACCAAACCAGTATTATATGAAATGCTGAAAGGTATTCTTTAAGAAGAGGAAGAAGAAGAAAAAGGTAAAGGTAAAAATTATGAACAACAAATACGTATCTATCAACAAGTGAATCTAAAAATCAAGTGAATAAAAAATCTGATGAACAGAATAAACTGATGAATATAATAGAATCGGGGCATAGAAAGGGAATGGACTGACAATTCTCGGGGGGAAAGAGGTGTGGGAGGTGCGGGAAGAGACTGGACAAAAATCGTACACCTATGGATGAGGACAGTGGGGGGAGGTAAGGGCAGAGGGTAGGGTGGGAACCGGGTGGAGGGGAGCTATGGGGGGGAAAAAGAGGAACAATTATAATAATCTGAACAATAAAGATTTATTAAATTAAAAAAATGAAAGAAATGTGAGCCCTGGTTTTCCTGAATCCTATGTGAGTGCTTTTCCCACGAGCTTGCTTACTCCAGACCTCCTAATGCCAGGCTCTGCCAGCGTCTCTGCAGACAGGAAACCTTTATTTGACACGAGTGGCTCTGGGGAAGCACTGGGACACCCACCCACATTCTTGTTCGTTGCTGCCTGGGCGTCTCCTAGTCACCATGGAACAGCCTTCATCTCCTCGCTGAGGCCCAAGTCAGTTGCCTGTCCCCACCTGCCTGCAGGCTTGCTGGTCTCACCTGGCCCCAGGGTGGTGCTCGGCCACCTTGGTCAGCTCCTCCTCACTGTCGAAGGTCAGGAGCTGTACCCCATGGCGGGCAGCATACTGCAGGTGGGAGATGGGCTTGCAGGGGTGGGCATAGATGATGCGTGAGGGGGCCACGCCCAGGCCCAGCACCTGCTCCAGCTCCACCTGCCAGGGGCAAAGCCGGAGTAAGGGCCTGCCTCCCTGCTGCCCTGCTTTTTGGGCACAGGAGCCACAGGCATGAGGGCTGTCCCCTACTGAGCCCCTACTGTGCATCTGGCCCAGCGCTGGGCACTTATTGTGCTATTTAAGCTTCTAGACTGCTCTAAGGAACATAGAGTCGAACCCATTTAAAAGACCAAGAAACTGAGGCTCCAGTGAAATGGCCGGGCCAGGAAAGAACAGGGTCTGTGGATTAAAGCACATGTTCCCTTCACTCCTTAGCTCAGGCTGACTGCCCTCGTCACCTAGACCAGAGGAGGGTGGACCACTCCTAGTTCATTCATTTATTCTTTCACAAACAACTGGGCACCACACACATTAGCCGCTGCTTATTCGCTGCTGTCCCACTTCTGGACTCCTGGAAATTAGCCTTTTTCCCTAGGAATGTCAGGTCTATGAACGAGGCAACTGGCAGTGGACCCAGGCTCACCTGGCTGGCACAGTCGAAGCCGGTTCCCAGGGCGGCCAGGACACGCAGCACCCAGGGGCTGCTGTTACACTTTACCGCATAGAAGGGCGAGACCCTGGGCAGGGCCTGGCAGAAGGCCTGATGGCGGCTTGCCAACACACCCAGGTCAGCCACCATGAAGGGGTCTCGGTGGTCCTGCCAAGGCAGAGAGAGAGGCAAGAGAGGCTGGGCATTGTGTCATTTCATTGAATCCTCACAATGTCTCCATGCGGCAAATACTACTGTTATTCCAGTTAGGAAAAGAGGAAACTAAGCCTGTAAAATCTCTTTTCTCTTTTTAAAAATGTTTCCTGCTTATTGAACTTACTGGGGTGACACTAGCTAACAAAACTATACAGATGTCAGATGCACTAAAATGTGAGTCTTCCCATCAAGGTCAAAAGCAAGTAACATGGCAATGGTAGGATTTGAGCCTGGATGTTCTAACTCCCACAACAGGAAGACAAGAGGGCAAGAAGCTTTGTAGACCAAATGGGCTCCAGGACTCTCCAAACCTCACCCAGATTGCTTGGCACAGGATGAAATCCCAGGAGCTGGTGGGGGACTAGAAGGGGACAGGAGAACTATCCCATGCCACCCAGGGAACACAGCTATTCAGTAAGACCTAGTAAACTGACTTATAAAACGCAAACAGAAAGTCTAATTTTGTCCCTGCCTAAGTAGGGACTGAGACCCACCCTCTCCACTCCCCACTCCATGACCTTGCCCTCCCCTCCCTCCTCTCCCCTCACCGAATCAGAGAGCTCCCGGATCTTCTTCAAGACCACCTCCATGGCAGATTCCTCAGGCCCCAGGGGGATGGTATCCTTCAACAACGAGCTTCCAGAGCATCCTTCCTTCTCCTGCGAGTCCTTGAGGGTGGTGCTCGTCCCTGACTGTCCATCAGAGCCCTCTGCCAGGGACACTCCCAGCATCCTGGAAAGGCCTTGCTCTGAGGACACTCCTCCCTCCTCCGCCCAGCGCCCTGTTGGCCCGTGGAGCCAGAGTTCCTAGGCCAGTAAGTCCTCGGCGCTCCCATGCAGCCACATAGAGCTCCATGGAGCCCTTGTGAACTTTCCCATCTGTAGGATGGACCACTGGCCAGGCCCAGCCTGCTTCAGAGACCTAGTTTGGGACCAAGGGAGATGCTCAAAAGACCTCATACCTTAGGTGGTTGGCATCCTCTTCCAGGCTCTTTCATTCACATGCTCCCATTCACAGATGAGAAATGTGACCCACAGAAAAGGTAAGTGCAGAGTCCACGATCTTTAGCTTATAGGGCTAAAGATTACAGGGGATCACTTAGTCCAACATTCCACTTTACACACGTGGACAAGTGACCCAGAGAGAGGAAAAGACTTACCCAAGGTCACCAAGTGGTCAGTAGCTGAGCTGGGACTGGCACCTGCGCTGCCTAAAGCAGGCACTGCACCTGCTGCTGGCCACGCACCCCTGAGACTGAAGTGAGGGCCACCTACAGCCTCAGTCCTTCTGTTTCAGCAGTTGGGACTGCACCCATGGGTCCCTCTCCACCCCCAGACACACCTGGTGCCAATCATCACCTGCTTCCTCAGGCCCAGCACAGGGGACCAGGAGCTATGGGGTCTTGGGCTTCAGGTAAATCCCTTTGGGAAGAGCAGAACTCACTCAGATCTCAGGCCAGGTGAAGTACCTGTGAAGCCTGTCCCTCCAAACCATGGCTACCACGACCCACTCAGCCAAAACTTCCCAGCTCTGAGTGGGCCACACAACAGGCCCTCAGGGTGAAGTCAGACTCCCATTATGAATGAACACCAGTGATGATCAGAGTAGAGAGACCCTGGAAACCCAGTGACCCACCTTCCCACCTCAAAGATGGAAACACCGTGAGCTCAGAGGTCTTCTGACAGATCAGCAAAGCTGGAGTGGTGCTGGGATGGGAACATGACCTCAGACTCCAGCTGGTCTCTCTCGGTGCTATGTATCTGCCCTCCCTGAACACTTAAATATCTGGCTAGGAGACTCTTATTGGAAAGTGAGCCCTCTGAGTCACTTGGCGTCCAGTCACACCCCCACATTCTCACTGCCCTTTCTCTCCATATGGGTTGCTGAGATCTTACTCTGACTTGTTGGTCCACCCAGGATCAAGCATCAGGCTGAGTCTCTGGGCCTGCCCCCAAGGCTTCTCTGACAGCCATTCAGCCCAGGCCAGGATGGGGAGGTGATAAAGATCTCAGGGACACAGAGCCCAGGCCCTGAGCCCTTCTACCTCTGTGGCAGCTTGAGGGAGGCAGTTCATCCCCTGAACTCAACAAAGCATTTGGGGATACAAATTAGCTTTGGAGGGATTTTGGTCAGGGTGGTGGTGAATATAATGTCATTATTTAGTGCTTACTCACTACCAAGCGCCCTGCCATGTATTAAACCCTTTAACACTCACAAAACCTTATGGATATAGTTGCAATTATCTTACAGGTAATGAAACCAAGGCACAGAGAGGTAGGATAATAATAGAATCTATATACTAGGATCACAGAGAGTGCATGAGATAATGCATGCCAATCTCATATCTAGCACCTTCATATTACTGGTTAAGAACTTGTTAAACTGAGAGAGAAAACCAAGTTGGCAGCCTAGGTAAATGCCAGGACTCCCTGCCTCTCACAACCACATCAAAATTGCCACTAAAATACAGAACAACCATCATTCAGGACTGCCTGAACTCTGGCTGAATGGAAGTCCTACAACTAGAGAATTAAAGAAGCATATCAATACTGGTAGGAAGGGTAGAGGCGTGAAATGGGCTTCTGGAGTCTGAGACAGGTTCCACTCACAACACCACTCCAGCTTTGCTGATCTGTCAGAAGACCTCTGAGCTCACGGTGTTTCCATCTTTGAGGTGGGAAGGTGGGTCACTGGGTTTCCAGGGTCTCTCTACTCTGATCATCACTGGTGTTCATTCATAATGGGAGTCTGACTTCACCCTGAGGGCCTGTTGTGTGGCCCACTCAGAGCTGGGAAGTTTTGGCTGAGTGGGTCGTGGTAGCCATGGTTTGGAGGGACAGGCTTCACAGGTACTTCACCTGGCCTGAGATCTGAGTGAGTTCTGCTCTTCCCAAAGGGATTTACCTGAAGCCCAAGACCCCATAGGTCCTGGTCCCCTGTGCTGGGCCTGAGGAAGCAGGTGATGATTGGCCCAGGTGTGTCTGGGGGTGGAGTGGGACCCATGGGTGCAGCCCCAATTGCTGAAACACCCATGTGTGGTGTGTTTTTAATCAGGAGTGATATCTTGGCTGCAGAGGCCTCCCGTGAGGAGCAAAGGATCCCAGCCCCTTTTCCATATGAATAGCCTGTCCCCTCAGCCCAGGATTTCAGTGCTGTGATGAGATCTCCCTGTGACAAGCTGGGATTGTAGCTGAGTGACATAGAGGCTGCTGATGACCCAGGCAGTTCCTCTCTTTTTTTAAAATGTATTTATTGATTAAGGTATCACATATTTGTCCTCATCCCCCCATTCCCATCCCAAACCCCTCCCCATGCATGCCCCCACCCCCCTGTTGTCCATGACCACTGGTTAGGCTTATATGCATTCATACAAGTCCTTTGGTTGATCTCTCCCCCTTACCCCTACTGAGGCAGTTCCTCTTAAAGAGCTGGCACACAAAATTACTCGACCTCACTTCCTCTGAGCTCCAGTGCTAGGGCAGCAGCTTGAAAGGATCCAGGGACATATGGGGAGTAACTAAATTGTCTGACATCAGGACAAGAACTCCAGGACAACTTTCTCCAAGACAAAAGTGCTAGAAGGGGTCATTGTTCCTTTGCTGAGGCCTCCCCTGCTGAAGAGCTGACTGACAGGCACCATTTCTGCATTTCCATCAACCTGGCTCACACTGTTCACTCTACCCTGGTGATTCCCTGAGACCCTGCCCCACCCAATTTGCAACCCTACCCGATTTGCAGCCCTATCCAAGGGTCTGCAGAGTCTTTTCCATATGAATGGCCTGTCCTGGCTCAGGCTTCAGACTTCCTTAAAATCTCTCAAGCAAGCAGCAGCTGGTGTCAGCAAGCCCCATACCACTCAATAAGAGGCCCCATGTCTGGCACTAGCAGCGGCCTGCCTTGCTTCACAGCTTGGCCTCTTCTGGGTACTTCTAAACCCAATACAAGTAGCAGCCATCTGCAGATCACTCTGCAGCTCTGGCTAGGTGGCCCCAGGCAGGACACAGGCAGTGTCTGACTTTGAACCTCCAGAGGGGCCCCAGAGCCAGTGTACCCAATGGACAGCTTCAGACCATGCCAGATTACAACTCTACATATCCATGAGCAGCACATTCAAGGGGCAGACTCAGAGCATCAAAGCCCCACTGAAGCAAGTCCCGCTCCATAGGAGTGTCTCCTGCATGGCAGCTCTTCCACTGTAGTAACAGCTGGAACTCACAGCCCATTGGCCTGGAGGTCAATTCCTCCCAGCGATGCTAATAGCAATCAAGGCTCAACTACAGCAAGACAGTACACACAGCCCACAAAGGGGCGCACCTAGAGTCCCCAGCTCAGGTGGTGGGGAAGGCTGAACCACTGGGGCCTACAGGATACCTACTATACAAGGCCATTCTACCAATTCCAGGAGACATAGCAGCTCTACCTAATACATAGAAACAAATACAGGGAAATAGCCAAAATATGGAAACAAAAAAACAAATCACAAATGAAAGAACAGAAGAAATCTCCAGAAAAAAAGAACTAAATGAAATGGATGCAAGCAAACTACTAGATACAGAGTACAAAACAATGGTTATAAAGATACTCAAGGATCTTAATGAGAGCTTCAAGGGACTTAGTGAGAATTTCAAGGAAATTAGTGAAAACATTAAAGACATAAAAAAGGACCAGTCAGATATGGAGGATACATTAACTGAAATTAAGAATCATTTACAGGGAATCAACAGCAGAGTAGAATATTCCAAGAATTAAATCAGTAATTTGGATTATGGGGAAGCAAAAAACACCCAACCAGAAGAGCAAAAATAAATAAAGATTTTTAAAAAAATAGGAAGATAGTGTAAGGAGCTTCTGGAACAACTTTAAACATACAAACATTTGCATCATGGAGGTGCCAGAAGGAGAAGAGTGAGAGCAATATATTGAAAACCTATTTGAAGAAATAATGACAGAAAACTTCCCCTACTTGGTGAAAGAAATAGACTTATAAGTCCCAGAAGTGCAAAGGCCCACACCAAGACACATCACAATTAAAATGCCAAAGGTTAAAGACAAAGAGAGAATCTTAAAAACAGCAAGAGAAAAACAGTTAGTTACTTACTAGGAAGCACCCATATCACTGTCAGCTGATTTCTCAACAGAAACGTTGCAGGCCAAAAGGGAGTGGCAAGAAATATTCAAAGTGATGAATAGCAAGGACCTACAACCAAGATTACTCTACCCAGCAAAGTTATCATTCAGAATTGAAGGTCAGATAAAGAGCTTCACAGACAAGAAAAAGCTAAAGGAGCTTGTCACCAGCAAACCAGTATTACATGAAAGGTTGAAGGGTCTTCTTTAAGAAAAAGAAGGAAAGAAACCAAGATGGCGGCATAGGTAAACACCTAAACTGCTGCCTCGCACAACAATTTCAAAACTACAACTAAAAGATAAAATAGACATCATCCAGAACTATAGGATTTTACAACTAGAAGGAAAGAGAAAAGCACGTGGAGACTCAGAGGAGCTGCAAAAGGCTGAGATAAGGTGATGCGCACGCATATGCAGAGGACTGGTGGCTGAGTGCGTGGCTGGCTTTCTCAAGTGGGAGGGAGACAAAAGCTCCCGACTGCGCTGAACTCCAGTTCAGGGGGAAACCCTGGGGACCCAGACTCAGACGGAGGGAATCTGGACTGTCAGGAAAAGAGAAAGCACACTGAGACTCGGGGGAGCTATGAAAGGCAGAGGTCCAGAGGTGCACGCACAGAGAGGACTGACTGCTCAGTGCACGGCTGGCTTTCTCAAGTGGGAGGAAGACAGAAGCTCCCAACTGTGCTGAACTCCAGTTCTGGACGAGACTCTGGGAACCCAGACTCATTTTGGGAGAAAATGGACTGTCTGGAAGTGGGCAAAACTCAAGGGTGGCTTTCTCTCAGAGGTGTTTCCAGTGAGGGACACTGAGACCCAGGGGGCTCATAGGGCAGGGCTGATGGGAAGCCAAGGCTGTCTGCTCCACCCTGAGACTCCGCCCCATCCAAGCTGAGTACAGAGGCTTTTGCAATTTTGCAAGTCTTGTGTCATAAGGGTGTCTCCAGCACAGAAGTTCTCCCAGTGTAGACACAGCTGATCCTCACAGCCAGTTGGCCTGGAGGTCAATTCCTCCCAGTGATACCAACAACAATCAAGACTTAAATACAACAAGGCTGTGCACACAGTTCACAAAGGGGTGCACCAAGAGTGTCCACCTCAGGTAACTGGGGAGGCTGAGCCACTGGGCCATATAGGACACCTAGCACACAAAGTTACTCTACCTACTCAGGGAAGCAGCAAAAATGCAAAGACAAAGAAACAGATCACAAACGAAAGAAATGGAGGAAAACAAACAACTGGATATAGAGTTCAAAACCATGGTTATAAGGTTTTTCAAGAATTTCCTAGAAAAGGCCGATAAATTTAGCAAGACCCTCAAGGATATGAAAAAGGACCAACTAGAAATTAAACATTCTCTGACTGAAATAAAAAATATTATACAAAGACCTAACAGCAGACTAGATGATTCCAAGAATCAAGTCAAAGAGTTGAAATACAAAGAAGCAAAAAATACTCAGCTGGAAAAGCAAAAAGAAAAAAGAATCCAAAAATTTGAAGATAGTGTAAGGAGCCTCTGGGATAACCTCAAGCGTACCAACATCCAAATTATGGGAGTGCCAGAAGAAGAGAGAGAGCAAGATACTGAAAACCTATTTGAAGAAATAATGACCAAAAACTTCCCCCACCTGGTGAAAGAAATAGACTTACAAGTCCAGGAAGCGCACAGAACCCCAAACAAAAGGAATCCAAAGAGGACCACACCAAGACACATCATAATTAAAATGCCAAGAGCAAAAGACAAAGAGAGACTATTAAAAGTAACAAGAGAAAAACAGTTAATTACCTACAAGGGAGCACCCATACGATTGTCAGCTGATTTCTCAACAGAAACTATGCAGGCCAGACGGGAGTGGCAAGAAACAGTCAGAGTGATGAATAGCAAGAACCTACAACCAAGAGTACTCTACCCAGCAAAGCTATCATTCAGAATGGAAGGTCAGATAAAGAGCTTCACAGATAAGAAAAAGCTAAAGGAGTTCATCACCACCAAACCAGTATTATATGAAATGCTGAAGGGTATTCTTTAAGAAGAGGAAAAGGTAAAGATAAAAATTATGAACAACAAATACATATCTATGAACAAGTGAATCTAAAAATCAAGTGAATAAAAAATCTGATGAACAGAATAAACTGATGAATATAATAGAATCAGGGGCATAGAAAGGGAGTGGACTGACAATTCTCGGGAGGAAAGGGGTGTGGGGGGTGTGGGAAGAGATTGGACAAAAATCGTACACCTGTGGATGAGGACATTGGGGGGGGGGGGGCGCGGTAAGGGCAGAGGGTGGGGTGGGAACCAGGTGGAGGGGAGCTATGGGGGGAAAAAAGAGGAACAATTGTAATAATCTGAACAATAAAAATTTATTAAATTTAAAAAAAGAAAAGGGAGGAGGAAAAGAGGAGGAAGAGGAGTAGGAGGAGAAGAAAAGAGATAAAAATATGAACAATAAAATGGCAATAAATACATATCTACCAACAATTGAATGTAAAATTAAAATAAATTGCCCTAGCTGGTTTGGCTCAGTGGATAGAGCATCAGCCTACAAACTGAAGGGTCCCAGTTTGATTCTGATCAAGGGCACAAGGCCAGGTTGTGGGCTCAGTCCCCAGAAGGGGGCATGCAGGAGGCTGCCAATCAACGATTCTCTCATCGTTGATGTGTGTGTGTCTCTCTCTCCCCCTCTCCCTTCCTCTCTGAAATGAATAAAAATATTTTTAAATAAATAAATAAAATTACAATAAATGAACAAGAAATCTAATGAACAAAATAAAATATTGAATAAAATAGAACCAGAGGCATGGAAACATGGAATAGACAGATGAGTCCCATCAGGAAGTGGGGAGAAGGGGTGGGAAGAGGTAACTGAAAAACTTATATGCATATATGCATTACCTAAGGACACAAACAATAGGGTGGTAAAAGCCTGGGGCAGGCCGGGAACAGGGTAGAGGTGCTAATGGGGGGAAAACGGGAGACCTCTGTAATACTCTTGACAATAAAGATTTTTTTTAAAGAACTCATTTAACTAGTTTATGATAATAATGATGCATTATAAGGAACTTAGAGATCACCTACACCAGCAATTTTTAAACTTTTTGCCATAAAAACTAAAATATGGACCCCCCCCCCACAGTGGATATTTGTCCTGTCTCATGGCTGCCCACCATCTATGAACACCCCCTCCTCCAATCTTTCCCCTCTGCCATGGGGAAGCAAGAAATGGACCTTCCCAGACTCCTTTGTAGCAGGGATGTGTGAGGATGTGACCTGGGCTCTATCAGATTCGTTTGCCGGCATGAGGATCAGCTGGTTCTAACAGTGACTGCAGCAGCATGTGGGTTGTGGTGGGATAGTAGTTAATATAATTATTACCTGTTCTCATCTGGAATAATCTGATCTCCTATAAAATCAGGCTCTGGGGACCAAATGTTTGCTGACATAGAATGGCAGGAAAGGCACATATTGGGGGTGGAGTGACATCTAAGAGTATGAGAGAATTTAGAGGAATAAAAGAATAAGCTCAGAGTCATCATTTATTGGCACAAGGCATGATCAGAGAACCAGGAACTATCTATGACTGTGCTATGAGGAATCCCTCACCTCTTGTAGCTGAAGAGATAAAGAAGCTAATAACAAAAACTAAAATCAAAGTTTAAGAATGTAAGTTGTTAAATTACAGCCTTACTTTGCACACGTGTGCGCACATACACACACACACACCACAAACAAAAGGTATCAAATGGCCGACAAGCACATGAAACGATACTCAACATCATTAGTTATCAGAGAAATGCAAGGTAAAACCATCATGAGATGCCACTCAGCCTCGCTAGCATGGCTAAGATGAAAGAGGCTGGCAAGGCCAAGTGTTTTGGAAGATGCAGAGCAGCTGGAACTCCCATTCCTTCTGCTAAGACTACTGCAGAACCTCTTTGGTGGTATTTACTTAAGCTAAACATACACCAACCTATGACTCAGCAACTCCACTCTGAATAATATACCCAGAGCAGTAAGAAATGCCCAACAAAAATATATCCACCAAAGATACGTACAAATGTTCACAGCAAGTCTATTTACAATATCCTCAATTGGGCACAATCCAGAAGTCCATCAACCATAGAATTGGTAAATAAATTCATGTCTATTTCATGGAATACTACACAGCAATGAAAGAAGACCTAATGCAAAAAAAAAAAAAAATGAGTGAATCTCACATACCTAATGTTGAGCAAAAAAGCCACTCCCAAAATAATGACACATACATACTTTAAGACTCCATTGATATGAAATTCAAACACAAGAAAAGTAATCTATGCTGACAGTACTCAGAAGACTTAAGACCTCTGAGTAGCTGCCAGTGACTGGGAGAGGGTGTGAGGGAGCCTTTGGGTGCTGGAAGTGTTCTATAGCTTATAATCTTCATCTATATCTTATAAATGTAATCTTCATCTTTTTACATATACATACATGCATATGTATATATAATCTGTATTCATACGTATATAGTATATATAGTCACTCAGAAGTACACTTACTGAAATTACATAGCTATATCAGGCCTCTGATCTCATGTGAAAGTTGAAGGATTGACTTTGAAAGACAGCATCCTAAGAATTGTAATAAAGAGATATGGGAATATTTAGAAGTCTCAGAGTACCTTAAACCCACAGACCCATTATGAATCCCTTGTCAGCATAAGTAACCTTCAGTCCTGGTTGATGAGGCCGTTCCCCACTGTTTAAAGATCCCTATCATAAACTTGTCCAGGGTGCAAGCAATAGTCACTCTCTTCATAGACCATACCAAGCAGCATTCAGATCTGAAAGTCTTAAAACTTAAAGGCTGAAGGTAGTCATAGATGGCTTACAAAGCTTTGTTCTCTTCACACATCCTCTTGTACATGGTGGCTCTTCAGAAGTCTGCAGACAGGCTCACAGGACCCTACCTAGCTCTCCTGTAAACCCAATGCCTTTAGATTTTATTGTCCTGGTGACCGCCTCTGCACCTCAGAAGTTATGAAACATGCCCCAGGTCACAACGTGAGTCACAGTCACAGTCCACGAAATCCTGTAGCCTCCTTGGACAGGCAGCAGAACAAGAACACCCTCAGGCTGGGACCCATGAGTGCCCTTGTGCAGTGACTCCGTTACCGGAAGTGACTTTGCATGGGGGCTGGAGTCATCCCAGAGGCCCCCCCACTCCCGCCCCTACCCCCCCCCCCGCCCCGCCTGCTCCTGCCTGAGGCCGCCCCGTGGAGCAGAGTGTGCTCTCCCAGTTTCACCCCAAGAAGGACTTGTCCCCATTTTGTGGATGAGGAAATTGAAATCAAAACAGGATAAATGACCTGCTCAAGGCACACCACTGATACCAAGCCGATTTGGACTCCAGGCCTGACTGCAGGGCCTGTGCTCTTAGGGCGCTGTGTAAAACACACTGACCTGGTTTGGATTTGAGAAATGAGGTCTAAATAGCAGCTGTTTCATTGGGTAATATTGTGAAGGTCAAAGAAGATGCCATATGCAGGACACTTGATGACACATCATAAATACCACATAAGTCCTTTTTTTTAAATTCTTACCCAAGGTCATATTTAGAGAGAGGAAGCTGAGAGAGAGAGAAACATCAATGTGAGAGTGAAACATCTATCGGTTGCCTTCTATACTCCCCAACTAGGGATTAAAACCCAACCCAAGCATGTACCCTGACCAGAATGGAACCGGCAACCTTTGGGTTGCTCAACCAAGTGAACCACAACGGCTGGGAGCCTCACATGTTTTAACTCATGATGGTGATAGTGATGCCAGTGGTGTGACTTCTGGAAGAGGCTCCACAACAGGGCTCCCGGTTTGACCTGTTGAGGCTCCCTTGAGACCCAATGAAGCCTAATGACACTCTTCTGAAGGAAGCTTCAAGACGCTACATTTGCCATTAAGTACCCCAAGGTGCTCCAACACCTTCAATTTTCACAGATAGAAATGAGGCCTCTGACTGATATTTCTAGGTCTCCTTCCCAGCTTGGAAGGTCTTCTGTAGATTCGAAGCAGGTGTCTGGAGCTTGCCTCCCTGGGAAGGGGGAAGACCTCTGCCTTCTGGAAAAATGCAAAAGATGCCTGTCTCTATGACATAACTCTCCATAGCAAGATGATTACCTCTGGGAACCACAGGGGAAGCACAGAATACACTGGATTTCAATCTGCCCTGAGGCAGGAAAATAATGGCTGAGCCTCCCCTGCTCCAGCTTTGGGCGGGCAGCTCTGCCACAGCAGGCCTCACAGCACCGTGGAAGTCCTGAGATCAGGAGGAAGGACAGCTGGCTGCTTTCAACACTTTTATGATGAAACCAAAAAGAGCAAGACCATGGAGAGAAGCACTCATCATGTTAATCCATCTACACACATTATGAGAGCATCTATTCTGTGCTAGGCACACCATGGGGCAGGCAGAGAGGCAATCAGAATCTCCTAGTAAACTGATGAGTAATGTTTTATACATCTCATAAAATACTCGGGAGGGAAGACACACTCTACTTGGGGAAGCTGGGAGTGTTCCTCTTGAACTAGACCTGGAAGGAAGACTGGGGCTTGTTAAACAGATAATAACAGAATAATTATGTTAAAGAGCTAAAAATAATGTCAGGCACTTTGTATTCATTTTATCTACATGTCCCAAACTGTACTCATGACCTTTACCTCCAATATGACCTCTGCCAGCTTTTCCATCTCAGTGAAAATTACTGCCAAGTGCATAAACCAAGAAATTCAGATTCATCCTTTTCCCCAGCTCATTCTCACTCTCCAATACACATCCCAATTCCCATTTTCCTCATGTGTTTCCCCAGTCATCTACTTCAGTTGAGTCTCTCTGGTCTGCCCTTCAATCCACTCTGCATTGCAGTCACAGTGACCTCTTCTGAGAGCACATGTGAACATGGTCCATTCCCTTTAAAATTCTTTCAATAATTTGGGATTCCTCACATGACTGACAAGGTCTTCCTACTGTTGTCCCCAATGTCAGTTCTTGCCTCGGTTAGTGTCACGGATCCCCTCACTGTCTACTTCACAACAGAACAGGTCTTCTTTTAACAGGTCATATTCTCAGGCTCCTCCCATCACCTCACTACCTTCATATATGTTCTTCCCATGAGCACCTCACACTCCCCACTCCTCCCACCTTCCTTTGTGGACCCCACTTTCACCAATCTTCCTTGGCATTGAAACACCATGCTGACGATCACCAATGGCCTACATTTTCCCAATGGCTATCTTAGTGCCCACCCACCCTCACACAGTTGAATTCCTTCTTTCTTGAATCATTTCTTCTCTTAGTTTCTATGACTCATATCTTCTCTATGGACTCTCACTTCCTGGCTGAACTGGGCAGCCCCAGAGATGTAAGGTCCATCCAGTGGGATTGACACCCATGTCCATACCTCTCTCCTAGTTCATGTCTCTCCTATGTTCAAGTCTCTCTCCCATGTTCATGTCTCTCTCCCATGTTCATTTCTATCTCCCATGTTCATACCTCTCTCCCATGTTCATACCTCTCTTCCATGTCCATACGTCTCTCCCATGTCCATACGTCTCTCCCATGTCCATACCTCTCTCCCATGTTCATGTCTCCCATGTTCATGTTTCTCTCCCATGTTCATACCTTTCTCCCATGTTCATACCTCTCTTCCATGTTCATACCTCTCTCCCATGTTCATACCTCTCTTCCATGTTCATACCTCTCTCCCATGTTCATACCTCTCTCCCATGTCCATACCTCTCTCCCATGTCCATACGTCTCTCCCATGTCCATACCTCTCTCCCATGTTCATGTCTCCCATGTTCATGTTTCTCTCCCATGTTCATACCTCTCTCCCATGTTCATACCTCTCTCCCATGTTCATACCTCTCTTCCATGTTCATACCTCTCTCCCATGTTCATACCTCTCTTCCATGTTCATACCTCTCTTCCATGTTCATACCTCTCTCCCATGTTCATACGTCTCTCCCATGTCCATACGTCTCTTCCATGTTCATACATCTCTCCCATGTCCATACTTCTCTCCCATGTCCGTACTTCTCTCCCATGTTCATACCTCTCTTCCATGTTCATACCTCTCTCCCATGTTCATACCTCTCTCCTGTGTTCATGTCTCCCATGTTCATGTCTCCCATGTTCATACCTCTCTCCCATGTTCATACCTCTCTTCCATGTTCATGTCTCTCTGCCATGTTCATGTCTGACCACTTGCTTACATCTGACTCCATTTGACAGTTTCTCAAACCTACCTGTCCAAACTGAGCTCTCGATTTGAACCCCCCTAAGCTGCCTCTCCCTTCACCCCCAGCATCCTCATTTGTGGATTGCTCTGACCAAAAGCCGTGGAGTCCTTCCTGACTCCTCTCTGCTCAGACTCCACATCTAACCACTCAGCAAATTCTCCTGACTCAACCTTTACAGCCTGTCCTGAGCCTGGTCCTTCTCACTACCTGCACCACGACCACCCAGCATTTGCAGGGTTGACAGGAGCCCCTCAAGTTCTCTGCATTCTCTCACTGCATTCACCTCCTCAAACCTTCTGGCGCCTTTCCACCCTCTCAGAACAGGCAAAGCCCTGACTCACCAGGAGGTTTGAGAACATTAGCCCTTGGACCCTCCTTCTTCCTCATTTCCCAATACCTCCTCTCACTCACTCTGCTCATCTGCTGGAGGCTAATTCCAGCAGGTCCTAAATGCAAGAAGTTCATCAAAAGGTTGGTGAATTTTAGGGCTTCAGAAAGGCTGAAAATCTGCATATTATTACCTGCTGCTGGACAGCTGTAGGCATTTCCCCCAACCTATTTATACTTTACTGTTTACCAAACCTTACCTTTGATATGTATATCTGCTTTGCTATAGGGCAAAATGTTGATAAAAAAGCTTTGAGTCCAGAGATTAGGGGAACTTAGTTATTAAAGCCGCCTTCCCTGGCTTTTCCCCATGCCTCCCAAATTCATATTTCTTCTCAAGCCTCTTTATTAATTTGTATCACAGTCCTTTCTCCAGATTCCTGAACCCTAGTAAATGCTGAGAAAGACCCAACATTAATGGCTCCCAAGACAAGGATATCTGGAGAAGAAGATTCGCCAGAGCAAAGAAAATAAGTTAAATCACTGGTAAAGGTGTGGGGATTCACTGTGTGTAAAGCTTTTACCAAGCCTTGGAGGTCACAAACCAAGGTGGGCAAGAAAGTCTTTTGTTTTAAGCCAGACTATAATGTCCATACCTCTCTCCCATGTTCATGTCTCCCATGAAGAATTTGGGTCAACGGCAAAAGTATCATTGTAAATTTTTAGCTTGTATGCTTAAGGATAAAGAAATTGAAGTGTCAAAAGGCACTTTTTAAAATCAGGCTCAAGGAAAATGAGTGCCTTTGTCATCTTTAACTATGTGGGTTCTTGTTCAAATTGCAAAATACCTAATTTGTGTTGCAGGATGCCTTTAATTCATTAAGAAAGGAAACCTGGGCAGCCAAGTCAGTTGCTAAATTTCCCAAAACAAGCAGGATGTGGGAGTGGAGAGACAAAGTTAACAATAAGGCTGCCAGAAAGTCAATACATTATCTCTGTTACAGAATTTGCCAAAGTAAATGCCTTGGATAATAATAATTGGCTTTAAAATCTCAAAATCGTTGAAACATAGATAAATAATATATTAATTATAAAGAGCTAAGCAGCCCCGGGGAAAACTACTTTTGCTCCTTATTGAAGGAGGGGGCTGGGCTAGTCACATTCCCCCAGCACAAAGAACGTGGTGATTTTACATTCAAGTAGCTACAGGCTTGCTTCCAAAGTCGTTTGGCAACTTAAAACTTTGGAGTTTGCTGAATTAGGTGGTGTAAAACTTATTAAATATCTAGGTATTTTGAAATGACAATACTGAAATATTAATCTGAATTTTCCTCATGAAAATTCTAGAGGATAGAATTGAAGCTATTAATTAAATATGTCTTTTATTTTTTTAAAATGTGAAGTTATTATTAATCTGAGAAATGCTAAGTATTTAACTTGCCAGCTAAAATTTAAGGCTTCTAAGAGTTTAAAGTACAAATTAAGTTGAGAGAAATTACATAGTTATGGTAACAAAATGCATAAAGTATAGAAATTTATTTTTGATAAAATAATTCTTGTGTATTTTTCTAGAAAAATTAGTAATTCAAAATATATTATAGTCCATGTGGTAAAATTTCAACCTAGATCTAATTAAAGAAAGAGAATTAACTCTATAGTCTGAACCAAATTTTTAATATAAAAACCAGTTTAAATTTCATTGATATCTTTTAGATTATAAAAGATATCAATGAAATTAATTAATTAATATTGTTACAGAAGACCAGGAAAAAAAAAAACAATTCATGCTTAGAGAAAGGGAGTTATATTTTATTAAGGGCAGGGCCAGAGAAAAATGTGCCTTTCAAATTCTGGGCGGCCCCACATGGAGGAAACCTTTTCTATTTATACTTTTCCTAGCTCTTTTGTCTCCCAAATTTGGAATGAGACTTCCAGGCCTTCTGGGAAAGAAGGCCTATGTGCTGGGAAGGGGCCATGAGACCATATCTCAAGGCCTGGCCTGGTGTCAGCACTGACAACTCTGTCTGGGGCATAGTCCACAGCCTCTCTGGAATGGGAGTAGTCTTATTTTCCTTATTATTTAAGCAAGCAAGCGTTTACAGAAGCCAAAATAGCAGGGTTAAATTTTCAAACAGCAGTTTTTATATAAGATGGATGCTTCATTCCCCACTGGTTTTATGTACATGAGTCAAATCATTGACTCTTTTGGGTCATTGTTGGCGAGTGAGTTATATTGACCCATGAGGACTATAAGCTTGATAAAATTAATTATCTGCTAAATAAAGTCAGTGGGCCTGTTTATAAGATAAGGGCCCGGAATGAGGGCCAGGACTAATCTTTAGAGGGTCCGAAGAGTCCTGGACTCTCTATTTTGCCTGGGCTGTCTTAAGTCAGGTGTGAAGCCACGTCAGGATCCTGTTGACCTTGACTACTGTGAGGGTGGTCCTTTCCAGGTAGGATTCAGTCCTTGTGTGGCAAATTTCTTTACCCAAACAGTCACCAGGGTGGAAGGATGGACCGGATCAGAAGTTGGTATAGGCAGAGTACCTTGGACATGATTCTAGACTGCTTTCTGGGTGGACTGTAAAGCCTGTAAAAACTTGAGTAAAGATTGGTTATGGATTTCAGCTTTTCTAGATTGGGTTTCCATGTAAGCTGCTGAGGTGGGTAGGTCAGGGTTTGGAAGAGTCACTAGAATCTGTAGAGGCCCCACTGGTTTTAGGGCAGCCTCTTGGGCTGCTTCATCTGCAGCTTCGTTCCCTCTTGCTTCCTGGGAGTCCCCTTGTCTCACATAGATAGAGACAGAAAGACTTAATTACATCTGGTAGTGCTAGTTGGCCCATCGTCCTTGCTCTGCTCATATCTGTCTAACTGACTAATATATTACCTCAAGGATCCTGGCTCTGAATTCTTTTAGGGAAAATGGACGTCAGTGGGCTCTTCTAGCTACTTCCTGCTGAGGTGGGTCAGAGGTTTCTCTCAGAGCCAAGAGATCCTTGCTGTCTGAGGGACAATGAGGCTGGGGCACAGAAGGAGGTGGCTTAAAGTTCCTTTGCTGAATATTCCACCACCACCCAAGAAGTACCCCTGTAACCCCGCCCTGCCAGGCTCGGACAATGAGATTTTCTTTATGTGTATTGGAAGGGTTAAAAAGAAGAAAATGGGGCAGAGGAAGATCCATTCTGTTTTGTAGAAAGCCTTGAGTCTAGCATAGTTCAGAAAAGTAAGAAACCAAGGACGCCAGCAGAGCGGGTTGTAGCCAGCAAAATCAACAAAAACCAATCTCTCCCCGCTGATTCCTGCTCCCCCCACCCCCCTGTTTTCTGCATTAACCATTTACTCTGTCCTTAGCAGGGGAAATAAGGCAAGTGGTTTGAGATCCTGTATAACCAGGCTTTTTACACTTAAGGAACAGCTGCTCTCCCTCCCAGATTTTCCTTCTTTACTCCAAGGCCCCAGAAGATCTCAACCTTCACCACTTCTGATATCTCCAACCATCTCCCTGTCACCCAGCCTAGGGCTTCTCTATCTCAGCAGGCTGAAGGTGAATTCCACTGCTTCTACCCTTTCTCACACCTGCTCCGGAGCAGTTTTTTACTCTCTTCCTCCCCCAGAGACCCACTGTAAATCTATGAGGAAGGGCAGGAGGTCGCAGTTCTTGGGACCACATGATTCTCTGTTTGCTAGAAGGGCTGAAAAAGGCAGCCTAAAAAGCAGTTAATTAAGGCTAATCTTAACCCCACAAGCCTTTGTTTAAACTTCTCTGGATTGGCAACCTTCACAAATTTTGTACCCTTAAATTAACCCTAGAATTCCAAAATTTTTAACTAACACAGCAAAATTATGAATCAAGGAAAAGCAATTAAAAGTTCTCTACTGTCTTCCCTCTAAAGCAGGATTTGCACTGTCTTTCACACAGACTCTCACACTTACATTTATACACCAGACAGTCGGAGTTTTTGACTTCTACCAGATATTTACTCAGAGTTTAAACAGTCCACCTGACTCCTGATTAATTGCCTGAGGAAGTCCTTGACTTCCGGGAGGTGATCAAGCTCCCCCTTCCACTCACTCAGAGTGGGCCTGACTGATAGGGCCCCTGCCTTACCAATTCTGTCAACAGGTCCAGAAGTGCCCATCCACTCTCTCCAGATGCCGGCCAAGTCCTAGGCTGAGGTCCAGGAGTGCCCAGAGTCCCCTGGTTCAATTCAGCTAAATCAGCAGAGCGGTGCCTCCCAGAGGCCTGTCTGGCTCCCCTGGCCCCCAAACCTGATCCATTCACTGGAGGCCAAAAGGCCAGCATGTTTGGCCTTCTTCCCGGTCAGGGACCCATTATGTTACAGAAGACTGGAAAAAAACCAAGCCATGCTTAGAGAAAGGGAGTTACATTTTATTAAGGGCAGGGCCAGAGAAAAATGTGCCTTTCAAATTCTGGGCGCCCCCCCATGGAGGAAACCTTTTCTATTTATACTTTTCCTAGCTCTTTTGTCTCCCAAATTTGGAATGAGACTTCCAGGCCTTCTGGGAAAGAAGGCCTATGTGCTGGGAAGGGGCCATGAGACCATATCTCAAGGCCTGGCCTGGTGTCAGCACTGACAACTCTGTCTGGGGCATAGTCCATGGCCTCTCTGGAATGGGAGTAGTCTTATTTTCCTTATTATTTAAGCAAGCAAGTGTTTACAGAAGCCAAAATAGCAGGGTTAAATTTTCGAACAGCAATTTTTATATAAGATGGATGATTCAATATAATCTATTATCTATATATTTGATGGTCTTTCCAAGTTAAATTTCAAGACTTTAACCAAGAGTTGGCTTTTGGAGCACTCCAAGTGCCCAGGAGTAATTAAAAATTTTTATTCTATCTTCATTAAAAGAAATTTTTTTTTGAAATAGGCCAATCTAATATACTTGAAATCACGTGGAAAGCTTTATCAAATAAAAATTAATTACTGTATTTTATTTATATACATATATTTTAAATATTATAAAGGTTTTTAAGGAGGGCAGGACAAGTTATTAAATATTTCTTAAGTAAAGCCAAACTTTTCAGCAATGTAATTTTAAAAACAAAAGCCCTGGCAGCCTGCACTTTAAATAGGCTGTGGGGGGGGGATTTTTTCCCCTCAAGAGAAACCAAGATGGCGGCATAGGTGAATACCTAAACTGCTGATTCGCACAACAATTTCAAAACTACAGCTAAAAGACAGAATAGACATCATCTAGAACCACAGGAAAGCTGGCTGAGTGGAAATTCTATAACTAGAAGGAAAGAGAGGGGCACACGAAGACTCAGAGGAGCTGCAAAAGGCTAAGGTATGGTGACACGCGTGCAGAGAGGACAGGCAGCTGAGTGCCTGGCTAGCTTTCTCTAGCGGGAGAGAGACGGAAGCTCCCGACTGCATTGAACCCCATTTCCGACTGCACTGAACCCAGTTCCAGGCAAGAACCTGGGGTCCCAGACTCATATAGGGGGAGTCTGGACTGTTGGGAAAAGAGAGGAGCACACAGAAACTCAGGGGAGCTGCAAAAGGCAGAGGTCTGGAGGAGCACGCGCAAGTGCGTGCAGAGAGGACTGACTGCTGAGTGTGCCGCTGGCTTTCTCTAGCGGGAGGAAGGCGGAAGCTCCCGACTGTGCTGAACTCCAGTTTTGGGCAAGAATCTGGGAATCCAGATTCATTGGGGGAGAAACTGGACTGTCTGGCAGCGGGCAAAACTCAAGTGTGACTTTCTCTCAGAGGTGCTTGCAGCGATTACCAAGGGACACTGAGACCCAGGGGCCTCATAGGGCAGGGCTGACAGGAAGCCAAGGCTGTCTGCTCCACCCTGAGACTCTGCCCCACCCAAGCTGAGCACAGAGGCCTTTGTAATTTTGCAAGTCTTGTGTCATAAGAGTGTCTCCAGCACAGAAGTTCTCCCAGTGTAGACACAGCTGATCCTCACAGCCAGTTGGCCTGGAGGTCAATTCCTCCCAGTGATACCAAAAATAATCAAGGCTTAACTACAACAAGGCGGTGCACACAGTTCACAAAGGGGTGCACCAAGAGTGTCCACCTCAGGTAACTGGGGAGGCTGAGCCACTGGGCCATATAGGACACCTAGCACACAAAGTTACTCTACCAACTCAGGGAAGCAGCAAAAATGCAGAGACAAAGAAACAGATCACAAACGAAAGAAATAGAGGAAAGCAAATGACTGGATATAGAGTTCAAAACCATGGTTATAAGGTTTTTCAAGAATTTCTTAGAAAAGGCCAATAAATTTAGTGAGACCTTCAAGGATATGACAAAGGGCCAACTAGAAATTAAACATACACTAACTGAAATAAAAAATATTATACAGAGACCTAACAGCAGACTAGATGATTCCAAGAATCAAGTCAAAGATTTGAAATACAAAGAAGCAAAAAACACTCAACCAGAAAAGCAAAAAGAATCCAAAATTTTGAATATACTGTAAAGAGCCTCTGGGACAACTTCAAGTGTACCAACATCAGAATTTTGGGGGTGCCAGAAGAAGAGAGAGCAAGATACTGAAAACCTATTTGAAGAAATAATGACCAAAAACTTCCCCCACCTGGTGAAAGAAATAGACTTACAAGTCCAGGAAGTGCACAGAAGCCCAAAAAAAAGGAAACCAAAGAGGACCACACCAAGACACATCATAATTAAAATGCCAAGAGCAAAAGACAAAGAGAGAATATTAAAAGCAGCAAGAGAAAAACAGTTAATTACCTACAAGGGAGCACCCATACGATTGTCAGCTGATTTCTCAACAGAAACTATGCAGGCCAGACAGTAGTGGCAAGAAATATTCAAAGTGATGAACAGCAAGAACCTACAACCAAGAGTACTCTACCCAGCAAAGCTATCATTCAGAATGGAAGGTCAGATAAAGAGCTTCACAGATAAGAAAAAGCTAAAGAAGTTTATCACCACCAAACCAGTATTATATAAAATGCTGAAAGGTACTCTTTAAGAAGATGATGAAGAAGAAAAAGGTAAAGATAAAAATTATAAACAACAAATACATATCTTTCAACAAGTGAATCTAAAAATCAAGTGAATAAAAAATCTGATGAACAGAATAAACTGGTGAGTATAATAGAATAAGGGGCATAGAAAGGGAGTGGACTGACAATTCTCAGGGGGGAAGGTGTGTGGGGGGTGTGGGAAGAGACTGGACAAAGGTCGTACACGTATGGATGAGGACAGTGGGGGGGAGGTAAGGGCAGAAGGTGGGGTGGGAACCGGGTGGAGGGGAGCTATGGGGGGAAAAAAGAGGAACAATTGTAATAATCTGAACAATAAAGATTTATTAAATTAAAAAACAATAGGCTGGGGGACATCACTTATACTTTACTAGAGGCTCGATGCACAAAGATTCATGCAAGAATGGGCCTTCCTTCCCCTGGCTGCCAGCACTGCCTTCGCTTCAGCTGGAGCCGCCTTTCCGCTCAGGCCCGGAGCTGCCTTTCCGCCTTCCCTCGCTGCCCAGAAGCCTGGAGCGGCTGGGGCGGTGCAGAACAATGATGCAAGTGTCTGCCCCACCTCGCCCTCGCCTATGTATGCAAATTAACCCACCATCTTCGTTGGGTTGATTTGCATACTCACTCCTGATTGGCTGGTCGGCATCATGAAGGTATGGTCAATTTGCATCTTACTCTTTTATTAGTGTAGATAGGTCAAATATATAAGTTTTCTTTTTCAATGGAGGTGCATACTTCAATTACTTACTAAATTTGCTGTTTAAAATATAATCAAGGTCTCATATAAATTAAGTTATATAAAGAAGCCAATATCTCTATAAGCAATTAGGTTTAACAAAAGCCAAAGTGAAAATTTGCTTAAAGTTACTGAAACCTCCCATAATCCCTCTGTGTATACAAATGAGCACTGGCAAAAAAGAATGCTGTTTAAAAATAAATTATAAAAAGGAGAAATTTTTAAATTGTGAAATCTCTTCTGCTAATATTTACAGGCTAAACTGGGGTTTATTATTCAAGCATTAAATCTAATCATTAGTAGTCACCATAATTAGAGAATCATTTAATATGTAGGCAGCAATATCAGCCAGCATCTGAAAAGCAACCATGTAGGTTGCATTGGTGTAAAAGAAAGAAAAAAGGTTTTTAAAAGAAACTCTCTAAAGGTAGTCTAGAAATTACTCTGGAAGGAAATAAGGAGAGGTTTCCTTCAAACATCTGGAAAACTGTGATTCAAAGACAATGTATTAGGCCTCAAAAAGAAAACTAAGTAATTTGAGTTTTTGCCTCCCTCAACAAAGTTTATGTGGGTATACTCAAAGACTGGTAGCAGAAGTTCAATTAGTATCCAAGAACAAATAAAGTTAGATAATGAGCCTTATCTCAGATTTTTTAAAATATATTTTATTGATTGTTTTACAGAGAGGAAGAGGGAGAAAGAATTAGAAACACTGATGAGAGAGAAACATCAATCAGATGCCTCCTGCACACTTCCACTGGGGATGTGCCCACAACCAAGGTACATGCCCTTGACTGGAATCGAACCTGGGAGCCTTCAGTCTGCAGGCTGACGCTCTATCCACTGAGCCACACCAGTTAGGGCAGCCTTATTTCAGATTAATCTAAACTGGCAAATTGAAATAAGTGAATATTCAGTGGAACTTAGTTGTACTTGGCAGGAAACCATTCCTGGAACATTAACTAATTTTTTACTGATTGTTTATCTCATAATAAAGCTGCTTAACATGCAATGAATCCAAAACAGTTATACTTCTATACTAAGAAGTGAATTAAAAACTTTCAAGGCTACATTACAGGATTTCCAAAAGCCTCTTGATATTATTTAAAACAAAAAAGAAGGGATAGTGAAGAAATATCCTGTAAGTAAATTACATCAAGCTTTAATTGCTTAAAATTTTTACTTAAAAATTTTTTTCACTTGTAATGCTGATGGCCAGACACATATGGTGTCAGAGTAAGCCAAAGGAAAATAGTTTGGGCAAAATGAAAGGATCCCAAGTCTAGTTTATAGAAAGGATTTCTTTATTAATCTTTGGTCAAGAATATGCTTATATATTTCCATAAAACTCCTCCAAGCCCGTGTGGATTCCTGCAACAATGGATCCGAGAGAGGAATTGACCAGACCACTCCAGCCACAGATGGCAGTGGCCCCAAACAACACACTGAGCAGACAGAGGAGAAACAGTCTAGAGAGGGAGGATGGTAAAGACGCCTTGCCATGCTAGCAGTCAGCAGCTGTGCATTGCTGCAGGTTGCCCGGGACAAAGCCAAAGAAGCTCAGAGTCGGACCTGCATTGCCATTCCTTTTGTCCACCATCCAGAACTGGAATATCATTGCTGTCTGTGAAGACCCATGTCCCACATGGTTCAGGGTTTGGGATCTGGAAAAGGGGCTGCATGCAAATGAAAGAGCTGAAACAATAAATAATAATTTGGAAATACTGGGGGCCAGGCAGGCAAGCCCAATGCAAGAGAAAGGACTTTCCCTGGTGCCCAGGCCTCGCCAACCTTTTATTCAATTTTGGATACACATCTAGCCCTTAGGCAGGTAATTGTGGTAACAGACAGACTATCTTAAAGGTCAGTAAATATTAGAAAGATTTACTCTGAGACTGTTTGGTCAGGAAATAGCTTGAGTCCCCATTGTCATGATTAAACAATCAGTGCACAGCTCTGGCCCTTGCCAGGGGCTCAAGGTTCACCAGGATTCCAGGATCCTTGTTTACACTTCTCTGATAGTGAAGACAATGGGTGGCTTCCTGCATCTCCCCGTTTCTTTTCCTTAGTAATTCTTGAAAAGTGAATGCTGCCTGAAGGGTTCAAGTCCTTTTAAGGCTCTTCATTCCGCATCTGCAGACTAGAAATAAACTTATGAGAACAAAAATGAGACAAGCAATAATGGTTATGCTGAGAGGCAAATGTAATGAGATGCAGTGGAAGGAGTTACATTCTCTCATGTCCTTTCTTTTCTTTTCTTTTTTTTAAAATAAATCTTTATTGTTCAGATTATTACAGGTGTTCCTCTATTTTTTCCCCCATAGCTCCCCTCCACCTGATTCCCCACCCCACCCCATGCCCTTACCCCCGCCACTGTCTTCATCCATAGGAGTAAGACTTTTGTCCAAGCTCTTCCCGCACCCCTCACACCTGCTTCCCCTGAGAATCGTCAGTCCACTCCCTTTCTATGTCCCTGATTCTATTATATTCACCAGTCCATTCTGTTCTTCAGATTTTTTATTCACTTGATTTTTAGATTCACTTGTTGGTAGGTATGTATTTGATGTCATTTTGTTGTTCATAATTTTTATCTTTACCTTTTTCTTCTTCTTCCTCTCCTTAAAGAATACCCTTCAGCATTTCATGTAATCCTGGTTTGGTGGTGATGAACTCCTTTAGCTTTTTCTTGTCTGTGAAGCTCTTTATCTGACCTTCAACTCTGAATGATAGCTTTGCTGGGTAGAGTAATCTTGGTTGTAGGTTCTTGCTGTTCATCACTTTGAATATTTCTTGCCACTCCCTTCTGGCCTGCATAGTTTCTGTTGAGAAATCAGCTGACAGTCGTATGGGTACTCCCTTGTAGGTAATTAACTGTTTTTCTCTTGCTGCTTTTAATATTCTCTCTTTGTCTTTTGCCCTTGGCATTTTAATTATGATGTGTCTTGGTGTGGTCCTCTTTGGATTCCTCTTGTATGGGGTTCTGTGCACTTCCTGGACTTGTACATCTATTTCTTTCACCAGGCAGGGAAAGTTTTCTGTCATTATTTCTTCTAATAGGTTTTCAATATTTTGCTCTCTCCCTTCTTCTGGCACCCCAAAAATTCGGATGTTGGTTCGCTTAAAGTTGTCCCAGAGGCTCCTTACACTATCTTCATATTTTTGGATTCTTTTTTCTTTTTGTTTTTCTGGTTGGATTTTTTTTGTTTCCACATATTTCAGATCTTTGATTTGATTCTTGGGGTACGTTGATCTACAGTTGAGTTTCTGTATATTCTTTATTTCAGACAGCATATGCTTCGTTTCTGACTGATCCTTTTCCATTTTTTTTGGCATTCTCATTAATATCCTTAAAGGTCTCATCAAGTTTCTCAGCGGTTTTAAGAAGATTCTTGAGTAACCTTATAAATGTGGTTCTGAACTCTATGTCATCCAGTAGTTTGCTTTCCTCCGTTTCTTTCATTCGTGACATGTTTCTTTGTCTCCTCATTTTGGCTGCTTCCCTGTGTTGATGGAGTAGCTTTGTGTGGTAGGTGACCTATAGGGGGCAGTAGCTCAGCCTCCCCAATCACCTGATGTGGACACTCTTGGTACACCCCTTTGTGGGCTGAGTGCAAAGACTTGGTGCAGTTAAAGCCTTAATTGCTGTTGGTATACTGGGAGGAATTGACCTCCAGGCCAATTAGCTGTGAGCACTCACTGTGTCTATAATGGAAGAACTGCTGCGCTGAAGACACACTTAGGGGCAGGACTTGTTTCAGTGGGGCTTTGGTGCTCACTGAGTCTGCCTTTGAATGTGTCACTTATGGATGTGAGGAGTTGAAATCTGGTGTCTCACTCTGACCACTAGGTACACTGGCTTCTGGATCTCCAATGGGGTGCAGGTCAGCTACTGTCTGAGGCCATCCAGCAGGAACTACAGTGAGAGCTACAGTTTTCTCCTCTTTGCTTGGGGTTTGGAGGTTTTGGAGCTGTCTGACCCAGGCTGCAAGTTTGCTAGGTTAAGCTGTGATAGGGCGGGGCTTTCTTCTGCTAACGCTGCTGCTTGGAGCTTGGGTGGGTTTGTAGGTTGTGCAGGGCGGGGTCTCAGGGTGTCACTAGGCTAGGGTGTGGCAAACAGCAATGGCTGCTAGTTAGCCGGCTCTGTGTCCCCAAGGGCGTCCTGGAGTCCCGTGCCCCAGTGCCGTAAACAATTATTCCTGCGCGCAGCTCTGCAAGTAAGCCACCCTTACTGGCAGACAGTCCAGCTTCTCCCCGTAGGAGTTTGGGTCCCCCGCGTCTCCCCAGAAACTGGATTTCAGAGTAATCGGGGGCTTGTCTCCCTTTGGGTTGAAAAAAGCAATGCCCGCCGCAAGCCCGGATCACGCGCCTCCGTACCTCAGCTTTTCAGCGCTCGTGCACCTCTCGATGCTCTTTTCTCTTTCCTTCTAGTTGTAGAACTTCCACTCAGCCAGCTTTCCCATGGTTCTGGGTGATAGACGTTTTGTCTTTTAGTTGAATTTTTGAAATTGTTGCGCGAGGCAGCAGTTTAGGTGTTTACCTATGCCGCCATCTTGGATTCTCCTCTCATGTCCTTTCTAAATTGTTGCCAGGCATCTCAGGAATTAGTTTGTAAGTTTGCCTGCGATAATTGTACAATAGGCTGTTGTAATTCTAAAATATCAAGGGTTGTGTTACCTTTACCCCAAGCACCAAGAAGGTTATTTTTTATTGATTCCCAAGGGTGCAAGGTACTATTATAGGGAATGGGGGTAACACAAATCTGGGAAAAATTATAATGACACTGCAAGGATATTCTTTGCTCTAGGCTGCGGATTTTGTCACCCATCCACAAGACTGTAGACTTTAATGCCGGCAATTCAATCTCAAACAGGCTGTCAATTCTTTTTTGTATAGACAAGGTCTCAGTTACATTTTCCTTAACTTGTTGTCCAAGCTGAGAAGTTTGAATAGTTTGTACCATGGATGAAGCAGCAACGCCCACAGAAGTGAGTACCATTACGAGGACAAAGATTCCTGCAATTAACATTCCAAGAAATCTTTTTTGTCTTTTTAAGATTTTTACCAGATCATATAACAGTTGGTAGGTTTGATGAGATTCCCAAGGCTCGGTTAGGTTAGTAGGAACCCAAGCGAAAGCTGGTTGTTTTAACAATCATGAGGGAATCCTTTTGGAATGTACAATTAATACAATGGGATAATGAGCAGCCTGTGCATGAAACCTCATACAGATAGCTTGTAACATTAAGGTGCATCTGGATGGGCCTGAGAGGAATACAAATGGATCAAACACACAGGCGGTGGCAAATACTGTCTTATTGGGAGTTCCCCATAAGGTACAAATGGAATTATCTGAGCTATAATTAAAACTATACCATTTAATATGTGCAAGTGCAGCAGCTAATTCCCATTGTGTATTTTGTAGGGGCCAATTGTCATGTTGTAATTGAGATCCAACAAATCCTCCTCCATGCCATGAGATGGGGTGATGAGCTTCAACATATAGATAAGATGCGTTCCCCTTCCATTTTATGGTGCAATTGTTACAATACGCAGACCCATAGGGGCTCCAATCCACAAAGGAAAAACTGTTATTAAGTTTGCTTGTGGTAGGATCCTATCTAATAAAATAGTAATATGCAAATTGACCGTCACTGCAAGACACAAGATGGCCGCCCCCATGTGGTCAAAGATGGCTGCCCCCATGTGGACACAAGATGGCCACCACAAGATGGCTGGCAGGGGAGGGCAGTTGTGGGCAGTTGGGGGTGACCAGGCTGGCAGAGGAAGGCAGTTGGGGGAGACCAAGCCAGCAAGGGAGGGCAGTTGGGGGAACCAGGCCTGCAGGGGAGTGCAGTTGGGGGGTACCAGGCCTGCAAGGGAGGACAGTTGTGTGCAATCAGGCAAGCAGGGAGGGCAGTTAGGGGTGACTGGGCTGGCAGAGGAGGGCAGTTGGAGGAGACCAGGTCAGCAAGGGAGGGCAGTTGGGGGAGGGGGGGGAACAGAACTGCAAAGGATTGCAGTTGGGGAGACCAGGCCTGCAGGGCAGGGCAGTTGGGGGGAACCAGGCCTGCAGGGCAGGGCAGTTGGTGGGGGACCAGGCCTGCAGTGGAGGACAGTTGGGGGCAACCAGGCCTGCAGGGCAGGGCAGTTGGGGGGGACCAGGCCTGCAGGTAAGGGCAGTTGGGGGGCCAGACCTGTAGGGGAGGGCAGTTAGGGGTGACCGGGCCAGCAGGGGAGCACAGTTGGGTGTGACCAGGCTGGAAGGGAGGGCAGTTAGGGGCAATCGGCCCGGCCGGGGAGCAGTTAGGCGTTGATCAGGCTAGCAGGGGAGTGATTAGGGGGTGATCAGGCTGGCAGGCAGAAGCGGTTAGGGGCAGTCAGGCAGAGGTAGGCAAGTGGTTGGGAGCCAGCAGTCCTGGATTGTGAGAGGGATGTCCAACTGCCCGTTTAGGTGGTCAGACATCCCTCAAGGGGTCCCATATTGGAGAGGGTGAAGGCTGGGCTGAGGGACACCCCCCCCTCCATGCACAAATTTCGTGCACCGAGCCTCTAGTAATCACTGTAACGGTCTTGCCAATTAATTTCTTCCTCGGTGGGGTGCCATTCATAAGACTTTTTACATAATTGCTTAGTGGGGGGTGTCTTAGTACAGTTACATTTTCTGCACCTCTCCCTGGAGCAAGGAGTAATAGTGGATGTATTTGGACTTTTTCTTCCCCCTCCTTTGGTGTCCATGCTAGCCAAAAGCCTCTCTTTAATTTTACACACAAAGGAGCAGTGGTTTGATTCTGTGTCATACAAAAGGGAAGCTGGATGGTGACACCCATGTAATTATACTTTGCCCATATACTTCCTTGCCCCACCCGTGGTCCTCCTGGGTAACCAAGGTGATTGGTGTTATTGGTGACTATATTAGGCAGGGGATCAGCCCTCATAAGGGGTCTTACCCATGGTAAGTCAGAAACATATGTCCAAAAAACTTCCCCATTTGCCCCCGGTAGCTACTGCTAGCATGGCAAAAAATATGTTCTCAGGCCTCCTCACAAATTCTGGTCTCCTCACAAATTTGCTCGGCTTTCTGGACCATCTTCTTCACCATGCCCCAGGTGACCTCCAGCCTCATCCTCCTCCCACTCTTTATCTTCAGTGGGTTGTTTGGAGCTGCTGCTATCTGCAGCTGGGTTAGTCAATTGTCTGCAGCTGTAAGGTGTGGCTCCAGGTGCAGGGTCCTCATTAACCTGGCCAGTTCTTCCCTTGGATCCATGTTGAAGTTTTATATTTCTTGTGGGAATCCACACAGGCTTGGAGAAGTTTTCTGGAAATATACAAGCATACCCTTGACCAAATATTAAGAGGGGATCGGGTCCCTTCCATAACCCAGACTCAGGATCTTTCCATTTAACCAAACCATTTTCCTTTGTCTTATTCTGACACCAGTGTATTTCCATGGATGTCTTGCCATCGGCATCACAAGTGAAAAAAATTTAAAGTAATTAAGGCTTGGTGTAGTCTACTTACAGGCGATTTCTCCATAATCCCCCCTTTTTGTTTTTCAAGTTGGGATTTTAACCTTTGGTGTTGGCACTCTATAATTGCCTGTCCCTGCGAATTATATGGTATTCCTGTAATGTGCTGAATTTTCCACTTTTTACAAAATTGCTGGAAATGACAGCTTGTGTAAGCAGGCCCATTATCAGTTTTAATAATTTTTGGAATTCTCATGATGGCAAAAGCAGCTAGGCAATGATTAGTAACCTGTTTTGCCATTTCCCCTGTAGATGCAGTAGTCCATAGGACTTTTGAAAAGGTGTATACAGAGACATGCAATGCTCCAAGACGTCCCAAGAGAGTATAAAGTGTCACATCCATTTGCCAGATATGGTCCCTCAGTAAACCTCTCGGGTTGATCCTGGGTTAGGCGCTTGAGGTAGATATAACATGCAAGTGGGACATTCCTTGATAATCTGTTTTGCCTGCTGTCGAGAGACTGAGAATTGTTTGGACAACATTTTGGCAGGTTGATGTAAAAGCTGATGAGACTCTGAGACCTGTTTTAATAAAGGAACCAATTGATTGCATTTCCTTTTGTGAGTGGGCCTAATACACTGTGAGCCCTGATGTGAGTGATATAAAAAGGGTGTTTCTCTGTTGCACAACCTGCTGAACTTGTTTAAATAGTAAAAAAAACTTTGGTCACTGAGCCATTTCAGATTAGCAGTTTCAATTCTATTCTCTAGGCCTGCAGCGTAAGAGGAATCACAGATAATGTGAAGAGGCTCTTGGAAATCCTGCAATGCAGCCTTAATAGCTTCTAATTCAATTCTTTGTACAGAAGTATGACTGGTCAGTATGAATCAGTCTGAATTCATTGTATGATAGGTGGCTTCCCCATTAAATGATCCATCAGTAAAAACAGTTAATGCTCCAGGGATAGTTTCCTGCCTAGTATTTTTTGGTATAATAATGGGGGTATAATATAAAAATTGTAGTAATTTGTCTTTTAATAGGTGACAACTAAGTTCGCCTGAATATCCACTTAGTCTAATTTGCCAATTTAAGTCTGTTTGAAGTAACATTTCTAATTGCTTCCCAATGAGGGGAAAATAGATGCATATTGGTTCTCCTCTAAGCTGCCTGCAGCGCTTTCTAATCTGAGATATTAACTGAGCCATAAGTTCCACATATGTAACAGCAGTTTTAGAGGACTGATGCCCTAGGTGGACCCATTCAATAACAGCAGGAGAGTTTTCATCTTGGAAGATGACTCCAGTGGGACTATTTGCAGTATGGTTAATCTGTCCCAATAAAGGCAATTCAGGCTGTACCCATGCTACTTGGGCTAAGGAGATTGCCTGCTCAATTCTTAGCAACTCTTTTCTAGCTTCATATGTCAATGTTCAGGGTGAGGAAAGATTAGAGTCACCCCTAAGTATATCAAATAAATTTTTCATTTCTCCTGTAGAGATTTTCAGATAAGGTCTTAACCAGTTAATGTCCCCTAATAATTTCTGAAAGTCATTTAAAGTTTTAAGGCAATATTTTCTTATTTCCACCTTTTGGGGCCTAATGCATTGGTTTTCAATTATGGTTCCCAGATATTTGAAAGGCATTTCTTTCTGTACCTTTTTTGGAGCAATTTTTAAGCCCTATTTAGGGAGCTCCTTTTCTAATTGGGAAAACATTGCCAAAGTCTGTTCTTCCCATGGACTTGCTAAGAGCAAGGCATCCATGTAATGAATAATGTAACATAGGGAATATTTGTCCCTTAAAGGCTGAACAGCTTGAGCTACATATTTTTGACACAAGGTGGGGCTATTGGCCATTCCTTGAGGCAAAACTTTTCATTGATATATTTCCATGGGTTCTATGTTATTAATAGATGGCACTGAAAAGGCAAATCTTTGTTTATCTTGAGGTGCCAAGGGAATGGTGAAAAAACAATCTTTAAGATCTACTACTATAAGAGACCAATCTAGAGGGATTTGCAAAGGCACTGGGAGTCCAGGCTGTAAAGCTCCCATGGTATGCATAGTAGCGTTAACTGCTCTAAGATCATGTAACAATTGCTATTTTCCTGCCATCTTCTTAGGTATAGTAAATACAGGCGTATTCCAAGGGCTATTGGAAGGCTCTATGTGACCAGCTTCTATTTGTTCTTGCATTAATTCATGAATATGACCTAATTTCTCCTTGGTTAATGGACACTGATCCACCCATATAGGTCTATCATCTTTCCATGGTATAGGATCAGCATGGGGGTGAGGAGACTGAGCAGTAACCACTCCTAAAAAGGTTGATATCCTAATCTTCATCTTCCTGGGTTTCCTTTGGCTTGGATGGGCTCTTTAATTCCCTGATTATTTTTTCCTAAGCCTTGACCAGTCTGATATCCCATCTGAGTTATTAACTGCTGTCCTTTGCCAGTAATAATACAAGCTTGTAAACCTTCTAAGACATCCCGGCCACATAAATTGATTGCAATTCCAGAGACTATGTAGGGCTGAAACCATCCTGTCTGTTCTTCCTCATCTTGCCACCTTAGCACTGCAGCACTACGTTGTGTGTTATCAGGAACTCCCACCCCCCTAATTGAGCCCATAGCTTCTACCATGGACCAATTTGGAGGCCAGAATTCTTTGCTGATAACACTGACATCTGCTCCAGTGTCTACTAAACCTTTAAATAGCTTTCCTTCTATTCTTAAGTTAACCATAGGATGGGTTTTGCTAATTTCCTGTATCCAATAGATGTCTGAGCTTCCAAATCCTTGCATTCCTCTTTTCCTATTTATAGCCTCACCTTGCTGAACATAAGGTAAAAGTAGTATCTGAGCAATTCTATGTCCTGGAGTAATTTGCATAATATGATTGCATTCTAATATAACTTTAATCTCTCCCTCATAGTCTGAACTAAACAATTGGTGCATAGCTCTGGCCCTTGCCAGGGGCTCAAGGTTCACCAGCATTCTGGGATCCTTGTTTACACTTCTCTGATAGTGAAGACAATGGGTGGCTTCCTGCAGCTGTCATGTCACAGGGGACAGTGATTGGAAAGGGAACCCATAAAAAACTGTTGGGCATTGGAAAGGGGACTCAAAGGACTGTTGGCCCAGAAAGAAGCTTACTGCAGACTGATTCCTTTGATGCCTGGCAGCAATTTAAAAGGACATGATAGAACTCTATCCTTTCCATTGAATTTAAAAATCTTAAAAGGACCCAAGCTCTGCAAATAACATACATTCTTGTTAAATTTATTAAACCAAAGAAGGGATATACTGGAGGCTAATTCCAGCAGGTCATAAATGCAATAAGTTCATCAAAAGGTTGATGGATCTTGGGCCTTCAGCAGGGCTGAAAATCTGCATGTTATTACCTGCTGCTGGACAGCTGTGGTATTTTCCCCAACCTATTTATACTTTACTGTTTACCAAACCTTACCTTTGATATGTATATCTGCTTTGCTATAGG
Source organism: Corynorhinus townsendii (assembly GCA_026230045.1). Lineage (NCBI taxonomy): Eukaryota > Metazoa > Chordata > Mammalia > Chiroptera > Vespertilionidae > Corynorhinus > Corynorhinus townsendii. The sequence goes on from JAPDVU010000002.1 coordinate 202,227,465, forward strand.
GCAAAATGGGGCGATAAAAAGCTTTGAGTCTGGAGATTCGGGGAGCTTAGTTACTAAAGCTAAGCCTCCCCTGGCTTTCCCCCATGCCTCCCAAATTCATATTTCTTCTCTAGTCTCTTTATTAATTTGCATCGCAGCCCTTTCTCCAGATTTCTGGACCCTAGTAGATGCTGAGAAAGACCCCGGCACTCATCCCCACAGCTCCCTTTTGTCTCTGCTCACATCCCAAACCCTCAGAGAGACCTCACTGACCTTCTACCTAAAACAGCACCATCCTCACCCTGGCTGGTGTGGCTCACTTGGTTGGAGCATCACCCCATCCACCAGAGTCCCATGTTCAATTCCCAGTCAGGGCACATATCCAGGTCTCGGGTTCGATCCCATACTGGAGGCAACTGATCGACGTGGATGTTTCTCTTTCTCTCCCTCTCCCTTCCTCGCTCTCTAAAATCAATGAAAACATGTTTTTTAAAAAATGCACCAACCTCTATCCTTCCATATCCCTTTGCCCTGCTTTAATTTTTCTTTACAATACTCGTTGCTTCCACTTTATCGTTTATGTGTTTGCTCCTGCTCTGATTTTTCCAATGGAAGGTAAGCTCCATGAGGATAGGTTCTGCACATCTTATTTATCATGTATAACCTTGCCTAGAATAACACAAGCACAGACTAGGCCCTCACATTTTATTTTATGGATGGATGCACAGTTGGATGAATGGATCAATTGATGGTCAGTGGATGGATGGATGGATGGATGGATGGATGGATGGATGGAAAGATGGATCAATGGATGAAAGGATGGAAAGACTGATGAATGATCAATGGATGGATGAATGGATTCATGAATGAATGGGTACATGAAATGAATCTAAAATGCCACAGGGCAACACCTATAGAGCAGAACACAAAACACTCCAGCAATTCTTGCATATGAATGTAACTTTATTTTTACCTAAAGCCGCCTCATATTTGCTCTTCCAGACACCTCTGAGGGGATAAGTGTGGTTGTTTCTAGCCCAAATTTCAGAATCTGGGAGTAGAGGAATGAGTGACACAGGATCTGAAGGCTGCTGGAGCCCTCTGGCTTCCTTACGTGACATCTGCAGCCCATCCTTTCTCCTCAGATGTCTGGGGCTGAGATGACTTTAGCACAAGGATGCTGGAGAATACCCCTGGTCTTAGCCGAGTGTGGAGGCAGCACACTGAGATTGGTGGGGCTGACTCTAGTGGATGACAAGGACCATTTGCAGGAGCTGAGGATTGGAGAAGTCACATAAGGTGAAGCTTAAAAAGGATACAGGACACAGGAGGTGAGTGGCTTTGGCCTCTGGGACCCACTGCCCCTACCTCTGCCAATGTCCTTGCCTGTAGGACACGTTTTCTTTTCTCAGCTCAGAACTTCCCAAATATTGTTTCTAAACCTGGGAGACACACGGTAGTACCTGTCTTATTTTGGAGTTGGATATTCCCATTCCTTGTCCTCCCACCTTTCAAACTGGGGATTTCTTAAGGCCAATGCCAGGACAGTCACCCACATGCCTGGCCCAATACCTGTATGGCTAGATGCAATACATGCTCCCTGAGGATGCCCAGACCAAGAGGGCAGGGAGTGGTCTCTGTGTAGGAAAGGTCCTGAGGCAGGGTTCTGGACATGAACTCACCTGAATGAGGATTTGCATTATCTGACTTAATCCCCTCAACATCCATGCCAGGAGGGCACTAACTAACATCATTCTCATGCCACTGATGGAGAAACTGAGGCTCTGACCACACTGCCAGTTTGTGGTGGAGCCTGGATTCACTACAGGTCTGACTCCAGAGCCGGTGTTCTTGGCGCTAGAATGGGTGCCTATAGTTCACGTGAACATTTCTGGAACAACACAGGGGTCGCTAACTGGATCAAAGGAGGGATGAATCCTGGCCAGTGTGGCTCAGTTGGTTGGGCATTTTCCCGAGCACCAAAAGGTTGCTGGTTCCATTCCTGGTCAGGGCACATGCCTGGGTTGTGGACTGACTTGATCCCCAGTAAGAGGCATGCAGAAGATAGCCAACTGATGTCCCTCTCTCACACTGATGTTTGTCTCTCTCCCCTTCCCTTCCTCTCTCTCTAAAAATCAATTTTTTAAAAATATATATTTTTAAATAAAAGGAGGGATGAAAGATCTCAAGGTACTGGCCACGGCAGGTTGCTTCACACTCCAGGCCATGGCCTTTGGGGGCACATGTTGTAATAACACCAGTTTCTCAAGCCTACCCCACTGCAGGGCTCAGCGGGTAAGAAGCACAAGGGTGGAATCGTCTGCCCAGAAGGGCTCACCTGTGTTTCAGGCCAACATTGGGGGGAAAATATGGTTTTGAACCTGAAAAGTTGCCTCATCATTTCAGAGGCAACCAAACCTCTGCTTCCCATGTTACTCTTCCCCACCGCACCCCCACCTCCTCCCCAAGCTTTCCCAGGTGGACGCACCAAGTGTCTGGAACCCCTCCATTCCGCCATGTCCCAGCTTAAGGCGCTGACTGCAGCAGGCTCCTGTGGAAAGGTTGTACTAGTAAAGGGGTGTTCTAGAAGCCCTCCATCACCTTGGGGAGTGAGCCCTAGATTGGGCAGACAGGAGCCCATTGGGCAGAGCCTGTGAGGGAGCCTCGGGCTGGCAGGGAAGTGATTTTGAATGAGGGAAGTGGGGAATAGCCACAAATGGTCAGAGTAGAATGGGGACTTGGCCAAGATTTAAGGGTTACAGGGGCCTTAAGGATCTCAGCTCGTGTACACAGAGGTGTCTAAACGTCAGAGCTGTCACAGCTGCCCAGGTAGGCTGCCTTGGACTTATATGGGTAATGGGTTTAATGGGTCACCCCATAGGCAATGTATGTCAGTTGGATCTTTTCTGGGGCCAGTAGGGGTATTTCCTGGACCTGGGAACCCAGAGCTTAGTCATCAGCTCCCTGTGCCAAGTTCAGATCCTTGAGCTCTCCTCCAATACCTGAGCTCAGGTCCCATGATGTAGCTGATGGACGCAGGCAGGAAGCCATTGAAGGTGGAGCTCATGACTGAGCTGTAGGCGCCCATGGAGGGGAAAATGAGCCAGTCACCCACGTCCAGTTCGGGCAGCTGCACCTCCTCATTGAAGAACGTGTCAAAGGCATCACACGTGGGACCATAAAGGATGCAGGGGAAGAGGGGCGGCTTCGAGCAGAGCTCCTGCAGGGACACAGGGGTGGGCAATCAGAGAAGGAAGAGCTCCTAACCCCACTCACCCTCCCAATTGAAAGATTATCAGTCAGGAAATCACCTCGATTTCCTGCCCTCGGCCAGCAGAGCACCCCCAGGCACAGCAAGGACACTGGCAGTCACTCACACCAACCAGTCCCTATATGCCAGGCACTGCTCTTGACCCGGTCCTCATGGAGTTTATATTCACTCAAGTGACACATTCTAGCCCTGCCAATTCTCAAGAACAGAACACATGGGGCCTCCATTTCCCATCTACAAAAGCAAAAGATTTTAGTCAATAATCACTCAAAAACTGGATCTCAAATCAACTGCACATTGGAGTCGCCTTGGAGGAGTTTTAACAAAGGACTGATGCCAGGTCCCAACCCATGAGAGGCCTGATTTCAATCATCTGGGCCTTCGCCTAGGCATCGGGGTCTTTGGAAGCTTCCCAGATGAGTCTACTGTGAAGCAAGTTGGAGAACCTCCATTTCCTAGGACTCCTGCATCCCCAACATTCAAGGATTCTGGTAACACACACACACACACACACACACACACACACACACACACACACACACGGCATACAGAGAGATCACATGGAAACACAGAAGCAAACAGATGTGCTTACACAACCACACAGGACCATGTACCTGTCCACCACCTACCTGCACAGGTGTCAGTCAGCATGCTCATACACAAAAATGCACACACACAGCAGTGCACATGCAAATACAAACAGGCATGCCTGTGCACATCCTTGTACATGCACGTGGTATGACAATCTGCAATGCCATGTGTAATCTAAGACTCTGCGCTCTGCACCTCCCAGAGGAATCCCTGCCTCACAGGGAAGAGGTCCGATCTCAGTGCTATCAGGGTTTAGGCCTCCTTACCTTCACCACAATTGGCATCCTGGGGAAACGCTCCCTGAGGAAGATGCGAAAGGTGCCATAGTGGCCCTCGTTGAGATAGTACAACAGTTTCCGGTGGCCTCCTGGGAGAGGAGAGAGGACAGGACTGTGCTCAGCCAGGTGTCACCACTGACCATCAACACTGAGTCCAGCAACCTTAGGACCGGCACAGACCCTCTGCCCAGCACTGGATAACATTTCCCTAACCCCCAGCAAGAATGAGGCCTGTTCTCTGGGTTCCCATTGCTCCTCTGCCCCAACTGCACCCCATCACAGTGCTGGGGCTGCTACTGACACTAAGAATAACGTAAGTAGCCATGAGCAATGGCCCAGACATTTTTCCAACCTGTCTACACAAATCAAATTATTTCATTCTCCTAACGACACTCTGAGAAGGGACATGGAACACTATTGTACAGTTGAGGAAACTGAGGCTTGCCAGAAGTTACACAGGACAATGTGGCAGGGCTGGGATTCGTCCCCAGGTCAGCACCCAGGTCCTCTGTCCTCACCTTGACCAGGTTCCCTAACACTTACAGTATGAGGCAAAACCTGGAGCAAAATGCCTTTTTATGACATAATGCCATAAGGGTGCTGTTAGGGGTGTGCTAATTGGTCCATTTCCCTCCTCAAAGGGCCGCCTGGTTACCCATATTTTCTGTTTTCTTTATCCTGATGCTCTGGCATCTGGGGCCTTGCTGACCCTGGAGACACCGCTCCTCCCCGGGCTGCCTACTTCTTAGGCAGGAAGACAGCCCTGCAAGAGCACTTGCACACGTGGACCAGCCAGACCAGGGTCTGCACCTGCCAACCCCCTGCTTGATTAAGCTCTCACAGAGTGAACCACTACTCTCCCCTAACTATCCTGGGCCGAGGGACCAGGCAATTAGGGGCTGTCTTTACAGCCCACAGCCCATGGAAATTACCCAAAGTAGCCAACCCCAAACCTGCCTACTTAGTTTTGCCTGCCTCCCTCATGCCTTCTCTGGAAAACCAAAGTGCCGGAAGCCAATTCCAGCATGTCATAATTGCAAGAGTTTTATCAAAAGGTTGATGGAACTTGGGGACTCAACAAGGGCTGAGTCACATATATAGCTTGTTGGGAATGGCTTAAGGCATTTCCCCAAACCTGAAAAGGATGATTGCTTGCTGCCAGACAGCTCAGGGGATCTTAATCTACATGTTATTGCCTCCTCCTGGCCAAACACCTGAACAGCCGGAAGTAATTCCCCAATCTGACAATGGATTCTGTACCTAACCCCACCCTTTGATGTGTATATATCCACCTTGCCTTAGGACAATTTGTGTTAATAAAAAGCAAGGGTCCCTGACTGGTTTGGCTCAGTGGATAGAGTGTCGGCCTGTGGACTGAAAGGTCCCAGGTTCGATTCAGGTCAAGGGCATGTACCTTGGTTGCGGGCACATCCCCAGTAGGAGGTGTGCAGGAGGCAGCTGATCAATGTTTCTCTCTCTCATGGATGTTTCCAGCTATCCATCTCCCTTCCTCTCTGTAAAAAAATCAATAAAAATATGTTTTTTAAAAAAATAAAAAACAAAGGGTCCTGAGACAAGGAGAACTTAGTTCCCTTTAGCTAAGTCTTCTCTGACTCCCCAAATGCCTTTCAAAATTATGTTTCATCTCTGGACTCTTATTTAATTTACGCACAGCCCCTTCTCCAGGTTTCCTGAACCCTTCTAAATGCTGGATAAAGATCACCAGCGAAACAAAATGAAGCCTCTCACATCTGCCAGCCCCTTCTCCTGTCTCGTGACCTACCCGTTGCTTCCCCATGTGGCTCAGGGTGCCTGCCATGATTCCTCAATACAGGGAATTATGAGTAAACTCTTATTGAAGGCAGTTATTTCTGTTCTGTATGTCTCCTATTATCTGACTAAAGCAGATCCCAGCTACATCTTAAACAGTGCCCAGCTCTCACCATCAGAGAGCAACGTAATTGTCACCTCCTTCCCTCTAAATAATCTGCCTCTGTTGATGTCTCACTGAGCACGTGGCGGCTTCTCCCCAGCTCCATCACACTCCGATGTACATTGAGCTGATGCTCACCTACAGCCCCAGGTCCTAGGACATGAACTCCTACCAGCCAGTTTCTGAACAACCACTCCTGGTCCGTTCTTAGACATGGATTTCCTTAATCTTTCCACTGGTGTCTGTGGGCACTGGGGCCATTCCAACCACTTGAGCATTTAGATGCCCAGATCTTTCTCATTATTAGTTTTCTCTCCAAGGCTCCCTCCCAACCCCCATCTTCTTCTCCCTGGTGTGAGTCACTCCTGTCCTCCCCTCCGCTCTCTCTCAGCTGCCAGCACTGACCCTGACTCCTGTGCCCACAGCCCCACTTGTCCCTAAGCCAGTTGGTCATAGGTTAGTCATGGCAGCCCTGAGGCTGGGCGCTCTGCTCTGCAGGCATGTTTGCAAATACAAGGGCACCAGCCTCTCAGTCGGACAGACCTGGCGCCGCTGTGCACGAACTAGCTTTGCTGCCTCAGACAATCACTTCCTCTCTCTGAGCCTCAGATGGAATGACCCCAAACTGTCTCACAAGAGGGCTGAGCACAAATTGGGTAAAACAGTAATTTCTCACATAATAGGTCCTTAATCACTGGCAGCTCATGCTATTGTGAAGACAAAAATAGTAAGCCATAATATGTATACTTCAGGCCTTTGTTAAATGATGGCTGACATCATATCCCTAAATCACAATGTTCTCTAACTAGACGCTCTGTGCCTTTAGGATTACAAAGATGTGGGTAGGGCATTTGTCCAAGGGATAAGGAAACAGATTAAATGACTTAGAGCCCGGCTGCCGTGGCTCAGTGGCTGAGCATGAACCTATGACCAGGAGGTCATGTTTCGATTCACGGTCAGGGCACATGCCCAAGTTGCAAACTCGATCCCCAGTGTGGGATGTGCAGGAGTCAGCCAGTCAGTGATTCTCCCTCATCACTGATGTTTCTGTCTCTCTCTTTCCCTCTCCCTTCTTCTCTGAAATCAATAAAAATATATTTTAAAAATAAAATAAAAATTATTTAGAAATAGTTACATGACAGTCATAAAATTTCAAAAAGTTAAGGGCACTAACCCAGAGGGTGAGTCTATTCTGGCTCATCATGAACTTGAGTTTCTACTTAGTCCCTTTGTGAGGACAGCAACCCCACCCGACTCTGTCCCCCACATAACAAACAATCAAAAACTCTCCTGAGACGGTGACCTCGATATCATTTACTGTTACCCTACAAATGTCACCCTTAACCTCCAGGCCATGATACCGACAATATTTCCTTCAAGCATGTGTTGTAAAATTAGTGTTTACTGACTGTATTTTTTGTTATAAAACTCCGCTCCTGCTAGAAACTGCTCGCTTGGAAACTGTAAGGTGCACACCGGCAGTGGGGGCTGTGCCCTCAGGCTTCCCCTCCAGACACAGGGAGAACATCCTCAATGCCTCCCTCCAGGCTATCTGAGAACAACACTATAATGTTACTAACAGGTTCTACCCTGTAGCTAACTCACAGCATGTTTCCCCCGGAATGAGGAACTCAGGCCCTCTGCTCCTCCTGCCCCCAAGGCCTGGGGACCCCTGGACAGAGTGCTCCCTGCCCAGTCCGAGCCCACCCACCAGGCAGCAGCACAGCCTTCTTGGCGATGATGTTGACAGCGGCCACGCAGACAGATGCCGCGTAGAAGCGGCCGGGCTCCGCAATGACTTCAATGCCGGCTCCCTCGGGGAAGTCCTGGGCCAGGGCAGCATTGACCACTCTCGCCATCTGTGGGGACAGGCCCGAGCCCTGTGAGGCCAGTTCCTATGCGGGGTCTTTCCCTGCGTCTTCTCTCTTCATTCCCGACAGCGCTGTGGGAAGGTGTCAGCACCCCCTTGTGCAGGGGAAGAAGCAGGTAAAACTGTGGCCCAGAGGGGAGGGGTGCCCGAGGGCAAAGCCTAGTGACCAGGCTGCAGCACCATGAGGTCTGACTCGGAAACATTGAAATCAATACGTGATCAGCAAAGGGGGACTGTCCCCTGGGTGTGGGGGACACAGTAAGTACACCTCTATCTGACGGTAGCCTTACCAGGGGCAGTAACCAACACGTCTAAAGAAGGCACAGAACCTCATGCGTGTGCGCGCATGCGCGCACACATACACACACACACACACACACACACACACACACACACACACACAAACTTGTATGTGTGCACAGGCCACGCATCTAGAGTCAGAGACCTCTCAACCAACACAAGGCCCAGCTACATGCAGGCACATGACTGAGTTTCAAGAGCTCCCTGTACACTAACAGACACGCTATGCAATGAATCCAGGCTAGGACCCCCAGACGCCCTCTTCTCCTCCCCTCCTACCTCCTCAAACTCCAGCTCAGAGCCCTCCACTCCGGGGAAGCCCCCTCCAATGTCCAGGAGGCTCATGTCATGCCCAACCCCACGGCCCATCTCGAACACGCGCCGGCAGTCGACGATGGCCTGTGCAAAGCTGTGGGGATTCCGGCAGCCCGAGCCCACGTGGAAGCTGAGTGCAGGTGCAGTGATGGGCAGAGACACACGAGGAAACGCAAGTGTCAGCAGGATGAGGGACACATTCAGAAACAGCCACATAGGCACAATGTGAACCAGACGGACACGGGGACATGCATGACTACATGGCACCCACAGAAACCACAGCCTTGGCTGTGCACATGGGGACCCCAGAGACACAGACCCCATGACAGTCCGTGGGTTGGGGCTCTCGTGGTTGTGTGGCATTCACCTCTCTTAGCCACCCCTCCCAAAGCCTCCCCTTCTTCTCCTCCTTGGGATGCATGCAATCTGAACCCCAAATCTCAAACCATCCACCTGGGAGGGCAGATGGGGTGAGGTGGGGGAGGACACGCTTCAGGTGCAACATTCAAGGGGGCATCAAAGCACTGATTAATCAACATAAGTAACCTTCATGCAATACACATATATATTAGAGAGAAAACAGGAGCGAGTGAAGGAGACCTCAATTGGGGTTGCCTCTTGCACACACCCCATCAAGGGATCAAACCCACTGATGCAAAAATAGCCATGATGAATAAAATATAAAAACTTTAGCCCTAGCCAGTTTGGCTCAGTGGATAGAATATCGGCCTGCCAACTGAAGGGTTCTAGGTTCGATTCTAGTCAAGGGCACATGCCCGGGTTGTGGGCTCAATCCCCAGTGGGGGACTTGCAGGAAGCAGTCGATCCATGATTCTCTCTCATCATGGATGTTTCTCTCTCTCTCTCCCCCTCTTCCTTCCTCTCTGAAATCAATAAAAATACATTAAAAAACAAACAAAAACTTTAAATAAAAACAAGATTATTTCAGAGTAATTGGACCCAGAAGGAAAAAGAAAAGTCAGAAATGCCAATCCTGTTTTGATTTAGAATTTGATATTCTCTCATCATGGATTTTTTCTGCATTAATTTTTTAAGTACTGTATTAAGACATTATTTATCTCGAGTACAAAGTTTTCGGCATCCCATTAAACTTTGCACCCAAGGCCAGTGCCTTGCTTGCCCCACCCTCCCAGCAGCTGACATCCACCTCCTCTTCTGAGGACCACACGGAGCCACCGGACCCGAGGGCACAGGTGAGTCAGAGGCCGGGGACAGGCATGGGGACCAGGAGCCCTGCCTCGCAGGAGAGAAAGTCCGTGCGCTTACCTGGCTCCCACCACAGCCAGGCCTAGGTCTCGGGCGGACTTGAGCAAGTGTCCACACAGCTCCAGGCTGGCCCCAAACTTGACGCTCAGAGGGAATGTGCTCTTGCTGTCCTCAGTCCACAGTCGGAGGACCAGCCTGGGAGGGGGTGTGAGGGTGACAGGCATTCTTAGACACATGAACCCCAGGTCTGGATGCTTTTCTGCCCCCACCCAAACTCCCTCCATCCTCCTTCTACCCCTGCCTCGGGGTCCTCTGGACTGTCCAGCCCTGAAGGTCCAGGGAGGGAACACACCACTACTTACATACTTCTGCCCAAACAAGAAAAAGCAGGGAAAGGATCTTTACTAATGAAAGGGTAATATGCTAATTAGACCAGACATCTTCCAGACATCCTTCCAGACAAAGCCATGGTGGCAGGGGCCAAGGCAGAGGTGGTTAGTGGTGATCAGGCCAGCAGGGGAGAGCAGTTAGGGGGTGATCAGGCCGGCAGGGGAGAGCAGTTAGGGGGTGATTAGGCCGACAGGGGAGAGCAGTTAGGGGTGATTAGGCAGGCAGGGGAGAGCAGTTAGGGGGTGATCAGGCCGGCAGGGGAGAGCAGTTAGGGGGTGATCAGGCCGGCAGGGGAGAGCAGTTAGGGGGTGATTAGGCCGACAGGGGAGAGCAGTTAGGGGTGATTAGGCAGGCAGGGGAGAGCTGTTAGGGGGTGATTAGGCTAGCAGGGGAGAGCAGTTAGGGGGTGATTAGGCCGACAGGGGAGAGCAGTTAGGGGTGATCAGGTCGGCAGGCAGAGGCAGTAAGGGGCAATTGGGCAGGCAGGCAGGCAGGCAGGCAAGGGGTTAGGAGCCAGTGGTCTAGAATTGAGAGAGGGATGTCCCCCGAGGGGTCCAACATTGGAAAGGGTGCAGGCCAGTCTGAGGGACAACCCCCCTGCATGAATTTCATGCACCAGGCCTATAGTAAAATTATAAACATCCCTTCAGCAGACCTCCTGTCACAGGATCACAGATGTTAAATAACTTTCTCAAGAACACACAGATGTGACAAATAAGTCAGAAACGTGAGCCCTGGTCTTCCTGAATCCTATGTGAAGGGTTTTTCCACAAGGTTGCTGACTTCAGACCTCCTAATGCCAGGCTCTGGCAGCTTCTCTGCAGACACAGGGAACCTTTATTTGCCACGAATGGGCACTAGGGAGGCACTGGGACACCCAACCTACATTCTTGTTCGTTGCTGCTTGGGTGTCTCCTAGTCACCATGGAACAGCCTTCATCTCCTCGCTGAGGCCCAAGTCAGTTGCCAGAACTTCCTCCCTGTCCCCACCTGCCTGCAGGCCTGTTGATCTCACCTGGCCCCAGGGTGGTGCTGGGCCACCTTGGTCAGCTCCTCCTCACTGTCGAAGGTCAGGAGCTGCACCCCATGGCGGGCAGCATACTGCAGGTGGGAGATGGGCTTGCAGGGGTGGGCATAGATGATGCGTGAGGGGGCCACGCCCAGGCCCAGCACCTGCTCCAGCTCCACCTGCCAGGGGCAAAGCCGGAGTAAGGGGCTGCCTCCCTGCTGCCCTGCTTTTTGGGCACAGGAGCCACAAGCATGAGTGCTGTCCCCTACTGAGCCCCTACTGTGCATCTGGCCCAGTGCTGGGCACTTATTGTGCTATTTAAGCTTCTAGACTGCTCTAAGGAACATAGAGTCGAACCCATTTTATTTTTTTTTAATATATTTTATTGATTTTTTTTACAGAGAGGAAGGGAGAGGGATAGAGTTAGAAACATCTGTGAGAGAGAAACATTGATCAGCTGCCTCCTGCACACCTCCTACTGGGGATGTGCCCGCAACCAAGGTACATGCCCTTGACTGGAATCGAACCTGGGACCCTTCAGTCCAAAGGCCGACGCTCTATCCACTGAGCCAAACCAGTTAGGGCTGAACCCATTTTAAAGACCATTTTAAAGAAACTGAGGCTCCAGTGAAATGGCTGGGCCAGGACAGAACAGGGTCTGTGGATTAAAGCACATGTTCCCTTCACTCCTTAGCTCAGGCTGACTGCCCTTGTCACCTAGACCAGAGGAGGGTGGACCACTCCTAGTTCATTCATTTATTTTTTCACAAACAACTGGGCACCACACACATCAGCGACTGCTTATTTGCTGCTGTCCCACTTCTGGACTCCTGGAAATTAGCCTTTTTTCCCTAGGAATGTCAGGTCTATGAATGAGGCAACTGGCAGTGGGCCCAGGCTCACCTGGCTGGCACAGTCGAAGCCGGTTCCCAGGGCGGCCAGGACACGCAGCACCCAGGGGCTGCTGTTACACTTCACCGCATAGAAGGGCGAGACCCTGGGCAGGGCCTGGCAGAAGGCCTGATGGCGGCTGGCCAACACACCCAGGTCGGCCACCATGAAGGGGTCTCGGTGGTCCTGCCAAGGCAGAGAGAGAGGCAAGAGAGGCTGGGCATTGTGTCATTTCATTGAATCCTCACAGTGTCTCCATGCGGCAAGTACTACTGTTGTTCCAGTTAGGAAAAGAGGAAGTAAGGCTCTAAAATCTTTCTCTTTTTAAAAATGTTTTCTGTTTATTGAATTTACTGGGGTGACACTAGCTAACAAAACTATACAGATGTCAGATGCACTAAAATGTGAGTCTTCCCATCAAGGTCAATAGCAAGTACATGGCAATGGTAGGATTTGAGTCTGGATGTTCTAACTCTCACAACAGGAAGACAAGAGGGCAAGAAGCTTTGTAGACCAAATGGGCGCCAGGACTCTCCAAACCTCACCCAGATTGCTTGGCACAGGATGAAATCCCAGGAGCTGGTGGGGGACTAGAAGGGGACAGGAGAACTATCCCATGCCACCCAGGGAACACAGCTATTCAGTAAGACCTAGTAAACTGACTTAAAAACGCAAACAGAAAGTCTAATTTTGTCCCCGCCTAAGTAGGGACTGAGACCCACCCTCTCCATTCTCCACTCCATGACCTTGCCCTCCCCTCCCTCCTCTCCCCTCACCGAATCAGAGAGCTCCCGGATCTTCTTCAAGACCACCTCCATGGCTGATTCCTCAGGCCCCAGGGGGATGGTATCCTTCAACAACGAGCTTCCAGGGCATCCTTCCTTCTCCTGCGAGTCCTTGAAGGTGGTGCTCGTCCCTGACTGTCCATCAGAGCCCTCTGCCAGGGACACTCCCAGCATCCTGGAAAGGCCTTGCTCTGAGGACACTCCTCCCTCCTCCGCCCAGCGCCCTGCTGGCCCGTGGAGCCAGAGTTCCTAGGCCAGTAAGTCCTCGGCGCTCCCATGCAGCCACATAGAGCTCCATGGAGCCCTTGTGAACTTTCCCATCTGTAGGATGGACCACTGGCCAGGCCCAGCCTGCTTCAGAGACCTAGTTTGGGATCAAGGGAGATGCTCAAAAGACCCCCTACCTTAGGTGGTTGGCATCCTCTTCCAGGCTCTTTCATTCACATGTTTCCATTCACAGATGAGAAATGTGACCCACAGAAAAAGTAAGTGCTGAGTCCACGATCTTTAGATTATAGGGCTAAAGATTACGGGGGATCACCTAGCCCAGTTGTTGGCAAACTCATTAGTCAACAGAGCCAAATATCAACAGGACAACGATTGAAATTTCTTTTGAGAGCCAAATTTTTTAAACTTAAACTTCTTCTAACACCACTTCTTCAAAATAGACTTGCCCAGGCCGTGGTATTTTGTGGAAGAGCCACACTCAAGGGGCCAAAGAGCCGCGTGTGGCTAGCGGGCCGCAGTTTGCCGACCACTGACCTAGCCCAACATTTCACTTTACACATGTGGACAAGTGACCCAGAGAGAGGAAAGGACTTGCCCAAGGTCACCAAGTGGTCAGTAGTTGAGCTGGGAATGGCATCTGGGCTGCCTAAAGCAACCACTGCACCTGCTGCTGGCCACCCATGGTGAAGTGAGGGCCACCTACAGTCTCAGTCCTTCTGTTTCAGAGTTGGGGCTGCACCCATGGGTCCTACTCCACCCCCAGACTCACCTGGTGCTGATCATCACCTGCTTCCTCAGGCCCAGCACTGGGGACCAGGAGCTATGGGGTCTTGGGCTTCAGGTAAATCCCTTTGGGAAGAGCAGAACTCAGCTCAGATCTCAGGCCAGGTGAAGTACCTGTGAAGCCTGTCCCTCCAAACCATGGCTACCACGACCCACTCAGCCAAAACTTCCCAGCCCTGTGGGTGGCCTACACAACAGGCCCTCAGGGTGAAGTCAGCCAGCGATGATGAGAGTAGAGAGACCCTGGAAATCCAGTCACTCACCCTTCCCACCTCAAAGATGGAAACACCGTGGGCTCAGAGGTCTTCCGACAGATCAGCAAAGCTGGAGTGGAGCTGGGACGGGAACCTGACCTCAGATTCCAGTCATAGGCTGAGCAAGAGCTGGTCTTGCCATTTGCTGTCTCTCTGCACTCTCTGCACATTTAAGTATGTGGCTGGGAGACCCTGAGTCACTTGATGTCCCTCCACATTCTCACCACCCTTTCCCTCCATATGGGCACACCCAGGATCAAGCCACCATCTTGAGGTCACCTCGCCCCTGTGATGTCACTGATACCTCCTGCAGGCTTCCACCCCACCTCTGTGATGACCCGGAGTCTCCTCTTCCAGTTTCTGCGAGTTAGAGCCGCAGGAATCTGCTGCTGCCCTGCCTCTTCTCTTGTGCCACCCCTTCCTGGCATCTTCCTGCATGAAACCTCCCAGCAAGGTGCCTTTCCCTCCCAGCAAGGTACCAAGGCTCCACCTAACTGTCATCTGCAGACTCTGGGGATTTAAAAATCCAGGAAGAGGCAACAGGAAGGGCCTGGATTAGAGAGAGGGACTCAGCCCTAGCTGGTTTTGCTCAGTGGACAGAGCATCAGCCTGCGGGCTGAAGGGTTCCGGGTTCGATTTCGGTCAAGGGCACCTGTCTGGGTTGCGAGCTCAATCCCTAGTAGGGGGTGTGCAAGAGGCAGCTGATCAATGATTCTCTCTCATCCTTGATGATTTTATCTCTCTCCCTGTCCTTTGGTCTCTGAGATCGATAAAAATATTTTTAAATTTTTAAATTTGATTAAAAAAAAAGAAGAAGAAGGATGGACTCATTATGAAATCTGGCACAAATCCCTTAACCTGCAGGGGACTCATCAATTCCAGCAGCACAATGATGGGAGGGGGCGAGAATGAGCAGGATAAGGCCTCTGCTCTGTCATCCCAAACACCATGGAAAAGTCCATGGCTTTTAGAGAGACTCACACCCACACCTGCCCCAGACTGGTTCACGTAGGACTGACTTCTAGCTTCTTTGTAAGTTTATAAAGCTTCGGGCAGATGGTCTCACCTCTGGGAAGGTCGGTTCCATCTGCAGATGGGGATATTGTCCACAGTACTTTACAGGTGTTTCTTCACCTCACAGATAATGAAGCCAAGGCAAAGAGAGGCAGAACAATAATAGCATCTACTTACTAGGATCACAGAGAGTGCATGAGACAATGCATGCGAATCCCATACCTAACATCTTCATAACATTGGTTAAAAACTCATTTAACTAGTTCATAACAATGATGTTAGCATGATAAGGAACTTAGAGATCATCTACACCAGCAATTTTTAAACTTTTTGCCATAAAAACTAAAATATGGAACCCCCACAGTGGATATTTGTCCTGTCTCGTGGCTGCCCACCATCTATGAACACCCCCTCCTCCAATCCCTCCCCTCTGCCATGGGGAAGCAAGAAATAGGCCTTCCCAGACTCCTTTGTAGCAGGGATGTGTGAGGATGTGACCTGGGCTCTATCAGATTCATTGCAGCATGTGGGTTGTGGTAGAATAGTACTTAATATAATTATGACCTGTTCTCATCTGGAATAATCTGATCTCCTAGAAAATCAGGCTTTGGGGATCAAGTGTTTGCTGACATAGAATGGCAGGAAAGGCACATATTGGGGGTGGAGTGACATCTAAATGTAAGACAGAATTTAGAGGAATAAAAGAATAAGCTCAGAGTCATCATTAATTGACACTGGACATGACCATAGAACCAGGAACTATCTATGACTGTACTATGAGGAATCCCTCACCTCTTGCAGCTGAAGAGGTAAAGAAGCCAATAACAAAAACTAAAATCAAAGCTTAAGAATATAAGTTGTCACATTACAATGCTGGTTAAGCTATAGACTTACTTCACACACATGTGCACGCACACACACACATACCACAAACAAAAGATATCAAAGGACCAACAAGCACATGAAAGGATACTCGACATCATTAGTTATCAGAGAAATGCAAAATAAAACCACCATGAGATGCCACTCATCCTCGCTAGCATGGCTAAGATGAAAGAGGCTGGCAAGGCCAAGTGCTTTGGAAGATGTAGAGCAGCTGGAACTCCCATTCCTTCTGTTGGGAGTGCCATGGCTAAGACCACTTGGAGAACCTCTTTGGCAGTATTTACTTAAACTAAACATACACCTACTGTATGACTCAGCAATTCCACTTCTCAGTATATACCCAGAGAAGTAAGATATACCCAACAAAAGTATGTCCACCGAAGACATGTTCACAGCAAGTCTATTTACAATATCCCCAACTGGACACAACCCAGAAGTCCATCAGCCATAGAATCTATATATATAAAAGGCTAATATGCTAAGTGCCCAACTGTCCGATAGGTCACTATGACACTCACTGACCACCAGGGGGCAGACACACAATGCAGGATCTGCCGTGGCGCACACTGGCCATTTACAGAGAAACAGCACCGAGGACTTGGTGCCAACAAACCAACACTCAGCTTCCCCCAAGTGGGACACAGGCCCCGCCACCACCCCAGAGTGACAGCCCACCAAATCACAGCCACATGGCACAAAATGCGGCCCACAACCCAGCCCAGCCCAGAAACGGTCACTGTGGGTGCCAGGTAATGACATCACATAGCAATGCCCAGCTTCCTCTACCTAGTGACTAGCCTCCTTAGAGTTTCTTCAGCCCAGGAACACAACTTGCTTTATAGCCAGGTGCAAACATTTTACACTTTAACCAAATGTCTGTGAAGCGTTTTCCTGTGCCTCATCTCATTTGATCCTCACAGATGTCCTGGAGTAGGTAGATAGGAAACTCAGTGGAATCCTATTTTCTTTTCATTAGTCAGAAAACAGATTTAGGAAGCTTAGAAACTTGACCAGACTGAAAAGAAGAAAGAAATGGTGGACCTTGAAAATGACTTCAGGTTTTCTCACTGTGCAGAATATAATCAAACACTGATGCAGTTAAACATTTTACCTTTTGTTCTCCCTGCATGATCTACAATAATAACCTGCTTCATGTTGATATTTACTGCTGTGTTGCTGACAATTACCTGAAAAAGAAGTTGGTGTGCTTCACTGGGCTAGAAAAAGTTTAGCTAAATCAGAAAGCGGGTCTAGAGAACCCAGAAATTGACCCAAATCACTATGCTCAATTAATATTTGACAAAGGAGGCATGAACATACAATGGAGTCAAGACAGTCTCTTCAATAAATGGTACTGGGAAAATTGGACAGATACATGCAAAAAAATGAAACTAGACCACCAACTTACAGTATACACAAAAATAAACTCAAAATGGATAAAGGACTTAAACATAAGACGGGAAACCAAAAAAGTACTAGAGGAATCCACAGGCAGCAAAATCTCAGACATATGCTGAAGCAATTTCTTCACTGATACTGCTCTTAGGGTAATGGAAACTAAAGAGAAAATAAACAAGTGGGACTACATCAAAATAAAAAGCTTTTTCACGGCAAAAGAAACCATCAACAAAACAACAAGAAAACCCACTGCATGGGAGAACATATTTGCCAATGTTATCATAGATGAGGGTTTAATCTCCAACATTTACAGGGAACTCATACAACTTAACAAAAGGAAGATAAACAACCCAATCAAAAAAATGGGCAATGGACCTAAATAGATAACTTTGAAAGAAGACAGAAGGAAGGCCAAGAGACATATAAAAACATGCTCAATGTCACTAATCATCCGAGAGATGCAAATCAAAACGACAATGTGGTACCATCTCATACCTGTCAGAATGGCAATCATTAACAAATCAATAAACGACAAGCGCTGGCGAGGATGCGGAGAAAAAGGAACCTTCATGCACTGCTGGTGGTAATGCATACTGTGGAGAACAGTATGGAGTTTCCTCAAAACACCAAAAATGGAACTCCCATTTGACCCAGTGATCCCACTTCTAGGAATATATCCCAAGAAACTAGAAACATGAATCAGAAAGGATATATGCACCCCTATGTTCATAGCAGCACAATTCACCATAACTAAGATTTGGAAACAGCCTAAGTGCCTATCAGCAGATGAGTGGATTAAAAACCTGTGGTACATCTACATAATGGAATACTATGCTCTGGTAAAAAAGGATGAATTCTTACCATTTGAAACAGCATGGATGGAACTGGGGAGCATTATGCTAAGTGAAATAAGCCAGTCGGAGAAAGATAAATATCACATGATCTCACTCATTTATGGAATATAATGAACAATATAAACTGATGAACAAAAACAGATCCAGAGACAGAGGAACATCGATCAGACCATCAAACCTTAGAAGGAAGGTAGGGGAGGGTGGGGGTAAGAGGGAGAGATCAACCAAAGGACTTGTATGCATGCATATAAGCCTAACCAATGGACACAGACAACAGGGGTGTGAGGGCATGAGTGGGGGGGATGATGGGGGATAGTGGGGGGATAAGAATACATATGTAATACCTTAATCAATAAAGAAATTTTAAAATATATATATTAAACAAAAAAAGAAACCAGGTCTAATTAAGCAAGTTTATTCTATATATATAAAAGACTAAGTTGACTCACACATGCATGATACATATAAAGCTCTTGCTGGCACCAATCACACGTGTTTCGATCTGTCATTGTCGATCATGAATTTGGTTGACACTTCTATTATACAGAAAGTGCAAATAGCGATATTAAAATATTTCTTCCAAATAATTTCCTTTCAACATGCATGAAGTTGTGCACTGGGCCACTAGCTGATAAATAAATTCATGTCTATTTCATGGAACACGACACAACAATGAAAAAAAGATCTAACACTAAATGCAAAAACATGAGTGAATCTCACATACCTAATGTTGAGCAACAAAGCCACTCCCAAAATAATGACACATACATACATACTTTAAGACTCCATTGATATGAAATTCAAACACAAGAAAAATAATCTATGCTGACAGTACTCAGAAGACTTAAGACCTCTGAGTAGCTGCCAGTGACTGGGAGAGGGTGTGAGGGAGCCTTTGGGTGCTGGAAGTGTTCTATAGCTTATAATCTTCATCTATATCTTATAAATGTAATCTTCATCTTTTTACATATACATACATGCATATGTATATATAATCTGTATTCATACGTATATAGTATATATAGTCACTCAGCAGTACACTTACTGAAATTACATAGCTATGTCAGGCCTCTGATCTCATGTGAAAGTTGAAGGATTGACTTTGAAAGACAGCATCCTGAGAATTGTAATAAAGACATATGGGAAGATTTAGAAGTCTCAGAGTATCTTAAACCCACAGACCCATTATGAATCCCTTGTCAGCACAAGTAACCTTCAGTCCTGGTTGATGAGGCCGTTCCCACTGTTTACAGATCCCTATCATAAACTTGTCCAGGGTGCAAGCAATAGTCACTCTCTTCATAGACCACCCCACCACCCCCCACTGCCTCAGGGTCTTTAACAGAACCCCCAGAGCACCCCAATTACCAACTCAGACCCTAGGAAGGAAAACTGACATGCCAATATAATCTAAAGGTTTTAACTACTTCACATGAAGAAAACCTATAGAATGTGTGTGGGAATGAACTCTGAGGTGTTAGACCTGGAAGGGAGGAACATCCTTTAAGATCAGACCAAGTTACTCATGAGTTCTTACCCACATTCTGCCCTCTAGGCACGAGCTCAAACACCTGGAAGTGGTTCTAAATGTTTGTTCAGTCCATCACCTGAACCTGAACTCAGTGGCAGCATGGGTAAATAAATGCCATAAATTCCCTCGACATCTAGAGGGAGGAACCCAGAGATTTAGAAAGAATATTCAAACAGCTCACTCACCACCTAACCATGAAGGTCAGAAAACACAGCTTCTCCAAAGACTGAGAATTGTATTGAGAATCACATCAGTGAAGGGAACACCGGCGTCTTCAAAAAGCACCGTGTCAGCCAGAGATAAAGGGGGAAATCCTGCCCTTGAAATGGACGCTCTGTTTTCAACGGAAAAGATGAGATGAGGTCCTGGAGCATCACAGAGGCCAAGTAACAGCACTCCCCCCAGAGGTGATGCGGTTACCGTAGTGGACAGCAGGGCCCTGGTGGAATTAGAATGGCCAGGTCTGCAGGGCTGGACAGTGTGGCTCATGGGCCCTGGGCTCTCTAGGACACCAACAGGAGTTCCACCTCCTGAGACCCCATCTGATCTGTTTAACACAACAGGCGACTCCACGTATACCTGGTGCCTTTCAAAATAATAGGCAGCCAGGCCAGTGTGGCTCAGTAGTGGAGCGTCAACACATGAACCGGGAGGTCATGGTTTGATTCCCAGTCAGGGCACATGGCCAGGTTGCAGGCTCCATTCCCAGGAGAAGGCATGCAGGAGGCAGTAGATCAATGATTCTCTCTCATCATGATGTTTCTCTCTCTCTCTCTCTCTCTCCCCCTTCCTCTCTGAAATCAATAAATATTTTTTAATTTAAAGGAGGGAACTAAGATACAGAGTTCAAAACCTTATAAGGTCACTTAAGGATCTTAATGAGAGTTTCAAAGGATTTAATGAGATCATCAAGGGACTTAAAGAGACTTTTAAAGATCTTAGTGAGAATGTCCAGGGCATGAAAAAGGAACAGTCATAAATTAAGCATATACTAACTGAAATAAGGAATAACTTACAGAGATTCAACAGTAAAGTAGGGGATTCTGAGAATCAAATAGATGAGTTGGAATATGAGGAAGCAAAAAACAACCAATCAGAGGAGGGAAAAAAAAGAATCCAAAATATGAAGATAAGCCCTAGCAAGTTTGACTAAGTGGATAGAGGGTGGGCCTGTAGACCGAAGTGTTCCGGGTTTGATTCTGATCAAGGGCATGTACCTCGGTTGCAGGCTCTTCCCCAGCCTGGGCCCTGGTCAGGGTGCATGCAGGAGACAACCAATAAATGTGTTTCTCTCACATTGATATTTCTCTCTGTCCTTCCCTCTCTCTTCCACTCTCTCTAAAATCAATAGGAAAATATCCTCTGTAAGGATTTAAAAAAAAGTGAATAGCAAAAATATGACGATAGTGTAAGGAACCTCTGGGACAACTTCAAAAGTACCAATATTCACATTATGGGGGTAGGTGCCAGAAAGAGAAGAGAGAGAGCAAGATATTGAAAACCTATTTAAAGAAATAATGACAGAAAACTTCCCCTACCTAGGGAAAGAAATAGACTTACAAGTCCAGGAAGTGCAGAGTCCCAAACAAGAGGAACGCAAAGAGGCCAAGACACATCATAATTAAAATGCCAAAGAGAGAATCTTAGAGCAGCAAGAGAAAAACAGTTGGTTACCTACAAGAGAATGCCCATACGACTGTCAGCAGATTTCTCAACAAAAACTTTGCAGCCCAGAAGGAGTGGCAAGAAATACTCAAAGTGATGAACATCAAGGACCTACAACCAAGATTACCCTTGTGAAAATAAACAAGTCATCTTTTCTGTCAAAGAACAGTTTAGACAGTCACCATTTTGGACTGCATGACTTGGCAGCCACCATGTTGACCACATGGCTTGCAGCTCCCCTGGAGGCCACCATCTTGAAACAGCAAAGGCCAACCCCTCTCTTTGAATTAGCCAATCACGAAAGATTGTGCACCTGAGCTCCAATCAAGAGAAAGGGACAGGTCACATACGTCAGAGGTTATAAAGCCGAGCAGCCCACCTGCTCAGTGTGCGCATGCTTCTACGTAGAAGTAAAGGTGTTTGCCTTGCTGCCTGGCTCCCAAGTGTGTTTGTGTTCCACAAAGGATCCCTGACTTGGGCGAGGGTTGGGGGGGTGAGGGGTGACTTGCCTTCTTTTTTTTTTTTTAAATAAATCTTTATTGTTCAGATTATTATAGGTGTTCCTCTTTTTTTTTTCCCCATAGCTCCCCTCCACCTGATTCCCCACCCCACCCCATGCCCTTACCCCCCGCCGCTGTCTTCATCCATAGGAGTAGGATTTTTGTCCAATCTCTTCCCGCACCCCTCACACCTGCTTCCCCTGAGAATCGTCAGTCCACTCCCTTTCTATGTCCCTGATTCTATTATATTCACCAGTCCATTCTGTTCTTCAGATTTTTTATTCACTTGATTTTTAGATTCACTTGTTGGTAGGTATGTATTTGATGTCATTTTGTTGTTCATAATTTTTATCTTTACCTTTTTCTTCTTCTTCCTCTTCTTAAAGAATACCCTTCAGCATTTCATGTAATCCTGGTTTGGTGGCAATGAACTCCTTTAGCTTTTTCTTGTCTGTGAAGCTCTTTATCTGACCTTCCAACTCTGAATGATAGCTTTGCTGGGTAGAGTACTCTTGGTTGTAGGCTCTTGCTGTTCATCACTTTGAGTATTTCTTGCCACTCCCTTCTGGCCTGCATAGTTTCTGCCAAGAAATCAGCTGACAGTTGTATGGGTACTCCCTTGTAGGTAATTAACTGTTTTTCTCTTGCTGCTTTTAATATTCTCTCTTTGTCTTTTGCCCTTGGCATTTTAATTATGATGTGTCTTGGTGTGGTCCTCTTTGGATTTCTCTAGTATGAGGTTCTGTGCGCTTCCTGAACTTGTAAGTCTATTTCTTTCACCAGGTAGGGAAAGTTTTCTGTCATTATTTCTTCTAATAGGTTTTCAATATTTTGCTCTCTCCCTTCTTCTGGCACCCCAAAAATTCGGATGTTGGTTCGCTTAAAGTTGTCCCAGAGGCTCCTTACACTATCTTCATATTTTTGGATTCTTTTTTCTTTTTGTTTTTCTGGTTGGATGTTTTTTGTTTCCACATATTTCAGATCTTTGGTTTGATTCTTGGGGTACGTTGATCTACAGTTGAGTTTCTGTATATTCTTTATTTCAGACAGCATATGCTTCGTTTCTGACTGATCCTTTTCCATTTTTTTGGCATTCTCATTAATATCCTTAAAGGTCTCATCAAGTTTCTCGGCGGTTTTAAGAAGATTCTTGAGTAACCTTATAAATGTGGTTCTGAACTCTATGTCATCCAGTAGTTTGCTTTCCTCCGTTTCTTTCATTCGTGACATGTTTCTTTGTCTCCACATTTGGCTGCTTCCCTGTGTTGATGGAGTAGCTTTGTGTGGTAGGTGATCTATAGGGGACAGTAGCTCAGCCTCCTCAATCACTTGAGGTGGATGCTCTTGGTACACCCCTTTGTGGGCTGAGTGCAAACTCTTGGTGTAGTTAAGCCTTAATTGCTGTTGGTACACTGGGAGGAATTAACCTCCAGGCCAATTAGCTGTGAGGACTCGTTGTGTCTATAATGGAAGAACTGCTGCGCTGAAGACACGCTTATGGAGCAGGACTTGTTTCAGTGGGGCTTTGGTGCTCACTGAGTCTGCCTCTTGAATGTGTCACTTATGGATGTGAGGAGTTGAAATCTGGTGTCTCACTCTGACCACTAGGTACACTGGCTGCTGGATCTCCAATGGGGTGCAGGTCAGCTACTGTCTGAGGCCACCCAGCAGGAGCTACAGTGAGAGCTACAGTTTTCTCCTCTTTGCTTGGGGTTTGGAGGTTTTGGAGCTGTCTGACCCAGGCTGCAAGTTTGCTAGGTTAAGTTGCGATAGGTAAGGCCTTTCTTATGCTAAATCCGCTGCTTGGAGCTTGGGTGGTTTTGTAGGTTGTGCAGGGCGGGGTCTCAGGGTGTCACTAGGCTAGGGCATAGCAAACAGCAATGGCTGCTAGTTAGCCGGCTCTGTGTCCCCGACGGCATCCCCGAGTCCCGTGCCCCAGTGCAGTAAACAATTACTCCTGCGTGCAGCTCTGCAAGCAAGCCACCCTCACTGGCAGACAGTCCAGCTTCTCCCCGTAGGAGCTTGGGTTCCCCCTGTCTCCCCAGAGACTGTATTTCAGAGTAATCGGGGGCTTGTCTCCCTTCGGGTTGAAAAAAGCAATGCCTGCCGCCAGCCCGGATCACGCGCCTCCGTACCTCAGCTTTTCAGCACTCGTGCACGTCTCAATGCTCTTTTCTCTTTCCTTCTAGTTGTAGAACTTCCACTCAGCCAGCTTTCCCATGGTTCTGGGTGATAGACGTTTTGTTTTTTAGTTGTAGTTTTGAAATTGTTGTGCGAGGCAGCAGTTTAGGTATTTACCTACGCCGCCATCTTGGATTCCCCTCTGACTTGCCTTATTTCTAACACCCTACCCAGCAAAGCTATAATTTAGAATTGAAGGTCAGATAAAGAGCTTCACAGACAAGAAAAATCTAAAGGAGTTCATTACCATCAAACCAGTATTACATGAAATGTTAAAAGATTTTCTTTAAGAAGAAGAGGAAGAGGAAGAGGAAGAAGAAGAGAGATTAAAAATATGAACAATAAAATGGCAATAAATACATATCTATCAACAATTGAGTAAATAAAATCAAAATAAATGAACAAGAAACCTAATGAACAAAATAAACTGATGAATAAAATAAAACCTGAGGCATGGAAACGTGGAACAGACTGATGAATCTGAGAGGGAAGGGGGAATGGGAAGAGATTAACCAAAGATCTTATATGCATATATGCATTACTTATAAACACAGACAATGGGGTGGTGAAAGCCTGAGTTGGGGTGGGAACCAGGTGGGGGGGAACAATGGGAGGGGGAAGGAGGGACATTTGTAATATTCTCAACAATGGACATGGCAGTGGCAGGAAGTGCAGCTTCCCGCAGGGCAGTGACCTTAGGAGCAACTGCACTACTGTGCACAACATTGGACTTGGGCTCGGATGAGCAGATGGAAACTGGAAGGTCAGAGAGGGGCAGGCCCTCACCCAAATCAAGAATGAACTCAAGAGAAAAGAACCAAGATGGCGGCATAGGTAAGCACCTGTACTTGCTGCCTCTCGCAACCACATCAAAACTACAACTAAAAGACAAAACAACTATCATCCAGAACCACAGGAAAGCTGGCTGAGTGGAAGTTCTACAACTTGAAGGAAAGAAAAAAGTGCATTGAGACAGGTAGGAGGTGCAAAGGCGTGCAGCGGGCTGGTACCCAGGTGCGCTGTTGTTGTTTTTTCAATCGGGAGGGACATATAAGCTCCTGATTGCTCTGAATTCCAGTTCCCGGCGAGACTCTGGGGACCCAGACTCATACAGGGAGAAACTGGACTATCTGGCATCCAACCGGAACGCAAGGACGGCTTTCTCTCAGAGGTGCTTCGCAGTTGTCATTGTTCCTGCACGAGGGCACCAGACATGGAGACACAGGGACCTCTCCGGTGCAGGGCTGACTGGCAGCCATTACTGTTTGCCCCACCCTAGTGATTTCCAAAGACCCTGCCCCACCCAATTTACAACCCCACCCAAACTGTGCTCAGCGACTTTTGCATTTGAATGGCATGTCTTTTCTCAGCTTAAAACCTGTCAAACTGCAGCTGGGTCAGAGAGCTCCAAAGCTTCCAAAAGAAGGTCCAAGGCCCAGCAGCAGCAGCCTGCTTTGCTTCACAGCTGGACCTCATCTGGGCACCTCCAAACCCCAAACAAATAGGTGGAATCTGCAGATCTCTGTAGCTCCTGCTGGGTGGCCTCAGGCAGTGGCTGACTTTGCACCTCCTTGGAGATCCAAGAGCCAGTGTACCCAGTGGTCAGTGTGAGACCATACTGGATTACAACTCTTCACATCCATAAACGGCACACTCAAGGGGCAGACTCAGTGAGCACCAAAGCCCCACTGAAGCAAGTCCTGCTCCATAAAGGTGTCTCCTGTGCAACAGATCTTCCAGTGTAGACATAGCTGGTCCTCACAGCCAATTGGCCTGGAGGTCAATTCCTCCCAGTGATACCAACAACAATCAAGGCTTAACTACAACAAGACTGTGCACACAGCCCACAAAGGGGTGCACCAAGACAGTCCACCTCAGGTAACTGGGGAGGCTGAGCCACTGGGCCCTATAGGACACCTACCACACAAAGCCACTCCATCAACACAGGGAAGCAGCCAAAATGTGAAGACAAAGAAACATGTCACGAATTAAAGCAAACGACTGGATATAGAGTTCAAAACCAGTTATAAGGTTACTCAAGAATCTTCTAGAAACCTCTGAGGAACTTAGTGAGACCTCCACAGAACTTAGTGAGACCTTCCAGGATCTTAGTGAGAATGCCAAAAAAATGGAAAAGGACCAATCAGAAATTAAGCATACAATGACTGAAATAAAGAATAATATACAGAGATTCAACAGTAGACTAGAGCAGTGGTTCTCAACCTTTCTAATGCTGTGACCCTTTAATACAGTTCCTCATGTTGTGGTGACCCCCAACCATAAAATTATTTTCGTTGCTACTTCATAGCTGTAATGTTGCTGCTGTTATGAGTTGTAATGTAAATATCTGTGTTTTCCAATGGTATTAGGCAACCCTGCTAGCGGTTCTCAACCTGTGGGTTGCAACCCATAGGTTGAGAACCGCTGCTGTAGAGCCTAAGACCATTGGAAAACAGATATTTACATTACAATTCATTAACAGTAGCAAAATTACAGATATTTACATTATGATTCATTAACAGTAGCAAAATTAAAGTAGCAACTAAAATAATTTTATGGTTGGGAGTCACCACAACATGAGGAACTGTATTAAAGGGTCACAGCATTAGAAAGGTTGAGAACCACTGGACCAGAGGATCCCAAGAATCATATCAAAGATTTGAAATATGAGGAAGCAAAAAACACCCAACTGGAAAAGCAAAAAGAATAAAAAAATATGAAGATAGTGTAAGGAGCCTCTGGGACAACCTCAAGCATACCAACATCTGAATTATGGGGGTGCCAGAAGAAGAGAGAGATCAAGATATTGAAAACCTATTTGAAGATACAATGACAGAAAACTTCCCCTACCTGGTGAAAGAAATAGACTTACAAGTCCAGGAAGCGCAGAGAACCCCAAACAAGAGGAAACCAAAGAGGACCACACCAAGACACATCATAATTAAAATGCCAAGGGCAAAAGACAAAGAGACTATTAAAAGCAGCAAGAGAAAAACAGTTATCTACAAGGGAGTACCCATATGACTGTCAGCTGATTTTTCAACAGAAACTATGCAGGCCAGAAGGGAGTGGCAAGAAATATTCAAAGTAATAAATAGCAAGAACCTACAACCAAGATTACCCAGCAAAGTTATCATTTAGAATTGCAGGTCAAATAAAGAGCTTCACAGATAAGAAAAAGCTAAAGGAGTTCATCACCACCAAACCAGTATTATATGAAATGCTGAAGGGTATTCTTTAAGAAGAGGAAGAAAAAGAAAAAGGTCAAGATAAAAAATTATGAACAACAAAGTGACAACAAATACATATCAACAAGTGAATCTAAAAATCAAATGAATAAAAAATCTGATGAACAGAATAAACTGGTGAATAATAGAATCAGGGGCATGGAAAGGGAGCTGACTGACAATTCTCAGGGGGAAGAGGGGATGGGGGGTGGGGGAAGAGATTGGACAAAAATCTTACACCTATGGAGGAGGACAGTGAAGGGGGGGTGAGGGCATGGGGTGGAGTGGGAACCGGGTGGATGGGAGCTATGGGGGGGAGGGGGCGGAGAAAGGAACATCTGTAATAATCTGAACAATGAAGATTAAAAAAAAAAGAATGAACTAAAGTCCAGATCTCATGGAGACCAAGCCAAACAGCCAATCTGGGGAGAATAAAATGGCACTCTGTCCTGGCCAGTCTCCCCTTCCCACCCACACCTAATCCCAGAATATTATCCAGTCCAATTCCATCCACTTACTACATCCCTCTCAGTTCCAAATCCTTGCAGGTATTTCTCCGTCTGCCAGAAACCCTCGCCCTTCAGTTACTGGCGAGGTACTATCCATCTCCACTGTCCAACTCCAATGGCACCTTGTGGCAGCCATTAGCGCTGTCCGTCAGCATTTCCAACTCTCCTCGTGGGCACTTGGTCAAATTACATTTCCCCACAGAATCAGTCTATTTAAGCTAAATTATGCTGCAATCACAAACCATCCCCTAATCACAGAAGCTTATAACTACGAAGATTTGTTTCTGGCTCACTGTGAGTCAACTTTGGCTCTGTTCCATCATCCCAGGATTCAGGCTCAAGGAGCAGCCCCTCAGCCCCTCATGGCACATTGCTATTCAAGATCGTTAAGGAGCCCAAGTTAAGTCCCATGGCTAAGGCTGATGTCCATGGGGAGAGGAGTATAGTTCTCTCATAGCGGGACACAGCAAACATTTGGGCAATTGATATAGTCTATCACAGACCCTCCCCTCCAAATTGGGTATAGCTGTGTGTGACTTTGGCCAATAAAACGTGAACTGAAGTAATATGTTACTTCCAGTAGGTAACCTCCAGAGCCAGTGTTAATCTCTTTTCCTCTGCATGAGCAATCAGCAGATGGCGGCTACTACATCAGCCTGGGTCCCGGGGTGAAGACAGTGCAGAGCTGAGCCCCCAGCCAACCCTCCCTGGACATGTAATTTGAGGAGATAACTACCTTCTTGCTTTAAGTGCCGAGATTTGTAGAACTTCTCTCTGGGAAAGTACTATATGAGCTTCATTCATTCATACACTAATGCATTCTTTCATTCCAAAAATATGTATCGACCCCCCACACACACACACACCCTAACCTGCAAGCCCCAGGCCGAGTGCAGGCAGAAGGACGTCACTGCAGCCTCCTTGCCATTCCAACCCGAGGTGGAGCAAGCGCCGACCCGCACCCACAACTCCACACTCGCCCCGTATCTGCAAGCACGCGCACCGTTCGCCGCTGCCTCCAGCCACCTGGGTCCCCGGCTAACCTTCCCCGCAACCCGGCCAATCGTTTGCTGCCCTTTGTTGCTGCAGCTTGGGTTTCCCCACTGCCTTCCTCAGCCTCCATCTTGTCCTTTGCCAGCCGCCCGGGATCCCCTTCCTCCCCGCCTCCCCCTCCTCCTGCTCTCCCGGCTGCAGCGCACACAGCCCGAGGCAGCGCCGCCAGCTAGCCCGCCGGGCCAGGCCTGGGCGCAGCCTGGACCCGCCCACTCCAGCCCCTCCCCGGGGGTTCCAACCTCTGCCCTGGGGGACTCCACTGGCCGCCCTCGGGGGAGGACGGAGATGCCAGTGTCCCCGGGAGGATGGGGACGCCGGAACGTTTGGGGCCGGCAGTGTGCCCGCCAGGATGGGGTCTGAGAGGTATGGTTCTCGCCAATGCGCCCCCCTCCCGCTGCAGTGGGCCCCAAACTTCGTCCTCCGCCTGGGGAGATCGCACCCTGGGGAGATCGCAGTAGTTTTGGGGAGGGGGGTGCTGGGGAGCTGTGTCTACCCTGACCAGGAGGAAGAGGGAGCAGTGACAGTCAGCGGCTGTGGACAGGGCATGGCAGCGGCATCCTTGGGTGGGAGAGGGGATGTCAGACGCGGGTTGGAGGGGGAAACCGCTCCTCAAGATGCTCTGTCCCGGCCTGCCAGGAGCTGGAGAGCTCTGAGCGGCGTTCAAGAACTTTCTAGGGCGGTGCAGCCGGATGGCAGAGGTGCTGGGAGAGGGGCGGGGGAGAACGCTTGGGCCCTTCCCCCCCTTCCTGTAGCCCCCGCTCAAAGGAAAGCTGATGGTGAAGTTCGGTTTTCTGGGCTTCCCTCCCCAACCCCCCACCTCGAGTTCCTGAGACACACAGGAGGGAGGCTGGGGCCCTCTGGCCGCCCAGGCAGGGCTACTCAGACGCTGCCCACATGCCTCCCAGTGCCCTCCAGACGCAAGAGTTCTTACCCAGAGACGGGTGGGATGCTGGCAGGGGAGGCTTAAGAAAATAGGCAAAGTGTGGAGAGCGGTTCAGTGTTTGCACAGGTTCAAGCCTATAGTTGTAAGCTTGACCTTATGGTCCCAACCTGTGGTCCCACGTGGCTGAGTGATATGGGCTGCGGGAGGTGCAGCAAGGAAACAAAGTGTGATGAGGTACATGTAATTGAGTAGAATGGAAACCCACTAGAAGGTTGTAAACATCTTGACCATGCCCTGACTTTGCCTCCTGGAACCTGGCTATAAAATAAAGACACGGCTTATAGGCCCTGGCGCGCTCTCTCTCCATCAGAGAGGACAGCGTTCCCCCGAGACCCAGCTTTCATTCTCTTTGTCTTTTCTCAATCCTTCACCGCCCCCACTCGGCCTCACCGAACCTGGCTGTGCTGGAGCAGCACCTAAGACGCCCAATGTGGGGCTGAGTATGCCATGGCCGTGCCAGCCTGCCACACAAACTAGGTAGGTACTTAGAGCCACTTAAACAACGCAAGCAGCACAGCCTTGTCTTTGGATGCAGAGCACAATGTACACTTCACTTTTTTAAAAAATATATATATTTTATTGATTTTTTACAGAGAGGAAGGGAGAGGGATAGAGAGTTAGAAACATCGATGAGAGAGAAACATCCATCGGCTGCCTCCTGCACACCTCCTACTGAGGATGTGCCCACAACCAAGGTACATGCCCTTGACTGGAATCGAACCTGGGACCTTTCAGTCCGCAGGCCGACGCTCTATTCACTAAGCCAAACCAGTCAGTGGTACACTTCACTCTTTAAAGATGGTCTGCTCCTTGGGGGCAACAAGATGAGAAAGTAATAGGGGGGACTTATAATCTGATAGAGCACCCGAGTTAATCTGAAATATGATCATACTTTGAAATCCTAAAATACACATACATATGGGAGCAGAGGGTTACGTTTCTTAGATGGGAACAGAGGGTTAAGTTTTTCTTTTCTACGTTTCACTTCTCAGGCCGGTGCCCCTGCACACTCCCTTTGATCCCGAGCAAAGTAATTGAGGTGATTCCGCTGACGACAATGCACACCATCCATGTCAAACGAGGCATGCGGACCATCGACCATGAGTTTGACATGCTTGATACCCAGCAAGCAAGCAGAACCGTTAAGCATGGTCAGGCCAACCCCACCAGGAGCCAAAACATCATCTCACCGCCTGACAACCAAGAATAATAGTTGAATTCTGCTGACCCCCAGGACTGAATACAATTGCATTCCGTTCCCAACCTCACGCTAGTCCATTCCCCAATATAATCCTGCCCCCTGCACCTGCTGTGAGACAGGTTTTGGATGTTTGTAAGCACCCTGTCTTCCTGGTTGGCGGTATATGATTCAACCCTGCCTTAGTTATCGGACATTGCGACAGGCAGCCTGAGCCCAACCTGAGCCCAACCCGGGGTTTCCGGTAACAAAAGGAGCTAAGACAAAGGTAACAAAAGGAACTAAGACAAAGGGCCCAGAGTTGGATGAAAGGACAGAAAAAGGGGGAGAGAGCGCTGAAGAGTGGTAATAGCACCCTGAAAACGGTCACCGGTTCCATTATAAACCCCCTTTGTGGGTGTTTTATTATGTGGTTGTTAGTTTTTAAAATACAAACCTCTTTAAAAAAAAATAAATAAATAAAAAATAAAATAAAATACAAACCTCTTTAGATTAAATCTTGGCATTCACAGTCTCAGTTCAGGGAAACAAAACACAGGCGAAGATCCGCTTCCCACCATGGGTTTGGCTACTTTTGAGTTAGGTGACTGATAAAACAGCAGGTTGTGTTTCCTCAGAGTCTCTCTGCCTCTTTTATTTAGTATCTTCAGTAGCTGGCTCAAGGTGAATTTTTACAAGCCATTCAGTCTCATTCATTTAGATATTTCAAAGAGAAGGACATTTATAAGGGGTGCTCTTTTTTTTTTAATGCAGGCGCTGGAATTTTTATTTTCCCACAAGTTAGTAAGTAAACTTGAGAATCCTGGCCGACACTTTAGCCTTTATGTTCTTTCCTCCCCCATCCCCGTGGCCTGCCCAGATGCACTTTATTTTGTAACTTAGGTTTGAGTCCCCCAGACTGCATTTATCTCAAGCAACAAAAATAAGCCATGCCTTAATTAAAAACAAGTTGCTAAACCTCAAATCTGTACACTCAAAGCATTCTAAAGAAGCAATCAAAGACAATAAAAAACAAAAAAATCCACATTTCAGATGTCTTCAGCCAATGAATTGTGGGAGATTTATGAGCATCTAATACTTGTTGTCACTAATGAGTTAGCCACATGGATTTCCAGTGCATCAAGAAGTGAAGAGATGCCCAGCTGGTATGGCTCAGTGGTTGAGCATCGACCTATGAACCAGGAGGTCATGGTTCAATTCCCAGTCAGGGCACATGCCCCAGTTGTGGGCTCAATCCCCCGTGTGAGGCATGCAGGAGGCAGCCGATCAATGACTCATCATTGATGTTTCTCTCTCTCTCTCTCTCTCTCTCTCCCCCCCCCCCAATCTCCCTTCCTCTGTGAAATCAATAAAAATATATATATTTAGAAAAAATCTCCTGGGGATGAAAATATAGAGACCTGAGTCCCAATTCAGAACTACTGAATCAGATTCTCCCTGGGAGGGGAATCTGGATTTTTTAAAAATATAAATAAATAGTGAAGAGACACCTTAGAACAGTGGTTCTCAACCTTTCTAATGCCACAACCTTTTAATACAGCTCCTCATGTTGTGGTGACCCCCAACCATAAAATTATTTTCGTTGCTACTTCATAACTGCAATTTTGCTACTGTTATGAATCGTAATGTAAATATCTGTGTTTTCCGATGGTCTTAGGCAACCCTGCTAGCGGTTCTCAACCTGTGGGTTGCGACCTACAAGTTGAGAACCGCTGCTGTACAGCCTAAGACTATCGGAAAACACAGATATTTACATTACGATTCATAACAGTAGCAAAATTGCAGTTATGAAGTAGCAACGAAAATAATTTTATGGTTGGGGGTCACCACAACATGAGGAACTGTATTAAAGGGTCGCAGCATTAGAAAAGTTGAGAACCAGTGCCTTAGAGAGAAATGGAACTTGTTTGCCTGAACTTGTGCCCCTGGCTGCCGGCACCGCTTCCCTCTGGTCACCAGCACCCGGGACCCAGGCTTCCCTTGCAGCCCCGGGCTTCGTCTGGTCTAATTAGCACATTACACTTTTATTATTATAGATTGCGCACTTACACTGGCCCAGAATGATGTAGGCCCTGAGGATATAGCAATCAACAAACCAAAGTCTCCTCCCTCATGGAACTCAACTTTGAGTGGCTGGAAAAGATAGATAAGTCACTTGGGGAGGAGTGAGCCCCTCAAGGACATGTTTGATCATGGGTAATGGCAGGGCTCTTGCTCTGCCAAATGCCAACTGTGGGGAGGAGCGGAACTGTTCAGAACAGGAGAGGGAGAGCTGTGGAGAACCCCAGGGAAGGTGGGGAACAGGCACCTGGTGTCACAAACAGGGTCCATGCACTAAATAGGTAGAGAATTACTATGTAAAGGAAGCTATGGGCCAAGACATGCTTCTAAAGTTTGTCTAAAAGTTTCCTTCGTTTTTATATTTTCCTGGGCTGAAAACACCAATCTAGCTTTCTTCATCTCAGTCCCACCAGGTGGGTGAAACTATTTTTTACATTTTCTTTTAATAAGCCATTATTCATTCCTTTGTCTTAGATCACTTTAGTGGTGAACTTCAGTTTTCTAGAGGCTTTGGAAATTCACAATATTCATGAGATCAGTGGTTTAAAAATCTAACCCCGCTCAAATCACTCAAGAATGGTACAAAAGATAGCCAATTTCAGAATTATAAGAAAAACATACCATGCCATAATATGTGATTAAATTATAACATAGAACATCTATATATATAAAACCCTAATATGCAAATAGACCAAACAGCCTAACAACCGAACAACTGAACAACCGGTCGCTATGACGTGCACTGACCATGAGGGGGCATGCATGGAACATGGCAGGCATCAGCAGTAGGCAGCAGAGCGCGGAACATGGTGGGCATCGGCCATGGTGGGATGGTGAAGCAGATGAGCCGGTGCGCCAGATCAAGGCTGGGTGCCAGTCAGTTGCTGTCATTGGGTTAACCTCTGGTGGCTACTGCTCCTGTGCCCCACAGTCCCACTTGGCACTTGCACCCACTGCCGGCGGCTGCCAGACCCGATCACCCCTCAGGGCTTCTCTACTTCCTCCTGCTCCTGAAGGGCAATCGGGGCTGGCAGCCGCCTCTCACACCTGCTACTGGCAACAGCCCTGCTTGCACCCCCTGCTGGTGCCAGAGCCGTCACTTATACCTGCTGCTAGCACCCGGGCTGGTCCTAATCACTCAGTGCCGTCAGCAGGCGTGAGCGGTGGCTGCTGGCTCTGATCACCCCTGAGGGCTTCTCCTGAGGGGCAATGGGGCAGCAGCCACCACTCGCTCCCACTGCTGGCGCCAGCCCCAATCGCTCTGCATGTGCCATTAGCGCATGGGAGCGGCAGCAGGAGCAGGACCGCGGCAGGGGGGGCTGGGCAGGGGTGCAGAGGATGGGCCAAGACCCGCCCCTGTGCCCACCACAGCCTCCCAACCCACAGTTCCTTTCAAGGTGCACAAATTCATGCAGTGGGCCCTAATATAATTATCCTATATAATAAAGATGTAATGTGCAAATGAAGCAGGTGGGTGGGGCAGCGAGCTACAAGCGGGCAGCAGAGAGCTCCAGGAGGAGCAAGGCAGCAAGCTATGAGGGGGGGGAGGCAGGAAGACAGAAAGAGCTACAGGAGGGTGGGGCAGCGGGCGGAGAGCTATAGGAGGGTGGCAGCAAGCTACTGGAGAGCTACTGGTGCACAGATTCGTGCACAGGGCTACTAGTAATTAATATAATACAACATAAAATTTTACCTTGAAAGTCTATGTGAAACTCTTTCTATAATGTATCATTTTTTATATAGTTTGAATTTCAGGGGAAAAAAAATACAATTTTAAAGAGTCCTAGGACCCTCCTCCTCTCCTTCTTCAGGGCATTAGTCTTCTCTCATAACCTCTGTCCTTGGTATTTTCACTAAAGGGTCCTCTCTCTTTTTTTTTTTTTTTCAAATAAATTTTTATTGGTTTCAGAGAGGAAGGGAGAGGGGATAGGAACATCAACGATGACAGAGAATCATTGATCGGCCACCTCCTGCATGCCCCCCACTGGGAATCGAGCCTGTAACCTGGGCATGTGCCCTGACAGGAATTGAACTGTAACCTCCTGGTTCATAGGTTTATGCCCAACCACTGAGCCACGCCAGCCGGGCAAGAGTCCTCTCATTTTATTTCCGTTTTTGGGGTAGACCTGCCAGGTCTAGTATTCCAAGGTAAAACATTTTCTGAAGAACTTTGTATTACAATTCTCACAATACAAAAAGTGTGATTTTAAAACAATTTGTTTGATAGTAACACGTGAATTATTTGGAGTCATTTTGCATTGGTCTGCTTGGGAACCATAGATCTGCATGGAGCGCATATAATCCCCAAATTCAAATTGGCCACGAAATAGAAAAATTGAAAGCAGGGACTCAAACTGATGGGGGGGGGGGGAGTTTGTTTTTTTTATCTTTATTGTTGAAAGTCTTACATAGGTCCCCCTTTTCCCCCCATTGACCCCTTCTAGCCCGCCCCCAGCCGAGCTCAGTGTTTTAGGTACTTTAGATACATTATGCCAGTATATCCCCAAATAAACTCTTGATCATCCCCTACAAGTCTGGGTCTCTCTGTAGCTTATCTCAGTGAATGACACTATCATTTCCCTTTCAGGAACCACAGGCTTTTGAGAAATGTTTGACACCCCCTCTCACCAGTCCACTCCCACCCATTTCCAATCCATCAACAAGCCCTGTTGATTTCCTCTCCTAAATATTTCCATCCACCCTCTTCTCCACCACCACGCTAGTTCAGGTCACCATTGTCTCTACCTGGACTGTCGCATAATCTCCTATACTTACCCCTTAATTCAGCCTAGCACCAATCCCAAATAGAAAATTTGATTACCTCTCTTCTCTGAAGCCAGCTCAAGTCTTCTGCATTGTGATACATGACATCAGCATTCGCCCTTTTATCCACACCCCCACGCCTAACCCAGCAGCAGTTCCTATTAGTTTTACCTCCAAAATATTTCCCAGCTTTATTCACATTGAAAAGGTTAAAGAGAATAAAACGGGGCAGAGGAAACTTGTGCTTAGCAGACATCTTACAGAAAGCTTGCAGCCTGGAGCTCGGCATAGCCTAGATAACCACTAGACATCTGGCGCCGGGAGGAACCCAGGACAGATAGGACCCGCCTGTCAAGCTCTGTATGTCAGCAGAACTGCCTGCAGCCAGCAAAAGCTAATAAAAGCCTGCCTCCCCCTTCAGTCGACACTGACTCCTTTTTCTGGACTCAGCCCACCTGCCCCCAGGTGCTTGAAAGAAAAGTTCTTTTGATACATTATGGCCTCATGGCATAGGTGCGCGACCCCGAACCACTCCGAACCTTTCACACATCACACCATCTCCACTGTTCTCACACTAGCCTGCCATCTCCTGCCCGGTTCACTACGATCACCTCCCAGATGGTCTCTCTGCTGCCACCCTGACCTTCCCCCACCCCCTGGCATCATACGGGTTTCCTAAGACATAAATCAATCACATCATGTCCCTGCATAAGGGCCTCCAATGGCCTCTCATTGTACTTAGAACAAAATCCAATTCTTTAGCGTGGCCTCTGTTTTTAAAAATAAAACAGCTAGAGAAGGATCCAAGATGGCGGCGTAGGTAAACACCTAAACTGCTGCCTCCCACAACAATTTAAACTGCAACTAAAAGACAAAACGTCTATCACCCAGAACCACGGGAAAGCTGGCTGAGTAGAAGTTCTACAACTAGAAGGAAAGAGAAAAGAGCACTGAGACCTGCACAAGCGCTGAAAAGCTGAGGTACGGAGGCGCGGGATCCGGGCTGGCGGCAGGCATTGCTTTTTTCAACCCAAAGGGGAAACAAGCCCCTGATTACTCTGAAATACAGTTTCTGGGGAGACGCGGGGGACTCAAACTCCTACAGGAGAAGCTGGATTGTCTGCTACCGGGTCCGAAAGTGACCCTGCTTGTAGAGCTGCGCACAGGAATAATTGTTTATCTGCACTGGGGCGCGGGACTGGACACAGTCGGAGACACAGAGCAGGCTAACTAGCAGCCATTGCTGTTTGCCACGCCCTAGCCTAGTGACGCCCTGAGACCCCGCCCCACACAACCTACAAACCCACCCAAGCTCCAAGCAGCAGTTTTTGCATATGAATGGACTGCAGCTTAACCTAACAAACTTGCAGCCTGGATCAGACAGCTCCAAAACCTCCAAACCCCAAGCAAAGAGGAGAAAACTGTAGCTCTCGCTGTAGCTCCTGCTGGGTGGCCTCA
The DNA here is from genome assembly GCA_026230045.1 of Corynorhinus townsendii. Taxonomy (NCBI): domain Eukaryota; kingdom Metazoa; phylum Chordata; class Mammalia; order Chiroptera; family Vespertilionidae; genus Corynorhinus; species Corynorhinus townsendii. The sequence goes on from JAPDVU010000002.1 coordinate 202,264,809, forward strand.
GACAATAGCTGACCTGCACCCCATTGGAGATCCAGAAGCCAGTGTACCTAGTGGTCAGTGTGAGAAAGCAGATTTCAACTCCTCACATCCATAAGTGACACATTCAAGAGGCAGACTCAGCGAGCACCAAAGGCCCACTGAAACAAGTCCTGCACCATAAGCGTGTCTCCAGCACAGCAGTTCTTATAGACACAGTGAGTCCTCACAGCCGATTGGCCTGGAGGTCAATCCTCCCAGCGTACCAATAGCAATTAAGGCTTAACTACACCAAGACTTTGCACTCAGCCCACAAAGGGGTGTACCAAGAGCGTCCACATCAGGTGATTGGGGAGGCTGAGCTACTGCCCCCTATAGGTCACCTACCACACAAAGCCACTCCATCAACACAGGGAAGCAGCCAAAATGCGGAAACAAAGAAACATGTCACGAATGAAAGAAACGGAGGAAAGCAAACTACTGGACGACATAGAGTTCAGAACCACATTTATAAGGTTACTCAAGAATCTTCTAAAAACCGCCAAGAAACTTGATGACACTTCTGAGGAGCTTAGTGAGACCTTCAAGGACCTTAATGAGAATGCCAAAAAAATGTAAAAGGACCAGTCAGAAATGAAGCATACACTGTCTAAAATAAAGAATATACAGAAACTCAACTGTAGATCAACGTACCCCAAGAATCAAACCAAAGATCTGAAATATGTGGAAACAAAAAACATCCAACCAGAAAAACAAAAAGAAAAAAGAATCCAAAAATATGAAGATAGTGTAAGGAGCCTCTGGGACAACTTCAAGAGAACCAACATCCGAATTTTTGGGGTGCCAGAAGAAGAGGGAGAGCAAAATACTGAAAACGTATTAGAAGAAATAATGACAATAAACTTTCCCTACCTGGTGAAAGAAATAGACTTACAAGTCCAGGAAGTGCACAGAACCCCAAACAAAAGGAATCCAAAGAGGACCACACCAAGACACATCATAATTAAAATGCCAAGGGCAAAAGACAAAGAGAGAATCTTGAAAGCAGCAAGAGAAAAACGGTTAGTTACCTACAAGGGAGTACCCATACGACTGTCAGTTGATTTCTCGGCAGAAACTATGCAGGCCAGAAGGGAGTGGCAAGAAATATTCAAAGTGATGAACAGCAAGAACCTACAACCAAGGTTACTCTACCCAGAGAGGGAATCCAAGATGGCGGCATAGGTAAACATCTAAACTGCTGCCTCGCACAATAATTTCAAAACCACAACTAAAAGACAATACGTCTATCACCCAGAACCACGGGAAAGCTGGCTGAGTGGAAGTTCTACAACTAGAAGGAAAGAGAAAAGAGCATTGAGACGTGCACGAGCGCTGAAAAGCTGAGGTACGGAGGTGCGTGATCCGGGCTGGCGGCAGGCATTGCTTTTTTCAACCCGAAGGGAGACAAGCCCCCGATTACTCTGAAATACAGTCTCTGGGGAGACACGGGGGACCCAAACTCCTACGGGGAGAAGCTGGACTGTCTGCCAGTGAGGGTGGCTTGCTTGCAGAGCTGCGCGCAGGAATAATTGTTTACTGCACTGGGGCACGGGACTCAGGGATGCCGTTGGGGATGCAGAGCCGGCTAACTAGCAGCCATTGCTGTTTGCCACGCCCTAGCCTAGTGACACCCTGAGGCCCCGCCCTGCACAACCTACAAACCCACGCAAGCTCCAAGCAGCGGATTTAGCGTAAGAAAAGCCTGCCCTATCGCAGCTTAACCTAGCAAAATTGCAGCTGGGGTGAGACAGCTCCAAAACCTCCAAACCCCAAGCAAGGAGGACAAAACTGTAGCTCTTGCTGTAGCTCCTGCTGGGTGGCCTCAGACAGTAGCTGACCTGAACCCCATTGGAGATCCAGAAGCCAGTGTACCTAGTGGTCAGTGTGAGACACCAGATTTCAACTCCTCACATCCATAAGTGACACATTCAAGAGGCAGACTGAGTGAGCACCAAAGCCCCACTGAAACAAGTCCTGCCCCATAAGCGTGTCTTCAGCGCAGCAGTTCTTCCATTATAGACACAGCGAGTCCTCACAGCTAATTGGCCTGGAGGTCAATTCCTCCCAGCATACCAATAGCAATTAAGGCTTAACTACACCAAGAGTTTGCACTCAGCCCACAAAGGGGTGTACCAAGAGCATCCACCTCATGTAATTGAGGAGGCTGAGCTACTGCCCCCTATAGATCACCTACCACACAGAGCTACTCCATCAACACAGGGAAGCAGCCAAAATGTGGAGACAAAGAAACATGTCACGAATGAAAGAAACGGAGGAAAGCAAACTACTGGACGACATAGAGTTCAGAACCACATTTATAAGGTTACTCAAGAATCTTCTAAAAACCGCCGAGAAACTTGATGACACTTCTGAGGAGCTTAGTGAGACCTTCAAGGACCTTAATGAGAATGCCAAAAAAATGGAAAAGGATCAGTCAGAAATGAAGCATACACTGTCTGAAATAAAGAATATACAGAAACTCAACTGTAGATCATCGTACCCCAAGAATCAAACCAAAGATCTGAAATATGTGGAAACAAAAAACATCCAACCAGAAAAACAAAAAGAAAAAAGAATCCAAAAATATGAAGATAGTGTAAGGAGCCTCTGGGACAACTTCAAGTGAACCAACATCCGAATTTTTGGGGTGCCAGAAGAAGGGAGAGAGCAAAATATTGAAAACCTATTAGAAGAAATAATGACAGAAAACTTTCCCTACCTGGTGAAAGAAATAGACTTACAAGTTCAGGAAGTGCACAGAACCCCATACAAGAGGAATCCAAAGAGGACCACACCAAGACACATCATAATTAAAATGCCAAGGGCAAAAGACAAAGAGAGAATATTAAAAGCAGCAAGAGAAAACAGTTAATTACCTACAAGGGAGTACCCATACAACTGTCAGCTGATTTCTCAACAGAAACTATGCAGGCCAGAAGGGAGTGGCAAGAAATATTCAAAGTGATGAACAGCAAGAACCTACAACCAAGATTACTCTACCCAGCAAAGCTATCATTCAGAGTTGAAGGTCAGATAAAGAGCTTCACAGACAAGAAAAAGCTAAAGGAGTTCATCGCCACCAAACCAGGATTACATGAAATGCTGAAGGGTATTCTTTAAGAAGAGGAAGAAGAAGAAAAAGGTAAAAATAAAAATTATGAACAACAAAATGACATCAAATACATACCTACCAACAAGTGAATCTAAAAATCAAGTGAATAAAAATCTGAAGAACAGAATGGACTGGTGAATATAATAGAATCAGGGACATAGAAAGGGAGTGGACTCACGACTCTCAGGGGAAGCAGGTGTGAGGGGTGCGGGAAGAGATTGGACAAAAATCTTACTCCTATGGATGAAGACAGTAGCGGGGGGTAAGGGCATGGGGTGGGGTGGGTATCAGGTGGAGGGGAGCTATGGGGGAAAAAAAAAAAAAGAGGAACACCTGTAATAATCTGAATAATAAAGATTTATTTTAAAAAAAATAAAACAGCTATTTTACCAACAGAAATGGTTTATTTGGGAACAAAACTGAATTGCAATTCAGGACAAGCAAGCTATAGCAAACGCCATAGGTAAGTCCAATAAAGGAGAAGGAAGTATTTTATGGAGAAAAAGAAGACAGTGGGGAGGGGTTGTTTTTGAAGAAAATCCATTGGGGAAAACAGAGTTCAGGGAAGTGGTGGTTTCTCATTGGCTGAGTTGCTGGGGTTGTCAAGTTCTTGTAGGAGATGCAATGTCCATCATTTCCTGTTGGGGTCTATAATTGATCATTTTTTGCTATTAACTATTCCTCTATTGTAGAGTGTAAGTGACAATTCTTCCTGCAATTGACATGAAGTGGTACTGTGTGAGAGCGCCCCCTTCTGGCCTCCGGTCTCCATTTTAGTGAAGTTTCCCTTTATTAATTTTCACACAATACAAGGTGTGACCCAGACTATGTCTTCTACCTCTCCCCCTTTCTCAGGCTGTCCTGGCTGCTTTTCCTCAAACACTCCAAGCCCCTTCCGACCTCAGGACACCTGAAGAATTTAGGTGCAGAGAACAGAAACCAGACTCCAGCGGGTTTAAACAGGAAGGAATGTTAGAGTGTTATGTGTTATAAATAATCAGGAGATGTGAAAGAAACAAATTTAAGGTTGAGCTTTCAGGAATAACTCCCAAAATCACACCACGGAAGAGTGCTACCGAGGGAGCTGCCCTGGCTGGAAACCCTCACTGTCCTTGGGGGAGCCACCAGGAGCCGGGAGGCCCTGCTGCAGCCACTGCAGAGCCACACTTGCCACAGCCCAGGGGCACGGCCAGCAGACGCACCGCCAGCCCCGCCTCTTACCCTTCCGAACCTGGTGCCCACACTCTGGAAATGGCCACTGAAAAAAACAAAGGCCCGAAGCTAATATTCATCGCAGAAACTCACACCTTCCAAAGGTCACGTTAGTTTCTCTCTAAGTCACACCCAAAACTCTAGCTCTAACTGAAAGGGAGTCTGGGAAATACAGTTTCAGCTTTCTAGCCCCTGCTGGCAGGCCCAGAGAGGAGGGGTGAATGGATATTGAGTGGCAGTGCATCATATTCATCACCATGTGCATGCATGTGTATGTTTGTATGTACACATGTGCCCACACATATGTATGTACTATATACGTCTTTGCATGTCTCTGCATTTGTGCCTGTGGCTCATATGTGCACACACGTGATGGGGGGAAATGGGGGATTCATAGGCCATCAAGATCAGAGAGGAGTTAATAAAAAGACCGTCAGACACTTCTTCTGTGTGGTCCAGGACCAGAGCTCCCAGGGCTATTCGGCCAGGATGGGAAAGCAGGCTTTAACAGTTCAACAGTCTTATTCTCCTAGCGGGAAAAGCAAGGCCAGAGGAATTATGTCCCTGTTCAACGTCACACTGCAAGGCAAGCCATTGGTCTAAAACCCAGCCAGGCCCTCTAGGGGTAAGGTCCATGTTTCCTCCTTGATATGTAACCAGGCTCTAGGGCGGGTTGTACACGAGGGATCCTCCCACACTGGGCAGCCGCCTGCTGCCTGCTCCACGGGACTGGTGGCTGGTCATTCGGCAGCATGTTCCTGTGCACTTCAATAACGACAAACACTTACCGACGCCTGCTCTGTGCCAGGCAGTGTGGCAGGCGGAGGTGGACAAACACACAGATAGGAGTCCTCCCCTCCAGGAAGGCCGGGCCGTGTGGGGGAGTTGGGTAAATAACCTCAACAGAGTCCGGAGGCTAACAGGAGAGATAGGGCACTGAGGGGACAGCCTAACTGTTGTCAATGAGGACATTGAGGCTCAGTGAGGACCCCTGGCCTGGCCAAGGTCACACAGCCCACAAGTGGCTGAGCCCAGAATTTGAACCCATTATATTTGAACCCAAACCCATGCTTTTAAATACAGGAGGCAGGAGAGCAGAGAGTGTGGACTTAGGTGTCACCCAGACCTGTGTCCAAATCCTAGGCTCAGTTCCTTACTATTTGTGTGCCTTAGGTGAGCTACCAACCTCTCCTTGCTTTGGTACTCACTCCATAAAACTAAGCCAAGAATGTTTTTCCTTGTGTAAAGGTGGGAGGGTTGGATCAATAATGCATGGAAAAGGCCCAGCCAGTGCTGGCACCTAAGGAACCTTCGATCAACATTAGCTCTGGTTACCCCAGGTTCTCAGCCTGCCAGCCCCAGACCCCTCAGGGCAGAGGTAAGGTGGCTTCTCTGGGATCTTCCAACATGCAGAAGTCACATCTCTCCTCCAGGCTGACCTTGTACACAGTGAAGAAGTTAATAGTTACCAGCAGCTGGAGATGGGGGGAATGGGGAGATATTAGTCAAAGGGTACAAACTTCCAGTTAAAAGATTAACAAGGTTGAGCCCTAGCCAGTTTGGCTCAGTGGATAGAGCATCAGCCTGCGGACTGAAGGGTCCTGGGTTTGACTTTGGTCAAGGGCACGTATCTTGGTTGTAGGTTCTCTGACCTGGTCGGGGTGTGTGCAGGAGGCAACCAATCAATGTGTCGCTCTCACTTCAATGTTTTTCTCTGACTCTCCCTCTCCCTTCCATGCTCTCTAAAAATCAATGGAAAAATATCCTCGGGTAAGGGTTAACAAAACAAAACAAAACAAAAAGATTAACAAGGTTGAAAATCTAATGTACAACATAGTGATTATAGCTAATAATATTGTGTCATATACTTGAATGTTGCTAAGAGAGATGTTAAATGTTCTCTCCACACACCATAACGGTAAGCATGTGATGGGATGGAGATGGTAGCTAAACTATGGACGTAATCATTTTGCAATTTATAAATGTGTCACATCAACAGATTGTAAACCTGAAATTTACACATTATGCATCAATTATATCTCAATAAAGCTGGGAAAAAATCAAATTTAACCTTGCCGTAGAGAGGCCTGACCTTTGCCCTCAGCTCCCAGCAAGGAATCCAGGTAGGAACAATATAATTTAGGGTGGGGGCTGGCCACACCAGAAAGAACCACCACATGAATTGGGGGAGGGAGGGTTGGATCACGTGGTATCCGTTGAACTAGAGACTGAAATCAACCAATCATCAATCCATCAATCACGCCTACCTAATGGAAGCCCAATCAAAACTCTGAGCACTGAGGCTCAGGAGAGCTGCCCTTGGTGGTGGTGCTCTGTGCAGGTCGCTGCTGATGGCTGCGAGGAAATTCATGCTTCCTGACTTCACGGGAGAGAACAGTGGAGGCGCAGCTTCTAATGCTTCCCCAGATGCCACTCTGTACATCTTCCCTTGACTGACTTTAATCTCTGTTTTTTCCCTGTAATAAACTGTTAACTGTGGGTGTAATAGCTTTCAATGAGCTCCATGAGTTCTTCTAGTGACTGACAGAACGTAAGGTGGTTTTGGAAACCTCTGAACTTGCAGTTGGTATCCAAAGTGAGGGTTCTCTTACGAACTGTGTTCCCTCTAAATTATACACTTGGGCCCTACCTGGTTGGCTCAGTGGATAGAGTGTCAGCCTGCGGACCGAAGGGTGCCGGGTTCAATTACGGTCAAGGGCACATACCTCAGTTGCAGGCTCCTTCCCCATCTGGGCCCTGGTCAGAGCCCATGCAGGAGGCAACCAATCGATGGGTTTCTCTCACATCAATATTTCTGTCTCTCCCTCTCTCTTCCACTCTATCTAAAAAAACAATGGAAAAATATCCTCGGGTGAGGATTTTAAAAATGAAATAAAAATAAACTGTACACTTGGCTAACCTCTTGCACCCTAGCATGTTGAACAAATGAGTACATGAGTGGGCTTTCCAGAACTGCTCATAGTCAAAGTCAAACAAGACTTATCCCAAACCCTGTGCAGTAGGGACTCATCACCCCTTCACAGGTAAGGAAGCTGAAGCTCAGAGAGGTCGGCAACGGGAGTCAGGCCTGCCAGGCTCCAGGCTCAGGATCTGACCACCACCGGATACTCACCCCCGCCCACCCTCCCCGCCCCCAACCTCAAGGCCCTTCCGCTCTCCCAAGCCAGGACTCACCAGCCTGGGACTCCTTGGGAAACAGACCCGAGAAAGGCTGAGGCAGACCAAGCTCACAGCCCTTGAGGCCTTTCAGAGGATGGTGGGCAGGTCTCAGGCCTCTTCGTGCTCAGCCCGCAGCCTACCTGACCCTACATCAGGGCTACAAGCTCAGATGCCTTCATGGGTGACTCAGGTGAGTCACTTAAGTGATGTAGCCGCGAGTGGAGGAGCGTGGGAACTGGAGTGGATGGAGGTTGTGTTCCATGGCAAGGCACCACAATCTGTGAGGTTCTTGTTTTAAACACAGTGAGGGCCGAAGCAGACAAGCCTTTGGGTCTCTGGTCTGTGACCTCTGAATTCCATACCTGGGCCTTCCCACCTCTGCCACTTCACCCCCATCATGACGGTCCTGCCCTCTCACTGCAGGGCCTCTCAATGCAGCTCCCTGCCCCTGCCACTCTCCCACGCTCTTCGCCCCACCTATTCTGCAGGTCTCAGCTTCAAAGCCATTTCTCGAAATTTTCCTCTGACCTAGCACATTCAGTAGGAGAAACCAGGCCTCTGGCTCCTCCCCCTCATCCTCTGCTATAAACTCTCCAGCCCTGGGCTTTCCCCTGGCTGCTCCAGAATCAACTAATATTCATTCTGGTGGTCAGTCTCTCCACTCACCCCTTAGGGAGCACCTTCTTTGTATCAGGCTCTGTTCTAAGCCCCAGGGAAACAATATACTATTAATAAGGGGAGGTTCTCACCCTCGTTGCTCTTTGGGGTAGTCAGACAATACAGTGATAATCACACACGTGGATACGATCACCACATCCTATATAATAATAGCCCAGCAACCGAAACGGTGAAACGACCAGAACGACCAGAGACCAGAATGACCATGGCCCAACACCCCGGCCGACCGCCCTCCCCCCCAAGCAAGCAGTTAGGGGTGATCAGGCAGGCAGACAGAGTGCTTAGGGGCAATCAAGCAGGCAGGTAGAGTGCTTAGGGGCAATCAGGCAGGCAGAGGTGGTTAGGGTTGATCAGGCAGGCAAGCAGAGTGCTTAGGGGCAATCAAGCAGGCAGGCAGAGTGCTTAGGGGCAATCAGGCAGGCAGAGGCGGTTAGGGGTGATCAGGCAGGCAAGCAAGTGGTTAGGGGCGATCAGGCAGGCAGAGTGCTTAGGGGTGATCAGGCAGGCAGGCAGAATGCTTAGGGGTGATCAGGCAGGCAGAGTGGTTAGGGGTGATCAGGCAGGCAGGCAGAGTAGTTAGGAGTAATCAAGCAGGCAGAGGCGGTTAGGGGTGATTAGGTAGGCAGAGGCAGTTAGGGGCAATCAGGCAGGCAGGCAGAGTGGTTAGGGGCAATCAGGCAGGCTGGCAGAGTGGTTGGAGGCCAGCAGTCCCAAATTGTGAGAAGGTGCAGGCTGGGCTGAGAGACACCCACTCGCCCCTGTGCACAAATCTTGTGCACTGGGCCTCTAGTACAGTAATGAAGGCTATGCAGGGAAATAGAGTGTTCACTTAGAGAAATGGGGGCCCTTATTTAGACTGGGGGGTCAGAGAAAACTGAGGAGTCCGGGGTTCCATCTTTCTTTTCTCTTATACATTTCTTTCTCTGTATGTTTTTAATCCATGGTTGGGAATCTATGTATGTGGATTTTCATCTACGGGTGTGTGTGTGTGTGTGTGTGTGTGTGTGTGAGTGTGCACGCGCGCATGTGTGTCTGAATGACAGGTGGTGGGAGAAAAATGATAACAGGAGCCAATGTTTGTTGAATGGTTCCTGTGCACACAGCCTGGAGCAAGGAGCTTTTATCCCTATAGCAAGCTTATTAGTACAATTGATCTTGAACCACACAGGGGTTCGGGGCATCCCCCGTGACCTCTGAGGTTCAGCGGGATCCCGGCCACTCCCGAGCATGCTCTTCCTCATTCCCCACGGCACCTGGCCCAGAGCAGGTGCCTAGACCAGCGGTCGCCAACCTTTCAGACCTTATGGACCACCAGTGGTCTGTGGACCACCGGTTGGCAACCGCTGGTCTAGATTACGGCAGGAAGAAGGAGAGATGGTGATGACCTGGAGACACGTCAGAGGTGGCAGAACCTCAGGGCAGACACTGGTAAGGCCCTGAAGACAGCCCTCTCAGCCACCTCCCACGGCCCCCACTCTATCTGACTCTGGCTTCACCATGCTTCCTCATGTGGGCACTGCCCCAGGCCCCTTTTCATGACCCCAGAGTTTGTTCAAAGCCCCTCCTTCCTCTATAGCCCCCACCCCAGGCTCCCCATGACCCAGAGGACATGGCCCAGGCCCCTCTGTCTGGCCCTTCTTGGTCTGGCCCCTCATCCCTGACCTTCCAGCCCCCACCGTGACCCCAGATGGGATAGGCACTGCACTGAGGGTGAGGGGGCAGAGAACACGGGAGGCACACACTCTGGCTTCTTTATTGGGCAAAGTCTTAGAGACTCTGTAAGGCACGGAGTTGAGGAGGGTGATGGGGCGCCCGGGGGGTGTGGTCAGGAATACCAACGCCTCAGTGCTGGGCATCCCATCATAGCGCATGCTCCCACCCTCTGGGCAGCTCTGAGTATTTCTCTCCTCTGGCCCTCTCCTGGGGAGCCTGGGAACAAAGGGCCCTTTTTCCCCCAAGAAGGTGAGTGTGGGTGATGGGGGACAGGGGAAAGGGAGAGGAAGTCCCATGGTCTAGGGTAGCAGAGGTGTGAGCCGAGGGGCTCAGATGTGAGCCTGAGCTCCTCATCCCTGGAGGCACTGAGAATAAGGCACACAGCTCAGGGGCAAGTGCTGGAGGCGGGGCAGAGTCAGCCTGGCATCAGGTAGGCAGGCTGCAGGGGCTGTCTCAGCTGAAGTCCCGGTTGGGCAGGAGGAGGGGGGCTACCAGGGTCCACAGGTAGAGCAGCAGCCCGGCCCAGCTGGCACAGATCTTCACCCACACGGCGGTCCAGGTGCTGACCATCTTCTGGGTCTCACCGGGTCTGGAACACACCATCATGCCAGTGAGCCTGGCCCAGTCTTATGACCTCAGTCCTGGCCTGACCTTATGACCCAGCTGTGACTCCTGACTTCAACTTTGACTCTTATTCTGTAACTCTAGTCCCCATCTCTGGTATTTTTGACACTTAAGTCTCTAGACACAGCTCTTGACCTTGTACCACAGACCTGATCCTGATCTCAGTTCCAATCTTGACCTCAGTCCTAGACTAATATAGTGACCTGACTCCTGGAGCTCCAGACCTTAGTCCTGACCTCTAACCTTGACCCTGACCTTCAGTCCTGTAACCCCACCCCTGATCCCTGATTTTATGACCACAGTTTTGATATCTGACCTCAATTCTGACCCTGGGCCCTGTGACCACAGTCCTGGCCCCTGACCTTGTTACTCTTATCTTAGCTCTTTGACTCGTCTTTCTGGCCCTCTAATGATCAAATCTGTGACTTTATATGGCCCCAATCCCAACTCTTAACTTCATTACTCCTATTCTAACACTGTGACTTTGATTCTGACATCCACACCCTAATCCTAACCCTCCAACCATGAGTCCTAGGTCTGACCCCACAATCCAAATTCCCTCACCGACCTGTAAGCCCAGTCTGCCCGCACAGGCCCAGCCCCACCTCCCGTGATCTCCACTTTTCAGTGGAGGTACCAGGAGCTGAGCAGTCTAAGGCACTGGCAGGGAAACTGGGTCACAGATGGGGCAGGCTCCATGGAGGGTCCTGGAGAGATGCCTCCATGCCCAAGTCTTGAGCAGGTTTTCCTAACCCTCAGTGAGGGGCCCGAGGAAGGGAGCTGTGTAGCCAGGCTCCGCGGGCTCTGCCATGCCCGGCCAGGCTGCACGCACCTGTACCAGTTGGTGAGCGTCATCATGATGTGCAGGGAGGCAAGCACCAGGCAGAAGTGGAAGAAGGAGTAGCTGTAGGTGACGCCGTCCTGCTCGTTGTCAAAGGCCTGGCCTGCCGCCTGCTGCTGCGGCGTGCCCTCCAGGATGGGCGGGCACTCCTCAGTCTGCATCAGACTGTTCACCTGCCGGTGGTTCGAGGAGCGCACACTGCAGGGGAGGGAGGAGGTGGGCAGTGCCAGGGGGCCTCATGCGCCATGGCACTGGTCGTAACAACAGGCATGATGGTCCCAGAGCCTTGAGGGCCTAGGATCTGGTGCTTAGGTCCTGGGACCAGGAGTTAACAAACTGCTTTGATTCTCAACTCGACCTCCACCCCCTGTGTGAACTTGGGCAAGGCACCCCTCTCTGAGCCTGATTCCTTGTCTATAAAATCAGGGACAGCAGTACCCCCTCACAGTGCTGCTGGGAGGATGGAATGGAATAATGGTGTAAAGTCCCTAGCACTATGCCTGGTGCAATATAAATAAATAAACTGCCTCTATTATTCTGGTGGTTCAGCTGCCATTTCCCTTGACATGTATTGAGCACCTAGTGCTGCAAAGCATCATACCAGGTCCTACATTTATTAATAATGTTAATAATTAACCACGCTCACCTGCTATTAAGTTTGTTTTCCTTTTATTAGTTTCAGGTAAGTGGCTTCACCAATTACCTCCCCTTTCTTTATGTTTATAATTTTAAAAATAATAATAGTAATGATTTTTCGGTCATTGCTTTTCTATAATGAGGTCTTGATGTTTTTAACAGTAATACTAGTCTGAGACACATAGACAATTTTGAAAATCTAATGGTATTTGGGGAAAAAAGTGAAAGGAGACCTGGATTCCAGCCACACCTCAAACTGAGGCCACCCCTTGCTGAGCTGCAGCTGGCCCCCCTCCAACAAACTGCACACAGAAGCCCACTTGGGGGGATCTAGCTGGGGTGAAAGCCATCAAGGTCCCTGCTTCCTGGCTGCTTATGCTTCTTTGCTTCCTGTGTTTTCTTTTTCATTAATGCTTTTAATACATATATATATATATATATATATATATATATATATATATATATATCTTTACTGATTTCAGAGAGGAAGGGAGAGGGGGATAGAAACATCAATGATGAGAGAGAATCTCTGATTGGCTGCTTCCTGCACGCCTCTTTCCTGGGAGGGGCACGTGCCCTGACTGGGAATCAAACCCTAACGTCCTGGTTCATAGGTCGCCGCTCAACGGCTGAACCACGCTGGCCAGGCACTTCCTGTGTTTTGAGAGCTAAGAACACAGCCCCCATGGTTCTCAGAGGTGCTGCCCAGTGACCTCAGGCCAGGGAGGTACAAGTGTGAGAAGCCTGAGGAAGCCAGGTGCCCGGATGGGCTGGGGAGGGAGTGTGCTCAAGCCCCACGGTGACTGTGTGCTCACAGCCTCAGACAAGTGGCTGCCCAACACTGAGTCTCAGTTTCCTCTGAAATGGACGTGACAGGCCTGGCTGGTTTGGCTCAGTGGATAAAGCGTTGGCCTGCGGCACATGCCTTTCTGGTCAAGGGCACATGCCTGGGTTGCGGGCACAATCCCCAGTGGGGGGTGTGCAGGAGGCAGCCAATCAATGATTCTCTCTCATCATTGATGTTTCTATCTCGCTCTCCCTCTCCCTCTCTGAAATCAATAAAAAATATATTTTTTTTAAAAAAAATGGATATGACAGGGGCCTTTCCAGATTAGAAAAGGAATCAAATGAGGTGACAAAGACGAGAGATGTTTGTAAACTGCCCAAACTTGACTCGGAGAAAATGTTCTGAAAGAGGGTATTGTGAAACGGCCTCAGAAAGTTCTAGCCCAGGGCCTGGAGGAGGTGTGGCCCAGAGGTTGCCTCCAGGGAGGAAAGGGCAGGCAAAGAAAATGGCGCCTGGAGAAATGCTGGCCCCAGAGCCAGCACGGAGTCTGCCAGATTCCGTGTAAACACAGCTATACTTGAGCTCACCATCTAGTGACTCGTACAAAACAGCCACCCAGCTGTGCAAATGTTCCAAGTTGTTAGTAATAATAGCAAACATTTATTTGGTGCCTATTACTTGCCAAGTTCTTTTCTAAGTGCCTTCTACATATTAACTCACCTGTAACCCGACAACAATCTACTGAGGTAGGTACTATTTTTATTTCTATTTTCCAGATAAGGAAACTGAGGCACAGAAAGGTTAAGTGACTCTTCCAAAATCACAGTGCTAGTTAGTGCCAGTGCTGGGCTCAAACACAGGCGGTCTTGGCTCCAGAGTTCACACCAATAAGCACTGGCTAAGATGCCCCTTTAAAACAAATTGTCATGTGATCTTAAGTAGGAGCTGCTCCCTCTCAGTGAGACTGTGGGGTCCCAGCCACCCTGGGCATTAGAGGCTATCATTACCCTTTTACTGAGGAGGAACCGGAAGCTCAGGAAGGGAAAGCCACTTAGCCCAAGGCCACAGCAGGTGAGTGACAGATGGACCCACTGGCCCAGTCCAGGCTCTTTCCACAGTTGCCAACTGAGCTGGCACATAGCAGCCCCGTGTGCAGGAAAGGGCCCGGGGCCAGGAGGCAGGTTTCAGCCCCACCTCGGCTGCCAATCACACTGTGCCCTCTGAGGGACTCAGCTTCCCCACCAGCACAGTGCAAGGGCTGGGCATGCTGCCTCCAGCCTGGTGCCTCGGCTCCCACATCCTCCCTTCTCTTCCAGCCCTGGGCCCCCCAATCATGATCCCTCCCCAGAACCCAGACCCCTGCCCTACCTGATGAACAAGGTGCACAGGATGAAGACGATGAGACCCACGATGCTCGGCGCGTCCCACCACTGGGTCACGTAGCCCTCGGGGCCTGCCAGGATTGTCCCATTGTCCAAGGATGTCAGCAGGTGGGGGTTGCATTTCTGGTCTGGGGATAGGAGCATGGTCACCCTCAGCCCATGCAGGCCAGGTCTGAGGAGCCCGTTAGCCCTGAGGATGGGCAGGGAGCCAACCCAAATGGACAGACAGTCACGGAACCCACCATCCAAGTCCCAGCATCAGATAGCACTTAGCAGACAAAACGACCAACAGCTCCAGGAACAGATGGGGTCCTCCCACTTTCCTGAAAGACTAAGCCTCAGACTGGGCTTGGGCTGGGATGTCCATGTCACCTGTAAGGGTCCCCAGTGTCGCCCACCCCTCCCCCACTCCTGCAGAGGGCCTTACTAGCCTAAGAACAAGACCAGGCCTCCTCAAACCCAGGCCCATACTCACCGGGGACATTGGACAGAGCCAACCAGGTGATGAACATGGTGTAGAGCGTGATGACTGAGGCCTGCAGCAGACCCGAGTTGGGCTGGGCGTCCTGGTAAGAGCAGCTCATCAGTATGAGCCCTGCCAGACCTGGGGGCACCCCACCCCCCCTCACCCACTCACACTCCACAGGGAACCTCAGAAACCCTCACCACCCTAGGGCCATCCACCCCACACCACCCAAGCCACCCACCACTGACCTAGCCCACCCAAAGGTGGAGTCCTAATTCTTTCTCCTAACAGATCACACCCTTGCTCCCCTGCTGAGAACCCTTCAAGGGTGGCGTCCCTGCACACTCTGAATCAAAGCCCTCCCTGGTCGGTCCCACCTTCATCTCTACCTGACCCCCTCCCCTGCTCCTTCCTGCTGACGACACCCCAGCCACTGTGGCCTCCGTGCTGCCTGTGGAGCATGCTAAGCCCTCTCCCCGCTCAGGGCCTTTGTACTCCCTGTGCCCGCTCCCTGACATCCTCCTCCCGGATCTCTGCACGGGCAGCCCCTCTTTAGCTTTCAGGCCTCGGCTCAAACAGGACCCGCAACAAGGCCCTGAAAATCCTGCCTACAGCAACCCTGGCCCTGCCTCCCTTCTAACCCACTACCTGTTTACTTCCCTCATAGAGCTCATCCAAAACGACCTTACTTCGCCTGGTCTATTGCTTATTCTTTCCCACCCTTCACCACACACACGCCTGAAAATACGAATCTCAACTCTGTAACTAACAGCACAGGCTCTGGAGCCAGTCTGCCTGGGTTCAAATCCCAGCTTCACCCCTTATAGCCGTGTGACCTCAGGCAAGTCTCTTTATTCCTCTAAGCCTCTGTTTCTTCACCTGTAAAGTGGGGACAATGATGGTGCAAGGACTAAATGACATGATAGATGGCATTAACTGTTCGCTATTATAATTATTCTTCCTCCTCTTCCTCACGGCTGTATCCCCAACATCTAGAAGGGCGCCTGATACACAGTGAGTGCTCAAGAGGTATTTGCTGCATAAATACTGATTGCTGTGTGACCTGGGACAGAGGCATCACCCTCTCTGGGCTTCAGTTTTCTCAATGGGAAATGGAGGCTCTGACCAGAAAGGTCCCAAACGTTCTGCTAAAGACCCCTAAAAACTACCTAAGCTACCTTTGAATCCCTTGGTGGGCTGAGGTCCCAAATTGGGAGTTACCACTGGACTCAGAAGGCTTTTTTCCTGAAAAACGAACAATTACTTGGGAACCCCCATTCATTCCCCCAGACGGTCTGCGATTAGAAACTGGAATTGCACCTCCTAACACTACTTATTGAGGTGTCTAAGAATCATTGCTCAGTGATGTCCTCCCAATTTACACAAAAACAATGACAGCACCAATAATGATACGGTAGCCAATGCCTGATGTATGTCTATATGCCAGGCACTGTTCTATGTGTTTACAAATATGATCTCAATCCTCCACATAATAGGTATTATTATGCCCGTTTTACATTTGAGAAGAGAGGTGAAGGCGCTTTCCCAAAGACACCTAAAATGTAGATGTGAGAGCCAAGATTCTAACCCAGGGAGGCTGACTGGGAAGCCCAAACTCTTAGCCCAAGGCTCGGTGACCACCAGCCCTGCCCAGGATGCCAAGGTTCCCACAAGACATCCCACACACCAGCGGGCCTGGTTTCTGGCCGGGCAGAGCCTGGCAAGCTCACCTGGACCTTGGGCAGGACGGAGATGATGGAGATGCAGATACAGAGGGTGAGGTTGAGGCTGATGAAGACCTTGCCCTCGTAGCAGGCATCGGGCTCGGTGTAGTAGACAAAGAGCAGGGCCACGGCCACAATGGACAGCGAGTAGAAGAGGAAGGTGAAGAAGAAGAGGCCTGGGCAGGAGGGCAGCAAGCAGGGGGTCAGGAGGCACAGGGACCCCCACTCCCTCCAGGGGGCCTGTTGAGCCAGCCTCCGCTTCGTCATCCAAGGAATGACATCAGTGTCTCCTAAACTTCCATCACTCACCAACACCTTTGTGAGTTTTGGCCCCATCCTGAACTAAAATGATTCACTTTCCATAAATAAAGTAATCATAAAAATAAATACAATGACTACTCTCAACAATAAAGATTTTTTAAAATAATAATAATAAAATAAATAAATGCAATGAATTCAAAACGATTGTTTAAAGAGTGAACTAGGTCCAGCCACTGTGGCTCAGTGGTTGAGCATCAACCCATGAACCAGAAGGTCACGGTTCCATTCCCGGTCAGGGCACATGCCCAGGTTGCAGGCTCAGTCCCCAGTGGGGAGCGTGCAGGAGGCAGCTGATCAATTACTCTCTTTCATCATCTTCTCTCTCTCTCTCTCTCTCTCTCTCTCTCTCTCTCTCTCTCTCTCTCTCTCTCTCTCCCCCCCCTCCTCCCTGAAATCAATAAAAACTTTTTTTTAAGTGAGCTATATGTGTGGGATCTGCTGACGCCTGCTCTGGCTGCCAAAGAGACAGAAAGTTGAGAGAGGCCTGAAAACCAACCAGCGCCTCAGTGAGCCTTTCCTTCTGATTGATTGAACTGGGACCGTTTCTGCCACTGGGTGTCAAAGACCAAGTGGTACTTGAAGTTTGATCGGGGCTGGCTGTGCATGGCCCATTCCTCAGGAACCGCTGAACTAGACCCTCCGAGGCCTCCCAGTTCCTCTCCCCTCTGATCCGCTGAAGTTGGCCTGGAATCGGCGGCCCACACACACACACACCCTTCCCTCCCTCTGCCTCGCACACACCAATTCCTGCACCAAGACAGGGGCTGCTTGCGATGCCCTACAGGCATTCATCAAGCTTCAAAGACTCCTGGATTCCCCCCGAGAGGCCGGCCTTGGCACTCACCTGCGTACCAGGCGCGGGAGTCGCACTCCTCGGCCTTGCCCAGCCATTGCTGGTTCCAGGAGTGTGCAAAGTCGATGAGCAGCACCAGCTGGATGAGGATGAAGAGGAAGGAGCCCACGACACCGAAGTAGAACCAGACTGGATGGGGGGAAGGGAGTGAGGCGAGCCAGTCTGACCCTGGGCAGAAGCCTGGGTGCCAGGGCCCCTGACCCACCTGGCTCCCTGGGATTCCTGGAGCAGGCACAGTCCCGTGGGCTCCCTCTCACACACACGTATTCATTCAACAATCATTTGTGCCAAGCCCTGCACTGGGACACTGAGATAAAGCAAAGCCCCTGCTCTCAGAGAGCCCCTTGCCATGCACCGAGACAGTGTGGCAGGGCATGGGTCAGGGTTAGGCAGGTACCTCCATCCCCGTCCCCAAAGTTGCCCAAAAGCCATATGGCCACGTACCATAGCGCTGCCTCCTGGCTAGGAGCGGAGGCCCCAGTCAGCAGTCTGTGTGCCAGGCAGCCCTGCCAGCACTCCTCCCACTGGGGACCCCACATCCCTCCTGGTGGCCTCCAACCCTCCCCACCAAGATGCTTACTGTTGGAGAAGGAGCCATCCGGGATGTAGAAGGCGCCCACG
Source organism: Corynorhinus townsendii (assembly GCA_026230045.1). NCBI lineage: Eukaryota > Metazoa > Chordata > Mammalia > Chiroptera > Vespertilionidae > Corynorhinus > Corynorhinus townsendii. Next base: position 202,282,977 of record JAPDVU010000002.1, read on the forward strand.
GTGATGCCCACAAAGATCAGGAACTTAAAGAACCAAAACCTACGGGGTGGGGATTAGGACAGACAGGACAGTGGAACAGCGTTAGAGGGACAGGCCTGGCCCCCAGAAGTTCACCCCCCAAAAACAGGTACTGGGAGAGTGAAGAGGGGCTTTCTTATGGTCTGATGGGCACAGGAAATCTGTCCTGGTCCTAGAAAAAGCCCCAAGGGGCAGAGGGAAGGGCCAAGTAGGGGTAAGGGAGTCGGTGACCCAAGTTCTGACCCCAACTGCATCACTAAATGCTGTGTGGCCTTAGCATGTTGCTGCCCTTTCTGAGCTTACTTTCCTCATCTGAGAAACGGGAAACACTAAATGAGCTGCCTTCTGTGCTGTAGGGTCTGGAGATATCTGGGGACAGGCAGGGGACGGGGCACCACTGCGGGAGGGACCCGACGGGGTGCAAGGGCCCCCCCAGCACTCACCCGTTCTGGAAGGCAGCCCGGGGGTCCTGGCTGCTGCGCACGTAGATCATGAGCAAGGTGAAGAGAAAGAAAAAGGCTGCTGTAGCGAAGCACATGCGGTAGACAGCACGGTGGCCGAGCAGGGAGCCACAGTCGATGTGGCTCTGCATGATGATGTTGGTCCCAGCCCCCTCATCACACACCCAGGGTAGCTGTGGAAACAAACAGTGCCGCTTGACGGCCCCACCCTCCCTAGGGCTGATTCTGCCAAAGCCTGCCCTGAGGAGGCTCTCCCAGCAGGGGTGGGGCCAGGAGAAGGCCTTCCCAGCAGGGGTGGGGCCAGGAGGGAGGCCTTCCCAGCAGGGGCGGAGCCAGGAGGAGGCCCTGGAGGCCCTCCCAGCAGGGGTGGGGCCAGGAGGAGGCCCTCCCAGCAGGGGTGGGGCCAGGAGGAGGCCCTCCCAGCAGGGGCGGGGCCGGGACAGGAGCTGAGCCTCCCACCACCATCCCCACAGCTACCCACGCCTGGGGCTGAAGTCCTAGGCGTACCCAGCCCCACACACAGAAGGTCCAGTTACATCTTGTTACTCTCTGTTTATTTCCCTGTCATCCTGCCCACAGACTCAGGAATGCATGGCGCTAAGGCAGGATTTCCCAAAATGCCCTCCACCCACCACCTACACCAGATTCCCTGAGATTCTTCTGGAAACGGAGACTCTGAGGCCCGTCTCCTACAGGACTGGCGTCTCTAAGGTGGCTCTGAGACTGCATTTCCCGCTCCCCCAGAATTCATACCTGTGTACACACTAAAGTGTCACACCACTGGCCTAATACTTGGATGAAGGGAAGAATCGGGGACCCCAAACTGGGCTTGCACATTAAAGAGGGGAGAGCTGGCCAGGGCCAGTGTCTTAGGGGCAATAGTGATTAATATAATTTTCCAAGGAGAACATGGCTTATGAGAACCAGTTATCCCCATGTGAGGCTCAAACCCTCCTTCCCACTGGAAGAAACGCCCAGGACCCACCTGCCCACCTCTTCTTGGTCAGCTGGGACCCCAAGCCTGGCCCCTTAGCAGCAGGTTCCCCAGGCTGCTCCCTGGGCACACCCAGACTCCCTCCCCCTCCCCCGGGCTGCTCACCTTGTGGAGCTGGCTCTCCACGCCAGGGCTCAGCATGATGAGGGATACCAGCACCCCCAGGAAGAGGAAGAACGTGAAGATGAGGCGGCTGATGGTGGAGTTGCGGCTGGAGGGGCAGCAGCCACACAGGATGCAGGGGGCAGAGCCACAGAGGCAGGAGGCCTGCGGGGAGGGCAGGACAGCACCCTTATCTCCACCTCCTCTTCCCGCCATGCCCGAGCATGCAGCACCCACCACTGCCCCTCCGATGCCTCCAGATCAGCACCGAGCCCGCCTGTGCAACCCTGGGCAAATGTGATCCCACGTAACATCCAAGCCTGAGGGGGAGGCTGAGGAAACCAAGCTTGGGAGAGGCCGGGTCACACATGGTCACACAGCCAGCAAGGAAAAGAACCCAGATTCAAACCTCAGTGCTGCCGTGGCTTTGGAGAGAGAGAGTGGTGTCACACTGTGTCTTACTTGGGGGGAGGCAGAGTAGTGAAAAAATAAATATTTAAAAATCCAGAAGTCTAGCTCCATCCCTGATTAGCTATGTGACCTTATACAGCTCATTCAACCCCTCTGAAGTGCAGTGTCCTCCTCTACAAAACAAGAATCGGAAGGGCACCTACTTCTCACATGGCAGTTGTCAGAATGTGATACAAGTTTCCTGTCCTCGTTTCGTTTTCCTCCGTAGGCCTTACTATCATCTGTTAAGATTCAGAGTTTACTTATGTTTGCCTGCCTCCCATGTCTGGCATGTAAGCTCCCCCACGGCAGGAATTTTTGTCTTTTTTGCTCACTGTGGTATTCCCAGAAAGCGGAACCATGCCTGACACATAGTAGGAGCTTGGTGACGATCTGATGAAAGAAGGTAACGTGTCTGGTGTAGCACCAGACACATATGAAGACCTGAGGAAACAGCAAGCTCGTGGTAAACACCTGTTGAGTGAATGGAATGGAGCCCTGGGAGTAGCTGGGATTTCCTACTCTGGGGCTGATGGAAATCATTTAGGGGCTGGGATGCCACTCCATTCACAGGCGGTGCCCCAAAGAGCCTCAGCCCTCCGGGAGCTGGGCCTACCTGCCCGGCCTTTGCGGAAGTTTATCTTCCCCCCCAAAAGCCCAGCTCCTCAGCCAGGTACTTCAGAGTCCAGAAAGGCGGAGCCCTGCCTTCGTGGAGTTCCAAGGGCAGGAAAGACACTCAACAGATCATTACACCGTTTGGTAAGTGCTAAGAAGAAAACGTGCCCTGACCCATTTGGCTCAGTGGATAGAGCCTCGGCCTGCGGACTGAGGGGTCCCAGGTTCAATTCTGGTCAAGGGCATGTGCCTTGGATGCAGGCACATCCCCAATAGGGGGCGTGCAGGAGGCAGCTGATGTTTCTCTCTCATCAATGTTTCTAACTCTCTATCCCTCTCCCTTCCTCTCTGTAAAAAATCAATAAAATATATTTTAAAAAATAATTTAAAAAAGTAAAAAAAGAAGAAAACGTGCGTGCTGCCCTCAGTGACAGATGGGGGCCTAGTTTAGTTGGGGGTGGTGCGTCACTTCCCTGAAGAAGTGACCATTTAGCCGAGAGCTGACCAAAGGAGAAGAAAGACCGCTCCAGAGAACAGAGCCCGGGGTGGCTCTGGGGCAGGCAGGAGCTGGGCAACGGAGGAACGAAAAGAAGGACCTTGTGCCCAAAGCTTCGTGACAGGCGGCGAGCGGTGAGTGGTGAGGCCGATGAGGATGGCAGGGCCTGGGCAGCAGTGGGCATCCACTCAGGGGTTTGAAGCCAGAAGGGACCAGAACAGCCTAATGCTGAATGGTGGGTTTTGTGGGGAACAGGCTAAAAGGGGACCTTGCTCTTCTGCGACCTGGCACCCTGATCTCTGGACTGGTCCTGGGCGTAAGGCACACTCTGCTTGAAGTGTCTCTGCCTTCCCACCTGCCCCTCCCCCTCTCCCCCAGACTGGAACTGCTCCTTCCCACCCAACTCCCACCTGCAAAGCCAAGGACATGAATGCTAAATGAAATGCCTGCAGAGTGAATGCTCCCTCATGTCCAAAGCGTAACAGTTCACTCGCCCGCAGCTTGGAGTTGTATCCCGCAGCCCCCACCTCAAGCCCTGGCTCCTATCCATGGCCACCTTTTGGGTTTCAGGCGGCAAGCAAGTGCCAGAAAAATGTTTTGTAAACCAACCACAAGAGCATTCTGGTCATCAGACAGCGCTGGCTATTAGTTCCCGTTCTACAGATGAGGAAACGGAGCTCAGAGAAGTTAAAAAGCATGCCCTGGCTGGTCTGGCTCAGTGGATAGTGTCGGCCTGTGGACGGCAGGGTCCCGGGTTCGATTTTGGTCAAGAACACATGCCCAGGTTGCGGACTTAATCCCCAGTAGGGGGCGTGCAGGAGGCAGCCGATTAATGATTCTCTCTCATCACTGATGTTTCTATCTCTCTCTCCCTCTGCCTTCCTCTCTGAAATCAATAAACTATATTTTTTAAAAACTTGCCAGGAGTCTTACAGTAAGTGGATAGCACTGCTGAGCTTCCAGACATAATAGTGCTAGCTTCCCTTGATGAAGAAGTCATAATAGTGCTAGCTTCCCTTGATGAAGAGTTACTCAGTCCCAGGCACTGTGGGAAGCACCTTATCTACATTGAACCCACTGACACTATAATGTATGTATAAATGGGGAAACGGAGGCTCAGAGAAGAAACAAGACCAAGGTCACAGAGCAAGCAAGCTCAGGAGCTGGGATTTGGCTCAGGTTCCTCTGCACCAAGGGCTCACGAACTTATGATTTTATGATGGCAGCCTGGCTTAATTTCAAAAGACTCCAGTGATGACAGCAATCGCACTGGTACCAGAGAAAACCAAGGGAGGTCAACAGGAACTGACCTCAGGCACCAGTGCCCAAGTGCCCAGGGCAGGGCCCGGCTCCGTCTTGTTGCCATTTCAACTTAAAACACTTGAGATGTAAGAAAAGCCACCCCAATGCAGTCAGGAAGCCTGGCCTTTCAATTCACTCTGTTTTTTGGAGATCACAATCCAGGTGTACCTGACACCTGAAACCTCAGGATTCCCTGAGCCAGCCAGAGAGACCAGGTCAGGGAGAGAAAAACTCACGCCAGACACACACACACACACACACACACACACACACACACACCCGCACCCCAGCGGCTTCGGAAGCAGCCTTGAAACATTCACGCTCTCTGACAGTCCGCCACCTGTGGGCATCTCTCCTACAGAAGTGCCAGGCGTGGGAGGAAGCGCAGACGCGCACACCTCCGCACACTCGGAAGCCCACTGTGGCACTTGTTCACGCCAGGAAAATAACAGGGGGAAATTGAAAAGAAATGCTCAACAATACGTCATGGCACTCCCTAAGAGGGCTCTCTCTGCTAAAGGGAGCAGCTGGGGAGGTACTACTTAAATGGGTCCATGTAACTAAATATAATTAACTTATCCCTCAATAAAGTTGGTTTTATTATTTAAAAATAAAAATGTTTAATTAAGGGGGGGGGGGGGACCTAAAATAGGCACAGAGCTTTAGGTTTTATGAGGTTATTAGAATCTAGAGAGATTGCAAATGACCTCAATGCCCAGGGGCCAGTGGTGGCCCATTTACTGCATGGATGTTATAGAGACAGGGAAAGATGAAAGTCACTAGGCTGCAGAGCAGCCTGGGCTAAGGGTTATGATGCAATGGGAGAGGCCCAGGCGACTATAAAACTTCCCCCACGAAGATTACAGCTCCCGCCCCCACCACGCACACCCAGGGCAAAGGCAGCAACAGGAAAGCACTAGAACACTGGCATTAGCACCAGACAGGGTCTCTGGGTGGAGAATACGAAGCCCTGGGTCTTAGCGTCTTCCAGTTGAAGATGCAGAATCAGCAGTGAGGCAGCTGGCTATCCTCTGCTGCTTGCACACTGTCCCTGACAAGGAGCTCCCTACCTCCCCAGGCAAGCTAGACAGCTCTGGAGCTGTCCGTGGTTTGGCATGGCGGACAGAGGCTGTCACCGAGTCATTCACATTCTCCTGGCTGTCGCTAGAGGCAGGGACATAGGTTCTTAGAACCATTCCTGGGGCACTGGCTGGGTAGAGTAGGTAGCTGAGGGCGTGCGTGGGCCATAGTTTAAAGCTGTTCTGTTTAAAACAAACTGTCACCCCACTTCTGGGTATTATTCAAAGAACTGAGAGCAGGGACTCGGACAGATACCTGTACACCCATGTTCACAGCAGCATTACTCACACCAGCCAAAAGGCGGAAGCAAACCGTTGACTGTTGACACATACCATGGAACATTATTCAGCCTTAAAAAGGAATCGCATTCTCATACATGTTTCAACATGGATGAACCTTAAGGACATTATGCTACGTCAAGTAAGCCAATCACAGAAATATAAACACATAGGATCCCACTCATATGAGGTACCTAGAGAAGGCAAATGCATAGAGACAGAAAGTAGGATGGGGCTTACCAGGAACTGGGCGGGAGGGGGGGGGAGGGAGGTGTGGGGAATTACTGTTTAATGGGTAAGGGGTTTCAGTTTGGGGAAAGATGAAAAAGTTCTGGAGATGGATGGTGGTGATGCTTGCACAATGTGAAGGGTACTTAATGTCACTGAACTGTACACTTAAAATGCTACAAGTGGTACATTTCACGTTATGTATATTTTACCATAGTAAGAAAAAAAAAAAAAGGAGGGGACAGAGAGGTTTCAAAGAACAGTAGTAAGTTAGCCAAGTGAGGAAGGAGAGGGTATTCCTACACAGGGAATAACATGTGCAAAGCTAAGAGGAACGCTGTGTTTTCAGGGTAGCTGGGCAATGAAAGAAGCTAAAATGGTGATCGAGGTGATGGCCAGGGCCCCACAGTCCATGCCCAGGAGTCTGGGTTGTATCCTGCAGGCAAAGGGGAACCATTGCTAAAGAATAGATCAACATCAGATTTGCATTTTAGTTTTTGGGTTTGTTGTTGTTACTCTTCACCTGAGGATATTTTTCCTTTGATTTTTAGAGAGAGTGGAAGAGAGGGAGAGAAAGAGAGAAAGAGACATGGATTGGTTGCCTCCCGCCTGTGCCCCGACCAGGGCCAGGGATTGAGCCTGCAATCCAGATACATGCCCTTGCCCTTGATCGGAATCGAACCCGGGACCCTTTGGTCCACGGGCCAACACGATATCCACTAAGCCAAGCTGGCTAGGGCCAGGTTTGCACTTCAGAGCTGTCACTTGGCCACAGAATGGAAGGCAGATCAAGGGAGTGGAGTGCAGTGTCTTTGGGAACAGAGGGGGAGAGTCAGGGCTTGTTCTCAATAATGCAGAGAACTGAGACCAAGGAGAAGTCAGACTCTGGAATTCTCATTGTGTGCGTTAGCCAATAGTATTTACTCCTGACAGTACCACTCACTGATACCATCAGGGTTGTATTTAGCAAATGCCCGTTTTAATACTTACCATGGTTCTTAAAGTAAATGACAAGCTCCTTGAAGACTAAAACAATATTAAATAGTAAAATTTACAGTATCTTAATTTTACCATAATTAAATAAATAACTGGCCCCAGCAAGGATGGGATCCACTTTGGAGATATGAGCCAGCCTAGAACTAGACAGAACAGAGGGAGAAGAGGTGAGCCCCAAACTACTCAAGCACAATTACTCTCCCTCTTCCCCCCTCCCCCCGCCCCCCCCCCCCCCCCCCCCCCGCTGCAGTGCTGAGAACAGAGGGCTCTGCCACCAACTTGTAGCATGACCGTAGACAAGTCTCTTTCCCCTCCATGGGACTCAGTTTCTTCATTCATAAAATGGGCTCCTGGGCAGGACAGGAAAATGGCTCAGAGCCCAGGCCCTATGGTCAGGCAGCCCTGGGTTCTGCCCGCCTCACCACTTCCTTGAATGTGGTCTAAAGCAAGTTACCTCCCTGGGGTGTTTACAGAGTGGCCGCTACAAGCCAGCTTCATGCTAAAGATGTTGGCCTGTTTATCTCAGTCCCAAGTAATACTCACAAAGTGCTGAGAGGCAGGTACCATTGTTCTCCCACTTCACAGACAAGGAAAGAGAGGAAGTGACTGCCCACGGTCCAGTAGCTGAAGAGGCCAAGCCAGGATCTCAGTGCAACTAGTCTGACCCAAAGGCCTTTCACACGCCCTCGCACACAGAAGGCGCTCCCTAAACACATATTTGCTCACCATCCATCGTGCGCTGGCTTGCCTGGTGATTCCCACCCGCTGTGGGCCCATCTCACTTCCTGCAGGCCAGGACTCAGCTCCAGCCGAGAGAGAACCATGATGGGAGCTGCAAATGCCTCACCCTCAGGATGGAAGGGTAGAGAAGTCTTCTCCACCAACCCGTTCCCGCTAAGGATGCCTGAAAACCCGCTGCGGGAACTTCACTCCTGTCGGGCAAATCTCCATTGAAACAGGTTGTTACTGGTTCCAATAGTAACCCACTGCACAATGTAATACTGTGTGGCCGAACAGACACAGCGTAAAATTTACTATTTTAACACTTTTTGTCTTCAACGAGCTGGTAATTTGCCTTAAGAATCAGGATGGATACTAAAATGGAGATCTAACAAATACAATCCTAATGATGTCGATCAATAAGTGGTATTGTCAGAAGGAAGAAATGTTGGCTAAGGCACACAATGAGAATTCTAGAATCGGACTTTTCCTTGGTCTCAGTTCTCTGGATTCATCTTCCCTCTCTGATCCAGTTTCCTCATCTGTGAAATGGGAACGACATGAACTGCCTCATGGGGATCATTGTGAGCATTACATGGAAGGATATGCACCCGCCCTGGCTGGTGGGCTCAGTTGGTTGGAGTGTCATCCCATGCACCAGGAGGTCATCAGTTCCAACCCCACATAGCTAGGTTGCAGATTTGACCCCTGGTCAGGGTAGGTAGCAGAGGCAACCTATCGGTGTTCCTCTCACATTGATGTTTCTCTCTCTCTTCCCCCGCCTTCTTCCCTCTCTCTAAAATCAATAAAAAATGGAAAGAATGAAAGAAAGAAAGGATATCTATCAAGTGCTCACTACAGTGCTGGGCCTGTGCCACCACCGGACAGCTCTGGGCAGTGCGTGCTGGGCCTAGGGTAAGGAGGTAGTAAATGGTAGCCGCTGTTGGTATCCTTATTTGTAAAACAGGATAACAATGTCACAGGGTGGAGGGGGAAGCAATAAAATGGCATGAGTGAGGAGCGCAGCACAGTGCCTGGCACGCAGTAGGTGTGCAGCAAATGTCAGAGGTCAGAACCCCCAAGGGAGGCCACAGAAAGGAGGTTCCTTGCAGATATTTGATGCTCACTAAGTGAAACTCTCTATTCTACCTGGGCAGCCCTGTCCCTCAGGCAGCTAGAACAGGAGAATTTTGGGTTACAGATCAGATTTTAATCCTGCCTGCAGTTCCCCATCCTTTCCCTGTGCAACCTTAGGCAAGTCAGCTGCCCCTCTGTGCTGCAGTTTCCTCTGGAGGAGGCCTGTCAGGTGCCGTCTGGTCTCAGCACAGAATACCATGACTCAGGACCAGCACTCAGCTCCAGAGGAAATCTCCACCCACCTTTCCCAGATGATAGTAACCAGAGCTCCCATTTTGAGCAGGCACTAAATGCCAGGATTGGGTGGGGCACTTTTTAATCTGTCCAACAGCCTTAGGAGAGAAAGGCACAGGAGATCGGCAGGTCTCCCCTCAACATCCCCTACCCCCAGCCAGATGGAAACCTGGTCAACTCCTAGGAAACGCTCCCTCGCCCATCAGGAAGCAAACTCTTCCTGGCCAGAGACCCAGCCCAAACCTTGATTTCATAAGAGGGGAGGGATTTCAGGGACCAGCTCTAGATTCCTCCTCCTGTGTGTACATAGGCACACACTTCACAGATGGGGAAATGGAGGCCCAGAGAGGACAAGAGACTATCCAGGGACCCACTCTACAGCTATCATTCTTAAAAAAAAAAAAAAATCGCCATAAAGAAAATCTCTAGATCCTCCAGCTCCTGCCCCTACACCCCCATCCTAAGACACACACACACCACGGACAAAGGAAAGCAAGTCCTGAGATTCAGTAGCCACCAGACCCCCCAACCCCCCTATTCCTCTCTGCTCCTCTTTGTGTGGGGCAGAGGGGGAGGGGAATGCCTGAATGAACCTCGGATTTAATGAGGGGAACAGGAAAAGAGGAGGGAGCTAGGAAAAGGAAAAGGAGCAGGGGCCTCTCCGCTGGGGTCTGGCTGAAGCTCCTCCCCTATGCTGGCTGCAGCCCCCAAACTGAGGCGGGCTGGCCCCCAGGTCCCTGAGCTCAGGCGACCAGGTCCTCCTTCCCCCCCACACACCCTAACCTCCCTCAGTTCTTGGGTCTTCTAGCCCAGAGTTGGGCCCGGGGAGGCAACCCTAACAGACCTCATCCGGTATTTTAGAAAGGCAGACAGGAGCTTCCTACCCACTCCCCATTCTGCTCTGAGGCCCAGAGGGGAGAGTCTGGGGCGCCTTGGAGAAGTGCCAGGAGATAGCTTGAGCCAGACTGAATGTGCAGAGACAAGGGCACATTGGACAGGCTGACAGACGGACAGACTCTGAACTGTAGACAATGACAGATGGAGAAGCCACAGACGGACAAAGACAGTCGGACAAATGAACGGACCGAGACAAATAGCAGATAAATACTAATGAACAAACGGAGGCCGACGGGCAGGGGCAGACAGACTGAGGGAGAGATTGCAGAGGGACAGAGGACCCAGGACAGAGAGGGCCAGGGGCTGGGCAGGGCACACAAAGAGTCCGAGCGTCCGGGAGACAGACCACGAAACGCGCGCCTGGAGGACGTCTCCAAGTCGAGCGCGGTGGGGCCGCAAACACCCACCCCCACCCCAGCCCCGAGCCTCAGTCTCCCCAGTTCCCGGGAGGAGCCCGCGGAGAGCACTCCCCTCCCCCGCCCCGGCGCGCCCCACCCCTCCCCCGCGGTAACCCGAGGCCCGGACGGCAGCTGTCTCCGTAGCCCGGGGCCAGGGCTGGGGTGGGAGTGGGGGGAGGGAAACCGAGTGACAGGGGGACCCGGGGCGAGGAGGCGGGGTGCGGATCCAGAAAGACAAGTTTGGAGGAAGGCAAATGAAGAAACTGTTCGGAGGAAGAAAACAAGACAAAAGTGGCAGGAGGCGCGCGGCGGGCACTGGGGTGGGACTCACGCAGCTGAGCAGGGAGCAGGCGCCCAGGCAGGCCCCCATGACGGCGGCAGCGGGTCGGGGACGCGGGGCGCGAAGGGGTGCGAAGGGGCGCGAAGGGGCGCGGGCCGTGGGATCCGGTCGGGCTCCGGGTGCCCCGACCTGGCCCCGCCCCGGGCCCAATGGTCCCGCCCCGGCCCCGCCCCTCCCCGCCCCGCCCCACCTGGCAAAGCTGCCCACGGTTTTCCGGTGCGCTCCGGCCTCCTGGGACTCACCTAGGCAGGTGCGCCCGGCGGAACCCGTGGGGAAAGTGGGTGGAGCGGTGCTTCCCGCGGCTGCGCGAGCCGGGCAACCGGACCGGACTCTGGCGGGAGCTCGTGTCCTGGTCCCAAGTGAGGGTTTGGAAATACTGAGACCTGGGTTCGAATCCGAACGAGGCCACAGTGTGACCTCACAGCACTGGCCCCCCTGCAGGGGTCAGAGGCCAAGAGGTGGTCACCTCTGATTCCTCCGCGCTTGGCGCAGAACCTCTCAGCCCAATACATAAGCGTGGAAGGATGAATGATCGGATAGAGAAACGGACAAGTCACGTCACCTCTCCGAGCCTCACTTTTTCCATCTGTAAAGTTAGGATACCCACCTCAGCTGTTGGATGCTTGACAGATGTGAGCTCCCTGTTTCATCTAAGACTCTGACCTTGCACCCTGTCAGCTGCCCTTCCCCCTAGCCACCTGTCCCTCAATCTCTACTGAGTCCTTGACGCCACACGCCAACATGCCCCCAGAGCCACCCTGTTCAGCGGCTCATGCCTCCGAAAGATGCCCAAACCCTGGCCCCCAGCTAAGGAGGTCAGAGGCGGGAAAGGGGGTCACATTCCTGGCAAACTGTCCAGTCCCAAAGGGGTAGGTGGGAGTCCAGTCCCAAAGGGGTAGGTGGAAGGGACGCAGAAACGAGCTCTGAATTACTCAAGGTTCACCCTCCAGCCCTCTCCTCACTCAACCCTAGACAGGATCATGTTAGGAAAGGAAACCTAGATGCCACGCAGATGGCCCCAGGGCTAACGATCCCGCCTGACTGCATCCCTGGGTGATTCACGGTGCCAGGCTTCACCATTCACGGTACCAGGGCCCCACAAACATTCCCTACACTTTCCCTCCTCCATGCTGGTGCCCACGCCATGTCCTTCTCTGTGAAAGTTCTCTTCCTCCTTACACCAATTTCTGCTCTTTGAAGCCTTGTTCACATCCCATATCTTCTCTGTGAAGAGAACACCACCCCCCCCACCCCGCAACCTCTACCTGGTCCTGTGAGGAATGAATGATCCAACTTCCCCGTGTTTCTACAACGTGAGCCTCTGTGTTGGCCTTACAAATAACGCGAGGTACCACAGAGCTGGAAGCTCTTTCGCCTCCTTGGTACCATTCAAGCCCCAGATAACCCTGGAAGTAGATTCATTCCTCACCTCACCCCAATTTACAGAGGAGGAAACTGAGCCTCAAAGAAGTCCAGTGGCGTGCCTATGTGCCAACTGAGCACTAGGTAAACATTGCCTGTGACTATGTGGTTGTTGTTATTGTGGCTCAAGGTCACACTGCTCAGAAGGGCAGAGCTAGAAGACCACCCGGCCTGGCCTTGATCTCAAACCCAAGGCCTGTCCCTGACACCTCCCCGCCTGTCTTGGAAAGTGGGGGTGACAATATCCAGTCCACCTTTTTTTGGTCCAATAATATGTTCAGTCCTGCCCTAGTCCGAGGCCCTTTGGAGATGCTGAGCTGCCCAGGGACTGTCTGATTCACCTCTGACAGGACGGCGGTAAATGCTTGCTGAATGAATAGATGTCTGAACTTTTAATGCAAGCCCAGTTTCCTCATTCCTCTGTGACTGACTGACCCCAAAACAGCCTGTACATGGTCCCCTTCCACCCAGCAGTCTTCTGCCCCTGGAATGCCACAGCCTTCCACCTGAGTCAGCTCCTTTTAACACTTGTGCCCCAAGGGCCGAATTTCCATTCCTCAGAGTCTCCCTTTCCCATGAGCTGGTCCGGTAGAAAGACCCAGCAGAGCAACGCCAGAGACTCTTGCTCCTCACAGCCTCTCACACACTCTGCTGGGGGCCACTGCACCTCTCTAGCCCTCCATCCCCTCCCCTGAAATGGGGGAGGTTATTCTGCTTAACCTCACAGAACAGTTGTGAGCATTGAGAAAGCATTCAAAGAGGTGGGCAGTTATCTGAGAGGAGTGAGGGAGTAGCTGGACTGCAAGTGTAAAGAAGAAAGCCCCCCTCTGGTTTTAGATTGAAATTTTCCAGAACGGGGTGATGGGCTGCCATTGTCCTGGACTCACCCTGCCCAAGGCCGAGGTGACGTGGGCTCTCCCATCTCCCCACCCTGTATCACCCTGCATGGAGGGGCCAGCCTTCTCTGCAGATACTCACTGTGTAGTCTTGTCCTGGTGACTTATCCTCATTCAGCCTCATGCTTCTCATCTGTAAAAGGGAGATAATCGTTGTGGCTCCCGGTATCTCAGGGGACTTTCGAGGAGATGAAATGAGGAGGTAAATAAAGAAGCTTCATTTCTCTATGCCCTGCCCTGCCCTTGCTCCCAGCCTTGACCCTCCTCCATGAGGCCAGAATCACTGTCTCTCACACCTCCAAAGGCAAGATCACAGTCAGTACTGTGTGTTCCTGGGAAGTCACCCAACCTCTCTGAGTCTCACTGAGGCTGAGATGCAGGACCACCACAGCAACCACGCATTGCCATGCTAACGGTGTCCATCGCGAGAAACATGCAGAGGTCCCTCAGTCCATCCCCTGTGCCCATCACCCAGCCCAGACAGATGCTCAGCTCTCCAGGACCCAACGGAAGCAGGCTCTGGCTTCTCAAGCCAGTCGCTCCAAGGGTTCCTTAATCTGCTCTCATTGGGCCTCAGTTTCCAAATCTGAAATGTAGGCACAAGCCCCTGCTCAAGTCCCCAGTGACCCCCAGTAACTCCAACCCATTCTTGCCCCATCCCTTCTCACCATCCTCCCGTCCATGGGGACTCAGATGCACTCTGGCTTCAAGCCGCCTGTCCCTGGGGCCTCACTGTCTGCACTGGCCTCCACTTCCCGCTTCTGGGGCATTTACAGAACAGGGATGAAACTATCCCTTATGAATATGCATGTGGGATAATGAGGGCTTGGGCTTGGGGGAGCACCTGGGAGAGGCGTTCACAGAGGCACCATCCACCCCCACTGGCTCTCTCCATACACAGCCCCCACCGTGGCTCCCTCCCTCCCAAAGGGTGCATGGGAGTTCAGGGCAAAGATAAGAATACCCACAGCAACCATGGTTAAGTGCTTATAACCTGCAGGCATCCTGCTAAGAGCATCTCCTGTAAGGTGCCTCTACGGTGGGAACTATTTTCCCCATTGAACAGGGAAGAGAACTGATGCTCCATGAAGTGGAGTAACTTACACATACATCACATGTGGAGGGTACACAGTGGTTACGTGCAGAGCGAGGATGGAACCCAGGTGTTGTCAGACTCCAGAGCTGGTGCTCTGAACCCCTGCTGCCCAGATGCATGGGGGCTCGCCTGGAGCCCTGAGCCCATGGTCATGGGGCCACCCCTGAACCTCACACTCCAGCAGAGGGCTCACCGTGGTCTTAGGTGACCAAGGCTTTGGGAAAGGACCTGGGTCCTGGAATTCACTTCATATCCAGAGAAGGAGACAGGCAGACAGGTGTGTGCAAACAGTGTGTGTTCACACGTGTGCAGACACACAGTTGATGCATGTGTGAGCATAGGTGCACACACAGTGTGTGTGCGCATGGATGTAAGCATGTGTGACGGGTGTCCTGAGGCTGCCTGGTAAATGCACCATTGTGCTGCTTTTGTTCCTGTTACAATCAACACTTAGCGAGGCCCCCTGTGTGCCAGGTGCTGGGAATGTGGTGTGAACGAGGCCAACACAGTCTGTGCCCTCCTGGAGCGGCAGTTTGGTGGGCTTTGTGCCCATACGTGGTTAACACTCTGCAAGGAATCTTTGTAGGAGGTTTTCTTGGTGAGATGTGCTCGGAGGTGAGGAGACTGTGGTGGAGATTTTTTTAAAAAGTGGGACAGGTAGGGTAGGGAGCTGCAGGGGAGCCCCTGACGCTTGGCCAGAAATGAGGGGTGCAGAGTAAGTCAGGACCTGGCACGGGCTCCACGGGGGTCACAGATCTGAGGATTCTAAGAGGACTTTGGTGCTTTCCTCACAGACATCAAGGGTCTGCTGTGAATGCACATGTGGGCACTGTGTGTGTGTGTAACTCTATGCATGTGTGCACGAGTGATTAGGTGCGGTGTTTGCATATGTGGATATGTGTGTGGAGTGGACATATGTGAATGGGTGAGTCGTGTGTGTGCATATGGGTTTTTGCATGTAGGTGTGTGTGTGTGTGTGTGTGTGTGTGTGTGTGTGTGTGTGTCAGGGCTTGTTACTGTAGAGGAGAAGGTTGAGAGAAGAGAGTGTCATTTGGCCCAGGCCTCACATTCATAAGCCTAAAAAATGTATCAAAAAAATGAGATGGAGCCCGGCCGGCGTGGCTCAGTGGTTGAGTGTCAACCTATGAACCAGGATGACATGGTTCGATTCCCGGGCAGGGCATATGCCCAGGCTGCAGGCTTGATCCCCAGTGGGGGGTGTGCAGGAGGCAGCTGATTAATCATTCTCTCTCATCATTGATGTTTCTATCTCTCCCTCTCCCTTCCTCTCTGAAATCAATAAAAATATATTTTTAAAAAATGAGATGGATGGATGGAGGGATAGATTGATGAATAGATGGGTGGATGGATTTGGATGGATTGATGGATAAAAGGAAAGAAGGACCGATAGAGGGATGGATATGTAATAACGCAAATATTGCAACATGTTCATTGTAGATTCCAGGCAGTGAGGATGTGGGTGTTCACTGTACAATTCTTTCAACTTTTCTGGGTGATGGAACTTTTCCATAGTGAAATGTTAATAAACAATGGAAACGCAAGGAGGCTGGATGTTTAGACCCAAAGAATCATGCACAAGAAGGGAAGACTAGAAAACTCTCATGCAATTTTAAACGTATATCCCATCACTGACCACACGGCACTGTGAACTCGTGTTCTTTATAATTTCTGTAATCATCCTTTGCTTCTGTTTGTGAGTGAGTGTGTGTTAAAGATGTTAATTTTTTAAATAAAAACATGTAAAAATACCACAATTGTGACATTTCTTCATTTTTAACTACTGGGAGCCTGAAAAGACAGAATGCCTTGGGTATGTGTGTGGATGCACAAATGTTCACACGTAGGGATGTGTGCACATGTGGGGGGGGGGTGGCACCCAGGTGTGAGCCCATCAGCCTCCTCCCAGCCCCGTGTGGCCAGCACCATTCTGGGAACGAGAGGATGTCTTGGGGCTGAGAAAGGGCAGCCACTAGCCCCAGGGCAGCCTTGGGAGCAAGAACTCTGTTATCTGAGGCTTGGACACGCTCAGGCCAAGCGGCGTCCCTCGGTCAGCAGCGGGAGTGTAGGCGGCTGAAACGGAGGTGTTTCCTGGACTAGGGTAAGGCAAGGGCAGGGTACCCACAGCCCCCCTGCAGCCCTGCGGCTCCTCCTTTCCTCCCCATACATGTGTTACCACCTGTCTGGCCATTTCTCCTCCCCTGCCCAGTGCCTGTGGGCTCACATGGTACAGATGGGGAAACCGAGGCCTAGAGAGAATGGAGCTGCCCAAGCCAGAGTCAGCAGCAGAGTTAGAACTGAGATCCAGCCCGGGTTCTATCCTCTGGCCCCCCTGCCTGCCGCCTCTGCACGCCTTCCCTTCAGTCACTGCAGGAGGGGGTCCAGGCCAGTAGGAGAGGCCCACACTACCCTCCTGCCTGTATGAGTCACACACAGGATCCAGGAGGCCATGTGGGCACCAGAAACAGCACGTGGCTGGGAGATAGGACCTGACTTCTAATCCCAGCTTTGCCCTGGACCCTGTCAGAGGGACCCTGGTCAGCTCCCTGTAGCTCTCAGAGCCTCAGTTTCTCCATCTGTAAAATAACAAGAGTCGCTGCCCTGGTAGATGTGGAAGAGGCAGGTCATCTCTGTCCACCTCATCTGCCCTCCACCAAGCAGCTCCCCAAAGAGACTCCCACCCAATTGCAGACCAGCGGGTAAGTACAGGCTTCAGCCCAGAAGCAGGCCCAGGTCTGGCTGCATGACCCCAGGCAAGGCCCTCCAAGCCTCAGTTTACTCCCCTATAAAGTGGGCGTAACGATACTAACCTCATAAAGCTGTGTGAGGTTAAATGAGAGAATTCGTGCCCAATGCTTGACATATGATAAATATATTAAAACTTCCAGGAACTGTTATTAGTAATTAACCCCACCGAAGAGCCACACGCGAGCCTGCTGGCTTCACCATGACCGGATCTGTTGTTTCAGACCCCAAAGCCAATGCTTTTGGCAGCTGCTACCCCGGATTCCTCAGTCCGTCTATCTCCGCAGCTGCTCCGGAGCAGCTGGGTGTGTGAAAGCTGCTTCCAGGCCAGGTGGGGCCCCGGGAGGGAAGCGCAGGGCTCCCTGTAATCAGAGAAGGCCTCTACAGCCAAGCCCCCAGCGGGCCATCATTAGCTCCACGCCTGGCCCGCCCCCGGCCCTGGCTTGGCTGCTGAGGCCCCAGAGGGAAGGCAGCAGGTGTTGAGCCAAAGTCTTTCGCTCCCAGCGCTGCTGGGTTCATGGTGACACAAGCAGAAAGGAGAGTCTGCTGGTGCCAGGGCTGCACCCCACCAGGCAGCAATCAGCCCAAGAGGACAGAGACGTCGGCCTTGAGAACCCTACAATGTTGGAGCTGAAGGAAGCTCAAAACTCACCTAGTGTATGTCCATACAATGGAATAGTATCCGTCCTTAAAAAGGAAAGAGATTCTGACACATGCTACAGCATGGATGAACCTCAAAGACATCATGCTCAGTGAAATAAGCCAGACACGAAAGGACAAACACTGCATGCTTCACTGAGACGAGGTTGCTAGAGAAAAACCCAGGGAGACAGAAAGCAGAAGGGGGGCTTCAGGGCCTGGGGAGAACGGGGAACGGGGAGTTATTAAAAACAAACATACACACTCACAACTAGTGCCCTGCCCGGTGTGACTCAGTGGTTGGAGTGTCATTCCCCAAACCGAAGGGTCTCGGGTTCAATTCTCGGTCAACAGCACATACCTGGGTTGCAGGTTTGATCCCTGGCCCGGTCGGGGTGTGTGCAGAAGGCAACCAATCAATGTGTCTCTCTCACATGGACGTTTCTCTCTCGCTCTCGCTCTCTCTCTCTCTTTCTCTCTCTCTCTCTGTCTCCCCCCACCACCACCACCCCCTTCCTTCCCTTCCCCTTCCACTCTCTCTAAAATATCAGTGTAAAGCCCAGCTGGTTTGCCTCAGCAGATAGATCATCGGCTGTGGACTGAAGGGTCCTGGGTTTAATTCCGGTCAAGGGCACATGCTCGGGTTGCATGCTCAGTCCCCAGTAGGGGGCATGCAGGAGGCAGCCAATCAATGACTATCTCTCATCATTGATGTTTCAAGCTCTCTCTCCCTCTCCCTTCCTTTCTGAAATTAATAAAAAAGTATATATATTTTTAAACCAATGTAAAAATATCCTCAGGCTTAACAACAACAAAGAAAGTTCAGATGATACATTAATAATGAAGAAAATAAAATCATTTATAATTCTATTTTGTTTATATCCTTTTAGACGTTTTTATATGCACAGTGGTAGGAGGAATTTCCAATATTAACAAAAGTTGACAGGATAGTCCAGGCAGAGGGAGCGACATGGGCAAAGGCACCCATCTGTGCCAATTTCTTATGGGCAGAACCAGGAGGCCCTGGGAAATGTGGCTGCACTGACCTTGGCTGAACCCCTAAGATGTGGGGGAAGGGAGGCATAGGGGCAATGCCTGGTCTCAGGAAGGAGGAGGTGTGGGGAGTCAGGGAAAAAGCTTTATTAGTACCCTCGGAGGGGCTTCTCCCAGGTCAAGGTAGAGGTCAGAGAGGTTAGGCCAGGAAGTTAAGGGAAGCCAATGAGACAGCTTGTCTCAGAGGCCAGGCCACCAAGGTTGGTGACCTTAATGACACCAAGCAAAGTGCCTTTGCCACCACTGGGCCAGATCTCAGGGCCTCTGACTCAGAGTCAGCACTTCCCGTCCTCCCCTCCAGCCCACTATTGCCCCCACCACCACCAGGAAGCTGGATGGTCATCCAGGACCAAGGAGAGGTTAGAAGAGGCCACAGCAGCAGGCGCCCCAGCTCTGGCAGGGGCAGAGAGATAATGACCTCTTGGGGTTTATGGGAATATGGATTGGCCCTGCCCAGCGCAAGGGAAGAGGCCCAGGTGAATGCAATTCTCCTCGAGTTTCTTTGTTTTGTTTTGGGGATGGTTTAAAAAATATTTTTACTTGATTTCTCTAGAGAAAAGAAGGGAGAGGCGGAGAGAAAATATCGACATGAGAATGAAACATTGATCCACCACCCCCTGCACCCCCACCCCCACTAGGGATGAGCCCCCAAACCTGGGCATGTGCCCTGATGGCGATCAGGGATCAAACCCACAACCTTTCAGTGCTTGGGATGGCACCCAACCAGCTGAGCACAGTGACCAAGGCCAGAGATTTTTTTTGTGTGTGTGTGTGTTTTTTATACATTTTATTGATTTTTAGAGAGGAAGGGAGAGGGAAAGATAGAAACATCAATGATGAGAGAGAATCATCGATTGGCTGCCTCCTGCACACCCCCCTGCTGGGGATTGAGCCCACACCCCAGGCATGTGCCCCTGGCCGGAACTGAACCTGGGACCCCTCAGGCCGACGCTCTGTCCACTGAGCCAAACCAGCTAGGGCTAGGCCGGAGTTTTATATTTCGATCTGGTGTCTCTACCCCCTCGCTCATCTCCTTCCACTCTCCCCGCTTCATTCCCACGCTCCTCCCCACAGCAGCGTTCTTTTTAGTCCTTGGTAAATCGAGTCCATTCTTGTCTCCGGGCCTCTGCACTTGCTGCTCTCTCTGCCTGCAGTGCTCTTCCCCAGATCTAGGCACGGCTGCTTCTCACTGGGCGTGTCTCAGCCCCACACCACCTCCTCATCCAGGAAACACTCAGCTGGACGTGGCGCCCGCGCTTCTCAACCCCATGACCCTGTTTAATTTTCAGACTCTCTGGGTCAGAATCCAGCCCCTATTATCTACTCACTTGGGCAAGTCACTGAACCTTTCTGTGCCTCTATTTCCCCGCCTATAAAATGGGGGTAATAGCGGCATGTCATTATGTTGTTGCAAGATGTGAATGAAATGACACAGGACCTGGCACAGAGTAGAGCTCCATAAATGGTAGCCATTATGACCACCTCCACCTGTCCCCTGCAGCTCCCCTTGAGAGACACAAGGGGCTGTGTCTGCCTGCTTATAGCGGCAGCGGCAGGCCTAGAACCGTGCTTGGGACACAAAAGGCATTCCAGAAATACATGCCGATATAATTGACCTGTGTGTGTCTCTCCCGGTATTTTGACCTTTTCCTTCTCTCCCCGTTCCCAATACAAGCAGGTCTGTAGGCAGATTAAAGACCTCCCCAGGCTGGAGGGGGAGCAAGTGGTGAGAGCCCTGTGGATGGCAACCAGAGCCCAGAGAAGGACCTTCCAGAATGACCCCAAACCAGTGTGACCCCCAACTCAGCAGAACGATATTGTGTCCTCCAGTATAACCCAAAAGTGGAGAGAGATGGACAATTCCAGTTGAAGAAGAAGAAAGTTCTATCTGTTACACCCGTGAGCCGTGGCCTGGAGTGCGTACGTTGCTTTTGCTCACTGAGTGAACCTGGTCTGAGGTTGAGTAGCTTACTGAAGCCCACCTAGTCTAACCCCAGTCCCACCCTCTTCTCCACACAGACAAAGCAGGTCAGCAGAGAGCACAGAAATGTTTCCTAAACCGCAAAGACCCTGTGCTGATGACAGGGACAGCAGGGAAGGTGCCGGCCCCTGGACAGAGCAGGGATGAGGCAGGGTGGCTCAGCACTGGTGGGTGGCCCAGGGAAAGGTGAGATGCCATGCTGGACAGAGGTGTGGCCCAGCACAGCCTAACCCAAGAGGGCCTTCGCTGAGGGCTGTAGATCCTGAAGCGATGGAGAAGCCATGCTCTCAGGCCACATTCAGCCACCTAGGGACCGCACCTACCTGACTGGTGCCTGGAGGCTTGGGTCAAGTGCCAGCTCTGTCTCTGGCTCTCAGGGTGACCTGGACAGGTCCCTCTCTTCCCAGCGTCTGGGTTTTTCCTGTCTGGCCCAAGTACAGATAAACCAAGGCTGGAGGCTCAGTGAGCCGACCACGCTCCTATGTGGGCTCTGCTGTGCCCTCTGGTGGACAAAGTGGTGCATTCCTCCATCAGCTCTGAGACGGAGGACCCACAGAATTGACCCTGACCCTGAGTGCACTGAGGAGGCACCCACAAGAATTTGATAGTCATTGCTTCTCATTTCCAGGCCCCAACAGGAAGGGGAAGGTCCTGAGGAGATGTGAGTTTTCCAGAATTCTCAGACCCCTCGCTTGCTGAGTCTGTGCTCATCTCCCTCTCTCTTGGCCTGTTTCTCTGTCTCTAGTAAGGGAGTTGATAGGATGAGTCTTGATCTTGGAGGCATAAAGCTTGGTTTCCAACCTATTCGTGAGCTGTGTGAGCTTAGGCAAGTCCCTGCCCTTCTCTCATCATCGATGTTTCTATCCCTCTCTCCCTCTCTCTTCCTCTCTCTGAAATAATATGAGAGAATCATTGATCGGCTGTCTCCTGCACCACCACCCCCTCACCCCCACTGGAGATGGAACCCACAACCCGGGCACATGCCCTGGCCGGGAATTGAACCGTGACTTCCTGGTTCATGGGTCAATGCTCAATCACTGAGCCACACTGGCCGGGCGGCACTACATTTTTTTAAATTTAACAATTTTTTCTCTGTCACATTGACTTAGGCAAAAATATTGATCCTAGTGAAAATTCTGCCTCTCTCTGGAAAAGAGGGCAAGCAAGTTGTAATGTGGATGGAAAAATCTAGCAAACAAGAAGGGCTGCTGCTCTGGGTGCCTGGGGTGAAAACAGGCAGCTACTGGCCGTGATGAGTGAGGTGAGTCTCAGACACAGAGTGAGGCCAAGGGTCAGGATGTCTCTTGAGCACTTAATAATACTAAGCAACACTCTCACTGGACGAATTGATGTGGACAAATAAATATGGTCATGCCCACCTAGCCATGTGGATGTGTCCTGCCCTTGAATTCAATAGAGTCATTGCTTCTGGTTTCTTCCTCTGCTCCCAGGCACAAACCAGCTCAAATGTTCCCAGAGCAAATGGCTTCACCATAGTCTCTCTGGCTGTGGGGACTCTTGTTGACAATGTCCCATGGGTGCTTTCAGGCGGGGACAAGTCCAGCAGTGCACCAAAACTAGCTCATGCCAGCTCGTAAAAGCCAATTGCTAAGAGCTCAGAAATTTGCACACAAGTTATTGAATAATCATTATTACATTAAATTGCATAGCCCTGGCCAGGTGCTCAGTTGGTTGGAGTGTCATCCATAAACCAAAAGGTGGCAGTTTCGATTCCCGGTGAAAGCATATACCGAGGTTGCAGGTTCAATCCCCAGTCAGGGTGTGTACGGGGAGGGGGGGGGCAACTGACTGATGTTTCTCTCTCTTTCTCTCTCTTGAATCAATAAGAATCTATCCTTGGGTGAGGATTTTTAGAAAAGCAAATTGCATAAACTTACCATTAAATAAATTACATTAAAATAAAGATAATACTCGAAACTCCTCATCTCCTAGAGATTTTACTACATTTTACTATTTCCTATTCCTTTGAGTTCATCTACATCTATTGTGTCTGTACAGTGAGACTTGGACATACATAGGCCGTGCTTCTGCACCTATCTTCCCAACTCTGTGTTCAGAACTTGATTTGTTGTTTTGTTGACTTTCTAGACTAAAAAGAAAGCGATGGACAAAATGTTCATAGTGCAGACTAAACTCAAATGCTGAAGCTGAAAGAGCTTTTAGTTTAATGAATGTATTTATAGAAGAGTGAGAAATTGTGTAACAGTACATTATGGATCAGATTTAATGACAATGTTTTGGGAAAAGAGTTAGTAGACTGGAATGTGACTCCATTTCAAAGTTTGGTTGAATTACAACTGTAAATTAACTTCAGATACAAGAATTTGGCAAAAAAAAAAAAAAGTGATCTGTAAGAACCAATTGGTTATATGGGCTTTACAATCAAGAATTCATACATTGTGCTGTTATTTGCAAATTGTGTACTACACATCCTTTCGTCAGTAAAATTTATAATAAACATGCGCACATATACATTTGGGTTTCTGAAGACCCAGGTGTCAAACATCTGTCAGCACGCCACCGGACAAGTCCAAGTTTAGTTAAGTCCTTTTCAAAGCAATTTTTTTCTTTGAGAAGCCCCTCTCCACTACGCGAAGTATGTTCAGGCAGAGTGACAGATGACCTTATACGTCCACTGAGGACACTTCCAGGACACAGCTCTGTGCTTTGGGACATGTCACTTTCAACAATGACAATAAGACTAACACTCTGGGGTTTTGTGGCTCTTTCCTTTGACGTTTTTCAATGTAAGTGCCTTAAATAAGGCCATTGGGCTGTGAGAAGCAGCAATTTCTCAGGCCAATTGAAACAAATTCAGGACTCGTCCTAAGGATAAATGTTTGGGAGGAAGAGCCATCGCGGCCATCACCGGGAGCACGCACGGCTCCCCTGTCCCTCCCCACATATCATTTCATTGCTACTTCATTCTTCTCTCCCCCGATACACCGCTCCCTGCTTCTTCCTTTGCACAAACAGCAGCGAAAGTGAAGGCAGCTGCTTTACAGTCGACAAGTTCACCTTGCCTCAGCGCCGATCTCCAGACCAGGATCTGATTGGCCCGCTTGGATCAGGTAGGCATTCCTGGACCAATCAGTCACAGCCGGGGGTTGGAGGGGCGGGGGTCACAGAATACAGATAGAATCTCCGGGACCACACCCAGTGCGAAGGGGCAACTCTGGGAGGACCGCGGGCATGAGCTGGGCAGGCGATCCCCAGGTCTGGGAGGACCGCGGGCATGAGCTGGGCAGGCGACCCCCAGGTCTATGACGTTCGAGGAGGTCAGCAGGAGGCCAGTTGGACGCCCAGGACTCATTGGTAGGGCAGGTTTCCTTCATTCCGATCGATGAAAAAGTCTTCAGTGCAGGACGCGCAGAGGGAGGAGAGGAAGGGGACCCCACGCTGGCTGGGCTCCCGCTGTGCACCACCATCTCCACAGGTGTCCTCCCCTGCCCCCAGGGATTAGGGATGGGTCAGTCTCCCGCTTCCCGGACCAGGCTATTCCCTGCACCTCCCATCGCGACCTTCTGTGAGGAAAACCTGAAACAGGGAGTCAGGAGTCTTGGTTCTGATCCTGGCTCTGTCCTCAACCCATTCTGGGATATTGGGCAGCCAATTGCTCCTCTTTCTCCCCCACCCCCTCGCCCCGAGTCGTGAACATTTTAAAATTCAGTAAAATGTGTTTTTAAGTAATTAATTTCATGAGAAAAACATTGTTTCCGCCCGGTTTCGAACCGGGGACCTTTCGCGTGTGAGGCGAACGTGATAACCACTACACTACGGAAACACAGTTGCGGCAGGCTGGGCAGATTGCTGCTCCTCCCCTTCCAGCTCAGCGCACTGGCGTCTCCGTGCCCGGTTGCTCCTCTCGGGTCTCAGTTTCGCCGTCTGTAAACCAAAAAAGTTGAATGTTATGACCCCTCAGTTCCCTTCAGGGCTTGTATCCTACCTAACGGTTTCTCCCTTGCCAGCTCTGCACAGCGGAGCCCTGGCCCTGAGCCAGCTCCAGGTCCCTATTCCAGTCTCTGATTCCAAGCGCAGTCACTGACTCCTGGATCTGGGAGCATCTTGTCCCCTTAGACAGATGGGGAAAGTGTGGTCCTGAGAAGGGACAACACACCCCAACTTGGTGGTAGAGCCCAGGCTCAAACAAAATCTTCTCGCCAACCCCGCCCACCCCCCCTCCCCCCCCCACCCCCCCGCCAAGCCCCCACGCCTGGTGCTGCTCCCAGGATCACTGCCTCTGAGCAGCCAAAGCACAGGCTCCCCTCCCCTCCCCCATCTTTCCTCCATGACAAATGAGAGTTTGGGGATATCATTGCATTCACCTCTCACTGCACAGATGAGGAAACTGAGACTCAGATCTCATAGCCAGGTGGCGCCAGGAGCCTCCTGACTCCAAATCTCACCGTCCCCCTCATTTCTCCTCTCCTCATCCTCGTACTCCAAGCTCTGCTAAGCACCCAGAGGCCCTGGAATCTGAGGCCCTCGGTGGGACCACTGTGTCTTCATGGGCAATGGATGGTACCAGCTCCCAGGAATAGAAGGGCAACTGCAGAGGGACTCTGCCT
Source organism: Corynorhinus townsendii (assembly GCA_026230045.1). NCBI lineage: Eukaryota > Metazoa > Chordata > Mammalia > Chiroptera > Vespertilionidae > Corynorhinus > Corynorhinus townsendii. Next base: position 202,308,162 of record JAPDVU010000002.1, read on the forward strand.
GCCCTTTGCCACAGCTGCTTGAACACACATCCCCTCGCCCCCCCCCCCCCCACTTCTCTCCATCCTCCCTCCCCCACACCTCGCCAGTCCCCAGGCTCAGAAAGAGCAGGCAAGGGGGAGGCAGCCAGATCTGTGGAGGCCGGGAGGTCCATTCAGGCCCCAGGACCACACCCAGTAGGTTCCGGGCCCGGCTTCCACTAGTATTAGCTCCCCTTTTATTTGTTCCATTTCTGGATGTTCACTGAAGAACTTGTTTGACGACGGGATTCTCTGGAGTCAAAATAGTTCTCAAACCACAACACCCCCTTGAGATACTTAGATGAGGAGACCGCTCTAGAGGGCAAGTGGTTTGTGCCCGGTGACCGAGCAAGGCAATGAGGGAGGCTTGCCTGGGACCCTGTCTCCTGTGGCCCAGATGCACTGCCTTTTCCCCAAAGCTGCCTCTCAGATTCTCCCCAAAGCAGGGCCTGGGGGGGGGGGGGGGGCTTCATGCAGGCTTGGGCAGGGGCTCACTCTGGAGTTCAACCAACAAACTCTGTCAGCCAACCTGGGGGCTATGCCCTGCCCTGGGAAGGGGACAGAGGGGTGAAGAAGGCACAGCCCTGCCCTGAGCCTTTTTCCTGAAGTTGCTTTATCTACCCCCCCCACCCCCCCACCCTCCACCCCCCCGCCACACACACACTAGGCCTCCCCACCCTAGTCCTCTGGGTTCTTCTCTCCTTCCCACATTAGCTCTCTTATCTCACCCTGTTTCAAAGCCAGTAGCCCGGGGAAAGGCCAGATGACAGAAAAGATAGTGCCTGGAGCCCGGCTGGCGTGGCTCAGTGGTTGAGTGTCTGTCATGGTTTAATTCCTGGTCATGGCACATGGCTGGGTTGTGGACTTTGGACCCAGTATGGGACGTGCAGGAGGCAGCTGATCAGTGATTCTCTCTCATCATTGATGTTTCTATCTCTCCCTCTCCCTTCCTCTCTGAAATCTATAAAAAAATATATATCTCTGAAATCAATAAAAATATATATTTAAGAGAGAGAAATGGCCGGCTGGTGTTGCTCAGTGGTTGAGCATTGACCCATGAACCAGGAGGTCACGTTAGATTCTGGTCAGAGCACATGCTCAGGTTGCAGGCTCGATCCCCAGTGTGGGGTGTGCAGGAGGCAGCCCATCTCTCCTCGTTGATGTTTCTATCTCCCTCTCCCTCTGAAATCAATAAAAATATATTTAAAGAGAGAGAGAGAGAGAGCCCTAGCCTTAGCCGGTTTGGCCCGGGTTCAATTCCAGTCAAGGGCACTGGTCGGAGTGCGTGCGAGAGGCAACCGATTGATGTGAGAGAGACACACGTCTCTCTCTCTCTCTCCCGCTCCCTTCCACTCTCTCTAAAAATTATGGGGCCGGGCAAGTGGCTTAGCTGGACGGAACTGCGATGCTCTCTCTTCCCAGGAGGGGGCGCGCCGTCACCTGCGGTGACCCATCCCTTCCTCGCGCTCAGCCCTGCCGTGCAACCCAATTCCAGAACCAAGACTAACATCTATTCTTTGTAGTCACGTGGCGGAAGGCTGGATAAATGAACCCCAGCTTCCACATAGGAAGAGTCGGGTTCAGAGATGGGCAGTAGTGGCTGGAGACCTGCAGTCACACACCAGCCAGTCTGAGCCTGGCTTCAAGTGCTCTTGACTCAAAACTAACCTCCTCCCCCTGGTCCGGGGAGATCTGTTGTCCTGTGAGAAGAAGGGGCTACAGGCTGGGCTGCCTCTGAAACTGCTAAGCCCAGGGGTATCTTTTCTTGGGTCACTTATTCTTGAATTCCCTCCCAAACCGACCACTCTTTTCCTAGGCCCCCATATCCTGCTCCCAGCATCCTTTGCGTTGTTTTAAGGAATGAGGGCTAAATAGTCCTGGCTGCCCTAGCCATACACCAGCCCTCATATGGGCACCTCAGCTCTGCCAGGGACTCCAGGAACAGCTGTCCCCAGGACACCCCCTTCTCTCAGAAACTAAAGGCAGTCCTGGACCTCATCTGTGCCAGGCTGTGCCCTAAGACTTGGTGTATTAGCTCACTGTACCCTCAGATGAGGCCACTGAGGCCCAGAGAGGGTAAGTGGTCTGCCCACACAGCTGGTAAGTATGAGGGCAGGACTTACACTCAGGAAGTCTGACTTCAGAGACAGGTTTTAACCACTGTATTCTGTTAGGGTCGCCGAAGGAGGAACCCGTGAGGCCAAAAGTGGTAAGGGATTATAAAGTCATTAGATCATCTGGAGACCAGAGGGGCTGAGCCCCAAAATGGTGCCAGCACCCAGGGATGGGGAGTCAGAGATTTAAAGGACTCCAACCAGGCTTTTTCTGGGCGGAGAATTCTCTGGGTGGGTCCAGATCTGGGAAGGTCCAGAGGGGAAGGACAATGGTCTGAGCAAGTGGACTGTGGTCTGAGTGAAAGGGAATGTCTGCTGTGAAGTGGTCTGGAGGTCAGTTCCCAGGGGAGGGGGTATCGATTCAATTATTTGATCAGACCTGACATGTTCTTCCATTACCTCCTTCTAGAGCCTAGAATCCAGACTCACGGGCAGTCCAGAATAATGGCCATGTTTCTCAATCTCACTTGCAGCTGGACGTGGCCATGGGCCGAATTTCTGGCCAAGAGAGAGATGTGTGCAGCTGCCAGGTCACAGCTTTCATTAGGACAGGTGTGCCCCTCCCCGTTCCGCTTCCTGCTGGCTGCAGGCACAGGTGAGCAGGCTGGGACAACAGTCACAGTCTCCTGACCAGTCTCCAGTCCAGCCTCCATGCAACAGCCAGAGAACTCTTACCACAGTTCGGGTGAGATCATGATGCCTGCCCCGAGCCCTCAGTGACTCCACACAGCCTGCAGAAGATGGGCAAGGTCTTTTCCTGTTTGATCTTAAACTATCTTCCCAGTCTCATCGCTTGCCACTTTTATCCTCTGCCCTCACCCCAGATCAATCATCGGGAAAATCCCTCCTTCCTTAACCACCCTTCCTTCCTCTGCCTTCCCAATTCCTTGTCCCACTCCTGGCAGACTCTTAAGTATCCTTCAAGACCCAACCCATAGAGGTAGCTTCCATGTAAGGACTTTCCTGGCCCTCCTGGCAGACCGAGCAGCTCCCTCTGTCTTCCATGGTCTGTGTACAGCCCTCTGGGAGAGTGATGGCCTTTCTGTATTGTCATGGTCTGTAGCTGCATCCGCTTCTGGGTCACCAAGTCTGGGTCATCTGTTGGTTGTAGGTACCCTGCCAGGTACCAAGCCAGTGGCAGTCAAGCTCAGTGAGTGATAGAAGGGAGAATGTATGTGCGTGTGCATGTGCCTGTGCCTGTGCATGCATGTTTCCTGAGTTGGCTGGAGGTCCAGACCAAGGATACAGGGAGGACATTTAGAAATAGCCTCATCCCCGGGCCCTAGTCCAGGCTTGCTGCCCAGATAAACTGACCCTGAGTGAGGGAGGTAGGAGCCCAGGATGGGCGGGTACAGGCTAAGAGGTGTGGCTCCAACAGGCTGTGACCCTGCTGCCCTCTGGGGTCTGCTAGCCAAGGCAGATGGGCCCTGCCTGACTGTTGGCGGGCAGCCCTGGCACTCAAACCTCAGTGACCTCAGTGACCAGTGAGTATTTCAGGCTGGGGATGAGTGTCACCTGCTCCGTTGGCCACACAGCTTATAGGGCAAAGGGGAGGCTGCCAGTCTACCCACCGAGGAGGGGCAGGGGCATTGGAAAAGTTTATTCCCTTCCCATTCTGGCCCCACCTCACCCTCTTCCACATTTGGACATTGTCTCCCTGAACCACCAAATGGCGAAGGACTAGAGACCATCTGGCCTGACTCCCTGCCGTGGAGATGGGAACACTGAAAGGAAGAGACTGGGTCAAGGTCGAGGGTCAAGGCAAAGACTGTCACAGGCAAAGGCGATGTGAAACAGTGGTAAGCCATACAAGATCTAGAGCCAGTCTTCCTGGTCTCAACCCTGGTTCTCATCTATAAATTGGGGGTGGGGACAACAGTACTTACCTCACTGTTATTATCAGGATTACAGGAGTTACAGACAGAGAACTGGTAAGTGCCGTATCGGTGTCAGCTATCATTCTCTGTACTACACTTTGCAGCATAAAAATCTTCCCAACACCTGCAACCCCCTTTGTCCCTTCTGACAACCCTAAGAAGTGGACATCACTATCCCCTGCACACGAGGAGGAAACAGGCATACAGAGGCTGACAGGCCAAGTTCACACAGCTGGTATCTCAACTGCCCTGCCCGGGTCTCTCCCGCTCCTCCTTGTCCTTGCCACTAACTCATCCCATGGAGAGGGGGTCAGAGAGCCAGATGGAGAGCCAGCCCTTGGGTCCTGATGCCACCCTGAGTTCTTCTTACCCCACAGTGATGATCCCGCTGCAGGGAGGACACCTTCACCCATCTGCCATCATCCCCTCAGGAGGCTGATCCCATCCTTCTTATCCTTGGTCTTCCCACCTCCCAGCCCTAGAGCGGGAAATCTCTCATCATAGGCTCCAGTCCTGGTGGCCCCCTCAGCCTGCCCCATCCTCCCTGCAGATGACTCCCTCCTTTTTCCATCTAGTGTCTCTGTTTGCTACAGAGCCCAGGGAGGCTTCTCCTCACAGCTCCCAGCCCCTAAGACAGCTCAAGCCATGCAAACAGCTTTGGCTCTGGTACCTGCTTCCTGGAACACACCTGGCCCCGGACTCCTGAGGCCAAGTTCACTCCCTGCCAGGCCCCCTGCCGTGGCTTGCCAACTCTCCTCACACAGTGGTCACCGTTCCACACCACCCAGCCTCAGCTGACCTCCTGTGTGGGAACCCCTTTCACGTCCCGCGTGGTTCAGGGTTCCGGTTCAGGATTCGGGTTCTGGAGAAGGCCGCACACAAATGAAAAGAGACTAGAAAAGTATCAATTTGGGTATATTTGGGGCCAGGCAGGAGCCCACCTTTAGTGGGAGGACTACCGCCCGCTCTGACTTTGCTATCCCTTTTATTAAGGTTTTGGGATACACTCATTGCCCTTAGACAGGTAATTCCAGTAACAGACAGATTATCTTATTCAGTAAGGATTTACATGATTATTTGGTGGGGAAGTTGCTTCAGATACCATTGTCTCAATTAGATAATAGGGAGTGGTTGGCTCTGACCTTTCAGAGCTTCAAGGTTGACCAGCCTTCCGGGTACCTTGTCTACACCTTTCTAATTAGCGAGACAATGATTGGTTTCCGGCACTCCTGGAAATGCCTGAATCTTTCCAGGATCTTGAGCAGGCTGCTCCTGAATGAAGTGCACTCTGGGGAGTGACACTGAACCATTGGAGCTAATTACACTTGACTTAACCTAGTAGTATTTTTATTCTTGCACAGGCAACATTTCCCTTTGATAGAGCAGTCGTTGGGAAATGAGCCAGAGTTGGCCCCAAGTCTGGGATATGGTTTGATTACTTCCTGGAAATAGCCCTATCCCCAAAGAGAGCTACCACTGAGAACTTGGGAGGTTCTAGCAGGGGGAGGGGAGCACAGCTACTCATAAGCCCTTGACCACAGAGTGGTCCTCTCCTCTAGCAGGGAAGGTCATCCTCTTCGCACATGGAGAGTGAGGAAGGGGACACCCAGATCACTCTCACATTCTGAGAGGTACCATTGAGATTCAGGCTACACCTAGGTGCCCAGGCCTGGGACTGAGGTAAGATTGTAAGAAACTAGAAAAATTCCTTGGCAAGTGGAATGGGGAAACAGATAGATAGCCGAACAAACTAACCAGACCATTTACAGCCAGATACAGAAGTCATGAGGGCGGAAAGCCCGGGGGGCCTAGGGAGGGGCAAACCAGGCAGCAGACCTCACCCCCAGGGTGGCCTTTCCTCCCCTGGCTCACCACTGATCTTGTGGTGGGGGCCCTTCCCCGACCTTTCCTCCCTAGAGATAACATCTATGTCTCATTTGTCTTTCAGCTCCAGGCCCAGAAAGCAGCAAAACTAGACAGGCAAAGCCAAGACCAGCTGCAATAACCAAGGACCACCAGCCCTGGCCAAACAGTGGAGACCATGACCCTTAGAAGTCTCTTAAACTCCCAGATTTATAAAATCCTCAAAACGAAGGATCCAGCTACAGCTCTCCGGAACACCGAAAGGAAGAGACTGTGTCATTTCCGTTCCCCTCTGCTCTTTTCCTCTCCCCCTTTTTCTCCCCCACATGCGTGTATCCTAAACTCTAAGGGATCCCAAGAGATTTGCAACCAGGGGGGCATTGGGCAGTGGCAGCTCGTCCTGGGTTACCCTCCAGCTCCTGTCCCCAAGCCCCTTCTTCTCTGACTCCCAGTGAGCTGACAGCAGCCCTGCCTAACTTCTCCCCTGTTGCTGCTTCTGTTGTAAGCCTCCCTTGTTTCACTGTCCCATCTGGAATAAACGTACTCTCAAAATCACCCGGACTCATGTTGTGAAATCTTTCTTGTACGAAGTCAAGAACCCACAGGCTACTGGCCCGGCCTGAGGCAGACCCTTGGGGCTGGTCCCCTTTCCGGTAACAGGACTGCTTAGGGCCTCACTACACAACAGAAATGGCCCAGTCTCGTGGCCCACGGGGATGGAGTGAAAAAGAGGACACGAGACAGGATACTTTGGCAGGAGGAAAGCTGAGAATAGCAGCAGAATTCTCAAACAGAGAGAACACTGCTTTCTTTGCTCTAGAGAGACTGCTACTCCACAGATCCGTGCCAGGCCCTGTACTAGGCCCTGTGAACACAGCACAGGGCCACGTGGACTTGGACCTGGTATAATAGGAAAGAGACTCTGAAACAAAAGGAGCCCAAAAAGCAGGATTAGTGCTATGATAAGGAAGGTGGGGCTTCCCAAAGGAAGGGACAGTTACTAAGCTGAAAGCTAAAAAGTGACTAGGAATTAACTGGAGGAGTAGAGGCTAGGGAGGAAAACTATTCTAGGCCAGTGGTCGGCAAACTGCAGCTGGCGAGCCGCGGTTTGCCGCTCTGTTGACTAATGAGTTTGCCGACCACTGTTCTAGGCAAACCGCAAGTGAGAAACATGGCGCCCCTTCGAAGTACTAAAAGGGTGGCGTGACTGCAGTGTGGAGCGTTAGAGAGGCGGGCAGGGGTCAGAGCCAGAGGGCCATGGGGCTAGGGATGGCGGTGTTGTGCTGAGGGCCATGAGCAGCCAGAGAGGGAGGCTGAGAAGAGAAACAATCTTTGTACATCACTCCCAGGCTTATGCTACCTTATCTTCCCAGAGTCCTTGGGCGGCCAGCTGGGTGTTTTACAGATAAAGAAATTGAGACCCGGAGAGATTGTGACTTGCCCAAAGACACAGCTGTTGTGTAAGTAACAGAGGCAGGACTGGAACCCAAGTGAGTCTCACTCCACAGGCCCTGAGCTAGAGAGGTGGCTGGATTTCCTCATTCATTCAACATTCATTCATGCCTGGTACTCTTCTTGGAGCAGGATTTCAGTAATAAACTAGACCAATGAAATAGATCAGACAAGGGCAAAGAATATGGGCTTTATTCTGTAAGCAACAGGTAGGACAGCGGGTTTCCAAAGGCAGAGGTGACAGCCCCTCCACTCTGAGCTGCACCCCCTCTTCCCCGGGTAGGGAGAGCCATTGTTTCTCTTTCAGGGAGCACTCCGCCTCAGGCAACAGCTTCTGAGAAGCAAACTGGTGTTGAGTACACCTCTATCTTTGCCAACTTTTGTTCTCTCAGACCCACAGTAACCAGAACTCCTGAGGAACAAGGAAGTGGATTCCTAGTGGCAGAAGGAACACTCCATTCCACCCGGGGAGGCTGCAGGAGGTGTGGACGGAAAAGCGGTTCTCTGAAAAGTGACCTCTCAAGGTGATCTGATCATAAATTCCAAACTGGGCAGGTCATGTGGGTCATCATGTCCCAAGCCTATAACTTCAGAAAGAGGCTTATCTTTGCCTTAAGCAAGCCCTGCGCATTGCTGCAATGCACCTAGGTGAACCATGGGTGGGCCGCGAGGTCCAAAGGGTTGGCGACCACTGTTCTAACGCATGACCACGTTCTCAGCCCCCTACTTCTAAAGCATGACAGCTCTCAAGAAAGCACGTAATCTTAACCATTTTGTAATCCCAGCCCCACCTGGCTTTCTCCCACCTTCACGTAATCTTCCTTATGCTCCCTCCTTAATTTCAAAGGCACAAAAGAAACTGCAAACTTAGTCTTGGAAGCTTTTATCCCAGTCTGTTGAAATCTTGCTTCCAGGCACATCTTCTATTTAGCTCAAATAAATTTTATACAGATTCTCTCCAGGTTTGGATGTTTAACAAAACAAGGGGAAAGGGACTTGCTTGGGTCTCTAGCTATAGTGCTTCTGACGACACCACGTACCAAGGGAGGATTTGGAGAGTGTGGAGAAACCTGAGGAATCCCAGGCAGGCAGAGACATAGAGTCCCGCCACCCTTACCAGCCAAAGAGAACAATTCCCAGTTTCAGGTACAGGGGGAGGGGTGCGGTGGGGGCGGTCAGCATTCACACACGTAGGCCCTGAAGGGGCAAAGGGAGTCTCCATGTCCCTGGATCAGTGGAGCCTCCAGCTCAGCTTGTTTGGCATCTACTTCTGGCATCTCTCCCTGTGCCAACAGTAAATCCCCCAGTGTAGGGAACAGCTGATGATGCTGAGTAGGCCTCCCTCTCCCCCGTCCCTGTGGCCCCATGGATCACCCGGTGCTGGCAGCCCATCTCATTGGCTCTCTCCTGGTTACTCATCTCCTTTTCTATCTTCCCAGCCTGTGGTTGCCAGGGAAACAGAGAACAGTGATATCACTATAGGGCAAGGGCTGGGGAGATGCTGCTCTTGGCAGCGCTTGGTCCTGCTGCTTGCCAGATGTTATATCCACATTGGACCTTCCAAGGGCAAGAAAGAGGGGCAGGAAATGGGACAGGGCTCATGTTTCCTCCCCTTGCCCCTCTCTCCAAAATTGTAGTGAGCTTAGCAGGGCAAGGAGGATGCAGTAATCAGAGGGATAAGGAGAAAACTGCATACTTAGAAAGAAATATGAGAACCAGGCAGACAGGAGATAGGGTGCGGATTAGGAGTCAACTTTGGTGACTCAGGTCTGAGCATGATGGGAGATGGGGGCAGGGCAGCGAGACTAGTGGGTCTCAGGTGTGTCTAGAGTTCCTCAAAGCACCATGCTATTCAACATAGGCAGGATTCAAAAGGACTTTCAGGCAGTATCCCCCCCAACCCATCCTAAATATCTCTGTCACCCTTCCTCACAACTGCAGCAGTTTCTAATCCTGTCTCAGAGGAAAGAAAATTGAGGGTTAGAGAAGCAAAGCTATTTGCCTTGGGTGGCCCAGCAGGTGAGGGGCAGTGCTGTGACCAGATCTTAGGACTCCTATACTATCCATGGATATAATAATAATAATAACAGCAGCAGCAGGAGTGAACATAATTTATTAAGTCTACCATGCTCAGCATTTTAAATGCATTCTCTCATTTGATCCCCAAACACCTCTATGGGGGTAAATACTGTCATTACCTCCATTTTCAAGATCCAATGGAGACTAAGTGAACAGCTACATAGCTGGAACCCAACGCAATCTATCTGCTGCCCCAGATCTCCAGCACTGCATTAAAAAGACCTTGTAGGGAGACAGCTCTGGTCCCTGGGTCTCCAGCCACTCAGTCCTTGAGAGAGGAGGCCCTGTGTCTAAAGGCTGTGACCTTGACTTAGAAATCCTCCCACTCCCCTCCTCCCCAGGCACCTGCTCCAGCAGTGAGGTCACCAGGGCTCCATGCCCAGCCCTGAGGCCTGTCCCTGCAGCTTTGGGCAGAAATAGGCACCTCAGCCTTCTGGCAAGTGGCTCTATCCAAAAGAACCGAGACCTTGGGGGAGAGAGGGCTCTTCCTCCCTGGCCTCCTTCCCAGACAGTCAGGGAAATGGAGGCAGGAGCAGATGTTCTCCACTTCCACATGGAGAAACAGAGGTCCAGCAAGGGGCGTCAGTCACAATGGAAATGTGTGGCAGAGCTGCCAGGGCCCAGGGCTACTGGGCCTCCAGTCCTGCATATCCTCCTGGGTGGTCCCCTGCTGGCTGTTCAGTTGGGCACCAATGTGTAACTGGACAACCAAGGGGTCTGGGCTGCCTGTCACTACTTGAGCCAATTAAGCAGAGGCAGGGTTGAATCATACATATATGAACGTCTATTCCAATACTGCAGTGCTGTGACAGCAGCAGGCCATCCACAGAAATCTGCTCTGCCTCTCCCCATAAGCCAGCTGCTTATATTGGGTAAAAGGACAAAGATTACGTGGGAAAGTAGGAATCACAGGTATGGGAACATAGGCACGGGATAATCATTACAGGTTACAAGTCATGTGGGCTGGAGACGGGTGGGGGGAGGGGGTTGCACAGGGAGGGCACTAGAGACCAGATTACAGGCAATAGGGGTTGGGGGTTGTAAAGAGTGGGTGCCTCTGGGACTAGATTGTTTCGGCCAGGAGGTTGTAAATCTTTCCATAATGATAGGTAGTTCTCGGGACAGGAGGATGGACTGCATTCGATGTTAGCTCCCATGTCCCAGGGTGTATAGCTCTCAGCAGGGTGAGAATATGCTTTCTCTAATCAGAAGAGAACAATCACAGTTACAGAGCATGATTAGTATTTCTTACAATTGTAGCTGGTCCCCAATATTCTATTTCTGCCCCTAACAAATGCAGAGCTTCCTGTCAGGAATTTGCTTATCCTCACTTCCTCTGGGAAGTCTCCCCTGAGCCACTAGATCAGGCCAGGCCTCCCCTTAAAGCCACCACGATAGTTCTGCGTCTGCCCACCCAAAGGTGAGTTATGTGTGTTTTATTCATGGTTGTCTCTCCAGAGCCTCGCCCAAGGCCTGACACAAAGTAGGTGCTTTAATAACTGAAATGAATGGCTCCTCTAAACTTTGGTTTGCTTCTCTGTAAAACAGGGATAATAATAACACCTACATCATGGAATGCTTTAAAAGTTCAGTGAGACAATGTACTTAATGCCTTCAGCATGCAGCACACATCATCAATACAACGCGGATCTTATTATTTTTAAAAGTATCTTCGTATTGATTTCAGAGAGAAAGGGAGATAGAAACATCCACGAGAGAATCATTGATGGGTTGCCTCCTGTACGGCGCCTAGTGGGGATTGAGCCACTATCCAGGCATGTGCCCTGACCGGGAACAAACCGTGACCTCCTGGTTCATAGGTAGATGCTCAATCGCTGAGCTACGCCAGCCGGGCAGGTTATTAACAGTGCCTTATGAATTGTAAAGTGTTAACCATGCAGCAGTCTCCTTAAAGGAGGTGGACAAAGATTAGAGAAAGGGCAGCAGGTGAGGGACAGAATTTCTGAAGGAGGATGGGGGGGTGGGGGGGGAGAACAGCAGCAAATGCCCAGAGCTGTGGTAGAGGTCAGAAAGACCTGGAGCGTTGGCTGGGTGTATGGGGAGTTGGACTGCTGGGCGGAAAGGCGCGCGCACAGCAGACATTCCTCAGGGAGGGGCGAGCACGTGTGGGGCTGGCATGGCGGTAGGGTCATGCTTTCGCCGGAGCAGTAGGAGGGCACAGGGGCAGCTTAGCCACTGATGGTGCCCTGGTTACTCTCCCCGCCACCAGGCAGTGGAGAGTAGTCGGAGAGACGGATTCAGGAGCCAGCTAGACCAGGCGCTCTAATTCACCCTTCATTTCCTGCGACCTTGGCAGGTACCCTCAGTCTCCGCACCTGTAAAGAGCGAGGACCAAGATGCCTGCGCCGAGAAGAGTCAGCCAGAGCTTTCCCGACGTGGGCATCAGCCCAAGGGCGAGTGTCCTTTCTCCTCTAATCTCTTATCTCTGCTCATACTCCAAGATAGGGAGGGATGGGGATGAATGACGGCTGGGGTGTGCGCCCCAGCCCGCGGGCACCGCGGCCCCAGCTGCTTCCTTCTCAGATTCCAAAGATGTTGAGGCTAGGGAAGAAAGCCGGTCCTGTCAGCTCGCAGCTCCGGAGGCCAGGCACCCGCGCTGACGCAGGCCAGCCTGGCACCACTGGCTGCCCACTTCGCTCCGGCGCGCTGGGGGATGGGCGGCCAGCCCCTGGAGGGTGAGCGCCAGCCTGGGCTTCCTATTTCGGGAGCGGGATGGGGGTGGGGGTGGGCCACGCCTCATCACGTGACACAAGGGTTATTTAAAGCGGCGGCGCGGGCTGGGAGCCGGGGTCCTGGAGTCCTTCCACGCCTGCTTTGTCGTTTCTTCGTTATCAGCCTAGCCCAGCCTCACCATGGCGGACGCCTTCGCAGGCACCTGGAAGCTAGTGGACAGCAAGAATTTCGATGACTACATGAAGTCAATCGGTGAGCAGGGCTCGGGATGCTGGGCTGGGGAGGCTCTGGCCTTGTGCCCTACCGGCGCAGCGCTCCCGCCCTGGCTGGTACCCTGCAAGCCTCCTGCATCCCTCCTGGTCAAGGTTGGGGAGTAAGGGGGCCCGGAAAAGGTGGCAACCTGGGCTAGGGCCTGTTGGGAAAGGGCTTTCATGGTCTGAACCTGGCGGATTCCCACGTGGGGGGAGGCTCAAGGAAGCAGATGTGCCAGTGATGTGGGAGGGTTGAGAGGTGCTTTTCGGGAAGAGGAGTATATGTTCTGGAGGGTTTGGATGAAAAGGTGGAAGGCTAGCTAGGGGAAGAAAAGAACAGGAGCACGGGTGGCTTAGGAATTGGAAACTGTGAACACAGGAAGGGAATGGTGCCGGCAGCGAGTGTACTATGGCCTACAGAAGCAGGGGATTCCCAGGAGGAGGGAGATGGAAGAGTGGGTAACCCCAGCAATGGTATACGAGGTGAGCTAGGAACCCAGTTAGCAACAACCCCTGCTTCTCCACGTTGGGTTAGGAGGATGCCCGTTCTCACCAGCCAGTCAGTCTCTGACCTTGCCTGCAGTGGTGTGTAACCAGGCTGATTTTGATTTAATCAGGGTCTGAGCCTAGTGGTGAGATGGGGCAAGAGCCCCAGCATCAGTGACAACCCAAGGCCTAACCACTCAGTGGGGAGGGGTACAGGGGAGAAAGCCATTGGACTTTCAGGGTGCAGCAAGGCCAAGACCTGTTAACCATGGGGGAGGAGGGGGCACGAGGGGAGAGGTGTTTGCTCTAGGCAGGTGTGGTGTTGGGATGCAGAAGGGTAAAAACTCAAAGAATCTTACAGGTGAGGTCCTTGGAGATTCTCATATCTTGCTTAGTTCGACAGATAGGGAAACTGAGACCCAGAGAAAGTAGAAACTAGTCATAAAAATTCCACAGCAGAGCAGAAAACCTAGATTTATAGATCTGCAGCCCAGATCAGTTCCCATACGGGCCCTGTGGGCGCTGGAGTGGTTGGAAATGCTTATCTAATGATTGACCTCAGCCCTTCCTGAAATCCCAGCTATGAGGTTATCCTAGATCTATCTCCAGGCTGGGGCCTGGAAAACCGGAATGTTGATCATGATCAAGCTACATTCCATGCCTTCCTCCCAGGGAAGAAGGGCTGGATTTCGGCAGATACCCAAAGGGGAAAAGATCCACTCCAGCGCGCTGGGGGATGGGCACCTCTCACCTCTGTTCCTAACCTTTTCCTGAAATAGGGATTACAAATGTTGGCTCTTGAGGCCTATCTCTGTTGGGCACTATGCCCACTGACTCCTGAGCTGTTGGGGAAGTTGGGATGCCCAGGGTTTGTTCCTCCTCCCAAGCCTCCCACAGCAGATTCCAACTGAAAACCTGGTCCCTGAAGTGGGCGGCAACATCTTTCCCACCATTGCTCCCTTATTTTGCCCCAGCTTGGGCTAGGGGCTGAGAGTCCACCCCGTCTACTTTTCTTGTTATACTGGTAGGAAGGCTGAGACCCACTGGGGAGAAGAGCCCCTCCTGAGCTCTCAGTAAATAGCTTCAGCTTCATTTCTAAGCAGAGCCCACCTCTTCCCAAGTCTCCCAAATTGTCAGCCCAGGTTCATTCTCAGTTTCTCCTGGTTTAGTTCCTCCTTCCCTCTCCAGAGGATCCCTTCCTCAAACACTCTGCTCCTCCAGGTAGGTCTTAGGCAAACAGAGCTCCTTGCAGTGATAAGGCCCAGCTCTCTGCTGCCCAGTGGAACTGGCCTGACTCACTGACAGCAGGGGGTGAGGCCAGAGTCCCTCACCTGCCAGACTGGGTGGGCCAGCTGCAAGTAGCTACAGAGGTAGCCTGTGCCCATTGTTTTAGACCAAGGGTTCTCAGGGGGCAAAGGTGGCACCAGTGATCACAGACACACATCACAGGAGGCAGAATGGCCCAGGAATAGCAAATAGTTTTGGAGCCTAGATCAAATCTGGGTCAAATCAAATAAATAATAAAACACCGCTCAGGGCTGTTACGAGCATTTACAGTACAATAACCCACGGAGGGCATGGGATTAAGTTCCCAGCTGCCAAAAGCTCTATGTAGCCAGGTACAGTTGGGGACTTTAAAGGACAGATCACAGGATCACACCTTAGACTTTGCCTAAGGGCATCCCCCCCCCCCCACACACACACACTCTCTTGCAGGACACTTAGGGCTTTGCCAGCACCCAGGGAAGCTATGCTTAGGTCAGGAGGGGGTCTCCATCGGGCCTTAGACCAGGAGCCAGGAGGCCTGGATCCAAGTCCTGACTGCACTACCACTTTAGGCCTCCTAAATCTGTACAATGACAACAAACTTCCTAGATCCGGGATAAGAGACTTTGAAAATGTCTTGTTGCCATATACGGGGACAAAAGCACCAGTGCGTCTCAAGGTAGAAACTTCCAAAGGTGGAACACTCTTATCCTAAAGCCTTGGGAGGAAAAGTCCCCATTTCTTCCTTAGCCTGTGGCTTGAAAGCTGCTCAGGTGCCCTGCCAGGGAGCCCCGTGTTCCAGCCCGAGGCACTATGGCTGAGCAGGTAAGTGAGCTCTGCAGTCAAACAGCTCAGATTTGTGACCCTGGGCTTCTCTGGTTTTGCATCTGTGAAGTGGAGATAATAAATCAACCCTTCAGGAAGACTGGAAGGATTGAATGAGATAACACACATACAGTTCTTACCACACAGAAAGCACTTAATAACTTATTCTAATCTCAGCTCTGCCACCAACTTGCTGTGTAATGCCTGTCCCTTAATTTCTCATCTGTCTAATGGGATCAACAGTGTCTCTTCACCACATAAGACTGAATAATTTTTAAAAAGACCATACAAAGTCTTGGAAGGTCCTCAACCTCTTCTTCCCTCTTTCCCACATCCAGCCTGAGTTGTTCATTGAGTTCCTGGTACCCCGCCTCTCTCCTCCCACTTATACTTACAACCTTCCCTTTGCCCTCAGGTGTGGGTTTTGCTACCAGGCAGGTGGCCAATATGACCAAGCCTACCACAATCATCGAAATAAATGGGGACACGATCACCATAAAAACACAAAGCACCTTCAAGAACTCAGAGATCAGCTTCAAGCTGGGGGTGGAGTTTGACGAGACAACGGCAGATGACAGGAAGGTCAAGGTGAGTCAAGGAAGGAGGCATGGGGAATGCAAGACGTTGAGACTCTGAAGGGGAATGAGCTGGTAGCCTTGGAGGCTATTATTGCAGTGGGGGATTGAAATAAACAACAGCCTTAAAGCCTCTACTGGAATGTTCCAGTGCTAAATGCATTAGTCCTGTTCTGTTTCCCTCCATTTTGGGGAAGGATCCACCAGCTGCCTCTGGGAGTGGGCAGCAGAGCCAGTTCTGACCTCGTCTACTCCTGCTCCAGCTGGGTGACCTTGTGAATGACATGCAATAACTCTTTCTTTTCTCTTCCAAGATGGGGGAGTGGTGTGGCCATGGCTGTTACTCAAGTGCTTTAGGAATGATGCCCAGAAGTCAGGGCCCTCCACTGAGTTAGCAGGTCATCCTGGCCTCCAGCAAGGGAGGAAGCTGGGGACGAGGAGTGAGATCCACTCAGATGCTTCCTCTTCCCAACTTCCACCTCCAGGGCTCGGCCAATGACCCTGAAGAAGCATTTCCAATGCTGCCAGTCCACAGGCAGGACAAGCTGTGATCTGGACAGGGCATTGATTGTCCTGGATGTGTTTATAGTATCTTCTGACCAAGCCTTAGTCCAGGTCTTAAGGGCTTTCACCCTGCAGTGGCTCTTTCTTGGCAGCTTGCCTCAGGCCTCCCCTGGGCTAGGCCTGGGAGAGAGGACTAAGGGCCTTTGACCTCTACAGACTCATCATTCAGCCCTCAGCCATTTCCCTTCCTCACAGCTGCCCCGGGAAGGATCTGGTCTCTTCCCATGGAGGAAGCTGGAGCTCAGCCCAGAATTGCAGGGGATGCTGACAGCAGAATTGGGATGGTGCCCAAAGATGCTGCCTATCTGGGAAGTGGCTGCCCCTACCACATGCCTGTACTTCCTTGAACTAGCCCACATGGAGGGGCAAGAACCCCAACTAAAGGCAACAGTAGTTCCCTGGGATGCCTGGCTAAAAATAATTTGCTGAGTGGGCAAAAACTAAGGGAATTGGGAATGAGGATGTATCAGCAGCACCACCCCCCCCGCTCCCAGCCCCAAACATATGTACACAACCTTCTCAGATTCTTCTACTGAACTCTGCTCAGTCAGGGTCCCTTAGCCTGGCCTAGACGCCGACCCCCCCCCCCCCCCCAATTTCTAGAGGAGAGAATGGGAGAGCTGCCAAGTGAGAACCAGCTGATGCAGGCTGGTAGTACCCAGAAGACTAAGTGGGCATTTGGCCAGGGCTGTGGAACACTACAAGGGCGCCCAGGCCCAGGCCCTGGCAGTTGCTGCCCACTTGTCAGCTGAAGGGGTCACATGATGTGGGCCAAGAAGAGGGGTGGGAATACAGAGCAGGAGCCAGATTTTCTAATACCCAATTTTCTTTTAGACATTATATGTGATCACTAGGCTGGAGACTCAGGACTCTCCTCACCAGTCTTTCCCAGGGATATAGGTTGGTACATGATTCTTATCTTAGGAGCACTGGGGCTGTGGCATCACCTGAATATAGGATAAATGCCCATCTGAACGCTGGTGGCACTTTTCAGAGCCAGGCTGTCTGGCTCTGTCATCTGCCTGCCTTTCTACTTGTCCAGCAGCCGAAGGCCCCTTCCCAGCCAGGCAGTACTGGAGCTGAGGCTGGAGGTGGGCTGCCTGAACTTTGGGCCTAGCACCATCATTAGTTTGGGCCAGAAGCTAAGTCCTCTGTGGCCCAGTGTCCAGACCCCATGCTGTCACTCAATCCTGACTCAGATTACAGCTCAGGCCTCTACCCTGTTTCCACAGTCCACCGTGACGCTGGATGGAGGCAAACTTGTCCATGTGCAGAAATGGGACGGGCAAGAAACAAAACTTGTGCGGGAGCTCGTGGATGGAAAACTCATCCTGGTAAGATGGAAAACTTTGGAGCCTTTCCCAGTGGTTACCACTGTTGCCCCTTCAGCCAAGCATGTCGTAAAAAGCCAAGGTCTCCCCCTGGCAGCACTGGAAGCTGGGACAATGGAGGGTGGAGAACATGTTGGGGTGATATTGGGTGGGAATTTTCTGTGTAGTGCTTCGGACTCACATCTCAGGCCTAGGTTCAAATCTCAACTTACAGGTTGTATGACTTTGGACGAATCACCTTCAAGTCCAACTGCAACAATAGCAACACTAACCGTGGAGGGCTGCTGGGAAGTCTGAATAAGACAGTGGACGCAGAGTACAAAGCATCACTGTTATGGGAGGGAGACGGCAGATGCTCGACAGCCTTAGTTTCCTGTGTTGCTGCCTTGCCTCACCCCAGAGAGGTAGAAGGCAGGGCCAGATCTGACCCCAAAGGCCCTAAGAAAGGCTGCTACCTTCTATCACAGCATTGCCTCTCCTCCCTAGGACTGTGCTGCCACATGTAAAGCCTTTGAGCAATAACAGGCTGGTGACCTGTCTGTTCAGGGACAAACCTGGAGGCCTCAGTTGGAGAATGTAGACTTGCATGAACACCCTCAGACCTGGGGGCAGAGATAGCAGCCAGCCTTGGTCTCCATCTCCCAATTCCATAGGGCCTCAGGTTTCACTCTGCACTTCATGGCAAATCTTTGTGGGTCAGTGCATTGCTGCACTCAGAGCAGGCTCCTTGCAGAGTTAAGAATGAGGTGCCTAGCTCTAGCAGAGATGCAGGAACAAACACACCCTGGGCAATCAGCTATGGTGAGACCATGGGCCTGGCTCTACGATGCCAGGCTGGATGGTGGTGGTTTAGGACTCTTGGCCCCGGGATTAACCAAGTTAGGGAAGGAAAGGAAGTTGGTGGCCTAGCACAGTCCTTCCCTAAGAGTCTCTGGATATTTGTGTTGACCTGTTGTGTAGATACAACATGCTAGGCGCCATCTTAGGCATTAAGGATGAAGGGAGAAGAATGGTGCAAGGGAAAGAGAAACACTCTGGATCTTGACCAACTTATTTCCTCTCTTAAAACTCATTTTCTCAAATCTCTAAAAGAGATTACATGCATAACTTAAAAACCTGGTATAAGTATTAGAAAAATATATACTGTATGTCAAGTGCTCGGCATATAGTAGGCAGTCAATAAATGACTATTAGGATGAAGGCAGAGGGCTCTCCCCATCACAATGGAGTGCTTCCAATGTTTATTCCCTCACCCCTGCCCCAATCAGATTCTCTCTTTCCTTCCAGACACTCACCCATGGCAATGTAGTGTGTACCCGCACTTACGAGAAAGAGGCATGACCTGCCCATTGCGTCACTGACTGCTCCTCTGCCAACTGGCTAGCCCTGGACTCAGCACCAGATTGCCTCGTCTTTTCCTCTGGCATTTTGTATAAATCCACCTTGGTGGGGGGAATTCTTCTGGGGTCAGGTGCACCATTCTGGAGAGAGTTCCAGCTCCCATTGTGTTTTATTTTTTCAACTGCATCCAAAGAGTGCTCTCAGGTCAATAAAGCAGAGCCAAGGCCACCCAGTTGCCTTTTGCCTTTGGTGACATGACTCCATGAGCCTGTTTCCCTGTGTCTGAGAGTGGGCAGAAACACCTGCCTGAAGGTCACTCAGGAAGAAGCACTGGATGACACTGAAATGGACAGTCTCGGGGACGGCAGTAGCTGACCACCTTACACATACAATAATATAACAGCTGTACCTACACCTTGCCTTTACTTCCTCTCCATGGCCAAATGAGCTAGTCCAACCTGGATTTAATCAGTGGCAGGGCTTCCCCAAGCTGGCTACTGGACTATCACCTTGGGCCCACCTGCACCGAATGCCCTTGGGTCTGGACAGTTGCCCTTCTCTGTGCAATGCTGTGGTCTCTTTCCAGAATACAGGCTCAGGACAACGGATCCAGGCTTGTGCCATTGTGGTGGGAAGAAATGCCCACTGGCCAAGATGACTGCTGACCTCCCACCAATGCTCAGACCATTTACTCCCAGTTGTAAATTTTCACTGGTTTTCTGATCAGCTCAGAGGGAAGAGGTCATCTGATTACAGAAGAGAGGGCTTATTAGTGATAAGAAGGCCGTGACCTGCTAGTACATCTGGCTCTGAACCTCAGAAGACCTTTCTCCACAGTCTAAGGTTACATATTAAATGTTTCTGTCAACTTGTAGACTCAGTGACTTCTAAGTCTGAAGTTACCTGGGAAGAGGTATAATAGTAGTAAGAACTTTCAGTAAGTTTAAAACCAAACACACTTCCATTTAGTGCCAGGCATTTAAACAGGAACCTGAAGTAGAATGCATTGACTCAGTATTAAACACAAAGTAAAACAATGATCTTAGCTTGAGCTGTCTGGTTTGGTGGTCTGGCAGAATGTCACACACAAGCTCAGTCACTACAATGGTTTCTGGCTGCGGAACATGGGCTGTCACTTCTAGCATAGCAGAATCATGTTAGGGGGAATGGAAAGAGTGAGCACCACTTCTTATGTTCTCCCTCAGAATGCCCGTCTCCATACATCTGTCCCTGTGTTGGATACAGCAGAAATCACCCACCAATCAGCCCAGAGAGAACCAACAGGGAGGGGCCAGACACTGTTCTCCAACTACAGCCAGACTCCCTTCCACAGCAGTAACTGGCTCTAGACTGGACTCTTCTATAGAACCAAGCTCTGGCAGTGGCAGCTGGAGAGGGTAAAATGACCTCCTGCCGAATGAAGGAAATTGGGTGAATAGATGGGTGAGCTGCAGGGGTCACTTGCAAATGGACCAGGAGTGACAAGGAAACAACTCATTCAGGCAGATGTTTTTGACATCTGGCTCCCTGTAGCACGAGAGGAAGCCATCTCCCAGTGGGAGAGTCTTGGGGTGGGAGGCCATATTCTCACTACTGAGTCTAGGAGCCAGGGCTGCAAGGCACAAGGCTCCTGGGTCCCTCTTCTCTCAGCCACCCCCTCTACTCTGCACTCTCACTCCTTGTGCTTCTTCTTGTGCTTCTTCTTCTTCTTTTTCTTCTTTGACGCCTTGCTGTCCTTTGATGTGTGCCTTGCCTTCTTGCCTGTATCACTCTCAGAGTCTGAGCTGTCAGAGTCAGATGACTTCTTGTCTCTATGTTTCTTTTTCTTCTTTTCCTAAAAAAAAAAAAAAAAAAAAAAAAAAAAAAAAATTTTTTTTAAAAAACTCAACATTGTGTATGTAGTAGTATATTTGCTTTTAAAAACCATGACGTGATCACTAGAGGACCACTTAATAGGCAAAACATTAATTAAGAGGAATAAATTATATCTTCAAGTATTAACAAGAAAAAATGCCCAAAGCAAGTAAAAGGATCAAGTCCTACTACAGTACGCTAGATTCCAGCGTGTTTCACATACATACCATACAATGTATGCATATATTTACATGTACCTGTATATACTTAAAACACACAGAAAACAGTGGAAGGCACACAAAGTGATAACAAGTATTACCTCGGGAATGTATTTTGGTCTTTCACTTTTTACTCCAAATAATTCTGTCCAATTTGTTTTTTTTAAAACAAGCATTTATTACTTTCATTTGTAAAAGCAGATATTAAAACTGAAAGGAGTCCTTAGAGATCACCTAGTCTACCTAGAGACAGTGCCTCACATGCCCAAGGTCACAGGATGAGAGTAATATATTTAGGACTCCTGACTCCCAGCCTGGTTTCTATTAGCTCCTGCTGCCAGGGTAAATAACTGCCATCAATTATTAAGGTTCTACCTGCTGTCCTTGAATATTTATCATCTCTAACCTTCATAATAGTCTTATAAGATTTTATTGATAAAGAAAAAATTAAGGAAGAACTTCCTCAAAACTACCCACTACACCTTGCTGCCAGAGTAACAGTGCAAACTCATACAACATATGGGAGGGGAGGCAGGTTCCCAGGCTTTTGTGGGGTGGACTGGGCAGTTTTTAAGCTTTGCATAAACCTTGAATTGTAAATGTTTATTTGCCTTAGTAAGGTTACTAAGGAGAGATTATGGGAAAAGAAAGAAACAGAATAGAAGAGCACGAAGCTCTGCTCCTATAGGCTTTCAACCAGCATCCTGAAAGCTGTGAGTTTGCGTAAGTGATGCACCACGTTTTAGGAGCTGGCAGTGAGAAATGAGAGAGAGAGAGAACACCAAACCAGGTATTAGACACAGACTGGAGCTCTGGCTTTGCCACTTAACTATGCTATTCTGTAACCTTGGGCACATTATTTCACCTTTACCAAGTTTCCTCAAATGTAAACAGATAAGAATAGAAAAAAAACCGAGAGAGAGGTCACATGGCTGTGGTTAAGATTAATGAGATAGTATCTGTGGCTGGAGAAGTTGAAAGCCACTTGCCCCAGATCCCACAGGCAGGGTTGGGAGCTGCATGTAAATCACAGGACTGGAAATCTGAATTTTCCTCTGTAGCATACAGTTCCTCTTCCTATATAGTGCTGGAGGCCTCATGGTATGATGATCACTTACTAGCTATGTGACTTCAAATGAGATTTTTTTGAACCTTAGTTTTCTTTTTAGTAAATTGCAAGTGATAAATATCTACTTCAAAGGATGCTATGAGTATTACACAAGACAAATTCTAACTATAGTGCCTGATACATGGTAGACACTCAGGGGTAGCTAGAAGTATTGTATTATCTCATTTCAGAGAACTCCCAGAATGTTCTGACAGTCTGGCTATGTATCTATGGCAGATAAGCCAAAGTTTTGAGAGATTAAACAAAAAAATTTTTTGGAGTCTCCAATAGAGAGAAGGGAAGCTTCCTAGGCCCACATTACCAAGCTATAGGAACCATGGCTGGGAGGAGCTGAAAGTTGGCAAATCAAAGGTTTGGCTTATGGTACTGCACCTTCCTGGGTGGCAAGATCATGGAAGCCCATTACAGACTATATGGGCTTAGGAGTCTCACCAGGCTCTGCCCCTTAGATAAGGCAGGGTCCTGGGGAAGTAAATAAGCAAATGCAGAATCTGGCACCCATTCCCCCAAAGCCTGGCCAAATCTGGAAAAAAATGAGGAAGGAGAGTAATAATACTTCCTTACATTCAGTAGCACTAGTTTATCAAGCTCTCTGCATCCCCTATCTTTTTTTAAAATATATTTTTATTGATTTCAGAGAAGAAAGGAGAGGGAGAGAGATAGAAACATCAATGATGAGAGAGAATCATTGATTGGCTATCTTCTGCATGCCCCACACTGGGGATCGAGCCTGCAACCAGGGCATGTGCCCTGACCAGGAATTGAACCGTGACTTCCTGGTTCAGAGGTCAACACTCAACCACTGAGCCACACCAGCCAGGACTTTGTTATTTTAATCGCCATCTGAGGATGTTTCCATTGATTCTAAAAAGAGAGGAAGGGAGGGAGAGAGAGAGGGAAAGAGAAAGAGAGAGTGAGAGATCAATGTATAAGAGATACATCCATTAGATACGCCGACTGGGGACAGAACTTGAAACCTTTCTGGTGTACAGGACAATGCTCCAACCAACTGCATCCCTTACCCTTTTTAAAAAATATATATTTTTGCCCTAGCTGGTTTGGCTCAGTGGATAGAGCATCAGCCTTGTGGACTGAAAGGTCCCGGGTTCAATTCCGGTCAAGGGCACATGCCTGGGTTGCTCGATCCCAGTAGGGGACATGCAGGAGGCAGCCAATCAATGATTCTCTCTCATCACTGATGTTTCTATCTCTCTCTCTCTTCCTCTCTGAAATCAATAAAAATAAATAAATAAATATTTTTATTGATTTCAGAGAGAGGAAGGGTGAGTTACAGAGAGAAACATATATGGGCTGCTTCCTGCATGCTCATGGGGGATTGAGCCCACAACCTGGGCATATGCCCTGACCAGGAATTGAACCGGCGACCTCTCAAGTGCGTGGGTCAATGCACTACCACTGAGCAACATAGGTTGGGCTGCATCCCTTATAATAACAATTTGGTAAGGTCAAAGCTCAGAAATTATTAGTCCCATTTTAGAAATGAGAAAACTGCAAAGCAGAGAATAAAAATGAGTTGACCCTATAGTGATGAGGATGTGGTACTTTCTTACTCAGAGTTTGGCATTACTTCCACTTTAATCTCTTTCAAAGATGCAGGCTCAGAAGAAACAAAGAGAAAAACAAATCATTTGAGAACCCTGGCATGCTAGGACACGTACACTACTTAGCAAGGAGGAATAACAGACCTCAATCTTGATGCAAAATGTCTTTTGCAACTCAAGCAAAGAAAATCTAGTACTCCAGCAGATGGCATCATTTTCATTGTGTGTCTAACCTTGAGCTAGAGAAGAACACTCACTTCAGAAGTTGTAGTTTAAAAGGAAAGTTGGAAGTTAGGGTAGAAGAAGATGGACAGCCACCAAAAGTGAAACTAACTTTTGGTTCCTCAACTGCATTCATGGGGGAAGTGGAGAATATAAAGGGTAAAGAAATGACCCAGGGGTGTGAGCCCTTGGTAAACAGGCCAGGAGGGACATGGGAAAGAAGCCATGCTCAACACTACTCTCTAGGAAAATTACATATCCCGTGACACATCAGCTAGCCACCCATTTTCTCTACAGTTCTGCAACAGTATAGCAGCAACCCAGCGTAAGAGAAAAACCAAAGCAAAAACTGAAATGGGAATAACTGTGAAAGGGGAATAACAGCAGCTAACATTTACTGAATACTTACTTTTCTAGACGCTGAGCTAGGCAATTTCCACACATTCTTTAAGCTTCACAGCAAATCTATTAAGTGGGCACAATTATCCCTATATTTTTAGGCAAGACTTAAAACTTCAGAGATGTTGACTGAGATAATGTGACTTGCCCAAGTGGTAGAAACTGTATTTGACTCAGGCTGGAGGTCTCAATGTGGATGTTCTTTTGAGCCCTGTCTAGATTATAGGCAATAACTTAGTACTTCCCAACTAAAAGGCACTGATTTGGAAAGAAATCAAACAAGCAAGCACTTTATTGTTATTATTTATTCTTGAGAAATGATTGACTCTGAAGAGATAATTTGATTCTCAAGGTAAACTTTTGGGAAATAAGATAAGAACAGCAATTTCTAACCGATGTGCTGCAAGAATTTTTAAAACATGCAATACCTGACTACTTAGCCAGGGGCACTGACCCTTTTCCCTTAGATTTTCAAATTAAAAAATGACAACAGCCAACACAACAATAGCTGTCCAGTGTAAATGATCAAAATTATACCTACACTTTTTGTCAGTCTGGAAAAAAACAACACTCTATTTTTTGGTGTGCTGCAGAATTTTAGTAATTAGTTTATGTGTGCCATGAGGGGAAAAGGGCTGAAAATCGCTGGGACAGAGGGTGATTCCTTGCTAGAAGTTGCCTCTAAGGCACCAGTTTATCCTATATTGGAAAAGGTAAGACCAGAAGAAAAGTTTTATTAATCAACTCACAAATATTTACTGAACTTTACTATCTACGAAGTTCTTTAAAGACCAATAGTTACATACAGTGTTGCTGAAGTGATGAGAACACACAATTTTTTAATAGAATTCAGACAGAGAGTAATTTGCACTAATAGTAGATGCAAAGTAAACACACTCATTGAGTGGAGCCTGGCACCATTCTCCCAAACCTAAGCCAACCTCATCAAACAAGGGAAGTAACTCCTTACAATCATATAGTACATTCATTCATCAAATATTTACTGAGTACCTTCTATGAGCCAGAAATAGCTACTGATTGGTCTTTTGTAATAGGTGAATGAGGTCAGAAATTAGGAACCAGGAACCTTCAAGGAACAAATTATCTAATTAAGGAGAAAGACTAATTAAGATACTAGGTAGTATATAGAAGCGATGTAAAAAAAAGTACAAAAAAACATGCCTTGGACACACAAGGGAGAGAAATCAATCATGCCCGACGAATTTGAGGATGGCTTCATGAAGGATATGTATGTACTGTGTCCTTGAAGGACTGGTTTTGGCAGGTGGCATGGTGGTAGTGTTGATAAAGGAAGCAAGGGCCTTCCAGCCAAAGGGAAGACAGAATGAGGCAAATGCTTGAAGGATCTTTCAAGAGTGACAAAGTATCCTGTGTGGCTTATTAACTATGCACTGCATCCCATCCCTTCTCTCCTACTCAACATTGGTTTGAGTAGGGATTGTCCCCTCTCTTTTGCATAAATTTTTCCTCTTTACTGGCTCATTCCCAACAATAAACAAACAAAAACCCTCTGAACTACTTTAACCAGGTTGTTACCCCACCATTTTACTGAAATAGCTCTTTTAAAGTTACCTATGACCTTCCCATAGCCAAACCCATGGTCAATTCTTAGGCCTCATTTACTTGATCAGTTGCACTCAACAGAGTCCATTTTCCTTACAACACATTCCTCATTTCATCTACCACATTCTCTTATTTTTCCTCCTACTTTCTTGGCTGTTCCTTTTCAATCTTCTTTGCTGGTTCATTCTCATCTCCATAATATCTATAAAAGTTAGAGCACTCTGGGGCATAAGTCCTCAAACCCCTTCTCTTCCCTATATTTACTCTCCAGGTGATCTCATATATGAATTTAAATACCATCTATATGTATCCCAAATTCATGTCTCTTTTTAAAAAACAAAATATAATTGACTTACAATATTATATTAGTTTCAGATATACAATGTGGTGACTCAATATTTACATACATTACAAAGTGAAACCCACAATAAGTCCAGTTACCTTCTGTCATCATACAAAGTTGTTACACTATTGACTATATTCTCTCTAAATTAGTATCTCTTACCTGAGCCTCTCCTTTAACTCTGAACTATACATCCAACTGCCTACTCTACACATCTATGTGTATATCTGATAGGCATCCCAATGCACATGTCTTGCCTCCTCCCAAACCTACTCCTAGCTTTCTTTAAAAAAATATATATATATTTTATTGATTTTTTACAGAGAGGAAGGGAGAGGGAGAGAGAGTCAGAAACATCAATGAGAGAGAAACATCAATCAGCTGCCTCCTGCACACCTCCTACTGGGGATGTGGCTGCAACCAAGGTACATGCCCTTGACCGGAATCAAACCCGGGACCCCTGAGTCCGCAGGCCAACGCTCTATCCACTGAGCCAAAATGGTTAGGGCTACTCCCAGCTTTCTTTCCCATATTCATATATAGCAACTCAAACTAAACCCCACTCCCATTCTTCTGCATTCATTCTCCTCTTAACTCAAATCTTCCAGTTAGTCATCTTTAACTGTTCTCTTTCCTAACTCATAACCAATTACTCAACAAGTTCTGTCAGCTCTACCTTCAAAATTGAGTCACACTTCAATTCCCTTCTCACCACCCCCACCCTCATGCTAGTCTAAGCCACCACCTTCTCACCTGGGTTATTAACTATGGCCATTAATTGCTCCCACTCTTGCTTTCTATCTAGTTTACACATAGCAGCCAAAATAATTCTGTTAAAAGGTAAATTAGAACATGTCATTGATCTAGTCAAAACCTCTAATGACATTCATCTTACTCCACATGAAAGGTGAAGTCTTCATATTCTTCTAGATAGCCCTGGGCTTCCTCTAACTTCCTCTCTTCTCATTCACTTCACTCCAGCTACACCAGCCTCTTTACTGTTCCTGAAACATGCCAACATCCGGCTATTGTACTTACTGAAAAGCTCTGTCTCTACTTATGAGTAGCTTGCTTTCTCACTTGTTTCAAATATCCACTCAAATGATGCTTTATGAAAAAGGCTTGCCCTTACCACCCTATCTAAATGTCAAGTCACCTATCCCATCTGCCCCCATTCTAGTACTCCCTATCTCTCATAACCAAATTAATTTTTCTCCATAAAACCTATCACTACTTGACATATTAGTGCTATTTTGTATTTGGTTTAGCAATTTATTGTCTGTGACCCTGTCAGAATGTAGGTACATGAAAACAGGGATTTTACCTGTTTCATTCACTACTGTACTTGCAGTGACCAGAACAGAGCTTGGCACACAGTAGATGCTCTTTTAATATGCTTTTTCTTTATTGATTTTAGAGAGAGAAGGGAGAAGGAGAGAGAGAAACATCCATGTGAAAGAGAAACATCATTGGGGATCAAGTCTGCAATCCAGGCATGTGCCCCAACCGGGAATCGAACCAATGACCTTTTTGGTGCATGGGACGATGCTCAACCAACTGAGCCACACCAGCCAGGGCAGCAGATGCTCTTTTAATGAATCAGCTTGGAATACAGTGTATGGGAAGGGACTGTGAGAGATGATAGTGGGAAATTGGACAGATTGTGAAGAGTCTTAAAGGAACTCAGACTGTACTGGATGACTCGGTGCTCAAGCAAAATGGACCTAGGTCTGGCAATCTCTCTCTCAGATGGGCACCAGAAGTTCTCTGGACAACAGGACAGAGCCAGTATTGCAGCCAAGGGATGACATTCCTCTTTATGTTCTTCCATATATAATTCAGCAGGAAGTAATTATAGTAGCCACATCAAAAGAATAAAATTATATTCTGGATCAAACAGCTAAACTTCGCTATAATCAGTGGACAGCCTGAGACTCGAGGCACATGCTTGCTCAAAATATAGCACTGATTCAGAAAGACTCATGATGGCATATGACAAGTAAAAGAGGCCAGCAAAGCCCAGACCACAGGTTCCTGGAAAAATTTTCAGGGATTCATTACAAAAACCTCTATTTGAATTTTGGCAACCACTTCATATCCCATTTCCATTTGAAAACCAGTTTCCTCTTGTCCTAATTATGCCCAACAAAAATCACTTACAGTTTTCAGGCACTGGAATAAAAACTGTCATGGTACCAAATCAGTATGTAGAACTAAACTGATACATACTAGATTTTTGGACAAGGTTATACATTCAATACTTGATAAAAAGAGTGGGGGGGGGGGTAAACTGGTTTCTCTTCAGATCCCACACATCTTTCCCCTTTTTAAAAAGAGGTGGGGGGCTCAGGACTAGGAGATTTTCTTACTCCTGCCCCTGCTCCCTTCATTACTACCTACCAGCAGGAGTAGGAGTAGTCTCCAATACTCTCCAAACTGAGGGCAGGTTTCACTGAGCAATGGAACCGGAGGAGCTATACAGATAGCAGAGATCATGGAGACTATTCAAAGGTAGCTAGTGCATGCCTATTATGTGCCAGCCATTATTTGGAACAAGTGACATCCTTTCTTTATCCTGGGCCATTTCCTGGCTCCCCAACATGCCTAGCACCTTCTCCTGCCTTAGAGATTTTACATTAAGCATTCCCTTTCACCAGACTGCAGAAAGTGGGGCAATGAAGCAGTCACGTGAAGAAGCAGAGATGAGAGCCCAATAGCCTGTTCCTTTCTGATTCCAGTTCTGGGTGGCCCACCCATACTTCACTGCCTATCATTGGATTTCTGTGAGATCCAATAATCCCCTTGTGGTGAGTGTCTGTCCTTTGCCACCAGATAGACTTTGGCTGCTTATTGTTCTCCTTATGCGATAAGCTGCTTGAGTGTAGGTGCTATGTATGACCTTTATTTCATTGTAAGTGACTTGTCCACCACATATGCCTTCCACACACTAGTCATTCCTGCTACCCACAATTTTATTCAGCAACATGGACTGCGGAAGGCATTCCCCTTCAAATGAACCTACTCAGTTCCACATTTGGCTCCCAGAGTCAACTCGTGTTAGAACAGGTATCCGAATCTAACGTTCTTACACACTCCAAAACATCCAGCTGAATTAGAAGATTTTACTGATAAGGAAACCAACCTCCTGTTGGAATCAAAGATTTAGAGGGTAAAAGAAAACAGACAGGAGGCCTAGAATCTTGATTTACGGTTGTGAACAAAAGATAACATCAAATGGTTGCTAAGAGTAGTTGGTGACAGGGTAAAAACTAGCAAAGAAAGTGCCCTCTGAATCACGTTATCTAGAGCACCTAACACAATACAAAACAGATCCATGTGAGACACTCAATACATATTTGTTGAGTAGATAAATAATGGAAGAGCTAAATGAATTAATGGTTGAAGTGTGGTGTACAAAAAAAGAATATTGGGTTAGTAATCTGAAGATCTGGGTTCATATTTCAGCACTATCTTTTATAGTTGTGTGACTTCAGGTCAGAGAGACACTTTTCTTAATCTCCATTTTCCTAATAGCTAAAACTGTCGCATAATAATACAATTATAGAAGTCCATAATAGAATTCTTTAGGCATAAAACAAAATAAAAATATAAAAGTATTTTATGGAAGGCATAAAAGATAATGAAGGGATTAACAATGAGGTGAAAAGATGATGCTACATGATATCTTGGGGGAAAACAGTGGACGTCAAGGGGGAGGTTTTAATGGTTTCAAATCCCTAGAACACTTTTGAAACAAAGCAGACTCACGAGTTACAAGTTCATAAACACAAAGATATTTTAACTTACGTTATGATGATTATTACTGCCATTGTTCATAGACCATTCCTCTAATAAGTGAAGAGCGATGGAGGGTAGGATAATCACTAAGCAGATCATAAAGAGTTTTGTATCTAGCACATGCTAGGTAATTGTTTTAGAAAACTGAAATATGTATCTCATAGCAGTCTTAGAAGCAAAGCAATAACTAATTGCACCAGGTATATTAAGCAATGCAAAAACAACTTAACCAAAGATCCAAAGAAATGAGATATCCACAGAACCACTTTAGGATTCTGGCAAATACCATTTAGATCCTGAAAGGTTAAAAGAGAAAGAAAAATTCCTGGAACATATAAATAAAAGCAGAGTTAAAAAATCTAGCTCTACTAAAGAAAATTACCTGTTTGCAGCCATGATCTCATATGCAAAAAATCATAAAGATCCCACACCAAAAAAAAAACACCTGTTAGAACTAATAAGTGAATTCAACAAAGTTGCAGAATACAAAAATCAACACTCCCAAATCAGTTGCATTTCTAGACATTAACAATGAGCAATCAAAAAAAAAAACCTTAAGAAAACAATTCCATTTACAATAACATCAAAAAGAATAACATATTTAGGAATAAACTTAACTAAGGAGGCAAAAAGACTTGTACTATGAAAACTATAAAACACTGCTGAAAGAAATCAAAAGACAATACAAGTAAGTGAAAAAAAATCTGCTCATGGATTAAGATGTCAATAATGCACAAAGCAATCTATACATTTGATAGGTCTATCAAAATCTCATTGACAGTTTTGTAGAAATAGAAAATAATACTAAAATTCATATGGAATCTCAAGGAACCACAAATACCCAAAATAATCTTGAAAAAGAAGAACGAAGTTGGAGAACTCACATTTCCTGATTTCAAAACTTACAATAAATAGTCTAAACAGTGTTGCACTATCATAAAGACAGACATATAGACCAATGGAATAGATCAGAGAGTAAGAAATAAACCCTCAGCTATATAGTCAAATGATTTTTCAACAAGGATGCCAAGATCATTCAATAGGGAAAGAACAGTCTTTTCAACAAAGGGTGATAGGAAAACTGGATATCCTCATGTAAAAAAAATGAAGTTGGACCCTTACTTTACACTATATACAAAAAACAAAAACAAACAAACAAACAAAAACACTTCAAAACAGATAAAAAACTAAATACAGAGTTAAAACTCTAGTCAAAGCCAGGCTCAACTGGTGAGTGTTGTCCTGATGTGCCAAGGTTGTAGGTTTGATCTCTAGTCAGGGTACATACAAGAAGCAACCAATGAATGCATAAATAAGTAGAGCAACAAATATCAATGTCTATTTCTTTCTCTCTCTTAAATCAATCAATAAGAAAAAAATTATAAAAAAAGAGTTAAAACTATAAAACTCTTAAGCTTCATGACACAATTTGGCAATATACTTTTTTTTTTGAGAGAGAAACATCCATCGAGTTGTTGTTCCACTTATTTATGCATTCATCGGTGGCTTCTTGTATGTGCCCTGACTAGAGATCGAACCCCCAACCTTGGTGTATGGGGACAACACTCTAGCAACAGAGTAAAAAGGCAATCCACAGAATGGGAGAAAATATTCGCAAGTCATATAACGGATAAGGGATTGATATTTGGAATATATAAAGACCACCCTGAACCCAAGGTCTGTACTTAAAACCAGTCTCTGACCACAAAGGCTCTGCCTTTAGCCAACAGCTACTAATAGCTAACTTACATTGAGCTTTGCTGGATGGCTGGCACTGTACTCAAGAGTTTTACATGCATCCTAATAACCTTATGAAGTTAATGCTTATTATTTCCATTTCACAAACAGAGAAACAGATTCAGAGAAATTCAGTAATTAACCTACCTTCCACAATGAGGAGAGGACAGAGCTGTGATGAAACCTGGGCAGTCTGTTTTCCTCTACCCAGGTTTTTAAGTACCACCCTCTATTGCCTCCAAAAATGCAATTCCCCAGCACCTGCCTGATATAATATGGTACAGCCATTTCAATAAGTGGAATTGAGACTGTGATAAAAACGGAAAGATGCTTATGACAAAGTAAAAAAACAGAAAACAAAACTGTACATACATTTTTATCACACCTACACAAAACATTTGGAAAACAGCTGGTAGAAAATATGTGCCACAATAATATAAATTCTGGTAAAATAGCCAGATTATGGACTGCCTTTCTTTTTTTAAATATTTCAACAAGAGGCCCAGTGCATGAGATTTGTGCACTTAGGGGGTCCCTTAGCCCAGGCCTGCGCCCTCTCGCAGTCTGGGAGCCCTTGGGGGATGTCAAACTGATGGCTTAGGCTTAATAGTGGGCATAAGCCTAAGCCGTCAGCCAGACAGCCTTCAGTCGTGACCCCAGCTTCTGACTGAGCAGCGCTCCCCCTGTGGGAGCGCACTGACTACCAGGGGGCAGCTCCTGCGTTGAGTGTGTGCCCCCTGGTGGACAGTGTGCACCATAGCGACTGGTCGTTTCCGCCGTTTGGTTGATTTGCATATTAGCCTTTTTAATCTACCTAATAAAAGAGTAACATGCTAATTGACCGTACCTTCGCAACGCCCACCAGCCAATCAGGAGCATGCAAATTAACGCAACGAAGATGGTAGGTTAATTTGCATACACAAGCACTGAGCAGCCGGGGCAGGGCGGGAAGTAGGTGTTCCGCACCACCCCAGCCGCACCTCGCCTCTGGGCAGCGTGGGAAGGCAGAAAGGGGGCTCTGGGCTGGAGCAGAAAGGCTGCTCTGGCCAGAGCGAAGGCGGTGCCGGCAGCCAGGGGAATGAAGGTCCATTCTGCCACGAATCTTCATTCGTGCATCGGGCCACTAGTGTACAATAATAAAAGCATAATATGCTAATTAGACCAGATGACCTTCCGGACAAAGCCAGGGCTGCAAGGGAAGCCAGGGTTCCGGGTGCTAGAGGGAAGCTGGTGCCATCAGCCGGGGGAAGGAAGGCCTACTCTTGCATGAATTTCGTGCATCAGGCCTCTAGTATAGGATAATAAAATTATGTAGTGGAAACTTCCCTTTTCCCTCTTTAAATCAAGTCCTCAGATCTCTACAAGGAAGCTTCAGAAACTTCAAGAAATAAAGGTATGTAAAGCCAAGTCCTATGTTCAAAATAAAGCAATACTGCAGGCTGGGTGGATCCAGGGTTGCCTCTGTGAAGGAACTAGACTAAATCTGGCAATGCTAAAGGTTTGCAGAAGGCTTCTGGAAGGCACTAGAAGCAGGGGCTTTAGCTAATTTCTATTTCTTTGATTCACAGAATATTACCAAACTAAAATAATACCACCACTGCTCTAAATCAATGCTTCCCAAGTGTTAGTTATTGCTATAATACTGCCACAATTTTTCTTCCATGTGTTTATAACTTGCTATTTGTTTACTTAAAATTTTATTATTTTTCTTTTTACTCTAAAAAGTTTTTCCTGAAAAGGGAAACTTTATAACACAACTGTAAATATAAATCTTACATTCCTTGTCATACATAGAAGATAACTATAAAAATAAACACATAGCTCTAGCTGGTTTGCCTCAGTGGATAGAGCGTCGGCCTGTGGACTGAAGGGTCCCGGGTTCGATTTCAGTCAAGGTCACATGCTTGGGTTGCAGGCTCAATCCCTTTTTGGGGCATGCAGGAGGCAGCTGATCAATGATTCTCATCATTAATGTTCCTATCTCTCGATCCCTCTCCCTTCTTCTCTGAAACCAATAAAAAATATATAATAAAATATAATAAACACATAAAAAAGACAAAACAATGTTTTAGCTAGATATAAGTAACTACCTGCTAAAGGTTGTAGCTGAAAAGGAATAGGGTTAGACGTTTGTTTTCACAGGAGGCATTCTGGATTTTAAGTATAATGAAAAAAATCACTAAAGATTTTTTGTTGCTATTATTGATCCTTGCCAGAGGATATTTTTCCATTGATTTTTAGGGAGAGTGGAAGAGGAGAGGGAAAGACAGAGAGAAACATCAATGTGAGAGAAACACATCAATTAGTTGCCTCTTGCACAAGCTCTGACCAGGGCCACAGGCCGATGCTCTATCCACTGAGCCAAACAGGCTAGGGCATCATTGAAGAATTTTAAACAGGAAGATATATGGTCTGATTGGGTATTTTAACAACCCTGTTTGGGGAATTAAAAAATTAAATGAGAAAAGACATAAAAGAACTAACCACCACCACCATCCACTTTTACCTAAGTGATAATTATAAAACACTACACTCTATTGGAACCCTCTGCACTGTTGGTAGGAATGTGAAATGGTGCAGTCACTGTGAAAAACAGTACGGTGATTCCTTAAAAAGAAAAAAATTTTCAAAATAGGATCACCATATATGATCCAACAACTCTACTTCTGGGTATATCCCCAAAGGAATGGAAAGCAAGGTCTGGAAGAAATATTTGTACAACTATATTTATAGCAGCATTATTCACAACAGCCAAAAGGTGGAAGCAACCCAAGTGTCAACAATGAATGAATGAATAAGTAAAATATGGTATATACATACATGAAATATTAAGGGGATTCTGACACATGCTACACCCTGAGGACATTATACTACTTCAAACAAGAGAGTCACAAAAAGACAAAGACTGTATGATTCCACTTAATAAGGTTTCTAGGGAAGTCTAAATCATAGAGACAGAAGCAAAATAGTGGTTACCAGGGGTTGGGACAGGCGAAAATGAGGAATTATTGTTTAATGTATATAGACTTTCAGTTTTGCAAGATGAAAAGAGTTCTGGAAATAAATGGCAGTACTGATTGCACAGCAGTATGAATTTACTTCATGTCAAAGAATGTATACTTTCAAAATGGTTAAGATGATAAAATTTGTGTTATCTGTATGTTACCACAGTTAAAAAACAAACATACCCAAAGGCTGCAGATTTTGGCTTAAGCAACTGGGTGAATGGTGATCTATTCACTGAGACAGAGCAGAATGTCGAAGGAGCAGTTTTGGGTAGGAAATTTTAAAATTTGGGGTGTGTTAAGTTTGGTCAAAGATGTCAAGTGGGCAGTCGAATATCTAAATCTAAGGTTCCAGAGAAAAAGTGAGGGATAGAATTACAGATTTGGATTTTTTAAAAAGGATACAAACACTTAACTTAGGGATTATTTGCAAAAAAATTGTACGCAAAACCACAGGACAGGAAGAGATTACCTAGGAAGAAGGTAGCCAGAGAAGAGAAGGGAGTAATAAGACAGCCTTGGTGCTCTCCAACATTCAGAGTTAAAACAGAGGGTGAAAAATCATGATAATGAAGAGAATCAGTCAATTAGATAAAGAAGGTGCTTTTAAAACAAAGTCAGAGGCCAGGGTCTGTGAACTTGACACTAAAGAGGTTGGCAACAAAATATACATTTTAAAAATCTCCCTAAGCTAGTTCAATAGTCTAAATGTGATTTGTGAGAGGATGAAATGCACAGTAGCAGTGGAAGTGGAAAAAATATAATTGAGGTATCATTAAAACAAGTAATGCAAGACAGAAGGATAGAAACCAGAGTTTGTGTTGGTGTTTTTATGATGATGGGGATGAGTATGTGTGTGTATGTGTAGGAAGGAGGGCTAAAGAAGAGATAATGATAGTTATGATGGCCAACATTAATTAAGCACATATTTGTCAGTATTTTATGTCTATTTTTGGGAGCTGGGTATCCCTCTGCAAGAACACTCTCATCAAAGACCAGAACAATCTCAGTTTGAAAATTAATTGAAGTTAGAGAACCCAAAGTTACATAGCTGGTATGGGCCTCAAATTTACATCTGATGGACTCGAAGCCAAAGTTTGAGATACTAGTTAGGTAAGTGGACGTCATTGAGACAAAGTCTTAGAAAGTATGTTATCACCCAGGGAGAGAAAATACAGATCAATAAATTATTATTCATATATTTGGCTAATTCTTATAATGGTAAAATACACGCATTTTCTCACCTATAGAATGAAGACTTTTTTGTTGTTGTTAATCCTCACTGGAAGATACTTTATTTATTTATTTATTTATTTTTGTTGATCCTCACACGAGGGTATTTTTTCCATTGATTTTCAGAGAAAGTGGAAAGGGGGGCAGAGCGAGGAGAGAGAGAAACATTGCTTTGAGAGAGCCATATCAATTGATTGCCTCTCACACGCAACCCAACCCCAGCAGGGAACCTGCAACCCAGGTGTGTACCTTTGACGGTATTAAACTTGAGACCCTTCAATTGGCAGACTGATACTCTAACCACTGAGCCATGCCAGCCAGGGTGAAGATAATACTTAATTTGTAAGATAACGCACACTGACAGCAAGGACTTGATCATAGTTTTTGCGTTCCTCAGTTTGCAGTGTCTGAAACAAGTTGACCGCAACAAAAGTTTGCTAAAGCTTTAAACAAAACAAAACAAAACCCCCAAACTTAATAACTGGCCACAATTAGAAAAACACTGCACAGCATGAGAACCACTATCTCCTGACCAAACCGTTGCATTTCCTCTGTGTATCATGCGACAAATTACAAATGCAGTTTTTGTGCATCACAATGTCTGTTTTATGAATTCTTCTGCTGTAAGTACTACGTAGATAAGAGACAGAACTCACTGAGACAGACACGCTCATCCACCACTTTCTGGAATAATAACTTGACAAAATGTATCAAGAACCTTAAAGCCCTAATTCAGTAATCTTTTTAAGAATGTAACCAAAGAAAACAATAAGATATGTAGCCAGAAATTTAGGTTGGAAATAATAAAAAATATCCAACAATAGAAAAATCCTATATAATATAGAGCTAATAAGCTAATTAAACTGAACAGCAGAACAACCATCTGGACGACCTTCCGGACGAAGGTGGGGCTGCAAAGGCCTACCCTTGCACAAATTTCATGCATCAGGCCTCTAGTTATTAAATAAAACATCACACAGTGGCTCTTAAATCAAGTTTTTGAAGAGCACATAAAGACACCAGAAAATGCTTTTAGTAAGTATAATAAAAGTAGTAGGGTATAAATTATGTCTAGGATGACTATAATTTTGTGAATATATGTATATATGTGTGTGTATATATTAATTATTACCTATAAAAACATTAGAACATACCAAAAATACTGTAAGAGTTTCCCTGGGTAGAAAGATTACAGGAGATCCTAATATCCTTTATGTTTTTCAGCATTTCTTACATTTCTGTGTAAAGTACATTTTCATTCTAAAACAAAAAACATGATAGATAAAATAAAAGCAAGATAACACTCACCTTCTTTCTTTTCCTAGAATTCTTCGTAGGGTCAGCCTTATCAAAATCTGCTGCCTTTGCCTCTACCTTCTCCTCATCCTCATCAGGTATCAGAGAGTATTTGGTCCCACCCGGTTGCATGAAACAATCCTTTGCAAAGTGGCCTGCAGAAGAGAAGTAGAAAAGTTGGGAGGAAAAAGAAATCGTTCCTCTCAGCAGGTGAATCTTCCCCAGAGTCTCCTGAAAGGGCTAACTGGTTCAGGAGGTATTACCAAGTTCATTCAGAGCAGCTATTGGATTTGGAACAGATTTTCTGTCACCTTAAGATGACATTGCTCACTCAACCAGAGCATGACTTGCAGCTGGTCCCGAAGCTGTGGGAAACACTAGTGCTGCTTTGGAAATGGCAGAAGATACAGACGAGGATGCAGGCTGGTACTGCCCTCTATTAGCAATGAAGCTTAGTAATTTTTAAAGATCTATTTGGAACTTATTCATGACAACAAAAGGCTGTTCCAGAGAGCAGAATGTTTAGCAGAGTAAGCCAAGTGGCAGACCAAGGTTCTGAAGAAAGATAGCTCTCAAGACAGCTGGCAGGAAGGCAGCATCCAAGCTAACACACAGAGAGACAGGCACAATCACCTAGGGCACTTGACATGCACAGACTGTCAGGTCTGGCAAGGGCCGTAGAAATAATCAAATCCAACACTGCATTTGCAGAGGATATGAAGGCCCAGAGTAGAGAAGTAGTGCAAGGTCACACAGATAGCAGCAGAAGTAAAACTTACCTAGGGTCTCGTGCCCCCCTGCCCTGTACTCTTTCTGCTGCATCAAAACCAACCACCTTTGGCCCAGCCTTTGCTGACTGGCCAAATTCCATTTCTCATTATTCTTTTCTGCTTCATGTTACACCTGGTGGACACAAGATGAAGGTAAGAAGACCCCACCTTCCCTGAGCCTACAGTGCTATCAAGGGCCCCTTTGATCCTATAGAGCTGGTTTTGCCTGAGCAACTGTAGACCCTATCTCAGGGGCACACAGAATTGGATAAAACCATCAAAAGCAACATGTAAACTACTTTGTAACTCTGAATCTAGAAGCTGGATGGTGCCTGAAAGAAGAATACAGCATAGTTTTCCAAATATTTGGAGTGCTCCCACAATTACCCTGAGGAGGTATTCTTTCTCTCCATTTCATTTTTCATTCCTTCCTCTACATTAATGATAAATAGGGGCTTAAACTCCACAACCTCAACCAGGGCACAAATATGCTACCAGTCACTGTAGAAAAATC
Source organism: Corynorhinus townsendii (assembly GCA_026230045.1). Lineage (NCBI taxonomy): Eukaryota > Metazoa > Chordata > Mammalia > Chiroptera > Vespertilionidae > Corynorhinus > Corynorhinus townsendii. The sequence goes on from JAPDVU010000002.1 coordinate 202,346,562, forward strand.
AACAAGGCTAGGTAGATGGAAAGCTTGGGAGAAGTGGTGACAAATTGAGGCCACTCTGAAATGAGAAGTTGGCAATCCCTCTCATTACAGCTCCAACAAGGAAGTCAGGCTGAAAGAGCTCTTTAATATTTGAGTAAGACTAGAAGAAACCTGAGGAAGCAGAGCTAAAAGGAAATGACTAGAGTGTGTTCTTTATTACTAAAAGGATACTGCATTCAGAACTCTGAAGTTAAAGAGATAAGCAAGAAAGAGTTTAACTTGAATCCTTAAAGAATATATTTCTAAGTTGCTTAATTATTGCAGCAGAACAATAATGATCCTCTGGAGATAAAATTTATTAGAGTGTTAATCATAATCCAACACTCTTACCTTCCTGGCAGAGTACCTGGGGCCTTGCCCAGGTAGGGCATTAGCTGCAGAGAGGTGAGAAGAGGTGGTGATAGTATAATAGTGTCACCACCAGGGCCAGCAGCAGGGCTAGCATTCAGAAAAGGAAACAGAAAAAGTAGCAAGCCATGAACTCTGATGTAAGTCTGGTAGGAATAACAGCATGAACAGGTCAAGCCATCACGTGGCTTAAAAACAGGGTGAACTCACTAAGCTACTCATCCAGCACAGGGTCCACCCACAAGGAGAGAAAGACTGACATGGCAGAGGCTTCACCTTACCTTTACAGCCACACTTCTTACAGGTAGTGTTCAGGACAGCCTCAAGGGTGATTTTCTGCCCAGTGTAATCCTGGAAGGACCGCCTCCGCCTCTCTTCTTGCCTGTAATGAAAAAGATACTGTGACTGTTGGCCGCTTAAGAGATGTGGCCAGAGATACTACAAGGTAATGCTGTATGTTGGTTTCTTGTTTTACTTTTGACAGGTAGAAGGGAGAAAGAAGGGAAAGTGTTGGGCATAAGAAGATGAGCACGAAAAGCAATGGTATGAAATACTTTTTTTTTCCATTCAGGACAAGGTTCTGAATTAATAATTATGAATGAAACTAGACTTCATCTCATTGATGCACAGAGGATAGAGATATATTTATGCACCTTGCTAAGTCCCCTACAACCTTTACAAGGTCATGCCTGGATATAAAAGACCTTTACAGACTTCCTGGAAAAACAAGTCCAAATTCCTTACTTTGGCATTCAAGTCCTTTTACCGTCTAACCTATTTTCCCAGCCTAATCTGTACTAGTACAATATGCTCTAGCCAAACCAGACTACTTTACTTTCTCCAGATGGACACCTCTTGATTCATGGGTTGATGCTCAACCACTGAACCACAATGGCCAGGCTCCTCAAACCATTTCTACTGCCTCGAATGCCATTCCTTCCCCTGCTGCCTGACAAAATCTTATCCATTCCTCAAGAACTAGCTCAAATGCCACTTCTTCTCGGATCACCAGGGCCTTACATCAACTCTTTCTCTTCAAACTAATTCCTAGAATCCTTGCTTTCTTTTTTTAATCCTCACCCGTGGGCTTGCTCATTGATATTTTAGAGAGAGGGGAAGGAAGGGAATGAGGGAGAGAAAGGGAGAAACACTGGTTGCCTTCCATGCCCCAACCAGGGATTGAACTCACAACCTAGATATGTGCCCTGACTGGGAATAGAACCCGTGACCTTTCGGTGTACGGGACGATGCTCCAACCTACCGAGCAACACTGGGCCAGGACTAGAATCCTTTCTTTCAACCACTCTTTTAGCACTTATTAGTTGTTGCCTTATATTAAAGTTATTTGCATAATTATTTCATTACACTAGACCAGTGGTCAGCTAACTGACTAATGAGTTTGCCGACCACTGGACAAGACTAAATGTTACTGTGCAGTTGGAAGCTGTGAGGATTAGGCAATTGTGGCATATTGTATGCAAAGAGGTAAAGGGTAGTAGTATATGACAGTGGTCGGCAAACTCTTTAGTCAACAGAGCAGCAAACCACGGCTCGTGAGCCACATGTGGCTCATGAGCCACAGTTTGCAGACCACTGCACTAGGCAGTAAGGTCCTTGGCAGATATCTTGGTATTACCATTGTACCTCAAACAGAATATGAACCCAACAAACACTTGTTGAATAAAAGAATAAATGAATGCACTAACTAAATGACTGGTATACATCAGGTTCTATGGGAGATAAGAAAGTTAAGATGTAGCCCATTTTCTCATGGGTTTTATCTATTCTTTCAAAAGAAAAGATATGATAATTTCAGATATTAGAAGAAAAACAGACATTTTAAAACAGTAACCACAATTAGCTATTATAAATTAAGTTTCTATGATAGACTAGACCCGTGGTCGGCAAACTGTGGCTCGCCAGCCACATGCGGTTCTTTGGCCCCTTGAGTGTGGCTCTTCCATAAAATACCACAGCCTGGGCGAGTCTATTTTGAAGAAGTGGCGTTAGAAGAAGTTTAAGTTTAAAAAATTTGGCTCTCAAAAGAAATTTCAATCGTTGTACTGTTGATATTTGGCTCTATTGACTAATGAGTTTGCCGACCACTGGACTAGACAATAAGCTAGGCTCTTTACAAACAAGATTTTATTTAAATCATTCTATCATTTCTAAGAGGTAGGTGTCATTTTATAGTGAAGAAGTTATGGTTCAGGGAGGCTAGGTAATCTTCTCAAAGTCATACTACTTTGGGGCAGAACTAGAACTCTTTCTGATTCAGGTCTACTCTAAAACCTGTCATCATTTCACCATGCCATGCTTCTGTCCTGGATGCAGCTCTACAAACAGTTTACAACAAAGTACTGCTTCCACTTTTTATTACTAGAAACAGTCTATACATGGAAACACATCCAGTGTAAACCCAGGGAGCCCTTTCCCTTCCCTACTCTTGTTTTGAGAAAGAGAGGTAGCTCTTTTATCTTACTTACTTTCATATTTTACCCTTACAAGGGTGGTTTTGAGAAATTTCACTGGTTTTTAATGGGGCTGCACAGCATAAAACTATTTGGAGCAGAAACAATTTATTATAATACAATTGATAAATGCCAGAATTAGATAACATTTCTGAGTAGAGTTATAAAAGATTCCTACTATAAATGGAATGTGTTTTGTCAATAATCAGCCCTACAAACATGTCAATATTTAGAGACTAAATTACAGATGTATGAAAAACTCTGTAAATTGAATGCAACTGCTAGAAGCATCATCTACACTAATAAAAGAGAAACATGCAAATTAACCACCACTCTGATACACCTGCCAGCCAATCAGAGTGAATATGCAAATTAACCCAACAAATATGGTGGTTAGTTTGCATACCCAAGTATGGAGCGAAGACTGAAGACAGTGTACAAGGAAGAGGGAGAGAAAGCGGAAAGCAGGATGGCAGTGGCAGTGGGAGGGAAAGCAGGGGGCGTTGCAGGGGGGTTGGGGGGGAACACTGTGGCGGAGGTGGCAGGAGGAAAAGCACAGGGCGGCAGCGGCGGGAGGGAAGCCTGCCTCGGCGGGCTTCGCTCCCTTCTCTGCTTGGCTCAGGCCACACAGGAAGCCCTATTCTTACAGGAATCTTCCTGCAACGGGCCTCTAGTGTAGTATAAAAGGGATTAGCTTTAATGTCAGGGAGACTGAGATTAAAAATCCTAACCCACTATGATTTGCTATAAAACCCTAGGCAAGTTATTATCAAGCATCACGTTAGAGACTAGAGATATAAAGTAAAATGGAGGAAATATCTACTTTGCAGGTTGTTATGAGAATCAGATGCACTAATGTACATAAACTGCCTTGCAAAATACCTGGCACATAGTACGTATTCAATAAATATCCCTTCCATTCCTTTTAGGTAAAATACCTTCATATGCAAAGTGATTTCACTGAGTACAATAAACGTAGGGTTTCCAAACTTTTCACCACCAAGATATCACTCATGCAACATTTTTTTTCTTATTTTCTAAAAATTGATATCATAACTATCATTGAGAGCACCTGATTAGTATGAGGTAAATATGATACTTTATCATCAAAAGCAACAACGTAATGTCATAGTTAATGTAAGGATAAATGTATGATTTTGGTTGGCTTTCTGAAACACTGGAAACAGTTCATAAATCCCCAAGACTCCTTTTGAAGAGGTTTTAAGGATCTAGAGGGAAAAATAGAAAATAAAAAGAACAATAACAACAAAAAAGGACCTAGGAGCCCTGGTTAGAAATCGCTGGCATATATTCAAGAAATACAGATGGTAAATTCCCTATATTACCAGACATTTATCCTACATAAATAGAAAATCTTCCACTGCCAAATTAAAGGTCAGAAGAGCCCAATGAGCCCTAGCTGGTTTGGCTCAGTGTATAGAGCATCGGCCTGTGGACTGAAGGGTCCTGGGTTCAATTCTGGTCAAGGGCACATGCCCGGGTTGTGGGCTCGATCCCCAGTGGGGGGGACATGCAGGAGGCAGCTGATCAATGATTCTCTCTCATCACTGATGTTTTTATCTCCCTCTCTCTTCCTCTCTGAAATCAATAAAAATATACTTTTTAAAAAAAGAAGAGCCAATGAAAGTAAGATGTAGTATTCAGAATATAGTGCATCCCAAGACACAGGCATCTAAATCCTATTGGAGTTGCTCCTAGATTACCCTCCCCTCCCATTAGGTCTCTTCTTTTTTTAGTCCCAATGCTAGGAGAGTGGCAAATAACAGGTACTTCATGAATACTTGCTTGCTGACTGGCTAAAGGGCAGAAGCAGAAAAAGAGTAAGGGAAAAGAAACAAAACCCACAATAGAGCACTTCGGTGCTGAGAGCTTTGCATGTTACAAGTGTTATATATAACATTATACTAGTACCTCTAAAAACCAAGGACACAGAGGTTATAGAGCTCATCAATACACAGTCTATAAATAGCAGGGTTTCCCATCAGCCTGATTCACTACAGAACTCCATGGTTTGAGAGGTAGGAGAATGTTAGCATTCCCAAACCTTTTACCTACTCAATGATAACGTTGTTGGGGTCGAGGTCCTTCCCAGTCCCTTGGTTGACAACTTTCATGGAGAGAGATACTTTTATCCTATCATTTTTCATCTGAAAAAGATGAAAACAAAGTCACCAAAAGGTCAAAGTACATCATTTAGACCACTAGAATTATCTAAGAATAGAAATTTTTGTCGTCATAACAAACAGTACTCCCCTAATAGCCAAGGTCCTATGCTAAGAGCACTGGTGGTGCTAACAAGCATAATAGGCAGGCTCTGTGGTAGAAGAATTTTAGGAAATGGTTTTCATCTCTTTTTGCCCCTCTTGCGGGGAAAGACAAAAATGGTTGTCCCCAAATCCAAGGTTTGTCAAAGTAACCCAATAGAAAACAAAAGCTGTTTCTTCCAGGTAAATTCAGCATAATGATCGATGCAGAGATCCATGAGCACAGAATGGGTTTCAGAACATTCCAATAGGCTAGATCTCCTTTGGACTTGGTCTAGATCCTCTACATACTTGAGGGCAATTGTTAACCACATTGGTCTTCTTTTGCTTCCTCCAGCATCTGAAGCCCTTCTTTACTTCAGGGTCTTTGACCAGCTATTCTCTACCTAGAATATACTTATCCCAACTTTTCATGACTACTTCCTTCCCAGCTCATATGCCATCTCCTCAGAAAGCCCATTCCTGACGACTTTATCTAAACCTACCTCTGATATTGTTTGATATTATAGCACTTACAATAATTTTTAATTATTTTACTTTGTTTAACTTTTTCTTTCTCTCCTCCAGTTATATTCTATATAAGCTCTATAACAGCTGGGGTCATCTATGTCTAATTCACTCTTGTATCCCTCAGACCTAATGCATATTAAGCACTCGAATATTGTTGAATAGTATCTCTTTCAGGCTGTCTCCCCTGGTAGCAGAGCAGAACTCAGTATATGCTCATATTTCTCCTGTGGTCTTCCCATAAACCTATGGGCACATAAAAATACTTGCAGCATTATTATCTACAAAGGTTAAAAATAAAAATTATAAAATTACATATGAATGAATGACCCGTAGCCCACATACCCTCAAGTGAGCTGTAACAGGGTCCTTCAGAACTTTCTCACTTTCCTCATGTTGCATGGTGCCAGGTATTAGGAAAAGTAACTGTAAACTCTATGTCCTTTTGTCCTACACTTATTGTAGTTCACACCATTCCTTCTCAGTTTGAGAGGAGAACCAGCCAGAAGGTTTATATTCAGGACAGATTATGGGGCAGGATTTAAAATAAGATTCTCAGCCACAATTAACAACATATACACACTCACCACATTAAAATACCATGAAAATCCTGGCTTTTTCTAATCCTTTCTAAGCAAATGAGATTAGCACAGAACTTTACCTCTCGGCCAATAAGCTTCACCCATACTTTGTCTCCAACATCTACTATCTCAGAAGGCTTATCCACACGACAGGATGACATGTGAGTTCGATGGACCAGACCTGGGCACAAGAAAAAGAAATAAAATAAAGCACAAGGTATGTCTGGTGTGATGCTCTATGTCTGGTGTTTATACTCTAAATAACAAGGTAACAAGAAGATGGAAGTTGGGAATTCACTAAAAAAAATTCATTAATTTAAAATTGCAAATTAAAACTATAGAAGATCACTTTTTATATCTAATCAACTAACCAATATTCTTTAAAATAGTGTTCAATGTTAGTAAGATATGATACAATAACTATACAATAAAAATACAAGTTGGTAAAATTCTTTAAAGCAAAGGACATAAAGATGTTTATACCTTTGATGCAAAAATATCATCATTGAAATTTCCAAAAGAAAAACCTCATAGAGGCAAAAACCTATGGGCATATAAAAATACTTGCAGGGAAAAAAAATACTTGCAGTATTATTACCTACAAAGGTTAAAAATAAAAATTTTAAATAACCTAAAAGTCCAATAATTGAGAAATAGCTTGGTAAGGTATGGTAAATCTATCAAAAACAAGAGTAAGCAGCTATTTAAATTACAGTTATAAAAGATAATTGTCATAAATGTTAAGTGAAAAAAGGAAATATAAGTAAAGTACAATTTTTAATCTATTAAATTAGCAAAATATTTAGAAAATAACAGTGCCCAAAGTTGATGAGAATATATTAAAATAAAAATATTGCTAGGATTAGTATAAAATTTTAGAAACTATTTAGCAATGGCTATCAAGAGCGATAAAACATTTAATAAAAGTAATTAAATTCTACAATAATCCTATATAATAAAAGGCTAATATGCAAATTGACTCCTCAAAAGTTTGACCTACTGGGAGTTTGACCAGTCGCTATGATGTGTGCTGACCACGAGGGGGCAGCGCAGAACGAAGGAAGGCCCCAATTGGCCCTGACCACCAGCCAGGCCTAGGGACCCTACCTGTGCACAAATTTCGTGCACTGGGCCTCTAGTTATTAAATAACTTACTGATACTTAATAAAACATTTACAACAGATATCCTTTTCCTGTCTGCCAAGGTCCTTTCCTGAGAAAACCTCTTTATTACATTCTAAAGTAATCTGGTCAGTCCATGTAATTTGGTTGGAGCTGACCTAGCCCCCAATTGTGGGGACATTAACACAGGCTTAGTCAATCAAGGTAGTTTATGCCCCAGCTGAGTAGCTCAGTTGGTTACAGCATCATCCCAATATGCCAAGGTTGCAGGTTCAATTCCCCGTCAGGACACATACAAGAATCAACCAATGAATGCATAAATAAGTAGAATAACAAATTAATGTTTCCCTCTCTCCCTTCCAATCTCTCTAAAATTAAAAAAAAAAAAAAAAGATACTTCATATCCTCAGCCATTGCAATTCATTGGTTCAGGGTTAGACACAAGACAATAGTTAAATCATCCAAATCAAATAATCTTTCTTAAGACTCTTATCAGGATTATAAACTACAAAAAGTTATCAATGCCCATTTTTACCACTAGGTGGCAAGAGTCAGCCATAGGGAAGCAAAGAGACAAAGCCCTGCATGTGTAAACTGATCAACTTGATAATAGCCCTGGTGGAAGCCAGATTAATCCTGTACTCCCCAGCAAAATTAACAAAATGTTTCTCAATTGTATTCTGTTCCTTGCCTAATTATTAGTCTGTCCCTGCTAATAATTAATTTGGCACATAATCACTTCTGGGTCTCTATCCTAAGAAAATAATCTTATACACAGAAAAGGCTACATGCATCTGGGAAAGCAATCTACATCAAAATATGCAATGTATTTTTAAAACAGAAAAATTAGAAATAATTTAATATCCAACAGTAGGGTAATGGAAAATGAAATATAGTATAGATATCCACTTGATGGCCCATTAAAAATGATGTTCAAGCCCGGTTGGCATGGCTCAGTGGTTGAGCATCAACCTATGAACCAGGAAGTCATGGTTGGATTCCCTGTCAGTCAGGGCACATGCCCAGGTGGCAGGTTCAATCTCCAACAGAGGGCGTGCAGAAGGCAGCCGATCAATAATTCTCTCTCATCATTGATGTTTCTCTCTCTCTCTCCCTCTCTGAAATCAATAAAAATATGTATTTTAAATGATGTTCAAAGATTACATAAAAATATGTCAATAATTCATTTTTAGTGAATATTTATTAAGTGCCTACTATGTGCCAAGCATCATAACTAGCATTTTCCATGTAAACAACGAAATACAATATAAAATTGTATAATGTGATTATGAATGCTTAAATGAGATTTTTAAAATGACAAAAAACTGCTATAAAAATGGTATCACAGTGGTTAAATTAGGGTATAGAATTACAAGTTTTGTTTTCAAATGTTTTAATCATAGAGGAAACTATTTCTATGCTGAGGAAAATAAATATAATTAACAATATCTTAAATGAATATAAACCAGGAATCAAACTAAAGAAAAAAACTGATAGCTAAAACAAAGATTTATATCTAAAATAACTGTCCTCCCTAAAGTTTTTTGGGAAAATTATTAACCTTTATTCTCTTTCTCTCCATCTCTCTCTCACACACGAGCATTCAGACGTGGGCACGCACCTATAACTCAAAGTATCGGCCCTCTGTTTGGAGCTCCTATTGAAGCCTCTGCTTTCTCTGAGCATGGTCACTGGGCCTCACCAACCTACTTCAACTGACTTTAGAGGTGATAGCCTCTCTCTGAATAACTCTGGGTCCTCACAGTGTTTTATATACCTCACACTTTTAATTTTAGACCATTATATAATCTCTAAATTGGATATATTTCAAGGAGTTGGGTTGTTTTTTTTCCTACAATGATGTAATGAGCAGAGCAACCTAACTGGAAAGTCAGGAGAGGAAGCTCAGATGCCCTAGCAGTGATTCTCAACCTTTCTAATGCCACGACCCTTTAATACAGTTCCTCATGTTGTGGTGACCTCCAAGCATAAAATTATTTTCCTTGCTACTTCATAACTGTAATTTTGCTACTGTTAATGAATTGTAATGTAAATATCTGTGTTTTCCGATGGTCTTAGGCTCTACAGCAGCGGTTCTCAACCCATGGGTTGCCTAAGACCATCAGAAAACACAGATATTTACATTACGATTCATAACAGTAGCAAAATTACAATTATGAAGTAGCAACGAAAATAATTTTATGGTTGGGAGTCACCACAACATGCGGAACTGTATTAAAGGGTCGCGGCATTAGAAAGGTTAAGAACCACTGCCCTAGAGGGAAGGAAATTAATGTTGAACCTAATTAATGTATTTGAGATGTATTTTTCTTTACTGGAACATTCTTTTTCTTTACAGAAAGTCTATTTATTGGAGCACCAAAACCAAAGAAATAATGGCTGTAAGGACAGGGGAAAAAAAGTCTTTCTTTTTCTTTTGTTATATATGAGAAACACCAGGTAATTAAACCACAAGACTGTTAGCTCCTCTAACTCCAACAGCCCCTCTATTCAAACTACAAGACAAAACAAGCTACTTTCAAAGCTACATTCTTGCATACCCATCCCTGGGGTTCTAATGACCCTGGGGAATTTCTAGTTAATAGCCGGGGCCAGAATGTTTATAGTTAATAGAAAGGCTCTACTCCCTTCCTTGCAAACCCAATCTGCCCACCTTTTAAACTCTAACTTTTGCTTTAGGAATGTTTTACAGACTTGTACAAATACTAATAAAGACACCTCCCTAGGATATCTGTCCTGACTAAAACAAACTTTTCAAAGACAACCCCTCTGATGTCTACTCAATTTCAGCCCAAAAATCCTCCTCCCTTCTAGCAACAGGAGCTATTACCCTTTAAAAGAGCAGGCAAGCCCTAGCCGGTTTTGCTCAGTGGGTAGAACATCGGCTTGCGGACCGAAGGGTCCCAGGTTTGATACTGGTCAATGGCATGTACCTTGGTTGCAGACTCCTCCCCATTCCAGGCCCTGATCGGGCGCATGCAGGAGGCAACAATAGATCAATATTTCTCTCTGTCTTTCCCTCTCTCTAAAAATCAATGAAAAAATATCCTCGGGTAATGGGAGAGGTCAATTGGGGAAAAGGGAGACATATGTAATACTTTCAATAATAAAAAATTTAAAATAAATAAATAAGCAGGCCACGATTTATTTCTTGCCTTTGTATTAACTAACACTACACCAGTCCTTTCCCTTTGTGGAAAGTAAAACAAACTCTCTCTCTGTATCTCTCTTCTTTTAGTTGTGAATTCTTTCACAGCCCCCATCACCAGCCAAAAACCCTAACAATGGCATTGACCATTTGTCCTTCTCCCACCTGATCTCAAAGGTTATTTTTGGTCTGGTGATCACGAGCCATGTAACTGTACAGATGTGATATAACACAAATACATTTGGTTTTTGTCCCCAGTCCAGGTTAAACTCTTGAAATTTCCCCAGTGACAGGCATGTCTTTTGTTATTCATAATAAACCCCTTCAGATAACACCAGAGTTTATACTAATGGATGTTTCTGGGTGGGGCTCCTAGACAGTCTTTGGATGGGACTAGGCCCCAGAATGACCAAGTGATTACAGAGTTGGAACTTTCAGCCCCAAAGGTCTCCAGAAAAAAAGGGGGTGAGGTTGGAGATGGCACTCTACAAAAATTCTTGAACAATGAAAGTCAGAGAGCTTCAGGTTAGTGAACACGTCAGATTGCTGGGAGGATGGTATGCCAGAAAGGACATGGTAGCCCAGTGTGCTCCTCTTCCATAACCTGCCTTATGCATCTCTTCCATTGAGCTGTTCCTGATTGTATATTTTATTATAAACCAGCAAACATAACAAAAGTGTTTTTCTGAATTCTGTGAGCTGTTGTAGCAAATTATCAAACTTGTGGAGAGTGTTGTGGGACCCTCTGATTCATAACCAGTCAGTCAGAAGTACAGGTGCCTTAGAACTTGCATCTGGCGTCTCCTGGGAATGACCCCCCTTTAACTTGTGAGATCTGACACTCACTCTAGGTAGATAGTATCAGAATTTAATTGTATTGTTAAGATACCCAGTTGATGTCTGGAGAATTGATTGGTTGTGTCAGAATACACATCAGAACAGAAACAGAACATTTCTATTATCACAGAAAGTTCTACTGGACAATATCATGAGAGGGAAAAAAAAATCTAATTTAGAGCTGAATACTGGGAAAGGATCTTCAACGCAGTAGTAAAGAATTCTGAGAAGTCTGAGAAAAATAATTCAAATTAGAGTCTACCTTCCTGAACCAAAAATGTTAAAATCTGGAGACGTTACTTCATGCTCAGTCCTTTCAGGGTGGGATTTAATGATCTTCCCCTTTAAGAGAGGGGAATCTAAAATATGTACTGTAGGAAAGTCAACTGCTCAAGTTATCCAATACACCTACAGAAGAGCCCAGGATTAGAACTCACAGTTTCCACCTAATTATTTGGTTCCCTGAACTCTCCCTCCCAGGCTGGTCTCAATCAGCACAGCAGTCAAACTGACAGATTCACTCGTAAGCTGGCAACCACAATCAGAGCCATCATCTGACAGGGCATGTACACAAGTGAGTTGAAGATTGACTGCTGGAAGGCGGCAGGCCTTTAATACTCACAGAGTCCCCAAAGTGTCACATAAATGCTCCAGTAGGGATGAGACTTTCAGATACTGGCAGCCATGGCAAGTACACTAAATAAGAAAATCTGTCTTTAGACCAAAAGAGGCGCATGCTCTATAGGCACGGGGATGAGTTTCTATTTCATTAAATCTCAATCAACATAAAATGAGAAACTTTATTACAGATTGCTTACTATTAGCTTGGAAACTACTGGTAAGCCGTTTATAATGCCAAAATGCAATTTGAAGCATAGTAGTCTCCAAGGCTAGAGCATGGCTTTAATATCCAAAGACCAGCTGTTGGACTTTATTAAAATAATTTTATTTTAAAAACTGCAAAAGGTGTAAAGCCCTCTTCCATGTACATCTTTAGCAAACTGAACTGCCCAGAGGTAATTATTATTAACAATTTGTTGGATATTCTTCTAGACACTGTGGGAAGCCGCTCATTGTCTTCACTAGCAGAGAGGTGTGAACAAGGAACCTGGAAGGCTGGTGACCCTTGACCTCTGGCAAAGGTTAGGGCTGTACATCCACTGTTTAGTCCAGACAGTGATAGCTGAAGCAACTTCCCCACCAGTTATATAAATCCTTATATAACTGGTGGGGAATCCTTATAGACTAGTTATATAAATCCTTATATAACTAGTCTGCCTGTTACTGGAAATTGCCTGACTAAGAGCTATAGGTATATCCCAAATTGAATAAAAGGATGACGAGGCCGGAGCCCAGGCAGAGTCCTTTCTCTTGAGCTGGGCTCCTGTCTGGTCCCCCAATATTTCCAAATTATTGTTTCTTGTCTCATCTCTTTCATTTGCATGTGGCCCCTCTTCCAGAGCCTGAACTCTGAACCATGCAGGACATGGGAATTCACATCTGGCACCCAATGTGGGGCACCATAAATTAACTTCCCTTAACCAGTTATCTATAGCTGACGCAGATACAACCATCAAATAAGGACCTTTATTACCCTCCTGATAGAGGTATGCCAGGAATGCAATGGCTTGAATAGTTTTTCCTAGGCCCATTTCATCTGCCAAAATGCCATTGATCCATGTTTTATGTACCAATGCCAACCAATTCAAACCAACCTTCTGATAGGGCTTGAGTGATAAACTTTGATTCAAAATAGAGGGTTGTTCTACGTTCCATCCACCTCCATTTCCAGTGAGCATGGTAACTTGCTTCGTCAATTTATTTGAAATGTCTTCACATTTGTTCGTAAGTCTTATAACTACATCTCTTTCTTGGATCAATGTTTTACAGTGCCGTATCAAATCTTCTGATAAGCCATTAGTTTTGGACATCTTTGTGAACAGAGCTTCCCAACTATTAAAAGGCCGGAGTTCTGTTATCTTCTGAGCCTTTTTCTGAGAACACTAAGGAATCAAAGTAAGTTGAGCAACTGAAGCATCTTTAATGAAGTGAAGAATTTTACCTTTATAGCCATCCTCCATCACTTCTTCACCACTACTATAGTCCTCATCTAGTGAACTACCTGCATCAGAACCTGAATCATATTCAGAGTCTTCAGTAACTCTCTTCAGATTAAATAATTTTTTTTATGTTTCTTGTTACAACCATTTCGTGCTTTCATGGCCTATTTCTGTTTTAGTTTTGCTTTAGCTATACTTTTAGGATAATTTTGACTTCTTGAAGAAACTTCTTTTCCATTTGGAAACTCACTTTGTGAAGCATATTCTTGACCTTCTGCAAACACTTTTAAAGATTCTAAGGCTTCTGTGTACATCCATTCATGTTCCTTGAGTACGTCCCTTAGTTCCTTTCTACCCAAATGGGGAAATTCCTTTTGCAATTTCAATACAATACTTTCCTGCTTTTCCCAGTTATTGCTAGATTCTGAAGACTCATTTGATTCCTCTCCATGATCCAGTCTCTTCTTTTTTATGGGTTATCATTAAATTCATCTTCCTCATTTGTGTCTGAAGAAGAAGATAACTTTCTTTCCTGGGTCCACCACCTGCATCACTAAACATCAGCAAGGCAGCAGCAATTGCTCCATCCACTGTGCTGGTGGATTCAATCGATTTAAGTAAATCATTATCACTTCTTTGTGGGAACAGTTCCTTCAAGGTCTGAAGTTTAGCATCTTTAAGGTCTTCCAATTCCGAAAGTTATTCCAGTTCTGAAATATCATTATTTCTACCTGTCATGGCAGGATGGCCTTGGGACTCTTCATCTTCAGATGGCTCAGAAACTATTATCACTGTGTCTTTGTTGAATTTTTTCTCTTGAACTGTACTGGAGCAGTTTGGAGAAACAATATCTTCACTATCAGAAGACCGATCAATATACTGTATTCCTCCTTGATTCTTCAAATATGATATACTTGGTTTTCTTTCATTTACTGTAGTTTCTGGAACACTAGAATCTTCTGGTGTTTTTTACAGTTATATCTGAATCAGAGCTGCCTGCCCGGCTAACCTACCCTTCAGCATTCTCCTCTTCGGCACTATGAGAAATTGGTAAAGAAGGGGCAGGCTGGGAGGGTTGAGGTGTTGATCTGGGCGGGCGCTTCCTCAATCTTATTCCTTTTTTCAAAACGAAAACGGTACAGGTTGTGTCCCCGGGGCACTGCGGGGACATAAAGGAGCCAAAGACTGGGAGACTGGGAGCGGGGCAGGCCGCGCAGGCGGGCACCCGCCCGGAAGTTGATGTGGCGCAAGCCCTGGCACGCGGGAGGTGGGAATTCACAAGACACTACTAAACATATAGGGGTTGGCAAAAGTAGGCTTACAGTTGTATGAGAAACAGTTTATTTTTATATTATTTATTAAATATTGTATTTATTTGTATTAAAATTGTAAGCCTACTTTTGCCCACCCCTGTATGCAATAATTTTTAAAATACACAAGCATATGGACATATGCTTTAAAAGGGGGCGGAAGGGGGCCATGCCATACAAACTCTTCTGCAATATGCTCTTTCGTTTTATTATCTTGGATATCTTTCCATTTCAGTACATTGAGATCCACCCTGTTTCATCGATTCTAAGAAGCATTTCCCAAAAACACACACACTTTTAACATTTCTGAAATCAGAATGTTTCTTATTATCAATGGTGTCTTACAACTGCCATCAGCCAGGTAGCAGTGTGGTAGAATTGTGTGAAAACTCCATTTTATCTTTTCTGGTAAAATGAGGAAGACACCAACATCCAAGTATCTAAGAATAGTACAGTTAACATTCATCTGCATTGTCCACTCACAAATGTATATAATTTATCTACTACTGTATCACAAACTAAATTCTCTGCAGAATTGCTAAATTAAAGGCTAAGCACATTAAAAATGTAAAACTATTACTAGAAATACCCATTTCCAATACTGGGTATTAAAAACATAACAATCTTTAAAAATATTCATTAATCTCAAAAAGCTTGAATGTTTTAAATCACGTTTTAAAAATATTTTAAGATAATTTTAGATTCACCTGTTGAAAGAAATATTAGAGCAATTCAGTGTTCCCTTTATCCAGTTTCCTCTAATGATAAACCTTTTTTAAAAATATAGTTTTAATGATTTCAGAGAGGAAGGGAGAGGGAGAGATAGAAACATCAATGATGAGAGAGAATCGTTGACCAGCTGCTTCCTGCACGTCCCCTACTGGGGATCGAGCCCGCAAACCTGGGCATGTGCCCTTGACCAGAATCAAACACAGGACCTTCTAGTCCGCAGGCCGACGCGATGCTCTATTCACTAAGCCAAACCAGCTAGGGCTAATGATAAACATTTTGCAAAACTATAGTACACTATCACAACCAAAATATCCACATTTGATCTTTGTCCCTGGTTCCTGGCACAATTCTTGGAATTTCCTCTGTGATAGGAATGCCTTATTTATAACAAGCCCCTTAACCTTATCCAAGTTTATGCTATAAAGTGACTATTGGTGGGCCCCTAGAGAACTTCAAAATGGAGGCTGGTAATCTCAAGAGGAACTAATCATGTGATTAGAAGGTTAGAATGTTCAGCTCCATTCTTTGACTTCCAGGGAGAAAAGAGGGGCTGGAGATTGAACTAAATCACCAAGTCAATGATCTAATCACTTGTGCCTACATGGTGGAGCCTCCATAAAAACCCCTGAACAATAAAGTCTGGAGAGCTTCCGAGTTGGTGAATACATTCACGTGATGAAAGGATGATGCACCTTACCTCCACTCCACAGAAACAGAGGTTCTTGCACATAGGACTCTTTTAGACCTCACCCTTTATACATCCTCATTTGGCTATTTATTTGTGTCCTTTATAATAAACTGATAGTAGGCATAGCATTTTCTTGAGTTCTTTGATTGTTCTAGCAAGTTACTTTAAATTTATAGCCAAGTTAGATGGTGTGGGTAATGTTGGGGACTCGATACTTGCAACTAGCGTCTGATTGAGTCTTGTACCAGGGGTCCTCAAACTTTTTAAACAGGAGGCCAGTTCACTGTCCCTCAGACCGTTGGAGGGCCGGACTATAGTTTAAAAAAAAAACTATGAACGAATTCCTATGCGCACTGCGGGCCCGGGACGAGTCGCTGCTAAGCAGGACAGGCAGTGGCACCCGGCGGGCCAGATAAATGTCCTTGGCGGGCCGCATGTGGCCCGCGGGCCGTAGTTTGAGGACCCCTGGCACTAAGCCCTTAAACCTGTGGGGCCCGATGCCTCCTTCAGGTAGTTAGTGTCAGAACTGAATTGTAGGATACCTCATTGGTATCAAAGAATCAGAGAACTGGTTGTTGATTCCACACCACATTTTGGAATGGCAAAAGAAAGAAATGAAGTACTGATGCATGCTACAAAATGGATAAACCCTGAAAACACACTAAGTTAAAGAAGACAATCACAAAAGATCACATTTGCAATCATATAAACACAGAAAGTAGACTACTGGTTGCCTAAGGCTAAGGAGGAAATTTAGAGGGACTGATAATAGGTAAAGAATTTCTTTTGGGGGTGACAAAAATGTTCTCGAATTAGACAGTGGAGATTGTTGTAAAACTCTGTGAACATACTAAAAACCACTGTATTGTACACTTTGGGTAAAATGTATGATATGTGAATTCTATCTCAATAAAACTGTTTTTTAAATATACTTTTATTGATTTCAGAGAGGAAGGGAAAGGGAGAGAAAGATAGAAACATCAATGATGACTCAATGATCGGCTGCCTCCTGCATAGCCCTTACTGGGCATCAAGCCAGTAAACTGGGCATGTGCCCTGACCAGGAATCGAATGTAACCTCCTCCTGGTTCATAGGCTGACGCTCAACCACTGAGTAACACCTGCCGGGCTCAATAAAACTGTTTTTAAAAAGAATGTTATGGCCCTAGCTGGTTTGGCTCAGTCGATAGAGCATCGGCCTGCAGACTGAAGGGTCCAGGGCTCGATTCCAGTCAAGGGCAGATGCCAGGGTTGCGGGCTTGATCCCAGGGGGCATGCAGGAGGCAGCCAATCAATGATAATCTCTCATCATTGATGTTTCTATCTCTCTCTCCCTTTCCCTTCCTCTATGAAATCAATTAAAAAATATTTTAAAATAAAAAATGTTATATAAATGGAATAGCCAAGTGAATAATCTTTTGGGATTAACTTTTTTCATTCACACTAATTCTCTGGAGATTGATCCAGATTGTTGCACATATCAATACTCCATTTTCATTGCTGAGTAGTATTCCATTATATGGATGTACCACTTTAAGTTACTTTTTAAATCTATATTGAATGAAAATTAGTATCTTTTAAGATATTTATTAATCAACTGCTATTTTTCCCCCTGTGAATTCTTTTCATATCCTTGGCTCCTTTCCTACTTCACCCTTTTTTTATGAGTCCTTTGTCATAGTACGACAAATTCTTTGTCTCTACTTCGCTTATGATAATTTTTGCAATGCAGCTTTTTACTTTTATGCAATCAAATATTATTCTATATTTTCTTTTAGTAATATCTTATGGTTGCATTTTTCCATTACAATCTTTAACTTATTTTAGTACAAGAAATTAACAAGTTGAGTCTTTGGATCCACCAGCAGTGTGATGCAGTAGAGAGCCCATGAGGCTAGAAATCAGACTTGGGTTCTAGTACTTCCTGTGCCCTTACCTAGCTAAATCACTCTGAGCAGGTTACTAGTCTATAAAACTTGCCTTTTCCACTTACAAGTGTTTTGAGAAACAATAAGATTATACATGTAAAACAGATTCTCCAAAAATGTTCAACAAACATTTGGACCTATCAATATGTAAAAAAAAATTTAAAGCATTTTACATATATATTTGTATTGGTTATAATACTATTTCCTTTCCATGTGCATAAATGGAAAACTCAAAATGATAGCCTTAGGGAGTAAGCATCTTGCCCTCCCCCAAATCCTAATACCAAAGAGGTCAAGTGACTTGCCTGGGGTCACAGGTGAAATTTGGGCAAGAGCTGGTTCCAGAAGTGAACCAAAGTAGCTGTACCCCAACCCTCCCTCCAAGTCAGAGAACATCATTCTTCTGAGTTATGATGTGCTAAAAATTAACTGTCATCATCTGTCTGTATTCATATCTCTACACAAAAACAAAACTATCTAAAAATGTAGAGCCTATAATTAGGATGTGGTGGGGGTGACAGCAAAGGTAATGCGGTGGGAAGGCTAAATTTCAAGTTATAGGCTCCCACCTTGCTTCCGACAGCCTGGGATTTTGATAAAGGCTCCATAGTCTGTCACCATAGCAACCTATAAAGACAAAAAAGAAAAGAATCAATGTCTCACAAATGAATCTCTCTTCTGTAGCATTTAACCTAGTCTCCCTGAATTTCTACTTGATATTGACTGCCTGTCTGTCTGCTACAAAACTGCCTAACAGCGATGTTCTGTCAAACATTCTCTTTATTCTGTAAAAAATTTAGATTGACAAATATGTGTGAACTCATTAAAAACACTGGTGATATTGGACTATTGTCAGATGCTATGACAGTACCCAGGAATGCCCGAATCCCACACCAATTAAAATCTCCAAAGTATGTGAACAAAAGGAACAAACAGCAGAAAATCAGGTAATAAAGTTGCACTTTATACTAGCTGGGACTGACACCTCCAATCCAATACAGAGAACTCTAACAATGTGGGATAGATCATGTAGGACATCCCTTTTTCCCTACTTCAAATCAAACCAGACCAAACAGCCTATGGTTGTATGGTTATTTCACTTCAAACCAGAGTCTGAGATTTATCAAGATAATTAGAGAAAAAGCCAATACACAGACAACTGAAACAGAAAAGTATAATCAGAGAGAGAAAGAGTTGTCCTCAATTCTTATACAGAGTTGGCCTAAAATAGATGGAGGGGTCAGAGGTTTGATCAGTCTATGTACTACTGTTTAGTATATAATAGAATGAACGACCTAGATCCCTTGCCAGGTAATTCATTATTCCAGACTACCTCTCTCCCCTCCCCTCTTTCTTCTAGCCCACCCTTCTCACCTGTGGATTGGGATTAAAGTTGTCACTACATACTATATTTATCTTAAATTCATTATTACTTTTGCAAAATATCCAATACATCTTATACATATAAACTTTACTTTTTTCAATGACTTTAATTAGTTGTTCACTGTTTCAGCTTCACAACTATAAGAGGGTGGAATAAGACAACATCTGCTGTACATTCGCTAATATGTAATTAACTAGAGGCCCGGTGCACTCAGGAGGCATCCCTCAACCCGGCCTGCGCCCTCTCGCAGTCTGGGGCCTCAGGGGGGATGTCCACCTGCCAGCTTAGGCCTGCTTCCCAGGGGATTGGGCCTAAGCTGGCAGTCTGACATCCCTCTGGCAGCCCAGGAGCCCTAAGGAGATGTCCGACTGCGGCTTAGGCAGTCGGACATCCTTAGTGCTGCCAAGGAGGTGGGAGAGGCTCCCACCACAGCCCCTGCTCTTGCAGCCGTCAGCCCAGCTTGTGGTTAAGCAGAGTTCCCTCTGTGGGAGTGCACTGACCACCAGGGGCAGCTCCTGCATTGAGTGTCTGCCCCCTGGTGATCAATGTGCATCACAGCGACCAGTCATCTGCTGTTAGGGTCTATTTGTGTATTACCCTTTTATTATATAGGATACTCACACTACAAGTAAAACACTATCTAAAGTACTTTATAGAATCCTCATGACAGCAGATGATGTCGCTACTGTTACAATGCTTATCTGATAGATGACAAAACTGACGCATGGAGAGACTAAGTTACCTGACCAATGTTCCAATCTAGTAAATAACAGTACTGGGATCTGAACCCAGGGAGTCTTAACTATACTAAAACTGCTTCTGCATTCTCTTTAACTATAAAATCCTAGCAGCCAAAAGCAATGTGACAGGTGGTATCTTATCTGCTCCTGGCAACAATTTTAGGAATCATAAAGGGTAGATTCCTATGTTGCAGATAAGGTGAAATAGCATAGGTGTAGAAAGAGCACAGGCTTTGGAGTGAAAGATGTGGCCTTTAATCCCAGCTCTCCCACTTCTTACCCGTGGGATCTGAGCACAACTTGCCTTTCAGGTTCTAAGTTCCCCTTGTACTCACTTTGCTGCTGCAGGTAACAACTGATGTACATAAAGCACCGAGCACTGGTATCTGGCACCCAATGTACATTCAATAAATTTTACCTTTTTAAGAATTTACAGTCCAAAACATTGAAGCACAGAAAGGCATAAAACTAATTTAGATACAAGATAGGCACAGATCCTAGGTCCCTTGACTCCTGGTCCAGTGCCTCCTACTTTACCAAATAGCATTACTACCCACTTCAATGTTAGGATAAAAATAGATTAAAATTTCCGTTTTCCTCATTTGTTAATGGGGATATTGGGACAAAGCACTTGAACCAACTCTCTAAGACAGAGCATTCAGAATGAGTTAAGAAAGCACCTGAACCAACTCTCTAAGACAGAGCATTCAGAATGAGTTAAGCCCTGGCTGGTGTGGCTCAGTTGGTTGAGCACTGTCCCATGCACCGAGAGGTCACCAGTTCAATCTCCAGTCAGGATGCATGCCTACGTTGTGGATTTGATTCCTAGTAGGGGTTGTGCAGGAGGCAGTCAATCAATGTTTCTCTTTCATCAATGTTTCTCTCTCTCTAAAATCAGCAAAAACATTTTTTAAAAATAAAAGAATGGGTTAAGAACCAAAAGTCTGAAACTCCTGTTTTACTCTGATGAACATGCTATGCTGGGGTAAGGACCAGACAGTCCCACCAAAAAAACCCAGTATAATCAGGCAGGTACTAGCATTCAAAATCAAAACAAGGTGGAACTGGAGGAAGGATCTTAGAGATTAGTTAGTTCAATTCCTTCATTTTTCAAATGAGAAAAGTGAAGATTAGAGACATGAATTGCTTACCTAAGTTCACATGGTCCTCTATAAAACAGGACCATGTGGATAAAAAAGGTGACTTGAAATTTTATTTTATTTTATTTTTAAATATATTTTATTGACTTTTTACAGGAAGGAAGGGAGAGGGATAGAGAGTTAGAAACATCGATCAGCTGCCTCCTGCACACTCCCCACTGGGTATGTGCCCGCAACCAAAGTACATGCCCTTGACCAGAATCGAACCTGGGACCTTTTAGTCCACAGGCCGACGCTCTATCCACTGAGCCAAACCGGTCAGGGCTGAAATTTTAATTACAATACAAGCAACCCCCTTCTTTCTGAACCAAACAAAGGCACTTGTTCCAAGGTTCTAGAAAAAAGAGCTAAGATGTCTCATATTGGGTAACATTATTAAAGGGCACAACACTCCAACAAACTTAAAAGTAGCAGCTGGAAGTTGGAACCCAAATCACCTTGCTGTTGTTAATTAAGACAATTTCACTTGTCAGTCCTGAAGCTCCAGTGTCACATTATGATCTTCTGAAGAAATATTATAATAGACCTTAATTTGGCCTCTCCCAAAAGGAAAGGTTAATGTGCTCCAGAATTGATGCACTCAACTGTTCAGTTAGGAAAAGGCCTATTTCCAGCACCAGGTGTTTCCATCACTGTGTCTCCTAGGATGCAGAGTTGAAATTAACAGAATGGCACCTGCTGTAAATGATCGCACAGTCTGCTCTGGTGTCCCCAGAATAATTAGTCAAATAGCGCGCGCGTGCGTGCGTGTGTGTGTGTGTCGGGGGGAGAAGGAGGATTCAATAATTATCTCAACTAAACTCAGGACTTGGGTAAAATGAATTTACCATCTTCAGATTAGAGGTTGCATTGGCCTTAAAACTAGTTATCTATAGGAATTTGAAGCTCAGAGACATTAAGTTGCTTGTGCAAACTCACAAAATTAGAAAGCAGTATGACCAGGTAGAGAACAGAAGTATTTTAACTTCTAGTCCACCTTACCAACACCAATCTACCTCAGCATTTTTGTTTTTCAAATACAAGGAAAGTTTATTAGAAAGTCACAGAGGTAGAAAAGGTGAGCCAGCTGGGCTGTGTGGGCTCAGGAACAAGTTAGAGGCAAAAGAAGAGCCCTTGGAGCTTAGGAGAGCGAGCAGTGTGGGTCTTGAGGGAAGAGGAGGAGGTAAGGTGTGTGCATGCAAGCTCCAGAGGGAGCCCCCCTCAGTATTTCTTTAACTATGGCTAGGCTAAGCCAAACCCCAATTCCCACTGCTATGCTTATATCCCCTACCATACTTAATGGACAAGAAAAGGATGAATGCTGGCTTCTCAGCTATTTGGTCACTGGGCCCTTCAATCCTGCTCCACTGAAAAGAACTGGGAAATGGGCTGCACCACCAGTTTCTTCAACTATAGGACCTAAGAGACTTGGGATCAATTTAAATCAAACATTTACTGAGCACCTATATGAAGGAGGCCATGTACTTTAAAATAAAAACAACTTTAAAAAAAAGGAATGCCTAGCCTATTTTAAAATGAATTTGAAGTAGTTGCCAAGATACATGAGACAGCCATGGCCTCTGCTCTGCACTAATTCACAATCTGGTGAAGGAGACACACATGTACAAGTAAAATAATACAAGACAGGCTATATTTAATACCATAATAAAGGTACAAACAAATGACCATGGAACAACCAGATTTACCATTTACCTTCTTCTTATACCTCAATTCAGTCAAGAATTCTCTTGTGGGTCTTTCAGTTCCTCCATGCACTTATTTACAATAGAACAATCCCAACTGCAGAGTAGCAGAAAGCAGACTCAGAGAGAGAACTTTAGAATCCCAGCTTTGCCATTTATTAACGATTTGAACACTACTTAACTTCTGAGAAGTTTCCTTACCCATAAAATGGGGCCAACAATTTCTTAGGAGAAAGTGAATGATAGAATGTGTGAAAGTGCTGATTTACATTAAGCTTACAAAAATGTTTTTGAATTTTAATGTAACCAGGTCTTCTTTGTAAATATTAGGCACTCATTAAATATTGGTTGGATGAATATTCTGAAAAAGTTTCTTATTTCCAACTTATCATGAAATTCCTCTATCCTTAATTCCAGTTACTTCTAAACCATTACTTTTCAAAATGTGTTCCTGAAATTCTAAGCTAGAGCTGTAAAGTTCTCTCTGAACATTACTGTAGCCCAGTGGTCACCAACCGGTGGTCTGCGGACCACTGGTAGTTGGTGAGGTTCAAAAGGTTGGCAACCGCTGCTCTAGCCCATCCATCCTGATAGTAAAATGTAAAACCTACACTAATACAAGCCCCAGCTCATATAAGCAAAAGCTGTAGGTCAGGAGCCACTTTACTAAAAATCTGATTCAGTCTGTGGAGGGCAGAGAACTCTTCTCTTTCTTTTGTGCAACACCTGACAAGTTAAGGCTTGTCAGAAAAATCAATTTCATCTCCAATGCTACCACTTCCTTTTCCTGAGTCCTGGTACCTTGACCTCTAGGGGTACGATGGGGTTTATTTTATTTTATTTCTTAATAAATCTTCATTGTTGAAAGTATCACATATGTCCCTTTTTTCCCCCATTGCCCTCTCCAACCCCCTGGTACTATGGTTCTTAAAGGTCAAAGGCTCTAACAGCGAAGTTGTTTGCTATTTTTTTTAATTTATCACCCTTTATATCTTGACTGTTATATTACAGTTTGGGATAAACTTAACAAAAATCAAGAGCCACAATTATAATCAACTGAAAGTCACAAAATGTGTCTTCAAAGGCTAACATTATGAGGAGGTAAAACTTTTATCAACCCACAAAGCAAGTATAAATGCCATAAAAATTATATAGTTAAAATACTATAGGCACTCATAAGACACTGAAAACAATTCTTTCCCTTTACTTTTGCCTCAAAAGAAGGGAGATAATGTTAATGAATTACTGCCATGTCTTAGGCATTGTGTTTTAGATGACAGATTATTTAACCATCATGGCAATTCCATGGAGTTGTTCTCTCAATTTAATAAATAAGAAAGCTGAGATTCAAGTGATCAAGTGATGGTCTCAAGGATGACATCCAATCCTATCCTATCCTGTATAATAAAAGGCTAATATGCAAATCGACCAAAGAGCAGCACGACTGGTCGCTATGACGCACACGGACCACCAGGGGGGCAGATGCTCACTGCAGGAGCTGCCCCCAGTGCTCAGTGAGCCAGAAGCCGGACTCATGGCTGGCGAGCACAGCCGCAGTGGCGGGAGCCTCTCCCGCCTCCGTGGCAACTCTAAGGATGTCCAACTGCCAGCTTAGAGTGCAGGCCGGGCTGAGTGGACCTCCCCCCATCAAGTGCACAAATTTTGTGCACCAGGCCTCTAGTAGTAAATAAAAGAACTAGGACTGGAATTCAGGCTTAGTCCTGTTCAAAGCCTCTATTCTGAAAACAAATACAATCTGGGATTAAGATAGACAACACTGAACAAAACAGACAGGGCTCTGCCCTCATAAAGCTTAGTGTCGTGTGCGGAAGACAAACATTAAATAAGTACACAAATAAATGCAGAATGAGTCGTGTACTCATAGTGGAAAAAGATCTCTAAGGAAATGACATTAAGTCTAAGACCTAAAAAATAAAGAGAAGTTGGTGGGAAAAGTGGAGTTAGAAGCCAACAGTATATGCAAAAGTCCTGAGAAAGAAGCAAGCTTATAATATTCAGAGCTGTAAGAGCGACAGAATGGCTAGGGAACAAGTAGATAAAACAACAGTCAGATTAGATAGAAGTTAAGTCATATAAGGGTCATGAAAACAAGTTTGAATGTATTCAGCATAATGAGAAACCCAGAAAAGCTATGGGAAAGCAGCATGGTCCAATCTGTTTTTTAAATGCTATTCTGGCTATGATGTAAAGAACAGATTGGAAAGAGGCTACAATAGAAGTAAAGATCCCAGTAAGGGCCAGGGAAGAGATGGAGAGCTTGAACTAATGGGTTGCCACAATAAAGAAGTACAAAGACCAGAGATATATCTGAGAGGAAGAAAGTATAGGACTAATGGACTGGAGCGGGAGGGAACATCAAAATCAAATTAAGAGGAAAAATCAAAGATAATGCTCAGATTTCTAGTGTGGGTACATGAATAGGCAGTGGTTCCATCTGCTGATATGGGAAAGACTAGAATAGATTTTGTGAGGAAATTAAAAATTCTATTTAAAACATAAATCAGCCCAGCTGATGCGGCTCAGTCGTTGAGCACTGACCCAGGAAACAAGAGGTTACTGGTTCAATTCCAGGTCAGGGCACATGCCCGGGTTGCAGACTTGATCTCCAGTAGGGGGCATGAGGAGACAGCAGATCAATGATGTTTCTCTCTCATCTCATCGATGTTCCTATCACTCTCCCACCTCTCTCTCTAAAAATCAATAAAACATTAAAATAAATAAAACACAAGTCAGAGATGCTATGAGATATCCAAATGAAGATGTCAAGTATGCAGTTAGAAGTCTGGAGCTTAGAAGGGGTACAGGTTATGGCCAGATGCTCCACTAGCCCTTCCCGTTTTAATGCTCAAGATATTCTCAAATGACAGGAGCTCCAAACCCAGCTACTTTTCACCCTCAATCTATACTTAACATAAATGGTTCGTTTTCAAAGCCCAAATAATATACCTCTCCTTGGAAAATAGTGTAGAGAGCAGGCAAGTTCTCCATGGTCTCGGGTCTTCCTGAATTCATCCTTAATGTTCTATGGCTCCTCCATATCTCTTCTGCTAAAGCTAATTCAAGTGTACTGTCACAAAGAAATAAGACAGACAACAATTTGAGACATCTGCATTAAAGAAGAAAAGTACAGACAATCCGCAGCTATTCTCTACAGAGTAATAATAACATAGATTCAACACCATGTACTTTTAATCCAAATCTCTTTTGTCTACTCTAATTGTGGAGAGTTTTAGAAACCTTGATCTTATTTCTTTTCATTGTGATACTTACCCAAGGCCATCAGTCTGCTATTTTGTTTCTTGTTTTTTAATTGCTATTGTTGGTATTCTTTTGCCAAGGAAAGGTTTTGGGGGATGAGGGGTAAATGGATCTTTAAAAGAAAGGAAACAGTAATAGTAATAAGAGCTAACATTTATCAAGCACTTACTATGTCCAGGCACTATGCTCAACACTGGACATCCAATATCTCATTTAACCCTCAAAAGTCTCAAGATATAGGTCCTATTATTATCATAGTATATAGATGAGAAAACCAAGGCTTCTGGAGATCCAATCACTATGTCTATGCCAAAAAGCCAAGAGATGGTAGAGACAAACTCTGGCTGACACCAGAGTCCACACTTTTAACCACTATGCTTACTTTTCTCCTGATAAATTGAAAACACACAAGCTCATTTTAAAAGTTCACACAATATACCCAGCCAGTGTGGCTCAGTGGTTGAGCTTTGACCTATGTACCAGGAGGTCAGGGTTCCATTCCCAGCCAAGGCACATGCCCAGGTTGCCAGTTCAATTCCCAAATAGGGGACATGTAGGAGGCAGCCAATCAATTATTCTATCTTATCATTGGTTTTTGTCTCTCCCTCTTCCTTCCTCTCTGAAACCAATAAAAATATTTTTTAAAAATATTAAAGTTCAGACAATACATTAATAATGAAGAAAATAAAATCATTTATAATTCAATGTGTTTATATCCTTTTAGACTTTTATATATGTACAGTGGTATTTTTTTTAATGGAATCATGAAATCATTCATTATTAACAGCATATATACATATATATATACACACACACACTAATGGCCCAGTGCATGAAATTCGTGCATGAGGGGGGGGGCTCCCCTCAGCCTGGCCTACACCCTCTCTAATCTGGGACGCCTTGAAGGATGTCCTACTGCCTGTTTACAGGGATCGGGCCTAATCCGGCAGTTGGACATCCCTCTCGAAATCCAGGACTGCTGGCTCCTAACTGCTCACCTGCCTGCCTGCCTGCCTGCCTGCCTGATTGCCCCATCCACTCTGCCTGCCAGCCTGCTCGCTCCCAACTGCGCCCCCCCCACCCCTGCCACCACCCCGTGCCGGCCTGCTCGCTTTCAGCTTTCATATTTTGAGTTCACTTTTTGTGTTTTTCTTTGCTTTTTACTATTTTTTCTCTTTTCTGCTTTTGACCTGTTTTCTCAACAGATTCATGACTAGAATTCAAAAAAGAAGTAGCATCTTTCTAAGACAGTTATTCTAGAAATTGGATGGGAAGGAGGGAGGTTGGACCACTAGTTGGCATTTGAAAGTCTCCCATCTTCTGATCTGTCCAGCACATAGTAAGGCTCTGTTCACTCATTCAAAAAAACTTCATTTTACAGATGAAGACACTAAGACACACAGAGGCTAAGTAACTTGCTCAAAATCACAACCCTATGAATGATGCTGATGAGATTCAAATCCTATTTACAAACATTTTTTCTTCCCTTTTTAAATTATGAAATTCTTCTGATTATTCTTGCACATTAGCATACCCTTCAAATTTCTAGTGCCTAGCAGTGTAAACTCGACTACTAAAGGTTCTGACGCAGGTGATCTTACATCTATGGCTCAATTACCACCAAATGCAAATTACTCTCAGATTTATATTTCCAACAAAAATCTCTTTTCTGAGTTCCAAACCCATATTTCAAACTGCCTCCTGGATGTCAAGAATGATTTCTCCCTTCCCCTGTCCAAAAAAAACCCACAAACACCTACCCAGTTGCCGTAAGCCAGAAAAGTAGGGAGTTACACTGAAGTCCTTTTTCCACTCCCTGAATCCAATCCATCAGCGAGCCCTACTGATTTTACCTCCTGCATACACCTTTGTCATCCGTCCAACTCTGCATTTCCACCAACACCTCAGTCCTCATTCCCAGCAGTGTATCTATCTGTCCTCCGTCTATTCACACTTTCCGCCTGACTGACCGAGCCCTCTCCCCCACCGCACTGCCCACTCCCCCGCAAAAATACACCACCACGCACAAAAACCTCATCTGCAAGGTCTGACCTCTACCCGCCTCCAGCTTCATCTTGTACCACACTCCCCTTCACCTCCCCTTCATTCCCTTCCTACTGGCCACACTGGCCTCTGTGCTTTTTAGTCATTCTCCTCCCATTGTCACGAGGCCTCTGCACACGTTGTTCTCTGCATGGAATAGTCTGCCTTCCTCTCTTCACCCACCTCATTCCAATTCTCCCTTCAGGCATCTTTTCCTCAGAGAAGCTTCCCTGCTTATTTCAGGCACTCAGAACACCAGGCGCCTCTCCTAGGTCGCACGCATTTCCCATTTCTTAGTGAGATACCTGAACATTTGTTTTCCCCACCAGACTCAAACCCCTGAGAGGTCAGGGATCATGTCTGGTTCACAACGTCACCTCCATGCTTTGCACAATAAATATCCGTTGGGCCGGCATTTTCTTCACCTCCGTCCCTCACAGGAGCACAGAGCAGGCAGGCCCTAGTAAAAGGCTGGCAGGAACAAGCCGGCCTCCTCGGTCAGGACCCTAGTGGAGGCTGGAAGACAGGCCTTTTTTCCCTGGGGGCGCCTGGCACAGGGATGGACACAGCAGGCGCTCGCTGAAGGCAGCCGTCGCGGGCCTCGGGCAGCCGTCGCGGGCCTCGGGCAGCCGTCGCGGGCCTCAGGCAGCCGTCGCGGGCCTCAGGCAGCCGTCGAGACCCCAAAGCTCTGCTCCAGCCCAGAAAGGGAACCCAGGCTACCGCATACTCGAGCTGGGACATCTGGGCCCGCCTCTGCCCCTAGCAAGCAAAACTTCGGCAGAGAAGGGCTACGCTCACACCACACCACCGAGGCACCGCCTCCAGACTCCGCAGCCGCCCGCCCCCGACCTCCCTCAGACTTACTCGGCGTCCGCTCCCGTCTCCGCGCCGCTGCATTGCGCGAAACGCCAAAACCCAGTCAGCGCGCTCCCACCCACAAGACACAGCGTGCCGAGGCGGGGCTCCAGCTCCATCCACCAATCCTGGAACCGTACTCTCGTGGCGTCAGAAAGACCTGACCAATAAGAGGAGCCCATCCGTGGGCGCTGAGAGTATTGTACACCGATTGGCCTCTCCAAGCCGGATGTTCTAGGAAAGGACTAAGTCGGGACCAGTCGGGTGGGGGCGGAGGGTGTCGAGCCGCCCGTGGTGGTGTTGAGGAGAGTGGCTACCGCCATGATTGAACAACAGAAGCGCAAGGGTCCAGAGTTGCCGCTGGTTCCAGTCAAGAGGCAGCGGCATGAGTTGCTGTTGGGAGCGGCGGGGTCGGGCCCCGGAGCGGGACAGCAGCAGGCGGCACCGGGAGCCTTGCTGCAAGCGGTGAGTGAGGGAGCCGGCGGCCTTCGGCCCTCAGCTCATCTTCCTCCTTTGAGAGCTACCCCGGGTGGTCCCGCATCGGCCCTTCCCGCCTCCTGTGGGGCGGTACGAA
Source organism: Corynorhinus townsendii (assembly GCA_026230045.1). Taxonomy (NCBI): domain Eukaryota; kingdom Metazoa; phylum Chordata; class Mammalia; order Chiroptera; family Vespertilionidae; genus Corynorhinus; species Corynorhinus townsendii. The sequence continues at coordinate 202,376,356 of JAPDVU010000002.1, forward strand.
AATCTCTACCTGGAGTTAAGCGGCCAACGCCTTCCGGATACTCCATGCGTTTCCCTGTTTGACACCCGTTTTCAGCGCCTCGATCTCCCTGCGAGATGGGTTAGAATTAAAGTTAAGGATCCTTATTTTGACCTCAAAATCAAGATCGAGGTTTTCGTATCCTAAATCTTCCAGGGATTCAGCATAGAGTAAACATTCAGAAAAGTTGCAAGAGTGGGAGGATGGGGAATGGATGAATGAATGAATGAATGAATGAGGGAAGGAATGAAACTAAGGATCTGGCTCACTTTGGGCAAGTTGTTTTTCCCTCTATTTCTCTACACTATTAACAACAACCCAAGGATAGTCAATATTCATTGATCCCTTGTACTAAGTTGTTTTATTTTAAATGAAGACTCCATTGGTAATAGCCTAAGAGTTAGGAACTGTTATTCCATTTTGTAGATGGGAAGACAAACTCTTATCGTGTAGTGATGGAAACATCTTAAACCCAGACCCAATTTTTTTTTTTTTTACATTTCTTGTAAGATAGAAGTAGTGATCATACCTCTCCTTCTGTTAGCCTCCGATAAAGAAGCATGTGTCCTCAAATCCAGCTGGCACCATTTCAAAATAGATCTGCAAACGGCTACCACGTGTGCCACCTCCATCACTAGTTCCTGATCTAAGCTATTACTATCTCACCTGGCATTACTGCAGTAGGGTCCTAACTGGTATTCCTGTTTCTACTCCTGGGTCCATTCTCAAACCAGCAGCCAGAGGAAGCCTGAATGTCAGATTCTGTTACCCTTTGCTGAAAACTTTTGGTGGCTTTCCACTTCACTCACTGTAAAACCAACATCCTTACAACCTTTTGCCCTTTTTGCCTCTTTACCTTTCTGATCTACCCATTTTCCATGGCTCACACTTGCTCCAGTCACACTGGTTTCCGTGCTCCTGCCTAAAAGTGTTTGCATTTGCTGCTTCCTCTACTGGACTACTCTTCCAAATGTTCATCTGGTTTATATACTCAGATCCTCCAAATCTTTCCGCAAATATCCCTTTTTTAGTGAGGGCTTTCCTGGTCCCCTTTAAATTGCAATGCCCAGTACTTACTAACCCACATTGCTGTGTTTTTCTTCTAAGCACCTACAACTATCTATATATTTTACTTGTGTTCTCTCTATCCCTCCTTCTCTTCCTGCTTCTCACTCGAAAGTAAACTCTGTTTATTTTCCCAGTGCCTACAACAGTGCCTGGCACATAGTATTTCTTAAAATAAATGAATAAGCTGGAAACTACTGAAGAGATTTGGGAATTATTAATAATGTACTTGTTCATCTACCTAACAAATATGAATATCAGCCCAGGTTCCAGCATATTGCGCAAGCCTGGACTTAATGTCAAGATCATAATCAAAAGGCCTTTCCCCAATAATCTGTACTCTGAACTGTTGCTCAGTTCAATCATTCACTCATTCATTAAATGAGCTAGAGATTGGGAAAAGAATGTTGAATGACACAAGCAGGATCCCTGCATTCACAGAGCTTCTTTTCTAGTAAGGAAAAAGGCAAAATGTGTAAACCAATACACAAGGAGGGAATTTGAGGTAATGATAAGTGCAGTGCGGGGACACAGTAGAATTAGTGGAACACAGAGGGGAGGTTGGGTGCTGCTTGAGTTCGATTGGTCAAGGAAAGACTTTCTAAACAGGAAATGAGCCAAACAGGAAAATCTAGGGGAAGGGGATTCCTGTCAGGGCAACAAGTGTAGAGATCCCGAGGTAGAAATGAGTTTAACATGTTTGAGCAATTAGAAGTTGGCCATGAGACAGGAGCAGGATGAGGGGTAGGAAAGTTGGTAAAGCAGGCAGACTCTGGTTATTTCAGCAGGAAGGTATCAAATTGGAGGCGTACGTTGTGAGAAGAGTTGCAGTTCTCTAGATCGGGGGAAATCCACTCTTGTTTCCCTTGTCTTTTTCCTACGTCCACTCCCTAATTTTCGGCTTCCTTTGCCAGTGTGCAATGACTATCCTGTATTTCTCTTCTTTGTTTAGGGGCCTCCAAGGTGTTCCTCCCTTCAAGCCCCAATCATGCTTCTCTCAGGACATGAAGGGGAAGTGTACTGCTGCAAGTTTCACCCCAATGGATCTACCTTGGCATCTGCAGGATTCGACCGACTGATATGTAAGGCATAGTGTTTGAATCTGAAATAATTGCTGTCTGCCAAATAGTGATTATTTTTTAAAACCTTTGGTGCCACAGAAGGTATCAGTCTGATTTGGTCACATAACAAACTACATGGTCGTGAAAATGCTAAATGATCTTGATCGTAGAACTCAGTCCATGTAGTAAATACAGAAGTAATTATGTTACTGGTTGGAAAGTGAGTTGCTCTAGTTTGAGAATATCTACCTCATGGAGGCAAATCTTGAGCTGATTTAGCAAGATAAGAATTCTAGGCTTAATGACTAAACTTATATACACTAATAAAAGAGATACGATTGACCCTCACGCCCTCGCAAAAGATGGCCGCCCCCATGTGGTCAAAGGTGGCTGGCAGGGGAAGGTAGTTGTGGGCGATCAGGGCAACAGGGGAGGGAGGGCAGCTGGGGGGGACCAGGCCTGCAGGGGAGGGTAGTTGGGGGAAACCAGGTCTGCAGGGAGGGCAGTTGGGGGAACCAGGCCTGCAGGTAGGGCAGTTGGGGTGGGACCGAGCCGGCAGGGGAGCAGTTAGGCATCAATCAGGCTGGCAGGGGAGTGGTTAGGGGGTGATCTGGCTGGCAGGCAGGCAAGTGGTTGGGAGCTAGCAGTCCCGGATTGTGAGAGGGATGTCCAACTGCTGGTTTAGGCCCTATCCCAACTGGCAGTCGGACATCCCTCAGGGGTTCCCAGATTGGAGAGGGTGCAGACTGCACTGAGGGACATATTCCGCCCCCCCGCCCCCCTTGCACAAATTTCTTGCACCAGGCCTCTAGTGGGAGTAATAAAGAGAAAGAGACCATTTCTTTTCCCTGAAGGCAGGAGACCCTCTTGGCTCATTCTCAGAATCTTAGCATATGAGAAGGAAGGGGGACTCTTAAAGTGGCAACTCACTTGGATAATCTTACCTGTACATCATTAGGATTTGCTACCAGATTCTCAACTCCTAGTCAGGAAAACCAATTTTTTGAGAAATAGGTAGAGAAAATCACATTGGGGGAGTCATGAGAAAAAGTGAAAAAGAAGGTAACGAAGCCTCTGGCTTTATTTCTTCTGCCATTTGCTGCATTGTGAGATGAAATTAAGTCTTTGCTTATAACTCCGTACCTCAGGGTGGATGATAATTGTCTGTTTTGATTTAGGTGTTCTAATTCTATGATCCTTAAACTTTCTGGTGGCCAAGCATCTGGAAGGCTTAGGCATCTTTGTAGAACATCCATAACTACCTATATGTACCTTATTATGTATAGAGGTGTTCCTTAATAATTCTCATAAAATTTTACTCCTTGCTAGAGCAAGCTCACTGAGGATAGCAACTGTCTATTCATTTACCTCGTTTTATCCCAGTATCTGACATGTTATAGGTACTTGCTACATATGGATTAAGTAAATGTCAGATAAAATCATTGCCATGTGACCTTCAAGTCATTTGCGGCTTCCTCCATTTTCCATAAGTGCTGCTATTTTACAGTCTGTTTATATTCATAGGAGATGAGCAATAGTGAGTGTCAGCTTTTTTAATAATATAGGAAATTTAAGATTTAAAAAATTATATCCACTAACTTTTTACCTTATAAAATGTGAAAATATTGCATTATTTTTGTTGCAATGTCAGGAAAATTGGCCCAGCTGGTAGAACCAATAGTGTTCTAAGCACTATTGTTCTGATAAATTCATAGGTACCCTTCCCATGGCCAGTAATAAATTCCTTTTTGCCTAGCAATGCTCACAGAACTCCTGTCTTCCTAACAGTGTTGTGGAATGTCTATGGTGACTGTGATAACTATGCAACATTGAAGGGACACAGTGGAGCAGTGATGGAACTGCATTATAATACAGATGGCAGGTGGGTATTCTGCATAGTGGAATGACAGCTGCTACTTACACTAATTCTTCTTGGCATCCTTTCACTTTGATCCTTGAGTTTTCTCTCAGGAGACCATGCTATCAAAAACTGCTGCATTTGGGCAATTGCTTTATTCTATCACTGTCACGCCAAGAAAGGTGTTTATTGTTCCTTGTAGGCATTTAAAAATACATCATCTCTATCATCTAATATATCAACATCTCAGACAAATTTGTTTTCTTTCTTAAGACATAAAACAAATAATTTTTATATGTATAAATTAGCTATTTTTATTATGAAAGTAGTAAAATATTATTTTGAGAAACTAAGGGAAAAGAACAGAACAAGGAAAAAATAGCCCATATTCCTGCCAGTCCAAAGAGAATCCTATCTAATAAAATAGTAATATGCAAATTAACCATCACTCCACTACACCCACAAGCCACACCCACCAGCCATTCCCGAGCAAGTATGCAAATTAACCCAACCAAGATGGCTGTGGGCACTGAGCAAGCAGGAGGCTTGGGTTTCTCGGGCAATGGAGGAAGCCAAGCTTTCCGCACACTCTGGGGCTCAGGCCTCCAATCAAGGCTACAAAGTTTCAATTATAGAAGATAAAAAAATCCCAGCAAAAATGGCGGCACCCACAGAACTGGAGAGAGCAGGAGGCTTGAGTTGCCCCCGGCGATGAAGGAAGCTAAGCTTCAGCAGCCCTGGCCGGCCTTAGCCTCTGCTTAAGGCTACAAAGTTTCAATTATACAAGATAAATAAATCTCAGATCCCAGGGCCTCTGCTTGGGTCTCTGGGGGGTGTGGCCGGCCTGCAAACCACCACAGGCCCTTCGCCCAGGCCACCCCAAGCCTCAAGGGAACCCCCACCCTGATCCAGGACACCCTTCAGGGCAAACTAGCCGGCCCCCACCCGTGCACTAGGCCTCTATCCTATCTAATAAAAGAATAATATGCAAATTGACTATCACTCCAACACACAAGATGGCTGCCCCCATGTGGTCAAAGATCCTGCCCCCGTGTGGACACAAGATGGCCAGCAGGGGAGAGCAGTTGGGAGAAACCAGGCCCGCAGGGGAGGGCAGTTAGGGGCGACCAGGCCCGCAGGGGAGGGCGGTTAGGGGCGACCAGGCCCGCAGGGGAGGGCGGTTAGGGGCGACCAGGCCCGCAGGGGAGGGCGGTTAGGGGCGACCAGGCCCGCAGGGGAGGGCGGTTAGGGGCGACCAGGCCCGCAGGGGAGGGCGGTTAGGGGCGACCAGGCCCGCAGGGGAGGGCGGTTAGGGGCGACCAGGCCCGCAGGGGAGGGCGGTTAGGGGCGACCAGGCCCGCAGGGGAGGGCGGTTAGGGGTGACCAGGCCCGCAGGGGAGGGCGGTTAGGGGCGATCAGGCTGGCAGGGGAGCGGTTAGGGGTGATCAGGCTGGCAGACAGAAGTGGTTAGGGGTGATCAGGAAGGCAGGCAGACGAGCAATTGGGAGCCAGCAGTCCTGAATTGTGAGAGGGCTGTCCGACTGCCCACCGGGATCGGGCTTAAACAGGCAGTTGGACATCCCTCGAGAGGTCCCATATTGGAAATGGTGCAGGCTGGGCTGAGGGACACACACCCCCGTGCACGAATTTCATGCACCAGGGCTCTAGGAACTTAATATGATATATTTTTCTCAGGCCTTTTTCCTACTCAAAACTGTTTGGTTTTTACTTATATGTTAGAGCTACGTTTGCGATCTTGTCTGCTGCTTTTTTCCCTTAACATTATTCACCTAACATACTATTTATCATAAACATTTTAATAATTGCATAATTTTAGAATCATTAAAAGTAATATAGAAATGTGTTTATAAGAGGTATTAATCCCATTGGATATTTCAGTAAATATTCATTGTTTTAAACCTCTGATCTGAAAACCTAGGGTTCCTTGAATCAACTGGTACATAGCCTTGTATACATTTTCTTATTAATATTTGAGTAAAGAAAGCCTTATAAAATAATTATAACTTAAAAATTGTCCTCAGAGACCAAATAAAAACTTTGAATTTTGGGGAAAAGTTTGGAGTTGCTGAGCCATTGGGTTAAGAATTGCTAGTCTCTCTTACTTCCGCAGCAGGGAGTGATTAAATATTTCCAAGTGGGAGGATGTCTTATGTATAAAGTCTTATCTATCACAAAGAAGAAAAAGATTGAGAAAACTACTGTATTAAATGTTTACTTTATCATGGGGAATGATAGAAGGAAATTTTTTTTTTTACTAGGGTAGACCTTATAACGGATCTAAAGCACCAATAGGATTTTGGTAGATAGGGCGAGGCAGGCATTCCAGCATCATGTGCTGGACTGTCAGAGGACATGTCAATGATCTTAAAGGGTTGGGCACATTTTGGTAAGTGGGGAAGATAGCTTGCTGGTGTTTGTATTCACTTATTTTTGTTGTTGTTGTTCTTCCTCTTACCTTCTAGTATGCTCTTCTCAGCATCCACAGATAAAACTGTGGCAGTGTGGGATAGTGAAACAGGTGAGAGAGTTAAAAGGCTGAAGGGACATACTTCCTTTGTGAATTCCTGTTATCCAGCCAGGAGGGGCCCCCAGCTTGTCTGCACTGGCAGTGATGATGGTACAGTTAAGGTAGGTGATGTTGTCTCTCTGAGTGTTGCAATTTCTGAGGTGACATAATGTGAACCTTATTATGCCTTCCCCTCTGTGTTGTACCCTCCTCGCCACAACTTTGTTTTAGCAGTCATTTCCCAAACAGACGCTTTAAGTATCTAACAGAACCAAATCAAACCATGGTGACTTGGATTAAAATGGACCACCTGAATTGGATTCTTGGCTCAGTTGTTTACTTAATTGTGTGGTCTTAGGCAGTTTTTCTTATCCTCGGTTTCTCAGTCTTTATAATGGTGATAGTAGTATACATGTCTTACAAGGCTATTGTGAAATTAGTCAGTATATAGAAAGGTCATTACATGGTTTAGTAACACAGGATGAGATCTTAAAGGTCATTTAGTCCAATGATTTCCAACCTGTGTGCTTATCAGAATCACCCAAAGTATCTGTTAAAAACAAAAAACAACCAGATTCTGGTTCAGTAGGTCTGAAGTGAGATTTTTTTTTTTAAAAAAAAGACTATTTTTAAAGCAGTTGTAGGTTCACAGCAAAATCGAGGACAAGATATAGTGATTTCCTATATATCCACTATCCCACATATGCACAGCCTCCCCCACCAGAGTGGCACATTTGTTACAATTGATGAACCTACATTGACACGTCATAATTACCCAAAGTCCATAGTTTACATTAGGGTTCACTTTTAGTATTGTACATTCATTGGATTTGGACAAATGTATAATGACATGTATTCATCACTATGGTATTATACAGGGTATTTTCACTGCCCTAAAAATCCTCTTTTTTCTGCCTATTCATCCTTTCCAAGCCCTGGCAACCATTGATCATTTTACTATTTCCATAATTTTGCCTTTCCCAGAATGTCATATAGTTAGAATTAGACAATATATAGCTTTTTTCAGATTAGTCTCTTTCTCTCAGTAATATGCATTTTAAGATTTATCTGTGTCTTTTCATGGCTTGATAACTAATTTCTTTTTAGTGCTGAATAATATTCCATTATTTACATATTTACCTACTGAAGGACATCTTAGTGGCTTCCAAGAGTTGGCAATTATGAATAAGCTGCTGTAAACATTCATGTGCAGGTTGTGTGAACCTACAATTTTAGCTCCAGTGGGTAACTGTCAAGGAGTGCAACTGCTGGAACGTATCATAAGAGTATGTTTAGCCCTGGCTGGGGTGCCTCAGTTGGAGCATTGTCCCATACACCCAAAGGTTGCAGGTTCAATTCCTAGCCAGGATACATACCCAAGTTGTGGGTTCAATCCCCAGTATGGGAGGCAAGCGATCAGTGTTCTCACTCATATTGAAGTCTCTTTCCTCTCCCTTTCTCTCTCTAAAATCAATAAAAGTGTGTCCTCAGGTGAGGGCTTAAAGATAAAGAGTAGGTTTAGTGGTCCAGAGTAGCATGTCAGAGCCCAAGTGAGGTGAGGAGGGCATCCACACAGGACAGGGAAGCAGCCTGGGGAATTGGAGGGTGAGGAAGGAGGCACTGCCCAGCATGGAGAGTCAGTGCCCTAGTGGAGTAAAAGGATTATCTACACATTGGTGGCAGAGACAATATAGTGTCAGAACCGTAGCTGAGGGTGCCCACACAGGGCAGGTGTCTGAGGCTGAGTAGGATGAAGATGGCCTCCCTAGGTAAGGGCAGCCTAGAGAGGGGTATTACAGCCCAAGCAGAATGAAGAGGGTGTTCGTTCACACAGAGGGATGACCCAAATGGGATAAGAAAAGGGTCCACATAGAGTTAGCCGAGAGTGGAAATCACAGTTCAGGGAAAAGGGTGTCTATTCAGGGGAAGGGTGGAAGAGGATATGGGGGGTTGGTTATACAGGAAGCTTGATCAAATAAGTATAATAGAAGACAGACAACTCACCATCAGAGAGAGGAGTTACCAAAACCGAAGTGGAGAAAACTAAAATGCATCGTGTGTGGTTGGTATCAAATTGGAAGTATCAGTGTGAATTCATGACATTCAATATACAAACAGATAGAGAAAAAAATGAATGTAGATGTGTATGTATATACCTATGTATACATATGTTTTCTAACTGACCACTGAGAGGGTTTAGGAATATTAACAACGCAACAGCAATGAGGACATCTACTGCTCAGGTCTTGGCCTTTAAAGTACCATTTTCCACTAAAAGGAACCAGATCTCCTTTTAGGACTGGGCAGAGAACGTACTAGATGAGCCTTGAACATCTTATGCAAGAAAACTTGTCAAAGAACATCTTAATCAAATTATCAAATTGAACTTTATTAGTAACTAGAGGCCCGGTGCATGAAATTATCCATCTTTTTTAAAAAATATTTTATGAATAATGCTGCTACAAACATTCATGGGCAAGTGTTTGAACACCTATTTTCATTTCCCTCAGCCATATATCTAGGAGTCCGATTGCTGGGACTTAATGGTAATACTATGTTTAACTTTTTGAGGGACATCAAAGTTTTCCATAGCAGCCACATCATTTTACATTCTCATCAGCAATGTATGAGATTTTTTCAATGTAAGAACCCCCAATTTTTTTACATCCTCACCAACACTTGTACTTTCTATGTGAGTTTGTTACTGTTATTAATATCGTTACATCTTAATGAGTGTGAACTGGTACCCAGTTATTGTTTTTTTATTTATGATGTTGAGATCTTTTCATGTGGTTATTGGCCCTTGTTATGTTTTCTGAAGAAAAATTTTTTTTTAATATTTTTATATATTTCAGAGAGGAAGGTAGAGGGAGAGTTAGAAATATCACTGATGAGAGAGAATCATTGATTGGCTGCCTCCTGCACTCCCTCCGAGGATCGAGCCCTCAACCCGGGCATGTGCCCTGACTGGGCGTTGAATCGTGACCTCCTGGTTCATAGGTTGACGTTCAACCACTGAGCCACGCCAGCTGGACCTGTAGAGAAATATTTATTCAAGTCCTTGCCCATTTATTAATTGGGCTTGTTGTATTTTTGTTGTTGAGGTATAATAGTTCTTTGTCTGGATACTAGACCTTTCTCAGATATGGGATTTGCAAATATTTTCTCCCATTGGCAGTTATTTCATTTTCATGACACTCTCCTTTGATGTACAACAGTTTTCTGTTTTTATGAAGTCTAATTTATCTATTTCTTCTTTTGTCACTTGTGCTTTTGGTGTCCTATCTAATAATTCATTGCCATATCCATGGTCATGAAGATTTATCCCTTTGTTCTCTTCTAAGAATTTTATAGTTTTAGCGTTTACATTTAGGTCTTTCATTCATGTCAGGTTAAATTTTACATGTGGTGTGAGGTAAGGGTCTAGCTTCAACTGGTTATTCAGTTGTCCCAGCACCACCTGTGAAAAAACTTAATTTCTTTCATCTGTGTGGGCTCTACTTTTTGCTGCTTCTTTGCCTCATAATTTTTTTGTTGAAAACTAGACATTTGAATATTATAATACTAGAGGCCCACCGCATGAAATCCCATGAGACTGGGCATGCTGCAGGACCCAGCGTCAAGTCCCCACACACCCACGTGTGCCTTGCGCGCACGCAGCCCTGTCCACCTTGAAGACAGTTGTGGACGGAGATAAGAATAGTTTCCTGCCCTAACCTTTCCTTCTCAGGAGCACTTAAATTGACCTTCATTGGAAGATGAGAATTGAACGGAGCAACACTTCTTGTTTTCATGAAGACATCATATGACGTTCAGCAGGTGCCTTTTGGCATTTGGTCGTGACACTGTGACGACTATTGGTGTCACGACCACGGGGTTTTTATAATAGAGGTGGCAACTCTGGAAATTAGATTCTCCTCAGAGTTTGTTGTTGTTGCTGCTTGTTGTAGCTATTATTTATTTAGTGAATTTTCTGGTGTAATTTTATAAAGTTGCATGTAGCCACTGAAGTCTCTATTTCATTAGCTTAGTGGTTTGCTAATGGTTGGGCAAAGATTTCCTTAATTGAGGGGATAGGAGGGGTTCTCCTAGTCTTTGCAGATTGCCCATGTTTATGTGTTGGGGCCTGCCTTCACCTCTCAGCCAGGCAGTTCCAACTTTGCATTAGCCTTCATTTCCTGCTTGTACAGAGCCTGCAGGTGAGAGTGTGGGGCCTTCTCGATTATTTTCTGAGCATGTGCTCAGCCTTGGGCATGCAAATGAGCTTTAGGGTCCCAGGAATGTATTAGTGCTTTTCAAAGCCTCTCCTGTGTTCCAGGTTGTCTCATTCTCCCACTTTCAGTCCCCAGTGTTTGGCTGTCTTTTGTTTGCCCAAACTGTTAGTCCTTGCCTCAGCAAGCAAAGCCTAGTGCTTTATTTGCCTGTAAATGTTTTGGATAAGTACCTCTGCCTTGGGAGAGTTCCAGATTAGGCAAAATAAAGGAAAACCCTTTGAGCTCATCCTTCAGGGTGCCACCAGACAGGTAAAAACAACCACGTTTTTTAAGAATAAGGAATAAGGTCCATTTTGTTCCTTCCTATCCTGGGAACCTATACTGGGAATATGGGCTATTGTCTTCAAAGGTATTGTTGAGTTAGGGCAGTGGTCGGAAAACTGCAGCTCACGAGCCGCGGTTTGCCACTCTGTTGACTAATGAGTTTGCCGACCACTGGTTAGGGCGATGTACATATTTTTTAATGTGAGTTGTAGCCTACTAATAAGGTAGGACCTACCATTTGAACACACTGGTCTAATTAGTATCCTTGCTGTGCTAAGGACATATGAACTAAGCAGGTAGAGGTTTTCCACTCTAAGGGCATATTGATCAACTATGTTTATTTAAATTTTAACAAAGGACTCTGAAAATATAACCAAAGTGATTTGTTTCACCAATCTTCAGATACACTGGCGAAATTGTGGTCACTTCTCACCATGTTCCGAGGCTACCCAAAGAAGTTTCTGAACCGGCCCCTATTAGAGGTGGATTCACCTCTACCAAGTCCTTGGGCTAAAGGGTATATTATGCAATTACTTCTTGAAGTGCTGTTACTGTAGACTCTTATGTTTTCTGCTTCAGCTTTGGGACATCCGGAAGAAAGCAGCCATCCAGACATTTCAGAATACCTACCAGGTGTTAGCTGTGACCTTCAATGACACAAGCGATCAGATTATTTCTGGTGGAATAGACAATGATATCAAGGTATGTTTGGTGTTTGTGTTAAATTTCCCTTTCACTGTCTTTACAGAGGAGAATCTTTTCAAACTTCTGAGATTGTGGTAGCTTACACTTAATAACAATGAGAAGGAACATAGTAATTTAGATCTTGCTTTCTTCTGTCCTATCTTTATGGATTTCCTAAGTAAAGGGTTGCTCGTATAAATGCATCTAATACTTATGTAGTGCTTACTTTGTGTCAGGCATTGTTCTTAGAGCTTTATGTTATTAATTGATTTAATTGTCTCTGTTTTCACACATTATTTTTGCCTAGGAATACTCTTCTCCTTTGTTAAAGTAAAAAAGTACCTCATCTTTCATACCTTGCCCAAGTGCTTCATTGAGAGCAGAGATTGTGACCTTTTTTTTAAAATCAAGTACTTTCCACTAATGAGATGCAAAATATTTTGCTTAAGCCTGGTTGGTGTGGCTCAGTGATTGAGTGTCAACCCATGAACCAGGAGGTCACAGTTTGGTTCCTGATAAGGGCACATGCCCAGGTTGTGGGCTCGATCCCCAATAGTGGGGAGTGTGCGAAAGGCAGCTGATCAGTGATTCTCTCTCATCATTGATGTTTCTATCTCTCTCTCTCCCTCTCCCTTCTCTCTCTAAAATCAATAAAAATATATATAATTTTTTTCCCCTTAAATTAGTGCCCTACTCGCTCTTTCTGTTGCAAATCCCAATACATTTTGGCCTATACAAATACCATGTGCAGGCCCTACGGGGCAAAGTCTGGAAATAGCACTCAAGTGCTGTGAGGGATGGTGAATTGCATTCTCTCTTGGTTGTTAATAAAGCTAAAGATTTCAGCAGTGTTTTCTCTGAAGAAGAGGAACAATAGCTTGAATAAAAAAGTGTCAGCCATTTTAAGTTTTCTTGATTATTGAGTCAACACACATCTTGACGAAAAAATTATTGTATATAAAGCGTGTTGGATTCCACACATGAATGAACTATTGATGGGGGGAGTGGAGTTGTCTGCCTTGTGTATTGCTTTGACAAACAACACCAAACACCTTTCTAGATGAGGCACGTGCCTTAGCTGCTAAAAGGGACACCAGAATTTATTTTTTAACTTAGAAAAACTACATGGCAATATTTAATCAAATTTGGAGGAAATTTTGTACAATACCAACAACATTAACAAAATTGCTATTCCTTTTGTATGTGACATTCCAGACCATTTCTATTTTCTTTTATATGTTTTCACATCATTACAGTCTATGTAAATATAAATATTATTTTGTATTCTTTATATTTGCTTAATTCCTCACATTTTTACATTTGGTCTTCAGAGTGATTTTTAGGAGTAGCTTGATGATACCTACCAGTTATTGAGGGCCTTCTGTATGCGAGGCATATATATGCTAAGCATTTTTTTGTTTTATATTGTTTTGTTTTTCTTAATCCTCACCTGGGGATACTTTTCCACTGATTTTTAGAGACAGTGGAAGGGAGGGCAAAGACAGAGAGAAACATCAATGTGAGAGAGAGAGACATCCATTGGTTGCCTTCTGCACGCACCAAGGCCAGGGCTAGGGATCGAACCTGCATCCGAGGTACATACCCTTGACCGGAATGTGTTGACGAGCCATAACTTAATAAACAATATTTTTTTCTGTTTGACATTAAGTTTCTTCCAGCTGAAATGTTTCTCTTACATTTCCTACACAGACATATTTATTCTTTTAATAAATATGCTTTTTTATAATGTATATGTGTGTGCATATATGTAATATATGACATTAAATGAAAAATTTTAAGTCTATCTTTGCATATTACCTTGTTTTATACATTTTATATGCAATCATGTCTTTTATATAACATGTTTACTTGTTTTTATATAGTTATTAGAGGCCTGGTGCACAAAATTCGTGCATGGGGAGGGGTGTCCCTCAACCCAGCCTGCACCCTCTCCAATCTGGGACCCCTCGAGGGATGTCCGAGGGCCCATTTAGGCCCGATCCTGGTGGGCAGTCAGATAGCCCTCTCACAATCCAGGAATGCTGGCTCCCAACTGCTTGCCTGCCTACCTTCCTGATTGCCCCTAACCACTTCTGCCTGCCAGCCTGATCACCCCCTAACCACTCCCCTCCCAGCCTGATTGATGCCTAACTGCTCCCCTGCCGGCCTGTTTTCCCCTAACTGCCCTCCCCTGCAGGCCTGGTCCCCCCCAACTGCCCTCCCCTGCAGGCCTGCCCCCACCCCCCCCAACTGTTCTCCCCTGCAGGCCTGGGTCCCTCCCAACTGCCTTTCCCTGCAGGCCTGGTTGCCCCCAACTTCCTTCCTCTGCTGGCTTGGTCACCCCTAACTGCCCTCCCCTGCAGGCTTGATCGCCCCCAACTACCCTCCCTTGCAGGCCTGGTCCCTCCCAACTGCCCTTCCCTGCTGGCCATCTTGTGGTGGCCATTTTGTGTCCACATGGGGGCAGGATCTTTGACCACATGGGGGCAGCCATCTTGTGTGTTGGAGTGATGGTCAATTTGCATATTACTCTTTTATTAGATAGGATAGTTTATTTAAGCATTTTTAAAAATATGTTTTATTGATTTCAGAGAAGAAAGGAGAGGGAGAGATAGAAACATTGATGAAGAGAGAATCATTGATCAGCTCCTGCATGCCCTACACTGGGGATTGAGCCTGTAATCCAGGCATGTACCTTGACTGAGAATTGAACTGTGACCTCCTGGTTCATAGACTGTTAGTTTACCTTAATATTTGACATTTATTTGTTTGTATCTATCTAGTCAAATATAGTAACTTGCCTCCCTTTTTAGAAAGAGGAGTTTTTTCTCTTTGATAGAAATCCTATATTTTGTGATAAAGTAATTCTTGCTGTAGAGCCAGTTTAAGAAGGGATACCAATTTCTCTGGGCAGTTGACTCTTTAGTAATTCTACTTATTTCTTTGCTGTTCACAACTTGATTTCTGAGAGCACCTTCTTGTTTTGTAGGTCTGGGACCTGCGTCAAAACAAGCTGACCTACACCATGAGAGGTCATGCAGATTCAGTGACTGGCCTGAGTTTAAGTTCTGAAGGCTCTTATCTTCTGTCCAATGCAATGGACAATACAGGTAACTTTGGAAAGGAAAGCACTCCAAATGCCTAAGAAAGTGGGCATTGGGTGTTAGAAATGTGTGCTGGGCCCAGCTGGGCGTGGTTCAATGATTGAGCATCAACTCTGAACCAGGTTCAGTTCCTGGTCAGAGCACATGCTGGGGTTGTGTCTCCATCCCCAGTGTGGGGCATGCAAAGGGCAGCAAATCCATGGTTCTCTCTCATCATTGATGTTTTTATCTCTCCCTCTCTCTTCCTCTCTGAAATCCAATAAAAACTTTTTTTTTTTAATGTGTGCTAGGATAAATAAGGGTCCAAGGATAGAGTCAAGGTGGCTTACAGACTTTCACCAGAGCAATTAGGAGAACACATAATAGAAAAAGGATTCTAGTCCCAGATCTGCCACCTATTCCCTGAGCAACTTTGCACATAACACTTCTCTTGGCATCAGTTTCTACACTGATAAAGAAGAGGACTGGACTTTACTTCTAAGGCCATTTTAGCTCTGGTATGCTGTGAATCCAATGCTATATGGGTTCAAGCAAGATACGAGAAACTCTTAATTTGTTTTTTGAAAAAGATGAGAGTCTGGAGGTTCATCCAAGGCAGTTCTCAGGCATTTTCAGAGAGCTCCAACTTGGATGATCAAAAGACCTATTGAATCTCAATTGTGCTCTTTCTGCCGTTATGTCTTCCTTCCCCACGCATTGTTGTGACAAGAGGCCCTCATTAAAACATCTCAACATTCTGAATTTACACACACTCTTATCTTTGCTTGTTTTTGAGTTGTTGAGTAGGAGAATGGATGTAGCAGAAAAGGAGGATGGCTTGTTGGATTATATGCTTAATATTTTTGGAAATACCCCTTAGGTACACAAGTTCATAGGCTTGTTGGGAGGTGGTGTTTTCACTGACATTTTGTAATGAAAACAGTGCCTAGCATTCAATGCGTGCTCAATATTTGTTGAATGCATGAACATTCTTTACCTTCTGACTGTATTGTCAGCTCTGTAGCAAACTTTTATGCATAGTTTTGCCTTTTTATGCCTCTCTGACTTGAAGGATTTTTTTTTTTCACACTGCTCACTGTGGGTATTTATACATATATTCTGATTTCAGTGGATTTACCATTGACTGAATCTAACATTGTTTACAGTAAGGAAAGATGAGATTCCCTAAATGGTTATTAAATTAAGAAGAAGAGGAATTTCTTGTTATGGCTATATAATAAAATTATAAATTCTTTATTTTTGTTTATTGCCTCCAATCTTTTAGAACCCTTTCACATATATCATCATATAGAAATGTGTGCTGGGCCCAGCTGGGCATTAAATGTGTGCTGGGCATTAAAATGTCCTTGCCTTTTTATAGAGGAGACCAAAACACAAAGAACCTCACTATTTATCTGATACTACCCATGTATATAGTATAGCTAAAATTAGAATCAAAGTTCGCTTTCTGATTCTTGGTACAGTGCTCTTTTGATATATATTTGACCTTGTTCAAGTTTAGACTGCCAGGTGCCCCTCTGAGCAAATTTATAAAAGGTTAGTCCTGAGTTTGATTTTTATAGATTGCGTGTCACAGTAGTCAATGATGGTTAGATTGTCATATCAAAGCTTTGCTAACTGTGACTCTTTGGGTTGGCAGAGGAGTCATTTGCAAAATGTTCTGTTGAAATCAGTGTCACACCCAAGTATTCTGTGATGCAGATCCCCAGCAGTGTGTGTGACATTTCTCCTTCCTGCCCCCTCAGCTTTCCTCTGTGCCCATAGACCCAGTTAATGGGACTTGAATGCATTTTATTCCTCTGAGCAAAAGGAAAGAGCCTTACCAGGTAGTATTACACCATATTGACCTCCTCCTCCCCCCAGGAAATAGCATCTGTCAATTTCAGCTGGGTTCTCAGGGGGCCTCTGGCTGATAACTGTTTTGCTTGGTTTATTTGAATTTGCAGTGCGGGTCTGGGATGTCCGGCCATTTGCTCCCAAAGAGAGATGTGTAAAGATATTTCAAGGAAATGTCCACAACTTTGAAAAGGTGAGTTCTGCATAGCAAAGGAGTTCTGTCCTTTTGATTCAAAGAAACATTGAAGACTGTGTTAAGGTGCAGTATCTACATATATCAAATCATTATGTTGTACACCTAATACAATGTTATGTCAGTTTTATCTCAATTTAAATTTTAAAAGAGAGATGGCTCTGAGGCTAGAGATCAATAGCTCTACTAAGGGACTGCATTCCAGTAACACTGTTTTCCATCGAAACTGTCCTTGCTAGAAATAAAACTAGTAGAAGGGTCGGGTAGAAGGCAGTCATATAGATAAATGGTGATGGCGCCAACCCTCCAATTTAGGATTTCCCACTTCAGTAAGACACTCATTTCCCTTTAATTCTTTGGTTACGTTAACCCTCTTAGGTTTGTGTTCCAAATGAAATCCAGGCTCCCAGGGCTACCCAAAAAACCTCCGTCACCTCCCAGTGACCAGCTGTTTAGAGCCCTGAGACTACATCTCTCTGCAGTAAGCACCGTGGCCCAAGTTCTGAAAGACAGAAGTGTTTTTCTAAACTCGCAAAGCCCAGGTCAGCTCTTAAAAGCAGCTTTTCCCCACGATAATTTGATAATAGAGACTAATGGTTTTCTTTTGAGATCCCATTAAGATTATTTAACTTTGTAAATGAAATTTTATTTTTTTGTTGGATTTGGGTTTTTTTCCCTTCAAGATGAAGTTTTTAATAAGGATCAAGGTAAATGGAGCAAAGGGAGCCTCCATTTGTAGGTAGAACAAAATTTTTGTTGCCAGGTCCATTCTGATTTACTGTAAATAAAGCATTTTTTAAAGTTGGTTTTTATATGGTATGAAATGATGAAGTATGTTGTCTTGGGCCACAGAATCTATATATATAAACAGGGAATATGCTAATGAGACATGTGGCATGACCGCTCAGGAGGAGGCTGCATCACAACCGCTTTGGAGGGGACTGCATGCTGGCCCAGCCCCAATGGCGCGGGGAGGCTGGGGCTGGGGTCGGGCCAGAGTGGAGACACAAGAGCAACTGTCCCCACCCCAGTGGACACAACGCGGAGGCCAGCACTACACGGGTCAGGCACGGGTCCCAGCCCCCAGCGGGGCACCTCCTCACACAATTTCAATCACGCGTTGGACCTCTAGTATAAAATAATTGCTGATCACCTTTCTGGGGAGAATAATTAAAACTCAAGAAATTTTAAAGTCTCTTGGTTATTCTGTAGTCTAACAAAGAGGGGTTTGGTACATTACTATATTCATTGGATTCCTGCTTATTCATTATTTCAGAATCTTCTGAGATGTTCTTGGTCACCTGATGGAAGCAAGATAGCAGCTGGCTCAGCCGACAGGTAAGGATTACCAGGAGTGTGGCAAAGAATGATAGAGCTGTCTGGCTGATGTGGCTCAGTGGTTGAGCGTCAACCCATGCACCAAGAGGTGGCTAATTCCTGGTCAGGGCACGTGCATAGGTTGTAGGATCAATCCCCAGTGTGGGGTGTGCAGGAGGCAGCCAATCCATGTTGAGGTTTCTCTCTCTTTCTCTCCCTCTCCCTTCCTCTCTCTCTAAAATCATTAAAAACATAGAATGATGCCGGTATCTTCTCATGTTTAATACATTAAGTGTGGATACTGAGCTAGAGTAGACATAGGAGTATAGCTGTACTCTGAGATGAAGCCTTGTGCACTATGTAAAGTTTAAAGATCATGTCAGACAAGCACATCATTTCTACGCTCTTTGGATACAATTTAGACCTGGAGGATAAACAATTTCTTTGATTCTGTTGCATTTCCTAGCCTATATAATAAAAAAGGTAATATGCAAATTGACCCTAATGGTGGAACGACAGTTCGCTATGGTGTGCACTGACCACCAGGGGGCAGACGCTCAACACAGGAGCAGCCCCCTGGTGGTCAGTGCACTCCCACAGGAGGAGCTCTGCTCAGCCACAAGCCTCTCCCGCCTCTTCGGCAGTGCTAAGGATGTCCAACTATGGCCTAAGCCATCAGTTGGACATCCGCCGAGGGCTCCCAGGCTGCCAGAGGGATGTCTGACGGCCAGCTTAAGCCCAGTCCCCCAGGGAGTGGGCCTAAGCCGTCAGGTGGACATCCCCCAAGAGTGTGCAGGCCGGGCCGAGGGGACACCCCCTCCCCCAGTCACGAATTTTCATGCACCGGGCCTCTAGTGCCGTCATAATAAAATTCAGACTCATAATCTGACTCCAGTTTCTTTCATCAGATTCTTCTTTTTTTTAAAAAATATATTTTATTGATTTTTTACAGAGAGGAAGGGAGAGGGATAGAGAGTTAGAAACATCGATGAAAGAGAAACATCGATCAGCTGCCTCTTGCACACCTCCTACTGGAGATGTGCCCACAACCAAGGTACATGCACTTGACCGGAATTGAACCTGGGACCCCTCAGTCCGCAGGCTGATGCACTATCCACTGAGCCAAACCAGTCGGGGCACTTTCATCAGATTCTTCTGCCATGCTTCAGTTTATTTAAATACATACTGTGTATTCTCTTCACCCACCATCACCACAGTGCTTCACTCACATGGAGCTTTCCCTGTTCTACATCCCTTGTGCCTCCAGTTTTCTCTCTCATATCACCTCTTCTCCATTATTCAAACTCCTATATCTAATAATCACCTCTCTCTGTTATGCCTATGAACTTAGCATGGTTCTCTCTCTCCCTTACCTCTTGGGCATAACGAATTCCTCTTTGTTTTGTGCTGTTGTCACACTTTGTACACCTAACCTTTATTAGCATTTATTACATCTTACAGTAAGTAGGGCACCCCCAGAACATTATTTTGCTCCTAGAGGTCAGAGAATGAATCTTAGTCATTTCTGAACCCAGGGCAGTGTTTGACCTATTCTAAGCACTTAGTAATCTATTATATGAATGAATTCCTAGCCTAAGGTTGGCAGTCAAATTTTACGCTGCATATGGTGACCTGTACTTGGAAGGGAGTCAGAGGTTGAATAGGAATGTCCAGGGGCCCAGGCTGTTGGGCCACAGATGTAGAATGGTAAAGATTGAGGAAGCCCTCTGGTGACAAACTCTGGGTTTAGCTCCCCTCTTTCTCTCCTTTAGAGATTTCCCTGCCACCCTGCTGAAACAGGCACCATCCTATAAACATGAAGCCTTTCCTGGGCTAGATTGGGCTTTCAACATGTTCCAGGGTCTTGTGTTTGTGGCTCAAGCACAGCCATAGAGAAACCTCATTTTGGTCTGTCCCATGCCTTTATATTTGTGAACATACCTGAAGATTCCAGAGTTTGCTTTTCTTTTTCTGACCAGTTTAATGCCAGGAAAAATGAACAAACAAGTATTTGGTTATTTTCTGGGGAAGAAAGGGCCCCTGGTGGTTTAGAGAACTGCCTTGAAAGAACCTAGGAGATATTCAGTTGTCGGGTTACCAAAGAAGATCTTAAACAGATCTACAACATGAGATACCTTGCATTCTGACAGAGTAAGAACCATTCTAAGTATTTTTACATTATTTTCAGCAGAGAATTTTGTATCTTTCCTCTGTACTTACACTTTTAAATGATATTTGCCTAAGCTTTTCTTCCGAGCAGTTTGTTTCTGACATTCACTGGCCCTGACTTTCAATGTCCTCTCTCTCTCCCCACTGTTCCTTTAAACCATCCATGTGGAGGCATGGCTCTGGTCTGGGGAAAGTCTGCTTGTCTACCTGCTGGGGTTGGCCAGATTTCACAGGCCTCCTCGCCAATTAGCCCAAAGTCAGCAAGCAGCTCTGTTACATAAAGAGCCTGGTTCCTGCCTAACATTGCCATGCCAAAGTAACGGGAGGACATGGAACCCCTCTAAATTTAGCATCTAATTGGCAGCCATGGGGAGTGAGGCCTTGAAGTAAACCGTTGGAGATCTGGGGTTCTGCTGGCCTTTAAGTACCTGGGAAATGTCACTTTCCTCAGAAAACTGCTTTTCAGCTTGGCCTGGATTTGGCAAATTTCCCCTCTCTACTTGCAGATCACCTCCCTCCTCATGTTCAGACTTGAATCCCTTCAAAAGTCCCATCACAGACTATGGGAAGACTAGCCAGTCTTTCCACTATGAGCAATTTATTTAACCTCTTGATTTCATATTACTGTATTTTGATAATTGATAACAATTGTGTTTGTCATAGCAATAGCTCTCATTAATTTTGTGTGCCAGGCATTTCGCATACATTATCTTACTCTCTCAACCAAGCTGTGAGACCAATATTATCTCCATACAACTAAGGGAAGAGAAGCTCAGAGAAGTTAAGTAAATAATTGTCTAAAGTTACTTAACTATTAAATAGTTGCACTGAGACTTGAACCCAGGTCTTTCTGACTCCAGAGCTCATACACTTTTTCACCATGGCACATTGTCCTCGGCTGGATTCATGAGGACAATGACTTGTGCTTGGCAGGAAAAAAGACAGGGAGAGCATGAGCATTAGACCGATAGGGTTCCTGCTTCTTTTCCATCTTGCTTGGAACTTTTGTTTAGCTCCCGTGGAACCTAGCTCTTGAGAACTAAACAGTATAATTCCAAAGCTCTCCTTATTTATTTGCATTTTAGACCAAAAGTGTTTACTAGTACTGTCACATCAGAACTCGGCATTTTATAATCAAGTACTGGTGAGTGTTCCCTTTTAAGTGTTGACCAAACTAAACAAATGTGTAACTTTGTATAACCTGTTTGAAAACCACGAGCCCTTTGAATGTACCAACAGGTTCTTTCTGCATGGTAATATGAAGATAATATCTCTTTATTTTACCTTCAGTTTAAAACGACCCAAGCAAGGTTGAGGGTCAAAGGAACTTCTTTATTGGGGGATGTGGGAGACAAGGTGTTTGAGGGGTTAAGCAAAAGAAGAGTACTGGAATATATTAAGAGTTCTGATTTTAGTTCTGACACTGATGAACAGTGTCCACTTGGAAAAGTCACTGTACCGTAGTTTTCTTACCTGTTAAATGAGGTCAAACTAGCTGATTTCTGTTGGCCCCTTCCCATGCTAGTGTTCTTTCTGCTCATGAATTCAGTGCAAGATTTGGGTCAAGTGTATATTTGGGTTATGTTTATGTAGCACAAATTTCCTGTTCCTTCTCCGGCTATGTGATTTGAATACTAGAAGTTCGGGTGCCTCTACAACTTAGGCTCCCAAACTACCATGAATTGGGTTACCTTTAAGACAGTTCTGGATGCATGTGATGTTAATGACAGCCTAATTATATGGGTGCTTTTTGAGGAAGATTTCTTTATGGGGTCTGTAGAAAAACCTGTCTTTCTCCTCCATGTTCTTTCCTTATGTTTAAAAATACCAGTAATGCCTGTATTTTTGGCTCTTCCTATTTCTCCAGTCTGTTGATCAAGGACTGACTGGTCCATGCCTAATTCACAATCCTAGTTTCTAAAAGTCAGAATACAATTCAATAAACATGGGGTTAATAAATAAATAGTTACTTCCATTTTCCTTAAAAAGCCATGCTTCTACTTACCCTCAGCCCTGAAAGGCCTTAACTTTGTCCTTTGTGATGCCTTGCAGGTTTGTGTATGTGTGGGATACCACAAGCAGGAGAATTTTGTATAAGCTGCCGGGCCATGCTGGCTCCATCAATGAAGTGGCTTTCCACCCTGACGAGCCCATCAGTAAGTCTGTCCTGACTCTGGGGAAAAGGAAACTATGGGAATCTCCCAAAAGGAGCCCTGAGAATACAGAGGCAAAGTTGGATGTCTGTTTCCTGTGAATGTCCATGCAAACATGGGTATCAATAATAGTCACCATTGTTTTAAGTGGTGAGGGTAAGAGCAGTGTTTCTTTTTTTCTTTTTTTTATTGATTTTAGAGAGGAAGGGAGACGGCAAGAGAGATAGAAACGTCAATGATGAGAGAGAATCATTGATAGGCTGCCTCCTACACACCCTTTACTGAGGATTGAGACCAAACCCGGGTATGTGCCCTTGACAGATATTGAACCTGGGACCCTTCAGTCCGCAGGCTGACACTCTACCCACTGAGCCAAACCAGCTAGGGCCAGTGTTTCATTTTACAACTTAACCCACATTTTATTGGCCGGCCAATCATTTTGTAAATAATGGGCCTTGAATTTAAGGAGAAAATGTAACTTTCTCTAGGGCTAAGCTCATTTACACAATGGAAGCACCAACATTGATTTTTCTTTTCTAGAATAACTGAAGTCTTTTTCTTAGGGTTTTACTGAAAAGAGACATTGAGATTTAGAGCCTGGTAATGTATTTCCCATAGCACAGTCCACCCTTGTGATTTTGAGAGGATGTGGATGGAAAAGCCAGGCTGCAGTTTCCTGTGAATGGTGTTTAGGAGGAGTGGGGGTTAAGCTAAATCCAATTGCTCTTTTATACCCAAATTGGCTCTTGAAATAAGAGCCCTTGAGCACCAAGTCTCCTTGAGCCTTCATTATTTCCAGTTATTCTCTATTCTTTCACCTCAGTTCTCTCAGCATCCAGTGACAAGAGACTGTATATGGGGGAGATCCAGTGAAGATCAGGAATGGAAGACTGCAAGGCTGCTTGACCTCAGACTGCATCAGTGGCATCAAGTGGTGCCCAAGCCAGCATCCTCCCTTCAGATGAAGATCAAGAAACCAGTAGGTGGCTATATTCCAACAACCACATGCATCTCCTTTCACCAGGATGGATGATTAAAGCCAGCTTACAGAGGCCTCTAAAAACCACCTGCCAGATTTCAGGGACTGTTTGGTTTTTTCTTCTTTACTTTTTTTTTCTCTTCTCTTCAAAGGGACAGACATTGGTTGGTTTGTAGCTTCCTGTTTTCTCATCCAGACTGAAGACAGGGAATGTGACTGAAATTTGTTTATTGTGGATTTATTTTAATAATTGGCTTGTATATTTTATTTCTGTTTCTCTGAGTCATTTTGTATTAAAAGCCAAATAGATGCCTTTTTACAAGAGCCATGTAGATTGGATTTATTGCTATCTTTTCTTTGATACTTGACCACTGTAAGTCTGAGCAGGACATGATGTGGACAGGTGACATGTTCCAGTTAAACTTCCAAGAAGCCGTTTACTAGGATGTCTTGAGCTTTTTCCTCTTTTATGTGTTTTTTGGTTTACCATACTCATTCCCATGGAAATGACAGAATATCAGTAACAAATACTGCTCTCCTATTGGGAACATAGCATCAATTTCACCTCAAAGGAATATGAGGAAGTTTTCGTGTAACTGGGTCATGACATTGAGGCTTGTTTATGATTCTACCTATTGTCTCTTTTTCCTCAATGGACAGTGGTATTAAGAAATGCTAGGTCCGGACCTAACTGGTTTGGCTCAGTGGCTAGAGCATCGGCCTGTAGACGAAAGGGTCCCAGGTTCAATTTCGGTCAAAGACATGTACCTTGGTTGCAGGCTCCTCCCCGGCCTGGTCAGGGCTTGTGCAGGAGGCAGCAAGTCAATGTGTTTCTCTCACATCTATGTTTCTCTCTGTCTTTCCCTCTCTCTTCTACTCTCCCTAAAAATCAGGGGGAAATTATCCTTGGGTGAGGATTAACAAAAACAATAACAAAAAAATGCTAGATCCGGTTGTCGTAGCTCAGTGGTTGATGTCACAATTCGACTCCTGGTCAGAGCACATGCCCAGGTTGCGGGCTAGATCTCCAGTGTAGAGCATGCAGGAGGCAGCTGATCAATGATTCTCTCTCATTAATATTTCTCTCTCTCTGAAATCAATTAAAAAAATTTTTTTAAAGAAATGCTAGTAGTTGTCTCTACCCCCAAGACAGGTTACTGTCTTCCTAGATCATTTATGATTGCCAAACACACATACCAGCACTCATGGTTTCCACCTAACACGGGAAAGTGAAGTGTATCTTTTCTGAACCTCATATTTCACACAGAGGTCTTCATGCCTCCAACTTGTTCTAACGTGTTTGGTTTTATACTTTAGCTCACAAACGTGAATCATCTGTGTATCTTAACTTATAACAGAGAGGGGATGGTTTTAAGTGAGCACACATCCAATATTTAACTCATTAATGAAGGAACCAGCAGGATAGTAAAGCTATCAAGTCAAATACTTTTAATACAGTGAATAAAATTTTAATAAAGACCACTGGAAACAGCAATTTATTGTACCTGGGAGAGTTAAGGAAGTTTCACACATTATGTGATTATGCTTAGATTGGGACTTAAAAAATGAGTGGGGCTTTTGCCAGGTGGACAAAGAACATACGTGTTGAACTTCAGCGTTGTTATAAGGGGAGAGCAGCAGGTAACAACCAAATCCTGGAAAGCTTGTGCTTCATGAACCTGATCCTATAGGTTGAGGTTTCCTAAAGTATATTCCACAGAACACTGTTTCCCAGGTACGTTAGAAACATTGGGCATGAAGATTTAACTGCCAGGCTGCTTGGAGCCTTTAGTGTACAAGTTATAGTGGGATCTTCAAAGGGAATGGTGACTCATTTCAGGCCTGAGCAATAATTATATACATGGTTATGCATTTAACCAGGACAAGTTTGGCCAAAGATGTTTTGCAAGCTGCTCTTCACAGCTCTCCCACTGTCACAGATTACTCCCTAATCCCCTTTAAAGTCTATATACCTCGTAATTAATTCAGTGCCCTCCGCTCACCCATCTTCCTTGGCTTGGGGTAAACCAAGGCTTGAACCTTGACATTGCACTTTTAAAAGCCTCATAATCCCTTGAGAAGTTGGCAGTGATTGGCTAGAACGAGGGCCCTGGAGATGGCAGGGGCTTTCCTCTAACCTTAGCCTCTTCACTCCTGCCAAGTGCCTTCAAAGGCTGGGGAGAGGCTATTAGTAGGAAATAGCAGCACCACTTAGAATTTGAAGAAAATAGAGGCCCTCGCCTGGGGAATAAAGATTTGAGTGTAAAACATCCCCAGAGGGTGCAAATTGTATTCTCACTTTGGGAGAGAGATTGCTCCCGAATGATTAATGGCATCTCTGGTTTTCAGTTAATTTGCCTTTATTACTTCCACCGTCTCTAACACTCAATACTGTTGGCACTTAAAAGAGCCAGATTTTCCCCCCATTGGGTGGTTGAATTTTGTAGACTGAACTGTCAGGGTGGTGGATTTGGACAGGTCAGG
This sequence comes from Corynorhinus townsendii, assembly GCA_026230045.1. Classification (NCBI taxonomy): domain Eukaryota; kingdom Metazoa; phylum Chordata; class Mammalia; order Chiroptera; family Vespertilionidae; genus Corynorhinus; species Corynorhinus townsendii. The sequence continues at coordinate 202,402,342 of JAPDVU010000002.1, forward strand.
GCTCTTGTCAGAGTTGCTTCTTCACAGTGAAACTGCAAAGTTATTTGTTCTCACAGATAGACCTGGAATCTGCTGCTTGTTAATCTCTCAAGGTGTGTGGATGGGAACCTGCGGTGTTAGAGAGCTCTGGGCAATTTGGGGCTGCGGGCAGTTAAGCCTGAGGGAAAAGCTGTCAGACCATTGAGTTGGGACAGGATTGCTCCTTCCAAGGGATTTTAGGGCTTGACAGCTGTGTCCCAGGACCGGAGGGGCCAGACTTACAGCCTCTGTTCCTGTGGGACCAAATGAAGCCAAATTTGGGTTTTGAGCCTGCACGCTTGGTCAACTCTCCATACCCCAGACCCATAATGATCTTTCTCCAAAAAAGCTCTGAGTGGGCGCCCACCCTCTGCATGAATCCCTGAGCTATCCCAAACTCTCCTCCTTTCTTCTAGGCTTCAACTTCTTTTTCTCACCTGCCTCTAAAATCCACCTAGAATCTTAGTTTCTTCTTTAACCTGTGTCCTCTAGAGCAGTAGGTCTGAACTGGGCACTTTTGCCTTCCAAGGGACATTTGTCAGTACCTGGAGACATGTTTGATTGTCACCACTGGAGAGATGCTCTGCACATGTATGGGTAGAGGCCAAATGTGCTCAAAGAATTGGGTGCTCCAAAATGTCATTCGTGGTGCTATTGAGAAACCCTGTTCAAGAACAGTGATTCTCAAGGTGTTGTCTCTGGAACAGCAGCATCAGCATCACCTGGGAACTTGCTAGAAATGCAAATTTTAGAGCCCCACCTGAGACCTGCTGAATCAGAAACTTTGGGGAAAGGAGGTATTCAGCCATCTTTTAACAAGTCCTCCAGGTGGTTTTGATGAAAGTTTGAGAACCACTGCTTTTCAAACTCAAAAAATTTTCATCTTTCCTAGGAGAGCCACAGAGGCTTCTCATGTTTACTCATTAGTAGTTGTCCTTGCCCAGCCAGCATGGGTCAGGGGTTGAGTGTCAACCTATGAACCGGGAGGTCACTGTTTGATTCCCGGTCAGGGCACATGCCTAGGTTGTGAGCTCGATCCCCAGTGGGGGCGTGCAAGAGGCAGCCGATCAATGATTCTTTCTCATCATTGATGTTTCTATCTCTCTCTCCCTCTCTCCCTTCCTCTCTGAAATCAATAAAAATATATTTTTTAAATAGTTGTCCTTAACTATTTAGCTGTTCTTTCTAGCTCCATGTTTTATGCATTATCTATCTCACTTGATTGTCACATACGGGTCAACAGGTTCAAAGAGAAGTAACACCCCAGCCAACTTGGAAATGGCAAAGCCAGGATGTAAATCTAACTAGAGCTCTTACCCCATCATCATGATGTTGTCCTTAGAATGCATATAGAATCACCTGGGTAGCCTTTAAAAATCCAGATGCTGAGATCATTCCCCAGGCCAATTAAATCAGAGTCCCTGGGGTGAAAATCAGTATATTTTAAAGCTTCCTTAAGTGATTGCAATGTGCAATCAAGGTTGAAGACACTGGTGTTAGCCAATGCCATGACTACAGCCAAGAGGGCAGTGTACAGCTCAGTTGACTTCCCCTGCCACCCTCTGGCTCTCAGGAAAAGCACTGCTCTATCACGTGTCTGTGGATTTTAAGAACACTTCTCCCAAAGCCCATGGCTCAGCTGAAAGGTAGGAGCTTGACCAGAGAGCAGAGGCCGATTCACTGTGATCATCTCTGCTTGGTGAGACTGGGGTTTTGTGTAGAAAAGGCCACTGACCTGCCTTTAATGCCCCGAGGTGCTAGGGCTGGAAAGGACCTTAGGTCGTCTAGTCCAACCTCCTTTTATAGAAGGGGAGCCTGCACGTACAGTTTCCCAAGGTCACATGCATATAAGTTAGTGGTTTTGCCTATTCAGGGAGCAGGTGGCAGGCCATGCCTAGCTCTGAGAATACAGAAATGACAGTCCTAGCCTCTTTGGGGGCTCATGGGGCAGAATGGTGGGAGAAAAACAAAAATTAGGGCTTCTCAAGCTTCTCCATGAAGTGTTCTTAATGGCCAGAGAGAATGAGCTGGAGCAGAAAGAGGGACTCCTGAAATTTTTTTTGAAATTTTAGCATGAATTTGTAAAATGTATGATTTAAACCCCCCCCGCCCGACTTTTTATTTTGAAATTTTTCAAACATAACCATACAGACAGTCCCTGACATATAATGGTTCGACCTAACGTTTTCCACTTTACAATGGTACAAAAGCAATACACATTCAGTAGAAACTATGCTTCGAATTTTGAATTCTGATCTTTTCCTGGGCTAGCGATATGCAGTATGATACTGTCTTGAGATGCTGGGCAGTGGCAGCAAGCCACAGGGTAAACGACTGATGTTCCACAGTGTAGTTAGTAAATGCATTTTTTTACTTACGATATTTTCCACTTAAAATGGGCTATCACCCCATCGAAAGTCGAGGAGCATCTGTACGTTCCACCTAGATTCAACAATCTCGTCTCACAAGCATACATATATATAATTTTCAATGACTGTTGAAGGTAAGATGGTGACATAATTCTTTATTCCCAAATATTCCTAAATATTCACTCCAGCAGGTATCTCCTAAGGACATTCTCTTTTATAACCACAATACCATTACCACACCTAGCAAATTAACAGCGACTCCATTATACCATCTAACGATCATATTAAAATTTTCTCAGTATCAAAAATGTCCTCGTAGCTTTCAATCTGGAATCAACCAAGTCATGCACTTGGCTATTCTCTTTCTCCAGTGTCTCTTAATCTGAAGTAGTCCCCCTACCTTTTTTCCCAGTGAAACAGACTATTTAAATGCATGTGGTTTTGTGTGCTGCTTCATAAAAATAGTTGCGCTTGTTTTACATTAATACATGTTTTAAATCACTGAGCACCAAGTAGAATGACACTCCAGAAAAATGTTGCCGCATTTATTTGTGCTTTGTGTCTTGTCATGTACGTGTTTTAGTAACAAATAAATAAGCAATCTAAATACAATCTAATACAAACTGTCAGAGATCCCTACAAAGTAGGAGGCAGTGCCTAAGGAGCAATTAGAGAAAATTTTGCCAAGGAAATGACACTGAAAGTGAATCCCACAGGAAGGTTGGATATTGGGGAGGAGGCGGGGGACTGAGAGGGGGATACGTACAGTCTCAGAGTGGAAAAACATGGATGAGAAGCATGGATGCGCACAGATCAAATCTGGTGTATTCAAAACTGACACAGCATGCAGCGGTGATAGCATGTTGGAAGCGACAGGTGAGTCGGAACCCTGAAAAGTTAAAAGGAGCCTGAGTACAAAGTGTCTTGAAGCCAGGCTGGCGGCCATGGGTTTTGTCTTATGGAAAGGGAGCCAGCAGTTTCTTGGTTGTGGTCGGAGGACCACACCTGAGGACACTTCGGTTCCGGGTACTCACAGAGAAGGTCACTGTGGGGAACAGTTGTGGGAACTAGGGAAGATCAATGAGATCACTGTCTTTAAGCATCAAAAGGCTGCACTGGAAAAGAGGAAACACTCCTTCTGGGAGGCGTCAAAGTGCAGAGCCGAGACAAAGTGGAAGAAGGCAGATTTACACTCAGCAGAGAAAGCCACTGAATCAGAGCCGTCCACGCAGAATGGCCCCGCGTTCCTCCGCTCCGGTGTGCAGGCAGAGCTGGGTGACCGCTGACAGGAATGCCTCTGCTGTACTGAATTAGGGCTGGAGCTGCTCTTCAGAATCCCTGAGAAGTATATTTTTTAAATCCCCATAATCAGGTCCCACCTCTAGAGATTTTGCTTGAGTTGGGCTGGTGTGGGGCCCTGATGCAGATGCAGGTCTGTACACTAACATTTGGGAGCCACGCAATTAGAGGGCCTCTGTGGCCTTTTTCAGACTCTTTTTCAAAGATGGTAATTTTTGGATTCGATGAATTGTTTGGCTGTGAGAGGACGCCTGGGTGAGGACTTACGGAAAATGATAAGGGGCGAGGAGCTAGCAGGAAGTTGAGAATCCTGTGAGTGCATTAGAAACCTGCTGGAGGGACCAGGCCTGAGCTGCCTTCCCATCCCCACCTGGCCCTTGGCCAAGCCCAGTGCTGCCTAATAAAGGCCCAGCATACTGTGGGGCCAATCGGACAGAACCGCTTGCCATCTCTCAATGTCCCCAGCTCAGCTGGCCTGAGGGCAAACTTTATTTGAAAGCCCATGCGGCCTCCAAGAACTAGTGCAAAGGGAGATTTGTCTTGGTGTCAGAAGGTTCTGTGCTAGGGATGCTGGACCCCACAGGCCCAGAAAAGGAGAGTCAACGTCCTGCAAGCTTTACTGCCATCAAAGCTGTTCTGATCTTCTTGGCCGGTGTGGCTCAGAGGTTGAACATTGACCTATGAACCAGGAGGTCATAGTTCAATTCCCAGTCGAGGCACATGCCTGGGTTGCGGGCTCGATCCCCAGTAGGGGGTGGGCAGAAGGTGGCCGATCAATGATTTCCTTTCATCATTGATGTTTCTGTCTCTCTCTCCCTCTCGCTTCCTCTCTGCAAACAATTAAAAAAAAAAAAAAAAAAAAAGCCGTTCTGATCTGGACTCTGCCCATTCATATACGCCCTGTTCTGTCTTCCTTTATTTCTCCACCATCTGTTCTTATCAGAGATTTGTTTTTCCTTTTAAGATTTGCTCTGGAACTGAGATTTTAAAGGAAGTTGATTGGAGAGGGCCGTTGGCGATAAGGAGGCAATAGGAAGGAAAAAGTAGGTACAGAAGTTACACTAAAGGGGTCCTAGTCCCTGAAATGCACCTTGAGGGTAGGTGTTTTTTGTGTCTGCACTTCTTTTTCTGTCTGGCAACTGTATTTCAGGCACCATCTTTTCCCTAAAGTTTTCCATCACTACCTGTTCCCAAGCAAAGCTATCCATTCTGGTTCTGTGCCTCATAGATGCTATGCCGTTCTCTTGTATTGCTTGTAACTGTCTGTTTCTCTAGTCTTCCTCTCCCACAGACTCAAGAGTCACAAACTCAGATGCCATCAGGGGAGAGAGGAAAGGCAAATGCGTGAAACTGCTGTGTTTAAGAATATAAGCAGGGGACAATGTCACACTGGTGGCCAGTGAGCTAGCACCCACGCCTTTATCCCAAGGATTCTCAGGGGAGCTTATTTGATTCATCTTTGCTTGCAAAGCTCCTAGCTCAGTGCCAGGCACAGTCCTGGAATTGCCCCGGAGAACTTGGGATCCAGCTTTGTCCTCAACGTGCTGTGTGACTTTACAGAACCCACCGAACCTCTCTGCCCTCTGCCTCCCCTCTCCAAAACAGGGGGCTCAAAGATCATGGAGGCCAGTGGTTTTTCCACTTTGTTCCTGAGAGACCTTGGATTGCGGTGCTGACGTGGGGGCCTTCACAGGTGAGTGCAGACTGAGAGCAGGGTGCCAGTCCCACCCCACACAACCTGAGCATTCTGCTATTTTCAGTTTTAGGAATTATTATTTCTTTTGAAGAAAGGGGTCTGATTCTAAGAAAGAAAAGTTTGAAATCTGTAAAGATGGAATAGGAGTTGTAAAGAAATGTCGTTTTGCCTGGGTTCAAATCCTGATCCTGCCACTTCCTTGTGGTGTGACCGTGGACAAGTGAGCTAACCTCTCCGAGCCTCAGTTTCCTCATCTAGGAAATGGGGATGGGGATAATATCTTCCTCAAAGGGTTGCTGTGAGGTTTAATGAATTAATGTGTTGAAATTTCTCCGAACAGTGCCTGGTACAGAATGCTTAATAGGTGTTTGTGATTGTGATATAATACAAAAGGCAAAAGATTTATACCATCCAGGGAGAAACCAGAATATGCGTGATATAATACAAAAATATATTTGGTCTTTATCTCCATTCCTGTCCCAGAGTTCCTAAAACTCTTGGAGTGTCCTCAGTGATATTACTGTCTCTTGTCACTCAGGGGTCCCTTTTGATATTACCTTCCTCAAAGGGTTGCTGTGAGGGGACCCCTAAGACAGACTCAGGATGCTGCTCATCACCGGGAAGACCAAGTGATTAGCGAGTGGAACCTGTCAGCCTGGAGACAGCTCTGTGAAAACTCCTGAACAGTGAGAGCCTGAGCAGCTTCTGGGTTGGTGAGCCTGCCAGGAGGGTGACGCACTGAACCCTGATGCTGCGCCCCTACGCTAACTCCAGGCAGTTAGTGTCAGAACTGAATTAAATTGTTGGACAACCAGCTGGTGTTGGAGAATTCGTTGGTATCAGAAAACACCCCCAGAAACTATACTTAGTGAGCACGTTCAGTCCTCTTACTTGGAAGAAGGAGATCTAGGTTTGACATTTCGGCTATCCGATGAGTGAACTTTCTCAGAAGCTTTCAGCATTTTCACACCCGGAGGGACTAAGATTCGACCACTGCCTCACCCCGGTTTAAGCCAAGGAAGGCACTTTTACCTCCCCAGGAATCTCAGCACTTCAGCAGCTCCTACTGGGCCTCTTCAGGGCTGATTTGTGTTCCGGCTCATCTCTGTCCCGTATTACTAAATTCTTCATTTTCCCCACAAACTTTCCCGAGTTGCGGGGTTAGTCATCCTCTGTGTTGACTACCCCAAGCCCCTCCTGACGTCATCCCCAGCTCCAAACCCCCTCCAACTTCTTGCCTGAGACAATTCCATCTGTTCCTACGATTAGACCGCCCTCCCCCTTAAAGCCTTGGACTCTCCAGTGGTAAAGAGGGCACAAGTTACACTAGGGCCTGAGGATGGGAAGACCATCCATTCTCCACATATTTGCTGACTGCTGATATCATCAGAGCCTTATGGGATATAGAGATAATTTATAAGTCACTGTACTCATATAGCTCACAGTCTATTGGGAGAAAGAAACAAAATCCAGGCAAGTACAGGAAATCTCAGTAAAAGCTGGAATTTTACATAAACTACCTATGAGCCCAAAGGAAGGGCCCTTCCCCCAGATCGCAGTGTTAAGGAAGGCCTCCAGGAGGAAGTTGAGATTTGAAAAGTAAATAGAAATTCTTCAGGCAAGAATTTGGATGGGAGATGTGGTCTAGACAGAAAGAACATAATGCAAAGCACGGAAGTGAGAGATGGCATGGTGTGTGCGTGGTTCATCAGGGTAAGACTTGTAATAGGTGGGAATGACCCAGAGGCAGAGGCTAGTTCTGCTGAATCACTCAGGCCATCCCTGTTCCCACAGGACAGACTTATGAGTGAGTCAGCTAGCCTGGCTGATGTGGCTCAGCGGTTGAGTGTTGACCCATGAACCAGGAAGTCATGGTTCGATTCCCAGTCAGGGCACATGCCCAGGTTGTGGGCTCTGTTCCCAGTAGGGGCTGTGTAGGAGGCAGCAGATCAATGATTCTCTCTCATCATTGATGTTTCTACCTCTCTCCCTTCCTCTCTGAAATCAATAAAAATTTTTTTAAAAAGACTGAGTTAGCCAGGCCTTGGAAGAGATGTCACAGGCAGGATAGAGCCAAAAACTTTGCAAGGGCTGGTCACAGCCCAGGTGGAGTCTATAAGGATTCAATGAGATAATCTATGTCAAGTGCCTGGCTTACAGAGACCACCCGATAGATGGTAGCTATTATTGTTGTTATTATTATGGAACTGCATTGATAGCACAGAAGCAACTGGCAGAGGTTCTCTCTGGAAGAGACCCCAAAGAGGATCTGGTAGAGAACTGTTACATCTTGGCTGACCCTTTGTGGGCTGATTTGTTATTCTTTTGTGGGAAATGAACTCTTGGGAGAATCTGATGAAAGCTGTGGACCCTGTTCCCAGAAAAAAGCACATCTGCTCATGTGGGGCTTTGCATATTAATTCAGGGACTTCACAGACTCCTGGAAGGCTTGTCTAGTCATGGAGCCTGGCTGGACCCAGCTGTTACTCCCCCGAGCATGGCTGAGAAAAGTTCCCACTGTTATCTCAGCTTGTTATACCAAGTAAAAACCTCGGCACATGTTGTTGCAATTCTCTGAGTATCCTGTGTACTTTAAAATGCCAGGTGGCACGCTAAGGAATGAGAGGAGGAGGGAGACTAGTGAAGAGACCATTTCAATAGTCCAGGGAGAAGAGGGCTGGCTTTAGTCATGCAAGGCCTTCCCTGTGCTTGGTTTCATGCTCTGCTGTGTCATCATTCTTAATTCTTTTAACAAGGAGCCTTGCCTTGGCATTTTGCACTGGACCCCAGAAATCATGTAGCCAGTCCTAGAAGTAGATAAGCATGCACTTGAGTGCTCACTATGTAAGCAGCTTACAAGTGGCAGTGCTGGGCCTGGAGCCCAGGCTGTTTGGGTCCAAACCATGGTCTCAATCTATATATCACACTGCCTTCTGAGTCAAGAGGGCTGGAGGGGAAGGGCAAGAATAAGAAACGTTCTGCCAGGGCTTCTTGTTTTAATGACATGTCCTCACTAGACTGTTTTCTCCGTGAGCGCAGAGGCTGGTGCATCCCCTTCTCCCAGTGGAGCACCTGGCACAGAGTAGGTATTTCATAGATACTAGCTGGAAGGTACAGTTCACAGGCCAGATGGGATAGAGAAGCCTGGAGGGAGGATGAGGGATTCCCATCTGAGTGATGCTAATCATCAAGATGACTACAAGAAGTTAGGTGTGGCCCTGGCCACGTGGACTGTCAGCCAGTTGGAATGCCCTTCCATACTCCAAAAGGTTGCGGGTTTGATTCCTGGTCAGGGGACATACCTAGGTTGCAGGTGGATTGGGGTGCATAAATAGGCAACCCATCGATGTCTCTCTCTCCTTCTATCTCTAAAATTAAATACGTATATATATCCTCAGGTGGGGAATTTTTTTTGAATTTTTTCTTTATTGATTAAGGTGCTACATGTGTCCTTATCCCGCCCCCCCTTGTCCCTCCGCCTGCCCAATCATGCCCTCACCCTCACCCCCTGTTGTCTGCGTCCATTGGTTATGCTTATATGCATGCATACAAGTCCTTTGGTTGATCTCTCTCCCTTACCCCCACTCTCCCCTACCTTTCCTCTGAGGTTTGAGCATCTGATCAATGCTTCCGGATGATTTTTTCTTTTTTAACTTTGCGGTGGGGTAGGGATGGTTACATGGATTTAGGAGTTGAGAGCTTTTGGGGGGCGTCTTGGAGAAGGCAGTCTTCTAGGGCAAGCCCTTCCCGACTGCTGGCTGGGTCACGGGCTGGCCCAGCACCCTAGGCAGCCCTGCCCCTGGGAGCCTGGCTGGGGTGCGCCATCAGTGGGTTCTGGAACAGCAGGGCTCATTTCTGGATCCAGGGCTCCTGGGGATGTGTATGCAGTCAGGGCTCAATAAACGCCAGTGGAAGAAAAGGGAAGGAAGAAAATGTGACCCGGCATTCAGGGGGAAAGCTGGGGATGAGGAGCAGATCTGGGAACTGGAGTGGAAAATGGAGGGCCAAAGTTTGAACCCCAAGACCCTAAAAACAGGCTGGACAGAGGGGTATCCAGCGCCCTCAGGAGGCCAGGCACAGGGCTAAGTGCTTTGTTCACATAAATACCTTTCATCTTCATGGCAACACTGAAGCGACATTATTATTCCTACTTTGTTTAAGAAAACTGAGACCCAGAGAGGTGACGTGATTTGCCCAAGGTCACACAGAGAGTGAGCAAGCCGTGAAGTCCGGGATGACCCAGGGCTGTCAGCCCCAAGCCTGCGCTTTTCCCACTTCACTCCCCGCCTCTCTCCCCCAACTCTCCACTTCCCTATCCCTTCCCACCTCCTCTCGCCTCCCGCGGCCGCCCCGCCCCACCTCTCTCCTCCCTCCCTCCCTCCTTCTCGGTGGCGGCGGCGGCAACGGCAGAGCCACGTGGTGGGGCCGGGAAGCCGTGGCCGCGGAGCGCCGGGGCGGCTGCCCCAGCTGGGCAGTGCTGCTCTGCGCCGCGCCGCGCTCGGTGTCTGCGCTCCCCGCTCCGCGCTCCACGCCAGCCGCCCCGGGGCAGGGGGTGCGCCGGGCGCCCGGCCGGTCAGACAAAGAAGGCGCGGCGCGGCGGAGCCAGCGCGTGGGTGGACGGACCATGGACTCAGAGCGCAGGCGGCCCGCCCCAGCCCTGAGGACCCGGCGCTCCTGGCCCCGGCCCTAAGCGCCCGGCCCCGCTGCCCGGGGCGCCCAGCGGGAAGAACGCGGAGACCGCCCGGTGCGGAGGAAGCAACGGCCGCCGAGCTAGAGGGGCGCCGCGGCGGACGGCCTGCGCGGCCCCTGGAGCCATGGGCAAGTGCAGCGGGCGCTGCACGCTCGTCGCCTTCTGCTGCCTGCAGCTGGTGAGCGCCTCGCTCCTGGGCGGCCGGAGCAGGGTGGGGCGCGGCGGGGCGGGGTCCCTGGGCGTGCGGGAGGGTGCTGTGTCTCTGTGTGTGTGTCCGGTGAGAGTGCCCGAGTGGGGGGTGGCCTGGAGTCATGGAGCGGACGGGCGGAGCCAGCTCCTGCTGGCCGTGCTGTCTCTTTGTGTGCGCTTCTCGCCGGCGCTCCCCAGTCCGGGAGTGCGCCCTGTGCGCGAGTCCCCGGCCCGCCCCGCGCCTGGGGGCTCCACGCGTCCGGCCTCCTGTTGCGAGGTGCGCTATGGGACTGTAGCTGCCTGGGGCTGGGGATGTGACCGGGGCTGGTTTGTGGATTCGTTGTTATTCCCTGCCGTGAGTTTTCCTAGATCACTCGTTTGTTTGCGTGGGTCTCCCTTCCTCCGGGTTTCTGCCTCTGGTCTCCGCCCCGTGAGTGTTTCTCACAAAGTCTCAGCTCCTGTGCGTGTCTCTCTGGGTTTCTCTTGGGCATATCTCTAGGTCTCTGGATTCTGGTCCATGTTCATCTGTGTGTGTTAGGATCCTGTTGGGATCTTAGACTCCAAGAACCGTTCACTCCTTTGTGCTGTTTCTGCCTCCCTTCACCCCCCTGACTGAGCAGGCCTGGGAATGGAGAACCACCTCCCTGGAAAGGGTCACATGGAGGTGTCAGGTACTGGCCAGTCTGACTAAGCAGGTGCTGAACCGCCCTCTCTGCTTTGACTGTGGCCGCTGTGGCATGGGTGTTCCATCCGTCATCAGCTCCACCAGAGCATCAGGGGTGAGGACAGGCAGAGCAGTCCTCTCTCAGGGCTGGCACTGACGGAGTTGGGCATTCAGGGGTACTCTGGGAGGATGGGAGCATCTGAGGACACTGTGCCTGACCCCAGCTTAGGGAACTCAGGTTCTTGTCTCCCGGAGGCTAGTGGAGTGAATTCAGGAGCTGAAGGGGACCGACTGCCCTTCAGTTCAGGCTCTGGCAGGTGGACTTGGGAAGGTGTTTAAGGAGAGGCCAGGGTCCCCTGTCTACCCTAGAGCTGAGGACCCACAACAAGGGATTTTTGAAGCTGTGCTGCTCCTCTGGGTAGAGACGCATTGGAGCCTCCATGGACAAAACTCAAGTCTGAGTGTGAGTTATGCCTGCCTCCATGACCTGGTCTCTGCTCTCGCCTGCGCCCCGGCCCCTTCACCATAGGTGTGTACAGTAATACAGAGTGAAGCTTTGCGCCTGGGTGGGCAGACCTCACCTCTTGGGGACACCAGCTCCAAACTTGCCATCCACGGCTCTGCCCTCTTGGGCAGTGGTAGAAACAGCCTAGACTAGAAGACTGTGGCCCTGCTCCCAGAAGTGGCACGCAGGCAAGTGACTTCCCCTCACTGGGCCGCCTTGGTCTGAGGATCTGTAAATTGCTCATCCTTGAGGGTTGCAGAGGAGATTAATTAAGATCAGGTAGAATGGAAACTCCAGAAGGACAGGCGTGATCCGTTTTGTTCCCTGCTAAGTCCCCAGCAGCTGGAACAGTGCGTGGCACTCCATTAATATTTGTAAAACAAATGAATGAATCCGTTATTTTGGCAACTCCCGGCGCACAGTAGAAACACCCTTCTTTATCTGCTCTGAGGAACATAAAATGCCAACAAGTGCTAAAACTTTTCAGAAGATTCCTTTTTCTGTACTTGTTTGTGTTTAAATTTTAAACTAGAGCTTTTTTATTAGCAAAGTAATGCACACATATTGTAAAAATGAATAAATCAATAAATAATCAGAGCAGAAGAGAAAGGTAAGTTTCCTTGTATGTCCAGTTCCACACCCCAAAGATAAGTACTAATTAATAGTTTGTCCCAGGCTCATTCTGTTGATGATAATAACAATAGTTAGCTTTGTCCTAGCCAGTTTGGCTCAGCAGATAGAGTGTCGGCCTGCGGACCAAAGGGTCCCAGGTCAAGAGCACACACCTTGGTTGCAGCCTCCTCCCAGGCCCGGGCCCCAGTTGGGGCACATGCAGGAGATAACCAGTAGGTCAGTGTTTCTCTCTGTCTTTCCCTCTCTCTTCCACTCTCGCCAAAAGATCAATGGAAAAATATCCTCAGGTGAGGTTTAACAAAAATAAGTAAATAAATACAAAATAAAAGATGAGGGTTGCAATGATAAATTATTTTTTAAAATAACAATAGTTAGCTTTAGGGAGCACTCACTAGGTGATTGTAAGCACTTTTCCACCTATTAACTCATTAAATCCTCATAATGACCCTATAAAGTAACTTACCCAAAGTGCTATAGGTAGGAGCCAGGCTTTGCAGCCAGGCAGCTGACCAGCATCCTCTGTTGTCTTCTTACTTATAAAATACTAGTAAGTAGTTCTGGGCCTGATTAAGTCAGGGGTCCCTTGGGAAGTGCTTACTACTCTAGAGATGAGGTGGTGAATGAAGGTAATCTCCCTGCCTCCCACTCACCTGCCTCCATAGCTCTCATGAGCTAAGCTAAGCCCTCCTCCTCCACATAGAGGGTTTACCAGCTCAAGGGGATCTGGAGTTAGACATGACCTGGCTGGGATTCTGAATCTCCTGTGTCTTGGCTGGGCGGCTTTGGCAGCTTGTGAGGGTTACATGAGATGATTTGGGGAGGTGCTCAGAAGAGGGACTTGAAAATTGGTCTTTTGACTCTGTTGCTCTGTCTGAGCTGATTGCGAAGTGGGTCCCTTCATTTGTCACCCCCAGGAGCCTCTGCTCCCTGGCAGCTTCTGTAAAGTGCTCCCAGATACTGGAATTCACCAGCTTGACATTATCCTAGGGAGAAGGGAGTCTGTTTTCTCATCCAATGGAAAGGGCCAGAGAAGGAAGAGGCTGATTGTTTCTCAGCTGAAAACTTTACAAGACGAACTGTAGGAGAAGCAGATAGGGGCTGTACCATTCAGGTGGACACTAAAGAAACAAGGCCTTGGAGTTTGATAGGTCAGACCTGGGTTTGAGTCCCGACTGTCTCTTTCTAGCTGTGACCTTAGGCAAGTTGCTTACCCTCGTTGAGGCACAGTTTTGTCATCTGTTAAGTAGGGTTGTTGCAAGGATTACATGCTCATAATGAATTTAGTACTGTGCCAAGCACAGAATGAACCTTAGCTTTTCATTGTTATTATCTTAACTAGTGGCCCAGTGCACGAAATTCGTGCATTGGAGGGGGGGCATCCCTCAGCCCAGCCTGCACCCTCTCTAATCTGGGACCCCTCGAAGAATGTTCTACTGCCAGTTTACAGAGAATGGGCCTAAACTGGCAGTCGGACATCCCTCTCTCAATCCAGGACTGCTGGCTCCTAACCACTCACCTGCCTGCCTGCCTGATTGCCTCTAACCACTCTGCCTGCCAGCCTGCTCATCCCCAGATGCCCCCTATGCCAGCCTGCTTGCCCCCAACTGCCCCCCCTGCTGGCCTGCTCACCCTTACCTTCCCTCCCCAGTGGCCTGCTCACCCCCAACTGCCCCCCTGCTGGCCTGCTCACTCCAAACTGCCCCCCCCCGCTGTCCTGATCACCCCCAACTGACCCCCACTGATGGCCTGCTCGCCCCCAACTGCCCCCCCCTGCCAGCCTGATCACCCCCAATGCCCCCCCCCCACCAGCCTGATCACCCTCAACTGCTGTTTCATCCTGGCCTGATCACCCACAACTGCCCTCCCCTCTTGGCCTCTAACCACCTCTACCTTGGCCCCACCACCATGGCTTTGTCCAGAAGGTCTCCTGGAAGGTCTCCCAGTCTAATTAGCATATACCCTCTTATTACTATAGATAGAGACAGGGTGGGGTCCGACTGGTTTGCCCTGAAGTGTGTCCCGGATCAGGGTGGGTGTTCCCTTGGGGCATGGGGCAGCCTGGGCGAGGGGCCTGTGTTGGTATGCAGGCCGGCCACACCCCCATGGGGTGAGGGTCCCCATTAGGGGTGTGTGGCCAGCCTGGGTGAGGGGCTGAGGGCCATTTTCAGGCTGGCCACACCCCCTGGCAACCCAGGCTCCCAGCCCCTCCTTTATTTTTTTTCTCTCCAGCCCCTCCTTGAGCGGAGGCCAGAGCTGGCTGGAAGCTTGACTTCCTCTGTCGCGAGGGGCAACCCAAGCCTCCTGCTCGCTCCAGCTCCGTGGCTGCTGCCATCTTTGTTGGGTTAATTTGCATACTCATTCCTGATTGGCTGGTGGGTGTAGCAGAGGGACGGTCAATTTACATGTTTCTCTTTTATTAGTGTAAATGATGTATATACCATGGAATGCTCTCCTGGAGTTGTGGCCCAAGCATCCAGGTGGCCCCTGCACTCTTCCTTTGTGGGAAGCAACAGGTATCAGGCCCTGAGCTGAGAGGCAGGAGGCCTGGATTTAAGCCCAACTCTGTCACTGACATCCTGTGAACTTGGCCAAGTCTTTTCCCCACTGCAGGCCTTGGTTCTTCCATTTGTAAAATGGGAAGAGCCATTAGTCTCTGTCTCTAGGGTCCTGCCAGATCTGCCCATCAGGGACTCTGGGATGAGGTCTGGGCTGGCCTGGAGGTTTTGATGAATCACAATCTGGTTCCATTCTGTAGAATATCTATTTTTTAAACATATTTTTATTAATTTCAGAGAGAGAGAGAGGGAGGGAGAGAGAAACATCAGTGATGAGAGAGAATCATTGATCGGCTGCCTCCTGCACTAGGGATTGAACCCGAAACCTGGGCATGTGCCCTGACCGGGAATTGAACCATGGCCTCCTGGTTCATAGTTCAATGCTCAACCACTGAGCCATGCCAGCCAGGCATCTGTAGAATATCTTGGGTCCCTTGGCTTCCTAGCTCCTACTTGATGTATCATCTTGACATTATTAATGCTATTCACTCCCTAATTTTTATGTATCTCCCTTTTCTTCCCCCATCCAGACCCAGCCTTTCTTTCCACCT
The DNA here is from genome assembly GCA_026230045.1 of Corynorhinus townsendii. Lineage (NCBI taxonomy): Eukaryota > Metazoa > Chordata > Mammalia > Chiroptera > Vespertilionidae > Corynorhinus > Corynorhinus townsendii. Next base: position 202,417,511 of record JAPDVU010000002.1, read on the forward strand.
CCTTCCTGAAACCTTACAGGCCGCTATTCTTCCTGTAAGAGGATGAACCGAGGGGATTTGCCCAAGGGAGTCATCATCAATTTCTTCATCATCGCCATTATTACTCCCATTTATGGAATCCTGTGCTAAGCACTTTATACGCATTACCTCATTTAACCAAATGAGCTTACATATGTAAGTGCTTGGCAGAATGCCTGGTACATGTTAAATGACTGATAAAAGTTAGCTATTTTACTCTTTTTATCCTTCTTACTGTTACTCCACATGATGGGAGAGATGTTCGTATCCCCTTTTTCAGAGGAGGAGATTGAGGCTCAGAGAGGCGATGGGGTGTGCCCGCGGTCACTAAGCAAGTCAGTGACGGAACCAGGATCGAGCACTCTTCTGTCTGAGCAGAGCCACCCTCTCCGCCCTGTTCTCTCTGCGGTTCACATTTGAGCAGTGTGCGACCTTAGACAGGTCTGTTCTTGCTTCAAGCCTCCGTTTCCTCGCCTGCAAAGTGGAAAGGATAGTTTTTCAATAGGATCATGCGCATGCCTGGCAGCGCGAGCCTGCGAGTGCTCAGTAATCCGTCACTGCTGTGGTTGCTCTTGTCCCAGCTCGTGTGACCTTGGACACATGCATTCACTCCTCTGGAGCGTTTTCTTCCTGTCAAAGAGAGTTGTCCCTACCTCTCAGAGTCCTAAAAAGGGCTTAGCCAGTGCCATCTACATAATAGGTACTCAGAAAAAACGGCAGCTTCATTCTCTTCCCTTCTGGAATGCACTCTGCTTTCTGGAAGGTGGTGGGTAACGGGGGCGGGGGGGGGGGGTGCGCACAATGTGTAGCTTCCTGCTGAGCTTCGAGTAATGGTGTGAAACGTGGTCAGCCTGATTGATGTGGTTATTAAGAGAGTGATGGGGAAGACTGGAGGGAGATGGCTCCTGCGGGGGCCGGGGGAGGGGGGGGCTGCGCCCTGAAGCAACTGCCACGGCAAGCTCATGGCTTCCTGGGGAGCGTCTGGCTCTGCTCTGGGTGCTTCAGGTCCTTGAGCCACGCCTGGGAGTCAGGAGCATGAAACTGTGCAGGCCACTGACCCCTTCAGACAGCTGGGGGCGGGGGATCAACTCCCTTTTGCAGGTGAACTGACTGAGGACAAACAGTTCCCAAGATCCTTATGATGTTGGCAGAGCAGGGTGGAATGGAGAAGGGGGGCCTCTGTGGGACTGGGGATGGCCCTGGTTCTGCTCCTTTGCAGGGGTGTGTGGGTGATTATTTCAGATAAGCCCCCCATAAATGGCAGCCACTCTAAAATCTGGAACAGAGCCCAGCTGGCATGGCTCAGTGGATGAGCATCAACCTATGAACCAGGAGGTCACGGTTCGATTCCCAGTCATGTTCCCGGATGTGGGCTCAACCCCCAGTGGGGGGGGCATGCAGGAGGCAACAACCAATCCATGATTCTCTCTCATCATTGATGTTTCTACCTCTCTCTCCCTCTCCCTTCCTCTCTGAAATCAATAAAAATGAAATAAAATCTGGCCCAGAGCTTAGGAGCAATATCTCCTGGTTCAGCCAGTCATTGCTGCCTTGCTTTGTGACTTCCAGAAAGCCCCTCTTACCCTCTCTGAGCCTCGGCCTCTCTCCTATAAAGTAGTCAGAACAACAGCTCCTACCCCATGGCAGTTTGGGGCGTTCCATGAGACAGTGCCCAAATAGCACAGTGCCTGGCCGAGGGGACGTGCTCCCGGTGGCTAGCTCTTATTTGCCTTGAGGCTTGGACAACTCACTTCTGCCGCCCTCTCTGCCTGGATTAGAGATGTAGTGGTCAGAGTCATGCCCATAAATTCTTCAAGTCTTAGTTTCTTTATATGGAAAGTGTATAGTTCAGCAGAAATAACAGTAACAATGATACCCACCTTTTTGCTTGGTGTCTGCTATGAGCCAGGCACTGGCTCCTTGTATACCTGTCCCTTGTTACTCTCTAGCTTATTCATGGCCACATATGTAGTAGGGACAGAATGAGGATTCAAACCCAGACCTAGGACTCCTAGCTTCTACCTTGCATGCCCATTGCTCCCCCTGTAAGCTTGTGGGATGCTGGATGTGGAAGACGATGCAGAAATCTAAATCCTTCCTCGATACATGTATTACTTAGGTACACGATATTCTGAGCTGCTTATTCAAATGCTCCATAAACTCCCATCCCTGTCCCTATTTCTGTTCATCCCATTGCTAGTGTTGGGTTTAAGGATACTATGATGCAGGTTGAGAAAAAGTTAACCAGGGAAGAAATTGACTGGTATTGAAAACTTATCAGCCTTCATAACAGCTCTATAAGGTAGATTTTATTTATTTTTATTTTTAAAAATATATATTTTATTGACTTTTTACAAAGAGGAAGGGAGAGGGATAGAGAGTTAGAAACATCAATGAGAGAGAAACATCAATCAGCTGCCTCCTGCACCCTCCCTATTGGGGATGTGCCCGCAACCAAGGTACATGCCCTTGACTTGAATCGAACCTGGGACCCTTCAGTCTGCAGGGCGATGCTCTATCCACTGAGCCAAACCGGTTAGGGCTAGATATTATTTTTATACCCGTTTAATGATGGGCATACTGAGGCTCAAAAGAAAGAAGTGACTCGTTGCCAAGGAAACAAGATACAGTCTGGGCTTCAGATGAGTGATCAAGGGGAAAGGATAAGGGGAAAGGATGTGAAGACAGTTGTAAAATATGAACCAAGCTCTAATCATTGAAGTCTCCTTTCAGGGAGGGGTGGGTGCTAGCAGATCAGGCTTAAACCAGAGATGTGTTTTTTCAAAGCTAGTTCCAGGCCACAGGGGGTGGAGCTGGCTTTGGTCCTGGGAATCCTAGTCCCAATGCCCTTGGCCTCCCTCCTTGATCTGGAAAGGGAGAGGGATGATGATTCGGAGACAGGGAGAGTCTCAGGTAGCAAAGCAAGTCTTCCTGAGACATACTTCTGCCAGCAAGCACCAGGGTGTTAGAAGAGCTGTATCTGCAGTTGCAGGTTTAATGGGTTTTCGTGGCCTCCTGACCTCTGCCTCTCAAAGCAGCTGGAGAACCATGGGGCAGGGAAGTTGGGAAGAGCTTGGGCTTTGGGGTCAGGCTGGGGTTTCAGTTTTACCTCTGCTTCTTTGTAGCTGGGTGACCTTGGGTAAGACACTTAACCTCTCTGAGCTTCCTCCTGCATTTCTCTAAATCAGGATAGTAATCATCTTTTTTTAATTGTTATTGATTTGAAAAGGAGAGAGAGAAACATTGATTTGTTGTTCCACTTGTTTATGCATTCATTGGTTGCTTCTTGTATGTGTCCTGACCGGAGATCAAACCCGCAACCTTGACATATCAGGACACCACTCTAACCAACTGAGCCACCTGCCAGGCAGGATAGTAATCATCTGCCCCAAAGAGTTGACAGAGGCTCCTTTGGAGTAAGATATGCTGTGTAGGAGCTCACAAAGGTTGAATGCCCTGGAAATGAGAAAGCAAACTCTGTGAATCAATACTGTGGGGAAGGAAATGGGACATATCCCCTTTTCAGCCTGTAGAAGGCCCAAGTTGGAGCAGAGGTTCTGATAAATCTTGTGGCCTTGACTGTCCCTTGGTTTTCTCTTACGTAATATGGGGACTGTAGTAAGGGTGGCCTGAGATAATGCAGGGAGAGAGCTGGACACAGAGTCCGGCACTCACTCAGAGGGAGTCAGAAAGGTTTGACCCTCTGTGTCCCCTTCTGTAAAGGGAGAAGGTTGGACTCCAGCTCTGAGTCATCAATGGGCTTGTCTTTTCCCAGGCGGAGATCAGAGCTGCTGCCACAGAGGCCCACCTGGCTGCAGGCAGCAGTGACTGACAGGAGTGGGGGAGGGTAGGAAGGTGGGTATCAGGCCCTGGAGACAGGAGGAGACTCCTGCCTTTGATGGCCTGCTCCAGGCTTTACACCGGGTGTCAGATTGTCAGGGACTCAGGTGACATCTTCTTTCCTCTTTCTGTCGGAATGAGGTGTTTATACTGTCCCCATCCCAAATGCCCACATGGTATGTTTGGTTGTAAAATGAAGTCTCAGACCACAGAGGTTCAGAGCAAGAGGTTCTGACCCATCACCAACCCCTGGTCACCACCGGTGAGCTTCCTAAACTCCTGAAAAAGTAAATAGCTGTTGGGTCAGAGGATAAGAATTGCCACTCCCTAACCCAGTGGTCGGCAAACTGCAGCTCGCGAGCCGCGGTTTGCCGCTCTGTTGACTAATGAGTTTGCCGACCACTGGGATAGGGGCTTGATCACAAGGAACAACAACAGCCTGTAATTATTGGAGTCGAGAGTCTAGGTCAGTGGTCTGCAAACTCGTGAGCCGCAGTTTGCCGACCACTGTCCTAACCCTACCCGGAGTTACATTCAGCAAATATTTCTGAAGACCCCACAAAGTGCTGGGCACAATCACCTTAGGGTACATACAAAGTGTGCCCTCCGCCCGGCTGATGTGGCGCAGTGGTTGAACGTCAACCCATGAACCAGGAGGTCACAGTTCTATTCCCGGAAGGGGCACATGCCTGGGTTTCAAGCTCTATCTCCAATAGAGGGGGTTCAGGAGGCAGCTGATCGATGATTCTCTCTCATCATTAATGTTTCTGTCTCTCTCTCTCTCTATCCCTTCCTCTCTCTGAAATCAGTAAAAACATATCTTTAAAAAAAAAATGCCCTCAGCTACAAGCCAGAATCCCACAGTTCTCGTACTCACTTGCTGTGCAACTTTGAGCTGGCCCTGCCTCTCTCTGAGCCTCCTTTTCTCCGCCGCTCTGTGACACTGGGGCTGGGGGAGAGTACTGCAGTGGCAGACTGACAATCAGGTGGTGAGTTCCCTGTCCCTGGCAGTGATTAAGAATTTATATGTAAGTTAGATGACCACTTGGATGCATAATGGAGCTAATGATGACCCAGGTCCCTTGGAGCCACCAGATGTGGTCTGGGTCCTGAGAGGACAATGGCAATAGTACAAAATGGTAGCTAGTACGAATAATTAAAATTGTGAGCATTTTTTTGCTCTTCCCATGTGCCTTTGCCTTAAGCATGCTCCACCCCCTCCTACCCCAAGTCTCAGAACCTGGCACAGGAAATAGGGGAAATGGGAGTCTATATGCACTTTTCTCCTGAGACTATTCTGGGTACCACTTTCCCTAGAAGGGGAGGCCGCCCTAGGGTTTTCAGGGTAGGGAAGATTCCTAAGCCTCTTCTTTTTGGAGGGGGGGTAAGTTCTGCAGCCCCAGCCTGAACCAGAGATGTGGGTTTTCAATTACACAATTAAATGCACAATTAGGCATAATTACCAGTGCTCAGAGCCCGAGACTGCTCATAATAGGCGTGTAATCTACTGCAGCCTCTGTTTATACTACTCAGTGCGCTCCCTAATGATGCCAGGATGCCTTCACACTGTACTGTTGCCATGGAGATGAGCCCGTCACCACCATGCAGGGCTGACAAATGGTGTTCCAGTCCGGGTCCCTGGATTGTTTCTGAGGCCTCTGCAGCCAGCCCAGGAATGGAGGGGCCAGCCAGGTGGGCCAGGAAGGTGGGCCAGTCCTCCCTGCCCTCTGACACACCCTGCTGGTTTCAGCCAGCCTTGGAGCCACCAGGGAGGACAAGAGAGGGGAGCTTCCGCCTCCCTGCGTGCCAAACCGCCCCCCCACCCCCACCCACCCACCACCTCCTAAAGCAGTGGTCGGCAAACTCATTAGTCAACAGAGCCAAATATCAACAGTACAACGATTGAAATTTCTTTTGAGAGCCGAAAACCGACTTCTGCGCATGGGCCACGAAGTTTCAACCGCACTGTATGTGCGCACCCGCACGTGGTATTTTGTGGAAGAGCCACACTCAAGGGGCCAAGAGCCGCATGTGGCTCGCGAGCCACAGTTTGCCGACCACTGTCCTAGAATCTTCAAGCCTTGAGTAGGAGGGCCCCGGTCTGTGAAAGGTCTGTGATCATCTGTGCAAGCTGAGGTCTGGATTGGGCCCTGCATACAGCAAGTTCCCACATAAGCCTGGGTCTGCCGTGTACTGGCTCTGGGACCTTGGACAAGTCCTCACACCTCTCTGGGGCTCTGTTTCCCCGGACAAGTCCTCACACCTCTCTGGGGCTCTGTTTCCCCAAGTGTGAAATGAACTCGGGCTCTCTGCACGTAGCATAGTCTAATAGAGATTTATTGAACACTTATGCACACTGCCTACTGTTGTAACGGTTTCACTTGTAGTGGTTCATTCACCTTCACTAAACCCTTATTCAGTGACAGTTTTACAGAAGCAGAACCTGAGGCTGTGGGCAGTGCCAGTGCTGGGGTGCAAACCCAGGCAATCTGACTCCAGGCCCCCCTCCTAACCTAACATATAGCCTTGCACATGTCATCTCATATCTCCTCTGCAGCAGCCCCAGAGGTGGGCCGTTGTTATCCCCATTTCCTAGATGAGGGCTCTGAGACTCTGAGAACCGAAGTCATTTGCCAAAAGTCACACAGCAAGGCAGTGGCAGAGCAGGTTCTGGCGAATGCCAAAGCCGGGATTTCTGACTTTGGCTTCTTAGTGGAAGTCAGGAAGGGGTAAAAAGATTTCCTTCTACAAGCACATACCAAGGATCCCTATATCCCACCTGGCCGGGCCTCAGCCACTGAGGAAGCAGACCCAGCACTTTGCTTTGACCTTGAAGGAAATTTTGGCCTCATTCTAACTCCATAAACCCACCCTTACCTTGGTCATTAGAAATAGAGCCTGTTATACTAATTTTTTTCTATATTTCTCTGTCACTCGGCATGTTATTATGGGCACCTACTGTGTGCCAGCTCCTGGGGATGGGTTAGACACAGTGGAGAAATAAAACTGGGCTACAGAGGTTTCAGGGTCAGATGGGCTTGAGTTCAAATCCTACCACTTCATAATGATTTGGGTAAGCTGCTTGACCCATCCTTTGTTTCTTCATCTGTAACGAAGTCACCACTCTGAACCTGCCAGGGTTGTTGACAATATTAGCAATCATATCTACCTACCACTTGCCAAATGCTTCCTATATGCCAGGCACTTGGCTAAGGCCATTATATGCCCTGGGTGAACCTTCATAACATAGTCTGTCATTCCCTTTTAACAGATGAAGCAACTGAGGCTCAGGAAGCTTAAGGGCCTTGCCCAGGGCCTCATGGCGGGTGGGCAGACATCAACATCCAGAGCCCCTGCTCTTCCCCACCAGGCGTCCTGCCTGCATAGAGGTGTGGGTGTTCCTCCCACCGCTTCCCTGGAGCCCCCAGCTGCCTGGCCAGTTCTTAGAGAAGGAGGCATCTGGGCGAAAGGGCAACCGGAGGGTGAGGGTGACAGTGCCTACCTGGCCCAGCTCAGGGTTCTATCTAGCTGGATGATTCCCATCGACACCCTGAAATCTGGGTTTTCTGAGAGGGGCTGTCAGAAAACTTTCGCCCCCACTCTCTACAGCCCAGAAAACTAGGATTTGCCCGAGGCCACAGTGCAAGTCAGAGGCAGAGTTGGAACTGGGACCCAAAGCCAGTTTAGGACACTTCTTGTAACTTTCGTTTTAACTCCCAGCAGTCCTTCAGAGAGAGGGCTTGGGGGCTGTGGTGTGTATATTGTTTCAATGTATATATTCAGAACTGCACACAGCTCGCTGCCTAAGCATTGTGGGGCAGACACTGGCAGTAGAGATTGGTCGATCAATAAGCACCCCTCCCCGCTTCCTCCCTCTTCATTTATTCATGAACTCTGAACTCCTTGGCTCCAGAGAAACTGCCTGGAAGAAAGCAATTAGAGCATAATTAGAACCACTCCTATTATCAGCTTTCAGCGGGAGGGCTGGGGAAGCTGCTAGGGCTTGGGGGTGGCCCCGGGAGTTCCCTCCAGCCCCAACTCCAGCAGCTGCCTGCTCAGCTTCTGCTCACTCTGTGGAGCGCAGCCTCCCCGGAGTGCTGGGCACCGTCCACCTTCCGCAGGGACTAAGGACCTCATCCCCGGAGGCATTCAGGCGCTTGATGAGGCCAGGAAGGAGGGTTTCTCCTTGCATAATAAGTGAGAGTAGGTGATTTCCAAGTCCTTCCCATGCTGAGCTGCCTGGGTGCTCCTTGTCAGGAAGCCTGGGCTGGACATTGTAGGAAAACAAAGAAGCTCATGGCTCCTGCTTTCTGGAAAACATCCCTGTCTCAGGTTGTAGTGAATGGAGACTGCACTAGGAAATGTAAATTGCCTCGCGGGTAGGGGCGGAAGAAATTATTCCTGGCCTGGTGATCAGTGGTAATAATTACAGTACCAGCAGTCAGTGTTTATGGAATGTTTCTGACCCCACAGCCACTGCTCTCCCCGCCAGTTGTTCCACCAGCAGAGGGGTCATCAGGGGCCTTGCCTCCCTTCTGCCTGAGAAAGAGGGAGACAAAGACGCAGGGAGGTGTCGGGTGCTGTTTCTCACTTCAGATGTGAACCTTAGGAGTAGATACTAATATATCTCTGCTGTCCAGGTGAGGAAGTGACAAAGCCTGCCCAAGATGACACGGTGCTGGTGCTGGACTCAAACCCAGGGCTTTTGGACTCTAGAACCTTCATGCTTTGTGCTCTGCCAGGTCTGAGAGCTCAGTTTGCTCTCTTTGGAGCTTCAATTTGGACCGGAGTTGTTCTGAGTTTCCCTGATGGGCTGTTTAGTGTGCCTTCTGCGTCCGTCTCCTGGTGGCAGGTCATACGTTGAATCCCCTTGTCCCTCTTTTTTCTCACTCTGTGCAGCCGAAGAGAGAGTGGGAGAGCCCTGCCACCAGACAGGAGTCACTGGCCCCAAAACCAGCCCTGGCAGAGAAAGGGCAGGCCTGGCACATGAGGGTTTCAGGCCTCTTGAGAGAGGGTCACCATGGATACAGGAGCCCTTGCTATAACCAAGGAGGCAGCCCCTCAGCCCTTCGGCTTTGACAAGGAGTGTTTGGCTTCATGAAAGGAAACTGTCACCTGGAGCCCAAATGCACAGAGGAGGGGACGAAGGGCTAGATACAGTCAGAGGAGGACTGGGGTCCGTGGGGCTCCCTCCTGGGATGGGGATGGGGTGCCTGGGAACAACCAGGCTTCCTTCTTCCCTTGCCCTGTCCCATTCGAGGGGAAGTTGCCATAATAACCAGTCCCCCTTCACTGACCCTCTGTAAGGAGCTGTCCCCTTTCTCCCAGTGACAGGTGGTTACCCTGGCAACAGCCCCTTTGCCCAGCAGGGTCTCTGACGTCCCAGTGGCCCCTTCCCTCACATGTGAAGATAGATTGTTCTGCCACACACAGTTTGTCCACTTGGAGGTGGAAGTCCACGTGGGGCCAACTTTCACAGTTGTGGGCCTTTGACCAGCCCCTCACCAGACTGCCCAGTGATCGCAATCAGGTGTCATTCTGATGTTCTGATCCACACCCCCCTCACTGCCCGTTCACCACCTATCAATGGCTCTTCCGTGCCTCCAGGAGGAAGTTTAACTAGGGGTGGAGATGGGAGTCTCAAAACAGTATGCATCTGAAGCAGCTAGAGAGCTTAGTAAAATGCACATTTTTGGACCTTGCCCTGAGTTTCTGATTTAGTAGGTCTGAGACATTTGCATTTCTAACAGATGTTCCAAGGTTCTACTGATGATGCTGGTCTGGGGACCACATCTTTGAGAACTAGTAGTCTAACCAGTGGGACACTGGGCTGTGCGGCTGGCCCACCAACCCTAGCACACACCATCTCCAGTCCCTGAGCTCCGGCACGCCAGCTTCACCTCACACCCAGTGCCTTTGCATATGCCGTTCTGGCTTCTGGAAGGCCTTCCCCCTCTTTTTAAGGCCAGCTAACCCGTTCCTCTCTGAGCTTCTCTGTACTCCCACAGCCCCACCACTCATCGCTGTCTTCATTCAGGCTCTGGCCACATCTTGCCCCCACCTCCTCCATTACTGCAGACACCACACTGTTGGGATCTGTTCCCGTTTCCATGTGGACCCTCTCCCTAGATTGAGCTCTGTGAGGCTTGGAGAGGTGTCTGAGCATGTGGACCTCGGGGCCTGGCCCTCAGAAGGCCCTCAGTGAATGTGTGATGTACTTGAATGAACCCCATGAGCAGACAGAAAGCCTGGTGAATAGTCACAAAGCTTCATGTACTCAGCCAGTCAGATAGTCATTGTTGCTTACTCTGGGCCAGGCACTGTGCTAGCTGCTGGGGTCCAGCGGTGTGGGAGGCACAGCCCCTGCTGCTGTGGGCTCAGGTGCTCTCAGATCGAGCTGGGTTTGGCCAGTGCTATCCAGGAGAAGATGCTGAAGGATCTGGTGGTCCAGAGAGGGCTTCTTAGAGACACTGGTCAGCGTCGAGTTGAACAGTCTGCAAACAAAGCACGAACCCTTGCGTGGATCTTAATGCATTTACTCCTCCCTGCAGCCCTTCTAGGCAGGAACTGTCATCCCTGCTTCACAGATGAGCAAATGGGACCCCGGAGGGGAATTCCCTGGGCCACAGTCACAGCAGCCACATGGCAGAGCTGCGGTTTGCTGGGATTCCGACTCCAAATCCCAAATCCCAAGCTCTCTTTCTATCCCACCCCCATCCCCCGTGCTGCCTCCAGAGCCCAGGCACCAGGGTGGCCTGAGACTCTGCTTTGGGAATGTGTCTCCAGTGAGGATTGACCAGTTTACTCTGATAGACCCAGGCCCCCTGTCCAGTCAGCCCCAAGCCCACTTTCAGGACCCACCGGGCTTCTCCAGAGGACAGCCCATGTGGCTGGTGTGTGCACCCCCAGACCCAGGGACAAAAGTCGACTGTGTTGGGAAGAAGGGCAGGTGTGGATGTTGCCTACACGTGTGTCCAGACGTGTGTATGAGGCCCAGAAGGCAGGCAGAGGTGGGAGTGCCGGCTGGAGCTGGAGGATGCTGCTGTCTTTTAAACAGAGCTTTAAGGAGGCAGAGAAATTGAAATTCACAGCCTGGCTGTCCGGACCTTACTTAAGAGTTTGTTAGCTTGGTTTCTAACTTACTTAGACACTCTTGCCTCGGTCCTGAAGACCCCCAATGTTAGAGAGAAGGATCTGGGCTTGGTGTGGGGTGCAGGTGTCTGATCTGCTTCGGAAAATTCCACCTGCTCCAGCCTGTCACTGCCTGTCTGCTCTCAGTGGCCCCAAGTGCCATCTGAGTAGGCTGCTGTCCCCAAGCTGCTACTAGCTGTCATCCCCAAGATAGGCCACCAGGGACACAGGGATTCCCCCAGCCAAGTGAGAGGCTTTCTGGGGCCCATCCTGGGCATCATGCCGTGGTTGTCAGCTGTGACAGGCTGGGCTGGTGGGCACCCTGAGGCCTGATGGGACAGGATGAGGTTAGGAGGGAGGAGAGGGGGCAAGGATTATCAAGGCCTGCACCAGGTGATGTTGAGACATCCTGTTTCTGCTACCCTTCGGGAGTGTGAGCATAGCCAAGTTGCTCAGTCTCTCTGAGCTGAGTTTTTGCACCTGTAAAATGCCTCTTAAGGCTGCTGAGCAAACTCAACGAGAGAATCCATGAAGAGCACCCAGCACAGCACCTGGCACTTAGCCAAGGCTTAGGACGTGGTAGCTGCTGTAATGACGGCTCGCAGGAATCACCATCAGGCTCCTGGAGGGCAGTGCATGTGGGAGGCATGACTGTGCCGAGTGGGAAGCTCCGGACAGAGGATCCTGGGCTTTGGGAGTCAGGAAGGTCCCAGAGAACATCCTTCCAACCCTTTGTTTGAACAGACAGGTCCACAGAGGCCCAGGGAGGCAGTAGGGCATGCTGGGTCCATTCCGATGCCCGGACTGTTCTAGGAAGCGGGCTGATGCCATCGCTGGAAAAGATCACAGTTGGGTGTGTGATTCCAGACAAAAATACCCTGAACAGAAATGCTCCCCTGCTCGGTTCTGTCTGCAGCTGGAGCCCCGCTCCCCATGGTCTCTGTGTTTCCCAGGCAGAGCTGGTGAGGAAGCAGTGCCAAGGGGGCCCATCAATCCAGGAGGTGCCACTACAGAAGCCATCATGTCACATACGTTCCCAGGAGATGGGGCTCCAGCCCCACTCTGACACCTGGTGGCCTCAAGAAAGGGCCTCACTCCCCCGCTCTGGAAAATGGGGGCACCACTCCCCTAGCAGGACTGTAAGTCTGTTCCTCACGTACACTGGCGCCAGAAGACCTGGTTCCCACCGCTACCAGCCGTGTGACCTTGGGCAGTTCTCTTCCTTACGATTTCGTTCCCCATGTGGGAAGCCAAGATGATCTGTCTCTAGCTGGCATGCTTTCTGTGAGGATTAAATGAATCAAAGCCTGCTAAGCATGCAAGAGATACTTGGATATAATAAGCGTTAGCTCTTATCTTAGTGTCTTTCTGGGGATAAAATGAAACGCCACCTGTAAAGTGCTGTGCTCAGCATATGCACATAGTAGGCACTTACAGACCATTTCTTCCTTTTCCTGTGAAGCCCAGGCCTGCAGATCAGGCAGGGGCCATCCTTAGGAGGGCCGCCCTCCACCCTTGCTTCCACAGCACTCCTCTCCCTCCAGCAGGCTCTGGCCCAGGGCCGGGAAACAGGAGGCAGCTCCACTCCCTGTCTCAGCTCCTCTGCCCTCCCTTTAGTCTCAGCCAGCCTGAGGGCTGGGGGCTGGGGAGGTGAGAAGAGAAGCCTTCTGGGGGCTGTAGTACCTGTTAGAAGCCTAGGCTCTGGGGTCTGACCCACCTGGTTTGCCACAGCTCTGCCCCCTCCAGCTCTGAGATCTCAGGCTGCACACCCCACTCTAGGACGGGTGGTGACCCATCCCTCACTCGTGGTTGAGGTCAAAATGGGAAGGCGCAGGCAAAGTGCTTGGCACAAAGCCTGACAGAGTAAGTGTGTGCAGAATGTTAGCCACCATTATTAATACTAGTGTTAAAGTTCAGAGCCAGGCATTTTGAAGGGAAACGTTTTAGCCCAGTCTCCTGGGGCGGTACCACCCCCTCCCCCAGCAGGGCTGGACCCTGCACAGGGCTTCTCCTCTACCCTTCTTACTGCTCTGGCTCTCAGGCCTCATATGACCCCTCCCTTTCCCCTCTTTTGGGCTAGACCAGAGCAGATCATCCCCATGCCCCAGAACTGGTGGATTACCAGGAAAAGAAGAAGGGAACAGGATGGAGGGATGACACTCCTTCCATTCATTTATTCCTTTTGTCACAGATGAATCAGAGCAGGAGACCTGCACAGATACACAGACCTTTGCCATCCTGGAGAGCAAAGGGAAGGGTACCAGGCTGGCAGCACCCCCTTCTCCAATCAGAACCTCAGTGTCTTTATCTGTCCAGTGGGGCTAATAATCCCACATTACGGTGGTGACATAAATCACAGACTGAGCTGTGAAGGCCTGTTTAGATGTTGGTAGCTGCTGTGGTTCTCTGCTGGGAGGAGAAGCGGGGAGGCTGGGATGGGAGCCAAGGCTGGGACGATAATGGAAGGGGAATCCAGAAGCCCCTGGCGGGGCGGGGGGTTCCTGAAGCCCACCACTGTTGCTAGGCAGACTTCCCCATCTGGCCTTTAGTCTGGCGGGAAGTCAGAAGGGGTTGCTGTTGCCATAGCAGTGAGGCAGTGAGACTGGTTTTCATCAGTATTTTCTTCCTGGGAGTTTCAGTACAGGAGCTATTACTAATAAGTCAGGGAATTGGATGTCTTCCTCGCTATCAGGTCACATCAAGAGGGGCTCAGCCCAGCCGTGGCTGGTGTTGCTCAGTGGTTAGAGCGCCCACGTGAGCCCCAAAGGATTGTGGGTTCAATTCCCAGTTAAGGGCATGTACCTGGGTTGTAGGTTCAATCCCTGGTCCCAGTTGGGGCCCATGTAGGAGTCAACCAATCAATGTATCTCTCTCATATCAATGTCTCTCTCTTTCTCTCTCTGCCCCCCTTCCCTCACTTCCTTCCACTCTCTAAAAATCAATGGAAAAAATATCCTCAGGTGAGGATTAACGAACAAAAAAAGGGAGAGGCTTAGCCCAAAGAGATGACCTCCAACCCTTCTCCAGATGTTGACTGGGAGCACTTGACCTGATACCTCTGGTGATGTTTGACCCGAGGTACTCAGAAGGTTTGGTGCCCCCTCTCCAGCTGTCAGCTGTTTTCCTGCTCAGCCGCTGACCCTGCCACATTGGCATCTGGCCATAGGACACAGAAGCCCTTCCAGCCCTTCCCTCTGTTGCCCTGCTCCCTCTCATTTCCTCTGTCCAAGCCACAGGGATCTTTTCTGGGTCCTTCTAACCAAACTCCTTCCTGCCACAGGAGCTTCCTTCCTCCTCAGCTTTCTTTCCTTGCCAGCCCCTCTTCCTTCAGATCACGTCCTCCAGAAAGTCTTCCTTGACTACTTCCATCATAGCTCTCATTCTTGTTACCCCTCCTTCAGAGGTCTTGGATGTGTGTGTTTGTGGGGGGGAGTTTGAGTTTCTCTCCCCCCACTCCTCACTGAATATAAGCTCCATGAGGACAAGAGCTGTGTCTGCGTTTTTCCTCCTCTTCCTCCTCCTACTCCTTTTCTTCCTTCTCCTCCTCCTCTTCTTCCTTCTCCTTTATTGAGGTGTGATTCACATACCATAAATTTTACCATTTCAAAGTGTAAAAGCCAGTGGTTTCTAGTATGTTCACAGAGTACCGGTATGTGCAACATTCACCACTATCTAACTCCACAACATTTTCATCCCTCAAAAAAACACACACACAAAAACCTCAAATCCAATAGCAGTCACTCCCCATTTTCCTTCCTGCCAGCCCTTGGCTACCACTAATCTACTTTCCGTCTCCCTGGATTTGCCTATTCCTGACATTTTATATGCTTCTTACACTGAGCATAATGTTTTCAAGATTCATCCATGTTGGGCATGTATCAGGATTATTTTGGCTATTCTGGGTCTCTTGCATTTCTATATGAATTTTAGGACCAGCTTATCCATTTCTGGGAGAAAAAAAAAGGTAGTTGGAATTTTGACAGAGATTGTATTGAATCTATAAGATCAATTTGGGGGAGAAACCAAGATGGTGGCATAGATGAATACCTAAACTGCTGCCTCGCACAACAATTTCAAAACTACAGCTAAAAGACAGAACGGACATCATCCAGAACCACAGGAAAGCTGGCTGAGTGGAAATTCTACAACTAGAAGGAAAGAGCGGGGCACACGGAGATTCAGAGGAGCTGCAAAAGGCTGAGGTATGGAGACACGTGCGTGGAGAGGACAGGCAGTTGAGTGCCTGGCTAGCTTTCTCTAGCGTGAGAGAGACGGAAGCTCCCGGCTGCACTGAACCCCAGTTCCGACTGCACTGAACCCCAGTTCCAGCCAAGACCCTGGGGTCCCAGACTCATACGGGGGGAGTCTGGACTGTTGGGAAACTCAGGGGAGCCGCAAAAGGCAGAGGT
Source organism: Corynorhinus townsendii (assembly GCA_026230045.1). Classification (NCBI taxonomy): domain Eukaryota; kingdom Metazoa; phylum Chordata; class Mammalia; order Chiroptera; family Vespertilionidae; genus Corynorhinus; species Corynorhinus townsendii. Next base: position 202,432,909 of record JAPDVU010000002.1, read on the forward strand.
CTGGAGGCGCGCGTGAGTGCGTGCAGAGAGGACTGACTGCTGAGTGTGCCGCTGGCTTTCTCTAGTGGGAGGAAGGCGGAAGCTCCCGACTGTGCTGAACTCCAGTTCCGGGAGAGAATCTGGGAATCCAGATTCATTGGGGGAGAAACTGGACTGTCTGGCAGCAGGCGAAACTTAAGGGCGACTTTCTCTCAGAGGTGCTTACAGCGATTACCGAGGGACACTGAGACCCAGGGGCCTCATAGGGCAGGGCTGACAGGAAGCCAAGGCTGTCTGCTCAGCCCTGAGATTCGCCCCATCCAAGCTGAGCACAGAGGCTTTTGTAATTTTGCAAGTCTTGCCTCATAAGGCTGTCTCCAGCACAGAAGTTCTCCCAGCATAGACATAGCTGATCCTCACAGCCAGTTGGCCTGGAGGTCAATTCCTCCCAGTGATACCAACAACAATCAAGACTTAACTACAATAAGGCTGTACACACAATACACAAAGGGGTGCACCAAGAGTGTCCACCTCAGGTAACTGGGGAGGCTGAGCCACTGGGCCATACAGGACACCTAGCACACAAAGCTACTCTACCAATTCAGGGAAGCAACGAAAATGCAGAGACAAAGAAACAGATCACAAATGAAAGAAATGGAGGAAAGCAAACAACTGGATATAGAGTTCAAAAGTTATAAGGTTTTTCAAGAATTTCCTAGAAAAGGCCGATAAATTTAGCGAGAACCTCTAGGATATGAAAAAGGACCAACTAGAAATTAAACAAACATACACTGACTGAAATAAAAAATATTGTACAGAGACCTAACAGCAGACTAGAGGAACGCAAGAATCAAGTCAAAGATTTGAAATACAAAGAAGCAAAAAACACCCAACCAGAAAAACAAAAAGAAAAAAGAATCCAAAAATTTGAAGATAGCTTAAGGAGCCTCTGGGACAACTTCAAGCGTACCAACATCAAAATTATGGGGGTGCCAGAAGAAGAGAGAGAGCAAGATACTGAAAACCTATTTGAAGAAATAATGACTGAAAACTTCCCCCACCTGGTGAAAGAAATAGACTTACAAGTCCAGGAAGTGAAGAGGACCACACCAAGACACATCATAATTAAAATGCCAAGAGCAAAAGACAAAGAGAGAATATTAAAAGCATCAGGAGAAAAACAGTTAATTGTCTACAAGGGAGCACCCATACGATTGTCATCTGATTTCTTAACAGAAACTATGCAGGCCAGATGGGAGTGGCAAGAAATATTCAAAGTGATGAATAGCAAGGACCTACAACCAAGATTACTCTACCCAGCAAAGCTATCATTCAGATACAGAGCTTCACAGATAAGAAAAAGCTAAAGGAATTCATCACCACCAAACCAGTATTATATGAAATGCTGAAAGGTACTCTTTAAGAAGAGGAAGAAGAAGAAAAAGGTAAAGATAAAAATTATGAACAACAAATACATATCTATCAACAAGTGAATCTAAAAATCAACTGAATAAAAAATCTGATGAACAGAAGAAAAAAAAAGATCAATTTGGGAGTATTGCCATCTTACCAACATTAAGTCTTCCAACCCATGAACACTGGATGCCTATCCATTTATTTAAAATTTTAACAATATTTTATAGCTTTCAGTGTATGAATCTTTCACCTTCTTAGTTGGTTAAATTTATCCTAAGTGCTTTATTCTTTTTGCTGCTATTGTAAATGGAATTTTCTTAATTCAGTTTTGGATTGTTCATTGCTAGTGTATAGAAATACAACTGATTTTTGTATATTGATATTGGATCTTGCAACATTGCTGATCTAACTTAGTAGCCCTAAGTTTTGTTTTTGTTTTTTAAATTGATTTCAAAGAGAAGGGAGAGAGAGAGAGAAAGAAAGAAATATCAGTGATGAGAAAAAATCATTGATTGGCTGCCTCCTGCACACTCCCCCACTGGGGATCGAGCCACCACCCGGGCATGTGTCCTTGACCGGAATCGAACCCAGGACTCTTCAGTCTGCAGGCTGACACTCTATCCACTGAGCCAAACCAGCTAGGGCTGTTTCTTCCTTTCCAATCCAGGTGCCTTGGAGTGATTTCTTTCTCTTGCCTAATTGGCTAGAATCTCCAATGCAATGTTGAATAGAAGTGAGGAGAGCGGACATTCTTGCCTTGTTCCTGAATTGAGGGCGAACGCTTTCAGACTTTCACCTTTCAGTATGATGTTAGCTGTGGGTTTTTCATACACGCCCTTAACCGATTGAAAAAGTTCCCTTTTGTTCCAATTTTGTTGAGTGTTTTTATTATGGAAGGGGCTGTGTCTGTTTTTGCTTTTGCTCGCCGCTGTACCTTCAATGTCTAGTATTGTGACTGACAGTCAATAAATGAGGTGAGAATGAAGGTCTAATGAAGGCCGACAGAGCCAGTCTTCTCACAGCTCTTCCTACAGTGACTCCAGCTGTCCATGGCCCTGACCTCAGGCTTGGATCCTTTCTCCTCACCCACCCCTCTAAGCCTTACCCTGGCCTTCACCCACAGACTTAAGTTCTAGTATAAATTATTCCCATTTCAGATGAGAAAACAGCCTCGGCCATGCCGAGCGGCTTACTAGGCGTGTGGCCTGTAAGTGGTGGAGACAGGATTTATACCCAATCTGATAGCATTTCAGGTCGCACGCAGTTCCTGTACCTGCCAGGTTGGGAGGAGAGGACATTAAGCCACAGGACACAGATACCGTGCATCTGTGCAGAGCATTGATTCTATCCTGATTTCCTGGGAAGTGAACTAAAGAGGAAACTGTTCAGAGGAGAATGCTGGATGCACATTCTTTTAAGATAAAACAGACTTGCAGAAGAGTCCTCTCTTGCAGCTGTTGGGGATGCTTAGGTGGGAAGGAGGTGGAGCGTGAATGTTGCTGTGCTGCTATTTTTTTTTTAATACGTTTTTAAAACTTGATTTCAGAGAGAGGAAGGGGGAGGAAGATAGAAACATCAATGATGAGAGATCATCAATTGGCTGCCTCCTGCATGCCCCCTACTAGGGATTGAGCCCACACCCTGGGCATGTGCCCTGACTGGGAATTGAACCGTGACCTCCTGGTTCATAGGTTGACGCTCAACCACTGAGCCACACCAGTCAGGCAAGTGTGCTACTCTTGACCCAGTGGAACAGGAAGTGTGAGCCCTGGGGGGTCTCCCCTGTGAGGGGAGAGTTTGATGGTTCCTTGATCTCAGTTATCCTGTTGGATCCACCCTTAACACAAGAAGCAAGAAGGGTAGGGATTACAATTCCCATTTTATAGATGAGGAAATGGAGGCCCTGAATGGTCATGCGATTTGCCCAAGGTCTTAGCAACATAATTCTGAGACAGGCTGTCCCAGACCCACACCAGAGCCTGGTACAGAAAAGCCAGGGGTGGGAGGAGGCCCGGAAAGTCAGGAGTGTTTGGTACGGCCGCATCTTGTCTGGTATCTGTTGGCGTGCCTCTACTGCAGGCAAGGAGGGATGGCCACTATCAAAGCTGGCCTGGCATGAGGGAGCCCAGGTCAGCTTCCAGGGAGCTTTCTGAGGGAGCCCTGGGGCCCAGCAAATGGAGCCCTGACATGAGAGGTTTCCATGGTGCTGTGAAGCAGGCAGGCCTCCTGCTGGAGGAGATGGCAAAAGGGCTGCAGGAAGGACTCTGTTTTGTCTCATTAGCAAGGAAGAAAGGCCTCAGAAAAAAAAAATGAAAGAAACCTTCCCCAAAGGAAGGCAGCGGGAATGAGAAAGCTTCAGCGGAGGCCGAGCTAGGTCAGAGCACAAGCCTCCAGAGGCACGGGGTGGAGGGGGGTATGGGGCCCTGGGAGGACTGCACTCAGACTTGATGAAAGAATGGCATTTGTCAGGTGCCCCTCCTGAGCCAACTGCCATATTTTGCATCCTTTAAGGTCAACTCTGAAAGGTAGGTTTTAATCTTTTCCTTGTTAGAGTTGAGGAAACGGGCTTAGGGGGTGTTAGACGCTTGCTGGAGGTCACATGGCTAGTAAATGATGGATTTGAACAGAACACATCTCAAATGTGTGTCGCCAGCAGATTCGTTGGGAGGGGTGCCAGTTTCAACAGAAGGGAGTCAGGCCTCGGTGGGGACACTGCGGGGGCCCAGCAGCCATTTGTAAAGCAGAAAAGCTCATGGGAAAGGTGGGGTGGTGGTGGGCAGGCTTCAGAGCCCACAGGTCTGCGTTTCAATCCTGCCCCTGCCACAGACGTGCTCTGCGACCTGGAGTCTATTGCTTCGCTCCCCGGGCCTTGTTTCCACATATGGAAATAACACCTCTCAAAAGTTGAAAGGAATAGCCCTAGTTGGGTGGCTCAGTTGGTTGGAGTGTTCTCCTGTGCACCAAAAGTTTGTGAGTTTGATTCCCAGTCCGGGCACATACAGGAGGCAACAGATCGATGTTGCTCTCTCACATCGATGTTTCTCTCTCTCTCCCTTCTCTCCCTCTAAAAAACAAACAAAACAAAACCATATCCTCAGGTGAGGATTAAGGGGGAGGCGGGGGAAGAGTTGAGAGGAGTGAATGAAGTGGACATAAGGCAGCCTGTACAGGGCAGGCTCAGTGCCAGTCCCTGAAGGGAAGTCCATGCTCTCTGGGCTTGGGCAGCACTGACACTTGAAGTTCATTGTCTGTACCCCCAGCACAAGGGGGTACCATGAATGCTTGGCAGGTGAATAAGGAGAGAAAGGGCAGAGCAAGGGGCCAGCTCGGGGTGGAGGGAGCCCTGCCTGGCCTCAAAGAGGCCTGCACACCAGGACAACTGTGGTCTCTTCTCCTTCAGAACGTGAGTCCTCTGAGAGTCCAGGCCCTGGACCTTCCATGTGGAGAACATCATCACAGCTAACATGGCTTTTTACCCATGGTCCAGGCCAGGCAGTATTCTGAGCATTTTACACGTATTCCCTCATTTAGGCTTCACAGCTACCCCATGAGATAGGTACCATTATCGTTACCCCCATTTTATCGATGAAGAAGTTAAAGCACAGAGAGGTTAAGCGACTTGCTGAAGGGTACATAGCTAATGTGCGAAAGGTAGCATTCAAGCCCAGATAGTCTGACTCCTAGGCCATACTTTTAACCACCACAGTGTACAGTTTCTCAGGGAACAAGCAGCAAGAATCTGACCTTAGTATGAAGCCAAGGACTTAATAATTATCCTAATAATGTGGGCATAGCACTTTATAGTTAAAAAGCACATTAGAGTATATAAATTGCTTTCATGGTTATGATCTTATTTGATCTTTAATTTCTCTGTGAAGAAGACAGGACATTATTGTCCCATTGTTGCCAGTAAGAAATTAAGATCCAGAAGGAAATGTGACTTGTTCAATGAATGGTAATTTACTGAGCACTTACTATATGCAAAGTCCTTTACTCACTTTACCTCACTGAATCCTCACACCCCCCAGGTATTTAGTAATAATATTCCCATTTTATAGATGAGGAAACTGACTTCCCCAGATCTCAAAGCTTGTGAGAGCTGGGAATCCATCCCAGGTCTGCATGACTCCCAGAGCCTGAGATTTTAACTACTGGGCTCAGGTCTGCGTCCCATGCTGGGCAGATGTTAACACCCAATTGTTTGTCTCCCTTCTGCTTTTTCCCACCCCAACTCCGTCCTTATAGCCACTCTTGAAACTTTCAATGCCTCCTTAATTCTCCCTGCCTAAGTGCCTGCTCCATTTAGATGCTTTCTGCCGTAAGTTTTTGGCTTAATTATATGATGTCATTCATGGCACTTACTGGGGGGATCTGATTCATCATCTTTATATTTAGACAAATGTCCATTTGTCTGTAGCCGGCCTCTCCTGGGAGAGCCTGGTTTTTGCTGATTTTCTCGGCCTGGATTGCCTTCCTCTCCAACCCCTTCTGGAATGCTCCTCTTGGAGGGCGCTCTCTTCCCAAGCCTTCACTGCCCACTTCAGAGCCTGCTAAAGTCTCTACCTCTGGGGCCTGGGACTGAGGATGCCCCAACAGTTTGGACATGGGGATAGGGACAGAGATACAGTGGGCATCACCAAGAAGGTGGGAGTCCTGGGAGAATGGGGCCTCCAGCAAGGAAGGCCTCAGCATCTCCACCAGGCGTCCCTCCTCCAGCCCGTCCTCCACCCTCACTGCCCCAGCCAGAGAAGCACCCAGCTTCCACATCCCTCTGCTCAAACCTTCCCTTGCTCCTGGGGGCCAGTGGGATAAAGCTCTGGGTCTGACGCCCAGCCAGGTCTTCCCCACTCTGCCACCCCTCACCATTCATTCAAGAGCCACTCCCAGGTCCCCAAGTCGTCCATATCCTCCCACATCTGGGGGTCACCAACTAGTCCCAGGACTAGTTGCCCAGGACTTTCGGATTTTATCTTTTTTTTAAAAAATATATTTTATTTATTTTTTACAGAGAGGAAGGGAGAGGGATTGAGAGTTAGAAACATCGATGAGCCATCAGCTGCCTCCTGCACACCCCCTACAGGGTATGTGTCCCCAACCAAGATACATGCCCTTGACTGGAATCAAACCTGGGACCCTTGAGTCCGCAGGCCGACGCTCTATCCACTGAGCCAAACCGGTTAGGGCTCGGATTTTATCTTTTAAAGGGACGCACTCCAAGAAACTCCACAGTCCCAGGGAAACTAGGATGATTGGTCACCTGGCTCACACCTCAGGGTTTTGTCCCTGTTCATTTCCCCCTATTAATTTCTTCTCTATTTTGTTTTCTTATAAATTATTATCCCTCAGTGTGCAACCTTATAGAAATATCTCTGGCTGACTCTCAAAGGCCACCCCCCAATCCCACGCTCTGGAGTTAACAGCGTGGTGCTTCTGTTTTCTTTTTTCTGCACAAAAGTAAGTCCGAACTACTCCAGCGGCTCTGCAGCCTTTTCACTCCTCCCAGCGTGGCCCTCCTTCCACACTCGCTGTAATAGCTGTGTTGCGTGTGTTCCGTCGTGTGGAGGTGCCATAACGTACTGTGGGTCCTTCTGACGGACATTCAGAGTGTTTCCGGTGTTACATTATCATAGTCCGTTCAAGGCCACATTTAAATGTCACCTTCTCTGTAAACCCTTCCTTCACCTTCCAGGTGGTCTCAGGTTTTTTCCTTATTACTGTCATTACTGTAATAATAATAGTTAACATCTATAGAGTGCTTGCTATGTCAGGCACTTGACCAATATTATCTCATTTAATTTTCACACCAACTCCACGAATGGTGGAGACTGTTATCCACATTTTACAGACGGGGAGACTGAGGCTCATCTGGATGATAAACCCAAGCAGTCTGGCTCCAGAGCGCCCCCACTGCCCCGTTACCCTGAACTGCCTCCTAGTTTTCCAAAGGGTGTGTGGAGAGGGTGGTGTGGGTCAGAGGCCCCCTGCTCCCTGGCTGTATATCAGCACGAGGGTAAAGCCTAGCATTGTGATGAGAGGTCAAAGCTGGTAGCCTCCAGCTTCCAATCCACTTTCTGCCAGAACCCAGAAATTAGTGGGGGAAAGGGCCTGGTAGGAGGAGGGTGGCATAGTAGCCCTAGATCCAAGGTGCAGGCTCTGCTGGGCTCCTGCTGGCTTCTGGGCCTGTAAGAGGGGTGGGTCTGCCCACAGGCAGAAAGCAAGGAGCTCCAGGAGTGGAGACTGGGGGTTAATGGGGGCAGGGCAGGGCAGGGCAGGGCCTGGGCTTGGGAATGATGGAGAAGATCCCTCAGTCCTCTCAACACCTAGGTGAAGTAGGCACCCTGTCCCCATTCTACAGAGGAGGAGACTGAGTCACAGAGAGTCACTGGCCCTGCCCTGCCCTGCCCACTCCGCCTCCCACTATGCTGCCTGTGAGTCTGGACCAGATGGTACATGAGGAGATAAGCCCTAGGAGATGGAGGGACACTTTGATTTTTTTTAGACTGACCTTGGTATCACCCTGGGCTGCTAGGCCTAGGGTTTATGCAAATTAATGTAGATATATGCTAATGAGGCCACTACCAATCCCCTCTTTCTAATGGAGCTGCCAGTTCTGAGGTGCATTGGGATAGATCTGCCCAGAAGGGGCCTGAGGAGCCCCCCTAGCTGGGGATGGGTCAGCAGTCACTGGAGTGGGGTTGCCATGGAGACTGAGGCCAAGCCCCAGTGGCTACCTTCTGACAGAACCAGGGCTGGTTAGATCAGCCCTCGGAGACAGTCCTGGGCCTCCCTAACAGCTCCAAGCTGGTCTCCCAGGGCTAATTACCTGGAAGGTGATGACCAGCTGCTCCCTGCTCCCTGGGCTCCACTGAGGTAGAGGGCTGGGCCATAGTTGGGAGGGTGTGAGGAAGACAGATGGCGGTCTGGGGGCTCGAGGGAATGGGGAGCTGTCTTGAGGAAGAGGGAGCAGGACTGTAAGGGGTGGAATTCCCAAATGCCACATCATGCAAACGGGCTCAGGGAGCCATGTGGTAGGGAAGAGCGAGGGCTTGGCCCCAAACTGATGGTTGGAGCCTCAGCTCTTCTGTGTGTCCTTGGGCAGGGCCCCTGCACCTCTCTGGGCCTGGTCTATCAATGGGGGTAGGATTAAGAGATGTGATGTGAGTATGAGGGGTTATATACAGCAGGTACTCAATAAGTGATTCTACAATTCTAAGACCCATGAAGAGAAGGTATTAATCTCCTTTGGGGAGAATTTGTTTTGTTTTCTAATGGAAAAGAATTTTCCCTCTTCTTGCCCCTCTGTGCTTCCCCTGCTGTCTGGGCTGGGGCCAGTGTCCTGGTGTCTGCACTGAGGCAGGACTGTCAGCCATGAGGACAGGAGTGAGGTTGTCTCTCTTCACCCTGAGTTCTCTGAACTTAGCACACAAAAGACACTTGAGAACTATTTGTAGAATGAATGAACGAACAGATGTGAGTACTCAGAGCAGTGCCTGGCACTAATTGGAGGTTAATAAATGTGAACTTATATCACTGCCCCCGGGAGGCTGGACTGGGTGACTTATGAGAGGCCCTTGACCCAGAGCAGGCTCTGCCCCACCTCTGCTCTGCCCCCCCTTTCTAAGCCCCTGTCTCTGGAGAGATGGCTGTTGGGTGGCAAGAGCAGTGGGTACAGAGACAAGGACTCAGATCGCGGGTCTGCCACTTCCTGTCTGAGTGATTTCAGGAGACTCAGGTGACCGCTCTGGAAAAAGGGAACCTTCATACAGAGGCAGCTCCACTAGGGCTGAGGGGAGAGGGCACCCTTGGCTGGCGGAACCTAGATGAGGGTGATGATGGGTCCGGGTCTGGTGAGGCAGGGAAAGCAGGGCTGTGATGGCTCAGGCAGAACGAGGGGCCAGGCTGTACCAGGGGCTGCCAGAACCAGCTTCTGGGGGGAAAGGGCCATTCGGATCTCAGCAGAGGTCACAGGACCCCGAGGCCAGTCCCTCCCCAGGCAGGCAGACTGCGGCACCACCAGGCCTAAATAGTGACATGGAGCTGCAGCGGCCCCCATGGCACAGATGAGAACACTGAGGCCCAGAGGAGGAAACCTCCAAGGGCCCCACACCAGAGGAGGAGACCTCAGATCTGCTGAGCCACTCTGGCACCATTTTTTTCATGGGCTGAGCGATGAATCAACATTTAAAAACATTTGTTTTCAGAAAATATAACTGTTAAAAAGAATTTCAGAAATACAGAAGTATGTATATTTAAAAGTAAAAGTCTCCCCATCTCCCCATTCCCACTCCCTGGAGAGAACTTCTCATGATCATCTATTGTATTTCCATGGCTCTTGACTGTGCATTTGCAGTCACACACATTTCGTGTCTCTCTCTCTCTTTTTTTTTTACACAAATGGAATCATATTGTTCTGCAGCTTGTTTTATTTCACTTAACAGTTATTGCCTTGGCCATTTTCCAGCAGGTTCCAGGCTGGGACAGAGAGAAGCAGAAGGGCTGCGGGAGCCCTGGAAAACAAACGGAGTGTGTGTGGGGGGGGTGGGGGGGTGGATGTGTGTGTGGAGGGGGATGTGTGAGGGGGGGTGGGAATGTGTGTGTGTTTGTGTGTATTTGTGTATGGGGGGGTGTGGGTCGGGGGTGGGTGTGTGTGTGGGTGTGGGAGGACGGTGTGTGTGTGGGTGTGTGGGGGGCGTGTGGGTGTATGTGTTTGTTGGGGGACAGGAAGGAGTCCCAGGGTAGATGGGGATCCTGGCAGAGAAGCCCCCATCGTCGGCTCCCAGGGCACTGTGATATCTGTCTCTAGACTTAAGCTCTCTGAGGCAGGAGCCACACCAACTTGTCCACATACCCTGCACAGGGCCTGGCACATAGTAGGTGCTCAAGAAACATTTGTACAATGAATTGCGTCCCTGCCAAGCCCATCTTTCTTTTTTTTTTTTTTTACCATTTTTTAATTGTTTTAAGTATTACAAATAGTAGTACATATGTCTCCTTTTTTTCCCCCATTGATCTCCCCCCGACCTCCCCTACCCCCCAGTACATGCCTTCACCTGCCCGCCCTCCCCCCCGCCCCAGTGTCTTATATCCATTGGTTGTGCTTATCAAGCCCATCTTTCTTGTCCTGGCAAAGACTACCTGGTCTCCATGACTATACTCCTTTCAGTCTCTTATTGGGTGTTTATTTCAACTCATGCTCAAATGGCATTGACCCCAAGTGGACCCTGGAGATGGGGCAGAGCTCAGGGAGAGGGAGAAGACCCTCCCCCTAGACAAGTCCCTGTCCCTTTCTGCTGTCAGTTTGCTCACCTCCCTAATGAGGGGGCTGGACCAGCAGATCTCCAGGGGTCCTTCCAGCTCTGCTGTCCGTGGCTTCAATCCCACTCCCTCATTTCACGGATGAGGGGCTGAGTCGAGTTTAATTTTGTCAGCTGCCTCAGAAATCCATTGGGAAAAGGGGGGCTTGAGTTTGAGGATGCAGAAAAGGCTGTTGCCATATACAGAGCACCAACTGTGTGCCAGCCCTGAGCTGAGAGCTTTCCGTAAAGTGCGCTGCCTGAATCCTTAGGACATTTTCCTAGGCTCAGAGTGGGTGAGTAACTTGCCCAAGGTCACACCAGGACTGAGCTGGGGGTGGATGTCAGGTCTGCCTGATCCCAAATGGGGAACTCTTCCCAACTTGGCCCTTTCCGAACCAAAATCAACAAAAGAGATAGTATCCGGCTGGACCAAACCATTCTCAGAAAGCTTCAGGGGCCTCTCCCTCATCATTCCTCAGACAGCCTGACTTCTGTGTCTAAGTCCCGGGCGACTTGACTGGAATTTGGGCCAGGAAAGTAGTTGACTTGCAGAATTGGCTGGCGAGGGCTTGGGTACAAGAGACTTCTGATGGGTTTTGTGGCCCCAAGCCCAGCCCCCTCCCTTCCCTCTCCCCCTAGCCAGCTTGGGGAGGGGGCATCTCCATTATTCATTCCTTGCCCCCCACTCCCCACCCCCCACCTGGTGGGTGTTAAACTCCTGGGGTTGGCGTCTAGACAGACAAGAGCATCCTACTGAGAACAGAAGCAGCCCTGACTGGGGCTGAAGGTTCCCATGGCAACTGCATCCCCTCAGCTGGCAGCTACCCGATAAATAAATAATTAGGATGGGGGTGGGGAGCTAAGGGCAAGGGGAGGGGCAGCAGGGGAGCCTCTTGGAGGTTTCACTTAGGAAAGAGAGGGGTGGGTTAGAAGTGGGGGGGGGGGGCAGGGCGTCATTGCAAAGGCCAGGTGAGAGCAGACAGTGGAGGGAGAAAGGTGACCAGCTGTGTAAGAGATTCAGCAGGTCAGAGAGCCAGAACTTGACAGGCCTGGCATGGAGGTGAGGGAGAGGAGGGAGACCAGGACCTAACGTTCAATTTTCTAGCTCATGCAGCTGGACACATCATGGGGCCCCAAACCACTGGAAATGGACCAGGTTTGGGCGTATTAAGTTCATGATGAGCCATCCAGTGGGTAGTTGGTTTATAAAAGGGCTGGAAGCTGAAACATGAGCAGGTAGTCACTGAAGCTTGGGTAGGCATGTGTTTGCTGGGACAAGTGGAGCATGAAAAAGGGCCAAATATAGCCCCGAGGTTCTTTGATATTTAGGGGTCTGAGTGCATGGGAGGATGAGCTGCACTGGACTCAGGAGTGGCCAGAAAGGGCAGCGAAAGGCATTAATGGTTGCCTGGCTCTCCCACTACCAGTTGTGTGACCTTAGGCAAGTCACTTCCCCTCTCTGAGCCTCATTGTCTCTTTCTCCAAAATGAGATAATGACCTCAGTTCTGCCTTTCTGCCAAGGAGTATCAAGGGAGAGATGAACTTGGAACGCTCTTTACAATCTGCAGAGTCCTGGGAGGGGAGTCGCCAACAAAAGGCAGGCTGGTGCCAGGTGGGTGGGTGCCAGGGTTGAGCCCACAGCTTCCTGGGTCTCTGCCCAGCCCTGCCATCTGTGTGGTAGCATCAGGTCCACCTTCTCCTGCCTCCCTGCCAGGAAAAAAGCTTCTGGGATCTTTCCACTTTATCAGAATCTTTCCTCTCCCTCCCAAGCCAGACCCTCTTCTCTCCCCTTCTTCTATCTTAGGACTCTTGGTTGCAAGTAACAGAAATCACAAGTACAGGGAGGGGCAATTAGTTTCAGGCATGTCTGGATCCTCAGACCTAAAATGATGTCACCGAGGACACTGTTCCTGCTTATTCATCTTCCTTCCTCACTCTCTCTCTGTTCCTTAGCTTTGGTGACTCTCAGGAGCAGGGTACACGGTGAGTGTCCACCCCTGAAGAGGTCACTGTGTGGATTACTTGGTTAGGCATAGGTCACAAGCCTGCTATGTAAGTTAGAAGTGGGATTAGCCCCACCAAGCCACATGAACTGAGTATGTGGGTGGCAGCTTCCAAAACCAGAAGAAGGAATATTGGTCAGTCAGTACTTGGCACCTTTGTTCCTGATTGTATCAGCTGAAAGATTGAACTAGGGGCTGCTGGAAAGGGAGTGTTGATTGTGTCCTGTATCAGCTAGCTTTTGCTGTGTAACAAATCACCCCAAAATGTAGTAGTTTAAAGGAATCATTTTATTCAGCTCATGATTCTGTGGGTCGGCTGGGAGATTGTTCTGATCTGGGCTGTGTGTCTGTGGTCAGCTGGTGGGTTGGCTAGCATCCAAAGGAGCTAGTATGGCCTCACTCTGATGGCTGACTAGCTGGCAGCTGGGGCGCCTGTCATTCAGCAGATCAGCTTGGGCTCTTTCACAAGGTGTTCTCTGTGTTACAAGTGTAGCAAGTGAGCAAGCTCCAGTGCACAAGCATTTTTCAAGCCTTCACTTGCTTCACATTTGCTTAAGTCCCGTTGGGCAAAGCAAGTCACATGACCAAGTACAGAGCTAGTGTGGGTGGGCCCTGCCAAAGAAAATGGAAATAGGAAGAAGAATTTGAGGCCAGTTTTGCAATCTACTGCAGCTCCCTCAGAGAAAGAGAGAAAACAAAATCCCTTTCTCTGTGGCCCATGGATCCCACAGACCAGGGTAACCTCCAGATAGGGGGCCAGGGAAGAGGTGACTCAGACCCAGAGGCATCCCTGGGGCCTCCAAGGGCCAGGGCTCAGCCCTGGGGCAGGGCCTGGGGAGGAGTCTGGATCCTGACTCTACCAACTGAGAGCCCCACATAAGGAAGGAGCAAGTGGGGAGGACCTCTTGGCAGGGAGGTAGGTGTTCTGAACCCTGGCTCCCATCTCCCTTCAGTCCACCCCAAAGTCATGCTGAGGGCTCAGTCCTGCCCCCTCCACAGACTTGTCCCACCTCCCAGCATCCCTTTGATACTGCAGGGCTGGGATGGCTCCAGGATTTCTGCACAATCCGTCATGGTGCCTCATCACCACAATAACTGATGTCACCTTGTCCACAAGGTCAAGGAGTCCCTGTCCTTCCCTTTTGTGGCATGCACACGGCCTCAGTCTGCTCTTTCCCACAGGTGGCTGCACTGGAGCGGCAGATCTTTGACTTCCTGGGCTACCAATGGGCTCCTATTCTAGCCAACTTCCTGCACATCATGGCGGTCATCCTGGGCATCTTTGGCACGGTGCAGTACCGCTCCCGGTACCTCATTCTGGTATGGCTCATTGACTCCTCCTAAGCCAACCCCTTCTCCTCACCACCTCCCTTCTCCCCCACTCCTCCAACCAAAACTGTCCCCCCACCACAGGCACGCAGACCCCTGCCCTGTCTTGCCTCTAGCCCTGTTGGTGTGAATGCCCAAATCCCAATGCTGCTTTATTCAGCGGAGACAAGGTTGGCATTTTTCCTAAAAGAATTTCCTAGGGAAAAATCCAACTATTAACATGATACATCATTTAATGAGTGCCTACCTTGTGCTGGGCTCTCTGCTAAGGTGTCACTTGCTTTATTGGATCTTTACACAGCTCTGCGAGGTATATCGCACCATCTGCATTTTCTATGAGTCTCAGGAAGGTTACAACACTTCCTAAGGTCACACAGCTCGTGGGTGGCAGAGCCAGGACTAGAGCCTCAGATCCAGAGTGGATGCTCCTGCCACCTCACCACACCGCCTCAGAAAGCCAGTGTGAGGAAGGAGCCTTGTCTAGCCTAGTTCCTCAGGTTGCTTCGGGAAAGCTTGGCATTTGTCCCTCGGTGTTCATCAAGAATACAGCTGAGAGTGGCCCTGGGCCCATCCCCAGGGTGGGTGGTGTCCCTGGCTCCTTCCTCTTGCTCCCTTTTTAAAAGTCCTGGTTGGTCCTGGCTGGTCTCTGTCAAACTCCTGTTTTCAGTTCACCTGTGTCCCCTGCTCTTCCTCTGTGACCTGTTCACATACCTCTCTTGAGGGAAAAGGCTTTTCGGTAGATTTACTACAGAAATGCTTGACACCTACAATAACAGGGACACACAGTGTCCTGCTACCCCAAGCACCCACTAGCCCTCATTCTGGGGCTTGTCCCTGCCTCCTAGAGGCCAGGAGAACATGGCCCTTCCAGGGTTTTCTCTCATCTGAGTGAGATATGAGAACCCTTCTCTCCAGTTCTCAGGACGCCCCAGGCACCAGTATAAAATGCTGCGTCTGCTGGTGGCAGCCCCTGGAATTGGCGGCATAAGGTTTGGGTGGAAATAGCCAGCCCTGCTCCAGCTCGATGGCTGTTATTTTCTGCCGAATGGATAGGATTAGCTACTCCAGGACTTGGGTTTGAGTTCCAGCCCTACCTCTTTCTAGCTGTGTGATCTTGGCAAAAAAAAAAAAAAAAAAAAAATGACTCTCTCTAGGCCTTAAATTAGTTATCTCTGAAGCGAGGACAGTGCCTTCCCTGCAGGGCTGTTACAAAGACTGGTTTGGTATAAAAATGATTTGTTAAGGATTCTCAGTGCTCTATGAGCAAGGTATTGTCGTAACTTCCCCTGCAAAAGTCTTCTCAGTCCATTAACTCTGTGTCCATGGACGTACCCCAAGCCCACGCCCCCAAGCCCCCCCTGACCCCACCTCTGCTTTCCCCAGTATGCAGCCTGGCTGGTGCTTTGGGTTGGCTGGAATGCATTTATCATCTGCTTCTACCTGGAGGTTGGACAGCTGTCCCAGGTAAGCCTCAGGCCTGGCAGTGCCAGAGGACAGAGCCTGACCTTTCCCCTCCCACCCTAAAGCTCCCACAGTGACATAGGTCTGGGGCATCATCTCTTTTGTGAATTTTTTCGGGGGGGGGGGATTATCTCTCGAAGAAACTTCCCTCCACACACCCAAATAATCTAATCCCATCTCCCACCCCACATTTTTGTTTCTGGCCCCCTCTGCCCTTCTCAGACACAAATGATGATGGAGCAAATAAGGATGAAGATCAGTCTGTGTGAAGATGGGCTGGAGTCCCGGTTGATAACAAGCTTTGTAGAAACTAACAGTATATGGTGGCCAACAAATCTACTCTTAGGCCTCACACAGCCTCAGTGAAAGGGAGGTGAAAACCCCATGCACTTTGTACTGTTTAGACCACAAAGATTTGAGTTCAGTGCTGATCAAGATTTTTCAGAAGAAAAAGAGATTGGGTAGAGTTTATTTGGGGAAAATTGAACAGACCATGTCACATGGAAAAATATTGAAGAAAGTAGAAATATTTAGCTTTGAGAAGAGTAAACCCAGAGGGTATAACTTCCATTATTATTATTCTTTTAACTCTAACCCAAGGATGTTTTTTTCATTGATATCTAGAGAGAGTGGAAGGGAAGGAGGGAGAGAAAGAGAGAAACATCAACATGAGAGTGACACACATTGATAGGTTGCCTCCTGCACGCGCCCCTGTGAGCGCTGGGGAACTGCAACGGAGGTATGTGCATGCCCTTGACCGGGAATCAAGCCCACGACCTTTGGTCTGCAGGCCGACACCCCAACCACTGAGCCAACCTGGCCAGGGCACAACTTTCATTCTTATATATTAAGAAGGCAGTATACATGAATGAGAGCATTTGGCTTTGTAGGTTGACTACGTATTAGATTCAAATCCAGCTCTAATGTTTTCTAGCTGTCTGACCTTGGGCAAGTGTCTTACTCTCTCTGAACTTCAGTTCCTCATCTACTAAGTTCAGATAGAGCAACCCCAACTTCCTTTGATTGCTGAGGGGATAAACAAGATTACACATCTCAGTGCTTTGCACCTGGACAGCATGCAGTGATATTTGTTAGTGGCCTGTATGAGTGAATGGATTAATGAACAGAGGAATGCACATAATGGATAACAACTTCTGACCTAGGTCAGCCACTTCGCCATTTCAAATGGAGAGTCTGAGGCCCAAGGGAAAAGGTTTGCCCAGGGTCACACATGGGGAGCAAGCACATTGGAGAGGCTGAATGAGTCGTGAAAAGGCCTATATTGAAGATTTCACCAATAGCTGGAAAATTGTATCTGGTCACTGTTAATGTTCTTTTCAGCCCTGAAATCCTGGGGTTCTGTAGGTCAGTACCAGCCCCTTCTATTGCTGATGATTGAATAGGGAGGCTTGCATGGTCATCACGTGCCACCTATTGGCCAAATGTGGATCTGCAGATATGTACTCTTCACAGCCCCTCACCCTCATGCCCTCCACAAAGCAAGTTTATGGGAGGAGGCTGCTATAACGGTCCACATGCGAAAGAGGCTTTATATATATATATATATATATATATATAGTCTCCTGGGACCTGGGGAGGATTCCCCACCCCAGCTCAGTATCCTAGGCCCCTCTACCCCCAGGACCGGGACTTCATCATGACCTTCAACACATCCCTACACCGCTCCTGGTGGATGGAGAACGGGCCAGGCTGCCTGGTGACACCTGTCCTGAACTCCCGCCTAGCCCTGGAAGACCACCATGTCATCTCTGTCACTGGCTGCCTGCTCGACTATCCCTACATTGAAGCCCTCAGCAGCGCGCTGCAGATCTTCCTGGCTGTGAGTCCTCCTGTCCTCCACCTCACAACACTCCCAGAAGTAGAGTCTGAAAACCCCTTTGCTTAGCCCTAGTTAAGGGTTGAATCTAGGTCTTCTAGCCTGCCTGGGGAGGATTTCCCCACCCCACATAATTCTCTTTCCTCATAACAAGCCAGTAAAGTATTGCCCAGATCCAACTGGGGAAACTGAGGCTCAAAGAGGTAAAATAATTACTTGTCCCAGGACAGAGACTGGAACCAGGAATGTTTGACTTTAAGGCCCGGTCATTAACTTGGAAGTTGTTATGGGTTTGCCTTCATGTTAGCACACCCTGTTCCTCCAGTCTGGGTAGGCAGGGCCAGGCAGAGGGCGGAGGGAGAGTTTCCCCCTCCTCATTCTCTTTCTCCCTCAGCTGTTCGGCTTTGTATTCGCCTGCTACGTGAGCAAAGTGTTCCTGGAGGAAGAGGACAGCTGTAAGTATGTGGCGCCCCTAGGAAGCAGAAAAGCCTGGCTGAGGGTCACCCCGCATCTTCAGCACCCTGGACAGGGGCCCGCGCGGCCTTGGTGGGAGGGGAGCCCTGGGTCGGCCCCTCTGTGAGTGGGGAGGAGAGGAGCCAGGGGTGGGTGGGATTTATACAGTCGGACCATTCTGGACTGAGGTCCAGATGTCCAGGTACCCAGTCCACGGCCCCAGCACCACAACCCTACCCGCCCCTCTTAGGCCCTGCCCCTTGGAGGGGCTCCACAAGGCTGGTCCCTATCTGGCACCTCCCATTCCCAGCGTTTTCCCCCAACTCCGTCTCCTCCTCTTAAGTGGCTCAAGCCTTGCCCCCAAGACCCTTCTCCCTTAAGAATGCCCCGCCCCCAGCCCATTTCTAACTATATGCCACCTCCCCTTCTGCAGTTGACTTCATCGGTGGTTTTGACTCCTACGGATACCAGGCGCCCCAGAAGACGTCGCATTTACAACTGCAGCCTTTGTACACGTGGGTCATGGCGCCGAGCAGGGTGGGATGGGGGATCCAGGCGTTAGTGTCGGTAAAAAGGAGAGGAGGGATGGGAAGAGCAGTCGGATCTCTCTGCTCCCCCATTTTCGGGGTTCACTTTCCTAACCTGCCTTCGTTTCCTGCAGGTCGGGGTAGCTTCAGCCCCACGCCCACCCCGGTGCCGAGTGCTTTGTGCTAAACTGACAGCCACTGCCACGAGCTCGGGCCAAGATGGCAGGCGCGCCCCCTGGTGTCTGGCGGGCTGACTGCAGCCTGCGCGGCTCCATCTGGTCTGCAGCGGACTTGGACTTGGCCCTTTGCAGCTTGGACTTCAGGGATGGGGCGGGGCGGGGCGGGGTGGGGTGAGGGAGGGGAATCTCGGGGTTTGTATTTTTTTTAATCTCAGCCTTGGCGTGCGCTGGGGCCTCCCTCCCTTCTCCAGTCTCTTTCAACCTTCACTCAGCATCCTGTTCACTGTCCAGAGAGTAGAGGCAGGATGGACAGACTCACCCCATCTCACCATACTCATTCACACCGCGAGCTAGGAGCAGGAGTCCTGGGTTCTAATCACAGCTCCAGCACTGACTCTCTGTGTGACATCTGGCAAAGCCCTTGCCCTCTCTGGTCCTCAGTTTCTCCACCTCAAATAATTAAAATAATCCCTTAGCAGATGCAGATCTTTCTAGCCTTCTCTCTCAGTTGACTCTGAGTTCCCTGGGTTAGGCTGCTGTTATAATTCCCATTTTGCAGATAAGGAAACTGAGGCCCAGAGGTATAGAGCGATTTGCTTTGAGGCCACACGACTAGGCTTTTGAACACAGTGTACTTTCTGTAGTTTCAACCTCCAAAACCCAGTGCCTGGTCTCCAAATTTCATTTTCAAACCCCTTTCCAACTTGGACATTCTAGAACCCTTGAGATCCACACCATATTTACACATCACCACCACCACTTGCCAGCGCCTCTCTTAAAGCAATATACCTGTTCTCTCATTGGGAACTAGACATATGGAGCCCAGAGCCCTGAATCCAGCCTGACCCACAGGGAAGCCTTCCTAGACTTGGCTTCTGTCCACCCTTGGCAAATCTTTCAAGCTCTCTCCAGAAAAGGGGATTCCCAATCAGTCGTCATCCCCCTTTCCAGGTCCCTAAAGCTGCTGCACCTGTGGTCCCCTACGCTCTCAGCAACTCCACCTGACCAGTTGGAAGACCTGTGATTTAAGAGTGGAAAAGGGCTGGTCAGCTCTGCCTGGTCACCCGTGCTCACAGATCACTAGCGTATATGACTACTCCAATGTCCTGGAGTTCCGAAGAGGTACAGTGGGGGTGTGGGGGTCAGGAGGCCCAGCACACTTCCTTGAGAGCTCATTCTCCCCACCTCCCTCCACAGGCATCCCAGAGCACCCTGCATCCTGTGCCCTGGCTGGTGAGTCCAAGGGCAGGAGGATCAGGCCTCAGCCTCCCAGCCTGTGAAATTAGAGTGGCCCTGGGTAAGGAAGGGTGGGAGGCCTCAGGGAGCTGGAGGGAAGTGCAGACAGTTTGCACACCTGAGCCTGTCCATGGTAACCACTTTGTTCTGTGCTCTTCACTCTCCAGTCTAGTATTTCCTACTGTCTAAAACCAACATATCCTGAGCTAAAACCCCACTCCAAGTGCAGCTCTGTGCCAAGGAACCAGCCCCAGGAGTTTCTCTGGTCACCACAGGCACCGAGGTCCCAGGTGGTCAGCCCCATTAGCCTGTGGGTACAGCTCAAGATGGGGACAGTTCCCTTCAGGCCTGACTGCTGCCCCACCACTTGGCTAACTCCTGCTTCCAGCCCTCCCTTCTTCCTCCCCCCCTCTCCCCCCCAGCCAATTGTCATCTCACCTCCACTCCCCCGACCCCCTTTCTACTCAAGGGGTTTAGCCACTGGTGCTTTGAAGCCTTTTGTTTTTATAAGACAGTCTTTGCAAGGGGACCACGTTCTCACTGGGGCCTTGCAAGGCAGGGAGTGTCCCCCTGGTTTCTGTGCAGGCAGGGTGATTAAAGACGGTGTTTTCTTCTCTATCTTCCTGTCCTCCTGCCTTGTGAGTCAGCAGGGCCCCTGCATGAGGGTGGGCAGGGGCTGGAATCAATGCCATTGTCACTCTCATTCCTGGGGCACTGGCCTGGGCCTCTGACTGGCTGTGTAGCTTTGGGCAGGTCACTCTCCCTCTCTTTCCTGGTCCATAAAATGCTGAGGTGGGACTGAATCAGTGGGTTGCTAGGGCTTCCCAGTCCCTTGGAGAGCTTTCTATTTACTTTTCTGATTCAGTGCATTTTCAGTTTATGCTTTCAAGCATCCCTTGCTTCTTGGCTCTGCCCTCTTCCTGACAATTCAGTTCCTGACTTGGAATGAGCTGGCAGACGGAGCTTTCCCAGGAGATTCCTGTGCCCCATCTGGGGCATTCTGGGTCCTTTCTGCAGATACACCAGAATCAGTATTTTGAGTTTTTAAAATTTTACTTACTTTTGTAAACAGTTAATATTACGTATATATGATACAGCATTCAGAAAGTTACCAGGAGTTATGTTCTCTTGTTTTTTATAACTTTCCAAAGATAGTCGATTCTTTTAAAAATTTTATAAGTATTTTTTTTTCCATTTTTCCACACAAGTGGCAACATATTCTACTTTTCAACTCCCTGCTGGTTTTCACTTTCTGAAAACCTTCCCCCAATAATACATGCGTAGCTGCCGCCTGTCCTTCCATGGTGATTTGGTAGAATTGGGATTTTTATAGGGATCCTGGGTGATCCTGATGCAGCTGGGGGCTAAGAACCAGGGGTTCTCCATAAGTGCCCCAGATCCACTGTGCAAACCTCTGTGGACCACTTCTGGTCATGGAGTCAGAGGAAATAAATCACAGACACTGCCTGTACGGAGCTCATTGTCTAGAGGGGAGCCCGCAGGATGGACAGGCTGAAGGGTGAATGCTGCTGGCAGGGGGTCAATGCTGAGGACAGGAGGGAAAGGCAGTTGTTAATAGGAGCTTGGGGGAGAGGTGGTCTGGGTGTCCTGGACGGGGCAGCAGCAGGACAAAGGTGTGAGGGAGGACCTCTGGTACCTGGAGTAAGACTAGCAGGGACTAACTGGTTGGAGGAAGCTTCTATGGGGACTGTATTCGTTTCCTATTGCTGTCATAAATTACCACAGCTTCAGCGTCTTAATACAAATGCATTATCTGACAGGAGTTCAACATGGGTGTCACGGAACTAAAGTCAAGATTTCTTTTTTTTTTTTTAATATATTTTATTGATTTTTTACAGAGAGGAAAGGAGAGAGATAGAGAGTTAGAAACATTGATGAGAGAGAAACATCGATCAGCTGCCACCTGCATGCCCCCCACTGGGGATGTGCCCGCAACCCAGGTATATGCCCTTGACCGGAATCGAACCTGGGACCTTTCAGTCCGCAGGCTGACGCTCTATCCACTGAGCCAAACCGGTTTCAGCTAAAGTCAAGATTTCTTTCTGGAGGCTCTTGGGCAGAATCAATTTCCTTGCCTTTTGTAGATTCTAGAGGCTGCTTCATTTTTATTTTTTGACATGTTTTTATTGATTTCAGAGAGGGAGAGAGAGATGGAAACATCAATGATGAGAGAATCATTGATCGGCTGCCTCCTGCACACCCCACACTGCAGATCAAGCCCTCAACCCAGGCATGTGCCCTGACCGGGAACTGAACCGTGACCTCCTGGTTCATAGATCGACGTTCAACCACAGAACCACGCTGGCCTGGCGAGGCTGCCTCATTTCTTGGTTCTCGGCCGCTCTTCCTCCATCCTCAAAGCCAGCAGTGTGGCATCTCTCTGACCCTTCCTTCTTCCATCACCTCTCTCTAACCACAGCCAGGAAAGGCTCTCCACTTTTAAAAGTTTAAAAATAATACATTTTTTTATTGATTTCATTGGAGTGAGAGAAAGAGATAGAAACATCAATGATGAGAGAGAATCATTGATTGGCTGCCTCCTGCATGCCCCCTACTGGGGACTGAGCCCAAAACCCAGGCATGTGCCCTGACCCGGAATGGAACTATGACCTCCTAGTTCATTAGGTTGCCACTCAACCATTGAGCTACACCGGCTGGGCAAAGCTCTCCACTTTTAACGTCTTGAATCGTTACATTGGGCCCACCCACATAGTCCAGGAAAATCTCCCCTTCTCAAAGCCCTTAATCACATCTGCAAAAGTCCTTCTTTTAAAAAAATAAAGATTTTGATTGATTGTTTTTTGGGGGGTAGGGGGAATCGATCTGCCACTCCACCCAGTTATGTGCTCATTGTTTGATTCCTGTTGGTGCTCTGACTGGGGATTGAGCCTGCAACCTTGGTGCATCAGGACAATGCTCCAACCGACCAAGCCACCTGGCCAAGGCTGCAAAAATCCCTTTTGCCGTGCAGCACATTCACAGGCTCCAGGGATTAGAATGTGGACAGCTTTAGGAGCCATTATTCTGCCTTCCACAGGGAAGTTGTATCCAGGTTATAGCCCTGAATGCCAAACCAGGTGCATCAGACATGGTGGCTTCTGCAGGATTTTGAAGGAAGCTACCAATTAGAGCTGTCCTGCAGAGAGAACCTGGGGGCTGGAGAGGTGGGTTGGAGGAGGAGAGCAGGAAGCAGTGTTCTTTTGGGAAGAGGCCTAGGGTTTCTCAGTTCCCTGTGTAAGTGTATCATTGGGGATGTGTGTGTGACCATGAACTCTGTGTAACCTTGGGAGGGCTAGTACAGCAATGAAGAGCATCAAATGCAGAAGTCGGGCATACCTGCGCCCAAATGTATCACTCTGGCCCTGGCTGGTTTGTCTCAGTGGATACAGACAGCATCAGCCTGTGGGCCCCAGGGGTCAATTCCAATTAAAGGCACATGGCCGGGTTTGGGGCTGGATCCCCAGTAGGGGGCGTGCAAGAGGCAGCCTATCAATGATTCTCATCATTGATTTTCTATCCCTTCCTCTCTGAAATCAATAAAAATATTTTTTAAAAAGTATGACTCTGGAAACCACCAAGCTGGTCTTCCCACCAAACCCAGTGAAACTCCCCGGCTCCTGCCACCCTGGGGCCATCTCCCAGCAACCTCTGCCTGTTAGAATAATCCTGATAAGACAGACCATCTTCAACAACTGCTCAGTCATAGAAGCGCCCAAGGCATTCTGAAACAACCGAATATAAATTCTCAAAGGTGGATTTGACAAGCACAATAGTCTACTGAGATTTATAGACATACTAGTGTTTTCTTCAATATGTTGAAATTGGGTCCTGGAGTTTCCAAACAGATTAGAAATGAGGGAGCGCCTGGTGCCAAGGCCTCGTTGCTTTACATGATTCATTATTGCCCAGGCTACTGGCCCAGGCAGTGTTTCTCAAACTTGCATATATGAGTCCCTTAAAATCCAAATTTCTGAGCCTGATCCAAGACACTGAACCCAACATCTGGGCAACAATAGGAATCTGGTTTGTTTGTTTGTTTTTGTCTACAAATGTCCCCAGGTGATGTAGGTTTGGGAAATCCTCCGCCCAGGGAAAGAGGCATGCAATCATTTTTTAATCTTCCTTTAAGCCAGTGTCATGGAGGCCCCAGCAAATTAAGCCTGTCAGCTCCTTCAGATCAAAGCTAGATTTCAGTGATTTCCCCGAAGCCCACTTTCAGTTGTTACAATTTTTTTTTAATGGGTTAGGCATTTCAAAGGCTGTGATCAACTCTTGAACTTAAACATTGACATAACTTCACCATAAATTAGTTTGGGCAAAAGCAGGACCGTGCTCTGCCTTTCCCTCTCGGCCTCGGTCACTTGGAGGAGGTGAGTGCAGCTCCAGTTTGCCCCAGGCCACCTGAGCTGGGGGTCACGCCCTGCCCTAAGCCTGGGTTCCAGTGACTCAGCAGTTCCCCTCTCAGCAGGCCCGGGCAGAAGGGAGCTGCAGAGCGCCCAGTGCTGGTTGTCCAATGCCTAATCCTACTTCCTCTGCCCCTGCCACCTGGGACCTGGTTAACTCCTCCCACCTCTGGCCTTGGTGCCTTCAGTGGTGAAATCAGAGGACTGATCTTTGCATGATGACTTCTTTCCAACTGACATTTTGAGATAAGGCCTCTCAACCCTAATGTACTTGGGGTGTCTCTTTGAAATACACATTCCTAGGCCACACTCACATACCAGGTTCCAATTCATTGGGACCCGAGCACCTGAATTAATCCTTCAAATATTTATTAAGCCTGAATTACTATGCACCAAGAATTGGGAATACAACAGTGAACAAGACAGAAAGTAATCCCTACTCTCAGGAGGATAGCTATTGGGAGGAAACAAACCAGCAAAATCTGTGATATATCAAGCTAAGTGTCAGAGAGCAAAACAGGGAAGGGAGTGATGGGTAAGGATTTATTCCAGTTTTCAATTGGATTTCAGGTCAGGAAGGTCTCATGGAGAAGAACTTTTGATAAAAGACCTAAAGAAGGTTAGGTAGAAAGCACATGAAACAGCAAGTGCACAGGCCCTGAGGTGGGCACGTGCCAGTGTGGAAAGGGCAGAGTGGTAGGAGATAAAGTCAGAGATGGGGAGTGGGGAGGCATGTCAGACCCTACGGCCTTAAAGGACTTCATAAGGGCTTTAGCTTTTCATCAGAAAGACTAAAAGGAGGAATAGAACCCAGCGCTGGGGAAAATCCCCTTGGATACTGTGTGGAGAATAGACTGTAGGAAGTCCAGGCTGACAGAGGGAGAGAGACCAGGTTGGATGCCACCAAGAAATCCAGATGAGAGATGCTGGTGGTTCAGGCAGGGTGGCAGCACTGGAGGACGAGAGAAATAGCGAGATTCCAATCTATTTTATGAGTAGAGCCGACAGGGTTTTCTGGTAGATTGGATGTGGGATGTGAGTGAAAAAAAAGAACCAAAGAGAACACCCCCCACCCCCAAGCTTTTTGGCCTGAGAGAGATCGTAGAAGGGTGGAGCTGCCCGCAAAGTTGGGATGACAACCGTAGGAGCCACTAAAGCTGGGAGAGGTTGTCATTTATCCAAAGCTACACAGCTGGTGAGCAACAGTCCGTATTTCAGCCCAGCCACTCTGACCCCGGGCTCGTTCTCCAGCCACTGGACACACTGCCTCCTGGAAAGGTCTACGCCCAGCCAAGACTGAGAACCACCGCGCTAGGACTTGGGCGACTCTATTAGTTTTCTTGCCACATAACAAACGACCATAAAACTTTAGCCTCTGAAACAAAATCAACAAATATCTGTGGGTCAGACATTTGGGAACAGCTTAGCTGGGTGGTGCTGGCCAGGGTCTCTCAGGAGCTTGCCAGGGCTGCAGACAGATGGAGGCTTGGCTGGGCTGGAGATGCCACGTCCAAGGTTGCTTCAGCAAATGGCTGCTGAAAGGAAGCCTGAGGTCCCTTTGGCATAGATCTTCCCACTGGGGTGCTTGACTAGACTCATAACATGGTAGCCAGCCTGCCCCAGACCAAGTGATGAGAGAGAGGGAAGGAGAGGAAGACTAGAAAGACCGAGTCTCAGAAGCCACACACCTCACTTCCACCACGTTCTGTTCGTTAGGAGTGAGTCACTAAGTCCAATCCACGCTGAAAGGGTTAGCAATTCATCTCTCACTATTAAAGGGAGGATTGTCAAAGAATTTGTGGACACACTTTAAAACCCCTATAGGGACTCTGATTGTTGTTCTAATACTCATGTTATTTTATTTAAAATGCATTTTTATTGATTTTTAGAGAAAGAGAGGAAGGATGAGGGAGAGATAGAAACATCGATGAGAGAGGAACATCATCGATCGGCTGCCTCCTGCACGCCCCCTACTGGGGATCAAGCTCGCAACTCCAGCATATGCCCTGACTGGGAACTGAACCTAGGACCTCTTGGTTTCTGGGTCGACGCTCAACGGCTGAGCCACACCAGCCGGGCAATACTCCTGTTATTTTAAAGAAACCAAACAGGTTCTCAGAAGAAATGTCAGTTTCCTTCCCTCCACTCTTCCTTATGACCTTCTGGATTCAAAGGCTCAAAACTTGGAACCCTGGGGAAAGCAGATCTGATGCTGTCCATACATGGTAGACACTTGATAAACATTTGTGGAAGAAGCCTGCTGGAGGGCTTCATATAATCAGACCCAGAGTTCATTCCATGGATGTTTATTGCTGTTTCCACATGTCTGTGTTCTGGTGCTGGGGTGTAAAGATAGATCTGACCCAGGGGGACAGAGGGGGGAGGGGCGGGAGGGAGGACTCAGACTGCATAGGGAAGAAATTTAATACAAAAGTTCTTTTCTTAACATTTTTATTGATTTTAGAAAGGAAGGGAGAGAGAGATAGAAACATCGATGATGAGAGAGAATCATTTATTGGCCGCTTCCTGCACACTCCCACTGGGGATTGAGCCTGTGACCTGGGCATGTGCTCTGGGCTGGAATCGAACCTGGGACCCTTCAGTCTGCAGGCCGACGCTCTATCCACTGTGCCAAACCAGCCAGGGCTAACACAAAAGTTTTTAATGATAGAATAGATACTATAATGGCAGTATGATCCCAGGATGAGGTGGACGCAGAAGAGGACAATCAAGGGAGGCTTCATAGAGGAGGAGGCACATGAACTGAGACTTGAAGAATAAAGAGGCGTGTATTTGGAGACATGTGCAGAGAGAACAGCATTCTAAGCAAGACAAAATAATAAAAACAACAGAAAGCAGCTTGTTCAAGAGCATGGAAGTATGACAGAGACTAACATGTTTGCGGGATTTCATGTTTAGAAGGAACCTTGCTATTATTTAATGGAAACTACATTGCTGCTTGCATCGCCTAATAATAGTAATGGCCAACTTTCTCAGGATGCCTGCCACCCGCCAGGCACTGTGCTAAGCAATATAGGAGGGTTGTCAGATTGTCCACTTGCACAAGTGACACTGAACATACCACCTCTCTGGCAAGAACAGAGCTGTGGGTTGTGTCACACACACTCCAGACCTGAAGGAGCCACCAGCCAAATTAAAGCAAGATATCAATAGAAAGATAGGCCCGACCTTGTGTTTCAAGCCAGCAAGCACTGAGTGAGTATCAATCCAATACCATTTGCCCAAACGGCTCTGGTTAGCGGCAGCATATCAGTGACCTGTTAGGACAGATGGTGGCTGTAGGGGCCATCAGGAGGAGTACCTCTCCCAGGTGGGGCCTCAGGGCAGGCCTCCTGGAATGGCCCAGAGGGCAGGCATGGAGCTCTCTGGAACAGAGTTTCTCCAACAGCATTATTTCGTTTTGCATTAGATGATTCCTTGTGTGGGGGGCTGTCCTGGGCACTGCACGATGTTCAGCAGCATCCCTGGGCTCTACCCACAAGATGTGCCCCACCTCCAGGAGTGACAACCGAAAATGTCTCCAGCCCTGACTGGTTTGGCTCAGTGGATAGAGCGTCGGCCTGCGGACTGAGGGGTCCCAGGTTTGATTCCAGTCAAGGGCACATGCCTGGGTTGTGGGCTCAATTCACAGTAGGGGGCGTGCAGGAGGCAGCCAATCAATGATGCTCTCTCATCACTGATGTTTCTGTCATCTCTCTCTCCCTCTCACTGACTTCCTCTCTGAAATCCATAAAAATATTTTTTAAAAATGTCTCCAGGCATTACCAAATGTCCCTGAGGAGCAGCATTACCCCCAGTGAGAATCACTGCTCTACACAGAGGCAACTAAGTAAGTAAAGTCCTCAGGGGGGATGAGGGAGACTACGGGTAAAGCATTTCTCATCTGTAAAACGGCACAGCATTTCAAGGTGGTCATTAATGAGAATTCCTGTAAAGCACCTGATACATAGGAGGCCCCAATGAATGTTAGTTCCTTTACGAAGAAATGCAAGAATGACAGCCCCCGGCCCCCATCTCACCAAACCACGGGCCGCTTCCAAGACTGTGATCTTGTGGCTCCATACTCGGGCCTCCGTATCCTCTGCCCATCAAATGGCATTGGGGTGAAGAGAGGAATCAAACTAGATCTGTGGCTCACAACTTTTAAGATTACCACCTCCATCCAGGTTCCATTTTAGAAAACAGAGCACCGATTAATTATTAATTTGTTTCCTATTTGCCAAGACAGCTGTCTCAGCTGTGTGGGGCAGGAGTCGCCACGTGACCTTCTGGAGAGCTGGCAATCCCAGCCCAGAACAGAGACTCTTCTGTCAGCTTATGCAACCTCTCCCCTCTTACACATGGGATGGTCCTCTGGCTTTCAGAAATATCACAGCAGCACAAGGACCTCATTCTGCCATCAGAAACTCCCAAATATCAGATTAAGAATCACAAACAGCCCTAATCGGTTTGGTTCAGTGGATAGAGCGTCGGCCTGCGGACTCAAGGGTCCCAGGTTCAATTCCGGTCAAGGGCATGTACCTTGGTTGTGGGCACATCCCCAGTAGGAGGTGTGCAGGAGGCAGCTGATCGATGTTTCTCTCTCATCGATGTTTCTCTCTATCCCTCTCCCTTCCTCTCTATAAAAAAGCAATAAAATATATTAAAAAAAAAAAAAGAATCACAAACAGCCCTAGCCAGTTTGGCTCAGTGGATAGAGTGTCGACCCACAGACTGAAGGGTCCCAGGTTCGATTCTGGTCAAGAGTATATACCTTGGTTGCAGGTTCCTCGGCCCTGGTTGGGGTGTGTGCAAGAGGCAACCAATTGATGTGTCCCTCTCACATCCATGTTTCTCTCTGTCTCTCCCTCTCCCACTCTCTAAAAATCAATGGAAAAGTATCTTTGGGTGAGGATTAACATACACACACACAAAAGAACCACAAACTGTGGGTGATTTATGGGAGAGCAGGGACTCCCGAGCCCTCAACACCAGTACCACAAGTCCTGTGGCTAAGGTGCTAGTCATGGGCTAGGGGTTTCCCATAAGCCGCTGGCTCATTCATGGGTATTGTCACTCTTTCATTAGACAAGGAAACTGAGTTTCAAACAATGATGTCACCTACCAAGCACACTGACTTCCTAACTCTCTCAGGTGAACACCTCTGTATGCGTCTGTGTCCACCTTCTTGGTATTCTGGCCTTATGCCCAGGGAGGGTCGTGGCTGTGACAGGAGACTGGGGGCCTGATGGGAAGTAAAGCCTGGGGGCCCAGCAGGACCAGTTGCTGCTGACAGGAGGAAAAGAATCAGCACTAAATACTCATGAGTCCTTACAACGTGGCAGACTTACATAACTCTCTTAATCCCCACAGTGACCCTGGAAAGCAGCCGCTGTGTTCCTATTTTATAGATGAGGAAACTGAGGCATAGAGAAATGAGGATTTCACAGGTGATAAATCGGTAAGACAAGGTCTGATTGTTGAGCACCTGGCTGGACCCTTTTCATCAATGATATCATTCATCCTCCCCACCATATCTAGCAGAGATACAGCCACTGTTTTCCCATTGCTGTCTCTTCCTTGTTTTCACAATGTTAGTCTTGCTCTTCTTGAGTATCTCACTCAACTCTTTCCATCAGAACACTGATAATGTGGTTGTCACAGCGACACCTGCTGGCTGATGCAGCATCTGTGAGGCCTCCATACATCTAGACTGGGAGACCACCCCACCCTGCCAGTCAGCCAGACTCCTTACCCAGGTAACCCTGAGTCCCTGTCCTCCTGAATGCTTGGCCATACTGTTGCCCAGCCAGTGCCTTCCCTCTCCCTTCCCTTTCTTGGTCTCAGTCCTGGGCTCTGGAGATAGACAGGCCAGGGTTTGTGTCCTGCTCTGCCACTTGGCCAAGTCTTAACAATTCTTCGGAAGCTCAGTAGCTTCATTTGTAAAACGCCTCATAAGGCAGGGTTCTATGAGAATCACAGGTGGTAGTAAATGTAAAATGTGAAGTGTGAGTTCCTTTCCCCTAGCCTCCAGGTGTTGGTGTGAGGGAGTGGAAAGGGCTGGAGGAGGAGGAATATTTGGACATGGCACTGTGTCCTCTCTGCCTGACTAGTGCCCGAGTGTAATACAGAATGATTAGACTCCAAGCTCTGAACCTCCTTCTCCTTCCCTGGCACCTCCTCCCCAAAAGATGACATCTCCTGAATCACCATGGATAGGGTTAGGGAGTTTCAGGGTCCCAAGAAGAGGGTAGGATGGGGATCTGGGGGTTGGGAGAAGTTCAATGGGGAGATGGGAGAAGTGGGGATGAGATAGAACAATGGGAGTGACCAGGAAGGTGTTTAATGAGTCTCTTTAGGCTGTTAGTCTGCTGCTCTGAGCCTCAATATTCCAATCTGTAAAATGACCTTAATATTATGTGTATCTTTGGGCCATAGAGGTTAAGAGTAAGGGCTTTGGAAATTGTAAAAGCTGAACACAGGGGAAGAACTCATTATATTTTGCATAGCCTGAGGCCTCCTTGCCAGACCACACCCTGGGGCAGTCTGGAAGGACTTGAGTCTCAGCTCAGATCTCCAGAAGAGAACTATAGAGGCCTCCCTGGCCAGGGGCAGCTCTGGGAGCCACTTAGACTCTCCTGACAGCCCTGCCTCCTGCAGCCTCGGCCTGCCCCCCCCCCCTGCCCTCCCTCCCCCGGGATGGCAATGGGCAAAGGGCCTGTCTCACCGTCACAGCACTTGGCCCTGAGAACCATCCACCACCTCCTGCCTTCTCTCTACCCTACAACCCACCTCTCTGCAGCCTCTGCCCAGAGGGCCAGGAAGTCTCTCCAGGCACTCCCATTGCCCAGAGGTGAAAACAGAGCCCCTAGAAAGGAAAGGAATTGTTCCAGGTCTGGGCACGATCTTTTCCCTCTCCCCTGTGGCCTACAAGGACTGACCAGGGGTCTGGACCTTATGGGCCACTACTGCCGGGGTGCACTTAGGTATCCAGCCTCGCCCTGTTGGTGCTCCATATGTGTTTGCTGAGTAAGTGAATGACTGAATGAATTGATGAAGGAGTGAAGACTAGCAGAGTAGGTACTTGGGGTCCTGAAACCTATTTTCAGTTGAGGATATTGAGGCATAATGAGGCAAAGCGCCCGTTCCCTCCCCAGGTCACATCAGTGACTGGACTCTAAAGTCCTTGTTCCCCCACCTGCGGAGATCCTGCTTCTTTAGCTTCTTTCCCTGGGTCCTGCAGCGTTTCATGCTCTCCACGGGCATAGCAAGAACATTGGCTAATTCCCTGGGTTTTAGGGGACCTGGACTCCCCACATCTTCCCACCCTCTTCTTCCTGGGAAAGGTATACCAGACCTCCTCCTGGCAGGGAAAACCTAAGTCCCTCCCCCAGGGCTAATCACAGGTGCTGGTGACCACCCACTCAGCCCCATAGGGTCACCACCACCACCACATGGCCCAGGGCCTCTAAACCCTCTGACTTGGCCAGGCCACAGTTCCATAGGTGAAGCTGTGTTTGCCTCAAGGGCAAATCACTTTCTCTCTCTAAGCCTCAGTTTTACCTGTTTAACATGCAGACCCATTATCCATGTGTGTGTGTTGCACAGGGATTTTTAAAAATATATTTTTATTGATTTCAGAGAGGAAGGGAGAGGGAGAGAGAGATAGAAACATCAATGATGAGAGAGAATCATTGATCAGCTGCCTCCTGCATGCTCCCCATTGGGGATCGAGCCCGCAACCTGGGCATGTGGCTTGACCGAAATTGAACCTGGGACCCTTCAGTCCACAGGCCAACGCTCTATGCCCTGAGCCGAAGCAGCCAGAGCTGCACAGGGATTTTAAAGAGCCATGTAGCACTGAGCTCAATTTTTGTGTGCTCTTTCTGCCCCAGGTCATCAGTGTGAGGTAAATCAACACCTTTTCTGTGAGGTCTACGCCATGGACCACCAATGGCCAGCCAGGAAGAGGAGGGACAGCCTGTCCCTCCAGCCACAGCCCTGCCAGGTGCAAATAAGGCTCTCACTGTTTTCCTTGTCCCACCAGAGTATCGCTCACTCGCCTGCCCCCCTGAGTCCTGGTGCTTGCCCAGCATCCTGAGTCTGGCTCCCCAAGGGACTTGTTCCCTCTGTTCCAGTTGTCTATTGCTGCAATAGATAACTTAGTAGATTAAAGCATTTTAATACATCTCACAATTTTGTGGATCAGGATTTCAGGCAGGGCTCAGCTGGGGCGTTTTGCTCCATATGGGGCCAAGGGGGGTCTCTTGGCAGTGTTTAGTGGATGGCTAGTCTGGGGGAGAGTCCAAGACATCCATGAGGTTGCACTCCCATGCCTGGTGCCTTGGT
Source organism: Corynorhinus townsendii (assembly GCA_026230045.1). Taxonomy (NCBI): domain Eukaryota; kingdom Metazoa; phylum Chordata; class Mammalia; order Chiroptera; family Vespertilionidae; genus Corynorhinus; species Corynorhinus townsendii. The sequence continues at coordinate 202,465,399 of JAPDVU010000002.1, forward strand.
AGCATCAACAATAAGACGGAGCTCAGCTGGACCCCTGATTTCAGATTTAAGTGTTTCTGACACGTACTAGCTTGTTAATAAAACATTCTACAAAAAGTCTGCTATAGTTTTCTCAGCTGTAACATGGGGTTGACAATATTACCTATTTCTGTGGGTTGTTTTGTGGAATAAACGGAAATGTGTGTATGAAGACAGTTCTTCCTAGCAAGTACAAAATACATAAGGGCATGACAAGTCTTCCTCTTCATTTCCATTCTCTCAACCCCCTCTCCAACGACACTGCGACCCAAGACCCGCCATCATCATTTCACAGAACAGGAAACACGACCCGAGCAGGGGAAAGACTTGCTCCAGGACTGGCGGGGGCCGGCAGGCGGGGCTGCGGACCGAGCTGCTAACTGGAGCCGCCGGGAGCCAACCGGACACTCAAACTCTGCGACTCCGTCTCACGCCCCTCCCGCTGCGCCCCTCCCGCTCACTCCCCGCCTCGTTCTCCACCTTGGCCCCGCCAGCCTCTCTGTTTCCCCCAATAGAATTCCTCCCGAACCCGCCGCTCCCGCCCTTCTCTTCAGGAACTCAGGCCCGCCTTCACCTCCACCCCTTCCCGTTCTCTCCCCGGCTTCGGGGGGGCCCCATATCCGGCCCCACTGTGTCCTAGGGATCGGGCTCCGCCCTTTACCACCTCTCGTCCCGCCCCCCTCGCGCTGGGCCCCGTCGCTCCCCTCCCCCTCTCCCGACCTGAGGCCCGCCCCGACACCCTCCCCACCCCCACCCCGATCGGACCCGCCCCCCAGCCCCACGGACTCTTTGTTCTAGAGCGGACCTGCCGGCAACCTGGGAGCCGCGGAGTCAGCCCCGTGGAGCCAGACCTTGGCGCCCTCCCCCACCCCCTTCTCTCAGGAGGCCGGGAGGCTGGCGTCTGGGGAGGTGGGAGGTGCGAGCTTACCAGCCCAGCCCTTCTTTTGTTCCAAACATTCCTTTGCTCCAGCGCTCCCACCCTGGAGAGACTGCGGGTACGGTTTCAGGTTTATGTGTCGGGAAAACTACACTAAATATGTAGCCCTGTAACCTGGCTCCTGCCAGGTCCCAGTCGTTGACCTTAAGCAAGTCCTCTGACCTCCCTGAATCTCCGTTTCCTCACTTGTAAAATGGGAGCCAAAATGCTGATATTGTGACACTAAATGCAAAAACACAAATAAAAGCTGCAGGGTGATGAACGTTAGTTCACCCTCCATCATCCCATAAAGACCGAAACCTCACACTCTCCTTCCCTGATCTCTCGGCACACCCACACCCTGGTGGAGGTATCCCGTCGCACATTTACATAAGTATGCAGTCATTTTCCCTGTTCAAATACTTCTTTTAAAAAACTTAAGGTATAATTTTCATTCAGCGAAATGCACAGACAGAACTTGAACGTGCAGTTCCATGAGTTTTGACAAATGAAAACACCCCTGTAATTCACACCTCTACCAAGACTTAGAACATTTCCAGGGGCACAGAAAGTTCACGGAGTTCCTTTTCAGTGAATCCCACCCCCACCCCCACCCCCACCCCCACCCCCACCCCCACCCTAGGCAACCACTGTTCCTATTTCTGTTGCCTGTTCTAAAAGTTAATATAAAGTAAAGCATACAATACTTCTATTTTTTAAATATATTTTTATTGATTTTTTTATGGAGAGGAAGGCAGAGGGATAGAGAGTTAGAAACATCCATGAGAGAGAAACATTGATCAGCTGCCTCCATTGATCACACCCCCCACTGGGGATGTGCCCGCAACCAAGGTACATGCCCTTGACCGGAATCGAACCTGGGACCCTTCAGTCCACAGGCCAACACTCTATCCACTGAACCAAACCGGTTAGGGCAATACTTTCATTTTTTAAGTCTGGCTTCCTTCATTCAGCATAATCGTCTTGCGATTCATCCACATTGTTGTGTGTATTAGCAATTAAAAAAATTGAGTAGTATTTCATTATATAATTATACCGTAGCATGTTTATCCATTTTTCTGCTGATGGACATTTGGGTTGTTTTCAGTTTGGGGCTAGTATTAAGCTATGAACATCCTCACACAAATCATTTTGTGGACACGAGTTTTTATTTCTCTTGGATAAAGGAGTGGAATTGCTGGGCCATAGGGTAGTTCTTTGTTTAATCTATATATATAAAAGCCTAAGCCACTGTTAGACTGGTCGCTATGATGCGCACTGACCACCAGGGGGCAGACACTCAACACAGGAGCTGCCCCCTGGTTGTCAGTGCACTCCCACAGCAGGAGCACTGCTCAGCTGACCAATGGGCACCAGACGCCGGACTCATGGCTGGCCAGCACAGTTGCAGCAGCACGAGGCTATCCCACAGACACTCCCACTGCATATCCATCCCCCATCCGGACCGGGACCAGGATCGGGACTGGTATCAGGACAGACTGGGCGTGAGCCAGTGACCACTTCTCGGTCATGGGTGTGCTGGTATCATCCTAGGACAGGCGTGGGAAACCACAGCGGAGTAGCAGCGAACTTACTGAGCGGCCGCGGTGGCAGGTGCAGCGGGGCTGGGGTGAGCAGGAGCAGGGCCTGCCACTTTGTGCACTACTACATACCTTGCAGGATGTAGGACTGCCGGTTTCGGCCTGATCCTCAGAGGCCACGCCGAGGGACCCCACTGGTGCATGAATCCATGCACCAGGCCTCTAGTTTTATAATAAACTGCCAACCCCTAGCCAGTTTGGCTCAGTAGATAGAGCATTGGTTTGCAGACTGAGGGGTTCCAGGTTCGATTCCAGTCAGGGGCATATGCCCAGGTTGCGGGGCTCCATCCCCAGTAGGGAGCATGCAGGAGACAGGTGATCAGTGATTCTCTCTCATCATTGATGTTTCTATCTCTCTCTCCCTCTCCCTTACCTATTTCTGTGGGTTGTTTTGTGTATCTGAAATCAATAAAAAATATATTTTTTTAAAAAAAGGAAAGAAAAAAAACTGCCAAAGAGCTCTCTGAAGTGGTTATACCATTTTACTTTCTCCCCAGCTCTGTCTGAGAACTCCAGCCATACCACAGCCTCCTAGCATTGGGCACTGCCAATCTTTTTACATTAGTCATTCTAGTGGGTGTAGTGTATCTCCATATGGCATTAATTTTAAAATAATGAATCAATATTTATCAAAAAATGATTACTACTGGTATAAATACACAATTCTAAAGATACAAAAGATTATTCAATAAAGAAATGGCCCAGGCCACTCAATTTTTCTCCCTAGCAGGTATCAGCTTTTATGAATGGCTTGCGTGTCCATATTCTCTTTTACTACCATTTTTCTCCTAGAATATAAACCCCAGGAGGAGAAGGACCACCTAGGTATTCACAGCTGTGACAAGCTCCTCTCCAATGCTAATAAATGCCCAATAAATATTGTTGCATGAATGCCAGGCCCTGTTCTAGACTCATCATATAACCTATTTATTACGTTATCACATTTCAATTCAAGAAAGTAACAGGGTCCCTATGGACGGAGCCTGGAATTGAATGATATTAATAAAAAGTCGTTAAATGAATGAATGTTGATGAAGGAGCCCCCCAGGGAGGTTCTTGCAGGCTATGCAAGCTGGGGTTGTTTTGTTTGTTTGTTTGTGTTGTTTTGTTTTTTTGTCCTCAAACACTTCTTATGTCAGGCACTGTGCAAACAGAAAATAGACATTGTCATTTTTGCTGCCCAGCATTACTTCACCCTCTGGGAAAGGATCTCAATGTTTCTCTGGGGAATTGATTTCCTCCACTCATTTGCTCCAGATGAGCACGTGACAAGAGCCTAACCAATCAGATCATCGCAGCCTCTTGGCAACAGTGATTGGTTCAGGGATGTACCCCAATGCAATTTGGGGCAATGAAAGCCAGCCCTGGACTTGTGTCCAAACTCTTGGGCAAGAGAACTTTCTCTTTCCTACTGGAATTGGAATTGTGAGGATAGGAACCTGGGAGAGATGAGATCAAGGGAACTGCGTTATAAATGAAGTTAGGGAGCAAGCCACAGAGGTGAGTTCCTGGCAAAGGGACCTCCCTCCCCCTGAAAAATGGGAAGAAGGCCAGTGCAGTAGAGTGGGAGAGTAAAGAAGCAGGAGATGAATTCAGGGGGTCAGGCAAAGGCCACTTTTGAGGGGGCCTGGTGGGCCACAGAGAGGGATTTAGATTTTACTCCAAGAAACTAGTGGAAGGTTTTGAACAGAAGAGGTATATGAGCTGATTCACAATTTTAAAAGATCACTCTCTGTGTGAGATGAGACTGGGAGTGAGGGGTAGAGGTGTAGAAAGAAGGGAACCAGTTGGGAGGCTGTTACAGTCATTATGGTGGAAACGATGGTGCTTCGGACTAGGCCAGTGGCTGAGGTGAAAAACAGTGATTTAACATGGCTTCTTCGGGAATAGAGCCAGAACAAAAAACAGGCAGAGTCTAGAGAGCTGCTTTTGGTGACATTATTTGAATCCCTAGATTCAGCTATACCTAAAGCTATTGCTCCTGGACTTTTATAAATTTTATTTTTATTATTATTTTTATTGATTTCAGAGAGGAAGGGTGAGAGAAGGAGAGATAGAAACATCAATGATGAGAGGGAATCATTGATCGGCTGCCTCCTGCATGCCCCACACTGGGGATCGAGCCCACAACCTAGGCATGTGCCCTTGACTGGAATCAAACCCAGGACCTTTCAGTCTGCATGCCAACGTTGTATCCACTGAGCCAAACCGTATGGGGCTTCCTGGACTTTTAAGTTATATGAGGCAATGAATTCTTTTTAATTTTTTTAATCCTCACTTCAGGATATATATATTTTTTTCATTGATTTCTAGAGAGATTAGAGGGGAGGAAGGAGGGGAAGAAAGAGAAACAGGACGAGAAAGAGACACATCGATTAGTTGCCTCCCACTCGCACACCTACTGGGGCTGGGGAACCCGCAACTGAAGTAACAACTGGGGTACCTGCCCTTGACTGGGAATCAAACCCACGACCCTTTGGTCTTCCTGTGGACGCTCTAACCATTGAGCAAACTGTCCAGGGTCAATAAATTCTTTTTTAAAAAAATATATTTCTTTATTGATTTCAGAGAGGAAGGGAGAAGAAGAGAGAGATAGAAACATCAATGATGAGAGAGAATCATTGATCGGCTGCCTCCTGCACACCCCCCACTGGGGATCGAGCCCGCAACCTAGCGATGTGCCCTTGGCCGGAATCGAACCTGGGACCCTTCAGTCCGCAGGCTGACGCTCTATCCACTGAGCCAAGCCGGCTAGAGCAATAAATTCTTTTTTATAATTGATGTGGGACTCTGTCACTTGGAAATGAAATGAGTCTTGGCTTTTGTGCATTATTTCATTAATTCTCAAAACAAATCAGTTACCACTATTATTAACCCAATGTTGCAGTTGAGAAAATAGGTTTAGAAAGGGAAAGTGAATTGCCCAGGGCCATACAGAGATTAAGTGATGGAAATGGGTTTCAGACCAAATCACTCACTACCCCAAAGCCTGTGAGATTGATCCTATAGGGCGCCATGTTGCACTCACATCCAAGCACCACAGTATTCAGTTAGAGTCCATACCATTCTGAGGAGAGATGCTTTTAGGAGAAAACATTTCCCAGAAGCCCCCCCAGCAGAGCCCTCTCAGGTCCCATTGGACAGAATTGGGTCCTGTGACCATTCTTGAATCATCACTGTCAAGGGGGTGGAACCACCATGATTAGCCTAAATACAACACCTGGGTGTGGAATGGCTATGCGAGTTGGGGACTAACCGCACCACTGCAGACCAGTTAGGTAATAGATGCCAAGCGCCTAGTAGGTGCTCAACTACAAAGAGTTTCCTTCCTGCCCTGGCTGGTTTGGCTGGGTGGATAGAGTGTCGGCCTGCGGAATGAAGGGTCCCGGGTTTGATTCTGGTCAAGGGCACATGTTTGGGTTGCAGGCTCAGTCCCCAGTGTGGGGCGTGCAGGAGGCAGCCAATCAATGATTCTCTCTCATCATTTATGTTTTATCTCTCTCTTCCTCTCCCTTCCTCTCTGAAACCAATAAAAATATATTAAAAAGAAAATGGTTTCCTTCCTTTTCTGTCTTGGACTGATACTATGATTAGCTGATGTGTCTGAAGAAGTCCAAATCAGATATCAGTTCCTCCAGAGATACCAAGGTTTTTGATAGAGACCCGGTGAAGGCTCTTTGGTTGGGAAAAAAAACACCTGAGCTCCATTCAACCTAGATCAAATAAAAGGGGGTTGTGGAAAGATTTGGGGAAAGTGCAGGAAGGAGCCCGTCTTCACAGGAATCGCTCTACTTCTCTTCCATTGCTGACATTGGCCACCATGTTTTCTTCCCTAGACCACCCCAGTCACCTATGCCCATGCAGCCCAGCCCCAAGAGCTCTCTATGCCCACTCACCACACGGCAGCCACAGTGGTCTTATTTTTTTTTTAAACAAACATGTTATGTCAGATGAATCATCTTATACCTAAAATTGTTTTTTTCCTTTTCATAAACTATAATCTGCATTTTAAAAAATAAGTTTTTGGGGGTTAATCCTCACCCAAAGATATTTTTTCCATTGATTTTTAGAGATAGTGGAAGGGAGGAAGAAAGGGGAAATGACAGAGAGAGAGAAAAATGTGGGAGAGACACATCAATTGGTTGCCTCCCTAAGGTGCAGTGTGCATGTGCCCCAACCTGGTCAGGGGTGGAACCTGCAACCCAGGTACGGGCCCTTGATTGGGAATGGAATCCAAGACCCTCCAGTGCATGGGTCCACGCCTTAACCATTGAACAACATGGGTCAGGACTATAATCTGCTTTTTATTCCAATACCCAGGAAGACAAATGCACCAATTGAAGACTTCTATGGAAGGTGCCCTTATCTGAGTTAAATAAGTTGTCAACATTTTCATAATTTTTGGTAGGAGTCTAACTCAGTATCAGGTCTGTGGAAGACAATTTGCTAATATCTATTTTTAAAATTTTACTGCATATAACCTTGGATCAAACAGTTCGAAAGGGGAGGTGGGGCGGGGGGCAACGGGGCGATAAGCACACATATATAATACCTTAATCAATAAAGAAAAAAACCCGGTTCTACAAATCTGACTTACACATATACTTGTACATGTACACAAGACATACACAAAGAATATGCACTGAAGTTCTGTTCATGTGCTGTAGTAAAGAGTAGGCATAAAATCTAAAGGTCCCTCAACAAGGGCTCGTCAGCAGTCGCTGAAAATAATGAGCATGTCTAAATGTATCTCCATGGTACCATCTCTCCAAGACGTGAAATAAGAAGAGCAAGAAATGATATGCTGCTATTTGTTTCATTTTCCCTTTTTAAAAAGAAGGTAGGAAACATATAGTCATGCTTGTACGTGCCCAGAAAATCTCTGGAAACAGTTCTAAGGCCGAGCAAAAATATGCAGGGACAGACTATACCATTTTGTCCTGAGTGTTTTCTTCCACCACGTGCAGGTATTACTTACTAAAATTTTTTGTTCATTTGTTTTGTTAATCCTCACCCGAGGATATTCTCTCTCTTGACCTGTAGAGAGGATGGAAGGGAGGGGTTGAGGCAGAGAGAATCATTGATGTGAGAGAGACGCACCCCGCCCAGGTGTGCTGGGTGACATCCCATGTCATACTTTATAACACAGTGTACAGAATACTTTTTTAAAAAATGTTGTAATGGATATTGTTGTTGCTCAATCCAGATTCTCTTGGACCCCTAGATCATTTCTGTGTGCCCTTCTCCTGTTTCTGTGCCGATGATTTAGCTTAGCAATGGCCCACCCTCGAGAGCCTCCTTCAGAAGGCCCTGAGCTCCAATCTGGCGCTGCACGCCTCTGCTGGCACTGCTTTGCTCTCCGGAGAGCTGGAAGTACCTGGAATTTAAGTTCCAGCTCTTGCCCACACCCCACCCCCACCCTGTGGGCACGCTTTCGCCAGTGACTGGTCAGAATGGAATGGAAGCCCAGCTCCCTCGCCTCAGACGTCAGACAACTCAGTATTTCCACTCCGGAATTCAGGCAGTTGCTGCTCCCCTCTCAGGATTCTATCTGAAATCACATTCTTGTTTGCCCTTTCCTGTCCTTCCCCCACTCCCTTACCAGTGCCTCCTGTGAGCCTTCTGAATAAATTACCCGTACACGAAGCTTCATCTTGAGGTCTGCTTCTGGAAAGACCTACCTATTTGTATTTGTTTATTTGCTTTTTTTTTTATTGTTGACACTTACAGAGGTCCCCATTTTACCCAGTCTCCCCCACATCCACTTCCCTCTGGCCATCACCACATTGTTGTCTGTGTCTATGGGTATTTACTTTTATTGAAACAGGACTTATTTGTTTGTTTGTTTGTTTTGTTTGTTTATTATTCTCACCCGAGGGTATTATTTTCCACTGATTTAAAGAGAGAGTGCGAGGGAGGGGGAGGGGAGAGAGAGAGAAACATAGACATGAGAGAGACACATTGATTGGTTGCTTCCTGTTGGTGCCCCAACTGGGGCCAGGGCTCAAACCTGCTATCAAGGTACGTGCCCTTGACCAGGAATTGAACCCGAGACCCTTCAGTGTGCCAGCTGATGCTCCAACCACTGAGCCAAACTGGCCAGGGCTATTGATTTATTTGGTCATTTGTTTAATTAGGCAAGCAATGCATTCACTTTCTTATCACTGTAAAATTAAAACAAATGAAAACTGAGCACAGAGCCATGTTTAAATCCACCAATCCCAAGTCCACTGCTCCCTAAGAGGGCCAACTATGCTATCAGTTATATGGTGACCTCTCAGACCTCCAACTCTGTGTTTTCACTCAGACTTGTGTTTTGTTTGCTTGTTTTTTCGTAACTGAGATCGCTCTGTGTTTCACTTGGCAGCCTGCCTTTTTTCTTTAAGCTTCTGTCTTGAATGTTTTTCCATGTCAGCACATCTAGACCTGCCTCCACGGTGACCTTCCTAAGCTGCCTGTGACATCATGCTGCTCCCCTGCTTAGGGCCCTTGCAGAAATGTTTCCCACTTGAAAAAATTCAAATAAAAGCCAAGTCCCTTACCGCAGCTGCAGGCGTGGTCTGACTTGGCCCCACCCCCACTTCTGTCTCATCTCACATTCATCTCTTGCACAGCACACTCCAGTCACACTAGACTCCCCTTAGTCACTTGAATGTACCATACTCTTAATCGCCTCAGGGCCTTTGCATAACCCATTTCTTCTTGTAGAATATTCTCTCCCCGACCCCCACTCCACTTTGCCTAGCTAACTCCTACTTGCCTCTGAAGTCCCAGCAGAAAAGCCCTTCCGAGGCCCCAAGCTGGGTGATGTCCATGTCACACTTCTTTAGAGCACACTGTATTTGGGGCACTTGTAAATAATGAATTCGTCTTGTGTAAGTATGCTTCTAATTAATAGATTAAGTACCCACGTGACTATCATTTCATGTTTCTCTCTCCCACTGGATTGCAAGCTCCACAAGAAAAGTTTCTCTTCTGTCTTATTCATCTACATCCCTAAGTGACTAGCACTGTCGGAGCAAGGAAGAGGCTCAATAAATGGGAGAAACCAAGATGGCAGCATAGGTAAATACCTGAAATTGCTGCCTCGCACAACCACTTCAAAACTACAACTAAAAGACAAAGTGGAGATAATCCAGAACCACAGGAAGGCTGGCTGAATGGAAATTCTACAACTAGAAAGGAAGAGAATAGCACACTGAGACTCAGAGGAGCTGCAGAAGTGAAGGCAGAGGTATAAACATGCGCGTGCGCACGGAGAGGGCTGGCTTTTTCAAGCAGAGGGAGACACAAGCTCCCCACTGCTCTGAACTCTGGTTCCAGGTGAGACTCTGGGGACCCAGACTCATACGGGGAGAAACTGGAATGGCTGGCAGTGGGTGGAACTCGAGGGTGGCTTTCTCTCAGAGGTGCTTGCAGCGATTACCAAGGGACACTGAGACCCAGGGGCCTCTTAGGGCAAGGCTGACAGGAAGCCATTGCTGTTTGCTCCACCCTGAGACTCCACCCCATCCAAACTGTGCATAGAGGATTTTGCATGTGAATGGCCTGATCTTTTGAAATCCAAACTTACCTAACAAACTGCAGCTGAGTCAGTGAGACCCAGAACATCCAAAAGAAGGCCCAAGGCCCCGCAGTAGCTTGTATTGATTCACAGCTGGGCCTCAGCTGGGCAACTCCAAAACCCAAACAAAGAAGAGGAATCTGCAGATCTCTCAGTAGCTCCTGCTAGGTGGCCTTAGGCAGAGGCTAAATTAGCACCGCCTTGGACATCCAAGAGCCAGTGTACCCAGGGGTCAGAGTAGGACCACCCAGATTACAACTCCTCAGATCCATAAGGGACACACTCAGGGGGCAGACTCAGTGAGCACCAAAGCCCCACTGAAGCAAGTCTTGCTTCATAAGGGTGTCTCCAGCACAGAAGTTCTCCCAGCATAGACACAGCTGATCCTCACAGCCAATTGGCCTGGAGGTCAATTCCTCCCAGTGATGCCAACAACAATCAAGGCTTAACTACAACAAGACTGTGCACACGGCCCACAAAGGGGTGCACCAAGAGTGTCCACCTCAGGTAACTGGGGAGGCTGAGCCACTGGGCCCTATAGTACACCTAGCACACAAAGCCGCTCTATCAACTCAGGGAAGCAGCCAAAGTGCGGAGACAAAGAAACAGGTCACAAATGAAAGAAATGGAGGAAAGCAAATGACTGGATATAGAGTTCAAAACCACGGTTATAAGGTTTTTCAAGAATTTTCTAGAAAAGGCTGATAAATTTAGTGAGACCCTCGAGGATATGAAAAAAGAACCAACTAGAAATTAAGCATACTCTGACTGAAATAAAAAATAATATACATAGATCCAATAGTAGACTAGAGGATTGCAAGAATCAAGTGAAAAATTGGAAATACAAAGAAGCCAAAAACACCCAACCAGAAAAGCAAAAAGCAAAAAGAATCCAAAAATATGAAGCTAGTGTAAGGAGCCTCTGGGACAACTTCAAGTGTACCAACATCCGAATTATGGGGGTGCCAGAAGAAGAGAGAGAGCAAGATACTGAAAACCTATTTGAAGAAATAATGACTGAAAACTTCCCCTACCTGGTGAAAGAAATAGACTTACAAGTCCAGGAAGCACAGAGAACCCCAAACAAAAGGAATTCAAGGAGGACCACACCAAGACACATCATAATTAAAATGCCAAGAGCAAAAAACAAAGAGAGAATATTAAAAGCAGCAAGAGAAAAACAGTTAGCTACCTACAAGGGAGCACCCATAGGAGTGTCAACTGATTTCTCAACAGAAACTATGCAGGCCAGAAGGGAGTGGCAAGAAATTTTCAAAGTGATGAATAGCAAGAACCAAGATTACTCTACCCAGCAAAGCTATCATTCAGAATTGAAGGTCAGATAAAGAGCTTCACAGATAAGGAAATGCTAAAGGAGTTCATCACCACCAAACCAGTATTACATGAAATGCTGAAAGGTATTCTTTAAGAAGAGGAAGAAGAAGAAAAAGGTAAAGATAAAAATTATGAGCAACAAATGCATATCTATCAACAAGTGAATCTAAAATGAAGTGAATAAAAAATCTGATGAACAGAATAAACTGGTGAATATAATAGAATCAGGGGCATAGAAAGGGAGTGGACTGACAATTCTCAGTGGGGAGGGGGACGGGTTCTGGGAGGTGCAGGAAGAGACTGGACAAAAATGGTACACCTATGGATGAGGACAGTGGCGGGGAGGTAAGGGCAGAGGGTGGGGTGGAAACCGGGTGGAGGGGAGCTATGGGGGGAAAAAGAGGAACAATTGTAATAATCTGAACAATAAAGATTTAATTTTTTTACAAAAGAAAGGCTACTGCAGTATTCTAGGCATGAGGTGATGGTGGAGTTAGTAAGAGTCAGATTCTGGATATATATATATACACACACATACATACATATCATGATTTCAGAGAAGAAGGGAGAAAGAGAGATAAAAACATCAATGATGAAAGAGAATCATTGATGGACTGCCTCCCACATGCCCTACACTGGGGATTGAGCCTGCAACCTGGGCATGTGCCCTGACCCGAAATCAAACCGTGGCCTCCTGTTTCATAGGATGCTGAACCACTGAGCCACACTGACCAGGCTATATTTTGAAGATAAAAACAATAGAACTTACTGACAGATTGCAAAGAGGTATAGAAGACAAGAGTTAAGAATGACTCCAGCCTTAGCTGATTTGGCTCAGTGAACAGAGCGTCAGCCTGTGGACCAAAGAGTCCCAGGTTCGATTCCGGTCAAAGGTATGTACCTCCATTGCAGGTTCCTCCCTGGTCCGTGCAGGAGGCAACCAATCGATGTGGTTCTCTCAAATCAATATTTCTCTGTCTTTCCCTCTCTCTAAAAATCAGTGGAAAAATACCCTTGGGTGAGGATTAAAAAAAGTTAAATAATAAATAATAAATAAATAAAATGTATAAATTGCTGATTTAAAAAAGGAATGACTCATGCCCTAGCTGGTTTGGCTCAGTGGATAGAGCGTTGGCCTGAGGACTGAAAGGTCCTGAGTTTGATTCCGGTCAAGGGCATGTGCCCGCTCGATTCCCAGTACGGGGCCTGCAAGAGGCAGCCAATCAATGATTCTCTTTCATCATTGATGTTTCTATCTCTCCCCTCTCCCTTCCTCCCTGAAATTAATAAAAACATATTAAAAAGAATGACTCCAGCCTGGCCGGTGTGGTTCAGTGGTTGAGCGTCGATCTATGAACCAGGAGGTTGATTCCCCATCAGGGCACATGCCTGGGCTGCCGGCTCCATGAGGTGTGCAGGAGGCAGCCGATCCATGATTCTCTCTCATCATTGATGTTTCTATCTCTCTCCCTCTCCCTTCTTCTCTGAAATTAACAAAAATATATAAAAAGAATGACTCCAAGAGTGACTAGCCGAGAAGACGAGCCCACCTAACTGCCGAAGGACAGAGGGGTGGTTTTGCTGGTCTCTGGGTCCAGGCCTCCTGGCTGCATGTCTTGCCCTGGGAACTCATCACATGCACTTGTTCCTCTAATAGCACTCTCACTCCTCTGCTTTCCGCTTAAGCCAGTTTGAATGGGTGTCTATTAGGAGCGACTGAAAGACAGTCCCCTGCTGATCCCCTCTCCAGTTCTCATTCCAGTGTCCTGAAATCTCATAATTCTCTATATGCATGTCTGTCTCTACCACTGGACCACGAACTCCCTGAAGGCAGTGGCTTTGTTGTCCACATCTGCCTTCTCAGGAACTAGCACAAGGCCAGGCTGGGAAAAAGTACATTATTACTGCCATTTAATTGAGATAAATTGAGTCAAGTGAAACCTTGGTCTAGAGATTAATGGACTCAGAAATAGGAAACAACCCATGTGGAGAGCACCTCATTCCCACCCCAACCCAAGCAACGCCACTTTTTCTCTTTAATATATTGGACTTCCAAGTTGTTTCCCCCTGGGGAGGGAAAAAAGTTTCTCTGGTTTAAAAGAGTTGGGGAAAAAAATCACTTTTTATTTCTAGTTAAATATGACAGAGTGTACTCCTGCTAAATAAGTGTTCCTTCTCACTAAAATGAGAAGAAAGGTGGTTGAGGGGATTCTAAAGCCCACCAGGTATAGATAGCCTTGGCTGGGTATCTCAGTGGGAAGAGCTACACAGCAAGGTTGTGGGTTTGATTCCAGGTCAGGGCACATATAAGAATCAACCAATGAATGCACAAATAAGGGGAACAAGTCTCTCACTCGCTCTCTCCTTTCCTCTCAAAAACCCATCAAGAAATTTAAAAAATGTAAATGTCAATGAAGAAAACCTTCCGAAAAGACAAGAATAACCTTCAACAAGTCAGGAGAGTAAGAATTATTGATAAGCCTAATTTATTTAACAATAAACTTGTCCCTTGGAAGCCTATGTAATTTAATGTGAAATATCAGAAGTGGTATTCTTATTTTAAACAGAAGAGACTGTCACAGCTTGTAGTGCTTAGAGTCATCATTTTTTATAATCTCACTTATGTGGAATTCAGATCCACAGGCAAACATCTACATGCTTTCATGGGGAAGCTTTTTGTACAAACAAGACAAGTATTTCCTGACTCTTCGGTTTCCTAGAAGGAATTCTTGACGTAGAGCTGCACACCTTCCTATCTGGGCCCTCATCCTCAGACTTACACAATGTTTCCAAATGCCTCCTGTGTTTCAAAGTATTCGCTAACACTTTAAATATTGCACCCCCAGTAGACTGTCTTGGAACTTCCGTTGTTGTTGCAGACATTTTTATTTGGGGATTCTGACCGATACTCAGGGCTGTAGGGTCATTGCTCTACAATAAAAGCTTTATCTATAATAATCTATAATAATAGAAGAGTAATATGCTAATTAGACCAGACGTCATTCCAGACGTCCTTCTGGATGAAGCTGGGGCTGGAGGGAAGCAAGTCCGGGTCCCCGGTGCCAGAGGAAAGCTGGTGCTGGCAGCCGGGGAAAGGAAGGCCTAGTCCTTTTTTTTTTTTTTTTTAATATATTTTACTGTTTTTTTTACAGAGAGGAAGGGAGAGAGATAGAGAGTTAGAAACATCGATGAGAGAGAAACATCGATCAGCTGCCTCCTGCACAACTCCTACTGGGGATGTGCCTGCAACCAAGGTACATGCCCTTGACCGAAATTGAACCTGGGACCTTTCAGTCCACAGCCGACACTCTATCACGCTCTATCCACGGAGCCAAACCGGTTAGGGCAGGAAGGCCTAGTCTTGCATGAATTTCATGCATCAGGCCTTTAGTTGTATATAACCGTTTTCTAGACTGAAGTTAAATCACCTGACATGTCTACCAATGGTACAGTATCAGTCGAAGGTGGCACCCTTCCGGTGTCCACTGCTTCCAAGCGTGGTGTTTCTTTTGGTCCAAAATGCAGTGTTGAACAGCTCCGTGTACCAAGCCAGTGATACCAGCACTTGGGCACTTGCGCCAAGGCGAGTTGGTTGCTTGTGCTTTTCGTATTGATTTGAGAGAGAGAGACATCGACTTGTCCCACTTACTTATGTATTCATTGGTTGCTTCTTGTATGTACCCTGACCGGGAATTGAACCCACAACTTTGGTGTATCGGGATGATGCTCTAACTAACTGAGCTACCCAGCAAGGGCCTTGGTTTTAGCTATTAATTAGGTGGAGTTGAAAAGCAGCTTCTTGAGCTGGACCTGATACTGTGAAAACCAATCTCATAAAAAGAACCTTGTCCTTGATTTTGCACATGGGGATGCTTTAGGAAGTTCAGACCCTTTTGCTGTGTCAAATGATGTTTACACACATATAAAACAGCTCGTGAAGTTGAAGTTACGATAACAGGACTTGGAACAGAAGAGTTGGATATAAAGTAGTGGCAATGTCACAGAAAGCAGAGCAGAATGACACAGAGATGGGAAACAGGAGAGAAATTACCAGAAAACGAGAGGGCCTGCCTAGGACCTGAGTTTCAGGAATTGCAGGAAGAACAGAGGAAACAGGAGCGGAAATCCTCAAGAGAAAAACAACAAAAAACAACAAAAACACCCAAGAACTTTTATTATCATAGTGAGGTCCACAAAGTCCCAGAAAAGTAAATGAAACTTGGTCCACGCCAAGTTACATAGGCAGGAAATTTCAGAACAATAGGGACAAAAAGGTAAAGTTATAAGATTCCAAAGAGAAAAACAAGCTTTCCATACTCACTCACACACACACACACACACACACACACACACAGTCTGGTTGTGATGTTAAATCTTGAGAGACAAAAGAAATGGACTCTGCTACAATGCAAAAAGCACTGTGTGCCAGAACGTACTTTTTTGGGGTGTTCTCTTGTTTTGTCTGCCAAGAACTATATCTCATCTCATTCTTCTGGGAGCAGGTCCTGTTCCTCTCTCCCCTTCATATACCATGTGTTTCAAATGGGTGCTCCCCAGTCTTACAGGCACCCACCTTCCTGGCAGTGTTGTATCTGTCAGAGCTTCCCCTGTGATTGTTCAACTCAGGTTAGAGGGAATGACTGCCTTCCTGCTGGGTGGTAAAGATGGGAGATGCTATAGCTGTTGGCCACCATGTCTCCAATCAAGATTTGAAACGGTGGAGTTCAGACAGAGAAGTGGAGCTGAGAGACTTGGCAATGTCTGAGTCCTTGGATGTAGCTGTCCCTGAGACCAGTGCAAGCTAGACCCTTGCACATTCTATGGCGATGTGAGTCCTCCAAAACAAACAAACAAAAAAACTTGTCATATGGGAGAGGCAACTGATCTCTCTCTCTCTCTCTCCCCTCCCCCCCCCCACTTCCTCTCTCTCTAAACATATTTTATTAAAAAGAAACAAATGTTAAAACTAAAATGGAGCTGTAATTCTTTTAAAAGTCTTCTCCATTTTGAAAGACCAACAGTAAATTAAAATTTAAAAAATATTGGAGCCCAGCCTGCAGTGGCTCAGTGGTTGAGTGTCGACCTATGAACCAGGAGCTCACAGTTCGATCCCCCATCAGGGCACATGCCTGGGGTTGTGGGCTCAGTCCCCAGTGGGGAAATGTGCAGGAGACTGCCAATCAATGATTCTCTCTCATCATTGACGTTTCTATCTCTCTCCCTCTCGCTTCCTCTCTGAAATCAGCAAGAATATATTTTAAAAATATATATGTGGGGAAATACTTTTCACTAAAAAATTATGAGGACCATTTGCTAGCATTCGTGTTTTAAGTGCCTCAAGTAAAATATTATGAGGTGGAACAATTTTTCAAAGGCAGGTAATAACACTCAGCTTGTGAATGTTACTTTGAGTCAGCCCAAAGTGAAGTAAGGGTGAAAGAGGCCATTTGGATACAAAGCCAGTGACCCCTCCATCTCTAGGGCACTGATCCTCACTCCACCCTGCCCCAAGCCTGGCATATGGGCCTAACCCCTTTGCCTCACTTAAGAATCCTGTACAATAATGATGACAACACGGCGGCTCAGATCACACTCCGTAGCCCTGAGATGGGAAGGCCCCGAAAGAAAGCCCGCCGCCCGAACCAACTGCTTTCCCCAGGAACAAAGATCCTTCTGCAGCAAACTTAACTTACTTTCCGAGACCTCCTTAACCTGTGCCACAAACCACGTACAACCTTTTTATTGCTATTCCTGTTTACTAATTACGGCTGTAATTTGTGTCAAGAATTTTTTCCCCATCATATGCTCAATGTGCTCCTATTTCCCAACCACAAAGAATGCTGGCCGTACCCAATGCCCTGGGTTACCTTTTGTTTCTTTGATTGTACTTTGGTTTGTTGGCCACCAAAATGCTTTGGGGCAGAGAGAAAAACTGGGAAGTGGGTTGCAACCCACACAGTTCCTTTCCCGCCCGCCCTCCCCCACACTTCCTAAGCTGAGTAACTTCTGCTAACACTAGATCTAATTCAGCTCGCCCTTGGAGAAAATTCAAACAACTTGGTTCTTATTCAAGCATTCATATAATGGTGTCAATTTCTAGCATGCAACTCTCGGCACACATGTGCTTTCAAAGGAAAAATAAAAGCAAGTAATTTAATTTTTAAAAAATATATTTTTATTGATTTCCGAGAGGAAGGGAATGGGAGAGAAAGATAGAAGCATCAGTGATGCGAGGGAATAATCATTGATGGACTGTCTCCTGCATGCCCCACACTGAGGATCAAGCCCGCAAACCAAACAAGTGCCCTGACCTGAAATTGAACTCTGACTTCCTACTTCATGGGTAGATGCTCAACCACCTCAGCTGGGCTAAAAGCAAGTCACTTAAAAATAATATTTTCCGCCCTGGCTGGTTTGACTCAGTGGATAGAGTGTCAGCCTGAGGATTGAAGGGTCCTGGGTTCAATTCCGGTCAAGAGCACATGCCTGGATTGCAGGCTCCATCCCCAGTGGGGGCGTGCAATCAATGATTCTCTCTCATCATTGATGTTTCTATATCTCTCTCCCTCTCCATTCCTCTCTGAAATCAATAAAAATATATTTTAAAAATAATAATATTTTCCAATAGACTCAGAGATAGAGAGCAGGCAGACCATTCTGGTTGGGGGTGGTGTTGGAGGGATTGAGCAAAAAAGAAAAAATAAGAGGAAAAAAACACCGATTAGGCCCTCCCCCCCAATATTTCAAGCACCCACCATGAAATATTGGGAGAAACACTTTGTAAAGCATGATTGTCTAAGAGCTATGATGTACACCAGAAATGTAAACTATAATATTAAATGTAAACTATAATTGAGAAACATTTTAAATACAGTAAAAATTAAAAATAATATTTTCCAATATGTCACTTGATGGATTTTTATAGCCGATTGACTACTGAAAATTCTATCTGGCTCTGGCCCGGTAGCTCAGTTAGAGCATCGTCCCAATAAGCCCATGTTGTAGGTTTGCTCCCTGGTCAGGGCACATACAAGAAGCAACCAATGAAAGCATAAATAAGTGGAACAACAAATTGATGTCTCTCTCTCATCAGTTAAAAAAATGATTTAAAAATAAAGAAAATTTTAGCTGGGTTATTTTTGAAACAGATAAACTGAAAGTGTGTTCATCCACAAAATTAAGTCAGTCTATGTGGCCAACTTGTTTACAAGTTTCTTATTTTAGAGGCAGTAGTTAATTTATATTCTGAAGAATCCAATCTGCAAGGCAAGTTGTTTTTATTCGGAGTTGCGTTTTGTATACATAGAGCACCACAAATTGTGTTCTGGAGTAAGAAATGTATTTTTTTTGGCATCAGTCCATCCCAAAGTCCTGTTAAGGTACTTTCCACAAATTAATGTTATGTGATTTTCAAATTACTTTCCCAGAAAAATAGGGAAACACTATAAACACATTATTCTTACAGATAAAAAGAGATAACATTCAATTACTCTTTTATTCTTTATTGTAAAACATTTTTTAAGTTCAATATAATTAGATGTTTAGACATTTCTATATTACTAGAGGCCTGGTGCACAAAATTCATGCACAGAGGGGGTTGTCCCTCAGCCTGGGCCTGCCCGCTTTTGCAATTTGGGACCCCTTGGGGGATGTCTCACTGCTGGTTTAGTGGGATTGGGCCTAAACCATCAGTTGGACATCCCTCTCACAATCCAGGACCACTGGCTCCTAACCGCTCACCTGCCTGCCTGCCTGATTGCCCCTAACTGCTCCCCTGCCTGCCTGATCACCCCTAATCACCTCTGCCTCGGCCCATGCCACCGCGGCTTCCTCCAGAATGATGTCCGGAAAGTAGTTCGGCTGTCCAGTTTAATTAGCACATTAAGCCTTTATTATTATAGATTTGCTCACCCACAGGAGACAACTAAGTGAAAACTGCATTAGAGTCTTTCAAAAGCTAAATTTTTTTTTTTTTTTTTAGGGAGAGTAGAAGAGAGAGGGAAAGACAGAGAGAAACATTAATGTGAGTAAAACACATCAATTGGTTGCCTCCTACAGGAGCCCCAACCAGGGCCTGTGTTGGGGAGAAGCATGCAACCGAGGTACATGCCCTTGACTAGATTTGAACCTGGGATCCTTTGGTCCACAGGCCTATAGGACACTATCCATTGAGCCAAACCAGCTAGGGCTCAAAAGCTAAATCTTAATATTGAACTCTATTGCCCATCTTTTGGTATCCAGATTAAAATTCATAGAAATGAAATGAAAACACCACATACAAGAATTTATATCTGTTAGGATCTTAGGCCAAGTATGACGGGAAAGGGAAGTTCTGCTCATCTTACTAATTACTCATATTCCATTTTGAAGTAACTGCTGCCTTTTCTCTCTTCTCATTTATATGTGGCACATTTTTGGGGGTAGGAGAGGGTGTAAAAGAGGCCAGATCCTACTGGTTTCTGTTCAAGAGACCTTTTTGAACATTCTTTTTTTCTTCTTCTGTTAATATTGCAGGACAGGTTTCCTTTAGGCTTCATAAGCCTTTGGTATCTTGGCAACAGTTTCCAGTCAGATCACAGATGCCAATGGGTTGGAGAGGGTCAAATTCAGCACAGCACACAGGGCACTGGCTGAAGGAATCCAGGAAGCAGAAAGGCATTGCTTAATAGACTTCAAAGGCATGCTTGGGTTGATTACGATGTCTGCTGGATAAACGTGGTCCAACAGCCAGCTCTACAGGGTGAGATAGTCCAGCTGAGTCACATGGCCTGGTTTCAGTATCCCTTGCACAATGAAAGCCTGACTAAACCCTGACTTCCAGGTCTGGTTCCTCAGCAGGTGTTCTTGGAGCACTGGCCTGCTGGGAAGATGTTCGGTGGTGTGTGACGATGCCCGACAACATAGCTCCCTTGCCTAAGCTCAGGACCCCTGTGGTCACTGTGATCAGCAGCTGCCTGGACACTTCCATGTTAGAGAGAGGGATCAGGCCACCTCCAGGCAAGGCCAGAGGGAGGGGTTTTAGCCTGGCCTGGTGAGCCTGCTCACCTAACTCTTTCTCTTATCCTCATATCCACTTGTTAATGTGTATGCTTTTCAAAGTCACTTGTAATGTATAATCATGCTCCTTCCTCCACTTTTTTTTTCATTTTTAATAGAGGCATCCACAGCTCTACAGTTAGATGAGTTTTTGTGTTTTCTTTTTTTTTCTGCAAAAAGCTTTATTGTTTCATTTGGTCCCATGCACGGGAGAGGGCTCCAGGGTGGTGAAAAGAATGGCTAGTAGTTTCAGGTAAAAGCCAGACACCAGGGGAAGCAGAGGGGCCCCTCAAGGGCCTCTGGGCTCCAAAGGCTCCTAGTGGTGCTTGAGGGTGAGGCTTTCAAAGAGATACTCGCACAGCCCAGCCTGGGGGCCGGCCAGCCTACGGAGGTGAGTCAGGTGTTGCCCATCTTCTTGATGAGTTTCACCTCCTCACCCCGGAAGTGGTTCTCCAGGAAGTCACAGAGCTGAGGGTCTGCACAGGTAGAGCCCAGGGCGGCAGCTCCACAGGGCCTGGTTCAGGTTCCTCTCCAAGGCCAGGGCGGCTTCCACGGTGTCCTGAGTTTTGCCCACTCATCTTGGGAGGCTTCAGCACGGCCTGGAGAATGCTTCCACCTCGCTGGTTTTCCATCTTTAAGCTGCTCAGTGCCCTCGCACTTCTCTGCCGACTCGCAGAAGAAGCGGCCATGCCCTCCAGAGCCACATTTTCGCAGTTGATATAGAAGCCCAAAGAGAGGTAGGTGTAGGGGCCCGCGGATGCAGGCTGGCCAGGCGGTTGATGGCAGACTCCACCTCCCTTGGTGGAGGAATTTGGGAGCTCCTGGTTGTTTGGCAATAAGAAGTTAAGTTTTTTAAAAAGACCACAACAATGGTGTTGGCTGGTCTCAGAGGCTGAGGATGGCTGAGGTGGTTCCAAAAGTGGTGACTGGAAAAGACATTAGAGGGTAGTCAGAGGCAGATCCGGGCCCGGCTGGTGTGGCTCAGTGGTTGAGCATCGACCTGTGAACCAGGAGGTCACAGTTCAATTTCCAGTCAGGGCACATGCCTGGGTTGTGGGCTCAGTCCTCAGTGTGGGGCGTGCAGGAGGCAGCCAATCAATGATTCTCTCTTAGCACTGATGTTTCTGTCTCTCTCTCCCTCTCACTTCCTCTCTGAAATCAATAAAAATATATTAAAAAAAAAAAAAAAGATCCGGGACTTTTGAGGGCATTCCAGTTAGATGAGTTTGTTGTTTTTTAAAATGTATTTTTAATGATTTCAGAGAGGAAGGGAGAGATAGAAACATCAATGATGAGAGCGAATCATTGCTTGGCTGCCTCCTACATGCCCCACACTGGGAATCGAGCCTACAACCCAGGTATATGCCCTTGACTGGAATCGAACCTGGGACCCTTTAGTCCACAGGCTGATGCTCTATCCACTGAGCCAAACCAGCTGGGGCAAAATGAGTTTTGACAACGGCATACCCCCGTAACCATCTCACGGTAAAAAATATTTACATCACCCTTGAAATGTCCCTCTTGCCCTTCTCTGTCAATCTCCCTGACTCCATCACAGGCAACCAGTACCTCCCCGATAATAAATCAGAGGAAGAGTTTGGTATCTGATTTTTGCACACAGTGTTATATCATAAGCAATTGCTCATGGTAATGTAGGGAAGAAAGTCATATTGACTGATTGGCAAGTACATGGACATTATCTTATTTCTCACAACCACCTCGTCAGGTATCAATATCCCCATTTTACAGGTGAGACCACTGAGGCCCAGACTGGTGAAGCAGCTGAATAGGTAAATTGGGTCATAAGTGGTGGGACTGCTACTGAGAACCAAGGCTATGAGTCTCCCAAGTTTCTGTCCCATTCTGCTCATGTTGCTTCAATATAATTCCCTACTAGTGACATTAAAAAAAAAAAAAAAGCCAAGGTGTGACGGAGGCAAGAGTTGACCTACAAGGTGTCAGAACCCTGGTAGCATGTCCTCAGAAGGGGCCCAAGTTTTACCCTGGGTGGTGGAGTCTGCTCACCTCTGCTCCTGACTGCACACTGTTCAATTTTCAGGTTGATGTTGAGTTGGAAATGAACTAGAAATCAGTCACAGTGAGAGTGTTCACACCAAGGAAATCAACAAATGCTACCGACCAGAGCTATTTGTTCACCCAGTAGCTGGTGGTTGGACAATGACCAGCACACCCCTGGTGACCTCCATCATGCTGAACTCCTGTTCTCTACACAGAATCATGCAGTCAGATAAGCCTGCTTAAACAGTGGAATGAAAAAGGCCCTGAAGATGAGTGTGTTATCTGAGTTTGGTAGTCCCCTAGACGAGTGACCTTGAGCAATGAGCTCGCTGCTCAGTCGCTGTAAATAAGGGGAGAGGCAAGCCAAAGCACATCAGGTTAGGGTCCTGAGAGCACCTCTTAGCTGGGGCTTTCTGATGGTTCCAGGCTATGGTGCAGGACCAGGCAGGTTTTAATAGTCTCTTCGCTGTTAATAATGTAGAAGGCTGCCTGGTGAGACAGAACTTAATTTTTGGTTTGGCAAGAGAAGCTGCTATTTTTAAATTGCTGATTGCTTCTCAGCCTAGACAGACACAGAAAGTCATTTAGGGGCAGAGCTGTCCAGGGAAGGATTCCTGGAGTGACACGTATTAGTTATGTAAATGTAAGGCTGGTTTGCCTGCTGTGTGTGTGTGTGTGTGTGTGTGTGTGTGTGTGTGTGTATGTGAGTGATTGTATCTTTGTGGCCTGCCATGGGCTGCCTCTCCAAATTGGTATCTGGATGGAGACAGGAGGACGGAAGGAAATTTGCACTCTGGGAATGATCAGGTTAGGATCCCGACCCCTTCCCTTCGAGGGTCAGTGTTATTAGACCTCTCTCCAGAGGTCTATTCTCTTTCTGGAATTCCTAGTAGTTAGCTGTTGTTCTTCTGAACTCATCTCTCTTTTCCCGCTGAGATTGGAAGTTAATTTAGAAAAATTAGAAAATACAGGCTCTCTTAAATTATCTTTTCTAATTGCTTCTTGAGAGTACCAAGAAAAACAATTGATTTTGTCCTATTTATCTTGGTAGCCATCTCCTTACCAAATTCTCCTGTTAGTCTGGTAGTGGATTGGTTCCCAAGGCTGCCATGACAAACTTGGTGGCTTAAAACAGAAATTTTCTCTCCCAGCGCTCTGGAGGACAGAAGTCCAATAGATATATCTTAAAATATGTATCTATTGAACTCCACTGAACCACGACCCTGCTAGCGGTTCTCAACCTGTGGGTTGTGACCGCTGCTGTAGAGCCTAAGACCATCGGAAAACACAGATATTTACATTAGGATTCATTAACAGTAGCAAAATTACAGTTATGAAGTAGCAACGAAAATAATTTTATGGTTGGGGGTCACCACCACATGAGGAACTGTATTAAAGGGTCGCGGCAGTAGGAAGGTTGAGAACCACTGCTGTTGCGGGTGGTCCATCCTGCCTCCTCCAGCTTCTGGTGGCTCCAGGTGTTCCTTGGCTTGGGCTGAATAACTCCAATCTCTGTATCTTCACGTGGCCTTTTCCTCGTCTCTGTCCATCTCTGCTCTGTGTGTCTCTCATAAGGACATTTGTCATTGATTTAGGGCCTACCCAGATAATCCAGGATGATCTTAGCTCAATAGCTTTCACTTAGTTACATTTGCAAAGACTCTTTCCCAAAGAAGCTCCAGTTCCCGGGTCCCAAGAGGTGGACATACCTTTATCTGGAGCTACCGTTCAATCTACTGCAGGAAGTTTGATATGGGGTTTTTTTTTCTTCAACTAGAGTTATTGGGTTTTCCTAAGTAAACAAAAATATCATTCAGCATTCATTAATTCAATAGATATTTATTGAACAACTCCGACAGGCCAAGGACTACTATGGGTGCTGGGAACACATGAATAAACAAAACATAGAAAAATCCTTGACCTTATAGAGCTTACCAGTACATTCTAGTGAGGAGATAGATAATCACAAGAAATAAATACAAAATATATCAGGGGATGATAACTTCTATAAGAAAAATAAAGCAAGCTGAGGGGTAGAGAGTAACTAAAAAGGCTATTCTAAGATATATCTATTTTAAGATGATCATTGTTCTCTGGTTATAAAGGAGAGTGTCTTTGTTTTAATGTGAAGAAAGAAATTGATTTCAGAGAGAAAAGAAGGAGAGAGAGAAACATCAATGATGAGAGAATCATCCAATGGCTGCCTCCTGCACACCCCCTGCTGGGTGTTCCACAACCCAGGCATGTGCCCTCACCGGGAATCAAGCTGTGACCTCCTGGTTTATAGGTCAACGCTCAAACCACTGAACCACACCAGCTGGGCTAGAAGTGCTATTTTAGGTTCATTGGTTGGGGAAGGCCACCGTGATCAGTTGACATTGAGAAATGGTTTGATCATGTGAATCACCCGAAGGACATTCTTGGCAGAGGTAAAGGTCCCAATGTGAGCTTGGCATGTCTTGGGGATAAAGAGTTAAGTAGGAAAGTGACAAGTTTTTACAGTATTGCTCTGAATGCTGAGTGGAGAATAGACTATGGGGCAGGGCAAAGGTGGAAGCACTTGGAGCCAAATTAAATAATCCAGGAGAAAGATGATGGTGGCTTGCATTGATGTGGTGACTATGGGGGTATAAGAAGTATCCAAAGTAGAGAGATATATAAATATATATTTTTTTAGAGATATATTTTAAATATGTTTTTATTGATCTTCAGAGAGAGAGGAAGTGAGAGGGATAGAGAGATAGAAACATCGATGGGAGAGAAACATTTTCAATAGGCTGCTTCCTGCATACCTCCCCACCGGGGATGGAGTCCACAACCCCAGCATGTACCCTGATGGGGAATCGAACCAGTGACCTCTTGGTTCATGGGTCGATGCTTAACCACTGAGCCACACTAGCTGGGTTAGAGATACATTTTGAAGACAGAGCTGATAGCATTCTGATGGTTTGGAGAATAGAGACACAGGAGGAGAGGAATCAAGATGAATACAATATTTTTACCTGAACAACTAGATGAATGGAGCTGTCACTGATGAGATGGAGAAAATCGGGAGAGGAGCAGGCTTAGCAAGGAAAATCAAGATTTCATTTTGATTAGGTTAAGTTTGAGATGCCTATTTGAACTGCCAAGTGAAAAAGTTTGGCCAATAATGGAATTCCTTGTCTGGAGGTCAGGGAAGAGGTCAGAGCTGGTGATATAAATCTGTGGTTGTCAGCATAGAAATGGAATTTAAACCCATAGAACTGGATGAAATCACCTAAGAAGAGACGGTAGCTAAGAAGGGGTCCAAGGACTGTGTCATGGGGACCTCCAACGTTTAGAGGTTAGAAAAGAAGGGAGGCTTTGTCAAAGAGTACCAAGGAAGAGAAGCCAGAGAAGTAGAAGGACCAAGAGTATGGTGTCCCAGAAGCTAAATGAAGAAAGGGTGTCTGGGAGGAGGAAGTGATCAACTGGTTCATAGATCTACACTCAACCACTGAGCCACACCATCAGGGCTTTCGAAAATTATTTTATATATATATATATATATATGTTTTATTGATTTTTTACAGAGAGGAAGGGAAAATTATTTTTTATATATATGTTTTATTGATTTTTTACAGAGAGTTTGAAACATCAATGAGAGAGAAACATTGATCAGCTGCCTCCTGCACACCTCCTACTGGGGATGTGCCCACAACCAAGGTACATGCCCTTGACCAGGATTGAAACTGAGACCTTTCAGTCCACAGGCTGATGCTCTATCCACTGAGCCAAACCGGTTAGGGCTGAAAATTATTTTGATATAATCTGAGACTTACAGAAAAAAATTAAGAACAGTACAGTACAAGGTATTTCACATACAATTATTGTTTACATTTTGCCCTTTAATAATAATTACATAATTATAATTCTCCCTTTCTCTCTCTCTCTCTCTCTCAAGTCTTTCTTCACATTAAAACAAAGACACTCTCCTTTATAACCAGAGAACAATGATAAAAATCAGGAACTTTAATATTTGGGTATTATTATTACCTATATACAACCCATATTCAATTATCATTAATTATTGTAGTGATGCCACTTAAAAGTATCTCTTGCCCGCCTCTCTCCCCCTCCACCCCCCGGTCCAGGATCTAACTCAAGATCATAAACTGCTTTCAATTGTCCTTTTAAAAACCTCCTTTAATCTGGAATAGTTCCTCAGCCTTAATTTGGTTTTCCAACCTTGGCCTTTGGGAAGAGTCCAGGCTGTTATCTTGTAGAATGTTCCTCAGATGAACTTGCCTAATGTTTTGTTATGATTAAGCTCAGATTGGGCATTTTTAGCAGGAACATCACAGAAGTGAGCTGTGTCCTTCTCAATACTTAGTACTGTACCTTGATAAACTGTCAGCTATCCCAATCATGGTGAGTTAACTTTGACTATTCAGTTAAGTTGGTGTCCTAGTTTCTTCACTGCAAAGTTACCATTTTAAAAATTACTATTTTTTTAAATCGTCACTTGAGGACATTTAAAATATATATACATTTTTTATTGATTTCAGAGAGGAAGAGAGAGGGAGAGATAGAAACATCAGTGATGAGAACCCCCCACTGGGGATTGAGCCCACCACCCAGGCATATGCCTTGACCAGGAATCAAACCCCAGGGTTGATGCTCAACCACTAAGCCACATCCTACTTGGCTGAGGACATTTTTTCCATTGATATTTTTAAGGAGAGTGGAGGGGAAGAGAGAGAAAAACATTGATGTGTGAGAGACACATCAATTGGTTGCCTCCAGCATGCGCCTAGTCTAGGCTCAGGATTGAACCAGTAACCATGTTCCATGCCCTTGGCCAGGAATCGAACCCGAGACCCTTGATCCTTGGACTGAGGCTCTAACCACTGAGCTACTGGCCAGGGTGACCATTTTTTCAATTTGTAATGAATAAATATTTGTGGGACATTGTTTTGAGGCCACTTAAATATTCTGTTCCTCATGAAACATCTGGTCTCATACTTTTAAAAAATTAATAGAGCTTTGCCTTGACTGGTGTAGCTCAGTGGGCTGAGCATCATTGTTCTCCTATGTACCAGAAGGTCGCCAGTTCGATTACTGCTCAGGCTTCAGGCTCAATCCCTGGTACAGGGCATGTAGAAAGCAGCTGATAGATGTTTCTCTTTCCCATCGATGTTTCCCTCTCTCTCTCTCTCTCTCTCTCTCTCTTCCTCTCCCTTCCTCTCTCTCAAAAAATCAATAAAAACATATTTCATAATAGTAATAATAATAGAACTTTAAGCACTTTCCGATCTCTTTTTGATGATTGGGGATTCAAATTGTATAGTTATTTTTGGATCAGGTCTCTGCCTGTCTTCTACATTCTGGGAAATTTTATCACCTTTTATTAAAATTCTCCAAATGCATTTTTAAAAAACGTAAGCAATCATTATGAATGCCAATAAGTCTTTCTCTGTTCATTTTAACAAGCATGCTAGTGTTGTTTAATGGATTGCAATAACTTCAGATTTCTCTAAGGACACCAACGGGGTCCATTAAATTATCTTTTTACTTCCAAGGCCTTTTTTTTTTTTTTTTTAATATATTTTATTGATTTTTTTTACAGAGAGAAAGGGAGAGGGATAGAGAGCCAGAAACATCGATGAGAGAGAAACATTGATCAGCTGCCTCCTGCACACCTCCCACGGGTGATGAGCCCACAACCAAGGCACATGCCCCTGACCGGAATCGAACCCAGGACCTCCAGTCTGCAAGCCGAGGCTCTATCCACTGAGCCAAACTGGTTTCGGCACCTCCAAGGCCTTTTTTTCCTACTGATATATCTTGGTCCTCTGCTTTTATGTGGCAGGCTTTCCTCAAATGCTTGGCAAGCCTTGCTGGTGTGCATTTCCAAGAAGGCAGCAATGCAAAGGCTGTCGGGGACTTGTGAGAACTTGCTGGAGGTTTTCTGACTGGAGTGGGAGGGCCGTCATGGTGCCAGAGGAGCTCTGAGGAGAGATTTATGTCGGGCAGGAGCTTCCACCCTCACTGTGCTCACTGTCTCCGCAGAGTTTGTTTAATTGCTTTAGAGAAGAGCGCTCACATCATAGCCTGCCCTTCTGTGTGATGGAAAGGCGTCTGGGAGGGACATTGAACCTACGTTTACAGCCCATTTCTCACTCCAGCCCTTTATCGCATTCTCATTTCCCTGTCAGGATCATATGAGAATTCTGTGAGAAAAATAGATTCTCTCTCTTCCTGCAGCCTCCTCCTCACACATTCATCTTTGCTGCTTTCTCCAATGTGCTTCATCAGTTAACTCTTTGCCAGCGTTTTCCATCATCTTGAAATTTGTTGACTCTAGTTCACTGATAAATGAATCCCCACCCCTTTTTCTAGATGCTGATATATAATTTTTAATCCTCACCCGAGGATACATTTTTCATAGATTCTAGAGAGATAGGAAGGGAGAGAGAGAGAGAGAAAGAGTGAGAGAAAAACACCGATTGGCTGCCTACCACATGCACCACTACCAGGAATCGAACTGGCAACTCCTTGGTGCACTGACAATGCCCAATCAACTCCTTGGTGCACTGACAATGCCCAATCTAGGGCATTACTTTTCCATTTTATAGGTGAGGGCATCTATGCAGCAAAATTGACCCTTTTGAAACATAGCTCTGAAATCCTTAAATATTTTCATGACTTCCTGCTTGATAAAAATCAAAGTTAAGGGCCAAGAGACATGAAAACATGCTCAAAGTCACTAACCATCCCAGAGATGCAAATCAAAGCAATGAGGTACCATCTCACACCTGTCAGAATGGCTATCATCAACAAATCAACAAAGGACAAGTGCTGGCGAGGATGTGGGGGAAAAGGAACCCTCGTGCACTGCTGATGGGAATGCAGACTGGTGCAGTCACTGTGGAAAACAGAATAGAGTTTCCTCAAAAAGTTAAAAATGGAACTCCCATTTGACCCAGTGATCCCACTTCTAGGACTTTATCCCAAGAAACCAGAAACACCAATCAGAAAGGATATATGCTCCTCTATGTTCATAACAGCGCAATTTACAATAGCTAAGATTTGGAAACTGCCTAAGTGCCCATCAGCAGATGAGTGGATTAAAAAACTGTGGCACATCCACACAATGGAATACTATGCTGCTATAAAAAAGAAGGAACTTTTACCATATTGCAACAGCATGGATGGAACTGGAGAGCATTATGCTAAGCAAAATAAGCCAGTGGGAGAAAGATAAGTAACACATGATCTCACTCATATGTGGGATATAATGATCAACATAAATGGGTCCAGAGACAAGGTGGCACTGAGCAAACCATCCAACCTCTGGGAGAAGGCATGGGGGGGGGGGGTGGTTAGAGATCAACCCAAGTACTTGTATGCATGCATATTAGCATGACAAATGGACACAGACACTGGGGCGGTGAGGGCTTGTCCTTGGGGTGGGAGTGGCTGGAGGGAGGTTAATGGGGGGTGGGGCGGGAAGACATGTAACACTTTAAACAACAACAACAACAAAAAAAGTTAAGATTCCTTAGCTTCATTTGGAAGACACTAAAATTTTTATTTGTTTGTTTATGAGAGAGAGAAAAACACACCGATCTGTCGTTCACTTGTTTATGCATTCATTGGTTGATTCTTGTATGTGTTCTAACCAGGGATCGAACCTGAAACCTTGGTGAATCGGGATGACTCTTTAAGCCACCGAGCTACTTAATAGCCAGGACTGTTAAGACACTTTAACGCCCAGCTCCCTACACCTCTCGCACCTTGTCTTACGTTCTTGGCTCCAGCAACACTGACGTTTTCTCAGTCCCTTCAGACATAATAATTTTGTTCTTAATACTACATAGTCTAAGTAAAATTCTGGGTTCAAATGCAACTGTAAGAGCATTTAACTCTTGGGCAGAATGACCCAATTTACACAATTTGTGTTTCATAACTTGTACAAACATACGTGCTTACTAGAACAATGGAAATGCTGTACCAGACTCAGCTGCTTTTATTTCACTTCTTGATATGCACACATTCTATCAGCATGGCTTACTGATGAATTAACGAAGGAAATGAAATAATAATTACTGCTACGTATAATAATGTTAATCTCAATAATAACCACCACTGCTAATAATTCATCATATGAAATAATTACTGATGAATAAGGAATGAAATGAATTTTGAGTTGCCCTATCTCAGAACTAGTGTTTGGTTAATACAGGAAAGTAACATGAGAAAGAAGTGATATGAGAGGGTTCTCCAGCCAGTGTGTTTCTGAGAATGCTACTGTCCTCTTTCTGCTTTTGAAACAGGTTCTGGTTTGAATAGGAACCGTGACCCCTCGGGACTATGAGAGCTCACACTTACTCAGGCGTAGATGTAGCTCACTTTCTTTGCTCTTGCAGTGAGTCCACTAGAATTCTGTGCTCACAGCCTCCTGAACACTGTATGCAAATGAGGGTGGAAATGGATGGCAGTCACATGGTGCTTATCTGCTCTGCTCATGCACAGGCTCCATCATCCTCTCAGATTTCTTATACAAAACACAAGTTCAAAGATGAAATTATTAAGAATTTCAAAGGGGCGACAGCAGAGCACTAAACCAAGCCTGGGGCCCTTCTGAGGGTGGGGTCTCGTGAAACGGCAGAGTTCACACGCCTGAAGGTGCCCCTATCTGGAGGTTCTCCAATTATTGTGGTTCTTTTTAGAATTTGAGGCACTTAGCACCTATTTGGGGTCAAATCTCCAAATGTGGTACACCAGGAATTTTCCAGGCAATTCCTGTTATACTTGCTTGGCAAAGTCTGCTGATTGTCCCCTCTTCTCTGATAATAGAATTTCTAATATTCAACTAGGCATAAAGTCTCCTAGAATAAAGACTACATTTCCCAGACTTCCTTGCAACTAATGTGGTACATGATGCTCTGGCCAACAGGATGGAGGTGGAAGTATTCTATTCTTAAGAGACTCTTCATAAGAGTCTTAAGTGTCTTAAGTGTGAACTCTTCTTTAGAGACTCTGGGTATCCCTTTTACTTTTTCATTTCTTCTTGGAGTGTAAAACTGGCTTCATGCCTTAACTGGTTTGGCTCAGTGGATAGAGCATCGGCCTGCGTACTGAAGGGTCCCAGGTTTGATTCCGATCAAGGGCATGTACCTTGGTTGAGGGCACATTCCCAGTAGGGGGTATGCAGGAAGCAGCTGATCGATGTTTCTTTCTCATTGATGTTTCCTTCTCATCGATTTTTCTAACTCTCTATCCCTCTCCCTTCCTCTCTGTAAAAAATCAATAAAATACATTTAAAAAACAAACAAACAAAAAACTGGCTTCTTGCATCTTGAGATTAAGACCAAGCACAGTGAGGTCAAAAACAGAGGAAACCTGTGTTCTGACAACAGAATCTGGACCACCGCCCTGACAAAATTGTTTTGGGCTTAGCTGCATTAGCAGCTAAACCTAAGCCTAATAGACATAACTTTTTCTGTAGTTGTCTTTCCCAATAGACTAAGCTCCATAAGGACAAGAACCTATCAGCCCTAACTGCCCTGTTCACCATTGTATTATAAACATTCAAGACAGTGTCCCACACACTGTGTTTAATAATCGAATAAATGAATAAATGAGGTGAGAAAATCGAGGGCCAGAGCAGTTGATTAACCTGCCCAAGGCCACACTGGTAGGAGGCAATTTGATTCCAGGTCTACCTGCCCTCAAGAGTCATGCCCCTAATGCTCTACTCCGTTGACCAGGCTAACTCTCAGGGCAGCCCTCTTCCCATTTTTCTTGGGCCTGACTCTATTGAATGACTTGCAGTTAACCCAAATACTTCTTGCTATTTCATTTCTTTGGATTTTTGCAAAACTGTTCCTTCTGCCTAGAATGCCTCACCCACGCCTCTCCACCTGCCTTCTCAGCCTGGTGAGCACCAGCACATCTTTTCAAACCCAGCTCATATGTCACCTGTA
Organism: Corynorhinus townsendii; assembly: GCA_026230045.1. NCBI lineage: Eukaryota > Metazoa > Chordata > Mammalia > Chiroptera > Vespertilionidae > Corynorhinus > Corynorhinus townsendii. The sequence continues at coordinate 202,497,841 of JAPDVU010000002.1, forward strand.
CCTTCCAGGAAGACTTGGCCTTTCCTTCCTCTATGCTCCTACTATACTCTGTACAGATGTCTATCAACCGACAGATAATATTTTACTGTACTACAAATTACAACAGATGTACAGTGTTGTGCTCCAACTGTAATCTCTCTGTAGGCCAGAGATAGGCTTTATTTATCTCTGAATTCCAAGGACCAGGAACACAATAAGTGATTGAAATATTTGTTGAATTGCTAGGATCCTGGTATAAATTTATAGATAAGAAAATGATCTTAAGAAAATACTAGCCTGGCCTATGTGGCTCAGTGGTTGAGAATTGACCTATGAACCAGGAGGTCACCGTTCCCCATTAGGACACATGCCCGGGTTATGGGCTCGATCCCCAGCGTGGGGCATGCAGGAGGCAGCCAATCAATGATTCCCTCTCATCATTGATGTTTCTATCTCTCCCTCTCCTTTCCTCTCTGAAATCAATCAATCAATACCCTATATAATAAAATCCAATATGCTAAGTGTCTGACCAGTCATTTAACTGTTTGACCAGTTGCTATGATGCGCGCTGACCACCAGGGGGCAGATGCTCCAACCAGTAGGTTAGCTTGCTTCTGGGGTCCAGCGACCGATTGGGACTGAGCGAGAAGGGCCAGACACACCCTGGAGCCCTCCCGTGGTCCCTCCCTGGCCCTGATCTTGCACTAGTGGGGTCCCTCAGCCTGGCGTGGGCCCTCTTGCAATCCGGAACCCCTTGGGGGATATCAGAGAGTGAGTTTTGGACTGATCCCCGCAGGCCAGGCCAAGGGACCCCACCGGTGCATGAATCCATGCCCCAGGCCTCTAGTATATATATAATTTTTTTTAAAGACAAGATTAAGGGCTGTTACACAGCCAAATCTAATTGGGGCAGGAATGCAGGTCTCCTGGCCTCAATTTCTGTATCTGTTTGCTAGCGCTGCCGTAACCAAGTACCACAAAGTGGTTGTTTTAAATAATACAAATGCATCGTCTGAGAGTTTTGGAAGCCAGAAGTCTGAGAGTACAGTGTCAATCGGGTTGGTTCCTTCTTAGGGCGACAGGGAAGGGTTTGGTCTGTGCCTCTTCCCTGGCTCCTGGCGGTTTGCAGGCAATCTTTAGTGATACTTGGCTTATGGAGTCAGCACCCCAATCTTTCCTTCATCTCCCTATGGTGCTCTCCCTGTATGCACACCTGTCTCCAAATTTCCCTAATGATCTCATTTTAACTTGGTCACCTCTGTAAAGACCCTATATCCAAAGAAGGTCACGTTTTGAGGTACTAGGGGTTACATTTTCAGCATATGAATTTTAGGGGGACACAGTTTAGCCCGTAACAGTTTCTTAACCACAACATGAAGGCCTCTGCCGGGGTGGTTGTTAAGGTCACTTCTGCCTCCCTACGCAGGAAGAGGAAGTGGCTGGCCCAAGGCCACATAAATAGTGGCTGGAGCGGGGATTCCAAGCCCTGAGCTTTTAATCCATACAGATTTACGATGCCCAGTTCACGGGAGGGAGCCTTTCTTTACGGGCTCCCTCTGTTCTGGGGTCAGCATTCGGCCATGTCTCTTGTCCTTGCAGCTGTTCTCGGCCTCCTCCCCCACTCATCCTCTGGCGGAGCTTTCTGGGCCATTCTGAGCTGCAGCAGTGAGGCCCTGGGCAGGAGCCCATCAGCTGCCTGTCTGTCCCACCCTCAGACCCAGCAGGGAAACAGTGCAGCCCAGAGCTTCTCCATAAATACTTGTTTTATGAACGTATGCTGGGTGGATGAGGTGGGCTGCTGAAAGCCTCAGACGGAGGATTCCACGGAGAGATCCACAGTGAAGGGAACTGGTGGCTCACCCCCTATGCCGAGGGCAGGAATCCTCTAGGCCTCTTCCGAACCAGGCACCTGAGCAGTGGACTGGTGAGGACTTAGGACTCATCTGTGTGGGTGGGCCCCTGGCACCCTCACAGACTCCCAAACATCCCAGAGCAATGCTGCCAGAATTATAGGTGTGACCAGGGTCACTACCCATCTCTCAACTTTAATTTTACCATCTGTAAAAATACAGGCAAAAATACTTATCTCTTACCATTGTGATAAATAGTTAGCAGTGCCTGGGCTCTTCCTAGGGGTCAGGAAGCTCTTACTGGGCTTGGCAAACTTTTTCTGTGAAGGGCCAGATCGGAAAGATTTTAAGATTTGCAGGCAAAGAGCCAAAATTGAAGCTATCATGTAGGTACTTATATAACATAAGAGAAAGCAAATTTCCACTAATTTTTTAATGGGATTATAAATGTGAAAACTGTTTTCAGCTAATGAGCTGCATAAAAATCCACAGCAGGCCAGATTTGGCCTGTGGGCTGAAATTGGCCGACCCCTCTTCTAAACACATTAAGTGTAATGAATGGCTCAATTAATCTTATCATGAATAGGATGAAGTATGTGCTATCCTTATCCTTGTTTTAGATGAGGAAGCCAAATCCTAGAAAGGTTAAGTAAGTTGCCCCAATTCATACAATTTGAATTGGTGGAGCTAGAATTTGAACCTAAGCAGTTGTTTCTGGAGTTTGTAAGCTTTCCTCCTTGTTGTCCAACAAACCTAATGCACATGGAGGACTCGGCACTTACCATATATATATATATATATATATATATATATATATATATATATATATGATTTCTTCCCTTTCTCCTCTCAGTGGTGCCACATGGAGGACTCGGCACTTACCATATATATATATATATATATATATATATATATATATATATATGATTTCTTCCCTTTCTCCTCTCAGTGGTGCCAAACTGGTAACAAGGTATTTCCAATGCAGGATAATAAGGACAAATCGAGAGGAAAGCACAAGAGGCAGGGAGCAAGAGGTCCCCCAACACTTCCAGTTTCATGCCCATTACCTCCCCATAATGCTGTGACTCAGTGAGAGCAGATTTTATTATCTCTCTATTCTACAAACCCAAAGTGAAAACTCAGAGGTGAGGTGATTTGCCCAAGGTCACACAGCAAGGGTATGGCACAGCCAGGATTAGGGCTCCAGTCTCCTGAACTTTGTCTAGGGTGCATCCCCCATCACAATGTCCTTCAGGCTCAGTCCAGGTCAGTGACCTCCTCTGCTGGTGAACACATTATCCAGGACCTGGCCCTGTAGAGAGCACCACATGTGAGCCTGGGTTATGCATCAAATCCCCAGATGTTAGAACCTTGGAGAACCAAGAGAAACCATCAGGGGAACCTCCTCCTTCCAATATTCCTCTGAGTTCTGGGCATCGCTGGCTGCTCCGATTATTCCATTTAATTCCACAAAAGACTTCAAGACCTTTCACTTACTCACCTGTGGGTGTAACAGTAAGTCTCTGTGAAAGGAGCAAAGACTGCTCCTGTCCATCCTGACTCAACCACTTACCAGCTCTATGACCCTGATCAAGTTGCTGCACCTTTCTGGGTCTTACTTTCCTGAAAATGGGATAATAACACCTATCTTAACAGCTGTTGGAAAAATTGAAAATAATATTTGTTTGTTGGCTCTTTTAATCCTCACCCGAGGATATTTTTCCATTGATTTTTAGAGAGAGTGGAAGAGGGAGGGAAAGACAGAGAGAAACATCGATTGGTTGCCTCCTGCATGTGCCCTGACCAGGGCCCAGGCCGGGGAGGAGCCTGTAACCGAGGTACGTGCCCTTGACCGGTCCTCAGGCTGACACTCTATCCACTGAGCCAAACCAGCTAGGACCAAAATAATATGTGTATGTCAAGTTGTGCTCAGTGGTTACCACTAAGGGACAGGATTATGGGGGACAGGAATGTTTTATAGATTCCTATAATTGTAACTCTATATTATAAAAGGCCAGTGGCAGAAACACCGGAACGACCGAACGACTGGTCACCAGGAGGTGCATGGAGCACCTCTCGGTCCCTAACCCCAGCCCACAAGCTGCTCGCAGCAGCAGGTGGGGCTCATGGCTCCTGCAGCAGGCGGGATTCCCAGCTCACAGGGTGTGGCAGTGAGCTACTCATGGGTCTGGGGTCCCACCAGCGCTGCGGATCTGGCCCTCACATGATTTCACGTGCTGGGCCTCTAGTATTTTATAATAGTCATATATTACTTTGTAGGTAGGAAAGTATGTAGAGATTAATAGGCTAAGTGCATATATTAAGCACTCAATTTACTTGTTTGTTTATACATTTATTCAACAAACATGGAGGGAGCACCTCCTGTCTGCCAGGCTCTAGCTACAGAATGAGTACCTGGGATGTGAGCCCTACAGAAGTTCCCAGTGTGACTCACTGGGTGAGGGGGGGAATGAAGTGCTGGCTGCAGGTGGCAGGGCCAGTTGGGGAGTGTGAGCCTCTAATTGTCAGTTAAAGGTGATGGAGACACAGGGGGAAGCAGGCACCCAGAACAAAGAGCAGACTTCATGGATTAGTAGAGCTTGCCGGAGGGCAGACCAGGAAGGTAGTTTCCCACAATCGAACTGATTTTTTTGCAGGATTAGAAGGAAAAGAGCTCTTTGTTTGAGGATGGCTCACTGTGTGTCAACCTCTCTAGCAGGAAAGTCAGGGCCATAATATTTAAGCCCCAGCAAGTCATCGTGCTTGGGAGGAACAACTCTCAGAGAGGCTGGACTGGGGCCCGATGGAGTCCAGCTTCCTCACAGATTTAAATGTTAAACCTAAAGCCATCAAAGTTCAGGAAGAAAATACGTGAATACGTTTAGAATGTGGGTTCAGGAAAGTGTTCCTAACAAACACAAAACCAGAGCCATGATGTAAAAGATTGACTCATTTAATGAGAAAAAAAAATTAAACGTATGTATTGCAAGAGTCCAAAACTAAGTTTTAAAAATGACATATAGGGCCCTAGCTGGTTTGGCTCGGTGCATAGAGCATTGGCCTACAGACTGAAGGTCCCGGGTTCGATTCTGGTCAAGGGCACATGCCCAGGTTGTGGGCTCGATCCCCAGTAGGGGGCATGCAGAAGGCAGCTGATCAATGATTCTCTCTCATCATTGATGTTTCTCTCTCCTTCTCCCTCTCCCTTCCTCTCTAAAATCAATAAAAATATATCTGTATTTAAAAAATGACATATTGGGAGTAACTATTTATAAAATACATGTGATATACACAGTGTAAGCACAGCTCACCTAAAAACAAATGACAATAAAAAATAAAGAAAACAAACAGGCAATTCACAAAAGAAATGGCTGAGGAGGAGGGAAGTCAATGGGGGGAAAAGGAGACATATGTAATACTTTAAACAATAAAAAAATTAATTAATAACCTGTCAAAATGTTAATGGAAAAGGAATGACTTCATTTGTAAATCATTATTTACCAAAAAAAATTATTTGGATTTCAAAAGCGTTTTGAAAAGATGTCTTATATTTGGTTTGTTTAAGAAACAGTGTGTTCCAGAAAGTCTGTGACTAATAAATTAAAAACTAAAACACACACACAACAGAAATGGCTGAGGAACATAAAAAGATGTTTAGAACCCCTGCTGTGCAAAGTGGTGAAAAATCCAATGAAAGAATACATTTTATTTATATACATTTAAATAAAAATTATATATTTTTTAAATTATATATATTTAAGGTGTACAATATGATGATTTGATATACATATTCATAGTGAAGTGATTACTGTAGTCAAGCCAATTAACATAATCTCCTCATGTAGTTACTGTTCTTTTTGTGTGTAATGCGTGTACCTGAAATCTACTCTCTTAGCATATATATATGATAAATCTAATAAAAGAGTAATATGCAGATTAACCATCACTCCAACACACAAGATGGCTGCCCCCATGTGGTCAAAGATCCTGCCCCCATGTTGACACAAGATGGCCACCACAAGATGGCCAGCAGGGGAGGGCAGTTGGGAGGGACCAGGCCTGCAAGGGAGGGCAGTTGGGGGCGATCAAGCCTGCAGGGGAGGGCAGTTAAGGGTGACCAGGCCAGCAGAGGAGGGAAGTTGGGGTTGACCAGGCCTGCAGGGAAGGGCAGTGGGGGGAGGGGGGAGGGGACCCAGGCCTGCAGGGGAGAGAAGTTGGGGGGTACCAGGTCTGTAGGGGAGGGGCAGTTAGGGGTGACCAGGCCTGCAGGGGAGGACAGTTAGGGGTGACCAGGCCTGCAGGGGAGGACAGTTAGGGGTGACCAGGCCTGCAGGGGAGGGCAGTTAGGGACAAACAGGCTGTCAAGGGAGCAGTTAGGCATTAATCAAGCTGGCAGGGGAGTTGTTAGGGGGTGATCAGGCTGGCAGGCAGAAGCAGTTAGGGGCAATCAGGAAGGCAAGCAGGCGAGCAGTTGGGAGCCAGCAGTCCTGGATTGTGACAGGGGTCCCAGATTGGAGAGGGTGCAGGCTGGGCTGAGGGACACCCCCTCCTGTGCACGAATTTCGTGCACCGGGCCTCTAGTGTGTGTGTGTGTGTGTGTGTGTGTGTGTGTGTGTGTATCCTCACCCAAGGATATATTTTTCCCCCATTGATTTTCAGAGAGAGTGGAAAAGAGGGAAGGAGGGGAAGAGAGAGAAAAACATCCATGTGAGAGAGACACATTGACAGGTTGCCTCCCTGCACACCTCCAACCAGGGCAGGGATTCTGCAACCCAGGTGCTCACCCTTGACCGGGAGGTGAACCCTCAACCCCTTGGTCCTTGGGCTGACGCTCTAACCACTGAGCAAACATTCCAGGGCTCTTAGCGTATTTTAGTGATCGATACAGTATTATTATTAAGTGTAGTCAGTCATTATGCCAGTACATTAGACCTCTAAACTTAATTAAATTAAAATCTCCCCGTAGACGTGAGATCATGGTATTTGTATTTCTCTGTCTGGCTTATTTCATTTAGCATATAGCATAATGTCCTCTGGAGTCATCCATGTTGTCACCAATGACAGGATTTCCTTCTTTCTCATAGTGAAGAACATCCATTCACCTGTCAGCAGGTGCTTGGGCTGTTTCCATATCTTGGCTATTGTGAATGATGCTCCAAAGAACATGGAGTGCAAATATCTCTGAGATTCTGATTTCATTTCCTCTGGATAAGTATTCAGAAGTGGGATTGATGGATCATCTGGTCGTACTACATTTTAATTTTTTGAGGAATCTTCATGCTGTTTTCCATAATGATGGCAACTTTATTTTTAATATATTTTTTATTGATTTTAGAGAGAGAGGAAGGAGAGGAAGAGAGAGGTAGAAACATCCAGAATCATGGATGTCCTAAACTGGGGATCAAACCCACACCCTGGGCATGGGCCCTGACTGGGAATCAAACCATGACCTCCTGGTTCATATGTTGATGCTCCATCACTAAGCCACACCTAACAGGCAATGGTGAGTTTTTAAAATGTTGTTTGAAATATTTATGAGCACATATTAGAATTATAACTTTAAGAAGAATTTAAAAAGCATAAATGTTATCCTATATAATAAAAGGGTAATGTGCAAACTGACCCAAACAGGAGAACCACTGGGGAACGACTGGTTGCTATGATACGCACTGACCACCAGGGGCAGACGTTCAATGCAGGAGTTGCCCCCTGGTGGTCAGTGCACTCCCACAGGGGGAACTCTGCTCTGCCACAAGTCGGGCTGGAGGCTGTGAGCGCAGCGGCGGTGGCAGCAGCCTCTCCCACCTCCTTGGCAGCGCTAAGGCTGTCCAACTGCAGCTTAGGCCCACTCCCCCCCAGGGAGCGAGTCTAAGCTGTCAGTTGAACATCCCCTGAGGGCTCCTGGGCTGCCAGAGGGATGTCTGACTGCCAGATTAGGCCTGATCCCCTGGGGAGTGGGCCTAAGCCAGCAGATGGACATCTCCCAAGGGGTCCTGGACTTCGAGAAGGTGCAAGCCGGGGCTGAGGGAACCGCCTGAGTGCACGAATTTTCATGCACTGGGCCTCTAGTTTTAAAATAAAAGCACTAAAGAGAAAATTTTAGCAGCTGCCTATATCACCAAGGTCTGCTTTCTGTTTTTTGTTTGTTTTTTCTCTTCTCCCTTTTCTTCTTTGTTTTTTCTATTCTTCTTCTTACTTTTAAATCCACTATTATTATTTTAAAATATATTTTTATTGATTTCAGAGAGAAAGGGACAGGGAGAAAGAGATAGAAACATCAACGATGAGAGAGACTCACTCATCTGCTGCCTCCTGCACACCCCACACTGGGGATCGAGCTCACAACCTGGGCCTGTGCCCTGACCAGGAATCAAACTGTGACCTCCTGGTTCATAGGTCAATGCTCAACCACTGAGCCACTATTATTTTTTTAATAAATACTGGCTGGGCTCCACTATTATTTTTTTTAACTTTTTTTTTTTTTAAGCTCATAAGGACTTTGCCATGCTTGTGCAGTGAGGGGCCCTAGAACTTAGTGGTGGCACACTGCTTGGGTTCAAATCCCAACTCTGCCATTTGATTGATTGGTTGGTTGATTTAGTGAGAGAGGGCAAGAGAGAGAAAGAGAGGGAGAGATACATCCACTTGCTGTTACACTTATTTATGCATTCATTGATTGCTTCTGGTATGTTTCTTGTATGTACCCTCACCCGGGATCAAACCCATAACCTTGGCACATCAGGACAATGCTCTAACCAACTGAGCTACCCGACCAGAGACTCTAACTCTGCTCTGCTCTGCACTAGCTGTGTGACTTTAGTAGCTTTCTTAATTTTTTTCTCTGTAAAATGATAAGAATAGCAACTCCCTCCTAGGGTTGTGGTCAGGATGAAATGAATTAATATGCATCAGGCCTATAGGGCAGTGCTTGGCACAGTTTTATAAATGAGGAAATGAAGGTAAGCCATAGGGATCCAAGCCCAGGTCCATTGGCGTGGCTCCAGAGCCTGAGCACTCAAAGCCTGCCCTGCCCCCTCTCCACAGCCCTATTTTGGGAGTCCACCTTTGGCTTGGACTCTGGGGCAACCTGGGGAGGTGGAGCTGGGAGAAGTTCCCTTCATGGTCCTTCCTGTGTTTCTTCAGCTGTGAGCACAGCAGTGGTTTCCTTAATTAAGCAGAAGACAGTCTTAGGAAAACTAGAAGCGGATCCTCCGCACTCCAAAATCCTCAGAATTTTTATGCCGATTGTAAAATTAACTTGTGCAAGACCTAGGAAGGTCTCGGGGCGGTGCGTTTTGTGGGGACTCATTTCCGTCTTGGCCTGAGGATTTGCGTGCAGCTCTTTCTGCTAAGATAGCAGCAAGGGGAGGCAGGCATGGCAGGGACCTGCAGGTCAGGGCCTGGCCAGCCTCTTCACCCATTAACCGACCCTGCAGGATGGCCTGGCCCAGAGGCAAAGAAGTGAAAGAGAGCTCCCTTTGAAAAGTTGCTTTGAAAATTGTGTTTTTAAAATATTGTCATTGTTTTGCTTCAGAACCATGTTATTAGATGCTTATAGAAAAAGAGCAGATGGAAATTCATTTATTTTTTTTTAAGTGCCGTCACAGAGGGAATGTGGCAAAGTCCAAGACTGTCTTTGTGCTGCCCCCACATGTGCTGCCCCACCCCTCACTCCTCCACTCCTCCTTTCCCCACCCCCTGACCAGGTGTTCGGGAGCTCTGGGGCCTGGGGGTAAGGCCTGCAGTGAGCCACCTGGTTGAACTGGATCTGCTCCTATTCTTACCCAAAGGCCTTTTCACACCCGGACCTTTCCAGGACCCGGGCTCCTCCCCCACCGCCTCTTCTTCCTTGTAATTTTGTATAATGATAATGATTTAATTCCTGGGGTTTGTATGTGTGCAGAATCTGTATGTGCATTGGGGGAAGGAGTCTGGCTTCTACTCCACTGAAAATAAAGAATAATAAGCCACAGTCCTTGCTGGTGTGACTCAGTTGGTTGGGTCAAGGGTTCAATTCCCAGTCAGGGCACATACCCAGGTTTCTGGTTTCTGTTTGATGCCTGGTAGATGGGCTTTGGGGAAGCAATTGATTCATGTCTCATCTCTCTCTCTCTCTCTCTCTCTCTCTCTCTCTTCCTCTCTCTGTAAAAATTCAATCCTATATAACAAAACCCTAATATGCAAATCGACTGAACAGTGAAACGACCAGTCGCTATGACATGCACTGACCACCAGGGGGCAGATGCTCAATGCAGAAGCTGCCCCCTGGTGGTCAGTGCGCTCCCACAGGGGGAGCCCCACTCAGCCAGAAGCTGGGCTCACGGCTGACGAGCACCTCCGATGCAGGCTGTAAGGAGCCCGGGGTCCTGGATGCCGAGAGCCCCAGACTGTGAGAGGGATGTCTGACTGCTGGCTTAGGCCCAATCCCCCCAGGGGGACATCCAGCAGGTAGACATCCCCCGAGGCATCCCAGACTGCAACAGGACACAGGCCGGGCTGAGGGACCCCCCCACACACACACACATACACACCCAGTGCACAAATCCGTGCACTGGGCCTCTAGTGAAAATATATCTTCCAGGGAGGATAAAAAAAAAGACAATTTTGAAAGCAATATTTTATTCAGGGTTTGCCTTTGCTTCAAAAGGTAATACATACTCTAAACAGCATGAAATGGAAAACACACACACACACACACACACACACACACACACACACAAAACAGAATGAAAATGTAGCTACTCAGCACCCCAGAAGCCAGCCAACCTTATTGTGAACAGTCTGCTTCTTCTCTTTCGGTTACAGGACACCTGTGATGTTTATTTACCCCTTGGGCTGGGTAGACAGCCCACCTGTCATTGTCACCGCACACTTGTGTACTGAAACGCCCCTCTCTACACCTCCCTCCCTCCACGGTGGAGAGAGCCTTTGAGTTAAAGTCAGGTATGGGAGGGTTCACCCCAGTGGCTGGAGCTAAAGACTGAGCCATGACCAGCATCAGTTTGTGACTCTGCCAAAGGGAACAATAAGTTGACCAGATTTCATCTGGGCTCCTTGACTCAGTGGAAAGACTCCCAGAGGGCAGAGCAAAGACCCCCTTTTCCTTCAGCTCCCTTAAAATGCACTTATTCACCCACTTGTTAAACATTTATTGACCCCCACCCTGCCAGGTTCTGGGGCCTCTGAGGTGGGAAGCCACAGTCCAGGGCCTTCCAAAAGCTATCAGCTTGCTGGGGACAAGGGAAAAGTAAAAGACAATGTCCCTGGCCCATGTGGCTCAGTTGATTGGAGTGTAGTCCTGTACACCAAAAGGTGGTGGGTTCCATTCCCTGTCCAGGCATATACCCAGGTTGTAGATTCAATCCCTGGTCAGTGATTAGGATTAGGGTTTCTCTCTCTCTCTCCCTTCCTCTTTCTAAAAATCAATTAATATATATACATATCTCTGATATATATATATAAAAGCCTAAGCGACTGTTTGACCGGTTTCAATGATGTGCACTGACCACCACGGGGTAGACACTCAATGCAGGAGCTGCCCTTTGGTGGTCAGTGCACTTCCACAACAAAAGTGCCGCTCAGCTGACCGAGGGGCGCCAGACGCCGGGCTCATGGCTGGCAAGGGCAGCTGCGGAGGCGCAAGCCTTTCCTGCAGACACTCCCCCTGTGTGCCCCTCCCCCATCTGGATCAGGACCGGGATTGGGACTGACTGGGTGTGAGCCTGTGGCTGCTTCTGGATCATGGGCATGCAGGTGTTGCCCTAGGACAGGTATGCAGAGATCGCAGCAGAGCAGCAGCAAGCCTATCCAGCCACAGCGGCAGGCGCAGTGGCACCAGGATGAGCAGGAGTGGCGTGGTGCCTAGGCTCGGGCTCATCCCCGGCCGCCTGCTGCTTCATGCACTACTATATCCCTCGGGGGATGTCAGACTGCTGGTTTCTGCCCGATCCCCGCAGGCCAGGCCGAGGGACCCCACCGGTGCACGAATTTGTGCACCAGGCCTATAGTATTGTCATAAGAGACAGTGAATGTCACTAAGGGGCACCCCAGGAATGTAGGGAGAGGGAGGTGGGAACAAAAAGAAAAAGAAGAGCATGTAGCAGAATCCCAGAACGTGTTTGGACTATTTAAAAAAGAATATTTTAATACCACTTTCATTTGCAAAATACAAAACAAAACAAAAAAAGGAAGTTATTTTTAAATTCAGACTATGGCAAGTAAAACAGGAGGAAATCTGGTCTTGCCTTGCTGGTGTGGTTCAGTGGTTGAGGGTCAACCCAGGAACCAAAAGGTCACTGGTTCGATTCCCTGTTAGTGCACAAGCCCAGGTTTCACGTCCCATCCCTAATCGATGCTCTCTCACATCAATGTTTTTTTTCTCTCTCTCTCTCCCTTCTTTTCTCTCTAAAAAAAATCAATAAAATAAAATAAGAAAGAAATCTGGTCTTGGGGCTATCACAAGTCTTTTCTTATCAGTGATCCCAAATCTGGTGAGGGTGAAAGGGCGCAAGACCTTGCCCCTTTCTAGAGGCCAATCAGGAATGGGTGGGTGTGACCTGTTTTGTTTGGTATTTGAAGGGTGGGGGAGGTCTTCCTGATGAAGAAGCAGAGAGATTCTAGACCCTGAGGGTCAAAGGGAGAGCTTGGTAACTCTCCCATTTGGCTGCCTCACAGTACATATCCTAGGCTTTGTGGGCCACATAGAGAGCTGGAGGGAGGAGGTGTTGAGAGGGGCAGTGGCAAGACATGAGGCTGGGAGATTGCCAGGGCTGGCACCTAGGACCCTGAGTCCTTCTGACCTGTGTCCCCAGGGCAATGGGAAGCCACAGAGAGTATTGGCTAGAGTTCCCAGGTTAAAGGCCACAAAATTTCATTTTAACTCTTAAGAAAAAGGACTCTCTCTTCTTTTTAAATATGGGTGTGCTTTTTTAAATTTATTTTTTGTTTTTGTGTTAATCCTCACCCAAGGATATTTTTCCATTGATTTTTAGGGAGAGTGGAAGAGAGAGGGAAAGACGGAGAGAAACATTGATCTGAGAGAAACACATAGATTGGTTGCCTATTGCATGAGCCCAGACCAGGGCCTGGACCGGGGAAGAACCTGCAACCAAGGTACATGCCCTGGACCAGAATTGAACCAGGGACCCTTTGGTCTGCAGGCTGACACTCTACCCACTGAGCAAATTGGCCAGGGCTTTATTGATTTTTTTAGAGAGGGAGAGAGATAGAAACATCTGTAAGAGAGAAACCTCTTCAACTGGCTGCCTCCTGCATGCCCCCCAGTGGGGATTGAGCCTGCAACCCCAGCATGTGCCCTATCAAGAACTGAACCAGCAACCTCAGTGCACGGGTTGATGTTCCATCACTGAGTCACACCAGTTTGGCAAAAGGCTCTCGTAAAGAGAGCTGAAGGACAAACAGCCAGGCCCAGGGGAGAGGAAGAAAGGGTCCTGGCTACAGGAATTTGTGTGCTAGCTCTCTAGGACTAACGACAGCTTTCTTTATGGGCTCCCACCCTGTGCCAAGCTTTGCTCTGAGCCCTTCACAGGAATGAGCCTATTTAATCCTCAAGTGGTGAGGCCTTAGTAAATGTGACCTGTCGTTCTGATACCCATTGCACAAGTGAAGGCACCCAGGCCCAGTTATGTGACTTGCCAAAAGTCACACAGTTTAGTGAGTGGTGGAGCTGAAATTCAAATCTAAGCGGTAGGATTCCTGAGCTCACACCTGAAGCCCTACTCTATAAAGCTGACACCCACAGCAATGGATTCAGCATTACTATGCATCTTCACTCAAGATTAAAATTCCCAGGAGAGAGCAGTGTGGGACTCATACCTATTTGATTTTAGAAAATCACAAGATTTGGGAGTCTTTTTTTTTTCTTTCTTTATTTTATTAAATTTATTGGGGTGACATTGGTTAATAAGATTATATAGGTTTCAAGTATACAATTTCTATGATACATCATCTATATATTGTGTTGTATGTACCACCCGAAGTCTCATTCAGTCAAGATTTGGGAGTCTTAATACATTAATGTCCCATCAAAATCACTTCCTTCTATATAGGAATGCTCCAAGGCTTAAGTTTGTTCTATTTTCTTCTCTATCTATGCTCTTTTCCTAATCTCATCCAATTGCATGATTTAAATACCATTTGCATGCCAGCAACATCTCATCTCAAATTTGTCATAAATTTTTAAAAATATGTTTTTATTGATTTCAGGGAGGAAGGTAGAGGGAGAGAGAGATAGAAACATCAATGATAAGAGAGAATCATTGATTGGTGGCCTCCTGCACCCCGCCTCCTGGGGTAGAGCCTGTGACCTAGGCATGTGCCCTTGCCCGGAATGGAACCTGGGACCTTTCAGTCTGCAGGCTGATGCTCTATCCACTGAGCCAAACTGGCTAGGGCTCAATCATAAATTTTTACAGAATTGTAGTATGCCATATTTTTTATAATTCTTCAAATTAGATTTATTATCTGGATTAGAACACTTTAAAAAGGCTATATCCTTTCAGTATCATAAATCTTTTAAAGATGCTATTAGTGGGTCTAGTATAGCAAAATAAAGTAATTTTATTTTCAAATTCAGTTTGGGGTTTTGGAAATCACAATAAAATGATTCTTCCTCCTTTTTCTTAGCATTTTCTACATGAGTAATAACATCAATTTAAATGTCATTAGGCATCAATAACCTATTTTTCATAAATCTTGCTTCCTTTTTAAAACCAAGAACACCTTAAGGTTGTCACTGTCTTCAAGAGCATTGTGTGTGTGTACACACACACACACACACACACACACACACACACACACACACACACACACACACACGAGGCCCAGCGCACAATTGAAGTCGTGCAAAGAGGTGCCCAGCCTCCCACCGTGCGATGAGGCACCCTGAGGGGGGCTGGGACCAGCGCCTGACCCGCTGGGGTGGGGGCAGGCGCTCCTGTGTGTTGTGTCTCCACTCTGGCCCGCCTCCAGCCCCAGCCTCCCTGAGGCCGCTGGGGCTGGGGGCGGCACACAGTCCCCTCCTGCCCATCTGCGCCCGCAGCTCCTCCTGGGTGGTCGTGATGCAGCCTCTTCCTGAGTGGTTGTGATGCCCGGCTAATTAGCATGTTCCCTGTTTATATATATAGATTAAATTTACTTATATATATGATTTACTTATAAGATTTTACCTAAATACCATTTCATATTAACGATGAACAAATACATTTAAAAGCTGAAATTGTACTTGGCATTGTAGAATCAATTTCTTTATTAACATAATTGAGAGTTCCTGAAAAGGGCTTTGCCTCTGCCTTTTGAGTTTTTAGTGACATTGCATCCACTTGACTTTCTCATTGTGAATTCAACATTTGAAAATTTGTGTTCAAAAATATATATTCAAGCCCTGGATGGTTTTCTCAGTGGTTAGAGCGTCAGCCCTTGGACTGAGAATTACGGATTTGATTCTGGTCAAGGGCATGTAATTCGGTCGCAGGCTTGATCCCCACCCCAGTTAGGGCAGGTGCAGTAGTAGGCAACCAATCAATGTGTCTCTCTCACAGCGATGTTTCTCTCTGTCTCTCCTCCTCCCTTCCATCCTCTCTCACAATCAATGGGGAAATATCCTGGGGTGAGGATTAACAACAACAACAATAAAATTGACTGAAATTTTGCTCTATAGTTCTGGACAATATTTTAAATTCAATGATGTAAAAAATCCTTTTTACCATGAAATTCACTATAAGTTTAAAGAATAAAAAAAACAAAGAAGAAAGATTTCCCTAGAATTATTTTTCAAAGTTCTTTGGTTACAACCCATTATAGTTTCCCATGCATTTTTGTTGCATTGTCATATTTCTGGCCCCTTGGGTTATTTTTGTCTAGATTTAGTTTCTGTAAGTAGTCTACTGAGAATGTAAAATCCTTCCCTAGTCGAGTCATCTGCTAAACAAATTGCCCCAAGATGTTCACATATAGATATATTTGCATTTTGTAAATCAACAAATCTAAAAGAATTGCTATGTCTTCAACATAGCTTGCTCCTGGCGTTGTATTTAAAATAATTGAGTAATGTCTAACATTTCTTATTTTATTTAACAGGATCTTATTCATTGTATCTACAATTTCAATTATTTAATTTTGTCTTTTATTCCCTAAACAATGTGTAATATTATTTTGTGTCAGTGTTTATATTTTGCATAAATGTTCTGAAATAATGGTATCAAATTTTGCTAGGATTCCTGCCAAATAAAAAACATTTCCCATTATCATACTCATTAACTTTCTTGGATGAGCTTAGCTAGTCTGTCACCAAAAACTAAATCATAAGTATCATATGTTCAAAAACAGCGCCTAGTATTTTTTCTCATTTTCACATGGATATATTTTTGGAATTAGATTTCATTGTGGTTGGTGTACATGTCACTTTTTTTATGTTTATTAGAAATATGCAGTAAATGCTGCCAATCTTTGCTTTCATTCTCATTCTAGTGTTGATTTGATTTTTTTATATTTTTGTCTAGACATTACAATGAGACAAAATCTCCTTTGAGATAGAATAAAGTAACCAGAATTTAGTGATTTTTCTTCTCTCTTCAAGAACTATGAGTATTAAGTTTTCTGTCTTGTTATCTGGAAACTTAACATTTCTTCTTAAAAATTTATTTATCTTCCTTCCTTCCTTTCTTTTCTTTTCTTTGTTTGTTCCTTGGAAACGTAATATTTCCTCCCTGAGACAGATCATTTTTACCCCAGTTGCCTGTTTAATATGGTCAGGTTTCTGATGGGCAGAAAGTACATTCGGTTTAATGGATTCTTTGTTTTGTTTGTTGTTGTTTCCTCTTCCAGTATTTCTTGAATTCCATCAGTTATGGAGCATCGAAGTCCAAGGTAAACTCAAACCCCGCCCATCAGCGCATCAACCAAATGTTAGTGCTTCGTTTTGCTAAAACTAGTGCCTTTGAAGTGTTTTCTTTTCTCCTGGCAGTCCATCTAATTTTCGAGAAAGTCGGTCATCTGGAGGAGTCTCCATTTGGATGGCCAGTGGAATCAAAATGCGTAAGACAGTGCCTAGATCATTGTAAGCAACTATATCACTCTATCATATTTAAAAAATTTTTTTAACAGCTTTCTGATTTCTTTTTTTCTGGACCTCTTGATGTTTTAAACAATGTTTTTTCAAATACCTGGAGAGAAATAATGTCATGATTTAGTATTTTATGTTATTACAGCACTAAATTATTACCGATATTACATGCTAATAACCTTTAACAGTAGTTACTATTTTATTTATTTTTTTAAATATATATTTTATTGATTTTTTACAGAGAGGAAAGGAGAGGGACAGAGAGCTAGAAACATTGATGAGAAAGAAACACCAATCAGCTGCCTCCTGCACACCCTCTACTGGGGATGTGCCCACAACCAAGGTACATGCCCTTGACTGGAATCGAACCTGGGACCCAAACTGGTTAGGACAGTAGATACTATTTTAAGTAATGAAATCTCCATAGCAACAAATAAATGAACAATTGCTATAATATAATTAGCAGATCATTATATAATAATCTTTAAGTTATATCTGTGTAATTCCTTGTGGATTTTTTTTTTTTTTTAATTATAAGAGACAGTTTATTTAGAAAGTTACAGAGGTAGCAGAAGTGAGCCAGCTCAGCTGCATAGCTCGGGAAACAAGTCACAGAAGCAAAAGAAGGATCCTTGGAGCTTGGGAGAGAGAAAGGCAAAGGTAACCCATGTGGGAGAAGAAGGGTGTGGCTAACAGGAAAGGCAGGAGTATGCCCTGAGAGGGAGAGGGAGCCTTTGGTAGATTTTTAATGGGAGATTCATGCTGGCTATTACACAGTAATTTATGTTATGATGAAAGTACTAGTAAATTTCATTGGAAACTCAACAATAACCTCATTGTACAGAAACAGCAGATAGTGTGAACTGTAAGTTAAAATATGTCACATTTGGCCAGGGCAATAATACCAATGGGATTCTTGTTTTTGTTTGTTTGTTTGTTTGTTTTTTAAGGTTATTACTGATTAATACTATAATAAAAAAAGCAGCTATTGTTTAAGTTACTTTCTTTTTTTCCTTTTGTATATTTAAATTATCTTAGATGATAATAGAGTGACAAGATTTTTTTATTATTGTTAAAGTGAAATGATACAGATTGACTTTGTTAGAAAAAGACACTATTATTATTATTTTAAATTTTGTTTATTGATTCTTTTCTTTTATTTGTTGATTTTTAGAGATAGAGGAAGAGAGAGAGAGAGATTTGTTTTTCCACTTATTTATGCATTCATTGGTTGATTCTTCTATGTGCCCTGACTGGAGGTTGACATATAGGGATGATGCTCTAAACAACTGAGCTACCTGGCCAGGGCTTAGAAAAGGATACTTTAATATATACTTAAACATTGTTGCAATACAAATAACTACAGAGTCAGGAAAATTATAATAAAATATTGTAAAATTGTTTAAATAGCAAAGACATTGCCTGACCAGTGTGGCTCAGTGATTGAGCATTGACCTATGAACCAAGGAGTAAGGACTGGATTCCTAGTCAGGGCACATGCCTGGGTTTTGCTGGATCCCCAGTGGGGAATGTGCAGGAGGCAGCTGATCAATGATTTTCATCATTGATGTTTCTATCTCTTTTTCCCTCTCCTTTCCTCTCTGAAATCAATTAAAAAATATATTTTTTAAAATAGCAAAGATATCTACTATTTGAATGGCACCCCCTTAGATAGGGTGGTGTTATATCATGTTCAACCTTAACTACAATATACAGAGGCTCTGCGATGCAGGTGATCAGATGGAGATGGTGATTAATACCCTGGGAGCGGGTACCAATCCCAGATAAGAGGCATTATTTTACCCTAATCCAATGACAATGACTGCCAGGAAAGGTTGAGAGAAGAGATGAGAAGAGGGCTCCAGATAGAGCCTCTCTGCTCTCATTTTCTTGATGTGAATAACTAAGCCCTTTAAGCAACCTGGTCTTTACTCAAGCTTACTCCTCCTGCCTGAGGTTTTTGAAATGCAGCGCCGTCTTGGTTCATCTATTCTCTCTAAAAGCTTTGAAGTTGCTTTTCTTCTACTTTCCTCAAGACCATACTCCAAAGGTATGAAGATATACCTTTGGATTGCTTTTCTAGTCTTTGTCCCTATACTGTCTTGTCATTCATTCATTCATTCATTCATTCAATAAGCACACCAGGTGCTAGACTCTGGAGGTTTGAAGATGGACCAGTTATAGTCCCTGGTCTCTAGGCCTAATGGAAGACTCAGGCAGGTGGATTTACAATATTTCAGACAATGTTCTAAATACTTTACATAGGTTATCTCGTTGAACACCTGCCACAAACTCAGTAGTGGATTGGAGGAAAGAATGTGGGTAAAGGAGGTGCAATGACCTGAGGTTTCTGGACTGATTGGGTGAATCAGAGAGAAGTCTAGTATACTTTTTCTTGGCAACTGGGTAAATAGTGGTGCCACTGACAGACATGGGGATACACAGTAGGTTTGGGGAGGAGGAGTGAGAGGATAAGTAAAGGCCCATACACAGTGGGTTTTCATTATCTTTGGGATATCCATGTGGAAGAGTCTAATAAGCATTTGGTGACTATGAGAGACCTCTGTACCAATACTTAAATTTGAGCAGAATTAGCATATAAGTTATAGCTGCATAAATAGAATCACCCAAGGAAAGACTGATAAAAAAAAAGAGAATCCAAGATTAAAAACATGAATAACAGCAACATAAAAAATCCAGGCTAAATATTCTAAGATTCTTTCAGTTGTAAATAATAGAAAACCAAAGGAAACTGACTTGAGCACAAACAAAACAGAAAGAATTTCTTAACTCAGGAGGACTGGCTTTGGGGAATGGCTAGAACCATGGCCTCGGTGTCCCCAGCTCACCATATCTTGGCTTCATTTTCCTGTTCTTTTCAGGAAGGCTCTTCCTGCAAGGCAGCAAAGATGACAATAAGCAGAGCCAGACTTATATCCTAACAGTCTAGCCAAGTCCATGGGAAGAATGCAGACTTTCTCAATAGTTCCAGCAAAAGTCCTAGGTGTGATGCTCAATGGTTCGTATTGGATCATTAGACATTTCCTGAGCCATGACAGTTTGGCCAGGCCAGGGTCATAAGTGTACTCCTGTGATGGGAATGAGGTCAGTGTCATCTGAACCAAGGGGGGTGGAAGGATGGTTCCCACAGGAAAATGGAGCCTCTCTTAGCAATTGAAGGGGGAGTGGAGCTTGCATATGCAAAAGCCACCAATACCCATTACACAGACAATAGATATACCAGGTAAGCCCAGGAAGGAGGTGAGGAAGGAGTGAGTCAAGGACTAGAAGGTGCACCCCTTGACTCAAGAGGTGGTATCACTGGAAGCAAAGAAAAGTTTCAAGTAGGCCATAGTGATCAGTGTCAAATGAGAGATCAGGGAGAATGAGGACTGAGCCATGTTTACTGGATTTAGTATTGAGAGATTTTTGGTTGGAATGATAAGAGCAAAGCAAGATTTCAATGCCTGAAGAATGAATAAAAGACCAAGATGGGCACTGGCCAGGTAACTCAGTTGGAGCATCATACAAGAATCAACCAATTATTGCATGAATGAGCGGAACAACAAATCAATGTTTCTCTCTCTCTCTCTCTCTCTCTCTCTCTCTCTCTCATCAATCAATACAATTTTTAAAAATACAAACAAGTAGAATCTTTATGTAGATAACTGTTTTAAGTACTTTTCCTGTGAAGGGGAAGAGAGAGATAAGGCAGTAGCCCATAGGTACAGTCTTGAGCCTGTTGAAAATAAAGAGCTAGGAATAATATTATCATAGCTCTCATTTATTGAGCACTTGCTAAGTGCTGAACATTTTGCTCTATTTGAACATAAGACTTTGGCCCATGTGTTTTGACTTCTGATGGAGATTTGTTAAAGAAATGGTCTGGAGACAACGGCAGTCTCAAAATCTGCACCCACATGCATGCTTCCCATAGCGACATAGATGAACTTTCTTTGTTCCTGTCTAGAGTAAATCTCTCCTCTGGACATTGCCCAAGGACATTGCTCCAGTGTTCTTCCTCTCTCTCCTGCATCATCAACTTGTGCTCACTCCTGGATCATTCTCACCAGTTCACATCCTGCTATTTCTCCCATCTTAAGAGAAACTTTCTACCAGTTACAGCTTCTTCGAAGCCAGTCTCTTCCAAAGAGTTGTGTCTGTTCACTACCTCTAACTTCTCTCCTCTCATTCTGTTTTAATCCTACTCTAATCTGATTTTTGTCCCTGGCATTCCACTGAAACTGCTCTGGTGAAGGTCACCGATGACCTCAACTTGGTTAAATTTCATGGTTACTTTTCATTGTTCCTCTGGTTTGTCACATATGCCCACTCTTCCTTGATACACTTTCTTCTCTTGGTTTCCAGGATCCCACATCATCTACCTGCCATTTTGTGGATCCTTCCCTTCTCTCAGACCTCTTAATGTAGGAATGCTCCAAGGCTTAAGTTTGTTCTATTTTCTTCTCTATCTACGTTTACTCCCTTCTTCATCTCATCCAATGACGTAATTTAAATACCACTTGTATGCAGGCAACGTCCAAATTTATATTTCTAGCCCAGACCTCTTCCTTGAGCTCCAGACTTCTCTGTCTAGTCACCAATATGCTTGAATCTGCTAGAATGATGAGTCAACATCTCAAATTTAAAATTCAAACTGAACTCCTAATCTCTCCCTCCCCCATCTCCCCACTTCCTCATCTATAACCTTCTGCAACAAAATGAGGACAACTTTCCAGTACCCAGGCCTCCAAATCCTCAAGTCATCTAAGTTGTAAACCAAAGTTGGGGGTAGAGGGTGGAACAGACAGTGGGAAGGGATAATAATATCTTTTTAGATATTATTAAAAATTGCTAGTGCACTGATAATAAACAGCAGACCAGCATTAGTCCTTTTTATTATGACTTAAAAATTCTCTACAGATAAGACACATGATTTCTTACTCTTTATTGCCTAAACCCAAAGAGTCATATCTTATTACCCTGACCACCATCTTGGTCTGCTATCTTCTTTTATTCCTCCCTTTTCTTTCACTGCCTCCTACCCACCCCATTCCTTTATTTAGTAAATCCTGTTAACTCCACCTTTAAAAAATATCTCCGAATCCAGCCGGGCTAGTGTGGCTCAGTGGTTGAGCACTGATCTATTAAGCAGGAGGTCATGGTTCTATTCCCACTCCGGGTTTCGGGCTTGATCAGTGCCTGCAGGAGACAGCCAAACAATAATTCTCTCTCATCATTGATATTTCTGTTTATTTCTTCTTCTCTGAAATCAATAAAAATATACTTCAAAAAAAATCCAGAATCCAACCTCTTCTTACCACCTTCATAGATGCCTCCTGATACTTTTGTCTGAATACCTGAAAAATAGAAAATAGCTCCCATTTTCTATTTTTCAGGTATATTGTAAACAGCCACCAGGGAGGTGACTATGCTTCTATCCTTCCCCGACTCAGTCTGTTTCTGACACAATAGCCAGAGTGTTATTTAAAAAAAAATATTTTTATTGATTTCAGAGAGGAAGGGAAAGGAAGAGAGAGATAGAAACATCAATGATGCAAAGGAATCATTGATTGGCTGCCTCCTGCAGGTTGGACCGAGCCCACAACCCAGGCATGTGCCCTAACGGGCAATCAAACTGTGACTTCCTGGTTTATAAGTAGATGCTCAATCACTGAGCCATGCCGACTAGGCCATAATTGTATATTTGAAACCTATATAATTTTATGACCAATACTAGAGGCCTGATGCATGAAATTCATGCACAGGGAGTGGGGGTTTGGGGGGGAGGGGATGTTCCTCAGCTCAGCCTGCAACTTCTCCAATCCAGGACCCCCTCGAAATCTGGGACCACTGGTTCCTAACCGCCTCTGCCTGCCTGCCTGATCGCCTCTAACTGCCCTCACCTGTTGGCCTGGTAGACCCTAACTGCCCTCCCCCGCTGGCCTGATCGCCCCTAACTGCTCTCCCCTGCTGGCCTGATCACCCCTAACCACCTCTGTCTTGGCCCCCGCCACTGTGGCTTTGTCCGGAAGGATGTCTGGAAGATTTCCAGTCTAATTAGCATATTACCTTTTTATTAGTATAGATAACCCCAATAAATTAAATAAAGGATAAATAACTAAAGAATAAATAAATAAATATCCATTCATGGTGCCCTGTATACTGAAGCATAGCACTCCACTGAATGTATCCACCCCATTTCATCTTTTCACTACCCCAGGGTTGGACACCTGGTGGCCAATGGTCTCTGTAGCCACAGACAAAACCATGATAAGCATCCTTCTATGATGTATGGATCTTTGTAAACATTTCTTTGGAATCTAAGATAGGAGGTTGAATTTCTTTATCATAGGATGGGCTTATCCTTAATCTGATCAAATTCAGATATGTTGATCCTTAAAATGGCTTAGGGCCTGAGGGATCCTATATGATCCTCTCTCCTTGACAACATTCAAGTTCTTTGGCTTTTTACTTTTTGCTACTGTAATAGTACGAGGTGGTATCTCACCATGGTTCTAATTTGCATTTTTTCAGATGACTAATATGCCTGAGCATCTCTTCATATGCTTGTTAGCCTTTTGCTTTTCCTTTTCTGTAAATTCCCTGCTTATATATCTGTTCCAATGTTGATTGGCAGGAATTCTTTGTTTTTTGAGTCATTATCAGTTCTAGTCATTTCTAGTCATTGTAAATATCTTCTTCCACTGTCTTCTGTCTTTTTATTTTTTATTTTTTTTTATTGATGAGAGAGAGAGAGATTTGTTGTTCCACTTATTTATGCATTCGTTGGTTGAATCTTACTTGTGCCTTGACCAGAGATCAAACCCAAAACCTTGGCCAATTGGGGGGACACTCCAACCAACTGAGCTACAGGGCCAGGGCCAGTCTTCTGTCTTTTAACTTTGTCTATTGTATCATGTTTTGAATAGAATTCCTTCATTTTAATGTGATTAAAATAATTTATGCTTTTAAAGTTTCACTTAAGAAATACTTAGCCCTGCCAGCGTGGCTCAGTGGTTGAGCATATCCACAAACAATGGATTCAATTCCACAAGCCTGGATTCAATCCCCAGTGTGAGGTGTGCAGGAGGCAGTCAATCAATGATTCTCTCTCACTGATGTTTCTATCTCTCTCTCCCTCTCCCTTCATCTCTGAAATCAATAATTTTTAAAAAATAAATACTTACTCATTCCTAAGTTACAAATATATTCCCCTATTGACTTGAGACTTTGTCCTTCACATTTAGGTCTTTACTCCATTTGGGTCTTCTTTTGTATGGAGTGGTAAGTCATCATCATGTTACTGTGAGCCAGTTCTCCCAACTCCACCTACTAAATGAATCATTCATTCCACACTGACTGTGGTGCCACCTTTCTTGTATTTTAAGTTCTCATATATACATGGATTTTTCTCTAAGCTTTCTATTTTATTCCATTGGGCTATTTGTTTGTTCTTGAACCATGCTATCAATACATTTCATTCCTATGGTTTCAGAGTGTGTCTTAATAACGGACAAGGCTAGTGCCCTGTCTTTTCAAAGTGGACCTTTCTCTGTGCACCTTTAATTTGGAATTATTATTGAGGTCACCATTAGTTTGTAGGCCATTGGGGAGAGTTGGCACCTATATAAATTTTGAGTTATTTCTCCTAAGGCATGTTTTTTCATTTTTTCAGATTATTATCTATCTCAAAAAACAAACAAAAAACAGATTATAATTTATCTCCATTACCATGGTCTTAAAGTTTTCTCATATTCTTGGTTAGTTCTTAAATATATTAAGATTTCGATATCATTGTGACATGTTTTTTATTTTTTAAAATTATGCTTTCTAGTTGGTTATTGCTAGTAGAAACAAATTTCATTGATTTTGATAGGTTGCTATTCAGTAATATTGCTGAGCTCTCTTATAGATTCTAATGTTCTTTTGATGATTCTGTTGGCTTTTTTTTAAATATATATTTTTTATTGATTTCAGAGAGGAAGGGAGAGAGAGAAACATCAATGATGAGAGAGAATCATTGTTTGGCTGCCTCCTGCACACCCCACACTGGGGATTGAGCCTGCAACCCAGGCATTGTACTCTGACTGAGATTGAACCTCCTGGTTCATGGGTCAACTCTCAACCACTGAGCCATACCAGCCAGGCCTGTTGGCTTTTTTAGACAGATGATTATGTTATATGCAGTAGCGATAATTTCATCTTTTTATATGAATCCTTGCCCCTCTGAAGTCTTTTTTCTTTTCTTACGACATTGGCCAGACCTCCAGTAATATGGTAAACAATAGTGGTGGCCGGACGTCCTAGTTTTGCTCCCATTCTAAAGGGAACACACTAAGAAGTCTCAATTAAGTATAATATGTGTGGTTGATTTTTGGTATAAAATCTTTACCAAGGTCTTCTATTTTTAGTTTGCTGAGTTTCAAAAGTACTATAATAATAAGGTAAACTATCTGTTTTTTAACATCTATTGAAATAATCTGGGAGAGAGATCCAAGATGGCGGCGTAGGTAAACACCTAAACTGCTGCCTCGTGCAACAATTTCAAAAATTCAACTAAAAGACAAAACGTCTATCACCCAGAACCACGGGAAAGCTGGCTGAGTGGAAGTTCTACAACTAGAAGGAAAGAGAAAAGAGCATTGAGACGTGCACGAGCGCTGAAAAGCTGAGGTACGGAGGCGCGTGATCCGGGCTGGCGGCGGGCGTTGCTTTTTTCAACCCAAAGGGAGACAAGCCCCCGACTACTCTGAAATCCAGTTTCTGGGGAGACACGGGGGACCCAAACTCCTACGGGGAGAAGCTGGACTGTCTGCTAGTGAGGGTGGCTTGCTTGCAGAGCTGCGTGCAGGAATAATTGTTTACGGCACTGGGGCTTGGGACTCCGGGACGCTGTCTGGGACACAGAGCCGGCTAACTAGCAGCCATTGCTGTTTGCCACGCCCTAGCCTAGTGACACCCTGAGATCCCACTCTGCACAACCTACAAACCCACCCAAGCTCCAAGCAGCGGAGTTAGCATAAGAAAGCCCTGCCCTATCGCAGCTTAACCTAGCAAACTTGCAGCCCGGGTCAGACAGCTCCAAAACCTCCAAACCCCAAGCAAAGAGGAGAAAACTGTAGCTCTCACTGTAGCTCCTGCTGGATGGCCTCAGACAGTAGCTGACCTGCACCCCATTGGAGATCCAGAAGCCAGTGTACCTAGTGGTCAGAGTGAGACACCAGATTTCAACTCCTCACATCCATAAGTGACACATTCAAGAGGCAGACTCAGTGAGCACCAAAGCCCCACTGAAACAAGTCCTGCCCCATAAGTGTGTCTTCAGCGTAGCAGTTCTTCCATTATAGACACAGTGAGTGCTCACAGCTAATTGGCCTGGAGGTCAATTCCTCCCAGTATACCAACAGCAATTAAGGCTTAACTGCACCAAGTCTTTGCACTCAGCCCACAAAGGGGTGTACCAAGAGCATCCACATCAGGTAATTGGGGAGGCTGAGCTACTGCCCCCTATAGGTCACCTACCACACAAAGCTACTCCATCAACGCAGGGAAGCAGCCAAAATGTGGAGACAAAGAAACATGTCACGAATGAAAGAAACGGAGGAAAGCAAACTACTGGATGACATAGAGTTCAGAACCACATTTATAAGGTTACTCAAGAATCTTCTTAAAACCGCTGAGAAACTTGATGAGACCTTCAAGGAGCTTAATGAGAATGCCAAAAAAATGGAAAAGGATCAGTCAGAAATGAAGCATACACTGTCTGAAATAAAGAATATACAGAAACTCAACTGTAGATCAACATACCCCAAGAATCAAACCAAAGATCTGAAATATGTGGAAACAAAAAACATCCAACCAGAAAAACAAAAAGAAAAAAGAATCCAAAAGTATGAAGATAGTGTAAGGAGCCTCTGGGACAACTTCAAGCGAACCAACATCCGAATTTTTGGGGTGCCAGAAGAAGGGAGAGAGCAAAATATTGAAAACCTATTAGAAGAAATAATGACAGAAAACTTTCCCTGCCTGGTGAAAGAAATAGACTTACAAGTTCAGGAAGCACACAGAACCCCATACAAGAGGAATCCAAAGAGGACCACACCAAGACACATCATAATTAAAATGCCAAGGGCAAAAGACAAAGAGAGAATATTAAAAGCAGCAAGAGAAAAAACAGTTAATTACCTACAAGGGAGTACCCATACGACTGTCAGCTGATTTCTCAGCAGAAACTATGCAGGCCAGAAGGGAGTGGCAAGAAATATTCAAAGTGATGAACAGCAAGAACCCACAACCAAGATTACTCTACCCAGCAAAGCTATCATTCAGAGTTGAAGGTCAGATAAAGAGCTTCACAGACAAGAAAAAGCTAAAGGAGTTCATCACCACCAAACCAGGATTACATGAAATGCTGAAGGGTATTCTTTAAGAAGAGGAAGAAGAAGAAAAAGGTAAAGATAAAAATTATGAACAACAAAATGACATCAAATACATACCTACCAACAAGTGAATCTAAAAATCAAGTGAATAAAAAAATCTGAAGAACAGAATGGACTGGTGAATATAATAGAATCAGAGACATAGAAAGGGAGTGGACTGACGATTCTCAGGGGAAGCAGGTGTGAGGGGTGCGGGAAGAGATTGGACAAAAATCTTACTCCTATGGATGAAGACAGTGGCGGGGGGTAAGGGCATGGGATGGGGTGGGGTGGGGAATCAGGTGGAGGGGAGCTATGGGGGAAAAAATAGAGGAACACCTGTAATAATCTGAACAATAAAGATTTATTAAAAAAGAAAAAAAAAGAAATAATCTGTTATTTCCATCATTAATCTTTTAATACTTAGTATGTATTTATCACAGTTCTAAATATTTTATTATATCATTACATTTAATCTTCACAACAACTCTATGAAATAGGCACTATTATTATACCCACTTTTCAGGTGGGGAAACCGAGGCACAGGGAGGTTACTGAAGGTCACTCAGGAAGTGATGGAACATGTGGTATAATAGGCAGCCTGGTTCCAGAGTTCACACTCCTTTTAAAAAATGTTTTTCATTGAGTTTTAGAGAGAGAGAAAGGGAGAGGGAAAGAGAGATAGAAACATCATGAGATGAGAGAGAAACACTGATCGGCTGCTTTCTGCACACCCGCTACTGGGGATCTAACCTGCAGCCTGGGCATGTACCCTGACTGGGAATCGAACTGGTAACCTCTTGGTGCATGGCTTCACACTCAACCCTGAGCCACACCAGCCCATCCAGAGTCCACACTCTTTTCTTTTTTAAAATATTTTTATTGATTTTTAAAAAAATATATTTTATTGATTTTCTACAGAGAGGAAGGGAGAGGGACAGAGAGCCAGAAACATCAATGAGAGAGAAACATCGATCAGCTGCCTCCTGCACGCTCCCTATTGGGTATGTGCCTGCAACGAAGGCACATGCCCTTGACCAGAATCAAACCGGGGACCCTTCAGTCCGCAGGCTGATGCTCCATCCACTGAGCCAAACCGGTTAGGGCTTTTATTGATTTTTTAGAGAGAGGAAGGAAGAGGGAGAGATAGAAATATCAATGATGAGAGAGAATCATTTATTGGTTGCCTCCTGCACACCCCCTACTAGGGATTGAGCCTGCAACCTGGGCATGTGCCCTTGACCGGAATTGAACCCTGGACCCTTCAATCTTCAGGCTGACGCTCTATCCACAGAGCCAAACCAGTTAGGGCAAATCCACGCTCTTAATTATTACACTAAAGTTTGTGATTTTTTATTTGGTTAGCTAATATTTATGTGCTTGTACTTCCATTTATAAGTGCAAGTAGTTTTTACTTTATTAGGTTACCTTAAACTTTTTTAAAAATTGAGATATAATTCACATACTGTAATATTCAACATTTTAAAGTATACATTTCAGTGGGTTTTAGTATAAGCACAAGTCTGTACAACCATCACCACTATCTAATTCCAGATTTTCATCATCTCAAAGAGAAATCTTGAACCCATGAACAGTTACTCCCCAGTCTCCTCTTTGTCCAGCCCCTGGCAACTACTTACCTACTTTCCGTTTCTATGCATTTCCTATTCAACATTGCATATATGTGGAATTCTACAATATATGGCTTTCTGTGGCTTCTGTCACTTAGCATTATGTTTTCAAGGTCATCTACATTGAATTTTCATTTGTTTTTATGGTTAAATCATATTCCATCTTATGGATATGCCACATTTTGTTTATTCGCTAATCAAATGATGAGCACTTGGGTTTTTTCCACTTTGCACCTATTGATAATATCTCTATGAACATTTGTGTGTGAGTTTTTGTGTGGATATATGTTTTCAGTTCTCTTGGGTATATACCCAGGGGTGGAATTGATGGACACTTGGCATGCTATGTTTAATTTTCTGAAGCATTTACCTTTATCCCAGATTGGACTCAAGATTATACATGTGCTTTCAGTTTCTACTAAAATAGCAAAATGGTATGGGCTGCTATTCCTCCCCCAAGTCACCCCCACCCCCACCCCAAGAAACTCAAACTGAAACTGATACAGAAGATAAGGAACCAAAACAAAAGGGAGAAAACCCTGGGAAAACTCTTTTTAATTGGTTAGTACACACACACACACTCACTCACACACATGCCGCTGAGACAAAGGGGAGCCTGCAGGGCTATGAAAGGATACAGTCCTAAGAAGCAGTTTAAATTCTGCTCTTGTACCCCTCCACCATCACCTTGGTTTAGCTGTTCCCTGGCCACTTGCTGCAAAAATCTAGGGCCATAACCAGAGACCTGTGACAGTGATCAAATCAAGATAGTGGGGGTGGGGGAGGTAGTGGGAAACAGGCGGTGCCTAAGTAGCCTTGGGCATTGCCTTATTCACTCCCACTCATTCCAATTCATTTCAGTTTGTTTCTTGGAGGTTTGAAGGTAAAGCCAAAAGGATTTTGTGATATTCTTTGCGACTAAGACTGGAGCCGACCTTTCTCTTCCCCCTTTCCCAAGAAGCATTTCCAGGCACAGGAGTCAATAACTCCAGCAGAATCTGAGCTGACCGGCCAAATTAAGAAGACGTCATACAACTAGAACTACCTCAAAAGAAAACCGACAAATCGATTGCCCATATTGTCAGAAACAGATATCTTAAAAACAAAAAGCACAAAGATTTAACATAGAAAAAAATAAATATACTGAAGAGATTTTTTAGAAGTATTAACAATATGAAAAATAAACAAGAAATAAAAAGAAAGAAAGAACCAAGTAAAAATATTAGCCAGGAAAAATATAATAGATGAAATACTGGACATTATAGATGGGATAAATGGTTGTTAGATATAGCTGAAGGATGAATGATTGGATTTAAGATCAGATTTCAAGAAACCCCCAAGAAGGAAGAAAGGAAGGATAAAGTAAAGGAAAATAGAAAGATATTATGAGACATGGAGGAAAGAAGTAGAAGTGCCAACATTTGTAGTTTAGGAATATTAGAGAACAAAATATTTTTAAAAATAAATTTTATTGATTTTTTACAGAGAGGAAGGGAGAAGGAGAGAGAGTTAGAAACATCGATGAGAGAGAAACATCAATCAGCTGCCTCCTGCAACCCCCTACTGGGGATGTGTCCGCAACCAAGGTACATGCCCTTGACCAGAATCAAACCTGGGACCCTGGAGTCCACAGGCCAAAGCTCTATCCACTGAGCCAAACCAGTTAGGGTGAGAACAAAATATTTTTAAAGAAAGGACTTTTCAGCATTAAAGGAAAATGAAAGACATCAGATCGAAAGTGTTCATGAAATGCCAAAAAGAAAGACAAAAAGAATTCTAGCCCTAGCTTGTTTGGCTCAGCGGAACAGTGTCGGCCTGCAGAATGAAGGGTCTCAGGTTCCATTCCAGTCCAGGGCAAGTGCTTGGGTTGGGGGCTCAATCCCCAGTAGGGGGCATGTAGGAGGCAGCAAATCAATGATTCTCTTTCATCATTGATGTTTCTGACTCTCCCTCTCCTTTTCTCTCTGAAATCATTAAATAACAATAATAATAATTCTAAATACATTTCAGTAAAATTTAAGAATATCAATCCAAATGAGGAAATTCTAAAAGCTTCTAATCAGGAAAACAAAAACAAACAAACAAACAAACAAACAAAAACACAGAGAATTTCCAAAGGGATAAGAAATAGGATTGAAATTGGACTTTTTGCCCTGGCCAGGTAGTTCAGTTGGTTAGAGCGTCATCCCAATACACCATGGTTGCAGATTTGATCCCTGGTCAGGACACATACAAGAATCAATCAATGCATAAATAAGTGGAACAGCAAATCTCTTTCTCTCTCAAATCAATAAATAAAAATTACAAAAAGAAATTGGACTTTTCAAAACTACAATAGAGTTGTGCTATACAATAGTATGGTGGATAAATAGATACAAGGCGACAATGGAATAAATATCTTTAAGAGATTAAAGGAAAATAATTTTGAACTATTTAAATTATCACTCAAATGTGAATGTGGAATAATAAAAATAGTTTCAGGCATGCAAAGTATTGACACGCAAAGACGCACATAGGAAATGTTCTTGGAGAGAATTCAAGGAGAAAAACAAATCCAGGAGATGCTGTAAGAGATAAGAAATAAAGTTAATAAAAAATGTTGGAAAGGCTTGCTGTAGTCTTAAAACAACAGAACAAAAACAAAACATCTTCTTTTTCCAAAAAAGGAAGAATTATTTTCATAACAACCCAGAATTAAATCTTCAGGCAATATTGTTATGATGAGTGAGGAGATATCAAGGAACATGAGAGCTCGCTAAAGTTCTCATCTTATCAGAGGAACAATATAGCTATCAGGTTTAAGAAGAAATAAGGGCCTGGCCAGGTGGCTCAGTGGTTGAGCATTAACCTATGAACCAGAAGGTCATGGTTCAATTCCTGGTTGGGGCACATGACCCAGTTGCGAGCTAGATCCCCAGTGTGGGGCCTGCAGGAGACAGCCAATCAATGATTCTCTCTCATTATTGATATTTCTCTCTCTCTCTCCCTTCCTCTAAAATCAATACAAATATATTTTTAAAAAAGATATTTAAAAAAAAAGTGCTCCCTTTAGCAAAGGAATAATACAGAGAAAATTAGCATTACCCCTACGCACGATGATATACAAATTTGTGAAGCATTCCATATTTTATTTATTTTTTAATATATATATTTTTATTGATTTCAGAGAGGGAGAGAGCAATAGAAACATCAATAATGATAAACATTTATTGGCTGCCTCCTGCATGCTCCCTACTGGGGATTGAGTCTGCAACCTGAGCATGTGCCCTTGACCGGTTTGGGAGAACTTCTGTGCTGGAGACACCCTTATCAAGCAAGACTTGCTTCAGTGGAGCTTTGGTGCTCACTGAGTCTGCCCCCTGAGTGTGTCCCTTATGGATCTGAGGAGTTGTAATCTGGATGGTCCTACTCTGACCCCTGGGTACACTGGCTCTTGAATTTCCAAGGAGGTGCTAATTTAGCCTCTGCCTGAGGCCACCCAGCAGGAGCTACTGAGAGATCTGCAGGTTCCTCATCTTTGTTTGGGGTTTGGAGGTGCCCAGATGAGACCCAGCTGTGAAGCAATGCAAGCTGCTGGGGGGCCTTGGGCCTTCTTTTGGATGTTCTGGGTCTCACTGACTCAGCTGCAGTTTGTTAGGTAAGTTTAGATTTCAAAGGATCAGGCCATTCATGTACAAAAGCCAGGTCTCAGTGTCCCTTGGTAATCGCTGCAAGCACCTCTGAGAGAAAGCCACCCTTGATTTCCACCCGCTGCCAGACAGTCCATTTTCTCCCCGTATGAGTCTGGGTCCCCAGAGTCTCGCCCGGAACTGGAGTTCAGAGCAGTCGGGAGCTTGTGTCTCCCTCCGGATTGAAAAAACCAGCCACGTACTCAGTTGCTAGCCCTCTCCGCACGTGTGTCTCTGTACCTCTGCACTTTACTTCCGCAGCTTCTCTGAGTTTCAGTGTGCTTTTCTCTTTCCTTCTAGTTGTAGAATTTCCACGTAGCCAGCCTTCCTGTGGTTCTGGATGATGTCCGTTTTGTCTTTTAGTTGTAGTTTTGAAGTTGTTGTGCAAAGCAGCAAGTTCAGGTGTTTACCTATGCCACCATCTTGGTTTCTCTGAAAAGCTGAAAATTAAGGAGCTAAATGTAAAAGAACAAATCAACAGAATAAACCCAGAAACACAGATGTAAGAATATAATAACGAGA
Source organism: Corynorhinus townsendii (assembly GCA_026230045.1). Classification (NCBI taxonomy): domain Eukaryota; kingdom Metazoa; phylum Chordata; class Mammalia; order Chiroptera; family Vespertilionidae; genus Corynorhinus; species Corynorhinus townsendii. The sequence goes on from JAPDVU010000002.1 coordinate 202,530,994, forward strand.
AAAAGAACGTAATAATCAAAATAATTAAGGGTAGAAATAAATGAAATAGAACCAAAGTCAAAAATTGTGTGCTGCCCTGGCCAGAGTGGCTCAGTTGGTTGAGTGTCATCTGTGCACAGAAAGGTCACTGGTTATATTCCTGATCAGGGCACATGCCCAGGGTTCAGGTTCTGTCCCTAGTCAGGGCTTGTGTGGGAGACAACTGATTGATATTTCTCTCTTACAGCAATGTTTCTCTCTCTCTTTCTCCCTCTTCCTTCCTCTCTTTCTCTCAAAATCAGTAAAAACTTATTTTTTAAAAATTGTGTTCTTTTTTTTTTTTTTTCCAACTTGAAAGCAATTACTGTTTACTAAATGACCAGGATACAAAAATAATCATGGTAGTTGCCTTAGTTCATTCTTCTAATAAGACTGTTGATCTGGTCTTCCCTGTTGCCAGCACCTTCCCCTTCTACAAAATAGGTTGTCTTTCTTTTCATTCCACCTGTTGGAGAAAATAACTTGAAGAGTCACAGGAAGTTTCTTCTTTGAAGCGTTTTCTAACAGCACAGAGCACATGGATCAGATCCACCATGTATATGATGCATGAGGGATGATGATCAATGTGTTATGTCAGGGCAATTCACTTCTTGTTGATTTAGCCATAATTATGCTTGCAGATCAATTCATTAACCTACTTCAAGTTCTGGTACCCCTTCCAAAATATGTTAATTGTTGAGCTTAACAAAGGTGCCATTGAAGATCTGACAGAATAGACACATACTTAATAGGTTTAATGAGAATAAAAAGAGAAGCACAGATAAATATTATATATAAAAAGGGAAACATAGATTTAAAAAATAAGACTATCATAAACTTTATGCCAATTAATTACAAATTTGTATGAAGTGAACAAATTCCTAGAAAATATAACAACTAAAGTTGACTCAAGAAAAAAAGGCAAATAATCTTATAATGATTAAAATTGTACTCTTGAGCATTTATCTCAGAGAAATAAAAATTACATTCACAAAACAAAACACTATACATGATGGTTTGTGGCACTCTACTTGTAATTGCCAAAAACTGAAAACAGCTAACATGTCCTCAATGGTTGAATCTATGGTACATCCATACCACTGAATACTACTTATTCAGCAATGGAAAGGAACAAACTATCCCATCTGATAAAGAGGGACTATGCAAATTGACCATCACACCATCACAAAGATGGAAGTGCCCATAGCCACAGATGGCAGTGCCCAGCTCCCTCAGCCCTGCCAGAGTCCCCCAGTCCTTTCAGCCCCACTGGGGGGTGGGGTGGCAAGCACGTGGTATGGCTAGACCCACCCTCAGCCCCCAGCTTCCCAGGGCCGGCCCAAGGCACAGGCAAGCCTTGAATGTTGGCTGCCCAGCCGCCCAGGGTGGGCCCTAGGTGCAGGCAAGCCTCGGATGGTGGCTGCCCAGTCTCCCAGGGCCGCTCGAGGCTCAGGTAACCTGGTCTGGCCGAGGCTTGCACTGCCGGCAGTGGCAGCAGCAGAGGTATAATGGGGGTGTCACCTTCCCCTAATCTCTGGGTCGCCTCCCGCCCCTGAGGGCTCCTGGACTGTGAGAGGGGACAGGCCGGGCTGAGGAACCCCCCTCTCCAGTGCATGAGTTTTCATGCACCGGGCCTCTAGTCCTTTATAATAAAAGGGTAATATGCAAATAGACCGACTGGCAGAACAACCAAACAACCAATCAAAGCGTAATATGCTAATGATATGCTAAGGCTGCTCAACCACTTGCTATTACAGGCACTGACCACCAGGGGGTAGATGCTTCAACCAGTAGGTTAGCTTGCTGCTGGGGTCCTGGCTGATCAGGACTGACTGAGATGGGCTGGACATTCCCTAGAGCCCTTCCACAGTCCCTCCCTGGCCCAATTGTGCACCAGTGGGGTCACTCAGCCTGGCCTGCACCTGCTCACAACCCAGAACCCCTCAGAGGATGTCAGAGAGCCGGTTTCAGCCCAATCCTGCAGGCCACTCCCCTTAGGCTCATGGCTGGTGAGCATTGCTGTGGCAACCTGAGCCTCTCCTGATCGGGAGTGATTGGGCTCAAGTCCACTGCAGGCACAGTGGGGCCGGGATGAGCGGGAGCGGCAGGTAGGAGCTGCAGGCGGCGTTGGACTGTGGGTTTCGGCTCGATCCCTGCAGGTCACCCAGAGGGACCCCATCCGTGCACGAATTCGTGCACTGGACCTCTAGTTGATACATAAAATAGTTGAGTGAAAAAAAACAAACAAAAACTAATCTTGAAAGGTGACATACTGTATGATTCTGTTTCTATAACATTCCTGAGTTAACAAAATTATAGAATGAATTAATGATTGCCAGAGATTAGAAATGGGGAGGTAGTTATGGCTATCAAGGGTAGTAGGAGGGAGCCTTGTGGTGATGGAACAGTCCTGTATCTTGATTGTGGTAATGGTTACAGAAATCTACACATGTGATAAAGCTGCATGCAAGTGTACACACATCTACCTACAAATGTGTGATGCAAAACTAGTGAAATCAGAATAGCCGTGTGGGTTGTTCAAGGCCAGTTTTCTGGTTTTGATATTGTACTATGGTTAAGCAAGATGTTACCATTGGGAAAAACTGGGTGAAAGGTACATAGGATCTTCCAGTACATATTTTTGCAACTTTCTGTGAATCTATAATTATTTCATAATAAAAAGGTTTTAAACATGGAAGCAGTAAACAATTTCCAACAAAAAGAACACCAGGCCCTAGTAGTTTTAGAGGCAAATTCTATCAACTTTCAAGGCACAGATCATTTTAATCTTATACAACCTTCCCAGAGTATGGAAAAAGAGGGCGGTTCTTAGGTGATGCACCCAGGAACCGGGCTCCCTTCTCTCTGGTTCCAGGTGCGTCACCCAAGAACTGCAGCATGGCCCTAGCTGGTTTGGCTCAGTGGATAGAGCATCGGCCTGTGGACTCAAGGGTCCCGGGTTCGATTCCGGTTGAGGGCATGTACCTTGGTTGCGGGCACATACCTAATAGGGAATGTGCAGGAGGCAGCTGATTGATGTTTCTCTCTCATCAATGTTTCTCTCTATCCCTCCTCCTTTCTCTCTGTAAAAAAATAAATAAAATGTATTAAAAAAAAAAAAAAAAAAGAACTGCAGCTTCACAGTTCCTGCGTTGAGCATCTGTCCCCTGGCAGTCAGTGTGTGTCATAGACATCGGATGGCTGGTTGAATGGCTGGCTGGCTGACTGCTTAGGCTTTTATATATATATATATAGATATATTCATATTTAGCTGGTATTTATTTTTATGTGTGTTTCATAATTTCATTCAAATCACAGAGTTCTCATCTTTTATTGGTAAGTTTAACCTTTTTATATTTATTGGAATTACTCTTAAGACTTTTTTCCTACTATATTAGTTTCTATTTTCTATACTTTTTCTTTTTATTTACTTCTATAATCTACCCATATCTATATGGATACCTGTATCCCCTAACAAGCCAGTACTTCTGCATCTTTCTCATGTGCTATTGGATTCTTCTGCCATGAAGTCATATATGGTCATATTAGAGGCCTGGTGCACGAAATTCATGCACTTGGAGGGTGTCCCTCAGCCTGGCCTGCACCCTCTCGCAGTCTGGGAGCCCTGGGGGGATGTTTGACTAACAGCTTAGTGGGCCTAAGCCATCAGTTGGACATCCTTAGCATTGCCATGGAGGTGGGAGAGGCTCCCACCACTGCTGCTGTGTTCACCAGCCAGGAGCCCAGTTTCTGCCTGAGTGGCGCTCCCTCTGTGGGAGTACACTGACCACCAGGGGGAAGCTCCTGCATTGAGTGTCTGCCCCCTGGTGGCCAGCATGCATCATAGTTACTGGTCATTCCACCATTTGGTCATTTGCATATTAGCCTTTTATTATGTAGGATTGTCTAGAATTTTAGTTCTGGGATTTTATTCATAAGCTTTCTAATTCTCTTTTCCTTTGGAGTTAGCTTTTCTCCTCCCTTCCTCCCTCTTTCCCTCCCTCCCTTCCTTCCTTCCTTCCTTCCTTCCTTCCTTCCTTCCTTCCTTCCTTCTTTCCTTCCTTCCTTTTGCCAACACTATACTTCCTCCATTTCTTGCCATGTGTTGAATTTGCTTCAGCTTTGTTTTCATTGAGGCTTTTGCGATGCCCTGAATTGACCTCATGTCTCTTGAGGATGGTGAAGAGACAGTCACCACCTCCTCAACCCTCACCTACATACCAGCCTTAATTTCCTCAGCCTTAATTTTCCTCAGGTTTCTTGTTTATAGTTCATAGTTTTTCTTGAATTTGTGTGTTTAATTTTTCATTAGTTTTGGTAAGTTAGCCTTTTCATGTCAAATATTGCTTCTATCCCAGTCTTTCCTTCCTGCCCTTCTAGTTTTCCAGTTCTATACAGTAGTTAAACTGTGTCATTCTCTCCTCTGTGTCTCTTACCTTTTCTCTTCTTTTGCCTTTTGATGTTTCATTCATTTATATTTACTCCCGGCCTCTAAGGTTACTAATCCTCTCTTCAACAGCATTTACTCTGCTGTTAAACCCAATGCACTGGTTTATTTATGTTTATTATTATGTTTTTTCAGTTATGGAATTTTCACTTAGTTGTTTTGTATACTTTTTACTTTTCTGCCAAAATTATCAATCTATTCAGCTTCTTGAATATAATAAACAATGTAATGCCTATAATATCTGGGGTTCTTTTGGGTCCTTTTCAATTGTCCTTCCTTGCTGTTGGTTTTTGTGCTGTTAGATTGTCTTCAGTATGTGTGATAATTTTTGCTTGTTGACTGAATATTGTATTTGCATAATTGTTCATAGAAACAATTTGAGGCCTAGGATGATGATATCTTTAACAAGAGCAGATTCACTTTGTTTTCTGCCACGATCCTGGAGGCCATAACATTCTGAGGTCACCTTAATACAATTACAGGCTTTGAGATAGTTCAAAGCTGAGTTTTAATCTCTGTAAAAGCTTGTCTACACTATTCACCTTTGCTTTTAGAGTGCAGTCCCTTGGGATCCTAATCCAAAGTAATAGTAATTTACTAGGTGCTCTCTCTCTCTCTCTTAGCAAGGTCTGGACTCTACTTTGTTTTCCCATAACTACCAAGGCTGTTAAAAGCACTACTCAGTCTCTTAACTACCTCCCAGGAAATTCCCCACCTGGAAAAGTGGTCCTAAATGTGGGGCTTAAATGCCAATTTTCCTCTTTTTCATTTCATTTCAGAATGAAATCATGGAACACGACACCTGGTAAGATTCTGGAAATTTTATAGTTTTCTCATACCTGCTATGGTTCCTCCTCTTACATATTTTCCCATCATGGCTACTCCGCACTTTCCAGTGTCCTCACTCCACGGGGTTAAATGCTTTATCTGCTTTATTTCATTTAGTACTAATTTGTTAACTTTCTAATGATTTCAGGAAGAGTTTAGGTTTTTCTAGTTTTACCAGTTTTCCTCAGTGGGAGAGTGGTCAGAACTATCTAGTCCCCAACACTGGAGGCCCAAACCCTCCCTCACTATGGAAAACACATTCGAATAACCAAGATTTTCCAAGAAACCCAAAGACAATGGAAATGCTAACAGTGTGACCGTTTCCAAGAAACAAAACAACTGTGGGAAAGTGCCACCCAAGAGTTTCTACAAATACCCAAACACAATTGTAACACAGTTGCAGGAGCAACTGAAACCAGCATTGGTAACAGAGTATCTTTTCTGATAAGTGGGAGTATTTCAGCTTTGTTTGAGAATATTTTATATTTAGTTTGCCACATGGTAACTTTTATAGCCAATAGCAGTTGGTTGTAAGAGAGAATGTAAGATGGTGGGATTGAATAGTATTTGTCCATTCTGGGACTTGTTCTCAGCTGTCAGCATGGCCAGGTTGGTAGACTCACCAGTGAGCCTCAGATCATATAGTTTGACAATCACTACTGAAGGAAGTGGTAAACATTTGAAATTCTTATTTTGTTCTTTATTTTGTTTTATTTTTTCCACCACCGTTTATCCCATCTATGCCCTCTTCCACCTCCCTCTGCTCCCCCAACATTTGAAATTCTTGAACCAAGACTTTCTTAAATGGTCTTCACTAAATTTTTCTGTCTTGAAATCTCCGTCTTTCTCTGATTAGGTTACAATGGGATGGATTGGGCTTCTACTGATTAGAGTTAAAACACCCTTCTCAAATCCATCCTAATCCTCATTGCATCTTGATGAGATTTTATGAGTTTAACCAGAAGAATTGTGAAAATTCCTAAGCTTTAGGGATGATTTCAACATCCTCGAGATCAGACAATTCTCAGCAAATAGCCTTAGATAACATTGTTGGTTAAATGCTAATCTTGTTCCTTAACTTCCTTAAGCTCCAGTTTCTCATTTTTAAAACGGGAAAAGGGGGGATAAATGGTGATGGAAAGAGACTTGACTTGGAGTGGCGAACACATAATACAATATTCAAATGGTGTATTATAGGGTTGTACCCCTGAAACCGATATAATTTTATTAACCAATGTCACCCCCAATAAATTCAGTTAAAAAGTAAAATGGGAATAATAATGTCCAGGTCATAGGTATTTGGGGAGTTTTACATGAAATAATGAATATAAAAGCCCTAGCACAGTGCATGGCACACAGGTAAGCATTTGCTAGATAATAGGATGTCTCATGAATTTGTTGGAGGTGATGCTCTGATAGGGTTATTTTGGGGTTGGGCAGGGTCCTTTAGAGTCACAGGTCCTTTAGAGCAATTCCTTAAGGGAGACCAGGGATGGGTTAATTAGCATACTGTTGGGATTACAGCATTTGACTGGGGAGGAGCCTGAACTGGGAGTGGTACCACGTGACTATGACTAAACTGATATTAGAATTTCTACACTCGAGTAAGGAAAGTTAAAGCTTAAAACTAAGGAGTTAGTCATGGATCTCAGAATGAAATCATGGAGCCCAGCACCTGGTAAGTTTCTGGAAACTTTGCAATTTTCTCATGTCTGTTTCCTCCTCTTATATATTTTCCCATTATGGCTACTCCGCACTTTCCAGTGTCCTTACCCCACCGGGTTAAATGCTTTTTCTGCTTTATTTCATTTAGTACTGTTAAAATATTAATCTCATGTTCCATGGGGGGAAAATGAGCTTAGAGAGGTTATTTCTGGTCTGGCTTAAGAGCTGGGTCTATGAATATAACCTAGTGTATTATTTGTAGGGTTGCTGAATTTGAGAGTTGACACTAAATGGCTGTTGAACTCATTCATTTAACAAACATTTAATGAGCAATGACCATATCCCTGCACTATGTTGGTCTCTGGGGATTCAGAGATGAATATTAAGACTGCAGTTACAATAAAACAGTTATTTATTGAGTGCTAATTCTCTGTCTGGCACTTGATGTCTGGTAGTTCATTTAACCATTGTAACCACCCTGTGAGAAAAGCATTGCTGTCCTCATTATGCAGATGAGGGAGCTGAGACTCTGGGACTCCAAGGTCACACAGCCAGGACATAGCTGAGCTCAGGATCTCTAAATTCCAAGCCTTCCCACCCCCCCCAAGTCTTCCCCCACCCCCCAGAAATAAAAATCTCACTAGTTTATGTTTAAAATAAAAATAACATTATTTTCACCCTAACCAGTTTGGCTCAGTGGATAGAGTGTCGGTCTGCGGACTGAAGGGTCCCAGGTTCGATTCTGGTCAAGGGCATGTACCTTGGTTGTGGGCACATCCCCAGTAGGGGGAGTTCAGGAGGCAGCTGATCGATGTTTCTAACTCTCTATCCCTCTCCCTTCCTCTCTGTAAAAAATCAATAAAATATATTTAAAAAAATAACATTATTTTCCACACTGGCCAAGGTGGCTCAGTTGGTTGGAGCATCGTCCTGTGCACTGAAAGGTCTTGGGCTTGCTTGATTCCCAGTCAGGTCACAGCCCTGGTTGGTGTGAGCTTCATCTAGTGCTCCAATAGGTTGCCAGTTTGATTCCAGGTCAGAGCACATGCTAGGTTTCAGGCTCCATCAGTGGGTGATCCTAGAGGCAGCCGATCATCAATGTTTTAATCTTTCTTCCCCTCTCCCTTCCTCTCACTCTAACATCAATAAAACATGTTTTTGGGTGAGAACTAATATATATATATGTATATATATATCACATTATTTTTAAAGTAAAAATAATATATATGCCAACAATTTAATCAATGAGTGCTAATTTTCTCATAAAACATGTTTTTTACACAAAACCTGCTAAAACAGGGTGTTAATCATTTACATTTTTACCAGTGTATTTAACAGAGGAAAATACTGTATTTCAAAGTTGCATTCATTGTTATGATTGCATTTCTCACTTTTTACAGGTTTATGAGATCTATTCGCACTTACCATAAACTTCATTCATCTCAAGTGGTTTTTAGTGTATTCCCAGAGTTGTAGCAAACATTACAATCTAATTTCAAGACCTTTCAACACCCCCAAAGAAACCTTTACCCACTGGCAGTCCCTCTCCATTCTCCTCCCTCCACCTCTCAGCCCCAGGTTAGTTATCTCTTAAGTGTTTCTTGGCCATTTTATGTCTGCCTCTTTTGGATTGCTCTTTTTTGATTGCTCGGAGAAGTTCTGTATTGATTATGAAGATGAACTATTTATCCACCATGTGTCTGGAAATATTTTAAAGCTATTTTCTCATTTGTTCTTTTTTGTTGCTGGCATCTCTTACTGTAGAGATGTTTAAATTTCTTTTAATTTTTAAAATAATTTATTGGTTTTGATTCATTATAAACACTTCCCTCCTTCCATTATAAAGCTTTCCCCCGTATATCTTTTTTTTTTGTTTTCTAGTTTCTTAGAGTACTGTAGTTTGCCTAAATTTCCAATCCATCCTGGGTTTAGTTTAAGATAGAATAACTGTATCTTATCAAATACTACTGATTGGGGAAAAAATCACATATCAAATTTCTATTCATTTTCGAAAGTCGGGTCAGCCTTATGTTTATGGTTTCATGTTCGGCTATCGTCTTGAAATTCTTAATAACTGGGGACAAGGGACCCCGCACTTTCCCTTTGCGCCAGACTCGGCATGTTATGGACCAAGCGGCTCTGCTTACAAGTCGCAGACACTGCACTAAGCCCTTTACACATATTATTTCACTTAACCCCCTCGGCAATTTCGGGTAGCCCTTTTCCTTTCCCTCTTAGTTTTGCAAACGGGGCCGTGGAGCTGGGAGGATCAAATAAGCCTCAGCACCAAAACGCTGCAGCAAAGGTTTTGATCCCAGCACCTGTCACGCCCGAGCCTGGGGAGTAAGCGTCCGGGAGCCAGGCAGCCTGTTACAATCGGGGTGAAGTCGGGTTGGCGCGGGGGCAGGAGGTGCGGGCAGTAAATTCCCGAGGCCACTCTGTGGAGCTCCCCTGCCTCGACCCCGCGTGCCCAGCTCCGTGTCGCGCGCTCCGGGGCGGGCCCGCGGGACCACGCCGTCTGCCCGCGGCCGCGCGCGCTCGCCCAGCAGGCGGGCACTCACGCGCGCCGCGGTCGGGCCGCCTGCGAGTTCCCCAAGTTCACACAGGCCTCGGGTTGGCATGGCAACCAGGCAACCTGTTCCAGAGCCGCCTGCCTTCTCCGCGCACGCCGCGGCCACAGCCGGAGCCGGGGCCAGAGCCTATCCCATGATGCACCGCGCCAGCCCCGTCCCCAGTGGGCCGCCATGTTGTCGGAGTGAAAGGTAAGGGGGAGCGAGAGCGCCGGAGAGAGAAGAACGGGGGGCTGAAATCCATCTTCATCCTACCGCTCCGCCCGTGAGTATCCGCACCCCGCCTGCCCTAAACGCTGCTCCGGACCCCCAGCGAGCAGATTGTCCCATTGTATTGGTGTTTGAAAGCGATTGGGGGGGTGAGAAGGGCTTTGGAAAAGCCGCCGGGGCCCTGGCTCAGGCTCTTCGCTCGATGTTCCTCGTACATGTTTTGGAGTCAGCAGCAAGGCCCCTATTGTTATCAAAGGAGGGAGGGGGTGGGGAGCGGGGTCGAAGCGAGGAAAATGCTGGGGGTTTGGGCCTTGGCCCAGGGCAAAGACGTCCCTCCACATTTCTGTTCGGCCCCTTTGGAACCCCGAAGATTGATGTTGCCATTTGGGTTGCTTTTTTGATGGGTTTGCGAAGCCCCGAGTCTTCTGTGTGGCCATGAAGTGAGATTTCGTGCCACTCTGGATTTCTTCGACTTTTTGGGCTTCCGCGGCAGCGCCGAAGCGGGAGGAACAATAAATAAATCGCCTAAGCAGCAGCCATGGCCCTTGTCTACAGGCGAGACCCACCGTGGGGGAACTTTGCGAGGCTGAATGTGGAGAAGTAGCGATCAGGAAGTTTCAGATCGGTTTTTAGGCTGCTGGGTGCTTGTGGCCTTTTGTTTCCGTGAGAGCTGGTGCTTTTGGTGTGTTCTTCCTCTTTGATCCTCCCTGTGCTGGTGCGAGTGTGTCTGAACTCAAAGAGGGGCTCACCCCTCGGTAGTAGGAAGACAGATACACGATACGAGATAGTTGTAGTCCTCACACACGTTCTTGGTAAACAGAGATCATTTATTCCACTTGTCGGTACCACTCCCACGTCCAGGGATGAATCCACTCTTGTAACTTTTTTCTCCGCCGTGGCCTCCCCCCTCCCCCCTCCCCCCAAGCACGCTCGCACAACATTATCAGGGAAGGTTGTCTCCTCCCCGTAACTTGAAGGGTTGTTACTTTTCATTGTTCAGTTAAAGAAGACACTGTTTTCAGTTGTCGATACAATTCGTTCGCTTCATACTCTCTTTAAGAGTGATAGTTTATGAGGCTTCTTTGGGTTCTGTTCTAAAGTCATTTCGTTTGAAGTAGTGGGTTTGTACATGTAGCTTTTTGTCGATTTTATGAAAAACAAAACCTATAAAAACTCACCAAGACAAGCCCTCCTCCAGGATATGTAGTTCTTGATGCAGTTTTAGTAAACAAAATACTAACATTTGATCCATTGCGAATTTTATCTTTATAAAATACTCTTGTTTAGCTGGATCTTTGGGACGTACTCACGGGATTCTGATCTTTGAGTTAGTATTTCGCCTTCATTGAATTCATTTTGTCTGAGGCCACAGTTTTTTTCAAGTTGGGTTTGAAGTTTAATTTGGGTTTGAGATGAACTGTTTTAAAATAAATGGATGACCATATACTTTTTTTCCCCCCCGGGTGGTAAAAAATAAACACCTTTCAGAACACTAAGCATTTTTGTAGGAAGAAAAGATGGGCCATGGAGATAGATTAAATCGTGTTCCTTTGTTTGAAATCTGTGTGTTATTTAAAAAAACCAAAAAAAAAAACAAAAAAAAACCAACCCGTGATGTAAACAGTTTGAAAACTGGAGGAGTAATTAGAATCAGCCCTTATTTCTAGTTGCTTAAAATACTAATTTTTATCATGTGCCATTTGTAAAAAAGGCACATTTGAAATGCTACACACAACTTTTTAGTGGACTTTGAGAGTTCTCTAAAAGGCATCAGCAGTTTGAATGTTTTCTAACATTTAAGTGACCGATTTAAAAATTTTTGTGCTGTAGTTGCCAAGATATTACAAAATTACCCAAGACATGTTAATTTGCTCACTTTCAGACTGTCCCTTCTGCCAGGTTTTCTCTCGTTTGAGAAAACTGCCTTGCCTCATTAGGTAAAGCAGGAAGTCTCAGGGCAGATAGCTTTACAAAAGCCAATTGTTTTGTTTGAACATTTTTGTAGGAATCTCCCCCCGACCCCCATCCTTTGTTGGAATGAAGTTGTGTTCAATGTGTCTCAGAGGTAAAACACCCTTTCCATATGGAAATTCTTTGCTAGATAAGTATTATGGCAAATCTTTTATTTCAGAATAGATTGCTTTGGCTATTTTAGGAATCTTCTCAGGGACCCAAGTGCCATAATGGCCTTCACTGATGGTAACTGAATTCCTGGGGTCTCAGCATAGTGACTTTATGTTTACAAAAAACTTTTACATCTATTTTATTTTGATTGAAAATCAAACTTGTGAAGCATAAAGGATTTTTATCATTTTCTAGATGAGGAAACAGTCTGAAAGAAGCTGTTTAATGGTAAAACTTGGGGTTTGGGATTCTTGGCTTGCCTTCTAAAACAAAGACTTAGATTGATACTACCTTGTAGAAGAAAATGGAACTGGCTACTACCGTTGGTAATAAGAGGGCAATAAGTTCTTTTGAAAATCAAACCGGAAGGCATTTGGCTGCTTAGTACTTTGCAAAGATCGATGTAAACATAGCAGTGACTCTGATTTTGGTACTTAACCACGGACACAATTCAGTACATGAAAGCGGAAACTGAACTCTAGAAAGCTAAACTAACTCGGTCCGCTAGTAAGGTTCTGATGCATTGGAATTGTAAGCTGAGACTAGGCATTTCCAAATTAGGCTTTGAACAAATGACAAATTCCGCTGTGCCTTTTTTACGTCTGGCTGCAAAACACGAATTAGTTGTGAGAAGCAAATGCTTCTTTAGAGAAGGTTTAATTATCTATAAAGAAAGAAGATTTCTCATAACTCTTGTGGGTCAGTTTTTGAAATGTTACAGTTGGGTTAGGGAGAGATAAGGCATTTGTAGCAGTTAAGTTTATAGCCTTGAAATCAGTTTCTATGGACAGATGTGTTCTAATTGGTCACAGATTAATTACTTTGTAGCATTTTCTTTAGCACCTACAGGGTGACAAGTGTTATAGCTTATGTACAAATGTAGTTTTTTATTTTTAAGAAACTTAAATAGTAATGTTTCACAATAACAATTTGGAGGTTCTTTGTTGAGCCTTCCAGAGAAGAAAGAGTAGCAGGTGTGGGTGAGAGAACTAGTATCTGTGTTGATGTACTGGGGTGTAGCAAGGGTTGATAGAAAGAACTAGGCTTGTATGCAAAACAGACTTACCTTTGAATCCCTTATCCACACTCACTCGCTGAATGGCTTTGGGCATATCATATAACTTTTCTGTCCCTTAATGTTTTCATCTGTAAAATAGGGATGATTAAAGAACGTCTGCAGTATGTTTGCCATATAATTACTGTGTTGAGGCATCTAATTTATTATCTATCGAGAGGGGAAAGGAGAAGGGAGACACATCAATGTGAAAGGAAAACATCATTCAGTTGCCTTCAGTACACACCTTGACCAGTGATCAAATCCGTAACCTGGGTATATGCCCTGACTGGGTATTGAACCTGAGACCCTTCTGTGCATGGGAGGATGCTCCAACCAACTGAGTCACACCAGTCGGGGCATGTTTATGGTTTTTTTTTTTCTTTTTTCTTTTTTTGGTGGTTGTTGTTTTTACAGTGAGGCTTTCTACTCTAGCATTCGGTTTGGTCTCATCCTGTTTTTAGGAGTCAAAGTACTACTGGAATAATGAGATTGCGGTTGTAATTGTAAATTATTGGTAAAAATGTTGACCCTCCCTTCCAACCCCCCTATTAATAGCAGCTGAGGACAAGTTTCAGGCTAAGAACATTCTGTTGCTCTTCTGGGTCAGGGGGCCTTATTGTTTCTTCAAGGAGCATCCTATGAATTTGTTGAACATTTTAAAGGGTCCTGTCAAGTTTTAGACAATTTGAGTCATTGCTAATTATATATGGAGTTTGGATTTTTGTTTGGTTTATTGCCTTATATATGCTTCAGCGTTAAAATATCTAAAGTGATATTTAATACAGCTCTTGCTTATTTAAAAAAGTATCACCACAGTTGGCTTAAGGTGTAAATAAGTTGAAGTTTAATTCTGTATTGTTACTTTTGGTAACAAAATAAGTTTAAAAGTGCAAATTTTAGGGGTCAGGAGCAGGGTGGAGGGAGTCAATGGGGAAAGGGGGCATCTGTAATACTTTCAACAATAAAAGATAAATTTAAAAAGTGCAAATTTTAACTATTTGTAACTTATTTGTCCTTAGGTGTTGGTGGAATGAGCGTTGCATGTGTCTTGAAGAGAAAAGCAGTGCTTTGGCAGGACTCTTTCAGCCCCCACCTGAAACATCACCCTCAAGAACCAGCTAATCCCAACATGCCTGTTGTTTTGACATCTGGAACAGGGTCGCAAGCGCAGCCACAACCGGCTGCAAATCAAGCTCTTGCAGCTGGGACACACTCCAGCCCTGTCCCAGGATCCATAGGAGTTGCTGGCCGTTCCCAGGACGACGCTATGGTGGACTACTTCTTTCAGAGGCAGCATGGTGAGCAGCTTGGGGGAGGAGGAAGTGGTGGAGGCGGCTATAATAATAGCAAACATCGATGGCCTACTGGGGATAACATTCATGCAGAACATCAGGTAAAAAAAGTTCACTATTTCAGCTTTGAAACTCTTTTGTAATCAATCTGCTTTTAGTGAATGTCTTCAAAAGCCTAAGTTGTTAATTTCATGTGGTCTAAATTAAATATTCACTTGTTTTAAAGGATGATTGTTTTAACGTCACTGGGTCATATCAATCTGGTGCTAGATAATAAATGACCAATTCATTAAAAAAAAATTCTTAAGATTGTTATAATGTGCACATTGTATTTGTAGGTATGTTTAATAAGAAGACTTTCTATCCTCTTGATAGTCTTTTAAGAACTGTTTGGGCTGTTTATAGACCATATACATATTTTAGAGCCTTTCCTGCTGGGTGAGGGTGACTTGTGTTTTACGATGTTATAGTTGAAAGTAGTAGGAAGTTGATAACAAATCAGCTGCTCAAGTGAAATATATTTGACGTGAAATTGATATATATCTAATGTTTTGTGTCAGAGAGGAGTGGTTGTGGCTTTTAGATTTTAACCATCTTCACTCTCTTGTTCTAAGACTTGTTTCACTTGGTTAATTTTAAGATGCTTACCTTTACTAATCCAGAAACATACCTGGGATCACAGCATATTTTACTGAGAAGAGTATCCTGATCTGCATTTCCTAACTTCCTGATAGTGAAAAAGGATTAGGATATTTTAATCAGGCTATTCTTTGAAATTGTACACAGGTTGAATTTGCAAAGGTTCATTTTATATTGCTACTATGTGAGTACTGACTAGCAAAAAGAACTGACATCTGTTACTAGGCCTCTAGTGCTTCTGTTCTGCTTCAGAAACAAATTAGGCACAAACATTTGCAAATTTGAAGTCTCAGTTGTGCTTCCCCTGTCCCTTCAAAAAAGTAGCCTATGTACCATAGTAGAAATCAAGAGGGGGAATTTATCCTCTTATTCCACAGGAATATATAGAGCACATTGACCAGTGGTCTTTGGTTTATTCAATCAATCTTCACTATAAGTGCTGCTTCATAAACACCTACTATGTGTAGGTGAGGAATACTTAGAAGTATGAGTATACGGGGCTTCTTGTGAAACTTTTGAGGCACTGTATTTGTTTTCTATTTTCTTGCAGTAGTTGAGGGGGTCAAATTTTATTCATGTCAATATCCCAGTTCCTAGAATTTGGCATATAATAGAGTTTCAGAAATTTATTGAATGTATGAGTACCTAATCCTTTGGCCTTAAAATAAAGTTGGGAAAAGGACATTGTCATAAAGATACAGGCCTTGAGTGCCAGGCTAAAATTTAATTAAGTAGGCAGCAGGTTTGTTTTTTTTAATGTATTTTTATTGATTTCAGAGGAAAGGATAGGGAGAGAGAGAAACATCAATGATGACAGAAAATAATTGATCAGCTGTCTCTTGCACGCCCCCCACTGGGGATGGAGCCTGCAACCCCAGGATGTGCCCTGACTGGGAATCAAACCATTCATAGGTCGACGCTCAACCACTGAGCCACACTGGACTTGCTGGTGTGGCTTTTACTAGTGTTTTGGAAAGATTGACTCGTCAGTGAGAGGTTGGATAAGGGGTGATACTAGTTGGATAACAACTTGAACAGTTCTGGTATGAGCAATGGAAAAAGAAGGTATGGATGACACTGAGAAATACATTGAATTTGGTGATTGAATTAGAAATCTTAGGTCTTGGGGAAGATGAAGTAATACAGGAAAAGGAATACAAAAGGGGATATGGTTTGGGGACAAGGTAATTGAATTTAGTAGTATACATGTTGAGTAAGATTTAGGCAGCTGTACATGTAGAGAGATAGAGAGAGAGAAAAACCAAGGTAGGGAGGTGTTGAATTGGACTCATCATAACCGTTCTGTTGGGCTGGACACAAGATATAATCAACAGCATTTAGGGAATTGAGGGAAGTTGCTGTGCTGTAGATGTTGGTCACCCACAAATTACTTCTGCACTCATTCCAGTGTATTATAATCTATTGGTTTTGGTGTTGATCTCACGTCTTGGACTGAACTATGCTGGGGCAGAGGCTATTGTATTTGTCATGTCCCTTTCCCAGGTGGTGCCTGAAATTTTTGTGTTGATTGAATGAGGGAGAAACCACTAAGTTCTTCAGATTTGCACCCGGTAAAGTAGTGGAATTTAGAGCTCAGATATCCTGTTGGGAAATATGTGGCAATAGGTAAAGACCACTTAGACAAGCAGCAGCGGTGAATGTAATGTAGTTAAAGAGTTGAGGGGCATATCTCTAGGTCAGTGGTCAGCAAACTGCAGCTCGCGAGCCACATGCGGCTCCTTGGCCCCTTGAGTGTGGCTCTTCCACAAAAATACCATGTGCGGGTGCGCAAGTACAGTGCGATTGGAGTGCCCTAATTAAGTTAATAACAATGTACCTACCTATATAGTTTAAATTTAAAAAATTTGGCTCTCAAAAGAAATTTCAATCGTCGTACTGTTGATATTTGGCTCTGTTGACTAATGCATTTGCCGACCACTGCTCTAGATGAATCACTGCCCTCAGTAGCCACTGTTAAAATTGGAATAAGGTGTCTCTGTCAGGTGGGAGTACAAAAGGGATTGAGAAGCACTGATGATAATAAACAGATTTACTAAGCACTTATGTTCTAGGTACTGGCTATATATTTCCTGTATTTAATCCTCAGAAAAGTCCCATGAGGGAAGTAATATCCTTTTCTGAGAGATGAGAAAATGAAGTGTAGTTACCAGGTAGAACCTGGTTTTTAAATTAGGTCTCTGATTCCAGTGCCCATGCTCTCTTTATATTTCTTCCTCCTTAAACATATTTCTAGCCTTAAAAATTAAACCAAACCAAACTATTGCAACAAAGTAACGCATCCTAAATAATTATTTTGCTTTAATTTTAGAAATGATAAATTTGATAATAAGGAGATGGATGCGAATGTTGACTTTTCTCCTGTAATTGCAAGAGCTCTCCCTTTTTCCCCACAGGAGCATTAATGCTAAAATTTTTCCAGTTTTGTTTTTATTACGTGTGTATTCTTTTTATAAAATTTATCTTTATTGTTGAAAGTATTATATCCCTTTGTTTTCTTCCCATTGCCACCCCCCCCACCCTACATGTTTATTCTAAGTAGTAATTGTGGGAAACTTTTCTCTATTGAGACAGAATGACTCAGTATAAAGTGATACTAGTGCCAGCACATTCTGCAATACCAAGAGTTTCTTTGAGCCAAATTGATGATGTGCTGGGAGGAAAGATCTCAAATGCTTCTCGTCTACTCCTTTTTGGTGGGCCTGTTGCCTTTAGCATGCGCCCCTCCCCCCTTTTCATTTTGAAAGTATGTTTATTAGAGCTGGGGACAGTGAAACAGGAAAGGCTTAGTTAGGATAGAAGAAGCAACAGGAGAGAGCTTAAGTGGGGCTGCTTTGGCTCACTGAGAAGACAGAGAAAAGGGGGCATTGGAGACAGGTTAGCCTGGGCCGACATTGCTCCCCTGGTTGCAAGTCTTGAGGGATCCCTTAGAGCAATGGTTGGCAAACTCAGTCAACAGAACGGCAAACCGCGGTGGCAAACCGTGGCTTGTGAGCCGCAGTTTGCCGACCACTGCCTTAGAGTTTAGGAGATGCATACCTGTGGGGGAAGGACTAGGGGAAAGGAAAGGCCCGCAGGAGAGCACACCTTCTATGCCTTTTTATAAAGGACTTTTGGCATAATGGAACAAAATTTAAGATCATGTTGTCAGAATGCTTTTACCTATGAGCTGGCGGAGTAAAGAATATCACAGGCTGCGATGACAACAGCAGTGTTGGCTGGAAGGGAACTATTTATAGTGCTAGGTACTTTACATTCATTTCTCTCATTACTACTCCCATTTATGAGCAATCACTTTTTTATACTAGAAACATTTTTTTTAACCTGATGTAGAAATTCTCTTAATGTCTGAATTTGCCTCCCTTTTAATAGTGAACTCTTTAAGCTGTGCCCAAATATATGTGACTGACTTTTTTAATACTTAAGTTTTTCCCTCATAACCCTCCCCTTTCAATATTTAATTTTTTAAGTATGAAACTTGACAGATAATTAGCATGAGGACTTTTAAATGAATGTAAAATATCAACAGCTTGAGAACATGTACCGAGGTAATAATATGCAGTACTTTAAAGTTGTAGCATTTGCAGTCTATGGTATTTCTGTATTTTTTTCTACATTATGATTAAAAATATTAAATATCACTTGAAGTACATAAAATTATTGTAGCTAGTATTCTCAGAAACTTAAAAGCCTCCATTTTTGGGCCAAATTGAGGTTTTTGGAGAGGAGTGAGGGAAAGAAGTCCCATTGAATAAGATTTATTTATTTTTGTCAGTTTACCCATTGTAAACAAGACAGTGGATGTGGATCAAGATATAGAACACTAGAAAACACACCTTTTTAAGTGAATAACATTTTAAATGTTATGTACAAAAAATGTACATATTTAACAGTAATTTTTATAACAGTGATTTTTTTTTTCCTGAATAGTATTAAAAGTTCATTGTGCAAAGCCCAAGGTTAGTCTTTGACTTGTGATAGATTTATTCTCTTATTGCGAAATCTGTTTTCTCTGTAAAGTTCTGTGAGATAAAGTGGGTGATGAAATAGGGAAAACATTTTAAGGTCCTCAGATTAGTTGAACTATGGTCTCTACTGGATTTTAAGGGGCAGAGATAGGTGGAAAAGAAAGTTTAGAGGACAACTCCACAGAGCTTTCTCACTTTTTAAAAAAAATACATTTTATTGATTTTAGGAAGGGAGAGGGAGAGAGAGAAATATCAATGATGAGAGAGAATCATTGATTGGTTGCCTCCTGCACACCCCCTACTGGGGATCGAGTCTGCAACCCAGGCATGTGCCCTTGGCTGGAATCGAACCTGGGACCCTTCAGTCCGCAGGCTGACGCTCTAGCCATTGAGCCAAATCAGCTAGGATGAGCTTTCTCACTTTTGCTTGTAGTCTTTTGGCGTTAGGATGTATCCTATCTACTATAAATTGACAGCTTGTCAGAGATAATTCTATATATCCAGGCAAAATTTTGTGGGTGAATCTTTTTGGCTCTATTTGTACCCCCTTTTTCTTCCATGTGGTGTTGTCATGTTCTAGTGGTATTCTGACACCACCTTTGACATGTCTCTCCTTACCCTTCAGTGACTGTGAGATAATCCTTACACTTGTAATTAATAAGAACTGTGTTAAACTGGAAGGGAGCTCAAGTAGTCTCCACACTGGAAGTTTTGACATTCCCTGGAGATCTTTTTCTGTTTTCCCTGCTGAATGACTTGAGACTACGAGTCTCTTATCTTTCTGGGAAGATTGATAAAGGGCCCCAGCATTTGGGACAGTGGCATTTAGTTAACATCATGTAATAAAGCCAAGTAATTCATGCTTCCATGTTTTTTTTTTCCCCACACCTATACTCTTAGAGCCTTTAAAATTTTTTAAAAATTGATTTTTATTTTTAGAGAGAAGAGAGAAAGAGAGAGAAAAACAAATATCGATGTGAGAGAAAAACATTGATTGGTTGCTTCCTGTACTCGCCCTGATCAGATCTGACCTGCACCTGACCGAGAATCAAACCTGCTAGCTTTCAGTGTACAGGACAATGCTTCAACTAGCTGAGCCACACCCACCAGGACACTCTTAGAGCCTTTAAAAAAATTGTATTTGGTGTTAACAAAGTCTCCCCCCACCCCCCATTTTTTAAATTAAGGTATTACATGTGTACATACTTTACCATTTTTATTAAGGTATTATATGTGCACATATCTTAACATTGTCCCCCCCCCCCCCCCCCGCCCTACCCCACTCCCTTAACAAAGTCTTAACGTTATATTCCTGGTCCTGGTCAAAAGGACCATTAGTAGGCCTTCTTTGACTAAGATTTTCCAATTTTAGCCCTGGCTAGGTGGCACAGTTTGTTAGAACATTGTCCAGGTACACCAAGGTTTCAGTGACTGTGAGATAATCCTTACACTTGTAATTAATAAGAACTGTGGTTTGATTCCCAGTTAGGACTCATTAAAGAAGCAACCAGTGAATGCATAAATGGGAGGAACAACAAGTTGATGTTTCTTTCTCCCCCCACTCACTCTCTAAAATCTATACTAATAAAAGGATAATATGCTTATTAGATCGGGAGACCTTCTGGACAAAACCATGGTGGCAGGGCTGAGGCAGAGTCAGCTAGGGGCGATCAGGCCAGGAGGGGAGGGCAGTTGGGGGCGATCAGCCTGGCGGGGGGGCAGTTGGGGCGAGCAGGCCAGTGGGGGGGGCAGTTGGGGGTAAGCAGGCTGCCAGTGGGGGGCAGTTGGGGGCGATCAGGCCAGCAGGGGAGGCAGTTGGGGGCAAGCAGGCCAGCAGGGGTGGCAGTTGGGGGCAAGTGGGCTGGCGGTGGGGGGGACTGTTGGGGGCAAGCAGGCCGGCAGGGGGACAGTTGGGGGCGATCAGGCCAGCAGGGGGGGTCAGTTGGTGGCGAGCAGGCAGGCAGGTGAGCGGTTAGGAGCTAGCGGTCCCGGATTGCGAGTGGGATGTCCCAGATTGGAGAGGGTGCAGGGCTGAGGGACCCCCCTCCCCAGCCCCTGTGCATGAATGTTGTGCACCGGGCCACTAGTAAATAAATAAAAGTTAAACTAAGAAAGATTTTTCAATTTTAAGAACTAGGTTCCAGTGTTAAAAAAAAAGTATTCAGATGCTATTTTGTTTTAAAGGTTTTTGGTGTGGAATTAGGAAAAAAATGGATTGGTGGTACTGAGATGTAACAGTGGGAAAATAAAGAGTATTTCAGGAAATGAAGGGGGTATATTTAGAATTTAGAAATATGTACCAGTGGTGGATTATAGAATTTGCTCTGGGTGCCCTGTGGCCAAGAAAAGAGGGAAGTGGGATGAATCATGAGATTTTTAGCAAGAGAAAAACAGAGTAGTTAGGAAGAACTGTGTTTCAGATTTCAGTTATGGATATGGTTGAAGTGCATTGTAAGCTGTAAAGTAACATACTGTTTTTCATCACACCTCTCTGTACTTGCAGAAGAGACACACATCTTTTGTGCATGTGTCCATTTTCTCAGGCAACAGCATTTACTGAATACTTTTCTACAGGCTGAGACTGAGAACAGAATACTTAAACAAAAAGTTGACAAGCTATCTGTTCACTCATGAGAAATGGCTTAACACCCTCAGAATAACATAGACTGAAAACACAATGCCAAAAGAGTAATAAGTGCTGGAGATAGGGTAAGAGTTTTTGTTGTTGAGGGATTTCTTATCCACTCTTCTCAATTTTTATATTCAGTTTCCTTATCTTCTGGGTTTCAGCTCAGTGGACTGCTCTGGCATTTTGCTTCCTACTGTGAATATTGTTAAGAAGTGATTGGCAATAGGTTGGGGAAGTTTAACATTTGGGAATTTGATTTAAGAACTTGAGCTTGAAGGATGTACTAGTACATGACATTGGTAATAAAACCTGCAGTTGAAGAGTTATTGGACCTTTTCCAGGGAAGTGTTCTTATTTTTTTCATGTAATACTTTTTGAGAACTGTTAAAGTACCTTGTTAATGGTTCCTAAAGATTTAGCAGTCATAGATTTGTCTGTTTATGGCCTTTAATAAGTACTCTTTTATGGTTAAAGTATCTTTTTTAATGTCTTTACAAATCTCATCACGAAAACTTCTTTAAGTTTGTGGAAATTAAGGGCCCTAAAGATTTTTTTAAAGAACTCTTTGTTGATATATAATCCACCCATTTAAAATATGTAATTCAATGGTTTTTAGTATATTAGAGAGTTGTGTTGTCATCACCACAATCAATTTTAGAACATTTTCATCATCCCCCAAATCCTGTACACAGTAGCAGTTGCTCTCATGTCCTAGACCAGAGACTTCTTTCTCTGTCTTGGATTTGTCTATTTTGAACATTGCATACAAACGGAATTTACAGTATTAACAAATTTTTAAAAAACATATTTTTATTGGCTTTAGAGAGAGAGGAAAGGAGAGTGAGGGAAGGAGGGAATGTAGGAGGGGAAGAGAGAGAAAGGGAGAGAGAGAGAGAGGTCCATTGGTTATCTCTTGCATGCACCCAGACTAGGGATTGAACCTGCCACCTGGATATGTGCCCTGAGCGGGAACTGAACTCACAATCTTTTCATGCCTGTGACAATGCTCAACCAAATGAGCCACACTGGCCAGGCCAAATGGAATTATACAATGCACTAGAGGCCCGATGCACGAAGATTTGTGCAAGAATGGGCCTTCCCCTGGCTGCTGGCACTGCCTTTCCACCTTCCCATGCTGCCCAGAGGCCCAGAGCGGCTGGGGAGGTGCGGAATGCCCTGGGCCTCAGAGCCTGCATATGCAAATTAAACCATCATCTTTGTTGGGTTAATTTGCATACTCACTTCTGATTGGCTGGTGGGTGTTGTGAAGGTATGGTCAATTTGCATCTTACTCTTTTATTAGTGTAGAATCTACACTAATAATCTACGCTGTAGATGGTCCTTTGTGACTGGCTCTTTCACTTACCATGTTTTACATCCATGTTGTAGAATGTATCAGTGCCTCATTTCTTTTTATTGCTGAATAATAGTACATATTACAGATATATACCACATTTTATTTATACATTTAACAGTTGATGAACCTTTGTTGTTTTTTTTTGTACTTTTTTTTGGCTGTTATTAATACTATAAACATTCGTGTACAAGTTTTTGTTTAGACATAATTTTTAAAGGTGCCTATGTGTCTAATGTACAGATACAAAAACAAACAGGGATATTATTAGTGGTGCCAAGTGTTTTTTTATAAATAGAGGTAGGAAGGATTAGTTTATCTACTTTATACCATGGATTTGGAATTTTTTCAAGTGACAAGTTTTCCTGGGGCTAATGGTAACTTTCCTCTCTGTCTGAAGAAAGTTTATTTTTTTTTTAGGTTGACAGCATAAATAACTTGTTTATAACCCTGGAAAGAGGAATGTTTAAATTATGTGGAGAACAGGTGTTTTCAGGGAGCTCTGTGTTTAGATACCATGAATATATAGTCAATTGATCTGTTAATGACAAGTATTTTTCTCTATTGAAGAAAGTTCCCTAAGGACTTTACCAGTTCATTAACCTAATTCTAGTTATTGTATGTATTTAAAAGCACCATATCTGATGTTACTAAAAAAATGTTCTTTAATTTGCTAAGAATTTATTGATTCAAATTGTTCTTTCCTCCCCAATTGTCCAAATTAGGAAGACACTACTTATATCTGTCAGAAGTCTATCAAAGTGCAAAATGATGAAATTAATATATTCTGTCTCTGAAGAAACTTAGTTTCATGAAGGGAGGAATAAATTATAAAGTTGTTTTAAAATGAGAATTTCAGGGAGTGTCTATATTGAAATGGATGCTGAGATGAGCTATGGAATGAGGAATTTTATGTTACAGTTCATTTATTATCTAGAAAATGGCTTTAAGCTCTATGTATTTTTAAAAAAAATATTTTTATTGTTTACAAAGAGGAAGGGAGAGGGAGAGATAGGAACATCAGTGATGAGAGAGAATCATTGATTGGTTGCCTCCTGAACACCCCACACTGGGGATCAAGCCCACAACCTGGGTATGTGCCCTTGGCCAGAATCGAACCTGGGACCCTTCATTCCGCAGGCCAACACTGTATCCACTGAGCTAAACCGACTAGGGCTTCAGTTGCTTTTAGGTAACTTCCAAGCTCTTTAGCATGGCATAATGTAGGTAGGCCCTTTTGTGTTTTGAACCAGTTTCCCTCTCCAGTCTTTACTGGTACTCCACTTCAGCTGTACTGAAGTATTTGTAACTTTCTGAACACGTGTTATTTTTATAATTTGTGCAATTACTCAACATAATAGCTGTGCTGTTTTTATGTATGTAGTTTCTCTGCTTGGAATTCCCTTCCTCTCCTTTTCCCCCTAGCCACTCCCTCATCTTTCAAACTTCAACTAAAGTATCTCCATCTCTGGTAAACCTTCCTCTTTACCTCCCTCTTTTCATAAAGGTTGGTGCCTGTTCTGGTGCCACCATCATGTTTGGTACACATCTAATTGAAGCGAAGCGTTCAGCTCTGTGTGTGGAGTTGAATACTTAACTTTTTCCTTCACCAATTAGTGCTAGGAAGTTGCAGTAAAGAGATTCTTAGGCTGAAGTCCAGACGTTACTGAATCAAAATCTCCAGTGATGAGATACAGTTCATGTATTTTTTAAAAAGCACTCCCTGGTGATTCTGTGCACCTTGGTTAAGATCCACCTCTTGAAGAATCTTTCAGCTTTGTGTCTTCAGCACCTGGCAAATAGTATGTACCTCATAAATGATGAATGCATACATTATGTCATCAGGGCATATTGAAGAGACTTATTGAGTGAAGTGTTTTATTTTGAAGACTATTAATGTCATTTAGAATTGAAGGGTATGAGATAGAACAGAATGTAGGGTCTTGAATAATGAGAGGCTTTTAGGTCTGAAGGTAAGGAGAAGTCAGTCAGCATTTCTTTGAAAGGCTACATTAAAAAAAAAATTTTTTTTTTATCCTCACCTAAGAATATTTTTCCATTGATTTTTAGAGAGAGGGAAAGACAGAGAGAAATATTGATGTGAGAGAAACACATTGATTGGTTGCCTCCTGTCAGGGCCCGGACTCAGGAGGAGCCTGCAACTGAGGTACATGCCCTTGACTGGTACTTGGGACCTTTTGGTCTGCAGGCTGACACTCTATTCACTGAGCTAAACTGTCTAGGGCTTAATTTTGAAAGTAATTGCTATCAGCTCTTATTATGGACTAAAGGTCCAGTGCACAGTGTCCCTAGCGGCTGCCGGGTACTCCCTCCCTTCCCCTGGCTGGCCCCGCCCCCTGGTTGAACTCCCGGACAACTCCCAGTCGAGGGGACAATTTGCACACTACCCTTTTATATATAGGATTTTATGTTCTTTTTGGTTTGCCTTTTTTTTTTTTTTAAAGTCATATTAGAGGTAGCCACACAAGGGGCTGTAGGAACAAGATTTACTTTCCTGAATTTGTAAAACATTGAAACTTTGTTTCTGTTCCAGTCACATCACATATTGCGAAACAGTGCCATATCCATTTCAACTTTTTAAGGTTCATTCCTGTTCTCAGAAGTGATTTTTAAAAAGGTGAATTTTAAAAAGTTGTAGTGACATCTATAATAATAAAAACGTAATATGCTAAATAGAGTGGATGTCCTTTCTTCCGGACAAAGCTGCAGTGAGTGGGAGGGGGCCATGGCAGAGGTCCCTGGCAGTGACAGGTGGGGGCAGGGGCAGGGGCCAAGGCCCTTGCACGAATTTCATTCATCGGGCCTCTAGTTGGTTAATAAAATTACATAGGTTTCAGGTGTACAATTCTATAATACATCATCTGTATATTGTATTGTGTGTTTACCATGCCAAGTCCAGTCTTCCATCACCATTTATTCCCCCTGTTACCCTTCTGCTACCACCTCATACCCAGAAGTGAATTTTATCATCTAGGATAGTTCAAGAAGATAGCATCCTTATGAAGATAGAAGTGGCTTATTTTTCTCATTAGAAGCTTTTTAAGAGATGCAATTTGGGTTTAAAGTTTCTATTGGGACATAATATAAAGTACAGACAGGGTATCTATTAAAATGCAAAATGTGTTCTGTATTATGGTTGTGGATTTTGTTATAAAGCGAAATTTTAAAAACAACTTTATTGAGATATAATTCACATGAGATATAATTTAAATGGGTAAAATTCACCCATTTAAAATGTATCTGGAATCTAACTGGCAACCAACTGAGCCACACCGACCAGACAATTAAATGGATTCTTGTACTCTGCTAGTAAGATTGTTCCTGATTCCAGTGATGGCAGATACATTAGTTTCATTTCATTTTTTGAAAACAGCCTGATACTTCTAGATTTAAGAGCTTTTGGGTGTAGAAAAACAAAACAAAACAAAAACTACAAAAGAACTTTTGGGTGAACATTTTTTATTTTTATTTTTGCCTTTTCTTTCTTTTAAATATAGTTTTATTGACCTCAGAGAGGAAGGGAGAGGGAGAGAGAGAGATAGTAACATCCATGATGAGAGAGAATCATTAATCGGCTGCCTCCTGCATGCTCCACACTGGGGAACGAGCCTGCAACCCGGGCATGTGCCCTTGGCCAGAATGGAAGCAGATCCCGCAGGCCGTAGCTCTATCCACGGAGCCAAACCAGCTAGGGCTATTTTTGCCTTTTCAATATGTCATCTTTTGAGACCGGTATTTCAGAATGAAACTTTTTATTGCTAATGAATATGCTTTTATGTCTTCTTCTCCATGTGCAAATACCATTATTTAAATATAAATATGATCTTCTGTATAGTTGTATATGAGTCTCTTTCATGTTTTTGGAATTAGTTCCTTTGTAAGTCAGAAATATGCCATTCAGGCCCAGCCTGCGTGTGTTTGAGTGTTGATCTGTGAACCAGGAGGTGATGGTTTGATTCCCAGTCGGGAACATGCCCGGCTTGCGGCTCGATCCCCTGGAGCAGTGGTCGGCAAACTGCTGCTCTCAAGCCACATGCGGCTCGCGAGCCACGGTTTGCCGCCCTGTTGACTAATGAGTTTGCCGACCACTGGGATAGGGCTTAATCACAAGGAACAACAACAGCCTGTAATTATTGGAATCGAGAGTCTAGGTAAGTGGTCGGCAAACTCATTAGTCAACAGAGCGGCAAACAGCGGCTCGTGCTGACTACTGCCCTGGAGGGAGCGTGCAGGAGGCACCTGATCAGTGAATCTCTCATTGATATTTCTCTCTCTCTCTCCCTCTCCCTGCCTCTCTGAAATTAAAAAAAAAAAAAGAAAAGAAAAAGCCATTCAGCTAGATGGCCATAGGTAGTAGTTTCTAGATAAGCAGAGATAAGACTTATTATCTAAAGTTTTAAACTTTTTATTAGGTTCTTTGGTAGCAATTAAAACAGTTTCTCTCTCTGATTAAAATGGCCTTGCCCTCATTATTTTTTATTTTTATTTTTTAAATATATTTTATTGATTTTTTTACAGAGAGGAAAAGAGAGGGATAGAGAGTTAGAAACATCGATGAGAGAGAAACATCCATCAGCTGCCTCCTGCACACCTCCTGCTGGGGATGTGCCCGCAACCAAGGTACATGCCCTTGACTGGAATGGAACCTGGGACTTTTCAGTCCGCAGGCCGACGCTCTATCCACTGAGCCAAACCAGTCAGGGCGGCCTTGCCCTCATTATTGATTTCAGTTTGATCATGATTGGTGAAATTAGAAGAAAAAGACTGGCAGAACTAGCAATGGTGAGGTTTTTGTATTTAAAGGCCACTAGTATCATAAGTTCACTAATTTACTTTGAAAATAAATTTATTATTTCTGCTTTCTAAATTGTCTCTTTTATGTCTCAGAAGTGCTGACATTTTTACATGAGGTGTACATATTCTGGTAATCTGGCAGCAAAATTAAGTTTTGATAACTTAATTATAGTTTATTACTTAGGTCTGTTAGCCATACTAGCAGAATGCCATTCAACACTTTAGATAATCTGTAACTTTCATAGTATTTAATTGCTAAAGGCAGTAGCAATTTTAATGACATGAAAAATTGAAAGTGCAGCGTAATACTGGCTGCTGTGGTGACTTTAATCCCCACCCCCTTTATATCCTATCCCTACCCCATCATGAAATAAATTATAAGAATAGTATAGTGATCTGGAACAACAGCTTGGTAACCCAGGTGTGGTGGAATTTTTATGCTTGCCTGTGAGAGAACAGAGAAGTAGTAAAGGGTATATAGGCCTGAATTTGAATTCCACTTCTGATCTTTATCAACTATATGACTTGGGACAAATTACTTCTTTGAACCTTGGTTTTCCCATATATAAAATGGAATAATGTCTGTTTTGTAGGACAGTGCCTTCAAACTCAGCAAATGCTGGTATTTACTGTTGTTACAGTGAATGGGAAATTCATAAATATGATAATGTAGTAGGGTTTGTGGCCACTTGAGCCAAAAGTGAAGCTTTTTGTTTTTTTTCCCCTCTAGTAATCAAGAAACTGAGCATTGTAATAACTTTTTGCTTTTCTTACAAAATAGGGTAAGAGTGCCTGCATTTTTAGATCTTTAAGACTATTAAGGAGATCATGATAAGGCATATCAAGAATTTGTAGGACTGGACCTGGCATGAAGTCTCAGTTAATATTGTTGTTATTGTGTATAATATATAGTGTGCTGTGGTATAGACTTACTAGGTTCCCTCCTCCTCCCAATGATTGAATTCAAATTAGGTTAATTGTCATATTTTATTTCATTTTCTCATTGCTCAAGTTTCTCTTGCTTTTTTTCACTGCTACTCCTTCCTGTAATGGTTCTTGGCACTAGCTCTTTTGCTTATATTGTTCTGGATCTATGTTTGTGAAATAGAGCCATCATGATCTAGGCTTGCCTGTGCAAAAATGCAAAAAATCCTCCAGAAGAGCAAAGAAAAGTAGGTGTGGAGGAGAAAAGTGCCTGACAATTTAGACGCAGTAATTGAGGAAATAAATATTTCAGTAAAGGCAGTTTTAGTCTCAGGGTATAGAACTCTATGCTAGTTAGCAAAAACTCAGGGCATTAAAGATCAGGGATTCTCTCTGAACCCCAGAGCAGGAAATCTATATGTGGGCCTCTTGGGCATTGGGAGGCTTTCTATTTCCTTAGGGGTTCCATAGTCTCTTGTCTGCTTTTTTTTTCATTGCAACCTTTCTCTTCTCTGTGTTGATTGTCGTCTTCTGCTTATTCATCAGGTTATACTTGACCAAAAGTGACAACCACAACTGCCAAGTCTTCAGGGAATTTCAGTTTATTTCTGTAGCTATAAGACTTGCTAGAGAAGAATCTGATTTGGTCAGTTTATTATCTTTTTTAACCAGGTACTAGGGGAATACTTTTGGTATAGTTGTTTGTGGCCAGAGGCCGTGGGAATCACAAAGTTTATTCCCTTTTTAGACAGGAGTCCTGAAACATGTCTGTTATAGAAAATAATAAAAAAGTGCTGATTTTTTTGAATTTTATTTTTTCAAGTGTAGTATATAGCTCTAAATTATTACTTACTTTATTGATTTCAGAGAGAAGAAGGGAGAGGAGAGATAGAAACATCAATGATGAGAGAGAATCATTGATTGGCTGTCTCCTGTTTGCCTCCCACCCCCCCGCTCCCTCCCGGGGATTGAGCCCTCAACCCGGACATGTACCCTTGACCAGAATTGAACCTGGGACCCTTCAGTCCACAGGCCGAGGCTCTATCCACTGAGCTAAACCGACTAGGGCTACTCTTTTTAAATATATAAACTTCCAGTGTTAATAAATACTAATTCAGTGATAGCCTTTAGTCTGAGTTTGGTTCTTGTGTAGAAGCAACAGTGAACTGGTTTAACTGGCTCAAGTAAAGAGACATTCATTGTAAAGACACAGTGAGCAGTTATGGGACAGTAATCCAAGGATAGGAATGCTAGCAAAGTAAGGTCAAGGAAGAACTGAACCAGAATGCTATCAAACTTGGTCTCTTTTAGCCCTTGCTGGTCTGACTTGGTTGAATGTGGTCTCTGGTTTGATTCCTCATCAAGGCACATACCCATGTTTTGTGTTTGATAGCTGGTCAGGTGCATGCGGGATCCCACTGATCAGTGTTTCGCTCTCTTCCTCTCCCTTCCTCTCTCTCTTAAAAAAAAGAAAAAGGCTGAGAATTATAGTATTTTTTTTTTTTTTTTTTTTTTTTGGTTAACCCTCACCGAAGGATATTTTTCCACTGATTTTTAGAGAGAGTGAAGGGGGAGAGACAGAGAGAGAAACATTGATATAAGAGAGACACATTGACTGGTTGCCTCCTACATGGGGATCGAGCCTGCAACTGAGGTACATTTCTTTGACTGGAATTGAACCCAGGACCCTTCAGTCCCCGGGTGGATGCTCTGTCCACTGAGCCAAACTAGGCTTGGGAAGTATTAAAAAAAAAACTTAGTGTCTTTTAGATCTTTGACTTTGAATGTTGCACCATGTACCATATATCTGCATTATTTTGTTCCTAGTGGTTTAATGATCAATAATATTTGCTTGAAAAACTAATAAATTATAATTCATAATGTTTTTGTGTCATTAACTTCATACATTTGGATTCCTTTGTGCCTAAGTTTAAGTTTCAATTTTTTTTTTTCTTTGATAGCAATGTTGGCTGGCAAAAAGAGAGACAAAATCTAAATAGAGAGGTAGAAGGAAAATCAGGAGACATAGTGGTATGTACTAGTAAGTCAAGGAATGAAGGAATTTTAGATGGTGACTTTACTAAGATTCTTTTTTTTTAAATATATAGTTTATTGATTTTTTTTACAGAGAGGAAGGGAGAAGGGTAGAGAGTCAGAAACATCGATCAGCTGCCTCCTGCACACTCCCTACTGGGTATGTGCCTGCAAACAAGGGTATATGCCCTTGACCGGAATTGAACCTCGGACCCTTGAGTCTGCAGGCCGACGCTCTATTCACTGAGCCAAACCAGTTAGGGCTACTGAGATTCTTTTTCACAAAATGAGAACTGAAAGAACATGCTATGATTTTTTTTTTTTTTTAAGTTTCGGAATGGATGAAAATGGAGAATGGAAGTTTCCCCGGATTATTTAGCTGGGAATTGAGAAGAGAGAAAAATGAAAGTACTTTTGAAATGCTAAGTTTTAGAAAATAAGTCAGGCCCAGCTGGTGTGGTGCTCAGTGGTTGAGCACTGACCCAGGAACCCGGGTTCGATTCCTGATCAGGGTGTATGCCCAGTTTGTAGGCTCAATCACCAGTAGGAGGTGTGTAGGAGGCAGCCATTTGATGTTTCTCTCCTTCTCCTTTCCTCTCTCTAAAATCAATAAAGACACATTAAAAAAAAAAAGAAAGACAGTAAGTTAGATGTTCACATGATCTAGGTATTTCTAATGTATTGATTATGGAAATGCCAGAATAGAACCTCCTGCTGCCCTTGCGCCCCCTCCCTCCTTTTCCTCAAGAAATGAGCAGCTTGTCCTATACTAACTGAGGGTAGGGAAAGAAGGGATGAATCTGTGGAGGAGGCATTTTAGCCTCTTAAAGAGAATGATCTGTGAAGTGGGTCCAGTTGAATAAGTGCCTACTAAGTTGGACATTTTACCTCACTTAATCATTATAACAAACTTGTAAAATAGCCCATTATCTCAGTTTTACATATGAGGAAACAGTGAAGTGTGTAACATTCATTGGTGATTATTCTGATAAGTGTATATGGGACATTGGGTATGGTAAGTAGGGCTTCTCAAGTGGTGATGGATAGGGTAGGCACTTTAGAATATGATTTTTAAAATAAAGATTTGTGATGTTTTTGCTTTATTTTTCAGTTATTTTTCTTGGCTTTAGAACCTTTTAATTTATTTTTTAAAATATATTTTTATTGATTTCAGAGAGGAAGGGAGAGGGAAAGAGAGATGGAAACATCAATGATAAGAGAGAATCATTGATTGGCTGCCTCCTGCACACACCCCCAACTGGGGGTTTGGCCTGCAACCCAGGCATGTGCCTTTGACCATAATCGAACCTGGGACCCTTCAGTCCGGAGGTTGACGCTGTATCCACTGAGCCAAACTGGCTAGGGCTAGTTTTTATTTTCCATACCAGAGGCCTGGTGCATGAATTTGTGTACGGGTGGGGTCCCTCGGGTTGGCCGGCGATCAGGGCCATCTTGCCTAGTCCCAATTGGGGTTGGCCAGGGAGGGACCAAGGCAGGGCTCCAGGGCATGTCAGCTGGACCCCAGCAGCAAGCTAACCTACTGGTTGGAGCATCTGCCCCCTGGTGGTCAGTGTGCATCATAGTGACTGGTCAAGTGGTTGGACACTTAGCATATTACACTTTTATTATATAGGATGTGCAGAATAGGCAGATCCATAGAGACAGAAAGCAGAGCGTGGTTGCCAGGGCATGAGGGAGGGGCATAGGGAAGGGGAGGATGGGGAGTGGCTGCTTTGGGGACAGGGTCTCCTTTAGGGTGATGTGATGTATAGTTCTGTGTATATCTATTTTGATTTTATAACTTCCTGAGTGGTTAAGCACACACTTAATATGCTAAACAGTGGCTGGCAAACCAAGTGAGTCACGGTTTGCCGCTCTGTTGACTACTGAATTTGCCGACCACTGTGCTAAATTATTGTTCTAATTAGGACGGAATTCCTGTTAGAAGAAGGCAGATGTTGAGGCTTACAAAATAAAGTTCTGAGATCTGGAAATGGAAGGGAAACTCAGAAGCATAGGTCATGTATCATTGGGTGGGATGAAGAGAGGAATGTAGAGGTAGGTCAGGCACTGAAGTGGCCTCTTGCTTTGATTCTTTAATAAAGGGAGTGGGAGATGCCTTTATGGGGAGGGGTAGTAGTAGAGAAAGTCCTGGATGGACATGAGAAAGTTACATTACTGGCAAGTAGCCCTAAGAGAAAAATAGAAAATAATTTTGTGAAATCAAAGGAGCTAGATAAGCTCAGTTAGTGGAGTCTTAGAAACAGCAAAAGTGAAGGAATTTTAGTAAGTAAATACTGGAAATTAACATTGACCACTCAAATTGAATTCTAGAGGAAGAAGAGTTTGAGTACAAGAACTTGAAAAGATTATTCTGCCTTCATGGGAGCATTTACTCTGATAATAGTAATTTACAGCCAACCTTTCTCCTTCATGATAGAAAAGGCTTTTTGTTATCTGCTTATAACAATATTATTTACATTTCTCTGTCTTCATTCTTTGATTTATCTTAATTCCTGAGCATCTGATTTCTGATCATTAGTTATGTTTTCTAGGAAGAATTTTGGCTGCAGAGTCTGCCTGGTGTTAATGACCATACCAGGTGTAGCTCCCATTTTAAACAATAAGTTCCTTACTAATTAAAAACAGTTTTGTGAGAATGATTTGGTCTTTCTGGTGTAGACAGCTATGGACAAATGGTTTTAAAATGGAGGTTCTGGACGAGCAAAGAAAACTTCACAAAGTAAACTTCACAAAGTGAGGCTGCCTTCTCAACAGTCCTCTACAGAAGGTAGGAAGGCAGTACTCAGAGGGAGGTGAGGCAGATGGAGACAACCCAAAAGAGGGAGGACTGGAGGTGAAGAGAGAGCTAAAGTGAGTGAGAGAGGAGACCTGAGAGGGTGAGCCAGTGAACAAATAAGTGGTGAGAGAGAATGAGTGGGAAGATAGAATAGAAAGGAGTGGAAATTGCTGCAAGGGGAGGATGGGCATATTTTGAAGGTAGGGGGAGGAGAAGTGGAAAGCAAAGACAAGAAAGACCATGAAAGCATAATTATCAAAACCAACAGCAGAAGCAGAAGGCAGTTTTATCTAGGGGTGGAAACCTCTGTGGCTGCCATGAAGGCAGCTTGGTGATGTAGAAAGAAAGGACCTTGCTCTTTAAATTGGAAGACTTGGATTTAGAGCCTAGCAATGCCATTTAAGTCCTGTTCCCTACTTAACAATGGTTGGGGAAGTCATTTCTCTGATGCTTTTTTTAAAAAAAAATATATTTTATTGATATTTTACAGAGAGGAAGGGAGAGGGATAGAGAGTTAGAAACATCGATGAGAGAGAAACATCGATCAGCTACCTCCTGCACACCTCCCACTGTGGATGTGCCTGCAACCAAGGTACATGCCCTTGACTGGAATCGAACCTGGGACCTTCAGTCCCCAGGCCGACGCTCTATCCACTGAGCCAAACCAGTTAGGGCTGATGCTCTGTTTTTTTACTATCTTTTAAAATATATATGTTTATTGAATTCAGAGAGGAAGGGAGAAGGAGAGAGAGATAGAAACATCAATGATGAGAGAGAATTGTTGATTGGTTGCCTCCTGCACACCCCACACTGGGGATCCAAGCCAGCAACCTGGGCATGTGCCCTGGACCAGGGATCGAACTGTGACCTCCTGCTTCATAGGTTGATGCTCAACCACTGAGCCATGTCAGCTGGGCTATTTTTTAATCTCTTAAATGGGAATAATCTGTGAGAATGTTGTGATGATTACATAAATATGCGTATTGCATGTTATGTCTTTGCTTAGTCCTACAATTTCCTTGGGAAATAGTAGAATTTTCAGTGTTCTTGATTAAAACTATTTGTAGTTTTTTGGATTTTTAAGAAATATCTAGCTCTAATTAAATGTATGATCAGATTCCTCAGAAAGAGCTAGATACAGAACTTTGTGCATTTGATTTACATGCTTTGTAAATGTTAACTTTGACCTTAAAACTCAAAATGATTTCATTTAACATATAGAGTTTCCAGCTAACATCATGTCCTCATCCTCCCCTATTCCTTTATTTTTACTGCATAGTGTTTAGAGCTTATTCAGTGTGCTTACTTAAATAAACACTTTACAGTGTGGTCACACTTTCTGTTTCAAGGCCTTTTCAAATGGTTTCACTACAATAACAAGGTTTGTCTTTGTCTTTGTTCTCTTGGCTGAATTTTAGCTTCATTTTTAAAATTAAAAAATTTATTTTTATTATTAAATTGATTTTTAGAGAGTGAGGGAGAAAGAGAAACATCAATGTGAGAGAAACATCAATGTGAGAGTGAAACATTGATGAGTTGCTTCCTGCACGCCCCCTATCAGAATCAAGCCCACAACCCAGGCATGTGCCCTGACCAGGAATCGAACCTGCAACCTTTTAGTGCACAGGACAATGCCCAGGCAATTGAGGCACACTGGCCAAGGCCATTTTAAATTTTATAAATTTATATTTTTAGCAAGTATCTCAAAGCTGTTACATCTTAGTGACACAAGGTGCCATTTGTAGCATAGTATCAGTTCTGAGTTTTGAAAAGAATGTGATTTAAAACAATGCAACTGTATTATGTGGTGTCAGTTCAGTTAAATTAAGATTATTGGTGATATATACTAGTAGGCAGCATGTTAATAAATCCTTAAGTTGGTTCCCTCTGCTGTATTCTGGTCCTTCTTCTCTGTACTTTTTTTAGAGAGAGAGAGAGAGAGAGAAACATTGATTGGTTGCCTTTGGTACATGCCCCGACTGGGGATTGAGCTCTATGGGATGACACTCCCAACAAACTGAGCCAGGGCTAAATTTGAATGTTTTGAATCTATTTATCTATTTCATGCTTCATTCTTGATCTTAACATTACCTTGTAGTAATGACAGGAATGAGTTAATGGAAGCCCCCAGAAAGGTTATGATATATGTAGGTAGTACATTTACTGATAGGTAAAGTTTGAAGGAATTCTTGTGATATGTTATTTTTCCCCCTCTGAATTTGAGATTCTAGGAGCCTTCCCGAGATCTTCCAGTATGGAGAAATGTTGGGGCACTCTGTTATAGTTGGCACCCCTCTCCCTGTGGTTTATGAAAGAAATACTGGGTTGGATCAAATGAGTTCCCTAATTTATATGCTCCTGTTTGGGGACAAGGGGACAAGTACTTGGTCTTTGATTTAGCAACCAGCTTTAGGTTACATAATCATCTTCATGTGTAATTGCTCTTCAGTATGTTGGTCTTTAATAAGTAAATTAAAATGTATGAAAATAGCTAACATAATGCTGTAATTTGCTTCTTCTTTGTTTGGATTATATGTTTTTCATGTTTTGAAAACAAAAGGGAATGGGAGGGGAGAAAGCAGGGGTCATTGCTGAACCCTGATGGCTAAAGGTAAGTGAGTGTTTAATCTCAATCACTTGAAAATTGTTAGTGTCTTTATCAATATCCGCAAGTCAACAAAAGCTTTTCAGTTGTGTTTAATGTGTATGTAAAATTCAAGATGCTAACTTGAAACTTTTCCTTCTCTATTCTGAACAATAGGTACGATCTATGGATGAACTGAATCATGATTTTCAAGCACTTGCTCTGGAGGGAAGAGCGATGGGAGAGGTAAGTGAATTGGAGTGTCAGAGAAGTGGGCCTGTTTTTAAGGGAAGGTTGGAACTGTCTTTCTTCAGATGTGTTAGAATCTAGTCTCCAGAAGTATGTGCTTGCTTTTCCTTGTTGCCATTCTCATGATAGGAATGGAATATTGCGGAATGTTGCCAAAAGGATCTCATAAGAATGTTAACCTTAGCCTAATGTCCTAAAAACAAGATAAAGCAATCAAAATATGAGCACAAATTATTTGGTATTAACTAGTGAGTTGTAAATTGAGGTGTTAAAATTTTACAAAATAATTAATTTTATATGCATCCAATGTCCTTACCTTTGCTTCATTTTTCATTTGCTAGAGGAAGGGAGATTTAGATTGGTTGTTAATCAAAATACATTGATAACCTATTTTTAGAGTAGTGCCATTTCTGAGGAAGTTGTTTAGAGCTCCATTGTGAATAGGAAGGTGTTAGGTTTCTGGCAAAATAATTCCAGAAGTAGAGTCCTCAGCCAGTCATTCCTTGTGTACATAGAATTCAGAAACAAGAATTTTGGTTTGTTGGTAATGTTTAAAATTTGCAAAAACAAAACTTACTATCATCCATTATATTGGCAGGGAAGATTGCCATAATTCTAAAAGAAAGGGGTGTATAGATGAAGTACAGTTGATTTCTAGTGATTCTAGTTGTTTACAATAAGAATGTATTGGTGATAAGGTAGAACATACAGTTTGCTTTGCTAAAGATGTTACAGGTTCATAAATTGGGGCCTCTGGCTTGTGATTTTTCTGTTCTAGAGCAGTGGTTCTCAACCTCTCTAATGCCGCGACCCTTTAATACAGTTAGTTCCTCATGTTATGGTGACTCCCAACCATAAAATTATTTTCGTTGCTCTACAGCAGCGGTTCTCAACCTGTGGGTTGTGAGTAGCAAAATTACAGTTATGAAGTAGCAACGAAAATAATTTTATGGTTGGGGGTCACCACAACATGAGGAACTAACTGTATTAAAGGGTCGCGGCATTAGAGAGGTTGAGAACCACTGCTCTAGAGAGTTACCTTAAATTTTTCCCTTCTGTTTTATTTTTTGTGTATCAGATATTTAAAATTTTCCACATCTATTTTAATGTTTTAAATAAAGGGATAATAGCTATATTCTGAATTCTTTTTTGATACCATTCATTAAATACATTTGTTCTTTGACTTAGCCAGTATTCTTTGATCCAGGCACTGTGCTAGGTTCTGAGGATTCAAAATAAAGATAATTCCTTTCCTGATTTATAGCAAATATTTGTAGCCTGCCCTTATGGATAGATATTAAATAGTTAAACTCTTGTGGTTTTTTTTTTTTTTTTTTTTTTTTTTTTTTGGTCCTGAGATTCTTGCTTCCTTTGTTAAAAGATTTTGTTTCCATTGTTTCTGAATCCTCTTATGTTCAGAGTCCAGTGTCCTATCATTTTAGGTTCATGGGTTTTTGGTCAGTTCTTGTTCTTTTCCCCTAGAGCTTTAAGAGAATATTGGTAGGTGTCGTGTTTCCTGTGCCTGTCTAATATTGAAGCAGTGCACACCAACAAACCATATTGGTTACTGGGTAATAGGTTTCCTAAATTAACTACTGGAGCAAAGTTTGAGCAGAAAGTTAACAGATGTGTCTGATATTAAGTATAGATGGGAAAACCACATTTATCTTCTCCACTCATGTGATTCCAATCTGGTCCACTCCACCAAAAATCTAATCCCAGGTTTTAAAAATTAATTACACAAAATCAAAATAATGTCCTATTACTGTTTTGCAAGCAAGTCTTTGTAATCTCTAAAGATGAATTCTAATTGAAGAATAGTGAACAGAATTGAATAGAAAGTGAATTTTATTTAAATGACACTTAAATATTTTAAAAATCTTTCTTTTTTGGTCCAAAAATGCTTTTAAAAGATCTCCAAACCTCATCCTCCTTATTTTTCCTAGAAATGCTATTTTTGGATATACACACACACACACACACACATATACATACTAGTGGCCTGGTGCATGAAATTCATGCACATTAAAAGGGGATTAGAGGGAACATTTTAATATTGCTATTTGCCCTTTCTCTGTAATAGAAGTGTCAGAGATGAAAGAAAATTAGTAAAACGTATATGAAAATCTTCCTCCTGTCAGAGACTGGGGCACACTGCAGGACCCAGAGTCAAGTCCTCGCCCACCCACAGCACCTCAAAATTATGTGAGACCCAGACCCAGCTGGCCTCACCCCTGTTGGGCAAGATCCAGACCCGGCCGGCCCCTCCCTTGGCAAGCCCCGCTGGGCGGGGGGTGCAGCCTCAGGTCCCCTGGCTGTCACCAGGTTGCGGGGGTGGCGCAGCCTCAGGTCCCCCGTCAAGTCCCGCAGCGTGGGGGGCACAGCCTCAGGTTTCCCCGGCGCCAGGGTGGGGGTGTGGCCTGAGGTCCCCTGACCCAGCACCAGGGCGGGGGGTGCACCTTGAGAGGTCCCCCATGAAGCCCCACCGGGTGGGGGGGCAGGACCTGAGGTCCCCTGTCCCAACCCAGCACCACACAGCCTCAGGTCCCTGATGATTGCTCGTTAAGGATCCTTACGGGAACTTGACCTCCGCTGTGGGTGCATCCATATTGTGTTACGAAACCCCCTCATCTGCTGTGTGCGCTGCCATCTTTGTGATGGCATGATGGTCAATTTGCATATTCTCCACCTTATTAGATAGGATAATTCCTCAGATCTGTACATAAACATCCTCCTATATAATAAAGAGGTACTATGCAAACTAACCCTCATGCCCTCACAAGATGGCTGCCTATGACCAGGCCGGCAGGGGGCTTACCAAACAATTGAACAAGCAGGCTGCGTGAGGTTACCAGGCCGGCCCAGGGGTTGGTGGGACAGTTAGGGGGGACCAGGCAGGCAGGCAGGTGAGCGATTAGGAGCCAGTGGTCCAGGATTGTGAGAGGGATGTCTTACTGCCAGTTTAGACCCGATCCCGGGGATGGGGCCTAAATCAGCAGTTGGACATCCCCCAAGGGGTCCTGGATTGGACAGGGTGCAGGCTGGCCTGAGGGGACCCCCCTCCCCCCGTGCACGAATTTCGTGCACCAGTCCTCTAGTAATAAATAAACATGCATGCATTATCTCATCAGTAACTCTATCAGGTTGGTGCTATTATGCAGATAAGGAAAAAGGCCAATAAAAATGAATTAATTTGCCCAGGATCACACAGCTATTAAGTGGTGGAGCTGTGATTCTGTCATGGCTTCCTCTCCAAAGCATGTGCCCTTAGAGTAAGAAAGCCAATACTTGTAAATTATTGACGGTTAAATCTCATTTTAATAAGCTGTATAAAAATTGATTTTTGTGAGTATTCAAAAAATGCTTAATATACTTCCCTCTGAAAATACAAATACTTACTGAAGTTATTTTTTGGAAGCATTACCAGTGTCTAGGCACAAAGGAGACAAACTAAGTGTGGAGTAATTTCTGTACACAAGGAATTTTCTTTAACTAGTTGAGGAAGCGGTGAATATATATGACAACAGAAAAGTGCATGTTTTTTCTATGTATTTTTCTGAGTTTAGAAAAGGGAGTGATTGGGCTCTGGCTAGTGTGGCTCAGTTGGTTGGAGTGTTGGGTTTGTTCCATTTCCAGTAAAGGCAAATACTTAGGTTGGGGGTTTGATACTTTGAAACCAATCTCTCTCTCTCTCTCTCTCCCCCTCCCCCTTCCCCCTCTCTAAAATTCAGTGAACATGTCCTCAGTGAGGATTAAAAAATAAGAGGGGGGGGGAATGATCGGTATTAGCAGGACTAATTTATGATTGCATGAATGGAGGGAGAAATAAAACTTGGGAAACATCTAGTTAGGATTTGCATAGGTGCAAGTTGGGAGTGATAAAAGGGAGATTGGCATATAAGAGAAATGAAGATTTGTTTATAATAAAAATTTTAAAAAGCACAGCTTCTAGTTTTACTTTATTAAATTTTCTTCCCTTTAAGCAATAAAATATCTCTCTGGGAGGGGATGGGTATAAATACAGCCTTTACCCATATAAACTCTAAAATTTCAAGTACATTGCATGAACTTTTAAGCTAGGCATGGTATATTTTTGCTGCAGTTATTTTATGTATATTTGTATGGAGTGGGGGGAAGAGAAAAAGAGAAGAAGGAAGGGGATACTTCATTAGAGTAAATACTTATGTCCAAGAATGTAGGAATCTTTAGAATTCAAAGAGAATTGGCTATATTAAAAGTAATTGAAAGTAATGTTCAGGCTACTTGGCTCTTGTTATATTTTTTTCATCAAAGCCACTAGGAGACTCTTGGTGTCATTTTGCAAGATTTGGAACCTATCTTAGAAATCTTGCTAAAGAAGTGGCTTAAGACATCTCCTTCAAACCTTGCTGGTTGTCTGAATTACAGCTCTTAGCTGAAAGACTCAGAACAAGTGCTTTAATTGCCCCCCTATTCTAGAATAGTGGTTGCCAACCTTTCAGACTTCACGGACTACCGGTGGTCCGCTGTTCTAGAATGTCAACATAAAAAGGAAGATAGGGAAATATTTTAGGCTTAAGGCAATAAATTATTTTCAAATATTTCATCCACTGCTTGCTTGCCCCTTTCATTCAACATAAAGTCAAAGCGCTAAAAAGTTTAAAGGCACGTATTTGAGCTTATTCTTTATTTACATATGAAAGGATTAGTCAGTAGTTGAGTGTTTTAAGATATTATCTTTGTAGTACCCAGGAAGGCTCACTAATCTTTGGGTTTTGGAGCTCTGCTTCTACATTGGTTTGGTTTATGATCTTGCATGACCTATTTGCTCCACCTGTAGGAGGGCAGCATTTTTACTGTTCACGTCCTAAAAAGAGATGGATTTGTAAAGAGGAGAACAGTTCTAATTGGAAAGTACTTTGAGAGCCTTTGACAGAAAAGGCACTTTATTCTGTGTAATTGGTTTTCTATCTTAAAAACTAAGGACTTTTTTTCTTTTTAATAATACTTAATGTCTTATATGTGGTGAACTTGATAGCTTTCAAGTTAAGATAGTAGTGATTATTTCTGGGGGAAACAGAACGTATTTAGACGTGGCCCTTCATCTTTGTTTTAGAATACTGAAGCATAGAAAAACTTACCCTAGGTAATAGACAAATTTGACACCTGAGAAAGGAAATCTGGGAAGTGTGCCTGTATATAATGAATACTGAATACTGACACTTCCCTGAAAGTAGAATAAAGTGAGATATCCTATATAATAAAGAGCTAATATGCAAATGGTCCTCTCGCCGTCACGCAGTAACAGCTTAGACACTCAACACTGGGGAGAGAGGAATGGGGACCAGCCAGGCTGCGGCCCAGGATACTTACAAGCCACCTGCCCCATGGTCCTGGGCACCAGTGGCTGGGGCTGTGGCCTGGGAGAAGAACAAGCTGCATGCCCCGCGGTCCCGGGTGCCAGCAGCTGTGCCTGCGTCTGTGGCCCAGGAGAGGGACAAGGCGTCTGCCCTGCGGTCCTCGGCACCAGCGCCTGCGGCTGTGGCCCTGGTGAAGCTGGCAGAGGTGGTTAGGGGCAATCAGGCAGGCAGGCAGGCAGGTGAGCAGTTAGGAGCCAGTGGTCCCAGATGGCCAGAGGCAGTCGGACATCCCTGGAGGGGTCCTGGATTGGAGAGGGTGCAGGCCGGGCTAGGGACTGACACTACCACCACCCCACCCCCCCACCCCCCCGCTTCTAATCTGTAATAAAAGTGTAATATGCTAATTAGACTGGACGTCCTTCTGGATGACCTTCCGGATGAAGCCGGAGCTGTGAGGAAAGCCCGGGTCCCGGCTGCCAGAGGGAAGCCAGTGCTGGCAGCTGGGGAAGGAAGGCCTACCTACTCTTGCACGAATTTTGTGCATCAGGCCACTAGTATTTAAAATATAGCATCAGATTCTAATCAGACATTCCATGGGGGATTCTATCCATTAGTGTGAGACAGCAGAATGACTTGTAGAGGGAGGAATGTGATGGTGATTTGGAGAGCTGGTAACCCAAAGAAAGGCATAACTTGGTGAGATAGAGTTCTCACTGGACTAGAACTTTGAAGCTACAGCTTCCAGTCTTGGCTCAGACATTCATCTTCTTTGGACTTGGTTTTTTTCCATCTGTAAGACAAAGTGGGACTAGATAGTGTCCCAGGATCCTTTCAAATCTAAGATTCTTGAATTCTGCTCATAAGTCTGTTTAAAAAATATACAAAACATCACACCCCTGAAACCTGTATGTTCATGTTGACCAGTGTCACCCCAGTAAGTTTAATAAATAATAAAAAAATACAAAAAATACAAAACAGTTTATTTCTGGGCTCTCTATTCTGTTTCATTGACCTATATGCCTATTTTTATGTCATGACCATGCTGTTTGGATT
This sequence comes from Corynorhinus townsendii, assembly GCA_026230045.1. Classification (NCBI taxonomy): domain Eukaryota; kingdom Metazoa; phylum Chordata; class Mammalia; order Chiroptera; family Vespertilionidae; genus Corynorhinus; species Corynorhinus townsendii. The sequence continues at coordinate 202,573,611 of JAPDVU010000002.1, forward strand.
ACTATGGCCTTGTAGTAGATATTAGATAGCATGATACTTCCAGTTTTATTCTTTTTTTTCTCAAGGTTGCTGAGGTTATTTGTGGTTCCATATAAGTTTTTGAAATATTTTTCTAGGTCTGCGAGATATACTATTGTATTTTAATAGGAATTTTGTTGAATCTATAGATTGCTTTTGGTATGGACATTTTAATGATGTTAATTCTTCCTATCCATGAACATGGTATATGCTTCCACTTATTTGTGTTTTCTTTAATTTCTTGGGTATCCGATAATTTTCCGAGTAAAGGTCTTCATGGTTAATTAACAAAGGCAGTAAGAACATACAATGGGGTAGAGACAGTCAAGTTAATAAATGGTGTTGAGAATATTGGACAGATATATGCAAAAAAATTAAAACTAGACCACCCACCGTCTTATCCTATACATAAGAATAAACTCAAAATGTATTAAAGACTTAAATGTAGGTCATGAAACCATAAAGATCCTAGAAGAAAACATAGACAATAAAACCTTTGACATTTCTTATAGCAATATATATATATATTTTTGTAAATCGCCTTGGACAAGGAAAACAAAAGACAAAATAAACAAATGGGACCACATAAAACAAAAGCTTTTGCACAGCAAAGGAAACCAACAAAATGAAAAGACAACCCACTGAATGGGAGAACATATTTGCCAGTGATGTATCTGAGAAGGGGTTAATATCCAAAATTTATAAAGAACTTGTACAGCCCTAGCTGGTTTGGCTCAGTGGGTAGAGCGTCGGCCTGCAGACTGAAGAGTCCTGGGTTTGATTCTGGTCAGCAGCACATGCCCAAGTTGTGGGCTCTATCCCCAGTAAGGGGTGTGCAGGAGGCAGCTGATGAATGATTCTGTCTTATCATTGATGTTCCTATCTCTCTCCCTCTTCCTCTCTGAAATCAATAAAAATATGTTAAAAAATAAAAAAAACTTGTACAATTCAACACAGAGAAAACAGCCAATGACTTGAATAGACATGTCTCCAAAGAGGACATACAGATGGCCAATAAATGTATGAAAAGATGCTCAATGTAACTAATCATCAGAGAAACGCAAATTAAAACCACAGTGAGATAATACCTCACTCCTGTCAGGATAGCTATAATTAAATCAGCAAACAAGCGTTGGTGAGGATGTGGAAAATTGGGCACTTGGTGGGAATGTAGATTGGTGTATCTATTGTGGAAAACAGTATGGAGTTACCTCAGAAAATTAAAAATGGAGCTGCCTTATGACTCAGAGATTCCACTTCTGGGGATATATCTGATGAAACTTGAAACACTAATTTGGAAGACTGGTGTTTCATCAACCCTGGGCTCATTGCAGCATTATTTACAATAGCCAAGATTGGAAGCAGCCCAAGTGCCCATCAGTAGATAAGTGGATAAAAAAGCTGTGGCACATTTACACAACAGAATACTACTCTGCTGTAAAAATGAAGGAAATCTTTTGTTTTGTGATAGCATGGATGGACCTAGAGGGTATTATGCTAAGTAAAATAAGCCAGGCGAGAAAGACAAATACCATATGATTTCACTTATTTGTGGAATCCAGTGAACAAAATAAATAAAATAGAAATAGACTTATAAATACATAAAACAGTCTGACAGCTTTCTCTCAGAGGGCTGAGAAACATGAAGGGACCAAAAAACAAAAACAAAACAAAACAAAAAACCCCAAATGACACAGGCAACAGTATGGTGATTATCAAAAGGGGATAAATGGTGGCGGAAAGAGACTTGACTTTGGGTGGTGAGCCTACAGTGTACTGTAGAGTTGTACACTTGAAACATGTACACTTGAAACCAATGCCACCACAATAAATATAATAAAGAAAACAAATCAAAAACAGAAATAGTTCTCTTTTTTCTAGGACATTCTATAGGGCAGTGGTTGGCAAACCGCTCTGTTGACTAATGAGTTTGCCGACCACTGACCTAGACTCTCAATTCCAACAATTACAGTCTGTTGTTGTTCCTTGTGATTAAGCCCCTATCCCAGTGGTCGGCAAACTCATTAGTCAACAGAGCCGCAGTTTGCTGACCACTGCCATAGGGCATCAAAAAATGCCTTTTTAGAGTCACTTTGCCCTAGTGGTGTAGAGGTTTCGTAACTTTTCATTGTATTCTCTAAGACGTATTCACCAGTCTGCAGCTGCCTAAGACACTGGCTGTCCATTAGGGCTTGTGGCTTGGTAATTCTGAAATCAAGACAAGGGAGAGCCTAATGTGGATACCAAGTCTGTTAAAATTTCCCCCCATATCTTTCCATGATGGCAAAGAGAATGGCTCAGAGAATTGGAGGCTTTTGGGTAGCCAAAAGTACTTCCCAGATCTGTAACCCTGCTTCACACTGGCAATTCCTTGCAGAGTATCATAAGAGTAACTAAGGTGACTCCATAATGGAGTATCTCAGGATTGAATTTTGGAAAGGAGAGACACTGTCCGCCAGCAAGATCATAGAACCTTTCTTGCAGAAGGGAGGAAAAAGAAATAGTGCCTTGTCATGTATTAATATAAATGTATCTGACCAAGCAGTGTAACAAACCCGTTTTCCCCCGAAATGTAGCTTTTGAGTACAGATAGTAATGCTAAAAGCTGCTTTACTTCCATAACTTTGTATTAATACTGTGAGAATGCTCACCTGTTTGAATTCAAATAACAGACTTGGAGACAGAAGTATGGCAAAAACGAGCAGTGAACACAGCCTATTTATTCAATCCCTCTTCCAGTTCCTCATTGGCTGAGTACTATGGGGTCACCTGTTTCCTTATATGTCTCCCATTGGGCCATTAAAAAAAATTGGGGTTAGGCCTTTTGAAGTTGCCTCCACCTCCCTGTCTAGCTGAGGCAGGCACCTGGTTTGGGGTGGGAGGGAGGGGGGTTTCCACCATGCTGCTGGCACATGCCCATAGTTCTTTGTTCCTATATCCTCTCCCCTCCTCCCTACATTCAGTTTTTCCTGGGAAAGTTTAGCAGCTGTTTAGAGGCCCATTTCCTATAATACCATTTGGTTGTTGGGGCATTTTTGACATTGTGCTATTAAAATGAAATGTTTAGAGAAAACATAGTTAGCCAGGCCAAGTAAACTGGAGGAATGCAATTTTACTTAACTTTTCTGTATTAGATTAATGACTGTGTGTTAGAAGTGAAGTGACCTCTTCACAAGTCTTATTTGGAAAAGTTCCTGGGATATTCTGATAGTTTGGGGATTGAACATTTTGAGGAATTAGATAAGAAGGTGTTTTCTAACCCTGAGAATGTGGGTACAAGTGACATTTGGAACCTGTTTCCCAGTTCTGTCCTGTCACCTTGAGACCTATGTGGAACCCCACTCATTCTAATATCTGTCTTCTATCCTGCACTGGGTAGTCTGGGCACACCAGGCAGACTTACCACCGTGTATTTTGAGCTGTCTTGTAATGTTTGCGGCAAAACATGCTCCTTTGAAGCAGAATATAACTGGTCCACATACTGCGTAATCTGTCTTCATTTAATTTCTTCCCTTTGGTCCCCCTTTGGCTAAAATGTTTTCATTCACATAAAGTATACTTTATATGAGTAGAGGTAATCCAACTAAATAACTAAAATAAAACATTAACACTTTTCAGACATCTTGCTATTGATTTCATTTACCCATGTCAATCTCCCAACAGGTTTTTGTGAGACATTAGTACCATTTTTTTTTCCATGAGGAAAATTAGTCTTAAGGTCATGTGATTCTAGCTAAGGTCAGTAAGTGTCAAGATGTTGGATTGACTAAGCTTTATTTCATTAGGCTCAGAAATAACAGCTGTAATATATTGAGCATATGTGATTTTCCGGGTACTGTGCTAATCACTTCATATACATTACTATCTTCACCGTGGCCCTTCAATATTATGATGCCTTGTTATAGACAAGGCAAAAAGTGATTAGAGGTTAACGTGATCATGAGGCAGCTGTTTGAACGCAGATCTCAATCCAAACCCAAATTTTTCTGTTCATTTCTGCATGTCCAAAGCCTACCCATTATTCAAAATCCAGCCTTAATTATCAGTTCCTCTATAAAAGTTGTCTTTTATTATTAATTAATTTTTTATTATTTTAAATTTATCTTTATTGTTGAAAGTATTATAGATGTACCCTTTAAAATTTTTTTTTAATTGATTTCAGAGAGGGAGAAGTAGAGAGAGAAATAATCAGTGATGAGAGAAAATCATTGATAGGCTGCCTCCTGCATGCCCCACATGGGACCAAGCCCACAACCTGGGCATGTGCCCTGACTGGGAATCGAACCATGACCTCCTGGTTCATAGTTCAACGCTCGACCACTGAGCCATGCCAGCTGGGCCAGCTTTACCCTTTTTAATAAAAGCTTTCTTGCTCTCACCAACCAGAAGCAATGGAAATGAATTCAAATAGCAAGTTAATTTGTATAATTCTTACGGCTCTAGTTTATTTTTTACATAATGATTTGTGTAATTGTTTTCTATTTGATTGCACTTAAGTTTGTTGAGGGCAGGGGCTTTAGTTAATAATGTACTTTGTAAATAATGGATGCCAAATATATTGTTTTGAGTGAACCTTATACCAGTAAATGCCTTTTTCTAAGCATGGATTCCTCTTTATTTTCTTTTTATTTCAGAAGTTGGTATTGCCCTCTCCTCAAGGGACCATAGTCCAATTCTGAAAGTATTTGTATGCTCTGTTCAGAATACTTTTTTACCCTCAGGGATAAGGGGTATTTGAAAGGGGAGGATGAGGAACAGATATAACTGAAAAATATTTATTCAACCTTCTCTGCAAATTTTTATATTTTTGAACTGTTAATTACTTTTGTTTAATACAGATCAATAGGACACTTTCTCTGGGCCATTTGCTGGGGTATGGAAATATCCTTATTACATATACATACTACCAGACATATGGGTATTTAAAAAACTGAAATTATTTTTGTTATATTTCTTGTTTAAGCATGTGTTAGACTGTGTTGTGTATAATTCTCATATATTGTTATTTTATTGATGAGGAACCAGAGCACCAAAGTTTAATTCATTGTCTCTTGGTTAATTAATGCATTCTGTGGTTCTCATAACAAAGCACGTACAAGTTTATTTTTTGTATTGGTCTTCCCAATACATATATAGTAGCCATATCTATGAAATATTCATCTCCTGGAATTCATGAAAAGGGAGCTTGTCCATATATGGCATACTGAGATCCTTGCCAGTTGAATAATAAAAGAATACTCTGAGGCTGACGGCATATGAGTCAGGTAGATCATGAAACAATCTAGATGTTTTCATGGTTTTATTTGTGAGCTTTACAGGTTTCTTAAGTAATCTGAAAGCTTATCTTTTGTGCACTGGGTTCTCAGGTACTGTGACAAAAATCATTTATATAACTATTAAAGTCTACATGTAGTATGACATGAATGTAGTTATGTTATAGATCAAACCATATGCTATAACCATATGTTATAGATCAAAACATACATGAAAACAAATGGCCTTATTTATAGGTAAATAGCAGAGGTGACATAGTCCTCTATTTACTTACATGCTTTTCCTGTACCCTGCAGAAAAAGCCTGGGTCACTGGGCATTTCTTCATATTTTGAACATAGTTTGCTGTCTGTCAAGTTTTATGAAGAAGTTTCTTTTGGCTGTGTTTCAATAACTTGAACTAGGAAGGTATAAAGAAAATTTTATTTTCAGTGGATTTAGCAGTGGAGAAAGGATTACTGTGGAGTTTGCTCTAGATTAATTTATCACAAAATAACATGGAGATTGAGATGATAACAGTAACTGAATTTTTTTGAAGAGCATGTTTTATGAAAGTACAGCCAATGTCATTTTTGTGTTTCTTTTCAAGGATAAATTTGTTAACAATGAATGTGTTCTCTGTGTGGTAAAGAACACTGGGAAACCCCTGTGCTCCTTTGAGTAGAATGCATTCTCACAGTAATCATCAATTGAAGAACTGTTTGCAATTTTATCTAATTTGTGGTGGTTCTAAAATTGAAGAGCTACTAAATTTTTCTTATTTAATTGCTTTTTTTTACTTCAGCAACCCACAGTGGACCTTCAGGACAGCCTTAAAACTTTACCATTGGACTTGTAAACTGAAACTTGCAACACCATCTTCTTACATATTTCTATCTTGTTTTTCATCTAGCCTTTGCACTCAGTTGATTCTACAGACTCAATTGCTGATTAAAAGAACTTCAATGATAGATTGGCTAATGTATATTTAGTAACTTCATTCTTAATTATCATAATGGGCTATGAGTCTTCACTTTTGAAATCACATAGCTTTATTTTTTAACCAGAGGCCTGGTGCACGAATTCGTGCACCAGTGGGGTCCCTCAGCCTGGCCTGCAGGATTCGGATGAAACCGGCTGCCTCTCCAACATCCCTGAGTCCCAGATTGCGAGAGGGCGCAGGCCAGGCCGTGCACAATTGGGGCCGGGGAGGGACCTTGAGAGGGCTTCAGGGCATGTTCAGCCTGTCTCACTCAGTCCTAATCAGCCGGACCCCAGCAGCAAGCTAACCTACCCCTCTGGTGGTCAGTGAACCTCATAGTGACTGGTTGATCGGTTGACTCTCTGCCCCTTGGTGGTCAGTGCATGTCATAGCAAGCAGTTGAACAGCCTTAGCATATCATTAGCATATTACGCATTGATTGGTTGAACGGATGACTGGACACAGCATATTAGGCTTTTAGTATATAGGATAGGATGCTTTGAAAACTGAGAGAGGCATCTAAGCAGTGGTTCGTACCTTCCTTGCCCCCATTTCTATAGTTCTCTTCTCTTAACTATTTTTGCCTAGATTACTGTAGTGACCTCTTTATTTAGCCTCCCAGCATACAAATGCTTTCCCATACCCCATTATATGGAGAAATGTCAGCTTAATCTTTTAAAATTAGTTCTTCCCTAATGGATTAGAGCCCAACTTGTTGGTGTTCCATAAAGACTCACTGGTGACTAGACTAGTTGTGCTTTTTCACCTCCTTACTCCTTTCCTGTGTCAATACCAGCCTTTGTTATTGGTGGACACCTGCCCCAGTTGCTTTCATTTCTAGCTTTGCTCTTTGTGGAAAGCCCTTTTCACTATCTTCTCACTCTCAATCTCCCCTCCATCCTCCAGCCCCTTTGAGGCATTCCTTGACCAGGTTATTGTTCCTTTCTTCATCTGTAGTGGATTGTAAAGTTTAACATTCTGTACCATACTATTAGTGTTTTTACTCTAAAATGCTCTGTAACTGTATCAGTTTGACTCTTGATAGGTTTTTATTTTTAATCATTTCTTTCAGGGCAAAGAAGTCTTTTATTACTTTCATTATTCCAGTAGTGGCTAATGCAGGCTATTCAAGTAATAGTTTTTACATCAGTAAGTACTTGAGATGCTGAAACTTTTAAATTTTTTCAGTAGCCGGAAAAGTAGTATTGGTCTTCAGATGGAGAGAACAAATTACATCATATTGTCCAAGCCTAAGTAATGTCATCCTTATTGGAAGGACATTAGATACATCTATTAACAGTGCTTATGAAAAAGTACTTAATAACTTGGCAAAATATTTTATTTTTTATTATTTTTTAATGTTATTGCTTTATTTATTTATTTTTAAAATTAATTTCTTTATTGATTAAGGTATCACATATTTGTCCTCATGCCCCCATTCCCATCCCAAACCCCTCCCCACGCATGCCCTCACCCCCCTGTTGTCCATGACCACTGGTTAGGCAAAATATTTTTAAAAAATTTGTTAATTTTGCCCTGGCCGGTTTGGCTCAGTGGATAGAGTGTCGGCCTGTGGACTGAAGGGTCCCAGGTTCGATTCTGGTCAAGGGCACATGCCCAGGTTGTGGGCTCTGTCCCCAATAGGGGGTGTGCAGGAGGCAGCTGATCAATGATTCTCTCTCATCATTGATATTTCTCCCCCCTCTTCCTTCCTCTCTGAAATCAATAAAAATATAAAAAAATAATTTAAAAATAAAATAAAAATAAAATTCCCCCTTTAAAAAGATAAAAAATTGTTAATTTTATGTACGGCGTAATTGTAATTATGAAAAAGAAACTTTCTGTTTCATAATTGTAATTATGAAAAAATAAACAAACTGTCCTTTTTTTTTCTTTTTTTTAGAGGACTATAATAGATTTTAACCAAAAAAGATATTTAGTTAGGAACCTATAAGTATGGACATTTGTTTTCAGTAGTAATTATCTTGCCACATAAGCTAAAAAAAATTTTTTTTAAACAAATGGATTAGTGACATTTTAAAAAATTGATTTTTTTTTTAGAGAGAGGAAGGGAGAAGGAGAGAGAAACATTGATGTGAGAGCTAAACTGATTGGCTGCCTCTTGCACATTCACATATTGGGGATCTAGCCCACAACCCTTTTTTTAAAAAAAAATTTTATTGATTTCAGAGAGGAAGGGAGAGGGAGAGAGAGATAGAAACATCAATGATCAGAGAGAATCATTGATTGGATGCCTCCTGCACACCCCCTACTGGGGATCAAGCCTGCAACCCAGGCATGTGCCCTTGATCAGAATCAAACTTGGGACCCTTTAGTCCGCAGGCTGATGCGCTATCTACAGTCAAACCAGCTAGGGCTCCATATCATTATTATGGCTATTTTGGGTGAGCTTACATAGTACTTAGCAGCTGTCTATTGAACATTTACTTTGCTCCCAGTTTTTTTGCTCTTATATGTTGAATGTAGAGTTTTTTCTTTTCTTTTTCTTTTTTGGTCATTGAGATAAATTCTCAGGATTGAGCATGATTCTTGATGTATATATTTTCTGATATAAAAATTGTGTCATTGAATGGATATACCTTTTCTTTAAGCCTTGTAAATTATACTTTAAAAAATGTTTTTATTGATTTTAGAAAGAGGAAGGGTAAGAGATAGAGAGATACAAATATAGATTGGCTGCCTCTTGCATGCCCCCTTACTGGGGATCGAGACTTCAATCTGGGCATGTGCCCTGACCAGAAATCAATCCTGTGACCTCTTGGTTTATGGGTTGATGCTCAACCACTGAGCCACACTGGCCAGGCTAAATTATACTTTTACATTTAAACTGGTTTTGGTTAAAGCTTTAGTAATTATTTGAGTGTAGTTCATAGTATTTGAAAGCACTTTGTACACTATCTTACTTGATTTCATAACAACCCTCTTTGGTACGAAGGGCTAGGTAAATCCCCTAAGAACATTAAGATTTTGAGAAGGGATTTCTGAAAATTTACACACATCAGAGCTCTGACTAGAACATGTGATTGTCAGCACAAACCAGTAAAACTATTTCAAGTCAGTTCTGAGCTCTCCTTTTTATGAGTTAATGTCAAATTCTTTTAATGTAACGAGATATTTACTAAGAAATTAAAAATTGGGGGTGTGTGTCTGTATCTTACCAGCTAGTTAAAATATCAGGTATTTGACTTGATGATTGGCTACATTCCAATGAAAGGAAGTTTGCATTGCCATAACATGATCAGACCTGAGCATGCCTGCAGGGCTGTAGCATTCCTGTGAATAGTATTCCTTAAGAAGCCACATTTCTGCTGAGGGATAGCTCTATGCAATCTATGTTGAGTCTCTAAGCAATGACCTAATATTTTCTGCCTCTTGAGCAGAATACTTGTTTGAATGTGCATTTAGTGTTGAGACCATCTGAAAACTTCATTGATACTTCCCTATGCAAATATTAGTGATGGTATGGTCAAAGCACCCAGTCTTTAATAATCATCCTGCCTCTTAGTTTCTGCAAAGCTTTAGTCATGGTTCTTCTTGTAGTGTTTTGTGAGGGCTCTCAATTTTATGGGATTTGCACTGAAGTGGGTGGGTGATGCTGTGCTGGGCACACGGGAGCATTTCATTGGCCACTCAGTAGTTTTATCAGTATTATTAAAGAACAAAGTACTAGTTTGTTTTTAAAATAATAATAGCAGCTAATTTTTGAATGGTTACTCTGCGTTTAGCATTATACATTATGCACTATCTCATTTAATGTTCATAACAGTTCATTTTATAGATGAGAAAACTGAGGCATAGGGGGCTTAAATTCACACAGTTGGGATTTAAAACCGTTTAAAAAATGATTTTAGAGCACGTGTGTGCTTTACCACTGTATTAGTGTTAAAATGAGAAGCCTACAGGTTCTTGACATTCTCAGCTCTTAATTGTCTCTTCCTCTGTTTAAAGGGCTCTTAGTAGGGGTTAATGTGATGATTGATTGTGCAACTGTGGCTTTGTGTATTGTCTTTTTGTTACATGATAAAATAAAAAAGGTGTTTCTAATAAAATTTTAGAGGTTTCCCAAGCAGATAGCAGTATTTGTAAACCAATGCTTGATTTCTGATTTGTTCTCCAAAAGCCTCATGATTAAGCTTGCTTGATATCTTCTTTAAGTCTTTTCTTTTACAAACCTATAGTTCAAGCTGGGATAATAGTGTGTGTATGTTTCTCACAAAGATTTGAAAACAGAGGGGTAATTAGGAGTCCCATTTAATGGGAATAATACAAAGAAGAGTACAAGGTCCTTGTGTTGCTGGGGGGGATGTAGGCTCTCCCAAGTCTTGGTTCTTAGTAGGCCTTGAAAGGGCTTTAAATCCCCAAATCATAGATGATTGGATTATGAAATTAACCCACGCTAACCAGAACTACAAGAGACTAATGTAAAAAAAACCATAATGTAGTTTACTAACTTAAAGGAGAAGTAGTAACTCTCAAATGGACAGGAGGATTGCATCCAGTGATCAGCATGCTTGGCTACAGGAGGAAACCAAATTCTTAAAAGAAGTTTGCTTGGTAAGCAGATTTTGAGCCAGGGAAGTTACTTGGATGTTTTTAGTAGCTGCTGTAGTCAAGCTACTGTCTAGCCTGTTGCATTAATTGCTTTTTATAAGGATAGAATTGTTTGTGCATCATATGTATAAACAATGCCAACTGGAGAATAATGCCTATATCTGACTCCCTGGGTCTCCTTTGCTTTTGTTGGACCAATTCCTAATTCCCATTACCTTCCTTTAGAATTGTCAAATCTCTTAATCCTTTTATTACCTAATATTTTTTTAAAGTGAAGTTTGTAAACCTCTGCTGTGATCTTTTTTGTTCTGTCAAAGTGCAGTATTTATTTCCAAGTTCTTCATGGGGTAAGCAGTGACTCTCTTTTCATCCACTAGTTGCACTTCAGTTTTTGGTGATTGAATTGAGGTGTGGTTTAAGTGAAGGTTTGGCAGCTCCTGGCATTTATGCCAGTGGATTGGTGAATCCTAGGATGTTTTAGCCAGCGCTGTGGATGGCATAACCTCCAGAAAGTTGCTGCTGAATTTGAAATAACAGCTGGATACTCAACATTATTTTGCTGTATAATTCAGCAGATTATGGTGTAGCTCCTTTTACTATGATCAGATTTGAGCAGTCATGTATTTTAGTTGACTCTTGAATATGTGATTGCTACTAATTCTCAGTGAGCTTAACGTCTCTGAGTTGATTTGATTTAGGAGAATTTAAAAAAGCCATTCATTTTTAAAATAAGGGCTAGTAGGGAGAACATGAAATGGAATGGATATAATTTTTTCCAAATTCAAAAGTACTTGGATTTTGGATATTAGAAATAGAACAAGAATTGCTTTTTGAAGCCAAACTCTTAAAAGAAGTATTTTGAATATAAGAAAACACTATATATTGACAACCGTATCTGTTACCTATTGCTACATGACAAATTACCCCAAAATTTAGTGGCTTAAAACAACACATTGTAAGCCTCACAGTTTCTGGAGGTCAAGAACCCAGTCATTGCTTTGCAAGAACCTCTATTGTAGAGTCCCTTGTGAGCTGCAGCCATCTTAAAGTCAATTGGGGAAAAGTCTGCCTTCAGGCTCACTCACATAGTTGATGTCAGGGTTAAGTTCCTCACAAGTTGTTGGACTGAGGGCCTCAATTCATAATGAATTGATGTCCAGTGACCTCTTGTGGTTCCAGCAGCTAGCTTCATCAAAGGGAGAATGCAAGATAGATGTAAGAGGGTAAGAGAGAGAAGTAGAAGCAAGACTGGTCAGTTTTTTATAACAACCTTGAGAGAGACAACCCATCACTTTTGCCTTATGTTATTCCTTAGAAGCAAAGTCACAAGGTCTAGCCCACAGTAAAGGGAAGGAGATTACCAGAGGAATCATTTCAAATGCTGCTAACCACACACCCAAGGAGTGGGGATGGGTATGTTTCGGAGAAAAGAAGTAAATATTAGGTTCTATGTAAGATTCAGAGACTGAAGAAGTTTGCTTCTGTTTTTGCTCAAGTACTTCGGTGCAGTACTTTTCCTTTCCTTTCCACTTGCAGGGGACTCTTGCACCCCATAATTTCTACCTTTTTTCTCCCAGAATCAGCATGCTGCCATCCTCTCTCCCACCTCCTTTTTCTTTATCTCTTACAGACTTGCCTTTTCAGTGCCTGCTGTTTTCATTGATAATAGTAATTGGATCTTCTTATTGCCACTCTGCCAAAACATAAGGAGCTCTAGTACTTTTGGGGCTGTTCCTAGCATCTACTTAGGATTTATAATTATACCAATTGTTAATAGTGGAAGATATGGCCTCTTGGTATCTGACTAGGGTCATGAGTTTTGATGTGTGTTACTATGAGATTTGTTGCATTTATCCCCACTTTGAAATAGAATCTTCACTTTTTAGTACCTTTCTATGTTGTACTCTAGTATAGTTGTTTCCTTTGAGAGAATTTCATTTGGAAACAGCCTTGTTTTTATGTTCACCTGCTTTTGCTAGCTTTGTGTTATGACAGCCTGGCTAGCTACAGTGAAAGATGACAGGATTTCAGAAGCCATTTTTGAAGTCTTGAGTTCAAGGACTGGTTCTCTCAGTAAGCAATTTGACCAACTATGGACAGATTATATTATTTTGCACATGGAGTTTGGTACTTAACAGAATCTTTTCCTTGAGCTTTGAATAAAGATTTTCCAATTTGTGTAGAGAGGGATGAGCACTATAATGAATATTTTTGATCACCTTTGCTCTCTTTCCACAAATAAACCAACTAGTGAGGTGTCCCTTATGCTGACATTCTTCTGGTACAGAGAAGTTGATGGGGACTTCTGTTTGCTCACACTCCCTACAAAATGGAGGAGAAAAATAAAAATGTTAGCTCGAAAGGGACAACCAATAGGGAAGTAAATTCTGTTTGTAATGTTCTGAGAGGGTATTTTTGAGACTAAAAGGAGAAGTTGTTTAAAAACAAGAATTCTTGAATTGTGCTTGAGTAGTTCTCATTAATTTTCAGTGTCCCTTCTGTGATTTACAGCTATTTTGCCTTGATGTAATGCCATTGAATACATTTATTGAGAACCTACTATGTGACAAGCATTGTGCTAAGCACTCATCAACAAAACTTCTAATCATCCCAACAACTTGGAAAATATTTCCTTTATCAGTACAAAGAGAATGAGGCACCCAGGTTAGTTCAGTGATTTGTCCTAGGACACACATCAAAGTTATCTGGTCTAAGGCTTCCTTATTCCACTACTTAGCTATGGTCTGGGCTCTTTCTCTTGTTTGTTCCTCCCCTGCTTCCCAAATCTCAAGTTAACAGACCAGCTCTCTCCTTGTTTCCCCCTAAACATGAACCCAAGGGGCTCACTAGGAATTGACTGTTTATAACTGCTTATCTTCAAGCACATCTATGCTTCTGTGTATTAAAATGCGAGACCCAAATCTGTATTCTGTCATGATCTTGTTGGCTTAGAAATAAATTAGGACCTGAAGACAAAAGTGTGGGAAACTGCTTTGGTCTAGATAGTAGCTCATGTCTATCAGATTTATAGAGCTAGATTAACTAGATTTAAATTATGCTGAGAAACGTAGAATTTCTGTTTGGAAAGTTGAGATTTATTTTAGTGAGGGCAAAGTTGAGTTATTCCTCCATTATCATTGGGTTATGGGCTTTAAATCGGAAAGATAGACATTTATTATCGAGGAGAGCAAACGTTTTGTGCTTCCTGGTTTTTAACTGTCTACCTCTGAGACATTCAACTCTCCAGGTGTGCTCATTTATGCTCAAAAGCAGTGATTAAGTACTGTCTCAAACACCTGAGTTTCTTGTCTGACTAGTAGGAGCTGAAATGAAAACATAATTAGAGGAAATAAAGAGGGACATTTTAGTAAGTAAAGCTGATGACCAGAATGAAGAATGATGGCATTCTAGTGGAATTTTATTTTGTAACTCTGATCATGAATGCTTTGCTCTTGTGTAAAACTGTACTGTGTTTTGCTTGAAGGCTACTTTGCATTTCGTTGGTTGAAGCTAGTTTAAAGTTCTCACATTGTAAGTTTATGGCCAGTGATGCCTGCATTTCTACGAAGTATAGAATGTTTTGTGAAGTCACTTTAATGGCATTACTAAGTATTGTTAAAATTAATTGCGGTTAGGAAATTTTATTTCTCTTCCAGTAATGGGGAAAGACAGCTGTTCTGTCTTTGCAAAAATTTGGAATAGGTTAATGATGTAGTTGGGAAGTTTTTTTTGTTTGTGTTTTTTCTTTCTGGTGATGAAAGTTTTTTAGTTAACAGAATCTCTGTGTATAAAGGAGGTGGATTTTGCCTGTAGCGTAACTTTATATGGTCAGTTAGCACACATGTAGGCAAAAGTGTTTTAGTAGTTATTTGTAGGTATTTTTCTTTTTTTCAATAAGAAACTTCTTAGCAAGCAGTTAGCTAATAGGTCTAATATGAGTCCCCTTTCCCCCCTTTAAAAAATCTTGGCATAGGTTAAGTGAAAAGTTCTAGATATTTAAGCTGAGCCTTTATTGTGATGGCCTGATCTGTGCAGGGCCCTCCCCAACCTGCCACCCTTGCCATAGACCTCTCTGTGACTTTTGCCAAATGTACAATAGTGTTCTGACCGCAATCTGTGTAGCCAGAACACTGTGATTAAAAACTTTCAGGGCACGTGAGCATCTTCAGTACCCTTGTCTAAAAGAAAGTGTTGACTGCTGTACTTTCATTCTTTATGAATTCTTTAAAAGCGTCTATTATTTTTAATTTGCAGCAGCTCTTGCCAGGTAAAAAGTTTTGGGAAACAGATGAATCCAGCAAAGATGGACCAAAAGGAATATTCCTGGGTGATCAATGGCGAGACAGTGCCTGGGGAACATCAGGTAATCTAGATCTAGCATCTGTACTGTGATTTATGCCTGTCTTAGAGCTCCTTTCCTCAGCAATTGGCAAGTCATAAATTGTACATCAATGACATGAGCATGTCAAGCAGTGTCCTGTCCTGTAACATAATTACCATGAAGGAGCTTATGTGATATAATTTATTAAAACATAATTAAGCAAAATCAAATCTTCAGTATTTTATTGAAGTGCTAGCCACAGGGGAATGGTCTTATTTGAAATGACCATAATTTCAGCTGTAACTTCTAGTTCTGTACTGCTGTCAGCATACTTAGAATTAGAAAATCCATGCCTGCCATTTGAAGTCACGCTCTTTTTCCCCCTCTCCCCCCTGCATAACGTGTATGGGATGATCTATCTGTGAGTGTGGATGAGGCCAAATCAAGTCACTGGGCACAGATGCTCTTCTGACAGATTACCCTTGAAGAGGGATGGGAGAACTTGTAGAGGCAGACACACTGACAGCAGAAAGAAATGATAGCTCACAGGGAGGAAGGAGACAGAAAATCCAAAAGCTGATGTGCTGTTATAGCACAGTATAAGAATGGAACCTCAGATAACAGCAAGTCATCAGAAGAATCAAATTATGTTTAAAAAGGGCAGTAAAACCATATTTTGTTTTAGTAATATCACCAATAAAATACATTAAAAAGAATTCTACCACTTGAAAGGAGCAAACAATTTATTCACTTAGCTAGGAAAACCAGTTATGTGAACTGCTGTATTGCTCTGCTATCCTGGATATATGAGGGGTATGTTCGTTTTCTTAGTTATTTAGTATATTATACTTAGGGAAAAACTCAATAGGAGGGTTTGGCTCAACTGACCATAGCAGGTTTTCTGATTCCCAGTCATTGGTTTATTCTTGAGACATCACTCATAATTTGTTTGAGCCTCTGGCTGCACTGTATCATGCTTGTGTATCTTTTTTGTAGATCATTCAGTTTCCCAGCCAATCATGGTGCAGAGAAGACCTGGTCAGAGTTTCCATGTGAACAGTGAGGTCAATTCTGTACTGTCCCCACGGTCGGAGAGTGGGGGACTAGGCGTTAGCATGGTGGAGTATGTGTTGAGCTCATCCCCGGGAGATTCCTGTCTAAGAAAAGGAGGATTTGTAAGTTGGCTTGAGGAACTTGTTCCTATATCTCTCTTTTTTTAACCCCCAAAACAAAAGATGCCTGTTTAGTTTCCTTAGATATTCACAGCACTAATTGGAGGGTATTATAAAAACACTTATTAAAATTAGTAGGGGATGTAAACCAAACTATTAAACATAGAAAAATGATATTTTTTTTGGGACACATTGATAGTAATGTGAGGTAGGAACTGATTTCAGTTCATTGGTCTACCAGAAAATACCATTTTTAGTTTAAAACAACAAAAGTACACAAGAGTAGGAATTTGAAAAAAGAAAGCTGAAACTGGTGTCAGTAGTGAATAGATTGGAGAGCAGTGATTTGTCAGCACCCAAGAAGCCTTAAAATGGATCAGCTATGTAGGATCATTCTGGTTTCACTAGCTAGGTTTTAATTATAGAACGATCTTTTACCTTCTTTGAACAGCTATACTTCTCACACCCAGCCTGTCAGGAAATTAAAAAAATTAAAAATTCTGTTAATTCTATATCTGTAATTTTTGTGTGTCCATCACCATTGACCACTTTGATGCCATTTTAGTCAAAGCAGCTTGCCTGTCTATAGCCTCTTCCCTGTTAAGTCTAAGCAGTCCTCCTCAGGCATCCTTGGATAGCCTTTCTCAAAACTAGCCCTTTCTATGGCATCGACTTTCTAGATCTAGAAGTCTTAAGATGGAAACATTTGAGTCTTCCTCATCTGTGACAGGAAGGCCATGAGAGGCCCCATGACTCTGTTTCCCCTCCTTTTTCCCCAGGTCAGTTTGTTTTGTACATTTTTAAAGCTCTTTCTCCCTGAAGTCGTGTTGGTCTAATAGTACTTGTTGGCAATAATTTAAGAAATATTTTTTCCTTCAAATCATATTAATTTTCCCCCATAACTATCTTTCTTTATCATATTGCATTTGTTGTCAATATTCTTATTGGCATATATCTGTTGCTATGTGTCAGAGACTTAGTCCTATTTCCCCCATTCCACTCGAAACTTCTTTAGAGTAACAGTAGTTCATTTTTGGTGCAGCTTCCTCAAGTGTCAAGTACAATTCTTTAATATGTTAGTGATATTAAATGAATGATTGTTGACTTGGTTGGCATGAAGAGAACCAGGTACACACAGAGTTAGCTTTATTCTAGGTGACCTAGAGCTTTTAATTTGTAGAAAAACCAGAAAAAAATGAAATGAACTTCTTTAAGAGATTGGTTTGGTTTTCTCAGCTCCATACTTAGAAGTTTGGTGTGAGGAATTTAGCCAGAAGGGGATCTTTTATAACAATTCTTAGGAAGATCAAGGAACTAAACGGGCTTTTGTCTTAGTCTTGAGAACTAGCCATTCCGAAGCTGACTTGATTGTTTTTTTCAGTCTTTTGATGCTCTAAAGACAGGTCAGATTTAGTGGCTGGTGGATCAGATAGGAAAAGACTTTTAATTTGAACCTTCCCAAGAGGCTGCTTGGGAAGAACAGGATCGACCCTTTGGATGTGGGAATGGATCAGGCAAAAATGATCATTTGCCTATTGTGCCATGGGAAGAATGGTGTTAACTACTTCACTTCTTTCACCTTATCCCTAGCTTACCTCTTTTTTTTTTTGGTCCTCATACATTTTTATCTCATGAACCCACATTTCTCATAGGAAGTGCTGTCTATTCCTGCCTATAACTTTTATTTACTATAGAAGAAAAGTCAGTCTTGTGTGTAGGTAAGTTGTTACTGTGCTAAACTGGAACCTGTGTTATGTGTGTGATCAGTTTTTAATTCTTGTGCATTATCCAAGGTGGCATGTGCCTGGGTTACTGTGAGGTTTGCAGGAGGTAGAAAAATAATTGAAATAAAGAGAAAGATAAAGCTCTGGGATTGAATTAATATTTTTGTCTGTTTTCCTCTTTTTGAACAATTGTTTCATTATTCTATGACAAAGCTGTATCTTTTGCATTGTGTCTTGCATTTGTATTTATGAAGGCAACTGTCATCCTTTGTTGTCTTGACTGATGATTTTTAGCTCTTAAAATATTATCACCAGAAGTTAAGACCTCAGGACAGTGGTTGGAAAATTGTATTCTAAGTCAGATAATCTACTGAGGTTCTGAGGTTTGCATTAGGATAAATGAAAATTTTGTACATCTGTGTTCTAGCTTCTTCTCAGAGGAAGGTCATGGGTAATGAAATATTATTCCATATTTTGATGTGGGTGCCATCTAAACCAGCGGTTGCCAACCATTGGTCCGTGGACTGGGACCATTGGTGGTCTGTGAGGTCCAAAAGGTTGGTGACCGTTGATCTAAAGGATCATCAGTGACATCAAGCTACAACATTGGCATATTCAATAGTGGATGGATGCTTGAGGATGAGTGAATTACTTTTTCGCTTTGTGGTTGTATCCTGCTCGTCTTATACCTAACCTGGCTTTTGCTGTGCCTGTTGGTTAGGATGACATCTGACCAAAGTTCTGGTCATGGAAACCTTAGTCACTTTTTGGTTGTCATGATATGCATGCATCTTCTTGGAAAAGTTGAACTTCAAAAAAAAAAAAATCTAACCTGTCCTTCAAAGTGTTGGGTTTAGAGGCCAAAAAGATTATCTGCTGCTCATAGCTAATTGTACTAAAGGGTGGGGAATGGGTGATTTATGGGTCAGATCACTTAGGTGTTTTTACTTTTTGGGTGGCTGTACCAGCATTGCCTCCATAAGCCACGGAGAAGCCTCATTTGAGTCTCCTTAGAGCTGAAAACATCATTTCTGATGACCGAATGAATGTAGATAGACCTCAAAACAAGCACTAAGTGGTCATTCTCAGATACTGACAACAGATAATCCAGGCTCTGATTAATTTTTCAGTTAAAGGAGGTTTAGAACCAAAGTAATCTACTCATTGTACAGTGGTTTTCCACTTTCAGTTAGGTTGTTTACTGAGGGCAACTTGAATGAAGGTATTTAACTCTTGTCTAGCCTTTTAAGGTTCATTTGATTGTGCAAATGGATTCAGTTTAGTACTTATGCTTCCGTGATAAGAGTACTTTCAGCTGACAGTGAGAATTTGACAGCAGTATTTTGTTCTTTATAACAGTAAATTTTTGGTGGTATTACACATAGGAACCGGGGACTTCAGGATAGCAGTTTTCAGAATAGGAAACCTCAGAAGACCAGTTAAGCCAGGGTCAAGTTATTTATTTATTTATTTAATATATTTTTATTGATTTCAGAGAGGAAGGGAGAGGGAGATAGAAACATCATTGATGAGAGAGAATCATTGATTGGCTGTCTCCTGCATACCCCCCACTGGGGACCGAGCCCACAACTTGTTCCCTGATCGGGAATCAAACCAGCAATCTTTTGGTGCATAGGATAAGACTCAACCAATTGAGCTACACTGGCCAGGGCTATCCTTCATAATTTCTGCCTTTCTGGTTTATGGGGCCCAGGGAAATAAGAAAGGCCACTATAAACTTGGATTAGGATGAAGACCACCCTAACCTTGGAAGAAAGATTTTTAGAAAAAACATTTTGGGAAGTCCTTTCTGCCTTCTGACCTGGAGGATGCATGCACACTCATAGCAATTCATTTGGGTCATAAAACTTGATGACTTGCTTTTCTAGACTCCACTGCATTTATTTTAGGTAACCAGTGCTACTTTAAAAGCTTTGTGCAGTGTAATGCAGATAGAAGTCAGGGGTTTAAGTCTCAACTGGATCTTAATTTTCTCATCTGCAAAATGTGGATAATTAAAACACTAAAAGTCTAATTCATATGGCTAGGTGATATATTTAAAAAAATGCTTTGTAAACTTTATAAAATCTTGCTCCTCAAAGTCCATGGACCAACAGCATCATCATCACCTGGGAATAAAAATGTAGCATCTCAGACTCTACCCCAGACCTATTGAATCAGAATCTGCATTTTGTTAAGTCCCTCAGGTGATTTTGTATGTATATTAAAGTCTGAAAAATACTAGTATCAGACATAATTTTCTTGGAAGTTTAAATTACCAGGAAGCTATGGATCAAATTGAGAAACTTTTATTTGCAAGGTGGGGATCCTTCAGATTTGAGCTTCCCTTGAACAAGAAATGTACATGTTGTACTTTGCAGTGTCAAGCTTTTAGACATTGACCAGATAAAAAGTTAAAAAAACACCTTTTTGAAAACCAGTTTTTGTTTTTCAATTTTGTAATAATAAATAAACAGCATTTTACGTATGTAAGATATATTTTCTTTTTCTCTTGGATCTGGTGGTATCACAGCAGACGGGCACACTCTTTTTTTCCTTTGCACACCAGGAATTTGGTGATCATATAAGCAGAGCCTGGTATAGTTTGTCTTTCACTCTTTCTAAAGTGCACACCTCCTTCCTTACTTTGTTCATTTTGAAGTTGGGAAGCATCTTTCAAATGTTAGTATGTCATAGTTTAATCGTCAGTTTTCCCTTTTAGCAGCACAAATTGATGGTGTCTCCAATTTGATGAAATGTGGTTGGTGGTGGCTTGATTCTGTTAAGTTTCTTTGGGAGGGGGGAAGAACAAGGGGACATGAGCTGTCTAGCAATTTTGAAGCTT